>BTCW01000016.1:5007500-10007500 GCA_033239725.1 Echinochloa phyllopogon | reverse complement strand
GACTTGGAGAGAGGCTTCGCGTCTCACCCAACCCGACAGCTCCTGAACGAGAGTGACATAATTCTCCGGACGGACAGGGAGCGGAACGTCTTCAACATGCTATGCCTAAAGGAGTTTGAGCATACCCGTGTTTACGAGCAGGACTTGCTCGTAAGAATGGGTATGGACGAAGAGTTCCTAGAAGTCTTCGAAGCCGTTGGCTAGGGCAACTTCTGGCGTGTCGACGAACAAGGTTCGTATGTCCTCACCCTCGAATTTCTTTCGACTCTCATATCTGGAAGGGAGGGTGTTCGATTTCGATTTTTTAACCAAGAGTATTCCTACTCTTGGAGGGTTTTGAGTATGGCTCTGGGTTTTGCTAGTCATTGTTTTTTGGAGCCTGCCAAAACTTTCAAAAGTTTCAGTTGGGATGGGTTCTAGAAAAAGATTTCGGGAAGCACCAATTGTTCCGCACAACGCACTAACAATATTCATAACCCCACCTTGTGTTTCATGCATCGGTGGATGGCTATGACGGTGTTTCCACGTTCTAATTTGTGTCCCGTCAATGTAGTCGAGTTGCGGTTCTTATATGCCATGGTTAAACGAGTTGCTGTTTCTCCGGTAAAAGATTTGGTTGCCCATTGGATGTCTCATCACTCTCGCGTGGGTAGCGTGGCAGTAACTTCTCTAGTCACTCGCCTTGCTAACCAGTTGGGCGTTCTGGAAGGCGCCCAACTTGCGTACTTAAAGACAGCGCGACCCGTCGTGGATGCTGAGCACTTTGAGCAAGGCCACATGATACGACGGGCGCCCAATGCAACGCTGGTTATGATCTATCGCGGTTATACAACCGAAGTGCCCTTGCCTTGTGCAGGACTGAGGTTGTATACCGCTAAGAAATTAACACTCCAGTTGAGTACCGAGGCGGATGACTCTCCTCCTCGGAGAGAGCCGGCTCGGCACAGTGTTGCAGGAGAGGGGCCATTTACCCGAGGGCAAGCCAGGCGTGACGCCAGGCTTTTCACCGCTCAAGAACCAGAAACTTCACCGACGCAGCCACGTCGACACACGTCTGCATTCGAGGCAGCTTACGATGCATACGGGGGTTCTGGGACGTCTGGAGCAGGAGGCTCTAGACAACCCCAGGACCCGGACTACTTCGCCTCAGGCTACTGGAACTATGCTCTGAGTACGGACTCAGAGTACTCCCAGGGATGGTACGGAGGAGGGTACGATAGTGCCTCCCGACCATACTTCTCTGGGCACTCTCAGTCCGCACGATTCGCTGCACCTAGTGACCTCCTCGACGACCGTACACGGAGGATTGAAGACACCCTGGCACGCCATTCTCAGTATCACTAAGAGAATATCAGCGTGCTGGACTCTCTACGGTACGACGTCCAACAGCAGACGGATCAAATGTCAGAATACTTTTCGAAGTTTCGACCCTACCAGTGAAGAATCCAAGCTTGGGGGAGGACCCCCATCAGGTATGTTCGATGTCCCTTCAGCACTTTGATCTTGCATTTGCCATTTCCACCTTAAAATGAAAACACCAAAAATATTTCCCTTGAATAAAATAACTCCCAACTATTCATGGAATGAACCATATGCCTCTCACCTTGGAAATGATGAATAGTTGCTCTGTCATTAATTTTGCAAGTGCTTTGTTTCCAACTAGTTGCTTTATAGTACTTGAGTTATTTGGCATGAGTAAAATGAACCTGAAAACCTTGTGGGAGCACATGCTTTATTCCAAGTCTAAGTTGTTGTGAGGAATGATATAGTGAGATTTGGTTGAGTTCTTGCTTTTGCTCTTAGTACGGTGAATATCTCGGATGTCTTTTGCTTTCAAAAATAAAATAAAGTTCCTCATTGGTAAAAGTACCTACCAAAGCCATATGCAAAGCTTAGTCAAAAATTTCTACTCATATGCTGCTTGTTGTCTTAGCGAGCTTTGTCAAATTGTTGTGACCTTTGGGTGAAACCTTCTTGCTTCTAAGATCGAGATTCACGTACACACCACTCTCACTTGCAATTCCTACACTGGGAGTTAGCAAATATTGTCATCATCCATCCACAAAATAAATAATCCATGTTCTATGATCTCCTCTCCAAATATCCTTGAATAGAGACATGGGCTATGCAAAAAGAAAAGCATGCCAAAGAGCATGGCAAAAAGAAAGAGAAAAAGAAAAGCATGCCAAAGAGCATGGCAAAAATAAGAAATAAGAAAAGCATGCCAAGTGGCATGGCAAAAATATGAGCAAAAATAGACAGCCATGTTCTCGAAAATAAGTCAAGGGAAGGAAGAATCAACCCAAGGAGTTCCACCACATTCCACATTCCACTCCACATATTCCACACACTTGCACTTCTCGATCTAAAGGTGTGATTTGGTTCCCCAAAGATCCAGTCTTTGACTTAGCAAAATATAAGATGCAAGTAGGCCTTCATTCTTTGTCCCTGAGCCACACAAAAAGCCTTTGGTGAGGATACAAACACCACTTGAGCGATCAAGTGTACCAATTGAGGAACAAAATTTAAATTTTCAAAAATTGTGAAAACTCTGAGATGGGATCCTGAAAAGAGTAGGAGTGGAATAAAAACTGAGTTAAGCTGTTCAACCTTTCAACCGCCCAAGACAAGGAGATTGCTATAAGCCCCATAGGTAAAATGGTGAGTTAAAACTTTGCCAATGATTCGAGTATTTTCGAGTACTAGTTGTTTATAAAGTTACCTGCAAGAAAATTGACATTGTAGAAACTCCTAATCCACCGAGTATAAGTCTTTATCTTTGCTCGAGGACGAGCAAAGGTCTAAGCTTGGGGGAGGTTGTTGGCGGTCGTTACGACACGTTTTCGACCACCAATACTCGGGAATAAAAGAGGATATATGTGACATTTCATGTACTTAGGTTTATTTCTAACAGAGTTCCATGAGTTTTGGTGAGTTACACTTGTGCAGGTACAACAACGAGAAATATGTGCTATAGGGGTCGGAATTGACCGATTGGGCCGAACGACTCTGTTCGGCCGGTTACCCCTCTTAGCCGTGCACAACATCGGGAGTCGTCCACGTCAACAATGACCAAGCAGATGATTATGCATATGACACATGGGCGACCGCCACCTCATCCTAGGCAAGATCAACACGAAGACCATTAGCAGAAGCTAGCCCAGGGGGGTCCAAGACCAAAGGCGGTGCTGGGGAGGCCGGCCACGGGCCAGGCCTGGTTCGGCCGAATCTCCCAATTCGCTCGAACCGACCCCATCACCAGAACCGACCAAGGAGGGGGGCAAATCGAGGTCGTGGGAGCAAATGGCGGTGCATCCAAGGGTTCGGCCGAATCCTAGGATTCGCCTGAACGCGGGCAATTCGGCCGAATCACCAGGGGTACCCCCCTGGTTCCCTTGGCCGCCACTCCTCTCCACCGTCCTAGTTCACCTATAAATGCAGTGGCATTTCACTTGTAACACACACTCAAGCCAAGGAGCTCTCATTCCACTTCTTTCTAGTAGAGTTAGGATAGTTTAGTTGGGAGTTAGAGTTGAGTCGAGTTGTGCCTCGGAGGTTCCGGAGTCGTCTTCAGAAGCTCTGGTATAAGCTCTTGTATCTTTTCCTTTTCCTTTTGTAAGACTTTAAGTTATCAATATAGTTATCTTTATCACTTTGCCCTTGTCATTTATAACTTGCTTCTACTTTATTCTAGTTGCACCTATATCGTGTTTAGACTATAGTTAGTTGTAGCTCTAGTGCTTCTAGATCTTGATTAAGTCTTTGTCTTAGCTGGTTCTTTGATCTTGCTCAATACTTGTGGTGAATTGTCACAGGGGTATTGACAAGGTTGCTTGCTCTTGCTAGCGGAGTAAGTAGTTGTTGTCTAGTGTGGGAGTGGTTCCCAGACTAGCCAGTGGCCTTAGTTTGTCCCCCACGTCTACGGATGTGGTAGCCGTTAGGTGGTGACAGCCCTATATGGCCCACGTTGTCCATCACGTTCGTCGTGGCCTGCAGGATCCCAGAGTGTAGGATTGGTGGCACCCCTTCTCATCCCTTTCTTCGTGTCATAGGTTCTATTGTCCCGACGCTAAGACATTAGAGTTAACCCTGATCTCTGAGTACTAGCTCTTCAGCCACTGTATCTCTAAGCCCGAGTGACATAGGTAGATAAAGTACCCAGGATTCATCTATCTCTTCTCGTTGTCCTCCCAACTATCTATTCCTTCTCTTTCCTATCTGAGCCACCCTTGGGCTGTGTGTCACGGTATAACCACTCCTATCCAATACCGTTTATCCCCTATCTTGCTAGTAGTGTACCCTTCTCTGATAGTCTCGAATATCTGTTTGCTAGTAATCTTGCCAAAGCTTCCCTGCGGAAATATAAATTACGATACCTCGGATTACTCCCTGGTGAAGTGCTACAGCGGTAATTCTGTGCGCTTACAAAATATTTATATATTTTACTGAGCCATAAGAAAAACCACTGAAGCACTCTTTACCCCAGTACCTGGATTCACAATCCTGATATTGGATCGTAAGAAGTGCCAACACTTGGCACCTCTTGACGATGTCTTCTGCATCCGCCTAGGATGATGGCCAGAAGAAACCAGCCATATAGGCCTTCCCAACTAGTGTGCGTGAAGCCGCGCGATTACTGCAGGTGCCTCCATGGATTTCCTCTAGCAATGCTGTTCCTCAATCACCCTGATGCACTTCACCAAAATGTTGACCGAAGCCCCACGTCGATAAAGTGTGTTATCCACCATGACATAGTACGCTTAATGTGTACTTGTTCATTTTCATCCTTTGGTAGTTTGTGGTCTTCCAGGTACTCGATAAAAAAGAGTCATCCAATTGGAGTCAATTACCATGACCTGTACGTCTGGCTGGACCTGATCAAAAGTAGTTTCTTCAAGTGTCGTCTCCTTAATGGATGACTGATGTAGTTCATGAACAAATATTTCTGCTGGGACTTCCGCACGACATGATTCTAGCTTTGATAAAGTGTCGACAATGACACTGTAATCACAAACAACATGGTGAAATTCCAAGCCATAGAAATTGTGCTCGAGCTTCCGGACTTCTTTGACATAAGCATCCATCGTCTCTTTAGAGGCGTCCCAGTCTTTATTGACTTAATTAATGGTGACAGCCGAATCACCGAAGACAACAAGTCACTTGATACCAAGCGATGCAGCCAGCGAAGCCCGTGTAGCATGGCTTTGTACTCTGCTTCATTGTTAGTGACTTGAAACATAATTTGTAAGACATACTTGAGTTGATCACCTTTAGGGGATATGTGTAGTACACTAGCTCCTCCGCCTTCCAGCTTCAATGATCTGTTAAAGTACATGACCAGTGCTCCGGTCGAGAACTTGCCCTGGAGTATTGAATTTCTGTCCACTCAACCATGAAATCAGTAAGGGCTTGGGAGTTGATAGCCGTCTAGGGAGCGAAGTCGAGGTGATAAGTTGCGATATCTGCCTTCCACTTTCATATGCGTCCAGTCGCGTCAGGATTGTTGAGGATTTCACCCAACGGAAATTTAGTAACAACAGTTATGTTGAAGGACTGAAAATAGTGCCTTAGCTTCCGCAAGGTGATGAAGATGGCGTAGAGTAGCTTCTGGACTTGAGGGTAGCGAATCTTGGACTCGGAGAGTACTTCACTGATGTAATAGATATGCCTCTATTCTGGAAATACATGGCCTTCTTCTTGTCATTTGACCACCATAACCGTACTGACCACGTAAGTAGTGGCTGCGATGTACAGATACAGATGATCACCATGTGCTGGTGTTGTTAGCACTGGGGGAGTAGACAAATAAGCCTTGAGTTGTTTGAAGGTTGTGTTTGCCTCTTCAGTCCATATGAACTGGTCTTGCTTTTTGAGTAGCTTGAAGAAAGGTAGTTCTTTTTCTCTAAGTCTTGAGATGAATCTGTTCAGGGCAGTGATGCAGCCCGTGAGCTTCTGCATGTCTTTAACATTCTTTGACGCTTCCATGTTAAGGATAGCCATAATTTTGGTTGGATTTGCCTCGATGCCTCTATTACTGACCATGAAGTCCAGTAATTTCCCTGTTGGTACCCCCAAAGACGCACTTAGTCGGGTTCAACTTCCATCAAAACTTTTTGAGGTTATCAAAAGTTTCATGTAGGTCAGCGATGAGGTTCTCTGGCTCTCTTGTCTTGACGACGACATCATCAACATATGCCTCTACATTGCGCCCGATTTGCGTTGTCAAGCATTTTTCTATGGCTCGTTGATATGTGGCTCCTGCGTTCTTCAATCCGAAGGACATAGTTGTGTAGCAATATGATCCGAAGGGAGTGATGAACGAAGTCTTGATCTGGTCTTCCTTCTTCAGGGCTATCTGATGATACCCTGAATAGCAATCGAGGAAGCAGAGTAGTGCGCATCCAGCAGTGGAGTCCACGACTTGATCAATGCGCGGGAGATCCATAGGGTCCTTTGGGCAGTGCTTGTTGAGATCTGTGTAGTCAACACACATCCGCCACTCATTGTTGTTCTTCTTCCTGACCAAGACAGGATTGGTCAACCACTATGGATGGAAGACTTCTTTGATGAAGCCAACCGCGAGTAGTTTGGCAATCTCTGCCTTGATTGTGTCGCGTCTGTCTTGAGAAAAACGTCGTAACCCCTGCTTCTTGGGCTTCGCATTCTTATCAACATCAAGTTTCTGCTCGGCAAGCTGCCTAGGAACACCAGGCATATCGGATGGTTTCCAAGCAAAGATATCTTTATTATTTTGGAGGAACTTGATGAGCCCGTCTTCCTATTTACAATCTAAGTCTGCCCCTACAAGGGCAGTCCTGGACGAGTCACCCATCCCAAGATCTACAGTTTTAAGCTGTACTTCTCCGGAGGGCTTGAAGCTGGTGCTGGCAGACTTCTTGCTGGGTACCTCCAGGTCTTCCTCCTTCGACTTCTTGGCCAAAGCGAGTACTTCCAGCATCTATATAGGGACTTGCGAGGTAGTGGCAAACTCCACGTCTTCCACGTCACAGTCGTAGGCAATCTTCAGGTCTCCCTTTAGGGAAAGTACTCCTTTAGAAGCGGGCATCTTGAGAACGAGGTACACGTAGTGCAGAATCGCCATGAACTTGGCGAGGGCTGGTCGCCCAAGGATTGTATGGTACGAAGTCTCAAAGTCTGCCACTTCGAACTTGATGTACTCGGTCCTGAAGTTGGCTTCTGTCCCAAAGGTGACTGGTAGCGTGACCTGACCCAGAGGGATTGTAGCATTGCCTGGTACAATCTTGTGAATGGGGACTCTGTGGGCTTCAAGTACTTGGTGATGTCAAGGCCCATCTTCTTGAATGTATTCACAAAGATGACATTCAGCCCACTGCCTCCATCGAAGAGTACTTTGGTCAATCTGGCTTGTGCCACGACTGGATCCAAGACTAGTGGGTGTCTTCCTAGATTGGCGAAGTTGGTCCACTGATCCACTCTGGATAACGTGATAGGGAATTCTGACAATTTTAGGTATGTTGGGGTGGCTGGTTCAATCGCCATAATCTCATGGAGGGTTAACTTCTTGGCTCGCTTCGACTGGTTTAGTGATTCGCCGCTGAATAGGACTACTACAACATTCTCGACTTGGGGGTAGCCATTGCCGGGATCTTTGTCATCCTTATCCTCCTTCTTCTTGTCGGCCTTGTCATCCTCAGGGGTTTGCTTGTCGAACTCCTGCTTTAGATGAAAGCACTTCACCATCGTATGCTTGCCGTTGGGATGGTAGGGGCAAGGACCATTCATGACGCCTGCCACTGAATGGTTTTTGCAAGTAGGGCGTTGAATTGCCGCGACTGTATTGTCTGGCTTGCGCTTCTTATTGTCGTGATTGAAGTCATGATTGTTGGAACGATCATTGCGATGATTGTTGTTGTCCTTGTTGTGATTGTTGTTGTCGCGATGCCTATCAAAGCGTTCGCGGTCATCCAGATCAGCCCACTCCGCGACTATCCGTCGTAGTTCACTGATGTCTTCGGGGCATCGTCTTCTGAATTCTCGGTGTAGTTCTCTTGTGTAGAGGCCATCATGAAAGCAGTCGATGACATTGCGGTCGGAGATATCTACGATCGTGGCTCTTTTATCAAAGAACCTCTTGATATACTTGCGGAGAGTCTCTCCTTTTTTCTTGCTTGCAGGCTGCCAATTCATACCAGGTTTCGGGTCTTGCCCAGGTTCCCTGGAAGTTGGCAGCGAATTTCCTGGTGAGGTCATCCCAAGAGTCGATGGAGCCGGGGTGGAGGCCCTCGAGCCATGTTAGCGGTGTGGTGTCCAGCATGACGGGGAAGTAGCTGACTTTGATGTCGTTGGAGCCTCCAGCCATCTGGATTGCGATCGAGTATATCCTCAGCCATTGTTCAGGGTCTTGCTTGCCCGTGCACTTCTCGATTCCAGTCGGCTTGAAATTTCTTGGCCACTGGGTGCCCTTGATGCGTTTGGAGAAGGCTGGGAACCCATCGTACTTGTCCCTCGGTGAGTGATCCCGTCGGTAGCTAGAATCATTGTGGTCGGAGTCATATTGCTGACCGCGGTTCCCCTCGTTTTATCGTGGACAATCATCACGTCGGGGTGGATCTTGGTCACGATGTCGAGGATGGTCTTGGTCACGTGGGTGATCACGCTCCCGTGGACAGTCATTGTCACAGGGATGATCACGATCATGTGGCTGATCGTTGTCGCGGGGACGATCTTTGTTACGCGGGTGATCGTGGTCGCGGGGATGATCCTGATCGCGTTGGCGAGGTGGGGGTCTGTAACGATGGTCGTTGTATTCGCGTCGGTGTAGTTCTGACTCAATGCGCAACTGTCTACTCGTCTGGATTACAGAATGAGCGTTGCGGTTGGCGTTGATGGTGCGGCGAAGATCTCCATCGCGTAGCCTTCCACCGTCTTGGTTGCGACCATGCCTTCCGTCACGATCATGACCGCGACTGGCATCTTGATCACGTCGAAGACCCCCTGTCGTGGCAGTGGACGGCTCTCGTGGAGCACCCGCGTAACCTTGTGTGGCTGCGGGATCGTCGAGCGTGCGCTTGGCTCCGGTGCGCCTGCTCCCGGACGTGTGGTGGCTTGAGGCAGGGTTTGCCAGTTGACACTTCTGTGCACCGTCTATAGGAGCGTGAGGACTTGTCTAGCAGCAGGGGTGTCGGGTGTTGGCGGTCGTTACGGACCGATTCCCGACCTCCCACTGAGTATAAAATAAACACAATGGAACCACACACCATAGCTATAGGGCTTATTGCTAACTACTTCCATGAGTTTTGGTGATTATCCATCGTGCAAGTAAAAAATGGAGAAATACGGGCTACACGGGTCAGAATTGATCAATTCGGCCGAACGATATGATTCGGCCGGTTAACGCCCCTTAGACGTACCTAATGCGGAGCACGATCGGAAGGCCATCCACATCAGCAATGACCAGGCAATGACCGAGCATGCCAAGTGGACCACCGCCATGTCACCTCTGGGCCAAGACAACATGAAGTATATCAAGATGACGCAGCCCAGAAGGTCCAGGAGGGAGAGGCTGCACAGAGAGCGCTACTGGGCAACAAGCCCAGTTCGGCCGAATTCCCCCATTCGGCCGAATTCCCCAATTCGGCCGAACCGCCCCCAGGAGCTGCACCGCCTTAGCACCAAGGCGGTGCAACCAAGGCGGTGCACCGCCCGACACCGCCTCCCAGCTTGCTTGGCCACTGCTCTACCTCAAAACCGACCTGGCCTGCTATAAATTGAGAGCCCTAGAACCTGCTGTTGGCACTCCTTACGGCCTACAGATAAATCCGCAAGCGGACGAATACCGATGTAGCTTTCACCCGGGAGTATTCCAAGGTATCGATTTCCACGGAGAACGAGAAGTGTACTAATCCTAAACTAAGTTGTCCTAGGTAGATGGTGTGGATGAAATGGAATGGATGAGATGGATGACGACAACAAGGAGATAAGAGAAGAGGTAAGAGGGTAGAGAGGGTACGGGTCTGATAAAGGTATTCTACCGATTGATTGAGCAGATCAGAGGATACAAATAGATACTTGCTTCGGGACTACAGAGCCTCCGACACACAGAAAGGGGTGAGAAGGGGTGCCGGTTACCCTGAACCTTGGGTCCTAAGACACCGGAACTAACGTGATGGGCTACGAAGACCGAAAGGGCTGTCACCACCTTACGACTACCACCTCCGTTGCGATGGGCAGAAACTAAGTTAGCCTCAAGTATAGGCACCACGCCTACACTAGTTGACTAATACTTATCTACTGCAGACAGATAAGCACTCAAGCTAAGCAGCTAGTATACAATTATACTACACAACTAAGCATTGAACGAAGAACCAGCAAGCATATAAAAGTAAGAACTGAATGCTCAATTAATCAGAGAGAGATACAAGAGTTACCAGACAAGACCCGGATGTTACTCGAAGTGAAGTCGCATCCGTAGAGGTACAACGGGAAGAGGGGCCGACACCTCGGCTCCTCTCCAGGACGCTCACCTCTCCTCTCTCCCTATCTCTACTGATACAAGTGGAGAACTAACAGTGCTTTGCCTGCACTCTACTCTTGTGTTGTTGTTGGCACTCCTTACGGCCTACAGATAAATCCGCAAGCGGACGGATATCGATGTAGCTTTCACCCGGGAGTATTCCAAGGTATCGATTTTCACGAAGAACGAGAAGTGGACTGATTCTAAACTATGTTGTCCTAGGTAGATGGAATGGAGTGAATGGTATGGATGAGGTGGATGACAACAACAAAGAGAAGAGGAGTGATAGGAGGGTAGAGTGGGTACTAGTCTGGTAGAGGTATTCTACTGATTGATCGAGCAGATCAGAGGATACAGATAGATACTTGCTTCGGGACAAGGGAACCGGTGGACACACAGAAAGGGATGAGAAGGGGTGCCAATATTTCCCAACTGGGGAATCCTACGGACCGGAACTAACGTGATGGGCTACAAAGATCGGAAGGGCTGTCACCACCTTACGGCTACCACCTCCGTTGCGACGGGAATAAACTAAGTTAGTCTCAAGTATAGGCACCATGCCTACACTAGTCAACTAATACTTATCTCCTATAGAAAGATAAGCACCCAAGCTAAGCAACCAGTATACAGTTATACCAATCAACTAAGCATTGAACGAAGAACCAGCAAGCACATAAAAGTAAGAACTGAATGCTCAATTAATCAGAGAGAGATACAATAGTTACCAGACACGACCCGGATGTTACTCGAAGTGAAGCCGCATCCGTAGAGGTACAGCAGGAAGAGGGGCCGACACTTCGGCTCCTCTCCGGGATGCTCACCTCTCCTCTCCCCCTATCCTTCGCATGCACTCTACTCTTGTGTTGTGTGTTTTTGCAGGTGAAACCGGGCCTCTATTTATAGCAGGGAAGGACGGTGGAGGCAGAGTAGTAGCCAAGGCAGCTGGGAGGCAGTGCCGGGCCGTTCGGGCGAAATCCCCGGTTCGGCCGAACTGCCCAGATCGCCCGAACCAGTGGATCCACCGACTCAGCAGCCAAAGGCCAGGATTGCACCCTGGATGCGGTTCCTGCCTTCGGCCGAACAGGCCACTTCGGCTGAAGTGGGCCCGGCCCAGTCCTGCACCGCCTCTGCTTTGCACACGTGCTAGTCCAGCTCCTGAGGTCGGTTGGCAGGTCGGTTCGCGTCTTGGGCTGGCATGGAGGGCCTCCGGTGGACTCGTGGGCTCCGTCGGGTTGGATATGGGCCACCAGTCTTCTGGATATGGGTTTAGCCGGCCCAGAGTGGCGTGGTCGTGGTCCACAAGTCTTGCCCAGCTAGGGGGGCAACCGGCCGAACGGAGTCGTTTGGCCGAAACGGTCATTTCTGACCCTTATAGCACGTGTTTCTCTATTTTGTACCTGCACAGAGGACAATCACCAAAACTTGTCGAAATAGTCAGTGATAAGCCCTATAGCTATGGTGTGTGTCCCCATTGTGTTTGCTTTATACCCGGTTGGAGGTCGGAAATCGGTCTATAACGACCGCCAACAAGCTCCCCCAAACTTAGATCTTTGCTCGTCCCGAGTAAAGAAATTAAAACATGAGCAAGACTAAAGTAAGGGTTCTTTTATAATCATGAATACTTGCATATTGAGTATCTCAAACTTTTCTCATACCTGTGAATTTGTAGTGGCTACTTCCCAGATCTTGGGCGGTTGATGAATGGAACGACTCTTACAACAAGGTCCTCTTGCTCATCCTGCATTCGGGGTTTTCTGGTTTTCACAATTAAATGGCTCGTCTCCCTTCATCCCTGACACTCAGCTCTCTGGAGCTCTCTCCTTTCACTCATTCTCTTTTGTATTTCTCTTTGTCTCTCAGGTGGTGGCCTTGTCATGTCGAGTATTTTGGTCAAGCCAAAGATTGGCTCCTGGAGCTTCTCATCACTGCCCTTGGTCATGTTGCAAGTTAATGATAGAGAGTTCATGTTGTTCCTCAGCCTTTCTGACCCCTTTTTCTTTTCTCTTCCCCTTTTGAGATTTTTTTTCTTTTCTTTGGACTTTCATGAGTCCTTTATTTCTCTCTTTTTTTTCAGGGTATCATCAAGGCATGAGGGCTTCCACTACACTCTAATGATAGATTTGCTTGCAACAGACCTCAGACAATGTGATCCATTCCAAGAACACAACTTTCAACAAGACTTCATACAAAATATGACAGGTTTCAGGAGTAAACTCTCAAGCATATGTGGTAATTGTGGACAGGATGAAGGGATAGAGCAGGATTTTCATCTTTTCATAAATTAAATTCTCCCGAATGTTGGTGTGAACAAGTGGTTCATTTTATCGAGTCATATCACAAACATCAACAACTTAGGTCAGGGGGGTCTTATCATGATGGATTTTTCACAAGTACTAGATACTGAGTTTGAAATAAACAACAGGCAGCAATCATGATATAAAAGAGAGACCGAGTTCATTTCATTTATGTGAGGCATGCATTTTCAATTTTTTTGAAACGAGACAACACAGGAAAGTAAACAGGGGGGAAGAAGGTGCAAACCCACGTGCAGGTGCGCGAGAGGGGGCAGTCGGGCTGGTTCGGCCGAACCGGTCAGTTCGCCCGAACTGGCCAGTTCGCCCGAACTGCCTGGTTCGGCCGAACTGGCCCCCGGGGCTCGGTCCGTCGTGCCATGCGTTCCTGTGTCATTCCTGTACTCGTGCAACTCTCTGTTAGACAGTGCATTCTCCGGTCGGCTCAAATACACCCACCGGAGCGACAATTTTATCTTCTTTCTTGCAAACAATTCAAACTTTATTTATTCAACGAACTAAGATTGGAAACAAATATTTGGAAGGGAAATTTCAGAGCACCCTAAACATTGATCTAAACAAATAAATGAATCAAGCAACTAGCAAACCAAACTAAACTAACAGTGCTCTATCTAAAAATGGGACGACCGCGGGACACTATTCTGAAGGCGGTCCATAGAGATCTTCGTGTCCCGTGGCCTTGAAGAGCCTCTTGAGCTTTGCGCACAGGGCCTTGCGGAGGAGTTCCATCTTGTCCTCCCATTCCATACGTGCGAGCTCGCCCTCCGCCATCTTCTCGTCCAGGTGGTTGATCTTCTGCTTTGCCAGTGTCAGTTCCTCCTTCAGGCTCTCCATGGTGGGCGGCTTCTCTTCCTCCTCTTCATTGTCCTCCTCATCGGAGAGCTCCATGTCCCCGGGCAGCTCTTTGATGGATGGGGGCTGCCTGTGGCGCCGGACTCTAGGGTGGCGCCGTGGCGGAGAGGACTGGGATGAGTTTGCCAGCCCAGCTCGTTCCGGTTGAGCGGCGGGACGAGGACTTTTCCGTACCCTCCTCCCGGGATGCGTTCTCGCTTGATGACGAAACGCGACGGGCTTTCCGGCGTGTAGTCCAGCTCCTCTCCGGCCTTCTCCTTGGGCAGCAACAACGCCAAATCCGATACCCTCGAGGAGGATATTGACCTTGGGCGTAGCTGCCCTTCGTTCGGCCTTGGTGATGGCGAACGAGGCGGTTTCTTGATCCCTTTTAGTGGGGCGAGGAGCTCGTTGAGTGCTGAGCGGTGAGGGGAGTTGCCGCGCCTCACCGTCTACGTCTCAGCGTCCTCCCCCGGTGCACGTCTCCCGCTGCGTCGACATCGGAGATGCGGAAAGCGTGCTCCTGCCGGGAGGAGTTGCCGTTCCGACTACTGTTGCTCGAGCCTTGAGCCGACGATGTGCCCTTGGAGGAAAAGGAGGCCATGGTGGCTGTGTTCTATGGGATGGAGTTGGCTTAGATGAGATGGGAAACGTCGACAGAGAGTCTCTGTTTTTATCGGGGATTTCAGATGAGAAAAAACGGAGTTTCCCGACGATTCCCTCGCGACTCTCGGGATATCTTTAACTGTAGATGTATCTGGGCGAGCATATCCGTCCCTGGGGCCTGGGAGGCCAATTCGCCCGAACCAGCTGGTTCGGCCGAACTGGGCCTGTTCGCCCGAACAGGTCCCTGAGCCCCCAGGTGCGTGGCCCGTGTCGTGGTTCGAGGTTTTGGTCATGGGAGATTCGGGTCGAGGAGGTTTTCAAGGTTCAGGAGGTTTTGGCCCAGAAGGATTTGAAAATGACGGATTCAGGCCGGGGTTCCACGGACGGGGTTCAGAGTTCTATGAACTCGACGACGTGTAATTCGTCGAGTGTCGGAGGTTCTGGTTCTAGGAAAATCTTCAACCGCTGTCCGTTAACCTTGAAGGTGTTTCCGTCCTCGCTTTGCAACGTGGCGGCCCCATGAGATGCAACATTGATTACTGTGAATGGGCCGTCCCACTTGCTCCTCAATTTCCCGTGACCGAAAAGTTTGACACGGGAGTTGAAGACGAGAAACTTGTCTCCCGGCTTGAACGTTTTGACCTTGATTCTCTTATAATGCCATCTCTTGGTCCATTCTTTGTATAGCCGAGAGTTGTGGTATGCTTTCTCCCTCATCTCATCTAGCTCGGCCAGCTGGATCTTCCGTTTGAGGCCGGCAGCTGGAAGGTCCATACCCCACTTCCTAATGGCCCAGTGACCTCTAAACTCCATTTCTACAGGTAAATGACAGGTTTTGCCATAGACTAGTTGATATGGGGTCATGCCTATGGGCGTCTTATAGGCCGTGCGGTAAGCCCAGAGTGCATCTGGAAGTTTATCCTTCCATTGCTTGCCCATCTCATTTACGGTCTTTTGCAGAATGTTTTTGATTTGCTTATTGGAAGTTTCTGCTTGACCGCTAGTTTGGGGGTGATAGGGTGTGGCTACGTTATGCTGCACCCCCAAACTTGAGAGATACTTACGGAAGGCTGAATCTATGAAGTGGGAGCCGCCATCACTAATGACTATTCTAGGAACGCCAAAACGGGGGAATATAACCTCATGAAACATTCGTCTCGCATTCTTAGAGTCAGCAGCTAAGCAAGGCAAGGCTTCTACCCACTTAGAGACGTAGTCCACTGCTACTAGGATGAATTGACAACCCTCGGAGTTTGGGAAGGGACCCATGAAGTCTACCCCCAGACATCGAAGATTTCTACTTGAAGATTGCTAGTGAGTGGCCTTGCGTCTCTAGTATTGATGTTCCCGTGTTTCTGGCAGCGGGGGCACAGCATGACAAATGCTCTCGCATCCTCATACATGCTGGGCCAGTAAAAACCACACTGCCAGACTTTAGCATTGGTCTGGAATGCACCGTAGTGTCCTCCGTATGGGGCTGCGTGGCATCTCTCCAGGATTTTATAAGCCTCATGTGCAGGTACGCACCTTCTGAGGAGTCCGTCGCTACAAATCCTAAAGAGGTACGGGTCGTCCCAAAGGTGAAGTCGGCTCTCATAGGCTAGCCGTTTCCTATTCTCTCCAGGGGGGACATAACCCGTTACCATGTAGTTTACTATGTTGGCATACCACGGATCACCAGTGGTGACCTTAAGGAGGGTGTCATCCCGTAAGTAGTCATCGATCGGGAGATCGGACGGGACTTGCATCCGGGACAAGTGGTCAGCCACTGAGTTCTCTACTCCTTTCTTATCTTTTATCTCAATGTCAAATTCTTGGAGTAGAAGAATCCAACAGATGAGTCTCGGTTTTACATCCTTTTTGGTCAGAAGGTACTTCAGAGCAGCGTGATCTGAATAGACTATAACCTTGGCCCCGACTAGGTAGGACCGAAATTTGTCTATAGCAAATACGACTGCTAAGAGCTCCTTCTCTGTGGTTGCATAGTTGAGCTGGGGGCCAGTGAGCGTTTTGCTAGCATACGAGATAGCATAATGCTTCTTGTCCTTAGTTTGGCCCAACACAGCTCCTACAGCATAGTCGCTCGCATCGCACATGATTTCGAATGGGATGCTCCAGTCGGGAGGCTGGATGATGGGAGCGGAGATGAGTGCCTTTTTGAGGGTGTGAAATGCGGCATAGCACTCCTCATCGAAAACGAAGGGGCATCTTTAGCTAAGAGATTGGTCAAGGGCCGAGATATCTGGGAGAAGTTTTTGATGAAACGCCTATAGAATCTGGCATGGCCAAGGAAGCTACGGATCCCCTTGACGTTTGTGGGAGGTGGAAGTTGCTCGATCACTTCTATCTTCGCTTTGTCTACCTCGATCCCACGTTCTGACACCCTATGTCCTAGGACAATCCCCTCTCGCACCATAAAATGACACTTTTCCCAGTTCAAAACAAGGTGTTTCTCTTCACACCTCTAGAGGACCTTGTCCAGATTTCTCAGACATTCGGTAAAGGTCTTTCCGTAAACTGAGAAATCGTCCATGAACACTTCCATAATCTCTTCAATCATATCGGAGAAGATGGACATCATGCAACGTTGAAAAGAGGCAGGTGCGTTACATACCCCGAAAGACATTCGCCGGTAGGCGTACGTCCCATAGGGGCATGTGAACGTGGTTTTACTCTAGTCTTCTGGGTGGATAGCAATTTGGTGGTACCCAGAGTAATCATCAAGGAAGCAGAAGAAAGAGTGTTTGGCTAACTGTTCAAGCATTTCGTCTATGAATGGAAGGGGGAAATGGTCTTTCTTGGTGGCCTTATTGAGTCAACGATAGTCGATGCACATACGCCAACCAGTAACAGTGCGCTGAGGGATGAGCTCATTTTTCTCATTGCGCACTACCATCATTCCTCCCTTCTTAGGAACGACTTGAACGGGACTAACCCATTCACTATTAGGGACAGGGTAGATGATCCCCACGTGAAGGAGTTTGAGAACTTCCTTTTTCACGACCTCTCTCATGGCATTGTTTAACCGTCGTTGAGGTTCCCGAGACGGTGTTGCTTCAGAATCGATCGGGATGCGATGAGTGCAATGATTTGGGCTAATCCCTTTCAGGTCTTGGAGAGAATATCCTAAGACTGATCGATTTTTCTCCAGGACAGTGATGAGTTGCTGGGTTTCTACCTCGGAGAGTTTATCACTAATGATCACTGGAGTTTGCTTATCCCCAAAGAGGAAAGCATACCTAAGTCTAGGCGGAAGAGGTTTGAGCTCGATTGGAGATGGTTTTGGAGTTTCGTTTGTATCAAGCTCAATCGGAGGATGAGTTTCCTCCTCCTCTGTAAAGAATGGAATATCCTCTTCTGGAATAGGTTGTTCGAGGTCTAGCAAAGAAGCTGACCTGACTTCCTCTAACGGGTCAGGATCGGGGTCTGCCTCTATTGGAGTATTCAAAGATTGGGCATAGGAGACAGGGATAAGTTCTTTACCGATCCTAAGCTCTACTAGCTGGTTTATTGGTGCTTTTTCCAGAATCTTCAAGATTGGCCTGCCTATGAAGATGGGATGTGTGGTAGTGCTAGGTAGGTCGAAGATGTGAAAATCCATGAAGAGTTCAGGATCGTTGACCTTAACGGGTGTGACCCATAAGATCGCCAAACAGTCCAGGATTCTTCCTGAGGTAAACTTAAGTCGTTTTTGAGAAAACGACCATGAGTTATCAGGGAATTTGGTTCGCACCAAAGAGCTAGAGATTATGTTGATTTCGAGGCTCGGGTCGTACCCAATTTCTCGGCCAAGGCCCATGATCTCACAGAATATCCTTTTGGTTTTTTTGGGCATCTTGACCACCTCGGTCGAGGCTTCGGCCTCATCTAGCCACTCCCGACTCATGATAGCAGAGAGACGTCCCAGGTACTCCCGCTGGTATTCCAATTCTTCTTTGTCGGGGGCCCGATCCTTTTGCTCTACACATCGTTCCCGTGGGAAACTTGTTGCACTCCCGATGTCTTTGAATAGATCATCGTCAAAATCATAAAGAGTGGTGTAGAGTGAATCATAGTGGTCTGGGCTAGAATATGGTTGTGGTTCGAAATAAGCTTCAGGTTCTGATGGACTGGAAGAGCTAATGGATTTGGATTGGACTGGTATTGGCTCTTTAGGTTCAGGTTCAGGCTGCTTCTCTTCTTCATCGGGGAGTTCATCATAGTTTCCAGTGTAGGGAGTGTTGTCTAGGATACGATCCAGGACTATCCTCGCTTCACTAGGAGTCAAATGAAAAAACGACCCTCCAGAAGCAGAGTCCAAGAAAGTGGTGGCTGCGGGACAGAGGCCAAGGCTGAAGTGCTGTAAAACAACAGGTTCTGGTAGGCTTAGGTCCGGTCCTGAGGCAAGTATTTGCTTGAAACGAGCCCAGGCAGTTCCGAGCGATTCTCCCTTTAATTGCTTAAAGTTAATGATTTCCGCTCGGAGACTGGCTACCTTGGAGACTGGGAAGAAGTTTAGGCAGAATTTTTCCTTGAGAACTTCCCAGCTCCCGTCCATAGTACTGACAGCCAGAGAGTACCATTTCTTTGCTCCTCCCGCTAGTGAAAACGGGAATAGCTTCCATTTGAGTGTCTCTTGTGTCATGCCCGCAATGGTCAGGCATGAGCAGAGTTGCTCAAACTCGCGCAAATGCGCGTATGGACTCTCGGCCTTCGTTCCTGAGAACGATTGCTCACAAACCATGGCTATGAAGCCGGGACGTAGCTCATAGCCGGGTGTGGATATGAGATGTGATGATGGTGGAGGCTCCAAATAATCGCCCTTTGGAGCCGAGTGTTGACGTAAGGTAAGGGTGGAATCCATATGATGGATAATGGTGGGGTACACGGACAACTTGGGTTCGGAATCAGAACAGCTACCGTTCCCCGGCAACGGCGCCAGAAAGCTTGTTGGCACTCCTTACGGCCTACAGATAAATCCGCAAGCGGACGGATACCGATGTAGCTTTCACCTGGGAGTATTCCAAGGTATCGATTTCCACGGAGAACGAGAAGTGGACTGATTCTAAACTAAGTTGTCCTAGGTAGATGGAATGGAGTGAATGGTATGGATGAGGTGGATGACAAAAACAAAGAGAAGAGGAGTGATAGGAGGGTAGAGAGGGTACGAGTCTGGTAGAGGTATTCTACTGATTGATCGAGCAGATCAGAGGATACAGATAGATACTTGCTTTGGGACAAAGGAACCGGTGGACACACAGAAAGGGATGAGAAGGGGTGCCACTATTTCCCAACTGGGGAATCCTACGGACCGGAACTAACGTGATGGGCTACAAAGACCGGAAGGGCTGTCACCACCTTACGGCTACCACCTCCGTTGCGACGGGAATAAACTAAGTTAGTCTCAAGTATAGGCACCACGCCTACAC
The DNA here is from genome assembly GCA_033239725.1 of Echinochloa phyllopogon. Lineage (NCBI taxonomy): Eukaryota > Viridiplantae > Streptophyta > Magnoliopsida > Poales > Poaceae > Echinochloa > Echinochloa phyllopogon. The sequence continues at coordinate 9,987,848 of BTCW01000016.1, read as the reverse complement.
TAGTCAACTAATACTTATCTCCTATAGAAAGATAAGCACCCAAGCTAAGCAACCAGTATATAGTTATACCAATCAACTAAGCATTGAACGAAGAACCAGCAAGCATATAAAAGTAAGAACTGAATGCTCAATTAATCAGAGAGAGATACAAGAGTTACCAGACACGACCCGGATGTTACTCGAAGTGAAGCCGCATCCATAGAGGTACAGCAGGAAGAGGGGCCGACACTTCGGCTCCTCTCCGGGACGCTCACCTCTCCTCTCTCCCTACCTCTACTGATACAAGTGGAGAACTAACAGTGCTTCGCCTGCACTCTACTCTTGTGTTGTGTGTTTTTGCAGGTGAAACCGGGCCTCTATTTATAGCAGGGAAGGACGGTGGAGGCAGAGTAGCAGCCAAGGCAGCTGGGAGGCGGTGCCGGGCCGTTCGGGCGAAATCCCCAGTTCGGCCGAACTGCCCAGTTCGCCCGAACCGGTGGATCCACCGACTCAGCAGCCAAAGTCCAGGATTGCACCCTGGAGGCGGTTCCTGCCTTCGGCCGAACAGGCCACTTCGGCCGAAGTGGGCCCGGCCCAGTCCTGCACCGCCTCTGCTTTGCACACGTGCTAGTCCAGCTCCTGAGGTCGGTTGGCAGGTCGGTTCATGTCTTGGGCTGGCCTGGAGGGCCTCCGGTGGACTCGTGGGCTCCGTCGGGTTGGATATGGGCCACCGGTCTTCTGGATATGGGTTGAGCCGGCCCAGAGTGGCGTGGTCGTGGTCCACAAGTCTTGCCCAGCTAGGGGGGCAACCGGCCGAACAGAGTCATTTGGCCGAAACGGTCATTTCTGACCCTTATAGCACATGTTTCTCCATTTTGTACCTGCACAGAGGACAATCACCAAAACTTGTGAAAATAGTCAGTGATAAGCCCTATAGCTATGGTGTGTGTCCCCATTGTGTTTGTTTTATACCCGGTTGGAGGTCAGAAATCGGTCTATAATGACCGCCAATAGTTGTCTGTCTTGCAGGTGACCAGGGGTCTCAATTTATAGTGGCCCGGGTCGGTGGAGGAGTGGAGCAGCGGCCAAGGCAGCTCAAGGCGGCTCCGGGCCGTTCGGCCGAAGTGGCTGGTTCGGCCGAACCGATGTGTTCGGCCGAACGGGCACGTGGCACCACCTTGGTGCCGAGGCGGTTGCTGAGGCGGTGGACTTCTGGGGGCGGTTCGGCCGAAGTGGGCCGTTCGGCCGAACGGGCCCTGTGGCCTGGCAGCGCTCCCCCGTGCAACCTCTGCCATATGGGCCCTCCTGGCGAGTTCCTGGTACTTGGCTTCGAGTTGGACCGGCCCCGGATGAGGTGGCGGTCGTCTATGTGTCATCCCGGTCGCTGCTTGAGTGTCGGTGATGTGGATGGCTTCCCGATTTCGTATACGGCTAAGGGGGGTAACCGGCCGAATCGTGTCATTCGGCCAAAACGGTCATTTCTGACCCTTATAGCACGTGTTTCTCCATTTTGTACCTGTACAGAGGACAATCACCAAAACTTGTGGAAATAGTCAGTGATAAGCCCTATAGCTATGGTGCGTGTCTCCATTGTGTCTGTTTTAGACTTGGTTGGAGGTCGAAAATCGATTTGTAACGACCGCCAACACCTGCACAAAATGACACAACACAAGAGAGTTAGGTTTAGCGAAGCGCTGCGACTTGTATCATTTGAAGATGGGGAGAGAGGAGAGGTGAGCGTCCCGGAGAGGAGCCAGAGTGTCGGTCCCTCTTCCCGTTGTACCTCTACGGATGCGGCTTAGCTTCGAGTGACATCCGGGTCGTGTCTGGTAACTCTTGTATCTCTTCCTGATTAATTGAGCATTTAGTTCTTACTTTTATATGCTTGCTGGTTCTTCATTCAATGCTTAGTTAATTGGTTTAATTGTATACTGGTTGCTTAGTTTGGGTGCTTATCTTTCTATAGGAGATAAGTATTAGTTGTCTAGTGTAGGTGTGGTGCCTAGACTTGAGGCTAACTTAGTTTGCCCCTGAGTCTATGGAGGTGGTAGTCATTAGGTGTTGACAGCCCTATACGGCCTTTGTAGCCCACCACGTTCGTCTCGGCTTGTAGGATCCCCCAGTGCAGGATAGATCACACCCCTTTCTCATCCCTTTCTATGTGTGGTAGGTTCTGCTATCCCAAAGCAAGTATCCAGCTGTACCTTCTGACCCGCTCAGTTAATCAGTAGAGTGCTTCTACTAGGCTCGTGCCCTCTCTACCCTCTTATCACTTTTCTTCCACTCTTTGTTGTTTTCTCATCCACTTCATTCATTTCATCTACTCCATTCCATTTTCCCTGGATGATTTAATTTAGAATTGGTTCACTTCTCGTTCCCCGTGGAAATCGATACCTTGGAATACTCCCGGGTGAAAGCTACATCGGTATCCGTTCGCTTGTGGATTTATCTATAGGCTGTAAGGAGTGCCAACAAGCTTTCTGGCGCCGTTGTCTGGGAACGGTAGCTATTCTGATTCTGTGGGATATACATCCCTGGATACCCTCAAGATAGAAAACCGAGTCCTAGTAGAACTACTCGTGTAACCCAACTAGGACTCACATATTGTAACCGACTAGGAAACTTACCATGTAACCCTGCCCCCTGGGATATATAAAGGAGGGAAGGGGTCCCTAGCTCGGCAGAGACCATACAACTCAACTCGCGTGCAATACAATCAAGCACACAGGACGTAGGGTATTACACTACTCACGGCCCGAACCTGTCTAAATCCTTGTGTTGTTCGTGCGCTATCGTTCCTAGAACTCGGCGAGACCCACAAATCCACTTCCTGGGGTATCCCCTAGCAGACGTGCTCGACATAAATCGTCGACACTTGGCGCCCACCGTGGGGCCTACTCGCCGATGCTCGACATTAGGCGCGATGGGATCAAACGTCAACATCAGCGGCAGATCACAGTGATCAATGGGTGAGCTTGATGGACTAATCATCGACAACATCAATCTACTCGAGATGTCTATCCGATACGAAGAAACATCATGTTAGCTAGCTACGACTGATCGTGTGGCCTGCCTCACATCAGTCCAAGGTGGATTGGATCAGATATCTCCCTACTGGTTACCGTGTTGGAATTCAAGTCAAGAAGGAGCAATCTCTGTACGCTGGCTGTTCGTCTACAAAGGTTATGGCACTATCGGTATCGCAGATAAAAGAAGATTCCCGGTGCAAGCAGGGTCCGTGTCAAAAACGTTTCTGAATTGGTGTTGCTTCATTGCTGCTGTCATTATCGGACTCCAAATAATAAAGTTGGCAATTTCGTTGGCAAAAAATCAGCACACAGATATCAAATCAGAGCTACAGCGGATCATGCATCAAGAGGACAGCTACAGCTACATGTTGTTTCATCAGCGTGCATATAATTGTAGAGCAACCCTAATTAATTATTGAGCCATGCAAGACGTAGCCTATCAGAGCAAATCATATTCTACTACACGCACACGGAGATGCACCAGAAGATACAAGCTTCGAGATCTTCGCTTACCGCACGCGAGAAGATGTACGCGAGTACGACTACGTCGACGTCCGGCTGCATCGACTCGGCGTACGACTACATCAACGTCCGGCTGCATCGACTCAGCGTACGACTACATCGACGTCCGGCTGCATCAACTCGGCGTATGACTACTTCGACTACTCGTCCCGACTAGTTAAAACTAGTCGAGATCGGCTACTTCGACTACTCGTTTCGACTATAAACTAGTCGAGATCGACTACCGCGTCATCAACAACTAGTCGGGGCCGACCTCGATTAGTCGACTTCAATAACAACCGTCGCGGTTTCATCGCCGACCGCCACGGCTTCGTCAACAATCGTCCGCGAATTAAGCTAAGTCTTATTTAATAATTACTTTTTGCATAATAATTTTATCTGCTTGTTTATAAACATGCTTGGCCATGAGCCGACTATTCTAAAAGAATACCTCACTTGACATCTCACCAACGGGTTACAAACCCTCGCGCGGTCTCTCCTACAGGAGAAAAGTCCTAACCGACTGCTTTATTATTTCTCTGCACTCTTAACGACCAAACCGCTCAGTAGCATGCACCTTAATTCATGAAACTTTGGTTCCTTCGTAACACCTATGCACCTTAAAAGGACTGGTTAAGCGAGACCAAGTGTTTAAACGTAACAGGGCTACTACTCGAGTGGTTACGAGTCTAACAAGAGCAATGAGCTTAAATAGTTTAAACATGCTTTATATGCTATTATAATAATTTTATCAGCTTATTTAAAAAATATGCTTTACATGCATTACCATATACAACAAGTTTAAACATGCATTACAAATGTTATTATTTACTTTTTCTAGATCAGATACTACTCATTCTATATATTTAAATTGCAGGGTTACCAGTTGAATATTCATAATACGACCACGAAGCCACTTGAGTACTTTTACTAGTCGGTGCTCACATGATGAATACTTCAATCAGTCGCTTGAAAGCTTGGAGGCTACACAGTACAAGCCAAGACATGAAGACAAGCACCGGAGCTAGTAGGTACTCAAACGGCGCGGCCTTACAATGCCAGCTGAGTAGTTTAAACTAGTCGATGCTTGCATATTACAACAACTCGAAGACTATGTTCTTGACCCTTGGACCGAATGCAAACCATTCGCTTCAAGGCTTGGGGGCTACACTCAAGGGGTACACATTTTTTGTGCCTATCGTTGATCCATTCAAGATATTCGACTAGTTTTAACAGAACTACTCAAAGCTCGGGGGCTACACCCAATGGGTGCACCTACTCGGTGCACGCCATTGAACTACTCGAGATGAAGATAGAAGACTGCTTTTGAACCTCCAATTACTTAAAAAGTAGTCGGAGGCTCAGGGGCTACACCCATTGGGTGCATCTAAAGATGCACTCCAATGAAAACTACTCGTTAGAGAAGGCTTGAGCGTCTTGGACTTAGCTCCAACTACTCGAAGATGTTAAAGCAGATTCAAGACTTGAAGCAAAGATGCAAGATGCTTGGGGGCTTGTGGGATATACATCCCCGGATACCCTCATGATAGAAAACCGAGTCCTAGTAGAACTACTCGTGTAATCCAACTACGACTCACATATTTTAACCGACTAGGAAACTTACCATGTAACCCTGCCCCTTGGGATATATAAAGGAGGGTAGGGATCCCTAGCTCGGCAGAGACCATACAACTCAACTCACGTGCAATACAATCAAGCACACAGGACGTAGGGTATTACGCTACTCGCGGCCCGAACCTGTCTAAATCCTTGTTCGTGCACTATCATTCCTAGAACTCGGCGAGACCCACAAATCTACCTCCTGGGGTATCCCCTAGCAAACGTGCTCGACATAAATCGTTGATAGATTCCGAACCCAAGTTGTCCGTGTATCCCCATCATCCACAATCCATATGGATTCCACTCTTACCTTACGTCAACATTCGGCTCCAATGGGCGATTGTTTGGAGCCACCACCATCATCACATCCCATCCACACACCCGGCTATGTGTTGCGTCCCGCCTTCATAGCCATGGTTTGAGAGCAAACATTCTCAGGAACGAATGCTTAGAGTCCATACGCGCATTTGCACGAGTTTGAGCAACTCTTTTCGTGTCTCGTCATAGCGGGCATGACACAAGAGATGCTTAAATGGAAGTTATTCCCATTCTCCTTGATGGGAGGAGCAAAGAAATGGTACTCTCTAGCTTTCGAAAATATGGAAGGGAGCTGGGAAATCTTTAGAGAAAAATTCTACCTAAATTTCTTCCCAGTCTCCAAGGTAGCCAGCCTCCGAGCGGAATTCATCACCTTGAAGCAATTAGAGGGAGAATCGTTATGAGCTGTTTGGGCTTGTTTCAAGCAAATCTTGATGTCCGGACCAGACCTAGGCTTATCTGAACCTATCATTCTTCAACATTTCAGCCTTGGCCTCTGTCCCGTAGCGACCACTTTCTTGAACTCCGCTTCAGGAGGGTCGTTCTTTCATTTGGTTCCTAGTTGTTGGTGTTTGGAAATCATGGCCCCGACCCCAACCAGAAATGTGTTGTGTTCCCACCCCTGATGGTTGATGCAGAAGGTAACGCAAAGACACAATATTATCCTGGTTCCGGCCACAAGACCGTAAGTCCAGCAAAGAAGATGTGTGCAATGTATTATCCTGCACCAGACTGCGAGTAGTAGGAGATACAAGGAGGTTGGGAGAAGAGGCAAAGCTTCCGAGTCCCAGATGATGATGATGATGATTGAGGCAGAGTGCCAATATCAGTGGAGTGTGGAGTGCGTTGGTCGTCTCTTGTTCGATTGCTCGCCCTTTGCATGAGCATCCGCCTCTCCTTTTATAGATCAAGGAGGAGGGGTTACAGGCATGTATTAATGTGCAGGCATAGTTATAGCATAGTTGTAGGCATGGCATCAGGCGTGGTTCCTTGTCCTTGCATCCTTGATCACTGTCGTGCGGCGTTTGCCGTCCCTGTGGAGGGTTCCTGTGCTGGCTGCGGTGACGCCACAGAGTGCTTTTGAGGGTCAGAGCTGACCAGCTTGTCCAGTGACTCGTCTGTATGCCAATTCGAGGGTTCCCCATGCGTGTGCACAGCCCTTTCCATGGAAAGTTACCGTGGGAGTTGGCAGCACATGGAGTAGGAATGACCCGGCCCTGTTTGTACAGTGGCAGTGTGTCCGCACAGCACCGGGGATGGTCGTATAGTACTCGGGATGGCCCGTCATGCCTCCTCCGTCCTTCCTCCTTATCCTGTTACCCGCTCGAGGGTCTCTCCTGCCCGATCGAGGGCCTCGGGACACAGTAGTTGGTAGCACAAGAGCTTGGAGTGACGCGCCCTGTTCGCACAGTGTCAACATGTCCGCACAGAGCCTCGGTTGGCAGCATAGTGACAGGAGTTGGCAGATGCGATGTGGATCGTGCCTGTCAGAGTGGCGTGGTGAGAGATTTTCCTTTTGATTTTGGATGCACGGCGGCGTTAAGCGGCATTAATTGTTCGTCGTGGTAGAGGTCTCGAATGAGGCGGAGCTTTTCCCATTTCGTGGGTTGCTCAACGCTCGACCCTCAAGCCTCGACTGAGACGGAGTTTTGCGATTCGCTCGAGGGATCGCTTCCCTCGAGCGAGGCGGAGAATGAGGCACGCGTCGAGGCCCCCGCCGAGGTGCCTCGACTGGGCCACTAACTCTTGTTAGGCCGTGGGCCTTGTTTGCTTTCCTCTTTCCTGATATGTGTATGAGTTTGGCAATAGTTTTCATTTTGACAAGGGTGATTATCCCATAGATTTGGGTACCCCTAATGATCTCCCCAACAGTAGCCCCTGAGCCTTTGTTGGAGTAAGGTTTAATCCGGCAAAGGCTTGTGTCGTGGGTGCTTCTGATCAGGGTTTCCTTGATGAATTTCGCTGGGTGCACGCTAGCATACCCGCGGGTGTAGCCCCCGAGGCCTCGGAGGAGTGGATATACTCCTGCAAGGGCTATAAGCGTTTCTCGCCCTCGTGAGTTATAGCATATTTTGACTTCGAGGAATTCGATCGTGTGGCGCGAGGAGCCCCCGAGCCCTGGCCCTAGCAAGGTCGATCAGGGGTGATCCTCGACTTTGAGTTACGACCCTCGTTGCTCCGTTCGTGGGGAGGAGGGGTGATGCAATCCATGCTTCCCTCGAGCGGGCTGCGAGTCATGGATGCTTCTGTGAGCTCAGACTGCGGCTGCGGGCGGCCGCACGGAGGAGGACAAGGAAGCGCCGGAACGGAGGCCTCGGGGTCCGTCACTATTTGTGGGTTCAAGGAATAGGAATAAGAGACTGGAACAGGTTCTTCTCTGATCCTAAGTTCTACTAGTTGGTTTGTTGGTGAATTTTCTAGGATTTTCATGATTGGCCTACCAATAAAGATGGAATGTGTGGAATCATTGGGTGGGTCAAAGATACGGAAATCCAGGAAAAGTTTAGGGTCATTAATCTTAACGGGTGTGACCCGCAAGATCCCTAAACTATCGAGCATCCTTCCCGATGTGCACCTTAGACGTTTTTTAGATGATGACCATGGTTCATCGGGGAGTTGAGCTTGCACCACAGAGCTAGAGATTATGTTGATTTCGAGGCTCGGGTTGTACCCGATTTCCTTGTCTATGCCCATAACTTCACAAAAGATTGTTCGGATTCTCTTGGGCATCTTAACGACCTCGATTGAGGCTTCAGCCTCGTCTAGCCATTTCTGACTCATGATGGCAGAGAGACGTCCTAAGTACTCTCTCTGATATTCTAGTGCTTCCTTGTCGGCTAGTGGATCCTTTTGCTCTACACATTGTTCCAATGGGAAACTTGTTGCACTCCCTACGTTATCGAATAGATCATCGTCAAAATCATAGGGAGTGGTGTAGAGTGGATGATAGTAGTCCAGGCTAGAATATAGTGGTGGTTCAAAATGAGCATTTGGTTTTGATGGAACGGAAGAGCTGATAGATTTAGATTGTAAATGTATAGGCTCTTTAGGTTTAGGCTGTTTCTCTTCTTCATCGGGGTGTTCATCATAGACTCCAGTGTAGGGAGTATCATCCAGGATACGATCCAGGATTATCCCCACTTCACTGGGAGTCAAAAGAGAGAATGACCCTCCTGAAGTGAAGTTCAAGAAAGTGGTGGCTACGGGACAGAGGCCAAGGCTGAAGTGTTGTAGAATTATAGGTTCTGATAAGCCTAGGTCTGGACCGGATGCCAAAATTTGCTTGAAACGAGCCCAGACAGCTCCTAACGACTCTCCCTCTAATTGCTTAAAGGTAAGGATTTCGATTCAGAGGCTGGCTACCTTGGAAACTGGGAAGAAGTTTAGGCATAATTTTCTCTCAGGATTTCCCAGCTCCCTTCCATATTTCCGACAGACAGAGAGTACATTTCTTTGCTCCTCCCATTAATGAAAACGGGAATAGCTTCCATTTGAGCGTCTCTTGTGTCATGCCTAATATGGTGAGGCAAGAGAAGAGTTGCTCAAACTCTCGTAAATGCGCATAGGGACTCTCAGCATTCGTTCCTGAGAACGTTTGCTCTCGAACCATGGCTATGAAGCCGGGACGCAGCTCATAGCCGGGTGTGTGGATGGGATGAGATGATGGTGGCGGCTCCAAACAATCGCCCTTTGGAGCCGAATGTTGAAGTAAGGTAAGAGTGGAATCCATGTGGTGGACGGTGGGGTACATGGACAACTTGGGTTCGGAATCAGAACAGTTACCGTTCCATGGCAACGGCACCAGAAATCTTGTTGGCACTCCTTACGGCCTACAGATAAATCCGCAAGCGAACGGATACCGATGTAGCTTTCACCCAGGAGTATTCCAAGGTATCGATTTCCACGGGGAACAAGAAGTGAGCTAATTCTGAACTAAGTTGTCCAAGGGTTATGGAATGGGATGGATGAAGTGGATGACAACAACAACGAGGGAAGAGAAGCGATGAGATGGTAGAGAGGGTACGAGTCTGATAGAGGCACTCTACTAATTAACAGAGCGGATCAGAGGGTACAGATAGATACTTGCTTCGGGACAATAGAACCTATGACATGCAAAAAGGGATGAGAAGGGGTGTCACCAATCCTACACTCTGGGATCCTGCAGGCCGAGACGAACGTGATGGACTACGTAGGCCGTATAGGGCTGTCACCACCTAACGGCTACCACCTCCATAGACTCAGGGGCAAACTAAGTTAATCTCAAGTATAGGCACCACGCCTACACTAGTCGGTTAATACTTATCTCCTATAGAAAGACAAGCACCCAAGCCAAGCAACCAGTATACAATTATACCAATCAACTAAGCATTGAACGAAGAACCAGCAAGTAAATAAAAGTAGAACTGAATGCTCAATTAATCCGGAAGAGATACAAGAGTTACCAGACACGACCCGGATGTCACTCGAAGGAGAGCCGCATCCATAGAGGTACAGCTGGAAGAGGGGCCGACACTCCGGCTCCTCTCCGGACGCTCACCTCTCCTCTCTCCCTATCTTCTAAGTATGAAAGTGGCAGAGCTTCGCTAAGGATCTTCTCTCTTGTGTTGTGTGTTGAAACAGGTGCTAGGGGCTTCAATTTATAGTGGCCAAGGGCGGTTGCAGGTGGAGCAACGGCCAAGGCACCGAGAGGTGGTGCCCGGCTGGTTCGGCCGAATCTCCCGGTTCGCCCGAACCCAGGAATTCGCCCGAACTGCCATGTTGCACCGCCTTGGTGCCGAGGCGGTGCAGCTCTGGGGGCGGTTCGGCCGAATGGAGGCCTTCGGCCGAACTGGGCCTGTGGCCCTGCAACGCTCCCCTGTGTAGCCTCTCCCTCCTGGACCTTCTGGGTTGCATCATCTTGATGTACTTTGTGTTGTCTTGGCCCAGAGGTGACGTGGTGGTAGTCCACATGGCATGCTCGGTCATTGTTTGGTCGTTGCTGGCGTGGATGGCCTTCCGATCGTGCTTCGCGTCGTATACGGCTAAGGGGGGGTAACCGGCCGAATCATGTCGTTCGGCCGAATCGGTTAGTTCCGACCCCAATAGCACGTATTTGTCGTTAATGTACCTGCACAAGTGCATGGAATGTTGCATAAGGCCTCTTTTATTCCCGAGTATTGGTGGTCGAAAACGAGCCGTAACGACCGCCAACACGAGCCTCTATCGAGGCCCAGCAAGGCTCGATGGCTACGCTCCAGCAGGAGGCCGACGCCGCGCGGGAAGAGCTGGCGCGGGAGAAGAACCTGACTAAGGGTAAGTTCACTACCAACATAACCTTTATTTGAAGATTGGTTTCGAGACTTATCTAATTTTGCTTTTGGGCTTTCAGAGCAGCAGAAGGTAGCAGATGAGACTTCCTCGCAGGTGGAGTCCATCCAAATGGCCTATTCGAAGGCCCAGGAGGACCTCGAGGCACTACGGGATGTAGCCCTCACCATCTGCAAGGAGGTCGAGGGGCAGGAAGCCCCCGAGTCCTAGTCGGGCAGCTCAGTGGCCAGCCGCCTGAGATCCTTTGGCGGATGCGTCACCGAGCGCCTGAGGGGGGCTCTCCGGCTCGGCGTGTAGAAGACCCTCTTGGTAATCTCGACACACTTTGTCGTGGACCTCGAGGCAGTGAGCGTCGGGTACATGGTGGCGGATGACCTCGACGACGAAGCTGCGCTAGCCGTCGTGGAAAGCGCCGCCACCGCCACCGAGGGTCCTGCCGCTACCTTGTCGCAGATCTTCGACGGCGACCTCCTTCCCGACGCCGAAGACGAAGAGGCTGCCTCCCCCGAAGCCCCCGAAGACCCCGCTCCCTGAGTAGCTAGGGAATTTTTCGTAATAATTAGATTTTTGTTTTGGAATGGTTTGCTACTAAACAATGTAATGTTTTAAGTATGCATGTGTGTTTTATCGAATGTCATTTTGTTTATCGCGTTTTCTCACTGAATTGCAAAGGGCTCGACGAGGAAGATTTCGTTCATAGATTAACTTTAGCGTAGGGTGGCGAGGGGGATGTCATATCCTCTCGGAGGCGTAGGCGGTCCCTCGACTCGGCCGGCCCTTGGCCTTACTATTTCTATGCCTCGAATTGCCTTTTGACATTTACTGGAGACGAACATGATAAAAGAATTTTGAAAGAAAAAACTTAAAATTGGGACAATTTTAGGAGGGGGTGCCCCCCGAATTAGCCCCCGAGTGTGACTTGGCTTTTTCGAGGGTAAGCCGAGTCTCACTCATTCAAGATCTTTCTTTATTCATCGATTGTTATAAGTACAAATGTACATGAATGCTTGGAAACTTAAGGGTAGAAGCGACGTAGCTGTTGAATGTTCCAAGCGTTGGCAAAAATTTCGCCCTTCTCGTTCGCGAGCTTGTATGTGTCTGGTTTGAGGACCTCGGCGACGATGTAGGGCCCTTCCCATGGTGGCGTAAGCTTGTGGCGTCCTCGATTATCTTGTCGAAGCCTTAGCACAGGTCCCCTTTGTTGAGGTCTCGACGTCGAGCCTTCTGTGCTTGATATCTTCAGAGGGACTGTTGGTACCGTGCTGAATGTAGGAGCACCACGTCTCGAGCCTCGTCCACTCGATCTAGTGAGTCTTCACGAGCTTGCTTGTTCTGCTCTTCTTGGTAGGTTCTAAGCCTCGGGGACCCATAATCCAAGTCCATGGGGATGATAGCCTCGGCACCATAAACGAGGAAAAATGGGGTGAAGCCCGTGGCTCTGTTCGGGGTTGTTCTGAGGCTCCAGATTACCAAGGGTAATTCGAATACCCATTTTCCGCCAAATCTATTCAATTTGTTGAATATTCTTGGCTTGAGGCCTTGTAAAATCATGTTGTTGGCACGCTCTAGTTGGCCATTCGTCTGTGGATGCGCCACAGCCAACCAATCCACGCGGATATGGTTGTCGTTACAGAATTCTAAGAACTTCTTTCCTGTAAACTAGGTGCCATTATCAGTAATTATCGAATTGGGGACCCCAAACCTGTGAATTATATCCGTGAATAACTGCACGGCCTGTTCAGACCTGATGCTGCTGATGGGTCGATCCTCAATCCATTTCGAGAACTTGTCGATAGCCACCAGCAGATGCGTGAAGCCTCGAGGCGCTGCTCGCATTGGCCGGATGAGGTCGAGCCCCCACACAGCAAATGGCCATGTGATAGGGACGGTTTGCAAGAAATGAGCCGGGAGGTGGGATTTGCGTACATAGAATTGACACCCTTCACAGGTGCGCACGACTTCGTTGGCATCAGCGACCGCCGTGGGCAAATAGAAGCCCTGGCGAAACGCATTGCCGACGAGGGTACGGGGCGCTGCGTGGTGGCCGCATATGCCGGCGTGAATGTCTCGAATGAGCTCCCTTCCCTCAGGAATGGGAATGCATCGCTGCAAAATTCCCGAGGGGCTGCGCTTATACAATTCCCTGTCGATCATGACAAAAGACTTGGCCCTTCTCGCGATGCGCCGAGCCTCGGTTCGATCCGAGGTTAGCTCCCCTCGGTCGATCTAAGCGATATACTGATCGCGCCAATCTCGAGATGATGGGGCCTCGTCGATCTCCATAATTTCACCCTCGTCTGCCGAGGATATCTTCTGACTCGAGGCTTCGAGTTCCTCTTTCGAGGGATCCTCGTCCATGGGCTCGATGCCCACAGCCCCCGAGGGTTTCGCCTTTGAGGGAGCGTCAGGAGCTTTGGGAGTTGGCTTGAGGTTGATGCTCAGCTCTGCTAAGTCGCGGGCAAACATGTTCGGTGGAATGGTGATCCGTCCTGACGCGATCTTGGCCAATTCATCGGTTTCCTCATTGTATTTCCGCGCAATGTGATTGAGCTCGAGGCCATGGAACTTGTTCTCGAGCCGGCGTACTGCATTGCAGTATGCTTGCATTTTCTCATCGTGGCAGCTTGCCTCCTTCATAACCTGGTCAATGACCAGTTGTGAATCTCCCCGGATGTCAAGGCTCTTAACACCCAACTCTATAGCTATACGAAGCCCAGTGAGTAGAGCCTCGTATTCGGCCATATTGTTGGACGCCGGAAAGTGCAAGCGCACCACATGCCTTATGTGCTCTCCAAGGGGTGAGACGAAGAGCAGGCCCGCACCTGCACCGGTTTTCATCACCGATCCAACAAGGTACGTGATCCAACATTCTGCTTGGATCTGAGGTGGGGGCAGCTGTGTGTCCGTCCACTCTGCCACGAAATCCGCCAAGATCTGCGATTTGATTGCCTTTTTGAGGGGCATAAGTGAGGGTTTCGCCCATCAACTCCACGGACCATTTGTCTATTCTACTTGAGACATCCTGGTTGCGGAGTATCTCCCTCAAAGGGAAATATGAGACCATGGTGACAGGATGAGCCTCGAAGTAGTGGCGCAGCTTGCGTCGTGCTAGCACTACTGCGTAGAGCAGCTTCTGGATTTGTGGATATCGCGTCTTGGTTTCAGTCAACACCTCGTTGATGTAGTACACCAGACTTTGGACAGGCAGAGCGTGTCCCTCCTCGATTCTTTCTACGACAATGACTCCGCTGACTACTTGGGTCGTTGCGGCTACGTAGAGGTAGAGGGGCTCGCCATCCTTAGGTGGCGTTAAAATAGGCGCTCGAGCGAGAGATGTTTTTAGCCCATCGAGGGCCTTCTGGGCCTCTGGGGTCCAAGAAAAATGCTTGTTCTATTTTAGGAGTCGGTACAGGGGCAAGCCTTTCTCGCCGAGACGCGAGATGAACCGGCTCAGGGCTGCAAGGCAACGCAATACCCTTTATACCCCCTTTAGGTCTCGAATCGGTCCCATCTGCTCGAGGGCAGAGACTTTTTTAGGGTTGGGCTCGATGCCTCGCTGAGAGACAATGAAACCCAAGCATGCCTCGTGGCACCACAAAGACACATTTCTCCGGGTTTAGTTTTACCCCGTTAGCCAGAGACAATCAAACGCAATGCGCAAATCGTATACCAGGTCATCCGCCTTCCTGGACTTTACAACGATATCGTCAACGTATGCCTCTACGGTCCACCCAATATGATCCCAGAAAACACGAAGCATACATCGTTGGTATATGGCTCTGGCGTTTCAAAGACCAAACGTCATCGTGACATAGCAAAAAATGCCAAAAGGCGTGATAAAAGAAGTCGCAGGCTGGTCGGACACTTTCATCTTGATTTGGTGGAAACCAGAATAAGCATCAAGGAAACATAATAGCTCACATCCCGCAGTTGAATCCACAATTTGATCGATACGTGGTAAAGGAAAGGGAACTTTTGGACATTCTTTATTTAAACTAGTATAATCTATACACATCCTCCACTTCCCATTCTTTTTCTTAACTAATACAGGATTAGCGAGCTAGTCAGGGTGAAATACCTCCTTGATGAGTCCAGCCTCGAGGAGCTTGCACAGCTCTTCACCTATGGCCCGGCGCTTTTGCTCGTCGAAGCGTCGTAGGCGTTGAACCACCGGCTTGGAGTGGGGCAGGATGTCAAGGGAGTGCTCGGCGACCTCCCTCGGTATGCCAGGCATATCCGAGGGGCTCCACACGAAGATGTCGGCGTTGGCACGGAGAAAGTCGACGAGCACCACTTCCTATTTGCTGTCGAGGGTCGAACTGACCCTCACTGTCTTGTCGTTGGGGACGTTGGGGTCGAGGGGCACAACCTTGGTGTGCTCTGCGGGCTTGAAACTGCCCGCATGCTTCGCGGTGCAGGCGATGGCCTCGTTCGCCATCTTCTCTCGGTCCGCGATGAGAGCTTCATCCTCGGTCAGTACCTCGGCGCTCTCGACGCATTCCACGTCGCATATATAGGCGTGATCGAATGATGGCACCACCGTGATGACGCCCTTCGGCCCCGGCATCTTCAGCTTAAGGTATGTGTAGTTCGGGACAGCCATGAACTTGGCGTAGCACGGACGGCCAAGGATGGCGTGGTAGGCACCTCAAAATCCCACCACCTTGAAGGTCAGGGTCTCCCTGCGGAAGTTGTCAGGCGTGCCAAAGCAAACAGGCAGATCGATCTGCCCAAGGGGTTGAACTCGCTTTCCCTGCGCAACGCCATGGAATGGCGCTTTGCTGGGGTGGAGCTTGTCCCTCCCGATGCCCATGAGCTCCAAAGTTGAGACGTACATGATGTCGAGGCTGCTACCTCCATCCATGAGTACCTTGGAGAACCGAGTGTTGCCAATGACGGGGTCAATGACGAGCGGGTACTGCCCCGGGTTTGGGATGTAGTTAGGGTGATACTCTCGACTGAAGGAGATGGTCTCTTCTAACCAGTCGAGGTAGGACGGCCCGACCTTGTGTATGGAGAACACCTCTCGGCGCTCGTGCTTGCGCTGTCGAGATGTCATGTTTGCCGTCGGCCCCCCGAAAAGGAAGAATACATTCTCCACCTCTGGGAAGCCTTGGCAACTCCCGTCGCCCGTGTCCTTTTTTGCCCCATCTTCCTTCGAAGCGGCGCGATTGAAGTACTTTTTTAGTATTCCGCATTGCTCGAGGGTGTGGGTGATGATGCCCTTGTGATAAGGGCAGGGTTTCTTGAGCATGTCGTCGAAGACGCCACCTCCTCAAGGGGGGCCTCGAGGAGCTTTGTGCACACGGTCGACCGTGAGGATTTCATCGAGGTCCTCGGTCTGCTCGTGTCGGCGCGTGGCTTTTTGGGCCTTCTCGCCCCTCTTGCCTTGCTTTTGTTTCTTTGCGGAGCCCTTGGACTTGCTGCCCTCCGCAGGCATTTCTTCCGTTCGTTTCCCCCTCCTGCCGTCGAAGATGGCTCCAACTGCCTCCTCACCAGATGCAAAGTTGGTGGCGACATCGAACAACTCATTGATGCTGGCAGGAGGGCTTCGTCCCAACTCACGCACCAAGTCCCAGCAGGTTGTGCCCTCGAGAAAGGCATGGATGACCTCGGAGTCACCCACGCTCGGGAGCTCGGTGCAGCACTTGGAGAAGCGGCATATGAAATCAGAAAGGGACTCATCAGATGTCTGGCGACACCCTCAAAGGTCCCATGAAGTTCCAGGGCGCACGTAGGTACCCTGGAAATTTCCCACGAACGTCTTCACGAGGTCGTTCCAATCGTGAATTTGGTCTGCGGGTATGTGCTTGAGCCATGTCCGCGCAGAATCCGCCAGATGAAGTGGCAGGTTGCGGATGATCATGGCATCATCGGTCGCGCCGCCCAGTAGACAGGCGAGGCGGTAGTCGTTGAGCCATACCTTGGGACCCATTTCCCCCGAGTACTTGGTGATGGCCGTTGGTTGCCAGAATCGCGCATGAATCGGAGCCGCGCGAATCTCCCGGCCAAACACCTGGGTTCCCAGGGGTTCCGGTGTTGGGCTCTTGTCTTCGTCGCTATCGTAGCGGCCTCCACGTCGAGGGTGGAAGCCGTGAGATGTGCCATCCCGCTTCTTTCTGTTGAGGAAGTTGCAGGCATCGTCGTCGCTAGTGTCTCTGCGTGTATCAAGGATCCGCTCCTTGAGAGAATTCTTCCCAATGCGTTCGTGCACCGATGGTGCCTTCCCCTTATTTGATGATAGGGATGGCACCACATCGTCCCTTCGTGGGGTTCGTATCGATCCATCATTGTCACACCCGGATTTACACAGAAACCCGAAATGCGGCCATATGTGCTCCCAGGAAGTCATTACACATATAGCGAACAAATATGATAACAGAATACAATGCTCGAATAAAATAAATGGTTTTACATTAGAGTTTGACTCAAATAAATGAATAAAACAGCGGAAGTCTCATTATTAACTCTCTCTAAACGAAAACGAAGCCGATAACCATAACCCACGGGGACACCGACTGGTTGAGCACAGCTAGTAGAATGGCAGATCCTCAGGAAATTCAACAGCAGCAATACCATCTAATCCATCTGTTACCCATCCGGGATTTTGTTGAATAGCAAGTGTAAGTAAATGTCTTACTTAGCAAGTACAACACAGATAATGAAGGCTTAAAAGAAAGGCTTGACACGGCTGAACTGCATTAGCAATTTTAGTTGATTCATTTTAACATAAACCAAGTTACTACAATTAAGTGAATCCCAGTTGCAAACCCAATTAATCAAGTAGAGGTGAACATTAAACAGTAATAAGCATCAACTTCTAATCAAAAAGGATCCAGGCCGCTCGTGACCCTGAGCAAGGCTATCATGATAGATTATACACTCTGCAGAGGTTTCGCCCTTTACCCACCAGTCGCGTAAAAGTTCAAAGGAACTTTGCACCCAACCACGCACATCAACACTTCCAAGGTGTGACGGCATAGGGACGCTACGAGGCTTTTCACAAGACACCCTAACGAAACAGTAGCCGTTATGGTACAACCTAGGCAGCATGACCCAAGGCACCGAGATTGACTGACGCTCATGTAGCGACACGAGGGGGTCAATGGCGTCCAAGCGCGGTACTGAATATCAACAACAAAATAAATAGCGCAACGTGTGGAGCCCCCCGCCATACGGTGGCTCCCAACACGGGACTGTGCCTCGCGGGGACATAGCCGACGGATACCCCGTCCTCGGTGGATCAAACCATACTCTCACCCATGCTTCCCATAACGCCGTCGGCCCGTCAGTAACTACTGTCAAGCTAGAGCCGTACATGTTACTTGTCCAAGACCAGAGCCATTATAGTTCCAGCGGTGGCGACAGGTTCCTGGGTTGCCGCTTTAAGAACCAGTCCTTACGGAGAGACACTAGGGCCAAGCACGAAGCGTACGCCCTAGCTCCCTGATCCATGTTGCTAAAAAGCAAGTTTTACCATTAACATTGAAGTGAACCATTAAGTCAAGATTAACAGTTAAGCAAAGGTGACAGTAGCTGTGCCTAGCAAAGTTCTACCCAAATGCAATAACCCAAGGTAATCAAGGTATAGGATAAACAAAGCTAGGTACAACCTTAAAAGGGCAACAATTTAGACACATGCATATGTAGTAAATAATATAAAGGTGTGTTTAGGTAGCAAGGATTGTCCGTGCTATACTTGCCTTCCTCAAACTGCTGCTGCTGCTGGTCCTAAAACGAGAAGGCATCCACACAAGCCAGCACATGCAAACAATATTAATCTATTAGAACAGTACACCAAACAGTAGCAACAGAAGCAAATAAGGCTGAAAAACTAATCTACGCTTCGCTACGAACACGTGAGCGCGAAAATGACTCAAATCGGAGCTAAAACGAGAAGGATATGGCTTTTCTAAGGTTCGGGGGCTTGCTGGCAAAGTTTTAAAAGTTTCAGGGGCTTATTTGCAAAAACTCAGGGGCTAAAACATAATTTTATATTAAAACAGGAGGGCTAAAGCGTAAAATAACTTAAACAGGACCTCGGGTGCTATTTTTAAATAAGACAGGGGGTTTTCCATAAAATTCAGGACCTAACTGTAAATACTTTTGAATAGATCTGGATCGCGGGTTGATTTCGAAAAACGCCAGGGATTCTTTTGCAAAAGGGGCTCGGCTGACCGGGGTTGACCGGTATGAACTCGGTTGACTCGGGTGTTGACTTGATCTAGGCCGCTTGTTTTGGATTGGAGGGCTCTGATTAGATCTGGGGAGGGGGCGTCGGCGGCGGCGTCGCTGGGGTGGCGGCGCTGGCTGGCGGCGGCGGAGCATCGCCGGCGAAACGCGCAAAAGTTCTAGGAGGCACGGCTCGGGTCGGGGTTGGGTGGTATGGACGCAGTGCAACGCGTGGAACACGGCAGTGGTGCTCTCGACGGCGGCGACGCAGTAGAGGTGACGGACGACGGTGAGCAGCGGGCGGCGGCTCCGGCGAACGCGGCGAGCACGCAACAGAGAGGGAGAGAGAGCAAGGAGCGGTCAGGAAGGTTCGTTACCTTCTCGCGAAGCTCCTGGAAGGGTCGGCGGCGGCGGAGCGGCGACGACGCGGCGGATCGACGACGGCGCAGAGCTCGGCGGTGGCGGCTATGGCGGCGGCTGCGCGGAGAGCTCGAGCGGAGGCGGCTAGGGTTCGATGGGGGGGGTCGTGGCGCAGGGCGGCGGCTTAAATAGGGCAGTTGAGGGGAGTCCAGGTGGACCTCGGCGTGCGTGCCGGGCCTCGGCCGGACTCGATCTCGTGGCCGAGCCGAACTCCGGCTGGAGGTCGGGGACGAGTCTGGCGGGCGGGTCCCGCCTGGCAGTGACTGCGGGGCGGAGCTGGGCTGCATGGCGCGCTGCTGGGCTGCTCGACAGGAGGGCTGCTGGGCCGGGCTGGGCCGCGGAGTGAGGGGAGGCGGGCTGGCGCGGGAGCGGGAGAGGGGACAGGCCGGCGGGGAAGCGAAGCAGGCCGCGGGCTGGGCCGCAAGCGAAAGCGAGGGGAGCGGGGCCGAGCTGAGGAAAAAGAAGAAGGGGGAAACCCGCCCGGGAAAAAGAGTTCAGGGAGGGAAATCGAACTATGGCCAAAACAACCTTCCTAGAGCTCCAAACAATGCGAATCAAATTCAAATTTAAACAGAATTTAAATTCCAATCTAATTCACAAGCAACCAAAACACAATGCAGCAGCATGGATGCAACAAAAATGTTTCTAACCTTATATTTGATTTTATTTTGCCATAAATTATTTATTTACCCTATGTTGAGCATGGGAACTTTAATAAAAAGCATATTAATTACTAAAAAATTTTAAATAGGCCTAATTTAGGGTGTTACAAACCTACCCCCCTTAAGATGAATCTCGTCCTCGAGATTCGGATGTGGATGGGAACAACTGTGGATATTCAGCTCTGAGGTCTTCCTCTCTTTCCCAAGTCGCTTCATCCACTGAATGGTGGCTCCACTGAACCTTACACATCCGGATCACTTTATTTCTGGTGACTCTTTCTGACTCCTCCAAAATCTTGACAGGGTGCTCAGCGTAGATGAGATCTTCCTCCACATTCAGCTCATCAATCGGAATCTGTTCCTCAGGTACTCGCAGGCACTTTTTCAACAGAGACACATGAAACACATCGTGTACTTCTGCCAACTTCTCAGGTAGCTCTAACTGATATGCTACCTCACCTTTCCGCTCAAGTACCTTGAACGGTCAAATGTATCGAGGTGCTAGCTTGCCCTTGACGTTGAACCTCTTCACGCCTCTCATTGGTGACACCTTGAGATACACGAAATCTCCAACTTCAAAGCTGAGATCCCTCCGTCTGATATCTGCATAGCTCTTCTATCTGGATTGTGCCACTTTCAGATTCTGTCTGATTATCTGCACTTGTCGCTCTGCCTCTCTTAGTATTTCAGGTCCAAATACCTAACTTTCTCCCGTCTGATTCCAGAATAGTGGTGTCCTACACTTTCTGCCATACAGAGCCTCGAATGGTGCCATCTGCAAACACTTCTGATAGCTGTTGTTGTACGAGAATTCCGCGTACGGTAAACTCCTGTCCCAACTGGCACCATATTGTAGAGCACATGCTCTCAACATATCCTCCAATATCTGATTTGTCCGTTCTGTCTGCCCATCTATCTGCGGATGGTAAGCTGAACTGAACTGTAGCTTAGTGTCCATAGACTCATGCAGTCGTCGCCAAAAGTGTGATGTGAACTGGGTACCTCGATCTGACACTATTCTTTTCGGTACTCCATGCAAACGCACAGTCCTCTCCATATACAACTCCGCTAGTCTGGCTCCCGTGTAGGTGGTCTTTACTGGAAGGAAATGCGCCACCTTGGTCAGACGATCCACGATTACCCAGATTGAGTCAAATCCCCTCTGAGTGCAAGGTAAGCCAGTGATGCAATCCATACCGACTTCTTCCCACTTCCATTCAGGTACCTTCAGAGGTTGGAGCAAACCTGCAGGTCTCTGGTGCTCAGCTTTGACTCTCTGGCACGTGTCGCACAGGGCTACGTATGTGGTCACATCCCTCTTCAATCCATACCACCAAAATCCCTCTTTGATATCTTGGTACATCTTGGTACTACCCGGGTGTATCGAATACGCCGATTCATGGGCTTCCCTGAGAATTGCATCCCTGATCTGCACTATATCTGGTACACAGATCCTCTTCTCATACCACAATGTCCCTTGGTCATCTACTCAAAAACCAGGGGCTTTTCCTAATGCCACCAGTTCCATGATCTCCTTGATCTTCTCATCTGCGAGCTGTCCTTTTCTGATCTCTTGTTCCAAGGTTGGTTCTACTTCCAACTCGGTGACACTGGTGACAAATCTCAGACTCATCCTCTCAAACTCTGAACTGAGTTCCTCCGGTAAGCAATGTCCCGTGATCTTATTCACGTAACTCCTTCTACTCAGAGCATCTACCACCAGGTTGGCCTTCCCTGGATGATAATGAATTTCCAGGTCGTAGTCCTTGATCAACTCTAACCAACGATGTAGCCTCATATTCAGATCTGACTGTGTGAACACATACTTGAGACTCTTGTGGTCAGTGTAAATATCACACTTATGACCAATCAAGTAATGCCTCCAAATCTTCAAAGCATGCACCACAGCTGCTAACTCCAGATCGTGTGTCGGGTAGTTCTGCTCATGTTTCCTCAACTGCCTCGATGCATAAGCTACTACTCTGCCTTCCTGCATGAGTACACATCCCAAGCATTGACGAGAGGCATCACAGTAGATAGAGAAACTCTTGGCTATGTCGGGCAGAACTAGCACTGGGGCTGTTGTTAACCTTTTCTTGAACTCCTCAAAGCTGGCCTGACACTCACCTGTCCAGACAAACTCAGCATTTTTCTCCAATAGTGCCGTCATGGGTTTAGCAATCTGTGAAAATCCTTCAATGAACCTCCGATAATATCCAGCCATTCCAAGGAAACTTCTGATTTCACTCACATCCTAAGGCGGATTCCAACTCAACACATCACTAACCTTTTTCGGATCAACTGCCACTTCGCCATTGGACAACACGTGGCCCAAGAATGCCACTTCCTTCAACCAGAACTCACACTTGCTCAGCTTGGCATACAACTGATGCTCACGAAGTCTCTGCATCACCAACCTCAGATGTTTGTCATGCTCTTCCTCATTCTTGGAGAAAACCAGAATATCGTCAATGAACACCACTACGAATTTGTCAAGATAGTCCATGAACACACTGTTCATCAAATACATGAAGTATGCCGGTGCATTTGTCAAACCAAAAGACATGACAGTGAACTCATATAGACCATATCGGGTTATGAAGGCTGTTTTGGGGATGTCAGTCACTCGTATTCTCATCTGATGGTAACCGGATCGGAGATCGATCTTAGAGAACACACATGCTCCTTTCAACTGGTCGAAGAGATCAACAATCCTCGGCAGCTGATACTTGTTCTTGATGGTCACTTCATTCAAAGCTCGATAATCCACACACATTCTCTGGGTCCCATCTTTCTTATCCACAAACAAAACCGGTGCTCCCCAAGGGGAAGAACTAGGACGAATATACCCTTTTGCTAACAACGCCCTTAATTCCTCCTTAAGTTTTTCTAGTTCTTTTACTCCCATTCTATATGGCCTCTTAGCTATAGGTGCAGTACCAGGCTTAAGATCAATAATAAATTCAACTTCGCGGTCTAGGGGCATACCTGGTAACTCATCTGGAAACACATCTGGAAAATCGCACACCACCCTGATGTCTTCTAGTGCTACACCCTCGGCTTGGTAGATCTGGTTGTGTTCCAAGGGACTAGCTGCTTGATACTCCACTTTCTCACCAGTCTTTGCTGTCAGCTGCACTGTTCTTTTGGAACATTGAATCACCCCATCATATCTGGCTAACCAGCTCATACCCAGAATCAAGTCAAACCCAAGGGTTTCTAGGACTATTGGGTTCACCACAAAGTCTACCCCCCTTATTGTGATGGTGATACAGGGGCAACGTAAAGTGGCACGCTGTTCTCCCCCGGGTTAACTAACTACCATGGGGTTCCCCATAGGTTGCAAGACCATCATGTTCTTTTTCACGAAAGCAGCGGATATGAAAGCATGCGAAGCTCCAGTATCAAACAAAACAGTTGCGAGAGTCGAGTTGACAGGGAACATACCCACAACGACATCTGTTGCTCCTTCTGCGGTTTCCGCACCCGCTGGGTTCTGCTGCTGATTCCCATTCTGGTTCTGTGGTTGTCCAACCCTCTGATTGTTGTTCTGACCAACGGTGTTCTGAGCCTTGCGAGGACAAGCGCTGGCATAGTGTCCCTGCTCACCACAACCAAAACACCTCGGAGCCGTAGGTGCATTGTTGGCCGGGTTGGGGCGTTGGACAGGACCATTCTGTGGCTGGTTCTGAAGACACTGCTGAGGTGGTGCGGGGAGGTACTGGGGACGCTGCTGGTACTGGGGATGTTGCTGATACTGGTTGCGGTTCATCGAACCGGACTGTCCCTGGAAGCGCTGTGGAGTCACCATCTGCTGGTTTCCTTGCTGAGGATTGAAGCGGGGGCGAACATTGCTTCCTGACGGTGGGCCTTGAAGCCTCCTCTTCTTTTCCTCCATCTCGCGGCGCTTGTGCTCCAGTAGTAGTGCGCTATCCACTAGTTCTTGAAAAGTGGCGAACTTGGAGCACAGGAGCTGGTACTGGAGTGCATCATGCAGGCCATCTCGGAATCGGGTCTGCTTCTTCCTATCAGTATTCACGTCCTCTGGAGCATAACGGGCCAACTCAATGAACTTGTCACGATAAGCAGTGACACTCATACCTTCCTGCTTCAATGCCAGGAACTCCTTCAAGGTCATCAGCGCTTCCGGCACGTGGTGAGAGCGGAAGCTGTCGCGGAACTCCTGCCAAGTGATCTGATCACGATTGGGGTGAGCATATTGGTACGCATCCCACCAATCCAAAGCTGCTCCCTAAAGCTGTCCACTTCCATATAACACCTTCTCCCTGTCATTGCACTGTTCAATGTCCAGCTGCCTTTCCACTGCCTTGAGCCAGTCCTCTGCCTGCATTGGGTCACTAGACTTGTTGAAGGTAGGAGGGCGTCCCTTCATAAACTCGCCCCTTTTATCTCTGGGCTGCACATGGTGCTGTTGAGGCGGGTTCTGCTGATTCTGCTGCATCAATGCTATGGTTTGCGCCATCTGCTGTGTCAGCTGGAGTTGCATCTGCATCATCTGCTCCATGGTGAGTGGCGGTGGTGGAGGTGGTGGGTTCTGATTCTGGTTGCTTCCACTGCCACCGGGGTTGCCTCTGGTGTTAACCATCTACCATAGCAAGATATCTCCCATCAGTATTCCCGTCAATCGGTAATAGATAACTCGTGCTTGCAGATGGTGCACAAGAAGATAGCAGTACTTGGAGGGATATGATTCAGAGACATAGAGAGTAAGATAGAGGAAGTGCAACGGAGATAGATAACCCAACTATTTATTCATTAATATTCCTTAAACCTTAGTCCTATATCTAGATGGAGATAGACTCGCGTCTATGACCATCACAATCATTACAAAAAATCCAAATCAAACATAAGCATAATAACAACAAAATCAAGCACCCAGAGACATGATTCACACAAGACTCGACAGCACTGGTTTTGAAGAACGTAACTAAATGATCTGAAACAAAATCATGGTGGTCTCCTAATGATTTATCAACCGTTCTAACTAGGCTGCGATCCTACAGTCAGCACGGCTCTGATACCAATCTGTCACACCCGGATTTACACAGAAACCCGAAATGCGGCCATATGTGCTCCCAGGAAGTCATTACACATATAGCGAACAAATATGATAACAGAATACAATGCTCGAATAAAATAAATGGTTTTACATCAGAGTTTGACTCAAATAAATGAATAAAACAACGGAAGTCTCATTATTAACTCTCTCTAAATGAAAACGAAGCCGATAACCATAACCCACGGGGACACCGACTGGTTGAGCACAGCTAGTAGAATGGCAGATCCTCAGGAAATTCAACAGCAGCAGTACCATCTAATCCATCTATTACCCATCCGGGATTTTGTTGAATAGCAAGTGTAAGTAAATGTCTTACTTAGCAAGTACAACACAGATAATGAAGGCTTAAAAGAAAGGCTTGACACGGCTGAACTGCATTAGCAATTTTAGTTGATTCATTTTAACATAAACCAAGTTACTACAATTAAGTGAATCCCAGTTGCAAACCCAATTAATAAAGTAGAGGTGAACATTAAACAGTAATAAGCATCAACTTCTAATCAAAAAGGATCCAGGCCGCTCGCGACCCTGAGCAAGGCTATCATGATATATTATACACTCTGCAGAGGTTTCGCCCTTTACCCACCAGTCGCGTAAAAGTTCAAAGGAACTTCGGCATGGCGAGAGATTTGCCTTTTTGACCACCGTGAGTCCAAAGTCAAAAGGAAAATCTCTCGCCATGTCGCGCTGACAGCCACGACCCCCCTCCCCTGTCGCATCCGCCAACTCCCGTCACTATGCTCCCAACCGAGGCTCTGTGCGGGCAGGCCGGCGCTGTGCGAACAGAGCCTGTCACTCCGAGGTTCTGTGCTGCCAACTCCGACGACCCGAAGCCCTCCGTCGGGCGGGAGAGACCCTCAAGCATACAACAGGGGAATAAGAAAGGACGGCAGAGGCATGGCGGGCCATTCCGAGCGCTATGCGACCATCCCTGGCGCTATGCGCACATGTCGCCACTATGCGAACAGGGCCGGGTCACTTCAACTCCCTGTGCTACCGACTCCCACAGCAATTTCCCACAGAATAGGCTGTGCACAGGCATGGAAGACCCATGAAATGGTGTACGGGCGAGCCATTATCGCACAAAGGACGCCTCGGATCCTCAAAACCACTCCTCGGCGTCATCACCAGTACAAGAATCGACTACAGGGATTGCAATATCGCACGACAGCAAACAAGGAAAAAGAACCACGCCCAGCTCCACTCCTACTACTATGCGGCAACTATGCCTGTGCAGCAGCACACACCTGTAACCACTCCTCCTTGGCCTATAAAAGGAAGGGGTGATCGAGCAAGAGCGAAGAGGACGAATAAATCGAGAATTCGCACACACTTAGAAAAACCATGATATTGGCACTCCGCCTCAATCATCTGGGACTCGGAGGTCTAGCCTCTCATCCCAACCTGCTTGTACCCCCTACTACTTGCAGTCCGGTGCAGAATAATACATTGCACGTACCACCTTGCTGGAAGTACGGTCTTCCGACCGGAACCAGGATAAACCCGTGTCTCGTGTTATCTTCTGCATCAACCATCAGGGGAGCGAACACAACGCATTTCTGGTTGGTGTCGGGACCATGATTTCAATACACCGACAGTGGCGCGCCAGGTAGGGGGCTCGCGTTGTGATCTATTGTTTCATCCACCATCTCCCTTGATGGCGACCCGAGTCGTACGCGACAACCTTTTTTCGATACCAGCATCAGGACAACTCCCTGCCGGATTCGAAATCCGGTTCGGAAGTCTTGACTTCAGGGCAACTGGCGATGAGCATGCCGCGGCCACTCCCGTCACCATCCCCATGACGCAAGAGGCGTTCGCGTCAACGCTTGCGGCGAACTTGCGGCGAACGCGCGCGGAGCAACGCGGAACGGCCCGCGCCGGCTCTCCCGAACGGGTTGAGCCCGGCACAACAAGGGCAAAAAACACTGCCACCGCGGCACACCCAGCCGAGGATAGCACGGTCGACCCGTGGCGAAACCCCGGTGAGACACGCACCACAACCATGACCAACTCTTCATCAGTTGACACGGACATGACGGCATATGAGGATTTGCCGGGGCACCACCTGATCTCAATTTGCAACCTCATAGCAACGTCACAAGACGACGACTACCCTGATTCTGGTAGTGAGACATCCGAGAGCGGCCGGGGGATCCCCGAATGGGATTACTCAGGGCTTCGCAATCACGAGGCCTTCTTATCATTCCAGGCTGCGGCAGATTATTGCCTAACCTGCTCCGACGACCCAAGCGAGGGTGTTTACGATCCCGCCAGGGAATGCTTCGTCGTCCTTCCGGGAAAGGATGGCGGAGATGACAGGGCAGGAGAGCCAGCGCACGTCAGGGATCACGAACAGGTGCATAACAACATTGCGCTTGCACAAGCACAACTGGCCCAAGTCCGCGAACTTGAAGCCAAGCTTGAAGAAGAATGCCGATAGGTCTGAGAGCTCCAGGCAACACTTGAGGACAATCATCCTATGCGCGGCGTGCGTGCCAGGGAAGCCAGGCGCATAGCACGAGCCCGCATCGAGGCTGATGACGATGTGGATGACCCACTCGCGTTAGCCAGGGCGAGCCAAAAGCTTATCACCGCGGCGACTCTGATCCGAGCCATGCCCGAGCCATCAACGCCCGAAGGCCGAAACCTGCGCCAAGAGGCACAACTCCTAATCGAGCAAGCGGGTGTGCAACAAGCCGAAAGCTCAGCCTCTCCCATCCGCAGTTCCGCCGGCCCAAAAACTGGTGGAGCAACGCGGGAGCACGAGGTATCGGCACAAACCCTGCGAAGGGACAGTCCAATGCCACCCCCGCCCTCGAATAAGGGAAAGGCACCTTTGGTGCACGAACGCATCAGGAGGAAGCCTCTCAAGGAGCGAATCCTTGACACACGTGGTGACGCTAGTGACGACAATGCTCGCAACACCCTCAACAGAAAGAGGCGGGATGGCACATCTCGCGGTTTCCACCCCCGCCGTGGAGGCCGCTACGACAGCGACGAAGACAAGAGCCCAACGCCAGAGCCCCCGGGAACCCAGGTATTTGGCCGGGAGATTCGTGTGGCCCCGATTCCCGCACGATTCAAGCAGCCGACGACCATCACCAAGTACTCGGGGGAGACGGACCCAAGGGTGTGGCTCAACGACTATCACATCGCCTGTTTATTGGGCGGCGCAACCGACGACGCCATGATCATCGGCAACTTGCCACTTCATTTGGCGGATTCTGCGCAGACATGGCTAGAGCACCTACCCATGAACCAGATTCACGACTGGAATGACCTCGTGAAGACGTTCGTGGGTAACTTTCAGTGCACCTACCTACGCCCTGGAAACTCATGGGACATTCGAGGGTGTCGTGAAACATCCAACGAGTCCCTTCGTGATTTCATCTGCCGCTTCTCCAAGCGTTGCACCGAGCTCCCGAGTGTGGGTGACTCCGAAGTCATCCACGCTTTCCTCGAGGGCACAACCTGTCGGGACTTGGTGCGCGAGCTAGGACGCAGTCCTCCTACTAGTGTAAACGAACTGTTCGATGTCGCCACCAATTTTGCCTCCGGCGAGGAGGCAGTTGGAGCCATCTTTGATAGTGGAAGGGGGAAGCGGACGGAGGAAACGCCCTCGGAGGGCAGCAAGTCCAAAGGATCCGCCAAGAAACAAAGGCAAGGCAAGAAGGGGAAGAAGCCCCAAAAAGCCTCGCGCCGACAAGAGCGGACCGAGGACCCTGATGAAATACTCGCAGTCAATCCTGCTGCGCCCAAAGCTCCTCGAGGCTCCCCTCGAGGAGGCGGCATCTTGGATGACATGCTCAAGAAACCTTGCCCTTATCACAAGGGCGTCGTAACCCACACCCTCGAGTAGTGCGGGATGCTAAAGAAATACTTCAACTGTGCTGCTTCGAAGGATGAAGGGGGAAAAAGAGACACGGGCGACGTGAGTGACCAAGGCTTCCCGGAGGTGGAGAACGTCTTCTTCATTTTCGGTGGGCAAACCGCGAACGTGACCCCTCGGCAGCGCAAGCACGAGCGCTGAGAGGTATTCTCCATACACAAGGCGGGGCCGTCGTACCTCGACTGGTCAGAGGAGACCATCTCCTTCGGTCGAGAGGACCACCCCAACTACATCTCGAACCCGGGGCAGTACCCGCTTGTCGTTGATCCTAACATCGGCAATACCCGGTTCTCCAAGGTACTCATGGATGGAGGCAGCAGCCTCAATATCATGTATGCTTTATCCTTGGAGCTCATGGGCATCGGGAGGGACACGCTGCGCCCCAGCAAGGCGCCGTTCCATGGTGTTGCATCGGGAAAGCGAGTTCAGCCCCTCGGGCAGATCGATCTGCCGGTTTGCTTCGGTACCCCCGATAACTTCCGCAGGGAGACCCTGACCTTCGAAGTGGTGGGATTTCGAGGTGCGTACCACGCCATCCTCGGCCGCCCATGCTACGCCAAGTTTATGTTAATCCCAAACTATACCTACCTCAAGTTGAAGATGCCGGGACCAAACGGCGTCATCACCGTGGCCCCATCGTTCGAACATGCCTACATATGCGACGTGGAATGCGTCGAGAGCGCCGAGGTGCTTGCCGAGGACGAGGCTCTCGTCGCATACCTGGAGAAGATGGCAAACGAAACCATCCCCTCCACTTCGAAGCATGCAGGCAGTTTCGAGCCCGCAGAGCACACCAAGGTTGTGCCCCTCGACCCGGGTATCCCGAGCGACAAGACGGTGCGAGTCAGCTCGACCCTCCACAGCAAATAGGAGGTGGTGCTCATCGACTTCCTCCGCGCCAACGCCGACATCTTTGCATGGAGCCCCTCGGATATGCCAGGCATACCGAGGGAGGTCGCCGAGCACTCCCTTGACATCCTGCCTCATTCCAAACCAGTGGTTCAACGCCTGCGACGCTTCAACGAGCACAAGCGCAGGGCCATTGGTGAGGAGCTGCGCAAGCTCCTCGAGGCCGGATTCATCAAGGAGGTATTTCACCCTAACTGGCTCGCCAATCCTATTTTAGTTAAGAAAAAGAATGGGAAGTGGAGGATGTGCATAGATTATACCGGTTTAAATAAAGCATGTCTAAAAGTCTCTTTTCCTTTACCACGTATCGATCAGATCATAGATTCAATCGCAGGATGTGAGCTGTTATGTTTCCTTGATGTTTATTCTGGATTCCACCAAATTGAGATGAAAGTTTCTGACCAACTGGCAACCTCCTTTATCACGCCTTTTGGTATTTTCTGCTATATCACGATGCTGTTTGGCCTTCGAAATGCCGGAGCTACATACCAGCGATGTATGCTTCGTGTTTTCGGAGATCATACCAGGCGAACCGTAGAAGCATACGTTGACGATATTGTAGTAAAATGCAGGAAGGTGACGACCTGGTAAACGATTTGCGCATTGCGTTTGATTGTCTCCGGGCCAACGGGGTAAAACTGAATCCGGAAAAATGCGTTTTTGGGGTACCTCGAAGTATGCTCTTGGGTTTCATAGTCTCTCAGCGAGGCATTGAGCCCAACCCTGAAAAAGTCTCGGCCCTCGAACAGATGGGACCGATCCGAGACCTAAAGGGGGTACAAAGGGTATTAGGATGCTTAGCAGCCCTAAGCCGGTTCATCTCGCGTCTCGGCGAGAAAGGCTTACCCCTGTACCGACTCCTAAAAAAGAGCGAGCATTTTTCTTGGACCCCCGAGGCTCAAAAAGCCCTCGACGGGCTAAAAGCGTCTCTCGCACGAGCGCTAGTCTTAACGCCACCTAAGGAGGGCGAGCGCCTCTACCTCTACGTAGTCGCAACGACTCAAGTAGTCAGCGGAGTCATCGTCGTAGAAAGAACTGAGGAAGGGCACGCTCTGCCCATCCAAAGGCCAGTATATTACATCAGCGAGGTACTGACCGAAACCAAGACGCGATATCCGCAAATCTAGAAGCTGCTCTACGCAGTGGTGCTAGCTCGGCGCAAATTGCGCCACTACTTCGAAGCTCATCCTGTCACTGTGGTCTCATCTTTCCCCTTGGGGGAGATACTCCGCAACCAGGATGTCTCGGGTAGGATAGCCAAATGGTCCGTGGAGTTGATGGGCGAAGCCCTCACTTATGCCCCCGCAAGGCAATTAAATCGCAAATCTTGGCCCATTTCGTAGCAGAGTGGACCGACACACAGCTGCCCCCACCTCAGATCCAAGCCGAATGTTGGATCATGTACTTCGACAGGTCGGTGATGAAAACCGGTGCGGGCGAGGGCCTGCTTTTCGTCTCACCTCTTGGAGAACATATAAGGCAAGTGGTACGCTTGCACTTTCCGGCGTCCAATAACATGGCCGAATACGAGGCCTTACTAGCCGGCCTTCGCATAGCTATTGAATTGGGCGTTAAACGCCTCGACGTCTGGGGAGATTCACAATTGGTCATCGACCAGGTTATGAAGGAGGCAAGCTGCCACGATGACAAGATGCAAGCATACTGCAATGCAGTATGCCGAATCAAGGACAAATTCCATGGCCTCGAGCTCAACCACATCGCACGAAAATACAACGAGGAGGCCGATGAATTAGCAAAAATTGCGTCAGGACGGATCACCATTCCTCCAAACGTATTCGCCCGTGACCTAACAGAGCCAAGCATCGACCTCAAGCCAACTCCCAGAGCTCCTGATGCTCCCTCGAGGTCCGAACCCTCGGGGGCCGCATATATCGAGCCCATGGACGAGGATCCTTCGAAAGAGGAACCTGAAGCCTCAAGTCAGGAGATATCCTCGGCGGACGAGGGTGAAATTATGGAGATCGACGAGGCCCCATCAACTCGCGATTGGCGCAACCAATACATTGCCTGGATCAGCCGAGGGGAACTATCCTCGGATCGAACCGAGGCTCGACGCATCGCGAGAAAGGCCAAGTCGTTCCACATCATCGATAGGGAGTTGTACAAGCGCAGCCCCTCCAAAATTTTGCAGCGGTGCATTCCAATCCCGGAGGAAAGGGAGCTCATTCGAGACATCCACACTGACGTATGCGGCCACCACGCGGCGCCCCGTACCCTCGTGGGCAACGCGTTTCGCCAAGGCTTCTACTGGCCCACGGCTGTAGCAGACGCCAACGAAATCATGCGCACCTGCGAAGGGTGTCAATTCTACGCACGCAAAACTCACCTTCCGGCCCACGTCTTGCAAACCGTTCCTATCACATGGCCATTCGCCGTATGGGGGCTCGACCTCGTCGGTCCAATGCGAGCAGCGCCCGGGGGCTTTACACATCTGCTGGTGGCCATCGACAAGTTCTCGAAATGGATCGAGGCTCGACCAATCAGCAGCATCACATCCGAAGAGGCTGTCCAATTCTTCACAGATATAATTCACAGGTTCGGGTCCCCAATTCGATAATTACTGAAAATGGTACCCAGTTTACAGGCAAGAAATTCTTGGAGTTCTGTGACGACCACCATCTCCGCGTGGATTGGTCGGCCGTAGCACATCCTCAGACAAACAGCCAAGTAGAACGTGCCAACAGCATGATTCTACAAGGCCTCAAGCCAAGAATATTCAACAAGCTGAATAGATTCAGCGGAAAATGGGTGTTAGAACCGCCCTCGGTAATTTGGAGCCTTAGAACAACCCCAAGCAGGGCCACGGGTTTCACCCCATTTTTTATCGTCTATGGCGCCGAGGCTATCCTCCCCACAAACATGGAATATGGGTCCCCAAGGCTCAGAGCCTACCAAGAGGAAAGGAACAAACAAGTTCGTGAAGACTCACTCGACCAAGTGGATGAGGCTTGAGACGTCGCGGTCTTACATTCGGCCCGGTACCAGCAGTCGCTTCGAAAATATCAAGCCCAAAAGGTTCGACGACGAGACCTCAACAAGGGGGACCTAGTGCTAAGGCTGCGACAAGACAATCGAGGACGCCACAAGCTCACACCGCCATGGGAAGGGGCCTACATCATCGCTGAGGTCCTCAGACCAGGCACATACAAGCTCGCAAACGAGAAAGGCGAAGTGTTCGCCAACGCCTAGAACATCCAACAGCTACGTCACTTCTAACCTTAAGCTTTCAAGCATTCATGTACATTTGTACTTATTTCAATAAAAACTAAAGGACCTTAAAATGAGTAAGACTAGGCTTACCATCGAAAAAAGCCAAGTCTGACTCGGGGGCTAATTCGGGGGGCACCGCCTCCTAAAATTGTCCCAATTTTAAAGTTTTTTTTCAAAATTCTTTCATCATGTCCATCTTCTGTAATTGCCAAAAGGCAGTTCGAAGCATAGAATGACTAAGGCCAAGGGCCGGACGAGTCGAGGGACCGCCTACGCCTTCGAAAGGATACGACATCCCCCTTGCCACCCTACGCTAAAGTTAGTCTATGAACGATACTCTCCTCGACAAGCCCTTTGCAAATTCAGTGAGATAAACGTGATAAAGAAACCATAATTCAAACAAAAACTCAAATGTGCATTTCAAAACATGAAATTGTTTAAACCACTAGAGTACTTATTACATAAATATCCCTAAACTACTCAGGGAGCAGGGTCTTCGGGGTCTTCGGGGGCGGCGTCCTCTTCATCTTCAGCATCGGGAAGGAGGTCACTCTCGAAGATTCGCTCGAGGGTGGCAGCAGGAGCAGAGGCAGCGGCATCGGCTCTTTCCATGATGGCCAGTGCAGCGTCGTCGTCAAGGTCATCCGCCACCACGTAGCCACCGCCGACCGCCTCGAGGTCCACGACAAAATGCATCGAGATCACCCCGAGGGTCTTCTGCACGCCAAGGAGAAGGGCCCCTTTCAGGCGCTCGATAACGCAACCGCCTAAGGCCCTTAGACGGCTGGCCACCGAGCTGCCCGACTGGGACTCGAGGGCGTATGGTCCCTCGACCTCCTTGCAGACGGCAAGGGCTACTTCCCGTAGCTCCTCGAGGTCCTCCTGGGCCTTCGAATTGGCTACCTGGAGCAACTCCGCCTGTGAGGAGGTCTCCTCTGCCTCCTTCCGCACCTCTAAAAGCCCAACACTAAAATCAGATAAGTTTTCGAAAATTCCAATCCAAATTTAGGGTAAGTTCATACTAGACTTACCTTCTACCAGCCTTTCCTTCTCGGCGAGGGCCTCCCGGGCAGTGCTGGCCTCCTGCTGGAATATTGCCATCTCTCCTTGTTGGGCCTCGATCGAGGCCCACAGCTCCGCGATGGCGACATCTCCCTCCGTCACCGTCATGGTGAGCAGGTCGATAGCCTCGCCCTGGGTCTTCAATTGGGCCTCAGCCACGGCAAGCGCTGAGTCCCGCTGCTGCAGCTACCCCCGGGCTTCGGCAAGGGCGGCATGCTCCTGCTGAAGCTCGCCCTCGAGCGCCGCCAGCTCTTGCGTTCGCCGATGGAGCTCATCCCCCTGCCGCAGGACCTCCTCTGCCGTCTCCACGGCGAGAGTCCTCTCGCGCAGACGTTCCCGCTCAGCGTGGCTCAAGGCCTCCCTTAGCTGATGCACCTCGACGTGCGCATCAGCAAGCTCGGCGACCTTTCGCTCGGCCATCTCCCTCAGGTCTTGTTATTAACACAATAGATAAAAATGAAAAAAGGGGAGAGGCGCAAAACGTGTGACAAAATTAGTGATTAAGTCACTTACCCGGTGGACGTCCAAACCCCGACCAAGGTGGAGTTCGAGGACTTGCTTCAGAGCTTCCTGGATCGTGGTCCCCAAGGCCTGTTGTTCCTCCCATAAGAGGCGCTCGGCCTCAGCAGCCTTGGCCAAGCCGGGAGGGACGCCGCGACGACCGAGCCCAAAGATGCGCCAGGCCTCGAAGGCCGAAACGCCAGGCAGGGTGCCCATGGCCCTCTCTTCCCAAGGGCACCAGGTCCCATCGCGGAATCCTGGAGCATCCTCCTGACCACCCTTGAGGGTGGCCGGTAGGGTCATCATTGTGGAGCCGGCCCCGGGCACCTCCTCGGCCTCCGCTGTATCGCTGCCTCCAACCGCGGTCTAACCCGCATCTTCAGCATGGGCCGCACCTTCCGCCACCCCCGTGTCCTCGGCCGGCACGGAGGTCTCTGTCACCTTCGCAACGGCAGGGGCCGCATCCTCCGTAGGAAGAGCCGGGGTCGTCTCCCTGGCCCGCTCGTCGCCTGCTACGGCCGACACTTCTCCAGCCACTGCCTCCCCCCTTGATCAGGCGGCCCCTCACGTGAGGGCCGCCCGATACCGGGCGACAATCCCTGTCGCCTGGGGCGCCCCGGATGGTGGCGGCGCTGCTGAACGAGGCGTGGCGCGTGCTGAAACCTTCAACGCCTTCGTTGGCGCCAACGGAAGCGATGCCGGTGGACCGGATTGGCTGACAGAAATTAGATCAACAACTTATGACTTAAGCCCGAGAAAGGAACAGCAACTCACATAACCCGGATGAGGTTGCTCAGGTTGCGCTTCTTGCTGCTCGAGGGCCGCCGAGCCCCCGAACGACCACGGCCCCTCGGCGGCGGGGTCTCGTTCACGGGCCTCGAGCCCGCAGGTGTAGAGCTTTGAGCCCCAGTGGCCCCTGGGGCAATGGCCGCCTTGTCCGCCCCAGGCACCGACGGGCTCCGAGCACGAGCCCCTGCAGCCACCGCCGTCGAAAGCGCCGGGCCACTCGAGGCCTCCCC
Organism: Echinochloa phyllopogon; assembly: GCA_033239725.1. NCBI lineage: Eukaryota > Viridiplantae > Streptophyta > Magnoliopsida > Poales > Poaceae > Echinochloa > Echinochloa phyllopogon. The sequence goes on along the minus strand of BTCW01000016.1, from coordinate 9,952,146 downwards.
ACCCCGTGACGACGACGGGGCCTCCTGGCGTTTCCCCCTCGGCGGCGCAGTCACTTTAGCCGCCACCAGCGCAGGTGGCGGAATCTCCACGAGGTCGTCCGAGGACTCCTCCGGGGTGCTCTCGGGGGTAGTGAGCGGGGAGCGCCCCTCCCTGACCCGTTTATTGATGTTTGCAATCACCCCCGCCGTGGTCAATCCTGCCCTCGACAGCGTGGCGAAGGCGTCGGTGAAGACCCAGAGTGGCTCCTGACGGGCGGTGGGGGAAATACCGTAGCTCCACGACTCTGGCCGCTCACGCAGCACCTTGCCGGTGTACTCCGGTAGCTTGTTGTCGACTTTGCGGAGGTAGAACCATCCTTTGTCCCAGTCAGCGTTGTTAGAGTTCATCGTCGCCGGGATGTACAGCCCGCTCTGCTGCCCCCGAACGTGCAGGGTAAGGCCCCCGGCGTGGACCGCCCGGCGGAACCCTCGAGACTCACCTACGGTCGTATGTAGCTCACCCCAGAAAAGGTGAACCCATAGGTCCCAGTGAGCCTCTATCCCCAAATACCCCTCACAAACGGCGACGAAGACCGCTGCTTGCGAGATGGCATTGGGGGCGAAGTTGTGGAGCTCCACGCCGTAGTGGAGGCACAACCCGCAGAAGAACGGCGATGCGGGGACTCCGAACCCCCGCTCGTGTAGCCTCGCCAGGCTCACCACGAAGCCCTCCGGCGGAGAAGGCTCGTGGTGATTGGATGGCAGTGCAATCCACATTGGCTCGTCCGGGTCGCTATTCATCGGCAGCACCCCGGCCTCCACCAGCCCGGCGAGATAGGCGTCGGTGGCGAGGGAGGGGCTCCACGGAGCAGGGTCAACAATCGTCACCATGGCGAACGGCGGCGGTGAAAAGCGAAGTCTTGTGTGAGGAAAGACGAAAGGCAAAGAGCGGCGGCGCTTGGAAATAACAGATGCAATCGGAAGGCAAGGGCTGGGTAAGGCAATCATTTCCCCTTGTCTCTTTATTTATAGTATAACGCGAAGCGCAACCGGATGATTTAGTTTCCCTGGATTATTTATATTTCATCTACTCCATTCCATTTTCTCTGGATGATTTAGTTTAGAATCGGTTCACTTCTTGTTCCCCGTGAAAATCGATACCTTGGCATACTCCCGGGTGAAAGCTACATCGGTATCCGTCCACTTGCGGATTTATTTGTAGGCCGTAAGGAGTGCCAACATCGGGCATAGCCCTGACGAGTTCAACTGCCACGGTGATGTTGAGCGGTGCTTCTTGGAGTGTTGGCTGGTCTCCGACCATGTTGAAGTCTTGTGCGAGGTTGAGTATTGCATCGGCACGTAAAGCAGTGTTTATGCACCTTTGCTTGCGCTTAGCGTTCCTTGCTTTTCTGGAGGTCTTTTCTTCCTCAATTTCTCCATTAGCGGTGCATTCTTCCTCGGAGATGTTTGCTATGAGCTCATGGTCGTATTGGGTGCCTTGGTCATTGTTGTTGGACCTTAGGACCGGTAATCCACCTGGGGGTACCCGAGTGGTTGATTTGTAGGCGAGGGATCGTCGAGCGTGTAGCTTGATGGTACACAGGAGGCACTGATTTACACAGGTTCAGGCTACCCGGAGGTATAATACCCTATGTCCTGTGTCGGTGGTTGTGTTTGTATTGCTGGAACTCGACCAAGCTTCAGGAAGCAAGGACGAGCAAAGGGTTACAGAATGAGATGTGGGGTGTCCCTCATGGGGTTGCCCTAGGCCGCCTTATATAGGGTGACAGACTAGGGTTTACAAGTCGGTTTCAATCTAAACCTACTAGATTATAACTAATGAATATATCCAAGTTGGTTACAATAGGATATCCCGAGATATCCGGCCGCACCACCGGTCGTATCTTCATCAAGCTTATTCATCAAGTCGGGGATTCCTTGTGGGCCACCTAGGGGTCGGCCCACAACCTTATCAGGCGTGGACCCAGGTCGGCGTAGTCTCCTCTGACAGTGGGCCAGTGTTACCCATATCCCACAAGCCCCCGAGCAACATGCAGGCGCATGTTGAACTGTTGACGAAGAAACGAGGCCAATGTAATCAGCTGAAAAATGCTTCAACACATGGTCGGCACAAGGGTGGGCGGTGCTCCAAAAAAGAAGAGCACCCCAACACAACGACGAGTTCCTTCGAGGTGGTCCACCAGTTCTCATGAGGACTGGTTACAGGGCAACGACAGGAGCACTGTAGACAGTAGCCCTCGAGCGTTGGGTTGGTTAGTATAAGCGAGTCAAGGCTCAAAAAGTAATCAGACAACCTATGGCCCAAAGGTTGGTGGAAGCGTGCTGCCACCGTGAGGATCCAAACCTAAAAAGGAAGTCAAACAACATGTTATCGAGAAAAGTAGGTGAAAGTTGGCCTTCACTTTTAGGAAAGACCAGGACATTCAGCGCCCGTGAATCAACTAGCGCTTGACGACGATGCGGGAAAGCCACTTACCAGGCATGCCCGATCAAAAGCGCAATCAACGACTGCACATAAAGCATAGTGTGCATGCGCATCTGAACCCCGGCTGCTAGCGGGTCACGAGCAAACAGTAGCTGGTCCGTCGTGCCTATAAATAGAGGCCACCAGCATGTGGAGTCCCGAAATCCATCCTCCTGGCGTGTTCTTGAGTGGGGGCGAAGCAGCCACGGCGATGTGCGGGGGTGCACGCCACTGATGCCAGAAGAAAGCTAGCGAGCGGTGAAGCAAACGCTGGGTAAGAACGGCGGAGGATGAAGCCCAACGTCGCTGAGATGGGGGTCAAATTCGCTAGGAAGTTATCAAATCGCACCGCCCAGGGTCAAGTCTCTTCGCCTAGGGTAACTCAAATGCCGCCCTTTTCCAGTAATGTGGAGGAGGCCTCTCAGCACCTGGGCGTCTGGTATCCGATGTGTGGTTGCGAGGATTTGCTTGGTTGGTAGCCTTGTGAGCTGTGTCGAGGAGCGTGAGTACTTGTCTGACGGCGGGAGTGTCGGGAATGGCCCTAACAAGTTCTGCCGCGACGGAGATGTTCAATGGCGCGTTTTGAGATACTAACTGGTCCCCGACCATATCAAAATCTTGTGTAAGGTTTCATATGGTGTTGGTGCGTATCGCGGCGTTGATGCGCCTCTGCTTACGCTTGGCGTTCCTTGCTTGGCGCGAGGTTTTTTGCTCCTCTGTTTCTTCGTCAGCAGTGCGTTCCTCTTCTGATACGTCGGTGATCAGCTCGCGATCATATTGGGTGCCTTGGTACTCATTGCCAGCCATGAATACTTGACGACCTGGGTCTTGTTTGCTAAGGGAGAGGATGATCTGGGTGGCTGAGAAGTTGTCGCTTGAGCTTTCAGTTGAAGTAGTGAGCGACGCAGTCTTGCTTTCTTGGAAGGGCAGTTCCTCCAGGATGACGGCGGCAAGTCTTGACTCGTTGTCCCGGCAGGTGTCAGCCGGAATCGCCCCAGGCCAGTGAACAGCGAGTCCTCCTGGTGTTCTGGTTACGACTAGTCCGAACAAGAGGCGAACGAGTGGTTCCTCCAACACGAACTTGGTGTTGAAGTGAGCGTGATGGCATAGGCGCGCGACGTTGTCAGGAGCGTCACTTAGCGGGATGGTGAAATCATCGTCGTTATCCCTCGATGGCGTTGATGCCAGCTCGAGGTCATTGGGGTGATCTGCCTTCGAGTGAGGCTCCTGACTCATCCTTGCTTCTGCTTTTGTGGTACGCATCTGTTTATATGGATGCGCTACGTTGGAGAGTTCGAGCGGGAGTCGATCTGGGGGGTTGTCCGATGGCGTGGCCAACTCGGAGTTCCCTGCTCTTTCCATATTTGGAGTCAAGTTGTACCCGGACTCGACTTGGGGAATCCCGAGTGAACTTGGAGTTAGGATCAAACTCGGAGTTGGGGCCGAGGTCGAATTGGGAGTAGTCATCGAGTAGGGGCCGGGGTTGTTCGCAAGGTAGCTCGCGAACCTGCCATTGCTTAAGGCAACGAAGGTCCACGCACCAAAAACGAAGGTGGCTCCTTCCTCGATGTCGGTGATCTTGAAGGCGGTTGATCCCATCGTCCCTGATGGTGAGCTTTCGGCGAGGAGCCCCACGGTGGGCGCCAAGTGTCGATGATTTATATCGAGCACGTCTGCCTGGGGGTACCCCAGAGAGTAGATTGGTGGGTCTCGCCGAGTTCTAGGAACGACAGTACACGAATAACACAAAGATTTAGACAGGTTCGGACCGCGAGTAGCGTAATACCCTACGTCCTATGTATTTGATTGTATTGTACATGTGGTTGAGTTGTTTTGAGGGGGTCCCTGCTCCTCCTTATATACCCGGGGAGTAGAGTTACAAATCGATTACACAGACTACTCGTGCTCGACCAGGATGGTTACAATAATGTAATCTATCATGTATACTATTCAAATATGAGTAGTTTTACTATTTGACTACATCGTCCTATACATTATCCGGCTAGTCCAAAGCAGTCGGATCACAACTCTCCATATCGAGTAGTTTAATTCCTTAGATGAGTGGCCCTAGGGATCCTGGCCCCACAAAGACCAACTTTATTGATGAATGCCTTTTACAAGCACATAGATTCAAACCAACTCTAAAGATGCCCTTCCTAGAATGGGTCAACTCTAGAGTCTAGACGATAGTCTCTTTACCTTTCACTTCCCGTATAGATTTCTTTTAGCTCCTCTCTTGTCTTTTTAGCTCTAGTGCTCCGTAAGTATATATTGACTCTATCTTTTTTTGTACTTTAATAAAATTACCTACTGCTATATGCATTGGCTATATGTGAGATTTATAAAGGAACGTCAATTCCACTGGCTCTAAATTTTACAACAACAACATTCTGTAGGTGTCTGGTGAGTCGTAGACTGAATCTGATGAAATCTTTCAGAGTGTACGAATAAATAGGCAGTGGATGTACCTATTTGCATAGGCACCATAAGTATATATTGACTCTATCTTTTTTTGTACTTTAATAAAATTACCTACTGCTATATGCATTGGCTATATGTGAGATTTATAAAGGAACGTCAATTCCACTGGCTCTAAATTTTACAACAACAACATTCTGTAGGTGTCTGGTGAGTCGTAGACTGAATCTGATGAAATCTTTCAGAGTGTACGAATAAATAGGCAGTGGATGTACCTATTTGCATAGGCACCATAAGATGTACCTGTTTGCAGTCATGTCCCTTTTATTCCTAAGATATTATGTGTCTTTTCCCCTGAAATCTGTAAAAGAAAAATAATTAAATTGTAGGAAATAACATGGAAGAACAAAACAAAAACATTAATGACCTGAATTGTATATCTTCTCTAAAAAAGATAGCAATAAAAAACAATTCTGCACATGCATTCCATACATGTCAGGTAAGGCAATGATATATGATAATCGCTCGACAGACCATCTTGCAAAATTGTAAAGGCAAAAGATTGTATGCATGTATACTAAGAATAGTGAAAAAGTTAATGTTATTTTTAGACAATTGAGTGTAGGTATTTGAAGCATATGGAAACCCAGGTCAATAAAAATATTGCATCACCAGACATTCAATCAAAACTAATGGACGCTCAGAAAGAAGTGTGCGCAGGATAAGGAAAATGGAAGAAGAATTGCCTTTTCATGCATACCTCTAGGAATCTACTCAGAAATTTAGACGCTCATTGTTGACAAATGAGAGAACCTGCATGTTTTCCAATTGGAGCCACATTTAGCAGAAGGAAAAATTAGAGTTATTCTTTCACCTAGTTTTATAGAGGAGGCAAGCGGATTGCTAGATGGTGAAAATAAATTACAGCATATGCAATAAACAAATATGCAAACTGTGGTCAGCGTAACAAGCACTGCGATGGACAAATCGATCTATGGTTCACACAAACAAACTACAGATTCACCAAATTGAACTATAAAAGGGCTCTGAAACCTAAGTTCAAGGGGGAAACCACTTTTATTATACTCTCAAGAAAGGTTGAACCCAAAGAGATAAGCCTTCCTGCAATTAGTCAACAATAACTATAAGATACCACAATCGATTGTAATATAGTAATTAATATGTAAGGTAAACTAAAAACACATTTGCTTTCCTACCTCAGAACTTTGGGACACCTTGACCACAACAAATGGTCCAAAAAAGCTTCTTAGGTCTAAAGAGGTAATGGAAAGTAGTTCAAACCAAAACATTCTTTAAACCAAGCAACACCGGGTCCAGAACAAAAACACTTTCAAGAGTGACACTGCTATTTTGATGGAAGAATAGTTGCTGAAAGAAATACCTTTGACAGGTGACACGCGGGTCCTTCACACAGAAATACCAGACTCATGAAGAGAAATGTTGGCTGGAACAGTTTAGAATACCGCTTCTTTGAATAAGCAAATAGAAATCCCATTTTGATAATATGAAATGTCATAATCAAATGTTAAGTGCCTGGAGGATGTATAAACATGGAGTGTCAAACATATAACATGAGTAAAATATAAAAGTATAAGGGAAGGATCAGAGACATCCTAATTAGGGAGTCCCCCAAGGACGTGGAGGAGAGTATTACTGAAGTTGCCGCTAACAATGCAGTACCAGGTTGGGCCGTGGTTCTTGTCGAACTCCTTCCTTGATGTACTCCGTGATGTCCTTCTTGAACGCCTGATCGAATGAAAGTAAGAGTGGGATCCCACAGTAGATGAAGCATTGGACGAACAAATCAGGAGGGGAATTGGAAAGGGGAAGGAACTAAATGCGTGGAATTGTGGATCGGGATGGGAAGCAACAAATTGAGGAAGGAACTGAACTTACCGAAGGACACAACGACCGGGGCTGCGGGCGGAGCGGCGTCCGCACCGACTTTTTTGTTTTTAGCCCTTTTCGCGAAAGTAGTTCACAATATGCCCCTGGTGGAAAGATTTCAAAAAATGGACCCTGGGCTCGGCGCCATAGCACGCGGCGCCGTGGTCACACAGCTCGGCGCCACGGTGCATGGCGCCGAGCCATCGCGAGCCGAGCCAGCGTGGCGTCCGACGTGGCAGGGGGCTCGGCGCCATAGACCATGGTGCCAAGCTTGGCGCCGTGGATCTTGGCGCCGCCGCGTCCCTGGCTGCTCCATTTGTTCTCTGTTGCTCTCGGTTTTCCCTATTTCCCCCATCCAACCAACGTCCGGAATCGATCTGTTGGACCGTGGAAACTTTGATTTTTTCCGTAGATCTTCGAGAGGAAGGTATCCTCTGTCATGTCCTCTATTTTTCTCGGATTGATTTGGTTTAAATTATGTGTATTTTGTAACCCTAGATATGAAACTTCTTATGAGTTATGAGTTATTAGATGATTAATATGTGTACGTGTGATATTGAAAACTAGGATGCCTAGGTGAGGTAGAGGTGGTCAAGCAAGGTAATCTTCGTCCAAAATAGTAAATTCTCTGATTTTTTTAGTAGAGTCGTCAATTTAGTCCAAATATGTTTTGCTGAGTAGGAGGAATAACTTTCAACAAAGGCCTCGCAATGCCTTCGAACCTTACCCATTACCTAGCGGTGTTCCCGTGCTGATGTGCTTTTGTGGTGATCCTTGTAAGGAACCTTACCCATTACCTAGCGGTGTTCCCGTGCCGATGTGCTTTTGTGGTGATCCTTGTAAGGTAGAGGTTTCAGAGGAAGATGAGACTTTTAGACAAAGGTACTGGATGTGTGCGAACTTTGCATTCGATCCAACAGCGGAGCAGATCCGCATTGGCATGATGGTGAGAACTTAGTGGTCAAAATAGTGATTTTTGATTCATTACTTCATGTAATAGCAATCTAACTCATAATTTTTTGCAGACTCCACCACCGCTATGCGATTATGAGCAGTGGATCGACACTGAGATTAAGAATAAAGACAAGGACTTTTGGGATGGAATGAAGCAGTGGGATGCAGAGATAAATGAAAGGTTGGAGATGAGGCACAAACAGGAGGCGGAAAAAAAGGAGCGGGAAGAGGAGCTGCAAAGGAGGTGTGCTGCGAAGGCAAGGGAGGAGAGAGAGAAGAAGCTTGAGCGTGCTCGTCGTGCGAAAGAAGCACTGGAGGAAAATCCCGATGCTTTGAGGAAGGGAAAGTGGCCGCGTTGTACTCAGTAGCACTCTACATTTGCATGTCTAATGAAGTAGTTATGGACAATGTCTAAGAGTATTTGACTATTATGCTAGTTCGCATGTAATGCACATTTTATTCTTGCGCGGTTAATCCAAGAACAATGTTGCATTTTTTATTTTGGTTGGTTGTCAAGCGGTGCATTTTTCGTTTTGGCCTCAAAGAATACGAATTAAGAAACTCACGAAATAGTGCAGTGGATAATCAAAATGCAGAACACATGTAGTGGCATGTGAGGACCTGTACCAAACAAGGGTAAACATGTCCTCCAATAAACCTAACATGCCTTAGGTAATTAAAACCACTAATAACAATATGGATGTAGGAAATGACTACGATATGGTACTCTAGTAGTGTCCCCACATAGCAAACTGTGTTGCACCTTCTCCATAGTATCCGCTCATTACAGGTGGCGGCGGTGGTGGGGGTGGAGACTGTGCCATTGGAGGTCCATCTTTCTTGTGGCATGCACAGCTGCAATCTGGGTCCGTGCACATTGCATCCTCTGAACTGTCATCCTTGTTACCGCTGCTCATGTTCATTTCTAGATCGAAGATGCGATTTTGCAAGTAGTAGATGTACTCCTGATATGGATGAATAGGAGGATCGACCCACCTAACAAAACCACAATTTTCTGGCGCCTTGGAGGACTATTAAATAATAGCTATTGTAAGTTGTAGATAGAAAGTGATATGAAAATATATTAAAAGCGAAGAGCAATAATATTTACCCATGCTCGTGGGCATTTGAAGAAACGACGACCTCCGTCTGTGCCCTCAACCATCATTTGCAAAAAGCAATCTTCCCCATGCATGCATTTCGGCCAGTCTTCTCTCCTTTTATCGTATCCTCTCAGAGGGCACTCTTTACTGAAATCACTTTTACTCTGAACTGGCAACTCATACACTGCCTCACCATACTCATCTGGGCCAAGAGACCCCTCCCACACAATGGGAGGTCCCTTCCTCCCCCCCTTTCCTCTCCCTGAGCCGAAACCCTTCCCACTAGATGACCCTCCAGACATTGCTACTGATGTGGTGTGGTTTCATCAGTGTATGTATATATAGGCCGAGGCATGTAATTACTCATGATGTGCTATGGTTAATGCATCTGAAAAGGCTAGGATAGTTGTCTGAAAAGTCTACGTTGAAGGACGCTGAAAAGGCTATTCTAATGAACACTGAAAATGCTATGTTGAAGGACGCTGAAAAGGCTATTTGGAATTTAAACTTTTCAGTGACATGTCATTTCATATATTTACAGAATCTGTAGTATATAATATTTCTTTACGATTTGATTGTCTTAATTATTTATTTGAAATATGTTGTTGGTACAGTGGTAGTTACATATCAGACATTCAATAATTTTCTAAATTAGTAACCTTTCACCAAAAAAATTTGGCAGAACTTCCCTTGTTTTATTCCGTCCTGAATAATTACAAGGCACATATATCATAGGTTCACATAGACACAACAAGTTTACCACGACATAAACAGAGTCCATAAAATTAATCCATACAGTCCATAACAACAGTCCATAGTCCATAAAGTCACGAAAATTTTTTGCCATAACTTCCCTTGGTTTTGAGCATCAAAAGCCCCCGACAATCACAAGTCACATACACAAGCCACCATCACAAGTCGCATACAACACAGTCACCATCACAGTGTCCCACAACCATTACACGTCACCCACAACCATTACAAGTCACCGACAACCATCAGTGCCTCCTAGCCTTACCCTTGCCCTTACCTAGAGCGTCGGTGCCCGGAGTGTAACAGTCACGTGGGCGACGCTGCCTACGTGTGGCAGGCTGCGAAGGCTGAGGAGCATCTGGGATCTGAGACGGTCCAATCTCCTCGTGGTCGTCCTCCTCCTCGCCCTCAACTGCAACGTCAGCGAAAGTATCCGTTGTTGACCTGTCGTGCGAAGCAGTGGCCTGTCTTGCACCTCGCCGAGCCGCATCGCCACACACGTCCCTCGCCGCGCTACTCCTACAACCACAACGAGCTGCAGCACGACGTAGCCGGTGTGCAAGTCTCTGAAGTTCAATTTCTAGTCAATGGATATGTTTCGATGACATTTATATATTTATGTGTTAATATTGAAAATCATTGCAAACTTACCCCAAGAAAGGTAGCCATCCTCTCATCGACATCCGTCGTCGAAAACCGCTCAATATCAAGCACCGATTGCCTTAGCGCGTTGCCCTGCAAATCACAAACGAAAACAAGCTGTTACTCGTCAACAATCATTAAACTTTTTTAAAATACGATTCCAGAGCTTCTAGTACCACTCTATCCAAGATTGGCGCAGCCTCCACAATGGTCCCTTCCCGGGTCGCAATATCATAGGACGTATCTTCGTCATCAGACGAATCCATGTCGGCGTAGTCAGCACTTGTCCACTGCACCTTCAATCTGGGACGAGTCACACCTAAGTACCAAGAAAGGTACGCCCAGAAGTTGTAGTTCATATGCTCATCCTCATTTTCATACATATTTCATCAAAAAGATCCCATTCTTCAATGTAAGCGAGGTGAAGTCTCTCGAAATCGGTAGTCTTTTTATGCTTCTGACGATCAATCCTTTAAAAACAGTTTCAACAATGATTTAAAAAGAAGTGAATCATATCGAAATAGACAATTATTCATTAATCTAAATTGACAAGTAAATCATAATCGAAATGCACAAGGGAATCATAATTCATAATCGAAATGGTTGTTTGAATCATAATCGAAATGGACAATTTTTCATTAATCTAAATGCACAAGGGAATCATAATCGAAATGGACAACTTTTTCATTAATCTAAATGCACAATCATAAACGAAATGGAGAGGTGAATCATAATCGAAGTGGACTTGAATTTTTTTTATTTTTGAAATGGACAAGTGAATGCACTTACTTGTGCAACCCGATGGACGTCGAGAACGGTGGTACGGGCCACTCCTGTCGCAAACCAAACTGCCTAGCAACTCGCTGCGGTAGGTGGTACTCAACTGCGTAGAAGCAGATCAGCAGGCACGTCATCCTATATAGATCCTCATCAGTGAAGCACATGCTGCTCCACTAGAACTGTCCCACCTTCGGATCTGTGTACGGCTGCCAAGAGACCTAGAAAAACTTTGTATGTTAGTATCACTTATAATAGTTCAATGAAATGAGTCAATCTAGTACAAGCGGTAACGGAATGAAATTAGCTTACCATAGAGGGTGTGAGGCAATCCAGCTCATTAGCATACTCGACGTATGCTCGCACAGACCTGGCATGTGGAGGTGTCACCTGGTCCCAAAGGTAAGCAATCGTCGGTTGAAGTCGAGGATCTGGCTCCACGAACCAGGGACGTGGAGGAAGAACTGTGGGCTGACCAATAGGTAAACGAGTCCACGTCCAAAGCTGGAGAAGGTACATACACCCCCAACAGAACTGCCCTACCGGGTGCGCCGACAAGCCTCACAAAGGTGCCGGTACAAGAAACTCAAGACTCCGAACGCCCAACTGTAACCCCCCGCCGTGTAGAAGTCTGTCAGGCAAGGGATGTACATCCAAGACGCGGTGTCACCAGTACCATCTGGAAAGAGAACACACCCAAACAAGTGAAGGATCCAAGCTCTGCAGTAGTAGGTAACTGTCTTCTCATCTGCATCTCCCGGACAAATGCCAAAGTTCTGTCGGAGCCAAGAAATAGGTACCCCAGAGGTCCGTGTACCCGGAGCCGCGACAGGAAGCTCTCTCCCTAGAAAGGCGTGCACATGATCCCTCCAACCCTCAGGGCTGCACTGGCCTGTAACCGGACGCCCTCTGACACTGAGTCCAAGAAGCTTCTGCACATCCTCAAGTGTCACTGTCATCTCACCACAAGCAAGGTGGAAAGTATGAGTTTCCGGCCTCCACCTACATAAATGATACACTGAAATAAATCATCCAATATATTGAAAACAAAAAAGAGACCAGATTTGTGGGACTATGATTTTACCTATCAACAGGAGCTGTGATCGCCGCTGGGTTCAAAACAGGCAACCCGCGGTGAACCTGATACGATACGACGTCCAGGCCAGCCATCCTCAAGAGAGGAGTGTATCTGTCGTCGTACCGCATGTCAACGAACCCGTTATGGGTTCGAGGACAAAGAAGGGGCAGTTTCTGCGCAAAATTAAAATTTTGATTAACAAAGTTAGTAGCAATTAGAAATGTAATATTATTGACGAAGCGAGAGTATGTCATTACCTGCCCCTCCGCCGTGAGTCATCCTCGGTGGTTCCGGTCGTAGTACGGATCCAGCAGGTGGGGTAGCGCCATCCTGAAATAGAGAGACAGATTAGTTAGAAAATTTAACATCTTAACAACAAATATTACAAAAAAATATTTGCAACGAATGTATGCAAGGAACCGATAAAATGTGGGAAATAATTTACAAAATGCAACAAAGTACATAATTTATTGTCACCTGACTAATACGCCAATGGCACGTGCGTGAATTGTGACCCAGTCTACCACACTTGCAACATTCATACTGATCGGGGTCATTGAGAAATGGAGTTCCACTACCTCGCCTAGTTCTTCCTGGAATCTGATCCATAACCATCTTGTACCTCGTCCTCTTTCTAGACCCACGCTTGTCCCAATGGGAAGCTGGATCTGCAACGTACTTCGGGCTGTCATATGGAGGCCACTCTCCCGAGTCCTGAAAAGGTACGAATCTAGGACTCCATGTGAGCACTTGGTAGTCAACACTATCCTCACGAGGTATCCTACTCTCGATGTCGTAGTTCCGAGCTCTTGCTGCAGCCACCAAATGAGAACATGGGAAGTGATATTGCTTTGGTGCACCACAAGTGCAGGTAAATTCTTGTAGACAAACCACATGCTTTCTGGACTCTCGGATCTCGCCATCGGATGTTGTACCACCCCTCTGTACTACCTCATAAGTGCCCGAAGTATGATCAAAACACACGACTTCATGCGTGTGTCCCCGTTCCTTTGCCTTGTTCAGGTGTTGTGTTGGGTTTTTAGACCATCTCACTCCACGACTCTGCAATTCTCTAGCCTTGGCATGCCTATCATTGAAAAACGCAACAAGTTTGTAGAAAGTGTAGGAAACAATAGCATTCACAGGCATACCACGTATCCCCAAGAGCAGGCCATTGAACGACTCCGCCATGTTGCTGGTCTGAAACTCGTACCTCCATCCTCCAACATCATGGGACCTAGTCCATTTCTCCAAATCTCTCATCAATCCTATCAACCATTGTCTACCCTCTGCATTGGTGGCTGTTCTAATCTGCTCCAACTTCTCACGGAAGTACTTATCCTCAAGCTGACGTGCACACTCCTCGAATAGCTTGAAGTTGTCCTTGACACCATCCTTACGGAGGAGGTTCTCGGCAAGGTGTCGAGTGCCAACGATGGTGCAAATGGGCATACCCCTGTATATGCTCACGCACAACATTCAGTATGCCCTGGTGCCTATCAGATATGACACCAACCTCTCGACCGGGACCAACCACATGTATCCGGACGAGTCTCAAGAACCAGCCCCAACTATCTTTGTTCTCCTTCTCAACCAAGGCAAATGCCAAAGGAACCAGTTCGTTGTTTGCATCAACAGATATGGCTATAAGAAGCACCCCTGCATACTTGCCAAGAAGAAACATGCCATCAATTGAGAAGACAGGACGACAATACTTGAAGGCCTCAACACACTGAGGGAAGCACCAAAAGAGTCGGAAGAAAATTTGCCGTCCATTGATCAACTCATTTGGTTTAGGCATGTACTCGTAAACTGTCCCTGGATTCACCGCTTTGATTGCATTTAAAAGTTTCGGCAACTGTTCATAGTCGTCCTCCCAATCCCCATATATCATCTTCCATGCCCGCTGCTTAGCCCTCCAAGCTTTACCATAAGTAATCTGGTATCTATCATAAACCTCCTTAACTGTGCTGATAATTGTCTTCACCTTCATGGTGGGTTCTTGCTTCAGAATTCCCATTAGCCGCTTCGCAATTAATGTTGAGCTCAACTGTCGATGCTTAGTTGTCAACTCATGTTCTGAACATGTGTGTGGCCCAACCACTTTTGTGATCTTCCACTTACCGGTGACCTTTTGCTTCCTTGCACATACCCTCCAATCACAACGGTCCTTGTCACATACAACTGTGTACAGCTGCTCAGCATAAGAATGGAGGACATTGAATGGCCTTTTGCGAAGGACTGCAAAATGCTGCAACCACCTCTTCAATGATGGAAGGTCATTGAAAATGCGCCACGTCTCAACTGTCATGCTCCAAGAAACCTCAGGAGCGTCTAAAAGGTCTTCATCACGACCTTCTGCACGAGCCTTATCTGAATGTGCAAGATCACTGAATGCATGAACACTTAAGTCACGACCAGGCAGGATACGTCTCATCATCTCAATGTCACTCAATGAAAGCTGTCCAACCGGTTGGTCATCATCAGAGTCAATGGCCCTCGCACACTCATAAGGCTCATCATCATTCATAACTTGAGCTTCATCGGCCACATCTGCCATGCTGTTGGAGGCACTAATTTCATCTTCATTTCGGACAAAGGAGGAGACTCGGTGTGCACCGACATTGTCATGATGCATAACTGCAGCTTCAACTTCCACACCGTTGGAGGCCCTAATTTCCTCTTCATTTCGGACACCATAGGGCAATGAGTTAACACCGACATTATCATGAATGTCCCCTATACAACAAAAGGCACAAAGATAAGGATATCATGATAAAATGGTATTGCATGAGCTCCAACAACATATGTGGATGCGATACTTTCTATCAAGAGCAGATTGAGCATCGGGGACACTCGGCAAAGGTTCATCAAAACTCCTACCAAGTTCCTGTAGCGGAGAGTCACCATGTGGGAGATGATCCATTACTGGGCCACACATGTTAGGGGTGGGATCAATAAACACCGACCGCACCACCACATCTAAACATTGCAACTAACTCTTCATTGCCACTCTCACATAATTGTCCCATTGCTTCTCACTGTCAATTCGGACGGACCGCCTCAAGATGTTGGGGGGAGCACCTAGGTTGATAACGCCGTCAACTTCTATGTCATCAACGTCTCCATGGGAACGTATCTCCTCACGAGCCCTTACAACAAACTCACTAAAAGATGGCCTTTCATTGAATAGAACCGGCACACTTTGCATGTCAACAAACTCAACATATCCATAACGATCTCTTTCCACACTGCCACCATGATATATGTTCACTAGGTTGTCCATCTAGTACTACATGCAAATATTGAAACAAACTTTCATTACCCCGTAATTCATGTCTATTCTTCAAAACTACCACTAGCTATCACTACAAATATATACTACTTTATACTACCACTAATCTTGATTATACTAACATAGTATACCAATGATATCGCTAACTAAAACACTACCGTAAATATTATCACTAACTAATATCACTATGCATATACTAAACTAAAATCACTAACTGTTTCTCTAATTTTTTTACAGTATATAATTCTAGCTATCAGATAAATTACTAACATCACTAATTGTTTCTCTAATTTTTTTACCTTACACGATAGGGGTGACGCGGCAGGAGGCAGGGGCGCCCGAGGGCAGTGGCGCCGGGCCACGGGCACCGGCGGCACGAGCGCTGGCGGCCAGGGGGGCAACAGGGCCAGGGGCGCCGGGCCCTGGCCGGCCCAGCCCGGCGGCGACGGGCGGCAGGCGGGCGCGGGCGGCGGCGCGCGCGGGCGGCGGCCAGCCGGGGGCGGCCGGGGGAGGAACAGCGCGGCAGGACGGCCGGCGGCGGGCGGAGCGGGCAACGACGAGCGGGCGAGATGGACTAGTGGAGCTCGGCGCCGAGGCCTATTAAAAGGCTCCGTGCCAAGATCCACGCCGCCGAGCTCGACGCCAAGATCCACGGCGCCATGGTCTATGGCGCCGAGCCCCCTGCCACGTCGGACGCCACGCCGGCTCGGCTCGCGATGGCTCGGCGCCATGCACCGTGGCGCCGAGCTGTGTGACCTCGGCGCCGCGTGCTATGGCGCCGAGCCCAGGGTCCATTTTTTGAAATCTTTCCACCAGGGGCATATTTGTGAACTTCTTTCGCGAAAAGGGCTAAAGAAACAAAAAAAGTCGGGGCGGACGACGGGCTGTGGGGAGGGAAAAAATGGGGGAGAAGGACGGATCGATCCTCGACGGAGCCATGGAGCGTGAAAAAAAGTATGACAAAGTTTTTTCTCTTGTTTGATTTTATTAAGCAGCGAAGATATACATTTTGGTAGCTGCGTTGGGCTTGCCCTAATGCGTGCTCCCCCGTTATCCCGCCGCAATAGAAGGCTCGCGTCAGAGTTTCCCCATTCGCCATGGGGGCAGAGCGCATATTAGATTAGGCTGCCGTCGCCGCTCATTCTCCGTCGAGCCTCACCTACTCTCTTGCTCATGGCACCGGTGGTCCTCCAGCCCCACCCCCACCTCCTCCCCCGTTTACGCCGCCCCGCCCCCGTCCGCCTCCTCCTCCGCCTCAGCCTCAAACCCCTCTGCTCCTCCTCTTCATCGGCTTCCCCGGTGCAGACCTTGCCTCCCCTCCACGGCCCCTCGCTCCGCCGCGGTTCCGCGCCGCCAGACCACCCTGATCCCTTCGCCCGCGCCTTCGTCCTCGCCGCGCTTCGCGTCCCCGCCGCCGCATGCGCGCCCCTCGAGCGCCGCCTCCGGGGCCACCTCCTCAACTGGCCCCGCGTCCGCAACATCGCTCGCCTCCCCAACGATCAGGGCCTCCTCGGCCTCGGCCTCTCCCTGCCGTCTCCTCCCCCGCGCCTCCCCGCCGCGGAGAAACCGGGCGGCCGTGCCCCGCCGGCCACCGCGGTGGCGCGGCGGGACAAGATGGCCCGCGAGTTCAACGCCCGGGGCTTCCTTCGGTTCCCCAACCTTGCCCGCCTCTCGCGGCCCAGTCCCGCCGCGCGGAAGAAGAGGGAGAGAAAGGGAGACGGCGGCGGCGAGGAGGCGACGCTGGAGCATGACGGAGACAAGGCGTATGTGGTGGAGGTGGCTGGAAAAATTAGAATAACTCATACTATGCCGCCATTAGAAGAGTTGAAAAAACGTGCTTATTGTAAATTTCATAATTCTTATTCTCATGCAACGAATGATTGCAATGTATTTCGGCGGCAAGTGCAATCGGCCATTAATGAAGGTCGTTTGACATTTCATCCTATGCAAGTTGACACTAATCCTTTTCCTATGAATTCCATTGAGTTACGAAATCCTAAAGTGCTAATTCGGCCACATCAAGCCGAATAAGCCGTTGGAAAAAATGTAATCATTGGAGATGACAAGCTTGCTGATCCAGAAGTGATAAAGGTGCAGAAGGAGGTCCCTCAGGTGCTTGGGGGGCAAGGCCAGACAAAGAAGACCGGCAGTACGTCAACCGATCTGACCGGTTTCTCAGACCGGTCTGACCGGATTCTCCAGAAAGGTTGGAAGTGCCCCAAGCACATGAAAAAGGTGAAGCCGACCTTCGAGGAGCTTTTGGCCAAGTACAAGAAGAAAGGAGCAAGCCAAAAGCAAGGGAATCGGCCAGGTAAAGGTAAAGAATCAAAACATCAAAATGAATCTTGTTCTTGCAAATCTCAAGTGAATTATGCTGTTGCACCTTATTCATACGTTAAACCGACCTCACCATGGTCCTGATCATATCCTTTTTATTATTCACCTTCATATTATAATAGTTTACATATGCGTTCATATATGATTCAATATACCCCTACATATGTAAGTCATGGTTCAACGCAAAGACCGTTTATTGTTGACAATAATTTGGTCAGAAATACACCTATTGACTCTATAGGAGATGAGAATGACAGTAAGAGAGATTCGAAATACTCACAGCCGAGGTGGTGTCCCTCAGGCTTATCTCATACTCAAAAAAGAAGATTGCAGCGGATACGTAAGCAAGAATCAATGGAGCAACAAGCAAAGGTCATACCAGCAAGATCAGCAATTATTAAGCAGGTATGGAGGCCAAAGCAAGTCGTTCCTTGAAGTAAAGGGCAAGTTTATGGCCGATAAAACAATTATCGCCCTTAGAGCAATATATTGGCGATGTACTGTTAATCATCGTCTTTAACCAATTTTGATCATTATAGATGTTTTCTGACATGCAAGCTTTGCCAGAAAACAGGGGGGCATATGTTCGCACCCACAATTGGCAGTTGCCTATCAGGCCTAGGGCAACCGGTCAGACCGGTTCTAGGAAGCGGTCAGACCGGTTTTACTGTAGCCGATGTGGCAACGGCCAAACCGGTCTGACCGGTTTCCATATCCGGTCTGACCGGTTTCTCCCGTGTTGGAGTAGGTTTAGGACTTTAGAGTTTTATCCCATATTGTAAACCGACCTAAAGGGGTACGACTTCCCCACCCTATAAATATAAAGGGTCATGGCCGATTGAGAACCATCGTCCAATCGAACAAATACATCTATCTTTTATCTTTTTACTTTTTCTCTTTTCCCTACCTTTCCAATCTACTATTTGTTGTTCCTCCTTCGTCTCTACGTCGATTGAGGGCGTCCTAGGTGGCCTGCCGACTCTAGGACAACCCTACGTGTGTTGCCCCGACGAGATCCTACCCGGACGACGCTCGAAGGTCTACCGCCAGCCCTGTCTGGCAAACCGGTGTGACTGGTTACAGAAACTGGTCTGACCGGTTCCTGCATTTGCGTTCTGTTGGCCGCGAATTCATGCCAACAGATTTGGCGACTCCGCTGGGGAACGAAATCTGGTTGCTCAAACCATTTTATCGATCCTTAGGTAAATCAATCGGCTGCCATGGCCGGTAAATTACCTAAACCTGCTGATGTCGATGCTGCAAACATTCAAAGGCCAAACGTTGATCAAACGGCGGCTGAGGAGCAGAAAGCGCTTGTGGAAATCCGAAGAAAGATCCGTGAGCATAAAGAGCGGGAGATCCAGGAGTTGGAAGAAGAAGCCGTGAAGCAATACATATCGTACTTCTCCATGGATCGACAAGGGAACGTCAAGAAAGACAAGGATGTCGTCATTGATATTCCCGCGCTAAAGGTACAATCCAATGCTTCTCCTGAAATTAATTCAGAAATTGCAAATTTTATTGATGGAGCTGTTAGTGCGAGCTTTAATAATAAATTTGATGCTATGAATGGAAAGTTTGAATCAATGATTAATTCTCGTTTTGAAAACATAGAATCCAAAATTAATAAACAATTTTCTGGTAAGGATGTTAATGGTTCTACTTCTAATACCAAAAATTATATAGATAGTGCACTAGAGGATTTATCAAATTTGCATATTCCAAAGGCTCCCATTGGTTCATCACCAATCAACCACATACATAGCCGAACTACCATTGGTACTTCGGCTGGTGGAGGGAGTACGATGATTGCTACTAATGCTATGACACCACATACAGTCGTGTATTATGAACCATCTATAGGTGCATGTGTTTCTAATAGTTCGCTGCATCATGTTCCTAACGCAATGCTGAATCAAACAGCAACATATAGCACACCACAACCCACTATAAATCGAGTACCACATTCTGGATCTGCTAGACCTAGAACCGTTCCGGGGATGGAGGGATTTAGAGAGGAGATGCTCGAAATGTTTAGACAAACTTTTGGTATAGAGCCTAAAACTAAGAATCGGTCGTATCAAAGACCGTATCCTGAGAATTATGAATATGTCGCATACCCACCAGGCTTTAAAATACCAGAGTTTACTAAATTCAGTGGGGATGATGGTAGAAGTACTTTAGAGCACATAGGCCAATTTACTATACAATGTGGTGAAGCCGCTTCTAAAGATATTTGTAAAATGAATTATTTCCTTTATCTCTATCGGGTGCTGCATTTAATTGGTTTATTTCTTTGCCACCCAACTCAGTTTATTCTTTCGCTAACATACAAGAAAAATTCCATGATTATTTCTTTAATGGTGAAACTGAGTTAAAATTGTCAAATCTTGTATCGGTTAAGCAAAAATCTAATGAATCTGTTTCTGAATATATTAGAAGATTTAGAGACACTAGAAACCGATGCTATAGTCTAACATAGTCTAACAATTTCAGATAGAGATCTAGCTGATCTTGCTTATGCTGGTTTCCTTGATATTCATAGAGATAAGCTAGATGGTCAAGAATTTCTAGATGTAAGTTGGTTGTTGCAAAAAGCTCTAGCTAATGAAAACCGACTTAAAGAATCTAAGAGTTCACAAAAAAACTAATGATAAAAGTAATCGTCTTGTATATTATGCATCTGATAATTCGGACGATGAAAGTAATGATGTTTTTAGTGTTGAATTTGTATGGTCAACTAAAGATAAGCCTAGCACTTGCGAGTCTCTAAAGCCGGTTCGCAAGAATCGGCAAGAGGAAGTTAAATATACTTTTGATGTGGCTAAGTGTGATAGAATTTTCGATGAATTGCTAAAAGCTGGAAAAATTAGAATAACTCATACTATGCCGCCATTAGAAGAGTTGAAAAAACGTGCTTATTGTAAATTTCATAATTCTTATTCTCATGCAACGAATGATTGCAATGTATTTCGGCGGCAAGTGCAATCGGCCATTAATGAAGGTCGTTTGACATTTCATCCTATGCAAGTTGACACTAATCCTTTTCCTATGAATTCCATTGAGTTACGAAATCCTAAAGTGCTAATTCGGCCACATCAAGCCGAATAAGCCGTTGGAAAAAATGTAATCATTGGAGATGACAAGCTTGTTGATCCAGAAGTGATAAAGGTGCAGAAGGAGGTCCCTCAAGTGCTTGGGGGGCAAGGCCAGACAAAGAAGACCGACAGTACGTCAACTGGTCTGACCGGTTTCTCAGACCGGTCTGACCGGTTTCTCCAGAAAGGTTGGAAGTGCCCCAAGCACAAGAAAAAGGTGAAGCCGACCTTCGAGGAGCTTTTGGCCAAGTACAAGAAGAAAGGAGCAAGCCAAAAGCAAGGGAATCAGCCAGGTAAAGGTAAAGAATCAAAACATCAAAATGAATCTTGTTCTTGCAAATCTCAAGTGAATTATGTTGTTGCACCTTATTCATATGTTAAACCGACCTCACCATGGTCCTGGTCATATCCTTTTTATTATTCACCTTCAGATTATAATAGTTTACATATGCGTTCATATATGATTCAATATACCCCTACATATGTAAGTCATGGTTCAACGCAAAGACCGTTTATTGTTGACAATAATCTGGTCAGAAATACACCTATTGACTCTACAGGAGATGAGAACGACAGTAAGAGAGATTCAAAATACTCACAGCCGAGGTGGTGTCCCTCAGGCTTATCTCATACTCAAAAAAGAAGATTGCAGCGGATACGTAAGCAAGAATCAATGGAGCAACAAGCAAAGGTCATACCAGCAAGATCAGCAATTATTAAGCAGGTATGGAGGCCAAAGCAAGTCGTTCCTTGAAGTAAAGGGCAAGTTTGTGGCCGATAAAACAATTATCGCCCTTAGAGCAATATATGGGCGATGTACTGTTAATCATCGTCTTTAACCAATTTTGATCATTATAGATGTTTTCTGACATGCAAGCTTTGCCAGAAAACAGGGGGGCATATGTTCGCACCCAAAATTGGCAGTTGCCTATCAGGCCGAGGGCAACCGGTCAGACCGGTTCTAGGAAGCGGTCAGACCGGTTTTACTGTAGCCGATCTGGCAACGGCCAAACCGGTCTGACCGGTTTCCATATCCGGTCTGACCGGTTTCTCCCGTGTTGGAGTAGGTTTAGGACTTTAGAGTTTTATCCCATATTGTAAACCGACCTAAAGGGGTACGACTTCCCCACCCTATAAATATAAAGGGTCATGGCCGATTGAGAACCGTCATCCAATCGAACAAATACATCTATCTTTTATCTTTTTACTTTTTCTCTTTTCCCTACTTTTCCAATCTACTATTTGCTGTTCCTCCTTTGTCTCTACGTCAATTGAGGGCGTCCTAGGTGGCTTGCCGACTCTAGGACAACCCTACGTGCGTTGCCCCGACGGGATCCTGCCCGGACGACGCTCGAAGGTCTACCGCCAGCCCTGTCTGGCAAACCGGTCTGACCGGTTCCTGCGTTTGCGTTCTGTTGGCCGCGAATTCGTGCCAACACATACTTATGTCAAACTGAAGGTCTGATTGTATTTGAGAATTGAACTTCAAGGCTTTAGGAAGATGCACTGAAATACTGTATCATGAGAGGAGATTTGAAAGAAATGATGAGTATTTTACTACTATGCCAGATTTCCTCTGAAAATTTCAGTGCATTTTTTCGTGATGATTAGAATTTGGATGACGGTTTTCTTTTATCTGTATGAATTTAATTCCATCACCTAATATACACCTATAATCTGTTCTCGCTCAGTAATAATTCATCTTGCATTGTTCTGTTGGAGATTTTTTTACTGGTTTAGTTACTTATTTTTCAGGATGTGTTAGACCATGAAACTCAACAGGATGGATCATCTGCTTATGAGCTTATACACTGTCAGCTGACCTTGTTCTATAATTACTGGCCGACGAATGAGGTACCTTTAGTTTTTCTATGAATATCTAAACACCATTTGCTTCCAATTTGGTTTTAATGAATCCTGATACATTTCTGGTTGCTTTCATGCGTTGCCTATTGAGGGTATCATACAAATTGGTTCCTTCTAACCTAATGGGCTCACTCATACCATCATTATCATCAAAGTGGACTCTGCAATGTTAACTGAATAGCCAAGTTCAGTCAGAAATAGTAAATGACGACTTTGTTCTCTTATCTCTATATTTCATTAGAAAATCTTAAATAATATTATATTTTGAGAACAAATTGTGAATGTCAATAACAATATTATTTGTTCTTGAGGGGAACACTTTTGTTGGTATTACTATCGCCATTCCGCAATGTTTGTCTACGACCTCAGCAGAAAACGTTCCACAATGTTTATCCATTGAGGCTATCAAGGATGTAGTCATAGTAACATCATTACCCCTAGTTAAATTATCGGATAGAAGAGAATTGTGCTATTATGACATCTAATAGGGTCATGGATGCTCATTTCACATTGACTTTTTTTAATTAAAATTAAAACTAGTACTTCCTTTGTCTATGCGCATAGTGTGCTATGGATAAGTATAGTAGAACAGAGGGAGTAATACTTATGAAATCAAAATAAGAAAGCTGTTGCATCCCACTTCTCCATAGAGTAGGTTTTCAAGACATGCAAGCTAAAGCTTACAAGCTTGCTCCAGGGGCAAATGGTTATACCCGTACAAACTTACTTTCTGCAGGCAGTGTTACCTAGACTTGGCAATACTTCTTGTCTTGTTAATCACAACAATTTGACATTTGTTAGTCATTATTTTAGTTATCAGGGTGGTAATAAAATTGACCTTGTGAACGACTTCTGATCTAGATTAAGCTTTTCCTGTTTATTAAAGGAAGAAGTGCATTTTCGACCATTGAACTATTACCTAGTCATCTAACTTGCCTAGCATCCGCTCCGGTATCCGTGACCAGCTGAGATGAGCCCGGCGAAACAAGGGTGGCGGCGATCACCAAGAACATGGCAGAATGGGACGAATTCCTTGCCGACGTCCCCGTCCACCTCGAGCAAGCCTAGGCCGTCTACAAGCGCCACTGCGACAGACACCACCGCGACGTCCGCTATGTGGTGGGGGATTGGGTCTGGCTCCGTCTGCGCCAACGTGCCGCATCATCGCTTCTATGATGAAAACTTCATATTATATTTTTTTAAAAATACTTTATGTGGCCAAAACACCGCTTATGTATGGAGAAACAAAATAGACAAATCTTATAAAGGGGTAGATTGGACCAATTGAGATGGGTGTAAATAAACCAAAACATACTTTATGGGATTATTCGGATTTGTCCATACTTGAGGGTAGTAATTTGGACTTTTTCCTAAAAAAATTGTTCTATGGATAGTGGGTACTTGGTTCCACAAATGCGACCAATAATTTATAGGGGGTGTTTGGATCCAAGGGGCTAAAGTTTAGTCCCTTATAAATGATAATTATATATTAAACATAACCTAATTGCATAAGTCATGTCTATTTCGCAAGACGAACATAACATGCCTAATTAAGCTATAATTAGTACATAATTATCGCATATTTACTGTAGCATTACATTGTTTAATTATGGACTAATTAGGCTTAATAGATTCATCTCGCAAATTAGCCCTAATGGGTTTTTTAATTAATCTATATTTAATACTTCTAATTAACATCCTTACATTCAATGGACGGGACTAAATTTTAGTCATGGGATCCAAACACCCTCATATTCTATTGCTAGGCAACATTGCTCTCCCAGAAATAAAATTGTAGATATTAGATGTTGCTGGAGATTAAACGTTAGAAGTATTTTAGAACAATATCTTCAAACACCTGCTTTAGTAGACATCTAATTTGTGTAAGTGTCTAACGCTCGCGCGTTGTCCAATGTCCAGGTAACACTGCCTTTGCAAATTCAGGATTCAGACAAGAGGTTCAGTCTGTCCAGGTCAGATTGAATTGTCTTATCATCTTGTCTATCCTAGTTTTCTTGTAGGCCGTTGATAAATTATCACTCCAAAGATGTTGCCATGGAGAAAAATGGACTTCGATATCTACCTGATCAACGCATTGGCAAGACACCTATTAAGTGTTGCGTTGCCAGCATTTAATTCAACGCATGTCACAAGTTTGCAGTACTCTTTTTCTTTCCAAAGTGCAAATGGGTTGATTTAGAAACTTTTCTCTGTCAAATGCAATTGGAATTTTGTGGAGGAAGAAATGTATTAACATGTTAGCCCACTGTTAGCTGTGCAGCCCATTAGATTTTTGATGTCAACTTGCATGAGTTTGAAAAGTTAGGGCAACTTGTAAGCTGGCATCTTTGTTATTTAATGTTTTTTTAACTTTTTTTGTCCTTGTTAATTCTTTAACTTGTTTGGTTCTTGTTAATCTCTTCTAGGTTTTGGAGGCATTACTCCCTGAAGGTGTAATAATTCCTGCAGGGTTTGAAACAGTAGGGAATATTGCACACTTGAACTTGCGGGATGAGCATCTACCTTACAAGAAACTTATCGCTCAGGTAATATGTGATTACACAATATGTTGGCGTCCTACATTACATTGATTATGTTCCTTCATATAACACTTTGATTTTGAATGGCAGGTGGTTCTGGGCAAAAACAAGCCAAAAATCCAAACTGTTGTCAATAAGACAGATGCTATTCAAAATGACTATAGAACTATGCAACTTGAAGTCTTAGCCGGTAATGATTCCCTTCATACGATGGTCATCGAGAGCGGCCTCCGTTTTCAAGTTGATCTTGGTACAGTGTATGTTTCTGTTCTCACCTGGATCATATTTTGGATTCATATATGTTAATAAGATGATTCTGTTTAGTACCACTACCACCATAGGATAGCACATAGCCGTAATGCTAATATCGAGCTTCAGATCAAGCAGGAAAGGTGTAAAGAGCTACAAAATTATCCAAGGTGTTGATTCCCAAATAAGTCTACTTGTAACACCATTAAAAATCTGATCAAAATTTCATTGTTTTATTGCTTTCTTCATTATAAAAGCAGCTAAGCATATTTGGCCACTATTGGAGAAATTGTTCATATTATTGTGGTAAAAAAATCATTTTTACAAAATATATATTTTCATTTATAGTTTGGTTGTGTGAAGCCTTCGTACTCCGCTTTCTCCATAATATTTGCCTACCAAAGGGTCTGCCTATATATTGTTTTATGTACATTTATTCATACAGTCACATGTTCATCAAATTTAGTATCCTGTATCATATGGCTTTAGGCACAGGAATCCTGTGGCTGCAGTACCCATGGCATCGAATGGCTTGCAGGCTGACATGTATGAAAGAAAAGCAAACAAACTTTAGTGCCTCAGGGAAAAACACACAAAAAAAGTTGTTCTTCCATACACACTTTGCCAAGTTAGCCTTATTAGTACCATTGGCTTCTCAGACATCATGTATCCACTTTCTTGTCCTCAACTTAAAAAGTATGGGTACCGTATTATTATCAAACAAATCAATTGTTGATTTATAATAAATTGAAGGGTCAACTAGTTTCCTATGTTAGAGGAGTAATATCGAATGTTCTGCATTGCACATGGTTGGTCGAGTTTCATTGATTCCATTCACATTTTGCCTTGGTCAGAATGTGTCTTGAAACAAAGTTGATGAGAAATAAAAACACACACAAAAGCATAGGGTTTGGAGATGTGAAACTAGGCCCCTTTTGATATTACTTGGGATAGAAACTATATTCGGTTGTATGAAAGGGTGTGATGATCAAAGTTTATGGATGGAACTGAAGTCCATTTTTGCTTATGGATTACAAAGTTAAGTCCACTTTACTTGAAGGGTGAAGACAAATGCAACAAATATGATGCTCCATGCTGCCAAAAACAATTTATAGATCTCTCAGACACATGAGGATGCTCAAATTATTACTTTTTCTTGGTTGTTTATGCCCAGTTTCTAGAGCTAAATGGATTGTTCACTCTTTCTTAAGCACGCCCTTGTTTATTTTCATAATTTCACCTGTATGTTTAGTTTCCTATACTAATACTCAATCATGATCTGATGCAGCTATTGGAATTCTAGATTAGCCACAGAGAGGCAGAGGCTCGTCAATGATATTTTCAGAAACTCTGACGTTGTTTGTAAGTTAAAACCTTGCGTTTTGTTTAGTACTGTAAGATTCTTGCTGCATGTAGAATCAGAGCCAATCATCTATTTTGCTAAATAGTTGCGTTGCTGCATGTATATTCAGGGGCAACCATCCCTATTCCTTTTTGGAAACTATTCGTCTGGTCTATTGCATTAGCATCATCTTTGCAGAAAGTTTGATCAGGCAATGTTTTGCTGTTTGAAGTTGAAATGCTGTGTCTTTCCACTACTTTTCATTAATTAATTTCTACTTTAATCAATCTGAGATTATGTTTACACAATACGAGAGGTTACCATGCTATTCCTTCCTATGGTTCTTCTGTGCTCATGCTTATGGTATTTCCTATACAGCCACCATTGTCCTAGCTGTCCCAATCTGTTGACATGCATATTTGTTTGTCGACTTGTGGTAACCAGCTTTTGCAAATAGCCTTTCATGACACGAAGAACTAGCACACTCAATAATTTTCAGACGTGCTCTTGATAATCACGTACATTGATATTGGTGTCTGCTTACAGAACATTGAATTTCATATTTTTTGTAAGAGTAAAGTCCATTTTTGGCCATTCAACTATCGCCTCGGTTTGGTTTTGACCATCAAACCGCAAAACCAGGAATCTTTGGCCGCCCAACTATCAAAATCGTTCATATTTGGCCATCCGGCTGTTTTGGTGGGACCGCAAGTCAGCAAAACCGCTCACCAAAACAGCCGGATGGCGAAATATGAACGGTTTTGATAGTTGGTTTTGACTCAAAACCAAACTGAGGCGATAGTTGAATGGCCAAAAATAGACTCTACTCTTTTTGTAATGCCTTGGGATTATTTAGAAACAAAAGCATCCCAAGGCATATCTCTGGTGATGGCTTTGGCGATCTTTGGTGGGCATCATATCACATGAGAAGAGTCACCAGAGATTGGCAATGCCTTGGGATTCTAGGCCCTGGATTTTAAATGCATGCGTTGTTTGTCAGACCAAATTAAGGATCACTCCTGAATAACTGGAACATTTGAATTACACTTTTTTTTACTTAGTGCTACCTTTATTATGGGGGTTATTTTAGACTATTTGGTTGGTGGGGAAAGAAATTCCATGGTGAGAAAAGTAATGCCAAAACAGCAGAAACTCTCTAGAAACATTGTTTTTTCTTGTTTGTGAAAACTTTCTATGTCTTTTCCACCATTAAACCTGACATGTGGGTTCTCTGTGAGGGGTGGGCAGGAATTATTTAGGTGAGAGGTGTTTACAAAAGAATTGGATCCTTATAGTATAGATTTGGAGCAGGACTTGGAAGTGTGTAGTTCACCCACCCTCTTATCTCATTTCTGAAGTCGTAACTGAATTGTTGGTTATCTCAACCTGATGCAGGTGATATGTTCTCTAGGGTCGGTCCCCTTGCAATTTAAGCTGCAAAAAAGGTCAAATATGTCTATGCAAATGACTTAAACCCTACGGCAGTGGAATACCTTGAGAAAAACATGGTTCTTAACAAACTTGAAAGGAAAATAGAGGTATTGACTCTGAGATACGCAAGAAAAAAATACTGTCTATTTCTTTTTATTAATGTTTACCCTGTGTGACGAACCGGATTCTCACCGACGAGAACCCGACTCCCTGTACCCTTGAGATAGTCCCAGGAATAGCAGCTATCTCGTACAGAACTCATCTCAGTCGAATATCACATCCATACAACGATAAAAGATTCATTACATGACTCATATAAAGACAAAGCGCCAGGATACAAGCCCTCTGGGCTAAAACGACAATAAGAAACATCTGCGCAGCGGTAGCTAGAACAACAGGGACCACTCCTCCACAGGCATCCTTGAGCGTAGCGCACACCCTTCAGTCGTACCACCCGTCCTGGTTGAACTCGTGGTCGGGGTCTTCACCTGAGAACCCAAAGTCTGTCCCCAAGGGAAATGGGACAGGTCCACGTCACCAACCATAATATGATGCAAGCTTTAAAGGTGGCCTAATCTAAGGATATAGAAATAAACAAGGTTTAAGCCAGGGTTTTCTTATGCAAGCAGCAGCAATAACCCAATTTCATCTCAACACCAACTCCTGCTCACACACACATCCATCCGCTCCCCAAAACCAACCATCAGCCTCACATTTCCCATCGGGCTCGTCCTGCCACGGCAGGTTCCCGCAAATCATTATCCACCAACACCTTTCGCTCACTAGTCGACTCGGTGAGCTCCCTCCCCACCTCGTCTCAACAGCCTCAGCTGGACCAATCTCTCATAACCCAAATCAAGGATGAGGTAAGAAAGCAGATTCCCATGCTAGCCGGGGCTTCTCAGAAATGGGTCGTCCGTAACCGTGGACACGGCTATACGTATAGTTTACACTCTGCAGAGGTGGCACTCCAGGAATCCATCCGGGCTGCAAGGCTAGTCCGCAACCAACCTGAGACACAACCCACAGCAAAGACCCTAAACAGTAACGGCGCCAATCCTGTCTCCCTGGGCTCGGGAAACATCCGATCTAACATCTGCCCCAGGGTCGTGAAACCTTCCCACCGGGGCCAGTCGGGGGCTGTGGTAAATCAGGGAGATTACGCCGCAACGAATCCCCCCTACACATATCAAACTCGATTCTCCTACAGTCTCGGCGCCGCACTAGAGTAGGCTTGCTGGAACCCTCCCCATACTGGGTAGATGGTGAGCACGGTATTTCCCAAGTCCAAAGTGGGGGCACGACTCGGTCCTTAATTGTTCGGTAAAGCGAGTATCTGCATCACAAGCGATCCGCCGCAACGGTCCGCAATCGGCACCCATAACAGATATTGCCGCCCAAACTCCTCAGGTATTCACCGAGTACCAACCCCAAGTAACCAGTAACCATGTACCCGCAACAGGTACCCCATAGGGACTGCCCGAGTGCAGCCCCTCAGCACCTCGATCAACGATCGAGTTGTTATTTACTCGCTTACACCGCCTAGCTGCACTACTCCTCCCAAACCACCCACAACTCACGCCAAGAGGATCAATCACAACCATCCCAACACATGCACAGCATAGCATATTTATAAAGTGAGTAGTAGGTAGCAAGGTAACAGGATGATAACAAAGGTAGTGCAGGTTTATCATGCGAGTAAAGTAAAGCGCTAGCATACTAGTTTGCATGTCTAATAGGTATTTCAGAGATGGTCGGGCGTGAACCTGGGCAAAGGTCTTCGTCCTCGTCAAAGCAGTTGTTGTAGTAGTCCGGCTCCTCTTGACTCTCCGGAGCTCCTAGGGGCGCGGAAAGAAAATAAGACGCGACTACTAGCAAAGAAACACTAAGACAGCAACGAAAGAAGACCCAAATAACACCAAACTCTACACTAACGCGTAGATCATGATTTTAGAAAAATATAGAAACTGGTTTCATATTTTTCTGAGCTACGGTTGATTTAATATTAATTTTTGAAGTTTAAATCATTTTCTGAAAATATTAAATAATTTCCGAAAAAGAAAACAGACAATTAATTAGCCTGCTGACGTCAGCATGACGTCATGCTGACGTCAGCAGTGGGGTCCACCTAGGGATGACATCAGCAGTGGGCCCTGCTGACGTCAGCGTTGACCGGTCAACGGTCAACGGGGTCAACGGTCAACGGTCAGCGGGTCAACTCTGGTCAGTGGGCCCCATGTGTCAGTGACTCACAGAGTATGACAGGTGGGTCCCATACGTCAGCGCAGTTAAAAGAAAAAGAAAAAGGATAAACGATGGCTGGGCTGGAATTGGGCCGAAAGCGACTGGGCCGGAAGAGTTCAAGGGGGTTAAACAGACTTAACTTGCGAGATTCGGCCCACGAAGGGGCGGCTGCTGAATCGGGTCTGGTGGACTGAGTCCACGGTGCACCGTGAGATAGGTCTACGTGAGCCGGGTGCATGGGATCAGGGTGTGGCCGAACTGGGATCGTCTGTGCACGGCTGTGTGGCGACTTGGTGTGGTCCACGGTGTGGCCACGCCACGGCGCGACGCGACGCGCGCGCGGCGCGCTCTGGAACGCGCCGGCGGCGACGGTCGGCGGCGGATCTGGCCGGAGACGGCTCGGCTGGGCTCAAGAACGGTCGGAACAGCACGGCTAGGGTTCGGCGGTCACGGATAGGATGAAAAGGGCTCGGATCAGGGTTTGGCTTGGGCTCCCGACGTGCGACGGCGACGACATGGACATGAACGCCGGCGAGCACGACGGCGGCTCGGGTAACGCACGCGACGGTGCACGGTATGGGTTCGGCTGTGCGCTCGTGGCCTCCAGCGACTGCTGGGGCACGGCTAGGTGCACACGCGCGGGCACGTGGTCGCCCACGGCCGCGCGTGGCCTCGGCGTTCGCGCGCGGGGCGAGCAGAGCTCGGCCGCGGCGGCCTCGGCTGCGAGTAGAAGCGACGGCGGGTTGCGAGAGGGTTCAGCAGCTTAGGATCCTGCAAAAGACACGCACAGCTCGAAGGCTGGCAACACAGAGAAGGCTAGGCTCGACGACAAGCACGCGCGGCGGCGGAATTCGGCCGGAGACAGAGAAGAAGGGGGGCGAACGCGGTGGCTCACCTAGGGGTCTCGTCGTCGTACGCTGCAGCTCGGGGAAGGCTCGGTGCAGTCCGGCGATCCTCGTGCGCTCCCTCCTGTGCCTGGTCCGGCTCCCCTTCGACAGCTCCACGAGCGGCGGCGATGGCTTCGGCGGCGGCGCTGCGGGGACGGAGCCTCGGCTTCTCTTCTCTCCTTCTTCTCCTCCTCGGACCCTTCCCTGGTTCTCCTCCTCCCTCTCCCCCACTCGAATTGGATCTAGGAAACCCCAAAGGGGCAGCGCGGCTTGGGGAAGAAGACGGCCGGCGGCGGGTTTTATAGGGGATAGGCGCTAGGGTTTCGCTGGGCACGGACGGCGAGATAGGGGTGCTCGAGCGGCTGCGGACACGCGGCGCAATCGCGTCGGGCCGCACAGCTTGGGTGGTTGGAGTCACGGGCGCTCGGCCGCGGGAGAGAGAGAGAGCGGCGAGAGGAAGACGACGTCGCGGGGGAGGAGACGACTGACAGGCGGGGCCCGGCGTCAGAGAGAGAAGACGGTGACGCGGCGGGGACGCGGAGAACGGCTGGGCCGAACTGAGCCGAAAGGCCGAGCAGGCCGGCTGGACGGTTGGATCGGAAAAGAAGTTGAAGGTGGAAAGATGGACTTGGCTGCGGGGAATTCGGCCCACGAACAGGAATAGGATTTGGAAATTAGTTTAGTCAATTAGAGTTTGAATTCAAATCTAGAATTTGAATTCAAACCAACCAAAAATCCAAATAAATCCAAATAAATCCAAATCACACTAATTCATCCTTAGCACTTCAAATTGATTTTAAATTTGAATTTAATATGCCTAAGAATTTAGGGAGCAAAATAGAAGACACTCTTATATGTTGGTTTGCATGCACACAATTCCACCAAAAATTTTTAAATTCGAATTTTTGCACTCAACAAAACCTATCGGAATTTTAGGGTTGTTACAGTCTCCCCCCCTCACAAGAATCTCGTCCTCGAGATTTGTGATTACCTAAGGTTTAAACAAGTGGGGGTATTTCTCCTTCAGCACTGACTCCTTTTCCCAAGTGGCTTCCCTTTCTGAGTGATTGCTCCACTGTACTTTGCAAAACGGGATAGCTGTGCTTCTGGTCTCTTTGACTGTTCTGTCTAGTATCCTCTCTGGGTACTCCAGGTACTCCAAGGTGTCTTGTAGGTCTAATGCTTCTGTCTTGATCTCATGTTCTGGTACTCTCAGACACTTCCTTAGCTGTGACACGTGGAACACTGGGTGTACTCCCGCTAGGTCCTCTGGTAGGTCTAGCTTGTATGCTAGCTTTCCTACTCTCTTCAGTATCTGGTATGGTCCAACAAAACGGGGTGCTAGTTTTCCTTTCACTTGGAATCTCTTATGCCCTCTGAGGGGTGACACTTTCAGATATACGAAGTCTCCTTCTTCGAACTCCAGATCTCGTCTCCTTCTATCTGCATAGCTCTTTTGTCTGCTCTGAGCTGCCTTCAGGTGCTCTCGGATCTTGGCCACATTTTCTTCTGCCTCTACAATCATGTCAGGTCCAAAGAATGTTCGTTCTCCCACCTCTGACCACATTAGAGGTGTTCTGCATTTTCTGCCATAAAGTGCCTCAAAGGGTGACATCTGCAGGCTGGCCTGGTAGCTGTTGTTATAGGAGAATTCTGCATAGGATAGACTCTTCTCCCAGTCTGTGCTGTATGCTAGAACACAAGCCCTTAGCAAATCTTCAAGAACTTGGTTCACTCTTTCGGTCTGCCCATCTGTCTGAGGGTGGTAAGCTGTGCTATACTCCAAGGTTGTCCCGATAGCTTGATGTAGGCTTTGCCAGAATTGAGCTGTGAATTGGGGTCCTCTGTCTGACACAATACTTCTTGGTGCCCCATGCAACTTGAGAATGTTGTCTATGTATAACTCTGCTAGTTTGCTTACTAAGTGTGTGCTTTTGACTGGTATAAAGTGAGCTACTTTTGTCAATCGATCAACTATGACCCAAATGGCATCATTCCCTTTCTGAGTGCGTGGTAAGCCAACCACAAAGTCCATGCTAATATCTTCCCACTTCCACATTGGAATTTCCAGTGGTTTCAGCAGTCCTGCTGGTCTTTGATGTTCTGCTTTGATTCTTCGACAAGAGTCGCACTTGGCTACATACTCTGCTATGTCTTCTCTCATTTTCTTCCACCACAACTTATCCTTCAGATCCTGATACATCTTAGTGCATCCTGGGTGTATCGAGTACTTGGACTCGTGAGCTTCTGAGAGAATTGTTCTCCTGATTTCCTCGTCCTGCGGTACACAAATACGATCCTTCAGCCATACTGTCCCTGCTTCATCAATCCGGTAGTCAGGTGCTACTCCTCGTTGGATATCCTCTCTTACTTCTTGGATTTCTGAACACTTCCCTTGAGCTTCTTTGATTCGGTCTTCTAGGTTATACTTCACTCTCATTTCCTGGGGTTTTCCTTCTTCTACTAGCTCGAGTTTCAACATGTACAATTCCTTTGCTAGTTCTGGCTGGCTTTCTTCTATCATCAAGTTGTTGCAATAACTCTTTCGGCTCAAGGCATCTGCCACGACATTAGCTTTGCCAGGATGGTAGTGTATCTCCAGTTCGTAATCTTTGATCAATTCTAACCATCTTCTTTGTCTCATGTTCAGTTCAGATTGGGTGAAGAAATACTTCAAACTTTTGTGATCTGTGTAGATATCGCACTTGTTACCAATCAGATAGTGCCTCCAGATCTTCAATGCATGTACCACTGCTGCCAGTTCTAAATCATGTGTGGGGTAGTTTTCCTCATGTTTCCTCAGCTGCCTCGATGCATAGGCAACAACCTTGCCCTCTTGCATCAGAACACATCCCAAACCTTGTCTCGAAGCATCGCAGTAGACTACGAAATCTTTGCGAATATCTGGCAGGGTCAATACTGGAGTTGTAGTGAGTTTGTGCTTGAGTTCTTGGAAACTCCTTTCACATTTGTCCGTCCACTCGAATGGGACATTGTTCTTGAGTAGTTCGGTCATTGGCTTGGCAATCTTGGAGAAGTTCTCAATGAATCTTCTATAGTATCCTGCCAATCCCAGAAAGCTTCGGATCTCCGTGACACTCTTCGGCTGCTTCCATTCTGCTACTGCCTCAATCTTTTCTGGGTCGACTGCTACGCCCTCAGCTGTCAACACGTGACCCAAAAAGGCTACTTTCTCTAACCAAAATTCACACTTGCTGAACTTTCCGTAGAGTTGATGCTGCCTCAGCCTCTCTAGTACAATCCTCAGATGCTTCTCATGTTCTTCGGCTGTTTCTGAGTAAACTAGTATGTCGTCAATGAACACCACTACGAACTTGTCCAGTTCCTCCATGAATACCTTGTTCATCATGTTCATGAAGTAAGCAGGTGCGTTGGTCAATCCAAAGGACACAACGGTGAACTCGTACTGCCCGTACCGAGTCACAAAAGCTGTCTTGGGAATGTCACCTTCTCTAATCTTCATTTGATGGTATCCTGATCTCAGATCAATCTTACTGAAGTACTTGGCTTCCTTTAACTGATCTAGGAAGTCATCAATTCGAGGTAATGGGTACTTGTTCTTGATCGTCACTGCGTTCAAGGATCGATAGTCTACGCACATGCGCATTGATCCATCTTTCTTCTTCACAAACAACACTGGCGATCCCCATGGGGATGCACTTGGTCGAATCACACCGCTTTCAAGCATTTCTTTCAGCTGCTTCTTGAGTTCCTCCAATTCCTCCACTGACATTCTGTACGGCCTCTTGGCAATAGGCCCTGTGCCTGGTTGTAGTTCGATTATGAACTCCACGTCTCGGTCTGGTGGTAGTCCTGGTAGATCCTCGGGAAACACGTCCGGGTACTCACATACTACAGGTACTTCTTCGATCGTCTGTTTCTCAATGGAGTATACCAACTGTCTCAGAATACATGTTCTGGATCTCTTTCCTGTTCTTCTTTGTGGCTTTGCTGTTACTTTGACTCCGCTAGGGTGTGTCAACTCAACTGTTCTGGGTGAGCAACTGATTATTCCTTTGTGCTTTATAAGCCAATCCATTCCTAGTATCACGTCAATTCCATCCGATTCCAGGACTGTCAAGTTTCCTTCGAACTCCTGACCTCCTATCATCAGTCTAACTGCGGGGCACTCTAAAGTGCACCTAAGCTCTCCTAAGGGAGAAGTAGTGACTATAGGTCTAGCTTTAGGTATTGTCGGGGGTGACTGCTCTCTCACAAACTTTGTCGAAATATAAGATCCAGTTGCTCCAGAGTCAAACAATATCAAAGCTGGAATGCCATTTACTAAAAACTCACCGAGCACAACGTCGGGAGCGTCCTCGGCTTCTTCCTCTGTCAAGTGGTTGAGGCGTCCTCTCTGCGCTGTTGCTGGCTGCCTGTCCTGTCCTCCAGGTGCCGGTGCCTTGGCTGGGGTTTGTTTGTTCTTCTTCTCCGGACAGTCAAAGGACTTGTGACCGGGATTCCCACAAGCAAAACAGACCACTGTGGTCCCTCCACCAATTCTGGGTGTGTTGTTCGACTTCCAGTTGGGGTTTCCCTGACTTGAGTAGCTGATGTTTCTGTTACCAAGGCTGTTGTAGTTGTTACCTCTGCTGCCAAAACTGTTGCTGTTACTGCCTCGGTTACCCTGGTAGCTGTTTCTGTTAAACCCTGAGCTTCCTTGGCTGTTGCTCTGCTGAGAGCTTCTCCTGAGCATGTTGCTCTGGCCACTTCTCCGCCTCTGACTTAGTCTGTGGTTGTGCAACTGTTCAGCCTTTCTTTTCTTCTCTCTCCAAGTGTCTTCAAGACCCACTCTTTCCTTCTCAACTGCGATAGCCCTGTCAATCAACTCTCTTAGTGACCTGTGTGAACTCGCTGCGAGTGCTGTCCTCAGACCTCTGTGTAAACCACGCTGGAACCAAAACTGTTTCTTCTTCTCAGTGTTGACGTCTTCAGGAGCGTACCTTGACATCTTAGCAAAGTGTCGAGCGTACTCAGCTACAGACAAACTTCCTTGGGTCATTGTCCTGAATTCCATTGCCTTATGCACCATGACTTGTTCTGGAATGTGGTATTCTTTGAAAGCTTCACAAAACTCTTGCCAGGTGATCTGAGCTGGGTTCGCGTGAGAGTCGCAGTAGCTCTCCCACCATGCTTTCGCTGCTCCTTCAAGTTGGTGCGCCGCAAGGGCCACACATTCCTCTTCAGTGTAGTCTGTCAGGTCCAGCTTCGTCTCGATGGCACGCAACCAGTCGTGTGCATCGAGTGGTTCATCCGAGTAGTCGAAGGTGGGTGCTTTCAGCCTGATGAACCTTTCAATCTTCCTTTGTAGGTCTTCCTCACGGTGTCCCTGACGGTTCTGGTTCTGGTTTCCCTGCATCTGTTGCATAGCTTGCATCATCTGTGTGTTGGCCTGTGCCATCTATTGCATCAGCTGTGTCTGAGTAGTCATCACTTCTGCCAAGTTAGGCGGTGGCGGTGGTTGCTGGTTGTTCTGCTGGTTCTGCTGAGGTTCCACTGCTGGTTCTTCCATTTCCACTTCTTGTTCTCCTCCTGGTGCGTTGTTCTCGGGCTGGAGCACGCCTGCTGCGCGTCCACGACCCCTGCCTCTAACTGCAACTGCTGCTCTTCCGCGACCACGACCTCTGACACGTCCTCTGCCTCTAACTGCCATTGCTGCCTCTTCTTGCTCAGCTTCCTCAAAACGTGCAAGCAGTCGGTTGGATCTTCGGATCGACATCTTGCTGTATTTTTCATAAAGCAGATTTAGTGGCGGTCGGTAATGGTTAAGTTAGCGCAACTAGAGTAGGAGCTGCACACATGAAATAGACTCAACACTAAACTAGACTCAAGATGAACAACAATAAAACTGCAAGAACAGCCAAAAAGATCGATCAATCATTACAGCATTACACCCTAGACAGGTGTACTATCCCGAGGTCAGCTCCTGGAACCTTGAGGATAGTACATCTAAGCGAACGCTACATCGTGGCTGAGCCAAAAGGTGGTCATGATCTACTAAGTCTAAGCATCTACTCATGGAGATAGATACAACTCTCTTCATCTGCTGACATCTGCTGATACTGCCTACTGCATCTGTCTCATTCTGCTGAAAGTGCTTGTGAGGCGCGCTGCCAACCTCACAGCCTCAGTCTCTGTCTGCTGCTTGATCACTGCCTGTTGTCTTGGTGGGTGTCCGTGAGGCGCGCTGCCAACCTCACTATGTCCATCTTAGGTTCTGTCAACTGCTTTTCTAAGTGTGCCAGTTCCTGTCTTAGTCTTGTCATCTCGGGCGTAGGGTTTCGAGCCTCAGGTGGTGGTATCGGCTCAACTCGGCTTGGTGAAACTCTGTAGCTCTCTGTCCTGGGTTCAACTCTGCGTTCTTCTGGTAGTCCTTGGTTCACTGTGATCATTTCTGCTACCCTCTTCCTGTCTGATCTTACCCAACTACTAAGGGTCCTTCGAGCTTCATCCTTTGCCATAATCTGTTGAAGACTCAGGTACTTCATCAGCTGGTAGTTTCGTCCATTCTTCTCTTTGTAGCTATCCACCTCTTCTTGAAGTTCTGAGTTGAGACTGTCCAACCAGTATACTTCTTCCTTCAGACCTTCTATCTCTTCTTCCTTGGCTGCCAGTTCTTTGTCTTTTTCTGTGAGTTGATCTTCCAGGCGGACATCTCGAGCATGGTGAGTCGCTCGGATCAGTCCTGCCAACTGCCTGTTGTTTCGAGCTTCGTAGTTCAACATTCTGACTTCCCTTGTTT
This sequence comes from Echinochloa phyllopogon, assembly GCA_033239725.1. Lineage (NCBI taxonomy): Eukaryota > Viridiplantae > Streptophyta > Magnoliopsida > Poales > Poaceae > Echinochloa > Echinochloa phyllopogon. The sequence goes on along the minus strand of BTCW01000016.1, from coordinate 9,913,997 downwards.
TAGCTCTGATTTGCTCCTCAAGTAAGGCGATCCTGTTGTCCTTCTCCATCAGCTGGAGGTCTTGCTTCCATACCTTTTCTTTCAGCTTGGCGACTTTCTCTTCTAAGCCAATGTTCAAGTATTCCTGCTTAATCATGCACTGAACTGAGGTCTGCAGAGTCACGTTCCGCTCTCGGTCTGCTGCGTGAGCCTGCAAGCTGACTGCGTCTCTGTCTGTCGGATCTTCAATAGCTCGCGGTAGGTACCGGAAACGAGTGTGGCTGAGCTGACTCTGGTACACAAGTGTGGCAAGTCGGAGTATCCTCATAGCTATAGTCTGCACTGCCCGACTGAAAGTGCTCTCGCTGGTAGCTGCTCGTAGCATCAGTGACCTTGGTCGTCCAGGGATATTGGGTACAACCATCTGCAACCGGGTGTGTACTCCCTCTCCAGGTCCGTAGGTCCATCCCTCATAGAAGACGTTATCCACATCTATTCCCACTGTACGCAGCACCTCCCTCAGTAGCACTGCCAAACCTCCACAGTCTGCTCCTGTGGTCCTGATCTCTCGTCGTTCATCTGCTGATCTTCCTTCCATCTGCCAGACAGTTAGTGGGTTGTTAGTAAGTTAGCAAGTTAGTAAGGTAAGGGTAAAAGTTTTGCAAATAGATGAGAGGTACTTATATATAGTTTTCAAATAGTCCAAGGAGTTTCATATAAAATAGAGGACTCAGTTAGAGCTTCTGTCCTAAGTTTCCGTTTTATGGGTTACGCGCTACGGTCAAGTATGGCTCTGATACCAACTGTGACGAACCGGATTCTCACCGACGAGAACCCGACTCCCTGTACCCTTGAGATAGTCCCAGGAATAGCAGCTATCTCGTACAGAACTCATCTCAGTCGAATATCACATCCATACAACGATAAAAGATTCATTACATGACTCATATAAAGACAAAGCGCCAGGATACAAGCCCTCTGGGCTAAAACGACAATAAGAAACATCTGCGCAGCGGTAGCTAGAACAACAGGGACCACTCCTCCACAGGCATCCTTGAGCGTAGCGCACACCCTTCAGTCGTACCACCCGTCCTGGTTGAACTCGTGGTCGGGGTCTTCACCTGAGAACCCAAAGTCTGTCCCCAAGGAAAATGGGACAGGTCCACGTCACCAACCATAATATGATGCAAGCTTTAAAGGTGGCCTAATCTAAGGATATAGGAATAAACAAGGTTTAAGCCAGGGTTTTCTTATGCAAGCAGCAGCAATAACCCAATTTCATCTCAACACCAACTCCTGCTCACACACACATCCATCCGCTCCCCAAAACCAACCATCAGCCTCACATTTCCCATCGGGCTCGTCCTGCCACGGCAGGTTCCCGCAAATCATTATCCACCAACACCTTTCGCTCACTAGTCGACTCGGTGAGCTCCCTCCCCACCTCGTCTCAACAGCCTCAGCTGGACCAATCTCTCATAACCCAAATCAAGGATGAGGTAAGAAAGCAGATTCCCATGCTAGCCGGGGCTTCTCAGAAATGGGTCGTCCGTAACCGTGGACACGGCTATACGTATAGTTTACACTCTGCAGAGGTGGCACTCCAGGAATCCATCCGGGCTGCAAGGCTAGTCCGCAACCAACCTGAGACACAGCCCACAGCAAAGACCCTAAACAGTAACGGCGCCAATCCTGTCTCCCTGGGCTCGGGAAACATCCGATCTAACATCTGCCCCAGGGTCGTGAAACCTTCCCACCGGGGCCAGTCGGGGGCTGTGGTAAATCAGGGAGATTACGCCGCAACGAATCCCCCCTACACATATCAAACTCGATTCTCCTACAGTCTCGGCGCCGCACTAGAGTAGGCTTGCTGGAACCCTCCCCATACTGGGTAGATGGTGAGCACGGTATTTCCCAAGTCCAAAGTGGGGGCACGACTCGGTCCTTAATTGTTCGGTAAAGCGAGTATCTGCATCACAAGCGATCCGCCGCAACGGTCCGCAATCGGCACCCATAACAGGTATTGCCGCCCAAACTCCTCAGGTACTCACCGAGTACCAACCCCAAGTAACCAGTAACCATGTACCCGCAACAGGTACCCCATAGGGACTGCCCGAGTGCAGCCCCTCAGCACCTCGATCAACGATCGAGTTGTTATTTACTCGCTTACACCGCCTAGCTGCACTACTCCTCCCAAACCACCCACAACTCACGCCAAGAGGATCAATCACAACCATCCCAACACATGCACAGCATAGCATATTTATAAAGTGAGTAGTAGGTAGCAAGGTAACAGGATGATAACAAAGGTAGTGCAGGTTTATCATGCGAGTAAAGTAAAGCGCTAGCATACTAGTTTGCATGTCTAATAGGTATTTCAGAGATGGTCGGGCGTGAACCTGGGCAAAGGTCTTCGTCCTCGTCAAAGCAGTTGTTGTAGTAGTCCGGCTCCTCTTGACTCTCCGGAGCTCCTAGGGGCGCGGAAAGAAAATAAGACGCGACTACTAGCAAAGAAACACTAAGACAGCAACGAAAGAAGACCCAAATAACACCAAACTCTACACTAACGCGTAGATCATGATTTTAGAAAAATATAGAAACTGGTTTCATATTTTTCTGAGCTACGGTTGATTTAATATTAATTTTTGAAGTTTAAATCATTTTCTGAAAATATTAAATAATTTCCGAAAAAGAAAACAGACAATTAATTAGCCTGCTGACGTCAGCATGACGTCATGCTGACGTCAGCAGTGGGGTCCACCTAGGGATGACGTCAGCAGTGGGCCCTGCTGACGTCAGCGTTGACCGGTCAACGGTCAACGGGGTCAACGGTCAACGGTCAGCGGGTCAACTCTGGTCAGTGGGCCCCATGTGTCAGTGACTCACAGAGTATGACAGGTGGGTCCCATACGTCAGCGCAGTTAAAAGAAAAAGAAAAAGGATAAACGATGGCTGGGCTGGAATTGGGCCGAAAGCGACTGGGCCGGAAGAGTTCAAGGGGGTTAAACAGACTTAACTTGCGAGATTCGGCCCACGAAGGGGCGGCTGCTGAATCGGGTCTGGTGGACTGAGTCCACGGTGCACCGTGAGATAGGTCTACGTGAGCCGGGTGCATGGGATCAGGGTGTGGCCGAACTGGGATCGTCTGTGCACGGCTGTGTGGCGACTTGGTGTGGTCCACGGTGTGGCCACGCCATGGCGCGACGCGACGCGCGCGTGGCGCGCTCTGGAACGCGCCGGCGGCGACGGTCAGCGGCGGATCTGGCCGGAGACGGCTCGGCTGGGCTCAAGAACGGTCGGAACAGCACGGCTAGGGTTCGGCGGTCACGGATAGGATGAAAAGGGCTCGGATCAGGGTTTGGCTTGGGCTCCCGACGTGCGACGGCGACGACATGGACATGAACGCCGGCGAGCACGACGGCGGCTCGGGTAACGCACGCGACGGTGCACGGTATGGGTTCGGCTGTGCGCTCGTGGCCTCCAGCGACTGCTGGGGCACGGCTAGGTGCACACGCGCGGGCACGTGGTCGCCCACGGCCGCGCGTGGCCTCGGCGTTCGCGCGCGGGGCGAGCAGAGCTCGGCCGCGGCGGCCTCGGCTGTGAGTAGAAGCGACGGCGGGTTGCGAGAGGGTTCAGCAGCTTAGGATCCTGCAAAAGACACGCACAGCTCGAAGGCTGGCAACACAGAGAAGGCTAGGCTCGACGACAAGCACGCGCGGCGGCGGAATTCGGCCGGAGACAGAGAAGAAGGGGGGCGAACGCGGTGGCTCACCTAGGGGTCTCGTCGTCGTACGCTGCAGCTCGGGGAAGGCTCGGTGCAGTCCGGCAATCCTCGTGCGCTCCCTCCTGTGCCTGGTCCGGCTCCCCTTCGACAGCTCCACGAGCGGCGGCGATGGCTTCGGCGGCGGCGCTGCGGGGACGGAGCCTCGGCTTCTCTTCTCTCCTTCTTCTCCTCCTCGGACCCTTCCCTGGTTCTCCTCCTCCCTCTCCCCCACTCGAATTGGATCTAGGAAACCCCAAAGGGGCGGCGCGGCTTGGGGAAGAAGACGGCCGGCGGCGGGTTTTATAGGGGATAGGCGCTAGGGTTTCGCTGGGCACGGACGGCGAGATAGGGGTGCTCGAGCGGCTGCGGACACGCGGCGCAATCGCGTCGGGCCGCACAGCTCGGGTGGTTGGAGTCACGGGCGCTCGGCCGCGGGAGAGAGAGAGAGCGGCGAGAGGAAGACGACGTCGCGGGGGAGGAGACGACTGACAGGCGGGGCCCGGCGTCAGAGAGAGAAGACGGTGACGCGGCGGGGACGCGGAGAACGGCTGGGCTGAACTGAGCCGAAAGGCCGAGCAGGCCGGCTGGACGGTTGGATCGGAAAAGAAGTTGAAGGTGGAAAGATGGACTTGGCTGTGGGGAATTAGGCCCACGAACAGGAATAGGATTTGGAAATTAGTTTAGTCAATTAGAGTTTGAATTCAAATCTAGAATTTGAATTCAAACCAACCAAAAATCCAAATAAATCCAAATCACACTAATTCATCCTTAGCACTTCAAATTGATTTTAAATTTGAATTTAATTTGCCTAAGAATTTAGGGAGCAAAATAGAAGACACTCTTATATGTTGGTTTGCATGCACACAATTCCACCAAAAATTTTTAAATTCGAATTTTTGCACTTAACAAAACCTATCGAAATTTTAGGGTTGTTACACCCTGTGTGGCTTCTAGCTTGAAGTGTAAATTGCATAAATAAGTAAAATATTAGTGGCCTATCATCAATATTGATGCTGTTACATGCAAGAAAACCTACACTGTATATTTAATTACAGTGTGGTGTAGTTTCTAAAGCTTGTTATTATTTTTAAAGCTATATAATGGGGGAAGCCACCACCATGGTAGGATATATTAAAAAGGAAAAAAAAGACTACAAGGGAAACTGCCCAAAGGGTATACCCCAGAAGAGAGAAAACATCAGAGGGCCTCTAAAGAGGCTCTAAAGCTTATCATTACTGTGAAGTACTTTTAAAAGGAGTAAATTTCACCAGCGGTCCTTAAACTTGTCCCGAGTTTTCATCCCGTTCCTGGTACTCTCAAAATGCACATAACGGTCCTTAAACTTGTCCCGTGCTCTCATCCTGGTCCTTAAACCTGTCTCCGGTTCTCATTCCGGTCCTGGTACTTTTAAAATGCGCATAAGGGTCCTTGAATTTGTTTCATACTCACATCTAGGTCCATATACTTTCAAAATGCATTCAGTTACTTAGGAAAAAAAACTTCTGTAAGTTGTTTAAACTTTTAGGATTTCAAACCCAAAAGTGATATGAAATTAAAGGGCAGTCATCATCACGAAATGAGTGTGAAATATCAATATCTCATAAATAACCAGGAGCTAATTGTTTAACCAATTTTTTATTACCCAAAATAACCAAAATTAAATGGTTTTCACATCTCTTTTTAATTTTGAAAATAAAATCAATTATTTAATAAAATAACAAGTCTGAAATTCATCAAATCTTGTATCCAAGTTCTTGGACACACGTGTTTGTGATGAATTCCCCATGAATTTTGGATCAAATGTGAGTGGGATTCAAATTCGGTTTGAAGTCACAAAAGTTTGAAACAATTGTCAAATTTTTAAAATAAATTAATGTATTATTTTGGTAATACATGGATGAGAACGTGGGCCAAGTTTAAGGACCGGGATGAGAGCAAGGGACAAGTTCAAGGACCCTTATGTGCATTTGATGTGCATTTGGAGAGTACTGGGACTGGAATGACAACTGGAGACAAGTTTAAGGACCGGGATGAGAGCATGGGACAAGTTTAAAGATCGTTATATACATTTTGAGAGTACCGGGACAGGGATGAGAAATCGGGACAAGTTTAACGACTGCCGGTGAAATTTACTCTTTTAAAAGTAATTACCTTCAGAAATATGCCATTTCAATCATTTTATTTTTATGTTTTGACATTCATAAAATGTGTTGGATTTGTCATCCATCTTCATGATAGTTGGTGAATTAAGTTTTTGTTTTTGCTGGCTAGGTTTTTAACATGGATGCTAGAAGATTTATTAGTGCAATATATGCAAGCCAGCCTGTGCATCCAGTCACACAAATAGTAATGAATTTGCCCAATGTCGCTGCAGAATTTTTAGGTGAGTATTTCCAGTTTCATTTGTGAGTATGGCTAAGTGGAAATAGTACTTATAACTATTTTTTCCTCGTTTCTACTGAATATAAACTCGGGACTATTGCTTTCTTGCCCCCCTATTTTGTATTTGAATTGTGATTTACTGATTTACCCTCATTTTCGCTCTCGTCATGATTTTGCCCCTGCTTTTTGAATATGGACTCTGTTTACCCCTAGTAGTGACACTGTTAGTTCCATCCGGATTAAACATATTATAAAAAATAGATAAACCAATGGTAATATGACAAAAAGATACAGATACCCCTTTCTACCCCATCCAGTCCCGCATCTGAACCGGATGCAGCCTCTCCTCTCAAACCTGAGCAGTGGTGGCAATTGCAGCGTCGGTGAGCAGCGGGCGGTGGCGGTGAGGTGTGCGGTTGGCGGTGCTCCCAGGTGCGCGGAGCCTGCAGCGTGGTGGGCTGTAGCGGTCAGGCCCTGGCGCCTGACGTGCGTGAAGGGGGTCAGGTGAAAGCATCTAGGCCCCTAATTGTGTTTTGGTAATTAATGACAACCATTGTGGACTAACAATTTTATTTGAGATAATGAGATTAGGTTAGTCCCGAGAGTTGGAATGAGCTTCAAAAGACAATGTGTGGATAGCATGTGTGCTATGGGATTATGGAAGCTCAAGGCAAAGGTATATGAAAGGGCTTTTAAATTTGACCGGTCATGAGGCGATTAGTGGGTGAAAAATGACCGGATTGTTAGGTTACATAGCCGTCCTATCAAGAGGGATCAACGTCGTTGGTTCGATGAAATATTAGTGCCACAATGGTCTTTGATGTGTATGTAGTGCATTTAGAATTTGTGGTGACTAACTTGGAAGGGTGCACTCTGAAATTCTGTTGAAACTCCGCCCTGTCGTGTCTGGCGGACGGTCCGCGGAGTGTTGACGGACGGTCCGTGGTGCTGGCGGACTGTCAACTGTGTTTGCTGAACTGGGGCCCACGTGCTTTGACTTGGAGTGATCTCGCGGATGGTCCGTGATGCGTCGCGGACGGTCCGTATTTCCGCTCATTTTCTCCAGGAGCTAGAGCTGTTTCGAGTAGACGGTTCGGCCTTCTCTGGCGGACTGTCCGTGGTGATGGCGGACGGTCCGCAGGTGCTTGGCGGACGGTCCGCCGAGCCCCAACGGTCGACTCTGACAGCGCTTCATAGCCGTTGTAATTCAAACGCGGACGATCCGCGTGGACCATGCGGACGGTCCGCCGTGCACGATCCAGAACGGGTTTTTCCCCAACGGCTAGTTTTGGGGAGAGGGCTATATATACTCACCCCTCACGGGCATGGGGGTCTCTTGGCACTTTGAAAAGCTGAACACTCATTCTAGAGCCCTTGTTTCTCCCCTCTCTCACTCACTTGCTTTGGGATTGCATTTCTTTGTGAGATTGAGAGACTCTAGTGCATTGCATCAAGGATTTGATCATTGTGGCACTAGGATTGCATCGAGCTCGTGGTTGATTTGTTACTCTTGGAGGTTGCCGCCTCCTAGCCGGCTCGGAGCTCGTGATTCCTCCGAGCACTTCAAGAAGATTGTGAAGTTGCCGTGGAAATTGATTGTGAGAGGTTCTTGTGCTCACCTTGCCGGAGCGGTGAAGAGCAACTTTAGTGGAATCGAGATTTGGAGCGGTTCATTGGTTCTAGCCGGCTCATACATCAAGTGAAGACTTGATAGAGGAGCGGTTGAACATTGAATCCATCTCAACGTAGATTAGGGGTGACCGGAAAGTCATCGACACCACGGGATAAGTCTTTGTGTCTCTTTGCTTTTGTTACTTGCTTGTATCTTGATTTATTTATTTGAAGCAAGTTAAAATTCATAGAGATTGATCTTTATCTTGTCACCCTAGGTTGCAAAACCATCAACATAGGCGTAGTTTAGCTAGAGAATTTATTCACCTTGTGGTTCTAATTAAATTTCTCTAGTGTTGTGGTTGAAGTTTTTAAAACCGCCTATTCACCCCCCCTCTAGTCGGTAATCCTAGATCCTACAAGTGGTTGCTTTTGTTTGACATAACAATTTATTGGATTTGAAATTCAAATATGGCGAGTCAATATTGGCTGGTGTTTCCCTCACTAATAATGAATCTTAACACCACCTTTTAATATGTTTCCGTGTTGAATTGATTTTGAAAAACTCATTCACATCTATAAAGACATATTTGAATTTCTTTCCCCAGATGTGTTCAGAGGGATCTTACATAATAGTCAATCAGGACTGCGTTGTGTCATGCCAATGATCCATGTTTATGGATTTTCCAAAGGAGATGATCCTGAACATGACTTCCATGAGGTAACCACCGTATATTACGACAACAACATTTTTCTTTTATGTCCCTGAACATCACCTGGTTTATCAATACATATGCCTAAAATTGCAGAGGATAAGTTTAGCATTGGGGGAGAGCGTCGATACTGTTGAGATGCACAGAGTACGGCTTGTTGCACCTGGGAAATGGATGATATGTGCATCTTTTACCCTTCCAGAATCAGTTGCATTTGCACAGCCGAATTACATTTGCTGTTAAATTTTGTACTCATCCTACCTCCTGTTTTGTAGTTTGCCATCAAATTCTTCCGGGCAGTCTTTTTAGATGGTGTCTCTAGAAAACCATTCAAATGAAGTGTATTATGGAATCCATAACTGAACAACCTATATCCATACTAAACTAATATACATTGTGCCTTGCCAACCTTTTGCTCGCTAAATTGAAAACATACCTTAATGACTAAAATGGTCTTTGTGCCAGAATCGCACGTGTCTCTGAATCTCATAATCCCGTTGTACTCTTCTTAAATGTAAGACCTACCAAAAAAAAATTTGCACCCTGAAATACCGAAGGGTGGTATTCAGTTTTCAAACAGCAAAGACCAAACTTCAGTTACCTATCAGAATAAATTAATGTATAGAGGGAGAGGAAGGGAGAACCTCCAGCGTGGAGTTGCCTTCTTATGGCAGTGAAACTTTTGAGAAATTGGCCCTTGGAATCCATGGCTTCCTTTCCTGCAAGTAGAGAAAATAAAGAAACAAGGTTAGCCTACAAAGAAATGAGAAGAATAAACTAATTGCACTACTCCAGTTCTGACATCCTAATCAAGTACAATAAAAGAAAGGATCCTACAATGACCGTCCTCTTATAAGGAGTAAACCAGGGGCGACTTGTTCGTGCCTGCCTGCTTTAAAAAAACAATTCAAGACAGGGATTATGTGTTACATGTATCTGGTTGGATCCTATCTAAAAGTAGAGAGAATTGTGTGGAACAATAGATTGATTGATTAAAGAGATTGTTGATGTCAAAATCACAGGTGAACACCAAACAGGTAAATATGAAGATCTTTTCTCTCTTTTTCCATTCTCCTCCTAATTTTGTACAAGAGCCGCCTTACTGACGGCTCAACTTCTGGATAACTCTCAATACCCCCGACTCACGCCTTACACGCCTACCTCTATTATACAATGGCCCGGGGTATTGAGGTAATTTTACATGAGAAGACAAAGCCAACTTGGCTACGCAACCACACGCAATCCACGCCGCTTTGCACCTTGTCTTGTTTTCGTGGCCGCTTTGTCCTTCAGTCGAGCGCCACCTGTTCTTCTGGCGCGACCTTTCATGACGCGCGCCCGCTTGGATTTGAAGGCATCTGCTATGGAACTCTCTGTGTATTGCTTACCTTTCCTGACGCGCGCCCGCTTCGGTACGTTTCTATCAACGCCAATCGCCCGGGCTCCGCTTCTCCCCAGTGTGACGCCACCTTATCCTTAAGTGCAACCTTTCTTGAATCGTGCTTGCCTAGCGCGGGGAGCACATGTTCGCCATTATTCCAGATAAGGTTGGGGGCCTTTCTTGAATACGACCATATTGATAACCTTGTCATTTTCATCCGACGAGCACCTGGTTTTTGTCTATGCTTTAGGAACGTTCCCCAAACATGCTCTCAATCAAAGTGACATCCTTCCCTGTTGCGAGATAGTGCGAGACCTTTTCTGAGTCGATGCCCGGAGAATTACCTTGATGCTAAAAATAATCCCCAACAGTAGCCCCTCGATGTTTAGGACCACATCCAACAGGCTGACTCATCGACCGAGATGGAACTTCAATAAAGCGTCACCTCCGGCGAGTTGGAGAAAGGTCCGACTTTAACAATGGTGAAGACTAGCCGCAGTCGATGTCTTTTGGGATAAGGTGCCGGCCCTGAGATGATTTCCCGCGGAGTTCTCGAGAAGCGAACCGCCGAGTCCTCGAGAAACGAACCGCCGCGGCCCTCGGTGCAAGTGCGGGGGCTGCCTATAGGGGGGGCAATAACTTTTTTCCATCCCGCCACAGTTGTCGGCCGTGGTTTTTCGCTCCACGCCATTGCTTTGAGATTCATGCGAAAGCTGGCGCGCACCAAACAGACAACAAGGCTAATGGATGAGAGCCAATACGATCCAGGTGCCAATACAGTCCGGGTGACTGAAGGTGACCAATCAAGCAAAGGTGTTCGCGCAACGATGGCCGCTGAAGGGAGCCAATCCGTCGGCGATTCTGCCACCGCCCTGGCCTTAAAAAAGGTACAGTCGTCTGATAACTTTTTGGAAGACGACGAAATTGCACAAGTTACTGACGATGACGAAGATTCTGAAGATGGAGACTACTCAGAAAGCTCAACAGCTGGTGACAGCGGAGGTGAGAACCTCAGTCTTGTTGAGGCTAGCCCTGAAGATCTGGTGACAACGAAGAGGAGGTCAAAGGAGAAGGTCACTTTGCAGGCTACAACCAGGTTTGGGCAGTCTACAGCCACACTAGAGCTTACGAAGTTTTATGTTAATTGTGGTTACTTTACGGTGGGAGAGGCTAGAGCCCCTGGTGAAGAGGAAACACCTTCGCCCCAAGCGGACGAAGTCGTTGTATTTCGGGACTACTATACTGTTGGCTTTCGCCTACCGTGTGACTCGTTTGTTGTTGAGGTTTTGCGACGGTTCAAGTGCTATTTGCATCAGCTTACTCCGAACTCCATCACTCATCTATTTAAGTTTATTTTCGCCGTCAGATGCCAAGGTCAAGAGCCGGATGTGAACACGTTTTGTCAACTGTACGAGCTCCACCATCAACCGAAGAAAGTGACCTTTGACGGCATGACATACGATGCTCACTATGGCTGTTTTACCTTCCGTCCTCGTAGAAACAAGAAAGGTCACGATAGGCTTGAACTCGTAGTGGCTCAGAAGAAAAAATGGGATGAAAATTGGCATCACTACTGATTTTAAGCTAAGGTCCCTGGTGTTGCGAGCTCGAATACTCTGCTCAACTTGTGTACCCCCTGCACGCGGAGGTTACTTTTATGGATCTAGTGTCTCTCCATAAGGTCTGGTTTTTAAAGCGGCAACCCAGGAGTCTATCGCCACCGTTAGAACTATTATGGCTCTGGTCTTGGTTAAGTAGCTTGTACATCTCTAGCTTGCTACTGGGTACCGATGGGGCCGACGACGTTGAGGGAAAAAAAGGCACGGGGTGTTTCTTGATTCCACTGAGGACGGTAGCCCCGTCGGCTAGGTCTCGTTAGACCCAGTCCCGTGTTGGGAGTCCTCGCGTTGGAATTCCACACGTTACGCATTGGTTGGCTTGCGTAGCCCGCGCTTCGAACGCCATTGACCCCCTCATGTTGCACCCTGAGGGTCAGTCAATCTCGGTGCCTAGAGTCTCACTACCTTGTTGTACCTTAGCGGCCACTGTCTTGTTAGGGTGTCTTGTGAAAAGCCTCGTAGCGTCCCTATGCAGTCACACCTTGAAAGTGTTGATATGCATGGTTGGGTTTAAAGTTCTAATGAGCTTTTACGCAACTGGTGGGTAAAGGGCGAAACCTCTGTAGAGTGTAAATCTATTATGATAACCTTGCTCAGGGTCACGAGCGGCCTGGATCCTTTTTTATTAGAAGATGATGTCTATTTATGCTTAATGTCACTTATACTTCATTAATTGGGTTGCAACTAGGTTTCGTTCACTTGTAGTAACTTGGACAATGTTAAAACGAATCAACTAAAAGTGCTAATGTTGTTCAGCCGTGTCTAGCCTTACTTTGAGCCTTCATACACCCATGCTATAAATGCTAAGTAAATGTTTTACTTACACTTGTCATTTATTCAACAAAATCCTGGATGGGTAACAGATTGGGCTGTGCATGAGTCTACTGCTGAGTTTCCAGAAGATCTGCCGTAACACTGAGTTGCGTTCTCCCAGTCACAGTCCCTGTGGATTGCGGCTTCCCTTAGTTGAGAGTTATTAGTCTTCCGTTGTATTGGTTAGTTTATTTATGTTAAACTCTGATTTAAATCTCTATTTATACAAGCATATGTTCTCTATTTATCATATTTGTTTGCTATATGTGTACTATGACTTCCTGGGCACACATATGGCCGCATTCGAGTTTCTGTGTAAATCCTGGTGTGACAGCTTCTCCTAATTAGTATCGATGGAAGGATTTAAATGTGGCCAATTTGAGTAGATGTTAAACCAAGCACACATGGCATATTAGCTCTGGATCTACTTAAAAAAAGAACAATAAGGAATACTATGCAAGAACTATAGAAAATATAGATGCATAATCAATCTGAAATCAAACACATTGAATCTTGAGTAAATTCCCTGTATGCCATTGAAAAATATGATTCATCCCCTCTATGCCATTAAAAATTAGTCTATCCCCTTATTGCCATCGTTTATAATTTCTCATCCCCTTATTGCCATTGCTGTCAAAAGACATTAACAGAACAGTTAAGTGAAGGTTGAAAAGACAATGTTACCCATAGATAGGATGAAGTATATTTTTCCGGTATCTTGTTTCTTACATACTATTACACTTAACAATAAATATGAAATATCAAATACATATCCATACCCATACGTACATTATTGACAACAACAAAATTTATTGGTTCATGATGCACAGATCAGTCAAAACAATTTTTTATATCAATGCAAGCATCATCCCTTCCGGTTCCTTGGTCTGCTCAACCTATATGATGCATCTAATACGCTAGCTGATGAACATGAAAAGGGGATTAGGATTCTGGATAGGCACCGCGTGGTAAACATCCAAACACGGACAGGCAGGAGTTGGATTCGGGGTGCTTGATGCAGGCGCCGGCTGCAAGGAAAAGCCTTCGCGGCATTCGCGCGCCGCTTATTGGCTGCCTTCCCGCACCTAGTGGGAGACTTCGCGACAGCTGCGTCGGGGCAGGAGGCCACGCCGCTCCATCGCGAGAAAGCGACTCGAGCTGCGGGTTACGGTGCGCGCGCAGAATTGCGAGCCCGCTGGGGTGCATTCGCCTCGTAGGATCGACCGGGTGTGCCGCCGCTAGAGAAGAGATCGCGAACAAGGGCAGTGAGGGTAAAATGGGCAGAACAAAGGGAGACGGAGTTACTTTTTACAATTACCGTCCGTTGGTGGTTAATGGTAATGGCGATGGCATATATGAGACAAGAAAATATAACTAGTGGCATACAGGGGATGGTGTATTTTTCAATGGCATAAAAGGAAAGTATATTTTTCAATGGCACTAAGGGAATTCTCTCTTGAATCTTTCACACAAACTTGCAGTTTGACAATGTAACCCCGAAATTACTCTGCATAGATCATGAAAGGCCTGTCATAATAAAGAAAGAAACCCATAGCTTGACCATTGTTAATCCAGAAGTAACGAATAAACTTACCAGGTAACATCTGGAAACCCAGGTGCAATAAGAGATAGGTACTGATGTTAGCTACATCACTACTGAAGTGAATAACACTGAACATAAAAGTTCAAGCTGGTGAAGGGATTTTCTAGAAACACGGAATTGGCAATGCTTAATACCTGCAAGCAATAGTTCTGTACCTCCCAGCTCATCGTAGGCCAGTTGCTCCTAGAGTCCTAGGTTACGCCATAGGCTTGATGCATCAACTAATGTGTTCATATAGAAAATTTCAGAAATCAACAACATATGGAATATAACCATATATTGTCACGCCCGGTTTCAGAAAACAAACCAAGTGTACACTTTATGTGTGCCAGGATGAAGTTTCACACATACAGTAAGCCAGTAGTGAATAACAGATACAATAACCTCTGATAGAACAACGGTCTGTTGGATCACTCACCCAAGTGGAGTCCGAGTAGGCATGAAGCTGAAGTGGACTGTCACTAGCATAGAGCAAACACTCAGATGATGTCCCCCTTAAGTATCTCAGCACACGAAGTATGTTTCCAAAATGAATAGAAGTAGGAGCACTAACAAACTGACTCAGAATGTGAACTGCATGAGCTATGTCAGGTCTTGTAACAGTAAGATAAAAAAGGATGCCCACAATATGCCGATATCTAGATGGATCTTCAAGGAGGACACCATCAGTAGGATGAAGCTGCAAGTGAAGATCCATAGGTGTTGTGGCCGCCCTATTGTCGGTGATGCCAGAGCGGGCAATAAGGTCCTGTATGTATTTGGACTAGGTGTGAAACCAGCAGCTCGTATGACACAGAAAAATTGCTCAAACCAAGCACGAGGAGCTTGCTTAAGTCCATATAAAGCACGACGGAGACGAAAAAAATGTCCTGAAGGAACATCAACACCTGGAGGTGGTTGCATATAAACTTCCTCGTGCAAATCACCATGAAGGAAAGCATTTTTAACATCCATCTGAGATATGATAGGAAGATGCGGCAGCCACTGCAATAAGAGGACGAACAGTAGTCATATGAGCAACCGGGGCAAAAGTCTCATCATAATCACGACCTGAGTTTGCTGAAAACCTCTAGCTACAAGACGAGCTTTCAATGGATCCATCTGACTTGGTCTTAATTTTGAATACCCATTTGCATGTAATAGGGACCACATGTGATGGTAATTGAACAATATCTCAAGTGCCTGTATGATCAAGAGCAGCAATTTCCTCAGACATAGCAAGCTGCCACTCTGGAAGACTAGAAGCTTCCTTATAAGTGGATGGCTCATCAACAACAACATTCACAAATGGAAAACCATACTTATCAGCTGGACCTATAGTGGTACGATCTCGTAGATTGTATCTCGAACCAACCTGTGACTCATCGATATTGTTAGAATCATCCAAAACAGGAGCATCGGGACTGACTAAGGGTGGGTTAGGCGGAAGCTCTGTGGGACGACGAATGTAGACACGTGTGACAGGTGGTTTAGAAGGTGGAGGTGGAGGTGGTTGTGGTGGAGGTGGAGCTAGAGGCTCGATAGAAGTGGATGGAGCTGAAGGAGTGAAATCAGCAATAATGGTAATGGGTGGTGGTGGTGGAGGAGTGATAGTATCCATTGCTGAATCTGGTGATGAAATAGAAGCAAAATGAAGAAAAGACGTGGATTCTGTGGGAGAATATGAGGGCTGAGTAGAGAATTATAAAAGAAAGGACGATTCTCAATAAAGGTGACATCACGAGAGATACGCATGCGGTGAGAGGAAGGATCATAACACTGATAACCGTTATGCTCAAGATTATAACCTAGAAAAACACACTAAACCGATTGGGCAGTCAACTTAGTTCGCTCACGAGGTGCAAGAAGAACAAAGCATGTACATCCTAACACCCAAAGATGATCATAGCTCGGAGGAGTACCAAACAATATTTCACCTGGACATAAAACAGACAATTTGGATGATGGCTGTCTATTGATTAGATAAACTACTGTAGAAACAGCTTCGCCCCAAAAGTGGGATGGAACAATTGAGGAAATTAGAAGCGTTCGAGCAGTTTCTATGAGATGACGATGTTTGCGTTCTGCAATGCCATTCTGAGCATGAGCACCAGCACATGAGAGTTGAGCAAGAGTACTCTCGAAAGTAAAAAACTGGCGAAAGATATCAGATAAATACTCACCACCAGAGTCAGAGCGAAAAACTCTAATAGGAGTAGAAAATTGAGTATGAATCATACGAGTGAAAGACTCGTATATGGAGCACAACTGGGAACGGTGTTTCATAAAATAAATCCATATGTATCAAGAATGATCATCAATAAAAATGACATAGTATTTGTGACCACCCTTTGTAGAAAAAGGTGCAGGACCCCATACATCGGAATGAATAAGATCAAACGGTCTAGCTGAATGAGAAACACTAGAAGAATATGGAAGTTGTATTTGTTTTCCAAGTTTACAACCCTTACAATGAAAGCTAGACTCGATAGATGTAGGACCTAAACAACCTTTATTTATTAATGCAGACAAGCGAGACCCACAAAGATGACCAAGACAATGATGCCACTTTGCGAATGACGAGATGGATGATAATGCAGCGAAGTACGGGGTGGAGGACGGTGCAGCAGATGACGCACGGGCGGGAGACTGAGGAAGACGCAAGGTGTCGAGGACATAGAGACTAGGAGAACCTCTACGGCGATGGCTAGTCCCAATCACAGCCCTGGTTCGACGGTCCTAAATAAAACGAGATGAGTAATCAAATCCAACAAAACAATTTTGATCGGTTATTTGACCAACTGAAAGAAGGTTCATAGATAACTGAGGTACAAACGAAACACTAGGCACAGAAAAATGAGAAGTGCAAAGAGAACCCTCATGAGTAATATAGCAAGATGTACCATCTGCTGTCTGAATAGAAGCACCATCAGCAACTGCCTTGCAAGCGGTGAGTTGGGACCGGTCAGATGTCACATGGAAAGATGCCCCTGAATCAAGCACCCAAGATGATGAAGGAGAACTGACAAGAAGCAGCAACAACTGATACTGAACCTCTAGGAGGAGCTGTACCACGACCACCACGTGCAGCAGGACGTGCACGATACTCAGCCAATTTCTCTGGATGTTGGGTAAAACAGTTCTCTGCAGTATGAGTAGTCTTGCCACAATTCTTACATGGCACTGAAGAAGTATCTTTTGATGCACTGGTTCTGTGAGAGGCTGCCAACACACTATGAGACAATGTCATGGGAGGAGCAGACATAGACCGAAGGTGAGTCTCTTCAGAAAGCAATTCAGACAAAGCACGATCCATGGTCAAATTAGGAGAATCATGAAGAAGCCGTTTACGAATAAAATCAAATTCTTCCTTTACTCCCATAACAAACCGGTATATAAAGAACTTGTCAACAAATTTATGTGCTGGACAGTTAGCCGCTGTACAGTCACCTATCATGGAGGTCAATAAACCCATCAGACGATCAAAGCTGAGTAGTAATAATCAATGGACAGATCATTCTGCTCAATTACTTGAATCTGTTGCATTAGAGTATGTAAAAGAGCACCACTATCCTGAACAAAACGTTCATTCAGAGAAGACCAAATGGCTCTAGCTATTTCAAACTTAGACTCATAATCATAGACTGCTTAGTACTATTGACCATGGCAGCCATCACTTTCCTATCACTAATTTCCCAATCTCTGACTTCTTGAGCATTAATATTATCAAGCTTAAGGGCAGGTGCATCATCAGTGAGATGAAAAAGCAAACCAGCACCCCTCAATGCAGTTTGTACACAGAAAGCCCACTCAGGATAATTATGACCATCCAAAATGATACTAGCAGTGATGGAATTCATGTGCGACATGCTGATTATACTAGGACTTGACCAAACAGCAGGAAACAGCAGAAGAAACAGTTACCACAGTCACTAATGAAAAGTGCAGATCCTTAGAGCAGCAAGTGTAGAGAGAACTTTCTCTGGTCTTCAACACGGGCCAACAACAGACAGCAGAAACTCTGCTTCCCAATGACAATGGGCAGAAGAGATGGTGGAGGCGCGTGACGAGGGCTGCAGAAGGACGACTGGTGGTCCTGAACCTCCTCAACAGCTGCTGCAATGAGCAGGGGCAGGGCGACCTCCGCGACTGGCAGACGAAATCAGGGCGGTGATGATGGGCAGAGCCGGCGGGCCACGACCTGCTCCTCAGCAGCAGGCGGAGAGAGGCCACGACGGGCGACGGTCTGCACGATGGGGACCTCCGCGACGGGCGGACAAAGGCAGGACGACAATGATGGCCGGAGCCTGCGGGCCACAGCCTGCTCCTCTGCGACAGGCGGAGAGAGAAGCCGCAACGGGCAATGCTCTGCACGGTCGTGGGCGCGCAGAGGGCACCAACGATGGGCGGACGCGGCGGCTCCGTTACGGGTGGACCGAAAGGATGAGGCCGCGACGGGCGGCAACCGCGAAGGGACCGCGGCGGCGGCGAAAAAAATTGGACCGTGGGTGAGAATTAGATTAGTCTAATCCTAACCCTAAACCATGCTCTGATTCCATGATTCCATGTTACTAACCTCAGGGAATTGGATCAGTGAGTCCGAAGAGAACTCCATTAGTGCATATAAATATATATAGAGACCAGCCTCATGGGCTATATGGGCCTATAGAGGATGGGCCTTTATAGACTTAACAGAAAGCATCCCGTCACCAGTACACATGTTATTTGCAGGCAGAAGCCATGGAACCCCCCAACACCCCCCACACATACTAACCTACATTAAGGACAACAAGACCCCATGACCTTAAACAAGACCCAAGACCTGGTAGCCTACCATGTTGGCAGCTGGGCAAGGATGTGAACCAATCCTCGAGCCCCCGCCAACTCCCACAGATGAGTCTCCTCCAAGACAGCTGCTAGTAAACCATTTAAGTCAGGGTGTCAACCATCAAACACACAACCATTCCGATGGTTCCAGATCGACCAAGCTACCAGGATTATAACTGAGTTGAGCCTAAACCAAAGATGGAGGAATAAGCACCCAAGAGTCCAGACATTCAGAGACCATGTGATAGAGCCTTCTAATTTTTAATCCGCTTCACTAATAGAACAATAGATCAATTTATTATAGAAAACTGCAAGTTATACCTCTCTTCTCATAACCACTGCAACTCTGTAAGCCCAACAAGGACAAATCATTCTAATTCTTCCTTCCAAGGATAATAATCTTATTGGCATGTACCTCCATTTGTACCTGTGTCAATTAGCAATATCAGCTGCAGACACTTCTTGGCTGAGACCAGCCTTCTCTACATAATACAACTCATCATCAGAAATACCTTGATTGATCTCTTTAAGTTAAAACAAAAATGGAAGATTGTTTGATAGTGCATCTAATTGCTAAAAATTATTTCCCCATCAAGGGATTAATAAAATTTCCCCTTTTAAAATAAAACTGAAAATAGTAGTACTTAGGATATCAATCACTGATTTTTTGCTGATAAACTCAATTGGAAAGAACTCAATGATGCATGAATTATTTAATTAATTCAACAATAGTAGTATTTAAGCAGTAACCTTATGAACACAACGAAAAAATGGTCTTGTATTTAAACACACTAGGAAAACCTCTCCACACAGCATGTAAGCATCTGACAGAAATTCAACAAATTACAACTGGGGGTGGCTGCTGCCTGGCCACGGCCGGCTGGGGTGTGGCTGCTGGCAGCACAAGGATGGAGAACTCGCGCCGCCACAATCTCATAGGCACCTGAAAAAATGAAGAGGTGTTGATGATGATGCGACACCTTGATGTGTGTTGACACGAAAACGCGCCAACAAACTCGAGATCGATCGAACGCGCAGCACAGCCGTCACAACGGCCAACTCCTGAGCTCCTCGGGCAAACCGGTCTGACCGGTTCCTGAAACCGGTCTGACCGCTTTCAGGCAGGAACTCGTGAAGACCTAGAAACTCGAGCTCGGGAGGGACCCCGTCGGAGCTCAAGCAAGCTAGGGTTGCTCTAGGGTCGGCAGGCCACCTAGAACACCCTTGAACGCCGTAGAGACGAGCAAAGAACAGAATATGGAGGTTGGAAAAGATTAGGGTTTGAGAGATAAAAAAAGTAAAGGATAAATGTGTTTGATTCGATTGGAATACATCTCAATTGGCCTTAGCCTTTATATTTATAGGCCGGGGAAGTCTTACCCCTTTCGAATAGGTTACAATATGGGATTAAACTCGGAATCCTAATCCTACTCGAATTACAGAACCAAACCGGTCTGACCGGTTTGGCAAACCGGTCAGACCGGTTTGGCCGGGCCAGAGCCAATTTTGACTGTCAACACATGCCCCCCTACGTTTTTAGTGAACTTGAGAACTAAAAAGCAAGTAATTTACAATTCAAGAGCTAAAATTTATGCTAAGGGCGATATCAACAATATATCGGCCATTGGTCTTCATGCGTCTTGCCAAACACTTGGATAGTATTTCTTCAAATATCTTCCGTTGATAGCTTTAGGCAAATGATCTCCCTTCAGCGTCTCTAGCATGTAAGAATTCCCAAAAATGACTTTGACAACTCTATAGGGTCCTTCCCAACTTGGTGACCATTTACCAAACTTGTTGCTTTTCGTCCCAATAGGCAAGATCGTCTTCCAAACAAGCTCACCAATCTGAAAATATTTTCCTCGTACTTTCTTGTTGTAAGCTTTAGCAACCCGAAGCTTATCTTTCTCAATCTCCTTCAAAGCTTTCAATCGTTTGTCGGTTACCTCATCAATATTGTCCAACATCAAATTGTGGTAATCAACAGCATCAAGGTCATTTTGTTTAGCCAATCTATAAGCGTCCAGATTTACCTCAACGGGTAAAACGGCCTCTTGACCATACACAAGCTCAAAAGGAGTAACTTTAGTAGCACCATGTCTAGATATACGATGAGCCCATAATGCTTCGGATAAAACTTCATGCCATCTCTTAGGACTTTCTTCTATCTTTTCTTGATTAATTTGATCAAAATTTTATTACTTGACTCGGCTTGTCCATTAGCCTGAGCGTAATATGGAGATGAATTGAGCAAAATAATTCTATAGGATTCGGCGAATTCACGTACCTCTTTAGACATAAACGAAGTACCTTGATCTGTTGTCAAAGTTTGAGGAATACCGAATCTATGAATAATGTTTTGTGTAATAAATTCAATCATCTCTCTATGTGTCATATTCTTCAAGGGAATCGCTTCGGTCCACTTAGTGAAATAATCTGTAGCAACTAATACAAAACGGTGTCCTTTTGATGATGGAGGATTAATTTGTCCGATAAAATCCAATCCCCAACCTCGGAACGGCCATGGCTTAATAATAGGATGCATCAATGCAGCAGGAACAAGTTGCAAATTTCCAAACTTCTGACATTCCTCACATCCTTTGTAATATTTGAAACAATCTACCATCATAGTAGGCCAATAGAAACCGGCTCGTCTAAGTAACCACTTCATCTTTGGAGCCGATTGATGTGTACCACAAATACCTTCATGGACCTCACCCATGGCAACTTTGGCCTGATCCGAATTAAGACATTTCAACAGCAAATCTTCGGCGTTTCGACGATAGAGTTCATCGTCAAGCAAAATGTATTTAAACGATATTCACCGAATATTTCTTTCTGCACCACGACCAGGATCTCTCAAATAAGTAATAATAGGCACCCTCCAATCCTGATCTTCAACTTTGGATTGATTAGCATCATCCAAAGGATTTTTGCTTCTGTCAGGGGACGAAGCGGTCAGACCGGTTTCAGAACCGGTCAGACCGGTTCTGGCAGTCAAACCGGTCTGACCGGTTTCTGAAACCGGTGTGACCGGTTCGTCCAGAACTGGAACCTCGGCTTTCGTTTGCATCGGTTTTGGGAGATAGAAATACTTCTTTGCAACCATATAACCAGATGCTTTCTGAGCCAGAGTATTTGCCTTGTCATTCTCTTCTCTTGGAATATGTTTGATAGTAAATTCATCAAAAGAAGCAATGATATCAAGACATCTATCAAGATATGCATTTAATGAACCATTATAACATTGGCATACCTTTGACACTTGTTGTACCACCAGGAGCGAATCACCAAAAACTTCAACATGCTTAATCCCCATGTCGTGCAAAAATTCCAAACCAAATAGAAGAGCTTCATATTCAACTTGATTATTGGTTCGCTTTTCCTCCAATCGGTTTGAGAACTCAAAAATGGCACCACTCGGAGATATAAGAACAGCACCAATTCCTTGCCCATCACCACAAACCGATCCATCAAAATATAATTTCCATGGGGTACAAGTAATATATCCGACGTCGAAGTTGTTTGTATCATTTATCCGATGTTCAACAATAAAATCAGCTACAATTTGGCCTTTCATTGATTTTAAAGGTTCACAAGCCAAATCATACTCAACTAAAGCATAAGCCCATTTACCGACTCTTCCACTAGAAATCGGTTTTTGCAACATATGTTTAATTACATCGGTTTGACACAACACGATGCAAGTGCTAGATAATAAATAATGCCTCAATTGAGTACAAGCATGGTACAAGGATAAACACAACTTCTCAATGAAAGTATACCTTGTTTCTGCATCGATGAGTCGTCGGCTTACATAAGCAATCACATACTCCTTGTTGCCGATTTCTTGAGTCAAAACAGCCCCAATAGTCCTATCTTCAGCCGCTACATAAAGTCTAAATGGTACTCCTCTCTTAGGCGCCCTAAGCACCGGTGGTGAAGACAAGTACTCTTTGATTTTCTCAAAAGCTACTTGATGTTTTGCCCCCCAAGTAAAATCGGCTTCATTTTTTTAACCGAAGTAAAGGAGTAAAAGAATCAACCTTTCCAGACAAGTTAATTATAAATCTTCTCAAGAAATTTACCTTGCCTAGAAACTTTTGCAAATCTTTCTTGCAAGTAGGAGCTTCGACTTTCTTCATAGCTTCAATTCTCTTGGGATCAACTTCTATGCCATTCTCATGAATAATAAATCCCAAAAACTTCCCAGATGAAACACCAAAGGCACATTTGAGTGGATTCATCTTCAAACCATACCGTCGCATCCTCTCAAGAGCAAGTTTTAAATCGGCTAAATGAGAATCCAAGCCATCCGATTTAACTACAATATCATCAATATACACTTCCACAATAACACCAAGTAAATCATGAAAGATTAAATTCATAGCTCTTTGATAAGTTGCACCGACATTTTTTAATCCAAAAGTCATAACCACCCACTCAAACAAACCAATAAATCCTGGACATTGAAAGGACGTTTTGTGCATATCCTCTTCGGCCATGAAGATTTGATTATATCCAGCATTACCATCAAGGAAACTAACAACACGATGCCCAGATGCTTCATTGATTAAGACATCGGCTATAGGCATAGGATATGAATCTTTTGGAGTGGCTTTATTAAGATCTCTAAAATCAATGCAAACTCTAAGTTTTCCCGAATCTTTCTTTTCAACGGGAACAATATTAGAAATCCACTCCGCATAACGACAAGTCCGAATAAAACCAGCATCTAGTAAACGATTAACTTCTTCTTTTATTCGGTCATAAATAGCGGGATTAAAACGTCTAGCCGATTGTTTAAAAGGTCTAAAACCGGCCTTTATTGGTAAGCGATGCTCAACTAAATCACGACTCAAACCCGGCATCTCACGGTACTCCCAAGCAAAACAATCGACATACTCTTTCAACAAATTTATTAACTCGGCTTTAAACTCAGCCGATAAATTTTTGTTTACAAAAGTTGGCCTAGGAATAGTACCATCACCAATATCTATTTGTTCTAAAGGGTCGGCTGATGTAAAACCTTGACCCAGTTTATCCATATCACCGAGATCTTCAATAGCTTCAAACATACCGTCCAAATGTGCTCGATGATGATCAATTCGGTCTTGAAGCCACTGTCCAGACGTAAACCGGTCTGACCGGTTTCCAGAAGCGGTCTGACCGGTTTGGCTTGATCGACACTGTTCAGGTCTAAACCGGTCTGACCGGTTTCCAGAAACGGTCTGACCGGTTTGTCTTTGTTGATTTGTTTGCTCCATCAATTACAGCTAGTAATTCAACCGATTCTCCATCGGCTTTAATGTAGCAGCAACAAAACCATCCTTGGTGCAACTGATCAGCTCATAGTCGGTCAAATCCATGCCCGACAAACATTTGACCTTCTCATTTGCACTAAGAGAATCGGAATCGGCCATTGCAACAAAGGAAGAAGTGTCACCATGAACAACTTCAACTTCATCGCCGATCCACTGAATAAGATATTGATGCAAGGTAGATGGAATACATTTATTTGCATGAATCCAATCTCGACCAAGGATTAAACTGAAGTTACCTTGCACCTCGAAGACGAAGAAAGCCGTAGCAATAGTCTTGCTTCCGACGGTCAACTCCATAGAAGCCACCCCCTTGGCACCAATGGGATCACCTCCACCAACTCCACTGACCGTCATGTTCGTCTTGATCAATTCTTCGTCTTTTCCGCCAATCTTCTTGTAGAGAGAGTATGGCATAAGATTTACAATAGCTCCACCATCAACCAACATACGACAAATTGGCTTCCCGTTGATGTGCCCTCTCATATATAAAGCCTTGAGATGATTCTCTGATTCACTAGGCTTCTGAAAAACGGCATCTCGAGGCCCAAGTTGAAGATGAGAGACCTCCTCCTCCGGTACCACATAATAATCAGAAGACAAATATACAACATTGATTTCCATGTTGTCATGTTCTGGAGAAGGCTCAAAATCAACCAATTCTTCATCTTCAACCACTGGAGGAATTGGCGGAGTAGTATCGATGGTTGAAGTAATCTTAGCTCCCGCTTCTGTCATCAAACCGGTCTGACTGGTTCCAGAAACCGGTCTGACCGCTTCTGCAGCGGTAGGCTGATCCAAACCGGTCTGACCGGACTCAGAAACCAGTCTGACCGGTTGTGCTGCTGATTGCACAACGGGCTTAGCTTGCCAGATCTTGGTCCGAGGAATCATAGGCCTGTAATTGTTGAAGTATTCATCCCTCAGCTTCTCAGCTTCCTGTTCCCTTTTTTCTTTGTTCCGCAGGCGCTGTAACTTCCGCTTCTGCGTATGAGTCAATCCAGAAGGACACCACCTTGGTTAGAAGACCTTCTTTACACCCTTGCTACTGCTAGCCTCATGATCATTAACCATGACCGGCTTTTTGACTGGAACAGGAGCCGAATCTCCAATGACTATCGGCTTTCGACCCAAATCTTGCATAGCCACTGGAATATTGCCAATTGTTACAATCCCACTGGCTTTGGCTTGCACGTCCTCCTTTTTCTCCTTGACACGGTATTCTTGCTTAGGAGGAACTTGGAACTTCTGCTCAGACCGAAACCGGTCTGACCGGTTCACAAAACCGGTCTGACCGCTTTTGGGAGCAGCCGAAGGACCTGATTGGTATGAGCCCAATCGGTCATGTACCGAAGTCTCAGTAATATCACCACGGTGCTTATAAGTTGTAGAATTGATCCATAGCTGCAGTGACCTCTGTCTCTTTTTTGTTGGCCGATCAACTTGAACGGCCTTTGTGTACTTGTTCATGAGCTGAGAGAAAGTAGGTCCTTGCTTCAGAACCCTTCCTTGAACCTTTGGCTCATTAAACTTCCAAGTACCCACTTCCGGGCGCTTGGGCTTGAAAGTCCTTGGATGGTCTGGAGACAAACCGGTCTGACCGGTTTGGGAAACCGGTCTGACCGGTTTCGCCTGACTAGCGAACCGATTCTCTTCCAAGGAACTTCCTTGCCCCCCGGGCCTTGATGTGTTAATAGTAATTTTAAGAGACTCTTTCCCATCCAGAGTCTTCCCAATCACCACTGTTCTGACCGGAACTTTGTCATCAACTTTTTCCGGCCTTGGGTCTCCAATCACCACGTTCTTTCCCTTAGCCCCATCGGCTTGTGACGGCCGAATCAACACCTTAGTATTCAAATCCAAGGTATGAACAGGGAAAGGAGCCTTATCAACTTGCATTTCAGCTAATACTAATCGACCTTCATTAAGGGCCGATTGTACCTGTCGTCGAAAAACATTGCAATCGTTGGTCGCATGAGAAAAAGAATTATGCCACTTACAATACGCACGACTTTTCAATTGATCAGCTGATGGAATTGCATGAGAAAGTTTAATAAAGCCATTCTTAAGCAATTCATCAAAAACACGATCACATTTGGCTACATCAAAAGTAAACTTAATTTCTTCTTGCCGATTTTTCTGAATCGGCTTCAACGAGGGACAAGAACCAGGTTTACTCTTCGATGACCAAACAAATTCAGCAGCATAAATTTCTTTATCATCGTCCGAACTATCAGAATCATTATCAACAATATGCACATTCGAACGATGAGATTTAGCAGATTCTTTTGAATTTTTAAACTTAAGCTCTAGACTCATAGCCTTCATTTGCAAGTGATTAATAGTAAGGAAATCAGAACCCTCTAGCTTTTCCTTGAAATGAGACCATAAGCAAGCAAAAACTAAATCCGCTAAATCTTTTTCAGAAACAGTTATGTTTAAACATCGGTTCTTAACATATTTAAATCTTTTGAAGTAATCAAGAACCGATTCCTCTCGGCTTTGCCTAACCGATGTTAAATCAGACAATTTAGCCTCGTTTTCTCCGCTAAAGAAATGATCATGAAATTTGCGCTCCAATTGAGTCCAATTTTGAATAGAATTAGGAGCAAACAAAGAAAACCATGAAAAAGCAGTTCCAGTTAAACATAATGAGAACAACCGTACACGCAATGGTTCATAAAATGATGCTTCTCCTAATTGCAAGATATATTGACTAATATGTTCCCAAGGAGTTCTATTATCTTCGCCACTGAATTTAATAAAATCAGGAACACGCCAACCATTAGGATAAGCAACTAAATCAAATTCAGGCGGATACGGTTTTTGATACAAGCGTGAATTACCCAAATCAAGCCCGAGTCTTGTTCTAAGTGTATTAGCTATATCTTCTTTAAACTTGGCTAACTCAGCTTGATAGTTCCCATCACCTCTATTTTGTGGAAAACGGGGAACATTATACATCGCACTTTGAGAAGTATTCGGAATCGGCCCGTGAGACGCGCCAGATCCGTGGGGTATACTTCCCACAACTGTAGTGCGTGGAGTAGTGTAAACAGGACCAGAAGCAACCGTACTAGATAAAACCATCGCACCTGGTGCCCCTGCACCCATGGAACCGGTCTGACCGCCAGAGGAGGCCAAACTGGTCTGACCGGTTGTGAAAACCGGTCTCACCGGTTCGTGGACCGAACCATGGTGAGGTAGTTGTCCCGCATAGAAATTCATCGGCATGCCTAAATTAGGATCTAAAACATTTTCTGGCACGCCTGATGAGCTAGGATCTGGGTTAGGTAATTCATTAGATTCTACGTTATTTTTACCTTTATCAGAATTACCCGACATACTAGCAATCAACTCACTAGTAACAGTTCGTGCAGCAAGCAATTTATCATCAACCATACGAGTAATTTGCTGCATTAAATCAGAGGATTCGCCAATTACCTTTGGAAGTTCTTCAACTTGGTCATTCGCCAGCTTGAAAGCTGGCATGACGAATTCCTCCACTCTCTTGACAAGACCACCGCGATCTTTTTTGAAGCCCTTCAAGAATTGCGCTCTGAAGTGCTCCTCGGCGATCAGGTACCGCTTCCGCTCCTCGTCAGTGAGCTCTTCCATCATCGCGGTGAAGATGTTGTCTTTGTCAAGGTCGCACGTTGATCCAGACATTATTGGAGTAGATTGAATCGGTCTTGAAACCAGATTAATCTGTCCCCAGCGGAGTCGCCAAAAAGTATGTTGACACGAAAACGCGCCAACAAACTCGAGATCGATCAAACGCGCAGCACAGCCGTCACAACGGCCAACTCCTGAGCTCCTCGGGCAAACCGGTCTGACCGGTTCCTGAAACCGGTCTAACCGCTTTCAGGCAGGAACTCGTGAAGACCTAGAAACTCGAGCTCGGGAATGACCCCGTCGGAGCTCAAGCAAGCTAGGGTTGCTCTAGGGTCGGCAGGCCACCTAGAACGCCCTTGAACGTCATAGAGACGAGCAAAGAACAGAATATGGAGGTTGGAAAAGATTAGGGTTTGAGAGATAAAAAAAGTAAAGGATAAATGTGTTTGATTCGATTGGAATACATCCCAATCGGCCTTAGCCTTTATATTTATAGGCCGGGGAAGTCTTACCCCTTTCGAATAGGTTACAATATGGGATTAAACTCGGAATCCTAATCCTACTCGAATTACAGAACCAAACCGGTCAGACCGGTTTGGCAAACCGGTCAGACCGGTTTGGCCGGGCTAGAGCCAATTTTGACTGTCAACAATGTGGATCCGCTAGGGTTTCCTTCCCCATCCCTCCATCAGTCCCTCGTGCTCGGTGCAGTGACGTCCTAGCCGTGGCAGCAGAGGCAGGACGCAGGAGGACGGTGTGGCGACACAGGGCAACAGGGGTGGTGGAGGACGACTGTGTCACCGGCTCGAGCCCTCCTGTCACCGCCGCTGTGTAGGGGGTGGCGTAGATGGAGTCACGGGGAGTGGTGGTGCTGATTCGAGAGGGACAGAAGGGCAGGGCTTTGGTGGAGGGAAGGAAGAGGGGCGACGCCACGAAATCGCGGAGTGGCAATGCTTTGATCCGGGAGGGAGGGAAGGAGAGGGCTTCGATGGTTTAAATCGGACGTGATCTGGGGTGTGGCGAGCAGGGGGGCAAGATGGAATTATGGGAACCAGGATGGAGAGGAGGCCTGGTCGATGGATTAAATATGGAATGTAATCCCCAGGGACTGACGCTATGTAAAGAAAGGAAAGGAAATGCATGTAGAAAGAAAAGGAAACATATGTTCGGGCATTCTGGAATAGTGGACGTGTTGGTAGCCAAGCATAGTGCTAAAACAAGGAAATATTTGTGGACCACGGGTAAAATACTTGATGAAAAAGTTATAGGTTTTCGGGGGAAATCTCTCTCTAACATCGAAAAATGGATCTTCCCCCTCTTTCGTCAAGCTTCTTTTTACGACAGATAAGTCCTATGTGAGGTAGGGGTTGGCTCTAATCTTGGTAACAATTGTTTTCAAATCTAATTCTCTTTATAGTATAGATAAGGATCCAAGAGAATTGAAAACACTAAAAAAAACTGCACCCACCCGTCACAGAGGACCCACCTGTCAGGTTGTGGGAGAAGAGAGAGTACCAAAGTTTTGAGGATGTGGGAAAAAAAGGAATGTTGTCACACTCGAATTTTCACAAAAACCCGAATGCCATATGTGTGCCCAGGAAGTCAAAGTACACATATAGCGAATAAATATGATAAACAGAGAACATATGATTTAATAAATTCTTGATTAAATAAAGTTTTACATCAGAGTGCTTCATAAATAAACTAACCAAATACAGCGGAAGACTAATAACTCTCAAACTAATGGAGCCGCAATCCACAGGGACTCTGACTACGAGATCACAACTTGGTAGTACGGTAAATCTTTTGGAAACTCAGCAGCTGACTCATGCCCAACCCAATCTGTGTACCCATCCGGGATTCGAACCATGATATGAACCAATAGCAAAAGTAATTCGAACCAGTTTGGTTACCTTTACCTTACCGTTGTTGTTTAGCCAACGAATGTGGTATGGATGTGGATATGGTTTTGTTGTTAGTGAAAGTCTCTCCACCGTGTCGCTACTAGCCAAGTTGTTGCAGCCGCCTCCATCAATGATCAAGCGGCAGGAATGCTCTTTAATTACACACTTTGTTTGAAACAATGTATGCCGCTGATTTTGCTCCGCCTTCTCCATTTGTGCACTAAACACACGCTGCACGATGAGGCTATCATAATGCTCCGCATCTTCCGCACCAATCTGTTCATCTAGTGGCTCCTCACTACCTGCAGCGTCAGCCACAAGCAAAGCAATTATTTGTTCATCGAAATCACTAGTAGAGGAATACCCACCATCATTGTTAACCACCAAAACACGCTTGTTTGGACAATCACGCTGCACATGCCCATAACCCTTGCACCGGTGACATTGGATATCTCTTGTTCTACCTGTGGAGGCAACTGAGGAAGTACTAACGGCTGGTTTTGGGGCAGATTTTGTTGCTGAATTTGTGGGAACAACACGTGTCTTGTCACTGGAAGGAGGCGGTGGTGCTGAACGACTCGGCGACGGAGTTGGGGGAGGTGCACGCCCGGTCAAGGAAGTAGTCATACGCTGCTGCCATGGTGCTGATTTTCCTGTAGAAACATTAGACCTTGCACCTGCACGTCGTCCCTACACTTCTCTCTCAGCTTTACAAGCAATATGAAAACACTTTATTATGCTGTTATAATCTTTATATTCAACGATGTATCAAATTTCTCTATTCAGCCCTCCCACAAATCTAGCAATAGCTGGTTCCTCACCCTCCTCTATTTGACAACGCAACATACCCATTTGTAATTCTTGATAATATTCTTCTACACTTTTAGCACCCTGTCTCAATTGTTGCAACTTATGTAATAGATCACGTGCATAATAAGAAGGAACAAATCTAGCCTGCATGACCCGTTTCAAAGCATCCCAAGTTTGTGGCATGTTATTAGGATGTTTCTTGCCATGTTCTATCCACCAAATGTAAGCAAAATCTATAAACTCACTAGTAGCAGCCCTAACACGAGTAGCTTCAGGAAATTCAAGGTATGCAAATTTTTGATCAACAACAATCTCCCAAGTAATGTAAGCATTAGGATCATATCTAGCATCAAAAGGAGGTATCTTAAATTTAATCTTACTAAAAGCATCATCATTACCATGTACCCCGCGTCGACGATGACCACCCATACCTCGACGATCATGACGTAGCCGGCCGCGAGCAGGATCTTGGTCATCGACTTCAGTATCCGCATTGTATGCATTGTCGTCAAAACTTTCTTCCTTCTTATCAGTCTTGCTGCCGTCCTTCTTGTCGTCTCCATCACGCCCGCTAGTGGTTTTAGCATGCATCTCATCAAATCGCCTCAAAAGTGTAGCAAGAATCTTATCCATACGAGCCATTGACGCCTCCATCTTTGTAAGCTTGTTATTGGTCGCGATCTGTGAGGCCTCCAATTGCCCCATCTTCTCATTCGTCACCAGCAAGTCATTATCAATCCCCTCGTTGTGCTTCTTCACCAACCTTTCAAAATGTTGTATGATGCCCTTGGTGCGAGGAGACTGTGGGATCTTGTTACTAGGAGACCCGTCACCATCACCTTCTGATCCTGTCATGGTTAAACAAATAGAGGCAACAAGGGAAACAGGTGAAGAAATAAAAGCCCTACAGCTAATAGGATGTAGGTTAAGGCGCTCACTCTCAACCTGTGATACAAGCTCTTACCAATTCTTACCTTGCTCGACAGGAGGGCACGACTACCAACAAGTCTACAAACCTGGAATGAAGTGTATCGGTGCCGCAGTGCAAGACCTGTCAAGCTGTAGTCGGATATATGGAGCTATAGGTGGGCTGAAAACAAGGAATAGCTAGCACCACGTTAGTTAAAACAAAGCAAGCTGAATAATCGTTCAATGGTGGTATTATGTTGGTCCTAGCCTAGACCGTGCTAGAGACGTGAGCCCGGACACAAAGGAAGTCACAACGCACCACCGAAATAAAACAATCACAATGATCAGCCCCTTTCTTTCTTCTTTTTCTTTTGCTTCTTCTCTTTTTTCTGTTTTTTTTTCTTTTTTTCAGGGGTCCTCAAAACTGAATATATGAACAAAGAGGATCCCAAACAGCCAATCACCACACAAACTTTTTCAGAAAGTACAGGGGTATTCCCAAACAGCCAATCACCACACAATCTCTCTCTCTAGAGTGAGGCGAACTGATATGTTTCATGCACAAGCTTGGAGAGGTCGAGTATGAATATGAAGTACTGTTGCTTTCCCGGAACACGTCAATATATAAGCACAAAGAAACAGCTGCACGGTAAGGTAACACGAAGCAGCAAGCAACTCGGACTCCGAAACCGATTGCAACTCGATGTGGGGGTTCGGTTTGGTCTTCCTTTTCTCACAGTTAGCCGATTCCTAGTTTGGATCACCAATGAGTACTCAAATTCGCCTAACACAGTAACCAATAGGTAGCGTACAGCCGTGACCGAAACGTGACAAGAACTCAAAACTCTAAACGACCAGAACTAAGACCAGCAACTCGACACGATCGATGCAACCGAAAACTCAACAAGCCCTAACTAAGCAGTACTAGCAAGGCTAAAAGGGTTCATAGGATCACGGTAAACTAATCTACTATTTTTTTGGCTTTTGTGTACTGTAGGAATTGAAACAAAAAACAGGGGAAGGATTGGAATCTCTCACCGAACAACCTTGCTCTCATTACCAACTGATGGAAACCCACTAGGGTTTATGCCCGATCTTTCGATGAGAGGCGTGGGGGATAACTCGATTAGAGGAGACGACGTGGACAGCCCGACTACAGCCTTCCAAAGACTACGCCTTAGCAACCGATACACCACATCCTAAGGATGCCGTGATCTTGTGGAAGCACGTCACCCGGTCCTGTCCTGCAAGCAATCGAAGAACTAGCAAGAACAAGTATCCAACAAGTACTGAAATTACTAGATGTGAATGAAGTGTTCAATCTCAAACTCAATCACAAACGAAGTGGGGTTCTGAAGACTTGAAGACGGGCGGCTGTACCAGCACACACGCTTACAAGCAAGTAGCAATGGCTAAACTTGATCTAAACAAAACCCAAGTGTTCTTGGCGGCGGCTAAGGGGTATAAGACAAGGGAGGATGACCACAGGGGTGCTGGGGTCGTGCTCCAGCCCTAGGACGCGTCCATAATGGACTCTACATGATACACGACCCATTGGGCCAAAATAAGATGGCGCAGCATCATGGGCAGAAAACATCTCGGAGCAAATAGATGATTCTGGACGACACCGAGTAGATATGGATGTGCGGTCAGATCCGTTGGAAACTAGACTTGATAAGCTTTCCGTGAAGTACTTGAACGCCCCAATCTGAGTCTGTATGCCACTGTGGTGTCCATCATAAGTTGATGTTTTTCTGTAGTCCGAATCCAGCCCAAGTGAATCCTTTTGGTTCTCAATCCTCTCCATGATTCCTAAGCAAAACAAGAGTGCACGAGTCTCCACAGTCTAAATATGATGAACATAAACTCAGGAGTGAACTCACCTAATGATAAAGTTGTCTAGCACGAGCTCGGGTAATAGGACCGGCAATGATAGGAGAAGATGGCGTTGCTGTATCGTTGGCGGTGATGTCCTCATCATAAAGGTTCTAGAAATAATCTACGCTTTACTACAAACACATGAGCGCGAAAATCACACTAATCGGAGTTAAAACGGAAAAGATATGGCAAATCTAAGATCTAGGGACCTGCTGGCAAGTTTTAAAAATTTCCAGGAGCTTATTTGAGAAACACTAGGGACCTATACATAATTATGCGTCAAAACCCGAGGGCTAGCGTGTAAAATGGGCAGGGCAAGACTGCGGGTTCAAATATTTAAAAGCACAGGGGCTTAATCGAATAAAACAGGACCTATCTGTAATTACTTTTGAAGTGGAGGGGCTCTTTAGAAAATCCACCTCGGTTGACCGGTACCAGGCTTGCTGACTTGGGTCAGGGGCGCGGGACAGCCGTCGGATCTGGATCCGACGGTCTAGATCCGGCCGGGCGAGTTCGGCCGGCGGGGACAGGGGGGACGGCGGCGCCGCTCGGGTCGGCGGCGGGAGCTCACCGGCGTATCTCGATCTCGTGCTACGGGGCATGAAAACCGACGTGGCTAGGCTCTACGGAACCGTGGGAGCATGGCGAACGCGGCTGTGGGGTCGCCGTCGAAGCTGCGGCGTTCGGCGGAAGCAAACCACGGCGAGCGGAGAGTGAGGCCTATGTGGTACGAACGCGATCAAGATGGAGTTCGGGAGCACGCTCATCTCCACGCGAAACTCCTGGTGGGGTCGAATCGGGGAAAGCGGCGCAAGAGAGGGGAAGTCGACGGCGGCGGCGGAGCTCCAATGGCGGCGGCGCTGAGCTAGAGAGGAGGGCGCTTGGTGCTCGATGCAGAACTTGGTGATGCTCTAGGGCCGTGGCGCCGTGCTTATATAGCTCTGGGGCACGCAGGCGAGACTTTGGGGTGCCGAGGTGGCACCAATGCCAAGGAGCAGTGGCGGCTTCCACCTTCCATGCGAGAGCGCGGTGCGAGAGGAAAGAAAGTGGCGCGAAGCTTCGGGAGCATGTCCTCGAGGGCCGATGGACTCGCATTGGGCCGTGCAGGAGTCGGGTCGAAGGAGCTGGACACGGCTGCGCGCGAGCGGTGAAGCCCCTAACTCGATTCGGACTCGGACGGAGGAAGGGGACGACCCCGATAGGTGGGTCGCACCTGTCGGCGAGGGGAGAGGGAGGGGGAGGGGGTCGCGGCATTAGGCTGGCGCAGGCGTGTGCTGGCGTTGCTGGGCCGCGCGCATTGGGTAGGGGTGGGGAGTGGAGTGCGGGCTGGCTCGGTGGGACGGGGCCCAGGGGGAGGAGGTGGCGAGCTGGGCCGGGCCGGCTTGGGGAGGGAAAAAGGGGGAGCAAAATCGGCCAAGGAAGAAAGTCCAGGGGGCAGAATTGAACTTGGTTTAAATAACTTTTCTATAGATCAAACAAATGCAAATTAAATTCGAATTTAAACAGAATTTGAATTCCAATTTAACTTACTATCAAACAAAACACAGTGCAGCAGCATCAATGCAACAAAAATATTTCTACAACTTATATTTGATTTAACATTCATAAATAATTTATTTAACCTATATTAATTATGAACAATTTAAATAAAACCCAATAAATTACTAAAAATTTTAAATAGTCTATTTTTGGGTGTTACAAATGTTCTAGCCACTTTTTTTACCGTGGAAAAAACCTACCCGCCCACATACCCAGTGCGGCAGAAATCACGGTGATGGGAAGCCCTGCGTCGCACACGTACCTTTTCTAAACCTTGTGTCGCCCTTCCGCCGCCATCCACTCCTGCGAGGCCCTCCTGCCACACCCGTTCAGCCCCACGACGCCGCCCCTCCCACCCGCCGCCATTGGCGGAGCAAGGGGGCCAGGCAGGGGCCACGCGCCCCTCCTCCTTGCTCATTGCCAAATATTTTTTTTGTTTTCTCGAACACGTAGGAGAACTGCGTATCATTGTATTGATAGGAGAAGAAGAGTCATACATAGACTCACACACACACAGACACCCACAACACACACAAACACACCCTGTTATGTGCGCCAGAGCACAGGAGAGACCTGGCCAATTAGCCTACACCCGTGGCGGAGAGCAGGGAGAGTCCCTTTGCTCCTGCCATGCTCCACAAGTGGGCTTCATCCTTTGCCATGACCAAAGCTGTAGCAAAGCTGGGTGTAGCACCATTGAAGACACAGTCATTTTGATGTTGCCAAATAGTCCAGCTTCCTAGGATGATAAGGGAGTTGAGTCCTTTCCACATGTCACCAGTAACAGATTGGTTGACCTTTGCCCACCAC
The DNA here is from genome assembly GCA_033239725.1 of Echinochloa phyllopogon. Lineage (NCBI taxonomy): Eukaryota > Viridiplantae > Streptophyta > Magnoliopsida > Poales > Poaceae > Echinochloa > Echinochloa phyllopogon. The sequence continues at coordinate 9,878,541 of BTCW01000016.1, read as the reverse complement.
TCATCAAAGGAGGTGTCAGCAGGTTGAGGGGCAAGACCAGCTAGACCAACATGTTGGAGCAGGTAGAACCAGAATTGTCTAGCAAAGACGCACCCGACCAAAAGGTGCTGGATATCCTCATCGCCTTGATCACATAAGGGGTCATTGCCAAATATGATTACATAGTAGGATTAGTGAGCTACCATAATTAATCAACTACTTTTTAGTTGTTAAATAGGGTAGGATTTGATTTTGTAGCAAGAAAACCATAAGTAATTTAAATGAAAAAATAAACTCTAAATGCAATAATTTATAGTACAAGCTAATATTGTTCTTTCCAGAAATTTAGTGTCTGTAGCTTAACTTTCTGTTATCGTTTTCCCCTTCTGTTGTAATCTAGCTTTTTGTTTGTTTGTTCATCCGGTTTCAAAGCTCACACTTTGGTCTTGCCTCTCAAACCCTATAAATATTATATGTTTCATGCACTAAAGTTCATGCAACCCGCCAATAGTTACCATAGTTTCTTCAAAACTTCGTACAATGCAAAACAACTAAAGTTCGAATTATGCATAGTTAGACAATACTATCCACAATTAATTTTATACTTCTATAGAGTGTTTTACAAAGTTTATATTCCAAATACACCATAGCAAACATTTATAAAAAATTAAACATGACCATTTAAGTATAAGTTTGTGACGTATTTGGCCCCCTTCAATGTTAAAATCTGGCTCCGCCACTGCCCGCCGCCCTCGCCCTAGATTGATCTCTTCGCCCTAACGCCTATGCACTTGCCGCCGCTGCCCCGCACGTCCACCCACCCGCGCTGCTGCCGCCATGACACCATCTCCACGTACCCCAAGCCCGCACTACACCTGCCACTCCGCGTCAGCCCTCCCTCCACCGCTCGCCCTACAGCTGCGGCAGCCGCCACCGCCACCACCACAGCCCCCGTCTCTGTCGTCATCGTAGCGCTGTCGAGGATAAGGGGACGTATCCCCATCTCCATGGCCACCTGTTGTGCCTCACACCATCGCGCGGCATCTTCGACCGCCGTCCATGGGATGGGTGGGGCAGGTCCGCGCTGCTTAGCGCCGATGGGTAGGTCCGCGCGGCTCGGCACTAACGGCCCCCTACTGCACGGCAGCCTCCACCCCATCCCCATCTTGCACACTCCTCCGAAGTGTCCGATCTGGCGACACAACGAACAACTCGGCAGTCGACGCGACGCAGCCTATGACAGCAAGCGACCTACGACGGTCTAGCACAAAGCGGTCATGCCCTCCCTTGGGAGGTTGTGTGCATGGGCGGAGCATGCAGGTAAACCATAATCCATCCATACCAGTTTTTGTAGTTTTCTTAGATTCCCGTGAAAGTCATCCATATATACATAGCAGTAAACTCTTAGCAAAATTAGGAAGCAGGGGGGAGTTTTTCTTCAATGTGTTTCATGCGTAGCCTTAAGTATCACTTTTTTAATGATTAATCGCCCCATTCACATATGCTTAAATTGTTGAGGCTTGGTCGTAGCTGGCAGTGTTGGTCAAGTTTTTAAACGTACTAGCTGCATGCCTCTTAATTTTTTGGGCCAGTAAACCAACGTACCTTTCATACTCCGTTGCTCGCATTTATGGACCTTCCCGCTTTTGTAGTGTGACACCCTCATGACCTCGTGGATGAGAGCGGTCTAGTTGTTAACTCGTACGGCAGGCTTTGGGAAGTACCGATGCGGGGACTAGTGCCCAGAAGGCATGCAATCAAGGTAGAGTAGTTGGTTTAAGAGTTGGGAAAGGTTGCCATATGTGACATTTGGGTGTACATATGTCGTATGGTTAGGTCTCCCTTGAAAGATTTTGAAATCAATTCAAATTGTCCGTTGTTCCCAGTATATGAAGCTAATTGTACCATTTTGTTAGCACGTAGTAACAACTTGAATTTTAGCTTAAGAATGAAGATATTGATGTTGGTTGCTTGCTAAATTGTTTTGCTACAATTTGTGTGCTCTAGTTAGTGCAAAACTTAGTTGATAGCTTGCTGAATTTTTACTAAACTTGAGCTTAAACTAGAAAGTAGTGAACCCTTAGTCGCTTTTTGGCAAAACGAACCCCGAGCCAAAAGCCTTTGCATATCTAGGAGTGTCTTTTTATTTCTTTTTTTGTCAGTTAAGTATTGATGAGCAGTAGCATACTCAGCCTTGCTTATGGCTTGTTTTTCAGTGTCTGCTAGCATCCAGGAGCAGGTGAATGCTTTGACTTGGCCGTGTTCTCTTCCGGAAGGTTGGTCCTTCGAGTTTGAGCTGTCCTTTTAGTGAGAGGTCTGCAGGATGATATCATGTGATGGGCTGCCCTGTGATGTCTTGTATCGTCGATTTAGCATCCACTTGTTGTTTTATTTCCGCTGCAACTTGAACTCTGAACTTGGTTTGTAATAACTTAATATTTGGACTTGGTTTGTATATTAAATCTATGTGAACTGTGTGGTTTAAAAGTTAGTGCTTTGTTGTACTCCCATGCATTGTTTCGATCATTGAAATAAGGGTGGTTAATCATGACCTCATACGTGACAGCTTTCCGGATTAATTTGTTTCAAAACACCAATGACCCTTGATGCCGCTAAAGGGGCGAGGTCTCGTGCCGGTTGAACCGAGTTAATAGGGACTGCCACACATAACTTGCAAGAATGATAAACGTGGTATCAAGGAGTTGACGCTCCCCTAGTCCACGTTGAGACTGTCACTTAGAGATGTGCCTCATTGAGTCACTAAATACCCAAGTGCTCCACTAAGGATGCTCCTTCGTCATCTCAGAAATGGCAAGATCGAACCGTGTACAATGCAACCAAGGCCTTATGGTCCCCACAAACTACAAGAGCTCACCAAGATCACCAACCACCCCTAAGACTAGCTAGGTGCCATTAACCACAAAGACTAACAAGCCTATGAGCCCTCACTTGACTAGCACCAAGCACTAAGCAAGATGCACACAAGCTTGAGACGAAGAACTTTCTCTCCGATCTTTGAAGCTCACTTGATTCTTGATGAACTTGGCTTTGATCTTGTAATATTTGGTTCTCGATAACCCTAATAGGTTATTGAGATTTCCATGCATTAATAACAGGTGAAATGACACATATGGGGGTATATATAGGCTAGATCACGTGAGGTAGCTGTTAGAAAAGAATCCCCCAAAGAATAGCACTGTCAAATTATCCAACGCTTCAATTCCTTCAGATTCGTCGAATGATCCAGTCACTCTGAAGCCAACTAGTCGTTGGACATTCAAAAGTTGCCGGCGTCACCCATTGTCGGATGATCCGGTGTCATGAATCCCAACTTAGAAACATTTGGATCATCTAGTGCTTTATCTGGCACTTCAGGGTCGGATAATCTCGTCACCCTATGCATCTCCAGTGCATAAGCACTAGATGATTAGGCAATCATACACAGTTAAAACTATGGATCATCATATTATCTGACACTTCATTTTCAGCTGAAACTTGTCCAATTCAATCAAACTCAGGTTCCTTTGCTTCTTGCTTACTTCCATAGCTTTGACTTGACTTGAAATAGCTTGTTAAACTGATCTTTGACTTGTATTTGCATCAAGCTAACAATTTGAATGGTCAACCTACCTAGCCGACACACCCCTTTTAATAGTACAGACATGAAAATTATAAACAAATTATAAACTCAAGATCCTGTACCTAAACCAAGTGTCCTTTGTGCCTTATGACACTTGGGTCTACACAAATCCTTTCACAAATTAACCATTGATTCATAATTCACCGGATCATCCAACACTAGCATTGGAAAAATTACCGGATCTTTAGAAGAACAAGTTCATGAATTCATGAATTCAGTAAGGAACATAATGCATAGCATCATCCGTGCTGCGTTAGATCGTCAGATCATCTGATCTGGATGAAGTTAGTGCGCTTTCCTTTGATCATTAGAATCATTTAATGCTAGTGTGCTTTTAGTTAATCCTTGTAGCATTTTCTTCAAGAGAGGAGTCTTGCATTTTATTTTTCCTCCATAATCCCGTGCCCTCTAATTTATTACGTTGGCGCCGAACAGGATAATAACCACTCAATGTGTGTTATAATCGGATCAAAATGCATTTTGCTTCCTTATATTTTTGTTTAAAAGTAGGACCCATTTTGTGTTTCGTATTGGTCGGGCTGGATATCGAGTTGGCTCAGCTCGGCTCAGTCTAGCTTGAGCTGGCTTGTTGAGATAACGAGCCACTTCGGCTTGGCTCGTTAACAAAGCGAGCTAGAGAAGCTGCTTGGCTCGGCTCGTTTACTAGCTCGAGCTGGCTTGACTAGCTCGTGAGCCAGCTTGTTATGACCAGCACACATGCATTTCTCATACAAAAAATATTTATGGTACACTGAAATGAAAAAGTAATTGTTCTATATATTTCAAGCTCAAACTAACATTGGCTGATCTCGTGAACAATTCAAAACGAGCCAAGCCACTGATGAGCCGAGTCGAGTGAGCTACCGAGCCATGAGTTTTTTGTCCAGCCCTATGTAAGCTGCTCAGCTCCGCTCGTTTACTAGCTCGAGCTAGTTTGACTAGCTCGGAAGCCAGCTTGTTATCATCAGCACACATGCATTTTTCATACAAAAAATATTTATGGTACACTGAAATAAAAAAGCAACTGTTCTATACATATTTCAAGCTCAAACTAACCTCGGCTCATCTCGTGAACAATTAAAAACGACCTAAGCCACTAATGAGCCGAGTGGAGTGAGCTACCGAGCTGTGAGTTTTTTGTCCATCAAATCTTAGATATGGCAGGATGAGGGTGGAAACCATAGTGCAAATAGTGACGATTGCGTATCTGAGTTGACGGCTCTACTAGACAAAGCTGAGGGCAGCAGTGTGAAAAAAAATAGCGACAAAAATAGGAAAAACAAACATACATCAATCATGAACAAGAACAATTATTACCACTAAATTATATATCCTATAATTCCTAGAGCTGCAGTGCTGGTAGACAAGATAAGCAATTCCGTGCTTTTCTGAAATAAGTAACGTAGAGCCGTAGAAAAGTGGAGTTACTCGAACTGAATTTTCTAGGTGGAATGTTCCCAAATATACCCATAGTAGAAAGTCATACATTTCTAAGAGAAAAAAATCCTTATTCGAAAGATCGTGTCAGTCAGTGTGTTTTCGGTCTGTGCTGTTAATCCATTCGCTGCCACGTGAACAAGAGTTCGTTATTTTTGCTCTGCTGTGCACTGTTTGCCTCACTGTTAGTATCGGTTGCCTTCAGACGACTACAAATATTAAGATGCTACCGAGCCGACGCCACCGAGCAGCTATCTCGAACTGAATTTTCTAGGTGGAATGTTCCCAAATATACCCATAGTAGAAAGTCATACATTTCTAAGAGAAAAAAATCCTTATTCGAAAGATCGTGTCAGTCAGTGTGTTTTCGGTCTGTGCTGTTGATCCATTCGCTGCCACGTGAACAAGAGTTCGTTATTTTTGCTCTGCTGTGCACTGTTTGCCTCACTGTTAGTATCGGTTGCCTCCAGACGACTACAAATATTAAGATGCTACCGAGCCGACGCCACCGAGCAGCTATCTGCACCCGTCGTACTCTATATTTATCTCCTAAAAAAATATTCTATCATGATCATCAAGATTTTGTACTCTATACTATTTTTTCCGCAGCCGTCGTACTCTTTCTTATCCTCTATATCAACTACCGGACTCACATGTTATATTTTTTTACCTTTTTTCTCCCTCCCTCCCTCCTCTCTTTGTTTCTCTCTCACCCCCCGCCCCGGCCTCCCCTCTCCCTCCGCCGCCCACTCCCGCACCGCCCCTTCCCCTGCCCCACCGCCGCCCCCTCCCCTGTGTAACGGACAAAAAAAAGAAAGAGAAAAACCCCCGCGCGGACCCCACATGTCATCCCCTCCCCTTGCTCGCTCGGCTCCCACGTGCTTGCGCATTGGGCGCCATGGGCAGCGTCGCCATGTCGCGGACGCCGACAGGCCGCGCCTCCAGCATCTCGCGCGCGCCCCGGCCTCGCTCGCCTAACTCCTCCTCGCTTTCAACCCGCCAGAGCCCTCCCCGTGAAACCATAGCCGCTCCCACTCCTCCCGCCATTAACGCCGCCGCTCGGATCTCCGCCGTCCGTCGCCTCCGGTGAGCCCCGCCGCCTCTTATCGCGTGCCTCGTGTGTTCCCACACTGCCGCAACCTTCGCCGGTCCTCACCCCTCTCTATCTCGCCGTGTGTAGCGCCGCCGCCGTTGACTCCCTCCGCCGGTCGCCGCCGCTCATCGTCAACCCCCGCACCGCCGTCAATCCTCACCGAGGCCTACACCGGTGAGATCGCCATACCGTGGAACGCGCCACGCTCGCCGTCTCGCTGCCGCTCCGCCTTTGCCGTCTCCGGCACCGCTTCGCCGTCGCCGCGCCATGCACGCTCCGCGCGTCGCCCGCGGCCGTGGGCTGGCTGGGCCTTGCTCCGTGCTGCTGGGCTGCTGCCTTGGGCCGCAGCTCGGCCAGATCTGGTCCCTGGGCCCAATGTTTTGCTGTGCTGTGCATCTGTAGATGTATATGAGTGCAAGCAGAACTTGTTGATTTTTAGTAAATCGTGTATAGCTCCAAAAATCTTGATTCTTGATTTTTTAGATTTTGGTGATGTTGATCTGTGATCTAAAAATATGAAACTGCTATGTTTCTGTTGTACTTTTCAAGTTATAGATTTATTTGTTCTAGGGATGAAAAATGCTTAATAAATTGTATATTGCTCCACAAATCGCAAATCCAACTTTGTTAGATTCCTTGACTTGTGCTCTGTCCATATCTATAGCTCAAGGTCACAGTTTGTACCTTTTTACCACTGTATTAGTTGTATCCGCTTTTCTAGAGCTGGAATTTGATTTAATTTTCATATATTGCAGAAAAATGATGAAATGGTAAGTCCAATTCTGTCAATCTTTGCTCACTGTCTAGTTTATGAGAAAAATGAGTTTGGTATTTTTATGCTCTGTTTAGATGTGTTTCATGATTTATGTGCTTTAGGGTTGCTTATTTTAATTAATTTGCTGCTATTAAATGGAAATAGAGTTATGTCAAGTCCAATTCTATCAATTGGGTTGGTCAATTATCTATTAGAAAAAAATTTGATTAGAATATTTCTATTATGTATAATTTTATTTGAGCTATATCTTGATAGCTAACCTCGTATGCTTAAGTAATTATTCTTTTCCTAGTGCTTACTTGTTAAATGTATTTTCCTCGCCTTGTCATGGTTGTGTTGTTTACTCGATGCATTTCATAAGCATGTCATTTGCACCATTCTAATGCATGCATACATTCATACATTCTAGAGAATGAAACGCCGGAAAGTGAAGCCGTCGAGCCCTCGTTTGAGCCCGAAGTTGAAGTATCCGTCGAACCCGAGGATAACCAAGGCAAGCTGCTAAGCATTCCAAACCCATGTTTTTACAATAAATTGTTTACTATATTCCTATGGGTTGCATTGGGTTATGTTATGTATCAAGCATTTGTAGAACCTATGATCTTTGTTACCTTCCTTGATTTTCAAACCTTTTTCCTTGTCGCTCTCTAGATGGTACTAATGCTTATTTTAACTTGATAATTGCTTAGCCATCCTTAGAGTTAGGGGAAGGTCATTTGGGTCAAGGGAAGGGAGTCTATAGTCAATGAGAATCCTTTCATATGGTTGGTAAATTATGGAATATGTTGTTGAAGATGGTTGCGAGACTTGGGCGGATTGTAGGGTCACGAGAATGTAGTTGGTGACATAGAACCGCTTGAGTCGATTAAGGCCCATCCGTGGATGAACTTGTTTTGAGCATCCTTCCACGCTACCACATATCCAACATAATGGTATGGATGAGCCCATTAACTTAGTTGTCTTATTCCTTTGGGGCACGGTCCGAGATGTGTGGTCGTGGGCTATGTAGAGGGCCTAGGGGTGTTTCCGGTGGACCTAGTGTTGCCTCTGCACAAGCTAGGCGTGTCTCAAAAGTTTGGCGCTCTTTGGGAAGGGTTGTTATGAGTACCCCCTTGTCCACCTTTAGCGGGGTGGGCAAGCCGCATCGTCCTCGTGTCATGTCGATAAAATAAGTACACCCTTGCAAGGTTAAATCAATTCGAATTGCCGCGCTCTCGGTTATGAGCAAGCTCAATTCAATGAATTCTTCGCTATGTTATCGTTTGATTTATGTTACATGTCCCGATGTTCATGCTCTATGTTTTTATGATGATGCTCATGTTAAATCACTAAAACTTATGGTGGGTTTGGGCAAGATTAATAAAATATGCTTGCTGTCCATAGGGTGTTATTTCACTTGCTAATGGTCAAAAACTAAGGCTAGGATGAGATATGCTTTTGCAAACTTTACTTAACCTTAAGGCCTCCTTCCTTACTACAACCATATGCATACTCCTTGATTAATATTTGCATAAGTCTTGCTTGTACCTTTTGTACTCATGGTGCTACGGTTACCAAAGTTGCAGGTGAGCCCGAGATGGTGTTTGGTCACTTCTACCGTGCCGACCCTAGTGTTGGTGATGAGTAGAGAAGTGGTTGTGCTCGCTTCGATGGTGTTCTTGGGCAAAGACACCATTGAATATCCTCTTTCTGCTGCATAGTTTATGCTCTTTCAAAGAGATCGAAGTTAGGGTTTAATCACTAATCTCATGATACTCTGTTTTATGTTAGAAGGCTCAAAACTTGTCATTTGTAGTCCTTTTCTTAAATTTCAGATTTGAACTCTCGTTATGTTGAGATTGTAATCTTAATTGTTGAAGACATGTAATGTTAAAATTTGCCCTTTATGGTCCATGTGGCGATGAGAAACTTTGTACATGGTGTGTGCGCTCGATCTTGGGCATATTGAAGCACATACCGGGACTACCGGGTTTGCTTTTGCTTTAAGTGAATTGGGATCGGTTACGTGTCCTTAGATGTGGGTTAACACTTGGTGAGTCGAAAGACGAACACGTGTTAGCTCTCATCTTTCTGAATCGTTCAACGGTTCATTTAAACCAAATTCGAATTGGGCGGTTCTTTACAAGTGGTATCAGAGCTCGGTTCCATATAGATAACTAAAACCTGCTTAGTCGGGTGGGGAAAAGAAACTAAAACATGACTACTTGCATTAATTTAGGGTCAAATAAGATTTTGAACCTAAGGTTTTATGTCCTCTTTCCTTTTAGAGCTTGTTCTTCCTCATTTCTTCACTTATTTGTTATATAACTTATGCTTAACTTGTCTTGTCTTACTCTTGTTTGGAATACCTCTAGGTTCACTTTGATCATGGCAACCCGCGCCGTTGACACGGTCGTTTTCCCCGTACTTCTCCATGAAGCACTAAAGGAGGCGAACTACACCTTGTATCCCGAGTTCGAGGTCTATGCTCGGGATTTTGGAGTGGGGATGGAAGACTATGCCGCTATCCTTCACCTAGAAGAGCGCGGAGTGACGGGCGTCATTCCGCATGAGTTTAGAGCTATGGGAACCTCCCCGGAGATGGCCATCCAAGAAGTGGCTCGTGAAGCACTCACTCGCTTACGCTTTGAGCTCCGGGAGCTATGGGGGAGCCTTTGCTCACTTCCCGATGAAGAGGCCAGACGACATGTTTTATCATTTCACCACCATTCCAGTGGGGACCCCTCTTGTGGAGAGGCGCATGGCGGAGGCTCTCTCCGCTTATGATTGGGCGCACCGAAGTCTTATGTGGGAGCTTGAAAAAATAAGGAGGTGTCTCTCTCACTGTCAAGTAGAGGTGGAGCAATCTGTGAGGATGAATAGGGTGTCGTGGAGGGCCTTGCGCAAACTCCCTAGCCACACGGTGCATGGAGAAGCACCACCGGTGTACCGCCTCCTACATGTTGTGGGCGTTTGGGCGGAAGAAAGGCTGGCGCTTAACGCTATCCCTATGGGCTTGCATGTGCGTCGTTTCTCTTGTGTCTGCACTTCACGCGCGACACTCTTGGGAGCACCGGAGTACTTCAACACTTGAGTCCTTGTGGGTGGGCTGCCCTAGTGTTTAACCTTGGGTGCATTATGGGGTGGAGAGTAGCTCGTTAAGTTGTATCATGTTGTGAGACAATCGTATCGTGAACTTATGCCCAATTTGAAGATTGTAATGAGCCCCCTTTTGTGGATGCCTTTTTTTAATTAATCTATGTTGGTTAATTGGTTCTTATGTTCCCTCTTATGTTGAAATTACATGTTCATGTTATATGCTTGCATCTATTCAAAGTTCATATGCTTCATTTATGCAAGTTATGCCTTGTTCCCTTGAATTCATGCTTGCTGAATTTTTTTTATGTTAGGAGCCTCGTGCAATGCTTAATACGTTGTGAGGATATGTCATACAACATTCATTCATGGCATACATGCATATGCATATGTTGTTTACTTGTTAAAGAATTTTTGTGATGTATTTCTTGTTGTTTTTAATGTTTTTATTTAGCTTAATTGAATTATTGTGCTTGCTGTCCTAGTAGTATCTCTAGCGCCCTTCCATCTTTCAAGCACCTATGTATGTGTTGATCTTAGGTTTTCTCAATCTTAATCCATCGCTTGATGAATCCTTATCATCTCGGTGTTCTATTCCCTCTCTAATCATCTTTTATATCTATCCATCACGATCGCTAACACCGTTTGGTTTAACAGTAGGATGAGAACTTGCTCGGGAATCGAGGGCGGTGAAAATTTGGGTGTGGGTGAGCCCTCTCTTGTGGAAGTACTTGCCCAACACGCTCAACTACTCAGACGCATTGCCAACCGCTTGGACAACCAACCTAGGAGGGAAGAACCTCAAGATCTTGGTTTTAAAGATTTCTTCCACACCGACCCTCGTATCTTCAGAGGGACTAAGGACCCTCTCGATGCGGATCATTGGCTCGGCACCATTGAGCAAAAGCTCGGTCTTCTCCGGTGTGAAAACAATGACAAGGTTCTCCTTGCCGCACATCAACTTCAAGACTCCACCGGAGCATGGTGGAGTGTTCTTGCCTCACACCCTCCTAATCACCGTTTCACTTGGGAGGAATTTTGGAGGGCATTTCGCGACTTTCATATTCCCAAGGGTTTAATGGATCTTAAAAAGAGGGAATTTCTTAGTCTCACACAAGGCAACAAAGATGTGATAACATATGTGCACACTTTCAACAATCTCTCTCAATATGCTCCCAAAGATGTGTCTACCGATGCCAAGAGGCGAGAGCACTTTTATGAAGGGCTCTCGGAAGAATTGCAAGACAAGCTCTCTACTACAAGGTTTGATGATTTCAATGATATGATCAATGTGGCTATTCGGGGCGAAAACAAGATGAAGAAGCTTGAAGCAAAGAACCATAAGCGTCCCGCTCCTTCTCCGGCGGGTGGTAGTGCACAACGCCCGCGCATGGGGCCTCCCCCGCCTCGTGCGCCGAGTGCACCTCCTCCGCGCCATATGTGGATTGCGAACCGCCGGCCCAATTAACAAAGCCAACCTCCAAGGCCGGCTAATCCTAGTTGGAATAATGCAAATAGTGGTCCAAGGGGCCCATGCTACAATTGCGGTGGTTCGGGCCACATCTCCAAGAATTGCCCCTCTCCAAGGCAAGGTGGCGCTCCCAATGCGCCGAAGCAAGGGAATCCTCCACCTCAAGTTTCACGTCAAGGAGCCAAGAATCAACAAGCCTCTAAGCGTGGTCACCTCAACTACACCACCGTAGAGGAAATTCCGGAGCACGCCGAAGTACTATTGTGTATATGCTTCTCGTAAATTCCTCTCCCGCTGTTGTTCTTTTCGATTCCGGAGCCATTCGTTCTTTCATCAATAAGAGCTTTGCTTTACATCATAAGCTACTAGTGCAACCACTACCCTCTCCATGTCTCATAGACTCACCGGGTGGAGAAATAGTCACCAAGAATTTTGTGGAAAAGGTTCCTATTACCATGGAAGGGCATATCTTTGAGGCTAACCTTCTCGTATTAGACAAGTTGGGGTTAAATGTTATACTTGGTATGAATTGGTTAGGCAAACATGATGGGATCATTAAGTGTGGGCCTCGCACCATAGACCTTTTGCACCCCTCCAAAATAAGAGTTACTCTTTCCCTTGATAAAGAAGCCCCTTGTCTTTGTACCTTGGTGGGTACCAAAACCTTTTCTATGGAAGAAATACCCGTGGTTTGTGAATATCTAAACGTCTTTCCGGAGGAAGTACCGAATGCCTCCCGACCGTGAGGTCGAGTTTGTTATTGAACTCTTGCCCGGAACGGCTTCCATTTCTAAGAGACCTTATCGTATGCCTCCCAATGAGCTAAAAGAATTAAAAGGGCAACTTAAGGACTTATTGGACAAATGTTTCATTCATCCGAGCTCCTCACCTTGGGGATGCCCGGCTCTCTTTGTGAAGAAGAAATATCAAAGTTTGAGAATGTGTGTAGACTACCGCCCTCTCAATGAAGTCACCATCAAGAATAAACATCCTCTTCCTCACATTGATATCTTGTTTGATCAATTATCCGATGCTCTTTATTTCTCCAAGATCAATCTAAGGTTGGGTTATCATCAAATCAAAATTCGTAAGGATGATATTCCCAAAAAGGCCTTCTCTACTCGGTATGGACTTTATGAATATACCGTCATGTCCTTTGGTCTCACCAATGCACCGGCCTACTTTATGTATTTGATGAATAGCATCTTCATGGAGGAACTTGATATCTTTGTGGTGATATTCATCGATGATATTCTTATCTATTCCAAGACCAAAGAAGATCATGCCCATCATCTCCATGTGGTTCTTCGAAAACTTAGAGAGCATCGACTTTATGCCAAGTTTAGCAAATTTGAGTTTTGGTTAGAGGAGGTATCTTTTCTTGGTCATGTCCTCTCTCATGATGGTGTTGCCGTGGACCCTAGTAAGGTGCGAGATGTGCTCGATTGGAAACAACCACAAAGTGTGACCGACATCCGGAGTTTTCTTGGACTTGCAGGATATTATCGCCGATTTATTGAAAACTTCTCCAAGATAGCCAAGCCTATGACCGAGTTGTTGAAGAATGGGGTCAAGTTTGAATGGTCCAAAGATTTCAAAGAAGCCTTTCAAACCTTGAAAGCTCGTCTCACTACCGCTCCCGTTCTTGCTAAACCAAATATCCACAAGAGCTTTGATGTTTATTGCAATGCGTCTCGCATTGGCCTCGGTTGTGTTCTCATGCAAGAAGGTCAAGTGGTGGCTTATGTTTCACGCTAATTGAAGTGTCACGAAGAGAATTATCCTACTCATGATTTAGAGCTTGCGGCCGTTGTTCATGCTCTCAAGATATGGTGTCATTATCTTCTTGGTAACCATTGCAACATCTACACCGACCACAAGAGCCTCAAATATAGCTTTACCCAATCCGATCTCAACATGAGGCAACGAAGGTGGCTTGAATTAATTAAGGACTATGATCTTGAAGTCCATTACCACCCCGGCAAGGCGAATGTCGTTGCCGATGCACTAAGTCGCAAGGCTAGGTGCAATTGTCTAAACTTTGAGCCTCATGTCAATACTTTATGTGATGAACTTCGGAAGCTTGGAATAGGAATGGTCGCGGAAGGTTATCTTGCAACTCTCTTTGTAAAGACCAATTTCTATGAACAAATCAAAGAACCCCAAAGTAAGCACAAGGGAATGGCTCACATCCTTTCATCAATAAAGGAGGGCAAAGCCCAATGTTTCTCGGTTGATGAACAAGGTGTTATTTTATTTGGAAAAAGGATAGTAGTGCCTAAGGATCACAAGTTGAGACGCCTCATTCTCGATGAAGCTCATAGCTCACAACTATCTATTCATCCAGATAGCACGAAGATGTATCAAGATCTCAAACAAAGGTTTTGGTGGACTCGCATGAAGCGAGAAATCGCAAGGTATGTGGCCGAATGCGATATTTGCCAAAGAGTTAAGGCCGAACATCTCAAGCCGGTCGGTACTCTCCAACCTCTACCCATTCCATATTGGAAATGGGAGGATATAGGAATGGATTCTATTACTAGCTTACCCAAGGCTTCTCAAGGATATGATTCTATTTGGGTAATTGTGGATCGTTTGATGAAGTCGGCTCACTTTCTTCCGGTTAAGGCCACTTATCGTGCCAACCATTATGCGGAGTTGTATCTCACTTGGATTGTGTGCCTTCATGGTGTCCCTAAAACCATAGTCTCTGATCGTGGCCCTCAATTTGTTGCTCACTTTTGGAGAAGCCTTCATGATGCTATGGGGACCGACCTCACCTATAGCACCGCCTATCATCCCCAAACCGGTGGACAAACCGAGAGAGTTAATGAAATTCTCGAAGATATGTTACGTGCTTGTGTGCTCATTTATCAAAAGAAGTGGGTGATTTGCTTGCCTTTTGCGGAAGTCTCTTATAATAATAGTTATCAAGCAAGCATCAAGATGTCTGCCTTTGAGGCCCTCTATGGAAGAAAATGTAGGACACCCATCAATTGGTTCGAGACCGGAGAAAGACCCTTCTATGGCCCGGACTTAGTTATGGAAGCCAAAGATCAAGTTAGGACAATTCATGAAAAATCTTCATATAGCTCAATCTCGCCAAAAGAATTATGCCGATCGTCGTCATTGTGAACTTTGTTTCAAGGTTGGAGACCATGTTTACCTCAAGGTCTCTCCTTTCAAGGGCACTCGCCGCTTTCAAGTTAGAGGAAAGCTAGCACCACGATATGTTGGACCATTTCATATCACTAAAAGAGTTGGTAAGGTGGCTTACCAATTGGAGCTTCCCGAATCACTTTCTATCGTTCACAATGTGTTCCACATCACTCAATTGAAGGAGTGTCTCCGAGTTCCAACCGAAGCAATTGACTTAGATGTTCTCGATCTTCAACCGGGTCTCACGTATGATGAACATCCTATTGGTATTCTTGATCATGTTGAGAGGGAAATGAGAGGAGGCAATGTTAAGTTCGACAAAGGTCAATGGAGCAGTCACTCCGAAGAGGAAGCCACATGGGAACGCGGGGATAAAATGCAGCAAGAGCATCCCGAACTCTTCTCCGATCAGTAAGATTCACCAACCCCAACCCACCAAGCTCTGTTTGTGAAATCTATCTTCTCTTAATTTTATATATGTACAGAATCACCATCAAAAGAGTGAAACCTATCTCTCACTAACTACTCGTGCTTCTTAAGGAAAACTTGTTGGTTAGCTATCTTATCTAGGTGAATATGACCACCCTAAGCAAGGGGTTTTAAGCATAAGATGTCGCTATCTCTTTATTGGTTTCAAGCCAATGACCCTAGTAACCATGACCATCTTGCCTTCTCCGATGTCCCTTGCCTTCCTAATCACTTGAATCTCAGGACGAGATTCTTTTATGGGGGCGAAGATTTGTAACGGGCAAAAAAAGGAAAAAGAAAAACCCCCCGTGCGGACCCCACATGTCATCCCCTCCCCTTGCTCGCTCGGCTCCCACGCGCTCGCGCATTGGGCGCCATGGGCGGTGTCGCCACGTACCGGACGCCGACCGGCCGTGCCTCCGGCATCTCGCGCGCGCCCCGGCCTCACTCGCCTCACTCCTCGTTTTAAACCCGCCAAAGCCCTCCCCGTGAAACCCTAGCCGCTCCCACTCCTCCCTCCATTAATGCCGTTGCTCGGAGCTCCGCCGTCCGTCGCCTCCGGTGAGCCCCGCTGCCTCTTATCGCGTGCCTCGTGCGTTCCGCACCGCCGCAACCTTCGCCGGTCCTCACCCCTGTCGATCTCGCCGTGTGTAGCGCCGCCGCCGTTGACTCCCTCCACCGGTCGCCGCCGCTCATAGTCAACCCCCGCGCCACCGTCAATCCTCGCCGAGGCCTACACCGGTGAGCTTGCCATACCGTGGAACGCGCCACGCTCGCCGTCCCGTTCCCGCTCCGCCCTTGCCGTCGCCGGCGCCGCTTCGCCGCCGCCGCGCCATGCGTGCTCCGCGCGTCGCCCGCTGCCGTGGGCTGGCTGGGCCTTGCTCCGCGCTGCTGGGCTGCTGCCTTGGGCCACAGCTGGGCTGGATCTGGTCCCTGGCCCAATATTTTGCTGTGCTGTGCATGTGTAGATGTATATGTGTGCGAGCAGATCTTGTTTGATTTTTAGTAAATCGTGTATAGCTCCAAAAATCTTGATTCTTGTTTTGTTAGATTTCTATGATGTTGCTCAGTGATCTAAAAATATGAAACTGCTATGTTTCTTTTGTACTTTTCAAGTTATAGATTTATTTGTTCTAGGGATGCAAAATGCTTAATAAATTGTATATTGCTCCAAAAATTGCAAATCCAACTTTTTAGATTCCTTGACTTATGCTATGTCCATATCAATAGCTCAAGGTCACAGTTTGTACATTTTTACCACTGTATCTGTGTTTCTGTTGTACTTTTCAAGTTATAGATTTATTTGTTCTAGGGATGCAAAATGCTTCATAAATTGTATATTGCTCCAAAAATTGCAAATCCAACCTTTTAGATTCCTTGACTTATGCTCTGTCCATATCAATAGCTCAAGGTCACAGTTTGTACCTTTTTACCACTGTATTAGTTGTATCCGCTTTTCTAGGGCTGGAATTTGATTTAATTTTCATATATTGCAGAAAAATGATAAAATGGTAAATCCAACTATGTCAATATTTGCCCATTGTCTAGTTTATGAGAAAAATGAGTTTGGCATTTGTATGCTATGTTTAGATGTGTTTCATGATTTATGTGCTTTAGGGTTGCTTATTTTAATTAATTTGCTGCTATTAAATGGAAATAGAGTTTATGTTAAGTCCAACTCTATCAATTGGTTCTGTCAATTCTCTATTAGAATAAAATTTGCTTAGAATATTTCTGTTATGTATAATTTTATTTGAGCTATATCTTGATAGCTAACCTCGTATGCTTAAGTAATTATTCTTTTCCTAGTGGTTACTTGTTAAATGTATTTTCCTTGCCTTGTCATGGTTGTCTTGTTTACTCGATGCATTTCATAAGAATGTCATTTGCACCATTCTAATGCATGCATACATTCATACATTCTAGCGAAGCCATCGAGCCCTCGTTTGAGCCCGAAGTTGAAGTGTTCATCGAACCCGAAGATAACCAAGGCTAGCTGCTAAGCATCTTCCAAACCCATGTTTTAATAATAAATTGTTTACTATATTGCTATGGATTGCATTGGGTTATGTTATGTATCAGGCATTTGTAGAACCTATGATCTTTGTTACATTCCTTGATTTTCAAATATTTTTCCTTGTCGCTCTCTAGATGGTACTAATGCTTATTTTAACTTGATAATTGCTTAGCCATGCTTAGAGTTAGGGGAAGGTCATTTGGGTCAAGGGAAGGGAGTCTATGGTCAATGGGAATCCTTTCATATGGTTGGTAAATGATGGAACATGTTGTTCAAGATGGTTGCGAGATTTGGGCGGATTGTAGGGTCACGAGAATGTAGTTGGTGACATAGAACTGCTTGAGTCGATTAAGGCCCGTCTGTGGATGACCTTGTTTTGAGCATCCTTGCGTGCTACCACATATCCAACATAATGTTAAGGATGAGCCCATTAACCTAGTTGTCTTGTTCGTTTGGGGGCACGGTCCGAGTTGTGTGGCCGTGGGCTATGTAGAGGGACCTAGGGGGGTGTCCCCGGTGGACCTAGTGTTGCCTCCGCACAAGCTAGGTGTGTCTCAAAAGTTCGGGACTCTTCGGGAAGGGTTGTGATGAGTACCCCCTTGTCCACCTTTAGCAGGGTGGGCAAGCCGCATCGTCCTCATGTCTTGTGGATAGAATAAGTACACCCTTGCAAGGTTAAATCAATTCGAATTGTCGCGCAATCAGTTATGAGCAAGCTCAAATCAATGAATTCTTCGCTATGTTATCGTTTGGTTTATGTTACATGTCCCTATGTTCATGCTCTATGTTTAGATGATGATGCTCATGTTAAATCACTAAAACTTATGGTGGGTTTGGGAAAGATTAATAAAATATGCTAGCTGTCCATAGGGTGTTATTTCACTTGCTAATGGTCAAAAACTAAGGCTAGGATGAGATATGCTTTTGCAAACTTTACTTAACCTTAAGGCCTCCTTCCTTACTACAACCATATGCATACTCCTTGATTAATATTTGCGTAAGTCTTGCGAGTAGCGTTTGTACTCATGGTGCTATGGTTACCAAAGATGCAGGTGAGCCCGAGATGGTGTTTGGTCACTTCTACCCCGCCGACCCTAGTGTTGGTGATGAGTAGAGAAGTGGTTGTGCTCGCTTCGATGGTGTTCTTGGGCAACGACACCTTTGAATATCCTCTTTTCCGCTACGTAGTTTATGCTCTTTCGAAGAGATCGAAGTTAGGGTTTAATCACTAATCTCATGATATTCTTGTTTATGTTAGAAGGCTCAAAACTTGTCATTTGTAGCCCTTTACTTAAATTTCAGATTTGAACTCTCGCTATGTTGAGATTGTAAGCTTATTTGTTGAAGACTTGTAATGTTAAATTTTGCCCTTTATAGTCCATGTGGCGATGAGAAACTTTGTACACGGTGTGTGCGCTCGATCTTGGGCATGTTGAAGCACATACCGGGACTACAGGGTTTGCTTTTGCTTTAAGGGAATTGGGATCGGTTACGTGTCCTTAGATGTGGGTTAACACTTGGTGAGTCGAAAGACGAACACGTGTTAGCCCTCATCTTTCCGGAATGTTCGACGGTTCATTTAAACCAAATGCGAATTGGGTGGTTCTTTACACCCTGCCTCGCCGTCGCCCTCTCCCGGCACCTCCGTCCCACCGCGTGCGGCAATGGGCGGCGGCCCCGTGCGCCGGCGCCAGCCAGAGCGCCCCTCCTCCCCCTCTCCAACCCCGCCCGCTCCCCCAGTCGTGCGACTTTTCGCAGGCGTGCGGGGAATGGGTGGCCACGACGGCGGGGCACGGGCGGCCGCACGGCATGCGCGGTGCGACGGCGGGCGGCTCCCGTGGCCACGACGCGCGTGGCACGGGTGGCCAGCGATAGGGGCCGCGGAGGTCGAGCGGCGCGGTGGCGGGGGGCCGCCGCGGCGAAGCGGTCGCGGCAGGCCGGCGAGGAGGGGAGCACGTCGATGAGGACGAGGAGGTGACCGAGGAGATGGTGGACAGGGTGGTCCGGCGGACGAAGCTGGCGGCAGCGGCGCCCGCGGGGCAGGCGTGGCGCCGTCGTTTTTGATGCCGTCGGAGTTGAGGCCGGGCTTGGGGTTCACGGGGCCCGCGGCCTCGAAGCGCGGCGGTGGTGCGTCGAGGGGCTTGCCGCCTTTGCCGAGGTCCTAGGTCGCCGCGGAGGACCTCGTCCCCGTCGTCGGTGCCGTGGGTCGGGAGGGCGTCGCTAGCGGGGTCACGGATGGTGGCCATCTCCGTTGTGGTGGGAGGCTCGATCTGCTTCCTTCTCTCTCCATCCGTGCTGTGCGCGGCAAATCGAGCGAGCGCAGGAGGCGGGGGAGCAACGGCTGAAGGCAGGCCCACGCCATGTCGCTGAGTCGCGGATGGCCGCTACCGCGCTAGATTTGGCGCTCGAAGCTCCATCCGCTGCGCTTCCGTGCAAGATGCAGGACGCCGCTGCAGGCGTTTTTTATGCCAGTGCGGGTAGCCTATGGGCATATAAGATTACATGGAATACAAGGTACAAGAACCAACAGTCCATGCTTCGCGTTCGAGCGTTATGAGTCCGAGCAAATTCAAATGCCGAATACTATAATTCAACAACATATCTGACGTAGAGGTACAGATGCCTGCAAAATATATTATTCTAGTTCAAAATTTAATGAACCACTCAACTGTATGTTAATATCAGCATGATACACCCTAAAATTACAGAATTGAACCGCTGGCTAGATCATAGAACTACTATTAACCATTGAAAACCAGAACACAGATTCACTTATGCCTTGCAAACTGTCACTCGGCTACCCAAGCCTTGTGCTCACATTAGCCATAAGATTAGGTCCAACAGAACAAATTTTAACAAATAATGGTTGATTCAGATCAGAAATGATCAATCAAAGCCGAGCGATATCCTTCTATGTATGTACTCAGAACAAAAACATGTAGCATACACATTTTGTTGATGTGTTGGTATCTTTCATCAACCAAGGACTTTCTTGATTTCCTGAGCGAACTTGGCTCTCTGAGAAGGATCCATCTGAGCGAGCATCCAAAGGAACATGTGAGAAGATGGAAATGGTTACACAAAAAAACTGCATGTATTAGAATCATGATTTGGCCAGATGCATAGTGTATAGTGAGTTAGTGACATGCAAACAAATTGGGAACTATGAAGTGAGGTGCAGCAGATAGCACCAGTTGGAACCCAAGTTAAATACAAAAAAAATAATGGGTAAAACCAGCAGCTAGCAAGCTTACTTTATCTAATAGTGTAGAAAGACCCTGCGAGAATGCTTCTAGATCTGAACTGGAGCCTGCAAGATCGGAGAGCGATTGAGACACCTTTTGAGCCCTTAGCTCCTGGATATATCCCTTGTAGTTTTCAGGATTGTCCTTCCAGGCAACAAAAGCATCGTCATCATCCCATTCAGTGTTTCCTGTTGCTGCTAGAGAAGCCAAGTACCATTCCTTGATCAGCTCAACTGCTGACTGATGAGTGAAGTGGTCACCAGCTATTCCTCTTATTTCTTTTGCAAGAACATCTTCGGAGATCCTCCTCCGCAGCCTTTTGTAGAAGAAAGAACGCGATTCTTCCCAATCTACAACTTTCTTAATCACACCTTTAGCTGCCATTCTGAGGGAAGTATCATGCAATTCAGCAAACCGTATTGCAATCTGGGTATATAAAGGCAACAATTGTTTGGTACGAGCTTCTATACTCTTCTGAAGGGATTCTATGTCAGGTAGGCTTCCATTTCCAACCTTTGCACCTTGGAGTTTTGCTTTCATATTTATCAACTCTGGGTCAAGCCTACCCATACAGTCTTGGAGTTCCTCTGACCTGAACTTGATTTCAATTAACCCTTGAGGTTCAAGAACATTGCCTTTCGCAGTCCTCTCAGCATAACACTCAATTCGGTCTGGATTTATTTTGCTATCAACCACAACCCAAGCTCCTCCACGCAGCTCTCCAGCCATAGGAATGTAGACAAATGCAGGTTGATTATATGTCCTAAGATTCTCAACAATTGTTGACCCAGCCTGAAGAATCCCTTCAAACAGATCTCTTTGTCCACCGGAGAAACCTCTCCAGTTAGCAAGGATGAACAGAGGCAATCCTTCACGGTTGAAGTCCAATAATGCCTGAGCTGTCTTTGTTGCAGAATCTGGGAACCACACTTGTCCAGCACGAGGAACAGATCGCTCATGGGAATCAAGCTGGCCTGGATCAGCAGGGATAAGCTGCATCATTGTTTGCGTCTCCACAGCTATGACACCGACAGGGATTCCTCCAAGCTTTGCTCTGCCAGTAACCACTGTTTTCGCCCATCCTTCAAATGTCTCCACAAAGCTGTCTTTGTCGAACATACCACCCAACCATTTCCCTTGGCTGTCATCTACACCACGAATGGCTGCACGCGGATCACATGTGTTCTCAGGGATGTATGCAACAGGTCTGTCTGGTGGGTCCAAAGGTTTTGTAATAGGAAGAGGTCCACCAATGTTCGCAGGAACATAGCTGAGCCATCTCAATATATTGGAAACACCTTCAAGGTCATCTGTAACAGTCAAGTGGACAACACCATTGGTAGCCATGATCTTAGGACCACCCAATTGCATGTGGGAGCTGTACACTTCCCGCCCAAGAAGCTTGTTCAGGGCAGAAAACCCAGTTAAAATAATAGGCTGGTCAAGACGCTGTATGCACCGTATACCAAGCCGAGCAAGATAAGCTCCTATTCCTACAGTCCGCCCAGTCACGAATGTAAGTGTAAATGTCTCCTTATATGCCCTAGAATAAGCACTGGCAATAGCAGCACTTCCATGTATATTCTCAACACCAAGACCATCCTCCTTGCCCACAACAGAGTCAATAATCCACCTAATTTCACCACTATCCAGCTGCAGCTTGTGTGCTATAACAGAAGATCTAATACGATCATAGTCTTCTTCAGTCAAATAAATGTACTGAAACCCACGTTCAGGGCTGCCTTCATCAGACCACCCAACACGGAAGCAAGATTTCACTTCATCGGCTATGCCAATCCTCGCACCGGAGTTTGCTGCCAAGTATATAAGAGGAAGCTTCTTCTCGCAGGCCAGATTGGTGACAGCTTCAAAAAATGCATCTTCCCTTGGGCCAAATGATCCAGCTCTGAATGTAATATCATTTGCTACGACAATAATCTGCCTGCCATTTGGAAATTCAGGAGTGGACATCTCTAAGATCCAAGCTACCATGCCAATGTCATTGAGCCCAGCTGGACGCTCCATGGGAATTATAGGAGTGCCCCAAGACCCATGTTTTTCAGCAAATACCAGCTCTGTTGCCTTCACGTAAGATTTACTATTTTCACCGCCTTTAGAAATGCTGGAGCCATGGGACTGCCATGACTTCTGCAGTGCAGTTTCAAACGCCTATAATTTTTTAGCCATTATCAGCTTTGGTTGAAGATACCTAAAAATACAGACAAGTATGAGGAGGGAGAGGGGTCAACTCACCAGTGGAAAATCATAGCAATATGTAGTTCTGTTGTTCCTAGCAGAACAGCGTTTCAGATCAATGACACTCAAAGGTTGATACGGATTATTCAGCGCAACACCATGCAAAGGACTAGCTGACGAAGAAGCAGAATGGTATACCAACTTCTGCGATTCTGTATCTTCCACTTCCCGGTAGATCTGAAACCATTAAAAGTGTTATGTACTTCAGAACATAATTAAATGGGGTGGTAGTGTGAAATATATAAGAACCACATGTTGACTTATATTTTAATGTGTGCAATACAAAATAAGAATACAGTAGGGACAACTTACATCGACGGTGCAAGTGTGACTAGTAACATTTGTAGTTACAACTCTCCAGATGCCACTGGCAGGCCCATCACAGTCCAACTTCAGCTTCACCTCCCACTGGCATACAGAAAGATGATGCATCTGCGCACCAACGAGTTCGTGTATCTTCAGAGCCATTGATTTTAAAAGTGAACAAGCAGTAGCTCCATCTTGGCCAACATCAACAATTGTGCTCCTGGTTAAAATGAAAATCTTTGCTGAGGACACCTACCTAATAGGCAAGCCATAAATGTTTCCCAAAAACGATTATGTGCACACTTACCCTGAAAACGGAACGAGATCAAGAAGCTTTTGTTCTTTCATTATGCACAAATACATGTGAGAATGACCAGTCCTAATTGCATGAAGCTCTAATTCTTCAATAGCAGTCATCAACGATCTTAAAATACTGTTTGATGTAAACGACAAAGATTCCTCGGTGTCGCCAATTTGGGCTGATGTAAAGTTGTTGCCTGCATTGGGTTGCCTGACAATAGTTCGGAAAAATACTCTATGCAACATTTTGGGGTTTTCAGTATTTCTTAATGTGTAGATGTGCCATTGACGATCACGTGATGGAGTATACTTCATTTCATTGTATCCTTTCACTTTCAACTTATCCTGTATTCATTATAGGCAAAAATAAGTTATAAATAGTGAAGAAAATAAACAAACCATAAGAACAGAATGTAGTAAAACAACATGAGTAATGTGATAAAGAGACCAATTCAAGAAGCGCAGAGAGGGGAGGCTCCACATGCCGCAGAATTTGCTCTTCCTCATAACAACTCTTTTCATCTGACCAGATGAATGTGTGGCGCATTGGCATGCGTGCTTCATCTCTTTGAACAATGCAACTTATAACCTTCAAACCAGCAGCTCGGAGATCATTCACGACACTAGTATCCATGAGTATCTTGGTAAGTTTTTCCATCCTATGTTGAGCTTGATCATCACTGCTGAAAGAAATGGAGTCTGTTACACAGAGTTAAAGAGATCAGAAAAAAAAAACTATTGGACCTGATATTGCTCATGAGCAGACCTGATATTATTTTCATTTTCAGCACTCAATAAGGCAATGTGCATCATGTTGCCCTCAGAGCTAGTATGTTGTGCTGAATCCTTCAATGCAGCTACAATGGCTGTTTGTGCAGATTCAAGTGATTTAAGAACAACCATGGCCCCCCATCTTTTTCGATCAAGAATGGCACCTTGTCCATTTTTAGTATCCATATGACCTTCAGAAAATTCCCATAAAGCAAAGGCACCAGATTCCTTAAATTTCATTTGGATGCTATCCTTCACAAGAAGAGGCTGAAAAATATTATTGTCAGGTTAGCCAGCATGTTTTGCTATACATGTAGTACAAGTTGGGAGACCACAACATTCCACACCAATAAATTTTAGTAAACCATCAGTATATCCCATTGCTCAATATTTCTCTTTGTGAAGTAAAAAGATGAGCATGACATTTCTTAGTATACACATACCAGATGTGCTCAGTCGGACTACGAACGACATCAAGTTAGTTGATATAATAATACCTGATACAATCGAGATATGTATGTTTCGATCACTTTCTGCTGAACTGTTGGATCACTGTAATCAAACAAAGAAATAAGTGCATCCTCAACAGGCAATGGGGCAGAGACTAGATCTTCCATGCTATCTTTAATAGTCATTTCTCCCTTATGCATCCCCAGATCAGAAAGGCTTCTTGCAATGCTTGCACGGAGTTCACTTAATTTAGTTTGTTCAAGAAGTTCGCTTGCTTTAAGGGCCAACTGTGTTTATTAGATGCATGGAATCAGTTAGAATAGAATATCAACGAAAATAATAACAGGAATATCTAGGTTATTTATAGTAACTGGACCTTATAATATCTTTTATGATTGAGTGAAGAAAAGCGAACCAACAGATCCCTGTAGGTAGCAGGATTTGGATAAACCAGCTTTTCCATTAGTGCTGTTACAAGCTTAGCTTTGTTCCTCACACCCTACGGACAAAATTACACTATCAATAACAAAGATCGTTCAGTGATCAATTTGCATAATGTCGTCAGATCGTCAGGAAAATTACCTGGTGAGACAACACAATGTCTACAACCTTCTGCAGATCTTTACTGTGCTGATGACGCAGGATTTCAATTACGTCAGACTGTCAAGGCATAATTAAAGAAATATAATAAATCAAATTGTATCCAGTGAATTCCATCTGAAGCCAGGGAAAAGTTTTCGGCTACATATACATGTCATTTGTTAAAATGTGCTCCTAACTAAGAGAATGGAAAGGAGTTAACATTTTGTGTTTTTATTTAGTGCTTCAGTTTGGATACGAATCATAACCTGGATCCCATCACTGAAAAGTTCTTCCACAGCAAGATACTCTTCGAAAAGGGACTTGACAACAAAATGAGCATGGCTTTCTCTCCCACCCTCATATGACTTAAGTAAGCTCATAAGTGGCTCAACAAGCCTCTCGTTGGTAGCTTTTTCCTTCTCTGAAACATATGCAAGATTTGCCTACATAAAAAGAAAAATTTAAAATTAGCAAACAGTTTAAAAAGCAATACCACAAAAGAAACCTGAAACTGACCTCAATGATGTCTCTCAGCAGCTTGGATGGAAAGTCCTTGTTTTTCCCATGGTAAAAGTTCAATTTGTATTCCTTGTATGTATCCTCTAACTGCATAATAAAAGATAGAAATATCAGAGCTACAATGAAAAGGGGTTATGTAAGGATATACCAGAAGAACTACAATCGTGAAATCAAAACCATAGTTATTAGGACCGGACCGGACCGACGGTTGGACCGTTAAAAGACCGAACCAGAGCCTCCAGCGGTCCGGTTCGCTTCAAAGACCGTTCATGCAATCAAACCGGTAAAAACCGGATGAACCGGCCGGTTTTTAGTGGAACCGGTGAACCGGCCGGTTCCATGCGAACCGGGACGTTTTTTTATTTGTTGAGCTGCACCTCGTCTGCGGGACTGCGGCTGGCATCTGCGCGCCAGTCTGCGCCCTTCCGCATGTGAGCGGCGGCCCTGATTCCTTGCGCAGGTGTGCGCCTGTGCCCCCGCGGGCCTGCCCACTCCCCTGGCTGTTCTGCACTTTTGCATCGCGCACACAGGAAGAAGACTACAGTGCAAGAGTTACGTACTTACATAGTTACAGATATGTCTAAAATGATCTAATTTGAGTAAATACAATGTGCATGCTTTACTGATTTTAGAGACTGGGCTTGCTTGCATGTTGCAGGTTAAATGGGTGTTGGAAAGAGCACTTCTGTACGTTCTTTTTCATGTGTTTGGTACTTTTATTTGGTCGTGCATTTGTGGTGTATGTTCATCTTTTTTTGAATTTGTGGTTCAAACGTTGAAATTGAAATGCAACTAATATGGTTATATAATTGTATTATTTATTAGCTTATTTTCCTAATAATTAACTATGTAGTATGTATAGTTATTATGTTAATTACCACATATATATAGGCACCGGTTCAAAGTATTTGTGGCCGGTTCAGTGTAACGGTTCAATACTATCGAACCGGCGGTTCAACCGGTTTACAACGGTTGAACCATTAAACCATTGAACCGAGACCTCCACCGGTTCGATGACCGGTCCGGTCCTAATAACTATGATCAAAACAAAACATAGATTGACCTTCTATCTGGAAAAATGCTAAAGTGAAATATTCTAAATTTTTGGGTCGGGTTGCTGTTTCTCACTGTGGCGATCTTTCTTTAAATTGTGTTTAGTGTGTGGGGTGTGTGTCGGGAAGGGCTTTTATTAGCCTTTCCCTTTATGTGTACTTTTTGTTCTCTCTTTCTTAATGAAATGACACCCAGTTCTCCTGCGTCGTTCGGAAAAAAATTTTAAATTTTAGCACATGAATACAATTTAGATTTTACAAAATAAACTACAGCAAATTACAGAGTTTAATGCACATAACACAGTGAAAACTAGTCTTATAAAATATCATAGTTCTACTATTGCTCAAAAAAAATATCATAGTTTTACTCTGGTGATATCACACTTTTCTGTCATCACCATATGCCAATATGTAAAATTAAGACAATCTATCTAGTAAAATGAATCATCATTCCTTTAAGAATTCTTGGAAGATTTGCTATATTTTGTCAATTGTCCCATACCTCACTCTTAAGATTTCTTGGAAGCCTAGTGGCTAGAACTGACATAAGTCCATCCCACTGTAGAAAAGGAAGCTGGGGATCATCCAGGCAGCACACCAAATCATGTACGACCTGAAAAGAAGCAGAATTTAAAACAAATCAATCAATATGTGATAAATGAGTGCTAAGACTTAATGAGATAGACACCAAAATACAATAACTTCAAATTAAAGAAGTGCAACTGAAAAATATGAAACTAGAAGACAAAACTCCTGAAAGAATGGATGATTGATATAACAGGTAACTTTGCGGTTACACTAACTTGAGCATGGTCAGCATACTGTCCTATAGAACTTCCAATAGATTATACAAAGTTTGGAACCAAAAGTTAGCACAACCAAAAAGGGAACCCAGACTAACCCTTAACTCATAAAAGCATACTCTCTAGTCTCTTATGTCCCAAAAATATATTTCATGATGAATTTAATGGTCCTTATTTGGAATCATAAATTTTGGTACTTTTTTGTATAAACTTGGCCCAACATAAGATGATTTGACTTGGGGCAAATCTAGAATGACACTCTTTTGGGAATGGAGGTGTACACGAGATATACTATAAGTAAAGGAAACACAAGATAAACAAAGAAACAAAATGGAAGATAATCACAATAAGATGGAATGTTTACTTCGTTGATATTATGCTCGTATCCTGCAAGGACCATTCGAGCAGCATTCAAACTTGCAGCATATCTTTTGTGTACTTGACTAGAGGCGGCAACAGGAAGGCCCATTTGTGGAAATATTCCATCAAATGGTTCAGCTCTTTTCACAGCAGAAGGGTCATCAAGATCCAGCCTTGCTATAAGATCACCAGCCTGAACATGTTCAGAAATGTTACATGCAATAGCTATGTGATGCAAGCACAATGCAAGAAGTGGAGATGTATATAACCTGCAAGGCCTGGCCCTCAGACATCATGACATGAATGACACCAGAAGCAGGCGACAAGAGAGGCATGCACATCTTCATAACCTCAACTTCCGCATATGGTACATCAGCATCAACATGAGCACCATCAGCAACCAAGAAGCGAAGAAGTTTGCAGGGTGTCTCAGCTAATAACTTTGATGGATCATGATCATTCTGCAAGAACACAGTCATCACATACTTGGGGCATACTGTAGTGTAGCCAAAATCTTACTATCTTAAAAAGGCTTCTTCTCGATTTTTCAATCACCCCTGATTACAGTATTCTAAGGAAGGTTTTGTAGTTAAATGTCACTAGAATCAAGTACATTATAACTTCACAACAAGGATTAGTGACAATTTTCTTACGTGATGTCTACTGTAGAAAGCAAACATTTTTGAAGATAAGGTAGTGATAACAGACGAAATGCAGTAATAAATGATAGCCAAATCTGGTAGAAGTTTCTCAATCAACCAAGAATATAAAGGGAAAAAGAGAGTAAGCGCACCTGTAACAAACATGTTTTTCCATCAATCAGAAGTCGTGTACCACCGGCTTCTTCTTCCGCATAAACTACATGGCTATTTCCATCCAACTGAAGACATTACAGTTCAACAATCAGAACTTCCATCAACTTTGAAACCATTTATCAAAATTATTAATAAGCATAAAAGAAAGAACAAGTTACCTGTATTAAGAGGCCACCATCACATAAAGATTGTACATTCGCTTCAATTGCTGAATCATTCATTCGCAATCTGTAGCTGCCATGTCCAGTCCTTACAGTTTCAATCTACAACACAATGCAGACAAAACTCAGAATGTCCAACTTTATTGTAGCTGAAACAGATTTTCTTATGGGATGTCACACTTACTGTGTATTTGCTCCCTTCGATATTCAGATTAACTGTTGAATTGACAAGGGATATATGCTGCATGTAAGAATTAATGATCAACCACTCTTCACCTTAAAAAATATCCAGAGTATCCCACAAAAACATACCTTTGGTGGAATCTGGCCCTTGGTGAGATAACTAACATAATCAGAAACAGTGGCTGCATTGGCGGTTACTGTTTTCTGTAGGATATAACAACAATTTATATTAGACCATACATTGGTATGTTTTTCAAAGTAGCTTGAGAGAACTGCTAGCATGAGTGGTGTCATTTTTTCATCTTACATATAGAGCTCCTCCAACCACTGAAATAGGCCATGGGGGCCTCTCAGCTTGAACACGCATAGCTATTCTGGTATCAAGCCAACCAGTATGAATCTTATTTTCTCTGAAGTCTGAAGCCTGGATTAATACAGGGAAATAGCACCACGGGTTTAGGCGCAATGCAAAACAAACACAATGATAGTATAAAACCAACAAAAAGAAAAGGAGGCTTTAAAAGGTGGTTAAATATTTCTTACATTTAAGAGATCAACTGTGTAATCAACATTTGAATGAATTTCTCCACGAATTTGAATCTCCTTTAATGCAAGAGCCATGTTTGTTATTGCTGCTGATCTAGAGAGTCCATATGCAAAAACATGTCCTATAATGAAACAAACAACCTTTCAGAAGTGAGGACCAATATGAATTACAAAGAATATTCTCATGATTTGCACATACCAAACTGAGAATCAGCAAATTCATGAATGCCTCCACCAGACTGAGAACAGATAAAGGGGGAGTCAGAGTGCAAATTATTTGTTTAATTAAATGAACGACGAATGGTTAATAAACAAACAGTCCCATCTTTATCTCCACAATGGAGAATAGTGTGGCAGTTTCCCAAAGTTGTAAACAAGTTACCTTTACTGAGAAGTAGGCCCAAACATTAGGCTTGCTTTTGAAACTTATCTCCTGAAATTTTTTTAAAAAAATCAAGGACTTATAAGCAAGTTACCTTTACTGTTTGAACAATATATCTAGCATCACAAAACCTAACCTTCACTTTCCCACCGGTAGGTTTGAAACCATCATCCGGGTCCTCGCTAGTAATTCTAACTGCTACACAATGGCCCTTTGGCCATTGAGAATCCACTTCATCAAAATTAAATGGTGTAGCAAGAGCTGCTGTTTTCCTCCAAATGTCATACCCTCCTCCATAATCCATTCCATAGAAACGCCTGATTTCTACACAAGGAGATAATTTAGAGATTATGATAATACTAAGGAAATAAATAAGTTGGTAGATTGGTAATTACCTGGAATCTGCCAAAGAGGTATGCCCATTCCAACTGCAACTTGAGCTGCAGGCAGATTTACTTCGGCTATCCACTCAGTGACTGGATGCTCGACCTGAATGGAGATCATTTAACATTGTAAAGGATTCCCATTTCCCAACAGGTTAATTAATCAATAATGATGTTAAAGGGATCAAACCTGTAATCTGGGATTAAGCTCCAGAAAATAGTATTCTCCAGTCTCCATGCTGTAAAGGTATTCAACAGTAGCAGCACCAACATAACCCACAGCCTTAGCAAGCCTCCTTGCTGCCTGCTCAAGCGCTTTAACCGTCTCACGAGGAGCAACAGTAACTGGGCCTTCCTCAATAATCTGCCGTAAAAAAACATGAACGGAATTACAAGTGAGAAATAGATTGCGTAAGAAAAACGCATGGTTCTATAAATTGTGTATGCGGGTGGGTAGGTAGGGGGGGCAGACCTTTTGGTGTCGCCGTTGCACACTGCAATCACGACTGTGAAGTGCTGCTACATTGCCATATTGATCACAAAGCAACTGAACTTCAAGATGACGACTCTACAATAGTGAACTAGATTTAGAATAAAATATAATGGATCGCTTTGGTTGTTTGATAAAGTGAAAAGAGTTTTGGTTGTGAACGGAATGAACAAGTTTTGGTTGTTTGATAAAGTGCAGTTCAATAAAAAGAGGGGATCTTCAAAATGTAACAAGGTAGTCCAAAAGAAAAAGGGTCAAACATCTTCCCCACGAATTGTTGGGAAGTTGTTTCTCTCCAGCCATTATCCCAACCTTTCCATGATACCAACTGTAAATTGACATAAATGGCTCATGTACATGTCATTCAAAACTAAGAAAAGCTTAGTCCAGCTCCAGCAAGTGCAGTGTTTCATCCAGAGCACAATGATTCCTAGATTCTTAAAAAGGTATGCTATCCACTCAGCTGTTGTCTCTTTCAACAGTTTCCATCAATTAACTTTTCATAAATACTTTGATGTACAGAAATGATGGGTCGTTGCTTCATGTGTCAATAATGTATCAGATGAAGCTTCAAGAACATACAGCAATAACACCGAGAGAACAAAAAGGAAACTGACCTGGGATGCAAGCCTCATGATAAATATTGGGGAGCCAGGGACTTCACCTTGTACTTGCTTAAACAGTGCTCTAACCTCATCATCATTATGAACCTGCCAGGGAAATCGAGTTAGGCCCTGTTTGGCACAACTCCAACTCCAGAAAATCCATGGAGTTCTTGGAGCTGGGTATTAGGAGCTCCAGAAAATCCTGGAGTTGGAGCTGGGATTACATAAAGAGTATTGAGATGAATCATTTTGTTTATAGCTTATACTAAATATTAATATTTAAAGTATATTAATTTAGCATAGAAAGTGCAGATCTGGACTGGAGTTTGGAGCTGGAGCTATGCCAAACCGTCCCTTAATCATGTCAAAAGGTGGTTAGCCCTCCACACCAAACTCCAATGTGCACAACCTCCTCACAGATAGTTGCCAAATAAAGTAACGAACCTTTCTTATTCCTTTACCACCACCTCCCCAAGATGCCTTAATCATGGCAGGATAACCGACCACCTGACAACTTGCAACAGCTTCTTCTGTGGTAGTAACACAAGCTTTTCTATACATTTCCTCAGGTATTGCGTCTAAGCAGCATTCTAATGGAACTTCAACCTAAATGTAGTGTCATTAGAATATGATGAAAATGAATAGAGGTGAGCTCAGCAGATAGTCATCAAAGAGAGTGTGAAACTCACATCTGATCCACTCCACGAAAGAGTTGGGACCCCAGCTGCTTGAGCAATGAGAGCTGAACCGACCTTATCTCCCAATGCATTCATGGATGACGCAGGTGGCCCAAGAAAAACAATTCCTTTTGCAGTCAATGCATCTGGCAGTTCAGGATTCTCAGAAGCATGACCCCAACCAGGCCAAACAGCAGAAACACCTACTCTTTCTGCTATCTGCAATATGAAAACTCCATAGTTTTAATGGTAATAATTAAACTTTCCCAGTAGCTAAGCTGGAGAAATATGAATTTATCTACCTAAATATGCTAATTGTTACTAAGGAAGAAAGGAAATAGTGGATAAGTAGTAAAACAAAAGATTAGCAGTGCTAACCTCCACTATGAGTTGAACATTTGCATAGTTGTTATTGTTTGTTCCACCAGGCACCTCTACAAATTGATCAGCAATTCTAATGTGTTCTGCATTTATTCTCATGTCCTCCGGAGTTGCCATAGCTATGAGCTGAATTGCCCTCTCTGATCCAAAAGTATCGTTAGCCCATGTCCGGACACTCCTCATGAACTTTGTTGCTGCCATTCCATTGTTGGCCACTAATATACTGTGAATTGGTGTTTTGCCACCTAGCGCCGCACAAAAGTCAACAACATTGGACACTGAGGCATGTCTCCCATTATGTGTTTCATTTATAATCCCATTCATTTGATAGGACTCTGCTGGCCCCCTGGGATCCTCAGATCCACTGCAAAAGGACAAAAGGAAAGGATTAATGTTCTGTTCAGAATGCTTACAATATGCAGGGTTGACATAAATCAACAAAGTTCAACTAGTTTTTGTACCTACCAAGTATGTCCCATTTATGTCAAGCATTGATATAGAACAAAATTCTGAAAAAAAAAGAGATATGCAAACATGATTTCATAAGTGTCTGCTATCCTGACATACTGCAAGTAGTTCTGCAGCATTAGCTGTAACCACGCCATATAAGAGAGTGTAGTATTCATTATGCTCTAAATAGCAGATACAGAAACAGGTCCCTTGCTGTGTTACAAACTGCAACAGGACAGCACATATTTTGAATCATTTACTATGACACATGGAGGTGTATGGTACTACAATATTTCAGCACAACAAGATTAAGACAAGTAGTATTAAAGAAACTAGTACAAATAAGCTGAAGAACATTTTTCCAAAATAAACACGTCATACAACCATAAAATGATAAAGTGCTTACTGTGAAATATCCACTTCCGAAGTTGCCTCATTTCGATGGTCGATGATGCCAGCAAGACCTACATGCAGACAAATTCGAGACTGAGCACGTCTACATTAATACTTAGCAACTACTCCCTCCGTGACTTGTTCAGACAGATTATGGAGACTAGTAAAAAGACTCAATTGCCCTCGATTAAACGCCATGTCAACGCAATAATGAGGCGCTAATTACGTGGGTACGTCAGCTATTTGCATGTCTCCACATACCTTCCTTATCCCTTCCAGCCTGCCAAATCATGCCATTAACCTAGCTAAATTCGTTCAGACTGGTGGGGAGATAAACCATAAAGGGGTATTTTGGTCAGTTTGCAGGCAGAAGGTGGATTGAGAATTCTAAATGTAGCTATATTTGGGACAAATTTTGAATCCTTAACGTGGCTATACTCTAGGACAGAGGGAGTATAATCTAATTTTCTGTGCATATTTCACTGGCAAAAAAAGACGTAAAGCGTTACCTGTTTCACAGGAATGAAAATAAATAGAGGTTAACATAAATGTAATGTAATTTGATGAAAATATAAAGAAAATGTACCGCATATTGTTATCTTGCAAAATACTTTTCTTTTACATAATATTTATAAATGCAGTTACGAAAAAATTATATCGAATACTTAAAATTTATTCTTGATTATCAGAATAAGAAAGATTATAGGCTTGCTGCAGTACTGTTTTATCAGAACAAGTTCCACAGCTACCATTTTTTTGACATACATACTATTGAGGCTGCAATATTACAATGTTAAACAATATCAGCCAATTAAAACATCCTTCATATCTAGATGGAATAAAAGAGTTAGCTTGAATTGAGAAAAAAAATTTCACAGTACCTTGGCGGACAGACTGATTGTGCTTTTTTGTATCTGATACTCCATCTCCTCCATCACGAAGTGAACGAGTGCGGCTTTTCCTTCGGTTCAAGGGCCTCGATGATGCAGATGATGGGAATGTAGTTCCAGATGGACTTCTCTGCCGATTAGAGAGTAGTGGAAGAGCCTTTGAGGCAGCCGCAGCTAATCCAAGTTGTGACATTGTCGTTCCGTAACCCAGACAGCACAATTAAAGATTTTCTCAAAGGCACAGTGCCATTAATAGAAAGGGAAACTCCTGGGAAATCTGACAGAAGCAAATGAGAAAGGTTACTTGCGAACTCCACTACACAACAACTTCATTAGTGTTCTAGCAGAAAACTGTTAGGAAGTTTGAACATCTGAGAAATGAAAAGAAGGGTTATGGTTTATAGGTGACTCGCTACTAAAACCTGTTCACTTGTTCAGGATTAAGAAAGGTACAATATACCCAGCACCAGCGATGGTTTAGAAACCCTCTCATTTTGAAGGCTATGGGTACCTAACTACATACTATGTTAGCATCTCATCGAGCTTATTGTGGCGACCTCTGAGAAGATTGGGAGGTGGCAGGACGGTGAGTGTTCAGTTGCTCACCTAAATGGCGCGGCTGTTGAGGCAGGCAGTGGCTACTTAGTTGCTCGCATAAATATAATGGTGCGCTGGTGGAGATTGTACTGACAGTGCGCTGCGACAGAGGGAGCGGCGCTGGCGACGAGCTGGACGAATAAATAGCGGGACGGCGGGCGAGCCCGTACCTCGGGAAGAAAGGGGAGGCTGCGGAGAAGACGACGCGCGGGGGTTGGATCCTTGCGGCGGCGGGGCGGAGGGGGAGGAGGCGCCGGGCGGAGCGGCGGCGGGGCGAGGCGGATATCCCGAGGGGTGGGGACGAGCGCGAGCCAGGAGGAGGAGGGGGGCAGGGGCGAGGCGGAGGCGGAGTGATGTGGGGTGTGCGGCCTAAAATAATAATTTCGCGGCCCGCCTCGGCATCGGGGACTCCGCCAGCCCGCCGCGGTGGAGCGGAATGGCACGTGACAGCGCGGGCGGAGATTGGGGATATGGTGCGGGGCAAGTGGAGGGCCCAGATGCGGCCGGGTGGATAGGGTGGGGGCAGATCGGACGCGCGTGGTTCCTGTTTGTGACGGGGATGGGTGGGAAGGGGATTCCATTCCGGCCAGGGTTTTTGGTTGCGGGGGCGGGGGCGGGGGCGCTGCTCTTTTGGCCGTGTACCCCTGGCTTGGGACTTGACGGTTTGACGCCCGCGGCGAAGGTAACAGCCTAAGAGCGTCTAGACTAGCCAAATTATTTTTTAAAATTAAATTTAGCTATTGTTAGAGAAAAAACGTTTAAATGACCCTCTAAATTTAGTAGTTGTTCATCTCACCTCATTCGCTAGCTACTTTTAGCTAGCCTACCTCACTACTTTTAGCTAGCCTACCTCACTAGCCATCTTTACAGAATCTGTTGGATTAGCCCATTGAATCAGATACTTTCTATTTTTACAAAGGGGCTATAATCTCCATATTTAGCTAACACAATACAGAGTCTCTTGAGATGCTCTAACAACCCCGTTTGTTTCCTCCCCGCTAAACTTTAGCGCCATCACAGCGGATGTAAATATATTAATTAGGAGTATTAAATATATATTAATTTAAAAACCCATTACATAAATGATGAGTAATTTATGAGACGAATCTATTAAGCCTAATTACACCATGATTAGACAATGTAATGCTACAGTAAACGGATGATAATTATGTATTAATTATAGCAAAATTAGACTTGTTAGGTTCGTCTTGCGAAATAGACCTGACTTATGTAATTAGTTTTATAATTAATTTATATTTAATATGTCTAATTATCACTTATTTAAAGTGCTAAACTTTAGCATCTGGATCCAAACACCACCTTAAGCCTCCATTAGGTGAGTGGTTGAGCTGACCACGCTGGCCCTGATTGTGACTTGGTTTTTGACCCCTCGCTCTCTCGTTGTGCTGTCACAATTTCTTCTACCCTGAATGCAGTAGTGGGAGCAATATAAATATATCTTGGGACACATGTCAATCTACAATATCCTTGTACCCCCCCAAAAAAAATTGTGATTGTTTCGGGTGATTCATGATCTCACTGAACAAGCGGTTAAAATGATGACACATTACAATAAATTACGAATGCACTTATTATATACTTTCAAGGCATTATGGCCTTATTAATTTAGTAATTGCTCTTGTAAAATACCGTAGATTCTCTATGGACAAGGTTTTTTTCCTTCTAGCTAACATTCAAGGTGGATCTTTCAATGCATTTATTTCTTTTTCTATATTCTACTCCCTCGATCCTAACATATAAGGCATCCTAATGATTTAAGGATAGATTAGAAGAACTATCGAGACCCTGCTTGAGAAACAACTATAACGAATGCTTGGATACCTTGTATTTAAGGGCAGAGTGAGTATGGAGCAATATTTACTAGAAACACAAATTTAAATATCCAAAATAATTAGTAAATGGCTAAAAAATGTGTAGCAACAATAAATTGGCCCTTACACAAAGATCATGCACTATTTAAAGAAGATATTTGTGTTGTTATACGAGGAGCGACTAGTATCGTGAAGTTTGGATGCATAACTAAAGGGATAGCATATTGTTGCCTAGCTTAGTCAAAGACTACAATATAAAAAAGATGGGGTGGTTGAATTTTAAGCCATGCTAACCGTATATTAGTCGCATTATGGTAAGCATGCTTAATATGAATTTGAGACATATTATTCAAGATAAGCCTTGGATTATTGATCAAGCAGATGATTAATATGAATTCATGACACATTATTTGTACTCGCCTATATGTTGAGCCTCCTAATATTTATGCCATTCTGATGACTAATTTATGGTTAGACCTCTGACCCAGAAATACATCAATAGAACCTTCAAGCTACCAATCACATAGATAAGTCACAATAGAATTATGATATATCAAAAGTTGCATGCTGTCAATTTATTCAGCATAAAAGTTTCCCCCACAAATTATGTCTTATACAGCCATGGCCAATGCAACACCGAGTAGTGGTCTACAAACAACAGTCACATCACATACAGTAGTGGTCTCATAGCATATCAGAGGAGCTTGCAGGGGTAGCGAGGGCTTCATTGACAAAAGGTTGAAGTTATCGCTACGTACGCATCACAGCTAGCACTAGAATAGAAACCACATGTAGTCATGAGTGGGAAAGGGCTTTACTCATGATTTCCTAATCAGGACTATGAATCTGGGATTGAAGCATATCTTTAGTTCCAGGTTCATCGCCCAGGCCAGCGGGTGGAGCCTCTTTAGTCATGAGTTGTATTATGAATCAGGACTAAGGTGGGGCTTTTTTATTTTCCTGTTTCCCTTTCAATTCATTTTTCCATTTGAATTATATTTTCATATACTAATGTAGGTATGCTACACTTCTGCTATACGTCCATATACATTTCTCCATAGAATTGAAAGTATCCAATAAATAGTTTACTGAAACATATATACATATAGTCCAAACTGATATACACAAAAGTTGGATATTACAATATACCTAATATTTACTACTCTTATCAAATTCCTAGCCATCCCAGTAGAATTCACCCAAAGGCTTTACCACCAATTTCAAAATAAATCCCGCAAGGGCCTCTTGAATTGGCAATACTCTTTCCCTTGGTATTAGCTGTTGGCTAGAACTGGAGCACAAATGCAAGAACGCAAGGAACGATTTGGTGCTGCCCAAAAAACCCAGCAGCGTTTTCTGTTTTTCTCTTCTCCTTTTATTCACATTCAGAGTTGGTGCTCTCGGCCATTTCGCCACGAATGGGCGAGGGTCCGCGCACACCGCACGTTGCATGGCCTCATGACGCAGCGCGGCTACGCGGAGGACTCAGCACTCCTCTAACAGATGAGGCTGCCCCTATCTACATGGAGAAGACACCTAACGCCTAACAAACTAGAAACAAACATGCAGATGAACTAGATTACGCTATGTACAGCTAACAAACTCCCCCTAATCTAGTTACTGGGAGATGTCGACGACGCCGATCTTGGACCGAAGATGGAGAAATCTCACCTTGCCCATAGGCTTGGTTAGGATATCTGCCAGCTGATCATCGGTGTGGATCTTCGGAATGGCCACGAGGCCATTTTCGACGCAGTCCCTGATGTAATGAAACCGTGTCTCGATATGCTTGCTCCGGCCATGGAAAACTGGGTTCTTACAGAGCTGTATCGCTGACTGGTTGTCGATGAAGATGACAGCATTGCTTGTTGCTCGCCCATAGAAACTCCCAAGTAAGCGACCGAACCAGATGCCCTGGCAGGCTGCTGTCGAGGCTGCTATGTACTCAACCTCACATGAAGACAGAGCCACCACAGATTGCTTCTGCGATTGCCATGTCACCGGTGAGTGCCCGAGACAGAACAACACACCGGTGGTGCTCTTGCGATCGTCGACATCTCCTGCCATGTCCGCATCGCTGAACCCAATCAAGTTTAGATTGCCATCGCCCCTGGTGTAGCGAATGCCATAGTGAATTGTTCCGGCGATGTAGCGCAGCAGGTGCTTGACGGCGCTCATGTGCTCTGTCGTCGGTTTCTCCATGAACCTGCTGACATATCCAACCGCAAAACTGATATCCGGCCGCGTATCGACCAAATACCGCAAGCTCCCAACCAAACTGCGATATAGTGTCGGGTAGATAGGAGGATTCGGGCTGTTCTTACTCAGTTTTAGACGCTGCTCCATGGGTACTAGAGCTCCATTGCAATTGCCCATGCCTGCCTTCTCGAGCAACTTTCCAGCATAGGCTGCCTGACTCATCGTGATGCTCCCAGCCCCGTGCTTCACTTCAATGCCTAGGTAGTAACTCAGGCACCCAAGATCGCTCATTTTGATTGAGCTCTTCATCTGTTCCTTGAACCGGGCAATCTCACTCGCGTCAGCGCCGGTGAGGATCAGATCATCCACGTACACTCCCAGGAGTAGCCTTTCCCTCCCAGTGCCGCGTGTATACACACCGTGCTCCTTGGAACAACGAGTGAAGCCAAGCGTGACAAGTGTGCGGTCGAGCTTGGCATTCCAGGCTCTTGGGGCTTGACGAAGACCGTAGAGAGCTTTGCGCAGCCTGAGTACCTCCCGTTCACGCCCGGCGATGACAAGACCGGGGGGTTGAGCGACATACACCTCCTCCGAGAGTTTGCCATTGAGGAACGCTGATTTTACGTCGAGATGGTGCACTGACCAACCTTCATGGGCCGCGACCGCCACGAGAGCGCGAACGGAGTTGAGCCGAGCCACTGGGCGAACACCTCATCAAAGTCCACCCCGGCTCGCTGTACATACCCTTTTGCCACGAGTCGTGCTTTGTGCCGGACTACCGCACCCTGGGCGTCCTTCTTGAGCTTGAACACCCATTTGAGCCCGATGGGTCAGTGTCCGGCAGGCAGCTCAGCCATTTCCCAAGTGTCGTTGTCGACAATGGCTGCCATCTCCTCCTCCATCGCAGCGCACCATGCAGGGTTAGTGGCTGCCTACTTATACGTGGATGGCTCCTCAATTGCGACAAGGAGCCGCTCTTTAGGGTCAAGGACCCACGGCTCGGGCGCGTCGATGCAGTCTTGCACCATGCGGAAGCGTCGGGGTGTGCCGTTGTCGCTGCGGTCAAGCCCAGCTGTGACATTCGTTGGGGGCGTGACGAACTCCACACCGGCGCCCTCGGTGCTGGCGTTGTCATGCACAGGGGTGCTGGGCAATTGGATCGGCACTGGTTCTGTTGAAGC
This sequence comes from Echinochloa phyllopogon, assembly GCA_033239725.1. Taxonomy (NCBI): domain Eukaryota; kingdom Viridiplantae; phylum Streptophyta; class Magnoliopsida; order Poales; family Poaceae; genus Echinochloa; species Echinochloa phyllopogon. The sequence continues at coordinate 9,838,618 of BTCW01000016.1, read as the reverse complement.
CGCTGGGGATACAGGAGGGACTGGCTCGCCATCGCCCGGGAACGCGTTCACCATGTACTCCATAGTGAACGTTTCAGGAGCGGTGTCACCATTGCCAGCCTCTTCCCAATTCCACCCATTAGCTTCATTGAACACAACGTCACGAGAGATGTGCAGCTTCTTTCCAACAGGATCATACACCCGGTATCCCTTGGACCCAGCTTTGTAGCCGACGAACACCATCTTCTTGCTTCTATCATCGAGCTTGGCGGCGTGTGGACGCATGACCTTGACGTGCGCGATGCCATGGATCGCCTGGGAACGAACAGAGCTCTGAATACCACTTGTTGGCTAGAACTGGAGCACAAATGCAAGAACGCAAGGAACGATTTGGTGCTGCCCAAAAAAACCAGTAGCGTTTTCTATTTTTCTCTTCTCCTTTTATTCACATTCAGAGTTGGTGCTCCCGGCCATTTCGCCATGAATGGGCGAGGGTCCGCGCACACCGCACGTTGCATGGCCTCACGACGCAGCGCAGCCACGTGGAGGACTCGACACTCCTCTAACAGATGAGGCTGCCCCTATCTACACGGAGAAGACACCTAACGCCTAACAAACTAGAAACAAACATGCAGATCGATGAACTAGATTACGCTATCTACAGCTAACATTAGCTGACCCCGCATCCACATAACCTAAGAAAATATGATTAAATGAAAAATTGGAATGACATATATGTATAATAAGGACATGTGAATATTGGAAATACAAACTTATGAATGACATGAATAAGAATAAGAATAAGAAAAAGAAAAAGAATATATGAATAAAATCACAATATCATACAATCAAATTATATGGTCTGTTGGATTAATTGGGTCTTAGCCCATTTAGTCACAATTAATCTAATAAGAATTAAAAGGATCCACTAGATAATACTTGCATGGGAAGGTGAATGTGATGGTAAAGGAGGATTGATGGCTCATTCTTGACTCAATTAGAGTTGTTAATGAGAATTGATGACTCAATAAAAATAGTGAATTAAGTCTTGACCATTACTTGTAATAGATAACATTTATTTTCATCAGTACTAGTAATTGATGATGCACATCAATAGCGTCCAGATTCAATGAACCACCTTCTCCTAACGCCTATATAAGAGGAGGTGCCCCTCCCATGTTGGGTATGAGATACACTTGTCATACTCTCTAGGTACTCTTGTTTAGGAGACCTCTCCTTTCTCCCTCAATTGTTGTAGCTCGCTTTTGCATTCCAACGCAAGCTCTGCACACACATTGCTTGCGTGAGCAGGCCTCCGAAACTCCCTGCCTAGCGATCCTGCTCGGGATAGGCGGACGATAAGATTTTTGGGGAGCGTACGACTACGCGACTGCTCGCTTCCACGTCTACTACCTGGTGGCCATCTTCGTCAAGCTTCTTGTCAAGCTGAACGACTACTTCTCGCGTCTGTCTTCATCAAGCGAATGACTACTTCCCGGAGGCCCCGAACGACTACTTCCAGAAGGCCGTTCGAGGGACTTCACTGCATCGACTCGCCACTGCACCGAGTCAGATCGACTACTTTGAGCAAGGCCAGTCGAGGATGGTTAACACTATTCCTCCAGCTGGTAACGGCGCATCCGGTGCCTCCGGTACCGGCCCCGCCTCTGGGTACATCCTGAACCTCATTTTATTCTGGTTTCTCATGTTGTTCATGTTATTTAGGAGATTTAACTTGAACACCGGCACATGTTTTGTTCTCACTGGATCACTCACTATAATCATGAATTTGCTGCTGATTTCTGGAATTAAAATATACCGAATATTGCCTAAATTTCTAACAATCCAAAAACCTTATGTTAATAATAGGCTTTCGGTAGCTGGTTTTGCTGCATCAATCAAACCAAATATTTTTGATGGCTCTAATTACAAACGTTGGCATGAGAGGGTTACACTGTGGCTGACAACGATGAACATCATGCATGTCATACAGGGGAAGCCCGAACAGTTCACTCTAGAGGAGGAGCGGGCTTTCGTGGCGGCCGATAACCTATTTAGAGGTGCCATCATGAGTGTTCTCGTCGAAAGCCTTGTGGACACGTACCTCTTGCTGCCGAGCGGCAAAGCTGTTTGGGATGCGCTTGAGGCTAAGTTTGGGGTCTCTGATGCTGGTGGCGAGCTGTATGTCATGGAACAACTCTATGACTACAAGATGGTTGAAGACCGTCCTGTGGTAGAGCAAGCCCATGAGATCCAGGCACTGGCTAGAGATCTTGAGAACTATAGCAAGGATGCTCCATGTCGGTTGCCTAACAAGTTTGTGGCTGGAGGTATTATCTCTAAGTTGCCACCTTCTTGGAAGGATTTTGCGACCTCTCTGAAACACAAGAGACAAGAGTTTACTATTGTCGATCTCATCGGCGCTCTTGATGTGGAAGAGAAGGCAAGGGCAAAAGACCAACGTGGTAAAGGGATTGCTGGATCTTCTAGTGCCAACTTGGTGTAAAAGAAGAACTTCAATGCATCCTACAAGAAGAAGAACAAGCCCCAACAGAACCAAACAATGGCTAATCAAACCGCCCAATTTAAGAAGAAAAAGCAGCAGATAGGGAAGTGTTACCGCTGTGGGAGCCCGGATCACTTCGCTGGAAAGTGTCCGGACCACAAGGATAAGAACAATGGCAATAATGCCAACATGGTTATTAGCGAGACTGGTGGAGCATCGAGTTATTTATTACCTACAGTTCTATCAATATGTCATTCGCCTGAACGGTGGATTGACACAGGTGCTAATATTCATGTTTGTTCATATGTATCCTTGTTTTTTTCTTATCAGGTAGGAGGGACTTCCTCCATTTTGATGGGGAACGGATCGCATGTGTGTGTTCTTGGTGTTGGTTCGGTCAATCTGAAGCTTACTTCAGGAAAGACCGTTCGACTGAGTAACGTGCAGCATGTCCCCACCATTAAGAAGAATCTAGTCACTAGGTCTCTTCTGTGTAGAAACGGTTTTAAATTAGTCTTTAAATCTAACAAATGTATAGTTTCTAAGTTTGGAAACTTTGTTGGAAAAGGTTATGATAGCGGAGGCTTGTTCCGCTTTTCTTTGTCAGATAATTGTAATAAAGTTGTGAATCACGTTGCAAATGTTAATGATGAGTCTAATGTTTGGCATTCGTGACTCTGTCATGTTAATTTTGGTTGGATGATGTGTCTTGCAAACTTGAGTTTAATTCCGAAATTCACCTTAGTCAAAATTCTAAGTGCCATGTGTGTGTTGAATCAAAACAGCCTCGCAAACCTCATTTCGCGGCTGAGGCGAGGAACTTGGTACATCTAGACTTAATTCATTTCGATCTGTGCGAGATGAATGGCGCGTTGACAAAAGGTGGTAAAAAGCATTTCATGACTTTAATAGATGATTCTACTAGATTTTGCTGCATTTATTTGTTGAAGTCTAAAGATGAAACGTTACAATACTTTAAAATCTATAAAGTTGAGGTAGAAAACCAACTTGAGAGAAAGATCAAAAGAGTTAGGTCTGATCGTGGTGGAGAGTATTTTTCTAATGTTTTCACTACGTTCTGTGAGGAACATGGAATAATTCATGAGAGGATGCCTCCCTATTCACCTCAGTCAAATGGGGTAGCCAAAAGAAAGAACCGCACTATGATTGACTTAGTTAATGCCATGTTGGATACAACGGGACTTTCCAAGGAATGGTGGGGTGAGGCTATATTGACTGCATGTCATGTCCTGAATCGTGTTCCTATGAAGAACAAAGAGATAACACCATTTGAGGAATGAGAAAAGAAAAAGCTAACCCTTTCATACTTACGGACTTGGGGATGTTTGGCCAAAGTGAATGTGCCCATAACCAAGAAACGTAAATTGGGACCTAAGACTGTCGATTGTGTCTTTCTTGGTTATGCTTCCACAGTGTGGGTTATAGATTTTTAATAGTAAAATCTGGAATACCTGTCATGCATGTTGGTACAATTATGGAGTCCAGAGATGCTACATTTTTTTAGGACATTTTTCCTATGAAAGAGGAAGCTAGCACGTCTAGTCATGAACTGTCCATTAATAAAGAACCTAGAGAACCTGCTATTTCGATAGAACACAATGAACACACATATGTGTAAAATCCTGAGGAGGATGACAGTGAAGCTCTCAGAAGGAGCAAGAGACAGAGGGCTGCAAAGTCCTTTGGTGATGATTTCATTGTGTACCTCGTGTATGACACCCCTAAAACCATTGAAGAGGCATATTCCTCTCCAGATGCTGACTATTGGAAGGAAGCAGTTCGGAGTGAGATGAACTCTATTATGTCTAATGGTACTTGGGAGGTCGTAGAACGTCCGTATGGGTGCAAACCTGTAGGATGCAAGTGGGTGTTCAAGAAAAAGCTTAGGCCAGATGGTACTGTTGAGAAGTACAAGGCAAGGCTAGTGGCTAAGGGCTATACTCAGAAAGAAGGAGAGGACTTCTTTGATACTTACTCACCGGTTGCCCGATTGACCACCATACGAGTACTACTCTCTCTGACAGCTTCCCATGGTCTTCTCGTTCATCAGATGGACGTTAAGACAACTTTCCTAAATGGAGAGTTGGAGGAAGAGATCTACATGGATTAGCTAGATGGGTTTGTAGTGGAAGGTCAAGAATGAATGGTGTGTAAGTTGATAAAGTCTTTGTATGGCCTTAAGCAAGCTCCTAAGTAGTGACATGAGAAGTTCAACAGAACTTTAATGTCAGTTGGCTTTGTTGTGAACGAAGCCGACAAGTGTGTGTATTATCGCTATGGTGGGGGTGAAGGAGTGATCTTGTGTCTGTATGTAGATGACATACTGATATTTGGGACAAGCCTTAATGCGATTAAGGAAGTCAAAGAGTTTTTGTCTCAAAATTTTGAGATGAAAGATTTGGGAGAGGCTGATGTGATCCTAAATATTAAGCTAGTGAGAGAAGATGATGGTGGGGTTGTCCTTACACAATCCCACTATGTGGAGAAAGTCTTGAGTCGTTTCGGTTATAATGACTGCAAGCCAGCTCCAACACCTTATGATGCTAGTAAAGTATTACGGAAGAACAAAAGAATAATGAGAGATCAGCTGAGATACTCCTAGATCATTGGTTCACTGATGTACCTAGCTAGTGCTACGAGACCCGACATCGCGTTCGCTGTGAGCAAACTGAGCCGGTTTGTGTCAAATCCGGGAGATGCTCATTGGGAAGCTCTTGAACGGGTAATGCGTTTTCTGAAAGGTACCGTAGAGTATGGAATTCACTATACCGGGTACCCTAGGGTATTGGACGGTTACAATGATTCAAACTGGATATCTGATGCAGATGAGATTAAAGCCACAAGTGGATATGTGTTCACACTTGGAGGTGGCGCTGTCTCCTGAAAGTCTTGCAAGCAAACCATCTTAACGAGGTCAACTATGGAGGCAGAACTCACTGCATTAGACACCGCCACTGTTGAGGCTGAATGGCTTCGTGATCTCCTTATGGATTTGGCAGTATTTGAGAAACCGATACCGGCTATCCTCATGAACTGTGATAATCAAACTGTGATTGTCAAGGTGAACAGTTCAAAGGATAACATGAAGTCCTCTAGGCATGTAAAGAGGCGGCTAAAATCTGTCAGGAAAATGAGAAACTCCGGAGTGATAGCCTTGGACTACATCCAAACAGCTAAGAACCTGGCAGATCAATTCACAAAGGGTCTTTTCACGTAACGTGATAGACAATGCATCCAGAGAATTGGGCTTGAGACCCATGTGTGTTACTCAGTAGTGGTAACATGTCCTATGTGATCGGAGATCCCATGAATTAGGATGGTGAAACAAGCTATTGTTTAACTGAGAGAAGAGAACCTTTGAAAAAGGCTCATTTCAATGGAGGTGCATTTCTCTTCTAAATCTGTATGGCAGGTTGGTGAAAACTTTAATGTGATCCGAGTGGCTCAATGAGGGAAAAGATGTTGGCCTACAGAACATATCAAAGGATTACACCTATATGGGTTCGATTGCTGGTCACAATCTATGAGATAGAGTGATCTCTAGATACCCATGAAAGACACGGAGTATGACTTATACGCTCCAACCCGGGGGATGCTTACAGCAGCCTAGTACTGGCAAGGGGCTCTAGTCAAGCTTGTTTGCACGAAACTGCCAATTCAAGGCATAGTCCATTTGGTCAGTTGTGAATAAGTGTAGCTTTAGCCCTAGGTGGATGTTCAACTTAACAGTCTCCGCCATAAGGCTGGTATATCAAAACAATAGTTGATTCGAGAGCATTCTCTTGTGTACCTTGAAATTCTTGGTGGAGATTGTTGGATTAATTGGGTCTTAGCTATTTAGTCACAATTAATCTAATAAGAATTAAAAGGATCCACTAGATACTACTAGGGAGTTATTGACTTTAAGTCTTGCATGGGAAGGTGAATGTGATGGTAAAGGAGGATTGATGGCTCATTCTTCACTCAATTAGAGTTGTTAATGAGAATTGATGACTCAATTAAAATAGTGAATTAAGTCTTGACCGTTACTTGTAATAGATGACATTTATTTTTATCAGTTACTAGTAATTGATGATGCACATCAATAGCATCCAGGTTCAATGAACCACCTTCTCCTAGCGCCTATATAAGAGGAGGTGTCCCTCCCATGTTGGGTATGAGATACACCTCTCATACTCTCTAGGTACTCTTGTTTAGGAGACCTCTCCTTTCTCCCTCAACTGTTGTAGCTCGCTTTTGCATTCCAATGCAAGCTCTGCGCGCACATTGCTTGCGTGAGCAGGCCTCAGAACCTCCCTGCCTAGCGATCTTGCTCGGGATAGGCGGACGATAAGGTTTTTGGGGAGCATACGACTACGCGACTGCTCGCTTCAACGTCTACTAGCTGGTGGCCATCTTCGTCAAGCTGAACGACTACTTCTCGCGTCTGTCTTCATCAAGCTGAACGACTACTTCTCGCGTCTGTCTTCATCAAGCGAACGACTACTTCCTGGAGGCCCCAAACGACTACTTCCAGAAGGCCGTTCGAGGGACTTCACTGCATCGACTCGCCACTGCACCGAATCAGATCGACTACTTCGAGCAAGGTCAGTCGAGGATGGTTAACACTATTCCTCCAGCTGGTAACGGCGCATCTGGTGCCTCCGGTACCGGCCCCGCCTCTGGGTACATCCTGAACCTCATTCTATTCTGGTTTCTCATGTTCTTCATGTTATTTAGGAGATTTAACTTGAACACCGACACCTGTTTTGTTCTCACTGGATCACTCACTATAATCATGAATTTGCTACTGATTTCTGGAATTAAAATATACCGAATATTGCCTAAATTTCTAACATGATCAGGTCGTCATTATTCTCAGGTTGCTCAATTCCATCACCACTGGGCAGATTGAGGTATTGGTTGGTGTTGTTGCCGTCACCATCGGTGTCAGGGACTTGAGCGTACCTACTACCTTGTGCAACAATGTTCATGAGGTATTCCTCAGCATCTTAACTATTATAATACAAATGAAACAATCAACAAAAATTGTCTAGGACTAAATATGTATATAAATTTATACTAATTTGCAAGCTAGAAGTAAATTTGCAAATTATTAATTTTCTAGGTACGCATACATAATTAACTATAGATGTTAGGGTTAGTTTGTAAAACAACCAAGAAACATACTAATATACTTAATTTTGTGTTAAACGTATGTGCTTGTTCATCATGGTGGGTGTTTGCAACTTACACGCAAATTAAATTATATTACTAGAAAACACATTTAAGAAATAATAATAATCATGAAATTATATATACACATAATTTATCAATGTATTTGAATTTATATATATGACACAAGATCGTTTATGTATCTATATATGACACAAGTGAACTCATAAATTAAATTAAACTAGAAAATGCACTAATGAAATAGTGACAATCATTCAGTTATATATGAAATTTCTAACAAGTAAATGAACTTGTGTCATATGATTTTATGATTTTCACTTGTAATATGATTTTTGATATAATATAGGAAATTATGAAAAAATATATATAATGAAACTATATATGATTTATCTATACTCTCATTGTCCACTATGATCTATATATAAATTTCTAATATTTCTTCTACATATTTTCTAAGCAATAAATTTTCTAATTCGTAAGAAATCAACATTGCTAAAAATTCACTGATTACTAAGAATTTCTAAACACACACGCACCCACACAAACAACACACACGCACGCATGCACACCGTGCACACTGCACACCCACTGGGGGAGGCGCATCTGGGAAGGAGGCTGACGGCGCCCATGGTGGAGGCGGCCAGGCTGCGAGGAGGAGCCACCCTTAATTTACTTCTATTTAATCATTTTTATCAACTACTTTAACTTAACAACATCTATACATGCAAGCTGCAAATAAAATAATAGCTCATATGATATACGCAAATAAAAACATTCACCATTCCTGCCAAATTAAAAAACCCTTAAATTTCACCATTTTAAAAGCAACAAACATGCCACACTAACTATGAAATATATGAGGATGAAATTGCTATGATATACATAAATAAAAATATTCACAACTCCCGCCAATTCAAAAAAACCTTTAAATTTCACCATTTTTAAAGCAACGAACATGCCACACTAACTATGAAATATAGGAGGATGTTGCTTACCTTTAAAACACTTGAGCGAGTGGAATCTAAAAAAAGGTATGACCTCCCTCCCCCTAGTTTGCATGTGCCATGGACACAATAGCATGGCTCGGCCCGCAAGGGGAGGAAGAAGCTCTTTATAATTATTATTTATTCCCGGTTGAAGACTCCAACCAAGACTAAAGGTGGTCTTTTAGTCTTGGTTGGAGTCACGACCCGGACTAAACAGGTGCTACCCCCTTAGTCCTTGGTGGCGTTGGTGGCTCCAAAGACTAAAGGTCTAGTTCCCCCTAGCCATTAGGCTCCACTAAAGCCCGAAATGGAAGGTGGTTTGTGAAGTAGTGCAATGAGACCTTGTCCTGTGTCAAGACCACAACCACCCACCTCTTTTGAGTGGGCATGCTCTTTTTATGTTGTTTGGCTTACACTGTTGACATAAACAGAGTTGAAGTGGCCGTTTAAGCTTGGCGAGCCTATGGTCCCTCCTGAAATGGAGAGCAAGCTACAGACGAAGATGCGCCGATTCCATGAGTGGTACTTGGAAGAATCAAGAAGGAATAAATGACGCATGATCAAAGTAGGCGTGAAGGACCATGATTTCTACAATGGTGACGATGATTGGGTCTGGCTGAGGTTTAAGGATATATATGAGCTGTACCACCGCGATGCCATGGACGTGGATTTGATCACCTGTTGGACACTGTAAGTACTTTGTTGTTGCTTATAATTCACAGTTTGAAAACAATAATTCCAATCTATGCTGACACGGGCTTTATTTATTGCTTAACATATGCAGAATGGAGATTCAAAAATGTCGGAGATCCGGGATATATGACGTAGGTTTCGTGGATCCTCGAAGGATAAGTGAAGAAATGATATTGATGAATCCTGAGGAAACATATGGAAACCTATACAAGTATATTAAGAAACAAAATTACTGCGACTCCATACTAATTCCGTACAACATCGAGTGAGTACATACACAGGCTTCTTCTTATACTGTCTGTGTACTATTTCATTTCTGATTATAATGTATACATGTATACAGATTCCACTGGTTCCTAATAATATTGTGTCCTGACCGGGGTGTCGTGAACGTCTTTGATTCATTGCACACTCCAAAAGAAAAACTACAGAACATCATGGACATGATGACAAGGTGATGTATATTTTCCCCTACTTAATTCACCCCTTACACTCGCAATGACTTAACTCAATTTTTTTGTTCGCAGGGCCTGGAATCAATTTCGTCAAGAACACCCGGGTATTCAACATGAAACACTAAAATGGAACATTGGCTTTCCGGTAAGCAAGTAATTTGTACATGTAGGCCTCGGCTAATATATTATATGAATTTTACTTAATTTCTTTTGGTCGACAGTGTGCCAAACAGGGGAAGGGAAATAATTTATGTGCATACTATGTTTGCGATTACATGTGGAATTGGGGACATAAAAAGCTTACACAACACGATATTATGGTATGTAATAATAAACACATTTCCATTATTATTAAGTGTACAATTATTGTCTCCAACTCGGCGGATTAAATATCTTTCAATTATTTGTAAATTATAGATGTTGAACCTGAAGGAAGAGTCTCTAGAGCTAGAAAGAATTGACGCAATTGCAGAACACCTCGTCGGATGGATCTGGGACGAGGTCGTCAATCCCCGAGGAGAATTCCACTCGCCAGTACTGGAGGACGTGCCGGACAGTCCAACAAGTCGTCAATCTTAATTAAGTAGAAAATACAGTTTAAATATATATAACTTGAGTTGACATGCATGGATATCTACTTTTGTAATATATATGTCTTCTATTTTAATGAAATGTCAGCTAATATGAATATAGAGTCGGCCGAATACGCATTAGAATACACGTATTAGAATATATACGTATATACACGTATATAGACTTGCATGCGTGGCTACTGAAAAAAGCAAAAAAAAAAAAAGAAATCCGGGGCCTTTAGCACCGGTTGCAGACAGCAACCGGTGCTAAAGGCAGGCCCTTTAGCACCGGGTCGTGGCTGCAACCGGTGCTAAAGGGACCCTTTAGCACCGGTTATTCAACCCGGTGCTAAAGGGGTACCCCTTTAGCCTCGGATTAGTTGCACCGGGTGGGAAACCCAGTGCTAAAGGGCTTTCCCACCCGGTGCAGATGTTGATCATTCTGGTAGTTTGCATGTGCCATGGACACAATAGCTTGGCTCGGCCGGCAAGGGGAGGAAGAAGCTCTTTATAATTATTATTTATTCCCGGTTGAAGACTCCAACCAAGACTAAAGGTGGTCTTTTAGTCTTGGTTGGAGTCACGACCCGGACTAAACATGTGCTATCCCCCTTAGTCCTTGGTGGCGTTGGTGGCTCCAAAGACTAAGGTCTAGTTCCCCCTAGCCATTAGGCTCCACTAAAGCCCGAAATGGAAGGTGGTTTGTGAAGTAGTGCAATGAGACCTTGTCCTGTGTCAAGACCACAACCACCCACCTCTTTTGAGTGGGCATGCTCTTTTTATGTTGTTTGGCTTACACTGTTGACATAAACAGAGTTGTGCTTATATATATATCTACATAGTTAGCTACTTTTCTTTGAGGCTAATATTTTTAGGAGCTTATGTTGGGCTTGCTTTAAGGGCGCCTTCTTTGACTTGCGCAAAAATGATCGATAAACCAAATAGCTGCTCCGTGGACCAAATAGCCGTACTTAAGCCCAAGGTTCTGACTTCGGCGTCTGACCTTGACTCGGTACGCCTCCGGCTGGCGGCGGTCTGACACCACGTTCTGTCTCGCCTGCTGGCCGTACGAATATCCCTGAGCGACCAGGCATTGCCACCTGCATCGTGTGGTATAATTCTGGAGAAACTGTTGGCGCTTCCTTGCGTGACTCCCATCTAGGAGTGGACAGGACATCTCCAGGGCAAATTGTTGGTGCTTTCTTGGCCAGTGGCTTGGGCGCTTCGCATTTGACCTGGTTATATATATTGTTGGTCTTTTAAATCAAAAAAGACTAGCATCATCCAATTGGCACGTAGGGAAGGGAATTGCCAGACGACAATGGACTGGTCATTCTGTGAATTTAATTCGACCTTATACGGTGTTTTTCATTTTCAAATGCTCTTAAAGGTTCCTACAAGCGGTCCTTCTCACGATATATATATATCACACGCCTTTTCTTTGACGAAGAGTACTTGATTAGTGAGTAGAGTAAGTGAGAATTCGTAATTAAGGGAGGTGTTTGGTTAAGAACTGAAGTAGGACTGATCGATTGTCTTCTCGTTTCTTATATTTTTGTTCCTTTCGGAAAGAGTAAATTACATTCAGCATAAAAAACTAGTTGGATGGGTGCAAATTGGTCCACTAAGTTGTAATCTACTTATTTTGATGCTGGAACTTGACATTAATGTGCGTATATGGTCCAAATCCTGCCATGCATGTAGCGTATTTGTCCATGGTAGACCATGAAGTGGCAAGGCTCCTTTTACTAGCAAACTTGCCTATGTTGATCCTGCACGCTATTCAATTTTATTTTGTGATTCAGTATTTATCACTTATAATCAAACAAAATGGATACATGCGGTGTTCAACTGTGCCACTCTTACATGAACATGAATTGTCCATCTGTCAGGGCGGTACGTGTCTCTCCATGTAGAAGGGTTGCTGCACTCCAAAATGTGTTCCATATGGTGGAATGTTTCATGTGTACTACTCGAACGAGCTACAAGTTTTATGCCAGCACACAGGAATAAAGTGCACAAGGAGAATACTAGGGCCAAAATCAAATAGTAACTGATTGTTGGAAGCACAAAACAATACAAAATACGGTGCAACACGTCGACAATGCTAGCAGCAGCGGCCATGGAGCCTCGTCACCGATAAACTAACACTCGAATATGGCCAGTAAAGAAATACCATGCTAAACAGCTAAATTGTCTGGCCAGTAGCAAACGGGGTTTAAAATTAGGCTCAATGCACACGAGTATTCACATGGTTAGAATCATCTATCATGTTCTGAATTTCTTGATTGTCTGTGGTTTTATGAGCATCTTCAAATTCATCCAATTAATGACTTAAATATCATCGTCATTGCCCATATTTTATTCTCAGCCTAGCCTGAAATTCACGTGACATCATCTCAAAGTTCGTTTCGGTCGGTAGTTCTCTCGTCTGCGGCAGCACTTCATGCTTTGGCATACATGATACTGTACATGTCAACCAAGCTACTGTATCGCGACCTTGACGCCGACGAAATGCAGCCTCTCCTGACCCCCGACGCTGCACCCAAAGAAAATCCTCGCCACCGCGACCTCGATCCTGACGATGATGCCGCCGTCGGTGCTCACCATGTCGATCCCCGACGAGCAGTCTGGCCTCCTCATGCTGCTCATTGTCGTGACATGAAACAAAACTTAGGTGGTGTTTGGATTCAGGTGCTAAAGTTTAGCGCTTTAAATAAGTGATAATTACATGTATTAAATATAAACTAATTATAAAACTAATTACATAAGTCATGTCTATTTTGCGAGACGAACCTAACAAGCCTAATTTTGCTATAATTAATACATAATTATCATACATTTACTGTAGCATTACATTGTCTAATCATGATGTAATTAGGCTTAATAGATTGGTCTCGTAAATTACTCCTCGTTTATGTAATGAGTTTTTAAATTAATCTATATTTAATACTCTTAATTAATATATTTATATCCGATGTGATGACGCTAAATTTGAGCTCGTGTGAAACAAACAGGGCCATAATCTTATGCTATGTATGCCTCCACCCTCCACCCTGTCTGCAAGTTCATAGGAGGGTAATCTCACATGCCCATTTCCATATAATGTATGTACGTGCACGTGCTTGCAAGAAATAAAAATCAATATGATCAAGGAAGAAAAGCAGTTCGATTGACCTCATATCCTGATCCTTAATTACTCTCACAAGGATACACAAAGCCAACCTCTTTGATGGGGCTAACACAAAGAACAGACTACCTTTTATCAGTGACCTCCAGAACCGGCAATGACATTAAAACTGTTGCCGGGATTAAAACACTGGCGAGGCCTCATCTCACGTCCTTCACCTTTGCTCGGGAACCCCTATATGCACGATATGATGGAGGCCAAATGTATCAAGGGTACATGCATCATGGCAATAGATCGCAAGTTCAACCACACACCAAAGATTGCACAAATCATCACCCAACCAAAAACGTACTATCTGAAAATGGTCTGACTCATATGCAACCTGTCAAACAAACCAATCACCACGTTCAGACATTCAACAGCTGCGACCTCCTCCCATGCTGCGCCCATGGCAAGAATGGCACAGCCATGAGGCCAGTCACCACCCAAGGCTTCCCAACACCTTCCTCCTGCTACCAGCATCGCCATCACCTTCGCTCGATCTACACCCCACCATTGGAATTGAACTCCGCGTGATCAGACGCATGAAGCACCACCTCCCGACCACAAGGTCTCGCCATGGCGTCGCCATTGTACACCACTGTTGTTGTCTTGCCCACGCCGCCTTCACCCTGCCATTCACCCACCGAAGCTGGCGGCATCGGCACGACGAGGCCTCGCCTACACCCCGACGGCTACCTCCGCATGGCCGCGGCGCGCAGTCACCACTGCCGCGTCCTTCTTCCCGTCCCCCACACCGCGGCCAGGCCCCGGATGCCGTAGAGGCGGCCAGGTAGAGGGTTCGTCTCGGCGGCGGTGCCGTGATGCCGCGTGGTTGCGGGCGGCACTAGGCATGGTAAAAGGGAGGGGAAGCGATGGGCAAACGTCGGGGCTTTAGGAGGTATTTTTTTGCAAACTTTGACCCCATATGTTAAAGGGTTTGCAGGTTGATTAATAACGTTACAGATTTTTTTAAAAAAAAATTATGACGTATCGTAGAATCAATCCTTGCTTTAGTATTAGGTAGAGATATGGATCTAGATGGCACCCAAAGCTAAGTTGAGGGAGTCAAACATGCAATTTGTGAGTTTGAGGACTAGAATGACACCGGAGGCTAAGTTTAGTGAGCCAAATATGCAATTTGAGAGTTCAGAGACCGAGATGACACACCTCAGAAAGTTTAAGGACCGGCCATGTACTTCACTTCATAAGTGTGTTGTGTATAAACATTAAACATGAAGTTATCATATACCAAAATTTATGAGATGAACAAATGATCGACCCTCTCATATAGGATGAGATGATCTTTAAACCAAATATCCCAATATCCAATAAGAATGCCAACATATAAATATTGAGGTTAAATAAAAATTTGTACAAGGAAAATTAAGGTTATCCACCTCTTGATATGGTTGCGGGGAAAGCTGTTCATGTCTGCTGGTCTGCAACCCGCAACTTTCCGGTGCTGATTTCTCAATTTTGTTCCTCAGCTCCTTTCACAATCTTTATTTTTTCGGTTGAATTTTTATGTGCATTTTAGGGGTGTGCGGTGTACCTAACCCGTCTGTATAGCACTAAACTTGTCCCACTCGTCTTGCTGCCTTGGTCATGCACGGACAGCGAAGCTGCGCGCACATGGTGATACTCTGCATAGCCTTTAACAAGGACGGCCAGAAACACGGCAACATCCTTTTCGGACCCGTTGTAGGTCTCCAACTTGCCAGGC
Source organism: Echinochloa phyllopogon (assembly GCA_033239725.1). Lineage (NCBI taxonomy): Eukaryota > Viridiplantae > Streptophyta > Magnoliopsida > Poales > Poaceae > Echinochloa > Echinochloa phyllopogon. The sequence continues at coordinate 9,823,336 of BTCW01000016.1, read as the reverse complement.
TGTCCTCTGAAGCACCGCTGCATAAGAGAGCTGTGAGCATTGAATAGCTACCTGATTACATATGAAGGAAAATGACACTTTACTAACCACTGGTTGTTGGATATGTTCCAAATTCCACATCCACGACAAAGGCCGGGCTTCTGCCGAAGCGCAGCGGAGGCCCGTCGCCGGAGGCTTGGGCCGGAGCGAAGCGGATCTTCAAGAGAAAGGAGGGTTTATCTCCAAGTGAGCCTCCAAAGTTTAAGGCAAGGTTAGTTGCAAAAGGTTACAGTCAAATTCCGGGTGTTGATTATAATGATGTATTCTCTCCAGTTGTAAAACACAATTCGATCCGTACTTTCTTTAGTATTGTTGCATCACATGATCTTGAGCTTGAGCAGTTAGATGTGAAAACTGCATTTTTACATGGAGAGCTAGAGGAGGACATATAAATGGACCAGCCGGAAGGGTTCATAGTGCCAGGCAAGGAGAAGCATGTGTGCAAGTTGAAGCGATCCTTGTATGGTTTAAAACAGTCCCCTCGTCAGTGGAACAAGAGGTTTGATTCATTTATGCTGTCACACAGTTTTAAAAGGTCGAAATTTGATAGCTGTGTCTACATCAAACATGTTAATGGATCACCTATATACTTGTTGTTATATGTTGATGATATGCTGATTGCTGCCAAGAGTCAGATAGAAATCACTAAGTTGAAGAAATTGTTGAATAGTGAGTTTGACATGAAAAATCTTGGTGCTGCTAAGAAAATTCTTGGTATGGAAATTAGTAGAGATAGAAAATCTGGTTTGCTATTTCTTAGTCAACAAAATTATATCAAGAAAGTTCTTCAGCGTTTCAACATGACAGATGCTAAAGCTGTTAGTACCCCCATTGCATCTCACTTTAAGTTGTCAGCTGCACAGTGTCCTAGTACAGATCAGGAGATTGAATACATGACAAAGGTTCCTTATTCTAGTGCTGTTGGGTCTTTGATGTATGCCATGGTTTGCTCTCGTCCAGATTTATCATATGCTATGAGTTTGGTTAGTAGATATATGTCTAATCCTGGTAAAGAACATTGGAGGGCAGTTCAGTGGATTTCCAGGTATCTCAGAGGCACATCAGATTATTGTTTAAAGTTTGGAAGAACAGATAAGGGGCTGATTGGTTATGTGGATTCAGATTATGCTGCTGATATGGACAGAAGAAGATCACTTACTGGTTGTGTGTTTACTGTTGGCAGTTGTGCTGTGAGTTGGAGGGCTACGTTACAGACAGTTGTTGCTTTGTCTACTACTGAGGCAGAATATATGGCTATTTGTGAAGCTTGCAAGGAATTGGTTTGGCTGAAAGGTTTATATGCTGAACTGTGTGGGGCTGAATCTTGCATTACATTATATTGTGATAGTCAGAGTGCTATTTATCTTACTAAAGATCAGATGTTCCATGAGAGGACTAAGCATATTGATATCAAGTATCATTTTGTGCGTGATGTGATCGAAGATGGTAAGCTGAAGGTATGCAAGATCAGTACTCATGATAATCCTGCTGATATGATGACAAAGCCTGTACCCGTTTCTAAGTTTGAGCTGTGCTCAAGCTTAGTCGGCTTGATAGGATAGTCCAAGTGACTATCGTTGGCACCAGAAGCATTTTGCTCAAGATGAAGATGATTTATGCTACAAGAGGGAATTTGTCTCAAGGTGGAGTTTGTTGGATATGTTCCAAATTCCACATCCACGACAAAGGCCGGGCTTCTGCCGAAGCGCAGCGGAGGCCCGTCACCGGAGGCTTGGGCCGGAGCGAAGCGGAGGCTGAAGCCGGGCCATCAGGAACTCGCCCCCATGTTGACGCGTAAAGGGGGGTACGGGGGGCGAAGCCCCCCGTGGTACAATATATATACCCTTGCTAGGGTTTCGTGGAGACTTGATTCTCTTGTAAGCCGCCATAGGCGTTGTAACCCGACTCTTGAGATATAGTGAGATTGTGCTGGCTGGTGCCCGTGGTTTTTCCCCTTCGCATTGGAGGGGTTTCCACGTTAAATCTTGTGTCCCGCTGTGTTTGATTACTTCGTTATTCGCCACCGTTCATAACAAGTGGTATCAGACGTACTTACACCCTGGTCGCTGATTAGGGTTTCATGACGACGACGATGAAGTTCGATCTTCCGCTACTGGATTACAACACGCGGTTCTCGCTATGGCAAGTCAAGATGCGGGGAGTTCTAGCACAGACTCACGATTATGATGAGGCGCTGGAAAGTTTCGGCAAGAGGCAGGAGGAGTGGACTCCCGAGGAGAAGCGCAAGGATCAGAAGGCTCTCTCTCTAATCCAACTTCATCTTCATAATGATATTTTGCAGGAGGTGTTGCAAGAGAAAACTTCTGCGGCCCTTTGGCTCAAACTGGAATCGATCTGTATGTCCAAGGATCTTACCAGTAAGATGCATATGAAGATGAAGTTGTTCACTCTGAAGATGAAGGAGGAGGACTCGGTGATGAGCCACATCGCCGATTTCAAAAAGATCGTTGCTGACCTAGTGGCGATGGAGGTGACGTATGATGATGAGGACTTAGGTCTTTTACTGTTATGTTCATTGCCAAATTCGTTTGCTAATTTCCGTGACACCATACTTTTGAGTCATGATGAATTGACCTTAAAGGAAGTTTATGAGGGGCTCAAGTCCAGGGAGAAGATGAAGGGTATGGTTCAGGCAGACGGGTCGTCGTCCTCCAAGGGCGATGCGTTGCATGTGAGAGGACGATCTGAGAATCGATCCTCCAACAATGGAAACGATCGTAACAAGAACTTTGATGGGAGAAGCCGTTCCAAGTCGAAAGCTCGGAACAATAAGAAGTTCTGTAATTACTGCAAGCTCACGAATCATACAATTGAGGATTGCAGGAAGCTCCAGTATAAGGAGAAGATGAAGAAGAATTCTGATGGTAAGGTCTCTGTTGTCTCTGCAGCTGTTGATTCTGATTCCGGAGATTGTCTGGCTGTTCTCGCTGGTTGTGTTACTGGTCATGATGAATGGGTTCTGGATTCTGCATGTTCGTTTCATATCTGCACTAACAAAGATTGGTTTAGTTCATATAAGCCCGTGCAGCAAGGAGATGTAGTGCGGATGGGGGATGATAACCCACGTGAAATTGTGGGCATCGGCTCTGTTCAGATCAGGACGCATGATGGCATGACACGCACATTGATCAATGTAAGGTACATACCAGGAATGACAAGAAATTTGATTTCGTTGAGCACACTTGCCAGAGAAGGTTTCAGATACACCGGTGATGAGGAATTTTTAAAGGTATCGAAAGGTTCTCTTGTTTGTCTTTTGGGTGATCTCAATGCTTCGAATCTATATATTCTTAGAGGTACTACTTTGCTTGGTTCGGTTTCTGCTAATGTCATTCATGTTGAACCTAGTACAACTAACCTCTGGCATATGCGTCTTGGGCATATGAGTCACCTTGGTATGGCAGAATTGATGAAGAGAAACTTGTTGGATGGCTGTACTTCGAGTAGCATGAAGTTTTGTGAGCACTGTGTTTTCGGAAAGCATAAACGGGTAAAGTTCAATACCTCGGTTCATACCACTAAAGGTACACTTGATTATGTACATGCTGACTTATGGGGTCCTTCTCGTAAGCCTTCGCTTGGTGGTGCTCGTTACATGCTTACTATTATTGATGACTACTCTAGAAGGGTTTGGCCTTATTTTCTGAAACATAAAGATGATACTTTTGCTGCGTTTAGAAACTGGAAAGTTATGATAGAAAGGCAAACTGACAGAAAAGTGAAATTGCTTCGTACTGATAATGGTGGAGAGTTTTGTTCTACTGCCTTTGATGATTTCTGCAGGAACGAAGGCATTGTGCGCCATCACACCATACCGTATACTCCTCAACAAAACGGTGTGGCCGAGCGTATGAACAGAACCATCATATCGAAGGCTCGTTGCATGCTGTCCAATGCACGGATGAGCAAGTGTTTTTGGGCTGAAGCTGCAAATACCGCATGTTATTTGATAAACAGGTCGCCTTCTATTCCACTTAATAAGAAAACTCCCATGGAGGTATGGTCTGGTACACCTGCTGATTATTCACAGTTGAAAGTTTTCGGATGCACTGCTTATGCTCATGTTGATAATGGAAAATTAGAGCCTAGAGCTGTTAAGTGTCTTTTTCTTGGTTATGGTTCTGGAGTTAAAGGATATAAACTGTGGAATCCCGAAACAGGAAAGACTTTCATGAGTAGAAGTGTGGTTTTCAATGAATCTGTGATGTTTAATGCTAGTTTGACCTCAGACAGTGTTCCAGATATTTCTGCTCCAGAGGTGCAGCGTATGCGCATGCAGGTGGAGCATGTTGATGAGGCAGTTGTGCAGGTGGAGCCGGTTGATGATCACACCAATGATGTTGCTGATGATGTTGCTCATGATGGTGTTCAGCAAACTCCTCCCAATTTTCAGCAAGAGGAGGATTTACCTATTGCTCAACGCAAGACAAAGAGAGGTTGCGGTCCTCCAAAACGTCTTATTGAAGAATGTAATTTATCTTACTATGCTTTGAGTTGTGCTGAACAGGTGGAGAATGTTCATGAGCCAGCGACATATAGAGAAGCTGTTAGCTGTGGTGACAGTGAGAGCTGGGTTTCAGCTATGCATGAGGAGATGCAGTCACTTGAAAAGAACAACACATGGGAAGTTGTACCATTGCCTAAGGAGAAGAAGACCATCCGATGCAAATGGATCTTCAAGAGAAAGGAGGGTTTATCTCCAAGTGAGCCTCCAAAGTTTAAGGCAAGGTTAGTTGCAAAAGGTTACAGTCAAATTCCGGGTGTTGATTATAATGATGTATTCTCTCCAGTTGTAAAACACAGTTCGATCCGTACTTTCTTTAGTATTGTTGCATCACATGATCTTGAGCTTGAGCAGTTAGATGTGAAAACTGCATTTTTACATGGAGAGCTAGAGGAGGACATATAAATGGACCAGCCAGAAGGGTTCATAGTGCCAGGCAAGGAGAAGCATGTGTGCAAGTTGAAGCGATCCTTGTATGGTTTAAAACAGTCCCCTCGTCAGTGGAACAAGAGGTTTGATTCATTTATGCTGTCACACAGTTTTAAAAGGTCGAAATTTGATAGCTGTGTCTACATCAAACATGTTAATGGATCACCTATATACTTGTTGTTATATGTTGATGATATGCTGATTGCTGCCAAGAGTCAGATAGAAATCACTAAGTTGAAGAAATTGTTGAATAGTGAGTTTGACATGAAAAATCTTGGTGCTGCTAAGAAAATTCTTGGTATGGAAATTAGTAGAGATAGAAAATCTGGTTTGCTATTTCTTAGTCAACAAAATTATATCAAGAAAGTTCTTCAGCGTTTCAACATGACAGATGCTAAAGCTGTTAGTACCCCCATTGCATCTCACTTTAAGTTGTCAGCTGCACAGTGTCCTAGTACAGATCAGGAGATTGAATACATGACAAAGGTTCCTTATTCTAGTGCTGTTGGGTCTTTGATGTATGCCATGGTTTGCTCTCGTCCAGATTTATCATATGCTATGAGTTTGGTTAGTAGATATATGTCTAATCCTGGTAAAGAACATTGGAGGGCAGTTCAGTGGATTTCCAGGTATCTCAGAGGCACATCAGATTATTGTTTAAAGTTTGGAAGAACAGATAAGGGGCTGATTGGTTATGTGGATTCAGATTATGCTGCTGATATGGACAGAAGAAGATCACTTACTGGTTGTGTGTTTACTGTTGGCAGTTGTGCTGTGAGTTGGAGGGCTACGTTACAGACAGTTGTTGCTTTGTCTACTACTGAGGCAGAATATATGGCTATTTGTGAAGCTTGCAAGGAATTGGTTTGGCTGAAAGGTTTATATGCTGAACTGTGTGGGGCTGAATCTTGCATTACATTATATTGTGATAGTCAGAGTGCTATTTATCTTACTAAAGATCAGATGTTCCATGAGAGGACTAAGCATATTGATATCAAGTATCATTTTGTGCGTGATGTGATCGAAGATGGTAAGCTGAAGGTATGCAAGATCAGTACTCATGATAATCCTGCTGATATGATGACAAAGCCTGTACCCGTTTCTAAGTTTGAGCTGTGCTCAAGCTTAGTCGGCTTGATAGGATAGTCCAAGTGACTATCGTTGGCACCAGAAGCATTTTGCTCAAGATGAAGATGATTTATGCTACAAGAGGGAATTTGTCTCAAGGTGGAGTTTGTTGGATATGTTCCAAATTCCACATCCACGACAAAGGCCGGGCTTCTGCCGAAGCGCAGCGGAGGCCCGTCACCGGAGGCTTGGGCCGGAGCGAAGCGGAGGCTGAAGCCGGGCCATCAGGAACTCGCCCCCATGTTGACGCGTAAAGGGGGGTACGGGGGGCGAAGCCCCTCGTGGTACAGTATATATACCCTTGCTAGGGTTTCGTGGAGACTTGATTCTCTTGTAAGCCGCCATAGGCGTTGTAACCCGACTCTTGAGATATAGTGAGATTGTGCTGGCTGGTGCCCGTGGTTTTTCCCCTTCGCATTGGAGGGGTTTCCACGTTAAATCTTGTGTCCCGCTGTGTTTGATTACTTCGTTATTCGCCGCCGTTCATAACACTAGTAATGTATAAACTGCCGCGTGGCCATGTACAGCAACACGAGATTATTGCTAACCAACATGTCATCAAGCACACAGTTGCAGTGTTGCCCATTTCCTTTCATAAACATGTCACTTCTGTCCATGTCAGAGAAGTTAGCTGCATATCATTTCCTTTTAGTTCTGTTGAGTTATGGAGAAGCTCCAAATTTTCTTGTGCAAGTGCAGCACATTCCCCACCTCGTTGTTGGAGCAAAGGGACATGATCCTTGTCATAGGCATCTTAGCAGCATCTTTGGGAGGTCAGCTCCTTCTTGTCTATACCGATGTTCGTAGCAGACCAATGAAAATACGGGCTCCATGGTTTGCCACCTACTGATGAATTTAATAAATTAGATAAACAGCTTTGGTCATTTCTTTGGAACTACGCATGGGTCATTTTCTTTGGAACTAATTAAGCATGCCAACAAGATAAGCAGTGGTCATTTCTGATCGAGAACTAAGAAGCCACCGAGTGCCTTGTGTTGCGCTTAATTAGTAAGAATTTCATACAGAGCAGGAAGGTCGTGCACGAGGTAGAAGTTGTAGAACCTGTTGTTGCAAACGCAAAATTTGATAGCTGTACGTGTTCGGTTGTCAAAGGAATCCCACCAAATTTCAAGTGATTTATTGCCGGCTTGCCGCGCAGCTTACTAGACACGTTGTAAGCCGCCAGTATGGCGCAGTTCCAACGTGACTTAGGTCTCGTTTAGATGCAAAATAGGGGTGGGGATTTGGGGGTTTGGGGTCACTTCGTAATCATTGCGTCACTGTAGCATTTTATTTGTACGTGTAAAAAATTATCCAAAAATTGATTAATTAGGCTCAAAATGTTCGTCTCGCAGAGTACAACAAAATTGTGCAGTTAGTTTTTGATTTCATCTACATTTAGTACTCCATGCATGGGCCGACATTTTGATGTGATGGAAATCTTCTTTTTGCATAGTAAACTTTGGGGTTGCTTTTTGGGAACTAAACAAGGGCTTAATGAAGTTGTTCCACGAGTTTCACAATGGAACTTTGCCATTGTTCATAGACTGCTCGCTTGGCTGGTGGCTGGTGGCTGGTGCTGATTTGTACTGAGAGAAAAATACTACTGGCTCGATGGTGACATGTGGCTGGTGCTGATTTGTGCTGAGAGAAAAATACTATTGGCTGGTGCTGATAAGCCAAGCGAACATGTCTGCCACACAAATTAAACAATTTGGTCCTATTTATCTCCTTAATGTAAGTCTCAAAATATTTACAAAGGTGGCGGTCAATAGAATTTCAGATATTACTGGCAAAATATAATTGACTCTTCACAGACTGCCTTTATGTTAGGTAGAAATATCATGGAAGGGGTTGTTATTTTACATGAAACCTTACATGAACGACATAGAAAGAAATTTAATGGAGTCATTTTAAAGCTCGATTTTGAAAAGTCATATGACAAAGTTAAATGGTTTTTCTTGCGACAAACGTTAACAATGAAAGGTTTTGACCCAATGTGGTGTGAGTGGATAGAACACTTCGTAACCAAATGTAGTGTGGGAATAAAGGTTAATGATGATATAGGCAGGTTCTTCCAAACCAAGAAAGGATTACGACAGAGAGATCCATTATCCCACATTCTTTTTAACTTGGTAGCAGATATGCTGGCTGTCCTTATAACCAAAGCCAAGGAAGACGGCTAAATAAGCGGCCTAGTACCACATTTAGTTGACGATGGACTTTCGATTCTTCAATATGCAGATAACACCATCTTGTTCATGGAACATAATTTTGAACAAGTCAGGAGTATGAAACTGTTGTTAAGTGATATTGAACAATTATCTAGCTTGAAAATTAATTTCTATAAAAGTGAATTATTTTGTTACGGAGAAGCGACAGATCATGAAGCGGAGTATACTCAATTATTTGGTTGCGAGATGGGGGACTACCCCTTCCGGTATTTAGGAATACCGATGCATTATAAGAAAATAAGTAATAAAGACTAGAAATTTACAGAGGAAAAATTTGAAAAGAAATTGAGTTCATCGTAGGGAAAACACTTGTGTTTATGGAGGTGTAACACCCTAAATTTCATCACATAAAGTACATAGCAATATTCTGAAATTTTCTAGGATTTAATAAGGTCTAAGGAAATTTTCTGAGATTTAATTGAAATTCCTGTGAATTAATTCAATTTAAAAATCATATTAAATAATTTTAGCTAAAATAAGTTTTTTGTTGCACTCATGCTATTGCATTGGCTTTTTGTTGATGATAAATTAAGTTAGAATTTAAATTTTGTTTAAATTTAAATTTAATTTGCCTTTGTTTGAGCGGTAGAATAGTTGTTTCTGTGCGAGTTCATTTTTGGTCCCTAAACTTTTCCTTTGGTCCAGTTTTGCTCCCACTTTCCTCTTCCTTTCCAGCCCGACTAGTCATTGGGCCGTCATCTACCGAGCCAGCCCATTTCTTCCCTCTCCCGTCGCGGCCCATCTCTCTCTCTCTCGCTCTCTGTGTTTTTCGCTTCGGCCCAGCTTGCCTAGCCCATCCTCCCCCTCCCCCGCAGCCCAACGACCCTCATGAGCCTACCTCTCACACCGGCCGCCCTCTCTCCCCTGAGCCGCTGCCAGGCGGGCCCTGCCTGTCATCCCTTGCACCGGGTCGGAATCGGACTCGACCTCGAGTCCGAGCGACACCGTGAACAAGTCGGGCACGCACGCCTAGGAGGTCGTGGGTCCTGACCCTTTTTTGATCTCTAGCACGCTGCCGCCTCCCTGACCTCGTCTCACTACTCGCGCAATGCCCGCGAACCCTAGCCGCTTGCTCTCACGCCGCTGCTCTTTGAGCTTTCCGACCGCCGCCGACGATCTCCTTCTTCCCCACTTCTCCTGCGCCAAGAACCAGACTGGGGGTAGCGCAAGAAGGTAGTGAAGGTTCCCTACCTGTTTAATTTGCATCTTTGGCTTCGAGTCCAAGCTAATTTGGCTCATCGGCCATCTTGCAGTGCCGTCGTCTGCCGCTTCCCGCCACCGGCCGCCGTCGAAGCTTCCTTGTCGTCGTGATCTAGCTTGGTGAGCTCGCCGTCTCTCTCTAATGATCTAGGGCTTAACCACATGCATTTTGGTGGCCTCAAACTCGAGTCTCGAGTTTCTCTGGCCGAGCCCACCGACGCCGCCATTCCCGTTCGCCGCCGGCGTCTCCCCTCCACCCGATCTGTTTTCTGCCGCTATATCAAGATCCTATGGCCCCGAGTCGCGCCCGCCTCCAAGTCAAAGCTGACTTGTAACGGTGAGCGCTGGCCGTTTTGCTTAAGAGTCTCTGCACTTTCCACAAATAAACCCACCGTCCAAGTTAGTTAAAAAATAATTAGATTTTAGTCCTATTTCTTTCACTTTAGCCCTTGAGTTTTGAATAATTAGTGTGCGTCTATAACACCTCCAGTGTTTAAACTGGGATTAACCCTAACTCAATGCATTGCATCATTTAAAAATAAAATAAAATAATGTTATCTTGTGCATCTTAGTATAATGTTTCATTAGGGTTGATCATGCATTCGTGACTGCATATGCATTGTCAGTAATGTGCATTTTTGTTTATCTTTTCATGTGTGCTAGTAGTGGCAAAGGCTGATTATAGACCTTAGTTTTCTCTCAATCGGTTGGGTTCCTACCAAATCATCCTTACTGAAAGTTGTAGTCCTATCAACCCTCTACAACTATGGAATTCAACCCCTGGTCAAGTTATGCAGTGATTTTCAGAGTTATGGCCAGTCCAAGTTGTGATGTCCCATGAACGTTTTGAACGCCGGTTCGCGGTCACCAGCTCCTGACCATGAACGTCACAGCGACACCATCACGTCATATGCAGCCTGTGCGTATAGAAATCTAAATGGGCCGGGCATGATGGGCCACCTGAGGCCTAGCCCTAGCCCGGCCCTAGGCACGATAGATCGGGGCACGGGCTGGCTCTGCCAGAAGAGGGTATAGTGCCCGTGCCACCGCCACAGCCCGTAGTGCCGGCCCGAGGCACGAATCGATAATGGGCCGGCCTAATAGCGGTCCGAGGTTCTGCGAAAGGCCCAGCAAGCCAGCACAGCCCACCATCGCTGCCTCCCCCTCCCCCTCCCTACCGTTGGATCCGGCTCATCCAACATTTGGATCCGACCGTTGGGAGGGGGCTATATATGCCGCCCCGCGCCGGCTCCCCCCTCCAAACCCTGACCTAATCTCTCCGCCTCCGCCTCCGCCTCCGCCCGCTTCCATCCTCCCCTCTCTCTCTACTCTATCCTCTCCCATTCCGATGACGTCGAGCGGCTGGCCGGCTGATCTCCGCCACTCCGCCATCGTAGGGCTCAGGCACGACACTACTTGTGGCCCTCTCATCCTCTCCTAGTCTCCTCTCCCTTCCTCTTTGAGTCAGTGGATCTAGATCCAGCAGCCTCGCATGTCGATCTCGTCATCTCCTCGCTAGATCCGTGGTTCGTCGATGGTAAACCTCACTATCCTCTAACCCAAACCCAAGATCTTTCACCTTTGATTCTAACTTCTTCTTCTTGCAATCTTGCAGGTCGTCGGCCGTGGGCCCGTGGCGAAGTCATTGAGGAACCAGGGAGTCGGCTCGGATCTATGGTTCGCCGGCCGCTCTGTTGCTCTGGTGAAGTCGTTGAGGAACCAGGGGGTTGGTGAAAGGATCACAATAGGTCTAGAGGGGGGGGGGAGTGAATAGGCCTGTGTCTGAAAAACACTAGCAGTGAAAATTAAAATTTCCAGACCTTCCGATATGGCACCGAAACTTCCGACGTAACGGAAGTTCCGAAGGCTTATCGGAAGGTCTGACAGAGCACGAACTTTGCTTAAGATTCAAACACAAACTTGATTCTTAAGATTCCCTTTGAACCAAAAGATGTCTTGTGATGCCTAAGATTACCCACAAGTGATTCCTACAATAAAAACTTCACGAGCACATAGATCGGGCTAGAGCAAGCTCTATGTTTAGTTGCAACACTATGAACTCAAGAACGAGAATCAAGCACACAAGACAAATGATTTGTTTACCGAAGTTCACTTCCCAAAAAGAAGCTAATCTCCGTTGATGTATCTCCTAAGAGATGGGTCGAGCCACCAACCGTATCTTCCCCATAGGGCCCAAAAGCCAAGCTAGGGTTACTTACTCTGAATCCCCGGAGGGAATGGCAATACAAACTTGCCGGGGGCAGCCCACACGAGCGGGAGCTCCCCGACGATGCCTAGCCGTCTAGGAGCAAAAACTCCAAGAGTAACAAATGTGAATCGATGAACAGAGATGCTTCAAGTGCTCAACCAATGGAAGTCAATGCTCTCACACCAACCAACAATCTCTCACTCAACCCCTTCTCAAATCAATGCTAGAGCAAGCTTAAAGAGGGAGTGGGAGAGTGCATTCAAAGATTGGGAGGGTGTTTGTCTCGTGGTTGTTGAGCAGCAAATAAAGGAGGGGGGTGAGGGGGTATATATATCCCACCCCTCCAAAACTAGTCGTTGATGTGCAGTTAAGTGGTCTGTCGGAACTTCCGACCTCACATCGAAACCTCCGACAGTTCCATGTGTTCAGCATAAAACTTCCCAGGTCTCGGAACTTTTGACCCCGGGTTGGAACCTCCGTTGAATATTTTTGAAAAGGCTGGGCACCCCTTGCCGGAACCTATGACGAGGTTCCGACAGAAACTACAGGTGTCAGAACTTCCGTTCCCACATCAGAACTTCCGACCACCTATAAAACAGCAGGAACAAGGTGCACGTGTTGTGATTATTGTATCTTTCAACCATGAGTTAAAGTTGGCTATGAGCACCATGACATCTCCATTACATGCGACACGTATCCCCCTTGATAGTACGGCATACCTATACTTAATTTCAAACTCAAAGATACATTTAAATCTTTCCAAGAGCTCTTCATGTCCGCCATACTTTCCTCAAGTGGTCATCAATCTCTTCCATTAAAAATAAATATGATACCCTGTCCACTTCTTAGAATAAAACTCATTAGTTCCTTAATTTTAATTGTCATTATCACCAAAACCCACTAAGGGCCTAGATGCTTGTTGACACTTCTTACGATCCACTATCAGGATTGCCAAAACCCACTAGGGGCCGAACTGACCAAGTATGGGGTTTGCACAAAATTTTGCTCTGGATGGATGTGTGTGTATGCTCTGAGTGCTGGGTGGAAGGATGTTGCATGGAGTATTTGGCAATGATGAAAAGGATTTAGAAGTGAATGGTATACCTGGCCGACTGTACTCTTCTGGTCTTTCCTTGACATAACCCTGCGGGTTAATGCACATTTGGGCATAGGGGTAGGTTCGACCGAACTTGAGAGATCGGCTGAATGACCCACTGCCCCAAAAATTTTTCCTTTTTGTTTTCTCTTGATTCTAATGCAAGGGTGATTCACATTTGGAAAGGGAAATATGCAAATGCAGTGATGGAAATAAAATTTTGGAATGGGAAACATGGGATACATACCGTTTTACCTCGCGGCGAGAACTCATGTTTTTAGTCCGTGAGCAAGACTTCTCCTTCCCTTGATTGTTCTTGTCATCGTCCGATATGGAGAGGATGCTTCGGACGATGCAACTTCCTGTTCCAGGTTATTCGTAATTGTACTAAGACGTGTGCATACCTGAGAATGTTATTCCACCATGGGCTTCAAATGTATCCATGGTCGTGGCTTATCTCTAGTGTGAAGTAGATTTGGGGACTTCCCATTCAAATTTGATGATTTTTTCGGCATGGGTTAGTCCATACATGCAACCAATATCTATAAAAGTATTGCTCTAGAGGTTCATTAGTCAAATTTGACACAATGTCTAATTTGATTAAAGCAAGCTAATTAACCTAAGCTCCATGCTTAATTTAAAGAGCTTATGAATATAATTGCGCGATCACATTCAGACCAAAGCAAAACCAAAACAAATAAAGGAAGCATGAAGCATCAAGAAATATTCACATGAGATAAGCATATGGAAGCTGGTGGACCTTGCTTTAATTTAGGTAAAAAGCGAAAACCTTTTCACGTACCTGAGTGTGCTTACCGTTGGCATCTGATGATGAAGACTTTCAGAACTGATGCAACGGTAATGGCACTATGCCGACGTGACTGCACGTAGTTGGCTGAGTCCTCCTTCATGTTGGTGTTGTAGTGCAAGGATGCACTGTCGTGGCTGTGGCAAAAGGGTTCGGCACTCAAATATGCCAACTCGTGGAATGCCGCGGAACCAGCTTGTGTGTGAGGATTGAAACAGTGGGTCCAAAAACAAGAAAGTGGAGCGGCAAAGGAGCGGAGGCGTAGAGCACGTCTCCTCTCTTGCGTAGAGTGCAAAGAACGAGCGAAAACTGGCCAGGCCATGTGAAATTTGGCCACTAGCCTTGAATCAAGGCTTGCAGACATACGAACACCTTGACCTAAAACCAATAGTCACTGGATATTTATTTTGTTTTTATTTGTTTTAGTTTTTTTGTTTTTTTTCAATGCAAAATGATGATGTGGCGGATAAATGCAAATGCAAGAATGAAAAAATGCAGTGGGTTTGGAAGGAAAAAAGGGGGTGATAAAATGAGTGAATTTCTTAGCCTGGCGTTTCTCATGGCGCAAACCGATCATCCATTGCCAAAGGCGTGGTCGGATGTCAGTCCCATTTAACCCTATAGACGGTGAACCAACCACCCTTGGGGATCACCGACACAAAATAGGGGTTGCCATGAGTTGGACTAAGAACATCGAATAAATCGGCAGCAAAAAGACTTCACTACCTATCTAGACCAGGCATAGTTGCCCGAATACAGTTCAAAGTTGAGGAGCCACCCATTCAAAAAGAAGGCATAGAAATCGAATGATTGAAAGCAAACATGCAGTGGATAATGCAAAAATTAAAAAAGATAATGCATAGGCTACCTCCTAGCAGGTACTCAAAATTTAAAGTCTATGAGTGGGACTATCTCACATACCTTGATTTTTCTTTGCCATTACCAACAATTTGAGATGGAATTGTGGTGATGCAGCGTCATTCGTCCGTCACATTTGATTTCCTTTTTCATTCTTGACGACGATCTTTCTTCAATTCTGCACATGGTTATGATACAATATATATGTATATGTATGAACACATACCTGTGAGAATTTTCCTTTTTTCGAAAATTGAGCGCTCATCGTAGTAGACAGGGGCAGACATTGATAAATCCTGCATGATCGTGCACTCTGGGCTCTCTGCTTTCCTCCTGTTTAAAACAAACTCAAGCAAACAGGGGTGATCCCACTAATACTAGTGGTAGATTAAATTAGTAGACACCAATGTCAATCATCAATATATTTCGCCAATTGCTTCCCCGGCAACGGCGCCAGAAATGCTTGTTGACACTTCTTACGATCCACTATCAGGATTGCCAATCCCGGCAATGGTGCAAGGAGTGTTTACTGGTATTCTTACGACATAGATATAAATCCGGAAGCGCACAGATACCGATGTAGCATTTCACCCGGGAGTATTCCAAGGTATCGTATTTATTTCCTTAGGGAAGCAATGGTTAAAGAGTATTGTCTATTAACAAGGATGTAGCTACTAATTAAAGTACCAGCTAACAAGGCGGGGGTAAAGGATGTGATAGGAGTGATATGCATTTGACACACACAAGGAGAAGTCTAGGATAAATGATATAGATAGAAAAGCGGTCTAGCTAGTGGGAGGACAGCGAGACAGGAAAGGATTCCTATATACTTCCATTGGCCTTGAGATATCTCCAGCAGAGATTACGGCTAGCATGAAGAATGACATCTATGGTTCTCTTCCTAGTTCTATTACCTCAGCTTTGGGACAATAGAACCTATGACACGCAGAAAGGGATGAGAAGGGGTGCCACCAATCCTACACTCTGGAATCCTGCAGGCCGAGACAAACGTGATGGACTACGTAGGCCGTATAGGGCTGTCACCACCTAACGGCTACCACCTCCGTAGACTCGGGGACAAACTAAGGCCACTGGCTAGTCTGGGCACCATGCCTACACTAGACAATAACTACTTACTCTACTAGAAAGAGCAAACAACCCTGTCAATACCCCAACGACAATTCACCGCAAGCATTGGCAGAATCGAAGAACCGGCTCAGATAAAGAACTAGAGAGTGAACTTCTAGAGCCAGACTACAACATCTTATAACCAAGGCTAGACATTCCACAATTATCCCGGAATAAATGTAGAACAAATAACTCAAGTAAATGCGGAAGATAATATATTGAATGCTCAGAGTCTTGCATGAAGAAAAGGAAAAGATACAAGAGCTTTACCAGAACTCCAGAAGACGACTCCGGAACCCCGAGCGAAGCTCGACCCTGACTCTAACTCCCAACTGAACTAGCCTAACTCTACAACTTGAAAGAGATGAATGGAGACTTGCTCCCAAGTGGTGTGTGTTACAAGTGAAGTGGACACCTCTATTTATAGTGATCAAGAGGCGGTAGAGCTTGAGTAGCATGAAAGGGACCCGGGGGTCGGTTCCGGCCAATTCGGCCGAACTTCCCGGATTCGGGCGAATTCGGTAGTTCGGCCAAACCAGGTCGGTTCGGCTGAACCCCAGGATCCACCGCCTTGGATGCTGGATGGCTCACATGTGCTCCCTTGGTCGGTTCTGGTGCTGGGGGTGGTTCGGCCGAAGGCTGGAATTCGGCCGAACTGGGCCTGGCCCGTGGCCGGCCTCCCCATCACCGCCTCTGGTCTTGGACCTCCTTGGGCTACTTCTGGTGATGTACTTCATGTTGTAATGGCCCAAGGATGAGGTGGCGGTCACCCACGTGTCGTGTGTCATTATCGTTTGGTCATCGTTGATGTGGACGACTCCCGGTTGTCGTGTACGGCTAAGGGGGGTAACCAGCCGAATCGTGTCGTTCGGCTGAATCGGTCAATTCCGACCCCTATAACCCGTATTTCTCATTAGTGTACCTGCACAAGTGGAACACACCAAAACTCGTGGAACTTTATTAGAAATAAACCTAGGTGCATGGAATGTTGCATATATCCTCTTTTATTCCCGAGTATTGGTGGTCGAAAACGAGCCGTAACAACCGCCAACAATGCTCTTTCAATCTCCCCCATTTTGGTGATCGATGACAACACAATTAAGGCTCACATAAAACGATGTGAAAGTTGAGTCCAATCATATATGAGGAGCTCCCCCTTAATGTGTGCACTTGAAGTGAATTCAATTTTGGCTTAAGATGCCAAATGCACATATCAAAAGAATAATGTAAGAGCTCCCCCTATATCCTTGTAATCGTGGGGTGCATAGTGTGAGATAAATAACACGTGATGCATATGATAGGTTATACACATCAACAAAGTGGAAATAACAATACACCAATCATAAGCATCACACATGATAACTAAGTTTGATGAAATAAAGATCCACACTAGCATAGCAAAGGTTCTTACAAACTTAAAAAGTTCACCTAGCACACCACACATAACACCATAAAAGTATTTAAGTCTTACAAGCCCATAATAATACGATAGATAGATAAACTGAGGATAAAATGGCCCATTCGAAACCTCTGACCCTAGGTCGGAGCTTCCGACAAAGCACAGACATCACATACCAAGCTAGGCACATTGAGCTCACTCCCCCTTTGGCATCAAGCACCAAAAAGGAAGGCCCTGCTATGCCTAGCTACTCCTCCTCATTGTCGTCGTCATCGTCATCATCTTCGTCTTCCCCTTCATCGTCCGTACTCTCATCGGTGATGTCATCCTCATCATCAGCCATAGGTATGTCTTCCGGTGAATCCGCCTCACGTTCACCCAGGTCTTCTTCTATAGCCTCCTCCTCTTCTTCAACAGCTGCACCACTAGAGATCCCAGCTATGTCTTCGCAAGGATTGTAGAAAGTAGGTGGAGGATAATCAATGGGCTCACAAACCAGTGAATGAGGAATGTCATAACGTGCCATGAGAGGCTTTTGGCGAGTTTCCATCTTGTTCAACTCCATATCAACATGTTTCTTATGCTCATGAATTTCCACGAAGTTATTCTTGCAAATGTTGAATATAGCAAGTAAACCTTTTGCAAGGAAGGAGGAGCCACTCTTGGGCTTACCATGCTTTGTGACAAGTGGAGGAGGTGCACGAGATGAAGATGACACTTGTGAGGATGATGGTGCACTTAGAGTGGATTGAGCCAACGGTGCTCCTTGAGCATCACAATGAAGAAACTTCAACAAGGCTCCCTTTGGTGGGCGGTAAGGTTGATGAGTCTTGTTGTGTTGAATATTGAGGTTTGTGACTCTCTTTATCAGCTTGAATATATAAGGACCATAGTGACAACTCTTTTTGGGTGAGTAGGAACATATGATAATTTCCTCCCAAATAAAATCAAACACACTAAAGTCCTCTTTTCCGAGAGTCATCCTATCAAGCAAGTTCTTGGAAAAACTTGATATGTTGTGAGAGTCACCACCTTTTGAACACATGGTGTATCTAAAGAGTTGATTCATGAACCAATAGAAAGGAGTGATACCTTTGACTGAACCATACTCAATTGAACCATATGCGGCATCATACATATATGTAATTTCTCCATCCTCTAAGACTCTCTCATCATGAATTTTAGAACGAGCATGATTGCACACATCAAGTCCAAGAATGAGACCAAACTGAGCATATGTAACATGAAACTTTTGTCCCTCAACTCTAAAGTGCATCACTTTGCCTTCTCTATCAACCCACAAAGTTGAGTAGAATTGGGCAATTATTTCATCATTCCAATTGACCGACCTATCCATGATATCCTCAAGATGCTTGCTCTTGCATGCTGCAATAACTTCATCAACAATAGGAAGCTCAAGATCCTTAAGATATTACCAATCAATATATTTCATCTCGGTAATGGGATTCTTAGTTTTGGTGAGAATGACTGAAGTGTACCAATCAACTTGAAAATGAGTGCGAAACCGATAGTCACTAACACCAATCTCAGGAAGATCTTCTTCATCATTTGAGTTATAGGGATTTTGATACCTCTTGGCACGAATGTTGTGCTTTCCTTTCATATAGTTGACTGCTTTGACTCCATCATATTGTCCATCAATCAACCTTCAAGGTTTATTTAGTTGGACAATCTTATTCTCAATATATGCAAGTGAACCATTTCCACTAGAGCTTGCACCTTGCCTTGCACCACTCCCTCCGGTGTTCCTAGAGGAGGCACCACCACCTCTAGAAGGAGCATTACCTCTGCCCCGACCACAATGGGTAGGTTGCTTCTTTGTTGGCTTTCGTTTCCCTCTACCTTGAGCTTCAGCAAGTGTACGATTATCATCCGAATCCGTGGGATCGGACTCAATCTTGGGCGAGGACTGAGGAGGTTGTCTCTTTGCATGTCCCATCTTGACGAGATTCCCGCGTGAAGATCCAAAAATCCCTTGGGGGATCGGAGGCTCCGAAGTGTACTTGATCCAAAGAGCCCCCAAGCACTTAAATGCACCGGTTGAAACTCAAAATCTCGAGAGGGGAGAGAAATTCTAGAGACAGAGAGAGGCGGTGTGAATATAAAGATAGGGTTTGCAACGGTTGGGTGATCCAATATATATAAACCCGACGCCTGTCGGAGGTTCCGAGGCTGGGTCGGAAGTTCCAATGAATTAATTAAAATCCGCCGAGCACCCTCCGTCGGAAGTTGTAGGCTGGTTCCAAAAACATTGTCCAGTCATCAGAAGTTCCAAAGTGGCGTCGGAACGTTCGTTGAATATTTTCCAATCTGCCGGTTACCCTCTGTCGGAGGTTGCAGTTCAGTTCCGTGGATGGTTGGAAGTTCCGACCTTGTGTTGGAAGTTCCGGTAAACACAGATAAAGTTGCAGAGGCAGATTTTGAGAGAGAAGTTTTGAACGAGAGAAAAATTTACTCTTATGTTACTTAAAGAGAAACTTTTGAGACACGTGGTCAGCCATCAATCAACATTACATAACAATGACCACTATGTTCAAAAGATGATCCAAAGATCAAGAACCAAATATTTTTCAAGAACGCACACAAAGAAAACGTTTTTCCTATCTAGTTATCAACCAATTTTGTGTGTAAGAGCTCAAGCAACGTTACGAGAATCCAAGATATTTAGTTCATTCCTCAAAGCACAAAATCTTGACTCATCTAGTGGCTTAGTGAAGATATCGGCAAGTTGCCTTTTGGTGCTCACATGACGTAAAGCAATATCTCCCTTTGCCTCATGATCCCATAGGAAGTGGTGACGAATATCTATGTGCTTTGTTCGGGAGTGTTGCACCAGATTGTTAGCTGCTTGATAGCGCTCTCATCCAAAGTAGTTGGGCACAACAAGCGCCGGCCGCAACATACTTGGCTTCGGCGGTCGATAGAGCGGCCGAATTTTGCTTGATTTGAAATCCAAGAAAGAACTTCAACTCACCCATCATGGGCATCTCAAATCTTTTTGTCATGATACTACTAAACTCTTCACACCAAACATTGTTAGTAGAACCAAATATAATGTCATCGACATATATTTGGCACACAAAAATATCTTTATCTTGCTTGCGTGTAAAGAGAGTAGGATCAGCTTTGCCTATCTCAAAGCCTTTCCTTATGAGAAAATCCTTAAGGAATTCATACCATGCTCTAGGAGCTTGCTTGAGCCCATAGAGCGCCTTATGGAGCTTATATATATGGTGAGGATACTTGGGGTCTTCAAAGCCCGGTGGTTGCTCAACATATACCAATTCAGAAATTGGTCCATTGAGAAATGCACTCTTCACATCCATTTGATATAGCTTGAAATCATGGTGAGTATCATAGGCAAGCAAAATACGAATTGACTCAAGCCTAGCTACTGGAGCATATGTCTCACTAAAATCCAAACCTTCTATTTGAGTGAAACCTTGAGCAACCAACCTTGCCTTATTTCTTGTCACTACACCATGTTCATCTTGCTTGTTCTGAAAGACCCACTTGGTTCCAATCACGTTTTGCTTAGACCTTTCCACCAATGACCAAACTTTATTTCTCTTGAAATTATTGAGCTCCTCTTGCATAGCCATTACCCAACCCGGGTCATCAAGTGCTTCTTCTACCTTAAGAGGTTCCAAAGAGGAGACAAACGAGTAATGTTCACAAAAACTTGCTAATCTTGAACGAGTAGTTACCCTTCTTTCGATGCTTCCAAGAATGTTGTTCACAGGATGATCTCTTTGGATAGTGTGGTGGACTTTTGGATGTGGTACACTTGATTGAGCTTGGATTGGACTACCATCATTTTGGTCATCTTGTCTTGAGTTGACACCATCTTGTGCTTGGTCTTGACTATTTGTTGGTGTAGATGGTTCAACTTCTATTGATGATGGTTGGTCCTCATTTGGCTTGTTTTGTTCACTTGGATCTTGAGGTTTTATTTCTCCAATGGCTAGCTTCTCAATGTGGAGGCTCTTCATCTACGTCATTTGAATCAACTTTCTCTACTTGAGAGCCGTTAGTTTGATCAAAGTCCACATCACATGCTATTTCTACACAACCGGAGGCTTTGTTGAAAACACGATAACCATGGGCATTTGATGCATAACCAAGAAGAAAACCTTCATCACATTTGGGTGCAAACTTAGAGCTTTTGGGCTTCTTGTTTAGAATGAAGCACTTCCAAAAACTCTAAAGTAAGACACATTGGACTTTTTACCTACGAGAAGCTCATATGCCGTTTTCCCCAAGAGCTTGTGGAGGTAGAGACTGTTGATGGCATGTCATGCAGTATTGATGGCTTCGGCCCAAAATTGATCCGAAATCTTGTACTCATCTAGCATTTCCTTCGCCATCTCAATGAGTGTCCTATTATTCCTCCTCACAGTGCCATTTTGTTGAGGAGTGTATGGCATGGAGAATTGATGCCCAATTCCCTCCTCTCCAAGAAATTCTTTAATGTTGGTATTCTTGAATTCGGTGCCATGGTCACTTCTCACTTTCTAGATATTCAAATTGAACTCATTTTGTGCCTTCCTTGCAAACTTCTTGAAGATCTCATGCACTTCACTCTTGTCATGCAAAAATAATACCCAAGTGAAACGAGAATAATCATCAACAATAACAAAGCCATATTTGTTACCATCAATGCTTATGTAGGCCATGGGCCCAAATATATCCATGTGTAGAAGCTCAAGTGGTGTCTTGGTGGTGACGATGCTCTTGGGTGGATGAGGCACACCAACTTGCTTTCCCGCTTAGCATGCACTACAAAGACGATCTTTCTCAAAAGAAACATTTGTTAGTCCAAGAATGTGATCGCCTTTTTGTAACACCCAAAAATTGCCTATTTAAAATTTTTAGTAATTAATTGGCATTTATTGAGTTTGTTCATAATTAATATAGGTTAAATGAATTATTTATGAAAATTAAAATCAAATATAAGTTGTAGAAATATTTTTGTTGCATTCATGCTGCTGCATTTATTTTTGTATTGCTTGTGATTCAAACGAGAATTTAAATTTATTTAAATTCAAATTTGAATCATCTTGTTTGGAGCTCTAGAAAAGTTCTTAGGCCCATAGTTTGTTTTTGACCCCTGAAGATTTTTCCCGGCTCGCTTTTACTCCCTACACTCTTCGGCCCAGCGCTACCCACCCCCTCCTTCCTCCCTCGGCCCGCCAGCCGAGTCGACCCAATTTCAAGCCGGCCCAGCGCTACTTCCCCCTCCCTTTCCTCCTACCGACAGACGGGGCCCGCCTGTCAGGGGCTCCCCCTTCTTCTCGCCGCGCCCGACACACCGCCCTCCCCGGCGCCGAGTCCGCCGCAATCGCCGGCCGACTTGGTCCTTTCCCTGCGCCCGTGGGCCCTCTGGAAGTTTCCCCGAGCCTTCCCCGCACGCTCCCTTCCTTCTTCGCGCTGCCCGAGCAAGGAAAGTGTGCCCCCGCATGGCAACCGAAGCTCCGGCCGCTCCCACCCGATCAACGGGCTTGCCTGCCATCTGTAGCACCCCCAGCCTATTTAAACGCCCCCACGCACTCCCCAGCACCTCGCCAAACCTGCACCCACGCCTCCCAAGCTCCCCATCGCCTTCCCCGCGCAGGATCGCCGCTCCAAGCTCCAACAAGCTCCGGCCGCTATCGATTCCCCCTCTCGGCCGCTGCTCCATCCCCCTCGACCCCCGGTGAAGCTTGGGGCAGTGGTAAGGAACCTCCCGAGCCATTAAGGTTGTACCTAGTTTGTTTACTCCTGTCCTTGTTACCTTGGGATTATTGCACATGGGTAGAATCTTTGCTATGCGCAGCTACTGTCACTGTTATTTAACTGTAAATTTTGACATAATGGTTCACTTCAACATTAATGATAAAACTTGCGTTTTAGCAACATGGTTTAGGGAACTAGAGCATGTGCTGTGTGCTTTGCTCTAGTGTCTCTCCCTAAGGTCCGGTTCTTAAAGCGGTAACCCAGGAGCCTGTCGCCACCGCTAGAACTATTAAGGCACGGGGTGTTTCTTGATTCCACCGAGGACGGTAGCCCCATCGGCTATGTCTCATTAGGCACAGTCCAGTGTTGGGAGCCCCTGTGGTATGGGAGCTCCGCATGTTTCGCTCTTTATTTTTGTTGTTGGCATGAGTTGCCCGCGCTCGGACGCCATTGACCCCCTCACGTTGCGCCCTGAGGGTCAGTCAATCTCGGTGCCTAGAGTCTCACCACCTTATTGTAACTTAGCGGCCACTGTCTTGTTAGGGTGTCTTGTGAAAAACCTCGTAGCGTCCCTATGCAGTCACACCTCAGAAGTGTTGATGTGCGTGGTTGGGTGCAAAGTTCTTTTGAACTTTTACGCGACTGGTGGGTAAAGGACGAAACCTCTGCAGAGTGTAAATCTGTCATGATAGCTTTACTCAGGGTCACGAGCGGCTTGGATCCTTTTTGATTAGAAGATGATGTTTATTTATGATTAATGTCACTTATACTTTATTAATTGGATTGCAACTGGGTCTCATTGACTTGTAGTAATTTGGTTAATGCTAAAATGAACCAACTAAAAAAAAGGCTACTGCAGTTAAGCTGTGTCTAGCCTATTTTGAGCCTTCATACCCGTGCTATACTTGCTAAGTAATTGTTTACTTACACTTGTCATTTTATTCAACAAAATCCCGGATGAGTAAACAGATTGGGCTGGGCATGAGTCTGCTGCTGAGTTTCCCGAAGATTTACCATACTACTGAGTTGTGATCTCCCAGTCATAGTCCCTGTGGATTACGACTCCATTAGTTTTAAAGTTCATTAGTCTTCCGCTGTATTTGGTTTGTTTATTTATGTCGCACTCTGATGTAAAACTTTATTAAATGAAGAATTATTCAAGCATATATTCTCTATTTATCATATTTGTTCGCTATATGTGTATTATGACTTCCTGGGCACACATATGGCCGCATTCAGTTTTTTTTGAAAATCCGGGTTTGACAGAATTGGTATCAGAGCCGTGCTGACTGTATGATCGCAGCATAGTTAGAACGGTTGATTAAACCTTAGGAGACCACAATGATTATGTCTTATATGTCGTCTAGATTCACTTTTTCAAAACTCAAATCTAGTCGAGTCTTGTCTGAATCATGTCTTTAGGTGCTTGAAATGATTGTCATTATGCTTATGCTTGATTTGGAATTTTGTAATGATTGTGATGAGCGTAGACGCAAGTATACTACCATCTAGATGCAGGACTAAGGTTTAAGGACTTTAGTGATTAAATAGAGGGGGGGGGTATTCAGTTCTCTTGCTTTTTTTTTCTATTTAAGCCCTCCATCATAACAAATTGGTAAACTTCTGAAGCCATCGGAGTTTTTATGAGAATTGTTTATTGATGATAGATGGTGAACACTAGGAGCAACCCCGGTGCAGATGATGCTCACGTAGACCCAGCTGATGCAGCAGATGGCTCGGACGATGGCGATGATGCAGCAGAAGCAACAGAATCCGCCGCAACACAACATGCCGCCCCGTGACAAGAGTTGTGAATTTCTGAAGGGACGCCCTCCTACCTTCAGTAAGGCCACCGACCCCCTGCAGGCTTGAAAGGATCAACACTAGGCCTAGAGGGGGGGTTTGAACAGGCACAACTGAAAATTATAAAAAACAACTTCGCGAAATGTCAGATGAACCGTAATTTCCGGTAGCCATCGGAAATTTCTGCTAAATTAACGGAAATTTCCGCCTACTACCGGAAATGTCCGGTGAATACTCGTGAACTAAATCACAAGATGAATAAGAGCAACAACAACAAATCTATATGAATCAATATGTTGATAAGGAAGTAAATTACTCTCTAGAACCTTTGCTAGCAGCTAGAACTTCACCAATGTATAGATCGAGATAAACGAGTGAAATAGCTAGCAAGAACACGAAGAACTAGATGAACACGAAGAACAATGATCACAACGAAGACGCAAGGTTTAACCCGAAGTTCACTTCCACAAAGGAAGCTACGTCTCCGTTGAGGGCCTACGAAAGGCGGGCTTATCAACTCCAAGCCACTTTCCTCCACTTAGTCACCACAAAGGAGATAAGTTCACTTACTAGTCAATCCACGAAGGATGGGTGATTCAAACTTCCGAGGTCAATCCACAAGCTTGCTTGGATGCTCTCGGCAACGCCTAACCGTCTAGGGGATGAATCCCCAAGAGTAATAAACAAAGTTACCGAAGAATCACCGACTTGATGCTCAAGAGAATGGAGAACGAAACTTGAATCACTAAGCTCAAGTCCCTCAACCAACACACTACTACACACATGGAAATCGAAGCAAGGAGTGTTGGGAGAGATCTTGGAAGCTTGGGAGAGGTTAGGGTTCGTTAAATGAGTCAAGAGCGCAGTAATGAAGAGTGAGAGTGGGTATTTATAGCTCTACCATAAATGTGACCGTTGGGGCGAGTTATACCAGAAATTTCCGTCAAGATCACCGGAAATTTCCGTCACATATGTCGGAAATTTCCGCCAAACACCGGAAATTTCCGGTGAGAAGTCAACGGGCGCTCAACAGCTTAAATCTATGGTGGTCACCGGAAATTTCCGGTGAACAACGGAAATTTCCGGTAACTACCTGAAATTTCCGGTGCACAACTGCACAATATGAAATTGTATGTTTTGGAGTGCAATGACTTTGGGGATAGGTTTGTGGATAAGGATTGAGCATCAAAGTCACATGATTTTGCGATTACTTGTCCCTCTTGATAGTACGGTGATCCTATACTCAAATTCAAACCGAAAAGGATATTTAAAATCTTCAATAGCATCTACCATCAAGAGATAAGAATTGGGCACCTTCCTTTCTCATTTCTTTTTCTTTCCTTTTTGATTTACACCTGCACATCTTATTGAACGCATTATATCCAAATTTCTATTATCATTAATCACCAAAATTGATTAAATGCCTAGATGCACTTTCAATCTCCCCCTTTTTGGTGATTGATGCCAATACAAATTTGGTCTCACAAGATATCAATAGTCATCAAGTATTGTATCCAGTAAATTTGAAGTGGCTCCCCCTAAATATGTGCATGTTCAACTTTTAGAAGCCTCAAATGCTTATGCACATATTTTGCAAGAACTTCTCAATAAAGATTGCATATAATGGCTCAGAAAGAAGGAAATAACATGATGCATATGGCATGATATAGCACAAATAACAAAAAGAAGGTACACAACATCATTACCGGAAATTTCCGATGGAACTAGTCGAAATTTCCGTCGCATTTGCCGGAAATTTCCGGTAAACCTGAAGGCAGAAAAAGAACAGGTCACCACAGCCTATTTTATCAAGTTCTAGCGCAACCATAATAGATAAATAGAAGTTTTAAGAGTTCAAAAGGTTCACACACAACACACATACACATAGTTCAGTAGCACACAAGCATGGAAATTTAAGATACAAGACGATGTGATGAATTCATTCTCCCCCTTTGGCATCAACCACCAAAAAGGAAAAGAAGAAGAACATGTCGGAGCAGATCAACATCATCAAGGAGTGGCCTCATCATCACCAGCAGCACCGTCATCATCATTGTCGGTGTAGACTCCATCTCCCCTATAGGTCTCCTCTTCTTCTTCGGTCTCAACGTCGTCAACATAGCGAGTGGAAGCACAACGAGAGAGACGAGATGGAGCAGCAGCAGCGGGAGGACTAGAAGGACCCTCTTCATCTCGTTCAAAATCTGACCATGGGTCCTCAAACACGGGGAGCTCACAAATGGGTGAGTGAGGAAGACCGGCAAGAGCTTGGAGCTCTTTGATTCCCTTTTGATTATTGTTAATCTCAATGGCATTATGCTTGAAAAGCTGAAAAAGGGCTCGGAAAGCTCTCATCACCTTGTTCTTCTTGGGGCGAGGAGGCGGTGGAGCATGAGTGGCACGAGAAGCACCGGCCGTCCTAGTTGCAGCAGCTCTAGAAGATTTAGCATGAGGAGGATTTTTGGATCTTCTTGTAGTCCTAGGAGGAGGAGGAGTTGTCCCTCTCTTTTTCATGACTCGAAATCGCTTATGAGAGTGATCCTTGGGGAAATTTGTTGGTGGTGGTCTCAATGAGGTACATCACATAGGGAGCATATGGAAGACAACACTCGGAGTCCGAAGCTCCCTCGATGATCTCATTCCAAATGAAGTCCGAGATGCTAAAGTCATCACCATCGGGACAAAGACGAGCAAGAAGATTTCTTGTGTGGCCAAGAATGGACGAACCATCTCCTTTCTTGATAGTGAGAGTAGCCCGAAGAATCTTGTTCATGTAGTGAAAGAAAGGCTGCAAGTGAGTGATGTATCCATCGGCTACGGTTCCTTCTTCATACATGAACTGAATCTCATCATTGTACAAAGTACGAGCATTGAACACGGAGGGCTTCTCCCAATCAGCACGTCCAAAACCAAGAAGGTGAGCAAAATCCTTGAAAGCGGCCTCATACCAAGTTCCTTCCGTCATCCAATAGATTGTCTTCTTGTTTGAGTGATGATAGAGAGTAGTATAAAACTGAAGGACAATCTCCTCATTCCAATCATATTGAAAACCCATCAAGTCATACACTCCCTTTTCTTTGCAAATATCAATCACTAGATCCCAAGTCAGATGATGACTATTCTTCATATATTCCCAATCAATCCATTGCATGTCAACTAGTGGCTCGGAGCGGGAAAGAAGCACGAAGAAGTAGAAGTCCGCATGAAACTAAGTGTGGAATCGATAGTCAAGAGAGGCATCCTTAACAAAAATGAGTGGGCACTCCTCACGTCTCATTTTGCGACATTCAACTACTTGCTTGCGGTAATTGATGGGTAACCTTGGAGTTACACCACCAATTCCGTTCAAAGGAGGACGCTTCTTGGGCATCACACTTACTTGAGTGTATCCATCATTGTTGATTGCAATCCTTGGAGGAGTGTGGAGACAATCAAGCTTCTGTCGATTGGGATCATCAAAGCCTCTTGAGGCAGCTGCACGAACTTGAGCCTCGGTCGGTTCATCATCCTCTTCTTCTTCTATCTCAACATTTGGTTGTGACTGAGAGGAGCTGCCACCTTATTTGCCCTTCCCTTTTGCACGAATGGGTTGTGCCTTGCTGCGGCGAGGAAGAAGTTCCCCACCACGTGCCACATTTGCAATTTGAGGAGCTTGTGGAGTACGGGCGGCACGAGGAGGTTGAGCCCTACCAGTTGCCTTGCGTGCCCCTGCTTTGACTCGACCTCTTAGGGTGGTCATCGTTGGAATAGTTTCAACTGGATTTGCAGGAGTGTCATCATCTTCAGATGGTGCAGATGAGGTGGTGGATGCATTGGAGGCAGTGGAATCAAATCGAGGCTTTTTCCTCCTTTGAAGCACAATATCTGTCACAATCTTCTTTGTAGCATTTGGGTCACTTGGATCCATGACAAAAGCCTGTAGATGAGAAAATGATAGTGTGTGACGTATATGACCACAAGAAAAGGATGTAGCATTCAATAAGTTATGAGAAGCGATGATTTAATTTCTGTCAGTCGGAAATTTCCGCTAAATTCACCGGAAAAATTTCCGGTAAGTTTGTCGGAAATTTCCGACAGGCGGAAATTGAATCTTCGATTCTCATAGCCTAGCAAATACGCAATGATAGCTAGTATGATTGAAGATCTAGGCAATGTAGGTAGGATAGAACAAGTTTTTCACAGGAAAATCATCTACAAAGACCTAGAAAAGGAGACCGGGCAACCCTAGTTTTTGGTGACATAGTTCATGACAAAACTCACAAAAACTTTCTATCCAAATCACTTCATCCATAGGGAGGCATCAAGAATGACTTGAGGAACATGAGCATGAACATCTATTTGAAGAACTCTAGGGTTTGAGCTTGAGAACCATGATTGAATACCTTCAAAACCTTCAAACTTGAAGAACGAGCAAGGGAGGATGATGACGAAGGATTCCCTCGATCCGGATGAGTTCTTGATGAAGCAAAACACCAACGATTGGAGGTTTTTAGTGGAGGGAGAGCCAAATCACCAAGGGAGTGGAGTTGAGAGAGAGAGAGAGGCGTCGGCGGCGTGAGAGATGAGATATGAGAGAGATGGGCTCGAGACTAGGTTTAAGTGAGAGTTATGTCCTGCGAGCCACCGAAAATTTCCGCTGAATCACCAGAAATTTCCGCCAAACTACCGGAAATTTCCACTGAATCACCGAAAATTTCCGATGGAGATTAAAGTGAACGTGGTCTGTCGTAAATTTCCGATAAATATCGGAAATTTCCGTCGCATTTACCGAAAATTTCCGCCATTCATCGAAGATTTCTGATAAATCCCAGCAGAAGCGAATTTTGAGCGATTTGAGAGATTTAGCCACACGATAGAGATAGATATGTGTGCCACTAAACTAGATATCTCCTCAGAGTGGGACCAGCCACAAACAAGCATGAAGAACAATGGTCACACTTGAGTAGACGGGATCAAAGGATCAAAATCCAAATCTTTTTAAATACCAAAAACACATCCAATTTTGAAAAACTTTTATTTCAAAGACCTATACTACAATCACTCAACCATGTGCAACATGTCAAGCCAAGTTACGAGAATCTAAGATATTTAGCTCACTACTCAATGAACAAAACCTTTGCTCATCAAGGGGTTTGGTGAAGATATCGGCTAATTGTTTATCGGTTCCAACATGGCTTAGAGCTATATCTCCTTTGACTTCATGATCTCTAAGAAAATTGTGTCTTATGTCAATGTGCTTGGTTCTAGAGTGTTGGACAGGGTTATTTGCAAGTTTAATGGCACTCTCATTGTCATAAAGAAGTGGAATCTTTTTGTACTCACAACCAAAATCATTCAAGGTTTGTCTCATCCAAAGTAGTTGAGCACAACAAGCACCAGCTGCAACATACTCGGCCTCGGCAGTGGATAGCGCAACGTTATTTTGTTTCTTAGAGCTCTAAGACACCAAGGACCGACCAAGAAATTGGCAAGTCCCCGTTGTACTCTTTCGATCTACCTTGCAACCGGCATAGTCCGAATCGGAATAGCCAAGTAAATCAAAAGTGGAGCCCTTGGGATACCACAAGCCAAGGTTCGGAGTATGCACTAGATATATAAAGATTCTTTTAACAGCCATTAAATGCCATTCCTTTGGATTGGCTTGAAATCTTGCACACATGCACACGCTAAGCATTATATCGGGCCTAGATGCACAAAGGTAAAGCAAAGATCCAATCATGGAGCGATATACCTTTAGATCGACCGATTTTCCTTCTTCATTGAGATCAAGATGACCATTCATGGGCATTGGAGTCTTGATGGGTTTAGCATTGGCCATATCAAACTTCTTGAGCATATCACTTGTATACTTTGTTTGACATATGAAAGTTCCATGCTTCAATTGCTTGATTTGAAAACCAAGAAAGAATTTCAATTCTCCCATCATTGACATCTCAAATCTCTTGGTCATTATCCTACCATACTCTTC
Source organism: Echinochloa phyllopogon (assembly GCA_033239725.1). NCBI lineage: Eukaryota > Viridiplantae > Streptophyta > Magnoliopsida > Poales > Poaceae > Echinochloa > Echinochloa phyllopogon. Next base: position 9,792,776 of record BTCW01000016.1, on the reverse strand, counting down.
ACAAAATTTTTCATTAGTAGAACCAAAGATAATATCATCAACATAAATTTGACACACAAACAAATCTTTGTCTATTTTTTGAGTGAAGAGAGTAGAATCCGTTTTGCCCATTACAAAGCCATTCTTGAGAAGAAATTCCTTAAGGCATTCATATCATGCTCTTGGGGCTTGCTTGAGCCCATAGAGCGCCTTATGGAGCTTGTAGACGTAGTTGGGGTGCTTGGATCTTCAAAGGCCGGTGGTTGCTCCACATACACCAACTCGGATAGAGGGCCATTTAAGAAGACACTCTTTACATCCATTTGATAAAGCTTGAAGTTGTGATGTGAGGCATAAGCTAATAGAATGCGAATGGATTCAAGCCTTGCCACGGGGGCATAAGTTTCACCAAAATCAAGACCTTCAATTTGAGTGAATCCTTGAGCAACCAACCTAGCCTTGTTTCTTGTGAAAACCCCATTTTCATCTTGTTTGTTCCGGAAAACCCACTTGGTACCAATCACATTTTGCTTGGGTCTTGGGACAAATTCCCAAACTTCATTTCTTGTGAAGTTGTTCAACTCTTCTTGCATTGCAATGACCCAATCCGCATCACCAAGAGCTTCTTCTACCTTAAGAGGTTCCAAAGAGGGAACAAACGAGTAACATCCACAAAAATTTGCTAGACGAGAATGAGTAGTTACCCCTCTTTGGATGCTCCTTAGAATGTTATCAACGGGATGATCCCGTGGAACACTTTGATGAACTCTTGGGTATGAGAATGTTGATTGACGTTGAATTGGTCCATCTTCATCCTCTTCATTATGAGATTCATAACCTTGAGCATCATCACCTAGAACTCCCCCTTGATCATTGCCATGATCATGATCGTCACCATGAGCTTGAAGTTGATCTTGAAGGGAGCTTGGTGGTTCAACTATTGTCGATGATGATGAATCACCATTGACATTGATTTCCGGAGCTTGAGCTAACTCTTGATCTTCAACTTGAACTTCATGAGGCCTCACTTCCCCTAGTCCCATTCTCATGATGGATTGGCTAGGAGGTTCTTCATCATCTACAAGGTCATTTTCAACTTGCTCTACTTGAGAGCCGTTTGATTCATCAAATTTCACATCTACCGTGACCTCAACACAACCGGTGGTTTTGTTGAAGACACGATAGGCGTGTTCGTTAGTACCATAACCAAGTAGAAAACCTTCATCAACCTTAGGTTTGTTACCGGTGAGGATCTCGTACGGACTTTGAGCTTTTGGTCCTCTTGTTAAGAATGTAACATTTGCAACCAAAGACTCGAAAGTAATGCACCTTAGGTTTGTTACCGGTGAGGATCTCGTACGGAGTCTTGCCCAAGTACTTTTGAAGATAGAGGCGATTGGTAGCATGGCAAGCCGTGTTAATCGCCTCGGCCCAAAAAATATCCGGAGTCTTGCATTCATCAAGCATTGTTCTTGCCATTTCAATTGAGGTCCGGTTCTTTCTCTCAACAATGGCATTTTGTTGAGGTGTGTATGGAGCGGAGAGCTCATGCTTGATGGCTTCTTCATCAAGAAATTCCTCAACATTGAGATTCTTGAACTCCGTCCCGTTGTCACTTCTTATTATTTTGACCTTCAACTCAAACTCGTTTTGAACTCTTCTAATGAATTTCTTGATAACCCCTTGAGCTTCACTCTTGTCTTGTAGAAAGAAAACCAATGTAAACCGAGAAAAATCATCCACAATGACAAATCCATACTTGTTTCCACCAATGCTTATATAAGCAATTGGCCCAAATAAATCCATGTGGAGCAATTTCAAAGGTCTTGAGCTAGTCAATATGTTTGTGGGAGGATGAGGAGCTCCAACTTGCTTTCCGGCTTGACAAGCACTACACAACCTATCTTTCTCAAAGACAACATTTGTTAGTCCTAAAATGTGTTCATCCTTTTGAAGTTTGGCCAAGTTCCTCATCCCAACATGAGCTAGCCGGCGATGCCAAAGCCAACCCAAGCTAGATTTTGCCACTAGACAAGTCTTCGGTTGTCACACCCGGATTTACACAGAAACCCGAATGCTACTGTATGTGTGCCCAGGAAGTCCACAAAACACATACAGCTTACAAATGTGGTAAAAACAGAGTACATATGCTCGAATAAACTAGTTTTGCATCAGAGTTTACCTAAAACACAGCGGAAGACTATTTATTAACTATCTTCACCGGTAGAGCCTCAAGTCCACAGGGACACCGACTGGTTGACCACAACTCAGTATACAGACTGTCCTCAGGAATTCTCAGTAGTTGTCTCTTTCACTCCATCTGTTACCCATCCGAGATTTTGTTGAATATTGGCAAGTGTAAGTAATTGTCTTACTTAGCAAGTACAACACGGGTATATGAAGGCTTGAAAGAAAAGCTTGACACGGCTGTACTGCATTAGCACTTTTAGTTGATTCGTTTTAGCATAAACCAAAGTTACTACAAGTATATGAATCCCAGTTGAATTCCCCAATTAGTAAAGTAGAAGTAGACATTAAACAGTAATAAATAATAGCATCTTCTAATCAAAAAGGATCCAGGCCGCTCGTGACCCTGAGCAAGGCTATCATGATAGATTATACACTCTGCAGAGGTTTCTCCCTTTACCCACCGATCGCGTAAAAGTTCATAGAACTTTAAACCCAGTCATGCCGAGGTGGACCAGACCTCTCAAACCACACTTCCGAGGTGTGATCGCATAGGGACGCTACGAGGCTTTTCACAAGACACCCTAAAATAACAGTAGCCGTTATGGTACAACCTAGGCAGCATGACCCAAGGCACCGAGATTGACTAACTCCCAGGGCGCTCCGAATGAGAGGGCCAATGGCGTCCGGAGCGCGGCATGAAGGCCAGCAACAAAAATAAATAGCGCAACGTGCGGAGCACGGGACTTTGCCTGACGAGACATAGCCGATGGAAAACCCGTCCTCGGTGGATCAAACCGTACTCTCACCCATGCTTCCCATAACGCTGTCGGCCTGTCAGTAACTAATGTTAAATTAGAGCCGTACATGTTACTTGTCCAAGACCAGAGCCATTATAGTTCCGGCGGTGGCGACTGGCTCCTGGGTGGCCGCTTTAAGAACCAGTCCTTACGGAGAGACACTAGGGCCAAGCACGAAGCGTACGCCCTAGCTCCCTGATCCATGTTGCTAAAAAGCAAGTTTTACCATTAACATTGAAGTGAACCATTAGGTCAAGATTAACAGTTAAACAATGGTGACAGTAGCTACGCCTAGCAAAGTTCTACCCAAATGCAATAACCCAGGGTAATCAAGGTATAGGATTAACAAAGCTAGGTACAACCTTAATAGGAACAATTTAGACACATGCATATGCAGTAAATAATGTAATGGTGTGTTTAGGTAGCAAGGATTGTCCGTGCTATACTTGCCTCAAATCCAGTGTATTCACTTAGTCTTCGGGTCTTGATCTTCAATCTTGACAGCACTTGAAGTGTGTTCCTTCGCTGGATGACGTTCCTCTACTCGTGGCAATCATCGGCACAATCATACAAGCAAACAATATACACTAAGAACAGTACACCAATCAAAGGAAAAGCTTTAAAAGAACGCACTAGAGGATAGGGCTTGGTTCGGTGGTCACGCGAGCGCAAGAATCGCTGACAACGGAGCAACGATTGAAAAGATACAACTATCGGAGGATTTATATTAAATGAAGGGCTATAAGCTTCATTTATTTTAATATAAATAAAACCAGGTGTAAATAATGAATATAAATTATATTTTAACCTTTAGAAAAGACGAGGTAAACTTAGTCATATTGTAATTGTAGATGTTCAAGTACAAATTATTCTAATTAAAGTATTAACTAAAAATAGACCATGAGAACATCTAATCGAATAATCTTATGAATCGTGATTTAACTAATCAATATAATGATAGAAACATGTTTATGTTGGTATTAATCAGTATTAACTGATTATTTATGAAAACTCGAGGTTTAACTCTAATTTGATTTTAATTAGAAAACTAGTGGTCGTAAACATTAATCAATTTAACATGAGTTTATGAAGAATCGAGATAGAACCTAATTAAATTTTTAGTTAGAAAGATTATGAAATAAATATTAATCATGTTAATATTATTTATGAAAATCGTGATAGCCTTAGTCAGCTCTTATTTACAAAACACGGTGAAATAATATTAATCAAATTAATATTTAACAAGAAAAGCCGATGTGTTAAACTTAATTAGATTTTATTTAAGAAAGCACATGTAATTAGTATTTAATCAAATTAATAATAAATAAATTTCAGAAATAAAGTTTGGTGTAAATAACAGTGTTAACGTGTAGTTTATGTTGACATGAACCTAATGCGACGAAAATGAAATTAAGCGGACCTAAAACGCGGATTCTATAAGATAAACAAGGTTGCAGGGATCTAAACGTAATTTAACTGTAGCCGGCAGGGGTTATCGTGCAAGATTTCATAGACCCAGTGAACAATTACCGAGAATAGAGGAAACATCGGGGTTAGTTATGTAAAAGGGGCTCGGCTGGATTTAAGTGTGAAGGTGGGGTTCTTGTAGGGGGGGTTTCTGCAAAAACTCCGAGACACATGAATAATCTAAGGATTTCCTGATTCCTCGGGGTGTTTCTGCAAAAGCTCCAAGAGCTTCTCGGCCATGGCCGGCGGCTGCTCTGGCGCCCCTATTCGCCGGCGCTGTGGTGGACTAGGGCGGCGGCGAGGTAGCGCATGGGAGAGAGAAGGTGATGCCGAGTTCATCGATGTGCTCACCACCGGAGAAGATGGCCGGGGCTCGGCCCGCGGCGGAGACAGGGGACGGCGGCGGCGGCTTGACGCGGGTAGGAACTCTGGTGACCGAAGCGGCAACGATGACCGGCGGGGTAGATGCCTCTCGGCCTGGGGAAGGTTGTGGTGGGGTCGGCTTGCTCCCTAGATCGACGGAGACGTCGAATCGGCGGCAGGGTCCGACGGTGGCGCTCGGCTTCACGTGGGGGAAGATGCTCCAGCGACGGGACGACGTCTTGAAGCGGCGGCGAAGCTCCGCCTCGTAGTGAGGAAGCTTATGGGGGTGATGGCTTCCCCCGGCGTGCGGCGAGCGTGGCGAATTGCCGGCAATGGCGACGGCGGTACTCGACACAGGGGAGAGGGCGGCGGCGCTGTGCAGGGAGCAGAGGGCGGCGGCAGGGGTTCGATAGGGGGTCGGGAGGCGGCGTGGCGGAGCTTAAATAGGGAGGCCGAGGGGAGTCCCGGTGGTCCTCGGCGTGCCTGCCGGGCCTCGGCCGGACTCGAGCTCATGGCCGAGCCGGACTCCGACGCGAGGTTGGGGGCGGAGCTGACGCGTGGGACCCGTGCGGCAGCGGCAGGGGGTGCGGGCTGTGCTGTAGGCCGCGCTGCTGGGCCGCGTTGGGCCACGGAGTGAGGGGGGGCGAGCGCGCGGCTGGGCTGCAGGGCGGGAGAGCAAGCGGGCCGAAGCGGCTTGTTGGGCCGGAGGAAGGAACCGGCCGGGGCGGCTGGGGGTGGGCCGTGCGAGCGCGCGAGCGGCCGAGGCTGGATCGCGCTGGCGCTGGGTCGATGCTAGCGGGCCGGGGCGGTGGGCTCGGCTGGCCGGGCTGGCGCGGGAAAAGAAGAAACGAGGGGAAGGCTGGGCCGAAGAAAGAGTTGAAGGAGCAAAACCAGGCCGGGAAAATAGCTAAGGGGCAAAAGCGGACTCAGGCCTAAAGAACTTTTCTAGCGCTCAAACAAAGGTGATTCAAACTCGAATTTAAATCAGATTTAAATTCCATTTGAACCAAAACACATGCAGCAGCATGAATGCAACACACACAACATTTTATTTATATTTCGCAAATATTTTTTTTTCAATTACAAATTCCCTATAAATTAAATAAAGCTTGAAAAATTTTAGAAAATTGAGAAAATTATTGTATTAATTATGTTAAAAATTCACATCCCAAAATTCGAATTTTTTTTTGGGTGTGACATCGGTTCCACTTTATTTGTTTTGAAATCAACTAAATAAAGCTTTACCTTAAGTTGACCCGTAAAAGCAATAGAGGAATCCTCCCTTCTAAGGACGCTCACACCCTCATTAGTAAAGAGACAATTGTAGCCTTTTTCACAAAGTTGTGATACCGACAACAAATTGTATCCCAAGGAATCAACTAGATAAACATTGGAAAGAGATGATACTTGTGAGATAGCAACTTCACCTTGACCAATCACATCACCATGATTATTGTCACCGAAGGTGATCTTTTCAATAGGTGAGTCATATTCCTTCAACTTTGCAAACATATTCTTCTCTCCGGTCATATGATTTGAACATCCACTATCAAGCAACCATGAGGGTCCACCGGAGGAATATGCCTACAAAACAAGTTTAAGCTTTGGACTTAGGTACCCAAAAGAGATTGGGTCCTTGAGTGTTAGCTTTAGAAATCTTAGGCACCCAAACACTTCTCATCATTTTCTTTGCATGAGCACCCACATACTTCACCCCCATCTTCCCATTGTGATCCCACACAACTGTGTAGTCAATGGTATAGTTGGGAGATGATTTGTGCTCAATGATCTTTTCTTCTTTCTTGATCTTGGTTGAGCTCTCGGCACCTTCGATGGTGTTTACCATCACACCATGAGCAATGTTCATCAAGTCTCCAAGGTTTGTACCCTTGGTGAACCTTGGCACTTCATGACCTCGCAACATCCTAGTGCCATTTGCCTTTCCTCCTCTAGTGAATCCGAGCCCATACTAGGATATCTTTCGGCTTTATATGCCGGATGGGTCTCAAATTCACTCTTACCTTTAGCCTTGTCTTTTCCAATTGCCTTGGTCAATTCTAGAATCATAGCATATTTAGCTTTGACTCTCTCTTCTAGCTTGGAAAGGTTAGTACCACAAGCATTTACATCAAATTTATAGCATCTTGAGCAACCTTCACTAGTAGAGACATTGAAATCAAGAGTTGTCTTAGAGTCAACCTTGGTGCTTTCCCAAAGAGTACCAAAGTTAGCTTCTAGGTCTTTATATTTGACCTCTAGGCTTGAATGTCTTTCTTGAAGTTCACTTTGAGCATTCTTTAGGTTGGCTAGAGAGTCATTTGCCAAGGACAAGTCCTTAGACATCTTCTCAAGTGAGTCATTGGCAAGCGACAAGTCACTTGTCAATTTCTCAACCTTCATCTTTTCCTCAACTAGAGTTTCTTCAAGAGCAAGGTTTCTCTCCTTTTCAAGGATGAGCAATTCTTCTTGCCTATCAAGAGACTCTTTCCTTTTCTCCAATTTCTCTACTAATTTTTTAATTTGTTTGTAGCCTTCTTTGCCAAACTTCTTTATCATGTTCTTTTCATGTTCGGCTTCCTCTTCATCTATGTCATTTTCTATATTCCTAGATGTCAAGATGGTGGATGAGAGGGATGGGGTGAAGTTTAGTACCTTTGTCCCTTGGGCCATGAGGCACATAGGAGCTTCATCATCACTATCTTGATAGTTGTTGAAGAGTCTAGGTGTTGGTGTAGGGACTTGAATGGCAAGAGTTGCCACTTCATCATCATCGGAGTTATCACTAGAAGAATCCCATCCTTGACCAACATGTGCACTTCCAAACTTCTTCTTGTACTCTTGACTCTTCTCCTTGTACCTCTTCTCCTTATCAAAGTTCTTGTCTTTTGACTTCTTGTCTTCCTTGTCATTCTTCTTGCGAGGACAATCAGCAATGTAATGCCCTTTCTCCCCACACTCGTAGCATCTTCTTTGAGAGAATGACCTCTTGTCACCCTTGGTCTTCATGAACCTCTTGAAGTTCTTCACCATCATAGCGGTTTCTTCATCGGTGCTATCATTTTCACTTGAGTCTTCCTTCTTCTTGGATTGAGAAGGCTTTTCATTTGTCTCAATCTATTGCTTGGTTCGGCCTTGAGAGCTATGGTCTTGACTTTATTTGACTCCATTGACTTGGCTACGTCCAAGTTGTTCATCTCATGATATTGCAACTTGTTGAACAACTCCATAGGTAGCATTTTCTTGAACTTGCTCTTGTCTCTAATCATGGTAGCAAGCATTGGGTTCTTAGGAGCATAGGCTCTAAGCATCTTCTTGGTCACTTTGTGCTCATCCCAATCCTTGCTACCAAGCATGCGAATCTCCGTAACAAGAAGCTTCAACCGATCATACATCTCTTGTAGAGTTTCGTCCTTCTTCATGACAAAGGCTTCAAGTTCTCCTTGGAGTAGATCAATCTTGCCTTCCTTGACCACTTCCGTCCCTTCATGAGACAATTGAAGAGTGTCCCATAGGTATTTTGCAACCTCATTTCCTCTAATCTTGTTGTACTCATAGGGACTTAGAGCACTTCTAAGCACCATCACGGCTTGAGCGTTGCGGAAGAAGTCATGTTCTTGTTCACGACTTGGCTTGGCATTCTTGTCAACACCTATATTCACAATGGTCCAAAGAGAACGGTGAAGACCATACAAATACATTTTCATGTCATCGCTCCAACGGGCATAGTCAACCCCATTGAATTTGGGTAGTTTGCCCATAGGAACCGATGAGAAATTAAGACTAGTAGGATCAAGAGATTTGTTAGAAGATGTAGTCTCATATGTGTGAGAAACGGAATGGAGTCCTTTGGGAACGTCTTTTTCTTTCAACTTCTTCTTGAGAAGTTTTTGAGCCTTCTTCTCGGCTTTCTCTTGAATCTTCTTCTTAATCTTCTCTCTTCTCTTCTTCTTCTTTTCTTCTTCATTCAAGCTTTCATCGATGTCGCTTATCGCAAGATCATCATCGCTTGAGCTTGTGTCAATGATCAACGGAGGATCTTCCTTGAGGGCGGAAGCACCGACACCGGAGTTCTCCCCCGAAGTAGCCATAGTGTTTTTCCCTTAGCGGTTAAGACTTAATCAAGGGATTAGGCTCTGATACCAATGAAAGGATCAACACTAGGCCTAGATGGGGGTGAATAGGCACAACTGAAAATTATCAAAAACAACTTCGCAAAATGTCAGATGAACCGTAATTTCCGGTAGCTCCGCTAAATTACCGGAAATTTCCGCCTACTACCGGAAATGTCCGGTGAATACTCGTGAACTAAATCACAAGATGAATAATAGCAACAACAACAAATCTATATGAATCAATATGTTGATAAGGAAGTAAATTACTCTCTAGAACCTTTGCTAGCAGCTAGAACTTCACCAATGTATAGATCTAGATAAACGAGTGAAATAGCTAGCAAGAACACGAAGAACTAGATGAACACGAAGAACAATGATCACAACGAAGACACAAGGTTTAACCCAAAGTTCACTTCCACAAAGGAAGCTACGTCTCCGTTGAGGGCCTACAAAAGGCGGGCTTATCTACTCCAAGCCACTTTCCTCCACTTAGTCACCACAAAGGAGCTAAGTTCACTTACTAGTCAATCCACGAAGGATGGGTGATACAAACTTTCGAGGCGAATCCACAAGCTTGCTTGGATGCTCTCGACAACGCCTAACCGTCTAGGGGATGAATCCCCAAGAGTAACAAACAAAGTTACCGAAGAATCACCGACTTGATGCTCAAGAGAATGGAGAACGAAACTTGAATCACTAAGCTCAAGTCCCTCAACCAACACACTACTACACACTTGGAAATCGAAGCAAGGAGTGTTGGGAGAGCTCTTGGAAGCTTGGGAGAGGTTAGGGTTCGTCAAATGAGTTAAGAGCGCAGTAATGAAGAGTGAGAGTGGGTATTTATAGCTCTCTCATAAATGTGACCGTTGGGGCGAGTTATACCAGAAATTTCCGTCAAGATCACCGGAAATTTCTGTCGCATATGTCGGAAATTTCCGCCAAACACCGGAAATTTTCGGTGAGAAGTCAACGGGCGCTCAACAGCTGAAATCTACGGTGGTCACCGGAAATTTCTGGTGCACAACTGCACAATATGAAATTGTATGTTTTGGAGTGCAATGACTTTGGGGATAGGTTTGTGGAGAAGGATTGAGCATCAAAGTCACATGATTTTGCGATTATTTATCCCTCTTGATAGTACGGTGATCCTATACTCAAATTCAAACCGAAAAGGATATTTAATATCTCCAATAGCATCTACCATCAAGAGATAAGAATTGGGCACCTTCCTTTCTCATTTCTTTTTCTTTTTCCTTTTTGTTTTACACCTGCACATCTTATTGAACACATTATATCCAAATTTCTAGTATCATTAATCACCAAAATTGATTAAATGCCTAGATGCACTTTCAAGGCTGATGATTGGCTCAAGGCGGTGGAGAGACAGCTCGACATCGCACAGTGGAACGACCGGGAGAAGGTGTTGTACGCCGGAGGACATGTCTAGGGACAAGCATTGGACTGGTGGGACTCGTACCAGTATGCTCACATCAACCATACTCAGATCACCTGGCAGGAGTTCCGCAGCATCTTCCGTTCCCACCACGTGCCAAAAGCTCCGATGACCTTGAAGAAGAAGGAGTTCCTGGCACTGAAGCAGGAACGGATGAGTGTCACCGCTTATCGTGCCTAGTTCATCGAGTTGGCCCGCTATGCTCCGGAGGACGTGGACACCGACAAGAAGAAGCAGTCCAGGTTTCGTGATGGCTTGCAGGATGCACTGCAGTACCAGCTGATGTGCACCAGGTTCCCCAACTTCCAGGACCTGGTGGACGGTGCTTTGATGCTGGAACATAAGCGTCGTGAGATGGAGGAGAAGAAGAGGAAGTTCCAGGGCCAGCAGATCGGAAGCAGCAGTCGCCCCTGTTTCATTCATCCTCAGGGCAGTCAGTAGATGGGGAGCGAGCAGCGCTTCCAGAGTCAGCCCGGCCCGTTCAACCGTGGCCAGTGCTGGCGCCAACGTCCTCAGAACCAGCTGTAGTGAAACGAACCGGATCCTCAACGACGAGAATCCGACTCCCTGTACCCTCGAGATAGTCCCAGGAATAGCAGCTATCTCGTACAGAACTCATCTCAGTCGAATATCACATCCATACAACGATAAAAGATTCATTACATGACATATATAAAACAAAGCGTCTGGTACAAGCCCTCTGGGCTAAATCGACAATAAGAAACATCTGCGCAGCGGTAGCTAGAACATAAGGGACCACTCCTCCACAGACATCCTTGAGCATAGCGCACACTTCAATCGTACCACCCGTCCTGGTTGAACTCGTGGTCGGGGTCTTCACCTGAGAACCCAAAGTCTGTCCCCAAGGAAATGGGACAGGTCCACGTCACCAACCATAATATGAAGCAAGCTTTAAAGTGGCCTATTCTAAGGTATGGAAATAATCAAGGTTTGAGCCAGGGTTTTCTTATTCAAGCAGCAGCAATAACCCAAATTCATCTCACCTCCATCTCCTTCCCTCACATGCACATCCACTCCCCAAATCCAACCGTCAGCCTCACATTCCCATCGGGCTCGTCCTGCCACAGCAGGTTCCCGCAAACATCATCCACCAACGCCTTTCGCTCACTAGTCGACTCGGTGGGCTCCCTCCCCACCTTGTCTCATCAGCATCGCTGGACCAATCTCTCATAACCCAAATCAAAGGATGAGGTAAGAAAGCAGATTCCCATGCTAGTCGGAACTTATCAGAAGCGGGTCGTCTGTAACCGTGGACACGGCTATACGTATAGTTTACACTCTGCAGAGGTGGCACTCCAGGAATCCATCCGGGCTGCAAGGCTAGTCTGCAACCAACCTGAGACACAGCCCACAGCAAAGACCCTAAACAGTAACGGCGCCAATCCTGTCTCCCTGGGCTCAGGAAACATCTGATCTAACATCTGCCCCAGGGATGTGAAACCTTCCCACCGGGGCCAGTCAGGGGCCGTGGTAAATCAGGGAGATTACGCCGCAACGAGTCCCCCTTACACATATCAAGCTCGATTCTCGTACAGTCTCGGCGCCGCACTAGAGTAGGCTTGTTGGAACCCTCCCCATACTGGGTAGATGTTGATCACGGTATTCCCACGTCCAAAGTTGGAACTCGACTCGGTCCTTAATTGTCGGTAAAGCGAGTATCAGTGTCAAAAGCGATCCGCCGCAACGGTCCGCAATCGGCACCCATAACAGGTATTGCCGCCCAAACTCCTCCAATAACCCAGTATCCAAATAACCATCTACCCGCAACAGGTACCCCATAGGGACTGCCCGAGTGCAGGCCCCCAGCACCTCGATCAAACGATCTAGTTGTTATTACTCGCTTACACCGCCTAGCTGCACTACTCCTCCCATACCACCCACAACTCACGCCAAGAGGTTCAAATCACAACCAACCCAACACATGCATACCATAGCATATTTCATAAAGTGAGTAGTAGGTAGCAAGGTAACAGGATATTAACAAAGGCAGTGCAGGTTTATCATGCGAGTAAAGTAAAGCGCTAGCATACTAGTTGCATGTCTAATAGGTATTTCAGAGTTTGGTCAGGCGTGAACCTGGGCAAAAGTCTTCGTCTTCGTCAAAGCAGTTGTGGTAGTGGTCTGGCTCCTCCTGACTCTCCGGAACTCCTAGGGTCGCGGAAAAATAAAATAAGACGCAACTACTAGCAAAGAAACACCAAAACAGTGATGAAGGAAGTCCCAAAGAACACCAAACTCTACACTAACGCGTAGGTCATGATTTTAGAAAAATATAGAAACTGGTTTCATATTTTTTTGAGCTACGGTTGATTTATTATTAATTTTACAAGTTTAAATCATTTTCTGAAAATATTAAATAATTTCTGAAAAAGAAAAACAGACAAAATTAGCCTGCTCACGTCAGCATGACGTCGTGCTGACGTCAGCAGTGGGGTCCGCCTAGGATGACGTCAGCAGTGGGCCCTGCTGACGTCAGCGTTGACTGGTCAACGGTCAACGGGTCAACGGGTCAACGGTCAGCTCTGGTTAGTGGGCCCAGGTGGTCAGTGACTCGCAGAGTATGACAAGTGGGCCCATTCATCAGCGCAGCTAAAAGAAAAAGGAAAAGGATTAAACGATGGCTGGGCTGGATTTGGGCCGAAAGGTGGATGGGCCAAGATAGTTTAGGGTGGTTAACTGGACTTAAGTGCAAGATTCGGCCCACGAAGGGGGTGCTGTTGGATCTGGTCCGGTGGTCTTGGTCCACCGTGAACCGTGTCAATGGTTCACGTGAGCCGGGTGCACGGGATCAAGTTGTGGCCTACTCGGGATCTTTTGCGGCAGGCTGTGCGGCGTGTTGCTGTGGTCGTGCGTGTGGCTTGGCCACGGCGCGACGCGGCGCGCTCTGGAGCACGGCCGGCAGCGACGGTCGACGGCGATACACGCCGGGAAAGGCTCGGCTCGGCCCAAGGATGGCTGGGAAGGCTCGGCTAGGGTTTCATGAGATCAAACGGGGTGAAAAAGGCCACGGCTTGGCTGCGGCTTGCCCTCCCGACGCGAGTGGTGGCGGCGCGGCCATGGCGCCACGGCGGCCGGCGACGCGCGGGCAGAGACAGCCCAGAAACGGCTCGGCTGCGATGGCCCTCGCACGCGCGACACCAGCGCGTGCTGGTGCGCGACGTCGCGGGCGCTGCGGGGGTGCGCGTGCGCGGGCACACGGTTGCCCGTGGCCGCGACACGGCCTCAGAGTGCACGCGCGGCGAGCGGAGCTCGGCCGCGGCGGCCTTGGCTGCTGCTCAATCGACGGCGGGTTGCAAGGAGAGAGCGGCACGACGGGTTCCTGCGCTAGAGCGACGGCCACGGCTCGAAGACCGGGTCCCAAAGGGGGTTCGGCGACGGCGAGCGCAAGGAGCGGCGGCGCTCGGCCGGAGACAGGGAAGAAAAGGGGGCTCCGCGGGTCGCTCACCTAGGGGCACGTCGAGGTTCGCTGCAGCTCGGGGAAGACTTGCGGCGCTCCGGCGATCCTCGTGCTCCCGCGAACGGCTCCGGTCCGGCTCCCCTTCGGCGTTTCCCACGGGCGGCGGCGACGGCGGCTTCGGCTTGGCGACGAGGACGGCGATTGGCTTCCCCTCCTCCCTCGGCTTCTCCTCCACGGGCTTCCCCGACTCCTTCCCCCACTCCTCACCTTCTCAAACTGGATCTAGACCCCAAGGGGGGGGGCGGCGGCTTGAAGGGGAAGGGCTCACGGCGCTGATTTTATAGGGCGGCGGCTAGGGCTGGAGGGCACGGACGGCGAGATGGATGCGGTGGGCGGCCGCGGACACGCGTTGCCATCGCAACGGGCCGCGAGGAGGGCTGATGGGGCCTACTGGGTTCACGGGCGCGCGCGCGAGGGAGAGAGCAGGCGGCGCGGGGAAGAAGATGAGGTGGAAGAGAAAGCTGACAGGCGGGACCAGCCTGTCAGTGTGAAAGAGAGAGAAACGCGGAGGCGACGCGGAGGAAAGGCTGGGCCGCAGCTGGGCCGCAAGGCCGGCTGGGCCGATTGGCTGGTTGGCTCGGGAAAAAGAGTTCGAGGGTGTTTTCTGGACTTTGGCTTCGGGTTTCGGCCCACTAAGGTTAGGTTAGGTTTTAATTAGTTTAGTTAGTATTTGTTTGAATTCAAATCTAGAATTTGAATTCAAACACAACCAAAAATCCAATAAAACCAATTTAACTCCAAATCACATCTATTTGGTCCTTAGCACTTCAAATTATTTTTAATTTGAATTTAAATTGCCTAAGAATTTAGGGAGCAATTAGAAGACACTCTTATATGTTTGTTGACTTGCACATAATTCACCAAAAAAATTTAAATTCGCATTTTTGCACTCAACAAATCCTAAGGGTATTTTTAGGGTTGTTACAATCTCCCCCCTCACAAGAATCTCGTCCTTGAGATTTGTGGTTACCTATGGTTTAAACAAGTGGGGGTATTTCTCTTTTAGTACTGACTCCTTCTCCCATGTAGCCTCCCTTTCTCAATGGTTGCTCCACTGCACTTTGCAAAACGGGATAGCTGTGCTTCTGGTCTCTTTGACTGCTCTGTCTAGTATCCTCTCTGGGTACTCCAGATACTCCAAGGTGTCTTGTAGGTCTAGCGCTTCTGTTTTGATCTCATGTTCTGGTACTCTTAGACACTTCCTCAGCTGAGATACATGGAACACTGGATGTACTCCAGCTAGGTCCTCTGGTAGGTCTAGCTTGTAGGCTAGCTTTCCTATTCTCTCCAGTATCTGATACGGTCCCACAAAACGGGGTGCTAGCTTCCCTTTCACTTGGAATCTCTTATGCCCTCTGAGGGGTGACACTTTTAGGTAGACAAAGTCCCCTACTTTGAACTCTAGATCTCGTCTCCTCTTATCCGCATAGCTCTTTTGTCGGCTCTGAGCTGCCTTCAGGTGCTCTCGGATCTTGGCCACATTTTCTTCTGCCTCTACAATCATGCCAGGTCCAAAGAATGTTCGTTCTCCCACCTCTGACCACATTAGAGGCGTTCTGCATTTTCTGCCATATAGTGCCTCAAAAGGGGACATCTGCAGGCTGGCCTGGTAGCTGTTGTTGTAGGAAAATTCTGCATATGATAGACTCTTCTCCCAGTCTGTGTTGTAAGCCAGAACACATGCTCTCAACAAGTCTTCAAGAATCTGGTTCACTCTTTCGGTCTGCCCATCTGTCTGAGGGTGGTAAGCTGTGCTATACTGCAAGGTTGTCCCGATGGCTTGATGTAGGCTTTTCCAGAACTGAGCTGTGAATTGGGGTCCTCTGTCTGACACAATACTTCTTGGTGCCCCATGCAGCTTGAGAATGTTGTCTATATATAGCTCTGCTAGTTTGCTTACTGGGTATGTGCCCTTGACTGGTATGAAGTGGGCTACCTTTGTCAGCCGATCAACTATGACCCAAATGGTATCATTTCCTTTCTGAGTGCGAGGTAGGCCAACCACGAAATCAATGCTGATATCTTCCCACTTCCACATTGGAATTTCCAGTGGTTTCAGCAGTCCTGCTGGCCTTTGATGTTCTGCCTTGATTCTTCGACAAGAGTCGCACTTGGCTACATACTCTGCTATGTCCTCTCTCATTTTTCTTCCACCAGAACTTATCCTTCAGATCTTGATACATCTTGGTGCATCCTGGGTGTATCGAGTACTTGGACTCGTGAGCCTCTGAGAGAATTGTTCTCCTGATTTCCTTGAGAGAATTGTTCTCCTGATTTCCTTGTCCTGCGGTACACAAATACGGTCTTTCAGCCATACTGTCCCTGCTTCATCTACTCGGAAGTCAGGTGCCACTCCTCGCTGGATATCCTCTTTTACTTCTTGGATTTCTGGACACTTTCCTTGAGCTTCTTTGATTCGGTCTTCTAGGTTGTACCTCACCCTCATTTCCTGGGGTTTTCCTTCTTCTACTAGTTCGAGTTTCAGCATGTACAATTCCTTTGCTAGTTCTGGCTGACTTTCTTCTATCATCACGTTGTTGCAATAACTCTTTCGGCTCAAGGCATCTGCCACTACGTTGGCTTTGCCAGGATGGTAGTGTATCTCCAAGTCGTAATCTTTGATCAGTTCTAACCACCTTCTCTGCCTCATGTTCAGTTCGGATTGGGTGAAGAAATACTTCAAGCTTTTGTGATCCGTATAGATATCGCACTTGTTGCCAATCAGGTAGTGCCTCCAGATCTTCAATGCATGTACCACTGCTGCCAGTTCTAAATCTTGTGTGGGGTAGTTTTCCTCATGTTTCCTCAGCTGCCTTGATGCGTAAGCAACAACCTTGCCCTCTTGCATTAGAACACATCCCAAACCTTGTCTCGAAGCATCGCAATAGACTACGAAATCCTTGCGATTATCTGGCAGGGTCAATACTGGCGTTGTAGTGAGTTTGTGCTTGACCTCTTGGAAACTTCTTTCACACTTGTCTGTCCACTCGAACGGGACATTGTTCTTGAGTAGTTCGGTCATTGGCTTGGCAATCTTGGAGAAGTTCTCAATGAACCTTCTGTAGTAACCTGCCAAACCCAGAAAGCTTCGGATTTCCGTGACACTCTTCGGCTGCTTCCATTCTGCTACTGCCTCAATCTTTTCTGGGTCTACTGCTACGCCCTCAGCTGTCAACACGTGACCCAAAAAGGCTACTTTCTCCAGCCAAAATTCACATTTGCTGAACTTCCCGTAGAGTTGATGCTGCCTCAGCTTCTCTAGTACAATCCTTAGATGCCCCTCATGTTCTTCGGCTGTTTCAGAGTAGACTACTATGTCGTTGTCACAGCCGGATTTACACAGAAACCCGAATGCTACTATATGTTGTCACACCCGGATTTACACAGAAACCCGAATGCTACTATATGTGTGCCCAGGAAGTCCACAGAACACATATAGATGACAAATATGATAAACAGAGTACATATGCTCGAATAAAATGGTTTTACATCAGAGTTTGACTAAAATAACTATATAAAACACAGCGGAAGACTCTTTATTAACTCTCTCTAAACGAAGACGAAGACGAAATCCATAATCCACAGGGACACCGACTGGTTGAGCACAGCTAGTAGAATGGCAGATCTTCAGGAAACTCAACAGCAGCAATACCATCTAATCCATCTGTTACCCATCCGGGATTTTGTTGAATGGCAAGTGTAAGTAAATGTCTTACTTAGCAAATACAACACGGGTAATGAAGGCTTAAAAGAAAGGCTTGACACGGCTGTACTGCATTAGCAATTTTAGTTGGTTCATTTTAACATAAACCAAGATTACTACATTTAAGTGTATCCCAGTTGCAATTCCCAGTTAATGAGGTAGAGGTGAACATTAAACATTAATAAATATCATCTTCTAATCAAAAAGGATCCAGGCCGCTCTTGACCCTGAGCAAGGCTATCATGATAGATTATACACTCTGCAGAGGTTTCGCCCTTTTCCCACCAGTCGCGTAAAAGTTCAAAGGAACTTTGCACCCAACCACGCACATCAACACTTCCGAGGTGTGACTGCATAGGGACGCTACGAGGCTTTTCACGAGACACCCTAACAAAACAGTAGCCGTTATGGTACAACCTAGGCAGCATGACCCAAGGCACCGAGAATGACTGACGCTCATGTCGCAACATGAGGGGGTCATTGGCGTCCAAGCGCGGTAATAAACATCAACAACAAAATAAATAGCGCAACGTGTGGAACCCCCGCCATACGGAAGCTCCCAACACGGGACTGTGCCTCACAGGGACATAGCCAACGGATACTCCGTCCTCGGTGGATCAAACCATACTCTCACCCATGCTTCCCATAACGCCGTCGGCCCGTCGGTAACTACTGTCAAGCTAGAGCCGTACATGCTACTCGTCCAAGACCAGAGCCATTATAGTTCCGGCGGTGGCGACAGGTTCCTGGGTTGCCGCTTTAAGAACCAGTCCTTACGGAGAGATACTAGGACCGAGCATGAAGCATACGCCCTAGCTCCCTGTTCCATGTTGCTAAAAAACAAGTTTTACCATTAACATTGAAGTGAACCATTAAGTCAAGATTAACAGTTAAACTTTGGTGACAGTAGCTGCGCTTAGCAAAGGTCTACCCAAATGCAATAACCCAGGGCAATCAAGGAATAGGATAAACAAAGCTAGGAATAACCTTAATAGGAACAATTTAGACACATGCATTATGCAATAATTATTGTAAAGGGGTGTTTAGGTAGCAAGGATTGTCCGTGCTGTACTTGCCTTCGTCCAACTGCTGCTGTTGCTCTTGCTGCTGCTGTTGGTCCTGCTCCTCGTAACCCTCGAACTCAAACGCGTACGGCTCACCGACTGGACTCATACATCAACACACAAGCATCCATACAAGCCAGTACATGCAAACAATATTATTCTATTAGAACAGTACACCAAACAATAAAAACAGAACAAAAGAAGGCTGAAAAACTAATCTACGCTTCGCTACGAACACGTGAGCGCGAAAATCACTCAAATCGGAGCTAAAACGAAGAAGTTATGGCTTTTCTAAGGTTCAGGGACTTGCTGGCAAAGTTTTAAAAGTTCCAGGGGCTTATTTGCAAAAAGTCAGGGGCTAAAACATAATTTTGCATAAAAACAGGAGGGTTTATTTGCAAATTAACCAAAACAGGACCTCGGGTACTATTTTTAAATAAGGCAGGGGGTTTTCTGTAAAAATCAGGACCTAATTGTAATTATTTTTGAATAAATTTGGACTGCGGGTTAATTTTGAAAAAGGGCAGGGGCTCTTTTGAAAAACGTCCACTGCTGACTCAGTTGACCGGTATGGTCAACTTTGACACGGCTCGGTTGACTTGATCTGGGCCGTCGAATTCGGTTTGGTCGGTGGGGATTAGATCCAGCAGAGGGGTGTCGGCAGCGGCGGCGCGACGAGCGGCGGCGCTGGACAGTGGCGGCGGCGCATCGCCGGCGAAGGATCGGGAACGGCCCGGAGGGCTCGGTTTGGGACGGGCTTAGGCGCTACGTGACCGGGGCGACACGGCGAGTTCAACTGGGTGGCTCTCGTCGTCGGCGGGGCAGCGGAGGCGGCGCGCAACGATCCATGGCGGCGGCGGCGCTCGGGCAGTGGCGGTTCAATGCGGGGACGGCGGTACAGAGCACGGGGAGGGGCGAGAAGGAGTTCGAGAGGTTCCTCACCTCCTCGCGATGGTCCTGGGGCAACTCGCCGGGACGGGACGGCGACAGGCGACGAGATCGACGGCGGCGGGTTTGAAATCGGCGGCGGCGAGTACGAGCTCGAGCGGTGGAGGATTGGCGGCGCAAAATTGGGGGTTAAGGGCGGCACGGCCGGGGCTTTTATGGAGCGGCCGATGGAAGAGTCCGGGGGCGAAGATCCTCGGCGTCCGTGCCGTGTCCGGTCGGAACTCCGGCGCCGTGTTCGGGAGGGAGTCGGGCGAGAGGAAAGGGATGACCTGACAGGCGGGTCCCCCCTGGCAGTCGGCGCGGAGGGGGCTGCGGCGCGGGGCAGGCCGGCCTGTTGGGCCACGCCGGGGGAGCTGGAGGTGTTGCGCGGCTGCTGCTGGGCCGGACTGGGCCGAGGAAGGGGAGGGCGGCTGCCGCGGGAGCGGGAAGGCGAGCAGGCCGGCGGGCCAGGCCGAAAGCGGGACGCGCTGGTCGCCGAGTTGGGCCGCAAGCGGAACGGAGGGAGGCTGGGCCGCTGCGGGAAAAAGAGTAGAAGGGCTAGAATCGGCCGGGGAAAAAGTTAAGGGAGGAAAAGTGGACTCGGGCCGCAGAAACTTTTCTTGAGCTCCAAATTAAACGATTCAAATTTGAATTTAAACAGAATTCAAATTCCAATTGAACCACGCACAAACAAAACCCAATGCAGCCAGCATGAATGCAACAAAAATGTTTCTAACCTTATATTTAATTTTATTTATCATAAATAATTTATTTTCCTTAGATAAATATGAGCATAAAATTAAATAAAAACAATTTAATTACTAAATTTTTTAAAATAGGCATTTTTAGGGTGTTACATATGTGTGCCCAGGAAGTCCACAGAACACATATAGTTAACAAATATGATAAACAGAGTACATATGCTCGAATAAAATGGTTTTACATCAGAGTTTGTCTCAAATAATTAAATAACACAGCGGAAGTCTTATTATTAACTCTCTCTAAACGAAATGGAGCCGATCACCATAACCCACTGGGACACCAACTGGTTGAGCGCAGCTAGTAGAATGGCAGATCCTCAGGAAATTCAACAGCAGAAGTACCATCTAATCCATCTGTTACCCATCCGGGATTTTGTTGAATGGCAAGTGTAAGTAAATGTCTTACTTAGCAAGTACAACACAGTTAATGAAGGCTTAAAAGAAAGGCTTGACACGGCTGTACTGCATTAGCAAATTTTAGTTGTTTCATTTTAACATCATCATAATTACTACATTAACATGGATCCCAGTTGTACCCCAATTAATATAGTACAAGTGAACATTAAACAATAAATATCAGCTTCTAATCAAAAAGGATCCAGGCCGCTCGTGACCCTAAGCAAGGCTATCATGATAGATTATACACTCTGCAGAGGTTTCGCCCTTTACCCACCAGTCGCGTAAAAGTTCAAAGGAACTTTGCACCCAACCACGCACATCAACACTACCGAGGTGTGACTGCATAGGGACGCTACGAGGCTTTTCACAAGACACCCTAACGAAACAGTAGCCGTTATGGTACAACCTAGGCAGCATGACCCAAGGCACCGAGATTGACTGACGCTCATGTCGCAACACGAGGGGGTCAATGGCGTCCAAGCACGGTAATAAACATCAACAACAAAATAAATAGCGCAACGTCTGGAACCCCCGCCATACGGTGGCTCCCAACACGGGACTGTGCCTCACGGGGACATAGCCAACGGTTACTCCGTCCTCGGTGGATCAAACCATACTCTCACCCATGCTTCTCATAACGCCGTCGGCCCGTCGGTAACTACTGTCAAGCTAGAGCCGTACTTGCTACTTGTCCAAGACCAGAGCCATTATAGTTCCAGCGGTGGAGATAGGTTCCTGGGTTGCCGCTTTAAGAACCAGTCCTTACGGAGAGACACTAGGGCCAAACATGTACGCCCTAGCTCCTTGATCCATGTTGCTAAAAAGCAAGTTTTACCATTAACATTGAAGTGAACCATTAAGTCAAGATTAACGGTTAAGCAAAGGTGACAGTAGCTGCGCCTAGCAAAGTTCTACCCAAATGCAATCACCCAGGGTAATCAAGGTATAGGATTAACAAAACTAGGCACAACCTTAATAGGAACAATTTATACACATGCATATGCAGTAAATAATGTAAAGGTGTGTTTAGGTAGCAAGGATTGTCCGTGCTATACTTGCCTTCGTCAAACTGCTGCTGCTGCTCCTGCTGTTGGTCCTGCTCCTTGTAACCCTCGAACTCAAACGCGTACGGCTCACCGACTGGACTCATACATCAACACACAAGCATCCATACAAGCCAGTACATGCAAACAATATTAATCTATTAGAACAGTACACCAAACAGTAGCAACAGAACAAAAGAAGGTTGAAAAACTAATCTACGCTTCGCTACGAACACGTGAGCGCGAAAATCACTCAAATCAGAGCTAAAACGAAGAAGTTATGGCTTTTCTAAGGTTCGGGGACTTGCTGGCAAAGTTTTAAAAGTTCCAGGGGCTTATTTGCAAAAACTCAGGGGCTAAAACATAATTTTATATTAAAACAGGAGGATTTATTCACAAATTAACCAAAACAGGACCTCGGGTGCTATTTTTAAATAAGACAGTGGGTTTTCTGTAAAAATCAGGACCTAATTCTAATTATTTTTGAATTGACCTGGACCGCGGGTTAATTTTGAAAAAGGGCAGTGGCTCTTTTGAAAAAGTGGCTCGGCTGACTGGGTTGACCGGTATTGACCCGGGGTTGACTCGGCCTTGGTCCGATCTGGGCCGTCGGATCGAGCTTGAACGGCTGGGATCAGATCCAGGGGAGGGGAGAGTCGACGGCGGCACGACGAGCGGCGGCGCTGCGTCGGATGCGGCGGCACATCGCCGGCGAGGGGCGGAAACGCGCTACGGGGCACGATTCGGGGCGGGATTTGGTGCTACAGGCGCGTGGGACGACGGCGAGTCGAGTGGGGGGGGTTCTCGTCGGCGGCGGAGCAGCGGAGGTGGCGCGCGTCGAACCATGGCGGCGGCGGCGCTCGGGTGACGACAGCGGGCATGCGACAGAGGGGGAGAGGGAGCAAAGAGGGCCTCGGGAGTGAGCTTACCTGCTAGGGAAGCTTCCCCGGCGATCAATTTGGCCGGAGCGGCGCTGGACCGGCGGATCGACGACGGCGGCGAGTTCGGAAGCGGCGGCGGCGATGCGAGCTCGGCTAGAGGCGGCGGCTTGGGTTTTCGACAGGGGGAATTGGGAGCAGCGGCGGCGGCTATTTGAGGAGCGGCCGAGGGAGAGTTCGGGTGGGCCTCGGCGTTCGTGCCGTGGTCGAGCCGGACTCCATGGCCGGGGCCGGGACGGACTCGGCTGGAGGTGGGAGACGGGGCTGACGTGTGGAACCGCGTGGCAGCGACTGCAGGGCGGGGCTGCGGTGGCTGGCTGCTGGGCCGCGAGGTGGGCCGAGCGGGTGAAGCGTGGGCTGCTGCGGGAGCGGAAGGCAGGCCGGCGGGACTGGGCCGAAAGCGGGGGCGCGGGGAAATGGGCCGCTGCGGAAACGGAAAAGGGGAAAGGGGCTGGGCCAGCTGGTGAGGAAAGAAAAGGGAGCAAGTTCGGCCGAGAAAAAGAGTTCAGTGGGAAAAAGTGGACTCGGGCCGCTGCAACTTTTCTAGAGCTACAAACACAACGATTCAAATTCGAATTTAAACAAAATTTAAATTCCAATTGAACCGCACACAAACAAAACACAATGCAGCCGGCATGAATGCAACAAAAATGTTTCTAACATTATATTTAATTTTATTTCTCATAAATAATTTATTTTCCTTAGATAAATATGAGCATTAAATTAAATAAAAGCAATTTAATCACTAAATTTTAAAATAAGCATTTTTAGGGTGTTACAAACCTACCCCCCTTAAGATGAATCTCGTCCTCGAGATTCGGATGTGGATGGGAATAACTGTGGATACTCTGATCTGAGGTCTTCTTCTGTTTCCCAAGTCGCTTCATCCACTGAATGGCGGCTCCACTGAACCTTGCACATCCGGATCACTTTATTTCTGGTGACTCTTTCTGACTCCTCCAAAATCTTGACAGGGTGCTCAGCGTAGGTAAGATCTTCCTCCACATTCAGCTCATCAATCGGAATCTGTTCCTGAGGCACCCTCAAGCACTTTTTCAACTGAGACACATGGAACACATCATGTACTCCTGCTAACTTTTCGGGTAGCTCTAACTGATAAGCCACCTCACCTTTCCGACCAAGTACCTTGAACGGTCCAATGTATCGGGGTGCTAACTTGCCCTTGACGTTGAACCTCTTCACGCCTCTCATGGGTGACACCTTGAGATACACGAAGTCTCCAACTTTGAAGCTGAGATCCCTCCGTCGGTTATCTGCATAGCTCTTCTGTCTGGATTGTGCCACTTTCAGATTCTGTCTGATTATCTGCACTTGTCGCTCTGCCTCTCTTAATATTTCAGGTCCAAATACCTAACTTTCTCCCGTCTGATTCCAGAATAGTGGTGTCCTACACTTTCTGCCATACAGAGCCTCGAATGGTGCCATCTGCAAACTTTTCTGATAGCTGTTGTTGTACGAGAATTCCGCGTACGGTAAACTCCTGTCCCAACTGGCACCATATTGTAGAGCACATGCTCTCAAGATATCCTCCAATATCTGATTTGTCCGTTCTGTCTGCCCATCTGTCTATGGATGGTAAGCTGAACTGAACTGTAGCTTAGTGTCCATAGACTCATGCAATTGTCGCCAAAAGTGTGATGTGAACTGGGTACCTCGATCTGACACTATTCTTTTCGGTACTACATGCAAACACACAATCCTCTCCATATACAACTCCGCTAGTCTGGCTCCCGTGTAGGTGGTCTTTACTAGTAGGAAATGCGCCACCTTGGTCAGACGATCCACGATTACCCAAATTGAGTCAAATCCCCTCTGAGTGCGAGGTAAGCCAGTGATTAAATCCATACCGACTTCTTCCCACTTCCATTCAGGTACCTTCAGGGGCTGGAGCAAACCTGCTGGCCTCTGATGCTCAGCCTTGACTCTCTGACACGTGTCACATAGAGCTACGTATGTGGCCACATCTCTCTTCAATCCGTACCACCAAAATCTCTCTTTGATATCTTGGTACATCTTGGTACTACCCGGGTGTATCGAATATGCCGATTCATGGGCTTCCCTGAGAATTGCATCCCTGATCGGGTTGTGAAGGCTATTTTGGGGATGTCAGTCACTCGTATCCTCATCTGATGGTAACCGGATCGGAGATCGATCTTAGAGAACACACATGCTCCTTTCAACTGGTCGAAGAGATCATCAATCCTTGGCAGCGGATACTTGTTCTTGATGGTCACTTCATTCAAAGCTCGATAATACACACACAGTCTCTGGGTCCCATCTTTCTTATCCACAAACAAAACTGGTGCTCCCCAAGGGGATGAACTAGGACGAATATATCCTTTTACTAACAACGCCCTTAATTCCTCCTTAAGTTTCTCTAGTTCTTTTACTCCCATTCTATATGGCCTCTTAGCTGTAGGTGCAGTACCAGGCTTAAGATCAATAACAAATTCAACTTCACGGTCTAGGGGCATACCTGGTAACTCATCTGGAAACACGTCTGGGAAATCGCACACCACCCTGATGTCCATCAGTGCTACACCCTCGGCTTGGTAGATCCGATTGTGCCCCAAGGGACTAGCTGCTTGATACTCCACTTTCTCACCAGTCTTTGCTGTCAGCTGCACTGTTCTTTTGGAGCATTGAATCACCCCATCATATCTGGCTAACCAGCTCATACCCAGAATCAAGTCAAACCCAAGGGTTTCTAGGACTATTGGGTTCACCACAAAGTCTACCCCCCTTATTGTGATGGTGATACAGGGGCAACGTAAAGTGGCACGCTGTTCTCCCCCGGGTGAACTAACTACCATGGGGTTCCCCATAGGTTGCAAGATCATCATGTTCTTTTTCACGAAAGCAGCAGATATGAAAGCATGTGAAGCTCCAGTATCAAACAAAACAGTTGCGAGAGTCGAGTTGACAGGGAACGTACCCACAATGACATCCGTTGCTCCTTCTGCGGTTTCCGCACCCATGTGGTTGACCTTGCCTCTCGCTAGGTTCTGCTGCTGATTCCCGTTCTGGTTCTGCGGTTGTCCAACCCTCTGATTGTTGTTCTGACCAACGGTGTTCTGAGCCTTGCGAGGACAAGTGCTGGCATAGTGTCCCAGCTCACCACAACCAAAACACCTCGGAGCCGTAGGTGCATTGTTGGTCGGATTGGTGCGTTGGACAGGACTATTCTGTGGCTGGTTCTGAAGACGCTGCTGAGGTGGTGCTGGGGGGTACTGGGGACGCTGCTGGTACTAGGGTCGTTGCTGATACTGGTTGTGGCTCATGAAACCGGACTGTCCCTGGAAACGTTGTGGAGTCACCATCTGCTGGTTTCCTTGCTGAGGATTGAAGCGGGGGCGAACATTCTTTCCTGATGGTGGGCCTTGAAGCTTCCTCTTCTTTTCCTCCATCTCACGGCGCTTGTGCTCCAGCAGTAGTGCGCTATCCACTAGTTCTTGAAAAGTGGCGAACTTGGAGCATAGGAGCTGGTACTGGAGTGTATCATGTAGGCCATCACGGAATCGGGTCTGCTTCTTCCTATCCGTATTCACGTCCTCTGGAGCATAACGGGCCAACTCAATGAACTTGTCACGATAAGCGGTGACACTCATACCTTCCTGCTTCAATGCCAGGAACTCCTTCTTCTTCATGGTCATCAGCGCTTCCGGCACGTGGTGAGAGCGGAAACTGTCACGGAACTCCTGCCAAGTGATCTGATCACGGTTGGGGTGAGCATATTGGTACGCATCCCACCAATCCAAAGCTGCTCCCTGGAGCTGTCCACTTCCATATAACACCTTCTCCCTGTCATTGCATTGTGCGATGTCCAGCTGCCTTTCCACTGCCTTGAGCCAGTCCTATGCTTGCATTGGGTCGCTAGACTTGCTGAAAGTAGGAGGGCGTCCCTTCATAAACTCGCCCCTTTTATCTCTGGGCTGCACGTGGTGCTGTTGAAGCGGGTTCTGCTGATTCTGCTGCATCAGTGCTATGGTTTGCGCCATCTGCTGTGTCAGCTGGAGTTGCATCTGCATCATCTGCTCCATGGTGAGTGGCGGTGGTGGAGGTGGTGGGTTCTGGTTCTGGTTGCTTCCACTGCTACTGGGGTTGCCTCTGGTGTTAACCATCTACCATAGCAAGATATCTCCCATTAGTATTCCCGTCAATCGGTAATAGATAACCCATGCTTGCAGAGGGTGTATGAGAAGATAGTAGTACTTGGAAGGATATGATTCGGAGACATAGAGAGTAAGACAGAGGAAATGCAAAGGGGATAGATAACCCAACTATTTATTCACTAATATTCCTTAAACCTTAGTCCTATATCTAGATGGAGATAGACTCATGTCTATGACCATCACAATCATTACAAAAATCCAAATCAATCATAAGCATAATAACAACAAAATCAAGCACCCAAAGACATGATTCACACAAGACTCGACAGCACTGCTTTTGAAAAACGTAACTAAATGATCTGAAACAAAATCATGGTGGTCTCCTAATGATTTATCAACCGTTCTAACTAGGCTGCGTTCCTACAGTCAGCACGGCTCTGATACCAATCTGTCACACCCGGATTTACACAGAAACCCGAATGCTACTATATGTGTGCCCAGGAAGTCCACAGAACACATATAGTTAACAAATATGATAAACAGAGTACATATGCTCGAATAAAATGGTTTTACATCAGAGTTTGTCTCAAATAATTAAATAACACAGCGGAAGTCTTATTATTAACTCTCTCTAAATGAAACGGAGCCGATCACCATAACCCACTGGGACACCAACTGGTTGAGCGCAGCTAGTAGAATGGCAGATCCTCAGGAAATTCAACAGCAGAAGTACCATCTAATCCATCTGTTACCCATCCGGGATTTTGTTGAATGGCAAGTGTAAGTAAATGTCTTACTTAGCAAGTACAACACAGTTAATGAAGGCTTAAAAGAAAGGCTTGACACGGCTGTACTGCATTAGCAAATTTTAGTTGTTTCATTTTAACATCATCATAATTACTACATTAACATGGATCCCAGTTGTACCCCAATTAATATAGTAGAAGTGAACATTAAACAATAAATATCAGCTTCTAATCAAAAAGGATCCAAGCCGCTCGTGACCCTGAGCAAGGCTATCATGATAGATTATACACTCTGCAGAGGTTTCGCCCTTTGCCCACCAGTCGCGTAAAAGTTCAAAGGAACTTTGCACCCAACCACGCACATCAACACTACCGAGGTGTGACTGCATAGGGACGCTACGAGGCTTTTCACAACGAAACAGTAGCCGTTATGGTACAACCTAGGCAGCATGACCCAAGGCACCGAGATTGACTGACGCTCATGTCGCAACACGAGGGGGTCAATGGCGTCCAAGCGCGGTAATAAACATCAACAACAAAATAAATAGCGCAACATGTGGAACCCCTGCCATACGGTGGCTCCCAACACGGGACTGTGCCTCACGGGGACGTAGCCGACGGTTACTCCGTCCTCGGTGGATCAAACCATACTCTCACCCATGCTTCTCATAACGCCGTCGGCCCGTCGGTAACTACTGTCAAGCTAGAGCCGTACTTGCTACTTGTCCAAGACCAGAGCCATTATAGTTCCAGCGGTGGTGACAGGTTCCTGGGTTGCCGCTTTAAGAACCAGTCCTTACGGAGAGACACTAGGGCCAAACATGTACGCCCTAGCTCCCTGATCCATGTTGCTAAAAAGCAAGTTTTACCATTAACATTGAAGTGAACCATTAAGTCAAGATTAACGGTTAAGCAAAGGTGACAGTAGCTGCGCCTAGCAAAGTTCTACCCAAATGCAATCACCCAGGGTAATCAAGGTATAGGATTAACAAAACTAGGCACAACCTTAATAGGAACAATTTAGACACATGCATATGCAGTAAATAATGTAAAGGTGTGTTTAGGTAGCAAGGATTGTCCGTGCTATACTTGCCTTCATCAAACTGCTGCTGCTGCTGCTGCTCCTACTATTGGTCCTGCTCCTCATAACCCTCGAACTCAAACGCGTACGGCTCACCGACTGGACTCATACATCAACACACAAGCATCCATACAAGCTAGTACATGCAAACAATATTAATCTATTAGAACAGTACACCAAACAGTAGCAACAGAACAAAAGAAGGTTGAAAAACTAATCTACGCTTCGCTACGAACACGTGAGCACGAAAATCACTCAAATCGGAGCTAAAACGGAGAAGTTATGGCTTTTCTAAGGTTCGGGGACTTGCTGGCAAAGTTTTAAAAGTTTCAGGTGCTTATTTGCAAAAACTCAGGGGCTAAAACATAATTTTATATTAAAACAGGAGGGTTTATTCGCAAATTAACCAAAACAGGACCTCGGGTGCTATTTTTAAATAAGACAGGGGGTTTTCTGTAAAAATCAGGACCTAATTCTAATTATTTTTGAATTGACCTGGACCGCGGGTTAATTTTGAAAAAGGGCAGGGGCTCTTTTGAAAAAGTGGCTCGGCTGACTGGGTTGACCGGTATTGACCCGGGGTTGACTCGGCCTTGGTCCGATCTGGGCCGTCGGATCGAGCTTGAACGGCTGGGATCAGATCCAGGGGAGGGGAGAGTCGACGGCGGCGCGACGAGCGGCGGCGCTGGGTCGGATGCGGCGGCGCATCGCCGGCAAGGGGCGGAAACGCGCTACGGGGCACGATTCGGGCCGGGATTTGGTGCTACAGGCGCGTGGGACGACGGCGAGTCGAGTGGGGGGGTTCTCGTCGGCGGCGGAGCAGCGGAGGTGGCGTGCGTCAAACCATGGCGGCGGCGGCGCTCGGGTGACAACAGCGGGCATGCGACAGACGGGGAGAGGGAGCAAAGAGGGCCTCGGGAGTGAGCTTACCTGCTAGGGAAGCTTCCCCGGCGATCAATTTGGCCGGAGCGGCGCTGGACCGGCGGATCGACGGCGGCGGCGAGTTCGGAAGCGGCGGCGGCGATGCGAGCTCGGCTAGAGGCGGCGGCTTGGGTTTTCGACAGGGGGAATTGGGAGCAGCGGAGGCGGCTATTTGAGGAGCGGCCGAGGGAGAGTTCGGGTGGGCCTCGGCGTTTGTGCCGTGGTCGAGCCGGACTCCATGGCCGGGGCCAGGACGGACTCGGCTGGAGGTGGGAGACGGGGCTGACGTGTGGGACCCGCGTGGCAGCGACTGCAGGGCGGGGCTGCGGTGGCTGGCTGCTGGGCCGCGAGGTGGGCCGAGCGGGCGAAGCGTGGGCTACTGCGGGAGCGGAAGGCAGGCCGGCGGGACTGGGCCGAAAGTGAGGGCGCGGGGAAATGGGCCGCTGCGGAAACGGAAAAGGGGAAAGGGGCTGGGCCGGCTGGTGAGGAAAGAAAAGGGAGCAAGTTCGGCCAAGAAAAAGAGTTCAGGGGGAAAAAGTGGACTCGGGCCACTACAACTTTTCTAGAGCTACAAACACAACGATTCAAATTCGAATTTAAATAGAATTTAAATTCCAATTGATCCGCACACAAACAAAACACAATGCAGCCGGCATGAATGCAACAAAAATGTTTCTAACCTTATATTTAATTTTATTTCTCATAAATAATTTATTTTCCTTAGATAAATATGAGCATTAAATTAAATAAAAGCAATTTAATCACTAAATTTTAAAATAAGCATTTTTAGGGTGTTACAGTCGTCAATGAACACTGCCACGAACTTGTCTAGTTCCTCCATGAATACCTTGTTCATCATGTTCATGAAGTAAGCGGGTGCGTTGGTCAAACCAAAGGACACAACGGTGAACTCGTACTGCCCGTACCGAGTCACAAAGGCTGTCTTGGGAATGTCGCCTTCTCTAATCTTCATCTGGTGGTATCCCGATCTCAGATCAATCTTACTGAAGTACTTGGCTTTCTTCAACTGATCTAGCAAGTCATCAATCCGAGGTAATGGGTACTTGTTCTTGATCCTCACTGCGTTCAGGGATCGATAGTCTACGCACATGCGCATTGACCCATCTTTCTTCTTCACAAACAACACTGGCGATCCCCATGGGGATGCACTTGTCGAATCACCCCGCTTTCAAGCATCTCTTTCAGCTGCTTCTTGAGTTCCTCCAACTCTTCCACTAACATTCTGTACGGCCTCTTGGCAATGAGCCCTGTGCCTGGTTGCAGCTCGATTATGAACTCTACGTCTCGGTCAGGTGGTAGCCCTGGTAGTTCTTCGGGAAACACGTCAGGGTACTCACATACTACAGGCACTTCTTCGATCGTCTTTTTCTCGATAGAGTATACCAACTGTCTCAGAATACATGTTCTGGATCTCTTCCCTGTTCTTCTTCTTCGTGGTTCTACTGTTACTTTGACTCCACTAGGGTGTGTCAACTCAACTGTTCTGGGCGAGCAACTGATTACCCATTTGTGCTCTGTAAGCCAATCCATTCCTAGTATCACGTCGATTCCGTCTGACTTCAGGACTCTCAGGTCTCCTACGAAATCCTGCCCACCTATCATCAGACTAACTGCTCGGCACTCTAAGGTGCACCTAAGCTCTCCTAAGGGAGAAGTAGTGACTATAGGTCTAGCCTTAGGTATTGTCGGGGGTGACTGCTCTTTCACAAACTTTGTCGAGATATAAGATCCAGTTGCTCCAGAGTCAAACAATATCAATGCTGGAATGCCATTTACTAAAAACTCACCGAGCACAACGTCGGGAGCGTCCTCGGCTTCTTCCTCTGTCAGGTGGTTAAGGCGTCCCCTCTGCGCTGTTGCTGGCTGCCTGTCCTGTCCTCCAGGTGTCGGTGCCTTGGCTGGGGTTTGTTTGTTCTTCTTCTCCGGACAGTCAAAGGACTTGTGACCGGGCTTCCCACAAGCAAAACAGACCACTGAGGTCCCTCCACCAACTCTAGGTGTGTTGTTTTTGTTGCCAAAACTGCTGTAGTTGTTGGCTCTGCTGCCAAAGTTGTTGTTGTTACTGCCTCGGTTACCCTGGTAGCTGTTTCTGTTGAACCCTGTGCTTCCTTGGCTGTTGCTCTGCTGAAAGCCTCTCCTGAGCATGTTGCTCTGGCCACTCCTCGGCCTCTGACTCAATCTGTGGTTGTGCAACTGCTCAGCCTTTCTTTCTTCTCTCGCCAAGTATCTTCAAGACCCACTCTTTCCTTCTCAACTGCGATAGCCCTGTCGATCAGCTCTCTGAGTGACCTG
This sequence comes from Echinochloa phyllopogon, assembly GCA_033239725.1. NCBI lineage: Eukaryota > Viridiplantae > Streptophyta > Magnoliopsida > Poales > Poaceae > Echinochloa > Echinochloa phyllopogon. Next base: position 9,760,908 of record BTCW01000016.1, on the reverse strand, counting down.
TGCGAACTCGCTGCAAGTGCTGTCCTCAGACCTCTGTGCAAACCACGGTGGAACCAAAACTGCTTCTTCTTTTCAGTGTTAACGTCTTCAGGAGCGTACCTTGACATCTTAGCAAAGTGTCGAGCGTACTCAGCTACAGACAAACCACCTTGGGTCATTGTCCTGAACTCCATTGCCTTGTGCACCATGACTTGTTCTGGGATATGGTACTCTTTGAAAGCTTCACAAAACTCTAGCCAGGTGATCTGTGCGGGGTTCGCGTGAGAGTCACAGTAGCTCTCCCACCACGCTTTCGCTGCTCCTTCAAGCTGGTGCGCCGCAAGGGCCACACATTCCTCTTCAGTGTAATCTGTCAGGTCCAGCTTCGTCTCGATGGTACGTAGCCAGTCGTGCGCGTCGAGTGGCTCGTCCGAGTAGTCGAAGGTGGGTGCTTTCAGCCTGATGAACCTTTCAATCTTCCTTTGTAGGTCTTCCTCACGGTGTCCCTGCCGGTTCTGGTTTCCCTGTATCTGTTGCATAGCTTGCATCATCTGAGTGTGGGCCTGTGCCATCTGTTGCATCAGCTGTGTTTGAGTGGTCATTACTTCTACCAAGTTAGGCGGTGGTGGTGGTTGCTGGTCGTTCTGCTGGTTCTGCTGAGGTTCCACTACTGGTTCTTCCATCTCCGCTTCCTGTTCTCCACCTGGTGCGTTGTTCTCGGGCTGGAGCACGCCTGCTGCGCGTCCACGGCCCCTGCCTCTAACTGCAGCTGTTGCTCTTCCGCGACCACGACCTCTGCCCCTAGCTACCACTGTTGCCTCTTCTTGCTCAGCTTCCTCAAAACGTGCAAGCAGTCGGTTGGATCTTCGGATCGACATCTTGCTGTATTTTTCATAGAGCAGGTTTAGTGGCGGTCGGTAATGGTTAGGTTAGCGTAACTAGAGTAGGAGCTGCACACATGAAATAGACTCAACACTAAAGTACACTCAAGATGAACATCAATAAAACTGCAAGAACAGCCACAAAGATCGATCATTCATAACAGCATTACACCCTAGACATGAGTACTATCCCGAGGCCAGCTCCTGGAACCTTGAGGATTAGTACATCTAAGCGGGTGCTACATCATGGCTGAGCCAAAAGGTGGTCATGATCTACTAAGTCTAAAACATCTTCTCATGAAGATAGATACAAGTCTCATCATTACTGCTGACATCTGCTGATACTGCCTACGGCATCCTTCTCATGCTGCTGAAAGTGCCTGTGAGGCACGCTGCCAACCTCACAGTCTCTGTCTCTGTCTGCTGCCTGATCACTGCCTGTCGTCGTGGAGAGTGTCCGTGAGGCACGCTGCCAACCTAACTGTGTCCACCTCAGGTCTTGCCAACTGCTGCTCTAGGGGTGTCAGTTCTTGTCTCAGTCTTGTCTTCTCGGGAGTAAGGGTTCGAGCCTCAGGTAGTGGTATCGGCTCAACCCGGCTTGGTGAGACCCTGTAGTTCTCTGTTCTGGGTTCAACTCTACGTTCTTCTGGTAGTCTTTGGTTCGCTGTGACCACCTCTGCTACCCTCTTCCTATCTGACCTTACCCAACTACTAAGGGTCATTCAAGCTTCATCCTTTGCCATAATCTGTTGAAGACTCAAGTACTTCATCAGCTGGTAGTTTCGTCCACTCTTCTCCTTGTAGTTATCCACCTCTTCCTGAAGTTCTGAGTTGTGACTATCCAACCAATGTACTTCTTCCTTCAGTTCTTCTATCTCTTCTTCCTTGGCTGCCAGTGCTTTGTCTTTTTCTGTGAGTTGATCTTCGAGACGGACATCTCGAGCATGGTGAGTTGCTCGGATCAGCCCTGCCAACTGCCTGTTGTTGCGAGCTTCGTATTCCAGGACTCTAACTTCCCATGCCTTAGCTTTGAGTCGCTCCTCAAGTAGGGCGATCCTGTTGTCCTTCTCCATCAGCTGGATATCCTACTTCCATACCCTCTTTCTTAGCTTGGCAACTTTCTCCTCTAGGCTAATGTTTAAGTATTCCTGCTCGATCATGCACTGAACTGAGGTCCGCAGGGTCACGTTCCGCTCTCGGTCCGCTGCGTGAGCCTGCAAGCTGACTGCGTCTCTGTCAGTTGGATCTTCAAGAGCCCTCGGTAGGTACCGGAAACGGGTGTGGCTGAGCTGGTTCTGGTACACAAGTGTGGCAAGTCGGAGTATCCTCATGGCTATAGTCTGTACTGCCCGACTGAAGGTGCTCTCGCTGGTAGCTGCCCGTAGCATTAGTGACCTTGGCCGTCCAGGGATATTGGGTACTTCCATCTGCAACCGGGTGTGTACTCCCTCGCCAGGGCCGTAGGTCCAGCCCTCGTAGAAGACGTTGTCCACGTCTATCCCCACTGTACGCAGCACCTCCCTCAGTAGCATTGCCAAACCTCCACAGTCTGCACCAGTGGTCCTGATCTCCCGTCGTTCATCTGCTGGTCCTCTTGCTTCCATCTGCCAGACAATTAGTGGGTTGTTACTAAGTTAGCAAGTTAGTAAGGTAAGGTAAGGGTAAAAGTTTTGTAAATAGTTGAGATGTACTTATATATAGTTTTCAAATAGTCCAAGGAGTTTCATATACAGTAGAGGACTCAGTTAGAGCTTCTGTCCTAAGTTTTCGGTCTAAGGGTTACGCGCTACGGTCAAGTATGGCTCTGATACCAACTGAAACGAACCGGATCCTCAACGACGAGAATCCGACTCCCTGTACCCTCGAGATAGTCCCAGGAATAGCAACTATCTCGTACAGAACTCATCTCAGTCGAATATCACATCCATACAACGATAAAAGATTCATTACATGACATATATAAAACAAAGCGTCTGGTACAAGCCCTCTGGTCTAAATCGACAATAAGAAACATCTGCGCAGCGGTAGCTAGAACATCAGGGACCACTCCTCCACAGGCATCCTTGAGCATAGCGCGCACACTTCAATCGTACCACCAGTCCTGGTTGAACTCGTGGTCTGGGTCTTCACCTGAGAACCCAAAGTCTGTCCCCAAGGAAATGGGACAGGTCCATGTCACCAACCATAATATGAAGCAAGCTTTAAAGTGGCCTATTCTAAGGTGTAGAAATAATCAAGGTTTGAGCCAGGGTTTTCTTATGCGAGCAGCAGCAATAACCCAAATTCATCTCACTTCCATCTCCTTCCCTCACATGTACATCCACTCCCCAAATCCAACCGTCAGCCTCACATTCCCATCGGGCTCGTCCTGCCACAGCAGGTTCCCGCAAACATCATCCACCAACGCCTTTCGCTCACTAGTCGACTCGGTGGGCTCCCTCCCCACCTTGTCTCATCAGCATCGCTGGACCAATCTCTCATAACCCAAATCAAAGGATGAGGTAAGAAAGCAGATTCCCATGCTAGTCGGAACTTATCAAAAGCGGGTCGTCCGTAACCGTGGACACGGCTATACGTATAGTTTACACTCTGTAGAGGTGGCACTCCAGGAATCCATCCGGGCTGCAAGGCTAGTCCGCAACCAACCTGAGACACAGCCCACAGCAAAGACCCTAAACAGTAACGGCGCCAATCCTGTCTCCCTGGGCTCGGGAAACATCTGATCTAACATCTGCCCCAGGGATGTGAAACCTTCCCACCGGGGCCAGTCGGGGGCCGTGGTAAATCAGGGAGATTACGCCGCAACGAGTCCCCCTTACACATATCAAGCTCGATTCTCCTACAGTCTCGGCGCCGCACTAGAGTAGGCTTGCTGGAACCCTCCCCATACTGGGTAGATGGTGAGCATGGTATTCCCACGTCCAAAGTTGGAACTCGACTCGGTCCTTAATTGTCGGTAAAGCGAGTATCAGCGTCAAAAGCGATCCGCCGCAACGGTCCGCAATCGGCACCCATAACAGGTATTGCCACCCAAACTCCTAAAATAACCCAGTATCCAAATAACCATGTACCCACAACAGGTACCCCATAGGGACTGCCCGAGTGCAGCCCCCTAGCACCTCGATCAAACGATCGAGTTGTTATTACTCGCTTACACCGCCTAGCTGCACTACTCCTCCCATACCACACACAACTCACGCCAAGAGGTTCAAATCACAACCAACCCAACACATGCATAGCATAGCATATTTCATAAAGTGAGTAGTAGGTAGCAAGGTAACAGGATATTAACAAAGGCAGTGCAGGTTTATCATGCGAGTAAAGTAAAGCGCTAGCATACTAGTTGCATGTCTAATAGGTATTTCAGAGTTTAGTCAGGCGTTAACCTGGGCAAAAGTCTTCGTCTTCGTCAAAGCAGTTGTCGTAGTGGTCTGGCTCCTCCTGACTCTCCGGAGCTCCTAGGGTCGCGGAAAATAAAATAAGACGCGACTACTAGCAAAGAAACACCAAAACAGCGATGAAGGAAGTCCCAAAGAACACCAAACTCTACACTAACGCGTAGGTCATGATTTTAGAAAAATATAGAAACTGGTTTCATATTTTTCTGAGCTACGGTTGATTTATTATTAATTTTACAAGTTTAAATCATTTTTGAAAATATTAAATAATTTCTGAAAAAGAAAAACAGACAAAATTAGCAAGCTGACGTCAGCATGACGTCATGCTGACGTCAGCAGTGGGGTCCGCCTAGGATGACGTCAGCAGTGGGCCCTGCTGACGTCAGCGTTGACTGGTCAACGGTCAACGGGTCAACGGTCAGCTCTGGTCAGTGGGCCCAGGTGGTCAGTGACTCGCAGAGTATGACAAGTGGGCCCATTCGTCAGCGTAGTTAAAAGAAAAAGGAAAAGGATTAAACGATGGCTGGGCTGGATTTGGGCCGAAAGGTGGATGGGCCAAGATAGTTTAGGGTGGTTAACTGGACTTAAGTGCAAGATTCGGCCCACGAAGGGGGTGCTGTTGGATCTGGTCTGGTGGTCTTGGTCCGCCGTGAACCGTGTCAGTGGTTCACGTGAGCCGGGTGCACGGGATCAAGTTGTGGCCGACTCGGGATCCTTTGCGGCAGGCTGTGCGGCGTGTTGCTGTGGCCGTGCGTGTGGCTTGACCACGGCGCGACGCGGCGCGCGCGCGGCGCGCTCTAGAGCACGGCCGGCGGCGACGGTCGACGGCGATACTCGCCGGGAAAGGCTCGGCTCGGCCCAAGGATGGCTGGGAAGGCTCGGCTAGGGTTTCGCGAGATCAAACGGGGTGAAAAAGGCCACGGCTTGGCTGCGGCTTGCCCTCCCGACGCGAGTGGCGGCGGCGCGGCCATGGCGCCACGGCGGCGGCGACGCGCGGGCAGAGACAGCCCGGAAACGGCTCGGCTGCGATGGCCCTCGCACGCGCGACACCAGCGCGTGCTGGTGCGCGACGTCGCGGGCGCTGCGGGGGTGCGCGTGCGCGGGCACACGGTTGCCCATGGCCGCGACACAGCCTCGGCGTGCGCGCGCGGCGAGCGGAGCTCGGCCGTGGCGGCCTTGGCTGCTGCTCAATCGACGGCGGGTTGCAAGGAGAGAGCGGCGCGACGGGTTCCTGCACGAGAGCGACGGCCACGGCTCGAAGACCGGGTCCCAGAGGGGGTTCGGCGATGGCGAGCGCAAGGAGCGGCGGCGCTCGGCCGGAGACAGGGAAGAAAAGGGGGCTCCGTGGGTGGCTCACCTAGGGGCACGTCGAGGTTCGCTGCAGCACGGGAAAGACTTGCGGCGCTCCGGCGATCCTCGTGCTCCCGCGAACGGCTCCGGTCCGGCTCCCCTTCGGCGTTTCCCACGGGCGGCTTCGGCTTGGCGACGAGGACGGCGATTGGCTTCTCCTCCATGGGCTTCCCCGACTCCTTCCCCCACTCCTCACCTTCTCAAACTGGATCTAGACCCCAAGGGGGGGGCGGCGGCGGCTTGAAGGGGAAGGGCTCCCGGCGCTGGTTTTATAGGGCGGCGGCTAGGGCTGGAGGGCACGGACGGCGAGATGGATGCGGTGGGCGGCCGCGGACACGCGTTGCCATCGCAACGGGCCGCGAGGAGGGCTGATGGGGCCGGTTGGGTTCACGGGCGCGCGCGCGAGGGAGAGAGCAGGCGGCGCAGGGAAGAAGATGAGGTGGAAGAGAAAGCTGACAGGCGGGACCCGCCTGTCAGTGTGAGAGAGAGAGAAACGCGGAGGCGACGCGGAGGAAAGGCTGGGCCGCAGCTGGGCCGCAAGGCCGGCTGGGCCGATTGGCTGGTTGGCTCGGGAAAAAGAGTTCGAGGGTGTTTTCTGGACTTTGGCTTCGGGTTTCGGCCCACTAAGGTTAGGTTAGGTTTTAATTAGTTTAGTTAGTATTTGTTTGAATTCAAATCTAGAATTTGAATTCAAACACAACCAAAAATCCAATAAAACCAATTTAACTCCAAATCACATCTATTTGGTCCTTAGCACTTCAAATTAGTTTTAATTTGAATTTAAATTGCCTAAGAATTTAGGGAGCAATTAGAAGACACTCTTATATGTTTGTTGACTTGCACATAATTCACCAAAACAATTTAAATTCGCATTTTTGCACTCAACAAATCCTAAGGGTATTTTTAGGGTTGTTACATGCAGAATGCCCCGATTCAGCGCAACCAGGTGCAGCCAGTTCAGCGCCCCGCCCCAGCCGGCAATGCACCAGGAGGGCAGAAGTGTTTCCATTGTGGCGAGCCAGGACACTATGCCAACGCCTGTCCCCGCAGAGTCCAGAACGCCGCCGGCCAGAACAACAATCCGAGGGCTGGTCTACCACAGAATCAGCAACAGGGCCAGGCCAACCATGCTCCGCAGAACCCCACCAGAGGAAAGCTCAACCACACTGGGGCGGAGACCGTTGAGGGAGCTACTGATGTGGTAGTGGGTACGTTCCCTGTCAACTCCACCCCTGCGACTATTTTGTTCGATTCCGGAGATTCGCATGCTTTCATATCTGCAACTTTTGTGAAAAAGAACTTAGTGGCATTACTGCCCATGAAGAATGCTATGCTAGTTAGCTCACAAGGAGGGAACAACGCGCCACTCTACGTTGTCCCCATGTTACTGTCACCATAAGGAGGGTAGACTTCAAGGCATGCCCGATAGTCCTGGAGTCTATTGGTTTCGACCTGATTCTGGGTATGAGTTGGCTAGCCAGATATGATGCAGTGATCCAGTGCACCAGGAGGACTGTACAACTGACGGCAGCGTTCGGAGATAAGATGGAGTACCAGGCAGTCAGTCCATTGGAGCATACTCAAGTCAATCAAGCTGATGGTGCAGCTCCCGCCAACATCAGGGTGGTGAGCGAGTTCTTGGATGTGTTCCCCGAGGAATTGCCAGGTATGCCCCCGGATCGTGAAGTTGAATTCATTGTTGAACTTAAACCTGGCACTGCACCTATAGCTAAAAGGCCATATAGAATGGGAGTGAAGGAGCTGGAGAAACTGAAGGAGGAATTAAGCTCCTTGCTAGCCAAGGGGTATATTCGTCCTAGTGCTTCACCATGGGGAGCACCAGTATTGTTCGTGGACAAGAAGGATGGGACACAGAGGATGTGTGTGGACTATCGAGCCCTCAACAAAGTGACCGTCAAGAACAAGTATCCACTGCCGAGGATTGATGACCTGTTTGATCAGCTGAAGGGAGCTTGTGTGTTCTCCAAGATGACCTTCGATCGTGTCACACCCTGAAATTTTTGGATTTCAGGATGTGATTTTAAAGAATAATTAAATAAAGAATTTCTCATAATTTCAAAAATTTTCTCAACTTTATTTAATTTGCAGGGAATTTTGTATAAGGAAAACCATTTATCTAAATTAAATTAAAACAACATAGGTTTAAAGTTGAGTGCCTTGCATTCGTGCCATTTGCATTCAATGGTTTTATGCGTGTAAAGTTTCTAAAATGCGTTTAGAAGACTTCTAGGAATTTTCCAGATTTTTTTGGGATTTATTCCTATTTTCCTATAGCTAATTCCAATTTTTGGGATGTGCTAAAATCCTTTTTCATGAGCTCCAAATATTTTATTTGGGTTCCTCGTGTCCAACTCTACCTTCGGGATTTTCCTGGAATTTTTGGGAATTATCGGGATATTTTCCGGGGCTTAAAATGATTTATCTAGAATTTTCTAGATTTATCTTTGCACGAAAAACAATTTCTGAAAATAAAAAGTTAATCCAAAATCCCTAAACGGGCCGAGCCCAACAAAACCCAACCCAACCTTAACCCTCTCCCCCTTTCCCCGGCCTAGCTCCACGAGACGGCCCAGCTCGCCCTGCTCCACACCTCCGGCCCAGCTCGATTTTGACCCCTGAGCTTTTCATTTAGTCCACTTTTGCCCCTCCTTCTTTTTCTCAGCTCCGGCCCAGCCCCTCGGCTCTTCCCCCGCCGGCCTGCCTCCCCCTCGCTTCGGCCCAGCACCACTCCGGCCCAGCGCGCGCCCTGCTCTCTCCCCATGCCGGCCCAGCAGGCCCATCACGCCGTCGCCTCCCACATGGCAAGCGCCGCCACCGCCGGAAATCTCGGCGTATGTGCCGCGACGCCCAGGGCGCGCCCGCGCTCTACTTAGCGCGTAGCCCGGCCGCCTGCGTTCCCTAGCCACCACCCCCGCTCGCTCCTCGCCTCCACTGCGCCGCCGCCGGAGCCAAGCGCCGCCGCCCATGGAGACCGAGCCGAGCGCCGCCAGCCACCATCGATTCACCGCCTCCGTCGCTCGGTGAGGCAAATTGAGGGTGCCATGAGCTTCGCTACGCCGGGCCGACTCTCCTCCACTGCCTCTCGTCGCTGTTCCCTCGCCGGAGCGCCGACCTCTGTTCCCGCCGCCGCACCATTGGTGCCGTCCAGCCGCCGTCGAGACCTCTCGGGCGGAGCCGAAGCCTCCCCGAGCTTCCTCGCGCCGCACCGGAGCCCCCCGGCCGGTCCTCATCGTCGTTCGCTCGCCGGAGCGCCTTCCCCGCGCAAGCCACCACCGCCGGCCACTGTCTTCGCCGGGAGCTAAAATCCAGGCACCTCCGCCGCCAGTGAGTGCACCCCCAAGTTCCCCTCGACCCCCTCTTTCCCGTGCGCGCGCTACCTAGGCCCCGCCCCACCAGAACGCTGGCGAGCTGAGTCGGCCGAGCCGCCGCACGCCATGGCCGAGAGCTCCCCTGTGCGATTAGAGGAAGGAGATGGTCATTTTGCAGATAGGCCCCCGGAAAAACGCGAAATCCCTAGGTCCAATCTTGTGTCTTGGCACTTTCTCAGAAAACCCCCTAGAGAATCCCACCCTTTGCACATAAGCCCAACCCATGAACTTTTGTAGATCTAACCCTGAATCTTTATCAATTTGCGAGCACTATTTGATGTGTCTCTGCAATCTTCTCTGCTACCCCTAGAAGTCTACGGATAATTACAACTAGGTCCCTAGCACCTTTAAAAGCCCATAGATTTCACGTTTTAGCTCCGATTCGACCCGTTCAAGTTGTGTTACAATCGTATAAACTCAAACTACGCGTTAGTACTCATATACTATGTCAAGTATTTCTGAATTTTATTTAAATATTAATTTGACTAAGGAATATTTAAATATGATTTCTACACTAAAATATAATTAAGATTTATACTCGGCTTTTAATTGTTAATATTAATTTGGTTAATATTTATCCAATTAGTTTTATAAATAAAATTTAATTAGGTTATATCTCGGTATTGATAGCGTGTTGTCAATTTGCTTAAAAATTTATTAAATCAATTTTCTAATTAAAAGCAAATTAGAGTTTCACTCCGAGTTTTCATAATTAAATATTAATTTGAATAATATCAACATTAATATGTTCTATATATAATATTGGCTAGTGAAACATGAAATATCTTATTACTCGCTTAGATGCCCTCACATATTTTTATTACTTAAAGTTAAATGTTTAATTGTATAAATCCTACATAAACATTTATAAATAAAATATGATTAGTTTATTCCCGGCTTTAAGGAATTCAAATAAAATTTGAATTAATTCAAACATAAGATGTTTCTTTGGAATATCTTTTATATTATTTATTTAATTAAAATTAATCAAGCATATAGTCTTTTATTTTCTTTTATAATATAATTCTTCCGATGGTCGTATCTTTTCAACCGTAACTCCGTTTTCAGCGATTCTTGCGCTCACGTGATCCTAGAATCAAGCCCTATCCTTTAGTGTGCTCTTTTAAAGCTTTTATTTTGATTGGTGTTCTGTTCTTAGTTGTATATTGTTTGCTTGCTTGTTTAGCTGCATGTTGTGCTCGATGATTGCTTCGAGTAGAGGATCGTCACCGAGAGATTTCAAGGAGAAGAGCTTGAAGATTAAGAGCTGAAGACTATGAGTAATATACCGGATTTGAGGCAAGTTATAGCATGGACAATCCTTGCTACCTAACCACACCCTTTACAGTTATTTATTGTCCCATTAAGGCTGTACCTAGTTTTGTATATCCTGTTCCTTTGATAACCTTGGCTTTATGCATATGGGTAGAACTTTTGCTATGCGCAGCTACTGTCACCATTATTTATTTATTAATTATGACTTAATGGTTCACATCATTGTTAATGATAAAACTTGTTTTTTTGCAACATGGTCTAGGGAACTAGAGCATGTGCTGTGTGCTTTGCTCTAGTGTCTCTCCCTAAGGTCCGGTTCTTAAAGCGGCAACCCAGGCTCCTGTCGCCACCGCTAGAACTATTATGGCTCTGGTCTTGGTCAAGTAACTTGTATGTCTCTAGCTTGCCAGTGGTTACCATCGGGGCCAACGGCGTTAGTGGACACAAGGTGAAAGGGTGTTTCTTGATTCCACCGGGGACGGGTGATCTGTCGGCTATGCCCCCGTGAGGCACAGTCCCGTGCTGGGAGTCCCTGCGATGGGGAACTCCACATGTTGCGCATGGATGGGTGTGATGCCCGCGCGTTGGACACCATTGACCCCCTCATGGTGTGACTCCGTGAGCGTACGTCAATCCTGGTGCCTAAGGTCTCACTGCCTTGTTAAACTAGCGGTTACTGTCTTGTTAGGGTGTCTTGTGAAAAACCTCGTAGCGTCCCTATGCCGTCACACCTCGGAAGTGTTGATGTGTGTGGTTGGGTGCAAAGTTCCTTTGAACTTTTACGCGACTAGTGGGTAAAGGGCGAAACCTCTGCAGAGTGTAAAATCTATCATGATAACCTTGCTCAAGATCACGAGTGGCCTGGATCCTTTTTGATTAGAAGATGATGTTTATTTATGCTTAATGTCACTTATACTTTATTAATTGGGTTGCAACTGGGACTTTATTCACTTGTAGTAACTTGGTTAATGCTGACATGAAACAACTAAGAGTGCTAATGCAATTCGGCCGTGTCAAGCCTTCTTTTAAGCCTTCATACACCGTGCTATACTTGCTAAGTAAATGTTTTTCTTACACTTGCCATTATTCAACAAAATCCCGGACGGGTAACAGATGGATCAGTGATTGAGACAGCTACTGAGTTTCCTAAGGATTTTCCATTACTTCTGAGCTGTGGTCAACCAGTCGGTGTCCCTGTGGACTTGATGCTCTACCTGTCGAGGTAGTTAATACATAGACTTCCGCTGTGCTTTATTTAGGTAAACTCTGATGTAAACTATTTTATTTCGAGCATTTGTACTCTGATTTCCATATTTGTAAGCTGTATGTGTTCTGTGGACATCCTGGGCACACATATGGCAGCATTCAGGTTTCTGTGTAAATCCGGGTGCGACAGATCCGGTTATCATCAGATGAGGATCCGGTCGTCGGACATACCCAAGACGGCTTTCGCTACTCGGTACGGGTTGTACGAGTTCACGGTTATGTCCTTTAGACTGACCAATGCTCCTGGATACTTCATGTACTTGATGAATAGTGTCTTCATGGACTACCTTGACAAGTTCATGGTGGTGTTCATTGATGACATACCAGTCTTCTCCAAGAATGAAGAGGAACATGAAGATCATTTGAGGATGGTGATGCGGAGACTCTAGAAACATCAGCTATACGCCAAGTTGAGCAAGTGTGAGTTCTGGTTGAAAGAAGTGGCATTCTTGGGACACGTGCTGTCCAATGGAGGAGTGACAGTTGACCCGAAGAAGGTTAATGATGTATTGAGCTGGATCCCGCCTCGAGATGTCAGCGAGATCGGGAGTTTCCTTGGGATGGCCGGATATTATCGTCGGTTCATTGAAGGATTCTCCAAGATTGCTAAACCCATGACGGCATTATTGGAGAAAGATGCCAAGTTCATCTGGACCGAGGAGTGTCAAACCAGCTTCGAAGAATTGAAGAAGAGGCTGACAACAACACATGTGCTGATATTGCCCGACATAGCCAAGAGCTTCTCCATCTACTGCGATGCATCCCGTCTAGGACTGGGGTGTGTACTCATGTAGGAAGGGAGAGTCGTGGCATATGCATCAAGACAGTTGCGGAAGCATGAGCAGAACTATCCGACACATGATCTGGAGTTGGCAGCTGTAGTGCATGCTCTGAAGATTTGGAGGCATTACTTGATTGGGCACAAGTGTGACATCTACACCGATCATAAGAGCCTGAAGTACGTCTTCACTCAGTCAGAGATGAATATGAGGCAACTCTGATGGTTGGAGTTGATCAAGGACAATGATCTAGAGATCCATTACCACCCTGGTAAAGCTAACTTGGTGGCAGATGCTCTGAGTAGGAGAAGCTATGTGAACAAGATCACCGGCCATTGTCTGCCTGAAGAACTCAGCCGGGAATTTGAGAAGATGAGTCTGGGGTTCATGGCTAGCATCACAGAGATGACAGTAGAACCGACTCTTGAACAGGAGATCCGGAAGGGTCAGCTTGGTGATGAAAAGATCAAGGAAATTGTGGAGAATGTTGCCCTAGACAAGGCCCCTGGTTTCCGAGCGGATGAACAGAGAACCTTGTGGCACGGGAAGAGGATATGTGTGCCCGATATAGCACAGATCAAGGACACGATCCTAAGAGAAGCGCATGATTCGGCATACTCGATCCACCCAGGAAGCACCAAGATGTACCAAGACATCAAGGAAAGATTCTTGTGGTACGGATTGAAGCGTGATGCGGTGACACATGTGGCACTATGTGACACTTGTCAGAGAGTTAAGGCTGAACATCAGAGGCCAACCGGATTACTCCAGCCCCTAAAGATACCAGAATGGAAGTGGGAAGAAGTTGGTATGGACTTCATAACGGGTCTACCCCGCACACAGCGAAGATTTGACTCCATTTGGGCGATTGTGGACCGCTTGACCAAAGTGGCGCACTTTCTTCCAGTGAAGACCACCTACACCGGAGCCAGACTGGTAGAGCTATACATGGAGAGGATTGTGTGCTTGCATGGAGTGCCCAAGCGGATAGTGTCTGACTGTGGTACTCAGTTCACTTCACACTTCTGGCATAAGCTACATGAGTCTATGGACACTAAGCTACATTTCAGTTCAGCCTACCACCCCAAGACAGATAGACAGATAGAGCGGACTAATCAGATTCTGGAGGACATGTTGAGGGCATGTGCGCTGTAGTATGGTGTTAGCTTGGACAAGAGTTTACCCTATGCGGAATTCTCGGACAACAACAACTATCAGAAGAGTCTGCAGATGGCACCATTCGAGGCTTTGTATGGAAGGAAGTGCAGAACACCACTGTTTTGGAATCAGACTGGAGAAAGTCAAGTCTTTGGGCCTGAGATACTCAGAGATGCAGAACGCCAAGTGCAAGTGATCAGGCAAAACCTGAAGGTGGCACAGTCCAGACAGAAGAGTTATGCTGATGTCAGACGGAGGGATCTCAGTTTTGTGTACCTCAAGGTGTCTCCGATGAGGGGCGTGAAGAGGTTCAATGTCAAGGGTAAGCTAGCACCTCGATACATCGTACCTTTCCAAATACTTGAAAGGAAAGGTGAAGTGGCATATCAGTTGGGATTACTCGAGAGATTGGCCGGAGTGCATGATGTGTTCCATGTGTCACGGCTGAAGAAATGTTTGCGGGTGCCTGAAGAGCAGATCCCGATAGAATTGCTGAGTGTGCAAGAGGAACTCACTTACGAGGAGTATCCGGTCAGGATTCTGGAGGTGTCTAAGAGGGTGACAAGGAACAAAGTCATCCGGATGTGCAAGGTACAGTGGAGCCGACACTCGGAGGATGAAGCCACTTGGGAACGGGAGGAAGATATTAAGACCGAGTACCCGCAGCTCTTCGCATCCACATCCGAATCTCGAGGACAAGATTCATCTTAAGGGGGTAGGTTTGTAACACCCAAAAATTTCCTATTTAAAATTTTTAGTAATTAATTGGCATTTATTGAGTTTGTTCATATTTAATATAGGTTAAATGAATTATTTATGAAAATTAAAATCAAATATAAGTTATAGAAATATTTTTGTTGCATTCATGCTGCTGCATTTATTTTTGTATTGCTTGTGATTCAAACGAGAATTTAAATTTATTTAAATTCAAATTTGAATCATCTTGTTTAGAGCTCTAGAAAAGTTCTTAGGCCCATAGTTTGTTTTGCCCCCGGAAGATTTTTCCCAGCTCGATTTTACTCCCTACACTCTTCGGCTCAACGCTACCCACCCCCTCCTTACTCCCTAGGCCCGCCAGCCGAGTCGGCCTAATTTTGAGCCGGCCCAGCGCTACTTCCCCCTCCCTTTCCTCCCACCGACAGACGGGGCCCGCCTGTTAGGTGCTCCCCCTTCCTCTTGCCGCGCCCGACGCCGAGTCCGCCGCAATTGCCGGCCGACTTGGTCCTCACCCTGCGCCCGTGGGACATCTGGAAGTTTCCCTGAGCCTTCCCCACGTGCTCCCTTCCTTCTTTGCGTCGCCCGAGCAAGGAAAGTGTGCCCCCGCATGGCAACCGAAGCTCCGGCTGCTTCCGCCCGATCGCTGGGCTTGCCTGCCATATGTAGCACCCCCAGCCTATTTAAACGCCCCCATGCACTCCCCAGCACCTCGCCAAACCTTCACCCACGCCTCACGAGCTCCCCATCGCCTTCCCCGCGCAGGACCGCCGCTCCAAGCTCCACCAAGCTCCGACCGCCGTCGATTCCCCCTCTCGGCCGCCCCTCCGTACCCCTTGACCCCCGATGAAGCTTGGCGCAATGGTAAGGAACCTCCTAAGCCATTCCACTCTCGCCTTCGCGCCCCGTAGCATCCACTTCGTCCTCGCCGGCGAGCTCCGCCGCGGTTCCTCACCGTCCGACCAATCCGACCGATTCCGGCCGCCGCCAAGTGTAACACCCTAAATTAGGCCTATTTAAAATTTTAGTAATTAATGTGCTTTTTATTAAAGTTCCCAAGCTCAACATAGGGTAAATAAATAATTTTTGGCAAAATAAAATCAAATATAAGGTTAGAAACATTTTTGTTGCATCCATGCTACTGCATTGTGTTTTGGTTGCTTGTGAGTTAGATTGGAATTTAAATCCTCTTTACATTCGAATTTGAATCGCTTTGTTTGGAGCCCTAGAAAAGTTGTTTTGGACAGAGTTCAGTTTCCCTCCCAGAACTTTCTCCCCGAGCCGAGCCCGCCCCTTTTTCTTTTCCTTCAGCTCGGCCCAGCCTTGCGAAGCGCAGCGGCCCACCTTTCCTTTCCCCACTATTGACCCAGCTGGCCCGCTCCGCCCCTCCCCACTCTCTCTGTCAGTGCGCAGCCCAGCCGGCCCAGTGCGGCCCATCAGGGCGGCCCGCAGCGCCCCCCTCCACTCCGACTGCCAGGCGGGACCCGCCCATCGGATCCGCCCCCGACCTCCAGCCGGAGTCCGGCTTGATCTCAACTCGAGTCCGACCCGGGGCCCACCCGGGCACGCACGCCGAGGTCCCTCTGAACGCCCCTGCGCCGCCCTATAAAACCAGCCCACGCCGCCCCTCAAGCCCCATCTCAACCGCGCCGACAACCCTAGCCGCCTCCGCCGCTCGAGATCGCAGCGCCGCTGCCATCTTCAAGTCGCGCGCCGCCGTCGATCCGCCGGTCCAGCGCCGCTCCGCCGCCATCGACCGCCAGGAAAGCTTCGCCAGGAGGTAAGCGCACTCCTGAGCCCCTTCCCGTCCCATCTCGTGCGCCGTAGCCCCGTCGTCGTCATCGCGCCGTCTCGCCGAAGCCCCGCCGCCGCCATTGCTCGTCGTCCGCCGCAACCGCCGCGCCGACGTCGACTTGGTCACCCTAGTCGCGTTCGCCGCGTCGCGCCGCACCCGTACCACCCAGCCGCGTCTAAAACCGAGCCGCGTAGCGCAAACGCCGCTCCTCGCCGGCGATGCTCCGCCGCGGCCACCCCAGCGCCACCGCTCGTCGCGCCGCCGCCGACAACCCCCTCCCCAGATCCAATCTGAGCCACCCGCGTTAGATCCAACGGCTCAGATCGAGTCAGCCCCTGGGTCAAAGTTGACCGTAACGGTCAACACGAGTCAGCCGCGGCCGTTTTGCTATTGAGCCCCTGCCCTTTTTGGAAATCAACCCGCGGTCCAGATCTCTTCAAAAGTATTTACAATTAGGTCCTGATTTTTACAGAAAACCCCTGTCCTTTTTAGAAATAGCACCCGAGGTCCTATCTTGGTTAATTTGCGATTAAACCCTCCTGTTTTAATATAAAATTATGTTTTAGCCCCTGAGTTTTTGCAAATAAGCCCCTGGAACTTTTAAAACTTTGCCAGCAAGCCCCCGAACCATAGAAACGCCATAACTTCTCCGTTTTAGCTCCGATTTGAGTGATTTTCGCGCTCACGTGTTTGTAGCGAAGCGTAGATTAGTTTCTAAGCCTTCTTTTGATCTGTTTTTACTGTTTGGTGTACTGTTCTAATAGAATAATATTGTTTGCATGTACTGGCTTGTGTGGATGCTTGTGTGTTGCTTCGTGAGTCCAGTCGATGAGCCGTACGCGCTTGAGTTCAAGGGTTACGAGGAGCAGGACCAGCAGCAGCAGCAGCAGTTTGAGGAAGGCAAGTATAGCACGGACAATCCTTGCTACCTAAACACACCTCTTACATTATTTACTGCATACGCATGTGTCTAAATTGTTACCCTTTTAAGGTTGTACCTAGCTTTGTTTATCCTATACCTTGATTACCTTGGGTTATTGCATTTGGGTAGAACTTTGCTAGGCGCAGCTACTGTCACCTTTGCTTAACTATTAATCTTGATTTAATGGTTCACTTCAATGTTAATGGTAAAACTTGCTTTTTAGCAACATGGATCAGGGAGCTAGGGCGTACGCTTCATGCTTGGCCCTAGTGTCTCTCCGTAAGGACTGGTTCTTAAAGCGGCAACCCAGGAACCTGTCGCCACCGCTGGAACTATAATGGCTCTGTTCTTGGACAAGTAGCATGTACGGCTCTAGCTTGACAGTAGTTACCGACGGGCTGACAGCGTTATGGGAAGCATGGGTGAGAGTATGGTTTGATCCACCGAGGACGGGGTATCCGTCGGCTATGTCCCCGTTAGGCACAGTCCCGTGTTGGGAGCCACCGTATGGCGGGGGCTCCACACGTTGCGCTATTTATTTTGTTGTTGATATTCTTTGCCGCGCTTGGACGCCATTGACCCCCTCGTGTCGCTACATGAGCGTCAGTCAATCTCGGTGCCTTAGGTCATGCTGCCTAGGTTGTACCATAATGGCTACTGTTTCATTAGGGTGTCTTGTGAAAAAACTCGTAGCGTCCCTATGCGGTCACACCTCGGAAGTGTGATTTGTGAGGTCTGATCCACCTCCGCGTGGTTGGGTGCAAAGTTCCTTTGAACTTTTATGCGACTGGTGGGTAAAGGGCGAAACCTCTGCAGAGTGTATAATCTATCTTGATAGCCTTGCTCAGGGTCACGAGCGGCCTGGATCCTTTATGATTAGAAGATGCTATTATTTATTATCGTTTAATGTTCACTTCTACTATATTAATTGGGTTACAATTGGGATTCATGTAAATGTAGTGATTATGATGATGTTAAAATGAAACAACTAAAATTTGCTAATGCAGTATAGCCGTGTCATGCCTTTCTTTTAAGCCTTCATTATCCGTGTTGTACTTGCTAAGTAAGACATTTACTTACACTTGCTATTCAACAAAATCCCGGATGGGTAACAGATGGATTAGATGGTACTGCTGCTGTTGAATTTCCTGAGGATCTGCCGTTCTACTAGCTGTGCTCAACCAGTCGGTGTCCCCGTGGGTTATCGGCTTCGTTTTCGTTTAGAGAGAATTAATAATGAGACTTCCGCTGTTTTATTCATTTATTTGAGTCAAACTCTGATGTAAAACCATTTATTTTATTCGAGCATTGTATTCTGTTATCATATTTGTTCGCTATATGTGTGATGACTTCCTGGGAACACATATGGCCGCATTTCGGGTTTCTGTGTAAATCCGGGTGTGACAGATTGGTATCAGAGCCGTGCTGACTGTAGGATCGCAGCCTAGTTAGAATGGTCGGTTAGATTTTGCTTTATCCTTGCTCTCTCTATTCTACTTAGATTTGTGTTGGGTTTTCCTTTAAAATGGTGCCGTGTTTTCTCTCCCCTCTGTCTATTGCAAAGATTCTTAGGCATTCTTTCCTCTCTGCTTCCTCCTTCTTTCCAGCAGTAGATGGCTCGCACGAAGTTGACCGCACGCAAGACAACCTGTGGCTACCTTCCGCCACGCGTCCCTGAGGAAGCATTAGGCGCTGGATACCAGGACGCCTACCGTGTGTGGAGGGACAGGCGTGAGGAGGCATTCCTGTTGCAGCAGTAGGAGCTCGAGAGGCAGCAGCTGGAGGAGCCTCAGGAGGAGGCGCCTCAGTAGGAGGAGCCCGCGGAGGAGGAAGAGCCCGCTGAAGAGGAAGAGCCCGAGGAGAGGGAGCTCTCCGACCCCGACGAGGAGTCTTCACCAGCAGAGGGTGGAGAGGCTGCCGAAGACCCTGATGATGATGATGGTGGGGATGATGACTCTGAGCCTTCAGACGAGGGGGAGGAGTCAGACGAAGACCCAGATGAGGAGGGGGATCCTCTAGTGCCTGCAGTACGGCCAGCGCCAGATGTTTTGGAGCCACCCAGGTGGACCGTGTACGACTACGTCCGGGATGGAGGCGACAACTACTACCACCGGCGCCTCATGGGGAAGCTGCATGCCCGCTATGGTTCACAAAACGTAGCCACAGAGTACCACAGTGAGATGTGGACGCACCCCCGCTTCCCGACCTTCTGGAGGACGGTGCTTCACGTCCATAGGCCGGATCACCAAGTGAGAGCTGCTAGGATTGAGACAACGCACTTCGCTCTCAGTGACAGAGACACCCAGCAGGCAGGGATACTGGACGCGGCCTATCAAGCTTACTACACCTACGGTGACAGGCTCTGGCATCAGGTGCACAATGGTCCAGACAGGTATCACCCCCGCAGGAGGAGCGGACAGACAGCTTGCACCATAGCCTCCACAGCTGGCATCGGCGACCCCCAGTTCGTTTCAGCTGTTGGAATGGTGGCTACTCTCAACACCGACCTGGACGCTTCTTCTGATGAGAACTACAGGCTGAGGCAGCAGTTGCACGAGTTGCAGGCCAGAGTGCTGCTACTAGAGGAGCAGCTGGAAGCTCCCGCACCGCGCAGTCCAGACTACCGTGCAGAGTCCCCGCCGCGCAAGAGGCCACGCTTCGGTTCCACCGCCGCCAGCACCACCATCGTCGACCCTTAGGGAGCTACCATGAGTCTGTAATAGGGAATCGATTAGTCCACGCTTTTTCGGTTGAGTCTAAGCTTAGTGTGTCGAGTCCAGTGTGAAACTTTGCTTTTAGGTGCTTGGTTGGTTTGTTATTATGGTTATGAGTGATTTGGATTTTTGTAATGAGTGTGATGGCCGTAGACGCAAATCTACCACCATCTAGAGATTGGAATAAGGTTTAAGGAATATTAATGAATAAATAGTTGGGTTATCTATCTCCTTTGCACTTTCTCTGTCTTACTCTCTATGTCTCTGAATCATATCCTTCCAAGTGCTGCTATCTTCTTATGCACCATCTGCAAGCATGGGTTATCTATTACCGATTGACAGGAATACTGAGGGGAGATATCTTGCTATGATAGATGGTTAACACCAGAGGCAACCCCGGTGGCAGTGGAAGCAACCCGCCCCCGAACCAGAACCCGCCACCTCTCACCATGGAGCAGATGATGCAGATGCAACTCCAGCTGACACAGCAGATGGCGCAAACCATAGCACTGATGCAGCAGAATCAACAGAACCCGCCTCAACAGCACCACGTGCAGCCCAGAGATAAAAGGGGCGAGTTTATGAAGGGACGCCCTCCTACCTTCAACAAGTCTAGTGACCCAATGCAGGCAGAGGATTGGCTCAAGGCAGTGGAAAGGCAGCTGGACATTGCACAGTGCAATGACAGGGAGAAGGTGTTATATGGAAGTGGACAGCTCCAGCGAGCAGCTTTGGATTGGTGGGATGCGTACCAGTATGCTCACCCCAATCGTGATCAGATCACTTGGCAGGAGTTCCGCGATAGCTTCCTCTCTCACCACGTGCCGGAAGCGCTGATGACCTTGAAGAAGAAGGAGTTCCTGGCATTGAAGCAGGAAGGTATGAGTGTCACCGCTTATCATGACAAGTTCATTGAGTTGGCCCGTTATGCTCCAGAGGACGTGAATACTGATAGGAAGAAGCAGACCCGATTTCGAGATGGCCTGCATGATGCACTCCAGTACCAGCTCCTGTGTTCCAAGTTCGCCACCTTTCAAGAACTGGTGGATAGCGCACTACTGCTGGAGCACAAGCGCCGCGAGATGGAGGAAAAGAAGAGGAAGCTTCAAGGCCCACCGTCAGGAAGCAGTGTTCGCCACCGCTTTAATCCTCAGCAAGGAAACCAGCAGATGGTGACTCCACAACGCTTCCAGGGACAGTCCGGTTCGATGAACCGCAACCAGTATCAGCAACGTCCCCAGTACCAGCAGCGTCCCCAGTACCTCCCAGCACAACCTCAGCAGCGTCTTCAGAACCAGCCACAGAATGGTCCTGTCCAACGCCCCAACCCGGCCAACAATGCATCTACGGCTCTGAGGTGTTTTGGTTGTGGTGAGCTGGGACACTATGCCAGCGCTTGTCCTCGCAAGGCTCAGAACGCCGTTGGTCAGAACAACAATCAGAGGGTTGGGCAACCGCAGAACCAGAATGGGAATCAGCAGCAGAACCCAGCAAAAGGCAAGGTCAACCACATGGGTGTGGAAACCACAGAAGGAGCAACGGATGTCGTTGTGGGTACGTTCCCTGTCAACTCGACTCTCGCAACTGTTTTGTTTGATACTAGAGCTTCGCATGCTTTCATATCTGCTGCTTTTGTGAAAAAGAACATGATGATCTTGCAACCTATGGGGAACCCCATGGTAGTTAGTTCACCCGGGGGAGAACAACGTGCCACTTTACGTTGCCCCTGTATCACCATCACAATAAGGGGGGTAGACTTTGTGGTGAACCCAATAGTCCTAGAAACCCTTGGGTTTGACTTGATTCTGGGTATGAGCTGGTTAGCCAGATATGATGGGGTGATTCAATGTTCCAAAAGAGTAGTGCAGCTGATAGCAAAGACTGGTGAGAAAGTGGAGTATCAAGTAGCTAGTCCCTTGGAGCACAACCAGATCTACCAAGCCGAGGGTGTAGCACTGGAAGACATCAGAGTGGTGTGCGATTTCCCAGATGTGTTTCCAGATGAGTTACCAGGTATGCCCCCAGACCGCGAAGTTGAATTTGTTATTGATCTTAAGCCTGGTACTGCACCTATAGCTAAGAGGCCATATAGATTGGGAGTAAAAGAACTAGAGAAACTTAAGGAGGAATTAAGAGCGTTGTTAGCAAAAGGGTATATTCGTCCTAGTTCTTCCCCTTGGGGAGCACCAGTTTTGTTTTTGGATAAGAAAGATGGGACCCAGAGAATGTGTGTGGATTATCGAGCTTTGAATGAAGTGACCATCAAGAACAAGTATCCGCTGCCGAGGATTGATGATCTCTTCGACCAGTTGAAAGGAGCATGTGTGTTCTCTAAGATCGATCTCCGATCCGGTTACCATCAGATGAGGATACGAGTGACTGACATCTCCAAAACAGCCTTCACAACCCGATATGGTCTATATGAGTTCACTGTCATGTCTTTTGGTTTGACAAATGCACCGGCATACTTTATGTATTTGATGAATAGTGGTGTTCATTGACGATATTCTGGTTTTCTCCAAGAATGAGGAAGAGCATGAAGAACATCTGAAATTTGTGATGCAGAGACTTCGTGAGCATCAGTTGTATGCCAGGCTGAGCAAGTGTGAGTTCTGGTTCAAGGAAGTAGCATTCTTGGGTCACGTGTTGTCCAATGGTGGAGTGGCAGTTGATCCGAAGAAGGTTAGTGATGTGTTGAGTTGGAATCCGCCTAAGGATGTGAGTGAAATCAGAAGCTTCCTTGGAATGGCTGGATATTATCGGAGGTTCATTGAAGGATTTTCAAAGATTGCTAAACCCATGACGGCACTATTGGAGAAAAATGCTAAGTTTGTCTGGACAGGTGAGTGTCAGGCTAGCTCTGAGGAATTGAAGAAGAGGTTGACAACGGCACCCGTGCTAGTGTTGCCGGATATAACCAAGAGTTTCTCTATCTACTGTGATGCATCTCGTCAAGGCTTGGGATGTGTGCTTATGCAGGAGGGCAGAGTAGTAGCTTATGCATCGAGGCAGTTGAGGAAACATGAGCAGAACTACCCGACACACGATCTGGAGTTAGCAGCTGTGGTGCATGCTTTGAAGATTTGGAGGCATTACTTGATTGATCATAAGTGTGATATTTACACTGACCACAAGAGTCTCAAGTATGTGTTCACACAGTCAGATCTGAATATGAGGCAACGTCGTTGGTTAGAGTTGATCAAGACTACGACCTGGAGATTCATTATCATCCAGGGAAGGCCAACCTGGTGGCAGATGCTCTGAGTAGAAGGAGTTACGTGAATAAGATCACGGGACATTGCTTACCGGAGGAACTCAGTTCAGAGTTTGAGAGGATGAGTCTGGGATTTGTGACCAGCGTCACCGAGATGGCAGTAGAACCGACCTTGGAACAAGAGATCCGAAAAGGATAGCTCGCAGATGAGAAGATCAAGGAGATCATGGAACTGGTGGCATTAGGTAAAGCCCCTGGTTTTCGAGTGGATGAGCAAGGGACATTGAGGTATGAGAAGAGGATCTGTGTACCAGATATAGTGCAGATCAGGGATGCAATTCTCAGGGAAGCCCATGAATTGGCGTACTCGATACACCCGGGTAGTACCAAGATGTACCAAGATATCAAAGAGAGATTTTGGTGGTACGGATTGAAGAGAGATGTGGCCACATACGTAGCCCTGTGTGACACGTGCCAGAGAGTCAAAGCTGAGCACCAGAGACCTGCAGGTTTGCTCCAACTCCTGAAGGTACCTGAATGGAAGTGGGAAGAAGTCGGTATGGATTTCATCACTGGCTTACCTCGCACTCAGAGGGGATTTGACTCAATCTGGGTAATCGTGGATCGTCTTACCAAGGTGGCGCATTTCCTTCTAGTAAAGACCACCTACACGGGAGCCAGACTAGCGGAGTTGTATATGGAGAGGATTGTGTGTTTGCATGGGGTACCGAAAAGAATAGTGTCAGATCGAGGTACCCAGTTCACATCACACTTTTGGCGATAGCTGCATGAATCTATGGACACTAAGCTACAGTTCAGTTCAGCTTACCATCCGCAGACAGATGGGCAGACAGAACGGACAAATCAGATATTGGAGGATATGTTGAGAGCATGTGCTCTACAATATGGTGCTAGTTGGGACAAGAGCTTACCATACGCGGAGTTCTCGTACAACAACATTATCAGAAGAGTTTGCAGATGGCACCATTCGAGGCATTGTATGGCAGAAAGTGCAGGACCCCACTGTTCTGGAATCAGACTGGGGAAAGTCAGGTATTTGGACCTGAAATACTAAGAGAGGCAGAGCGACAAGTGCAGATAATCAGACAGAATTTGAAAGTGGCACAATCCAGACAGAAGAGCTATGCAGATATCAGACGGAGGGATCTCAACTTTGAAGTTGGAGACTTCGTGTATCTCAAGGTGTCACCAATGAGAGGCATGAAGAGGTTCAACGTCAAGGGCAAGCTAGCACCTCGATACATTGGACCGTTCAAGGTACTGGAACGGAAGGGTGAGGTAGCTTATCAGCTAGAGTTACCTGAGCAGTTGGCAGGAGTGCATGATGTGTTCCATGTGTCTCAGTTGAAAAAGTGCTTGCGAGTACCTGAGGAACAGATTCCGATTGATGAGCTGAATGTGGAGGAAGATCTTACCTATACTGAGCATCCTGTCAAGATTTTGGAGGAGTCAGAAAGAGTCACCAGAAATAAAGTGATCCGGATGTGCAAGGTTCAGTGGAGCCGCCATTCAGTGGAAGAAGCGTCTTGGGAAAGAGAAGAGGATCTCAGAGCAGAGTATCCACAGTTATTCCCATCCACATCCGAATCTCGAGGGCGAGATTCATCTTAAGCGGGTAGGTTTGTAACACCCTAAATTAGGCCTATTTAAAATTTTAGTAATTAATGTGCTTTTTATTAAAGTTCCCAAGCCCAACATAGGGTAAATAAATAATTTTTGGCAAAATAAAATCAAATATAAGGTTAGAAACATTTTTGTTGCATCCATGCTGCTGCATTGTGTTTTGGTTGCTTGTGAGTTAGATTGGAATTTAAATCCTCTTTAAATTCGAATTTGAATCGCTTTGTTTGGAGCCCTAGAAAAGTTGTTTTGGACGGAGTTCAGTTTCCCTCCCTGAACTTTCTCCCCGAGCCGAGCCCGCCCCTTTTTCTTTTCCTTCAGCTCGGCCCAGCCTTGCGAAGCGCAGCGGCCCACCTTTCCTTTCCCCACTTTTGGCCCAGCTGGCCCGCTCCGCCCCTCCCCACTCTCCCTGCCAGTGCGCAGCCCAGCCGACCCAGTGCGGCCCATCAGGGCGGCCCGTAGCGCCCCCCTCCACTCCGACTGCCAGGCGGGACCCGCCCGTCGGATCCGCCCCCGACCTCCAGCCGGAGTCCGGCTCGAGCTCAACTCGAGTCCAACCCGGGGCCCACCCGGGCGCGCACGCCGAGGTCCCTCTGAACGCCCCTGCGCCGCCCTATAAAACCAGCCCACGCCGCCCCTCAAGCCCCATCTCAACCGCGCCGCCAACCCTAGCCGCCTCCACCGCTCGAGCTCGCAGCGCCGCCGCCATCTTCAAGTCGTGCGCCGCCATCGATCCGCTGGTCCAGCGCCGCTTCGCCGCCATCGACCGCCAGGAAAGCTTCGCCAGGAGGTAAGCTCGCTCCTGAGCCCCTTCCCGTCCCATCTCGTGCGCCGTAACCCCATCGTCGTCATCGCGCCGTCTCGTCGGAGCCCCGCCACCGCCATTGCTCGTCGTCCGCCGCAACCGCCGCGCCGACGTCGACTTGGTCACCCTAGTCGCGTTCGCCGCGTCGCGCCGCACCCGTACCACCCAGCCGCGTCCAAAACCGAGCCGCGTAGCGCAAACGCCACTCCTCGCCGGCGATGCTCCGCCGCGGCCACCCCAGCGCCGCCGCTTGTCGCGCCGCCGCCGACAACCCCTCCCCAGATTCAATCTGAGCCGCCCGCGTTAGATCCAACGGCTCAGATCGAGTCAGCCCCTGGGTCAAAGTTGACCGTAATGGTCAACCCGAGACAGTCGCGGCCGTTTTGCTATTGAGCCCCTGCCCTTTTTGGAAATCAACCCGCGGTCCAGATCTATTCAAAAGTATTTACAGTTAGGTCCTGATTTTTACAGAAAACCCCCTGTCCTTTTTAGAAATAGCACTCGAGGTCCTGTCTTGGTTAATTTGTGATTAAACCCTCCTGTTTTAATATAAAATTATGTTTTAGCCCCTGAGTTTTTGCAAATAAGCCATTGGAACTTTTAAAACTTTGTCAGCAAGCCCCCGAACCGTAGAAACGCCATAACTTCTCCGTTTTAGCTCCGATTTGAGTGATTTTCGCGCTCACGTGTTTGTAGCAAAGCGTAGATTAGTTTCTAAGCCATCTTTTGTTCGGTTTTTACTATTTGGTGTACTGTTCTAATAGAATAATATTGTTTGCATGTACTGGCTTGTGTGGATGCTTGTGTGTTGCTTCGTGAGTCCAGTCGGTGAGCCGTACGCGCTTGAGTTCGAGGGTTACGAGGAGCAGGACCAGCAGCAGCAGCAGCAGCAGCAGTTTGAGGAAGGCAAGTATAGCACGGACAATCCTTGCTACCTAAACACACCTCTTACATTATTTACTGCATACGCATGTGTCTAAATTGTTACCCTTTTAAGGTTGTACCTAGCTTTGTTTATCCTATACCTTGATTACCTTGGGTTATTGCATTTGGGTAGAACTTTGCTAGGCGCAGCTACTGTCACCTTTGCTTAACTGTTAAGCTTGATTTAATGGTTCACTTCAATGTTAATGGTAAAACTTGCTTTTTAGCAACATGGATCGGGGAGCTAGGGCGTACGCTTCGTGCTTGGCCCTAGTGTCTCTCCGTAAGGACTGGTTCTTAAAGCGGCAACCCAGGAACCTGTCGCCACCGCTGGAACTATAATGGCTCTGGTCTTGGACAAGTAGCATGTACGGCTCTAGCTTGACAGTAGTTACCAACGGGCCGACGGCGTTATGGGAAGCATGGGTGAGAGTATGGTTTGATCCACCGAGGACGGGGTATCCGTCGGCTACGTCCCCGTGAGGCACAGTCCCGTGTTGGGAGCCACCGTATGGCGGGGGCTCTACACGTTGCGCTATTTATTTTGTTGTTGATATTCTTTGCCGCGCTTGGACGCCATTGACCCCCTCGTGTCGCTACATGAGCGTTAGTCAATCTCGGTGCCTTGGGTCATGCTGCCTAGGTTGTACCATAACGGCTACTGTTTCGTTAGGGTGTCGTGTGAAAAGCCTCGTAGCGTCCCTATGTGGTCACACCTTGGAAGTGTGATTTGTGAGGTCTGATCCACCTCCGCGTGGTTGGGTGCAAAATTCCTTTGAACTTTTACGCGACTGGTGGGTAAAGGGCGAAACCTCTACAGAGTGTATAATCTATCATGATAGCCTTGCTCAGGGTCACGAGCGGCCTGGATCCTTTATGATTAGAAGATGCTGTTATTTATTATCGTTTAATGTTCACTTCTACTATATTAATTGGGTTACAATTGGGATTCATGTAAATGTAGTGATTATGATGATGTTAAAATGAAACAACTAAAATTTGCTAATGCAGTACAGCCGTGTCAAGCCTTTCTTTTAAGCCTTCATTATCCGTGTTGTACTTGCTAAGTAAGACATTTACTTACACTTGCTATTCAACAAAATCCCAGATGGGTAACAGATGGATTAGATGGTACTGTTGCTGTTGAATTTCCTGAGGATCTGCCGTTCTACTAGCTGTGCTCAACCAGTCGGTGTCCCTGTGGGTTATCGGCTTCGTTTTCGTTTAGAGAGAATTAATAATGAGACTTCCGCTGTTTTATTCATTTATTTGAGTCAAACTCTGATGTAAAACCATTTATTTTATTCGAGCACTGTATTCTGTTATCATATTTGTTCGCTATATGTGTGATGACTTCCTGGGAAGACATATGGCCGCATTTCGGATTTCTGTGTAAATCCGGGTGTGACACCAAGGCTCGGGGTGAACTCACCATACCTCCCCGATGCTGTAGGGCCAGGTCACATGGCAAATGGTGGCCCCTAGCTCGAATCCGAGCTCGCTCCGGTGAAGCTCCGCCGCGGCCTAGGGCGGCGCCACTATTGACCCTCCCCACCGACGACCCCCCTCTCACCCCGAGCCGATCTGGGCCGTCGGATCAAGATCCAACGGCCCAAATCTAATCCACCCATGAGTCAAACCCCCTGGTACCGGTCAGCCTTGGCATTTATGCTAAAGAGCCCCTGCAAGATTAGGATTTAACCCGCAGTCCACCCACAGTTCAAAAATAATTACATATAGGTCCTGTTTTTTGAAGAAAACCCCTTGAGCTTTTTCAAAATAGAACCCGCGGTCCTGAGTTGCGTCTTTTGCACATTAGCCCTCAGGTTTTAACGTGTATTTACATATAGGTCCCTGGTTTCTTCAAAATAAGCCCCTGGAACCTTTTAAAAATTGCCAGCAGGTCCCTAGAACATAGAAAAGCCATATTTTTTCCGTTTTAGCTCCGATTAGTGTGATTTTCGCGCTCATGTGTTCGTAGTAAAGCATAGATTAATTCTAAACCCTTTATTTGTATTGTTTCTATTGTTTGGTGTACTGTTCGAATAGATTATTATTTGTTTGCATGTATTGGTTTGAGTGCTCGCTTGTATGGTGATTCGTGTCCAGTCGGTGAGCCGTACGCTTTGGACTTTGAGTTCGGTGAGGACTTCCCGGAGCGGGACCCATAGCAGCAGCAGTAGCAGCCGCCCTTCGAGGAAGGCAAGTTATAGCACGGGCAATCTTTGCTACCTAAACACACTTTTTACATACATTTACTTTCATATGCATGTGTCTAAATTGATGTCCTATTAAGGTTGTACCTAGTTTGTTTACTCATGTCCTTGTTACCTTGGGATTATTGCACATGGTCAGAATCTTTGCTATGCGCAGCTACTGTCACTATTATTTAATTGTAAATTTTGACATAATGGTTCACTTCAACATTAATGATAAAACTTGCTTTTTAGCAACATGGTTTAGGGAACTAGAGCATGTGCTGTGTGCTTTGCTCTAGTATCTCTCCCTAAGGTCTGGTTCTTAAAGCGGCAACCCAAGAGCCTGTCGCCACCGCTAGAACTATTATGGCTCTGGTCTTGGTCAAGTAGCTTGTACGTCTCTAGCTTGCCAGTGGTTACCGGTGGGGCCGACGACGTTATGGGAAGTAAGGCAAGGGGTGTTTCTTGATTCCACCGAGGACGGTAGCCCCGTCGGCTATGTCTCGTTAGGCACAGTCCCGTGTTGGGAGCCCCTGTGGTACGGCAGCTCCGCACGTTGCGCTCTTTATTTTTGTTGTTGGCATGAGTTTCCCGCGCTTGGAAGCCATTGACCCACTCACGTTGCGCCCTGAGGGTCAGTCAATCTCGGTGCCTAGAGTCTCACCACCTTATTGTACCTTAGCGGCCACTGTCTTGTTAGGGTGTCTTGTGAAAAACCTCGTAGCGTCCCTATGCAGTCACACCTCGGAAGTGTTGATGTGCGTGGTTGGGTGCAAAGTTCTTTTGAACTTTTACGCGACTGTTGGGTAAATGGCGAAACCTCTGCAGAGTGTAAATCTGTCATGATAGCTTTGCACAGGGTCACGAGCGGCCTGGATCCTTTTTTATTAGAAGATGATGTTTATTTATGATTAATGTCACTTATACTTTATTAATTGGGTTGAAACTGGGTCTCATTCACTTGTAGTAATTTGGTTAATGCTAAAATGAACCAACTAAAAAAGGCTACTGCAGTTAAGCCGTGTCTAGCCTATTTTGAGCCTACATACCCGTGCTATACTTGCTAAGTAATTGTTTACTTACACTTATCATTTTATTCAACAAAATCCCGGATGGGTAAATAGATTGGGATGGGCATGAGTCTGCTGCTGAGTTTCCCGAAGATTTACCATACTATTGAGTTGTGATCTCCCAGTCAGAGTCCCTATGGATTACGGCTCCATTAGTTTGAGAGTTCATTAGTCTTCCGCTGTATTTGGTTAGTTTATTTATAATGCACTCTGATGTAAAACTTTATTAAATGAATAATTTATTCAAGCATATGTTCTCTGTTTATCATATTTGTTCGTTATATGTGTACTATGACTTCCTGGGCACACATATGG
Source organism: Echinochloa phyllopogon (assembly GCA_033239725.1). Taxonomy (NCBI): domain Eukaryota; kingdom Viridiplantae; phylum Streptophyta; class Magnoliopsida; order Poales; family Poaceae; genus Echinochloa; species Echinochloa phyllopogon. Next base: position 9,731,121 of record BTCW01000016.1, on the reverse strand, counting down.
CCACATTCGGGTTTTTATGAAAATCCGGGTGTGATACTTTTAGAAGCTTGTCAAGATTTCTCATCCCAACAAGAGGTAGCCGCCGATGCCAAAGCCAACCCAAGCTAGACTTTGCCAACAAGCATGCATCAAGTTGAGCTTTCTTCTATGTGAAGTCCACAAGATAATGCTTTCCCTTGAGTACACCCTTGAAACCAACAGAGTCATGGCTTCTTCTAAAGACGGTCACACCCTTATTTGTGAACAAACAATTGTAGCCCATCTCACAAAGTTGTGAAACGGATAACAAGTTGTAGTCCAATGATTCCACCAAGAAAACATTTGAAATTGAATGATCGGTAGAGATAGCAATTTTACCTAGACCTTTTACCTTTCCTTAGCTATTATCGGCAAACATAATGTTGTCACTTGAATTTTGATTTGCCTCAAATGAAGTGAACATACTCTTCTCTCCGGTCATATGATTTGAGCATCCACTATCAAGCACCCACTTGGTTCCACCGGAGTAGTATGCCTACAAAACAAATCAAGCCTTTGCTTTAGGTACCCAAAGAGATTTGGGTCCTTGCGTGTTAGTCACAAGCACCTTGGCGACTCTCTAGTGCGGTACCCAATGTATTTGGCGACTACCCTACCATAATGGTCCCAAGTCAACACATAATCGGCATCAAAAGTACTTTGGGGAGCATGTGCCTTGACTTTCTTCCCTTGCTTTGTGTTGACCTTGATTGGCTCCTACCTCTTGACTTGAGTTTGGGGCCTCTCATACTCATAAGACACAATTTGAGAGGACTCAAAGCTCATGGGCTTCGTGTATTTGGCCTTGTGCTCCTCCCCTTGCTCCAAGGATACCTAGTGTGTTGAGAGGGCTTCAACAACCCACCTTTCACACCTAGGCCGGAGGTCTTGTTGTTCTTGAAAATGGGGATAAGGTTTCTATTACCTTGTTCATCCTTTCCTAGCCCCTTTTCATTCTTGTAGCCATACTTCTTCATGTAGCTTGTACCAAAAGCCTTCGAGTGCTTCTCAAACTCACCTATCTTGAGATGTGGCTTCTCATTCTTTCTTCATAGCTTGTGCTTCGGCAAGGTTAGTACCACAAGATTTAATATCAACATTATAACATCTTGCACAACCATTGCTAGTGGAGGGATTAGAATACTTGGTTGCATCATTAGAGCATGAGGAAGTGCTTTCCCAAAGAGTATTGAATTGTACTTCAAGAGCCATGTGGTTGGCATTCAAACATGATAAGTTTTCTTGAAGTGTTTCTTTTTCACTCTTTAGTTTAGCATTTGATTCATTGACTAAGGAAAGTTCCTTAGTAAACTTCTCAACATTCTCCTTCTCTTTAGCAAGAGACTTTTCAAGCCCAAGAAGTTTGTCAATTTTGGCATTAAGCAAGTCCTCTCGCACCTTGAAACCCTTCCTTTCTTGGGAGAGGGATTCCTCAAGGGCAATGGATTTCTCTTGCTCACGCCTCATTAACTCTTCTTGAGCCTCAAGAGTCTCTTCCCTAATTTCTAATTCCTCCGCTAGCTTCATAATTCTATTTGCGGTCTTTTTACCAAATTATTTAGTGAATGTTTCATGCATAACAACTTGGTCATGGAGGGATTGGGGAGTTACCTTTACCCCTTTTGCCATAATACAAGTGGGAGTAGTATCATCTTCATCATCGGTGAGCACTCCAAAAAGTGATGTGGTTGTAGTAGTGGCTTGCATGGCAATTGTTGCAACCTCCTCATCATCGAAGGTCTCTTTCGTTGAATCCTACTCTTGACCAAGGTGGGCTTCACTGGTGTGATTCTTCTTCTTGTGGCCTTCCTCATCTCTGTTGTTGGGTGTTGGACAATCGGCCACAAAATGACAACCTTTCCGACACCCAAACCATGGCTTGTTCGACCTTCGTCTAGTCTTGCCCTGGAAGTTTCCCTTCTTGAAGAAACCGGTCTTCTTGAAGGTCTTCTTAAGGTTCTTCATAAAGAGAGCTAATTCTTCATCATAATCACTATCACTTTCTTCCTTTTCTTCTTCCTTAGACCTTTTCCTCAACCTTGTCCACTTCCTTGCCTTTGCTCTTGGTGCTTGCTTGAAGAGCAACACCATTTCCCTTATAAATTTGCTCATGTTGGGAAACTTGAGCTTCCTTGACGGTCATGAGATGCTCTTCAATTCTTCCAATGATGTCGGTGGGAGTAAATCTCTTGAATCCCCTCTTATCCCTAATCAAGGTAGGGAGGTTTACATCTCTTGCCATATATGCACATAAGATCTTGTCCACCACTTTCCGGTCACCCCACTTGGTGCTTCCGAGTGACCGAATCTTGTTGATGATCTTGTTCAACCCATTGTACATCTCTTGTGGTGACTCGCTTGGGAGAATGACAAACCTATTGAGCTCCCCTTTTAAGCATCGGATTCTTCCCTCCCTAACCTTTCTTGTACCTTCATGGTTGATTTGTAGTGTATCCTAAATCTTCTCTGTGGAATGCATACCTGATGAGGACAGCACCATGTTGCACATACATGATCCGGACTCGTCTCCAAGTTACAAGTCGTCGTCACGTTGGACATCATCTTCGGTTCGGTTTCAGCCGACATGTCTGCGCTTCAACTGTAATTTCTCCTTCATACGACCTCCAAACAAGGCGTTCTTGGATGCATTGGAATCATGACGACGAGACGCTTCTTTTGGTTCTGGTCCTAGCTCTAGAGGATTCGTGGATCATACTGTGTGACCACAAATGTGTTGTGTCACCTGTTTTGGGCCTTTTCAGGCTTTGTATCGTGTCGGGCCTCTCGGCCCATGTTGTGGGCGCCCCCCTGGTGCGCCCTCAACCCTAGCTCGACCTTAGACTATTAAATTCAGTAGCCGCCATCATTTAGACTCGGGTTTTCCTTAGATTAATCTGTCGAGAACAGTTTCACCGTCATCGGTTTGTAGAACCCCAACTATCGTGCTTAATCATACATCTGCAGTTTGTCACTTCCTGTTGAGTGCTGCGTTCTTTCGAGTTCTTACTTGTGTTCTTCGTTTCGCAGGCAGGGATTTAGCCTTCTTGGTGAGGTCAACCAGGTTGTGACATGGTTGATAACCAGAGGAGTCATGGTGCTAAGATTGCAGGGTTCGAGTTTGCTGACTTGAAGCCGGATCGGTGTGTCGTGCTCCACCCAAAACGAGTTATCCTTTACCTGACGGAAGATCGGGAGCCCTAGTCCCCATCAATACCATCCACCTTTTCTTTCTCCTCCGGTTCCAAGGCACTAAGAAGAATGGAGGTGGCTTGTATGTTCCGATGAATCCCATGCTCTTGATCCGGAGTGAGAGGGGTGTTGTCCTTCGGATAGTTGACACCTACACACACAATCTTCCAAAGGGTCGGGTGGACCCTAATCAAATGTGCAATCATCTCATTTCTCCATGAAGCATACGTCGTCCCTTTAAAGCGAGGAGGTTTGCCCATGGAGATAGAGGTGTATTGCGTTGAATAGCTTAAACGAGAATAATCAAAAGGAATTTGAGTGTTAGACTTATTATCGTGCTTCTTTGTCTCATGTTCTTCATAGTCTGAGTCATATTCGGATGAGTCCACATAGACTCCACCTACAACAACCTTGTCGTCATTGTTCTTTGGTAAATCTTCCTTCTTCGATCCATCACCTTTGGGAATTCCCCCGGCATCTTGATTCTCCAAGCGGTTAAGCTTCAATCAGGAGACCAAAGCTCTGATGCCAATTGAAAGGATCACAAGAGGCCTAGAGGGGGGTGGTGAATAGGCCTATGTCTGAAAAACAGTAGCATCAAAAATTAAAATTTCTAGACCTTCCGATATGGCACCGAAACTTCCGACGTAACGGAAGTTCCGAAGGCTTATCGAAAGCTCCGACAGAGCACGAACTTTGCTTAAGATTCAAACACAAACTGGATTCTTAAGATTCCCTTTGAACCAAAAGATGTCTCGTGATGCCTAAGGTTACCCACAAGTGATTCCTGCAATAAAAACTTCACGAGCACATAGATCAGGCTAGAGCAAGCTCTGTGTTTAGTTGCAACACTATGAACTCAAGAACGAGAATCAGGCACACAAGACAAAGGATTTGTTTACCGAAGTTTACTTCCCATAAAGAAGCTAATCTCCATTGAGGTATCTCCTAAGAGACGGGTCGAGCCACCAACCCTATCCTCCCCCTAGTGCCCAAAAGCCAAGCTAGGGTTACTTACTATGAATCCCCAGAGGGAATGGCAATACAAACTTGTCGGGGGTAGTCCACACGAGCCGGGAGCTCCCCGACGACGCCTAGCCATCTAGGAGCAAAAACTCCAAGAGTAACAAATGTGAATCGATGAACGGAGATGCTTTAAGTGCTCAACCAATGGAAGTCAATGCTCTCACACCCACCAACAATCTCTCACTCAACCCCCTCTCAAATCAATGCTAGAGCAAGCTTAAAGAGGTAGTGGGAGAGTGCATTCAAAGCTTGGGAGGGTGTTTGTCTCATGGTTCTTGAGCAGCAAATGAAGGAGGGGGTGAGGGGGTATATATATCCCACCCCTCCAAAACTAGCCGTTGCTGTGCAGTTAAGTGGTCTATCGGAACTTCCGACCTCACATCAGAACCTTCGACAGTCCATGTGTTCAGCATAAAACTTCCCAGGTCTCGGAACTTCTGACCCCGGGTCGGAACCTCCATTGAATATTTTTGAAAAGGCTGGGCACCCCTTGCCGGAACCTATGACGAGGTTCCGACAGAAACTACAGGTGTCGAAACTTCCGTTCCCACATCAGAACTTTCGACCACCTATAAAACAGCAGGAACAAAGTGCACGTGTTGCGATCAATGTGTCTCTCAACCATGAGTTAAAGTTGGCTATGAGCACCATGACATCTCCATTACATGTGACCTTGATAGTACGTCATACCTATACTCAATTTCAAACTCAAAGATACATTTAAATCTTTCCAAGAGCTCTTCATGTTCGCCATACTTTCCTCAAGTGGTCATCAATCACTTCCATAAAAAATAAATATGATACCCTGTCCACTTCTTAGAATAAAACTCGTTAGTTCCTTAATTGTAATTGTCATTATCACCAAAACCCACTAAGGGCCTAGATGCTCTTTCAGTCGGCTCGGATCCATGGATCGCCGGCCAATTTGGTGCTCCATCTTCGCTGTAGGTAAACCTCGCTCTCCTCTGCTCTCTTCTCTGTTGCCCCTCTGGCTCTCTCTCTCTCTCTAAGACTCCCTCTCCTCTCGGGTTCTCTGCTTCAGGACGATGGCCAGTGATGATGAGGACCACAATCACTCCATCAACGAGGACCTTCGTATGAAAGGGCTTCATGGTTATGATGAGAGTGACCTCGAGCCGATCTGGAAGAGTTGTTTGGCGATGCTGCTGTTCCTATCGAGATCGATGATGGTGCCGCTGCGGGTGACGCTGCAGGTGCCGGTGGTGGTGGCGGTGATGACCCTGCTATGGGCACCAACAGCAAGAGGAAATGGCCACACACCTCTGAAGCCTGGCTGGACTTCGAGAAGATCTACTCAGTCGTCGACGGTAGGAGGGTAAGAACCGGTGCCAAATGCTTTCATTGTGGTCATGTCTATGCTGGTCGTTCTGCTATTGGCACTGGACATTTGTGGCGACATGTTAAGGTTTGCGATGCTAGAAAGAAAAACATTCGCCAATCTCAGTCTTTACTTTCGTTTAGTTCTAATGGTAGCATTCAGCACTGGGAGTATACTGCCGAAGTGGCTCGTACTCAGCTTTGTCGCATGATTTGTAGACTAGATCTTCCTCTCTGTCTTGGTGCAGCTCCTGCTTTTTGAGGAGTATATTAGGGTTGCTCATAATCCTAGATTTACTCATGTTTTTGCACAAACCATAGCTAGAGATTTCATCAAGTACCATGGCGGTTTGAGTGTTAAGCTTATTGCATCTTTTGTTGGTGTTTCATCTGTTGCTCTTACTTTTGATATTTGGTCTGGTAATGCTAAGGAGGATTACCTTAGTGTTGTTGCTTACTATGTTAATCCTGATTGGCAATTGGAGAAGAGGGTAATTGGTTTTAGGCTGATTGATGAATCTCATTCTAGTGATAACATTGTTGAGCGTGTTTCTGTTGTCTTAGATGAATATTGTTTAACGGCTAAGGTTTTTTCTGTCACTTTGGACAATGCTTCTTCTAATACTAAAGCCATTGAAACATTATCTCCTGAACTTTCTTCTTATGTTCGCACCATTGACTGTCTATCTCCTAGACTGTCTGGTTATGTTAGCACTGTTTTTTTGCATCAGCGTTGTGCTTGTCACATCATCAACCTTATGGTTAAAAGTTATTTGGATGTGTTAAAGCACTATGTTGAGGACATACGCTCTACTATTTATTTTTTGAATTCTTCTAACCAGGACATTGCAAACTTTAAGAGGTATTGTACTGTTGTTGATGTTCGTCCCAGAAAGTTTGGTTTGGATATGGATGTGAGGTGAAACTCTACATATCTCATGCTTAAGCATTTGATCCCTTACAAGAGTCATTTTTTCTGTCTTCATTAACAGCAACTATCCTAGAGCTGAGGGTGAGCCTCAACTTTTAACAGATGATCCATGGATAGTTGCTGACAGAATGTTTGAATTCCTTGAACTATTTTATGATGCTACTATTGCACTTTCTGGTGTTTACTATCCCACTTCTCCACTTATGTTGCATCATACGATTTTGATATGCAAGCACTTGAAGAAGTATGAGAATGATACATTGCTTAGGCCTGTGGTTACTCGCATGAAAGATGTTTATATCAAGTACTGGAAGGACATTCCTATGCTTTACTCTTTTGCTTTTGTCTTGGATCCTAGAGCTAAATTGAAGGGTTTCCATAGTGTTCTCAGGTTACTGGGTAAGATTTTGGTGTTGATTATTCTTCTTACTTAACTGATGTATATAAGCGATATGATGACAAGTTTGGTGCAGTTAAGATGCGAGCGCCTACGCAACCACCCACTACTGGTAAGACAACAAATGCTTGGGGTGACATTGTTGCAGATGACGACGACGATGATCCATCTGATATTTTTTCAAGTGGTAACTCTTTCTGTACCACTCCTCTGTCTCTGTCTAGAAGAACTAGTGCTTATGCCTTGCTTCAAGCAAGCACTAGTGCATCAGCTAGAGCTTCTTTGGGTGTTGGTAATGAGCTCAATAACTACTTGGACAGTGACACTGTCTCTCAATTTGATGATACCTTCAGCATCATTAGCTGGTGGCATGAACACAAACTTACTTATCATGTCCTTTTAATCTTAGCTAGAGTTGTTTTGACTGTGCCTATTTCTACCATATCATCAGAATATGTTTTAGCACTACTGGTAGGATCATTGAGGAGCGGAGGCGACAATTGAGCCTGGACATGGTGGAGATCCTCACCTGCACAAAGGATTGGGAGGCTGCAGATGCAAGGCTTCAGCAACAGGTGGAGGACAAGTCCCTTGAAGAAGAATGCTACTCTGAGTTGTATCTAGATGGTCCTCCTGTTGAAGTTTGAACTATATTTTGTTAACTGAACATGGTCTGTAATAACTTAAAGTTTGAACTATATTTTGATTGAGCTAGGCTGTACTCTTTTTTCCTATCTAGGGTTTATCACGAGGTGTGAGTTTTACCTAGATAGGTTTTTAATGAGAAAGCCATTGCACCAGCTCAAACTTTTAAAAATATGTGTTTTCTATCTCTCTCTCTCTCGTGATATGTTTTATTTTTTATACTTGGTTTGTTGTTCAATTTGATAAATCTGTTGAATGTTTAGAATTATCTATTGAAGGGGTGGCTTGGCCATCGTGCCTGGCACGGTAATAGTGCCTGTCGTGCTTAGTGCCGGCACGACACTAAAAAATGCCCTTAGTGTTGTGCTTGGGCCGGCAGGCAGGCAAGGAACGGCACGACACGAAGGGACATTAGTGCCTAGTAGTGCCGTGCCTAATAGTTTCGTGCTTTTTAGGGCTCGGACCACGCTAGTGCCGTGCATTTGGATTTCTATACCTGTGTGTGTTTACTTCTTGCCTTGCCCTGCCCTGCCCTGCCCTGTGCTCTGAACGTCAGCTGCAGCTCCACCATGCCCTGCTGTCCCTGCTGCTCGCTAAGCTCAGCTCACGTCAGCGACGACGACGGCCATGCAGGGCAGGGAAACGTCACCAGCTCTGCTACCGTGTGTCACTGCTATGCAGCAGCTCGCCCATGCCTTGACCGAGCACTAGCAGTCCACACAGCCCCGCACGACATCACCCAGCTCACCTTAAGCCCCGCACCTGCAGCCTGGCCATGGCATACTCACCGTCGGGCTAAAAGCCATGCTTGGACAGCCAACGCCCCTTCCTCCTCCCTCTCGCTTCACTGCCTCCCGGTTCAATTACTCGCGCATAGACATACTCCATCATCTCCTCCACCTTTCCCCTCAACCAAGTTGGCCCTTCCATCACCCGAGCTCACCCTCCACGAGAAGAACAGAAGCTCCATAGCTGCAGCACTCCACCTCAACGTGAGCAGCTCATCCCTGTCTTCCTCTACGAAGCCTAGGTATCTAAATCGGTCACTCATAGATTGGGGATGCTCGTTTGCTTCACGTTCTTCAACTATCATGTGGTTTCCATGCTCTTTCTCATCGAAGTCATGGACCTGCACGTTCTGTGCTTCTGTCCAGGAAGCAAGGGAGCTGGGGGGAGAAGAAGGAAGGATTCCAGGGGGTTTTCCATAAAGTGAAGGATTTATGTGCTAGGTGCGAGAGAAATATTAGCTTCAGTACTGCTGTCTACAATATTTTAAAAATGCATGTTGCTAGATCCCTATAAAACATATTATATTCATATCCCTAGTTCTACTTGCTGAAATGCTATGAAATTTGTGCAGTAGGAGTATGTATGTATGTATGTTTAGTTCTCTGTATGAATTTCATGATTTAATTCCATGCCAAGATGAAGTTATGATTTTGAGATCATATGCCTATGTTTAAATAGAGAAATCCATATAAAACTGTAGCATCCACCAATTAATGTAAAACTTGGTCAGTATCTAATTTAGGCCCTTTGTAGCCCTCTGGAGAAATTTGGTACATATAGCCTTATTTAAACTAGAAATATAAATTCTTGTACTTTGCAGCCTAATAAAATTTATAAATTAATAGCTCAGTATATAACTGTCCATAAATACCAGAAATATTAGAGGAATTATTTCTTTATGTATGTAACCTTGTGGTAAAAATTTAGCACCAGATCATTGCTGTGTAGGAAGTTATGATGCATTCTTTCTTTTCTAGTGTGTAGTTTATGCATTTTCTATGTAATTCCGTGTAATGGTTTTGCATGCAAGTTTCCACCAGTAGAATAACCACATTTAAATGTGCTGGTATAAAAAGTTTGAGGACCAGAATCTTAATATAATATTCCGTATGAATTTAAAGAGAAATCTAGTTAAACATATTTGTTTGCGATGTATGTGTTGGATTTGTGCATTCACGAGCATCGTGTTCATGTTGTCTGTGCATTCATGGCACTCATGCATAGTTGCATTTCATGTAGATACCGCGGTAGCTGATATTGTGTATGAGCTGGTTGTCGAGCCTAACACTAACCCCGTGGAGACCGTTGTATTCACTGAGCCCGTGACTGAAGCCCCGAACCAAAGTTCGGAAGAGCCCAAGGCTGTTGAGCAGGAAGGCAAACACCATAAGCATAACCCCTATTTTCTAAACCTGTGCAACTTACTTTATTTAAGTATTGTGCATTTATGTTTTTGATATGGTTGAAACCCTAGTATGCATGATCCTTAGGTTCCTATGTCAAGTACTAGTATGTGTAGTTCATTAGCTTGCCATGCTAATTAGGACTCGGTAGAAGTCGAGTGATTTCCTGTCACTCGCGAGATATAGGACCTTGAAAGGTTACCTTGTTCTACTGAGAACTCCTGATGGTGATTAATTGGAGACTGGGCGGAAAAGGGTGTTGATGATAGAAAGAGTTAGCAAAAGGCTGGGCCTTGTTGCTAATGTTTCCGCTGGTCGGATAATGTCGTCAGTTGTTGTACTATTGGGTAAGCTTCGAACGTACTAATCACATGCTGGTATATGGGATCCAGTAAACTGATGTACCTGAACTGACCAAATATTTGGACTTGTTCCCACTACTCTGGGAGTGGCTGTGAAGGCGTATGTAGTTGTCGCTACGTGGTCCGGGACCAGTGGGGCTTTGAATTCGGGACTAGTGGGTTTAGTCCAAATATGCGGGAGATGATGGGAAAAGTTGCCACGTAAGGCTCTGGGAGCGCTTGCGTGTCGTGTGATTAGGTTTCCCTTGCAAGGTGTAAATTCGGTCATGGTCTCCGCGCTCCTCGGTTATGGATACCGCTTGTTCGCTGTGCCGCATCATATTAAGCAAGTCAAAGATGGATAATGAATATTGCTGGTTGCTAGTGAATTGTTTTCCACCATGAAGTGTATTGGATAGTTTCTAACTTAGTAATGTTTATCGCAACTTTAAATGGATACTAATATATTGAAAGCAAGGATCAACTCTTAGTCGCTTTTTGGCAAAACAAACCCTTCAGCCAAAAGCCTTGCATGATTTGGAGTCGGTGTATAAACCATATTGGGTAAGTCTTGCTAAGTATTACTTACTTAGTCTTGCTTGTGGCTTTTCTTTCAATGCAAAAAGTGCTTGTGTCTGATGGGTCCAAGCAGTGGACCATTGATGGTCAGGTTGTTCCCGCTGGTCGGACTGTGGAGTGGATTGAGGAGTAGTTCGCTCGTTGTTCTCTCTATGGTATAACATGTTTTCTAGGGCTTGGAACATGTTATGGTATCCATTGTTTAGCTTCCACTTTTATTTATTTATTTTAACGCAAAACTCTGGTTTGTATTATTTAAGTATTTGAACTCGGTTTGTAAAACTTAACTATGAGACTTATGTTGTAAAATATTGTTGAGCTTGTATCATCTTTGCTCTCCGTCATGTGAGCTTTATGCACATTTGTTCGATCCGATTCAGTGGTTACATCGGGCTTGACCCAACATATCATCTAATTGAAGTGTTTGAAGTGCGGGTAACCAGATTAAGTGATTAATTAATGATGGTTAACACACTTGAGCGAGTTTAATTTGGGCGGTTCTGCCAGAGTTGGTATCAGAGCTGAAATGTGCAGCAGATGGTACTGGCAAGACTGTATTTTGAGTTTTCAAAACTAAAAATAGTGTATTTCAAAAATACGAACTAGGATTCGTTAAGGCAAACCTAAGAGGTAGTATGAAAGTCCTAAGTTATGTCTATTATCAGGTGGCTTAATTATTCTTCTCAGTTCTAGCACATTGAATTCTACCAAAACTTACTTTTGTGTACAACCCCAACCTTTACTATTCTGTAACGACGCACCAACGCTAAGGTAAGCAAGTTGAGAAATTGTTGGTAGTCAAATAGAATCGCCCACGTGTTTCATACGTGCGCATATCCTGTACACGGTGCGTACATGGATGTGACTTAGCTTGATTCCAACAAGTTGGTCACCACCACCAGCAGGTGGTAAGGTGCAGTAATCCCTTAGTGATTGAAATCAGCCCATTGATATGCGGTGCGTCCATGGGAAAGTTAATATGTTGCCCGGGTGAGGAACGTATGAGCACTGTCCATGCAGTGTTGAACGCATGGGTGCCATTTCTATAGTAGATGGTAATGTATGGGGACACTTTCATAAGTGCTGGCACGAAAGGTTTATTTTATATAGTTGTGATCTTCTGCAGGTACACTAACCACGATTGCGTTAAGTTGAGACGACTAAAATTGACTACGATATAAAGAGAGACGTATATATGCCACCAATTGAGTCCACGTCCTTGTCAATTTATTTGTCAAGTTTTTCTCCTGTGAGGACGTATAGGTCGTACATGCATTTTTGGCATTCATATCATTGAGCATCTTGGTTTCATAATCATTTCGCTTTCATCCTTCCTTTTCAATGCATGTCTTGTTACCCTATTTAGCTACCCTAAGTAAATTCTGCTATAAAAACTAAAACATGGAACTTATAGGTTGTTTAATCCTTTGTTCATGCTGTGAATCTTGCACCGAGTTATGTCTTTCTTTTTCAGCCTTTAGAACCATCTATTTACTCTAGACCTTCCTTTATTCAGATGGCGAGCTCGGAGCACGTTCAGTTTGGTAGTGACGGGTGGGCCCGTCCCACTTGTCTTCACCGTGGTGGTTTTCCTATTTTGTTGTGGGACGTTCTTCAGGAGTGGGGATACACCGAGCCTCCCTTGTACGTTGGTCGTGAGACTACAATGGAGGGTGTTACCAGTTGTGAGGCCCGTTTGCATATTCCCGCCCGTACCGGTATATTTTAGATGGATGCTTGGGAGGTGCACTCTGTGGGGACTGAGCTTTCGAATGCTTGGGATCACGCCTCTCACCTAGCCCTTACCCGTATGTGCGAGAAGGAATCCATCTTTGCCAGTTATACCTCCGTGTTTGCCTTTCTAGTTCGAGACCAGTCTTCTGAGCACACTAGGCTTAGGATAGACAACTTATTGAACCCTGTCACACCCGGATTTACACAGAAACCCGAATGCGGTCATATGTGTGCCCAGAAAGTCATAGTACACATATATCAACCAAATATGATAAACAGAGAACATATGCTTGAATAAATTCTTGAATAAATAGAGTTTTACATAAGAGTGCAACATAAATAAACTAACCAATACAATAGAAGACTAATAACTCTCAATCTAAGCGGGGCCGCAATCCACAGGGACTCTGATTGGGAGATCGCAACTCAGTAGTACGGCAAATCTTCTAGAAACTCAGCAACAGACTCATGCACAGCCCAATCTGTTACCCATCCGGGATTTTGTTGAATAAATAACAAGTGTAAGTAAAACATTTACTTAGCAAGTATAGCACGGGTGTTTGAAGGCTCAAAATAAGGCTAGACATGGTTTAACTGCATTAGCACTTTTAGTTGGTTCGTTTTAGCATTATCCAAGTTACTACAAGTGAATGAAACCCAGTTGCAACCCAATTATTAAAGTATAAGTGATATTAAACATAAATAAACATCATCTTCTAATAAAAAAGGATCCATGCCGCTCGTGACCCTGAGCAAGGCTATCATGATAGATTTTACACTCTGCAGAGGTTTCACCTTTTACCCACCAGTCACGTAAAAGCTCAAGAGAACTTTAAACCCAACCATGCGGAGGTGGATCAGACCTCACAAATCACACTTCCGAGGTGTGGCCGCATAGGGACGCTACAAGGCTTTTCACAAGACACCCTAACAAGACAGTGGTCGATTATGGTACAACATAGGCAGCATGGCCCAGGCACCCAGATTGACGTACGCCTACGGAGTCACACCATAGGGGGGTCAATGGCATCCAGAGCGCGGGCTTCACACCCAACAATACGCAACGTGTAGAGTTCCCCATCGCAGGGACTCCAAGCACGGGACTGTGCCTCACGGGGGCATAGCCGACGGATCACCTGTCCTCGTTGGATCAAGACATACTCTCACCCATGTTTCCCATAACGCCGTTGGCCACTTCGGTAACCACTGACAAGCTAGAGACGTACAAGCTACTTGACCAAGACCGGAATCATAATAGTTCTAGAGGTGGCGACAGGCTCCTGGGTTGCCGCTTTAAGAACTGAACCTTATGGATAGACACTAGAGCAAAGCATGAAGCACATGCTCTAGCTCCCTAAACCAAGTTGCTAAAAAGCAAGTTTTATCATTAATGTTGAAGTGAACCATTAAGTCAAAGTTAACAGTTAAACAATGGTGATAGTAGCTGCGCATACCAAAGATCTATCCATATGCATAAACCCAAGGTAAACAAGGATAGGATAATCAAGACTAGGTACAACCTTAATGGTACAACAAATTAGACACATGCATGTATGAAATAATTTAATACAAGTGGGAAGGTAGCAAGGATTGTCCGTACTATGACTTGCCTTCCTCAAAAGGCTGCTGCTGATGTGAGTCCTGCTCCTGGTAGTCCTCCTCATACTCGAAGTCCAACGCAAATGGCTCACCGACGGGACAAGAATCACCACACAAACATCCACGCAAGCCAATACATGCAAACAAATAATATTCTATTAGAACAGTACACCAAATAGTAGAAACAGTACAAAAGAAGGTTTTAGAACTAATCTATGCTTTACTACGATCACATGTGCGCGAAGATCACTCTAATCGGAGTTAAAACAGAAAAGATATGGCGTTTCTAAGTTGCAAGGACCTGCTGGCAAGTGTTAAAAGTTTCCAGGGGCTTACTTGAAGAAAACCGAGGATCTATACGTAATTATGCGTTAAAGCCTGAGGACCTACGTGTAAAAGCAACCTAAAAGGACGGCGGGTTCTATTATTCTAAAGCGCAGGGGGGTTTTCAAAAGAAACAGGACCTCATTGTAATTAGTTTTGAACTGGACAGGACGGCGGGTTGATTCGCATGCAGTTTAGGGTCTCTTTTGGAAAACGGCCACGGCTGACCGTTACGTGGGGGTTTGACTCGGGGTGGGGGCGCGCTATTGCCGTTGGATCTGGATCCAAGGGTCCAGATCAGCCAGGGCGGGGAGGTCGTCGGCGAGGGAGATGTCGCGGCGGCGCCGCCCGTGGACGCGGCGGGGGCTCGCCGGAGTTCACTCGAACTCGAGCTCCCGGCCATGGATTTGGATGAGGTCTTGCTCTACGGGCTCGGGGCGAGATGGCGAACTCAATGGAGGGGTTCTGGTTGGCTATTGGGCATTTACGGCGGCGGACAACGTTGAACTGCGGCGGTGGAGCTCTGGCGAGGTCGCGCACGGGCTAGAGAGCGAGGGAGAGAGCGAGGAGATGCTTGGGAAGACGCTTACCACCACGTGGAGCTAATCCGGGGCTCGAGGGAGGCAGAGCTGCGCCGGAGCGGTGGATCGACGGCGGCGACCGAGCTCTAGGGGGCGGCGGCGCTGTGCGCTCATGGGGAGGGCGTTGCGGTGGCTGGGGGCTCGTGGGAAAGCTTGGTGAGGGCCCTGGTGCTGCGAGGCGGCTTTTATAGGGCCCAGGGGCTCCTTGGCGTGTCGGCCGCGAGGATCGGTGGTGACCGGCGGTGAATGGCTTCCTTCCATGCGGGGAGGAGGTTTCCATGCAGGGAAGGGCGCGGGGAAGGAAGGTGCGGCGCGGGGAAGATTCGGGGAAGCTTCTGGAGTGGCCCACGGGCGTGGGGTAGGAGTTGACGGGTGGGGTCCGCTTGGCAGTCAGATAGAGAGGGAAGGAGGCGGGCGTAGGTTTTGGGCCGGCGCATCGGTGTTGGTGGGCCGAGCGGGGAGCGAGCTGGGCTTGTGGAAGGGGAAGATAAGCTGGGCCGGGCTGGCTTGGGAAGGAAAGAAGGGGGAGCAAAGTCGGGCGAGGGAGAAAGTCCAGGTTGCAGAATCGAACTCAGGTTAAAACAACTTTTCTAAGGATCAAACAAATGCAAATTAAATTTAAATTTAAACAGAATTTAAATTCCAATTTAACTTGCAATCAAACAAAACCCAGTGCAGCAGCATGAATGTAACAAAAATGTTTCTAAGCCTTATATTTGATTTTAATTTCTAGAAATTATTTATTTAACCTATATTAATTATGGGCATAAATAATAAAATCAAATTAATTGCTAGAAATTTTAAATAGGAAATTTTAGGGTGTTACAAACCCCAACACCTATGGTTATGTTCCAGCACTAGCTGCATCTGCACGCTATTCTACAACCATGCTCAGAATGTATGACCATCTTATGGCAGAGAATGCACTCTTTCGACACAAGCTTAGGCTTGCTCATAGCCAAGAGCAGGAGCAGACACAGTTGGTTGAGCAGCAGACACGACTCGTAGAGCAACAGGCACAACAGATTGCGAGTTTGACTCATCAGGTCGAAAACCATGATTTTTGGATAGAGCAGTTAGAGGACGATCTAAATGAAGCACATGAGGAGCTCCATCAGCTGCGGCTTCAGCCCGAGCCAGTAGAGGACCCCGTTGCAGCCGCAGACCCACTAGAGCCTCCCCTTGAGATGTCGGGTGTTAAGTCCGGTGCTGGTTTTCTAGAGGTAGAGGCGACTTATGATGCAGAGAGTTCTGTTGGACAGGCAGCTACTCCAGCCCCTAAGGAGTCCACTTCAGCACAGCCTGGTCATATGGCTATATTGGTGAACGAACAAAACGTAGCCCGTCTACAGGAGGAGTTGCGTGTTCATGGGATCGATGTAGCAGATGTCTTTGAGTTCCAGCCCCGTGCTGAGTAGTAGGGTGGTGTTTGTATGTCCCGTCTAGCTACCTTAGTTGTGCCTATCTACATGTGGTTGTACTTAAGCGAGTTGTGCGATGAGAAAACCTTAATGTAAGGTACCTGTAGGGCTTGTGTGTGGTTGAGCTAAAATCATGGGAAAGTTGTTTCCTTCTGCTATGGTTTAGGCGTGTCTTCTTCTTATTTTGCGTAGTGCGACCCGTATGTCCCCGAGGCAAAGCCCTGCAACACGCTATCACAACCACTTCGGCCCACCTAACGCTGCACCCTGTGCCATCCTATCCATCACTTTGTCTCTTTTTTACCATGTTGCTCCTACAAACTCGCCCCTACCCCACCGTCAAATCGTCGGTCATCTAGCTGCCGGCCGCTATCGTGGCACATGTCGTTGCATCCCCAACCCTTCCATCGGCCCCTACCTCCTTGATCAAGCCGTCATGCACATCACCCATTATCTCACTCTGGCTCGCCACTTTTAAAAGGGAAAGTGGAGCAGAAGCCCTCGATGCCAAAGCCATTTCGCTCTACAACCCAGCCACTCAACTCTCCATTGCCTTTCGACTGACCTTATCCTCCACAAGCCATTGTTCGTGTTCCCTAGCGAACATCGCCCTTTTAGTCCCTTTACCACTAATCTTAGGATAACGAGCTGCAGCCGTGCAGCCATCCCTAAACTTTACCCACACCAAGCCATCTTTCCAAAGTTTGCCTAACCCCTCATCATCACCGACCTCATCGGAGCAGAAATCTAAGCAGAAGTTCAAGAAAAGATCTCCCGAGCCCAGAGCTTCCAACTACGTCGGTGAGGAGGAACTTGAGAGACGCCTTCGCTGATGGCTCGAGCTCGTGAGAGTTGCGATATAGATTGTTGGATTGAGGTGGTGATATATGTCTGTCACATGCTCCAGCTCTTGATTGGCTTAGTATTTTATTTCCCCGTCCCCTTCGTCATGAGAGGTGTGGAGTTCATTAGGGGATGTAATGAAGAGCTAGTCTCGAGAAAGCATGTTAGGTTTGAGAATGTGAGGGTTGTGTTTCTGAAAAATCACTCATGTGTTAGTTAAATTTTTTAAGCTTGAAAATCATAGTAATAGACTCGTCATGCATAAGCATTTGTATGACATCTATGCATTGCACCTACATTTTGGGCATTTCTTTAGTGTATCAGTACCTTATGCATTGAGGTGGGAAGTTGACTAACTAGCCGCTGACTTTCTCATCTCCTAAATTTCTCTCCAACCATCATATCCTGAAGTGCTCTCAGAAATTTTCAGTTGTGATGAGTCCTTAAGCTATGATCCCTGATGCCATGACGAAACTAAGGACCACATATATCCCTTGTTATTTTGTGCATACAAATTTGTACTTGGACGGTCATCTGGTACCATGACAACCAGTACAATCTTGCTTGCATTGAATAAAGAGAATATACGATTGTGTCACTTGGAGCGCGTGGGTGTTAGTGGTGTATTGATTATGGAACTCCATGCTGAATCGTCCATATATACCTCCAACTCTGTTCTTTAATTCGGAAATCTCTCAGGGATTTCATTTGTGGCACTCTCCTTTCCGCTGACAATACCAATTATCTCTTCCTTGGAATCTCGGGACGATATTCTTTTAAGGGGGAGGGCTGTAACACCTCCAGTGTTTAAACTGGGATTAACCCTAACTCAATGCATTGCATCATTTAAAAATAAAATAAAATAATGCTATCTTGTGCATCTTAGTATAATGTTTCATTAGGGTTGATCATGCATCCATGACTGCATATGCATGGTCAGTAATGTGCATTTTGGTTTATCTTTTCATGTGTGCTACTAGTGGCAAAGGCTGATTTTAGACCTTAGTTTTCTCTCAATATGTTGGGTTACTACCAAATCGTCCTTACTGAAAGTTGTAGTCCTATCAACCCTCTACAACTTTGTTATTCAACTCCTAGTCAAGTTATGCAGTGATTTTCAGAGTTATGACCAGTCCAAGTTGTGCTGTCTGATGAACGTCATGAACGCCGGTTTGCGGTCACCAGCTCCTGACCATGAACGTCACAGCGACACCATCACGTCCTGTGCAGCCTGTGCGCGTTTACTTCTTGCCATGCCCTGCCCAGTGCTCTGTACATCAGCTGCTGCTCCGCCATGCCCTGCAGTCCCTGCTGCTCGCCAAGCTCAGCTCACGTCAGCGACGACGACAGCCATGCCGGGCAGCGAAACGTCACCAGCTCTGCCACCGTGTGTCACTGCAGTGCAGCAGCTCGCCCATGCCTTGACCGAGCACTAGCAGTCCACACAGCCCCGCACGACCTCACCCAGCTCACCTTAAGCCCCGCACCTGCAGCCTGGCCATGGCTTACTCACCATCGGCATAAAGGGCACATTTGGATGGGTGCCCGCAGCTGCCAGGCCAAATTTTGGCCATTGACCATGGCAAACGCTTCAGTTTGGTTGCTAGCCCCAATTTGGCCTGCCAAGGCTGCAGCAGTTGATTTTTATGTGCCAGCACCGGCCAATTCAGGGCAGGCGAATCGGCCGCCAAATTTTGGCCGGGGCTGATGTTTGGCACGGCTGACACGCGGCAGCATCCAAACGTGCCCAAAAGCCATGCTTGGACAGCCAACGCCCCTTCCTCCTCCCTCTCGCATCACTGCCTCCCGGTTCAATTACTCGTGCATAGACCTACTCCATCATCTCCTCTACCTTTCCCCTCAACCAAGTTGGCCCTTCCATCACCCGAGCTCACCCTCCACGAGAAGAACAGAAGCTCCATAGCTGCAACACTCCACCTCAACGTGGGCAGCTCATCCCTGTCTTCCTCTACCAAGCCTAGGTATCTAAATCGGTCACTCATAGATTGGGGATGCTCGTTTGCTTCACGTTCTTCAACTTTCATGTGGTTTCCATGCTCTTTCTCATCGAAGTCATGGACCTACACGTTCTGTGCTTCTGTCCAGGAAGCAAGGGAGCTGAGGAGAGAAGGAAGGATTCCAGGGCGTTTTCCATAGAGTGAAGGGTTTATGTGCTAGGTGGGACAGAAATATAGGGAGTTATGTGCAAGATCTAGGGGCTGGTTCGTAAGGAAAGGGTACTTCTGTTAGGAAAAGTTAGATCACGGGGGTTTAGATGCGATTTTGTTTATTTCTTTTTAGTGTATGGTACCTGAACCTTATAAAATCCGTAGAAAAATGTAGAAAAATCATAAAAATGCAAACTAAAATTTGTTGAGCTTCAAATGACTACATCTACCCAGCAAAAATATGGTTAGATGTAAAGAGATAACTTTACCCTTCTGTTTATTTCGTGTTATGAAATGTTTGCATATTTAGTTTGTGTAGCTACATAGCGAATATGTGGCTAATCTTTGTACAGAGGTTTCATCATGATGTTTTTAGTCTTGGGTAGAAATATTAGCATCGGTACTGCTGTCTGCAATATTTTAAAAATGTATGTTGCTAGATCCCTATAAAACATATTATATTCATATCCCTAGTTCTACTTTCTGAAATGCTATGAAATTTGTGCAGTAGGAGTATGTATGTATGTACGTTTAGTTCTCTGTATGAATTTCATGATTTAATTCCATGCCAAGATGAAGTTATGATTTTGAGATCCTATGCCTATGTTTAAATAGAGAAATCCATATAAAACTGTAGCATCCACCAATTAATGTAAAACTTGGTCAGTATCTAATTTAGGCCCTTTGTAGCCCTCTGGAGAAATTTGGTACATATAGCCTTATTTAAACTAGAAATATAAATTCTTGTACTTTGCAGCCTAATAAAATTTATAAATTAATAGCTCAGTATATAGATGTCCAAAAATACCAGAATATTAAAGGAATTATTTCTTTATGTATGTAACCTTGTGGTAAAAAGTTAGCACCAGATCATTCCTGTGTAGGAAGTTATGATGCATTCTTTCTTTTCTAGTGTGTAGTTTATGCATTTTCTATGTAATTCTGTGTAATATTTTTTGTGCAAGTTTCACCAGTAGAATAATCACATTTAAATGTGCTGGTATAAAAAGTTTGAGGACCAGAATCTTAATATAATGTTCTGTATGAATTTAAAGAGAAATCTAGTGAAACATATTTGTTTGCGATGTATGTGTTGGATTTGTGCATTCACGAGCATCGTGTTCATGTTGTCTGTGAATTCATGGCACTCATGCATAGTTGCATTTCATGTAGATACCGCGGCAGCTGACATTGTGTATGAGCTAGTTGTCGAGCCTAACACTAACCGCGTGGAGACCGTTGTATTCGCTGAGCACATGACTGAAGCCCCGAACCAAAGTTCCGAAGAGCCCAAGGCTGTTGAGCAGGAAGGCAAACACCATAAGCATAACCCATATTTTCTAAACCTATGCAACTTACTTTATTTAAGTATTGTGCATTTACGTTTTGGATATGGTTGAAACCCTAGTATGCATGATCCTTAGGATCCTATGTCAAGTACTAGTATGTGTAGTTCGTTAGCTTGCCATGCTAATTAGGACTTGGTAGAAGTCGAGTGATTTCCTATCACTCACGAGATATAGGACCTTGAAAGGTTACCTTGTTCTACTAAGAACTCATTATTGTGATTAATTGGAGACTTGGCGGAAAAGGGTGTTGACGATAGAAATAGTTAGCAAAAGGCTGGCCCTTTGTTGCTAATGTTTCTGCCAGTCGGATAAGGTCGTCAGTTGTTGTACTGCTGGGCAAGCTTTGAACGTACTAATCACATGCTGGTATATGGGACCTAGTAAACTGATGTACCTGAACTGACCAAATATTTGGACTTCTTCCCACTACTCTGGGAGTGGTTGTGAAGCCGAATGTAGTTGTCGCTACGTGGTCCGAGACCAGTGGGGCTTTGCATCCGGGACTAGTGGGTTTAGTCCAAATATGCGTGAGATGATGGGAAAAGTTGCCATGTAAGGCTCTGGGAGCGCTTGCGTGTCGTGTGATTAGGTTTCCCTTGCAAGGTGTAAATTCCGTTATGATTGCCGCGCTCCTCGGTTATGGATACTGCTTGTTCACTGTGCCGCATCGTATTATGCAAGTAAAAGATGGATAATGAATATTGCTGGTTGCTAGTGAATTGTTTTCCACCATGAAGTGTATTGGATAGTTTCCATCTTTGTAATGTTTATCGCAACTTAAATGGATGCTAAAACATTGAAAGCAAGGATCAACTCTTAGTCGCTTTTTAGAAAAACAAACCCCTCAGCCAAAAGCCTTGCATGATTACGAGTAGGTGTATAAACTATATTGGGTAAGTCTTGTTGAGTATTAGTTACTCAGCCTTGCTTGTGGCTTTTCTCTCAAAGCAAGAAGTGCTTGTGTCGGATGGGTCCGAGCAGTGGACCATTGATGGTCAGGTTGTTCCCGCTAGTTGGACTTGGAGTGGATTGAAGAGTAGTCCGTTTGTTGCTATCTCTGTGGTATAACATGTTTTCTGGGACTTGGAACATGTTATGGCATGCACTGTTTAGCTTCCATTTTTATTTATTTATTTTAACGCAAAACTCTGGTTTGTACTATTTAATTATTTGAACTCGGTTTGTAAAACTTAATTATGAGACTTATGTTGTAAAATATTGTTGAGCTTGTATCATCTGTGCTATCCATCATGTGAGCTTTATGCACATTTGTTCGATCGGATTTAGTAGTTTCATCGGGCTTGACCCAACAGATCGTCTAATTGAACTGTTTGAAGTGTGGGTAACCGGATTAAGTGATTAATATGATGGTTAGCACACTTGGGCCAGTTTAATTAGGGCGGTTCTGCCATAGCGTCGTCCTAGCCCTGCTCTTTATAGTTTAGCCCTCAAGTTTTTATATAAAATTATGTTTTAGCCCATGGTTTTTCTCAAATAAGCCCCTATAAGTTTTAAAACTTCGCCAACAAGTCCCTAAACCTTAGAAAATCCATATCTTTATCGTTTTAACTTCGATTTTATGATTCTTGTGCTCACGCGTTCCTTGTAACATGTAGAATAGTTTTGTACTGCTGTTTAATTCTGTTGGAATTGTTTGGTATATTGTCTCTTATTTTGTTGTATTGTTTCATTGCATATGTATGTGTGATGCGTATAGGAAGTGTGCTGTATGAGGAAGGTTTTGAAGAATAAATTGCTGAAGACTTTGAGCAGAATCAAAGTTTGGAGGAAGGCAAGTAATCCTTGATCCTGCCCTTTTGTACCTAAATGACATGAATTTCAATTACACCATTTATTTATCGCTTGCACTAATATTGTTGGGTCCTATTAAGGATTTCCTAGTTTCTTTTACTATACCTTGCAGCTGGGTTATTTAATTAATTTTGACTGGTAGGTGATGCTTAGCTTGCTCAACTGGGAGTGGTCAATGAACCCCTACTCTATGTTCCACTACTACCCTTTTAATTAATTAATTGACAAGATCACTCTTTTTAATTGGAACATGGAGCGACCACCCATGAAAACAGTGCAACCATAAGTGTCATGTGGGTCTGACTTTGACTGATTAATTAGGTATTCTAGTTTCAGATTGATGAGGTATAGCCTGGTCCTCTTGAGCTGTAGGCTTAGCTAAGATACATACCTCATTTGGGAGGGTTATGCTTTGCTCCTGAACTGGAAACCTTAGCGAGCTATCACTTATTAGAGTATCTTTGTAAATGTCTCATAGTGAAACCCAGTATTCGGTCCACGTGGTGTGGGAAGGGTACATGCCTTTGGCAATGGGGACCGCGGCTTATGGTGAATGTGTACAACCTTTGCAGAGTGTAAAATTGTTATAACAGTCGTGCTCACGATCATGAGTGGCCTGGACCTTCACAAGATTAAATTATTTGAATACGATCTAAATTGTGGTTACCTGAATATGTTGGGTTTATGATATTCATTTAATTGTGGTTGGTATATACTTATATTTGCTAGTGAATAGATGCCTAATAAAATTTTGCCAACTATAAGTGCTAAATGCAGTTATCCTTTTAGTCATCCACTTATACAGCCTTGCATGCTATTTATTTCCAAAACTTTGCTAAGTACAACATGTACTCACGCTTATTTCTTTATATTGCATCGACCACACTCGGATTGCTGCTCAGGTTGGGAGAACTTTGAGGATTTTACTGAGTTTGAGGAGTTCTAGGCGAGTCCCCCAGTCATCTTTCTGTGGAGATGGAGTGTATTTTGCTTCATTTAGTTAAAACATTTATATTATTCTTCCGCTATGACATTTGTGTCAACTCTAAGATTGTAATAATTATACTTTAATACTCTTTCGTATGCATGGTTTTTGGATATTCACTTGTGACGTCTACCATATGTGTGTAAATTTGAACCTAGTGCACATATGAGATGCATCTAGTTTTCTTTATAAAAACCTGGTGTGACAGGAGGTCGCCTGGTCCTGATAAACTCAGTACTTAGCACTCTTGCTCTGTTTATGCTTTCATTTTTTAAAATACCGAGAGAGGTGCTAAAAAACTAGACTACTATAGATCTAGATTTTTTTTGGCACGGAGATGGGCATAAGAAGAAGTAAAGACTGGCTAAATGGTCCATGCTTTGCAGACTAAAAAACAAAGGTGCTCTAGGCATAGTGGATTTGGATACCCAAAATAGATGTCTTCTGAGTAAATGGCTTTACAAATTGATCAATGAGAATGGGTTATGGCAGCAAGTTTTGAGAAATAAATATTTGAGTGATAAAACCATCACAAAAGTGAGTAGAAAACCTGGGGATTCCCAATTTTGGTTAGGCTTGATGAACATAAAAAATCAATTTTTAGAGTTGGGAAATTTTAGTTTACAGGATGGCAATCAAATCCGGTTTCTGAAGGACAAATGGTTAGGTGCTACTGCTTTGATGAATCAATACCCCATACTATATAATATAGTAAAAAAACACATAACAATTTCTGAGGTGCTAGGTTTGGTTCTATTAAGCATTTCTGTCAGGCGATCATTGATTGGTCAGAAATTAATTGCATGGAATGAACTTGTTGATAAAGTATCAAACATACATTTAACGAATGAACCTGATGTTTTTATTTGGTCTTTAGTTCAGCATGGTCTTTTTACGGTTCAATCAATGTATAGTTATACTCTTAATCGAACAATGATGCCTCAAAATAACCTCTAGTGGAAATTAAAGCTTTCTTTAAAGATAATTTTTCCTCTGGTTCCTTAAGAAGGGAGTAACACTAACTAATGATAATCTATTTAAAAGGAATTGGAAAGGAAATGAAAAATATTGTTTCTATGGTTGTAAAGAGATATATAAAACATCTCTTCATTAACTGTTTTATAGCTAGATTCATATGGAGAATAGTGGATATAACTGTTGGCTTCAAACCAGCACGGAATACACATCATATGTTTGACATGTGGTTAAATGGTTTTGATAAGATGACAAAAGGATAATTTTGGGTAGCAGCAGGCCCCATGTGCTGGGTCATATGGTTAAGCCGTAATGATGTAGTCTTTGGCAAATCATGTTTGTATTCTCCTTTGCATGTCCTTTTCAGGGGTACTCACATGATACAGTCATGGGCTCTCCTCCAGAAGGAGAAAGAAAGAAGCTCCATAAGAACGGCATGTCACCACTTGGAGGCCTTATCCATGGAAGTCTTCTGTAGGCATGGGTGGAGGTTTAGCAATAGATTAAGCTTTTAGAGCAGTTGTTTGCTTGGTCTTCATTTGTTTATGACAGCTTTCATGCTTGTGCCATGTGTGCTATGAGGAGATAGAGTATCTGATATAGTAAGAACTTGTAATAATTTTCAGGCCTTATGCATTGGATTGCAGCGATCGGGACACTCATTCACTTAATGAAAACTTCCCTTTATCTATTTTTTTTGCCCCGGTCACATCTATTGAATTGAAATGCACCACATGAGAGGGGACGGGGATAGACATATTTGTAAGGCAAAATAGGTAAATTAGTCCCTAATCTTTTGCCCAGGGTTCAACTTCGTCCCCCAACTCTTGAAAAGGCCGATTTAGTCCTCAAACTTTGGGTTTATGTTTCAATTTCATCCCTCATCTGAGCTAGACAGCCAAGTAGGCACAGCACATCATCCAATTGTGCTACAACCAGATCAAGGGTGGTGCCTAGTGTACTGCATCCGATTCATTCATATCAGCTAATGTTAATAAGTGATTCTCTCAAAACAATTAAGATGTAAAATAAACGCAATGTAAATATAAAATGGTTGACACATTTTATTTACTTCTATCAATAAATTGATCAGAAGTTATGGGCATGATCCGATAATAGATGCACCCATGTACATCTAGGTGCAGTAGCCATTTGCGTCCATGCAGATTATTTGGTCAAAGAAATCACTCCAATACGGAGTAAACAACTAAATAAAGAATGAATAAATTAAGAGTGCATTAATATAAGAGTCAACAGGTGTTGTGCAACCAAATATGATCATCAAGAAAACTATGATAAAATATTATTGACGCAACTTTTAGATGCATGTCTAGAGATGATTCAGTTAGACAGTAATCAGAGCCATTGCCCAGGCTAGGGGTTATCATTTCTATTCATGGATGAATTAAAAAGCCTAGCTGGTATGTGAAAGTGAAACTTTAAGACCCGGTTGGATGATGTGGCGTGCCTGCGTGTCTGTCCGACTCAGACGAGGGACGGAGTTGAAACAAAAACATGAAGTTTGAGGACTAACTCGGCCTTTTCAAGAGTTCGGGGACGAAGTTAACCACTGGGTAAAAGTCCAGGGACCAATTTTCTTATTTTAGACATCAAGTCTGTTAACCTTATTGCGTTACAAATGACCATTTATCGGTAACGTGCATATAAACTGTCATTAGTAACGGGCAACAGTGTAGCCATTACGAATAACTAGTATTAAGTAACGGATCACAGTGTTGTCCGTTACCAACAATGGACCATTAGTAATGGACTAATGTAACGTCTGTTATTACTTATACTCAGCATTAGTAATGTATTAGGAACAAAGTCCATGACAAATGTCGTAGGCCCCTTAGATAGATAGCAACATCCCCACTTCTTCCCCATGTAGTGCAAAATCTGACACCAAAGCAAAATTAGTATCAAATGGATATTCGTGACTTGCTAGATAATTCAAATCTTTGTCTTCTAGCGATTTGCACATATAAGTGATAAGTTCAATCTTTATAAATAGTGGAAAGTGCAAAGATATAAGGGCACAAGGATGAGACAACACATTATCCACAAGATAAAATATTGAGTCAGGAAAACCTTAAAATACCCGGTTTAACGAGCAAAGCGCTGGTCTGAATCCATGTAAATATTATATTCTTCATTTCGTTTGTTTCTCGCCTATGCTTTGCGAAACTTTTTTTTTGAACTAGGTGATCGAGCTTAGAGATGATTGTAAACTAGGTATTCTAATTTATGACATTGGTGCTACCAATGTCATTGTCATTACAATGAAAACCAAGAGGGAACATATCAAAAGAAGTCTAAATTTTGAAATTGTTAAACTTTAACTTTCCTTTAACATATTCCATCTTGATTTGGTTGTAATGACATTAACATCACTAAATCCAACAACATTGGTTAGAATTCTGGCTTAAAATCATCTTGAGCTTGACCACCCAAGTCAGAAATAAAGAAATTTTGCAAAGACAAAGTCATCAACCGAAGGAAAAAAACAAGAGAATGTTTTTTTTGGGATCGGTACCAGGATAGACTCTTTGAACATTGAATCAGAGTTTCTCAAGATAATACATGTACACGTATGCGGATTTTGATAACCTAACAATTTCCACGGTTTATTAAAATTTAGTTGATAAGTTATAAGCCCAAAACGGTAGAAAACTAGATTTGAGCTATCTAGCAAGTCCAGGATGTGCAATAGACATTAATTAACTTAGCTTTAATGGTGGATTGTGTAGTTCATGATGAAGATACGAGGTTGTCGCTACCTAGGGGGCCTTTAACCGGTATTAAACCATAGGAAGACATTAAGAAGCAAAGTTAGTAGAGAATGAACATCCAATATCTTCTAGTTAATATAAATCTAACACCGGGAATATAAAATATGTTTGTTACCTGGTCTACAAATTTGTATAAATATGAGAATTGACAAGAGTATCGAGGGGTGCAGATACTTGCGGTATCCCCAAGGGTACAAAATAAGGAGGGCCCACCGTGGGGCCCTCAACGAACCGCACACCTAGTCGGCCCATGGACGAGAAGCGGTTCATCGACACGCGGCTGCTAGGACGTCCCCGACCCATGGCCCAGGAGTAGGGGGGCGACCACCAAAGCTGAAGCCTCCTGTTTGCGCATGAGTGCCCAACCCCAAGGTGGTCGGGGTTGGGGGGATAGGCTGGGCCCATCCCCGAACAGTAGCAACAATGTAGGGTCACTAATGATGCGACGCACCCATGACCCATACAGAAGAATCGAAGCTATGACAAGGTATGACACTAGCATGCCACGTGCCCCACCCCCGCCCCGCGACCTACGAGGGGACGCTGACCCATCACATCATCCTCGCTTAGCCAAAAGGTACGGAGACCCAACACCCCACCACATGTTAGGGGTTAGGGTATATGGCCCATGGTGCCCCGATCACATCAGGGGAGGAGGGGTAGGTGCCCAGACCAAGGAGATCCGAACCGCAGTAAAAACACACCATGACACGCCGCTCCCACACCAGGAGATGATAGGAGTAACAACATGAGTGGAAACAGGTAGGCTACGCTAGCATCACTACCGTATACACCCAAGATACTTGCTAGTAGAAGATCATAGATCGTTACCACTAGACGCGCAGCGCAGCGAAAGAAGTTGTGCTTCTATGTAGAAGAAGTAGTTGATCACGTCCCACAAACCGAGCTCCTCGTCCTTGATCCCAGCAGCCAATCAGCGCAGCAGTCGCAGCAGCGCCTCCACGGAGTCCACACGTACGGGGATGGAACGTCGGGCATCGGTGTGCTAGCACCGCACGCACGGCAAGGGCGGCGGCCGAGAGTGAGGAGGAGGCGGCGGTTAGGGTGGTGGCGCGGCTATCAGGTTGTCTTGCCCCCCTAGCCCCTCCCTCGTATATATAGGGCGTACTAATGGGCTTTTATCTCATAGGCCCATTAGTAACCCTAATCCCTCTTGGATCAATATCCTCTTGGGCCTTTAAACCGTATTGTGATGATGGGCTCTTGGGCATATCACCAACAATCTCCCACTTGCACTAGAGACAATCATACAGGCAAGCTTTCCAACAATCCAAACCCTTTAAGTGTGTGACCTGTTAGGTTCATGTGTAGATGGTCGTGAACGAAAACCATTTCCGAATCACAAGTCAATAGCGGCACCTAGCAGGGCATAGTGACTCACATATACACATAAAGATTATATCGGCCAAACCTTAGATATACTCATACATTGAATCCTTTTGCCATACGATACCAGTCAAGCTCAAGGCGAGATACGTGCCACCATTGTGATAGCTCGACCTTTTCTTGATCTAATAGTGGATTCTATTCATAACTAACCTTTAGTCATTATAATTAACTCTTTAATCACTTTGGCATGGCCATGCACTTTTCAATCCAATTATCTCGAGGGGCCCAGAGGTATCTCTCCCGTTATCTAGGAGGGGCAAATTCCATATTGATCCGCTCACATCTCACTCCATGTTTCATGACACACCTGTAAGCTACTTTTGTAACTACCCAGTTACAGAGTAGCGTTTAGCAGCCCCAAGATGCACCACTACACACAATGAGAAACAATGGCGATCTCAGGTCTGAGGATCCAGTAGGTACAACACTCAAGAACAACTGATGGCACATACAAGATAACAATCCCAACATTGTCTTGGAGTGGGTCAATCCAACACCATGTTCACCAACATGTGTCCACATCATTAATCCGATATCTCCATATCCATGATCCGTGAAACATGATCATCAATTAATGCATGTTCTAGTCTCAACATCGTTGTTGTCCCACATAACGACATAAACTAGGGATAATTTAGAATCATATCCTTGTCAACAAAAAGTTTCACGAACAAGTCACATACTTGATAATTAATGTAAAAGATAATCATCCATGGAACAAATAACAATTATTCATTATTACATAAACATACTTATGACACAAAATCTCCCACGCACACTGGAATCACTGATGTAAGTATCTAATACCCATAGATATCATGTGCGCCTCATGCTTTGGTTGTGGGAGAGGCTTCATCAACGGATCAGCAACGTTTGAATCCGTGTGCACCTTGCAAACCTTCACATCACCTCACTCAACAAAGTTATGGATGAGGTGATACTTCTGTAGTATATGTCTGGACTTATTAGTTGTTCTAGGCTCCTTTGCTAGTGCAACGACACCACTATTATCACAATAGAGGTCCACTGGACTGGAGGCACTAGAAACAACACCCAAATCAGAAACAAACTTCATGATCCAAACAGTTTCTTTTGCAGCTTCAATATACTCGGCCTCTGTCGTCGAATCAGCCACCGTACCTTGCTTGAAACTCTTCCAGCTCACTGCCCCACCATTGAGGCAGAAAACAAAACTGGATTGCGATTTGGAGTCATCTTTGTCTGTTTGAAAACTAGCATCGGTGTAACCCTTTACAACAAGCTCATCTTCGCCTCCAAATATTAGGAACATATTCTTAGTTCTTCTAAAGTACTTAAGAATACTCTTTACAATTGTCCAGTGAGCTTCACCGAAGTCTGACTGATAGCTGCTCGTGACACTTAGAGCAAAAGAAACATCTGGGCGCGTGCAAAGCATGGCATACATGATCGACCCTATGGCTGAAGCATAAGGAATCATACTCATCATCTTTTGCTCATCAGGTGTCGTAGCACACTGAATCTTGCTCAGAGCAATGCCATGTGACATTGGCAAGAAACCTTTATTGGAATCTTGCACATTGAACCGATTCAATATCTTGTCAATGTACGTGTCTTGGCTTAATCCAATTAGCCTTTTTGATCTATCTCTATAGATCCTAATACCCAGAATGTAAGCCGCCTCTCCTAAATCCTTCATCGAAAAACTCTTTTTCAATGAGGTTTTAACGGCTTCAAGCATTGGAATATCATTTCCGATCAGTAATATGTCATCCACATACAGAACCAGAAACACAAGTGCGCTCCCACTAGCCTTTTTGTAAACACAAGGCCCATCTTCATTCTTGATGAAGCCAAACCCTTTAACTACTTCATCAAAACGAATATTCCAACTCCGAGATGCATGCTTCAATCCATAGATGGACCTCTGAAGCTTACATATTTTCCCAGCATTTTTAGGATCGACAAAACCTTCAGGATGTGTCATATACACATTCTCACTTAGATGTCCATTAAGAAAAGCGGTTTTGACATCCATTTGCCATATCTCATAGTCATAATATGCGGTAATTGCTAGGAGAATCCGAACAGACTTTAGCATTGCGATGGGCAAAAAAGTTTCTTCATAGTCAACACCTTGAATTTGTCGGAAACCTTTCGCCACCAATCGTGCCTTGTAGATGTGAACATTTCCATCCATGTCTAATTTCTTCTTAAAAATCCACTTACAGTCGATAGGTCTAACACCGTCAATTTGATCGACCAAGTTCCAAACTTGATTATCATGCATGGATTTTAACTCGGATTCCATGGCTTCAAGCCATTTGTCCGAGTTGGGTCCCATCATTGCTTCCGTGTAGGTCAAGGGCTCATCATTTTCCATCAATAATATGTGGCGCTCCTCCGTAATGAGGAGGTTGAGCTTGTCAGTAGCGCGACGTGCCCTTATAGACCTTCATGGGGCTGGTGCCTCAACTACGGGTTGTGCAACATCTTGTGCATCCCGTGGATCTTCAGTGGGTGCTGAAATAGTTTCGGACGTTTCCTGAATTTCTTCAAGTTGCACCTTGCTCCCACTGAATCCTTTTGAGAGAAACTCACTTTCTAAGAAAACACCATTGCGAGCGACAAACACTTTGCCTTCTGCTTTATTGTAAAAATAATATCCTTTAGTTTCCCTAGGATATCCCACAAAGAAGCATTTGTCTGACTTTGGAGTGAGCTTATCTAACATCAAACATTTGACATAAGCCTCACATCCCCAAACTTTGAGAAAAGATAATCCGGGATGCTTCCCAGTCCATATCTCATATGGTGTCTTCTCAACAGACTTACTTGGAACCCTATTCAGTGTGAACGCAACAGTTTCAACAGCATAACCCCAAATTGATAATGGAAGATCACCTTGGCTCATCATGGACCTAACCATGTCCAACAAGGTTCGGTTCCTCCGTTCGGATACCCATTCCATTGAGGCGTTCCAGGCGGAGTTAGCTGTGGAACAATTCCACGTTGCTTCAAATGATCACCAAATTCAAGGCTCAAATATTCTCCTACATGATTAGATCGCAGAAAATTAATTATTTTGCCTAATTGATTTTGTACTTCATTATGAAATTCTTTGAACTTTTCAAACGATTCAGACTTGTGACTCATTAGTAGATATATCCATATCTACTAAAGTCATCAGTGAAAGTAATGAAGTACTGAAAATCACCTCTGGCTATTGAGCTCATTGGTCCACATACATCGGTATGTACAAGTCCCAAGAAGTCACTCGCCCCCTCACTATGACCAGTGAAAGGTGCTTTGGTCATCTTTCCAAGCAAACAAGACTCACATGTGTCAAATGATTCAAAATCAAACAAGCTTAACAATCCATCTTTATGGCGTTGTTCAATGCGCTTCTCATTTATATGACCTAAGCGACAATGCCAAATAAAAGTGTGATTCAAATAATTTGGTCTAAGCCTCTTAGTATTAATGTTACAGACAGATTTATCCTCAAGATCAAGAACATATAATCCATTCACTAATGGACAATGAGCATAGAAAATACCATTGCAAAAAATAGAACAACGTCTGTTCTCTATTACAATCTTAAAACCATCAACTTCTTCCAAACATGAAGAAGAAATAATGTTCTTGCTCAAAGCAGGAATGCAATAACAATTCTTTAATTCCAAAACTAATCCGGAGGGTAGAGACAAGTGGTAGGTGCCGACCGCCAACACCGCAACTTTGCGCCATTGCCGACACGAACGTCCAACTCGCCTCTTGCAAATCTTCTAGTCTCACTTAGGCCCTGCAACGATTTGCAAGTTTGAATCATCAATCCAGTATCAAATAACCATGATTCACTAGAAGATAATGCAATATTTATTTCTATAACATTTATACCTGAAGTGGAAGTCTCACTTCCCTTCTTCTTCTTCTTCTTCTTCTTCTTCTTCTTCTTCTTCTTTTCTTCCAAGTACTTCTTGCAGTTCCTAGACCAATGTCCCTTTTCATGATAGTGGAAGCATTCATCCTCAGAAGTAGGGCTAGATTTGGCCTTAGGTGCTGGCTTTAGCTTAGAGCCCGAGGACTTTTCCTTGCCTTTATCTTTAGGAGGCATCCAATGCTTCCTCTTTTTGTTCCCCTTCTGAATCATCATCACATGATTGTGATTCTTCTTAATGCTCTCCTCTGTAGACTTTAGCATCCCATGCAACTCACTCAATGTTTTATCCAAGCCATTCATTTGAAAGTTCAAGATAAAAGCCTCATAGCTCGCCGGGAGCGACTGGAGAATAACATTAGTAGCCAAGTCATGGTGAAGTTCAGAACCAAGTCTGTCCAAAGTCTCAATGTAACCAATCATTTTGATCACATGAGGACTGACTGGGCTACCTTCTGGCAGCTTGCACGCAAACAAGGACTTTGAGATATTGAACCTCTCAGTCCTGGCTTGGTTCTGAAACATCCTACACAGGCCCTCGATCATGGTGTGAGTATCCGTATGCTCATACTGCTTCTGCAGATCAGGGGACATGGTGGTGAGCATCAGACAGCTGGCATCAAGTGAGTCATTGCAGTGCTTCTCATAAGCTCTGCAATCAGCAGTATTTGCATTGTCAGGGAGATCATCAGGATATGGCTGCTCAAGAACATACTCCTTTTTCTCTTGCCTGAGAACAATTCTCAGGTTGCAGTACCAATCAATAAAGTTTGTTCCATTTAACTTTTCTTTCTCAAGAACAGAACGCAAGTTGAAAACGGAATTGTTACTGGCAGGCATGATCTACAACATTAGAGTAAGGCAAGATTACAGCACTAAGTTTATGTAAAGACTTTTATTAACTGATTTAACAAAAGACAACCGACTATATCTAAGTCATCTTCCCTTTAATGACATATAGTGGTTCAAGATCCATAACTCCGCCTATGTTGTCTCAACATAGCAGGTCCCAAGCCCTGGTAAAGGAGGAGGGTTGTGATAGGCTCGGCGAGCCAATGTAAAACCTAGCCACTCATATGGAGATGAAACCCAAGAGAATCCCGTTGAGGCGTAACCCTCTTAGCGACGCGCCATATCGGAACCCGGGTATGGTGTTAAATGAGCAAGGGCCGGGCCGTCTCCCCCGAGACGCGCCGTGTCGTGGTCTGGGCACGGTGTCAAGTGAGCAAGGACCGGGTCGTCATTTCCTTAGTGGCGCGCTACATCGGCACCCGGGTGTAGTGAAAAATGAGCAAGGGTCTTTGCACTTCCCTCGACGGGTGTGAAGGGCAAGGAAGCTAGCCGAGCCAACTAGGTTTCGGGTGGGTAGTTGGAACGTAGGGTCTCTAACGGGTAAGTTACGAGAGATAGCCGAGGTAGCAATTAGGAGACGTGTAAATATTCTATGCATTCAGGAGACTAAATGGAAGGGCCAGAAGGCGAGGGAAGTAGAGGGTACTGGCTCCAAGCTTTGGTATACGGGGGCGACTTCGGGAAGGAATGGTGTAGGCATCTTGATCGATAAGAGCCTTAAGAATGGAGTTGTTGATGTTAGGAGGCAAGGCGATCGAATTATCCTAGTTCGGTTGGTAGTTGGAGATTTGGCTCTGAATGTGATCAGTGCCTATGCCCCTCAGGTAGGCCTTAGTGAGAGCACCAAGATGCAGTTTTGGGAGGATTTGGATAGCATGGTTAGTACCGTGCCTATCAGCGAGAAACTCTTCATAGGAGGAGATCTCAACGGCCATGTAGGTGCGTCTAATGTAGGTTTCGAGCGAGTGCACGGGGGGTTCGAGTATGGAAATAGGAATCAAGAGGGGGAGGATGTTTTGAGCTTCGCGTTGGCCTACGACTTGCTGTTAGCAAATACCCTATTTAGGAAGAGGGAATCGCATCTGGTGACCTTTCGGAGTGGACAACACTCGAGCCAGATTGACTTTATCCTTGCAAGGCAGGAGGATAGACGTGCGTGCTTAGATTGTAAGGTGATACCTGGGGAGTGTGTTGTCCCTCAACACAAGTTGATGGTGGCGGACTTCAGATTTCGGGTACGTGTCCAGCGGGACAAACGTGCCAAGATAGCGAGAACGAAGTGGTGGAAGCTTAGAGGGGAAGCAGCGCAAACTTTTAAGGACATGATGTTAAGCGAGGGGCCTTGGGAGGACGGAGAAGATGCAGACGACATGTGGCTAAAGATGGCAACATGTGTTCGGAAGGTGGCTTCAGAAGTGTTTGGCGTGAGTAGGGGAGGAAAACAAGAAGCGAAAGACACTTGGTGGTGGAATGACGAGGTGCAAATGGCTATTAAGGAGAAAAAGGAATGTTTCAAGCGCCTTCACCTTGATCGGAGTGCAGCCAATATCGAGGGCTATAAATTAGCAAAGAGGGCTGCAAAGAGAGCTGTGAGTGTAGCAAAAGGTCGTGCATATGATAACCTTTATCAGCGGCTAAGCACGAAGGAAGGGGAGAAGGATATTTATAGGATGGCGAGGATCCGCGAGAGGAAGACAAGGGACATCAACCAAATCAAATGCATCAAGGATGGGACGGATCGACTTCTGGTGAAGGATGAGGAGATCAAGAACAGATGGCGAGAGTACTTCGATAAGTTATTTAATGAGGAGAATGGTTCGACGCTTGAGCTGGATGACTCATTTGACGACGCCAACAGACGTTTTGTGAGGAGAATTCATGAGGCAGAGATTGCGGAGGCTTTGAAGAGGATGAAGGGAGGTAAAGCGATGGGTCCTGATGGTATCCCCATTGAGGTGTGGAGATGCCTGGGTGACAGAGCAATAGTATGGCTGACTAAGCTTTTTAACCTCATTTTTAGGTCAAACAAGATGCCTGAAGAATGGAGAAGAAGTATATTAGTACCGATCTTCAAGAACAAGGGAGATGTTCAAAGTTGTACTAACTACCGTGGGATTAAGCTGATGAGCCATACGATGAAGCTTTGGGAGAGGGTTATCGAGCATCGCCTTAGGAGAGTGACAAGTGTGACCCAAAACCAGTTTGGGTTCATGCCTGGAAGGTCGACCATGGAGGCGATTTTTATAATACGACAACTCATGGAGAGACATAGGGAGCAAAAGAAGGACTTGCACATGGTCTTTATTGACCTCGAGAAGGCATATGATAAAGTACCAAGAAATGTCATGTGGTGGGTTTTGGAGAAGCACAAAGTCCCAACTAAGTACATTACCCTTATCAAGGATATGTACAAGGATGCGATGACGGTTGTTCGCACTTATGGTGGAGACAGTAGTGATTTTCCAAATAAAATAGGTCTGCATCAGGGGTCAGCATTGAGTCCTTATTTATTTGCTCTGGTGATGGATGAGGTCACAAGGGATATACAAAGTGATATCCCTTGGTGTATGCTCTTTGCTGATGATGTGGTGCTAGTTGATGAGAGTAGAGCAGGTGTTAATAGGAAGTTAGAGTTGTGGAGGCATACGTTAGAGTCCAAAGGTTTCAGACTTAGCAGGACTAAGACCGAGTACATGATGTGCAATTTCAGTGGGACTAGATATGAAGATGGAGATGTCAGGCTTGATGGGCAAGTGGTGGCCGAGAAAGATACCTTTAGGTATTTAGGATCGATGCTGCAAAAGGATGGTGACATTGATGAAGATGTTAGGCATAGAATTTCAGCCGGTTGGTTGAAATGGCGTCAAGCTTCTGGTGTCCTCTGTGACAAGAGGGTACCACAAAAGCTAAAAGGTAAGTTCTATAGGACGGCGATTCGCCCGGCGATGCTATACGGTGCTGAATGTTGGCCTACTAAAAGGCGACATATACAACAACTGAGTGTAGCAGAGATGCGTATGTTGCGTTGGTTTTGTGGTCACACAAGAAGGGATAGGATACGGAATGAAGATATTCGAGATAGAGTCGGAGTGGCACCAATTGAGGAGAAATTGACGCAACATCGGTTGAGATGGTTCGGACATGTCCAACGGAGGCCTCCTGAGGCGCCGGTGCGTAGTGGGGTTCTACAGCGGGCCAATAATGTTAAGAGAGGTAGAGGGCGACCCAAACTAACTTGGGACGAGTCGGTTATTAGAGACCTTAAAGAGTGGAATATCTCTAAGGATTTAGCTATGGATAGGAGCGCTTGGAGACTAGCAATTAATGTGCCTGAGCCGTGATTTTTGGG
Organism: Echinochloa phyllopogon; assembly: GCA_033239725.1. Taxonomy (NCBI): domain Eukaryota; kingdom Viridiplantae; phylum Streptophyta; class Magnoliopsida; order Poales; family Poaceae; genus Echinochloa; species Echinochloa phyllopogon. The sequence goes on along the minus strand of BTCW01000016.1, from coordinate 9,694,352 downwards.
TTTCACCTCTAGCCTACCCCAACTAGCTTGGGACAAAAGGCTATGTTGTTGTTGTTGTTGTTGTAGTGGTTCAAGATCCATAATCACTAAAATCCTAGTGAGCTTTAGCATCACGGCTAGAAAAGTAGTGATACAGGTAAGCAACAAATTGCTAATCATATCTCTATACGACTCTTGTTTGTTGGGTGGCATCCAATGCCCCGGCCCCAACCCTATGCCTTAAAGCCCAAAACTGTTTTGATAGATTTGTTGAGTAAACCAATACTATGCTTGTGAATGTCCGACATCCACCCTATACAAAAGAGATAGCTGAGGGTACTCTACTTTGGTAAACATACCACACAACGATCAAAGTTTATAGGTGCAGCTATTGGTAAAAGGCATAAAAAAACTCAACTTTTTCTGAGGGAAGCTATTCTATCATGATTAAAACATCCACCATATGTAAAAGCATGAAAGAATAATATGGCAGGAAAATAAACATCACAGGTACATAATCATATTATATTGTGAATAGTATGGCCTCTTGCATCATAATGGGCTCCATCGCCATGGCTCCAATGTGACCTCCATTGCCATCCATCATGTCTTGTGGTGATCATCATCGCCATCATGATTGAAGCCTCCATGAAAAGATACTAAGCTACTACATCTAATAGCTAGTGAAATAATTACGTGAGGATTCAAGCAACACAAGTCGACATGCAGGTCGTTATACAATAATGGTACAACCTCAACCCGGTCGTGTTAACTTGTGACACGCAGGCGCACAAATCATCACATATATCATCACATGACATTGAGGCCATACCATTCACATCATACCCTGCAAAAACAAGTTAGGCGTACGACATGTTCTACCAAAGTAGCGCTTAGGAAGCCGCTATAGCGAGAAAGCAACGGCGGTCCCTCACGGAATTACATAGATCGCATCTATGGAATCCTTATGAAAATCTCATCGGAGTGATCACATCACCACAAATCCGAGCCATTCATAATGCATCAATTTTCCCTAGGTCAATCACATTGACCATGCAACCTTTGCACTTGAGAAGACCGCATCTACACATGACCTCGATCTATAGGTTCAATCAGCTGACTATGCACACAGTCAGTCCCTAATGCTGATTCCAGCAAGTAGGGACATGTCGTATGCACAAACAGAGAAAGAACACGAACTAATCTTTTTGGTCACATGCCGCGCAATCAACTCGCTCTAGTTTTAACCCTTTATGACCAATTGATCTAATCAAACTGTGCAAAAGTAATAGATCCAATCTACTACAACAACATATCACCTATATGCTAATGATCCAGACCAAAAACTACGCAAGATGGCTCTGGTACCACTGAATGGAAACAGGAAGGCTACGCTAGCATCACTACCATATACACCCAAGATACTTGTGAGTAGAAGATCATATATCGTTACCACTAGACGCGCAGCGCAGCGGAAGAAGTCACGCGTCGATGTAGAGGAAGTAGTCGATCACGTCCCACGAACCGAGCTCCTCGTCCTTGATCCCAGCAGCCAATCAGCGCAGCAGTCGCAACAGCGCCTCCACGGAGTCCACACATACAAGGATGGAACGCGGGGCGTCGGTGTGCTAGCACCGCACGCACGGCAAGGGCGGCGGCCGAGAGAGAGGAGGAGGCGGCGGCTAGGGTAGTGGCGCGGCTATCAGGTCATCTTGCCCCCCCTAGCCCCTCCCTCATATATATAGGGCGTACTAATGGGCTTTTATCTCATAGGCCCATTAGTAACCATAATCCCTCTTGGATCAATATCCTCTTGGGCCTTTAAACCGTATTGTGATGATGGGCTCTTTGGCATATCACCAACACAACGCGCCACCACAATCGGGACAGCCTCTTGGAGCAGTGTCAGTCACGTCTGGCACTATGGCTCCACATCGAGTGTTGTGCAGCCACTTCTGGCACTGTGACGCTACGCTGAGCTCTATGAAGCCATGTTGTGAATGAAACCGAAGCCACCCAACCCGGAGTATCACGGCAAAGGATGACGTGGCGCCCTGACGATCCCGAGAGGAAACCACCGACCTAGGGGGCCCTTCCTTTCTTTTTATCTATTCTTTCCTATTATGTCACCTATCCTCGAGCATATATAAGGGGAGTCAGGCTCACCGATTCAAGGGATCGCCCTTTTACACACCCACCTGCTTACGAACACCCCTGTTTTAAGCTTAAAACACTCATCAATAGGAACACAAACTCATCCCACGTAGGGTCAGAACCTAAACCAGTATACATCCTTGCGTCCGAGTGTTTACCAACGAGACCGAAAGTGCGGCGCAAAATCACTAGCTGTACAAAGCACCAACAAATGCCATCATCGGTGAATCAGTCCAATTCATAGGTAGTCATATGCTCCTAATACTCAGATAGTTAAAAATAGGATAATGAAAGGGGTTACCAGCATGAAACCATTCTAATGCTTCGAGCCAAAAGAATCAGCTCAAGTTATACTCAAGAGCCAGATAATTTAAACCCAACAATAAAGTTCCAAAGATTATACTAACTTTATCCATCTATCCATGCATATATCTAATATATCTCATACAATTAACTAAACTTACAATACTACAAACTAGACTAAATTCTTTCTATACCATAAAAAATATATTAATCCCTTCTTTGCCATTGAAAAATACAACTTCCCTTCTATGCCATTAATTTTAATGTTTTACCCCTAAATGCCACTACCGTTACTTGTCTATTAAATTTCCAGGCAATTGGTGGTGGAAAAAACTGGTCTACCCCTGTAGGCTCTAGATGGAAGTGACTGATTTCCGTTTGCTTCACTTCCTGCACTTCCACTTTGATTAAGAAGTAAAAACAATACTGACAGCGATGCATTCTCTAGCACGGCATTGTATAATTGCTTTGGATCTCCGTGCAGCCTTGCTGTTTTCCATTTATTCAGCAAGTTAGAGGCTGTTGCTTCCAAGAAAAAGGTTGGCCGTCGAGCAGCCTCGCTGCGTTCAACACGCATCCAGTGCACCCACCTAATGGAGCGACACTCCTGCAACGGCCGCTGAAGCATGCACATTGTGTCCCTTGGCCGCGTCGTCCCCGCTATACTCGGCCGCGGCCCACCTGTCCTTTGTGCCGCGTGTGCGCCACTCCCTGGCTTTGCTCACCTGAGGACGGTACATTGCTATACATCAGTGATCTGATAGGTCGTCTCATGCAGCGCTACATAGAATTTTTGCTGATGTGGTGGAGAGAGAGCGAGGTGAGAGAATAAGGCCGTTGTTTCGTGAAACAACTATCTAATGAGCTAAATTTTAGGACTAGAGAGTGGAAGAGAAGGGGGACGCCCCGCGCCTCTCTCCCGGAGGCGACGGGGCCGAACCCTAGCGCCGCTGCCCCGTGCCTCGAGCCCTCCGCCTCGCGCCCTCCACTCTGCCACCGCATGAGTGTACTGCAGCCCTCGCCTTGGCCGGCCGCGGTGATGGCAGCGGCGGGGCCTTCCTCCTCCGTTGCAGATCAGGTGGATGGCGCGCCGGACTGCTGCCCCTCTTCGCCTCCGCGTCTGCCGACGCCCAGGCTCCGCCTCTACCGCTCGGGCGGCCACAACGGTCAAGGCCCGCGCGGTCCCCCCCAACGCCGGGAAGGGTGGCCGGTGGGGGATGGGGGATTCCCTGATCTGGGGCGGCGGGGGCATGCTCGGTGATTCCCGTGGGGTGCGGCGCCGCCGAGGAGCCGGGGCGGCGGCGACTTCGTCTGCGGCACTGGCTTCCTCAGTGGACTGGCGGCCTCCCTCCCCCCTTCAATCTCCGACACCGGCCAGACCTCCTGGTCTGCAGTGGGGGGTCCCTCAGGGCGTCGCTCTATGGCAGCCTTCATGCCGCCGGCTGTGCTCTCCCTCACCCGCTCGCTCCGGGCTGCGGCTCACCGGTAGTCAGAGAGGGGAGGTGGAGTTTGTCCTGCTTCGGCTTCCCTGGCGTGCTGTCCCATGGTGATGTCCTCTTGGCCCACTTCCGTTGTGTTGCTGCTCCCGTACGGCAAGGTTCGTGCGTGGCGCTTCAGCTAAATCCACTGGGTTTGGCCCTTCGTGCGGAGGGAGATTCCGAGTCCATGCGCTTGTAGATCGCTAGGGTTTGCCCGCAATTGAGGTGGGCGAACCTCGATCGATGGCGAGCTCGTAGCCCCCGGTTACTCGAGAATTGGTGGTGGCTTTAGTTTCTTATGGGACCTTGCAGGAAAGTTTCAGCGGTCACGACACGTAGGTGGTGTCCGGGGGCGTTTGTGTTTGGGGTTGGTTCCTCCTGTGCTAGGGGAGGTCTGCTAGCGAAAGCTCCGATCTGGCGGGTTGGATCGGGCAACGGGTTTCCCTGCTGGGGGCGTTGCTTGTGGGCTCCTCCTTTGGCGGCTGCTTTGGGCTCCTTGGTTAAAGCCGAACGTTATCACCGGCGCTTTTGCCTTCATGAAGGCGTTGTTTGGAGTACCCTCTATTGCCGCGGCGTCGAGGCTGTGGACCCTATGGATGGCCCGATCTTGCCGGTCTTTATTGGATTCTAGGCCTTTTAGGTGTGCGTCCTGTGTAACCCCATGTTGTACCGAGGGTGTCTCCTAGGGGTCCCGGTGGGGATTTGCAAGTAGTCGGATTGAGTCAGCAGACTCGGACTTTATTGTAAACTGGTAATCCCAGTATCTTTTGTTGCTTTATCTATAAAGCTGGCTACGGCCTTTGCTGAAAATTTTAGGACTATGAGATAATTTTCCCACCATTGTATGAGTTTTATTGCCATGCAACCAATAATATTTTTTATTTTTTCATAAATTAAGGAATTTTGTATTACTACGAGATAATTAAAACAACAATCTAGTCATCTTAAGATTACATATCCCTATATGATATCGTCTATTAGACGACACCGATATTGTTGCCGGGCTGAGCCAGCCGTCCAAACCGAACCAAGCTGGCTACGCCAGCAAACTGCATGCTCGGCGCTGCGCGCGCCACCTATATGCAGCCGCTCGACCCCTATCGCTAGAGCCCGACCGCCGCGGCACCGCCCCTGTTAGATATATAGAGTTGTATATGGTCTTGTATTGTATTGTATTACTTGTACTCCAAGCTGTATCCGGCCTATATAATGAAAGGTCACCCCCCATCTTGGGTGTGTGGTGTTTGCCCAATATTCTACATGGTATAGAGCCTAACCCTAGGCCTGCCTTTTCTCCCCTCCCCCACCTCGAGTACTGTTCACCTATGAACAGTACCCACGACCCTAACCCTAGCACGCGTAGCCTCTCCCCTGGCTGTGCGCCCCTCCCCTCCTCCGCTGCCCTACCACACCACCGACGCCGCCATCTCTGTGGCCACGTCCCTACCTTGCGCCCGCCTCCCTGGCCGCCACATCGCCTCACAGATTGCATCTGTGAATGTCCCACGTCACCCACACGGACTCCTCCTCCGACGACAACGACTCCGCTTCCTCCGTCGGTCTCTCCCTTCTGTTCGGCGGCTTTACCTCCGGCGACGATCTCGACGACGCCATGGCCGCCAACTACGCCTCCATCAACATCCAGACTCATGTTCCCCTCAAGCTGGAGCTTCGTTCCCCAAACTACACCAAGTGGAGCACCTTCTTCGAGTCGCTATGTGGGAAGTTTGGGCTTCTTGCACACATCGACGGAACGCCTCCTCCTGATCCACGCACCGACGAGTAGAGTAGGGCTGATTTTTGCGTCCGCAGCTGGCTGTACGGCTCAGTTGCAGATGCGGTCCTCGACTTCGCCATGGCGCCCAATCAGACTGCCCATGCTCTATGGGTGGCCATCGCTACTCACTTCCAGGCGAACCAGGCTCCTCGCGCTATCTTCCTGAGTCATGCTTTCCACACCATGACTCAGGGAGATCGTTCGGTCGAAGACTACGGGAACAAGATGAAGAAGGCTGCTGACGCCCTCCGTGATGTCGGGCAGGCCGTGTCGGGGCCTACTCTCCTCTTCAATCTGCTCCACGGTGTCAACCCCGAGTTCAGCATCACTGCCGACATGATTGCCGCCACCCCCGGCATGAACTTCACAACCGCACTTGATCAGCTCAAGTTGAAGGAGCTGCGGTTGGAGAACGAAGCGAAGGTCGAGGCCACCAACGCTCTTGTTGCCTCCTCTTCTTCTTCCGGCTGTAGCGGCTCCGACTGCCGTTCCTCGGCGCCTCCGAAGCCTCAGCAGCCCATGCCGCCTCAGCAGCAGCAACTGCTGCAGGGCACTAGCGGCTCCAATGGCGGTCAGCGGCGCCACAAGAACAACGGCAGACGGAACAACAGCGGCGGACAGCAGCCTCGCGCCTCCTTCCCTGCTGGCCCGTGGATTTTCATTAATCCGTAGGCTCTTCAGGGGGCACCGGGCTTTGGCGGCAGTAGCAGCGGGCACTGGCGCGGTGGACCAGGCCTCTTTGGCCATGGTCCGCAGGCCAATGCCGCCTTCGGCTCCTTCCCTCAGGCGCTGGCTCAGTTCCCCTCATGGGACTCGATCGGATTGGTGGCGGTGCTTCAGCAGATGGCCAGTCTGGGCAATGCCTGGGTGATGGACACTGGCGCCTCTACGCACATGCACTCCTCGGATGGTATACTCCTCTCCCGTCTCCCAGCTACTTATTCTTCGATTACTGTAGGCAATGGTGCACGTATTCCTGTCACGCCTAGAGGTTCCTCCATCCTTAAAATTGATACATCTAATTTCGCGTTAAACAACGTCCTTGTCGCCCCATCACTTGTGCATCATCTTCTTTCTGTTCGTCAGTTCACGTGCGACAATAGTTGTTCCATTGAATATTGATGCCTCTGGTTTTTCTGTTAAGGAAATTAGGACGGGGCGCGTGATTATTCGCTGCAATAGTGCTGGTGACCTTTACACCATCCCCTCAGCTGTCCCTGCATCTGCCCCTGCCATGCTCGCCGCCTCCTCCTCCTTGTGGCATCGTCGTCTCGGTCATCCCGGTCCAACAGTCATAGCATCACTTAGGAAAAACAATTTGATTTCTTGTAATAAATTAGATCACTCGCTTTGTCATCCTTGTCAGCTTGGCAAACACGTGCGTCTCTCGTTTAGTACATCTATGTCTAAAACTGCTTCTCCTTTTGAGATTGTTCATTGTGATGTCTGGACCTCTCCGATTGCGAGTGTTTCTGGCTGCAAGTGCTATCTAGTGCTTTTGGATGATTTTACGCACTATTGCTGGATGTACCCGCTTAAGAGCAAATCCGAGGTGCATCAACACATTGTTGATTTTATTGATTTTGTTCGTACTCAGTTTAGTCTTCCTGTTAAATGTTTTCAAGCTGATAATGGCACCGAGTTTGTTAACCACGCTATGCATAGTACTCTTGTTGCGCATGGCATTGCTTTTCATCTCTCCTGCCCATACACCTCGGCACAAAACAGCAAGGCTGAACGTGTACTTCGTACGCTTAACAATTCCATGCGCACACTGCTTCTTCAAGCCTCCATGCCGCCAGCCTATTAGGCTGAGGCGCTATCTGCAGCCACCTACCTCATGAACCGACGACCATCCTCTGCCACAAACCATGAGCTTCCTTACTACCGTCTTTACGGTTCCCCGCCAGATTATGAGCATCTTCGTGTTTTCGGCTTCTTGTGTTATCCTAACCTGCAGGCCACGTCACCACATAAGCTTGCGCCTCGCTCGGCGGCTTGCGTGTTCATTGGTTATCCTTTCTCACATAAGGGGTATCGCTGTCTGGACATCTCCATGCAACGGATCATTATATCTAGGCATGTCGTTTTCGATGAGTCGGTGTTTCCGTTTGCGAGAGTCTTGTCTCCACCCTCCTCCAGCTCGTTTGATTTCCTCTTAGATGTCGACATGGATATTGCACCTTGTTCTACTAATCATGCAGCTGGTGGTTCTTCTGCGGCTGCTCCGTCCTCGTTGGACGTAGAGCGACCGCGTTCTTCTCCTGGTAGGAGTGGTTCTGTGCCCCCATCAGGACCTTTGGAGTCTTCTCGTACGGGCGGGAGTATACCCTTTGCAGTTGCTTCGTCCTCCTTGGACGTTGAGCAACCGTGTTCTTCTCCTGGTGGGAGTAGTTCCGTGCCCCCATTAGGACCGTCAGGGTCTTCTAGTGCGGGCGGGAGCTCGCCCGCACCCTCGGCTGCATCAGCGCCTACGCCCGTCACGCCGTCAGCACCTGCGCCTGTGTCGGCGCCCGCGCCCGCGCCCGTGCCGACACCAGCGCCCACTCCGACGTCGGCGCTGGCGCCGGTGCCTGCCCCTACACCTGCGCCCGTGCCGTCACCCGCGTACACACCTGCACCTGCGTCGGCTCCTGTGCTGGTACCTTCTGACGGCCCTCTGTTCGGGCGATTTGGACGGGCTTACAGTCAGCGTCCTCTTCCTCCACCGCCGCCCAGTCCTGAGCATATTCATGCTCCGCAGCCGAGTCTTTCTCTACGTCGTTTGACATGTCTTCAGTCTGGTACGATACAACCTATTAATTATCGGAATCTTACAGCTACTTCTACAGTTGCTTCTCCTATTCCGAGTAATTATCGCAGTGCGCTTGCTGATCCAAACTGGCGCGCTGCTATGGCTGATGAGTACCAAGCTTTGGTGGATAACGACACATGGCGCCTGGTGCCTCGTCCTCCTGGTATTAATGTTGTGACTGGACGGTGGCTTTGGAAAGTTAAGTATAATTCTGATGGTACTCTTTCCAAGCATAAGGCTCGCTGGGTTGCTCGGGGGTTTAATTAGAAGGCTGGTGTTGATTATGATGAGACCTTCAGCCCGATTGTTAAACAGGGCATGATTCAGACTGTGTTGAGTATTGCGGCTTCTCGTCAGTGGCCTATTCATCAGTTGGATGTGAAGAATGCTTTTCTTCATGGATATCTCGAGGAAACGGTTTATTGTGAGCAGCCCCCTGGTTTTGTGGATCCTACACATCCTGATTATGTTTGTCTCCTTCAGAAGTCTTTGTATGGACTGAAGCAGGCTCCTCGTTCTTGGAACAAGCGGTTTGCGACATATCTTTAATCCCTGGGCTTCGTTTCATCAGCTATGGATACTTCTTTGTTTGTCTATCGCAATGGTGACGACATGGCCTATCTTCTTCTCTATGTGGATGATATTATCTTGACTACTTCTTCTACCGCTTTGCTTCAGCACATTATTGACCGTCTGCACAGTGAGTTTGCTATGACAGATTTTGGGGATTTTCATGACTTCTTACAAATGTCCGTTACGCGTTCTTCAGATGGGCTGTTCCTTTCTCAGCAGCAATATGCTTTGGAGATTCTTCGGCGTGCTGCTATGAGTGACTGTCACTCTACGACGACACCTGTTGATACTAAGGCCAAGTTGTCTGCTCAGATGGCGCACCTGTTGCTGATGCGTCTGCCTACCGGAGTCTAGCTGGTGCTCTCCAGTATCTCACCCTGACGCGACCAGATCTTGCTTATGCTGTTCAACAGGTCTGTCTGTTCATGCATGATCCTCGTGAGTCTCATCTAGCGTTTCTGAAGCGCGTCCTACGTTATGTGAAGGGTACCTTGTCCTATGGTCTTCGGATTGGCACTGGTCCGATTGACTCTCTTACGGCGTACTCTGATGTTGATTGGGCTGGCTGCCCTGACTCTCGACGTTCTACCTCTGGATATTGTGTCTTTCTCGGCGATACATTGGTCTCTTGGTCGTCCAAGCATCAAACTACAGTTTCTCGTTCCAGTGCAGAGGCAGAATTTCGTGTTGTTGCTCATGCAGTTGCTGAGTGCTGCTGGTTGCGACAACTTCTTCAAGAGCTTCATGTCCCTCTCTCAAAGGCTACGCTCGTCTTCTGTGACAATTTCAGTGCAGTTTATATGGCTGCCAATCCGGTTCATCATCGACGAACGAAGCACATTGAGATTGATATTCATTTCGTCCGCGAGAAGGTGGCTTTGGGTGAAGTCCGTGTTCTCCATGTTCCTTCATCGCGTCAGTTTGCTGATATTATGACTAAGGGTCTTCCTGTACAGTTATTTACCGACTTTAGGTCCAGGCTAGGCATTAGTCCACCTGCAGCTGCGGGCGGGTGTTAGATATATAGAGTTGTATATGGTCTTGTATTGTATTACTTGTACTCCAAGCCGTATCCGGCCTATATAATGAAAGGTCACCTCATCTTGGGTGCGTAGTGTTTGCCCAATATTCTACAGCCCCGCCACCACACACGCCGATCATCATCGGTGTAGTTGCCGGCCGTAGCGTGACTGCGTGATCCGTACTTGCCACAATATCTTGCATGCCCGTCCACCTCAGAGGCAGCTGGTGACGCAGCCGGCGAGCTGTGGTGCAGGCACCGGCGGACCCACGGGATGGTCAGGGTGGTCCATCGACCACCCTGTGGCCCGCCCGTCATACATACAACATATATATCTTCTATGTAAAAAAGGAAAAAAAAGCTGAACAGCCATAGATCGTAGTCTGCGCCGCGCACATTTTCTGTGCATGCAGCAGGCCAACACTTCGGCACTTTTACCGGACTGTATAAGAAATTTTTTGGGGGCGACCACCCTATGCTCAAAGGCTGGGTCCGCCGCTAGGTGCAGGGAATGAAGTGAAGGTGTTCGGCGTGGTCTTCGGAGAAGCAGCAGCGCAGATTGGCGAGCGCCCCTGGGGCGACGGCGGTGTGTTGGGCAGGCACGGAGGCGCAGGAGATGGGTGTTGCGGCCCTGCGGGGGAGAAGCATACTTGTAAATTCCATTCCGAAGGTCGTTCCGTTTTTGCTCTTGGAACGGAACATTCCGGTATCGGCCGATACCGGTGTACCGTTCCGGACTTTATTATATTAAAAATATATGAATATATATATACATAAATATTCATATAAATATATACTTACGGCATAATTACGCTTCATCACACTGATATTTTTACCAAACTCACATATAATTCATTAAGTTCACCTGACCATAACCATATTTCATACTCCATAGCTCATACATGGAAAATAAAAACACAATCATTTGGTTTTAGCCCGGTACCGAAATGAGCGGAACAGGCGTTTCAGCCGGTATTGGCCGGAATGGCCGGAATTGACCGGTATTGACCGGTATTTGACCCGGTATGGGATTTCAGCCCTTCTATGCCGGTTTAGGCATCGGAACGGGGCATTCCGGCCATTCCGGCCGGTACCGGAATGGAATTTACAACTACGGGGAGAAGTGTCCAGGGGACGGTGGGGTGGCAGGCTATATTTGTAAATCAATAACTATATTTCTTTTCAGGTAATGACTTCGATCCAGCCCGCCGTAATTTTGTGCAATCTTACGCCCACATCCATCCACCGTCCATGCGTAGCATACTTCCTCATCCCCCTCCACGTGCGTGGGCCCTAGAAAACCTTATCCCTTCATCCTCCCATTTTCCTCTCGACCCACCCGTCTCCGGCCCTCTTTCATCTCTCTCAGATGCCGTAGTGACGGCGCAGCCCGGCAGATGGCGGCGGCGCGGCCTCGCCGGCGAAGGAAGGCGAGATGACCTCATCTCCCAGCTTCGCCTTCTTCCTCGCCCCTCCCTTTCTCCTATCTCGTTAGGCGGGCAGCTCCGCGGTGCCACGAAATCCTAATCATTCAGCGTCGTCCTGAAGTGCCGTCCTCGATCCCCTCCCTCTCTAGCGTCGGCCGCCGAGGTGCAGTGGTGGATTCGCTCGCGCTAGCACGCGGGTCCTATGGGGGCCGTCCCTGGTGGCGCAGCGCAGGCATGAAGACAGATGCAGGCAGGATGGATTTGCTCAGGGGAAGAGGCGGAGGCTTGCGGCCGTAGCGTCGCATGCGAGGCCGTCAATCCTAGCGGTGGGGTGCTGCAGATGGCTGTATATATGGATGCCGCGGCAAGCGTGGCAGGGTGCTTTTTGCTCAGAAGCGTCAAGGTGCACTGCTGCCTCGATCCGATGCAGGTTTGGCAGGCTCAGGAGGTTGTCGACGCCTTCTACTCCGAGAACGCCGACACGCCAGCCTGCTGCTAGCCACCAGGTTGGTTATCTCTACCGCTCCATCGCCATTACCCTTTCCTCCTCTTCCCATGGAGGTTGTGGACCTGCAATTCATTCTCTATTAGAGTATGCTTTATCAATGGTGATAAGATGCAAGCAGAATGTGGCTGAATTCTAAATTATGTTGGATTTCTCTTATTTAGGATTGTCCAACCAAGATGTGCGATGGATGCTACAGTCTCTGCCAGCTAAAAGGCTCTATTTCTGTACTGCAATGAAGTCATATACTGCTACAATGTAAGGGGTATTCTGTTTCTGAATGCATGTGGCAAAATGCAATTTGTAGTCATAGGATTTTTTTTGTGATACCTTGCTGACCAATATGTGATTAGTGCGGTGTCTTACGTATTGAGAAGAGACTTTTACTCCCACAAAAGTAATGTTTGATAGGTACTTATTATGCCATTCAGGTTATCGATTCAGCGTTTACTAATATATTTTTTCCTATGTAAGTTTGTTACTTCCTTAAGCTATAGCATTGTTCTGTTATTATCTCTAGTTTTACCTATATTTTATAGGCTTTCCCACCCCCTGAACCCCCACCAAAGCTCCAGCCAAACCTATACTCAACAGCACACAAAATGCATTGATATTTTTGTATATGCCCATAACTGTATGGCTGCTATTTTATTCAGTTATTGTATGGAAAAAACAGTATGCTTGGATTTAAAATCAAGTTAGTGTTACACATCATCCATATTTTCATTGTTCTATGAAGATCAAGTTGAAATCTCCATTTATGAATTGAGTTTTGGTTAGTCTTTTTTTACTCTGTCATGCCCTTTGCTGATTGAACAGACTGTATCGGTCTGTCAAATTAGTAAGAACACATACAGGGACTTTTTCGTTTTTTGAAGGAGTGAAAGAGATAAATAATGTTGTCCTATATATGCAATAATGTGGGTTCACAATAATATTGTTCCATTTAGGCAATAATGTTGGTTCCCGGTGAGCAATAATATTGTTCTATCTAGTACAACAATATACTTCATTAGTCAATTTTTATTTTGAGTATCACATAATTCATTTTTGTGATTCATTCCCTTCAATAAATAGTTAACATACAACTACCAGCCATGCTAATACAAACAATATTCCTCCAGCCTAATTGAGGAATATTTTTGGGCCTCCATTATTTTGTACGTTCTCTGAATTTGTCCATTTTTATCACATTACATTGCAGGTCACCGAAGAACATGAATACAAATTTGAAAATTTAAAAACTAAATGAAACAACTTAATCAAACACGAGACTTAAGGCTCTCGGTCACTCAGCTGTCCAGGGATCATTATTCAACATTGATGACATAAGAAGATTTGTATCATCAAAGGTTTCCAGAGACATGGAAGAACATGTGCGTACACATCTTTTTATACTATTGCACATTTTCAGTTTTTCTCTTTTTTATTTATGTTAGGCAACATAACATGTATAATTGTGCAATTATGTTACCATGGATGGGCAATAATACTGTTGAATAGGATCAACAAAATATACGTCGATGTCTAGTTTGTTTTGTGTTTTTGCTGAATAGATGTTTGACAGGGGCTTTTGCTGATTGTTCGTGTTCTTTATATCATTTTCCTAGCATTTCAGTTGAAGCCAAGCAATTTATTGATTATTTAATACCAACTTAGTAATACGGTCTAGGCAGTAATATTGTATTTTATTAGACAATAACACAGTCTATCGATTAACCATTTTGGTTTAGTTGAATTTCTTTTGTAGGTTGCCTATGCTTAATCAAACAAGCAGATTGTGCATTTTCAGTCTAGCATTGTTTCATATGGAAACATTCTAACTATACAATAATATAGTTTCAGAACATTGTTTCATAATAATATAGTTTTAAATAGGCAATAATATGGTTCTGATTATACAATTTTATAGTTATGATTAGGCAAAACATAACATTCTGATCAGGCAAATCTATACTAATGTGAGTCTATATGCATATTCCACGCAGAGGAAAAGGAAGTTGTCTACTGCTGTCGGCCAATTTTGTCAGGGTTTCACAGACCTCATCGGTACATTTCTGGAATAAGTGTCCAATGCAGATCCAAGTGTCACAAGCTCAAGAATGTACAGGACAAAGGCAAACCAGCTATGATTGTGGGTACAGGTCAATATTGTACTTTTTTAATACAATAAGCTATGATTGTGGATTTCACATGCTCATGCATGCTGAACACTTGGATGGCCGCAAAATACAAAATTTTGACGAGAAAGACTTCCCCAACATAAGGAAGCTGCTCAACTACAAGTGGTTCATGCACAAAGAAAACGACGCACCATGGCAGCAAAAACTGCAGTTGGCATAGGTACGTTTTCCTGAAGCTACTTATCAAATTTTAGTTAGCCCTCCCTCAATTACAAGTGGTTCCTGCAGCAAAAATTGCATGCATGCTGAAACTAACAAACTAAAGCATTCTGTATACATGCAATCCATCTAGCAACTTAACAATATTCAATAGGCATTTTATTGAAATCCATCTAGCAAATTAACTGGCAAACCAAAGCAATTTTATACATGCAATCCATCTAGCAACTTAACAATATTCAATAGGCATTTTGTTGAAATCCATCTAGCAAATTAACTGGCAAACTGAAGCAATTTTTCTGGAAAACACCATATCTAGCAGTACAATATGTCACTAGGCAAATCTTAGGAAGCAACAGCCCCTAGCTGTGCATCAACTAAATCTAGCTACCATAGCATACAATCTTCCTCTACTACTTTTTCCACCTTCACACTACTACTTTGGCCTGGACGAGCTTTTTTCAAAACAGCTTCTCAACATCTGGAACCCTTGATTCTTTTTTGCGGACACCTTGCTGAATTGTGACCTGTCTGATTGCAAGTTCCGCACTTGTTTTTCCTCTTTGGTTCAGCGATCATCCCCTCTTTCAGCCTCTTTTCCTTCTTTCGTCCTTTAACTTTTGACCTAGGCGGGTTGCCTATATGTGTTGACACTGTATCTGGACCGCTCGACACACCAGTTGAGCAACCTTTAGTTAGTGTAATTCTTATACTGGTATGATTAGCAACATCATTTTTTCACTTCTACAACAAAAAATACTCGTGCAAATGAAAAGATTTGGTTTCTTTTCTAGAAGTATGTACCTGTAGCACTCAAAAACAAATTTGTAAACCCTGGGGCAGCAGGCCTTGCTTGTGCTGATTCTATATTGTATTCAACATCATTTTTTCTAGAGTATTGTCATCATTAGATGTCTCACCAACTGTGGGTTGTTTCTTCTCCCTCCTACCGCGACCTTCCTTGTTACAAACATACTGAACCTTATGTTGCTCTCTTGTAACAGCTGAGAGGCGGCTTGTGTTTGTCCGTATGGAAAAACAAATCCTCTTTGCATATGCATTGCAGAATGCACGCGCTTCTTCCTTTCTTGCAACTGATTGACCATTGTAGGGTACCGGAGGTGTAGACCAAACTTCCTCCTCAACCACATCATCCACACAATGAACTTGATCAATGGCACCATGGTAGGTATTACTAGCCTCTTGGTGGCCAGAACTACCATCTTGGTTATTATCAGTAGCATCTACGGTCTGATGGGTTGAAACATGTTCTATGTCTTGCAACATAGCCTGCTCAAGTGACAGCCTGACTTCTGAAATGGTAGGCTCAATTAAATGCGTTGCGGCTGGTTGCGTGCAAAATGGAGGGTTGGATGCATCAAACTCCCCATCTAGGAAATCAAAATCAAAATCCGGAGGTGGCTTATTCAAATCCATGGTCCTGACTTCTTTCGCCTACATTATGCAACCTAAAAACAGGAACTTAGTTAATGAACCAGCAGGGGCCAATAGCATTCCCCATAGTTAATGAACCAAAAAATAAGCAAAACAATGCAACACATCATACAATGTTTCCAACCTCAGTAGGCAATCTAAAGCAAACAATTGTTTTTTGCACCTACTTTTTTCTCTTTTGTACTCAACTAATCCAATTCATCTTACTGTCATTACATTTTGCAGGTCACATAACAATTTGTTGTACAGTGGCACCTCTCTAGTAAATATGGAGTCATTTTGGGTCACATGGTGGTGAACATGAAGCAATCTACTCCAAAACTAACCGTATATGTGTTGAAGAATTGTCAAAAGGGTTAATATTCATGCAGCATTTCTTTTGTTTTTGTTTCTATGTGCAGCCAGCTTATTCCTGAAGAAAAAAAACATGTGTAGACAGAACCAGGTCATGCAATCAGAATCAGGAACATGTTCTATGAAGCAGTTTAGCTGTATTCAGTTTGTGTAGTAAGAGAGATTGATTCTGGTGACAGATTTCTTATGGTGCAGGTGATTCTTGTGTTATAATTTGTCAAACAAAAGCAGATCAGGATCCTCAAAGAATCTGGAGTAGTGTTTCTGTACATACCTTGTTGCTTTTTTTTCCTATGCCCGCAGCTTTTTTAACTTGGATTGCTTGGCAATTTTGCTTTTCATCTCCGGCCATCCAGCTGCTAGTTTTCTTGTTGTTCTCTGTTCTGTTTTTCCGCATGAGGCGGCGGCGGAATCTGATTTGTTAGGGTTGTAATAAGAGATGGGTATGGGGATGGCGATTTTTTGTGGGCCCGTGAAAAGGGGTAAATCACGTGTTGTCCCCAAAGACATAAACGGAAAGTGCTGGTTCTTTTTTTCTAAAGGAAAAAGTCTACTTCGCCCCTAACCTATGAGAGGTGGAACACATCACCCCCTAAAGTGAATTTTTTACCACCTGAATTTTCTAAAACAGAACAAATCACCCCTAAAGCAGTTTTGAAAAATCATAATAAATTATAGAAAAATCATAAAATAGAAAATAAAATTGTGTTGGATTCTAAATGAGTAGATCTACGCAGTGAACATATAATATGGTATGTTTTAGTATATTTTTTTACAGCTACGAAGAAAAGCATAGATCTAAAGTTACAGAAAAAATGTACTAAAGCATTCCGTATTATATGTTCACTACGTAGAACTATTAATTTGAAGTCCAACACAATTTGATTTTTCATTTTATGATTTTTCTATGATTTATTATGATTTTTCAAAACTGCTTTAGAGGGTGATTTGTCCGGCTTTAGAAAGTTCAGGGGGGTAAAAAATCCATTTTCATAGATTGGGGAGTGATGTGTTCCATTCCTCGTAAATTGGGGGTGAAGTAGACTTTTTCCTTTTCTAAAAAGGTGTGTGCGTGCAGATGACTATTTGCACGGCCGGACGTGCGTTAGCCGGGTCCTTCTTTTCAAAACAAATATAGTACACATAAAAATACGCACATATATATGTACACGTACACTCAACACTTATACCTTTGTAAATAACAATCGCGCATACATACTCCATGCACTACCGGAGAAACAGACATTAGCACCGGTGTATCCATTTGCCAAAAAATATGTGCGTTGCTACGGGGATTCGAACTCATGACCTCTTGGCTCGTGTGTACCCACCTAACCATCTCACCTACAAAGCACATGTGATGAGATAGAAGATTCTTTTGTTTTGTAGTAGTATGTGACACCCCCTTTAGCACCGGGTCGTAACACCAACCGGTGCTAAAGGGTTCCTGAGGGCGCCCCAATTTCGCACCCGGTGCTAACGTTACATTAGCACCGGATCTTGAGTGCACCGAGGCATATGAAGGGTGCGGATGTGAGTTATTTTTGCAGTGATGTTTAGTTTACCTCCGTGCATAACGTTTGCTAAGCCTAAAAAGGAGCATTCTATGTGCAAGCCAACTTTATTATCCCTCTCTCTCTATATATATATTCATATTGTACAGCACAAAGGTAATGGACATTTTTGGTAACTACGTGGGCAGGTGGTAGTGAGGGAGATATAGTATAAAAGTTGAAGTATTTTTTTTCTGTTGGACATGAACCATAAAATAGAGAGACGCTTGATGGAAGTGGGATTAATTTTTTGTGCCCGATTATTTCAGATTTTAAATAAAAATATAGAAAACACCATTGCTTATCCACTCCCTTGAAAATAATATGGATGTGATTTGTTTTCTACTAAAGGGCTAGCTAGGCCGTATAGTGCACCCTCGACCTATTTGGATTCCTGGCTAGGCCCTTAGTCAGGCTCCGGGTGACCAAAAGGCCTAGTACGGCCTCCGTAACCGGAAAAGTGAGAGAGTGTTACGGAAAAGTGAGAGAGTTGTGTTTTCGACTTGTTTAACCTGCACAAGGCCTCCACGGGCCAAGCCGCTGGTTTGACTCACCTCCCGCAGTTCACTGCTCGAGCGTTCGGTGTCGATTAACACCGCGCATTGTACTCACCTCACAACATCAGCCCCGCCGCTCCTGCCTTGCCGCCACATACCCTGCCTTGCCGCCACTAAGCCTCGTCGTACGCCGACACGCCCTGCCACAAGAAGTCAGGGATCCCAGAGCTTTGCCTTGGCCCTGAGTCGGTGGCAGCGTCGGTGGTTCTGAATCCACCCTCTCCACTGGCACCTAGCGCTCCCAAGTATGCGCAGGGAGCAGCACCGCCTCCACAAGTGGCGGGCGTGCTCCTTGCTGTTTTGCCCGGATTTAGAGCTGGTGGCAGTGTACTGCTTCTCGGATCGCTCTGCATCTTGCGCGAAAAGAGGGAAATAATCGAGCTGCTGCTGGAGAGAAAATGGTACTAGGAAAAAGGGAGAGAGAAATTAGAGGGAGGCGTGAGGGGATTTTCACGCCTTGCTTGTTTATTGGCCTTGGAATGGAAAGCTGCATGTGCTCTCGATGCTTGGATTATGCTCGATGCGGGAAAAAGGAGCAGGAGCAGAGAGGAAAGTGATCTCAGGTTCTTCCATTGCCTCTCCATTGTTCTTCGCTGGCCACTGTGTGGATGGAGACCGAGCTTCGCTCCACGCGCGGCTCACCAAGGCGGAAGCCAATGCTACCACGATGCAGGACTGCGTCGAGCAACTCGAGCTCAAGGCCACCGAGCGAGATGACGGCGAGGAGTGGGAGCCCGGTTCGACCATGCTTGAGCTCTATTCATGCTCACTAAAGCTTGATTCACCCATGCTCGAGCTCGATTCGTCTTCATTGGAGCTCGATTCGCCTATGCTTGTGGAGGTAGGATGCCTTGCACGGGGAGACCCTGATCTGGCCGAGTGTGAGGGCGGCGTTGGGACCATGCCGATCGTGCCACCGAGAAGCACGAAGGCGGCATCAGGGACCCCCAGCCTCGCCGCCATGGAACCAAGAGATGATAGAAGAGAGAAGGGAGAGAGGTGACGTAACTTCACCTACATCAGAATGCAGTTATCTTATCCTGTTGTACAGCCAACCAAACATAAATGTAGCAAACCAGTCTATCTCAAGCCACTCAAACCAATCACGAGGCTATTGTATTGCATAAGCCTGGTTTGAGCTAGCCATGTACAACTTGTAGCCAGGCTTGAGTCAAGCCAAGTAACCAATCACACCCTATAGTTCAAACCCAAAAAAGGAAGCACACAGAATATCCCAATACAGTTAGTTCAAAAGAGGCCCAATCTGTTTAGTAATAACAGGTCCAATCATAAATTGTACTTGACTCAAATTTGAAAAAACACCCACGAACAAGGAGCATTGAATGAGTGAGTGAAGGGGGAAAACCAAAATCATCAGGTTCTCCCTCCATTCAGAAATGATAGTCGTATTTTGAACGGTGAAAAGTCTTCTGAAATGAATTTTGACCATTAATTTCTCTAATAATATAATGTCAATTGCTAAAGACTCGATATAATCTCAAAAGCACTTCATATACAAATACATTGATGTAGAATTTATGCATTAAATGTATATATAATTAAACTAATTATTGGTCAATTTCACTGATTGAAATATGCCTATCATTTTCTAACGGAGGGAGTATATTACTATACATTAGCAGTATGATAGGTTGTTGTTGTAGGATTGGAAGTCCATCCAACAGTAAGGGGCCTCAGAGAAACATTCGATTGCGCTTGGAGGCCTAGGGTTTGTGTGAGACCAGTGATGATGAGGACATCACTCCTTTGGATACTCACAATAATCCTCCATTGATCGTTCAAGGTCCAATCACTAGAGTTCGTGCGTGACAATTGAATTTACAGGTGAGCTCGTTCCTAAGTACTTCTCTATGTGATTATGAGAATAGATTGCTACTTAACGATTATATTGTAATTAGGACCATGGAGAGGACCAGAGGATAGTTGGAGAAGGGCTTCAAGGTGGAGAGGACCAGCAAGGACGTGCAAGTCAAGATAGAGGCTCAAATCAACTCGACTTCGAGTCCACCTCGGAGTCCAGGAGCAGTCAGCGCTAAATCGGACGCCCAGGTCGCATAAAGGTCGGATTTGGATGTTCTTTATATGCTTGGAAAGCTAAGAAGATAATCTTTGCAATGGCACTAGTCTCATGTCAAAATTCATCTGGAGTCATCAGGAATCGACAAAACAAGTTGACGTCCAGAATCTATTTTGGTGCTGTGTCATCGTATTTTGGCCTTTGGGCCGTGTATCGTGTTGGGCCCAATAGAGGCGCGTCTAGGGGGGTCGACCACGACCCTAGACTCCTTAAAACAGTAGCCGCCACCCAAGTTAGGGTTTGGATTTTGCTTAGATCAATTCTGTCAAGAACAGTGTCGCCGCTCGTCGGTTTGTGAGACACCAACTTCGTGAGTTTAATCATACATCTACAATTGTGTTGCAATCTTTCTCGTTCTTTCTTGTGTTCTTCGATTCGAATGCAAGGATTAGCCTTCTGGGTGAGGTCAATCGTGCAACACTGGTTGATAACCTGAGGAGACGTGGTGCTACGATTGCGGGGTTCGGAACGTGTTGTTCGGAAGCCGGATCGATTTGAGTCGCGACTCCACCAAATCGAGAGTTATCAGAACTTTCGGAAGATCGGGAAACCCTATTTCCCATCAAGTGAAGTAGAAGAAGAGAGCCCCTCTCCTAGTGCTCGGAGGCCTAGGGTTTGTGTGAGACCAGTGGAGTAGAAGAAGAGAGCCCCCCTCCTAGCACTTCATGAGAACCTTATATAGAGAGGGAGAGGGGGTTGGGGCAGTTTTTTATTAGCCCTTAGTGGGGGATAAAATCACACATTTGTCCTTTGGCTGAATTGTCCATGGGCCATATATGAGGGAGTTTAGGCCCACGTAGGGGGAATTCATGTATAATTCCCCCAATAGCAGCCCCTCATCTGCGAGTCTGCATTGAGGAGGGTGAGCAGATGCACAAAATCATGGGCCAAACTTTTCCTTCATAAGGGCCCTTAGTCTTATTCACATCGTGACTGTATGGGTAGCCAAAGAACCGTATCATGGACAAAAAATCTTCCTTCATGTATGGGACTCATCATCCTCCCCCTCTTGAATTGGAGTCGTCCTCGACTCAAGCTCATCCTCTTCTCCCAAGTATGGCCTCAAATTTGAAACGTTAAAGGTGGGACTAACCCCAAACTCGGGAGGCAACTCAAGTTTATATGCATTATCATTAATCTTTTCAAGTATTTTAAATGAGCCATCAGCTCTTGGCATCAACTTAGACTTTCTCAAATCTAGAAATCTTTCTTTTCTCAAGTGCAACCATACTAAATCACCCGGTTCAAGCTTTACTTCTTTCCTACCTTTACTACCAGCAATTCTATACTTGTCGTTCATCTTTTCAATGTTCTGCTTAGTTGTTTCATGCATTTGCAAAATAAATTCAGCACGTTCCTTGGCATCATTATGAATCCTTTCACTAGTAGGCAAAGACAAAATATCAATAGGAGCACGAGGGTTGAAACCATACACTACCTGAAAAGGACTTACCTTGGTGGTTGAATGTGTTGCTCGATTATATGCAAACTCAACATGAGGCAAACATTCTTCCCACATCCTCAAATTTTTCTTCAAAATAGCTCTCAACATACTACCCAAAGTACGGTTTACGACCTCCATTTGTCCATCAGTTTGTGGATGACAAGTAGTAGAAAACAACAATTTTATACCCAACTTGTTCCACAGAGTCCGCAAAAAATGACTCAAGAATTTAGCATCGCGATCTGAAGCAATAGTAGACGGCATACCAGGCAAACGAATAATCTCTTTGAAAAAGAGGTCAGCAATATGTATAGCATCATCACTCTTATGACATGGTATAAAGTGTGCCATCTTAGAAAAATGATCCACCACAACAAATATGCTATCACTCCCCCTCTTAGTCCTAGGCAATCCCAAAACAAAGTCCATAGAAATATCTGCCCAAGGAATAGAAGGAACTGGAAGAGGCATGTATAACCCATGTGGATTCAAGCGAGACTTAGCTTTTTGACATGTGGAGCAGCGAGAAACGAACCTCTCAACATCTCTCTTCATATGAGGCCAAAACAATGTGAGGCCAAAACATCCGCGGTCTTCTTAGCACCAAAATGGCCCATCAGCCCTCCTCCATGCGCTTCCTATAACAACAAAAGACGAACGGAACCAACTGGAATGCATAGGCGGTTAGCTCTAAACAAGAACCCATCATTAACCACAAATTTGTTCCATGCACGTCCCTCTCTAAAATTCAGCAACACATCTTTAAAATCAGGGTCAAGCGCATATTGTTCTTTTATCGATTCAAGTCCAAAAATCTGACAATCAAGTTGGGACAGCAAAGTATATCGTCTAGACAAAGCATCAGCAATTACATTATCCTTCCCCTTCTTGTGTTTGACAACATAAGGGAAAGTTTCAATAAATTCAACCCACTTAGCATGTCTACGATTCAAATTATTTTGAGAGCGAAGATACTTCAGCGACTCATGATCAGAATGAACAACATATTCTCTAGGCCACAAATAATGACGCCACGTTTCTAAAGAACGTGCAAGTGCACACAATTCCTTATCATACGTAGAATAATTCAGAACTGGACCATGCAACTTTTCACTAAAATATGCAACGGGTTTACCATCTTGCATCAAAACACCTCCAATGCCAACTCCACTAGCATCACATTCTAACTCAAAAGTCTTACCAAAGTTTGGAAGTTGCAGCAATGGCGCGTGCGTAAGCTTGTACTTCAAAGATGCAAAGGACTCCTCTTGTGCTTTTCCCCAATGAAACACCACACCTTTCTTCGTCAACTCGTGCAACGGTGCAGCAATGGTGCTGAAATCTTTGACGAAGCGGCGATAGAAACCTGCAAGACCAAGAAAACTCCGTACCTGTGTGATGGTTTGGGGCAACGGCCAGCTCTCAATGGCCTCAATTTTCATCGCATCCACCTCAATTCCCCGTGGAGTAACAACATAGCCAAGGAAAGAAACTCTATCGGTGCAAAAGATGCACTTATCAAGATTAGCAAACAAACGTGCATCTCTCAAAGCATAAAAAATAGCACGTAAGTGTTCCATATGTTCATCCAAAGACTTGCTGAAAATTAATATATCATCAAAGTAAACCACCACAAATCGCCCAATAAAAGCCCGCAAAACCTCATTCATCAATCGCATGAAAGTACTAGGTGCATTGGTTAAACCAAAAGGCATAACTAACCACTCATATAACCCAAATTTTGTTTTAAAAGCTATTTTCCATTCATCTCCAAGTTTCATTCTTATTTGGTGGTAACCACTACGCATGTCTATCTTTGTAAAAATTATAGCACCACACAACTCATCAAGCATGTCATCTAGCCTAGGAATAGGATGACGATATCGAATGGTAATATTATTGATAGCTCGACAATCAACACACATACGCCAAGTATCATCTTTCTTAGGAACCAAAAGCACAGGAACATCACAAGGACTAAGGCTTTCATGGACATACCCACGGTCCAACAGTTCTTGGACTTGTCGCTGAATCTCCTTAGTCTCCTTGGGATTGGTGCGATAAGTAGCACGGTTCGGCAATGTGGCTCCGGGAATCAAATCAATTTGATGCTCTATCCCTCTCAAAGGTGGAAGGCCCGGTGGTAACTCAGCTAGAAAAATGTCCTCATACTCCTGCAAAATGTTAGTGACAACAGGAGGCAAAGTGCTAGCAATATCATCAAGCGAAAACAAAGCTCATTTGCATACCAAAGCATAGCACATATCATCATCAAAAAGTTCAGCAAGTTCAGATTTCATTGCGAGCATAACTCCCCCCTTTAATTTAATTCCCTCAACCTCAGAAGTTGGTGCAGACTTATCCTTTTTAGGTGGGTAAATAGATTTAGCAACTTGCTGATTTTCAGATTCCTTATCATGCAAACTAGCAGCTCGATTTTTATCAGCTTGTACAATTTCAGCAGGTGTCATAGGTAGCAAAGTAATTTTCTGTCATTTATGTATGAAAGTGTATTTATTACTTTTGCCATGGTGTATAGCATCATTATCAAATTCCCAAGGACGTCCCAATAAAAGAGAACAAGCATCCATAGGTACGACATCACAGTCAACAGAATCAGCATAGGTACCAATAGAAAAAGAAACTCTATAGGTTTGTGTTACCTTAGCTTTTCCCGCATCACTAAACCACTGAATACCATATGGATGTGGATGAGGGCGTGTGGCCAATCCAAGCTTATTGACCAAATCAAAACTCACCAAATTATTGCAACTACCTCCATCAATGATGACACGTGCGTGACGGCTATTGATGACGAAAAAAATTTGGAACAAGTTATGGCGTTGGATCTTCTCAGGTTGTTGTACTTGTGCGCTGAGTACTCGCTGCACAATGATGTTTCTGAAGGCCGTCATGTCCTCACTACCAAATGCAACGCCACGATCATCATCAATATCATTTGCCTCATCATCTTCAACATCGGAGGTGCTTATGTATCCATCTTCTGTAGCAATGTATGCCCGCTGACTAGGGCAATCCTTCTGCACGTGGCCAAGCCCATGGCAATGGTGGCACTGAATGTTGGAAGTGCGTGGTGTCGAGGTGGTACTCTTGCAGCCCTCCTGCAAAGAATTTTTACCTGAATCTGAAGAACGTGCAGAAGATGGTGGTGACGGTGATGGTGCAGCAGCTGTTGAAGGTGTAGATCTCTTGCTCGTTGGTGGGGGTGCTCGAAAAGAAGTTGGCTTGGGCAGCCCCGAAGATGGCGTTGTACGTGGCGTGTAGGAGGTGCTTCCCACCTTGTTCTTGCCATGCTGTTCACGCCCCTGAATCTCCTTTTCTGCAAGCATAGCATATCGAAACAACTGGTCGACAGTGTTAAAGTCCTTATAATCAACTATGTCCTGAATATCACGCCTCAAGCCTGAATAAAAATGACAGATAGAATCCTCAGGCCCTTCTACAATACCACAACGCATTATGCCTTTTTGCAAAGAACCATAGTAATCCTGCACAGAAGTTTCTACTTGTTCTAAACGCTGCAATTTCTTACGCAAATCTCTATGATATGAATGAGGAACAAAACGATCACGCATAGCCACCTTAAGCTCATTCCAAGACGTAGGTGCTCTACCATCGCCAACTAGACCAGTCCACCAAATAATAGCAAAGTCCTTAAACTCACTTGTGGCTTGTCTAACTTGATGTTCTTCTGGTACAAGGTGGGCAGAAAATTTTTGTTCTACTGTCATCTCCCAATCAAGGTAACCCTCAGCATCATAATGACCCGAAAAAGATGGAATGGTAAACTTAATCTTAGCATAAGGGTCATCACGATTGTTATTACCTTGGTGAGCGCCACCCATACCTACCCTGTTATGGCGAAGGCGACATTGTAGTCGTGTGTTTCTAGTAGCTGCTTCATCATAATTACCATTGTCATCAAACACCGCGTCATCTGGAAACATGGAGGTGGTGGTTGTTGTGGCTGTGGCTGTGGTCGTGCCTCCACTACAACAACTCTGTCGGCAAGCTCGGACACCCGTCGGTCCACCCTCTCTAACATGGTGCCAAGCTTCATAGCGATGAGCGCGTCAGTGACAGCCTTGTTGATTGTTTCTTCCATCTTGTCACGAGAAGCTTCAAGCTCTTCTCGAAAAGCATTCCATCTTGTCGCGTCAACACATTCACTGAAATCTGCGGGAGCCTTCGGTGTATCATCTCCTGCCATCGAAAAGCACCAAAAAAGATTACACAGTGAAGGTTATCCCTAATAATCCGACTACGTGCTCTCAACACAGCAAATGAAGCGTCTTACCAAGCTCTTGCAAGGTTCTTACCAACAAGCAAGGCAAAGGATACCTGGAAGGTGTGTAGTCCGCGATTGCAAGGGCCAAAAACCAGTGCCGTCCAGAAGGTGTATGTGGAGCTTTGGGAAGGCACAATATGTAGCAAGGAGTAGCAAATAACGAATGCAGAATAGCAAAGTTCAATAAGTATCCAATGTACAAGTCACAATTGCTGGCTTAGACGTGTCCTAGACATAGCACAACAAGTTGGAACAAGAAACAATGGAAAAATCTCATAGGACAAGCAAAACAGCACTCTATGCAATCGTTTTTAATCTTTTCAGAATTTCCCTCCAAAACCTCCGGACTAGTAGGAATCACAAGCTTTTTTTTATTTTTTCAACTAATTTTTTTATATTTTTGTCTTAACAGGGATACCAAAAGCTCCAAGCACACAAATTTGCACCCTTTTTTTGAGGTGAGATGCGGCCTAGGGAAATTCAAGAACAAACGCTGAAAACCCTAAAACAACTTGATCAATTTTTTTCTTTATCTTCCTGATTTTTTTTGAATTTTCTGAGTCAGGCAAACAGGGTGAAGCTGCTGTAAAAAATTGAGCCAAAACGGAGCACCGAGCGAAAAGTTATGCCCGTTTTACTGAAGGTACCTCAAGTTATGGTTTTCGGGAGGCCCACGATGTGGTTCTCTGGAGGCTCAATTCGGCAGGATGCGCGGCGGCGGTTAGGGTATGCAAGATGAACCAAGAAGGGCTGCGATGCAAGGCGATGAACACACGGCGGCTCGCAACCTATCTAGGGCTTGCACGGCAGGATTTCACGCAAGGCAGCTAGCGAGGGCAAGTCGAGTTATGGGGTGGCACGACTTGTAATCTGGTAATGGTGGATGGGATAGCGGCGGAAACAAACAATGCACAACAACGGGTGATTGAACTACGATGACGAACACAACCTAATACCAGCAACAAGACTTGACCACGGACACAAACTCAACAAAGCGAATCTGAAACGAAAATGCAAAGGCTAAAAGGGTACTAGGACAACGGAATTTTTTTAGGGCTATTTTCTGGACTATAGGACAAAGGCGAAAGGGCGAACCTAACGGTAAACCTGTCTCTGGATACCACTTGATGGGAACTAGGGTTTCCTGATCTTCTGAAAGGTTTTGATAACTCTCGATTTGGTGGAGTCGTGACTCAAATCGATCCGGCTTCCGAACCACACGTTCCGAACCCCGCAATCGCAGCACCACGTCTCCTTGGGTTATCAACCGGCATTGCACGGTTGACCTCACCCATAAGGCTAATCCTTGCCTATGAATCGAAGAACACAAGCAAGAACGAGAAAGATTGCAACACAATTGCAGATGTATGATTAAACTTACGAAGTTGGGGTCTCACAAACCGTCGAGCGGCGACACTGTTCTTGACAGAATTGATCTAAGCAAAACCCAAAGGCGGCGGCTACTATTTTACGGAGTGTAGGGTCATGGTCGACCCCCCTGGACGCGCCCCTAATGGGCTCAACACGATACACGGCCCAAAGGCCAAAATACGACGACGCAGCACCGAAACACATTCTGGATGTCAACTTATTTTGTCGATTCCCGATGACTCAGGACGAATTTTGACATGAGACCAGTGCCATTGCAAAGATTATCTTCTGAGCTTTCCAAGAATATAAAGAACATCCAAATCCGAGCCCGTATGCGACCTGGGCGTCCGATTTAGCGCTGACTACTCCTGGACTCCGAGGTGGACTCGAAGTCGAGTTGATTTGGGCCTCTATCTTGACTTGCACGCCCTTGCTGGTCCTCTCCACCTTGAAGCCCTTCTCCAACTATCCTCTGGTCCTCTCCATGGTTCCTAATTACAATATAATCATTAGGTAGCAATCTATTCTCGTAATCACAAAGAGAACGACTTAGGAACGAGCTCACCTCTAAATTCAATTGTCGCTCACGAGCTCTAGTGATTGGACCTTGAACGATCAATGGAGGATTGTTGAGAGTATCCATAGGAGTGATGTCCTCATCAACTCTATCCATATTTGCTATTGTCTGAATTGTTTGCTAAGTCGTCTCAAGGTTACGTGTCAATGTATGAGAACGTCTATTACACAGCAACCCTAATAGGTGTCAAGGACGGCCATAAGGGGTCCCCTAACCTTAGGGATAAACACCCTTGAAAAACGCAAATAAACCTCTACCAAATCTCCACAAACCAGAAAAGGTCTAAGTGCACAAAGCCACGGCCCACTCGAGGCCCTTCGAAAAGGCCCCGACGTGCGCACCTCATCTCCGCCTCGATCGAGGGTGCCGACGACCCTCGAGCGAATGGCAAACTCCACCTCGATCGAGGCCTCTACAGTCGAGCCCCACGCGATCCTCGACTCCAGAAAGGTGGTTTGCCCAATTCCAATGCGAATGGCTTTGAAATTTGGCCCAATCAAGTGATGGGATGGATTTGGCATAAAATTAGGTCAACTTTGGGCCAAGGCTGGTCTACTAAGTTTTAGGGTGATTTTAATTTTCGGAATAATTATTTTCCTGGTTATAAAATAATTTCAAATAAGTCCAGAATTGATGTTAAAACCATGAAAAATATTCTGAAAATTCTAAAAATCCTAGGAAAAATTTCAGAGATAGAGTTGGACATGAGGAACCCAAATAAAATATTTGCAGCTCATGAAAAAGATTTTAGCACCTTTCATAAATACTAGAAGGTTCTAGAAAATTCACATTGGGCTTCTAAACGCATTTTAGAAAACTTTACACTCATAAAGCCACTAAATGAAACCGGCATGAATGTAAAGCACTCAATATTATAACCTATGTTATTTATTTTGAATTATTTTTCTGTGCTAAATTCCCTGTTAATTATATAAAGCTTGGAAAATTTTAGAAAATTGAGAAAATCATTGTATTAATTATGCTGACAAATCACATCCCAAAATCCAAAAATTTTGGGGTGTGACACCCGGCCAGAGGTCGAATGACCAGACGCAAACCAAAACCATGACAACGCAACGCATCCGCATCCCCTGATATTGGCACTCACCTCAATCAACCTAGACGCTTGGGACTTGGAGGCTTCCCCTCCTCTCCCGCCTTGCTTGTAAACCCCTACTACAAGCCCCCCGGTGCAAGATAATACAGTGCACGCACACCCTTTGCTGGATGTATGGCCCCGCGGCCGGAACCAGGATAAACCTCGTGTCATTGTGTTAGCCTTTGCACCAACCATCGAGAGACAGGACACATCGCACTCATTCTAGTTAGTGTCGGGTGACTGAACCGAACACCGACAGTGGCGCGCCAGGTAGGGGGGCGTTGTGATCGTTCTCTTCATCCACTATCTCTCTCGATGGTGATCCGCACCAAGCGCAATGATCGATTCCCTATGGACCCGTTTCCGGCTGGACACCAGATCTAGTTCTTGAACTTGGAGTTCGAGGCGATCGGCAATGGCTACCTCATGCGGCTCCTTTCGAGGAACGCAAGGGTGGAGGCTTCGGAGCCACCCCCACCATTTCCCCGACGTCGGAGGCGTTCAGGTCAGCGCGCGCGGAGCAGCGCAGAGCGGCTCGTGCATGCTCCCCCGAGCGGGTCAAAGCTGACGAGTCTCAACCTGCTGCTGTGGCGGGAGAGGCTGCGCCTTCACCGACTATCACACCCGGATTTACACAAAAACCCGAATGCTGCCATATATGTGCCCAGGAAGTCCACAGAACACATACAGCTAATAAATATGATAAACGGAGTACATATGCTTGAATAAAATTAGTTAAATCAGAGTTTACCAAAATAAAACACAGCGGAAGTCTATCTCTCTCAACAGGTAGAGCCTCAAGTCCACAGGGACACCGACTAGTTGACCACAGCTCAGAAGTATCACTGATCCATATGTTACCCATCCGGGATTTTATTGAATAATAGCAAGCGTAAGTAAATGTCTTACTTAGCAAGTATAGCACAAGTATATGAAGGCTCAAAATAAGGCTAGACACGGCTTAACTACATTAGCACTTTTAGTTGGTTCGTTTTAAAATTATCCAAGTTACTACAAGTGAATGAAGCCTAGGTGTAACCCAATTAATAAAGTATAAGTTACATTAAACATAAATAAATATCATCTTCTAATAAAAAAGGATCCATGCCGCTTGTGACCCAGAGCAAGGCTATCATGATAGATTTTACACTCTGCAGAGGTTTTTCCCTTTACCCACCAGTCGCGTAAAACCTCAAACGAACTTTAAACCCAACCACGCGAAGGTGGATCAGACCTCACAAATCACACTACCGAGGTGTGACCGCATAGGGACGCTACGAGGTTTTTCACAAGACACCCTAACAAGACAGTGGCCGATTATGGTACAGCACAAGCAGCATGGCCTAGGCACCGAGATTGACGTACGCCTACGGAGTCACACCATAGGGGGGTCAATGGCATCTAGAGCGCGGGCATCTCACCCAACAGTGCGCAACGTGTGGAGTTCCCCATCGCAGGGACTCCCAGCACGGGACTGTGCCTCACGGGGGCATAGTCGACGGATCACCCGACCTCGGTGGATCAAGACATACTCTCACCCATGTTTCCCACAACGCCGTCGGCAACTCCGGTAACCACCGGCAAGCTAGAGACGTACAAGTTAGTTGACCAAGACCAGAGCCATAATAGTTCTAGCGGTGGCGACAGGCTCCTGGGTTGTCGCTTTAAAAACCGGACCTTAGGGAGAGACACTGGAGCAAAGCACACAGCACATGCCCCAGTTCCCTAAACCATGTTGCTAAAAAGCAAGTTTATCATTAGTGTTGAAGTGAACCATTAAGTCAAAATTAATAGTTAAATAATGGTGACAGTAGCTGCGCATAGCAAAATCTACCCATATGCATAAACCCAAGGTAATCAAAGGATATGAGTAAACAAACTAGGTACAACCTTAATAGGACATCAATTTAGACACATGCATATGAAAGTAAATGTATATAAAAAGGGTGTTTATGTAGCAAGGATTGTCCATGCTATAACTTGCCTCAAATCTATTATAATTACTCATAGTCTTCAAATCTTGATCTTCAAACTCTTCTGCTTGAAATCTCTCGATGACGTTCCTCTACTCGCAGCAATCAACGACCTGAGCACAACATGTAGCTAAACAAGAGAACAAACAATATAATACTAAGAATAGTGCACCAATAAAAATAAAAGCTTTAAAAGAGCATGCTAAGCGGAAGGGCTCGATTCTATGGTCACGTGAGCTCAAGAATCACTCCAATCGGAGCTAGAATGAGAAAGTTATGGCATGATCAATTCTCGTCATCATGTGACATAGTCTGCTAGTTTATTTTCTATCTCGAGTTCTAGACATCAGATTAATGTGATTCCAATTGGGTTAGCTTCACAATTTGATAATATATATTCTGGAAAAAGATCACGATATTAGGAGCTAATGTCTAGAAACGACACATGATTTAGTGCACCGTTCAGAATCTGTTTTTGAGCTTGAAAATCTCTGCTGCGACTTATTGCTATCCGAAGGATTTTGGATATAAAACAATACGAATATATGCTTGATTGATTTTAGTTAAACAAAATTGTATGTAATGGTTATTTCAAATAATTCTATTTGAATTTGTAAAATCGAGGTAAAACTTGAGTTCAAACAAATAAGAAAATTTTTGAAGCACTTTAGTCAAAGTGTGCAGGAATATGTTTAAATATTTTCTACTTAGTTATAGGAATATTTTGACCTGACTTCTTCAATGAAAGTTGTAGGAAATGTTCTGTAGATATCCAAAATGTATTTATTTGCTAGATTTGGTTAAGCGGATCAAAAGTTATGGTCAAAATAGTGAGCAGCTATGAAATCTAGTCGAATTTTCACAAAACGTTGGAATCGGCTATTCATGATTTAGGCGTTAGATTTCTTTGAATCTGTACCCTTGTGACCAACATGAACTAGTTGATAAGTTTAGTTTAAGTTGACATGAATCTAACACAATGAAAATGGATTAAAACGAATCTAAAACGTGGAAACTATGGACTAAACAAGATTTTCAGTGCTTAAAACTAGCAGGGGCTTTTCTACGAAAGAGTATAGACTAAACGAATATGGTAGAAAATTACAAGATTTGCTGAGGGTCTTACTGAAAATCTTGAGGCCAAAAACGACGGAAGGCTCGGTGCGACGACAAGACGAAGAATGGGCAGTAGTGGAAGATATGGTGGAAGAAGACTATCTTCGGGAATCCCAAACAAAGGGGCGTCCCTGTAAAGGAGTCGATGGCGTGCCTTTTCCAGAGTAGAGGTGGTTCGTATATATAGGGAGAAAACCTCTCACTTCCAGGTTCATTACCAATATGGGACTAAAGGTGGGTTGCCCCATTCCAATGCGAATGGGCTTTGAAATTTTGCCCAATAAAGTGATGGGATGGATTTGGCCTAAAATTGGGTCAACTTTGGGCCAAGGCTGGTCTACTAAGATTTACGATGATTTTAATTTTCAGAATAATTATTTTTCTGGTTATAAAATAATTTCAGATAAGTCCAGAATTGATATTAAAACCATGAATTTTTTTTTGAAAATTCTAGAAAAAATTCCAGAGATAGAGTTGGACATGAGGAACCCAAATAATATATTTGAACCTCACGAAATGGATTTTAGCCTACTCCAAAAATTGGAATTTGCTCTAAGGAAAATAGGAATAAATACCAGAAAACTTTGGAAAATTCCCACTATGCTTCTAAACACGTTTTTGAAAACTTTACAGACACAAAACCACTAAATGCAACCGGCATGAATGCAAAACACTCAATATTAAACCTATGTTGTTTTAATTTAACTCAGAAATCAAAAATTTCCTATACTAAATTCCCTGTTATTTATTTAAAGGTTCGAAAATTTTAGAAAATTAAGAAAATCATTGTATTAATTATGCTATCAATTCACATCCCAAAATCCTTGGGCGCCCATGCTACGCTAAGTTCATA
This sequence comes from Echinochloa phyllopogon, assembly GCA_033239725.1. NCBI lineage: Eukaryota > Viridiplantae > Streptophyta > Magnoliopsida > Poales > Poaceae > Echinochloa > Echinochloa phyllopogon. The sequence continues at coordinate 9,661,240 of BTCW01000016.1, read as the reverse complement.
GCGATCCCGAACTACACCTACCTTAAGATGAAGATGCCGGGGCCGAAGGGCGTCATCACGGTGGGGCCATCGTTCGAGCACGCTTACGAATGCAACGTAGAATGCGTTGAGCGCGCTGAAGAACTCGCGGACGATGAGGGCCTTGTCGTGGATCTGGAGAAGATGGCGAACGAAGCCGTCGACTTCGCCCACAAGCACGCGGGCAGCTTTGAGCCCGCCGAACACACCAAGGTGGTACCCCTTGACCCCAGCGCCTCCAATGGCAAGACGTTGAGGGTCAGTTCCACCCTCGACAGCAAATAGGAAGCGGTGCTCGTCGACTTTCTCTGCGCCAACGTCGACATCTTCGCGTGGAGCCCCTCGGACAAGCCAGGCATACCGAGGGAGGTCGCCGAGCAATCCCTTGACATCCTGCCCCACTCCAAGCCGGTGAAGCAACGTCTGCGACGCTTTGATGAGCAGAAGCGCCGGGCGATCGGCGAGGAGGTGCACAAGCTCTTGGAGGCCGGATTCATCAAGGAGGTACTCCATCCCTACTAGCTAGTTAATCCTATATTAGTTAAGAAAAAGAATGGGAAGTGGAGAATGTGTGTAGATTACACTGGTTTAAATAAAGCATGTCCCAAAGTTCCTTTTCCTTTACCACGCATCGATCAGATAGTATATTCAACTGCAGGATGCAAACTTTAATGTTTCCTTGATGCATATTCCGGTTACCACCAAATAAAGATGAAAGAGTCCGACAAGCTCGCGACTTCTTTTATCACCCCCTTCGGCATATTTTGCTACATCACGATGTCGTTTGGGCTCCGGAACGCTGGAGCTACATACCAGTGGTGTATGCTCCACGTTTTCGGGGACCATATCAGGCAAACCATAGAGGCATATGTCGACGACATCGTTGTAAAATCCAGGAAGGCGGACGACCTGGTAAACGATTTGTGTGCTGCATTTGATTGCCTCCAGGCTAACAGGGTAAAACTAAACCCAGAGAAGTGCGTCTTTGGGGTGCCTCGAGGCATGCTCTTGGGTTTCATCATCTCTCAGCGAGGCATTGAGCCCAACCCTAAGAAAGTCTTGGCCCTCGAATGATGGGACCGATCCGAGACCTAAAGGGTGTATAGAAGGTATTGGGTTACCTGCCGGCCCTAAGCCGTTTCATCTCATGACTTGGTGAGAAAGGCTTGCCTCTGTATCGACTCCTGAAGAAGCACGAACACTTTTCTTGGACCCCCGAGGCTCAGGAAGCCCTCGACATGCTAAAAGCATCGCTCGCTCGTGCACCAATCTTGACACCGCCAAAGGACGGTGAGCCCCTCTATCTCTACGTGGCCACGACGACTCAAGTGGTCAACGCGGTCATCGTCATAGAAAGAGCAGAGGAGGGCCATGATCTGCCGGTATAGAGGCCAGTGTATTACATCAGCGAAGTGTTGTCCGAGACCAAGATGTGATATCCACACATCCAGAAGATGCTCTAAACAGTAGTGCTAGCGCGGCGCAAGCTGCGTCACTACTTCGAGGCTTATCCTGTCACCGTGGTCTCGTCTTTCCCCCTGGGAGAGATAGTCCACAACCAAGACGCCACGGGTAGAATAGCCAAATGATCTGTGCAATTGATGGGTGAGACTCTCACCTATGCGCCTTGAAAGACGATAAAATTGCAAATCCTAGCGGACTTCATCGCTGAGTGGACCGATACCCAGCTGCCCCCACCTCAGATCCAAGCAGAATGCTGGACCATGTCCTTTGATGGGTCGGTGATGATAACTGGCGCAGGCGCAGGCCTCCTTTTCGTCTCGCCTCTCGGGGAGCACATGTGCTACGTAGTATGCTTACACTTCCCGGTGTCCAACAATATGGCGGAATACGAGGCCCTCCTCAGTGGGCTCTGCATCGCCATCGAACTAGGCGTCAAGCGCCTCGACGTCCGGGGAGATTCTCGGTTGTTCATTGACCAGGTGATGAAGGACTCAAGCTGTCACGACGAGAAGATGGAGGCGTACTGCAACGTTGTGCGTTGGCTCGAGGACAAATTCCATGGCCTCGAGTTCAACCACATCGCGTGAAAGTACGAGGAAGCGGATGAGATGGCCAAGATTGCGTCAGGGCGGGTCACCGTCCCCCCACATATTTTCACCCGCGACCTCACCGAGCCTTTTGTCGACTTCAAGAAAACCGCCAAGAGCCCCAGTGCCCTCAGGGGCTACACCCTCGAGAGCTGCTGATGTCGAGCCCTCGGATGAGGACCCCTCGAAAGGGGAACCCGAGGCTTCGGATCCCGGGGCATCTTCGGCTGACGAGGCTGAGGCAATGGAGATCGATGAGGCTCCACCCTCTCAAGACTGGCGCGACCAGTACCTCGATTGGATCGACCGAGGGGAGCTACCCCCGGATCGGACCGAAATGCGGTGCATCGCCAGAAAGGCCAAGTCCTTCGTCTTGATTGACGGAGAGTTGTACAAGCGCGGTCCCTCGGGGATTTTGCAGCACTGCATCCCCATCCCCGAGGGTAGGGAGCTTATTCAAGACATACACGCCGGTGTGTGCGGTCATCACGCAGCAACACGCACCGTCGTCGGCAACGCATTCCGGCAGGGCTTTTACTGGCCCACGGCGGTTGCTAATGCCAACGAAGTCATGCGCACTTGCGAAGGGTGTCAATTCTATGCACGCAAGTCCCACCTCCCGGCGCACGCCTTGCAGACCATCCCCATCACGTGGTCTTTTGCAGTGTGGGGGCTGGACCTCGTCGATCCTCTGCGAGCGGTGCCCGGGGGCTTCACTCACTTGCTGGTGGTCATCGACAAATTCTCAAAATGGATCGAGGTTTGACCCATTAGCAGCATCATATCCGAGCAAGCCGTGCAGTTCTTCATGGACATAATCCACATGTTTGGGGCACCCAATTCGATAATAACTGACAATGGCACCAGTTCACGGGCAAGAAGTTCTTGGAATTCTGTGACAGCTACCATATCCACGTGGATTGGGCGGCTGTAGTGCACCCACAGACGAATGGCCAAGTAGAGCGTGCCAACGTCATGATACTACCAGGCCTGAGGCCAAGAATCTTCAACAAGTTGAACAAGTTTGGCCGAAAGTGGGTCGCGGAGTTACCCTCGGTCATCTAGAGCCTTAGAACGACCCCGAGCAGAGCCACGGGCTTCACCCCGTTCTTCTTGATCTATTATGCCGAGGCTATCCTCCCCACGGACTTGGAGTACGAGCCCCCCAGGCTTAAGGCTTACCAAGAAGAACAAAACTAGCAAGCCAGCGAGGACTCGCTGGATCGCGTGGACGAGGCTCGTGACGTGGCGCTCCTGCACTCAGCACGGTACCAGCAATCTCTCTGATGATATCAAGCACAGAGGGTTCGACGTTGAGACCTCAACAAGGGAGATCTTGTGCTGAGGCTTCGACAGGACAGTCGAGGGCACCACAAGCTCACGCCGCCATGGGAAGGGCCATACATTATCGCTGAAGTCCTCAAGCTTGGCACGTACAAGCTCGTGAACGATAAGGGCGAAGTCTTCGCCAACGCTTGGAACATTCAACAGCTAAGTCGCTTCTACCCAATTCGATAATAACTGACAATGGCACCCAGTTCACGGGCAAGAAGTTCTTGGAATTCTGTGACAGCTACCATATCCACGTGGATTGGGCAGCTGTAGCGCACCCACAGACGAATGGCCAAGTGGAGCGTGCCAACGGCATGATACTACAAGGCCTAAGGCCAAGAATCTTCAACAAGTTGAACAAGTTTGACCGAAAGTGGGTCGCGGAGTTACCCTCGGTCATCTGGAGCCTTAGAACGACCCCGAGCAGAGCCACGGGCTTCACCCCGTTCTTCCTGATCTATTATGCCGAGGCTATCCTCCCCACGGACTTGGAGTACGAGCCCCCCAGGCTTAAGGCTTACCAAGAAGAACAAAACCAGCAAGCCAGCGAGGACTCGCTGGATCGCGTGGACAAGGCTCGTGACGTGGCGCTCCTGCACTCAGCACGGTACCAGCAATCTCTCTGATGATATCAAGCACAGAGGGTTCGACGTTGAGACCTCAACAAGGGAGATCTTGTGCTGAGGCTTCGACAGGACAGTCGAGGGCACCACAAGCTCACGCCGCCATGGGAAGGGCCATACATTATCGCTGAAGTCCTCAAGCTCGGCACGTACAAGATCGTGAACGATAAGGGCGAAGTCTTCGCCAACGCTTGGAACATTCAACAGCTAAGTCGCTTCTACCCATGAATTTCCAAGTTTCTTTGTAAATATTCCATATTCGCAACCGATAATAAAGAAAGGCCACGAACAGGAAGACTCGGTTTTTCCCTCGATAAAGCCAAGTCTACCTCAGGGGCTGCGATGGGGGCTTCCCCCCTCCTAAATCATCCTATTTTCGCAGATCTTTTCTTCTAAAACTTTTTATCACATTGCACCTCGCGCGCTTAGAAAAGGTAGAAGCAGGGCGTAAAATGACTAAGGCCACGGCCGGCCGAGTCGCGGAACTGCCTACGCCTCCGGGATACAGCATCCCCCTCAACACCTTACGCCTAAATCGCTTTACGAACACAACCTTCCCCGCTGAAATATTTACAAGCCACGTAAAAATGCGATAAATGTACTAAATGATACTTCAAATAAATTGTGCAAACAAATTGTTTATTACAAATAAGTGCCAAGCCAAATCCTAAGTTACGTACTCTACTCTCTGAGCGTTTCAGGGCACGTCTTCCCAGTCGCGAGGATTCGCGGTCGCAGCATCCCCACCTTCGTTCGCGTCAGGGAAGAGGTCGCCCTCGAACAGCTCGGAAAGTACCGCGACGGTACCCTTGGCAGCGGCATCAGCTTTCTCGACGGCGGCAACTGCGGCGTCGTCGTCGAGGCCTTCGGCGATGATGTAGCCCGCAGCCAACGCCTCTAGCTTGACAACGAAGTGTGTCGATATTACGCCGAGGGTCTTCTGGACTCCGAGGCGAAGAGCACCCTTTAGGCGCCTGGCGACGCAGCCGCCCAAAGACCTTAAGCGACTGGCCACCGAGCTGCCGGATGGGGTCTCCTCTCCCTCGAGCTCCTTGCACGCGGTGACAGCGACACCCTCTAGGTCCTCGAGGTCCTCCTGAGCCTTCGAGTACGTGACTTGGAGGGACTCCGCCGTCATCGATGTGTCCGCCACGATCTTCCGCAGCTCTGAAAAATGAAGAAACACCAAGATAAGGCTCGACGAACACAAGACAGGCAAAAATATCAATGATAGCGACTTACCTTCGGTTCGCTCCTTTTCCTTCGCTAGCAGCACCTGTGTAGAGCTTGTCTTCTGCAGAAGCAAAGACATCAGAGCTCCCCTCTCCTAGGCAGAGATCTGCAGCGTCTCGACGGCAATGTGCCCCTCTACTAGAGCCTCGGTTAGCATCCCGATCGCTGCCTCCCCGGACTCGAGTTGGGCGTTCGCCGCCGCGACCGCTGCATCCCTCTGCTGAAGCTGGGACCTCGCCTCCTCATGCGCTGCGTGCTCCTGCTGGAGCTGGCCCTGCACCACCGCCAGCGCCTCGACCTTCTCCTGGAGTGCAGCGCCCAGCCTTGAGGCCTCCTAGGCCTTCTGCTCCGCCAGGGCTCTTTGGGCACTACGCTCCTCCTCGGCACGGGTCAAGGCCTCCCCACGCTGGTGACCCTCGGTCCACAATTCGTTTATCGCGGTGCGGAGTCTCTCCACCTCCGATTGCATGTCAGTGTTCTCCTGTACAACCCGATGCATGTCGGCATGCAGTTCAGTCATGTAGGAGATTTTCCTCCCCGCCATCTCCCTCAGTTGCTGCCAGTGAAAATATACAAGATAAGACATACACACACATGAGCACAAAAAGAACCAAGTAATTTAGGGGCAAGCCGACTTACCCTGTGGACCGTGAGCCCCCTGGACCTGTGGAGCTTGAGGGTAGAGAGGAGGGTGCTCTGCAAGGCGGAGCCGTCCTGTTGGTACAACTGCCATAGCTCCCTTTCTGCCTCCGTGTCATCCACGTGGCACGTTATGGTTGGTCCACTAGGTGTGTTCTGGTTGGTCCACATGTCGCATTCTGGTTAGTCACCGTGGCGCATTATGGTTGGTCCACGTGGCACATTATGGTTGGTCCACGTTGCATATTCTGGTTGGTCCATGTGGTATATTCTGGTTGGTTCACGTGTCGCCTTCTGGTTGATCCATGTGGCGCATTCTTGTTTGTCCACGTGGCACATTATGGTTGGACCACGTGTTTTCTGATACGTCTGTGGATCCACGTTGCCTTTTTAGCCGATGCCAGCCCATGTCTGGTTTCAAGGCCCATTTGACGTACACGTGGCTGATCACAATTACAAGCTGCAGGTCTAGATATCGAATCCTGATTGCCGCATATTTTTTTAATGCAAATTTACCTACGGGGCCCACCATTTACACGTGGCTGCCATATATGAACATGTGGGGCCCCGAGTTAGAAGTGGCTGTATGTGGACCCATTATATTTTTGGACCGAATCGCACCTTTGCGGGATCCGCTCTTACACATGCACTTGCATAACCAATATTGAATATTATTCGTCGCGATATTAAAACATATAGCGTCATAAATGAGTAACATGGATGGAGCATTATTCCGTGACAATATGGGGTGTTGTTCTATGACGTTTTGTTCATTTTCGTCATGAATTCGTAGCCCTGATGGCCATCACAAATGATTCATGATGAAACAAAAACTTTCGTCATAGATAAGCATTGTTCAATGACGCAAATCTAAAATGTCACCAGAAAAACGTCATAGATGTGAACATTTCTACTAGTGGTAGTTATTAACTAGTGTAGGCGTGGTGCCTAGACTGGATAGTAACATTGGTTTGCCCCTAATTCAACGTATGTGTGGTAGCCGCTAGGTGGTGACAGCACTATCGGCCTTCGTAATCCACCACGTTCGTCTCGCCCTGTAGGACCCGTGGAGGAAGTTGGCAGTTCTCCTTCTCATCCCTTTCTGTGAACCGTTGGCGCCTTGTCCCGACATTAAGGCAATAAAGTTAAGCGTGGTCTTTAAGCATTGTTTCCTCAGCTGTTGTATCTCTTTACCCGAGTGACCCGAATAGATAAAGTACCTAGGAATCTTTTCTCGTCTCGTTGTCCTCCCAACTAGCTAGTCCATCTCTTTCTTATCTGAGTTATCTTTGAGCTGTGTGCCATGATCTTCCACTCTTATCATCACAGTTATCCCCCGTCTTGACAGTAGTGTAGATATAATACTTGTTTACTAGTACTCTTGCCATAAGCTTCCCTGTAGAAAATATAAATTACGATATCTCGAATTAATCCATAGTAAAATGCTACATTGGTAATTACGTGTGTTTGCAGAATTTTTATTTATTTTACTACGCCGTAAGAAAAACCAATCCTGATAGTAGATCGTAAAAAGTGTCAACAATAATTAATTATATTATTCTTTATTTTTTTATTACCGCGCATTCAACAAGGGAACACGATACACCTTACTTCACGTTGAGCAACACGAAACAAATGGGAACACGGTACATGTTGTAGCAATTAGCTAGGAGCCACGGAGACGAAATTCCTTGAACGCGTCACCATAAGCACTGCACATTCCGACGAAAATGGCCTCGATCCATCCATCAAACGGGGTTCAACCCTTTGGCCGCAGGAAGGGGAGGGATGCTCTGCTCGTTCCTGAAGAAATCATCAGGATCCACCTTGCTTTTGACGGCTGCCAACCTCTCAAAATTACCTTTAAAATACTTCTCCCCCCAAACTCTGGCCTTATCGTAGCTGGTGACGTTACCCTCCAATTCGTTGGTCCCCAGGTCCAAGTCCCTGTAATTCACATACACAGCTCTTGGGTTCTTGGACACGTACGGCTCCAGCTCCTTGTGCACTCCCCTGACCCAGGTGATCCGCTTCTCCATTGCCGCCGTCCCATTCTCGAACCAGAACGAGTAGATCTGCAGCTGGTACAGGTACTTCCGGTGCGGGAACGGCGTCGCCGACGGCGAGATGCTGCCCATCCGGCCGCCGTAGGGATCCAGCATGATGGGCGGCGTCCCGGGCTCCTCGAGCCACTTCGACCATAAGCTCTCCCACGCGTGGCTTGGGATGGCTTCTTGCACATGGTCGGACTTCACCTTGAGGTAGTAGTCCGGCTTGTTGCTCCTGTCCAGGAGCACCTCGATCGGCTTGGCCGTCGTGAAGAACTCAATGAAGACGGTGGATTGGACCCAGCTCACCTCCTGGCAATCCGCTTCTGTCATCCCAAGATCCGGGAAGCGACGCTGCATGATGTCGACCAGGCGACCGCACCGGCCGAGGAACAGGGCGACGAAGTCCGCCTGCGGGTTCTGCACGAGCACGCGGAGGTACAGTTCCCTGGGCAGGAACGGTGCGACGCCTTGCCATTTGGTGATGAGATCGACGGCGGATTGGTTTCTGAACCGCCGGATGCCGAACACGGTCACCGTCTCCGGCACGCGCACCAGCCGCACCTTCCAGGACAGGACGACGCCGAAGCTCCCGCCGCCGCCGCCCCGGATCGCCCAGAAAAGGTCCTCCCCCATGGTGCTCCTGTTCAGCAGCCTCCCCTGGGCGTCCACGACCACGGCGTCGAGCACGTTATCGGCAGAGAGACCGTACTTGCGCGCCAGCGAGCCGAACCCGCCGCCGGTCAGGTGGCCGCCGACGCAAACGGTCGGGCAGGAGCCCGCGGGGAAGGCCAACGTGCGGTTGGCGGCGGCGGCGGCGTAGTAGAGCTCGCCGAGGGAGGCGCCTGACCCGACCCAGGCCTCGGCTCTTTCTGCGTCGATTTGGATGGCGCGGAGCTCGGCGAGGTCGAGGACGGCGAAATGCTGGTGGGGGTCGAGGGAGGCGTAGGAGAGGCCCTCGTAGTCGTGGCCGCCGCTGCGCGTGCGGATGCGGACGCTGTGGCGGCGGCCGCAGAGAACTGTGGTCTGGACATGGGCGGGCTCGGCGGCCGCAACGATCACAAGCGGCGTCACGGTGCCCGGCAAGACGTAGCGGAGGTTCCGAACGGAGGACAGAAGGAGAGCAGAGTAGGAGTTGTTTGCTGGGGTGTGGATGAGGCGAGGCGGAATGTCCGCGGAGAGGCAGCCGAGGAATGCATCGATCTCGCTGGAAGCTGACGACGACGTTGTTTTGCCGGAGAGGATGCAAAGGATCACGAGAAGGTGTAAGATTATTGGTGCTGTTGCCATGATCAATGCGTGGCAACTATGCTGGAGCACCGGATATATGTATATATAAGGCATGCACTTGTCTTGTACGTACGTAGTGCCAAAGATTCATCTGCTGCTCCGTCCATTTTGATAAGTACAGCATATAATTGGACTCGCTATGGACTCTAAGATTACACTCCAAAAGCCTCAAAATCTATTTAGTATTTGAACATGTGGCGGACAATTTGGAGCACGAAGACAAACACGTACCGAGATGGAAGTTTGTGGACGTGGGATCTACACTTTTTACGAGTAAAATGTGAGAAAGGCCAACCATGTCTATGTAAACCTATAAATATTTTTTTTCAAAACAAATACAGTACACATAAAAATACACACATATATACACATACACTTAACACTTAGTATACCTCTATAAATAACAATCGAATATACATACTATATGCTTAGTTGGCTTCCGTGCATAACATTTGCTAAGTACAAAAAGGAGCATTCAACGTGCAAGGCTATCTCCAAAAGAAAACTTTATTATCTCCGTAACCCGTTGCTTCAAAAGGAACGGGTGACCTTTTGGTCAGCCTCTAGAAAAAAAATCAAGGGCCCTAGTAACTTTTTTGGGCAGTCTTGTCGATGCTTTTTTTACTAAGGCTGCGTTTGGATCTAGACTACCTTAAATAAGTAACAATTAAAAGCATTAAACATAACCTAATTATAAAACTAATTATATAAGTCATGTCTACTTCGCGAGACGAACCTAACAAGCCTAATTAACCTACGATTACTACGTAATTATCACATGATCACTGTAGCATTATAATTATAGACTAATTAGGCTTAATAGATCCGTATCGTAAATTAGCTCTTGCTTATGTAATGTATTTTTTAATTAATCTATATTTAATACTCCTAATTAGCAATCTTCCATTTGATGTGACGGGACTAGAACTTTAGTCCCGAAAACCAAACAAGGCAAGAGGACAAACAAAGAAGCAAAAATATATAAGGTTTGTTCCTAGCAAATCATCAATACCAGAACTAAAAGAACGATTTCAACTCTCTCAAGAATAAAGGATCACTATTTTAGAATTTCTCATCCATACAAACTCGAAAACCTCGTACCCTGCTGTCGTGTCGGCACAATAAAGCCGAAGTCTATGACTGGAGCTTAAGTGTGCTGGCATTGGCACGGATAATCATTTATCTCTGTTGATGTCTGATAGATCTTAAACGAATAAGGAAATATGACTGAAACGAACTGAATTCTCGAATCTGAGAATCAATATCTTTATATCATTATGATAGTATAAGAATCAACGGCTATCATGTTCTGAATCTTAATATAATATCCCATCCATACAACGATAGATATGACTGCAATTACTATTTACATAAATAGAGTACAATGTCACAAAGTCGGTACACGCCACTTGGGCTAAATCGATAAGATGAAACACCTACGTAGCGGTAGCTAGGCTTCCTGTCTTCATCTCGATCATGTCTTCCCCACAGGCATCTTGAGCGAAGCAACATAACCCTCCAAAGCACCATCCAATAAAGTTATAGTTGATGTACATTTGTAAGCTTCATAACCGTTATATTGGTGCCATAATTTGAAACATATAATGAAGTATGCGAATTGGCCCACGCTGGCACAAATAATCGTTTATCTCTGCTGGTGCCTGATAGACCCAGCACAGATAACAAAAGTATGGAACTAATTGGTTATTAAGCCGAGCCGGCATTAGTATAAGGCCATGTTTGTTTTCCACGCGCTAAACTTTAGCGCCGTCACATCAGATATAAATACGTTAATTAGGAGTATTAAATATAGATTAATTTAAAACCCATTTCATAAATGAGGAGTAATTTACGAGACGAATCTATTAAGCCTAATTACACCATGATTAGACAATGTAATGCTATGGTAAATGTATGGTAATTATGTATTAATTATAGCAAAATTAGGCTTGTTAGGTTCGTCTCGTGAAATAGACATGACTTATGTAATTAGTTTATGTTTAATACATCTAATTATCACTTATTTAAAGTGCTAAACTTTAGCACCCGGATCCAAACACCACCTAAGCGTATCTCTACCTATGGTAAACATGATCTGTCATGTTTGTTAATAATTAATATGCCACTACCAGTGCTAGATGTGTTGGCTCAGATGCTACCACTACTATAAAAAGTCACATTCGTCCACTTCATTCTGTACCGGACGTTAAAAGACCCGGTACTAAAAGTGTCATTTTAACACCAGTGGTATTAATGTGGCGCGACCATTTAGTACCGGCTAGTAACACGAACCGATACTAAAGTGTGGCATTTAGTACCGGCTCGTGTTACCAGCCGGTACTAAATGGTCATCCACGGGTTACTTCAAAAGAAAAATATCTCACATCACATGTGATCAATAGGTGGGATGGTAAGGAACCATTGTGCGAGGGCAAGAGGTCAAGGGTTCGAATCCTCGCGGCCGCGCACGCGCATTTAGGCCGCGTTTAGATGCCCCGATTCGGTGGGACTGTAGCGTTTCGTTTGCATGTGCGAAAAATTGTCCAAAAATTTATTAATTAGGCTCAAAATGTTCGTCTCGCAGAGTACAACAAAACTGTGTAATTAGTTTTTGATTTTATCTATATTTAGTACTCCATGCATGCTATGACATTTTTATGTGATGGGGAATCTTCTTTTTGCATAGTAAATTTGGGAGGTGAATTTGGGATCTAAACAAGCCCTTACCGTTTAGTACCAATCAGCAGCAGCCGGTACTAACTGGCTTGCAAGTTTGCCAGCCAGCCAGTACGGTCTTGTCTGTAAGCTATATGTCCACCAAGACATTGTTAGCAAATATTAGATACACGAATTGGCCAGCTACCGACCATCCAGCTCTAGACAACCAAACTCGTGCATTCTCACATTCAAACAAAAATGTGTCCAAACCACCAGACTTTATACATACTAGTACGTGTTTGCAGTGCACAATTGAGCGTGAGCTTGAAACGAAATGAAGAGACACGGAAAGAGAGTTTGTTAGTGCTGGGCAATGAGCTTCCTCGCGATTTCTGTTACGCCTCCCAAGCCGATCGCCGTGAAGAAATTAATGGCGAACCGCGTGTTCCTGGCGCAGTCCCTGGGGAAGAGGGCGTCTCGTACCTCAATGTCGTCGTCGTTCATCTTCTTGGCAAGCGCCCGTATCCCGAGCTGCTCCCCGAGGTCCTGGAACAGAATCTTGATGAAGATGCGCGACGACGACGTGGTGTCCTCCTCCGTCACCCTCACGCGCCCCAGCGCGCCGCGCCACGGGAGGGCATCGGCCGCCAGCAGGTCCGCGAAGAACCTGGCCGTGGCGCGCAGCTCGTCGCTCGTCATGAGGTGCGACGCCGAGTAGTGCCCGGCGAAGCAGGCCTCGAAGCCGGCCTGGTACGCGCGGTCGATGGCGCACAGCCGCTGCCCGATCTGGCCGTAGAAGCTCGTGTACGCCTTCTCCTTCCTGCAGCACTCGACGAGCATAACGCAGAGCTCGGCCTCCTGGCCGGGCCGCACGACGGACAGGAGCTTGTGGCCCGCTTCGTCCGGGGCGGCGCTCGACATGACTGTCAGGTATATGGTTCTCCGGAGATTGGTCAGGTCGGTGTCGGTCTCGTCGTGGATGATCGCCTCCTCGTCGTCGGACTCGTCAGGACGAGATTGGGTCTTGTCGTCCTCGCTCTCGTCGTCTCCGAGCATGGCTCTCTTGAGTTCCTGGTACGCGGTCTCGTCGTGGATGATCGCCTCCTCGTCGTCGGACTCGTCAGGACGAGATTGGGTCTTGTCGTCCTCGCTCTCGTCGTCTCCGAGCATGGCTCTCTTGAGTTCCTGGTACGCGGCTTCATCTTGCTCGAAGGACGGGCTCGGCTTGAACACATCAAGATGGTTCTCGGGATCGAGCTGGTCGCTCCCGTCAAGCGAGAGCTCAATCTGATGAGTCACCTGGTCGTCCGGCTCGATGAGGTCCAGCTCCGGCCGGACGGCTGGGTGACTGCGGAACTGCGATTTCCGGATGGCAAAGAGATCCTCGATCATGAACTAGGTGCGTTTCTCGATGACCCCGTCGTGCAGGATGCTCCTGAGGCTGTCAAAGACGGCGCCGAGCCCTCGCGGGCACGACTCGTGGAGCGCGGCGCCGCACTCGGTGACGAACCCCACGGCGACCTCGACGGAGCCGTCCGTGGGCCGGTCGAGCAGCAGCGCGAGGACCTCCAGCGCCAGCAGGTCGTGCGCGACGCCCTGGTTCACCAGGTGGGCGACGAACGCCGCCGCGGCCACGAGCCGGTGCCGGTCGCCGGTGGCGTGGGCGCGCCTGAGGCGGAGCACGAGGCGGACGACGAGGAGGCGGCCGACGCTGGGGAGCTTGGCGCTGACGACCGCCCCGAGCGCCGCGAAGATGGGCGTGAAGGCCGGGCAGGACGCCTGGGACCGGAGGAGCGCGCGGCAGAGCAGGCCGCGCCCGCGCACGAGGTTCTCGGCGAGAAGCTCCGGCACCACGTGGCGGATGTTGGCGGGGGTCGCCTTGTTGACGAGGCCGGTGATGCTCTTCCGCAGCGCGTCCCAGCTACGGCGCTGGTAGCCATCGCCGCCACCGTCAGCGGCGGCGCGGTACGGAGGGACGTAGATACCGCCGCCGCCGCCGCCGCGCTTGCTTGGCGAGCGCGCCGTGTGTTCCTCTTCCTCCTCGGCTGCCGCCGTCCTCGGGCGCTTGCGGATCGGGTCGCTTGCGTTCGCCATCAGATATGCCGGCCGGTTCGCGTCGTGGAGACGAGATCGCAGCTTGATCCAATATATCTGCCGCGATTGCGGGAGGGATTCAGGGATCGGAGAAAATCGCAGTGTCCTACTTGGTCACGAATCCTACCTACGACGTTGGAAACTTGCGATGCACGCTCCGATATAAATTTCGGACGGCAGGACCGACTTGCCGTACAAGCCGTAATTAATCCCACCGACGCCACAGCCCCCTGGCCCTTCCGTCACCTGCTCTCCATCCGACTTCCGAGCCACGGCCGCTGCTGTCGCTCTGCACCTGATCTCCGCCGGAGGTCGTCGCCAGCAACGGTAGAATTTTCAATATCTTAGTAGTGTCCATCATTTTCTCTGATCCACTCCAAATTTATGTAGCAAGTGCTAACTCTCATGTCTAGTTGCTTTTGCTGGTACTCGTTCGATATCTTAGGCCTTGTTTAGGCCTCCCAAATTCCACCCTCAAATTTCACTGTGCAAAAAAAAAGATTTTCAGCACATCAAAATGTCATAACATGCATGGAGTACTAAATGTACATGAAATAAAAAACTAATTGCACAGTTTTGTTGTACTTTACAAGACGAACATTTTGAGCCTAATTAATCAATGTTTGGATAATTTTTTACTAATACAAACGAAATGCTATAGTGACGCAATGATTATGAAGTGACATCGTGCTCCCAAATTTGGCCCCCCAAATTTGGGATCTTGTCACACCCGGTTTTAGGAATAAAACCAGATGCATCTCATATGTGCGCCAGGATCAAGTTTACACACATATGGTAGACGTCACAAGTGAATATCCATAACCATGCATACGAAAGAGTATTAAAGTATATTTATTACAATCTCAGAGTTGACACAAATGTCATAGCGGAAGACTTAAATAAATGTTTAACTAAACGAAACGAAATAACTCCATCTCCACAGGCAGTTGACTGGCGGACTCGCCTAGAACTCCTTAAAATCAGTAGTATAGTCCTCAAAATTCTCCCAATCTGAACAACAGTCCGAGTGTGGTCGATGCAATATAAATAAACAAGTGTGAGCACATGTCGTACTCAGCAAAGTATGAAAATAAATGACATGCTAGGCTTTATAAAGTGGAAGACTGAAAGGATAGCTGCATTAAGCACTTTTAGTTGGTCAAATTTTATTAAGCATCTATTTACTGGCAGCTATAAGTATTTACCAACCACAATTAAATTAGTAACATAAACCCGTCAATCAGGTAATCACAATTTAGATCATATTCAGATAGATTAATCATGTGAGGGTCCAGGCCGCTCATGACCGTGAGCACGGCTGTTATAACAGTTTTACACTCTGCAGAGGTTGTACACATTCACCATAAGCCGTGATTCCCATTGCCCGAAAGCATGCACCCTTCCCACACCACGTGGACCGAATACTGGGTTTCACTATGAGACCTTTACAAAGATACTCTAATAAGTGATAGTTCACTAAGGCTTCCGGTTCAGGAGCAAAGCATAACCCTCCCTAGTGAGTCGCGTATCTTAGCAAAGCCTACCGCTCAAGAGGACCGGGCTATACCTCGTCAACCGCCGCACCTCTTGCCCCTTTCGGGTAAAACTATCCCAAACTAGAATACCTAATTAGTCAGTCAAAGCCAGAGCCACATAGCACTCATGGTTGCACTGTTTTCCTGGGTGGTCGCTCCATGTTCCAATTAAAAGAGGTGATCTTGTCCATTAATTAATTAAAAGATAGTAATGGAACGTAGAGTAGGGGTTTCATTAGACCAATCCTAGTTGAGAAACTAATCATCATCTACCAGTCAAATTAATTTAATGACCCAGCTGCAAGGTATGGTAAAAGAGACTAGGAAATCCTTAATGGGACCCAGTAATATTAATGCAAGCGATAAATAAACGGTGTAATTAAAATGCATGTCATTTAGGTACAAACGGGCATGATCAAGGAATACTTGCCTTCTTCGCAGCCCTGCTGCTGCTCAAACTCTTCAACAGCTGTTTCTTCAAACACTTCCTCGAACGACGCGTTTCCTATACGCAGCACACGAACACATACAAGAAAACAATACAATAAATAAGAAACAGTACACCAAACAATTCTAACAGAAGTAAACAACAGAACAAAACTAATCTATACATCACCACGAACGTGTGAGCTCGAGAATCACTAAAATCGGAGTTAAAACGCAGAAGATATGGCTTTTCTAAGGTTCAGGGACTTGCTGGCAAAGTTTTAAAACTTCCAGGGGCTTAACTGCGAAAATTCAAGGGCTAAAACATAATTTTGTATAAAACTACGATAGTTTTCATGTAAAAAGGTAAAACTTGGACCTCGGGCGCAATATTAGAACTTGCAGGGGCTAAACCGAAAGAAAAAGGACCTACTTGGAATTATTTTTGAACTACCCTAGGACTGCGGGTTGATTTTGTAAACTTGGAGGGCCTTTTTGCAAAACGGTCTAGTTGACCGGTATGGGATCTGTTTGACTCAGGGCTCGGGAGGAACTCGGCCGTTGGATCTTGATCCAACGGTCCGGGATCGATCGGGCGGAGGGGTGACGCCGGCGACGACGGGAGCGGCGGCGCCGCTGTCGGACGCGGCGGAGGCTCGCCGGCGCGACGCAAAAAACGCGCAAGAGGCCACCAAACTCGGCGCAGATTGGACCTAGAGAACCGGGAGGAGATGGCGACTTTACCAATGTGCTTCTTGACGGCCGAGAGCCCGCGACGGCGGTCGACGACGACGAGGGGCGGCCGGCGGCGCTGGAAGAACGACGGCGACCGATTGCGCTTGGCACGGCGGGGGAAACGAGACAAGAGCAGCACGGGAAGATTCCCTACCTCAAGACGACGGTCAAGGCGGGGTCTAGTGGAGCAGAGATGCGCCGGAACGCGAGATCGACGGCGGCGGCCGAGGACTCAGCGCGGCGGCGGCGGCGCGAGCAGCTGCTAGGGTTCGGAGCGGCGGCGAAGGGCGAAAAGGAGCGGGGGCAGTCGCGGAGCAACGACGCGCGGATAAGAGGGGTTGGGCCCACGCACCTTGGCGTGCTTGCCCCGGCCGTGGTCGGACCCGAGCTCCAAGCTCGGTCGGACTCGAGTCCGACTCGAGGACGATGGCACCGACAGGCGGGGCCCGCCTGGCAGCGACCTGAGCGGAAGGGGGAGGAAGCGGGCCGGCGTGGGAGGAAATGGGCCGGAAAGAGAACTTGGGCCGGGAAAAGGGAGCAGCCCGAAGAGGAAGGCCGGCCATCCGAAGAGGAAAAGAAGGAGGGGCAGAGATGAACTGGGCCAAGAGTTGGAGGGGCAAAACTAAACTCGACAGAAAACAACTAATCTAAACATCAAACAAATTCATATTAAATTTGAATTTAAACAGAATTTAAATTCAAACTTAATTGAACAGCAAGCAAAAGACAATTGCAACAGCATGAATGCATCAACAACTTATTTTGACTAAAATTATTTAATATGATATTTAAATTGATAAAAGGCTAGAAATTCCAATTAAATCATAGAAAATTTATTTAGGCCTTAATAAATCCTAGAAAATTTCAGAAGTTGCTACAATTTAATTGTGATGAATTTTAGGGTGTTACAGATCTAAACAAGGCCTTAGTTCCAAAAAGCAACTCCCAAATACACTATGCAAAAAGAAGATTCTCCATCACATCAAAATGTCATGACATGGATGGAGTACTAAATGTAGATAAAATCAAAAACTAATTGCACAGTTTTGTTGTACTCTGCGAGACGAACATTTTGAGCCTAATTAATCTATTTTTGGATAATTTTTCATAAATACAAACGAAATGCTACAGTAGCGCAATGATTACCTCAAATTCAACCTCCCAATTCTAACATGTAAACAAGGCCTTAGTAGGAGTACGCATTCAATGGTCTGAATTTGGTGCCTATGGTCGGTGACAGGCTAGATTTGTTTCACATTGCTTTACCCAGCTTGGCGCATCCTCCCTAGTATTACTGTTATCAACCGTTGATTAGAGATTATCACAATTCAGGCTTTGATCTCAGAAAGACGAAGCCTTAAGTCGACGCATCTTGACCAGTGTTGTGATAGTGGTAGTATATCTGGTTTGAACACATAAATAAAGGCTTGTTCGGATAATGCAATACCAGGAACTACAACAATTTTGAAGGATTCCAATTCTATAGGATCCGGCCCTTTGGAACAAAAGATTACACCCTATAAATTTAATTAGGGTCCTAAAGGGATGCATAAATCCATAGGAATTTTGGAGAAAAACTAACATGAGATTGGATCTCAAGGAAACTTTCCATTATGGCATCTCTCTCTTTGAATTCCTGTGTTTTTCCTCTGGCAACAAAAAGGGGCTTGTACAAGGAATTCACAAGCCATTTTCCTCGCAAAAAAAAAACTTAACAAGCCCTGAGCACATTCCTTCAAAAAAAAATTTGAATGCTCCTGCCAGTAAAAACTATTAATTCTCTTCGAACCTTTGGGATCCCCTTGTGTGCATAATGTATGCTTAGTATGATTCTCAGAAATCAATGATTTCTTTTAGTACATTCTCACAATACTTTGAGTTCGCTGTTGAAATTCAGCTCCAGACAAACCGGTGGACTACCACCGTTTTTGAATTCCGTCCTGCTTTCTTTATACTCCACTTGTTTTGAATGGCAGAATCAGCCAAAATGTTTGACATAACCACTTCACTCTTATCCCCAGGTCTCATGGCAATGGGGTTATTCAGGCGCAGCGTCATGTTC
The DNA here is from genome assembly GCA_033239725.1 of Echinochloa phyllopogon. Lineage (NCBI taxonomy): Eukaryota > Viridiplantae > Streptophyta > Magnoliopsida > Poales > Poaceae > Echinochloa > Echinochloa phyllopogon. Next base: position 9,642,496 of record BTCW01000016.1, on the reverse strand, counting down.
ATGCTGGGCTGGTTGTGGCGTTTATGCAGAGCAGAACTACAACATGCCTAATGTAAAGAGGCTATTCAACACGTATGTTTTCTTGGCCAAGTATCTTGCCGAAACCCACCGCAAGCCCAAGAAAGATGATGAGTGAAATTTGTCACTTGATGCAACAGCTTTTGGGAATGTTAGGCGTCTCTGTTCACTGGAGGCCTAGGCTAGTGCACTTGAGTTTTGTTGCGTTATTTTCGTCCAGATGAACGCAGCTATCTCGCATTTGCAGAGCGCATGAAAATCTGATCAGCCGTGCTGGCCTTTTCTTCTTTTTATTTGTGGTGGTGGTGTGTGCACAAATTGAAAATTCAGTCAGTTTTTCTTCCCATGTATAAAAGGTGCAAAAAGGAGAAAAAATCAATCTAAAATCAGGAGAACGTAGTACGTACGCAGGGCACAAAACGCTACGGGAAACCACGTATATGCCGAGTGTCTACATCTTTGCCGAGTGTATTTTATCGGACACTCGGCAAACAAAGCCTTTGCCGAGTGTCTACAGAAATACACTCGGCAAAAAAAGACACTCGGCTAATACAAGCCTTTGCCGAGTGCCTCTAGCAAATACACTCGGCAAACAGTACACACTCGGCACATCGAAAGCTTTGCCGAGTGTTCTTATGCTGACACTCGGCAAACGGCTTGCACGTGCCCAACACGTGCCACGGCCGTTTGGGACGTTAGCTCTTTGCCGAGTGTCTAACCTCTTACACTCGGCAAAGAGGTGGCACGTGCCCAACACGTGCCACGGCCGGCAGCGGCCGATTGGGACGTTGCCTCTTTGCCGAGTGTATGATTGAGGCACTCGGAAAAAACTTTAAAAATTTGATTAGACTTTGAAAAAGCTTGAAATTCAAACTCAAAATATTCAAAAATTTTGAATATGAGAGTTTTTGGCTAGTGGTTTTGCCGAGTGCTTGACTCTAGCACTCAGCAAACAAAGCCTTTGCCGAGTGTTTTCTTAAACACACTCCGCAAAGCCTCACTTTGCCGAGTGTTTTCTTCTAAACACTCGGCAAAGCCTAGTTTGTTTCTTTTAGCAAATTAATTTTGCGCTCCAAATTTTGTCTTCTCTCCATAAGATTTGTCAAAACCTCATAATATGTTATGTGGAGGTTCACTACGGGAAACCCCCTATATACCGAGTGCCTAGCTCTTTGCCGAGTGTATTTTTTCGGACACTCGGCAAACAAGCTCTTTGCCGAGTGTATTTTATTTGACACTCGGCAAACAAAAAACACTCAGCAAAGAGCTTGTTTGCCAAGTGTCCGAAATAATACACTCGGCAATGAGCTTATTTGTCGAGTGTCAAAATTATACACTCGGCAAATAAGCTTTTTGCCGAGTGTATTAAAATCGACACTCGGCAAAGAATTAAGTTGTTTTGTTTTTGAACCGTAAGTGATTCAAATAATAAAATATAAAGAGTAGAAAAATTATATGCATGTTGTTTGCCGAGTGTCAAAATAATACACTCGGCAAAGAAGCTCTTTGCCGAGTGTATTATTTTTGACACTCGGCAAAGAATTAATTTTTTTTAAACCGCAAGTGATTCAAATAATAAAATTGAAATGAGTAGAAAAATTATATGCATGTTGTTTTCCGAGTGTGAGAAGAATACACTTGGCAAAGAAGCTCTTTGCCGAGTGTATTTTCTTTGACATTCGGCAAAGATGTGAGTCCAAATGATTTTTAAATTCTAAAAAAAAGCAAATTAAGTCTAAAAATCATGAAATTTGTCATGAAGTGATTGTATCACATATAGAGGCTGTGATAAAAAGTTGATAACATTTCACACATTTTTTCATAACGATATTTACAAAATAGAAAAAACTCACATGAAGTATATGTGTGATTGTATATGAGAGGATTAGCAAATGTATTTTTTGAACACAAACTTTTTTATACGATCTCATACGAAAAAACTATTTATACAAAAGTCGTAGATCATTACGAAATATAAAACTTTGTAGTTGACAACTTTTGTATTTCTGATTATTTAATAACTCAAAATGTTATTATAAATTATCTAATTTGAAATTTAAAATTTTAAACTTTACAAATGACCTCGAATGTATATATGTTCTATATCAAATTTGTACATATCCATAAAATATAAAACTTTGTAGTTGATCACTTTTTAATTTGAGATTGTTTAATACTTAAAAATATTTTTATAATGTATCTGATTTGAAATCTTAAATTTTAAAAATTTTCAAATGACCTCGGATGTAAATATATTCTATATCAAAGTTGTAGGTCTCGAAGAGATGTAAAACTTTGTAGTTTACAACTTCTTCATTTGAAATTGTTCAGCCATCCAAAACTTTGTTATAAACGCATAGAAGAAACACAACTCCCCATGTCAGCGATCCAGCCCCTCAAAATGGTGAGCTCCTATTGGTCCATTCATGGGCACATGGATCACCCCGACACCATCCAAATAAAATATCTCACACCCTCCCTCTCTCCTTCCTCCCCTCACGGCACCCTCCCTCTCTCTCTCTCATCTCTCACCCCCTCTGTATCTCTCTCCCTCTCACCTGGCGAGGGCGGCCGGCCGGCCTGGCGGAGGCGTGGCGGCGGCCGAGCGAGTGCGCCGCGGCCCGGCGAGGGTGGGCGTCCGGCCCGGCGGAGGCCCCAGCGAGGGCGGCCGGGCGGGCGGGGCCCTGGCGCGGGCGGCAGGGTGGGCAGGCGGGGACGGCAGGCCGACAGGGCTCGGTCGACACGGGCGGCCGGCGTCGGATATTTTTTTTATTTCTTGGAACATGTTTGCCGAGTGTCAGGTCTAATTTTTTTATTTATTGAGAAAATATTTGCCCAGTGTTGGTTTTGGCACTCAGCGATGTCTTTGTCGAGTGTACGATAAAAAACACTCGGCAAATAGGGCTTTGTCGTCACCTGATATGACGGGTGGTGTTTGCCGAGTGTTACAGCCGACAAAGTTTTTGCCGAGTGTTTTTGGTTCTTTGTCGAGTGCCCCATGCACTCGGCAAAGAGCTGGTTTCCCGTAGTGGTTGTGGTAAAAAGTAGAGACGATTTCGAAAAGTTTTTCATGTACGGCCCTTACAAATCGGAGCATCTCCGAAAATGTTTCATAGAGTTGAGAAGGATATGGCTGGATTTCGAGTCGAAGTGAAAGTTGAATTGGAGTTTCAGCTCATAACTTTTTTCATAGGCAGTAGACAACATAAATTATTTCATGTGAAGTTATCATAAATTTTCGGACCCATTTGATAATTTTTAATTATTTTTTGCGACTATATCTGCATGAAACAATGAAATATCTGAAGGAATAATGAGCTATATATGCATGAAATAATGAAAACAATTCATAAAAGCATAAAATGTGCATTGCTGAATGTATTTCACAAAATATTTTGATTTTTATTTGAACAAATTTGAAAATATTTACATAAAATTATGGGTCTGAAAATTGTTTGTCGGGTGCTACTCTCGGCAAACAAGGAATTTGCCGAGTGTTTGCCACGGGACACTCAGCAAAGAATAAATTTGCCGAGTGCATGCAACCTGCCACTCGGCAAAGCTGGCACGTGGATGGCCGGCCTGCGGCCGCTCGGGCCACGTCATTTGCCAACATGGCAGGTTGACCGAGCACTCGGCAAACCGCCACGTGGCTAGCAGGTTAGTGGCCGCGCGTGACCACGTCAGTGGCCAGCGCGCGGCCACGTGGCCGGATCTATTTGCCGAGTGCCTGATCCAGGACACTCGACAAATAGTGGGGTTCGGGGGACTTAACCGCGCGCCGCGCCCGCCCCCAACCCCAATCCGCCCGCCTCTCTCGTCGCCTCACCCGCCCCGTCGCTCCCACGCCGCCCGGCCCGGCCGGCTTCCGCCCGGGGCGCCGCCGCTCCGTCCCACCCCGGCCGGCCTTCGCCCGGGGCACCGCCGCCTCGCCCCGCCCCGCCTTGCCCGGCCTCTGCCCGCCCCGTCGCTGCCTCACCCGCCGCCACTCCCACCTCACCCGCCGCCCCGTCCGCCTCGCCCGGACGCCGCCGCCCCGCCCTTCCCACGCCGGCCGCCTCTCCACCCGCCCGACCGCGGTCCTGCCCGCCCGGCGCACGAGGCCGTCTCCTCCCGCGCGCGCCCGGTGCCCGAGGCCGGCGCCCGCCTCCCACCCGCGCCTCCCGCACGCGCCCGACGCCAGAGCTCCGCCGCCGCTCGAGCTTCTTTTCCACGCGCTGCCACCCCTGCTGCCTCGTCCCACCCTTCGCCACCCCGACCGGCCTGCCCCGGCGTCGGCGCCGCCCTGCTCGTGTTCGCTGCGCCGTCCGCTCAATGTATCGTCTATCTCCTCTGCCTCTCCTCTCTGTAGTGAAATTGTTAGTGCAATTGTTAGTGAAATTGTGCATGTATAACATATGTTTGGATTGCACTCGAGAAAAGTTTTCTCCTTATGTATGTGGTTGTCGGCCTTCGTGACATGGATATCCTTGTGTATGTGGTTGTCGGCCTTCGTGCTGTAGTTTTTTGCAGGATGCGGTTTCAGAAACCTCCCCGTGCAGGGAATGTGCTGCGCTGCCAAAATTTTTATTTGATAAAAATTTGTTTTTATTTCAGGGAGAGTGTTGCACCGTCTTCGGCTTGTAGCTCCGCTGCACGCTGTTCCTCGCCGTCTGCACCGCCACGAGCGTCACCGACTCGCCCGCCGTCGAGCCCGTAGGTGAGCACGTCAAAGATATTTTCATATCCTGTTCGTAGGTCACGTAACCTAGTTAGGCATCTCCCGTTCGAAAGAGATACGTTGTGAATATGTGAATCTTTGCATATGTCTAACCGTATCTGTTTTGAATTGTCCACGTTTTTTGGACAACTCGAGGATGTGTAGATGGGTTAGTTTACACGCTCTACTTGTATATGAGGCTGTGTTTTGGCATCATCTCCCTGTTGTTCTCCGAATACACAATCTCCGTTCTGGACGTGTATTTAGAGAACAGCGGGGAGGTGCTGCCGAAATTCTGTCTCGAATACGAGTAGAGCGTGGAAACTAACCCGTCTACACATTCTCGGGTGGGATTAGGACCTATCTTGACCTATTTGACTTATAGGCATCCGGTAGGTGCATTTCATCATTATAATTTATTACTCGGTGATATATAAAGGGATGGATGACCGTGAGTGGATGTACACTGTCCGCTCAAGTAAGGGTGAGTTGACCGATGAATGGATTGTCAAGATGCGGAGGACTGTCCCGATGCGGATGACGTTGGCGGCCGGGTGTTCGCCAATAAGGCTGAGCGGGTAAAGGCCGAGCTGTGGGTAAGTATTCCTTGCACTACATTGCGTATATATGCGGGACTTTTACACATGCGTCCCGGGAGTCGAGGCGAGGGCGGCTGTTGTGGCACACCTGTGAAGCTTGTGACGGACTTGCACTACGAGTCGCGCATCCAGGCCGTCATTGATTATTATGCTGCACTCAAAGTCTCCGTGAAGAAAAAGGCCGCTCGACAAATGAGTTTGACCCAGGAGCAATACTTGTCGAGTGTTAAAGCCAAAACACTCGGCAAACAAGTGGGCTAGCCGTGGCAAAATCCCTAAACCCTAAACTTCTTTGCCGAGTGTTCGACCCTGACACTCGGCAAAGCGTGGAGGCTTTGCCGAGTGCAACGCTTCCATTAAAATCTGGCAGACGGCCATGGACGTCGCCACGCCGTCTGTCAGTGATTTATTTTACCGAGTGTCAAGTCTGGCTCTCGGCAAAACCTTTACCGAGGGCCCGACAAAGAACACTCTGCAAAGGAGGCCTTTGCCGTCATCTGATATGCCGTGGGGCTTTTACCGACTGTTTTTGGGGTTTTGCCGAGTGCTCCAGGCACTCGGCAAACGTCCGGTTTCCGTAGTGAAAAGTTCCATCGCCTAAAGTTAAAAAGTGCGGTACATGGATACAAAATTGTTTATTCTATTTGATACCCAGCAGGCAGGAGTTGAATTCCACGAATAGATGCCGCATACCAAAGTTACAGGAACTGTGGATATATGCAGACTAGAGCGCTCCCAAACACGGTCCAACATGTCTCCGTCTAGCTCCCCACCCAGCAGGAAGGAGTTGAATTTCACGAATAGATGCTGCACGCCAAAGTATAAGAACTGTGGATGGATATATACACAGTCCATAATATGGGAACTGATACTCTGCAGATAAGCCAACATCAATTGGTTCACCCTTCAGAATTTTCAATAGAATCGTCCATTTCGCCTATTGATACCCAGCAGGAAGGAATCCCCCAACCAGGAAGGAGTTGCATTTCCCAACATGGCCTTGTGCTCCCATCAGACCCAATTGATACCCCAGCAGGAAGGAATCCCCCAACTAACGAGAACCCTACCACATGTTTGCATTTTAACGTAACGATTCATTAGGATAAAACAAAAACTGAAATTCTTTATGCGAATTATTTTACTTTCGATGCCACAATTCATTCCTCAACATAGTTCACTAATGTTTATTGCAACAAAATACAAGGAGTCAGCAGATGCCAGCCCTTAATCAGAGTCCAAACACTAATCGCCAAAAGGAGACAATATATGGTCTTATTCCTCGAAGGGTAAAAGCAACTGCTGTGCTCCTGAAATGCCCAGAATTGTGCGCCAAACAATTTATAAACTATATTTCCATATAATAGCTGGCACTATAACATCCTAAACCTGAACACAGAGCCTCCAGAATATCTGAATAACAACACTTCATGAAGCTGAAGAAGTCACCGTCCCAATGGTGTGGTGGTCAAAAATCTCAATCCAGTAGCCATCAGGATCTTTGATGAATGCGATGCCTTTGATTTTCCCTGCAGCCAAAGATCATCTATTATATATCACGGCTTATGCATTACAAAGGTAAGAATGTGGAGCTGTTTCATGATTTGATTTAAGGTGACATTATCAAACATAAGGCTAAGAGCACCTTTCTCCCTTTGATACAAAGATACGCAGCTCTTCTACGTGTTTGAGAAAACACAGGGCTCAGAATGGTAGAGAGATGGAATTGGTATAATGGATTGATTGTATTGCATTGAGGCCTCGGCCGGTATATATGAGAGTACAAGACTTGGGTGCAAGGCAACCCCAGATTCATATGGCAGTCTACGATACGTATATCTATAACTACCAAATATACTCTAACAGAAAGCATCTTGATCATTGTTCTTAATTTTAAGGAAGTAGACCTTTCAAGTTTCATTAGTAAATTATCTTAATGCGATGCCGATTCAAACTGTTGAATTAGCCGCTCGCATGCACACTTGTCTGACTTGGCATCATATGATAGGCCCGCACAAAGAGTTTGGACTCAACCAGCAAATTTGATAGTTCAACGATGCCATTGAGCCTTTTGTAAAAATTTTGTAACCAAAAGCACTAGGGTGAATACAATAAAATACTAAGTTCATATTTTCCAAGGTCATATACCGCTAGAGCAAGGCAATGACTCAAACAAATACCACAGGTTACTGTTATGGATGACCACAATATAGATCACTCCATCAGTCCTATGTTTAGTTTCCTACCAATCTTACAGAAAGAAGCATTTAACTATTATGTTTTCTTGTCAAAATCAACACTTCAGCATCAAGGCTGTACAATCAACACAGCATGACAATACAAATCAAATTTACTTACCATCATCAGGCTTCTTCACAAAGTCAACACCAAGATGTTCAAAGCGCTCACATGCCTTGTAGACATCATCAACGGTTACTCCTATATGACCTGAATAAACAAAACAAACAAGTGATACTGCTGTTGCAAGATTCATTAATGTCTAAACTATGTTCTATGATTTCAGAAATAGCAACAGTCACTTCAATTGCATATGAATCTTCAAAGCACATACCAAAACCACGAGGGTCTGAATTCCCATTATGGTAACCCTTGAATCCAGGGTCATTTTCTGTGCCCCAGTTGCTGCAGTATTACCAAGAGTTAATTAACTTGGTGAGCTCAGGCGAAAATGAATTACATCTCCACAAAGATATAGGGTGTCAAGACGCACTGGGTGAGTTCGAGGGTAGCTTTTTGCCTGAAAGTCCATTCAGTCCGCATGATATGATCAGCTGGGGCTGAGGTCACATCCTAAAATCACAAAGCGGAGTCAATTGACCTAAGAACTTAAGCAATATCATGTAAATTGTTTTAAGGTAGTGCATGGTTCCACTAGTCTATAGAAACTTTTACCTCATAGCCGAGAAAATACAAGCTGAACTTCAACTCTTCAAAGTCTAATCTTTTCAGCAACCTGGCAGAAGAAAAAAAGTAGTACAAATCATAAGATATTAAGATGTAGACCAAACATATATTCTTGCAGCAGCTGCAAGATACCAAAAAATCCTGTTTGATCCAAAACAGAAAAAAATGACCAAACTAATTGTTTCGATAGTAGGAGCAATGGTATCAAGAGGAATCAAGAGCCACAAAACTTATATTATCAAACTTGCTATACCAAAAGGAGTGATACTAGTACAGTTTAATTGCTTGACTAACTGCACACAAATGTACTAGTACACTATTGCAGCTGTTTACATTGTTAGGTGTAATTATGTAGAGTTACTGTAGATTTCTATTTAAGTTTCTTTTTTTTCCCAATGAACCTTTTGAATTATTTTCCATCAGTTAACACATAAATGCAAAACCCTATCTGCCTCTGAGGTTCCATTTCCATGAAAGAGCAGTGCTCCAATACTCTGCACATAAGCCAACATCAATTGGTTCACCCTTCAGAATTTTCACTAGAATCGTCCATTTCAGTCTCAGGTCCCATTCAGAAAGCTCTGGTGATGTTTATAATTTAGTATAAATTCAAATAGAATTGAATTTGAATGTATAATGGCCCCAATCCAAAGTAACCCTTGGTTTTTTTGGGTTTATTGATGAATCATGGATTTGATCTAATTTCCTTGATTGGAAAGCAAACTAACTCATTATTCTGTCCAACCCAAGGGGATTGGTCCTAACTCTAATGCCCCCCTGTATCAAAGAAACTTTTAATAATGGTAAAATATGAATATCAATCAAGACAGCTCAAGTTTGCAGTTTTCTTGTCTAGGATTGGAATCAAGATACAAAACCAGTGAAAACCACCATTCCATTCCCAAAAGAATTGACATTGACTCATGTAATGTACTGGCGTCCAAGTATCCAATATATAAATACTACTACTGTTGTCAATATAATGTAGTGAAACCCGTGCATAACCAGAAAAAGGCAATAACCACTAGGTCCCTCCAAGTGTAGGCCATATTTGTAGGGAGAGGAGGAAACCCTAGAAATCAAATTCTGATCCTGGGGTCTGCCCTGTAAAGCCAAAGCTTAGAGAAACAGTGTGCAATTCTCAGAATACAAAGCTACCACTGTGGATTTTGAGAGATGAGGTTCCAAGGTTTTGTTGCAAAATAATAGAGATATAGCTTTTCCAAAGCTACAATTCAAGTTCAGATTCCGGAAACTAACAGATCCTTGGTACTCTGAATACTAAAATATCCAAAGGTCAAAATCCAACTACACTGCTCAACATAACCTTAGCTACTAGATTCTTCAAATGGATAAGGTCTTACTGTGCATCCACTTATTATGTTGCTAATGATTTTGTTTTCAAAGCAGCAGCACTGAGTTCATATATGTGGTTCAGTGATGTTCAAGAGTTTATCTCAATATGGTCACCAGCAATTTAGCAGCTCGACTAAACCCGAGGGGAGAAAGCTACCAATCAAAAAACATCAGAGTTAATTTCACCGCACTTTAAAATTAGCATAATTCTACAGAGCTGAATAATACGTGAAGATTATCATATGCGACCAAAAGGCATTCAAGGTAGAAGCCGAAAAACAAGGGCTAGCTGCAGCATATCACATAATTATAAAGTTTTCATTTAAATTAAGGATCACATCAAATATTTTTGTAGTTGGTATCTACCAATAAGTTTATCAACGATGGAATAGTTAGCACTCCCATATATACCAGTAGAGGTAATGTGTTGTTTGGGATTAATCAAGAACAAAATAAACAACCTTGGCAAACCCAAAATCCAGATCTATTCATTCTCCCTCGCACCCGTCCTTCAAACCATCGAATGCATAACCTCTTTTCTGCAGTCTGCACCTTATTTACCCATCAGAAACTATGTTCATGACATCACATCAACATTTGAATTTAGTTTTTTTTCATTAAATCATTTCATAGAACACAACATCAAATAACTTGAATCTAAGTACTATCGTACAGAAATAGAGCTAAGGACAATGATGCTTGCAGTATCTCCATGTACATTAATCATCAGCATATCTCCATGTGCATTAATCATCAGCACATCAGGCAGCCAGGAAGGTTGCTTGCATACTAATGGCAAATTCTCAAGGCCGTATGTCAAACCGATATTTGTTCACCATTGTTTATGTTCAATCTTAAATGATGATAGCATGCATAATTTTATTAAAGACTCCCAACAATATCCAGCTACAATGTGACATTTTACTAAAACTTCCAGGTACACATAAAACTTATATAGTTCATCCAATACTATCCTGTCACTATGAGAGGGGCAAAAATCAGCTACACATGCTCCAGATGAGATCATTAATGTTTACACAACACCGTTGATAAAATTGCTTTGTTTGTGTTGAGAACAGCAACTGCTAGCATCATCTATCTATGAGGATATGACTTCAATCATTATCTTATCCTAATACTACCAAAAGAAAACCATAGTGATTACAAATGTATATACAATTCGCATACTTCAGAATTCATAACTTCACTATCCATTCTGTTAAAAATCAAAACCTTTCAGTGTCAAGCAACTTGGGGTAGGATAGAGTTCAAACCCAATAAGCCACTAATCAAGATTCAGGCACATGTTTGGGTGAATCCTATCCTTTCAAAATATATTCAAGTGGTACTTATATTGATTAGAATTGCCATTGGGTAGAATATTTTGTCGGCAGAGTTTATTTCTGCTTTAGGCTAGAAATAACCCGACTCAAGTACTGATTGACAATGTTTCCAATTCCCCATTATCACTCTACCAGAGAAAAAAAAACTCCAATGCTTGACTTTTTCTTCCCAAACATCCATTATTCATGCATCTAAAGAATTAAATCACCAAGAACAGAGATGATATATGCATGCTTTCATCTGCCATGCATTGGTACATTATCTGTAGGAAGATAGAGAAAGAGAACTCACGACATGCCCATCACACGGGAGTAGAAGTCAAGGCTCACTTTTGGGTCCTTCACACGTAACATCTGAATAAAAAAAGGAAAATAATTTTCAAATGCTGTATAGCGACCAGAACAACATAATCGTTCATGGTAATAAGCTGATCCACCAATGGGTAGTTGCAAAACCATGAAACAATGTCGGTTTAACATAAGAAAACTAAAATAACTCTATATTGAGGTCATTCAGTTGTAAAGCATACCAAACACCCAATAGAAACACAAGCCCATTAAACATTTTGGATTAAATTCTGATATTTATGTAATGGAATGTGACCGGGGAATCTGGTCCAAAATTGATAGCTGAAAATTGGTGTCAGATGAAGTCATGGTTTTAAAGGCGATAAGGCAACCCATCTGGGAACACCTTATCGCCCCGGCAACGCCTAGGCGACAAGGCATAACTGTTCCCTACGGCAAGCTGGGTCCGCCTAGATGCCTAATCGATGCCTTTAAAACTATGTATGGAGTATCCTGTTAAATCCAAGAGTTTTTTTTTCCTGCATTTCACGAAGCACATATGCAGCAGCAAGATATTTGAGTATCGGGGAAATATGCAAGGCCAACAATGCTGCTTGAGTAGGCACCAAAAGAACATCAGAGCTCCCAATTCATCGCAGCTAGCTGTTCATCCCCAGCCACCCAATTGTTATACCCTTACACTGCTACAAAAGATACCATTTGGATCATCTCAACTTCATCACGTGTGCGACCATATGTCAAACCCACGCACCCCAGCACCAAAAGGGAAACCCGAGCTAGATAACACATATACAAGCGCTTGAATCTTGATGATACCTGGGTGAAATAGACAGGAAGTAAAACTTGGCTTACGGTTTGCTGCAAAAAGTAGCCTTTGGTGGCGGGATCGATCTCGGTGTGAAGACCGGGGTTATTGCCCGGCGCCTCCTTCGGCCCCGACGACGTCGACATGGCGGCGGGCGAGAACCGGCGAACCCGGTCGAACCTCTGGGAAATCCCAAGCAGGAATGGTGAGTGAAACCCGGGTGAGGACTCGAGAATCGTCAATCGAAAGCTTCTGGCACGGGATCCGGGACCTTGAGGAGCGCGGAGCGGGAGAGGTGCGGCGCAGCCGGGAGGCGGCGGAGCAAGGCGCACGCGGGGGACAGGAGCGAGGCGGCGGCCATGGCCAGTAGCGCCAGGGTTTATTTTATATAGGATAAGGATGAAGGAGAAAAACGTTAGCCTTTGTTTTAGGCATGAAAACGGTCGGAAAAGTATCGCAAATTTCGCAAACTACACAAATATATCACAAATTTGAAAAAATTATTTATTTTATCAAATGAATAGATCAAAACGAAATAGTACGATGAAAAAAATTAGTTAAAAATAATAAGTAATATAATACGATAAAAAATGAGAACAATCAAAACGGTTATCATTTTCATCCCTACTTTGTTTTTTTAATCACAAATTATACCTCTAAAGTTCACTATGCAAAATATCATGGTATGCATAGAGTACTAAATGTATATAATATCAAAAACTAATTGCATAGTTTTATTGTACTCTATGAGACGAACATTTTAAACCTAATTAATCAATTTTTGATAATTTTTTACACATATAAACGAAAGGCTACGGTGCGTATTTATTGTGGTGCGCATTTATTACGCAGAATGCTGTACTTGTGCCGATTGAGCCTCGATTAGGAACTAAACAAGGCCGGTCCGTACGGCTTCTGGTTCGAGGGGCGCACCGGAATACCGGATGCGAGTTCGACACTTCGACCACCAGTCCACCGACCCGTGATACATCATACATACGTGGTCCTTGGCGGTCCAACGCGTGCCAGCAGCCCAGCACCAGCACGTCCTCAGGCACACGTCTATACCGAAGATTAGAGGTGATTTTTTAAAGAAAATTAGAACACTACGCGATCTTTGTGCGCCCATCAATATAAAATAAATAAAACATAATAAAATTTGATGTAGATGTCAGAAGATTTATTTCCAGAACATACATCATGAGCATAATCTAAACATGAAGTAAACAAGCAAGAAAATTTTCAGTAATAATAAATTTGTAATACAAATGTCTCAACAGCATTTATACTGCTATGCGAATGGCATATATAACCAGTGAGTTCTGTGCAGCTCTACATTACATTTATTGATAAGTATTGATAGTTACCAAATATTTTAGCAGGTAGCTCAGAATACGGATTCAAGTAAGTCTTAGAATGCTAAAGTAGTCTAATGGAAATACTAAAGCAGGAGGTTGAAGACGGGACAGTTTGCAACTGTGACAATTTCCAAAAGAGAGTTAACCGATGAGTTTTACATCCGCTGGACACATGATGTATTTAACAGAAACTGACTGGCCGCAGTCGTCAACATCGGCGTTTGAACTGCAAATGTAATGATTGAGAAATTGTTAGTTTATTATTATTATTCTAGATATTTTTAGCAGACCACACGGTGTTTATAACAAGGCTAATGCTGGTCGCCAAGCAACATACCTAGATTAATACGTAATTCCAGATGTCATATCTTAGACAATTTTTGTTTATTATCCTATCAGGAGTGTGTATCAAAGAGGTACCTGGTCTTGGCAACTATTGGAAAGTATACCGTTACTAATTGATCAGAATCATCCACTTCAATCAACTCCTCATCCAAGATTTTATCTAGCAGCAATAAATTAGATATGATAGTTCAACAGAAATTAGGACTGGTTTTGAACTATGACCATAGACTTATTGGTAGAAAATGGCTATTAGTTTTGTGAATGGCAATTCTTCACTGGAAATTTATTTACAAGGTCACTTGTGGTGTCGCGTAGCCATCAGATTCCTCACCTAGCTCATGTATAGATGCTAAAATATCTGAGCTCCCTCCATATATAATATTTGCACTGTGCTCCACGTGAATATTACTGGATTTAAAATAATTGTATAAAGTCATTTCCATATGTGTGGGGGACGATCTTAAGGAGTCCCCTAACCTAAGGGATAATCACTCCGGAAAAACGCAAATGAATCGCAACCAAGTCCCCATGGGCTAAAAGAAGACCAAAACACGCACGAGGCCCACGCCGCATGACGGCCCAACAGCCGCTCGAGCCCCTCCCATCGAAGGACCAACGCACAGGCTTCATCTCCGCCTCGCTCGAGGGTCTCGGCCCCCTCGACCGAAACACTGTACAAACTCCGCTTCGCTCGGGGGTATCGACCTCCCTCGAACGAGCACCCCAACTCCGCCTAGCTTGAGGCCACCCTTCCATACAAAAAGCGCCCGAGCGGCCATCCACCTCGCCTGACAAAGGGCATTTAATGCCCGGCGCTGCCGCAAGGTGCCCAAGTCAAAAGGTAAATCGCCATCCATGCCGACTGGCACGACCCGGGGCACTATGCGGCCAACTCCGACCATTGTGCGGCTGACACCGGTCGCTGTGCAAGCACTGCAGCACCCTGTGCGGACAGGAGAGCATCACCTCGGCACACGGCTCTGACCATCCTTATCCGTCCCCCACAATGGAGCCCTTGAACGAGCATGGGGAAGCCCTCGAATGGGTGTACAGGCGAAGACCGGGCACAGGCGCTGGTCGATGCAGTCGCACGGATTACAAGGTCGGGTTCCATCCGCCAACTCCGGTCACTGCTCCGCCATCCCCGGCACTGTGCGTGACCGCTGTTGGCGGTCGTTACGGCACGTTTTCGACCACCAATACTCGGGAATAAAAGAGGTTATATGTGACATTCCTTATATCTAGGTTTATATCTAATAAAGTTCCACGAGTTTTGGTGTGTTTCACTTGTGCAGGTAGAGTAACGAGAAATACGTGCTATAAGGGTCGGAAATGACCGATTCAGCCAAACGACTCCGTTCGGCCGGTTACCCCCCCCCCCTTAGCCGTACACGACGCAAAGCGCAACCAAGGGTCGTCCACATCAGCAACAACCGTGCAAGCCACGTAGGATCACTGCCACGTCATATCTGGGCCAAACCAACACGAAGACCACCTAGATCAAGTCATCCACGAGGCCTAGGAAGCAAAGGCGGTGCAGGGGGGCAGGCCTGGGCTTCCAGCCCAGTTCGGGCGAATCCATCCATTCGGCCGAACCGCCCCCACTGCACAAACCGACGCAAAACCGAATCCACAAGAAAATCAGGGCCGCGGGAAGTAAGGCGGTGCAAAATCAATGGTTCGGCCGAACTGGGAGATTCGGCCGAACTGACCAGTTCGCCCGAAGCCCCCGGTTCGGCCGAACTTGCCGGGAGCGCCGCCTTGTGGTGCCTTGGCCCCTACTCTTCCTCCATCGCCTTCAAGTCCCTATAAATGCTGGCCTTCGCCCCTGGTTCAGGACACACACCACTTGGGAGAAAGTCTCTATTCCTCTCTTTCAAGATGTAGAGTTAGGCTAGTCCAGTTGGGAGTTAGAGTCAGGGTCGAGCTTCGCTCGGGATTCCGGAGTCGTCTTCTGGAGTTCTGGTAAAGCTCTTGTATCTTTTCCTTTTCTTTATGCAAGACTCTGAGTATTAAATATATTATCTTCCACATTTACTTGAGTTATTTGTTTTGCATTTATTTCCGGGATAATTGTGGAATGTCTAGCCTTGGTTATAAGCTGTTGTAGTCTGGCTCTAGAAGTTCTCTCTCTAGTTCTTTATCTTAGCTGGTTCTTCGATTCTGCTCAATGCTTGCGGTGAATTGTCACTGGGGTATTGACAGGGTTGCTTGCTCTTTCTAGGAGAGTAAGTAGTTATTATCTAGTGTAGGCGTGGTGCCCAGACTAGCCAGTGGCCTTAGTTTGTCCCCGAGTCTACGGAGGTGGTAGCCGTTAGGCGGTGACAGCCCTATACGGCCTATGTAGTCCATCACGTTCGTCTCGGCCTGCAGGATCCCAGAGTGTAGGATTGCTGGCACCCCTTCTCATCCCTTTCTATGTGTCATAGGTTCTATTGTCCCGAAGCTGAGGTAATAGAACTAGGAAGAGAACCATAGATGTCATCCTTCATGCTAGCCGTAATCTCTGCTAGAGATATCTCAAGGCCAGTGGAAGTATATAGGAATCTTTTCCTGTCTTGTTGTCCTCCCACTAGCTAGACCGCTCCTCTATCTATATCAATTATCCTAAACTTCTCCTTGTGTGTGTCAAATGCATATCACTCCTATCCTATCCGTTACCCCCGCCTCGTTAGCCGGTACTTTAATTAGTGGTTACATCCTTGTTAATAGTCAATACTCTTTATCCATTGCTTCCCTAAGGAAATAAATACGATACCTAGGAATACTCCCGGGTGAAATGCTACATCGATATCCGTGCGCTTGCGGATTTACTTACTGTGTCATAAGAATATCGATAAACACTCCCTGCACCATTACCAGGACTATCAATCCTGATAGTGGACCGTAAGAAGTGTCAACAAGCATTTCTGGCGCCGTTGCCAGGGAAGCTATTGGCGAAAGATATTGATGATCGACATTGGTGTCTACTAATTTAATCTACCGCTAGCATTAGCGGGATCACCCCTATTTGCTTGAGTTTGTTTCAAATAGGAGGAAAGCAGAGAGCCCAGGGTGCCCGATCATGCAGGATTTATCAATGTCTGCCCCTGTCTACTGCGATCAGCGCTCAATTTTCGAAAAAAGGAAAATTTTCACAGGTATGTGTTCATACATATACATATATATTGTATCATAACCATGTGTAGAATTGAAGAAAGATCGCCGTCAAGAATGAAAAAGGAAATCAAATGTTATGGACGAAAGACGCTGCATCACCGCAATTCCATCTCAAATTGTCGGTAATGGCGAAGAAAAATCAAGGTATGTGAGATAGTCCCGCTCATAAACTTTAAATTTTGAGTACCTGCTAGGAGGTAGCCTATGCATTATCATTCCAATTTCTGCATTATTCCACTGCATATTTGCTTTGAATCACTCAATTTAAATTCATGCACTCCACCCATTTTTTTTCTCAAATCCACCTCATTTTTTCCATTCTTGCATTTGCATTTATCCGCCACATCATCGTTTTGAATTGAAAAAAACAAAAAAACTAAAATGAATAAAAACAAAATAAATATCCAGTGACTACCGGTTTTAGGCCAAGGTGTTTGTATGTCTGCAAGCCTTGATTCAAGGCTGGTGGCCAAATTTCACCTGGCCTGGCAAGTTTTTGCTCGTTCTTTGCGCTCTGCGCAAGAGAGGAGACGTGCTCTACGCCTCCGCTCCTTTGCCGCTCCACTGGCTTGTTTTTGGACCCAATGTTTCAATCCTCGCACACAAGCTGGTTCCGCGACATTCCACGAGTTGGCATATTTGAGTGCCGAACCCTTTTGCCACAACCACGACCGTTCATCCTTGCATGACAACACCAACATGGAGGAGGACTCGGCCAACTACGTGCAGTCATGTCGGCGTAGTGCCATCACCGTTGCATCGGTTCTAAAAGTCTTCATCATCAGATGCCAACGGTATGCACACTCAGGTACGTGAAAAGGTTTTCGCTTTTTACCTAAATTAAAGCAAGGTCCACCAGTTTCCATATGCTTATGTCATGTGAATATTTCTTGATGCTTTCATGCTCTATCTATCTATTCTAGTTTGAATGTAATTATGTAAATATATTCATAAGCTCTTTAAATTAAGCATGGTGCTTAGGTTAATTTGCTTGCCTTAATCAAATATGGCATGGTGTCAAGTTTGATTGATGAACCTCTAGAGCAATACTTGTATAGATATTGGTTGCATGTATGGACTAACCCCTGCAGAAAAATCATAGAATTTGAATGGGAAGTCCCCAAATCTACTTCGCACTAGAGATGAGCCATGACCATGGATACATTTGAAGCCTAGGGTGGAATAACGTTCTCAGGTATACACACGTCTTAGTACAATTATGAATAACCTGGAATAGGAAGTTGCATCGTCCGAAGCATCGTCTCCATATCGGACGGTGACAAGAACAATCAAAGGAAGGAGAAGTCCCGCTCACGGACATAATACACGAGCTCTCACCGCGAGGTAAACCGGTATGTATCCCATGTTTCCCATTCCAAAATTTTAAATTTCATCATTGCATTTGCATATTTCCCTTTCCAAATGTGAATCACCCTTGCATTAGAATTAAGAGAAAACAAAAAGGAAAATTTTTAGGGCAGTGGGTAGTTCAGCCGATCTCTCAAGTTCGACTGAACCTACCCCTATGCCCAAATGTACACTAACCTGTAGGGTTATGCCAAGGAAAGGATCAGAGGAGTATAGAGCTTGCTGGACCGAAGTTGAGTTCTGATAAAGTTGAATTCGGCCGGAGGTCCGACCCTCGGTCGATCGCGTCAAATCTCTCGAAACTTGACCAACATTTGTCATCATCAACTACCAGCTCTCTACAGCCCAAAACTTTGGCCAGGTACACTATTCACTTCCAAATCCTTTCTTCCTGTGCCAAATGCCCCATTTGCAACATCCTTTCACCCAGCAATCAAAACATGCACCCCCATCCAGAGCAAATTTCGTGCAAACTCCGTGCGCTTGCGGATTTACTTCTGTGTCGTAAGAATATTGATAAACACTCCTTGCACCATTACAAGGACTATCAATCCTGATAGTGGACTATAAGATGTGTCAACAACCGCGCGACCCCGTACCACCAACTCTACTCATCATGCCGGCTTGCGAGGCCCATACCAGACCTGTGCTAAAGGCTTTGGCGCTCCTGTGTCACCAACCCCTGTACGGATTCCATGACAAAGCCCTTGAAGGACGCAAGAGAACCCTCGAATAGGTGCGCGGATGACGACCGAGCTCGAACACTGATCGGCATAACCCCTCGAAGACACTTCAGAACAAGCACAGCAAACCCGTACTTTCTACAGGAGCCGCCATACCACCGTCTACGAAAGTTGGTAGAGGCTCAACGATTTGCGCCGGGCAAAAAGATTTGCAGGACGACCTCCACACCCGGCACCATACTCACGGGTACCTGATACTGTAGATCTTACTGTATAATGCATGTAACTCTGCCCCTCCTTGGACTATAAAAGGGGGAGGTAGACGCCCGGCCAAGGGCCGGCGGCCAACAGGCGAACAAACGAGCACAGACGACCAGAGTTCACAACACATCCACCGACCGCACACGGGACTTTGTGGTCTCAACCTCCTCTCCCACCACGCTTGTAAACCCCTACTGCAAGCACCCCGGTGCAGAGTAATACAGTGTGTGCACCCCCCTTGCTGGACGTACGGCCCCGCGGCCTGAACCAGGATAAATCCAGTGTCATTGTGTTATCCTTTGTACCAACCATCGAGAGAGTGGGCGCATCGCATTTGTTCTAGTTAGTGTCGGGCAGCCAACCATGGTGGCAACCTGTTGTCCTTTGCACCAACCATGGTGGTGACCTGTTGTCACAACGGCTTGGCCGTGCTCTCCCCAAGGGGATACGTCGTGGGCGGAGCAGTGCACGCTCAGCCGACGAGCAAAGGCAAGGTCCCCTTGATTCAAGAGAATGTCCAGAGGAACCCCGTGAGAGAGCGGATCCAGGACACACGCGACGCCGGCGATGGTGACGCCCGCAACACCTTGAACAAGAAGAGGCAGGATGCTGCGATGGCTCAAGGCTACCACCCACGACGTGGGGGCCGCTATGATAGCCGGGAGGATAGGAGCCCGACGCCGGAGCCCCCGGGAACCCGTGCGTTCAGTCGGGAGATCCGCGCAGCTCCCATCCCCCGCGCTTCCGACAGCCTGTCACCATTACCAAGTACTCAAGGGAAACGGACCCCAGAGTTTGGCTCAACGACTATCGCTTGGCCTGCCAGCTGAGCGGCGTGACGGACGACGCCATGATCATCCGCAACTTGCCACTTCACCTTGCGGACTCCACGCGAACGTGGCTCGAGCACCTACCTGCGAACCAAATCCATGACTGTGGTGACCTGGTGAAGACGTTCATGGGCAACTTCCAGGGCACCTACGTGCACCCTGGGAACTCATGGGATCTTTGAGGGTGTCGCCAGACGTCCGACGAGTCCCTGCGAGACTTCATCCGCCGCTTCTCCAAGCGCTGCACCGAGCTCCCGAGCGTAGGCGACTCCGAGGTCATCCACGCCTTTATTGAAGGCACGACCGATCGGGATCTGGTGCGCGAGTTGGGAAGAAGCCCTCCATCTAGCGTGAACGAGCTGTTCGATGTCGCCACCAGCTTCACCTCTGGGGAGGAAGCAGTTAGGGCCATCTTCGACGGCATGAAGGGAAAGCACGCGAAAGAAGCGCCCGCGGAGGGCAGCAAGCCCAAGGGCTCCGCGAAGAAGCACAAAAAGGGCAAGAAACCACCGTGTGGTCAAGGGAGCCACAAGGACCCTGACGAGACCCTCGTAGTCAATGCACCTTGCAAGGGGCCTCGAGGCCCACCTCGAGGGGGAGGCGTGTTCGATGACATGCTCAAAAAGCTGTGCCCTTACCACCAGGGCGTGGTCACCCACGCCCTCGAGCAATGCGAGATGCTCAAGAAGTACTACAAGTGCGTCGCCTCGAAGGACGACAACGCGAAGAAAGACGCGGACGAAGGGGGCAAGGTCGGATTCCCCGATGTGGAGAACGTGTTCTTCATCTTCGGAGGACCAATGACGAACATGACGCCCCGGCAGCGCAAGCGAGAACGTCGAGAGGTCTTCTCCATTCACAAGTCCGCGCCAACGTACCTCGACTGGTCAGAGGAGACCATCTCCTTCAACTGTGATGGGGGCAGTACTCGCTCGTCGACCCCGTCATCGGCAACACGCGCTTCTCCAAGGTGCTCATGGATGGGGGCAGCAGCCTCAACATCATGTACTCGTCCACCTTGGAGCTTATGGGGATCGGCCGTGACAAGCTACGCCCCAGCAAGTCGCCATTCCATGGCGTTGCACCGGGGAAACGAGTCTATCCTCTCGGGCAGATCGACCTGCCCGTTTGCTTCGGCACGCCTGACAACTTCCGCAAGGAGATCCTCATCTTTGAGGTGGTGGGATTTAGGGGAGCATACCACGGCATTCTTGGGCTCCCGTGCTACGCCAAGTTCATGGCGATCCCGAACTACACCTATCTCAAGATGAAGATGCCGGGGCTGAAGGGCGTCATCACGGTGGGGCCATCGTTCGAGCAAGCCTACGAGTGCGACGTTGAGTGTGTTGAGTGTGTCGAAGCGCTCACGGACGATGAGGCCATGGTGGAGGATCTGGAGAAGATAGCGAACGAGGCCGTCGACTCCCCCCACAAGCACACGGGTAGTTTTGAGCCCGCCGAACACACCAAGGTGGTACCCCTCGACCCCGCTGCCCCCGAGGGCAAGACGTTGAGGGTCAGCTCCACCCTCGACAACAAATAGGAAGCAATGCTCATCAACTTCCTCCGTGCCAATGCCGACGTCTTCATGTGGAGCCCCTCGGATATGCCAGGCATACCGAGGGAGGTCGCCGAGCACTCCCTTGACATCTTGCCCCACTCCAAGCCGGTGAAGCAACGCCTGCGACGCTTTGACGAGCAGAAACGCCGGACGATCGGGGAGGAGCTGCGCAAGCTCTTGGTGGCCGGATTCATCAAGGAGGTATTCCATCCCGACAGGCTAGCCAATCTTGTATTAGTTAAGAAAAAGAATGGGAAGTGGAGGATGTGCGTAGATTATACTGGTTTAAATAAAGCATGTCCCAAAGTTCCTTTTCCTTTGCCACGTATCGATCAAATAGTAGACTCGACCGCGGGATGCAAACTTTTGTGTTTCCTTGATGCTTACTCCGGTTACCACCAAATAAGGATGAAAGGGTCCGATCAGCTTGTGACCTCTTTTATCACCCATTTCGGCATATTTTGCTACGTCACGATGCCCTTTGGACTCCGGAACGCTGGAGCCACGTACCAATGGTGCATGCTCCACACTTTCGGGGACCACATCGGGCGTACTGTAGAGGCCTAACGTCCTGGTTAACGATTTGCGTACTGCGTTTGATTGTCTCCGGGCCAACGGGGTAAAACTAAACTCGAAAAAGTGTGTTTTCGGGGTGCCTCGAGGCATGCTCTTGGGTTTCATCGTCTCCCAGCGAGGCATCGAGCCCAACCCTGAGAAAGTCTCGGCCCTCGAATGAATGGGGCCGATCCGAGACCTAAAGGGGGTATAGAGGGTATTGGGTTGCCTAGCAGCCCTGAGCCGCTTCATCTCACGACTTGGTGAAAAAGGCTTGCCTTTGTACCGACTCTTGAAAAAACATGAATGATTTTCTTGGACCCCCGAAGCTCAGGAAGCCCTCAACAGGCTTAAGACATCGCTAACGCACGCACCGATTCTGACACCACCTAGGGACGGTGAGCCCCTCTATCTTTACATGGCCGCAATGACCCAGGTGGTCAGCGCGGTCATTGTCGTAGAGAGGACGGATGAGGGTCACGCTCTACCGGTCCAAAGGCCGGTGTATTATATCAACGAGGTATTGTCTGAAACCAAGGTGCGATATCGACACATCCAGAAGCTGCTTTACGCGGTAGTGCTGGCGCGATGCAAGTTGCGACACTATTTTGAGGCTCATCCTGTCACCGTGGTTTCATCTTTCCCTCTGGGAGAAATAGTCCACAATCAGGATGCCACGGGCAGGATAACCAAGTGGTCAGTGGAACTCATGGGAGAGGCTCTCACCTATGCACCTCGAAAGGCGGTTAAGTCACAGATCTTGGTAGACTTCGTTGCTGAGTGGACCGACACCCAGCTACCTCCGCCACAAATCCAAGCCGAATGCTGGACTATGTACTTCAACGGGTCGGTGATGAAAACTGGCGCAGGCGCATGCCTCCTTTTCGTCTCACCCCTCAGAGAACACATACGTTATGTGGTGCGTTTGTACTTCCTGGTGTCCAATAATATGGCAGAGTACGAGGCCCTCCTCAGCGGGCTTCGTATTGCCATCGAGCTCGGCGTCAAGCGCCTCGACGTCCGGGGAGATTCTCGTTTGTTCATCAACCAAGTGATGAAGGAATCCTACTGCAACGCCGTGCGAAGGCTCGAGGACAAATTCCATGGCCTCGAGCTCAATCACGTTGCGCGGAAGTACAACGAGGAAACAGATGAGCTGGCAAAGATCGCGTCGGGGCGGATCACCGTTCCCTCGAACATTTTCGCCCGCGACCTTGCCGTGCCCTCCGTCGACTTCAAGACGACCGCCAAGAACTCCGGCATACACCCAGACAAGGACCCCTCGAAAGGGGAACTCGAGGCCTCGGGTCAAGGGGCGTTGTCGGCAGACGAGGCCGAGGCGATGGAGATCGACGAGGACCCACCCTCTCAAGACTGGCGCGACCAGTACCTCGCTTGGATCGATCGAGGGAAGCTGCCCTCGAATCGAACCAAAGCGCGACACATCGCCAGGAAGGCCAAGTCGTTCCTCATGATTGACAGGGAGTTATACAAGCGCAGCCCCTCTGGGATCCTACAACAATGCATCCCCATCCCCGAGGGTAGGGAGCTGATTCGAGACATACATGCCAGCGTGTGCGGCCACCACGCTGCACCACACACCCTCATCGGCAACACGTTCCGACAGGGCTTTTACTGGCCCACGGCGGTTGCTGACGCCAACGAGGTTGTGCGCACCTATGAAGGATGCCAATTCTACGCGCGCAAAACCCACCTCCCGACGCATACTCTGCAGATGATCCCCGTCACGTGGCCATTCGCCGTGTGGGGATTGGACCTCGTAGGTCCTCTACGAGCTGCGACCGGGGGCTTCACTCACCTGCTGGCGGCCATTGACAAGTTCTCGAAATGGATTTAGGCCCGAGCCATCAGCAGCATCAAATCGGAACAAGCCGTGCAGTTCTTCACGGACATCATCCATAGGTTCGGGGTACCCAATTCGATAATCACGGATAATGGCACCCAGTTCACAGGCAAGAAGTTCTTGGAATTCTGCGACAGCTACCATATCCGCGTGGATTGGGCAGCAATAGCGCATCCACAAACAAACGGCCAAGTGGAGCGTGCCAATAGCATGATACTACAAGGCCTGAAGCCAAGAATCTTCAACAAGTTGAACAGGTTCGACCGAAAATGGGTCACGGAGCTACCCTCGGTCGTCTGGAGCCTCAGAACAACCTCGAGCAGAGCCACGGGCTTCACACCGTTCTTCCTCGTCTATGGAGCCGAGGCCATCCTCCCCACCGACTTGGAATATGGGTCCCCGAGGCTCAGAGCTTATCAAGAGGATCAAAACCAGCAAGCCCGCGAGGACTTGGTGGACGGCGTGGATGAGGCCCGCGATGTGGCGCTCCTACACTCAGCAAGGTACCAACAGTCCCTCCGGCGGTACCAAGCGCATAAGGTTCAACGTCGAGACCTTAACAAGGGAGACCTGGTGCTAAGGCTTCGACAAGACAATTGAGAGCGCCACAAGCTCACGCCACCATGGGAAGGACCCTACATCATCGCGGAGGTCCTGAAACCTGGCACGTACAAGCTCGCGAACGAGAAGGGCGAAGTCTTCCCTAATGCCTGGAACATACAACAGCTACGTTGCTTCTATCCATGAGCTTCTAAGTTCATTTGCACATAAGTAAATTTCTCAATAATTAATAAAGAAAGTTGATGAACAGGAGGACTCATCTTTACCCTCGGTAAAGCCAAGTCCCCCTCAGGGGCTACATCGGGGGGCCACCCCCCCTATCGTCCTATTTTTTTGCGAACCTTTTCTCCCAAAATGTTAATGCTTTATGCCTCGAACGCTTAGAAAGAAAGATGTTGGGCGTGAACTAACTAATGCCGGGGCCGACCGAGTCGCGGGTCTGCCTACGCCTCCGGGAGGATATGGCATCCCCCTCACCGCTTTGCGCTTAAGTTATTCATGAATACGACCTTCTTGGCCGAGATCTCTTTAAGACACAAGGAAAACACGATAACATATATAATAAGGCTGCGAATAATTGTTTACATCATCTTTCATAAACTTGTTCATTGCAAAATCAAGACCTAATCTAGATACTCTTGAGCCGACATGCCCGAGCCTCTCAGGGCACGTCTTCTCCGTCTCGGGAGCCAGCTGCTCCGGCGTCGTCCCCCTCGTCCGCATCGGGAAAGAGGTCGCCCTCGAACAGCCCGGTGAGTGTCGCAGCAGTACCCTCAGCGGCGGCGTCAGCCCGCTTGATGACGGCCATCGCTGCATCATCATCGAGGTCCTCGGCAACGATGTAGCCCACGGCCAACGCCTCGAGGTCGACAAGGAAGTGCGTCGAGATGACGCCGAGGGTCTTCTGCATGCCAAGCCGCAGGGCGCCCATCAGGCGCTTGGTGACGCAGTCACCCAAGGCCCTCAGGCGGCTTGACACTGAGCTTCCCGAAGGAACCTCCTCGCCCTCGAGCTCTCGGCACGCGGCAATGGCAGCCCCCTCCAGGCTCTCGAGGTCCTCCTGTGCCTTTGAGTAAGCAACCTAGAGAGAGTCCACCGATGCCGATGTGTCGGCCATGAGTTTCCGCAGCTCTGAAACAAACACAGAAAACATCGAGATAAGGCTCGATGAACCCAAAACTGGCAAAAATACAGTGGTAAGATGACTTACCCTTGACCCGCCTCTACTCCTCTGCCAGAAGCGCATGCGCGGCGCTGGCCTCCTGCTGGAGAGTGGCCTTCTCCCCCTCGCGCGCGCTGTGCGCTCCTGCTGCAGGTCGGCCTGCACTGCAAAGAGCGATGCGTCCCTTAGCGTGAGCTAGGACCACGCGTCCTCGAGCGCCGCGTGCTCTTGCTGGAGCCGCCCCTCCGCCGTCGCGAGCGCCTCGGTCTTCTCCCGCAGCGTGACGCCCAATTGCTCGGCTTCCTGGGCCTTCTGCTCCGCTAGCGCCCTCTGAGCGTCGCGCTCCTCGGCCGCTCGGGCCAGGCCCTCCATGGCCACCAACGCCTCCTCCTTCTCATTGAGCATGGCGCCCAGCCTCGAGACCTCTTGGGCACGCTGCTCTGCCAATTTCCGCTGGGCGTCACGCTTGTCCCTTGTACGGGTCAACTCCAATCCACGTCATGGCCATCGGCTCGCGCCTCAGCCAGCACTGAATGGAGCTTATCGACCTAAAAGTGGAGCTTGTCATTCTCCTCCGTAACCCGGCTAAGGTGGGCGTGTTGCCGGGCTATGTAGGAGATCTTGTCTCCCGCAAGCTCTTTCAGTTGCTGCCAAGGAGAAACGTGTGGTCAGAATTCATGCACATATGCACGAAAGGCACCTAACAACTTAGGGATTAGCGGACTTACCTGGTGGATGGTGAAGCTCCTGGACATGTGGAGAGCGAGGGTGTCGTCGAGGGTGCTCCGCAAAGCAGACCTGGCTTGGCAATACTCCCACAACCCCCGCTCCACCTCTGTGGCTTGTAGCAGCGTCGGGGGGAGCCCAGGAAGGTGAGGCTCCAGCTCGGCCCAAGCATCCACCGGCTGCGAGGCCCCAGGCAAGTCTTCCATGGCCACCAGAGCGCCCCCGTCACCCTCGATCGCGGCCGGGTCGACGACGGCCGCGGTCTCGACGATCACCTCGGGGGCGGCTGTCGCTGCTGGTGCGGGCAGGCCGCCGCCTCCGACTTTGAGAGGCGGGGTGATGCCCACGGTACGCTTCGGCATCACCGAGTCTGCAGCCTCGAGACACGTCCCAACCACCTCCGCGGTCGGTGCCACCTCTGTCACGGCGCCAGGGGCCGCCAAGGCTGGAGCCTCGACCTCCAACGCCCCCGCTGCAGCCTCGCGCTCGGCTTCCCCGCCATCGGTGGCCTGAGTTGCGCCTCCAGCACGGCTTGGGCTTGCCGGCTCCATGACATCGCCCACGGACGCGGGCGCTTCCACCACCACCACGTCTGGGGCCGCATCCTCCGTGCGGCCCTCGGCGCCGGTGCCTGCGGTGCCCCCCTCGCGGCGTTCTTGCCGCGATCTTGCAGCCCCCTGCGCCAGCGCCGCTTGATATCTAGCGACGACCGTCTCGACTGATGGGGGTAGGCCGGCCGAGGGCTGTGCTGGCGCATGTGGAGTGGTGTGCGCTCCCAGCTTGAGCGCCTTGGTGGGCGCGAGTGAGGGGGAGGTAAGCGCGGCAGTCCAGTTGCCAAATAGAAATGCAAGTTAGTAAGCAATGAAAGCAAGACAAAAAATAAATGACGAACGAGCGGGAGCGGAACTCACCGAGTCACCACCGACAGCTTGCACTTCCTCGATCCGCTCGAGGGCTGCGCACCCCTCAAGCTGGCTGGGGGTTGGGACGGCGCGGCAGGAGTGGGACGGGCGTCCGCGCCCTCAAGGGCGTTGGGGCGTCGAGGGCCCCCTTGCCCGCCCCCAAAGAGGGCACAGATCGAGCCTGCACGGCGACATGCGCAGAGTCTTCCACCTCCACCACGGCCGCCGGCGGAGGTCCCATGAGGTCGTCGGATGAGTCCTCGTCCGGCTCGGGGGTACTCTCCGGGGTGGTTAGCAGGGAGCAGCCCTCCCTCCCCCGCTTGCGGTTCTCCTCCACACACGCTTCTTCTTCTCAGCGTCCTTCTGCGCCTTTCGCCTCTCAGCATGAAGGCGATTCGCCTCACGAACTTCGGGGAGAGGGGGATCCAAGTGGTATCCCTTGTGAGACAACCCCTAAAATTGATATTATATTCAGATACGAAGTAACACAAAGAGAAATCAAATCGACCAAGCCTCGAGGGTGAGTCACTTACGAATCGGAGGTGGCTCGCCTCGGGACGCATCTTGACGGTCCAAAGGGCCGCGGCAGAGCAGTCCAGCTTGGAGCACTCCACCGCATGCTTTGCCCTCTAACTGGCGTGGCTCATAGGAAGCAGCTCTTCCGACATGCGCGAGCCCTCGAAGGGGACCCCCGGCTTCAACTCGCAGATGGGGACCTTCCTCTCCATCAACGGCACCACCCTTTGCTGGTGGTAGTTGGCGATGACGGCCGCCACGGTCAGTCCCTCCCTCGCCAGAACTCGCAGTGAGTCGGTGAAGACCGCGAGCTTGGCCTGGCGGTCGACTGGGGACACGCCGTGCGACCAGGTGATGCCCCTTCTCCCGAAGGACTTTGCCCATGTACGTCGGAAGCAGCCCGCCGTCGTTGCGCAGGTAGAACCACCCCTTGTCCCAATCTTGGTTTTTGGAGGTCATCGTACAGGCGATGCAAAAATTCCTCCGGGTCTCGCGGGCGTCGATGGCATGGCCACCGGTGCGAACGGCCTTCCGGACCCCTCGCGTCTCGCTGTCGGTCGTGTGAAGTTCACCCCGAAAGAGGTGAACCCACAGATCCCAGTGCGCCTCAACCCCCAGGTACCCCTCACAGACGGCGACGAAGACTGCCGCCTGTGAGATGGCATTAGGGGCGAAGTGGTGCAGCTCCACCTGGTAGTGCTTGCACAACCCGCGCACAAATCACCCTGCGGGGGCGCCGAATCCCCGCTCGTGCAGCCGCGCCAGGCTGACGACGTAGCCCGGCGGGGGAGATGGCTCCCCGTAAGACGCTGGCGGGGCGATCCACTCCAGCTTCTCTGGAGTTGAGATCTTGGGTAGTAGCCCAACTTCGGCGAGGCTCGCGAGGTAGCTCGCGTCCGTGGTGGACGGGCTCCATGCCGCGGGTTCCCTAATCTCAACCACGGTGGTGGGCGAACGGGGGGCAAAGATGGGCTGAGCGGCGCGGCCGGGCAGAGCTCAGAAAGGCGCAAGTCGGGGGAAAGGCGGATGCTCTCTCTCTCTCTGTCTCTCTCTCTCTCTTCTTCCCTGCGACAGAGCTCGGAAAGACAAAGAGAAGGGGAGACGAATGGCTAAGGTAAAAGGATTAACTCCTCCGATTCCTCGTTTTATACCCCGGCGCAGTTAATGCAGCAGGTGCGGCTCTCACTGACGACTGGGCCCCATTGGGGAGTAAAAACCCACGTGCACGCAATCCAAGGCGGCATTACGACCCATTGCTTCGAAACCGATCGCACGTGCACCGCTCACGCCTAAAAAGGCGTGCCCACTCCGCCTGCCATGGGCCACGTCAGCCACGTCCGCGCGCATGACCTGGTCAAGCCGAAGTCCAAGCGGTGGCGTCCCCCCGGGAGTTCCTTCCGAGGTAAGGCACCTCTTCTTGAGGCCCCACTGATCAGGGGTTCGAAGCTTGGCCCGTCGGGGGTTTGACATGTGCCCTCGATCCGCGGAGTTAGGGGCAACCCGGGCGTGCTCAATCGAGCCTACCCATGAACGCGGAGTTCAGGGGCACCCGGTGCTGCGTTGAAGGCCAGACAAAGGCAGCCGGGTCAAAGGGTCCCAATGAGGGAGAGCAACGAGCCCTCGACTCCTATCGAATGGACTCGAGCCCTGCCCGGCAAACCTTTGCAAGCGCTTTCATGTGATGTGTCTTCGGACCACGAAGCCGACCCTTATCGAACGGGGCTTGGACGTCCACTTGAACCACCCATTAACGGCTCACTGAGGCATCCATGGCTCGTCACCCGCTCGTGGGTAGCCTGGATTCCCTCACCCCTCCTCCCTGCGCAAGGGCGATGAGGGTCGTACCATGAAGACGAGGTGGACCCCTGATCGACCCTGCTTGGGCTAGGGCTCGGGGGCTCCTCGCACCACGGCTAAAGCCTCTTTGGACAAGCCATGCTATCACATGGGTGCGAATTCCCATATCGGGTCGGCCTCCTCGAGTGCTCGAATGAATGCTTTGGAAGAGTAGTTCGTGAGGGGGCAACATTATCGTGCAGCGTAGATTGCCGATGCCGGCTGAAAGAATGCCGAAGCCGGCTGGAACAAATGTTGGACTAATGCGTCACCCAATGAATCACACGCCAAAGTGCTCAGAGCCCTTGGACGAGTGTATTCACTCCTCCAAGGCCTCGGGGGCTACACCTGCGGGTGCGCTAGCGCGCCCCCCACGGGAACTCTTGAAGAGTCAGGAGGAAAGCTCCACACGAAGGGCCCGAAATGATGTCGTGGAGGCACAAGCCTTTGCCGGACTAATCTACGTCCATCCAAGGCTCGGGGGCTACTGTGGGGGGTGATCTTAAGGGGTCCCCTAACATAAGGGATAATCACCCCAGAAAACGCAAATGAATCGCAACCAAGTCCCCGTGGCCAAAAGAAGACCAGAACACGTACGAGGCCCACGCCGCATGATAGCCCTACAGCCGCTCGAGCCCCTCCCATCGAAGGACCGACGAGCAGGCTTCATCTCCGCCTCGCTCGAGGGTCTCGGCCCCCTCGACCAAAACACTGTACAAACTCCGCTTCGCTCGGGGGTATCGACCTCCCTCGAACGAGCACCCCAACTCCGCCTCGCTCGAGGCCACCCTTCCATACAAAAAGCGCCCGAGCGGCCATCCACCTCGCCTGACAGGGGCATGTAATGCCCAGCGCTGGCGCAGGGCACCCAAGTCAAAAGGCAAATCGCCACCCATGCCGACTGGCACGACCCAGGGCACTATACGGCCAACTCCGGCCACTGTGTGGCTGACGCCGGTCGCTATGCAAGCACTGCAGCACCCTGTGTGGACAGGCGAGCATCACCTCGGCACACGGCTCTGACCAACATTGTTCGTCCCCCACAACGGAGCCCTCGAACGAGCATGGGGAAGCCCTCGAATGGGCGTACGGGTGAAGACCGGGCATAGGATTACAAGGTCGATGTAGTCGCACGGATTACATGGTCGGGTTCCATCCGCCAACTCCGGTCACTGCTCCGCCATCCCCGGCGTTGTGCGTGACCGCGCGACCCTGTACCACCAACTCCGCTCACCATGCTGGCTTGCGAGGCCCATACCAGACCTGTGCTGAAGGCTCTGGCGCTCTTGTGTCACCAACCCCCGTACGGATTCCATGACAACGCCCTCGGACACCTCCACTACAGCAACTCTGTCGGCAAGCTGTGGAGGTGGTGGCTGTTGTGGCTGTGGCTGTGGCTGTGGATGCGCCTCCACTACAGCAACTATGTCGGCAAGCTCGGACACCCGTCGGTCCACCCTCTCTAACATGGTGCCAAGCTTCATAGCGATGAGCGCGTCAGTGACAGCCTTGTTGATTGTTTCTTCTATCTTGTCATGAGCAGCTTCTAGCTCTTCTCGACTAACACATTCACTGAAATCTGCAGGAGCCTTCGGTGCATCATCTCCTGCCATCGAAAAGCACCAAAACAAGAACACACAGTGAAGGTTATCCCTAATAATCTGACTATGTGCTCTCAACATAGCAAAGGAAGCGTCTTACCAAGCTCTTGCAAGGTTCTTACCAACAAGCAAGGCAAAGGATACCAGGAAGGCATGTAGTCCGCAATTGCAAGGGTCAAAAACTAGTGCCGTCCAGAAGGTGTATGTGGATCTTTTCGGCAATTTCCCTCCAAAACCTCCGGACTAGTAGGAATCATGAGTTTTTTTATTTTTTCAACTATTTTTTTATATTTTCTCTTAACAGGGATACCAAAAGCTCCAAGCACACAAATTTGCACCCTTTTTTGAGGTGAGATGCGGCCTAGGGAAATTCAGGAACAAACGCTGAAAACCCTAAAACAACTTGATCTATTTTTTCTTTATCTTCCTGATTTTGTTTTAATTTTTTGACTCGGGCAAACAAGGAATAGCCCAGTTTGGGTCCCCTCACAATTGAGTCACGAAACTGCTATAAAAACTTGAGCCAAAACGGAGCACTGAGCGAAAAGTTATGCCCGTTTTACTGAAGGTATCTCAAGTTATGGTTTTCGGGAGGCCCACGATGTGGTTCTCTGGAGGCTCAATTCGGCAGGATGCGCGACGGCGGTTAGGGTATCCAAGATGAACCAAGAAGGGCTACGATGCAAGGTGATGAACACACGGTGGCTCGCAACCTACCTAGGGCTTGCACGGCAGGAGTTCACACGAGGCGGCTAGCGAGGACAAGTCGAGTTATGGGGTGGCACGACTTGTAATCTGGTAATGGTGGATGGGATAGTGGCGGAAACAAACAATGCATAGCAATGGGCGATTGAACTACGACGACGAACACGACCTAATACCAGCAACAAGACTCGACCACGGACACAAACTCAACAAAGCGAATCTGAAACAAAATTGCAAAGGCTAAAAGGGTACTAGGAGAACGGAATTTTTTAGGGCTATGTTTTGGACTATAGGACAAAGGCGAAAGGACGAACCTGACGGTAAACCTGTCTCTGAATACCACTTGATGGGAACAAGGGTTTCCCGATCTTCCGAAAGGTTCTGATAACTCTCGATTTGGTGGAGTCATGACTCAAATCATTACAGCTTCCGAACCACACGTTCCGAACCCCGCAATCGCAGCACCACGTCTCCTCAGGTTATTGTCACACCCCAAAATTTTTGGATTTTGGGATGTGAATTGATAGCATAATTAATACAATGATTTTCTCAATTTTCTAAAATTTTCCAACCTTTAAATAAATAACAGGGAATTTTCCAACCTTTATGTGTGTAAAGTTTTCAAAAACGCGTTTTAGAAGCCTAATGGGAATTTTCCAGAGTTTTCTGGCATTTGTTCCTATTTTCCTTAGAGAAAATTCCAATTTTTGGAGTAGGCTAAAATATTCAAATATTTTATTTGGGTTCCTCATGTCCAACTCTATCTCTGGAATTTTTTCTAGGATTTTTAGAATTTTCAGAATATTTTTCATGGTTTTAATATCAATTCTGGACCTATTTGGAATTGTTTTATAACCAGAAAAATAATATTCCGAAAATTAAAATCATCCTAAATCTTAGTAGACCAGCCTTAGCCCAACGTTGACCCAATTTTAGGCCAAACCCATCCCACCACTTTATTGGGCCAAATTTAAAGCCCATTCGCATTGGAGTGGGGCAACCCACCTTTTGTCCAATATTGCTAATGAACCCGGAAGTGAGAGGTTTTCTTCCTATATGTACGAACCACCTCTCCTCTGGAAAGGGCACACCATCGACTCCTTTACAGGGAGGCCCCCTTTGTTTGGGATTCCCTAAGGTAGTCTTCTTCCACCATATTTTCAGTAAGTCCCTCAGCGAATCTTGTAATTTTCTACCATATTCGTTTAGTCTATACTCTTTCGTAGAAAAGCCCCTACTAGTTTTAAGCACTGGAAATCTTGTTTAGTCCATAGTTTCCACGTTTTAGATTCGTTTCAATCCTTTTTCGTTGTGTTAGATTCATGTCAACTTAAACTACACTTAGCAACTAGTTCATGGTGGTCACAAGGGTACAGATTCAAAGAAATCTAACACCTAAATCCTGAATAGCTGATTCCAACATTTTCTGAAAATCCGACTAGATTCCTCAGCTGCTCACTGTTTTGACCATAACTTTTGATCCGCTTAACCAAATCTAGCAAATAAATACATTTTGGATATCTACAGAAACTTTCCTACAACTTTCAGTCAAAATGTCAGGTCAAAATATGCCTATAACTAAGTCGAAAATATTTAAACAGATTCCTGCACACTTTGACTAAAGTGCTTCAAAAAATTTCTTATTTGTTTGAACTCAAGTTTTACCTCGGTTTTACAAATGCAAATAGAATTATTTGAAATAACCATTACATATGATTTTGTTTAACTGAAATAAATCAAGCATATATTCGTATTGTTTTATAACCAAAATCCTTCGGATAGCAATAAGTCGCAGCGGAGATTTTCACCCTCAAAAACAGATTCTAAATGGTGCACTAAATC
Source organism: Echinochloa phyllopogon (assembly GCA_033239725.1). Taxonomy (NCBI): domain Eukaryota; kingdom Viridiplantae; phylum Streptophyta; class Magnoliopsida; order Poales; family Poaceae; genus Echinochloa; species Echinochloa phyllopogon. Next base: position 9,608,610 of record BTCW01000016.1, on the reverse strand, counting down.
ATGTGTCGTTTCTAGACAGTAGCTCGTAAAAACGTGATCTTTTTCCAGAAGATAGATTATCAAATTATAAAGCTAACGCAATTGGAATCAGGTTAATCGGATGTCTAGAACTCGAGATATAAAATAAACAAGCAGACCGCTGCCGCCGCGATTCGGGTGGCCCGCGCGAATCCCCGCATGGAAACCTCCGATTCGCCGACCGCCGCCGCATACGGGTGGCCCACACGTCGATGCTCACCACCGAGCCCTATAAAAGCTGGCCCCCGTAGCCCCAATGCCATATAGTGCCTCGCCACGAGCCCTCGAGCATCCCCGCACCCCTCCCCTCGCTTAGCGCCGCCGCTGGGCCTCGGTCGCCGACGAGTCCGACCCCCAGAGTAGCTTGGCGAGTCGGTAAGCAGTCCCCAGAGCCCCCCTCATCCTCTATTTCACACTCAAACACACGCACGCCCTCGCCGGAGCACCCACTCCACCGCTCGCCGACGTTGGCCACCCTCCACCGCTCAACCATCGACTTGGACCCCCCCACCGTGCTCGCGCACTCCCCCCTGAAGCCGTAGGTCTAACCCCCGTCCCAATCCGAGGTCTGTAGCACCGGAAAGACCCTACTCCAGCGAAGCGCCGCCGCTGCCGGTTCGGCGCCGCCGTCCCCCCGAGTCCCCGCCGACGACCGCCCCCTCCGACCAATCTGGGCCCTCGGATCCTGATCCGACGGTCCCTGTGCACCCCCTTCCCGAGTCAAACCTCAAGAAAACGGTCAGCCCGCGTGATTTTGCTAAAGAGCCCCTGCAAGATTAGGATTTAACCCGCAGTCCACCTCCAGCTCAAAAATAATTACATTTAGGTCCTATTTTTCGCAGAAAACCCCCTGCACTTTTTAAATATAGAACCCACGGTCCTGAGTTTAGTTTTTTACGTGTAGACCCCTGAGTTTTTACGTATAATTATGTTTTAGTCCCAGGTTTTCTTCAAATAGGCCCCTGGAAACTTTTAAAACTTGCCAGCAGGTCCCTAGAACTTAGAATTAGCATATCTTTTTCGTTTTAGATCCGATTAGTGTGATTCTTGTGCTCATGTGTTCATAGTGAAGCGTAGAATATTTCTCAAACCTTTTTATATACTGTTTCTACTGTTTGGTGTACTGTTCTAATAGATTATTATTTGTTTGCATATATTGGTTTGCGTGCTCGCTTGTATGGTGATTCATGTCCAGTCGGTGAGCTGTACGCTTTGGAGTTCGAGTACGTGGAGGACTTTACGGAGCAGAACCCCCAGCAGCAGCAGCAGTAGCCGCCCTTCGAAGAAGGCAAGTTATAGCACGGACAATCCTTGCTACCTAAACCCACTTTTTACATACATTTACTATCATATGCATGTGTCTAAATTTGATGTTCTATTAAGGTTGTACCTAGTTTGTTTACTCCTATCCTTTGATTACCTTGGGTTTATGCATATGGGTATATTTTGTTATGCGCAGCTACTGTCACCTTTATTTAACTATTAATTTTGACTTAATAGTTCACTTCAACATTAATGATAAAACTTGCTTTTTAGCAACATGGTTTAGGGAGCTGGGGCATGTGCTGTGTGCTTTGCTCCAGTGTCTCTGCGTAAGGTCTGGTTCTTAAAGCGGCAACCCAGGAGCCTATCGCCACCGCTAGAACTATTATGGCTCTGGTCTTGGTCAAGTAACTTGTAGGTCTCTAGCTTGCCAGTGGTTACTGGTGGGGCCGACGGCGTTATGGGAAGTAAGGCACGGGGTGTTTCTTGATTCCACCGAGGACGGTAGCCCCATCAGCTAGGACTCGTTAGACCCAGTCCCATGTTGGGAGTCCCTGCGACGGGGAACTCCGCACGTTGCGCATTGTTGGGTGCAATGCCCGCGCTCTGGACGCCATCGACCCCCCTATGGTGTGACTCCGTAGGCGTACGTCGATCTCGGTGCCTAGAGTCTCACCATCTTATTGTACCTTAGTAGCCACTATCTTGTTAGGGTGTCTTGTGAAAAGCCTCGTAGCATCCCTATGCAATCACACCTCGGAAGTGTTGATGTGCGTGGTTGGGTGCAAAGTTCTTTGAACTTTTACGCGACTGGTGGGTAAAGGGCGAAACCTCTACAGAGTGTAAATCTATCATGATAGCCTTGCTCAGGGTCACGAGCGGCCTGGATCCTTTTTTTATTAGAATATGATGTTTATTTACTGCTTAATGTCACTTACACTTTATTAATTGGGTTGCAACTGGGACTCATTCAATGTAGTAACTTGGATAATGATAAAATGAACCAACTAAAAGTGCTAATGCAGTTAAGCCATGTCTAGCCTTATTTTGAGCCTTCATACACCCGTGCTATACTTGCTAAGTAAGACATTTACTTACGCTTGCTATTATTCAACAAAATCCCGGATGGGTAATAGATGGATCAGTGATACTTCTGAGCTGTGGTCAACCAGTCGGTGTCGCTGTGGACTTGAGGCTCTACCTGTCGAGAGAGATATACTTCCGCTGTGTTTTATTTTGGTAAACTCTGATTTATTTTTTTTATTCGAGCATATGTACTCTGTTTATCACATTTGTTAGCTATATGTGTTATGTGGACTTCCTGGGCACACATATAGCAGCATTCAGGTTTTGTGTAAATCCGGGTGTGACAGTTATCAAGAACACAAGCAAGAATGAGAAAGATTGCAACGCAATTGCAGATGTATGATGAAACTCACGAAGTTGGGGTCTCACAAACCGACGAGCGGCGATACTTTTATTGACAAAATTAATCTAAGCAAAACCCAAACCCTAACTTGGGCGGCGGCTACTGTTTTAAGGAGTCTAGGGTCGTGGTTGACCCCCTTGGATGCGCCCTATTGGGCTCAACACGATACATGGCCCAAAGGCCAAAATACGACGACGCAACACCGAAATAGATTCTGGATGTCAACTTGTTTCGTCGATTTCCGATGACTCCGGACAAATTTTGACATGAGACCAGTGCCATTGCAAAGATTATCTTCTTAGCTTTCCAAGAATATAAAGAACATCGAAATCCGAGCCCGTACGCAACCTGTGCGTCCGATTTAGCATTGACTGCTCCTGGACTCCGAGGTGGACTCGAAGTCGAGTTGATTTGGGCATCTATCTTGACTTGCACGCCCTTGCTGGTCCTCTCCACCTTGAAGCCCTTCTCCAACTATCCTCTGGTCCTCTCCATGGTTCCTAATAACAATATAATCATTAGGTAACAATCTGTTCTCATAATCACATAGAGAAGTACTTAGGAATGAGTTCACCTCTAAATTCAATTGTCGCGCACGAGCTCTAGTGATTGGAGGATTGTTGTGAGTATCCATAGGAGTGATGTCCTCATCACGGTCCTCCACGTGTCATGCACGGTCATTGTTGACGTGGACGACTCTCGTTGTCGTATACGGCTAAGGGGGGTAGTCGGCCGAATCGTGTCGTTCGGCCGAATCGGTCATTTCCGACCCTATAGCACGTATTTCTCGTTGTTGTACCTGCACAAGTGAAACTCACCAAAACTCATGGAACTTTATTAGAAGTAAACCTAAGTACATGGAATGTCAAATATATATCTTCTTTTATTCCCGAGTATTGGTGGTCGAAAACGTGTCGTAACGACCACCAACAAGCTCCGCCAAGCTTAAACATTTGCTCGTCCTCGAGCAAAGATAAAATCTTAGACTCGGTGGATCAGGAGTTGCTACAATGTCAGTATCTTGTAGGTAATCTTTATAAACAACTAGTGCTCAAAATGACTCGAATCATTAGCAAAGTATTAAATCACCATTTTACCTATGGGGCTTATAGCAATCTCCTTATCTTGGGCGGTTGAAAGGTTGAATAGTTTGATTTAGTTTTATTCCACTCTACTCTTTTCAGGATCCCATGTCGGAGTTTCCATAATTTTGTGAAAAATGTAAGTTGTTCCTCATTTGGCACACTTAATCACTCAAGTAGTATTTGAATCCTCACCAAAGGTTTGTGCCTTCTTTTCATCCTAAAATCTAATATGGCTTTTGTGTGGCTCAGGGACAATGGATGGAGGCATGTATGTATCTTATATTTTGCTAAGTCAAAGACCGGACCTTTGGGGAACCAAATCTTACCTTTAGATCAAGAAGTGCAAGTGCGTGGAATATGTGGAGTAGAATGGAGTGGAATATGGTGGAACTCCTTGGGATGATTCTTCCTCTCCTTGACTTATTTTCGAGAACATGAGCTATCTCTTTTTGCTCATATTTTTGCCATGCCATTTGACATGCTTTTCTTATTTCTTAGTTTTTCCATGCTCTTTGGCATGCTTTTCTTTTTCTATTTCTTTTTGCCATGCTCTTTGGCATGCTTTTCTTTTTGCATAGCCCATGTCTCTATTCAAGGATATTTGGATAGGAGATCATAGAACATGGAGCATTTGTTTTGTGGATGGATGATGGCAATGTTTGCTAACTCCCAGTGTAGGAATTGCTAGTGAGAGGTGGTGTGTACGTGAATCTCGATCTTACAAGCATGAAAGTTTCACCCAAAGGTCACAACAATTTGACAAAACTCACTAAGACAACAAGCAGCATATGACTGGAAGGTTTCAACTAAACTAAACATATGGCTTTGGTAGGAATTTCTGACCAATGAGGAACTTGTTTTATTTTTGAAAGCACAAAGCATCCGAGATTTTCACCATACTAAGAGCAAAAGTAGAACTTAACCACAATCTCACTATATCATTCCTTACAACAACTTAGACTTGGAATAAAGCATGTGCTCCCACAAGGTTTTTAGGTTCATTTTTACTCATGCCAAATAACTCAAACATCATCAAGCAACTAGTCAAAACAAGGTACTCGCAAGATTAATTACAGAGCAACTATTCTTCATTTCCAAAGTGAGAGGCATATGATTCATTCCATGCATAGTTGGGAGTTAATTTTATTCAAAGCAAATATTTTTGGTCTTTTCATTTTAAGGTGGAAATAAAATAGAAAGGGAAATGGCAAATGCGAAATCAAAGTGCTGAGAGGAACATAGAACATACTTGGTGGAGGTCCTCCCCCAAGCTTGGATCTTTCATTGATAGGGTCGAAACCTTGAAAAATATTATGCCATTTGGTCCGTTTGTCACTGGACGTCGTACCGTAGGGAGTCCAGCACACCGCTATTCTCTTGGTGGTAGTAACAATGGCGTGTCAGAGTGCCTTCCATGTTGTGAGTGCGGTCGTCGAGGAGGTCGACTCGGTCGGAGATGTAAGATAACTCTCAATCGATGTCATAGCCGCTGGGTGTGGAGAGGCGTGCGGACTCAGAGTGCCAAGGGAAGTACGGCTGGGAGGCACTATCGTACCCCCCTGCATACCACCCCTGGGTGTACTCAGAATCCGTACTCTGGGCGTAGTACCAATGGCTCAGGGCAAAATAGTCCGGGTCCTGGGATTGTCCAGAGCCTCATGCTCCTGACGTCCCAGCACTGGTGTACTCGCCGAAGGCCGCCTCGAACGCAGACGTATGTCGGTGTGGCTGCGTTGGTGAAGTTGCTGGTTCCTGTGCGGTGAAGAGCCCTGCATCACGCCTGGCTCGTCCCCGGGTGAATGGTCCTTCGCCTGCAACATTGTGCCGAGCGGGCTCTCTCCGAGGGGGAGAGTCATCCAACTCGATACTCAGCTGAAGAGTTAGTTTTTGGGTGGTATACAACCTTAGCTCTGCACAGGATAGCGACACTTCGGTTGTATAACCGCGGTAAATCATCACCAGTGTTGCATCGGGCGCCTGTCGTATCATGTGGCCTTGCACAAAGTGCTCAGCATTCACAATGGACTGCGCTGTCTCTATGTACGCGAGCTGGGCGCCCTCCAGAACGCTCAACTGGTAAGCGAGGTGAGTGACTAGAGAAGTAACTGCCACGCTACCCACACGAGAGTGATGGGACAGCCAATGGGTAACCATATCCTTAACCGGAGAAACAACAACTTGCTTAACCATGGCATAAAGAAGCTGCAACTCGACAGTATTGACGGGATGCAAATCAGAACGCGGAAACACCGTCATAGCCATCCACCGATGCATGAAACAAAAGGTGGGGTTATGAATGTTATTGGTGCGAGGAGCAGAACAATTGGTGCTTCCGGAAATCTTTTTCCAAAACCCGTTCCGACTAAACCTATTCAATGCTCTAGCAGGCTCCAAAGAACAATGACTATCAAAACCAAGAGCCATGCTCAAATCCCTCCAAGAGTAGAAGTACTCTTAGTTGAAATATCAAAAGACAACACCCTTCCATTCAGATGTAAGAGTCGAAAGAAATTCGAGGGTGAGGAGGTACGAACCTTGTTCGTTGACACGCCAGAAGTTGCCCCAGCCAACGGCTTCAAAGACTTCTGGGAATTCTTCATCCATACCCGTTCTTACGAGCAAGTCCTGCTCGAAGACACGGGTATGCTCAAACTCCTTCAAGCGCAGCATGTTGAAGACGTTCCGCTCTCGGTCCATCTGGAGGATGATGTCACCCTCGTTCAGGAGCTGCCGGGTTGGGTGCGAGGCAGGGCCTCTCCCAAAGTCGGCTGCCCTTGACTCATCCACCTCCATCCGGCTTGAACCGCGGGACGGGGCTGGGGAACTCCCTGCATCGTCCGAGCGTTTGCTCAACCGGGCGGAGCGACGGAATGCGGAGAAGATCTTCGACATGCTACCTGCAAAATGTTAGCGCAACGACTACCCGAAGGACTGAATGTATGGGGTTAGCACAACTAAAACAAATCAGTCATTTGAGAGGGTTAGTCATTCTTGCGGGGATGAAGAACCACCACAAAAAGTTAGTCGTTATTGTGGGTGTCAGAAACCACCACAAACATGTTTAAGTTTCAGCACAAGGATCAAACAAAAGCAAAATATTTTTGTGATTTGTCAGCAATGCAAGTGAACCAACTTGAGCAAGAACTAGAGAAGAACTTGAGCAAGAACTTGAGAGAGAGAGAGAGCTTCTAGCAGAAATTTTTTAGTGTGAGATGGTGCAAGGAAGCAAGCAAGCATTGCCCAGCAATTATAGGCGAAGGGAGGCAGCCGGCCTGGTTCGGCCGAATTGCCCAGTTCGGCCGAACCAGGCATGTGTGGCCTGAGCACTCCAGGTGAGTGTAGGTCCCACCTTTGCTTTGGTTGCACGCAAAATTTTGTGGCTAGCACTAGAGTATGGTCATGTGAGTGGATTTTAGTGGTAGGTGAGATGCAAACTTGACATGACCAAAGTCAAAGTTAGTGGAGTCACCCCATGCCACCATATTTTGTGATAATTGGTGAGTGTGCAGCCTTATGGAGTGGGTAGACATGTTTTGTGCTCGTTGGTGATGATGGGAAATAAATGGAGCACTTTGGAAAAGGGTAAAAATGATGAGAATTATAAAATATACCCAATTCAAAAAAATTCCAGCATGTTGTCCATTTATTTTTACCATGCTTGCCATTTTTCTTCTCTCTTTCAAATTAATTGCACAAGTGGTTCATTTATTTTGGAAAGGGAAACATGTAAATGCAATGATGGAAATTAAAATTTGGAAGGGAAACATGGGATACATAACGGTTTTCCTCGCGGCGAGAGCTCGTGTTTAAAGTCCGCGAGCGGGACTCCTCCTACCTTCTATTGTTTTTGTCATCATCGGATCCCGGAGTGGGTGGTTTGGACGATGCAACCTTCTTCCGCCATGCCTTCTTGTTCTTCTTCTGTGTTGGTGGCTGTGGGATCGGCTGCTCTGGAGAATTCCAGAGGGCCTGATCTTCCTCGTATCTCTTCACGAGGAGGTCCATTTCTTCTGCGCTCATTGGTCCTGTCACCTCATCCTATTCGACCTGCTCTTCACCGAGTATTTCCAGCTCTTCACTGAGGAGTGCTTTTAGGAAACATTCAGCGCTTTTCTACTCCGGTGTACGAGGCTTTGTCTTCTTCTCTTCCCGAGGTCGGAACGGGAAGGAGATCGGCGTCCGATTGATATGGAACAGGATTTCTCTTGTATCCATGTCAATCTTGGCCTGTAGTGTTCAAAAATGGCTGGCCCAACACAAGGGGAAACGAATAATTGCTCCCCGTGTCAAGGACAATGAAGTCATAGAGACGTAATGTCTCCAGACTCGGACCGACACATTCTCGATCACCCCCTCGGGGTAGCGGATCGATGAATCTACTAGTTGTACCTAGGCATTTGTAGGAGATAAAGTGGAATAGCGTAAATTTTTAAATAATACCTTGGACATGATGTTGACGCTGGCTCCCAGATCACAGAGTGCATCATCAACGCGACGATTCCAGATCGCACATTGAATGATTGGCACTCCGGGATCTTCCTTCTTTCCCGGAGGTGTCCTCGTGATGGCTTTAACAGCAGCTCTTGGCAGGTGTGGCCCTTGTGGTATTTCTACTTGGACTCGTGAGACTACACCTGTGTGACAAGCACAATATGTTCTACGAGACGCCTTACCTCGTCTCGTAGTAACTGCATTTACTGTTTCAATAGAAGGTTCGAGTTGCCCTGGAATCTTCCCTGACTCGGTAACAGGAACGACTGCAGCTAACTAAGCAATTTGGGTTTCTATCATTTTATTAAAGCTCAGTTGACTTTTCATGGCAGAAGAGAATGATTCCAATCTAGAGTCTATGCTTTCTAGGATTTTATCATTAACAACAAGCTTTTTATTGATATTTTCAGTGATTTTACCCTGGCCAAACACTAGATCTCTAAGAGATGGCTGATTATTGAAATTGCTGGAATTGAAATTGTTACCTTGTTGAGGCCTCTCAAATGGGAGGTTTGGGCGTGAATTCCAGCCTCGATTGCCGTAGTTGTTCGGTCGATACCCATTGTTGGAGTTGTTGACGTAGTGGGCATCTTCTCGCGTTTCGGGGCAATCATTCCCCGAATTGCCAGCGTTGCCATAGACCTCGCAACTCATGCGAACATCCATGGCTTGCACTGATTCTTGAGTAGGGGCCTCCAGCTTCTTCATCAGAAGTTCCATCTTGGCAGCGAGCATGTCCAGAGCGTCAACTTGATGTACTCCACGGGTCTGAGGTTGGTCTCGATCATTGGACCAACCTTGGTTCTCGACCATCTTCTCGATGAGGGCCTTTGCACAACTCTCCTCAAGAGAGAAGAAAGAACCTCCAGCAGCAGCATCCAAATACTCACAGGTAGAGCTTCTAAGCCCGTGGTAAAAGGTTTGGATGATGAACCAACTCTGCATACCATGGTGAGGACAAGCAGATATATTGTCCTGGAGGCGATCCCATGCCTCCGGGACTGTTTCATCTTTTAACTGCTGGAAACTAGCAATTTTATTCTGGAGGGCGTTGGTTTTCCCAACCGGAAAGAATTTCACCAAAAATGCACTAGTGTACTTATCCCAAGTGTCTATGGCTTCGCGGTTAGCATAAAACCATTGTTTTGCCTTGCCTAATAATGACAATGGGAATAAACGAAGGCGAATGGCATCGATGCTTACCCCGCGTATGTTGAAAGTGTTGCAAATCTCTAGAAAATGCTGAAGATGTTGGCATCCTCGTGTGGCTTGCCGCAGAACGGGCTAGCCTGCACCATGTTGATGAGGGCTGGCTTGAGCTCGAAGTTGCCATCTCCGACTGGCGGAGCTAGTCTGACACACACGTTCTCGCTCGATGGAGCAGAGAACTCACGGATCGTCTTGCTTGCCATCCTTGATGAAGCCGTGTAGACGACGGGAAAGACTGGGCTCATCGGAATGAGTTGCTTATGAGGAGGTACAACACGGGGTCGCACTTTCCTCACAAGAGACTCAGGATTTTCTTGGAAGTTTGACGATAGTTGGAAACCAGTCATGCACTGCTCTGCTTCACAAGACCAATGAAACAGAGCAAGGATAAACCTGCTTGTGTAGCGGTATATTCAACTAACATAACCCGAGATAAAAGTTTGAAATTATGTAGCCAATTGCTTCCCCGGCAATGGCGCCAGAAATTCTTGTTGGCACTTCTTACGATCCAATATCAGGATGGTGAATCTCGGTACTGGGGTAAGGAGTGTTTCAGTTTTTTTCCTTATGGCTCAGTAAAATATAGAAATATTCTGTAAGCGCACAGAATTACCGCTGTAGCACTTCACCAGGGAGTATTCCGAGATATCGTAATTTATATTTCCACAGGGAAGCTTATGGCAAGAGTACTAGCAAACATATATTCAAAATTATCAGAAAGGGGTACATGACTAGCAAGACGGGGGATAATGGTATTGGATAGGAGTGGATATACCATGACACACAGCTCAAGGGATGCTCAGATAGGAAAGAGAAGGAACAGATAGCTGGGAGGACAACGAGAAGAGATAGAGGATTCCTAGGTATCTTATCTGTCTATGTCACTCGGGGTTAGAGATACACAGGCTGTAGAGCCAGCACTCAGAGGTCAAGGTCAAACCTATGTCTTAACTTCAGGACAACAGAGCCTATGCCACACAAAAAGGGATGAGAAAGGGTGGCATATACCCTGCACTGGGGGATCCTACAAGCCGAGACGAACGTGATGGGCTACAAAGGCCGTATAGGGCTGTCACCACCTAAGGACTACCACCTCCGTAGACTCAGGGGAAAACTAAGGTCACTGGCTAGCCTAGGAACCACTCCTACACTAGTCAACAACTACTTACTACACTAGCCAGAGCAAGCAACCTTGTCAATACTCTTAGTGACGATTCACCTCAAGTATCGAGCAAGATCGAAGAACTGGCTAAGACAAAGACTTAAACAAGATCTAGAAGCATCAGAACTAGAACCAACTATAGTCTCAACACGATATAGATGCAACTAGAATAAAGTAGAAGCAAGCTATAAATGATAGAGGCAAAGTGATAAAGATAACTTTATATTGATGACTCAAAGTCTACAAAAGGAAAGGAAAAGATACAAGAGCTTATACCAGAGCTTCTGAAGATGACTCCGAAACCTCCGAGGCACAGCTTGACTCAACTCTAACTCCCAACTAAACTATCCTAACTCTACTAGAGAGAAGTGGAAATGAGAGCTCCTTGGATTGGTGTGTGGTCGTTGGAGATGGAGTGGCAGCCAAGGGAGTGAGAGGTGGTGCTCCGGCCAATTCGGTCGAATCCTTAGATTCGGGCGAATGGGTGGATTCGGCCGAACTCTCCAGTTCGGCCGAACCACTGGATGCACCACCCTTGCTCCCCAAGGGCTGGGATTTGCTCCTTTGGTCGGTTTGGCAGCTGGGGGTGGTTCGGCCGAACTGGGCCTGGCTCGTGGCCGGCCCCCTCTGCACCGCCTTTGCTTCCCAGGCTTCGTGGATGACTTGATCCAGGTGGTCTTCGTGTTGGTTCAGCCCAGAAGTGGTGGCGGCCATCCACGTGTCATGCACGGTCATTGCTTGGTCATCGTTGACGTGGACGACTCTCGGTGTCGTATACGACTAAGGGGGGTAGTCGGCCGAATCGTGTCGTTCGGCCGAATCGGTCATTTCCGACCCCTATAGCACGTATTTCTCGTTATTGTACCTGCACAAGTGAAACTTACCAAAACTTGTGGAACTTTATTAGAAGTAAACCTAAGTACATGGAATGTCACATATATCCTCTTTTATTCCCGAGTATTGGTGGTCGAAAACGTGCCATAACGACCGCCAACAACCGCGTGGATGTACCCGCGGAAGTGTTCGTTCACGAGTTGCACTAGCCATCTATCAAATCATCAGTACCAAAACCAAGCACTCCAGATCAAACTCAACCAGACCAATAGGTCATGGTCATTGACATCGACTGGATGTCACTTTTCATCGACTACTTGAAGCATTAGAAAGCTCCAAAAGATGAAACCAATAGAGCACACATCGTGCGCAGAGCCAAAAACTATGTTGTGGTGGACAATACACTTTATTGACATGGGGCTTCGGTTAACGTCTTGATGAAGTGCATCACACGTGATCAAGGGAGAACACTACTCGCGGAGATTCATGGGGGCGTTTGTGGCAATCATGTCGCTTCGCATACACTAGTCGGGAAGGCCTATAGAGCCGGATTCTTTTGGCCATCAGCCAATGCAGACACAGAAGATCTTGTCAAGAAGTGCCAAGGTTGCCAATTCTTTGCTCGACAAGCTCACGTTCCAGCTCATGACCTCAATACCATACCCTTGTCCTGGCCCTTCGCTTGTTGGGGCCTTGACCTTGTGGGTCCTTTAGCAAAATCTCCTAGTGGTTTCGAGTGACTTATAGTTGCCATCGACAAATTCACCAAGTGGATTGAAGCTCAACCATTGATCAAAGCAACCGCTGGAAACATAATCAAGTTCTTCGACGGTATTGTTCAGCGTTACGGCATCCCCAATAACATTATTACATATTTGGGTTCTATCTTCACCAGTGATGAATTCTAAGAATATTGCGACAAGTACTCGATATCTATCAATTATGCTTTGGTTGCCCATCCGCGTGCCAATGGTCAAGTTGAGAAGGCCAATGGATTGTTACTCCAAGGGTTAAAACCCAGATTTTATGAACCTTTCAAGAACTACGGTGGCAAGTGGGCTAAGGAATTACTGAAAGTATTCTGGGGGCTATTCACTCAGCCTAGTCGTGCTACTAGGCAGTCGCCATACTTTCTGGTCTACGGTTTCGAGGCAGTCTTACCTGCTGATCTTCTTTGGGAAGCTCCACGACTAGAAAACTAAGACGAACAATTGGCCCAGCAAGAAAGATTTCAAGATGTTGATGGCATCAAAGAGACTCGAGTAGCAGCATTAATCCAGAATACAAGACACTTACAAGGCCTACGACGTTATCATCAGTGCTCCATCCAGCCTCGTTCCTTCGTCATAGGAGACTTGGTACTCAGGTGCATTCAGACGGCTGTTGGCCTCCACAATCTTATGTCATGATGGGAAGGTCTGTTTATCATCAAGCAAGTCACTGGGGCTGGATCCTATCGTCTCCAAACTGAAGTAGGTGAAGATTTACCAAATGCATGGAACATTGAATACTTGCGAAAGTTTTACCCATATTTTTCTATAACATATCTAATGTACATTTGATGAAAATTGGTCAATAAAGATGATCTGTCCCTGCCTACATCAGTAGTAGCGTCTTTTTTCCTTTCTTCATCAAAAGAACCCTCACTAGAGGGGCCTTGTGTAAGCTTGTTGTCAATAACAACAATCGAGACACAAGCCCAGGGTATTTTTTCACTTCGCAAGAGGGACCAAGACTACTTTTTACAAAAGTAGCATTAGCCCAAGAAGTCTTGGATGAGCTATCCCAACCCATACATGGTTGTAGGAACAAGTATCCTTCTCTCCTTGCCTTGCTTTCTTTAGAAAGCTTGAGGATTTTTTCTGATGCATGTTCTCGACAAGAGTTTACACCAGAATCCTCGTTTTACATTATACACTATGGGTACTCACTAGAGTTTTATCCCAGTTGTGTTCAACATACATCGGTATTGCTCCTTGCGTACCACGCTATTTTCACTACTAATAGTAGTATCTCAGGCTTATGCTAATAAGTTCAGCTTGTCTTGAAAAGACATCTTGATAATTACGTTTGCATTAGCAGACAAGAGTACTCATGCAATAGCAAAAGTACTAGAGATTACTCAAGCAAACAAAAACTAGAAAGTTACTTAACAAGTAATTACATTACAAAGATTTGTTTCATTTTTTTATCTCACAAACTACTCCAAGGAGTCAATGACCTTTTCAGCTATAGGCTCAGTCTCTATGACTAGTTCTTCATATTGCTCTATTGATACCTCCTCTGGCAGCTCGACTACTTCCATCACTGCTGCTGGATTATAGGCTTTTATCATGGCAATCAACCGATTGATGTAGTCTTTCATGGTGTCTTTGCAAAAACTGGTAATATGCTGTGGAACCATGCGAAGACGCTCCAAAATCGACTGGTTTGCTATATCTATGCCCTTTGGAGTTACCATCTCCAGGATCGGAAGCACCGCTCCTTCTAGCACTCTATTTTCTGCCTGCAGGTCTTCGACTTCTTGTTGTCTGGTGTTGTTGACCCTTCAGCACAGAACTGAGAGCTGTCTCCATGTCAATGCGGATCTGTCGCTCTTTGGCCAAGTCTTCTGCATGCTATGTTGATAGCTCTTCCAATTGGTTGAATTCTACGATCTTCCTATGGAAGGCGTTGTACCAAGTTGTTGTGGTACCCTTTTCATCAACAAGTTCTTTTTGAAGCTCTGCAAAGCATGCAAAGCAGATACAATCATTATTATTACATGAGATATTATGGCGGAGATTACTTTGTCGTCAGATAAGAGTACTTACTTGTCACTTTATCCCTCAAGCTACAATTCCGTGCATCAAGACGAGATCTTTCATCTCCCAAGCCATTGAGCTGAAGGTGCAGGTTATCAAACATCTTCTGGTGCTCCACTTGAGTGGTTTCCCGGGCTTCGTATGCCACTTTCAAGTCTTCTTCGAGTTCCTTTATTCAAGCTTCAAGCCCAACATTGTTGCCTTCACTCACTTTGGTAGCAAGGGCCTATTCAAAGCTACTTCTGTATAAAGTACTTTGACAATATTTTATCTACACAAGTCATTGTTTCTCACCAGTGCGGCTTCGAGATGTTTATTCATTTGCGTAGCTTTGGAACCCTAGGTTTCTTCTTCAAAATTAACCTAGAAAACAAGCCTATCATCATAGCTACGACTACTTTGGATAGATCCTTCTACATTTAAGAGACAAAGTACTTACACCTAAAGGGCTGATTTTCTTGCGGCAGCGGAGTAGTCTCATGCACATCAGTGTCTGGTGACTCTTCCTCCTCTGTTCTGCCAATCTGTAGCTTTCACAAGTCACATAGCATGGCATTTACAAATATTGGCCAAAGAATATGTATTGGTGAACCAGCTCTAATATACTCTGTAATAGGACAAACTTCTACATTTTCTTCATTGGCTAGATTGGTTTCTTCTGTAGCACGTGCGGGTGATAAGTTCTCTGCAATCTGCGACAAGTCTACGGGACTTCTTCCGCTGGCTCATTCAGATCAAGACTGTTTGCTGCTTTAGCTTGGGTTTCTACATCTACTTCCATGTTGGTGAATATTTCTTCTTCAGCTCTAGCCTCCTCTGCTTCGGCGGGTGCTTTCTCTGCATCTTCTTCCGTTGTAGCAGCAGGAGACTGCCTTTTCTCTTCGATGGTATGCATAGCTTGGATGAATGCATCTGTTGGTGATCTGTCATAACATGAGTGACAATATTAGCTTCTTTTTACACAAATAATAGATGAACGACATCAACAACTAGTCATACTTACTTGATCAAGGGCTTCAACTTCGGCTTGAACGTGAACTTTTTCAGTTTTAGTGCACCCGCAACTGAACCGGTGGTACTTCCAATAGTCCCACTATCCATGGCACTGGTCGTGGAAGATCCTTGTGGCGTGGTGATGAACTTTGACAGCTTAATTGTGGGAACATGTTCACACTCGAGTATTTTTCCCGATGGAACAGATTCTGCGTTCTTCCTTGCCGACCTCTTCCGCTTTGAACCCACGGGAACAACCAGCGGCTCACTTGTTTTGACTCCAGCTTTGATGTCAGTCTGAGTGGCTTCTTCAGCATCTACAGACTTTTCTGGTGAACTACCCTCAAGTTGTTCCCAGACCTCCTTGCTGATTCCGCCGAGATCCTCATCCTCGTCTTCAGCAGAGGGTTGCGTATAACAAACAACTCGAGTTACACTTTGTGTTAAAACATAATGAATGGATTGAAGTTCAAGACTACTTACTGGGTAAGGAGGCCTATCCTTTGAGAATTCTCCAACAAGAATTGGCTTGCCAGACACTCTAGTGAACATCTTTGATAGGCGCATCAACACAGTCTCGTTAGATATTTCCTCTGGTGCCATCCTTGAGTGATCTGAGCTTCCCTCATATTCAAACACAAGCTTCTCTCGCCTCCGGAGTGGTTGCACTCTATGCATTAAAAAGCTAAAAGCAATCCCACCTCCGGTGAGTCCCTTCTTTTTCAAAGCTTGTACTCGCTTTAACAAAGCGGGTACTTCTTCGGCTTCCTCGGTGGTTGGCCTGGTATTCCAGTTTGTATGATCTCTTGGGTACCACCCATCCTTGGGCGGACAACTACTTCCATGGTTACCTACTCTGACAAAAGCACAAAATCAAAAGATTAACCACAAATTCAATTTTATATATTGCTACAAGTAGTCGGTCGAATGACTTACCGATGATGAACCAGTCAGACTTCCAGTCTCCACATGAATCCTTGATGGGCATCTCAAACCACTGGTCCTTCATCTTTTGGCGGAACTGGATTCCTGCTCCACCGACTACTTCTATGCAAAGTGTTTTGGGTTGTGGTTTGATATGAGTGTGAAACAGAGCAAGATTTGGTTCAATGCCTAGGAAGGCTTCACACGCGTGTACAAAGACAACTATGTGGGTAATCCCATTGGGATTAAGATGATGCAACCAAAGCTTGTAGAAATCAAGCAAGGAGCAAAAGAAAGGAGAAA
The DNA here is from genome assembly GCA_033239725.1 of Echinochloa phyllopogon. Classification (NCBI taxonomy): domain Eukaryota; kingdom Viridiplantae; phylum Streptophyta; class Magnoliopsida; order Poales; family Poaceae; genus Echinochloa; species Echinochloa phyllopogon. The sequence goes on along the minus strand of BTCW01000016.1, from coordinate 9,592,095 downwards.
TTGGTAAACCAACTCCACGTTCAGAAAAGGATATGAAAAGAGGAATTTCATGAACTTCTTTAGTGGGAAATTGGGCATTATAACACGACTTCCACTCAAGAGTTTCTTCATAAAGCAACAAACCTTGAGCAACTAGATCTTGAAGGTTCGCAGAGGTGGTTGTACTGTATTTCCAGGCATAACCTGGTGATGGATGATTCTTGGACTGTGGTTTGGTGTTTGGATCTACAAACGACGTCTTCTTCTTCATGGTTTTCTTCTCCACTAGCTTTAACGCGCTCGTACCTTCATCCTTCTTCTTCACGACGCTTTTCTTCTGGCCCATGGTTGCTAACCTGTAAGAACCTTGGATTTCTCTCACATTCACTAACAAGGGGTGGATTGCGCTAGATAGATGGCTGCACAAGCTCGGGGGATACTCAGGCTCTGGGGGCAAATTAAGCTCAGGGGCTATGGCGGAAGGCACAAGGTGCAAGAGAATGATGGCGTAGTAATAGATGTGAATCTAAGGAATTTTCACCTGGGTATTTATAACAAGCGGCTAGGGTCACTGTTCGGTACAATACTACCAAGTGGCACATCATATTTTGTTATTAGGACCGATTTTTTAGGATAACATTCCTATCTAACTACTGGTTATGAGACTTTCGGGAAACTCCAGATTTACTACAGATTTTTGAAGATACCTTTGATCTTTAAGCCAAAGATATTTACCTTAAAGTTCGGGGGCTACAGGCGCATATTCGGGGATTTTATTTTTTCGAGATTTATGGCTACAATCAAGTGAAGACCTTTGATTAGTTTTTACAAAACTACTCGAAGCTCAGGGGCTACACCCAATGGGTACACCTAAACGGTGCACTCCATTGAAACAACTCCAAGTTGAAGATAGAAGACTACTTTGAACCTTCGACTACTTAAAAAGTAGTCGGAGGCTCGGGGGCTACACCCATTGGGTGCATCAAAGATGCACTCCAATAAAAACTACTCGACAATAAAAGAAAGAGTGTCTTGGACTTTGCTGCAATTACTCGAATCATCAAAAGATGAGGCCTTGAATATGTTAAAGCATATTCAAGACTTGAAGCGAAGGTACAAGATGCTCGGGGGCTTGTGGGACCAGGATCCCTAGGACCACTCACACACGGGATTAAACTACTCGGCTACGGGAAGTTTTACCCGACTACTCTGAAGCAGTCGGCTACTGTGCAAGATGACGTAGTTGATTGGGAGCACTAGTCGTTTAGTGTTAGGAGACTCCCCAAAGTACCCTGTTGTAGTACTTCTTATTGTATACGACTAGGATCATGTAACCAACTTGTAAATTTGCTCCCCGTACATATAAGGCGGAGCAGAGACCCCTCCAAAACAACAAAACCTCATACACAAAGCTGTACAGACACTCAAGACGTAGGGTATTACACAATTCGTGGCCCCAACCTGTCTAAATCGTTGTCTTGTGTGTGCACCATCATTCCTTAGAACTCGGTAAGACCCACAAATACTACTCTCTGAGGTACCCTAGACAGGTACTCGGTCGTTAAACACCGATAGTAGCTGAACTTGTCTAAATCGTGTTTCCTATGTTACCTTCAAGCTACTCAACTCGGCGATCGCCTCCTACAAATCTAACACTTGGGTACTTCCTAGTAGATTGCCGGGTCTTAGATCCGATAGTTGGCGCACAAAGGTAGGGGCTTTCGCTTAGTTTTTCCATCCAGTTAACTTGATGGCAGATCGATCCAGCATCACCTTTCCGGTGAGCATGAAGGACAACCCGAAGTTCCTCTAGGGCATCAACTTCTTTGCCGACTCTAGCAGCTCCAGTTCCGCCAGCGCCGACGGAATCCTCACCAAAAGGATCGAGGGCTCTCGTCGGGCTAGATCTCATCAACGCGTCCCTGGCAGAGTGCATCGCTCTATCCGAACAGGCGCTGGACCGCTCGGGGAACAAGTTTCCTTCGGGCTCAAGAATGTGGAGTCCGACTACTCCGGCCGCGACCCACGGCGAGCAACTCAGATCCAATCTGAGAACCCACCCAGTTTCCGGTCTGCATCGAGTTTCAGATTGAGAGAAACATGAACGTCGGCAGGACGGGGACTCAGCGATTTGTTCCACTACCGATCACCACTTTTCCTCTCTAAGTTGACCTTGAGGCGTGCCTATTCCAAGTTAAGTTGAATACGGCAACACTCCCATCTGCAGAGGCGCACTGCGGTGGTATTGTTTCCATCTAAAAAGGGGAGAGAAGGCTGCACACCTGCAGTAGATGTGGATACTGGATTGCATTAACCAGAGGCACCACACTATTCAAACCACGCGTGCATGCATACGTGTGTGTGCTATTAGTTTATCCATGCATGCATGCCAAGCGCCAATACAAAGCAAGCAAGAAAGGATACTATGAGACATGTGTGCAAGCTAATAGCAAGCAAGCTATTGAAGACAAACATGTACGTATATAAGGTCGTACGTGCGAATGGGTCAAGGACAACACATATGAGATCAGGAACTAGTCACGGATAAAATCCGACAAGTCAGCTTCATCGACAACGGTTTCTTTGAGCATGCAGTCCGACTTCATCTTCATCGGCACTTCGACAACAACAACTCCATCAGCAGATGACCTCGTCCCGACGATTATTTCGACTCAGCCACTAATCAAGCTAAGTATTTTTGTTTTATTTTATTTTATTTTTACGGCTTTTACAGATCGCCATGTGCGTCGCTTTTTCTCCACGTCCATGTGACAATCGCCGACCTGCTTTGTGCACTGCTATTTCCTTCGTGTCTTGCACGGTTATTAAAAGTACTCGGGAAGCACACACCTTAATCCGTGAAATCTTGATCTTGTGTGCCGCCTACAACGAAGCCTCCACAAGAGCATTATAGTCGTGGTAAGCCATCCTCTCCGTGAGCAGTGATCAGCAAGACTAGGTGCTTAAACGTAATAGGCTAACTACCCGAGGAAATCATATGGCCCGACAAGAGCTTATTTTGACACCGATTAACTTTTTGAATTATTTTGAATCATACTACATAATGTTTGTTAGGTTCCTTTACAGTTATGGTGCCTAACAATCACTCCGCGTGGTTCGCCCAATGTTGGCGGTCGTTACGGCCTGCTTTCCGACCTCTAACTAAGTATAAAATAAACACAATGGAATCACACACCATAGCTATAGGACTTATTGCTAACTATTTCCATGAGTTTTTGTGATTATCCATTATGTAGGTACAAAATGGAGAATTACGGGCTACAAGGGTCAGAATTGATCAATTCGGCCGGATGACACAATTTGGCCGGTTACCCCCCCCCCTTAGCGGCACACGACACCGAGAGACATCCACGTCAACAATGACCAAGCAATGACGACACCCACAATCTAAATCAATCAGCTCTTCCATTCCATTAGAACCTGAAGCTCATTCCGAACCACAACCATACTCTAGCCAGGACTATTATGATCCACTCTACACCACTCACTATGATTTTGACGATGATCTATTCGATGACATCGAGAGTGCAGCAAGTTTCCCATTGGAACAACGTGTAGAGCAAAAAGATCAACCTCCCGACAAGGAAGAACTTGAATATCAGAGAAAGTACTTAGGACGTCTCTCTGCTATCATGAGTTGGGAATGGCTAGAAGAGGCTTAAGCCTGGACCGAGGACGTTAAAATGCCCAAAAGGACCCGAAGGATATTTTGTGAAGTCACGGGCATAGACAAGGAAATCGGGTACGACCCGAGCCTCGGCATCAACATAACCACTAGCTCTTTGGTGCGAGCCCGATTCCCTAACGAACCATGGTCATCATCTCAGAAACACCTAAGGTTCAAATCGGGAAGAATCCTTGACTGTTTGGGGATCTTGCGGGTCACACCCGTTCAGATTAGCGACCCTAGACTGTTCATGAATTTCCATATCTTTGACCTACCCAAAAATTCCACTCATTCTATCTTTATCGGAGGCCAATTTTGAAAATACTGGAAAAAGCACCAATGAATCAGCTAGTAGAGCTTAGCATCGGGAAAGAACTTGTCCCTGTCTCTTACTCTCATTCTCTCAACACCCCAGTAGAGATAAATCCTAATCCTGATCCCATTGAGGAGGTCATGTCAATAGCCTTGACAGACTTAGAGCCTACCATCCTAGAGGAAGACATCCAATTCTTTACGGAGGAAGAGGAAACTCAACCTCCAATCAAGCTCAATCCAATTGAAACTCCAAAACCATCTCCAATCGAGCTGAAACCTCTTCCTCCTGGATTAAAGGACGCTTTCCTCCTCGAGGACAAGCAAACTCCAGTGATTATTAGTGACAAGCTATCCGACCTAGAAACCCAACAACTGCTCACTATCTTGGAGAAGAATCGAGCAGTCTTAGGATATTCACTCCAAGATCTGAAAGGGATCAGTCCTAACCTCTGTACCCATCGTATCCCAATCGATTCTAAAGCAACACCGTCATAGGAACCTCAAAGACGGTTGAACAATGCCATGAGGGAGGTCATGAAAAAGGAAGTTCTCAAACTCCTTCATGCAGGGATCATTTATCATGTCCCTAATAGTGAATGGGTTAGTCCTGTTCAAGTTGTTCCTAAGAAGGGAGGAATGACGGTTGTGCGCAATGATAAAAATGAGCTTATCCCGCAGCGCACCGTCACTGGTTGGCGTATGTGTATCGACTATCGTCGACTCAACAAGGCCACCAAGAAAGACCATTTCCCCCTTCCATTCATAGACGAGATACTTGAACGGTTAGCAAAACACTCTTTCTTCTGCTTCCTTGATGGTTACTCTGGATATCACCAAATTCCAATCCATCCAGACGACCAGAGTAAAACCACGTTCACATGCCCCTATGGGACTTTTGCCTATCGGCGGATGTCTTTCAGGCTATGTAACGCACCCGCCTCTTTTCAACGTTGCATGATGTCCATCTCCTCTGATATGATCGAAGAGATTATGGAAGTGTTCATGGATGATTTCTCAGTTTATGGGAAGACCTTTACCGAGTGTCTGAAAAATCTGGACAAGGTCCTCCAGAGATGCCAAGAAAAGCACATCGTCCTAAACTGGGAACAGTGCCACTTCATGGTAAGAGAAGGGATTGTCTTAGGACATAGGGTGTCGGAACGTGGAATCGAAGTAGATAGAGCGAAGATATAGGTCATTGAGCAACTTCCACCTCCCACCAACATTAAGGGGATCCGTAGTTTCCTTGGCCATGCCAGATTCTATAGGTGTTTCATCAAAAACTTCTCCCGGATCTCCAGGCCTTTGACCAATCTCTTAGCCAAGGACGCCCCTTTCATTTTTGATGAAGAGTGCTATGCAGCCTTTCACACTCTCATGAAAGCACTCATTACCGCTCCCATCATCGAGCCTCCCGACTGGAGCATCCCATTTCAAATCATGTGTGATGTGAGCAATTTTGCCGTAGGAGCTGTGTTGTGCCAAACTAAGGACAAGAAGCACTATGCTATCTCATATGCTAGAAAAATGCTTACTGGCCCCCAGCTCAACTACGCAACCACGAAGAAGGAACTCTTAGCGGTCGTGTTTGCTATAGACAAATTCTGGTCCAACCTAGTTGGGGCCAAGGTCGTAGTCTATTCAGACCATGCCACTCTGAAGTACCTTCTGACAAAAAAGGATGTGAAATCGAGACTCATCCGCTGGATCCTTCTACTCCAAGAGTTTGACATTGAAATAAGGGACAAGAAATGAGTAGAGAACTCAATGGCTGACCACTTGTCTCGAATGCAAGTCCCATCCGATCTTCCAAGCGATGATTATTTACGGGATGACACGCTCCTTAAGGTCATCACCATTGATCTGTGGTATGCCAACATAGTGAACTACATGGTGACAGGGTACGTCCCACCAGAAGAAAATAAGAAGAGACTGGCTTATGAGAGCCGACTCCATCTCTGGGATGACCCGTACCTATTCAGGATATGTAGTGATGGACTCCTCAGAAGATGCGTACCTGCACATGAGGCATATAAGATCCTGGAAAGGTGTCATGCAGCCCCATACGGAGGCCACTATGTCGCATTTCGGACCAATCTAAAGTCTGGCAGTGTGGATTTTATTGGCCCATCATGTATAGAGATGTAAAGCATTTATCATGCGATATCCATGCTGTCAGAAACATGGAAACATAACACTAGGGACGCAATGCCGCTCACCAGCAATCTCCAGGTAGAAATCTTTGATGTTTGGGGAGTGGACTTCATGGGTCCTTTCCCGAACTCAAAGGGCTGCAAATTCATTCTAGTGGCGATAGACTACGTCTCTAAGTGGGTGGAAGCCTTGCCATGTGTGGCCGCTGACTCTAGGAGTGCAAGACGAATGTTCCACGAAGTTATCTTCCCTCGTTTTGGCGTCCCTAGGATAGTCATCAGCGACGGCGGCTCCCACTTTATAGATGCAGCTTTCCGTAGGTATCTCTCAAGTTTGGGGGTGCAGCATAACGTAGCTACACCCTATCACCCCCAGACTAGCGGTCAAGCAGAAACCTCAAACAAACAAATCAAAAACATTCTGCAAAAGACCATGAATAAGATGGACAAGCACGGGAACGACAAGCTCCTAGATGCACTCTGGGCATACCGTACTGCTTATAAACACCCATAGGAATGACCCCATATCAACTGGTCTATGGCAAAACATGCCACCTACAAGTAGAAATGGTGTTCAAAGCTCACTGGTCCATTAGGAAGTGGGGTATGGACTTTCCAAAAGCCGTCCTTAAACGGTGGATTCAGCTGGCAAAGTTAGATGAGATGAGAGAGCAAGCATATCATAGCTCCCGGCTATATAAGGAACGGACCAAGAGATGGCATGACAAGAGGATCAAGGTCAAAACGTTCAAGCCAGGAGACAAGGTCCTCGTCTTCAATTTTCGTGTCAAGCTTTTCGATCATGGGAAGCTTAGAAGGAAATGGGACGACCCGTTCACAGTAGTTAACGCTGCATCTCATAGGGCCGTCATGTTGCAAAGTGAGGACGGAAATACCTTAAAGATCAATGGACAACGGTTGAAAATCTTCCTAGAACCAGAACCTCCACCACTCGATGACTTAGACGTCATCGAGTTCGTGGAGCTCTAAAACCCATCCATGAAATTCAGCCCAAATTCTTCAGATCCAAACCTTTCTGGGCCAAAACCACCTTCACCCTCGCACCCACGACCAAAGACACAAGACCCTACTTGGCCCCCACACCAGGAGGCCCAGGGGCCAGTTCGGCCGAACCAGGCCAATTCGGGGGAATTGGCCAATTCGCCTGAATCCTAGGGTTCGGCCGAATCAGCTCCCCTGGCCCCACGTGCGGATATTTGCTCCCAAACTCATCTATAGTTGATCCTATCCCGAGACTCGTGAGGGAAACATCGAGAAACTCGTTTTTCGATCGGAGAAAGCCTCGATAAAAGCCTGGGACTTCCGTCGACTCCCATCATCCCATCTATAGAAATTCTCGCCCCTAGCCACAGCCACCATGGCCTTTTCCTCCTCCAAAGATGCATCCTCAACCAGGGGATCCGACCTCGCTAGCCGGATCGATGGGTCTCCCACGGCGTGAGCAAGCCTTCTGCATCACCGACGTTGAGCTGCCGAGCGATGGCCAGCATGGGAGGGCTCCTGCCCGCAGCCCCATGAGGCGCCCAGACTCCCCACGCCGCTCTCCTTCAGTGATTCTCAACCCCTACACCCCGCTGAAGGCGATCAAGAAGCCTCTTCGCTCACCATCACTAGGGCGCCCTATGATAGGCCAGCTGCGCCCGAGGTCAGCATCCTCCTCAAGGGTGCTGGACTTTACACTCCCAGTAGTCAAGGGAGAGGGCATGAGGGTGCCGAATTGTACACCTGATAGTCGACCCCGGTTTAGCATCAAAGGCGAGCGTACTGCTATGGGATACGGCAAGGGTTTGGTCCCGCCGCTGAACCAGGACGAGCTCGGGTTGGCGGAGTCCTCCCAGTCCACTCCACCACGGCGGAACCCTAGAGTTCAGCACCGCAGGCAGACTCCACCCATCAGGGGATTGCCGGGAGAGATGGAATTTCCGAAGAGGAGGACGAGAAGGATGAAGAAGGAGAAAAGTCACCCACTATGGAGAGCCTGAAGGAAGAACTGGCGTAAGCGCGCCAGAAAATAAAAAACCTGGAGGAGAAGGTGGCAGAGTGCGAGCTGGGACAGATTGAGACGCAGGACAAGATGGAGGTCCTCCGCAAGGGCCTGTACACTAAAATCAAGTGGCTTGCCAAGGCCACATGACACATGGACCTTTACAACCCCACCTGCAGAATAGTGTCCTGCGGTCGTTTCGTTTTAGATAGAGCACCATTAGTTTAGTTCGTTAGTTTGATTAGTTGCATTCAGTCTATTTCCTTAGAATAATGTTTAGGGTGCTCTGATTTATTTCCCTTCCCAATCAATTTGTTTCCAATTCTTAGTTTGATGAATAAAATATAGTTTGAGTTGAATAAAAAATTAATAAATGTGACGCTTCGGTTGGTGCAATTGAGCCATCCGGAGTATGCCATGCTTAACAAAAAGAGTACATGAGCACAGGACAATACATGAGCGACACGGGACGAGGAAGCACGCACCGAGCCAATTCGGCCGAACCAGTTGGTTCGGGCAAATTGGGCAATTCGGCCGAACCAACCTGTTCGGCCAAACCAGCCCGGCTCACCCCCTTCGCGCACCTGCACACTAGTTTGCACTCCTTACCCCTGTCCATCTTTTCTGTGTTGACATGTTCCAAATTTTAAACATGCTCACATCATTTAAATGAAACATTCTCGGTTTGTCTTTCATGCCATGAACTCTGTTTATGGTTCGTTTCAAATTAAGTATCCACATGCCTGTGAAATCTTTCATGTTAGGATCCCCTAGTCTAAGTTGTTGATGTTTGTGATATGTCTTGATAAAACAAACCACCTGTTCATTCCATCATTCGGGAGACTTTATCTTGAAAACTTAAAACTATACCCTATCCTTTCATCCTATGCATACAATCTACCTTCTTCCACTTCACACAATTGCTTGAGAGATCATCCCCTGAAAAGCTTGTCTTGACCAGTATAAAGTCTTGCCGAATTTTGAGTCCCTGGAGACAGTCCTGTTGCCCAGATCATTTGCAAGCATATATCTATTATCAGAGTTACATTAGAAGCCCTCATGCCTTGGTGATACACTAAAAAATATTAATAATAAAGGACTCATGAAAGTCCAATGATTCGAAAGAAAGAATTCCAAAAAAGGGAAAGAAGAAAGGGGTCACGAGGCTGAGGACCAACAATGAACTCTTCATCTCAAACTTTCAAATTGATCGAAGGCAATTGACACACCTCCAGGAACGAGTCTTTGACTCGGCAGAAATATATGTCTTGATAAGATCACCACTTGAGAGACAAAGAGAAAACACATAAAGAGAGAGTGAGTGAAAAGGAGTGACTCCAAAGAGTGTGAGAATACTAAGGAAGAAAGGACAACAGTCATTTATTTGAAAAAATGGAAAACCCTGAATGCAGGATGACCAAGATGGATCTTGTTGTAAGAGTCGTTCCCTTCATCAACCACCCAAGACCCAGGGAGTAGCCACTTCAAATCCACAGGTATGGAGAAAGGTTTGAAATAAACAATACACATTTGTTCATATCATGAAAGAACCCTTATCTTAGTCTTGCTCTTGTTTTAATTCCTTACTCGGGACGAGCAAAGATCTAAGTTTGGGGGAGATTGTTGGCAGTCATTACGACATGCTTTCCGACCTCCAACCGACTATAAAATAAACATAATAGAATCACACACCATAGCTATAGGACTTATTTCTAACTATTTCCATGAGTTTTTGTGATTATCCATTGTGCACGTACCAAATGGAGAAATACGAGCTACAAGGGTCGGAATTGATCAGTTCGGCCGGACCACACGATTCGGCCGGTTACCCCACTTAGCCATACCTGACGCGGAGCACGATCGGAAGGCCATCCATGTTAGTGACAACCGAGCATTCCATGTGGACCACCGCCATTTCACCTCTGGGCCAAGACAACACGAAGTACATCAAGATGACGCAGCCTAGAAGGTCCAGGAGGGAGAGGCTGCACAGGGGAGCGCTGGTGGGCCACAAGCCCAGTTCGGCCGAACCGCCCCTAGGAGCTGCACCACCATAGCACCAAGGCGGTGCAACATGGCAATTCGGCCGAACTGCTAGGTTTGGCCGAACCGGGAGATTCGGCCGAATCAGCTGGGCACCGCCTTGGGTTGCCTTGGCCGCTGCTCCACCTCCCACCGTCCCGGGCCACTATAAATGGAGGCCCTCCTTCATCTGCAAAACACACAACACAAGAGGAGAGTCTCTTAGCGAAGCTCTGCCACTTTCATACTTAGAAGATAGGGAGAGAGGAGAGGTAAGCATCCCGGAGAGGAGCCGGAGTGTCAGCCCCTCTTCCCGCTATACCTCTACGGATGAGGCTCAGCTTCGAGTGACATCTGGGTCATGTCTGGTTACTCTTGTATCTCTCTCTGATTAATTGAGCATTCAGTTCTTACTTTTATATGCTTGCTGGTTCTTCATTCAATGCTTAGTTGATTGCTATAACTATATATTGGTTGCTTGGCTTGGGCACTTGTCTTTCTATATGAGATAAGTATTAGTTGACTAGTGTAGGCACAGTGCCTAGAATTGAGGCTAACTTAGTTTGCCCCTGAGTCTATGGAGGTGGTAGTCATTAGGTGGTGACAGCCCTATACGGCCTTTATAGCCCATCACATTCATCTCGGCTTGTAGGATCCCCCAGTGTAGGATAGATCACACCCCTCTCTCATCCCTTTCTGTGTGTGGTAGGTTCTGCTGTCCCGAAGCAAGTATCTAGGTGTACCTTCTGATCCGCTTAGTTAATCAGTAGGGTGCTCTACCAGGCTCGTGCCCTCTCTACCCTCTTATCGCTTCTCTTCCCTCTTTGTTGTTATCATCTACTTCATCCATTGTATCCACTCCATCCCATTACCCTTGGACAACTTAGTTTAGAATTAGTTCACTTCTCGTTCTCCGTGGAAATCGATACCTTGGAATACTCCCGGGTGAAAGCTACATCGGTATCCGTCCGCTTGCGGATTTATCTGTAGGCCGTAAGGAGTACCAACAAGCTTTCTGGCGCCGTTGCCGGGCAACAGTAGCTATTCTAATTCCGAACCCAAGTTGTCCGTGTATCCCCATCATCCACCATCCATATGGATTCCACTCTTACCTTACGTCAACATTCGGCTCCAAAGGGCGATTATTTGGAGCCACCACCATCATCACATCACATCCACATAGCCAGCTATGAGCTGCGTCCCGACTTCATAGCCATGGTTCGAGAGCAAACGTTCTCAGGAATGAATGCTGAGAGTCCGTACGCGCATTTGCGCAAGTTTGAGCAACTCTGTTCGTGTCTCGTCATTGCGGGCATGACACAAGAGACGTTTAAATGAAAGCTATTCCCGTTTTCATTGACGGGAGGAGCAAAGAAATGATACTCTCTAGCTATCGGAAATATCGAAGGGAGTTGGGAAACCCTTAGAGAGAAATTCTGCCTAAATTTCTTCCCAGTTTCCAAGGTAACCAGCCTCGGAAATTCTCACCTTTAAATAATTAGAAGGAGGATCGTTAGGAGCTGTGTGGGCTCGTTTCAAGCAAATTCTGGCCTCCGGACTGGACCTAAGCCTTCCGGAACCTGTTGTTCTACAACAATTCAGCCTTGGCCTCTGTCCCATAGCCACCACTTTCTTGAACTCCTAGTGAAGCTTCAGGAGGGTCGTTCCCTCATCTGATTCCTAGTGAAGCGAGGGTAATCCTAGATCGTATCCTGGATGACACTCCCTACACTAGAATCTATGATGAACTCCCCGATGAAGAGAAACAGCCTGAGCCTGAACCACTCACAATCTAAATCAATCAGCTCTTCCATTCCATTAGAACCCGAAGCTCATTTTGAACCACAACCATACTCTAGGCAGGACTATTATGATCCACTCTACACCACTCCCTAAGATTTTGATGATGATCTATTCGATGACATCGGGAGTGCGGCAAGTTTCCCATTGGAACAACGTGTAGAGCAAAAAGATCAACCTCCTGACAAGGAAGAACTTGAATATCAGAGAGAGTACTTAGGACGTCTCTCTGCTATCATGAGTTTGGAATGGCTAGAAGAGGTTGAAGCCTCGACCGAGGTCGTTAAAATGCCCAAAAGGATCCGAAGGATATATAGCGAAGTCATGGGCATAGACATGGAAATCGGGTACGACCCGAGCCTCGGCATCAACATAATCAATAGCTCTTTGGTGCGAGCCTGATTCCCTAATGAACCATGGTCATCATCTCAGAAACGCCTAAGTGTCACACCCGGATTTTCACAAAAACCCAAATGCGGCCATATGTGTGCCCAGAAAATCACAGTACACATATAGCGAACAAATATGATAAACAGAGTACATATGCTTGAATAATTTCTTGAAAAAATAAAGTTTACATCAGAGTGCCTCATAAATAAACTAACCAAATACAGTGGAAGACTATAACTCTCAAACTAAATGGAGCCGCAATCCACATGGACTCTGACTGGGAAATCACAACTCAGTAGTACAGCAAATCTTCTGGAAACTCAGCAACAGACTCATGCCCAGCCCAATCTGTTTACCCATCCGGGATTTTGTTGAATAAATGATAAGTGTAAGTAAACATTTTACTTAGCAAGTATAGCACGAGTATATGAAGGCTCAAAATAAGGCTAGACTCAGCTGAACTGCATTAGCATTTTTAGTTGGTTCATTTTATCATTAACCAAGTTACTACAAGTGGATGAAACCCAGTTGGAACCCAAGTAATAAAGTATAAGTGGCACTAAACATAAATAAACATCATCTTCTAATAAAAAAGGATCCAGGCCGCTCGTGACCCTGAGCAAGGCTATCACGATAGATTTACACTCTATAGAGGTTTCGCCCTATGCCCACCAGTCGCGTAAAAGTTCAAAAGAACTTGGCACCCAACCACGCACATCAACACTTCCGAGATGTGATTGCATAGGGACGCTATGAGGCTTTTCACAAGAAACCCTAACAAGTCAGTAGCCGCTAAGGTACAACAAGGTGGTGAGACTCTAGGCACCGAGATTGGCTGACCCTTAGGGCGCAACGTGAGGGGGTCAATGGCGTCCGAAGCGCGGGCAACACATGCCAACAACAAATACAAAGAGCGCAACATGCGGAATTCCCGTACCACAGGACTCCCAACACGGGACTGTGCCTAACGATACATAGCCAACGAGGCTACCGTCCTCGATGGAATCAAGTAACACCCCGTGCCTTGCTTCCCATAACGCCGTCGGCCCGTCAGTAACCACTGCCAAGCTAGAGATGTACAAGCTACTTAACCAAGACCAGAGCCATAATAGTTCTAGCAGTGGTGATAGGCTACTGGGTTGCCTCTTTAAGAACTGGACCTTATGGAGGGACACTAGAACAAAGCACGAAGCACGTGTTCTAGTTCCCTAAACCAAGTTGCTAAAAAGCAAGTTTTATCATTAACGTTAAAGTGAACCATTAAGTCAAGTTTAACAATTAAACATTGGTGATAGTAGCTGCGCATAGCAAAGATTCTACCCATATGCAAAACCCAAGGTAAACAAGGATAGGATAATCAAAACTAGGTACAACCTTAAGGGTACATCAATTTAGACACATGCATGTATGAAATAATTTAATACAAAGTGGGTAGGTAGCAAGGATTGTCCATGCTATAACTTGCCTTCCTCAAAAGGCGGCTGCTGCTGTGAGTCCTATCCCTAGAAGTCCTCCTTGTATATGGAGTCCAACGCGAAAGGCTCACCGACTGGACATGAATCACCACACAAACATCCACGCAAGCCAAATAAAGCTTTTAGAAATAACCTACGCTTCACTATGAACACATGAGCATGAAAATCACACTAATCAGAGCTAAAACAGAAAAGATATGGCAAAACTAAGATCTAGGGACCTGCTGCCAAGTTTTAAAAGTTTCCAGGGGCTTATTTATGAAAAACCAGGGACCTATGCGTAATTACACGTTAAAACCCGAGGGCCTATGCCTAAAAAGGGTTAAATAGGATGGAGAGTTCTATTATTTAAAAGTTTAGGGGGTTTTCCCTAAAAATCAGGACATATCTGTAAATATTTTCTAAAGGCGGTGGACTGCGGGTTCTAATTTAAAACTTGTACGGGCTCTTTTGCAAAATGACTGATGCTGACTGTTTTCTCGGGTTTGACTGGGAAGGGGGAATGCACAGGGACCGTCGGATCGGGATCCAAGTGCCCAGATCCGGTCGGGCGGGGGGAAACGTTGCCGGCGGCGGCAGGGACGACAGCGTTGCTCGGCGGGCGGCGGAGCTTCGCCGGAGCCGTGGTGATCTTGAGCTAGGGGGCTCGGTTTCGAGCTTGGATTGGACCTACGGCATCGGGGAAGGATGGCGAGTCCACTGGGGTGGCCCACGTCGAGTGAGGGGCGGTGGAGACGGCCGACAGCGGTGAACCGCAACGACGGAGCTCCGGCGAGGGGGTTCGGGGTGCTAGGGGGACATAGGGAGAGCGGGAAGTGGCCTGAAATGGTCCTCACCACAGCGTGAAGCTCCTGGGGGTTCAATTGCGGAGGAATGGCGCCAGAGCGGGGACTTCGTTGGCAATCGGCGGGCTTCGGGCGACGGCGGCGCTGAGCAAAGAGGGGGGGTGGGGAAGCTGGGGGCGTGGGAGCTCGGCTGGGGCTCGAGTGTCACACCCGGATTTTCACAAAAACCCGAATGCGGCCATATGTGTGCCCAGGAAGTCATAGTACACCTATACGAACAAATGTGATAAACAGAGAACATATGCTGTAATAAATTCTTCATTAAATAAAATGTTTACATCAGAGTGCTTCATAAATGATCTAAACAATAACAGCGGAAGACTAATAAAACTCTCAACTAATGGAGCCGCAATCCACAGGGACTCTGACTGGGAGATCAAAACTCAGTAGTACGGTAAATCTTCTGGAAACTCAGCAGCAGACTCATGCCCAGCCCAATCTGTTTACCCATCCGGTATTTTGTTGAATAAAATAGCAAGTGTAAGTAAACAATTACTTAGCAAGTATAACACGGGTATGAAGGCTCAAAATAGGCTAGACACGGCTGAACTGCATTAGCATTTTTAGTTGGCTCATTTTAACATTAACCAATTTACTACAAGTGAATGAAATCCGGTTGTAACCCAATTAATAAGTATAAGTGACATTAAACATAAATAAACATCAACTTCTAATAAAAAAGGATCCAGGCCGCTCGTGACCCTGAGCAAGGCTATCATGATTGACTTACACTCTGTAGAGGTTTCGCCCTTTACCCACCAGTCGCGTAAAAGTTCAAAAGAGACCTAGCCGACGGGGCTACCGTCCTCGGTGGAATCAAGAAACACCCCGTGCCTTACTTCCCATAACGCCGTCGGCCCCACCGGTAACCACTGGCAAGCTAGAGACGTACAAGTTACTTGACCAAGACCAGAGCCATAATAGTTCTAGCGGTGGCGATAGGCTCCTGGGTTGCCGCTTTAAGAACCAGACCTTACGCAGAGACACTGGAGCAAAGCACACAGCACATGCCCCAGCTCCCTAAACCATGTTGCTAAAAAGCAAGTTTTATCACTAATGTTGAAGTGAACCATTAAGTCAAAATTAACAGTTAAATAAAGGTTACAGTAGCTGCGCATAGCAAAATCTACCCATATGCATAAACCCAAGGTAGTCAAAGGATAGGAGTAAACAAACTAGGTACAACCTTAATAGGACATCAAATTTAGACACATGCATATGATAGTAAATGTATGTAAAAAGTTGGTTTAGGTAGCAAGGATTGCCTGTGCTATAACTTGCCTTCCTCGAAGGGCGGCTGCTGCTGCTGGGGGTTCTACTCTGGAAAGTCCTCCACGTATGTTGGCACTCCTTACGGCCTACAAATAAA
This sequence comes from Echinochloa phyllopogon, assembly GCA_033239725.1. NCBI lineage: Eukaryota > Viridiplantae > Streptophyta > Magnoliopsida > Poales > Poaceae > Echinochloa > Echinochloa phyllopogon. Next base: position 9,576,054 of record BTCW01000016.1, on the reverse strand, counting down.
TCCGTAAGCGGACGGATACCGATGTAGCTTTCACCCGGGAGTATTCCAAGGTATCGATTTCCACGGAGAACGAGAAGTGGACTGATTCTAAACTAAGTTGTCCTAGGTAGATGGAATGGAGTGAATGGTATGGATGAGGTGGATGACAACAACAAAGAGAGAAGAGGAGTGATAGGAGGGTAGAGAGGGTACGAGTCTGGTAGAGGTATTCTACTGATTGATCGAGCAGATCAGAGCATACAGATAGATACTTGCTTCGGGACAACAGAGCCTCCGACACACAGAAAGGGGTGAGAAGGGGTGCCGGTTAACCTGAACCTTGGGTCCTAAGACACCGGAACTAACGTGATGGGCTACGAAGACCGAAAGGGCTGTCACCACCTTACGGCTACCACCTCCGTTGCGACGGGCAGAAACTAAGTTAGCCTCAAGTATAGGCACCACGCCTACACTAGTTGACTAATACTTATCTACTGCAGACAGATAAGCACTCAAGCTAAGCAGCTAGTATACAAATATACTACACAACTAAGCATTGAACGAAGAACCAGCAAGCATATAAAAGTAAGAACTGAATGCTCAATTAATCAGAGAGAGATACAAGAGTTACCAGACAAGACCCGGATGTTACTCGAAGTGAAGTCGCATCCGTAGAGGTACAGCGGGAAGAGGGGCCGACACTTCGGCTCCTCTCTGGGACGCTCACCTCTCCTCTCTCCCTATCTCTACTAATACAAGTGGAGAACTAACAGTGCTTCGCCTGCTCTCTACTCTTGTGTTGTCTGTCTTGCAGGTGACCAGGGGTCTCAATTTATAGTGGCCCGGGTCGGTGGAGGAGTGGAGCAGCGGCCAAGGCAGCTCAAGGCGGCTCCGGGCCGTTCGGCCGAAGTGGCTGGTTCGGCCGAACCGATGTGTTCGGCAGAACGGGCACGTGGCACCGCCTTGGTGCCGAGGCGGTTGATGAGGCGGTGGACTTCTAGGGGCGGTTCGGCCGAAGTGGGCCGTTCGGCCGAACGGGCCCTGTGGCCTGGCAGCGCTCCTCCGTGCAACCTCTGCCCTGTGGGCCCTCCTGGCTAGTTCCTGGTACTTGGCTTCGAGTTGGACCGGCCCCGGATGAGGTGGCGGTTGTCTACGTGTCATCCCGGTCGCTGCTTGAGTGTCGGTGACGTGGATGGCTTCCCGATTTCGTATACGGCTAAGGGGGGTAACCTACCGAATCGTGTCGTTCGGCCAAAACGGTCATTTCCGACCCTTATAGCACGTGTTTCTCCATTTTGTACCTGCACAGAGGACAATCACCAAAACTTGTGGAAATAGTCAGTGATAAGCCCTATAGCTATGGTGCGTGTCTCCATTGTGTCTGTTTTATACTTGGTTGGAGGTCGAAAATCGGTCTGTAACGACCGCCAACAAGCTCCCCCAAGCTTAGCTCTTTGCTCGTCCTCGAGCAAAGATAAAAACTTAGGCTTAGTGGATCAGGAGTTGCTACAATGTCATTTCTCTTGCAGGTAACTTTATAAACAACTAGTACTCAAATTTTTACTTGAATTACTAGCAAGGTATAATTCACCATTTTACCTATGGGGCTTATAGCAATTTCGTTATCTTGGGCGGTTGAAAGGATGAACAATTAAACTTAGTTTTATTCCACTCTACTCTTTTTAGGATCCTATCTCGGAGTTTTCACCCTTTTGTGAAAAGATAAATTGTTCCTCATTGGCTAACTCAATCGCTCAAGTGTATTTGAATCCTTACCAAAGGCTTTGCCTTCTTTTCATCATAACATCTAATTTGGCTTTTTGTGTGGCTCAGGGACAAAGAATGAAGGCATACAAGCATCTTATATTTTGCTAAGTCAAAGACTGGATCTCTGAGGAAACAAATCATACCTTAAGATCGAGAAGTGCAAGTGTGTGGGATATATGGAGTGGAATATGGTGGGATGGAATATGGTGGAGCTCCTTGGGATGAATCTCCCTCTCCTTGATTTATTTTCGAGAACATGGGCTATCTTTTATTCTCATATTTTTGCCATGCCACTTGACATGCTTTTCTCTTTTTTTCCTTTCTTTTTGCTATGCTTTTCTTTTTATTTTTATTTTTGCCATGCTTCTTTGGCATGCTTTTCTTTTTGCATAGCCCATGTCTCTATCAAGAATATTTGGAGAGGGAAATCATGGAACATGAAGCATTTTATTTTTGTGGATGGATGATGGAAAATGTTTGCTAACTCCCAGTGTAGGAATTGCAAGTGAGAGGTGGTGTGTGTACGTTGATCTCGATCTCTAAGAATATGAAAGCTTCACTCAAAGGTCACAACAATTTGACAAAGCTCACTAGGATAACAGCAGCATATGAGTAGAAAGTTTGAAACTAATCCTATCATATGGCTCTGGTAGGAATGTTTGATCAATGAGGAACTTTGTTTTGAAAACATAAACATCCGAGATTTTCACCTTACTAAGAGCAGAAATAGAATTCAACCAAAGTATCACTATATCAATCCCCACAACAACCTAGACTTGGAATAAGGCATATGCTCCCACAAGGTTTTCAGGTTCATTTCTACTCATGCCAAATAACTCAAGCATAGTCAAGCAACTAGTTGCCACAAAGTACTAGCAAAATTAATGACAGAGCAACCAATCATCATTTCCAAAGTGAGAGGCATATGATTCATTCCATGCATGGTTGAGAGTTAATTTTATTCAAGGGAAGTATTTTCAATTGAATGACCAAAGTGCTGAGTAATTCGGAACGTACCTGATGGGGGTGCTCCCCCAAGCTTGGACTCTTCACTGGTAGGGATTCAACCTTGAAAGGTACTGAGTCAGCTGGTCGGCCTGCTCGTTCTCGTCCTGTTCCTCCACTGTGTCATGCCTGTACTCATGTATCTTTTCGTTAAATAGGGCAATCTCCGGTTGGTTCAAATGCACCAACCGGAGCGACAATTTTATTCTTTTTGCATTAAACTCTAATTTTATTTATTCTTCGAACTAAAATTTGGAACAAATGATTGGAAGGGAAAATTCAGAGCACCCTAATCATGAATCTAAGCAAAATAAATGAATCACACAATTAACTAACACACCAAACTAAACTGAACTAAACGGTGCTCTATCCAAAGACGGACGGGGTTTAGAGTTCTATGAACTCGACGACATCTAATTCATCGAGTGGCGGAGGTTCTGGTTCTAGGAAAACCTTCAACCGCTGTCCGTTGACCTTAAAGGTGTTTCCGTCCTCGCTTTGCAAAGTGACGGCCCCATGAGATGCGGCATTGATTACTGTGAATGGGCCGTCCCACTTGCTCCTCAACTTCCCGTGACCGAAAAGTTTGACACGAGAGTTGAAAACGAGGACCTTATCTCCCGGCTTGAACGTCTTGACCTTGATTCTCTTATCATGCCATCTCTTGGTCCGTTCCTTATATAGCCGGGAGCTGTGGTAAGCTCGTTCCCTCATTTCATCTAATTCGGCCAATTGGATCTTCCGCTTGAGGCCGGCAGCTGGAAGGTTCATACCCCACTTCCTAATGGCCCAGTGAGCTATGAACTCCATCTCTACTGGTAAGTGGCAGGTCTTGCCATATACTAGCTGATATGGGGTCATGCCTATGGGCGTCTTATAGGCCGTACGATATGCCCAGAGTGCATCCAAGAGTTTATCCTTCCATTGCCTACCCATCTCATTTACGGTCTTCTGCAGAATATTTTTGATTTGTTTGTTTGATGTTTCTGCTTGACCGCTAGTCTGAGGGTGATAGGGTGTCGCAACATTATGCTGCACCCCCAGACTTGAAAGATACTTACGGAAGGCTGAATCGTTGAAATGGGATCCGCCATCACTAATGACTATCCTAGGAACGCCGAAACGCGGAAAGATGTACTCATGAAACATTCGTCTCGCGTTCCTAGAATCGGCGGCTACACAAGGTAGAGCTTCCACCCACTTAGAGACATAGTCTACTGCCACTAGGATGAACTGGCAACCCTCGGAAATTGGGAAGGGACCCATGAAGTCCACTCCCCAAACATCGAAAATTTCTACTTGGAGATTGCTAGTGAGTGGCATCGCGTCTCTAGTGTTAATGTTTCCGTGTTTCTGACAGCGGGGGCATCGCATGACGAATGCTCTTGCATCTTCGTACATGCTGGGCCAATAAAATCCGCTCTGCCAGACTTTAGCATTGGTCCGGAATGCACCGTAGTGTCCTCCGTACGGAGCTGCGTGGCACCTCTCTAGGATTTTATATGCCTCATGTGCAGGGATGCACCTTCTGAGGAGTCCGTCACTACATATCCGGAAGAGGTACGGGTCGTCCCAGAGATGGAGTCGGCTCTCATAAGCTAATCTCTTCTTATTTTCTCCAGGAGGGACATACCCCGTGACCACGAAGTTTACTATGTTAGCGTACCACGGATCGCCAGTGGTGACCTTAAGGAGCGTGTCATCCTGCAAGTAATCGTCGATCGGAAGATCAGATGGTACTTCCATTCGGGACAGGTGGTCAGCCACTAAGTTCTCTACTCCCTTCTTATCTCTTATCTCGATGTCGAACTCCTGGAGTAACAGAACCCAGCGGATGAGTCTCGGCTTTGCATCCTTCTTGGTCAGAAGGTACTTCAGAGCAGCGTGATCTGAATAGACTAGGACCTTGGCCCCGACTAGGTAGGACCGGAATTTGTCTATAGCAAATACGACCGCTAAGAGCTCCTTTTCTGTGGTTGCGTAGTTGAGCTGAGGGCCGGTGAGCGTTTTGCTAGCGTATGAGATAGCATAGTGCTTCCTGTCCTTAGTTTGGCCCAGCACAGCTCCTACGGCATAGTCGCTCGCATCACACATGATTTCAAATGGGATGCTCCAGTCGGGAGGCTGGATAATGGGAGCGGAAATGAGTGCCTTCTTGAGGGTGTGAAAAGCGACGTAACACTCCTCATTGAAAATGAAGGGGGCATCTTTGGCTAAAAGATTGGTCAAGGGCCGAGATATCTGGGAAACGTTTTTGATGAAGCGCCTATAGAATCCGGCATGACCAAGGAAGCTTCGGATTCCCTTAACGTTTGTGGGAGGTGGAAGTTGCTCAATCACTTCTATTTTTGCCCTGTCTACCTCGATTCCACGTTCCGACACCCGATGTCCTAAGACAATACCCTCTCGCACCATAAAATGACACTTTTCCCAGTTCAAAATGAGGTGCTTCTCTCTACACCTCTGGAGGACCTTGTCCAGATTTTTCAGACACTCGGTGAAGGTCCTTCCATAAACTGAGAAATCGTCCATGAACACTTCCATAATCTCCTCAATCATGTCAGAGAAGATGGACATCATGCAACGTTGGAAAGAGGCAGGTGCGTTACACAACCCAAAGGACATACGCCGATAGGCATACGTCCCATAAGGGCATGTGAACGTGGTTTTACTCTGGTCTTCAGGATGGATTGGGATTTGGTGATATCCAAAGTAACCATCAAGGAAACAGAAGAAGGAGTGTTTGGCTAGCCGTTCAAGCATCTCGTCTATGAACGGAAGAGGGAAATGGTCTTTCATGGTGGCTTTGTTGAGTTTACGATAATCTATGCACATACGCCACCCGGTAACAGTGTGCTGAGGAATGAGCTCATTCTTGTCATTGCGCACTACCGTCATTCCTCCCTTCTTTGGAATGACTTGGACGGGACTAACCCACTCGCTATTGGGAACTGGGTAGATGATCCCAGCATGAAGGAGCTTGAGAACTTCCTTTTTCACGACCTCTCTCATGGCATTGTTCAACCGTGTTTGAGGTTCCCGAGACGGCATTGCTTGAGAATCGATCGGGATGCGATGAGTACAGAGATTTGGGTTAATCCCTTTCAGGTCTTGGAGAGAATATCCTAAGACTGATCGATTCTTCTCCAGGAGAGTGATGAGTTGTTGGGTTTCTAGTTCGGAGAGCTTATCACTGATGATCACTGGAGTTTGCTTATCTCCAAAGAGGAAAGCATACCTAAGTCCAGGTGGAAGTGGTTTGAGCTCGATTGGGGATGGTTTTGGAGTTTCGTTTGTGTCAAGCTCAATCGGAGGATGTGTTTCCTCTTCTTCCGAGAAAAACGGGAGATCTTCTTCTGGAATAGGCTGCTCTAGGTCTAATAGGTGAGCTGACCTAACTTCCTCTAATGGGTCAGGATCGGGGTTTGCCTCTAATGGGGTGTTCAAGGATTGAGAATAGGAGACATGGATGAGTTCTTTGCCGATCTTGAGCTCTACTAGCTGATTTGTTGGTGCCTTTTCCAATATCTTCTGGATTGGTCTACCTATGAAGATGGGATGTGTGGTGTCGCTGGGTAGGTCGAAGATATGGCAATCCATGAAGAGTTCAGGGTCGTTAATCTTAACGGGTGTGACCCGCAAGATCCCCAAACAATCCAGGATTCTTCCTGAAGTGAATTTTAGTCGTTTTTGTGAAAATGACCAAGGTACACCAGGGAGTTGGTCGTGCACCAACGAGCTAGAGATTATGTTGATCCCGAGGCTCGGGTCATACCCAATTTCTTTGTCTTTGCCCAGGACCTCACAGTATATCCTTTGAATCTTTCTGGGCATCTTGACGACCTCGGTTGAGGCTTCGGCCTCTTCTAGCCACTCCCGACTCATGATAGCAGAGAGACGTCCAAGGTATTCTCTCTGGTATTCGAGTTCTTCCTTGTCGGGGGCTTGATCTATGGGCTCTACACGGTGTTCTCGAGGGAAACTCGTTACACTCCTGATGTCATCGAATAGATCATCGTCAAAATCATAGGGAGTGGTGTAGAGTGAATCATAGTAGTCTGGGCTAGAATATGGTTGTGGTTCGAAATGAGCTTCAGGTTCTGATGGACTGGATGAGCTAATGGATTTGGATTGAACTGGTATTGGCTTTTTAGGTTCAGGTTCAGACTGCTTCTCTTCTTCATCGGGGAGTTCATCATAGATTCTAGTGTAGGGGGTGTTGTCTAGGATACGGTCCAGGACTACCCTCGCTTCACTAGGGACCAAATGAAAGAACGACCCTCCAGAAGGAGAGTCCAAGAAAGTGGTGGCTACGGGACAGAGGCCAAGGCTGAAGTGTTGTAAAACAACAGGTTCTGGTAGCCTTAGGTCCGGTCCTGAGGCCAGTATTCGCTTGAAACGAGCCCAGGCAGCTCCTAATGATTCTCCCTTTAATTGCTTAAAGTTAATGATTTCCGCTCGGAGACTGGCTACCTTGGAGACTGCGAAGAAGTTTAGGCAGAATTTTTCCTTGAGAACTTCCCAGCTCCCGTCCATAGTACTGACAGCCAGAGAGTACCATTTCTTTGCTCCTCTCGCTAGTGAAAATGGGAATAGCTTCCATTTGTGTGTCTCTTGTGTCATGCCCGCAATGGTCAGGCATGAGCAGAGTTGCTCAAACTCGCGCAAATGCGCGTATGGACTCTCGACCTTCGTTCCTGAGAACGATTGCTCACGAACCATGGCTATGAAGCCGGGACGTAGCTCATAGCCGGGTGTGGATATGGGATGTGATGATGGTGGTGGCTCCAAACAATCGCCCATTGGAGCCGAGTGTTGGCGTAAGGTGAGGGTGGAATTCATATGGTGGATGGTGGTGGGATACACGGACAACTTGGGTTCAGAATCGGAACAGCTACCGTTCCCCGGCAACGGCGCCAGAAAGCATGTTGGCACTCCCTACGGCCTACAGATAAATCCGCAAGCGGACGGATACCGATGTAGCTTTCACCCGGGAGTATTCCAAGGTATCGATTTCCACGGAGAACGAGAAGTGGACTGATTCTAAACTAAGTTGTACTAGGTAGATGGAATGGAGTGAATGGTATGGATGAGGTGGATGACAACAACAAAGAGAGAAGAGGAGTGATAGGAGGGTAGAGAGGGTACGAGTCTGGTAGAGGTATTCTACTGATTGATCAAGCAGATCAGAGGATACAGATAGATACTTGCTTTGGGACAACAGAGCCTCCGACACACAGAAAGGGGTGAGAAGGGGTGCCGGTTAACCTGAACCTTGGGTCCTAAGACACCGGAACTAACGTGATGGGCTACGAAGTCCGAAAGGGCTGTCACCACCTTACGGCTACCACCTCCGTTGCGACGGTCAGAAACTAAGTTAGCCTCAAGTATAGGCACCACGCCTACACTAGTTGACTAATACTTATCTACTGCAGACAGATAAGCACTCAAGCTAAGCAGCTAGTATACAATTATACTACACAACTAAGCATTGAACGAAGAACCAACAAGCATATAAAAGTAAGAACTGAATGCTCAATTAATCAGAGAGAGATACAAGAGTTACCAGACAAGACCCGGATGTTACTCGAAGTGAAGTCGCATCCGTAGAGGTACAGCGGGAAGTGGCTGGTTCGGCCGAACCGATGTGTTCGGCCGAACGGGCACGTGGCACCGCCTTGGTGCCGAGGCGGTTGCTGAGGCGGTGGACTTCTGGGGGCGGTTCGGCCGAAGTGGGCCATTCGGCCGAACAGGCCCTGTGGCCTAGCAGCGCTCCCCCGTGCAACCTCTGCCCTGTGGGCCCTCCTGGCTAGTTCCTAGTACTTGGCTTCGAGTTGGACCGGCCCCGGATGAGGTGGCGGTCGTCTACGTGTCATCCCGGTCGCTGCTTGAGTGTCGGTGACGTGGATGGCTTCCCGATTTCGTATACGGCTAAGGGTGGTAACCGACCGAATCGTGTCGTTCGGCCAAAACGGTCATTTCCGACCCTTATAGCACGTGTTTCTCCATTTTGTACCTGCACAGAGGACAATCACCAAAACTTGTGGAAATAGTCAGTGATAAGCCCTATAGCTATGGTGCGTGTCTCCATTGTGTCTGTTTTATACTTGGTTGGAGGTCGGAAATCGGTCTGTAATGACCGCCAACAACGTACTCGAACTCCAAAGCGTACGGCTCACCGACTGGACACAAATCACCATACAAGCGAGCACGTAAACCAATATATGCAAACAAATAATAATCTATTAGAACAGTACACCAAACAGTAGAAATAGTACATAAAAAGGTTTTAGAAATATTCTACGCTTCACTACGAACACATGAGCGCGAGAATCACACTAATCGGAGCTAAAACGAAAAAGATATGCTAATTCTAAGTTCTAGGGACCTGCTGGCAAGTTTTAAAAGTTTTCAGGGGCCTATTTGAAGAAAAACGAGGACTAAAACATAATTATACGTAAAAACTCAGGGGTCTACGCGTAAAAAACTAAACTCAGGACCGCGGGTTCTATATTTAAAAAATGCAGGGGGGTTTCTGCGAAAACAGGACCTAAATGTAATTATTTTTGAGCTGGAGGTGGACTGTGGGTTAAATCCTAATCTTCCAGGGGCTCTTTAGAAAAATCACGCGGGCTGACCGTTTTCTTGAGGTTTGAGTCGGGGAAGGGGTGCACAGGGACCGTCGGATCAGGATCCGAGGGCCCAGATTGGTCGGAGGAGGGGGGTCGTCGGCGGGGACTCAGGGGGACGGCGGCGCCGAGCCGGCAGCGGCGGCGCTTCGCCGGAGTAGGGTCTTTCCGATGCTACAGACCTCGGATTGGGATGGGGGTAGACCTACGGCTTTAGGGGGAGTGCGCGAGCACGGTGGGGGGTCCAAGTCGATGGTTGAGCGGTGGAGGGTGGCCAACGTCGGCGAGCGGTGGAGTGGGTGCTCCGGCGAGGGCGTGCGTGTGTTTGAGTGCGAAACAGAGGACGAGGAGGGGCTCTGGGGACTGCTTACCGACTCGCGATGCTACTCCGGGGGTCGGACTCGGCCGAGGCGGCTCCGGCGAGGGGTTTCGTCGGCGACCGAGGCCCGGCGGCGGTGCTAAGCGAGGGGAGGGGTGCTGGGATGCTCGAGGGCTCGTGGCGAGGCGCTATGTGGCATTGGGGCTACGGGGGCCGGCTTTTATAGGGCTCGGGGGTGAGCATCGGCGTGCGGGCCACCCGAATCGCGGCAGCGGCGGTCGGTGAATCAGTGGTTTCCATGCGGGGCACACTTTCCATGCGGGGATTGGCGCGGGGAAGGAAGGGGGCGGGGCAAGAAGCTTCGGCAAAGCTTCGCGGGGGGTCCCAGGGGCGCGGGGAGGTGGCCAAGGCGGCCGGCGGGCGCGGAGGTTATTGTGCCGGGGTGGAGGGGCGCTCGGGCGGGAGGTGGAAGACGCGCCTGTCGAGCGGGGCCCGCGTTCCAGCGTTAGAGAGAGGAGGGGAAGGGTGTGGGCCCAATACTGGGCTGGTTGGGCCGCGGAAGTGGGAGCGGGCTGGCGCGGGAGTCCGGCTGTCGGTCCAAGCGGGAAAGGTAGGCGAGGCGGGCCAGGCCCGCTGTGGGGTGGGCTGTTGCGCTGGGCCACGAGGGTAGAGCTGCTGGGCCGCTGGGGGGGTGGGCGCTGAGCCGAGAGAGAAGTTGGGGGAGGAGAAATGGACCGAAGAAATAGTTGAGGGGGCAGAAGCGAACTAAGACAGCAGCAACTTTTCTAGAGCTCAAAACAAAGTGATCCAAATTCGAATTTAAATAAATTTAAACTCTCGTTTGAACCACAAGCAATATAAAAATTAAATGCAGCAGCATGAATGCAACAAAAATATTTCTACAACTTATATTTGATTTTAATATTCACAAATAATTCAGTTAGCCTATATTAAATATGAACAACTTAAATAAATGCCAATTAATTACAAAAAAATTTAAATAGGTAATTTTTTTGGGTGTTACAAACCTAGCCCCCTTAAGATGAATCTCGTCCTCGAGATTAGGAAGTAGAGGCGAAGAGCTGCCGATACTCGGTCTTGAGATCTTCTTCTCGTTCCCAAGTTGCTTCATCCTCCGAGTGTCGGCTCCACTGTACCTTGTGTAACAACCCTAAAATACCCTTAGGATTTGTTGAGTGCAAAAATGTGGTTTTCAAAATTTTTGGTGAATTGTTGTGCATACAAACCATTATTTAAAATTAATTCTAATTGCTCCCTAAATTCTTAAGCAATTTAAAATTTGAAATTTAAAATCAATTTGAAGTGCTAAGGATGAAATAGTGTGATTTGGAGTTATTTGGTTTTAATTGGATTTTTGGTTGGTTTGAATTCAAATTCTAGATTTGAATTCAAACTCTAACTATTTAAACTAATTTTAAATCTATCTAACTGTTCGTGGGCCAAAACCCGAAGCCAAGTCCATCAAACCCCCTCGAATTCCTTTCCCCAAGCCAGCCGACCGAGCGGCCCAACCGGCCTTTCGGCCCAGCTGCGGCCCATCCTTCTTCCCCTCACCGCGTCCCCGCCGCGTCGCACCCTCTCTCTCTGACGCGCGGGCCCCACCTGGCAGCCTTCTTCTTCCCCCTCGTCATCTTCCCCGCGTCGCTCTGCTCTCTCTCCCGAGCGCGCACCCGTGAGCTCCAACCACCCCGCTGGTCCCATCGCCCCCTGTGTGGCCCGATGCAATGCGAACGCGTGTCCGCGAGCGCCCACGACCCCCATCTCGCCGTCCGTGCCCGGGAACGCTAGCGCCATCGCCTATAAAAGCCGTCGCCGGCCGCCTCTCCCTGTTCAAGCCGCCGCCGCCCCCTTGGGGTTTCCCGATCCAATTCGTGGGAGGAGAGGAGTAGGAGAGGGGTGGGGAAGCTTGTGGTGCAGCCGGAGCAAGGAGAGGAGGAGCCCATCGTCTTCCCCGCGTCGCCGCCGCCGAAGCCGACGCCGCCGTCCGTGGACCCGCCGAGGAGGAGCCGGACCTGGGACGGGAGGAGGAGCACGAGCACCGGAGGAGCACCGCGAGCCCTTCCCCGAGCTGCAGCGTACCCCGATTGGCCCCTAGGTGAGCGCCGTCGTCTTCCCCCTTCTCTTCTCTGTTTTCGGCGAAGCGCCGCCGCGCGTGCACGCCGCTTGCCGGCCTAGCCCCTATGAGCCAGCCTTCGAGCTGTGCACCTTCTTCTGCAGGTCCCTGAGCCGCTAACCTTGTTGCAACCCGCCGTCGCCGTGAACCTTGCAGCCGAGGCCGCCGCGGCCGAGCTCTCCTCGCCGCGTGCGCACGCCGAGGCCATGCGCGGCCGTGGGTGACCACGTGCCCGCGCATGCGCACCTAGCTGCGTCCCAGCAGCCGCTGGAGCCGCACGCACGCACACTTAACCCAATCCGTGCACGGTTGAACTAAAAACCCGAGCCGCCGTCGATGCTCGCCGGCGCCATGGCCGTGCCGCCGCTGTTCGCGTCGGGAGGGCCAAACCGCACCCAAGCCAAGCCCTTATTCACCCCGCTCGTGACCGCCGAACCCTAGCCAAGCTTTTCCGACCGTCCTTGGCCCGAGCCGAACCTTTTCCGGCGAGATCCGCCGTCGACCGACGCCGCCGGCGTGATCTGGTGCGCGCCACGCGCGCGTCGCGTCGTGGCCACGCCACACGAACGACAACACCAAGTCGCCACACGAAGCACCGCAGAAAATCCCGATTCGGCCACAGATCGATCCCGTGCACCCGGCTCACATAAACCCCTCTCACGGCTCACGGTGGACCTGGTCCACCAGAGCGGATCCAGCAGTGCCCCCTTCGTGGGCCGAATCTTGCGTTTAAGTCCATTTAACCCCCCTAAACTATCTTGGCCCATCCATCATTCGGCCCAGTTCCAGCCCAGCCATCGTTTAATCTTTTTCTTTTTCTTTTAACCGCGCTGACGAATGGGGCCCACATGTCATACTCTGCGAGTCACCGACACACGGGGCCCACTGAACAGAGCTGACCGCTGACCGTTGACCGTTGACCGTTGACCGTTGACCCGTTGACCGTTGACCAGTCAACGCTGACGTCAGCAGGGCCCACTGCTGACGTCATCCTAGGCGGACCCAACTGCTGACGTCAGCATGACGTCATGCTGACGTCAGCAGGCTAATTAGTTATCTGTTTTTCTTTTTCGGAAATTATTTAATATTTTCAGAAAATGATTTAAACTTCAAAAATTAATAATAAATCAACCGTAGCTCAGAAAAATATGAAACCAGTTTCTATATTTTTCTAAAATCATGATCTACGCGTTAGTGTAGAGTTTGGTGTTATTTGGGTCTTCTATCATCACTGTTTTGGTGTTTCTTTGCTAGTAGTCGCGCCTTATTTTATTTTTATGCAACCTTAGGAGCTCCGGAGAGTCTGGAGGAGCCGAACCACTTCGACAACTGCTTTGACGAGGACGAAGACCTTTGCCCAGGTTCACGCCCGACCATTCTCTGAAATACCTATTAGACATGCAACTAGTATGCTAGCGCTTTACTTTACTCGCATGATAAACCTGCACTGCCTTTGTTATTATCCTGTTACCTTGCTACCTACCACTCACTTTATGAGATATGCTATGCTATGCATGTGTTGGGATGGTTGTGATTTGATCCTCTTGGCGTGAGTTGTGGGTGGTATGGGAGGAGTAGTGCAGCTAGGCGGTGTAAGCGAGTAATAACAACTCGATCGTTTGATCGAGGTGCTGAGGGGCTGCACTCGGGCAGTCCCTACGGAGTACCTGTTGCGGGTACATGGTTCTTGGATATTGGTACTTGAGGAGTACTTGAGGAGTTTGGGCGGCTATACCTGTTTTGGGTGCCGATTGCGGACCGTTGCGGCGGATCGCTTATGACGCAGATACTCGCTTTACCGAAAGTTAAGGACCGAGTCGTGCCCCAACTATGGACTTGGGATTACCGTGCTCACCATCTACCCAGTATGGGGAGGGTTCCAGCAAGCCTACTCTAGTGCGGCGCCGAGACTGTAGGAGAATCGAGCTTGATTTGTGTAGGGGAGATTCATTGCGGCGTAATCTCCCTGATTTACCACGGCCCCCGACTGGCCCCGGTGGGAAGGTTTCACGACCCTGGGGCAAATGTTAGATCGGATGTTTCCCGAGCCCATGGAGACAGGATTGGCACCGTTACTGTTTAGGGTCTTTGCTATGGGTTGCGTCTCAGGTTGGTTGCGGACTAGCCTTGCAGCCCGGATGGATTCCTGGAGTGCCACCTCTGCAGAGTGTAAACTATACATATAGCCGTGTCCACGGTTACGGACGACCCATTTCTGATAAGCCCCGACTAGCATGGGAATCTGCTTTCTTACCTCATCCTTGATTTGGGTTATGAGAGATTGGTCCAGCTGAGGCTGTTGAGACAAGGTGGGGAGGGAGCTCACCGAGTCGACTAGTGAGTGAAAGGAGTTGGTGGATGATGTTTTGCGGGAACCTGCTGTGGCAGGACGAGCCCGATGGGAATATGTGAGGCTGACGGGTGGTTTCGGGAGTGGATGTGTGTGTGTGAGAAGGAGTTGGTGATGAGATGAATTTGGGTTATTGCTGCTGCTTGTATAAGAAAACCATGGCTCAAACCTTGATTATTTCTATACCTTAGAATAGGCCACTTTAAAGCTTGCATCATATTATGGTTGGTGACGTGGACCTGTCCCATTTCCTTAGGGACAGACTTTGGGTTCTCAGGTGAAGACCCCGACCACGAGTTCAACCAGGACGGGTGGTACGATTGAAGGGTATGCGCTACGCTCAAGGATGCCTGTGGAGGAGTGGACCCTAATGATCTAGTTACCGCTGCGCAGTTGTTTCTTATTGTCGATTTAGCCTAGAGGGCTTGTACCAGACGCTATGTTTTATATATGTCATGTAATGAATCTTTTGTCGTTGTATGGATGTGATATTCGACTGAGATGAGTTCTGTACGAGATAGCTGCTATTCCTGGGACTATCTCAAGGGTACAGGGAGTCGGGTTCTCGTCGCTGAGAATCCGGTTCGTCACACCTTGCACATCCGGATGACCTTGTTTCTTGTCACCCTCTCAGACACCTCCAGAATCCTGACTGGATACTCCTCGTAGGTGAAGTCCTCTTGCACATTCAGCTCATCTATCGGGATTTGCTCTTCAGGCACCCGCAAACATTTCTTCAGTTGTGACACATGGAACACATCGTGCACTCCGGCCAATCTCTCGGGTAGTCCCAACTGATATGCCACTTCACCTTTCCTTTCAAGTATCTGGAAAGGTCCGATGTATCGGGGTGCCAACTTGCCCTTGACATTGAACCTCTTCATGCCCCTCATCGGAGACACCTTGAGGTACACAAAATCTCCAACTGCAAAGCTGAGATCCCTCCGTCTGACATCAGCATAACTCTTCTGCCTGGACTGTGCCACCTTCAAATTCTGCCTGATCACTTGCACTTAGCGTTCTGCATCTCTGAGTATCTCAGGCCCAAAGACTTGACTTTCTCCAGTCTGATTCCATAATAGTGGTGTTCTGCACTTCCTGCCATACAAAGCCTCGAATGGGGCCATCTGCAGACTGTTCTGATAGCTGTTGTTGTACGAGAATTTCGCATAGGGTAAACTCTTGTCCCAGCTAACACCATACTGCAGTGCACATGCCCTCAACATGTCCTCCAAAATCTGATTAGTCCGCTCTGTCTATCCATCTGTCTGGGGGTGGTAAGCTGAACTGAACTGCAACTTAGTATCCATGGACTCATGCAGCTTCTGCCAGAAGTGTGAAGTGAACTTAGTACCAAGATTAGACACTATCCGCTTGGGCACTCCATGCAAGCATACAATCCTCTCCATGTATAGCTCTGCTAGCCTGGCTCCGTTGTAAGTGGTCTTCACTGGAAGAAAGTGGGCTACTTTAGTCAAGCGGTCCACAATCACCTAGATGGAGTCAAATCCTCGCTGTGTGCGGGGTAGACCCCTTATGAAGTCCATACCAACTTCTTCCCATTTCCATATCGGTATCTTCAAGGGCTGGAGTAATCCGGCTGGCCTCTAATGTTCAGCCTTAACTCTCTGACAAGTGTCAGCCTCTTCTTCAACTCTTCGAAGCTAGTTTGGCACTCCTCCGTCCAGACAAACTTGGCATTTTTCTCCAATAACGCCGTCAGGGTTTTAGCAATCTTGGAGAATCCCTCGATGAACCGTCGATAATATCCGGCCATCCCAAGGAAACTCATGATCTCGCTGACATCCCGAGGCAGGTTCCAGCTCAACACATCATTAACCTTCTTCAGATCGATTGCCACTCCACCATTGGACATCATGTGTCCCAAGAATGCCACTTCCTTCAGCCAGAACTCACACTTGCTCAACTTGGCATATAGCTGATGTTCCCGGAGTCTCTACATCACCATCCTCAAATGATCTTCAAGTTCCTCTTCATTCTTGGAGAAGACCAGAATGTCATCAATGAACACCACCACGAACTTGTCAAGGTAGTCCACGAAGATACTATTCATCAAGTACATGAAGTATGCAGGAGCATTGGTCAGTCCAAAGGACATAACCGTGAACTCGTACAACCCGTACCGAGTAGTGAAAGCCGTCTTGGGTATGTCCGACGACCGGATTCTCATCTGATGATAACCCGATCGAAGGTCTATCTTGGAGAACACACAAGCTCCCTTCAGCTGACCAAACAAATCATCAATCCTTGGTAGCGGGTACTTGTTCTTGATGGTCACTTCATTGAGGGATCGATAGTCCACACACATCCTCCGTGTCCCATCCTTCTTGTCCACGAACAGTACTGGTGCTCCCCATGGTGAAGCACTAGGACGAATATACCCCTTGGCTAGCAAGGAGCTTAATTCTTCCTTCAGTTTCTCCAGTTCCTTCACTCCCATTCTATATGGCCTTTTAGCTATAGGAGCAGTGCCAGGTTTTAGTTCAATAATGAATTCAACTTCACGTTCCGGGGGCATACCTGGCAATTCCTCAGGAAATACATCTGGGAACTAGCTCACCACCCTGATGTCGGTGGGAGCTGCACCATCAGCTTGATTGACTTGCTTATGCTCCAATGGACTGGTTGCCTAGTACTCCACCTTATCTCTGGATGTTGACGTCAGTTGTACAGTCCTCCTGGCGCACTGGATCATTGCATCATATCTGGCTAGCCAACTCCTACCTAGAACCAGGTCGAAACCAATAGACTCCAGGACGATCGGGCGGGCCTCGAAGTCTACCCCCTTATGGTGACAGTGACATGGGGACAGCGTAGAGTGGCGCGCTGTTCCCCTCCTGGTGTGCTAACTAGCATAGCATTCTTCATGGGCAGTAATGCCACTAAGTTCTTTTTCACAAATGCAGCAGATATGAAAGCATGCGAAGCTCCGGAATCGAACAAAATAGTCGCAGGGGTGGAGTTGACAGGGAACGTACCCACTACCACATCAGTATCTCCCTCAATGGTCTCCACCCCAGTGTGGTTGGTTGACCTTGCCTCTGGCGGGGTTCTGGGGTCCCCGGTTGGCCTGCTGCTATCCGGCCTGCTAGTTGGCATTCTGGACCTTCTTGGGGCAGACATTGGCATAGTGCCCCTGCTCTCCACAGTGATAGCACACTCTGGGGGCCACTGGCGTGTGGTTGACGGGGTTGGAGCGCTGAACGGGGCCTTGTTGCACCGGGTTGCGCTGAGCTGGAGCATTCTGTAGTTGGTTCTGAGGACGCTTGTCACACCCGGATTTACACAGAAACCCGAATGCTTCTATATGTGTGCCCAGGAAGTCCACAGAACACATATAGATAACAAATATGATAAACAGAGTACATATGCTCGAATAAAATGGTTTTACATCAGAGTTTGACTAAAGTAACTAAATAACACAGTGGAAGACTAATTATTAACTCTCTCTAAACGAAGACGAAGACGAAGCCGAAATCCATAATCCACAGGGACTCTGACTGGTTGAGCACAGCTAGTAGAATGACAGATCTTCAGGGAATTCAATAGCAGCAGTACCATCTAATCCATCTGTTACCCATCCGGGATTTTGTTGAATGGCAAGTGTAAGTAATTGTCTTACTTAGCAAATACAACACGGGTAATGAAGGCTTAAAGGAAAGGCTTGACGCGGCTGTACTGCATTAGCAATTTTAGTCGATTCATTTTAACATAAACCAAGATTACTACATTTAAGTGAATCCCAGTTGTAACCCAATTAATAAAGTAGAAGTAATCATTAAACAATAATAAACATCAACTTCTAATCAAAAAGGATCCAGGCCGCTCTTGACCCTGAGCAAGGCTATCATGATAGATTATACACTCTGCAGAGGTTTCGCCCTTTACCCACCAGTCGCGTAAAAGTTCAAAGGAACTTTGCACCCAACCACGCACATCAACACTTCCGAGGTGTGACTGCATAGGGACGCTACGAGGCTTTTCACAAGACACCCTAACAAAACAGTAGCCGTTATGGTACAACCTAGGCAGCATGACCCAAGGCACCGAGATTGACTTACGCCCATGTCGCAACACGAGGGGGTCAATGGCGTCCAAGCGCGGAAAAGAACAACAACAACAAAATAAATAGCGCAACGTGTGGAACCCCCGCCATACGGAAGCTCCCAACACGGGACTGTGCCTCACGGGGACATAGCCAACGGATACTCCGTCCTCGGTGGATCAAACCATACTCTCACCCATGCTTCCCATAACGCCGTCGGCCCGTCGGTAACTACTGTCAAGCTAGAGCCGTACATGTTACTTGACCAAGACCAGAGCCATTATAGTTCCGGCGGTGGCGATAGGTTCCTGGGTTGCCGCTTTAAGAACCAGTCCTTACGGAGAGACACTAGGGCCAAGCATGAAGCATACACCCTAGCTCCCTGTTCCATGTTGCTAAAAAGCAAGTTTTACCATTAACATTGAAGTGAACCATTAAGTCAAGATTAACAGTTAAACATTGGTGACAGTAGCTGCGCTTAGCAAAGTTCTACCCAAATGCAATAACCCAGGGCAATCAAGGAATAGGATAAACAAAGCTAGGAATAACCTTAATAGGAACAATTTAGACACATGCATATGCAGTAAATTATTGTAAAGATGTGTTTAGGTAGCAAGGATTGTCCGTGCTGTACTTGCCTTCGTCCAACTGCTGCTGTTGCTCTTGCTGCTGCTGTTGGTCTTGCTCCTCGTAACCCTCGAACTCAAACGTGTACGGCTCACCGACTGGACTCATACATCAACACACAAGCATCCATACAAGCCAGTACATGCAAACAATATTAATCTATTAGAACAGTACACCAATCAATAAAAACAGAACAAAAAAAGGCTCAGAAACTAATCTACGCTTCGCTACGAACACGTGAGCGCGAAAATCACTCAAATCGGAGCTAAAACGAAGAAGTTATGGCTTTTCTAAGGTTCAGGGACTTGCTGGCAAAGTTTTAAAAGTTCCAGGGGCTTATTTGCAAAAACTCAGGGGCTAAAACATAATTTTATATGAAAACAGGAGGGTTTATTTGCAAATTAACCAAAACAGGACCTCGGGTACTATTTTTAAATAAGGCAGGGGGTTTTCTGTAAAAATCAGGACTTAATTGTAATTATTTTTGAATAAAACAGGACTGCGGGTTAATTTTGAAAAAGGGCAGGGGTTCTTTTGAAAAACTGGCACGGCTGACTCAGTTGACCGGTATGGTCAACTTTGACCCCGAGGCTTGACTTGATGTGGGCCGTCGGATCTAGTTTGAACGGTGGAGATTAGATCGGGGAGAGGGGGGTCATCGGCGGCGAGCAGAGCTGCGGCGGCGAGCGGCGGCGCTTCGCCGGCGTTGCTCGAAATCGAGCTAGAGGGCTCGGTTTTGATCGGGAAGTGGTGCCACGGGCTCGGGACAACGCGGCGAGTCGAGTGGGGGTGTACTCGTCGGTGGGGACGCGACAGCGGCGGCCGGCGATGGATCATGGCGGCGGCGGCGCTCGGTCAGTGACGGCGGGGATGGCACAGCGCGCGATACGGGGCTAGACCGGGCTAGGGGGCAAGCTTACCTGCTGGGGAAGCTTCTGGAGCAGTCAATTCGACCCGAGCGGCGGCGAGTCGGCGGATCCGCGGCGGAGCAAATCTCGGGCGGCGGCTATGGCGGCGGCTGCGCGGGAATCGAGAGCGAGGGCGGCTAGGGTTGGATAGGGTTCGTGAGACGGCGGCGTTAGCTATTTGAAGGGCGACCGAGGGGAGGGTCCGGGGTTTTCTCGGCGTTCGCGCCGTGGCCGACCGGGACTCCGGCGGTCGGGGCCGAGTCCAACTCGGACGGAGGTCAGGGATGACCCTGACGAGTGGGGCCCGCTCGGTCAGCGGCAGAGGGGGGGGGGGGGGAAGACGCTGCGGGCCGCGGGGCAGGCCGGCGCGCTGGTGGGCCGAGCGGAGCGGGAGGCAGGCCGGGGAAGCGGGACGCTGCGCTGGCTGCTGCTGGGCCAGACCGGGCCGAAAGCGGAGCGGAGGGAGGTTGGGCCGTTGCGGGAAAAAAAAGAATAGAAGGGCTAAAATCGGCCGGGGAAAAAGTTAAGGGAGGAAAAGTGGACTCGGGCCGCAGTAACTTTTCTAGAGCTCCAAACGAGACGATTCAAATTCGAATTTAAACAGAATTTAAATTCCAATTGAACCACACACAAACAAAACTCAATGCAGTCGGCATGAATGCAACAAAAATGTTTCTAACCTTATATTTAATTTTATTTCTCATAAATAATTTATTTTCCTTAGATAAATATGAGCATAAATTTAAATAAAAACAATTTAATTACTAATTTTTTTAAAATAGGCATTTTTAGGGTGTGACAACGCTGCCGCTGTGGCGCCTGGGGTACTAGGGGCGCTGCTGGTGTTGGCCACGGTTGAACGGGCCCTGCTGACTCTAGAAGCGTTGCTGGCTTCCCATCTGCTGACTGCCCTAAGGAGGAATGAAATGGGGGCGACTTGTTCTCCCGATCTGCTGGCCCTGGAACTTCCTCTGCTTCTCCTCTATCTCACGGCACTTGTGTTCCAGCATCAAGGCACCATCCACCAGTTCCTGGAAGTTGGGGAACCTGGTGCACATCAGTTGGTATTGCAGTGCATCCTGCAAGCCGTCACGGAACCTGGACTGCTTCTTCTTGTCGGTGACCACGTCTTCCGAAGCATGGCAGGCCAGCTCGATGAACTTGTCACGATAAGCGGTGACACTCATCCCTTCTTGCTTCAGTGCCAGGAACTCCTTCTTCTTCAGGGTCATCAGAGCTTCTGGCACGTGGTGGGAGCGAAAGCTGTTGCGGAACTCCTGCCAGGTGATCTGAGTACGGTCGATGTGAGCGTACTGGTACGAGTCCCACCAGTCCAATGTCGGTCCTTGAAGCTATCCTCCGGCGTACAGCACCTTCTCCCGGTCGTTGCACTGGGCGATGTCTAGCTGTCTCTCCATCGCCTTGAGCCAATCATCCGCCTGCAGGGGGTCGGTGGCCTTGCTAAAGGTAGGAGGACGTCCCTTCAGGAATTCACCCCTCTTGTCATGGGGCGGCATGTTGTGCTGTGGCGGATTCTGCTGGTTCTGCTGCATCATTGCCATTGTCTGAGCCATCTGCTGCATCAGCTGGGTCTGCGTGAGCATCATCTGCTCAATGGTGAGAGGTGGTGGTGGCAGTCCGCGGGCGCGGCGGTGATTGCGCCGGGGTGGAGGGGCGCTCGGGCGGGAGGTGGAAGACGCGCTTGTCGAGCGGGGCCCGCGTTCCAGCGTTAGAGAGAGGAGGGGAAGGGCGTGGTCGCAAGATTGGGCTGGTTGGGCCGCGGAAGTGGGAGCGGGCTGGCGCGGGAGTCCGGCTGTCGGTCCAAGCGGGAAAGGTAGGCGAGGTGGGCCAGGCCCGCTGTGGGGTGGGCTGTTGCGCTGGGCCGCGAGGGTAGAGCTGCTGGGCCGCTGGGGGGCGCTGAGCCGAGAGAGAAGTAGGGGGAGGAGAAATGGACCGGAGAAATAGTTGAGGGGGCAGAAGCGAACTAATACAGCAGCAACTTTTCTAGAGCTCAAAACAAAGTGATCCAAATTCTAATTTAAATGAATTTAAACTCTCGTTTGAACCACAAGCAATACAAAAATTAAATTCTTCAACATTAATGCAACAAAAATATTTCTACAACTTATATTTGATTTTAATATTCACAAATAATTCATTTAGCCTATATTAAATATGAACAACTTAAATAAATGCCAATTAATTACCAAAATTTTTAAATAGGTAATTTTTTGGGTGTTATATCGAGTGAGGTGTGGAGCTGGGGGAGGGGTGGCTTTTATAGGCCAGGGAGGTTGCTCGGCGTGCGAGCCACGAGATCGGCGGTGGCGGCCGGCGATCGGGGATTTTCCTAAGGTACAACGGGAACTTCCATGCGAGGCGCGCCAGGGATGGAAAGAGAGCGCGGGAAAGGGGCAGAGGCGCTCGGCAGGGCCCACAGGGCGCGGAGCGGCGCTAGGGAAGGCCGGCCGTGGCGGCGTTGATCGCGCCGGGGAGGAGGGGGCGCGACGAGAGGTGGGGGGTGAAGCTGACGGGCGGGGCCCGCTATCAGTGTGTGCGGGAGGGGGTGAGAGCGTGGGCGCTGAGTGGGCCGAGCAGCTGGGCCGATTGGGAGGAGGGCGCATGGGCCGGCTCGGGAAAGTGGAGGGGGGTGCTGGGCCGAGCTGGGAGAAGAGTAGGGGGAGCAGAAGTGGACCAGAGGAAGAACCTAGGGAGCAAAAACGAACTCAGGCTAGAATAACTTTTCTAGGATTCAACGAATGCAAATTAAATTTTAATTTAAGCAAAATTTAAATTCCGATTTAACTAGCTACCAAACAAAACTCAATGTAGCAGTATGAATGCAACAAAAATGTTTCTACAACTTATATTTGATTTTAATATTCAAAATAATTTAATTAACCTATATTAATTATGAACAATCTAAATAAAAGCAAATAAATTACTAAAAATTTTAAATATGCTATTTTTGGGTGTTACAAACCTACCCCCCTTAAGATGAATCTCGTCCTTGAGATTCGAATGTAGATGCGAAGAGCTGTGGGTACTCGGTCTTGAGATCTTCTTCCCTTTCCCAAGTTGGTTCATCCTCCGAGTGACGGCTCCACTGTACCTTGCACATCCGAATGACCTTATTTCTTGTCACCCTCTCAGATACCTCTAGAAGCCTGACTGGATACTCCTCGTAGGTGAGATCTTCTTGCACGTTGAGCTCATCTATCGAGATCTGCTCTTCGGACACCCGCAAAAATTTCTTCAGCTGAGACACATGGAACACATCGTGCACTCCAGCCAATTTCTCGGGTAGTCCCAACTGATATGCCACTTCGCCTTTCATTTCAAGTATCTGGAAAGGTCCAATGTAACGAGGTGCTATTTTGCCCTTGACGTTAAACCTCTTCACTCCCCTCATAGGTGACACTTTGAGATACACAAAGTCTCCAACTTCAAAACTAAGATCCCTCCATCTGACATAAGCATAACTTTTCTGCCTGGACTGTGCCACCTTCAAGTTCTGCCTGATCACTTGCACTTGGCGCTTTGCCTCTCTGAGTATCTCAGGTCCAAAGACTTGACTCTCCCCAGTATGATTCCAGAACAATGGTGTTGTGCACTTTCTGCCATACAAAGCCTCAAATGGTGCCATTTGCAGGCTCTTCTGATAGCTGTTGTTGTACGAGAATTCTGCATAGGGTAAACTCTTGTCCCAGCTGACACCATACTGCAGAGCACATGCCCTTGACATGCCCTTGTCCTCCAAAATCTGATTAGTCCGCTCGGTCTGTCCATACGTCCGGGGGTGGTAAGATGAGCTAAACTGCAACTTAGTGTCCATGCAGCTTCTGCCAGAAGTGTGAAGTGAACTGAGTACCACGGTCAGACACTATCCGCTTTGGCACTCCATGTAAGCACATAATCCTCTCCATGTATAGCTCTGCCAGTCTGGCTCCGGTGTAAGTGGTCTTCACTGGAAGAAAGTGTGCCACTTTGGTCAAGCGATCCACAATCACCCAAATGGAGTCAAATCCTCACTGAGTGCGGGGTAGACCCATTATGAAGTCCATACCAACTTCTTCCCATGTCCATTCCGGTATCTTCAAGGGCTGGAGTAATCTGGCAGGCCTTTGATGTTCAGCCTTGACTCTCTGACATGTGTCGCATAGAGCCACATATGTTGGCACATCACGCTTCAATCCGTACCACGAGAATCTCTCATTGATGTCTTGGTACATCTTCATACTTCCCGGGTGGATCGAGTATGCCAAATCATGCACTTTTCTTAGGATCGTGTCCTTGATCTGCGCCATGTCGGGTACACATATCCTCTTCCCATGCCACAAGGTTCCCTGTTCATCCACTCGGACTCCAAGGGCCTTCCCTAGGGCAACATTCCCCACAATCTCCTTGATCTTTTCATCCCCGAGCTGTCACTTCCGGATTTCTTGTTCCAAAGTCGGTTCTACTACCATCTCTGTGATACTAGTCATGAGTCCCAGGCTCATCCTCTCAAACTCCAGACTGAGCTCTTCCAACAGACAATGTCTGGTGACGTTGTTCACATAGCTCATCCTACTCAGAGCATCTGCCACCAAGTTAGCCTTCCCTGGGTGGTAGTGAATCTCCAGATCATAGTCCTTGATCAACTCCAACCATCGGCGCTGCCTCATATTCAGATCCGACCGAGTGAAGACGTACTTGAGGCTCTTGTGATCAGTGTAGATGTCACACTTGTGTCCAATCAAGTAGTGCCTCCAAATTTTCAGAGCATGTAGTACAACTGCCAACTCTAGGTCATGCATCGGGTAGTTTTGCTCATGTTTCCTCAACTGTCTTGATGCATATGCCACGACTCTCCCATCATGCATGAGTACACACCCCAGTCCTAGACAGGATGCATCGCAGTAGATGGAGAAGCTCTTGGCTGTGTCGGGCAAAATTAGCATGGGTGCTATTGTCAGCCTCTTCTTCAACTCTTCGAAGCTAGTTTGGCACTCCTCCGTCCAGACAAACTTGGCATTTTTCTCCAATAACGCCGTCAGGGTTTTAGCAATCTTGGAGAATCCCTCGATGAACCGTCGATAATATCCGGCCATTCGAAGGAAACTCATGATCTCGCTGACATCCCGAGGCGGGTTCCAGCTCAACACATCATTAACCTTCTTCAGATCGATTGCCACTCCACCATTGGACATCATGTGTCCCAAGAATGCCACCTCCTTCAACCAAAACTCACACTTGCTCAACTTAGCATATAGCTGATGTTCTCGGAGTCTCTGCATCACCAATCTCAAATGATCTTCATGTTCCTCTTCATTCTTGGAGAAGACCAGATGTCACACCCGGGTTTACACAGAAACCCGAATGCTTCTATATGTGTGCCCAGGAAGTCCACAGAACACATATAGATAACAAATATGATAAACAGAGTACATATGCTTGAATAAAATGGTTTTACATCAGAGTTTGACTAAAATAACTAAATAACACAGCGGAAGACTAATTATTAACTCTCTCTCTAAACGAAGACGAAGACGAAGCCGAACACCATAATCCACAGGGACTCTGACTGGTTGAGCACAGCTAGTAGAATGGTAGATCTTCAGGAAACTCAATAGCAGCAGTACCATCTAATCCATCTGTTACCCATCCGGGATTTTGTTGAATGGCAAGTGTAAGTAATTGTCTTACTTAGCAAATACAACACGGGTAATGAAGGCTTAAAAGAAAGGCTCGACACGGCTGTACTGCATTAGCAATTTTAGTTGATTCATTTTAACATAAACCAAGATTACTACAATTAAGTGAATCCCAGTTGCAATTCCCAATTAATGAAGTAGAAGTAATCATTAAACAATAATAAGTATCAATTTCTAATAAAAAAGGATCCAGGCCGCTCTTGACCCTGAGCAAGGCTATCATGATAGATTATACACTCTGCAGAGGTTTCACCCTTTACCCACCAGTCGCGTAAAAGTTCAAAGGAACTTTGCACCCAACCACGCACATCAACACTTCCGAGGTGTGACTGCATAGGGACGCTACGAGGCTTTTCACAAGACACCCTAACAAAACAGTAGCCGTTATGGTACAACCTAGGCAGCATGACCCGAGGCACCGAGACTGACTTACGCCCGTGCCGCAGCACGAGGGGGTCAATGGCGTCCAATCGCAAAAAAGTAATGCAGAAACAGAATTAAATAGCGCAACGTGCAGAACCCCCGCCAAACGGAAGCTCCTACACGGGACTGTGCCTCACGAGGGCAAAGCCAACGGAAACCCGTCCTCGGTGGATCAAACCATACTCTCACCCATGCTTCCCATAACGCCGGTGGCCCACCGGTAACCACTGCTGAATTAGAGCCGTACAAGTTACTTGTCCAAGACCAGAGCCATTATAGTTCCGGCGGTGGCGACAGGTTCCTGGGTTGCCGCTTTAAGAACCAGTCCTTACGGAGAGACACTAGGGCCAGGCATGAAGCATACACCCTAGCTCCCTGTTCCATGTTGCTAAAAAGCAAGTTTTACCATTAACATAGAAGTGAACCATTAAGTCAAGATTAACAGTTATACATTGGTGACAGTAGCGGTGCTTAGCAAAGTTCTACCCAAATGCAATAACCCAGGGTAATCAAGGTATAAGATAAACAAAACTAGGAATAACCTTAATGGGAACAATTTAGACACATGCATATGCAGTAAATAGTGTAAAGGTGTGTATAGGTAGCAAGGATTGTCCGTGCTGTACTTGCCTTCGTCCAACTGCTGCTGTTGCTCTTGCTGCTGCTGTTGGTCTTGCTCCTCGTAACCCTCGAACTCAAACGTGTACGGCTCACCGACTGGACTCATACATCAACACACAAGCATCCATACAAGCCAGTACATGCAAACAATATTATTCTATTAGAACAGTACACCAAACAATAAAAACAGAACAAAAGAAGGCTTAGAAACTAATCTACGCTTCGCTACGAACACGTGAGCGCGAAAATCACTCGAATCGGAGCTAAAACGAAGAAGTTATGGCTTTTCTAAGGTTCGGGGACTTGCTGGCAAAGTTTTAAAAGTTCCAGGGGCTTATTTGCAAAAATTCAGGGGCTAAAACATAATTTTATATAAAAACAGGAGGGTTTATTTGCAATTTGACAAAAACAGGACCTCGGGCACTATTTTCAAATAAGACAGGGGGTTTTCTGTAAAAATCAGGACTTAATTGTAATTATTTTTGAATAGATTTGGACTGCGGGTTAATTTTGAAAAAGGGTAGGGGTTCTTTTGCAAAACGGCCGGGGCTGACTCAGTTGACCGGTATGGTCAACTTTGACCCCGAGGCTTGACTTGATGTGGGCCGTCGGATCCAGCTTGAACGGTGGAGATTAGATCGGGGAGAGGGGGGTCATCGGCGGCGAGCAGAGCTGCGGCGGCGAGCGGCGGCGCTTCGCCGGCGATGGGTGAACTCGGGCTACGGGGCACGGGTCGGGGCGTGGGCTGGCTCTATAGGACCGGGGCGATGCGGCGAGTCGATTGGAGGGGCTCTCGTCGGCGGGGACGCGACAGCGGCGGCCGGCGACGGACCATGGCGGCGGCGGCGCTCGGACAACGGCGGCGAACATGCGACCGGGGAAAAGATAGAGCAAGAAGGGGCGTGGGAGGTTCCTTACCTCCACGCGAAGGCGCTGGAGCAACTCGCCGGGCCGGAACGAGGACGGACGGCGAGATCGACGGCGGCGGGTTTGAAAGCGGCGGCGGCGAGCTCGGCTTGGGTTGGAAACAGGGGCAGGAGGGTCGGGCTTCGGGGCGGCACGGCTGCGGATTTAAGGGGCGGCCGAGGGAAGAGTCCGGGGGAGGAAAGGAGTCCTCGGCGTTCGCGCCCGTACTTCGGCCGGACTCCGGCGTCGGGGCCGAGTCGGACACCGACGGAAGGTCAGGGATGACCCTGACATGTGGGACCCTCGGGTCAGTCGGCGGAGGGGCGGGGCGCTGCGGAGCCGCGTTGGGCTGGCTTGCTGGGCCGCTAGGTGGGCCGAGCGGAGCGAGAGGGAGGCGGGCCGGCGCGAGCGCGGGAGGGAAGGCAGGCCGGGAAACGGGGTGGGCCGCAGCTGGGCCAGGAGCGGGGGGTGCGAGCAGGCCGGTAGGCCGGGCGAAGCAGGCCAGGAGGAGGCGGATCACTGTGCTGGGCTGGGCCGGAAACAGAGAGAGGAGGGGGATGGGCCGCTGCGAAAGAGAAAAAGAAAAGGGGCCAAATTCGGACAGGAAAAAGAGTTTAGGGGGAAAAAGTGGACTCGGGCCGCAGAAACTTTTCTAGGGCTCCAAACGCAGCGATTCAAATCCGAATTTAAACAGAATTTAAATTCAAATTGAACCACACACAAACAAAACTCAATGCAGTCGGCATGAATGCAACAAAAATGTTTCTAACCTTATATTTAATTTTATTTCTCAAAATAATTTATTTTCCTTAGATAAATATGAGCATAAAATTAAATAAAAACAATTTAATTACTAAAATTTTTAAAATAGGCATTTTTAGGGTGTTACAAACCTACCCCCCTTAAGATGAATCTCGTCCTCGAGATTCGGACGTGGATGGGAATAACTGTGGATATTCAGCTCTGAGGTCCTCTTCTCTTTCCCAAGTCGCTTCATCCACTGAATGACGACTCCACTGAACTTTGCACATCCGGATCACTTTATTTCTGGTGACTCTTTCTGACTCTTCCAAAATTCTGACAGGATGCTCAGTATAGGTAAGATCTTCCTCCACATTCAGCTCATCAATCGGGATCTGTTCCTCAGGTACTCGCAAACACTTTTTCAACTGAGACACATGAAACACATCATGTACTCCCGCTAACTTCTCTGGTAGCTCTAACTGATATGCCACCTCACCTTTCCGACCAAGTACCTTGAACGGTCCAATGTATCGAGGTGCTAACTTGCCCTTAACGTTGAACCTCTTCACGCCTCTCATGGGTGACACCTTGAGATACACGAAGTCTCCAATTTCAAAGCTGAGATCCCTCCGTCGGTTATCTGCATAGCTCTTCTGTCTGGATTGTGCTACTTTCAGATTCTGTCTGATTATCTGTACTTGTCGCTCTGCCTCCCTTAGTATCTCAGGTCCAAATACCTGACTTTCTCCCGTCTGATTCCAGAATAGTGGTGTTCTACACTTTCTGCCATACAGAGCCTCGAATGGTGCCATCTGCAAACTCTTCTGATAGCTATTGTTGTACGAGAATTCCGCGTAAGGTAAACTCTTATCCCAACTGGCACCATATTGTAGAGCACATGCTCTCAACATATCTTCTAATATCTGATTTGTCCGTTCTGTCTGCCCATCTGTCTGTGGATGGTAAGCTGAACTGAACTGTAGCTTAGTGTCCATAGACTCATGCAATTGTCGCCAAAAGTGTGATGTGAACTGGGTACCTCGATCTGACACTATTCTTTTCGGTACCCCATGCAAACACACAATCCTCTCCATATACAACTCCGCTAGTCTGGCTCCCGAATAGGTGGTCTTTACGGGTAGGAAATGCGCCACCTTGGTCAGACGATCCACAATTACCCAGATTGAGTCAAATCCCCTCTGAGTGCGAGGTAAGCCAGTGATGAAATCCATACCGACTTCTTCCCACTTCCATTCAGGTACCTTCAGGGGCTGGAGTAAACCTGCTGGCCTCTGATGTTCAGCCTTGACTCTCTGACATGTGTCACATAGAGCTACGTATGTGGCCACATCTCTCTTCAATCCGTACCACCAAAATCTCTCTTTGATATCTTGGTACATCTTGGTACTACCTGGGTGTATTGAATATGCTGATTCATGGGCTTCCCTGAGAATTGCATCCCTGATCTGCACTACATCTGGCACACAGATCCGCTTCTCATACCACAAGGTTCCTTGGTCATCTACTCGAAAACCAGGGGCTTTTCCTAATGCCACCAGTTCTACGATCTCCTTGATCTTCTCATCTGTGAGCTATCCTTTTCGGATCTCTTGTTCCAAGGTCGGTTCTACTACCATCTCGGTGACGCTGGTCACAAATCCCAGACTCATCCTTTCAAACTCTAGACTGAGTTCCTCCGGTAAGCAATGTCCCGTGATCTTATGCACGTAACTCCTTCTACTCAGAGCATCTGCCACCAGATTGGCCTTCCCTGGATGATAATGAATCTCCAGATCGTAGTCCTTGATCAACTCTAACCAACGACGTTGTCTCATATTCAGATCTGACTGTGTGAATACATACTTGAGACTCTTATGGTCAGTGTAGATATCACACTTATGTCCAATCAAGTAATGCCTCCAAATTTTCAAAGCATGTACTACAGCTGCTAACTCCAGATCATGTGTTGGGTAATTCTGCTCATGTTTCCTCAACTGCCTCGATGCATAAGCTACTACTCTGCCTTCTTGCATGAGCACACATCCCAATCCTAGACGAGATGCATCGCAGTAGATAGAGAAGCTCTTGGTTATATCCGGCAACACTAGCACAGGTGCCGTTGTCAACCTCTTCTTTAATTCCTCAAAGCTAACTTGACATTCTTCAGTCCAGACAAACTTAGCATTTTTCTCCAATAACGCTGTCAAGGGCTTAGCAATCTTGGAGAATCCTTCTATGAACCTTCGATAGTATCCAGCCATTCCAAGGAAACTTCTGATTTCACTTACATCCTTAGGCGGATTCCAACTCAACACATCACTAACCTTCTTCGGATCGACTGCCACTCCACCGTTGGACAATACGTGTCCCAAGAATGCTACTTCCTTCAACCAAAACTCACACTTGCTCAACTTGGCATACAACTGATGCTCACGAAGTCTCTGCATCACCAACCTCAGATGTTCTTCGTGTTCTTCCTCGTTCTTGGAGAAAACTAGAATATCGTCAATGAACACCACTACGAATTTGTCAAGATAGTCCATGAATACACTGTTCATCAAGTACATGAAGTATGCCGGTGCATTTGTCAATCCAAAAGACATGACTGTGAACTCATATAGACCATATCGGGTTGTGAAGGCTGTTTTGGGGATGTCAGTCACTCGTATCCTCATCTGATGGTAACCGGATCGGAGATCGATCTTAGAGAACACACACGCTCCTTTCAGCTGGTCGAAGAGGTCATCAATCCTTGGCAACGGGTACTTGTTCTTGATGGTCACTTCATTTAAAGCTCGATAATCCACACACAATCTCTGGGTCCCATCTTTCTTATCCACAAACAAAACCGGTGCTCCCCAAGGGGATGAACTAGGATGAATGTACCCTTTTGCTAACAATGCCCTTAATTCTTCCTTAAGTTTCTCTAGTTCTTTTACTCCCATTCTATATGGCCTCTTAGCTATAGGTGCAGTGCCAGGCTTAAGATCAATAACAAATTCAACTTCGCGGTCTGGGGGCATACCTGGTAACTCATCTGGAAACACGTCTGGGAATTCGCACACCACTCTGATGTCTTCCAGTGCTACACCTTCGGCTTGGTAGATCTGATTGTGTCCCACGGGACTAGCTGCTTGGTATTCCACTTTCTCTCCAGTCTTTGCTGTCAGCTGCACTGTTCTTTTGGAGCATTGAATCACCCCATCGTATTTGGCTAACCAGCTCATACCCAGAATCAAGTCAAACCCAAGAGTTTCTAGGACTATTGGGTTCACCACAAAGTCTACCCCCCTTATTGTGATGGTGATACAGGGGCAACGTAATGTGGCACGCTGTTCTCCCCCGGGTGAACTAACTACCATGGGGTTTCCCATAGGTTGCAAGATCATCATGTTCTTTTTCACGAAAGCAGCAGATATGAAAGCATGCGAAGCTCCAGTATCAAACAAAACAGTTGCGAGAGACGAGTTGACAGGGAACGTACCCACAACGACATCTGTTGCTCCTTCTGCGGTTTCCGCACCCATGTGGTTGACCTTTCCTCTCGCTGGGTTCTGCTGCTGGTTCCCGTTATGGTTCTGCGGTTGTCCAATCCTCTGGTTGCTGTTCTGACCAACGGCGTTCTGAGCTTTGCGAGGACAAGCGCTGGCATAGTGTCCCAGCTCACCACAACCAAAACACCTCGGAGCCGTAGGTGCATTGTTGGTCGGATTGGGGCGTTGGACAGGACCACCCTGTGGCTGGTTCTGAGGACGCTGCTGAGGTAGTGCTGAGGGGTACTGGGGACGTGGCTGGTACTGGGGACGCTGCTGATACTGGTTGCGGTTCATCAAACCGGACTGTCCCTGGAAACGCTGTGGAGTCACCATCTGCTGGTTTCCTTGCTGAGGATTGAAGCGAGGGCGAACATTGCTTCCTGACGGTGTGCCTTGAAGCTTTCTCTTCTTTTCTTCCATCTCGCGACGCTTGTGCTCCAGCAATAGTGCGCTATCCACCAGTTCTTGAAAAGTGGCGAACCTAGAGCACAGGAGCTGGTACTGGAGTGTATCATGCAGGCCATCACGGAATCGGGTCTGCTTCTTCTTATCCGTATTCACGTCCTCCGGAGCATAACGGGCCAACTCAATGAACTTGTCACGATAAGCGGTGACACTCATACCTTCCTGCTTCAATGCCAGGAACTCCTTCTTCTTCAAGGTCATCAGCGCTTCCGGCACGTGGTGAGAACGGAAGCTATCGCGGAATTCCTGCCAAGTGATCTGATCACGATTGGGGTGAGCATACTGGTACGCATCCCACCAATCCAAAGCTGCTCCCTGGAGCTGTCCACTTCCATACAACACCTTCTCCCGGTCGTTGCACTGTGCGATGTCCAGCTGTCGTTCCACTGCCTTGAGCCAGTCCTCTGCTTGCATTGGGTCGCTAGACTTGTTGAAGGTAGGAGGGCGTCCCTTCATAAACTCGCCCCTTTTATCTCAGGGTTGCACGTAGTGCTGTTGAGGCGGGTTCTGCTGATTCTGCTGCATCAATGCTATGGTTTGCGCCATCTGTTGCGTCAGCTGGAGTTGCATCTGCATCATCTGCTCCATAGTGAGTGGCGGTGGTGGAGGTGGTGGGTTCTGATTCTGATTCTGATTCTGGTTGCTTCCACTGCCTCCGGGGTTGCTTCTGGTGTTAACCATCTACCATATCAAGAAATCTTCCATCAGTATTCCCGCCAACTGGTATTAGATAACCCATGCTTGCAGATGGTGCATAAGAAGATAGCAGTACTTGGAAAGATATGATTCAGAGGTATAGAGAGTAAGACAGAGGAGGTGCAAAGGAGATAGCTAACCCAACTATTTATTCACTAATATTCCTTAAACCTTAGTCCTATAACTAGATGGAGACAGACTTACGTCTATGACCATCACAATCATTACAAGGATCCAAATCAAACATAAGCATAATAACAGTAAATTCAAGCACCCAAAGGCATGATTCACACAAGACTCGACAGCACTGGTTTTGAAAAACGCGTCTAAATGATCCGAACAAAAATCATGGTGGTCTCCTAGTGATTTTTCAACCGTTCTAACTAGGCTGCGTTCCTACAGTCAGCACTGCTCTGATACCAATCTGTCACACCCGGGTTTACACAGAAACCCGAATGCTTCTATATGTGTGCCCAAGAAGTCCACAGAACACATATAGATAACAAATATGATAAACAGAGTACATATGCTTGAATAAAATGGTTTTACATCAGAGTTTGACTAAAATAACTAAATAACACAGCGGAAGACTAATTATTAACTCTCTCTCTAAACGAAGACGAAGACGAAGCCGAACACCATAATCCACAGGGACTCTGACTGGTTGAGCACAGCTAGTAGAATGGTAGATCTTCAGGAAACTCAATAGCAGCAGTACCATCTAATCCATCTGTTACCCATCCGGGATTTTGTTGAATGGCAAGTGTAAGTAATTGTCTTACTTAGCAAATACAACACGGGTAATGAAGGCTTAAAAGAAAGGCTCGACACGGCTGTACTGCATTAGCAATTTTAGTTGATTCATTTTAACATAAACCAAGATTACTACAATTAAGTGAATCCCAGTTGCAATTCCCAATTAATGAAGTAGAAGTAATCATTAAACAATAATAAGTATCAATTTCTAATCAAAAAGGATCCAGGCCGCTCTTGACCCTGAGCAAGGCTATCATGATAGATTATACACTCTGCAGAGGTTTCGCCCTTTACCCACCAGTCGCGTAAAAGTTCAAAGGAACTTTGCACCCAACCACGCACATCAACACTTCCGAGGTGTGACTGCATAGGGACGCTACGAGGCTTTTCACAAGACACCCTAACAAAACAGTAGCCGTTATGGTACAACCTAGGAAGCATGACCCGAGGCACCGAGACTGACTTACGCCCGTGCCGCAGCACGAGGGGGTCAATGGCGTCCAATCGCAAAAAAGTAATGCAGAAACAGAATTAAATAGCGCAACGTGCAGAACCCCCGCCAAACGGAAGCTCCTACACGGGACTGTGCCTCACGAGGGCAAAGCCAACGGAAACCCGTCCTCGGTGGATCAAACCATACTCTCACCCATGCTTCCCATAACGCCGGTGGCCCACCGGTAACCACTGCTGAATTAGAGCCGTACAAGTTACTTGTCCAAGACCAGAGCCATTATAGTTCCGGCGGTGGCGACAGGTTCCTGGGTTGCCGCTTTAAGAACCAGTCCTTACGGAGAGACACTAGGGCCAGGCATGAAGCATACACCCTAGCTCCCTGTTCCATGTTGCTAAAAAGCAAGTTTTACCATTAACATAGAAGTGAACCATTAAGTCAAGATTAACAGTTATACATTGGTGACAGTAGCGGTGCTTAGCAAAGTTCTACCCAAATGCAATAACCCAGGGTAATCAAGGTATAAGATAAACAAAACTAGGAATAACCTTAATGGGAACAATTTAGACACATGCATATGCAGTAAATAGTGTAAAGGTGTGTATAGGTAGCAAGGATTGTCCGTGCTGTACTTGCCTTCGTCCAACTGCTGCTGTTGCTCTTGCTGCTGCTGTTGGTCTTGCTCCTCGTAACCCTCGAACTCAAACGTGTACGGCTCACCGACTGGACTCATACATCAACACACAAGCATCCATACAAGCCAGTACATGCAAACAATATTATTCTATTAGAACAGTACACCAAACAATAAAAACAGAACAAAAGAAGGCTTAGAAACTAATCTACGCTTCGCTACGAACACGTGAGCGCGAAAATCACTCGAATCGGAGCTAAAACGAAGAAGTTATGGCTTTTCTAAGGTTCGGGGACTTGCTGGCAAAGTTTTAAAAGTTCCAGGGGCTTATTTGCAAAAATTCAGGGGCTAAAACATAATTTTATATAAAAACAGGAGGGTTTATTTGCAATTTGACAAAAACAGGACCTCGGGCACTATTTTCAAATAAGACAGGGGGTTTTCTGTAAAAATCAGGACTTAATTGTAATTATTTTTGAATAGATTTGGACTGCGGGTTAATTTTGAAAAAGGGTAGGGGTTCTTTTGCAAAACGGCCGGGGCTGACTCAGTTGACCGGTATGGTCAACTTTGACCCCGAGGCTTGACTTGATGTGGGCCGTCGGATCCAGCTTGAACGGTGGAGATTAGATCGGGGAGAGGGGGGTCATCGGCGGCGAGCAGAGCTGCGGCGGCGAGCGGCGGCGCTTCGCCGGCGATGGGTGAACTCGGGCTACGGGGCACGGGTCGGGGCGTGGGCTGGCTCTATAGGACCGGGGCGATGCGGCGAGTCGATTGGAGGGGCTCTCGTCGGCGGGGACGCGACAGCGGCGGCCGGCGACGGACCATGGCGGCGGCGGCGCTCGGACAACGGCGGCGAACATGCGACCGGGGAAAAGATAGAGCAAGAAGGGGCGTGGGAGGTTCCTTACCTCCACGCGAAGGCGCTGGAGCAACTCGCCGGGCCGGAACGAGGACGGACGGCGAGATCGACGGCGGCGGGTTTGAAAGCGGCGGCGGCGAGCTCGGCTTGGGTTGGAAGCAGGGGCAGGAGGGTCGGGCTTCGGGGCGGCACGGCTGCGGATTTAAGGGGCGGCCGAGGGAAGAGTCCGGGGGAGGAAAGGAGTCCTCGGCGTTCGCGCCCGTACTTCGGCCGGACTCCGGCGTCGGGGCCGAGTCGGACACCGACGGAAGGTCAGGGATGACCCTGACATGTGGGACCCTCGGGTCAGTCGGCGGAGGGGCGGGGCGCTGCGGAGCCGCGTTGGGCTGGCTTGCTGGGCCGCTAGGTGGGCCGAGCGGAGCGAGAGGGAGGCGGGCCGGCGCGAGCGCGGGAGGGAAGGCAGGCCGGGAAACGGGGTGGGCCGCAGCTGGGCCAGGAGCGGGGGGTGCGAGCAGGCCGGTAGGCCGGGCGAAGCAGGCCAGGAGGAGGCGGATCACTGTGCTGGGCTGGGCCGGAAACAGAGAGAGGAGGGGGATGGGCCGCTGCGAAAGAGAAAAAGAAAAGGGGCCAAATTCGGACAGGAAAAAGAGTTTAGGGGGAAAAAGTGGACTCGGGCCGCAGAAACTTTTCTAGGGCTCCAAACGCAGCGATTCAAATCCGAATTTAAACAGAATTTAAATTCAAATTGAACCACACACAAACAAAACTCAATGCAGTCGGCATGAATGCAACAAAAATGTTTCTAACCTTATATTTAATTTTATTTCTCAAAATAATTTATTTTCCTTAGATAAATATGAGCATAAAATTAAATAAAAACAATTTAATTACTAAAATTTTTAAAATAGGCATTTTTAGGGTGTTACACCAGAATGTCATCAATGAACACCACCATGAACTTGTCGAGGTAGTCCATGAACACACTATTCATTAGGTACATGAACTATACAGGAGCATTGGTCAGTCCAAAGGACATAACCGTGAACTCGTACAACCCGTACCGAGTAGTGAAAGCCGTCTTGGGTATGTCCGACGACCGGATTCTCATCTGATGATAACCCGATCGAAGGTCTATCTTGGAGAACACACAAGCTCCCTTCAGCTGACCAAACAAATCATCAATCCTTGGTAGTGGGTACTTGTTCTTGACGGTCACTTCATTGAGGGATCGATAGTCCACACACATCCTCTGTGTCCCATCCTTCTTGTCCGCGAACAGTACTGGTGCTCCCCATGGTGAAGCACTAGGATGAATATACCCCTTGGCTAGCAATGACCTTAATTCCTCCTTAAACTTTTCCTGCTCCTTCACTCCCATTCTATATGGCCTTTTTGCTACAGTTGCAGTGCCAGGTTTAAGTTCAATAATGAATTCAACTTCGCGTTCCGGGGGCATACCTGACAATTCATCAGGGAACACATCCCAAAACTCGCTCACCACCCTGATGTCTTCCGGAGCTGCACCATCAGCTTGATTGACTTGATTATGCTCCAAAGGACTGGCTGCCCGGTACTCCACCTTATCTCTGGACTTTGCTGTCAGTCGTACGGTCCTCTTGGCGCACTGGATCACTAAATCATATCTGGCTAGCCAGCTCATACCCAGAATCAGGTCGAAACCAATAGACTCCAGGACTATCGGGCGTGCCTCGAAGTCTACCCCCTTATGGTGACGGTAACAGCGTAAAGTGGTGTGATGTTCACCTCCTGGTGAGCTAACTAGCATAGCATTCTTCATGGGCAGTAATGCCATTAAGTTCCTCTTCACAAAAGCAGCAGATATGAAAGCATGCGAAGCTCCGGAATCGAACAAAATAGTCGCAGGGGTGGAGTTGACAGGGAACGTACCCACGACCACATCAGTAGCTCCCTCAACGGTCTCCACCCCAGTGTGGTTGATCTTGCCTCTAGCGGGGTTCTGCGGAGCACGGTTTGCCTGGCCCTGTTGCTGATTCTATGGTAGCCCAGCCCTCTGATTGTTGTTCTGGCCGGCGGCGTTCTGGACTCTGCGGGGACAGGCGTTGGCATAGTGCCTTGGCTCGCCACAATGGAAGCACTTCTGCCCCCCTGGTGCATTGCCGGCTGGGGCGGGGCGCTGAACTGGCTGCACCTGGTTGCGCCGAGTTGGGGCATTCTGCAACTGGTTCTGGAAACGCTGCTGCTGTGGTGCCTGGGGGTACTGGGGGCGCTGCTGGTACTGGCCACGGTTGAGCGAACCGGGCTGACTCTGGAAACGCTGCTGGCTCCCCATCTGCTGACTTCCCTGAGGAGGAACGAAACGGGGGCGGCTGCTGCTCCCAATCTGCTAGCCCTGGAACTTCCTCTTCTTCTCTTCCATCTCACGGCACTTGTGTTCCAGCATCAAAGCGTCGTCCACCAGTTCCTAAAAGTTGGGGAAGCTGGTGCACATCAGCTGGTACTGCATTGCATCCTGCAAGCCATCGCGGAACCTGGTCTGCATCTTCTTGTCAGTGTCCATGTCCTTCGGAGCATAGCGAGCGAGCTCAATGAACTTGTCACGGTAAGTGGTGACACTCATCCCTTCTTGCCTCAGTGCGAGGATCTCCTTCTTCTTCAGGGTCATCAGGGCTTCTGACACATGGTGGGAGCGGAAGCTGCTACGGAACTCCTGCCAGGTGATGTAAGTACGGTCGACGTGAGCGTACTGGTATGAGTCCCACCAGTCCAATGCTGGTCCTTGGAGCTGTCCTCCTGCGTACAACACCTTCTCCCGGTCATTGCATTGCGCGATGTCGAGTTGTCTCTCCACCGCCTTGAGCCAATCATCGGCCTGCAGGGGGTTGCTAGCCTTGCTGAAGGTGGGAGGACGTCCCTTCAGGAATTCACCCCTCTTGTCCCGGGGTGGCATGTTGTGCTGAGGTGGCAGATTCTGCTGGTTCTGCTGCATCATCGCCATCGTCTGAGCCATCTGCTACATCAGCTGGGTCTGCGTGTGCATCATAATCTCAATGGTGGGAGATGGTGGCGGCAGTGGCACTCCGCTGGCGCCGGCATTGCTCCTTGTGTTCACCATCTATCATCAATAAATAAGCTTCATAAAAATTCCGTTGGTTATAGCCGAGTGACTTTATAGGATTACTAACTCATTAGGATGCAGGACTTGGTAGGAAAAAGAGCAAGAGAAATGAGTACACTCCTCTATGTAATCACAAATGTCCTTAAACCTTAGTCCTGCATCTAGATGGTGGTAGACTTGCGTCTACACCCATCACAATCATTACAAAAATCCAAATCAAGCATAAGCATAATGACAACCATATCAAGCATCTAAGGACATGATTCACACAAGACTTGACAACACTTGAGTTTTGAAAAAGTGAAACTAGACAACCCATAACACATAATCATGGTGGTCTCCTAAGGTTTAATTCAACCGTTCTAACTAGGTTGCGATCCTATAGTCAGCACGGCTCTGATACCAATCTGTCACATTCGGGTTTTTGTGAAAATCCGGGTGTGACACTAAGGTTCACATCGGGAAGAATCCTTGACGTTTTGGGGATCTTGAGGGTCACACCCATTCAGATTAGCAACCCTAAACTGTTCCTGGATTTCCATATCTTTGACCTACCAAAAAATTCCACTCATTCTATCTTTATCAGGAGGCCAATTTTGAAAATACTAGAAGAAGCACCAATGAATCAACTAGTAGAGCTTAGGATCGGGAAAGAACTTGTCCTTGTCTCATACTCTCATTCTATGAACACCCTAGTAGAGATAAATCCTGATCCCATGGAGGAGGTCATGTCAATAGCCTTGACGGACTTAGAGCTTACCATCCCAGAGGAAGACATCCAATTCTTTACAAAGGAAGAGGAAACTCAACCTCCAATCAAGCTCAATCCAATTGAAACTCCAAAACCATCTCCAATCGAGCTGAAACCTCTTCCTCCGGGATTAAAGTATGCTTTCCTCCTCGGGGACAAGCAAACTCCAGTGATTATTAGTGACAAGCCATCCGACCTAGAAACCCAACAACTGCTCACTATCCTGGAGAAGAATCGAGCAGTCTTAGGATATTCACTCCAAGATCTGAAAGGGATTAGTCACAACAATTGAATTCGTTCAAGGTCCAATCATTAGAGCTCGTGCGCGACAATTGAATTTAGAGGTGAGCTCGTTCCTAAGTACTTCTCTATGTGATTATGAGAATAGATTGCTACTTAATGATTATATTGTAATTACTAACCTTGGAGAGGACCAGAGGATAGTTGGATAAGGGCTTCAAGGTGGAGAGGACCAGCAAGGGCGTGCAAGTCAAGATAGAGGCCCAAATCAACTCGACTTCGAGTCCACCTCGGAGTCCAGGAGCAGTCAGCGCTAAATTGGACGCCCAGGTCGCATACTGGTTCAGATTTGGATGTTCTTTATATGCTTGGAAAGCTAAGAAGATAATCTTTGCAATGGCATTGGTCTCATGTAAAAATTCGTCCTGAGTCATTGGAAATCAACGAAACAAGTTGACATCCAGAATCTGTTTTGGTGCTGCGTCGTCGTATTTTGGCCTTTGGGCCGTGTATCATGTTGGTCCCAATAGGGGCGCATCCAAGGGGTCGACCACGACCCTAGACTCCTTAAAACAGTAGCCACCGCCCAAGTTAGGGTTTGGGTTTTGCTTAGATCAATTCTGTTAAGAATCTGTTAAGAACAGTGTCGCCGCTCGTCGGTTTGTGAGACCCCAACTTCGTGAGTTTAATCATACATCTGCAATTGTGTTGCAATCTTTCTCATTCTTGCTTGTGTTCTTCGATTCGCAGACAAGGATTAGCCTTCTAGGGGAGGTTAACCGTGCAACCCCGGTTGATAACCTGAGGAGACGTGGTGTGCGATTGCGGGGTTCGGAACGTGTGGTTCGGAAGCCGGATCGATTTGACTCACGACTCCACCAAATTGAGAGTTATCAGAACCTTTTAGAATATCGGGAAACCCTAGTTCTCATCACTGTACCCATTGTATCCCAATCGATTCTGAAGCAACACCGTCTCGGGAAGTTCAAAGACGGTTGAACAATGCCATGAGGGAGCTCCTGAAAAAGGAAGTTCTCAAACTCCTTCACGCAGGGATCATTTATCATGTCCCTAATAGTGAATGGGTTAGTCCTGTTCAAGTTGTTCCTAAGAAGGGAGGAATGACGGTTGTGCGCAATGATAAAAATGAGCTCATCCCGCAGCGCACCGTCACTGGTTGGCGTATGTGTATCGACTATCGTCGACTCAACAAGGCCACCAAGAAAGACCATTTCCCCCTTCCATTCATAGATGAGATGCTTGAACGGTTAGCAAAACACTCTTTCTTCTGCTTCCTTGATGGTTACTCTGGAAATCATCAAATTCCAATCCATCCATATGACCAGAGTAAAACCACGTTCACATGCCCCTATGGGACGTATGCCTATCGGCGGATGTCTTTCAGGCTATGAACGCACCGCCTCTTTTCAACGTTGCATGATGTCCATATCCTCTGGTATGATCGAAGAGATTATGGAAGTGTTCATGGACGATTTCTCAGTTTATAGGAAGACCTTTACCGAGTGTCTGAAAAATCTGGACAAGGTCCTCTAGAGATGCCAAGAAATCCACCTCGTCCTAAACTGGGAACAGTGCCACTTCATGGTGAGAGAAGGGATTGTATTAGGACATAGGGTGTTGGAACGTGGAATAAAAGTAGATAGAGCAAAGATAGAGATCATTGAGCAACTTCCACCTCCCACCAACATTAAGGGGATCTGTAGTTTCCTTGGCCATGCCGGATTCTATAGGCATTTCATCATAAACTTCTCCCAGATCTCTAGGCCTTTGACCAATCTCTTAGCCAAGGACACCCCTTCCGTATTCGATGAAGAGTGTTATGCAGCCTTTCACACTCTCAAGAAAGCACTCATTACTGCTCCCATCATCCAAACTCCTGATTGGAGCATCCCATTTGAAAACATGTGTGATGCGAACGATTTTGCCGTAGGAGCTGTGTTGGGCCAAACTAAGGACAAGAAGCACTATGCTATCTCATATGCTAGAATAACGCTTACTGCCGCCCAGCTCAACTACGCAACCACGGAGAAGGAACTCTTAGCGGTCGTGTTTTCTATAGACAAATTCTTGTCCTACCTAGTTGGGGCCAAGGTCGTAGTCTATTCAGACCACACCGCTCTGAAGTACCTTCTAACCAAAAAGGATGCGAAACCGAGACTCATCCACTGGATCCTTCTAATCCAAGAGTTTGACATTGAAATAAGGGATAAGAAAGGAGTAGAGAACTCAGAGGCTGACCACTCATCTCGAATGCAGGTCCCATCCGATCTTCCAAGCGATGATTATTTACGGGATGACACGCTCCTTAAGGTCATCACCATTGATCTGTGGTATGCCAACATAGTGAACTACATGGTGATAGGGTACGTCCCACTAGGAGAAAATAAGAAGAGACTGGCTTATGAGAGCCGAGTCCATCTCTGGGATGACCTGTACCTATTCAGGATATGTAGTGACAGACTCCTCAGAAGATGTGTACCTACACGTGAGGCATATAAGATCCTAGAAAGGTGTCATGCAGCCCCATACGGAGGCCACTATGGCGCATTCCGGACCAATGATAAAGTCTAGCAGTGTGGATCTTACTACCCTAGCATGTATGAAGATGCTAAAGCATTTATCATGCGATGTCCACGCTGTCAGAA
Organism: Echinochloa phyllopogon; assembly: GCA_033239725.1. Lineage (NCBI taxonomy): Eukaryota > Viridiplantae > Streptophyta > Magnoliopsida > Poales > Poaceae > Echinochloa > Echinochloa phyllopogon. The sequence goes on along the minus strand of BTCW01000016.1, from coordinate 9,533,726 downwards.
ACATGGAAACATAAACACTAGAGACACAATGCCGCTCACCAGCAATCTCCAAGTAGAAATCTTTGATGTTTGGGGAGTGGACTTCATGGGTCCTTTCCCGAACTCAGAGGGCTGCAAATTCATTCTAGTGGCGGTAGATTACGTCTCTAAGTGGGTGGAAGCCTTGCCATGTGTGGCCGCTGACTCTAGGAGCGCAAGACGAATGTTCCACGAAGTTATCTTCCCTCGTTTTGGCGTCCCTAGGATAGTCATCAGTGACGGCGGCTCCCACTTCAAATCCACAGGTATGGAGAAAGGTTTGAAATAAACAATACACATTTGTTCATATCATGAAAGAACCCTTATCTTAGTCTTGCTCTTATTTTAATTCTTTACTCGGGATGAGTAAAGATCTAAGTTTGGGGGAGCTTGTTGGCAGTTGTTACGACCTGCTTTTTGACCTCCAACCGAGTATAAAATAAACACAATGGAATCACACACCATAGCTATAGGACTTATTTCTAACTATTTCCATGAGTTTTGGTGATTATCCATTGTGCAGGTACCAAATGGAGAAATGCGGGCTACAAGGGTCGGAATTGATCATTTCGGCCGGACGACACGATTTGGTCGGGTACCCCCCCTTAGCCGTACCTGACGCGGAGCGCGATCGGAAGGCCATCCACATCAGCGACAACCGAGCATGCCATGTGGACCACCGCCACATCACCTCTGGGCCAAGACAACACGAAGTACATCGAGATGACGCAGCCCAGATGGTCCAGGAGGAAGAGGCTGCACAGGGGAGCGCTGCTGGGCCACAAGCCCAGTTTGGCCGAATGGCCCAATTCGGCCGAACCGCCCCCAGGAGCTGCACCACCTCTGCACCGCCACAACACCAAGGTGGTGCAACGTGGCAATTCGGCCGAACTGCTAGGTTCGGCCAAACCGGGAGATTCGGCCGAATCAGCCGGGCACCTCCTTGGGTTGCCTTGGCCGCTGCTCCACCTCCCACCGTCCCTGGCCACTATAAATGGAGGCCCCCCTTCATCTGCAAAACACACAACACAGAGGAGAGTCTCTTAGCAAAGCTCTACCACTTTCATACTTAGAAGATAGGGAGAGAGGAGAGGTGAGCGTCCCGGAGAGGAGCCGGAGTGTCGGCCCCTCTTCCCGCTGTACCTCTACGGATGCGGCTCAGCTTGGAGTGACATCCGGGTCATGTTTGGTAACTCTTGTATCTGTCTCTGATTAATTGAGCATTCAGTTCTTACTTTTATATGCTTGCTGGTTCTTCGTTCAATGCTTAGTTGATTGCTATAACTGTATACTGGTTGCTTGGCTTGGGTGATTGTCTTTCTATAGGAGATAAGTATTAGTTGACTAGTGTAGGCGCGGTGCCTAGACTTGAGGCTAACTTAGTTTGCCCCTGAGTCTAAGGAGGTGGTAGTCGTTATGTGGTGACAGCCCTATACGGCCTTTGTAGCCCATCACGTTTGTCTCGGCTTGTATGATCCCCCAGTGCAGGATAGATCACACCCCTCTCTCATCCCTTTCTATGTGTGGTAGGTTCTGCTGTCCCGAAGCAAGTATCTAGCTATACCTTCTGACCCATTCAATTAATTAGTAGGGTGCTCTACCAGGCAAGAATTAGTCCTCTATACCCTCTTATCGCTTCTCTTCCCTCTTTGTTATTGTCATCCACTTCATCCACTCCATCCCATTACCCTTGGACAACTTAGCTTAGAATTAGTCCACTTCTCGTTCTGCATGGAAATCGATACCTTGGAATACTCCCGGGTGAAAGCTACATCGGTATCCGTCCGCTTGCGGATTTATCTGTAGGCCATAAGGAGTGCCAACACCCAACTCGACCGGCTCCTAGGCTCGGGAGCTGGCGCCCAGCGACCGCTCCGCATGACTCGGCCGGCTCCTAGGCTCTAGGGCTGGCGCCCGGCGACCGCTCCACGCGTTTCGCGTGACTCGGCCGGCTCCTAGGCTCGGGGGCTGACGCCCGGTGTCCACTGCGCATCCGAATTCGCTAGCTCCTATGCACATGGGTGTTGCCCGACGACCACTCAGCGTGTTTCTACCAACTCGGCTGGTGCCCGGTGACTACTCCATGTGCTTCGCCCAACTCGGCTCGTGCCCGATGACCACACCGGATGCCTCGTCCGACTCGGCTTGCGCCCAGTGACCACCCCGCGTGCCTCGCCCAACCTCACTGGCGTCTGACGACCACTCCACGTGCTTTGTTTGACTCAGATCGCACCCAGCGACCACTCCGCGTGTGTCGCCCGACTCGGCTTGCGCCCGACGACCACTCCATGTGCTTCACCTGACTCGGCCGGCTCCTACGCTCGAGGGCTGGCGGCCGCTTCACGCGCCTCGCCTGACTCGGCTGGCTCCTAAGCTCGGGTGTTGGCGCCCAGTGACCGCTCCGTGCGCTTTGCCTGACTCGACCGGCTCCTATGCTCGGGGGCTGGTGCCTGGCGACCACTCCACGTGCCTCGCCCAACCTCAGTGGCGCCTGACGACCAGTCTGCGTCCTTCGTCTGACTCGGCTGGTGCCCAATGACCACTCTGCGTGCCCCCACGCGACTCGGCTGGTTCTCTTTGTTCTCATGCAGCCTGCTGCTAGGGAAAACATTTTTTGACCCTTGGCCTGGTTATTCTAATCAACCAAAGGCTCGGGGGCTACTCCATATGGAGAGCGTCTTTCGCCGCCCTCTATATGACCATGATGCATGGTTATGTTTACCACTTTCATACTCGGCATGATATCATGGTACTGCTTTTTTAGCACTGCCCACCTTTATGGCGACCAGATGGTGAAGCTTATTCAGCTGACTATATTGGCCTCATTTCTTCATCAACAGTTCACCACGTGCCTACAGATTGCTCGGGGGCTTGTGGGATATGGGTACTACTAGGCCCATCACCGACAGGGTTGTGGGCCAATCCGGAGGTGGCCCACAAGGAACCGCCGACTTGGTGGACAAGATGATGATGACATAATTTGATAGATTTAGATTTAAACTGACTTGTAAACCCTAGGTTGTCGGCCTATATAAGGCGGCCTAGGCCCTAGAACTAACAGAGATCCATCCATTGTAACCGAAAACTCGCCCTTGCTTCTTGAAGCGTGGTCAAGTTCCAGCAATACAAACCACCACCGACACAAGATGTAGGGTATTATACCTCCGGGTAGCCCGAACTTGTCTAAATCGTCCTTTGTCGCCTTCAGGCTACTCAACTCGGCAATCCCCTCCTACAAATCTACCAGTCGGGCACTCCCTAGTGGATTACCGGGTCTTAGATCCGACACTATTAGTCATAACAATAAGTGAAAGATTTAAATAAATGATCCTAGTGGGTGGTGATATGGCATCTGTTCTATATGATGTAGATAACTTATATGTTGAGAGAAATATAGTTGATTACTTTTAATGGGGTAACCCTCTATATAGGTTACTAGGTGAATTCCCCCACGTTGCTCCGAGATATTTTGCATAAATCACTGCAAACCAATCAGCCCCGGAAGACTTGTTGATGACCAAAATCAACAGGTAACATTTGTTGTGAGACACTGTATCCGTTATTATATTCGATTTTAATGGAAATGTCTAAAAAATACTAAACTACCCTCTACCCTCGCCTGATAGCTGGACACCCAGAACTCATTTGCTGCCGAAAAAAAAAAGATCAGACTAACCTTTTTGCAATCTCGCATCTTATCAGTAAGCTCTTCAAGCTGCCTGCTGCGGAGACAGCTGTATCGCAAAGGCCAAGTCTACATCATGAATTGAATGAGCAGTGACTTTGCCATCTGTGACAATATTTCTGGAATATTCATTGTTTTCTGAAAATGTGTTATAAGCCTCATCAATCCCATAGCATTATTGCCAATCCCTATTGCTTATTCACTGTGGTTTCCAAAAATTCAGGATACAGTGCCGATCTCTATGAGTTATTGTGGAGGTACAAAATCCAGAGATGACGACACACTGTTAGTTTTACCCCATTACTCCTTGATTACAGCAGGAACTACCCCAGGAAACCAAAATTGATAAAAGTCCCACTACTATATGCATCCAAATCACGGTATACTGCAGAAATCATCCGGGAGGAGCAATCAAAAAATGAAATCAAAATGGAGGTGATTGCGGAGAACTTGGATATGGGGGGAGCTATTGCACTGCTCCTGGTAGAATGAGGTGAGCGAGGACAAAACACCACCGGCCGGATTTTGGCCTGCGGCGCAGACAGTGGCTGCCGGCGGTGTCTTCACGCGAGGGAAGGAGCTCCGGTGGCGATTGGTTGACAGTGACCGGCAAAACGGTCGCGGCTCGGTGTGGGGATGCGAAGGGGCGGTGCTCGGGTGACCCACAGCGGCGGCACTCCGGTGATGGGATGGCGACGAAGACTGGCGGAGGAGCTTCGGCGGCGATGCAAAGTTCGTGGTGGCGTTGGCTTGCTCCGAGTGAGCTCAACAGCGGCGAATCGGGGACGACAGAGCTCGGTGGCGGCGCAAGGCGATCTCCCGCGGCGGTGGCGGCCGGCTGCGCTGCACAGGGGGCAAGGAGAGATGGCGGATGGTGACCCTCGGTTTGATTTGCCGAGCGCAGGTTGAGAGGGGAAGGAGCACGTCGCCCCGCCGCTGGCCTGCAGATTGGGAAGGAGCCACCGGTAGCATGATGTGGGGTAGCAGAGGGGAGGCACGGGCCAAGGGCGGTTTTATGGGGACGTGTGAGGTCGCGGCGATGGGAAGGAGAGGCGGCGTGGAGGTGTGAGGGGGCAGAGAAGGCGAGGCGGCGTGGAGGCAAGAGGGCGGCGGCGGGCTTCGAGGTGCGGGTGGAGAAGGCAGGGAGGCGGGGGCTGAGTCGGATGACGCGATGATGACGTGGCACGTTGAGAGTTCAAAGAAATCCAATAGGCACTTGTAGTGGGGATCAATTATATAGGTTAAATTATATAGGTTGTATAGATATAGATAAGTACCGTAATATAAAAGGAGATGCCCAAATATAGTGGAGGTTTTTTCCTGGTTCCGTGTTTCCGTGGAGAGAATTTCCGTAGACCCTATTAAATTCAATTGGGATGTTTGTACAAAAAAACGTAGACTTATCTCTCAACATTGTGGTTTCTGTTAAATTGATGGATTCAACTCTCTTGCTCATTATAAACTTGTCGGAGTATCCAAAGACCCCTACTCAAACACCCTTTATTACTTAATGTATGTTTTCTCCTTAATATTTAGGAGAGCTGCGCATATCTGTATAAGAGAAAAAAAATAATATGAGGGCTTTCACCCAACCTGCTCTTTGAAATTGCCACACCCACGGTAGAGCTACATAACAGAAGGCTTAATTTACACAGGTTGAGCAACCAGACACAAAGAACGTAGGTCTAACAAGACGATTACTAAATGATATGTTTTCCTCCTGTTGTGATCCACAATTCAGGTTTTTAATTTTGTTTGTATCATTTGCAATCCCAGACGACATATGTATTATTTTTTTTCTATAACTACAAGTAAAAGAACAAGGGGTGTCAAAACCCTTTCGCTAACTGGCTGACTAGACCTCTGCTTGTTTCCGATAATTCTACAAGAAATAGACACCAAATCCCTAACTATCGCCATAGTGGTGGACTCAGCCTGACCTGAAGATGGCCGCTATGCTCCTGCACGTAGCCACGCCCATAGGCCGCGCCACCGGTCGCCGTTAATCCTCCAAAACTTAGTAGCTGCTGGTTCAGTCGTGGAAACAAACACATCTGCAGTGGGACCAGGATCCTAGGGCCACTCACATACCGGATTGGTTTACTCTACTAAGAGCAATCCGACCCGAGTACTCCAGAAGCAGTCGGCTATGGTGCAAGACGGCGTAGTAGACTCAGAAAACTAGTCTTGTACTGTTAGGAGACTCCTCAATTACCATATTGTAGTACCCTTGTTGTATACGATTGGGATCATGTAACTGAATAGTAACTTTGCTCCTCATACGTATCAGGCAGAGCAGGGACCCCCTCAAAACAACACAACTCATACACAATGCAATACAACATACATGACTCGTGTGTGCACCATCGTTCCTAAGAACTCGGTGAGACCATCGACTTCTCTATTCTGAGGTACCCTAGGCAGGTACTCAGTTGTCAAACACCAACATCTAGCGCCCACCATGAGACAACTCGATGCAAGCTCAACAAAAAGCGCGATGGGATCAACCACCTTCATCACCTGCAACATCGAGGATGGCGTAACTTTCATCTTCGGCGCCCGGACCTTCATCGCCTTAGGCAAAGGCAAATTCATGAGATACCTCGTGGACCAGTCAGGCCCCGCCTCGATGACAGAGATAGCTGAACAGCTGTTACCGGTCGTTACGACACGATTTCGACCACCAATTCTCGGGAATAAATGAGGTTATATGCATCATTCCATACACTTTGGATTATATTCTAATAAAGTTCCATGAGTTTTGGTTAATATCCAATGTGCAGGTACATAATTGGCAAATGTGTGCAAAAGGGGAAAGAATTGGCCACTTGTTTTGGTCGGGTTACCCCCTTAGCCATATATATTTCGTGAAGCAAAGCACAGTTAGGAGGTCTCATGCACAAGGTCCATGCCAGCGATGACCAAGCTATAACAATGCAAGTCACGTGGACCAATGACGTCACCAATCCGGCGCAAACAAGCACAACCCCAGCCAAGTAGAAGTGATCCAGGACGTCCTGATGCAAAGGCGGTGCATCAGAGGGCAGTTGGGCACCAGGCCCAGTTCGGCTGAACGGATCAGTTCCGCCGAACTGACCAAGTGCATGTCCTCATGCAACCGAACCAGGGAATCGCCATCCAGGAGGGAATCCAAGCCGTAGGAGCAAGGGTGGTGCCACATGGCACTTCAGCCAAACTCCTCCGGTTCGGCCGAACTGGCCTGGTTCGGCCGAACCAGGTCGGTTTGCCCGAACCAGCCGGCCACTGCGTCTCGGTCCCTTGGCAGCCACTCCGCCTTAACCGACCTCAAGACACTATAAATACAGTGGTACACCCCCTGGTTCAACACACACCAAGCCAATGAGCTTCATTTGCCACTCTCTCTAGTAGAGTTAGGATAGTTAGTTTAGGAATTAGAGTCAAGTCGACCTTTTCCTCGGAGGTTCCGGAGTTGTCTTCAAATGCTATGGTATAAGCTCTTATATCTTTTACTTTTTCTTTTGTACGACTCTGAGTTATCAATATATCATCTTTATCATTATATCCGAGTCATTTATTTCGTGTTTAGACTATAGTTGGTTGTAGCTCTAGTTCTTCTAGTTCTTGTTTAAGTCTCTGCCTTAGCTGGTTCCTCGTTTCTTCTCAATACTTGTGGTGAATTGTCACTGAGGTATTGATAGGATTGCTTGCTCTTGCTAGTGGAGTAAGTAGTTATTGACTAGTGTAGGTGTGGTACTTAAACTAGATAGTAACCTTGGTTTGCACCTGATTCAACGGACATATGATAGCCGTTATGTGGTGACAGCCCTATACGGCCTACATGGCCGACCACATTAGTCTCGGCACCGTAGGATCCCTTTTGTGATTATTGGCATCACCCCTTCTCATCCCTTTCTACATGATTACTGGTTCCGTGTCCCGATGTTAAGGCAATAGAGTAAAGCTTGACCTTTAAGTATTGTTCTCCAGCCGTTGTATCTCTCTACCCGAGTGACCCGAATAGATAAAATACCTAGGAATTCTTTTCTCGTCTCGTTGTCCTCCCAGCTAGCTAGTCCTTCTCTCTCTTATTTGAATTATTCTTGAGCTGTGTGTCATGGTCTTTCACTCTTATCACTACCGTTATCCCCCGTCTTGATAGTAGTGTATTCCTCTGTGATACTCTCGAATACTTGTTTACAAGTACTCTTGCCATAAGCTTCCCTGTGAAAAATATAAATTATGATACATCGGATTACTCCCATGTGAAATGCTACATCAGTAATTATGTGCGCTTCCACAATATTCATTTATTTTACTAAGCCACAAGAAAAACTAACAAAACACTTATTGCAGCATTGCCGAGATTATCAATCCTGATAGTGGACCGTAAGAAGCGTCAACAATAGCCAGGTTTAAATGTTCCCAATAAAATTTTACGAGGAGGCGACCACTCATCAGAGTCAGTTTCCTCTGCGGATGGATTTTCACTAATTATATCTTGGATAAGGGCTGGGTACGTACCCTTTGAGGAGTGTTCCTTAGATCCTTCTGATTCGTCTGATTATCTACTCGCAGGCTTCTCCCAGTCCACGTCAAGTGGTTTGGTCACTTTTTCATCTCCATCTCCAACAGATGGGTGCACACAATACAAGATCAGGGTTTACATTTCATATACTAAGTCATCAACAGATCAATAGTATATACAACAACATTTTACTTACCGGACACGACGGCTAGACCTTCGAGTACTCCTCCACGAGTAATGGCTTCTCTGTTATGCCGCTAAAGAAGTGTGCCACACGATCGAGTACTTGGTCATCAGTCAGCTCTTGACTCCCTCATACTCATATTCAGCCCTCTTGCGCCTCTGCAGAGGTTGTATCCTTCGCTTGATGAAGCTGAAGGCGATCCCAACACCAGTAAGGCCCTTTTTTCTTCGGCTTCCTCTGGAGTAGGCTTGCTGTTCCGGCACTCTTTATGTTTCGGGAACCACCCGTCTTGTGCTGGACAACTCATTCCACGATTGCCTGCAGTAGCAGTGATTTCAATATTAACAAAGACAAGATGAGAAATATCAAAAATACTAGTCTATCAAGACCTACCAATGATGAACCACTCAGACTTCCAAGTGCCACACGAGTCCTTCAGAGGCATTTTGAACCACTGCTCATGCATCCTCTGACGGAACTAAATCCCAGCCCCGCCGACTTTCAACCTTATCAGCTCGAGGCTGAGGCTTAACATGATAGAGTGTACAAAAGAGAGAAAGATTGGGTTATATTCCAAGGAACGCCTCACATACGTGAACAAAAACAACAAGATGAGTGATTCCATTAGGATTCAGATGGTAGAGTTGAAGGCCGTAGAAATCAAGAACAGAGCAAAAGAATGGAGAAATAGGCAAAGCAACTCCGCGCTCATAGAAAGAAGTAAAAATGATTGTCTCAATGACATTCTCAGATGGAAACTGCAAACCGCATAACCAAGATTTGCAAATCCGCTTCAGCCGCGGTGCAAGTAGCCCAAGCATAGCTCAACGAGGGATGCTCCTTGAACTATGGCATCACCAGAGGAATCTTTGGCACCCTAGATGTGCTCTCCTACTTTTTCCTCTTAGACTTCTTCCCTAGAGGCTTTGATGTGCCTTCATCACTGGCTTTCTTCGTGGCGCCTTGCTTTTGCCTCATGTTGGCTAAGCGCATAGTAACATTAGTCTTCTCTCGCATTCACTCACGGGGGCTGCACGCGCAAGCTCGAGGGCTAAGGCTTGAATCTCGAGGAAGATGACAATGGCGGTAATGGTAACAGATGTGGGAAGCTTAAGATTTTTACCGAAGTATTTATAATGTGCAGTTAGGGTTACCTTACCTGCACAATAATTTTTTGATGGGCCGAGACATTCCGTAACTTGGGCAGATTTTTAGGATTTGTATCCTATTTTACCACTAGTTACTGTGATAACAGAAATACAAGATATTGAATATTTTTTACCAGGTTTCTTGGATCTTTAAAACAAACATATTTGATCTAAAGATCGGGGGCTACTGGCGCATATTCGAGGATTCTATCTTTTTTTTTCTAAATTTAAGGCTGAAATCAAATGAAGACCTTCGACTGATTTAACAAAATCATTCGAAGCTGGGGGACTACACCCAATGGGTGCACCTAATTAGTGCACACCATTAACTACTCTATATAAATTATAATAAAGACTTTTCTAAACCTCCGACTACTTTAAAAGTAATCGGAGGCTCGGAGGTTACATCCATTGGGTGCATCAAAGATGCACTCCAATGGAACTACTCGATCGGGAGATAAGAGTGTCTTGTGCTTCACCTCAACTACTTGACGAATCAAAGACGGAGTTTTGAAGAAGTATTAACAAATTCAAGACTTGAAGAGAAGGCGCAAGATGCTCGGGGCTTGTGATGCATCTGGTCCAGGCGTGGGGTTGGTCGAGGCCCAACAAATTAAAGTTGCACGGCCCCCAACAGTTCTTAGGCACGCCCACTCGAGGAAAGGCCCAATCTCCCTAAAAGACTAGTCTCATAGGGGAAGGATGGCTCTCCCTTTTAAGGTGGCTTCCTCCTCCTCCGCTAAGCAAGGTAGGATAATTCGGACGTGCACGACTGCCACCTACACTGTTGTGCGCCTAGCCAAACCGTGGTCGCGTGGGGCCACGACTGCCACCTACACTGTCGTGCGCCTAGCCAAACCGCGTACACCTTTGTTGCCTACACTGTTGTGCGCCTGGCCAAATCGTACCCAAGGATGTCCTCATCATTCCCACCCCCTTAAACGGAGGCCCGACTTTGATACCAAATGATGCATCCGGCCTAGGCGTGGGGTTGTCCAGCCCCCAACAGTTCTTAGGCACACCTACTCGAGGAAAGGCCTTCCCCCGTGTTGGTGTGCCAGGGTACGGTGCTAAGGTTGCGGGGGCCAGGTCATACGTATCTGAAGTCGGAATTATGGGGGCCAAGTCGTGCGTACCTGAAGCCAGATTTTACGAGGGTCAGATCGTGCGTATCTGTAGCCGGATCGGTGTTTCGTGCTGCCGGAGCTGTGGTGCTAAGACTGCGGGTTCAGATCATGTGGGTCTAGAACCGGGTCGATGTGTCATGCTTTTCAAACCCTACCTGGGCCAAACTCATCAGCTTGTGGGACCAGGATCCCTAGGGCCACTGATATATGGGATTGGTTTAGTGTACCAAGAAGAATCCGACTCGAGTACTCCAGAACCAGTCGGCTATGGTGCAAGACGGCGTAGTAGACTCAGAGAACTAGTCGTGTACTATTAGGAGACTCCCCAATTACCATATTGTAGTACTCCCTATTTTATATGACTAGGATCATGTAACCGACTTGTAACTCTGCTCCCCGTACATATAAGGCGAAGCAGGGATCCCCTCGAAACAACACAAGGCAATACAACATAAAGACGTAGGGTATTACGCACATTGCGGCCCGAACCTGTCTAAATCGTTGTCTTGTGTGTGGGCCATCGTTCCTAAGAACTCGATGAGACTCTCGACTTCTCTATTCTGAGGTACCCTAGGCAAGTACTCGGTCGTTAAACACCAATATCCGCCACTTTAAGTGTTTACATAAGGCAACCCACATGAAAATTTTTACCTTTAGTGGCATTCAAGTCTTCCATGTTAGCTTTACTCCATCGAAGAGGCTTGATCCACTTGGTGCAAACATCAAGTATGCCAATTTGGAAGTGACATGGCCACTATTTCCCTACGTGCCATCTCCCTCCCTCACTTGATCTTGATTCCTCATCGTTCTGAGTCCTCCACAGCTGCAAGACTACACCGAAGCCCTTAATGACATCAACTAATGCATAATTCATGTCGCCCATTGCTTTCGCCTCTACGATGGTGAGCTTGAGCATCTTATTTTAGATTGGATGAGCCTGTGATATTGTTCTTATGTTTGCCAAGGGCTCAGTGGATCATACTTTGGTGGACCAGAAGCACAACAAGTAATAGTGCTACCCTACCCTTGAGTGGAGAGAAGTAGGAGGGAGGATAGAGAAGGAGCAATGGGTTATTGTGCTTGGGACATAGAGGAAGGCTATGCGGATTTGCACGCTACTCCTAGAAGAGAACGTGGAATAAGGATGTACAGATCACAGATAATCTGCAAAGCACGGATATAAGGTTGTAGCATTTCACCCGTGAATATTCAGGGTATTGTTATTTATATTTTTCCAAAGGATGGCATGTGTAGAAGAGTTTACTTGGTCATATTTAGGATAATAAGTTATATACACATTCCATATAGGGGTAAGTTACGATGTAGTATATAATGGTAATGTGAAACATACATGAGAGCCAATCTCAAAAATAAAGAATAACGAATAAACCTAAGGTTAGCGGGAGTGAGGCATATAAAGAATATCCTAAACAGAATTATCCAAGTTAGCAAGAGTTATACAAACAAATGAATAGAACTAGAGTTTAGACTCCAGCATACGGAGAGAATACACAACACATGTACTGTTAGGGTGAGGTATCTTTATGTACCTCCTAGACCAATACCCGAACATGGGGAGAATTCAAAGGATGGACAAGACTATCACCACCTATCTCCTACCCTTCATCACCTTGGGGTACAGACATGTTCCATCATACCCGAGCACCACACTTGGGTATACAGAAACCGCTCTAGCTCCCCCGAGGTCTTCCACCTTTCGAATGGACAAGAACAGAACTAGAACAATCCTCGGGGGCACATCAAACCAATGCTTTAGCATGGATGTCTAGTCTAAACATGTGAATGGCATAACTTAAGGAAACACACATCACGATATAACATACTACAAAGATAGCATAACCATGATGACACTCTGTATTAAGGATAGATTTTTAACAAGTCAAACACAAAGGCATAACGGGGACTGAGGGTTGCTCAACGACCCCAAGGATGACTTGCACTCGCAAAGAGAAGTTCTAACCTAGTTCCACTAACCTTAGGATTACAAGTCACATCTAGAGAGACAGAGAGACTTCAAATGTGGTGTGTGTCGAGAGAGGCCTCTCCTCTTTTTGTAGCTTGGAGAGGTCGGTTCCCGCCATCTTTGGATATGTAAACTTGGACAACCATCTTTGGGAGAGCGCGGGAAATCATCCCACCAAATCTGAGCCAGCATGGGGGGCATTGAGGTTTGGCCAAGCAAGGGGTTTGGTAGACCCAAGATGGTGCCTCCCTGGCACCACCTTCCCTGGCTTGCTGATAAGTGGGCTCTCATATTTATCTTTGATGATTCGGGACCTGTTAAGGCCAGTTTGCTTTGCATGGTGGGCCATCTCGTCTTTGAGTGTAACGCGTGATAGAATTTTCTATGTACTTTGCCCGCATCTTGCATATGTTTCTACCTGGTTGCATACTTGTATCTCAGAAATCGCTTATTTGCCAATACATATGGAACTAGGTTATTGTAAACAAAATATGTGATTGAGGTGTATAGTTTTTTTTAAAATATGAGTTTAGTTGACGGAACTAGCATTTAAGAACCATTGACAAGAGACAAAGAAGGTGTTGAGTAGAAGATGCATATTATATTTGCTATAGGAGAGAATGGAAGGGTAAGATCCACTTGACATGACGTCTCTCTCATGAGAAAGACGACATGACACCAAGGAAAAATAATAATTAATGCAAGAAAGAAAGAAATATCATGGAAACTAAGGAGTCGTCTCATTTATCATAATGAAGTCAAAATACCAAGTGTTGTAGGCATCTTTTAATGAATCATTTTACGGTAGTTGAAGAAAAATTGGATGGCTCACGTCGCTCGATCCGACGGCCGTAAGCGATGGACGTACCAAGAGGTACCCAAAAGAGAGGTACCTAGTATGCACCCGGTGCATACTAGATTGTGGGCCAGTATGCACCACCCAGTGCATACTGTTTTGGTGGGGCCCGCACAAAAAAAGAGAGTACGAGATAATTGTCATTTCGGGAATAACGTTTTGGTAGTATAGGTTGGATTGAATGGTTGATCTAATATAGTTTGAGCCCGGTAAGGTTGCTCGGATCTGTAGGTCAGACCTAGGGTTCGTGGCGAACCTAGGGTTCCTGCCAACGAGGGGGCGCGGTAAGGCAACGCGGGAGGGTGGCAGCCACCATGGCATCGTCCAGCTCACATTCGCCATGGTGGTCCGCATCATCGTCGAGAGGAAGAGGAGGCGGGGAGATGGAGATGTTGACGGCGCCGGTGTCGTACCGAGTAGGTCCGTATGACTACTCCCCGCCGGTGAAGTGCAATAGGACGGCGCCTTGCTAGACATCAAGGAGCGACGAGAACCCGGGCCGGAGGTACTACAGATGCCCTTCAGGATTGGTAAGCCTTTCTTTAGGTTTTCCCTTGCATTTGGTCCATTCTGCGATTGGTTTTCTGATTCGCTGTTCAATTTTAGTTTAGAAGCCCGGGGATTGCAGCTATTATGTGTGGGTTGTTGTGTGATCTTCGTGATGTTGTTTAGCAACTGAGGAAGAAAGCAGAGGAGCAGCAGCAGGTTGAGTGGGTTTAGGAGGAAAATGGAGATATCATGCAGGTGATAGTGCAACTGAAAACTGAGAGGGAATCAACCATGTTGCTGAGATAATGTGGAAGGTGAGTCCCGGCAAAAATCCAATGCATAATACATCCGTGAACCTGCATGCAGGTGCATCCAACAACCTGTGTCAACAGACTGACATGTCTGTCGACGAACAATACGTTCTTGCCAAGGAGCGACAAACGTGATCTATTCCTGACCGCTGTCGGCCATCGTTCACATGCCAACAATAGCCGGCTTCGACACATCTATAAATGCGTTGGGCGTTCAGCATACTGAGCACTCAAAATCCTATCAGACACCAAACATGTGGTGGAACAAAATCCACCCTCCTGACGAGTGCTCCAGTAGTAGTAGTAGTGTATGGGGAGAAGAGCACAATTATATGTGCTACTGATGCTAGAAGAAAACTTGCGAGCGTTGAAGTAGATGATGGGCGAGAGCAGCATCAAGATTTTTGGGAAAAGGACGGGACTGAGATCGACAATGGAAGGACAAAGGTCGATCATGGCAAACAGGGTCAAGTCTCAGCGCTGAGGGAAACCTGAATGCTGCTCCTCACCTCTGCTTCAGCCGCGTAAGTATCTTCAGCTGGCATGATGCTACAAGAAAACTTGCGACGAGTTCATGTAGACAAAGCTGGTCTAACTTGTAGGATATACCATGCGGTGGATACCCCCAAACCGCCTAATACATTTGCTCTTGTAAATGGCTCATGGCCGACTATATTTTGTTACTGAAATCTTTTAAAATAAGTGTATGAACTGTAAATGGAAATGCTCTAATGCGTCTTCTACTTAGCCTCAGCTACTGTGCTTGTTGTTGCACTCCTATAATTCATGTGCTTCCACGCTAGTAGATCTTGTTAGCTTTCACCGGTGAGACTGTTGAGAGCACCGGATATAGCCTCAGGTCCGTTCGGTGAAACACTATCTGGTGAGAACGTTTAGATCACCTGATAGAGCCTCAGGTCTATCCGGTGAGACCATTGACTTCCCCGTAAACCAACATGATTACGGAGAGGCGTGCGGCAGGCAGCCATGGCAGTGCCTCGATACGGGTCCCATTGGCCCATTCAAACAAAAGGCCTAGAAGAGCCCGCCTCATAAGGCGCCTGACGCTTCGTCACACGTCGACTCATAGGAAGGTGACCCCGGGGTCCTGGCTGCCCCGGAGGCAGCCCGGGATGACGCGGAGACATCCCGGGAAACAGGTGGCACCACACGTTTAAGGCGCGCGGGTCCCTCAGGCAAAACGGCTCCAAACGTCTGCCGGGCGCCACGTTGACACCCAAGGCGGCAACCAGCCTCCATCCAAGGAAGGCTATCTCTTGAACCAGCCTTCTCCATTCGTTAAGCCAGCTGCTAGCTCTTATCTCTATAATAAAACCCCACGCATCAGTCTCGAATGATTTAGAGTTTAGTGCATGAGACGGTCTAGTAAACAAGTGGTATCCGCTGATCATATCCGGTGATCACCGATGCCATAAGGTGATCACCTGATCGTAACTTTAAGTCCGTTGTGAAAGACTATCAGGTTGCTCACGGTCCAACTAGTGCGTTGGAATATAACCTATAAGTAAACTAAACGATAAGGCCAGTCTCAGTGCACAGTTTTAGTACACGGTTACTCTCATATACCATGAAACTTTTCCTTCTCTCTCCTATGTACAGTAGCCCCCGAGCGTTGGGTTGGTTAGTATAAGCGAGTCAAGGCGAAGCATGCTTCCATCAGAAGGAGTCAAGGCGAAGCATGCCGACCATACTCCTTTGCCTCGGTTACCTAATTACAATTATGGTAACCGTGGAGAGATTGGCTGTAATGTGGTGCATCTACCGGCATCAAAATCTATCACACTTAAAAGGGTACTACATGAAGCATACAAAGTTAAGAGTCCTAAGGATGGTTCCATGACACGTACGAAGCGGATACCGTTGATCGCACCGGATAGACGCTCCGGTCTAGCCTGTGCACGCAAACACTAGTTCATTCAAAAATCATGTTTATAGCTTCCTCATACATTGACTATGAGTGTGTTGCTCTAGCATGGACGTCTATTTATAGGCGTGATGGCCTAGTTACTATTGGCATGTGACTCACTCCCAGCTAGAATGCAGATTCACATGCGCTCCGCTTTTTTTGTGCATGCATTGATTGCCTTTTGACCGGGAATGCCTAGCAGCGGTTTTTTAGCATCGCTATCTGGTGCTTGTTTATTCATGGGTGCTGATTGCTTTGGCTTCTTGTTGGGTGGCAGCATGCTTTCACCCACTTAAACGAAAGGCCCAAAGGACCCCGCCTCATAAGGCGCCTGACGCTTCGACAGTCGCGGGCAGGTGACCCCGGGGTCCAAGGCTTCCCCGGAGACAGCCCGGGACAACGGAGAACTCGACGACGTATAATGCTCGCTCTTATGTCTATAAAACCACATGCGTCAGTGTCACACATTTAGAGTTGAGTGCATGACACTATCTATTAAACAAGAGAAACCCGGTGATCACATTCGGTGACCATACAGTGATCATATCCGGTAATGGTCACCGGATCGTAGCATAAGTCCGTCGTGCGAGACTGTCAGGTTGCTCACAGGTCCAACTCACGCGTTGACATCACAACAACAACGGAGGAAACTAAACGGTAATGTTGTCCCACCAGTCGGACCGGTGGGTGCGGTAGGAGAGGAACAAATCAAGTCCATCTCATGAGAAATGCTGTGAAGGTCTAAGATCGATCCGCACACTTCACAGCATCATATGTTTCACAAATAATTCAAGAATACATGGGCATTCCATGAACCATGCTAGTTGATCGTGATAGTTTTCAATGGTCAGAGTCCTATAGTGTCTCTCTAGTGTTTAAAGAGCCACCCTATCATCCTCCATATATCGGCATCATAATTTATCGTAGTTAAAAGGGTACATGAAGTGTACAAACATAGAGTCCTAACGATGGTTCCATGTCATGTAGCAAGGAGAGACCGTTGATCGCTCTGGTCCGGCCTATGCACGCAAACACTAGTTCTTTCAAAAAGCATGTTTATAGCTTCCTCACACGTTGTCCGGTGAGCATTACCGTTTATCACCGGTCAAACGAGTGCATACGAATAATAATGCATTTCGGCCCATATTTGGAAGTCCGTGTTTGGAAGCCTGCACAAGCCCGTTCGTCCCACCACCTGAACAAGATGGGTGGGGTTACCATCCATAGCCGCCACTCAACCCTAACCTGGTGACCGTCTGTTTTGTTTCTCGTCTCTTCCGCTAACCGGTCGCGCGTCTCCCTTACTCTCATCTTCTTCATCCGGCATGGTCGACGCGCGCGGCTGCGAGATGCCTGGGGCTGCAGGCAGCGGAGATGGATCCAGGGGGAAGGGATCTCGCAGCGCCCGCCGGAGGTCATCATCTGTCAAGGTGAGCTCGAATCCGCCGGTTCCAGCCCTCTGCTTGGAGGGATGACCCTGCGTCGCTAGCCTTCTATCCAGGGTCGCCATGGCGCAGGGCAAGAAGGCATTGCCGGGTTGCGGCTGTTGGATCAGCCGATCTTCTTCCTCCAGTGGCTTAGAGAAATCGATCAGTTATACCCCATCCAGCGACCACTCTAGGGTTTATGCATCTCCCTCTTAATCTATGTGCTTTCTTGATCTGGATCTAGAGGTTAGGACTCGATCTTGATCTGGATCTGCAAGATTGATTGCAATAATCTAGGGATTGTGTTGGTGAATAGAATTCGATTGATTGTGTTGGCGAATAGAATTTGATGCTATAATTTGTGATTTTGTAGTCAGTTTCATCTAGCGAGCTCCCCCAAGTCATGGAGGTTGCGGATTGGGGCGGGATTGATCATGACACCGAGGTTCGGTGCCGCCATGGAATGCGTCCACGCCGCCTGCTCTGCTGGGATGGAAAGAACAAGGGGCGTCGTTTCCACGGTTGCTCACTCTGGGTAATTTCCCCTCTCTAGTCCTATATGGTAGATGAAAGAAAAATGCATTGATGTGGGGTTTCAATGTTTGATTAATTGATTGCTTGTTCCATTGCAGGGGCAGGAGAACATGTTTGATTTCGTTCTGTGGAAGGATGACAAATGGCCACCAATACTTGATGTGGCTTCAAGCCTATGGGAAGCTGTGAGCAAGTTCAAGAAGAAGGTGGATGAAACTCATGTGGACCTGTTGGCGGCCATTCAGCTTCGCAATGAGATATACGAAGAGAAACAAGCACTAGAGAGAGAAGGAAAACTGGGCCAGAGAGAAGAGTAATCTCATCAAGGAGAAGGAGAACCTGCAGAATGAGCTGAACAGTAGAAATATGTGCGCTGGCTTTGACAAGTGGATGGTTCCTGGCTTGATCATGTGCCTGATTGCTCTTATGGTGGTAGTGCTGCTTGCAGTTGTCTTGAAGAACTAATGATCTTATGGTAGTATTTTGTTGGTATTTTGTCTATTTGTTAGCTACTATAGGGATGACTCATATCATGTATTTTACTGGTTACATGACAGTTATATATGGAATGGCTTGAAGCACTGGATAGTCTAGGGTGAAAGTAGCACTGAATAAACTTTTGTGCTGTAAATTTACTCTACTTATCTTTGGAATGGCTTGAAGCACTTTTGTTTGGTTTTTTTTGAATAATGGATACAGTATTGTCTTGGTCATGGAGCATTGCCTTGGGTTACATGGAATATAATTTGATACAGATTGCTAGAATACAAAATACAATCATGGCTAGTAGAGCTAGTAGAAGGGTGTTAATGCTTGCCATGCTAGATTGTCTTCAGGTCAGCACTGCGTGACATGAGGTTTCTCTGCACTAGTCCTAGTCACTGACGTGTGGCCCCGCCCCCACGTGCCAGTGACCCAATTGGCATACTATGGAAATACTTTAATCTCTACTTATATAGGGAGACATTGAGTTCAAACTCAAAGTAGGTGACAATGAAGTCACTGGACGTTCACCGGACGGTATCCTAGATATGGAACGCCATTGTGATTCAACGTACCAGTTGGACCGGTGAGAACCATTCTGGTAGGTCCTATCGAGTGTTTATGGTCTTTGGAGTTTAGCATCGAAACTTTTTAAATCATGCACCAGACCACACCACTGGACCGTGTCAAGGTCTCAGATCGATCCGCACATTTGACAGCATCATATGTTTCACAAATAATCCAGGAATTCATGGGCTATTAGATCATGATTATAGAGCCTATTGCGTTGCTCCCATGTTTATAGAGTCATGCTATCATCCTGCATCTACCGACATCATAATTTATCACGATTAAAATGGTACGTGAAGCGTACAAACTTGGAGTCCTAAGGAAGGTTCTATGATAGGTGGCAAGGAGAGACCGTTGATCGCACCGGATAGATGCTCTGGTCTGGCATGTGCACGCAAGCACTAGTTCATACAAAAAAATCTTTTTAGCTTCCTCATACATGGTCCAGTGAGTCCTAAGAACGATGGTTCCCTAGCCACCGTACTAAAGGTCGTGTCGTGAATACCGCGTTAGCATGGACGAAGAGGAAGCAGTCCTAAAATTGATTCCCGATCACTTGCAAGGTGGACTCGCACAGGTGCCGGATCCCGCATTCCTCGCTGCAAAAGTATGACCACAACCACCATCCATCAAGGCCGCTTTGCTTGCCACACCAGCCCGGGAGCCATCCGTTCGGATTTCGGTACGGGGACGCGCACGGATGAACAACGCGAGGCACCGTCTGCTCAAGCACGGCCAATGGGGGGCGGTAGTCAAGAGGCCAGTCACGAGGGCAAACGTCCGCCCACAGTGTGTCATAGATGTGCGCGCGTGTACCGTAAACCGCACGGTCGCTCCATACGGTGGGCATCGTGTCCTCATCCGCCACCTGGGCCAGGAGCTCCTTGGCCCGACGGTCGTCCTCGGTGCCACGATTTGCTCGCCACAGGAACATAGCGAGCAAGAACGCCGCCGGCTTGTGGCCCCCGCGGGCAGCCCGGTCTAGGTCGTCCAGCGGCAGATGAAGAGCCCCGTCGTGCTTTAGGAACACGGCCCTCATCCCCTCGATGAAGAGGGCTTCGAGGTTGCCAGACTCGTAGGTGTTCGCGATCAGCCGCTGGCGAGTCTCCTCATTGCGCTCCTTCTGCAACACCAGATTCAGGTTGAGGCTGCGGCGCACCAGCGTCGCGCCGCACACCCTGTCTCACACGAGACAGGAAACCCTCCTGAGGTGACGCAGATCGTCCATGGGCAAGCTTGATGAAGCCGCGACGCATGCGGCGACCTCGACGAACATTTCTTCTGGAAGCTGGGTAAGGGATCTAGCCGGCGCGTTGATATGTCTTCTGGAAGCTGGGTAAGGGATATAACCGGAGCCATAGTCGATATGCTCAGGAACGAGAATGGCTAGGGAGGTGCTGGTAGGGGGAGGTCGATGACAATGGAGACGGAAAGAGGGCGAGGGCACGATAGCCAAGGCATAAGCGTCTACTCCATATGTAGGTTGCCCAATTAGATTACCCTTTATCTGCGGATCGTGCTGTCGTGGACACGCGTCCGTTTCGGGAAGCCGGAGAGGCGTGGCCGCGTGGCATGAGTTTTCTCTGCAGCAGTCCTTTGTCACGTACGAGTGGGCCCAGCCCACGCGCCAGTGACATAATGGCAGAACTTCATAGTCCATGGAAGTGGAATGGGGTTTTCCGATGCGATGGCTGCCGGTGAAATGAAAGTGAGCGGGACCCGCTATTCACTGCAAAGGAAAGCACAACAACCAATGAGCAGCAAGCGCAGCACAAGTACAACGAGTGAGAGCACATTCGCTCGCTCCCGGGCGGCGTTTGATGAGCCGCCCGGTCTTTTCTCTCCTGCTTTCTCCCTCATCCAAACATTGGATCTCGCCGGCTTGTAGCTCATTATTAAACCTGCTCTAACATGTGGAGATATCTGAAATAAGTTGAAAAAACAAAGAAGAGCAAGTATAATAAGCCTACTTAAGCAGGCTGAATGAGTTGTCACCTCATATTAGTACTGATGTGGATGAGAGAGAGGGGATGTGGGCTTTAAGTTTATAGCTAGCTGAGGCACATGTTCCCATGTATCTGTGAGAAGATGAAGTGGGTGACATATTAATGTTCCAGTTTACACCAACTATGAACTATTATACGAGTAGGCTGTAACATAGACTTTGAGTGACATGGCACTTGTATAAAGCCAGCAGGTGGCTTAAATCAGTAGGCTTGCTCTAAGTTGAAAGAAATTGAGTTGAAACTCAAAGTAGGTGACAAGGATGAGTTCAATATTAATTGCACTCACCGTATGAGCCGATGAAGTCACTGGACGTGCACCGGACGGGGTCCT
Organism: Echinochloa phyllopogon; assembly: GCA_033239725.1. NCBI lineage: Eukaryota > Viridiplantae > Streptophyta > Magnoliopsida > Poales > Poaceae > Echinochloa > Echinochloa phyllopogon. Next base: position 9,512,139 of record BTCW01000016.1, on the reverse strand, counting down.
AGATATGCAACGCCACTGTGCTTCATCCTACTAGTTGGACCGGTGAGAAACATTCTGGTAGCACCAGTCGACTGATTATGGTCATTGGAGTTTGGCAGATAAATTTTCAACCCACGCACCGGACCACACCACTGGACTGTGACAAGGTCTAAGATCGATCCACACATTTCACATTGTCATATGTTTCATAAATACCTAAAGAATTCATGGGCAGTCTACGAACCATGCTTGAAGATCATGATTATAGAGCCTATAGCGTAGCTCCCATGTTTATAGAGTCACGCTATCATCCTGCATCTACCGGCATCATAATGTATCGCAGTTAAAAAAAGTACATGAAGTGTCCTAAGGATGGTTCCAAGGCAGGCTGCAAGGAGAGACTGTTGATCGCACCGGACAGAACATTGAATCAAAAAGCATGTTTATAGCTTCCTCATACATTGTCCGGTGAACACTATCGTATATCACCGATTGAACGAGTGCATGGAAATAAGAGCCCACTACCAACTCAAGTTGCATCCGCCACTGCCTATAGTGTCGCTCCCATGTTTATAACGCTATCATCTTCCATCTTTCGCCACCATCATCCATCGCAGTTAAAATGCACTTGAAGCGTATCATGAACTGCAGGTAAAATGCTACAAAACACTTAATTAGTGTCGTAAGGACGATGGTTCCCTAGCCACCCTACTAAAGGTCGCGCCTTGAACACCGCGACAGCATGGACGAAGAGGAAGCTGTCCTAAAAACGATTCCTGATCATGTGGAAGGTGGACTCGCACAGGCGCCGGATCCTTCATTCCTCGCTGCAGAAGTACGACCACCAGAACCATCCATCAAGGCCGGCTTGCTTGCCGCACCAGCCCCGATGCCATCCGTTTGGGTTCTGGTACGGGGACGCGCACTGATGAACCATGCGAGGCACCGGCGGCTGCCCAAGCACGGCCAGGGGGGGTGGTAGTCAAGAGGCCAGACGTCCGCCCAAAGTGTGTCAAAGATGTGTGTGCGTGTACCGCAAACCCCCCGGTCACTCCATTCGCTTACCGCCATGTCGTCATCCGCCACCTGGGCCACGGGCTCCTTGGCTCGGCGGTCGGCCTCGGCGCCACGATTTGCTCGCCACAAGAACATAGCGAGCATGTACGCCACCGGCTTGTGGCCCCCGCGGGCAGCCCGGTCTAGGTCATCCAGCGGCGGATGAAGAGCCCCGTCGTGGTGTCGGAACACGGCCCTCATCCCCTCGATGAAGAGGGCTTTAGGGTTGCCCGCCTTGTATGTGTTCGCGATCAGCCGCTGGCGAGTCTCCTTGTTGCCCTCCTGCTGCAACGCCCGCCTCAGGTTGAGGCTGCGGCGCACCAGCGTCGCGCCGCACACATTGTCTCGGATGAGAGAGGAAACCCCCCCTGAGGCGACGCAGATCGTCCATTGGGAAGCTTGATGAAGCCGCGGCGCGTGCGGCAACCTCGATGAACATGACTTCTGGAAGCTGGGTAAGGGATTTAGCCGGCGCCATGGTCGATCTGCCCGGAAACGAGAAGGGCTAAGGAGGTTTGGTAGGGGGAGGTCGATGACAATGACGGCAGAAAGAGGGCGAGGGAATGATCAATATCCAAGGGATTATGCCTGTTACCCTGTCTCGTTCCTTTAAATAACAATTGAGGATAAGCGCCTATATAGGTTACCCAATTAGATTGCCCTTAAACCGCAGATCGTGCCGTCGTGGACACGCGTCCGTTTTGGAAAGCCAGAGGGGTACGACCGTGGACATGACCAGTCGAATTTGGGAATGTAAAAAAATAGTTCGAGCCCTGTAGAGACTCACGAGCGCATGCGCCGCTCTCGCTGCGTCTGGGCCATAGTATGGAAATACTTTAATATCTACTTATAAAGTAGAACATTATTATGCTTCTTTTACTTGGCATCAGCCGTTGTGCGTGTTGTTGCTTCTTCTACTTTCATAGATATAGTGATGACACACCTTTGCCTTGATTTACTAGTTACAGTTATGGTAACCGTGCAATGACACTTCCCACTGAGATTGGTCGTAGTGTGGTGCATGCTATTCAGTTATACAACTAGGTATCTTAGAACAAATAAGTTGAAACAAATTGAGTTCAAACTCGTTCAAACTTAAAGTAGGTGAGAAATTGAGTTCAAACTCAAAGTATGTGACAAGGACGAGTTCTAAATTGACTGCAAGACCGGATTAACCGATGAAGTCACTGGACGGTCACCGGACGATGTCCTAGATATGTAACGCCACAGTGCTTCAACATACCAGTTGGACCGTTCTGGTAGCACCGGTCGAGTGATTATGGTGTATGGAGTTTAGCATCCGTCAGCTCCTTAAAGCTTTGCGGCGGCAGCTAATACTGAGAGCGGCGGCTGACAGATCCTTAATCACCTCATCTAGTGCTTCAAATTGCTGATCCCCATCTTCGCGCAATGTCTTCTCTGTCTGGAGCTTACGGCTGATTTCCACCTCACGCTTCAGACAGTTGTTCACCTGTGCCTCCAAATCTACAATCTGTTTGTCTCGGTCTGGCAGAGATAGGAGGGTTAAGGAGGCAAACCACCGCAAAAGTGAAAAATTTGATATAGCACGTGCAGCATGAACAAAAGGGCTCACCTCTGATATCTGCATGGAGCTCCTTGTTCTTGATGGCCAGTGCCTCCCTTTCCTTTTGGATAGAGTCAATCTTCTTATAGTACTCGTCCAGTTCCTTCTTGGTGAGAGAACGCTCCACGTCCCAGGCTGCTCGCTGCTGCGTGAGCTTGGACTCAGCTTCTTCGACCCTGGAGGCCATGGCGGTTGATCAGCGTATAATCTCGGTCTTCTGGATCGAGCGCAGTACGACACTCTGTTTTTAACAAGAGAACAATCAAGATGGGATATTTCTTCCACTCAAAGGATAAATGTACAAAGAGAAACTTACCTCATGCGACTTCGCAACTTGTTCGTGCAGCTCCTTCCATTTCTCGAATTCTTCATGGTACTTCGCAACTTGTTAGTGCAGCTCCTTCCATTTCACCAATTCTTCATGATCAGTTTCGGAGCTGAATAGGAACGTCCGATCGTCATCCCATTCAGCTTCGGGAGATACGCACCCAATTTGAAAGTGCCATGGCGGAGACGGCGGCACAGGAAGCTTGGGTCAGAGGATTTCCTCGATCTCCAACCCGGTGAGATTCGAGTCCTCTGCACGGGTGTTCCTCGTATGGCTAGATGACTCTGGTTGTTCGGATGCGGATGGTTCGATGCCAGAGCCACCTTGGCCCTTATCCCGCGGATGACCAGCGCAGAATTTTACTTCCCGTTCTTCATCGGGGGGAGGAGACAGGTCTGTCACCTTGTTCTTCATCATCTTCAGTGCCGCCTCACGCGCGCCAGGCGGGACCAAGTCCGATATCTTGGTACGCTTCATCAGTTGTTCGATAGTTAGGCAGTCGAGCAACGAAGGGTTGCTCGAGTACAACACATGAGGATTCTGCATAAATTTTCGGATACAAGTCTCGGTCTAGTTCGAACATGAATGCTGACAAGAAACGAGACAGTGCCCAGTAGTTGTCACTTACACCAGGGCAAGGATTCTGCATGTGCCAACCGAAGAATGCCGTTGGCAACTCTTGAACATTATGGAAAATCCTCCGAAGGCAGGCCAAGCACTCGGCCCTCCAGCGTTCATCCTTGCACATTCTTGTTGGGTCTTCAGTACCCAAGTACTCGTAGGCAGGGTGCACCCTGTTCTGCAGGGTTGCACGCGACGGCGGATGAAGCTCAGCACCACCGACTGTGCCGTCAGGCCAACCTTCTTGGTAGAAGTCATCATGTCGAGGAGCGCGAGGATCTGGTTGTCCTCCTCTCCGATGGAAGGGGCCTTGGTCCAGTTGGGGTGAATCTTGGGCAGATGGCCGCTGTGCGGAACCAGCTGAGGCGGCTGATTCGAGACATAGAACCACTCGGGGTGCCACGACTTGTTTGAATCCTTCAACTTGAAGTGGAAGTAGTCCGCCTCGCGCCCTTGGCGCAGCTCAAAGATCCACCTCCGACAATGGTAGTCTGGTCTGCCTTGACATGGTAGAGATGGCACCACAAGTCAAAATGTGGATCGATCCCCATGAAAGCTTCGCAAAAATGAATGTAAAGGGAGACGTGAAGAATGGAATCCGGTTTGAGATGGATCAACTCTAACCCGTAGTAGTATAGAAGGCCGCGGAGGAAATCGTGAGCCTGTGTGGCGAATCCTCGCTCATAGAAGGAAGTGAACACCACTATCTCGTCTACCTCACTGAAGGGCCAGGGCTTGCCTGGGTCCGCCCTCCAGCCTGCGACTACTTGTTCATGCAGTAAGCCATCCTTCACCAGCTTCTCCATGTCTTCATGCTTGACGGAGGATGATTTCCACACTAACGGTTGTGCTGGAATCGTCTGGAACTATGGGACTCCATCGAGAATAACCTTCGTCATCTTATTTGTCTTCTTCCTCGCACTGGTACGCCCCTCACCCGCCATTCTTGGTGGACTAGTGATTCGATCTTCAATCTCGGGGTATACGTCCACGGATTGAGGATTGGAGGCTCGAGGGATTCAGATTTGTGGATCTGGGGGTAGTAGCAGTGGAGTGGCAATGTTGCAGCTGTTGCTCGAATTGGGGATTTCAACCTAGGCGTACTTGTCCAGTGTGCCAACACTGAAGCATTACGGAGTCTCAAGTCTCCACATTCTGACCACTTCATGTTCCCACGCGGCAAAGATGGGCGCAGACCCTGGTCTCCGCTGACTATGTCGAGAGGCCCACGTGACACGTCGTATCGGACAGCGGAGGGGCAGACTTGAGGCGCATCTCCGCCGTCCATTTCCAGAGACGTCAATCCTAACCTGGACCGTTCGCGTGGGGGCCCGGTATCCTATTTGTCCATCCTTTGCCCTCACGTGGCCGTGTCTCTCTGCCGCCGTCGCCGCCGCTACCGCTGCCGCCATCACGATCGCGACCGCGCGCTGTCCCCCCCCCCTCTCGCGTTGCCTTGGCACAGCGCTGCGGCGTCGTGTGTCCCGCGAAGCGCCGCGGCCTCGTCTGTGCCGCGCAGCGCCGCTGCCGCTCAAAACCCTAGATCACCGCCGTCCGCGCTAGATTGCCTCTAGCGTACTCTCTCCGGCTTAGAGATCCGTTCGCTTTCTCGCGTCCCCTTCTTTCTCCTTCGCTGGCGTGATTCGCACCTTGACGGCTTGTGGGTGAGGATTCCCCTTTCCGGCTACATTTTGGTTCTCCTTTTCCCAAATTCAAGATTAGTTGTTTAGAATGACTTATAACGTTAGTACGTGGTATTAATTTATCCTTAATACTTACAACTGTTTTTCCATTATTGCTTGTATAAACAATTGGAGTAGTTGATTCCTAATTTTTCCCTTGTTTTTAATGTCCTGGGTTTCCTGTGTACAATATCAGGGTTGCTGCATTTGTTGGTTCTGTGGAAAGTAATGGCTAGGAGGAAGCAGACTGCTAGACATGACGACGATGAGGGTGCAGGCAGTGAGCCACCTCACAGGCCGGTGAAGGACAATCGCAAGGGTGTTGCAGACGACCCTAGAAAGAAGAAGAAGTTGTCCAAGGATGCACAGGCAGCGTTAGCAGCAGCAGCAGCAAATTCAGGTGCTTTGAGGATCAAAGGACTAGCTACTCATGAGGTTGAGCCTCCAACTCGTAGGAGAATCACCCACAGTCTATCCTCACGTGCTGGGGCGGAACCTGAACCCACCACTCAGTCCGGTAGGAAGCGGCCCCACACCCTAACTGCATCAGAGCCGCTAGTACCTATGGATGCTACAGCCAGCAGAGTGAAGAAGCTGAGGTTTGCTTCTGTTGATGAGTGCTGGTAAAAATTTCTACACACTCCTTCAGGAAGGCTTCTTCAGGGCATATGAGGCTAGAGGGATTCAGTTGAGTAGGCACAATGTGCTCAACTATGACAAATTAAGCTGTGCTACAGGGGGAGCAGACATTGAGTTGCATTTCAGCTACTTGAGAGGACTTGCCGATTTGCTTTCCCGGTCAGGCAGATATGTGGCGCGTTGGGTTAGAATTTTCTATGCCACAGTATGGGTTGATGGGAACAGAGATTTCATTCAGTTCATGTTCAGGGTTTAGGATCATACACTATCCCGGGAAGATATTGCAGATGCCCTGGGAGTGGATCTTGACGACACTCGTCTTCATGAGTTGGCATACCCACGGGCTCATCCTCCCAGACGTGCACTTGTTGGAGGTGTTCTTCCACCTTTTGAGAGGGTATCTATCTGCTACCACCAGCCGTTCCGTCCGGAGTCCTCCCGTGCACCCGATAGACTTACTATCGAGGCTCAGGTCGTGCACAAGGCCTTGCGACATTCACTTCTTCCCAGGATGGGACACAGAGAGGTAGTGACCAGTATCCAGCAGTGGCTCCTCCACATCCTGTCCCATACACCATTTGATATTGTAGACTTTCTTCTATGTGAGATTGAGGACAGTATTGCAGATGGATTGAAAGCAGGAAGACAACAACCCTATGCACATATTATCAATTATCTGTTGGACAAGACCATTGTTCAGCATTTGTAGAATCCGATTCGTCACCCACTTGCAGACAGCCCTAGTTGTTACAAGGTCTACAATCCGCCGCCTTCCAGCAATCCTTGCTGTGGCCCAAGAGCCCTAGTAGCTGCGCAGAGTGAGCTGACTCCAGAGGAGCGAGAAACAACTATAAAGGACGATGATGCAATTGCGGATTTGGATGCGATTCAGGGGTTCTGGGACAATGACTACAGCTCTGACTCGTCTGACCCAGACTACACAGTTCAAGACCAACCTCCTAGAGCTCATGATGCAGAGGCAAGTGGTTCCAGTTCAGCGGAGCCAGATCCAGCACCAGCTCAAGCTCCAATTCCACCTGCAGCACCAATTGACACCACTGATCAGATGCAGATGGTGATGAAGATGCAGTCGCAGTTCAACGATTAGATGATGAAGCTGCAGGTGGAGGCAGCAGAAAGGGAGGAGCGCAATGCAGCCAGGTTTTTTGCTCTCCAAGAGCAGCAAAATCAGCTGGCCCTGGCACAGGCGAAAGACAGGGAATCTACGACACTCTTGTTCGAGCGCCTGTTCCAGCGTGTCAGCATTGAGCCACTTCTAGTACAGCCTCCACTGGCTATCTCAGAGCCCTCAACTCCCTTACAAGTTGTACCTGGACAGATCCCATTGCAGCTAGGCACTTCTGCTACACTTCCACCTGGGTCGGGGACTCCGCCAGGTTCCAATACTCCAGTGTCCAATAATCTAGTGTCAGCAGCTACATTTTCCTCCGTGCTTGGCAGTGTAGCCAGAGAGACCGATAGAGTGGACAAGGAGATCCTAGAGGAGCAGACTACTCCAGTGCCAGCATCGAGTGCCAACCCTTTTGGTATTGATAACATTGATGATTCCCCGGGTAGTGGTGTTGAAGCACCTGTGCAGGAGCCATCACATTCAGAGTACGTGCCCACAAAGCAAGGTGACACGATGGGGCCTCAAGACACAGCTCAGGAAGGCAGCATCTCAGCTGAGCGGAGATACGATCATGAGCCGTCAGGGTTGGCAAGTTAGGACACATATCAGATAGACATCAGCTCAGAGGAGACTAGGGGACCGGGCGATGAGATCCCATCAGATCAAATCACCGAGGGGCAGCCCGTAGAGATGTCAGGTCAGACCACAGCTCAGACAGGCAGCAGCCCAGTCACTGACTCCAGAACCGCAGCCATGAGAGTTCAGTACCATTCGCCTATCACAGTTGATGACATGACTATATATATCAGCTCAAATCATGTTTTCTTTAGATTTTTGTAGATACATTTCCATGATTGGTCTGATGATGGAATTGCTATTTGGTGTTATATTTGGTAGGTAGAAATGAAGACCTGACTATGTTTCTAGGGAAGAAATGAAGACCTAATTATGTATGTTTAGTCAGTCAGTCTTTTGGGGATATCTGGTGCAAGCTGACATGAACCAACTTGATGCAATGGGCGCAATGGCCATGAGGGATGAGGTCCATGAATAGAATGACGTGCTTGTGTGGGAGAAGGAAGACTTGCAGAGGGACAAGTAACTGCTTAAGAAGGAGAAACAAGAGCTGGAGCAGAAGATCATTGACCAGACCAGGCAGACAAGGTTTGTGCATACCCTTTGTCGTGGCCTTCAAGGGAGAGTTGCAAACGAAGTGCAAGAGAAGGCAAAGTTGTGGGTGCTGTTGTTCTGCATGGCCGAGTTGATTGTGGCAGCCATGGTTGCTGTCTTCATCAATACCAAGTGATGAGTGCTTGTCGGTGCTGCTGTTCTGCATTTGGAGTCATGCTTTTGGCTAAAGATGATGTTGAAGTACGCATGACTTAGTTGTAGTCAACTTGATATCACTATCTGTAAGTAGTGTAGTGTGGAACTTGATGCAATCTTGGTGTATGACCATGCGAAGCTTGCACTCTACTTTGTTTATGTGTTATGTTTATGTGTTATGTTTATGTGTTATGCTTATCTTGTTCGTCGTCAGGAAGATCTTGATCTTGATTGTTGGCAAGTCTGAGCGACAACCGGATTAAGCTTGGCAGTTATATACACAGGCAATGCTAAGAACAGATCTAATCCAGGTATTGTTTGATAAAAAAGATGAGGGGTTTCTTCAGACCACCCCAAAGCCAATGCTAGGAACAGATCTAATCCAGGTCTTGTTTGGTACAAAACATGGGGGTTTCTTCGGACCACCCCAAGGGCAATGCTAAGAATAGATCTAATCCTGGAAGACCTGCTTCACCACGTCGCCGGAGTCAACTGCCACCTAGATGGTCATTGCCTGTCCCTCGAAGTCGCCGGCCAGCTCCTCAAGGTATCATCTGCGCGATCGGGAGGGGCGAGGTGCAGTTGGCGGAGCTCAAGCCCCAACTGAGTCTACACCGCGGTGAGGGCTACTACAGCCCCTTGATGGACACCAAGGCCGGCCACCTCCCTGGTGCGTGCGGGGATGTCCTGGAGGCGTTCGGCGAGCGTGGATCCCTGAGCATTGACGTCGAGGGTATCGGTGGCCGCTACTTGGCGGAGGGCCTGCAACTCCGATTCCAAGGCTGAAGAAAGAGAGAATCAAAAAATCACGGTAGGGAGAATCACAAAATCATGATTATATGCCAAAGAAAGAGATATACCCGCTACCCTGGTGTCGGCTTCCGCCAGGTGAGCGCGCACGGTGGCGGTTTCCTCTTCGGAGGGAGAGAGGGTGGCCTGGGTTGCTTGCAGGCAGGTCTCGAGACGGCCCACTTCGCGGGACGCCTCAGAGTAGCGGTCACGGGCTTCACGCCCCTCTTGAATAAGCACCCTAATGAGGCACTTCGTGTCCTCGTCGGAACTGGCTGCGCAGGAGGAAGACGAGCTCGAGGAGGGGATTGGAGGCGTGCTAGAGGCATCGTCACCCTTGACATGAAGCAACAGGTCAAAAATCCATCACATGTGAAAGCTAGGAGAGAAATCTCTTACCTTCGCTGGCGGCGGCCTGGACGAGCCCTCATCGGCGTTGCGCTTGTTCACCATTTCTACTATAGGAAGGGAAAGGAGAACGAAAGGGCGGAGACAGAAGAAGAAGAGGCCGGAACCGTCACCCATAGTTTTATAGGCTTGTGCTGGAGGATAGGGGTCCGGCCTGGTCACTGACTTGTGGGTCTGGCTCCACGCGTCAGTGACCCAGTGGCGTACGGGCCCAACTGCAGAGCCGAGGTGCAGGTTTTGTTTTCGATGCGCCTTTGGCCCGTACGCTCGCCATTTATACGGTGTGCCCACAACTTCTCCAATACAACTCCTCCACCCCGCACGCACCAACGCCTCGTTCCACCCCCGGTTTAGTACCCGATGGCTAACCCACGCTCCCGCTTCGGCTCCCGCCGTGGCCAACACCCATCCTCGGCTCGGCGACCGCCGATGACTCCATTGTCTCCTGCTACGGCTCTCCGATCGCCGACGCCTCCGCCAACATCCAGGGATGCCCGGATGCCGACGCCTCCGCCAACCTCCAAGACTCCGTCGTCTCCTCCTCCGCCTCCGCCAACCGCCAGGACTCCATCGTCTCTTGCTTCGGCATGCCGCGCGACGGAGATCACGCACACGACGTCTTCGTGGGATCAGTGGGTCGAGCCCCAAGCCCCAACCCCACATATCAAGGCGGCCGGTCCCTCCATTACGAGGTATGAATTGGTTCCATTCGAGAGGACATGGCTCGACGCGACGGTTACTTGTGACGCGGCTGTGGCGGGGAGGCTTCTTGAAGAAATCCGAGGTAGCCCACCGTGGAGCATGGTTGTGGGATTGGACACCGTGTGGAAAAAGCTTCCTGGCCACGCCTTCAAGATGCTCTTGCAGTTGTGTGTAGGTACTAGGGTGCTTGTGTTCCAGGTCCTCCATGCCGTGGGCGGCGACCTCCCAGAAGTCTTGAAGAGGTTCCTGACAAAGGAGGGGCACATCTTCACAGGTGCACACATCAAGAAGGACGTGGAGCGGCTACAGAAAGATTGCGGCATCAAATTACCAATCTGATTGACCTCCAATTGGTAGTCCCCGACGCTGCTCCCGGATACGCGCACCTCGGCGGATTCCATTCCGTGCACGTAGTAAAGCGTTCGTCCCTCGAGAAGATCGCTTCAACGGTACTGTGTATACCTCATCTTCGCAAGCGGTAGGGCGTCGACCACAATAACTGGGACGTGTGGTATCTGCAACCGTGGCAGGTGAAATACGCCGCCACAGACGCGTACCTGTCCTATGAGATCGCGAAGCAACTAGAGATGAAGGATGGCTATAGTTTCTTTTAGATTTGAAGTCGGGTAGACCAGATCTCCAGTGTAAATTGTTGTATTAATTAGTAGGTCTTGTGTAGTCAATTGTACATCATGCATATGGTTCATGAGTGGAAGGAAATATCAGTACTCTATTATGCTGGTATTTTAGTGACTGAGTGACAATAGTAACCTGTTTTGCAATTGCTGCTAAATGAATGTCATGAACTTGAAATGGAAAAATGCGTCACGCACATCACCAGACACGTTTGGAGGGGGCACGGTCCGACCCAGAGGCCCAGTCGTCGTTCCGCGTGATACCCGAGGGAGCCGGAGCTAGGCTGTGGCGGGGCTAGCCGTCACATCGCGTCACTAGAGATTCCTCGTGGATGGCTACTCCAGGTGTACGCCTGCCCCCGCCCTGGGTGCTCCAGGTGTACTAGGGCACTGTTGCGGCGGTGTGGACCAGGTGCACGGGACTACTCCATGCCCTCCCCACCCACTGCCCCACCCCTCTCCACGGCTCACCCCTGCCCCACCCCTCTCCACGCCTCAACCCTGCGTGAAAAAACCCCAATCCGCCCCTATTCCGCCTCCAGTCAACCTCGCCGGCGCCCTGTCTCCACCACCCCAATCCACTCGCCACTTGAATCCCCCACCGCCGCTGCTTCCGCTACCTTGCTTTGGATCACCGCCGGGCTGATTGCCATTGAAAGATGCCTCGTGTCCCATTCGATGGTCTGTGCTTCGACATCGAATCCCCAGAGGCCACCAACCCGGTTGGTTCGCCTGAGGCTTCAGATCTGGAGGAGGGTGAAATATATGCGGTTGGCGGCGACGGCGACGACGACACGGTGGCCGGCGACGACGACGATGACGAGGAGGACATGGCAGACGGCGGTGACGATGACGACGATGAGGACATGGCAGACGACGACGAGGAAGATGACTCCGGGCCGCAACGGCCGGAAGTCATCGACGTCTTCATGCCGCCGGTGCGCCTTTGACCCTTCCCCACCTAGCTTACGACATTGTCGACACGACCGCTCCATCGCCGATGAACAGTGTCCACCAGGCACTTGGCGGCCATGGCAGAACCCCTGGGTAACCATTGCCTCCTCCTCCAATGGCATCGCCCTCACCATGTTCGAAATCTATGCCGCCAAGGAGCAGGCACCTTTGCTGAGGCGCGAACACACCATCATCCTTGAGAACCACAAGGAGACGCCCAACCGCTTCCAGTTCAAGCACGAAGCCGTCATCGCCCTCGCCATCCGCGACTACCCCATGGCGCAGTGGAACCGCGAGCGGATCTTCTTCTCGGCTGGCCCCTACGCCAACGCGCTCCTCGTCGACCCGGTCTGCATCTATGGCACCGACTTCTCGGCGGTGCTGCTGATCGTAAAGACGGAGGACGCCAACGACGTCCCACTTGCAAAGTTCATCAGGAACCATGCTGGGCTCGCCTCAGTGGCGCGGATCGACATCTTCCACATTGAGCACCTCGAAGACTCCGATTACGAATCGAATGTGCCGCCTTCTCCTGGCCCAGGTGGGCAGCCGCACCCCTCCATCGGTGTTGCGGCTGCGGGCCCTGGCGTGCCCAGGAACGCGCACGCCGTGCACGTCGCGGGGCTTCACGTGCTTGTGAGCGCGCACGCCGGCAGTGGCCTCCCCATGGGCGTCACTTACTTGGAGGGGCCGGCTTCTGAGCGCTCCTCCATGTGCCAGGGGGATGTCCTGCTGGTACCCATCGGCGAGCTCCAGGGCCAGGTCTGGTACCCGGACGTAGGTGCCAAGCCATTGGTTTCCAAGCCAGCCGCTATCAATTTCAGCTTCCGGTTGGGGTCCGTCTTTGAGATCCGCACGACAGCGGCAAATTGTGACAAAGGCCATTACCTAGTTCCCTCCCAGCCTTACCGCGTCGACATTCGTGGGGACCAGGGGATGTCCGTCGTCAACCTCCACGCTGCCTCTGTCGGCTTCCTCCACCGGATTGCTGAGGTGGGGTCGAACAAGAACACTGCCTGCTCGGTCGACATCCTCGCAGCCGGATCTGCCTGCCTCGAGCCCAACATCTCCATCAAGGATGCGGAACAGTTATGCAACGGCCGCCGGCCGCCCTGCTTGCACCCCACCTACGTCGACAACTCCCACCTGTGTTGCAGCTGTGGGCGCTGGGTGGGCTGCACCTGCTCCTGCTACTCCGGTCGTGCCGACACCTCCTGTGGCAGCCCCGGCTGTGGCAGATCTAGCGCCGCCGTCCCCCAGGTCGGCAGACTTCAACGACCTTGGCTGGATCCCCCTGCCGCCGATGCGGCAACTACTGCGTGAGTCATTGTTGGACATGATGTGGCACAAAGTGACCATGGTTGCCGATGTGCCCATCCCCATGCCGACGCTCCATCTTGGAGACGGCTCCATCTCCGATGTTGTCGTGCCTGTTCACGATGCCCAGGCTCCGCCGGTGCCCCCGGTGCCCGCCGAACCTGTCATGATCCCTCTGGCCGCGCTCACCGTCGATGGGGCTCTCCCTTCCGCACTGGGGCAACCGGAGGCTGAGGCTGAGCCACCTGCTGGTCAGGAGCCTGATCTCCTGTGCCATGAAGCCCCGCAGGACGTCTTCCCCAATGACTGCTGATGCTCACTTCTGTAAGTGTTCGCTTCTGTAAGTGGTTTTCTAACTGGCCGGATCCATGCTTGCAGTCTCGGTTGAATTCAGGGGCTTTGCGATCCATGCTTGCAATCAAAATAAAAAATTCTGATATGTAACTAGGCTAGAGATAGGCATCTTGTTACGGCATCTGACAATGTTCAGAATATAATTAGCATTACAATTCTGATATGCTTACAATGTTCAGGCATCTTGTTGGCCATAGACCCCCTCAAAAAAACATGGGCAAAAATCAACTCAATCATTAAAGATTTCAAACTAATAATCCTTCTGGAAAGGGCTACGCACTTGTGCCCCAGTTTTGACGGCCCTTTTATTTGTACTTCTAGTAGCAACTGCTTGTTTATTTTGCCTTTTGATATATTCGGTGCTGAATTTATGCAGTACAGCTGATGTGCCACTTCTAGGAGTAGGTGGCACTTTGTGCTATGGGGGCCGTCCTCTTTTCCTTTTCGTCGGAGGTGCCTCTGTACTTCCGGGTACCGTGCTGGCCACAGTGGTTGAAGGGGCTTCTTTACCTTCTATCCGTCGCTTCCCTCCTAGCTTGCTGTCAGCAGGGGTTGATGCATTTCCATTCCTACTAACAAGCATCTCCACACCGTCATCAACTTCATCCTCTGTCGTATTGCGTTTATCTTCTGGATACTTGGCAAAGTATGCTTCCTCCTAAGAAACATGATACACCGAGTTATTTTGTACAGCCTGGAAGTGTTCATGTTTTAAGAATTTTACTAGAAAGTAAATGTACAGACCATCAAAGCCTCTTTGTATGAGTCCAAGCGTCTGCTGTTGTGATCCGAATGTAGTAGCTTCGAGCATATTTTCCAGCAGAAGTTCTCCATTTGTGTCTGCAAGTGAAAGTTGTGCACATCATTATCCAAATATGTTGTCAGCCTGTAGCAATATGGAAAAGATAAGAAATCTAAGACTCACCCTAGTGAAATTACTTGCCATTTTGTCTCCATCCCAATCCAGGATATACTTTATCACGAATGTCCCACACAAATAAATGCAACAGAACATAAACGCAAGTAATTGGAGTGCACGGTTAATATAGAACCGACAAAGATTACCTGTCTCCCTGTTGCGGTATGTTCGTGTAGGGAACTGTGGGCCAACTGCGCAAGTCAGTTTGTGTGCCACAAGAGTTAAGACAATATTGTATGCTTTGGACCTAGTGGACAACGAGATACATTTAACCTTTGCTCGAGCGAACTTCAATAGTTGGTACGTGTCACGCGGAGGAGCAGTACTTACCAAAGCCTTTTCATTTTCTTTGTCTCGCATTGTGGGTATAGAGTTAAGGATTTGTACCCAGTGGTTGTTGTAAACATTCAGCAGTACTTACCAAAGCCTTTTCATTTGCTTCTTTTTGAAATTCAGAACTATGAGAACCCAGTGGTTGTTGTAAACATTCATTGGTACAAAAACCTGTAACAGAAAATTTAAAACTACTGAATGGAATGACCTACTTAACAAATCTTTGAAACAAAAACTATACTCAGTACAAATAAGTACAAAATTTATAATTAGAATTACATACCAAATGCTCATGGACACATTTATCATTTATTCGCTTCCTCAATCCCATGCGCCAGTCACAGGCCATATTTTCCGTAATCAGCAAATTGGATAGCTGAGTATTTATGAATGACGCAGAAGCATTCTCCACATTGCTGATATGAACATAGGCATTTATGATCTAGAAAGGATTTTTTTAGTACATATGTAATTGGATGTTAATTAGTATAGTCGACATGGATCTGAATTGAGAGTACGTACCTATCTATCATAAATCTATCATCTATAATGGCGTGCAGATGTTTTGCTACAACAAGATGGTCTCCAATGGCAACCACATTTGCGTCGTCGTAACTCATTCCTACAAAGGCGGAAACATCTTGGTCGTCTTCTGTCAAGTTATAATCGTGGTCGATCCCTTCTGGCAGTGTGTTTTGCGTGGTCAACAAGACGTTGCGTAGAGGCGCCGCCCTGCTGCTTCATGTTAAATTCCATCTCTCTGTGTGTTGCAAATGGTGGTTCTGACTCTATTCTCGATTTTGCCATGAGGAAAGGCATTGTGGCATCGGCATCTAATCCTGGGTGGTGGCGTGATACATGATCACATGAAGCTGTAGGCATAGATGGCTGAACAAAATGTGCACGTGGAGGCATAGGAAACGGGGTAGGTTCAGATGTAGGTGTAACTGGCTGAAGAAAATGCTTGACCACCTCTAGGAGTTCATTTTGTCCCTTTTCTTATCGTTGTAGGCCCAATCGCAAGTCCTGTTTGTGGGCAGATTATGTTAGACAATGAAGGGGATGCTCGGAATATACAAGTAAAGTGAGTCCTCCCATGCTGCTTACCACGATATTTGTTTGCATTTCTGTAATAGCATCTTCTATCTTACTCACCCTGTCCTCCATTCTTTTGTCATTCTTAAGCTTAGCTATCTCCTTCATCTGAGCTACTATCTTCTCACCAAGATTGGCCTCTATATGCAATAGTCTAGTTTCCATGGCTAGTTCAATCTCCATTCGGGAGATGTCTGCATAATCTTCCAACTGTTGCCTCTATATAAATAGGAAAAGATGAATTAGGCACACAAAATTGCTTGGGCCCATATGTAGATTCCATACTTACTAGGCGGTTGGTTTGACCCTGCTGACGGTCTGCCATCCGTCCACCGGAGGCCTTTGTTGCTGGAATTGGTTCGGGTATACTAGGTGGTTCTGTTGTTCCATTCCTAGTGTGGGTGGTCCCATAACCAGGGCGCAAGACAAGCTGAGGACAATTAGTAAGATAGTTAGATTGTACACGTAACAACCACCACATGATGATATAATTTTGGATAACTTACAGTTCCTCCATCTATTGTTTCCTTCACGTAAGCACTAGCTCGAATTCTAGCACTATTATCATCCCACCTCACCATCAATGGTGGCTTGATTGGGTTGTATTTTAGTCTGTGGATAGACCCCGGGATGACACGCTCCCAGTACCAAAACTACAAAACAATGCAAGAAGCACATAAACTCAAAGGTAAACATATTTTATAGGAGTTGGGTGTAGCATATAGAACGTACCTGTAGCAAAGCCAAATTGCCCGCTATACTCCCTTTGAACGACCCCACCTTTACACGGTAGGAATGAATACCATCCAATAAATATTTCAGAGTGAATCCCCCCAATTGAAATTCGGAATTTGGCTGACATCTTTAACTAGGGCCAGATACATGGGACTAACATAATCCATAGTGTTTAGTGCTAGAATAACACCAATTGTGAACAAGACAAAGACTCTTTTGAAGTCATCATCCGCAGTGGCGGATTCTGAAATAATACCTTGCAGCCTGCTTACTGTGAGAGTATGTTTTTGTCATCGCATAACCTTAGAAACACATTGTCCCGAGCCAACTCCAATTTATTGGAATATTTTGAGCCAAGATGTGCAGTAATATCGAGGCCTACAGTTGGAAGGCCCAATATATCCTGGACATCCTCAGGAAGAATTCGAACATGCTGACCACAAAGATGGAAGCTCCGCGTCATCACATCGTAATGTCTACTATCATTTGTCTTCGGAGACACGTGTTTGGCATTTTGATTAGGTTCCCAAATCCCATTTGCCCAATAGCATCCAGTTTCGGTTGTGAAAGCTGTGCTACGGTGTTTGCAAACTTCACAATTGAGATTGCTTGATGCGCCTTTTTCAATTCCTACAGCAAGTAGTTGGAATATGATAAGCTCGTAAAGGGAATAAACTAACTGAAGACTGGATGTGGCGATTACCGAATGCAGAGTATTTTCAACAGTTGTGTTTGCAGACTTCACAGCTGAGTTTGTTAAATGCGGCATCTTCGATTCCTGCACAAACCAGTTGGAATGATAGGCAGATAAAAAATAGTGCTTATAGCAACTAATAACAGAAAGTGGATGTGGCGATTACCGAATGCGGAGTATTTTCATTCTCCGTTGTAGTTGGTGCCTTGTTAGTGTTATCTGCGTCAAATTGAGTGAGTTGTAGCACAGCCGGATCAGATGAAAGGAACCCGGTAGTTTACAGTGAGAAAAAATGATGGCGACAATCTATCATTCCCCCACTTCTATGTGTTCAAGATGGAACTAGCACAATGCATACTATTGCGGTATTAAAGTTGGTTCAACTGATTTACGTGTAACATCTTCTTGCCCCGGCCGGCTCATTAGATGCGATATGAAGGTCAGCTGGAGATGCGGCTATCGCAGTAAGATGGGTTCAACTTGTGGCTAGAACGCGATGAAGATCACCTACTGCGTGGTCACCATGGTGCGGTGGCGGCGATGTGAGCCTCCTGTATCACCAAGGAGCGAAGATCGGTACTGTGACCTCGGCAAGGATTTTCGCTGGCGGCCGGCACAACTGCCTACTGCACGGCGTCTGCGGCGATGGACTACGTGTAGATGGAAAAAAGAAAATGGAGGAGTAATTTTCGGATTGCCGGTTGCAATGATCTCCATAACGGGTTTAGATTCAAACAGAGAGATTGGAGGCGTAATCTCCGGATTGGCGAGATCTGCAACATGTGTGCTATTGGGCTGACGTGTCTTTGTTGAGCTTGGGCAGCAGCCCATGTATACCTTCTGAGCTTGTAGTATCATTTGGGTCTGGGTCTTTATAGCCCCACCGTGCAGCATCCCCTCTTGCACAAGCGGTCCTGCGCCGTGATCAGCGGAGCCTTATCTTGGTTAGGATAACCAGTCCACGGGTCAAATACAGTGATCATATCCAATCATCATTGATCATATGCAGTGATCATATCCGGTGATGATGCACGCTCTGATCATATCCAATCATCATTGATCATATGCAGTGATCATAAGAGGTGATCACCGGATCGTAACTTACGTCCGTTGTGCAAGACAGTCAGGTTGCTCACAGGTGCAACTAGGGCGTTGGCATCGCAGTACCAACGGATTGTTACCTAAAGGAAAAGTAGACGGTAATGTTGTCCTACCAGTCGTACAGGTGGGTGCGGTAGGGAACAAATCAGCTCCATCTCATGAGGCAACTCCATCACAGTACCAACTACAACATTCTATGTACCAGTACCATGAAGACCCAGGTGCCCGAAGCCCGATAGAACCTGTCGGGTCGTTCTCCGCCCATTTCCCCTCAGCCCAGGAAGCGGTCGAGCGCCGTGAACTGCCCCCTGTCACGCCTGAACTTTTGGCGATATTCCATCCCACGTCGTCGTAGAGTCGTTGGGAGCCCTAAGTGCACCCTTACCGCCTACGAAAGCCTCAGCCCTGACGCCATCCCTCCCTCACACTGCAATCTCTATTTGCGCCTTGCCTAGGTAAGCTACCGCCGCCATCTCTCTTCTGACACAGCCGCACAACGTCGGGCACTAATCACCTTGTTTGCAGGAGTCCTTTGTTCACCGCGGTCTCCTCCGGCCAGCTGACGGTGTTGTGTTCACCGTAACTGGCCTCGCGCCGCAGATTGTCGTCCACTCGCCCGACGTCACGCCGCTGTTCCCCATTTTTTGCTCAAGCCTGTGGTGAGCAATGTCTCTGCCATCTTGTTGTTCACGCAGCCCGCATGTAGTTTGTAAGCAATGACGCATTGTGTAGGATTTGACGTGGATTCTTCAAATTTGTAATTTAACAAATCCAGTCATCACGAAGATTACATGCATTGTTTATTTGTCTTTGTTTGCATAGTCCTTGTTTAATCTTGCACATATTGAAGTGCTTTCTCCACCCAATGTAGTTATCAAAGAGACTCTTATAGCATGTGACTTGTAGTATAACTTTTTGGTTGCATGTATCCCTAGTTATCATGGATCCAGTTCAGCAGTCCCTCAATGAGGTGGAGGAGAATATGGAAGAGTTGAAGTCGGTCCGGGACGACTTGGATCTAAAGATAAATCTAGACCATAGCAAAACAATCGTCATGAGGAGACGGGAACGTAAAGACATTAACCGGTCCACGCTCTCCTCACGTGCTAAAGCGGACAGACAGTTGCTAATTGACCTCGATTGATGGTCCCGCACATTAGAGAATAAACTGGCGGAAAAAGTGAAAGAAGCAGCAAAAGAAGCGCGTGAAGAATTGGTGAACCGCTATCTAGAGGAGGAATGTGTCTTGACAAACAATGCGTGTACTAAGCTCATTGAACAAAATATAGCCCACATCAAGATAGATAGAGAGAAAATGGACTCGGCTATTGCCCAGTTAAAAGAATAGTTCGATGTCGTGGCCTTGGTGCACTCGAACCTGAGGTCCTGTCTTTTCTCATGCAACTTGTAGGACAAGGCTCATGGCAAGAAGAAAGTCAAGGTAACTATGGTCAGATATTAAATTATATTTTACACTATATACAACTATGTGAACGCCTCGAATGTTTCCACTTTCAGGAAGAACATGGTATTATCTCTATGTCACAGAGTAACTTCCTCGTCTTATGCGACAACGAGAATCCCCCGGTAAATGACATTTTATTTTGCAAGAATGAATAGTTGTTGTGTCAAATTATCTTAATCTGTCTAGTCCATAATACTTGCAGAAGGTGATGATGAAATGTAAGGTTCACCATGTCAAGGAGGTTTATTCTGATCTACAGAAGTACGGAGACAGTCAAGACATACTGAGTCAGATTACATTTGTAAAGCCGTTCACTCTTAATTACCACCGTATTGTGTCATATTTGGTTACTCATGGATACAGAGGTAGTGCAGAGTTGTACTACCTCCCACCATTGAGTGAGCCAGCAACAGGACTAGTACATATCGATGGAGAAGAAGATGTAGTGAAAATGGTGGCTGTTCATGCTGAGCATGGGACCAGGAATTGCCACCTCTACATAGTGAACGGTTGGTATTCAAATGACACTAAAACGCCTTATCCTGGTATGGACGGTGAGTAGATGCTGATGAAATGGCTTATCCTTATATGGATGGGTGAGTAAATGTTCCTGTACTTCACAGCATTCTACTAAAAACTTGCAACGCATGCATTGATGTTATTACCATAAATGAACTTGCAATGCAGGACATAAAGGGTGTTCAATCAGGCGCATCGTCGGGCACTCATTCGGATGCTGAAGAGGTCGATCCGCCTGCACAGAAAAAATAACGTGATAAGAACACAGAAGAAGGGTGCATTAGCAAGTGCATGTAGGCGGATGCCCCTACATGAATAAGTTTAGGCGGGAACGCATTCTTCTGAATCGTTTGTCTGCGGGGAATGCATTCTCCTGAATCTTTTGTTTGGAGTTGAATTTTATACGGAGTGCATGAATGCTGTAATGCTACTTTTGAGCTTGTGCTTCTTACTATTTGTGCTTGTTTTGAACCTGTATTCAACTAGTGTACGTCACTGGATGTGTTTCCACAACGCAGATCAGCCGGACGAATTCAATGCCCTAACTAATCGCGTGACGACACTCGCAAGTGGATTCAATGGGAATATATGGTGATCAGCGGAGCCTTGTCTTGGTTAGGATAACCAGTCCACGGGTCAAATGCAGTGATCATATCCAATCATCATTGATCATATGCAGTGATTATATCTGGTGATGATGCACGCTCTGATCATATCCAATCATCATTGATCATATGCAGTGATCACCGGATCGTAACTTACGTCCATTGTGCAAGACAGTCAGGTTGCTCACGGGTGCAACTAAGGCGTTGACATCGCAGTACCAACGGATTATTACCTAAAGAAAAAGTAGACGGCAATTTTGTCCCACCAGACGGATTGTTACCTAAAGGAAAAGTAGACGGTAATGTTGTCCCACCAGTCATACCGGTGGGTGCGGTAGGGAACAAATCAGCTCCATCTCATGAGGCAACTCCATCAAAGTACCAACTACAGCATTCTATGTACTAGTACCATGAAGACTCAGGTGCCGAAGCCCGACAGCTCCCAGACCGACTTGGAGCGCTGTAGCATCACACCACCGGATGGTGTTTCACCTATAACCAGCAGACGGTGTATATATATCCACATTAATTGGACTCACCGGATGAAACTGTGGACTCACTCGCACATATTGAAGTGCTTTCTCCACCCAATGTAGTTATCAAAGAGACTCTTATAGCATGTGACTTGTAGTATAACTTTTGGTTGCATGTATCCCTAGTTATCATGGTCCAGTTCAGCAGTCCCTAAACGAGATAGAGGAGAAGATGGAAGAGTTGAAGTTGGTCCGGGACGACTTGGATCTAAAGATAAATCTGGACCCTAGCAAAACAATTGTCACGAGGAAACGGGAATGTAAAGACATTGACTGGTCCATACTCTCCACACGTGCTGAATTGGACATACAGATAGAACTGGACTTCGATCGATGGTCCCGCAAATTGGAGAGTCTAGTGTTGCACCATGTGGAAGGAGCAAAAAAAGAAATGCATGAACAATTGCTTGACTTCTATCTAAAGGGGAACGTGTCTTGTCATACAATTGGTATACTAAGGTAATGGAACATAATAACGCCTACATGAAGATAGATAAACAAAAAATGGACTTGGCTTTGGACCAGTTAAAATCACAGTTCGATTGTTTGGCCTTGGACCACTCGGTCCTCAGGGACCGTCTTGAGTTGCAAGAGAGGGATCGTGGCAAGAAGAAAGACGGGGAAACTATGGTAAGATATTAAATTATAATTTGCACTATGTATACAGCTATGTGAACGCCTCTAATGTTTGCACTTTCAGGAACAAGATGATATTGTCTCTATGTCACGGCATAACTTTGACATATTACTCGACACCGAGAATCCCCCGGTAAATGAAAATTTATTTTGCAAGAACGAAAAGTTGTTGTCTCAAATTACCTTGTTCTGTCTAATCCATAATACTTGCAGCATGTGATGATGAAATTTAAGGTTCACCATGTCAAGGAGGTTTATTCTGATATACAGGAGTACGGAGACAGTCGAGACCATCTGAGTCAGTTTGTATTTGTAAAGCTGGTTACTGTTTATTACGACTCTATGATAACATGTTTGGTTACTCATGGATACAGAGGAAGTGCAGAGTTGTACTACCTCCCACCATTGAGTGAGCCAGCAACAGGACTAGTACCTATCGGTGGAGAAGAAGACGTAATGAAAATGTTGGCTGTTCAGGCTCAACATGGGACCAGGAATTGCCATCTCTACTTAGTCAACGGTGGGGACTATATCAGTGATTTAGCTATTGATGAAATGGCTTATCCTTATGTGGATGGGGTGAGTACATGTTCCTGTTTGCAACATTCTACTCAGAACTTGCAATGCATGCATTGATGTTATTACCTTTAATGAACTTGCAACGCAGGACATACAGGGTGTTATATCAGGCGCATCGTCGGGCACCCATTCGGATGGTGAACAGGTCCACCCGCCTACACAAAAAAAACATGGTCAGAGCAGCGAAGGAGGGGGCAGTAGCAAGTGCATGTAGGCGGATGCCCCTACATGAATAATTTTAGGCGGGATTGCATTCTCCTGAATGTTTGTCTGCGGGAATGCATTCCCCTGAATCTTTTGTCTGGTTTTGAACTTTATTTGGAGTGCATGAATGCTGTAATGCTACTTTTGAGCTTGTGCATCTCTATTTGTGCATGTTTGAACTTGTTTTCAACTTGTCTATGACACAACGCTTCTCAACTTGTGTATGTCACCGGACGGGTTTCAAAAAACACAACGCTTTTCGACTTGTGTATGTCACCGGACGGGATGGAAAACACAAAGCTTTTCAACTTTTGTATGTCACCGGATGGGTTTTAAGAAGACAACGTGGATCAGACGGATGAATTCAATGCACTAACTAAGTAACTAGTCATTATCGCACGATGGAACACACCGGTCAGACAGGTGGATTCAACGCGGAATGTCCACCGGATACGGTGATCACCGGAGCCTTGGGTTGATTAACCTTAGGTTGATTGGGATAACAAGTCCAATGCGGTGATCCCCAGATCATAAATTAATTCCGTTGTGCAAGGCTGTCAGGTTGCTCATGGGTCCAACTATTGCGTTGACATCACAGTACCAACGGAATCTAAAGTAGATGGTAACTCCATCACAGTACCAACTACAACATTCTATGTACAATGCAGATGTCTATTGTCTAGACATACACCCACGGATGGTTGTTAACGCCTAGCAAAAAGGGTAAGGCAAGGCCCTCCCATCAAGTTTTTTACACGACGCCGACCGGTTCTTCCAAGGAACAGAAATAAAATGGCCCTACTCGTCGTCATCGTCGGGAACCACCTCCTCGTCATCATTGTCACCAGCTCTATCATCGCCGTTGCCTCCTCCCACCGGGGGTGCACCTTCCCCATCTAGGGTGAACATGACCACCATGTCGCAGGCCAGGTACCTGACCTATCCGCGGGCAGCCTCCTCGTCCCCGGGTATGATGCCCATCCGTGCCTCCTCCAGGGGCATGTTGGGGAGCCGGCTCTTGAGGCTAGCCAGGGTGTGCTCCACCGCTTGCGCGGCTAGATCGCGGGCGCTTGCCACGGCGGCCACCCGGATAGCATCGCCCAGACCCTCCAGGCGGGCGTTAATCTCGTTTAGCTGGGGCATGAGCCCTCCGGGGTCGTCGTCAATGCCCCGGGGACGAAGACTCAGATGCCCGAAGCCCGCCAGCTCCCAGGCCGACCTGAAGCGCTATAGCATCACCTGGAGCATGCGGGTGAGGCCCAACATGCTCCCTCGAACGGCGTGCAACTCCAACGGCGAATGGTACTCCGCAACGGCTTCGGTGAGTTGAGCCTCGGCAGAGACCGCTCTTGCCAAGGCAGTGGAGGCGCGATCATCGGCCTCCTCTGCCTTGCGGCGCGCCTCCTGGAGTTGAGCCTCCAGTGCCGCCCGGACTTCCTTCAGCTCAGCCTCGTGGGCGCTGGATCCATCACCGGCGCTGGATCCGCCCCGGCAGAGATAACTCCGGGCGAGCCTACCAGAAGGCGGAGCCGGGGAGCCATAGAGTCCACCTCCATTTACAGCCATTGTCTCTCCTAGTTCTCCCACTTGCCGCGAAGGTTCAAGGGGATGAAGTCGCGCCTCGCCTGGCGGATCCGAAAGTAGCACCCACCCACCGTGCGGGGGATGGCATTCACGCCTGGACCAGGTGACACCGGCCCTTCCCGGCGCACCTGGAAGAAGTGGCGGAAGAGTGCCACCGATGGCCGAACCCCGACGAAGGCTTCACAAAAGTGTGCGAAGATTGCCAGGATCATAAAGCTGTTGGGTTGTAGGTGAACCAGATGGATGTTGACGGCCTCGAGCACCGCCATGCAGAAGGGCGAGAACGGGGGCACGAGCCCCACCGCCAGGCAGGGGAGGAAGACCACGATCTCCCTCGATCCCCGGCAGTCAGCGAAGGCCGTGCCAGCGCGGAGCATGGTGTTGGCGGGGACCAGGCCCCTTGCTCTCCTCACCGCCGTTGCATCCACGGTGGACGGGGTGAAGTCTAGGACCCAGGGGCCGCTCTCTTGGCCTTTGCGTGTCATGGTAGGAGCCTGAGTGAGGTTACAAGCGCGAGGAAGACGAAGGCGAGGAAGGCGATGGAAAGTGACAGGCGAGAAAGGATTCACGGCATGTCACGCACGATATCCGAAGAGCCCGCGGCGATTAAACAGAGTGACGCCCACAACCAGCCCCCGGTTCGGTATCCTTCGAGGAGAAGGAACCCGCCTTTAGCGCCACGGTCAATGTGCTCATCATGCCACCGCCTGACACGGATCAGGGATAGCGCGACTTCCCCGTAAACCAACATGCTTACAGAGAGGCGTGCGGCAGGCGGCCGTGGCAGCGCCTCGATACGGGCACCGACCCGTCCCATCGGCACGTTCAAACGAAAGGCCCAGAACAGCCCGCCTCATAAGGCCAGTCTCAGTGGGAGTTACTAAAATATCATGTTGTGGATACTCCCAAACTGCCTAACTTTATGGGGGTATCCAGAACAGCCCACCTCATAAGGCCAGTCTCATGACGCTCATGGCCGACTGTATTTTGTTACTGAAATCTTTTAAAATAAGTGTACGAACTGTAAATGGAAATGCTCTAATGCGTCTTCTACTTAACCTCGGCTGTTGTGCTTGTTGTTGCACTCCTATAATTCATGTGTTGCCACGCTAGTAGATCTTGTTAGCTTTGACCGGTGAGACCATTGAGAGCACCGGATATAGCCTCAGGTCCGTTAGGTGATACACTTTCTGGTGAGAACGTTTAGATCACCTAATAGAGCCTCAGGTCCGTCCAGTGATACACTGTCCGGTGAGACCATTGTCTTCCCCGTAAACCAACATGATTACAGAGAGCGTGCGGCAGGCGGCCGTGGCAGCGCCTCGATACGGGCACCGACCCGTCCCATCGGCCCGTTCAAACGAAAGGCCCAGAACAGCCCGCCTCATAAGGCGTGTGACGCTTCGTCAGATGTGTACTTGAGGGCAGGTGACCCTGGGGTCCTAGGCTGCCCCGGTGGCAGCCCGAGACGGCTAGCCAGGAATGACGCGGAGACATCCCGGGATACAGGTGGCAACCCCAGATCTCGACGACGGTGAAGGAGATGTTGAGCGAGAACAGCACCAGCATTTTTGGCAAAAGAGGAGACACAGATCCACCCCGACAGGACCAGGGTAAAGTCTCAGCACTGAGGGAATCTTGAATGCTGCTCCACTCCAACACTCCAGCCGTGTAAGTGTCCTTTAGCTGGTATGATGCTAGAAGAAAACTAGCGACGAGTTCATGTGAACCAAATTGGTTGAACTTGTAGCATATACCATGCTGTGGTTATACATTTGCTCTTGTAAATGGCTCATGGCCGACAGTATTTTGTTACTGAAATCTTTCAAAATAAGTGTGCGAGGAGAGGAACAAGTGAACTCCATCTCACGAGAAATGCTGTCAAGGTCTCAGATCGATCCGCACATTTCACAGCATCCTATGTTTCACAAATATTTCAGGAATTCATGGGCATTCTATGCACCATGACGATGTCTAGACATACAGCCATGGTAAACAGAGTATAATGAATGTGCTAACAAAATGAGAGTTAATAACTATGAAACTTAGCTCCACTAATATCCACTGCTACCATTGAACCATCTCTTTGATTAGAACCCCATGGTATCACAAATCGCGCGCGAAGAAGATGTAGATCACCAGGCTTGCTCTGTTCAAGCGGAAAAAATAAAGATTAAGTCATCGTAAAGAGGAGTTTCTGAGCGAAGAAGAGGAAAAAATTGTATGATGCACCACCTCACCTACAAATCAGTCATCGAGCACATCTTCAGGGAGCTTTGTTGCCTACAAATGAAGAGGAATATTAGTCAAAACTAAACATGCCTCACAAAACGACATGTTGTCAATTTTGATGATCTGAGAAATACCTCTAGGGCTTGTGGCAGCACCGGTCCATACAACCTGCCTTGGTTCGCTCCTACATCTGGTAGGATCCGAGCAGCTTCCTGAGCAATGACGGCTTTGAACAGCTCATATCCTTCGGTTGAAAGAGATGTTGTGAATGATGCAACGCGACTCATATTGCGTAATTCACGGTACCTCGGTAGGGTTTCAGAATACTCGTACATGGTACTCTTCCTTATCGTTGGAAATGCACTCTTCGCCCGCATTGTCCACCTATCCCAAACACAGCAGTCTGGAAGCTTGCATTCGCCACGATAGCCCAATACAAAGAACATGTGTGAGCAGGGGAGGCCAAGGGATTGCAACTTACGACAAGAACAAGAGATCCCCTCCAAATTGCCCTCAGCGTTCAATTCACATTTCACATGGAACCAGATGTCTCATTTGTCCTTCTTGGCGACAATATACTCTTCTGTATCATCGCCATCTAGGATCTCAACCAGATGACACTTGCTTGCTGCTGGTATGCTAAACTGCACTGTAAAAAAAACAGCAGGTGTGAACCTTTTCTTCGCATCTATCTCAAGAATTGGAGCATCTGGAGCTGTGAATGGCTCAGATTGCAAGGCAATTTTATCATCATCAGCCTCATTTCTGCGCGTCCTTGAAAGGCGGCTCTCATAGCTCTGCACTATTTGTAACAGTGTCATTTTAGGATTCAGCTTCATCTGAAGCCTATCATTGAGGCTCTCACTCCGTTGGTTGCTCCTAATTCCTAAATAGCACTTACCCACATGATACACAACACACCATATTTTCCTCAGTTCATAAATCAGATAAATCCAAGAGTCCGTTGTAACCTCATACTCTGAAAGGAATGCCAGCCATTTCTTCTCAATCTCTTCTATGGAGCAACAGTCATACATAAAGACCTTGAACACATCCTTCACTTTGTCATCTTTAATATTACGCACAAGTTTATGCTCAATATGCCATCCACAAAGCATATGCGATGTATTCGGCCACACAGTCCTTATTGCTCTTTGCATAGCAAGGTCTCCATCAGTGATCACGGAAATAGGATGCTTCTGAATACTAGCGTCCGAAAATGTTCTAAGCAGCCATTCAAACGATGCTGCATTCTCATGAGAAATTATTGAACACCCAAAAACAACAGTGCGTTGATGATGATTCACCCCAACTAAAGGAACTAGGGGCATGTTGTACCGATTAGTTTTGTACGTGCTATCAAATACAACGACATCACCAAATGCTGCATAATCAAGCAGGCACTGGGTATCACACCAGAACAGTCCCACCATATGTCCTTGCCCATCAGTCATGCTCCTGAAAAAAATTCAGGGTCTCTCAGTTCACGCTCCCTAAGGTGTCTGAGGACTGTTTGAGCATCACCAGCAGAAATTGACTCCTCCTTATCATGATGGATGAAGTTGTAGAAGTCTCGTTGTGTGTAGCCAACTTTATCATACCCACCGTACTACATTTCCTGAACTTCGTATATCAGGTATTTAGGGATACCAGTAAAACTGAATCCTTTCTCAAGAGCATATGCATTGTAAAACTGAATTCCTTCATATTCACTAGCGAACGTCGTCGTAACAATTTGATTGTACTCCATCAAAGACCCACTATCCGCCATCTCCAGCAAGGACTCCTGCATCCATCAAGAGCGTTACACAAATTAGATATCCACGTAACAAATTCACACCTTTTGTCACTGTCTACCGCAAGTTGCCATCTGATGAACACCGACATATCAAGAAACGAAATTTGAGTGAACGACGGAGTCCAACCTGCTGAATTGAAACTAGTGCAGCGGCCGCAAGGGCACGACGAGGTCGAGAAACACAACCGGCAAGGTGGGCGATGGCGGCGGAGCACGGCTGCGGCGACTAGGGCACCCCCGCGTAGAGGCTACGGGCGGCGGAGTGCGGCAGGGGCTGGCAAAGTGTAAGGCCGTCGACAACGACCGAGGGCCACGACCAGGGAGACGACGAGTGTAGGGAGTTGGCAGTGGCGGCGCCGGCGGCGGCTTGGTCACAGAGGAGGCGCAGGCGGCTAGAGGCAATGTGTGCGGTTTGGGGTTCGCCCTCGGCGCGGGCCGGAGGTGGGCTGGTGGTGAGGGGGGTGTTGGGTGGGTAAATGACCTTCTTACCCTTCAGGGATTAAAATTGTCTAATGCAATTAATTTCGGGAGGTACCAAGAGGTACCTCCAACCACCGTAAAAGGACTCTCTTTTAATACTTAGAAAAATAGAGACAACCTAGTCTAACATTAGAGATAGTAGTTCTCTTCGGGTCAGACGCAACGCTCCATGGAGTCTACCAGCTTCGTGTCTCTACCTTCTACCTTGTCGTATCAATTAGTAGCCTCATAGCACGTTGGAACTACTTAGGCCCCGTTTAGTTCCAAACAATTCTCTCTCCAGACTTCACTATTCACCTATCACATCAAATCATATCAAATTTCTCTCCTCATGTATGGAGCATTAAATATAGGTAAATAAAAAAACTAATTACATAGTTTTAATGTACACGACGAGACGAATCTTTTGACCCTAGTTAGGTCATGGTAGGATAATGTTTACCACAAACAAACGAAAAGTGATACAATATGCTACAGTGTCCTATGTGACTTTTCTATCAAATTTTCACATCCTCTTTTCAGGAACTAAACACCCCCTTAGTGAAGTTGAGGGCACCTGAAGTGACGAAAGGCATAAGCCACTAGCGAAGAAAAGCGTTCGGGAGTGATGGGGTCTCCCTCTTTTGTCACTGTGTTGTGGACTTTTTTTAATGATATTTGATCATTCGTTATATTTTAAAAAATTATGTAAGTGTAATTTATTTTATTTGGTGACTTAATCACTGTACATACTAGTAGGATTTATTTTACCGTATACTTAGATTAAATTTTTAAATAAAATAAATGGTAAACAACTGTGGAAAAATCAAGAGCGAATGGTAACGGAGGGAGTAGCTGCGTTGCGCTTGGCCTCCCCTTCAGGCTTCAAGGCATGACAAACGAAAGTAGCCCGTTCCACTTGCGTGTGTCGAAAGAATCGCGCCTCCCTCCCAACTTGCAGGAATCCAATCACCCCAATTCCGCGAACAAAACTGACACGCCATTTCCTTTCCTCACCACCTCCGCCCGGGCAAGCCGTGATCCCCCAGGCCCCAACCGAACAAAGCAGACCCACGCACGCGTCCGGGCGCCGCCATGGCCGCGTGGCGCCTCCGCCGCGCCGGGGCCGCCCTCGCAGCCTCCTCCGCCGTCGCCGTAGCCCTCGCCGCCTCATCCGCTTCCGCCTCCGACCCCTCCGCCGCGGCGCTCGACGCCGCGCGGCAGCTCGTAGCGCAGCCGGGGGCCGCACCGCCCTCTCGAGACGCGCAGCGCGCGGCGCTGGCCGGCTCCACGCCCGCGGAGCCCCTCGATGTGCTCGTGGTCGGCGGCGGAGCCACTGGATGTGGCGCAGCGCTCGATGCTGCCACCCGTGGCCTTCGGGTAGGTCTCGTGGAGCGCGAGGATTTCTCCTCCGGGACCTCCTCCCGATCCACCAAGCTCATCCACGGTGGTGCGTGGTCTTCTCCAAACCAAATAATCCGTACTGAGAAGTTCTTTTGTGCAATCAAATCCTTCCCAGTTTTGCTTCACCATATGCTTCCCCCGAAATAGGAGTCCTATCGAATCCTTTGCGGTCTGACGAAGCGTGAAAGATCCATTTTGGCAATTTGGTGAGCCAATGTAGCCTATTGATGATTGATGTGTTAGGTTTGTCACTATCATAACAACACAGCACACTGCACACCCATAATTATTGTTTGACTACTTAGCAAGTGGAGATTTAGTTGAAGGAAGATTTCTTCTAGGATAGCCTTACGCCACTTATTAATATGTGAAAGAATGCTTGCACTTCACAAGCCCTGGCTTAGCTATGTCTGTGAGCAATGTAGACTTATTTCTAACGTCGTGCGCCAATCTACTAATCTGTATGCAATATGAACCATGCCTGCCTTATGTGTGCACATGATGAAATAACATTTACTACTGTTCAATACCTACATTTGAAACTTGGAATTTGACTTTTATCCAAACATACCCTAACTGTTTTATTTTACTTGTACATAAGGGGATAAATCAGGTGAAAATATACTATTTTTTGAAAAAAAATGTTTTTAGTGTGAGTCGCAAATCAACATGAAAGATTCCCAGAAAGATCGAGTTCTGGAATGTTCAGTTAAGCTCTAAAAGTTCAAGGATAAATTCAGAATGGGCTAGATGAACAGAAAAGAGAATCTGACTGTAAACATTAACTTTGAATCTTGGCATTAAATTTTTGGGGATTTTTCATGTCGATTTTGTGCTAACCGTTGAAACTAAAACTTTTTCAAGGTTCCAAAAATTAACTTGATATGCGTGCCGCCATGACTAACTTTTGTATAACTGTGACCAAATGAAATTGAAATGTAAGGTGTATCTTCTCCTTACTTTTATTGTGAAAATGTATTGCTTCTGTGTTTCCTCCTACTGATGCAATAAATTCATTTTGCTTCCTGCTCCATAGTGCCATCATTTGCAGATAGATGGCTTAGCTTGAAATGAATGCAATGGATGAATATATTGCAAATATTGGGTTGCTATTTTGCGATTTGGAAAAAAATACATAGTTTGTGCAAACGAAAGACAATAATTACTAAACAAGAAATAACACCACCATATTAACTTCATTTGTACAGGTGTGCGGTACTTGGAGAAGGCAGTGTTCAATCTTGATTATGGCCAGCTCAAACTTGTATTTCACGCACTTAAGGAACACAAGCAGGTTATTGAGAATGCTCCCCATTTGTGCCATGCTTTGCCATGCATGACTCCTTGCTTTAACTGGTTTGAGGTTGTATACTACTGGTTTGGTTTAAAGTTTTATGATCTAGTTGCTGGAAGAAGGCTGCTGCATTTGTCACGATATTATTCTGTAGATGAATCAGTTGAACTTTTCCCAACCCTTGCAAAAAATGGCCACAATCGTAGTCTAAGAGGAACAGTGGTATACTATGATGGTCAAATGAATGATTCTCGGCTAAATGTGGGGTTGGCATGCACGGCTGCAGTTGTTGGTGCAGCTGTTCTAAATTATGCTGAAGTTGTTTCCCTGATTAAGGATGAATCTGGAGAGAGAATCATTGGTGCACGCATTCGTGACACACTATCAGGTAGAATAAAGTATGTTCTTTCGCTACCCGCTATATAAATTAACCATCTCAGAGTGTAGTTCAAGTTATCTTTTTTATTTGACAATCCTGTGTACCTTTCCTCCATATGTTCACATATTAATGCTAACAGAGTTTTTCAGTTCCAAATGCCACTCTGTGTATTACTTCTGTATGGTATAGGGATGCAACTAAAGTAGAAGTTTCTAGTTTCAATTCTATTCTTCGTTTTTCCTTAACGTGTATAAAATTATATTGGAAGGTACTATACGTGATTTCTATGGTGATCCTGTATACCCCCCCCCCCCCCCAAAAAAAAAAAAAAACTTTGATAGCATACGAGATTGACTAGATGGACATCTGTACAACAGCGACGACTAAGCCTTTTAATCACAAGCAAATATTTTTGAATGCCGTGCAGTTTTTGTTAATGTTCTGAAGGTGATATGGAATAGGTATTTGTGTTAATTCACTAAGAGCTGTCTGCCTTCAATTCTTACTGAATATTCTATTCACTTTAATATAGCACTTCATTGTTTTTTTTTATCTTACAGTGACGACTTTACTAGCTACCTCCAATTGGAGTAGTTGATAATTTGTTGACTATGATTTCTGAAAATTTAAAATTAAGTGTTGAGTTTCTACAATAAATACTTGTGTATTAAGATGGCTATATGATCCTGAAGTGTTTTCAAGCATTGTACTTTTCTTTTGAAATAAGTTATTATGCTTTACTTAATTTCTTTTCTTCTTGATGTTAGTGTTGTTAAGCTTTAAGAGAAATTTGAAACACAGCCATCCTCCAGGAAATGAAAATTTTTAAATAGATGTCCGTGCGCCTGTTGATCTTGTTCTTCTGCATGTGTTTCAGGCTTTTAGATGCTGGCCTTTCAAGATCCATTAGCCTAATTTACTATCCAGTTCATTGTTACGACTCACAAGCATGCTTAAGTTATTGCTTGTTCCTAACTGTCACAACAATATAATATATTCTGAGAACTTAATATCCTGATTTCTTTACTAAAAAAGATGGATTTTTTCATAAAGCAGTGGATGAGTATTTCATATTTCTATACATTATGCTCTTTTCAGTTAGATCGAAGATCGTTCTGGAATATGCTAACATCTTAACCGCAATGGTCATTTAGATCTGTTACTGACTCGTTGTAGTTTGTAAAGTACTAATGCATGAAACAAATGCCAAAAGAGTTCTATTTGGGACTAAAAGGCTTTGGTGGTGGTGTGTACTCTCTTAATTTCATATTCCTTCTGTGTATTATTGCTTCCATGTGGAAAATTAGTTATGTGGTAACCAGGTTACTCAAAGCCAGCTCCCCTCCCCAAGGACATCATTTGAACTTGTTTTGAGAGTTGGATTTGGTTTTGGAGATGAGGAAGCAAAATTAAACCAAGGGAAAAGTTGAAGGTCTTCAAAGAGACCTTTTCGTTATGTCATTGCACCTTCTATGTGGAATTGTGGGTTGCCAATTTGCCATTACCAGCATTTTGATGTACTACCATTCTGCTTTGTTGGTTGCCACATGTATATTGTCTGAAACTGATTGTGTCATCTATTTGGTGTTTTTGTGATTCAGCATCATCTAGAGTATTGTTGCTTATGTAACTATGATATAGTCCTTATGTTCTCACTTAATTGCAAATGCGTGTCAGGTAAGGAGTTTGAAACCTTTGCAAAGGTGGTAATTAATGCAGCAGGACCATTCTGTGACTCTGTGAGGAAGATGGCTAATAGTAATGTAGCGCCCATGATCTCTCCAAGCAGTGGTGTGCACATTGTACTTCCTGATTACTATTCCCCTGAAGGGATGGGGCTAATCGTCCCAAAAACCAAGGATGGCAGAGTTGTATTTATGTTGCCATGGTTGGGAAGGACAGTTGCAGGAACAACTGATTCTAGCACAGCAATAACAATGCTTCCTGAACCACATGAGGATGAAATACAGTTCATATTGGATGCAATCTCTGACTATCTTAATGTTCAGGTGTGCTTGCATATATGCTAATCTTCTCTTAAATTCCTTTACATAGTACTAAAGTAATGGTATAAAGCTCTTTTGAGACTTTTTAGAAGGTATTATTGAACATATTTTCATATTGTAATTGGTTGCAAAAGTGGAGGTGATGGAAGAACATTTTAATAGCTATTTAAAAATTAAAACACATTTCAGTTCTACTCTCTATCAATCCTAACGCTTCTCTTAGTATGTTGAGTTTACTGCATGAAATGTGGGTGACAGACTACTTCAAGTATTAGGGCAAGTACATTGGTGCCGTCTCATAGGCGATCTTATGCAGCGACACGTAATCTTGAGTCGACTTATCAGATAGGTTGTTGTTTTGGTTGTCTGGTAGTAATACAATATCCCTTAATTTATGGGGAAATAAAGAAATTTTATTGGTTGCATGGCAACAAAACTCGTACAATGGTGGAGGAGTTGTCTCATAGTCCTAAAATTTAGCTCATGAGGCGGTTGTTTCGCGAAACAATGACCTACTTCTCTCACCTCGCTCTCTCTCCTCCATATCAGCAAAAATCCTACGTGACGCTGCATAAGACGACCTATGAGACCGCTTACGTGTAGCAATGTAACTGCCCTTATGAGGATGCATGATTATGTCAGTATGTTGTATCTTGCTCTGGCTGTCCATGTTAAATTACTAAAGAACTCTGTCTGATGCTTCTTGAAGGAAGTTCATTTGGCAATCTGTATTTTGTCAATTCCTACATTCTATATCAACCTTCCCAGCAACTTGATGTTCTATTAAATGAAGTTTTTTTGAGAGAAAACAAGCATCTAATTATCATCAGAAAAAAATTGATAGAAAGCTATCGATCAGGAACTAGACTGTTGCTAATGCCTAGTATGTCAAGATTAAACTGTAAGTACTGGTTAACTCTTTAGGATCCCAAGCGATCACAATGGTTACATGGTAACAATTTTATATTTTGTAGTACTCTACTTTTAACCACCATTTTAAGTGCATCAATGCATTCTTTGTTTTTTTTCATATTTCCACTATTTTGTAACCTGTTATTAGAATCATTTTTTTTCCAACAAAAAGGAGGAATAGAGAAAATATTGATTGTTCAAATATAACTGTAATGTCTTCATTAGGTAAGGCGTTCAGATGTTCTTTCCGCCTGGAGTGGTATACGTCCTTTGGCCATGGATCCATCGGCAAAGAACACTGAAAGTATTTCTCGTGATCATGTTGTTTTTGAAGACTACCCAGGGCTAATAACAATTACTGGTGGAAAATGGACAACTTATAGAAGGTATGGCGTACCTTATTGCAACTATAGTTTATTTGTAGAATTGATACGATCTAACTGGTTTGACCTGTTCACGCTTTCAGATTTGCTAATTTACTTATTGGGCCTATTATTTTTGCAGAAAAATAATACATACGTAGAATGTGATTGACTGCAATGTCATATACATAACAAAATTATGAAACTAGTAGAG
The DNA here is from genome assembly GCA_033239725.1 of Echinochloa phyllopogon. Taxonomy (NCBI): domain Eukaryota; kingdom Viridiplantae; phylum Streptophyta; class Magnoliopsida; order Poales; family Poaceae; genus Echinochloa; species Echinochloa phyllopogon. Next base: position 9,476,570 of record BTCW01000016.1, on the reverse strand, counting down.
TTCGATCACAACATACACCTTCAAAGCAGACACAGGACTGCTCATGTTTTTCCAAGAATAAATGACCATGTTGCTATCATATACATAGCTAGTAGTGCCTAGCTAATCTGCTCCACTTTCATGGTGCCTAGCCAAGCTCTGCCGAGCTTGCATTGTGCCTCCACTGTTGTGTTCACCTACATTGTGCCCATGTTTTATGCTAGCTCAACTGAATATAACTACATAAATTGCAATTTATGCGCTGCTCCGAGCTGCACCCTCAGCCTGTCATCGTGCAGTGCTGCAAAACTGGACCTGCAATAAAGATGAAGAAGGTGGCTGAGGGCTCTACCAACATGAACAGTCTCGTACGGCTGTGGCAGCTGGAAAGAGTGAGAAGATGATGATGAGCCAATGAAAAGATTTAGAGTGGGAAGTAGCTTAATACAAGAATTTTGCCAAGAGTTTGTTTGGTTCCCTGCTTTTTTTCTCAGAGGTTTCTTAGAGTGGTGAAAGAGAATGGAAATACATGCTAAACTACTGCAGCCACCACCACCAACTAACTTTTAAATAGCACAGTATATATAATACATTATAGTGGATTGTCATGTACTTCATTGGCAGTACTTTATTTTAGTTTGACTACTAGTGTCACTTAACGCCAAACCAATGAGTTGTTTTTTGCTATTAGGATATATTGTCCTTACAGAAAAGATGCTTTCTGGTCAATATTTAAGTTCATGTACATGTGGTCTGTTTTTCAGTTCATGTACAAAAGAGTGCATATTGTACTCACTATATCTATTGATGCCCCACTGTTGAATTCTAATGGGTTTTTGTTCATTCAGTATGGCTGAAGATGCTGTAAATGCAGCAGTAAGGTCTGGGAATTTGAAGTCAGCTAATGGATGTGTGACCGATAATTTGCATATTGTTGGTGGATATGGATGGGATCCTGCTTCTTTTACTGTCCTTGCTCAGAATTATAAGAGAATGAAAAAGACAAATGGTGGCAAAGTTATTCCAGGTGCAATGGACAGTGCTGTATCGAAACATTTGTCACATGCATATGGAACTTTGGCTGAAAAAGTGGCTACAATTGCCCAGGTGTGTTCTCATGACTCCATAGTGATAGTTATGTGAACTCCAATTTGTCTCTTCATCTATTGGGGATTTGGGGGAGTATGTTAGCAATAAACTTTGGTGTGTGTGTGTCTGTCCAGGTGCTTGCTAGTGTCCAGGTTCATGGTCGGTCACTAGTGAGCAGATTTCTAGCTGTAATGGAGGAATAATAGCCAGTCAGAGTAGTTTGACTGTAGTAATTAGGTGATTGGCCCCTTATTGTAGCTCTTTACTGTCCATAAGTAGAGCAGAGAACAGAAAAGGCAACCATTCCACTGTGTTTGCGCGTGCATGTGTGTGTTCTGTGACCCTTTGAGGGCTTTATGCCTTGCAATTGGTATGGGACTTAAGAGTCCCAGCCACATTGCACAGGATCCTCTTCACTGCCGCCATGTGCTCCACTATAGGTCACTCCATGAATCGACTTAGGTACCCCACGCTGAAAGTGAGGTCTGACCTTGTGTGGACAAGATAGCGGAGGATTCTGATGATCCTCCGGTACTGAGTGGCGCCCACCTCTGCCACCGTGCTGTCACGGCTCAGCTTGAGCCGCTCCTCCATGGGGGTGTGCTAGGATGAATGCATGATGGCAGGATTAGTGTTGATTTCGTCGGCACTAAGGACCCGCTCGCTGACATTCAAATGAAGGCAATTGTGGTGAGTTAGATTCCATGAACTTCGTACTAGGATTGGAGTGATACACATCGATTCCAGGTCCACACGCAAGGATTAGAGGGAGATTGTTGACAATAAATATCTGTATGTGTTTCTGTCCAGGTGCTTACTAGTGTCCAGGTTCATGGTCATTAGTGAGCAGATTTCTAGCTGTGATAGTTAGGAAGAATAATAGCCAATCAGAGTAGCTATGGCCTTATGGGCTTATGACTGTAGTAATTAGGTGATTGACTCAGGCCTTATTGTAGCTCTTGGCTGTGCATAAGTAGGGCAGAAAACAGAAAAGGCAGCAAGCTTTTGCAGCACCATTCCACTGTGTTCATGTGCGTGTCTGAACAAACCTGTGAAGGCTTTCCAGAGTAACATAAGCTTACTGAAAAGCACAAGTGTGATAGTAATAATGATGATTCACTGCAGGTTTTTAGTGGGTTCTTTTGGAACCAAAAACTTATTTTCTTCCCTGAGATACATAATGTTTTATTTTAAAATTGAATAAATGTTTTTTCTCAAAAACGCAGGAGAGCTGCGCATAATATATTAAGAAGATAGAATGGGATAAGAACCCATACAACACAACACGATAATTGAATAAATGATTAACAAACCATGGATTTTTTAATATTTTTAAGGATGAAATAACGATACCACATTCAATTTCAGTTTTAAAGTGCATTATGAAAGTAAACAGTAATGATTATAATAGGATGAGAACCCTATTGAACCGTGTCCAAATCAGTTGCCAAATTAACAGAACAAGATATCTGTGTTTAGTACTGAGATGACACTTGTTTTTGTATTAGTTGTTCAGCCGTTTTGCATAGATATGCATGCATGTTGTTGAGACAATGTCACAGGTGACAAAGCACCCTTCATGTCTGCAAAAATGGTATGCTTTCTGGACATCATTTTTTCATTCATCCTATTATAAGCATTCTCATATCTAAAAGGGTTTCCACTAAAATCCATCATAGTCTGGCCATGTGCATCTGTTAGGAAGTTGGATCATGGACCTAAGTGCTGTTTCGTGTGAGTGTGCGCATGCCAAAAATTTCTAAACCCAATTTCCATGTTTCAAAAAAATTGCATCAAATGATGTACAATGATCTAGGTTCCTTTTGACATGAGCGTCCACATGATTCACCCTGTATTGTTTCTAGAGTAACTGATGGAAACTAGCGGCTGTTGCAAACTAGTCATCATGAATATTTTTTATTCCTGATGTTTTTGTAAATTATCGATGATGATTTAACTGTGGCACATTCTTGACATGTTGATGGTTTCAAGTTGAGTGTGGCTATTGTCCCATTCAATGGCTGAACAATCTGGTGCAGCACAAATTCATAGTTAATTTGTTTGCCTGAAAAGTGTGATATCTACTACCTATTTTTTTTCTGCTATTCTTAATATTTGCACTTCATTAATATTATTAATATTTTTAGAACGAAGGCTTGGGAAAGCGGCTTGCTCATGGATACCCGTTTTTGGAAGCTGAAGTAGCATATTGTGCTCGTCATGAGTATTGTGAATCTTCTGTGGACTTTGTTGCAAGGAGATGCCGGCTAGCTTTCCTTGACACAGATGCCGCTGGGAGAGCTTTGCCCCGGATCATTGAGATTTTGGCTTCAGAGCACAAGTGGAATAAGGCAAGGAAGAGGGTTGAACTTCAGAAGGGTAGAGAGTTTTTGGAAACATTCAAATCATCCAATAATGCCCAATTCAGCGATGGGAAACATAATGGTAAGACACGATTGGTTAATGTGATTATCTTGTCCGCATCCAATTTATGATTTAATTTTATCTCATGGGCAGGACGATGACCGAAAATGCAATTATATGGATATAAGCGTGGACCTTATAATAGCACAAGTTCACTTAAACAAGCAGGCTTCGATACAAGATTGAACCGGTCAATGTTGCAAGGTTCAGTTTCCCAATTTGCACGCATGTTTGTGAATTGGACGTGCTGATTACAGCAAAATAAGATGTGGGCACGGCACTATAATTGTATATACCGTATTAGTCGATTTTAAAATAAACTGGAATGAGCGACCAAAGGTTTCTTGCTTCTCAACCACGGATTTGCACATTTTATGGTTGTCTTCCATGCAATTTATTTAGTTGGAATTGGAGAGAATATATGCAAGACTGATAACAAAAGCATATGAGCCATTTCATCTCGTTGGTATGTGTGACCATTTATGCTATACTGGTGTTTCTGCCCCTTACTATGAAGTTTATGTAATTTTGTCCTTTTCTTAACTTTGCGATTTTTGCCCCTCCTATTTGAAGTTGAAGTTGCCGTTTTGACTCTGTTGGTTGGAGCTGCATTAATAAAAATTAATTAAATAAATAATCGTTTAGAGATATGGGAAAGACATAACTACCACTAATCTAATATCTTTGTCAGCCCATGTGGGCCGAGCAGCCTTTCCCTTTCTCTCCCCTTGCGTCAAAGCCTAGGAATGGCGGCTGGGCTGGCGGCGCGATAGGTGGTGGTGCAGCGGGTGGTCAGGCCCTGGTACAGTATGGGCCTGTTCGGGACTGCTCTCCTCCAGTTTTTTCAGCTCTGCTCCACCAACTCCACCGTAGAGTGTCATGTTTGGCACCTAGCCTAGCCCCAGCTCCAGGAACACAAGGTTGCGCTGAGAAAGGTCTAATATACACCCAAACGATGTTTTTAGGCCTGTTTTGATGTAAAATATATCAATTCAAGTTTGATGTAAAATATATCAATTCAAGTTTGATGTAAAACATTTTAATTGTTTTAATATATAATTTCCCGTGGGCAAAATAAGCACGGAAAAGTGCATCACAGCCAAAGTGGTCAAGACGTACATGCCCATGCATCACCGAATAGAAATATAATATTGTCCATATATAATTAATAAAGTGCATCATCCAAATTGAAGTCCATAGATAATTAAAAAAAAGTGCATCATCCGAATAGAGATAATTGCCCAATGATAACTAGAGAGTTAAAGAGAGGGCGGTAGCCAACTCATCACGGAATATTCTAGCGCCAAGCTAGAGAGAGGGCAGTGGCCAACTCATCACGGAATACATCCATAGTAGGAGCACTCGGCTCTGCAGTAGACCCATTTGATGCAACTACATATTTTCGATACCTTTCAGGAATTGTTGGAACATAATTTGGATCGCGGTCGACCCGAGCCCAGTCCAAGTCTTCACCGCCATGCTCACGAATGAAGTTGTGAATGACCATAGTAGCCACGACAATCATTTTTTGCTTGAACATTGGGTAGGGTGGCATTTTGAACAGAATTTGCCACTTCATTTTTAGCACTCCAAATGATCTCTCGATAACATTGCGGATGGATGAGTGAATACGATTAAACCTTTCTTTGGGAGTCTTTGGTTCCATTCCTCTGTGCCACTCCGGCATATGATACCTCTCACCTTTATAAGGACAGAGGTAACCCGGACGATTAGGATATCCCGCATCAACAACATAATATTTTCCTATAAATTTGCAAAAATATCAGCCCCCATTTGTGAGAATTTGATCAAACAATTGCAATATACAGGACACTGGTATCAGCTCACCTTTTGGAGGATGTGGAAAAAAGATTTCATCAACTTTTATTGCATTAAACAAGACAGTAGTATCATGCATGGACCTGGGTTGTCCCGTCGACACATAAGTGAACCTCATATCAAAGTCACAAACTGTCAGAATATTTTGAGTAGGTGTGCCAGAATAAGCTGCAGCTAGTTTAGCACCACCCATTGCAAGATTCCAAAATGCTTCGACCTCTTGGTTAGAGTCGCTTTGGTCACTATCAGATTCCTCATTCTGCAAATAGAGACAAATACGACAGTTTCATAGATTAAAAAAGAATAAAGTCTATTTTTGGCCATCGAACTATTGGCGCGGTTTGGTTTTGACCATCCAATTTTAAAACCGGATATCTTTAACCACTCAACTCTGTAAACCGGGTATAAACAGCCATCGACCCCTGTTTTGACTGGATTTAAGTGGTTTTGACTGCCAGGTTGGACTCATTGGACACATCACCATGCTGACTGGACTCGGGCCCACACGTCAGGCCGTCTCCCTTCCTTATTTCACCTGTGAGTCCCCGACCAAATCGATTCCTCTCCGAACCCTAGAACATACGCACACGGCGACGCGACGGCGTGACTGGGATCTGACGGTGGCGCAGCGGCGCGACTGGGATCCGTCGGCGGCGCGGCGGCACGACTGGAATCCAGTGGCTGCGTGACGGCAACGATAGAATCCGGCGGCAGCGCGACTGAAGCACGGGTCAGTTGTCCTGGTCCTTTTGCTGTCGTTACTCTCTGCATGGCGATTTGGATTGTTTATTTGATTGGGTTAGTTGGTGACAGATTGTTTAAGCGTGCAATTAGATTGTTTATTGCTTGGATCTGGTGCATCTGGTACGGTTTCTTGGGTTGTATAAACTAGGATTTGACGATGTGAGTTGTTTAATTGAAGGATCTGACAATGATATTTTTTCATGCTTTTGTCTATAGATGCATATGATATAGAGTAGAAAGAAAGGCGAAGATGGATGTGTTGGGAACATTACCAGTGCGGTTTCATTTCAATGGAGAGTTCATAACATCTCAAAAGAAACGTTTTTACTGTGGTGGAAAGGAAGAGATCTCACACATAGATAGGGACAAAGTGTCTCTGCCTGAGATTTGGGGTCACTTGAAGGATCATTACAATGTAAATGATAGAGCTCTACTGCATTGGCTATTTCCTGGCAAAGATCTGATCAATGGGCTACGTGTACTAGTAGATGACACATCATGCATTGAGATGGCAAATACCATTGTGGAAGGGGGAGTGGCAGATATTTATGTTGAAGCCCCAGAAGCTGATCATGATGATGATCTTGGACATGAACCACCAAGCAACGCCATCACATTGACTCAAACCAAGGATAACAGAGACAGAGATATTCAGTTTGTCAAAGAATGGTACAGTCCAAGCAAGCTGGTGAAGAAAAATGCAATTATTGAAGAATTCAATGCTAGTGGTAGTGACTACTTACCTAGTGATGAAGCATCATCTGAGGAAGATGAGGAAGCATCAGAAATTGTTAGAAAGTTCAAAAAATTCAAGTCAAAGTTTAAGGCTGGTGATGCAGCAAGTCTAGATGATGTTGTATTGGAGAGACCAAACGAAGTGTCAAACATGCATGACATAGAAGATGATGGCAATGCAACTTCATATGAGGATAGTTATGGTGAAGATGATTCTGTAGAAGAGTTAAGTGATGGTGAGGTTGTGACCAGGACAAGTACTTATCCTAGATACAACAAGAATGATCCAAATCCAAAATTTGAGATAGGAATGAAGTTCAGTGGGAAGAGGCAGTTTAAGAAGGCTGTCACCAAGCATGGATTGGTGGAGAGGAGATTCATTAGGTTCATGAAGAATGAGGCAGACAGGATGAGTGCAAAGTGTGATTGGGCCACTTGTCAGTGGAGGTGCATGGCTTCAGTTAATTCAAGGTCCTCTAGCTGGCAGATTGCAAGTTTGAAGGATGTGCATACTTGTCCACCAAGGAGACACAATCGGCTAGTTACTGCTGCAAGGATTGCGGAGAAATATGATAAGATGATCATAGCCAACCCAAGTTGGAGCATAGAGGCAATGAAAGCAACAGTACTGTAAGAAATGTTTGCTGATGTTCATGACCTATTTACATTGTTAGGATGCCAGGACGACCAAAGAAGGAGAGAAAAAGGGAGCCAAGTGAGAAACCAAAACCAGCAAAAATTTCAAGAGTTGGCACAATCATCAGATGTAGGAAATGCAAGCAAATTGGTCATAATAGGTCAACTTGTGACAAAAGAAATGGTGCAGCTGAAATTGGTGACAGATCAGCCAGTGCACAAAGTAGTACTGCTCCAAGAAACTACTCAGGCACTGCACCCCAACAACCATCTTCGGTTACCCCCACCACTCAACAAAGCTGTTCAGCCACTAGAACTAGAAAAAGGAAGGCACCATCTAGCAGTACTGGAAATGCATCAACAAGCTTGTGTACCTCTGCAACAAAAAAACATGTAAGTCTACACAATGCTCATTTCATCCCTATAATACTAAGGAATTTCTTGACATATACTGATACATGCATGTGTATTTCTTGTAGGGATCCACTACAGTTGTCAAGTCATCTGCTAAAGCTAGAGTGCAGACAACAACAACTGGGAAAGTTGAACTCAATTTGCATGCATCTGTGCCTATGTCCCAAGCAAGCTCTAGTGTCACCATCAATATGACTTCAGGAAGGCACAAGCACATGTTCAAGCAGAAGAACCTCCAAGAAAGAAGCTTCAAGTTAGAAGAGGAGCAAAAGCCCTACCAATGTTACTTATGAAAGGTCCTACTGAAGAAAATTGAAGACCAACTTATCTATGAATTCCACTTATCTATGTGTATCAACTTTATTTGTTGCAGTTGTGTCTTTGTAATGCCAAACTGTCGGCACCTTAGTACTATGGCTTCAGTTTGTTTGTACCAGATGGCTATGTGAACTTCAATCAGTTATGTGGCATTTCTATTCTATGTTCGTCAAACATTTCCTTCAGAGATAAACAACATCATGTGCACATAATTCAGAGATAACCATGATTCATATTTCACTCATCAGGCATGGCCAAAACATACAGAACATTTTCAGTTGAACCATTCGTTCCACACTGCAAGTAGCACAAACACAACACAACACTTAATCAGGAACTTGTACAACACTAATTCTGATTCCATCCTACTAACTCTATCCCTCATAGCATCACTCTCTTCTACATTTCGTGATGCATTTGCTTCCATCTCTGCCTTCAATGTTCTGACTTCCCCTTTGTGCTCCTCGACTATGACAGCTGCATCACAAAGGCGATCCCTCATCTCTCTGTTTTGCTTCTTTAGATGCCAAACCATATTTTTCAGATCACGAAGCATTTCTTGGATGAACTCTGGATGGGGATCTTCTGCCCATACCCAAAGGGAACATCTGTCAGTCCGTACCCAAGGTTCAGATTCAAAACCAAATCGACAACTCCAGCACAAATTCGGAGAACCGTACTCACCCGTTGACGGTAACAGGTGAAGTAGCGTCGCCCTGGATTGGCGTCGCTCCAAGAAATCCACCGCGCCGCCTTCTGCCCGCAATAGCACATCCTCGGAGGCGAGTAATACAGCGGACCCTTCCTGTATGGGATTGGAGACCCCTTCCCCCCAATTTCCTTGCGCACTCGAGCTGCTGGATCCACGAGCTCGCCATGCCTCTCCGCCTCTCTCCTCTCCAAACCATGGCAGCTCCAAATCTTCTGGTTGGGGATGGACTCATGGGTGAGATAAGGAAGGGAGATGCCCTGACGTGTGGGCCCGAGTCCAGTCAGCATGGTGATGTGGCCAAAGTGTCCAACCTGGCAGTCAAAACCACTTGAATCCGGTCAAAACAGGGTTGATGGCTGTTTATACCCGGTTTACAGAGTTGAGTGGTTAAAGATATCCGGTTTTAGAATTGGATGGTCAAAACCAAACCGCGCCAATAGTTCGATGGCCAAAAATAGACTTTTTCCTTAAAAAAATAGCATACATGTTGCCATACAGGTTCAATAGACAAGCATAGATTGGTTCAAATACCATATAGGTTCAAATAGCATACATGTTTTAAATAGCATACAGGTTTCAATAGCACACAGGTTAAAAAAAAACCATACAGGTTCAAATAGGATACAGGTTCAAATGGCATACAGGTGCACATTTCATTAAAGATCATGGAAAAAAAATCTAGCTTCCATATTTGTCATTGTGCCTCTTCCTAAGCTAATTGAGCCTTATTTCTCTAGTAGGAAGGGTCATGAACATTTCTCTATAATCCTTCTTCTCAAACAACTGGGTAGCAATGTCATGCTCATCTGAACCATACTCTGCACCACAGTCAAGAACATGTTCCATTATTTCCTTGATGGTGACCTGTTCTTCCTTCTTTGTTGTAAAGGAACTTGAACAATCTGATATCTTCAAAATTGCTTCATGAATTAGAAGTGCTGTGCTTGACTTTGCCTTTTTCCTATCAACAGCAGCAACACGAGGCTTTTGTTTTGGATTTGGATTTGCACTTGGAGTGACCACCTGTACATCCTCATCATCCTCATTGTTGGCATCAATTGGGTCACCTTGTGCATTATCCTATGCAGCTCCATGTTCTTTGTCTACATCAAAAGGTTTCTCTTGAGTATTAGGGATAATAGGATTGTCACTCATAGTGTTTCAATGATCTGCTTCCTCATTTGTAATATTTATAAAAATTTCCTAAGGTAATCCTCATTTTGGATAGGCTTTTTTCTAAACTTTCCACACCCAGGAATATCCTATAAAAAAACACATACATCAGTACATATGCATTCGTATATAATACTGACCATTAAATTGACAACACTCACATTTTTTGCCTTTTTCCACCACTCATTCTCCATTTGAATTGTTTTCGTTGCGCTGTTCCAACCAGTACCTATTTGCTTCCTCTTCAACTTCAGCCATATGCCCCAATCAACTTTTAATTTATCCCACTTGTTCTTGATTTGTGTCTTTGATAATAAGATGCCAGTCATTTGATAAAACCTATCTATTACCTCTGTATAACCTACAGAGTTCAAATGAGTATTTGGGCGATTGCCTCTGTTCACTTGTTCAGCCAGTAACTCACAAACTAATGTCAATTGTGCATCAGTCCAGTCCATTTTATCACCCTGACCATAATATTGCAACAATGTGTTCAAGTAATGAAGACAATCTATATAATTTACCAAGCACTAGCCACAATTTTTCAAGTCATCAGGATGATCATATTGAAATCTCAAAGGAAGAAACAATACCTGCTTGTCAGTCTTCGTCGCTGCACGCTTGCGTCCACTCTGCCCGGCCGGAACAGCACCATGGCCGATGGTGGCTGCAGCCTGTGCGCCAGCCGCCGTAGTGTTTCCAGCCATCCCTGGGCGGCCAGTGGCCTGGCCTGGGACTCCAGCCGCGTGAGGACGCGGGAGCCCCACCCTCGGCGCCGGCGAACTGCCCCGAGTCGCAGTGATGATGCCGGCGATTTGGGAACCATAAAGTAGGTCATCCTGATGTGGAACATTGGATCTACCACCTTCAGCCATCACCTCACCGGAGAGCTCGCCGTGGCGGCCGGAAAAAGGAGATAGGGTTTGGGGAGAGAGGCGGCAGGGGCGGGGGGAGGAGCGCTCTTGCGACGCGCGGGGGGAACAGAGGCGCGGAACAGAGGCGTCGGGGGTGGGGGAGAGAAAGAAAATGATTCGTTTTCTGTGTAACCAGTGGCAGTGGTGGGTAATTACCCCCAACTCTATGAGGACATATGAAACATTGATTTCTGGAGTACCTCTTGAGGAGCTCCCTAGAAAACGTGGAGTTGGCCCTCAACTCCACCTTTTTTTTGGAGTAGAGTTTGTGGAGCTAGACCTGTTTGGCTAGATAGTTTGGGAGTGGAGCAGTCCCAAACAGGCCCTATATATTGGTTTTTTTTGCCCCATCATCATGATCGGCTCTACTATATTGGTGTTTTTGCCCTGCTCTGCACTCTAATGGTGATTTTACTTGTACTTTTCCAACTTTATGATTTTATCCCTCTTTTTTTTAATACGAAGGGACCGTTTACCCTTTTTTTTACTATGTTAGTTGAAGCAAGATTAAACAGATTCCGTGTCAAAAAAAGATTAAACAGATTAAAAAAGATTAATTAAATATATGTCATTATAATTTTTACATTTCGGAGATAATGCTATTACTATTCGTGATATTGTAAACGTGTCATTACAATTTCACTCGTCTTAGAGATGTACCACTGCTTACCTCTTCAACGTGTTTATAAAAATTTCTAGACCAAATACCCTCCTCTTCTTCCTCTGTCTTCTCCCCTTTCTTACTCCATCTCACTCAGATCCGCTGGACAATAGAGCGCCTGACGGCCAGCGGGCTCCACCATCTTCTCGGAGCGTGAGCGACCTCTGCAAGGTTGCAGCCGGTGTCTTTCCGCTCCACTCCCTACTCCCATCCTTCTGCCCCTTTGCCACCATTGACACCACCTTGACGCAGATGGAGACGCGAGGGAACAGTACCCACAGTGAGGAGCAAGCGCAGGCGACTCACCACGACTCCACGACCCCCACCTGCTACTAGTGCTTGCCGATTGGAGAGGAGGGTCCATGGCTTTGCTCTGCTGTGAGATAACGAGGGAGGATAAGCTAGCAGGAAGGCTCCGTACGCTGATTTGTTTGTTCCGCTCGTTAATGTGTGATTGAATTGGGAATAACGGTGCTTGCATCTCGCGAGGAAAAACTGGGTGCTGGGCTGCTGGCGTCTTTGGAGTGGGTGGCTGTGAAGCTCGAATTGGAGAGAGAGTGCAGGAGAGAAAAACTCATTTGGATTGGCAAGCTGCTACTGTGCTTGTTGATCCAGGCCTTGTTTAGATGCCAATTTGGCACCTCAAATTGGGAGTTTTGGGAATCGCGCATCACTGTAGCATTTCGTTTGTATGTGTGAAAAATTGTCAAAAAATTGATTAATTAGACTCAAAATGTTCGTCTCGCATAGTACAATAAAACTGTGTAATTAGTTTTTTATTTTATCTACATTTAGTACTTTATGCATGTTATGACATTTTGATGTGATGAGAATCTTCTTTTTTTATAGTAGAATTTGGGGTTGAATTTGGGATCCTAGGAACGGCGCATCTAATGGTGGAGAGAGAGAAACATAAGGCAGAAGTAGACATGGGTATTTCGGTCCAAATATTTTTATAAACACAATGAAGGGACAAGTAGTGGTATATCTCCAAGACTCCAGAAATTATAATGTTATATTTACAATATCACCAATAGTAATATACTCCGAAACACGACAATTAGAATGGTATATATCCAATTACCCTATTAAAAAATAAAAAAACCCTTTACATGATTGAAAAAGGACAATAGTGCCCCTTAGGCCATCCCAACCCTCCTAGTCAGCTAGTGTCCATAGAATAAATGAGGTGTCAAGTAAACATAAATCCTATGTGCATAAGAGTTAAGGAGGAGAGAGAAGAAAAAACATGGAAACCGGGTTACACGCAGGAAATCAGGTCGTCACGCATTCCAAGGGAGGGAAGCCAGTAAAAACATTCAGACACGTGTTCTAAAAAGTTGGAGGTGAGTGAATGGATTGAAAATTAATCAAGGGCCCACAAGAAGATACTATGGATCGGATATCATAGTTTCTAAATCTGATGTCTGATGAGATGACAACATAGACCTCATAGACATTTTTTATCCACGCCAACACCGCACCACTCGCAGGAACCCCATCCGGTTGAAAAAAAAATCTTTGCGGACTGGATCCCGCCGAACCCTAGCGGCGGCGGCTGGTCTCCCAGGCGCCGGCGGCGTATCTCCTAGGCGGTGAGGCGGGGACGTGAGAAGGCTCGCGCGGGCCCTGAGGCGGCGCAAGATGGCTCACGCGGGCGGCGGCGGGTCTCCAGCGGCGGCACGCGAGCGAAGGCTCGCGCGGCCCCTGAGCGTCCGAGCAGCGGAAAGTGGGCCCGCGGCTAGGCGCCTGGCATAGGAAGGCGGCCCCGCGGGCAGGCGAACGGGAAAGGGAGCGAGCGGGCGCTCGGTCGCCTGGCTCGCTTGGGCTTGGCTCCCAACGCGCGAGCAGGTGCGCAGGCAGGGGCCTACGCGACTGTGAGCCCTCGCTCTGACTCTGCCCTTGCAGCAAACTAGGGCGGGGAGTGGGAAGAAAGACGTCATTTCGTCATAAATACGTCACTGTAATATTTCGTTTGTATTTATGAAAAATTGTTTAAAAATTGATTAATTAGACTCAAAATGTTCGTTTCGTCGAGTACAACAAAACTGTGTAATTAGTTTTAAATTTTATCTATATTTAGTACGTCATGTATGTGCCGATATTTTGATGTGATGAGAATCTTCTTTTTTATAGTGAATTTTGGGTTGTTTTTTAAACCTCTATCTCTGTTTATCTGTTTGTGTCTGCACGTGCGCGGCTCCTTGTAGCAGTTGAATGCAAGGCAGCTGAACTGACAATGTGTTTAGTTCCCGTGAAAAGCTGCCGAAAAAGTCACATCGAAGACTGTAGTGTGCTGTAGCACTTTTCGTTTCTTTATGGTAAACATTGTCCTACCATGATCTAACTAGGCTCAAAAGATTCGTCTCGTTGTGTACACCAAATCTATGCAATTAGTTTTTTTATTTACCCACGTTTAGTTTTTTTATTTATCCACGTTTAGTGTTCCATACATAAGGAGAGAGATTTGATGTGATAGATGAATAGTGAAGTTTGGAGAGAGAAATTTTGGAACTAAACACAGCCAAATGCAGGTTGTGCTGGCCGCTATTTGGATTCGGGGCGTTCTTTCTGGATTTAATTTGCTGTGTTATGACTCGAGCTGCAAATTGTAGCTTGACACCGTTTCTTTGCTTGGCTCCTGGTACAAAGTAAGCTACTAACTGCCGACAGGCTAATCAAGAGGAATTAGCCCTGCAACCCGATCAAGAACAAGAAACTGCTGCTCATCTCTGTATTCAATGCGTCTTTGCTCAGGAGGTATGGGTCCTCATCTCGGTCTGGACTAATGGGTTGATTCTGGAACCAGCGCCCAACGTGACTGTGGAAGATTGGTGGAACAATTCGCTGTAGACTTTAGCCAAGAAACAAAGGTGCCAGGGAGGAAATGAAAATCAGAGTGACAGCATGCAGAGATGAGTGGCCTTTTGTTTTTTAAATGTTGCACAATGTGTTGTGCTTTGAGTTTGTTATCTTTTCTGTAATATCGACATTGTAACCGAACGCTTGCTTCTTTTTCTTAAATGACATGACAGTGCTCCTGCCCCTTAGTTCAAAAAAAATTGTAGCTTGAGCATTTCGCATTTACAGTGATGGTAGGTTTGCGAGTTTGATTTCCATGTTCCTATTGTAAATCGTGAGTTGTTTATGAATACACATGTAATGAATCCATGATCTCCACTAGCTGCTCGGCAATGATACTAGTGGTAGTGGCTGTCTACGTGTTTGTGATATAAACATGTGATCTGAACTTATATGCAATTAAATGTCGTGGTGCTGTGAATAATCTGTTCACATATTGATGTTGTCCAAATATTATGTATATTCATTCTCATTTTGTCAATAATTTATGTCAAAAAATTGTTAAAATATTGTACATATATTGTCTCAAAGTAGGGGTAAACTTACAAATTACTTATAAAGTGAGGGCAAAATCGCAAGGGCAAACTTGTCTTTTTATAGCAGATTTCACACCGTAAAGTGTTGTTAACAGAACAGGGGTAAACTCTATCTTCAGTTTGAAAAAATAGGAGCAAAATCACAAACTTAAAAAAATAGAGGTAAAATCACCGTTACAACTCAAAACGAGGGCAAAAATGCTATTGCCCCTTATAAAATCAGGCACTATCTATCTCTTCACTACTTTAGCCAATTCTTATTGCAGATCAAATTCAAATAACGCAAAGATCAATTTACCGATTCTCCCATTAAATATCGGCAAAGAAAGGATATACTTTACCATATCATCCTTGCATACCACTCTGCATTCTGCGGACAACAAATAATGCCGCGGTTTTGTGCAAGAAAAATATAAGCATGCGCATAATTTTTCAACCGGTGAATATCGAGTCTAGTCTCTTCCCTCCAAATTCTTGAATCATGATCGATTAACGGCCGACAAGTAGAGCTTAAAAGGTTTTCCTTCGTGAGGTGGAACTAAAACTAGTGATGCTTCATGATAGTTGAATCCTTCTAGATAGATTTGAAATAAACCTCCTGATGAAATTTATGTTTTCGATCAATGATTGTAACTCTGTTTTGTTCGTGGGAGGAATCTACTATGCCTATCTTTATTTGCTTGCCTCCTTCAAGCCCAGAATGCCTACTGACATTAAGCTAACCGCCAGAACCTCACCCTTCGGGTGTCGCTTCTGGCGTAGGAGGCCAAGCATTCTGCCGGACGTCCTAGAAGCCCCGTTTGCCTGTACTAGAGTCTTGAGTCTAGAGTTTTTCTTTCCTTTTTCATTATAGCTAAGTTTCAAAAGCAAAGGTGAACTTATAAGAAAAGTAAGGAAGGAGGCATGGAGATGGGAAGGCCGACCACAACACTACACGGAGAGATTTCTATACCAAGTCATGAGCGATAGCGAAGCCAAGCCGCCGCCTATAGGCGAAGGGACGAAAGCCCGTTAGACCTGATGGGAAAAAGTATGAAAAAAGTACGTTAAGGTTATGAAGTCACTTAGCCTCGGCTCGGCTAAGGTTATGAAATGACATAGTAGGTTTTTTAATACTAAGGAACTGGATAGCCTTGATACTTTTCTGACCAATTTTAATTCCTCTCTCATGCTCCATGAAACACACAAATTGTCGAGACGATATTCCAAAGGCACATTTATTTGGACTCATTTTCAAACCATGTTTCCTAGGAACTCTAAAGTCTCTCGTAGATGGGCCAAATGCTTTTTATAATTCTTTGACTTAACCACTACATCATCGATATAAATCTCCAACAATCCTGCCAATGAGTTTATGAAAAATATAATTCATCTCGCGTTGATATGTAGAACTAGCATTTTTCAACCCAAAAGTCATTACTGCCCAATCATATAATCCAAGAGCTTCTAGACATCGAAACACTATTTTGACAATGTCCTCTACCCAGGGGCAGAGCTAGAATGGCCTACCAACCAGGGCTGGGCTAGTAGATAGACGTTGAACTGATTGAAAATAAACTAATCTATAGTTTTTTCAGTATAAATAATACATAGATTTGCATAAGATAAGCAAGCCTAAACCCATGCTGCAGTACGGGCAGCACGGGGCGTGCCTCCGCCCCTGCCTCTACGACCATGAAGATCTGATTATACCCTGCATTATTATCCATGCAACTAATAACTTTATGCCCCGATCCTGCATGCACCATCATATCGAATATCGGCATAGGGTATCCATTCTTCAACATTGCTTTATTCAAATACCTGAAATCTATGCAAACCCTCAATTTACCATTTTTCTTGAACACATGGACTATATTAGAAATTCATTCAGCATATCAACATGGTCGAATAAACTTAGCTTCCTATAATCTAGTAGTTTCCACCTTAATATTTTCATATAAATTAGGCTTGAGTCTTCTCGGCGCTTGCTTAAATGGCTGATATCCTAACTTAATAGGTAACTGATGCTCAACAATCTATCATCTTAAACCTAGCATTTCATAATCCTCCCAAGTAAAACAATCATGATACTCTTTTAATAACTTTATTAATTCTTGTTTAAACTTATGTCAAATATTTTTAAACTTAAAGACCTCACACATAGAGGCTTCAAGTGTCGATATTTTTATTCCTTTGGTTTGTCAAAAACCGTCAGTTGTGGTTGCAAAGTTAAATGAGCTAAACTTCTTCTTCATCCTCCCCTTCATCAAGCGCTTTATATTCCATGGGCAAAATAAAAACCATATTTATCGGAGCCGATGGACTTGGTTCATGGTCTTTCCATTTGAGGATTGATTTTGCTTTTGTTCTTGTTCTTGTTCTTGTTCTCTCTCCCTCAACCTTTGCACCCTGTTTTTTGGGTTTTAGACAAGCCTTCTGGGCACCATTGATAGTAAAGCTCTGGATCATACCAGTAGTTGCGCTGATGTTGTTGTTAACAAGTTAACCAATCCTCATGCCGGTCTACCCGATCATGCATAGCCCTTTTTCCGCGCCGATCAAATCGATCATGTGCATATGATTCTTCCTTGCACTAATCAAACCAATCATGTCTATTCAGCTTCTCTTCACGCCGACCTAGCCGATCGTGGATACTTGGCCTATCTTTGTGAACTCACTGATCATGTGATGCTTCCTGATGATCAAACTGATCTGAATTGCACGGTATTTTGGATTGACAATATTCCTCATAATGCCCATTGCATTGTGGACAATTGTGAATCCATGAAGCCATAAATCTTCATTCCACAAGAACATGAAACATGAGCATCTCCAATGCTATTAATCTTGATTTCTTAATTCATTGCCCTTACAACTTTTTTGGTACCGGCTTTGGTATTTATGAATCAGTGGTTGACAAGTCCCTCTTGCCCGATGATCCATTTTTATTCTAGAACTTTGTCCTTGTTCACGTCAAATACAATCTTGACATTCTCTTTCAACTTTATCGGTCGCCACTTGAAATTTTGGGTCAACAGATCCTGATTTCTGATTTCCTAGCTCGCTCTGATGTAAGGACCCTGGGTTTTGCTTTTGCATCTTTCTTTTTCTCACCAATTTCTACTATATTGATTGGGAAAGGATGCCCATCAATCTTCATCGGCTTCTTGTTTCCTTCAAATTGAAGCCTTCCTTGTATAATAGCCGATTGGATCTGGTGCCTAAAGACTTTGCACTCATTAGTATCATGGGTTACAAAATTATGCCTTTTTGCAATATTTTTTTTCTTTTAAAGTTCTTTATGTAATTGAGTTGTATGATTGGGAGAGAACTGAATCTGCTTCTCCAGTAGCAATAAATAAAAAATCCTGACGGCTTTGGTGACATCAAAGCTATATCTTTTTGGTGTATTATTGTTTCTTGTCCATTCTACGAAGCCAATTTTGACCTCCTCGATCTGTATCAGAATCATAAATTTGAACCTGATTAACTCTCTTCTGGAACATCTTACAAAACTCCTAGTATTGGTTTTCATGAGCTGCTATCCGCTACACTAGATGTGCCAGACTTTCAAACTCCCAAAATGAAAATTTTTCCTTAATCGGTGCAATCAGACCTTGGAAAGCTAATTCAATCTTCTATGGATCAGTCAAATTCAGGGTAAAGCATCAGCCTCTCACATCTTGGAACCTCTGAACATATTCTACCAGTGATTCATCATCTCTTTGTCTCAAAGCCATCAAGTATATCAGTTTTGCCTCATATATTCCCGCAAAGAAATACTTATGAAATTGTTTCTCTAGATAGCCCATCCTTGAATAGTATTAGGTGGCAAGGACGAATACCATGAAAAAGCTAATCTCGATAAAGACAATGGGAACAAGCTTACTTTTAAACTATCTTTCCCAACTACCTCTCCACATTGCACAAGGAATATGGCACCCGATATTTGTTATGCAAATGCACCTCATCAAACCACTAGGGTATGGATGTTGATACATATACGACTGCTCTTTGGCCTTTAAACCGAAGTGGCTTTGAATCACATCGACTATTTTGTCTTTCCAATCATTGTCCGAATAAACCCTAGTATGATAACCAGATATTTGATTACCTCGATTTGGAAAAGCGCCCGAACGAAATTAGGGAGGCTCCTGGTTTCTTCTAGTGACGGCCTTTCAGTAGGAGCTCCAAGCTTAACCACTTTTGGGAGTTGAAAGTTCATCTAGGCACTTATGTGTTTTGGTGATTTGTATGACAACATGATTAGTGATCTAACTTGTTTGCTAAAGTCTAGCAAGTCTATTTGAGCTAGCTATTTGGTGACATGGATGAGAGAGAACAAGAAACATGAAGTTACCAGCTCTTAGTTCCTAGCTAGCTAGAAGTGATGGGAACTAGGGTGCCCGATCTTCCGTTAGGTGAAGGATAACTCGTTTTGGGCGGAGCACGACACACCGATCCGGCTTCAAGTCAGCAAACTCGAACCCTGCAATCTTAGCACCACGACTCCTCTAGTTATCAACCGTGTCACAACTTGGTTGACCTCGCCAAGAAGGCTAATCCCTGCCTCCACAACGAAGAACACAAGCAAGAACTCTAAAGGACGCAACTCTCAACAGGAAGTGATAAACTTCAGATGAATGATTAAACACAATGACGGCAAAACTGTTCTCGATAGATTAATCTAAGTAAAACCCAAGTCTAAACGACTTTGGCTGCTGAAATTATTAACCTAGGGGCGAGCTAGGGTTGGGGGCCGCCCCCTTATGGGCTCACACAGTACATGGCTCAATGGCCTAAAATACGATGGCGCAACACCGTGACAGATTCTGACCTTTGTTTGTTGACAGATTCTGGTCGCATAAAAATTTCAGCAAGCCTGTAGGCTCTTTGATCGAAAGACACGATGTTTATCATTAATATCTTGCAAAAGATTAGAACCAACAAAGGACACAACATGAATAGATGATTCATTGCAAGAAAAGTCAGCACCAAAAAGTATAGGTAGCCACCAGCAATTATCCTCTTCTCGGGAAACAAAACTGCTAGAGGAACCTGTGAATATATTCGTATGATGGTTGCCCTCTGATAGATCACAATCTTGCACAACAAAAGGAGAATTTATATTGCTATGAATGTAGACTCTATGTATAAGATATTGTCCTTTGTTGTCATATTTGCCAATAACATGATATGTGTGTTTAGAAAACCATGGCAAATTAGCATGTTGAAAAAAAATCTCTCTTTCAAACAATATAGGTTACACAAATCATCAAATTCAATATAACCCAAAGTATTTAAAGAAGACAATAATTTTTGTTCATCAGGTGCACTAGGAATTGGAATGAACACTTTATTTTCAGCACAAGTGTGTGGCTCCAAAGTATATGCATAATTAACATGGGGTTATGGCATATGAATAAATGAATCAATTTCGCATAACTCTTCGTTGTCACAAGGAATAGCAAGAAATTCATCTTTTGACAAAGGAAAAACATTGAAAGATTCCACTAAAAGTTGCTCTACATTAGCACGATCAGTGGACAAATTTGGCTCATCGAAAGAATTCTCAACTTGTGTGAGGGTAGCACATCTTTTTATTAAGTAACCAATCCAATCCCTTTGACAAATCGGGTGTCATATTAGATATCAAATTCTTACAAATAGAAATTTGACAAATAGAAATTAGGTAACCAATTTCTAGATTATGGAATAAAATCGCGTTATAACAATAAGAATTCCGCGGGCCCCTTCCGCTCTAATCAGATAAAGGGAGGCCTTTTCCCTCATTTTCAGAAATTGTATGTGCCCTTCTAGTTGTTGGTTCTCAAATCTGACATGAGGAAGGATCCTCCTCATTCTCTAGCGTGTAGTCCACTTCATTGTCCTCGAATGGATTACCAATGACAACACCCTCATCAATGTCGTCAACATAAGAAGTGCTAATGTACCCACCATCTTCTTGAATAATGTATGCTCGAGAACTAGTACAAACATCCTACATGTGTCCAAATCCATGGCAACGGCGACACTGAACTCTAGAAATCCGTCCTATGACCGTGGAAGAAGTACACTTGATAGATATCTGCAAAATGTTAGGGACAAGAAAAGGGATTGTGTCCTCCTCAAAATATTGTACCTCATCTTGGCAAATAGATGTAATTAATTTTGTCACATTGTCATCACCTAAAAGTTGTTTTTTAGCCATACAAGCATGTTCAAATAATTGTGAAAGAGAACTATAAGAGTGATCAACAAGAATATTCTGAATTTCAGGTCGAAGACCATGCAAGAATTTTTTTCTTGGTTGCTTCTACATATTTGTTAATTTCACAATATATTCTACACTTTTGAAACTCTTTATAGTTTTCCTGAACAGACATATTGCCCTGCAATAAACGCTGCATTTTTCTAAGTAAATCAAGTTTATAAGAAAGAGGAATAAAATGAGCACGCATTGCTTCTTTAAGTTATTCCCATGTACTAGGTAAGGCATTAGTTGCAGTTAGCCCGTACCACCAAATAAAGGCAAAATCATTAAACTCACTTGTAGCTTGTTGAACTCTGTGTATCTCAGGAACTAGGTGTGAATTAAATACATGTTCTACAGTCATCTCCCAATCAAGATATTCGTCTCCATCATAAGATCAAGAGTAGGTTGGTATGGTAATTTTACCTCTCATACTTTGATGACTGTCGGCTACATGTAGTTGTGGTTTGTTCTTTTGTTCCATCCCTACAAACATCGGTGCCATGATTTCATGCAATTTAGACTTTAAACAGAAACTGTTGTTTGGTTTTGATCAAAATAAATCTCTATGAGCTATTATATGTGTTGGTGGATACACACTCTCACACGTCTTACCATGCTCTTACAAGGTTCTTACCAATGCAATGCAGTGGACGGGACAACTGGTGGTTGGTTCATGATACCTATGAGGAAGTAGTACTAAGATTGCAAGGATCCTTCGCTGTACTAACATGAAGTATGTATATGGAGCTTGGGAGGCAAATATATAGTAGCAAGGATTATCGATATTCAATTTAGAAATAGTAAAACTGAAAATTAGTCTCAAGCTAGTCTATGTCGCCATCCAAAACTCGTCTTGGACCTACTTGAAGCAAGTAAGAATACAACTATGCACAGGGACACAAAGGATGCAAGCACTTCTAAATATTTTTCTTTTATATTTCCTTTTTCTTCTTTCTTTTTTTAATGATGCAGCTTTTTTCAGCACATTTGCCTCTTTCTATTCTCTTTTTCTTTTATACCATAGAGTGCCATAAAACAATGATTACAATGAATTAATCTTTGGCACAACTCCACTAGCAGACTTGACACTAAAGACCAATAACGACACCTAGACACGATGAACACAACGATACAACGAGGGACTAAAATTCAGAAAAGCAATCTGAAAAGAAAAATTGCGATGCACAAAGGGGTTATAGGACAACGGAAACACAATGAACAAATATTTTTGTGGGGCAATTTTCTGGAGTTTTAGGACAATGGAACAAACTGAACAACGAAGGGATACAACTGATGCGAACCTGACGGTAAACCTGTCTCTGAATACCACTTGATGGGGACTAGGGTGCCCGATCTCCCGTCAGGTGAAGGATAACTCATTTTGGGTGGAGCACGACACACCGATCCGGCTTGAAGTCTGTGTTGGCGGTCGTTACGGTACGTTTTTGACCACCAATACTCGGGAATAAAAGAGGATATATGTGACATTCCATGTACTTAGGTTTATTTCTAACAGAGTTCCACAAGTTTTGTTGAGTTACACTTGTGCAGGTACAACAACGAGAAATACGTGCTACAGGGGTCAGAATTGACCAATTCGGCCGAACGACTCCATTCGGCCGGTTACCCCCCTTAGTCGCACACGATGCGAAGCACAACCGGGAGTCGTCCACGTCAGCGATGACCGAGCGACGACCGTGCAAGCCACCTGGACTACCGCCATATCACCCCTGGGCCAAATCAACATGAAGACCACCACGAACAAGCAGCCCAGGAGGTCCACAGAGCTGAGGCGGAGCTGAAAGCATCTAGACCCCTAATTCGTGTTTTGGTAATTAACGACAATCATATGGGACTAAAAATTTCATTGAGATATGATAATAGGTTAGTCCTTGGGATTGGATGAGCTCTTGCGGTATGTCATGATCATGATGGGTATGATAAGGATCGAAAGGAGCTAAAGGCAACGGTATAATATAGGGTGTTTTATTTTACCGATCAAGCGGTGTTTAGTGGATGAAAATTGACCGGATTATAGGCTAGATAGCCGTACTATCAAGAGGGGTCAATGTCCTTGGCTTCACGAGTCCATGGTGCCACTTTTCTCAAACAATTGCATTGCATGCATGAGGGCTAACAATGTTTGAGAATGTGGGAAGAACAAGAAGCGAAAACTAACTTGTGGAGGGCTCACTGCGTCCAGGCGGACTGTCCGCCTGGCCAGTGGCGGACTGTCAGGGGGGTCCAGACAGTCCGCGACCAGGTGTGGCGGACGGTCCGCAGGCATATCCCGTGTGAATTTTTTGTCTAAGTATGAAATGTTCTCGGCTGGAAAAATGAGAGGCGGACTGTCCGGCCATGACTGGCGGACTGTCCGCGGTACACAAAATGTGTGGCAGACCGTTTTGGCGGACCGTTCACACATAGACGTTTCCGAGCGATCTAGAGGACTTTTGTGAGGCGGACGGTCCACGGGCTAATTTGTGCGAGTTTTTCATGGCTAGGCGGACGGTCCGTGCCTGGATGGTGGACGGTCTGTCAGTCCGTAACGGCTAGTTCTGACACCATCTGACACACGTTGTATCCGTTGGTTTTGAAGGGCGGATGGTCCACCAGGTGTGAGGCGGATAGTCCGCCAGTGCCCTGTTTTGAACGTAACGGCTAGATTTCAAGGGGGTGAGTATATATACTCCACCCCCGGGGTTGGGAAAGCCCTCTTGGCCCATTTGAAAGCTTTCTTGACACATTTGAGCATTCCCCATCCTCTCACTCACCCACTTGGTTTAGTGGTTGCATCTTTGTGAGATTGAGAGCATCCTAGTGCATTGCATCAAGAGTTTGAGCTTTGTGGTACTAGGGAGACTTCAAGCAAAGTAATTGATTTGTTACTCTTGGAGGTTGCCGCCTCCTAGCCGGCTTGGAGCTCGTGATTCCATCGAGCACTTCAAGAAGATTGTG
Source organism: Echinochloa phyllopogon (assembly GCA_033239725.1). Taxonomy (NCBI): domain Eukaryota; kingdom Viridiplantae; phylum Streptophyta; class Magnoliopsida; order Poales; family Poaceae; genus Echinochloa; species Echinochloa phyllopogon. Next base: position 9,452,338 of record BTCW01000016.1, on the reverse strand, counting down.
AAGTTGCCGTGGAAGTTGGTTGTGAGAGGTCATTGTGCTCACCTCGTCAGAGCGGTGAAGAGCAACTCTAGTGGAATCAAGATTTGGAGCGGTTCTTTGATTCTAGCTGGCTCATACATCAAGTGGAGACTTAATAGAGGAGCGGTTGAGCATTGAATCCATCTCAACGTGGATTAGGGGTGACCGGCAAGTCATCGATACCACGGGATAAGTTCTTGTGTCACTTGTTCTTATTGCTTGCTCATTGTCTTGATTATTTACTTGAAGCAAGTTAATTTTATATAGATTGATTCCTATCTTGTCACCCTAGGTTGCAAAACCATCAACATAGGCTTAAAGTAGCTAGAGATTTAATTGCCCTTGTGGTTCTAATTAAATTTCTCTAGTATTGTGATTGAAGTTTTTAAAACCGCCTATTCACCCCCCCCTCTAGTCGGTAATCCTAGATCCCACAAGTGGTACCAGAGCTAAGTACTCCCTAATCAAGGATTTAATCATCCCAGAGTAGGATTAAAATGGCTAGAGAGAACAAAATGAAGCAAAGAAAGATTCCTTACTTTGATGGGGAAAATTATGATTATTGGAAGACTAGGATGACAACCTATCTAAGAACGGCCGGAAGAAAAGTTTGGGGGATTGTTGAGGAAGGGTTTGTCATCTTAGACAAAAATGTCAAGACCGAAAGAGATTTAGATAATGAGGACCTTAATGAGGAAGCATTGTGCATATTGTATGAAGGTCTATCTCTTGATCAATTCAACCGTGTCAAGGGCATTACAATTGAAAAAGATGTTTGGAACAAGCTAGCGGAAATCTATGAGGGAACATCCTCAGTGAAAGAAGCCAAGCTCTATGTGCTCCAAGGAAAATTCAATGAGTTTACAATGAAGTAGGATGAAGACATTTCAACCATGTTCAATCGGTTGAATGAAATTGTGAATGAGCTAAAATGCCTTGATTATGAGGTGCCGGATCGAGACTTCTCTCGCAAATTTCTTAGGAGTCTCCCGGAGAAATATGAGACCATTGTCACAATGCTAGTGAGAGAAGACTTGAAGAAATACACTCCTACGGCAGTGCTTGGTGAAGTGCTCACACATGACATCTTCAAGCAATCTCAAAAGGAAGTTCATGGTCAAACAACAAATGAAGAGAAGAAGAATATTGCTCTCAAGGCCAAAGCTACTCAAGAAGAAGAAACACATTGTGAAAATGATGAAGATTCGGATGAAGAGATGGCTCTCATTGTTAGGGGGTCCAAAAGGTTCCTGAGAAGAAGAGATTTGGCAAGAGAAATAAGTTCTCAAAGAAGAATCCATTTGAAGGCAAAGAGTGCTTCTCTTGTGGGGAGATTGGGCATATATCAATAAATTGTCCAAACAAGAAAGAGGGCAAAAGAAGCAAGAACAAGTACAAGAAGACTGAGAACAAGAAGAAGAAGTACTACAAGAAGGAGAAGAATGGGCAAGCCTACTTTGTTGAGTAGGACTCCGATGCAAGCTCCGATGAGGAAGAAGAGGAAGTCAAGCCTTCGAAGAGTCTTGCTGGGGTTGCAATTAAGGAAGCCCCATCACTCTTCTCCAAGCCATATTGCCTTATGGCCAAAGGTACATCAAAGGTAATAATCAATGATGAGGAGAGTGATAGTGATGATGATAATGATGATGATGAAAATGATATATCCTATGATATCTTGCTAATTTGGTTATAAAATCCGATGAAAAATTGTGCAAGGAAAATGCTAAGTTGAGGGATTTAGAATTGAAGAATATTTCAATTCAAAAATCCTATGAGGAGCTAAATATTTCTCATGGCAACCTAAAGGAATCTCATGACACTCTCAACACATCATGGGGAATTCTCAAAGGAAAGCATGAGGAGCTTAAGGAAGCTCACAACTCTCTCTTTGCGCAAGAGGCCAAAGGAAAACTTGTTGCTAACCTTGATACTTGTAAAACATGTATATCTTGCTTGACTAACACCTCTTGTAGCACAAGCACAAGCTCTTGCACTAGTGGAAAAGATTCAATTGAAGCACCTTTCTTATTATTGGAGAATGAATCCTTGAAGAAAGAAGTGGAGTGTTTGTCCAAGGATCTTGTCAAGTGGTTTGGAAGTCAATTCAAATTCAATCATTGTTGGACAAGTCAAAAATTCACATTGAACAAGAATGACATTGGTTATTTGCCCAAGCAAGGGAAGTCGACTTTCATTCCCAAGAAGACCACTTATGTGCCATCGAGTGTGACACTGCAAGAAGAAGCTAAATTCAAGAAATGCCACATTTGCAAGACAAAGGTAGATGTGAATCACAAGTGCAAGAGCAAGAAGACCATATCCTTTGATCCATCTTACATTCTTATGAAAGATTCAAAGGGTATTGTATGTGCTAAGTTTGTTGGTCGCTCTATGGATAACACTAGATTAAAAACCATTTGGGTGCCTAAAGCTATGATCACTAACATTGAAGGACCCAAGAAAAGTTGGGTACCTAAGAGGAAGTGATTCTCTTGTGTAGGTGAATTACAAAGCCGGAGGAAGACATTGGGTAATTGATAGTGGTTGCACAAATCATATGACCGGTGAAAAGAAAATATTCTCATGTCTTGATGAAGATATCTCCGACTTTGATAATATTACCTTTGGTGATGATAGCAAGGGAGGTGTAAAAGGCATTGGTGACATTTCTATCTCTCAAGATTATAAACTCTCAAATGTTTTGCTAGTTGATTCCTTAAATTTCAATCTATTATCTATTGCTCAACTTTGTGATAATGGATTTAAATGTTCTTTTACTAGCAATGATTTTGTAGTAACCTCTCTTGATGAAAAGGAAACAATCTTTAAGGGTTCTTTTACTAGCAATGATTATATCTAGTGGATTTCTCTTCGAAGGAGGCAAATCTCTCAACTTGTTTATTTTCTAAAGACTCTATGGGTTGGTTATGGCATAGAAGGCTAGGTCATGTTGGAATGAGGAAACTCAATAGACTAATTAAGCATGATCTAGTTCTTGGCTTGAAAGATGTGAAGTTTGAGAAGGACAAATTATGTAGCTCTTGTCAAGCCAGCAAGCAAGTTGCAAATTCTCATCCAACCATGAGTGTTATGTCCACCACAAGAATCTTTGAATTATTGCATATGGATTTATTTGGGCCTACAACATATAGAAGCATTGGTGGCAATAGTTATTGTCTTGTGATAGTGGATGACTTCTCAAGATTCACATGGGTATTCTTTCTTCATAACAAAGCCGAGGCTTGTGATATATTCAAGAACTTTGTCACTAGAGCCGAAAATGAATTTGAGCTCAAGTTGAAGAAAGTTAGGAGTGATAATGGTAGTGAATTCAAAAACACTCGTGTGGAGGAGTTTTGCAATGAGAAGGGGATCAAACATGAATTCTCAACCACATATACACCGGAACAAAATGGGTTGATTGAGATAAAGAATAGGACATTGATTGAAATGGCAAGATCAATGCTAGCCGAGTATAATGTTTTGGAATCTTTTTGGGCCGAGGCTATCAACACCGCTTGCCATTCTTCAAATAGGCTATATTGTCATGGGTTTTTCAACAAGACCCCCTATGAATTGCTTGTTGGAAGGAAGCCAAATATATCTTATTTTAGGGTCTTTGGATGCAAATGCTATATTTTGAGGAAAGATTCTCGATTATCCAAGTTCCAAAGCAAATGTGATGAGGGATTCTTTCTCGGATATTCATCTAGTAGCAAAGCCTATAGAGTTTATAATAAATCCAAGGGTTTTGTTGAAGAAGCTTATGTTGTTCAATTTGATGAAACTAATGTGTCACAAGATGAGAAAGACAACTTGGATGATGTGAGAGGTGATAGTTTAAGTGAAGCCATGAAGAATATGGATGTTGGGGACATTCTACCAAGAGAAGAAGATGATGATGATGATGAAGAGCATATTATCTCCACTCAAGAAATTTCTTCATCCTCTCAAGATCAAGGGATTGTCAACACAAATGAAAATGACTCACCTCAAGACAATGAGCAACCGGTCTCATCTACATCATCCTCTACATCCTCTCAAGACCAAGTTGTTCAACCAAGAATTCATGGTCAAGTCGCCAAAGATCACCCCATTGATCAAATTGTGAGTGACATTAGTAAGGGTGTTCAAACTCGATCTAGCATTGCTTCATTTTGTCAACATTATTCTTTTGTATCTTTTCTTGAACCTAAACATGTAGATGAAGCTCTTGATGATCCGGATTGGGTGATGGCCATGCAAAAAGAATTAAATAACTTCACCCGGAACAAGGTTTGGAATTTGGTGGAAAGGCCCAAGAATTACAATGTCATTGGCACTATATGGGTTTTTCGCAATAAAGAAAATGAAGATGGTATTGTTGTAAGAAACACGGCAAGATTGGTTGCTCAAGGCTACACTCAAGTCGAATGTTTGGACTTTGATGAAACCTTTGCTCCCGTAGCTAGCCTTGAAGCAATTAGAATTTTATTAGCTTATGCGTGTTCTCACAACATAAAACTTTATCAAATGGATGTCAAAAGTGCTTTATTAAATGGTGAAATTAGTGAACTAGTTTATGTTGAACAACCACACGGTTTTGAAGATCCCAAAATGCCTAACCATGTTTTTAAGCTCTCTAAAGCTCTTTATGGATTGAAGCAAGAACCTCGTGCTTTGTATGAGAGGCTTAGGAATTTTCTCATCTCAAAGGGATTGAAAATTGGAAAGGTTGACACTACCTTGTTCACTAAGAAAATTGGAAATGACATCTTCATTTGTCAAATTTATGTTGATGATATCATCTTTGGGTCCACAAATGAAGCTTATTGTGAAGAATTTGGTAGAATGATGTCAAAGGAATTTGAAATGTCTATGATTGGTGAATTAAGCTATTTCCTTGGTCTTCAAATTAAACAATTGAAGGAAGGCACATTCGTTTGTCAATCTAAATATGTGAAGGACATCTTGAAGAAGTTTGGCATGGAGGATGCAAAACCCATCAAGACACCAATGGCTACAAATGGACATCTTGATCTTGATGAGGGAGGTAAACCGGTTGACACTAAGCTTTATAGGTCTATGATTGGTAGTTTGCTTTATCTTACCGCATCTAGACCCGATATTATGTTTAGTCTGTGCATGTGTGCTAGATTTCAAGCCGCTCCTAAGGAATGTCATTTGACCGCCGTTAAAAGAATCTTAAGATACTTGAAATTTACTCCTAATATTGGTCTTTGGTATCCAAAGGGTGCTCAATTCGAATTGGTTGGCTATTCGGATTCGGATTATGCCGGTTGTAAAGTTGATAGGAAGAGCACTTCCGGTGGTTGTCAACTTCTTGGATGTTCTCTTGTATCATGGTCTTCAAAGAAGCAAAATTCCGTGGCTCTTTCTACCACCGAAGCGGAATATATATCGGCGAGAAGTTGTTGTGCTCAATTACTATGGATGAAGCAAACACTTCTTGATTATGGTGTGAAATTCAATGGAATTCATCTCTTATGTGATAATGAAAGTGCTATCAAGATTGCCAACAATCCGGTTCAACATTCTAGAACCAAGCACATTGATATTCGGCATCATTTTCTTAGGGATCATGTAAGCAAGGGAGATATCAAGATTGATGGAGTAAGCACAAATGATCAATTGGCGGATATATTCACAAAACCTTTGGATGAATCAAGGTTTTGCAAATTGAGGAATGAGCTTAATGTCATTGACATATCAAATGTGGCTTGAAATTTAGAACATATGATTTGAGCATCATGCTTTGTTTACTTGCTTTCTAACCCTTAAATTTTCTTAGTCATGTGTATTTTGTTGCATCATATTCATCATATATCCATCCATGGTTCATGGTTCTATCTCTGAGAAATTAATGGTCACAATCTTCACATGGCATAAAGGGATTTTTGGAAATGAACATGGGAAGCAAAGTCAAAAGAAAGTGCAAAGAAAATGGTCTCGGGGGCAGTTTTCTGGTCAGGCGAACCGTCCGCTCAAAGCAGTGGCGGAACGTCCGGGGATCCCGGACAGTCCGGCCGAAGGACTGCGGACAGTCCGCGTGAGACTGATTGCAACTGACAGAACCAAAGTCTGCAAAACAGTGGCGGACAGTCCGCGCCTCAATCGGTGGATAGTCCGCGTAAGTCGGGAAAGTTCGGGTCCACCCGACCAAGGGGTATACCAACCAAGGAGAGGGCTATTCGCTCCAGCCAAATCAGATCATGCCCCCTCCTTTTCTTCTTCCTCTCTCAACTTGAAGAAAAGTGCTCTCATCTAGGGGGAGACTTGGGAGCCTCGCTGGACCATCCGAAGCTCGTCCCTGGACTCTCCGTGACTTCGTCCGCCATGTCTTCTCGGTATTTCATTGATTCAACTCTTGGTTTTCTCGGATTTCACTCCTAAGGCATGGTTAGGGTTTGAGATTGGATTTCGTTTTGGTCCATGGATTCATGCAAACAACTAGGGGAATATGTTGATAGAGTCATGGAGAGTATATGTTGATGATTTGGTCAAGTTTCATGGGTGAAATACGTAGATCGATCCAAGTTTATGAGTGGGCGCTGGGCTGTTCGCGCTGAACAGAGCCTGGCGGACCATCCTCCGGTCTGATGGCGGACAGTCCGCCAGTGCACTGTCAGCAGCGACAAAAACAGCAGCCCATCAAGTATTGGATTGGTTTCTCATATATGATCTGTTGATGGTTATTGTTGAATTATTTTTGGCAGTGCTAGTGGATCAGGCAGGAGGGACAGAAAGACAACTGTCAAGAGGCCATGGCAGCACGTTTCTGATGACAGTGATGATGATTATGAAATCAGTGAAGAGGAGGAATCACATGTTGCTAGTTAGATAGAGGCAGAAGAAAGTGAGGATGACTTGGTTGATGTGAATGCCAAAAGGGGGAGTAGGCGTTGGAGTCCTACCAACTATAGAGCTGATCGTGCTGGAAATCAGTATGAGTTTGCCAGGGACACAAATGACTTATTCTTTCACACTCAGGTCCAGCAGGAGGTTTTCTATGGCCACATGTTGAAGAAAGTTGTATTCAAGCACCAAATGATCAACCTCTACTATATGGGTGAGAAGGAGGTTATGAGTGGTATAGTGCCACAACTTGAGGCCCTGGGGCTCACTGATTTTCTAGAGCATAAGTGCGATTGGGACAACACAGTCATCATGCAGTTCTATGCTACAATAGAGGTGGATATGATTGAGAAGAGACTTGTGTGGATGACGGGCAAAAGGAGATATGAGGCCACATTTGATGAGTTTGCGGATGTAAATAAATTAGACTACACTTTTCTCACCACTGATCCGACATATGACATTCTTGATGAGAATCCATTGGAGGTGGATGAGATTGTGAGGTTCTATGAGAGGATCACTGGTCTCAGGCACCATCCAGCAGTCTTACTAAAGATTGCCAAGACCACAGTGCTCCCCAAGAGTGGCTACAAAGAGGCTTTTGTTGGATGGCACAGAAACTATGTTAAGCATGTCATGGCTGGTGACAAAATTGATGTAGTCAACTTGATCATGGGTCAAATTCTGGACAAGAAGACTAACTTTGAGATAAATCTTTACTTTGCTCCTACATCATGTCTCTTATTGTGGCAAAGACTAAGTTCAGGGGCCCTTGCAATGAAAAACATACACTCTATAGTCCTTTTAAGAATGATAGAGGGTTTCTTGAGAGGGATTTGACTGACTACCTGCCTGGGGATGAAGATGAAGCATGGGGGGATGCAGGATATGAAGAAGAAGAGGAAGCAGGGGGTGCGGGAGCAGCACATTAGCAGGCCATGCCACCACCGCCACGACCTGCAGCTCAGCCACAGGAAGAACCACAGTGGGCACCACCTCAGGGCTATTTTGACCCCTACTTTGCCTCCATGCAGCAGCACATGACCTCTCAGTTTCAGCAGATGCAGACTGGTTTTGAGGCTCACTTTGAGGCCTATGGGCAGCAGATCAACAACTCTTTTCAGAATATGCAGTATGGCATGCAGCAGCAGTTTGATGCTATGAATGCCCGATTTGATCAGCTGGCCCTTTCTGAGCAGGACATCATGGCAAGACAGCAGCAGCTCGAGCAGGACTTTAATGATTTCAGTGGTCACTTCTACTCTATCTACCCTCGGCCTCCTCCTCCACCGCATCAGCAGGACTAGAGCTCCCTTTTTGAGTCATTTGATGACAAAGGGGGAGAAATTGAAGAAGTGATGAAGTGGAGCTCATTGAAGATCATGATCATGGATGGAATTCATGAAAACATTTGCATTTGCATATTTACTTTTGGCATTGCATGAACCTTGGTGTGTAATAATTATTACTCTTTGTGTGGTTTGCTTGTGAACTATGGTTTGTGATGCTTAATCTTATGGTGTGAACTATGATGTGTTGGTGAAACCTATGCTTGAAAATTTGAGGCTAATGCTATCTTGTTTTTGATAAGCTTTGTTGGATATATATATATATATATATGCTCTTGTGCCTCAATTTTCACTTGTAGGGGAAATTCCGCAAAAATTCATATTCAAATATATGTGCAAATATCAAATGAATGCTCTCATGCACATATGTATGGGGAGTTCACCTATTCTTCGGGTTTTCAAAGTCATTTACTCTATCTAATCCTATGATTTCAAATGAAAGGAGTAAGTGATTTCAAAACCCAAAACCTATCTCATATCACTTCTTAAAATGGTTGTCATCAATTAACAAAAAGGGGGAGATTGAAAGCATCTAGACCCCTAATTTGTGTTTTGGTAATTAATGACAATCATATGGGACTAACAATTTCATTGAGATATGAGAATAGGTTAGTCCTTGGGATTGGATGAGCTCTTGCGGTATGTCATGATCATGAAGGGTATGATAAGGATCGAAAGGAGCTAAAGGCAAAGGAATAAGATAGGGTGTTTTATTTTATCGGTCAAGCGGTGTTTAGTGGATGAACATTGACCGGATTATAGGCTAGATAGCCATACTATCAAGAGGGGTCAATGTCCTTGGCTTCACGAGTCCATGGTGCCACTTTGCTCAAACAATTGCATTGCATGCATGAGGGCTAACAACGTTTGAGAAAGTGGGAAGAACAAGAAGTGAAAACTAACTTGTGGAGGGCTCACTGCGTCCAGGCGGACTGTCCGCCTGGCTAGTGGCGGACTGTCAGGGGGCTCCAGACAGTCCGCGGCCAGGTGTGGCGGACGGTCCGCAGGCATATCCCGTGTGAAATTTTTGTCTAAGTATGAAATGTGCTCGGCTGGAAAAATGAGAGGCGGACTGTCCGACCATGACTGGCGGACTGTCTGCGGTACACAAAATGTGTGGCGGACCGTTTTGGCGGACCATTCACACAGAGACGTTTCCGAGCGATATAGAGGACTTTTGTGAGGCGGATGGTCCGCGGGCAAATTTGTGCGAGTTTTTCATGGCCAGGCGGACGGTCCGCGCCTGGATGGCGGATGGTCCGCCAGTCCATAACGGCTAGTTCTGACACCGTCTGACACACGTTGTAGCCGTTGGTTTTGAAGGGCGGACGGTCCGCCAGGTGTGAGGCGGACAGTCTGCCAGTGCCCTGTTTTGAACGTAACGGCTAGATTTCGAGGGGGTGAGTATATATACTCTACCCCCGGGGTTGGGAAGGCCCTCTTGGCCCATTTGAATGCTTTCTTGACACATTTGAGCATTCCCCATCCTCTCACTCACTCACATGGTTTAGTGGTTGCATCTTTGTGAGATTGAGAGCATCCTAGTGCATTGCATCAAGAGATTGAGCTTTGTGGCACTAGGAGACTTCAAGAAAGGTCATTGATTTATTACTCTTGGAGGTTGCCGCCTCCTAGCCGGCTTGGAGCTCGTGATTCCATCGAGCACTTCAAGAAGATTGTGAAGTTGCTGTGGAAGTTGGTTGTGAGAGGTCATTGTGCTCACCTCACCGGAGCGGTGAAGAGCAACTCTAGTGGAATTGAGATTTGGAGCGGTTCTTTGATTCTAACCGGCTCATACATCAAGTAGAGACTTGATAGAGGAGCGGTTGAGCATTGAATCTATCTCAGCGTGGATTAGGGGTGACCGGCAAGTCATCGATACCACGGGATAAGTTCTTGTGTCACTTGTTCTTTTTGCTTGCTCATTGTCTTGATTATTTACTTGATGCAAGTTAATTTCATAGAGATTGATTCCTATCTTGTCACCCTAGGTTGCAAAACCATCAACATAGGCTTAGAGTAGCTAGAGATTTAATTTCTCTTGTGGTTCTAAATAAATTTCTCTAGTGTTGTGATTGAAGTGGGCAGGGGGGCAGGCCTGGGCCTCCAGTCCAATTCGGCCGAATTGGGGGGTTCGGCCGGACCACCCCCAGCTGCCAAACCGACCCCAGGAGCAAATCTGAGGCATCCAGGAGCTGAGGCGGTGGATCCCAGGGTTCGGCCGAACTCGGGCAATTCGCCCGAATCACCAGGGGGTACCCCCTGGCTCCCTTGGCCTCTACTCCTCTCCACCGCCTTGGACACCTATAAATGTAGTGGCATTTCACTTGTTTCACACACACTCAAGCCAAGGAGCTCTCATTCCACTTCTTACTAGTAGAGTTAGGATAGTTTAGTTGGGAGTTAGAGTTGAGTCCAGCTGTGCCTCAGAGGTTCCAGAGTCGTCTTCAGAAGCTCTAGTATAAGCTCTTGTATCTTTTCCTTTCCCTTTTGTAAGACTTTGAGTTATCAATATAGTTATCTTTATCACTTTGCACTTGTCATTTATAGCTTGCTTCTACTTTATTCTAGTTGCATCTATATCGTGTTTAGACTATAGTTAGTTGTAGCTCTAGTGCTTCTAGATCTTGATTAAGTCTTTGTCTTAGCTGGTTCTTCGATCTTGCTCAAATCTTGTGGTGAATTGTCACTGGGGTATTGACAAGGTTGTTTGCTCTTGCTAGTGGTGAATTGTCACTGGGGTATTGACAAAGTTATTAGCTGGTTGTTGACTAGTGTGGGAGTGGTTCCCAGGCTAGCCAGTGGCCTTAGTTTGTCCCCACGTCTATAGATGTGGTAGCCGTTAGGTGGTGACAGCCCTATACGGCCTATGTAGTCCATCACGTTCGTCGTGGCCTGCAGGATCCCAGAGCGTAGGATTGGTGGCACCCCTTCTCATCCCTTTCTGTGTGTCATAGGTTCTTTTGTCCCGACACTAAGACATTAGAGTTAACCCTGGTCTCTGAGTACTGGCTCTTCAGCCACTGTATCTCTAAGCCCGAGTGACATAGGTAGATAAAGTACCCATGATTCCTCTATCTCTTCTCGTTGTCCTCCCAACTATCTGTTCCTTCTCTTTCCTATCTGAGCCACCCTTGAGCTGTGTGTCACGGTATAACCACTCCTATCCAATACCGTTTATCCCCTGTCTTGCTAGTAGTGTACCCTTCTCTGATAGTCTCGAATATCTGTTTGCTAGTAATCTTGCCAAAGCTTCCCTGCGGAAATATAAATTACGATACCTCGGATTACTCCCTGGTGAAGTGCTACAGCGGTAATTTTGTGCGCTTGCAGAATATTTATATATTTTACTGAGCCATAATAAAAACCACTGAAACACTCCTTACCGCAGTACCTGGATTCACAATCCTGATATTGGATCGTAAGAAGTGCCAACAAGCATTTCTGGTGCCTTTGCCGGGAAAGCAATTAGCTAGATACTCTCAAACTTTTATCTCCAACTATCTTACTCGAGTATACCGCTACTCAAGCGGGTTTATCCTTGCTCTGTTTCGTTGGTCTTGTGAAGCAGAGCAGTGCATGACTGGTTTCCAATTACCGTCAAACTACCAAGAAAATCCTGAGTCTCTTGTGAGGAAAGTGCGACCCCGTGTTGTACCTTCTCAGAAGCAGCTCATTCCGACGAGCCCAGTCTTTCCCGTCGTTGACCTGGCTTCATCGAGGATGGCAAGCAAGATGATCCGCGACTTCTCTGCTCCATCGAGCGAGAACGTGCGTGTCGGACCAGCTCCGCCAGTCGGAGAGGGGAACTTCGAGCTCAAGCCAGCCCTCATCAACATGGTGCAGGCTAGCCCGTTCTGTGGCAAGCCGCATGAGGATGCCAATGCTCATCATCAGCAGTTTCTGGAGATTTGCAACACCTTCACCATACGTGGGGTATGCATTGATGCCATTCGCCTTCGTTTATTCCCTTTCCCATTATTAGGCAAGGCGAAACAATGGTTTTATGCTAACCGCGAAGCCATAGAAACTTGGGATAAGTGCACTAGCGCATTTTTACTAAAATTCTTTCTGGTTGGGAAAACCAACGCCCTCCGAAACAAAATTGCTAGTTTCCAGCAGCTAAAAGATGAAACAGTCCCGGAGGCATGGGATCACCTCCAGGACTATATATCTGCTTGTCCTCACCATGGTATGCAGAGTTGTTTTAAAGTTCAAACCTTTTACCATGGGCTTAGAAGCTCTGCCCGTGAGTATTTGGATGCTGCTGCTGTAGGTTGTTTCTTATTTCTTGAGGAGAGCCGTGCAAAGGCCCTCATCGAGAAGATGGTCGAGAACCAAGGTTGGTCCGATGATCGAGCCCAACCTCGGACCCGAGGAGTTCACTAAGTTGAAACTCTGGACATGCTCGCCGCCAAGATGGACCTCCTGATGAAGAAACTGGAGGCTCCTACTCAAGAAACGGTGCAAGCCATGGATGCTCACATTACTTGCGAGGTCTGTGGCAACACTGGCCATTCGGGGAGCGACTGCCCCGAAACGCGAGAAGATGCCCACTACGTCAACAACTCCAACAACAACGGGCATCGACCGAACAACTACGGCAATCAAGGCTGGAATTCGCACCCAAACCTCCCATTCGAGAGGCCTCAACAAGGTAACAATTTCAATTCTAGCAATTTCAATAAAAAGCTTGCTACTAACGATAAAATCCTGGAAAGCATAGACTCTAGGCTGGATTCCTTTGCTTCTGGTATTAAAAGTCAACTGAGTTTCAATAAAATGATAGAAACCCAAATTGCTTAGTTAGCTGCAGTCGTTCCTGTCACTAAATCGGGAAAGATCCTGGGGCAACCCGAACCTTCCATCGAAAAAGTAAATGCTATTACTACGAGACAAGGTAAGGTGTCTCGTAGTACGTTATGTACTAATCATGTAGGTAAGATCGCGCACATCCAAGTACAAATACCAAGATGGACCTACCTAACAAGAGCTACTAAGAGAGCAATCACGAAGATCTCTCCAGAGAGGAAGGAAGATCCCGGAGTACCCATCATTCAGTGCACGATTTGGAATCATCGCATTGATGATGCTCTCTATGATCTGGGTGCCAGCATAAACATCATGTCCAAGGTATTATTTAAGAAATTACGCTACCCTACCTTGTCATATACAAATGCCCAGGTACAACTTGCGGACTCAACGATCCGCTACCCTGAGGGGGTGATCGAGAATGTAACGGTCCGCGTTTGGGGACGTTATGTCCCTACGGACTTTATCGTCCTTGACACGGGGAACGATTATTCGTTTCCCCTTGTGTTGGGCCGGCCATTCTTGAACACCGCCCGGGCTAGAATCGATATGGATGCGAGAGAAATCTCGTTCTGTATCGACGGAAGATTGATATACTTCAAGTTTCAACCACGGGAAGAGAAGAAGACAAAGCCTCTCACACCGGAGCAGAAGAGCGCCGAGTGTTTTCTGAAGGCACTCATCAATGGAGAGCTGGAAATACTCGATGGCGAGCAGTTCAAACGGAATAAGTCGACAGGACCAATGCAAGCAGAAGAGATGGATCTTCTCGTAAAGAAATACGAAGAAGACCAAGCCCTCTGGAATTCTCCAGAGGAACTGATCCCACCGCCACCGACACAGAAGAAGACTAAGAAGATGTGGCGGAAGAAGGTTGCATCGCCCGAACCACCCACTCCGGGATCGGACGATAACAAAATCAACTGAAGACAGGAGGAGTCCCGCTCATGGACTTTAAACACGAGCTCTCGCCGCGAGGAAAACCGGTATGTATCTCATGTTTCCCTTCCAAAATTTTATTTTCCGTCATTGCATATGCATGTTTCCCTTCCAATATAAATGAACCACTTGTGTAATTAATTTGAAAGAGAGTAGAAAAATTGCAAGCATGGTAAAAATGAATGGACAACGTGCTGAAATTTATTTACAGTGGATGTAAAACTTAATTCTCATCATTTTTACCCCTTCTAGAACATCTCCATTTATTTACCACCATCACCATCCAGCACAAAACATGTCTACCCTACTCAACATGGCTGCACACTCACCAATTATCACAAACATGGCAGCATGGGGGTAACTCCACTAACTTCCACTTTGGTTATGTCAAATTTGCATCTTACCTACCACTAAAATCCACTCACATGACCAAGGCAAGTGCTGGCCACATAATTTTGAGTGCAACCAAGGAAAAGGTGAGTGCTGCACTCACATGGGAGTGCCTAGGCCACTAAGTCCAATTCGGCCGAATTGGGCCACGGCCGAATGGCCTGGCTGCCTCCCCTCTGCCTATAAATGTTGGGCATTGCTTGCTAGCTTCTCACACACTCACACTCTGAAAAATCCCACCAGAAGCTCTCTCTCTCTCTCAAGCTCTTTGCTCAAGTTCTTGCTCAGTTCTTCTCTAGTTCTTGCTCAAGTTGGTTCACTTGCATTGCTGAAAATCCCAAAAAAATATATTTTGCCTTTGTTCGATCTTTGTGCTGAAACTTGAATGTGTTTGTGGTGGTTTCTGACTCCCACAAGAACGACTAATATTTTGTGGAGGTTTTCATCCCTGCAAGAACGACTAACTCTCTCGAACGACTTGATTTACTTGTGCTAACCCCATATATTCAGTCCTTCGGGTAGTCGTTGCGCTAACCTTTTACAGGAAGCATGTCGAAGCTCTTCTCCGCGTTCCGTCGCTCCGCCCGGCTGAGCAAACGCTCAGACGATGCTGGGAGCTCCCAGGCCCCATCCCGCGGTTCAAGCCGAATGGATGTGGACGAGTCAGGGGCAGCCGACTTGGGGAGAGGGTTCTCCTCGCAACCAACCCGACAGCTCCTGAACGAGAGTGACATCATTCTCCAGACAGACCGGGAGCGGAACGTCTTCAACATGCTACGCCTGAAGGAGTTTGAGCATACCCGTGCCTACGAGCAGGACCTGCTCGTAAGAACGTGTATGGACAAAGAGTTCCTAGAAGTCTTCGAAGCCGTTGGCTGGGGCAACTTCTGGTGTGTCGACGAACAAGGTTCGTATCTCCTCACCCTCGAATTTCTTTCAACTCTCACATCTGAACGGGAGGGTGTTTACTTTCAATTTTTCAACCAAGAGTATTCCTACTCTTGGAGGGATTTGATACGGCTCTGGGTTTTGCTAGTCATTGTTCTTTGGAGCCTACTAAAGCTCTGAAAAGTTTCAGTCGGGACGTGTTCTAGAAAAAGATTTTGGGAAGCACAAATTGTTCTACACCACGCACGAACAATATTCATAACCCCACCTTGCGTTTCATGCATCGGTGGATGGCTATGACGGTGTTTCCACGTTCTGATTTGTGTCCTGTTAATAAAGTTGAGTTGCGGTTCTTATACGCCATGGTTAAACGAGTTGTTGTTTCTCCGGTAAAAGATTTGGTTGCCCATTGGATGCCTCATCACTCTCGCGTGGGTAGCGTGGCGGTGACTTCTCTAGTCACTCACCTTGCTAACCAGTTGGGCATTCTAGAGGGCGCCCAACTTGCGTACTTAGAGACAGCGCGACCCGTCGTGGATGCTGAGCACTTTGTGCAAGGTCACATGATACGATAGGTGCCCGATGCAATGCTGGTTATGATCTATCGCGGTTATACAACCGAGGTGCCCTTGCCTTGTGCCGGACTGAGGTTGTATACTGCTAAGAAATTAACACTCCGATTGAGTACCGAGGCGGATGACTCTCCTCCTCGGAGAGAGCCGGCTCGGCACAGTGTTGCAGGAGCGGGGCCATTCACCCGGGGGCAAGCCAGGCGTGATGCCGGGCTTTTCACCGCTCAACAACCAGAAACTTCACCGACGCAGCCACATCGACACACGTCTGCATTCGAGGCAGCTTACGATGCATACGGTGGTTATGGGACGTCCGGAGCTGGAGGCTCTAGACAACCCCAGGACCCAGACTACTTCGCCTCGGGCTACTGGGACTATGCTCCGAGTACGGACTCAGAGTACTCCCAGGGATGGTACGGAGGAGGGTACGACAGTGCCTCCCGACCATACTTCCCTGGGCACTCTCAGTCCGCACGATTCGTTGCACACAGTGGCCATGACATCAGTCAAGAGTTGTCTTACATCTCCGACCGAGTCGACCTCCTCGACGACCGTACACGAAGCATTGAAGACACCCTGTCACGCCATTCTCAGTATCACCAAGAGAATAGCGGCGTGCTAGACTCTCTATGGTACGACCTCCAGCAGCAGACGGATAAAATGTCAGAATACTTTTCGAAGTTTCGACCCTACCAGTGAAGAATCCAAGCTTGGGGGAGGACCCCCATCAGGTATGTTCGATGTCCCTTCAGCACTTTGATCTTGCATTTGCCATTTCCCTTTCCATTTTATTTCCACCTTAAAATGAAAACACCAAAAATGTTTCTCTTGAATAAAATAACTCCCAACTATGCACGGAATGAATCATATGCCTCTCACCTTGGAAATGATGAATAGTTGCCCTGTCATTAATTTTGCAAGTGCCTTGTTTTCAACTAGTTGCTTTATAGTACTTGAGTTATTTGGCATGAGTAAAATGAACCTAAAAACCTCGTGGGAGCACATGCTTTATTCCAAGTCTAAGTTGTTTAGAGGAATAATATAGTGAGATTTGGTTGAGTTCTTGCTTTTGCTCTTAGTACGATGAATATCTCGGATGTCTTTTGCTTTCAAAAATAAAATAAAGTTCCTCATTGGTCAAAAATACCTACCAAAACCATATGCTAAGCTTAGTCAAAAATTTCTACTCATATGCTGCTTGTTGTCTTAGTGAGCTTTGTCAAATTGCTGTGACCTTTGGATGAAACCTTCATGCTTCTAAGATCGAGATTCACGCACACACCACACTCACTTGCAATTCCTACAATGGGAGTTAGTAAATATTGCCATCATCCATCCGCAAAATAAATACTCCATGTTCTATGATCTCCTCTCCAAATATCCTTGAGTAGATACATGGGTTATGCAAAAAGAAAAGCATGCCAAAGAGCATAGCAAAAAGAAAGAGAGAAAAGAAAAAAAAGCATGTCAAAGAGCATGGCAAAAAGAAGAAATAAGAAAAGCATGCCAAGTGGCATGGCAAAAAAATATGAGCAAAAAAATAGATAGCCCATGTTCTCAAAAATAAGTCAAGGGGAGGAAGAATCATCCCAAGGAGTTCCACCACATTCCACATTCCACTCCACATATTCCACACACTTGCACTTCTCGATCTAAAGGTATGATTTGGTTCCCCAAAGATCTGGTCTTTGACTTAGCAAAATATAAGATTCAAGTAGGCCTTCATCCTTTGTCCCTGAGCCACACAAGAAGCTTTGTTAGATATTAGGATGAAAGAAGGCACAAGCCTTTGGTGAGGATACAAACACCACTTGAGCGATTGAGTGTACCAATTGAGGAAAAAAATTTAATTTTTTGAAAATTGTGGAAACTCCAAGATGGGACCCTAAAAAGAGTAGGAGTGGAATAAAAGCTAAGTTAAGTTGTTCAACCTTTCAACCGCCCAAGATAAGGAGATTGCTATAAGCCCCATAGGTAAAATGGCGAGTAAAACTTTGCTGGTTCTAGTGCTTATAGTTAGTTGTAGCTCTAGTGCTTCTAGATCTTGATTAAGTCTTTGTCTTAGCTGGTTCTTTGATCTTGCTCAATACTTGTGGTGAATTGTCACTGGGGTATTGACAAGGTTGCTTGCTCTTGCGAGCGGAGTAAGTAGTTGTTGACTAGTGTGGGAGTGGTTCTCAGGCTAGCCAGTGGCCTTAGTTTGTCCCCACGTCTACGGAGGTGGTAGCCGTTAGGTGGTGACAGCCCTATACGGCCTATGTAGTCCATCACGTTCGTCGTGGCCTACAGGTTCCTAGAGTGTAGGATTGGTGGCACCCCTTCTCATCCCTTTCTGCATGTCATGGGTTCTATTGTCCCGACGCTAAGACATTAGAGTTAACCCTGATCTCTGAGTACTGGCTCACAGCCACTGTATCTCTAAGCCCGAGTGACATAGGTAGATAAAGTACCCAGGATTCCTCTATCTCTTCTCGTTGTCCTCCCAACTATCTGTTCGTTCTCTTTCCTATCTGAGCCACCCTTGAGCTGTGTGTCACGGTATAACCACTCCTATGTAATACCGTTTATCCCCTGTCTTTCTAGTAGTGTACCCTTCTCTGATAGTCTCGAATATCTATTTGCTAGTAATCTTGCCAAAGCTTCCCTGCGGAAATATAAATTACGATACCTCGGATTACTCCCTGGTGAAGTGCTACAGCAGTAATTCTGTGCACTTGTAGAATATTCATATATTTTAAAGAGCCATAATAAAAACCACTGAAACACTCCTTACCGCAGTACCTGGATTCACAATCCTGATATTGGATCATAAGAAGTGCCAACAGTCAGCCAACTCGAATCCTACAATCTTAGCACCACGACTCCTCTGGTTATCAACCGTGTCACAACTTGGTTGACCTCGCCAAGAAGGCTAATCCCTGCCTGCGCAACGAAGAACACAAGCAAGAACTCGAAAGGACGCAGTTCTCAATAGGAAGTGACAAACTACAGATGAATGATTAAGCACAAAAGTTGGGGTTCTACAAACCGATGACGACAAAACTATTCTCGACAAATTATTCTAAGCAAAACCTAAGTCTAAACGACGACGGCTACTGAATTTATTAACCTAGGGGCGAGCTAGGGTTGGGGGGGGGGCTTATGGGCTCACACAGTACATGGCCCAATGGCCATAAATACAATGGCGCAGCACCATGACAGATTCTAAACATCATTATATTTTCACAATTTCGGTTGACTCAGAAGGAATTTTGATATGAGACCAGTGCCATTGGAAATATTATCTCCTTAGCTTTCCAAGCATACTTAGAACGTAAATAACCAAGCCTGTATGCGACCTGGGTGATGATTTTAGTGCATGCTGATCATGCACTCCAAAGTACACTCGAACTTGATTTGTTTTGGGCCTCTACCTTGGTGTCTCGAACCGGATAAACTTCGGGCCTCCTTCTTGGCTTGGACACCCTTACTGGTTTCCTCCAACTCCATGCCATCTCCCAAGCATGGTCATATGCATGAATGTCATGTCCTCGTCAAGAAGCACATCAATCGATGTTGTCATGAGGTGGTGGGTGTGGATCAGAGGAAGAGAGAAACTAAAAAAAAGTTCTTACAAGTAGAGCCGAAATGATGATGTATAATTCTCCTAACTAGTACCACCTTAAGACGCCCTCATCGTCAATTCATCGTGTCCTAGGCCCTTCCTTCTTCGAATTGTTCGCCCATTTTCTGTCGCTATGGTGTAGAAGACGAGATGGGAGAGAAGGAATGTCGAGGTGTAGAGGATAAGGATGGGGAGGGAATCAGAGAGAAGCGTGACTTTCCTTTTTTTTAATCACTATATTGGCGGGCTCCACAGCCAAAGAAGAGAGACAGGCACAGCTCAAGGATCTCTTGTAGGACAAATCACATAGGTATAGACTTTATTGTCACGTTTAATTTGTTTTTCAGCTTGCTATGAATAAGCTTTTCCTGGCAAATTTGTTTTCAAATATACCGAAATGTTGTCTGAATAAATTTTGATGTAAAATAGGGGTAAAATCAGAAAGTTTTAAAAAAATAGAGATATATTCACAAAGTTATACATGTATTTTTTTAGCTTATTTGATATCATTATATGTTGTTCACGGAGTAGGGGTAAACTCTCTCTTCAAATCCAAAATGTAGAGGTAAAATCACAGAGTGAAAAAAACGATGTCAAAAGTCATAATTGGAGTTCAAAACAGGGCAAAACACAATAGCCTATTTGTTTAATTTAGTTTGCTCAGCCCCTTCTTTTTAGGGCACGCAACTTGCAACTCAAGATTCTTTTATCCTTTGACCAATCAGTGCTCTACTATGCTATACAATTTTACTTGACTGAATGCCTGGATCCATATTAAAAATCATTTTTATTTTCATATAATGGCATTAAGTTGTATGTACCGACCAATTTAATCTAAAAGTTTAAGATAAGAGGAAATTGATACAATTTGCTTATCTGGGGGGCTTTCTTTAGCCTCATATTTGGAATAAATCGAGCAACAATTTTTTTATTAAATTGTTCTAGCCAAGATTCAAATTCAAAATCTTTAGCTCTGACGATCTTGTGTTAAGTTCTATGTACCAACCAGTTCATCCTAAAACTTCAACTGATGAGGAAATATGGACAATTTATTTACACTTCAACGTTATAGTATATGACGACCATACCGAATCAATTTTGAAAATAAAAAGAGAGAGGGAGTGATATGCACTCTGTATGTTATAAATGCTGGGCCGAACTCGTTGTCTATATCATCCGTAATTGTTTTGATATAACGGTCGTATCAGCGTCCATATTAATCTGATTAACGAAGACAAAGCTACGTGCTCGAGTCAACACCGAGGATACGTTATTATGAGGCAGTAATTGATGACAGAGGTAATTTTACTATAGGTAGTCGTAAACTTGTATTAAGGTCATCTAGGAATTCTCAAAATGCATTTTCAAGGACTTGAAAATGTATTTTAAAAGATTGGGGGGCTAGATGACACGCCTGGACAAGTTCGAGGATCCAAATATGCATTTTGAGAGTTTTGAGATCTCAATGGCACCGCATAACAAGTCTAGGGACCGTCCGTATATTTTAATCTTTAATAGTGTATTTCTTTAATACACTACTGATGACATGTATGTACTAAACTAGTGTCACTTGAGTGGACCATGGTAAACAGACTAGTTGTGCGAAGTGCTTTTAAAAATACTTTATATTCGCTCTCTCATATATAGAGACCTTTAGGTATTCTCAAATCTCAATTCTAGAGGCACATCATTTTCGAGATACTTGACATTTATTTATATCGAGAAAAACTCTCTAATTTATTGTCTATAAGCAATACAGGATAATTATGTACAGACGTGGGTACAAACACGTGTATATTTAGGTGGGCCCTTTTTTGGGTGAAAAAAGTATTAGGTTTGGGGGATCATTCTCTAATGTCAAAAAAATGTCCCTCCCCCTCTGTGGGGCCAGGATCCCTAGGGCCACTCATCTAAGAAATTAAACTACTCGATATGGAGAGTTATGACCCAACTGCTTTGGACTAGCCAGATAAGGTATAGGACGATGTAGTCAAGTAGTAGAACTACTCGTATTCATGATAGACTACCTTAATGTAACCTTCCAGGTCGGATACGAGTAATCTTTGTAATCAATTTGTAACTCTGCTCCCCGAGTATATAAGGAGGAGCAAGGACCCCATCAAAATGACTCAACTCACATACAATACAATTAAGCACACAGGACATAGAGTATTACGCTACTCGCGGCCCAAACCTGTCTAAATCTTTGTGTTGTTCGTGCACTGTCGTTCCTAGAACTCGGTGAGACCCACTAATCTACTCCCTGGGATACCCCCAGATAGACGTGCTTGACATAAATCGTCGACACTTGGCGCCCACCATGGGGCCTCTCGCCGAAAGCTCACCATCAGGGACGATGGGATTCACCACCTTCAAGATCGCCGACGTCGAAGAAGTAGCCACCTTCGTTTTCGGCGCATGGATCTTCGTCGCTGAAAGTGATGGTAGATTCGCAAGCTACCTCGCGAACAACCTCGGCTCCTGCTCGTCGACTACTTCCAATTCGATCTCGGCTCCAATTCCGAGTTTGATCTTAACTCCAAGTTCGCTCAGGATTCTCTAGGCCGAGTCCGGGTACAGCTCGATCCCAGTTATGGAAAGAGCAGGGAACTCCGAGCTGGCCACGCCATCGGACAACCCCCTAGATCGGCTCCCAATCGAACTCTCCGACGTAGTGAATTCACATAAACAGAGTTGTACCACAAAAGCAGAAGCAAGGACGACCCAGGAGTCCCACTCAAAGCCAAGTCACCCCGACGACCTCGAGCTGGCATCAGCGCCATTGAGGGACTGTGACGATGACTTCACCATCCTGCTAAGTGATGCTCCCGATAACGTCGCGCGCCTACACCATCACGCTCACTTCGACACCAAGTTCGTGTTGGAGGAACCACTCGTTCACCTCCCATCCGGACTAGTCGTGACCAGAACACCAGGATGACTCGCCGTTCACTGGCCCAGAGCGATTCCTGCCGACACCTCCCGGGACAATGACTCAAGACTTGCTGCCGTTATACTGGCAGAACTCCCCTTCCAAGACGGCAAGACTGCATCGCTCACCACCCCAACTGAAACTCGAGCGACAACTTTTCAACCACTCAGATCGTCCTCAGCGATCAAGACCCAAGTCGTCAGGTGTTTATGGCTGGCAACGAAGACCAAGGCACTCAATACGACCGTGAGCTGATCACCAACGTTTCTAAAGCGAAACGCACTGCTGACGGAGAAACAGAGGAGCAAAAGACCGAGCATCAAGCAAGGAATGCCAAGCGCAAGCAGAGGTGTCTTAACGCCGCGTTACGCGCCAATGCCATGCGAAATCTTACACAGGATTTCGATATGGTCGGCGACCAGTTAGTATCCTAAAACGCGCCATTAAACATCTCCGTCGTAACAGAACTCGTCAGGGCCATGCCCGACACCCTTCCGTCAGACAAGTACTCTCACTCCTCGACATAGCTCAGAAGGCTACGAACCAAGCGAATCCTAGCCACAACACACCAGACACCAGACGCCCAGACGCTGAGAGGCCTCCCCCACATGAAGCTTCAATCGCCACCACAGGAGGACATCGACGTGGCCAGGACTATGATCGCAATCACCAGCAGGGGAGAGGACGCAGTAACAACCAAGACGATGCAAGGCCATGAGATTGAGACCTTCGCAACGTAATTAATGACAACCGCGATGCTCGCTCTGTCATTCAGTCGAGTCAACAACGGCGCGTGGAGTCGGAACTCCGTCGCCGCGCAGACTACGACCACAACTACGGGCCTCCACCCCATCACAATTACAGAAACCGACCACGCGATCAAGAACGCCATTACGACCGTCACGAAGAACGTCGCAACGGTCGCCGAGGAGAGTACTGTAATGATCACCACCGACATCAAGAGTCCTCAAATTACAGCGATCGACCTCCCCAAAACCACAATCGTGGACGACAATACGACTCCGACCACAACACCTCTAGCTTCCGGAGTGATCGATCACCAAGCGATAAATATGATGGCTTTCCAGCTTTTTCCAGGTGCATAAAAGAAATCCAATGGACAAGCAAGTTCAAACCTACAGGAATTGAGAAGTTCACGGGCAAACAAGACCCTGTACAATGGCTCCGAATTTACTCTACAGCCATCCAGATGGATGGGGGATCCAACGACATCAAAGTCAGCTACTTCCCCGTTATGCTAGATACCACGCCCCTAACATGGCTCGAGGGCCTCCGCCCCGGGTCCATCGACTCCTGGGACGATCTCACAAGGAAATTCACCACCAACTTCCAGGGAACCTGGGCTCGACCTGGAACCCGTTATGAACTGGCAGCTTGCAAGCAAGGAAAAGGAGAAACCTTGCGAAAATACATCAAGAGATTCTTCGATAAAAGAGCTACAATCGTGAATATCTCTGTCCGGGAAGTAATCGACTGTTTTCATGATGGATTCTACACCCGAGAATTACACCGTGAGTTCGGCCGACGTCACCCAGAAAACTTCAGCGAGCTACGACACATTGCCGCCGAATGGGCAGACCAAGACGATCGTGAGTGGGAGCGCTTTGACAGACATCATGATAACAATACCAACAATCACAACAAAGACAACGGCGACCGACGTAATGATCGCCCAAACAATCGGGACTTCAATCGCGATAACTGGAAGCGCAAGCCAGACAACACAGTCGCGGCGGTCCAGCGCCCTAGTTGTAAGACTCGTTCAGCGGCAGACGTCATGAACGGTCCTTGCCCTTACCACCCCAATGGCAAGCACACAATGGCAAAGTGCTTTCACCTAAAGCAGGAGTTCGACAAGCAAACACCAGATGCTCCCAAAACCGACAAGAAAAATGAAGAAAAAGACGACAAAGACCCTGGCAATAACTTCCCAAATGTCAAGAACGTCGTAGCTGTACTATTCAGTGGAGAAACCCTGTGTAACATCCCGTATTTTTATGCGGAATGTTATTGTGCAAAAATGTGGATTTTTCAAAAACTTTTTGTGGAATGTGTGCTAGTTAGAAAATCATAAGAGTGTCTTCTTAATTCCCTCCTGAATTCCTAGAATTAAAATACACATTAATTTGGAATTAAGTTGTATTTTTGCCTTAGCGTGATTTCGGGTCTTATTTGGTTTCTTTGTGTTTAATTGTTTGAGGCATTCGAATTTGAATCAAGATTCAAATTCGAATTCAAACACTAACTAAGCCTTAAACTAATTAGCCAAACCCTCTAACCTACCTTGGGCCGAAACCCTGCTAACCTATCTAACCTAGCCAACCTGCTAACTAAACCCCGCCAGCCCAGCAATCCCGCCGGCCCAGCCTTTTCTACCGCGCCCCTCTCTCCCTCTCTCTCTCTCACTCACTGACAGGCCGACCCCGCCTGTCAGCTTTCTCTTCTTCCTCCCCCACAGCTCGCGTCACCCGCGCAGCCGCGCTCCGGGCCGGCGCTCCGCGCCAAGCCCACCGCCCGACCGTGCGATGGTCGCTGCGTGTCCTAGGGCACGGACGCCGTGACCCCAACCGTCCGCGCCCGCCCCGCGCCCCGCTAACCCTAGCCGGTCGCCTTTAAATACCCCCGCCGGTCGCCACTCCCGGTTCCAGCTATCTCTTCCCATTGGGGTATCCCTCTCGCTAAAAACGCCGCCGCCGCCGCTGCTCCGGGAAGAAGGGAGGAGTCGAGGAGAGGAGCCGAGGAGGAGGAAGACTGGTGGACGCGCCGCCGCGCGTCGCCGCCTTCGAGCCGTCCGCGGGAGGGGAGCCGCCGTCGCCGCACGTGGAGAAGAAGGAGGCGCCGCCGTCCCCGAGCATCGCAAGCCGATGACCGCGCCGTCCGCGAGCCCCTTCATCGAGCTGCCGCGATCGACCACGCCACGTCGCGGTGAGTCGTCGCCGCCATGCACCCCCCTTCCCCTGTTTTTCCCCTGTGAGCTCCGGCCATCGTGCCGTCGAGCCGAGCTTGAGCCTTGCCGCTGCAGCCTCTGTGTGTCGCTGGCCTTCGCGCCGTGCTCCTTCTTGCAGGGACCATCGCCGCTATCCTGTCCCCGCAACCCGCCGTCGCCTCTCGCCGTCCCATGGCCGCCGCGCGCCGGGAACGCCCGAGCCGCGTGAGCGCTGCCGTCGCCGCGTCGTGCACGAGCCACTGGCTTGTCGCGCGCGCACGTGAGCCAAAGCCCGCGCCACGGCTGCACCTTTGCAGTCGAGGCCAAACGCCCGAGCCACGCGTGCTCGCCTCGCACCGCCGCTGTGCGAGCCGCCCATGGCGCAACCCACCGTGGTCAAGCTCGCCGGAGCCCTCTTAACCCTACCTGGCCACACCCAAAGCTTCGCCTTGCAGCCATCTCGCGAAAACCGACCCAGGGGTTTCAGAAAATGATTTAAACTTCAAAAATTAATAATAAATCAACCGTAGCTCAGAAAAATATGAAACCAGTTTCATTATTTTTCTAAAATCATGACCTACACGTTAGAATAGAGTTTGGTGTTGTTTGGCTCTTCCTTGGTTCTCGTTTGGAGTTTTATTTGCTAGTAGACTCGGTAATTAAATTGCGGATCGATATTTAGGAGGACCGGAGACTCACGTCGGGACTGAGGAGGAGGAGTTCGATGAGTACTACTACGAGGAAGAGTCACCAGGTTCACGCCCATCCATTCTTTGAACGCCTATTAGACATGCTCGTAGTATGCTATGCTTTATTTATTCACATAAACTGCCTGAGATGATAAGCCTTGCATAGCCTGTTTAATTACCATTTCCTTGCTGTCCTACTACTTATATATATGCTGTTGAGAATGCTTCGCTTGCATGCGTGAAAGGAAAATGGATGTTTTAAACTGATTTTGGAGTGAGTGTGAAAACCGAGGAGCTGAAGGTTTTGAAAACCCTTTTGTTGAAGTGAGCGCACCATAACCCAATCCTCGGATTGGGGGCTAGGGAAGTACACTTGGGTACTTCCTGCGGAGTGCCTATTGCGGGCACAAGTTTGATTTCATCTGATGAAGAGGAGTTGGCGGCAATACCTGTAATGGGTGCGACTGGCGGACCACCGTGGTGGATACGCATTTCGAGAGAAGAGCTCACTTCGATAGTTTGAGGACCGGTCGGACTAGCTGCTTCATTGAGACTTACCGTGCACTCTGTGTGTCCATTATTTGGGTGGGCCCGACCCGAGCCTAGCAAGTGCGGTGTCAAGCCTGCAGGAGGATAGTGTTTCAGTGCAAGGGGGACTGGTGTTGACCTTTGCTCCCTGATTTGCTTTGGCCCCCGATTGGCCCTTGGGAGTGCTTCACAGTTCCGGGCGACCTACTGCGGGAGGCCGCGCCCAAGCCGGAAAAGCAGGATGGTGCCGTAACTACTAGACCTCCGTTCGGTGTGATGTTGTTCAGAAGGTTCGCGACCAACTGGGCGCATCTCGCATAGATTCCAGGTGTACACACTCTGCTGAGTTAAAACTATACGTATAGCCGCGTCCGCGGTTATGGACAACCCTCTTTGAACTGCTCATTCTGTTAGTGTTTTGGTGACTAAAACTTCTACTTCCCCCCTTTTTAAACTAAGGATCCGGCATGGCCGTTGAGATGGGAGGAGCGGGAGTTCTCCCATCGAATAGACGTTGGAGACGGGAGCCTGTTCTGTCAGGATTGCCCGAGGAGGTGTGAGTTGGTGTTGGAAACTGATTTATAAACTTCTATTGCTGCTGCATAGGAAACCCCTGGCTATTCCTTATCTATTTTATATACTAGACTAGTCCACCTTAAAGCTTGCACATCTATGGATGGTGACGTGGGACTGTTCCAATCCTTGGGAATAGTTCAAGGTCTTGCAGGTTACGAGTCCGACTTCGACAACAACGCTGACAGATGGTACGATTGAGGTGTGGCGCTACGCTCGAGTAGTTGCCTGTGGAGGAGATGAAGATGGAGCCCTGATGATTTAGCTACCGCTGCGTTGGCTTTCCTTTCTGACGATTTAGCCCAAGTGGCTTGTACCCGTACTTCCGTGCTGGGAGATGTAATAACCTAAATATTGCACTGTTTTATTCGATGTATGGATGTGATAACTTCTGGAATGAGGTCTGTGCGTGATAGCTGATGATTCTGGGACTATCACAATGGTACAGGGAGTCGGATTCTCTTTTACGAAAATGTGGTTCGTTTCAGTTGGTATCAGAGCCATATTTGACCGTAGCACGCACCCCTAGAATGGTCGTTAGTAAATAAGAAGTCTAAACGATTTCGTTCCCTATATTGCCCCTGAATTATCTATCTCCGTCTCATACCTTGAAAATTCTTACTTACCTACGCTGACTACTCTTACGTGACCTTGCAGTG
Source organism: Echinochloa phyllopogon (assembly GCA_033239725.1). NCBI lineage: Eukaryota > Viridiplantae > Streptophyta > Magnoliopsida > Poales > Poaceae > Echinochloa > Echinochloa phyllopogon. The sequence goes on along the minus strand of BTCW01000016.1, from coordinate 9,424,583 downwards.
ATGGAGTCGTATCTAGGAGACCAGTCGTCGCCGGAGGACTCGCCACGGGACCCAGCCAACACCTGGTGGCCTATCACCGTCGGCGGACTCGAGACTGGAGGACTAGCTGTGATCCTGCAGGACGTCTTGGAGACGCTCGGGTTTGACACTTCCTACATCCGCTACGACGGAGAGATGTACGGGGTGGAAGTGGAGAGTGCATTGACCAAGCTGAAGATAGTTATACCCGCAGACCCTGAGGTACCGGAGTCCGTGGAGATCCGAGCCTCCGCGTTTGTGGAGACCTACCCCCGAGCGGTACAGATGACCGCTATGCGAGCGTTGAGGCGGGTTATGATAGTCTATGGTGACAGGCTTCAGAGGACCCGTTTTCACTACCTTCCACGAGCCCTGCCAGACCCTGACGACAGAGTCACCGTCGGCCAGCTGTCCCAGGCAGCTGAGAAGGAGAGGAACTGGGCTCTGAGAGTCACAGCCCTCTGCTGTGTGGAGCAGGAGTACCTACTCGAGGGGATGGAGGACCGAGAGAAGGTCTGGAAGCAGTTGATCGAGGACCAGAGAGAGCTGTTGACCGCTCACGAGCAGCGTAACACCATCTCACAGCGCCTGATAATAGATCAGGAGCAGCAGGTGCGATCCTTGCTAGAGCGCGACCGCCTGGTACAGACTACTATGCAGGCGAGGATTGCCATGCTTGAGGAGAGGCTGTCCACTAAGGACGCCAAGATCGCTGCTCTGGAGGACGCCTTGACCATGAAGGGTGAGGAGATGGACAGTCAGGACGCTTGGATCACCAAGCTGGAGGACGAGCTGGCCATCTCGAGGGGAGACCAGGAGTCTGAGACACCCAGAGGGAGCGACTCTCGACTTTGGCGAGAGCACCGAGGTGACCACAGACAACTCTTCTGACGGACTGACCCAGATATGCTGAGTAGGATTTGAGCTCATGATCAAGGTAGGAATAGGGATGAGAACTAGGAGTAGTGTTCATGAGTCTGTATCCATGAGCCGTGAGCATGTTCCGGCAGATGGTGTCATGTCATGAGATACCCATGTACCCCCCCATGTTAGGTGTAACCCCTTTTGAGATCACTCGATGTATTAGCACCGGTGTCTGTGATGATTGATTGAGTGACTGGTTCTTTTTGTTGTTCCTGGTTCTTTTCGTTGTTTCTATTGACTGTAGATCTGAGTAGTAAAACCCGTTTTCTTTGTGTGATGTGCCCGCGATCGTAAGTGTATAAGAGGTTTACGTCTCTCACCAATCTTTCCCTCCCGACACTGCAGAGCGATGTCGGTGAGAAGGTTGAACCGCTTGGCCGCGCGCTTTGAGGAAGCCGCAGAGGAAGAGCGAACTGCCGCCGACCGAGGCCGTGGCCGTGGCCGTGGGCGAGGCCGGGCTCCTGTGGTAGCCCCCGCCCCGGGTCGTGGTCGTGGACGTGGCCGAGGTGTCGTCGCGCCTTAGCCGAACCTGATCGGCGATGACGCTCGTGAGGATGCTCAAGAGGAAGAGCAGGAGGCCGTGGTTGAACCGCCACAGCAGAACGGGGGAGGCGGGAACAACCGCCAGCAGCAGCAGGATCTACCACCCTCGCCGCCCGCCTTGGCGGAGGTGATGGCTACCCAGGCCTAGCACATGGGGAGGATGGCAGACGCCTTTGTCCTGTTGCAGCAGCAACAGAACAATGGAGGCAACCGCAACGCACCACGCCCCGATGACCTGTCCCGCAAGATCGAGAGGTTCGTCCGCCTGAAGGCCCCGACCTTCAGCTACTCCGATGACCCTCTTGATGCGGATGACTGGCTGAAGGTGATTGAGACCAAGCTCAACCTCACGGACTGCACTGACGAGGAGAGTGTGGCGATCGCCGTCTACCAGCTCGAGGGTCTTGCCAAGTCTTGGTGGGACGGGTTCTGTGACTCACACCCGAACCCCGCCACCATCACGTGGCTGGAGTTCTGTGAGGCCTTCCGTGAGCAGCACGTGCCGAGGCAGGTGCTCATCCAGAAGGCACAGGAGTTCCGTACCATGACTCAAGGCACCATGCGTGTCGAGGAGTACGAGCGCCACTTCATGAAGATGGCAAGGTACGCGCCTGATGAGACTAACACTGATGAGAAGAAGCAGTTCTGGTTTCATAGGGGACTGCACCACGGGATTCGCCAGATTGTGGCCGGGAGCGACCACAAGTCCCTCCGTCACATGGTGAACCGCGCTATCGCTGTGGAGAAGGAGAGGATTGGTCACGAGGACCGCATGAGGGCCCGAAAGAGGCCGTCAGACTCCTACTCTCGTGACAGACCACAGCAGCGCCCCTGGAATGGGCAAGGCCACCCGCTGGGGAGCAACAGCTTCCGCACCGGACCCAGCCAGCCCAATCGTGGGTACGGAGGAGGCAGCAACAACCAGCTCGCGGTGAACCGCAACACGAGCTACTCGACCCCGGGAGGCAGCACCTGGAAGCAGCCCCAGCAGTCCGCGCAAAGGACCCTGGGCAACGCAACGTACACTTGCTTCAGTTGCCACCAGCCTGGGCACAAGTCCTACAACTGCCCGCTGAAGAAGCGAGACTTCCAGACTCCCGCCAAGACCTCAGCGTCTGGAGGGAAGACCCCTCAGACCCAGGGCCGCCCCTCCGGCACTCGTGGGACGCTCAACCACCTCGCGGAGAAGGAGACCAGGGAGGCACCAGACGTCGTGACTGGTGAGTTCATCATTAGTGGTTCTAAAGCACTAGTTCTATTCGCTTCTGGTGCATGGTTCTTTTATGTCCTCAAAGTTTGTTGCACAAAAATCTCTCCCTATGGAGTACCGGTCAGAACCATAAAAGAGACTAGGAGGACCAGCATTCCCTTATGCAAGGTTCAGCCGAGTAACCACACTGGACGTGAAGCAACGTGGGCAAAGGAGGAAGACCCGAAGGAGAAGTACCCTCACCTCTTTGTTCCAAAGTAAGTTCTTAATCTCATGGATGAGATTCTCTTGAGGGGGGGAGACTGTAACATCTCGTATTTTTATGCGGAATGTTATTGTGCAAAAATGTGGATTTTTCAAAAACTTTTTGTGGAATGTGTGCTAGTTAGAAAATCATAAGAGTGTCTTCTTAATTCCATCCTGAATTCCTAGAATTAAAATACACATTAATTTGGAATTAAGTTGTATTTTTGCCTTAGTGTGATTTCGGGTCTTATTTGGTTTCTTGGTGTTTAATTGTTTGAGGCATTCGAATTTGAATCAAGATTCTGTTAACACCAAAATTTAGCACCAGGAAGAGGCTGACGTGTGGGCCGGATTTGGTGGAAGGATACCATTCGGCTAAGAGGCTTTCTCTGAAGTATTCGGCAATAACGCTCTGCGGTCGGGAACGCGTCGTCATTCGGCAGAGGCATAGTTCCGCAGGCAAAAGCGGTAGCATTCGGGAAGGCGTGATGACGTGGAAAAACATAAGGAAAAGGCCGGTTCGAACAAGGAACGCAATATGGGCACGAAGATTCGTCATTTATTTTTAGAAACAAGTATTGTAGTCGTGTCCGACTAGGAGTTGTATCAAGACCTGGGTATAAATATAAACCCATGGCAGCCGTAATAGACAATCGAATCAATCATACAACAAACCGGCCCCGTGCCAACATCGAGTCCTTTAGTCGAGTCGTCGAGTCCTTCGAGAGGAGTCATCGATCCGTCGACCTCCGTAAGTACCGGCAACCTTGTATCATGCTTAGTATCATGCGGTGGATTTAAGCTTTGATGCAAGTAGTCTTGTTACCATGCTTAGTATCATCCGGTGGATTTAAGTTGTGGTCTCAAGAAGGTTCCTCTGTTAGGTCATGAGCCATGCGGTGGGCTAAGATCTAGTATGGACCAAGTTATCGGCTCTGTTAGATTTCGGCAAGATTTAACAGATTCATTAAGTTACCCTGTGTTGCTTCGTTTTTACTCTGTGCTTAATTCATGCAACACTCCTTTGCCCAATCTAGGTCGGCTAGAATCGGCTCTACTTCACGATGCGATGACTTATCCCCTCATAGCCGAGTTCGAAACCGATCTAGGTTGCCACGTGTCGCGGGTTCGAACTTGTTGGTATCGTATAGATCTTGACAGAACCGGGTATCATGCGGTAGATGCAGGTTTTTGGGTCGTCTTAGAGCTAATCATCCGGTGGATTAGAATTCGATTCGATCTGATAGATTTATCTTTATCGATTAAGTTTGTTCCTTCGCCGCGGACCCCGATTCGGCTAAGCAGCCGCATTCGGCAATGCTCTCACGAGTGAACGTGTTCGTGGGTTTGCAGTGAACAATGAATGCTTTTAGCCTTTCACGATTAGATTGTATCATGCGGTGGATTGATCTAATCTGATTGGTAGTGTGGCCTCAAACGAGTTGTATCATGCGGTGGATTAACTTGTTTGCTGCCATGCTTGACGGGTGCTGCTTTCGGCCTATGCATTCTTGTTTCAATGTAAATTCGCGATAGCGTCTCACCCTCTACTTATTTGCCACAAACCCTGATTCGGCTGAACAGCCGGATTCGGTAGTACTCTCACGAGTGAACATGATCGTGGGTACGCATTAAACACTAAATGCTTTTAGCCTTTCACGATTAGATTGTATCATGCGGTGGATTAATCTAATCTGATTGGTGGTGTAGTCTCGAACAAGTCGTATCATGCGGTGGATTAACTTGTTCGTTATTATGCTTGACGGGTGCTGCTTTCGGCCTATGCATTCTTGTTTACTGCAGATTTATGGTCATGCTTTCGCCCTTTTATTTATCAATTATGCTTTGTTTCTCATTAATCGGCTATGAGTATGCGTTACAATGTTCATTCGGTTGAAAGCCGATTTTTCGTCATGCTTACGTCACGCATTCGGCAGTGCGCTCCCTGCGTGCCTTGCCGATTGCCGAATGAGGCTTTAACTGCCGACAGATAGCTTACATGCTTCTACTGATCTTACGTCATGCTGATGTTGTGCGTTCGGCAGTGTGATTCTTACATGTTTCTACCGATTGCCGAATGATATTCTGAGTAACGACAGATAGCTTGTCCGTAGCTATATGTCTCTCGAGATTGGCTTCAATGCCGCAAATATGGAACTGTCTGGTCTCACCCGGCACGTTCCAGGTTTTGATCTAAACGTTTTTATCCCTTTGTTAGTTTTCAGGCAAACTGACTGGTACGCTTCCGGATTCAAAAGCCCGGGCCACGTGTGAAGCTAGCTAATTCGGCTTGCTGTGTGCTTGGCGCGAACTGCAGATTTTGCGTCAACACACTTTTTGGCACGCCCGGTGGGACACACACAAGTTTACAAGATGCCTGAGTTGAGCGACATCATGGACGTTACTTTGGAAGAATTGTCTGAAGAGCATCAACAGATGGTAAAGGCTGCTGCTGACCAATTCATTAACAAATGTTTACTGTCTTTCGCCAAGAACAGGAGTGGTGCACCGTTTCTCAAGTCCGATTTGCCAAGAGTTCTCCTTCCTGGGCAGTCTGATTTTACTGAAGAAGAAGAGAGGGAGAGATTCTCGGGCTTGTTATACAAAGCTTTGGGGGAAGCAATGACCAATCACAATGCTGCGTTCTTGAACAGTTTTCGGCATATAATGGTAAGCATTTTTGGTCAGCATGTGGATAAACCCTTCGAGCAGATACATGGGCAATTGGGCGGCCCGACATACTTCAATGTTCAAGAACAAGCTCAGAGGCCACATGGTAAAGGAAATGCTGATGAAACTGGAGGTTCTGGTACTAAAGATACAAATGGACAACCGATTCGGCAAGATCCTCAGCCTGCACTGCCGAAAACTCGCACATACGGTGATATGGCATTCGGCACCACGGGGAATCCGCCTGCTTCTGCTTACAAGATATCTCCCTTGAACAATAGGCTGCAAAGGGACATGTATGGAAACGGATATTCAGAGTTTATGGATTACAATGCTATCGACGCTCTCCCGAATCCTGGGTATGTTGGTACTGCAGGCATGCTTGCTGGGAGACCAGGGAATCAAGATACCAGTATTGACCTCATGGTGCAAAAAATGACCGATGTATTGCAAAATCAATTCGGTCTGAAGCCTAAAAATCAGGGGTACATGTACTCATCTCCTTTCCCAGAATGGTACCAAAGGGTATCATTGCCGAATAGAGTCAAGGTTCCTACAGAATTCACCAAATTCTCGGGACAAGATGATACAAGTACTGTGGAACATATAGCTCGATATTTGATGCAACTTGGAGAAGCTTCGGCAGATGAGGCTTTCAGAATCAGATACTTTCCTTTGTCACTGACGGGTCCAGCTTTTACATGGTTTGCTTCTTTGCCTGCTCAGTCGATTTGTACTTGGAAAGACCTGGAGCAGAAATTCCATGCTCATTACTACATTGGCAGTACCGAGAAAAAGTTGGTTGATTTGACCAGCTTAAGGCAGAGGAATAATGAAACACCTACGGAGTTCCTCAGGAGATTTAGGGAAACAAAGAGCATGTGCTTTTCTCTGAACATACCTGATGACCAGCTGGCTGGTATGGCTGTAGCTGGCATGCTGCCTGCCATTCGAGAGAAGCTATTCGGGATGGAATTTGATGATCTGGGCCAGTTGTCACACAGATTGGCCTTAATGAGTAACCAGGCATATGGTTTCAAGAAAGATGCCAGATTTGCTAAAAATAATGATGTAGCTGACATCTATAACCAATTCCTTGAAAGAGCAGATCAGGAAGATGAGTATGAAGATAGCAAAGAGATAGCCGCAGCAGAGATAGTGTGGAGTAAAGAACCAGTCATGGTGAATCAGAGGTGGATTAAACAGAATAAGGGTACCTATGATTTTGATGTAACTAAGGCAGATAAATTATTTGATTATCTTGTAAAGGAAGGCCGAATCAAGCTACCAGAGGGGCATTCTATGCTTCGGCCTGATGGAGTGAAAGATAAGAGGTACTGTGGATTCCATGATAGAAATTCTCATTCCATCAATGAATGCAGGGTTTTTAGAGTGAGGATTTAGAAAGCTATCCAAGAAGGGCATTTGAAATTCGACAATAAGATGAAGTTGGACAGTAACCCGTTTCCTCAGAACATGGTTGGGTTCTCAATCAATATGGTGAGTACTGCCGAATCTGGAGAAAAGGAAAAAATGAGAGTCCTGACGTCAAAGAAAGCGAAGCAGAGTGGCTCAGTAGATCCTAATCGGCAAATCACGATCGAACAGATTCGCGAGGAGAGACCTCGCTTCCCGAATAGCCAATTCGACCTCTGGGAAGAAGGGAGGAGTCGAGGAGAGGAGCCGAGGAGGAGAAAGACTGGTGGACGCGCCGCCGCGCGTTGCCGCCTTCGAGCCGTCAGCGGGAGGGGAGCCGCCGTCGCCGCACGTGGAGAAGAAGGAGGCGCTACCGTCCCCGAGCACCGCAAGCCGACGACCGCGCCGTCCGCGAGCCCCTTCATCGAGCTGCCGCGATCGACCACGCCACGCCGCGGTGAGTCATCGCCGCCTCGCACCCCCCTTCCCCTGTTTTTCCCCTGTGAGCTCCGGCCATCGTGCCGTCGAGCCGAGCTTGAGCCTCGCCACCGCAGCCTCTGTGTGTCGCCGGCCTTCGCGTCGTGCTCCTTCTTGCAGGGACCATCGCCGCTATCCCGTCCCCGCAACCCGCCGTCGCCTCTCGCTGTCCCATGGCCGCCGCGTGCCGGGAATGCCCGAGCCGCGCGAGCGCTGCCGTCGCCGCGTCGCGCACGAGCCGCTGACTTGTCACGCGCGCACGTGAGCCAAAGCCCGCGCCACGGCTGCGCCTTTGCCGTCGAGGCCGAACGCCCGAGCCACGCGTGCTCGCCTCGCACCGCCGCTGTGCGAGCCGCCCACGGCGCAACCCGCCGTGGTCAAGCACGCCGGAGCCCTCTTAACCCTACCTGGCCACACCCAAAGCTTCGCCTTGCAGCCATCTCGCAAAAACCGACCCAGGGGTCGAGCCCCTCGCCCTCTAGAGTCCACCCCGCCGCCTCGCCGCCATGGCCGGAGCCGAAGCTCCGCCGGCGCTCGTCGGCAGGCCGCCACGCCGGCCAAAGGCCCGCCTTTCTTGGCCAAACAGCTCCGCGAGACCCAGCCGAACCTTTTTCCCCCTATTCAGCCGAACCACGATGGACCAAGCCCACCGCGACCGTTGCCTATCAGGCCGGAAGCCCAGCGCTTCCTGGGCCGAGTCCCAGCTCCTGTTGGGCCGAGCCGGCCGTTTCGGCCCACGACCAGCCCAGCGCCCCTTTTTCCCTTTTCCCTTTTTCTTTTTTCCTGAGCTGTTGACCGCCTGGCCCCACCTGTCACTGACTTCCTTAGACTGACCTGTGGGCCCGCTAACCCCGCTGAACCTTGACCGTTGACTGGTCAAACGTTGACTGAGTCAATGCTGACGTCATCAGGGCCCACGATGACGTCAGCATACCCGGCCCCGCTGATGACGTAAGCATGGCGTCATGCTGACGTCAGCAGTGATGATGTGGCGCCACCAGAGGCCGCCACGTGTCCCTGTCTGTTATTTTATTTTTTCGGAATTAATTAAATAATTTCAGAAAATGATTTAAACTTCAAAAATTAATAATAAATCAACCGTAGCTCAGAAAAATATGAAACCAGTTTCATTATTTTTCTAAAATCATGACCTATGCGTTACAATAGATTTTGGTGTTGTTTGGCTCTTCCATGGTTCTCGTTTGGAGTATTATTTGCTAGTAGACTCGGTAATTAAATTGCGGATCGATATTTAGGAGGACCGGAGACTCACGTCGGGACTGAGGAGGAGGAGTTCGACGAGTACTACTACGAGGAAGAGTCACTAGGTTCACACCCATCCATTCTTTGAACGCCTATTAGACATGCTCGTAGTATGCTATGCTTTATTTATTCACATAAACTGCCTGAGATGATAAACCTTGCATAGCCAGTTTAATTACCATTTCATTGTTGTCCTACTACTTATATATATGCTGTTGAGAATGCTTCGCTTGCATGCGTGAAAGGAAAATGGATGTTTTAAACTGATTTTGGAGTGAGTGTGAAAACCGAGGAGCTGAAGGTTTTGCAAACCCTTTTGTTGAAGTGAGCGCACCATAACCCAATCCTCGGATTGGGGGCTTGGGAAGTACACTTGGGTACTTCCTGCGGAGTGCCTATTGCGGGCACAAGTTTGATTTGATCTGATGAAGAGGAGTTGGCGGCAATACCTGTAATGGGTGCGACTGGCGGACCACCGTGGTGGATACGCATTTCGAGAGAAGAGCTCACTTCAACAGTTTGAGCACCGGTCGGACTAGCTGCTTCATTGGGACTTACCGTGCACTCTGTGTGTCCATTATGAGGGTGGGCCCGACCCGAGCCTAGCAAGTGCGGTGCCAAGCCTGCAGGAGGATAGTGTTTCAGTGTAAGGGGGACTGGTGTTGACCTTTGCTCCCTGATTTGCTTTGGCCCCCGACTGGCCCCGGGGGAGTGCTTCACAGTTCCGGGCGACCTACTGCGGGAGGCTGCGCCCAAGCCGGAAAAGCAGGATGGTGCCGTAACTACTAGACCTCCGTTCGGTGTGATGTTGTTCAGAAGGTTCGCGACCAACTGGGCGCATCTCGCATAGATTCCAGGTGTACGCACTCTGCAGAGTTAAAACTATACGTATAGCCGCGTCCGCGGTCATGGACAACCCCCTTTGAACTGCTCATTCTGTTAGTGTTTTGGTGACTAAAACTTCTACTTCTCCCCTTTTTAAACTAAGGATCCGGCATGGCCGTTGAGATGGGAGGAGCGGGAGTTCTCCCATCGAATAGACGTTGGAGACGGGAGCCTGTTCTGTCAGGATTGCCCGAGGAGGTGTGAGTTGGTGTTGGAAACTGATTTATAAACTTCTATTGTTGCTGCATAGGAAACCCCTGGCTATTCCTTGTCTATTTTATATACTAGACTAGTCCACCTTAAAGCTTGCACATCTATGGATGGTGACGTGGGACTGTTCCAATCCTTGGGAACAGTTCAAGGTCTTGCAGGTTACGAGTCCGACTTCGACAACAACGCTAACGGATGGTACGACTGAGGTGCGGTGCTACGCTCGAGTAGTTGCCTGTGGAGGAGATGAAGATGAAGCCCTGATGATTTAGCTACCGCTGCGTTGGCTTTCCTTTCTGTTGATTTAGCCCAAGTGGCTTGTACCCGTACTTCCATGCTGGGAGATGTAATAACCTAAATATTGCACTGTTTTATTCGATGTATGGATGTGATAACTTCTGGAATGAGGTCTGTACGTGATAGCTGTTGATTTTGGGACTATCACAATGGTACAGGGAGTTGGATTCTCTTTTACGAAAATCCGGTTCGTTTCACCCTGAACCGGTCGAAACGCGCCAAGAAGCTCACTCTGCGAGAGATCATGGTGACAGAACCTGCCACCCCAACATACCTAAAGTGGTCAGAAGTGCCTATCAGATTCTCTAGAATAGACCAGTGGACAAACTTTGCAAACCCTGGGAGATATCCTCTGGTCTTAAACCCGGTCATGGCGCAAGCCAGACTGACTGAAGTACTCATTGATGGAGGCAGCGGGCTCAATGTCATCTTCGGAAACACGTTCAAGAAGATGGGCTTATACATTACAAAATACCTCAAGCTTATAGACGCTCCATTCTATGGCATTGTCCCAGGCAATGCAGCAATCCCCCTGGGTCAGGTCACACTACCAGTTACCTTCGGGACGGAAGCAAACTTCAGAACCGAGTACATCAAGTTCGAAGTTGCAGACTTCGAGAACTCATACCACGCGATTCTTGGGCGACCAGTCCTCGCCAAATTTATGGCAATTCCACATTATGTATACTTGGTTCTCAAGATGCCTGCTCCTAAAGGAGTACTTTCCCTAAAAGGAGACTTAAAGGTATTTTATGATTGCGACGTCGAGGCAGTAGAATTCACTGCCACTTCGCACGTCCCTACCCAGATGCTGGAAGTACTCGCCTTGGCCAAGAAGTCGAAGGAAGACGACCTAGAAGTACCCTGCAAGAAGTCAACAAGTGCCAACTTCAAGCCCTCCGAAGAAGTACAGCTTAAAACTGTAAATCTTGGGACGGGCGATCCGTCCAAAACTGCCCTTATAGGGGCAGATTTAGACTGTAAATAGGAAGACACGCTCGTCAAGTTCCTCCGAGATAATAAAGATATTTTTGCTTGGAAACCATCTGATATGCCTGGTGTTCCTAGAGAACTTGTCGAGCACAAACTAAACGTTGACAAGAACGCAAAACCCAAAAAACAGCGCCTCCGACGATTTGCACAAGATAGACGTGAGGCAATAAAAGAAGAACTCGCCAAACTACTCGCTGCAGGCTTCATCAAAGAAGTCTTCCATCCCGAGTGGTTGGCTAATCCAGTGTTAATTCGGAAGAAAAACAACAACGAGTGGCGGATGTGTGTCTACTACACAGATTTGGACAAGCATTGCCCAAAGATCCCATGGGACTCCCACGCATTGATCAAGTCGTCGACTCCACGGCCGGATGTGCACTGCTTGGTTTTCTGGACTGCTATTCAGGATACCATCAGATAGCTCTAAAGAAAGAAGATCAGATCAAAACATCTTTCATCACCCCCTTCGGTGCTTACTTCTATACAACTATGTCTTTTGGATTGAAGAACGCCGGCGCCACATATCAGCGAGCCATACAAATGTGCCTATCCAAACAAATTGGGCGCAATGTAGAGGCATATGTTGATGATGTAGTCGTCAAAACAAGGCAGTCAGAACATCTCATCAATGACCTTCAAGAAATATTCGACAACCTTAGAACATTCCGTTGGAAACTTAACCCAACCAAATGCGTCTTCGGTGTTCCGTCAGGGAAACTTTTGGGATTCATGGTCAGTAACAGGGGTATTGAAGCCAATCCGGCAAAGATTTCAGCAATCCTTACCATGGGAGTACCGAAGAACGTAAAAGATGTCCAGAAGCTGACAGGATGCATCGCAGCCTTAAACAGGTTCGTCTCAAGATTAGCAGAAAAATGCCTCCCTTTCTTCAAATTGCTTACAAAGCAGGATAAATTTTCATGGACGATTGAAGCACATACGGCGTTCAAAGAACTCAAAACATATCTATCTACTCCGCCAGTACTCACAACACCTTTGAAAAGTGATCATCTATATCTATACATTGTAGTGACAACCCATGTGGTCAGCACTATAATAGTAGTTGAAAGACAAGAGGACGGCCATGTATTCCCAGTACAACGGCCAATTTATTACATCAGTGAAGTACTCTCTGAGTCCAAGATTCATTATCCTCAAGTCCAAAAACTACTCTACGCCGTCTTCATCACATCACGGAAGCTACAACATTATTTCCAAGCTTTCCACATCACAGTCGTAACTAAATTCCCACTAGGCAAAATCCTCAATAATCCAGACGCAACAGGTCGAATCTGCAAATGGAAGGCCGAAATTGGAAATTACCACCTTGACTTCACATCTCAAACAGCCGTCAAGTCCCAGGCTCTTGCTAACTTCATAGTCGAATGGACAGAAATTCAAAATTCTACGACAACCACTCGACCTGAGCACTGGGTCATGTATTTTGATGGATCACTCAAACTTGAAGGAGGAGGCGCAGGCGTACTTCTTATATCTCCTAAAGGAGATCAACTCAAATACGTCCTACAAATCCTGTTTCAGGTCAACAATAATGAAGCAGAGCACGAAGCTATGCTGCACGGGCTCCGCCTGGCCGCATCACTCGGTATCAAGCGACTTGTTGTTTATGACGATTCGGTTGTGGCCATCAACCAAGTTAATAAAGACTGGTACGCTTCTAAAGAGACAATGGATGCCTACGTTCACGAGGTTCTTGTTGGCGGTCGTTACGGACCGATTTCCGACCTCCAACCAAGTATAAAATGAACACAATGGAATCACACACCATAGCTATAGGACTTATTTCTAACCATTTCCATGAGTTTTGGTGTTTATTCGATTCTAGGAGGCACATGACTAGAGTTGAGGCAAAAAGCATAAGAAAAGATGTGTTCGGCCGAATCCCGTGATTTGACCGAACTTCGTCTATGAACCCAGTGGACCGGAAGACGGGAGAGGCCCAAGTCCATCTCGACCGAAGCCTGTCAGTCCACCAGAAGGCCTCCAACTCAGCCCAGACCGAGGAACCGACCTGCCAACCGACCCAGCAAGTGATCCAGCACATGGGAGGAGCGAAGGCGGTGCAGAGGGCGGTTCGGCCGAACTTCCCGGGTTCGGCCGAACCCCCCAGTTCGCCCGAATCAAGCCCACTGCCTCACAACCGACCCTGGGAAGTGATCTTGACCGTAGAGGGCAGAGGCGGTGCAAAATGGGTGGTTCGGCCGAACTCGGCAGTTCGGCCGAACCGACCCCCTTCGGCCGAACGCGGCATCTTCGGCCGAAGATGCTGGAACCGCGTCTGAGGTTTCTTGGCCACTGCTCCACTTCAAACCGACCCTCCATGCTATAAATAGGACTCTCCAGCCCCTGCAAAAACACACAACACAAGAGTAGAGTGAGTGTTGCCAAGCTCCGCCACTTGTATCGGTAGAATAGGGAGAGAGGAGAGGTGAGCGTCCTGGAGAGGAGCCGTAGTGTCGGCCCCTCTTCCCGCTGTACCTCTACGGATGCGGCTCTGCTTCGAGTGACATCCGGGTCATGTCTGGTAACTCTTGTATCTCTTTCTGATTAATTGAGCATTCAGTTCTTACATCTATATACTTGTCTCGTTCTTCGTTCAATGCTTAGTTGATTGGTATAACTGTATACTGGTTGCTTAGCTTGGGTGCTTATCTTGCTATAGGAGATAAGTAGTTATTGACTAGTGTAGGAGTGGTTCCTAGACTTGCCAGTAACCTTAGTTTCTGCCCGTCGCAACGGAGGTGGTAGCCGTAAGGTGGTGACAGCCCTTTCGGTCTTTGTAGTCCATCACGTTAGTTCCGGTGTCCTAGGACCCAAGGTTCAGGGTAACCGGCACCCCTTCTCATCCCTTTCTGTGTGTCGGAGGCTCTATAGTCCCGAAGCAAGTATCTATCTGTATCTTCTGCTCTGCTCAGTCAATCGGTAGAATACCCTTACCAGACCTGTACCCTCTCTACCCTCCTACCTCTTCTCTTCTCTCCTTGTTGTCGTCATCCACCTCATCCATTTCATTCATCCACTCCATCTACCTAGGACAACTTAGTTTAGGATTAGTACACTTCTCGTTCCCCGTGGAAATCGATACCTTGGAATACTCCCGGGTGAAAGCTACATCGGTATCCGTCCGCTTGCGGATTTATCTGTAGGCCGTAAGGAGTGCCAACAAGCTTTCTGACGCCGTTGCCGGGGAACGGTAGCTGTTCTGATTTCGAACCCAAGTTGTCCGTGTATCCCACCATCATCCATCATATGGATCCCACTCTTACCTTACGCCAACACTCGGCTCCAAAGGGCGCTTGTTTGGAGCCACCACCATCATCACATCCCATATCCACACCCGGCTATGAGCTACGTCCTGGCTTCATAGCCATGGTTCGTGAGCAATCATTCTCAGGAACGAAGGCCGAGAGTCCATACGCGCATTTGCGCGAGTTTGAGCAACTCTGCTCATGCCTGACCATTGCGGGCATGACACAAGAGACACTCAAATGGAAGCTATTCCCGTTCTCATTAACGGGAGGAGCGAAGAAATGGTACTCTCTGGCTGTCGGTACTATGGAAGGGAGTTGGGAAACTCTTAGAGAGAAATTCTGCCTAAATTTCTTCCCAATTTCCAAGGTAGCCAGCCTCCGAATCGAAGTTCTTACCTTTAAGCAATTAGAGGGAGAGTCGTTAGGAGCTGCCTGGGCTCGTTTCAAGCAAATCTTGGCATCCGGACCAGACCTAAGCCTACCAGAACCTGTTGTTTTACAACACTTCAGCCTTGGCCTCTGTCCCGTAGTCGCAACTTTCTTGGACTCTGCTTCAAAAGGGTCGTTTTTTCATTTGACTCCTAGTGAAGCGAGGATAGTCCTGGAGCGCATCCTGGACGACACTCCCTACACTGGAGTCTATGACGAACTCCCTGATGAAGAAGAGAAGCAGCCTAAACCTGAAGAGCCTGTACACCGACAATCCAAATCTAACAGCCCTTCCATTCCATCAGAACCCAATGCTCAATTCGAACCACAACCTTACTCTAGCCTGGACTACTATCCTCCACTCTACACCACTCCCTACGATTTTGACGATGGTCTATTCGATGACATCGACTGCGCCATACGTTTCCCACGGGGACAATGTGTAGAGCAAAAGGATCCACCACCCGACAAGGAAGCACTAGAATATCAAAGAGAGTGCTTAGGCCGTCTCTCTGCCATCAAGAGTCGGGAATGGCTAGACGAGGCCGAAGCCTCGACCGAGGTTGTCAAAATGCCCAAAAGGATCAGAAGCATATTCTATGAAGTTATGGGCAATGACAGAGAAATCAGGTACGACCCAAGCCTCAGAATAAACATAATCTCTAGCTCTTTGGTGCGAGCGCAACTCCCCGATGAACCATGGTCATTATCTCAGAAATGTTTAAGGTTCACATCGGGAAGGATCCTCGACTGTTTAGGGATCTTGCGGGTCACACCCGTTAAGATTAACAACCCTGAACTTTTCTTGGATTTCCATATCTTTGACCTACCTGAAAATTCCACTTACTCCATCTTTATTGGTAGGCCAATCATGAAAATCCTAGAAAATTCACCAATAATCCAGCTAGAGCTTAGGATCGGAGAAGAACTCGTCCCAGTCTCTTATTCTTAATCCTTGAATACCCCAATACAGACAGATCCCGATCCTGAGCCAATAGAGGAGGTCATGTCAACATCCTTGATAGACTTAGAGCAACATTTCCTAGAAGAAGATGCCCCATTCCTTATGGAGGAAGAAGAGATTCATCCTCCAGTCGAACCTAAGCCTCTTCCCTCTAGATTGAAGTGTGCTTCCCTCTTTAAGGACGGACAAACTCCAGTGACCATTAGTGACAAACCCCCTGGAACCCAACCGACTTTCACTGTCCTGGAGGAGGATCGATCAGTCTTAGGACACTCGATCCAAGATTTCAAAGGGATTACTCCTAACCTTCATACACATCATATCCCTATCTTATCTTACCTTGGGGTCGTAAGACAATTGTCACGAAGATTCGTCTTTGATCGGGGAAAGACTAGATTCAAATCCTAAAGCCATCATCTTCTCCTGTCATACTCCCAAATACGACCCTATGCGTACACCTCCCACGAGTAAAGGGGATTCGTAGTTCCTTGGCAACACCGGGCTTTATAGGTGTCTCATCGAAAATTTCTCTCAAATAGCCCGGTCGTTGACCAATCTCTTGGCCAAGGAAACCCCTCTCGTCTCTAATCAAGAGTGCTATGCTTCCTTTCACACCCTAAGAAAGCACTCAATTCTGCTCCCATCATCCGGTCTCGCGACTAGAGCATCCCATTAGAAATCATGTGTGATGCGAGCAATTATGCTGTTGGAGCTGTTGTGGGCCAAACCAAGGACAAGAAGCATTATGCTCACTGGCCCCAGCTCAACTACGCAACCACGGAAAAGGAACTCTTAGCAACTATGTTTGTTATAGACAAATTCCGGTCCTACCAAGTTAGGGCAAAGGTCATAGTCTATTCCGACCATACTGCTCTGAAGTATTTCTTGGCCAAAAAGGATGCGAACCCAAGACTCATTCGTTGGGTCTGTGTCGGGTATAAGTCTCGTTTGATCTTTCCATCAGCGATTTTCTTACGGGGTGATACGCTCCTCAAAGCCACAACACTAGAGCCGTGGTACGCCACCATAGTTGACTTCATGGTGTTAGGGTACGTCCCATCAGGTGAAAATAGGAAAAGATTGGTTTATGAGAGCAGACATCACCTATGGGACAACCCGTATCTCTTCTGGATACAAAATGGACTCAGACGATGCATGCCTGCACCTGAGGCACATAAAACATGGGAGAGATATCATGGAGCACCTTCTGAAGGACATTATGGAGTGTTCAAAATAAAGGTCTGGCAATATGGAGAAGCTAAGAAACTTAGCAAGAGATGCCCACACTGCCAGAAACACGGGAAAGAGACGCGAAGCCACTCACCAGTAATATTCAGTAGAAATCTTTGATGTAAGGGGAATAGACCCCATGGGTCCTTTCCCTAACTCAGAGAACTACGAGTTTATTCTGGTAGCCGTAGATAGCGTCTCTAACTGGGTAGAAGCCAAGCCCTATCGATCCGCAGCCACTAGGCACGCTGAGCAAATGACTCATGAAAACACCTTTCCTCGCTTTGGCGTCCCTGGTCTAGTCATAGGGGCTCCCATCTCATTGACTCCCGGAAATATCTAAGCTTGGGGGAGCCGCATTTTATAGCTACACCTTAACACCCCCAATCTAGTGGTCAAGCTGAAGATCAAGAACACTCTGTAAAGACCGTCAATGAGATGGGTAGGCACTAGAGAGATAGACTCACTGAAGCACTTTGGGCAAACTAGACCACTCTAGTTTGGGCAAATTAGGACAATTCGGCCAAACCATGTTGGTTCGACCGAAGGATCCCTCTTTTGCCCCTTGAGCGTCCTTTTGGACCCTTGATCCTATCTCTATCCCATCTTGTCTCGAAGTCGCTAGGAAAATGTTGGGAAAGCTGCTTGTCGATCTCAAGTTAGAAACCATCCTCCATCACTTTCCTGAACACGACCAAGTGTTCACATTTCCCAGCCGCCATGACCACCCAATCCTTGTCCAAAGACCTTTCCTCACCCAAGGGTTCCCTCTCCATGAGTATGACAAGTCCACCAACGAAGAAAGCCATGGAGGAGGGAGAAGAGAAACCCATGGTTGAAGAGCCTGAAAAAGAACTGGCACAAACATGCCAGAAGTTGAGCAACCAGGATGAGAAGGTCACTGAAGGCGAGCCTTGGCAGATGGACAAGAACAATGTCCTGTACCAAGCATTCATAGCCAAATCAGAGAGGCTCGCCAAAGCCACGTAACATCTAGACCTTTATGATCCATCTATAGAGCAGATGTCATGTGGTTGTATCCTGTAGAGCACCATTAGTTTCAATTTATTTCCCAATTCAATTTCCCTTTGCTCAAATCATTGTTTAGGAGGTGCTCTAATTATTTCCCATCCAAACATTTTGTTTACAACCTTAGCTTGATGAATAAATAAAATTAGAGTTGAATGCAAAAAGAATAAAATTGTCGCTCCGGTTGGTGCATTTGAACCAACCGGAGATTGCCCTGTTTAACGAAAAGATACATGAGTACAGGCATGACACAGTGGAGGAACAGGACGAGAACGAGCAGGCCGACCAGCTGACTCAGTACCTTTCAAGGTTGAATCCCTACCAGTGAAGAGTCCAAGCTTGGGGGAGCACCCCCATCAGGTACGTTTCGAATTACTCAGCACTTTGGTCATTCAATCGAAAATACTTCCCTTGAATAAAATTAATTATCAACCATGCATGGAATGAATCATATGTCTCTCACTTTGGAAATGATGAATGGTTACTCTGTCATTAATTTTGCTAGTACTTTGTTGCAACTAGTTGCTTGACTACGCTTGAGTTATTTGGCATGAGTAGAAATTAACCTGAAAACCTTGTGGGAGCATATGCCTTATTCCAAGTCTAAGTTGTTGTGGGGATTGATATAGTGATGCTTTGGTTGAATTCTATTTCTACTCTTAGTATGGTGAAAATCTCGGATGATTATGCTTTCAAAAATAAAACAAAGTTCCTCATTGGTCAGAAATTCCTACCAGAGCCATATGATAGGATTAGTTCTAAACCTTCTACCATATGCTGCTTGTTATCTTAGTGAGCTTTGTCAAATTGTTGGGACCTTTGAGTGAAGCTTTCATATTCTTAGAGATCGAGATCCACGTACACACACCACCTCTCACTTGCAATTCCTACACTGGGAGTTAGAAACTATTTTCCATCATTCATCCACAAAAATAAATGCTCCATGTTCTATGATTTCCCTCTCCAAATATTCTTGATAGAGACATGGGCTATGCAAAACAAAAAAAAAGAGAGCATGCCAAAGAAGCTTGGCAAAAATAAAGAGGAAAAGAAAAGCATGCCAAAGAGCATGGCAAAAAGAAAGAGAAAAAGAAAAGCATGCCAAGTGGCATGGAAAAAATATGAGAATAAAAGATAGCCCATGTTCTCGAAAATAAATCAAGGAGAGGGAGATTCATCCAAGGAGCTCCACCATATTCCGTTCCACCATATTCTATCCCACTATATTCCACTCCATTTATCCCACACACTTACACTTCTCAATCTTAAGATGTGATTTGTTTCCTTAGAGATCCAGTCTTTGACTTAGCAAAATATAAGATGCATGCATGCCTTCATCCTTTGTCCTCGAGCCACACAAAAAGCCATATTAGATGATAGGATGAAAAGAAGGCACAAGCCTTTGGTGAGGATTCAAATACACCCGAGTGATTGAGTGTGCCAAGTGAGGAACAATTTGTAGTTTTCAAAACTTGTGAAAAACACCGAGATGGGATCCTGAAAAGAGTAGAGTGGAATAAAACTGAATTCAAATTGTTCATCCTTTCAACCGCCCAAGATAAGGAGATTGCTATAAGCCCCATAGGTAAAATGGTGAGTTAAAACTTTGCCTATGATTCGAGTATTTTTGAGCACTAGTTATGTATAAAGTTTACTTGCAAGAAAAAATGGCATTGTAGCAACTCCTGATCCACCGAGCCTAAGTTTTTATCTTTGCTAGAGGATGAGCAAAGAACTAAGCTTGGGGGAGCTTGTTGGCGGTCGTTACAGACCGATTTCTGACCTCCAACCAAGTATAAAATGAACACAATGGAATCACACACCATAGCTATAGGACTTATTTCTAACCATTTCCATGAGTTTTGGTGTTTATTCGATTCCAGGAGGCACATGACCAGAGTTGAGGCAAAAAGCATAAGAAAAGATGTGTTCGGCCGAATCCCGTGATTTGACCGAACTTCATCTATGAACCCAGTGGACCGGAAGACGGGAGAGGCCCAAGTCCATCTTGACCGATGCCCGTCATTCCACCAGAAGGCCTCCAACTCAGCAAAGACCGAGGAGCCGACCTGCCAACCGACCCAGCAAGTGATCCAGCACATGGGAGGAGCGAAGGCGATGCAGAGGGCGGTTCGGCCGAACTTCCCGGGTTCGGCCGAACCCCCCAGTTCGCCCGAATCAAGCCCACTGCCTCACAACCGACCCTGGGAAGTGATCTTGACCGTAGAGGGCAGAGGCGGTGCAAAATGGGTGGCCGAACAGGGCAGTTCGGCCGAACTGGGCAGTTCGGCCGAACCGACCCCCTTCGGCCGAATGCGGCATCTTCGGCCGAAGATGCTGGAACCGCCTCTGAGGTTTCTTGGCCACTGCTCCACTTCAAACCGACCCTCCATGCTATAAATAGGACTCTCCAGCCCCTGCAACAACACACAACAAAAGAGTAGAGTGAGCGTTGCCAAGTTCCGCCACTTGTATCAGTAGAATAGGGAGAGAGGAGAGGTGAGCGTCCTGGAGAGGAGCCAGAGTGTCGGCCCCTCTTCCCGCTGTACCTCTACGGATGCGGCTCTGCTTCGAGTGACATCCGGGTCATGTCTGGTAACTCTTGTATCTCTTTCTGATTAATTGAGCATTCAGTTCTTACATCTATATACTTGTCTCGTTCTTCGTTCAATGCTTAGTTGATTGGTATAACTGTATACTGGTTGCTTAGCTTGGGTGCTTATCTTGCTATAGGAGATAAGTAGTTATTGACTAGTGTAGGAGTGGTTCCTAGACTTGCCAGTAACCTTAGTTTCTGCCCGTCGCAACAGAGGTGGTAGCCGTAAGGTGGTGATAGCCCTTTCGGTCTTCGTAGTCCATCACGTTAGTTCCGGTGTCCTAGGACCCAAGGTTCAGGGTAACCGGCACCCCTTCTCATCCCTTTCTGTGTGTCGGAGGCTCTGTAGTCCCGAAGCAAGTGTCTATCTATATCTTCTGCTCTGCTTAGTCAATCGGTAGAATACCCTTACCAGACCTGTACCCTCTCTACCCTCCTACCTCTTCTCTTCTCTCCTTGTTGTCGTCATCCACCTCATCCATTTCATTCATCCACTCCATCTACCTAGGACAACTTAGTTTAGGATTAGTACACTTCTCGTTCCCCGTGGAAATCGATACCTTGGAATACTCCCGGGTGAAAGCTACATCGGTATCCGTCCGCTTGCGGATTTATCTATAGGCCGTAAGGAGTGCCAACAGTTCTTAAACTAGAACGAAACTTTTGTAGTCCTGGAGTTTCACCACGTCGTTCGTGACTACAACATCACCGCAGATGCCCTGTCAAAGCCAGGATCTCGGCGAGCCGACGTCCCAGCAGAAATATTCTTCCAAGAGCTACTCCAGCCATCCATTAAGGGACCAACACGAGCTGAGACCACTTAATCCCAGTCCCAGCCAGAAACTCAGATTATGGTAATCGACACTGACTGGATGACTCCTTTCATTGAGTACTTGAAAGACCACAAATTGCCAAAGCAGAAGCCAGAGAAAATACGCATTCAACGACGAGGTGGTAATTACGTAGTAGTGGACAATGTACTCTATAGGTGTGGGGCTTCGGCCAATGTCTTAATGAAATGCATCGCAATTGACCAAGGAAAAGCTCTACTATGAGAAATTCAAGCGGCATGTGTGGTAATCATGCTGCCTCACGAACCTTGGTCGGCAAAGCTTCCAGAGTAGGTTTTTTCTGGCCAACAGCCAAGCATGCAGCGGACATCGTCAAAAAATGTCAAGGATGTCAATTCTTCGCACGACAAGCTCATGTTCCAGCACACGACCTCAACATCATACCACTATCATGGCCTTTCGCTTGTTGGGGCCTTGATCTCGTTGGCCCCCTTACCAAAGCTCCAGGTGGATTCGAGTGGCTCGTCGTAGCCATCGATAAATTTTCCAAGTGGATCGAAGCAATGCCCTTAGTAAACGCTAAAGCCGGTAATTTGATCAAATTCTTCAATGGTATTGTCCAGAGATTTGGAGTTCCTCACAACATTATCACAGACCTCGGCTCTGTATTCACCAGCGAAGAATTCCAAGACTACTGTGACAGATATTCCATTGAGATACATTATGCTTCAGTTGCTCATCCTCGTGCCAATGGACAGGTGGAAAAAGCAAATGATTTGTTACTGTAAGGGTTAAAACCCAGATTATATGAGCCTCTAAAGAAATATGGCTGAAAATGGGCCAAAGAGTTGCCTGCGGTGCTTTGGGGGCTACGCACCCAACCCAGCAAGGCTACCGGCCAATCACCATATTTCCTGGTTTACGGCTCCGAAGCAGTTTCCTAGGAAGCCCCGCGTCTGGAGAATTACGATGAACAACTCGCTCATCAAGAAAGGTCTCAGGATGTTGATGGCGTCGAGGAAGCTCGAGTAGCAGCTCTTATTCAGAACACGCGTTATCTTCAAGGATTACGTCACTTTCATCAACGCTCTGTTCAACCTCAATCCTTTACTATAGGAGACTTGGTACTACGTCGAATCCAAAAGACTGAAGGGTTGCACAAGCTCATGTCTCGATGGGAAGGTCCTTTTCTTGTAAAACAAGTCATTGGACCTGGTACGCACAGGCTCCAAACCTCGGAGGGAGAGGAATTGCCAAATGTATGGAACATAGAACATCTCCGCAAATTTTACCCGTAACACGGGGCATTGTATTCAAGTCGTTGTAAAACAACCCTTTTTTCGCAAATTAATAAAGTTATATTTTCCTGTCATCTACAAGTTATGACATCCTTTATCTCATTAGATAAAATTATACCATTTACATACTGGCGCTAGCCGTCGTGTGGTATCCGAGTAGTTTTCTACTCTCAAAAGAAACCAGGATTCCCTTCTAAAAGGAGGTATCAAAACACCTAAAATCCTGGATGAAGTTACCCTCACCTATACATGGTTGAAGGTGATAACCTCTTTTCTTTTGATTCTATGGCTCTCTCAGTGAAAGCTTCAAGAATTAGTGTTATACCAACTAAACTCATTCTTCACCCCCCTATAACAATCACCTAAAAGGTGCTCTAAAGTACTAAGAAGTACAATATGCTTATGCTTATGTGCATAACTTTTCGCCCTGCATTAGCAAAATTGGAAAACCTTAACAAGGCTTGGTCTAACCCCTTCTAATTGCGAACCTTGCATGACCACTGGACTACTTAAACTGTAGTCACTCATTCATTATACTACCCATAGTACTTGGCATACGCACAAACTATTGGATATTACTTACACAGTAGTACTTCCAAACGATTACTTTAAACAAGTATCAAACATTACATACATGGACAAGTATTCATGTCGGATTCAAAATAGAGTATTTCAATGAGTACTTCAAGTTACAACGCGGATCTACTCTAATGAGTCAATGAAAGTATGTACGACTGGCTCTGTTTCTTTCACCTAATTTTCGAATCCTTCAATGTCCATTCCTTCTGGAAGCTCTACGACTTCAAGTTTGGCGTCTGGATTGTGTGCCTTCACCATTGCTAACAGTTGATTGACGCACTCCTTCATAGTATTCTTGAAAAAATCAGTAATTTGTCCAGGCACTGCGCTGATTCGCTCCAATAATGATTGGTTAGCCGTAGCTACACCTTCTGGTGTTACCATGTCAATGATGGGGAGCACCGCCTCTTCTATGGCCTTCTTCTCAGCCTGGAGATCCTCCACTTCTTGTTGTTTGGCTTGTTGTCCCGCCAAAGCCATGGCGCAAGCTTGTTCCATGTCAACACGGATCTGATGCTCCTTGGCATATTTTCCATTCAGATCCTCGAGCTCTTTTTCCAAGCGGGCACAATCATCGGTTTTGGATTGCGCCAAGTTATACCACGATGTACTGGTGCTCTGTTCTTCAACCAATTCTTTTTTGAATTCTGCAGAGACAAGACAAGTCTATGATTACACTTCATACGACTACATTAATGATTAAATGCACAAAAGTCGGCTTCCTTACTATTATTTTCTCGGATCAAAGCCTGGTTACGAGTATCCATTCGAGATTTTTCATCTCCCATTCCCTTGAGTTGTTTGTGTAATCGAGAAACTAAGTCTTGATTATCAACTCGAGCCTTTTCCCATGCATCATAAGCAGCCGCAAGATCTTCCTCGAGTTCTTTTATTCGAGATTCCAGACTTGAGTCTCTATTCTTCTCTATTTTATCTAC
Organism: Echinochloa phyllopogon; assembly: GCA_033239725.1. Lineage (NCBI taxonomy): Eukaryota > Viridiplantae > Streptophyta > Magnoliopsida > Poales > Poaceae > Echinochloa > Echinochloa phyllopogon. The sequence continues at coordinate 9,400,305 of BTCW01000016.1, read as the reverse complement.
CAAAGCCTGCATTTGATGTTAGTTAATAACTACTATATTAACTATTTTCTACTAAGTTTTCATCTTACCAGAGCGGCTTCCAGGTGTTGCTTCAGCTGCATTGCTTCATTGTCAGTAGCCCTTCCTTGTGGCGGTGGAGTACTTTGTTTGATAACAATATTGGCGACTTTTCCAGCCTCCAAACCAACCTTCATGGTTTTACGAGCATTGTTCATATAAAATTCTGGGAGATATATAGAGCAAAGGCTATATGATTTACCTCCACAGTTGACGGCGGCCTTTCGACATCTCCTTGGTTTGTAGTTTCTACGGGGTTTTCTTCTGAAGCCAAATTAACATCAGATGGCCCTTTTTCTGGAGATTGGTTCAGTCTTGAAACTCCACCGCTTTTATCGACAGTGCCAGGGAGGACTTCTTCTTCATCATGCTCTGTTTCTTCAGCTTTTTTCAATTGCTCTTGTGGCGCAAGTGCGCCAGATGGAATCCTTCACAAAGAATGCAAGATTCAATAGCTGAAATATGGTTCAATTGAAAGGATATCTTGATTTAACAAACTTACTTTGTCAGCACGGTGGTTTTTGGCTTAAAGTTGAACTTCTTCAACTTCAGCACGCCCACTTTGGAGCTAGTTGTACTCCCTGTGGTACCCCTCGCCATGGCACTTGTAGTTGAGGAACTTTGAACAGTGGTGATAAATATAGAGATCTTGATACGCTGACCTTCTTCTGCTCCAGGCACATATGCTCCTGCAGGGGTATCTGATCAAGACCGAGTGGTTCTTTTCCGTTTTACCCCTGTGGGAACTTTTGGTACCATTTCTATATCCTCTGTTTTTCGGAAACAGTACATCCAAATTAAATGGCGGAAGGGATAAAGTACTTGAATTTTATTATGAAGACTTCTCTTACCTTAAAGATTAACTTGCTTGCCATCCGAGTCAGCTGCTTTCTCGTCGGATATTACTTCAAGTTCTTCTACATCGTCAGCAATCGCCTCTATTTTCTCATTCGATGGCTTTGACTTTTCTGAAGAACTCTTTCCAAACTTCTCCTAATCTTGTGGAGACAGGCCACCAACTGGCCCGTCAGAATCAGTGGCCGACTACATGAGAAGAATCAGTATTGAGACGCATGTTCAGAATAACTAAAATTTAAAGGTTTCGAGTACTTACAGAACTTGGAGATTGGCCTTTACAAAACTCTTTGGCGATGTATGGCTTCTTGTTGTTCACATTGCTAAACATGCGCGACAAGCGCATTAGCACGGTCTCATCTGAGAGCTCTTCTGGCACCATGCGGGAAGGATCTGTATTTCCCTCATACTTGTATCCAAGATTGATATGCTCTTGGAGTGGTTGAATTCTCCTCTTGAGAAAACTAAAGGCTATCCCGACTCCAGTTAAGCCTTTATTATTCAATGATTGAACTCGCTTTAGCAAAGCGGGCACATCCTTGGCCTCTTCAGTGGTTGGCTTGGTGTTCCAGTTGGATAGATCCCTGGGATACCATCGATCTTTGACAAGACAGCTTTTTCCATGATTCCCTGTTGTATTACAATTACATAGGAACAAGATTAGTGTATAACAATGTGCATTGACTGTAAATACTATAGGAAGAGTACTCGTTTTTTGACTACTCACCGATTATGAACCACTCGGACTTCCAGTCTCGACACGACTCCTTAAGGGGCATGGAGAACCTTTGCTCTTTCATCCTTTGGCAGAATTGAATTCCCGCTCCTCCAACCACTTCCATCATCTAGAAATTTGGATGGGGCTTTACATGATACAAAGTGCGGAATAATGCGAGATTCGGATTGATGCCATGGAATGTTTCGCAAGCATGCACAAATACAACGATATTCAGAATCCCATTAGGATTCAGATGATGGAGTTGGAGTTTGTAAAAGTCAAGGAGCTCACGGAAAAAGGAGGTGATTGGAAGGCCTACTCCGCGCTCACAAAAAGACACGAACAAAGGAATTTCATTTGTGTTTTTAGTGGGGAATTTTGCATTGAAACAAGCCCTCCACTCAAGAGTTTCCTGGGATAAGAGCAAACCTTGCTCCACCAGGTCATGAAGGTCTCCTTCCTTCGCAGTGCAATACTTCCAAGCATCAGCAGGAGAAGGATGAGTCTTGCAATCTAGCTTTGTGTTTGGATCTACCAAGGGAACCTTCTTCCTTGATGCCTTCTTCTCCGCAGGCTTAGCAGCAAAGGCTTCTGCTTTCTTTTGGCTCATGGTTGCATATCGAGTTAAGACTTTACTTTTATCTCGCATTCACAAGAGAAGCAAGCACGAAAAGTTCTAAATGACAAGGAAGCTATGATGAGGAGACAAAAGGCTATAGCGTTGCGCTCAAGGTTAACGAAACAAATGAAGGTCTCACTTCAGATTTATAACTTTCGGTTACGGTTACTGTTTTCAACAGTATCTACGGCGTATCGCATTCCGTTACAGGGAATGGCTTGGTTTTTCGTAAGTTAGTTTTTCCCGGCGTAAATTTCGGATTACATTACAACAGAATCCTGGTGATTAATCAAATCTTCAAGTCAAAAGATATTCTTTTGTTTCAAAGCTCGGGGGCTGCTAACGGATAATCTGGGATTTGATTTCCTTCTGAGATTTAAGGCGGAAAACATTAGAAAAAGATCTTTGACTGGTTTTAGCAAAACCACTCGTAGATACGGAATTACAATTGATCAATTCTTGCATTTGAAGACAACTCGAAAGTTGTTATACTTGCGTAGATGCTCGAAAAAGCATGCTGATTCTTATGAAAATAATTATCAAGTATGTATTGGGATTCATGGCTTGGAGTAAATAAGGGGAGCAGTACTCGATCCAATGACTACTTAAAAGTACTCGTGGATTCGGGGGCTGCATTTGAAAGATACAATTTCTTTTAAGCCTATTATGCTTTATCCAAGACCTTTGAATAGTTTTAACAAAACTACTCGAAAGCTCGATGGTTTCACGTTATCCAAGACCTTTGACTAGTTTTAACAAAACTACTCGAAGCTCGATGGTTACATCTACTCGGTGCGCACCATTAGACTACTCAGGTGAAATTCAAGATTAGTTTCTTGAACCTTCGACTGCTTAAACGAATACTCGGAGGCTCGGGGGCTACATCTATCGGGTGCATCAAAAGATGTGCTTTAATGAAACTACTCGTCAGAAGATATTTGAGCGTCTTGGGCTTAGCTCTAACTACTCGAAGATGTTAAAAAGATTCAAGAGTTGAAGCAAAGGCCCAAGATGCTCGGGGGCTTGTGGGGCCAGGATCCCTAGGGCCACTCATCTAAGGAATTAAACTACTCGATATGGAGAGTTATGACCCAACTGCTTTGGACTAGCCAGATAAGGTATAGGACGATGTAGTCAAGTAGTAGAACTACTCATATTCATGATAGACTACCTTAATGTAACCTTCCAGGTCAGATACAAGTAGTCTTTGTAATCAATTTGTAATTCTGCTCCCCGAGTATATAAGGAGGAGCAGGGACCCCCTTAAAATGACTCAACTCACATACAATACAATCAAACACACAAGACGTAGGGTATTACGCTACTCGCGGCCCGAACCTGTCTAAATCTTTGTGTTGTTCGTGCACTGTCGTTCCTAGAACTCGGCGAGACCCACTAATCTACTCCCTGGGATACCCCCAGATAGATGTGCTCAACATAAATCATCGACACCCTCTTCTATCAATCTTTTGGCATGATATTGTTAGAAATAACGAATCACTAGTCACTAATCTAGAAGGGTAAACTTGAATCTTGATAATAAAATATGATGAACTATGACAAGAACAAGATGAACAACATCTAGGTTATACCTTCGCCTCTGGCGGAGGAAGCCATCTCAGGTTTGGTCGGTGACGGTCTGCGCAAGGCAGCGACGCGCAGTGCCGGTGTCGACGGTCGCAGTCGTAGATCCCGTCGGCCCTCTGGTCACCACAGGATTTGGCCTGGAACGGCGGCAGATGGCGGCGTGGACGTCGTGGCGGCGGTGGCGGGTCTTCCCATCACTGGCTACGCTAATCCTTGATCGGATTGGTTTGTCGGTGGGTCTGGCGGCTCGAGTTCAATCTCGTGAGTAGAGCCGGCGGCCCCCACCTCTGTTTATAGCGCAGGGTGACATGCCCACCAACCATGGGTTGGGTTGGGCGCCCCCGATCAGGGCGCGGATCAAGGCCCAAGGCCTTTGGGCCGTGTGGGCCGAGAGATCAACCTAACAATCTCCCCTTTGATCTCACATTCACTTTTTTACTTTTACTATTTCCTTATTTCATCCTAGATTTGTGTATAGAGCATATCTCATCGTCACGATCAATTGTCGATAGAATCAATAGCTACAATACACGCCTCTATTCAGAAATAGATTCTTTAATCTTCTGGGCCATTATAATCCAGAGATCACGGGCTGTACCTCATTCCCATGCCGGCTACGTGTTCCTTGAACACGTTGGGTGGTAAGCCTTTCGTTAGAGGATCCGCGAGCATCTCTTCTGTTCTTATGTGCTCGAGACTTATGGTGTGATCCTGGATTCTATCTTTCACAGAATAAAACCTTATCTTTATCGACTTGGTAGCCGTACTTTTCTTATTATTGTGAGCATAGAATACTGTTGGCTGGTTATCGCAGTACATCTTTAGTGGTCTTTCAATGTTGTCAACCACTTTCAATCCTGGTACGAATTTCTTTAGCCACTCCACTTGACAGGAGGCCTCGTAACATGCTATAAATTCAGCATACATCATTGATGTTGCTGTTACTGATTGCTTTGAGCTTTTCCACGATATAGCTCCTCCTACGAGGATGAAGATGTAACCTGTCTTGGACTTATAAGTGGGTCCTCTATGAAGTGGGGGTGGGCCAAATACTGGTAATCATTATTTTCAAATCTAATTCTTTTTATAGTATAGATAGATATATAGATGTAGAAGCATATATGGTTATGATCTTGCTTTCAACAAAGACGGCTGATGACTTGGGACCAAATCGGCAGACATCATCAGTGAGAGCTGGAAACTGATGGTTGATGGAGTAGATCAGTTTTTAAACATACCTCACATAAAAACTGCCTGCTATTATATTAGAAAGAAGATATAAAAGTTTAAACTAGATCACTCGTTGGAATAGGCCGGAGATCATTGGTACAACACAGTGCTCAGTGACCAAGGCAACATCCAGGGAAATCATGGAACAATTTAGAAAATGATGAAGTGGGTATTAGCAATTAGCAAACTGATGGATGTGAGATGACGTCTAAATAAAGCTTGTTGATCTTCTAATTTTTGCAACTATCAAAGTCAACGTTGCATGAGATTTCTCGTTGTGTGCCATGCATAGAGAGCTATCAAAATCCTCAGCTGCGCCAAGAATAGTTCCCCGGCCTATCTTCCCCTCCGTCCCTATATCACCAGTCCAAAATTCTCATTCAGTGCCATTTTTCCTTTGAAAAGTAGGAGGTTTTGGTGACTTTTTGATGGTACGCAAGATATTATTCATATATACTAGGACATTCGTCAGAGCCGTCCGTTGTACTCATTATCCATCTTCAAATGACAGAAAAGTGTCTAAGTCGGCAATAAGCTAAGCAGTGACGCGTGAAATGTTGAGCTACACACATGACGCGATGCAGGTCACGCGCGTTAGCTGCCGTGTCTCCATCAACCTCGCCGCTCATCCCCTCTTGCGTCGTAGGTGCCTGGCACGTGTGAAGCAGCACGTGTCGCGCCGCCGTTGGCCACAGGTTGCATGCGCCATGTGAAGCGTGGGGATGGGTCACGTGCAAGGTGTACCTCCCAAGGCACTAGGTGATGCCTCGGCCGAACGATGGAGACTCTTCTTTATCAGTTACACTTGCTTTGTTCAAACTGGTGGCTATATAAGGTGTACATATATGACTAGATATATATGTGTGTATAACCGGATTGTGGCTTACGCTAATCTTTATATCAATTCGATCTGAAGAAGAAGAAATTAATAGGAGCTAGGGTGATGCGATAGAGCTGCATTTGCACCTGCACCTCCGAAGGACGGCTCGTGCATGGTGACATGGTGTTCTTGATTGATGCTCTCGTCCTTTATAGGTGCAGCGGCAGATGCAGCTCCATCTCAACCATTCCAATGGCCGGCCGGTCACAAGCTATTCTTCGAAACAGCTGCACCTCCCCGCGTCGCTCCCGCAGGTGACACGGGGGTTCCCCCGGCCGCCCCGCCGCCGGTTCCTCTCCTCCCCCGCATCCTCCTCGTTGTCGCCAGAGCGGCCGGTCGGAAGTCCGGCGCCCGCAGGGAAGGCGACGACGAGGCGTTCCCTCCTCCCGGAGAGGCCAAGCTGTACGGGCGGTGCCGCCTTCTTCTCCGGCGAGGACGGGCCCGTGTTGCTGCTGGGGGGCCAGATCCACGGCACCCCATGCCGGATCCATGTCGCCCCGGGGCAGAACTGCGGCAGTGGTGAGTTTTTGCGGCAGCTGTGTCGACGGCCGGTGGTCAAGGCGCGTTCGCGTGCGGCCAGCGCGGGCGGCGCAGCTCCCTGCGGCTGGGACGACGCGGTCATCGGGCGGTCGTGGCGGACAGCGCGGGCCGGCGCACGGCGGCGGGCGGTGGCGCGGTGACTGCAGCAACTGGTCTGCATATGCGGCGCGACGACCGATGGGGTGCGCGGGGAAGGCCCGCCGGCCATCGATGGCAGTAGCTTGGGGCCGCGGCTCCGGCGCCCCCAAGGCCGGATCCGGCCATCCCACGGTCGGATCTGCGGTGAGCGCGGGCGGTGCGGCGCCATTGAGCGCGAGCTGTGGAGGCGGCCGGCAAAGCGTGGCCGGCGGAAGAGCGCGACCGCGCGCGCGTGCGGTGGCGGCGGTGGAGGCACGCGGGCTGCCGGACTTCGGCGGTCGAGGCACACGGCGCAAGGTCGACGAGCGTGCGTGTGCTGCAGGTGTTTGCACGGTACCGGGAGGACCGACGAGAAGCCGCGCGTGGCGGTGCGGCAGAGACTGCGGTGGCGGCGATTAGGCACCGGCGTGAAGACAGCGGCTTGGTGATAGAGCTCGGTGGTGGCTTGGTACGGTGCTCCGACAGTGGCGTCTGTGGTGGCTTGGACGGGCACAGCTGTGGTGTCGACTGGGTCGGCTACGGCGAACGTGTGCAGCAGGGATCGATACTTCGGGCGAAAGCCCTTGGCGGCGGCACCTTCGAACGTCGCTTTCCCTGTTGAGGGTGTCTCTCAGGAGCTAGAATCCTGCTGCACGAGTCTCTGGGTGAAAACCCGGTCCAGCTCCTGGACGAGCGACGGCAGCGCCGGTGGGCGTCGTGACCTCCTTGGAGGTGTCGTCTCTAGAGACACGGTCGTCTGGCGGCACGGCCGGCCTACTGCTGCGATTTCTCCGGCCGGTGAGGACAAATTTGTCGGAGGGCATGCGAACATGGGGGTTGTCTACCTCGTATCAAGACGTCTGCTCTACGGTTGGGGCCCAATGGTCTTCATTCGGATGTTGTTCGGCTGCTTGCAGCGTTTAGCGGCGCCTGGTGTTGCATGGCAACTTCCAGTGCGGTGCGGGACAACATTGAAGGACAGCGCTTGCGGCAACGACAACTGGTGACGACTTGGCCTGCAGCGGATCGCGGCGGGGTGTTCAGCACGGCTGAACTCTCCTAGTGCGGTACAACGTCGAAAGATGGCGCGTGCGACATCTTCGGTCTTCTAACCCGATGGCGGTGTCTTGTGCGAGGTGGAAAACAACGTGATAATTCGAACCACGGCGGTGGTCTAGAGGTCTGAGACAGTTCCCGGGGGGCGGGGCACCTCTTTTTGCTTCCTTGATGGCAATCCTTGAAACGAGTCCCGAGCGTGGTGCCGTGTGGCGGGGTTAGGCCCCCCACACACGAGCGAGGCGTGCTGAGTGGCGGGTTGAGGTCCCCGCGAACGCGAGAGACGGCGGAAGTGGCGAGGCCCCCGCGCGTTGAGTTGCTTCGGACTCGGTGGTTCCACGTCATCGGGCGGTTGGTTGGGTGCAGCAACACAACGACGGTCGGTCCTGCACAGCGGTGGCCCTCTAGGTGTGGTGGTGTCTGCCCCTCCGGTTCCTTTTTTGGCGCCGGTTTTGCTTCAGTAGTTCGTTACCCGCAGGTGTGCGGTTGTAGGTGGAAGCCACGGCTGTGTTTGTCCCTTTTTTCGTTGTGAGTTGTGTGTGGCCGCGTTGATGTCCCAATCCAACCGGTCAGCGCGTGTAGTCGAGTGGTAACCCGTGTTGATGTCCCAATCCAACTGGGCGAGTTTGTCGTTTGTTTTCCTTTTCTTTTCTGTTTCCTGCCTATGGCCTGTCAGGGCCGTAGTCTTGTATTTTTTCTGCTACATAAATAGAAACACACTCGTCGAGTGTTGTTCGTTCAAAAAAAATAAGCTATTCTTCCCTACTTTGTCAACACTATTTCCTTGTTATTACTCCAAGTTTTCTAAATTCTAGTAGCTAGATCGATACCAATTTTTTTGAGGCATGATTATATTACTCAGTGTGCAGATCCTCTTCAAACTTCCTAGGTACGGTGCTGTGGCAGATGCAGCTATATTACGGCAGTTCCACATTGGAGAGTCAAGTGCAATTCGTCAATTGGTGAAACGGGCCGGGAATGGAGTTAAAAGGGTTCTTCGTTCGGAATGGAGAAATTTCCTTGGAATCTAGTCAGATTTCAACGGAATTAATTAACCTGTAGAATCCTTGTAATTAACCTTCTATGCTTGGGCAGCATGCATCTCCTTCATCATTTGCAGTACATCAATTCGATCTTACATACATGCGCTTCTGTCTGCATTGATCTACTGATTCGTTTTCCTGACTTTATTTCTCGTCTCTCTATTAGATGAATGATCGAGTTTATATTACTTGATGGGTTATGTATAATAACTTGTTTGTCGGGCTGAATTTAGGCTCAAATACTTCGCAACAAAATGTTTGGATGAAACAACTCGATCATTGTTGGCCCAAGGGACCCAATGCAATTCCGTGACGGTGGCTTCTCTGGACGCACTACCGAAAAGTTTAAAACCCTGGGGAGGCCGCACACTTGCATCGTCCTAAGTCACGCGGCTTTTTTCACACGTAAATATGCGTACACCATACATGAGATTTGAACCCACCAGACCAGGCCCATCCTCTCCCCTCCCCCGTGAGCGCCACTAGGCCCTCCTCTCCCCGCCTCGCCGCCACCGGAGCTAGCCACCAGAAGTCGTGTGGCAGCTATGGGGGTGGCGGCGGGACCAAAAGGTGGCCGGCCACGCGTGGGGCCGGCGGTGCGAGAATGCCGACGTCTAGGCACGTGGCGATAGAGCGCGGTGCAGCCGGTGGCCTGGTGGACGGGCGGCGGGTGCGCGGACTCAATTAGTCGCCCATGTTTCGGCCTTCTCCAGCCCACCACAGTCGATCTGCGCGAGATTGTGATGTTGATTCGGTTCATAGCAGGTCTTTCCGATGAAAGCTCTGCTTGATCCTATATCGATAGACGACGGTGGTGACAGTGCATCCCCTTCCTTCCTGAAGGCGTCGTTGGAAGGATCTTGCCTCTAGGTGAAAACGATTGAACCGCCAAGTTGGTTCTAGCGGCGGTGACATCTTGATGTCGCTTCCCCCTTTGGGGCGTTGCTTTGGAGATGCCGAGCGCTACGGTCCGGTTTCAGCCTTAGTATCATGGGCGATCGTGTCATCAATTACTAATAAGTAGACAAGAGATGCAAAGGATTGATACTCCACACGAACAGTCTTTGTTTTTTCACTTAGTTCTAGCTTTCTTTCTTGTTGTTTTGAGTTTGCGAGTGTTGAGGGTTGGAGTCTAAGTACTCATGTATTTGTTTGACTACATATATCCAATTATAGATATAGAGGCCGGGTTTATATCTGCTATCTAAAATGAGATTCAAACCCACAAACTCAAACCAGTGGCGTAGCTAGAGTTACAAACTAGGACGGTCCAACTAATTTTTATTCTAATAATATACGTATGTAATATGATTTATAAGAACCTAATATGATTGGGTTGAAAATATACAACGCCGCAGCTGCAGCCGCGGAAAAAGAAGAACCAGAAGCTCCCTTCTTTGCCGCATATTTCTGAACAAAAGATGCAATTCGCTCCACTTCATATTTATCTAGACATTTTTCGTTATATTTTTTCAGAAATTAACAACAAATTCATGACGATTGTGAGTGATCCATAATATGTATGAGTGTTCAAGTTAAATATCCAAATTAACAAGAACAACAAAGAAAACCAGAACCAAGAATGGTTTAGGGTGTACCCAGAGGTTGGGCCAGTACCGGAGGCACCGGATGCGCCGTTACCGGCTGGAGGAATACTGTTAACCATCCTCGACTGGCCTGCTTGAAGTGGCGAGTCAATGCAGTGGAGTCCCTCGAACGACCTTCTGGATGTAGTCCTTCAGCTTGATGAAGACCTACACCGGGAAGTAGTCATTCGCGTGAAGTAGTCGTACGTCGGGGAGTAGTCGTTCAGATGTGGAAGATGGCCGCCGTGAAGTAGTCGTTCGCAGCAAGCAGTCGCTTAGATGTACGCTCCCCAAAAACCTTATCGCCCACCTATCCCGAGCAGGATCACAAGGCAGGGAGGTTCAGAGGCTTCTGCTCACGCAAGCAGTGTGCACGCAAGGCTTGTGTTGGGAATGCAAGACAGCAGCAGAACACAGTTAGGGAGAAAGAGAGAGGTCTCCTGAAGAGGAGTACTAGAGAAGGCATGAGAGTGTGTATTGTGACTGGGAGAAAGGCCTCCTTTTATAGGCGCACATGGTAGGAGATGGAGGATGAACCTAGACACTCTTAGACGAGCTATAATGCCATTAAGCGTCAGTTACTCCTTTCATGGTGGCAGTAACGGCTGTCAGTTACTCTCCCCATGATGGCAGTAACGTCTATGGCTTGATGACTATCGTCAGTAGCAAAACATCCACCTCACCTCACATGTAGAGCAGACGACATGGCTCGGGACTTGACTCATCTCATCTCGTATCGTCACGTCACGTCCACGGCCTGGCTCGGCGAGGCGAGCGAGCGCGCGTGTGGCACGCCCTTCTCCTTTTATCAACTTCACAAGCGGTCCACGGCTGGTCCACCATTTAAGTTGGTTAAGATTTTTTTGACTCTCCATCCGGGATTAACTCCCTAGCATTTATTAGTGGACCTTTTAATTCTTTGATTAATTGAGACTAAAGTGGGCTAAGGCCCAATTAATCCAACAATCCCCACCAAGAATTTCAAGGTACAAAAGAGAATGCTCTCGACTCAACTGTTGTTTTGATATACCGGCCTCATGGTGGAGACTGTTAAGTTGAACATCCACATGGGGCAAGAGCTACACTTATTCACAACTGACCAATGGAGTATGCCTTGAATTGGCAGTTTCGTGCAAACAAGCTTGATTAGAGCCCTTTGCCAATACTATGCTATTGTAAGCATCCCCTCGGGTTGGAGCGTATAAGTCATACTCCGTGCCTTTCATGGGTATTTAGAGATCACCCTATCTCATAGATTCTGACTAGCAATCGAACCCATATAGGTGTAATCCTTTAAGATGTTCTATAGGTCAACATCTTTGCTCTCATTGAGCCACTCGGATCACATTAAGGTTTTCACCAACCTGCCATACAGATTTAGAAGAGAAATGCACCTCCATTGGAATAAGCCTTTTCAAAGGTTCTCTTCTCTCAGTTCAACAATAGTTTGTTTCACCATCCTTATTCACTGGATCTCCGATCACATAGGACATGTTACCACTACTGAGTAACACACACGAGTTTCAAGCGCAAGTCCCTGGAAGCATTGTCTATCACATTACGTGAAAAGACCCTTTGTGAATTGATCTGTCTGGTTCTTAGCCATTTGGATGTAATCCAAGGCTATCACTCCAGAGTTTCTCATTTTTCTGACAGATTTTAGCCGCCTCTTTACATGCCTGGAGGACTTCATGTTATCCTTTGAACTATTCACCTTGACAATCACAGTTTGATTATCACAGTTGATGAGGATAGCCGGTATCGGTTTTTCAACTACCGAAAAATCCATAAGGAGATCATGAAGCCATTCAGCCTCAACAGTGGCAGTGTCTAATGTAGTTAGTTCTGCCTCCATAATTGACATCGTTAAGATGGTCTGGTTGCAAGACTTCCAGGAGACAACGCCACCTCCAAGTGTAAACACATATCCACTTGTGGCTTTAATCTCATCTGCATCAAATATCCAATTTGAATCACTGTAACCCTCTAGTACCTTAGGGTACCCAGTATAGTAAATCCCATAGTCCACAGTACCTTTCAGAAAACACATTACCTGTTCAAGACCATCCCAATGAGCATCTCCCAGATTTGACACAAACCGGCTCAGTTTGCTCACAACATGCGAGATGTCGGGTCTCGTAGCGCTAGCTAGGTACATTAGTTAACCAATGATCTGGAAGTATCTCAGCTGATCCCTCATTATTCTTTTGTTCTTCTGCAATATTTTACTAGCATCATAAGGCGTTGGACTTTCTCCACATAATGAGATTGTGTAAGGAGAACCCCACGATCACCTTCTCTTACTAGTTTAATATTTAGGATCACATCAGCCTCTCCCAAATCTTTCATCTCAAAATTTTGAGACAAAAACTCTTTGACTTACTTAATCACATTAAGGTTCATTCCGAATATCAGTATGTCATCTACATACAGACACATGATCACTCCTTCGCCCCCCACCATAGCGATAGTACACACACTTGTCGGCTTCGTTCACAACAAAACCAACTGACGTCAAAGTTCCTCAAACTTCTCATGCCATTGCTTAGGAGCTTGCTTAAGGCCATACGAAGACTTTATTAACTTACACACCATCCCTTCTTGACCCTCTACTGCAAACCCGTCTGGCTGATCCATGTAGATCTCCTCCTCCAACTCTCCATTTAGGAAAGTTGTCTTAACGTCCATTTGGTGAACCAGAAAAACATGAGAAGCTGCCAGGGAGAGTAGTACTCGAATGGTGGTCAATCGGGCAACCGGTGAGTAAGTATCAAAGAAGTCCTCTCCTTCTTTCTGAGTATAGCCTTTAGCCACTAGGCTTGCCTTGTACTTTTCAATCGTACCATCAGGCCTAAGCTTTTTCTTGAACACCCACTTGCATCCTACGGGTTTGCACCCATAAGGAAGCTCCACAAGCTCCCAAGTACCATTAGACATAATTGAATCCATCTCACTCTTAACTGCTTCCTTCCAATAGTCAGCATCCGGAGAGGAATATGCCTCTTCAATGGTTCTAGGAGTGTCATCCACGAGGTACACAATGAAGTCATCACCAAAGGATTTTGCAATCATCTGTCTCTTTCTCTTTCTAAGAGCTTTATTGCCATCCTCCTCCGGATTTTCTTCATGTGTTTGTTCATTGTGTACTATCAAAACGACAGGTACTCTATTAATAGACAATTCATAGTTAGATGTGCTAACTTCCTCTTTCATAGGAAAAATGTCCTCAAAATATGTAGCGTTTTTGGACTCCATAATTGTGCCAACATGCATGTCAGTTACTCTAGACTTCACTATTAAAAATCTATAACCCGCACTATGGAAAGCATAACCTAGAAAGACACAATCTACAGTTTTAGGTCCCAATTTACGTTTCTTGGTTATGGGCACATAACCTTGGCCAAACATCAATATGAAAGGGTTAACTTTTTCTTTTCCCATTCCTCGAATGGTGTTATCTCTTTGTTCTTCATAGGAACACGATTCAAGACATGACATGCTGTCAATATAGCCTCACCCCACCATTCCTTGGAAAGTTCTGTTGTATCTAACATGACATTAACCAAATCAGTAAGAGTGCTATTCTTTCTTTTGGCTACCCATTTGACTGAGGTGAATAGGGAGGCGTCCTCTCATGACTTCATTAGAAAAATACTCTCCACCACGATCAGACCTAACTCTTTTGGTCTTTCTCTCAAGTTGGTTTTCTACCTTTGCCTTATAAACTTTAAAATATTGCAACACTTCATCTTTAGACTTCAACATATAAATATAGCAATATCTAGTGCAATCATTTATTAAAGTCATGAAATGCTTTTTACAACCTTTTAGTCTCGCACAAATTGGAATGAATTAATTCTAGAGTTTCCAAGTTCCTGGCCTCAGCAGCTAAATGAGGCTTGCAGGGTTGTTTTGATTTAACACACACATGGCACTTAGAATTTTTGACTAAGGTAAATTTCAGAATTAAACTCAAGTTTGCAAGACACAACATACAACCAAAATTAACATGACAAGGTCGCGAATGCCAAACATTAGATTCATCATTAACATTTGCAACATGATTCACAACTTTAGTACAATCATCAGACAAGGACATGCGGAACAAGCCTCTGCTATCATAACCTTCCCCAATAAAGTTCCCAAACGTAGAAATTACACATTTATTGGATTCAAAGACTAATTTAAAACCGTCTCTACACAGAAGAGACCCGTTGACTAGATTCTTCTTGATGGTCGGGACATGCTGCACATTCTTCAGTCGAACGATCTTTCCCCGAAGTAAGCTTCCGATCGACCGAACTAGCACCAAGAACACGCGCATGTGATCTGTTTCCATCAACAAGGAGGAAGTCCCGCCTGCCTGGTAGGAAGAAAATAAGGAAATGTCAGCACATATACATGAATATTAGCACCCGTGTCAACCCACCAATCAGGTGAATGACATACTGAAAGAAATGTAAGTAATATATTATTGTACCCCGACGTTGCACCAGTCTCACTAACAACCATGTTGGCACTGTTGCCATTGTTTTTGTCCTTGTGGTCCAGACACTTCCCAGCGACGTGATCTGGGCTCCCACAGCAGTAACGCTTCCCTATCTGCTTCTTCTTCTTCTTCTTGAACTGAGCCGTTTGATTAGTCCTTGTTTGGTTCTGTTGTAACTTGTTCTTCTTTTTGTTGGTTGCATTGAAGTTCTTCTTTTGCACCATGTTGGCACTAGAAGATCCAACAATCCCTTTTCCACGTTGGTTTTTGCCCTCGCCTTCTCTTCCACATCAAGAGTGCCGATGAGACCGGCAATTGTGAACTCTTGTCTCTTGTGTTTCAGAGAGATTGCAAAATCCCTCCAAGAAGGTGGTAGCTTGGTAATAATACCTCCAGCCATAAACTTGTCGGGCAACCGACATGGAGCATCCTTGATACAGTTCTCAAGGTCTTTAGCCAGCGCCTGAATCTCATGGGCCTGTTCTACCACAGAATGGTCCTCAACCATTCTATAGTCATAGAACTGTTCCATGACATACAACTCACTACCGGCATCAGAAACCCCAAACTTAGCTTCAAGCGCATCCCAAACATCTTTGCCACTTGGCAGCGTGAGGTACGTGTCCACAAGGTTTTCAACGAGAACACTCAATATGGCGCCTCGAAACAGGTTGTCGGCCGCCACGAAAGCCCGCTCCTCCTCTGGAGTGAATTGTTCGGGCTTCCCCTATACGACATGCATGATGTTCATCGCTGTCAACCACAGCGTAACCCTCTCACGCCAACGCTTGTAATTTGATCCATCAAATACATTTTAATTCCATAAATTAATAACATAAGGGTTTTGGATTGTTAGGTATCTAGGCATTTTTCGGTATATTTTAATTCCAGAAATTAACAACAAATTCATGACGATTGTGAGTGATCCATAATATGTGTGAGTGTTCAAGTTAAATCTCCAAATTAATAAGAACAACAAAGAAAACCAGAACCAAGAATGGTTTAGGGTGTACCATAAGCCGGGGCCGGTACCGGAGGCACCGAATGCGCCGTTACTAGCTGGTGGAATAGTGTTAACCATTCTCGATTGGCCTGCTTGAAGTAGTCGATCTGATTTGGTGCAGTGGCGAGTCGATGCAGTGGAGTCCCTCGAACGGCCTTCTGGATGTAGTCCTTCATCTTGATGAAAACGTACGCCGGGAAGTAGTCGTTTGCGTGAAGTAGTGATACGCCAGGGAGTAGTCGTTCGGATGTGGAAGATGGCCGCCAGTTAGTAGTCGTTCGCAGCGAGCAGTCGCGTACACGAATGCTCCCCAAAAACCTTATCGCCCGCCTATCCCGAGCAGGATAACAAGGCAGGGAGGTTCGGAGGCTTCTGCTCACGCAAGCAGTCCGCGCGCAAGGCTTGCGTTAGAAATGCAAGAGAGCAGCAGAACACAGTGAGGGAGAAAGAGAGATGTCTCCTGAAGAGGAGTACCAGAGAAGGCCTGACAGTGTGTATTGTGCCTGGGAGAAAATGCCTCCTTTTATAGGCGCACAGGGTAGGAGAGCGAGGATGAACCTGGACACTCTTGACCAGCCATAATGCCATTAAGCGTCAGTTACACCTTTCATGGTGGCACGCCCTTCTCCTTTTGTCAACTTCACAAGCGGTTCACAGCTGGTCCACCATTTAAGTTGGTTAGGATTCTCTTTGACTCTCCATTCGGGATTAACTCCCTAGCATTTATTAGTGGGCCTTTTAATTCTTTGTTTAGTTGAGACTAAAGTGGGCTAAGGCCTAATTAATCCAATAGTTTCAACAAATCTACAACCATTCCAATGACCATTTGAATTCCCAAATTCAAACCACAATTAAACATAAATCAATTGGACAAAATTTCTAGGGTGGGCCATGGCCCACAAGGACCACCCTGTGCTCCGCCCCTGACTCAAACCCATGAACATCTCTTACCATTCCACCTGCACAACATATGTGATTAGAAGAGAGATGCTTTCCTTTTGAAATAATCCATGAAACACCAATATAGTACCAGATGGTGTTTTGACCCGATACTAAATAGTCTCTTAGGGCTCCCAAACTTGCACACGGTACTAATTCAATCATTAGTACCGGACCAATTTACATTCAATACTAATGGCATTGTGAATGTGAAGTTTTTCAGTACTAATGGTTTGATATGGATTTACGTAATTCCGTAATCAAAGTTTTGTAGCTTGGTCCATCTTGGCACATTGGTACACCAAAGGGCGAGTTGAGCAAACTGGCATATTTTGGTCACGCCACTTTTACGTTTATCAGCATTCGTGTCAGTTCTTAACAACTCCATCTTTAATTGTTGATCTGGTCATAGTTTGCTATTCTCAATTAGATCAACCCATGCAATTCTCCCTATACAAACCCTCTACTTTTTTAGTAGAGGTTATCTCTAATTTATATGGGTTTAATTTTTCCTCTTAACTCTACCAATACCCTCTAAACAACATTCGACCTTTCCGTTGGTCCACATGTCGATGCTTATTTTTGGGATACATGCCTCCATGTAACACCCTAAAATTCATCACATAATTTATCCAGTAACAATCTGATTTTTTTCTAGACTTTATTTAGGTCCAAATAAATTTCCTAGGATTTAATGACAATTTTCAGCCTTTATCAATTTAAATATCATTAAATAATTTTAGCCAAAATAAGCTTTTGTTTCATTCTTGTTGTTGCATTGAGTTTTGTTTGCTTGTAGTTCAAATTAGAATTTAATCTAATTTAAATTCAAGTTTAAATTGCATTAGTTTGAACTCTAGAATAGTTGTTTATGTGCGAGTTTGCGAATTTACTCTTGCTCCATGAACTCTTCCTTGGTCTGGTTTTCCCCTCCTTCATCCTTTGCTGGCCCAGTTTCCCGCCTCCCTCACTCTTCTTTTGGGCCGCATACGTCGCCCCAGCCCAGCTCACCCTGGGCTCTCTCTCTCTCTCTCTCTCCCTCCCTCTCCCTTCCTCCCTCCCGTTGACCGTCCTGGCCCACCTGTTGTCGCCTAACTCACGTCAGACCCTAACTCGAGTCCGACCTGAGTCGGCAGAGTCGTCTCCTTGGCGCGTGCCTCTTCTGCGCTATAAAGCATGCAGCATCACTGCCTTTCCTCCTCTTTTCTGCAACAAACTATGTGCTGCCGTGAACCCTAGCCGACAAGCTCTCTGGCGCTGATTTTCAAGCTTCGTCAGCCGTCGTCGATCCCACGTCCTAGCGCTGCACCGCCCCGCATGAACCCACGTTGATCCCCGGTTGAAGGTAGGGAAGCCCCTAGCAACTCCCGCTCTCGCTCTCTAGCAACCCCGCGCGATCTCACCGGATATGTCGTCCACCGGTCGCCGTCGCCCGCTGCTGATACCGCTCCACTACCTTAAAGGATTAGTCTATTGAACTCACCATGCTCCCAGCTCGCTCCCGGTCCAAACCGTGTCTCGTTTGGTGGTCCCCAGTTTGGTTTTGAGCAAGCTCCAGTGACGCGTCGCCGCGGTTTGGCCACCATAGTCCCCATCCATTTTGGATCATCATATCATGATCTGAAGGCATGTGTCAACCCTCACCCCGAGTCAAATTTGACTCGTACCGGTCAACTCCGGCTGGTCATGGCTGTTTTGCAAGATAGACCTTGAAACGAACTGGATTTTCCGTACGGAAAATCTGACTCCCTATGTGGCACCAGGAACCCAAGGGCCACTCACTTACGGGACTAAACTACTCGGTAGAGGAGTCTAGCCCAAGTACTCCATGAAGCAGTCGGCTATGGTGCAAGACGACGTAGTTGACTCGGAGAACTAGTTGTGTAATGTTAGGAGACTCCCCAAAGTACGATGTTGTAGTACTCCTTTTTGTATACGACTAGGATCATGTAACCGACTTGTAACTCTACTCCCCGTACATATAAGGCAGAGCAGGGACCCCTCCAAAACAACTCAACTCATACACAAAGCAATCAAGCATACATGACTTAGGGTATTACGCAATTTGCAGCCCCAACCTGTCTAAATCTTTGTCTTATGTGTGCACCATCCATCCTAGAACTCGATGAGACCCACAATACTACTCTCTAAGATACCCCTAGACAGATAGATCAGAGAAAAATCTTCGACACTTGGCGCCCATCGTGGGGTTGCTCGCCGAAAACTCGACACAGGCACGATGGGATCAACCAATTTCAACACTGGCGGCATCGAGAAGAGTGCCACTTTCGTATTTGGCGCTTGGGACTTCATCGCCCTAGGCAATGAGAACATCACGAGATACCTCGCGGACACCCCATGACCTGCCTCGATGACATCGACTCCACCAGAGCTGCTCCATGATCTCATTGTGAAACAACTTCAACTTCGTCTTCAACTTTGATTTCGACTTCGTCTTCAACTTCGACTTCGACTTCAACCTCGACTTCTACTTCGACTCCGATTTAGGTTCAACAAGGAGGACCATACCAGCATACCAACGGCTACCTCGACTACTCAGCGACGACTTCAGCTTCGACCTTGACCTCGATTTCTACAAAGATATTGAGCTTGACTTCGATTCCGACTTCTACCCCGATTTGGATTCATCAAGTCAAAACCGGATACACATCTCTTCCTATTATGAAAAGAGCAGGGGACTCTGAGCCAACAATGCCATCGGATAACTGCCCGAGTCAATTGCCGTTCGGACTCAGCAACTCCTCGTTTGTATATCAATAGATGTACACCACAAAGCTTCAACAACTCAGGGTGGCGGGTGCCCATTGGGTTCTCTACATGACAAATAAAAATAACATATACCGACACAAAACCAAGTAAAATAAGTTCCTGATATTCACATCATACTAATTAGAGTTGCAAACTTGCAGTTCCACAATAGAACACACCCATTACATTTTTATAGATCAACAACACAACCACACAAGTAGCAATCATCAATCAACAGAAGTATAAAACCATATTCAAGTTGCAGGTTCTATCCATTCATCCATGCTCCAGCCTGTCATCCAGTCTCCAGCCACCCATCCATAGCAAATTAGAGAGCCGGGCTGATGTCATGATGCATATTGTTATGGACCTCTTAAGAAAACTAGAAAACTCTTGTTATTTTGGGGCCCATGGGTCACCCACGAGTGAAATTCTACACCCGCACCCACTTCAATTCGGGTCGGGTCGGGTGTAGACCTACGGGTGAGATTTTGCACCCACACCCACACCCAATGGGTGCGAAACCCGCGGGCACCCGCACCTGTGGGTCCGATTGCCATCCCTACCTCCCGTCAGGACGAGTCGTTACTAGAACATCAGGAGGACTCGTCGTTTGCTGGCCTCGTTCGATTCCATCTTACTCCTGCCGGGAAAACGAGTCACGACTTGCCGCAGTCATCCTCGAAGAACTACCCTACCAAGACGGCAAGACTGCTCCACTCACTCCTTCAACCGAGAGCTCGGGTGACAACTTCTCCAGCACTCAGATTGTGCCATCCTCCAGAATCACCGACCCGAGTCGACAGGTCTTCATGGCTAGCATCACCGGAGTTAGCACCCAGTATGCTACAACACTCGTTACTAACGTCTCCAACGAAGCAACTCTCATCTATGGAGAAACGGAGGAACGCAAGACCATCAGGCGAGCAAGAAACACAAAACAAAAAGAGAGACACATACGTGCAACTTTACGCATGGACACAACTCGCAATTCCACTAAAGCATTTGACATGGTGGGAGATCAACTAGTCCCGCAACAAGCACCGCTCAACATCACCGCCGCTACAGAGATCATTAGAACTCTACCCAGCACCAATCAAAATTCCCACAAGAGCCATGACGAAGGAGCATATTCGCAAGACCTTCGACTTACTATAAACGTCAATCATGATGCTCGTTGTGTAATCAAGGGGAGTAGATAGCGTGGTAATAAATCAGAACCATGCCAGCGCGAAGACTATGATCGTCGCTATGGTCCTCCAATTCATAGTAACATCTACAATCATCGTAATGATCACTCAAAGGATTGTGACTTCCAGCACAATAACAAGAGGCGCAGCTATTGATCGTCCCCAATGTAGAATCCATCCAGTAACAGAAGTCATGAACAGCCCCTGTGTGTATCATCCAAATGACAAGCATACCACGGCTCAATGTTTTCACCTCAAGCACGATTGACGTTTAACAATAACAAGACAGACAAGAAGAAGGATGACACATACGACAAGGAACCTTGCAATGGTTACCCACAAGTCGAGAACGTCATACTGGTCTTGTTCGGTGGAGAATCACTAATCCAGTCGAAGTGGGATAAGAAGTTAACTTTTCCATGAGATCATGGCGATCGAACCAGTCACCCCTACATACCTAAAGTGGTCTGAAGTCCCAATCACGTTATCCAGAACGGAACAGTGGACTAACTTCGCCAATCCAGGAAGATACCCACTAGTCTTGGATCCAGTCGAGGCGCAAGCCAGACTAACCAAAGTACTCATCGATGGCGGCAGTGGGCTCAACATCATCTTTGCGAAGACATTCAAAAAGATGGGTCTCGATATCACCAAGTACTTGAAGCCCAGGGTAGTGTTGGCGGTCATTACATCACGTTTTCGACCACCAATACTCAGGAATAAAAGAGGATATATGTGACATTCCATGTACTTAGGTTTACTTCTAATAAAGTTCCACGAGTTTTGGTGAGTTTCACTTGTGCAGGTACACTAACAAGAAATACGTGCTATAGGGGTCGAAAATGACCGATCCGACTGAATGACTCCGTTCGGCCGGTTACCCCCCTTAGCCGTACACGACATAAAGCACAACCGGGAGTCATCCACGTCAACGATGACCAAGCGATGACGACACATGACACATGGGAAACCACCACCTCATCCTTGGGCCAACACAACACGAAGTACATCACTAGAAGCCAGCCCAGGGAGGTCCAAGACCAAAGGCGGTGGTGGGGAGGCCGGCAATGGGCCAAGCCCAATTCGGCTGAAGCCTGGCCTTTGGCTGAACCGACCCCATCACTAGGAACCGACCCCATGAGTGCATCCAGGCCGTAGGAGCAAATGGTGGTGCATCCCACAGTTCAGCCGAACTGGGCGGTTTGGCCGAACCGGGCAATTCGCCCGAATCACCAGGGGGGCACCCCCCTGGCTCCCTTGGCCACCACTCCTCTCCATCGCCTTGGGACACCTATAAATGCAGTGACACTTAACTTGTTTCACACACACCAAGCCAAGGAGCTCTCATTTCAACTTCTCTCTAGTAGAGTTTGGATAGTCTATTTGGGAGTTAGAGTTGAGTCGAGCTGTGCCTCGGAGGTTCCGGAGTCATCTTCAGAAGCTCTGGTATAAGCTCTTGTATCTTTTCCTTTCCTTTTGTAGACTTTGAGTTATCAATATAGTTATCTTTATCACTTTGCCTCTGTCATTTATAGCTTGCTTCTACTTTATTCTAGTTGCATGTATATCGTGTTTATACTATAGTCGGTTCTAGTTCTGGTGCTTCTAGATCTTGTTTAAGTCTTTGTCTTAGCTGGTTCTTCGATCTTGCTTGATACTTGAGGTGAATTGTCACTAAGAGTATTGACAAGGTTGCTTGCTCTTGCTAGTGGAGTAAGTAGTTGTTGACTAGTGTAGGAGTGGTTCCTAGGCTAGCTAGTGACCTTAGTTTGCCCATGAGTCTGCGGAGGTTGTTGTTGTTAGGTGGTGAAAGCCCTATACGGCCTTTGTAGCCCATCACATTCGTCTCAGCTTGTAGGATCCCCCAGCGTAGGGTAAATGTCACCCCTTGTCATCCCTTTCTGTGTGGTGTAGGCTCTGCTGTCATGAAGTTAAGAAATAGGTTTGACCTTGACCTCTGAACGTTGGCATCCTCGTGTGGCTTGACGCACAACGGTCTAGCCTGCACCATGTTGATGAGGGCTGGCTTGAGCTCGAAGTTATTATCTCCGACTGGCGGAGATGGTTCGACACGCACGTTCTCGCTCGGTGCAGCAGAGAACTCACAGATCGTCTTGCTTGCCATCCTCGTTGAAGCCGTGTCGACGACGGGAAAGATTGGACTCGTCGGAATGAGTTGCTTCTGAGGAGGTACAACACAGGGTCGCACTTTCCTCACAAGAGACTCAGGATTTTCTTGGAAGTTTGACGGTGTCGACGATTTATGTCGAGCACGTCTACTAGGGGATATCCTAGGAAGTAGATTTGTGGGTATCGCCGAGTTCTAGGAACGATAGTGCACGGACAACACAAAGATTTGGACAGGTTTGGGCCACGAGTAGCGTAATACCCTACGTCCTATGTGCTTGATTGTATTGCATGTGAGTTGAGTTGTATGGTCTCTGCCGAGCTAGGTACCCCTGCCCTCCTTTATATATCCCAGGGGGCAGGGTTACATGTTAAGTTTCCTAGTCGGTTACAATATGTGAGTCCTAGTTGGATTACACGAGTAGTTCTACTAGGACTAGGTCTTCTATCTTGAGGGTACCCGGGGATGTATATCCCACAAGCCCCCGAGCATCTTGCACCTTTGCTTCAAGTCTTGAATCTGCTTTAATATCTTCGAGTAGTTGGAGCTAAGTCCAAGACGCTCAAGCCTTCTCTGTAGAGTAGTTTACATTGGATTGCATCTTTAGATGCACCCAATGGGTGTATCCCCCGAGCGTCCGACTACTTTTTAAGTAATCGGAGGTTCAAAAGCAATCTTCTATCTTTATCTTGAGTAGTTCAATGGCATGCACCGAGTAGGTGCACCCATTGGGTATAGCCCCCGAGCTTCGAGTAGTTTTGTTAAAACAAGTCAAAGATCTTGAATGGATCAACAATAGGCACAAAAAATGTGTACCCCTTGAGTGTAGCCCCTGAGCCTTGAAACGAATGGTTTACATTCGGTCCAAGGGTCAAGAACATAGTCTTCGAGTTGTTGTAATATGTAAGCACCGACTAGTTTAATGTACTCGGCTGGCATTGTAAGGACGCGCCGTTTGAGTACCGACTAGCTCCAGTACTTGTCTTCATGTCTTGGCTTGTACTGTGCAGCCCCCAAGCTTCAAGCGACTGGTTGAAGTACTCAGCATGTGAGAACCGACTAGTAAAATTACTCAAGTGGCTCCATGGTCGTGTTATGAATATTCAACTGGTAACCCTCCTATTTAAATATATAGGATGAGTAGTATCCGATCTAAAAAAAAGTAAATAATAACATTTGTAATGCATGTTTAAACTTGTTGCATGTGGTAATGCATGTAAAGCATATTTTTTAAATAAGCTGATAAAATTATTATAATAGCATATAAAGCATGTGGTAATGCATGTTTAAACTATTTAAGCTTATTGCTCTTGTTAGAGTCAAAACCACTCGAGTAGTAGCCCTGTTACGTTTAAACACTTGGTCTCGCTTAACCAGTCCTTTTAAGGTGCATAGGTGTTACGAATGAACCAAAGTTTCACGAATTAAGGTGCATGCTATTGAGCGGTTTGGTCGTTAAGAGTGCAGAGAAATAATCAAGCAGTCGGTTACAACTTTTCTCTTGTAGGAGAGACCGCGCGAGGGTTTGTAACCCATTGGCGGGATGTCAAGCGAGGTATTCTTTTAGAATAGTCGGCTCATGGCCAAGTATGTTTTTAAACAAGCTGATAAAATTAGTAATAAAAAAATAATTATTAAATAAGACTTATCTTAATTCGTGGATGATTGTCGACGAAGCCGTAGCGGTCATTGTTGAAGCCGACTAGTCGAGATCGGCGTGGTAGCCGATCTCGACTAGTTTTAAACTAGTCGAGATAAGTAGTTGAAGTAGTCGTACGGCGAGTCGATGCAGCTGATCTCGACTAGTTTTAACTAGTGAAAACGAGTAGTCAAAGTAGTCGTACGCCAAGTCAACGGAGCCGATCTCGACTAGTTTTAACTAGTTGAGACGCGTAGTCGATGTAGTCGAGACGACTGGTCGAAGTAGTCGAGGTTGTCATCGGCCAGTCGATGAAGTTGTACTAGAGTAGTTGAAGTAGTCGACAGTGAATTGGCATTGCCGATCATTGATGTAGTCGTACTCGCGTACATCTTCTCATGTACGACAAGCGAAAATATTGAAGCCTTCCTAGTGCATCTTCATGTGCATGCAGCAGAATTCCATTGGGAAGCCTTGATCACGAGTAATGATTGTTTTCCTGTAGCTCCTTCGTCTGCCTTGATCCACGTGCTTTGGCTCTGACTCAAACTTGGCTTTAGCTTGTAACGCGGACATCGATTCGGAGTCGCTGTCGTACTACATTGATTTTTCTCTGGCTTCGACCAGGAGGTTGACCGCGTCAAACTCGTACGACTCGACAGCCGCTTGGTTACTCGTAGTCGGATCGGACCGCGCCTCAGAATAGGATATGCCGTGCTCGATTGCTGATTGATCGAAACGCGCAACGCCAAGTAGTTTGATTTTATTGATGATTGGTTCATGAAGCTCTCCTATTGATCACTGTGATCTGCCGCTAGTGTTTGAAGTTGGATCCCAACGCGCTTAATGTCGAGCTTCGGTGAGTAGGCCCCACGGTGGGCACCAAGTGTCGACGATTTATGTCGAGCACGTCTGCTAGGGAATACCCCAGGAAGTAGATTTGTGGGTCTCGCCGAGTTCTAGGAACGATAGTGCACGAACAACACAAAGATTTAGACAGGTTCAGGCCACGAGTAGCGTAATACCCTACGTCATGTGTGCTTGATTGTATTGCACGTGAGTTGAGTTGTATGGTCTCTGCCGAGCTAGGGACCCCTTCCCTCCTTTATATATCCCAGGGGGCAGGGTTACATGGTAAGTTTCCTAGTCGGTTACAATATGTGAGTCCTAGTTGGATTACACGAGTAGTTCTACTAGGACTCGGTCTTCTATCTTGAGGGTACCCGGGGATGTATATCCCATAGACGGTAGTTGGAAACCAGTCATGCACTGCTCTGCTTCACAAGACCAACGAAACAGAGCGAGGATAAACCCGCTTGACTAGCGGTATACTAAACTAAGTTAGCTTGTTATAGAAGTTTGAAAGTATCTAGCCAATTGCTTCCCCGGCAACGGCGCCAGAAATGCTTGTTGGCACTTCTTACGATCCAATATCAGGATTGTGAATCCTGGTACTGGGGTAAGGAGTGTTTTAGTGGTTTCTCTTATGGCTTAGTAAAATATATAAATATTCTGCAAGCGTACAGAATTACCACTGTAGCACTTCACCTGGGAGTATTCTGAGGTATCGTAATTTATATTTCCGCAGGGAAGCTTATGGCAAGAGTACTAGCAAACAGATATTCGAGACTATCAGAGAGGGGTACACGACTAGCAAGACGGGGGATAACGGTATTGGATAGGAGTGGGTATACCATGACACACCGCTCAAGGGAGGCTCGGATAGGAAAGAGAAGGAATAGATAGCTGGGAGGACAACGAGAAGAGATAGAGGATTCCTAGGTACTTTATCTGTCTATGTCACTCGGGTTAGAGATACAGAGGCTGTTTTCTAGAGATTTGCAACACTTTCACCATACGCGGGGTAAGCATTGATGCCATTTTCCTTCATTTATGCCCATTCTCATTATTAGGCAAGGAAAAACAATGGTTTTCTGCTAACCGTGAAGCCATGGACACTTGGGAGAAGTGCACTAGCGCATTTTTGCTTAAATTCATTCTGGTTGGGAAAACCAACGCCCTTCAGAATAAAATTGCTAGTTTCCAGCAGTTAAAAGGTGAAACAGTCCCGGAGGCATGTGATCGCCTCCAGGACTATATATCTGCTTGTCCTCACCATGGTACGCAGAGTTGGTTCATCATCCAAACCGTTTACCACGGGCTTAGAAGCTCTGTCCATGAGTATTTGGGTGCTGCTGCTGGAGGTTCTTTCTTCTCTCTTGAGGAGAGTCATGCAAAAACCCTTATCGAGAAGATGGTCGAGAACCAAGGTTTGTCCGATGATCGTGTTAACACCAAAAATTGGCACCAGGAAGAGGCTGACATGTGGGCCGGAGTCATCAAAGAGATATCATTCGGCAAAGGAGTTTTTCCCCAGAGGCATTCGGCAAAGACGTTCTGCGGTCGGGAATGCGTCGTCATTCGGCAGAGGCATGGTTCCGCAGGTAAAAGCGGTAGCATTCGGGAAAGCGCGACGACGTGGAAAAACATAAGGAAAAGGCCGGTTCGAACAAGGAACGCAATATGGGCACGAAGATCCGTCATTTATTTTTAGAAACAAGTATTGTAGTCGTGTCCGACTAGGAGTTGTATCAAGACCTGGGTATAAATATAAACCCATGGCATCTGTAGGAGAAGACAATCAATCATACAACAAACCGGCCCCGTGCCAACATCGAGTCCTTTAGTCGAGTCGTCGAGTTCTTCGAGAGGAGTCATCGATCCGTCGACCTCCGTAAGTACCGGCAACCTTGTATCATGCTTAGTATCATGCGGTGGATTTAAGCTTTGATGCAAGTAGTCTTGTTACCATGCTTAGTATCATCCGGTGGATTTAAGTTGTGGTCTCAAGAAGGTTCCTCTGTTAGGTCATGAGCCATGCGGTGGGCTAAGATCTAGTATGGACCAAGTTATCGGCTCTGTTAGATTTCGGCAAGATCTAACAGATTCATTAAGTTACCCCGTGTTGCTTCGTTTTTACTATGTGCTTAATTCATGCAACACACCTTTGCCCAATCTAGATCGGCTAGAATCGGCTCTACTTAAACGATGTGATGACTTATCCCCTCACAGCCGAGTCCGAAACCGATCTAGGTTGCCACGTGTCGCGGGTTCGAGCTTGTCGGCATCGCGTAGATCTTGACAGAACCGGGTATCATGCGGTAGATGCAGGTTTTTGGATCGTCTTAGAGCTAATCATCCGGTGGATTAGATTTCGATTCGATCTGATAGATTTATCTTTACCGATTAGGCTCGTTCCTTCGCCATGGACCCCGATTCGGCTAAAATAGCCGCATTCGGTAGTGCTCTCACGAGTGAACGTGTGTTCGTGGGTTTGCATTGGACAATGAATGCTTTTAGCCTTTCACGATTAGATTGTATCATGCGGTGGATTGATCTAATCTGATTGGTGGTGTGGCCTCAAACGAGTTGTATCATGCGGTGGATTAACTCGTTCGTTGCCATGCTTGACGGGTGCTGCTTTTGGCCTATGCGTTCTTGTTTTCAATGTAAATTCGTGACTATGTTGTGGGTTCGTAATTAAACATTGAATGCTTTTAGCTTTTCATGGTTAAACTGTATCATGCGGTGGATTGGTCTAATCTGATTAGTGGTGTGGTCTCAAACAAGTCGTATCATGCGGTGGATTAACTTGTTTTGTTATCATGCTTGACGGGTGCTGCTTTCGGCCTATGCATTCCTTGTTTACTGCGAATTTATGATCATGTTTCACCCTTTTATTTATCTATCATGCTCTGTTTTTCGTTAATCGGCTATGAGTATGTGTTACAATGTTCATTCGGTTGAAAGCCGATCTTTCGTCATGCTTACGTCATGCATTCGGCAGTGCGCTCCTTGTGTGCCTTGCCGATTGCCGAATAAGGCTTTAACTGCCGACAGATAGCTTGTCCGTAGCTATATGTCTCTCGAGATTGGCTTCAACGCCGCAAATATGGAACTGTCTGGTCTCACCCGGCACGTTCCAGGTTTTGATCTAAACTTTTTTGTCCCTTTGTTAGTTTTCAGGCAAACTGACTGGCACGCTTCCGGATTCAAAAGCCCGGGCCACGTGTGAAGCCAGCTAATTCGGCTTGCTGTGTGCTTGGCGTGAGGTGCAGATTTTACGTCAACACACTTTTTGGCACGCCTGGTGGGACACACACAAGTTTTCAAGATGCCTGAGTTGAGCGACATCATGGATGTCACTTTGGAAGAGTTGTCTGAAGAGCATCAACAGATGGTAAAGGCTGCTGCTGGTTAGTTCATTAACAAATGTTTACTGTCTTTCGCCAAGAACAGGAGTGGTGCACCGTTTCTCAAATCCGACTTGCCAAGAGTTCTCCTTCCTGGGCAGTCTGATTTTACTGAAGAAGAAGAGAGGGAGAGATTCTCGGGCTTGTTATACAAAGCTTTGGGAGAAGCAATGACCAATCACAATGCTGCGTTCTTGAACAGTTTTCGGCATATAATGGTAAGCATTTTTGGTCAGCATGTGGATAAACCCTTCGAGCAAATACATGGGCAATTGGGTGGTCCGACGTACTTCAATGTTCAAGCACCAGTTCGGAAACTACATGGTAAAGGAAATGCTGATGAAACTGGAGGTTCTGGTGCCAAAGATACAAATGGACAACCGATTCAGCAAGATCCTCAGCCTGCATTGCCGAAAACTCGCACATACGGTGATATGGCATTCGGCACCACAGGGAATCCGCCTGCTTCTGCTTACAAGATATCTCCTTTGAACAACAGACTGCAGAGGGATTTATATGGAAACGGATATTCAGAGTTTATGGATTACAATGCTATCGACGCTCTCCCGAATCCTGGATATGTTGGTACTGCAGGCATGCTTGCTGGAAGACCAGGGAATCAAGATACCAGTATTGACCTCATGGTGCAAAAAATGACCGATGTATTGCAAAATCAATTCGGTCTGAAGCCTAAAAATCAGGGGTACATGTACTTGTCTCCTTTCCCGGAATGGTACCAAAGGGTATCATTGCCGAATAGAGTCAAGGTGCCTACAGAGTTTACTAAATTCTCAGGACAAGATGATACTAGCACTGTGGAACATATAGCTCGATATCTGATGCAGCTTGGAGAGGCTTCGGCAGATGAAGCTTTCAGAATCAGATACTTTCCTTTGTCACTGACGGGTCCAGCTTTTACATGGTTTGCTTCTTTGCCTGCTCAGTCGATTTGTACTTGGAAAGACCTGGAACAGAAATTCCATGCTCATTACTACATTGGCAGTACCGAGAAAAAGTTGGTTGATTTGACCAGCTTAAGGCAGAGGAATAATGAAACACCTACGGAGTTCCTCAGGAGATTTAGGGAAACAAAGAGTATGTGCTTTTCTCTGAACATACCTGATGATCAACTGGCTGGTATGGCTGTAGCTGGTATGCTGCCTGCCATTCGAGAGAAGCTATTCGGGATGGAGTTTGATGATCTGGGCCAGTTGTCGCACAGATTGGCCTTGATGAGTAACCAGGCATATGGTTTCAGGAAAGATGCCAGATTTGCTAAAAATAATGATGTAGCTGACATCTATAATCAATTCCTTGAAAGAGCAGATCAAGAAGATGGGTATGAAGATAGCGAGGAGATAGCTGCAGCAGAGATAGTGTGGAGCAAAGAACCAGTTACAATGACTCAAAGATGGATCAAACAGGTGAAGGGAACGTATGATTTTGATGTGACTAAGGCGGACAAATTGTTTGAATTCCTGGTGAAAGAAGGCCGAATCAAATTGCCGGAGGGGCATTCTATGCTTCGGCCTGATGGAGTGAAAGATAAGAGGTACTGTGGGTTTCATGATAGAAATTCTCATTCCATTAATGAATGCAGAGTCCTTAGGATGAAAATTCAGAAAGCTATCCAGGAAGGACATCTGAAATTCGACAACAAGATGAAACTGGACAGTAACCCTTTCCCTCAGAATATGATCGGGTTCTCGGTTAATATGGTGAATGCTGTTCCATCTGGAGAAAAGGGAAGATTGAAAGTTTTAACCTCAAAGAAGGCAAGACAGGATGGTTCAGTTGATCCCACTCGGCAGATCACAATTGAACAGATTCGTCAGAAAGATCTTCGGTTCCCGAATAGCCGATTTGAAGTGGGAGAATCTTTTAAACCTAGAGTTACTACGCGTATTCTCCTCAACAAATGGCAGCGTCAGCAAGAAAAGGAGCGTTTTCAAAGGCATGAATACGAGGAGGAGAAAAGAAGGCGCGAAGAAGAAAGGTTTGAGGAAGAACAAGAAGAATATGCTCGAGAGCAGGAACGTGCGCATTGGGGGTGTGCATTCTTCAGACACTGTTGGAACGAAGGTTTGAAGCTTCCCACATGGAATAATTGTCCTGAATGCAATAATAGGTATGATGAATATAGGCAGGGAACTGTCAATCGCCGGTCTGTCCATGAAAGAATTGGCAGGGTGCATCCTAGTGATGATCGGCGTTTTGATGATCGACCAAGAAAGAGACATGCTGATTACAAATGGGTTGAATCATGAAGAAGAAGAAGATCATGCTTATGTTTGGCAAGAAGGACAATGGTGCCCACCTGGTTTGAGGAAGAGCCAGAAGAGAAGAGTACAGCGCCTGAGGAATCGGGAATTGAAGCAAGCAAAGGTCAAGGTGAAATCAATATGGCTCCCAAAAGACAGGCCTGATGAACACGGTCATTCGGCTCCTACATGTATGGTATGCTTTCTGCCGAATGAATTCATGGCTCCAGCTAACCAAATTGTACAGGAAGAGATATTGCCCGATATAGATGATGCCGAACGATTTGGGTTAATGGCACAATTGATGTTGAACAAACAAGCTATTTTTGAGAAGCCAGCCCAGAATCGGCACATGAAGCCACTGTACTTGAAGGGATATGTTAATGGCAAACCATTGACCAAAATGTTTGTCGATGGAGGAGCTGCTGTCAATGTAATGCCATATACCACATTCAGGAAGCTTGGTATGGGCCCTAGAGATTTGACACCAACGAGCATAATTCTAAATGATTTTGCTGGAAATCCTTCGGACACCAAGGGATGCGTGCACGTTGATCTGATGATTGGGTCCAAGACTCTGCTTACGACTTTCTTTGTCATTGAGGGCAAAGGGGCATATAGCTTGCTGCTTGGAAGAGATTGGATTCATGCAAATTGTTGTATTCCGTCTACTATGCATCAACAGATTATTCAGTGGATAGATGATGAGGTGGAGATTGTCCAAGCAGATGATTCAATAAGCGTGGCAAATATGGAACCAGCTTTCTGGGAATATCAAGGCATAGATTGTTTCTCAGGCAAAGACTGGGGAGAAGGTCCTGTGGCACCAGCCAGCAGTGATCAGCAGCCGATCGAAGCAGTCGGCTCTCATAGTAATTTTTAATGGAAAATCCAATTGATGGAACTGATGGAAAATTAGGACGTGGATTTGTGTCGGCTGATAAATTAGAAGAAGTGGACATTGGAGATGGTGACAAGCCAAGGCCGACATTTATCAGTGCTAACTTGGATTCGGTTTTCAAAGAAAAGTTGGTGACATTGTTAAAAGAATACAAGGACTGCTTTGCTTGGGATTATTCGGAGATGCCCGGTCTAGACCGTTCTATTGTTGAGCATCGGTTGCCAATCAAACCTGGATACAGGCCTTACAAGCAACCACCCCGAAAAATCTACAAGGAAGAAGTGTTGGCCGATGTGAAAAAGGAGATTGAAAGATTACTAGATGCAAATTTCATTCGGCCATGTAAATACGCGGATTGGATCTCTAATATTGTTCCTGTCTATAAGAAAAATGGAAAGATGAGGGTTTGCATAGATCTTAGAGACCTAAACAAGGCTACACCCATGGATGGATATCCAATGCCTATTGCTGATTCATTGGTTGATGCTGCTGCTGGATACAAAGTGCTCAGTTTCATGGATGGTAACGCAGGATACAATCAGATTTATATGGCATTGGAAGATATAGTAAAGACAGCTTTCAGGTGTCCTGGACACATAGGGTTGTTTGAGTGGGTTGTCATGACCTTTGGATTGAAAAATGCCGGTGCAACTTATCAAAGGGCTATGAATTATATTTTTCATGAGTTGATCGGCAAGATTGTGGAAATATATATTGATGATGTGGTGATCAAGTCATTGGATCATGAGTCTCATTTGGCCGACATAAGGAAAACTCTAGAATGCACCAGGAAACATGGGCTTAAGATGAACCCGAACAAGTGTGCTTTTGGAGTTTCGGCTGGAGAGTTTCTGGGATTTTTGATACATGAAGGAGGAATAGGAGTTGGTAAGAAAAGCATGAAGGCAATTGATGAAATTGTTCCTCCAACTAATCTTAAAGAGCTACAATCGCTGCTTGGCAAGATAAATTTTGTGAGAAGGTTCATATCAAACTTGTCACAAAAGGTGTTGCCCTTTTCCTCACTGTTGAAAATAAAAAAAGATCAAAAGTTTGTATGGGGTGACGAACAACAGAAGGCTTTTAATGAAATAAAGGAGTACATGAAGAAGCCACCAGTATTGGTGCCTCCACAATTGAACAAGCCTTTCAAGTTGTACGTGGCGGCCGATGCCCAAACTATTGGATCGGCCCTCATTCAAGAATTTGAAGGGAAGGAAAGAGTAGTTGCATACCTTAGCCGAAAGTTACTAGATCCAGAGACAAGGTATTCGGCTATAGAGAAGCTTTGCTTATGTGTTTACTACTCCTGTACAAAATTTCGGCACTACTTACTACATGCCGAATGTATTGTGTATTCAAAATTTGATGTGATAAAACACATGTTGTCTATGCCAATTTTGAACGGAAGGATTGGCAAATGGATTTTAGCTTTGTCTGAATTTGAGTTAAGGTTTGAATCGGCAAAGGCTGTTAAGGGACAGATTATTGCCGACTTCATTACTGAACATCATGATACATCGATAAATTTGCTTAACATTGTTCCTTGGGTGTTATTCTTTGATGGATCTTCATGCAACAAAGGTGGTGGAGCAGGCTGAGTATGAGGCATTGCTCAAAGGACTCCAATATTTGAAAGAAGCAAAGGCCATTGCGGTTGAAATTTTTGGAGATTCAGAATTGGTCATAAAACAATTGAATGGTAAATATGAGTGCAAAAGTGATACCTTGAGGAATTACTATGAAGAATGCAAAGAAATATTGAAGAGCTTTCGGTCAGTAATTCTACAACACATTCCTAGAGGGGATAATGGAGAGGCAAATAGATTGGCCCAAAGTGCATCAGGTTATAAAGAGCTTCGAGAAG
The DNA here is from genome assembly GCA_033239725.1 of Echinochloa phyllopogon. NCBI lineage: Eukaryota > Viridiplantae > Streptophyta > Magnoliopsida > Poales > Poaceae > Echinochloa > Echinochloa phyllopogon. The sequence continues at coordinate 9,366,578 of BTCW01000016.1, read as the reverse complement.
TTTTTGCTAATGATGTACATGCTTTCGGGAATAATCTGGCAGAAGATGATTGGAGAAAAGAGATTGCCGATTATCTAGAGAATCCATCCCGAAAGGTTTCTAGAAAGCTCAGGTATAAAGCTTTAAAGTTTGTTCTTCTTGATGATAATTTGTATTATAAATCCTTGGATGGAGTGCTGTTACATTGCTTAAATCATGAAGAAGCAAAAAGGCTGATGAGTGAAGTACATGATGGGTTGTGTGGAGCACATCAGTCGGCCTACCGAATGAAGTGGGTTATTAGAAGAACTGGATATTACTGGCCGACAATATTGGAAGATTGTTTTGAATATTATAAGGGATGTCAAGACTGTCAGAGATTTGGAAACATTCAGAGAGTTCCGGCATCGGCTTTGAATCCCATTATCAAGCCATGGCCATTCAGAGGATGGGGAATAGATTTGATTGGCCAAATAAATCCTCCATCTAGCAAGGGGCATAAGTTTGTGCTTTTGGCAACCGATTATTTTACCAAGTGGGTTGAGGCAATTCCATTAAAGAAGGTGACGTCGGAGAATATGGTTGAATTTGTTAAAGAACATATCATTTACAGATTTGGGATTCCTCAAACAATCACCACAGATCAAGGGGCTCAATTTACATCTTCAGAGTTCAAAGATTTTGCTGAAAGTATGGGCATCAAATTGTTAAATTCTTCTCCTTATTATGCCCAAGCTAATGGTCAGGCAGAGGCTTCTAACAAGATTATGATTAAAATTATACAGAAGAAGATTGATCAGAAGCCGAGAAAGTGGCATTCGGTACTCAATGAGGCTTTATGGGCTTACCGAATGGCTCCACATGGGGCTACACAGACGTCTCCTTATGAGTTGGTGTATGGGCATCATGCTATCTTGCCATGGGAAATACAATTAGACTCAAGAAGAATAAAGTTGCAAAAGGATTTAAGTTCTAAAGATTATAATGATTTAATGATGGACGAATTAGAAGATTTGCATATGATTCGTCTCAGGGCCTTGGAAAATATCGAGAAAAATAAAATGCGAGTTGCTAAATATTACAACAAGAAGGTGCAAGTTAAGCAATTTACAGAAGGTGATCTAGTTTGGAAAGCGATATTGCCGATTGGAACCAAATATGCAGCATTCGGCAAATGGTCTCCAAATTGGGAAGGCCCTTTCAGAGTAGTTAGATGCGTGCCTGGAAATGCATATATTTTGAAGACATTATTGGGAGAGGAATTTGCTTCTGCTATAAATGGAAGATATTTGAAGAGGTATTATCCCAGTGTTGAAATCGATCGGTGATTGATATATTAAATTGCCGAACAGCCGATGTTTGGGAAGAAGTCGTCTTTAGAAGGAAATTGACAGAAGACATTGGAGAAAAAGAAAAATGGCCAATACTGAATGTATTGCCCTTAGCACAAAATATGTTACATCAAGAGTTCATGCAAAAGATAAGTTTTATTGCCGAAATTCCATAAATCCCTAGTACAAACTACTGAAAGAGCCTGTTCAAAACAGACTGGGGATGAATGGAATCGGCAATGGCAGTGCCATGGCCATCAAGACGATCAATGGAAGCGTCAATGTCGTCGATGTCTTCTGGGTTGTTGTTGGCAAAACCAACCGGCATTCTGGAATAGTCGGTGCCGGTGTGCGTCGACATAGCGACGAGACCCGCAGCGACGCCCAGGCGAACGCCATGGGAGGCCACTTCGTCGACACGACCTGCCACCGCACCAAGGCGTGCCTCGGGTGTGTCCCCTTGGGCGTTCACCTTGTCCGCCAGCTCCTCCACCAGCGCCTTCAATCGATCAAGTTCAGCATCACGCGCTGCAAAGTCACAAGGGGATAACAGATTAATATCATTTGGAGGATGAGAATTGAGATTGAGCAGATTGCAGGACTCACCATCAATAACTTCAAGCAGCTGCTTGCGCTCGGCCTGCCATTCGAGGTCCGCAATCCCAGCTTGCTTGGAGATGATCTCCAGTTCGCGACGAGAGTCGTCGCGCTCCGCCTTGAATCGGCGAGCATCACCGTCTGAGTAGCGGAAGTCGTGCGACGAATGAGTCCGATTGGACGAACTCGAGGAGTTGGGCGCCGCAGGAGCAGCGGCTGGAGCCGCAACTGGCGCACCAGCGCCGGCAATCCATTGGATTACCCTGAAAAAACAAAGAAGATTCGTCAAAAAAGAGAAAGGAAATCTCGAGAAGAACAGAGAGAAGCAAGCAGCCAATCACCTGCGGCGAGCGCCGGCGCGACTTCCTTCGGCCTCATCGACGGCCGGGCGCCTCCTGTTGTTGTCGGCCATTGGAGGTTCCTCGGAGTTACTGTGGATGGGGAAAAGAATGACTTGAGCCGGCAAGGACTTGGAAGACGAAGAACTTGGTGAAAAAACTGTGGGCTGCCTGGGTGTTTATTTATAGAACCCGCAGAGGAAATCGTGGCCAAAGATCGTGGCGCGTATTCCGAAGAGTTCGGAAGGTGGAAAGGATTTTCCAGCTGATCGGTTCTCATGTCGTTTGGGATTCTTATCGAGTCGTATTCGGCTTTGACTGGATGAGATTCGGCTATGTCATAGTTGAAGCGTTTTCGGGTCTGACGCTATTAAAGCCAGCTTTGCCGAATGAGTTATCCACAATGGAGAGAAAGCAAAGATTGATGAGATTACGGGGTTGATAAAACATTCGGCTATCAAACTATTTGACATAATTTACATACCCAAGAACTTTGAGATTACATTTTTGGCATTTGATATCATATTGCTAATGTTCTCTAATAAGTTTTTGTCAGCTTCTTGGGTTCTAGCCAGGGCAGCAAGCTTCGCCTTGAGTTGTTTATCTTCGTTTAGAGCTACTAAGGCTTCCTTTCGCCTCCTCTCTGTTAACTTGGGAAGCTCGACTATCTTCTTCTTGTCAGCTTCAATTTTGGCCGATAGATTTCTCAATTCGGCTTCAAGTGCAGCTTTTCTGATCTCCTTCATTTCAAGTTCAGATTCTAGTTTGGTCAACGATTCCTTGTCATTCTGGACTTGAGTATGCAGGTCTTTTACAGATTGCTTGACCAAAGTTCTCCTTTGCTCCAAGGCTGGTTGAGCAGATTGATTCTTCAGAGCTTGCTTCACTGCGATAAAATGATCATCCAATCTGGAAATTGGATCTAAAGAAGTCTTGATGTCGGCAGGAAGATCTTGGTCGAATGATTCAAGCAAGTCTCTTAAAAGATCAGCATTGGTAACTTGTTCTCGAGTGTCCTTATGCAGAAAAGAGAGGATTTCCTTCAGTTTTGCTTGGTTCTCCTCTGATAAAGCTTGACCAGAAGAAGTTTCTTCTCCTTGTTCGGCAACTAGATCATCCACAGCAAATGAATAGCTGGGTGAAGATGTGGTTTTCTCCTGAAAAAAGACTCTGCCGAATTATTGATGATCCATTGAATAAAGAACTGGGAAAACTGGGTAATTATCTCTACCTCATTCCTGATTTCTTGAATGGAGAAAGAAGGCAGCTCAAGCTCAGGCAAAGGTTCTTGTGTGATATGCTGAGGAGGGCTTGGAAGATCTTTTGGTGGAGAAGAGACTTCTGGCTGAGGAACATCAGATGAAGCTGAAACTGGTTCTTGGTGAGAAGAAGAACTCTCCAAGATTGGGTCTATTGAGATTTGCTCTGAAACTGAAAAAAGAATCAATGCCGATGGAGAGGAACTTTAAAGACTAAATAGTGAGAAATCTTACCAATCATTGAAGCATCGGCAGGGCCTGTACTGATTGCTGGCTGCTGTTCTCTGGCCTGAAATCAAAAGAAATAAAGCTGAGCAAAAACACCAAAAGCATTATAATCAAAGAAAAAAGACTCTGACCTTGATTTTGCTACTTGTTCTTTTCTTCTTTGCAACTGAGGGAGCAGCTATAAGGAGGGTTTTCCTCTTGACAGATGATGGTCTAGTGAGTATTGGATCTGAAGAAGCTTGTCTAGCCATCAGCCGAGCCAAGGTAGGAGATTGATGCCCCAAAGCAGATATTGGGCCTGCGGTTTTATATAAGATTACTCTGGCAAGGGTGGCAGGTGTTATGTCCTACAAAATAATAGAGTCAGAATCGATTGGAGTTAATGTTATGAAGACAGATAAAGGAATAAGCATATTACCTCTGCAGTTGGCTGATAATCAGACATTAACTCAAGGCAGAAGGGATAGATTGGCATATTGAAGATATGATCATGGAATTCTTGCCACCAGAGAGTGAAGGAAGGATGAGCAGATATTGTTGGCACAAAAGGATCAGGTGCATAAATAGTTCCACAGCATTTATAGGTGAAAATCCTTCTTGTTTCTGTGGAATCCTTGACTATCTCCCTAGGCCTGAGGAATTCATGGAGAAATAGCCTAGGGGGCACTTGGCCACATCCCAACTGTCTAGCCATCATGTTTGGCTGATAATATTCATAAGTGCTTTGGACTAGCCTCCCTCCACAGAATTCGGCTGGCAGGATGCAGGGCTGGATGAAGGCATTAAAAATTGCTACAGATTGTACATCAGTGCATCCAGTCTCAAAGCTGAATTCGCAAGGGAGAGTAAGATTATCATTGTCCGAATATGGGAACCAAAGAGGATTGGCAAAACCTCTGAAGAAGAGCTCAAACAGTTCACCAATGTTCTTGTTGATAGGTACAGTGGAGGCAGCTTCTCCATAGGTTTGACAACCTTTGGTTCTCCGGGTTTCTCCTTCTTTATAATTGATTGAAGGGAAGTCTCGGTTGTTGAGATCAATAGCAACGATTTGGTGCATGTATAATTGCAGCCACATTTGGACAAACCACCAGGGACCATTGACACAGGGAATCTTCTTGCTAGTGTGCATCAGGTGGGTGGTTTGGTTGAGCATATGGTAAACACTTCCCAGGAGGTATTTCCCAAGTGGGATGACTTTTCCAGCAGCCAGCTCTTCAGCCATCACGATATGATTCAATGTTGGCTCATTGGCTTTGCCACAAAAGACTGATCTGCATAGCCACATGTTTAGGAAAGCTCTGTATTCGACATCAGTCAGAGGACCATCAGACATATGATTCTGGATATATCTCTTGTATCCAACCCCTGTTCTTACTCCTGTCTGCTTGGAGGAACCTTTATGGTCATATGGGTACACAGTTCCTGTAACATTCAGGCCGGTCATCATGTAGACATCGGCTAAGGTAGGGGACATTGGGCCATGGCCGAAAAGAAAAGCATTTGCACCATTGGACCAGAAGTGGCAAGCTGCGATCAAAAGGTTCTCATTCTTTGGTGTTTCAGCTAGAGATAGCTCCAAGCAATGAGAAATACGAAGACTGTCCCAATTCTGCGTCTGGGGACTTTTATCGTCAGAAATCCTTTTGTACCAATTTCTCCATCCGGCAATTGGGGGCAAAGGCCAGTTCTTGAAGGCGTCTTGCCACTCATGAGGTTTTGTCAGTGAAATCTTAAAAGGAATCCGCTGAGATTCGGCCGCGATGATTTCAGAAGGATCTGAATCTCCTACGGGACCGAGGAAGTAGGATGGAGATTTTTCCTCAACAGGGATGAGGATTTCGGCAGCTAGGGCCTATCAAGAATGAAAGGGGATAAGAAGAAATTTAAAATGCAAATCGAAAGAAGAATGCCGAACATGCTTGAGGGGATTGAAGTTTACCTGGAGAGCAAGATCTTGGTCCGCCATTTGAAGGTTGGATCTTGGAAGTCGATGACTTAGGGTTCGGATCCGGATAAGAGCTCTGAAGATTCAAAAGGAGAAGTGGGTGCCGAGCAGAACTAACTTGGAAATGTTAAGTGCTTCTGGTCAATTCCGAGATAAAAGTTACCTCTTATCCCGAAATTGAAGGGGCATGTGTTAACACCAAAAATTGGCACCAGGAAGAGGCTGACATGTGGGCCGGAGTCATCAAAGAGATATCATTCGGCAAAGGAGTTTTTCCCCAGAGGCATTCGGCAAAGACGTTCTGCGGTCGGGAATGCGTCGTCATTCGGCAGAGGCATGGTTCCGCAGGTAAAAGCGGTAGCATTCGGGAAAGCGCGACGACGTGGAAAAACATAAGGAAAAGGCCGGTTCGAACAAGGAACGCAATATGGGCACGAAGATCCGTCATTTATTTTTAGAAACAAGTATTGTAGTCGTGTCCGACTAGGAGTTGTATCAAGACCTGGGTATAAATATAAACCCATGGCATCTGTAGGAGAAGACAATCAATCATACAACAAACCGGCCCCGTGCCAACATCGAGTCCTTTAGTCGAGTCGTCGAGTTCTTCGAGAGGAGTCATCGATCCGTCGACCTCCGTAAGTACCGGCAACCTTGTATCATGCTTAGTATCATGCGGTGGATTTAAGCTTTGATGCAAGTAGTCTTGTTACCATGCTTAGTATCATCCGGTGGATTTAAGTTGTGGTCTCAAGAAGGTTCCTCTGTTAGGTCATGAGCCATGCAGTGGGCTAAGATCTAGTATGGACCAAGTTATCGGCTCTGTTAGATTTCGGCAAGATCTAACAGATTCATTAAGTTACCCCGTGTTGCTTCGTTTTTACTATGTGCTTAATTCATGCAACACACCTTTGCCCAATCTAGATCGGCTAGAATCGGCTCTACTTCACGATGTGATGACTTATCCCCTCACAGCCGAGTCCGAAACCGATCTAGGTTGCCACGTGTCGCGGGTTCGAGCTTGTCGGCATCGCGTAGATCTTGACAGAACCGGGTATCATGCGGTAGATGCAGGTTTTTGGATCGTCTTAGAGCTAATCATCCGGTGGATTAGATTTCGATTCGATCTGATAGATTTATCTTTACCGATTAGGCTCGTTCCTTCGCCATGGACCCCGATTCGGCTAAAATAGCCGCATTCGGTAGTGCTCTCACGAGTGAACGTGTGTTCGTGGGTTTGCATTGGACAATGAATGCTTTTAGCCTTTCACGATTAGATTGTATCATGCGGTGGATTGATCTAATCTGATTGGTGGTGTGGCCTCAAACGAGTTGTATCATGCGGTGGATTAACTCGTTCGTTGCCATGCTTGACGGGTGCTGCTTTTGGCCTATGCGTTCTTGTTTTCAATGTAAATTCGTGACTATGTTGTGGGTTCGTAATTAAACATTGAATGCTTTTAGCTTTTCATGGTTAAACTGTATCATGCGGTGGATTGGTCTAATCTGATTAGTGGTGTGGTCTCAAACAAGTCGTATCATGCGGTGGATTAACTTGTTTTGTTATCATGCTTGACGGGTGCTGCTTTCGGCCTATGCATTCCTTGTTTACTGCGAATTTATGATCATGTTTCACCCTTTTATTTATCTATCATGCTCTGTTTTTCGTTAATCGGCTATGAGTATGTGCTACAATGTTCATTCGGTTGAAAGCCGATCTTTCGTCATGCTTACGTCATGCATTCGGCAGTGCGCTCCTTGTGTGCCTTGCCGATTGCCGAATAAGGCTTTAACTGCCGACAGATAGCTTGTCCGTAGCTATATGTCTCTCGAGATTGGCTTCAACGCCGCAAATATGGAACTGTCTGGTCTCACCCGGCACGTTCCAGGTTTTGATCTAAACTTTTTTGTCCCTTTGTTAGTTTTCAGGCAAACTGACTGGCACGCTTCCGGATTCAAAAGCCCGGGCCACGTGTGAAGCCAGCTAATTCGGCTTGCTGTGTGCTTGGCGTGAGGTGCAGATTTTACGTCAACAGATCGAACCCAACCTCGGACCCGTGGAGTACATCAAGTTGAAGATTTGGACATGCTCGCTGCCAAGATGAACCTTCTGATGAAGAAGTTGGAGGCCCCTGCTCAAGAAATGGTGCAAGCCATGGACGCTTGCATGACTTGCGAGGTCGGTGGCAACACTGGCCATTCAGGGAATGACTGCCCCAAAACGTGAGAAGATGCCCACTACGTCAACAACTCCAACAACAACGGGTATCGACCGAACAACTATGACAATTAAGGCTGGAATTCGCGCCTAAACCTCCCATTTGAGAGGCCTCAACAAGGTAACAATTTCAATTCCAGCAATTTCAATAATCAGCCATCTTTTAGAGATCTAATGTTTGGCCAGGGTAAAATCACTGAAAATATCAATAAAAAGCTTGCTGCTAATGATAAAATCCGGGAAAGCATAGACTCTAGATTGGATTCATTCTCTTCTGCCATGAAAAGTCAACTGAGCTTTAATAAAATGATCAAAACCCAAATTGCTCAGTTAGCTGCAGCCGTTCCTGTTACCGAGTCAGGGAGGATTCCGGGGCAACCCGAACCTTCCATTGAAATAGTAAATGCAGTTACTACGAGACGAGTTAAGGCATCTCGTAGAACATATTGTGCTTGTCACGTAGGTGTAGTCTCACGAGTCCAAGTAGAAATACAACAAGGGGCATACCTGCCAAGAGTTGCTGTTAAAGCCATCACGAGGACACATCCGGAAAATAAAGAACATCCCAGAGTGCCAATCATTCAATGTGCGATTTGGAATCATCGCGTTGATGATGCACTCTGTGATTTGGGAACTAGCATCAACATTATGTCCAAGATTCATCGATCTGCTACCCCGAGGGAGTAATCAAGAATGTGTCGGTCCGAGTCTGCGGACATTACATCTCTACGGACTTCATTGTCCTTGACACGGGGAGCGATTACTCATTTCCCCTTATGTTGGGCCGGCCATATTTTGACACTGCCCAGGCCAGGATTGACATGGATACAAGAGAAATCCTGTTCCATATCAACCGGACGCCGATCTCCTTCCCATTCCGACCTCGGGAAGAGAAGAAGACAACGTCTCGTACACCGGAGTAGAGAAGCGCTGAAGGTTTCCTAAATGCACTCCTCAGTGGAGAGCTGGAAATACTCGGTGGAGAGCAGTTTGAATAGGATGAGCTGACAGGACCAATGAGAACAGAAGAAATGGACCTCCTCGTGAAGAGATACGAGGAAGATCAGGCCCTCTGGAATTCTCCAGAGGAGCCGATCCCACCGCCACCAACACAGAAGAAGAACAAGAAGGCATGGCGGAAGAAGGTTGCATCATCCGAACCACCCAATCCGGGATCAGACGATGACAAAAACAACTGAAGACAGGAGGACTCCCGCTCGCGGACTTTAAACACGAGCTCTCGCCGCGAGGAAAACCGGTATGTATCCCATGTTTCCCTTCCAAATTTCAATTTCCATTATTGCATTTGCATGTTTCCCTTTCCAAAATAAATGAACCACTTGTGCAATTAATTTGAAAGAGAGTAAAAAAATTGCAAGCATGGTAAAAATAAATGGACATGATGCTGAAATTTATTTGAATTGGGTACATTTTATAATTCTCATCATTTTTACCTTTCCAAAATGCTCCATGTATTTCCCATCATCACCAACCAGCACAAAACATGTCTACCCCACTCCATATGGCTGCTCACTAACCAATTAACACAAAACATGGCAGCATGGGGGTGACTCCACTAACTTTCACTTTGGTCATGTCAAGTTTGCATCTCATCTACCACTAAAATCCACTCACATGACCATACTCTAGTGCTGGCCACAAAATTTTGCTTGCAACCAAAGCAAAGGTGGGAGCTGCACTCACCTGGAGTGCTCAGGCCACACATTCCTGGTTCGGCCGAACCAGGGAGCTGCCCACCTTCGCCTATAAATGCTGGGCAATGCTTGCTTGCTTCCTTGCACCATCTCACACTGAAAAATTTCTGCTAGAAGCTCTCTCTCTCTCTCTCTGTCTCTCAAGTTCTTGCTCAAGTTCTTCTCTAGTACTTGGTCAAGTTGGTTCACTTGCATTGCTGAAAAATCACAAAAATATTTTGCTTTTGTTTGATCCTTGTGCTAAAACTTGAACGTGTTTTTGGTGTTTTTCGACACCCAGAAGAATGACTAACTTTTTGTGGAGGTTCTTCAACCCCGCAAGAATGACTAACCCTCTTGAACGACTGATTTGTTTTACTTGTGCTAACCCCATATATTCAATCCTTCGGGTAGTCGTTGCGCTAACATTTTGCAGGTAGCATGTGGAAGATCTTCTCCGCATTCCGTCGCTCCGCCCGGCTGAGCAAACGCTCGGACGATGCTGGGAGTTCCCTAGCCCCGTCACGCGGTTCAAGCTGGATGGAGGTGGACGAGTCAGGGGCAGCCAACTTTGGGAGAGGCTCTGCCTCGCACCCAACCCGGCAACTCCTGAACAAGGGTGACATCATCCTCCGGAAGGACCGGGAGCGGAACATCTTCAACATGCTGCGCTTGAAGGAGTATGAGCATACCCGTGTCTTCGAGCAGGACTTGCTCATAAGAACAGGTATGGATGAAGAATTCCCAGAAGTCTTCGAAGCCGTTGGCTGCGGCAACTTCTGGCATGTCAATGAACAAGGTTCGTACCTCCTCACCCTCAAATTTCTTAAGACTCTTACATCTGATCGGGAGGGTGTTTGCTTTCATTTTTTCAACCAAGAGTACTTCTACTCCTGGAGAGATTTGAGCATGGCTCTTGGTTTTGCCAGTCAGTGTTCTTTGGAGCCTGCCAAAGCTTTGAAAAGGTTTAGTCGGGACAGGTTTTAGAAAAATATTTCCGGAAGCACCAATTGTTCTGCTCCGCGCACCAATAACATGTAACACTCCGCCCTCCAAAGCCACCCCGCACAGCCCTTCCGAGGGGCGTGCACGCGTACACATAGCACCTTGCTTACACTTTTGTCCTCGGTTCATGTAAAAGGGTTAACCCGAAGGTGCTATGGCTGGAAGACAAGGGCTTATAAGTTGCCTCCACCCTTGCTAAACTAGCAAGGTGGGCACTTAACATGTGCATCCCGCACTCATGGGCCACTACTAGGCCATACAAACTAGGCCGGGTGTGACTTACACCCCCCTCAAAGAACCCGACGTTCTCGTCGGCACAACTCACCCACACGGGCAAATGTCCAGGAACGTTCCCCCTTAGCGCACGACCGTACGTCCAGTGTCGGCGCCATAGTCGATGCCTTATGCCGTACCCGGGCCATACGCGCAGCCGCGAGGGTCAGCTCTGATACCATTTGTAACACCCCGCCCTCCAAAACTGGCCCGCACATCACTTCCGAAGGGCGTTCACGCATACACATAGCACCCTGGTTACACTTTTGTCCTCGCTTTGTGTAAAAGGGTTAACTCGAAGATGCTATGGCTGAAAGTCAAGGGCTTATAAGTTGCCTCCACCCTTGCTAAACCAGCAAACTGGGCACTAAACACGTGCATCCCACATTCTTGGGCCACTACTGGGCCATACAAACTGGGCCGGGTGTGACATAACATTCATAACAGTCGAGTTCGGATTTGCGTCCCGTTAATACAGTCGAGTTGCAGCTTTTTTATGCCATGGTTAAGCAAGTTGTTGTTTCTCTAGTTTAGGATTTGGTTACCCATTGGCTATCCCATCACTCTCACGTGGTTAGCGTCGCAGTGACTTCTCTAGTCACTCGCCTCGCTAAAAAGTTGGGCGTTCTGGAGGGCGCCCAGCTCACGTACATAGAGACAATGCGTTCCGTTGTGGATGTCGAGCACTTTGTGCAAGGCCACATGATACGACGGGCGCCCGATGCAACACTGTTGATGATTTATACAACCGAAGTGCCGCTGCCCTGTGTAGAGCTGAGGTTGTATACCGCTCAGAAACTAGCTCTTTAGCTGAGTACCGAGTCGGATGATTCTCCCCCTCGGAGAGAGCCCGCTCGGCACAGTGTTGCGGGCGAAGGACCATTCACCAGGGGACGAGCCAGGCGTGATGTCGGGCTCTTCACCGCACAGGAACCAACAACTTCACCAACACAGCCACACCGATATACGTCTGCGTTCGAGGTGGCCTTCGGTGAATACACCTGTGCTGGGACGTCAGGAGCAGGAGGCTCTGGACAATCCCAGGACTCGGACTACTTCGCCTCGAGCCACAAGGACTATGCATAGAGTACAGACTCTGAGTACTCCCAGGGGTGGTATGCAGGGGGGTACGATAGTGCCTCCCAGTCGTACTTCCCTGAGCACGCTCAATCCGCACGCTTCTCCACACCCAGCGGCTACGACATATGTCGGGAATTATCTTACATCTCCGACCGAGTCGACCTCCTTGAGGACCGTACCCGGAACATGGAAGGCACTCTGGCATGTCATTCTCGGTACCATCAAGAGAATAGTGGCGTGCTGGAATCTATAAGGTATGCTGTCCAGCAACAGACGGACCAAATGGCAGAATATTTTTCAAGGTTTTGACCCTATCAATGAAAGATCCAAGCTTGGGGGAGGACCCCCACCAGGTATGTTCCATGTTCCTCTTAGCACTTTGATTTCACATTTTCAATTTCCCTTTCTATTTTATTTCCACCTTAAATTGAAAAGACCAAAACTATTTGCTTTGAATAAAATTAACTCCCAACTATGCATGGAATGAACCATATGCCTCTCACTTTGGAAATGATGAATAGTTGCTTTGTCATTAATCTTGTGAGTGCTTTGTTTTGACTAGTTGCTTGATAGTACTTGAGTTAATTGGCATGAGTAAAAATGAACCTGAAAACCTTGTGGGAGCACATGCTTTATTCGAAGTCTAAGTTGTTGTAAGGAATGATATAGTGAGATTGTGGTTAAGTTCTACTTTTGCTCTTAGTATGGTGAAAATCTCGGATGCTTTGTGCTTTCAAAAATAAAACAAGTTCCTCATTGGTCAGAAATTCCTACCAAAGCCATATGTTTAGTTTAGTTGAAACCTTCCAGTCATATGCTGCTTGTTGTCTTAGTGAGTTTTGTCAAATTGTTGTGACCTTTGGGTGAAACTTTCATGCTTGTAAGATCGAGATTCACGTACACACCACCTCTCACTAGCAATTCCTACACTGGGAGTTAGCAAACATTGCCATCATCCATCCACAAAACAAATGCTCCATGTTCTATGATCTCCTATCCAAATATCCTTGAATAGAGACATGGGCTATGCAAAAAGAAAAGCATGCCAAAGAGCATGGCAAAAAGAAATAGAAAAAGAAAAGAATGCCAAAGAGCATGGCAAAAATAAGAAATAAGAAATAAGAAAAGCATGCCAAATGGCATGGCAAAAATATGAGCAAAAAGAGATAGCCCATGTTCTCAAAAAATAAGTCAAGGAGAGGAAGAATCATCCCAAGGAGTTCCACCATATTCCACTCCACATATTCCACACACTTGCACTTCTTGATCTAAAGGTGTGATTTGGTTCCCCAAAGGTCCGATCTTTGACTTAGCAAAATATAAGATACATGTATACCTCCATCCATTGACCCTGGGCCACACAAAATCCATATTAGATTTTAGGATGAAAAGAAGGCACAAGCCTTTGGTGATGATTCAAATACCACTTGAGTGATTGAGTGTGCCAAATGAGGAACAACTTACATTTCACAAAATTATGGAAACTCCGAGATGGGATCCTGAAAAGAGTAGAGTGGAATAAAACTAAGTCAAACTGTTCAGCCTTTCAACCGCCCACGACAAGGAGATTGCTATAAGCCCCATAGGTAAAATGGTGATTTAATACTTTGCTAATAATTCGAGTAATTTTGAGCACTAGTTGTTTATAAAGATTACCTGCAAGATACTAACATTGTAGCAACTCTTGATCCACTAAGCCTAAGTTTTTATATTTGCTCGAGGACGAGCAAAGGTCTAAGCTTGGGGGAGCTTGTTGGCGGTCGTTACCGCACGTTTTCGACCACCAATACTCGGGAATAAAAGAGGATATATGTGACATTCCATGTACTTAGGTTTACTTCTAATAAAGTTCCATGAGTTTTGGTGAGTTTCACTTGTGTAGGTACAACAACAAGAAATACGTGCTATAGGGGTCGGAAATGACCGATTCGGCCGAACGACTCCGTTCGGCCGGTAACCCCGTACCCGACGCGAAGCACGATCGGAAGGTCATCCAAGCCATCAATGACCGAATAGTGACCGGGCATGACACGTGGACCAGTATCGCCTCATCTTTGGGCAAATAGTAGTAGAAGACCACCAATAAATAACGAACCAGGATGGCCCAGAGACAGATGCGGTGCAGGGGAGCGTCACTGGGCCGAGAGCCCAGTTCGGCCAAATCCTCCAATTCAGCCGAACCACCCCCAAGAGTTGCACCTCCTCTGCACCAAGGCGGTGCTACGTGCCAGTTTGGGCGAACTGGACGGTTCGGCCGAATCAGCCGGGCACCGTCTTGAGTTGCCTTGGCCGCTGCTCCACCTCCCACCGTCCTTGGCCACTATAAATGGAGACCTCCCTTCACCTGCAAAAGACACAACACAAGATAGTTAGGCTTAGCGAAGCGCTGCCACTTGTATCATTAGAAGATAGGGAGAGAGGAGAGGTGAGCATCCCGGAGAGGAGCCGGAGTGTCCGCCCCTCTTCCCGTTGTACCTCTACGGATGCGGCTCAGCTTCGAGTGACATCCGGGTCGTGTCTGGTAACTCTTGTATCTCTTTCGGATTAATTGAGCATTAAGTTCTTACTTTTATTTGCTTGTTGGTTCTTCGTTCAATGCTTAGTTGATTGGTATAATTGTATACTAGTTGCTTGGCTTGGGTGCTTATCTTTCTATAGGAGATAAGTATTAGTTGACTAGTGTAGGCGCGGTGCCTAGACTTGAGGCTAACTTAGTTTTCCCCTGAGTCTGCGGAGATGGTAGTCGTTAGGTGGTGACAGCCCTATATGGCCTTTGTAGCCCATCACATTCGTCTCGGCTTGTAGGATCCCCTAGTGCAGGATATATCACACCCCTTTCTCATCCCTTTCTGTGTGTGTGAGGTTCTGCTGTCCCGAAGCAAGTATCTAGCTGTACCTTCTGACCCACTCAGTTAATCAGTAGAGTGCTTCTACTAGGCTCGTGCCCTCTCTACCCTCTTATCGCTTTTCTTCCACTCTTTGTTGTTGTCATCCATTTCATCTACTCCATTACATTTTCCCTGGATGATTTAGTTTAGAATCGGTTCACTTCTCGTTCTCCGTGGAAATCGATACCTTGGAATACTCCTGGGTGAAAGCTACATTGCTATTCGTCCGCTTGCCAACAAGCTTTCTGGCGTCATTGCCGAGGAATGATAGCTGTCCTGATTCCGAACCCAAGTTGTCCGTGTATCCCCATCATCCACCATCCATATGGACTCCACTCTTACCTTATGTCAACATTCGGCTCCAAAGGGGGGTTGTTTTGAACCACCACCATCATCACATCCCATCCATACACCTGACGATGAGCTGTGTCCCGGCTTCATAGCCATGGTTCGAGAGCAAACGTTCTCAGGAACGAATGCTGAGAGTCCATACGCGCATTTGCGCGAGTTTGAGCAACCCTGTTCGTGTCTCGTCATTGTGGGCATGACACAAGAGACACTTAAATGGAAGCTATTCCCGTTCTCATTGACGGGAGGAGCAAAGAAATGGTATTCTCTAGCTGCCGGAAATATGGAAGGAAGTTGGGAAACTCTTAGAGAGAAATTCTGCCTAAATTTCTTCCCAGCTTCCAAGGTAGCCAGCCTCCGAATCAAAATTCTTACCTTTAAACACTTATAGGGAGAATCGTTAGGAGCTGCGTGGGCTCGTTTCAAGAAAATTCTGGCCTCAGGACCGGATCTAAGCCTTCCAGAACCCGTTGTTCTACAACACTTCAGCCTTGGCCTCTATCCCGTAGCCACCACTTTCTTGAACTCCGCTTCAGGAGGGTCATTCTCTCATATGATTCCTAGTGAAGCGAGGGTAATCTTGTATCGTATCCTGGACGACACTCCCTACACTGGAATCTATGATGAACTCCCCAATGAAGAGAAGCAGCTTGAGCCTGAAGAGCCTATACAACCACAATCTAAATCAATAAGCTCTTTCATTCCATTAGAACCTGAAGCTCATTTTGAACTACAACCATACTCTAGCCAGGACCATTATAATCCACTCTACACCACTCCCTATGATTTTGATGATGATCTATTCGATGGCATCAGGAGTGCAGCAAGTTTCACATTGGAACAATGTGCAGAGCAAAAAGATCAACCTCCCGACAAGGAAGAATTCGAATATCAGAGAGAGTACTTAGGACATCTCTCTGCTATTATGAGTCGGGAATGGCTAGAAGAGGCTGAAGCCTCGACCGAGGTCGCTAAAATGCCCAAAAGGATCTGAAGGATATTTTACGAAGTCATGGGCATAGACAATGAAATCGGGTACGACCCGAACCTCGGAATCAACATAATCACTAGCGCTTTGGTGCGAGCTCAATTCTCCGATGAACCATGGTCATCATCTCAGAAACGCCTAAGGTTCACATCGGGAAGAATCTTTGACTATTTGGGGATCTTGTGTGTCACACCCGTTAAGATTAATGACCCTAAACTTTTCCTGGATTTCCATATCTTTGACCTACCAAATGATTCCACACATTCCATCTTTATTGGTAGGCCAATCATGAAAATCCTGGAAAATTCTCATTCTCCTGGATGTCATCTTTTTTGGGGATCTAGTAGAGCTTAGGATCGGGAAAGAACTTGTCCCTGTCTCTTACTCTCATTCTCTGAACACCTCAGTAGAGATAGATCCTGATTCTGATCCTATGGAGGAGGTCATGTCAATAGCCTTGATGGACTCAGAGCCTACTATCCCAGAGGATGACATCCAATTCTTTACGGAGGAATAGGAAACTCAACCTCCAATCAAGCTCAATCCAACTGAAACTCCAAAACCATCTCCAATCGAGCCGAAACCTCTTCCTCCTAGATTTAAGTACGCTTTCCTCCTCGGGGACATGCAAACCCCAGTGATTATTAGTGACAAGCTATCCGACCTGGAAACCCAACAACTGCTCACTATCTTGGAGAAGAATCGGTCGATCTTAGGATATTCACTCCAAGATCTGAAAGGGATCAGTCCTAACCTCTATACCCATCGTATCCCAATCGGTTTTGAAGCGAGACCGTATCGGGAATCTCAAAGATGGTTGAACAATGCCATGAGGGAGGTCGTGAAAAAGGAAGTTCTCAAACTCCTTCACGCATGGATCATTTATCTTGTCCCTAATAGTGAATGGGTTAGTCATGTTCAAGTTGTTCCTAAGAAGGGAGGAATGACGGTTGTGTGCAATGATAAAAATGAGCTCATCCCGTAGTGCACCGTCACTGGTTGGCTTATGTGTATCGACTATCATCGACTCAACAAGGCCACCAAGAAAGACCATTTCCCCTTGCATTCATAGACAAGATGCTTCAACGGTTAGCAAAACACTCTTTCTTCTGCTTCCTTGATGGTTACTCTGGATATCACCAAATTTCAATACATCTAGATGACCAGAGTAAAACCATGTTCACATGCCCCTATGGGACATATGCCTATCGGCGGATGTCCTTTGGGCTATGTAACGCACCCGCCTCTTTTCAACGTTGCATGATGTCCATCTTCTCTGATATGATCGAAGAGATTATGGAAGTGTTCATGGACGATTTCTCAGTTTATGGGAAGACCTTTATCGAGTGTCTGAAAAATCTGGACAAGGTCCTCCAGAGATGCCAAGAAAAGCACCTCGTCGTAAACTAGGAAAAGTGCCACTTCATGGTGAGAGAATGGATTATCTTAGGACATATGGTGTCGGAACGTGGAATCGAAGTAGATAGAGCAAAGATAGAGGTCATTGAGCAACTTCCACCACCCACCTACATTAAGGGGATCCGCAGTTTCCTTGGCCATTGTTGGCGGTCGTTACAGACCGATTTTCGACCTCCAACCAAGTATAAAACAGGCACATTGGAGACACGCACCATAGCTATAGGGCTTATCACTGACTATTTCCACAAGTTTTGGTGATTGTCCTCTGTGCAGGTACAAAATGGAGAAACACATGCTATAAGGGTCGGAAATGACCGTTTTGGCCGAACGACACGATTCGGCCGGTTACCCCCCTTAGCCGTATATGAAATCGGGAAGCCATCCAAGTCACCGACACTCAAGCAGCGACCGGGATGACACGTAGACGACCACCACCTCATCCGGGGCCGGTCCAACTCGAAGCCAAGTACCAGGAACTAGCCAGGAGGGCCCACAGGGCAGAGGTTGCACGGGGGAGAGATGCCAGGCCACAGGGCCTGTTCGGCCGAACGGCCCACTTCGGCTGAACCGCCCCCAGAAGTCCACCGCCTCAGCAACCGCCTCGGCACCAAGGCGGTGCCACGTGCCCGTTCGGCCGAACACATCGGTTCAGCCGAACGGCCCGGAGCCGCCTTGAGCTGCCTTGGCCGCTGCCCCACTCCTCCACCGACCCAGGCCACTATAAATTGAGACCCCTGGTCACCTGCAAGACACACAACACAAGAGTAGAGTGCAGGCGAAGCACTGTTAGTTCTCCACTTGTATCAGTAGAGATAGGGAGAGAGGAGAGGTGAGCGTCCCGGAGAGGAGCCGAAGTGTCGGCCCCTCTTCCCGCTGTACCTCTACGGATGCGACTTCACTTCGAGTAACATCCGGGTCTTGTCTGGTAACTCTTGTATCTCTCTCTGATTAATTGAGCATTCAGTTCTTACTTTTATATGCTTGCTGGTTCTTCGTTCAATGCTTAGTTGTGTAGTATAATTGTATACTAGCTCCTTAGCTTGAGTGCTTATCTGTCTGCAGTAGATAAGTATTAGTCAACTAGTGTAGGCGTGGTGCCTATACTTGAGGCTAACTTAGTTTCTGCCCGTCGCAACAGAGGTGGTAGCCGAAAGGTGGTGACAGCCCTTTCGGTCTTCGTAGCCCATCACGTTAGTTCCGGTGTCTTAGGACCCAAGGTTCAGGGTAACCGGCACACCTTCTCACCCCTTTCTGTGTGTCGGAGGCTCTGTAGTCCCGAAGCAAGTATCTATTTGTATCCTCTGATCTGCTCAATCAATCGGTAGAATACCTTTATCAGACCCGTACCCTCTCTACCCTCTTACCTCTTCTCTTCTCTCCTTGTTGTCGTCATCCATCTCATCCATTCCATTTCATCCACACCATCTACCTAGGACAACTTAGTTTAGGATCAGTACACTTCTCGTTCTCCGTGGAAATCGATACCTTGGAATACTCCCGGGTGAAAGCTACATCGGTATCCGTCCGCTTGCGGATTTATCTGTAGGCCGTAAGGAGTGCCAACAAGCTCTCTGGCGCCGTTGCCGGGGAACGGTAGCTGTTCTGATTCCGAACCCAAGTTGTCCGTGTATCCCACCACCATCGACCATATGAATTCCACCCTCACCTTATGTAACACCCTAAAAATGCCTATTTTAAAAAATTTAGTAATTAAATTGTTTTTATTTAATTTTATGCTCATATTTATCTAAGGAAAATAAATTATTTATGATAAATAAAATTAAATATAAGGTTAGAAACATTTTTGTTGCATTCATGCTGGCTGCATTGAGTTTTGTTTGTGTGTGGTTCAATTGGAATTTGAATTCTGTTTAAATTCGAATTTGAATCGTTTAATTTGGAGCTCAAGAAAAGTTTCTGCGGCCCGAGTCCACTTTTCCTCCCTTAACTTTTTCCCCGGCCGATTCTAGCCCTTCTACTCTTTTTCCCGCAGCGGCCCAGCCTCCCTCCGTTCCGCTTGCGGCCCAACTCGGCGACCAGCGCGTCCCGCTTTCGGCCTGGCCCGCCGGCCTGCTCGCCTTCCCGCTCCCGCGGCAGCCGCCCTCCCCTTCCTCGGCCCAGTCCGGCCCAGCAGCAGCCGCGCAACACCTCCCGCTCCCCCAGCGTGGCCCAACAGGCCGGCCTGCCCCGCGCCGCAGACCCCTCCGCGCCGACTGCCAGGGGGGACCCGCCTGTCAGGTCATCCCTTTCCTCTCGCCCGACTCCCTCCCGAACACGGCGCCGGAGTTCCGACCGGACACGGCACGGACGCCGAGGATCTTCGCCCCCGGACTCTTCCCTCGGCCGCTCCATAAAAGCCCCGGCCGTGCCGCCCTTAACCCCCAATTTTGCGCCGCCAATCCTCCACCGCTCGAGCTCGTACTCGCCGCCGCCGATTTCAAACCCGCCGTCGTCGATCTCGTCGCCTGTCGCCGTCCCGTCCCGGCGAGTTGCCCCAGGACCATCGCGAGGAGGTGAGGAACCTCTCGAACTCCTTCTCGCCCCTCCCCGTGCTCTGTACCGCCGTCCCCGCGTTGAACCGCCACTGCCCGAGCGCCGCCGCCGCCATGGATCGTTGCGCGCCGCCTCCGCTGCTCCGCCGACGACGAGAGTGTTGACACCAAAAATTAGCACCAGGAAGAGGCTGACATGTGGGCCGGATTTGGTGGAAGGATGCCATTCGGCTAAAGGGCTTTCTCTGAAGCATTCGGCAAAGATGCTCTGCGGTCGGGAACGCGTCGCCATTCGGCTAAGGGGTTTTCTCTGAAACGTTCGGCAGAGATACTCTGCGGTCGGGAATGCGTCATCATTCGGCAGAGGCATTGTTCCGCAGGCGAAGAGTGGTAGCGTTCGGGAAGACATGATGACGTGGATCAATATAAGGAAAAGGCCGGTTCGAACAAGGAACGCAATATGGGCACGAAGATTCGTCATTTATTTTTAGAAACAAGTATTGTAGTCGTGTCCGACTAGGAGTTATACCAAGACCTGGGTATAAATATAAACCCATGGCAATTGTAAAAGGGAGACAATCAATCATACAACAAACCGGCCCCGTGCCAACATCGAGTCCTTTAGTCGAGTCGTCGAGTTCTTCGAGAGGAGTCATCGATCCGTCGACCTCCGTAAGTACCGGCAACCTTGTATCATGCTTAGTATCATGCGGTGGATTTAAGCTTTGATGCAAGTAGTCTTGTTACCATGCTTAGTATCATCCGGTGGATTTAAGTTGTGGTCTCAAGAAGGTTCCTCTGTTAGGTCATGAGCCATGCGGTGGGCTAAGATCTAGTATGGACCAAGTTATCGGCTCTGTTAGATTTCGGCAAGATCTAACAGATTCATTAAGTTACCCCGTGTTGCTTCGTTTTTACTATGTGCTTAATTCATGCAACACACCTTTGCCCAATCTAGATCGGCTAGAATCGGCTTTGCTTCACGATGTGACGACTTATCCCCTCACAGCCGAGTCCGAAACCGATCTAGGTTGCCACGTGTCGCGGGTTCGAGCTTGTCGGCATCGTGTAGATCTTGACAGAACCGGGTATCATGCGGTAGATGCAGGTTTTTGGGTCGTCTTAGAGCTAATCATCCGGTGGATTAGAATTCGATTCGATCTGATAGATTTATCTTTACCGATTAGGCTTGTTCCTTCGCCATGGACCCCGATTCGGCTAAATAGCCGCATTCGGTAGTGCTCTCACGAGTGAACGTGTGTTCGTGGGTTTGCATTGGACAATGAATGCTTTTAGCCTTTCACGATTAGATTGTATCATGCGGTGGATTGATCTAATCTGATTGGTGGTGTGGCCTCAAACGAGTTGTATCATGCGGTGGATTAACTTGTTCGTTGCCATGCTTGACGGGTGCTGCTTTCGGCCTATGCATTCTTGTTTCAATGTAAATTCGTGACTGTGTTGTGGGTTCGTAATTAAACATTGAATGCTTTTAGCTTTTCACGGTTAGATTGTATCATGCGGTGGATTGGTCTAATCTGATTAGTGGTGTGGTCTCAAACAAGTCGTATCATGCGGTGGATTAACTTGTTTTGTTATCATGCTTGACGGGTGCTGCTTTCGGCCTATGCATTCCTTGTTTACTGCGAATTTATGATCATGTTTCACCCTTTTATTTATCTATCATGCTCTGTTTCTCGTTAATCGGATATGAGTATGCGTTACAATGTTCATTCGGTTGAAAGCCGATCTTTCGTCATGCTTACGTCACGCATTCGGCAGTGCGCTCACTGCGTGCCTTGCCGATTGCCGAATGAGGCTTTAACTGCCGACAGATAGCTTCTCTGTAGCTATTTGTCGTTCGAAACTGGGTCCATAGCCGCAAATATGGAACTGTCTGGTCTCACCCGGCACGTTCCAGGTTTTGATCTAAACGTTTTGTCCCTTTGTTAGTTTTCAGGCAAACTGACTGGCACGCTTCCGGATTCAAAAGCCCGGGCCACGTGTGAAGCTAGCTAATTCGGCTTGCTGTGTGCTTGGCGTGAGGTGCGGATTTTACGTCAACACACTTTTTGGCACGCCCGGTGGGACACACACAAGTTTTCAAGATGCCTGAGTTGAGCGACATCATGGATGTCACTTTGGAAGAGTTGTCTGAAGAGCATCAACAGATGGTAAAGGCTGCTGCTGGCCAATTCATTAACAAATGTTTACTGTCTTTCGCCAAGAACAGGAGTGGTGCACCGTTTCTCAAATCCGACTTGCCAAGAGTTCTCCTTCCTGGGCAGTCTGATTTTACTGAAGAAGAAGAGAGGGAGAGATTCTCGGGCTTGTTATACAAAGCTTTGGAGGAAGCAATGACCAATCACAATGCTGCGTTCTTGAACAGTTTTCGGCATATAATGGTAAGCATTTTTGGTCAGCATGTGGATAAACCCTTCGAGCAGATACATGGGCAATTGGGTGGTCCGACGTACTTCAATGTTCAAGCACCAGTTCAGAAACCACATGGTAAAGGAAATGCTGATGAAACTGGAGGTTCTGGTGCTAAAGATACAAATGGACAACCGATTCGGCAAGATCCTCAGCCTGCACTGCCGAAAACTCGCACATACGGTGATATGGCATTCGGCACCACAGGGAATCCGCCTGCTTCTGCTTACAAGATATCTCCCTTGAACAACAGACTGCAGAGGGATTTATATGGAAACGGATATTCAGAGTTTATGGATTACAATGCTATCGACGCTCTCCCGAATCCTGGATATGTTGGTACTGCAGGCATGCTTGCTGGGAGACCAGGGAATCAAGATACCAGTATTGACCTCATGGTGCAAAAAATGACCGATGTATTGCAAAATCAATTCGGTCTGAAGCCTAAAAATCAGGGGTACATGTACTCGTCTCCTTTCCCGGAATGGTACCAAAGGGTATCATTGCCGAATAGAGTCAAGGTGCCTACAGAGTTTACTAAATTCTCAGGACAAGATGATACTAGTACTGTGGAACATATAGCTCGATATCTGATGCAGCTTGGAGAAGCTTCGGCAGATGAGGCTTTCAGAGTCAGATACTTTCCTTTGTCACTGACGGGTCCAGCTTTTACATGGTTTGCTTCTTTGCCTGCTCAGTCGATTTGTACTTGGAAAGACCTGGAGCAGAAATTCCATGCTCATTACTACATTGGCAGTACCGAGAAAAAGTTGGTTGATTTGACCAGCTTAAGGCAGAGGAATAATGAAACACCTACGGAGTTCCTCAGGAGATTTAGGGAAACAAAAAGCATGTGCTTTTCTCTGAACATACCTGATGACCAGCTGGCTGGTATGGCTGTAGCTGGCATGCTGCCTGCCATTCGGGAGAAGCTATTCGGGATGGAGTTTGACGATTTGGGCCAGTTGTCACACAGATTGACCTTGATGAGTAACCAGGCATATGGTTTCAAGAAAGATGCCAGATTTGCTAAAAATAATGATGTAGCTGACATCTATAACCAATTCCTTGAAAGAGCAGATCAAGAAGATGGGTATGAAGATAGCGAGGAGATAGCCGCAGCAGAGATAGTGTGGAGCAAAGAACCAGTTACAATGTCTCAAAGATGGATCAAACAGATGAAGGGAACATATGATTTTGATGTGACTAAGGCGGACAAATTGTTTGAGTTCCTGGTGAAAGAAGGCCGAATCAAATTGCCAGAGGGGCATTCTATGCTTCGGCCCGATGGAGTGAAAGATAAGAGGTACTGTGGGTTTCATGATAGAAATTCTCATTCCATTAATGAATGCAGAGTCTTTAGGATGAAGATTCAGAAAGCTATCCAGGAAGGACATCTGAAATTCGACAACAAGATGAAACTGGACAATAACCCTTTCCCTTAGAATATGATCGGGTTCTCGGTTAATATGGTGAATGCTGTTCCATCTGGAGAAAAGGGAAGATTGAAAGTTTTAACCTCAAAGAAGGCAAGACAGGATGGTTCAGTTGATCCCACTCGGCAGATCACAATTGAACAGATTCGCCAGAAAGATCTTCGGTTCCCGAATAGCCGATTTGAAGTGGGAGAATCCTTTAAACCAAGAGTTACTACACGTATTCTCCTCAACAAATGGCAGCGTCAGCAAGAAAAAGAGCGTTTTCAAAGGCGTGAATACGAGGAGGAGAAAAGAAGGTGCGAAGAAGAAAAGTTTGAGGAAGAACAAGAAGAGTATGCTCGAGAGCAGGAACGTGCGCATTGGGGGTGTGCATTCTTCAGACACTGTTGGAACGAAGGTTTGAAGCTTCCCACATGGAATAGTTGTCCTGAATGCAATAATAGGTATGATGAATATAGGCAGGGAACTGTCAATCGCCGATCTGTCCATGAAAGAATTGGCAGGGTGCATCCTAGTGATGATCGACCAAGAAAGAGACATGCTGATTACAAGTGGGTTGATCGTGAAGAAGAAGAAGATCGTGCTTATGTTTGGCAAGAAGGACAATGGTGCCCACCTGGTTTGAGGAAGAGCCAGAAGAGAAGAGTACAGCGCCTGAGGAATCGGGAATTGAAGCAAGCAAAGGTCAAGGTGAAATCAATATGGCTCCCAAAAGACAGGCCTGACGAACATGGTCATTCGGCTCCTACATGTATGGTATGTTTTCTGCCGAATGAATTCATGGCTCCAGCTAACCAAATTGTACAGGAAGAGATATTGCCCGATATAGATGATGCCGAACAATTTGGGTTAATGGCACAATTGATGTTGAACAAACAAGCTGTTTTTGAGAAGCCAACCCAGAATCGGCACATGAAGCCACTGTACTTGAAGGGATATGTTAATGGCAAACCATTGACCAAGATGTTTGTCGATGGAGGAGCTGCTGTCAATGTAATGCCATATACCACATTCAGGAAGCTTGGTATGGGCCCTAGAGATTTGACACCAACGAGCATAATTCTAAATGATTTTGCTGGAAATCCTTCGGACACCAAGGGATGCGTGCACGTTGATCTGATGATTGGGTCCAAGACTCTGCTTACGACTTTCTTTGTCATTGAGGGCAAAGGGGCCTATAGCTTGCTGCTTGGAAGAGATTGGATTCATGCAAATTGTTGTATTCCATCTACTATGCATCAACAGCTTATTCAGTGGATAGATGATGAGGTGGAGATTGTCCAAGCAGATGATTCAATAAGCGTGGCAAATATGGAACCAGCTTTCTGGGAATATCAAGGCATAGATTGTTTCTCAGGCAAAGACTGGGGAGAAGGTCCTGTGGCACCAGCCAGCAGTGATCAGCAGCCGATCGAAGCAGTCGGCTCTCATAGTAATTTTTGATGGAAAATCCAATTGATGGAACTGATGGAAAATTAGGACGTGGATTTGTGTCGGCCGATAAATTAGAAGAAGTGGACATTGGAGATGGTGACAAGCCAAGGCCGACATTTATCAGTGCTAACTTGGATTCGGTTTTCAAAGAAAAGTTGGTGACATTGTTAAAAGAATACAAGGACTGCTTTGCTTGGGATTATTCGGAGATGCCCGGTCTAGACCGTTCTATTGTTGAGCATCGGTTGCCAATCAAACCTGGTTACAGGCCTTACAAGCAACCACCCCGAAAAATCTACAAGGAAGAAGTGTTGGCCGATGTGAAAAAGGAGATTGAAAGATTACTAGATGCAAATTTCATTCGGCCATGTAAATACGCGGATTGGATCTCTAATATCGTTCCTGTCTATAAGAAAAATGGAAAAATGAGGGTTTGCATAGATTTTAGAGATCTAAACAAGGCTACACCCATGGATGGATATCCAATGCCTATTGCTGATTCGTTGGTTGATGCTGCTGCTGGATACAAAGTGCTCAGTTTCATGGATGGTAATGCAGGATACAATCAGATTTTTATGGCATTGGAAGATATAGTAAAGACAGCTTTCAGGTGTCCCGGACACATAGGGTTGTTTGAGTGGGTTGTCATGACCTTTGGATTGAAAAATGCTGGTGCAACTTATCAAAGGGCTATGAATTATATTTTTCATGAGTTGATCGGCAAGATTGTGGAAATATATATTGATGATGTGGTGATCAAGTCATTGGATCATGAGTCCCATTTGGCCGACATAAGGAAAACTCTAGAATGCACCAGGAAACATGGGCTTAAGATGAACCCGAACAAGTGTGCTTTTGGAGTTTCGGCTGGAGAGTTTCTGGGATTTTTGATACATGAAGGAGGAATAGGAGTTGGTAAGAAAAGCATGAAGGCAATTGATGAAATTGTTCCTCCAACTAATCTTAAAGAGTTACAATCACTGCTTGGCAAGATAAATTTTGTGAGAAGGTTCATATCAAACTTGTCACAGAAGGTGTTGCCCTTTTCCTCACTGTTGAAAATAAAAAAGGATCAAAAGTTTGTATGGGGTGACGAACAACAGAAGGCTTTTGATGAAATAAAGGAGTACATGAAGAAGCCACCAGTATTGGTGCCTCCACAATTGAACAAGCCTTTCAAGTTGTACGTGGCGGCCGATGCCCAAACTATTGGATCGGCCCTCATTCAAGAATTTGAAGGGAAGGAAAGAGTAGTTGCATACCTTAGCCGAAAGTTACTAGATCCAGAGACAAGGTATTCGGCTACTGAGAAGCTCTGTTTATGTGTTTACTACTCATGTACGAAATTTCGGCACTACTTACTACATGCCGAATGCATTGTGTATTCAAAGTTTGATGTGATAAAACACATGTTGTCTATGCCAATTTTGAACGGAAGGATTGGCAAATGGATTTTGGCCTTATCTGAATTCGAATTAAGGTTTGAGTCAGCAAAGGCTGTCAAGGGGCAGATTATTGCTGACTTCATTACTGAACATCATGATACATCGATAAATTTGCTTAACATTATTCCTTGGGTATTATTCTTCGATGGATCTTCATGCAACAAAGGTGGTGGAGCAGGTATCTTATTGATTTCACCCAAAGGAGAAACATTTGAGTTTGCTGTTCCCATTCAATCTGCTGTTACTAACAATCAGGCTGAGTATGAGGCATTGCTCAAAGGGCTCCAATATTTGAAAGAAGCAAAGGCCATTGCAGTTGAAATTTTTGGAGATTCAGAATTGGTCATAAAACAATTGAATGGTGAATATGAGTGCAAAAGTGATACCTTGAGGAATTACTATGAAGAATGCAAAGAAATATTGAAGAGCTTTCGGTCAGTAATTCTACAACACATTCCTAGAGGGGATAATGGAGAGGCAAATAGATTGGCCCAAAGTGCATCAGGTTATAGAGAGCTTCAAGAAGTGTTTGCTAATGATGTATATGCTTTCGAAAGTAATCTGGCAGAAGATGATTGGAGGAAAGAAATTGCCGATTATTTGGAGAATCCATCCCAGAAAGTTTCTAGAAAGCTCAGGTATAAAGCTTTAAAGTTTGTTCTTCTTGATGATAATTTATATTATAAATCCTTGGATGGGGTACTGTTACATTGCTTAAATCATGAAGAAGCAAAAAGGCTGATGAGTGAAGTACATGATGGGTTATGTGGAGCACATCAATCGGCCTACCGAATGAAGTGGGTTATTAGAAGAACTGGATATTACTGGCCGACAATGTTGGAAGATTGCTTTGAATATTATAAGGGATGTCAAGACTGTCAGAGATTTGGAAACATTCAGAGAGTTCCAGCATCGGCTTTGAATCCCATTATCAAGCCATGGCCATTCAGAGGATGGGGAATAGATTTGATTGGCCAAATAAATCCTCCATCTAGCAAGGGGCATAAGTTTGTGCTTTTGGCAACCGATTATTTTACCAAGTGGGTTGAGGCAATTCCATTAAAGAAGGTGACGTCGGAGAATATGGTTGAATTTGTTAAAGAACGTATCATTTACAGATTTGGGATTCCTCAAACAATCACCACAGATCAAGGGACTCAATTTACATCTTCAGAGTTCAGAGATTTTGCTGAGAATATGGGCATCAAATTGTTAAATTCTTCTCCTTATTATGCCCAAGCTAATGGTCAGGCAGAGGCTTCTAACAAGATCATGATTAAAATTATACAGAAGAAGATTGATCAGAAGCCGAGAAAGTGGCATTCGGTACTCAATGAGGCTTTATGGGCTTACCGAATGGCTCCACATGGAGCTACACAGACGTCTCCTTATGAGTTGGTGTATGGGCATCATGCTATTTTGCCATGGGAGATACAATTAGACTCAAGAAGAATAAAGTTGCAAAAGGATTTAAGTTCTAAAGATTATAAAGATTTAATGATGGACGAATTAGAAGATTTGCATATGATTCGTCTCAGGGCCTTGGAGAATATTGAGAAGAACAAAATGCGAGTTGCTAAGTATTACAACAAGAAGGTGAAGGTTAAGCAATTTACAGAAGGTGATCTAGTTTGGAAAGCGATATTGCCGATTGGAACCAAATATGCAGCATTCGGCAAATGGTCTCCAAATTGGGAAGGTCCTTTCAGAGTAGTTAGATGCGTGCCTGGAAATGCATATATTTTGAAGACATTATTGGGAGAAGAATTTGCTTCTGCTATAAATGGAAGATATTTGAAGAGGTATTATCCCAGTATTGAAATCGATCGGTGATTGATATATTAAATTGCCGAACAGCCGATATTTGGGAAGAAATCGTCTTTAGAAGGAAATTGACAGAGACATTGGAGAAAAAGAAAAATGGCCAGTACTGAATGTATTGCCCTTAGCACAAAATATGTTACATCAAGGGTTCATGCAAAAGATAAGTTTTATTGCCGAAATTCCATAAATCCCTAGTACAAACTACTGAAAGAGCCTGTTCAAAACAGACTGGGGATGAATGGAATCGGCAATGGCAGCGCCATGGCCATCAAGACGATCAATGGAGGCGTCAATATCATCGATGTCTTCTGGGTTGCTGTTGGCAAAACCAACCGGCATCCTGGAATAGTCAGTGCCGGTGTGCGTTGACATAGCGACGAGACCCGTTGCGACGCCCAGGCGAACGCCATGGGAAGCCACTTCGTCGACACGACCTGCCACCGCACCAAGGCGTGCCTCGGGTGTGTCCCCTTGGGCGTTCACCTTGTCCGCCAACTCCTCCACCAGCGCCTTCAGTCGATCAAGTTCAGCATCACGCGCTGCAAAGTCACAAGGGGATAACAGATTAGTATCATTTGGAGGACGAGAATTGAGATTGAGCAGATTGCAGGACTCACCATCAATGACTTCAAGCAGCTGCTTGTGCTCGGCCTGCCATTCGAGGTCCGCAATCCCGGCTTGCTTGGAGATGATCTCCAGTTCGCGACGAGAGTCGTCGCGCTCCGCCTTGAATCGGCGAGCATCGCCGTCTGAGTAGCGGGAGTCGTCCGATGAACGAGTCCGATTGGACGAACTCGAGGAGTTGGACGCCGCAGGAGCAGCGGCTGGAGCCGCAACTGGCGCACCAGCGCCGGCAATCCATTGGATTACCCTGAAAGAACAAAGAAGATTCGTCAAGAAAGAGAAAGGAAATCTCGAGAAGAACAGAGAGAAGCAAGCAGCCAATCACCTGCGGCGAGCGCCGGCGCGACTTCCTTCGGCCTCATCGACGGCCGGGCGCCTCCTGTTGTTGTCGGCCATTGGAAGTTCCTCGGAGTTACTGTGGATGGGGAAAAGAATGACTTGAGCCGGCAAGAACTTGGAAGACGAAGAACTTGGTGAAAAAACTGTGGGCTGCCTGGGTGTTTATTTATAGAACCCGCAGAGGAAATCGTGGCCAAAGATCGTGGCGCGTATTCCGAAGAGTTCGGAAGGTGGAAAGGATTTTCCAGCCGATCGGTTCTCATGTCGTTTGGGATTCTTATCGAGTCGTATTCGGCTTTGACTGGATGAGATTCGGCTATGTCATAGTTGAAGCGTTTTCGGGTCTGACGCTATTAAAACCAGCTTTGCCGAATGAGTTATCCACAATGGAGAGAAAGCAAAGATTGGTGAAACTACAAAGTTGGTAAGACATTCGGCTAATTAAATATTCAATACAACTACACACCCAAGTACTTGGAGATTACATCTTTAGCATCAGATATCATTCTATTAATGGTCTCCAAAAGATTTTTGCCTGCTTCTTGGGTTTTTATCAGAGCAGAGAGCTTCGTTTTGAGCTGTTTATCTTCAGATAGAATTGCCGATGCTTCCTTTCGTATCCTCTCTGTCAGATCAGGGAGTTCGGCTAACTTCTTCTCGTCAGCTTCGATTTCGGTTGACAGAGTCCTCAATTCGGCTTCTAGCTCAGCTTTTCTGATTTTCTTCAGATCAAGTGCTGGCTGCAGTCTAGCTGACAATTCTTTATTGCTCTGAGCTTGGATATACAGGTCTTTCAAGGATTGCTTAGCTATGGCTCTTCTTTGTTCTAAAGCTGGTTGTAAAGATTGACTTTTCAGAACCTGTCTGACTGCAGCAAATTTTTGATCCAATTGAGAGATTGGTTCCAAAGAAGCTTGAATATCAACAGGAAGGTTTTGTTCAATGGGCTCAAGCATATCTCTCAGAAGATCAGCATCCTTGACTTGATCCTGGATGTCTTTGTGCAGAAAGGAGAAGATTTCCTTTAGTTTTGCCTGGGTTTCTTCTGATAAAGTCTGACTAGAAGAAATTTCCTCTGCTTGTTCGGCAACAAGATCATCCAAGGGAAATGAGTAGCTGGGTGATGAAGTTATTTTCTCCTGGAAAAAGATATTGCCGAATTAATGATTATCCATTGAATAAAGAACTGGGGAGACTGGGAAATTATCTCTACCTCATTTCTGATCTCTTGGATGGAGAGAGAGGGCGGCTCAAGCTCAGGCAAAGGTTCTTGTGTGTCATGCTGAGGAGAGCTTGGAAGGTTCTTTGGTGGAGATGAGGCTTCTAGCTGAGGTACATCAGGTAGAGATGAAGCTGGTTCTTGATGAAAAGAGGAGCTCTCCGAAATTGGATCCATTGAAGTTTGCTCTGTGACTGAAAGAAAGTTAGTGCCGATGAAAAGAGTTTTAAAAGACAAGATGGTGAGAAATTTTACTAATCACTGAAGCATCGGCAGGTTCTGTGCTAATGGCCAATTGCTGTGATTTGGCCTGAAATCATAAAGGAGTAGAAAATGAGCAGAATGAAATTAGCATTTTTTACTCGAGGAAGGAGAAATTTGACCTGTGCAATTATTTTGCTGCTTGTTCTTTTCTTCTTTACAACTGAAGGGGCAGTTAAAGAAAGAGTTTTCCTCTTGACAGATGATGGTCTAGTAAGTATTGGATCTGAAGAAGCTTGTCTAGCCATCAGCTGAGCCAAGGTAGGAGATTGGTGCCCCAAAGCAGAGATTGGGCCTGCAGTTTTGTATAAAATTACCCTGGCAAGAGGGGCAGGTGTTATGTCCTGCAAAATAATAGAGTCAGAATCGATTGGGGTTAATGTTATTAAGACAGATGAAGGAATAAGCATATTACCTCTGCAGTTGGCTGATAATCAGGCATTAATTCAAGGCAGAAGGGATGGATTGGCATGTTGAAGATATGATCATGGAATTCTTGCCACCAGAGAGTGAAGGAAGGATGGGCAGATATTATTGGCACAAAAGGATCAGGTGCATAAATAGTTCCACAGCATTTATAAGTAAAAATCCTTCTTGTCTCTGTGGAATCCTTGACAATCTCCCTAGGCCTGAGGAATTCATGGAAGAATAGCCTGGGGGGCACTTGGCCACATCCCAACTGTCTAGCCATCATGTTTGGCTGATAATATTCATAAGTGCTTTGAACCAGCCTCCCTCCACAGAATTCGGCTGGCAGGATGCAGGGCTGGATGAAGGCATTGAAAATTGCTACAGATCGTACATCAGTGCATCCAGTCTCAAAGCTGAATTCGCAAGGGAGAGTAAGATTGTCATTATCCAAATATGGGAACCAAAGAGGATGAGCAAAGCCTCTGAAGAAGAGCTCAAACAGTTCACCAATGTTCTTGTTGATAGATACAGTGGAAGCAGCTTCTCCATAGGTTTGACAACCTTTGGTTCTCCGGGCTTCTCCTTCTTTGTAATTGATTGAAGGGAAGTCTCGGCTGTTGAGGTCAATAGCAACGATTTGATGCATGTATAACTACAGCCACATTTGGACAAACCACCAGGGACCATTTACACAGGGGATTTTCTTACTAGTATGCATCAGGTGGGTGGTTTGATTGAGCATATGATAGACGCTTCCCAGGAGGTATTTCCCAAGTGGGATGACTTTTCCAGCAGCCAGCTCTTCAGCCATCACGATGTGATTCAAGGTTGGCTCATTGGCTTTGCCACAAAAGACTGATCTGCATAGCCACATATTCAGGAAGGCCCTGTATTCGACATCGGTCAGAGGGCCATCAGACATATGATTCTGAATGTATCTCTTATATCCAACCCCTGTTTTTACTCCTGTCTGCTTGGAGGAACCTTTGTGATCATATGGGTGTACAGTTCCTGTAACATTCAGGCCGGTCATCATGTAGACATCGGCCAAAGTAGGAGACATTGGGCCATGACCAAAAAGAAAGGTATTTGTACCATTGGACCAAAAGTGGCAAGCTGCAATCAGGAGGTTCTCATTCTTTGGTGTTTCGGCTAATGACAGCTCCAGACAATGAGAAATACACAGATGATCCCAGTTCTGTGTTTGGGGGCTTTTATCATCAGACATCCTTTTATACCAATTTCTCCAGCCGGCAATTGGGGGCAAGGGCCAGTTCTTGAAGGCGTCTTGCCACTCATGAGGTTTTGTCAGCGAAATCTTGAAAGGAATCCTCTGAGATTCGGCCGCAATGATTTCGGAAGGGTCTGAATCCCCTACAGGGCCGAGGAAATAGGATGGAGCTTTTTCCTCAACAGGGATAAGGATTTCGGCAGCCAGGGCCTATCAAGAGTGGAAGGAGATGAGAAGAAATTTAAGATGCGAATCGAAAGAAGAATACCGAATATGCTTGAGGGGATTGAAGCTTACCTGGAGGGCAAAATCTTGATTCGCCATTTGAAGATTGAATCCTGGAAGTCGATGACTTAGGGTTCGGATCCGGATGAGAGCTCTGAAGATTCAAGAGATAAAACGGATGTCGAGCGGGCTCAGCCTGGAAATGTTGGGGATTCCTGGTCAATTCCGAGATAAAAGTATCCTTTATCCCGAAATTGAAGGGGCATGTGTTGACACCAAAAATTAGCACCAGGAAGAGGCTGACATGTGGGCCAGATTTGGTGGAAGGATGCCATTCGGCTAAAGGGCTTTCTCTGAAGCATTCGGCAAAGATGCTCTGCGGTCGGGAACGCGTCGCCATTCGGCTAAGGGGTTTTCTCTGAAACGTTCGGCAGAGATACTCTGCGGTCGGGAATGCGTCATCATTCGGCAGAGGCATTGTTCCGCAGGCGAAGAGTGGTAGCGTTCGGGAAGACATGATGACGTGGATCAATATAAGGAAAAGGCCGGTTCGAACAAGGAACGCAATATGGGCACGAAGATTCGTCATTTATTTTTAGAAACAAGTATTGTAGTCGTGTCCGACTAGGAGTTATACCAAGACCTGGGTATAAATATAAACCCATGGCAACTGTAAAAGGGAGACAATCAATCATACAACAAACCGGCCCCGTGCCAACATCGAGTCCTTTAGTCGAGTCGTCGAGTTCTTCGAGAGGAGTCATCGATCCGTCGACCTCCGTAAGTACCGGCAACCTTGTATCATGCTTAGTATCATGCGGTGGATTTAAGCTTTGATGCAAGTAGTCTTGTTACCATGCTTAGTATCATCCGGTGGATTTAAGTTGTGGTCTCAAGAAGGTTCCTCTGTTAGGTCATGAGCCATGCGGTGGGCTAAGATCTAGTATGGACCAAGTTATCGGCTCTGTTAGATTTCGGCAAGATCTAACAGATTCATTAAGTTACCCCGTGTTGCTTCGTTTTTACTATGTGCTTAATTCATGCAACACACCTTTGCCCAATCTAGATCGGCTAGAATCGGCTTTGCTTCACGATGTGACGACTTATCCCCTCACAGCCGAGTCCGAAACCGATCTAGGTTGCCACGTGTCGCGGGTTCGAGCTTGTCGGCATCGTGTAGATCTTGACAGAACCGGGTATCATGCGGTAGATGCAGGTTTTTGGGTCGTCTTAGAGCTAATGATCCGGTGGATTAGAATTCGATTCGATCTGATAGATTTATCTTTACCGATTAGGCTTGTTCCTTCGCCATGGACCCCGATTCGGCTAAATAGCCGCATTCGGTAGTGCTCTCACGAGTGAACGTGTGTTCGTGGGTTTGCATTGGACAATGAATGCTTTTAGCCTTTCACGATTAGATTGTATCATGCGGTGGATTGATCTAATCTGATTGGTGGTGTGGCCTCAAACGAGTTGTATCATGCGGTGGATTAACTTGTTCGTTGCCATGCTTGACGGGTGCTGCTTTCGGCCTATGCATTCTTGTTTCAATGTAAATTCGTGACTGTGTTGTGGGTTCGTAATTAAACATTGAATGCTTTTAGCTTTTCACGGTTAGATTGTATCATGCGGTGGATTGGTCTAATCTGATTAGTGGTGTGGTCTCAAACAAGTCGTATCATGCGGTGGATTAACTTGTTTTGTTATCATGCTTGACGGGTGCTGCTTTCGGCCTATGCATTCCTTGTTTACTGCGAATTTATGATCATGTTTCACCCTTTTATTTATCTATCATGCTCTGTTTCTCGTTAATCGGCTATGAGTATGCGTTACAATGTTCATTCGGTTGAAAGCCGATCTTTCGTCATGCTTACGTCACGCATTCGGCAGTGCGCTCACTGCGTGCCTTGCCGATTGCCGAATGAGGCTTTAACTGCCGACAGATAGCTTCTCTGTAGCTATTTGTCGTTCGAAACTGGCTCCATAGCCGCAAATATGGAACTATCTGGTCTCACCCGGCACGTTCCAGGTTTTGATCTAAATGTTTTGTCCCTTTGTTAGTTTTCAGGCAAACTGACTGGCACGCTTCCGGATTCAAAAGCCCGGGCCACGTGTGAAGCTAGCTAATTCGGCTTGCTGTGTGCTTGGCGTGAGGTGCGGATTTTACGTCAACAGAGAGCCACCCAGTTGAACTCGCCGTGTCGCCCCGGTCACGTAGCGCCTAAGCCCGTCCCAAACCGAGCCCTCTGGGCCGTTCCCGATCCTTCGCCGGCGATGCGCCGCCGCCACTGTCCAGCGCCGCCACTTGTCGCGCCGCCGCTGCCGACACCCCTCTGCTGGATCTAATCCCCACCGACCAAACCGAATTCGACGGCCCAGATCAAGTCAACCGAGCCAAGTCAAAGTTGACCATACCGGTCAACTGAGTCAGCAGTGGACGTTTTTCAAAAGAGCCCCTGCCCTTTTTCAAAATTAACCCGCAGTCCAAATTTATTCAAAAATAATTACAATTAGGTCCTGATTTTTACAGAAAACCCCCTGCCTTATTTAAAAATAGTACCCGAGGTCCTGTTTTGGTTAATTTGCAAATAAACCCTCCTGTTTTTATGTAAAATTATGTTTTAGCCCCTGACTTTTTGCAAGTAAGCCCCTGGAACTTTTAAAACTTTGCCAGCAAGTCCCTGAACCTTAGAAAAGCCATAACTTCTTCGTTTTAGCTCCGAATTGAGTGATTTTCGCGCTCACGTGTTCGTAGCGAAGCATAGATTAGTTTTTTAGCCTTCTTTTGTTCTGTTTTTATTGTTTGGTGTACTGTTCTAATAGAATAATATTGTTTGCATGTACTGGCTTGTATGGATGCTTGTGTGTTGATGTATGAGTCCAGTCGGTGAGCCGTACGCGTTTGAGTTCGAGGGTTACGAGGAGCAGGACCAACAGCAGCAGCAAGAGCAACAGCAGCAGTTGGACGAAGGCAAGTACAGCACGGACAATGCTTGCTACCTAAACACCCCTTTACAATAATTATTGCATAATGCATGTGTCTAAATTGTTCCTATTAAGGTTATTCCTAGCTTTGTTTATCCTATTCCTTGATTGCCCTGGGTTATTGCATTTGGGTAGACCTTTGCTAAGCGCAGCTACTGTCACCAAAGTTTAACTGTTAATCTTGACTTAATGGTTCACTTCAATGTTAATGGTAAAACTTGCTTTTTAGCAACATGGAACAGGGAGCTAGGGCGTATGCTTCATGCTCGGTCCTAGTATCTCTCCGTAAGGACTGGTTCTTAAAGCGGCAACCCAGGAACCTGTCGCCACCGCCGGAACTATAATGGCTCTGGTCTTGGATGAGTAGCATGTACGGCTCTAGCTTGACAGTAGTTACCGACGGGCCGACGGCGTTATGGGAAGCATGGGTGAGAGTATGGTTTGATCCATCGAGGACGGAGTATCCGTTGGCTATGTCCCTGTGAGGCACAGTCCCGTGTTGGGAGCTTCCGTATGGCGGGGGTTCCACACGTTGCGCTATTTATTTTGTTGTTGTTGTTTATTACCGCGCTTGGACGCCATTGACCCCCTCGTGTTGCGACATGGGCGTAAGTCAATCTCGGTGCCTTGGGTCATGCTGCCTAGGTTGTACCATAACGGCTACTATTTTGTTAGGGTGTCTTGTGAAAAGCCTCGTAGCGTCCCTATGCAGTCACACCTCGGAAGTGTTGATGTGCGTGGTTGGGTGCAAAGTTCCTTTGAACTTTTACGCGACTGGTGGGAAAAGGGCGAAACCTCTGCAGAGTGTATAATCTATCATGATAGCCTTGCTCAGGGTCAAGAGCGGCCTGGATCCTTTTTGATTAGAAGATGATATTTATTAATGTTTAATGTTCACCTCTACCTCATTAACTGGGAATTGCAACTGGGATACACTTAAATGTAGTAATCTTGGTTTATGTTAAAATGAACCAACTAAAATTGCTAATGCAGTACAGCCGTGTCAAGCCTTTCTTTTAAGCCTTCATTACCCGTGTTGTATTTGCTAAGTAAGACATTTACTTACACTTGCCATTCAACAAAATCCCGGATGGGTAACAGATGGATTAGATGGTATTGCTGCTGTTGAGTTTCCTGAAGATCTGCCATTCTACTAGCTGTGCTCAACCAGTCGGTGTCCCTGTGGATTATGGATTTCGTCTTCGTCTTCGTTTAGAGAGAGTTAATAGAGAGTCTTCCGCTGTGTTTTATATAGTTATTTTAGTCAAACTCTGATGTAAAACCATTTTATTCGAGCATATGTACTCTGTTTATCATATTTGTCATCTATATGTGTTCTGTGGACTTCCTGGGCACACATATAGTAGCATTCGGGTTTCTGTGTAAATCCGGGTGTGACAGATTGGTATCAGAGCCGTGCTGACTGTAGGAACGCAGCCTAGTTAGAACGGTTGAAAAATCACTAGGAGACCACCATGTTTTTGTTTCAGATCATTTAGTTACATTTTTTTCAAAACTAGTGCTGTCGAGTCTTGTGTGAACCATGTCTTTGGGTGCTTGATTTTACTGTTATTATGCTTATGTTTGATTTGGATCTTTGTAATGATTGTGATGGTCATAGACGCAAGCCTATCTCCATCTAGATATAGGACTAAGGTTTAAGGAATATTAGTGAATAAATAGTTGGGTTATCCATCTCCTTTGCACTTCCTCTGTCTTACTCTCTATACCTCCGAATCATATCCTTCCAAGAACTGCTATCTTCTTGTGCACCATCTGCAAGCATGGGTTATCTATTACCGATTGGCGGTAATACTGATGGGAGATCTCTTGATATGGTAGATGGTTAACACCAGAAGCAACCCCGGAGGCAGTGGAAGCATCCAGAACCAGAACCCACTACCTCCACCACCGCCACTCACCATGGAGCAGATGATGCAGATGCAACTTCAGCTGACACAACAGATGGCGCAAACCATAGCACTGATGCAGCAGAATCAGCAGAACCCGCCCCAACAGCACTACGTGCAACCCCGAGATAAAAGGGGCGAGTTTATGAAAGGACGCCCTCCTACCTTCAACAAGTCTAGCGACCCAATGCAAGCAGAGGACTGGCTCAAGGCAGTGGAACGACAGCTGGACATAGCACAGTGCAACGACCGGGAGAAGGTGTTGTATGGAAGTGGACAGCTCCAGGGAGCAGCTTTGGATTGGTGGGATGCGTACCAATATGCTCACCCCAATCCTGATCAGATCACTTGGCAGGAGTTCCGCGACAGCTTTCGCTCTCACCACGTGCCGGAAGCGCTGATGACCTTGAAGAAGAAGGAGTTCCTGGCATTGAAGCAGGAAGGAATGAGTGTCACCGCTTATCGTGACAAGTTCATTGAGTTGGCCCGTTATGCTCCAGAGGACGTGAATACGGACAAGAAGAAGCAGACCCGATTCCGAGATGGCCTGCATGATACACTCCAGTACCAGCTCCTGTGCTCCAGGTTCGCCACTTTTCAAGAATTGGTGGATAGCGCACTATTGCTGGAGCACAAGCGCCGTGAGATGGAGGAAAAGAAGAGGAAGCTTCAAGGCACACCGTCAGGAAGCAATGTTCGCCCTCGCTTCAATCCTCAGCAAGGAAACCAGCAGGTGGTGACTCCACAGCGTTTCCAGGGACAGTCCGGTTTGATGAACCGCAACCAGTATCAGCAACGTCCCCAGTACCAGCCACGTCCCGAGTACCCCTCAGCACTACCTCAGCAGCGTTTCCAGAACCAGCCACAGAGTGGTCCTGTCCAACGCCCCAATCCGACCAACAATGCACCTACGGCTCCGAGGTGTTTTGGTTGTGGTGAGCTGGGACACTATGCCAGCGCTTGTCCTCGCAAGGCTCAGAACACCGTTGGTCAGAACAACAATCAGAGGATTGGACAACCGCAGAACCAGAACGGGAACCAGCAGCAGAACCCAGCGAGAGGAAAGGTCAACCACATGGGTGCGGAAACCATAGAAGGAGCAACGGATGTCGTTGTGGGTACGTTCCCTGTCAACTCGTCTCTCGCAACTGTTTTGTTTGATACTGGAGCTTCGCATGCTTTCATATCTGCTGCTTTCGTGAAAAAGAACATGATGATTTTGCAACCTATGGGAAACCCCATGGTAGTTAGTTCACCCGGGGGAGAACAGCGTGCCACTTTACGTTGCCCCTGTATCACCATCACAATAAGGGGGGTAGACTTTGTGGTGAATCCAATAGTCCTAGAAACTCTTGGGTTTGACTTGATTCTGGGTATGAGCTGGTTAGCCAGATACGATGGGGTGATTCAATGCTCCAAAAGAACAGTGCAGCTGACAGCAAAGACTGGTGAGAAAGTGGAGTACCAAGCAGCTAGTCCCTTGGGACACAATCAGATCTACCAAGCCGAAGGTGTAGCACTGGAAGACATCAGAGTGGTGTGCGAATTCCCAGACGTGTTTCCAGATGAGTTACCAGGTATGCCCCCAGACCGCGAAGTTGAATTTGTTATTGATCTTAAGCCTGGTACTGCACCTATAGCTAAGAGGCCATATAGAATGGGAGTAAAAGAACTAGAAAAACTTAAGGAGGAGTTAACGGCATTGTTAGCAAAAGGGTATATTCGTCCTAGTTCATCCCCTTGGGGAGCACCAGTTTTGTTTGTGGATAAGAAAGATGGGACCCAGAGATTGTGTGTGGATTATCGAGCTTTGAATGAAGTGACCATCAAGAACAAGTACCCGTTGCCAAGGATTGATGATCTCTTCGACCAGTTGAAAGGAGCATGTGTGTTCTCTAAGATCGATCTCCGATCCGGTTACCAACAGATGAGGATACGAGTGACTGACATCCCCAAAACAGCCTTCACAACCCGATATGGTCTATATGAGTTCACAGTCATGTCTTTTGGATTGACAAATGCACCGGTATACTTCATGTATCTGATGAACAGTGTGTTCATGGATTATCTCGACAAGTTCGTGGTAGTGTTCATTGACGACATTCTGGTTTTCTCCAAGAACGAGGAAGAGCATGAAGAACATCTGAGGTTGGTGATGCAGAGACTTCGTGAGCATCAGTTGTATGCCAAGCTGAGCAAGTGTGAGTTTTGGTTGAAGGAAGTAGCATTCTTGGGTCACGTATTGTCCGATGGTGGAGTGGCAGTTGATCCGAAGAAGGTTAGTGATGTGTTGAGTTGGAATCCGCCTAAGGATGTGAGTGAAATCAGAAGTTTCCTTGGAATGGCTGGATACTATCGGAGGTTCATAGAAGGATTCTCCAAGATTGCTAAGCCCCTGACGGCGTTATTGGAGAAAAATGCCAAGTTTGTCTGGACTGAAGAGTGTCAAGTCAGCTTTGAGGAGTTGAAGAAGAGGTTGACAACGGCACCTGTGCTAGTGTTGCCGGATATAACCAAGAGCTTCTCTATCTACTGCGATGCATCTCGTCTAGGATTGGGATGTGTGCTCATGCAGGAAAGTAGAGTAGTAGCTTATGCATCGAGGCAGTTGAGGAAACATGAGCAGAACTACCCGACTCACGATCTAGAGTTAGCAGCTGTGGTACATGCTTTAAAGATTTGGAGGCATTACTTGATTGGACATAAGTGTGATATTTACACTGACCACAAGAGTCTCAAGTATGTGTTCACACAGTCAGATCTGAATATGAGGCAACGTCGATGGTTAGAGTTGATCAAGGACTACGATCTGGAGATTCATTATCATCCAGGGAAGGCCAACTTGGTGGCAGACGCTCTGAGTAGAAGGAGTTACGTGAATAAGATCACGGGACATTGCTTATCGGAGGAACTCAGTTCGGAATTCGAAAGGATGAGTCTGGGATTTGTGACCAGCGTCACTGAGATGGCAGTAGAACCGACCTTGGAACAAGAGATCCGAAAAGGACAGCTCACAGATGAGAAGATCAAGGAGATCGTAGAACTGGTGGCATTAGGAAAAGCCTCTGGTTTTCGAGTGGATGACCACGGAACATTGTGGTACGAGAAGCGGATCTGTGTACCAGATAGAGTGCAGATCAGGGATGCAATTCTCAGGGAAGCCCATGAATCGGCGTATTCAATACACCCAGGTAGTACTAAGATGTACCAGGATATCAAAGAGAGATTTTGGTGGTATGGATTGAAGAGAGATGTGGCCACATACGTAGCTCTATGTGACACATGTCAGAGAGTCAAAGCTGAACATCAGAGGCCAGCAGGTTTGCTCCAGCCCCTGAAGGTACCTGAATGGAAGTGGGAAGAAGTCGGTATGGATTTCATCACTGGCTTAACTCGAACTCAGAGGGGATTTGATTCAATCTGGGTAATCGTGGATCGTCTGACCAAGGTGGCGCATTTCTTACCAGTAAAGACCACCTACTCGGGAGCCAGACTAGCGGAGTTGTATATGGAGAGGATTGTGTGTTTGCATGGGGTACCGAAAAGAATAGTGTCAGATCGAGGTACCCAGTTCACATCGCACTTTTGGCGACAACTGCATGAGTCTATGGATACTAAGCTACAGTTCAGTTCAGCTTACCATCCGCAGACAGATGGGCAGACAGAGCGGACGA
Organism: Echinochloa phyllopogon; assembly: GCA_033239725.1. Taxonomy (NCBI): domain Eukaryota; kingdom Viridiplantae; phylum Streptophyta; class Magnoliopsida; order Poales; family Poaceae; genus Echinochloa; species Echinochloa phyllopogon. The sequence goes on along the minus strand of BTCW01000016.1, from coordinate 9,325,039 downwards.
ACCAGATATTGGAGGATATGCTGAGAGCATGTGCCTTACAATATGGTGCCAGTTGGGATAAGAGTTTACCATATGCGGAATTTTCGTACAACAATAGTTATCAGAAGAGTTTGCAGATGTCACCATTCGAGGCTCTGTATGGCAGAAAGTGTAGGACACCACTATTCTGGAATCAGACGGGAGAAAGTCAGGTATTTGGACCTGAGATACTAAGAGAAGCAGAGCGACAAGTGCAGATAATCAGATAGAATCTGAAAGTGGCACAATCCAGACAGAAGAGCTATGCAGATAACCGACGGAGAGATCTCAGCTTTGAAATTGGAGACTTCGTGTATCTCAAGGTGTCACCCATGAGAGGAGTGAAGAGGTTCAACGTTAAGGGCAAGTTAGCACCTCGATACATTGGACCGTTCAAGGTACTTGGTCGGAAAGGTGAGGTGGCATATCAGTTAGAGCTACCGGAGAAGTTAGCGGGAGTACATGATGTGTTCCATGTGTCTCAGTTGAAAAAGTGCTTGCGAGTACCTGAGGAACAGATTCCGATTGATGAGTTGAATGTGGAGGAAGATCTTACCTATACGGAGCATCCTGTCAGAATTTTGGAGGAGTCAGAAAGAGTCACCAGAAATAAAGTGATCCGGATGTGCAAGGTTCAGTGGAGTCGACATTCAGTGGGTGAAGCGACTTGGGAAAGAGAAGAAGATCTCAGAGCTGAATATCCACAGTTATTCCCATCCACGTCCGAATCTCGAGGACGAGATTCATCTTAAGGGGGGTAGGTTTGTAACACCCTAAAAATGCCTATTTTAAAAAATTTAGTAATTAAATTGTTTTTATTTAATTTTATGCTCATATTTATCTAAGGAAAATAAATTATTTATGATAAATAAAATTAAATATAAGGTTAGAAACATTTTTGTTGCATTCATGCTGGCTGCATTGAGTTTTGTTTGTGTGTGGTTCAATTGGAATTTGAATTCTGTTTAAATTCGAATTTGAATCGTTTAATTTGGAGCTCAAGAAAAGTTTCTGTGGCCCGAGTCCACTTTTCCTCCCTTAACTTTTTCCCCGGCCGATTCTAGCCCTTCTACTCTTTTTCCCGCAGCGGCCCAGCCTCCCTCCGTTCCGCTTGCGGCCCAACTCGGCGACCAGCGCGTCCCGCTTTCGGCCTGGCCCGCCGGCCTGCTCGCCTTCCCGCTCCCGCGGCAGCCGCCCTCCCCTTCCTCGGCCCAGTCCGGCCCAGCAGCAGCCGCGCAACACCTCCCGCTCCCCCGGCGTGGCCCAACAGGCCGGCCTGCCCCAGGGTTGGTTTGGCAGCCCCAGGGTTGGTTTGGCAGCTGGGGGCGGTTCGGCCGAACCCCCCAGTTCGCCCGAACTGGGCCAGAGGCCCAAGCCCGCCCCCCTGCACCGCCTCTGCTCTGTGGACTCCCTGGGCCGGCCTCTGGTGGTGTACCTCATGCTGTGTGGGCCCAGGTTGATGTGGCGGTGCTCCAGGATGAGTTGGTGTCATCCATGTATCGTTTGTCGTGTTCATTTGGTGCTCGTTGATATGGACGACTCCCGGTGGCATGCACGGCTAAGGGGGATAACCGGCCGAACGGAGTCGTTCGGCCGATTCGGTCATTTTCGGCCCCAATAGCGCGTATTTGTCGTAGTTGTACCTGCACAAGTGACACTCACCAAAACTCGTGGAACTTTATTAGAAATAAAACCTAAGTACATGGAATGTTGCATAAAACCTCATTTATTCCCGAGTATTGGTGGTCGGATTTGGGCTGTAACGACCTCCAACAAGCTCCCCCAAGCTTAGCTCTTTGCTCGTCCTCGAGCAAAGATATAAACTTAGGCTCGGTGGATTAGGAGTTGCTACAATATCATTTCTTTTGCAGGTAACTTATAAACAACTAGTCCTCAAAAATACTTGAATCACAGGCAAAGTTTCAAATCACCTTTTTACCTATGGGGCTTATAGCAGTCTCCTTATCTTGGGCGGTTGAAAGGACGAACAGTTTAAACTCAGTTTTATTCCACTCTACTCTTTTTAGGATCCCATCTCGGAGTTTTTCATAAGTTTTGAAAACTACAAATTGTTCCTCATTGGCACACTCAATCACTCAAGTGTATTTGAATCCTCACCAAAGGCTTGTGCCTTCTTTTCATCCTAACATCTAATATGGCTTTTTGTGTGGCTCAGGGACAAAGGATGAAGGCATGCATGCATCTTATATTTTGCTAAGTCAAAGACCGGATCACAGAGGAGACAAACCACATCTTAAGATCGAGACGTGCAAGTGTGTGGATATGAATGGAGTGGAATATGATGGAGTGGTGGAATGGAATATGGTGGAATGGTGGAATGGAATATGGTGGAATGGTGGAATGGAATATGGTGGAACTCCTTGGATGAATTTCCCTCTCCTTGATTTATTTTCGAGAACATGGGCTATCTTTTATTCTTATATTTTTGCCATGCCCTTGGCATGCTTTTCTTTTTCTCCTTCTCTTTGCCATGCTCTTTGGCATGCTTTTCTTTTTCTCTTATTTTTGTCATGCTTCTTTGGCATGCTTTTCTTTTTGCATAGCCCATGTCTTTATCAAGAATATTTGGAGAGGGAACTCATAGAACATGGAGCATTTATTTTTGTGGATGGATGATGGAAAATGTTTGGTAACTCCCAGTGTAGGAATTGCAAGTGAGAGGTGGTGTGTGTACGTGGGTCTCGATCTTTAAGAATATGAAAGCTTCACTCAAAGGTCACAACAATTTGACAAAGCTCACTAAGATAACAAGCAGCATATGAGTAGAAATTTTCAACTAAGCTTATCATATGGCTCTGGTAGGTATTTTGACCAATGAGGAACTTGTTTCATTTTTAAAGCATAAATTTCCGAGATTTTCCCCGTACTAAAAGCAGAATAGAAATTAACCAAATTCTCACTATATCAATCCCCACAACAACTTGGGAATAAAGCATGTGCTCCCACAAGGTCTTCAGGTTCATTTTTACTCATGCCAAATAACTCAAGCACAATCTGGCAACTAGTTGAAACAAAGTACTTGCAAAATTAATGACAGAGCAACTATTCATCATTTCCAAGGTGAGAGGCATATGATTCATTCCATGCATAGTTGAGAGTTATTTTATTCAAGGGAAATATTGTTTAAGGGAAATATTTTTTGTATTTTCATTTTTTTCAAATGCAATCTATCATGAAGGGAAATGAAAGGGAAATTAAATGATCAGAGTGCTGGATACTTGGGACATACCTGGTGGGGGTCCTCCCCCAAGCTTGGACTCTTCATTAGTAGGGGTTGAGTCTTGAGAGGTACTGGCTCAGCTGTTCCGCTTGTTCGTAGACGTCGTGCTGGATGGACGCTACCATCCCGCTATTCTCTTGATGGTACTGAGAATGGCGGGCTAGTGTGTCCTGGATCTCTCGGGTACGGTCGTCGATGAGCTCGACTCGGTCGGAGATGTAGGACAACTCCTGGCCGTAGTCGAAGCGTGCGGACTGTGAGTATCCGGGATAGTATGGCTGGGAAGCACTGTCGTACCCCCCTCCATACCGGCTCCCGGACCATTCAGAGTCCGTGTCCTGGCTGCAGTCCCAGCGTCCTGAGGTGAAGTAGTTCGGCTCCTGGTGTTGCCCAGAGCCTCCTGCTCCGGACGTCCCAGCACCGGTGTACATGTCGTAGGTGGCCTCAAAAGCGGAAGTGTGTCGGTGCGGCATTTGTGGTGCATCTTCCGGCTCCTGTGAGGTGGTGAGCCCAGCATCACGCCTGGCTCGTCCCCTCGTGAAGGTTCCGTCACCTGCAACGCTGTGCCGAGCGGGCTCTCTCCAAGGTGGAGAGTCGTCCGACTCGGTCCTCAACTGAAGAGTTAGTTTTGGCGTGGTATAAAACCTTAGTGCAGCACAGGGCAAAGGCACTTCAGTTGTATATCCACGGTAAATCATTGCCAGCGTTGCGTCAGGCGTCCGCCGTGTCATGTGGGCTTGCACGAAGTGCTCGGCATCCACGACGGAACGCGCTGTCTCGATGTACGTGAGCCGGGCGCCTTGGAGGACGCCCAGATGGTTAGCGAGGCGAGTGACTAGAGAAGTCATCGCCATGCTACCTGCATGAGAAATATGAGACAGCTAGTGACCAACCATTTCTTTCACAGGTGAATTGGGAATCTTCTTGACCATGGCAAAAAGAACCCGCAACTCGATGGTGTTGACAGGGCGCAAATCTGCCCGGGGGAATATCGTCATAGACACCCAACGATGCACGAAACGTAAAGTGGGGTTATGTATGCTGTTCGTGCGCGGCGCATGACAGTTGGTATTGCCCGAAATCTTTTTCCAAAATGCCACCCGGTCAAATCTTTTAAGCGCTTTGTTCGGGTCTAAGGAACAACGGCTTGAAAATTCGAGACCCGAACTAAAATCCCTCCAAGAGCAGAAAAACTCTTGGTTGAAAAATCGGAAACGAATCCCCCCAGTTTCAGAAACCAAAGTCGAGAGGAATTCAAGGGTGAGCAAGTACGAACCTTCTTCGTTGATGTGCCAGAAATTCTCCCAGCCAATGGCTTGGAAGATTTCCGTGAACTCTACGTCCATCCCCGTGTCCCTGAGCAAGTCTTGCTCAAACACACGGGTGTGCTCGAACTCCTTCAGCCGAAGCTCGTTGAAGGTGTTCTGCTCCCGTTCTCTCCTGAGATTGATGTCACTCTCGCTCAGGAGCTGCCTGGCCGGGGGCGTGGCATGGCCCCATCCCGAGCCGGCTGCTCCGTACTCGTCCGTGTCCATCCGGCTCGAGCCTCGGGACGGAGCTGGGGAACTCCCAGCATCGTCCGATCATCGGCCTAGCCGGGCGGAACGACGGAGCGACGTGAAGAACTTCGACATGATTCCTGCAAAAGGTTAGTGCAACAACAACTACCCGAAGGACTGAATATATATGGTTAGCACAAGAAAATCAAGTCAGTCGTTCGAGATAGTCGTTCTTGCGGGGATAAAAACCACCACAAAAGGTTAGTCGTTCTTGTGGGTGTCGGTGACCACCACAAAATCGTCTAGAAATTCAGCACAAAGATCACAACCAAAGCAAAATATTTTTTTTCTAGTGATGCAAGTGAACCAAAACTTGAGCAAGAACTTTGGGAAGGACTTGAGCACAAGCTAGAGCAAGAAATGAGAGAGGGAGAGCTTCTAACAAAAATTTTTCAGAGTGTATGAGTGTGTGAGAGCTCACAAGCTTGCACCAGCATTTATAGGGCGAGGGGAGGCAGGTCCCTGGTTCGGCCGAACTGGGTGGTTCGGGCGAACCAGGCCCTGGTGGCCAGGCCACTCCTCCCTGAGTGGAGCACCTCCCCTTGCTTTGATTCCACGAATTTTTGTGTGGCCAACAATTCCCAAGGTCATGTGAGTGGTTTTTAGTGGTAGGTGAGATGCAAACTTGACATGACCAAAGTTGGTTTTAGTGGAGTCACCCCCATGCTGCCATGTTTGTGATAATTGGTGAGTGTGCAGCCATTTTTAGTGGGGTAGACATGTTTGGTGCTGGTTGGTGGTGATGGTGAGTAATTGGAGATGTTCTAGAGGGGATGAAAATGATAAAAGTTACCAATTACATCCACCCTAGGTAAAATTTCAGCATGTGTCCAATTATTTCTAACCAAGCTTGCAAAATTTTCTACTCTCTCTCAAATTAATTACTCAAGTGGTTCATTTATTTTGAAAAGGGAAACATGCAAATGCAATTGGAAATTTAAAAATTGGAAGGGAAATATGGGATACATACCGGTTTTCCTCGCGGCGAGAGCTCAGCTTTTAAGTCCGCGAGCGGGACTTCTCCTGTCTTCAATTGTTCTTGTCACCGTCCGATCTGGAGAGAATGTCTCGGACGATGCAACTTCCTGTTCTAGGTTACTTATTATTTACTGCAATATGTGCATACCTGGAATGATTGTCCACCCTGGGCTTCAACTGTATCCATAGCCTTCATATCCGGTGTGAAGTATATTTTGGGACTCCCCCTTCTCTCTTTTTTTTTGATTTTTTTTTCTGTAGGGGTTAGTCCACACATACAACCAATATCCATAGAAGTACTGCTTTAAAGGTTCATTAATCAAACTTGACACCATGTCTAGTTCGATTAAAGCAAGCTAATTAACCTAAGCACCATGCTTAATTTAGAGAGCTCATGAATGTATTCTAGCTAGCAACACATTCAAACCCGAGCAAACCGCAATAGATGAAGGGGGCATGGAAACACCTGAGCGTGCCTACCGTTGGCATCTGATGATGAATACTTTCAGAACTGATGCAGCGGTGATGCTACAACGCCAACGTGACTGCACGAAGTTGGCTGAGTCCTCCTCCGCGTTGATGTTTCCATGTACGGATACACGGTTATGGATGTGGCAAAGGGGATCGGCACTCAAATATACCAACTAGTGGAATGCCGCGGAACTAGCTTGTATGCGAATGTTGAAACAATGGGTCCCAAAAACAAGCAAGTGGAGCGGCAAAGGAGTGGAGGCGTAGAGTTTGCCTCCTCTCTCACGCGAAGCGCAAAGGACAAGCGAAAACTGGCCAGGCCAGGTTATGTTTGGCCACTAGCCTTGGATTAAGGCTTGCAGACATACAAACATCTTGGCCTAACACTAGTGGTCGCTGGATATTTATTTTATTTTTCTTTTAGTGTTTTTTATGCAAAATAGTGATGGGGCGAATGAATGCAAATGCAAGAATGGGAAATATGCAGTGAATTGGGAAAAAAATGGGGTAATAGTATGCATGAATTCCTAAATTAAGTGATTCAATGCAATCATGCAGTGGATAATGCAACAATTTAAATGATAAAGCTCAAAATTTAAAGTCTAAGAGCTGGACTATCTCACATACCTCGATTTTTCTCGCCATTACCAACAATTTAAGACGGAATTGCGGTGATGCAGCGTCATTCGTCCGTCACATTTGATTTCCTTTTTCTTCCTTGACGACGATCTTTCTTCCATTCTGCATGTGGTTATGATAAAATATGTATATGTATGAACACATACCTGTGCAAATTTTCTTCAGAAGCTTCCGTACGGTACTCATTGCAGTAGACAGGGGCATACATTGATAAATCCTGCATGATCGGGCACCCTGGGCTCTCTGCTTTCCTCCTATTTGAAACAAACTCAAGCAAACAGGGGTGATCTGCTAATGCTAGCGGTAGATTAAATTAGTAGACACCAATGTCAATCATCAATATCTTTCGCCAATTGCTTCCCCGGCAACGGCGCCAGAAATGCTTGTTGACACTTCTTACGGTCCACTATTAGGATTGCCAATCCCAGTAATGGTGCAAGTAGTGTTCATTGGTATTCTTACGATACAGATATAAATCCGCAAGCGCACGGATACCGATGTAGCATTTCACCAGGGAGTATTCCTAGGTATCGTATTTATATTTCCGCAGGGAAGCATTGGATAAGGAGTATCGACTATTGACAAGGATGTAACTACTAATTAAAATACCGGCTAACAAGGCGGGGGTAAAGGATAGGATAGGAGTGATATTTAGTTGACACACACAAGGCGAAGTTCAGGATAGAGATAGAAGAGCGGTCTAGCTAGTGGGAGAACAACGAGACAGGAAAGGATTCCTATATACTTCCACTGGCCTTGAGATATCTCTAGCAAAGATTACGGCTCGCATGAAGTATGACTTCTATGGTTCTTTTCCTAGTTCTATTGTCCTAGCTTCGGGACAAGGGAACCGTTGAACACACAATAAGGGATGAGAAGGGGTGCCACTATTTCCCAACTGGGGAATCCTACGGACCGGAACTAACGTGATGGGCTACGAAGACCGAAAGGGCTGTGTCACCACGTCACGGCTACCACCTCCGTTGCGATGGGAAAAAACCAAGGTTACCATCCAGACTAGGTACCACACCTACACTAGACAATAACTACTCACTCTTCTAGAAAGAGCAAGCAATCCTGTCAATACCCCAGTGACAATTCACCGCAAGTATTGAGCAGAAACGAGGAACCAGCTAAGACAAAGGACTAAGTGACACTCACCAAAACTCGTGGAACTTTATTAGAAATAAAACCTAAGTACATGGAATGTTGCATAAAACCTCATTTATTCCCGAGTATTGGTGGTCGGATTTGGGCTGTAACGACCGCCAACACCCAGCATGTACGAAGATGCAAGAGCATTCGTCATGCGATGCCCCCGCTGTCAGAAACACGGAAACATTAACACTAGAGACGCGATGCCACTCACTAGCAATCTCCAAGTAGAAATTTTTGATGTTTGGGGAGTGGACTTCATGGGTCCCTTCCCAATTTCCGAGGGTTGCCAGTTCATCCTAGTGGCAGTAGACTATGTCTCTAAGTGGGTGGAAGCTCTACCTTGTGTAGCCGCCGATTCTAGGAACACGAGACGAATGTTTCATGAGTACATCTTTCCGCGTTTCGGCGTTCCTAGGATAGTCATTAGTGATGGCGGATCCCATTTCATCGATTCAGCCTTCCGTAAGTATCTTTCAAGTCTGGGGGTGCAGCATAATGTTGCTACACCCTATCACCCTCAGACTAGTGGTCAAACAGAAACATCAAACAAACAAATCAAAAATATTCTGCAGAAGACCGTAAATGAGATGGGTAGGCAATGGAAGGATAAACTCCCGGATGCACTCTGGGCATATCGTACGGCCTATAAGACGCCCATAGAACTCTGAACCCCGTCCGTCTTTAGATAGAGCACCGTTTAGTTCAGTTTAGTTTGGTGTGTTAGTTAATTGTGTGATTCATTTATTTTGCTTAGATTCATGATTAGGGTGCTCTGAATTTTCCCTTCCAATCATTTGTTCCAAATTTTAGTTTGAAGAATAAATAAAATTAGAGTTGAATGCAAAAAGAATAAAATTGTCGCTCCGGTTGGTGCATTTGAACCAACCGGAGATTGCCCTGTTTAACGAAAAGATACATGAGTACAGGCATGACACAGTGGAGGAACAGGACGAGAACGAGCAGGCCGACCAGCTGACTCAGTACCTTTCAAGGTTGAATCCCTACCAGTGAAGAGTCCAAGCTTGGGGTAGCACCCCCATCAGGTACGTTCCGAATTACTCAGCACTTTGGTCATTCAATTGAAAATACTTCCCTTGAATAAAATTAACTCTCAACCATTGTAACACCCTAAAAATGCCTATTTTTAAAATTTAGTAATTAAATTGCTTTTATTTAATTTTAGCCTCATATTTATCTAAGAAAAATAAATTATTTACGAGAAATAAAATTAAATATAAGGTTAGAAACATTTTTGTTGCATTCATGCCGATTGCATTGTGTTTTGTTTGTGTGCGGTTCAATTGGAATTTAAATTCTGTTTAAATTCGAATTTGAATCGTTGTGTTCGGAGCTCTAGAAAAGTTGCAGCGGCCCGAGTTTGATTTCCCTCCCTTAACTTTTTCTCTCGGCCGATTTTGCTCCCCCTTCTCTCCTCTCTCGAGCCAGCCCAGCAGCAGCCCACCTCCCTCTGCTCCGCTTGCGGCCCAGCCCGTCGACCAGCGCGCCCCCGCTTTCGGCCCAGCAGCGGCCCGCTCCGTTTCTTCCCCCGGCCCGCCTTCCCTCCCAGCCGCTCTGCCCCGCCAGTGGCCCAGTCCGGCCCAGCCCCGCCAACGCTCGCGGCCCAGCAGCCAGCTCCGCCCGCAGCCGCTGACCGAGCGGGCCCCACCCGTCAGGGTCATCCCTGACCTCCAGCCGAGTCCGGCTCGGCCCCGGCGCCGGAGTCCGGCCCGGCCACGGCACGTCGCCGCTGCCCGAGCTCCCCTCGTCCGCGCTCCATAAAGGCCGAAGCCCCGCCGCCTTTTCCCCCAACAAACCCGTGCCCAAGCCGCCGCTCCAAGCTCACCCGCGCCGCCGCCGCCCGAAGTCGCCGCCTCGCCGTCGATCTCGCTGCCTGTCGCTGTTCCGTCCCGGCGAGTTGCCCCAGCGTCTTCGCGTGGAGGTAAGGAACCTCCCGAGCCTCTCCTTGCTCTCCCTCCCACTCTGCCGAGGCCTCGCCGTCGTCACCCGACCACCACCGCCGCTGTAGCTCGTCGCGCGCCGCCTCCGCCGCTCTGCCGTCGACGAGAACCCCCTGGCCGTGTTCACCGCTTCGCTCCGAGCCTGTAGCACCACTTCCCGACCCAAACCGGGCTTCCTAGCTCGTTTTCGAGCTTCGCCGGCAATGCGTCGCCGCCGCCGCTCAGCGCCGCCGCCAGCCAGCGCCGCCGCCGACGACATCCCCTCCCCGATTTAATCTAAGCCGTCAGATCCTAATCCTACGGCCCAGATCAAGCCCAAGCCAAGTCAATCCCGAGTCAATACCGGTCAACCTGAGTCAGCCATGGCCTTTTTGCAAAAGAGCCCCTGCCTTTTTTCGAAATCAACCCGCGGTCCCGATCAATTCCAAAATAATTAGAATTAGGTCCTGATTTTTACAGAAAACCCCCTGCCTTATTTAAAAATAGTACCCGAGGTCCTGTTTTGGTTAAATTGTGAATAAACCCTCCTATTTTAATATAAAATTATGTTTTAGCCCCTGAGTTTTTGCAAATAAGCCCCTGGAACTTTTAAAACTTTGTCAGCAAGTCCCCAAACCTTAGAAAAGTCATAACTTCTTCGTTTTAGCTCCGATTTGAGTGATTTTCACGCTCACGTGTTCGTAGTGAAGCGTAGATTAGTTTCTAAGCCTTCTTTTGTTCTGTTTTTATTGTTTGGTGTACTGTTCTAATAGATTACTATTGTTTGCATGTACTGGCTTGTTTGGATGCTTGTGTGTTGATGTATGAGTCCAGTCGGTGAGCCGTACGCGTTTGAGTTCAAGGGTTACGAGGAGCAGGACCAGCAGCAGCAGCAGGAGCAGCAGCAACAGTTGGACGAAGGCAAGTACAGCACGGACAATCCTTGCTACCTAAACACACCTTTACATCATTTACTGCATATGCATGTGTCTAAATTGTTTCTATTAAGGTTGTACCTAGCTTTGCTTATCTTATACCTTGATTACCTTGGGTTATTGCATTTGGGTAGAACTTTGCTAGGCGCAGCTACTGTCACCAATGTTTAACTGTTAATCTTGACTTAATGGTTCACTTCAATGTTAATGGTAAAACTTGCTTTTTAGCAACATGGATCAGGGAGCAAGGGCGTACGCCTTGTGCTTGGCCCTAGTGTCTCTCCGTAAGGACTGGTTCTTAAAGCGGCAACCCAGGAACCTGTCGCCACCGCTGGAACTATAATGGCTCTGGTCTTGGACAAGTAACATGTACGGCTCTAGCTTGACAGTAGTTACCGACGGGCCGACGGCGTTATGGGAAGCATGGGTGAGAGTATGGTTTGATCCACCGTGGACGGAGTATCCGTTGGCTATGTCCCCGTGAGGCACAGTCCCGTGTTGGGAGCTTCCGTATGGTGGGGGTTCCACGCATTGCGCTATTTATTTTGTTGTTGTTATTCTTTTCCGCGCTTGGACGCCATTGACCCCCTCGTGTTGCGACATGGGCGTCAGTCAATCTCGGTGCCTCGGGTCATGCTGCCTAGGTTGTACCATAACGGCTACTGTTTTGTTAGGGTGTCTTGTGAAAAGCCTCGTAGCGTCCCTATGCAGTCACACCTCGGAAGTGTTGATGTGCGTGGTTGGGTGCAAAGTTCCTTTGAACTTTTAAGCGACTGGTGGGTAAAGGGTGAAACCTCTGCAGAGTGTACGATCTATCATGATAGCCTGGTTCAGGGTCACGAGCGGCCTGGATCCTTTTTGATTAGAAGGTGATGCTTATTATTGTTTAATGTTCACTTCTACCTTATTAATTGGGTTTGCAACTGGGATCCACTTAATTGTAGTAATCTTGGTTTATGTTAAAATGAATCAACTAAAATTGCTAATGCAGTACAGCCGTGTCAAGCCTTTCTTTTAAGCCTTCATTACCCGTGATGTATTTGCTAAGTAAGACAATTACTTACACTTGCCATTCAACAAAATCCCGGATGGGTAATAGATGGATTAGATGGTACTGCTGCTGTTGAATTTCCTGAAGATCTACCATTCTACTAGCTGTGCTCAACCAGTCAGAGTCCCTGTGGTTTATGGTTATCGGCTTCGTCTTCGTCTTCGTTTAGAGAGAGTTAATAAAGAGACTTCCGCTGTTTTATTTAGTTATTTGAGTCTAACTCTGATGTAAAACCCTTTTATTCGAGCATATGTACTCTGTTTATCATATTTGTTATCTATATGTGTTCTGTGGACTTCCTAGGCACACATATAGAAGCATTCGGGTTCCGGTGTAAATTCGGGTGTGACAACCATGCATGGAATGAATCATATGCCTCTCACTTTGGAAATGATGAATGGTTGCTCTGTCATTAATTTTGCTAGTACTTTGTTGCAACTAGTTGCTTGACTATGCTTGAGTTATTTGGCATGAGTAGAAATGAACCTGAAAACCTTGTGGGAGCATGTGCCTTATTCCAAGTCTAGGTTGTTGTGGGGATTGATATAGTGATACTTTGGTTGAATTCTATTTCTGCTCTTAGTATGGTGAAAATCTCGGATGATTATGCTTTCAAAAATAAAACAAAGTTCCTCATTGGTCATAATACCTACCAGAGCCATATGATAGGATTAGTTCTAAACTTTCTACCATATGCTGCTTGTCATCTTAGTGAGTTTTGTCAAATTGTTGTGACCTTAGTGAGAAATTTTTCATGCTTCTAAGATCGAGATTCACATACACTCCACCTCTCACTTGCAATTCCTACATTGTGAGTTAGCAAAACCATGCCATCATCCATTCTATAAAAAATTTCATGCTCTTTGATTCCCTCTCTGAATATCTTTGAAGTAGAGGCATGGGCTATGCAAAAGAAAATGAAAAGCATGTCAAGTGGCATGGCAAAAATATGAGAAAAAGAAAAGCATGCCAAGTGGCATGGCAAAAATATGAATAAAAGATAGCCCATGCTCTCGAAAAATAAATCAAGGAGAGGAAGAATCATTCCATGAATGTCCACATATTCCATTCCACATATTCCACACACTTGCACTTCTCGATCTAGAGTATGATTTGATTTTCCTAAGATCCGGTCTTTGACTTAGCAAAATATAAGATGCTTGTATGCCTTCATCCTTTGTCCCTGAGCCACACAAAAAGCCAAATTAGATGTTAGGATGAAAAGAAGGCAAAGCCTTTGGTAAGGATTCAAATACACTTGAGTGATTGAGTGAGCCAATGAGGAACAATTTATCTTTTCACAAAAGGGTGAAAAAAATGCCGAGATAGGATCCTAAAAAGAGTAGATTGGAATAAACCTAAGTTAACCTGTTCATCCTTTCAACCACCCAAGATAAGGAAATTGCTATAAGCCCCATAGGTAAAATGGTGAATTATACCTTGCTAGTAATTCAAGTAAAAATTTGAGTACTAGTTGTTTATAAAGTTACCTGCAAGAGAAATGACATTGTAGCAACTCCTGATCCACCGAGCCTAAGTTTTTATCTTTGCTCGAGGACGAGCAAAGAGCTAAGCTTGGGGGAGCTTGTTGGCGGTCGTTACAGACCGATTTCCGACCTCCAACCAAGTATAAAACAGACACAATGGAGACACGCACCATAGCTATAGGGCTTATCACTGACTATTTCCACAAGTTTTGGTGATTGTCCTCTGTGCAGGTACAAAATGGAGAAACACGTGCTATAAGGGTCGGAAATGACCGTTTCGGCCGAATGACACGATTCGGCCGGTTACCCCCCTTAGCCGTATACGAAATTGGGAAGCCATCCACGTCACCGACACTCAAGCAGCGACCGGGCTGACACGTAGACGACCGCCACCTCATCCGGGGCCGGTCCAACTCGAAGCCAAGTACCAGGAACTAGCCAGGAGGGCCCACAGGGTAGAGGTTGCACGAGGGAGCGCTGCCAGGCCACAGGGCCCGTTCGGCCGAACCGCCCCCAGAAGTCCACCGCATCAGCAACCGCCTCGGCACCAAGGCGGTGCCACGTTCCCGTTCGGCCGAACACATCGGTTCAGCCGAACCAGCCACTTCGGCCGAACGGCCCGGAGCCGCCTTGAGCTGCCTTGGCCGCTGCTCCACTCCTCCACCGACCCTAGCCACTATAAATTGAGACCCCTGGTCACCTGCAAGACACATAACACAACAGTAGAGTGCAGGCGAAGCACTGTTAGTTCTCCACTTGTATCAGTAGAGAAAGGGAGAGAGGAGAGGTGAGCGTCCCGGAGAGGAGCCGAAGTGTCGGCCCCTCTTCCCGCTGTACCTCTATGGATGCGACTTCACTTCGAGTAACATCCAGGTCTTGTCTGGTAACTCTTGTATCTCTCTCTGATTAATTGAGCATTCAGTTCTTACTTTTATATGCTTGCTGGTTCTTCGTTCAATGCTTAGTTGTGTAGTATAATTGTATACTAGCTGCTTAGCTTGAGTGCTTATCTGTCTGCAGTAGATAAGTATTAGTCAACTAGTGTAGGCGTGGTGCCTATACTTGAGGCTAACTTAGTTTCTGCCCGTCGCAACGGAGGTGGTAGCCGTAAGGTGGTGACAGCCCTTTCGGTCTTCGTAGCCCATCACGTTAGTTCCGGTGTCTTAGGACCCAAGGTTCAGGGTAACCGGCACCCCTTCTCACCCCTTTCTGTGTGTCGGAGGCTCTGTAGTCCCGAAGCAAGTATCTATTTGTATCCTCTGATCTGCTCAATCAATCGGTAGAATACCTTTATTAGACCTGTACCCTCTCTACCCTCTTACCTCTTCTCTTCTCTCCTTGTTGTCGTCATCCATCTCATCCATTCCATTTCATCCACACCATCTACCTAGGACAACTTAGTTTAGGATCAGTACACTTCTCGTTCTCCGTGGAAATCGATACCTTGGAATACTCCCGGGTGAAAGCTACATCGGTATCCGTCCACTTGCGGATTTATCTGTAGGCCGTAAGGAGTGCCAACAGCCATGCCGGATTCTATAAGCGTTTCATAAAAAACTTCTCCCAGATCTCAAAGCCTTTGACCAATCTCTTAGCCAAGGACACCCCTTTTGTTTTCGATGAAAAGTGCTATGCAGCCATTCACACTCTCAAGAAAGCACTCATTACCGCTCCCATCATCCAGCCTCCTGACTGGAGCATTCCATTTGAAATCATGTGTGATGCGAGTGATTTTACTGTAGGAGCTGTGTTGGGCCAAACTAAGGACAAGATGCACTATGCTATCTCATATGCTAGCAAAACGCTTACTGGCCCCCAGCTCAACTACTCAACCATGGAGAAGGAACTCTTAGCGGTCGTTTTTCCTATAGACAAATTCTGATCCTACCTAGTTGGGGCCAAGTTCATAGTCTATTCAGACCACGCCGCTCTAAAGTACCTTTTGACCAAAAAGGATGCGAAACTGTGACTCATCTGTTAGATCCTTCTACTCCAAGAGTTTGACATTGAAATAAGGGAAGAAAGGAGTAGAGAACTCAGTCGCTGACCACTTGTCTCAAATGCAAGTCCCGTCCGATCTTCCAATTGATGATTATTTACGGGATGACACGCTCCTTAAAGTCACCACTATTGATCTGTGGTATGCCAACATAGTGAATTACATGGTGACAGGGTACGTCCCACCAGGAGAAAATAAGAAGAGACTGGCTTATGAGAGCCGACTCCATCTTTGGGACGACCCGTACCTATTCAGGATATGTAGTGACAGACTCCTCAGAAGATGCGTACCTGCACATGAGGCATATAAGATCCTAAAGAGGTGTCATGCAGCCTCATATGGAGGCCACTATGGCACATTCTGGACCAATGCTAAAGTCTGGCAGTGTGGATTTTACTGGCCCAGCATGTATGAAGATGCTAAAGCATTTACATGCGGTACCCAAACTGTCAGAAACATGGAAACATAAACACTAGAGATGTAGTGCCGCTCACCAGCAATCTCCAAGTAGAAATCTTTGATTTTTGGGGAGTGGACTTCATGGGTCGCTTCCTGAACTCAGAGGGCTGCAAATTCATTCTAGTGGCGGTAGACTATGTCTCCAAGTGGGTGGAAGCCTTGCGATGTGTCACACCCGGATTTACACAGAAGCCCGAATGTTGCCATATGTGTGCCCAGGAAGTCCACAGAACACATACAGCTTACAAATATGGAAATCAGAGTACCTATGCTCGAAAAAAATAGTTTATATCAGAGTTTACCTAAATAAAACACAGCAGAAGTCTAACTCTCTCGACGGGTAGAGCTACAAGTCCATAGGGACACCGACTGGTTGACCACAGCTCAGAAGTATAGAAGATCCTCAAGAAACTCAGTAGCAGCAGACTCATTTACTCCATCTGTTACCCATCCGGGATTTTGTTGAATAATGACAAGTGCAAGTAAAACATTTACTTAGCAAGTATAGCACGGGTGTATGAAGGCTCAAAGTAAGGCTAGACATGGCTGAACTGCGTTAGCATTTTTAGTTGGTTCGTTTTAACATTGTCCAAGTTACTACAAGTGAAAAGAACCCAATTGCAACCCAATTAATAAAGTATAAATGTCATTAAGCATAAATAAACATCATCTTCTAATAAAAAAGGATCTAGGCCGCTCGTGACCCTGAGCAAGCCTATCATGATAGATTTACACTCTGCAGAGGTTTCGCCCTTTAAAACCAGTCGCGTAAAAGCTCAAAAGAACTTTAAACCCAACCACGCGGAGGTGGATTAGACCTCACAAATCACACTTCCGAAGTGTGACCGCATAGGGACGCTAAGAGGCTTTTCACAAGACACCCTAACAAGACAGTGGCCGTTATGGTACAACACAGGGAGTTTGGCCCAAGGCACCGAGATCGACTTACGCCTACGGAGTCACACCATAAGGGGGTCGATGGCATCCAAAGCGCGGGCATCACACCCAACAATGCGCAACGTGTGGAGTTCCCCATCGTAGGGACTCCCAACACGGGACTGTGCCTCACAGGGACATAGCCGACGGATCGCCCATCCTCGGTGGATCAAACCATACACTCATGACTGATTCTCATAGCGCCGCCGGCCACTCCGGTAACCACTGACAAGCTAGAGACGTACATGCTACTTGTCCAAGACCATAGCCATAATAGTTCTAGCGGTGGCGACAGGCTCCTAGGTTGTCGCTTTAAGAACTGAACCTTACGGAGAGACACTAGAGCAAAGCACGAAGCACATGCTCTAGCTCCCTAAACCAAGTTGCTAAAAAGCAAGTTTTATCATTAATGTTGAAGTGAACCATTAAGTCAAAATTAACAGTTAAGTAATGGTGATAGTAACTGCGCATAGAAAAGATTCTACCCATATGCATAAAGACGAGGAAATCAAGGGACAGGATAATCAAGACAAGGTACAACCTTAAAGGTACATCAATTTAGACACATGCATGTATGAAATAAATGATTACAAAGTGGATAGGTAGCAAGGATTGTCCGTGCTATAACTTGCCTTCCTCAAAGTGCTGCTGTTGCTGCTGGTCCTGCACCTGCCCGTAGCCCCATGGGGCGCCCAGACTCCCCATGCCGCTCTCTTTTAGTGATGTTCAATCCCTTCACCCCGCTAAAGGCGATCAAGAAACCCCCACGCTCACCGTCACCAGGGCGCCCAACCATAGGCCAACTGCGCCTAAGGTCGGCATGCTCCTCAAGGGTGCTGGACTTTATGCTGCCAGTGCCCAAGGAAGAAGGAGCAAAGACGCCGGACTACACGCCTGAGAGCCCGCCACAGTTCGGCATCAAGGGCGAACGTACCCCCACCGGGTACGGAAAGGTGTTGATCCCGCCATTGAACCGGGACGAGCTGGGACTGGAGTCCTCCCAGTCTACTCCTCCACGGTGGCACCCGAAGCTGAGGCACCACAGGGAGCCTCCGCCCATCAAGGGTCTGCCAGGACAGATGGAGTTCTCCGAGGAGGAGGACGAAGAAGAAGAGAAACTGCCCACTCTAGAGAGCCTGAAGGAAGAACTAGCGCAAGCGCGCCAGAAAATAAACAACCTAGAGGAGAAGGTTGCATAGTGTGAGCTGGGACGGATGGAGACAGAGGACAAGATGGAGGTCCTCCGCAAAGGCCTGTCTGCTAAAATCAAGCAGCTCGCCAAGGCCACAGGCCCACCAGCAAAATAGTATCCCGCGATCGTTTCATTTTTTATAGAGCACCATTAGTTTAGTTCGTTAATTTGATTTAGTTTCATTCAGTTGCTTTCCTTAGAATAATGTTTAGGGTGTTCTGATTTATTTCCCTTCCCAATCATTTTGTTTCCAATAGTTTGATTAATAAAATAAAGTTTGAGTTGAATGAATAAAAGTGACGCTCTGGTTGGTGCAATTGAGCCATCCGGAGTATGCCTTGCTTAACAAAAAGAATACATGAGAACAGGATGACACAGGAGCGATACGGGATGAGGAAGCATGCACCGAGCCAATTCGGCCGAACCAGTTGGTTCGGCCGAACCAGCCCAACTCACCCCCTTCGCGCAACTACACGCTGGTTTGCACTCCTTACTCCTGTCCATTTTTTTGTGTTGTCACGTTTTGAATTCTAAACTTGCACACATCGTCTAAATGAAATGTTCTCGGTTTTTCTTTTATGCCATGAACTTGCCTATAGTTCATCTCAAACTTAGTACCTTTGCCTGTGAAATCTTTCATGATAGGACCCCCCTAGTCTAGGTTGTTGACGAATGGGATATGTCTCAATGAAATGAACTACTTGTTCATCTCACCATTCAGGAGAATTTAAGTTTTGAAAATATAAAACCATGCCCCATCCCTTCATCCTGTCCACTACTTCCACTTTACACATATGCTTGAGATGATCATGTTGTCCTAGGTCCATTGCAAGTATATCTATCAACATAGTGTAGTAGAAGTCCTCATGCTTTGGTGATACCCTAAAAAAGAGAGAGAGAAAGGAAAATAAAAGGGCTCATGAAAGTCCAAATGAAAAAAAATAAGACAAAAGAAAACTCCCAAAAAGGGAAGAGAAAAGAAAAGGGGTCATGAGGCTGAGGACCGACATGAACTCTTCATCCTTAACTTGCAATCTGACCAAGGGCGATGATGAGAGCTTCGGGAACTAATCTTCGACTTGACAGAAGTACATGACTTGACAAGATCACCACCTGAGAGACAAAGAAAAAATATAAATGAGAGTGAGTGAAAAGGAGTGACTCAAGAGAGCCGAGAGTATTAGGGATGAAGGGACGCGGGTCCTTTATTTGCAAAAACCAGAAACCCCGAATGTAGAATGAGCGAGAAGGTCTTGTTGTATGAGCCGTTCCTTTCATCAACCGCCCAAGATCCAGGGAATAGCCACTTCAAATTCACAAGTATGGAGAAAAGTTTGGAATATTCAATATGCAATTGTTAATGTCATGAAAGAACCCCTAGCTTAGTCTTCCTCTTATTTCAATTTCTTTACTCAAGACGAGCAAAGATCTAAGTTTGGGGGAGCTTGTTGGCGGTCGTTATGGCCTGATTTCCGACCTCCAACCGAGTATAAAATGAACCCAATGAAATCCTTCACCATAGATATAGGGTCTAACTCTAATCATTTCCATGAGTTTTGGTGATTATCCAGTGTGCAGGTACAATAAGGACGAATACGTGCCACAAGGGTGGAAATCGACCAATTCAGCCGAACGACACAATTCGACCAGTTACCCCCCTTAGTCGTACCCAACGCGAAGCACGATCGGAAGGCCATCCAAGCCATCAATGACCAAATAGTGATCCGGCATGACACGTGGACTAGTATCACCTCATCTTTGGGCCAAAAGCAGCAGAAGACCACCAAGAAATGACGAACCAGGACGACCCAGAGACAGAGGCGGTGCAGGGGAGCGTCACTGGGCCAAGAGCCCAGTTCGGCCGTATCTTCCAATTTGGCCGAACCGCCCCTAGGCAGAGGCAAAGCTAGCATCAAAATGAAGGTGGTGCACAACTCAAGTAACATACAAAAAATCTTTCTGTTATATGGTGAACATTAGTTAAGTTCATAGTAAAATTTGTATAGACCCTGGGGCCTGTGCACCATGGTGCCATAACGTGGCTTCGCCCCTGCCCCCAGGAGTTGCACCGCCTCTGCACCAAGGCGGTGCCACGTGCCAGTTCGGGCAAACTGCACGGTTCAGCAGAACCGGCTAGTTCGGCCAAATCAATCGGGCACCGCCTTGAGTTGCCTTTGTCACTGCTCCACCTCCCACCATCCTTGGCCACTATAAATGGAGGCCTCCCTTCACCTGCAGAAGACACAGCACAAGAGAGTTAGGATTAGCGAACCGCTACCACTTGTATCATTAGAAGATAGGGAGAGAGGAGAGGTGAGCGCCCCGGAGAGGAGCCGGAGTGTCGGCCCTCTTCCCGCTGTACCTCTACGGATGCGGCTCGGCTTCGAATGACATCCGGGTCATGTCTGGTAACTCTTGTATCTCTTTCTTATTAATTGAGCATTAAGTTCTTAGTTTTATATGCTTGCTGGTTCTTCGTTCAATGCTTAGTTGATTGGTATAATTGTATACTAGTTGCTTGGCTTGGGTGCTTATCTTTCTATAGGAGATAAGTATTAGTTTACTAGTGTAGGTGCGGTGCCTAGACTTGAGGCTAACGTAGTTTGCCCCTGAGTCTGCAGAGGTGGTAGTCGTTAGGTGGTGACAGCCATATACGGCCTTTGTAGCCCATCACGTTCGTCTCGGCTTGTAGGATCCCCCTTTCTCATCCCTTTCTGTGTGTGGTAGGTTTTGCTGTCCCGAAGCAAGTATCTAGCTGTACCTTCTGACCCACTCAGTTAATCAGTAGAGTGCTTCTACCAGGCTCGTGCCTCTCTACCCTCTTATCTCTTTTCATCCACTCTTTGTTGTTGTCATCCACTTCATCCGTTTCATCTACTCCATTCCATTTTCGCTAGATGATTTAGTTTAGAATCGGTTCACTTCTCGTTCCCCGTGGAAATCGATACCTTGGAATACTTCCGGGTGAAAGCTACATCTGTATCCGTCTGCTTGCGGATTTATCTGTAGGTCGTAAGGAGTGCCAACAGGCTACTAGCGGATATTCAAGGATTTTTATTCTTTTCAAAATTTATGGATTAATTCAAGCGAAGACCTTCGACTAGTTTTAACAAAACTACTCGAAGCTCGGTGGCTACACCCAATGGGTGCACCTACTCGATGGATACCATTGAACTGCTCCGTATGAAGACAAAAGACCACTTTAAACCTTTGACTACTTAAAAAATAGTTGGAGGCTCCGGGGCTACACCCATTGGGTGCATCAAAGATGCACTCCAATGGAAACTACTCGATACTGAAGACAAGAACGTCTTGGACTTTGCTCCAACTACTCGTGTCATCAAGAGACGAACCTTGAAGATGTTAAAATAGATTCAGGACTTTCGGCCCAAGTCCCAAGCGTCTAGGATGATTGAGGTGAATGCCAATAATAGGGTTATGGATGCATGGCATTGGCAAGTGAGTTCTGTCTGGTCACCTGGGTTGTCGTACGTTCTAATCGATGGATCGTCCGACCTTTGGCCGGGAGTCTACCTCCTCCCTTTATAGTTCAGGGAGGGCAAAGATACACATGTTGTATAGTTGAGTCTATTGTTATCGGACACTAGAGCACATGACATTGGGCGTGTTGTTGTCCTTGCAGATCCTTCTGCCCAGCGCAAATCAGTGAGCGTTTGCCAGCTTCAGTAGGCGGCGTGGTGGTTTCTGTAGAAAGCACGTGTCCCTGTGCTTGTCTCGGAGCGTCTTCCAGCGACCGTGCTGACCGGCGTCCATGCCCAGTCGTCGCCCGTACATTTGTTTGAGGGTTCTCCCACGCCTTGTCGAGGGCTTCGTCATGGAATTTGTACGGGAGTTGGCAGTACAAGAGCGTCGGAGTTGGCAGCACAGGTCTGCACAGGGCCTGGCGGGCTAGCATAGTGACAGGGGTTGGTGGTACAGTGACTAGGATTGGCCGCACAGGACCTCGCAGTCATGCACAACGTCGGGGATGGCCACACAGTGACCAGAGTTGGCGGACATGATTCAGGTCCTATCGTCTGTGCGGGATGGCTCGCAATCAGCTTTTTGACTTTGGCGTCCCGTGGAAACGCCGGGCATTGAATGCGCATATCAGCGGAGCAGACAAGCGCGCGCGGCAGGTTGAGGTGTAGCCTCGAGCGAGGTGGAGTTTCTGGAGTGGAGGGCCACACGGGGTTTGACCGCGGAGGCCTCGATCGAGGCGGGGTTTGCCTTCCGCTCGAGGAGGTCGGCACCCTCGATCGAGGCGGAGATGGATCGCGCACCAGGACCCTTTCGGGAGGTCTCAAATGGGCAGTTGGCCCATGATGGGCCGTGGGCTCTGTGCGCTTAGACCTTCATCGATTGGTGAAGATTTCATTGTGGTCTGTTTGCGTTTTTCAAGGGTGGTTATCCCTTAGGTTAGGGGACCCTTTATGGTCATCCCCAACTATGGCCCCTGAGCCTTGGCTGGACGTGGATCAGTCCGCTAAGGCTTGCGTTCCTGCAGCGACGTCTTGGGTGCTCTGTATGGGGTTACTGCTTTGAACTTGTGAGAGTTTCCGTGGGGGGCGCGCTAGCGCACCCGCGGGTGTAGCCCCCGAGGCCTTGGAGGAGTGAGTGTACTCTTCCAAGGGCTATAGCATTTGGTTTTATGGTCTATCGAGTGACGTGCTTGCCCAGCGTTTGTTTCAGCCGGCCTCGGTGTTTTTTCAGTCGGCATCAGAAATCTACACTTGTGAGGAAACGTCGTGCCCGTACAGACCACTCTCCAGAGAGTTTGCTCAAGCATTCGATGGGGTTGACCCGACAGGGATCTCGTACTCAGGTGATCGTGTGATTTGTTCAAAGGGTATGACTGTTGTGCGAGGAGCCCCCGAGCTGTGGCCCGAGTAGGGTCGATCAGGGGAAACCCTTGACTTCAAGTTACGACCCTCATCGCCCTTCCGCAGGGAGGAGGTGTGAGGCAATCCACGCTGCCCACGAGCGGGCCACGAGTCATGGATGTCTCGGTGAGCTATTAGCGGGTCGTTCAAGTGGACGTCTGCGCCCCGTTCGATACGGGTCGGCTTCGTGGTCCGGAGACACGTCTCATGAAAGTGCTCGCAAAGGTTTGTGAGGTAGGGCTCGACCCCATTCGATAGGGGTCGAGGGCTCATTGCTCTTCCTCATCGGGATCCCTCGGTCTAGCTGCCTTTGTCTGGCCTTGAATACAACGTAGGGCATCCCCGAACTCCGCGTTCGAGGATAGGCTCGATCGAGCACCCCTGGTTGCCCCTGACTCTGTTGATCTGGGGCACCTGTCGAACCCTCGATGGGCTAGGCTTCGAATCCCTGATCAGTAAGGCCTCATGAGGAGGTGCCTTACCTTGGAAGGTACTCTCGGGGAGATATTCCCATTTGGCCTTTGGCTTGACCGAGTCGTGCGCGCGGACATGGCTGACGTGGCCCGAGGCGGTCGGAGCGGGCGCGCCTTTTTAGGTGAGAGCGACGCACGCGCAAGCGGTTTTGAAGAGACATGCTACAGTCCCGTCTTAGATTGCGCGCACGTGGGTTTTTACTCCCAGATGGGGCGCAGTCGTCAGTGACGGTGGCACCCACCGCATTGATTGCACCTGGGTACAAAACGAGAAGTCGGAGAGGTAGTTCTCCTTACCTTAGCCATTTGCCATCGCCCCTGCCTTTGCTTCCCTGAGCTATGCCGCGAGGAAGAAGAGAGAGATCTTGCACGAGCGCGCCGCCGTGACTTGTTCCATCTCCTTTCCCCCGCAACCATGGTTGAGATTAGGGACCCTGCGCCGTGGAGCATATCCACCGTGGATGCGCACTACATCGGAGGGCTTGCCGAGGCCAGGCTGCTGCCCAAGATTTTTACTCCGGAGAAGCCGGAGTGGATTGCCCCGCCGCCGTCGCATGGGGAGCCAAACCCCCCGCCGGGCTACGTCGTCAGCCTGGCGCGGCTGCACGAGCGGGGGTTCGGCGCCCCCGTGGGGCAGTTCATCCGGGGGCTATGCCACCACTACAAGTTGGAGCTGCACAACTTCGCCCCCAATGCCATATCACAAGCGGCGGTCTTCGTCGCGATCGACGAGGGCTACCTGGGGGTTGAAGCGCACTGGGATCTGTGGGTTCACCTCTTTTGAGGTGAGGTCCACGCAACCGCCGTTGAAGCGAGGGGGTGCGGAAGGCCGTCCGCGTCGGTGGCCTTGACATCCACGCTCGGGAGAACATGAACAGCCTCTACGTCCCCTACATGATGACCTCCAATAATCAAGACTGGGACAAGGGGTGGTTCTGCCTTCGCAACGACGACGCCCGGCTCCCGGCGTACACGGGCAAGGTGCTGCGGGAGAAGCGGATCTCCTGGTCGCACAGCGTGTCCCCGCCCGAGCGCCAGGCCAAGCTTGGGGTCGTCACCGATGCGCTGAGCTCCTTGGCGAAGGAGGGGCTGACCACCGCGGCCGTGATCGCGAACTTCCACCGGCAGAGGGTGGCCCCGCTGATGGAGCGAAGGCTCCCCATCTACGAGCTGAAGCCAGGGGTTCCCTTCGAAGGCTCTCACATGATGTAGGAGCTGCTCGCCACCGGGCACGCGGGTGAGAGGGTGAGGCACGCAGTGGAGTGCTCCAAGATGGATTCCTCTGATGTTGTGCTGTGGGCCATCATGATGCGTCCCGAGGAGGGCCATCTCCAATTTGTAAGTGTTCGATTCCAATCTCATCAATTCGATTCGCTGTATGATTGATTTCCGTCTCCTGACTCTTGTCGTGATTTCAGGGATTGTCCCGCAAGGGGTACCGGTCGGATCCTCCACTCCCCGAGGTCCACAAGGCAAATCGTCTTCTTGCCGAGAGGCAAAAAGCATAGAAGGACGCCGAGAAGCGGAGGCGCGAGCAGAAACAGCGGCGGAAGGCCGCACACGAGAAGGAAAACCGGAAGCGGGCGAGGGAGGGTCGCTCCCCGCTAACAATTCCGGACAGTACCCCCGTGCCGGACGACGACTCGTCCGAGGATCTCGCGGGACCCTCGCTGCCGGCCGTTATGGAGGAGAAGTCCACGCCTGCGACGGCGCAGACCCAGACCACGCCCGCGTCGGTGGCGGGCGGGGCAACCTCGACGCGCCGGTGCTATAACACCCTAAAATAGCCCTATTTAAAATTTTAGTAATTAATTTGCTTTTTACTAAAGTGCTCATAATTAATATAGGGCAAATAAATAATTTCTAGGGAATTAAAATCAAATATAAGGCTTAGAAACATTTTTGTTGCATTCATGCTGCTGCATTGAGTTTTGGTTGCTAGCGGTTCAAATAACAATTTAAATCTAGTTTAAATTCGAATTTGAATTGCCCTGTTTTGAGCCCTAGAATAGTTGTTTCGGCCTAAATTCGCTTTTGCTCCCTAAACTTTTTCCTCGGTCCGCTCTTGCTCCCTCCTTTCTTTCCCGAGCGCAGCCTAGCCCCTCCTTCTCTCTTTTCTCCGCCAGCCCAGTAGCTCCCCGCGCGCGCGGCCCAGCCAGCTCTCGACCCAAGCTCGCGCTCCCCCACCACCGCTTCGGCCCACTCTGCACCCCGCCTTCTCTTCGGCTCAGCAACAGCAGCAAAGCCAGCCCAGCAGCAACTCCGCGCTAGCCCGCAGCGCGTCCTCGCCTCCCCTCGCTGCCACACGGACCCCAGCTGTCGGGCTCGTCCCCTACCTCACGTCGGACTCGGACCCGAGCCCAAGCTCGACACCGGCCACGCCTAGCCCACCTAAGCTCACCTCCCGCGCGCATGTGGACCTCCCCAAGCCTTCCCCGAAGCTTTGCGCCGCCGCTCCTTCCTTTTTGGCGCTGCTCCACGCTTAGAAAGCCCCTCCCCACATGGAAGGAGAAATCCGCCGACCGCCGCACGAATTGTGTGGCAGCCAATGCCAGCCCCAGGGCACTATAAAAACCACGCCCCCGCACCACTAAGCCCTCGCTAAACCTACACCCAAGCATTCTACCCCCTAGCCGCCCGAGCTCGCTTGCGCCGATGCCGCCCTCAAGCTCCACCGGTCACGATCATCGATCCCCGCTGTCGCCTCCCTTTGCTCGACAAGACCCCACCTCAGAGCTTCTTGAGGAGGTAACCAAGCCATTTGAGTAGCTCCCGTCCTTCGTTTTGCCTTATACCCCACCTAATCGCTCATCGGACTTGCACAGATTCGCCGCGGCCGCCTTGACTCATCGACCGCCATCGTCGTCACACCACCGTCGACTTGAAGCCCCTGGGTGAGCTCGTCGTCTCCTCCCGAAGCTGCAGGACCAAACTGCGTGTCAAATAGTGGCCTGTAGCTCGATCTGGGCTCTACTCCGGCGAACTTCCTCCGTCAGCCGAGCGGCGCCACCGCGTCCCCAGCTCGCTGCCGGCTAAACCAATCCCCATCTAACCCTGGCCGCCCGATCTAGATCCAACGACTGCCACGCATCCGATTCCCAAGTCAAACCTGGTGCATACCGGTCAGCGAGCGCCTTTTTGCTAAAGAGCCCCTGCACTTTCTTGAAACCAACCCGCGGTCCAGCGTAGTTCTAAAAGTATTTACATCTAGGTCTTGTTTTATTCGTTTAACCCCCTAAGCTTTTTGAATAATAGAACCCACCGTCCTGTCCTTTTTCTTTTGCATGTTAGCCCTTTGGTTTTTTATGAAATTTCATATAGGTCCTCAGTTTTTCATAAATAGGCCCCTAGAAACTTTATAGCCCTTGAACCTTAGAAACATCATAACTTTCTTGTTTTAGCTCCGATTAACGTGATTCTTGTGCTCATTTGTTTGTAGCGAAGCGTAGATTAGTTTTATAGCCTCTTTTGTTCTGTTTCTACTATTTGGTGTATTGTTCTAATAGAATAATTTTGTTTGCATGTATTGGCTTGTATGGTTGCTTGCGTGGTGATTCGTGTCCAGTCGGTGAGCTGTTTGCGTTGGAGTTCGAGTACAAGGAGGGTTTCCAGGAGTAGGACCAATAATAGCCGCAACACTTTGAGGAAGGCAAGTTATACCACAGAGAATCCTTGCTACCTATCCACCTTGTAATCATTTATTTCATACATGCTTGTGTCCAAATTGATGTACCTCTAAGGATGTACCTAGTCTTGATTATCCTATCCTTTGATTACCTTGGGTTTATGCATATGGGTAGAATTCTTGCTATGCGTAGCTACTATCACCATTGTTTAATTGTTAATTTTGACTTAATGGTTCACTTCAACATAATGATAAAACTTGCTTTTTAGCAACATGGTTTAGGGAGCTAGAGCATGTGCTTCGTGCTTTGTTCTAGTGTCTCTCCGTAATGTTCGGTTCTTAAAGCGGCAACCCAGGAGCCTGTCGCCACTGCTAGAACTATTATGGCTCTGGTCTTGGTCAAGTAGCATGTACGTCTCTAGCTAGCCAGTGGTTACCGACGGGGCCGACGACGTTATGGGAAACATGGGTGAGAGTATGTCTTGATCCACCGAGGACGGGAGATCTGTCGGCTATGTCCCCGTGAGACATAGTACCATACTGGGAGTCCCTGCGATGGAGAACTCCACATGTTGTGCATTGTTGGGTGTGATGCCCGTGCTCTGGACGCCATTAACCCCCCTATGGTGTGACTCCGTAGGCGTACGTCAATCTCGGTGCCTGGGCCATGCTGCCTATGTTGTACCATAATTGGCCACAGTCTTGTTAGGATGTCTTGTGAAAAGCCTCGTAGCGTCCCTATGTAGTCATACCTTGGAAGTGTGATGTTTGCGTGGTTGGGTGCAAAGTTCCTTTAAACTTTTACGTGGCTGGTGGGTAAAGGGCGAAACCTCTGCAAAGTGAAAATCTATCATGATAGCCTTGCTCAAGGTCACGAGTGGCCTGGATCCTTTTTTATTAGAAGATGATGTTTATTGATGCTTAATTTCACTTATACTTTATTAATTGGATTGCAACTGGGTTCTATTCACTTGTAGTAACTTGGATAATGTTAAAATGAACTAACTGAAAATGCTAATGCAGTTCATGTCACACCCGGATTTACACAGAAACCCGAATGCTTCTATATGTGTGCCCAGGAAGTCCACAGAACACATATAGATAACAAATATGATAAACAGAGTACATATGCTCGAAGAAAATGGTTTTACATCAGAGTTTGACTAAAATAACTAAATAACACAGCGGAAGACTAATTATTAACTCTCTCTCTAAACGAAGACGAAATCCATAATCCACAGGGACACCGACTGGTTGAGCACAGCTAGTAGAATGGTAGATCTTCAGGAAACTCAATAGCAGCAGTACCATCTAATCCATCTGTTACCCATCCGGGATTTTGTTGAATGGCAAGTGTAAGTAAATGACTTACTTAGCAAATACAACACGGTAATGAAGTCTTAAAAGAAAGGCTTGACACGGCTGTACTGCATTCGCAATTTTAGTTGTTTCATT
This sequence comes from Echinochloa phyllopogon, assembly GCA_033239725.1. Classification (NCBI taxonomy): domain Eukaryota; kingdom Viridiplantae; phylum Streptophyta; class Magnoliopsida; order Poales; family Poaceae; genus Echinochloa; species Echinochloa phyllopogon. The sequence goes on along the minus strand of BTCW01000016.1, from coordinate 9,296,543 downwards.
TTATCATAAACCAAGATTACTACAATTAAGTGAATCCCAGTTGCAAACCCAATTAATAAAGTAGAGGTGAACATTTAAACAATAATAAGTATCAATTTCTAATCAAAAAGGATCCAGGCCGCTCTTGACCCTGAGCAAGGCTATCATGATAGATTATACACTCTGCAGAGGTTTCGCCCTTTACCCACCAGTCGCGTAAAAGTTCAAAGGAACTTTGCACCCAACCACGCACATCAACACTTCCGAGGTGTGACTGCATAGGGACGCTACGAGGCTTTTCACAAGACACCCTAACAAAACAGTAGCCGTTATGGTACAACCTAGGCAGCATGACCCAAGGCACCGAGATTGACTTACGCCCATGTCGCAACACGAGGGGGTCAATGGCGTCCAAGCGCGGAAAAGAACAACAACAACAAAATAAATAGCGCAATGTGTGGAACCCCCGCCATACGGAAGCTCCCAACACGGGACTGTGTCTCACGGGGACATAGCCAACGGATACTCCGTCCTCGGTGGATCAAACCATACTCTCACCCATGCTTCCCATAACGCCGTCGGCCCGTCGGTAACTACTGTCAAGCTAGAGCCGTACATGCTACTCGTCCAAGACCAGAGCCATTATAGTTCCGGTGGTGGCGACAGGTTCCTGGGTTGCCGCTTTAAGAACCAGTCCTTACGGAGAGACACTAGGGCCAAGCATGGAGCATACGCCCTAGCTCCCTGATCCATGTTGCTAAAAAAAGCAAATTTTAACATTAACATTGAAGTGAACCGTTAAGTCAAGATTAACAGTTAAACATTGGTGACAGTAGCGGCGCTTAGCAAAGATCTACCCATATGCAATAACCCAGGGTAATCAAGGTATAAGATAAACAAAACTAGGAATAACCTTAATAGGAACAATTTAGACACATGCATATGCAGTAAATAGTGTAAAGGTGTGTTTAGGTAGCAAGGATTGTCCGTGCTGTACTTGCCTTCGTCCAACTGCTGCTGTTGCTCTTGCTGCTGCTGTTGGTCTTGCTCCTCGTAACCCTCGAACTCAAACGTGTACGGCTCACCGACTGGACTCATACATCAACACACAAGCATCCATACAAGCCAGTACATGCAATCAATAATAATCTATTAGAACAGTACACCAAACAATAGAAACAGAACAAAAGAAGGCTGAAAAACTAATCTACGCTTCGCTACGAACACGTGAGCGCGAGAATCACTCAAATCAGAGCTAAAACGAAGAAGTTATGGCTTTTCTAAGATTCAGGGACTTGCTGGCAAAGTTTTAAAAGTTCCAGGGGCTTATTTGCAAAAACTCAGAGGCTAAAACATAATTTTATATAAAAATAGGAGGGTTTATTTGCAATTTGACTAAAACAGGACCTCGGGTACTATTTTTAAATAAGACAGGGGGTTTTCTGTAAAAATCAGGACTTAATTGTAATTATTTTTGAATAAAACAGGACTGCGGGTTAATTTTGAAAAAGGATAGGGGCTCTTTTGAAAAACGCCAAGGTTGACTCAGTTGACCGGTATGGTCGACTTTGACTTGGCTCGGTTGACTCGATCTGAACCGCTGGTTTTGGATTGGAGGGCAGAGATTAGATCGGGGGGGGGAAGGAGGGTCGCCGGCGGTGAGGTGCTGCGGCGGCGCCGCCTGCGCGCGCGGCGGAGGGTCGCCGGCGAAACGCGCGAGCGCGCTATGGGGCATGGTTCGGGACGCGGTCTGGCTCTACAGGACCGGAGCGACGCGACGGGTTGAATGAGGGTGCTCTCGTCGACGGGGACGCGACAGCGGCGGCCGGCGACGAACCATGGCGGCGGCGGCGTTCGGGCAGTGACGACGGGGAAGCTACGGTGCACGAAACAGAGCTAGACTAGGCTCGGGAGCGAGCTTACCTGCTGGTGAAGCTTCTTGGGCAGCTAATTCGACTCGAGCGGCGGCGAGTCGGTGGATCCGCGGCGGAGCAAATCTCGGGCGGCGGCTATGGCGGCGGCTGCGCGGGAATCGAGAGCGAGGGCGGCTAGGGTTGGATAGGGTTCGTGAGACGGCGGCGGTAGCTATTTGAAGGGCGACCGAGGGGAGGGTCCGGGGTTTTCTCGGCGTTCGCGCCGTGGCCGACCGGGACTCCGGCGGTCGGGGCCGAGTCCAACTCGGACGGAGGTCAGGGATGACCCTGACGAGTGGGGCCCGCTCGGTCAGCGGCAGAGGGGGGGAAGACGCTGCGGGCCGCGGGGCAGGCCGGCGCGCTGGTGGGCCGAGCGGAGCGGGAGGCAGGCCGGGGAAGCGGGGCGCTGCGCTGGCTGCTGCTGGGCCGGACCGGGCCGAAAGCGGGACGCGCAGGTCGGCTGGCCGGGCAGAACAGGCCGGCAACGGGCCAAGAGCAGAGCAGGCCGCTGGGCCAAAAGTGAGAAAAGGGAAAATGGGCTGCTGCGAGAAAAAGAGAAGAGGGCCGAATTCAGCCGGGGAAAAATAGTTTAGGGAGGAAAAACGGACTCGGGCCGCAGAAACTTTTCTAGAGCTCCAAACTAAGCGATTCAAATTCGAATTTAAACAGAATTTAAATTCCAATTGAACCACACACAAACAAAACTCAATGCAGTCGGCATGAATGCAACAAAAATGTTTCTAACCTTATATTTAATTTTATTTCTCATAAATAATTTATTTTCCTTAGATAAATATGAGCATCAAATTAAATAAAAACAATTTAATTTCTAAATTTTTAAAATAAGCATTTTTAGGGTGTTACAATCCTACCCCCCTTAAGATGAATCTCGCCCTCGAGATTCGGACGTGGATGGGAATAACTGTGGATATTCAGCTCTGAGATCTTCTTCTCTTTCCCAAGTCGCTTCATCCACTGAATGACGGCTCCACTGAACCTTGCACATCCGGATCACTTTATTTCTGGTGACTCTTTCTGACTCCTCCAATATACTGACAGGATGCTCCGTATAGGTAAGATCTTCCTCCACATTCAGCTCGTCAATCGGAATCTGTTCCTCAGGTACTCGCAAACACTTTTTCAACTGAGACACATGGAACACATCATGTACTCCCGCTAACTTCTCTGGTAGCTCTAATTGATATGCCACCTCACCTTTCCGACCAAGTACCTTGAACGGTCCAATGTATCGAGGTGCTAACTTGCCCTTAACGTTGAACCTCTTCACGCCTCTCATGGGTGACACCTTGAGATACACGAAGTCTCCAATTTCAAAACTGAGATCTCTCCGTCGGTTATCTGCATAGCTCTTCTGTCTGGATTGTGCCACTTTCAGATTCTGTCTGATTATCTGCACTTGTCGCTCTGCTTCTCTTAGTATCTCAGGTCCAAATACCTGACTTTCTCCCGTCTGATTCCAGAATAGTGGTGTTCTACACTTTCTGCCATACAAAGCCTCGAACGGTGCCATCTGCAAACTCTTCTGATAACTGTTGTTGTACGAGAATTCCGCGTACGGTAAACTCTTGTCCCAACTGGCACCATATTGTAGAGCACATGCTCTCAACATATCTTCCAATATCTGATTTGTCCGTTCGGTCTGCCCATCTGTCTGTGGATGGTAAGCTGAACTGAAATGTAGCTTAGTGTCCATAGACTCATGCAATTGTCGCCAAAAGTGTGATGTGAACTGGGTACCTCGATCTGACACTATTCTTTTCGGTACCCCATGCAAACACACAATCCTCTCCATATACAACTCTGCTAGTCGGGCTCCCGAATAAGTGGTCTTCACTGGTAGGAAATGCGCCACCTTGGTCAGACGATCCACGATTACCCAGATTGAGTCATATCCTCTCTGAGTGCGAGGTAAGCCAGTGATCAAATCCATACCGACTTCTTCCCACTTCCATTCAGGTACCTTCAGGGGCTGAAGCAAACCTGCTGGCCTCTGATGTTCAGCCTTGACTCTCTGACACGTGTCACATAGAGCTACGTATGTGGCCACATCTCTCTTCAATCCGTACCACCAAAATCTCTCTTTGATATCTTGGTACATCTTGGTACTACCTGGGTGTATCGAATATGCCGATTCATGGGCTTCCCTGAGAATGGCATCCCTGATCTGCACTACATCTGGTACACAGATCCGCTTCTCGTACCACAATGTTCCTTGGTCATCCACTCGAAAACCAGGGGCTTTTCCTAATGCCACCAGTTCCACGATCTCCTTGATCTTCTCATCTGTGAGCTGTCCTTTTCGGATCTCTTGTTCCAAGGTCGGTTCTACTGCCATCTCGGTGACGCTAGTCACAAATCCCAAACTCATCCTTTCAAACTCTAAACTGAGTTCCTCCGACAAACAATGTCCCGTGATCTTATTCACGTAACTCCTTCTACTCAGAGCATCTTCCACCAAGTTGGCCTTCCCTGGATGATAATGAATTTCCAGGTCGTAGTCCTTGATCAACTCTAACCAACGACGTTGTCTCATATTCAGATCTGACTGTGTGAACACATACTTGAGACTCTTGTGGTCAGTGAAAATATCACACTTATGTCCAATCAAGTAATGCCTCCAAATTTTCAAAGCATGCACTACAGCTGCTAACTCCAGGTCGTGTGTCGGGTAGTTCTGCTCGTGCTTCCTCAACTGTCTCGATGCATAAGCTACTACTCTGCCTTCCTGCATGAGCACACATCCCAAACCTAGACGAGATGCATCGCAGTAGATAGAGAAGCTCTTGGTTATATCCGGCAACACTAGCACAAGTGCTGTTGTCAACCTCTTCTTCAATTCCTCAAAGCTAGCCTGACACTCTTCAGTCCAAACAAACTTGGCATTTTTCTCCAATAATGCCGTCAAGGGTTTAGCAATCTTGGAGAATCCTTCGATGAACCTCCGATAGTATCCAGCCATTCCAAGGAAACTTCTGATTTCACTCACATCCTTAGGCGGATTCCAACTCAACACATCACTAACCTTCTTCGGATCGACTGCCACTCCACCGTTGGACAGTACGTGTCCCAAGAATGCTACTTCCTTCAACCAAAACTCACACTTGCTCAGCTTGGCATACAACTGATGCTCACGAAGTCTCTGCATCACCAACCTCAGATGTTCTTCGTGTTCTTCCTCGTTCTTGGAGAAAACCAGAATGTCATCAATGAACACTACCACAAACTTGTCAAGATAGTCCATGAACACACTGTTCATCAAATACATGAAGTATGCCGGTGCATTTGTCAAACCAAAAGACATGACTGTGAACTCATATAGACCATATCGGGTTGTGAAGGCTGTTTTGGGGATGTCTGTCGCTCGTATCCTCATCTGATGGTAACCGGATCGGAGATCGATCTTAGAGAACACACATGCTCCTTTCAACTGGTCGAAGAGATCATCAATCCTTGGCAGCGGGTATTTGTTCTTGATGGTCACTTCATTCAAAGCTCGATAATCCACACACAATCTCTGGGTCCCATCTTTCTTATCCACAAACAAAACTGGTGCTCCCCAAGGGGATGAACTAGGACGAATATACCCTTTTGCTAACAATGCCGTTAACTCCTCCTTAAGTTTTTCTAGTTCTTTTACTCCCATTCTATATGGCCTCTTAGCTATAGGTGCAGTACCAGGCTTAAGATCAATAACAAATTCAACTTCGCGGTCTGGGGGCATACCTGGTAACTCATCTGGAAACACGTCTGGGAATTCGCACACCACTCTGATGTCTTCCAGTGCTACACCTTCGGCTTGGTAGATCTAATTGTGTCCTACGAGGCTAGCTGCTTGGTATTCCACTTTCTCACCAGTCTTTGCTGTCAGCTGCACTATCCTTTTGGAGCATTGAATCACCCCATCATATCTGGCTAACCAGCTCATACCCAGAATCAGGTCAAACCCAAGAGTTTCTAGGACTATCGGGTTCACCACAAAGTCTACCCCCCTTATGGTGATGGTGATACAGGGGCAACGTAAAGTGGCACGCTGTTCTCCCCCAGGTGAACTAACTACCATGGGGTTCCCCATAGGTTGCAAGATCATCATGTTCTTTTTTACGAAAGCAGCAGATATGAAAGCATGCGAAGCTCCAGTATCAAACAAAACAGTTGCGAGAGACAAGTTGACAGGGAACGTACCCACAACGACATCCGTGGCTCCTTCTGTGGTTTCCGCACCCATGTGGTTGACCTTTCCTCTCGCTGGGTTCTGCTGCTGATTCCCGTTCTGGTGCTGCGGTTGTCCAATCCTCGGATTGTTGTTCTGACCCACAGTGTTCTGAGCCTTGCGAGGACAAGCGCTGGCGTAGTGTCCCAGCTCACCACAACCAAAACACCTCGGAGCCGTAGGTGCATTGTTGGTTGGATTGGGGCGTTGGACAGGACCGCTCTGTGGTTGGTTCTGAGGACGCTGCTGAGGTAGTGCTGAGGGGTACTGGGGACGTGGCTGGTACTAGGGACGTTGCTGATACTGGTTGCGGTTCATCAAACCGGACTGTCCCTGGAAACGCTGTGGAGTCACCATCTGCTGGTTTCCTTGCTGAGGATTGAAGCGAGGGCGAACATTGCTTCCTGACGGTGCGCCTTGAAGCTTTCTCTTCTTTTCTTCCATCTCACGGCGCTTGTGCTCCAGCAGTAGGGCGCTATCCACCAGTTCTTGAAAAGTGGCGAACCTAGAGCACAGGAGCTGGTACTGGAGTGTATCATGCAGGCCATCACGGAATCGGGTCTGCTTCTTCCTATCCGTATTCACGTCCTCTGGAGCATAACGGGCCAACTCAATGAACTTGTCACGATAAGCGGTGACACTCATACCTTCTTGCTTCAATGCCAGGAACTCCTTCTTCTTCAAGGTCATCAGAGCTTCCGGCACGTGGTGAGAACTGAAGCTGTCGCGGAACTCCTGCCAAGTGATCTGATCAGGATTGGGGTGAGCATATTGGTACGCATCCCACCAATCCAAAGCTGCTCCCTGGAGCTGTCCGCTTCCATACAACACCTTCTCCCGGTCGTTGCACTGTGCGATGTCCAGCTGTCGTTCCACTGCCTTGAGCCAGTCCTCTGCTTGCATTGGGTCGCTAGACTTGTTGAAGGTAGGAGGGCGTCCCTTCATAAACTCGCCCCTTTTATCTCTGGGCTGCACGTAGTGCTGTTGGGGCGGGTTCTGCTGATTCTGCTGCATCAGTGCTATGGTTTGCGCCATCTGCTGTGTCAGCTGGAGTTGCATCTGCATCATCTGCTCCATGGTGAGTGGCGGTGGTGGGTTCTGGTTCTGGATGCTTCCACTGCCTCCGGGGTTGCTTCTGGTGTTAACCATCTACCATATCAAGAAATCTCCCATCAGTATTCCCGCCAACTGGTATTAGATAACCCATGCCTTGGAAAGATATGATTCAGAGGTATAGAGAGTAAGACAAAGGAGGTGCAAAGAAGACAGCTAACCCAACTATTTATTCACTAATATTCCTTAAACCTTAGTCCTATAACTAGATGGAGATAGACTTGCGTCTATGACCATCACAATCATTACAAAGATCCAAATCAAACATAAGCATAATAACAGTAAAATCAAGCACCCAAAGACATGATTCACACAAGACTCGACAGCACTGGTTTTGAAAATCGTAACTAAATGATCTGAAACAAAAAAAAATCATGGTGGTCTCCTAGTGATTTTTCAACCGTTCTAACTAGGCTGCGTTCCTACAGTCAGCACTGCTCTGATACCAATCTGTCACACCCGGATTTACACAGAAACCCGAATGCTTCTATATGTGTGCCCAGGAAGTCCACAGAACACATATAGATAACAAATATGATAAACAGAGTACATATGCTCGAAGAAAATGGTTTTACATCAGAGTTTGACTAAAATAACTAAATAACACAGCGGAAGACTAATTATTAACTCTCTCTCTAAACGAAGACGAAGACGAAGACGAAATCCATAATCCACAGGGACACCGACTGGTTGAGCACAGCTAGTAGAATGGTAGATCTTCAGGAAACTCAATAGCAGCAGTACCATCTAATCCATCTGTTACCCATCCGGGATTTTGTTGAATGGCAAGTGTAAGTAAATGACTTACTTAGCAAATACAACACGGTAATGAAGTCTTAAAAGAAAGGCTTGACACGGCTGTACTGCATTCGCAATTTTAGTTGTTTCATTTTATCATAAACCAAGATTACTACAATTAAGTGAATCCCAGTTGCAAACCCAATTAATAAAGTAGAGGTGAACATTTAAACAATAATAAGTATCAATTTCTAATCAAAAAGGATCCAGGCCGCTCTTGACCCTGAGCAAGGCTATCATGATAGATTATACACTCTGCAGAGGTTTCGCCCTTTACCCACCAGTCGCGTAAAAGTTCAAAGGAACTTTGCACCCAACCACGCACATCAACACTTCCGAGGTGTGACTGCATAGGGACGCTACGAGGCTTTTCACAAGACACCCTAACAAAACAGTAGCCGTTATGGTACAACCTAGGCAGCATGACCCAAGGCACCGAGATTGACTTACGCCCATGTCGCAACACGAGGGGGTCAATGGCGTCCAAGCGCGGAAAAGAACAACAACAACAAAATAAATAGCGCAATGTGTGGAACCCCCGCCATACGGAAGCTCCCAACACGGGACTGTGTCTCACGGGGACATAGCCAACGGATACTCCGTCCTCGGTGGATCAAACCATACTCTCACCCATGCTTCCCATAACGCCGTCGGCCCGTCGGTAACTACTGTCAAGCTAGAGCCGTACATGCTACTCGTCCAAGACCAGAGCCATTATAGTTCCGGTGGTGGCGACAGGTTCCTGGGTTGCCGCTTTAAGAACCAGTCCTTACGGAGAGACACTAGGGCCAAGCATGGAGCATACGCCCTAGCTCCCTGATCCATGTTGCTAAAAAAAGCAAATTTTAACATTAACATTGAAGTGAACCGTTAAGTCAAGATTAACAGTTAAACATTGGTGACAGTAGCGGCGCTTAGCAAAGATCTACCCATATGCAATAACCCAGGGTAATCAAGGTATAAGATAAACAAAACTAGGAATAACCTTAATAGGAACAATTTAGACACATGCATATGCAGTAAATAGTGTAAAGGTGTGTTTAGGTAGCAAGGATTGTCCGTGCTGTACTTGCCTTCGTCCAACTGCTGCTGTTGCTCTTGCTGCTGCTGTTGGTCTTGCTCCTCGTAACCCTCGAACTCAAACGTGTACGGCTCACCGACTGGACTCATACATCAACACACAAGCATCCATACAAGCCAGTACATGCAATCAATAATAATCTATTAGAACAGTACACCAAACAATAGAAACAGAACAAAAGAAGGCTGAAAAACTAATCTACGCTTCGCTACGAACACGTGAGCGCGAGAATCACTCAAATCAGAGCTAAAACGAAGAAGTTATGGCTTTTCTAAGATTCAGGGACTTGCTGGCAAAGTTTTAAAAGTTCCAGGGGCTTATTTGCAAAAACTCAGAGGCTAAAACATAATTTTATATAAAAATAGGAGGGTTTATTTGCAATTTGACTAAAACAGGACCTCGGGTACTATTTTTAAATAAGACAGGGGGTTTTCTGTAAAAATCAGGACTTAATTGTAATTATTTTTGAATAAAACAGGACTGCGGGTTAATTTTGAAAAAGGACAGGGGCTCTTTTGAAAAACGCCAAGGTTGACTCAGTTGACCGGTATGGTCAACTTTGACTTGGCTCGGTTGACTCGATCTGAACCGCTGGTTTTGGATTGGAGGGCAGAGATTAGATCGGGGGGGAAGGAGGGTCGCCGGCGGTGAGGTGCTGCGGCGGCGCCGCCTGCGCGCGCGGCGGAGGGTCGCCGGCGAAACGCGCGAGCGCGCTATGGGGCATGGTTCGGGACGCGGTCTGGCTCTACAGAACCGGAGCGACGCGACGGGTTGAATGAGGGTGCTCTCGTCGACGAGGACGCGACAGCGGCGGCCGGCGACGAACCATGGCGGCGGCGGCGTTCGGGCAGTGACGACGGGGAAGCTACGGTGCACGAAACAGAGCTAGACTAGGCTCGGGAGCGAGCTTACCTGCTGGTGAAGCTTCTTGGGCAGCTAATTCGACTCGAGCGGCGGCGAGTCGGTGGATCCGCGGCGGAGCAAATCTCGGGCGGCGGCTATGGCGGCGGCTGCGCGGGAATCGAGAGCGAGGGCGGCTAGGGTTGGATAGGGTTCGTGAGACGACGGCGGTAGCTATTTGAAGGGCGACCGAGGGGAGGGTCCGGGGTTTTCTCGGCGTTCGCGCCGTGGCCGACCGGGACTCCGGCGGTCGGGGCCGAGTCCAACTCGGACGGAGGTCAGGGATGACCCTGACGAGTGGGGCCCGCTCGGTCAGCGGCAGAGGGGGGGAAGACGCTGCGGGCCGCGGGGCAGGCCGGCGCGCTGGTGGGCCGAGCGGAGCGGGAGGCAGGCCGGGGAAGCGGGGCGCTGCGCTGGCTGCTGCTGGGCCGGACCGGGCCGAAAGCGGGACGCGCAGGTCGGCTGGCCGGGCAGAACAGGCCGGCAACGGGCCAAGAGCAGAGCAGGCCGCTGGGCCAAAAGTGAGAAAAGGGAAAATGGGCTGCTGCGAGAAAAAGAGAAGAGGGCCGAATTCAGCCGGGGAAAAATAGTTTAGGGAGGAAAAACGGACTCGGGCTGCAGAAACTTTTCTAGAGCTCCAAACTAAGCGATTCAAATTCGAATTTAAACAGAATTTAAATTCCAATTGAACCACACACAAACAAAACTCAATGCAGTCGGCATGAATGCAACAAAAATGTTTCTAACCTTATATTTAATTTTATTTCTCATAAATAATTTATTTTCCTTAGATAAATATGAGCATCAAATTAAATAAAAACAATTTAATTTCTAAATTTTTAAAATAAGCATTTTTAGGGTGTTACAGTTCAACTGTGTCTAGCCTTACTTTGAGCATTCATACACCTGTGCTATACTTGCTAAGTAAATGTTTTACTTCACTTGTCATTATTTAACAAAATCCCGGATGGGTAACAGATTGGGTTGTGCATGAGTCTGCTACTGAGTTTCCAGAAGATCTACCGTACTACTGAGTTGCGTTCTCCCAGTCAGAGTCCCTGTGGATTGCGGCTTTGCTTAGCTGAGAGTGTTAGTCTTCCGCTATATTGGTTAGTTTATTTATGTTGAACTCTGATGTAAAACTCTATTTATTCAAGCATATGTTCTCTGTTTATAATATTTGTTTGCTATATGTGTACTATGACTTCCTGGGCACACATATGACCGCATTCGGGTTTCTGTGTAAATCCGGGTGTGACAGGTGCCTTCGCCCGCAGAAGCGCCTGTCGTCCCTGCCTCCGCGGCAGGTGCGGCGTCCCTTGGTGAGGCAGCGCCATCGAGAGCCCAGTCCAGCTCGAGGGGTGCGCAGCCCCCGTGCGGATCAAGGAAACGCAAGCTAGCGGGGGTTACTCGGTAAGATTCATCCTGATCTCGTTCATTATTTGATTTATGTTTTCCTTTCGTTGGTCTTTGATTTATTGGTCATTGTCAGCCGAACCGCGACACCCTCCTCCCCCCTGCTTGCGCCCGCCAAGGCGCTTAAGTCGGGAGCGCACGCCTTGCCGCATGCGGCGGCGCAGCCCTCGACCGGAGCGCCTCAGTCGGCCGAGGCGGTCATCGCCTGGTACCAGGCCGCGTTGGCGCAAGGGGCGGAGCGAGCGGGATGAGGGCTCCGCGTGGGAGGCGTTGCGGGCGCTGAGGTCGCGAGCCACACGAAGGAGGCGGCTCCCACCACTATCGAGAGGGAAGAAGAAGTGCCCCCGAGGGGTGGGGCCACCTTCGCGGGTAGATCCGGGGCAGCCACGACTGGCGCTTTGACCACCACCTCCGCTCCGCGATCGTCGGCCGCGGACGCGGCGCTCCTGGACCGCTCCGAGGATGTGGCCCCACCCCTCAGGGACGGGATGGTAACTAGTCCACGCCACCGACGTCGGTGGCCACCGCCGAGGAGGACACTGAGGTCGTGCCCGTCTCCAATCCGGCTGGGGTCGAGGGTGATGAGGGCGCCATCGTGGCGGCGCCGCCCCCGGCAGGGACCTCGGCTCGCAGCGACGCCTGGGATGATCAGGGGCTCTACCTACCTGGGCTCCCCCTGATGCTGCTGGAAGACACGGAGGCGGAGCGGGAGCTATGGCAAGAGTACCAGCAGGTCGGCTCTGCTTTGAAGAGCACCCTCGCAACCGCCCTCGAGCTTCACAGGTCCAGGGGGCTCAACGTCCACAGGGAAAGTCGACTTGCTCTTGAGGTTTTTGGTTCCTTTTGTGCGTTCGTGCGCATATCTTATCTTGTGTATTTTTACTGGCAAGGATTAAGATAAATAGCGGGGCAAAAGATCTCCTACATGACCGAACTGCATGCCGACATGAATCGGGTTGTGGAGGAGAACAGCGACCTGTGCTTTGAGGTGGACAAACTCTGCGCCATCCTGACCGAAGCGCGGGTCGAGGGTCGTCAGCGTGAGTTGGCTTTGACCCGCGCGGAGGTCGAGCATGACGTCCAGAGGGCCTTGGCGGAGCAGTGGGCCCAGAAGGCCTCGAGGCTGGGCGCCGCTCTACAGGAGAAGACCGAGGCGTTGACGGCGATGGAGGCCCCGGTCCATCAAGAGCGCGCAGCACTCAGTGAGGCGAGGTCCCTGCTCCAGCAAAGAGAGGTGGCGGTCGCGGCGGCAAACGCCTGACTCAAGTCCGGGGAAACAGCAATCGGGCTGCTAACCGAGGCTCTAGTCGAGGGGGACATTACTGTCGAGACAATGCAAGTCTCTGCCGAGGAGAGGGGGCCTCGATGTCCGCGCTACTACAGGAGATGAGCGCCACGCAAGCGCTGCTAGCGACAGAGCAAGAACGAACCGAAGGTAAATCGCTATCATCGATATTTTTGTCTATTTTGAGTTCGTCAAGACTTATCTTGGTGTTTTTCATGTTTCAGAGCTGTGGAAGATCGTGACGGAAACATCGGCGGTGGCAGAGTCCCTCCAAGTCGCGAACTCGAAGGCCCAGGAGGACATCGAGGACCTGGAGGGCGTTGCTGTCACCACGTGCAAGGAGCTCATAGGGGAGGAGATCCCATCAGGCATCTCGGTGGCCAGCCGCCTAAGGTCCATGGGCGACTGCGTCACCAGGCGCCTGAAGAGTGCCCTTCGCCTCGGCGTCATATCGACGCACTTCTTCATTGAGCTCGAGGCGCTGGCTGCGGGCTACATCGTCGCCGAAGACCTCGATGACGACGCCTCAGTTGCAGTCATCAAGAGGGCCAATGCTGCCGCCGAGGGTACCACCGCGACACTTGCTGAGCTGTTTGAGGGTGATCTATTCCCTGATCCGGACGAAGGAGAAGACCCTGCAACTACAGGTTCTCAAGACGGGGAAGATGCGCCCTGAAGCGTTCAGAGAGTAGAGAGTTTGTAGCTTAGGATTTAGCTTGGCACTTATTTGCGATGAACAATTTGCTTGCACGATTTGTTTGAAGTATCGTTTGATACATTTATCACATTTTTACGAGTCTTGTAAAGATTTCGGAGGGGTAGGTCGCGTTCGCAAAACGACTTGGGCGTAGGGTGGTGAGGGGGATGCCGTATCACGGAGGCATAGGCAGTCCCGCGACTCGGCCAACCCTGGCCTTAGTCAATTTGCGCCATGCCTCTATCGTTTCAAAGCGCTAGGTGCAATGCGATGAAGTTTTGAAAGAAAAAGTCTGCGAGAATGGGACAATTTAGGGGGGGGAACCCCCCAATGTAGCCCCCGAGGGGGACTTGGCTTTATCGACGGCAAAGCCGAGTCCTCCTGTCCGTGACCTTTCTTTATTATTCATTGCGAAAATGACATATGTCCAAAGAAACTTGGAAATTCATGGGTAAAAGCAACGTAGCTGTTGAATGTTCCAAGAGTTGGCGAAAGGCCACGTGATGGGGATGGTCTGCAAGGCGTGCGCCGGGAGGTGGGCCTTGTGTGCGTAGAACTGACACCCTTCGCAGGTGCGCACGACTTCATTGGCTTTAGCAACCGTCGTGGGCCAGTAGAAGCCCTGCCGGAACGCGTTGCCGATGAGGGTGCGTGGTGCCGCGTGATGGCCGCACACACCGGCGTGTATGTCTTGTATCAACTCCCTGCCCTCGGGGATTGGGATGCATCGCTGCAATATCCCCGAGGGGCTGCGCTTCTACAACTCCCTGTCGATCAAGACAAAGGACTTGACCTTCCTGGCGATGCGCCGCGCTTCGGTCTGATCCGGGGGTAGCTCCCCTCGGTCGATCCAGGCAAGGTACTAGTCGCGCCAGTCTCGAGAGGGTGGGACCTCATCGATCTCCATCGCCTCAGCCTCGTCTGTCGAGGATACCCCGTGATCCGAGGCCTCGGGTTCCCCTTTCAAGGGGTCCATGTCTGAGGGCTCGATCATCCGCAGCTCTCGAGGGGGTAGCTCCCGAGGGCGCGTCGGGGCTCTTGGCGATCGTCTTGAAATCGATAGAGGGTTCGGTGAGGTCGCGGGCGAAAACGTTCGAGGGGACAGTGACCCACCCCGACGCGATCTTGGCCAGCTCGTCTGCTTCCTCGTTGTACTTTCACGCGATGTGGTTGAGCTCAAGGCCATGGAATTCGTCCTCAAGCCGTCACACAGCATTGCAGTACGCCTCCATCTTGAGTCCTTCATCACTTGGTCAATGACCAACCGAGAATCTCCCCGGACGTTGAGATGTTTGACGCCAAGCTCGATGGCGATACGGAGCCCACTGAGGAGGGCCTCGTACTCTGCCATATTGTTGGAAGACGGGAAGTGTAAGCACACCAAGTAGCGTATGTGCTCTCCGAGGGGTGAGATGAAAAGGAGGCCTGCGCCTGCGCCAGTTTTCATCACCGACCCATCGAAGTACATGGTCTAGCATTCGGCTTGGATTTGAGGTGGGGACAGCTGAGTGTCGGTCCACTCAGCGATGAAATCCGCCAAGATCTATGATTTTATCGCCTTTCGAGACGCGTAGGTGAGAGTTTCACCCATAAATTCCACAGACCATTTGGCTATTCTACCTGTGGCATCCTGGTTGTGGACTATCTCTCCCAGGGGGAAAGACGAGACCACGGTGATAGGATGAGCCTCGAAGTAGTGACGCAGCTTGCGCCGCGCCAGAACTACTGCGTAGAGCAGCTTCTAGATGTGTGGATATCGCATCTTGGTCTCGGACAACACTTCGCTGATGTAGTACACCGGCCTCTGGACTGGCAGAGCATGGCCCTCCTCCGTTCTTTCTATGACGATGACCGCGCTGACCACCTGGGTCATTGCAGCCACGTAGAGATAGAGGGGCTCACCGTCCTTTGGCGGTGTTAAGATTGGTGCATGAGCGAGCGATGTCTTTAGCTTGTCGAGGGCTTCTTGAGCCTCGGGGGTCAAAGTGAAGTGTTTGTGCTTCTTCAGGAGTTGATACAAAGGCAAGCCTTTCTCACCAAGCCATGAGATGAAACGGCTTAGGGCCGCCAGGCAACCCAATACCTTATGTACCCCCTTTAGGTCTCGGATCGGTCCCATTCGTTCGAGGGCCGAGACTTTCTCAGGGTTGGGCTCTATGCCTCACTAAAATGATAAAACCCAAGAGCATGCCTCGAGGCACCACAAAGTCACACTTCTCTGGGTTTAGCTTTACCCCATTAGCCCGGTGACAATCGAATGCAGCGCGCAAATTATTACCAGGTCATCCGCCTTCCTGGATTTCACAATAATATCGTCGACATAAGCCTCTACGGTTGGCCCGATGTGGTCCTCGAAAACATGGAGCATGCACCGTTGGTACGTGGCCCCAGCGTTCTGGAGTCCAAAGGGCATCGTGACGTAGCAAAATATGCCAAAGGGGGTGATAAAAGAAGTCGCGAGCTGGTCGAACCCTTTCATTTTTATTTGCTGGTAACCGGAATATGCATCAAGGAAACATAAAAGTTAGCATCCCGCAGTTGAATCTACTATTTGATCGATACGTGGCAAAGGAAAAGGAACTTTGAGACATGCTTTATTTAAACTAGTATAATCTACACACATCCTCCACTTCCCATTCTTTTTCTTAACTAATACAGGATTAGCTAGCCAGTCGGGATGGAATACCTCCTTGATGAATCTGGCCACCAAGAGCTTGTGCACCTCCTCGTCGATCGCCCGGCGCTTCTGCTCGTCAAAGCGTCGCAAGCATTGCTTCACCGACTTGGAGTGGGGCAGGATGTCAAGAGAGTGCTCGGCGACCTCCCTCGGTATGCCTGGCATGTCCGAGGGGCTCCACGCGAAGATGTTGATGTTGGCGCGGAGAAAGTCGATGAGCACCACTTCCTATTTGCTGTCGAGCATAGAGGGGTCGAGGGGTACCACCTTGGTATGTTCAGCGGGCTCGAAGCTGCCCACGTGCTTGTGGGCAGAGTCGACGACTTCGTTCGCCATCTTCTCTGGATCCGCAACAAGGGCCTCATCGTCCGCGAGCACTTCGGCGCGCTCAACGCACTCCACGTCGCATTCGTAGGCGTGCTCGAACGATGGCCCCGCCGTGATGACGCCCTTCGGCCCCGGCATCTTCATCTTGAGGTAGGTGTAGTTCGGGATCGCCATGAACTTGACGTAGCACGAGCGCCCAAGGATGGCGTGATATGCTCCCCAAAACCCCACCACCTTAACGGTGAGGATTTCTTTGCAAAAGTTGTCTGGTGTGCTGAAGCAGATAGGCAGGTCGATCTGCCCGAGCGGGTGGACTCGCTTCCCATGCACGACGCCAAGGAATGATGACTTGCTGGGGTGTTGCTTGTCCCGGCTGATCCCCATGAGCTCCAAGGTGGAGGAGTACATGATGTTGAGGCTGCTGCCCCCATCCATGAACACCTTGGAGAAGCGTGTGTTGCCAATAATGGGGTTGACGACGAGTGGGTACTGCCCCGGGTTCGGGACGTGATCAGGGTGATCTTCGCGGTTAAAGGAGATGGTCTCCTCCGACTAGTCGAGGTATGTTGGCATGGACCTGTGAACTGAGAACACTTCTCGACGTTCACGCTTGCGCTGTCAGGGTGTCATATTCGTCGTTTGCCCCCTTCGCCCGCGTCTTTCTTCACGTTGTCGTCCTTCGAGGCGATGCATTTGTAGTACTTCTTGAGCATCTCACACTGCTCGAGCGTATGAGTGACCGCACCCAGGTGGTAAGGGCACGGCTTCTTGAGCATGTCGTCGAACACGCCTCACCCTCGAGGAGGGCCTCGAGGGCCCTTGCAAGCGGCATCGACCGCGAGCGTCTCGTCGGGGTCTTGTCGCGCCCTTGACCACGCGGTGCTTTCTTGCCCTTCTTGTGCTTCTTCGCGGAGCTCTTGGGTTTGCTGCCCTCCGTGGGTGCTTCCTCCGCATGTTTCCCCTTCTTGTTGTCGAAGATGGCCCCAACTGCCTCCTCTCCAGAGGCGAAGCTGTGGCGACGTCGAACAGCTCATTCACGCTGGTGGGTGGGCTTCGTCCCAACTCGCGCACCAAATCCCGGCAGGTCGTGCCCTCGAGGAAGGCATAGATGACCTCGGAGTCACTGACGCTCTGGAGCTCGGTGCAACGTTTGGAGAAGCGACAGATGAAATCCCCAGGGACTCGTCAGGTGTCTGACGACACCCTCGAAGATCCCAAGAGTTTCCAGGGTGCACGTACGTGCCCTGGAAGTTGCCCACGAAGGTCTTCACCATGTCGTTCTAGTTGTGGATCTGGTTCGTGGGCCAGTGCTCGAGCCATGTCCGTGCAGAGTCCACAAGGTGAAGTGGCAGGTTGCAGATGATCATGGCATCATCGGTTGCGCCGCCCAGCAGGCAGGCCTGGCAGTAGTCGTTGAGCCAAACTCTGGGGTCCGTCTCCCCTGAGTACTTGGTGATGGTCATGGGCTGTCGAAAGCACGGGGGAATAGGAGCTGTACGGATCTCCCGACTGAACACGCAGGTTCCAACGTCGGGCTACTATCCTCCCGACTGTCGTAGTGGCCTCCACGTCGAGGGTGGTAGCCTTGAGTCGGTGTCATGTGTGTCTGTTGGCACTCCTTACGGCCTACAGATAAATCCGCAAGCGGACGGATACCGATGTAGCTTTCACCCGGGAGTATTCCAAGGTATCGATTTCCACGGGGAACGAGAAGTGTACTAATCCTAAACTAAGTTGTCCTAGGTAGATGGAGTGGATGAATGAAATGGATGAGGTGGATGACGACAACAAGTAGAGAAGAGAAGAGGTAGGAGGGTAGAGAGGGTACAGGTCTGGTAAGGGTATTCTACCAATTAACTGAGCAGAGCAGAAGATACAGATAGATACTTGCTTCGGGACTACAGAGCCTCCGACACACAGAAAGGGATGAGAAGGGGTGCCGGTTACCCTGAACCTTGGGTCCTAGGACACCAAAACTAACGTGATGGACTACGAAGACCGAAAGGGCTGTCACCACCTTATGGCTACCACCTCCGTTGCGACGGGCAGAAACTAAGGTTACTGGCAAGTCTAGGAACCACTCCTACACTAGTCAATAACTACTTATCTCCTATAGCAAGATAAGCACCCAAGCTAAGCAACCAGTATACAGTTATACCAATCAACTAAGCATTGAACGAAGAATGAGACAAGTATATAAATGTAAGAACTGAATGCTCAATTAATCAGAGAGAGATACAAGAATTACCAGACATGACCCAGATGTCACTCGAAGCAGAGCCGCATCCGTAGAGGTACAGCGGGAAGAGGGGCCGACACTCCGGCTCCTCTCCGGGACGCTCACCTCTCCTCTCTCCCTATTTCTGCTGAGTGGCAGAACCTAGCGACGCATACTCTTCTTCTTCTCTTGTGTTGTGTTTGATACAAGGTGTATGCCACTGCTTATATAGGTGTCCTAAGGCGGTTTGGAGTGGAGTAACCGCCAAGGGATCCAGGGGATATTCCCTGTTGATTCGGGCGAAGAGACCGGGTTCGGCCGAACAGGTCGGTTCGGCCGAACCCCTGGATCCACCGCCTTGGCTCTGGACAGCATGGATGCACTCCTGGAGGCGGTTGGTGCATTGGGGGCGGTTCGGCCGAACTGGGCTTTCAGCCCAGAATGCCCCCCGTGCACCGCCTCTTGCCCCTGGACCCCTTGGGCTGGCCTCTGGTGCTTAGGTTTGAGTTGATTCAGCCCAGGATGACGTGTCTGTGCTCCGGGATGTGTTGGCGGTCGTCCACGTGTCGTGTGTTGTCGTTTCTTGGTTGTTGTAGACGTGGACGGCTCCCGGCGGCCTGTACGGCTAAGGGGGGTAACCGGCCGAACGGGTCGTTCGGCCGATTCAGTCATTTCCGACCCCTATAGCACGTATTTCGCAATGTTGTACCTGCACAAGTGACACTCACCAAAACTCGTGGAACTCCATTACAAATAAAACCTAAGTACATGGAATGTTGCATAGTCTCTCATTTATTCCCGCGTATTGGTGGTCGAATTTGGGTTGTAACGACCGCCCATAAGCTCCCCCAAGCTTGGCTCTTTGCTCGTCCTCGAGCAATGATAAAACGTAGGCTTGATGGATCAGGAGTTGCTACAATGTCATTTTTCTTGCAGGTAACTTCATAAACAACTAGTGCTCAAACAAATACTTGAATCACTAGCAAGGTATTAATTCACCATTTTACCTATGGGGCTTATAGCAATCTCCTTTATTCCACCCTACTCTTTTCAGGATCCTATCTCGGAGTTTTCACCCTTTTGTGAAAAGATAAATTGTTCCTCATTGGTGCACTCAATCGCTCAAGTGTATTTGAATCCTTACCAAAGGCGTTGCCTTCTTTTCATCCTAACATCTAATTTGGCTTTTTGTGTGGCTCAGGGACAAAGGATGAAGGCATACAAGCATCTTATATTTTGCTAAGTCAAAGACCGGACCTTAGGAGAATCAAATCACACTCTTAGATCGAGAAGTGCAAGTGTGTGAAATATGCGGAGTGGAATATGTGGAGTGGAATTTGGTGGAACTTCATGGAATGATTCTTCCTCTCCTTTATTTATTTTTCGAGAGCATGGGCTATGTTTTATTCCCTTTTTTTGCCATGCCTTTTTGGCATGCTTTTCTTTTTCTCATATTTTTGCCATGCCACTTGGCATGCTTTTCTTTTTCTTTTTGCATAGCCCATGCCTCTACTTCAAAGATATTTGGAGAGGGAATCAGAGAACATGAAGTTTATTTTTGTGGAATGGATGATGGCATGGTTTTGCTAACTCCCAGCGTAGGAATTGCAAGTGAGAGGTGGAGTGTTTGTGAATCTCGATCTTGAAAGCATGAAAGATCCCTCAAAGGTTACAACAATTTGACAAGGCTCACTAAGATGACAAGCAGCATATGGTAGAAAGTTTAGAACTAATCCTATCATATGGCTCTGGTAGGAATTTTTGACCAATGAGGAACTTTGTTTATTTTTGAAAACATAAACATCCGAGATTTTCACCATACTAAGAACCGAAATAGAATTCAACCGAAGTCTCACTATATCAATCCCCACAACAACCGAGACTTGGAATAAGGCATATGCTCCCACAAGGTTTTCAGGTTCATTTCTACTCATGCCAAATAACTCAAGCATAGTCAAGCAACTAGTTGCAACAAAGTACTAGCAAAATTAGTGACAGAGCAACTATTAATCATTTCCAAAGTGAGAGGCATATGTTTCATTCCATACATGGTTGGGAGTTAATTGGTATTTTCAATTGAATGACCAAAGTGCTGAGTAATTCGGAACATACCTGATGGGGGTCCTCCCCCAAGCTTAGACTCTTCACTGGTAGGGATTCAATCCTTGAAAGGTACTGAGTCAGCTGGTCGGCCTGCTCGTTCTCGTCCTGCTCCTCCACTGTGCCATGCCTGTACTCATGTATCTTTTCGTTAAACAGGGCAATCTCCGGTTGGCTCAAATGCACCAACCGGAGCGACAATTTTATTCTTTCTGCATTCAACTCTGATTTTATTTATTCATCAAGCTAAGGTTGGAAACAAAATGTGTTGGAAGGGAAATAATTAGAGCACCTCCTAAACAATGATTTAAGCAAAGGGAAATTGAATTGGAAAATAAATTGAAACTAATGGTGCTCTAAAAGATACAACCACACAACTTCTACTCTATAGATGGATTGTAAAGGTCTAGATGTCATGTGGCTTTGGCGAGCCTGTTGAATTTGGTTGTGAATGCTTGGAAGAGGACATTGTTCTTGTCCATCTGCCAAGGCTCGCCTTCAGTGACCTTCTCATCCCGGTTGCTCAACTTCTGGCTGGTTTGTGCCAGTTCTTTTTCAGGCTCTTCAACCATGGGTTTCTCTTCTCCCTCCTCCATGGCTTTCTTCGTTGGTGGACTTGTCATACTCATGGAGAGGGAACCCTTGGGTGAGGAAAGGTCTTTGGACAAGGATTGGGTGGTCATGGCGGCTGGGAAATGTGAACACTTGATCGTGTTCGGGAAAGTGATGGAGGATGGTTTCTGACTTGAGATCGACAAGCAGCTTTCCCAACATTTTCCTAGCGACTTCGAGACAAGATGGGATAGAGATAGGATCAAGGGTCCAAAAGGACGCTCAAGGGGCAAAAGAGGGATCCTTCGGTCGAACCAACATGGTTTGGCCGAATTGTCCTAATTTGCCCAAACTAGAGTGGTCTAGTTTGCCCAAAGTGCTTCAGTGAGTCTATCTCTCTAGTGCCTACCCATCTCATTGACGGTCTTTACAGAGTGTTCTTGATCTTCATGCTGGATATTCAGCTTGACCACTAGCTTGGGGGTGTTAAGGTGTGGCTATAAAATGTGGCTCCCCCAAGCTTAGATATTTTCGGGAGTCAATGAGATGGGAGCCCCTATGACTAGCCCAGGGACGCCAAAGCGAGGAAAGATGTTTTCATGGGTCATTTGCTCAGCGTGCCTAGTGGCCGCGGATCGATAGGGCTTGGCTTCTACCCAGTTAGAGACGCTATCTACGGCTAGCAGAATGAACTCGTAGTTCTCTGAGTTAGGGAAAGGACCCATGGGGTCTATTCCCCTTACATCAAAGATTTCTACTGAATATTACTGGTGAGTGGCTTCGCGTCTCTTTCCCGTGTTTCTGGCAGTGTGGGCATCTCTTGCTAAGTTTCTTAGCTTCTCCATATTGCCAGACCTTTATTCTAAACACTCCATAATGTCCTTCAGAAGGTGCTCCATAATATCTCTCCCAGGTTTTATGTGCCTCAGGTGCAGGCATGCATCGTCTGAGTCCATTTTGTATCCAGAAGAGATACGGGTTGTCCCATAGGTGATGTCTACTCTCATAAACCAATCTTTTCCTATTTTCACCTGATGGGACGTACCCTAACACCATGAAGTCAACTATGGCGGCGTACCACAGCTCTAGTGTTGTGGCTTTGAGGAGCGTATCACCTCATAAGAAAATCGCTGATGGAAAGATCAAATGGGACTTATACCCGAGACAGACCCAATGAATGAGTCTTGGGTTCGCATCCTTTTTGGCCAAGAAATACTTCAGAGCAGTATGGTCGGAATAGACTATGACCTTTGCCCTAACTTGGTAGGACCGGAATTTGTCTATAACAAACATAGTTGCTAAGGGTTCCTTTTCCGTGGTTGCGTAGTTGAGCTGGGGCCAGTGAGCATAATGCTTCTTGTCCTTGGTTTAGCCCACAACAGCTCCAATAGCATAATTGCTCGCATCACACATGATTTCTAATGGGATGCTCTAGTCGCGAGACCGGACGATGGGAGCAGAATTGAGTGCTTTCTTAGGGTGTGAAAGGAAGCATAGCACTCTTGATTAGAGACGAGAGGGGTTTCCTTGGCCAAGAGATTGGTCAACGACCGGGCTATTTGAGAGAAATTTTCGATGAGACACCTATAAAGCCCGGTGTGGCCAAGGAACTACGAATCCCCTTTACTCGTGGGAGGTGTACGCATAGGGTCATATTTGGGAGTATGACAGGAGAAGATGATGGCTTTAGGCTTTGAATCTAGTCTTTCCCCGATCAAAGACGAATCTTCGTGACAATCGTCTTATGACCCCAAGGTAAGATAAGATAGGGATATGATGTGTATGAAGGTTAGGAGTGATCCCTTTGAAATCTTGGATCGAGTGTCCTAAGACTGATCGATCCTCCTCCAGGACAGTGAAAGTCGGTTGGGTTCCAGGGGGCTTGTCACCGATGGTCACTGGAGTTTGTTCGTCCTTAAAGAGGGAAGCACACTTCAATCCAGAGGGAAGAGGCTTAGGTTCGACTGGAGGATGAATCTCTTCTTCCTCCATAAGGAATTGGGCATCTTCTTCTAGGAAATGTTGCTCTAAGTCTATCAAGGATGTTGACATGACCTCCTCTATTGGCTCAGGATCGGGATCTGTCTCTATTGGGGTATTCAAGGAATAAGAATAAGAGACTGAGACGAGTTCTTCTCCGATCCTAAGCTCTAGCTGGATTATTGGTGAATTTTCTAGGATTTTCATGATTGGCCTACCAATAAAGATGGAGTAAGTGGAATTTTTAGGTAGGTCAAAGATATGGAAATCCAAGAAAAGTTCAGGGTCGTTAATCTTAACGGGTGTGACCCGCAAGATCCCTAAATAGTCGAGGATCCTTTCCCGATGTGAACATTAAACGTTTCTGAGATAATGACCATGATTCATCGGGGAGTTGCGCTCGCACCAAAGAGCTAGAGATTATGTTGATTCCGAGGCTTGGGTCGTACCCGATTTCCCTGTCATTGCCCATAACTTCATAGAATATGCTTCTAATCCTTTTGGGCATTTTGACAACCTCGGTCGAGGCTTCGGCCTCGTCTAGCCATTCCCGACTCTTGATGGTAGAGAGACGGCCTAAGTACTCTCTTTGATATTCTAGTGCTTCCTTGTCGGGTGGTGGATCCTTTTGCTCTACACATTGTCCCCGTGGGAAACGTATGGCACAGTCGATGTCATCGAATAGACCATCATCAAAATCATAGGGAGTGGTGTAGAGTGGAGGATAGTAGTCCAGGCTAGAGTAAGGTTGTGGTTCGAATTGAGCATCGGGTTCTGATGGAATGGAAGGGCTGATAGATTTGGATCGTTGGTGTAGAGGCTCTTCAGGTTTAGGCTGCTTCTCTTCTTCATCAGGGAGTTCGTCATAGACTCCAGTGTAGGGAGTGTCGTCCAGGATGCGCTCCAGGACTATCCTCACTTCACTAGGAGTCAAATGAAAAAACGACCCTTTTGAAGCAGAGTCCAAGAAAGTTGCGGCTACGGCACAGAGGCCAAGGCTGAAGTGTTGTAAAACAATAGGTTCTGGTAGGCTTAGGTCCGGTCCTGAGGCCAGTATTTGCTTGAAACGAGCCCAGGCAGCTCCTAACGATTCTCCCTTTAATTGCTTAAAGTTAATGATTTCCGCTCGGAGACTGGCTACCTTGGAGACTGGGAAGAAGTTTAGGAAGAATTTTTCCTTGAGAACGTCCCAGCTCCCATCCATAGTACCGACAGCCAGAGAGTACCATTTCTTCGCTCCTCCCGTTAATGAGAACGGAAATAGCTTCCATTTGAGTGTCTCTTGTGTCATGCCCGCAATGGTCAGGCACGAGCAGAGTTGCTCAAACTCGCGCAAATGCGCGTATGGACTCTCGGCCTTCGTTCCTGAGAACGATTGCTCATGAACCATGGCTATGAAGCCAGGACGTAGCTCATAGCCGGGTGTGGATATGGGATGTGATGATGGTGGTGGCTCCAAACAAGCGACCTTTGGAGCCGAGTGTTGGCGTAAGGTAAGAGCGGGATCCATATGGATGGTGGATGGTGGTGGGATACACGGACAACTTGGGTTCGGAATCAGAACAGCTACCGTTCCCCGGCAACGGTGCCAGAAAGCTTGTTGGCACTCCTTATGGCCTATAGATAAATCCGCAAGCGGACAGATACCGATGTAGCTTTCACCCGGGAGTATTCCAAGGTATCGATTTCCACGGGGAACGAGAAGTGTACTAATCCTAAACTAAGTTGTCCTAGGTAGATGGAGTGGATGAATGAAATGGATGAGGTGGATGACGACAACAAGGAGAGAAGAGAAGAGGTAGGAGGGTAGAGAGGGTACAGGTCTGGTAAGGGTATTCTACCGATTGACTGAGCAGAGCAGAAGATACAGATAGATACTTTCTTCGGGACTACAGAGCCTCCGACACACAGAAAGGGATGAGAAGGGGTGCCGGTTACCCTGAACCTTGGGTCCTAGGACACCGGAACTAACGTGATGGACTACGAAGACCGAAAGGGCTGTCACCACCTTACGGCTACCACCTCCGTTGCGACGGGCAGAAACTAAGGTTACTGGCATGTCTAGGAACCACTCCTACACTAGTCAATAACTACTTATCTCCTATAGCAAGATAAGCACCCAAGCTAAGCAACCAGTATACAGTTATACCAATCAACTAAGCATTGAACGAAGAACGAGACAAGTATATAAATGTAAGAACTGAATGTTCAATTAATCAGAGAGAGATACAAGAGTTACCAGACATGACCCGGATGTCACTCGAAGCAGAGCCGCATCCGTAGAGGTACAGCGGGAAGAGGGGCCGACACTCCGGCTCCTCTCCGGGACGCTCACCTCTCCTCTCTCCCTATTTCTACTGAGTGGCACAACTTAGCGACGCCTACTCTTCTTATTCTCTTGTGTTGTGTTTGATACAAGGTGTATGCCACTGCTTATATAGGTGTCCTAAGGCGGTTTGGAGTGGAGTAACCGCCAAGGGATCCAGGGGATATTCCCTGTTGATTCGGGCGAAGAGACCGGGTTCGACCGAACAGGTCGGTTCGGCCGAACCCCTGGATCCACCGCCTTGGCTCTGGATGGCATGGATGCACTCCTGGAGGCGGTTGGTGCATTGGGGGCGGTTTGGCCGAACTGGTGGGTTCGGCCGAACTGGGCTTTCAGCCCAGAACGCCCCCCGTGCACCGCCTCTTGCTCCTAGACCCCTTGGGCTGGCCTCTGGTGCTTGGGTTTGAGTTGATTCGGCCCAGGATGACGTGTCTGTGCTCCGGGATGTGTTGGCGGTCGTCCACGTGTCGTGTGTTGTCGTTTCTTGGTTGTTGTAGACGTGGACGGCTACTGGCGGCCTGTACGGCTAAGGGGGGTAACCGGCCGAACGGGTCGTTCGGCCGATTCAGTCATTTCCGACCCCTATAGCACGTATTTCGCAATGTTGTACCTGCACAAGCGACAGTCACCAAAACTCGTGGAACTCCATTAGAAATAAAACCTAAGTACATGGAATGTTGCATAGTCTCTCATTTATTCCCGCGTATTGGTGGTCGAATTTGGGTTGTAACGACCGCCAACAGTGTCCAGAATCCGCTCCTTTACGGGCTTCCTCTTGACACGGTCTTGAACAGAGGGTGTCTTACCTTTGCTCGTCGGTTGAGCCGGCGCCGCCTTGCCCCCAGGTGGGGTTCTGACCGACTCCTCCAGGTCGTGCATGCTCCCACTAGCCTTCGTGCTGGTCGTATGGCGCATGCGAGACGCGGAGCTCTTAGGCTGCTACACGGCACCCTGCTCGATGAGGAGCTGTGCCTCGCGGCGCAGGCTGCGGCCCTCAGGGGTCGAAGGTTTGAGCATGGCCCGAATCAGAGTCACCACAGTGATGAGCTTCTGGCTCGCCCTTGCCATCGGCAGTGGGTCCTCCACATAATTATCGGCTTCAATGCGTGCGCGAGCGACATGTCCCGCCTCTCTGGCACGCGCACCACGCTCAAGGGGCCCCGCCTCGGGCGTGGCTCATGCACCACGCTCAAGGGGTCCTGCCTCGAGCGTGGCTCACAGATGTTGCACCTGTTGGCGTTCTTCCTCGAGCTTAGCTTCCAACTCTCGGACCTGGGCCAACTGTGCTTGCGCGAGCGCGGCGTTGTTCGGCGGTGTCGCCGCCTGCGAGTTTGTCGCGCGGTCGGTGCGACCCGCTGTGCCGTCTGCCCCATCACCCTCGTCTTTGGGCCCCGCCAGCCCGATGACGAAGCACTCCCATGTGGGGTCGTAATCCCCCCCGCTGGAGTCGTCGTAGCACGTGAGGCAGTAGTCCGCCGCAGCCTGAAACGACATGAAAGCCTCACGGTTGCGGTGCCCGGAGTAGTCCCACTCCAGGGCCTTTTGACCGCGCACGTTTACCTCACTGTCGGAGTCGGGGTACTGATCGTCGGGTGAGGTAGCGATGAAGTTGCGGATCGAGATCAAGTGATGTCCCGGCAGATCCTCATACGCACCCATGTTCGTGCTGACCGACGAAGAGTAGGCCTTGGTAGTGGTGTGATGTCGCAACGGCTTGACCGTGCTCTCCCCGGGAGGACACGTCATGGGATTTGTCGGTGAAGGCGCCGCCTCTCCCGTCGCAGTTGCAAGCCGCGACTCGTTTGCTCTGACACACACGGGGGAGCATGCACGAGCTGCTCTGCGCTGCTCCGCTCGCGCTTGTCGCGCGAGCTGGCCAGAATTCCTCCTACGTCGGGGCGATGATGGGGATGGCGCCGAAGCCTCCACGCTCGCGTTCCTCGAAAGGAGCCGCATGAGATAGCCGTTGCCGGTCGCCTCAAACTCCAAGCTCCCGAACCAGATCTGGTATCCAGCCGGAAACTGGTCCGAGACTCCCATAGGGAATCGATTGTTGCGTCTCGTGCGTATTACCATCGAGAGAGATAGTGGACGAAGAGAACGATCACAGCGCGCCACTGTCGGTGTTCAGATCGGTCGCCCGACACTAATTAGAATGAGTGTGTTGCGTCCACTCTCTCGATGGTTGGTGCAAAGGCTAACACAATGGCACGGGGTTTATCCTGGTTCCGGACACGGGGCCATACGTCCTGCAAGGGGCGTGCACGCACTGTATTACTTCACACCGGGGTGCCTGTAGTAGGGGTTTACAAGCAAGATGGGAGAGGAGGAGAGGCCTCCAAGTCGCAAGCATCTAGGATGATTGAGCTGAATGCCAATATCAGGGTTACGGATGCGTGGCGTTGGCAAGTGCGTTGTGTCTGGTCGCCTGGGTTGTCATGTGTTCTAATCGATGGATCGTCCAACCTTTGGCCGGGAGTCTACCTCCTCCCATTATAGTTCAAGGAGGGGCAGAGATACACATGTTGTACAGTTGAATCTACTGTTATCGGACACTGGAGAGCTTGGCGTTGGGCGTGCTGTCGTCCTTGCAGATCCTTCTACCCAGCACAAATCGGTGAGCGTCTGCCAGCTTCAGTAGGCAGCGTGGTGGTTTCTGTAGAAAGTGCGTGTCCGTGTGCTTGTCTCGGAGCGTCTTCCAGGGACCGTGCTGACCGGCGTCCATGCCCAGTCGTCGCCCGTACATCCATTCGAGGGTTCTCCCATGCCTTGTCGAGGGCTTCGTCATGGGATTTGTACGGGAGTTGGCAGTACAGGAGCACCGGAGATGGCAGCACAGGTTTGCACAGGGCCTCGCAGGCCGGCATAGTGACAGGGGTTGGCGGTACAGTGACTAGAGTTGGCCGCACAGGGCCTCACAGTCATGCACAGCGTCGGGGATGGCCGCACAATGACCGGAGTTGGCGGACGTGATTCAGGTCATATCGTCTATGCGGTATGGCTCACGATCAGCTTTTTGACTTTGACGTCCCGTGGCAGCGTCGGGCATTGAATGCGCCTGTCAGCAGAGCAGACGGCGCGCGCTGCAGGTCGAGGGGTAGCCTCGAGCGAGGTAGAGTTTCTGAATGCGCCTGTCTTGCACGACGATTGTGTCATCAACTATTTCTAAGTAGACAAGATATGCGAATAATTGCTACCCCAGTGGACAACTCAAGTTTAAAGTGAAGACATGGAAGAAGATCGAAGCTCAGTCTTTGTTTTCTCATTTACTCTTTAGCTTTCTTTCTTGATGTTTTGAGTTCGCGTGTGTTGAGGGTTGGAGTCTAAGTACTCATGTAATTTTTGGCTACATATATCATATAGAGGCTGGATTTATATGCTTTATCTAAAAAATTCATGATCACTAACATTAAATTAACATGAAAACTAGGGTGGCACCACTACTTATCAACCCGTTCTAGGTTTATCTCTTGTCGGTAGGACCGGTATTGTTTCTGTGTATGGTCCTAGTTAAATAGATTCAACAATCCCGTAATGCTTACAGTAAGTTTATGCCCCCATTTGCATTCTCCGAAAGACGTTTAGCTTCATAATATCTTTGTTGTGATGCTTTGAGCCATTGATGATACCAACTTGACAAAGTTGAGGACATCAGCTACATATTACAACAATTATTTGGTATTTAGGTGGTGTTTGGATCCAGGTGCTAAAGTTTAGCGCTTTAAATAAGTGATAATTAGATGTATTAAACATAAACCGTTATAAAACTAATTACATAATCATGTCTATTTCAGAATCTAACAAGTCTAATTTTGCTATAATTAATACATAATTACCATACGTTTACTGTAGCATTATATTGTCTAATCATGGTATAATTAGGCTTAATAGATTCATCTCGTAAACTACTCCTCGTTTATGTAATAAGTTTTTAAATTAATCTATATTTAATACTTTTAATTAATATATTTATATCCGATGTGACGATGCTAAAGTTTAGCGCGTGGGAAACCAACATGGCCTTAATATTGACCCGAAATGTATCAATAGAGCTAGACATCACAGCTGTTGAGTGCACCTGCAGAAAAACATCTAGTAATCCCAAATCACATGCCAAAATGAAACCGAGTAAAAGTCGTAAAACAATTTATGTTTTTATGTTCCTGAAGTTGCAGTCCGTCATGAATACGCCACATGTTGCATAATGTCGACGAAACTTTATGTTCCCCAAGCTTCATCCAAAGATAAACATGTTAACAAGTCTAGTGGAATCACTGTCAGGAATTGCATAGCGGCGTCTACTGAATTCCAATATCAACAGACACATAGACTGACCGTCAACGCCCACCAGAGAACGAAATATGCACATGGATCAACGACTTCCGTGTACAAAATGAGAGCGATTGAAGCTGAGAGTCGTCATGTGGCTAAATCTGATCAGGAATCAGTGGCTATCTACAGCTCATAACGATACAAGAGGATGTTGAACATCAGAAGATACTATTATAGATAATATACAGCCTAGCATGTGGACATATCTACAAAATCGGATAGGCACAAGGTACCACCCATCCATCCCCGTTCACATTGGTCCAAACCTAGGTACTACCAAACATGTCAAAGTACAAAGTACTACCAAGGATGAAGTATCCACGGACTTGTCAAACATAACACATTAGCTACACATCAAAGCAATGATCATGTAAATAACATCTTAAGATGCTCGATACGAGCACCACGGACTTCCTCGTCTGTCAGCGCCCCAGATATCATCCTCTGCTTGCGCACTTGCACCTGTTGCATCCGCTCCTCAACAGTATCCTGAAAAGACCAAGCATTTCAGGTTGCAGTAGCCTGGGATAGTTCAGGTGGGTATCTCAAGAGGTAAGCGGATGTCATGGTTATGCTATTTACCTTCACGATGAAGCGTCTCACTTGGACCGTTCTTTTTTGCCCAATGCGGTGAATTCTCATGATAGCCTGCTCTTCCACTGCAGGGTTCCACCATGGATCCTGCACAAACATATAGCAGTGCCAGATTGCCGGTGTGACCTATTAGTCAATGCCAAGACTAGAGAGTTATCACCTCACTAAATTGACAGGGTGTAGAATAAATACCATCAGGAAAACATTGGATGCAGCAGTAAGATTTAGCCCTACACCTCCAGCTTTGAGTGACATCAGTAGCACCTAATTTTTCATACAAACAATTAGCATGCATAAAGAAAATGAACTTCTGCAGAAAAAAAAAGAAACTAAAACCATGACTAGAAATTTCTCATGCATACCAGCTTGTCCTGACTTTCACTAAATTCCTTCAGAACTTTTTCTTTATGCTTCTGGCTCAACTTGCCATCAAACCTCAGGAACTTGATACCCTTATGATTGAAGGGGATCTCCAGAAGATCAAAGAATGAAGTAAACTGGCTGAATACAATGCTCTTCTCCTTTTTCTTCTGCAGATCCTCCAGAATCATGATAAGTTTGTTCACTTTGCAAGAGTCCTTCCAGTTATTTTCGGCATCAACCTGGAAGCGACACTGAGCAGGCAATATGATCAGGTCAGATTTGCTGATGTGACTTCGACAGAGTGGACATGGCCCTCCATCTGGAGTTCTCCAGCTAGAAAGAAGGCACTCGCGGCACATCCGATGTGCACAAGGCGTGAGCACAGGATCATCAGAAGCTGACTCAAGGCAGATGGGACACTCAGTAGTAGCACCCTGGCGAATCTCTTCAACAACCTCTTCCACATAAGCACGTGAGGGTAGTGCATTCTGTCTTCCAGAACAACTTTGGACTCCTTCAAGAAACTGCTGTGCTAGCTGGTCAAGGTCAGCATACTTTTGAGGATCGGCTCGGCTGCACATTAAGAATTCAGCAAAACAATTAGACAACACAATGATGCAATGCAACAACAGGGTATTCGTTTCACAATGCAAGGCTCACCCGATAACTAGAAAAGGGTGATTGCAGCACTGTCTTAGCCGGAGAAGTAGTTCAAGAATATTAGCATAGTTGTTAAGAACACTGCCTTGTGCTACGAATTTGTCAAATTGAACCTGTTGGAAGTACCATTTTGTGTTAGACATGCACGAAATATTATTAATGAAAATCTCACAACTATGCAAGTAATATTGAGAAGAACAATTCAGTTTGACCGAGCTAAACAAGAATCCTGCCTTTAGCATCACATCAGCTGACTCAACCAACAAGTATTGAAAAATAACTACAATTCCATGTTGTAGTTGCAATCAACTAACAGTGAAACAAACAAATACAACTCCATCTTGTATCATGAAAAACAAAATTTAAACATAAATATACCTTTGACCTCCTGAAAAGCGCTTCATAGAAATCACGTTCATGTGCAGATTGTTCACATTCTACAACTTCAATATGAGCTGGAGGGAGAACCAGTATGGGACTGAAGGAAATAATTGAGCATTGTGAGAGATATATGCTTATTTACGCAGTTGTGAACTTTGAAAGTCTAAAGAAAATACATACTACATACTTTCCAATCTTGTCTTTTGTTTCCTTGGTCCTCCTCAGCATTAGTGGCCTGAGAATAGCTCTAACAATTTTCAATCCTCTATCATCACCATTCTAGTAAGGTTTCTGGATAAGCTTCTGCCACCTAGAAAGATCACAGAAAATGTCTGGGTCAGGATTTTTCAAAAAGAAAAACTGTAGCAGAGACAAGAACTAAGCAGTAAGATTTCGCCCATACCAATTTGCACTGCACCATGGCTCAACACGTAAGAAGCAGAAAAGACTGTAGAGATCCTCCAAATTATTCTACAGCAAATGCAGCACAAAATTAAAACTCAGATCATGCTTTTACAAAAGTTGGACACTTTTAGATGCTCCTAGTTCAACTGAAAGTACTGAAAAACACAATGTGAATCAGTGGCAAAAAACATACTTGCAATGGTGTGCCTGTAAGGCACCATCTGCATTCTGAGTTCAATCCAAAGGCTGCTTGGGCCCCTTTAGTTTTAGGAGATTTGATTGTGTGAGCTTCATCAAGCACAATCCTATACCAATCCATCCTGTGAAAGATGCTGCTGCCATTCTGTTAAAGGAAGCAATTTTTTAATGCAAATTGTGATGACCTTGTTACTTACAAAATATATAAATATAATAAAAAAATTGGCAGCAGAGGGCAAATGCCAAACACATACAGCTTTGTATGCGGCTGAAAGGACACCATATGTCGTCAACACAACATCATGCTGAGCCATGAGCATGAGGTTATCAGTTAAATCACCACCATAGTGCACAAAAACAGAAAGAGCTCCTTGCGTTGAATGCGCCTCCAATTCATCCTGCGAGGAAGAACAATACTGCATTATTATTTCTCTTTTGAGATCATCTATTCTTGGAGAAACTAGGAAAGATTGAAAGAATGATTAAATTGGTTCGATATGCACTGTAATACTGCATGAAGAACATGATAAAGAGAAACTTAGCAGTGACTTTCAAATATTCTAACATCAATTACAAAGACAAAATAACAGTTATCAAAGACAAATGGTTGAATACAAGACATTGGAAATGTACACAATAATAGTAACAGAAGACGCTTACCTTCCATTGACCCAATAATGACTGCGGACAAACAATAAGGGTACCTCCTCTTACAGAGGATATTGAGGTGCATGCTCTGGTCCCATGACCTCTCAGATCTCTCCTATCTCTTTCAGTATAGTTGGAACAATCCCCCCTGGGGTTTGAAAGTATAAGAGCAATGGTCATCACAGTTTTCCCAAGACCCATTGCATCTGCTAGTATCTACAAAGAAGGTAACACATAAATATGTTTCATAGTAGGCCTTCTAACCGCAGCATAATTATGTGAAGATTAGCATCAAATTGCTTAGGAAAATGTTCAAAAAACACAGAAACAAGCATTGTCCACAAAACATCAAAGTGCAAGCAAGACTAAACTTATGAGATGCCAATCCTCCATACAGAAATAATGTAATGTTATTTTTTTGTTAAACAATTTAATGGCAGCATATAACATTCCATTATAACTGTTAAGAGACAGGATAAGCCAGTGAACGCTACTGAAACGAACTTACCCCTCCTCGGGCATTCCCAGTTGCACTTGGAAATTGTGTTGTTGCTTGACCAGTGAAAAGATTCACATACACTGGAGGAGCTCTCCTGCAAACAACATTTTCTTAGTTATCACCATAACCCAGTCACCAGTTCTGTGCTATTGTACAAAAGACACTGAATAGAGCATACTTGTCTGCAATATTGTAGGCACTCCAACATGGATTGAGAGTTTTTGTTGCTTCATTAGCATCCATTCCCTTCTCTAATTTAGACATCCAGAAGAGAGCTTGTTTTTGGTATGGTTTTAGAACAGAAACAAGGGTACTCGGAGGTTCTGCTTCCTATTTTTACAGATGTGACTAAATATTAGAAACAGTCTTTTTATAAAATATTAGTGAAGCATGAGCAAACATTCAAACAATTCCATGAGCTTCTATTGTTACCTCTAAGTCAAACGCTTCAACAGTGCCAACAAGTTTGTTCAAGGCAGCCTCTGAAATAGGCGCTCATCAGGGGCTTGCTCTAGAAAAGTCTGGCCAAGCACAGGAGTGGATTCATCACCACTGTTATGGTTCCCCTAATCCATGTGTCAGGAAAAAAATGATGTCAATAATGAACACAAAGAAAAAAGCAACCAGCAATAATGTCAAGAAATCAGTAGTACAAGAAAAGGCTATAATTTTAAGCACTGTTATGAAATAAACACAACAATAGATTTAGTTCATTGGACAAATACCCAATTAGATGCTACAATAAAGGGACACATACTGAATAATTGGTGACAGTAAAAAAGCAACAAGAGTACTTGTAGCTTACCCTTAGAATTCGCTGCAGCTTTCTTGTGGTGAGGTCACCAAGAGAGAAATCATCCTGCACATGGTAGGCATATAAACATTTAGAAAAAATAATGACCAGAATATTCTAAAAACTTACAAAAGGAATAATCAATGAGCTACCTTGTTGGATGCCTTTAGCTTGAGTAAAGTAAGCAATTGGTGAAGAGGACTGGAAGAGAAACTGACATTTGCATGATCGAGCATGTCACAGGATGAGTTGCCCAGTTCTGTGAACACAGAGTTGTGGATGTATAGGCTGCAGAAAAAAAAATCAGCATTAGTACAATCAGACAAAATCCTAACAACTTGATGAGTAACAAAACAGCAAGCATGTATCCATTACCTAACATACAGCAAAATCTCCTGCATCAGCCTTAACTCTATGGTTGGGAACACAATCTTTCCGTAAATCTTCACCTTGGACGAGTTGACAAGAGGGACAAGGCATTGCGACCACTCCGGGGGTAGCTTCCCAATCTGCAAACACCATCAGGGAGAGTGAAACGAGATCAAAATTATAATAATTGAAAAGGTAAATCATCCATCGACAGATCTATTCAAGAGTAAATATGAATCGCAAGATGAGTTGAATAACAACCTCTCCGGCGCGTTTGGTGGAGAAGCGCACAATCCCCGCCAGAGCCGCCGCCTTCTTGGCTGACAACTTAAGCCCGCCATAGCTCCTCTCGAACGAAGGGAAGGCGAAATGGACGATCTCCCCGGCGTCCATCCTCCTTCTCCCACGGTTGGTGGACAGACCGGGCACATAGGACTTGCCAACGAGCAACCAATCGCGCTCCTCGGGGAAGTCGCCAAACTCGGCCTCCGGCGGCGCCACCACCATTCTCATGTCCGTCACCGGAGCAGGCGCAGCCGCCCTGAGAGGCCGCGGCGGGGGCCGGGGCCGAGGTTCGTAAATCTCGACGTCTACTGGCGTCGGCGGAGGGAGGACGGGCCTCGGGTCGTGCATCTGGACGTCCAGGGGCGGCACCATCAGGATGGGCCTCGGGTCGACGGGCGGCGGCAGCGCCCGGATGGGCCTCGGGTTGAGGTACGGCACCGGGTGGGTGGCGGTGAGGTCGACGGTCTCCCCCTCCTCCCTCGGCCTCTTCTTGGGCCGCGGCACCAGGCTTATGCCGCCGCCGCAGCCGTCAAATTCCTGGGCGCGGCGCGGCCGGCGGCGGCGGGCCTCTCCTCCTTCTTGACCCGATCCGGCGCCACCGACGCCTTCTTGGCGGACCAATCGGCCCCCTCGCTCTTCACCTTGGAGGCGGCATTCCCGGAAGAGGCGTCGGAATCTTGGCTCCCCATGACCTCGTCATCGACGGCCTCGGCCTTCACCTTCGCGGGCGGCGGGGCGCTGCCGACGTCGCGCTCCACCTTGACCGGCCTCGGGGCGGCACCGTCGCCGCGGCGTTCGGCCTCGGCGGCGCCGGCGGAGTCGTCGAGGAGCGCGTTGATGGCGCGCTCGGTGTTGCCGCCGCAGCGGGTGAGCGCGGCGATGACGCGGGCCTCGGGGAGGCCGGCGCCCAGGACGGACGCGCACGGCGGCGATCTCGTCGGCGAAGAGGACGGCCTGCGACGGGGATTCCTGCCAGCCGGAGTCGTCGTTGTCCACGGAGACCATCATGGCTGCTACCGGCGCGGCGAGGGCGAGGCGGGGGAGTGGTGGTGGGCGGCGGCGGAAAGCTGGCGGGAATGGGAGAAGCGGAGAGGAGGGAGGGGATAGGAGAGGTTTGGGGATGGAGGGAAATGGTGGATTGGAGGGGTGTGGAGCGGGGGTTTTATGGGATTTGGGGGATCTTTTTGGCGGGGAAGGGAGGGAGCGAGGGAATTTGGCGGGGGACAATAGAGACCTGAGGAGGCAAGCAGCGACGGTGAAATTTGGACGAGGAATTACCGGCTCGCGGTTGTTTGGTGAGAATTTGGGAGCCGAAAGGAGGGGCGGTAAAAAAGAGCGGGGTGAGTGCGCGCGCGAGGGCGGGTGCGCCCCGGTGTTGGCGCGCCGCGTCTGTCCTCCGGGGCCGTTGCAGTGGCGCGCTCTCCACCGGTTGGACAGTGGCGCGGTGGAGGCTGGAGGGTCTAGGCTGAGCCGCTTTCCTTCACCCGTTACGTATTCAGTGTTGCATTTTGCAAATAGTTCTAAAGAATCAACAAATCTAAGGTTTTTGGATGCTATCTAGCAAAAATATAATTACGGTAAGCTTTGGCAAAGACCCATCATGCTATATGGTTATTTTTCCTAAGTATCCTTATTATTAATGATAACAAGGCATCTAAATTTATCAAATTTGCAGTCAACTTAATATGAATAAATGAAAACTTATAGTTGTGTATAAGATATGTTGTGAAAACACCTGTAATCGTAAGCAATGATCGGGAGAAGTTAGGGCTTTGGTTTTCAAGGTTGCTCTCCGTGGGTTTACAAATCACTTGGGGTGAAAAGGTGATGGAGGTGGAGGGCATTGACGAGCGTGGATCATGAAGCGCTTAGCTAAGAGATGTTGGTAGTAGGGGATTTTAAGAAGGGAGTTTTTATTAGTGAGATGACTTATGGAGACCGACTTTCACCAAGATGAGTGGAGAAGGATGAAAGAGGGAGAGTGTCATGGTTTTATCATGAAGAAGAAACAACTCACAGACGACAGATGGAACATACCTTTTTCCTAATTCTGCTAGCAAGCACAGCACAATCTTGTGAATGAAGGGGAACCGAGAGGCTACGCTAACACACTTCATAACCGTTTACCCCCAAAACAGAAATATCAGCAGTTCTAGATCACGGATCGTTACCACTAGACGCGCAGATGCAGCGGAATCCCTCTCGATGTAGACGAACGCGTCAAAGTGGCAGTGTCGTGCAGTTGCTCACATCCGTCGGGTCCTGCACGTGCGGTTCGTCCTTATGCTCCAAGCGCAGCACCTCCAAGGTATCCACACGTACGAGGATGGAACGCCGAACGTAGATGTACTAGCACCTCATGAATGGCTACGATCTGAAGGATATAGATGGAGGAGGGACCGCAGGAAACACTGTTCACGCAGGAAACACTGTTCACCTCGCACTATTAGGGTTTGGGGCGTCGGCGATAGGTCCTCTCGACCCTAGCCCCCTCCCACATATATATAGGCCGTACTAATGGGCTGCCATCTCATAGGCCCCATCAGTTAACCTAATCCATCGTGGATCAAGCCCATAAGAGAGTCCAATCCAATTGTCTCTCGGGCATATATCCAACAGTCTCCCACTTGCACTAGAGACAATCACCTAGATAAGTTTTTCAATGTTTCAAACCTCACACACATAGACATGTCTCGAGTACTCCTACTCGGTCCAATAGTTGACAGCGGCCTCTAGCAAGACGTATCAACTCCCATGCACATGTAAGATCATATCAGACGAAGCACCGCAACATCACATACAAGCTATTCCCTTTGCCTCACGATATTTGGTCTAACTCCAAGTCGATCTCTCTATCTCGAACCTGTGAGTCAGATCTTTCAACAGGTTAACACTTAACCTAGCATGGCCATGCATTTCTTGATCTGATCACTCGAGGGGCACAGAGATATCTCTCTCGTATAAAGAGGGGAAAATCTCATCTCGATTGACCACGCCTCACAGCATGCTTCCTGACAAACCCAAAAACCACCTTTATGACTTCCCAGTTACGGAGTAGCGTTTGGTAGTCCCTAAGTAGGTCAATTCAAATCTTGAGTAAATGCGACAATCTCAGATCTTAGGACAAAGCATATGCATTGTGAAAAGAGATAATCATACAACAAGATCTCAAGTAGGGTCAGTCCAGCCCCATGTCATACATGTGCCCACATTATTTGTTTGACATCTCCATGTCCATGACTTGTGAAACATAGTCATCAACATTAAAATAACCATACAAGTACAAAGTTTCACAAACAATTCACATAATTACCAATTGTCGGGGACGACCATAAGGGGTCTCCTAACCTAAGGGATAATCACCCTTGAAAAACGCAAACAAACCAATGTCGAATCTCCACAAACCAAAAAGAGTCTAAGCGCACAAAGCCTACGGCCCATCACGGGCTAACGACCCACTCAAGGCCCTTCGTAAAGGCCCCGATGCGCGCACCCCATCTCCGCCTCGATCGAGGGTGCCAGACCCCCCCTCGAGTGAACGACAAACTCCGCCTCGATCGAGGCCTCCGTGGTCGAGCCCCGCGCGACCCTCGATTTGAGAAACTCTGCATCGCTCGAGGCTACTCCTCAACCAACGAGCGCGCGCCCGACTACTCTGCTAACAGGTGCATTACATGCCATGCGCTGCCGCGAGACGCCAAAGTCAAAAGGTAAATCGCGAGCCATCCCGCACAGACGATGTGACCTGGATCGTGTCCGCCAACTCCGGTCACTGTGCAGCCATCCCCAACACTGTGCAGGCCTGCGAGGCCCTGTGCGGTCCTGTGCTGCCGACTCCAGGCACTGTGCAGCCATCCTCAACACTGTGCCGGCCTGTGAGGTCCTGTGCGGTCCTGTGCTGCCAACTCCCGTGCTCCTGTGCTGCCAACCCCCGTACTAACGCCATGATGAAGCCCTCGATGAGGCATGGGAGAACCCTTGAATGGGAGTACGGGCGACAACTGGGCACGGACGCCGGTCAGTGCGGCCCCTCAAAGTCACCCCGGCACAAGCATAGGGATGTGTACTTTCTACAGGAACCGCCACGCCGCCCACTGGAGCAGGAGGACGCCCACCGATTCGCGCGGGGCAGAATGATCCGCAAGGACGACAGCCACGCCCGGCGCCACGCTCTCTAGTGCCCAATGACTGTAGACTTCACTGTGTAACACGCATGTCTCTGCCCCTTCTTAAACTATAAAAGGAGGAGGTAGACCCCCATCGCGGGAAGGAGCGACGCATCCGACACATTCCAAAAGACCAACACATCCGCATCCCCTGATATTGGCACTTGCCTCAATATACAAGTTGCCATTCATGGATATTCAATAAATAAACAATATGTCATAACTACAATAATCCACTCACACTAGAGCTAATCTACCCGATATCTAATACCATAGCTCTCATATGTGACTCATGCTTAGGCTGTGGAAGAGCCTTTGTCAAAGGATAAGCAACATTTAAAGCCGTATGTATTTTGCATATCTTTATGTCACCCCGTTTAACGAACTCTCGAATGAGGTGAAACTTCCGCAGTACATGTTTGTTCTTCTGGTGATTCCTAGGCTCCTTAGCCTGCGCAATTGCCCCACTATTGTCACAGTAGATTTCCAATGGGCTAGAGGCATTAGGAAACACACCAAGCTCAATGAGGAACTTTCTCATCCAAACACCTTCCTTCGCCGCTTCAGAAGCTACGATGTACTCGGCTTCCATTGTAGAATCAGCTACCATATCCTGCTTATAACTTTTCCAGCTAACAGCACCACCGTTTATCATGAACACAAATCCTGATTGCGACTTTGAATCATCTGGATCAGTTTGGAAACTAGCATCAGTGTAACCTGTTACAATGAGCTCTTCCTCACCTCCATAGACTAGGAACACATCTTTAGTCCTTCTAAAGTACTTAAGAATGTTTTTCACCGTTGTCCAGTGACTTTCACCTGGATCAGACTGGTGTCTGCTCATAACACTTAGAGCATATGAGACATCTAGGAGAGTACTTATCATGGCGTACATGATAGATCCAATTGCCGAAGCATAGGGAATCTTACTCATGTGCTCCCGCTCATCAGCCGTCGAAGAACACTGAGTCTTGCTGAGGTGTACGCCATGTGACATAGGCAAGAACCCTTTCTTAGACCATTCCATGTTGAACCGTTTCAACACCTTGTCAATATAAGTAACCTGACTTAATCCTATTAGCCTCTGATCTATCTCTATAGATCCTTATGCCCAGAATGTATGCAGATTCCCCTAAGTCCTTCATAGAAAAACTATTTTTCAATGAAGTCTTAACGGATTCTAGGATAGGAATATCATTCCCAATCAACAATATGCCATCCACATACAAGATTAGAAGTGCAATAGAGCTCCTACTTTCCTTCTTGTAAACACAAGTCTCTTCTTCATTCTACCGCAAGCCAAACCCTTTGACTACCTCATCAAAATGAAGGTTCAAACTTCGAGATGCTTGCTTTAATCCATAGATGGATTTCTGAAGCTTGCATATTTTTCCAGCATTAGTTGGATCGACAAAACCTTCGGGTTGTATCATGTATACATCCTCATCCAGGTTCCCATTTAGGAAAGCTGTTTTGACTTCCATCTGCCATATCTCATAATAGAAATATGTAACTATTGCTAGAATGATCCGAATAGATTTAAGCATCGCTACTGGAGAGAATGTCTCGTCATAGTCAACTCCTTGAACTTGTCGAAACCTTTTGCAACAAGTCGTGCTTTGTGGACGTGAACATTTCCGTCCACATCTCTCTTTCTCTTAAAGATCCATTTACACTCGATGGGTCTGACACCATCAGGCGGGTCAACTAAGTTCCAAACTTGATTGTGTCCCATGAAATCTATCTCGGATCTCATGGCACTTTGCCATTTCTCAGAATTTGGGTCTGTCGTTGCTTCCGCATAGGTCCTAGGCTCATCGCTGTCCATCAACAATATGTCGCGCTCTCCCGTAACTAGGAGATTCATTCTATTAGTTGCGCGATGTGGCGTTTCTGATCTTCGTGATTGTGGCGGTTCTTTTCTTGCCACAAGTGCCTCAACTTGTTCTGATACATTAGCATCACTTGTAAAGTCTTGCCTCATAGGCTCATCTTGAAATTCTTCAAGATACATCTTCTGTCCACTTTTCTCGCTTTTGAGAACCTCTTTCTCTAAGAAAACACCGTTCCTAGTGATAAACACTTTGCCCTCTGATCCGTTGTAGAAATAATATCAAATTGTTTCCTTTGGATATCCCACGAATATGCACTTGTCCGACTTGGGTGTAAGCTTGTCTGACTGAAGTCGCTTGACATATGCTTCATAGTCCCAAATTTTAAAAAAAAACAAACTGGAAATCTCGCCAGTCCATATCTCATATGATGTCTTCTCCATGGACTTAGATGGTACCCTATTTAGTGTGAAAGCTGTTGTTTCTAGAGCGTAACCCCAGAACGATAACAATAGGTCTTACTGGTTCATCGTTG
Source organism: Echinochloa phyllopogon (assembly GCA_033239725.1). Lineage (NCBI taxonomy): Eukaryota > Viridiplantae > Streptophyta > Magnoliopsida > Poales > Poaceae > Echinochloa > Echinochloa phyllopogon. Next base: position 9,254,887 of record BTCW01000016.1, on the reverse strand, counting down.
ATGGTACCATGTCCAACAAGGTTTGATTACGTCGCTCGGACACACCGTTCCTCTGAGGTGTTCCAGGTGGCGTAAGCTGTGGAACAATTCCGCAACTCTTTAGATGAGTGCTAAACTCGTGGCTCAAATACTCGCCTCCATGATCAGATCACAAGTCCTTAATTTTCTTGCCACGTTGATTTTCAACTTCATGCTGAAACTCCTTAAACTTTTCAAAAGTTTCTGACTTATGTTTCATTAAGTAGACATAGTCATATCTGCTAAAATCATCAGTGAAAGTTATGAAGTACTAAAATCCACCTCTAGTTGTCGTACTCATTGGTCCACACACATCCATATGTACGAGTTCCAACAAGTCTTGCACCCCTATCAGGAAAACCTGTGAAGGATGCCTTGGTCATCTTGCCTATCAAGCAAGCTTCGCATGTCTCGTATGATTCAAAATCAAACAAAGTTAAAAGTCCATCAGAATGGAGCTTCTTCATGTGCCTCACTTATATGACCCAAACAACAATGCCACATATAGGCATGATTCAAATCATCTAGCCGAGGCCTTTTAGCACTTATATTACAGATAGGTGAATTATCAAGATTTAAAATAAATAACCCATTCACAATGTATGCAAGAGCCATAAACATGCCATTCTTAGAGATCACACAACCATTGTTTTCACTTGTAAATTAATAACCATCCTTCATCAAACATGAAGGAGATACAATGTTTCAACTCAAACTAGGAACAAAATAACAGTTATTCAACTCCATAAAAAATCCTGATGGGATGTGAAGTTGCATCGTCCCGATAGTCAACGCAGGAACTCTTGCATTATTGCCAACGTGGAAATCAACTTCTCATCTTTCCACGCTTCTACTTTTTATTAGTCCCTACATCGTATTGCAAATATGAGGAACCAATCCGGTATCAAATACCCAAGAACTAGAATCAACGAGGAAAATGTCTGTAACATAAACATGAAGTGTACTTGAAGTGGAAGTACCCTCACTTCCCTTGCTTTTCAAAGAAGCTAAGTACAACTTGCAATTTCTTTTCCAGTGACCCAGTTCATGACAGTGAAAAACACTCATTATCAGCAGCTGGTACAACTTTAGCCTTGGGTGCTGGCTTAGATATCCCATCTTTAGCCTTGCCCTTCTTCCAAGAATTACATTTCTTCTTAAAGGTAGGCTTGTTCTGGATTGCCATCATATGGCTACTACTCGCACTTTTCTTAATGTCACCCTTTGCTGGTATTGGGGTGTCTAGAACATTTTCCTTTTTCTCAGCCCTCAAAACAATTCTTAGGTTACGAATCCAATCCGCAAAGTTTGTTCCATTCAACTTGTCCTTCTCAAAGACCGAACGCAAAGTAAACGATGTGATATTACTAGGTGCCATTGATCTACAACAAAATAATGCAAAATACTAAGACAACACATCCATGATGGAGTAAATTATATTAAGCATTTAACAGAATCTACTCCCACTAAAATCAATATCACTCTATTGATACTAGTTAGCTTTAGCATCACTGCTAGAAGACATGGTAGATCGGTAAGCAACCCTTTGCTAATCATATCACATATGACTCATGTTGTTGGGTGACATGTCTTGGCAACTCTATGTCTTGGCGCCCAACCTTTATGCCCCAAGGTCCTTAACCGTTAAGATGACCTTGTCTAAGTTAACCAACCCTTTATGCGAGTAAGTATCTGATACAAACCCATCTAGTCAAGGAAAACTAGTGTCACCCTAATTTCATAGACCCACCAAAAAATTTTACAAGACATGTGATGGTGCAAGGTTTAGTTGGGAGGACATTCAAAACTTAAACATTGCGAGGGATCATTCTACTTCTACCGTCGCATGCAGAAAAATAACCATTATCGTCGCATAAGTAGAAATAAAACAATAAGAACGACATTCACATAGTAATGACACGGTATGACCCATTAACACATGGTGATCTCTATCTCCATTATACTGTCCATCATGATTATCTCCATTTCAACGATCCATGTATGCCATCCTCGAGTGATGAGTCCTCCAAGAACTATCTAACACATGCTAGTAAAATAAATTATACAACTTCACAATAGATCATCACATGTTGGCACGCGGGCCATTACATCAATTTGACAATATATATGGCTCCAGTCGTATTGCCCTACTCACAACGCGTAGGTCATGATTAATTACATAAATACATCATATACTGAAAGGATCAACACTACGCCTAGAGGGGGGGTGAATAGGCGAACTAAAAATTATCACAACAAACTCGACGAAATGTTAGATATGCCGGAATATCCGGTAGCCACCGGAAATTTCCGTCAAATTATCGGAAAATTCCACCTACTACTGGAGATTTCCGGTGACAAACGAGAATGATGAATCACAAGATAAATACAAGCAACAACAACAATCTATATGAATCAATATGCTGTTCTAGATGTCAATAGCCCTATTGTACCTTTACCTGCAGCAAGAACTTCACAAATATATAGATCGAGACGAAATAGTAAAGTTGCTTGCAAGATCTATATGAACTCGAAGAACATGAAGAACACAAACGACAATGGAGACACAAGATTTAACCCAAAGTTCACCTCCACACAGGAGGCTACGTCTCCGTTGAGGGCCTACGAAAGGCGGGCTTATACACTCCAAGCCACTTTCCTCCACTTAGTGGCCACAAAGGAGCTAAGCGTACTTACTAGCAAATCCACGAAGGATGAGGTGATACAAACTTCTGAGGCAAATCCATAAGCTTGGCTTGGATGCTCTCGGTGACGCCTAACCGTCTAGGGGATGAATCCCCAAGAGTAACAAACAAGATCAATGGAGACCACAAACTTGATGCTCAAGAGCAAGAGAGGATGAAACTTGAATCACTTTGCTCGAATCTCTCACCAACACACCACCACACACTTGGAAATTGAAGCAAGGGGTGTTGGGAGAGCTCTAGAGTGCTTGAGAGACGTTAGGGTTCGTCAAGAGTGCCATGCCAAGCCAGTATGTGGAGTGGGAGTGGGTATATATAGCTCACTCATAAATGTGACCGTTGGGGCGAGTAATACCGGAAATTTCTGACGAAGATCACCGGAAATTTCCGTCGCATTTGTCGGAGAAATCAGCCAATTACTGGAAATTTTCGGTGGAAGCACAACACGTTCAATGGCTCAGAGATGTACGGTGTTTATGAGAAATTTTTGATGGTTTTTGGAAATTTCTGGTGCATACCGGAAATGTCCGGCAACAAAGCTGCAAGAGCTAGATGTGTATGTGTTAGTGTACAAGGATCATGGGAATAGGTTTAACGATGTTATTTGAGCATCAAAGTCACGTGATTTCACGATTACCTGTCCCTCTTGATAGTACGGTGATCCTATAATCAAATTCAAACCAAAAAATGAAATTTAAATCCTTCAATAGCATTCACCACCATAGAGATAAGAATTGAGCACCTTCCTTTCACATTTCTTTTCTTTCCTTTTTTTATTCCTGCACATCTCATTCAAAGCATTATATCCAAATTTCTATTATCATTAACCACAAAAATTGATTAAATGCCTAGATGCACTTTCAATCCCCTCTTTTTGGTGATTGATGATAATACAAATTTGGTTTCACAAGATAGAGATAAACAACAAGAGTTGCATCCAATATATTCAAAAAGCTCCCCCTAAATATGTGCATGTTTAATCCTTTTTAGAAGCCTCAAATGCACATATTTTGCAAGAACTTCTCAAGAATGTTGCAAACAACCGCTCATAGAGAAGAAAACAACAGGATGCATATGACATGGTGTAGCACAAAGAGCAAAAGAAGGTATTCAACACTTCTACCGAAAATTTCCGATGGAACTCAGCGGAAATTTCTGTCACATTTGCCAGAAATTTCCGCCAGTTATCGAAAATTTCCGATAAACTTGCTGACAGAAAATAACAAGTCATCACAACATATTCTAAGAGGTTCTAGCACAACCACAAATGGAGAAACAACAAGTTTAACATCCCTAACACACAAATTCACACACATCATACGAAGTTCAGTAGCACACATGCATAAATTTAAGATACAAGACGATGCGACATAGAGATTTCTTCTCCACCTTTGGCATCAAGCACCAAAAAGGAAAGAAGAAAGACATGAAAGAGTAGATTAGCATCATCACAGAGTGGCTCCATCATCATCATCACCATCACCATCATCATCGTCGTCGGCGTAGACGCCGTCTCCCCTATAGGGCTCTTCTTCTTTGGTGTCGACCTCTTCAACATTGTGAGTGGAAGCATGACGGGAGCGATGAGAAGGAATAGCAGCAGCAGGAGGACTAGGAGGATCCGCTTCTTCTTCTTCAAAGTCTAACCATGGGTCCTCAAATACTAGGAGCTCATGAATGGGAGAGTGAGAAAGACCGGCATGAGCTTGGAGCTCCTTGATACCCTTCTGATTCTTGTTAATCTCAATGGCATTGTGCTTGCAAATCTGAAATAGAACACGAAAGGCTCTCATCTCCTTGTTTTTCTTGGGGCGAGGAGGCGGTGGCCCATGAGTGGCACATGTAGCACCCGCTGTCCTAGCTGCAGCGGCTCTAGAGGACTCGGCATGAGGAAGGTTTTTAGATCTTCTCCTAGTCGTAGGAGGTGGAGGTGGAGCTGTCCCTCTCGTTTTCATGATCCGAAGACACTTTGGGATAGATCATCTTGGTGGTAGTCTCAATCAAGTACATCACATAAGGAGCATATGGGAGGCAACACTTGGAGTCCGAAGCACCGTCAATGATTTGATTCCATATGAATTCCAAGACACTGAAATCATCACCACCAGGACAAAGACGAGCTAGGAGATTCCTGGTGTGACCAAGAACTGAAGAACCATCCCCTTTCTTGATTGTCAGAGTAGCCCAAAGAAGCTTGTTCACGTAGTGATAGAAGGGCTGCAAGTTGGTGATATATCCATCGGCCGCTGTTCCTTCCTCATACATGAACTGAATCTCATCATTATAAAGAGTACGAGCATTAAACATGAAGGGCTTGTCCCAATCAGCACATCCAAACCCGAGAAGGTGAGCAAAATCCTTGAAAGCTGCCTCATACCAAGTTCCTTCGTCATCTAATAGATCGCCTTCTTATTTGTATTATGATAAAGAGTAGCATAAAACTGAAGCACAATCTCCTCATTCCAATCATATTGAAAACCCATGAGATCGTGCACTCCATTTTCCTTGCATATATATCAATCACAAGATCCCAAATTGGATGATGACTATTCTTTATATATTCCCAATCAATCCACTGCATGTCAACAAGAGGCTCCGTGCGAGAAAGGAGCACTGAGAAATAGAAGTCCACTTGAAACTGAGTGTGGAAGCGATAGTCAAGAAAGACATCCTTTGCAAACATAAGTGGGCACTCCTCCCTTCTTGTTTTGCGACAATCAACAACCTGTTTTTGATAATTAATGGTAACCGTGGGGTGACATCACCAATTCCGGTCAAAGGAGGACGCTTCTTAGGACACTCACCTACTTGAGTGTACCCATCATTATTGACAGTGATCCTCGGAGGTGTATGGGGACACTCAAGTTTATGTCGATTAGGATTCTCAAATCCGTGCATAGCAGCCACATGAATCTGAGCTGCGTTCGGTTCCTTATCCTCTTCTTCTTCTTCTTTCTCAACATATCTAGGCGGTGCCCGAGAGGAACTACCACCTTGTGTGCCCTTCCCTTTGCCTCGGATGGGTTGAGCCTTGCTGCGACAAGGAGGAAGTTCTCCACCACGTACCACATTGGCAACTTGAGGTGCTTGTGGGATGCGGACAGCATGAGGAGGTTGAGCCCTACCAGCTGCTTTGCGTGCCCCCGCCTTGACTCGACCTCTTGGGGTGGTCATCTTTGGCACCGACTTGAGTGGATTTGCTGGAGTATCATCATCTTCAGATGGTGGAGATGAGGTGGTGGAAGGAGGTGCATTGGGAGCATTGGAATCAACTCGAGGCTTTTTCCTTCTTTGCATCACAATATTTGTCACAATCTTCTTTGTAGCATTTGGGTCACTTGGATCCATGAGCATAGCCTGTACAGAAGCATATGATGGTATAAGTAAGATAGGAACTAGAGATAGAGATATAGTACTCAATAGGTTATAAGAAGCGAGGTTTTGATTCCAGTCTGTCGGAGATTTCCGCTAGATTTACCGGAAATTTTTGATAGTTACCAAAAATTTCCGATGAATCGACGGAAATTTCCGACAGGTGGAAATTTGAACCTCGATTTGCATAGCCTATCAAATACTTGATGAAAGCTCAAGATAATGTGGGCAATGTAGACATGATAGAGAAGATCTTGTGAAGGAAATAAGTCTACATAAGTCTAGAAAAAGAGATCGGGTAACCCTAGTTTTTGTGCCAAAGTTCAGGATAAAAGCTCACTATAATTTGCAATGCAAATCACTTAAACCATATAGGAGCATTAGATATATCCTTAGAAACATGATCATGAACTTCTATTGAAGAACTCTAGGGTTTGAACTTGACGAACGAGATTGGATACCTTGAAATCACTTGAACTTGAAGAACAAACGAATGAGAGAGATGGAGAGAGGTTCTCTCGGTCTTGATGAGTTCTTATGGAGCAAAACACCAAACCTTGGAAGTTTTTAGAGGTGGAGAGGCAAAATCGTCAAGGGAGAGGGGTTTGAGAGAGAGGCGTCGGCGGCGTGTGTATGAGAGATATGAGAGAGACACTCGAGGGACTAGGTTTAAGAGGGGGTTGAATCTTGTGAAGCACTGTTGGCACTTCTTACGATCCAATATCAGAATTGAGAATCCTGGTACTGGGGTAAGGAGTGTTTCAGTGGTTTTCCTTATGGCTTAGTAAAATATAGAAATATTCTGCAAGCGCACAGAATCACCGCTGTAGCACTTCACCTGGGAGTATTCCGAGGTATCGTAATTTATATTTCCGCGGGGAAGCTTTGGCAAGATTACTTGTGAACAGATATTCGAGACTATCAGAGAAGGGTACACGACTAGACAAGACAGGGGATAACGGTATTGGATAGGAGTGGATATACCGGACACACAGCTCAAGGGATACTCTGGTAAGGGAGAGAAGAGATAGATAGCTGGGAGGACAACGAGAAGAGATAGAGGACTCCTGGATACTTTATCTACCTATGTCACTCTAGCTTAGAGATACAGCGGCTACAGAGCCAGCACTAGGAGATCTGGGATAACTCTAATGTCTTAGCATCAGGACAAGGGAACCGGTGAACACACAGAAAGGGATGAGAAGGGGTGCCACTATTTCCCAACTAGGGAATCCTACGGACCGGAACTAACGTGATGGGCTACGAAGACTGAAAGGGCTGTCACCACCTTCCGGCTACCACCTCCGTTGCGACGGGAATAAACTAAGGCCACGGACTAGTCTAGGAACCACTCCTACACTAGGCAATGACTACTTACTCTACTAGCAAGAGCAAGCAACCTTGTCAATACTCTTGGTGACAATTCACCTCCAATATCAAGCAAGATCGAAGAACCAGCCAAGACAAAGAATTAAACAAGACTACAAGCACTAGAACTATAACTGACTATAGTCTAAACAAGATATATTTGCAACTAGGATAAAGTAGAAGCAAGATATAAATGACAAAGGCAAAGTGATAAAGATAACTATATTGATAACTCAATGTCTTACAAAAGGAAAAGTAAAAGATACAAGAGCTATTACCAGATCTTCTGAAGACGACTCCGGAACCACCGAGGCAAGCTCGACTCAACTCTAACTCCCAACTAAACTATCCTAACTCTACTAGAATGAAAGTGGAAATGAGCTCCTTGGCTTGGTGTGTGTTTACAAGTGAGGTAAGGGGTCCTATTTATAGCTGCATAGGACGGTTGGGGCTGGAGTAGCCGCCAAGGGACCAGGGGGGGTACCCCCTGGGATTTCGGGCGCCAGGGTCGGTTCGGCCGAACCAGGTGGTTCGGCCGAACCCTTGGATGCGCCGCCTTTGCTCTGGGTGGCCAGGATAAGCCCCTGGAGGCGGTTGTGAGGTGGTGGGCAGTTCGGCCGAACCGGGTCCTTCGGCCGAACTGGCCCGGGGGCTCGGCTGCCCTCTGTTCCACCGCCTCTGCCTCTGGATGGCCTGGATCGCCTCCACCTGGCCGGGGTGTGTTTGTTGCCCCAGATTGGTGACGTCATCCGCCAAGTTGCTTGCCCCGTCAGCGCTTTGTCATCGTTGGTTGTACATGTGGCCTCCTAGTTGTACTTCACTGCGTGCATGGCTAGGGGGTTAACCGGCCGAACGTGTCGTTTGGCCGATTCGGTCATTTTCGGCCCCAATAGCACGTATTTGTTGTAGTTGTACCTGCACAAGTGTCACTCACCAAAACTCGTGGAACTTTATTAGAAATAAAACCTAAGTACATGGAATGTTGCATATAACCTCATTTATTCCCGAGTATTGGTGGTCGGATTTGGGCTGTAACGACCGCCAACAAGCTCCCCCAAGCTTAGCTCTTTGCTCGTCCTCGAGCAAAGATATAAACTTAGGCTCGGTGGATCAGGAGTTGCTACAATGTCATTTCTTTTGTAGGTAACTTTATAAACAACTAGTCCTCAAAAATACTTGAATCGTAGGCAAAGTTTCAAATCACCTTTTTACCTATGGGGCTTATAGCAATCTCCTTATCTTGGGCGGCTGAAAGGACGAACAGTTTAAACTCAGTTTTATTCCACTCTACTCTTTTCAGGATCCCATCTCGGAGTTTTTCATAAGTTTTGAAAACTACAAATTGTTCCTCATTGGCACACTCAATCACTCAAGTGTATTTGAATCCTCACCAAAGGCTTGTGCCTTCTTTTCATCCTAACATCTAATATGGCTTTTTGTGTGGCTTAGGGACAAAGGATGAAGGCATGCATGCATCTTATATTTTGCTAAGTCAAAGACCGGATCTTAGAGGAGACAAATCACATCTTAAGATCGAGACGTGCAAGTGTGTGGATATGAATGGAGTGGAATATGGTGGAGTGGTGGAATGGAATATGGTGGAATGGTGGAACGGAATATGGTGGAATGGAATATGGTGGAACTCCTTGGATGAATTTCCCTCTCCTTGATTTATTTTCGAGAACATGGGCTATCTTTTATTCTTATACTTTTGCCATGCCACTTGTCATGCTTTTCTTTTTTTCTCCTTCTCTTTGCCATGCTTTTCTTTTTCTCTTATTTTTGCCATGCTTCTTTGGCATGCTTTTCTTTTTGCATAGCCCGTGTCTCTATCAAGAATATTTGGGGAGGGAAATCATAGAACATGGAGCATTTATTTTTGTGGATGGATGATGGAAAATGTTTGCTAACTCCCAGTGTAGGAATTGCAAGTGAGAGGTGGTGTGTGTACGTGGGTCTCGATCTTTAAGAATATGAAAGCTTCACTCAAAGGTCACAACAATTTGACAAAGCTCACTAAGATAACAAGCAGCATATGAGTAGAAATTTTCAACTAAGCTTATCATATGGCTCTGGTTGGTATTTTGACCAATGAGGAACTTGTTTCATTTTGAAAGCATAAATTTCCGAGACATTCCCCGTACTAAAAGCAGAGTATAATTTAACCAAATTCTCACTATATCAATCCCCACAACAACTTAGCCTTGGAATAAAGCATGTGCTCCCACAAGGTTTTCAGGATCATTTTTACTCATGCCAGATAACTCAAGCACAATCTAGCAACTAGTTGAAGCAAAGTACTTGCAAAATTAATGACAGAGCAACTATTCATCATTTCCAAGGTGAGAGGCATATGATTCATTCCATGCATAGTTGGGAGTTATTTTATTCAAGGGAAATATTGTTTAAGGGAAATATTTTTTTGGTATTTTCATTTTTTTAAATGCAAACTATCATGAAGGGAAATGAAAGGGAAATTAAATGATCAAAGTGCTGGATAAATTGGGACATACCTGTGGGGGTCCTCCCCCAAGCTTGGACTCTTCATTGGTAGGGGTTGAGCCTTGAAAGGTACTGGCTCAGCTGTTCCGCTTGTTCGTGGACGTCGTGCTGGATAGATGCCACCATCCCTCTATTCTCTTGATGGTGCTGAGAATGGCGGGCTAGTGTGTCCTGGATCTCTCGGGTACGGTCGTCGATGAGCTCGACTCGGTCGGAGATGTAGGACAGCTCCCGGCCGTAGTCGAAGCGTGCGGACTGTGAGTATCCGGGGTAGTATGGCTGGGAGGCACTGTCGTATCCTCCTCCATACCGACTCCCGGACCACTCAGAGTCCGTGTCCTGGCTGTAGTCCCAGCGTCCTGAAGTGAAGTAGTTCGGCTCCTGATGCTGCCCGGAGCCTCCTGCTCCAGACGTCCCAGCGCCGATGTACGTGTCGTAGGTGGCCTCAAAAGCGGAAGTGTGTCGGTGCGGCATTTGTGGTGCATCTTCCGGCTCATGTGAGGTGGCGAGCCCAGCATCACGCTTGGCTCGTCCCCTCGTGACGGGTCCGTCACCTGCAACGCTGTGCCGAGCGGGCTCTCTCCAAGGTGGAGAGTCTTCCGACTCGGTCCTCAACTGGAGAGTTAGTTTTGGCGTGGTATACAACCTTAGTGCTGCACAAGGCAAAGGCACTTCAGTTGTATAGCCACGGTAAATCATTGCCAGCGTTGCGTCAGGCGTCCGCCGTATCATGTGGGCTTGCACGAAGTGCTCGGCATCCACGACGGAACGCGATGTCTCGATGTACGTGAGCCGGGCGCCCTGGAGGATGCCCAGGTGGTTAGCGAGGCGAGTGACTAGAGAAGTCATCGCCATGCTACCCGCACGAGAAATATGAGACAGCCAGTGACCAACCATGTCTTTCACAGGTGAATAGGGAATCTGCTTGACCATGGCAAAAAGAACCCACAACTCGATGGTGTTGACAGGGCGCAAATCTGCCCGGGGGAATACCGTCATAGACACCCAACGATGCATGAAACGCAAAGTGGGGTTATGAATGCTGTTCGTGCGTGGCGCATGACAGTCGGTATCCCCCAAAATCTTTCTCCAAAATGCCACCTGGTCAAATCTTTTAAGCGCTTTGTTCGGGTCTAATGGACAACGGCTTGAAAATCCGAGACCCGAACTAAAATCCCTCCAAGAGCAGAAGAACTCTTGGTTGAAGAACCGAAAACGAATACCCCCAGTTTCAGAAACCAAAGTCGAGAGGAATTCAAGGGTGAGCAGGTACAAACCTTCTTCGTTGATGTGCTAGAAATTCTCCCAGCCAATGGCCTGGAAGGTTTCTGTAAACTCTACGTCCATCCCCGTGTCCCTGAGCAAATCTTGCTCAAACACACGGGTATGCTCGAACTCCTTCAACCGAAGCTCATTGAAGGTGTTCCGCTCCCTTTCTGTTCTATGGTTGATGTCACTCTCGCTTAGGAGCTGCCTGGCTGGGGGCGTGGCATGGCCCCATCTCGAGCCGGCTGCTCCGTGCTCGTCCGTGTCCATCCGGCTCGAGCCTCGAGACGGAGCTGGGGAACTCCCAGCATCGTCCGATCGTCGGCCTAGCCGGGTGGAACGACGGAGCGAAGTGAAGAACTTCGACATGATTCCTGCAAAAAGTTAGTGCAACAACAACTACCCGAAGGACTGAATATATATATGGTTAGCACAAGAAAATCAAGTCAGTCGTTCGAGATAGTTAGTCGTTCTTGCAGGGATGAAAAGCACCACAAAAGGTTAGTCGTTCTTGTGGGTGTCAGTGACCACCACAAAATCGTCCAAAATTTCAGCACAAAGATCACAACAAGAGCAAAATATTTTTGGGATTTTCTAGTGATGCAAGTGAACCAAAACTTGAACAAGATCTTGGGAAGAACTTGAGCAAGCACTAGAGCAAAGGACTTGAGAAAGAGAGAGAGCTCCTAGCATAAATTTTCAGAGTGGGAGAGTGAGTGAATGGTGCAAGGAGAAGCAAGCAGCAAGGGTAGCATTTATAGGCCGAGGGGAGGGCCTTGGCCAGTTCGCCCGAAGGCTCTGGTTCACCCGAACCAGGCCTGGTGGCCAGGGCACTCCCATGTGAGTGCAGCACTCACATGCCTTTGTTTCCACTCCAAGTTTGTGTGGCCAACAATTCCCAAGGACATTTTTAGTGGATTTTAGTGATAGGTGAGATGGAAATGTGACATGACCAAAATGGAAATTAGTGGAGTCACCCCCATGCTGCCTTGTTTGTGATAATTGGTGAGTGTGCAGCCATTTTTAGTGGGGTAGACATGTTTGTTGCTGGTTGGTGGTGATGGTAAATAATTGGAGATGTTCTAGGAGGGATGAAAATGATAAAAGTTACCAATTACATCCACCCTAGGTAAAATTCCAGCATGTGTCCAATTATTTCTAACCAAGCTTGCAAAATTTTCTACTCTCTCTCAAATTAATTACTCAAGTGGTTCATTTATTTTGAAAAGGGAAACATGCAAATGCAATTGGAAATTTAAAAATTGGAAGGGAAATATGGGATACATACCGGTTTTCCTCGCGGCGAGAGCTCAGCTTTTAAGTCCGCGAGCGGGACTTCTCCTGTCTTCAGTTGCCTTTGTCATCGTCCGGTCCCGGAGTGGATGACTCGGATGATGCAACCTTCTTCCGCCACATTTTCTTGTTCTTCTTCTTCGGTGTCGGTGGCGGTGGGATCGGTGTCTCTGGAGAATTCCAGAGGGCTTGTTCTTCCTCGTATTTCTTTACGAGGAAATCCATTTCTTCTACACTTGTCGGTTTTGTCGGCTCGTTCCACTTGAGCTGCTCACCACCGAGTATTTCCAGCTCTCCATTAATGAGAGCCTTAAGGAAACACTCGGCGCTCCTCTGCTCCGGTGTGAGTGGCTCTGTCTTCTTCTCTTCCCGGGGTTGAAACTTGAAGTAAGTCAACCTTCCGTCGATACGGAACGAGATTTCTCTCGCATCCATATCGATCCTATCCCGGGTGGTGTTCAAGAATGGTCGGCCCAACACAAGGGGAAACGAATGCTCGTTCCCCGTGTCGAGGACAACAAAGTCCACAGGGACATATCGTCCCCAGATTCGGACCGGTACACTCTCGATCACCCCCTCGGGGTAGCGGATGGTTGAGTCCGCAAGCTATACCTGGGCAGTAGTAGGTGACAAAGTAGGGTAGCGTAATTTCTTAAATAATACCTTAGACATGATGTTGACGCTTGCCCCTAGATCGCAGAGTGCATCATCAATGCGACGATTCCAGATCGTGCACTGAATGATGGGCACTCCGGGATCTTCCTTCCTGTCCGGAGAGGTCTTGATGATCGCCCTTTTTGCAGCTCTTGGCATGTAGGTCCATCTTGGTGTCAGCACTTGGATGCGTGCGACCTTCACTGCGTGGTTAGTTCGGAAGACACTACGAGGCATCTTACCATGCCTTGTAGTGACGGCTTTCACTGTTTCGATGGAAGGTTCGGGTTGCCCTGGAATCTTCCCGCCTCAGTGATAGGAATAGCAGCAGCTAACTGAGCGACTTGAGTTTCTATCATTTTATTAAAGCTCAGTTGACTTTTCATAGCAGAAGAAAATGATTCCATCCTAGAGTCTATGCTTTCCATTGTTTTATCATTAGCAGCAAGCTTTTTATTGATGTTTCAGTTATTTTCATTTGGCCAAACACAAGATCTCTAAGAGACAGTTGATTATTGAAATTGCTGGAATTGAAATTGTTACCTTGTTGAGGCCTCTCAAAAGGGAGGTTTGGGCACGGATTCCAGCCTTGGTTGCTGTAGTTGTTCGGTCTGTACCCGTTGTTGTTGGAGTTGTTGACGTAGTGGGCATCTTCCCGCGTTTCGGGGCAGTCATTCCCCGAATGGCCAGTGTTGCCACAGACTTCGCAGGTTATGCGAGCGTCCATGGCTTGCACCGTTTCTTGAGCAGGGGCCTCCAGTTTCTTCATCAGGAGGTCCATCTTGGCAGCGAGCATGTCCAGAGCTTCAACTTGGTGAACTCCTCGGGTCTTTGGTTGAGTCCGGTTGTCGGACCAACCTTGGTTCTCGACCATCTTCTCTATGAGGGCCGTCGCACGACTCTCCTCAAGAGAGAAGAACGAGCCTCCAGCAGCAGCATCCAGGTACTCACGGGCAGAATTTCTCAGCCCGTGATAGAAAGTTTGGATTATGAACCAACTCTGCATACCATGGTGAGGACAAGCAGAAATATAGTCCTGGAGGTGATCCCATGCCTCTGGGACTGTTTCATCTTTTAACTGCTGGAAACTAGCTATTTTGTTCCGGAGGGCGTTGGTTTTCCCAACCGGAAAGAATTTTAGCAAGAAAGCGCTAGTGCATTTATCCCAGGTATCTATTGCTTCGCGGTTAGCATAAAACCATTGTTTCGCCTTGCCTAATAATGGAAATAAATGAAGGCGAATGGCATCGATACTTACTCCGCGGATGGTGAAGGTGTTGCAAATCTCCAGGAAATGCTGGAGATGAGCATTGGCATCTTCGTGTGGCTTGCCGCAGAATGGGCTAGCCTGTACCATGTTGATGAGGGCTGGCTTCAGCTCGAAGTTACCATCTCCGACTGGCGGAGCTGGTCCGACACGTATGTTCTCGCTTGATGGAACGGAGAACTCACGGATCGTCTTGGTTGCCATCCTCGATGTAGCCTGGTCAATGATGGGAAGGATTGGGTTCGTCGGAAGGAGTTGCTTCTGAGGAGGTACAACACGGGGTCGTACTTTCCTCACAAGTGACTCCGAATTTTCTTGGAAGTTTGACGGTAGTTGGAAACCAGTCATGCACTGCTCTGCTCCACAAGGACCAACGAACAAAGAAACGATAAACCCGCTTGAGTAGCGGTACTCAACTAAGATAGCTCAAGATAAAAGTTCAAATATAATCTAGCCAAAGACTTCCCCGGCAACGGCGCCAGAAATGCTTGTTGGCACTTCGTACGATCCAATATCAGAATTGAGAATCCTGGTACTGGGGTAAGGAGTGTTTCAGTGGTTTTCCTTATGGCTTAGTAAAATATAGAAATATTCTGCAAGCGCACAGAATCACCGCTGTAGCACTTCACCTGGGAGTATTCCGAGGTATCGTAATTTATATTTCCGCGGGGAAGCTTTGGCAAGATTACTTGTGAACAGATATTCGAGACTATCAGAGAAGGGTACACGACTAGACAAGACAGGGGATAACGGTATTGGATAGGAGTGGATATACCGGACACACAGCTCAAGGGATACTCTGGTAAGGGAGAGAAGAGATAGATAGCTGGGAGGACAACGAGAAGAGATAGAGGACTCCTGGATACTTTATCTACCTATGTCACTCTAGCTTAGAGATACAGCGGCTACAGAGCCAGCACTAGGAGATCTGGGATAACTCTAATGTCTTAGCATCAGGACAAGGGAACCGGTGAACACACAGAAAGGGATGAGAAGGGGTGCCACTATTTCCCAACTAGGGAATCCTACGGACCGGAACTAACGTGATGGGCTACGAAGACTGAAAGGGCTGTCACCACCTTCCGGCTACCACCTCCGTTGCGACGGGAATAAACTAAGGCCACGGACTAGTCTAGGAACCACTCCTACACTAGGCAATGACTACTTACTCTACTAGCAAGAGCAAGCAACCTTGTCAATACTCTTGGTGACAATTCACCTCCAATATCAAGCAAGATCGAAGAACCAGCCAAGACAAAGAATTAAACAAGACTACAAGCACTAGAACTATAACTGACTATAGTCTAAACAAGATATATTTGCAACTAGGATAAAGTAGAAGCAAGATATAAATGACAAAGGCAAAGTGATAAAGATAACTATATTGATAACTCAATGTCTTACAAAAGGAAAAGTAAAAGATACAAGAGCTATTACCAGATCTTCTGAAGACGACTCCGGAACCACCGAGGCAAGCTCGACTCAACTCTAACTCCCAACTAAACTATCCTAACTCTACTAGAATGAAAGTGGAAATGAGCTCCTTGGCTTGGTGTGTGTTTACAAGTGAGGTAAGGGGTCCTATTTATAGCTGCATAGGACGGTTGGGGCTGGAGTAGCCGCCAAGGGACCAGGGGGGGTACCCCCTGGGATTTCGGGCGCCAGGGTCGGTTCGGCCGAACCAGGTGGTTCGGCCGAACCCTTGGATGCGCCGCCTTTGCTCTGGGAAGCTTTGGCAAGATTACTTGTGAACAGATATTCGAGACTATCAGAGAAGGGTACACGACTAGACAAGACATGGGATAACAGTATTGGATAGGAGTGGATATACCGGACACACAACTCAAGGGATACTCTGGTAAGGGAGAGAAGAGATAGATAGCTGGGAGGACAACGAGAAGAGATAGAGGACTCCTGGATACTTTATCTACCTATGTCACTCTAGCTTAGAGATACAGCGGCTACACAGCCAGCACTAGGAGATCTGGGATAACTCTAATGTCTTAGCATCGAGACAAGGGAACCGGTGAACACAAAGAAAGGGATGAGAAGGGGTGCCACTATTTCCCAACTGGGGAATCCTACGGACCGGAACTAACGTGATGGGCTACGAAGACTGAAAGTGAAACGAACCGGATCCTCAATGACGAGAATCCGACTCCCTGTACCCTCGAGATAGTCCCAGGAATAGCAGCTATCTCGTACAGAACTCATCTCAGTCGAATATCATATCCATACAACGATAAAAGATTCATTACATGACATATATAAAACATAGCGTCTGGTACAAGCCCTCTGGGCTAAATCGACAATAAGAAACATCTGCGCAGCGGTAGCTAGAACATCAGGGACCACTCCTCCACAGGCATCCTTGAGCATAGCGCGCACACTTCAATCGTACCACCCGTCCTGGTTGAACTCGTGGTCGGGGTCTTCACCTGAGAACCCAAAGTCTGTCCCCAAGGAAATGGGACAGGTCCACGTCACCAACCATAATATGAAGCAAGCTTTAAAGTGGCCTATTCTAAGGTATAGAAATAATCAAGGTTTGATCCAGGGTTTTCTTATGCGGGCAGCAGCAATAACCCAAATTCATCTCACCTCCATCTCCTTCCCTCACATGCACATCCACTCCCCAAATCCAACCGTCAGCCTCACATTCCCATCGGGCTCATCCTGCCACAGCAGGTTCCCGCAAACATCATCCACCAACGCCTTTCGTTCACTAGTCGACTCGGTGGAATCCCTCCCCACCTTGTCTCATCAGCATCACTGGACCAATCTCTCATAACCCAAATCAAAGGATGAGGTAAGAAAGCAGATTCCCATGCTAGCCGGAACTTATCAGAAGCGGGTCGTCCGTAACCGTGGACATGGCTATACGTATAGTTTACACTCTGTAGAGGTGGCACTCCAGGAATCCATCCGGGCTGCAAGGCTAGTCCGCAACCAACCTGAGACACAGCCCACAGCAAAGACCCTAAACAGTAACGGCGCCAATCCTGTCTCCCTGGGCTCGGGAAACATCTGATCTAACATCTGCCCCAGGGATGTGAAACCTTCCCACCGGGGCTAGTCGGGGGCCGTGGTAAATCAGGGAGATTACGCCGCAACGAGTCCCCCTTACACATATCAAGCTCGATTCTCCTACAGTCTCGGCGCCGCACTAGAGTAGGCTTGCTGGAACCCTCCCCATACTGGGTAGATGGTGAGCACGGTATTCCCACGTCCAAAGTTGGAACTCGACTCGGTCCTTAATTGTCGATAAAGCGAGTATCAACGTCAAAAGCGATCCGCTGCAACGGTCCGCAATCGGCACCCATAACAGGTATTGCCGCCCAAACTCCTCAAATAACCCAGTATCCAAATAACCATGTACCCGCAACTGGTACCCCATAGGGACTGCCCGAGTGCAGCCCCCCAGCACCTCGATCAAACGATCGAGTTGTTATTACTCGCTTACACCGCCTAACTGCACTACTCCTCCCATACCACCCACAACTCACGCCAAGAGGTTCAAATCACAACCAACCCAACACATGCATAGCATAGCATATTTCATAAAGTGAGTAGTAGGTAGCAAGGTAACAGGATATTAACAAAGGCAATGCAGGTTTATCATGCGCGTAAGGTAAAGCGCTAGCATACTAGTTGCATGTCTAATAGGTATTTCAGATCTAGTCGGGCGTGAACCTGGGCAAAAGTCTTCGTCTTCGTCAAAGCAGTTGTCGTAGTGGTCTGGCTCCTCCTGACTCTCCGGAACTCCTAGGGTCGCAGAAAAATAAAATAAGACGCGACTACTAGCAAAGAAACACCAAAACAATGATGAAGGAAGTCCCAAAGAACACCACACTCTATACTAACGCGTAGGTCATGATTTTAGAAAAATATAGAAACTGGTTTCATATTTTTCTGAGCTACGGTTGATTTATTATTAATTTTACAAGTTTAAATCATTTTCTAAAAATATTAAATAATTTCCAAAAAAGAAAAACAGACAAAATTAGCCTGCTGACGTCAGCATGACGTCATGCTGACGTCAGCAGTGGGGTCCGCCTAGGATGACGTCAGCAGTGGGCCCTGCTGACGTCAGCGTTGACTGGTCAACGGTCAACGGTCAACTCTGGTCAGTGGGCCCAGGTGGTCAGTGACTCATAGAGTATGACAAGTGGGCCCCATTCGTCAGCGCAGTTAAAAGAAAAAGGAAAAGGATTAAACGATGGCTGGGCTGGATTTGGGCCGAAACGTGGATGGGCCAAGATAGTTTAGGGTGGTTAACTGGACTTAAGTGCAAGATTCGGCCCACGAAGGGGGTGCTGTTGGATCTGGTCTGGTGGACTTGGTCCACCGTGAACGGTGTCAGTGGTTCACGTGAGCCGGGTGCACGGGATCAAGTTGTGGCCGACTTGGGATCTTTTGCGGCAAGCTGTGCGGCGTGTTGCTGTGGTCGTGCGTGTGGCTTGGCCACGGCGCGACGCGGCGCGCGCGCGGCGCGCTCTGGAGCACGGCCGGCGGCGACGGTCGACGGCGATACTCGCCGGGAAAGGCTCGGCTCGGCCCAAGGATGGCTGGGAAGGCTCGGCTAGGGTTTCGCGAGATCAAACGGGGTGAAAAAGCCACAGCTTGGCTGCGGCTTGCCCTCCCGACGCGAGTGGCGGCGGCGCGGCCATGGCACCACGGCGGCCGGCGACGCGCGGGCAGAGACAGCCCGGAAACGGCTCGGCTACGATGGCCCTCGCACGCGCGACACCAGCGTGTGCTGGTGCGCGTCGTCGCGGGCGCTGCGGGGGTGCGCGTGCGCGGGCACACGGTTGCCCGTGGCCGCGACACGGCCTCGGCGTGCGCGCGCGGCGAGCGGAGCTCGGCCGCGGCGGCCTTGGCTGCTGCTCAATCGACGGCGGGTTGCAAGGAGAGAGCGGCGCGACGGGTTCCTGCACGAGAGGGACGGCCACGGCTCGAAGACCGGGTCCTAGAGGGGGTTCGGCGACGGCGAGCACAAGGAGCGGCGGCGCTCGGCCGGAGACCGGGAAGAAAAGGAGGCTCCACGGGTGGCTCACCTAGGGGCACGTCGAGGTTCACTGCAGCTCGGGGAAGACTTGCGGCGCTCCGGCGATCCTCGTGCTCCCGCGAACGGTTCCGGTCCGGCTCCCCTTCGGCGTTTCCCACGGGCGGCGGCGACGGCGGCTTCGGCTTGGCGACGAGGACGGTGATTGGCTTCCCCTCCTCCCTCGGCTTCTCGTCCACGGGCTTCCCCGACTCCTTCCCCCACTCCTCACCTTCTCAAACTGGATCTAGACCCCAAGGGGGGGGGGGCGGCGGCTTGAAGGGAAAGGGCTCCCGGCGCTGGTTTTATAGGGTGGCGGCTAGGGCTAGAGGGCACGGACGGCGAGATGGATGCGGTGGGCGGCCGCGGACACGCGTTGCCATCGCAACGGGCCGCGAGGAGGGCTGATGGGGCTGGCTGGGTTCACGGGCGCGCGCGCGAGGGAGAGAGCAGGCGGCGCGGGGAAGAAGATGAGGTGGAAGAGAAAGCTGACAGGCGGGACCCGCCTGTCAGTGGGACAGAGAGAGAGAAACGCGGAGGCGACGCGGAGGAAAGGCTGGGCCGCAGCTGGGCCGCAAGGCCGGCTGGGCCGATTGGCTGGTTGGCTCGGGAAAAAGAGTTCGAGGGTGTTTTCTGGACTTTGGCTTCGGGTTTCGGCCCACTAAGGTTAGGTTAGGTTTTAATTAGTTTAGTTAGTATTTGTTTGAATTCAAATCTAGAATTTGAATTCAAACACAACCAAAAATCCAATAAAACCAATTTAACTCCAAATCACATCTATTTGGTCCGTAGCACTTCAAATTATTTTTAATTTGAATTTAAATTGCCTAAGAATTTAGGGAGCAATTAGAAGACACTCTTATATGTTTGTTGACTTGCACATAATTCACCAAAAAATTTTAAATTCTCATTTTTGCACTCAACAAATCCTAAGGGTATTTTTAGGGTTGTTACAGTCTCCCCCCTCACAAGAATCTCGTCCTCGAGATTTGTGGTTACCTATGGTTTAAACAAGTGGGGGTATTTCTCTTTTAGTACTGACTCCTTCTCCCATGTAGCCTCCCTTTCTAAATGGTTGCTCCACTGCACTTTGCAAAACCGGATAGCTGTGCTTCTGGTCTCTTTGACTGCTCTGTCTAGTATCCTCTCTGGGTACTCCAGATACTCCAAGGTGTCTTGTAGGTCTAGCGCTTCTGTTTTGATCTCATGTTCTGGTACTCTTAGACACTTCCTCAGCTGAGATACATGGAACACTGGATGTACTCCAGCTAGGTCCTCTGGTAGGTCTAGCTTGTAGGCTAGCTTTCCTATTCTCTCCAGTATCTGATACGGTCCCACAAAACGGGGTGCTAGCTTCCCTTTCACTTGGAATCTCTTATGCCCTCTGAGGGGTGACACTTTTAGGTAGACAAAGTCCCCTACTTCAAACTCTAGATCTCGTCTCCTCTTATCCGCATAGCTCTTTTGTCGGCTCTGAGCTGCCTTCAGGTGCTCTCGGATCTTGGCCACATTTTCTTCTGCCTCTACAATCATGTCAGGTCCAAAGAATGTTCGTTCTCCCACCTCTGACCACATTAGAGGCGTTCTGCATTTTCTGCCATATAGTGCCTCAAAAGGGGACATCTGGAGGCTGGCCTGGTAGCTGTTGTTGTAGGAAAATTCTGCATATGATAGACTCTTCTCCCAGTCTGTGCTATAAGCCAGAACACATGCTCTCAACAAGTATTCAAGAATCTGGTTCACTCTTTCGGTCTGCCCATCTGTTTGAGGGTGGTAAGCTGTGCTATACTCCAAGGTTGTCCCGATGGCTTGATGTAGGCTTTTCCAAAACTGAGCTGTGAATTGGGGTCCTCTGTCTGACACAATACTTCTTGGTGCCGCATGCAGCTTGAGAATGTTGTCTATATATAGCTCTGCTAGTTTGCTTACTGGGTATGTGCCCTTGACTGGTATGAAGTGGGCTACCTTTGTCAGCCGATCAACTATGACCCAAATGGTATCATTTCCTTTCTGAGTGTGAGGTAGGCCAACCACGAAATCCATGCTGATATCTTCCCACTTCCACATTGGAATTTCCAGTGGTTTCAGCAGTCCTGCTGGCCTTTGATGTTCTGCCTTGATTCTTCAACAAGAGTCGCACTTGGCTACATACTTTGCTATGTCCTCTCTCATTTTCTTCCACCAGAACTTATCCTTCAGATCTTGATACATCTTGGTGCATCCTGGGTGTATCGAGTACTTGGACTCGTGAGCCTCTGAGAGAATTGTTCTCCTGATTTCCTTGTCCTGCGGTACACAAATACGGTCTTTCAGCCATACTATCCCTACTTCATCTACTCAGAAGTCAGGTGCCACTCCTCGCTGGATATCCTCTTTTACTTCTTGGATTTCTAGACACTTTCCTTGAGCTTCTTTGATTCGGTCTTCTAGGTTGTACCTCACCCTCATTTCCTGGGGTTTTCCTTCTTCTACTAGCTCGAGTTTCAGCATGTACAATTCCTTTGCTAGTTCTGGCTGACTTTCTTCTATCATCACGTTGTTGCAATAACTCTTTCGGCTCAAGGCATCTGCCACTACGTTGGCTTTGCCAGGATGGTAGTGTATCTCCAAGTCGTAATCTTTGATCAGTTCTAACCACCTTCTCTGCCTCATGTTCAGTTCGAATTGGGTGAAGAAATACTTCAAGCTTTTGTGATCCGTATAGATATCGCACTTGTTGCCAATCAGGTAGTGCCTCCAGATCTTCAATGCATGTACCACTGCTGCCAGTTCTAAATCATGTGTGGGGTAGTTTTCCTCATGTTTCCTCAGCTGCCTTGATGCGTAAGCAACAACCTTGCCCTCTTGCATTAGAACACATCCCAAACCTTGTCTCGAAACATCGCAATAGACTATGAAATCCTTGCGATTATCTGGCAGGGCCAATACTGGCGTTGTAGTGAGTTTGTGCTTGAGCTCTTGGAAACTTCTTTCACACTTGTCTGTCCACTCGAACGGGACATTATTCTTGAGTAGTTCGGTCATTGGCTTGGCAATCTTGGAGAAGTTCTCAATGAACCTTTTGTAGTAACCTGCCAAACCCAGAAAGCTTCGGATTTCCGTGACACTCTTCGGCTGCTTCCATTCTGCTACTGCCTCAATCTTTTCTAGGTCTACTGCTACGCCCTCAGCTGTCAACACGTGACCCAAAAAGGCTACTTTCTCCAGCCAAAATTCACATTTGCTGAACTTCCCGTATAGTTGATGCTGCCTCAGCTTCTCTAGTACAATCCTTAGATGCTCCTCATGTTCTTCGGCTGTTTCAGAGTAGACTAGTATGTCGTCAATGAACACTACCACGAACTTGTCTAGTTCTCCATGAATACCTTGTTCATCATGTTCATGAAGTAAGCGGGTGCGTTGGTCAAACCAAAGGACACAACGGTGAACTCGTACTGCCCGTACCGAGTCACAAAGGCTGTCTTGGGAATGTCGCCTTCTCTAATCTTCATCTGGTGGTATCCCGATCTCAGATCAATCTTACTGAAGTACATGGCTTTCTTCAACTGATCTAGCAAGTCATCAATCCGAGGTAATGGGTACTTGTTCTTGATCGTCACTGCGTTCAGGGATCGATAGTCTACGCACATGCGCATTGACCCATCTTTCTTCTTCACAAACAACACTGGCGATCCCCATGGGGATGCACTTGGTCGAATCACCCCGCTTTCAAGCATCTCTTTCAGCTGCTTCTTGAGTTCCTCCAACTCTTCCACTGACATTCTGTACAGCCTCTTGGCAATGGGCC
This sequence comes from Echinochloa phyllopogon, assembly GCA_033239725.1. Lineage (NCBI taxonomy): Eukaryota > Viridiplantae > Streptophyta > Magnoliopsida > Poales > Poaceae > Echinochloa > Echinochloa phyllopogon. The sequence continues at coordinate 9,231,611 of BTCW01000016.1, read as the reverse complement.
CTGTGCCTGGTTGCAGCTCGATTATGAACTCTACGTCTCGGTCAGGTGGTAGCCCTGGTAGTTCTTCGGGAAACACGTCAGGGTACTCACATACTACAGGCACTTCTTCGATCGTCTTTTTCTCGATAGAGTATACCAACTGTCTCAGAATACATGTTCTGGATCTCTTCCCTGTTCTTCTTCTTCGTGGTTCTATTGTTACTTTGACTTCGCTAGGGTTTGTCAGCTCAACTGTTCGGGGCGAGCAACTGATTACCCCTTTGTGCTCTGTAAGCCAATCCATTCCTAGTATCACGTCGATTCCGTCTGACTTCAGGACTGTCAGGTCTCCTACGAACTCCTGCCCACCTATCATCAGACTAACTGCTGGGCACTCTAAGGTGCACCTAAGCTCTCCTAAGGGAGAAGTAGTGACTATAGGTCTAGCCTTAGGTATTGTCGGGGGTGACTGCTCTTTCACAAACTTTGTCGAGATATAAGATCCAGTTGCTCCAGAGTCAAACAATATCAATGCTAGAATGCCATTTACTAAAAACTCACCGAGCACAACGTCGGGAGCGTCCTCGGCTTCTTCCTCTGTCAGGTGGTTAAGGCGTCCCCTCTGCGCTGTTGCTGGCTGTCTGTCCTGTCCTCCAGTTGCCGGTGCCTTGGCTGGGGTTTGTTTGTTCTTCTTCTCCGGACAGTCAAAGGACTTGTGACCGGGCTTCCCACAAGCAAAACAGACCACTGAGGTCCCTCCACCAACTCTGGGTGTGTTGTTTGGCTTCCAGTTGGGGTTTCCCTGACCTGAGTAGCTGTTGTTTCTGTTGCCAAAACTGCTGTAGTTGTTGCCTCTGCTGCCAAAGCTGTTGCTGTTACTGCCTCGGTTACCCTGGTAGCTGTTTCTGTTGAACCCTGTGCTTCCTTGGCTGTTGCTCTGCTGAAAGCCTCTCCTGAGCATGTTGCTCTGGCCACTCCTCGGCCTCTGACTCAGTCTGTGGTTGTGCAACTGTTCAGCCTTTCTTTTCTTCTCTCGCCAAGTATCTTCAAGACCCACTCTTTCCTTCTCAACTGCGATAGCCCTGTCGATCAGCTCTCTGAGTGACCTGTGCGAACTCGCTGCAAGTGCTGTCCTCAGACCTCTGTGCAAACCACGCTGGAACCAAAACTGCTTCTTCTTTTCAGTGTTAACGTCTTCAGGAGCATACCTTGACATCTTAGCAAAGTGTTGAGCGTACTCAGCTACAGACAAACCACCTTGGGTCATTGTCCTGAACTCCATTGCCTTGTGCACCATGACTTGTTCTGGGATATGGTACTCTTTGAAAGCTTCACAAAACTCTAGCCAGGTGATCTGTGCGGGGTTCGCGTGAGAGTCACAATAGCTCTCCCATCACGCTTTCGCTGCTCCTTCAAGCTGGTCCGCCGCAAGGGCCACACATTCCTCTTCAGTGTAATCTGTCAGGTCTAGCTTCGTCTCGATGGTACGTAGCCAGTCGTGCGCGTCGAGTGGCTCGTCCGAGTAGTCGAAGGTGGGTGCTTTCAGCCTGATGAACCTTTCAATCTTCCTTTGTAGGTCTTCCTCACGGTGTCCCTGTCGGTTCTGGTTCTGGTTTCCCTGTATCTGTTGCATAGCTTGCATCATCTGAGTGTTGGCCTGTGCCATCTGTTGCATCAGCTGTGTTTGAGTGGTCATTACTTCTACCAAGTTAGGCGGTGGTGGTGGTTGCTGGTCGTTCTGCTGGTTCTGCTGAGGTTCCACTGCTGGTTCTTCCATCTCCGCTTCCTGTTCTCCACCTGGTGCATTGTTCTCGGGCTGGAGCACGCCTGCTGCGCGTCCACGGCCCCTGCCTCTAACTGCAGCTGTTGCTCTTCTGCGACCACGACCTCTGCCCCTAGCTGCCACTGCTGCCTCTTCTTGCTCAGCTTCCTCAAAACGTGCAAGCAGTCGGTTGGATCTTCGGATCGACATCTTGCTGTATTTTTCATAGAGCAGGTTTAGTGGCGGTCGGTAATGGTTAGGTTAGCGTAACTAGAGTAGGAGCTGCACACATGAAATAGACTCAACACTAAAGTACACTCAAGATGAACATCAATAAAACTGCAAGAACAGCCACAAAGATCGATCATTCATAACAGCATTACACCCTAGACATGAGTACTATCCCGAGGCCAGCTCCTGGAACCTTGAGGATTAGTACATCTAAGTGGATGCTACATCGTGGATGATCTACTAAGTCTAAAACATCTTCTCATGAAGATAGATACAAGTCTCATCATTACTGCTGACATCTGCTGATACTGCCTACTGCTTCCTTCTCATGCTGCTGAAAGTGCCTGTGAGGCGCGCTGCCAACCTCACCGTCTCAGTCTCTGTCTGCTGCCTGATCACTGTCTGTCGTCGTGGAGAGTGTCCGTGAGGCGCGCTGCCAACCTCACTGTGTCCACCTCAGGTCTTGCCAACTGCTGCTCTAGGGGTGTCAGTTCTTGTCTCAGTCTTGTCATCTCGGGAGTAAGGGTTCGAGCCTCAGGTAGTGGTATCGGCTCAACCCGGCTTGGTGAGACCCTGTAGTTCTCTGTTCTGGGTTCAACTCTGCGTTCTTCTGGTAGTCCTTGGTTCACTGTGATCACCTCTGCTACCCTCTTCCTGTCTGACCTTACCCAACTACTAAGGGTCCTTCGAGCTTCATCCTTTGCCATAATCTGTTGAAGACTCAAGTACTTCATCAGCTGGTAGTTTCGTCCACTCTTCTCCTTGTAGCTATCCACCTCTTCCTGAAGTTCTGAGTTGTGACTGTCCAACCAATGTACTTCTTCCTTCAGTTCTTCTATCTCTTCTTCCTTGGCTGCCAGTGCTTTGTCTTTTTCTGTGAGTTGATCTTCCAGACGGACATCTCAAGCATGGTGAGTTGCTCGGATCAGCCCTGCCAACTACCTGTTGTTGCGAGCTTCGTATTCCAGGACTCTGACTTCCCGTGCCTTAGCTTTGAGTCGCTCCTCAAGTAGGGCGATCCTGTTGTCCTTCTCCATCAGCTGGATATCCTGCTTCCATACCCTCTCTCTTAGCTTGGCAACTTTCTCCTCTAGGCCAATGTTTAAGTATTCCTGCTCGATCATGCACTGAACTGAGGTCTGCAGGGTCACGTTCCGCTCTCGGTCCGCTGCGTGAGCCTGCAAGCTGACTGCGTCTCTGTCAGTTGGATCTTCAAGAGCCCTTGGTAGGTACCGGAAACGGGTGTGGCTGAGCTGGTTCTGGTACACAAGTGTGGCAAGTCGGAGTATCCTCATGGCTATAGTCTATACTACCCGACTGAAGGTGCTCTCGTTGGTAGCTGCCCGTAGCATTAGTGACCTTGGCCGTCCAGGGATATTGGGTACTTCCATCTGCAACCGGGTGTGTACTCTCTCGCCAGGGCCGTAGGTCCAGCCCTCGTAGAAGACGTTGTCCACGTCTATCCCCACTGTACGCAGCACCTCCCTCAGTAGCACTGCCAAACCTCCACAGTCTGCACCAGTGGTCCTGATCTCCCGTCGTTCATCTGCTGGTCCTCTTGCTTCCATCTACCAGACAGTTAGTGGGTTGTTAGTAAGTTAGCAAGTTAGTAAGGTAAGGTAAGGGTAAAAGTTTTGTAAATAGTTGAGATGTACTTATATATAGTTTTCAAATAGTCCAAGGGGTTTCATATACAATAGAGGACTCAGTTAGAGCTTCTGTCCTAAGTTTCCGGTCTAAGGGTTATGCGCTACGGTCGAGTATGGCTCTGATACCAACTGAAACGAACCGGATCCTCAACGACGAGAATCCGACTCCCTGTACCCTCGAGATAGTCCCAGGAATAGCAGTTATCTCGTACAGAACTCATCTCAGTCGAATATCACATCCATACAATGATAAAAGATTCATTACATGACATATATAAAACATAGCGTCTGGTACAAGCCCTCTGGGCTAAATCGACAATAAGAAACATCTGCGCAGCGGTAGCTAGAACATCAGGGACCACTCCTCCACAGGCATCCTTGAGAATAGCGCGCACACTTCAATCGTACCACCCGTCCTGGTTGAACTCGTGGTCGGGGTCTTCACCTGAGAACCCAAAGTCTGTCCCCAAGGAAATGGGACAGGTCCACGTCACCAACCATAATATGAAGCAAGCTTTAAAGTGGCCTATTCTAAGGTATAGAAATAATCAAGGTTTGAGCCAGGGTTTTCTTATGCGAGCAGCAACAATAACCCAAATTCATCTCACCTCCATCTCCTTCCCTCACATGCACATCCACTCCCCAAATCCAACCGTCAGCCTCACATTCCCATTGGGCTCGTCCTGCCACAGCAGGTTCCCGCAAACATCATCCACCAACGCCTTTCGCTCACTAGTCGACTCGGTGGGCTCCCTCCCCACCTTGTCTCATCAGCATCGCTGGACCAATCTCTCATAACCCAAATCAAAGGATGAGGTAAGAAAGCAGATTCCCATGCTAGTCGGAACTTATCAGAAGCAGGTCGTCCGTAACCGTGGACACGGCTATACGTATAGTTTACACTCTGCAAAGGTGGCACTCCAGGAACCCATCCGGGCTGCAAGGCTAGTCCGCAACCAACCTGAGACACAGCCCACAGCAAAGACCCTAAACAGTAATGGCGCCAATCCTGTCTCCCTGGGCTCGGGAAACATCTGATCTAACATCTGCCCCAAGGATGTGAAACCTTCCCACCGGGGCCAGTCGGGGGCCGTGGTAAATCAGGGAGATTACGCCGCAACTAGTCCCCCTTACACATATCAAGCTCGATTCTCCTACAGTCTCGGCGTCGCACTAGAGTAGGCTTGCTGGAACTCGACTCGGTCCTTAATTGTCGGTAAAGCGAGTATCAGCGTCAAAAGCGATCCGCCGCAACGGTCCGCAATCGGCACCCATAACACGTATTGCCGCCCAAACTCCTCAAATAACCCAGTATCCAAATAACCATGTACCCGCAACAGGTACCCCATAGGGATTGCCCGAGTGCAGCCCCCCAGCACCTCGATCAAACGATCGAGTTGTTATTACTCGCTTACACCGCCTAGCTGCACTACTCCTCCCATACCACCCACAACTCACGCCAAGAGGTTCAAATCACAACCTACCCAACACATGCATAGCATAGCATATTTCATAAAGTGAGTAGTAGGTAGCAAGGTAACAGGATATTAACAAAGGCAGTGCAGGTTTATCATGCGAGTAAGGTAAAGCGCTAGCATACTAGTTGCATGTCTAATAGGTATTTCAGAGTTTGGTCAGGCATGAACCTGGGCAAAAGTCTTCGTCTTCGTCAAAGCAGTTGTCGTTGTGGTCTGGCTCCTCCTGACTCTCCGGAACTCCTAGGGTCGCGGAAAAATAAAATAAGACGCGACTACTAGCAAAGAAACACCAAAACAGCGATGAAGGAAGTCCCAAAGAACACCAAACTCTACACTAACGCGTAGGTCATGATTTTAGAAAAATATAGAAACTGGTTTCATATTTTTCTGAGCTACGGTTGATTTATTATTAATTTTACAAGTTTAAATCATTTTCTGAAAATATTAAATAATTTCCATAAAAGAAAAACAGACAAAATTAGCCTGCTGACGTCAGCATGACGTCATGCTGACGTCAGCAGTGGGGTCCGCCTAGGATGACATCAGCAGTGGGCCCTGCTGACGACAGCATTGACTGGTCAACGGTCAACGGGTCAACGGTCAGCTCTGGTCACCTAGGGCGAGGAGCGGCGGCGCACGGCCGGAGACAGGGAAGAAAAGGGGGTTCCGCGGGTGGCTCACCTAGGGGCACGTCGAGGTTCGCTGCAGCTCGGGGAAGACTTGCGGTGCTCCGGCGATCCTCGTGCTCCCGCGAACGGCTTCGGTCCGGCTCCCCTTCGGCGTTTCCCACGGGCGGCGGCGACGGCGGCCTCGGCTTGGCGACGAGGACGGCGATTGGCTTCCCCTCCTTCCTCGACTTCTCCTCCACGGGCTTCCCCGACTCCTTCCCCCACTCCTCACCTTCTCAAACTGGATCTAGACCCCAAGGGGGGGGGGGGGGCGGCGGCGGCTTGCAGGGGAAGGGCTCCCGGCGCTGGTATTATAGGGCGGCGGCTAGGGCTGGAGGGCATGGACGGCGAGATGGATGCGGTGGGCGGCCGCGGACACGCGTTGCCATCGCAACGGGCCGCAAGGAGGACTGATGGGGCCGACTGGGTTCACGGGCGCGCGCGCGAGGGAGAGAGCAGGCGGCGCGGGGAAGAAGATGAGGTGGAAGTGGGAGAGAGAGAGAGAAACGCGGAGGCGATGCGTTGGAAAGGCTGGGCCGCAGCTGGGCCACAAGGCCGGCTGGGCCGATTGGCTGGTTGGCTCGGGAAAAAGAGTTCGAGGGTGTTTTCTGGACTTTGGCTTCGGGTTTCGGCCCACTAAGGTTAGGTTAGGTTTTAATTAGTTTAGTTAGTATTTGTTTGAATTCAAATCTAGAATTTGAATTCAAACACAACCAAAAATCCAATAAAACCAATTTAACTCCAAATCACATCTATTTGGTCCTTAGCACTTCAAATTATTTTTAATTTGAATTTAAATTGCCTAAGAATTTAGGGAGCAATTAGAAGACACTCTTATATGTTTGTTGACTTGCACATAATTCACCAAAAAATTTTAAATTCTCATTTTTGCACTCAACAAATCCTAAGGGTATTTTTAGGGTTGTTTCAGAAAGGGTTGTCACCACCTCCCGGCTACCACCTCCGTTGCGACGGGAATAAACTAAGGCCACCGACTAGTCTAGGAACCACTCCTACACTAGGCAACGACTACTAACTCTGCTAGCAAGAGCAAGCAACCTTGTCAATACTCTTGGTGACAATTCACCTCCAGTATCAAGCAAGATCGAAGAACCAGCCAAGACAAAGAATTAAACAAGACTACAAGGACTAGAACTATAACTGACTATAGTCTAAACAAGATATATTTGCAACTAGGATAAAGTAGAAGCAAGATATAAATGACAAAGGCAAAGTGATAAAGATAACTATATTGATAACTCAATGTCTTACAAAAGGAAAAGTAAAAGATACAAGAGCTATTACCAGAGCTTCTGAAGACGACTCCGGAACCTCCGAGGCAAGCTCGACTCAACTCTAACTCCCAACTAAACTATCCTAACTCTACTAGAATGAAAGTGGAAATGAGCTCCTTGGCTTGGTGTGTGTTTACAAGTGAGGTAAGGGGTCCTATTTATAGCTGCATAGGACGGTTGGGGCTGGAGTAGCCGCTAAGGGACCAGGGGGGTACCCCCTGGGATTTCGGGTGCCAGGGTTGGTTCGGCCGAACCAGGGGGTTCGGCCGAACCCTTGGATGCGCCGCCTTTGCTCTTGGTGGCCAGGATGAGCCCCTGGAGGCGGTTGTGAGGCGGTGGGCAGTTCGGCTGAACCGGGTCCTTCGGCCGAACTGGCCCGGGGGCTCGGCTGCCCTCTGTTCCACCGCCTCTGCCTCTGGATGGCCTGGATCGCCTCCACCTGGCCGGGGTGTGTTTGTTGCCCCGGATTGGTGACATCATACGCCAAGTTGCTTGCCTCGTCAGCGCTTTGTCATCGTTGGTTGTACATGTGGCCTCCTAGTTGTACTTCACTACGTGCATGGCTAGGGGGTTAACCGGCCGAACGTGTCGTTCGGCCAATTCGGTCATTTTCGGCCCCAATAGCACGTATTTGTTGTAGTTGTACCTGCACAAGTGTCACTCACCAACACTCGTGGAACTTTATTAGAAATAAAACCTAAGTACATGGAATGTTGCATATAACCTCATTTATTCCTGAGTATTGGTGGTCGGATTTGGGCTGTAACGACCGCCAACAAGCACCGGAAATTTCCGCTGTAGGACCGAAAATTTCCGATGGAAACTTGAATGTACACGTACTGTCGTAAATTTCCAATGAACACTAGAAATTTTCGTCACATTTGCCGGAAATTTCCGCTGTTCAATGGAGATTTCTGATAATCACAGCAGGAACATGATGAGAAGATTTGAGAGATTTTAGCCACTTGATAGAGATATATTAGTGTGATACTAGGCTAGATATCTCCTCAAAGTGGGACAAGCCATAGACAAGCACGAAGAACAATGGTCATACTTGAGTTGACGGGATCAAAGGATAGAAATCCAAATATTTTCAAATACCAAAGACACATATAAGTTTGAAAACTTTTATTTCAAAAACCTATACTACAAGCACTCAAACATGTGCAACAAGTCAAGCCAAGTTACGAGAATCTAAGATATTTAGCTCACTCCTCAAGGAACAAAACCTTTGCTTGTCAAGAGGCTTGGTGAAGATATCGGCTAATTGTTTATCGGTTCCAACATGGCTTAGGGCGATATCTCCTTTGGCTTCATGATCTCTAACAAAATGATGTCTTATGTCAATGTGCTTGGTTCTTGAGTGTTGGACAGGGTTGTTTGCAAGTTTAATGGCACTCTCATTGTCACACAAAAGTGGAATCTTTTTGTACTCACAACCAAAGTCACTCAAGGTTTGTCTCATCCAAAGTAGTTGAGCACAACAAGCACCAGCTGCAACATACTTGGCCTCGACAGTGGATAGCGCAACGGAATTTTGTTTCTTAGAGCTCCAAGACACCAAAGACCGACCAAGAAATTGACAAGTCCCCGTTGTACTCTTTCGATCTACCTTGCAACTGGCATAATCCGAATCGAAACAGCCATGTAAATCAAAAGTGGAGCCCTTGGGATACCGCAAGCCAAGGTTCGGAGTATGCACTAAGTATCTAAAGATTCTTTTAACAGCAACTAAATGTCATTCCTTGGGATTGGCTTGAAATCTTGCACACATGCACACACTAAGATTATATCGGGCCTAGATGCACAAAGGTAAAGCAAAGAGCCAATCATGGAGCGATATACCTTTTGATCAACCAATTTGCCTTCCTCATTGAGATCAAGATGGCCATTCACGGGCATTGGGGTCTTGATGGGCTTAGCATTAGCCATGTCAAACTTCTTGAGCATATCACTTGTATACTTTGTTTGACATATGAAAGTCTCATGCTTCATTTGCTTGATTTGAAAGCCAAGAAAGAATTTCAATTCCCCCATCATTGACATTTCAAATCTCTTGGTCATTATCCTACTATATTCTTCACAAAACTTTTCATTAGTAGAACAAAAAATAATGTCATCAACATAAATTTGACAAACAAACAAATCATTGTCTATTTTTCTAGTGAAGAGAGTAATCCGCTTTGCCCATTACAAAGCCATTCTTGAGAAGAAATTCCTTAAGGCACTCATACCATGCTCTTGGGGCTTGCTTAAGCTCATAGAGCGCTTTATGGAGTTGTAGACGTAGTTGGGGTGCTTGGGATATTCAAAGCCCTGTGGTTGCTCCACATATACCAACTCGAAAAGAGGGCCATTCAAGAATCCAATCTTCACATCCATTTAATAAAGCTTGAAGTTGTGATGTGAGGCATAAGCTAATAGAATGCGAATGGATTCAAGCCTTGCCACCGGAGCATAAGCTTCACCAAAGTCAAGACCTTCAATTTGAGTGAAACCTTGAGCAACCAATCTAGCCTTGTTTCTTGTGACATTCCCATTTTCATCTTGTTTGTTCCGGAAAACCCACTTGGTGCCAATCACATTTTGCTTGGGTCTTGGGACCAATTCCCAAACATCATTTCTTATGAAGTTCTTCAACTCTTCTTTCATTGCAATGACCCAATCTGCATCACCAAGAGCTTCTTCTACCTTGAGAGGCTCCAAAGAGGAAACAAACGAGTAACATCTACCAAAATTTGTTAAACGAAAACGAGTGGTTACTCCTCTTTGGATGCTCCCTAGGATGTTATCAACGGGGTGGTCCCGTTGAATGCTTTGATGAATTCTTGGGTGTGAAAATGTTGATTGACGTTGAATTGGTCCATCATCATCCTCTTCATTGTGAGACTCATCAATTTGAGCATCACCACCTTGAACTCCCCCTTGATCATTGCCATGATCATGATCATCACCATGAGCTTGAACATGATCTTGAGAAGAGCTTGGTGCTTCAACTCTTGTCAATGATGATGGATCAATATTAAAATTGATTTCCGGAGCTTAAGCTAACTCTTGATCTTCAACTTCAACTTCATGAGGCCTTACTTCTCCTAGTCCCATTCTCATGATGGATTGGCTAGGAGGTTCTTCGTCATCTACAAGGTCATTTTTAACTTGCTCTACTTGTGAGCCATTTGATTCATCAAATTTCACATCTACCGTGACCTCAACACAACCGGTGGTTTTGTTGAAGACACGATAGGCGTGTTCGTTAGTACCATAACCAAGTACAAAACCTTCATCAACCTTAGGTTCAAACTTTGAGCTTTTGGTCCTCTTGTTAAGAATGTAACATTTGCAACCAAAGACTCGAAAGTAATGCACCTTTGGTTTGTTACTGGTGAGGATCTCATACGAAGTCTTGCCCAAGTACTTTTGAAGATAGAGGCGATTAGTGGCATGACAAGCCGTGTTGATCGCCTCGGCCCAAAAGATATTCGGAGTCTTGTATTCATCAAGCATTGTTCTTGCCATCTCAATCAAGGTCCGGTTCTTCCTCTCAACAATACCATTTTGTTGAGGTGTATATGGAGCGGAGAGCTCATGCTTGATGCCTTCTTCATCGAGAAACTCTTCAACACTGAGATTTTTGAACTCTGTTCCATTGTCACTTCTTATTCTCTTGACTTTCAATTCAAACTCATTTTGAGCTCTTTTAATGTTTCTTGATAACCCCTTGAGCTTAACTCTTGTCATGTAGAAAGAAAACCCATGTAAACTGAGAGAAATCATCCACAATGACAAGTCCATACTTCTTTCCACCAATACTAATATATGCAATGGGCCCAAATAAATCCATGTGAAACAACTTCAAGGGTCTTGAACTAGTCAATATGTTTGTGGGTGGATGAGGAGCACCAACTTGCTTCCCGGCTTGACAAGCACTACACAACCTATCTTTCTCAAACACAACATTTGTTAGTCCTAGAACGTGTTCATCCATTGAAGTTTGGCCAAGTTCCTCATCCCAACATGAGCTAGCCGGCGATGCCAAAGCCAACCCAAGCTAGATTTTGCCACTAAACAAGTCTTCAGTTCCACTTTATTTGTTGTGAAATCAACCAAATAAAGCTTTCCATTTAGTTGATCGTAAAAGCAATAGAGGAATCCTCCCTTCTAAGGATGCTCACACCCTCGTTACTAAAGAGACAATTGTTGTGTTTCTCACAAATTTGTGATACCGACAACAAATTGTATCCCAAAGGATCAACTAGATAAACATTGCAAAGAGATGAGTCTTGTGAGATAGCAACTTCACCTTGACCCATGACATCACCATGGTTGTTGTCACCGAAGGTGATCTTTTCAATGGGTGTGTCATATTCTTGCAACTTGGCGAACATATTCTTCTCTCCGGTCATATGATTTGAACATCCACTATCAAGCAACCAAGAAGGTCCACCGGAGGAATATGCCTACAAAACAAGTTTAAGCTTTGGACTTAGGTACCCAAAAGAGATTGGGTCCTTGAGTGTTAGCTTTAGAAATCTTAGGCACCGAAACACTCCTCATAATCTTCTTCACATGAGCACCCACATACTTTACCACCATCTTCCCATTGTGATCCCACACAACCATATAGTCAATGGTGTAGTTGGGAGATGGCTAGTGCTCAATGATCTTCTCATCTTATTTGGTCTTGTTCGAGCTCATGGCACCTTTGCTAGATGCCTCAACTATGGGCTTGGCTTCAATGGTGTTTACTGACACACCATGAGCCATGTTCATCAAATCCCCAAGGTTTGTACCTTTGGTGAACAATGGCACCTCATGACCTCTCAACACTCTTGTGTCATTTTCCTTTTCACCTGTAGTGAACCCGAGCCCATCCTTGATACTAGGATATCTTCCGGCTTTATATGCCGGATGGGTCTCAAACTCACTCTTACCTTTGGCCTTGTCTTTACCAATTGCCTTGGTCAACTCTTGGATTTGAGCATCTTTAGCTTTGACTTTCTCTTCTAGCTTGGAAAGGTTAATTACACAAGCATTTATATCAACCTTATAACATATTGAGCAACCTTCACTAGTAGAGACATTGGAGTCATGAGTTGTCTTGGAGTCAACCTTGGTGCTTTCCCAAAGAGTGCTAAAGTTAACATCTAGGTCTTTGTATTTGACCTCTAGGCTTGAATGTCTTTCTTGAAGCTCACTTTGTGCATTCTTTAGGTTGGCTAGAGAGCCATTTTCCAAAGACAATTCCTTAGACATCCTCTCACGTGAGTCATTGACAAGTGATAAATCACATGTCAATTTCCCAACCTTGATCTTCTCCTCAACTAGAGTTTCTTCAATGGCAAGGTTTATCTCCTTCTCAAGGATGAGCAATTCTCCTTGCCTATCAAGAGACTCTTTCTTTTTCTCCAACTTCTCTACTAACTTTTTAATTTGTTTATAACCATCCTTGCCAAACTTCTTTATCATGTTTTTCTCATGTTTGGCTTCTTCTTTCTCTAGGTTGTTTTCTACGTTCCTAGATGTCAAGAGAGCAGATGAGAGAGATGGGGTGGTGTTTAGTACCTTAGTCCCTTGAGCCATGAGGCACATGGAAGCTTCATCATCAGTCTCATGATAGTTGTTGAAGAGTCTAGGGGGTTGGTGTAGGGGCTTGAATGGCAAAAGTTGCCACTTCTTCATCACCGGAGTCATCACTAGAGGAATCCCAACCTTGACCAACATGAGTACTTCCAAACTTCTTCTTGTACTATTGACTCTTCTCCTTGTACCTCTTCTCTTTGGCAAAGTTCTTATCCTTTGACTTCTTGTCTTCCTTATCATTCTTTTTGCGGGGACAATCGGCAATGTAGTGCCCTTTCTCCCCATACTCATAGCATCTTCTTTGGGAGATTGTCTTCTTGTCTCCATTGGTCTTCATGAACCTCTTGAAGTTCTTCACCATCATGGCGGTTTCTTCATCAATGCTATCATTTTCACTTTATTCTTCTTTCTTCTTGAGATTGGGGGTCTTCTCACTTGACTCAACTTTCTTGTTTGGTTCAGCCTTGAGAGCAATGGTCTTCACTTCGGTTTGCTCCATAGACCTTGCTACATCCAAGTTGTTCATCTCATGATATTGCAACTTGTTGAACAACTCCATGGGTAGCATCTTCTTGAACTTGCTCTTGTCTCTAATCATGGTGGCAAGCATTGGGCTCTTTGGAGCATATGCTCTAAGCATCTTCTTGGTCACTTTGTGCTCATCCCAATCCTTGCCACCGAGCATACGTATCTCAATGACAAGATGCTTCAACCGATCATACATCTCTTGCAGAGTTTCATCCTTCTTCATGATAAAGGCTTCAAGCTCTCCTTGAAGTAGATCAATCTTGCCTTCCTTGACCACCTCCGTCCCTTCATGAGACAATTGAAGAGTGTCCCATAGGTCCTTCGCAATCTCAATTCCTCTAATCTTGTTGTAGTCATAGGGACTTAGAGCACTTCTAAGCACCATCACGGCTTGAGGGTTACGGAAGAAGTCATGTTCTAGCTCACGACTTGGCTTGGCATTCTTGTCAACACCTATATTCATAACAGTCCAAAGAGAGGGGTGAAGACCATACAAATACATTTTCATATCATCGCTCCAATGGGCATAGTCAACCCCATTGAATTTGGGTACTTTGCCCATAGGAACCGATGATAAATTAAGATTATTAGGATAAGAGATTTGTTAGAGGAAGAGGTCTCATATTTATGAGACACCGAGTGAAGCCCATCCAACACTTCTTTCTCCTTTAGCTTCTTCTTGAGAAGCTTTTGAGCCTTTATCTCGGCCTTCTCTTGAATTTTCTTCCTCATCTTCTCTTTTCTCTTTTTCTTCTTCTCTTCTTCATTCAAGCTCTCATCAACATCGCTTATAGCAAGATCATCATCACTTGAGCTTGTGTCGACGAATATTGGGCGATCCTCCTTAATTGTGGAAGCACCGACACCAGAGTCTTCACCAGAGATGCCATAGTGTTATTTCGCTTAGCAGTTAAGCCTAAATCAAGGGATTAGGCTCTGATACCAATTGAAAGGATCAACACTAGGCCTAGAGGGTGGGTGAATAGGCGAACTGAAAATTATCAAAACAAACTCGACGAAATGTTAGATATGCCGAATATCTGGTAGCCATCAGAAATTTCCGTTAAATTATCGGAAATTTCCGCCTACTACCGGAGATTTGCGGTGACAAGAGAGAATGAAGAATCACAAGATAAATACAAGCAACAACAACAATCTATATGAATCATTATGTTGTTCTAGATGTCAATTGCCCTATTGTACCTTCACCTGCAGCAAGAACTTCACAGATGTATAGATCGAGACGAAATAATAAAGTTGCTTGCAAGAACTATATGAACTCGAAGAACACGAAAAACACAAGTGACAATGGAGACACAAGATTTAACCTAAAGTTCACCTCCACACAGGAGGCTATGTCTCCATTGAGGGCCTACGAAAGGCGGGCTTATACACTCGAAGCCACGTTCCTCCACTTAGTCACCACAAATGAGCTAAGCGTACTTACTAGCAAATCCACGAATGATGGGGTGATACAAACTTCCGAGGCGAATCCACATGCTTGGCTTGGATGCTCGCGGTGATGCCTAACCGTCTAGGGGATGAATCCCCAAGAGTAACAAACAAGATCACCAGAGACCACGAACTTGATGCTCAAGAGAGGGAGAGGATGAAACTTGAATCACTTTGCTCGAATCTCTCACCAACACACCACCACACACTTGGAAATTGAAGCAAGGGGTGTTGGGAGAGCTCTAGAGTGCTTGAGAGAGGTTAGGGTTCATCAAGAGTGCCAAGCCAAGCCAGTATGTGGAGTGGGAGTGGGTATATATAGCTCACTCATAAATGTGACTGTTGGGGCGAGTAATATCAGAAATTTCCGACGAAGATCTCCGGAAAATTCCATCGGATTTGTCGAAGAAATCTGCCAATTACCGGAAATTTCCGGTGGAAGGTCAACACGTTCAATGGCTCGGAGATGTACGGTGTTTATCAGAAATTTCCGATGGTTGTTGGAAATTTCCGGTGCATACCGGAAATGTCCGGCAGCAAAGCTGCAAGAGCTAGATATGTATGTGTTTGTGTACAAGGATCTTGGGAATAGGTTTAAGGATGTTATTTGAGCATCAAAGTCACATGATTTCACGATTATCTGTCCCTCTTGATAGTACGGTGGTCCTATACTCAAATTCAAACCAAAAAAGAAATTTAAATCCTTCAATAGCATTCACCACCATAGAGATAAGAATTGGGCATCTTCCTTTCACATTTCTTTTTTTCCTTTTTGTTTTATTCCTGCACATCTCATTCAAAGCATTATATCCAAATTTCTATTATCATTAATCACCAAAATTGATTAAATGCCTAGATGCTTGCAAATCTGAAACAAAGCACGAAAGGCTCACATCACCTTGTTTTTTCTTGGGGCGAGGAGGCGGTGGTCCATGAGTGTCACGTGTAGCACCCGCCGTCCTAGCTGCAACGGATCTAGAGGACTCAGCATGAGGAAGATTTTTAGATCTTCTCGTAGTCCTAGGAGGTGGATGTGGAGCTGTCCCTCTCTTTTTCATGAGCCGAATACGCTTATGAGAGTAATCTTTGGGATAGATCATCTTGGTGGTAGTCTCAATCAAGTACATCACATAAGGAGCATATGGGAGGCAACGCTTGGAGTCCGAAGCACCGTCAGTGATTTCATTCCATATGAAGTCCGAGACACTGAAATCATCACCACCAGGACAAAGATGAGCTAGGAGATTCCTGGTGTGACCAAGAACTGAAGAACCATCCCCTTCATGTCGTGATAGAAGGGCTGCAAGTTGGTGATATATCCATCGGCCGCTGTTCCTTCCTCATACATGAACTGAATCTCATCATTATAAAGAGTATGAGCATTAAACACAGAGGGCTTCTCCCAATCAGCACGTCCAAACCCGAGAAGGTGAGCAAAATCCTTGAAAGCTGCCTCATACCAAGTTCCTTCTGTCATCCAATAGATCATCTTTTTTATTTGGATTATGATAAAGAGTAGCATAAAAATGAAGCACAATCTCCTCATTCCAATCATATTGAAAACCCATGAGATCATACACTCCCTTTGTGCATATATCAATCACAAGATCCCAAATCGGATGATGACTATTCTTTATATATTCCCAATCAATCTACTGCATGTCAACAAGAGACTCTGTGCGAGAAAGGAGCACTGAGAAATAGAAGTCCACATGAAACTGAGTGTGGAAGTGATAGTCAAAATCATGTGTAAAATTTTCTGTAGATGATTTTTCATATAAAAATCGTCTCAATCCGAGGTCGTATGCAAAAGTTATGGTTGTTTCATGAACAACCTGATTTTCACGCAAAACCCGGCCTAGTACAAGATCCAATCCACACCGCCGCGCATTGCCATGCGCCCGGCCATTGACCTAAGTTCGATTCGACCAATCCAATTGATCTACATCTCACTATGCCTGGGTTTACGTGTATCACTTAGCTCCAATGGCGGAATTCCGACCAGTAGAAGCAATTCGTTACATGACCATCATAGCAAAGATCACGAACCGATCAGAGACTCATCTACATCTAAGCATATCTCCATATGCACACATCCAAACCTATAACGAAATAGCTACGGCTCATGATACCACTGAAGGGGAACCGAGAGGCTACGCTAGCACAATTCATAATCGTTTAACCCTAAAATAGGAACGGCAGCAGTTATAGATCACAGATCATTACCACTAGATTCGTAGGTGTAGCGGAATCCATCTTGATGTAGACGACCGCGCCAAAGTGGCAGTGCCGTGCAGTTGCTCACATCCGTCTGGTCCTACACGTGCGGTTCGTCCTTGTGCTCCAAGCGCAGCACCTCTCAGGTATACACACGTACGAGGATGGAACGCTGAACGTAGGTGTACTAGCACCTCACGAATGGCTACGATCTGAAGGATGTAGATGGAGGAGGGACCATAGAAAGCACTGTTCACATAGGAAACACTGTTCACTACGGGCACTGTTCACCTCGCGGCTACCGTAGTGTGCCGGTACTGTAGCGGCACCGGCACTATAGCACATATTAGGGTTTGGGGCGTCGGCGACAGGTCTTCTCGACCCTAGCCCCCTCCCATATATATATAGGCCGTACTAATGAGCTGCCATCTCATGGGCCCCATCAGTTAACCTAATCCCTCGTGGATCAAGCCCATAAGTGAGTCACATCCAATTGTCTCTCGGGCATATATCCAACAGTGAATTCGCATGTTTCTATAACAATGCTTTAAAGTCATTGGCAAGCACACTGCAGAGCGGAAATAACTGTTCCCAAGAGCACAGAGAAAACATAATCGCTTCTTCCTATATGTCAACACCGGATCACCATCCGAATATCTTTTTTTTATTTCTTCCCCAACCCAAATCATGATCAATCCACATCCCGATTTCACTTTTTCCCTTTTCTTGCATTTCAATCAGCACAAATCATCTCCTGACCTTGTTGAATCTAATTCTTAGCATAAGCATTACATAAACAGGATCTTAGCTTAACCTTGATCATGATCAATCAATCTAATGCATAAAACATTATGGTGTAACTCATACCAGCATTAGTAGCCGCCATAGATGCTCCTGCCATAGAGGAAGTAGTCTTACTCATCGGTATAGGCATGATGTAGAGCGCCGAGTCAACATGAGCTGTTCTTGATCGGCGAGAGGAACTTTAGTCTTCTGCTCTCCTCCAGCTCTCTAATCGATCGGTGTTTAAGTGTTGGGTGAGTTGCTAATTGTTGGCATTAGAAAATAAGCCCAAACCTCTTCATTATATAGCCCTGAGTTGTGGAGGCAGGGCCGAGTCCTAATAGAATACATCAGGGACACCTGTCGATCATGGTGTCAGAGTCCTTGTCCTCCACAAGGTGGGAAATGTGGAGTCCAATTTCCTTATGGAATTAACCGTGAAGATCATGTCTTAAAATAATATCCAACATTCTCCCACTTGATTGAACGGTTAATCACTAATGTTCACATAATGTTCACATAATACTTATGTTCACTCTTATTACAACAGCAAGACCACACCAATGTGTTGTCAGTAGCATTTAATTCACTACTGGGACCCATTACCCACAATTCACTTCAATACCTCGATAGAACGTTTATAACTTATTGGGAATAGTTCTATGTCCAGAATACAGCCTTAGACCACCCACAAACCCCTAAACTAATTTTGTGAAATATTGAGATAAGTAGTAAACCTTTAGTAAGTACATTTGCTAGCATCAACTTAATACTTACTTCTTAAACTTAAAAAACATGATCATGGGACTTTCTATCACAACACAATATCTAATTATCAATGGACTTGACCCCATCAATAATTGTGTCGTTACTAGAAGAAAATACTGCAATCAAATTGCAGCGATATTGATTAAAACTATTTTCTTTATTTCTTAATACCAGAATATAATTCTTAAACCATATAGCCTGCCTTTTACTTAAACATGCTAGTTTAGCTTTTCTTTATGCTAACCTTGTTTAGAGCTTTTCTACTGAATTGCTCTTTCTGGGAGAGTGAAGGATATAATCTAATTGTGCACTTTTGTATCCATACACTTTCACAAAATTCTCAATCTAATAACTCATAATAAGTAAGCATGTTATCTTGATACCTCAACTTTTTAGTACCTTTGTAGTGGACCTAACCTAGATTAAAACTTATACTTTGTCAAGCATTTTGACTTACACACCAAGTCAAAATTCTTATAGACTCAAGTATTTAGCTTTTGATAGCTGAAATATAAGGAAAGTCTTCCTTTATCTTTAATTCTTATCTTAATACTTATTTTAAATCTTAGCATTTGAAATAAATCAAATTCGCCACATGACGCAAATAAAGCAGGTATGATAACACAATTATTTATGTCAACTCATTTAAGCAAATTAATGCTTTTAGTGACAATCCTAACACTCTCTTTGGTCCAATCATAGTGTATCTTAATGTCTCGAACTTAATAGACTTTCACCAAGATTCTTTGTCTCATTGAATGATAGAAAACTCTTGCTAATAGAGTATCATCCACTTTGAGTATTACGATAATAAATTTTCCACCTTTATTTTAGTAGATACATATGAAATCCACAAAGTCCTAAATTTTGGCGAGCTACAAATTTAGCATCTTAATTTTCTTTTGGAACCAGAATTAAAATTGTAGACCCATTAACAGTCTACTGTCTTGATTCGATCAGAAATTATTGCTAAAACCATAGTCAAATCTTAAACTCATAGGCTCAATTATGCCCTCGTAATTGCAATTCTTAGAGAGTTGGCGGATGCGACGGGGGGTCGTGGTTGTCAGGGTGGCATGGCGAGAGATTTGCCTTTTGACTTTGGATGCACAGTGGTGGTGAGCGCCATTAATTGTCTGTCGGAGCGAGGGTCTCGACCAAGGCAGAGCTCTCCCCATTTCGTGGGTTGCTCGAGGCTCGATCCTCAGGCCTCGACCAAAGCGGAGTTCTACGATTCGCTCGAGGGGTCGGTTCCCTCGAACGAAGCGGAGATTATGGTTCGCGTCGAGGCACTGCACGGGGCGCCTTGACTGGGCCTTCGTTCATTGTTGGGCCGTGGGCCTTAACTTCCGTTTCTCTTTTCCTGGTTATGCGCATGAGTTTAATGTTTAACAAGGGTGGTTATTCCATAGGGTTGGGTACCCCTAATGATCGCCCCCAACACCCTTAAACTCATTGGGGCACTTATAAATGGTAGCTCTTTCTTAGATTTTTAGCATGACGTTACTTTTGTCATGCTCAAGTTGTATTCAATACCAGTAGTGAACTTCCTTTACTGATCAAATCCACATTAGCGTTGGCCAGAAAATGGACAAGAACAATAAAGCTTTGTGAACATGTATCCATCAACCAGCATTGGCCAGAAATAATGAATAATGTCACGCTTAATTTGATAATTATGGAGTATTTATCCTATCACAATGGTATACAGTGAGCATGCCTCTCATTATATTCACCCTTTAGTTATGCAGATTTGTTTTAATTTCAGCCTTTTGAATATTGGATTCATTCTTAGTGGGCAAATGAAACACGGTGAGAGAATTATATCTCCTTTATTTTCTTAGCATATTCCCCCTTAATACATTGGTGCATTGTTCTTAATAATCAGAGTATCTTAACTGATGAGACATTGGAATTCTCCCCTTTGAATTGGGAAAAAGTCTAGATCACCCCCTCAGCTATGGGGGTTGGACTACATAACCCCCCAACCTATGAAATGGTCTATATCACCCCCTGAACTTTCCAAAACCGGTCAAATTACCCCTAAAAAAATTTTAAAAAATCATAGTAAATCACATAAAAAATCATAAAATGGAAAATCCAATTGTGTTCGAATTCAAATGAATACATATACACAGTGAACATATAATATGATATGTTTTAGTACATTTTTTTTGCTGTAGCTTTAGATCAGTGATGCTCCAATCATCCCTGTTAGCTTTGCAGCTAGTCTTAATGGGTGCATAATGAGCTGGCAAATATGACATAACAATTTCCACAAGGAATTTATCACTAATGTCCATTCCAAGTGTTTCTAACTCATTTGCTATATCACAAATGCTCAAAAAATGTCCTCTAACTCCACCTTGACCATTATAATGTGAGGAAGTCAATCTTATGACTAGGGTGTTGATGTACATATTAAGGGAATTCTTATAATTCTTCTCAACTCCCTTCCTTCTTTCTTATTGGGAATTCTTATAATAGTTCCTTAGCATCCAACTCCCTTCCTTCTTTCTTATTGGGAATTCCTCCCCTTTTTTGCTGAAATCGATTCCTTTATGATCCTTTTAGCAATTCTATTGGATTTCTCTCATTTCTCAGTGTCAGCAGTGTACCTCTCAAACTTATGAGTGTAGTCTAAATTGCTAGCAATGGGAGCAATAGGCTTATCCTCACACATAACATAATCAAGGTCTAAAATCATGAGAACCTCTTGCACATCTTCCTTCCAGGCACAAAAATTGTTGCCATTGAGAGGAATGATGGCACTTAGTGGGACTGCAATATTCTCAGCTAAAAATTATAACAATGACATAATATTTCAGTAATAGCACACGAAGATGCACATAAAAGAACGAAATTAACCCTACATTGGTATGATTAATAACATGCTATAAGTTTTAATTTGCATCACCGTTGGGCAGAAAACAAACGAAACTTATCATTAACTCGTAATGAAATCAATGTTGGTCAGAATTAATTACATGTGTACTCCAATCAAACTTCTCGTTGGTTCTATTTAATCGGAGAGCATATTAATTGCACTTGGTGGAAATATAAATTTTAGCTGAAATTATTAAAATTAATGCAATATTTAAAGAATATTAAAAACTAGATAAAATTATTCTAGAATTAAACTTAAACTTAAAACTTAAATTCCTTAAACAGTGAAAATAATGCATAAGCATTAAAGAAGTTAAATTCCACTGTAATTTAAAAGGCTCGTAAAACTTTAAATCTTAATTTATTTAATAACACATTAACATCAGAAAAATTGCATTATACTTAATATAATAAGGCTCATAAGTTGATAGCTCAAAAACTTTTAAATATTCTCATCGACAGATTTCCCAAAATTACTCTTAAATTTCTATTTAAACAAAATAATCATGGGAAATAATTTTATTTATGATGAGAAATATCAACCTTTATTTTGCAAATCTTATTTAAAATTAGGAAATAAGATTAAAATAGCTTCAAGCTCAACTAATTTAACAATTAAAACATATAAGCTTATTCTTATCCAAGAAATATCTACTATTAATTAGGCAACAAACTTATTTGCATTAACATACTAGATAAATTAAAGTTATGAATTAACAATAACTTGAATTTCAAGCAAAATTTAACTTATAGAAAAACAATAAATAGGAAACATAAAGGAAAACATGAAAAATAATTAAACATGCCGAAAAACTCATGAACATCCCGTATTTGATTTTGGCACGACTCGGCCCGTTATGCGCGCGCAGCTAGCGCCGCGTCTTTCCCCTCTGGCCTGCTAACGGCCTAGCCCGGCCCATGCACGCGGAACTTATGCGGGAACGTGTGCCCCAGCCAGCCTACTAAGCACAATGCTCATGCGGCTTGTGCTGCGGCCCAACATGGCCTAGCGCACGCCTCATGCATGCGTGACAGCCCACTCCCCTTTGGCATGCTTATCGCCCAGTAGTGCAGCCTAGTCTGCTCCCCCGCTACCCTTAGGCGGAGATGATCCAGACTGTTCATGAAGATTGAAAGGTAGAATTACAAAAAACACCTCGCATAAAAGCTCGGGCGGCTGCTGAACCCTAACCGCCTCCACTCCCTCAGCCGCACCCCTCTCACGCTCTTTTCCCCAACTCTCGGCGCCCAGTGCCGCCGCTGGCCACCACCTCTTCTCCTCCCACCGCCGCCTCCCCATTTCTATGCGCGTGAGCGCTAGCCGCTGCTGCCACTGCTAGCGCCTCCGCGAGCCCTCTTGCCGGCGCCGCATGCAAGCAAGTCACGTGCTGCTCCGTCGAGGGGCTCCGCCGGTGCGCAAATCATGAAGGACAGTGTGGCTATGTGGAGCTGCAGCCCTGAGGTCCCGGCGGCCACGGAAACGATGGCGAGACTAAGCTCACCGTGGCCATTGTAGGATCTAGGATACCGACTAGAGGGGGGGGGGGGTAAATAGGCGGTTTTAGACTAACAAACACAACACTAGAGAAATTTAATTAGAAACACTTGGAGGATTAAATTTCTAGCTATTCTAAGCCTATTTTGAGGGTCAACAACCTAGGGTGACAAGATATGATTCAATCTCTAGAAAGTAAATTTCTCAAGTGAAATTGCTTGAAAGGAAATGAGCAAATGAATGACTAAGTTCAAGAGACGAAATTTATCCCGTGGTATCGATGACTTGCTGGTCACCCCTATTCCAAGTTGAGATGGATTCAATGTTCAACCGCTTCTCTATCAAGACACCACTTGATGTTTAAGCTGGTTAGAACCAAAGAACTGCTCCAAATCTCGATTCTACTAGAGTTGCTCTTCACCACTCCGGCGAGGTGAACACAAAGACCTCTGACACCAATCTTTCAAGGCAACTTCATAATCTTCTTGATGTGCTCAATGGAATCACGAGCTCCAAACCGTCTAGGAGGCAGCAACCTCCAAGAGTAACAAATCAACTCGCTCGCTTAATGAATCCTAGTGTCACAATGATCAAATCCTTGAAGCAATGCACTAGATGCTCTCAATCTCACATGAATGCAACCTCAAAGCAAAGTGAGTGAGAGAGAGGAGAGCAGCAGCTCAAAATATGCAAGGAAGTTTTTCAAAGTGCCAAGAGACCTTACCCCATCGTGGGGGTGAAGTATATATAGCCCCTCTCATCGGTACTAGCGGTTATGTTCAAAACACGTGAAAAACGGCTATCACGGACTGTCTGACACCAATCACGGATAGTCCAAACTTGACATACAATGATAAAATGCGAAGTCAAACTTGTGTCAAAAGTAGCCGTTGGTACCTGATGGACAGTCCGTCCAACTACCACGGACTGTCCGACACCAAACACGGACAGTCCGTACGTCACAATCAGACGGTCGGACCGCCTAGAATGTTAGAAACCGCTTGTGTTAAAAACAAGCTCATTTAATACGGACTGTCTATACCCACTACAGACAGTCACATAGTTAACGCACAGCTCGCCAAGTCAGCGCTCATGGGCCTACCTGTCAACACAGGTCACGGACTGTCCGTCATCAAACCACGGATAGTCCGACAAACATTCGGACATGGTCCGAATGGAATTTTCAACATATTTTAATTATATTTCAACATAAGGGTCACGGACTATCTGATTCCTGACCACGAACGGTCGGACCTCCTGCCAGAACTCTGATTTCTCAAGATCTTCAACTTTACTTTTCTCAAGGTTAGTCACCACTCATCTAAATGCAAACATTCAAGTCAATGATCAAAGTGGCACTATAGACACGTCAAGCCAATGATGTTGATCCCTCTTGATAGTACGGCTATCTAGCCTATTAAACTGGTCATTGTTCATCCACTAATCACCTCATGACCGGTTAAATAAAATTGCCATATCTTATACCTTTGCCTTGAGCTTCTCTTGATGTATATCATCCACGATATTTCCACATCCACATATGAAGCTCACTTCAATCCCGGGACTAACCTATTATCATATTCTCAATGAAATTGTTGGTCCACAAAGGTTGTCGTTAATTACCGAAACACAAATTAGGGGCCTAGATGCCTTCAATCTCCCCCCTTTTTGGTAATTGATGACAACCATATCAAGAAATGATTTAATTGAAGGTGAAACTTGAAGTTAGTTACTCATTGCCATGAAGTATATCATAGAGATAGAGTAGATGGCTTCAAATTTCAAAAATAGAGAATAACTCCCCCTACATGTGTGCATAAACTTTTGCATTTCAATTTCTCACACATGCATGAATATGACTATTTTGGAGGAGTTTCCCCTACAAAATGGAAACCAAGGCAACAACATGCATATATATATATATATATTCAATATAAATTTAAAAACACCATGTGTTAGCCTCGACTCCATATAACCACTAGAACGAGCAACAAGATGATAATATAGCAAACATAGTCCATCACACAAGCTGAATTTCTAGTTCATTACAAACCACTCATAGCAACATAAATTAAAATGCAAATGCAAGTTCAAGTTTTATGCAAACATGCAAGAGAGCTCCCCTTGAAGTTAACACCACTCTTCATCAATTCATCACTCCACATTCTTCTCCCCCTGAATATAACACCACTCTTCATGACTTCATCACTCCACATTCTTCTCCCCCTTTGGCATCAAATACCAAAAGGTCTAGTCATCACGCGGCGGCGGAGGTGGAAAAGATGGCGGTCAAGGATAGATACTATAGAAGTGACCACTGAAATCTGTGAAGGCGGTGTTGAATGTGTCGAATGAGCTCTCAAGCTGTGTCTGGTGATCAATGAGCTGTTGGTGCTGGGCAGATGTAGAAAGACCATCAAAACAGGCACTCAAGGCCTCTATGTCATTGTGAAACCCCTGGTGCATCCCCTGAAGCTGATTCATGATTGGTTGAAAATATTGATTATTCATTTACTGCCCCATAGCATGAAAGTGATCATCAAACTGCTACTGAAAACCCTATTGCATAGCCTCAAAACCAGTTGTCATCTGTGCTCCAAATGACTGAGCTAGGCTATCACTCATGGTCTGAAAATATGGAGTGAAGTAACCCTATAGAGGAGTCCAATAGTTCTGGGGCTGCATAGGAGGAGGAGGAGGTGGAGGCATGGCATGAGCATCCATATCAATATCCACATTCTGTTCTTCACCAACGTTATGCACACCTTCGGCTGCAACTTCACCTTCTTCACCATATGGTGTCAGTGGCCTGTTCAGAATGCTTTTGGCATTGAAAAACGACTGGTATAACTCATGATGAACCTCACATGGACCATTGTACCCGGTCTTTGCTTTGATCAATGACATGATATATGGAGCAAAGTACATATTGCTCTTGAGGATCTGCTTCTTCTCAATCATCTGCTCAAAGATCATCTTTATCACATTGCATATTGTCTCATTCATGATATAGTTGATGACATTCCAGTAATGTTCACGAATGGCATCCCGATTTCCACTCTCGGGCATGAAAGTGCATCATGGAATATTGTTAATACCAGCATGATGATGCCTAGGTCCTGTTGGTGTTCCATAACGGACAGCAATACCAAGTTTTGCAGGTTCATAAAATATCTGAGAGTTGTCAAATTGATCCTGCTGATAAACATCAAGACTACCTTCTGCATTAGTGAAATATGCATACTCTAGGTGGTTTGCAGTAGCAAAATCCTCAAATGTTGCACAATACCTGCTCTTGCCAATCATCCACTCTATTTTTCCCTCCTCTATATCAAGCTCATATGTAGCATAGAACTGCCTAATTATTGTTTCATTGCAATCACATCTATGCTCAAGAAAGGGTCTGAGTCTAATATTTTCAAATTTGATGGCCGCTCCTTCTAGAACTTCCTTAGATGCAACATATGGAAAGTCTACTCTCTTGTGGATGAAAATTGAGCAATCCAACAAATGACCAAAGAAAACATTTTCTTGCACCATGGTGTGGAAGTAAATATTGTGAGTGTCACGAGGTTGAGGGTAAGTATTGGCATTCCTAACTCGTGCATACTCATTGTGATTCCATACCTTCTTTGGTGCGATATGTGAGAAAACATCAATGATGTCATCATGAACATGTTGGCGGTCGTTACAACCCAAATCCGACCACCAATACTCGGGAATAAACGAGGTTATATGCAACATTCCATGTACTTAGGTTTTATTTCTAATAAAGTTCCATGAGTTTTGGTGAGTGTCACTTGCGCAGGTACAACTACGACAAATACGCGCTATTGGGGCCGAAAATGACCGAATCGGCCGAATGACTCCGTTCGGCCGGTTACCCCCCTTAGCCGTACAGACCACCGGGAGCCGTCCACGTCACCGATGACCAAGCAAACATGATGCATGACACGTGGACGACCGCCAACATTTCCCAGAGCACCGACATGTCAACCTGGGCCGAATCAAGACAAGTCCAAGCAGTAGAGGCCGGCCCAGGAGGGACTCAGAGCCGAAGGCGGTGTAGGGGGGCGGGCCTGGGCTCCCAGCCTAGTTCGCCCGAACTGGGGGGTTCGCCCGAACTGCCCCCAGTTGCCCAACCGACTCCAGGGGATGCATCTCGGTCGTAGGTGGCTGAGGCGGTGGATCGGGCGTTTGGCCGAACGCCAGGGTTCGGCCGAACCGACCCTCTCGGCCGAAACGGCCGGCAACCGCCTCTGCCCCCTCCCTTGGCCATTACCCTACCTGAACCGACCCTGGAGCACTATATATATGACCTTACACTTCACTTGTAAACACACACCACTTGGGAGCAAGTCTCCATTCTCCACTTTCAAGATGTAGAGTAGGCTAGTCCTGTTGGGAGTTAGAGTCAGGGTCGAGCTTCGCTCGGGGTTCCGGAGTCGTCTTCTGTAGTTCTGGTAAAGCTCTTGTATCTTTTCCTTTTCTTTATGTAAGACTCTGAGTTTTCTCAATATATTTCCTCCCGCATTTACTTGAGTTATTTGTTCTGCATTTATTCCGGGATATCTGTGGAATGTCTAGCTCTGGTTATAAGCTGTTGTAGTCTGGTTCTATAAATTCTATCTTAGTTCTTTATCTCAGCTGGTTCCTCGTTTCTGCTCAATGCTTCCGGTGAATTGTCACCGGGGTATTGACAGGAGTGCTTGCTCTTTCTAGGAGAGTGAGTAGTTATTGCCTAGCGTAGGTGTGGTACCTAGTCTAGATGGTAACCTTGGTTTGTCCCCGTCGCAACGGAGGTGGTAGCCGTGAGGTGGTGACAGCCCTTTCGGTCTTCGTAGTCCATCACGTTAGTTCCGGTCTGCAGGCACCCCGTAAGAGCACGGAGTTTGTGGCACCCCTTCTCATCCCTTTCTGTGTGTCACGGGCTCCGTCCCCGATGTTGAGATAATAGAACTAGGAAGAGAACCATAGATGCCATTCTTCATGCTAGCCGTAACCCTTGCTAGAGGTATCTCAAGGCCAGTTGAAGTATATAGGAATCCTTTCCTGTCTCGTTGTCCTCCCACTAGCTAGACCGCTCTTCTATCTCTATCTTAAACTTCTCCTTGTGTGTGTCAATTGCATATCACTCCTATTCTATCCTTTACCCCCGCCTTGTTAGCCGGTACTTTAATTAGTAGTTACATCCTTGTTAATAGTCAATACTCTTTATCCAATGCTTCCCTGCGGAAATATAAATACGATACCTAGGAATACTCCCGGGTGAAATGCTACATCGGTATCCGTGCGCTTGCGGATTTATATCTGTATCGTAAGAATACCAATGAACACTCTCTGCACCATTACTAGGATTGGCAATCCTGATAGTGGACCGTAAGAAGTGTCAACAAGCATTTCTGGCGCCGTTGCCGGGGAAGCAATTGGCGAAAGATATTGATGATTGACATTGGTGTCTACTAATTTAATTTACCGCTAGCATTAGCGGGATCACCCCTGTTTGTTTGAGTTTATTTCAAACAGGAGGATGCAGAGAGCCTAGGGTGCCTGATCATGCAGGATTTATCAATGTTTGCCCCTGACTACTGCGATTCGGCCGATAATCTTCAGAAGAAAAGAAAAAAATATTTCCCACAGGTATGTGTTTATATTAAAAATATACATATATACTATCATAATCATGTGCAGCCTAAAGGGAAGATCGTCGTCCTAGAGAAAAACAAAATCAAATGTGACAGACGAATGACGCTGCATCACCGCAATTCTGTCTCAAATTGTCGGTAATGGCGAGAAAATCAAGGTATGTGAGATAGTCCAGCTCTTAGACTTTAAATTTTGAGCTTTATCCTTTAATTTTTTGCATTATCCACTGCATGTTTGCTTTGAATCACTTAATTTAGAAATTCATACATTTTATCACCCCATTTTTTTTCCAATCCACTGCATGTTTCCCATTCTTGCATTCGCATACATTCACCCCATCACTGTTTTGCATTGAAAAAAAACTAAAAAAACAAAATAAATATCCAGTGACCACTGGTTTTAAGCCAAGGTGTTTGTATGTCTGCAAGCCTTGATTCAAGGCTAGTGGCCAAACTTCACCTGGCCTGGCTAGTTTTCGCTCGTTCTTTGCGCTTTGCGTAAGAGAGGAGACGTACTCCACGCCTCCGCTCCTTTGCCGCTCCACTAGCTTGTTTTAGGACCCATTGTTTCAACATTCGCATACAAGCTAGTTCCGCGGCATTCCACGAGTTGGCATATTTGAGTGCCGGTCCCCTTTGCCACACCCACGATATTGTACCCGTACACGGCAACATCAACATGAAGGAGGACTCAGCCAACTACGTGGAGTCACGTCGGCGTAGTGCCATCACTGTGGCATCAGTTCCAAAAGTCTTCATCATTAGATGCCAATGGTGGGAACACTCAGGTACGTGAAAAGGTTTTTGTTTTTTTTACCTTAATCAAAGCAAAGTTCACTAGTTTCCATATGCTTATCTCCATGTGAATATCTCTCAATGTCTTCATGCTCCCTTTATCTATTTTGGTTTGCTCTAGTTTGAATGTAATCTCGAGAACACATTCATAAGCTCTTTAAATTAAGCATGGTGCTTAGGTTAATTAGCTTGCTTTAATCGAACTAGACATGGTGTCAAGTTTGATTAATGAACCTTTAAAGCAATACTTCTATGGATATTGGTTGTATGTGTGGACTAACCCCTACAGAAAAAAAACAAAAAAAAGAGAGAAGGGGGAGTCCCAAAATATACTTCACACCAGATATGAAGGCTATGGATACAGTTGAAGCCCAGGGTGGACAACCATTCCAGGTATGCACATATTGCAATAAATTATAAGTAAACTAGAACAGGAAGTTGCATCGTCCGAGACATTCTCTCCAGATCGGACGTGACAAGAACAAATTGAAGACAGGAGAAGTCCCGCTCGCGGACTTAAAAGCTGAGCTCTCACCGCGAGGAAAACCGGTATGTATCCCATATTTCCCTTCCAATTTTATTTCCTTCATTGCATTTGCATGTTTCCCTTTCCAAAATAAATGAACCACTTGAGTAATTAATTTGAGAGAGAGTAGAAAATTTTGCAAGCTTGGTTAGAAATAATTGGACACATGCTGAAATTTAATTAGAGAGGGTGTAATTTGTAACTTTCTTCAATTTCACCCCTTCTAGAACATCTCCAATTATTTACCATCATCACCAACCAGCACCAAACATGTCTACCCGACTAAAATGGCTGCATACTCACCAATTATCACAAACATGGCAGCATGGGGGTGACTCCACTAAAACCAACTTTGGTCATGTCAAGTTTGCATCTTACCTACCACTAAAAACCACTCACATGACCTTGGGAATTGTTGGCCACACAAAATTTCGTGGAATCAAAATAAGGGGAGGTGCTCCACTCAGGGAGGAGTGGCCTGGCCACCAGGGCCTGGTTCGCCTGAACCACCCAGTTCGGCCGAACCAGGGACCTGCCTCCCCTCAGCCTATAAATGCTGGTGCGTTGCTTGCTTGCTCTCACACACTCATACACTCTGAAAAATTTCTGTTAGAAGCTCTCCCTCTCTCATTTCTTGCTCTAGCTTGTGCTCAAGTCCTTCCCAAAGTTCTTGCTCAAGTTTTGGTTCACTTGCATCACTAGAAAATCCCAAAAATATTTTGCTTTTGTTGCGATCTTTGTGCTGAAATTCTGGACGATTTTGTGGTGCTCACCGACACCCACAAGAACGACTAACCTTTTGTGGTGGTTTTTATCCCCGCAAGAACGACTAACTATCTCGAACGACTGACTTGATTTTCTTGTGCTAACCATATATATTCAGTCCTTCGGATAGTTGTTGTTGCACTAACCTTTTGCAGGAATCATGTCGAAGTTCTTCACGTCGCTCCATCGTTCCGCCCGGCTAGGCCGACGATCGGACGATGCTGGAAGTTCCCCAGCTCTGTCCCGAGGCTCGAGCCGGATGGACACGGACGAGTACGGAGTAGCCGGCTCGGGATGGGGCCATGCCACGCCCCCGGCCAGGCAGCTCCTGAGCGAGAGTGACATCAATCTTAGGACAGAACGGGAGCAGAACACCTTCAACGAGCTTCGGCTGAAGGAGTTCGAGCACACCCGTGTGTTTGAGCAAGACTTGCTCAGGGACACGGGGATGGACGTAGAGTTCACAGAAATCTTCCAAGCCGTTGGCTGGAAGAATTTCTGGCACATCAACGAAGAAGAGTTTTTCTGCTCTTGGAGGGATTTTATTCAAGGCTCAACCCCTACCAGTGAAAGTCCAAGCTTGGGGGAGGACCCCCACCAGGTATGTCCCGATTTATCCAGCACTTTGATCTTTTAATTTGCCTTTCATTTTCCTTCATGATAATTTGCATTTAAAAAAATGAAAATACTAAAAATATTTCCCTTAAACAATATTTCCCTTGAATAAAAATAACTCCCAACTATGCATGGAATGAATCATATGCCTCTCACCTTGGAAATGATGAATAGTTGCTCTGTCATTAATTTTGCAAGTACTTTGTTTCAACTAGTTGCTAGATTGTGCTTGAGTTATTTGGCATGAGTAAAAATGATCCTGAAAACCTTGTGGGAGCACATGCTTTATTCCAAGTTTAAGTTGTTGTGGGGGTTGATATAGTGAGAATTTGGTTAAATTCTATTTTGCTTTTAGTACGGGGAAAATCTCGGAAATTTATGCTTTCAAAATGAAACAAGTTCCTCATTGGTCAAAATACCTACCAGAGCCATATGATAAGCTTAGTTGAAAATTTCTACTCATATGCTGCTTGTTGTCTTAGTGAGCTTTGTCAAATTGTTGAGACCTTTGAGTGAAGCTTTCATATTCTTAAAGATCGAGACCCACGTACACACACCACCTCTCACTTGCAATTCCTACACTGGGAGTTAGCAAACATTTTCCATCATCCATCCACAAAAATAAATGCTCCATGTTCTATGAGTTCCCTCTCCAAATATTCTTGATAGAGACATGGGCTATGCAAAAAGAAAAGCATGCCAAAGAAGCATGGCAAAAATAAGAGAAAAAGAAAAGCATGCCAAAGAGCATGGCAAAAAGAAAGAGAAAAAAAAAGAGAAAAGCATGCCAAGTGGCATGGCAAAATATGAGAATAAAAGATAGCTCATGTTCTTGAAAATAAATCAAGGAGAGGGAGTTTCATCCAAGGAGTTCCACCATATTCCATTCCACCATTCCACCATATTCCACTCCATTCATATCCACACACTTGCACGTCTCGATCTTAAGATGTGATTTGTCTCCTCAGAGATCCGGCCTTTGACTTAGCAAAATATAAGATGCATGCATGCCTTCATCCTTTGTCCCTGAGCCACACAAAAAGACATAATAGATGTTAGGATGAAAAGAAGGCACAAGCCTTTGGTGAGGATTCAAATACACTAGAGTGATTGAGTGTGCCAATGAGGAACAATTTGTAGTTTTCAAAACTTGTGAAACAATTCCGAGATGGGATCCTGAAAAGAGTAGAGTGGAATAAAACTGAGTTTAAACTGTTCGTCCTTTCAACCGCCCAAGATAAGGAGATTGCTATAAGCCCCATAGGTAAAAAGGTGATTTGAAACTTTGCCTATGATTCAAGTATTCTTGAAGACTAGTTGTTTATAAGTTACCTGCAAAAGAAATGACATTGTAGCAACTCCTGATCCACCGAGCCAAAGTTTATATCTTTGCTCGAGGACGAGCAAAGAGCTAAGCATGGGGGAGCTTGTTGGCGGTCGTTACAACCCAAATCCGATCACCAATACTTGGGAATAAACGAGGTTATATGCAACATTCCATGTACTTAGGTTTTATTTCTAATAAAGTTCCACGAGTTTTGGTGAGTGTCACTTGTGCAGGTACAACTACGACAAATACGCGCTATTGGGGCCGAAAATGACCGAATCGGCCGAACGACTCCGTTCGGTCGGTTACCCCCCTTAGCCGTACAGACCACCGGGAGCCGTCCACGTCACCGATGACCAAGCAAACACGATGCACGACACATGGACGACCGCCAACATGTCTCGGAGCACCGACACGTCAACCTGGGCCAAATCAAGACAAGTCCAAGCAGTAGAGGCCGGCCCAGGAGGGACTCAGAGCCGAAGGCGGTGCAGAGGGGCGGGCCTGGGCTCCACGCCCAGTTCGGCCGAACTGGGGGGTTCGCCCGAACCGCCCCCAGTTGCCCAACTGACTCCAGGGGATGCATCTCGGCCGTAGGTGGCTGAGGCGGTGGATCGGGCGTTCGGCCGAATGCCAGGGTTCGGCCGAACGCCAGGGTTCGGCCGAACCGACCCTCTCGGCCGAAACGGCCGGCAACCGCCTCTGCCCCCTCCCTTTGCCGTTACCCTACCTGAACCGACCCTGGAGCACTATATATAGGACCTTACACTTCACTTGTAAACACACACCACTTGGGAGCAAGTCTCCATTCTCCACTTTCAAGATGTAGAGTAGGCTAGTCCTGTTGGGAGTTAGAGTCAGGGTCGAGCTTCGCTCGGGGTTCCGGAGTCGTCTTCTGGAGTTCTGGTAAAGCTCTTGTATCTTTTCCTTTTCTTTATGTAGGACTCTGAGTTTTCTCAATATATTTCCTCCCGCATTTACTTGAGTTATTTGTTCTGCATTTATTCCGGGATATCTGTGGAATGTCTAGCTCTGGTTATAAGCTGTTGTAGTTTGGTTCTATAAATTCTATCTTAGTTCTTTATCTCAGCTGGTTCCTCGTTTCTGCTCAATGCTTCCGGTGAATTGTCACCGGGGTATTGACAGGAGTGCTTGCTCTTTCTAGGAGAGTGAGTAGTTATTACCTAGCGTAGGTGTGGTAACTAGTCTAGATGGTAACCTTGGTTTGTCCCCATTGCAACGGAGGTGGTAGCCGTGAGGCGGTGACAGCCCTTTCGGTCTTCGTAGTCCATCA
This sequence comes from Echinochloa phyllopogon, assembly GCA_033239725.1. NCBI lineage: Eukaryota > Viridiplantae > Streptophyta > Magnoliopsida > Poales > Poaceae > Echinochloa > Echinochloa phyllopogon. Next base: position 9,197,873 of record BTCW01000016.1, on the reverse strand, counting down.
CGTTAGTTCCGGTCTGCAGGCACCCCGTAAGAGCACGGAGTTTGTGGCACCCCTTCTCATCCCTTTCTGTGTGTCACGGGCTACGTCCCCGATGTTGAGATAATAGAACTAGGAAGAGAACCGTAGATGCCATTCTTCATGCTATCCGTAACCCTTGCTAGAGGTATCTCAAGGCCAGTGGAAGTATATAGGATTCCTTTCCTGTCTCATTGTCCTCCCACTAGCTAGACCGCTCTTCTATCTCTATCTTAAACTTCTCCTTGTGTGTGTCAATTGCATATCACTCCTATTCTATCCTTTACCCCCGCCTTGTTAGCCGGTACTTTAATTAGTAGTTACATCCTTGTTAATAGTCAATACTCTTTATCCAATGCTTCCCTGCGGAACTATAAATACGATACCTAGGAATACTCCCAGGTGAAATGCTACATCGGTATCCGTGCGCTTGCGGATTTATATCTGTATCGTAAGAATACCAATGAACACTCTCTGCACCATTACTAGGATTGGCAATCCTGATAGTGGATCGTAAGAGTGTCAATAGAACACCACCTCCCCCTTGATACATAGCTTCATCCTCATCAATCACAAAGTTGTGCTGCCCCCTTGATACTCTCTTGGATGAGCCATCATCTCCCTTTTTTTGGAAGCCGCCTTCTTTAATCAAACGGCTATCGAAGTGATCACCTTGGGGCCACTATCAATAATCAGTTGTTGGGGTGAGTATCAACGATATATAACAATAATATAGAATGAATGAACCAATCCATGATACCCTGCCCAAATCCATCACTTCCAGGGCCTGACGGATAGTCCATCGAGATCCCACGGATAGTCCATCGTGCACAGATGGACAGTACATTGCGGACTCTCGGACAGTCCGTCGGCACTGTAGCGGCGACGAACATGAATAGGGGTCCAAGAAATTGTGATCCCCATAACTCAATCAATAAGCAATTTCTCCCCACCAAAATTTATCCATAGCATCATTAGAACATTGCAAACACATTCCCCCAAACACTTTTCAAAATCCATGGTCGAATATCAGATCAGAGATTCAAACCATAGCCACCTTCTTGCTTCAAATCCGAGAGAAATAATGTGAGATTCGATAAAATACCCGGATGACATGGTGAAAATCTCACGGAGAGTCCGTGGATGTGCTCGGACTGTCCGAGAAGTGCTCCAATCAAAATCCCCAAGAGAGAAAGAGAGTATGGATGTGATTGAATCGAGTTTGAAGGAGATGGGGAGTGCCTTGCCCTTTTGACCCCGACGCGGGTGATCTCACCAGCGCACGGGGGCCTCAGACAGTCCGTGAATGCCTGTCGGACTGTCCGACCCTCTAGAACTGCTAGTTTTTGAAATCTCCCAACCTTTTGTGTAAATTTTTGCAATTTACGGACAGTCCGTGGACCATGACGGGCAGTCCGTGAGGCTTGCTCGGACGGTCCATGGTCCATTGAGGGACTATCCGTTCCTTAGTTCTTTTCAACCCTAGATACCCCAATTTGACAGTCATTTTGATAAAGTCCTTGGGATCATTTATCAAGGTGTATGATGCATGATTTTTCATGATGAGACTAAGAACAACATGCCATGCATATACACACATAGATGAAATTTCTTAAATGAGAGATAATGCAAACAAACACACATATGCTAGATCTCAAGCCACATTTGAGAAGTCAATGACATTCAACTCATTTCTCAATTTGCAAAACCGTGATTCATCCAAAGGCTTGGTAAAGATATCAGCCAATTGATCATCCGTGCTCACCCCATCAATCTTGATATCACCCTTGCTCACATGATCTCTAAGAAAATGATGCCTAATATCAATATACTTGGTTCTAGAATGTTGAACCGGATTATTGGTAATCTTGATAGCACTTTCATCATCACATAAGAGGGGAATTCCATCAAATTTCACACCATAATCAAGAAGTGTTTGCTTCATCCATAATAGTTGAGCACAACAACTTCCTGCTGAGATATATTTCGCTTCGGCGGTAGAGAGAGCCACCAAATTTTGCTTCTTTGAAGACCAAGACACAAGTGAGCACCCAAGAGATTGACAACCACCAGAAGTGTTTTTCCTATCAACTTTACATCCGGCATAATCTGGATCCAAATAACCAACTAATTCAAATTGACCACCCTTTGGATACCAAAGACCAACATTGGGAGTGAACTTCAAATATCTCATGATTCGTTTTACGGCGGTCAAATGACACTCTTTAGGAGCAGATTGAAATCTAGCACACATCCACACACTAAACATGATATCGGGCCTAGATGCGGCAAGATAAAGCAAACTACCTATCGTGGATCTATAGAGTTTAACACCAACCGGTTTACATCCCTCATTAAGATCAAGATGTCCATTTGTAGCCATAGGTGTCTTGATTGGTTTTGAGTCTTCCATACCAAATTTCTTCAATATATCCTTTATATACTTAGATTGGCAAACAATTGTACCTTCCTCAATTTGCTTGATTGGAAGGCCAAGAAAGAAACTCAATTCACCAATCATAGACATCTCAAATTCCCTACACATCATTTCTCCAAATTCTTCACAAAAAGATTCATTAGTGGAACCAAAGATAATATCATCAACATAATTTTGAAAAATAAAGATATTATTTGTAACACCCAAAAATGGCCCATTTAAAATTTTTAGTAATTAATTGGTTTTTATTTTAATTGTTCATATTTAATATAGGTTAATTAAATTAATTATGAATATTAAAATCAAATATAAGTTGTAAAATCAAATATTAAAATCAAATATAGCTGCTGCACTGTGTTTTGTTTGGTGGCAAGTTAAGTTATAATTTAAATTCTGTTTAAATTCGAATTTAATTTTCCTTTGTTTGAATCCTAGAAAAGTTAATTTAAACAGAGTTCACTTTTGCCCCTTCATCTCTTTCCCTAGTCTGCATTCCTTCTCTCTACTCTTTTCCCCAGTCCGGCCCAACCCCCTCCACTCTTTTTCCCCCGGCCCAGCGCGGCCCACCTTCTCCCCTACGCGTGGCCCAGCAGCCCTCCCCTTTCCCCTCCTACTTCTCTCACAGCCGCCCGGGGCCCGCACGTTAGCTCCTTCCCTTGCCTCCCGCCCGACACCCCCTTCCTCCCCGGCGCCAATCACACCGCCCCGGTCGGCCTCCCCGCGACCACCCCGCGCCCGTGGTCCCTCGCAGCACCCTCCACGAAGCTTCCCCGGCCTCCACCCTTCCTTTCTGGAGCGCTCATGCACGGCAAGTTCCCCCACGCATGGAAAGCTCGGGATCGCCGCCGATCACCGCCGATTCCCCGGGCTAGCGCTGATGCACCCCCCTCCGGCCTATTTAAGTAGCCCCACGGTACCCCCACACCTCACCCGACCCTGCCCGAGCCTTCAAGCTACTGCAGCGCCTCTCTCCCGAGCTCCCAGCGCCGCCGCCGCCCCCAAGTCCGCCGGTCGCCGTCGAACCTCCTTCTCTGGTGCTGCTCCGGCTAATTCAACCCTGCCAGGATCCTCGCGCAAGGGTAAGGAAACTTCCCCGCTACTTCTCGCTCGCCCGCTTCCACCCTAGCACCCCAACTCGCTCGCCAGAGTTCCTCGGCCGCTGGCCCACGTCGGCCGCCGTGCCGGAGCACCGTCCGATGACTTGGACCCCCCAGTAGACTCCCCATCCCTCGCTGGTGCCATAGGGCTAGACCACGTCGAGAATGGTGGCCCCGAGCTCGAGATCCACTCCACTCCGGTGAACTTTCGCCAGCGCCGCCGCGCCTCTGTGTCGCCGCCGGCGAGCACACCCCCCGAGCCATCCTAGCCCTTCGATCAAGAACCAACGGCCGCAGTGCATCCCCCACCCGAGTCAAACTTCTTTATAATGGTCAGCCGAGCCGGTTTTGCAAAAGAGCCCCCCAAGTTTTGCCAAATCAACCCGCCATCCAAGCCAGTTAAAAAATAATTATGGATAGGTCCTTTCTTTTTTGAAAAACCCCCTGCACTTTTTAATTATAGAACCCGCAGTCCTGTTTACGTAATTTCGTGAGTAAGCCCTCAGGTTTTTATACAAAATTATGTTTAGGTCCCTGTTTTCTTTCAAATAAGCCCTTGAAAACTTTTAAAACTTGCCAGCAGGTCCCTAGAACTTAGGAAACTCATATCTTTTCCGTTTTAGCTCCGATTAGTGTGATTTTCACACTCATGTGTTCGTAGTAAAGCGTGGAATATTTCTAAGACCTTTTTATGTGTTGTTTCTATTGTTTGGTGTACTGTTCTAATAGAATTATATTTGTTTGCATGTATTGGTATGCGTGTATGCTTGTGTGGTGATTCGTGTCCAGTCGGTGAGCCATTCGCTTTGGAGTTCGAGCTCGGTGAGGACTTTCCGGAGCAGGACTCGCAGCAGCAGCACTTCAAGGAAGGTAAGTTATAGCACAGACAATCCTTGCTACCTAAACACACCTTTTATATTCATTTACGTTCATATGCATCTGTCTAAATTGATGTCCCATTAAGGTTGTACCTAGTTTTGTATATCATGTACCTTGATAACCTTGGGCTTATGCATATGGGTAGAATCTTTGCTAGGCGCAGCTACTGTCACCAATGTTTAAATATTAATCTTGAACTAATGGTTCACTTTAACGATAATGATAAAACTTGCTTTTTAGCAACATGGTTTAGGGAACTGGGGCATGTGCTGTGTGCTTTGCTCCAGTGTCTCTCCCTAAGGTCCGGTTCTTAGGGTTTCACACCTTAAGAACCGGACCTTAGGGAGAGACACTGGAGCAAAGCACATAGCACATGCCCCAGTTCCCTAAACCCTAAACACCTTAGGCTCTAGTTGTCCGGTCCTTTGAACTTTTACACGGCTGGTGGGTAAAGGGCGAAACCTCTGCAGAGTGTACGATCTATCATGATAGCCTTGCTCAGGGTCACGAGCGGCCTGGATCCTTTTTTATTAGAAGATGATGTTTATTAATGTCACTTATACTTATTTAATTGGGTTACAACTGGGGTTCATTCACTTGTAGTAATTTGTTAAATGTTAAAATGAACCAACTAAAAATGCTAATGCAGTTTAAGCCGTGTCTAGCCTAATTTGAGCCTTCATACTCATGCTATACTTGCAAGGTAATTGTTTACTTACACTTGTCATTATTCAACAAAATCCGAATAGGTAAGCAGATTGGGCTGTGCATGAGACTGCTGCTGAGTTCCCTGAGGACCTGCCATACTTCTGAGTTGCGCTCTCCCAATCAGAGTCTCTGTGGACTGCGGCTCCGCTCTAGTTGAGAGTTATAGACTTCCGCTGTAATAATCATTTATGATATACTCTGATGTAAACTATTTTATTTCGAGCATTTGTACTATGTTTATCATATTTGTTCGTTGTATGTGTTATGTGGACTTCCTGGGCACACATATGGCCGCATTCGGGTTTTGTGAAAATTCGGGTGTGACATCATTTCCAATTTTCTTAGTGAACAATGTAGTGTCAACTTTCCTAATTTTGAGGCCGTTAGAAATAAGAAAGTTCCTAAGCCTCTCATATCAAGCACGAGGAGCTTGCTTTAGACCATAGAGAGCTCTGGAGAGCTTATACACATGATTAGACTTCTTAGGATCCTCAAAACCGGGAGGTTGTTTAACATACACTAGTTCACTAATTTTACCATTCAAGAAGGCATTTTAACATCCATTTGATATAATTTTATATTATGAGAGCATGCATAAGCGAGTAAAATTCTAATAGCTTCTAGTCTAGCTACGGGAGCAAAGGTTTCATCAAAATCCAAACCTTCTACTTGAGTGTAGCCTTGAGCAACCAATCTTGCCTTGTTTCTTACCATAATACCATCCTAATTCTCCTTGTTTCGAAAGACCCATTTAGTTCCAATGACATTATAATTCTTGGGCCGCTCAACCAATATCCAAACTTGGTTGCGGGTGAAATTATTCAACTCTTCTTGCATAGTCATCACCCAATCTGGATCTTCTAGTGCTTCATCTACACGTTTAGGTTCAAGAGAAGATACAAAAGAATAATGTTGACAAAAAGAAGCAATATGAGATCGAGTTTGTACACCCTTACTAATGTCACCCACAATTTGATCCATTGGGTGATCTTTGGCAAATTGACCATGAACTCTTGGTTGAGCAACCGGATCTTGAGATGATGTAGACGATGGAGTAGTAGAGACCAATTGCTCATTTTCTTGGGAGAAGTCATTATTTCTTGATTCAGCAATTTCTTGATTAGTTGATATAGAAGTAGAGGGATTCACTTGGATAGAAATTGATGGATCTTTATCTTCATCTTCCTCTTCTCTTGGTCGAATATCTCCAATATACATGTTCTTCATGGCCTCTCTCAAACCTTCTGCTCTTACATCACCCAAGTTCTCCTTCTCATCTTGTGACCCATTTGTTTCATCAAATTGAACATCATATGCTTCTTCAACAAAACCCTTAGGTTTGTTATACACTCTATAGGCCTTGCTGCAAGATGAATACCCAAGAAAAAAACCTTCATCACAGTTGCTTTGAAACTTGGATAACCGAGAGTCTTTTCTCAACATATAGCATTTACACCCAAAAACCCAAAAATATGAAATATTGGGCTTTCTTCCAATGAGAAGTTCATATGGAGTCTTGTTAAAAAATCCATCACAATATAGCCTATTTGATGCATGACAAGCAGTGTTAATAGCCTCAGCCCGAAAAAAGTCTGAGACATTATACTCGGCTAGCATTGATCTTGCCATCTCAATCAATGTCATATTCTTTCTCTCAACTAAACCATTTTGCTCCGGTGTATATGTAGTTGAGAATTCATGTTTGATTCCCTTCTCATTACAAAATTCTTCAACTTTAGTGTTCTCGAATTCACTTCCATTATCACTTCTCACTTTCTTCAACTTTTGATCAAATTCATTTTCAGCTCTTGTGACAAAAATCTTAAAGATATCACATGTGTCGGATTTGTCGTGAAAAAAAGAATACCCATGTGAATCTTGAGTAATCATCCACAATCACAAGACAATAACTATTACCCCTACATGTAGTAGGACCAAATAAATCCATATGCAATAATTTCAAAGGTCTTGTGGTGGACATGACATTCTTGGTTGGATGAGTGTTAGCAACTTGCCTATCGGCTTGACATGCACTACATAATTTATCTTTCTCAAATTTAACATCTTTCAAGCCAAGAACTAGATCATGCTTCACTAACTTATTGAGTTGTTTCATACCCACATGACCAAGCCTTCTATGCCATAACCAACCCATAGAGGCTTTAAAGAATAAGAAAGTAGTAAGATTAGCCTCTTTAGAAGAGAAATCCACAAGATATAAACTATCATGACGAAACCCCTTGAAAATAGATTCTTTTCCATCAAGAGAGGTTACTTCAAAATCATTGCTAGTAAAAGTTGAGCAATAGATGGTAAATTGAAATTCAAGGAATCAACTAGCAAGACATTTGAGAGGTTATAGTCATTTGAGATAGGTACATCACCGATGCCTTTTACTCCTCCCTTGCTATCATCTCTAAAGGTGATGTTGTCAAAGTCGGATATCTCTTCATCAAGACATGAGAAAAATTTTCTTTCACCGGTCATATGATTTGTGCAACCCCTATCAATTACCCAATGCATTCCTCCAGCTTTGTAATTCACCTACAAGGAGAAATTGCTTTCTTTTAGGTACCCAACTTTTCTTGGGTCCTTCAATGTCAGTGACCAAAACTTTAGGCACCCAAATAGATTTCAACTTAGAGCTACCCATAGAGAGACCAACAAATTTAGCACAAACAACACCCTTAGAATCGTTCTTAAGAATGTAAGATGGATCCAATGATACGGTCTTCTTGATCTTGCATTTGTGATTCACATCAACTTTTGCCTTTGTTGGCAGTCGTTACGGCAGGTTTTCGACCACCAATACTCGGGAATAAAAGAGGTTATATGTGACATTCCTTGCATCTAGGTTTATTTCTAATAAAGTTCCATGAGTTTTGGTGTGTTTCACTTGTGCAGGTACACTAACGAGAATTACATGCTATAGGGGTCAGAAATGACCGATTCAGCCGAACGACTCTGTTTGACCGGTTACCCCCTTAGTCGTACACGACGCAAAGCACAACCGGAGGTCATCCATGTCAGCGACGACCATACGAGCCATGTAGATCACCGCCAAATCATTTCTGGGATAACCCAACATGAAGACCACCTGGATCAAGTCACCCACGAAGCCCAGGAAGCAAAGGCGGTGCAGGGGGCAGGCCTGGGCCTCCAGCCCGGATTCGGCCGAACTGTGGAATTCAGCCAAACTGCCCCCAAGCCAGCACCGCCTCCCAGGGATACATCCTGGCCATGGGAGCCAAGGCGGTGCAGATCCATGGTTCGGCTGAACTGGAGGATTTGGCCGAACCGGAGGATTCGCCCGAATCAGCCGGCACTGCCATCAGTCACTATAAATAGAGGTGTTCTTTCACTTGTAACACACACCACTTTGGAGCAAGTATCCATTACTCTCTTTCAAGATGTAGAGTTAGGCTAGTCTATTGGGAGTTAGAGTCAGGATCGAGCTTCGCTCGGGGTTCCGGAGTCGTCTTCTGGAGTTCTGTTAAAGCTCTTGTATCTTTTCCTTTTCTTTATGCAAGACTCTGAGTATTTAATATATTATCTTCAGCATTTAGTTGAGTTATTTATTCTGCATTTATTTCCAGATAATTGTGGAATGTCTAGCCTTGGTTATAAGCCATTGTAGTCTAGCTCTATAAGTTCTGTCCTTAGTTCTTTGTCTCAGCTGGTTCCTCGATTCTGCTCAATGCTTGCGGTGAATTGTCAGTGGGGTATTGATAGGGTTGTTTGCTCTTTCTAGTAGAGTAAGTAGTTACTGTCTAGTATAGGCGTGGTGCCCAGACTAGATGGTAACCTTGGTTTGCCCCTGAGTCTACGGAGGTGGTAGCCATTAGGTGGTGACAGCCCTATACGACCTACGTAGCTCATCACGTTCGTCTTGGCTTGTAGGATCCCCCAGCGCGGAGTTGGTGACACCCCTTCTCATCCATTTCTGCATGACATTGGTTCTGCTGTCCCGATGCTGAGATAATAGAACTAGGAAAAGAACCATAGACACCATTCTTCATGCTAGCTGTAATCTTTGCTGGAGATATCTCAAGGCCGGTGAAAATATATAGGAATCCTTTCCTGTCTTGTTGTCCTCCCACTAGCTAGACCGCTCTTCTATCTATATCATTTATCCCAGAATTCTCCTTGTGTGTGTCACTGCATATCATTCATATCCTTTATCCCCGTCTTGTTAGCCGATACTTTAATTAGTAGTTACATCCTTGTTAATAGTCAATACTCTTTATCCATTGCTTCCCTGAGGAAATAAATACGATACCTAGGAATACTCCCGGGTGAAATGCTACATTGCCGTGCGCTTACGGATTTACATCTGTGTCGTAAGAATACCAATGAACACTCCTTGCACCATTATTGGGATTCATAATCCTGATAGTGGACCGTAAGAAGTGTCAACAAACATTTCTGGCGTCGTTGTCGGGGAAGCAATTGGCGAAAGATATTGATGATTGACATTGGTGTGTACTGATTTAATTTACTGCTAGCATTAGCGGGATCACCCCTGTTTGCTTGAGTATGTTTCAAATAGGAGGAATGCAGAGAGCCCAGGGTGCCCGATCATGCAGGATTTCTCAATATCCGCCCCTGTCTACTGTGATATGTACCGTACGGAAGATTCAGAAGAAATTCTCACAGGTATGTATTTATATATGAAAAACAAAATATTTGTCATAACCATAGTCACAAAGTTTCCGGGTCGATTGGGTCGCGGAACGGGATCGAGTGTCGATGCTTTATGAAATTGTGGTACGGAGGAGTATACCTCTTTGAGATGAAAATTTACAACATGGTACATGAACCAAGGAGTGTCGGGTCGATGATCCCAGAACGAGGTATAGAAGAGTCAAGGAAAAGAAAGGAAAGGAAGAAAAGGATGAAAGAAAAGGGCTAGATGGGCTGCCAATTACTAAGCTTTACATCATGTTGGAGCTACCAATTACCGTGCTTTACATCTATGCTGCAACATCGTGCCTGCCTCATGTTGGAGCTTCTCCATGGCGACCTCTAGGACCTTGATCCAGAGTTCACGACCCTACGGGGTGGGGACGATGATCCAGCGAAAATTGGGACGATGACCCATGGTGACCCCGACCCACGAATTGGGACGACGTTCCCGGGTCGAGGAACGTGCCACCGACCCCGTTTCCTGTTACTATGGTCATAATCATGTGTAGAATGGAAGAAAGATCATCGTCAAGGAAGAAAAAGAAAATCAAATATGATGGACGAACGATGCTGCATCGCCGTAATTCCATCTCAAATTGTCGGTAATGGCGAAGAAAAATCAAGGTACGTGAGATAGTCCTACTCATAGACTTTAAATTTTGAGTACCTACTAGGAGGTAGCCTATGCATTATCCCTTTAATTTTTGCATTATCCACTGCATGTTTGCTTTGAATCATTCGATTTCTATGCCTTCTTTTTGAATGGGTGGCTCCTCGACTTCGAACTGTATTTGGGCAACTGTGCCTAGTCTAGATAGGTAGTCAAGTATTTTTGCTGCCTGTTTATTCGATGTTCTTATCCAACTCATGGCAGCCCCTATTTTGTGTCGGTGATTCCCAAGCGTGGTTGGTTCACCGTCTATAGGGTTAAATGGGACTGTCTCCGACCACGCCTTAGAAATGGATGATCAGTTTGCGCCATGAGAAACGTCAGGCCTAGAAATTCATGCATTCTATCACCCCACTTTTTTTCAAACCCACTGCATATTTCCCATTCTTGCATTTACGTTCATTCTCTCCATCATAGCTATGCATTGAAAAACAGAAAATAATAATAATAATAATAAATGAAAAAATAAAATCGTGCGACAGCTGGATTTAGGCCGAGGTGTGTATGCCAGCAAGCCTTCATTCGAGGCTAGTGGTCACACTTCACCTGGCGTAGCCAGTTTCACTCATCTTTGCGCTCTACAGAAGAGAGGAGACGTGCTCTACGCCTCCGCTCCTTTGCCGCTCTACTTGCTTGTTTTTGGACCCACTGTTTCAACATTCGCACAAAAGCTGGTTCCGCGGCATTCCACAAGTAGGCATATTTGAATGCCGAACCCTTTGCCCCACCCATGACCGTGCATCCTTGCACGACAACCCCAACATGGAGGAGGACTCAGCCAATTACGTGCAGTCACGTCGGCGTAGTGCCATTAACGTTGCATCAATTCCAAAAGTCTTCATCATCAAATGCCAATGGTAAGCACACTCAGGTATGTGAAAAGGTTTTTCCTTTTTACCTAAATTAAATCAAGGTCCACCAGCTTCCATATGCTTATCTCATGTGAATAATTCTTGATCTTTTCATGCTCTCTCTATCTATTTTGGTTTGCTCTGGTTTGAATGTGATCTCACGAATACATTCATAAGCTCTTTAAATTAAGCATGGTGCTTAGGTTAATTAGTTTGCTTTAATCAAATTAGACATGGTGTCAAGTTTAATTATTGAACCTTCAGAGCAATACTTTTATGGATATTGGTTGCATGTGTGGACTAACCCCTGCAGAAAAATCATTAAAAAATGAATGGGAAGTCCAAAAATATACTTCACACCAGAGATGAAGGCTATGGATACAGTTGAAGCCCAGGGTGGAGCAATCATTCCAGGTATGCACATTTTTCAGTAAATTATAAATAACCTGGAATAGGTCAAAGCAGCTCCACCCAAGCCAAAGATGTCAACCTCATAAGGCAATAATGGGTGAACGAACGAGAAAAAGTCACCGCCACCTACACCAAGGAAAATCACAAAGGTGTGATGGAAGAAAGAAGTTGGATCGTTCGAAGCATCATCTCCTGATGGGATGATGACAAGAACAATCGAAGGAAGGAGAAGTCTCGCTCATGGACTTAAAACACGAGCTCTCACCGCGAGGTAAAACGGTATGTATCCCATATTTCCCTTTCCAAAATTTTAATTACATCACTGCATTTGCATATTTCCCTTTCCAGCTGTGAATCACCCTTGCATTAGAATTAAGAGATAGCAAAGATGATATTTTTGTGGTGCAAAGGGTGGTTAGGCCGATGTCTCAAGTTCGGCCGAACCTACCCCTGTATCCAAATGTGCACTAATCTGCAGGGTCATGACTAGAGGAGTACAGTCGGCCAGGTACACTATTCATTTCCAAATCCTGTTCATCCTTGCCACAAACTCCACTTGCAATATCTTTTCATCCAGCACTCAAAGCATTCACATACATCCATCCAGAGCCAAATTTCGTGCAAACTTCATATTTGGTCAGTTCGTCCAGGGGTCTCACCCTAGATCGATCCTGACCTACACCCTCCACCACGAAATTTGCTCCAGCCAGCACAAAAGCATGGTCTCCACCACTCCACATGTCTGCACACTTCATTCCATCATAATCATGGCAGCATGGGAGTGGTGTGATCCTTTGTTCATTTCATCCTATCCACAAAATCCACCAAAGTTCCCATGCTTTAGTGCTGGACAAAACTTCATGGCTCACAATTGGAGGACAACGGACTGAACATTACAGAGATGGTTCGGGAGAACCATGGTATTTAGCCACGTTCCTCCCCTCACTTGCCTATGGGTGACACTTTGGATCCATGAAGGAAGCTGGCTCCATTCAGGTTTGCACTCCTTGATGATTTTTCTCTCTCAATTCTATGCAATGCTTGATTCACTTGCATGATTAAAAACATAAAACAACAAAAATATTTCCCTTGTCCTAATCATTATGCTACTTCTTGAAAATAGTTTGTGGAGGTCTTGAAGGACTAACACTGTTGTGGAGGTTAAATCCCTGCAAAAACAACAAACCACGAATAACTAAACGTTCAACTTATGATTCCATGATCCTTCGAGTATCGTCGTTCTAACATTTTGCATGCATCATCTCGTGGTCTCTATTCCTAAGGACGATCAAGCACATTCGGCACTCGAGCACTGGTGAGGCTAGGGAAAACTCCCCTACCTTATCACATGTCTCGACACTGATGAAGGCCAAGTCAGACATAACTCACACCGATGCTCCAAGCCAAGCTTGGGGGAGGACCCCCACGAGGTAAGTCCCAACAGTGTCATTGCAAGCTACATATCTGATCTGGTTTCTGTTTTCATTATAGTTTGAATAATAAAAATACCAAAAATATTTGCTTTTGAATAAATAACTCCCAACTATGCATGGAATGAACCATATAACTCTCACTTTGGAAATGATGAATAGTTGCTCTGTCATTTATCTTGCAAGTGTTTTGTTTCGACTAGTTGCTTGATAGTGCTTGAGTTATTTGGCATGTGTAAAAATGAACCTGAAAACCTTGTGGAGCACATGCTTTATTCCAAGTCTAAGTTGTTGTGAGGAATGATATAGTGAGATTGTGGTTAAGTTCTACTTTTGCTCTTAGCATGGTGAAAATCTCAGATGCTTTGTGCTTTCAAAAATAAAACAAAGTTCCTCATTGATCAGAAATTTCTACCAAAGCCATATGTTTAGTTTAGTTCAAACCTTCTACTCATATGCTGCTTGTTGTCTTAGTGAGTTTTGTCAAATTGTTGTGACCTTTGAGTGAAACTTTCATGCTTCTAGGATCGAGATTCACATACACACCACCTCTCACTTGCAATTCCTACACTAGGAGTTAGCAAACATTTCCATCGTCCATCCACAAAATAAATGCTCCATGTTTTATGATTCCCTCTCCAAATATCCTTGATAGAGACATGGGCTATGCAAAATAGAAAAGCATGCCAAGGAGCATGGCAAAAAGAAAAGAAAGAAAGCATGCTAAGTAGCATGTCAAAAAGAAAAGAAAAATGAAAGCATGCCAAAAAGGCATCGCAAAAATATGAGAAAAAAAGAAAGATAGCCCATGATCTCGAAAATAAATCAAGGAGAGGAAGAATCATCCCAAGGAGTTCCACCATATTCCACTCCATTCCACTCCACATATTCCACACTCTTGCACTTCTTGATCCAAATGTGTGATTTGGTTCCCCAAAGGTCCGGTCTTTGACTTAGCAAAATATAAGATACATGCATGCCTTCATCCATTGTCCTGAGCCACACAAAAGTCATATTAGATTTTAGGATGAAAAGAATGCACAAGCCTTTGGTGAGGATTCAAATACCACTTGAGTGATTGAGTGTGCCAATTGAGGAACAAACTTACATTTTTCATAGAATTGTGGAAACTCCGAGATGAAATCCTTAAAAGAGTAGAGTGGAATAAAACTAAATCAAACTATTCAACCTTTCAACCGCCCAAGATAAGGAGATCGCTATAAGCCCCATAGGTAAAATGGTGATTTAATACTTTGCTAATGATTCGAGTAATGTTGAGCACTAGTTGTTCATAAAGTTACCAGCAAGACAGTGACATTGTAGCAACTCCTGATCCACCGAGCCTAAGTTACTATCTTTGCTCGAGGATGAGCAAAGGTCTAAGCTTGGGGGAGCTTGTTGGCGGTCGTTACGACACGTTTTCGACCACCAATACTCAGGAATAAAAGAGGTTATCTGTGACATTCCTTGCATCTAGGTTTATTTCTAATAAAGTTCCACGAGTTTTGGTGTGTTTCACTTGTGCAGGTACAATAACGAGAATTATGTGCTATAGGGGTCGGAAATGACTGATTCAGCCGAACGACTCCGTTCGGCCGGTTACCCCCTTAGTCGTACACGACGCGAAGCACAACCAGAGGCCATCCATGTCAGCGACAACCGTACGAGCCACGTAGGATCACTGCCACATTATTTATAGGCTAAACCAACACGAAGACCACCTGGATCAAGTCACCCACGAAGCCCAGGAAGCAAAGGTGGTGCAGGGGGCAGGCCTGGGCCTCCAGCCCGGATTCGGCCGAACCACCCCCAAGCCAGCACCGCCTCCCAGGGATGCATCCTGGCCATGGGAGCCAAGGCGGTGCAGATCCACAGTTTGGCCAAACTAGAGGATTCGGCCAATCTAGAGGATACGCCCGAATCAGCCGGCACCGCCTCCAAGCGTCCTTGCATGCTACTCCACCTCAACCGCCATCAATCACTATAAATAGAGGTGTTCTTTCACTTGTAATACACACCACTTGGGAGCAAGTCTCCATTACTCTCTTTCAAGATGTAGAGTTAGGCTAGTCTGTTGGGAGTTAGAGTCAGGATCGAGCTTCGCTCGGGATTCCGGAGTCGTCTTCTGGAGTTCTGGTAAAGCTCTTGTATCTTTTCCTTTTCCTTATGCAAGACTCTAAGTATTTAATATATTATCTTCAGCATTTAGTTGAGTTATTTATTCTGCATTTATTTTCGGATAATTATGGAATGTCTAGCCTTGGTTATAAGCCATTGTAGTCTAGCTCTATAAGTTCTCTCCTTAGTTCTTTGTCTCAGTTGGTTCCTCGATTCTGCTCAATGCTTGCGGTGAGTTGTCACTGGGGTATTGACAGGGTTGCTTGCTCTTTCTAGTAGAGTAAGTAGTTACTGTCTAGTATAGGCATGGTGCCCAAACTAGATGGTAACCTTGGTTTGCCCCTGAGTCTACGGAGGTGGTAGCCGTTAGATGGTGACAGCCCTATACGGCCTACGTAGCCCATCACGTTCGTCTCGGCTTGTAGGATCCCCCAGCGCGGAGTTGGTGACACCCCTTCTCATCCCTTTCTGCGTGTCATTGGTTCTGCTGTCCCGATGCTGAGATAATAGAACTAGGAAAAGAACCATAGACGCCATTCTTCATGCTAGCTGTAATCTTTGTTGGAGATATCTCAAGGCCGGTGGAAGTATATAGGAATCCTTTCATGTCTCGTCCTCCCACTAGCTAGACCGCTCTTCTATCTATATCATTTATCCCAGACTTCTCCTTGTGTGTGTCACTACATATTATTCATATCCTTTATCCCCGCCTTGTTAGCCGGTACTTTAATTAGTAGTTACATCCTTGTTAATAGTCAATACTCTTTATCCATTGCTTCCCTGAGGAAATAAATACGATACCTAGGAATACTCCTGGGTGAAATGCTACATCGGTATCCGTGCGCTTACGGATTTACATCTGTGTCGTAAGAATACCAATGAACACTTCTTGCACCATTACTGGGATTCACAATCCTGATAGTAAACCGTAAGAAGTGTCAACAACCTTGCATACACGACACATCTTGAATTATGTTTCTTCTTCAAGTGTCACATTAGATTTGACAAAAGTGGTATTCTTGGGAATAAAAGTCGTCTTCCCTTGCTTAGGTAAATAAGCAATATCATTCTTGTTCAAGGTAAGTTTTTGGCTTATCCAACAATGATTGAACCGAGTATGGCTTCCAAACCACTTAGAGAGATCCTTGGACAAGCAATCAACTTCCTTTTTCAAAGATTCATTTTCCAATAATAGGAGAGATGCATCATTAGAAGTCTTTTCACTGATG
The DNA here is from genome assembly GCA_033239725.1 of Echinochloa phyllopogon. Classification (NCBI taxonomy): domain Eukaryota; kingdom Viridiplantae; phylum Streptophyta; class Magnoliopsida; order Poales; family Poaceae; genus Echinochloa; species Echinochloa phyllopogon. Next base: position 9,181,342 of record BTCW01000016.1, on the reverse strand, counting down.
CAAGAGCTAGTACTTGTGCTACAAGAGAGGTTAGTTGAACAAGACATGCAAGTATCACATTTATCATTCTTGATAGCTTTTCCTTTGGCATCTTGCGCAAGGAGAATGTTATGAGCTTCCTTAAGCTCCTCATGCTTCTCTTTGAGTATCCTCCACGACGTGTTGAGAGTGTCATGAGAATCCTCAAGATTAACATGTGAAGGCTTTAGGTCCTCATAGGAATTTTGGAGTGAACCATTTTTCAACTCCATATCCTTCAACTTAACCTTTTCCTTGCACAATTTGCCATAAGATTTGATAAGCATATTAACAAGATCTTAATAAGAGAGAAGATTATCGTCACAAACATCATCATCATTATCCTCAATTGTTACCTTTGGTTCACCCTTTGCCATGAGACAATATGGCTTGGAGAAGAGTGAAGGATCTTCCTTGATGGCAATTCCGGCAAGACACTTTGACGGCTTGTCATCATCATCATCGTCCCTTCAAATGGATTCTTCTTTGAGAATTGATTTTTCTTTCCAAATTTCTTCTTCTCAAGAATTCTTTTGAGCCCTCTAACAATGGCATCCATTTCCTCATCTGAGTCATCTTCTTTGTCTTCATGATCATTATCATCTTGAGCGGCTTTGGCATTGAGAGCAATGTTCTTCTTTTCTTTATTTTTTGAATGACCATGAACCTCTTTTGTTATTGCTTGAAAATATCATGTGTAAGCACTTCACCAAGCACTTCCGTGGTGGTCATGTTCTTCAAGCTTTCCCTCACAAGCAATGTCACTATTGTTTCATATTTCTCCGAAAGACATCTAAGGAATTTGTGAGAGAAATCTTGATCCGGCACATCAAAATCAAGGCAATTGAGCTCATTCACAATATCATTCAACCGATTAAACATGGTTGAAATATCTTCATCCTTCTTCATAGAAAATTCATTGAATTTGCCCTTCAACACATAGAGTTTTGCTTCCTTTACTGAGGATGTTCCTTCATAAATTTCACCAAGCTTGATCCAAGCATCCCGTGCAATAGTGAGCCCCTTGACACGGTTGAACTGCCCAACTGAAAGTCCATCATATAAGATGCACAAAGCTTGCTCATTGAGATCTTCATTCTCTAGATCAGTTGGAGTTTTGTTATCCTTATCTAAGATGACAAACCCATTTTCAACAATATTCCAAACCTTTTGTCACACCCAGATTTTCACAAATACCCGAATGCGGCCATATGTGTGCCCAGGAAGTCTTAGTACACATATAGCGAACAAATATGATAAACAGAGAACATATGCTCGAATAAATTCTTCATTAAATAAATTGTTTACATCAGAGTGCTTCATAAATGAACTAAGCAATAAAAGCAGAAGACTAATAAACTCTCAACTAATGGAGCCGTAATCCACAGGGACTCTGACTGGGAGACCACAACTCAATAGTACGGTAAATCTTTGGGAAACTCAGCAGCAGAATCATGCCCAGCCCAATCTGTTTACCCATCCGGGATTTTGTTGCATAAAGTAACAAGTGTAAGTAAACAATTACTTAGCAAGTATAGCACGGGTATGAAGGCTCAAAATAGGCTAGACACGGCTTAACTGCATTATCATTTTTAGTTGGTTCGTTTTAACATTAACCAAATTGCTACAATGTAACACCCTAAAATGCCTATTTTGAAAATTTAGTAATTAAATTGTTTTTATTTAATTTAATGCTCATATTTATCTAAGGAAAATAAATTATTTATGAGAAATAAAATTAAATATAAGGTTAGAAACATTTTTGTTGCATTCATGCCGACTGCATTGTGTTTTGTTTGTGTGCGGTTCAATTGGAATTTAAATTCTGTTTAAATTCGAATTTGATTCGCTTTGTTTGGAGCTCTAGAAAAGTTGCAGCGGCCCGAGTCCACTTTTTCCCCCTGAACTCTTTTTCTCGGCCGAAACTGCCCCCTTTCCTTTTCTCTCCGCAGCGGCCCAGCTCCCTCCTTCGCCGCTTTCGGCCCAGCCCGCCGGCCTGCCTCCCGCTCCCCGCTCCGCCCGCCAGTGGCCCAGTCCGGCCCAGCAGCCCAGCGTAGCGCCCCCTGCTTTCCTCCCCCAGCGCGGCCCAGCAGCCAGGCCGGCCCGCCTCACGCCGCCTCTCGCCATTGACACGCGGGGGCCCGCGTGTCAGGGCCACCCCCTACCTCGCGACGGAGTCCGACTCCGCCACGGCCCCGGCCATGGTGTCCGGTCCGGCCACGGCACGGACGCCGAGGACCCCCGGACTCTCCCCTCGGCCGCACCATAAAGGCCGCGGCCGTGCCGCCCCTAACCCCCACCCTAATTCGCGCCGCTCCAGTCTCGCTCGAGCTCTCGGCCTGCCGCTTCCGAGCTCGCCGCCGTCGTCGACTCGCCGCTCCGACACCCCTTCGCCCCGGCAGACTCACGGAGCAGCACCGCCAGGCCGTCGGGAGCACGCTAAGCCCCCGCGCGACCCCTCCCGCGCCCTGGGTCACCATCGCCGGCACCGCCTGACGCCACTGTCCGCCGGTCGCCGTCGATCCACCGTCTCGCCGTCGCTCCGGTCCAATTGACCGCCGGGGAAGCTTCCCCAGCAGGTAAGCTCGCTCCCAAGCCCGGTCTAGCTCCGTTTCACGCGCTGTGGCATCCCCGCCGCCACCACCCGAGCGCCGCCGCCGCCTCCGCTCGTCGCACGCCACCACCGTTGCTCCGCCGTCGACGAGATCCACCCAGTCGAACTCGCCGTTGTCCCGCGCGTCTATAGCACCCAGCCACGCCCCAAACCGAGCCCCCTAGCTCGTTTTCGAGCCGCGCCGGCGAAGCGCCGCCGCTCACCGCCGCACCCGACTCAGCGCCGCCGCCAGTCAGCGCCGCCGACGACTTTCCCCTCCCCTGGATCTAATCTCCACCGTCCAAACCAAATCCAACGGCCCGGATTTAATTGAGCCAAGTCAACACTCCGGGTCAATACCGGTCAACCCGAGTCAGCCACGGCCGTTTTTCAAAAGAGCCCCTGCCTTTTTTCGAAATCAACCCGCGGTCCAGATCAATTCAAAAATAATTAGAATTAGGTCCTGATTTTTACAGAAAACCCCCTGTCTTATTTAAAAATAGTACCCGAGGTCCTGTTTAAGTTATTTTACGTTTTAGCCCTCCTGTTTTTAAATAAAATTATGTTTTAGCCCTGAGTTTTTGCAAATAAGCCCCTGGAACTTTTAAAACTTTGCCAGCAAGTCCCCGAACCTTAGAAAAGCCATAACTTCTCTGTTTTAGCTCCGATTTGAGTGATTTTCGCGCTCACGTGTTCGTAGCGAAGCGTAGATTAGTTTCTAAGCCTTCTTTTGATCTGTTTTTATTGTTTGGTGTACTGTTCTAATAGATTAATATTGTTTGCATGTACTGGCTTGTATGGATGCTTGTGTGTTGATGTACGAGTCCAGTCGGTGAGCCGTACGCGTTTGAGTTCGAGGGTTACGAGGAGCAGGACAAACAGCAGCAGCCGGATCAGCAGCAGCAGTTTGAGGAAGGCAAGTACAGCACGGACAATCCTTGCTACCTAAACACACCTTTACATTATTTACTGCATTCGCATGTCTCTAAATTGTTATCCCTATTAAGGTTATTCCTAGCTTTGTTTATCCTATACCTTGACTACCTTGGGTTATTGCATTTGGGTAGAACTTTGCTAGGCGCAGCTACTTTCATCAATGTTTAACTGTTAATCCTGACTTAACGGTTCACTTCAATGTTAGTGGTAAAACTTGCTTTTTAGCAACATGGAACAGGGAGCTAGGGCGTACACTTCATGCTTGGCCCTAGTGTCTCTCCGTAAGGACTGGTTCTTAAAGCGGCAACCCAGGAACCTGTCGCCACCGCTGGAACTATAATGGCTCTGGTCTTGGACAAGTAACATGTACGGCTCTAGCTTGACAGTAGTTACCGACGGGCCGACGGCGTTATGGGAAGCATGGGTGAGAGTATGGTTTGATCCACCGAGGACGGAGTATCCGTTGGCTATGTCCCCGTGAGGCACAGTCCCGTGTTGGGAGCTTCCGTATGGCGGGGGTTCCACACGTTGCGCTATTTATTTTGTTGTTGTTGTTCTTTTCCGCGCTTGGACGCCATTGACCCCCTCGTGTTGCGACATGGGCGTCAGTCAATCTCGGTGCCTTGGGTCATGCTGCCTAGGTTGTACCATAACGGCTACTGTTTTGTTAGGGTATCTTGTGAAAAGCCTCGTAGCGTCCCTATGCAGTCACACCTCGGAAGTGTTGACGTGCGTGGTTGGGTGCAAAGTTCCTTTGAACTTTTACGCGACTGGTGGGTAAAGGGCGAAACCTCTGCAGAGTGTATAATCTATCATGATAGCCTGGCTCAGGGTCAATAGCGGCCTGGATCCTTTTTGATTAGAAGTTGATATTTATTATTGTTTGATGTTCACCTCTACTGCATTAATTGGGATTGCAACCAGGATTCACTCAATCGTAGTAGCTCAGTCGATGTTAAAATGAATCAACTAAAATTGCCAATGCAGTACAGCCGTGTCAAGCCTTTCTTTTAAGCCTTCATTACCCGTGTTGTATTTGCTAAGTAAGACATTTACTTACACTTGCTATTCAACAAAATCCCGGATGGGTAACAGATGGATTAGATGGTACTGCTGCTGCTGAATTTCCTGAGGATCTGCCATTCTACTAGCTGTGCTCAACCAGTCAGTGTCCCTGTGGTTTATGGTTATCGGCTTCATCTACGTCTTCGTTTAGACAGAGTTAATAAAGAGACTTCCGCTGTTTTATGTAGTCATTTTGAGTCAAACTCTGATGTAAAATCATTTTATTCGAGCATATGTACTCTGTTATTCATATTTGTTATCTATATGTGTTCTGTGGACTTCCTAGGTACACATATAGAAGCATTCGGGTTTTTGTGTAAATCCGGGTGTGACAGATTGGTATCAGAGCCGTGCTGACTGTAGGAACACAGCCTAGTTAGACCGGTTCATAAATCACTAGGAGACCACCATGATTTTGTTTCAGATCATTTAGTTACGTTTCTTTCAAAACCAGTGCTGTCGAGTCTTGTGTGAATCATGTCTTTGGGTGCTTGATTTTGTTGTTATTATGCTTATGTTTGATTTGGATTTTTGTAATGATTGTGATGGTCATAGGCGCGAGTCTATCTCCATCTAGATATAGGACTAAGGTTTAAGGAAAATTAGTGAATAAATAGTTGGGTTACCTATCCCCTTTGCACTTCCTCTGTCCTACTCTCTATACCTCTGAATCATATCTTTTCAAATACTGCTATCTTCTTTTGCACCATCTGCAAGCATGGGTTATCTATTACCGATTGACGGGAATACTGATGGGAGATATCTGTTGACGTAAAATCCGCACCTCACGCCAAGCACACAGCAAGCCGAATTAGCTGGCTTCACACGTGGCCCTGGCTTTTGAATCCGGAAGCGTGCCAGTCAGTTTGCCTGAAAACTAACAAAGGGACAAAACGTTTAGATCAAAACCTGGAACGTGCCGGGTGAGACCAGACAGTTCCATATTTGCGGCGTTGAAGCCAATCTCGAGAGACAAATAGCTACAGAGAAGCTATCTGTCGGCAGTTAAAACCTCATTCGGCAATCAGCAAGGCACGCAAGGAGCGCACTGCCGAATGCGTGACGTAAGCGTGACGAAAGATCGGCTTTCAACCGAGTGAACATTGTAACAAATACTCATAGCCGATTAACGAGAAGCAGAGCATGATAGATAAATAAAAGGGTGAAACATGATCATAAATTCGCAATAAACAAAGAATGCATAGGCCGAAAGCAGCACCCGTCAAGCATGATAACAAACAAGTTAATCCACCGCATGATACGACTTGTTTGTGATCACGCCACTAATCAGATTAGACTAATCCACCGCATGATACAATCTAACCATGAAAAGCTAAAAGCACTCAATGTTTAATTACGAACCCACAACACAGTCACGAATTTACATTGAAACAAGAATGCATAGGCCGAAAGCAGCACCCGTCAAGCATGGCAGCAAACGAGTTAATCCACCGCATGATACAACTCGTTTGAGGCCACACCACCAATCAGATTAAATCAATCCACCGCATGATACAATCTAATCGCGAAAGGCTAAAAGCATTCATTGTCCAATGCAAACCCACGAACACACGTTCACTCGTGAGAGCACTGCCGAATACGGCTATTTTAGCCGTATCGGGATCCGCGGCGAAGGAACAAACTTAATCGGTAAAGATAAATCTATCAGATCGAATCGAATTCTAATCCACCGGATGATTAGCTCTAAGACGACCCCAAAACCTGCATCTACCGCATGATACCCGGTTCTGTCAAGATCTACACGATGCCGATAAGCTCGAACCCGCGACACGTGGCAACCTAGATCGGTTTCGGATTCGGCTGTGAGGGGATAATTCGTCATGTCATGAAGTATAGCCGATTCTAGCCGATCTAGATTGGGCAAAGGTGTGTTGCATGAATTAAGCACATAGTAAAAACAGAGCAACACGGGGTAACTTAATGAATCTGTTAGATCTTGCCGAAATCTAACAGAGCCGATAACTTGGTCCATACTAGATCTTAGCCCACCGCATGGCTCATGACCTAACAGAGGAACCTTCTTGAGACCACAACTTAAATCCACCGGATGATACTAAGCATGGTAACAAGACTACTTGCATCAAAGCTTAAATCCACCGCATGATACTAAGCATGATACAAGGTTGCCGGTACTTACGGAGGTCGACGGATCGATGACTCCTCTCGAAGAACTCGACGACTCGACTAAAAGACTCGATGTTGGCACGGGGCCGGTTTGTTGTATGATTGATTGTCCATTTTACAGCAGCCATGGGTTCATATTTATACCCAGGTCTTGATACAACTCCTAGTCGGACACGACTACAACACTTGTTTCTAAAAATAAATGACGAATCTTCGTGCCCATATTGCGTTCCTTGTTCGAACCGGCCTTTTCCTTATATTGATCCACGTCATCATGTCTTCCCGAATGCTACCACTCTTCGCCTGCGGAACAATGCCTTCTGCCGAATGATGACGCATTCCCGACCGCAGAGTATCCCTACCGAACGTTTCAGAGGAAACCTCTTAGCCGAATGGCGACGCGTTCCCGACCGCAGAGCATCTTTGCCGAATGCTTCAGAGAAAACCTTTTAGCCGAATGGCATCCTTCCACCAAATCCGGCCCACATGTCAGCCTCTTCCTGGTGCCAATTTTTGGTGTCAACACATGCCCCTTCAATTTCGGGATAAGAGGTAACTTTTATCTCGGAATTGACCAGAAGCACTTAACATTCCCAAGTTAGTTCTGCTCGGCACCCGCTTCTCCTTTTGAATCTTCAGAGCTCTCATCCGGATCCGAACCCTAAGTCATCAACTTCCAAGATCCAACCTTCAAATGGCGGACCAAGATCTTGCTCTCCAGGTAAACTTCAATCCCCTCAAGCATGTTCGGCATTCCTCTTTCGATTTGCATTTTAAATTTCTTCTTATCCCCTTTCATTCTTGATAGGCCCTAGCTACCGAAATCCTCATCCCTGTTGAGGAAAAATCTCTATCCTACTTCCTCGGTCCCGTAGGAGATTCAGATCCTTCTGAAATCATTGCGGCCGAATCTCAGCGGATTCCTTTTAAGATTTCATTGACAAAACCTCATGAGTGGCAAGACGCTTTCAAGAACTGGCCTTTGCCCCCAATCGCCGGATGGAGAAATTGGTACAAAAGGATCTCTGACGATAAAAGTCCCCAGACGCAGAATTGGGACAGTCTTCGCATTTCTCATTGCTTGGAGCTATCTCTAGCTGAAACACCAAAGAATGAGAACCTTCTGATCGCAGCTTGCCACTTCTGGTCCAATGGTGCAAATGCTTTTCTTTTCGGCCATGGCCCAATGTCCCCTACCTTAGCCGATGTCTATATGATGACCGGCCTGAATGTTACAGGAACTGTGCACCCATATGACCATAAAGGTTCCTCCAAGCAGACAGGAGTAAGAACAGGGGTTGGATACAAGAGATATATCCAGAATCATATGTCTGATGGTCCTCTGACTGATGTCGAATACAGAGCTTTCCTGAACATGTGGCTATGCAGATCAGTCTTTTGTGGCAAAGCCAATGAGCCAACCTTGAATCATATCGTGATGGCCGAAGAGCTGGCTGCTGGAAAAGTCATCCCACTTGGGAAATACCTCCTGGGAAGTGTTTACCATATGCTCAACCAAACCACCCACCTGATGCACACTAGCAAGAAGATCCCTTGTGTCAATGGTCCCTGGTGGTTTGTCCAAATGTGGCTGCAATTATACATGCATCAAATTGTTGCTATTGATCTCAACAGCCGAGACTTCCCTTCAATCAATTATAAAGAAGGAGAAACCCGGAGAACCAAAGGTTGTCAAACTTATGGAGAAGCTGCCTCCACTGTACCTATCAACAAAAACATTGGTGAACTGTTTGAGCTCTTCTTCAGAGGTTTTGCCAATCCTCTTTGGTTCCCTTATTTGGACAATGACAATCTTACTCTCCCTTGCGAATTCAGCTTTGAGACTGGATGCACTGATGTACAATCTGTGGCAATTTTTAATGCCTTCATCCAGCCCTGCATCCTGCCAGCCGAATTCTGTGGAGGGAGGCTAGTCCAAAGCACTTATGAATACTATCAGCCAAACATGATGGCTAGACAGTTGGGATGTGGCCAAGTGCCCCCTAGGCTATTCCTCCATGAATTCCTCAGGCCTAGGGAGATAGTCAAGGATTTCACAGAAACAAGAAGGATTTTCAACCATAAATGCTGTGGAACTATTTATGCACCTGATCCTTTTGTGCCAATAACATCTGCTCATCCTTCCTTCACTCTCTGGTGGCAAGAATTCCATGATCATATCTTCAACATGCCAATTCATCCCTTCTGTCTCGAATTAATGCCTGATTATCAGCCAACTGCAGAGGTAATATGCTTATTCCTTTATCTGTCTTAACAACATTAGCCCCAATCGATTCTGACTCTATTATTTTGCAGGACATAACACCTGCCCCTCTTGCCAGGGTAATTTTATACAAAACTGCAGGCCCAATCTCTGCTTTGGGGCACCAATCTCCTACCTTGGCTCAGCTGATGGCTAGACAAGCTTCTTCAGATCCAATACTTACTAGACCATCATCTGTCAAGAGGAAAACTCTTTCTTTAACTGCCCCTTCAGTTGTAAAGAAGAAAAGAACAAGCAGCAAAATGATTGCACAGGTCAAATTTCTCCTTCCTCGAGTAAAAAATGCTAATTTTATTCTGCTCATTTTCTACTCCTTTATGGTTTCAGGCCAAATCACAGCAATTGGCCATTAGCACAGAACCTGCCGATGCTTCAGTGATCAGTAAAATTTCTCACCATCTTGTCCTTTAAAACTCTTTTCATCAGCACTAACTTTCTTTCAGTCACAGAGCAAGCATCAATGGATCAAATTTCGGAGAGCTCCTCTTTTCATCAAGAACCAGCTTCAGCTTTACTTGATGTACTTCAACTAGAAGCCTCATCTCCACCAAAGAACCTTCCAAGCTCTCCTCAGCATGACATACCAGAACCTTTGCCTGAGCTTGAGCCGCCTTCTCTCTCCATCCAAGAGATCAGGAGTGAGGTAGAGATAATTTCCCAGTCTCCTCAGTTCTTTATTCAATGGATAATCATTAATTCGGCAATACCTTTTTCCAGGAGAAAACAACTTCGTCACCTAGCTACTCATTTCCCTTGGATGATCTTGTTGCCGAACAAGCAGAGGAAATTTCTTCTAGTCAGACTTTATCAGAAGAAACCCAGGCAAAACTAAAGGAAATTTTTTCCTTTCTGCACAAAGACATCCAGGATCAAGTCAAGGATGCTGATCTTCTGAGAGATATGCTCGAGCCCATTGAACACAACCTTCCCGTTGACATTCAAACTTCCTTGGAACCAATCTCTAAATTAGATCAACAATTTGCTGCAGTCAGACAGGCTCTGAAAGATCAATCTTTACAACCAGCTTTAGAGCAAAGAAGAGCCATAGCTAAGCAATCCTTGAAAGATCTGCATACTCAAGCTCAGAGTAACAAAGAATTGTCAGCTAGACTACAGTCAACACTTGATCTGAAGAAGACCAGAAAAGCTGAACTAGAAGCCGAACTGAGGGTCCTGTCAGCCGAAATCGAAGCTGACGAGAAGAAACTAGCCGAACTCCCTGATCTGACAGAGAGGATACGAAAGGAAGCATCGGCAATTCTAACTGAAGATAAACAACTCAAAGCGAAGCTCTCTGCTCTGGAAAAAACCCAAGAAGCAGGCAAAAATCTTTTGGAGACCATTAATAGAATGATATCTGATGCCAAAGATGTAATCTCCAAGTACTTGGGTGTGTAATTGTATTGAATATTTAATTAGCCGAATGTCTTACCAACTTTGTAGTTTCACCAATCTTTGCTTTCTCTCCGTTGTGGGTAACTCATTCGGCAAAGTTAATTTTAATAGCATCAGACCCGAAAACGCTTCAACTATGACATAGCCGAATCTCATCCAGTCAAAGCCGAATACGACTCGATAAGAATCCCAAACGACATGAGAACCGATCGGCTGGAAAATCCTTTCCACCTTCCGAACTCTTCGGAATACGTACCACGATCTTTGGCCACGATTTCCTCTGCGGGTTCTATAAATAAACACCCAGGCAACCCACAGTTTCTTCACCAAGTTCTTCGCCTTCCAAGTTCTTGCCGGCCCAAACCATTCTTTCCCCATCCACAGTAATTCCGAGGAACTTCCAATGGCCGACAACAACAGGAGGCGCCCGGCCGCCGATGAGGCCGAAGGAAGTCGTGCCGGCGCTCGCCGCAGGTGATTAGCTGCTTGCTTTTCTCTGTTCTTATCGAGATTTCCTCCCTCTTTCTTGACGAATCTCTTTGTTCTTTCAGGGTAATCCAATGGATTGCCGGCGCTGGTGCGCCAGTTGCAGCTCCAGCCGCTGCTCCTGCGGCATCTTCGAGTTCGTCCAATCGATCTCTCGAATCAGACGACTACCGCTACACGGACGGCGATGCTCGCCGATTCAAGGCGGAGCGCGACGACTCTCGTCGCGAACTGGAGGCTATCTCCAAGCAAGCCGGGATTGCTGACCTCGAATGGCAGCACGAGCGCAAGCAACTGCTCGAAGTCATTGATGGTGAGTCCTGCAATCTGCTCAATCTCAATCTTGTCCCCCAACTGATATTACTCTGCTGCCCCTTTTGTAAACTTGCAGCGCGTGATGCTGAACTCGATCGACTGAAGGCGCTGGTGGATGAGCTGGCGAACAAGGTGAATGCTCCTGGGGACACACCAGAAGCTCGCCTCGGTGCGGTGGCGGGCCGCATCGATGAGGTGGCCTCGCACGGCATCCGTCTGGGCACTGCCGCAGGCCTAGTTGCCATGTCGACGCACACCAATACCGACTACTCCAGGCTACCGACCGGCTTCGCTAATGGTAACCCGGAGGAGATCGACGACATCGAGGCCTCCATAGATCGTCTTGATGCTCATGGCGCTGCCATTGCCGATTCCATTCATCCTCAGTCCGTTTTGAACAAGCTATTCCATTAGTTTGTACTAGGGATTTATGGAATTTCGGCAATAAAACTTATCTTTTGTGATCTTGCATGAACATCTGATGTAATATATTTTGTGCTAAGGGCAATACATTCAGTACTGGCCATTTTCCTTTTCTGTCAACATTTGTTCTGAAGGCGATTTCTTCCCGAATATCGGCTGTTCGGCAATTTGATATATCAATCATCGATCGATTTCAATACTGGGATAATATCTCTTCAAATATCTTCCATTTATAGCAGAAGCAAATTCTTCTCCCAATAATGTCTTCAAAATATATGCATTTCCAGGCACGCATCTAACCACTCTGAAAGGACCTTCCCAATTTGGAGACCATTTGCCGAATGCTGCATATTTGGTTCTAATCGGCAATATTGCTTTCCAAACTAGATCACCTTCTATAAATTGCTTAACCTTCACCTTCTTATTGTAATACTTAGCAACTCGCATTTTGTTTCTCTCGATATTTTCCAAGGCCCTGAGACGAATCATATGCAAATCTTCTAATTCGTCCATCATTAAATCATTATAATCTTTAGAACTTAAATCCTTTTGCAACTTTATTCTCCTTGAGTCTAATTGTATTTCCCATGGCAAGATAGCATGATGCCCATACACTAACTCATAAGGAGACGTCTGTGTAGCCCCATGTGGAGCCATTCGGTAAGCCCATAAAGCCTCATTGAGTACCGAATGCCACTTTCTCGGCTTCTGATCAATCTTCTTCTGTATAATTTTAATCATAATCTTGTTAGAAGCCTCTGCCTGACCATTAGCTTGGGCATAATAAGGAGAAGAATTTAACAATCTGATGCCCATACTTTCAGCAAAATCTCTGAACTCTGAAGATGTAAATTGAGCCCCTTGATCTGTGGTGATTGTTTGAGGAATCCCAAATCTGTAAATGATATGTTCTTCAACAAATTCAACCATATTCTCCGACGTCACCTTCTTTAATGGAATTGCCTCAACCCATTTGGTAAAATAATCGGTTGCCAAAAGCACAAACTTATGCCCCTTGCTAGATGGAGGATTTATTTGGCCAATCAAATCTATTCCCCATCCTCTGAATGGCCATGGTTTGATAATGGGATTTAAAGCCGATGCTGGAACTCTCTGAATGTTTCCAAACCTCTGACAGTCTTGACATCCCTTGTAATATTCAAAACAATCTTCCAACATTGTCGGCCAGTAATATCCAGTTCTTCTAATAACCCACTTCATTCGGTAGGCCGATTGATGTGCTCCACACAACCCATCATGTACTTCACTCATCAGCCTTTTTGCTTCTTCATGATTTAAGCAATGTAACAGCACTCCATCCAGGGATTTATAATACAAATTATCATCAAGAAGAACAAATTTTAAAGCTTTATACCTGAGCTTTCTAGAAACCTTTCGGGATGGATTCTCCAGATAATCGGCAATCTCTTTTCTCCAATCATCTTCTGCCAGATTATTCCCGAAAGCATGTACATCATTAGCAAAAACTTCTCGAAGCTCTTTATAACCTGATGCACTTTGGGCCAATCTATTTGCCTCTCCATTATCCCCTCTAGGAATGTGTTGTAGAGTTACTGACCGAAAGCTCTTCAATATTTCTTTGCATTCTTCATAGTAATTCCTCAAGGTATCACTTTTGCACTCATATTCACCATTCAATTGTTTTATGACCAATTCTGAATCTCCAAAAATTTCAACCGCAATGGCCTCTGCTTCTTTCAAATATTGGAGCCCTTTGAGCAATGCCTCATACTCAGCTTGATTGTTAGTAACAGCAGATTGAATGGGAACAGCAAACTCAAATGTTTCTCCTTTGGGTGAAATTAATAAGATACCTGCTCCACCACCTTTGTTGCATGAAGACCCATCAAAGAATAACACCCAAGGAACAATGTTAAGCAAATTTATCGATGTATCATGATGTTCAGTAATGAAATCGGCAATAACCTGTCCTTTAACAGCCTTCGCCGATTCAAACCTTAACTCAAATTCAGACAAAGCTAAAATCCATTTGCCAATCCTTCCGTTCAAAATTGGCATAGACAACATGTGTTTTATCACATCAAACTTTGAATACACAATGCATTCGGCATGTAGTAAATAGTGCCGAAATTTTGTACAGGAGTAGTAAACACATAAGCAAAGCTTCTCTATAGCCGAATACCTCGTTTCTGGATCTAGTAACTTTCGGCTAAGGTATGCAACTACTCTTTCCTTCCCTTCAAATTCTTGAATGAGGGCCGATCCAATAGTTTGGGCATCGGCCGCCACGTACAACCTGAAAGGCTTGTTCAATTGTGGAGGCACCAATACTGGTGGCTTCTTCATGTACTCCTTTATTTCATCAAAAGCCTTCTGTTGTTCGTCACCCCATACAAACTTTTGATCCTTTTTTATTTTCAACAGTGAGGAAAAGGGCAACACCTTTTGTGACAAGTTTGATATGAACCTTCTCACAAAATTTATCTTGCCAAGCAGCGATTGTAACTCTTTAAGATTAGTTGGAGGAACAATTTCATCAATTGCCTTCATGCTTTTCTTACCAACTCCTATTCCTCCTTCATGTATCAAAAATCCCAGAAACTCTCCAGCCGAAACTCCAAAAGCACACTTGTTCGGGTTCATCTTAAGCCCATGTTTCCTGGTGCATTCTAGAGTTTTCCTTATGTCGGCCAAATGAGACTCATGATCCAATGACTTGATCACCACATCATCAATATATATTTCCACAATCTTGCCGATCAACTCATGAAAAATATAATTCATAGCCCTTTGATAAGTTGCACCGGCATTTTTCAATCCAAAGGTCATGACAACCCACTCAAACAACCCTATGTGTCCAGGACACCTGAAAGCTGTCTTTACTATATCTTCCAATGCCATATAAATCTGATTGTATCCTGCGTTACCATCCATGAAACTGAGCACTTTGTATCCAGCAGCAGCATCAACCAATGAATCAGCAATAGGCATTGGATATCCATCCATGGGTGTAGCCTTGTTTAGGTCTCTAAAATCTATGCAAACCCTCATCTTTCCATTTTTCTTATAGACAGGAACAATATTAGAGATCCAATCCGCGTATTTACATGGCCGAATGAAATTTGCATCTAGTAATCTTTCAATCTCCTTTTTCACATCGGCCAACACTTCTTCCTTGTAGATTTTTCGGGGTGGTTGCTTGTAAGGCCTGTATCCAGGTTTGATTGGTAACCGATGCTCAACAATAGAACGGTCTAGACCGGGCATCTCCGAATAATCCCAAGCAAAGCAGTCCTTGTATTCTTTTAACAATGTCACCAACTTTTCTTTGAAAACCGAATCCAAGTTAGCACTGATAAATGTCGGCCTTGGCTTGTCACCATCTCCAATGTCCACTTCTTCTAATTTATCGGCCGACACAAATCCACGTCCTAATTTTCCATCAGTTCCATCAATTGGATTTTCCATAAAAAATTACTATGAGAGCCGACTGCTTTGATCGGCTGCTGATCACTGCTGGCTGGTGCCACAGGACCTTCTCCCCAGTCTTTACCTGAGAAACAATCTATGCCTTGATACTCCCAGAAAGCTGGTTCCATATTTGCCACGCTTATTGAATCATCTGCCTGGACAATCTCCACCTCATCATCTATCCACTAAATAAGCTGTTGATGCATAGTAGATGGAATACAACAATTTGCATGAATCCAATCTCTTCCAAGCAGCAAGCTATATGCCCCTTTGCCCTCAATGACAAAGAAAGTCGTAAGCAGAGTTTTGGACCCAATCATCAGATCAACGTGCACGCATCCCTTGGTGTCCGAAGGATTTCCAGCAAAATCATTCAGAATTATGCTCGTTGGTGTCAAATCTCTAGGGCCCATACCAAGCTTCCTGAATGTGGTATATGGCATCACATTGACAGCAGCTCCTCCATCGACAAACATCTTGGTCAATGGTTTGCCATTAACATATCCCTTCAAGTACAGTGGCTTCATGTGCCGATTCTGGGTTGGCTTCTCAAAAACAGCTTGTTTGTTCAACATCAATTGTGCCATTAACCCAAATTGTTCGGCATCATCTATATCGGGCGATATCTCTTCCTGTACAATTTGGTTAGCTGGAGCCATGAATTCATTCGGCAGAAAACATACCATACATGTAGGAGCCGAATGACCATGTTCGTCAGGCCTGTCTTTTGGGAGCCATATTGATTTCACCTTAGGCCTTGCTTGCTTTAATTCTTGATTCCTCAGGCGCTGTACCCTTCTCTTCTGGCTCTTCCTCAAACCAGGTGGGCACCATTGTCCTTCTTGCCACACATAAGCATGATCTTCTTCTTCTTCACGATCAACCCACTTGTAATCAGCATGTTTCTTTTTTGGTTGATCATTAAAACGCCGATTATCACTAGGATGCACCCTGCCAATTCTTTCATGGACAGATCGGCGATTGACATTTCCCTGCCTATATTCATCATACCTATTATTGCATTCAGGACAGTTATTCCTCGTAGGCAGCTTTAAACCCTCGTTCCAGCAGTGTCTGAAGAATGCACACCCCCAATGCGCACGTTCCTGCTCTCGAGCATACTCTTCTTGTTCTTCCTCAAACCTTTCTTCTTCGCGCCTTCTTTTCTCATCCTCGTATTCACGCCTTTGAAAACGCTCCTTTTCTTGCTGACGCTGCCATTTATTGAGGAGAATACGTGTAGTAACTCTAGGTTTAAAGGATTCTCCCACTTCAAATCGGCTATTCGGGAACCGAAGATTTTTCTGGCGAATCTGTTCAATTGTGATCTGCCGAGTGGGATCAACTGAACCATCGTGTCTTGCCTTTTTTGAGGTTAAAACTTTCAATCTTCCCTTTTCTCCAGATGGAACAGCATTCACCATATTAACCGAGAAACCGATCATATTCTGAGGGAAAGGGTTACTGTCCAGTTTCATCTTGTTGTCGAATTTCAGATGTCCTTCCTGGATAGCTTTCTGAATCTTCATCCTAAAGACTCTGCATTCATTAATGGAATGAGAATTTCTATCATGAAACCCACAGTACCTCTTATCTTTCACTCCATCGGGCCGAAGCATAGAATGCCCCTCTGGCAATTTGATTCGGCCTTCTTTCACCAGGAACTCAAACAATTTATCCGCCTTAGTCACATCAAAATCATATGTTCCCTTCATCTGTTTGATCCATCTTTGAGTCATTGTAACTGGTTCTTTGCTCCACACTATCTCTACTGCGGCTATCTCCTCGCTATCTTCATACTCATCTTCTTGATCTGCTCTTTCAAGGAATTGGTTATAGATGTCAGCTACATCATTATTTTTAGCAAATCTGACATCTTTCTTGAAACCATATGCCTGGTTACTCATCAAGGCCAATCTGTGCGACAACTGGCCCAGATCATCAAACTCCATTCCGAATAGCTTCTCCCGAATGGCAGGCAGCATTCCAGCTACAGCCATACCAGCCAGTTGATCATCAGGTATGTTCAGAGAAAAGCACATACTCTTTGTTTCCCTAAATCTCCTGAGGAACTCCGTGGGTGTTTCATTATTCCTCTGTCTCAAGCTAGTCAAATCAACCAACTTTTTCTCGGTACTGCCAATGTAGTAATGAGCATGGAATTTCTGTTCCAGGTCTTTCCAAGTACAAATCGACTGAGCAGGCAAAGAAGCAAACCATGTAAAAGCTGGACCCGTCAGTGACAAAGGAAAGTATCTGATTCTGAAAGCTTCATCTGCCGAAGCCTCTCCAAGCTGCATCAGATATCGAGCTATATGTTCCACAGTGCTAGTATCATCTTGTCCTGAGAATTTAGTAAACTCTGTAGGCACCTTGACTCTATTCGGCAATGATACCCTTTGGTACCATTCCGGGAAAGGAGACGAGTACATGTACCCCTGATTTTTAGGCTTCAGACCGAATTGATTTTGCAATACATCGGTCATTTTTTGCACCATGAGGTCAATACTGGTATCTTGATTCCCTGGTCTTCCAGCAAGCATGCCTGCAGTACCAACATATCCAGGATTCGGGAGGGCGTCGACAGCATTGTAATCCATAAACTCTGAATATCCGTTTCCATACATGTCCCTTTGCAGCCTATTGTTCAAGGGAGATATCTTGTAAGCAGAAGCAGGCGGATTCCCTGTGGTGCCGAATGCCATATCACCGTATGTGCGAATTTTCGGCAGTGTAGGCTGAGGATCTTGCCGAATCGGTTGTCCATTTATATCTTTAGCACCAGAACCTCCAGTTTCATCAGCATTTCCTTTACCATGTGGTTTCTGAACTGGTGCTTGAACATTGAAGTATGTCGGACCACCCAATTGCCCATGTATCTGCTCAAAGGGTTTATCCACATGCTGACCAAAAATGCTTATCATTATATGCCGAAAACTGTTTAAGAACGCAGCATTGTGATTGGTCATTGTCTCTCCCAAAGCTTTGTATAACAAGCCCGAGAATCTCTCCCTCTCTTCTTCTTCAGTAAGATCAGATTGCCCAGGAAGGAGAACTCTTGGCAGATCGGACTTGAGAAAAGGTGCACCACTCCTGTTCTTGGCGAAAGACAGTAAACATTTGTTAATGAATTGGTTGGCAGCAACCTTTACCATCTGTTGATGCTCTTCAGACAACTCTTCCAAAGTGACATCCATGATGTCGCCCAACTCAGGCATCTTGAAAACTTGTGTGTGTCCCACCGGGCGTGCCAAAAAGTGTGTTGACGTAAAATCCGCACCTCACGCCAAGCACACAGCAAGCCGAATTAGCTGGCTTCACACGTGGCCCTGGCTTTTGAATCCGGAAGCGTGCCAGTCAGTTTGCCTGAAAACTAACAAAGGGACAAAACGTTTAGATCAAAACCTGGAACGTGCCGGGTGAGACCAGACAGTTCCATATTTGCGGCGTTGAAGCCAATCTCGAGAGACAAATAGCTACAGAGAAGCTATCTGTCGGCAGTTAAAACCTCATTCGGCAATCAGCAAGGCACGCAAGGAGCGCACTGCCGAATGCGTGACGTAAGCATGACGAAAGATCGGCTTTCAACCGGGTGAACATTGTAACAAATACTCATAGCCGATTAACGAGAAGCAGAGCATGATAGATAAATAAAAGGGTGAAACATGATCATAAATTCGCAATAAACAAAGAATGCATAGGCCGAAAGCAGCACCCGTCAAGCATGATAACAAACAAGTTAATCCACCGCATGATACGACTTGTTTGTGATCACGCCACTAATCAGATTAGACTAATCCACCGCATGATACAATCTAACCATGAAAAGCTAAAAGCACTCAATGTTTAATTACGAACCCACAACACAGTCACGAATTTACATTGAAACAAGAATGCATAGGCCGAAAGCAGCACCCGTCAAGCATGGCAGCAAACGAGTTAATCCACCGCATGATACAACTCGTTTGAGGCCACACCACCAATCAGATTAAATCAATCCACCGCATGATACAATCTAATCGCGAAAGGCTAAAAGCATTCATTGTCCAATGCAAACCCACGAACACACGTTCACTCGTGAGAGCACTGCCGAATACGGCTATTTTAGCCGAATCGGGATCCGCGGCGAAGGAACAAACTTAATCGGTAAAGATAAATCTATCAGATCGAATCGAATTCTAATCCACCGGATGATTAGCTCTAAGACGACCCCAAAACCTGCATCTACCACATGATACCCGGTTCTGTCAAGATCTACACGATGCCGATAAGCTCGAACCCGCGACACGTGGCAACCTAGATCGGTTTCGGATTCGGCTGTGAGGGGATAATTCGTCATGTCATGAAGTATAGCCGATTCTAGCCGATCTAGATTGGGCAAAGGTGTGTTGCATGAATTAAGCACATAGTAAAAACAGAGCAACACGGGGTAACTTAATGAATCTGTTAGATCTTGCCGAAATCTAACAGAGCCGATAACTTGGTCCATACTAGATCTTAGCCCACCGCATGGCTCATGACCTAACAGAGGAACCTTCTTGAGACCACAACTTAAATCCACCGGATGATACTAAGCATGGTAACAAGACTACTTGCATCAAAGCTTAAATCCACCGCATGATACTAAGCATGATACAAGGTTGCCGGTACTTACGGAGGTCGACGGATCGATGACTCCTCTCGAAGAACTCGACGACTCGACTAAAAGACTCGATGTTGGCACGGGGCCGGTTTGTTGTATGATTGATTGTCCATTTTACAGCAGCCATGGGTTCATATTTATACCCAGGTCTTGATACAACTCCTAGTCGGACACGACTACAACACTTGTTTCTAAAAATAAATGACGAATCTTCGTGCCCATATTGCGTTCCTTGTTCGAACCGGCCTTTTCCTTATATTGATCCACGTCATCATGTCTTCCCGAATGCTACCACTCTTCGCCTGCGGAACAATGCCTTCTGCCGAATGATGACGCATTCCCGACCGCAGAGTATCCCTACCGAACGTTTCAGAGGAAACCTCTTAGCCGAATGGCGACGCGTTCCCGACCGCAGAGCATCTTTGCCGAATGCTTCAGAGAAAACCTTTTAGCCGAATGGCATCCTTCCACCAAATCCGGCCCACATGTCAGCCTCTTCCTGGTGCCAATTTTTGGTGTCAACAATATCTTGCTATGGTAGATGGTTAACACCAGAGGCAACCCCGGAGGCAGTGGAAGCAACCAGAACCAGAACCCACCACCTCCACCACCGCCACTCACCATGGAGCAGATGATGCAGATGCAACTCCAGCTGACACAGCAGATGGCGCAGACCATAGCACTGATGCAGCAGAATCAGCAGAACCCGCTTCAACAGCACCCCGTGCAGCCCAGAGATAAAAGGGGCGAGTTTATGAAGGGACGCCCTCCTACCTTCAACAAGTCTAGTGACCCAATGCAAGCAGAGGACTGGCTCAAGGCAGTAGAACGACAGCTGGACATCGCACAGTGCAACGACCGGGAGAAGGTGTTGTATGGAGGTGGACAGCTCCAGGGAGCAGCTTTGGATTGGTGGGATGCGTACCAATATGCTCACCCCAATCGTGATCAGATCACTTGGCAGGAGTTCCGCGACAGTTTCCGTTCTCACCACGTGCCGGAAGCGCTGATGACCTTGAAGAAGAAGGAGTTCCTGGCATTGAAGCAGGAAGGTATGAGTGTCACCGCTTATCGTGACAAGTTCATAGAGTTGGCCCGTTATGCTCCAGAGGACGTGAATACTGATAAAAAGAAGCAGACCCGATTCCGAGATGGACTGCATGATACACTCCAGTACCAGCTCCTGTGCTCTAGGTTTGCCACTTTTCAAGAACTGGTGGATAGCGCACTACTGCTGGAGCACAAGCGTCGTGAGATGGAGGAAAAGAAGAGGAAGCTTCAAGGCACACCGTCAGGAAGCAATGTTCGCCCTCGCTTCAATCCTCAGCAAGGAAACCAGCAGATGGTGACTCCACAGCGTTTCCAGGGACAGTCCGGTTTGATGAACCGCAACCAGTATCAGCAACGACCCCAGTACCAGCCGCGTCCCCAGTACCCCTCAGCACCACCTCAGCAGCGTCTTCAGAACCAGCCACAGAATGGTCCTGCTCAACGCCCCAACTCGACCAACAATGCACCTACGGCTCCGAGGTGTTTTGGTTGTGGTGAGCTGGGACACTATGCCAGTGCTTGTCCTCGCAAGGCTCAGCACACCGTTGGTCAGAACAACAATCAGAGGGTTGGGCAAATGCAGAACCAGAACGGGAATCAGCAGCAGAACCCAGCGAGAGGCAAGGTCAACCACATGGGTGCGGAAACCGCAGAAGGAGCAACAGATGTCGTTGTGGGTACGTTCCCTGTTAACTCGACTCTCGCAACTGTTTTGTTTGATACTGGAGCTTCACATGCTTTCATATCTGCTGCTTTCGTGAAAAAGAACATGATGATCTTGCAACCTATGGGGAACCCCATGGTAGTTAGTTCACCCGGGGGAGAACAGCGTGCCACTTTACGTTGCCCCTGTATCACCATCACAATAAGGGGGGTAGACTTTGTGGTGAACCCAATAGTCCTAGAAACCCTTGGGTTTGACTTGATTCTGGGTATGAGCTGGTTAGCCAGATACGATGGGGTGATTCAATGCTCCAAAAGAACAGTGCAGCTGACAGCAAAGACTGGTGAGAAAGTGGAGTACCAAGCAGCTAGTCCCTTGGGACACAATCAGATCTACCAAGCCGAGGGTGTAGCACTGGAAGACATCAGAGTGGTGTGCGATTTCCTAGACGTGTTTCCAGATGAGTTGCCAGGTATGCCCCCAGACCGCGAAGTTGAATTTGTTATTGATCTTAAGCCTGGTACTGCCCCTATAGCTAAAAGGCCATATAGAATGGGAGTAAAAGAACTAGAGAAACTTAAGGAGGAATTAAGGGCGTTGTTAGCAAAAGGGTATATTCGTCCTAGTTCATCCCCTTGGGGAGCACCAGTTTTGTTTGTGGATAAGAAAGATGGGACCCAGAGATTGTGTGTGGATTATCGAGCTTTGAATGAAGTGACCATCAAGAACAAGTACCCGCTGCCAAGGATTGATGATCTCTTCGACCAGTTGAAAGGAGCATGTGTGTTCTCTAAGATCGATCTCCAATCCGGTTACCATCAGATGAGGATACGAGTGACTGACATCCCCAAAACAGCCTTCACAACCCGATATGGTCTATATGAGTTCACTGTCATGTCTTTTGGATTGACAAATGCGCCGGCATACTTCATGTATTTGATGAACAATGTGTTCATGGACTATCTTGACAAATTCGTAGTGGTGTTCATTGACGATATTCTAGTTTTCTCCAAGAATGAGGAAGAGCATGAAGAGCATCTGAGGTTCGTGATGCAGAGACTTCGTGAGCATCAGTTGTATGCCAAGCTGAGCAAGTGTGAGTTTTGGTTGAAGGAAGTAGCATTCTTGGGTCACGTACTGTCCAATGGTGGAGTGGCAGTTGATCCGAAGAAGGTTAGTGATGTTTTGAGTTGGAATCCGCCTAAGGATGTGAGTGAAATCAGAAGTTTCCTTGGAATGGCTGGATACTATCGGAGGTTTATTGAAGGATTCTCCAAGATTGCTAAACCCCTGACGGCGTTATTGGAGAAAAATGCCAAGTTTGTCTGGACTGAGGAGTGTCAAGTCAGCTTTAAGGAATTGAAGAAGAGGTTGACCACGGCACCCATGCTAGTGTTGCCGGATATAACGAAGAGCTTCTCTATCTACTGCGATGCATCCCGTCTAGGATTGGGATGTGTACTCATGCAGGAAGGCAGAGTAGTAGCTTATGCATCGAGGCAGTTGAGGAAACATGAGCAGAACTACCCGATACACGATCTGGAGTTAGCAGCTGTAGTACATGCTTTGAAGATTTGGAGGCATTACTTGATTGGACATAAGTGTGATATTTACACTGACCACAAGAGTCTCAAGTATGTGTTCACACAGTCGGATCTGAATATGAGGCAACGTCGTTGGTTAGAGTTGATCAAGGACTACGACTTGGAGATTCATTATCATCCAGGGAAGGCCAACTTGGTGGCAGATGCTCTGAGTAGAAGGAGCTACGTGAATAAGACCACGGGACATTGCTTACCGGAGGAACTCAGTTCAGAGTTCGAAAGAATGAGTCTGGGATTTGTGACCAGCGTCACCGAGATGGCAGTAGAACCGACCCTCGAACAAGAGATCCGAAAAGGACAACTCACAGATGAGAAGATCAAGGAGATCATGGAATTGGTGGCGTTGGGAAAAGCCCCTGGTTTTCGAGTGGATGACCAAGGAACATTGTGGTATGAGAAGCGGATCTGTGTACCAGATATAGTGCAGATCAGGGATGCAATTCTCAGGGAAGCCCATGAATCGGCGTATTCAATACACCCAGGTAGTACCAAAATGTACCAAGATATTAAAGAGAGATTTTGGTGGTACGGATTGAAGAGAGATGTGGCCACATACGTAGCTCTATGTGACACGTGCCAGAGAGTCAAGGCTGAACATCAGAGGCCAGCAGGTTTGCTCCAGCCCCTGAAGGTACCTGAATGGAAGTGGGAAGAAGTCGGTATGGATTTCATCACTGGCTTACCTCGCACTCAGAGGGGATTTGACTCAATCTGGGTGATCATGGATCGTCTGACCAAGGTGGCGCATTTCCTTCTAGTAAAGACCACTGTAACACCCTAAAAATGCCTATTTTAAAAATTTAGTAATTAAATTGCTTTTATTTAATTTTATGCTCATATTTATCTAGGAAAATAAAATTATTTATGAGAAATAAAATTAAATATAAGGATAGAAACATTTTTGTTGCATTCATGCCGACTGCATTGAGTTTTGTTTGTGTGTGGTTCAATTGGAATTTAAATTCTGTTTAAATTCGAATTTGAATCGCTGAGTTTGGAGCTCTAGAAAAGTTTCTGCGGCCCGAGTCCACTTTTCCTCCCTTAACTCTTTCCCCCGTCCAAATTTGGCCCTCCTACTTTTTCTCCAGCCGGCCCAGCCCTTTTCCTTCTTTTTCCCCCCTGCTCCGCATTCGGCCTGGCCCAGCGGCCTGCTCCGCCTGCGCTGGCCTGCTCGCTCCCTCCGCTTTTGGCCCAGCAGCAGCCCGCCCCGTTTCCCCGGCCTGCGCGCTCCGCTTCCCCTTCCTCGGCCCGGTCCGGCCCAGCAGCAGCCTGTGCAGCGCCCACTCCCGCTCGGCCCAACAGGCTGGCCAGCCCACCCCGCAGCGCCCCCTCTCTCTCCTCGCCGACTGACGCGTGGGCCCTCCATGTCAGCCCCGTCCCCTTCCTCGCGACGGAGCTCGTCCCGGACACGGCGCCGGAGTCCGGCCCGGCTACGGCGCGGACGCCGAGGATTTCCCGCCCCGGACTCTCCCCTCGGCCGCCTTCAAATACTCGCCGCCTCCGCCCGCGACCCTCATCGAGCCTTAGCCGCCCCACACGAGTTCCCCGCTCGGCCGCCGCCCTAACCGCCGCCGCCAAGATCTGCGCCGCCGCGGAACCGCCGTCTCGCCGTCGCTCCGGTCCAGATAGCCGTCGGAGAAGCTTTGCCAGAGGGTAAGGATCCTCCCAAGCCCCCCCTTGCTTCCCCTCCCGCTCTGCCGAGGCCTCGCCGCCGTTACCCGACCGCCGCCGCCGCTGTAGCTCGACGCGCGCCGCCTCCGTCGCTTCCCCGCCGACGAGAGCACCCTCATTCAACTCGCAGCGTCGCCCCGAAGCCGTAGAGCCAGCCCGCGCCCCGACCCGTGCCCCGTAGCTCGAGATTCCATCTTCGCCGGCGACCCTCCGCCGCGCGCGCAGGCGGCGCCGCCGCAGGATCCCACCGCCGGCGACCCCCCCTCTCCCTGATCTAATCTAGGCCGTCCAAATCGAAACCAACGACCCAGATCGAGTCCAACCTCGGGGTCAAAGTTGACCATACCGGTCAACCCCCAGTCAGCCGAGCCACTTTTTCAAAAGAACCCCTGTCCTTTTTCAAAATTAACCCGCAGTCCTGTTTTGTTCAAAAATAATTACAATTAAGTCCTGGTTTTTGCAGAAAACCCTCTGTCTTCTTTAAAAATAGTACCCGAGGTCCTGTTTTGGTTAAATTGCAAATAAACCCTCCTGTTTTTATATAAAATTATGTTTTAGCCCCTGAATTTTTTGCAAATAAGCCCCTGGAACTTTTAAAACTTTGCCAGCAAGACCCCGAACCTTAGAAAAGCCTTAACTTCTTCGTTTTAGCTCCGATTTGAGTGATTCTCGCGCTCACGTGTTCGTAGCGAAGCGTAGATTAGTTTCTAAGCCTTCTTTTGTTCTGTTTTTATTGTTTGGTGTACTGTTCTAATAGATTAATATTGTTTGCATGTACTGGCTTGTATGGATGCTTGTGTGTTGATGTATGAGTCCAGTCGGTGAGCCGTACGCGTTTGAGTTCGAGGGTTACGAGGAGCAGGACCAACAACAGCAGCAAGAGCAACAGCAGCAGTTGGACGAAGGCAAGTACAGCACGGACAATCCTTGCTACCTAAGCACACCTTTACACTATTTACTGCATATGCATGTGTCTAAATTGTTCCTATTAAGGTTATTCCTAGTGTTGTTTATCCTATACCTTGATTACCCTGGGTTATTGCATTTGGGTAGAACTTTGCTAAGCGCCGCTACTGTCACCAATGTTTAACTGTTAATCTTGACTTAATGGTTCACTTCAATGTTAATGGTAAAACTTGCTTTTTAGCAACATGGAACAGGGAGCTAGGGCGTATGCTTTATGCTTGGTCCTAGTGTCTCTCCGTAAGGACTGGTTCTTAAAGCGGCAACCCAGGAACCTGTCGCCACCGCCGGAACTATAATGGCTCTGGTCTTGGACGAGTAGCATGTACGGCTCTAGCTTGACAGTAGTTACCGATGGGCCGACGGCGTTATGGGAAGCATGGGTGAGAGTATGGTTTGATCCACCGAGGACGGAGTATCCGTTGGCTATGTCCCCGTGAGGCACAGTCCCGTGTTGGGAGCTTCCGTATGGCGGAGGTTCCACACGTTGCGCTATTTATTTTGTTGTTGTTGTTCTTTTCCGCGCTTGGACGCCATTGACCCCCTCGTGTTGCGACATGGGCGTAAGTCAATCTCGGTGCCTTGGGTCATGCTGCCTAGGTTGTACCATAACGGCTACTGTTTTGTTAGGGTGTCTTGTGAAAAGCCTCGTAGCGTCCCTATGCAGTCACACCTCGGAAGTGTTGATGTGCGTGGTTGGGTGAAAAGTTCCTTTGAACTTTTTACGCGACTGGTGGGTAAAGGGCGAAACCTCTGCAGAGTGTATAATCTATCATGATAGCCTTGCTCAGGGTCAAGAGCGGCCTGGATCCTTTTTGATTAGAAGTTGATGTTTATTATTGATTAATGTTCACCTCTACTTCATTAATTGGGAATTGCAACTGGGATTCACATTATTGTAGTAATCTTGGTTTATGTTAAAAAGAATCAACTAAAATTGCTAATGCAGTACAGCCGTGTCAAGCCTTTCTTTTAAGCCTTCATTACCCGTGTTGTATTTGCTAAGTAAGACAATTACTTACACTTGCCATTCAACAAAATCCCGGATGGGTAACAGATGGATTAGATGGTACTGCTGCTATTGAGTTTCCTGAAGATCTGCCATTCTACTAGCTGTGCTCAACCAGTCGGTGTCCCTGTGGATTATGGATTTCGGCTTCGTCTTCGTCTTCGTTTAGAGAGAGAGTTAATAAATAGTCTTCCGCTGTGTTATTTAGTTATTTTAGTCAAACTCTGATGTAAAACCATTTTATTCGAGCATATGTACTCTGCTTATCATATTTGTTATCTATATGTGTTCTGTGGACTTCCTGGGCACACATATAGAAGCATTCGGGTTTCTGTGTAAATCCGGGTGTGACAACCACCTACTCGGGAGCCAGACTAGCGGAGTTGTACATCGAGAGGATTGTGTGTCTGCATGGAGTACCGAAAAGAATAGTGTCAGATCGAGGTACCCAGTTCACATCACACTTTTGGCGACAATTGCATGAGTCTTTGGACACTAAGCTACAGTTCAGTTCAGCTTACAATCCGCAGACAGATGGGCAGACAGAACGGACGAATCAGATATTGGAGGATATGTTGAGAGCATGTGCTCTACAATACGGTGCTAGTTGGGACAAGAGTTTACCGTACGTGGAATTCTCGTACAACAACAGCTATCAGAAGAGTTTGCAGATGGCACCATTCGAGGCTCTGTATGGCAGAAAGTGTAGGACACCACTATTCTGGAATCAGACAGGAGAAAGTGAGGTATTTGGACCTGAAATACTAAGAGAGGCAGAGCGACAAGTGCAGATAATCAGACATAATCTAAAAGTCGCACAATCCAGACAGAAGAGCTATGCAGATAACCGACGGAGGGATCTCAGCTTCGAAATTGGAGACTTCGTGTATCTCAAGGTGTCACCCATGAGAGGCGTGAAGAGGTTCAACGTTAAGGGCAAGTTAGCACCTCGATACATTAGACCGTTCAAGGTACTTTTTCAGAAAGGTGAGGTGGCATATCAGTTAGAGCTACCGGAGAAGTTAGCAGGAGTACATGATGTGTTCCATGTGTCTCAGTTGAAAAAGTGCTTGCGAGTACCTGAGGAACAGATTCCGATTGATGAGCTGAATGTGGAGGAAGATCTTACCTATACTGAGCATCCTGTCAGAATTTTGGAAGAGTCAGAAAGAGTCACCAGAAATAAAGTGATCCGGATGTGCAAGGTTCAGTGGAGCCGCCATTCAGTGGATGAAGCGACTTGGGAAAGAGAGGAAGACCTCAGAGCTGAATATCCACAGTTGTTCCCATCCACATCCGAATCTCGAGGGCGAGATTCATCTTAAGGGGGGTAGGTTTGTAACACCCTAAAAATGCCTATTTTGAAAATTTAGTAATTAAATTGTTTTTATTTAATTTAATGCTCATATTTATCTAAGGAAAATAAATTATTTATGAGAAATAAAATTAAATATAAGGTTAGAAACATTTTTGTTGCATTCATGCCGACTGCATTGTGTTTTGTTTGTGTGCGGTTCAATTGGAATTTAAATTCTGTTTAAATTCGAATTTGATTCGCTTTGTTTGGAGCTCTAGAAAAGTTGCAGCGGCCCGAGTCCACTTTTTCCCCCTGAACTCTTTTTCTCGGCCGAAACTGCCCCCTTTCCTTTTCTCTCCGCAGCGGCCCATCTCCCTCCTTCGCCGCTTTCGGCCCAGCCCGCCGGCCTGCCTCCCGCTCCCCGCTCCGCCCGCCCGTGGCCCAGTCCGGCCCAGCAGCCCAGCGCAGCGCCCCCTGCTTTCCTCCCCCAGCGCGGCCCAACAGCCAGGCCGGCCCGCCTCACGCCGCCTCTCGCCACTGACACGCGGGGCCCGCGTGTCAGGGCCACCCCCTACCTCGCGACGAAGTCCGACTCCGCCACGGCCCCGGCCATGGTGTCCGGTCCGGCCACGGCACGGACGCCGAGGACCCCCGGACTCTCCCCTCGGCCGCTCCATAAAGGCCGCGGCCGTGCCGCCCCTAACCCCCACCCTAATTCGCGCCGCCAGTCTCGCTCGAGCTCTCCGCGCAGCCGCCGCCATAGCTGCCGCTTCCGAGCTCGCCGCCGTCGTCGACTTGCCGCTCTGACACCCCTTCGCCCCGGCCGACTCACGGAGCAGCACCGCCAGGCTGTCGGGAGCACGCTAAGCCCCCGCGCGACCCCTCCCGCGCCCTGGGTCACCATCGCCGGCACCACCCGACGCCACTGTCCGCCGGTCGCCGTCGATCCACCGTCTCGCCGTCGCTCCGGTCCAATTGACCGCCGGGGAAGCTTCCCCAGCAGGTAAGCTCGCTCCCAAGCCCGGTCTAGCTCCGTTTCACGCGCTATGGCATCCCCGCCGCCACCACCCGAGCGCCGCCGCCGCCTCCGCTCGTCGCACGCCACCACCGTTGCTCCGCCGCCGACGAGATCCACCCAGTCGAACTCGCCGTTGTCCCGCGCGTCTGTAGCACCCAGCCACGCCCCAAACCGAGCCCCCTAGCTCGTTTTCGAGCCGCGCCGGCGAAGCGCCGCCACTCACCGCCGCACCCGACTCAGCGCCGCCGCCAGTCAGCGCCGCCGACGACTTTCCGCTCCCCTGGATCTAATCTCCACCGTCCAAACCAAATCCAACGGCCCGGATTTAATTGAGCCAAGTCAACACTCCGGGTCAATACCGGTCAACCCGAGTCAGCCACGGCCGTTTTTCAAAAGAGCCCCTGCCTTTTTTCGAAATCAACCCGCGGTCCAGATCAATTCAAAAATAATTAGAATTAGGTCCTGATATTTACAGAAAACCCCCTATCTTATTTAAAAATAGTACCCGAGGTCCTGTTTAAGTTATTTTACATTTTAGCCCTCCTGTTTTTAAATAAAATTATGTTTTAGCCCTGAGTTTTTGCAAATAAGCCCCTGAAACTTTTAAAACTTTGCCAGCAAGTCCCCGAACCTTAGAAAAGCCATAACTTCTCCGTTTTAGCTCCGATTTGAGTGATTTTCGCGCTCACGTGTTCGTAGCGAAGCGTAGATTAGTTTCTAAGCCTTCTTTTGATCTGTTTTTATTGTTTGGTGTACTGTTCTAATAGATTAATATTGTTTGCATGTACTGGCTTGTATGGATGCTTGTGTGTTGATGTACGAGTCCAGTCGGTGAGCCGTACGCGTTTGAGTTCGAGGGTTACGAGGAGCAGGACCAACAGCAGCAGCCGGATCAGCAGCAGCAGTTTGAGGAAGGCAAGTACAGCACGGACAATCCTTGCTACCTAAACACACCTTTACATTATTTACTGCATTCGCATGTGTCTAAATTGTTATCCCTATTAAGGTTATTCCTAGCTTTGTTTATCCTATACCTTGACTACCTTGGGTTATTGCATTTGGGTAGAACTTTGCTAGGCGCAGCTACTTTCATCAATGTTTAACTGTTAATCCTGACTTAATGGTTCACTTCAATGTTAGTGGTAAAACTTGCTTTTTAGCAACATGGAACAGGGAGCTAGGGCGTACACTTCGTGCTTGGCCCTAGTGTCTCTCCGTAAGGACTGGTTCTTAAAGCGGCAACCCAGGAACCTGTCGCCACCGCTGGAACTATAATGGCTCTGGTCTTGGACAAGTAACATGTACGGCTCTAGCTTGACAGTAGTTACCGACGGGCCGACGGCGTTATGGGAAGCATGGGTGAGAGTATGGTTTGATCCACCGAGGACGGAGTATCCGTTGGCTATGTCCCCATGAGGCACAGTCCCGTGTTGGGAGCTTCCGTATGGCGGGGGTTCCACATGTTGCGCTATTTATTTTGTTGTTGTTGTTCTTTTCCACGCTTGGACGCCATTGACCCCCTCGTGTTGCGACATGGGCGTCAGTCAATCTCGGTGCCTTGGGTCATGCTGCCTAGGTTGTACCATGTAACACCCCGCCCTCCAAAGCCGCACCGCACAGCCCTTCCGAGGGGCGTGCACGCGTACACATAGCACCCTGCTTACACTTTCGTCCTCGCTTCGTGTAAAAGGGTTAACCCGAAGGTGCTATGGCTGGAAGACAAAGGCTTATAAGTTGCCTCCACCCTTGCTCAACTAGCAATGTGGCACTAAACATGTGTATGTCACACCCGGCCCAGTTTGTATGGCCCGGTAGTGGCCCATTAGTGCGGGATGCACATGTTTAGTGCCACATTGCTAGTTGAGCAAGGGTGGAGGCAACTTATAAGCCTTTGTCTTCCAGCCATAGCACCTTCGGGTTAACCCTTTTACACGAAGCGAGGACGAAAGTGTAAGCAGGGTGCTATGTGTACGCGTGCACGCCCCTCGGAAGGGCTGTGCGGTGCGGCTTTGGAGGGCGGGGTGTTACAGGTGGTATCAGAGCCGTGCTGACTGTAGGAACGCAGCCTAGTTAGAACGGTTGATAAATCATTAGGAGACCACCATGATTTAGTTTCAGATCATTTAGACACGTTTTTCAAAACCAGTGCTGTCGAGTCTTGTGTGAATCATGCCTTTGGGTGCTTGATTTTACTGTTATTATGCTTATGTTTGATTTGGATTTTTGTAATGATTGTGATGGTCATAGACGTAAGTCTATCTCCATCTAGTTATAGGACTAAGGTTTAAGGAATATTAGTGAATAAATAGTTGGGTTAGCTATCTTCTTTGCACCTCCTCTGTCTTACTCTCTATACCCCTGAATCATATCTTCCCAAGTACTGCTATCTTCTTATGCACCATCTGCAAGCATGGGTTATCTAATACCGGTTGGCGGGAATACTGATGGGAGATCTCTTGATATGGTAGATGGTTAACACCAGAAGCAACCCCGGAGGCAGTGGAAGCATCCAGAACCAGAACCCACCACCTCCACCACCGCCACTCACCATGGAGCAGATGATGCAGATGCAACTCCAGCTGACACAGCAGATGGCGCAAACCATAGCACTGATGCAGCAGAATCAGCAGAACCCGCCCCAACAGCACTACGTGCAGCCCAGAGATAAAAGGGGCGAGTTTATGAAGGGACGCCCTCCTACCTTCAACAAGTCTAGCGACCCAATGCAAGCAGAGGACTGGCTCAAGGCAGTGGAACGACAGCTGGACATCGCACAGTGCAACGACCGGGAGAAGGTGTTGTATGGAAGCGGACAGCTCCAGGGAGCAGCTTTGGATTGGTGGGATGCGTACCAATATGCTCACCCCAATCCTGATCAGATCACTTGGCAGGAGTTCCGCGACAGCTTCCGTTCTCACCACGTGCCGGAAGCTCTGATGACCTTGAAGAAGAAGGAGTTCCTGGCATTGAAGCAAGAAGGTATGAGTGTCACCGCTTATCGTGACAAGTTCATTGAGTTGGCCCGTTATGCTCCAGAGGACGTGAATACGGATAGGAAGAAGCAGACCCGATTCCGTGATGGCCTGCATGATACACTCCAGTACCAACTCCTGTGCTCTAGGTTCGCCACTTTTCAAGAACTGGTGGATAGCGCCCTACTGCTGGAGCACAAGCGCCGTGAGATGGAAGAAAAGAAGAGAAAGCTTCAAGGCGCACCGTCAGGAAGCAATGTTCGCCCTCGCTTCAATCCTCAACAAGGAAACCAGCAGATGGTGACTCCACAGCGTTTCCAGGGACAGTCCGGTTTGATGAACCGCAACCAGTATCAGCCACGTCCCCAGTACCCCTCAGCACTACCTCAGCAGCGTCCTCAGAACCAACCACAGAGCGGTCCTGTCCAACGCTCCAATCCAACCAACAATGCACCTACGGCTCCGAGGTGTTTTGGTTGTGGTGAGCTGGGACACTATGCCAGCGCTTGCCCTCGCAAGGCTCAGAACGCCGTCGGTCAGAACAACAACCAGAGGATTGGACAACCGCAGCACCAGAACGGGAATCAGCAGTAGAACCCAGCGAGAGGAAAGGTCAACCACATGGGTGCGGAAACCACAGAAGGAGCAACGGATGTCGTTGTGGGTACGTTCCCTGTCAACTCGTCTCTCACAACTGTTTTGTTTGATACTGGAGCTTCGCATGCTTTCATATCTGCTGCTTTCGTGAAAAAGAACATGATGATCTTGCAACCTATGGGAAACCCCATGGTAGTTAGTTCACCTGGGGGAGAACAGCGTGCCACTTTACGTTGCCCCTGTATCACCATCACAATAAGGGGGGTAGACTTTGTGGTGAATCCGATAGTCCTAGAAACTCTTGGGTTTGACTTGATTCTGGGTATGAGCTGGTTAGCCAGATATGATGGGGTGATTCAATGCTCCAAAAGGATAGTGCAGCTGACAGCAAAGACTGGTGAGAAAGTGGAGTACCAAGCAGCTAGCCCCGTGGGGCACAATCAGATCTACCAAGCAGAAGGTGTAGCACTGGAAGACATCAGAGTGGTGTGCGAATTCCCAGACGTATTTCCAGATGAGTTACCAGGTATGCCCCCAGTCCGCGAAGTTGAATTTGTTATTGATCTTAAGCCTGGTACTGCACCTATAGCTAAGAGGCCCTATAGAATGGGAGTAAAAGAACTAGAAAAACTTAAGGAGGAATTAAGGGCATTGTTAGCAAAAGGGTATATTCGTCCTAGTTCGTCTCCTTGGGGAGCACCAGTTTTGTTTGTGGATAAGAAAGATGGAACCCAGAGATTGTGTGTGGATTATCGAGCTTTGAATGAAGTAACCATCAAGAACAAGTACCCGCTGCCAAGGATTGATGATCTCTTCGACCAGCTGAAAGGAGCGTGTGTGTTCTCAAAGATCGATCTCCGATCCGGTTACCATCAGATGAGGATACGAGCGACAGACATCCCCAAAACAGCCTTCACAACCCGATATGGTCTATATGAGTTCACAGTCATGTCTTTTGGTTTGACAAATGCACCGGCATACTTCATGTATTTGATGAACAGTGTGTTCATTGACTATCTTGACAAGTTCGTGGTAGTGTTCATTGATGACATTCTGGTTTTCTCCAAGAACGAGGAAGAACACGAAGAACATCTGAGGTTGGTGATGCAGAGACTTCGTGACCATCAGTTGTATGCCAAGCTGAGCAAGTGTGAGTTTTGGTTAAAGGAAGTAGCATTCTTGGGACACGTACTGTCCAATGGTGGAGTAGCAGTTGATCCGAAGAAGGTTAGTGATGTGTTGAGTTGGAATCCGCCTAAGGATGTGAGTGAAATCAGAAGTTTCCTTGGAATGGCTGGATACTATCGGAGGTTTATTGAAGGATTCTCCAAGATTGCTAAACCCTTGACGGCATTATTGGAGAAAAATGCCAAGTTTGTCTGGACTGAAGAGTGTCAGGCTAGCTTTGAGGAATTAAAGAAGAGGTTGACAACGGCACTTGTGCTAGTGTTGCCGGATATAACCAAGAGCTTCTCTATCTACTGCGATGCATCTCGTCTAGGATTGGGATGTGTACTCATGCAGGAAGGCAGAGTAGTAGCTTATGCATCGAGACAGTTGAGGAAACATGAGCAGAACTACCCGACACATGATCTGGAGTTAGCAGCTGTAATACATGCTTTGAAAATTTGGAGGCATTACTTGATTGGACATAAGTGTGATATTTACACTGACCACAAGAGTCTCAAGTATGTGTTCACACAGTCAGATCTGAATATGAGACAACGTCGTTGGTTAGAGTTGATCAAGGACTACGACCTGGAAATTCATTATCATCCAGGGAAGGCCAATCTGGTGGCAGATGCTCTGAGTAGAAGGAGTTACGTGAATAAGATCACGGGACATTGCTTACCGGAAGAACTCAGTGCAGAGTTTGAAAGGATGAGTCTGGGATTTGTGACCAGCGTCACCGAGATGGCAGTAGAACCTACCTTGGAACAAGAGATCCGAAAAGGACAGCTCACAGATGAGAAGATCAAGGAGATCGTAGAACTGGTGGCATTAGGAAAAGCCCCTGGTTTTCGAGTGGATGACCAAGGAACATTGTGGTATGAGAAGAGGATCTGTGTACCAGATATAGTGCAGATCAGGGATGCAATTCTCAGGGAAGCCCATGAATCGGCGTATTCAATACACCCAGGTAGTACCAAGATGTACCAGGATATCAAAGAGAGATTTTGGTGGTACGGATTGAAGAGAGATGTGGCCACATACGTAGCTCTATGTGACACGTGTCAGAGAGTCAAGGCTGAACATCAGAGGCCAGCAGGTTTGCTCCAGCCCCTGAAGGTACCTGAATGGAAGTGGGAAGAAGTCGGTATGGATTTCATCACTGGCTTACCTCGCACTCAGAGAGGATTTGACTCAATCTGGGTAATCGTGGATCGTCTGACCAAGGTGGCGCATTTCTTACCAGTAAAGACCACCTACTCGGGAGCAAGACTAGCAGAGTTGTATTTGGAGAGGATTGTGTGTTTGCATGGGGTACCGAAAAGAATAGTGCCTGATCGAGGTACCCAGTTCACATCACATTTTTGGTGACAATTGCATGAGTCTATGGACACTAAGCTACAGTTCAGTTCAGCTTACCATCCACAGACAGATGGGCAGACAGAACGGACAAATCAGATATTGGAGGATATGTTGAGAGCATGTGCTCTGCAATATGGTGCCAGTTGGGATAGGAGTTTATCGTACGCGGAATTCTCGTACAACAACAGCTATCAGAAGAGTTTGCAGATGGCACCATTCGAGGCTTTGTATGGCAGAAAGTGTAGGACACCACTATTCTGGAATCAGACGGGAGAAAGTCAGGTATTTGGACCTGAGATACTGAGAGAAGCAGAGCGACAAGTGCAGATAATGAGACAGAATCTGAAAGTAGCACAATCCAGACAAAAGAGCTATGCAGATAACCGACGGAGAGATCTCAGTTTTGAAATTGGAGACTTCGTGTATCTCAAGGTGTCACCCATGAGAGGCGTGAAGAGGTTCAACGTTAAGGGCAAGTTAGCACCTCGATACATTGGACCGTTCAAGGTACTTGGTCGGAAAGGTGAGGTGGCGTATCAGTTAGAGCTACCAGAGAAGTTAGCGGGAGTACATGATGTGTTCCATGTGTCTCAATTGAAAAAGTGTTTGCGAGTACCTGAGGAACAGATTCCGATTGATGAGCTGAATGTGGAGGAAGATCTTACCTATACTGAGCATCCTGTCAGAATTTTGGAAGAGTCAGAAAGAGTCACCAGAAATAAAGTGATCCGGATGTGCAAAGTTCAGTGGAGTCGTCATTCAGTGGATGAAGCGACTTGGGAAAGAGAAGAAGATCTCAGAGCTGAATATCCACAGTTGTTCTCATCCACGTCCCAATCTCGAGGACGAGATTCATTTTAAGGGGGGTAGGTTTGTAACACCCTAAAAATGCCTATTTTAAAAATTTAGTAATTAAGTTGTTTTTATTTAATTTTATGCTCATATTTATCTAAGGAAAATAAATTATTTATGATAAATAAAATTAAATATAAGGTTAGAAACATTTTTGTTGCATTCATGCTGGCTGCATTGAGTTTTGTTTGTGTGTGGTTCAGTTGGAATTTAAATTCTGTTTAAATTCAAATTTGAATCGCTGAGTTTGGAGCTCTAGAAAAGTTTCTGCGGCCCGAGTTCACTTTTTCCCCCTAAACTCTTTCCCCGTCCAATTTTGGCCCTCCTACTTTTTTTTTCCCGCAGCGGCCCAGCCTCCCTTCGCTCCGCTTGCGGCCCAACTCGGCAACCAGCGCGCCCCGCTTTCGGCCTGGCCCACCGGCCTGCTCGCCTTCCCGCTTCCGCGGCAGCCGCCCTCCCCTTCCTCGGCCCAGTCCAGCCCAGCAGCAGCCCGCGCAACACCTCCCGCTCCCCCGGCGTGGCCCAACAGACCGGCCTGCAGCCAGCCCGCCGCAGCCCCTCCGCGCCGCTGACCGAGGGGACCCACCGGTCAGGTCCGTCCCCCTCCTCCAGCCGAGTCCGGCTCGACCCCGGCGCCGGAGTCCCGGTCGGCCACGGCGCGAACGCCGAGAAAACCCGGACCCTCTCCTAGGCCGTTCTTCAAATAGCGCCGCCGCTCCTTCCAATCCCAATCCGCGCTGTCAATTCCCCGCCGCTCGAGCTCGTGCTCGCCGCCGCCGTTTTCAAAACCGCCGCCGTCGATCTCGTCGCCTGTCGCCGTTCCGTCCCGGCGAGTTGCCCCAGCGTCTTCGCGTGGAGGTGAGGAATCTCCCTAGCCTCTCCTTGCTCTCTTCCTCCCCCTGCTGCGAGCTCCCCGTCGTCACCCGAGCGCCGCCGCCGCCGTGATCCGTCGCCGGCCGCCGCTGTCGCGTTCCCGCCGACGAGAGCCCCTCCAATCGACTCGCCGCATCGCCCCGGTCCTGTAGAGCCAGCCCACGCCCCGACCCGTGCCCCGTAGCCCGAGTTCACCCATCGCCGGCGAAGCGCCGCCGCTCGCCGCCGCAGCTCCGCTCGCCGCCGGTGACCCCTTCCCCCTGGATTTAATCTCCAACGTCCAATCCGAATCCGACGGCCCAGATCGGAAGCCAACCTGAGTCAACTCGGGTCAATACCGGTCAAACCGGTCAGCCATGGACGTTTTTCAAAAGAGCCCCTGTCCTTTTTCAAAATTAACCCGCAGTCCAAATCTATTCAAAAATAATTACAATTAAGTCCTGATTTTTACAGAAAACCCCCTGCCTTATTTAAAAATAGTACCGAGGTCCTGTTTTGGTTAAATTGCAAATAAACCCTCCTGTTTTTATATAAAATTATGTTTTAGCCCCTGACTTTTTTGCAAATAAGCCCCTGGAACTCTTAAAACTTTGCCAGCAAGTCCCTGAACCTTAGAAAAGCCATATCTTTCTCGTTTTAGCTCCGATTTGAGTGATTTTCGCGCTCACGTGTTCGTAGCGAAGCGTAGATTAGTTTTTCAGCCTTCTTTTGTTCTGTTTCTATTGTTTGGTGTACTGTTCTAATAGATTATTATTGATTGCATGTACTGGCTTGTATGGATGCTTGTGTGTTGATGTATGAGTCCAGTCGGTGAGCCGTACACGTTTGAGTTCGAGGGTTACGAGGAGCAAGACCAACAGCAGCAGCAAGAGCAGCAACAGCAGTTGGACGAAGGCAAGTACAGCACGGACATTCCTTGCTACCTAAACACACCTTTACAATAATTACTGCATATGCATGTGTCTAAATTGTTCCTATTAAGGTTATTCCTAGCTTTGTTTACCCTATACCTTGATTACCCTGGGTTATTGCATTTGGGTAGAACTTTGCTAAGCGCAGCTACTGTCACCAATGTTTAACTGTTAATCTTGACTTAATGGTTCACTTCAATGTTAATGGTAAAACTTGCTTTTTAGCAACATGGATCAGGGAGCTAGGGTGTATGCTTCATGCCTGGCCCTAGTGTCTCTCCGTAAGGACTGATTCTTAAAGCGGCAACCCAGGAACCTGTCGCCACCGCCGGAACTATAATGGCTCTGGTCTTGGACGAGTAGCATGTACGGCTCTAGCTTGACAGTAGTTACCGACGGGCCGACGGCGTTATGGGAAGCATGGGTGAGAGTATGGTTTGATCCACCGAGGACGGAGTATCCGTTGGCTATGTCCCCGTGAGGCACAGTCCCGTGTTGGGAGCTTCCGTATGGCGGGGGTTCCACACGTTGCGCTATTTATTTTGTTGTTGTTATTCTTTTCCGCGCTTGGACGCCATTGACCCCCTCGTGTTGCGACATGGGCGTAAGTCAATCTTGGTGCCTTGGGTCATGCTGCCTAGGTTGTACCATAACGGCTACTGTTTTGTTAGGGTGTCTTGTGAAAAGCCTCGTAGCGTCCCTATGCAGTCACACCTCGGAAGTGTTGATGTGCGTGGTTGGGTGCAAAGTTCCTTTGAACTTTTACGTGGCTGGTGGGTAAAGGGCGAAACCTCTGCAGAGTGTATAATCTATCATGATAGCCTTGCTCAGGGTCAAGAGCGGCCTGGATCCTTTTTGATTAGAAGTTGATGTTTATTATTGATTTAATGTTCACCTCTACTTCATTAATTGGGAATTGCAAACTGGGATTCACTTAATTGTAGTAATCTTGGTTTATGTTAAAATGAATCAACTAAAATTTGCTAATGCAGTACAGCCGTGTCAAGCCTTTCTTTTAAGCCTTCATTACCCGTGATGTATTTGCTAAGTAAGACAATTACTTACACTTGCCATTCAACAAAATCCCGGATGGGTAACAGATGGATTAGATGGTACTGCTGCTATTGAATTTCCTGAAGATCTGCCATTCTACTAGCTGTGCTCAACCAGTCAGAGTCCCTGTGGATTATGGAGTTCGGCTTCGTCTTCGTCTTCGTTTAGAGAGAGTTAATAAATAGTCTTCCGCTGTGTTATTTAGTTATTTTAGTCAAACTCTGATGTAAAACCATTTTATTTGAGCATATGTACTCTGTTTATCATATTTGTTATCTATATGTGTTCTGTGGACTTCCTGGGCACACATATAGAAGCATTCGGGTTTCTGTGTAAATCCGGGTGTGACATACCATAACGGCTACTGTTTTGTTAGGGTGTCTTGTGAAAAGCCTCGTAGCGTCCCTATGCAGTCACACCTCGGAAGTGTTGATGTGCGTGGTTGGGTGCAAAGTTCCTTTGAACTTTTACGCGACTGGTGGGTAAAGGGCGAAACCTCTGCAGAGTGTATAATCTATCATGATAGCCTGGCTCAGGGTCAAGAGCGGCCTGGATCCTTTTTGATTAGAAGTTGATATTTATTATTGTTTAATGTTCACCTCTACTGCATTAATTGGGATTGCAACCGGGATTCACTCAATCGTAGTAGCTCAGTCGATGTTAAAATGAATCAACTAAAATTGCCAATGCAGTACAGCCGTGTCAAGCCTTTCTTTTAAGCCTTCATTACCCATGTTGTATTTGCTAAGTAAGACATTTACTTACACTTGCTATTCAACAAAATCCCGGATGGGTAACAGATGGATTAGATGGTACTGCTGTTGTTGAATTTCCTGAGGATCTGCCATTCTACTAGCTGTGCTCAACCAGTCAGTGTCCCTGTGGTTTATGGTTATCGGCTTCGTCTACGTCTTCGTTTAGACAGAGTTAATAAAGAGACTTCCGCTGTTTTATGTAGTCATTTTGAGTCAAACTCTGATGTAAAATCATTTTATTCGAGCATATGTACTCTGTTATTCATATTTGTTATCTATATGTGTTCTGTGGACTTCCTGGGCACACATATAGAAGCATTCGGGTTTTTGTGTAAATCCGGGTGTGACATACAAGTGAATGAAAACCCATTTGTAACCCAATTAATAAAGTATAAGTGACATTAAACATAAATAAACATCATATTCTAATCAAAAAGGATCCAGGCCGCTCGTGACCCTGAGCAAGGCTATCATGATAGATTTATACTCTGCAGAGGTTTCGCCCTTTACCCACGAGTCGCGTAAAAGCTCAAACGAACTTTAAACCCAACCACGCGGAGGTGGATCAGACCTCACAAATCACACTACCGAGGTGTGACCGCATAGGGATCCTACGAGATTTTTCACAAGACACCCTAACAAGATAATGGCCAATTATGGTACAGCACAGGCAGCATGGCCCAGGCACCGAGATTGACGTACGCCTATGGAGTCACACCATAGGGGGGTCAATGGCGTCCAGAGCGAGGGTATCTCACCCAACAATGCGCAACGTGTGGAGTTCCCCGTCGCAAGGACTCCCAGCACGGGACTGTGCCTCACAGGGGCATAGCCGATGGATCACCCGTCCTCGGTGGATCAAGACATACTCTCACCCATGTTTCCCATAACGTCGTCGGCCACTCCGGTAACCACTGGTAAGCTAGAGATGTACAAGTTACTTGACCAAGACCAGAGCCATAATAGTTCTAGCAGTGGCAACAGGCTCCTGGGTTGCCGCTTTAAGAACCGGACCTTAGGGAGAGACACTGGAGAAAAGCACACAGCACATGCCCCAGTTCCCTAAACCATGTTGCTAAAAAGCAAGTTTTATCATTAATGTTGAAGTGAACCATTAAATCAAAATTAATAGTTAAATAATGGTGACAGTAGCTGCGCATAGCAAAATCTACCCATATGCATTATCCCAAGGTAATCAAAGGATAGGAGTAAACAAACTAGGCACAACCTTAATAGGGCATCAATTTAGACACATGCATATGAAAGTAAATGTATGTATAAAGTGTGTTTAGGTAGCAAGGATTATCCGTGCTATAGCTTGCCTTTCTCGAAGGGCGGTTGCTACTGCTGTGAGTCCTGCTCTGGAAAGTCCTCCACGTACTCGAACTCCAAAGCGTACGACTCACCGACTGGACACGAATCACCATACAAGCAAGCACGCAAACCAATGCATACAAACAAATAATAATCTATTAGAACAGTACACCAAATAGTAGAAATAGTACAATTAAAGGTTCTAGAAATATTCTACGCTTCACTACGAACACATGAGCGCAAAAATCACACTAATCGGAGCTAAAACGAAAAATATATGGGTTTTCTAAGTTCTAGGGACCTGCTGGCAATTTTTAAAAGTTTCCAGGGGCTTATTTTAAAGAAAACTGAGGACCTAGACATAAATACGTGTAAAAACCCGAGGGCTAATGCTCAAAAACAACTTAAAGGACGGCGGGTTCTAATACTTAAAAGCTCAGGGGGTTTTCGCTAAAAACAGGACCTATGCGTAAATACTTTCTATTGGTGGTGGACTGCGGGTTTATTAGGGAAAAGCCGGGGGGCTCTTTAGCAAATCTGCCAGGGCTGACCGTTACCGCTCGAGATGACTCGGGGGCTTGGACGAGATCGGCCGTCGACTCGGGATCTAAGGGCTAGGAGCAAGCGGGAGGGCTGGGTCGTCGGCGGGGACCGAGGCGCGGCGGCGCCGCTTGCGCACACGGCGGGGCTCGCCGGAGCAGAGGCGCCCCGGGGCTAGGGAGCCCCATTTGCCGCGCGGTTTGGCCCTAGAGCTTCGGGAGAAGACGGCGAGCGCAATGGTGGGGTGCAAGTCAAGGTTCGGGGTACGGAAGCGGCGGTCGATGGTGGCCGGCGGCCGTGATGCTCCGGCGAGGTGGAGCGTGCTCGCCGGGGCTTGAATTGGAACGTGGTTTGGCGCTACTGGTGCGGGGGAGTATGACACGGGTACTAGGGAGGTCCTGGGGGGTCGGGGAGGCCGCACGGGCAGTGCTTGACGGCGTCCGGCGGTCGACAAGCGCCGACGAGCGTGGGCAGCGAGCTGAAGAGCCAAGGGGGAAGCGGGACGGGGCTCGAGCGGGGGCTTACCTCGGTGCGAAGCTATTCCACCGGTCCAATTGGCCGGAGCGTGGCCGCAGGAGCCGATCGACGACGAGGGGCGGGCTCAGGGAGAAGGCGGCAGGGAGTTCGCGGGGAGGCTTCTGCGGGGCTTGGGGCTTGGTGGAGGGGAATGGTGTGGGGATGAGGTGCCGGGGGTAGCTTAAAGAGCTCGGGGAGGGGAGGAACTTGCCTTGGCGCATGCGCCCGAATTGAGGCGGCGGCCGGTGGCGAGTTTTCCTTTTGGGGGAAAGTTCCCATGCGAGGGTGCGCCGGGAAATAAAGGCGATCATGGGGGAAAGGCAGGGGGCTTGGTCGGGGCCCATGGGCGTGGAGCGGGCCAGGACGGCCGGGGAAAGAGGAGGTGATCGCACGCCGGTTAAGGGAAGGCTCAGGCGGGAGGAGGAAGGTGAGTCCAACATGCGCGGCCCGCCTGTCGGCCGCGGGGGAGGGAGGGGGAAGGCGTCGCACGAGCTGGGCCGGCATATGGGGGAGTGGGCCGGCTCGGCGAGAAGGCCCAGGTGGGAGGGAAGAGGGGAAGTGGGGCTGGGCCGCGCGGTGAGAAGCTGGGCCGAGCGCACGCGAATGGAGGAGGCAGGCCGGGCTGACTAAGGATGAAAGAGAGGGGGAGCAAAAGCGGCCGAAGGAGAATGTCCAGGGAGCAAAAATGAACTATTACTTAAACAACTTTTCTAGGGCTCCAAACAAGGTGATTCAAATTTGAATTTAAATAAATTTAAATTCTCGTTTGAATCACAAGCAATACAAAAAATTAAATGCAGCAGCATGAATGCAACAAAAATATTTCTACAACTTATATTTGATTTTAATTTCATAAATAATTCATTTAGCCTATATTAAATATGCACAATTTAAATAAAAGCCACTTAATTACTAAAAATGTTAAATAGGCCATTTTTGGGTGTTACACCTTTCTCCCTGTTGTCCTTAAATAGGTTGTCATTCTAGTTTTCCAATAGTCATAATTATCCCCATCAAAGAATGGTGTCTACCTATGACTCAACTTGTTCTTATTAGCCATTTTATCCTACTCCGGGATGATTAAATCCTTCAATTACGGAGTACTTAGCTCTGATGCTACTTGTAGAATCTAGCATACTGACTAGAGGGGATGAATAGGCGGTTTTAAACTAACAAACACAACACTAGAGAAATTTAATTAGAAACACTTGGAGGATTAAATTTCTAGCTATTTTAAGCCTATGTTGAGGGTCAACAACCTAGGGTGACAAGATATGATTCAATCTCTAGAAAGTAAATTTCTCAAATGAAATTGCTTGTAAGGAAATGAACAAATGAATGACTAAGTTCACGAGACAAAATTTATCCCGTGGTATCGATGACTTGCCAGTCACCCCTAATCCACATTGAGATGGATTCAATGTTCAACCGCTTCTCTATCAAGACTCCGCTTGATGTATAAGCCGGTTAGAACCAAAGAACCGCTCCAAATCTCGATTCCACTAGAGTTGCTTTTCACCACTCTGGCGAGGTGAGCACAAAGACCTCTCACACCAATCTTCCAAGGCAACTTCACAGTCTTCTTGAAGTGCTCAATGGAATCACGAGCTCCAAACCGTCTAGGAGGCGGCAACCTCCAAGAGTAACAAATCAATTCGCTCGCTTGATGAATCCTAGTGCCACAATGATCAAGTCCTTGAAGCAATACACTAAATGCTCTCAATCTCACAAGAATGCAACCTCAAAGCAAAGTGAGTGAGAGAGAGGAGAGGAGCAGCTCAAAATATGCAAGGAAGCTTTTCAAAGTGCCAAGAGACCTCTCCCCACCGCGGGGTGCAGTATATATTACCCCTCTCATCGGTACTAGTCGTTATGTTCAAAACGCGTGAAAAACAGCTATCACGACTATCCGACACCAATCACG
Source organism: Echinochloa phyllopogon (assembly GCA_033239725.1). Classification (NCBI taxonomy): domain Eukaryota; kingdom Viridiplantae; phylum Streptophyta; class Magnoliopsida; order Poales; family Poaceae; genus Echinochloa; species Echinochloa phyllopogon. The sequence goes on along the minus strand of BTCW01000016.1, from coordinate 9,137,472 downwards.
GACAGTCCGAACTTGAAATACAACAGTAAAACACGAAGTCAAACTTGTGTCAGAAGTAGCCGTTGCTGCCTGACGGACAGTCCATCCAACTACCACGGACTATCCGACACCAAACACGGATAGTCTGACTGTCACAATCGGACAGTCTGACCCCCTGGAATGTCAGAAACCACTTCTGTTAAAAACAAGCTCATTTAATACGGATTATCTGTACCCACCACGGACAGTCACACAGTCAACGCATAGCTCACCAAGTCAGCGCTCATGGGCCCACCTATCAACACAGACCACGGACTGTCCGTCATCAAACCACGGACTGTCCGACGAACATTCGGACCATGGTCCGAACAGAATTTTCAACATATTTTAATTATATTTCAACATAAGTGTCACGGACTGTCCGATCCTGGACCACGGACAGTCCGACCCCCTGCCAGAACTCCAATTTCTCAAGGTCTTCAACTTTACTTTTCCCAAGGTTAGTCACCACTCATCTAAATGCAAACATGCAAGTCAATGATCAAAGTGGCACTACAGACACGTCAAGCTAATGATGTTGATCCCTCTTGATAGTATGGCTATCTAGCTTATTAACCCGATCATTGTTCATCCACTAATCACCTCATGACCGGTTAAATAAAATTGTCCTATATTATACCCTTGCCTTGAGCTTCTCTTGATGTACATCATCCACGATATTTCCACATCCACATATGAAGCTCACTTCAATCCCGGGACTAACCTATTCTCATATTCTCAATGAAATTGTTAGTCCACAAAGGTTGTCGTTAATTACCAAAACATAAATTAGGGGCCTAGATGCCTTCAGCCATGCAGGATCTGCACGGGCAAGGATTATGCCGGTGGATCGAGGCGAGTCACCCGAGCTGTAATGCGCTGATAGTCTCATGTCGTGCACGTGCTTCTGCTTGTGCGGCTCGTCGGTGAGGGTTTGTCAGCGACGTTCGCAACGGCCTCATGATACGCACGTTGTCGACATGAGGTAAGCGCCTAACCCTAGGGTTAGGGTTAGGGTTTCTCATGGGGATATTCGAGATTGGGGAATCAATAGGCTGAGATGCTTATGCTTATGCGCGTGTAATCTCAATGATGTACTGATGCAAAGAGTCTGGCCTTAATTGAATGAATTTGCTACAAATGTGTGAGTAATATTGGCTCGATTTCATGTTTTGTACTAATTCGCATGAAATCAATTCTTAATTTTGGGGAAAAATTGCTAAAACGGTATGAGGTCTAATTCTAATTGCCTAATTGACTCAAAATTTAGATGCAATAAGATGTTATTTAGGTACTGTATTGCTAATTGGGCACTGATTACATGTAATTAGCATCTAATCTGGCTAGTTTAGCATTAACAAATAAAAACAACTTAAAATTTGATAAATTTGACTAAAATTTGAAGTAACCGAGCCAGATTAGATCTAATTAACCTAAGTAGATCAAGGTTACATGTAATTTTATTTAATTGAGAAAAATTTGCATTTGTGGCTTATGAAATCTAATCTGCAGTTGCTAATAGCACTTGATGAAGCACACATTGCAATAATTGTACATTAAAACATGATCTTGATCCTTAATAACTTAACGAGGAACTTAATTAGACTTAGGTTTAACTTAAAATCAATCTGAACCGACAAGTTCAGGAGCATAAACATGGCATAGGCTAATAGATCAATCATGATAGGTTAAGATGGCTCTGGTTACCAACTGTTGAATCTAATTCTTAGCATAAGCATTACATAAACATGATGTTAGCTTAACCTAGATCATGATCAATCAATCTAATGCGGAAAACATTATGGTGTAACTCATACTGGCGTTAGTAGCCACCATAGATGCTCCTGCCATAGAGGAAGTAGTCGTAATTGTTGGTGTAGGCATGATGTAGAGCGTCGAGTCAAGAACATGAGTTGTTCTTGATCAGCGAGAGGAACATCGGGCTTTTGCTCTCCTCCAGCTCTCTAATCGATCGGTGTTTAAGTGTTTGGTGAGTTGCTAATTGTTGGCACTAGAAAATAAGCCCAAACCCCTTCATTATATAGTCCTGAGCTGTTTAAGCAGGGCCGAGTTCTAATAGAATACATCAAGAACACCTGTCGATTACGGTGTCAGAGTCCTTGTCCTCCACAAGGTGGAAAATGTGGAGTCCAATTTCCTTATGGAATTAATCATGAAAATCACGTCTTAAAAATAATATCCAATATTCTCCCACTTGATTGAATGATTAATCACTAATGTTCACATAATACTTATGTTCACTCTTAGTACAACAGCAAGACCAGACCAATGTGTCGTCGGTAGCATTTAATTCACTACTGGGACCCCATTACCCACAAATCACTGCAATACCTCGATAGAACGTTTATAACTTATTGGGAATAGTTCTATGTCCATAGTACAACCTTAGACTGCCCACAAACCCCAAAACTAATTTCGCATAGGACTATTGGCTTATGTGGCGCTATATTAAATAGGAGAGAGGGGGAAAAGAGCAAGACACTGGGTCACATGCAAGACCCAGTTTCTACACGAGAACCTATGCACAGGACACTACCAAGTTTGGGTTGGGAGATGATAGTGTCTTCATTATAGATAAAAAACAAATACGATTGGTGGAGAGGAGAGATGATGAATTTATTGAGGACCCACACTAAGAAATCATGGGTTGGAGAACACAATATCTAAAGTAGTGACTTGCTAACATGGCATCATAGACACTACCTATGGACATCATAGGTTAGGACTGCCCTAAGTACATTTGCTAGCATCAAATTAATACTTACTTCTTAAACTTAAACAACATGATCCTGAGACTTTCTTTCACAACACAATATCTAATTATCAATGGACTTGACCCCATCAATAATTGTGTCGTTACTAGAAGAAAATACTGCAATTAAATTGCAGCGATATTGATTAAAACTATTGTCTTTATTTCTTAATGCTAGAATATAATTCTTAAACCATATAGCCTGACTTTTACTTAAACATGCCACAAGTTTAGCTTTTCTTTATGTAACCTTGCTTAGATCTTTTCTACTAAATTGCTCTTTCTGGGAGAGTGAAGGATATAATCTTATTGTGCACTTTTATATCCATACACTTTCACAAAATTCTCAATCTAATAACTCATAATAAGTAAGCACCTTATCTTGATACCTCAATCTTTTAGTACCTTTCTAGTGGACCTAACCTGGATTAAAACTTATACTTTGTCAAGCATTCTGACTTACATACCAAGTCGAAATTCTTATAGACTCAAGTATTTAGCTTTTGATAGCTGAAATATAAGGATTACATGCTTCCATGAGGACTTTTTATGCAAAAGCTCATGGGATCTTATCATCTTTTGCTCCTCCCTGTGCATCATCCGAGCTCCTCCACTCCATTCATTCCTTATCTGTCACCAAAACCACCTCCATGGCCGGGCGATGAACTAGGCACGGCCGGCTGAGCTCGTTCGCTCCTAGGGTCGGGCGGCAAGCGGGCACAGTCGATGGAGCTCGGCCAGGCGGCGAGACGGCGCGGACGGTACGGCTTCCCGGGTCCGGGCAAGGTCGCTGGAGCTCGCCTACTCCATCCTGGTGGCGAGCCGGGCGCGAGCAAGCTCCCCTACTCCAGGCGTTGCTGCGGGCGGTGGAGTCGCATGGTCCAGGGCACAGTCAGTGGAGCTCTCTCGCGGGCGATGAGCCAAGTCACCGGTGGAGGAGCTCTGATCCCTACCCTGCCCATGGGTGACGAGCTTGGGGGTGGTATGCCGGCATCACAACAGCAGCACGGCGGCGGTGTCCTGGAACACATTGAAGGGTGGGATGGGCACACCGAGCAGAAATGTTTGGCGCGAGACGGTTGCATTCTCTTCGTCGATGGAAAGCCATATAGCAATCCATAGGTTGGATTGGTATAATTGGGTCAAGGAGAAACAAATATAGGTCATAACTAAAAATATAGGTATAGCAATCCGTATAGGTATGCTACTGGATCTATTTTTGTTAGTTTTTAGCTATCCTAGCAGCTTTTAGGTATAGCAATCCATTTTACCATGCTCAAGCATCTCCAAGAGCATTGCTATATTGGATTGCTATACCTAAAATCTACTAAAAACCTAAGAAAAACTACTCCAACAGCATTGCTATACCTAAAATCTTTAGGATTTCCTATTTTTCTCTCTCCTAAACCCAAATATGCCAATCCAAAGAGCCAAAATAGGTCCTAGCCTAAAACAAGTCACGTTAGCCAACTGTCATCTTCTTCCCCGCGCAGGTCCTTCTTCGCCTCCTTGTCGCTGGCATCGACACACCCGCCCTCGATCACACCACCTCCCATGAGCTACCCAAGCCCGCTCGTCATCTCCATCTATCGACGACGAGCTCGGGGCCATCGGGGCTAAGCTCCTCCTCGCGCTCCAACCAACGCCGTTGTGCGGCCGAGCTCTATTGGTGCGTCGCCCTCGAGCACATAGCGACGGCCACCGCTCGACCTCTACACCTCCCAAACCATGCTCCGCCTAGTGCTCCGACCATTGGCCTCGCCGTCGCGCTCTCCTCACATCCTCCTCTTGGTGCTCCGGCCACCGAACCCTGCTGCCTCAGCAGAGGCCAATGAGCAAGAAGAGTTGTGTGGAGCACGACGGCGAGGAAGAATTCTTGCTCAATTTGGGGATTGCGGTCAGACTCTGACCCCGTCGAGTTGCGACGTGCGTGAGCTGTACGTGGCCATGGCGTGGGTGAACTCGATTTGGGGGCAACTTAATGTGGCTGAAGGGGAAGATGATGGGGGAGAGAATGAACAGGAACTCCAGCTCCTTTTGGCAAAAGTGGTGGGCTTCCACCCCTCTGTCGAGGGAGGAGGATGAGTGTAGGTGTGAGGATGTGTCGTGGAGGAGGAACACGATGGCGTGAGCGGATCCATCGTGACTCGTGAGGATAGAAAGAGAATTTTCGTGGATATGAAATTTTTGCAAAAAGATCCTAATATAAACATGTAATTTTTGGTAGTTTTTCTGTGTCATGGATTTTTTACTAAATGCCCCTAGAATCTAAGAGTATTTCCAAAACACTTTATAGGTATCCAGTTTTAGGTATGTTGTTGGAGAGTACAAAAATTTCTTAAAAATCTTCTCTCTCCTAAACCTAAAACAAAATATAGGTCTTCAAATTTACATATGCCGTTGGAGATACTCTATGGATCCATGTGCTCGCTGACCAGAACTGACCGCAAATAAGGTCAGGCGGCCGCAAGTGAACAACTCCACAACCAGACAAATCATCCGAGAATGAACAACTCCACAACCGGATGTGGACACTCAGCTTATCTCACACCGTCTGTTCCACTTCAATTTTCGTGTTGGGCGATTGGGCCCATCTCGCTCGGATGTCCGTTGAATCCCGTTTCACCCGCCACCTCGTATGTTCTGCTTGCCGCGTTCCCCACCCAGGCACATGTCGCCTACGGGTCCACTTGCACATTGGAACCCTAGTCGCCCATCTTCCGCCCCTGCACCCCCTCTCTTGCTCCATCTCCTCTTCCGCATGCCAGATCTGCATTCGCCTGGCTGGCACCCTCCTTTGCTACTCCGCCTGCTGCGGCTCCATCCCCTCCCCTCCGACTGCCCTCCTCTTTCTCCGTCTCCTCTTCCTCGTGCCGGATCTGCATCCGCCTGGCCCGCACCCTCCTCTGCCGCTCCGCCTTCGCGGCTCATCTACCTGCAATTGTTTGAACTAAACAATATACTGCATTGACAAACAAGAATATAAGTTACAACACACAGCAATTCAACCCAAAACGTTGTTCAGCAAAAACAGAACAAGAGCATCTAAAATGGCAAAAGTTTCTTACAAGGAAGCTTAATAATTAGCAAAGAATAATATCTTCCAGTAGTCAGGCAGTAATAATGTTTTATCTGGGTGTTGCGTTCTGAACATACAGCTCACAATATATTGTACCAGCTTTTATCTGCCCATGATACTTTTTAAAATACAAATTTGTTGATTAGCAGTACAAAGTATATAATTGACGTACTATTTCTAGGGGCAGTACAACAATATTAAGAATGCCTAGCAACTCAGAATAATTGATATATCTAAAAGGGAACGGCTAGCGTCCGAACGCCAGCCATCGGACGCATCCACAGCTATTGGAACAGAGCACTACAGCCGTCGGATCTATGGAAAGGAAAAATTCTCACCGCAACATCATACTAATGTTGCACGCAACATCAACAGCCGTTGGATCTAGGAAATGAAAAAATTCCCACCGCAGCATCATGTGGATACAAAAATCCCACCACAACATCCTATATGAAACACTTAAACAAGGATGATGAAACACTGAAACACTATAGCATGAAACATTTAAACTTCACACGTAACATCTCAAAGTAAATGCAACATCGGAATTAAACACTTACAACATAGGCGTGAAACATATGTAACATTACAACATCTAAAACTACTTTTGCAACATCCATATTGAGCACTTGCAATGTTCTTCTTGAACATCTTAAACATGTGAAAGATTTGATTGCAACATGCGTCCTCAGCAAAACCTGGCAGGCGTACCCAGGTTGCGCGGAGCACAAAGCATCTTGTGTGGGGCGCACCCCACGCACGGCTCGCCCGCCCTCGGCCACAGGGGAGCGGCGGTGCGCTCGGCGCACTCGCCCGTCCTCGGCCGTGGGGGGAGCGGCGGCGCGTCCAGCGCGGCTTTGCCTGCCCTTCGGCAGCAGGGGGCAGCGGCACGTCCGATGTGGCTCACCCGCCTTCCGGCCGCGGAGAACGACGTGTCACACTCGGATTTACACAGAAACCCGAATGCGGCCATATGTGTGCCCAGGAAGTCATAGTGCACATATAGCAAATAAATATAATAAACAGAGAATATGCTTGAATAAATAGAGTTTTACATCAGAGTTCAACATAAATAAACTAACCAATACAGCGGTAGACTAATAACTCTCAACTAAGCGAAGCCGCAATCCATAGGGACTCTGACTGGGAGAACGCAACTTAGTAGTACGGTAGATCTTCTTGAAACTTAGCAGCAGACTCATGCACATCCCAATCTGTTACACATCCGGGATTTTGTTGAATAAATAACAAGTGTAAGTAAAACATTTACTTAGCAAGTATAGCATGGGTGTATGAAGGCTCAAAGTAAGGCTAGACATGACTGAACTGCATTAGCATTTTTAGTTGGTTCATTTTAACATTATCCAAGTTACTGCAAGTGAATAGAACCCAGTTGCAACCCAATTAATAAAGTATAAGTGACATTAAGAAAAAATAGACATCATCTTCTAATTAAAAAGGATCCAGACCGCTTGTGACCCTGAGCAAGGCTATCATGATAGATTTTCACTCTGCAGAGGTTTCTCCCTTTACCCACCAGTCGCGTAAAAGCTCAAAAGAACTTTAAACCCAACCATGCGGAGGTGGATCAGACCTCACAAATCACACTTCTGAGGTGTGACCGCATAGGGACGCTGCGAGGCTTTTCACAAGACACCCTAACAAGACAGTAGCCGCTAAGGTACAACAAGGTGGTGAGACCCTAGGCACTGAGACTGACTGACGCTTACGAAGTCACACCATAAGGGGGTCAATGGCGTCCAGAGCATGGGCATCACACCCCAACATTGTGCAATGTGTGGAGTTCCCCATCGCAGGGACTCCCAACACGGGACTGTGCCTAACGAGACATAGCCAACGGATCACTCGTCCTCAGTGGAATCAAGAAACACCACGTACCTTGCTTCCCATAACGCCGTCGGCCCATCGGTAACTACTGGCAAGCTAGAGACGTACAAGCTACTTAAGCAAGACTAGAGCCATAATAGTTCTAGCGGTGGTGACATGCTCCTGGGTTGCCACTTTAAGAACCGGACCTTACGGAGAGATACTAGAACAAAGCACGAAGCACATGCTCTAGTTCCCTAAACCAAGTTGTTAAAAAGCAAGTTTTATCATTAGGTTGAAGTGAACCATTAAGTCAAAATTAACAATTAAACAATGGTGATAGTAGTTGCGCATAGCAAAGATTCTACCCATATGCAGAAACCCGAGGTAATCAAAGGACAGGATAAAAAAGACTAGGTACAACCTTAAAGGTACATCAATTTAGACACATGCATGCATGAAATAAATGATTACAAGGTGGATAGGTAGCAAGGATTGTCCGTGCTATAACTTGCCTTTATCCAAAATATAGCTGCTTAGAGTCTTCAAAATCTTCTTCTTGAAATTTCTTGTTGTTGTTCCTCTACTTGTAGCAATCATCGAGCACAACATGAAGCTAAACAAGCAAGCAAACAATGTACAACTAAGAACAGTACACCAATCAAAATAAAAGGCTTTAAAAGAGCTCACTAAAGGATATGGCTCGATGTTATGGTCACACAAGCGTAAGAATTGCTGAAAACGGAGCTACGGTTGGAAACAGACCGCTATCAGAAGATTTGTATTAAAAATAAAATAAAAGACTATATGCTTGACTAATTCTAATTAAATAATATGAAAGATATTTCAGAGAAACATCTTATGTTGGAATCAATTCAATTCTATTTAAATTTGTAAAATGAGGTAAAACTTAATCATATTTTATTTATGATTGTTTTTGTATAGATTATTCCGAATTAAACATTAACTTCAAATAAAACATACGTGAGCATCTAATCGAATAATTTTATGAACCATTTTGAACTAATCAATATTACAATTGAATCACATTTAAGTTAATGTTAATCAAATTATCATTTATTTAGGAAAGCTCGGAATTTAACTCTAATTTTCTTTTAATCATAAAGGTAGCTTTCAATTAAACATTAACCAATTTAGCATACTATATGAAAAATCAAGATATAACTTAATTATATTTTATTTAGAGAACAAATTGAATAATTTATTAATAAATTTAACATTTAATAAGAAAAATAGAGTATAAATCCTATTTAGATTTTAGTATAGAAAACACATTGAAACAACCTTTAGTCAAATTAACATTTAAATAAAAATTCAGGAACATGATATGTGCTAAATGATTATGCTAATTCGTAGTTTATTTTTATTTGAGGCTAATGCAACTTGAACGAGTTGAATCGGAGCTAGAACGCGTCATCTATGGGCTAAACAAGATTCCAGGGACCTATATGCAAATAACTATAGCCGGCAGGGGTTAGCTCAGAGGATTTCGTAGACTTGGTGAATAGTCGCTGAGAATAGAGGAAATCTCGGGGTTAGATCTGCAAAAGGAGCTCGGGCTGGGTTTAGTTGCGAGGATCTAACAAACCTAAGGGTTTTTTTGTAAAATCTCCAAGATACAAGAACTAATCTAATGGTTATGAGATTCTCGAGGGGGTCATCTGCAAAACGCTCAGGGAACTCTCGGCCATGGCGGCCGGCGGCTCTAGCGCTCCTGCTCGCCGGTGTTAGGGTGGAGGGGAAACTCGGGTGACGTGCGCAATGGGGAGAGGGGGAGTGGCGAGTCCATGGAGGTGCTCACCATCAGCGGGGGTGGCCCACACCGGCCGGATTTCGGAGGTTGGCGGTGGCGTTCGCCGGCTCCCACGGGGGTGGCCATCTAGCGACGAGATGGTGACAAGAGGCGGTGGAGGAGGTGCGGTTCAGCGCGAGGAAGCTCCTATTGGCGACGGATTAGTCCGACGTCGACCTAGGCGGTGGAACGGCGGTGGCCGCACCTATGCTCCGGCGGCGGCGGGATTTGGCGGTTGCGCGGCGCGAGCAGGGGAGAGAGCGAGGGCGGCGGCTGGGGCACGCGGGCGGCCGAGCGGCACGCTAAATAGAGCGCGGACGCTGAGACCCGCGGGGCTGCACGCCAAGGTGGTGGCGGGGATCGCGGCAGCGGCGCGGCGGTGCTCTGCTCGGCTCGGCTGCGGCGGATGACGCAGCGTGGGGTGTGGTGGCGGGAGGGAAGGAGTTGCGCGGCAGGAGGTCTAGGGCAACAGGGCGGCTCGGGAGGCGGCCTAAATAGGGGCACGGAGTTCAAGGCGGATGTGACACGCACCCCAAGGTGACGGCAACGGCGGCGCTGACTGCGCGCAGAATGCCGGCGTTGCGTCATGGGCCGCGCTCGGGGGTGGGCCGAGCGGGGGAGGCAGCGGGCGCTGGGCTGGCCCGGGAGGCGAGCTGGGCCGTCTGGGCCGCGACCGAAGCGAGCGGGAGGGAGAGGGGGAGGCCAGCCGGGTTGGGTTGGAAGGGAGTTGGGCTGGGTTTAGCTGGGCTCCGCCCGTTTAGGGATTGATGAGTCCTTTTTATTTTCAGAAATTGTTTTCATGCAAAGATAAATCTAGAGAAATCTAGATAAATCATTTAAGCCACAAAAAATACTCCAAAAATTTCAAAAATCCCAGGAAAAATCTCAGAGATAGATTTGGATACGAGGACCCAAATAAAATATTTGGAGCTCATGAAAAAGATTTTAGCATCTTTCATAAATTGGAATTAGCTATAGAAAAATAGGAATAAATCACAGGAAGTTCTAGAAAATTTTCATTAGGCTTCTAAACGCATTTTAGAAAACTTTACACAGATAAAGCCACTAAATGCAACCGGCATGAATGCAAAGCACTCAACATTAAACCTATGTTGTTTTAATTTAATTTAGAAAACAAAATTTTCCTATACTAAATCCCCTTATAATTATATAAACCTTGAACAAATTTTAGAAATTTCAGAAAATCCTCGTTTTAATTACGCTAACTAACCACATCTCAAAATTTAAAAATTTCAGGGTGTGACACGACGGCATGTCCGGCGCAGCTCGCCCACCCTAGGCCGTAGGGAAGCGGTGCTCCAAGTGCAGCTCGCTTTAGGGAGCGTTGCCTCCCGCGCTCAGCCGCGACCTCCAGCGCTCGGCTCCACGGAGATCCTCCGGCAGCGAGCCTGCGGGGAGGTCCCTCCAGGAGGTCGCCCGCAGGAGCTCATGGACCACGCCTAACTGCGCCTCGACAGAGCAGTACCCCGCGACGACGTCCTGACGGAGCACAATCCATCACACCTCGACGGAGCTCCATGTCCTGCCACCGGTGATCTGCAGTCGAGAGCGCGAGAGAGAGACCGGCCGCCGACGGTGAGTCACAGATAAGCACCGCCGCCTATGGGAGCTGTGGAAGGCACGAGAATCGAAGGCAGAGGGTAACATGCGCGACAGAAAAGCCTCTGGAAAAAGAGCAGAAGGAAGAAGCGAGATACGTGTGGTGGAAGGGCTGACCACGTGTGATTGAGCGTCCTATATTTTTAGTTTGATCAGACGTCTTGCTAATAAGATTACCGTATCTAAAATCGTGAGTATGTAGAACGAATATGCTAGTTAAAACAAATCTTGGAACAGTCCGAATATTACACAACAAACTACGTACAAATCTGTAGACACTTCAAACAGTCCAAAGGGAAAAAGTTTAATAGAACGAAAACTATAGCATATATTCTTACAGACTGACTTACCTTTACGTGGATTCTGCACATCTGGGGCCCGACCAAATTGGCCCGTAGCAAGAAATCCATTAAATCCTAGAGCATTCAGTGGATCCAGCAGCGGAACTTTTGGATCTTCAGGCTCAACCCTAGTGCCATGCCCTCGATCTAAATCCATGGAGAAGAGACGGAGGAATGGACTGGGCAATGGCGTCGGGAGCGAGGCCGGAGATGAGGAAAGAATCCAGGCTTATGGGTGAGTAGATCCAGGACGGGATGAGCTCTTGGGTGAGGGGAGAGACGCAGCAATGGCGCTTCGGCGGAGAGGTTTAAGACGCAGCAATGGCGCTTCGGTGGAGAGATTTAAGACGCAGCGAGCTTCAAAGGAAAACACGGGGTTGGGGGAAAATTATCTTGAAATCATCCGCCACAGTTTTGGTGAGCTGCAGCGCTCATTTCAATGGCAAAAACTGCCAGCTCGCCGAAGGTGTGGCGCGGGTGCCAAAGGTTCAGCGCAGCCAAACACACCCTAGCCAGAAATACTCTATGAAGATATAGTTTTCTTCTAATTATCACAGGTTGTCATACGGATCTGGTACTAAGAACTCATCACCACAGTACTAGGATTGTTTCACACAAATAGTATGTTATTATTAATATATTCCTTTTTAGTTTGTAATAAGATACAACTTTATGCATTGTTCGATGTAGCAGTTGAAATATTAATATATTTCCTTTTAAAAAATAGTATGTTATTATGATAAAAATCCTGCTACATACTGTAGACAATTATTTTAACTGAAACCAGAATGATGCCAAGGTCAGTCCATCGGGGAAAAAAACGGGTGGAAAATGATAGAGGCCACCGGGCTGTTGAAGAAGAGGCCATTTCCTTACTTCCAAATTATCTCTAGTAAGAAGAGCATTCCTGCTAATCAACCATAATAACAAAGCACTTACATAAAGACTTCACTACGTATCTGTGAACTTATGCTGAGGAGCTCGCAAGCAACGTTCAGCATATGGATATAGATCAATGCAGCAATTCCAACCAGTTCACAGAGTAAAACCATCTCAAGTTTCAACCAGCTTAGATACCGAACCTAAATCTTAAAGCTAATACTGAATTAAACCTAAATACTTTTTGCAAAAACTGTAAACCTAAAACTAGAACCGTCTGGTTTTGATATAGACGAGAGCATCTCTCGTATGCAGGTATTTTAGCTTGACCTCCAGAGAGACCTCCGGATGCTTCTGGCGGCAGCTTCAATAATAGAACCAACCATCATCAAACGAGTGAGGCGTGCCGGGCATGTCGACATTGCCAAATATGGGGCTTGATTCCTTGTCGTACCAGGGATGATCTTCGGGCATCTCGGCCACCGTCGCTGCACCGAAGGCTTCCACGTCAGCGATTTGTTGGACTCCTTCGTCCTGTGGCATCTGCAGTGGCGCCAGCATGTCATCGGGCTCCTGCTCAGCTTCAAAGACATACATGTCACCGTGTTGTTCTAGCTGTAGTTCCAGCTCGGCTGGCCGCAGCTGATAGATGTCTTCGCTGGGTTCTGTAACCGTGGCACCGAGGGGCACGCCGCCATCACCAGCGAAGTTGACAGGCTGCTCACGGCCATCGTCACCCGGCGCATCAGCAGACACGGTGCCTCCGTGAACGATGCCACCGCCGTCGTGTTCTTGCTCTGATGCCGCGACCACCACCTGAACGCCATTGTTAGCAGGAGCAGGGACAGCAGCACCATGGATGTTGACAACCTGCTCGCAGCCATCAGAGGCCGTGATGCTACCGTGCACGACGCCCTCGGTGTTGGTGGTGTTGCTCGGGTCCAGACGGTGGCCGTCGCCGTCGCCGTCGCCGCGGGGCGGCGGCGGCTGCTGCTGCTGCTGCAGGATGAACTTCACGAGCTCATTCACGATGGCGTTGTTCCACAGGTGGGCCTCGTACTCGGACAGATTGGACCGGTTCACGGCGGCGGAGATCCGGGCGAAGTCCGGCGTGAGGTGCTTCACGATGGCGACCAGCACCGCCACCTTCTCCGCCTTCTTGAGGTTGTACCCAGCCGTGAAGGGTACTGGCGTGTTCATCAGTGCCTTCTTGCCCAGGTGCGCAACCACCTCTGGCATCCACCAGAGCTCCGACGCCGTCGGCCACCACGGCGGCGGGGTGCCGGTCTTGCTCTGGTGGTGCCGCAGCGGCGGGCGGCAAGCCGGCATCAGCGCCGAGAGCATGCGCCCTAGGGTGCCGGGCTCGAACTTGGCCAGTGCCGACGCGAGCGGCAAGCCAACGGCCGACGACGACGCCGGCACGCCGTTGGTGCTAGCCATTGGCTCATGGCCGATGAACTTGAGCGGAACGGGCACCGGCTGACCGGCTGCTCGCGCCAACACCAGGGGTGCCGTGACGCCATGGACGACGGCCATCGGCGGTGAAGACGCCGCGACGTCGATTGCTGAGCCAGGGTGAACCTGAAGGCCGGGCGCTAGTGCGAGAGCGAAGGGCGTGGAGGGCCCGTTGGCGTTGGCCATTACCGGAAGGGACAACGCCACGGCCCTGCCCGCCGCGCCCAGCGTGGCTGCAGTACTCCAGCGTAGCGCGGCACCATTGACGCCGGCCATGGGGAACGCCATTGCCATGGTATTGCTTGCCGCCGAATGGAGCGGCACGTCAGGAACGGCGGCGCCTTTGGGATGCCCCATGACGTTGGGCTGGGAAGGACGCTGCTTCTTGGCCTTCTTGCCCCTGGTGATATCCTGCTTGCGCTTCTCGTCCTGCTTTGTGCTCGTGCAGGAAGACGCGCCGAGGTTGCTGGGCTTGCCGGCCATGGCTACGGTTTCCTGCATAAAGCCATGATTTAGTTTGCAATATATTCATCCTTCCATGGGGAAGAAACTAGTGCTTGAAAGTGACATGAAAATGTCGAAAAATCCGATGCATAAATTAGTAGTCTGAATTTTTCTGCTAAAAATGAGCATGATTAATTGGTATGACTGATATCTGAAAGGTTTTAGAATCCAAGTCCAAGCAATGAAAAAATGAACTTACAAAAAAAAAGAAACAAATAAGATATGGTATTCAGAAACAGATGGTTGCTCATTAACAGTGAGAACAAGGGGTACATGCACAATATGAATTCTCATTGTTCATAAAGTATGAGCAATGTTGAAAATGGTCATCAGAAAGAAGGATATTTGGTTGATCAGAATTTGGCCATGGCATTGCCATTAATCAAGACCATTGTCATTGTGCTATATTAGTATGAGCCAAAGCATCTAAACACGCTGAATCTAGCTAAAGCAACCAGCTCCCCCATGGCCCCATCAGGTACTTGTATCAAGTTCCTATACCTAGGAGGAACTACCTCACCAACTGTTCTTTTTTTTTAACTGAAAACACCTCACTGTATTGCAATAGATTGTTTCTAGAATCTCACAACCAAGCATGTATGCTCAAACTGATGTAAAATCTTATGTTCCGACTTGTTCTTTTTAGATAATGGAAAATATGTTCCGACTTGTATGTTTTCCCGCCATTGTATTTGCATGATTTATGTGAACCAAACATATCTGTTTGCTGCATATATACACGCAAATTGCAAGATTTTCACCAAAATCAACACAACAACATGACGAACTTAACAAGGAAGGAATGCGGAGAATTGAAATTTATATAAAGAAAACTCATCACAAAAAAATTGCTGACATGTTATGCAGCTCTAGCTGTAACCAAATGCTATTTCATACTCTAGTCTATAAGGCGGGCTCATAAGAAAAGAAAAATCATAGTATATGGCAACAGAATCGCATACCTTCAAACTCGACTGCTCAAGCTAAGTATTACTCCTTCGACCATGCGGAAACTATGCTCTCGCAAAGAACAAGATGCTCAAGGCGAATATATAGGACAGCTTGGAGCGGTATACGTTGGAAATACAGAACATGTCGATGCCAGCCCAACTTCCTTTTGGTGGAAGGTATTCAATTTTTATTTAGATTATTCTCTTAGTATGGTATCTCTTAGAAGCATTTGCAACCTAGGATGGCTGGAAGACAGATGACGACTGACATGGTACATCTAGCACAACAACGGTAATATTTTCCACCTGGTTCATTCATGGTCAAAGAAGAGCTGGCTTCCAAGTCATCTTTTCCAGCACACCGGGAGTATAGTAGATTTTTTTTTCAAACACGGAGGAGAGCTACGTATCTTTGTATTAACAGAGAAAAAAAAGTTCTGTTACAAGTAAAGTCCTCCCATCCCCACCCACTCTGGACCGAGCTAGGGAGGGGCACTGAGATACAAAACGAGTCGAACTACTATAAAAACACTAACAGGAGGACTTGACCAAAAATTCTAGATGAGTTAAACTCTCTCTGTTCCCTGACCTAATGCTCGGAGACCGTGAGCTCCCGCGAGACTCCAAAGGTGCTGTTCATCTTCAAAAGTGCAAAGCATGAAGGTCATGCTTGGGGCGGTACCTTGAAATATGCAAGCATCTCTCTGTTTCCATAGTAAAATTAGAATGAAATACAATGGGTTAAACTTTTATTCCATTCTCATTGGTCCATCAACCTTCCAAGTTAAGGCGAAGGGTACACCATGGCTGGGAGATCGCAGACATGAGGTGCAGTATCTAGCTGGTAAGTGTTCCAATCAGCAGATTTTGCACACTGGATGTTCCAGATCCACTCCTCTCGATGCACGTGCTCATATATGTCCGCATGTCAAGGGAAAATCTTGAGTATTTTTCCCATGAAAACAGTAAACTATTGAAGGAAGTCACCAAAGGGCGCAGCAACGAATCACTTTTTATCCATGCTTGTCATCTTCTTTTCATCTAGCTTTTGCAGTGCCCTTTCCATTCTTTCTTTCAAATAAAATAGAATATGGCTTCAAAATGTTAGAGGAAGAACAAGACTTCAACTCCTAGTCACTGAAAGGTAAGCAAGAAATACCCTTATGTTACCCTTATCAGTCCAAGTAGAGTGACTCTGAAAGTAATTTACCCTCCTGTCAAGAATGGGCCATCTCAAAAGGGTGATACTATCCCACTCAGGGAATACCTGCCCCTTTCGGCAGATCGAGCTAAATTTTGTGTTTGTATAGATGTGGTGTCCTCATGTCAATGGTCCACTTTGATTTTATCTATGTTTGCATCTACTCCTCTCTATGACACCAAGAAACCAAGTAATCTTTTAAAGTGAACTCTAAAAAACATTCTTTCCTATGTTCTATGTTCAAGTGGATGCTAGCTTCCTTAAGATTCTTGAATGTTTAAGTCTTGGATGAACATTTTTTTTACCTATTTTCACTATGATGTTTTCACCTATTTTTTTATGACTCAACAAACCAAACCTTAATTCCCTATAAAAAAGAATAAGTCCTCTCCACTCCATTATCTTATGGCTGCCCCGTCTTTCAAACTCCGCACCTTCTCAAGCTCTTCTCCACCGGACCATAAATGTTGTGTTATATGGGCTTGGAGCTTATAGAGGGCATACATGGCATGGAGAAGATATCAATGTTGAGCTTGAAGAGAGCAGGGTTGCCAAGAAGGAGCATGTTGGGGCATTAGGTCACAAATCTAGGTGATGAAATTGTTGTGCTTTCCATTCGAATGCAAAATCTGTCTTATCTTTCCTAGTGCTTTATTTGCATTCTGATTGAATTCATATGTTCTCGTTCCCATGTGTTGTGTATTCATATGCAAAGTCATGGTTGATGGCAGAAATAGTTGTGCTTTGAGTTTTGTAGGGGATTTCCATGGTGATGATGCCATTGGCCTATGGTCATCGTCAAGGCCACTATAAGAAGAACACCATAAGTGACGGGAACTTGCGAGGGGTTATTCCTAATCTTTTGATGAGAGTTGGGGTAACTCCATTTGGGGTGGACTCATCATTGTATCGCCCGACTACAACTACCAATGTGAGTGTTTTGCCTTAGCAACAATTACATCGGCCCAGATTTGTTGTTGTTCATGATGTGCCAAGAACAACAAACCTTGAACTTGCTAGCAAATGAGAAATAAGCAAGAACAACAGGACAAGTAAATAGTGGACAAACCTTGCCCAAAGATGAATCTGATACACACACAAATTTGTGGTTTTGAATCATGTAATCAAATGGTATATTCAACACGTTTTTACAAGGAAGTGTAGTGAAGGATAAACTTACATCTAAAAAAGCAAGTCTCAAATGGCAGCTACTGCTGGTTTATATAGGTGGGAGAGCAGTCAGGAGAGTGTTGAGGTTGAAACCGTAACTTAGGATGCATCCTAATGAGCTCTACTTGATTCAAACCCCTTGCCCATGATTGGAGGTACAAATGATTATCTGCACATTTTGGGTGGCTCAGGCATAATCTAATAATGAGGTTGGATCCATCAGAAAGTAGAGTTCAAGATGTTTCAAACTAGTATTCATGACCCTCAAACAACCTCCGGAGTCAAGAGCTATGACTATCTCAATCTGGCACTACCTCGAGGTCCAAACATGTTAGCCAAACATTCACTATGATCATCCCATTTGTTACACAGTGCCTGTCGGGTGGTTCTCTTGGTTACATCAGCTTCAAACTTTTTATAGAAGAGGGAATATATATTATTATCCCAGCTGCTGCATCAATCAATGATGTAGTTGTTCCTTGTTACACACTTAAAGTTATGATAGTCTGAACTGTAAGCCAAAAACAATGTTCATCGCCATGTGGAAAAAATCAAGAGGTGATTCTATGCCTGAATCTCCACCCATGAGTAGCGAAGACCTCAATTACGGCTGACTCAAGCAGCCTGGATCCCGTCTTCACCACTACTGAGCGATCCTCCTCCTTCTGAAGCAGTGACCAAAACCACATCTAGTGCATCCCCCTAAAGAGTATGTGCAGATATGAAGGCACTACGACATTGTCAAACACCACCTCATTTCTTGATAACCAGATTGCCCAACACATGGCACTTGCACCCACCAATATCTGAGACTCAAGTTTCTTATTTACCCCAAACAACTAGTCATAAAACATATGACGTACACTAGTTGGTGACAGTAATTAAAGTAAACTTCAACTTCAACCTAGTTCTTCTCCATAATTCCTAAAGATAATAAACCATCACAATGATTTAGTTGCATCCAATTCTAAGAAGAACATGTATGGGCAATCAAGAATGTGTTTACCTAGGAATTAGGCTTGTATCCTCATCCTCTAGTCATTGAACTTTGTTTTCCTTGTTCCATAGTTCTGGTTCTATCAAAGACAAGGATGTCCACATCAATAAGGAAGCAAGCACAATGAGATGTGCCACCTCCATTCTATCGTAGTCTTGTAGCTACCACCTGAGGATCCGCACGCTCAATGTGGTGGTGCTACCACCTGAGGACGGTGAGGAGGCCTACCTATCGCCTCTACTGGATAAAATACACACCTATATAATTTGAACCAAGTTAATGATGGTTCCATTTTTTGTTTGTTTTGCTACATTGCAAATAGTTTTCACTATATCCGTCAACCAAGATTACATAAAAATGACAATGTTTGCTTACGTCTTGGCCATCTAGGTTAGATGCTTCAAAAACCTTGTGACATGGTGACTTTTTAGTTTTTACCCTATGTAATGGCCTACATTGTGCTATCTAGTGAAGACACTGATATGCTTTCTCTTCCTCTTTAATTGTTGACATAACTCTACTACACGCCTGAGTAAACAAAGATGGCTAACATGGACCAATATATATGCCTTACACCTCCTCTAATGGTGCCAAGTCAGCTAGCTTATAGGTGTAGCATATCATATTTTTGTCTATGTGGAAGACAGAGAAGGAAGAGCGATATCTTGCACGCAACACATGAGGCAGACTCGTAGGGTTGTCTAGAGCTAGTGTCTAGCTCTTCACTATTAAATGATCTATTTCTTACACTATCTCTTATATCTATGAGACTCTAACCATAGGAGAAGGCCTTAAGATACCTGGGTTCTATAAAGGATGCTTTTCAATGTATTTTCGTAAAAGGAAAAAATATCTTATAGAGAATCTTTAAAGTTGATTCTTGCTACATGCCACTGAAAAAACTTATTTTTGCCACAAGGCACTACAAATCCATGGCAATTTTCTACATGACACTATAGCTTGTATAGCACTCCCTCTGTTTTAAATTATAGTTGTTTTGACTTTTTTACTCTAAGTTTGACCACTCGTCTTATTTAAATTTTTTTGCAAATTATCATATTTTTTGTGGTGGCTTGCTTTATTAATAAAAAATCTTTAAAATGCCTTAAATTTAACTATATTTACACAAATTTTTTGAATAAGACGAGCGGTCAAACTTGTGGTAAAAAAAGTCAAACGAACTATAACTTGGAATGGATGTAGTTACCATCAAACAGGTCATTAAACACTCACATCTGGGCAAGTTACCATTACCCTTCAATCAGATCATGTTTCAGCAAACTATTTGGAATCATTTCCGACATTATATTGTTTCACCAAGCCTCCGATGTGGAAGAGCTTGCTGAACAATCTTCAGATGACAAATAACCGATGTTGAGAAAGATCACTCTATAGGCTGATAACCTCCTGTGGCTAGTTGTAACACCCAAAATGCTCAATTTT
The DNA here is from genome assembly GCA_033239725.1 of Echinochloa phyllopogon. Taxonomy (NCBI): domain Eukaryota; kingdom Viridiplantae; phylum Streptophyta; class Magnoliopsida; order Poales; family Poaceae; genus Echinochloa; species Echinochloa phyllopogon. The sequence continues at coordinate 9,117,402 of BTCW01000016.1, read as the reverse complement.
AAAATTTTTGGCAAATAACTAATTATTTAATGCTTTCACCTGTTTTATTAAGGCTAAATAATAATTTTCTAAAATTTAAAATCAAATATAGGTGATAGAAACATTTATTGTTGCATTCATGCTGGTGCATTTATTTTTTTTGTATTGCTTGTGATTCAAACAAGAATTTAAATTTATTTAAATTCAAATTTGAATCACTTTGTTTGGAGCTCTAGAATAGTTGTTAGGCCCTTAGTCCACTTTTGCTCCCTGAGCTATTTCTCAAGTCCAACCTTGCTCCCTCTCCTTTTTCTTTCCGGCCCAGCCCAACTCCTTTTTTTCCTCTTTTCTTTTTCTTTTCCGCGGGCCCAGCAGCGCTACCTCGGCCCAGCTCCGCCGGCCCACTCTCCTTTCCCCTTCTCCCCCGCGCGGCCCAGCGCACCGAGCCGGCCCAGCAGCACTGCCCCCGCGCCGGTCCATCCCGCGCACGCGCCCCGCCTCCTCTCTCCTCTCTCTGCACGCCGGGCCCACGCGTCAGCGGCCACCCCTCCCTTTTCCTTTCCGAGCTCGCCGGAAATGGCGCAGCCGTGCTGCGTTACTGCGGCAGGGCCCGCACGCCGAGAATCTCGCCCTCGGCCTACTTAATTGGGCTCCCCCAACACCGCCCCACCCCTACCTACGCCCACAGCCCGCCCTAGCGCCGCCACCGCTCGCCATCGCCGTTCCCGAACCGCCGAGCAGTGCGCCGCCGCTCACCGCCGTTCTCGACGCCCTGGTGCTCCACCGCCCCGCCTGAGGCCCGGAACAGCATCACCGAGCCACGAGGAGCGCGCCGAGCTGCAGCGGGACCCCTCTCGCGCTCCGGAACACCTTCGCCGACGCGCACCGAGCCGCCGACGTCCGCCGCTCGCCGTCGACCCGCCGCTCTGCTCCATCTCCGGCCGATTCCGCGCGCCAGGAGCACCCCTGGGAGGTAATCCAGCTTCCCAGCTCCTCAATTTGCGCGATAGAGCACCGTAGCATCCAACCCCGCGGTCGCCGACGTGTTCCTCCGCCGGTCACCGTCGTTCACCCCCGTCCCTTGCCCAACACTTCACTTGAACACCACCAGTGCACTCCCTGTCGCACGCAGAAGCTCCAGCACCTAAAACCCGACCCAAGCACACCCTGGAAACCCCTCCCCGCGGCTCACCGGAGCTCCGCTCCGCCGCGCACAGCCGTCCGGCCATCTCGTCGGCCGACCCGCGCCTTAAACCCCCCAGGCCGACTCGCCTTGATTCCCTGAAGCCATAGGTCTAGACCTTGTTCAAAACCGAGCCTCGTAGCGCGAGATATTGCCAAGTCCGGCGAAGTTCGCCGTCGGCCGGGCCGGCGCCGCCGCACAGCCGTCTTCCCCGACGAGCCCGCGCGCTCAGCCGTCCGATCCGTAATCAACGCACGAGATTAGATCCCGAGCGTACCCCTTCGGTATTTAAATCTGGGCCGCTCAGATCTGATCCGACGGCCCACAGCGTGCCACGTCGCGGGTCAACGCCCGGGATAACGGTCAGCGCTGGCAATCTTTCTAAAGAGCCCCTGTCTTTTTCTGAAATTAACCCGCGGTCCATTTTAATTCAAAAATAATTACAAATAGGTCCTGTTTTATTCGTTTTAGGCCCCTGGAAATTTTAAAACTTTGCCAGCAAGCCCCCGAATCTTAGAAACGCTATAACTTTCACGTTTTAGCTCCGTTTTGCGTGATTTTCGCGCTCATGTGTTCGTAGCGTCGCGTAGAATATTTCTAGCTCCTGTTTTTGTACTGTTTTTACTGTTTGGTGTACTGTTCTAATAGATTAATTTTGTTTGCATGTGATGATTGTTTTGGAATGCGTGCGTGATGATCGTGTCCAGTCGGTGAGCCCGTAGCGTTGGACTGCGAGTACGTTGAGGACGTGCCGGAGCAGGAGTTTCAGCAGCAGCCTTACTCCGAGGAAGGCAAGTTATAGCACGGACAATCCTTGCTACCTATCTCACTTTTAATACACTATTCCTTACATACGCATGTGTCTAATACTGTTTACCATTAAGGTTATTTCCTAGCATTTATTTCCCTGTCCTTGTTTTCCTATGGGTTTATGCATTTGGGTAGTATTTTGCTAGGCGCAATTACTGTCACCTTTACTTAATTGTTAATATTGACTTAATGGTCCACTTCAACATTAACGATAAAACTTTGCTTTTAGCAACTTGGACTAGGGGGCTAGAGCATGTGCTGTGTGCTTTGCTCTAGTGTCTCCCTATAAGGACCGGTTCTTAAAGCGGCAACCCAGGAGCCTGTCGCCACCGCCGGAACTATATGGGCTCTGGTCTTGGTCTAGTAGCTTGTACGTCTCTAGCTTGGCAGTGGTTACCGAGTGGCCTACGGCGTTGTAGGAGGCAAAGCACGGGGTGATTTCGGATTCCACCGAGGACGGTAGCCCCGTCGGCTAGGTCCCGTTAGACCCAGTCCCGTGTGGGAGTCTCAGCGGCTTGAGGACTCTGCACGTTGCGCAGTATGGGTGCGATACCCGCGCTCTGGACGCCATCGACCCCCTCACGGTGGACTCCGTGGGCGTACGTCGATCTCGGTGCCTAGGTTCTCACCACTTTGTAGTACTCCAGCGGCCACTGACTTGTTAGGGTGTCTTGTGAAAGCCTCGTAGCGTCCCTATGCAGTCACACCTCGGAAGTGTTGATGTGCGTGGTTGGGTGCAAAGTTCTTTTGAACTTTTACGCGACTGGTGGGTAAAGGGCGAAACCTCTGCAGAGTGTACGATCTATCATGATAGCCTTGCTCAGGGTCACGAGCGGCTTGGATCCTTTTTGATTAGAATATGGTATTTATTCATGCTTAATGTCACTTACACTATTTTAATTGGGATACAACTGGGATTCTCATTCACTTGTAGTAACTTGGATAAAGTAAAACGAACCAACTAAAAGTGCTAACGCAGTTAAGCCAGTGTCTAGCCTTTTTGAGCCTTCATAACCCGTGCTATACTTGCTAAGTAATTCTGTTACTTACACTTGCTATTATTATCATTTTGGGCAAAATCCCGGACGGGTAACAGATTGGAGTCAGGCTGACTATGAGGTGGAGTTTCCCGAGGACTTGCCGTACTTCTGAGTTGGCGTTCTCCCAGTCAGAGTCCCTGTGGGATTGCGGCTACGCTAGAGAGTTGTATTAGTCTTCCGCTGTCCATGTATTTCTTTTATGCAAACTCTGATGTAATCGCTACTCTATGTTGAATAATGAAGCATTGTACTCTGATTTTTTTACCATATTTGTTCGCTATATGTGTCGGTGGACTTCCTGGGCACACATATGGCCGCATTCGGGTTTTGTGTAAATCCGGGTGTGACACTAGCTAAGATTTTTTTTTCTCTCATATAGGCACACGGCTGATGGATTGAGAATCATTTGGACCAGCGAGGCAGACGCAGACCTGGCGGAACTGCAACCCAAGATACCGGTGATTTGAACTGGGACATGGAGAACACTGCATTAGCGTGAGGCTGTTGATGGTCTTTGCAAAAGGGGAGGCACACTGGCGCACTGCCATCAAATATTGGGACACTGCGGTGGTCAGGCTGACCGTCCCAACACTATCGCTGGAGGACACCGCTGTTTCTGCCGCAGGATCGGAGTCACCTTCCTAGCCTCCACGACGCCGCCGAGGGGAGGGGGACGCCAAGTTGCAAGGCAAGTTTCTTCCTACTAAAACTGAATACTATCTCCGTTGGGGAAAGTATGACGTTTCGGACAGGACTATTGGCCTGTGCACGTACAGGCCAAGATTGTTGGTCTGAACGTCGTCATATAAAAATGAATAGAGGGAGTATGATAATAGGTGTGGTGTCCTTCAACAAATTACCATGGTTGACGAGCTGAGTGTTTTATGGCAAAGCCACGTTTTTTTACTAGTAGCAGCGCATGTGGCAAAGGGTTGAAGAGTGTCCATAAGCCAATTTTGCCTGTGGCAGTATTCTCCAGTCCTAACTAGGAGTTGGTCTTTTAAGTACTACGTATAACTGTAAGTGGCGCAAACTAAAAGACCAGTCACCAGCTAGTCGTCCAGAACGATGCAAAGACGCATGTCAAATCCACATTGGCTAGTCAAAGCGTGCGTGACACCTCACGCTCAACGCATTGTGGATTTGCTGTGTTTCCATGCAATCCTCTAACTGAATGACATATACATGAACCGATGAGCGGAGAATATGGTGGCAGTTCTCCCGGATTTGCTGACCGACCAAATTACACTTTTGACCGAAATATAAGCCAGTTAAAGATGCATAAAGATGGAGTAATAAACTCAAGGTAGCTTCCCTGCGAATGCTGAAGCTGAACACTATGTGACGATATGCAATGTCGTCTCGTCAGCTTGGCTTCCTGATTCGCATCCTCTTTGCAGCAGTGGTGGCATCAGCGGTGGCGGCAGGGGAGGTGAGGGACCAGGAGGAGGAGAAACCATCATCCATCTACCTCGTGTCGGTGCACGGCGAGCCCTTGGCCGCCGTGGCGTTCCAACGAGGAGCTGATCGGAACGCGACGTGGTACCGAGCCCAGAAGAAGAGGGCGGCGCGGTTCCACAACCGCCTCCTCCGGCGCGCCGCCGTGGATGACGGCGGTGGCGGCGGCGGCTCGTTCAGCTGCCGGAAGATCTACAGCTTCCACCACGCCGTCAACGGGTTCGCCGTCCACGCGACCGCCTCCGTGGCGGAGCGGCTCCGGGCGGCGCCGGAGGTGGCAGCCGTGGAGGAGGACGTGGGCACCAGGCTCATGACCACGTACACGCCGCGGCTTCTCGGCCTGCCGGGCGGCGTGTGGCAGCGCCACTGGGCTGACGGCGGCGAAGGGGACGACGGAGAGGGGGTGGTGGTCGGGGTCGTCGACTCCGGCATCGACCCCGCGCACCCCAGCTTCGCGTTCATGCCGCGGGCACGGGCTGATCCGCCCGGCAACGACGGCGCGGGCGGCCGGAAGTTCGCCGGGGGTAGTTGCAGCGTTGGGCCCATGTTCCCGCGGGGCTCGTGCAACGGCAAGATCGTCACGGCGAGGTACTTCGCTGGTGGCGCGGCGGCGGTGCTTCCGCTCGATCCCTCACGCGACCTGTCGCCGTTCGACGCCGAGGGGCACGGCAGGTGTGTTTCTTTTCTCTCATGGCTTTGTGATGTAAAAAGATCAGAAGCAAGTGAAGAGTTGCAGATCGCCCGTTTTGCAGCCACGTTGCTTCAATTGCGGCAGGGAACCGGGGAGTGCCGGTGGTCGTCGGTGGCGCAATGTACGGCTTTGCCAGCGGCATGGCGCCAAATGCAAGGCAAGACATGACACCAAGAATTATAGCTATGTAATTGCTACATGCGAATGTACATGTTCTGTTCCATCAATTGCAGGTTGGCTGTGTACAAGGCTGTTTACCCGACTGGAGGAACAATGGCTGATCTCATCGCCGCCATAGATCAAGTAAGAAATTATTCACGGGAAGCATTCCAATTTCTAAGAATCCTGACAAATTCAGGCGCAGCAAATCGTGAACGACTCTAACTGCAACCGTGTCGATTCTCAGGCAACTGAAGACAAGGTGGACGTGCTGGTATTGTCCGTCGGACCAGATGAGCGTCCCACCAGCAAAGTCACGTTCCTCAGCATGCTGGAGGTTGCTCTGCTGTCCGCAAGGAGAGCCGGCGTGTTTGTCGCCCAGGCCGCCGGCAACCGAGGGCCGGCCGAATCCTCCGTCGTCTCCTACAGCCCGTGGGTGATGACCGTCGCCGCCAGCACCACCGGCCGGAGCTACACGGCGAGGCTGGTCCTCGGCGACGGCCGCCACGTTCTGGGACTCGGCTTCTCAGGTACTACCTCCATACTATGCTTGCTCTTGGTTCGCTGATATGAAGAGGAACATTTCTTGCAGCGCCGACGCTCCAGTACAGGCTCGTCGCGGCCAGGGACGCCGCGGCGCCGGACGCCGCCAGCATGGAACGCGCGGAGGAATGCCAGGACCCGGAGGCGCTGCGGTGGCACGCCGGCGTTCTTCGCGGCAGCATCGTCGTCTGCTCCTTCTCGCAGGGCTTCTACAACGGCACGTCGACGGTGACTGCCATCCTCGACGTCGCGGAGGCCCTCGGGTTCGCCGGCTTCGTCCTCGTGGCCGGCGCGCAGTACGGCGACTTCCTAGCGCAGCCGCTCCCTTTCCGTGTCCCCGGCGTCATGGTCCCGCGGGTCGCCGACGCTCAGGTGATCTGGTCGTACTACGCGGCGCACACGATGTACGCCGGCAGCGCGACGGCGTTCGGCGCCACGGCGGCGATCGCCGAAGGAAGGGTCGCCACGTTCGCGGACGCGGCGCCGGTGGTGGCGCGGTACTCGTCGCGGGGGCCGGACGTCGCCGACGGGGAGTCGACGCCGGCGGACGTGCTGAAGCCGGACATCCTGGCGCCCGGCGACCAGATATGGGCGGCCTGGAGCGCGGCCAGCGTCAGCCAGCCAATCCTCGCCGGAGACCAGTTCGCGATGATCTCGGGCACCAGCATGGCGGCGCCCCACGTTGGCGGCGTCGCGGCGCTGATCAAGAGGAGGCACCCGTCGTGGGGGCCGGCGGCCATCGCCTCCGCGCTGTCCAGCACCGCTCGGAAGCACGACAAGCGCAAGGTCCCGATCATGTCGGAGGGCTTCCAGATCGGCTCGTTGCTCCCGGCGACGCCGTTCGACTACGGCGCCGGGTTCGTGAGCCCCGCCAGCGCGCTGGACCCCGGGCTGGTCGTCGCGCCGGAGCCCGACGACTACGTCGGCTTCCTCTGCTCCTTGCCGCAGCTCAGCGCCGATGACGTCTGGGCCGCCACCGGTGTGGCGTGCCCGGCGCCGCCGCTGGCTTCTCCGGCGGACCTCAACCTGCCGTCCGTCACCGTGGCCGCGCTGCGGGGATCCCTGTCCGTCCGGCGGAGGGTGACGAACGTGGCGAGCAACACCGAGACGTACCTCTGCTCCACGCTGCCACCGCCCGGCGTGGACGTCGCCGTGCGGCCGGGGTGGTTCGAAGTGGCGCCTGGGGAAACGCGGGAGCTGGTGGTCGAGCTCCGTGTGACCAGGGCGTCTGGGGCATTCAGCTTCGGTGAGATCGTTCTCATAGGGAGCTTGGATCACCTGGCGAGGCTGCCGCTGGCCGTGCGGGCCTTGCGACCACATGAAAGAAACGCAGCCGCTCAGGTCGGCAGTGGGACAAAGCCGGGAAAGCCTTCAATGAACCGACGAATAATACGCTGAAAATCTAGTCCTGCAAAATCAAGACCGCGCGCTACGTCTGCATATAGCATTGTAATTGGAACTGATTGCAGCTTTGATGGTACTATTCATATATCATTCGCCTTTATATGGGGAATTTTAATGTCAAAATCGGCAGCGGCAAAGAAAAAGAAAGACATCTTTGCTTTTTCATTAAACTTCTTTTCTGGAACCAGGTCATAAGAACCAGACCATCAACCACCAGTCCAATTACGAGTTCAGAACATTTCCAGCATACTAGTCAAATGTCACTCTGCATATCATTATTCAGCATACTCTACCAGGCCAGGCAAACTAGCCAAATCCCACTTTTCATATCCTATTGACCTGCATTTATCTTCTGCGACCACGGTTTTATGGGTTTGCAGCTGATAATGGCGATGGCGAGCAGATCATCGTGCCTGCTGCAGATGCTCTTACAGGGTCAGGGCGATCACTGTGCCCCTAGGCTTAGGGAAGGCCTGTCATTCTGGCCACCGGGGACCATTTCACACTGATGCAGCATCTGGAGTAGGGCTAACCCAACCACCACACTGTTTTTCTTTTTTCCATTACAAACCCGAAGCTCAGACCGGAGTAAGAAGAGGTCTCATAAATGTTAAAAGTTACAACGAAGTAGATAACTGTCAAACATGAGTACGTCATTCTTCACAACACGGACCGTTCTACTTCCAAGAAAATACCAGCCTTCGTCATTCTGATACCATGGTGTGGGTCGAGGTTGACAATAAAATGGGAGTGGTAATTGTGTGGTTTCAAAGGAAGTCCTCAAATATGGTTTGCAAGAACTCTATTAGCATCAAGAGCCATGCCATGAAACTACATGACTCTATTCTGGATGACAAAAAAGTTTACAAGTTAGTATTCAACATTGAAGTAACATGCATTTAAAATGCATAAAAACATAGAGAGCTCACCTGTTATACGTTGTAGTAGCACATTACTTGCGCCTGAAGAAAGTAGGAATCTTTATATTTTCTGCCACTCCCGATGTGAACACCATTTTTAATCCAATCTTCTCTATGAATCCACGCATCCCTACCGGTATCAAGAACACCCAAAATCTGCACCACAGTAAAATAAGGATACAGGAATATGGAACATAGTACACAAAAAAAAAGGGGAAACAAAGCACAAGATGCATCACTCATTTCCTTTACCCAGGTGGGTTGGCGGCTGGCCTACTCTTTTTTAGAGAAAGCTTTGGTGCCCACAGCAAAGTTTATACATAAACTGTTAGCTACTTCAAGAGTAATGCACGGATCATCTTATTCTTGGTTCATGCTGTATCACTGGTTCCATTTTCTACTTAATTAAATAGCACTGTTTTGGATGTCCCAACAAAACCCATCAGTTCCACTTTTACCAACACTGGGTTGACGAAGGACATATAGTATAACATCCACAATGGAATCAGCCAAATTCCAATCTTCATATATCTTTGTAACAAAGACACAGTGGACTGATTGACTAAATCTTTTTTAGCGATGGGTTTCCTATTAGGCTCATAAGAACCAGGTCATCAGACCAGACCATCAATCACCAGTCCAATTTGGTGATATTGTCTAGATATAGAACAAGGCACTCCAATCAGATCAAGTACATTAGTTGTAGCGGCACAAACTCAAAATATTAGTTCTAAAAGTTACATACATTTGAGACTCCAACAAATTATGCAAGAAATTTCGACAAAGTAGCGATGCACAGAGGGGCTTAAGGCGACAGTGATCATCAATGCATAAGAGATACAATTGAAGAAATTTTGGATGCAACCGCCACAATCCTTTTGTGCATAGTTGAGGAATCCCTTGCTTCATACATGATATGGTACCTAAAGTCAAATTGCCAAGTTTCTTTGTGGATTTGGCGGTTGCCTTCAAAAGGATGATCAGTTGTTTCCAGGTCAAAAGCATATGATCCTATCTATGAAGGTGCCTGGCCGGGTAAGTTTCTGGATTTGGGTTTCACGCCATTGTCCTCCATCCTTAAGATAGTGAAAACATGAATGTTCCTGAGTCCTAGTTCAAATTACGCTATGGTCTTCTTACCTTTGTAATTCAATGAAAGGAAATAAAGAGTTAAGGACTACTCCCTCTATCCAAAAAAATACAAGATGCTCTTGTTTTTTGGAACTTTGTATGTCTAGTCCAGTGTATAAAAACGATACTGCTTCATACTACAGAATATGTTTCTTCTATATTGATTTTGTAGTCAAATAATAGTTAAAATCTAGTTTTGAAGACAGCCAAAATAAAAATTAACCTTAAATTCTTGGACTGAGGGAGCAAAAGAAATAATTGTGTTTTTTTACTAAAACGGAAAAGACTATTCTCAAAGAATCAGTTTATCTTTATTTGCAGTATGGAAAGCATGTTACTACAGTTTCCTGAGGATTAAAACATAGTAGAGCCTAAGTTTATATTAAGCATAAGAAAGAAAGTATTTTACAGAACTATGTACAAGGGAGAGAAGAAACTAAACCAGCCACAGGGAACTGGGCAACTGGCATTTTCAAAATTCTAGTCCTAAACAATCAATGCACAGGAAAATATATAACCATTAGATAATGCATAGGTACTTGACCAGATTGAGAATATTGATGACTTTGTTACACCAACCAGTTCACCCAAAAGCTTAATTTGTTAAAGGTGTGATATGCACTTCAGCACACCATAAGCTTTCAAAAACCATTTCAAAATTTTCCATGCGTTGGCCGAAGGAGTTGGTTCCCAATGCTTTTCATTTTCCTCTTATCTTCCCTCTCTGAAACTCCCAACATCTTTCAACTTCTACCATGGCACTCTCAATGGGTTTGCTTTCTCTCAACCACCACCAAGGTTTTTCATTCATGTAGCCAGCTACTGCTGAGATTTGGGAAATATTACTCCCCATTGCTCCTGGGCTCGCTCAAGCATAGTGTGAACTGGAAGTGGATCACGAATATTTATTCAAATTTTGTTAGCCGCGGCTCAACCTTAAACTCACGTCATGACCTAATAATTAGTTAGCTCTGTGCCATATCAAGTTTGCTAAACCAAAATTTTGTAAAAGCTATATAGGAAAGATGGACAACGGAGAAGATATGCAACTTACCACTCCACCTTTCCATGGAACAAATAACGGGTAAGTCCTAGACTGCAACACCTATCATTTTAAATGACAAATTAAGAAACAAGAAATAATGGACCAATAATGTAGATTATGGACTTGCAACGACGTCAATATCTAATAATATTGAATGTAAATCCAGGAACAAACCTATATCACATAACTACAGGCAATCAAAAGCTAGAGCATGCATTGCTAAAGAAAGAGAGAAGCAATCCATGTCTTCAACTTTACAGGACGCACCTCAACTTTCTCAACAGATTGGTTTGCTGGAATTTTATTGAGAATCCTGAAAAGATAAGTTCAGTAGATCAATAAACCCTTGAAGGTCACGAAATAGTATATGTTGATTAAATTTGCATCTTACTTTTTTTGTCCAAAAATGGCTAATGATTGCAAATTGCAATGGCATCAGTGTTTATTTTAGAATAAAACATAGATTTAAATAAAAAGGCACTACTTCCAATCACAAATGAGTAACACTTTGGGATGAAATGAGGTCAAAGCAAATAAATATTGCTACAACTTGTAGACACATTGCAGGAGAGACTACTGATCAAGCATACGTTTTGAGGACCGTGCCGATGTCCAAAAGGTCAATTAGTTGTGAATGAATGGGGGTTTAAAATACAAAATTAAAAAAAACTGATAAATTATGCTTGTGCAGTATTTCAATTTTCAATAGAGTAACGTTATAAGCTGTTGCAAATATATGACGGAAGTCGTCCATGAAACAATGCCACGACCAGCTAATTGACATTTAACAAACCTTTGCTCCAGAACTGGTGCAAGGCCAGCTGTAGAAGCAGCACCACCAACCTGATAGGCACAGAACAGATTAGTCCCTCTTCCTAGTCATAGGCAAGTACTAGTTTTATTTGGAAAAAAAAATCCTGATACTCTACCAGCTGAATGCTACAGAACAGCTTCCTTTGAAGGTCAACACGTCCTGTAATCAGTGGTTGTTATTTGTTTCAAAAAAGATTCTCTTTCAAGTAAGCAATATATCAAGAAAGAGTGAAAGATGCTACCTGTCGAAAGAACGCTACTAACAATAGCATCTACGAGGCCAATGTTATCAAATTTCTTTAACCTTGTGGGAAACATTTGATAACTGTCCCACATGCCAAACCCACCATTCCCACTAGGGTAAAGACTGTCACTTGTTTGCCAAGTATCTTCCAGCATGTCATCATAGTCTTGGAACCTGAGAGGATACACAACTCGTATGAAGCAATCATATCATATTCAAATGCATAATCACCAAAGCTGAGAAACAACAAAATCTCACCAAGATCGAGGAGGTGGAGGGTACTCTTCTGGAACAAGAACCCTTGGGTAAAGAAGCCCCATAGGAGGAACCTATTTCATCACAATTTGCAGTAATTTGAATTTAACATATGCTATATATATTGTTCATATAAGAGAAATGACTGCAGAATTTTTCCTACAACTGTTCAACACCCTTTTCTAGAAGACAGAAATTGCTCGAATATCAATTGCAACAATTTGATAGTCAATTTAAATAGATAGATCCAGTTTGTGTGCGCACACTTGTGTCCGCATGGCATCTTATGATATATTTCGAAAAGATTAAGACACATCTTAACATAATGCTCACTTCTGTTGGCGTTCTAAGAAAGTGTAATCTTGTCTGCTGTCCCAAAAGGCAACAACAGCAAGGAAATGAAAGTTAAGACCAAAAGAGTATGTACGTGTTCAAGAAATTACATTAAGAGCTGATAATTTTGTCTTCTGATGCCCTGCAGATCTTTCATTATCGTATGAATGAACAAGGGCAACTGCATCAAAACTCCCACTCTGAAAAAAGGGGAAAAATATGTACTAGAATAAATATAATGCAAAGATTCCACCCCAACTGTACTGGAAACAACAGAAATGACAACAAAAGTCTTAAGGCAAGATAAAAGTTTTTCTTTCATTTTATTGACCATTTTCATATAAAGCATTGTGGTACATAGCCTGATGTAGAAAAGGAAACGAATACAAATTTAAAACAGTATTACATCTCAGCAAAACATGACCTAATGCTACTGGTTTTTTTATTTACTATATTAATAAGCATGATGCACTAAAAAAATAGCAAGCTATATCAAATGATTCATATGCCTAAGGCCGAAGATGGGGATTAATCTAGGAATTTTAGAATGATTTCATATTTCATACTAAATCCCACACATTTGGATCCCAACCTACCCTTTACAAAGTAAGAAGGCCTAAATGAGACAAGGCCAGTTACTAGGATTTCACTGCATATATCAGGCAATCCAATATATTATACTGGATCAGTTAGTCAGGTACAGCTCAAATATCATAAAAAGGGAGGGATGGATGGAGATTTTATAACTTGGAAAAAACAAAAGAAAAGGAAGTAGACTTTGTTGGTTTTCAACATGCTGAATGTACTAGCCAACATACACTTGAGAAACTGCATAATACTACAATTGTAAAACAGAAGATGCACAAAGTTTATTTTTCCATTTGCATGTGTCTATGGTTTCAGCCTTTCAGATGCATTAATCAATTCAATAGTAACATAATGGAATTGTTCAGAAGATTTACATGTTTATTCTCTCAAGAAACGTACATAACTGAAACAAAAAGCAGTCAGCTGTAGCATGTCCAACTATGAAAAACTTAATAGCTGTTGTCTTTTTATGAATTAGCAAGCTTACAATAAGCCACTTACCCTTATTTGGCAATATGACTCTTTTATTTTGTTGAGCATCAGCATATCTATTGGCTTGCTGACTGGATCAGTTTGAAAGTTTGGCCAGGTGAGATGGCGACGTTGAACCCAAAGCAGGCATCTAGAGATGTCCTACAAGACAATGAAGTTAACAAAGGATACATAATTGAGAAAGAAATAAGTGGAGTGTGTAATGAAAGAACCATATACATATAGACAACACAAGGAGATAGTGCTTTCAGCAGCAAGTTACAAAGGGTAAAATGTTAGTATTATATACCCAAAGGAATGAACATATCATTTTGAAGAAAAGGAAGAAGTCTATTTTTGGCCATCCAACTATCACCTCAGTTTGGTTTTGACCATCAAACCGCAAAACCAGGAATCATTGACCACCCAACTATCAAAACTGTTCACCGAGTGGTTTTGGTTGGTGGTTTTGTTGATGTGGACGCCACGTGGTGGTGGGCCCGCATGTCACAATTCTCCCTCCCTCCCTCCCTCCCTCCATCTCATCTTTCCTCTCTAGCAGCTTGGCCACACGCCACTCGTGGTTGCCACCGCCCTCCTCGGCTTCCACGGCCGACGCTTGCTCCGGCTCCCGCGCCGACCGTACGCCGCCCGCCCCAACTCCCATGGCCGCCACTTGCATGCCGCCCTCCCCGCTCACGCGGTCGCCATCCGCCCACCCCGGCTCCCTCGCCGGCCGCAAGCTGCCTGCCCCTGCTCCCATGGCCACTGCACACCATTCCAAGGTCAGCACGCGGCAGAGGTGGGTGCCGCAGCGCTGTGCGTGGGGTGCGCCCACGGTGGACTACGTCGTGGCCACCGTGCTGTATCGGGGTGGTGCACCCGATGTCGAGCGGCTGCGTTGGCATGGGCACTTTCGTCGTCGTCAGGGAGCCACCGCTATAGCTCCTCTGCCCATGCGTGCTTGCACCACCAGCCCCTCCGCCAGTGAGCCACTGTCATCGGTCATCTGCCCGTGCGTGTTCACGTCACCGGGGCAAGCGAGAGGAGCGGAAGAGAGAAGAAAGAGAGAGAGAAGAGAGGAGAGAGAAGAGAGGAAAAATGAGCTGATGTGTGGGTCCCATGCTACATGTCCACGTCAGCGAAACCACTCATGAAAATGGCTAAATGGCCAAATATAAACGGTTTTCATAGTTGAGTGGTAAAAGATTCCTGGTTTTGGAGTTGAATGGCCAAAACCAAACTTAGATGATAGTTGGATGGCCAAAAATAGACTTCCTTTTGAAAACTGACAGTAATGCCATCCAAAAATCAATTTATCACTAGCTCGGATGAAGGTTATGAAACCACAAAACTATGTAATGAATATGGTACACTAAAATATGCTTTAGTCAGAGTACATGTATATTATGCTTGAGTGCTATGATATAATAACTTCCCCAGACTCCATTCCACCTTGTATTCTTTCAGCATTGGGTGCGTCCTTTTTAGTGAGTCGTGTAAATATATACTATCATATTTCCTCCATATTCTCATTGAAATGGATGTGAATATTACAGAAAGCATCAAATAACAAAAGTACAAAAAGCACTTGGGAAATACATAGATAAACAGGACCAAACAACACACAACACAGAAGTACAGAACAAAGAAGCACACACATTTATCAGCAAGTCATCTACAACTAAAATGAGGAAGAGACAAGTACTTCCCATACCTCAAAAAGCTAATATTAAGGGTTTGTCCGATACAGTAAAATATTGACCAAACTATAACAATTCTGCATAACTTGTCAGTAGTGTTATAATGCTACATTAAGTAAGTTCATACTCTCCATTACAAAGCTGAAGAGAATGATACCAATCAAACAAATTGGATCTAAAAAATTTGGGGAGCTATAGAATTCTATTAGTTGTATCTCTTATCCGCTTTGTAAAATATGTGGACTAAGAACAAAAAATCAACACTGTATTAGCAGTAATTCACTTTGTTAGGACTTCTTTATGAAACAACAGCTACTCTTTTCGTTAATTTTTATACATAGCTTTGGCACTATAGTAACTGCAGAAGCAGAACTGCTGAGGGAGCTATCCACAAGGCATAAATTGCAGCATTCCTAAGTAATATGTTACAGGATGGTGAGATTAACAGATAGATCAAGACTGCAATCACATGATACCAAATTAAAGGAAGATCCCCTTGGCTGACACACAAAGTAGAAGAGAACCGAATCCACAGCAGCACATTAGAGCATGACACCCTATAGGGATAAAATGACCAAAGTAATGAAAATCTGTCGTGCTGAACATACATCTCCACCATATGGAAGTGCCAATGCTGTGTGGGGCAAAGCTACTCCATCCTGTAAACATTGGAGAAAGATGATATGTCGGTATCCAATTCAAGTTTTCCAGAAAAAATGTCCTGGCACTAAAAATAAGACCTGCATTTCCTAGCAATTAATGCAAGAATTAAAAAGCATATGCAAGGGTTATTACCTCAACACAAACTACTTGTGTAACTTGAGCGCCAATGTTAACAACACAAGCTGTGGACAAACCATTTCCGAACGCTGCAGCTAGAGCTTCCTAATAAAACATGAACATAGAATAGTTGGACGCTATTTTGTGAATCTATAAAGCTTGGCAATGTTTCTCGAATTTTGCCAGCACATATGTTCTGAGCCCAACAAAGGCATTAAGCAATCAATTTGCAGTTCACCCAAACAGGAAAATCCACACCATATGGACCACATTTAACTTAAAGCTAGCGCCCAGCTTTAGGTGCAAGTTGCTCTAGTCTAATTGTCCACTAGGAACTCATGCGCTCACAAGGATCTGATTTATGGCTAAAAACCATTGAGCTAGTGGCAACTGTACATTTGACATTATCCCATGATTAAGTAACATTATTTTGACAGTGGAGTGGAAGTACTAGCACAAATACCAACAGTTACACTGCTAACTAAGCCTCAGCTTGGCAATCAACATAACATTTCCAGCATAGTTACTTATTAACAAAAAGAAGGATCATATACATATTAGTGAAGTGCCATCTGATTTGGAGCACAATCCATTAAATGAATTAATAAATATAATTTTTCAGTACCAGAAAAACAATAACCTCAAAAATGAGGAAATTACTATAGCACCTTTATAGTACAATTACATACAGTAAGAAAAGCTATCCCCATCTTCAAATGAGATATCAAATAACTGGGACGAACAATTGCAGGGGGGCGGGGGGTGGGGAGGGGGGAAGTGGGGGGTTTGGGTTTGGTTGTGTGAAAAATGCTAGGAGATCTGAGACAAAGGCAAACCTGATGTACCACTGCTGTGCTAAATCCCAAATCGTGGAGGACAATAGACAGCATCTCTTTTATTTCTGGCATAGATTGAATAAATTAGCATTCTTCACCACAAAAATTTAACAGAATATGCCTTATGAAATATAACATACTCTTTGCGGTATAGGATACCGCAAAAAACAAAACAGAAAAGAAAATCAAACAGTTAAAAAGAGAGATTGGACAGCTGTGACTCAAAACACACCACAAAAATCAACTAATCATGAATTTATCAATTTAAGGTTCCTTGACAACATGGATAATGGATATATAAATTTGAAGCATTAGAAAAGGAAATCAGCCGAATTGATGACTGATGGCCAACATCCAGAGGACAAAGATTTAAAAACTGGAGAAGGCATAACATCAGACACCATCACGACACAAACACAGAAACAGGTCGTTTCTCCAAATGGTGGTGGATGTCTATCTCAGCAGTCCCAAAGGACATGCGAAAGGGCCTCAATTCCCTGATCATTCTAGTGGCGTGGGAGATTTGGAAACATAGAAACTCCTGTGGATTTGAAAATGCTAGGCCAAATGTTCAGGAAGTGATTGAGGCGGTCAGGAACGAAGGAAGTCTTTGGTGCAGTGCGGGAGCAAGGAAGCTCCAGGAACTGCCGGTCAGGGGTCTGAGTCTGGGAGAATAAGGGCCGGTTACTAGGACCTTATCTCTGGTCATGGTGCTGCCTTCTTTGTGCGGCGCGTGTGTGCTCTGTTCATAGATAGAGAGTGTGTGTGGTGTTTTTGTTTCTTTGTAGGGTCCCCACTAATGTTTTTTTCTACCTTAATGAAATGACACGCAGTTCTCCTGCGTGGTTCAAGAAAAAATAAAAATAAAAATAAAAATGCACCACAGGACAAATATCACAAAGCCCAATTAATTGAATCAGACTACAACCATATAGTATGTGAACATGTGCTTCAGGAAAGAATGTATTAGAGAACAATGAGTTTATCCAAACCGTCTTGCTAAGAAACTGTATTCTGTGAATTAACACTTGGCAATCATGTGGACTGAAAAAAATAATCTTAGATGTTAAACTGAAAGAAAATCAATATCGCCCTTAGCCTAAAAGGCAGTCAAATACAAACAGAACATCCGATGTAACACAGATGACGCAAAATCAATAAGTCCTCACATATAACAATAATGGTGTCTGCATTTTTCTTCATCTGTTGTTGACACTCTAAAATTACCATGTTCTATTGGTATTCTGTTATATGTCAGGTTGGCTGCAGCAATTTGCTCCTCTGGCAGCAGATTTGGTGTTCGATGATTGGTGGGACAGTGTGGCATACTGCTCCCGAGCATCAAAAGAAAGGTCTCAATTTTATGGTTGCACTCAGTGCTTGGTTATTTGGACTCACCGCAATGCTTGCGTTTTTTGACGGAGCTGCTCCTAGCATCATGAGGGCTATTAGCATTACCAACGAGGAGCGACATCTTTGGGAAATAGCAGGCGCGTATGTAATAACCCCTGTTTGGTGTGCAGAGTGTGTGAGTGTGTGCGTGCGCGTGTGGGTCCTTGTCCTGCCTTTTCTTCTTAATATAATGAAACACAGCTCTCTTGCGTTTTCGAGAAAAAAAAATCACCATGTAATCTAGCAATCACTAGGTACTGGCATCACGCAGGGCAGTATTCTATGACTTGGAAAGTGATATCAGGTCACACACAAACCCAAGAAATTCGATAAACTTTTTCATTTGGCATACCAAGTGTGTACTAAGACGTACTGATGTACTTCATGAACAGGTGGGCTCAACTTGCACCTCCTAATATTCTACTGTATGAAAGGAAAACTACCTCGGTTGTCAAATGTCTCCCCAAGAACAAGAATTGCAGAATAAAGACCTCTGTCTCTTGGGTTGATATGCAACTTTTCTGTCAGTGTCCAGTTCCAAATAGTGCGTAAATCTTCTAAAACCTGAAACATAATGTTTAGTAAATGAAAATTTAGTAGGATGGAAATCTTGTATGGGGTTCTGAGCTCTCCTGCATGTTCGAGAGAAATAAGGACATCATCTTTTAGCTTGTGTTTCCCCACCCCCTTTGGAAGCCACATACCACCTGTTGCTAGCATCCAGCTTAGGTCTTTTAGAAATGCACATTTGCACTATTTTCTAGCCCAGAGTTCTATTCATTGTCTCAAAACCAATTACTTTTAAAGCTAAAACACTCCTAGTCAACCATTATAGATTTAACAAGAGAAACCTCAGCAAATGAACTGAAATGAAACCCCATGATCTGGGCTGTGTTTTCAAGTAAATACTAAGAAAAGCATGCTACTGTTGAATTGTCTTTAATAAGAAAAGAAACATGCATTAATCCGGTTTCCTACCTGATGCAGTGAATAATTATAAGACACATTGAAATGGCCTCTCCTGATAGGACGGCTCAAACAGTATGACTCAGAAGGAGGGATTTTCAAAGCATCTTCTCCAAATATCATTTCCTTGTACTTCTCCTCAAAGTCATGGCCATTATCATCACCGGATGTGCTTGGTAGAGTATCTTCCTCAGCATCCTTGTATACTGATCTATCTGGCCAATTCGTAGAGTTCGGCAAAACAATTATAAGAAAGAAAAATTGACATGTAGAGTTTCTTTTTAACTACAGAAGAATAGAAATAACTGGGTAGCTGTTATGACAAAAAGCAGCAGGTACAAAATTAACTCCAGTTGTTTCATATGGATCAGGCAGGACACCACTAACCAGGCAGGTGTTTTGAACAGAAGTCATAACAAGCTGTCAAAAATACCGTATCGAGTAACACTGATATACAACTTCCAAAAAGTAAACTAATCTAATAATCTATAACAGAAGTACCCTAAACACAAAATATGCGGTTTAACCTTTTCTAACAACTCTGAAATGGAAAACAAAAGCAACCACTTCAATGGTGAAGTGAAATGGTCAGAAAGTACCAACTGATGTGGATGGCTTGATATTCCTTTGTGTCACATCTGCCCAAGTTAATTTACTATCGTCTCTGCTTTGCTGTGAGGAAAATCCATCGACACGTCCCATCTGAAGAGGTCAACATTACCATATCAGCAGAGATAATGCTGGAACATTTCTTAAACAACCAAAACAAAACTGAATCAAGAATTCCCCCCAAGTTAGAGATAATTTAGAACTAACTAATCCCCCCCCCTCTCCCCAACACACACATGTGCAACTGCATACTATGACACTAATACCCCCACACACACATGTGCAACTGCATACTACGACACTAATATAGCACTGTAATGTGATGTTCAACACTTCATCTTAAGGGTATCATTTGACATATGACAATGTCATTCGTATCTTTCATTGGCAACTCTAAGGACATTAATGAAAAAGTTCAGTTAATTTATGTGCTTGCTTGCAGACATTATATTTCATAAATGAGCCATCATTCCATCATTGCTGTGTAGAGTTGCTTATTGATGGCATAAATTATTTACTGGAAGATCATGCAGGGTTTCTCTTTATAAAAGATATGAGTGGCAAAAAGAAAAACAATTATTTGCTGGACGATCATGCAGGGTTTCTCTTTAGAAATAAATTAGCTTGGTAAGTCCTCAATCTTGTCTAGGTATTGTTCAGCTTATAAGCAACTCAGAACCTTACAGGTCCAAATGCACAATAAGCAACTCCCTCTGGCCTCAGTTGCACTGTAAGGGGCAGGCCTTATCATTATGACATTAGCCTAATAACCCAGTTTAACAGGTTAAACAAGTTCAAGTGTCTACCTGCCTATCCTTAGACATGTTTGGTGGAAACAAATAAAGATAAATGGGTATCTTTTTATCTGTGGGCGAGTGGAAATTGAATATGTGCATGTATTTGCCTACTGTCTCCACAGCGAACTGCTCTGGTGGACCCCATTTACTGGCTAAATACAATTTTTAACTTCCTAAGAAGAATAACAATGACTATTAAAAGGCAATCAAGAATTGGTTTAATAAAACGATTTTCTAAGTTTCCTAAGTTTGGTCATAAATAAAGAATTTCAAGGAGTACCCTGCCTCCAGGTGCCATTGTGCCACTTACTTTGTAACATGAAAAGCTGAAGTATGAGTAACATGACAAAAGGCAAGAGCTTCAGAGGTAAAGGCACATGGTCACGATACACGGTACCTTTGGAGGAAGGGGTTGGTTCGGTGAAGGCATTTCTTCATCCAAAAATGGGATCTTCATCAGTGCTGCGATCTGTAAGAGTTGATTAGCTACAGAGCCAAATATAGTCCAAAAGGTAAAATGATTGCAATAAGTTTCTTTTACAATATCATATGCGCTCT
Source organism: Echinochloa phyllopogon (assembly GCA_033239725.1). Taxonomy (NCBI): domain Eukaryota; kingdom Viridiplantae; phylum Streptophyta; class Magnoliopsida; order Poales; family Poaceae; genus Echinochloa; species Echinochloa phyllopogon. The sequence goes on along the minus strand of BTCW01000016.1, from coordinate 9,096,694 downwards.
CCCGCTCTGCATTCTGGGACGAAGTAGCATGGCAGTTGAGCATCTGCAAACAAACATAACTCTTATTCACTAAAGATACATTGAATTTACAACGCAGGCATGCAACAAACACTATAGGAGGGCATCCCTCTTATTTGCATCACCTGATCCCGCACAGAGAACTTTGGTTCTTCGCCATCCTGTGTATTGATGCGTCGCACAATGCAGTGCGGTATATTGAATGGCACATCCTGACTAGCAAACCCCATGCGCACGTTCGCAGATCCTACAAATGATGCACATTTGCTTAAATGACTAGCAACCATGAATTGCATCATGTAGGAAAAACATACTGCTTTGCTAGAAATTTCTTCCAGCCGCAAGTAGCAGCGGCATCTCACTGTCAGCAGGGCAAGTTACAAAGCAAGTAATGCACTTCACTTAAAATTTAACTTAGTTACAGCACTTTAGCATTGGATTCAACCAAGCAAAGGAGAAAACATGGCGAAATTCCCATTTTGAATTATAAAATTAACCTGAGGTTCACAGTTTCCGAGCATATTGGACCCCCATGAGGCGTGAATCACGAAGAAATAAACCGCTTAAGAAAAAGAAAAAACAGGCCGAGAAAAGTATTGATAATAATTGAGTAATTAACACGTGCGACCGTTAGGGTTTCGGCAGTGGCGCACCTGGGTTGATGACTACGAGATTGGCACCGCGCTCAGCCATGAGCTGCGACGGCACCACCGTCTTGAGGTAGTCCTGCGGAACGGGGCGGCACGGAATCAAACATCAGTCGCAACTCGCTAGGGTTTCTTGGGGGTTTATGGAGCAGAAGGAACAAACCAGATTCGTCGCAGAGGAGAAGGATAAAGGAGGGGGGCCATTAGAGCTTACCATATCGGCGGCGGCGTGCCCGGCGGAGCAGGGCGCCGGGATTGGAGGCGAAGGCGCTGTTCCTCTTCCACTGGGAGCAGTTTTGCTTTGCCCACTGGGGCTAGATTTTTCCTTTTTCCTTTTTTCAGAGCGGGTCGTGTGAATTCGTGGCTTCGTGCGCCTATGTGGGCTATCAGCTAGGCAACGGAGATGAGGGAGGTCCGGCTGATACGCCATATTAGAGCGTCTTTTCTATCTAAAATATACTCGAGTCATTTAAGTAAAAATTATTTTTTATATATTTATATTTTTCAACAGTTTTTCTATATCTTGTGCGCAGTTTAGAGAGGCATCTCGCTCTCTATTTTGACTAGCGAGAAATTTAGAATAAATAATATCTATATTTGGATATCCAATTAAAGAGGTGTTAGAGGGTGTTTTTTCACTAAAATTTCTATTTTTTTAAGTTAGAAAAAATATAAAGATTCTCTTGAAGATGCTCTCAAGCTCGTCTTTCTTTTCGAGAAAAAATAAGGCTCCCTTTAGAACAAACTAAAACTAGAGGAATTTTGGAGGATTTAGATCCTATAGGAATTTTTTCTATGAAGCCCTTTAGAACAAAGGATTGAATTCCTATCAATTATATGAAATTCCTATGGAAAGGCTTGTTCCATAGCAATTTTGGAGGAATTAAACGAAGAGGTTAGACCTCATAGAAAGTTTCCTTTGTGTCTCTCTCTCTTTCAATTCCTTTGCTTTTCTTGTACTCCATCCAAACAACCATTCCTACAATTTTCATGTGTTTCTTTATTCCATAGGATTCAAGATACAATTACATTCAATTCCTACATTTTTTCTATTCCTATGTTTCGATAATCCTATGTTTCAAAAGAGGCCTAAAACATAAACCTGGTGAACTTGCGAGCTCTCGAGATAAAACTATGTTTTTCTCATATTACACCCACAACTATATCAATTAATTCAATCTACTGCTTCGTAAGATTTGACATTTTTGTTTCTCCATAAATAAGCCATGTTTTCATTATTATAATTTTTTAGAAATATAATATAAATTTTTCATCATTATTTTTAAATGCTATCATTCCATAAAAATTTAACTTAAAACGTCACTTGTATATGGAGAAACAAAAAGATAAATCTGGCGAAGGTGTAAATTAAATCGATTGAGATACTTGTGGATGCACGAACAAGGGTGGCCGTCTATCCCCACTAGACATCTTACTCTAGGCAGTGAAGCTTATCCCAATGAGCATGAGGCTTTGATACCAATTGAAATGATCAAGATGCCTAAGAGGGGACCGAATCAGGCTTCTACATTTTTTTCATATAATTCTATCGAACAAGTCTATTTATCCCATGTGGTTAGACCTTAGAGAGTGTGACTATCTAGTCGTAAAAGATTTGCAACCTAGTTCCAACCCTAGTCGTAAAAGTTTGCAACCTAGTTCCAACCTTAAACTAACATGATAATTCTAGAAATTGAAATTGCTGAAAATAAATTGTGGAAACTAAAGAGAGTGTTGGAATGCCGATTTTTTCCGAGGTATCGAAGAGTCGGAACTCTCCCCTAGTCCTCGTTGGAGCACCCACGCAAGGGTCTTGCTCCCCTTGATCCGCGCAAGGACCAAGTGCTCACTAGCAGTAATCCTTTCTCCAACTCCATATCGGTAGATTCCAAACCGAGCACAACCTTCTTGGGGCTTCTTACAAGACTCCTTGAGAGCTCACCAAGAATACCAACTCCAAGCCGTCTAGGTGATGCCGATCATTAAGAGTAATAAACAAAGAACGTCACTTCACCTGCACAAACCAAAGAGACGGGTGGATGCATACTTCCTACTCTCTAAGCACTAATGATATCCTTAATCTCAATTAGGAAACTTGCTAATCACTTCTAGTGCTTCTCTTGCTCTCAAGCTCAAATCAATGACATAACCTTCTTGGGTGGCAAGATACCTCAAATAGAGATGAAGAATATATATATATATATATATATATATATATATATATATATATATACTATAAGGATCTAGTAGAATTGAAAACGTTTCTCACCCAAAAAATCATACCCACCCCTCACGGAGGACCCACATGTCAGGTCCAACAGTGGAAACGACGTGGAAAGTTTTTAAAAAAGTGATGTTTCTAGAGAGTTTTTGCCTTTCTTGGCATTACTTTTCTCACCATAGAGTTTCTTTATCCACCCCACGTACCCACGATATACACGTCCGTCCAACCATTATACCTTCGTAACCTTTCCAGATAAAAAAAAACTACACAAATACAACATATATCCCGTGTCCCATGGGACACACACGTGTGTCATCCCACACGCCGGATATGTCGTGGGCAGTGGCCTCGACTGGAACGAGCAAGTCTTAGACCAATACGACACGCTCAGCCTGGTTACTCAAAACGGCTGAGATCCATAATGCAGAAACAAATACAGCTAACATGGCTAAAGAAAAACTAATACGAGCAGAACACAGGTTCATTAATTACAGACTCACAGGCTATAGCATTTATCGTTAGAGTCACAACAATGGAATTGAAAGAACCATACACAAGAGGCCACAAGCGTTATGATGGTATATATGAGAGTGCAAAGCGCGTGGCCGACCCCAGGTGGAGGTGTTCGATGGCTCAGAGGACAAAATCACAAAATGTACCGCCGTGAATGATCTCATGTCTCCTCTCACGCAATTAGGAAGGGAGGTCAACAGGGCCGGTTCATAGGTCACTAGGGCCAGTTCAGGCACCGAGGCATTCTAGGCCAAGAGAAGGCATCCGCATCTTTCCAAGGTCCAAGGTTAGGATATGATCTTATATAGTATATATATAGTATAGTTATAGTATATTTAAATATATTTATTCTAATTTAAAAGAATTGCTAAATGTAGGCATTTTGTATTTTTTAAATTAAAAACAAGCACAATACGTTTATTTAAACACATCTAATATCATCCATCCTAATTCTTTCCATTAAAGTGGAATTTGATGGCTTATATTTTTATATTTTCCGATCCAAGAAATAAAGTAATCCGGCACAACTACCAAAGTTCCATTGTTTTTGGGTGTGGCCGCCTTTGGCCTGGCCACGGCTGTGGCCGCCGGCCGTGGGCTGGTCACTAGGTTTCTGTTCTAAGCCATGCGTGAGGGTTTTATATATGTTATTTTAGATGTGTATATTTTTTTTGCTATGCATGATTTATTTTATACATGTGCGTGCGTATATGTGCCTTTGCCCACCAATTACGTTACACGGATACGCACGCGTATACGGCGGCATGTGTATATATAGATATATAGAGAAGAAACCAATCCGTACCCGGCAATTCCTGTATATTAATCCATTGATCCTTCTTGACTAGAGGCCGCCGTCGTCGCATTGCACCACCTCGTCGCCGTCGACAACTCTTGCTGCGCAACCAATCCAACTAACGACGATCGATCATGTGGTGCATCGTGCTCGTTCCATTGGCCTATGTAGTATACTCGCACCATCAGGACGCTCTCTGCTAGGACAACGCCACTCTCCGTCGGGATATCGCCGAGAGCAAAAGGCGATGCTCAAGGAGGTGAAGGCCCAGCAGAATCGATGCGCCTGCACAAGGAACTACTCGAGGAGATTAAGGTGAAGCTGCATACAGGATCTCTCTACTCCTACACAGGGCAGCCAGGGAAAACAAATTAAGGCATTGGATGAGAATCCAGGTACGGTGACTGAGCTGAACTACAATGGATGCGAAACATGTAGGGGCTTTTCCTTTTTTGTCTTTTCATGTTTTGATAGCCTCCTCTCAGCTTCTTCATGCCGTGCGGTGTGAAGCTAACAGGATAATAAGCTAATAGGGTAATTATTGCGGGTGTGGGTTATTTAATTAATTTATCTCGTAACCTCCGTCATATCTGATAATTCAACATGTTTAGTGATTTTGGTTATTCCATTCAATCCGGTGATTATGTGATTGCTTGATGCATGCATGCATGGTATGTCTGTGCCAGCCTAAACTGTGTAGAGATATCCCGGTTAGACGGAAAAGGGCAGAGGGCATGATGATAGGTACATGATATGCACTCCCTTTATCTCAAAATATAGATCGTTTTATAGATACCTTGGCTATTGTTGTGCACCCGGAGCATTACTTAATTCCATTGTAAACCTATTTTACTGTATGTCATCATGCTATTTAATTCCATTGTAAATACTGGGCAACAATGGCCTGCTATTAGGCTAGCTACCCCATGCGTGGGCCCGGTTGTGGTCGTCGCAATCATAAACCGCAAATAAACATGTATTGACTACTCTCTCTGACCCGGAAAGAATACAACTCTAGCATTTTGAGGAGTCAAACAAATTTAAATTTAACCAAATTTATAAAAAGTTATTCACATTGTGGCCGACACGACGACGTCGTACAGGGTGGTCATCCTCGACGGTGATGGGAATGCGGCGTACATCTTGCATGGAATCATTAGAAAATTAGTGCGGTGTGGTTTTATTGGCGAGTGAAACCGTGAAAGTAGATTATATTATATGTATTAACAATTTTAATGTTTACGTTTTACACCATGTTATATCTATCTTATTATTTTTTCTACCGTTAGAGACATCACAAGGATATTAGCCTCGATTCTAACCAAGAGGGTATTTTTGTCAATGCTTGAAGTCCATGGATTTGAAGTTCTTCAGTTGGTCACCAAGGTTCTTCAAGACAATTGAAGGCCTTCAAACATCGACATTAATTTTCATCATTGCTTAAAAAAATATTACACAAAAAAGATAAGCTTAAATCATTTTGACCTCAGTTTACTCTTTACCAACTTACCGGTTAATTTGTCAAAAATTGGCTTAAGCTCACCCTCAAATTAATTCTTGTTTACTATGTTTTCTAATACACGCGCGTGTCGCGCATGCACTCTACTAGTATACTATAAGGATCCGGTACAATTGAAAACACTTCTAACCCAAAAAAATCCTACCCATCCCCCACAGAGGACCCACATGTCAGGTCCAACGGTGGAAAAGACGTGAACAATTTTTCAAAAACGATGTTTCTAGAGAGTTTTCTGCCGTTTTGGTATTACTTTTCTCACCATAAAATTTATTTACCCACCCCGTGTACCCACCAATGAACCAGCGCTACTACGTAACCCAACCCTACTTGGAAATTAAGCCCTTGCCATGCACGTTAACCTGTAACACCCAAAAATGGCCAATTTAAAATTTTTAGTATTTAATTAATTAATTAATGCTTGCTCCTTTTTATTGTAGGCTGAATAATAAATTTCTAAAGTTAAAATCAAATATAAGGTGTAGAAATATTTTTGTTGCATTCATGCTGCTGCATTTATTTTTGTATTGCTTGTGGTTCAAACAAGAATTTAAATTTATTTAAATTCAAATTTGAATCACTTTGTTTGGAGCTCTAGAAAAGTTGTTTAGGCTAGAGTTCGCTTTCGGCCCCTGAACTCTTCCCCAGTCCACTTCTGCCCCCTCATCTCTTCCTCTGGTTCGGCCCAGCCATCTCCGCTCGGCCCGTCACGCGCTCGGCCCAGTACCCCACGCAGCCAGCCGCGGAAGTCCATTTTCGCTCCTCCAACTCTTCCCCCCCGGCTCGACTTCGCCCCCCAACTCTTTTCCCTCGACCCAGTCCGCCGGCCCATTCCCGCTTCTGCTCCGGCCCAACTCTGCGACCGCACCCCCTCCCTCTCCTCTCACTGCCATTCGGTCCCACCTGTCAGCCCCCCCTTCTTTCTCCTCCCGTCTTCTTCCTCCTCCCGACACCGAGCAGCAGCGCCGGCCATCCCCGCCGGCATGCGCCGCCGACGACCCCACCGCCGTCCCAGGACCGACCTCCACTCAAGCCCGGATCGTGTGCCCCACCAATCCACACCACCCTGGCTCATCTGACACGCCCCCACCCCTTTCTCCGCGCGACACCGCAGCCGCGCGCCCCGCACTCGCTGCCCGAGACCGCCGCGCCATTTCCGCGTGCGCTTTCCATACCAAGCACCCCAAGGTCCCCAGGCAGCTTCCACGAAACTTCGCGCACCTCCCTTTCCTTTTTCACCCGTCCCCAGTAAGGAAACCGAGCTCGCCCGGCTTGGAAAGCACCCGCCGCCGCCGCGGACCTTCCATAAACGCCGGCGAGCGCGTCCCCGTCGCCCCGAGCCTCCCCAAGCTCCTACAAGAAGCGCCTGAGCACCCCCGAGCCCCACCCGACCTCGCCATCGCACGCCAAGTCCACCCGAGCCTCTCCACCGCCCTGCCCGCGCGCCGCCGAGCTTGCGCAGCGCCGCCGCACGCTGTCAGGCTGCTCCGGCGTGTCTCCCGGCCGACCATCACCACCAAGCTGTTAGCCAGAAGGTACTGAAGCTCCCTATGCACTCCCCATCCCTTTTCCTGCCTCGATCTAACTTCTCCCCAACGCCCACAGCGCCGCCGCGGAGGGATCGCCGTCGTTCCTGTCGACCGAGCCATCTCCGGTCGATTCCCTGCACCAGGCTCTTCCTCAGAAGGTAACAGGTCCACCCAGCCCTTTAATTTTGTCGCCTGAGCACCGTAGCTAGCTCCCCCTCGATCGCCGCCGTCGGTCGTCCGCCGGCCGTCGTCGTCCGGTTGCCACACCGCGCGAAACACTCTTGGCACGTCACGAATGCACTTGTTAAGTTCTCCAGTATCTCCAGAGCCAAAAACCCGAACCAAAAACTCCCCAGAACCCACTCCCCGCGGTACACCGGAGCTCCCCTCCGCCGCGCGCCGCCGTCCGACCCTCTCGCCGGACATTGGTCGACTTGAACCCCCTGGGCCGACTTGTTGTCTTCCCTGAGTCTGTAGGACCAAGCCTTGTGCCATTTGGTGCTCCCAAGCTCGAGTTATGGCTGATTCCGGCGAAGATCGCCGTCGGCCCGAGCGGCGCCGCCGCGTCTCCTTCGTCCCCGGCGAGCACCACCGCTAGAGCCGTCCGATCTCAAATCGATGGCCGAGATTAGATCAAGCCATACCCCTTCGCGTTTTTAATCTCAGCCGTCCCGATCCGATCCAACGGGCGCGTACCGGTTCACCGAGGCGTTTTTGTTAAAGAGCCCCTCAACTTTTCAGAAATCAACCCGCGGTCCATCCCAGTTCAAAAGACATTACAGATAGGTCCTGTTTTCTTCGTTTAAGCCCCTGAGTTTTTGAAAAATAGAACCCGTGGTCCAGCTCGCGTAGTTTTATACGTTAGCCCCTGGCGACTACTGTTAATTACGTATCGGTCCCTGGGTTTTCGCAGTTAGGTCCCTGGAAGCTTTAAAACCTCACCAGCAAGTCCCTGAACCTTAGAAACGCTATAACTTTCATGTTTTAGTTCTGATTAGTGTGATTCTTGCGCTCATGTGTTCGTAGCGAAGCGTAGAATCTTTCTAACTCCTGTTTTTGTACTGTTTCCACTATTTGGTGTACTGTTTTTAATAGAATTAATTTGTTTGCATGTAATGATTGTTTTGGATGCTTGCGTGATGAACGTGTCCAGTCGGCGAGCCCGTAGCTTTGGACTTCGGGTACGTTGAGGACGTTCCAGAGCAGGACTCGCAGCAGCAGCAGCAGCAGTACTCCGAGGAAGGCAAGTATTAGCACGGACAATCCTTGCTACCTATCTCACTTTTAATACACTGTTCATTACATACGCATATGTCTAATACTGTTTACCATTAAGGTTGTACCTAGCATTTATTTCCCTGTCCTTGTATTCCTATGGGTTTTTGCATATGGGTAGTATTATGCTAGGCGCTGCAACTAATACTTTGTTTAAATGTTAATTCTTGACATAATGGACCTCTATAACTTAATACTAAAACTTGCTTTTTAGCAACTTGGATCAGGGAGCTAGGGCTTGTGTGTTTTGCCTGGCCCTAGTGTCTCTCCCTAAGGACTGGTTCGTAAAAGCGGCAACCTGGGAGCCTGTCGCCGCCGCCGGAACTATAATGGCTCTGGTCTTGGTTGAGTAGCTTGTACGTCTCTAGCTTGGCAGTGGTTACCGAATGGCCTACGGCGTTGTAGGAGGCAAGGCGCGAGGTGTTTTCGGATTCCACCGAGGACGGTAGCCCCGTCGGCTAGGTCCCGTTAGACCCAGTCCCGTGTTGGGAGCCACCGTGAGTGCGGGAGCTCCGCACGTTGCGCCATTTACTTTGTTGTTGGCATGATTTGCCGGCGCGTGGACGTCATTGACCCCCCTCACGTTGCGCCCTGAGGGTCAGTCAATCTCGGTGCCTAGGTTCTCACCACCTTGTAGTACTCCAGCGGCTACTGTCTTGTTAGGGTGTCTTGTGAAAGCCTCGTAGCGTCCCTATGCAGTCACACCTCGGAAGTGTCGACGTGCGTGGTTGGGTGCAAAGTTCCTTTGAACTTTTACGCGACTGGTGGGAAAAGGGCGAAACCTGTGCAGAGTGTACGATCTATCATGATAGTCCGGCTCAGGGTCACGAGCGGCCTGGATCCTTTTATGATTAGAAGATGATATTTATTACTGTTTAATGATGACTTACATTAATTAATTTGGGATACAACTGGGATTCATCTAGAGTAGTAGTTATGATTTAAAACGAACCAACTAAAAGTGCTAATGCAGTTAAGCCAGTGTCAAGCCTCCTTTGCCTCATCCCCCGTGCTATACTTGCTAAGTAATTCTGTTACTTACACTTGCTGTTGTTATTATTTTGGGCAAAATCCCGGATGGGTAACAGATTGGAGTCAGGCTGATTATGCTGTGGAGTTTCCAGAGGATTTGCCGTACTTCTGAGCTCGCGTTCTCCCAGTCAGAGTCCCTGTGGGATTGTGGCTACGCTAGAGAGATGTATTAGTCTTCCGCTGTCCATGAATTTATTTTTGAAGCACTCTGATGTAAACGCTACGCTATGACGGGATTAAGAAAGCATTGTACTATGATTTTACCATATTTGTTCGCTATATGTGTCTGTGGACTTCCTGGGCACACATATGGCCACATGCGGGTTTTTGTGTAAATCCGGGTGTGACAGATTGGTATCAGAGCCGTGTTGACTGTAGGAACGCAGCCTAGATAGTACTTTTGACAAATTACTAGGAGACCCCCATGACTTTAATTAGCTACGAATTATCAAAAACCTAAAGTCGAGTCTTGTGTGGAAATTATGCCTTTAAGTGCTTGTATTTATTGTTATTATGCATGTGTTTGATTTGGTTCTTTGTAATGATTGTGATGGGCGTAGACACCTGTCTGCTATCATCTAGATGTTGGAATAAGGCTTAAAGACTTTATTGTTTAGATAGCAGGGGGGATTACATATTTTCTCGTACTAACCAACTGACATCTGACCTTTGTGAATATAGATGGCTAACCCCAGGGGCAATGCGGGTGGCCAGCCTCCGAACCAGAACCCGCCCTTGGACCCGAATCTTTAGATACCCACCATTGAGCAGCTGATGTATGCTCAAGTCCAGATGATGCAACAGATGGCTGAGACCATGAGGCTGATCCAGCAGAACCAACAGAATCCACTTCCTCAGGCAGCTGCTCCGCCCAGAGACAAGAGGGGCGAGTTTCTGAAGGGACGCCCGCCGATCTTCAGCAAAGCCAGCGACCCCCTTGAGGCAGACGATTGGCTCAAGGCAGTGGAGAGACAATTGGACATCGCCCAGTGCGACGACAGGGAGAAGGTACTGTACGCCAGAGGGCAACTTCAGGCGCCGGCGTTGGATTGGTGGGATTCATACCAGTCCACTCGCCCGGCCGGTACTCAGATCACCTGGCAGCAGTTCAGCAGCAGCTTTCGTGCACACCACGTGCCGGAGGCTTTGAGGACTTTGAAGAAGAGGGAGTTCTTGGCACTGAAGCAGGAAGGGATGAGTGTCACTGCTTATCGTGACAAGTTCGTCGCGTTGGCCCGTTATGCTCCAGAAGACGTGGCCACCGACCAGAAGAAGCAGACCAGGTTCCGTGACGGTCTGCAGGATGCCCTGCAGTACCAACTGATGTGCACTAAGTTCCCGACCTTTCACGAGCTGGTGGACGACGCTCTGATGTTGGAGCACAAGCGCCGTGAGATGGAGGACAAGAAGAGGAAGCTCCAGGGGCAGCAGATGGGCAGTAGCAGCCGTCCTCGCTTCGCACCCCCACAGAGTCAGCAGGTGGGAGGCCAGCAGCGCTTCCAGGGCCAGTCCGGCATGCTCAGTCGTGGCCAGTACCAGCAGCGTCCTCAGTTCCCTCGGGCGCCACAGCAGCAGCGTCCTCAGGGTCAGCTACAGATGGGTCCAGTTCAGCGCAGCCAGGTGCCACCAAGACCAGTTCAGCGTCCGGGTCCAGTCGGCCCCGCAGTGACAGGACAGAGGTGCTACTACTGTGACGAGCCCGGGCATTATGCCAATGCTTGTCCTCGCAGAGTTCAGGGTGCCGCCGGTCAGAGCAGCACTCAGAGAGTTGGACAGCCGCAGGGTCAGCAGCAGGGAAGTCGTGTTCCGCAGACTCCCGTCCGGGGCAAGCTCAACCACACCGGTGCAGAGACAGCAGAGACATCCACTGATGTTGTCGTGGGTACGTTCCTCGTCAATTCGACCCCCACCATTGTTTTATTTGATTCTGGAGCTTCGCATGCTTTCATTTCTGCTACTTTTGTGAAGAGGAATCTAATAGCCCTGAAACCCATGAAGAACACTATGCTAGTAAGCTCACCGGGGGGTGAACAGCGGGCCACTCTACGGTGCCCCCATGTTCCCATCATAATAAGGGGGGTAGAATTCAAGGCAGGTCCGATAGTCCTGGAGACCCTTGGATTTGATATGATCCTGGGTATGAGCTGGATGACCAGATATGATGCAGTGATCCGGTGTGCTACGAGGACCATACAGCTGACAGCCGAATCCGGTGACAAGGTGGAGTATCAGGCAGCCAGTTCCTCAGAGCAAGGTCAAGCCAATCAAGCCGAAGGAACGACACCTGAAGACATCAGAGTGGTGAGCCAGTTCCCGGATGTGTTCCCTGACGAGTTGCCAGGTATGCCTCCAGAACGAGATGTTGAATTCATTATTGAACTAAAACCTGGCACTGCACCTATAGCCAAGAGGCCGTATAGGATGGGAGCAAAGGAGCTGGAAAAGCTCAAGAAGGAGTTGGACGAGTTGTTGGCCAAGGGGTACATACGTCCGAGTTCTTCGCCGTGGGGAGCACCGGTATTGTTCGTCGACAAGAAGGATGGTACACAGAGGTTGTGTGTGGACTATCGAGCCCTCAACGTAGTGACCATCAAGAACAAGTATCCATTGCCAAGGATTGATGATTTGTTCGATCAGCTGAAGGGAGCTTGTGTGTTCTCCAGGATAGATCTTCGATCGGGCTATCATCAGATGAGGATCCGACTGTCGGATATTCCTAAGACCGCTTTCACTACTCGGTACGGGTTGTATGAGTTCACAGTCATGTCCTTTGGGCTGACAAATGCTCCTGCATACTTCATCTACCTAATGAACAGCGTGTTTATGGACTGCCTGGACAAGTTTGTGGTGGTGTTCATTGATGACATTCTGGTCTTCTCCAAGAATGAGGAAGAACATGAGGAACACTTGAGACTGGTGTTGCAAAGACTCCGAGAACATCAGTTGTATGCCAAGCTGAGCAAGTGTGAATTCTGGTTGAAGGAAGTGGCATTCTTGGGTCATGTGTTGTCCAATGGAGGAGTGGCAGTCGATCCGAAGAAAGTCAGCGATGTATTGAGCTGGAATCCACCACGGGATGTGAGCGAGATCAGGAGTTTCCTTGGGATGGCCGGGTATTACCGACGGTTCATTGAAGGATTCTCCAAGATTGCTAAGCCGTTGACTGCTTTGCTGGAGAAGAATGCCACGTTTGTGTGGACAGAGGCGTGCCAGGTCAGCTTCGAAGAGTTGAAGAAGAAGTTGACTACAACCCCAGTGCTAGTATTGCCAGATTTGGCTAAGAGTTTCTCCATCTACTGCGATGCATCTCGTCTGGGACTGGGTTGCGTCCTTATGCAGGAGGGCAGAGTCGTGTCTTATGCGTCCAGACAGCTGAGGAAGCATGAGCAGAACTATCCGACACACGACTTGGAGTTGGCAGCTGTGGTACATGCCCTAAAGATCTGGAGACACTACTTGATTGGGCACAGGTGTGATATCTACACTGATCATAAGAGCCTCAAGTATGTCTTCACTCAGACAGATCTGAACATGAGACATCGCAGATGGTTGGAGCTGATCAAAGATTATGATCTGGAAATCCACTACCACCCAGGAAAGGCCAACTTGGTGGCAGATGCTCTGAGCAGGAGAAGTTATGTGAACAGGATCACTGGTCACTGTTTGCCTGAAGAACTCAGCCGAGAGCTTGAGAACATGAGCCTGGGATTCGTCACCAGCATTACAGAGATGGCAGTAGAGCTCACACTCGAGCAGGAGATCCGGAGAGGTCAGCTGCAAGATGAGAAGATCAGAGAGATTGTGGGGAATGTTGCTCTAGGAAAGGCCCCTGGATTCCGAGTTGATGATCAGGAAACTCTATGGCATGGAAAGAGGATATGCGTGCCAGACATAGCGCAGATCAGAGAAATGATTCTGAGAGAGGCACATGACTCAGCCTATTCGATCCACCCAGGCAGCACTAAGATGTATCAGGACATCAAGGAGAGATTCTGGTGGTACGGATTAAAGCGTGATGTGGCTACTCACGTGGCATTATGCGACACATGTCAGCGGGTCAAGGCAGAACATCAGAGGCCAGCTGAATTGCTTCAGCCGTTGAAAGTTCCGGAGTGGAAATGGGAGGAAGTTGGCATGAACTTCATCACTGGCCTGCCCCGCACTCAGAGATGATTTGACTCCATTTGGGTGATTGTTGATCGTCTGACCAAGGTGGCCCACTTTCTGCCAGTAAAGACCACCTACACAGGCGCCAGACTAGCAGAGTTGTACATGGAGCGAATTGTGTGCTTACACGGAGTGCCGAAGAAGATTGTGTCAGATCGTGGTACTCAGTTCACCTCACACTTCTGGCAGAGATTACATGAGTCTATGGATACGAAGCTGCACTTCAGCTCAGCTTACCACCCGCAGACAGATGGTCAGACGGAGCGGACCAATCAGATACTAGAGGATATGTTGAGGGCTTGTGCATTGCAGTACGGTGTCAGCTGGGATAAGAGTTTGCCGTATGCAGAATTCTCCTACAACAACAGCTACCAGAAGAGTCTGCAGATGGCACCGTTCGAGGCATTGTATGGCAGGAAGTGCCGGACCCCATTGTTTTGGAATCAGACTGGAGAAAGTCAGGTCTTTGGTCCGGAAATACTCAGAGATGCAGAGCGGCAGGTGCAGGTGATCAGAGAGAACCTGAAGGTGGCCCAGTCCAGATAGAAGAGTTACGCCGATGTCAGATGGAGGGACCTCAGCTTCAAGGTTGGAGATTTTGTGTACCTCAAGGTGTCACCCATGAGAGGTGTAAAGCGGTTCAATGTCAAAGGCAAGCTGGCGCCTCGTTACATAGGACCGTTCAGGATACAGGAGCGGATGGGCGAAGTGGCATATCGGCTAGAGCTACCTGAGAGACTAGCCGGGGTACACGATGTGTTCCATGTGTCCCAGTTGAAGAAGTGCTTGCGGGTGCCAGAAGAGCAGATCCCGATTGATGAGCTGAATGTTCAGGAGGACCTCACATATGAGGAGTATCCGATCAAGATCCTAGAGGTGTCAGAGAGAGTGATGAGGAACAAGACCATTCAAATGTGCAAGGTGCAGTGGAGCCGGCATTCAGCAGATGAAGCGACTTGGGAGCGAGAAGAAGATCTCAAGTCCGAGTACCCACAGCTCTTCGCTTATACATCCGAATCTCGAGGACGAGATTCATCTTAAGGGGGGTAGGTTTGTAACACCAAAAAAAAATGGCCAATTTAATTTTTTTTAGTATTTAATTAATTAATTAATGCTTGCTCCTTTTTATTATAGGCTAAATAATAAGTTTCTAAAGTTAAAATCAAATATAAGGTGTAGAAACATTTTTGTTGCATTCATACTGCTGCATTTATTTTTGTATTGCTTGTGGTTCAAACAAGAATTTAAATTTATTTAAATTCAAATTTGAATCACTTTGTTTGGAGCTCTAGAAAAGTTGTTTAGGCTAGAGTTCGCTTTCGCCCCCTGAACTCTTCCCCAGTCCACTTCTGCCCCTTCCTCTCTTCCTCTTTCCAGCCCGGCCCAACAATTCGCGCAGCCCGCGGACAGAAGTCTGTTCTTGCTCCCCGAACATTTCCCTGAGTTCACTTTTCCACCCTTTCCCTTTCTCTCCAGTCCGGCCCGTCCTCCCTTTTCGGCCCAGCACCGGCCCACTCCCTTTCCCCCTTCTCTCTGACAGACAGGCGGGACCCACCTGTCAGACTCTCCTTCCTCCCCCTCGTCTCCCCCCTCCCGACACCCAGCGCCGCTCGCGGTCCAGCTCGTCGTCGTCGCCCACCGCCGTCCCAGGACCGACCTCCCCTCGAGCCCGGACCATGTTCCTCACCCCACCGCACTAGCCCGGCCCGGTTTACCCCTTACCCCACGCGACGCCACAGCCGCGCGCGCCCCGCACTCGCCGCCCGAGACCGCCGCGCCATTCCCGCGCGCGTTTTCCATACCGAGCACCCCAAGGTCCCCAGGCAGCTTCCACGAAGCTTCGCGCACCTTCCTTTCCTTTTTCACCCGTCCCCAGTAAGGAAACCGAGCTCGCCCGGTTTGGAAAGCACCCGCCGCCGCCGCGGACCTTCCATAAACGCCGGCGAGCGCGTCCCCGTCGCCCCGAGCCTCCCCAAGCTCCTACAAGAGGCGCCTGAGCACCCCCGAGCCCCACCTGACCCCGCCATCGCACGCCAAGTCCACCCGAGCCACTCCACGCCCTGCCCAAGCGCCGCCGAGCTTGCGCAGCGCCGCCACACACCGTCAGGCTGCTCCGGCGTGTCTCCCGACCGGCCATCACCACCAAGCTGTTCACCAGAAGGTAATAAAGCTCACCGACCCTCCTACGATCCTCTTACACTCACGACCGTGGCTAATTACGTGTTGAGCTTCCCAGCGCCGCCGCGACCGTCCCGAGCGAGTTCACCACCGTTCCCGCCTCCCGAGCCATCTCCGACCAATTCCGTTCGCCAGAAGCTTCCTCAGGAGGTAACACATCCACCCCTATCCTCAATTTCAGCGTTAGAACACCGTAGCTGGGTTCCCCGCGTTCGCCGTCGTCGGCCGACCGCCGGCCCGTCGTCGTCCGGTCGCTACACCACACCAAGCTCGCTTTGCACAACCTCTATGCACTTGTTAACCTACCCAGCAACTCCAGCACCAAAAACCTGAGCCTTAAATCCACCCGAACCGAGCCCCCGCGGTACACCGGAGTCCCACTCCACCGCGCACCGTCGTCCGACCCCCTCGCCGGCCTTTCTTCGACTTGAACCCCTTGGGTGAACTCGCCATGTCTCCCTGAGTCCGTAGGACCAAACCTCGTCGCAAACCGAGCCTTGTAGCGCGAGTTATGGCCAACTCCGGCGCGTTTTCACCGCGGCCGAGCGGCGCCGCCGCGCGCGGTCGTCGTCTCCAGCGAGGCCCGGCCTCGGGCCGTCCGATCTCAGATCGACGGTCACGATTAGAACAACCGATACCCCTTCGCGTTTTAAATCCAGTCCGTCCAGATCAGATCTAACGGCTGCCACGCGTCCAGGCCGAGTCAATACCGGTCAGCGCTGGCTGTTTTTCTAAAGAGCCCCTCAACTTTCTGGAAATCAACCCGCGGTCCAGCCCAGTTCAAAAATAATTGCAGATAGGTCCTGTTTTATTCGTTTAAGCCCCTGAGTTTTTGAAAAATAAAACCCGCAGTCCAGCCACGTAGTTTTACGCGTTAGCCCCTGGCGGCTACTGTTATTTACGTTTAGGTCCTCGGTTTCTCGCGAATAGGTCCCTGGAAGCTTTAAAACCTCACCAGCAAGTCCCTGAACCTTAGAAACGCCATAACTTTCTCGTTTTAGCTCCGATTAGAGTGATTCTTGCGCTCACGTGTTCGTAGAAAAGCGTAGATTATTTCTAGCTCCTATTTTTGTACTGTTTTCACTGTTGGTGTACTGTTTCTAATAGAATTAATTTGTTTGCATGTAATGATTGTTTTGGATGCTTGCGTGATGAACGTGTCCAGTCGGCGAGCCCGTAGCTTTGGACTTCGAGTACGTTGAGGACGTTCCAGAGCAGGACTCGCAGCAGTAGCAGCAGTACTCTGAGGAAGGCAAGTATTAGCACGGACAATCCTTGCTACCTATCTCACTTTTAATACACTGTTCATTACATACGCATGTGTCTAATACTGTTTACCATTAAGGTTGTACCTAGCATTTATTTCCCTGTCCTTGCATTCCTATGGGTTTTTGCATATGGGTAGTATTATGCTAGGCGCTGCAACTAATACTTTGTCTAAATGTTAATTCTTGACATAATGAACCATTATAACTTAATATTAAAACTTGCTTTTTAGCAACTTGGATCAGGGAGCTGGGGCTTGTGTGATTTGCCTGGCCCTAGTGTCTCTCCCTAAGGACTGGTTCGTAAAAGCGGCAGCCTGGGAGCCTGTCGCCGCCGCCAAAACTATAATGGCTCTTGTCTTGGTTGAGTAGCTTGTACGTCTCTAGCTTGGCAGTGGTTACCGAATGGCCTACGGCGTTTTAGGAGGCAAGGCGCGAGGTGTTTTCGGATTCCATCGAGAACGGTAGCCCCGTCGGCTAGGTCCCGTTAGACCCAGTCCCGTGTTGGGAGCCACCGTGAGTACTGGAGCTCCGCACATTGCGCCATTTACTTTGTTGTTGGCATGTTTTGCCGGCGCGTGGACGTCATTGACCCCCCTCACGTTGCGCCCTGAGGGTCAGTCAATCTCGGTGCCTAGGTTCTCACCACCTTGTAGTACTCCAGCGGCTACTGTCTTGTTAGGGTGTCTTGTGAAAGCCTCGTAGCGTCCCTATGCAGTCACACCTCGGAAGTGTCGACGTGCGTGGTTGGGTGCAAAGTTCCTTTGAACTTTTACGCGACTGGTGGGAAAAGGGCGAAACCTGTGCAGAGTGTACGATCTATCATGATAGTCCGGCTCAGGGTCATGAGCGGCCTGGATCCTTTTATGATTAGAAGATGATATTTATTACTGTTTAATGATGACTTACATTAATTAATTTGGGATACAACTGGGATTCATCTAGAGTAGTAGTTATGATTTAAAACGAACCAACTAAAAGTGCTAATGCAGTTAAGCCAGTGTCAAGCCTCCTTTGCCTCATCCCCCGTGCTATACTTGCTAAGTAATTCTGTTACTTACACTTGCTGTTGTTATTATTTTGGGCAAAATCCCGGATGGGTAACAGATTGGAGTCAGGCTGATTATGCTGTGGAGTTTCCAGAGGATTTGCCGTACTTCTGAGCTCGCGTTCTCCCAGTCAGAGTCCCTGTGGGATTGTGGCTACGCTAGAGAGATGTATTAGTCTTCCGCTGTCCATGAATTTATTTTTGAAGCACTCTGATGTAAACGCTACGCTATGACGGGATTAAGAAAGCATTATACTATGATTTTACTATATTTGTTCGCTATATGTGTCTGTGGACTTCCTGGGCACACATATGGCCACATTCGGGTTTTTGAGTAAATCCGGGTGTGACATAACCACAGATCATGCATGCAAGTTTGCTTCTATATAAGCCATGCAAGTTTCTTTTATCTCATTATTGCGTTCCAAACTCCGCATTCTTCCGCGATAAATCTCTGGAGCCTCAACCTCTGACAAACATCCCAGGGCATCGCATCTCATCGGCGTCCCCCTCCGCCATCTTGGGTCTAATAGTAGTAAGCCTTCAATTCGTTCACATTCAGTCCGTATCCCACCTCTATCTTTATCCCGTCTCATCCATATCACATCTCATATTCAATCTATCTATCAAGGTACATGGATCATCGTACCCCGTGATGTCACGAACACTGGAGACCCAGGTGGAAGATTGGTCGACGAGACTAACCACTACAAGAATAACTCACATCCGCACCCCTCATATGCCTCGGTGCACTTAAGATCCGGTGCTAATGTAACGTTAGCACCGGGTGCGAAATTGGGGCGCCCTCGGGAACCCTTTAGCACCGGGTGGTATTACGACCCGGTGCTAAAAGTCCCCTTTAGCACCGGTTGGTGTTACAACCCGGTGCTAAAGGGTCCCCCTCCTTTAGCACCGGGTGGTATTACGACCCGGTGCTAAAGGGTCACCCTTTAGCACCGGGTGGTGTTACGACCCGGTGCTAAAGGCCCTTTAGCACCGGTTCATAAATACGATCCGGTGCTAATGTAGGTGTCACATGCTACTTCAAAAGGAGCGCATCTTTAATCCTATCACATGTGTTGTGTAGGTGAGATGGTTAGGTGGGTGCACGCGCGCGAGCCAAGAGGTCTTGAGTTCGAATCCCGCAATACGCAAATATGCAAATATTTTTGGCTAGTGCCGGTGCTAAAGGGCTTTCCCACCCGGTGCCAATGTGCATGATTCTGGTAGTGAACGTTGCACGTCCTACCGGCGCTACTAATAAAAAGCCGATCTTAAGGCAAAAAAGGGCTTATTACCACCCTAAAAAGGCTAAGAAAGCTGCAGCAAACGTCAACCTGATAAACTCCATAGCCTTTGCTGAGAAACAAGATATCGTCTGTATGTACTTGTTACGTCAACTCCAGCCAGACCCATCGCCGGCCATAGGTGTGAATACCTGTACGTATCTGAGTGCACCATGTATTTAATACACACGTTAACATAATTTCTCAGTCTTGGATGAATTTAATAACTGGCTTCGTCCCAATGATGGATATACAAGACTATCAATATGTGAAAAACAAGATGCAGATTTGGTGCGTGGTTGAAACGCCAGGTATTTGATTTTTTTGTTTCAAATATTTGTTTAGCTTTAGCCAATCCACGTGATCGGTTACGGTTTGTCTAATCAGTATACGTACGTGATCGGTATGTTCAGAATATATTTAGGTGTTGTTTCCCATATAACCAATCTTTTGCTAGGTAGTCCAGATAATCTTGCCATGCTATTTTTTTTTGTTTTGCCACGTAACTAAATGGGTCTATGTACTCTAATTCTCTTTTTTGTTGCAGATATTCCTTCCAGTACAATTAACCATGTTGTTGCTACAAACACCACGTGTAGAACTGTTTCTGGAGCAGACACCAGAGGCTCGGAACAGAGATAGGGGAAATTAAGAGATATGACTGCATGCCTGGCTTTCTTAGGGAGAAGAAGATTTCCAATGCATCTTAAAATCGGAGATGAAGAAAGTGTTGTCTCAAGGTACTTTATTGTCGCACCCGGATTTACACGAAACCCGAATGTGGCCATATGTGTGCCCAGGAAGTCCACAGACACATATAGCGAACAAATATGGTAAAAATCAGAGTACAATGCTTCATTATTCAGCGTAAAGTAATGATTACATCAGAGTGCTTCAAAAATGAATACATGGACAGCGGAAGACTAATAAATCTCTCTAAGTGTAGCCGCAATCCCACAGGGACTCTGACTGGGAGAACGCCAACTCAGAAGTACGGCAAGTCCTCTGGAAACTCCACAGCATAATCAGCCTGGCTCCAATCTGTTACCCGTTCGGGATTTTGCCCAAAAATAGTAATAACAGCAAGTGTAAGTAATGGAAATTACTTAGCAAGTATAACACGGGGGATGAGGCAAAGAGGCTTGACACTGGTTTAACTGTATTAGCACTTTTAGTTGGTTCATTTTAATCATAACTACTACATTAGATGAATCCCAGTTGTATCCCAAATTAATTAATGTAAGTCAACATTAAGCCGCAATAAATATCATCTTCTAATCATAAAAGGATCCAGGCCGCTCGTGACCCTGAGCCGGGCTATCATGATAGATCGTACACTCTGCAGAGGTTTCGCCCTTTTCCCACCAGTCGCGTAAAAGTTCAGAAGAACTTTGCACCCAACCACGCATATCGACACTTCCGAGGTGTGACTGCATAGGGACGCTACGAGGCTTTCACAAGACACCCTAACAAGTCAGTAGCCGCTGGAGTACTATACGGCGGTGAAAACTTAGGCACCGAGATTGACTGACCCTCAGGGCGCAACGTAAGGGGGTCAATGGCGTCCACGCGCCGGCAATTCATGCCAACAAAAGTAAATGGCGCAACGTGCGGAGCTCCCGCACTCACGGGGGCTCCCTACACGGGACTGGGTCTAACGTGACCTAGCCGACGGGGCTACCGTCCTCGGTGGAATCGGAGAACACCCAGCACCGTACCTCCCACAACACCGTAGGCCACTCGGTAACCACTGCCAAGCTAGAGACGTACAAGCTACTCAACCAAGACCAGAGCCATTATAGTTCCGGCGGCGGCGACAGGCTCCCAGGTTGCCGCTTTTACGAACCAGTCCTTAGGGAGAGACACTGGGGCCAGGCAAAACACTCAAGCCCCAGTTCCCTGATCCAAGTTGCTAAAAAGCAAGTTTTAGCATTAAGGTTGAAGTGGGCCATTAATACAAGTTTAACAGTTAAGCAAAAGTGACAGTAGTTGGGCCTAGCAAAATACTACCCATATGCAAAAACCCATAGGAATACAAGGAAAGGGAATTAAATGCTAGGAATAACCTTAATGGTAAACAATATTAGACACATGCGTATGTAATGAACAGTGTATTAAAAGTGAGATAGGTAGCAAGGATTGTCCGTGCTATAACTTGCCTTCCTCGGAGTACGGCTGCTGCTGCAAATCCTGCTCCGGCACGTCCTCAACGTACTCGAAGTCCAACGCTACGGGCTCACCGACTAGACACGATCATCACGCACGCATCCAAAGCAATCATTACATACAAACAAAAGTAATACTATTAGAACAGTACACCAAACAGAGAAAACAGTACAAAAACAGGAGCTAGAAATAATCTACGCTTCGCTACGAACACATGAGCGTGAAAATCACGCAAATCGGAGCTAAAACGTGAAAGTTATAGCGTTTCTAAGGTTCGAGGGCTTGCTGGCAAAGTTTTAAAATTTCCAGGGGCTAAAACGAATGAAACAGGACCTATTTGTAATTATTTTTGAACTGGGATGGACCGCGGGTTAATTTGGCTAAAACCGAGGGGCTCTTTAGAAAAACTTCCCGCGCTGACCGGTACGTTCTGGTTTGACCTAGAGCAGGGACAGATCTGGACCGTCGGATCTTGATCTAACGGCTGAGCTGTGTTGGGGAATATGGTCGTCGGCGGCAACCATAGACGCGGCGGCGCTGCGCTCGCGACGGCGGCGAGCTCGCCGGAGTAGCTCGAAAACGGGGGTAGGGAGCTCGGTTTGCGATGGATCTTGGTCAGGGAGGACGCTGGGGCCATGGCGAGTCCACCCAAGGGGTTCTCGACGACCGGGAGGTGGTGTGGGTGGTGTGCGGCGGTGGACGGCGGCAGCCGTCTCCGGTGAGGCGGGGAGCACTCGTTGGAGTGAAATAGAGGGGCGAGTTTTGGCGCTACGCGATCACGGAGGCACGGCGAGCTCACCTGGGTGACTCACGACGGCGATGGGATGACGGAGAGCGCAGACGTCGTGGAGAAGCGGCTCGTCGGACCTGGGGAACGACGGCGAGTGGTTAGGCGCAATCCGAAGGTGAAAGGAGGCCGGGGTTGGATTGTTTAGGCTCAATACCTCCTCAGGGAGCTCCGAGGTAGATCGTTGTTGAGGATTTGGCGCTGGTGACGGAGATCGACGGCGGACGGAGCTCGGGGCGGCGGTCGCCAATGTCGGCGGTGCGAGGCAGGTGGAGGCGTTGCGGCTCAGGATTTGCTCGAGGGAGATGGGTGAGGGTTCGCGTGCGGTACTTGTAGTGGCCAAGGGCCCTCGGTGTGCGGTCCACGCCGAAATCGCGCGGTGGCCGGCGGCGGGGCTCCGCCTTCCAAGTGGAGGAGGACCTTCCAATTGCGGGGCACCCCGGAAAAGGAAAGGAACGAGGGAGGGGATCTTCGGCGAAGCCTCGTGGAGGGGGTCCGCGGGTCGCTCGAGCGCGCTAGGAAGGAAATCGGCCGGCTATGCCGCTGCTCATGTCCTCCGGCCGGGCGTCGCGGCGGGGAAGAAGGAGCTGACGGGGCTGTCCCACATGGCAACGAGAGAGGGAGGCGAGGCGCGGCTGCGAGCTGGGCCGGCTGAGTTGGCTGGGCCGCGGTGGAGGTGGGGGAGTGGGCCGAGCGGGGAAAAGAAAAGGAGGGAGAGAGCTGGGCCGCGCGGAGTGCTAGGCCGGACTGGGAAGAAAGAAGAGGGGGCGAAAAGTGAACCAGGGAAAAGTTTAGGGAGCAAAACTGAACTATGGGCCTAACAACTTTTCTAGGGCTCCGAACAAAGTGATTCAAATTTGAATTTAAATATATCTGGCACACATATCCTCTTCCCATGCCATAGAGTTCCCTGATCATCAACTCTGAATCCAGGGGCCTTTCCCAATGCAACATTCCCCACAATCTCTCTGATCTTCTCATCCTGTAGCTGACCTCTCCGGATCTCCTGCTCGAGTGTGGGCTCCACTGCCATCTCTGTGATGCTGGAGACGAATCCCAGACTCATCCTCTCAAACTCTCGGCTGAGCTCCTCAGGCAAACAGTGTCCAGTGATCCTGTTCACATAACTCCTCCTGCTCAGAGCATCTGCCACCAAGTTGGCCTTCCCTTGGTGATAGTGGATCTCCAGATCATAATCCTTGATCAGCTCTAACCATCTGCGCTGTCTCATGTTCAGATCCGACTGAGTGAAGACGTACTTGAGGCTCTTATGATCAGTGTAGATGTCACATCTGTGTCCAATCAAGTAATGTCTCCAGATCTTCAGGGCATGTACAACAGCTGCCAACTCCAAGTCGTGCGTCGGATAGTTCTGCTCATGCTTCCTCAGCTGCCTGGACGCATATGACACGACTCTGCCCTCCTGCATAAGGACGCAACCCAGTCCTAGACGGGATGCATCGCAGTAGATGGAGAAACTCTTAGCCAAATCTGGCAATACTAGCACTGGGGCTGTAGTCAACCTCTTCTTCAACTCTTCGAAGCTGACTTGGCATGCCTCTGTCCACACGAACGGTGCATTCTTCTCTAGCAAAGCAGTCAGCGGCTTAGCGATCTTGGAGAATCCTTCAATGAACCGTCTGTAATAACCGGCCATCCCAAGGAAACTCCTGATCTCGCTCACATCCTGTGGCGGATTCCAGCTCAACACATCGCTGACTTTCTTCGGATCAACTGCCACTCCTCCATTGGACAACACGTGTCCTAGAAATGCCACTTCCTTCAGCCAGAACTCACACTTGCTCAACTTGGCATACAACTGATGTTCCCGAAGTCTCTGCAGCACCAATCTCAGATGTTCCTCATGTTCCTCTTCGGTCTTGGAGAAGATCAGAATGTCATCAATGAATACCACCACAAACTTGTCAAGATAATCCATGAACACGCTGTTCATTAGGTACATGAAGTATGCAGGAGCGTTGGTCAATCTAAAAGACATGACCAAGAACTCGTACAACCCGTACCGAGTAGTGAAAGCGGTCTTAGGAATATCCGACTGTCAGATCCTCATCTGATAATATCCCGACCGGAGATCTATCTTGGAGAACACACAAGCTCCTCTCAACTGATCGAACAGATCATCAATCCTCTGCAGCGGGTACTTGTTCTTGATGGTCACTTCGTTGAGGGCTCGATAGTCCACACACAACCTCTGAGTACCATCCTTCTTGTCGACGAACAATATAGGTGCTCCCCACGGCGAAGCACTCGGACGAATGTACCCCTTGGCCAACAATTCGTCCAACTCCTTCTTGAGCTGCTCCAGCTCCTTCGCTCCCATCCTATACGGCCTCTTGGCTATAGGTGCAGTGCCAGGTTTTAGTTCAATAACGAATTCAACATCTCGTTCTGGAGGCATACCTGGCAACTCGTCAGGGAACACATCCGGGAACTGGCTCACCACCCTGATATCTTCAGTTGTCGTCCCTTCAGCTTGATTGGCTTGGCCTTGCTCTGAGGAACTGGCTGCCTGGTACTCCACCTTGTCACCGGACTCTGCTGTCAGCTGAATGGTCCTCGTAGCACACCGGATCACTGCATCATATCTGGTCATCCAGCTCATACCCAGGATCATATCAAATCCAAGGGTCTCCAGGACTATGGGACCTGCTTTAAACTCTACCCCCCTTATTATGATGGGAACGTGGGGGCATCGTAGAGTAGCCCGCTGTTCACCCCCTGGTGAGCTTACTAGCATAGTGTTCATCATGGGTTTCAGGGCTAGTAAATTCTTCTTCACAAAAGCAGCAGAAATGAAAGCATGCGAAGCTCCTGAATCAAATAAAACAGTGGCGGGGGTCGAATTTACGAGGAACGTACCCATGACGACATCAGTAGCTGTCTCTGCTGTCTCTGCACCGGTGTGGTTGAGTTTGCCTCGAACCGGAGTCTGCGGTGCACGACCTCCTTGCTGCTGACCCTGC
This sequence comes from Echinochloa phyllopogon, assembly GCA_033239725.1. Lineage (NCBI taxonomy): Eukaryota > Viridiplantae > Streptophyta > Magnoliopsida > Poales > Poaceae > Echinochloa > Echinochloa phyllopogon. The sequence continues at coordinate 9,071,263 of BTCW01000016.1, read as the reverse complement.
GGCTGCCCAACTCTCTGAGCGCTGCTCTGACCAGGGACACTCTGAACTCTGCGAGGACAAGCATTGGCATAGTGCCCAGGCTCGTCATAGTGGAAGCACCTCTGTCCTGTCACTGCGGGGCCGACTGGACCCGGACGCTGAACTGGTCTGGGTGGCACCTGGGGACGCTGAGCTGGACCCATCTGTGGCTGACCCTGAGGACGCTGCTGCTGTGGCACCCGAGGAAACTGAGGACGCTGCTGCTGGTACTGGCCACGACTGAGCAAGCCAGACTGACCCTGGAAGCGCTGTTGGCCTCCCACCATCTGACTCGGCGGAGGTGCGAAGCGTGGACGACTGCTGCTGCCCACCTGCTGTCCCTGGAGCTTCCTCTTCTTGTCCTCCATCTCACGGCGCTTGTGCTCCAACATCAGAGCGCCGTCCACCAGCTCGTGAAAGGTCGGGAACTTGGTGCACATGAGCTGGTACTGGAGAGCATCCTGCAGACCGTCACGGAACCTGGCCTGCTTCTTCTGGTCGGTGGCCACGTCTTCTGGAGCATAACGGGCCAACGAGACGAACTTGTCACGATAAGCCGTGACACTCATCCCTTCCTGCTTCAGAGCCAGGAACTCCTTCTTCTTCAGAACCATCAAAGCCTCCGGCACGTGGTGTGCACGAAAGCTGCTGCAGAACTGCTGCCAGGTGATCTGCGTACCGGCCGGGCGTGAGGACTGGTATGAATCCCACCAATCCAACGCCGGCCCCTGAAGCTGCCCTCCGGCGTACAGCACCTTCTCTCTGTCATCGCACTGGGCGATGTCCAACTGCCTCTCCATTGCCTTGAGCCAGTCACCTGCCTCAAGGGGGTCGCTGGCCTTGCTGAAAGTCGGCGGGCGTCCCTTCAGAAACTCGCCCCTCTTGTCTCTGGGTGGCGCAGCTGCCTGGGGGTGATGTTGGTTCTGCTGGATTAGCCTCATAGTCTCAGCCATCTGCTGCATCATCTGAACTTGAGCATACATCAGCTGCTCAATGGTGGGGATCTGATGGTTCGAATTCAGGTTCGGGGGCGGATTCTGGTGCGGAGGCTGTCCGCCCGCATTGCCCCCGGGGTGAGCCATCTATAATCACAAAGGTCAGATGTCAGATGATTAGTACGAGAAAATATATACCCCCTCCTATCTAAACAATAAAGTCCTTAAGCCTTATACTTATATCTAGATGGTAGCAGACAGGTGTCTGCGCCCATCACAATCATTACAAAGAACCAAATCAAACATATGCATAATAACAATAAATACAAGCATGTAAAGACATAAACTCACGCAAGACTCGACTGTTAGATTTTTGAAAAGAACACGGGGGTCTCCTAGTAATTTGTCAACCGTACTATCTAGGCTGCGTTCCTACAGTCAACATAGCTCTGATACCAATATGTCACACCCGGATTTACACGAAACCCGAATGTGGCCATATGTGTGCCCAGGAAGTCCACAGACACATATAGCGAACAAATATGGTAAAAATCAGAGTACAATGCTTCATTATTCAGCGTAAAGTAATGATTACATCAGAGTGCTTCAAAAATGAATACATGGACAGCGGAAGACTAATAAATCTCTCTAAGTGTAGCCGCAATCCCACAGGGACTCTGACTGGGAGAACGCCAACTCAGAAGTACGGCAAGTCCTCTGGAAACTCCACAGCATAATCAGCCTGGCTCCAATCTGTTACCCGTTCGGGATTTTGCCCAAAAATAGTAATAACAGCAAGTGTAAGTAATGGAAATTACTTAGCAAGTATAACACGGGGGATAAGGCAAAGAGGCTTGACACTGGTTTAACTGTATTAGCACTTTTAGTTGGTTCATTTTAATCATAACTACTACATTAGATGAATCCCAGTTGTATCCCAAATTAATTAATGTAAGTCAACATTAAGCGGCAATAAATATCATCTTCTAATCATAAAAGGATCCAGGCCGCTCGTGACCCTGAGCCGGGCTATCATGATAGATCGTACACTCTGCAGAGGTTTCGCCCTTTTCCCACCAGTCGCGTAAAAGTTCAGAAGAACTTTGCACCCAACCACGCATATCGACACTTCCGAGGTGTGACTGCATAGGGACGCTACGAGGCTTTCACAAGACACCCTAACAAGTCAGTAGCCGCTAGAGTACTATACGGCGGTGAAAACTTAGGCACCGAGATTGACTGACCCTCAGGGTGCAACGTGAGGGGGTCAATGGCGTCCACGCGCCGGCAATTCATGCCAACAAAAGTAAATGGCGCAACGTGCGGAGCTCCCGCACTCACGGGGGCTCCCGACACGGGACTGGGTCTAACGTGACCTAGCCGACGGGGCTACCGTCCTCGGTGGAATCGGAGAACACCCAGCACCGTACCTCCCACAACGCCGTAGGCCACTCGATAACCACTGCCAAGCTAGAGACGTACAAGCTACTCAACCAAGACCAGAGCCATTATAGTTCCGGCGGCGGCGACAGGCTCCCAGGTTGCCGCTTTTACGAACCAGTCCTTAGGGAGAGACACTGGGGCCAGGCAAAACACTCAAGCCCCAGTTCCCTGATCCAAGTTGCTAAAAAGCAAGTTTTAGCATTAAGGTTGAAGTGGGCCATTAATACAAGTTTAACAGTTAAGCAAAAGTGACAGTAGTTGCGCCTAGCAAAATACTACCCATATGCAAAAACCCATAGGAATACAAGGACAGGGAATTAAATGCTAGGAATAACCTTAATGGTAAACAATATTAGACACATGCGTATATAATGAACAGTGTATTAAAAGTGAGATAGGTAGCAAGGATTGTCCGTGCTATAACTTGCCTTCCTCGGAGTACGGCTGCTGCTGCAAATCCTGCTCCGGCACGTCCTCAACGTACTCGAAGTCCAACGCTACGGGCTCACCGACTAGACACGATCATCACGCACGCATCCAAAGCAATCATTACATACAAACAAAAGTAATACTATTAGAACAGTACACCAAACAGAGAAAAGAGTACAAAAACAGGAGCTAGAAATAATCTACGCTTCGCTACGAACACATGAGCGCGAAAATCATGCAAATCGGAGCTAAAACGTGAAAGTTATAGCGTTTCTAAGGTTCGGGGGCTTGCTGGCAAAGTTTTAAAATTTCCAGGGGCTAAAACGAATGAAACAGGACCTATTTGTAATTATTTTTGAACTGGGATGGACCGCGGGTTAATTTGGCTAAAACCGAGGGGCTCTTTAGAAAAACTTCCCGCGCTGACCGGTACGTTCTGGTTTGACCTAGAGCAGGGACAGATCTGGACCGTCGGATCTTGATCTAACGGCTGAGCTGTGTTGGGGGAATATGGTCGTCGGCGGCAACCATAGACGCGGCGGCGCTGCGCTCGCGACGGCGGCGAGCTCGCCGGAGTAGCTCGAAAACGGGGGTAGGGAGCTCGGTTTGCGACGGATCTTGGTCAGGGAGGACGCTGGGGCCATGGCGAGTCCACCCAAGGGGTTCTCGACGGCCAGGAGGTGGTGTGGGTGGTGTGCGGCGGCGGACGGCGGCAGCCATCTCCGGCGAGGCGGGGAGCACTCGTTGGAGTGAAATAGAGGGGCGAGTTTTGGCGCTACGCGATCACGGAGGCACGGCGAGCTCACCTGGGTGACTCACGACGGCGATGGGATGACGGAGAGCGCAGACGTCGAGGAGAAGCGGCTCGTTGGACCTGGGGAACGACGGCGAGTGGTTAGGCGCAATCCGAAGGTGAAAGGAGGCCGGGGTTGGATTGTTTAGGCTCAATACCTCCTCAGGGAGCTCCGAGGTAGATCCTTGTTGAGGATTTGGCGCCGGTGACGGAGATCGACGGCAGACGGAGCTCGGGGCGGCGGTCGCCAATGTCGGCAGTGCGAGGCAGGTGGAGGCGTTGCGGCTCGGGATTTGCTCGAGGGAGATGGGTGAGGGTTCGCGTGCGGTACTTGTAGTGGCCAAGGGCCCTCGGTGTGCGGTCCACGCCGAAATCGCGCGGTGGCCGGCGGCGGGGCTCCGCCTTCCAAGTTGAGGAGGACCTTCCAATTGCGGGGCACCCCGGAAAAGGAAAGGAACGAGGGAGGGGATCTTCGGCGAAGCCTCGTGGAGGGGGTCCACGGGTCGCTCGAGCGCGCTAGGAAGGAAATCGGCCGGCGATGCCGCTGCTCATGTCCTCCGGCCGGGCGTCGCGGCGGGGAAGAAGGAGCTGACGGGGCTGGCCCACATGGCAGCGAGAGAGGGAGGCGAGGCGCGGCTGCGAGCTGGGCCGGCTGAGTTGGCTGGGCCACGGTGGAGGCGGGGGAGTGGGCCGAGCGGGGAAAAGAAAAGGAGGGAGAGAGCTGGGCCGCGCGGAGTGCTGGGCCGGACTGGAAAGAAAGAAGAGGGGGCGAAAAGTGAACCAGGGAAAAGTTTAGGGAGCAAAACCGAACTATGGGCCTAACAACTTTTCTAGGGCTCCAAACAAAGTGATTCAAATTTGAATTTAAATATATTTAAATTCTTGTTTGAATCACAAGCAATACAAAAATAAATGCAGCAGCATGAATGCAGCATTAAATGTTTCTATCTCTTATATTTGATTTTAAATTTTAGAAAATTATTATTTAGCCTTTATAAAATAGGTGAAAGCATTAAATAATTAATTAAATGCCAACAATTTTAAATTTGAGTATTTTGGGTGTTACATTTATTGGCTCCATGTATGTGAGTAACCACGCATAACGTGCTATAATTTTACTCCTGTCTCTATTCTTATTTGGCAGACCAATGTAAATGTTGTTAGTTCAGTTGATTCCGCAGTCACACAAGTGCTGACACGTCCAAAGTTTTTTATAGATATATGCTTCTTATTTTTATTTAGCTATGTATGTTTTATTTAATTGGGTTTTTAGGTTAATATTGTAATCTTTGTTTTGTTTAAATTTTTTTCATATAGATAAAGTTTGTGTCTACTGTTTTCACATGCATGCGTCGCGGCATGTGACTCCGTCGTCGCCGTTCGTTCTCTCCCCTCCTAGCTCTATTAAATGCAGCTAATAATATAGTTAGCCGCGCATGCATCCGTCGTTAATTATCATTTGCATGCATGCAGCCAGGAGGGCAATCGTACGACGTGTCGCTGGGTCGCTGCGAGTCTGCGACGCGCGCACGGCGAGCCAGACGGCGGCGAACAACAGCATCCCAGCGCCGACATTCAACCTCGACTGTCTCGCCCGAGTGCTCAGAGGTCCGGTCATCACTGCAGATGACATTCTGCTTCCGCGCACTCGACTCGATGCTGCCAGATTGCCAACCAAACAACACTTCCACAAGCTTTGCTCATGGCGCTTCAAAAAGCCACCTACACGGATGCTGCCACTGGTCAAGACGGGGGAGGCACCAGCAGCGATGGGAAGTAACGAGTCAGCGGGGAAGAAGGAGGATGTGCACCAGCTAAGGATTCTGGACAATTGCTATATGCAATACATGTTCTTGAATGCCCGGGCGAAGGTGATGTCGATGGCAAAGAGTGCAACAGCTGAGGTGATGAATGTTTAAGTTACAGCCCGGTCTTTTGTCACCACTGTTTTTTGGATTGGATGATTGTTGTCTTCTTAGTTCTTGATTATATTTTTTGATCAGTTTAGCCAAACTGAGCTTGTAGATCTCTGCCACGAAACTACGGTAGATCGATTAGTTTTATCGAAGTTACTGTATTTACATACCTAGGATTTGTAGATGTATGGAATCATTAAAAAATTAGTGCAGTGTTGTTTTCTTGGCCAGTTAAACTATAAAAGTAGATTATATTTGTAACACCCTAAAATAGCCTATTTAAAATTTTTAGTAATTAATTGATTATTTAATTTATTGCTCATAATTTACATAGGCTAAATATAAAATTTCTGGAAATTAAAATCAAATATAAGGTTAGAAACATTTTTGTTGCATTCATGCTGGCTGCATTGTGTTTTGGTTGTGTGCGGTTCAATTGGAATTTAAATCTAATTTAAATTCAAATTTCAACCACCTCTGTTTGAGCCCTAGAAAAGTTGTTTTGGCCAAAGTTCGATTCTCCTCCCTGAACTCCTTCCCCGGGCCATCCTTTCCCCTTCTTCTTTTTCTCCAGTTCGGCCCAGCTCCTCCCCGCTCCACTTTCGGCCCAGCTCAGCCCACGCGCGCGCCTGCTCCCTTCGTCCGCCATGCGGCCCAGCGCGGCCCATCAGGCCAGCCCCGGCACCAGCGCCGCGGCCCCTTCACCTCGCTCTCTCACTGCCAGCCCGGGCCCGCGCGTCAGGCCGCTGATGTCACGCCGACGTCACCTACCTTCTTCCACCTCCGATAATGGCGCGGCCGAGCGCCTCTGCCGCGGTAGGACCGCACGCCGAGGCCGCTTTCCCCGCGCCTACTTAATCCGGCCCGCGACGCCGCTCCGCTCCCCTCATCCCCATTGCCCCAACCCTAGCCGCCACAGCTTCCCCAAATCACGCCGCTCCCGAGCCGCCGAGCCGAGGTTCGTCGGCCGCCACCGACCCAACGCTCTGGTATCTCCCCGCCCTGGCCAGTCCTCGAATAAGCCTCGCCGCACCACCAGGACCGTGCCAAGCTGCTCCGAGCTCGTCCCCGTGCCCTGCAACTCCCTCGCCGACGTTCACCGACGCGCCGCCGAGCTTGCGCAGCGCCGCCACACGCCGCCAGGCTGCTCCGGCGTGTCTCCCGGCTGGCCATCACCACCGAGCTATTCGCTAGAAGGTACCAAAGCTCCCCTACGCTTACCATCCCTTTTCCTGCCTCGGTCATGGCTAATTTCCCCCCCGACGTCCACAGCGCCGCCGCGGAGGGATCGCTGCCGTTCCGATCGGCCGAGCCATCTCCGGCCGATTCGCCGCCCAGGTAGTATCCTCAGGAGGTAAAGCAGCTCCCCCTCCCTTCAATTTTGCCGTAGCCGCGCCGTAGAGCCTCTCCCCTCGGCCGCCGACGGCGATCCACCGCCGGACACCGCCGTCCGGCCAACACACCACATCACGCTGCACATATTCACCACGGTTGCACTTGTGACACTCCCCAGCAGCTCCAGAGCCAGAAAACCGACCCAAAACCGAGCCAAAACCCCCTCCCCACGGTTCACCGGAGTCCGCCTCCGCCGCGCGCCGCCGTCCGGCCGCCTCGCCGGCCAACCCACGACTAGAACACCCCTAGTGGACTTGCCGTGTTCCCCTGAGCCTGTAGGACCAAGCCTCGTGCCATTTGGCGCTCCCTAGCTCGAGTTATGGCCGATTCCGGCAAAGTTCGCCGTCGGCCCGAGCGGCGCCGCCGCGTCTCCTTCGTCCCCGGCGAGCACCAGCGCCAGAGCCGTCTGATCTCAGATCGATGGCCGAGATTAGATCAAGCCATACCCCTTCGCGTTTTTAATCTCAGCCGTCCGGATCCGATCCAACGGCGCGTACCGGTTCGCCGAGGCGCTTTTGTTAAAGAGCCCCTCAACTTTTCAGAAATCAACCCGCGGTCCATCCCAGTTCAAAAGTAATTACAGATAGGTCCTGTTTTCTTCGTTTAAGCCCCTGGAACTTAGAACTGCCATAACTTTCCCGTTTTAGCTCCGATTAGAGTGATTCTTGCGCTCACGTGTTCGTAGAAAAGCGTAGATTATTTCTAGCTCCTGTTTTTGTACTATTTTCACTGTTGGTGTACTGTTTCTAATGGAATTAATTTGTTGCATGTAATGATTGTTTTGGATGCTTGCGTGATGAACGTGTCCAGTCGGCGAGCCCGTAGCTTTGGACTTCGAGTACGTTGAGGACGTTCCAGAGCAGGACTCGCAGCAGCAGCAGCAGTACTCCGAGGAAGGCAAGTATTAGCACGGACAATCCTTGCTACCTATCTCACCTTTGATACAATGTTCATTACATCTGCATGTGTCTAATACTGTTTACCATTAAGGTTGTACCTAGCATTTATTTTCCTGTCCTTGTATTACTATGAGTTTTTGCATATGGGTAGTATTATGCTAGGCGCTGCAACTAATACTTTGTTTAAATATTAATTCTTGATCTAATGGACCACTGTAACTTAATATTAAAAACTTGCTTTTTAGCAACTTGGATCAGGGAGCTGGGGCTTGTGTATTTTGCCTGGCCCTAGTGTCTCTCCCTAAGGACTGGTTCGTAAAAGCGGCAGCCTGGGAGCCTGTCGCCGCCGCCAGAACTATAATGGCTCTGGTCTTGGTTGAGTAGCTTGTACGTCTCTAGCTTGGCAGTGGTTACCGAATGGCCTACGGCGTTGTAGGAGGCAAGGCGCGAGGTGTTTTCGGATTCCACCGAGGACGGTAGCCCCGTCGGCTAGGTCCCATTAGACCCAGTCCCGTGTTGGGAGCCACCGTGAGTGCGGGAGCTCCGCACGTTGCGCCATTTACTTTGTTGTTGGCATGTTTTGCCGGCGCGTGGACGCCATTGACCCCCTCACGTTGCGCCCTGAGGGTCAGTCAATCTCGGTGCCTAGGTTCTCACCACCTTGTAGTACTCCAACGGCTACTGTCTTGTTAGGGTGTCTTGTGAAAGCCTCGTAGCGTCCCTATGCGATCACACCTCGGTAGTGTGGTTTGTGAGGTCTGATCGACCTCCGCGTGGTTGGGTGCAAAGTTCTTTTGAACTTTTTACGCGACTGGTGGGTAAAGGGCGAAACCTCTGCAGAGTGTATGATCTATCATGATAGCCCGGCTCAGGGTCACGTGCGGCCTGGATCCTTTTTGTCACACCCGGATTTACACAGAAACCCGAATGCTACTGTATGTGTGCCCAGGAAGTCCACAAAACACATACAGCTTACAAATGTGGTAAAACAGAGAACATATGCTCGAATAAACTAGTTTTGCATCAGAGTTTACCTAAAACACAGCGGAAGATTATTTATTAACTATCTTCACAGATAGAGCCTCAAGTCCACAGGGACACCGACTGGTTGACCACAGCTCAGAATACAGACGATCCTCAGGAATCTCAGTAGTTGTCTTTTTCACTCCATCTGTTACCCATCCGGTGTTTTGTTGAATATTGGCAAGTGTAAGTAATTGTCTTACTTAGCAAATACAACACGGCAATGAAGGCTTAAAAGAAAGGCTTGACACGGCTGTACTGCATTAGCAATTTTAGTCGTTTCATTTTAACATTAACCAAGATTACTACAATTAAGTGAAACCCAGTTGCAATTCCCAATTAATGAAGTAGAGGTGATCATTAAACAATAATAAATATCAACTTCTAATCAAAAAGGATCCAGGCCGCTCGTGACCCTGAGCAAGGCTATCATGATAGATTATACACTCTGCAGAGGTTTCGCCCTTTACCCACCAGTCGCGTAAAAGTTCAAAAGAACTTTGCACCCAACCACGCGGAGGTGGATCAGACCTCACAAATCACACTTCCGAGGTGTGACCGCATAGGGACGCTACGAGGCTTTTCACAAGACACCCTAACGAAACAGTAGCCGTTATGGTACAACCTAGGCAGCATGACCCAAGGCACCGAGATTGACTGACTCCCAGGGCGCTCCGAATAGGAGGGTCAATGGCGTCCGGAGCGCGGCACGAAGGCCAACAACAAAAATAAATAGCGCAACGTGCAGAGCACGGGACTTTGCCTGACGAGGCATAGCCGACGGTTACTCCGTCCTCGGTGGATCGAACCATACTCTCACCCATGCTTCCCATAACGCCGTCGGCCCATTGGTAACTACTGTTAAATTAGAGCCGTACATGTTACTTGTCCAAGACCAGAGCCATTATAGTTCCGGCGGTGGCGACAGGTTCCTGGGTTGCCGCTTTAAGAACCAGTCCTTACGGAGAGACACTAGGGCCAAGTATGTACGCCCTAGCTCCCTGATCCATGTTGCTAAAAAGCAAGTTTTACCATTAACATTGAAGTGAACCATTAAGTCAAGTTTAACAGTTAAACATTGGTGACAGTAGCTGCGCCTAGCAAAGTTCTACCCAAATGCAATAACCCAGGGTAATCAAGGTATAGGATAAACAAAGCTAGGTACAACCTTAATAGGAACAATTTAGACACATGCATATGCAATAATTATTGTAAAGGTGTGTTTAGGTAGCAAGGATTGTCCATGCTGTACTTGCCTCAAATCCAATGTATTCACTTAATCTTCGGGTCTTGATCTTCAAGCTTGACATCACTTGAATTGTGTTCCTTCGCTTGATGACGTTCCTCTACTCGCGGCAATCATCGGCACAATCATACAAGCAAACAATATACACTAAGAACAGTACACCAATCAAAGGAAAAGCTTTAAAAGAACGCACTAGAGGATAGGGCTCGATTCGATGGTCACGTGAGCGCAAGAATCGCTGAAAACGGAGTTACGGTTGAAAGGATACGACTATCGGAAGATTTGAATTATTAAATGTCACAATTATATGCTTGATTGATTTTAAGTAAATCATAAATAGAGATTATCTCAAATAATTATGTTTGAATTTGTAAAACCGGGGTAAAACTTAATCTCATTTTATTTATAATTATTTATGTATAAGATGTTCTAATATTAACATGAAATAAAATATATGAGAGCGTCTAATTGAATAATTTTTGAATCCTGTTGCTTAAATCAATATTATAATTCGAAATCATATTTATGTTAATGTTAATCAGTGTTAACATTTATTTATGAAAAGCCGAAGGTTGACTCTAAATTACTTTTAATTAGAAAAAGCTAGTTAAGTAAACATTAATCAAATTGACATCACGAGAGCCGAGATGAAACTTAATTATATTTATTCAGAAATAGATTGAATAATTTATTAATTAATTTTAACATTTAATATAAAGCCGGGTATAAACCTTAATTGGATTTTAATTAGAAAACACGTTTAAATAATCTTTAATCAAGTTAATATTGAATAAAATTCAGAAACAATTTAGATGTCAATTAACAGTACTAACGAGGAGTTTAAGTTGATATGAATCTAACGCAACGAAAACGGATCAAATCGGAGCTAAAACGGAGAAGTTATGGCTTTTCTAAGGTTCAGGGACTTGCTGGCAAAGTTTTAAAAGTTTCAGGGGCTTATTTGCAAAAACTCAGGGGCTAAAACATAATTTTATATAAAAACAGGAGGGTTTAATTGCAAATTAACCAAGACAGGACCTCAGGTGCGATTTTTAAATAAGGCAGGGGGTTTTCCATAAAATTCAGGACCTAAATCTAATTATTTTTGAATTGATCTGGACCGCGGGTTAATTTTGAAAAAGGGCAGGGGCTCTTTTGCAAAACAGCGTGGCTGACTGGGTTGACCGGTATTGACCCGGGTTTGACTCGGGCTCCGGCTGATGCGGGCCGTCGGATTTGGATCCGACGATCCAGATTGGATCTAGAGGAGGGGAAGTCGGCGACGGCGCTGACTGGCGGCGGCGCTGAGCGGCGGCGGCGGAGGTTCGCCGGAGAGGAGTGGAACTTGAGCTAGGGTGCTCCGTTCGCGACAATGGTTGGCCGGGGAGAGAGCTCTGGTCACGACGAGTGCACCTAGGGGCTTCACGACGGCGGAAACGGGACGGAGGCGTTAGACGGCGGCGAACCGAGGTCGTGATACTCCGGCGAGGTTGTCGAGCGTGCTAGGGGCGAAGAAAAGAGGGGAAAAAGGGCTCGGCATGACGCTTACCTCTGCGCGGAACTTCGGGCAAGGTCGAATCGACGAAATCGGCGGCAGAGAGAGGGATCGTCCGGCGAGGTCCGACGGTGGTGCTCGGCTGCACGTGGGGAAAGATGCTCCGGCGACGGAATGTCGTCTCGAAGCGGCGGCGAAACTCCGCCTCGTCGAGGGGAAGCTTATGGGGGTGATGGCTTCCCCCGACGTGCGGCGAGCGCGGCGAATTGCCGATAATGGCGGCGGCGGTACTCGGCACAGAAGAGAGGGCGGTGGTGCTGTGCAGGGAGCAAAGGGCGACGGCGGTTGCGGTGGTTGGGAGGCGGCGGGGTCGGCTGCTTATAAAGAGGCGACCGGGGAAGAGTCCCGGCGGACCTCGGCGTCCGCGCCATTGGACCCCGGGTCGGACTCTGGCGTGAGTCCGGCTCGGTCGGGGGTAGGGGACGGCCCTGACACGCGGGCCCCGCGTGTCAGCGGCGGAAGGCGCGTGAGGCTGGCCGGGGTGAGCGCTGGGCCGAGCAGTTTGTTGGGCCGGGGAGAGAACGGGCCGGGGCGGTTGGTTCTCGCGGGCGCTGGGCCGAAGCTAGCGGGCCGGGGCGGTAGGCTCAGCTGCTGGGCCGCGCTGCAACGGGTGAGGTGGAGCGGGGCTGGGCCGCGGGGTGGCTGGCGCGGGAGTGGGAGCAGGCCGGCGGTTGGGCCGAAAGTGGTGAAGGAGGGAGCTGGGCCGCTGCGGGGAAAAAGAAGAAGGGGCTGGCTCGGCCAAGGAGAGAAGTTCAGGGGGGAAAAGTGGACTCGGGCCGCTGAAACTTTCCTAGAGCTCCAAACTAAGCGATTCAAATTCGAATTTAAAGGGGATTTAAATTCCAATCTAAATCACAAGCAACCAAAACACAATGCAGCAGCATGGATGCAACACACACAACATTTCATTTATTTTTTGCAAATATATTTTTATTTTATTTTATTTTTTTTTTCAATTACAAATTCCCTGTAAATTAAATAAAGCTTGAAAAATTTTAGAAAATTGAGAAAATTTATTGTATTTAATTTTGCTGAAAATTCACATCCCAAAATTTGAAAATTTTGGGGTGTGACACTTTTATGATTAGAAGATGATATTTATTACTGTTTAATGATGACTTACATTAATTAATTAGGGATACAACTGGGACTCATCTAATGTAGTAGTTATGATTAAAACGAACCAACTAAAAGTGCTAATGCAGTTAAGCCAGTGTCAAGCCTCCTCTGCCTCATCCCCCGTGCTATACTTGCTAAGTAATTCTGTTACTTACACTTGCTGTTATTTTGGGCAAAATCCCGGACGGGTAACAGATTGGAGTCAGGCTGATTATGCTGTGGAGTTTTCCGATGATTTGCCGTATTTCTGAGTTGTGTTCTCCCAGTCAGAGTCCCCGTGGGATTGCGGCTATGCTAGAGAGATGTTTTAGTCTTCCGCTGTCCCTGAATTTATTTTTGAAGCACTCTGATGTAAACGCTACGCTATGATGAGATTAATAAAGCATTGTACTCTGATTTTACCATATTTGTTCGCTATATGTGTCTGTGGACTTCCTGGGCGCACATATGGCCACATTTGGGTTTCTGTGTAAATCTGGGTGTGACAGATTGGTATCAGAGCCGTACTGACTGTAGGAACGCAGCCTAGATAGTACGGTTGACAAATTACTAGGAGGCCCTCATGACTTTAATTAGCTACGAACTATCAAAAACCTAAAGTCGAGTCTTGTGTGGAATTATGCCTTTAAGTGCTTGTATTTATTGTTATTATGCATGTGTTTGATTTGGTTCTTTGTAATGATTGTGATGGGCGTAGACACCTGTCTGCTATCATCTAGAGGTTGGAATAAGGCTTAAAGACTTTATTGTTTAGATAGCAGGGGGGATTACATATTTTCTCGTACTAACCAACTGACATCTGACCTTTGTGAATATAGATGGCCAACCCCAAGGGCAATGCGGGTGGCCAGCCTCCGAACCAGAACCCGCCCCTGGACCCGAATCTTCAGATACCCACCATTGAGCAGTTGATGTATGCTCAAGTCCAGATGACGCAACATATGGCTGAGACCATGAGGCTGATCCAGCAGAACCAACAAAATCCACTTCCTCAGGCAGCTGCTCCGCCCAGAGACAAGAGGGGCGAGTTTCTGAAGGGATGCCCGCCGATCTTCAGCAAGGCCAGCGACCCCCTTGAGGCAGACGATTGGCTCAAGGCAGTGGAGAGACAGTTGGACATCGCCCAGTGCGACGACAGGGAGAAGGTACTGTACGCCGGAGGGCAGCTTCAGGGGCCGGCGTTGGATTGGTAGGATTCATACCAGTCCTCTCGCCCAGCCGGTACTCAGATCACCTGGCAGCAGTTCAGCAACAGCTTTCGCGCACACCACGTGCCGGAGGCTTTGATGACTTTGAAGAAGAGGGAATTCCTGGCACTGAAGCAGGAAGGGATGAGTGTCACTGCTTATCGTGACAAGTTCATCGCGTTGGCCCGTTATGCTCCAGAAGACGTGGCCACCGACCTGAAGAAGCAGACTAGGTTCCGTGACGATCTGCAGGATGCCCTACAGTACCAACTGATGTGCACTAAGTTCCCGACCTTTCACGAGCTGGTGGACGGCGCTCTGATGTTGGAGCACAAGCGCCGTGAGATGGAGGACAAGAAGAGGAAGCTCCAAGGGCAGCAGATGGGCAGTAGCAGTCGTCCTCGCTTCGCACCCCCATAGAGTCAGCAGGTGGGAGGCCAGCAGCGCTTCCAGGGCCAGTCCAGCATGCTCAGTCGTGGCCAGTACCAGCATCGTCCTTAGTTCCCTCGGGTGCCACAGCAGCAGCGTCCTCAGGGTCAGCTACAGATGGGTCCACTTCAGCACAGCCAGGTGCCACCAAGACCAGTTCAGCGTCCGGGTCCAGTCGGCCCCGCAGTGACAGGACAGAGGTGCTACCACTGTGACGAGCCCGGGCACTATGCCAATGCTTGTCCTCGCAGAGTTCAGGGTGCCGCCGGTCAGAGCAGCACTCAGAGAGTTGGACAGCCGCAGGGTCAGCAGCAGGGAGGTCGTGTTCCGCAGACTCCCGTCCGGGGCAAGCTCAACCACACTGGTGCAGCGACAGCAGAGACAGCTACTGATGTCGTAGTGGGTACGTTCCTCGTCAATTCGACACCCGCCACTGTTTTATTTGATTCTGGAGCTTCGCATGCTTTCATTTCTGCTACTTTTGTGAAGAGGAATTTAATAGCCCTGAAACCCATGAAGAACACTATGCTAGTAAGCTCACCGGAGGGTGAACAGCGGGCCACTCTACGGTGCCCCCATGTTCCCATCATAATAAGGGGGGTAGAATTCAAGGTAGGTCCGATAGTCCTGGAGACCCTTGGATTTGATATGTTCCTGGGTATGAGCTGGATGACCAGATACGATGCAGTGATCCGGTGTGCTACGAGGACCATACAGCTGACAGCCGAGTCCGGTGACAAGGTGGAGTATCAGGCAACCAGTTCCGCAGAGCAAGGCCAAGCCAATCAAACTGAAGGGAAAACACCTGAAGACACCAGAGTGGTGAGCCAGTTCCCGGATGTGTTCCCTGACGAGTTGCCAGGTATGCCTCCAGAATGAGATGTTGAATTCATTATTGAACTAAAACCTGGCACTGCACCTATAGCCAAGAGGCCGTATAGGATGGGAGCAAAGGAGGTGGAAAAGCTCAAGAAGGAGTTGGACGAGTTGTTGGCCAAGGGGTACATTCGTCCGAGTTCTTCGCCGTGGGGAGCACCGGTATTGTTCGTCGACAAGAAGGATGGTACACAGAGGTTGTGTGTGGACTATCGAGCCCTCAACGAAGTGACCATCAAGAACAAGTATCCATTGCCAAGGATTGATGATTTGTTCGATCAGCTGAAGGGAGCTTGTGTGTTCTCCAAGATAGATCTTCGATCGGGCTATCACCAGATGAGGATCCGCCCGTCAGACATACCCAAGACCGCTTTCACCACTCGGTACGGGTTGTATGAGTTCTTGGTCATGTCTTTTGGATTGACCAACGCTCCTGCATACTTCATGTACTTGATGAACAGCGTGTTCATGTATTACCTTGACAAGTTTGTGGTGGTATTCATTGATGACATTCTGGTCTTCTCCAAGAATGAGGAAGAACATGAGGAACACTTGAGATTGGTGCTGTAGAGGCTCCGAGAACATGAGTTGTATGCCAAGCTGAGCAAGTGTGAGTTCTGGTTAAAGGAAGTGACATTCTTGGGTCATGTGTTGTCCAATGGAGGAGTGGCAGTCGATCCGAGGAAGGTCAGCGATGTGCTAAGCTGGAATCTGCCTCGTGATGTGAGTGAAATCAGGAGTTTCCTTGGGATGGCCGGGTATTACCGACGGTTCATTGAAGGATTCTCCAAGATTGCTAAGCCCCTGACGGCGTTATTGGAGAAAAATGTCAAGTTTGTATGGACTGAGGAGTGCCAGGTCAGCTTCGAAGAGTTGAAGAAGAGGTTGACTACAGCCCCAGTGCTAGTATTGCCAGATTTGGCTAAGAGTTTCTCCATCTACTGCGATGCATCTCGTCTGGGACTGGGTTGCGTCCTTATGCAGGAGGGCAGGGTCATGTCTTATGCGTCCAGACAGCTGAGGAAGCATGAGCAGAACTATCCGACACACGACTTGGAGTTGGCAGCTGTGGTACATGCCCTAAAGATCTGGAGACACTACTTGATTGGGCACAGGTGTGATATCTACACTGATCATAAGAGCCTCAAGTATGTCTTCACTCAGACAGATCTGAACATGAGACAGCGCAGATGGTTGGAGCTGATCAAGGATTATGATCTGGAAATCCACTACCACCCAGGAAAGGCCAACTTGGTGGCAGATGCTCTGAGCAGGAGAAGTTATGTGAACAGGATCACTGGTCACTGTTTGCCTGAAGAACTCAGCCGTGAGCTTGAGAAGATGAGTCTGGGATTCGTCACCAGCATCACAGAGATGGCAGTAGAGCCCACGCTCGAGCAGGAGATCCGGAGAGGTCAGCTGCAGGATGAGAAGATCAGAGAGATTGTGGGGAATGTTGCTCTGGGAAAGGCCCCTGGATTCCGAGTTGATGATCAGGGAACTCTATGGCATGAAAAGAGGATATGTGTGCCAGACATAGCGCAGATCAGAGAGATGATTCTGAGAGAGGCACATGACTCAGCTTATTCGATCCACCCAGGCAGCACTAAGATGTATCAGGACATCAAGGAGAGATTCTGGTGGTACGGACTGAAACGTGATGTGGCAACTCACGTGGCATTATGCGACACATGTCAGCGGGTCAAGGCAGAACATCAGAGGCCAGCCGGATTGCTTCAGTCGTTGAAGATTCCGGAGTGGAAATGGGAGGAAGTTGGCATGGACTTCATCACTGGTCTGCCCCGCACTCAGAGAGGATTTGACTCCATTTGGGTGATTATTGATCGTCTGACCAAGGTGGCCCACTTTCTGCAAGTAAAGACCACCTACACAGGCGCCAGACTAGCAGAGTTGTACATGGAGCGGATTGTGTGCTTACACGGAGTGCCGAAGAAGATTGTGTCAGATCGTGGTACTCAGTTCACCTCACACTTCTGGCGGAAATTACATGAGTCTATGGACACGAAGTTGCACTTCAGTTCAGCTTATCACCCGCAGACAGATGGTCAGACAGAGCGGACCAATCAGATACTGGAGGATATGTTGAGGGCTTGTGCCTTGCAGTACGGTGTCAGCTGGGATAAGAGTTTGCCATATGCAGAATTCTCCTACAATAACAGCTATCAGAAGAGTCTGCAGATGGCACCGTTCGAGGCATTGTATGGCAGGAAGTGCCGGACCCCATTGTTCTGGAATCAGACCGGAGAAAGTCAGGTCTTTGGTCCGGAAATACTCAGAGATGCAGAGCGGCAGGTGCAGGTGATCAGAGAGAACCTGAAGGTGGCCCAGTCCAGATAGAAGAGCTACGCCGATGTCAGACGGAGGGACCTCAGTTTCCAGGTTGAAGATTTTGTGTACCTCAAGGTGTCACCCATGAGAGGTGTGAAGCGGTTCAATGTCAAAGGCAAACTGGCGCCTCGTTACATTGGACCGTTCAGGATACAGGAACGGATGGGCGAAGTGGCATATCGGCTAGATCTACCTGAGAGACTAGCCGGAGTACACGACGTGTTCCATGTGTCCCAGTTGAAGAAGTGCTTGCGGGTGCCAGAAGAGCAGATCCCGATTGATGAGCTGAATGTTCAGGAGGACCTCACATATGAGGAGTACCCGATCAGGATCCTGGAGGTGTCGGAGAGAGTGATGAGGAACAAGACCATTCGGATGTGCAAGGTGCAGTGGACCGGCATTCAGCGGATGAAGCGACTTGGGAGCGGGAAGAAGATCTCAAGTCCGAGTACCCACAGCTCTTCGCTTCTACATCCGAATCTCGAGGACGAGATTCTTCTTAAGGGGGGTAGGCCGTCGGCCCGAGCGGCGCCGCCGCGTCTCCTTCGTCCCCGGCGAGCACCAGCGCCAGAGCCGTCCGATCTCAGATCGATGGCCGAGATTAGATCAAGCCATACCCCTTCGCGTTTTTAATCTCAGCCGTCTGGATCCGATCCAACGGGCGCGTACCGGTTCGCTGAGGCGCTTTTGTTAAAGAGCCCCTCAACTTTTCAGAAATCAACCCGTGGTCCATCCCAGTTCAAAAGTAATTACAGATAGGTCCTGTTTTCTTCGTTTAAGCCCCTTGAACTTAGAACTGCCATAACTTTCCCGTTTTAGCTCCGATTAGAGTGATTCTTGTGCTCACGTGTTCGTAGAAAAGCGTAGATTATTTCTAGCTCCTGTTTTTGTACTATTTTCACTGTTGGTGTACTGTTTCTAATGGAATTAATTTGTTTGCATGTAATGATTGTTTTGGATGCTTGCGTGTTGAACGTGTCCAGTCGGCGAGCCCGTAGCTTTGGACTTCGAGTACGTTGAGGACGTTCCAGAGCAGGACTCGCAGCAGCAGCAGCAGTACTCCGAGGAAGGCAAGTATTAGCACGGACAATCCTTGCTACCTATCTCACCTTTAATACACTGTTCATTACATATGCATGTGTCTAATACTGTTTACCATTAAGGTTGTACCTAGCATTTATTTTCCTGTCCTTGTATTCCTATGGGTTTTTGCATATGGGTAGTATTATGCTAGGCGCTGCAACTAATACTTTGTTTAAATATTAATTCTTGATCTAATGGACCACTGTAACTTAATATTAAAAACTTGCTTTTTAGCAACTTGGATCAGGGAGCTGGGGCTTGTGTATTTTGCCTGGCCCTAGTGTCTCTCCCTAAGGACTGGTTCGTAAAAGCGGCACCCTGGGAGCCTGTCGCCGCCGCCAGAACTATAATGGCTCTGGTCTTGGTTGAGTAGCTTGTACGTCTCTAGCTTGGCAGTGGTTACCGAATGGCCTACGGCGTTGTAGGAGGCAAGGCGCGAGGTGTTTTCGGATTCCACCGAGGACGGTAGCCCCGTCGGCTAGGTCCCGTTAGACCCAGTCCCGTGTTGGGAGCCACCGTGAGTGCGGGAGCTCTGCACGTTGCGCCATTTACTTTGTTGTTGGCATGTTTTGCCGGCGCGTGGACGCCATTGACCCCCTCACGTTGCGCCCTGAGGGTCAGTCAATCTCGGTGCCTAGGTTCTCACCACCTTGTAGTACTCCAGCGGCTACTGTCTTGTTAGGGTGTCTTGTGAAAGCCTCGTAGCGTCCCTATGCGATCACACCTCGGTAGTGTGGTTTGTGAGGTCTGATCGACCTCCGCGTGGTTGGGTGCAAAGTTCTTTTGAACTTTTTACGCGACTGGTGGGTAAAGGGCGAAACCTCTGCAGAGTGTATGATCTATCATGATAGCCCGGCTCAGGGTCACGTGCGGCCTGGATCCTTTTATGATTAGAAGATGATATTTATTACTGTTTAATGATGACTTACATTAATTAATTTGGGATACAACTGGGATTCATCTAAAGTAGTAGTTATGTTTAAAACGACCAACTAAAAGTGCTAATGCAGTTAAGCCAGTGTCAAGCCTCCTTTGCCTCATTCCCCGTACTATACTTGCTAAGTAATTCTGTTACTTACACTTGCTGTTATTTTGGGCAAAATCCCGGACGGGTAACAGATTGGAGTCAGGCTGATTATGCTGTGGAGTTTCCCGAGGATTTGCCGTATTTCTGAGTTGTGTTCTCCCAGTCAGAGTCCCCGTGGGATTGCGGCTACGCTAGAGAGATGTTTTAGTCTTCCGCTGTCCCTGAATTTATTTTTGAAGCACTCTGATGTAAACGCTACGCTATGATGAGATTAATAAAGCATTGTACTCTGATTTTACCATATTTGTTCGCTATATGTGTCTGTGGACTTCCTGGGCGCACATATGGCCACATTCGGGTTTCTGTGTAAATCTGGGTGTGACAATATTATATGTATTAGCAATTTTAATGTTTACTCTTTACACCTTGCTATGTCTATCTTATTATTTTTTCTGTCGTTACAGACATCACCGGTAGGTTAGCCTCGATTCTAACCAAAGTGGTATTTTTGTCAATGCTTGAAGTCAATGGATTTGAAGATATTACACAAAAAAAAGATAAGCTTATATCATTTTGACCTCAGTTTAATCAATAGCAAGTTATCGGTTAATTTATCAAAAATTGGCTTACATCAAAATAATTCTGGTTCACTATATTTTCTAATACACGCGGGTGCATTCTACTAGTGTGTGTCTATATATATATATATAGGATCAGGTTATTTAGCACCCTGTGTGCTGAATAATATTCATCGTCCACGGTGGAGGCAACCCGGAGCTCCGGCAAACATTATTAGGCCATAAAAATTCATGCATGCACAGTTAATGTTTGAGAGAGAGAGCCATAACTCCCGTCATTAATTCCATGACAAATACACAACAACATGCATGCGTAGCTTTCTGTTTCTGGTGCGTGCATGCATCATGCATGCGTGTTCAGAACAATTTTTTCGGGAGCAATATACACGTCATCCTTTTGTGCGAGGAATAGATGCATGTGTGTTGAAGCCCGGACAGAGTAGATACCTAAGAAACCATGAGTATTTTTCAAAATACGAGGAGTACTTTTTAGTTGATAGTAGGAGTATTTTTCAATTGATAAGACGATTATTTTTTCCACAATTAGGAGTATTTGAGAAGGAATATCTATACTACTTTTAAAAACTTTTGCTACCAACGAAAACCCCCATACCCCTCATAATGGACCCATGATGTAGAAGAAAAAAAGAAAATATTACAGAAGTTTTTTTGGTAGAGCGAAAAACCCCAACAGAGTTCACCCCTAGCCCCCTTTTTTTACCGTTGTTTTTTTACCCACCTTTTTTTGAAAGGAAACAACCTCCAAACTGAAAAACAATTCTTCTATCGTGAAACCTCATCTGAGCTTTTTTTTGCAAGGAATCAACCGATACGCATGGCTCCTACAACCGAAACAAATTTAATTGTCATTGCTGGATATTAAAAGAAGGAAAACACACGGTTATGGCACCAACAAAAATAAAGTCCACAGCCAAGCAGGAGCAAGAAACAAGCACCAAAATTTATCTTCATAATTGCTAATCTGAGGAGACCAACACAAGTCGCACGAAGCACCGGGATAAAACTAGAACAATTCTACGCGGAAGTGTCAATGACGTCAAAACTTCGAAGAGAAAAAATGGTCCACCTAAATATACCCACATTTGTAACCACGTCTATATGTAATAATCCCGTATTGCTAATAGACAATAGATTGGAGAGTTTTTCTCCATATAAATAAAGACCAACTATCTCGAAAATGATGTGCTTCTAGATTTGAGAATACCTAAAGCTCTCTATACATGAGAGAGCGAATATAAATTATTTTTAAAAGCGACTCACACGACTGATCTGTTTACCATGACTCACTCAAGTGACACGGTTTTATTACCTACGTGTCATCAATAAACGTGAGTGCCACACGTGAGTTCTTGCTATATTTCAAATGTTCAAGAGTATTTTTAACTGATGCGTAAAGGAGTATTTATTTTCCACATGTCAAGAGTATATTTTATTTCAAAAGTCACGAGTTTTCAATATTAGAGTAGTATTTTAATATTAGAGTAGTGATTTTTTTAAAAAAAACATTGCCTTCTTTGCTGGAATTTTAATATTAATACTCACACTCATACAATTAAACTATTAAAATTGTGTGATTTTAAATTTGATTTTTAATTACTTCTCTGTTTGAAAAAAATACTCCTTGTTCATATGACTAATGATTCCTTGGCAAAAGTACATATTGAAGTAGAAAACGTTCTCTTTTGGCAACATAACTCCATCTGTATATAAAATAGTACATTAAGTAGTGATTTTAATGACAAATTACTTCTCTGCAAGAGGAGTAAGTTTTTGTGGGAATATCTGCTTTTGTACGAGAAATAATTTTTCCAATATTGCAGCATCTATTTTCCTAAACCCTGAGGAATATTTTTCCAAAACAAGAGTAGTAAATTTGCTCATATCGGAGAAGTATTTTGCTTCCAATATCGCAGCACCTATTTTCCTAAGTCCTGAGGAATAATTTCCAAAACAAATGTAGTAACTTCGTTAATCTAGAGGCATTTTCCCAATACCGGAGAACAATTATTCATTGTTTCACAGTTATTTATTGTTCTATAACCTTACTTCTTTTATCACTAAAGTTTATTTCTTGATCAAAAATTATGAAAAATGTTTTTTTTGTTCATAGAATCTCTCTCTGGTTTTATTGGTGCAATCAGGTTAATACGGAACTATACGTGCACCAGATATATCATATGGATTTTTTGTCACGCATGCATACTGCATGCAAGGTATTGACCGACATAATATCAGGAGTATTTTGATATTGACTATAGGGAGTATTTTTCAGAAGAGATGAGTATTTTTCGATTGTAGTATTTTTTTCAAATATCAGGAGTATTTACCAGGGGTTTTTTCAATTGACTACGGTATTTTTCACTATCAAGAGTATTTTTTTAAATGTCAGGAATACTTCTCAATTAAGGAGTATTTTTGGAATGTCAATAGTATTTCCAACTGAGTCGAGGGGTATTTATATTCAAAATGTGAGGAGTATTTTTAATTGAATAGAGAAGTATTTTTCAATTGTAAGGAGTGTTTTTCTTTTGTTTTGCATGCAACCGCTCACACGCACACATAAGTCACAGACCCCTCTATTCATGACCAACTTCTCGTAACGAGTATTTTTTTTTTGTCACTGACATCGCATGAGGAGTATTTTTTATTAATATGAGAAATATCTTTTCAGGGAGTATTTGGCTAATTGTCGAGAGTATTTCACATGGATGATGGATGCCAGCTTGTTGTCATATTTGTAGCTCCTTCCTACTGGATTAACATGTGGTGTTGCAGCGGCATTGAAGGTTCTAGCTGCCCGCCGCCTGCATGGACACCTGGAGGAGCACATGCGAGCCGACTGCAACCAAGGCATGCATACACACATGCCGAGAGTTTTTTTATGTTAGCAGTAATTTTGCATATTGGAGTAATATTTTAATACTAGAGTAGTGATTTATTTTTAAAGAAGTAACTATTAGTACTAATTCTATGAATGTGATTTTAAATGTTACAGGTTATTTTAAATTTGATTAAGTACTTCTTTATTAAAAAAATACTCCTTGCTCCCATGGCTAATTATTTCTTGCAAAACTACACGCTGAATACATAAAGTTATCTTTCTAGAATATTACCTCTTATGTATATAAATACTAGATTAAGTAGTGATCTCAATGACAAATTACTTCTCTTTATACAACACGTCACTCCTTGTTCTGCAAGAGTATATAAGTTCTACAGATTTCCTTCTCTATATGACTAATTAATTCTATGCAAGAGGAGTAAATTTCTATACAAAATTATTCCCTCGACTTTGGGATAATATAGAACACTATTACAGACCAGACAGTAACAAGCAGATAGTATTCGACAGAATTATCTTTAGATATGTAAGGATCAATCTTATAAAACAAGATGCATGCACGTGCAAGTGCATGTGCACGGAGTAATCTTATAAAAAATGTTGTTCTCTCATTAACACCCATGCATGTGCACTCAAAAAAGGAAAGGCTGCTTTATCCAAAAAAACAACAAAAGGCTACTTGCATGTGTAATTAGGGTAGTTATGCCTCTCTCTGACACGAATGCATGCGTATATTTATGGTACCGGAGGCGCATGCATGTAAGATTTTTTACTCCCATGAGCGAAAGAGAAGTAAATACCCAACTAAAATTACGTCGCCAGAGGATGGACGACGCGCTGAGGATGGACGACGTGCTGTCGTAGCGTTGAATACTATTCAACATGCAGCGCGACAAATAGATGTGCCATATAATATATATATATATATATATATATATATATATATATATATATATATGCACACACACCTCTACTATTCAGCAACCAGGGTGAGCGCCGCTACTCCGGCCAGTGCAACCGTAATTAGTTTTTGTCACACCCGGATTTACACAAAACCCGAATGTGACCATATGTGTGCCCAGGAAGTCCACAGACACATATAGCGAACAAATATGGTAAAATTCAGAGTGCAATGCTTTATTTATTCAGCATAAAGTAGCGTTTACATCAGAGTGTTGCAAAAATGAAATACATGGACAGCGGAAGACTAATACATCTCTCTAGCGTAGCCGCAATCCCACAGGGACTCTGACTAGGAGAACGCAAGCTCAGAAGTAAGGCAAGTCCTCTGGAAACTCCACAGCGTAATCAGCCTGACTCCAATCTGTTACCCGTCCGGGATTTTGCGCAAAAATAATAACAACAGCAAGTGTAAGTAACAGAATTACTTTGCAAGTATAGCACGGGTGATGAGGCAAAAGAGGCTCGACACTGGCTTAACTGCATTCGCACTTTTAGTTGGTTCGTTTTAATCATAGTTACTACTTTAGATGAATCCCAGTTGCATCCCAAATTAATTAATGTAAGTCATCATTAACAGTAATAAATATCATCTTCTAATCATAAAAGGATCCAGACCGCTCGTGACCCTGAGCCGGGCTATCATGATAGATCGTACACTCTGTAGAGGTTTCGCCCTTTTCCCACTCGCATAAAAGTTTAGAAGAACTTTGCACCCAACCACGCACATCGACACTTCCGAGGTGTGATTGCATAGGGACGCTACGAGGCTTTCACAAGACACCCTAACAAGACAGTAGCCGCTGGAGTACTACAAGGTGGTGAGAACCTAGGCACTGAGATTGACCGACCCTCAGGGCGCAACGTGAGGGGGTCAATGGCATCCACGCACCGGCAAATCATGCCAACAACAAAGTAAATGGTGCAACGTGCGGAGCTCACCGCACTCACGGGGGCTCCCAACACGGGACTGGGTCTAACGGGACCTAGCCGACGGGGCTACCGTCCTCGGTGGAATCCGAAATCACCCCGTGCCTTGCCTCCTACAACGCCGTAGGCCACTCGGTAACCACTGCAAAGCTAGAGACGTACAAGATACTCAACCAAGACCAGAGCCATTATAGTTCCGGTGGTGGCGACAGGCTCCCAGGTTGCCGCTTTTACGAACCAGTCCTTAGGGAGAGACACTGGGGCCAGGCAAAACACACAAGCCCCAGCTCCCTGATCCAAGTTGCTAAAAAGCAAGTTTTAACGTTAAGGTTGAAGTGGACCATTAATACAAGTTTAACAGTTAAGCAAATGTGACAGTAGTTGTGCCTAGCAAAATACTACCCATATGCAAAAACCCATAGGAATACAAGGACAGGGAAATAAATGCTAGGTACGACCTTAAAGGTAAACAGTATTAGACACAAGCGTATGTAATGAACAGTATATTAAAAGAGTGAGTAGGTAGCAAGGATTGTCCGTGCTATAACTTGCCTTCCTCGGAGTACGGCTGCTGCTGCGAGTCCTGCTCCGGCACGTCCTCAACGTACTCGAAGTCCAAAGCTACGGGCTCGCCGACTGGACACGATCATCACGCAAGCATCCAAAACAATCATCACATGCAAACAAATTAATTCTATTAGAACAGTACACCAAACAGTGAAAACAGTACAAAAACAGGAGCTATAAATAATCTATGCTTCGCTACGAACACATGAGCGCGAGAATCACACTAATCGGAGCTAAAACGTGAAAGTTATGGCATTTCTAAGTTTCAGTGGCTTGCTGGCAAGTTTCTGAAACTTCCAGGGGCTAATCTGTGAAAAACCGAGGACCTATACGTAAATAACATTAGCCACCAGGGGCTAGCGCATAAAACCACGCGAGCTGGACCGCGGGTTCTATTTTTCAAAAGCACAGGGGCTAAAACGAATAAAACAGGACCTATCTGCAATTACTTTTGAACTGGAATGGACCGCGGGTTGATTAACAGAAAGCCGAGGGGCTCTTTAGAAAAACAGCCAGTGCTGACCGGTATTGACTTGGTCAGGACGCGTGGCAGCCGTTGGATCTGATCGGAGCGGCTGAGATTTAAAACGCGAAGGGGTATCGGCTGATCTAATCTCGGCCATCGATCTGAGATCGGACGGCCCAGGGCGAGGGCTCGCCGGGGACGAAGACAGCGCGGCGGCGCTGCTCGGGCCGACGGCGAAGTTCGCCGGAGTTGGACATAACTCGGGCTAGGGAGCTCGGTTTTCGACTAGATCTAGTCCTACAGGTTCAGGGAAACATGGCGAGTCGTCCTAGGGGATTCAAGTCGAGCGTCGGCCGGCGTAGCGGGCTGACGACGACGAGCGGCGGAGCTGAGCTCCGGTGTACCGCGGGGAGTGGGTCTTGGGTGGTTTGGGGTTCAGTTTTTCGGCTCTGGAGCCTCATGGTGAGGTGGAGAGTGAGTCTGGGTGGTTCTAGGTGAGCTTCGTGCAGAGGAGGGAGGTGGACGACGGTGACCGGCGGACGGCCATCGACGGCGACCGAGGGGATGCGTGTTACGGTGCTCAGGAGCCAAAATTGAAGGGGTGGAGAGCTTCGTTACCTCTTGGCGATGCTCCTGGGGGTGTTGAATTGGAGCGAAGGGGTCCCGGCGATGGTGTTCGTCGGAGCCCGATGCTCGGCGACGGCGCTACGTGGGGAAGGAGAGCTGCTGCAGCTGCTGGAGGGCTTGGAGTAGCTCGGCGCGCTCCACGGGGCTCGGTGATGCTCCTCCAAGGGTCGGTCGGGGCGGAGCTGCACCGGAGCGTCGGGTCGGCGGCGAGCGGCGGAGCACGGCGCGGCGGACTCGGGAAAAAACTCGGTGGAGGTGCGGCGGCGCTGCTAGGGTTGTGGGCGAGGGAATGAGGGGAACTCGGGCGCGTCGCGGTCAAATTAAGTAGGTGCGGGGGGTGGAAGGGCCTCGGCGTGCGGGCCACCCGCGGCAGGCGCGCCATTACCGGAGCTCGGGAAGGAAGGTAAGGGGAGGGAATGACAGGTGGGGCCGGGCTGTCGGAGGGGGAAGAGGGGAGGCGCGGGCTGGCTGGCGGGACCTGCGTGGCAGTGGCTGGAGGGAGAGAGAGGCGAGCTTGGGCCGGCCTGGGCCGAAGCGCGCGAGGGGAGAGGGGATGGGCCGCGGAGAAGGAAAAGAAGGGAAAAGGGAGTTGGGCCGGGGGTGTTGGGCCGGACCAGGGGAAGAATAGAGGGGGCAAAAGCGAACCCCAGAAAGAGTTCAGGGAGTGGAATTGAACTATGGGCCTAATAACTTTTCTAGAGCTCCAAACAAAGTGATTCAAATTTGAATTTAAATAAATTTAAATTCTTGTTTGAATCACAAGCAATACAAAAATAAATGCAGCAGCATGAATGCAACAATAAATGTTTCTATCACTTATATTTGATTTTAAATTCTAGAAATTTTATTATTTAGCCTATATTAAATAGGAGCAAGCTCTAATTAATTAATTAAATGCCAAAAAATTTTAAATTGGGCATTTTTGGGTGTTACAAACCTACCCCCCTAAAGATGAATCTCGTCCTCGAGATTCGGATGTGGAAGCGAAGAGCTGTGGGTACTCGGACTTGAGGTCTTCTTCTCACTCCCAAGTCGCTTCATCCGCTGAATGCCGGCTCCACTGCACCTTGCACATCCGAATGGTCTTGTTCCTCATCACCCTCTCTGACACCTCCAGGATCCTGATCGGATACTCCTCGTATCTGAGGTCCTCCTGAACATTCAGCTCATCAATCGGGATCTGCTCTTCTGGCACCCGCAAGCACTTCTTCAACTGGGACACATGGAACACATCGTGTACTCCAGCTAGTCTCTCAGGTAGATCTAGCCGATATGCCACTTCGCCCATCCGTTCCCGTATCCTGAACGGTCCGATGTAACGAGGCGCCAACTTGCCTTTGACATTGAACCGCTTTACACCTCTCATGGGTGACACCTTGAGGTACACAAAATCTTCAACCTTGAAGCTGAGGTCCCTCCGTCTGACATCGGCGTAACTCTTCTGTCTGGACGGGGCCAACTTCAGGTTCTCTCTGATCACCTGCACCTGCCGCTCTGCATCTCTGAGTATTTCCGAACCAAAGACCTGACTGTCTCCAGTCTGATTCCAGAACAATGGGGTCCGGCACTTCCTGCCATACAATGCCTCGAATGGTGCCATCTGCAGACTCTTCTGGTAGCTGTTATTGTAGGAGAACTCTGCATACGGCAAACTCTTATCCCAGCTGACACCGTACTGTAATGCACAAGCCCTCAACATATCCTCCAATATCTGATTGGTCCGCTCTGTTTGACCATCTGTCTGCGGGTGATAAGCTGAGCTGAAGTGCAGCTTCGTATCCATAGACTCATGTAATTTCCGCCAGAAGTGTGAGGTGAACTGAGTACCACGATCTGACACAATCTTCTTCGGCACTCCGTGTAAGCACACAATCCGCTCCATGTACAACTCTGCTAGTCTGGCGCCTGTGTAGGTGGTCTTCACTGGCAGAAAGTGGGCCACCTTGGTTAGACGATCAACAATCACCCAAATAGAGTCAAAACCTCTCTGAGTGCGGGGCAGACCAGTGATGAAGTCCATGCCAACTTCTTCCCATTTCCACTCCGGAGTCTTCAACGGCTGAAGTAATCCAGCTGGTCTCTGATGTTCTGCCTTGACCCGCTGACATGTGTCGCATAATGCCACGTGAGTTGCCACATCACGCTTCAATCCGTACCACCAGAATCTCTCCTTGATGTCCTGATACATCTTAGTGCTGCTTGGGTGGATCGAATAAGCTGAGTCATGTGCCTCTCTCCGAATCATCTCTCTGATCCGCGCTATGTCTGGCACACATATCCTCTTTCCATGCCATAGAGTTCCCTGATCATCAACTCGGAATCCAGGGGCCTTTCCCAGAGCAACATTCCCCACAATCTCTCGGATCTTCTCATCTTGCAGCTGACCTCTCCGGATCTCCTGCTCGAGTGTGGGCTCCACTGCCATCTCTGTGATGCTGGTGACGAATCCCAGACTCATCTTCTCAAGCTCTCGGCTGAGTTCTTCAGGCAAACAGTGACCAGTGATCCTGTTCACATAACTTCTCCTGCTCAGAGCATCTGCCACCAAGTTGGCCTTCCCTGGGTGGTAGTGGATCTCCAGATCATAATCCTTGATCAGCTCCAGCCATCTGCGCTGTCTCATGTTCAGATCTGTCTGAGTGAAGACATACTTGAGGCTCTTGTGGTCAGTGTAGATGTCACACCTGTGCCCAATCAAGTAATGTCTCCAGATCTTTAGGGCATGAACCACAGCTGCCAACTCCAAGTCGTGCGTCGGATAGTTCTGCTCATGCTTCCTCAGCTGCCTGGACGCATAAGACACGACTCTGCCCTCCTGCATAAGGACGCAACCCAGTCCCAGACGAGATGCATCGCAGTAGATGGAGAAACTCTTAGCCAAATCTGGCAATACTAGCACTGGGGCTGTAGTCAACCTCTTCTTCAACTCTTCGAAGCTGACCTGGCACACCTCTGTCCACACAAACGTGGCATTCTTCTCCAGCAAAGCAGTCAGCGGCTTAGCAATCTTGGAGAATCCTTCAATGAACCGTCTGTAGAAACCGGCCATCCCAAGGAAACTCCTGATCTCGCTCACATCCCGTGGTGGATTCCAGCTCAATACATCGCTGACTTTCTTCGGATCAACTGCCACCCCTCCATTGGACAGCACGTGTCCCAGAAATGCTACTTCCTTCAGCCAGAACTCACACTTGCTCAGCTTGGCATACAACTGATGTTCCCGAAGTCTCTGCAGCACCAATCTCAGATGTTCTTCATGTTCCTCTTCAGTCTTGGAGAAGATCAGAATGTCATCAATAAACACCACCACGAACTTGTCCAGATAGTCCATAAACACGCTGTTCATTAGGTACATGAAGTATGCAGGAGCATTCGTCAGCCCAAAGGACATGACTGTGAACTCGTACAACCCGTACCGAGTAGTGAAAGCGGTCTTGGGAATATCCGACTGTCAGATCCTCATCTGGTAATAACCCGACCGAAGGTCTATCTTGGAGAACACACAAGCTCCTCTCAACTGATCGAACAGATCATCAATCCTTGGCAGCGGGTACTTGTTCTTGATGGTCACTTCGTTGAGGGCTCGATAGTCCACACACAACCTCTGTGTACCATCCTACTTGTCGACGAACAATACCGGTGCTCCCCACGGCGAAGCACTCGGACGAATGTACCCCTTGGCCAACAACTCGTCCAACTCCTTGAGCTTTTCCAGCTCCTTCGCTCCCATCCTATATGGCCTCTTGGCTATAGGTGCAGTGCCAGGTTTTAGTTCAATAATAAATTCAACATCTCGTTCCGGAGGCATACCTGGCAACTCGTCAGGGAACACATCCGGGAACTGGCTCACCACTCTGATATCTTTGGTTGTCGTCCCTTCAGCTTGATTGGCTTGGCCTTGCTCTGAGGAAATGGCTGCCTGATACTCCACCTTGTCACCGGACTCTGCTGTCAGCTGGATGGTCCTCGTAGCACACCGGATCACTGCATCATATCTGGTCATCCAGCTCATACCCAGGATCAAATCAAATCCAAGGGTCTCCAAGACTATCGGGCGTGCCTCGAAATCTACCCCCCTTATGGTGAGGGTGATACTGGGGCAACGTAAAGTGGCGCGTTGTTCCCCCCTGGTGAGCTTACTAGCATAGCATTCCTCATGGGCAGCAATGCCACTAGGTTCTTTTTCACAAAAGCAGCGGATATGAAAGCATGCGAAGCTCCAGAATCAAATAAAACAGTGGCGGGGGTCGAATTGACGAGGAATGTACCCACGACGACATCAGTAGATGCCTCTGCTGTCTCTGCACCGGTGTGGTTGAGCTTGCCCCGAACAGGAATCTGCGGAGCACGACCTCCCTGCTGCTGACCCTGCGGCTGCCCAACTCTCTGTGCGCTGCTCTGACCGGGAACACCCTGAACTCTGCGAGGACAAGCATTGGCATAGTGCCCGGGCTCGTCACAGTAGTAGCACTTCTGCCCTGTCACTGCGGGGCTGACTGGACCCGGACTCTGAACTGGTCTGGGTGGCACCTGGCTGTGCTGAACTGGACCCATCTGTGGCTGTCCCTGGGGACGCTGCTACTGTTGCGCCCGAGGAAACTGAGGACGCTGCTGGTACTGGCCACGACCGAGCATGACGGACTGGCCCTGGAAGCGCTGCTGGCCTCCCACCTGCTGACTCTGTGGAGGTGCAAAGCGAGGACGACTGCTACTGCCCACCTGCTGTCCCTGGAGCTTCCTCTTCTTGTCCTCCATCTCACGGCGCTTGTGCTCCAACATCAGAGCACCGTCCACCAGCTCGTGAAAGGTCGGGAACTTGGTGCACATCAGCTGGTACTGTAGAGCATCCTGCAAACCGTCACGGAACCTAGCCTGCTTCTTCTGGTCGGTGGCCACATCTTCTGGAGCGTAACGGGCCAACGCGACGAACTTGTCACGATAAGCCGTGACACTCATCCCTTCCTACTTCAGTGCCAGGAACTCCTTCTTCTTCAAAATCATCAAAGCCTCCGGCACGTGGTGTGCACGAAAGCTGCTGCAGAACTGCTGCCAAGTGATCTCAGTACCGGCCGGGCGTGAGGACTGGTATGAATCCCACCAATCCAACGCCGGCCCCTGAAGCTGCCCTCCGGCATACAGTACCTTCTCTCTGTCATCGCACTGGGCGATGTCCAACTATCTCAACACTGCCTTGAGCCAATCATCTGCCTCAAGGGGGTCGCTGGCCTTGATGAAGGTCGGCGGGCGTCCCTTCAGAAACTCGCCCCTCTTGTCTCTGGGCGGAGCAGCTGCCTGAGGATGTGGATTGTGTTGGTTCTGCTGGATCAGCCTCATGGTCTCAGCCATTTGCTGCATCATCTGGACTTGAGCATACATCAGCTGCTCAATGGTGGGGATCTGATGATTCGGATCCAGGTTCGGGGGCGGGTTCTGGTACGGAGGCTGGCCGCCCGCATTGCCCCTGGGGTTAGCCATCTATAATCACAAAGGTCAGATGTCAGTTGATTAGTACGAGAAAATATATAATCCCTCCTGCTATCTAAACAATAAAGTCCTTAAGCCTTATTCTAACATCTAGATGGTTGCAGACAGGTGTCTACGCCCATCACAAACATTACAAAGAGCCAAATCAAACATATGCATAATAACAATAAATACAAGCACTTAAAGACATAATCCCATGCAAGACTCGACATTTTAGGTTTTTGAATTAAAAACGTGGGGGTTCTCCTAGTAATTTGTCAACCGTACTATCTAGGCTGCGTTCCTACAGTCAGCATGGCTCTGATACCAATCTGTCACACCCGGATTTACACAAAACCCGAATGTGGCCATATGTGTGCCCAGGAAGTCCACAGACACATATAGCGAACAAATATCGTAAAATTCAGAGTGCAATGCTTTATTTATTCAGCATAAAGTAGCGTTTACATCAGAGTGTTGCAAAAATGAAATACATGGACAGCGGAAGACTAATACATCTCTCTAGCGTAGCCGCAATCCCACAGGGACTCTGACTGGGAGAACGCAAGCTCAGAAGTAAGGCAAGTCCTCTGGAAACTCCACAGCGTAATCAGCCTGACTCCAATCTGTTACCCGTCCGGGATTTTGCCCAAAAATAATAACAACAGCAAGTGTAAGTAACATAATTACTTTGCAAGTATAGCACGGGTGATGAGGCAAAAGAGGCTCGACACTGGCTTAACTGCATTTGCACTTTTAGTTGGTTCGTTTTAATCATAGTTACTACTTTAGATGAATCCCAGTTGCATCCCAAATTAATTAATGTAAGTCATCATTAACAGTAACAAATATCATCTTCTAATCATAAAAGGATCCAGGCCGCTCGTGACCCTGAGCCGGGCTATCATGATAGATCGTACACTCTGCAGAGGTTTCGCCCTTTTCCTCCCAGTCGCGTAAAAGTTTAGAAGAACTTTGCACCCAACCACGCACATCGACACTTCCGAGGTGTGACTGCATAGGGACGCTACGAGGCTTTGACAAGACACCCTAGCAAGACAGTAGCCGCTGGAGTACTACAAGGTGGTGAGAACCTAGGCACCGAGATTGACTGACCCTCAGGGCGCAACGTGAGGGGGTCAATGGCATCCACGCGCCGGCAAATCATGCCAACAACAAAGTAAATGGTGCAACGTGCGGAGCTCACCGCACTCACGGGGGCTCCCAACACGGGACTGGGTCTAACGGGACCTAGCCGACGGGGCTACCGTCCTCGGTGGAATCCGAAATCACCCTGTGCCTTGCCTCCTACAACGCCGTAGGCCACTCGGTAACCACTGCCAAGCTAGAGACATACAAGCTACTCATCCAAGACCAGAGCCATTATAGTTCCGGTGGCGGCGACAGGCTCCCAGGTTGCCGCTTTTACGAACCAGTCCTTAGGGAGAGACACTGGGGCCAGGCAAAACACACAAGCCCCAGCTCCCTGATCCAAGTTGCTAAAAAGCAAGTTTTAACGTTAAGGTTGAAGTGGACCATTAATACAAGTTTAACAGTTAAGCAAAGGTGACAGTAGTTGCGCCTAGCAAAATACTACCCATATGCAAAAACCCATAGGAATACAAGGACAGGGAAATAAATGCTAGGTACGACCTTAAAGGTAAACAGTATTAGACACAAGCGTATGTAATGAACAGTGTATTAAAAGAGTGAGTAGGTAGCAAGGATTGTCCGTGCTATAACTTGCCTTCCTCGGAGTACGGCTGCTGCTGCGAGTCCTGCTCCGGCACGTCCTCAACGTACTCGAAGTCCAAAGCTACGGGCTCGCCGACTGGACACGATCATCACGCAAGCATCCAAAACAATCATCACATGCAAACAAATAAATTTTATTAGAACAGTACACCAAATAGTGAAAACAGTACAAAAACAGGAGCTATAAATAATCTATGCTTCGCTACGAACACATGAGCGCGAGAATCACACTAATCGGAGCTAAAACGTGAAAGTTATGGCATTTCTAAGTTTCAGGGGCTTGCTGGCAAGTTTCTGAAACTTCCAGGGGCTAATCTGTGAAAAACCGAGGACCTATACGTAAATAACAGTAGCCACCAGGGGCTAGCGCATAAAACCACGCGAGCTGGACCGCGGGTTCTATTTTTCAAAAGCACAGGGGCTAAAACGAATAAAACAGGACCTATCTGCAATTACTTTTGAACTGGAATGGACCGCGGGTTGATTAACAGAAAGCCGAGGGGCTCTTTAGAAAAACAGCCAGTGCTGACCGGTATTGACTTGGTCAGGACGCGTGGCAGCCGTTGGATCTGATCGGAGCGGCTGAGAGCCAAATATATAGATGGTTGCAGATAGGTCCCCTGCTACCTAACAATAAAGTCCTTAAGCCTTATTCTAACATCTAGATGGTTGCAGATAGGTGTCTACGCCCATCACAAACATTACAAAGAGCCAAATCAAACATATGCATAATAACAATAAATACAAACATTGAAAGACATAAACTCACACAAGACTCGACTGTTAGGTTTTTTTTATTTTTTTTATTTAAAACATGGGGGTCTCCTAGTAATTTGTCATCCGTACTATCTAGGCTGCATTCCTACATTCAGCACGGCTCTGATACCAATCTATCACACCCGGATTTACACAAAACCCGAATGCGGCCATATGTGTGCCCAGGAAGTCCACAGTCACATATAGCGAACGAATATGGTAAAATTCAGAGTACAATGCTTTATTAATCTCATGATAGCGTAGAGTTTACATCAGAGTGCTTCAGAAATAAAATCATGGACAGCGGAAGACTAATACATCTCTCTAGCGTAGCCGCAATCCCACAGGGACTCTGACTGGGAGAACGCGAGCTCAGAAGTAAGGCAAGTCCTCTGGAAACTCCACAGCATAATCAGCCTGACTCCAATCTGTTACCCATCCGGGATTTTGCCCAAAAATAATAATAACAACATGTGTAAGTAACAGAATTACTTAGCAAGTATAGCACGGGTGATTAGGCAAAAGAGGCTTGACACTGGCTTAACTGCATTAGCACTTTTAGTTGGTTCCTTTTAATCTAACTACTACATTAGATGAATCCCAGTTGTATCCCAAATTAATTAATGTAAGTCAACATTAGGCAGTAATAAATATCATCTTCTAATCATAAAAGGATCCACGCCGCTCGTGACCCTGAGCCGGGCTATCATGTTAGATCGTACACTCTACGGAGGTTTCGCCCTTTTCCCACCAGTCGCGTAAAAGTTCAGAAGAACTTTGCACCCAACCACGCACATCGACACTTCCGAGGTGTGACTGCATAGGGACGCTACGAGGCTTTCACAAGACACCCTAGCAAGACAGTAGCCGCTGGAGTACTACAAGGTGGTGAGAACCTAGGCACCGAGATTGACTGACCCTCAGGGCGCAACGTGAGGGGGTCAATGGCGTCCACGCGCCGGCAAATCATGCCAACAAGTAAATGGCGCAACGTGCGGAGCTCCCGCACTCACGGGGGCTCCCAACACGGGACTGGGTCTAACGGGACCTAGCCGATGGGGCTACCGTCCTCGATGGAATCCGAAAACACCTCGCGCCTTGCCTCCTACAACGCCGTAGGCCACTCGGTAACCACTGCCAAGCTAGAGACGTACAAGCTACTCAACCAACACCAGAGCCATTATAGTTCTGGCGGTGGCGACCGGCTCCCAGGTTGCCGCTTTTACGAACCAGTCCTTAGGGAGAGACACTGGGGCCAGGCAAAACACACAAGCCCCAGCTCCCTGATCCAAGTTGCTAAAAAGCAAGTTTTAACATTAAGGTTGAAGTGGACCATTAATACAAGTTTAATAGTTAAGTAAAGGTGACAGTAGTTGCGCCTAGCAAAATACTACCCGTATGCAACAACCCATAGGAATACAAGGACAGGGAAAGAAATGCTAGGTACAACCTTAAAGGTAAACAGTATTAGACACATGCGTATGTAATGAACAGTGTATTAAAAGAGTGAGTAGGTAGCAAGGATTGTCCGTGCTAATACTTGCCTTCCTCAGAGTACTGCTGCTGCTACTGCGAGTCCTGCTCTGGAACGTCCTCAACGTACTCGAAGTCCAAAGCTACGGGCTCGCCGACTGGACACGTTCATCACGCAAGCATCCAGAGCAATCATCACATGCAAACGAATTAATTCTATTAGAACAGTACACCAAACAGTGAAAACAGTACAAAAACAGGAGCTATAAATATTCTATGCTTCGCTACGAACATATGAGCGCGAGAATCACACTAATCGGAGCTAAAACGTGAAAGTTATAGCGTTTCTAAGGTTCAGGGACTTGCTGGCAAGTTTCTGAAACTTCCAGGGGCTAAACTGCGAAAAACCGAGGACCTATACGTAATTAACAGTAGCCATCAGGGGCTAGCATGCAAAACTATGCATGCTGGACCGCGGGTTTAATTTTTCAAAAGCGCAGGGGCTAAAACGAATAAAACAGGACCTATCTGCAATTACTTTTGAACTGGAATGGACCGCCGGTTGATTACCAGAAAGCCGAGGGGCTCTTTAGCAAAACAGCCCGCGCTGACCGGTATTGACTCGGTCAGGACGCGTGGAAGCCGTTGGATCTGATCTGAACGGCTGAGATTTAAAACGCGAAGGGGTATGGCTAGATCTAATCTTGGCCATCGATCTGAGATCGGACGGCCCACGGTGATTGGCTCGCCGGGGACGACGACAGCGCGGCGGCGCTGCTCAGCCGACGGCGAAGTTCGCCGGAGTTGGACCTAGATCGAGCTAGCGACCTCTATTTTCCACGGGGTTAGGTCCTGTCACACCCGGATTTACACAAAACCCGAATGTGGCCATATGTGTGCCCAGGAAGTCCACAGACACATATAGCGAACAAATATGGTAAAAATCAGAGTACAATGCTTAATTCTCATCATATCGTAGCGTTTACATCAGAGTGCTTCAGAAATAAAATCATGGACAACGGAAGACTAATACATCTCTCTAGCGTAGCCGCAATCCCACAGGGACTCTGACTGGGTGAACGCAAGCTCAGAAGTACGGCAAGTCCTCTGGAAACTCCACAGCATAGTCAGCCTGACTCCAATCTGTTACCCGTCCGGGATTTTGCCCAAAAATAATAATAACAACAAGTGTAAGTAATGGGATTACTTAGCAAGTATAGCACGGGTTATGAAGGCTCAAAAAGGCTAGACACGGCTTAACTGCATTAGCACTTTTAGTTGGTTCGTTTTATCATTGCCCAAGTTACTACATGTGAATGAATACCCGGTTGCAACCCAATTAATAAAGTGTAAGTGTCATTAAGCATAAATAAACATCAAGTTCTAATCATAAAGGATCCAGGCCGCTCGTGACCCTGAGCAAGGCTATCATGATAGATCGTACACTCTGCAGAGGTTTCGCCCTTTACCCACCAGTCGCGTAAAAGTTCAAAGGAACTTTGCACCCAACCACGCACATCGACACTTCCGAGGTGTGACTGCATAGGGACGCTACGAGGCTTTCACAAGACACCCTAACAAGTCAGTAGCCGCTGGAGTACTATACGGCGGTGAAAACTTAGGCACCGAGATCGACGTACGCCCACGGAGTCACACCGTGAGGGGGCCGATGGCGTTCGGAGCGCGGGTATCGCACCCATACTGCGCAACGTGCAGAGTTCTCAATCGCTGAGACTCCTACACGGGACTGGGTCTAACAGGACCTATCCGACGGATCTCCCGCCCTCGGTGGAATCGGAGAACACCCAGCACCGTACCTCCCACAACGCCGTTGGCCCCTCGGTAACCACTGCCAAGCTAGAGACGTACAAGCTACTTGACCAAGACCAGAGCCATTATAGTTCCAGCGGTGGCGACAGGCTCCTGGGTTGCCGCTTTAAGAACCGGTCCTTAGAGGGAGACATTAGAGCAAAGCACACAGCACATGCTCTAACTCCCTAATCCATGTTGCTAAAAAGCAAGTTTTAACATTAAAGTTGAAGTGGACCATTAATACAAGTTTAACAGTTAAATAAAGGTGACAGTAGCTGCGCATAGCAAAGTTCTACCCATATGCAGAAACCCATAGGAAATACAAGGACAGGGAAATAAATGCTAGGTACGACCTTAAAGGTAAACAGTATTAGACACATGCGTATGTAATGAACACTGTATTAAAAGAGTGAGTAGGTAGCAAGGATTGTCCGTGCTATAACTTGCCTTCCTCGGAGTACGGCTGCTGCTGCGAGTCCTGCTCTGGCACGTCCTCAACGTACTCGAAGTCCAAAGCTACGGGCTCGCCGACTGGACACGATCATCACGCAAGCATCCAAAGCAATCATTACATGCAAACAAAATTAATTCTATTAGAACAGTACACCAAACAGTGAAAACAGTACAAAAACAGGAGCTAGAAATAATCTACGCTTCGCTACGAACACATGAGCGCGAGAATCACACTAATCGGAGCTAAAACGTGAAAGTTATAGCGTTTCTAAGGTTCAGGGACTTGCTGGCAAGTTTCTGAAACTTTCAGGGGCTAAACTGCGAAAAACCGAGGACCTATACGTAATTTCGTATTAAAATAGGAGGGCTAACGTGCAAAAATGCAAGGGCTGGACCGCGGGTTCAATTTTTCAAAAGTGCAGGGGCTAAAACGAATAAAACAGGACTTATTTGTAATTATTTTTGAACTGGGATGGACCTCGGATTAATTTCCAGAAAGTGCAGGGGCTCTTTAACAAAAGTGCCCGGCTGACCGGTACTCGGGGGTTTGACCCGCATCGCGGCCGTCGCATCTAGATCGGGCGGATGGGATTTAAAACGCGAAGGGGTATCCTGGGTTCTAATCTGGGCCGTTGATCTGAGATCGGACGGCCCTGACGCTCGGGCTCGCCGGGGACGACGACGCCGCGGCGGCGCCGCTCGGCCGACGGCGGGAGTTCGCCGATCTTCGGCCTAACTTGCGCTAGGATGCTCGATTTTCGACGGGGTTTGGCCCTATGGCTACAGCAGGAGATGGCGAGTCCACCAGGGGTGTTCTGGTCGAGGATTTGGGGGCTGTGGGCGGCTGCCGTCGCGAACAGGCGGCGCTGGACGCCGGCTAGCGACGGGGAGGGTGCTAGGGGCTCGATTTTGCTGGAATTCGGGGAGCTAAAGGGCCAGGGGAGTGTGGCAAGCACTGCCAGAGGGATCAAGTCGTGGTTCGTGCGGTGGGGAAGGTGCTCGACGGCGACCGGCGGACGAGCCTCGCCGGCGACCGAGGGGAAGCGGTTTACGAAGCTCGGGAGGTAAAATTGATAGGATGAGGGGCTTCGTTACCTCTTGGCGATGCTCCTGGGGGTTTTGAATTGGAGCGAAGGGATCCCGGCGGTGGTGTTCGTCGGAGCCCGATGCTCGGCGGCAGCGCTGCTCGGGGAAGAGGAGCTGCTGCTGCTGCTGGGCTTGGAGTAGCTCGGCGCGCTCCACGGGGCTCGGTGAAGCTCCTCCAAGGGTCGGTCGGGGCGGAGATGCACCGGGGCTGCGAGTTCGTCGGCGCGGGTGCTCGGGCGACGAAGAGCGGAGGCGCTGGCGGAGGGGCAAGCGGCGGCGGCAGGGTTTCGGGTGGAAGGGAGAGATGGGCAGGGGCTGTCGCGCAGCCGGATTAAGTAGGCGCGGGGGAAGGTGGCCTCGGCGTGCGGGCCACCCGCGGCAGGCGCGCCATTACCGGCCGCTCGGGAAGGAAAGACGGAGGAGGAAGAAAGGAAGGTGGAGGGGAGGGGCTGATGCGTGGGGCCGGTCGGCAGTGGGAGAGAGAGAAGGCGCGGGCGCGGCTGCAGGCTGGGCCTAGATGGGCCGGAAGGGGCGGCTGCTGGGCCGGCGGGGAAGGAAAGAGGAGAGAGGAGGCGCGATGGGCCGGGGTGCTGGGCTGCTCGGGAGGGAAGAGTTGAGGGGGCAGAAACGAACCAGAGAAAGAGTGCAGGGGGCAGAATCGAACTATGGGCCTAAAAACTTTTCTAGAGCTCCAAACAAAGTGATTCAAATTTAAATTTAAATAAATTTAAATTCTTATTTGAATCACAAGTAATACAAAAATAAATGCAGCAGCATGAATGCAACAATAAATGTTTCTATCACTTATATTTGATTTTAAATTTTAGAAATTTATTATTTAACTTATAATAAATAAGAGCAAGCTCTAATTAATTATTTAAATGCCAAAAATTTTAAATTGAGCATTTTTGGGTGTTACAGGTCCTACGGCTACAGCGGGGAATGGCGAGTTCAACAGGGGTGAACAAGTCAAGGCTCGGGGGTTGTGGGTGGCTGCCGGCGGCAAACAGCGGAGTTGTGCTTCGGCGAGGTGGGTGGGGGGTGCTACGGGGCTCTACAGGGCACGAGACTTGGCTTGGGAGAACCAGGGAGGAACGGCAATACTACCTGATTGGATCAATTGGTCGGAGGAGTGGCGGAGACGGTGGTCGACGACGAGCGGCGGACGAAGCTCGTCGGCGACCGAGGGGAACCTAGCTACGGTGCTCGGGAGCCGGAATTGTGGGGATGGGAAGCTTCATTACCTCGCGGCGAAGCTCCTGACGCGGCGAATTGGTCGGAGCAGGACCAGAGAGGCAGGACGGCGAGCGGCGGTCGGCGGGCGTCGGGGACGCGTCGGCGACGGAGTTGCGCGGCACGAAGGCGGGCTTGGAGTAGCTCGGCGCGCTCCACGTGGCTCGGTGAAGCTCCTCCAAGGATCGGTCGGGGCGGAGATGCACCGGGGCTGCGAGTTCGTCGGCGCGGGTGCTCGGGCGACGAAGAGCGGCGGCGCTGGCGGAGGGGCAAGCGGCGGCGGTAGGGTTTCGGGTGGAAGGGAGAGATGGGCAGGGGCTGTCGCGCAGCCGGATTAAGTAGGCGCGGGGGAAGGTGGCCTCGGCGTGCGGCCATCCGCGGCAAGCCGCGCCATTAGCGGGCGGGGGAAGAAGGAAGGTGGAGGGGAGGGGCTGACGCGTGGGGCCGGGCTGGCAGTGGGGGAGAGAGGAGGCAGGGGCGCGGCTGCAGGCTGGGCCGAGTTTGGGCCGAAAGGAGCAGCTGCTGGGCCGGCGGGGAAGGAAAGAGGAGAGAGGAGGCGCGATGGGCCGGGGTGCTGGGCTGCTCGGGAGGGAAGAGTTGAGGGGGCAGAAGCGAACCAGAGAAAAAGTACAAGGGGCAGAATTGAACTATGGGCCTAAAAACTTTTCTAGAGCTCTAAACAAAGTGATTCAAATTTGAATTTAAATAAATTTAAATTCTTGTTTGAATCACAAGCAATACAAAAATAAATGCAGCAGCATGAATGCATGTAACACCCAAAAATACTCAAATTAAAATTTTTGGCATTTAAATAATTATTTAGAGCTTGCTCCTATTTATTATAGGCTAAATAATAATTTTCTAAAATTTAAAATCAAATATAATTGATAGAAACATTTATTGTTGCATTCATGCTGCTGCATTTATTTTTGTATTGATAGAAACGCGCAGGATTAGATCCAGCCATACCCCTTCGCGTTTTAAATCCAGGGCGTCCGATCTCAGATCGACGGTCACGATTAGAACGGCCGATACCCCTTCGCGTTTTGAATCTCAGCCGTCCGGATCAGATCCAACGGCTGCCACGCGTTCTGACCGAGTCAGCAACGGTCAGCCGAGCCGGTTTTGCTAAAGAGCCCCTGACTTTTTCCAAAATCAACCCGCGGTCCATTCCAGTTCAAAAGTAATTGCAGATAGGTCCTGTTTTATTCGTTTAGGCCCCTAGTCTTTTTAAAAATTGAACCTGCGGTCCAGCGCTGCTGTTTTTACGCGCTAGCCCTCGTAGTTATACGCATATTTATGTATAGGTCCTCGGTTTTTCACAGATTAGTCCCTGGATCTTAAAAACCTGATAACTTTCTCGTTTTAGCTCCGATTAGAGTGATTCTCACGCTCACGTGTTCGTAGCGAAGCGTAGAATATTTCTAGCTCCTGTTTTTGTACTGTTTTCACTATTTGGTGTACTGTTCTAATAGAATTAATTTGTTTGCATGTAATGATTGTTTTGGATGCTTGCGTGATGATCGTGTCCAGTCGGCGAGCCCGTAGCTTTGGACTTCGAGTACGTCGAGGACGTGCCGGAGCAGGACTCGCAGCAGCAGCCGTACTCCGAGGAAGGCAAGTTATAGCACGGACAATCCTTGCTACCTACTCACTCTTTTAATACACTGTTCATTACATACGTATGTGTCTAATACTGTTTACCTTTAAGGTCGTACCTAGCATTTATTTCCCTGTCCTTGTATTTCCTATGGGTTTTTGCATATGGGTAGTATTTTGCTAGGCGCAGCTACTGTCACCATTATTTAACTGTTAAACTTGTATTAATGTCCACTTCAACTTTAATGTTAAAACTTGCTTTTTAGCAACATGGATTAGGGAGTTGGAGCATGTGCTGTGTGCTTTGCTCTAATGTCTCCCTCTAAGGACCGGTTCTTAAAGCGGCAACCCAGGAGCCTGTCGCCACCGCCGGAACTATAATGGCTCTGGTCTTGGACAAGTAGCTTGTACGGCTCTAGCTTGATAGTGGTTACCGAGGGGCCAACGGCGTTGTGGGAGGCAAGGCACGGGGTGTTTTCCCGATTCCACCGAGGACGGTAGCCCCGTCGGCTAGGTCTCGTTAGACCCAGTCCCGTGTTGGGAGTCTCAGCGATTGAGAACTCCGTGCGTTGCGCATTGTTGGGGTGGATACCCGCGCTCTGGACGCCATCGACCCCCTCATGGTGTGACTCCGTGGGCGTACGTCGATCTCGGTGCCTAAGGACTCACCACCTTGTAGTACTCCAGCGGCTACTATCTTGTTAGGGTGTCTTGTGAAAGCCTGGTAGCGTCCCTATGCAGTCACACCTCGGAAGTGTTGATGTGCGTGGTTGGGTGCAAAGTTCCTTTGAACTTTTACGCGACTGGTGGGTAAAGGGCGAAACCTCTGTAGAGTGTAAATCTATCATGATAGCCTTGCTCAGGGTCACGAGCGGCCTGGATCCTTTTTGATTAGAACTTGATATTTATTACTGCTTAATGTCACTTACACTTTATTAATTTGGGATGCAACCGGGTATTCATTCACATGTAGTAACTTGGACAATGATAAAACGAACCAACTAAAAGTGCTAATGCAGTTAAGCCGAGTCTAGCCTTTTTGAGCCTTCATAACCCGTGCTATACTTGCTAAGTAATTTCCATTACTTACACTTGCTGTTATTACTATTTTTGGGCAAAATCCTGGAT
Source organism: Echinochloa phyllopogon (assembly GCA_033239725.1). Classification (NCBI taxonomy): domain Eukaryota; kingdom Viridiplantae; phylum Streptophyta; class Magnoliopsida; order Poales; family Poaceae; genus Echinochloa; species Echinochloa phyllopogon. The sequence continues at coordinate 9,027,792 of BTCW01000016.1, read as the reverse complement.
GGGTAACAGATTGGAGTCAGGCTGATTATGCTGTGGAGTTTCCAGAGGATTTGCCGTACTTCTGAGCTCGCGTTCTCCCAGTCAGAGTCCCTGTGGGATTGCGGCTACGCTAGAGAGATGTATTAGTCTTCCGCTGTCCATGATTTTCTTTCTGAAGCACTCTGATGTAAACGCTACTATATGAGGAGAATAAAGCATTGTACTCTGATTTTTACCATATTTGTTCGCTATATGTGTCGGTGGACTTCCTGGGCACACATATGGCCACATTCGGGTTTTGGGTAAATCCGGGTGTGACAGATTGGTATCAGAGCCGTGCTGACTGTAGGAACGCAGCCTAGATAGTACGGATGACAAATTACTAGGAGACCCCCACGTTTTTAATTCAAAAACCTAAAATGTCGAGTCTTGCGTGAGTTTATGCCTTTAACTGCTTGTACTTATTGTTATTATGCATATGTTTGATTCGGTTCTTTGTAATGATTGTGATGGGCGTAGACACCTGTCTGCAACCATCTAGATGTTAGAATAAGGCTTAAGGACTTTATTGTTAGATAGCAGGGGGGATTGTATATTTTCTCGTACTAATCAACTGACCTCTGACCTTTGTGATTATAGATGGTTAACCCCGGGGGCAATGCGGGCGGCCAGCCTCCGAACCAGAACCCGCCCCCGAACTTGAATCCGAATCATCAGATCCCCACCATTGAGCAGCTGATGTATGCTCAAGTTCAGATGATGCAGCAGATGGCTGAGACCATGAGGCTGATCCAGCAGAACCAACACAATCCACATCCTCAGGCAGCTGCTCCGCCTAGAGACAAGAGGGGCGAATTTCTGAAGGGACGCCCGCCGACTTTCAGCAAGACCAGCGACCCCCTTGAGGCAGATGATTGGCTCAAGGCAGTGGAGAGACAGTTGGACATCGCCCAGTGCGATGACAGGGAGAAGGTGCTGTACGCCGGAGGGCAGCTTCAGGGGCCGGCGTTGGATTGGTGGGATTCATACCAGTCCTCATGCCCGGCCGGTACTCAGATCACCTGGCAGCAGTTCTGCAGCAGCTTTCGTGCACACCACGTGCCGGAGGCTTTGATGGTTCTGAAGAAGAAGGAGTTCCTGGCACTGAAGCAGAAAGGGATGAGTGTCACGGCGTATCGTGACAGGTTCGTCGCGTTGGCCCGTTATGCTCCAGAAGACGTGGCCACCGACCAGAAGAAGCAGGCCAGGTTCCGTGATGGCCTGCTGGATGCTTTACAGTACCAGCTGATGTGCACCAAGTTCCCGACCTTTCATGAGCTGGTGGACGGCGCTCTGATGTTGGAGCACAAGCGCCGTGAGATGGAGGACAAGAAGAGGAAGCTCCAGGGACAGCAGGTGGGCAGTAGCAGTCGTCCACGCTTCGCACCTCCACAGAGTCAGCAGGTGGGAGGCCAGCAGCGCTTCCAGGGCCAGTCCGGCATGCTCAGTCGTGGCCAGTACCAGTAGCAGCGTCCTCAGTTTCCTCGGGCGCCACAGCAGCAGCGTCCTCAGGGTCAGCCACAGATGGGTCCAGCTCAGCGCAGCCAGGTGCAGCCAAGTCCAGTTCAGCGCATCAGCCCAATCAACACTACGCCGGTGGGTCCGAGGGTGTGCTACCACTGTGGCGAGCAGGGACACTTCGCCAATGTTTGCCCCAAGAAGACCCAGAACGCCGCCGGACAGAACCAGCAGGGCGGCGCTCAGAGAGTTGGGCAGCCGCAGGGTCAGCAGCAGGGGAGTCGTGTTCCGCAGACTCCCGTCCGGGGCAAGCTCAACCACACCGGTGCAGAGACAGCAGAGACAGCCACTGTTGTTGTCGTGGGTACGTTCCTCGTCAATTCGACCCCCGCCACTGTTTTATTTGATTCTGGAGCTTCGCATGCTTTCATATCCACTGCTTTTGTAAAAAAGAACCTAGTGGCATTGCTGCCCATGAGGAGTGCTATGCTAGTAAGCTCACTAGGGGGGAGCAACGCGCCACTTTACGCTGCCCCAGTATCACCCTCACCATAAGCGGGGTAGATTTCGAGGAACGCCCGATAGTCTTGGAGACCCTTGGATTTGATATGATCCTGGGTATGAGCTGGATGACCAGATATGATGCAGTGATCAGGTGTGCTACGAGGACCATCCAGCTGACAACAGAGTCCGGTGACAAGGTGGAGTATCAGGCAGCAAATTCCTCCGAGCAAGGCCAAGCCAATCAAGCTGAAGGGACGACAACCGAAGATATCAGGGTGGTGAGCCAGTTCCCGGATGTGTTCCCTGACGAGTTGCCAGGTATGCCTCCGGAACGAGATGTTGAATTCATTATTGATCTAAAACCTGGCACTGCACCTATAGCCAAGAGGCCGTATAGGATGGGAGCGAAGGAGCTGGAAAAGCTCAAGAAGGAGTTGGACGAGTTGTTGGCCAAGGGGTACATTCGTCCGAGTGCTTCGCCGTGGGGAGCACCAGTATTGTTCGTCGACAAGAAGGATGGTACTCAGAGGTTGTGCGTGGACTATCGAGCCCTCAACGAAGTGACCATCAAGAACAAGTACCCGCTGCCAAGGATTGATGATCTGTTCGATCAGTTGAGGGGAGCTTGTGTGTTCTCCAAGATAGATCTTCGTTCGGGCTATTATCAGGTGAGGATCCGCCCGTCAGACATACCCAAGACCGCTTTCACTACTCGGTACGGGTTGTATGAGTTTGTAGTCATGTCCTTTGGGCTGACGAATGCTCCCGCATACTTCATGTACCTAATGAACAGCGTGTTCATGGACTATCTGGACAAGTTCGTGGTGGTATTTATTGATGACATTTTGATCTTCTCCAAGACTGAAGAGGAACATGAAGAACATCTGAGATTGGTGCTGCAGAGACTTCGGGAACATCAGTTGTATGCCAAGCTGAGCAAGTGTGAGTTCTGGCTGAAGGAAGTGGCATTTCTGGGACATGTGTTGTCCAATGGAGGAGTGGCAGTTGATCCGAAGAAAGTCAGCGATGTGTTGAGCTAGAATCCACCACGGGATGTGAGCGAGATCAGGAGTTTCCTTGGGATGGCCGGTTACTACAGACGGTTCATTGAAGGATTCTCCAAGATTGCTAAGCCACTGACTGCTTTGCTAGAGAAGAATGCCGCGTTTGTGTGGACAGAGGCGTGCCAGGTCAGCTTCGAAGAGTTGAAGAAGAGGTTGACTACAGCCCCAGTGCTAGTATTGCCAGATTTGGCTAAGAGTTTCTCCATCTACTGCGATGCATCCCGTCTAGGACTGGGTTGCATCCTTATGCAGGAGGGCAGAGTCGTGTCTTATGCGTCCCGGCAGCTGAGGAAGCATGAGCAGAACTATCCGACGCACGACTTGGAGTTGGCAGCTGTGGTACATGCCTTGAAGATCTGGAGACATTACTTGATTGGGCACAGGTGTGACATCTACACTGATCATAAGAGCCTCAAGTATGTCTTCACTCAGACAGATCTGAACATGAGACAGCGCAGATGGTTAGAACTGATCAAGGATTATAATCTGGAGATCCACTATCACCCAAGGAAGGCCAACTTGGTGGCAGATGCTCTGAGCAGGAGAAGTTATGTGAACAGGATCACTGGTCACTGTTTGCCTGAAGAACTCATCCGAGAGCTTGAGAAGATGAGTCTGGGATTCGTCACCAGCATCACAGAGATGGCAGTGGAACCCACACTCGAGCAGGAGATCCAGAGAGGTCAGCTGCAGGATGAGAAGATCAGAGAGATTGTGGGGAATGTTGCACTGGGAAAGGCCCCTGGATTCCGAGTTGATGATCAGGGAACTCTATGGCATGGAAAGAGGATATGTGTGCTGGACATAGCGCAGATCAGAGAGATGATTCTGAGAGAGGCACATGACTCAGCTTATTCGATCCACCCAGGCAGCACTAAGATGTATCAGGACATCAAGGAGAGATTCTGGTGGTACGGACTGAAACGTGATGTGGCGACTCACGTGGCATTATGCGACACATGTCAGCGGGTCAAGGCAGAACATCAGAGGCCAGCTGGATTGCTTCAGCCGTTGAAGATCCCGGAGTGGAAATGGGAAGAAGTTGGCATGGACTTCATCACTGGTCTGCCCCGCACTCAGAGAGGATTTGACTCCATTTGGGTGATTGTTGATCGTCTGACCAAGGTGGCCCACTTTCTGCCAGTGAAGACCACCTACACAGGCGCCAGACTAGCAGAGTTGTACATGGAGTGGATTGTGTGCTTACACGGGGTGCCGAAGAAGATTGTGTCAGATCGTGGTACACAGTTCACCTCACACTTCTGGCGGAAATTACATGAGTCTATGGACACGAAGTTGCACTTCAGCTCAGCTTCTCACCCACAGACAGATGGTCAAATAGAGCGGACCAATCAGATACTACAGGATATGTTGAGGGCTTGTGCATTGCAGTACGGAGTCAGCTGGGATAAGAGTTTGCCGTATGCATAGTTCTCCTACAATAACAGCTACCAGAAGAGTCTGCAGATGGCACCATTCGAGGCATTGTATGGCAGGAAGTGCCGGACCCCATTGTTCTGGAATCAGACTGGAGAGAGTCAGGTCTTTGGTCCGGAAATACTCAGAGATGCAGAGCGGCAGGTGCAGGTGATCAGAGAGAACCTGAAGGTGGCCCAGTCCAGACAGAAGAGTTACGCCGATGTCAGACGGAGGGACCTCAGCTTCAAGGTTGAAGATTTTGTGTACCTTAAGGTGTCACCCATGAGAGGCGTAAAGTGGTTCAATGTCAAAGGCAAGTTGGCGCCTCGTTACATCGGACCGTTCAGGATACAGGAACGGATAGGCGAAGTGGCATATCGGCTAGATCTGCCTGAGAGACTAGCCGGAGTACACGATGTGTTCAATGTGTCCCAGTTGAAGAAGTGCTTGCGGGTGCCAGAAGAGCAGATCCCGATTGAGGAGTTGAATGTTCAGGAGGACCTCACTTACGAGGAGTATCCGATCAGAATCCTGGAGGTGTCAGAGAGAGTGTTGAGGAACAAGACCATTCGGATGTGCAAGGTGCAGTGGAGCCGGCATTCAGCAGATGAAGCGACTTGGGAGCGGGAAGAAGACCTCAAGTCCGAGTACCCACAGCTCTTCGCTTCTACATCCGAATCTCGAGGACGAGATTCACCTTAAGGGGGGTAGGTTTGTAACACCCAAAAATACTCAAATTAAAATTTTTGGCATTTAAATAATTATTTAGAGCTTGCTCCTATTTATTATAGGCTAAATAATAATTTTCTAAAATTTAAAATCAAATATAAGTGATAGAAACATTTATTGTTGCATTCATGCTGCTGCATTTATTTTTGTATTGCTTGCGATTCAAACAAGAATTTAAATTTATTTAAATTCAAATTTGAATCACTTTGTTTGGAGCTCTAGAAAAGTTGTTAGGCCCATAGTTCGTTTCTGCCCCCTGAACTCTTCCCTGGTCCACTCTTGCCCCCTCTTCTTTCTCTCCGGTCCGGCCCAGCTCCCCCTTTCTCCTTCTCTTCCCCCCCCCCCCCCCCGAGCCGGCCCATCTCGCGCGCGGCCCACCAGCAGTCGCGGCCCGGCCACTCCCGCCTTTCCCTCCCCACTCTCACTGCCAGCCCGGGCCCGCGCGTCAGGCCGCTGACGCCACGCCAGCGTCACCTTCCCTTCTTCCTTCTCCTCCCCTTTCCTTCCCGGGCGCCCGCTAATGGCGCGCTTGCCGCGGCAGGGCCCGCACGCCGAGGCCGCCCCCACCGTGCCTTCTTAACCCGGCCCGTCCGCCGCTCCGCTCCCCTCACCCCCATCGCCCAACCCTAGCAGCGCCGCCCACTTCTCCCCCCCCCCCCCCGCCATCGTTGTTTTCTCCTCGCACAGAGCTCCGCCGCTGGTCGCTGCCGTCGATCGCCACCTCCGCGGGCAATTGGAGCAGACCAAGCCGGCCACGAGCTTCGCCGCGACGAGCTGAAGCCCTTGGGCCGTGCCACGCTGCCGGGTTGCGGCCGGAGAAGCTTCCGCGCGTGGAACCGCCGTCGTCCACAAGCCCGAGCGCCGCCGCTCGCCGTCCCACCTCTCTGGACCTGCTCCGACCAATTCACTGTGTCAGGAGCATCGCCCCGAGGTAACGAAGCTCCTCCCCCCTTCAATTTGAGCTCCTGAGCGCCGTAGCATGCTTCCCCTCGGCCGCCGACGGCGATCCACCGCCGGACACCGCCGTCCAGCCGACACACTACATCACGATGCACTTAATCACCACGGTTGCACTTGTGACCCTCCCCAGCAGCTCCAGAGCCAGAAAACCGACCCAAAACCGAGCCAAAACCCCTACCCCGCGGTACACCGGAGTGCAGCTCCGCCGCCCGTCGTCGTCGACCTGATTCGCCGGCCGATGCTCGACTAGAACCCCCTAGGTCGACTCTTCATCCTCCCCTGAACCCGTAGGACCAAGTAGCATCGAGTTTGGACCCCTGTAGCGCGAGTTAACCTCAATTCCGGAGAAGTTCGCCGCCGGCCCGAGCTGCGCCGCCGCGTCTCCTTCGTCCCCGGCGAGCCCTCGCCCCCGGTCGTCCGATCCTAAATCAACGCGCAGGATTAGATCCAGCCATACCCCTTCGCGTTTTAAATCCAGGGCGTCCGATCTCAGATCGACGGTCACGATTAGAACGGCCGATACCCCTTCGCGTTTTGAATCTCAGCCGTCCGGATCAGATCCAACGGCTGCCACGCATTCTGACCGAGTCAGCAACGGTCAGCCGAGCCGGTTTTGCTAAAGAGCCCCTGACTTTTTCCAAAATCAACCCGCGGTCCATTCCAATTCAAAAGTAATTGCAGATAGGTCCTGTTTTATTCGTTTAGGCCCCTAGTCTTTTTAAAAATTGAACCCGCGGTCCAGCGCTGCTATTTTTACGCGCTAGCCCTCGTAGTTATACGCATATTTACGTATAGGTCCTCGGTTTTTCACAGATTAGTCCCTGGATCTTAAAAACCTTATAACTTTCTCGTTTTAGCTCCGATTAGAGTGATTCTCGCGCTCACGTGTTCGTAGCGAAGCGTAGAATATTTCTAGCTCCTGTTTTTGTACTGTTTTCACTGTTTGGTGTACTGTTCTAATAGAATTAATTTGTTTGCATGTAATGATTGTTTTGGATGCTTGCGTGATGATCGTGTCCAGTCGGCGAGCCAGTAGCTTTGGACTTCGAGTACGTCGAGGACGTGCCGGAGCAGGACTCGCAGCAGCAGCCGTACTCTGAGGAAGGCAAGTTATAGCACGGACAATCCTTGCTACCTACTCACTCTTTTAATACACTGTTCATTACATACGCATGTGTCTAATACTGTTTACCTTTAAGGTCGTACCTAGCATTTATTTCCCTGTCCTTGTATTTCCTATGGGTTTTTGCATATGGGTAGTATTTTGCTAGGTGCAGCTACTGTCACCATTATTTAACTGTTAAACTTGTATTAATGTCCACTTCAACTTTAATGTTAAAACTTGCTTTTTAGCAACATGGATTAGGGAGTTGGAGCATGTGCTGTGTGCTTTGCTCTAATGTCTCCCTCTAAGGACCGGTTCTTAAAGCGGCAACCCAGGAGCCTGTCGCCACCGCCAGAACTATAATGGCTCTAGTCTTGGACAAGTAGCTTGTACGGCTCTAGCTTGATAGTGGTTACCGAGGGGCCAACGGCGTTGTGGGAGGCAAGGCACGGGGTGTTTTCCCGATTCCACTGAGGACGGTAGCCCCGTCGGCTAGGTCTCGTTAGACCCAGTCCCGTGTTGGGAGTCTCAGCGATTGAGAACTCCGCGCGTTGCGCATTGTTGGGGTGGATACCCGCGCTCTGGACGCCATCGACCCCCTCATGGTGTGACTCCGTGGGCGTACGTCGATCTCGGTGCCTAAGGACTCACCACCTTGTAGTACTCCAGCGGCTACTATCTTGTTAGGGTGTCTTGTGAAAGCCTCGTAGCGTCCCTATGCAGTCACACCTCGGAAGTGTTGATGTGCGTGGTTGGGTGCAAAGTTCCTTTGAACTTTTACGCGACTGGTGGGTAAAGGGCGAAACCTCTGCAGAGTGTAAATCTATCATGATAGCCTTGCTCAGGGTCACGAGCGGCCTGGATCCTTTTTGATTAGAACTTGATATTTATTACTGCTTAATGTCACTTACACTTTATTAATTTGGGATGCAACCGGGTATTCATTCACATGTAGTAACTTGGACAATGATAAAACGAACCAACTAAAAGTGCTAATGCAGTTAAGCCGAGTCTAGCCTTTTTGAGCCTTCATAACCCGTGCTATACTTGCTAAGTAATTTCCATTACTTACACTTGTTGTTATTACTATTTTCTGGCAAAATCCTGGATGGGTAACAGATTGGAGTCAGGTTGATTATGCTGTAGAGTTTCCAGAGGATTTGCCGTACTTCTGAGCTCGCGTTCTCCCAGTCAGAGTGTCACACCCCAAAATTTTCGAATTTTGGGATGTGAATTTCCAACGCAATTAATACCATATTTTTCTCAATTTTGTAAAATTTTCCAAGCTTTATATAATTAACAGGGAATTTAGTATAGGAAAATTTTGTTTTCGAAAATAATATAGGATTACTATTGAGTGCCTTGCATTTGCATTTAGTGGTTTTATGTGTGTAGAGTTTTCAAAATGTGTTTAGAAGCCTAATGAGAATTTTTCCAGATTTATCTGAAATTTATTCTCATTTTCCTAGAGCATATTCTAATTTTTAGAATAATCAAAAATTATTTTCATGAGTTCCAAATACATTATTTGGGTTCCTCATGTCCAAATCTATCTCTAGGAGTTTTCCTAAGATTTTTGGAATTTTTGGAGTATTTTTCTTGGTTCAAATATGAATTCTAGACTTATCTAGAATTATTTTATAACCAGGAAATTAATTATTCCGAAAATTAAAATCACATTAAATCTTAGTAGACCAGCCCTGGCCTAGAGTTGACCCAATTTTAGCCCAAATCCATCCCATCACTTTGTTGGGCCGAATTCCAAAGCCCATTAGTGTCTCTAAAAGCCTATTAGCATTGAAAGAGGCTAAACCAAGTTTTAGTCCCATATTGCTAATGGACGTGGAGGTGAGAGGTTTTCTCTCTATATATACAAACCACCTCTTCTCCAGAAAAGACACACCACCATCGACTCCTTTACAGGGAGGCCCCTTGAATGGGATTCCCTAAGGTAGTCTCCTTCCACCGTATCTTCAGCTGGTGCCTATTCTTCATCTCGTCGTCGCACCGAACCTTCCGTCGTTTCTGGCTTCATGGATTTTCAGTAAGACCCTCAGCGAATCTTGTAATTTTCTATCATATTAGTTTAGTATATACTCTTTCGTAGAAAAGTCCTTGCTAGCTTTAAGTGCCGGAAATCTTGTTTAGTCCATAGTTTCCAACATTTTCTGAAAATTCGACTAGATTCCTGAGCTGCTTACTGTTTTGACCATAACTTTTGATCCCTTTAACCAAATCCAGCAAATAAATACATTTTGGATATCTACAGAAACTTTCCTACAACTTTCATTGAAGACGTCGGGTCAAAATCTGGCTGTAACTAAGTCGAAAATATTTAAACAGATTTCTGCACAGATTTTCACCCTCAAAAACAGATTCTTAAAGGTCCACTAAATCATTTGTCGTTTCTGTACAGTAGATCCTAAAATCGTGATATTTTTTCAGAAGATAGGTTATCAAATTATGAAGCTAACCCAATTGGAATCACGTTAATCGGATGTCTAGAACTCGAGATATAAAATAAACAAGCAGACTGTGTCAGATGGTGACGGGAATTGATCAAGCCATATCTTCCTCGTTTTAGCTCCGATTAGAGTGATTCTTGCGCTCACGTGACCATAGAACCAATCCCTATCCTTTAGAGCGCTCTTTAAAATCTTTTCCTTTGATTGGTGTATTGTTCTTAGTTGTATATTGTTTGTTTGCTTGTTTAGCACGCTGTGCTCGATGATTGTTGCGAGTAGAGGAAGGCCGTTCGAGAGATTTCAAGATCAAGAGCTGAAGACTATGAGTAAATATACTGGATTCGAGGCAAGTTATAGCACGGACAATCCTTGCTACCTATCTCACTTTTAATACACTATTCATTACATACGCATGTGTCTAATACTGTTTACCATTAAGGTTATTTCCTAGCATTTATTTCCCTGTCCTTGTTTTCCTATGGGTTTATGCATTTGGGTAGTATTTTGCTAGGCGCAATTACTGTCACCTTTACTTAATTGTTAATATTGACTTAATGGTCCACTTCAACATTAATGATAAAACTTGCTTTTTAGCAACTTGGACTAGGGGGCTAGAGCATGTGCTGTGTGCTTTGCTCTAGTGTCTCCCTCTAAGGACCGGTTCTTAAAGCGGCAACCCAGGAGCCTGTCGCCACCGCCGGAACTATATGGGCTCTGGTCTTGGTCAAGTAGCTTGTACGTCTCTAGCTTGGCAGTAGTTACCGAGGGGCCAACGGCGTTGTGGGAGGTACGGCGCTGGGTGATCTCCGATTCCACCGAGGACGGTAGCCCCGTCGGCTAGGTCACGTTAGACCCAGTCCCGTGTAGGAGTCTCAGCGATTGAGAACTCTGCACGTTGCGCAGTATGGGTGGGATACCCGCGCTCCGGACGCCATCGACCCCCTCACGGTGTGACTCCGTGGGCGTACGTCGATCTCGGTGCCTAAGTTTTCACCACCGTATAGTACTCCAGCGGCTACTGACTTGTTAGGGTGTCTTGTGAAAGCCTCGTAGCGTCCCTATGCAGTCACACCTAGGAAGTGTTGATGTGCGTGGTTGGGTGCAAAGTTCTTTTGAACTTTTACGCGACTGGTGGGTAAAGGGCGAAACCTCTGCAGAGTGTACGATCTATCATGATAGCCTTGCTCAGGGTCACGAGCGGCCTGGATCCTTTTTGATTAGAATATGGTATTTATTACTGCTTAATGTCACTTACACCATTAATTGGGTAACAACCGGGTTTTCATTCACTTGTAGTAACTTGGATAAAGTTAAAACGAACCAACTAAAAGTGCTAATGCAGTTAAGCCAGTGTCTAGCCTTTTTGAGCCTTCATAACCCGTGCTATACTTGCTAAGTAATTCCCATTACTTACACTTGCTGTTATTACTATTTTTGGGCAAAATCCCGGACGGGTAACAGATTGGAGTCAGGCTGATTATGAGGTGGAGTTTCCGGAGGATTTGCCGTACTTCTGAGTTGGCGTTCTCCCAGTCAGAGTCCCTGTGGGATTGCGGCCACGCTTAGAGAGATGTATTAGTCTTCCGCTGTTCCTTGTATTTCATTTATGCAAACTCTGATGTAATCGCTACTTTTTGATGAGATTAAAGCATTGTACTCTGATTTTTACCATTATTTGTTCGCTATATGTGTCGGTGGACTTCCTGGGCACACATATAGCCGCATTCGGGTTTTGTGTAAATCCGGGTGTGACAGATTGGTATCAGAGCCGTGCTGACTGTAGGAACGTAGCCTAGATAGTACTGGCCATCTATTAAAGATTCATTTTATCATATAACCCTTGCTTTCTCTATCCTTGAGATTTTGATTCATAAAAAAGTGCTATCCTTGAGCACTTTCCTCCTTGACAATTTCTCTTTGGTCATTATATCCTTGGATGTTTTATCCTCTCCTTGATAATTTACTTCTCATCCTTGACTTCTGATCATTTATCTCCACCTTGTGTTGATTGCTAATTTTCAACTATGGTCTATTTAACTCCTCCTTGTTGCTTTACCTTGATCGCTTATCTTCTATATATATTCCGAGTCTCCTTGTTTACTCCGTCGTTCCTCGATACTATTTCCCCTTCCCTCCTCCTTGTTCTTCAAGTATTGTCACTTTGAATTCATTCCTTGGCTTTTGATCTCAAAGTGTCCTCTCGACTTTTCCTTTATCCTAAAACACTTAGATTGTCTGTATCGTCCCGATGCATTTTCAAGTCACTTGAAGAATGAAGATATCGTCCGCCTGCTACAAGAAGTTCAAGCCGAACGACTTCAGAGTACATGACGACGTCACCCTCAGTGCCACTACAACCAAGAAGTTGGACACCACTCAAGACGAGTTTGCAAGGTGAAGAAGACCGAAGTGATAATCTTGCATAGGAGGATTCCCTTAACATTATTGACAACGTTTAGAGTCGCTTTTAGGCTTGTGTGTCTAACCCTGGTTGAGTGTGTTTGTAATGCCTGTCCTTGTGCCTTTGATTGATTTGGATCTTTGTAATGATTGTGTAGTTGGGCTCTCTCTATTTTCCTCGTACCTTCTTGTTTTTCTTGCTATCTATTCACGTAAATCAAGTGAAGAACACCAAGAAGAAAGACAGAAGACGATCATCGTAATGAAGAAACGAAGCTAAAGAAGATTTTGGAGTACAAGCTTTGCAACTATATCAACACAGAAGATGAAGAACCATGATGATCCAACTCTAGAAGATCTCTGTTTGAGAATCTTGTTGTTTCACCTCCTCCTTGCTCCTATTCCTTGCGAATCTCGGGACGAGATTCAGTTTAAGGGGGGTAGTTTGTCACACCCCAAAATTTTCGAATTTTGGGATGTGAATTTCCAACGCAATTAATACCATATTTTTCTCAATTTTGTAAAATTTTCCAAGCTTTATATAATTAACAGGGAATTTAGTATAGGAAAATTTTGTTTTCGAAAATAATATAGGATTACTATTGAGTGCCTTGCATTTGCATTTAGTGGTTTTATGTGTGTAGAGTTTTCAAAATGTGTTTAGAAGCCTAATGAGAATTTTTCCAGATTTATCTGAAATTTATTCTCATTTTCCTAGAGCATATTCTAATTTTTAGAATAATCAAAAATTATTTTCATGAGTTCCAAATACATTATTTGGGTTCCTCATGTCCAAATCTATCTCTAGGAGTTTTCCTAAGATTTTTGGAATTTTTGGAGTATTTTTCTTGGTTCAAATATGAATTCTAGACTTATCTAGAATTATTTTATAACCAGGAAATTAATTATTCCGAAAATTAAAATCACATTAAATCTTAGTAGACCAGCCCTGGCCTAGAGTTGACCCAATTTTAGCCCAAATCCATCCCATCACTTTGTTGGGCCGAATTCCAAAGCCCATTAGTGTCTCTAAAAGCCTATTAGCATTGAAAGAGGCTAAACCAAGTTTTAGTCCCATATTGCTAATGGACGTGGAGGTGAGAGGTTTTCTCTCTATATATACAAACCACCTCTTCTCCAGAAAAGACACACCACCATCGACTCCTTTACAGGGAGGCCCCTTGAATGGGATTCCCTAAGGTAGTCTCCTTCCACCGTATCTTCAGCTGGTGCCTATTCTTCATCTCGTCGTCGCACCGAACCTTCCGTCGTTTCTGGCTTCATGGATTTTCAGTAAGACCCTCAGCGAATCTTGTAATTTTCTATCATATTAGTTTAGTATATACTCTTTCGTAGAAAAGTCCTTGCTAGCTTTAAGTGCCGGAAATCTTGTTTAGTCCATAGTTTCCAACATTTTCTGAAAATTCGACTAGATTCCTGAGCTGCTTACTGTTTTGACCATAACTTTTGATCCCTTTAACCAAATCCAGCAAATAAATACATTTTGGATATCTACAGAAACTTTCCTACAACTTTCATTGAAGACGTCGGGTCAAAATCTGGCTGTAACTAAGTCGAAAATATTTAAACAGATTTCTGCACAGATTTTCACCCTCAAAAACAGATTCTTAAAGGTCCACTAAATCATTTGTCGTTTCTGTACAGTAGATCCTAAAATCGTGATATTTTTTCAGAAGATAGGTTATCAAATTATGAAGCTAACCCAATTGGAATCACGTTAATCGGATGTCTAGAACTCGAGATATAAAATAAACAAGCAGACTGTGTCAGATGGTGACGGGAATTGATCAAGCCATATCTTCCTCGTTTTAGCTCCGATTAGAGTGATTCTTGCGCTCACGTGACCATAGAACCAATCCCTATCCTTTAGAGCGCTCTTTAAAATCTTTTCCTTTGATTGGTGTATTGTTCTTAGTTGTATATTGTTTGTTTGCTTGTTTAGCACGCTGTGCTCGATGATTGTTGCGAGTAGAGGAAGGCCGTTCGAGAGATTTCAAGATCAAGAGCTGAAGACTATGAGTAAATATACTGGATTCGAGGCAAGTTATAGCACGGACAATCCTTGCTACCTATCTCACTTTTAATACACTATTCATTACATACGCATGTGTCTAATACTGTTTACCATTAAGGTTATTTCCTAGCATTTATTTCCCTGTCCTTGTTTTCCTATGGGTTTATGCATTTGGGTAGTATTTTGCTAGGCGCAATTACTGTCACCTTTACTTAATTGTTAATATTGACTTAATGGTCCACTTCAACATTAATGATAAAACTTGCTTTTTAGCAACTTGGACTAGGGGGCTAGAGCATGTGCTGTGTGCTTTGCTCTAGTGTCTCCCTCTAAGGACCGGTTCTTAAAGCGGCAACCCAGGAGCCTGTCGCCACCGCCGGAACTATATGGGCTCTGGTCTTGGTCAAGTAGCTTGTACGTCTCTAGCTTGGCAGTAGTTACCGAGGGGCCAACGGCGTTGTGGGAGGTACGGCGCTGGGTGATCTCCGATTCCACCGAGGACGGTAGCCCCGTCGGCTAGGTCACGTTAGACCCAGTCCCGTGTAGGAGTCTCAGCGATTGAGAACTCTGCACGTTGCGCAGTATGGGTGGGATACCCGCGCTCCGGACGCCATCGACCCCCTCACGGTGTGACTCCGTGGGCGTACGTCGATCTCGGTGCCTAAGTTTTCACCACCGTATAGTACTCCAGCGGCTACTGACTTGTTAGGGTGTCTTGTGAAAGCCTCGTAGCGTCCCTATGCAGTCACACCTAGGAAGTGTTGATGTGCGTGGTTGGGTGCAAAGTTCTTTTGAACTTTTACGCGACTGGTGGGTAAAGGGCGAAACCTCTGCAGAGTGTACGATCTATCATGATAGCCTTGCTCAGGGTCACGAGCGGCCTGGATCCTTTTTGATTAGAATATGGTATTTATTACTGCTTAATGTCACTTACACCATTAATTGGGTAACAACCGGGTTTTCATTCACTTGTAGTAACTTGGATAAAGTTAAAACGAACCAACTAAAAGTGCTAATGCAGTTAAGCCAGTGTCTAGCCTTTTTGAGCCTTCATAACCCGTGCTATACTTGCTAAGTAATTCCCATTACTTACACTTGCTGTTATTACTATTTTTGGGCAAAATCCCGGACGGGTAACAGATTGGAGTCAGGCTGATTATGAGGTGGAGTTTCCGGAGGATTTGCCGTACTTCTGAGTTGGCGTTCTCCCAGTCAGAGTCCCTGTGGGATTGCGGCCACGCTTAGAGAGATGTATTAGTCTTCCGCTGTTCCTTGTATTTCATTTATGCAAACTCTGATGTAATCGCTACTTTTTGATGAGATTAAAGCATTGTACTCTGATTTTTACCATTATTTGTTCGCTATATGTGTCGGTGGACTTCCTGGGCACACATATAGCCGCATTCGGGTTTTGTGTAAATCCGGGTGTGACAGATTGGTATCAGAGCCGTGCTGACTGTAGGAACGTAGCCTAGATAGTACTGGCCATCTATTAAAGATTCATTTTATCATATAACCCTTGCTTTCTCTATCCTTGAGATTTTGATTCATAAAAAAGTGCTATCCTTGAGCACTTTCCTCCTTGACAATTTCTCTTTGGTCATTATATCCTTGGATGTTTTATCCTCTCCTTGATAATTTACTTCTCATCCTTGACTTCTGATCATTTATCTCCACCTTGTGTTGATTGCTAATTTTCAACTATGGTCTATTTAACTCCTCCTTGTTGCTTTACCTTGATCGCTTATCTTCTATATATATTCCGAGTCTCCTTGTTTACTCCGTCGTTCCTCGATACTATTTCCCCTTCCCTCCTCCTTGTTCTTCAAGTATTGTCACTTTGAATTCATTCCTTGGCTTTTGATCTCAAAGTGTCCTCTCGACTTTTCCTTTATCCTAAAACACTTAGATTGTCTGTATCGTCCCGATGCATTTTCAAGTCACTTGAAGAATGAAGATATCGTCCGCCTGCTACAAGAAGTTCAAGCCGAACGACTTCAGAGTACATGACGACGTCACCCTCAGTGCCACTACAACCAAGAAGTTGGACACCACTCAAGACGAGTTTGCAAGGTGAAGAAGACCGAAGTGATAATCTTGCATAGGAGGATTCCCTTAACATTATTGACAACGTTTAGAGTCGCTTTTAGGCTTGTGTGTCTAACCCTGGTTGAGTGTGTTTGTAATGCCTGTCCTTGTGCCTTTGATTGATTTGGATCTTTGTAATGATTGTGTAGTTGGGCTCTCTCTATTTTCCTCGTACCTTCTTGTTTTTCTTGCTATCTATTCACGTAAATCAAGTGAAGAACACCAAGAAGAAAGACAGAAGACGATCATCGTAATGAAGAAACGAAGCTAAAGAAGATTTTGGAGTACAAGCTTTGCAACTATATCAACACAGAAGATGAAGAACCATGATGATCCAACTCTAGAAGATCTCTGTTTGAGAATCTTGTTGTTTCACCTCCTCCTTGCTCCTATTCCTTGCGAATCTCGGGACGAGATTCAGTTTAAGGGGGGTAGTTTGTCACACCCCAAAATTTTCGAATTTTGGGATGTGAATTTCCAACGCAATTAATACCATATTTTTCTCAATTTTGTAAAATTTTCCAAGCTTTATATAATTAACAGGGAATTTAGTATAGGAAAATTTTGTTTTCGAAAATAATATAGGATTACTATTGAGTGCCTTGCATTTGCATTTAGTGGTTTTATGTGTGTAGAGTTTTCAAAATGTGTTTAGAAGCCTAATGAGAATTTTTCCAGATTTATCTGAAATTTATTCTCATTTTCCTAGAGCATATTCTAATTTTTAGAATAATCAAAAATTATTTTCATGAGTTCCAAATACATTATTTGGGTTCCTCATGTCCAAATCTATCTCTAGGAGTTTTCCTAAGATTTTTGGAATTTTTGGAGTATTTTTCTTGGTTCAAATATGAATTCTAGACTTATCTAGAATTATTTTATAACCAGGAAATTAATTATTCCGAAAATTAAAATCACATTAAATCTTAGTAGACCAGCCCTGGCCTAGAGTTGACCCAATTTTAGCCCAAATCCATCCCATCACTTTGTTGGGCCGAATTCCAAAGCCCATTAGTGTCTCTAAAAGCCTATTAGCATTGAAAGAGGCTAAACCAAGTTTTAGTCCCATATTGCTAATGGACGTGGAGGTGAGAGGTTTTCTCTCTATATATACAAACCACCTCTTCTCCAGAAAAGACACACCACCATCGACTCCTTTACAGGGAGGCCCCTTGAATGGGATTCCCTAAGGTAGTCTCCTTCCACCGTATCTTCAGCTGGTGCCTATTCTTCATCTCGTCGTCGCGCCGAACCTTCCGTCGTTTCTGGCTTCATGGATTTTCAGTAAGACCCTCAGCGAATCTTGTAATTTTCTATCATATTCGTTTAGTATATACTCTTTCGTAGAAAAGTCCTTGCTAGCTTTAAGTGCCGGAAATCTTGTTTAGTCCATAGTTTCCAACATTTTCTGAAAATTCGACTAGATTCCTGAGCTGCTTACTGTTTTGACCATAACTTTTGATCCCTTTAACCAAATCCAGCAAATAAATACATTTTGGATATCTACAGAAACTTTCCTACAACTTTCATTGAAGACGTCGGGTCAAAATCTGGCTGTAACTAAGTCGAAAATATTTAAACAGATTTCTGCACAGATTTTCACCCTCAAAAACAGATTCTTAAAGGTCCACTAAATCATTTGTCGTTTCTGTACAGTAGATCCTAAAATCGTGATATTTTTTCAGAAGATAGGTTATCAAATTATAAAGCTAACCCAATTGGAATCACGTTAATCGGATGTCTAGAACTCGAGATATAAAATAAACAAGCAGACTGTGTCAGATGGTGACGGGAATTGATCAAGCCATATCTTCCTCGTTTTAGCTCCGATTAGAGTGATTCTTGCGTTCACGTGACCATAGAACCAATCCCTATCCTTTAGAGCGCTCTTTAAAATCTTTTCCTTTGATTGGTGTATTGTTCTTAGTTGTATATTGTTTGTTTGCTTGTTTAGCACGCTGTGCTCGATGATTGTTGCGAGTAGAGGAAGGCCGTTCGAGAGATTTCAAGATCAAGAGCTGAAGACTATGAGTAAATATACTGGATTCGAGGCAAGTTATAGCACGGACAATCCTTGCTACCTATCTCACTTTTAATACACTATTCATTACATACGCATGTGTCTAATACTGTTTACCATTAAGGTTATTTCCTAGCATTTATTTCCCTGTCCTTGTTTTCCTATGGGTTTATGCATTTGGGTAGTATTTTGCTAGGCGCAATTACTGTCACCTTTACTTAATTGTTAATATTGACTTAATGGTCCACTTCAACATTAATGATAAAACTTGCTTTTTAGCAACTTGGACTAGGGGGCTAGAGCATGTGCTGTGTGCTTTGCTCTAGTGTCTCCCTCTAAGGACCGGTTCTTAAAGCGGCAACCCAGGAGCCTGTCGCCACCGCCGGAACTATATGGGCTCTGGTCTTGGTCAAGTAGCTTGTACGTCTCTAGCTTGGCAGTAGTTACCGAGGGGCCAACGGCGTTGTGGGAGGTACGGCGCTGGGTGATCTCCGATTCCACCGAGGACGGTAGCCCCGTCGGCTAGGTCACGTTAGACCCAGTCCCGTGTAGGAGTCTCAGCGATTGAGAACTCTGCACGTTGCGCAGTATGGGTGGGATACCCGCGCTCCGGACGCCATCGACCCCCTCACGGTGTGACTCCGTGGGCGTACGTCGATCTCGGTGCCTAAGTTTTCACCACCGTATAGTACTCCAGCGGCTACTGACTTGTTAGGGTGTCTTGTGAAAGCCTCGTAGCGTCCCTATGCAGTCACACCTAGGAAGTGTTGATGTGCGTGGTTGGGTGCAAAGTTCTTTTGAACTTTTACGCGACTGGTGGGTAAAGGGCGAAACCTCTGTAGAGTGTACGATCTATCATGATAGCCTTGCTCAGGGTCACGAGCGGCCTGGATCCTTTTTGATTAGAATATGGTATTTATTACTGCTTAATGTCACTTACACCATTAATTGGGTAACAACCGGGTTTTCATTCACTTGTAGTAACTTGGATAAAGTTAAAACGAACCAACTAAAAGTGCTAATGCAGTTAAGCCAGTGTCTAGCCTTTTTGAGCCTTCATAACCCGTGCTATACTTGCTAAGTAATTCCCATTACTTACACTTGCTGTTATTACTATTTTTGGGCAAAATCCCGGACGGGTAACAGATTGGAGTCAGGCTGATTATGAGGTGGAGTTTCCGGAGGATTTGCCGTACTTCTGAGTTGGCGTTCTCCCAGTCAGAGTCCCTGTGGGATTGCGGCCACGCTTAGAGAGATGTATTAGTCTTCCGCTGTTCCTTGTATTTCATTTATGCAAACTCTGATGTAATCGCTACTTTTTGATGAGATTAAAGCATTGTACTCTGATTTTTACCATTATTTGTTCGCTATATGTGTCGGTGGACTTCCTGGGCACACATATAGCCGCATTCGGGTTTTGTGTAAATCCGGGTGTGACACAGAGTCCCTGTGGGATTGCGGCTACGCTAGAGAGATGTATTAGTCTTCCGCTGTCCATGATTTTCTTTCTGAAGCACTCTGATGTAAACGCTACTATATGAGGAGAATAAAGCATTGTACTCTGATTTTTACCATATTTGTTCGCTATATGTGTCGGTGGACTTCCTGGGCACACATATGGCCACATTCGGGTTTTGGGTAAATCCGGGTGTGACAGATTGGTATCAGAGCCGTGCTGACTGTAGGAACGCAGCCTAGATAGTACGGATGACAAATTACTAGGAGAGCCCCACGTTTTTAATTCAAAAACCTAAAATGTCGAGTCTTGCGTGAGTTTATGCCTTTAACTGCTTGTACTTATTGTTATTATGCATATGTTTGATTCGGTTCTTTGTAATGATTGTGATGGGCGTAGACACCTGTCTGCAACCATCTAGATTTTAGAATAAGGCAAAATAATGATTGTAATAGTTACTTCTTTAAAGATAAATCACTACTCTAGTATTAAAATATTACTCCAATATGCAAAATTACTGCTAACATAAAAAAAACTCTCGGCATGTGTGTATGCATGCCTTGGTTGCAGTCGGCTCGCATGTGCTCCTCCAGGTGTCCATGCAGGCGGCGGGCAGCTAGAACCTTCAATGCCGTCCAACACCACATGTTAATCCAGTAGGAAGGAGCTACAAATATGACAACAAGCTGGCATCCATCATCCATGTGAAATACTCTCGACAATTAGCCAAATACTCCCTGAAAAGATATTTCTCATATTAATAAAAAATACTCCTCATGCGATGTCAGTGACAAAAAAAAATACTCGTTACGAGAAGTTGGTCATGAATAGAGGGGTCTGTGACTTATGTGTGCGTGTGAGCGGTTGCATGCAAAACAAAAGAAAAACACTCCTTACAATTGAAAAATACTTCTCTATTCAATTAAAAATACTCCTCACATTTTGAATATAAATACCCCTCGACTCAGTTGGAAATACTATTGACATTCCAAAAATACTCCTTAATTGAGAAGTATTCCTGACATTTAAAAAAATACTCTTGATAGTGAAAAATACCGTAGTCAATTGAAAAAACCCCTGGTAAATACTCCTGATATTTGAAAAAAAATACTACAATCGAAAAATACTCATCTCTTCTGAAAAATACTCCCTATAGTCAATATCAAAATACTCCTGATATTATGTCGGTCAATACCTTGCATGCAGTATGCATGCGTGACAAAAAATCCATATGATATATCTGGTGCACGTATAGTTCCGTATTAACCTGATTGCACCAATAAAACCAGAGAGAGATTCTATGAACAAAAAAACATTTTTCATAATTTTTGATCAAGAAATAAACTTTAGTGATAAAAGAAGTAAGGTTATAGAACAATAAATAACTGTGAAACAATGAATAATTGTTCTCCGGTATTGGGAAAATGCCTCTAGATTAACGAAGTTACTACATTTGTTTTGGAAATTATTCCTCAGGACTTAGGAAAATAGGTGCTGCGATATTGGAAGCAAAATACTTCTCCGATATGAGCAAATTTACTACTCTTGTTTTGGAAAAATACTCCTCAGGGTTTAGGAAAATAGATGCTGCAATGTTGGAAAAATTATTTCTCGTACAAAAGCAGATATTCCCACAAAAACTTACTCTTCTTGCAGAGAAGTAATTTGTCATTAAAATCACTACTTAATGTACTATTTTGTATACAGATGGAGTTATGTTGCCAAAAGAGAACGTTTTCTACTTCAATATGTACTTTTGCCAATGTCACACCCCAAAATTTTCGAATTTTGGGATGTGAATTTTTAACAAAGTTAATACAATATTTTTCTTAATTTTCTAAAATTTTTCAAGCTTTGTAAAATTTACAGGGGATTTATAAAAAAAAGAGGAGAAAACATTTGCAAAAAAAAAATAAATACTTTGTATGTTGCATTCATGCTGCTGCATTGAGTTTTGATTGTGTGTGGTTCGAATTGGAATCTAAATCTAATTTAAATTCGAGTTTGAATCGTGTCGTTTTGAATCCTAGAAAAGTTGTTTGGCCCCGAGTTCACTTATGCTCCCTAAACTCATACCTCAGTTCACTTCCGCTCCCCATTCCTCC
The DNA here is from genome assembly GCA_033239725.1 of Echinochloa phyllopogon. NCBI lineage: Eukaryota > Viridiplantae > Streptophyta > Magnoliopsida > Poales > Poaceae > Echinochloa > Echinochloa phyllopogon. The sequence goes on along the minus strand of BTCW01000016.1, from coordinate 9,005,966 downwards.
CTCCCGAGCCAGCCCGGCCCAGCGACCTGCTCGGCCCACCTCGCGTCCCCGGCCCACCATCCTCTCTCCCGCCCAGCCAGGCCGGCCCGCACTGCTCCGCTCGGCTCAACCCCCTGCGCGCGGCCCAAGCTACCCGCCGGCCCACCCGCCTGCGCCCCGCTTCTCCCCCGCCTCCGCTACTGGGCCACCAACCCAACCGTCGCCCCGGCCCGCTCTGCTCTCCCGGCCCAGCCGCGCGCGACGCGCGCCGCCTGCCCCCGCTCCCGCCCGCGACGCGCAGCGCCGCCGCCGCCGCTAATTCCGCCGCCGCGCCGCTTCCTTCCTTCCTTCTCGACTTCTGCGCCCTTTCAAAGCCACGCGCAGCCGAGACTCCAATCCTCACCTCTCCATCCTTCCCCGAGACCGAGCCCCTGCGCTAGCGCCGCCGCCCTCTCCCCTCTGTGCCGCGCGCCGCCGGCCGCCATTGCCACCATTTCGCGGCCTCCGCCGGTCGCCGGTCGGAATTGAGGCCACCACGAGCCCCTCCTCGCCAAGACGAAGCTCCTCCACCCCCTCTCGTCGCCGATCGGCCGTTGGGGATGCTCCTCCGCGTGAAGACCCCGCCGCCGGCCAACTCTTCCGTAGCGGGCCGAATTCCGGCCGTCTCGGTGGCTGGCGGACCAAGCCGCAACAACCCCGAGGTTCCCCGCGTCAACCCGCAACTCCGCCGCCGGTCCTCGTCGCGCCACCGCCGCCCGAACGCCTCCCCCACGCGGAGCCGCCGCCACCGACCCCCCTGCTCCGCCGCGGGCGTGATTCCGGCCAGCCCCGTCGATGTCCCGCGCCGGTGAGCACCTTCCCATGACCCCCTCGCCATCCTCTACCCCTTGCGCTAGCTCCTCCTGGACCTATCCCTCCCCATCGCAGGCGAGCCGAGCCGCCCAGAGAGCGCCGGCGAGAGCTGCTGTGCTATCCCAACGAAGAAGACGGTCGTTTTGCAGATAGGACCCCAAGGAATCGAGAAACCTCTAGATCAATTTCTGTGTCTTGGCCATTTTGTAGAAAACCCCCCCTGCAATCTTGTTTAGCCCATAAAATCCACGTTTTAGCTCCGATTCAATCCGTTTTCGTTGCGTTAGATTCATACCAACATAAACTACACGTTAGCGCTGCCATTTACCATGTGACATGTTTCTGAATTTTTATTTAGTATTAAGTTGATTAAATGTTATTTAAATGCCTTTTTCCAAATAAAAGCAAATTAGGATTTACATATCGGTTTTCTATAATACTTATTAAATTGAATAATTCTATTTAATCTTAATTTCAGAATAATATTTAATTAGAGTTATACCTCGGCTTCATAAAACAATATTTAATTAATGCTTAATTTAACTAAGCATTTCTGATTAAAAGCAATATAGGCTCATACCTCGGTACTTATAAATAAAATTAATATGACTAATATTGTTATAATTTATTTCTAATAATGATAACATGACTAGCTGAACACGAATAATAAAGTTAGTCGATTAGTTGCTCTCACATGCTTCTTTTCAAGTTAATGTACTAATTTGAATAAATTATACTTGAATATTTATAATTAAAATATGACTAAGTTTACTTCGTATTTTCTAAAGATCAAAATATAATTTGTATTCATAATTTATACATGGTTTTACTTAAATTAAAATAAATGAAGCTCTTAGTCTCTCACTAAATACAAATCTTCCGATAGTCGAAACTTTTCAACCGTAACTCTGTTTTCAGCGATTCTTGCGCTCATGTGATCTTCGAACCAAGCCCTATCCTTTAGCGCGCTCTTTTAAAGTTTTTCCTCTGATTGGTGTATTGTTCTTAGTTGTATTGTTTGCTTGCTTGTTTAGCTATGATTGTTGCGAGTAGAGGAAGATCGTTCGAGAGATTCAAGATGAAGAACTGAAGACTTTGAGCAGCTATTAATTGGATTTAAGGCAAGTTATAGCACGGACAATCCTTGCTACCTACTCACTCTTTAATACACTGTTCTTTACATACGCATGTGTCTAATACTGTTATCCATTAAGGTTGTACCTAGTTTTTAATTCCCTGTCCTTGTTTTTCCTATGGGTTTATGCATATGGGTAGTATTTTGCTAGGCGCAATTACTGTCACCTTTACTTAATTGTTAATATTGACTTAATGGTCCACTTCAACATTAATGATAAAACTCGCTTTTTAGCAACATGGATTAGGGGGCTAGAGCATGTGCTGTGTGCTTTGCTCTAGTGTCTCCCTATAAGGACCGGTTCTTAAAGCGGCAACCCAGGAGCCTGTCGCCACCGCTGGAACTATATGGGCTCTGGTCTTGGTCAAGTAGCTTGTACGTCTCTAGCTTGGCAGTAGTTACCGAGGGGCCAACGGCGTTGTGGGAGGTACGGTGCTGGGTGTTCTCCGATTCCACCGAGGACGGTAGCCCCGTCGGCTAGGTCACGTTAGACCCAGTCCCGTGTAGGAGTCTCAGCGATTGAGAACTCTGCACGTTGCGCAGTATGGGTGCGATACCCGCGCTCCGGACGCCATCGACCCCCTCACGGTGTGACTCCGTGGGCGTACGTCGATCTCGGTGCCTAAGTTTTCACCGCCGTATAGTACTCCAGCGGCTACTGACTTGTTAGGGTGTCTTGTGAAAGCCTCGTAGCGTCCCTATGCAGTCACACCTCGGAAGTGTTGATGTGCGTGGTTGGGTGCAAAGTTCTTTTGAACTTTTACGCGACTGGTGGGTAAAGGGCGAAACCTCTGCAGAGTGTACGAACTATCATGATAGCCTTGCTCAGGGTCACGAGCGGCCTGGATCCTTTTTGATTAGAATATGGTATTTATTCCTGTTTAATGTCACTTACACCATTAATTGGGTTACAACTGGGATTCTCATTTACTTGTAGTAACTTGGATAAAGTTAAAACGAACCAACTAAAAGTGCTAATGCAGTTAAGCCAGTGTCAAGCCTTTTCTGCCTCATCCCCCGTGCTATACTTGCTAAGTAATTCTGTTACTTACACTCGCTGTTATTACTATTTTTGGGCAAAATCCCGGACGGGTAACAGATTGGAGTCAGGCTGACTACGAGGTGGAGTTTCCGGAGGATTTGCCGTACTTCTGAGTTGGCGTTCTCCCAGTCAGAGTCCCTGTGGGATTGCGGCTACGCTTAGAGAGATGTATTAGTCTTCCGCTGCCCATGTATTTCGTTTATGCAAAACTCTGATGTATCCGCTACTTTATGTTGAATAATGAAGCATTGTACTCTGATTTTTACCATATTTGTTCGCTATATGTGTCTGTGGACTTCCTGGGCACACATATGGCCACATTCGGATTTTGTGTAAATCCGGGTGTGACAGCCAATGAATCATTAGTCATATGAACAAGGAGTATTTTTTTCAAATAGAGAAGTAATTAAAAATCAAATTTAAAATCACACAATTTTAATAGTTTAATTGTATGAGTGTGAGTATTAATATTAAAATTCCAGCAAAGAAGGCAATGTTTTTTTAAAAAAATCACTACTCTAATATTAAAATACTACTCTAATATTGAAAACTCCTGACTTTTGAAATAAAATATACTCTTGACATGTGGAAAATAAATACTCCTTTACGCATAGTTAAAAATACTCTTGAACATTTGAAATATAGCAAGAACTCACGTGCGGCACTCACGTTTATTAATGACACGTAGGTACTAAAACCGTGTCACTTGAGTGAGTCATGGTAAACAGATCAGTCGTGCGAGTCGCTTTTAAAAATAATTTATATTCGCTCTCTCATGTATAGAGAGTTTTAGGTATTCTCAAATCTAGAAGCACATCATTTTCGAGATAGTTGGTCTTTATTTATATGGAGAAAAACTCTCCAATCTATTGTCTATTAGCAATACGGGATTATTACGTATAGACCGTGGTTACAAATGTGGGTATATTTAGGTGGACCATTTTTTCTCTTCGAAGTTTTGACGTCATTGACACTTCCGCGTAGAATTGTTCTAGTTTTTTCCCGGTGCTTCGTGCGACTTGTGTTGGTCTCCTCAGATTAGCAATTATGAAGATAAATTTTGGTGCTTGTTTCTTGCTCCTGCTTGGCTGTGGACTTTATTTTTGTTGGTGCCATAGCCGTGTGTTTTCCTTCTTTTAATATCCAGCAATGGTAATTAAATTTGTTTTGGTTGTAGGAGCCATGCGTATCGGTTGATTCCTTTTAAAAAAAAGCTCAGAGGAGGTTTCCGAATAGAATAATTGTTTTTCAGTTTGGAGGTTGTTTCCTTTCAAAAAAGGTGGGTAAAAAAACAACAGTAAAAAAAGGGGGCTAGGGGTGAACTCTGTTGGGGTTTTTCGCTCTACCAAAAAAACTTCTGTAATATTTTCTTTTTTTCTTCTACATCATGGATCCAGATGGGTCCATTATGGGGGGTATGGGGGTTTTCGTTGGTAGCAAAAGTTTTTAAAAGTAGTATAGATATTCCTTCTCAAATACTCCTAATTGTGGAAAAAATAATTGTCTTATCAATTGAAAAATACTCCTACTATCGACTAAAAAGTACTCCTCGTATTTTGAAAAACACTCATGGTTTCTTAGGTATCTACTCTGTCCGGGCTTCAACACACATGCATCTATTCCTCGCACAAAAGGATGATGTGTATATTGCTCCCGAAAAAATTGTTCTGAACACGCACGCACCCAGAAACAGAAAGCTAGAAACAGAAAGCTACGCATGCATGTTGTGTATTTGTCATGGAATTAATGACGGGAGTTATGGCTCTCTCTCTCAAACATTAACTGTGCATGCATGAATTTTTATGGCCTAATAATGTTTGCCGGAGCTCCGGGTTGACTCCACCGTGGACAATGAATATTATTCAGCACACAGGGTGCTAAATAACCTGATTCTATATATATATATAAATATTATATTAAATGGAAGCCCCGGTCATCAACTGGACCACCCCGGTCCAACCGAGCCACCCCACCCGCAGGGCCGGCCGACCCCCTCTTTGGGACCCACATACCAGGGCCGCGTGGACCCACTGATATTTCAAAATAGCCCCTTCTCTCTCATCCTACGGTTCATTTGAACCGTTGCTTTCTCTCTCCTCTATCCACACCGGCGGAGGTCCCATGGCGGCTACGGCGGCGGTGTGCCCTGGGTAGCGGCGTGGGGATCTCCAGGGCTGTGCCACCGCCCTCCACCTCTAGGACAGCGGCCGGCGGGTGCTGCTCCGTCTCCTCCCCACGTGCTCAGATCCGGTGGCCATCGCTGGCTTCTAGATCCACTACGGCGCTGGATCCGCACAGTTCGGTTGGTCGGAGCTCCGACAGTCATGACGCTCCTCGGCTCCCCCTTCCCCTCGCGTCCTCCATCTCGAAGCATGGCGCATGGTGTTCCCCAGGTCTCGACGCAGTTGGGCTTCCTCCCCGTCACCCTCCACGCTCCGGTCGGGGCATCCCCATCGGCTCCCGTCCTCGTGAGGGTCGTGGTCCTCCTCTTATGCTAGTGGAGGCCGGCAAGAGCTCCGGTTGTGCAATAGGAGCGGCGGCTCCGGCAAGGCTGCCCATCTCGACTCCATTCATCTTCTGTGCTCAGATCCGGTAGGTGCGGCATCCCTCCTGCCCATTGCCCAGCTCTCTGATCTCCGTTCTCATTTTTCTATGCTCTGCTCTCACCTCTGTCACCTCGCAGGTGGGCGGCGCTAGATCCCAATCCTCATGGTGGATGTGGATCTCCGCCGAGGAGGATGAGGGTGGCCTGGATGGTGGATGGTGGGGGCGAGGAGGATGAGGGTGGCAGCTCCCCGTGCGATGCGGCGCTGCCAGGCTCCGCGGGTCTGCAGGAAGCTGTTGCAGCAGCCGACGGCGGCGGGCGCAGATCTCGTGACGGGATGGCCTCCTCTCTACTCGTGGCTGTGGCGGAGCACCAGCGTCGGGTCCTGGAGTGGCGGCCACCCCTCCTCCAGCATGCGGCAAATCCATGGCTCCCTCTCAAGTCGCCCCTCCCAGGTTCGCCCCCTCCCCTCGCTCATTCCGTGATAAGAAATCAAAGCTTTTTTTTTTGCCACAAAGCTGATTGGATTTTGCTTTCTCTGCCGTTCCAGGTGAAGCTGACAACCATGGATGCTCAATCGTCTTCCTTGACAGCAGCGCGGGATCTTCCTTGGCCTCGTCGGTGCTGCCCCGAAAAAATCCACGGCTCTGCATCCTCCAGCGGCCTCCTCCGCGAGGTTTTCTAGATTCACTTCTAGGAAATTAACTAGTTTCTATTAACTTTCAATTTTCCATGCTTTCACCCATGGTTTGTTGGTCCTTGTGGAATTGAATTCTTGTGGTGTATACTCCATTTTTTTGCACAGGTTCATTTTTTTTATCATAGATACTATACATCTGTGCTAGTCGTAGGCTTTATTATAATATGCATCAAGTCTGCAGGATTATATGTCAATATAGGAAACTTCTATGCTATTTGTGCCTTTCTGGTATATCTTCTATGCTATTTGTATTGTGAAAATCATATATGGTGAAGCGTCCCCTTCAAATGAGAAGACTTAAATGTGATACAAACATCAGTCCCAGGTGGCTGATTCACATTTATTACAACAGATGGTCCATTACTGAACAAACCTACGCAGTAGTGGGCACAGACGCGCTAGTGCGCCACTAGCGTGAGGATAAAAACTAGGAATCAAACGGTACAACTAATCATGGCATCATCAGAGAGTTGCGCCACGCGGTTCTTCAAGCGGATGACCCGACTTAAATGTGATACAAACATCAGTCCCAGGTGGCTGATTCACATTTATTACAACAGATGGTCCATTACTGAACAAACCTACGCAGTAGTGGGCACAGACGCGCTAGTGCGCCACTAGCGTGAGGATAAAAACTAGGAATCAAACGGTACAACTAATCATGGCATCATCAGAGAGTTGCGCCACGCGGTTCTTCAAGCGGATGACCCTAACACACTGGCAAGGTCGGGTGCAGAACGTAATTCCTACTCGACGTCTTCGGGAACGAAGTTCGGGTCCTCTTCTGTAAAACAAGCAAGGGTGAGTACATACGTACTCAGCAAGTCCAACCATACCCACGGAGGGTTACAACAGAAGCATGCAAGGATAATTATCAAGGATAGGCTGATGGTTTATTTGCGTAAATGCCACATGCAGGGGTTCATTTGCAAAAGTCTTGTAAAGTAAATCTAACAATAAAAGCATCAAAGAATCGAGTGAATAGTAGGACACAACTCAGTGCTACCGGACTCCCCGTCCATCGTAGACACTATCAACACCACCCAAAACAACTCACACCAGCAGACACTGCTCATAACCAAAACCAACGCAAAGTTAAAGGACTTGTGAAGTGACCATGCCATAACTCGTCCAATACCGTGGACACGGCTATCCGGATAGGTTTAACTCTGCAGAGGTGTACACAACCACAAGTAGGGTACCACGACCTGAACACCTTAGCGTCAGTACAGATCCTATCGAGGACATTACTCACCTTAGCTAAACTGACAAGTCACCACAGAAGCAACCAGGGGCTCAGCAACCTACCTACGAGGTTCTACCTAGGGTATAACTCACCAAGAACTTATACCCGTCTCCATGGTCCTCTCTTGCTCACTAGCACACCCGATAACTACCATTTCAACTAGTGGGATTTATGCCAAGCAGTTGCCACATACAACGGTCGAGTGGAGGTATTGATATTTGGGTTAGGCAAGATGACACATCAACTCATCCTTCTAATGACAAGTCAGACTTCTCCCACCATGCTCAGTCACACAGGCACGAGCTCACCTTGGTATTTCACACAGGAAACACCGTCCGGCTTATCCCCTAATAATAATCATTTTTATCATTTAAACCCCATTTCCTTTTAAAGTACATACCCCAATATTTTACTGAGTAACCAGTGGGTAGTATTTATTTACGAAAGGTAAATACGTCCTAAGCGGCATTAGCAATGATTAACTCCCAAACTAAAATATTCGGAAATTAATCCAGGTTATCAAGGAATATTTGTAGCAATCAAGGAACGGCTCACACAGAAATGGTTTAGCAACAAGCATGCAAGTTTTATAAAACAGGCCGGTGGGTTGCATTTATAAAACTAGGATAAATATGCATCAAAGGGTAATATTGAACTTGCCGTTCTCAAAGCCTTCCGGAAACTCCTGCTCGAGGCACTGATCTTCGGGCTCCTGCTCATAGCACTGCTCTCCTTCGGGCTCTTCCTCAACGTGATCTACAGCGCACAAGCAAGCACACACAATAAATAAAAGAAAAGAAATTAAAATAAGGTTATTTTTGCCGAGCTCGCAGAAAGGAAAAACAGAGATTAAATTGAGAGCGAGGGAAGGAAGGTCTCATTTGGGAATGCGACGAATGGTTTGGCAGAAAGTATCATGGAAAAGTGGGTGGTGAAATTTGGGGTCGTTCCGAGTTAAAACGATGCATAAAATGACGTGTCGTTCGAGTGGTTAGAGGGAAAAGGACTCGTTGGGGAAGTCACAGAAAGTCCTAGGGTTCACTTGGAGAAAGGCATAGGGTATACTTGTGAGGGTTGTAGGGTGTGAGAGGGGTTTATTTGTGAATACTAGAAGTTAGTAGGGCTTAATGGTGAGAAAAGATTAAATAAAAGGGTATTAGAGGCTGTTTAAACAAAGACACAGGACCTTCTTGCAAATAACTAAAAAGGGCAGGGCTCCTGGTGATTCGGTTAGAGAGAGAAGGAATAGGACGGTGGACCGCGGGTTGTTTAAGGGAAAAGACGGGTTTTTTCGCTAAACGGCCTTCTCCCTCGCGAACAGAACAGAGGCGGGGAGGAGGGCAGGGGAGGCGGCCGGCGGCGATAGGCTCGCCGGCGCTCCAGGGCATTGGAGCGGCCGGGAAGAGGGGGAAAAGGGAGAGGGCGACGAGAGGAGTCCACCCATGTGCTCACCTCGGGCGGAGATAGAGCAGAGAGGGCTGCCCACGGAGGGGCGCTTGCGGCGGCGGCGGTGCTGTGGTAGGTGGGGAAGTGCGGGAGATGGCTGGGGAGCTTCGTGGTAGGGAGGGGGGGTGCTCGGGTGCCCGTTTTATACGCCAAAGAGGGAGCTAAAGGCGGTGGTCGACGGAGCGGGGCTCGGCGGGCGGAGTTAATGGCGTTGGCGGGATTCTTGGCCGGATGGGACGGCTCGGCTGGCTGTGCACAGGCCGGGCACGGGCGGCGAGGCGACGAGCGACACGACAGAGGTGGGCCACGGCGGCGCTGTGGCCACAAGGCGCTACTGTCGCTCGGCGACGGGCGACGCGGAGGTTAGACGCCGGCGGCGCACGCGAGCACATGGCGACAGGCAAACCGGCGCTCGGCGCGGTGGGGTGGGCCAGAGCGCTATGCGCAGCAGGTCGCGTGCGGGTGACCGGTGTTGGGTGTGATGGTGGAACGATGGCGTGCACGCGGGGTGCGGTAGTGCAGCGGCGGAGCGCGCGGTGATGCGGGCATGGGTGCGCGGCGGGTGTGCGCGCATGGCGCGGGGATGCAACGTGGCGATGGCGAGCGCGGAGGTCACGTGGGGCGGTGCGGGGAGGGACAGACGCACAGCGACGGGAAGGAGGGAGGGCGGCGCGCGTGGCGCCGAGGAGGAGTGGCGTCAGGAAAAAGGGAAGGAAGAGAAGAAGGGAAGAGAGAAAAGAAAAGAAGGGAAAGAGAAAAAGAAAGGGGGGGGGGGGGGGGAAGAGGGAATCCGAGGCGGGATCTCCGGCGGCGGTCGACCGGCGACCGATCCGAGGGCGGGCGAATCGGGAAAGGATGGCGGAGTGAAAACGAGGAGAAAGGATTTGGATGACGAACGGAGATTCGGGAGCTCGGCGAAAACATTTTTGAAAACAAATTTTTGACGCGTTATTTATACGGTGATTTAGCTGGGGTAAAAACGCGGGCGTTACATATGGGAAGCTGGATTAATGTATGTAGGAAGCATAGATGCTATCCACCTTTATGCACAAATAACTGCTCTTTGCAATCATATATATGTATGTGATTGTTCATATATACTATTTTCTTGCAAGTTTGGACCTTTGATTTCTATGGTTTTTCTCATAGACTTATATGCCACTTCTTTCTTTGCGAGATTGGATGGCCGGTGGTGGGGTGCCATTGTGCAGAGAAGGTATGCCCACACTCGCCATTGCCGTTTTGATGCCAGTGATAGGAATTCTGCCAGGGTGATGCCTCTTATGCAAACTTTTATGCAATTAGAATTTGTCACTTCCTATGCTGTATTGGTCACTTCCTATGCAATTAGAATATGCCATGGATGCATAGATGAATGGATTTTGTTTTGACCCTCCGGGCTGGACACAATGAAGCTCTGCACGCTGCAAGTTGTCATGAGACATGTTTTGCAAGCATAGATATTATTAACATTCTTGTGCAAATGCTGGATTTGTCCTTGTTTTCTATGATTTTTTTCATTGTTTCTATGCATGAGCCTGCATAACAAAAATAAATGTGGATCTAGCCTTGTTTTTATGAATATGTGCTGGATTTGTCTATGTTTTATGAATATGTGCTAGGTTTCTATGCCATTTATTTTGATGGAAAAATCATAGCATCTTGCCAGGTTTCTATGATTTTGCGCTGGTGTTTCTATGAATGGGTCAGAGAACTATCTATACTGAACTGAATTGAATGTTTGAACAATTGAACCAACTGATAGAAATTTTGTTTCGAGTTTCTATGCCTTTCTGGTATATTTCCTTTGCTATTATTATCATGAAAATCATACGTATGAACTTGGGTTGATGTATGTACATGTTTGAAGCTAAGTTGATGTTTCTATGCTTTCCCAGTATAATTTCTATGCCATTTTTTGTGAAAATCGTATGCATGAAGCTGTGTTGATATTTCTATGATTTTTTCTTATTATTTTTATGACTTTAATCATTAGTACTGGTTTCTATGCCAATATAGCATACTTTCTACACATGCAGCAGTGAATGGTAGTGTTTGATTATATATACTCTCACTTAGCTTCAAGAATGTTTTACACTCTGCTTACTTTTGTTTATACCTTTTTGTTGTATGGCACAGTGAGGGTGGTCTATATGGGATCGATTACGGTGGATTTTGAGAAACCACGTAGACCTAAAATGAAGATGCCAGCTTATTTTTAAATATGTTTTTTTGTGATGGTCATTATGTAATTTTCTTGTGACCGAGAGTGATGGTCATGAATTCAACGTTGCATTTCTGTCAGTATTTGACTATCACTACTGCTTTCTGATGTGTGGTGAGGCACATTTATGATGTGCCCTCGTCATGAATTTAAATACAACATTATCTATGATTGTGTTGGTTGGTTTCTATGACTACTCAGCTCGAAACACTATTTAGACAAAGAGAACAACTCAAAACACGGTGAAACTACCTAAACATGTTCTATGACTTTCAGCGCTGATTTCTATGACCACTAATGTGAGATAGCGTATACATACATTTCTATGACTCAACACAATTATATACTTGAAAACTATTTATGATTGTCAGCACTTTTTTCTATGACTTCTAATGTGAGGTTGTGTAGTAGAACTTTGGTGGGCCATGGTAGAGAAATTCAAAATTCAAACTTAACAGAAAAAAATAACTCAACAACATTATATGATTTTCACTACTAGTTTCTATGACTTCTTCTATGAGGCAACAAAAGAAATAACTCAAACAAGTTCAATGATTGTCACTAATACTTTCTATGATGTCATACCCGGATTTACACAAAACCCGAATGTGGCCATATGTGTGCCCAGGAAGTCCACAGACACATATAGCGAACAAATATGGTAAAAATCAGAGTACAATGCTTTATTCTCATCATATCGTAACGTTTACATCAGAGTTTTGCACAAATGTAATACATGGACAGCGGAAGACTAATAAACTCTCTTTAAGTGTAGCCGCAATCCGACAGGGACTCTGACTGGGAGAACGCCAACTCAAAAGTACGGCAAATCCTCTGGAAACTCCACAGCATAATCAGCCTGGCTCCAATCTGTTACCCGTCCGGGATTTTGCCCAAAAATAGTAATAACAGCAAGTGTAAGTAACAGAATTACTTAGCAAGTATAGCACGGGTTATGAAGGCTCAAAAAGCTAGACACTGGCTTAACTGCATTAGCACTTTTAGTTGGTTCGTTTTAACTTTATCCAATTTTCTACAAGTGAATGAATACCCGGTTGCAACCCAATTAATAAAGTGTAAGTGACATTAAGCATGAATAAATATCAAGTTCTAATAAAAAAGGATCCAGTCCGCTCGTGACCCTGAGCAAGGCTATCATGATAGATCGTACACTCTGCAGAGGTTTCGCCCTTTACCCACCAGTCGCGTAAAAGTTCAAAGGAACTTTGCACCCAACCACGCACATCAACACTTCCGAGGTGTGACTGCATAGGGACGCTACGAGGCTTTCACAAGACACCCTAACAAGATAGTAGCCGCTGGAGTACTACAAGGTGGTGAGTCCTTAGGCACCGAGATCGACGTACGCCCACGGAGTCACACCATGAGGGGGTCGATGGCGTCCAGAGCGCGGGTATCCACCCCAACAATGCGCGACGCGCGGAGTTCTCAATCACTGAGACTCCCAACACGGGACTGGGTCTAACGAGACCTAGCCGATGGGGCTACCGTCCTTGGTGGAATCGGGAAAACACCCCGTGCCTTGCCTCCCACAACGCCGTTGGCCCCTCGGTAACCACTATCAAGCTAGAGCCGTACAAGCTACTCGTCCAAGACCAGAGCCATTATAGTTCCGGCGGTGGCGACAGGCTCCTGGGTTGCCGCTTTAAGAACCGGTCCTTAGAGGGAGGCACTAGAACAAAGCACACAACACATGCTCTAGCTCCCTAGTCCATGTTGCTAAAAAGCAAGTTTTAAATGTTAAGGTTGAAGTGGACCATTAATACAAGTTTAACAGTTAAACAAAGGTGACAGTAGCTGCGCCTAGCAAAATACTACCCATATGCAAAAACCCATAGGAATACAAGGACAGGGAAATAAATGCTAGGAATAACCTTAATGGTAAACAATATTAGACACATGCGTATGTAATGAACAGTGTATTAAAAGTGAGATAGGTAGCAAGGATTGTCCGTGCTATAACTTGCCTTCCTCGGAGTACGGCTGCTGCTGCAAATCCTGCTCCGGCACGTCCTCAACGTACTCGAAGTCCAACGCTACGGGCTCACCGACTGGACACGATCATCACGCACGCATCCAAAGCGATCATTACATACAAACAAAAGTAATACTATTAGAACAGTACACCAAACAGAGAAAACAGTACAAAAACAGGAGCTAGAAATAATCTACGCTTCGCTACGAACACATGAGCGCGAAAATCACGCAAATCGGAGCTAAAACGTGAAAGTTATAGCGTTTCTAAGGTTCGGGGGCTTGCTGGCAAAGTTTTAAAATTTCCAGGGGCTAAAACGAATAAAACAGGACCTATCTGTAATTATTTTTGAATTGAAAAGGACCGCGGGTTAATTTCCAGAGAGTCTAGGGGCTCTTTAACAAAAGTGCCTCGGCTGACCAGAGTTGACCGATACGTGGCCGTTGGATGTCGATCGGATGGCTGAGATTTAAAACGCGAAGGGGTATGGCTTGATCTAATCTAGGCCGTTGATCTTGGATCGGACGGACCAGGGCTGGTGCTCGCCGGAGAAGACGACGATGCGGCGGCGCCGCTCGGGCCGACGGCGAAGTTCGCCGGAGTTGGCCCTAACTCGCGCTACGAGGCTCAGATTCGAACGAGGGTTGGTCCTACGGCTTCAGGGGATCATGGCGATTCGAGCTGGGGGGTTCATGACGAGCATCGGCCGGCGAATCGTGCCGACGACGATGGGCGGCGGAGAAGTGCTCCGGTGAACCGCGGAGAGGGTGTTTCGGGTGGTTTGGGGCTCGGTTTCTCGGCTCTGGAGCTGCTGGGGAGGGTCACACGTGCACCCGTGGTGAAAATGTGCAGTGTGATGGGGTGTGCTGGCCGGACGGTGGGGCCCGGCGGTGAATCGCCATCGGCGGCCGAGGGGAGGGGTCCTACGGTGCAGCTACGGTAGAATTGAAGGGAGGGGAAGCTGGTTTACCTCCTGAGGAAGCTTCTGGCGAACGGAATTGGCCGGAAATGGCTCAGGAGGCGGGAACGGCGGCGATCCTTCCGCGGCGGCGCTGCGGACGACGGGGAGTAATTAGCCGTGATCGAGCCAGGAAGAGGAATGGGAATTGCAAGGGGAGCTTCGGTACCTTCTGGCGATCCGATGGGTGGTGATGGCCGGCCGGGAGGCACGCCGGGGCGGCCTGGCGACGAGCGGCGGTGCTGCGCAAGCTCGGCAGCTCGGGAGCGGCGTGGTTTGGGGAAACTGCGGCGGCTAGGGTTTGAGCAATGGGGTGAGAGGGGCAGCAGCGTCGGCAATTAAGTAGAGCGCGGGCGGAAATCTCGGCGCGCGGGCCCTGCCGCGGCAGCGCAGCTCGGCCGCGCCATTACCGGCGCTCGGAAAGGAAAGCGAGAGGGGGGGATGACAGGTGGGGCCAGCTCGGCAGTGGGAGAAGGAGGGGGAAGGTGCGGGCGCGGCGGACTGGGCCGTGCTGGGCCGAAAGCGGGGCGGCGGGGTGAGCTGGGCCGCGGGAAAAAGGAAGGGGGAGAGGGGGCTGGGCCGGACTGGGGGAGAAATAGAGGGAGCAAAGGTGGACCAAGGAAAAGTTCAGGGAGCAGAAGTGAACTATGGGCCTAACAACTTTTCTAGAGCTCCAAACAAAGTGATTCAAATTTGAATTTAAATAAATTTAAATTCTTGTTTGAATCACAAGCAATACAAAAATAAATGCAGCAGCATGAATGCAACAATAAATGTTTCTATCACTTATATTCGATTTTAAATTTTAGAAAAATTTTATTTAGCCTTTACAAAATAGGTGAAAGCATTAAATAATTAATTAAATGCCAAAAATTTTAAATTTTAGTATTTTGGGTGTTACAAACCTACCCCCCTTAAGGTGAATCTCGTCCTCGAGATTCGGATGTAGAAGCGAAGAGCTGTGGGTACTCGGACTTGAGGTCTTCTTCGCGCTCCCAAGTCGCTTCATCTTCTGAATGCCAGCTCCACTGCACCTTGCACATCCGAATGGTCTTATTCCTCAGCACTCTCTCTGACACCTCCAGGATCCTGATCAGATACTCCTCATATGTGAGGTCCTCCTGAACATTCAACTCATCAATCGGGATCTGCTCTTCTGGCACCCGCAAACACTTCTTCAACTGGGACACATGGAACACATCGTGTACTCCGGCTAGCCTCTCAGGTAGGTCTAGCCGATATGCCACTTCGCCCATCCGTTCCTATATCCTGAACGGTCCGATGTAACGAGGCGCCAACTTGCCTTTGACATTGAACCGCTTTACACCCCTCATCGGTGACACCTTGAGGTACACAAAATCATCAACTCTGAAACTGAGGTCCCTCCGTCTGACATCGGCGTAACTCTTCTGTCTGGACTGGGCCACCTTCAGGTTCTCTCTGATCACCTGCACCTGCCGCTCTGCATCTCTGAGTATCTCCGGACCAAAGACCTGACTCTCTCCGGTCTGATTCCAGAACAATGGGGTCCGGCACTTCCTGCCATACAACGCCTCGAACGGTGCCATCTGCAGACTCTTCTGGTAGCTGTTGTTGTAGGAGAACTCCGCATACGACAAACTCTTATCCCAGCTGACACCGTACTGTAATGCACAAGCCCTCAACATATCCTCCAGTATCTGGTTGGTCCGCTCTGTCTGACCATCTGTCTGCGGGTGATAAGCTGAGTGCAGCTTCGTGTCCATGGACTCATGTAACTTCCGCCAGAAGTGTGAGGTGAACTGAGTACCACGATCTGACACAATCTTCTTCGGCACTCTGTGTAAGCACACAATCCGCTCCATGTACAACTCTGCTAGTCTGGCGCCTGTGTAGGTGGTCTTCACTGGCAGAAAGTGGGCCACCTTGGTCAGACGATCAACAATCACCCAAATGGAGTCGAATCCTCTCTGAGTGCGGGGCAGACCAGTGATGAAGTCCATGCCAACTTCTTCCCATTTCCACTCCGGGATCTTCAACGGCTGTAGCAATCCAGCTGGCCTCTGATGTTCTGCCTTGACTCGCTGACATGTGTCGCACAATGCCACGTGAGTCGCCA
Organism: Echinochloa phyllopogon; assembly: GCA_033239725.1. Lineage (NCBI taxonomy): Eukaryota > Viridiplantae > Streptophyta > Magnoliopsida > Poales > Poaceae > Echinochloa > Echinochloa phyllopogon. The sequence goes on along the minus strand of BTCW01000016.1, from coordinate 8,989,745 downwards.
CATCACGCTTCAGTCCGTACCACCAGAATCTCTCCTTGATGTCCTGGTACATCTTAGTGCTGCCTGGGTGGATCGAATAAGCTGAGTCATGTGCCTCTCTCAGAATCATCTCTCTGATCTGCGCTATGTCTGGCACACATATCCTCTTCCCATGCCATAGAGTTCCCTGATCATCAACTCGGAATCCAGGGGCCTTTCCCAGTGCAACATTTCCCATAATCTCTCTGATCTTCTCATCCTGCAGCTGACCTCTCCGGATCTCCTGCTCGAGTGTGGGCTCCACCGCCATCTCGGTGATGCTGGTGATGAATCCCAGACTCATCCTCTCAAACTCTCGGCTGAGCTCCTCAGGCAAACAGTGACCAGTGATCCTGTTCACGTAACTCCTCCTGCTCAGAGCATCTGCCACCAAGTTGGCTTTCCCGGGGTGATAATGAATCTCCAGATCATAATCCTTGATCAGCTCTAACCATCCGCGCTGTCTCATATTCAGATCTGACTGAGTGAAGACATACTTGAGGCTCTTATGATCAGTGTAGATGTCACACCTGTGACCAATCAAGTAATGTCTCCAGATCTTCAGGGCATGAACCATAGCTGCCAACTCCAAGTCGTGTGTCGGATAGTTCTGCTCATGCTTCCTCAGCTGCCTGGACGCATAAGACACGACTCTGCCCTCCTGCATAAGGACGCAACCCAGTCCTAGACGGGACGCATCACAGTAGATGGAGAAACTCTTAGCCAAATCTGGCAATACCAGCACTGGGGCTGTAGTCAACCTCTTCTTCAACTCTTCGAAGCTGACCTGGCAAGCCTCTGTCCACACAAACGGGGCATTCTTCTCTAGCAAAGCGGTCAGTGGCTTAGCAATCCTGGAGAATCCTTCAATGAACCGTCTGTAATACCCGGCCATCCCAAGGAAACTCCTGATCTCGCTCACATCCCGTGGCGGATTCCAGCTCAACACATCGCTGACTTTCTTCGGATCAACTGCCACTCCTCCATTGGACAACACGTGTCCCAGAAATGCCACTTCCTTCAGCCAGAACTCACACTTGCTCAGCTTGGCATACAACTGATGTTCCCGAAGTCTCTGCAGCACCAATCTCAGATGTTCTTCATGTTCCTCCTCAGTCTTGGAGAAGATCAGGATGTCATCAATGAATACCACCACAAACTTGTCCAGATAATCCATGAACACGCTGTTCATCAGGTACATGAAGTATGCAGGAGCGTTGGTCAATCCAAAAGACATGACCAAGAACTCGTACAACCCGTACCGAGTAGTGAAAGCGGTCTTAGGAATATCCGACTGTCGGATCCTCATCTGATAATATCCCGACCGGAGATCTATCTTGGAGAACACACAAGCCCCTCTCAGCTGATCGAACAGATCATCAATCCTCGGCAGCGGGTACTTGTTCTTGATGGTCACTTCGTTGAGGGCTCAATAGTCCACGCACAGCCTCTGAGTACCATCCTTCTTGTCGACGAACAATACCGGTGCTCCCCACGGTGAAGAACTCGGACGAATGTACCCCTTGGCCAACAATTCGTCCAACTCCTTCTTGAGCTGCTCCAGCTCCTTCGCTCCCATCCTATACGGCCTCTTGGCTATAGGTGCAGTGCCAGTGTCACACCCGGATTTACACAAAACCCGAATGCGGCCATATGTGTGCCCAGGAAGTCCACCGACACATATAGCGAACAAATATGGTAAAAAAATCAGAGTACAATGCTTCATTATTCAACATAGAGTAGCGATTACATCAGAGTTTGCATAAAAGAAATACATGGACAGCGGAAGACTAATACAACTCTCTAGCGTAGCCGCAATCCCACAGGGACTCTGACTGGGAGAACGCCAACTCAGAAGTACGGCAAGTCCTCGGGAAACTCCACCTCATAGTCAGCCTGACTCCAATCTGTTACCCGTCCGGGATTTTGCCCAAAATGATAATAATAGCAAGTGTAAGTAACAGAATTACTTAGCAAGTATAGCACGGGTTATGAAGGCTCAAAAAGGCTAGACACTGGCTTAACTGCGTTAGCACTTTTAGTTGGTTCGTTTTACTTTATCCAAGTTACTACAAGTGAATGAGAATCCCAGTTGTATCCCAATTAAAATAGTGTAAGTGACATTAAGCATGAATAAATACCATATTCTAATCAAAAAGGATCCAGGCCGCTCGTGACCCTGAGCAAGGCTATCATGATAGATCGTACACTCTGCAGAGGTTTCGCCCTTTACCCACCAGTCGCGTAAAAGTTCTTTTGAACTTTTACGCGACTGGTGGGTAAAGGGCGAAACCTGCACCGCCCAGAGACAAGAGGGGCGAGTTTCTGAAGGGACGCCCGCCGACCTTCAGCAAGGCCAGTGACCCCCTTGAGGCAGATGACTGGCTCAAGGCAGTGGAGAGGCAGTTGGACATCGCCCAGTGCGATGATAGAGAGAAGGTACTGTACGCCGGAGGACAGCTTCAGGGGCCGGCGTTGGACTGGTGGGACTCGTACCAGTCTTCACGCCCGGCCGGTACTCAGGTCACTTGGCAGCAGTTCTGCAGCAGCTTTCGTGCACACCACGTGCCGGAGGCTTTGATGGTCCTGAAGAAGAAGGAGTTCCTGGCTCTGAAGCAGGAAGGGATGAGTGTCACGGCTTACCGTGACAAGTTCGTTTCGTTGGCACGTTACGCTCCAGAGGACGTGGCCACCGATCAGAAGAAGCAGGCCAGGTTCCGTGATGGTCTGCAGGATGCTCTCCAGTACCAGCTCATGTGCACCAAGTTCCCGACCTTTCACGAGCTGGTGGACGGCGCTCTGATGTTGGAGCACAAGCGCCGTGAGATGGAGGACAAGAAGAGGAAGCTCCAGGGACAACAGGTGGGCAGCAGCAGTCGTCCACGCTTCACCCCTCCCCAGAGTCAGCAGGTGGGAGGCCAGCAGCGCTTCCAGGGTCAGTCCGGTTTGCTCAGTCGTGGCCAGTACCAGCAGCAGCGTCCTCAGTTTCCCCGGGCGCCACAGCAGCAGCGTCCTCAGGGTCAGCCGCAGATGGGTCCAGTTCAGCGCAGCCAGGTGCAGCCAGGTCCAGTTCAGCGCATCAGCCCAGTCAACACAACGCCAGTGGGACCGAGAGTGTGCTACCACTGTGGAGAGCAGGGACACTTCGCCAGTGCCTGTCCCAAGAAGACTCAGAACGCCGCCGGACAGCAGCAGCAGGGCAGCACTCAGAGAGTTGGGCAGCAGCAGGGTCAGCAGCAGGGAGGTCGTGCACCGCAGATTCCTGTTCGGGGCAAGGTCAACCACACCAGTGCAGAGACAGCAGAGGCCTCTACAGATGTGGTCGTGGGTACGTTCCTCGTCAATTCAACCCCCGCCACTGTTTTATTTGATTCTGGAGCTTCGCATGCTTTCATTTCTGCTGCTTTTGTAAAAAAGAACCTAGTAGCATTATTGCCTATGAAGAATGCTATGCTAGTGAGCTCACCAGGGGGAGAGCAGCGCGCCACTCTACGTTGCCCCAGTATCACCCTCACCATAAGGGGGGTAGATTTCGAGGCACGCCCGATAGTCTTGGAGACCCTTGGATTTGATATGATCCTGGGTATGAGCTGGATGACCAGATATGATGCAGTGATCAGGTGTGCTACGAGGACCATTCAGCTGACAGCAGAGTCCGGTGACAAGGTGGAGTACCAGGCAGCCAGTTCCTCAGAGCAAGGCCAAGCAAATCAAGCTGAAGGGACATTGATTGAAGATATCAGGGTGGTGAGCCAGTTCCCGGATGTGTTCCCAGACGAGTTGCCAGGTATGCCCCCAGAACGAGATGTTGAATTTGTTATTGAACTAAAACCTGGCACTGCACCTATAGCCAAGAGGCCGTATAGGATGGGAGCGAAGGAGCTGGAGCAGCTCAAGAAGGAGTTAGACGAATTGTTGGCCAAGGGGTACATTCGTCCGAGTGCTTCGCCATGGGGAGCACCGGTGTTGTTCGTTGACAAGAAGGATGGTTCACAGAGGTTGTGTGTGGATTATCGAGCCCTCAACGAAGTGACCATCAAGAACAAGTACCCGCTGCCGAGGATTGATGACCTGTTCGATCAGCTGAGAGGAGCTTGTGTGTTCTCCAAGATTGATCTTCGTTCGGGCTACTACCAGATGAGGATCCGTCCGTCAGATGTACCCAAGACCGCTTTCACTACTCGGTACGGGTTGTATGAGTTCTTGGTCATGTCTTTTGGATTGACCAACGCTCCTGCATACTTCATGTACTTGATGAACAGCGTGTTCATGGATTATCTGGACAAGTTCGTGGTGGTATTCATTGATGATATTCTGGTCTTCTCCAAGACTGAGGAAGAGCATGAAGAACATCTGAGATTGGTGCTGCAGAGACTCCGGGAGCATCAGTTGTATGCCAAGCTGAGCAAGTGTGAGTTCTGGCTGAAGGAAGTGGCATTTCTGGGACACGTGTTGTCCAATGGAGGAGTGGCAGTTGATCCGAAGAAAGTCAGCGATGTGTTGAGCTGGAATCCGCCACGGGATGTGAGCGAGATCAGGAGTTTCCTTGGGATGGCCGGTTATTACAGACGGTTCATTGAAGGATTCTCCAAGATCGCTAAGCCACTGACTGCTTTGCTAGAGAAGAATGCCCCGTTTGTGTGGACAGAGGCTTGCCAGGTTAGCTTCGAAGAGTTGAAGAAGAGGTTGACTACAGCCCCAGTGCTAGTATTGCCAGATTTGGCTAAGAGTTTCTCCATCTACTGCGATGCATCCCGTCTAGGACTGGGTTGCGTCCTTATGCAGGAGGGCAGAGTCGTGTCGTATGCGTCCAGGCAGCTGAGGAAGCATGAGCAGAACTACCCGACACACGACTTGGAGTTGGCAGCTGTGGTGCATGCTCTGAAGGTCTGGAGACACTACTTGATTGGGCACAGATGTGACATCTACACTGATCATAAGAGCCTCAAATATGTCTTCACTCAGTCAGATCTGAACATGAGACAGCGCAGATGGTTAGAGCTGATCAAGGATTATGATCTGGAGATTCATTATCACCCTGGGAAGGCCAACTTGGTGGCAGATGCTCTGAGCAGGAGGAGTTATGTGAACAGGATCACTGGACACTGTTTGCCTGAGGAGCTCAGCAGAGAGTTTGAGAGGATGAGTCTGGGATTCGTCACCAGCATCACCGAGATGGCAGTAGAGCCCACACTCGAGCAGGAGATCCGGAGAGGTCAGCTACAGGATGAGAAGATCCGAGAGATTGTGGGGAATGTTGCATTGGGAAAGGCCCCTGGATTCCGAGTTGATGATCAGGGAACTCTATGGCATGGGAAGAGGATATGTGTGCCAGAGATAGCGCAGATCAGAGAGATGATTCTGAGAGAGGCACATGATTCAGCTTATTCGATCCACCCAGGCAGTACTAAGATGTACCAGGACATCAAGGAGAGATTCTGGTGGTACGGACTGAAGCGTGATGTGGCGACTCACGTGGCATTGTGCGACACATGTCAGCGAGTCAAGGCAGAACATCAGAGGCCAGCTGGATTGCTTCAGCCATTGAAGATCCCGGAGTGGAAATGGGAAGAAGTTGGCATGGACTTCATCACTGGTCTGCCCCGCACTCAGAGAGGATTCGACTCCATCTGGGTGATTGTTGACCGTCTGACCAAGGTGGCCCACTTTCTGCCAGTGAAGACCACCTACACAGGCGCCAGATTAGCAGAGTTGTACATGGAGCGGATTGTGTGCTTACACGGGGTGCCGAAGAAGATTGTGTCAGATCGTGGTACTCAGTTCACTTCACACTTCTGGCGGAAGTTGCATGAGTCCATGGACACGAAGCTGCACTTCAGCTCAGCTTATCACCCGCAGACAGATGGTCAGACAGAGCGGACCAACCAGATACTGGAGGATATGTTGAGGGCTTGTGCATTACAGTATGGTGTCAGCTGGGATAAGAGTTTGCCGTATGCAGAGTTCTCCTACAATAACAGCTATCAGAAGAGTTTGCAGATGGCACCGTTCGAGGCATTGTATGGCAGGAAGTGCCGGACCCCATTGTTCTGGAACCAGACTGGAGAGAGTCAGGTCTTTGGTCCGGAGATACTCAGAGATGCAGAGCGGCAGGTGCAGGTGATCAGAGAGAACCTGAAGGTGGCCCAGTCCAGACAGAAGAGTTATGCGGATGTCAGACGGAGGGACCTCAGCTTCAGAGTTGACGATTTTGTGTATCTGAAGGTGTCACCCATGAGAGGTGTAAAGCGGTTCAATGTCAAGGGCAAGTTGGCACCTCGTTACATCGGACCGTTCAGGATACAGGAACGGATGGGCGAAGTGGCATACCGGCTAGATCTGCCTGAGAGATTAGCCGGAGTACATGATGTGTTCCATGTGTCCCAGTTGAAGAAGTGTTTGCGGGTGCCAGAAGAGCAGATCCCGATTGATGAATTGAATGTTCAGGAGGACCTCACATATGAGGAGTATCCGATCAGGATCTTGGAGGTGTCCGAGAGAGTGCTGAGGAACAAGACCATTCGGATGTGCAAAGTGCAGTGGAGCCGGCATTCAGAAGATGAAGCGACTTGGGAGAGGGAAGAAGATCTCAAGTCCGAGTACCCACAGCTCTTCGCTTCTACATCCGAATCTCGAGGACGAGATTCATCTTAAGGGGGGTAGGTTTGTAACACCCAAAATGCTCAATTTTAAAATTTTTGGCAAATAACTAATTATTTAATGCTTTCACCTGTTTTATTAAGGCTAAATAATAATTTTCTAAAATTTAAAATCAAATATAGGTGATAGAAACATTTATTGTTGCATTCATGCTGGTGCATTTATTTTTTTTTGTATTGCTTGTGATTCAAACAAGAATTTAAATTTATTTAAATTCAAATTTGAATCACTTTGTTTGGAGCTCTAGAATAGTTGTTAGGCCCTTAGTCCACTTTTGCTCCCTGAGCTATTTCTCAAGTCCAACCTTGCTCCCTCTCCTTTTTCTTTCCGGCCCAGCCCAACTCCTTTTTTTCCTCTTTTCTTTTTCTTTTCCGCGGGCCCAGCAGCGCTACCTCGGCCCAGCTCCGCCGGCCCACTCTCCTTTCCCCTTCTCCCCCGCGCGGCCCAGCGCACCGAGCCGGCCCAGCAGCACTGCCCCCGCGCCGGTCCATCCCGCGCACGCGCCCCGCCTCCTCTCTCCTCTCTCTGCACGCCGGGCCCACGCGTCAGCGGCCACCCCTCCCTTTTCCTTTCCGAGCTCGCCGGAAATGGCGCAGCCGTGCTGCGTTACTGCGGCAGGGCCCGCACGCCGAGAATCTCGCCCTCGGCCTACTTAATTGGGCTCTCCCAACACCGCCCCACCCCTACCTACGCCCACAGCCCGCCCTAGCGCCGCCACCGCTCACCATCGCCGTTCCCGAACCGCCGAGCAGTGCGCCGCCGCTCACCGCCGTTCTCGACGCCCTGGTGCTCCACCGCCCCGCCTGAGGCCCGGAACAGCATCACCGAGCCACGAGGAGCGCGCCGAGCTGCAGCGGGACCCCTCTCGCGCTCCGGAACACCTTCGCCGACGCGCACCGAGCCGCCGACGTCCGCCGCTCGCCGTCGACCCGCCGCTCCGCTCCATCTCCGGCCGATTCCGCGCGCCAGGAGCACCCCTGGGAGGTAATCCAGCTTCCCAGCTCCTCAATTTGCGCGATAGAGCACCGTAGCATCCAACCCCGCGGTCGCCGACGTGTTCCTCCGCCGGTCACCGTCGTTCACCCCCGTCCCTTGCCCAACACTTCACTTGAACACCACCAGTGCACTCCCTGTCGCACGCAGAAGCTCCAGCACCTAAAACCCGACCCAAGCACACCCTGGAAACCCCTCCCCGCGGCTCACCGGAGCTCCGCTCCGCCGCGCACAGCCGTCCGGCCATCTCGTCGGCCGACCCGCGCCTTAAACCCCCCAGGCCGACTCGCCTTGATTCCCTGAAGCCATAGGTCTAGACCTTGTTCAAAACCGAGCCTCGTAGCGCGAGATATTGCCAAGTCCGGCGAAGTTCGCCGTCGGCCGGGCCGGCGCCGCCGCACAGCCGTCTTCCCCGACGAGCCCGCGCGCTCAGCCGTCCGATCCGTAATCAACGCACGAGATTAGATCCCGAGCGTACCCCTTCGGTATTTAAATCTGGGCCCCTCAGATCTGATCCGACGGCCCACAGCGTGCCACGTCGCGGGTCAACGCCCGGGATAACGGTCAGCGCTGGCAATCTTTCTAAAGAGCCCCTGTCTTTTTCTGAAATTAACCCGCGGTCCATTTTAATTCAAAAATAATTACAAATAGGTCCTGTTTTATTCGTTTTAGGCCCCTGGAAATTTTAAAACTTTGCCAGCAAGCCCCCGAATCTTAGAAACGCTATAACTTTCACGTTTTAGCTCCGTTTTGCGTGATTTTCGCGCTCATGTGTTCATAGCGTCGCGTAGAATATTTCTAGCTCCTGTTTTTGTACTGTTTTTACTGTTTGGTGTACTGTTCTAATAGATTAATTTTGTTTGCATGTGATGATTGTTTTGGAATGCGTGCGTGATGATCGTGTCCAGTCGGTGAGCCCGTAGCGTTGGACTGCGAGTACGTTGAGGACGTGCCGGAGCAGGAGTTTCAGCAGCAGCCTTACTCCGAGGAAGGCAAGTTATAGCACGGACAATCCTTGCTACCTATCTCACTTTTAATACACTATTCCTTACATACGCATGTGTCTAATACTGTTTACCATTAAGGTTATTTCCTAGCATTTATTTCCCTGTCCTTGTTTTCCTATGGGTTTATGCATTTGGGTAGTATTTTGCTAGGCGCAATTACTGTCACCTTTACTTAATTGTTAATATTGACTTAATGGTCCACTTCAACATTAACGATAAAACTTTGCTTTTAGCAACTTGGACTAGGGGGCTAGAGCATGTGCTGTGTGCTTTGCTCTAGTGTCTCCCTATAAGGACCGGTTCTTAAAGCGGCAACCCAGGAGCCTGTCGCCACCGCCGGAACTATATGGGCTCTGGTCTTGGTCTAGTAGCTTGTACGTCTCTAGCTTGGCAGTGGTTACCGAGTGGCCTACGGCGTTGTAGGAGGCAAAGCACGGGGTGATTTCGGATTCCACCGAGGACGGTAGCCCCGTCGGCTAGGTCCCGTTAGACCCAGTCCCGTGTGGGAGTCTCAGCGGCTTGAGGACTCTGCACGTTGCGCAGTATGGGTGCGATACCCGCGCTCTGGACGCCATCGACCCCCTCACGGTGGACTCCGTGGGCGTACGTCGATCTCGGTGCCTAGGTTCTCACCACTTTGTAGTACTCCAGCGGCCACTGACTTGTTAGGGTGTCTTGTGAAAGCCTCGTAGCGTCCCTATGCAGTCACACCTCGGAAGTGTTGATGTGCGTGGTTGGGTGCAAAGTTCTTTTGAACTTTTACGCGACTGGTGGGTAAAGGGCGAAACCTCTGCAGAGTGTACGATCTATCATGATAGCCTTGCTCAGGGTCACGAGCGGCCTGGATCCTTTTTGATTAGAATATGGTATTTATTCATGCTTAATGTCACTTACACTATTTTAATTGGGATACAACTGGGTTTCTCATTCACTTGTAGTAACTTGGATAAAGTAAAACGAACCAACTAAAAGTGCTAACGCAGTTAAGCCAGTGTCTAGCCTTTTTGAGCCTTCATAACCCGTGCTATACTTGCTAAGTAATTCTGTTACTTACACTTGCTATTATTATCATTTTGGGCAAAATCCCGGACGGGTAACAGATTGGAGTCAGGCTGACTATGAGGTGGAGTTTCCCGAGGACTTGCCATACTTCTGAGTTGGCGTTCTCCCAGTCAGAGTCCCTGTGGGATTGCGGCTACGCTAGAGAGTTGTATTAGTCTTCCGCTGTCCATGTATTTCTTTTATGCAAACTCTGATGTAATCGCTACTCTATGTTGAATAATGAAGCATTGTACTCTGATTTTTTTACCATATTTGTTCGCTATATGTGTCGGTGGACTTCCTGGGCACACATATGGCCGCATTCGGGTTTTGTGTAAATCCGGGTGTGACAGCCAGGTTTTAGTTCAATAACGAATTCAACATCTCGTTCTGGGGGCATACCTGGCAACTCGTCAGGGAACACATCCGGGAACTGGCTCACCACCCTGATATCTTCAGTCATTGCCCCTTCAGCTTGATTTGCTTGCCCTTGCTCTGAGGTACTGGCTGCCTGATACTCCACCTTGTCACCGGACTCTGCTGTCAGCTGGATGGTCCTCGTAGCACACCTGATCACTACATCATATCTGGTCATCCAGCTCATACCCAGGATCATATCAAATCCAAGGGTCTCCAAGACTATTGGGCGTGCCTCGAAATCTACCCCCCTTATGGTGAGGGTGATACTGGGGCAGCGTAAAGTGGCGCGTTGCTCCCCCCTGGTGAGCTTACTAGCATAGCACTCCTCATGGGCAGCAATGACACTAGGTTCTTTTTTACAAAAGCAGCGGATATGAAAGCATGCGAAGCTCCAGAATCAAATAAAACAGTGGCGGGGGTCGAATTGACGAGGAACGTACCCACGACAACATCAGTGGCTGTCTCTGCTGTCTCTGCACCGGTGTGGTTGAGCTTGCCCCGAACAGGAGCCTGCGGAGCACGACCTCCCTGCTGCTGACCCTGCGGCTGCCCAACTCTCTGAGTACTGCCCTGCTGGTTCTGTCCGGCGGCGTTCTGAATCTTCTTGGGGCAGACATTGGCGAAGTGTCCCTGCTCGCCACAGTGGTAGCACACCCTCGGACCCACCGGTGTAGTGTTGGCTGGGCTGATGCGCTGAACTGGACTGGGCTGCACCTGGCTGCGCTGAGCTGGACCCATTTGTGGCTGACCCTGAGGACGCTGCTGCTGTGGCGCCCGGGGAAACTGGGGACGCTGCTGCTGGTACTGGCCACGACTGAGCATGCCGGACTGGCCCTGGAAGCGCTGCTGGCCTCCCACCTGCTGACTCTGTGGCGGTGCGAAGCGTGGACGACTGCTGCTGCCCACCTGCTGTCCCTGGAGCTTCCTCTTCTTGTCCTCCATCTCACGGCGCTTGTGCTCCAACATCAGCGCGCCGTCCACCAGCTCGTGAAAGGTCGGGAACTTGGTGCACATGAGCTGGTACTGGAGAGCATCCTGCAGACCGTCACGGAACCTGGCCTGCTTCTTCTGGTCAGTGGCCACGTCTTCTGGAGCGTAACGGGCCAACGAGACGAACTTGTCACGGTACGCCGTGACACTCATCCCTTCCTGCTTCAGAGCCAGGAACTCCTTCTTCTTCAGAACCATCAAAGCCTCCGGCACGTGGTGTGCACGAAAGCTGCTGCAGAACTGCTGCCAAGTGATCTAAGTACCGGCCGGGCGAGAGGACTGGTATGAATCCCACCAATCCAACGCCGGCCCCTGAAGCTGCCCTCCGGCGTACAGCACCTTCTCTCTGTCATCGCACTGGGCGATGTCCAACTGTCTCTCCACTGCCTTGAGCCAGTCATCTGCCTCAAGGGGGTCGCTGGCCTTGCTGAAAGTCGGCGGGCGTCCCTTCAGAAATTCGCCCCTCTTGTCTCTGGGCGGTGCAGCTGCCTGAGGGTGATGCTGGTTCTACTGGATCAGCCTCATCGTCTCGGCCATCTGCTGCATCATCTGAACTTGAGCATACATCAGCTGCTCAATGGTGGGGATCTGATGGTTCGGATTCAGGTTCGGGGGCGGATTCTGGTGCGGAGGCTGTCCGCCCGCGTTGCCCCCGGGGTGAGCCATCTATAATCACAAAGGTCAGATGTCAGATGATTAGTACGAGAAAATATATGTATACCCCTGCTATCTGAGCAATAAAGTCCTTAAGCCTTATTCCAACATCTAGAGGGTTGCAGACAGGTGTTTATGCCCATCACAATCATTACAAAGAACCAAATCAAACATATGCATAATAACAATAAATACAAGCAGGTAAAGGCATAAACTCACACAAGACTCGACTGTTAGATTTTTAAAATTTTTAAAACATGGGGGGTCTCCTAGTAATTTGTCAACCGTACTATCTAGGCTGCGTTCCTACAGTCAGCACGGCTCTGATACCAATCTGTCACACCCGGATTTACACAAAACCCGAATGTGGCCATATGTGTGCCCAGGAAGTCCACAGACACATATAGCGAACAAATATGGTAAAAATCAGAGTACAATGCTTTATTCTCCGGCCGGAGTTGGCCCTAACTCGCGCTACGAGGCTCGGATTCGAACGAGGGTTGGTCCTACGGCTTCAGGGGATCATGGCGAGTCGAGCTGGGGGGTTCATGACGAGCATCGGCCGGCGAATCGTGCCGACAACGATGGGCGGCGGAGAAGTGCTCCGGTGAACCGCGGAGAGGGTGTTTCGGGTGGTTTGGGGCTCGGTTTCTCGGCTCTGGAGCTGCTGGGGAGGGTCACACGTGCACCCGTGGTGAAAATGTGCAGTGTGATGGGGTGTGCTGGCCGGACGGCGGCGCCCGGCGGTGAATCGCCATCGGCGGCCGAGGGGAGGGGTCCTACGGTGCAGCTACGGTAGAATTGAAGGGAGGGGAAGCTGCTTTACCTCCTGAGGAAGCTTCTGGCGAACGGAATTGGCCGGAAATGGCTCGGGAGGCGGGAACGGCGGCGATCCTTCCGCGGCGGCGCTGCGGACGACGGGGAGTAATTAGCCGTGATCGAGCCATGAAGAGGAATGGGAATTGCAAGGGGAGCTTCGGTACCTTCTGGCGATCCGATGGGTGGTGATGGCCGGCCGGGAGGCACGCCGGGGCGGCCTGGCGACGAGCGGCGGTGCTGCGCAAGCTCGGCAGCTCGGGAGCGGCGTGGTTTGGGGAAACTGCGGCGGCTAGGGTTTGAGCAATGGGGTGAGAGGGGCAGCAGCGTCGGCAATTAAGTAGAGCGCGGGCGGAAATCTCGGCGCGCGGGCCCTGCCGCGGCAGCGCAGCTCGGCCGCGCCATTACCGGCGCTCGGAAAGGAAAGCGAGAGGGGGGGGATGACAGGTGGGGCCAGCTCGGCAGTGGGAGAAGGAGGGGGAAGGTGCGGGAGCGGCGGACTAGGCCGTGCTGGGCCGAAAGCGGGGCGGCGGGGTGAGCTGGGCCGCGGGAAAAAGGAAGGGGGAGAGGGGGCTGGGCCGGACTGGGGGAGAAATAGAGGGAGCAAAGGTGGACCAAGGAAAAGTTCAGGGAGCAGAAGTGAACTATGGGCCTAACAACTTTTCTAGAGCTCCAAACAAAGTGATTCAAATTTGAATTTAAATAAATTTAAATTCTTGTTTGAATCACAAGCAATACAAAAATAAATGCAGCAGCATGAATGCAACAATAAATGTTTCTATCACTTATATTCGATTTTAAATTTTAGAAAATTTTTATTTAGCCTTTACAAAATAGGTGAAAGCATTAAATAATTAATTAAATGCCAAAAATTTTAAATTTGAGTAGTTTGGGTGTTACATATGACCTTAGATTTTTAAATTTAATTTTTTCAAAAAATATATTCATAATGGATCTAAAATTGTGCACAAAAAATGTCAGCAAACTAGTGGTGAAAACCGTTTTATGATTCGTTGTTCCATTGAAGAATTGTCATAAAAAATAGAATAGAATGAGATGGGATTCCATGCATGGATGCATGCGTAAGGTGTGAGGTATACATGCGTCAGGTGTCACGTCGGTTCAAATTTCTACAGAAGGTTTCTACGACTCGCAGGAAAGAAATCTACGACTACGAGGGTAGGTATCTATGACACCTGAAAGCATAGAATCATTCATAGAACTCCCACTGAAATGCATAGATCTTTAAATTTAAATTTTTTTCATAAAATTATTTTCACAATGGATCTCAAATTGTGCATAAAAATGTCAGCAAACTAGTGGTGAAAACCGTTTCACGATTCCATGTTCCACCGAAGAATTATCATCAAAAATAGAATTGATTGAGATGGGATTCCATGCATGCGCATGTGTCAAGTGTGAGGTACTGTATGCGTCAGGTGTCATGTCCGTTCAAATTTCTACAGAAGGTTTCTATGACTCGCAGTAAATAAATCTACGAATACAAGGCTAGGTAGAAATTGCTCATAGAACTCTCACTGAAATGCATAGATCTTTAAATTTATTTTTTTATAAAAATATTTTCACAATGGATCTCAATTTGTGCACAAAAATATCAGCAAACTAGTGGTAAAAACCGTTTCATGATTCCATGTTCTATTGAAGAATTATCATAAAAATAGAATAAAATGAGATGGAATTTCATGCATGCATGCATGCATGTGTCAAGTGCGAGGTACTACATGCGTAGTCTGTTCAAATTTCTACATAAGGTTTCTATGACCCGCACGACTACGAGGCTAGGTATCTATGACACCTGAATGTCTGTGGAATCATAGAAACGATAGAATGTCACACCCGGATTTACCCAAAACCCGAATGTGGCCATATGTGTGCCCAGGAAGTCCACCAACACATATAGCGAACAAATATGGTAAAAATCAGAGTACAATGGTTTATTCTCATCATTTAGTAGCGATTACATCAGAGTGCTTCAGAAATAAAAACATGGACAGCGGAAGACTAATACATCTCTCTAGCATAGCCGCAATCCCACAGTGACTCTGACTTGGAGAACGCGAGCTCAGAAGTACGGCAAATCCTCTGGAAACTCCACAGCATAATCAGCCTGACTCCAATCTGTTACCCGTCCGGGATTTTGCCCAAAATCATAATAACAGCAAGTGTAAGTAATGGAAATTACTTAGCAAGTATAGCACGGGTTATGATGGCTCAAAAAGGCTAGACTCGGCTTAACTGCATTAGCATTTTTAGTTGGTTCGTTTTATCATTGCCCAGGTTACTACATGTGAATGAATACCCGGTTGCAACCCAATTAATAAAGTGTAAGTGACATTAAGCATGAATAAATATCAAGTTCTAATAAAAAAGGATCCAGGCCGCTCGTGACCCTGAGCAAGGCTATCATGATAGATCGTACACTCTGCAGAGGTTTCGCCCTTTACCCACCAGTCGCGTAAAAGTTCAAAGGAACTTTGCACCCAACCACGCACATCAACACTTCCGAGGTGTGACTGCATAGGGACACTTCGAGGCTTTCACAAGACACCCTAACAAGATAGTAGCCGCTGGAGTACTACAAGGTGGTGAGTCCTTAGGCACCGAGATCGACGTACGCCCACGGAGTCACACCATGAGGGGGTCGATGGCGTCCAGAGCGCGGGTATCCACCCCAACAATGCGCAACGCGTGGAGTTCTCAATCGCTGAGACTCCCAACACGGGACTGGGTCTAACGAGACCTAGCCGACGGGGCTACCGTCCTCGGTGGAATCGGGAAAACACCCCGTGCCTTGCCTCCCACAACGCCGTTGGCCCCTCGGTAACCACTATCAAGCTAGAGCCGTACAAGCTACTTGTCCAAGACCAGAGCCATTATAGTTCCGGCGGTGGCGACAGGCTCCTGGGTTGCCGCTTTAAGAACCGGTCCTTAGAGGGAGACACTAGAACAAAGCACACAGCACATGCTCTAGCTCCCTAGTCCATGTTGCTAAAAAGCAAGTTTTAATGTTAAGGTTGAAGTGGACCATTAATACAAGTTTAACAGTTAAATAAGGGTGACAGTAGCTGCGCCTAGCAAAGTTTTACCCATATGCAAAAACCCATAGGAATACTAGGACAGGGAAATAAATACTAGGTACAACCTTAAAGGTAAACAATATTAGACACATGCGTATGTAATGAACAGTGTATTAAAAGTGAGATAGGTAGCAAGGATTGTCCGTGCTATAACTTGCCTTCCTCAGGGTACGGCTGCTGCTGCGAGTCCTGCTCCGGCACGTCCTCAATGTACTCGAAGTCCAAAGCTACGGGCTCGCCGACTGGACACGATCATCACGCACGCAACCATAGCAATCATTACATGCAAGCAAAATTAATTCTATTAGAACAGTACACCAAACAGTGAAAACAGTACAAAAACAGGAGCTAGAAATAATCTACGCTTCGATACGAACACATGAGCGCGAGAATCACACTAATCGGAGCTAAAACGTGAAAGTTATAGCGTTTCTAAGGTTCAGGGACTTGCTGGCAAGTTTCTGAAACTTCCAGGGGCTTATTTGTGAAAAACCGAGGGCCTATACGTAATTTCGTATTAAAACAGGAGGGCTAACGTGCAAAAACACAAGGGTTGGACCGCGGGTTCAATTTTTAAAAAGGGCAGGGGCTTAAACGAATAAAACAGGACCTATTTGTAATTATTTTTGAACTGGCCTGGACCGCGGGTTGATTTCGATAAAACTCTGGGGCTCTTTAACAAAAGCGCCTCGGCGAACCGGTACACGCCCGTTGGATCTAAATTGGACGGCTGAGATTTAAAACGCGAAGGGGTATCCTAGGTTCTAATCTGGGCCGTGGATCTGAGATCGGACGGCCCTGGCGCTCGGGCTCGCCGGGGACGATGAAGCCGCGGCGGCGCCGCTCGGCCGACAGCGGGAGTTCGCCGGACTTCAGCCTATCTTGCGCTAGGATGCTCGGTTTTCGACGGGGTTTGGCCCTATGGCTTCAGCAGGAGATGGCGAATCGATCTAGGGGGTTCAAGCTGAGCATCGGCCGGCGAATCAGGCCGACGACGACGGGCGGCGGAGCTGCACTCCGGTGAACCGCGGGGAGGGGGTTTTGGCTCGGTTTTGGGTCGGTTTTCTAGCTCTGGAGTACCAGGGGGAGATGGCTAGTGCTATTGTGGGGTTCAAGTGAAGCTTCGTGCAGTGTGGTGACCGGACGACGACGGCCGGCGGTCGGCCGACGACGGTGATCGCGGGGAGTGCTGCTATGGCGCGCTACGGCTCAAATTGAAAGGGGTAGATGGACTTGTTACCTTCGGAGGAAGAGCTGGATGCAAGGAATCGACCGGAGATGGCTCGGTCGGCAGGAACGCCGGCGATCCCTCTGCGGTGGCGCTGTGGTCGTCGGGGAGTAATTAGCCGCGGCCGAGGCAGGAAAAAGGGCAGGGAGTGCATGGAAAGCTTCAATACCTTCTGGCGAACAGCTGGGTGGCGATGGCCGACCGGGAGGCACGCCGGAGCAGCCTGGCGGCGTGCGGTGGCGCTGTGCAAGATCGGCGGCGCGTGGTCAGGGCAGTGGGGTGGCTCGGGTGGACTTGGCGTGCGATGGCGGGGTCAGGTGTGGCTCGGTGGTGCTCAGGCGCCTTAAGAAGAGGTTTGGGAATGCTCCGGGCGACAGGAACACGCTCGCCGGCGTTTAAGGAAGAGTCGCGGCGGAGGCGGGCGCTTTCCAAACAGGGGCGAGTTTCCTTTGGTGGAGTGCTCGTGGAAGGAAAGGGAGGAGGAGGGGAAGGTTCCGTGAAGGTGCGTTGGGGGCCACAGGCGCGCGAGGCGGGCCCTGGCGCCAGGCCGAGGCAGCGGTGCGGCCCGAGCTCGACTCGAGCTCGGTTCGGCCGGAGGTAGGGGACGGCCCTGCCATGCGGGGCCCGTCCGGCAGTGAGGGAAGGGGGAGGGAGAGCGGAAGTGGGCCGGCGGTGCTGCGCGAGTTGCTGGTGGGCCGCGCGCGAGATGGGCCGGCTCGGGGGGGGGGGGGGGGAAGAGAAAGAGAAAGGGGGAGCTGGGCCGGACCGGAGAGAAAGAAAAGGGGATCAAAGTGGACCAGGGAAGAGTTTAGGGAGCAAAACCGAACTATGGGCCTAACAACTTTTCTAGAGCTCCAAACAAAGTGATTCAAATTTGAATTTAAATATATTTAAATTCTTGTTTGAATCACAAGCAATACAAAAATAAATGCAGCAGCATGAATGCAACAATAAATGTTTCTATCACTTATATTTGATTTTAAATTTTTGAAAATTATTATTTAGGCTATAATAAATATGAGCAAGCTCTAAATAATTATTAAATGCCAAAAATTTTAAATTTGAGTATTTTGGGTGTTACAAACCTACCCCCCTTAAGGTGAATCTCGTCCTCGAGATTCGGATGTAGAAGCGAAGAGCTGTGGGTACTCGGACTTGAGATCTTCTTCCCGCTCCCACGTCGCTTCATTTGCTGAATGCCGGCTCCACTGCACCTTGCACATCCGAATGGTCTTGTTCCTCAGCACTCTTTCTGACACCTCCAGGATCCTGATCGGATACTCCTCGGATGTGAGGTCCTCCTGAACATTCAACTCATCGATCGGGATCTGCTCTTCTGGCACCCGCAAGCACTTCTTCAACTGGGACACATGGAACACATCGTGTACTCCGGCTAGTCTCTCAGGCAGATCTAGCCGATATGCCACTTCACCCATTCGTTCCTGTATCCTGAATGGTCCAATGTAACGAGGTGCCAACTTGCCTTTGACATTGAACCGCTTTGCACCTCTCATGGGTGACACCTTGAGGTACACAAAGTCATCAACTCTGAAGCTGAGGTCCCTCCGTCTGACATCGGCATAACTCTTCTGTCGGGACTGGGCCACCTTCAGATTCTCTCTGATCACCTGCACCTGCCGCTCTGCATCTCTGAGTATCTCCGGACGAAAGACCTGACTCTCTCCAGTCTGATTCCAGAACAATGGGGTCCGGCACTTCCTGCCATACAATGCCTCGAACGGTGCCATCTGCAGACTCTTCTGGTAGCTGTTATTGTAGGAGAACTCTGCATACGGCAAACTCTTATCCCAGCTGACACCGTACTGCAATGCACAAGCCCTCAACATATCCTCTAGTATCTGATTGGTCCGCTCTGTCTGACCATCTGTCTGCGGGTGATAAGCCGAGCTGAAGTGCAGCTTCGTGTCCATGGACTCATGTAACTTCCGCCAGAAGTGTGAGGTGAACTGAGTACCACGATCTGACACAATCTTCTTCGGCACTCCGTGTAAGCACACAATCCGCTCCATGTACAACTCTGCAAGTTTGGCGCCTGTGTAGGTGGTCTTCACTGGCAGAAAGTGGGCCACCTTGGTCAGGCGATCAACAATCACCCAAATGGAGTCGAATCCTCTCTGGGTGCGGGGCAGACCAGTGATGAAGTCCATGCCAACCTCTTCCCATTTCCACTCCGGAATCTTCAACGGCTGAAGCAATCCAGCTGGCCTCTGATGTTCTGCCTTGACCCGCTGACATGTGTCGCACAATGCCACGTGAGTCGCCACATCCCGCTTCAATCCGTACCACCAGAATCTATCCTTGATGTCCTGATACATCTTAGTGCTGCCTGGGTGGATCGAATAAGCTGAGTTATGTGCCTCTCTCAGAATCATATGTGTGCCCAGGAAGTCCACAGACATATATATGTGTGCCCTGGATTTACTCAAAACCCGAATGTGGCCATATGTGTGCCCAGGAAGTCCACATACATATATAGCAAACAAATATGGTAAAAATCAGAGTACAATGCTTTATTCTCATCATATCGTAGCGTTTACATCAGCGTGCTTCAGAAATAAAATCATGGACAGCGGAAGACTAATACAACTCTCTAGCGTAGCCGCAATCCCTCAGGGACTCTGACTGGGAGAACGCGAGCTCAGAAGTAAGGCAAGTCCTCTGGAAACTCCACAACATAATCAGCCTGACTCCAATCTGTTACCCGTCCGGGATTTTGCCCAAAAATAATAATAACAACAAGTGTAAGTAACAGAATTACTTAGCAAGTATAGCACGGGGGATGAGGCGAAAGAGGCTTGACACTGGCTTAACTGCACAAGCACTTTTAGTTGGCTCATTTTAATCATAACTACTACATTAGATGAATCCCAGTTGTAACCCGAATTAATTAATGTAAGTCAACATTAAGCAGTAATAAATATCATCTTCTAATCATAAAAGGATCCAGGCCGATCGTGACCCTGAGCCGGGCTATCATGATAGATCGTACACTCTGCAGAGGTTTCGCCCTTTTCCCACCAGTTGCGTAAAAGTTCAGAAGAACTTTGCACCCAACCACGCACATCCACACTTCCGAGGTGTGACTGCATAGGGACGCTACGAGGCTTTCACAAGACACCCTAGCAAGACAGTAGCCGCTGGAGTACTACAAGGTGGTGAGAACCTAGGCACCGAGATTGACTGACCCTCAGGGCGCAACGTGAGGGGGTCAATGGCGTCCACGCGCCGGCAAATCATGCCAACAAGTAAATGGCGCAACGTGCGGAGCTCCCGCACTCACGGGGGCTCCCAACACGGGACTGGGTCTAACGGGACCTAGCCGACGGGGCTACCGTCCTCGGTGGAATCCGAAAACACCTCGCGCCTTGCCTCCTACAACGCCGTAGGCCACTCGGTAACCACTGCCAAGCTAGAGACGTACAAGCTACTCAACCAAGACCAGAGCCATTATAGTTCTGGCGGCGGCGACAGGCTCCCAGGTTGCCGCTTTTATGAACCAGTCCTTAGGGAGAGACACTAGGGCCAGGCAAAACACACAAGCCCCAGCTCCCTGATCCAAGTTGCTAAAAAGCAAGTTTTAACATTAAAGTTGAAGTGGACCATTAATACAAGTTTAACAGTTAAGTAAAGGTGACAGTAGTTGCGCCTAGCAAAATACTACCCGTATGCAAAAACCCATAGGAATACAAGGACAGGGAAATAAATGCTAGGTACAACCTTAAAGGTAAACAGTATTAGACACATGCGTATGTAATGAACTGTGTATTAAAAGAGTGAGTAGGTAGCAAGGATTGTCCGTGCTATAACTTGCCTTCCTCGGAGTACGGCTGTTGCTGCAAGTCCTGCTCCGGCACGTCCTCAACGTACTCGAAGTCCAAAGCTACGGGCTCGCCGACTGGACACAATCATCACGCACGCATCCAAAGCAATCATTGCATGCAAACAAAAGTAATACTATTAGAACAGTACACCAAACAGTGAAAACAGTACAAAAACAGGAGCTACAAATAATCTACGCTTCGCTACGAACACATGAGCGCGAAAATCACACTAATCGGAGCTAAAACGTGAAAGTTATGGTATTTCTAAGTTTCAGGGACTTGCTGGCAAGTTTCTGAAACTTCTAGGGGCTAAACTGCGAAAAACCGAGGGCCTATACGTAATTTCATATTAAAACAGGAGGGCTCACATGCAAAAACACAAGGGTTGGACCGCGGGTTCAATTTTGAAAAAGGGCAGGGGCTTAAACGAATAAAACAGGACCTATCTGCAATTACTTTTGAACTGGAATGGACCGCGGGTTGATTTCGATAAAACTCAGGGGCTCTTTAGCAAAAGTGCCAGCGCTGACCGGTATCCCGGGATTTGACTTGGGGGCGGTCAGATCTGGGCTGTTGGATCTGGATCGAGCGGCTGAGATTTAAAACGCGAAGGGGTATCCTAGGTTCTAATCTTGACCGTCGATTTGAGATCGGACGTCCTGGATTTAAAACGCGAAAGGGTATCGGCCGATCTAATCTCGGCCGTTGATCTTGGATCGGACGACCGTGACGCTCGGGCTCGCCGGGGAAGGAACCACGGCGGCGCTGCTCGGGCCGACGGCGAACTTCGCCGGAGTTGGCCTTATCTCGGGCTAGGATGCTCGGATTTGAACGGGATCTAGTCCTATGGCTTCTGGGTGGCATGGCGAGTTCAATTAGGGTGTTCATGACGAGCCTTGGCCGACGAGGGGGTCAGACGGCGTCGGGCGGCGGAGCGGAGCTCCGGTGTGCAGCGGGGAGTGCGGTTCGGGTCGGTTTGGGACCGAGTCTTAGGCTCTGAAGCAACAGTGCACGACAGGGAATGAAATGGTGGTGATCTAGGGGTGAAACACGTGGTGTATTGGCCTGTCGGCGATGACCGGCGGTCGGCCGACGGCGAGGGTCGTGGGGGGGGGGGGTGGGTTGCTACGGTGCTCTAACGCCGAAATTGAAGGGCTGGGGAGCCGTGTTACCTCCCAAGGATGCTCCTGGCGCGAAGAATCGGTCGGAGAGGTGGTGGAGCGACGAGTCGACGGCGAGCGGCGGTCGGTGGCGTCGGTGCTCGCCGGCGATGGTGCTCCGGATCGCGAGGGCGGCGTGGAGTAGCTCGGCGCGTTCCACGTGGCTTGGTGAAGACCATCCGAGGCTCGGGTGGCGCGGAGCGGCACCAGAGCGTGACGACGACGGGCGGCGGCGGAGCTCGAAGCTCGGCGGCTCGGGAAGTAGCGGTGGCGAGCGGCGGCGCTGTTGGTGTGGCTGGGGAGGGGCGAGATGGGAGCGGAGCGGCGTTAGGGTCCAATTAAGTAGAGCAAGGGGAGGTAGGGAAGGCGGGATCGTGCTAGCGAGATCGACGGCGCCATCACCGGCGTCGGGAAGGAAAGGGGCGGGGGAAAGAAAGGAAGGTAAGGGATGACATGTGGGTCCCAGCTGCCAGTGGGGAGAGAGAGGAGGGTGCGCGAGCGCTGGGCTTTCGCGGCTGACGCGCGGGGAGAGGGGGAGAGGCGGAGCGGGCCGGGGCGAGCTGGGCCGGCTTGGCTGCGAGCGCTGGGCCGCGAAGGGAAAGGAGAGCTGGGCCAGGGCTATGGGCCGGACCAGGGAAAAAGTAGAGGGGCAAAAGCAAACCGGAAAAAGAGTTCAGGGAGCGGAATTGAACTATGGGCCTAAAAACTTTTCTAGAGCTCCAAACAAAGTGGTTCAAATTTGAATTTAAATAAATTTAAATTCTTATTTGAATCACAAGCAATACAAAAATAAATGCGGCAGCATGAATGCAACAATAAATGTTTCTATCACTTATATTTGATTTTAAATTTTAGAAATTTATTATTTAGGCTATAATAAATAGAAGCAAGCTCTGATTAATTAATTAAATGCCAAAAATTTTAAATTGAGCATTTTTGGGTGTTACAAACCTACCCCCCTTAAGGTGAATCTCGTCCTCGAGATTCGGATGTAGAAGCGAAGAGCTGTGGGTACTCGGACTTGAGATCTTCTTCCCGCTCCCAAGTCGCTTCATCTGCTGAATGCCGGCTCCACTGCAGCTTGCACATCCGAATGGTCTTGTTCCTCAACACTCTCTCCGACACCTCCAGGATCCTGATCGGATACTCCTCGTATGCGAGGTCCTCCTGAACATTCAACTCATCAATCGGGATCTGCTCTTCTGGCACCCGCAAGCACTTCTTCAACTGGGACACATGGAACACATCGTGTACTCCGGCTAGTCTCTCAGGCAGGTCTAGCCGATACGCCACTTCGCCCATCCGTTCCTGTATCCTGAACGGTCCGATGTAACGGGGCGCCAACTTGCCTTTGACATTGAACCGCTTTACACCTCTCATGGGTGACACCTTAAGGTACACAAAATCATCAACTCTGAAGCTGAGGTCCGTCCGTCTGACATCGGCGTAACTCTTCTGTCTGGACTGGGCCACCTTCAGGTTCTCTCTGATCACCTGCACCTTCCGCTCTGCATCTCTGAGTATTTCCGGACCAAAGACCTGACTTTCTCCAGTCTGATTCCAGAACAATGGGGTTCGGCACTTCCTGCCATACAATGCCTCGAACGGTGCCATCTGCAGACTCTTCTAGTAGCTGTTATTGTAGGAGAACTCTGCATACGGCAAACTCTTATCCAAGCTGACACCGTACTGCAATGCACAAGCCCTCAACATATCCTCCAGTATCTGATTGGTCCGCTCTTTCTGACCATCTGTCTGTGGATGATAAGCTGAGCTGAAGTGCAGCTTCGTGTCCATAGACTCATGTAACTTCCGCCAGAAGTGTGAGGTGAACTGAGTACCACGATCTGACACAATCTTCTTCGGCACCCCGTGTAAGCACACAATCCGCTCCATGTACAACTCAGCTAGTCTGGCGCCTGTGTAGGTGGTCTTCACTGGCAGAAAG
Source organism: Echinochloa phyllopogon (assembly GCA_033239725.1). Lineage (NCBI taxonomy): Eukaryota > Viridiplantae > Streptophyta > Magnoliopsida > Poales > Poaceae > Echinochloa > Echinochloa phyllopogon. The sequence goes on along the minus strand of BTCW01000016.1, from coordinate 8,965,870 downwards.
TGGGCCACCTTGGTCAAACGATCAACAATCACCCAAATGGAGTCAAATCCTCTCTGAGTGCGTGGCAGACCAGTGATGAAGTCCATGCCAACTTCTTCCCATTTCCACTCCGGGATCTTGAACGGTTGAAGCAATCCAGCCGGTCTCTGATGTTCTGCCTTGACTCGCTGACATGTGTCGCACAATGCCACGTGAGTCGCCACATCACGTTTCAATCCGTACCACCAGAATCTCTCCTTGATGTCCTGATACATCTTGGTGCTGCCTGGGTGGATCGAATAAGCTGAGTCATGTGCCTCTCTCAGAATCATCTCTCTGATCTGCGCTATGTCCGGCACACATATCCTCTTTCCATGCCATAAAGTTCCCTGATCATCAACTCGGAATCCAGGGGCTTTTCCCAGTGCAACATTCCCCACAATCTCTCTGATCTTCTCATCCTGCAGCTGACCTCTCCAGATCTCCTGCTCGAGTGTGGGCTCCACTGCCATCTCTGTGATGCTGGTGACGAATCCCAGACTCATCTTCTCAAGCTCTCGGCTGAGTTCTTCAGCCAAACAATGACCAGTGATCCTGTTCACATAAGTTCTCCTGATCAGAGCATCTGCCACCAAGTTGGCCTTCCCTGGGTGATAGTGGATCTCCAGATCATAATCCTTGATCAGTTCTAACCATCTGCGCTGTCTCATGTTCAGATCTGTCTGAGTGAAGACATACTTGAGGCTCTTGTGGTCAGTGTAGATGTCACACTTGTGCCCAATCAAGTAATGTCTCTAGATCTTTAAGGCATGTACCACGGCTGCCAACTCCAAGTCGTGCGTCGGATAGTTCTGCTCATGCTTCCTCAGCTGCCGGGACGCATAAGACACGACTCTGGCCTCCTGCATAAGGACGCAACCCAGTCCTAGACGGGATGCATCGCAGTAGATGGAGAAACTCTTAGCCAAATCTGGCAATACTAGCACTGGGGCTGTAGTCAACCTCTTCTTCAACTCTTCGAAGCTGACCTGGCATGCCTCTGTCCACACAAACGCGGCATTCTTCTCTAGCAGGGCAGTCAGTGGCTTAGCGATCTTGGAGAATCCTTCAATGAACCGTCTGTAGTATCCGGCCATCCCAAGGAAACTCCTGATCTCGCTCACATCCCGTGGTGGATTCCAGCTCAATACATCGCTGACTTTCTTCGGATCAACTGCCACTCCTCCATTGGACAACACGTGTCCCAGAAATGCCACTTCCTTCAGCCAGAACTCACACTTGCTCAGCTTGGCATACAACTGATGTTCCCGAAGTCTCTGCAGCACTAATCTCAGATGTTCTTCATGTTCCTCTTCAGTCTTGGAGAAGATCAAAATGTCATCAATAAATACCACCACAAACTTGTCAAGGTAATCCATGAACACGCTGTTCATTAAGTACATGAAGTATGCAGGAGCGTTGGTCAATCCAAAAGACATGACCAAGAACTCGTACAACCCGTACCGAGTGGTGAAAGCGGTCTTGGGAATATCCGACTGTCGGATCCTCATCTGGTAATAACCTGACCGAAGGTCTATCTTGGAGAACACACAAGCTCCTCTCAGTTGATCGAAAAGATCATCAATCCTTGGCAGCGGGTACTTGTTCTTGATGGTCACTTCATTGAGGGATCGATAGTCCACGCACAACCTCTGTGTACCATCCTTCTTGTCGACGAACAATACCGGTGCTCCCCACGGCGAAGCACTCGGACGAATGTACCCCTTGGCCAACAACTCGTCCAACTCCTTCTTGAGCTTTTCCAGCTCCTTCGCTCCCATCCTATACGGCCTCTTGGCTATAGGTGCAGTGCCAGGTTTTAGATCAATAATGAATTCAACATCTCGTTCCGGAGGCATACCTGGCAACTCGTCAGGGAACACATCCGGGAACTGGCTCACCACCCTGATATCTTCGGTTGTCGTCCCTTCAGCTTGATTGGTTTGGCCTTGCTCTGAGGAACTGGCTGCCTGATACTCCACCTTGTCACCGGACTCTACTGTCAGCTGGATGGTCCTCGTAGCACACCTGATCACTGCATCATATCTGGTCATCCAGCTCATACCCAGGATCATATCAAATCCAAGGGTCTCCAGGACTATCGGGCCTGCCTTGAACTCTACCCCCCTTATTATGATGGGAACATGGGGGCACCGTAGAGTGGCCCACTGTTCACCCCCTGGTGAGCTTACTAGCATAGTGTTCTTCATGGGTTTCAGGGCTAATAAATTCTTCTTCACAAAAGCAGCAGAAATGAAAGCATGCGAAGCTCTGGAATCAAATAAAACAGTGGCGGGGGTCGAATTGACGAGGAACGTACCCACGACGACATCAGTAGCTGCCTCTGCTGTCCCTGCTCCGGTGTGGTTGAGCTTGCCCCGAACAGGAGTCTGCGGAGCCCGACCTCCCTGCTGCTGACCCTGCGGCTGCCCAACTCTCTGTGCGCTGCTCTGACCGGGAACACCCTGAACTCTGCGAGGACATGCATTGGCATAGTGCCCGGGCTCGTCACAGTGGTAGCACCTCTGTCCTGTCACTGCGGGGCCGACTGGACCCAGACGCTGAACTGGTCTGGGCGGTACCTGGCTGCGCTGAACTGGACCCATCTGTGGCTGACCCTGAGGACGCTGCTGCTGTGGCACCCGAGGAAACTAAGGACGCTGCTGCTGGTACTGGCCATGACCGAGCAAGCTGGACTGGCCCTGGAAGCGCTGCTGGCCTCCCACCTGCTGACTCTGTGGAGGTGCGAAGCGTGGACGACTGCTACTGCCCACCTGCTGTCCCTGGAGCTTCCTCTTCTTGTCCTCCATCTCACGGCGCTTGTGCTCCAACATCATAGCGCCGTCCACCAGCTTGTGAAAGGTCGGGAACTTGGTGCACATGAGCTGGTACTGGAGAGCATCCTGCAGACCGTCACGGAACCTGGTCTGCTTCTTCTGGTCGGTGGCCACGTCTTCTGGAGCATAACGGGCCAACGCGACGAACCTGTCACGATACGCCGTGACACTCATCCCTTCCTGCTTCAGTGCCAGGAACTCCTTCTTCTTCAGAACCATCAAAGCCTCCGGCACGTGGTGTGCACGAAAGCTGCTGCAGAACTGCTGCCAGGTGATCTGAGTACCGGCCGGGCGTGAGGACTGGAATGAATCCCACCAATCCAACGCCGACCCCTGAAGCTGCCCTCCAGCGTACAGCACCTTCTCCCTGTCATCGCACTGGGCGATGTCCAACTGTCTCTCCACTGCCTTGAGCCAGTCATCTGCCTCAAGGGGGTCGCTGGCCTTGCTGAAGGTCGGCGGGCGTCCCTTCAGAAATTCGCCCCTCTTGTCTCTGGGCGGAGCAGCTGCCTGTGGATTGTGTTGGTTCTGCTGGATCAGCCTGATGGTCTCAGCCATCTGCTGCATCATCTGAACTTGAGCATACATCAGCTGCTCAATGGTGGGGATCTGATGATTCGGATTCAGGTTCGGGGGCGGGTTCTGGTTCGGAGGCTGACCGCCCGCATTGCCCCCGGGGTTAACCATCTATAAACACAAGGGTCAGATGTCAGTTGATTAGTACGAGAAAAATATATATAACCCCCTGCTATCTAAACAATAAAGTCCTCAAGCCTTATTCCAACATCTAGATGGTTGCAGACAGGTGTCTACGCCCATCACAATCATTACAAAGAACCGAATCAAACATATGCATAATAACAATAAGTACAAGCATTTAAGGACATAAACTCACACAAGACTCGACTGTTAGGTTTTTAAGTTTAAAACATGGGGGGTCTCCTAGTAATTTGTCAACCGTACTATCTAGGCTGCGTCCCTACAGTCAGCACGGCTCTGATACCAATCTGTCACACCCGGATTTACTCAAAACCCGAATGTGGCCATATGTGTGCCCAGGAAGTCCACAGACACATATAACGAACAAATATGGTAAAAATCAGAGTACAATGCTTTATTCTCATCATATCGTAGCGTTTACATCAGAGTGCTTCAGAAATAAAATCATGGACAGCGGAAGACTAATACAACTCTCTAGCGTAGCCTCAATCCCTCAGGGACTCTGACTGGGAGAACGCGAGCTCAGAAGTAAGGCAAGTCCTCTGGAAACTCCACAGCATAATCAGCCTGACTCCAATCTGTTACCCGTTCGGGATTTTGCCCAAAAATAATAATAACAACAAGTGTAAGTAACAGAATTACTTAGCAAGTATAGCACGGGGGATGAGGAAAAAGAGGCTTGACACTGGCTTAACTGCACAAGCACTTTTAGTTGGCTCATTTTAATCATAACTACTACATTAGATGAATCCCAGTTGTAACCCGAATTAATTAATGTAAGTCAACATTAAGCAGTAATAAATATCATCTTCTAATCATAAAAGGATCTAGGCCGCTCGTGACCCTGAGCCGGGCTATCATGATAGATCGTACACTCTGCAGAGGTTTCGCCCTTTTCCCACCAGTCGCATAAAAGTTCAGAAGAACTTTGCACCCAACCACACACATCGACACTTCCGAGGTGTGACTGCATAGGGACGCTACGAGGCTTTCACAAGACACCCTAGCAAGACAGTAGCCGCTGGAGTACTACAAGGTGGTGAGAACCTAGGCACCGAGCTTGACTGACCCTCAGGGCGCAACGTGAGGGGGTCAATGGCGTCCACGCGCCGGCAAATCATGCCAACAAGTAAATGGCGCAACGTGCGGAGCTCCCGCACTCACGGGGGCTCCCAACACAGGACTGGGTCTAACGGGACCTAGCCGACGGGGCTACCGTCCTCGGTGGAATCCGAAAATGTCACACCCGGATTTACACAAAACCCGAATGTGGCCATATGTGTGCCCAGGAAGTCCACAGACACATATAGCGAACAAATATGGTAAAAATCAGAGTACAATGCTTTATTCTCATCATAAAGTAACGTTTACATCAGAGTTTTGCATAAATGAAATACATGGGTAGCGGAAGACTAATAAACTCTCTCTAAGTGTAGCCGCATCCCACAGGGACTCTGACTGGGAGAACGCCAACTCAGAAGTACGGCAAATCCTCTGGAAACTCCACAGCATAATCAGCCTGACTCCAATCTGTTACCCGTCCGGGATTTTGCCCAAAAATAGTAATAATAGCAAGTGTAAGTAATAGAAATTACTTAGCAAGTATAGCACGGGTTATGAAGGCTCAAAAAGGCTGGACACTGGCTTAACTGCATTGGCACTTTTAGTTGGTTCGTTTTATCATTGTCCAAGTTACTACATGCGAATAAATACCCGGTTGCAACCCAATTAATAAAGTGTAAGTGACATTAAGCATAAATAAATACCATATTCTAATCAAAAAGGATCCAGGCCGCTCGTGACCCTGAGCAAGGCTATCATGATAGATCGTACACTCTGCAGAGGTTTCGCCCCTTACCCACCAGTCGCGTAAAAGTTCAAAGGAACTTTGCACCCAACCACGCACATCAACACTTCCGAGGTGTGACTACATAGGGACGCTACGAGGCTTTCACAAGACACCCTAACCAGTCAGTAGCCACTGGAGTACTATAAGGTGGTGAAAACTTAGGCACCGAGATCGACGTACGCCCACGAAGTCACACCGTGATGGGGTCGATGGCGTCCAGAGCGCGGGTATCGCACCCATACTGCGCAACGTGCAGAGTTCTCAATCGCTGAGACTCCTACACGGGACTGGGTCTAACATGACCTAGCCGACGGGGCTACCGTCCTCGGTGGAATCGGAGATCACCCAGCGCCGTACCTCCCACAACGCCGTTGGCCCCTCGGTAACCACTGCCAAGCTAGAGACGTACAAGCTACTTGACCAAGACCAGAGCCATTATAGTTCCGGCGGTGGCGACAGGCTCCTGGGTTGCCGCTTTAAGAACTGGTCCTTAGAGGGAGACACTAGAGCAAAGCACACAGCACATGCTCTAGCCCCCTGATACATGTAGCCCTCAACGTACTCGAAGTCCAACGCTACGGGCTCACCGACTGGACACGATCATCACGCACGCATCCAAAACAATCATTACATGCAAACAAAATTAATCTATTAGAACAGTACACCAAATAGTGAAAACAGTACAAAAATAGGAGCTAGAAATAATCTACGCTTCGCTACGAACACATGAGCGTGAAAATCACGCAAATCGGAGCTAGAACGTGAAAGTTATAGCGTTTCTAAGGTTCGGGGGCTTGCTGGCAAGGTTTTAAAATTTCCAGGGGCTAAAACGAATAAAACAGGACCTAACTGCAATTATTTTTGAATTAAAATGGACCGCGGGTTAATTTCCAGAAAGCCCAGGGGCTCTTTAGCAAATTAGCCTGCGCTGACCGGTGCGCGGGGTTTGACTCGCGACGTGAGCCGTTGGATCTGGATCGGGCGGCTGGGGTTTAAAACGCGAAGGGGTACGCTGGGTTCTAATCTCGCGCGTTGATCTCGGATCGGACGGCCGGGGCTCGGAGCTCGCCGGGGACGAATGGTGCGCGGCGGCGCTGCTCGGGCCGCCGGCGAACTTCGCCGGAATTGGCCCTATCTCGGGCTAGGATGCTCGGATTACGACGAGATCTAGTCCTACAGCTTCAGGACGCTAAGGCGAGTCGACCTATGGGGTTCGTGACGTGCATCAGCCGGTGAATCAAGCCGACGACGACGGGCGGCGGAGCGGAGCTCTGGTGTGGTGCTGGGGAACTGCTACGGTGCGCGCGAACGGGCTAGAAGTGGCTCAGGAGCTTCGTTACCTCAGTGCGAAGCTGCTGGAGTGGTCAGGCGGGGCGGAGGAGCACCGGAGCGGCGGGTTGTCGACGAGCGGCGGACGCCGGTCGTCGGGGTTCGTCGGCGAGGTAGCCGCACGGCACGTGGGCGAGCCTGGAGTAGTCGGGCGTGCTCCTGGCAGCTCGGTGAGGCTCCTCTGAGGCTCGGACGGGGTGGAGCTGCACCAGAGCGGCGGAATGTCGTCGGCCGGCGGGCGAGCTCGGAGAAGATGGCGGCGCGGCGCGGGGAGCTCGGGTGGGGCGGAAATGGGGCTCGGGCGGGGTTAGGGTGACTCGGGTGCACTGGGGGCCTAGTTAAGTAGGCTCAGGGGTGGTGGGGAAAGCTTCAGCGGGCGGGAATCGCGGCAGTGCGCCATTACCGGCGTCGGGAAAGGAAAGGGGCGAGGGGGGAAGAAGGAAGGTGACGCAAGCGCTGGCGTCATCGTCTGACAAGTGGGGCCCACGCGGGAGTGACACAGGGAGGAGGCGGGGCGCGCGCGGGCGAGCGGACCTGGGCCGCGCGGGGGAAGGGGAGGGAGAGTGGGCCGGTGGTGCAGCTGGGCCGACTCGGGGAGAAGGGAGAGGAGGGGTTGGGCCGCGGAAAAGAGAAGAAGGAGGGAAGGGGCTGGGCCGAGCGGGGAGCTGGGCCGGACTGGGGAAAGAGAAGAGGGAGCAAAAACGGACTAGGGAAGAGTTTAGGGAGCAGAATCGAACTATGGGCCTAACAACTTTTCTGGAGCTCCAAACAAAGTGATTCAAATTTTAATTTAAATACATTTAAATTCTTGTTTGAATCACAAGCAATACAAAAATAAATGCAGCAGCATGAATGCAACAATAAATGTTTCTATTACCTATACTTGATTTTAAATTTTAGAAAATTATTATTTAGCCTTTATAAAATAGGTGATAGCATTAAATAATTAATTAAATGCCAAAAAATTTTAAATTTGAGTATTTTGGGTGTTACAAACCTACCCCCCTTAAGGTGAATCTCGTCCTCGAGATTCGGATGTAGAAGCGAAGAGCTGTGGGTACTCGGACTTGAGATCTTCTTCCCGCTCCCAAGTCGCTTCATCTTCTGAATGCCGGCTCCACTGTACCTTGCACATCCGAATGGTCTTGTTCCTCAGCACTCTCTCTGACACCTCCAGGATCCTGATCGGATACTCCACGTATGTGAGGTCCTCCTGAACATTCAACTCCTCAATCGGGATCTGCTCTTCTGGCACCCGCAAACACTTCGTGAACTGGGACACATGGAACACATCGTGTACTCCGGCTAGTCTCTTAGGTAGGTCTAGCCGATATGCCACTTCGCCCATCTGTTCCTGTATCCTGAATGGTCCGATGTAATGAGGCGCCAACTTGCCTTTGACATTGAACCGCTTTACACCTCTCATCGGTGACACCTTTAGGTACACGAAGTCATCAACTCTGAAGCTGAGGTCCCTCCGTCTGACATCGGCGTAACTCTTCTGTCTGGACTGGGCCACCTTCAGGTTCTCTCTGATCACCTGCACCTGCCGCTCTACATCTCTGAGTATCTCCGGACCAAAGACCTGACTCTCTCCGGTCTGATTCCAGAACAATGGGGTCCGACACTTCCTGCCATACAATGCCTCGAACGGTGCCATCTGCAGACTCTTCTGGTAGCTGTTATTGTAGGAGAACTCTGCATACGGCAAACTCTTATCCCAGCTGACTCCGTACTGCAATGCACAAGCCCTCAACATATCCTCTAGTATCTAATTGGTCCGCTCTGTCTGACCATCTGTCTGCGGGTGATAAGCGGAGCTGAAGTGCAGCTTCGTGTCCATAGACTCATGTAATTTCCTCCAGAAGTGTGAGGTGAACTGTGTACCACGATCCGACACAATCTTCTTCGGCACTCCGTGTAAGCACACAATCCGCTCCATGTACAACTCTGCAAGTCTCGCGCCTGTGTAGGTGGTCTTCACTGGCAGAAAGTGGGCCACCTTGGTCAGGCGATCAACAATCACCCAAATGGAGTCGAATCCTCTCTGAGTGCGGGGCAGTCCAGTGATGAAGTCCATGCCAACTTCTTCCCATTTCCACTCCGGGATCTTCAACGGCTGTAGCAATCCAGCTGGCCTCTGATGTTCTGCCTTGACTCGCTGACACGTGTCGCACAATGCCACGTGAGTCGCCACATCACGTTTCAGTCCGTACCACCAGAATCTCTCCTTGATGTCCTGGTACATCTTAGTGCTGCCTGGGTGGATCGAATAAGCTGAGTCATGTGCCTCTCTCAGAATCATCTCTCTGATCTGCGCTATGTCTGGCACACATATCCTCTTCCCATGCCATAGAGTTCCCTGATCATCAACTCTGAATCCAGGGGCCTTTCCCAGTGCAACATTCCCCACAATCTCTCTGATCTTCTCATCCTGCAGCTGACCTCTCCGGATCTCCTGCTCGAGTGTGGGCTCTACTGCCATCTCTGTGGTGTTGGTGACGAATCCCAGACTCATCTTCTCAAACTCTCGGCTGAGTTGTTCAGGCAAACAATGACCAGTGATCCTGTTCACATAACTCCTCCTGCTCAGAGCATCTGCCACCAAGTTGGCCTTCCCTGGGTGATAGTGAATCTCCAGATCATAATCCTTGATCAGCTCTAACCATCTGCGCTGTCTCATGTTCAGATCTGACTGAGTGAAGACATACTTGAGGCTCTTATGATCAATGTAGATGTCACACCTGTGCCCAATCAAGTAATGTCTCCAGATCTTTAGGGCATGTACCACCGCTTCCAACTCCAAGTCGTGCGTCGGATAGTTCTGCTCATGCTTCCTCAGCTGCCTGGACGCATAAGACACGACTCTGCCCTCCTGCATAAGGACGCAACCCAGTCCTAGACGGGATGCATCGCAGTAGATGGAGAAACTCTTAGCCAAATCTGGCAATACCAGCACTGGGGCTGTAGTCAACCTCTTCTTCAACTCTTCGAAGCCGACCTAGCACGCCTCTGTCCACACGAACGGGGCATTCTTCTCCAGCAAAGCAGTCAGCGGCTTAGCAATCTTGGAGAATCCTTCAATGAACCGTCTGTAGTATCCGGCCATCCCAAGGAAACTCCTGATCTCGCTCACATCCAGTGGTGGATTCCAGCTCAACACATCGCTGACTTTCTTCGGATCAACTGCCACTCCTCCATTGGACAACACATGTCCCAGAAATGCTACTTCCTTCAGCCAGAACTCACACTTGCTCAGCTTGGCATACAACTGATGCTCCCGGAGTCTCTGCAGCACCAATCTCAGATGTTCTTCATGTTCCTCCTCAGTCTTGGAGAAGATCAGAATGTCATCAATGAATACCACCACGAACTTGTCCAGATAATCCATGAACACGCTGTTCATCAGGTACATGAAGTATGCAGGAGCGTTGGTCAATCCAAAAGACATGACCAAGAACTCATACAACCCGTACCGAGTGGTGAAAGCGGTCTTGGGTACGTCTGACGGGCGGATCCTCATCTGGTAATATCCCGAACGAAGATCTATCTTGGAGAACACACAAGCTCCTCTCAGCTGATCGAACAGATCGTCAATCCTTGGCAGCGGGTACTTGTTCTTGATGGTCACTTCGTTGAGGGCTCGATAATCCACACACAACCTCTGAGTACCATCCTTCTTGTCGACGAACAATACCGGTGCTCCCCATGGCGAAGCACTCGGACGAATGTACCCTTTGGCCAACAACTCGTCCAACTCCTTCTTGAGCTGCTCCAGCTCCTTCGCTACCATCCTATACGGCCTCTTGGCTATAGGTGCAGTGCCAGGTTTTAGTTCAATAACGAATTCAACATCTCGTTCTGGAGGCATACCTGGCAACTCGTCAGGGAACACATCCGGGAACCGGCTCACCACTCTGATATCTTCAGTTGTCGTCCCTTCAGCTTGATTGGCTTGGCCTTGCTCTGAGGAACTGGCTGCCTGGTACTCCACCTTGTCACCGGACTCTGCTGTCAGCTGGATGGTCCTCGTAGCACACCTGATCACTGCATCATATCTGGTCATCCAGCTCATACCCAGGATCATATCAAATCCAAGGGTCTCCAGTACTATCGGACCTGCCTTGAACTCTACCCCCCTTATTATGATGGGAACATGGGGGCACCGTAGAGTGGCCCGCTGTTCACCTCCCGGTGAGCTTACTAGCATAGTGTTCTTCATGGGTTTCAGGGCTAGTAAATTCTTCTTCACAAAAGTAGCAGAAATGAAAGCATGCGAAGCTCCAGAATCAAATAAAATAGTTGCGGGGGTCGAATTGATGAGGAACGTACCCACGATGACATCAGTAGCTGTCTCTGCTGTCTCTGCACTGGTGTGGTTGACCTTGCCCCGAACGAGAGTCTGCGGAACACGACCTCCCTGCTGCTGACCCTGCGGCTGCCCAACTCTCTAGGTGCTGCCCTGCTGGTTCTGTCCGGCGGTGTTCTGGATCTTCTTGGGGCAGACATTGGCGAAGTGTCCATGCTCGCCACAGTGGTAGCACACCCTCGGACCCACCGGTGTAGTGTTGGCTGGGCTGATGCGCTGAACTGGACTGGGCTGCACCTGGCTGCGCTGAGCTGGACCTATCTGTGGCTGACCCTGAGGACGCTGCTGCTGTGGCGCCCGAGGAAACTGAGGACGCTGCTGCTGGTACTGGCCACGACTGAGCAAACCGGACTGGCCCTGGAAGCGTTGTTGGCCTCCCACCTGCTGACCCTGGGGAGGTGTGAAGCGTGGACGACTGCTGCTACCCACCTGCTGTCCCTGGAGCTTCCTCTTCTTGTCCTCCATCTCACTGCGCTTGTGCTCCAACATCAGAGCGCCGTCCACCAGCTCGTGAAAGGTCGGGAACTTGGTGCACATGAGCTGGTACTGGAGAGCATCCTGCAGACCGTCACGGAACCTGGTCTGCTTCTTCTGATCAGTGGCCACGTCTTCTGGTGCGTAACGGGCCAACGCGATGAACTTGTCACGATAGGCAGTGACACTCATCCCTTCCTGCTTCAGAGCCAGGAACTCCTTCTTCAGAACCATCAAAGCCTCCGGCACGTGGTGTGCACGAAAGCTGCTGCAGAACTGCTGCTAGGTGATCTGCGTACCGGCCGGGCGTGAGGACTGGTATGAATCCCACCAATCCAACGCCGGTCCCTGAAGCTGCCCCCCGGCGTACAGTACCTTCTCTCTGTCATCGCACTGGGCGATGTCCAACTGTCTCTCCACAGCCTTGAGCCAGTCATCTGCCTCAAGGGGGTCGCTGGCCTTGCTGAAAGTCGGCGGGCGTCCCTTCAGAAACTCGCCCCTCTTGTCTCTGGGCGGTGCAGCTGCCTGGGGGTGATGCTGGTTCTGCTGGATCAGCCTCATCGTCTCGGCCATCTGCTGCATCATCTGAACTTGAGCATACATCAGCTGCTCAATGGTGGGGATCTGATGGTTCGGATTCAGGTTCGGGGGCGGATTCTGGTGCGGAGGCTGTCCGCCCGCATTGCCCCCGGGGTGAGCCATCTATAATCACAAAGGTCAGATGTCAGATGATTAGTACGAGAAAATATATATATACCCCTGCTATCTAAACAATAAAGTCCTTAAGCCTTATTCCAACATCTAGATGGTTGCAGACAGGTGTCTACGCCCATCACAACCATTACAAAGAACCAAATCAAACATAAGCATAATAACAATAAATACAAGCAGGTAAAGGCATAACCTCACACAAGACTCGCCTGTTAGATTTTTAATTTTTTTTTAAACATGGGGGGTCTCCTAGTAATTTGTCATCCGTACTATCTAGGCTGCGTTCCTACAGTCAGCACGGCTCTGATACCAATCTGTCACACCCGGATTTACACAAAACCCGAATGTGGCCATATGTGTGCCCAGGAAGTCCACAGACACATATACCGAACAAATATGGTAAAAATCAGAGTACAATGCTTTATTCTCATCATAAAGTAACGTTTACATCAGAGTTTTGCATAAATGAAATACATGGGTAGCGGAAGACTAATAAACTCTCTCTAAGTGTAGCCGCATCCCACAGGGACTCTGACTGGGAGAACGCCAACTCAGAAGTACGGCAAATCCTCTGGAAACTCCACAGCATAATCAGCCTGACTCCAATCTGTTACCCGTCCGGGATTTTGCCCAAAAATAGTAATAACAGCAAGTGTAAGTAATAGAAATTACTTAGCAAGTATAGCACGGGTTATGAAGGCTCAAAAAGGCTGGACACTGGCTTAACTGCATTGGCACTTTTAGTTGGTTCGTTTTATCATTGTCCAAGATACTACATGTGAATAAATACCCGGTTGCAACCCAATTAATAAAGTGTAAGTGACATTAAGCATAAATAAATACCATATTATAATAAAAAAGGATCCAGGCCGCTCGTGACCCTGAGCAAGGCTATCATGATAGATCGTACACTCTGCAGAGGTTCCGCCCTTTACCCACCAGTCGCGTAAAAGTTCAAAGGAACTTTGCACCCAACCACGCACATCAACACTTCCGAGGTGTGACTGCATAGGGACGCTACGAGGCTTTCACAAGACACCCTAACCAGTCAGTAGCCGCTGGAGTACTATACGGTGGTGAAAACTTAGGCACCGAGATCGACGTACGCCCACGGAGTCACACCGTGAGGGGGTCGATGGCGTCCAGAGCGCGGGTATCGCACCCATACTGCGCAACGTGCAGAGTTCTCAATCGCTGAGACTCCTACACGGGACTGGGTCTAACGTGACCTAGCCGACGGGGCTACCGTCCTCGGTGGAATCGGAGATCACCCAGCGCCGTACCTCCCACAACGCCGTTGGCCCCTCGGTAACCACTGCCAAGCTAGAGACGTACAAACTACTTGACCAAGACCAGAGCCATTATAGTTCCGGCGGTGGCGACAGGCTCCTGGGTTGCCGCTTTAAGAACCGGTCCTTAGAGGGAGACACTAGAGCAAAGCACACAGCACATGCTCTAGCCCCCTGATCCATGTTGCTAAAAAGCAAGTTTTAACATTAAAGTAGAAGTGGACCATTTAGTCAATATTAACAATTAAGTAAAGGTGACAGTAGTTGCGCCTAGCAAGATACTACCCATATGCAAAAACCCATAGGAATACAAGGACAGGGATATAAATGCTAGGAATAACCTTAATGGTAAACAATATTAGACACATGCGTATGTAATGAACAGTGTATTAAATGTGAGATAGGTAGCAAGGATTGTCCGTGCTATAACTTGCCTTCCTCGGAGTACGGCTGCTGCTGCAAATCCTGCTCCGGCACGTCCTCAACGTACTCGAAGTCCAACGCTACGGGCTCACCGACTGGACACGATCATCACGCACGCATCCAAAACAATCATTACATGCAAACAAAATTAATCTATTAGAACAGTACACCAAACAGTGAAAACAGTACAAAAATAGGAGCTAGAAATAATCTACGCTTCGCTACGAACACATGAGCGCGAAAATCACGCAAATCGGAGCTAGAACGTGAAAGTTATAGCGTTTCTAAGGTTCGGGGGCTTGCTGGCAAGGTTTTAAAATTTCCAGGGGCTAAAACGAATAAAACAGGACCTAACTGCAATTATTTTTGAATTAAAATGGACCGCGGGTTAATTTCCAGAAAGCCCAGGGGCTCTTTAGCAAATTAGCCTGCGCTGACCGGTGCGCGGGGTTTGACTCGCGACGTGGCGCGACGTGAGCCGTTGGATCTGGATCGGGCGGCTGGGATTTAAAACGCGAAGGGGTACGCTGGGTTCTAATCTCGCGCGTTGATCTCGGATCGGACGGCCGGGGCTCGGAGCTCGCCGGGGACGAAGGGTGCGCGGCGGCGCTGCTCGGGCCGCCGGCGAACTTCGCCGGAATTGGCCCTATCTCGGGCTAGGATGCTCGGATTACGACGAGATCTAGTCCTACAGCTTCAGGACGCTAAGGCGAGTCGACCTATGGGGTTCGTGACGTGCATCGGCCGCTGAATCAAGCCGACGACGACGGGCGGCGGAGCGGAGCTCCGGTGTGGTGCTGGGGAACTGCTACGGTGCGCGCGAACGGGCTAGAAGTGGCTCAGGAGCTTCGTTACCTCAGTGCGAAGCTGCTGGAGTGGTCAGGCGGGGCGGAGGAGCACCGGAGCGGCGGGTTGTCGACGAGCGGCGGACGCCGGTCGTCGGGGTTCGTCGGCGAGGTAGCCGTACGGCACGTGGGCGAGCCTGGAGTAGTCGGGCGTGCTCCTGGCAGCTCGGTGAGGCTCCTCTGAGGCTCGGACGGGGTGGAGCTGCACCAGAGCGGCGGAATGTCGTCGGCCGGCGGGCGAGCTCGGAGAAGATGGCGGCGCGGCGCGGGGAGCTCGGGTGGGGCGGAAATGGGGCTCGGGCGGGGTTAGGGGGACTCGGGTGCACTGGGGGCCTAGTTAAGTAGGCTCAGGGGTGGCGGGGAAAGCTTCAGCGGGCGGGAATCGCGGCAGTGCGCCATTACCGGCGTCGGGAAAGGAAAGGGGTGAGGGGGGAAGAAGGAAGGTGACGCAAGCGCTGGCGTCATCGTCTGACAAGTGGGGCCCACGCGGGAGTGACACAGGGAGGAGGCGGGGCGCGCGCGGGCGAGCGGACCTGGGCCGCGCGGGGGAAGGGGAGGGAGAGTGGGCCGGTGGTGCAGCTGGGCCGATTCGGGGAGAAGGGAGAGGAGGGGTTGGGCCGCGGAAAAGAGAAGAAGGAGGGAAGGGGCTGGGCCGAGCGGGGAGCTGGGCCGGACTGGGGAAAGAGAAGAGGGAGCAAAAACGGACTAGGGAAGAGTTTAGGGAGCAGAATCGAACTATGGGCCTAACAACTTTTCTGGAGCTCCAAACAAAGTGATTCAAATTTGAATTTAAATACATTTAAATTCTTGTTTGAATCACAAGCAATACAAAAATAAATGCAGCAGCATGAATGCAACAATAAATGTTTCTATTACCTATACTTGATTTTAAATTTTAGAAAATTATTATTTAGCCTTTATAAAATAGGTGATAGCATTAAATAATTAATTAAATGCCAAAAATTTTTAAATTTGAGTATTTTGGGTGTTACAGAAAACACCTCGCGCCTTGCCTCCTACAACGCCGTAGGCCACTCGGTAACCACTGCTAAGCTAGAGACGTACAAGCTACTCAACCAAGATCAGAGCCATTATAGTTCTGGCGGCGGCGACAGGCTCCCAGGTTGCCGCTTTTACGAACCAGTCCTTAGGGAGAGACACTGGGGCCAGGCAAAACACACAAGCCCCAGCTCCCTGATCCAAGTTGCTAAAAAGCAAGTTTTAACATTAAAGTTGAAGTGGACCATTAATACAAGTTTAACAGTTAAGTAAAGGTGACAGTAGTTGCGCCTAGCAAAATACTACCCGTATGCAAAAACCCATAGGAATACAAGGACAGGGAAATAAATGCTAGGTACAACCTTAAAGGTAAACAATATTAGACACATGCGTATGTAATAAACTGTGTATTAAAAGAGTGAGTAGGTAGCAAGGATTGTCCGTGCTATAACTTGCCTTCCTCGGAGTACGGCTGCTGCTGCGAGTCCTGCTCCGGCACATCCTCAACGTACTCGAAGTCCAAAGCTACGGGCTCGCCGACTGGACACAATCATCACGCACGCATCCAAAGCAATCATTGCATGCAAACAAAAGTAATACTATTAGAACAGTACACCAAACAGTGAAAACAGTACAAAAACAGGAGCTAGAAATAATCTACACTTCGCTACGAACACATGAGCGCGAAAATCACACTAATCGGAGCTAAAACGTGAAAGTTATGGTATTTCTAAGTTTCAGGGACTTGCTGGCAAGTTTCTGAAACTTCTAGGGGCTAAACTGCGAAAAACCGAGGGCCTATACGTAATTTCGTATTAAAACAGGAGGGCTCACGTGCAAAAACACAAGGGTTGGACCGCGGGTTCAATTTTTAAAAAGGGCAGGGGCTTAAACGAATAAAACAGGACCTATCTGCAATTACTTTTGAACTGGAATGGACCGCGGGTTGATTTCGATAAAACTCAGGGGCTCTTTAGCAAAAGTGCCAGCGCTGACCGGTATCCCGGGATTTGACTTGGGGGCGGTCAGATCTGGGCCGTTGGATCTGGATCGAGCGGCTGAGATTTAAAACGCGAAGGGGTATCCTAGGTTCTAATCTTGACCGTCGATCTGAGATCGGACGTCCTGGATTTAAAACGCGAAAGGGTATCGGCCGATCTAATCTCGGCCGTTGATCTTGGATCGGACGACAGTGACGCTCGGGCTCGCCGGGGAAGAAGGAACCACGGCGGCGCTGCTCGGGCCGACGGCGAACTTCGCCGGAGTTGGCCTTATCTCGGGCTAGGATGCTCGGATTTGAACGGGATCTAGTCCTATGGCTTCCGGGTGGCATGGCGAGTTCAATTATGGTGTTCATGACGAGCCTTGGCCGACGAGGGGGTCGGACGGCGTCGGGCGGCGGAGCGGAGCTCCGGTGTGCAGCGGGGAGTGCGGTTCGGGTCGGTTTGGGACCGAGTCTTAGGCTCTGAAGCAACAGTGCACGACAGGGAATGAAATGGTGGTGATCTAGGGGTGAAACACGTGGTGTATTGGCCTGTCGGTGATGACCGGCGGTCGGCCGACGGCGAGGGTCGTGGGGGGGGGTTGCTACGGTGCTCTAACGCCGAAATTGAAGGGCTGGGGAGCCGTGTTACCTCCCAAGGATGCTCCTGGCGCGAAGAATCGGTCGGAGAGGTGGTGGAGCGACGAGTCGACGGCGAGCGGCGGTCGGTGGCGTCGGTGCTCGCCGGCGGTGGTGCTCCGGAGCGCGAGGGCGGCGTGGAGTAGCTCGGCGCATTCCACGTGGCTTGGTGAAGACCGTCCGAGGCTCGGGTGGCGTGGAGCGGCACCAGAGCGCGACGACGACGGGCGGCGGCGGAGCTCGAAGCTCGGCGGCTCGGGAAGTAGCGGTGGCGAGCGGCGGCGCTGTTGGTGTGGCTGGGGAGGGGCGAGATGGGAGTGGAGCGGCGTTAGGGTCCAATTAAGTAGAGCAAGGGGAGGTAGGGAAGGCGGGATCGTGCTAGCGAGATCGACGGCGCCATCACCGGCGTCGGGAAGGAAAGGGGCGGGGGAAAGAAAGGAAGGTAAGGGATGACATGTGGGTCCCAGCTGCCAGTGGGGAGAGAGAGGAGGGTGCGCGAGCGCTGGGCTTTCGCGGCTGACGCGCGGGGAGAGGGGGAGAGGCGGAGCGGGCCGGGGCGAGCTGGGCCGGCTTGGCTGCGAGCGCTGGGCCGCGAAGGGAAAGGAGAGCTGGGCCACGGCTATGGGCCGGACCATGGAAAAAGTAGAGGGGCAAAAGCAAACCGGAAAAAGAGTTCAGGGAGCGGAATTGAACTATGGGCCTAAAAACTTTTCTAGAGCTCCAAACAAAGTGGTTCAAATTTGAATTTAAATAAATTTAAATTCTTATTTGAATCACAAGCAATACAAAAATAAATGCAGCAGCACGAATGCAACAATAAATGTTTCTATCACTTATATTTGATTTTAAATTTTAGAAATTTATTAATTAGGCTATAATAAATAGAAGCAAGCTCTAATTAATTAATTAAATGCCAAAAATTTTAAATTGAGCATTTTTGGGTGTTACAGCTACTGTCTTGTTAGGGTGTCTTGTGAAAAGCCTCGTAGCGTCCCTATGCAGTCACACCTCGGAAGTGTCGATGTGCGTGGTTGGGTGCAAAGTTCCCTTGAACTTTTACGCGACTGGTGGGTAAAGGGCGAAACCTCTGCAGAGTGTAAATCTATCATGATAGCCTTGCTCAGGGTCACGAGCAGCCTGGATCCTTTTTGATTAGAAGATGATGTTTATTTATGCTTAATGTCACTTACACTTTATTAATTGGGTTGCAACTGGGATCTCATTCACTTGTAGTAACTTGGATAATGTTAAAACGGACCAACTAAAAGTGCTAATGCAGTTAAGCTGTATCTAAGCCTTTTTGAGCCTTCATAACCCGTGCTATACTTGCTAAGTAATTGTTTTACTTACACTTGCTATTTATTCAACAAAATCCCGGACGGGTAACAGATTGGGATGTGCATGAGTCTGCTGCTGAGTTTCCAGAAGATCTACCGTACTACTGAGTTGGGTTCTCCCAGTCAGAGTCCCTGCGGGATGCGGCTGCGCTTAGAGAGAGTTTATTTAGTCTTCCGCTATCCATGTATTTCATTTATGCAACACTCTGATGTAATCGCCACTTTATGATGAATAAATGAAGCATTTGATCTCTGTTTTACCATATTTGTTTGCTATATGTGTATGTGGACTTCCTGGGCACACATATGGCCACAGTCGGGTTTTTGTGAAAATCCGGGTGTGACACACAATTCTGTGGCCGGCTACAGATTATACCATATATATATATATATATATATATATATATATATATATATATATATATATATATATATATTGTAACACCCAAAATGCTCAATTTAAAATTTTTGGCATTTAATTAATTATTTAATGCTTTGACCTACTTTATAAAGGCTAAATAATTATTTTCTAAACAATTAAAAT
Organism: Echinochloa phyllopogon; assembly: GCA_033239725.1. Taxonomy (NCBI): domain Eukaryota; kingdom Viridiplantae; phylum Streptophyta; class Magnoliopsida; order Poales; family Poaceae; genus Echinochloa; species Echinochloa phyllopogon. The sequence continues at coordinate 8,946,505 of BTCW01000016.1, read as the reverse complement.
CAAATATAAGTGATAGAAACATTTATTGTTGCATTCATGCTGCTGCATTTATTTATGTATAGCTTGGGATTCAAACAAGAATTTAAAGTTATTTAAATTCAAATTTGAATCACTTTGTTTGGAGCTCTAGAAAAGTTTTTAAGCCCATAGTTCACTTTTGCTCCCTGGACTCTTTCCCTGGTCCACTTTCTCCCCCTTTTCTTCTTTTCTGGTCCGGCCCAGCCTCTCCTCTTCTTTTCTTTCCCCGGCCCAACTCTTCTCCCTCGCGCGCCTCGGCCCAGTTCGGCCCAGCCAAGCCGGCCTGCTCAGCGCCCCCTTTTCCCAACTCTTCTCCCTCGCGCGTCTCGGCCCAGGCCGGCCCAACCAGCGCCCTCCTCTTTCCTTTTCCCCTCCTCTCTCTGCCAGGCAGGTCCCACTGGTCAGGGCGTCTTCTTCCTCCTCCCGCCGAGCGCCAATAACTCCGGCGCGATCCCCGCGCGCCCGCTCCGGCCTGCCCCGCTCCACCTCCCGCGCCCAAGGATCGCCCCGAAGTTTCCCCGAAGGCCCCTGGCTCCGCTCTTTCCTTCTCTGGCGCGCTCCCTTCCTTTCTTCGCGCACTCCCACGCATGGAAGGCGCCACCGCGCATGGAAGGTAATCACCGCCGTTGCCGCCCCGACTCCTGCGGCTCGCTCACCATTGTTACCCTCTCCCGGAGCTATAACCCTGCCCCGAGACCCCAAGCCTCCCCCGACCCCCGTTCTAGAACACCGAGCTCCCCAGCGACTCTTCCCCCTCCGCTGGCGCCATTGCCGGCCGGCTCGCCGATTCGGACTACGGCGGGCAAAGCCGAAGCCGCTCTGAGCTTCCCCGTGCTCAGGCGAAGCTTCGCGGCCGCTTCTCATCGCCAACCCACGGCTGGAGCACCCTCCCCGACACGAAGCTGAGCGCCGCTGTCGTTCGAGTTCCTCCGGCCGCCGCGAATCCTCGTTCTTGACGCCGCACCGACCAATTGAACCACCCCGTCGTCTCCGTGCAGTGGTAACGAATCTCACCGCCCACTCCCTGCGATTAATTCCGCTCCCGAGCGACTCCGCGCGCGCGCACCGTACCGCCGCTCCGCCGCTCGCCGACGACTCGCCACACCGCCACCCCTCCGCCCAAATCTTTCACTCGGGTGGACTCGCCATTCCATCCTGTTGCTCCCAAGTCGAACCGCTCGCCAATTGGAGCCCCGCAGCCCCAATCCTGCCGCTCGCCGGCGCACCCTCCCGCCGGCCATCGTCGCGCGTCACCACGGCCGCGTCCTGGTCGACTAGATCATCCCCATCGCGCTCGCCTTTCTCCCCTGGTTCCCTAAGTGCAAACCCCCTGGAGAACCGTGGCCCGTAGCTCTATTTCGAGCTACTCCGGCGAGCTCACCGCCGCCGCCCGAGCAGCGCCGCCGAGCTCTCGCGTCGTCGCCGGTGACCCTGTCCCCAAATCCCACCGTAGCCGCACGATCTGCATCGGACGGTCCACGGCACCCGGGCCGAAAGGTCAAAGTTGACCATACCGGTCAACTGTGGTTTCCTTCAAAAGAGCCCTCCGATTTCTGTCAAATTAATCCGAGGTCCTTTTTAATTCAAAAATAAATTCAGAAAAATTCTATTTTATTCATTTAAGCCCCCGAACCTTAGAAACGCTATAACTTTCACGTTTTAGCTCCGATTTGCGTAATTTTCGCGCTCACGTGTTCGTAGCGAAGCGTAGATTATTTCTAGCTCCTGTTTTTGTACTGTTTTTACTGTTGGTGTACTGTTTCTAATAGAATTAAATTGTTTGCATGTGATGATTGCTTTGGAATGCGTGCGTGTTGATCGTGTCCAGTCGGTGAGCCCGTAGCCTTGGACTTCGAGTACGTTGAGGACGTGCCAGAGCAGGACTCGCAGCAGCAGCCGTACTCCGAGGAAGGCAAGTTATAGCACGGACAATCCTTGCTACCTACGCACCCTTTTAATACACTGTTCGTTACATACGCATGTGTCTAATACTGTTTACCTTTAAGGTTGTACCTAGCATTTATTTTCCCTGTCCTTGTACTCCTATGGGTTTTTGCATATGGGTAGTAAATTGCTAGGCGCAACTACTGTCACTTTTCCTTAATTGTTAATATTGACTTAATGGTCCACTTCAATCTTAATGTTAAAACTTGCTTTTTAGCAACTTGGATCAGGGAGCTGGGGCTTGTGTGTTTTGCCTGGCCCCAGTGTCTCTCCCTAAGGACTGGTTCGTAAAAGCGGCAACCTGGGAGCCTGTCGCCGCCGCCGGAACTATAATGGCTCTGGTCTTGGTTGAGTAGCTTGTACGTCTCTAGCTTGGCAGTGGTTACCGAGTGGCCTACGGCGTTGTGGGAGGTACGGTGCTGGGTGTTCTCCGATTCCACCGAGGACGGTAGCCCCGTCGGCTAGGTCACGTTAGACCCAGTCCCGTGTTGGGAGCCCCCGTGAGTGCGGGAGCTCCGCACGTCGCACCATTTACTTTTGTTGGCATGATTTGCCGGCGCGTGGACGCCATTGACCCCCTCAAGTTGCGCCCTGAGGGTCAGTCAATCTCGGTGCCTAAGTTTTCACCGCCGTATAGTACTCCAGCGGCTACTGACTTGTTAGGGTGTCTTGTGAAAGCCTCGTAGCGTCCCTATGCAGTCACACCTCGGAAGTGTTGATGTGCGTGGTTGGGTGCAAAGTTCTTTGAACTTTTACGCGACTGGTGGGAAAAGGGCGAAACCTCTGCAGAGTGTACGATCTATCATGATAGCCCGGCTCAGGATCACGAGCGGCCTGGATCCTTTTATGATTAGAAGATGATATTTATTACTGCTTAATATTGACTTACATTAATTAATTTGGGATACAACTGGGTTCCATCTAAAGTAGTAATTATGATTAAAATGAACCAACTAAAATTGCTAATGCAGTTAAGCCAGTGTCAAGCCTCTTTTGCCTCATCCCCCGTGCTATACTTGCTAAGTAATTCTGTTACTTACACTTGCTATTATTATCATTTTTGGACAAAATCCCGGACGGGTAACAGATTGGAGTCAGGCTGATTATGCTGTGGAGTTTCCAGAGGACTTGCCGTACTTCTGAGTTGGCGTTCTCCCAGTCAGAGTCCCCGTGGGATTGCGGCTACGCTAGAGAGTTGTATTAGTCTTCCGCTGTCCATGTATTTCATTTATGCAAAACTCTGATGTAATCGCTACTTTATGATGAGATTAATAAAGCATTGTACTCTGATTCTTACCATATTTGTTCGCTATATGTGTCTGTGGACTTCCTGGGCACACATATGGCCACATTCGGGTTTTGTGTAAATCCGGGTGTGACAGATTGGTATCAGAGCCGTGCTGACTGTAGGAACGCAGCCTAGATAGTACGGTTGACAAATTACTAGGAGACCCCCATGTCTTAAAATTTTAAAAATCTAACGGTCGAGTCTTGTGTGAGTTTATGCCTTTACCTGCTTGTATTTATTGTTATTATTCATATGTATGATTTGGTTCTTTATAATGATTGTGATGGGCGCAGACACCTGTCTGCAACCATCTAGATATAGGTATAAGGCTTAAGGACTTTATTGTTTAGATAACAGGGGTATATATATATTTTCTCGTACTAATCATCTAACCTCTGACCCTTGTGATTATAGATGGCTCACCCCGGGGGCAATGCGGGCGGACAGCCTCCGCACCAGAATCCGCCCCCGAACCTGAATCCGAACCATCAGATCCCCACCATTGAGCAGCTGATGTATGCTCAAGTTCAGATGATGCAGCAGATGGCCGAGACGATGAGGCTGATCCAGCAGAACCAGCATCACCCTCAGGCAGATGCACCGCCCAGAGACAAGAGGGGCGAGTTTCTGAAGGGACGCCCGCCGACCTTCAGCAAGGCCAGCGACCCCCTTGAGGCAGATAACTGGCTCAAGGCAGTGGAGAGACAGTTGGACATCGCCTAGTGTGATGACGGAGAGAAGGTGCTGTACGCCGGAGGGCAGCTTCAGGGGCCGGCGTTGGATTGGTGGGATTCATACCAGTCCTCACGCCCGGCCGGTACGCAGATCACCTGGCAGCAGTTCTGCAGTAGCTTTCGTGCACACCACGTGCCGGAGGCTTTGATGATTCTGAAGAAGAAGGAGTTCCTGGCTCTGAAGCAGGAAGGGATGAGTGTCACGGCTTATCGTGACAAGTTCGTCGCGTTGGCCCGTTACGCTCCAGAAGACATGGCCACCGATCAGAAGAAGCAGGCCAGGTTCCGTGACGGTCTGCAGGATGCTCTCCAGTACCAGCTCATGTGCACCAAGTTCCCGACCTTTCACGAGCTGGTGGACGGCGCTCTGATGTTGGAGCACAAGCGCCGTGAGATGGAGGACAAGAAGAGGAAGCTCCAGGCACAGCAGGTGGGCAGCAGCAGTCGTCCACGCTTCACACCTCCCCAGAGTCAGCAGGTGGGAGGCCAGCAGCGCTTCCAGGGCCAGTCCGGCATGCTCAGTCGTGGCCAGTACCAGCAGCAGCGTCCTCAGTTTCCTCGGGCGCCACAGCAGCCGCGTCCCCAGGGCCCACCGCAGATGGGTCCAGTTCAGCGCGGTCAGGTGCCACCCAGACCAGTTCAGCGTCCGGGTCCAGTCAGTCCAGCAGTGACAGGACAGAGGTGCTTCCACTGTGACGAGCCTGGGCATTATGCCAATGCTTGTCCTCGCAGAGTTCAGGGTGTTCCCGGTCAGAGCAGCGCTCAGAGAGTTGGGCAGCCGCAGGGCCAGCAGCAGGGAGGTCGTGCTCCGCAGACTCCGGTTTGGGGCAAGCTCAACCACACCGGTGCAGAGACAGCATAGGCCTCTACAGATGTGGTCGTGGGTACGTTCCTCGTCAATTCGACCCCCGCCACTGTTTTATTTGATTTTGGAGCTTCGCATGCTTTCATTTCCGCTGCTTTTGTAAAGAAGAATTTATTAGCTCTGAAACCCATGATGAACACTATGCTAGTAAGCTCACCAGGAGGTGAACAGCGGGCTACTCTACGATGCCCCCATGTTCCCATCATAATAAGGGGGGTAGAGTTCAGGGCAGGTCCGATAGTACTGGAAACCCTTGGATTTGATTTGATCCTGGGTATGAGCTGGATGACCAGATATGATGCAGTAATCAGGTGTGCTACGAGGACCATTCAGCTGACAGCAGAGTCCGGTGACCAGGTGGAGTATCAGGCAGCCAGTTCCTCAGAGCAAGGCCAAGCCAATCAAGCTGAAGGGACGACAACTGAAGATATCAGGGTGGTGAGCCAGTTCCCGGATGTGTTCCCTGACGAGTTGCCAGGTATGCCCCCAGAACGAGATGTTGAATTCGTTATTGAACTAAAACCTGGCACTGCACCTATAGCCAAGAGGCCGTATAGGATGGGAGCGAAGGAGCTGGAGCAGCTCAAGAAGGAGTTGGACGAATTGTTGGCCAAGGGGTACATTCGTCCGAGTGCTTCGCCATGGGGAGCACCAGTATTGTTCGTCGACAAGAAGGATGGTACTTAGAGGTTGTGTGTGGACTATCGAGCCCTCAACGAAGTGACTATCAAGAACAAGTACCCGCTGCCGAGGATTGATGATCTGTTCGATCAGTTGAGGGGAGCTTGTGTGTTCTCCAAGATAGATCTTCGTTTGGGTTATTATCAGATGAGGATGGTACTTACGGGTTGTATGAATTCTTGGTCATGTCTTTTGGATTGACCAACGCTCCTGCATACTTCATGTACTTGATGAACAGTGTGTTCATGGATTACCTTGATAAGTTTGTGGTGGTATTCATTGATGACATTCTGGTCTTCTCCAAGAATGAGGAAGAACATGAAGAACATCTGAGATTGGTGCTGCAGAGACTTCGAGAACATCAGTTGTATGCCAAGCTGAGCAAGTGTGAGTTCTGGCTGAAGGAAGTAGCATTTCTGGGACATGTGTTGTCCAATGGAGGAGTGGCAGTTGATCCGAAGAAAGTCAGCGATGTGTTGAGCTGGAATCCGCCACGGGATGTGAGTGAGATCAGGAGTTTCCTTGGGATGGCCGGTTATTACAGACGGTTCATTGAAGGATTCTCCAGGATTGTTAAGCCGCTGACCGCTTTGCTAGAGAAGAATGCCCCGTTTGTGTGGACAGAGGCTTGCCAGGTCAGCTTCGAAGAGTTGAAGAAGAGGTTGACTACCGCCCCAGTACTGGTGTTGCCAGATTTGGCTAAGAGTTTCTCTATCTACTGCGATGCGTCCCGCCTAGGACTGGGTTGCGTCCTTATGCAGGAGGGCAGAGTCGTGTCATATGCGTCCAGGCAGCTGAGGAAGCATGAGCAGAACTATCCGACACACGACTTGGAGTTGGCAGCTGTGGTTCATGCTCTGAAGATCTGGAGACATTACTTGATTGGACACAGATGTGACATCTACACTGATCATAAGAGCCTCAAGTATGTCTTCACTCAGTCGGATCTGAATATGAGACAGCGTAGATGGTTAGAGCTGATCAAGGATTATGATCTGGAGATCCACTATCACCCAGGGAAGGCCAACGTGGTGGCAGATGCTCTGAGCAGGAGGAGTTATGTGAACAGGATCACTGGACACTGTTTGCCTCAGGAGCTCAGTCGAGAGTTTGAAAAGATGAGTCTGGGATTCGTCACCAGCATCACCGAGATGGCAGTAGAGCCCACGCTCGAGCAGGAGATCCGGAGAGGTCAGCTGCAGGATGAGAAGATCAGAGAGATTGTGTGGAATGTTGCATTGGGAAAGGCCCCTGGATTCAGAGTTGATGATCAGGGAACTCTATGGCATGGGAAGAGGATATGTGTGCCAGACATAGCGCAGATCAGAGAGATGATTCTGAGAGAGGCACATGACTCAGCTTATTCGATCCACCCAGGCAGCACTAAGATGTATCAGGACATCAAGGAGAGATTCTGGTGGTACGGACTGAAGCGTGATGTGGCGACTCATGTGGCATTGTGCGACACATGTCAGCGAGTCAAGGCAGAACATCAGAGGCCAGCTGGATTGCTTCAGCCGTTGAAGATCCCGGAGTAGAAATGGGAAGAAGTTGGTATGGACTTCATCACTGGATTGCCCCGCACACAGCGAGGATTCGACTCCATCTGGGTGATTGTTGATCGTCTGACCAAGGTGGCCCACTTTCTGCCAGTAAAGACCACCTACACAGGCGCCAGACTAGCAGAGTTGTACATGGAGCGGATTGTGTGCTTACACAGGGTGCCGAAGAAGATTGTGTCAGATCGTGGTACTCAGTTCACCTCACACTTCTGGCGGAAGTTACATGAGTCCATGGACACGAAGCTGCATTTCAGCTCGGATTATCACCCGCAGACGGATGGTCAGACAGAGCGGACCAACCAGATACTAGAGGACATGTTAAGGGCTTGTGCAATGCAGTATGGTGTCAGCTGGGATAAGAGTTTGCCGTATGCAGAGTTCTCCTACAATAACAGCTACCAGAAGAGCCTGCAGATGGCACCGTTCGAGGCATTGTATGGCAGGAAGTGCCGGACCCCGTTGTTCTGGAATCAGACTGGAGAGAGTCAGGTCTTTGGTCCGGAGATACTCAGAGATGCAGAGCGGCAGGTGCAGGTGATCAGAGAGAACCTGAAGGTGGCCCAGTCCAGACAGAAGAGTTACGCCGATGTCAGACGGAGGGACCTCAGCTTCAGAGTTGAAGATTTTGTGTACCTGAAGGTGTCACCCATGAGAGGTGTAAAGCAGTTCAATGTCAAGGGCAAGTTGGCACCTCGTTACATTGGACCGTTCAGGATACAGGAACGGATGGGCGAAGTGGCATATCGGCTAGATCTACCTGCGAGACTGGCCGGAGTACATGATGTGTTCCATGTGTCCCAGTTGAAGAAGTGCTTGCGGGTGCCAGAAGAGCAGATCCCGATTGATGAGTTGAATGTTCAGGAGGACCTCACTTATGAGGAGTATCCGATCAGGATCCTGGAGGTGTCAGAGAGAGTGCTGAGGAACAAGACCATTCGGATGTGCAAGGTGCAATGGAGCCGGCATTCAGAAGATGAAGCGACTTGGGAGCGGGAAGAAGATCTCAAGTCCGAGTACCCACAGCTCTTCGCTTCTACATCCGAATCTCGAGGATGAGATTCACCTTAAGGGGGGTAGGTTTGTAACACCCAAAATGCTCAATTTAAAATTTTTGGCATTTAATTAATTATTTAATGCTTTGACCTACTTTATAAAGGCTAAATAATTATTTTCTAAACAATTAAAATCAAATATAAGTGATAGAAACATTTATTGTTGCATTCATGCTGCTGCATTTATTTATGTCTAGCTTGGGATTCAAACAAGAATTTAAAATTATTTAAATTCAAATTTGAATCACTTTGTTTGGAGCTCTAGAAAAGTTTTTAAGCCCATAGTTCACTTTTGCTCCCTGGACTCTTTCCCTGGTCCACTTTCTCCCCCTTTTCTTCTTTTCTGGTCCGGCCCAGCCTCTCCTCTTCTTTTCTTTCCCCGGCCCAACTCTTCTCCCTCGCTCGCCTCGGCCCAGTTCGGCCCAGCCAAGCCGGCCTGCTCAGCGCCCCCTTTTCCCAACTCTTCTCCCTCGCGCGTCTCGCCCAGGCCGGCCCAACCAGCGCCCTCCTCTTTCCTTTTCCCCTCCTCTCTCTGCCAGGCGGGTCCCACTGGTCAGGGCGTCTTCTTCCTCCTCCCGCCGAGCGCCAATAACTCCGGCGCGATCCCCGCGCGCCCGCTCCGGCCTGCCCCGCTCCACCTCCCGCGCCCAAGGATCGCCCCGAAGTTTCCCCGAAGGCCCCTGGCTCCGCTCTTTCCTTCTCTGGCGCGCTCCCTTCCTTTCTTCACGCACTCCCGCGCATGGAAGGTGCCACCGCGCATGGAAGGTAATCACCGCCGTTGCCGCCCCGACTCCCGCGGCTCGCTCACCATTGTTACCCTCTCCCGGAGCTATAACCCTGCCCCGAGACCCCAAGCCTCCCCCGACCCCCGTTCTAGAACACCGAGCTCCCTAGCGACTCTTCCCCCTCCGCTGGCGCCATTGCCGGCCGGCTCGCCGATTCGGACTACGGCGGGCAAAGCCGAAGCCGCTCTGAGCTTCCCCGTGCTCAGGCGAAGCTTCGCGGCCGCTTCTCATCGCGAACCCACGGCTGGAGCACCCTCCCCGACACGAAGCTGAGTGCCGCTGTCGTTCGAGTTCCGCCGGCCGCCGCGAATCCTCGTTCTTGACGCCGCACCGACCAATTGAACCACCCCGTCGTCTCCGTGCAGTGGTAACGAATCTCACCGCCCACTCCCTGCGATTAATTCCGCTCCCGAGCGACTCCGCGTGCGCGCACCGAACCGCCGCTCCGCCGCTCGCCGACGACTCGCCACACCGCCACCCCTCCGCCCAAATCCTTCACTCGGGTGGACTCGCCATTCCATCCTGTTGCTCCCAAGTCGAACCGCTCGCCAATTGGAGCCCCGCAGCCCCAATCCTGCCGCTCGCCTGCGCACCCTCCCGCCGGCCATCGTCGCGCGTCACCACGGCCGCGTCCTGGTCGACTAGATCATCCCCATCGCGCTCGCCTTTCTCCCCTGGTTCCCTAAGTGCAAACCCCGTGGAGAACCGTGGCCCGTAGCTCTATTTCGAGCTACTCCGGCGAGCTCACCGCCGCCGCCCGAGCAGCGCCGCCGAGCTCTCGCGTCGTCGCCGGCGACCCTGTCCCCAAATCCCACCGTAGCCGCACGATCTGCATCGGACGGTCCACGGCACCCGGGCCGAAAGGTCAAAGTTGACCATACCGGTCAACTGTGGTTTCTTTCAAAAGAGCCCTCCGATTTCTGTCAAATTAATCTGAGGTCCTTTTTAATTCAAAAATAAATTCAGAAAAATTCTGTTTTATTCATTTAAGCACCCGAACCTTAGAAACGCTATAACTTTCACGTTTTAGCTCCGATTTGCGTAATTTTCGCGCTCACGTGTTCGTAGCGAAGCGTAGATTATTTCTAGCTCCTGTTTTTGTACTGTTTTTACTGTTGGTGTACTGTTTCTAATAGAATTAAATTGTTTGCATGTGATGATTGCTTTGGAATGCGTGCGTGTTGATCGTGTCCAGTCGGTGAGCCCGTAGCCTTGGACTTCGAGTACGTTGAGGACGTGCCAGAGCAGGACTCGCAACAGCAGCCGTACTCCGAGGAAGGCAAGTTATAGCACGGACAATCCTTGCTACCTACTCACCCTTTTAATACACTGTTCGTTACATACGCATGTGTCTAATACTGTTTACCTTTAAGGTTGTACCTAGCATTTATTTTCCCTGTCCTTGTACTCCTATGGGTTTTTGCATATGGGTAGTAAATTGCTAGGCGCAACTACTGTCACTTTTACTTAATTGTTAATATTGACTTAATGGTCCACTTCAATCTTAATGTTAAAACTTGCTTTTTAGCAACTTGGATCAGGGAGCTGGGGCTTGTGTGTTTTGCCTGGCCCCAGTGTCTCTCCCTAAGGACTGGTTCGTAAAAGCGGCAACCTGGGAGCCTGTCGCCGCCGCCGGAACTATAATGGCTTTGATCTTGGTTGAGTAGCTTGTACGTCTCTAGCTTGGCAGTGGTTACCGAGTGGCCTACGGCGTTGTGGGAGGTACGGTGCTGGGTGTTCTCCGATTCCACCGAGGACGGTAGCCCCGTCGGCTAGGTCACGTTAGACCCAGTCCCGTGTTGGGAGCCCCCGTGAGTGCGGGAGCTCCGCACGTCGCGCCATTTACTTTTGTTGGCATGATTTGCCGGCGCGTGGACGCCATTGACCCCCTCACGTTGCGCCCTGAGGGTCAGTCAATCTCGGTGCCTAAGTTTTCACCGCCGTATAGTACTCCAGCGGCTACTGACTTGTTAGGGTGTCTTGTGAAAGCCTCGTAGCGTCCCTATGCAGTCACACCTCGGAAGTGTTGATGTGCGTGGTTGGGTGCAAAGTTCTTTGAACTTTTACGCGACTGGTGGGAAAAGGGCGAAACCTCTGCAGAGTGTACGATCTATCATGATAGCCCGGCTCAGGATCACGAGCGGCCTGGATCCTTTTATGATTAGAAGATGATATTTATTACTGCTTAATATTGACTTACATTAATTAATTTGGGATACAACTGGGTTCCATCTAAAGTAGTAATTATGATTAAAATGAACCAACTAAAATTGCTAATGCAGTTAAGCCAGTGTCAAGCCTCTTTTGCCTCATCCCCCGTGCTATACTTGCTAAGTAATTCTGTTACTTACACTTGCTATTATTATCATTTTTGGACAAAATCCCGGACGGGTAACAGATTGGAGTCAGGCTGATTATGCTGTGGAGTTTCCAGAGGACTTGCCGTACTTCTGAATTGGCGTTCTCCCAGTCAGAGTCCCCGTGGGATTGCGGCTACGCTAGAGAGTTGTATTAGTCTTCCGCTGTCCATGTATTTCATTTATGCAAAACTCTGATGTAATCGCTACTTTATGATGAGATTAATAAAGCATTGTACTCTGATTCTTACCATATTTGTTCGCTATATGTGTCTGTGGACTTCCTGGGCACACATATGGCCACATTCGGGTTTTGTGTAAATCCGGGTGTGACAGATTGGTATCAGAGCCGTGCTGACTGTAGGAACGCAGCCTAGATAGTACGGTTGACAAATTACTAGGAGACCCCCATGTCTTAAAATTTTAAAAATCTAACGGTCGAGTCTTGTGTGAGTTTATGCCTTTACCTGCTTGTATTTATTGTTATTATTCATATGTATGATTTGGTTCTTTATAATGATTGTGATGGGCGCAGACACCTGTCTGCAACCATCTAGATATAGGTATAAGGCTTAAGGACTTTATTGTTTAGATAACAGGGGTATATATATATTTTCTCGTACTAATCATCTAACCTCTGACCCTTGTGATTATAGATGGCTCACCCCGGGGGCAATGCGGGCGGACAGCCTCCGCACCAGAATCCGCCCCCGAACCTGAATCCAAACCATCAGATCCCCACCATTGAGCAGCTGATGTATGCTCAAGTTCAGATGATGCAGCAGATGGCCGAGACGATGAGGCTGATCCAGCAGAACCAGCATCACCCTCAGGCAGCTGCACCGCCCAGAGACAAGAGGGGCGAGTTTCTGAAGGGACGCCCGCCGACCTTCAGCAAGGCCAGCGACCCCCTTGAGGCAGATGACTGGCTCAAGGCAGTGGAGAGACAGTTGGACATCGCCTAGTGTGATGACGGAGAGAAGGTGCTGTACGCCGGAGGGCAGCTTCAGGGGCCGGCGTTGGATTGGTGGGATTCATACCAGTCCTCACGCCCGGCCGGTACGCAGATCACCTGGCAGCAGTTCTGCAGTAGCTTTCGTGCACACCACGTGCCGGAGGCTTTGATGATTCTGAAGAAGAAGGAGTTCCTGGCTCTGAAGCAAGAAGGGATGAGTGTCACGGCTTATCGTGACAAGTTCGTCGCGTTGGCCCGTTACGCTCCAGAAGACGTGGCCAATCCAACGTGAGGGGGTCAATGGCGTCCACGCGCCGGCAAAACATGCCAACAACAAAGTAAATGGCGCAACGTGCGGAGCTCCCGCACTCACGGTGGCTCCCAACACGGGACTGGGTCTAACGGGACCTAGCCGACGGGGCTACCGTCCTCGGTGGAATCCGAAAACACCTCGCGCCTTGCCTCCTACAACGCCGTAGGCCATTCGGTAACCACTGCCAAGCTAGAGACGTACAAGCTACTCAACCAAGACCAGAGCCATTATAGTTCTGGCGGCGGCGACAGGCTCCCAGGTTGCCGCTTTTACGAACCAGTCCTTAGGGAGAGACACTAGGGCCAGGCAAAACACACAAGCCCCAGCTCCCTGATCCAAGTTGCTAAAAAGCAAGTTTTAATATTAAGTTACAGTGGTCCATTATATCAAGAATTAATATTTAAACAAAGTATTAGTTGCAGCGCCTTGCATAATACTACCCATATGCAAATACCCATAGGAATACAAGGACAGGGAAATAAATGCTAGGTACAACCTTAATGGTAAACAGTATTAGACACATGCATATGTAATGAACAGTGTATTAAAGGTGAGATAGGTAGCAAGGATTGTCCGTGCTAATACTTGCCTTCCTCGGAGTACTGCTGCTGCTGCGAGTCCTCTTCTGGAACGTCCTCAACGTTCTCGAAGTCCAAAGCTACGGGCTCGCCGACTGGACACGTTCATCACGCAAGCATCCAAAACAATCATTACATGCAAACAAATTAATTCTATTAGAAACAGTACACCAATAGTGAAAATAGTACAAAAACAGGAGCTAGAAATAATCTACGCTTTTCTACGAACACGTGAGCGCAAGAATCGCTCTAATCGGAGCTAAAACGAGAAAGTTATGGCAGTTCTAAGTTCTAGGGGCTTAAACGAAGAAAACAGGACCTATCTGTAATTACTTTTGAACTGGGATGGACCGCGGGTTGATTTCTGAAAAGTTGAGGGGCTCTTTAACAAAAGCGCCTCGGCGAACTGGTACGTGCCCGTTGGATCGGATCCGGACGGCTGAGATTAAAAACGCGAAGGGGTATGGCTTGATCTAATCTCGGCCATCGATCTGAGATCGGACGGCTCTGGCGCTGGTGCTCGCCGAGAACGAAGGAGACGAGGCGGCGCCGCTCGGGCCGACGGCGAACTTCGCCGGAATCGGCCATAACTCGAGCTAGGGAGCGCCAAATGGCACGAGGCTTGGTCATACAGGCTCAGGGGAACACGGCGAGTCCACTAGGGGTGTTCTAGTCGTGGGTTGACCGGCGAGGCGGCCGGACGACGGCGCGCGGCGGAGGCGGACTCCGGTGAACCGCGGGGAGGGGGTTTTGGCTCGGTTTTGGGTCGGTTTTCTAGCTCTGGAGCTGCTGGGGAGTGTCACAAGGGCAACCGTGGTGAATATGTGAAGCGTGATGTGGTGTGTTGGCCGGACGGCGGTGTCCGGTGGTGGATCGCCGTCGGCGGCCGAGGGGAGAGGCTCTACGGCGCGGCTACGGCAAAATTGAAGGGAGGGGGAGCTGCTTTACCTCCTGAGGATACTACCTGGGCGGCGAATCGGCCGGAGATGGCTCGGCCGATCGGAACAGCAGCGATCCCTCCGCGGCGGCGCTTCTAGCGAACAGCTCGGTGGTGATGGCCAGCTGGGAGACACGCCGGAGCAGCCTGGCGGCGTGTGGCGGCGCTGCGCAAGCTCGGCGGCGCTGCGCAAGCTCGGCGGCGCGTCGGTGAACGTCGGCGAGGGAGTTGCAGGGCACGGGGACGAGCTCGGAGCAGCTTGACACGGTCCTGGTGGCGCGACGAGGCTTATTCGGGGACTGGCCAGGGCGGGGAGATACCGGAGCGTTGCGTCGGCGGCGGCCGACGAACCTCGGCTCGGCGGCTCGGGAGCGGCGTGATTTGGGGAAGCTGTGGCGGCTAGGGTTGGGGCAATGGGGATGAGGGGAGCGGAGCAGCGTCGCGGGCCGGATTAAGTAGGCGCGGGGGAAAGCGGCCTCGGCGTGCGGTCCTGTCGCGGCTGAGGCGCTCGGCCGCGCCATTACCGGAGGTGGAAGAAGGTAGGTGACGTCGGCGTGACGTCAGCGGCCTGACGCGCGGGCCCGGGCTGGCAGTGAGAGAGCGAGGTGAAGGGGGCGCGGCGCTGGTGCCGGGGCTGGCCCGATGGGCCGCGCTGGGCCGCGTGGCGGACGAAGGGAGGAGGCGCGCGCGCGGGCTGAGCTGGGCCGAAAGTGGAGCGGGGAGGGGCTGGGCCGAACTGGAGAAAAAGAAGAAGGGGAAAGGATGGCCCGGGGAAGGAGTTCAGGGATGAGAATCGAACTTTGGCCAAAACAACTTTTCTTGGGCTCAAACAGAGGTGGTTCAAATTTGAATTTAAATTAGATTTAAATTCCAATTGAACCACACACAACCAAAACACAATGCAGCCAGCATGAATGCAAGAAAAATGTTTCTAACCTTATATTTGATATTAATTTCCAGAAATTTTATATTTAGCCTATGTAAATTATGAGCAATAAATTAAATAATCAATTAATTACTAAAAATTTTAAATAGGCTATTTTAGGGTGTTACAAACCTAGCCCCCTTAAGAAGAATCTCGTCCTCGAGATTCGGATGTAGAAGCGAAGAGCTGTGGGTACTCGGACTTGAGATCTTCTTCCCGCTCCCAAGTCACTTCATCCGCTGAATGCCGGTTCCACTGCACCTTGCACATCCGAATGGTCTTGTTACTCATCACTCTCTCCGACACCTCCAGGATCCTGATCGGGTACTCCTCATATGTGAGGTCCAACTGAACATTCAGCTCATCAATCGGGATCTGCTCTTCTGGCACCCGCAAGCACTTCTTCAACTGGGACACATGGAACACGTCGTGTACTCCGGCTAGTCTCTCAGGTAGATCTAGCCGATATGCCACTTCACCCATCCGTTCCTGTATCCTGAACGGTCCAATGTAACGAGGCGCCAGCTTGCCTTTGACATTGAACCGCTTCACACCTCTCATGGGTGACACCTTGAGGTACACAAAATCTTCAACCTGGAAACTGAGGTCCCTCCGTCTGACATCGGCGTAGCTCTTCTGTCTGGACTGGGCCACCTTCAGGTTCTCTCTGATCACCTGCACCTGTCGCTCTGCATCTCTGAGTATTTCCGGACCAAAGACCTGACTTTCTCCGGTCTGATTCCAGAACAATGGGGTCCGGCACTTCCTGCCATACAATGCCTCGAACGATGCCATCTGCAGACTCTTCTGATAGCTGTTATTGTAGGAGAATTCTGCATACGGCAAACTCTTATCCCAGCTGACACCGTACTGCAAGGCACAAGCCCTCAACATATCCTCCAGTATCTGATTGGTCCGCTCTGTCTGACCATCTGTCTGCGGGTGATAAGCTGAGCTGAAGTGCACCTTCGTGTCCATAGACTCATGTAATTTCCGCCAGAAGTGTGAGGTGAACTGAGTACCACGATCTGACACAATCTTCTTCGGCACTCCGTGTAAGCACACAATCCGCTCCATGTACAACTCTGCTAGTCTGGCGCCTGTGTAGGTGGTCTTTACTGGCAGAAAGTGGGCCACCTTGGTCAGACGATCAACAATCACCCAAATGGAGTCAAATCTCTGAGTGCGAGGCAGACCAGTGATGAAGTCCATGCCAACTTCCTCCCATTTCCACTCCGGAATCTTCAACGGCTGAAGCAATCCGGCTGGACTCTGATGTTCTGCCTTGACCCGCTGACATGTGTCGCATAATGCCACGTGAGTCGCCACATCACGTTTCAGTCCGTACCACCAGAATCTCTCCTTGATGTCCTGATACATCTTAGTGCTGCCTGGGTGGATCGAATAAGCTGAGTCATGTGCCTCTCTCAGAATCATCTCTCTGATCTGCGCTATGTCTGACACACATATCCTCTTTCCATGCCATAGAGTTCCCTGATCATCAACTCGGAATCCAGGGGCCTTTCCCAGAGCAACATTCCCCACAATCTCTCTGATCTTCTCATCTTGCAGCTGGCCTCTCCAGATCTCCTGCTCGAGCGTGGGCTCTACTGCCATCTCTGTGATGCTGGTGACGAATCCCAGACTCATCTTCTCAAGCTCTCGGCTGAGTTCTTCAGGCAAACAGTGACCAGTGATCCTGTTCACATAACTTCTCCTGCTCAGAGCATCTGCCACCAAGTTGGCCTTTCCTGGGTGGTAGTGGATCTCCAGATCATAATCCTTGATCAGTTCCAACCATCTACGCTGTCTCATGTTCAGATCTGTTTGAGTGAAGACATACTTGAGGCTCTTATGATCAGTGTAGATATCACACCTGTGCCCAATCAAGGAGTGTCTCCAGATCTTAAGGGCATGTACCACATCTGCCAACTCCAAGTCGTGTGTCGGATAGTTCTGCTCATGCTTCCTCAGCTGTCTGGACGCATAAGACACGACTCTGCCCTCCTGCATAAGGACGCAACCCAGTCCCAGACGAGATGCATCGCAGTAGATGGAGAAACTCTTAGCCAAATATGGCAATACTAGCACTGGGGCTGTAGTCAACCTCTTCTTCAACTCTTTGAAGCTGACCTGGCACGCCTCTGTCCACACAAACGTGGCATTCTTCTCCAGCAAAGCAGTCAACGGCTTAGCAATCTTGGAGAATCCTTCAATGAACCGTCTGTAGTAACCGGCCATCCCAAGGAAACTCCTGATCTTGCTCACATCCCGTGGGGGATTCCAGCTCAGCACATCGCTGACCTTCCTCGGATCGACTTCCACTCCTCCATTGGACAACACATGACCCAAGAATGCCACTTCCTTCAACCAGAATTCACACTTGCTCAGCTTGGCATACAACTGATGTTCCCGGAGCCTTTGCAGCACCAACCTCAAGTGTTCTTCATGTTCTTCCTCATTCTTGGAGAAGATCAGAATGTCATCAATAAACACCACCACGAACTTGTCCAGGTAGTCCATAAACACGCTGTTCATTAGGTACATGAAGTATGCAGGAGCATTCGTCAGCCCAAAGGACATGACTGTGAACTCTTACAACCCGTACCGAGTAGTGAAAGCGGTCTTGGGAATATCCGACAGTCGGATCCTCATCTGATGATAACCCGACCGAAGGTCTATCTTGGAGAACACACAAGCTCCTCTCAGCTGATCGAACAGATCATCAATCCTTGGCAGCGGGTACTTGTTCTTGATGGTCACTTCGTTGAGGGCTCGATAGTCCACACACAACCTCTGCGTACCATCCTTCTTGTCGACGAACAATACCGGTGCTCCCCACGGCGAAGAACTCGGACGGATGTACCCCTTGGCCAACAACTCGTCCAACTCCTTCTTGAGCTTTTCCAGCTCCTTTGCTCCCATCCTATACGGCCTCTTGGCTATAGGTGCAGTGCCAGGTTTTAGTTCAATAATGAATTCAACATCTCGTTCTGGAGGCATACCTGGCAACTTGTCAGGGAACACATCCGGGAACTGGCTCACCACTCTGGTGTCCTCAAGTGTTTTCCCTTCAGTTTGATTGGCTTGGCCTTGCTCTGCGGAACTGGCTGCCTGATACTCCACCTTGTCACCGGACTCGGCTGTCAGCTATATAGTCCTCGTAGCACACCGGATCACTGCATCATATCTGGTCATCCAGCTCATACCCAGGATCATATCAAATCCAAGGGTCTCCAGGACTATCGGACCTGCCTTGAACTCTACCCCCCTTATTATGATGGGAACATGGCGGCACCGTAGAGTGGCCCGCTGTTCACCCCCCGGTGAGCTTACTAGCATAGTGTTCTTCATGGGTTTCAGGGCTATTAAATTCCTCTTCACAAAAGTAGCAGAAATGAAAGCATGTGAAGCTCCAGAATCAAATAAAACAGTGGCGGGGGTCGAAATGACGAGGAACGTACCCACTACGACATCAGTAGCTGTCTCTGCTGTCTCTGCACCGGTGTGGTTGAGCTTGCCCCGGACGGGAGTCTGCGAAACACGACCTCCCTGCTGCTGACCCTGCGGCTGCCCAACTCTCTGAGTGCTGCTCTGACCGGCGGCACCCTGAACTCTGCGAGGACAAGCATTGGCATAGTGCCTGGGCTCGTCACAGTAGTAGCACTTCTGTCCTGTCACTGCGGGGCCGACTGGACCCGGACGCTGGTAGCTGACCCTGAGGACGCTGCTGCTGTGCCACCCGAGGGAACTGAGGACGCTGCTGGTACTGGCCACGACTGAGCATGCTGGACTGGCCCTGGAAGCGCTGCTGGCCTCCCACCTGCTGACTCTGTGGGGGTGCGAAGCGAGGACGACTGCTACTGCCCATATGCTGCCCTTGGAGCTTCCTCTTCTTGATCTCCATCTCACGGCGCTTGTGCTCCAACATCAGAGCGCCGTCCACCAGCTCGTGAAAGGTCGGGAACTTAGTGCACATCAGATGGTACTGTAGGGCATCCTGCAGACCGTCATGAAACCTGGTCTGCTTCTTCAGGTCGGTGGCCACGTCTTCTGGAGCATAACGGGCCAACGCGATGAACTTGTCACGATAAGCAGTGACACTCATCCCTTCCTGCTTCAGTGCCAGGAATTCCCTCTTCTTCAAAGTCATCAAAGCCTCCGGCACGTGGTGTGCGCGAAAGCTGTTGCTGAACTGCTGCCAGGTGATCTGAGTACCGGCCGGGCGAGAGGACTGGTATGAATCCCACCAATCCAACGCCGGCCCCAGAAGCAGCCCTCCGGCGTATAGTACCTTCTCCCTGTCGTCGCACTGGGCGATGTCCAACTGTCTCTCCACTGCCTTGAGCCAATCGTCTGCCTCAAGGGGGTCGCTGGCCTTGCTGAAGATCGGCGGGCGTCCCTTCAGATACTCGCCCCTCTTGTCTCTGGGCGGAGCAGCTGCCTGAGGAAGTGGATTTTGTTGGTTCTGCTGGATCAGCGTCATGGTATGAGCCATCTGCTGCATCATCTGGACTTGAGCATACATCAGCTCTTCGATGGTGGGGATCTACTGATTCGGGTCCAGGGACGGGTTCTGGTACGGAGGCTGGCCACCCGCATTGCCCCCGGGGTTAACCATCTATAATCACAAAAGGTCAGATGTCAGTTGGTTAGTACGGGAAAATATGTAACCCCCTGCTATCTAAACAATAAAGTCCTTAAGCCTTATTCCAACGTCTAGATGGTAGCAGACAGGTGTCTACGCCCATCACAATCATTACAAAGAACCAAATCAAACACATGCATAATAACAATAAATACAAGCACTTAAAGACATAATTCCACACAAGACTCGACTTTAGGTTTTTCAAAAATCGTAGCTAATTAAAGTCATGGGGGGTCTCCTAGTAAGTTGTCAACCGTACTATCTGGGCTGCGTTTCTACAGTCAGCATGGCTCTGATACCAATCTGTCACACCCGGATTTACACAAAACCCGAATGTGGCCATACGTGTGCCCAGGAAGTCCACAGACACATATAGCGAACAAATATGGTAAAATCAGAGTACAATGCTTTATTAATCTCCGCATAGCGTAGCGTTTACACCAGAGTGCTTCAAAAATAAAATCATGGACTGCGGAAGACTAATACATCTCTCTAGCGTAGCCGCAATCCCACAGGGACTCTGACTGGGAGAAGACGAGCTCAGAAGTACGGCAAATCCTCTGGGAACTCCACAGCATAATCAGCCTGACTCCAATCTATTACCCGTCTGGGATTTTTCCCAAAATAATAACAACAGCAAGTGTAAGTAACAGAATTACTTAGCAAGTATAGCACGGGGGATGAGGCAAAGGAAGCTTGACACTGGCTTAACTGCATTGGCACTTTTAGTTGGTTCATTTTAATCATAACTACTACTTTAGATGAATCCCAGTTGTATCCCAATATAATTAATGTAAGTCTTCATTAAACAATAATAAATATCATCTTATAATCATAAAAGGATCCAGGCCGCTCGTGACCCTGAGCGGGGCTATCATGATAGATTGTACACTCTGCAGAGGTTTCGCCCTTTACCCACCAGTCGTGTAAAAGTTCAAAAGAACTTTGCACCCAACCACGCGGAGGTGGATCAGACCTCACAAACCACACTACCGAGGTGTGATCGCATAGGGACGCTACGAGGCTTTCACAAGACACCCTAACAAGACAGTAGCCGCTGGAGTACTACAAGGTGGTGAGAACCTAGGCACCGAGATTGACTGACCCTCAGGGCGCAACGTGAGGGGGTCAATGGCGTCCACGCGCCGGCAATTCATGCCAACAACAAAGTAAATGGCGCAATGTGCGGAGCTCCCGCACTCACGGTGGCTCCCAACACGGGACTGGGTCTAACGGAACCTAGCCGACGGGGCTACCGTCCTCGGTGGAATCCGAAAACACCTCGCGCCTTGCCTCCTACAACGCCGTAGGCCATTCGGTAACCACTGCCAAGCTAGAGACGTACAAGCTACTCAACCAAGACCAGAGCCATTATAGTTCTGGCGGCGGCGACAGGCTCCCAGGTTGCCGCTTTTACGAACCAGTCCTTAGGGAGAGACACTAGGGCTAGGAAAAACACACAAGCCCCAGCTCCCTGATCCAAGTTGCTAAAAAGCAAGTTTTAATATTAAGTTACATTGGTCCATTATATCAAGAATTAATATTTAAACAAAGTATTAGTTGCAGCGCCTAGCATAATACTACCCATATGCAAAAACCCATAGGAATACAAGGACAGGGAAATAAATGCTAGGTACAACCTTAATGGTAAACAGTATTAGACACATGCGTATGTAATGAACAGTGAATTAAAGGTGAGATAGGTAGCAAGGATTGTCCGTGCTAATACTTGCCTTCCTCGGACTACTGCTGCTGCTACTGCGAGTCCTGCTCTGGAACGTCCTCAACGAACTCGAAGTCCAAAGCTACGGGCTCGCCGACTGGACACGTTCATCACGCAAGCATCCAAAACAATCATTACATGCAAACAAATTAATTCTATTAGAAACAGTACACCAAACAGTGGAAACAGTACAAAAACAGGAGTTAGAAAGATTCTACGCTTCGCTACGAACACATGAGCGCAAGAATCACTCTAATCGGAGCTAAAACGAGAAAGTTATGACAGTTCTAAGTTCCAGGGGCTTAAACGAAGAAAACAGGACCTATCTGCAATTACTTTTGAACTGGGATGGACCGCGGGTTGATTTCTGAAAAGTTGAGGGGCTCTTTAACAAAAGCGCCTCGGCGAACCGGTACGCGCCCGTTGGATCGGATCCGGACGGCTGAGATTAAAAACGTGAAGGGGTATGGCTTGATCTAATCTCGGCCATCGATCTGAGATCGGACGGCTCTGGCGCTGGTGCTCGCCGGGGACGAAGGAGACGCGGCGGCGCCGCTCGGGCCGACGGCGAACTTCGCCGGAATCGGCCATAACTCGAGCTAGGGAGCGCCAAATGGCACGAGGCTTGGTCATACAGGCTCAGGGGAACACGGCAAGTCCACTAGGGGTGTTCTAGTCGTGGGTTGGCCGGCGAGGCGGCCGGACGACGGCGCGCGATGGAGGCGGACTCCGGTGAACCGCGGGGAGGGGGTTTTGGCTCGGTTTTGGGTCAGTTTTCTGGCTCTGGAGCTGCTGGGGAGTGTCACAAGTGCAACCGTGGTGAATATGTGCAGCGTGATGTGGTGTGTTGGCCGGACGGCGGTGTCCGGCGGTGGATCGCCGTCGGCGGCCGAGGGGAGAGGCTCTACGGCGCGGCTACGGCAAAATTGAAGGGAGGGGGAGCTGCTTTACTACCTGGGCGGCGAATCGGCCGGAGATGGCTCGGCCGATCGGAACGGCAGCGATCCCTCCGCGGCAGCGCTTCTGGCGAACAGCTCGGTGGTGATGGCCAGCCGGGAGACACGCCGGAGCAGCCTGGCGGCGTGTGGCGGCGCTGCGCAAGCTCGGCGGCGCGTCGGTGAACGTCGGCGAGGGAGTTGCAGGGCACGGGGACGAGCTCGGAGCAGCTTGGCACGGTCCTGGTGGCGCGGCGAAGCTTATTCGGGGACTGGCCAGGGCGGGGAGATACCGGAGCGTTGGGTCGGCGGCGGCCGACGAACCTCGGCTCGGCGGCTCGGGAGCGGCGTGATTTGGGGAAGCTGTGGCGGCTAGGGTTGGGGCAATGGGGATGAGGGGAGCGGAGCGGCGTCGCGGGCCGGATTAAGTAGGCGCGGGGGAAAGCGGCCTCGGCGTGTGGTCCTGCCGCGGCTGAGGCGCTCGACCGCGCCATTACCGGAGGTGGAAGAAGGTAGGTGACGTCGGCGTGACGTCAGCGGCCTGACGCGCGGGCCCGGGCTGGCAGTGAGAGAGCGAGGTGAAGGGGGCGCGGCGCTGGTGCCGGGGCTGGCCTGATGGGCCGCGTGGCGGACGAAGGGAGCAGGCGCGCGCGGGCTGAGCTGGGCCGAAAGTGGAGCGGGGAGAAGCTGGGCCGAACTGGAGAAAAAGAAGAAGGGGAAAGGATGGCCCGGGGAAGGAGTTCAGGGAGGAGAATCGAACTTTGGCCAAAACAACTTTTCTAGGGCTCAAACAGAGGTGGTTCAAATTTGAATTTAAATTAGATTTAAATTCCAATTGAACCGCACACAACCAAAACACAATGCAGCCAGCATGAATGCAACAAAAATGTTTCTAACCTTATATTTGATTTTAATTTCCAGAAATTTTATATTTAGCCTATGTAAATTATGAGCAATAAATTAAATAATCAATTAATTACTAAAAATTTTAAATAGGCTATTTTAGGGTGTTACATCCTATGAGAAACATGTTGAATGTTTTTAGAAAAGTAACTATTCGCAGCATCACAAATACCGCAAAGTTTGGTAACACTAGAGGAGTAATATTACTAATGTTAGAGGTAATGTTCCATAATGGAGTAGGTCTATGTTTGGAGTAATTTTCTATATTAGTGTAGTACTTTTTTGTATTTAGAGATAGTAATAATCATACCAGAATAATTTTAATGTCATCAGTAATTTTAATTTGGATTTTGTGCTTTACTTATTAGTACTATTCTAAATTGCAGGAGTATTATAAATATTACTCCTTCCATCCTAAAAGAATAATGTTTTAGCCTACATATATGAATAAATAGAAATAAATCTCGCGCATGCATTAAATGAAAACAGATTTGTCCATCTCTAATCTCTCTGAAAAGCTCTAGTAGGTACCAACAAAAGAATCATTTTCAATTGTTAGTAAAATTATTATTTGTATATACTGTATAGTTACTTCTGAGATACATGAAAACTACTCCCCAGTGTTCCAAAATAACATGAATGAAAATACTCCTATTCAAAATTTTCTAGGAGTAATTTCAAAATCTCCAGGTACGGTCCCTGCTCCCAGCACCAGGAACGCTGCTCCCTACCACAATGACCAAAGAATTAGAGATTGGGATTCGATATTAAAAAAAATCAAGCAAATTGAGAAATGGGATCAGCATGACTAATGACAGAATTGAATAACTTGCTAGAAAAATAATATCAGATCACATATCCTGATATAAACCAAACTATAAGAAAATAATTGTGAATTAGTTAATAAAAATAAACAATTCATCCACTAAAATCAGGATGTGTAGATGGAAGATCTTCATGTGCACCTACGTCAGAATCAATCTTACGGAGTACGTCACTAAAAGATGCTCGGATGTAAAAACCAATATTGGGAATTGATTATTCACTTGCAAGATTAAAACTCATAACTACCACATGGCTCTGAGATCCATAATCGAGCCCCTCATGGGCAGGAGCAGGAAGGTCGATCTGTGCCGGAATGGATGCGCAGCCCGGCATGGATCGCACGATCTGTCCGCGCCGCCGATGGCGATTGTTGGTCCTCGACGTCTGCCATGGCGTCGATGCGAGGGGAAGAGCTGTGCGGATTGCCGGCGCGTCGACGAACTCCAAAGGGAACCCGCCGGCTATGGAGTGTGCGCCATCGTAGGTGTGCGCGAAGAGATACGTGCGTGGGATTTTTCGGGGGAGGATCACCGGCGTGGGTGGTTGTGGTGAATCTGTCCCTACTCGCGCGGGGCTGTGTAGGGGATCGGCGGTGGTAGGCAGTGGCGGCGACGGTGGGCAGTGGTGGTGAATAGGGAGCGGATTAGGAAAGAAAAAATCATGATTTTCCCATTAATGGCGTGATTCCCGATGGTTTTGAAACAGCGGTGGAATTGCCATATAAGGGCATGTATTAGACAGCTGTTAGTCTGTTTAACACATACAAATAGTTAAATAGTGTCACACCCGGATTTACACAAAAACCCGAATGTGGCATATGTGTCCAGAAAGTCCACAGACACATATAGCGAACAAATATGGTAAAATCAGAGTACAATGCTTTATTAATCTCATCATAACGTAGCGTTTACATCAGAGCGCTTCAAAAAAAAATTCATGGACAGCGGAAGACCAATACATCTCTCTAGCGTAGCCGCAATCCCACAGGGACTCTGACTGGGAGAACGCGAGCTCAGAAGTACGGCAAATCCTCTGGAAACTCCACAGCATAATCAGCCTGACTCCAATCTGTTACCCGTCCAGCATTTTGCCCAAAATAATAACAACAGCAAGTGTAAATAACAGAATTACTTAGCAAGTATAGCACGGGGGATGAGGCAAAGGAGGCTTGACACTGGCTTAACTGCATTAGTACCTTTAGTTGGTTCGTTTTAATCATAACTACTACTTTAGATGAATCCCAGTTGTATCCCAAATTAATTAATGTAGGTCATCATTAAACAGTAATAAATATCATCTTCTAATCATAAAAGGATTCAGGCCGCTCGTGACCCTGAGCCGGGCTATCATGATAGATTGTACACTCTGCAGAGGTTTCGCCCTTTACCCACCAGTCGCGTAAAAGTTCAAAAGAACTTTGCACCCAACCACGCGGAGGTGGATCAGACCTCACAAACCACACTACCGAGGTGTGATCGCATAGGGACGCTACGAGGCTTTCACAAGCTCCCGCACTCACGGTGGCTCCCAACACGGGACTGGGTCTAACGGAACCTAGCCAACGGGGCTACCGTCCTCGGTGGAATCCGAAAACACCTCGCGCCTTGCCTCCTACAACGCCGTAGGCCATTCGGTAACCACTGCCAAGCTAGAGACGTACAAGCTACTCAACCAAGACCAGAGCCATTATAGTTCTGGCAGCGGCGACAGGCTCCCAGGTTGCCGCTTTTACGAACCAGTCCTTAGGGAGAGACACTAGGGCTAGGCAAAACACACAAGCCCCAGCTCCCTGATCCAAGTTGCTAAAAAGCAAGTTTTAATATTAAGTTACAGTGGTCCATTATATCAAGAATTAATATTTAAACAAAGTATTAGTTGCAGCGCCTAGCATAATACTACCCATATGCAAAAACCCATAGGAATACAAGGACAGGGAAATAAATGCTAGGTACAACCTTAATGGTAAACAGTATTAGACACATGCGTATGTAATGAACAGTGTATTAAAGGTGAGATAGGTAGCAAGGATTGTCCGTGCTAATACTTGCCTTCCTCGGAGTACTGCTGCTGCTACTGCGAGTCCTGCTCTGGAACGTCCTCAACGTACTCGAAGTCCAAAGCTACGGGCTCGCCGACTGGACACGTTCATCACGCAAGCATCCAAAACAATCATTACATGCAAACAAATTAATTCTATTAGAAACAGTACACCAATAGTGAAAATAGTACAAAAACAGGAGCTAGAAATAATCTACGCTTTTCTACGAACACGTGAGCGCAAGAATCACACTAATTGGAACTAAAACGTGAAAGTTGTAGCGTTTCTAAGGTTCAGGGACTTGCTGGTGAGATTTTAAAGCTTCCAGGGACCTAACTGCGAAAAACCAGGGACCTATACGTAATTAATAGTAGCCACCAGGGGCTAACGTATAAAACTACGCGAGCGGGACCGCGGGTTCTATTTTTCAAAAACTCAGGGGCTTAAACGAAGAAAACAGGACCTATCTGCAATTACTTTTGAACTGAGATGGACCGCGGGTTGATTTCTGAAAAGTTGAGGGGCTCTTTAACAAAAGCGCCTCGGCGAACCGGTACACGCCCGTTGGATCGGATCTGGACGGCTGAGATTAAAAACGCGAAGGGGTATGGCTTGATCTAATCTCGGCCATCAATCTGAGATCGGACGGCTCTGGCGCTGGTGCTCGCCGGGGACGAAGGAGACGCGGCGGCGCCGCTCGGGCCGACGGCGATCTTCGCCGGACTTGAGGATATCTCGCGCTACAGGGCCCCAATCTCAACGCGGTTTGGTCCTACGGGTTCAGGGGAACACGGCAAGTCCGCTAGGGGTGATCTAGTCGAGCGTCGGCCGGCGTGGTGAACTGACGACGACGGGCGGCGAAGCTGAGCTCCGGTGAAACGCGGGGAGTGTGTTTCGGATCGGTTAGGGACCGGGTTTTTGGCTCTGGAGCATTAGAGAGAGGTGGCTAGTTCTTCTGTGATGTTCAAGTTGTGCTTCGTGCGGTGTAGCGACCGGACGACGACGGCCGGCGGTCGGCCGACGACGGTGATCGCGGGGAGCCATACTGCGGCGCACTAATGCTCGAATCGAAGGTGTATGTGGACCTGTTACCTTCTGAGGAAGAGCCTGGTGCACGGAATCGACCAGAGATGGCTCGGTCGACAGGAACGCCGGTGCTGTCGACGTCGGGGAGAAGTTAGCCGCGATCGAGGCAGGAAAAGGGATGGGGAGTGCATGGGGAGCTTCAGTACCTTCTGGCGAACAGCTTGGTGGTGATGGCCGGCCGGGAGACACGCCGGAGCAGCCTGGCGGCCTGCGGCGGCGCTGCGCAAGCTCAGCGGCGCGTGGACAGGGCGGTGGAGTGGCTCGGGTGGACTTGGCGTGCGATGGCGTGGTCGGGTGAGGCTCGGGGGTGCTCAGGCGCCTTATGTAGGGGTTTGGGAAGGCTCAGGGCGACGGGAACGCGCTCGCCGGCGTTTATGGAAGGTTCGCGGCGGCGGCGTGCGTTTTCCAAATAGGGGAGCTGGTTTCCTTTGGTGGAGTGCTCGGGAAAGGAAAGGGAGGGGAAAGGTGAACTCGGGAAAAAGTCCAGGGGGCGAAAACAGACTTCTGTTCGCGGGCCACGCGAGTTGCCGGCCGGCTGGAAAGAGAAAGATAGGGGGCAAAAATAGACTTAGGAGAAGTTCAGGGAGGAAAAGTGAACTCTGGGTCGCACAACTTTTCTAAGGCTCCAACAAAGTGATTCAAATTCGAATTTAAATGAATTCAAATTCTCATTTGAACCACCAGCAATACAAAAATAAATGCAGGAGCATGAATGCAACAATAAATGTTTCTACCACTTATATTTGATTTTAACTTTAGAAATTTATTATTTAGCCTATATTAAATAGGAGCAAGCATTAATTAATTAATTAAATACTAAAAATTTTAAATTGGCCATTTTTGGGTGTTACAAACCTACCCCCCTTAAGATGAATCTCATCCTCGAGATTCAGATGTAGAAGCGAAGAGTTGTGGGTACTCGGACTTGAGATCTTCTTCCCGCTCCCAAGTCGCTTCATCCGCTGAATGCCGGCTCCACTGCACCTTGCACATCCGAATGGTCTTGTTCCTCATCACTCTCTCTGACACCTCCAAGATCCTGATCGGATACTCCTCATATGTGAGGTCCTCCTGAACATTCAGCTCATCAATCGGGATCTGCTCTTCTGGCACCCGCAAGCACTTCTTCAACTGGGACACATGGAACACATCTTGTAGTCCGGCTAGTCTCTCAGGTAGATCTAGCCGATATGCCACTTCGCCCATCCGTTCCTGTATCCTGAACGGTCCAATGTAACGAGGCGCCAGCTTGCCTTTGACATTGAACCACTTTACACCTCTCATGGGTGACACCTTGAGGTACACAAAATCTTCAACCTTGAAGCTGAGGTCCCTCCGTCTGACATCGGCGTAGCTCTTCTGTCTGGACTGGGCCACCTTCAGGTTCTCTCTGATCACCTGCACCTGCCGCTCTGCATCTCTGAGTATTTCCGGACCAAAGACCTGACTTTCTCCAGTCTAATTCCAGAACAATGGGGTCCGACACTTCCTGCCATACAATGCCTCGAACGGTGCCATCTGCAGACTCTTCTGGTAGCTGTTATTGTCGGAGAATTCTGCATACGGCAAACTCTTATCCCAGCTGACACCGTACTGCAATGCACAAGCCCTCAACATATCCTCCAGTATCTGATTGGTCCGCTCTGTGTGACCATCTGTCTGCGGGTGATAAGCTGAGCTGAAGTGCAGCTTCGTATCCATAGACTCATGTAATTTCTGCCAGAAGTGTGAGATGAACTGAGTACCACGATCTGACACAATCTTCTTGGCACTCCGTGTAAGCACACAATCTGCTCCATGTACAATTCTGCTAGTCTGGCGCCTGTGTAGGTGGTCTTTACTGGCAGAAAGTGGGCCACCTTGGTCAGACGATCAACAATCACCCAAATGGAGTCAAATCCTCTCTGAGTACGGGGCAGACCAGTGATGAAGTCCATGCCAACTTCCTCCCATTTCCACTCCGGAACCTTCAACGGCTGAAGCAATCCAGCTGGCCTCTGATGTTCTGCCTTGACCCGCAGACATGTGTCGCATAATGCCACGTGAGTCGCCACATCACGCTTCAATCCGTACCACCAGAATCTCTCCTTGATGTCCTGATACATCTTAGTGCTGCCTGGGTGGATCGAATAAGCTGAGTCATGTGCCTATCTCAGAATCATCTCTCTGATCTGCGCTATGTCTGGCACACATATCCTCTTTCCATGCCATAGAGTTCCCTAATCATCAACTCGAAATCCAGGGGCCTTTCCCCGAGCAACATTCCCCACAATCTCTCTGATCTTCTCATCTTGCAGCTGACCTCTCCGGATCTCCTGCTCGAGTGTGGGCTCTACTGCCATCTCTGTGATGCTGATGACGAATCCCAGACTCATCTTCTCAAGCTCTCGGCTGAGTTCTTCAGGCAAACAGTGACCAGTGATCCTGTTCACATAACTTCTCCTGCTCAGAGCATCTGCCACCAAGTTGGCCTTTCCGGGGTGGTAGTGGATCTCCAGATCATAATCCTTGATCAGCTCCAACCATCTGCATTGTCTCATGTTCAGATCTGTCTGAGTGAAGACATACTTGAGGCTTTTATGATCAGTGTAGATATCACACCTATGCCCAATCAAGTAGTGTCTCCAGATCTTTAGGGCATGTACCACAGCTGCCAACTCCAAGTCGTGTGTCGGATAGTTCTGCTCATGCTTCCTCAGCTGTCTGGACGCATAAGACACGACTCTGCCCTCCTGCATAAGGACGCAACCCAGTCCCAGACGAGATGCATCGCAGTAGATGGAGAAACTCTTAGCCAAATCTGGCAATACTAGCACTGGGGCTGTAGTCAACCTCTTCTTCAACTCTTCGAAGCTGACCTGGCACGCCTCTGTCCACACAAACGTGGCATTCTTCTCCAGCAAAGCAGTCAGCGGCTTAGCAATCTTGGAGAATCCTTCAATGAACCGCCTGTAGTAACCGGCCGTCCCAAGGAAACTCCTGATCTCGCTCACATCCCGTGGTGAATTCCAGCTCAATACATCGCTGACTTTCTTCGGATCGACTGCCACCCCTCCATTGGACAGCACGTGTCCCAGGAATGCCACTTCCTTCAGCCAGAACTCACACTTGCTCAGCTTGGCATACAACTGATGTTCCCAAAGTCTATGCAGCACCAATCTCAGGTGTTCTTCATGTTCCTCTTCATTCTTGGAGAAGATCAGAATGTCATCAATAAACACCACCACGAACTTGTCCAGGTAGTCCATAAACACGCTGTTCATTAGATACATGAAGTATGCAGGAGCATTTGTCAGCCCAAAGGACATGACTGTGAACTCATACAACCCGTACCGAGTAGTGAAAGCGGTCTTGGGAATATCCGACAGTCGGATCCTCATCTGATGATAACCCGACCGAAGGTCTATCTTGGAGAACACACAAGCTCCTCTCAGCTGATCGAACAGATCATCAATCCTTGGCAGCGGGTACTTGTTCTTGATGGTCACTTCGTTGAGGGCTCGATAGTCCACACACAACCTCTGTGTACCATCCTTCTTGTCGACGAACAATACCGGTGCTCCCCACGGCGAAGAACTCGGACGAATGTACCCCTTGGCCAACAACTCGTCAAACTCCTTCTTGAGCTTTTCCAGCTCCTTTACTCCCATCCTATACGGCCTCTTGGCTATAGGTGCAGTGCCAGGTTTTAGTTCAATAATGAATTCAACATCTCGTTCTGGAGGCATATCTGGCAACTCGTCAGGGAACACATCCGGGAACTGGCTCACCACTCTGATGTCTTCAGGTGTTGTCCCTTCAGCTTGATTGGCTTGGCCTTGCTCTGAGGAACTGGCTGCCTGATACTCCACCTTGTCACCGGACTCGGCTGTCAGCTGTATGGTCCTCGTAGCACACCGGATCACTGCATCGTATCTGGTCATCCAGCTCATACCCTGGATCATATCAAATCCAAGGGTCTCCAGGACTATCGGACCTGCCTTGAATTCTACCCCCCTTATTATGATGGGAACATGGGGGCACCGTAGAGTGGCCCGCTGTTCACCCCCCGGTGAGCTTACTAGCATAGTGTTCTTCATGGGTTTCAGGGCTATTAAATTTCTCTTCACAAAAGTAGCAGAAATGAAAGCATGTGAAGCTCCAGAATCAAATAAAACAGTGGCGGGGGTCGAATTGACGAGGAACGTACCCACGACATCAGTAGCTGTCTCTGCTGTCTCTGCACCGGTGTGGTTGAGCTTGCTCGGACGGGAGTCTGCGGAACACGACCTCCCTGCTGCTGACCTTGAGGCTGTCCAACTCTGTGAGTGCTGCTCTGACCGGCGGCACCCTGAACTCTGCGAGGACAAGCATTGGCATAGTGCCCGGGCTCGTCACAGTAGTAGCACCTCTGTCCTGTCACTGCGGGGCCGACTGGACCCGGACGCTGATCTGGTCTTGGTGGCACCTGGCTGCGCTGAACTGGACCCATCTGTAGCTGACCCTGAGGACGCTGCTGCTGTGGCGCCCGAGGGAACTGAGGACGCTGCTGGTACTGGCCACGACTGAGCATGCTGGACTGGCCCTGGAACCGCTGCTGGCCTCCCACCTGCTGACTCTGTGGGGGTGCGAAGCGAGGACGACTTCTACTGCCCATCTGCTGCCCTTGGAGCTTCCTCTTCTTGTCCTCCATCTCACGGCGCTTGTGCTCCAACATCAGAGCGCCGTCCACCAGCTCGTGAAAGGTCGGGAACTTAGTGCACATCAGTTGGTACTGTAGGGCATCCTGCAGACCGTCACGGAACCTGGTCTGCTTCTTCTGGTCCGTGGCCACGTCTTCTAGAGCATAACGGGCCAACGCGATGAACTTGTCACGATAAGCAGTGACACTCATCCCTTCCTGCTTCAGTGCCAGGAACTCCCTCTTCTTCAAAGTCATCAAAGCCTCCGGCACGTGGTGTGCACGAAAGCTATTGCTGAACTGCTGCCAGGTGATCTGAGTACCGGCCGGGTGAGAGGACTGGTATGAATCCCACCAATCCAACGCCGGCCCCTGAAGCTGCACTCCGGCGTACAGTACCTTCTCCCTGTCGTCGCACTGGGCGATGTCCAATTGTCTCTCCACTGCCTTGAGCCAATCGTCTGTCTCAAGGGGGTCGCTGGCCTTGCTGAAGATCGGCGGGCGTCCCTTCAGAAACTCGCCCCTCTTGTCTCTGGGCGGAGCAGCTGCCTGAGGAAGTGGATTCTGTTGGTTCTGCTGGATCAGCCTCATGGTCTCAGCCATCTGTTGCATCATCTGGACTTGAGCATACATCAGCTGCTCAATGGTGGGTATCTGAAGATTCGGGTCCAGGGGCTGCGGATTCGGGTTCGGGGGCGGGTTCTGGTACGGAGGCTGGCCGCCCGCATTGCCCCTGGGGTTAACCATCTATATTCACAAAGGTCAGATGTCAGTTGGTTAGTACGAGAAAATATGTAATCCCCCTGCTATCTAAACAATAAAGTCCTTAAGCCTTATTCCAACATCTAGATGGTAGCAGACAGGTGTCTACGCCCATCACAATCATTACAAAGAACCAAATCAAACACATGCATAATAACAATAAATATAAGCACTTAAAGACATAATTCCACACAAGACTCGACTTTAGGTTTTTGAAAAATCATAGCTAATTAAAGTCATGGGGGTCTCCTAGTAATTTGTCAACCGTACTATCTAGGCTGCGTTTCTACAGTCAGCACGGCTCTGATACCAATCTGTCACACCCGGATTTACACAAAAACTCGAATGTGGCCATATGTGTGCCCAGGAAGTCCACAGACACATATAGCGAACAAATATGGTAAAATCAGAGTACAATGCTTTATTAATCTCATCATAACGTAGCATTTACATCAGAGTGCTTCAAAAAAAAAATTCATGGACAGCGGAAGACCAATACATCTCTCTAGCGTAGCCGCAATCCCACAGGGACTCTGACTGGGAGAACGCGAGCTCAGAAGTACGGTAAATCCTCTAGAAACTCCACAGCATAATCAGCCTGACTCCAATCTGTTACCCGTCCGGGATTTTGCCCAAAATAATAACAACAGCAAGTGTAAGTAACAGAATTACTTAGCAAGTATAGCACGGGGGATGAGGCAAAGGAGGCTTGACACTGGCTTAACTGCATTAGCACCTTTAGTTGGTTCGTTTTAATCATAACTACTACTTTAGATGAATCCCAGTTGTATCCCAAATTAATTAATGTAGGTCATCATTAAACAGTAATAAATATCATCTTCTAATCATAAAAGGATCCAGGCCGCTCGTGACCCTGAGCCGGGCTATCATGATAGATTGTACACTCTGCAGAGGTTTCGCCCTTTACCCACCAGTCGCGTAAAAGTTCAAAAGAACTTTGCACCCAACCACGCGGAGGTGGATCAGACCTCACAAACCACACTACCGAGGTGTGATCGCATAGGGACGCTACGAGGCTTTCACAAGACACCCTAACAAGACAGTAGCCGCTGGAGTACTACAAGGTGGTGAGAACCTAGGCACCGAGATTGACTGACCCTCAGGGCGCAACGTGAGGGGGTCAATGGCGTCCACGCGTCGGCAATTCATGCCAACAACAAAGTAAATGGCGCAACGTGCGGAGCTCCCGCACTCACGGTGGCTCCCAACACGGGACTGGGTCTAACGGGACCTAGCCGACGGGGCTACCATTCTCGGTGGATTCCGAAACCACCTCGCGCCTTGCCTCCTACAACGCCGTAGGCCATTCGGTAACCACTGCCAAGCTAGAGACGTACAAGCTACTCAACCAAGACCAGAGCCATTATAGTTCTGGCGGCGGCGACAGGCTCCCAGGTTGCCGCTTTTACGAACCAGTCCTTAGGGAGAGACACTAGGGCCAGGCAAAACACACAAGCCCCAGCTCCCTGATCCAAGTTGCTAAAAAGCAAGTTTTAGTAGTAAGTTACAGTGGTCCATTATGTCAAGAATTAACATTTAAACAAAGTATTAGTTGCAGCGCCTAGCATAATACTACCCATATGCAAAAACCCATAGGAATACAAGGACAGGGAAATAAATGCTAGGTACAACCTTAATGGTAAACAGTATTAGACACATGCGTATGTAATGAACAGTGTATTAAAAGTGAGATAGGTAGCAAGGATTGTCCGTGCTAATACTTGCCTTCCTCGGAGTACTGTTGCTGCTGCTGCGAGTCCTGCTCTGGAACGTCCTCAACGTACTCGAAGTCCAAAGCTACGGGCTCGCCGACTGGACACGTTCATCACGCAAGCATCCAAAACAATCATGACATGCAAACAAATTAATTCTATTAGAAACAGTACACCAAACAGTGGAAACAGTACAAAAACAGGAGTTAGAAAGATTCTACGCTTCGCTACGAACACATGAGCGCAAGAATCACACTAATCGGAACTAAAACGTGAAAGTTATAGCGTTTCTAAGGTTCAGGGACTTGCTGGTGAGGTTTTAAAGCTTCCAGGGACCTAACTGCGAAAAACCAGGGACCTATACGTAATTAACAGTAGCCGCCAGGGGCTAACGTATAAAACTACGCGAGTGGGACCGCGGGTTCTATTTTTCAAAAACTCAGGGGCTTAAACGAAGAAAACAGGACCTATCTGCAATTACTTTTGAACTGGGATGGACCGCGGGTTGATTTCTGAAAAGTTGAGGGGCTCTTTAACAAAAGCGCCTCGGCGAACCGGTACGCGCCCGTTGGATCGGATCTGGACGGCTGAGATTAAAAACGCGAAGGGGTATGGCTTGATCTAATCTCGGCCATCGATCTGAGAACGGACGGCTCTGGCACTGGTGCTCGCCGGGGACGAAGGAGACGCGGCGGCGCCGCTCGGGCCGACGGCGATCTTCGCCGGACTTGAGGATATCTCGCGCTACAGGGCCCCAATCTCAACGCGGTTTGGTCCTACGGGTTCAGGGGAACACGGCAAGTCCGCTAGGGGTGATCTAGTCGAGCGTCGGCCGGCGTGGTGAACTGACGACGACGGGCGGCAGAGCTGAGCTCCGGTGAAACGCGGGGAGTGTGTTTCGGATCGGTTAGGGACCGGGTTTTTGGCTCTGGAGCATCAGAGAGAGGTGGATAGTTCTTCTGTGATGTTCAAGTTGTGCTTCGTGCGGTGTAGCGACCGGACGACGACGGCCGGCGGTCGGCCGACGACGGTGATCGCGGGGAGCCATACTGCGGCGCACTAATGCTCAAATCGAAGGTGTATGTGGACCTGTTACCTTCTGAGGAAGAGCCTGGTGCAGGGAATCGACCGGAGATGGCTCGGTCGACAGGAACGACGGTGCTGTGGACGTCGGGGAGAAGTTAGCCGCGATCGAGGCAGGAAAAGGGATGGGGAGTGCATGGGGAGCTTCAGTACATTCTGGCGAACAGCTTGGTGGTGATGGCCGGCCGGGAGACACGCCGGAGCAGCCTGGCGGCGTGCGGCGGCGCTGCGCAAGCTCAGCGGCGCGTGGACAGGGCGGTGGAGTGGCTCGGGTGGACTTGGCGTGCGATGGCGAGGTCGGGTGAGGCTCGAGGGTGCTCAGGCGCCTTATGTAGGGGTTTGGGAAGGCTCAGGGCGACGGGAACGTGCTCGCCGGCGTTTATGGAAGGTTCGCGGCGGCGGCGTGCGTTTT
The DNA here is from genome assembly GCA_033239725.1 of Echinochloa phyllopogon. Lineage (NCBI taxonomy): Eukaryota > Viridiplantae > Streptophyta > Magnoliopsida > Poales > Poaceae > Echinochloa > Echinochloa phyllopogon. The sequence goes on along the minus strand of BTCW01000016.1, from coordinate 8,910,703 downwards.
CCAAACGGGGGAGCTGGTTTCCTTTGGTGGAGTGCTCGGGAAAGGAAAGGGAGGGGAAAGGTGAACTCGGGGAAAAGTCCAGGGGGCGAAAACAGACTTCTGTTCGCGGGCCGCGCGAGTTGCCGGGCCGGCTGGAAAGAGAAAGATAGGGGGCAAAAACAGACTTAGGAGAAGTTCAGGGAGGAAAAGTGAACTCTGGGTCGCACAACTTTTCTAAGGCTCCAACAAAGTGATTCAAATTCGAATTTAAATGAATTCAAATTCTCATTTGAACCACCAGCAATACAAAAATAAATGCAGCAGCATGAATGCAACAATAAATGTTTCTACCACTTATATTTGATTTTAACTTTAGAAATTTATTATTTAGCCTATATTAAATAGGAGCAAGCATTAATTAATTAATTAAATACTAAAAATTTTAAATTGGCCATTTTTGGGTGTTACAAATAGTCAGCTCTACAATAGTTTAGACAGTTGTTGTCTACTCCCTCCATTCTGAAAAAACTGACGTTTAGGACAAGGTTTGGGTCAAACATTGGAAATATAAATCATCAATAACTTTTAAGTTGTTGAGTTTGCAAATGTGAAAACTATATAAATAGATTTGTCTTGAAAAATACTTTCATAAAAGTATACATATATCACTCTTTGATAAATATTTCTATAATAACAAGAGGTCAAAGTTGTGTTTTGGAGACCGTGTCGCTGTCCTAAACGTCAGTTTTTTTAGAATGGAGGGAGTATTTAGTTGTATGTGTGATAATAAATACGCGCTCTGGTTTCTGATGTTTTGCATGGGAGCACGAGCCAAAGCAGTAGACGAGATAGTAGACAGCAACACTCTCTTTCTTCATTAAATGATGGCCACGTCAGCTCATTTGATTTATGTGGCAATAAAAAGACAGCTGCTGTCTGTGGGGCCTGCGGAGTATGGTACGGTACTTTCGCAGGCAGTAATTGCTGTACGTCGTTACTGATTGGTGATTGCATTAGCGGGACATTTATTTCCTGTTGTGCATGTGGACCGTTTTTTCCCTCGCCGGTGGATCGGGCGGCGCCGCCGTGTTGTTGAATTCTATTCAACACCCAGTAGCTAAATAGCATCTACCTATATATATACCCCAAAATGAGTTAGCCATTGGCCAATAATTGTGTCTGTGTAGGTAAGACCGACTCATTCGGTGTACCCCAAACATAGCACTGAATCAATCGGTGTGGTCTTTTAACTTGAATTTCAACAGCTAGTTACTGTATGGGGAATGAGTGAATCAATCGGTGTGGTCTTTTAACTTGAATTTCAACAGCTAGTTACTGTACAGGAAATGAGTCAGTGTCACTATTCATCAATAGCACAGTGTCACTATTCATCAATAGCACCAAATCAATATGTCACATGGATCTACACGGACTGATTCGGTATAGTCCAATGTCAATACCGAATTATATTGTGCTCATGTACACTTACCCTGTACATGAGCACAACACCGATTCATTCGGTGCCTATTTGGGTGAGCATCGATTCAATCAGTGCTTATGTGCATTTACTCAGTAAGTGCACAGCAACACCGACTGATTCGGTGCTCCCCTAAGCAGGCACTGAATCAATCGGTGCACCTAGGCACCTACAGTGTAAATTCACAGTATCACTGATTGATTTGGTGTTGCCCATACATGGCATCGAATCAATCATTATAATGAGTTGGTCTGACTCAAACTACTCCGAAACTCGTCCAGTTCAATCTCTCTAAGTTCCATCTTTTTCTTACCTTCTTCTGGACTTTATATGAGCTACCTAATGCTAAAATTTCATAATTGTGTATCACACCTAACTCTATACTCACATAGGTTAAGCTACTAATCCTTACCTCCCTTAATAGTACGGTCAAAAGAAAAAACAAAGACCTAAACTACTATCTCTCAACTCCAAACGACAAAGAAACTAGCTCATCCTTATTCTTCACGCATATGTAATTCAATGATGGGGCCAAGAATGTCTTAAAAGCCCATAATTGTGACTTAAATTTGGTTGCCGCTGCAAAACACATGTTAGTGGAAAGAACTATGTTTTATAGTGCACTATTTGATATTATAGAATTCTATTTATATTTCCTATGAACTTGAACAAAATTGGAAAATGATGACTTAAAAACTAAAACATTATACATTTTAGGTGTTCAAACATAATGGCAAACGAGATGTTCATTAGTTATTGGAGAGATTGCTCGCGCCAACCACTCGGGTTCCGGGGTTTGGGCTCCAGAATAATTTTTCATAAAGTATAACCGATGACTGGTCCCGCGGAAGCGCTCGCGCGTGACCCGTCGCCATCGCCGCGCGCAGCCCCGAGCGCCGCTGCCCCCAGCCGGTTAGGGTTCCGTGTTTCTGGAGGGAGGGAGGCCGTGGACCTAGAAGGGGTGGCCGGGGCATCAGCCGGCCCGACGGTGGCGACAGTCGCCGGGCAGCGAGACACCAGCGGGCGGGCGGGAGGTGGGGATCTCTACTGGGCGGAGACGGAGGAAGAGGAGACGACGGATTAGCGTGGCGACAGCAGAGGCGGCACGGCGCCGCCGGAGCCGGAGGACACAGCGGAGTTGACCGACGGATTAGCGTGGTGGTGGCAACGGACGGCGGCAGGGGTTGCCGGCGGGGGAGAAGACGACACGGTGGGTTGTGCGCTTTACTAAAGCGCGACCTGTCAGGCGTTAACCCTGTCCATAAATTTTGTTATCTCTTCTTCCTCGTGAGGCCACAAAGGACACTCTTGGCTGTCAGTTGACGATCTCTCCAGGGACACGATCTTCATTCTGTGTCACTGTGTGCTTGTAGATCTGTGGGCGAGTGGATGCATGCGTAGGGAGTATCAACATATGCTACGGCTGTACCAGCTAAGAGGAGTAAAAGGACAGTCATCTCTCACGACAATCAAGCACATTAACTCACAACACACGTACGCAGTATTAACAACTGTATACAACACAACGGGTAAAACTTTCAAATTACTCTGCATCTTGTATTCGATATAAAGCGTCGTCCAAAGAAATTGAACCCAACATCACCCTTGTTGACCATGCCTAAGGGCGAGAAAGAGCAATTCTTAAGTTTCACCACCTCGCATGCGCACACAGGAAGAGGCTATGCAACTTTTGATTTTTCCCTAACAAAGCAATTCATGTAGCAAAATGGATCATGACATAAAATCACATGGTGACATATGGAATAGAATTGTGTAAGACAACTTAAATATCCTACATGCTAAGTTCTGTAAGTCCCCCCCCCCCCCCCCCCAATTCACAATTCAATTGGCGCGCCAAGAACAAAAGTGGGACATCTACCGCTGTATAGTATGCAAACATAAGGAGCTTCATAGCTTCCCATCCTACAATTGCTGACTTCAGTTTGTCTTGGTCTTTGATGTCCTTCCCTTGGAGCGCCTTCTTGGAATAGAGTTCTTCATTCCCAGGAAAAAAAGCAGTGCACCGATAAACGCCAAGTTCTGAGAGGGGATGAAGTACAGAACTTGTTACAATTAATAACTATGCGAATTGTTTGAAATCAATTATTTTGTAACTACGGCAGCAGCATAGGAGGCTAACAAACCTGTGCGAACTTGAAAAACAGCTGCACAAATTGTGCCGATTCCATTTCATAGTTGTAGAAGTCGTACACAATAGGGGTGATAAATGCCAAATAAATAAGCTGCACAGACGAGCAACATCAAAATTTGCACCACAATAAATGAGTGAGGAATTCTGAAACAGCTACAGAACTAAATAAGTCAAAGATACATATACACAATCATTTTACCATCAGAACAAAAAGAAATCTAACCTGTCTACCATGCTATAGATAAATCTAACATAGAGATATAAGCATATATCCAAGGATTTTTAAATTGCCTTAAGAATTATATATTTTCGGGTTGCACTAGAGTGGATCACTCGTCACACAGCTCCAAAAATACATCATATATGGACCTGTCACGTGGATCAACTATAGTGACAATGCCACAGAATCTATGAACTATATTGTGAAAATCCATTTCTAGATGCTAAGACCTTGCTAGATCAGGATCTTGCAAAAGCTAATGTGTAATGCTACAGACCTAAATGCTAGACATCAATGACAAATCATTACCTCTATAACATTTAGGTGGTACTCAATTATTCATGTAGCTATTGTTAGCACTTTATCATAATACAGTACAATAGGCACGGTGCCAGCAGAAGAACAATACTTATGTTACTCACCAATAGGAAGGCTCCAAACGTGCTGCTGAAAATGAACAGAAGCCCACCAAAGCCCTTAAGAAACATGGTAGCTGCAATGACAGTTTTTATCTGCAAACAAACAAGGTAAACCACAAACTATGTTGAACAGGTTATAAAATTTAGTATAATGGAATACAATCAAAACATCATTCATACGTCGACATGTGGCACCCCCAGTCCGGTATTCTTGGACATCTGTTTCATAAAGATATTGAATTTTGGTTTCAAGGCCTTCGCCGCTGGTCCACCATCATTTCCAAATTCGATGAACCTGCATGTATGATGGCAAAAAATTATTTCACGGTTTGCAGTAGAACAAATTGCGCAACAAAATAATGAAATAAGTGCAACAAATAACAAAGTAGAAATTTTGAAAGTATCTTAGGGACGGGAGAACATAAGATGCACGCAATGCTCCAAGAGCCAAGGGTTGTGATAGTTGAAATAAAAAGTAAACACACTCCTTATTGATAAAAAAATATTCCCAGGCTGATAACTAGGGAAGTTGAATAAAGATCTTACTGACACTACCGTCATCAATCGTAGTGTTTTGTTTGGAAGGTAAAAATATGGAAAACAAGCAATATACCAATGACAAAAGGATTTTTTTTCTTGAACTTCAAAAGCCCTGATCAGTTTGTAGTTGGTAACCTTATAACTCCAGTAACGTAAATCACTGATTTGGCAACTGAGAACCGACAAAAGTAGAGTGATAAGTTTACAGGAGCATGTCACTTAACAAAATCAGTTTTTTCTCGATTCATAACGCCTTCATCAGAAGGCCAGAACAAAAATCAGTTTTACTACAAAATCGGTTCAGGGCACATGCACTAATAGTAGTGCAAACTCACAATACTTCTTGAATGAGGCGATGACAGGCTCAGCTAGCCCAGAGCGCACTGCTCACACATAGCGCTGCCCGGCGCCTAGTCAATTGCCAACCGATTCGGCCAAATGCAGCGTGAAGGACACAAGGATATACAGGAATACCGGATATGGACAACACAGCAGTCACACATACGCTAAATTGTGCTCCGGCACCGTCTACATCATCTTCAAATGGACGCATCACCTTGTTTGATCCGATCCAATCCTCTCTCTCTTCCTCTCCGCGCGCGCACGACTCACCGTTGGGTCAAAGTACAAGTACCCCACCCTCGGATCTAGCGCAGCAGGATCCAGAAATGCACCGCACCGGCCGGATCTCGCCTCACCTCCGCGCGCAGAAGAGGAAACAAACATTCCGATTCGACCCACCGGAACCCGAGCCCCAGGACCAGATCGGGAGAAGGGCCACCAACGGATAAGCTCGGGAGCGGGCTCGATTTGCAAACGAACATAGGGATTCAAATACGGAACGGGATCTGAGGGTTGGGTGGGGAAGGGGGGGACGTACTCTTGGTAGGCGGAGAGGAGGAAGAGGGAGGCGAAGAGCACACGGCCGGCGAACGAGATGAAGCCCATGGTCGCGCTCCTCCTTCTCCGCCCGAAGAGTACCTCGCTCTCTCGACGGTGGCAACGAGGACCGGGAGGCGCCCGAGGAGGGGGAGGGGGGAGGCGAGGAGGTGGGGATGGGCGAGACCGCAGACCGTGAGGATGGGCTGGGTTTTTTGTCCGGATGGTCGAGTCAGTCTTCCATGTGCTCCGTCAGAGGCCGAAGCGTTCGGGCTGGGGCTGGAGGAGCGACCAGCGGCAGCGTGCCACGCCGACGCCTCGGTGGGTGGCCGTGTCCGGAATTTCCAACGCGTGTTTAACGGCGTCCTCACCATCGACAAGGCAATTAGGATGGCCTCGGGACAGTCCCAACCCAAGACACCAGCAGTGATGTCTATAGCCTCCACATCATCAAGAAACTATAGGTACACTACACTTCTAATACAAACATCATCATTTCACATTTCAATTTAATGCTACTCATCTCACATCTTATCTTGAATGTCGTGTAGAAACCATGTCTCATACAAGACCCAGTTTCCTTATTTTTCTTCATTTAATCACTTGCCACATCATCTTTTATCCTAGGTGGCACCTCATTTAATTCTATGGACACCATCTTAGTCATTGGGTTGGGACTGCCCTCAATGAGAGTTTTACTGCACGATTACCTAGATCAGAAACGAACTATAACTGTGTCAGGGGAGTTTCATCCACCATGAAAATCCTCTCACATCCTATAAAACTCTTTCCTCTGTCTCCTATGCCACGTTAGCACATTTAATACTATGAAACTCTCAATGAAACCCCACTGAGACTGGCCGGCCTTAAGCAAAGCATTGAGACTTTCCGTACCGATCTTTTAGCCATCTATTTTAGTTATATATTTTTTTAAAGAAATAATAAATTTTTGACCTTTTTACTTCATCCCATGCACACGATCATCGTTGATTATCACATCACATATCAATGACACGTTGAAAAAATAATAATGATAAAAGATTCTAGACTACGTAATAACACCTATCAATCACATGATCTAAAATGAGATTGCCAGCCGTTCTTTGTGAAGATCTCTACTGCCATCACTTCCACAGCGTGACAAGCAATCTCGATATCGTCCCTTCGCCTTCTTTAGCAGCAACTTTCATAATCTGAACCAATATATTCCTCTGGATACTGTCGGCATAAAAAATAGTATAGGTTTTTTATTAAAAACAATACATTACTAACAATTTGTCGCACGACACACGCGTGCTACCTTTATTATGGGGTTATTTTAGACTATTTGGTTGCTGAGTACACGGGGTGTGATGAGAACATGACACCCACGCATATGTCCATGAGTGGTGCATGGGGTGTAGAAGAAGGAGAACAACAAGGTTTTCCAAGTCAAGAAGAAGGTCCGAGGCTAATCCGATTCGAGTCCCCGAGGTGGAGGCCCAAAGAAACTCAAGTTCGAGTCCACCTCGGAGTCCAGAGCAGCCCGCAGTAAATTGGACGCTTAGATCGCATACGGAAGCCGATTGCGACGTTCTTTATATGGATGGAAAGATAATTTCAAGGAGCTTCCCAAGGCACCAGTCCCACATCAAAATTCCTTCTGAGTCATCGGAAATCGTCGAAACAAGTAGACATCCAGAATCTGCTAAGGTGTTGCATCTCTAATTTGTTGGGCCTTATTAAGCCCAAGTTGTGGGCGCTCCACCCCTGGTCGCCCCCAACCCTAGGACGCCCCTCCTCTCATAAACTCAGTAGCCGCCGCCTTAGAAACGTGGGTTTTGCTTAGATTAATCTGTCGAGAACAGTTTCACCGTCATCGGTTTGTAGAACCCCAACTTTCGTGTTTAATCATTCATCTACAGTGTCACTTTATATTGAGAGCTGCATTCTTCCGAGTTCTTCTTGTGTTCTTCGTTTCGCAGGGAGGGATTAGCCTTCTTGGTGAGGTCAACCGGGTTGTGACACGGTTGATAACCAGAGGAGTCGTGGTGCTAAGATTGCAGGGTTCAAGTTCGCTGACTTGAAGCCGGATCGGTGTGTTGCACTCCACCCAAAATGAGTTACCCTTCACCTGACGGAAGATTAGATCACTCTAGTTCCCATCAAGTGGTATTCAGAGACAGGTTTACCATCAGGTTCGCATAAGTTGTATCCCTTCATTGTTCAGTTCGTTGCATTGTCCTAAAACTCCAGAAAATTGCTCCACAAAAATATTTGTTGATTGTGTTTCCGCTGTCCTATAACCCCTTTGTGCCTCACAATTTTTCTTTTCATATTGCTTTTTTGAATTTTAGTCCCTCGTTGTGTTGTTGTGTTCGTCGTGTCTAGGTGTCGTTATTGGTCTTTAGTGTCAAGTCTGCTAGTGGAGTGTAAGGATTGTTTCACGTAAAGTTTTTTTGCTAGCGCCCCATATTTGTTGCTAGTGTTGTTATACTACCAAAAAATACCTTAAATTATGACAAAGATCAATTCATTGTAATCATTGTTTTGCGGCACTCTATGGTATAAAAAAAGAGAATAGAAAGAGACAAAGGTCCTGAAAAAAAGCGGCATCATTAAAATAAGAAAGAAGAAAAAGGAAATATAAAAGAAAAAAAGTTCAAAGTGCTTGCATCCATTGTGTCTCTGTGCATAGTTGTATTGTTACTTGCTTGAACTAGGACCAAGATGAGTTTAGGCGGGGGCAGAGACTAGCTTAGGACTAATTTTCAGTTTTGCTTTTTCTGAATTGAATTATTGTTAATCCTTGCTACCATATATTTGCCTCCCAAGCTCCACATGCATACTTTAGATCAGTACAATGAAAGACCCTTGTAATCTTGGTACTACTTCCTCATAGGTATGACGAACCAGCCACCGATTGTACCATCCACTGTTTTGCTTTAGTAAGAACACTTGTAAGAATTTGGTAAAGCATGCAAGAGTGTGTTTCCACTAACACACATATAATAGTTGATAGGGATAATCTTTTGTGTTTCCTCTCATCTACATACTAACAATGGCAGGGGACGATGAGATTGTTCGAGAAGTACTAAGTTCACAAATGGAGAAAGCGGAGCAAAATCAATTCAACAATTTATTCCAGACTTTCTTTGCTGTGATGGAGAGACGTTGCCGAGTCATCATTGGTGGTGAAATTTGCAACAACCTTGCAAGCTTAGAGCTGGTTGAGAAGCTTGACTTGACCACAAAGCCACATCCACATCCATACTGCATGCAATGGTTAAATTCTTATCATAAGATAAAGGTAACTGAAATTAACATATTGAATTTAGCATTGGGTCTTATAAGAATAGTGTTGATTTTGACATAGTACCTGTGCAAGCATGTTATTTGTTGCTAGGAACGCATTGGATTAATATAAGTAATGTGGTAACAAAAAGGTTGGTAATAAATATTCTTTCAAGTACAACGGTAGAAAATTTATACTTGTACCTTTGACTACTGCTGAAATTTTAGAAGCTGATCTCCAAAGGGCGGAGACAAGAAAAAAATGAACTTTTTAGAAAAGAATGGGTTGTTTTCAATGACACAAAAAATTCAAATCTAAATTTTTACAAAATGATGATATTGTTTTGCCTATTGTTGGAACTAAAACTTTGCAGCATGCACATAATGAATATGACCATACAAAAGAACATGAACATGTAAAAGCTCTCTTGATGTGCTGAATTTGGGATATTTAATTTTTTGCCATCCTTACGAGTGGCCACTCTTCAAATGCCAGTTTTAAATTTGTCCTAACATTTTTGCCATCAGAGAGAGAAAATTTCGTACATTTTTGCTAAAATCGCATACATGGCACGACACGTCTGCACGCTAGCGTGGACAAACCACGTGAAATGTCTGTTTTGCCCTTGTTAGCTCACTACCTGCAACTTTTCTTTCCCTATGACAACCCGGGTCCACCTGTCATCCCTAACCTCCCTCTCTCATCTGCTTCCTTTTGACTGAGCGACAGCGGCCTCATCTGTCATCATCGTGAAGGTCAACAGCGCCCTGCACTTCAGCCTCCCCTGCTTCCCTCTTCCAGCTCAAAATGGCACTCGGACTAGCAGCAGGAGAAGAAAGAGGTCACTAGAGGAGGAGCCGCGCCAGCCGCGGTGGGCAGCATCCTGAGCCCGCACAAGCAGGGAGCGGATGGACTGTACGAGAGCCTTAGGGTGGATCCTGATGAGCTTGACAAGGACCTCCTCTGTGACACTGGAGCTTGGGGAGCAGCACAACCTCTGTGACGCCGGGATCTTGACAGAGAAAATGCTTGGAAAAAATTACAAAGCATCGACTAAACATGCTTAATTATTAGATTTGGTCCTTCACATGGATTTTGCAACAACAACCACTAAACAAGCTAGTGATCAGAGCTTTGGGCAGCGTGGTTTGGTGGATCTGGTCGCTCGGCCTCCATTCACTCACATTCAACACCCTCCGATGGCCTGGCTCCGCAGCGTGGCTTCAGGGGCTCGAGGCCGGTCTCGAGCTCAACGGGTTGCGAGGGAGCTCACCGCACGGCTGCCATAGCGCTCATCCGCACCAACTCCGCCCCATCCTCGAATTTGGCGGCGGCATTGCTAGTTGAAGCAAGAACGGCCGCGAGAGGTTAGGGATGACAAGCGGGGGAGATGAGGCCGCTACCGGTCAGTTAAAAGGATGCCGATGAGAGAGGGAGGTTAGGGATGACAGGTGGACCCGGTTTGTCATAGGCAAAGAAAAGCCGCAGGTAGTTAGCTAACAGGGGTAAAAGGGACATTTCAATTGGTCCGTCCATGCTAGCGCGTAGACGTGTCATGCCACATATGCAATTTTGGTAAAAATGTAAGAAATCTTCTCTCTCCGATGACAAAAATGTTAGGACAATTCTAAAACTGGCATTTGAAGAATGGTCATTCATAAGGATGGCAAAAAAATTAAATATCCCGCTGAATTTGCCCTCCAATGATGCAAATAATGCTATACTAGAAACTTCTCTTGTATTACCTTTGGCATAAGTAGAGAAGGAGCATGATACTTTTGATTCGAAGCAATATACATGTGCTGAAAATAATATTATTATACCGATTGCTTGTGCACATGACGAACTGAAATTATTATCTTCTTTAAACACTTTGGGTTATGTTGAGTTTGATACTTTATGTGCTCTTAGTAGTTTGGAAGAGAAATTTAGATGTGCTGAGTTGCCATGGTTGTCTACTTATACATATCATTTTATTGGCAAATATAATAGTAAAGGAGAGTATAAGGTGCATTGAGTCTATATTTGTGCAAATCTGAAATCTCCTTTTGATTTACAAGATTGTGATCAACTAGATTGCCCCTCTAGTTTTACTATAACGAATCGGGTTCACTCTCAAGAAGGGGAGCATTGTTGGCTGCTACCTATATGTGCTAGTGCTAATTTTTCTTGCATTGACCATATACTAGCGGTTATGCAATCATCTATGCCTGCATTGCGTTTTGTTAGTGCTAATTTTTTCAGGATAGTGTTGAAAAAGATCGTGTGCGTTTCGATCAAGGAGGCTACGTATTTACCGACAACTCTGTAGGAGAAGATACTTTCGGATATTGAAAATATGGTCATGTCGCTCCCCACAATATCCTCAGTTCCCATATTTTCTGCAACCTCGTGTTTCTTCGTGTTGTGCAGGGCTATCTTAGAGCACAAACGACGTCGAGGACGGCTTTTCGTCAAGAAGGGGAGGATGATGAGAACATGACACCCATGCATATGTCCATGAGTGCTGCATTGGGTGGAGAAGAAGAGACCAACAAGGCTTTCCAAGTCAAGAAGAAGGCCCGAGACTAATCCGATTCGAGTCTCCAAGGTGGAGGTCCAAAGAAACTCAAGTTCGAGTCCACCTCGGAGTCCAGGAGCAGCCCCGAGTAAATTGGACGCTGAGGTCGCATACGGAGGTCGATTGCGACGTTCTTTATATGGATGGAAAGATAATTTCAAGGATCTTCCAATGGCACTGGTCCAACCTCAAAATTCCTTCTAAGTCATTGGGAATCGTCAAAACAAGTGGACATCCAGAATCTACCAAATTCCTGCATCACCAATTTGTTGGGCCTTATTAAGCCCAAGTTGTGGGCGCCCCACCCCAGGTCGCCACCAACCCTAGGACGCCCCTCCTCTCATAAAATCAGTAGCTACAACCTTAAAAACTTAGATTTTGCTTAGATTAATCTGTCGAGAACAGTTTCGCCGTCATCGGTTCGTAGAACCCCAACTTTCGTGCTTAATCATTCATCTGCAATGTCACTTCATATTGAGAGCTACGTTCTTTCGAATTCTTGCTTGTGTTCTTTGTTTCACAGGCAGGGATTATTCTTCTTGGCGAGGTCAACCGGGTTGTGACACGGTTGATAACCTGAGGAGTCGTGGTGCTAAGATTGCAGGGTTCTAGTTTGCTGACTTGAAGCTGGATCGGTGTGTTGCGCTCCGCCCAAAACGAGTTACCCTTCACCTAACGGAAGATCGGGCAACCCTAGTTCCCATCAGATTGGGTAAAGAAATTTCATGGTAAGATAAGTAATACCAAAACGACAGAAACTCTATATAAACATCGTTTTTTTCTTGTTTGTGAAAACTTTCCACGTTTTTTCTACTGTTAGACGTGACATATTTTTAGATTAAGGAAAATATCCGGTCTTGAACATTCACACGTGAATGTCTATGACCAAAACGAATCTGACTACATAGCCAGAAGATACACAAGTACTTAGACTCCAAACCTTACACTAAGAATCGTAAAAAACAAGAAAGATATAGACAAAGATAAAGACTAAGCTTCAAACTTCTTTTATACCCTTGCTTTGATCCTTGTACCGCAATAAAACACCTTACATCAGCTGTCTTCTTATAAACTTTTAATGTTCGTCATGTGCTACCATCATCGTTCCAAACCGAGGACTCCAAGGCGGCGCCCCAAATGTTGCCACCGCCTGAACTTCAGTTTTTCAGTTTTCACCTGGAAATGTCCCTGGAGGATAAGGTTCTCACCTGCAACATCTTTAAGAAGGAAAATGATACCCTTGGCACCATCGCTGCCGGCAGATGGTCGAGGACCAAGCTAGGCTTTCGCTCAAGAACCAGCACACCCTGACGAGCACCCGTGCAAACAGGCCACGCCGCACCGCTGTCGCGGGGCCTCGAGCAGCACGCCCACCGAGATATCTCGCTGTCCTGTGCCGCACCCGCAGCTGCGTCAGGTCGTGGCAAGCCGGCATCGCACTAGGCTGCGTCGTGCCTGGATACGTCGCCGCTGAGAAGCTGCACTGCGCTCAGTCACGCTGCTACCTCAAAGCCCCGAGCGGCATGCTCAAAGGCCCACCGCCGACCCAGACCGTCTCAGGCCATAGTTGCGCCCATCCGCCCCGCAAAACACCAGATCCGGTCACCCTGCTCCTGGATCCGGCCATCTCTGATGAGGATCCGGCCATACAACATGTTGACAAAGTCAAAGAAAGGAAGAAGAGGGAGGAAGAAGAAGATGTGGGAGGAGGAAGGATGAAGGAGGAAGGAGGAGGGAGGCCCTGTCGCCGCCTTCCTTGCTGCTCACCTGGCTTCTGGTCGGGCAGCTCCGGCGATGGTGGAGACAGTGGAGAGTGGGGGCGGCTGCGGTGGGGGTGAGGGGGGAGCCGCCTGATATATTGGTTCTCTATGAGGTCTGGGTAGAAATTATTTTATGTGAGAAGTGTTTTAAAGAACCAGATCCTTTTAGTGTAGATACGACATAAGTAAATAGACCAAAACATGGCTACTACTCCCACTAAGATTTTGCACTTAGTGCTAGCACCTTTGTCACTTTACCATAGCTGCATAATATGTGCAATGCTTCTAGGTGTTTTGATATGTAGTGCAATATTTATAATTTGCCAAACTAATTTAGCAAAGTGACAATCAAAGAAAAGGTGATGTATGGTTTAATTATGATTGCAAAAGGCACGTTTTGGGCTACCATTTCAGTTTCTTTTGACAAGATTAGCCTTAGTCAAGATAACCCCTCTTTTTAGTACCAAATGAAGTTTTTTAATCTTAAGAGAGACTTTTAACTTCCACAACTAATTTTCTTGAAATGAGATGAGTGTAATCATCATATGTTTATACATTGAATGGACTGAGAATTATCCATCCCCTTTAGCCCTCCCCCATCTGAGTAAAATACATAAGCGGTCCCTAAACTTGTCTCGTGGTGTCATCTAGGTCCCCGAACTCCCAAAATGCATATTTGAGTCCCTACACTTGCTAAACTGTGTCATCTAGGTCTAAAGTTCCGAAAATACCCCTATGCATGATGAAATGACTGCTAATTGAGCATGATTTTTATACTATTTCTCTAACCAAAATTGTTGTTTCCATCACAATACTTAAAGAACTTTATTTGATTGTACCATAGAGCAATTATAGATTAATAGATGGACAAACGTCAGCAACATAGGGATATTATGGGAATTTTGGACCTAAATGACACTTTAACAAGTTTAGGGATGCTAATGTGCATTTTGAGAGTTTGAGGACCCAGATGACACCTCAGAACAAGTTTGAGGACCGCTGGTGCATTTTACTCTCTGAAAACATATTTTTCCCGGCAAAGGTGAACATTTAGTAAATGTGCAATCATATGTTATCATGCAATTACTTTATCCCCAACAATTGTCCTATGGAAAGACATTAAGTGGTATTGATCTCATAACTAAAATACTAAAATAAGACATATTTTAGTTATATATATACTCCAAAATACTAAAAGTAAAGGGACGGGACACTCCACTCACCAGTGTGACATTTATGTTTTCATTTCCTTCGTATAAAGACCTCCTTTTTATGATGGATTTTCATGTCATGGTTTGTGACTCATTTCTCTAGACGACACTTTGCATCATCTATTTTTTTTCCTGATGTGTTGTATATTCAAGTATTTTCTTACAAGTCAAGATCTAGAAAGTTGAAGTAGTGATTTAAGAAGATTTTTTTGTAACATTCAACCTTCTGGGACGAGTAGACTTACATAAGAATCTTATTCATTCAATCTTTTTACAGTGAGACAACGACTCGTTGTTGACTACATCCTTAGCTGCTACATCATGCTTGAAACTTTAGCTAAGATTACTTGTTTATTTGCTCGTGGTAGTAGCCTCCACCACAGTCCCTCCAAATAATACGCCCAATATAATGTTTTCTTTGCGATATTACACACTAAACTGTAGCTTTTCTATATTCCATAACATATACTACAGTTATGCAGCTGCTCTCCCATGTATTTATAAGAAGAAAAAGCAGGGGAAGATGAGGTCCAAATATAGATGCTTTCAAAATAATATTATGCCTAAAAGTTACGAAAAATTCTCCAAAAAACTACCATATGTGGAGGGAGTGTTCCTATGCAATCACGTATAATATATTTTTTTTCATCAAATCAAACTCCATTGCTTTTGTGAGATATGAAATTGACCAACATTGAAGATAAGCATGTCGTCCTTTATCAACTCAAGTTCAACCTTCAAATTTACACGGTTGTGTACAATCTCATCCTTTTATACTTCTATGATAGTTTTATAGATTTTTTTGACTTTTTTGTGTGCTAAATTTTAAGTGCTATTCATCAGTGCACGATTTTTACTTCATTTTTTCTGTTCAGATTGAGCTTGTAGGCTTGTGTAGACTATTCTACGGAAACGAAACTTTTCCTACCGGACAAGCCAGTAGCCACTATGATGACTGACCAGTTGAATGTGACCAGGACCAATACCTCCATTAACCACCACTTATCTGTCAGCTATCGATTTTTGCCGCAATTTAGTCACACTCACGTAACAATGGGCACGGAAGCGCATGGACCGGTGAACAAGCCAGATGAAAAGATGACTGTGGCTCTTCGGAAGAAGAAGAGTGCATCTGAAGTTTTTAGACATATGAAGTTAGGACATCTAGTTAGTAACGTCATACATTTAGAGAGTGTGCAATTTTTTCGATTAGTATACGACTTGCACAGTATATTCTCGTTTTTTTCTTGGTAAAACCCGGATATATATCATTCATTATACTGAAACAAGTGAAGGTTCTCCTCCCGTGGTCTAAGTATCCCCACGCGCACGATAGCACATTAGCACCGATGCGCACTAGCCATTGCGCCAGGCAACGGCACGGCAGAACTCCAGCCAGTCTTGTGCACGCCTCGACTAGCCGGGAATCTCTGGATCACTTGAGCTCACCGAGTCACGAGCAGGGCCAAAATACGCGGCGTGGGTTCATCAGGTTAGTCAGACGCTCACACATCTCCTGGCAGCCGAGCAGATAAGAAGAGCCGGCGGCCGGCGACGCCTACCAACCTACCTGGTCTTTCGCCACATTGATCAAACAAGCACAAGGGCAGAACGCACTCGCCGCCCCGCCCCCGGCGCCAGCGACAACCAACGCCACCACGCGCATCACCATGTCGTCCGCCCCGGTCCCCTCTCCCGCCGCCGCCGCCTACGACCGCGTGGCCGAGCTCCGCGCGCTGGACGCGACCTTCGCCGGCGTGCGCGGCATCGTCGCGTCCGGCGCCACGCGCGTCCCACGCATCTTCCTCGTCCCGGCGGACCCCGAGCAGCCGCAGCAGCCCACCAGCGCTCCAGGCCAGCAGCCGCCGCCGTGCATCCCGACGGTCGACCTCGGCGCGGCGGACCACGAGGCGCTGGTGGCGGCCGTTCGGCGCGCGGCGTCCGAGTGGGGGCTCTTCCTGTTGACGGGCCACGGCGTGCCCGCGGAGGTGGCCGCCGCGGCCCTCGGCGCCGCGCGGGCGTTCCACGACGCCGACGGCGGTGAGGGCAGCGAGAAGGCGCGGCTCTACACGCGTGACCCGGCCAAGGCCGTCAAGTACAACTGCAACTTCGACCTGTACGACTCGCCGGTGGCCAACTGGCGCGACACGCTCTACCTCCGCATCGTGCCTGACCCGCCGGCTGACGGCGAGATGCCGGAGAACTGCAGGTGTGCGCTCTCTTTGCCTGCTGTTTACCTTGTCTCATAAATGTGCACCTGGTTCTGGTGAATAATTTGGAGCCCCTTTTGCCATGGTCTTTCCCAGAAAGGTTCTATTTCCGTCCTATTGTTATTTGTTAATGACTAGACAATACTTTGTGCATCCCTATAATATCAACTCATTAGCGACAAATGCTACACTACCTTTACGTTTTTTTTCCACTCAAATGTACTTCTAAATTATTTATGATGCAGCTAAGTCATGACATGCCTATCCTCATTCTTACTTTTGACTAAATTTTGACTACGAGCTCGAAAGCCACATGGAGCCCAACAATTTCTTAATTATTTTTTACACACACACAAAAGGAAAAGATAGATTCTAGACCAGAATTGTAGATAATGCCAAGCTGGTGGCACTTTGTCTTCGTGACTCACGGCCGCAACAGACTATAAATCTGCTTAGCTAGTTCTGGTGAATAATTCTGAGCTCTTTTTTGCCATGATGTAGATTTTGCCATGGTGGTGAATAAACATAACGATGCACTATTTTGTAGGACCACAGCTGTAGATTTTGCCATGGTGGTGGCACCTCCTAGTTATTTTCTTAGAGGAGCTCTATGACTGGTATCAACTTAAGTATAGAAGAAATTGTTTTGTCGAAGTTCTGAGTTGCATGCAAAATTAGGAGGACTGCAAGTTGCTAAGTTGCCTGATGAACACTACTTTTGTCAGGACTTGCATTTTTTTTCTAACTTAACCACATTCTCTGCTAAACTGTAGATTCTATATTTTTTGACGCAGCAAAGTCTTGACATGTTACTTTTGTCCAAATTTTGACTACATGCAAGCTGATAGCGTGCCAAACTAGACTGGCTGCGACCTCTGAGTGACACCTCCCATATAGCTATAGTTGGCCATCCGGCACGAGGCCCATGGGCCAGCACACGGCCCAGGAATTTGACCCGGATCAAGCATGGCCCGGCCCGATGGCCACTAGGCCCAGGCCGTGCCCCGTGCCTCGGCCACTTCTCAGGCATGCAGTGCCGGCCCGGCCCGGCCCGACACGGTTAACAGGCCGGTCCGATTGATCCACTAACTTCTATATGTAAACCATGATCCAACACAATTAATAGGCTTAGGCACGTTGGACTGGCATGGGCTTGCTGGGCCACCGGGCCGGCCCGACACGGTTAACAGGCTGGCGTGCCGTGTCTGGGCCACATGTTCAGCCCATGTGTCAGCACGACATGACACTGATGCATATCGTGTCTCACCGGGCCCATGCCATGTCGGGCTGTGCCGACCCGTTGCCCATCTATATATATATGGCGCTCGACTCTACCGTGGTAGAGAACGGTTGCAGCCATGAGCCATGTCCTAATCTCTCTCTCTCTAATTGTTTTATGAGAGGATCCCTATGCATGACTGATATTAACTTAAGTATCAATTGATTTCTGTAGATGATAACTGATAATATCCCGTGACAGTTACACTGTACTCCCTCCGTCCTAAAAAAGAAAACATTTTAGAAATTTTAAGACAAATTAAGGAGAGAGTAAAATAACCTTGATTGCCCCTAATTATTAGCCATATTTAGCACTATTTGGTTGTTGCATGCACATGCACGTACTAAATATAGTAGAATGACTTGTTTTTTGGACAAATATTAAATCCTAGAGTGTCTTCTTTTTTGGGACGGAGGGAGTATATACTATGGGAAATAGTGGCTTTGCCGAGTGCCTAGGGCAGTCGACAAAGCCCGAAAAACACTCGACAAATCCTTTATCGAGTGTTGCACTCGGCAAAGCACACTCAACAAAGAGGGACTCGGTAAAGCTCTCTTTGCCGAATGTTTTTTGTTGGGCACTCGGCAAAGGCTGACACTCGGCAAAGCCGCAATTTACCGAGTGCCGAAACAGACACTCGGCAAACCATGTTTGAAAAAAATAAAAAAAAGACACCGCCGCTGGGCGAGGGAGGCCGGCTGCCCGCCTGGCAGCTCGCCACCCAGCTGCTAGGCGCTTGGCCGCTGGCCACCCAGACGCGCACCGGCCGCCTTGCCGCCAGCCGCCAGCCGCCCAGCCACCACGCCGCTGGCCGCCCCGCCGCCCCCACGCCCGGCCGCCTGCAGCCCGGCCGCCTGGCCTCACGTGAGGGAGAGAGGAGAGAGAGAGATGAGAGCTGAGAGAGATGAGAAAAGAGATAGTATTTTATTTGTATGAGGAGGGAGAGATCCATGTGCTCATCCTTGGATCAATGAGAGGCCACCATTTTGAAGTTTAGGATTGATGATGTGGCAATATGTGTTTTTCTTTTGCTCTTTTATCGAGATTTTGGATGGCTAAAAAATTTCAAATGAAAAAGTTGTAAACTACAAACATTTACATCTCTTCGAGACCAACAACTTTGATATATAACATATTTACATCTGAGGTCATTTAAAATTTTTAAAAATTCAAGATTTCAAATTAGATACATTATAAAGATATTATAAAGTATTAAACAATCTCAAATTGAAAGGTTGTCAACTATAAAGTTTTATATTTCATGGATATGTACAACTTTGATATATAATCTATTAACATTTAAGATCATTTGAAAAGTTTTAAATTTCAAATTAGATAACTTATAATAACATTTTGAGTTATTAAACAATCTCAAATATAAAAGTTGTCAACTACAAAGTTTTATATTTCGTCGAGTTGTACGACTTTGGTATAAAGTTTTTTTTTTCATATGAGGTCATATAAAAAATTTTGTATTAAAAAAATGCATCCACTAACTCTCACACATAAAATCACTCGTACACTTCTTGTGAGATGTTTTGATTTTGTAAACATTGTTATGAAAAAATGTGAGAAATCTTCTCAACTTTTTATCAAAGCCTCCATGTGTGATACCATCACATCATGACAAATATCATGATTTTTAGGGTTCATTTGCTTTTTTAGAATTTTAAAATCATTCGGACAAACGTTAGTGGTCATATTTCTTGACACAAGATATTAAAAAATTCTTCTCATTTCATGGGTAAGGCCTCAATTTGGGTTAAATAACATGAATATAATTTTTCTACTCATTGTATTCTATTATTTGAATCACTTGCAGTTTAGATTTGACTTTATTCAAAAAATTGCTAGAAATGTAATGTAATTAATTAATTATAGTAAATAAATATAAAATGTATCAAATTTTAACATGGAGCAACATATGTTGTATGTGGAGAGTAGGAAAAGTTTTGAGGTTAATAGAGAAAAAAACTTAAATATTTACCGAGTGTCAAGAAAAAACACTCGACAAATCTCTTCTTTGCTGAGTGCCAAAAAAATACACTCTTCAAAGAAGTGGTTTGCCGAGTGCCCGAAAAAAATACACTCGGCAAAGACTCGGACACTCGGTAAATTTGGGATTTCCGGTTGTGATACGGTGTATATAGCCTATGTTTCGTCCTCAACCAGAAGCTCTGCTCGTCGTCAATCTATTATTCGATCGAGGACACTGTTTATTTGTCAACATCATGTACCGTAAAATTTCAGACGACAATGGACTCCAATACTCTGATAACTATGATTTGTAAACACAGAGGATAGTACTAGACAGACGATAATGGACGCTACCTGATGTTTGTGCTGATTTTTCAGGGATGCGTTCTTTGACTATGCAAGGCACACCAGGCGTTTGTTCGACACATTGTACGGGTTGCTGTCGGAGACTCTTGGGCTTGACTCGCGCTACCTGGCTGACATAGAGTGCAACAAAGCGCAGATGATACTTTTCCACTACTACCCTCCATGCCCCGAGCCCGAGGTCGCCATCGGCACAACCCGGCATTCTGACACCGGCTTCCTCACCGTCCTTCTTCAGGACGACATCGGCGGCCTCCAGGTCCTCCACGACGATCGGTGGATCGACGTCCCACCAACACCAGGAGCGTTCATAGTGAATGTGGGCGATCTCATGCAGGTATATATATAGCGATGATTCCGACAGTATTAACTACAGTTTTGAGACCGCTAGAGATTTGTTGCGTGTCTGCGCAGATGATGTCGAACGACAAGTTTACGAGCGCCGAGCACAGAGTGGTTGCGAAGAAGGCTGGACCGAGGGTCTCGATCGCGTGCTTCACTAGCCATTCGGATTCGACAAGGATGTATGGCCCCATCAAGGAGCTGCTGTCCGATGAAACCCCCCCGTTGTACAGGGAAACACTTGCAAAAGACTACATTGCGCATTACTATGCAGTTGGGTTGGGTCGCAAAGCGGCTATTTATGATTTGCGGCTCTGAATTCAGAAGAAGTTAAAGTTTCAGTTATGTTTCTATGGAATTATTAAATATAGTATGATGTATTCATAGGCATAGGGTGATAATAAATTAGGAACAAAGGGAAATTAGCATGGCCACTTCAAAAGATCAAATGATTCTGAACTTGTGGCGTCTCTGGCAGAACCTTTCAGAAAAGGACATTCACACTTCCAGGGCCCTGACCATGGATGGACAGAGGGGAGCCCTGATTCCAGGATAGTCTGGTGCTTGCTGCTAACAGGATGCGCCATGGTTTAAGTCTGACGTACATTATATTGTTCCCTAATTTCTATCCTTTAGTTTGTAATCAAGCAATATATCTTGTATTATCTCCATTCCGCTATATTTGTCCTGGACTTTGGAGACAACCTTTTGTTTATTGAAAATATCAACAAAACTATAGTTCACTAATACATAAACGATTTATGATGGCATGTTAATTTTAGTGTGCCGTCCGTTCCAAAATACCACTGCCAACATAAATAGATCTATAGCCATCTTATCTACAACCGCTAGCACAAACATATTTGGGCCAATTGCATAACTGCCCTTATTTTGAACTCTAACTGCACGTTTGCCCTCATTTTTCAGACTTTGCATGTTTGCCCCTAATTTTTTTTAATCTGAGCCATCGATATGCCCCCTACTCTGTGAAGGGCAGTTAACAGTGTTAAGAGATGGGTGAAAAGACATATATGCCCTTGCCATGAATGACCACATGTACAAGAGGAATTTGCATATTTGGACCTATTTTGTAAATAGATCAAGCAAATGGTAGCATATATTTAAATTAAACAACAAAATAAAATTTTGCAATTATCAGTATGATAATCCACGTGTCCATCACATCACACACATGTACAGATCACATTAAACATGATACTTTGCAATTATCATAGAAGAGATCAAATGTCATATCACATTTAAGCATAATAATGCAGTACACATCATAGGAGACATGACATGTCCAGTACAGAAAAATAATACAGTACATTCCTGATTACATTGTCACATCATTTTAGAACTCCAAAATAATGTATCAGATGCCCACATGACATTTGAGCAATCTGAAATGATGCATCACGTACCCAGATCACATTTGAGTACTCTAAAATAACACACTGCATTCCTAGATCACATTTAAGCACTGAAATGATGTCATTTCTAAGCATTGAAGTACGCAGCAAGCCTTGAAGCACCTCTTCCTCTTCCTCTACCCCTCCCTGTTGGTGGCATTTCTTCTCCAATGTGACTTGTACTAGCACTACAAAACAATGGGAATAAAAATATTCAATAATTATGCAGTCATAATATAGATGTGAGATCAGTACAATTTAGAAGAAAAATGCACATGCATCACTTACTTGGATGAATCAGCAGGTGCTGACCTTCTACCTCTACCTCTACCTCTACTTCTACCCC
The DNA here is from genome assembly GCA_033239725.1 of Echinochloa phyllopogon. NCBI lineage: Eukaryota > Viridiplantae > Streptophyta > Magnoliopsida > Poales > Poaceae > Echinochloa > Echinochloa phyllopogon. Next base: position 8,888,303 of record BTCW01000016.1, on the reverse strand, counting down.
TGCCCCTTGTTGACCATGTGTCTGCAGTACTAGGATCATAGCTGCCCTCCTCTGATGCATTGTCCGAAGACAAGCGGCTCCTTTTTCTGACCAACAGTTGGCCCTCCTTGGCACGTTTTGGCTGTGTGCCCTAGTTCATTGCATTCAGGGCACTTTTTCCTTTTCTTTGTACTGTTAGGCTCATCTGATGCCTTGATCCTAGATTTTCTTCGCCTCCCAGGCTTTCTTCGCAATATTGGTTTCTTGATTTTATATCCTAGATCAACTCGAGGCCAAAATTGCTTGGATGTCATTGGATTGAACACACCTGCATAAGCCTTTTTGAACTTGTCAACTGAGAAGTATCCATGGACATAGCCATCCATGTGCACCTCTCTACTAAGTTTGGCAATGAAGGCTAAAGTATGCCTACAAGGTTTTCCACTAACTTGCCAAGCTCTACAACTGCATGTTTTCAACTCCAAGTTGACTGCATACCTAAAACTTGCTCCTGATTTGGTAGGTGCAGTTACTTCATCCGTGCCATGTCCACATCTTAAAACTTCACAGTCCTTAATAGCTTTACTTTGTGCAGTAATAGACTCGGTAATAGCTGGAATTATTTTGCCCTCCATAGACATAGCAATCCTATTTCTCATTTCAAACTTGGCTATGATCATTTGTCTTATAGTGTCATGCATCTCCACAATCTGCAAGTCTTTCACTTTATTCACCCAATTGTTGAAAGATTCCGAGAGATTGTTATTGATGTAGTCTACTCTGCAATAATAAGAAAATTTGCTTCTACTCCACAAGTAGGGATGATTCTCATCTAAGAATTCAACTGCTTGAGGGCACTTCCCCTGTATCCTGGCCATATGCCAATTGAACCTCTCAATGGTGAAACTCTTGGCAGCTGGCCACATGTTATAATTGAACAAAGGTCCATAATAATGCTTCTTGAGATTCTTCCACAAATGCCTCATACATTCTCTATGCTTCACTCCTGGATACACATCATCCACAGCCACCTCAATTCCTTTGCCTGCATCTGTATGGATAACCAATCCTGTAGGTGTACCAATAGCGACCTTTAGGTTTTGCATGAACCATGTCCAGCTTTCCTTCGACTCAGTCTCAATCACTCCATAAGAAACTAGAAATAGCCAGTTATGCCCATCTATTGCCACAATAGCTGCCAACTGGCCTCTTGATCACACCAATATCAACACATGGATCATCAACATCATAATAAAATATAGAAATATCATTCTCGTCGTCCTCATCAACTATCTCATCGTCAGGTTCATACTCAGGATCAGAACAATCAGAGTCAGAAGATGCAGCCAGATCACTATCATAGCTGCTGTCACTTAGCGCAACGAGTGATTCAGTGTCGGGGTAGTTGCCCTCTTCATCAACTTCGACTGGTTCTTCATCTTCATCATCATGTCTACCTCTCCTTCTGGGTTTCTTTCTTTCTTTTTTGTTCTAATGTCATTTGTGTTTGAGGCTCTCTCATTTGGTTCCTCTCTGATGTCTTGAGTGTGTTGTGTTGGACCAACAGGAAGATCCAAAACAAGAGGAGTACTTGGAGTTTGACCTACTTTGTTTCTCATAGTAGGGTGAAACCTACGTTTTGTGGGTGAAAACTGCAATGGTCCTTCAAAGTCATTGATCTGGGCATCAATGTGCACAACTTTGCTCTCTTTGTTAAGTTCAAACCACTAATAATTGTTCATCAGTTTTAATCTCAATTGATGCATCCTCCAAAGACTGCCACAAAGAAATGTACTGTTTTGAACCCCACACAAAGCGTTCTCCTATGTAATCTACTAACTGCAGCAAGTCATAGCTCTGGCTATCCACAATTGTAGTCAACAATTCTTTCCTTATGTATTTCTTTGGCCCCCCATCCGGCAAGCTCCAATGTCATCGTATCTTAATAACGAGTTTTAATTTACTGCAACTCAGCCTACAAATCACAACATTTGATTTTGATTTACAGTAAGCAAAATTTAATGGGATCCCAAATCTAATTATCATCCATCACAGTACCCTAAATCAGCCTACAAACTGAATCTACTTAATGCAAAGGAGTTCAGGTTCAAGAATTTACTCATCCTGTAGGGAAATGGATTCCATGGCCGCAATATGCCTTTCTTCTTCCCAGCACGAGTGGCTCCTCCTCCCAAGCTTGGCCCCTCCACTGGATGCAAGTTTGAGCGCCGACGAAGGGGTCCAGCCGGAGGCGACATTGCGCGGCAGATCCGCGGCCCCACAACACGCGCCCCTCCTCGCGCGCGAGCAAGGGACCCGCACCATGCGTCGAACGCGGCGAGCGACGGGCCCATGCCGTGAGCCTGCTAATTCGCGCGCCAGCAGCACGCGCTGGCCGGCCTCTGCTCCCGCACGCTGGCGTCGGCTCCCGCGCGCTGGCCGCCCCAGTGGCGTAGCCAGGATTTTAGCATAGGGGCCATGTAAACAACATACGAGTATCTAATTTTAGTATAAATTTAATTTAATAGAATATATATATTATCGTGTCATAAAATGGTAAGAGATAATTTTAGTAGAGCAGGATTACCTAACTTTTCTTTTCATTTTTATTTTCTGATAGTTAGCAATTTTTTCTCTATGGCTATTTGATTATATATCTCTAATTGAGTGTGTAATAGCGTAAGTTTTAAAAAAATAGTTCAAATATAGTAGACATTGGGATTAAAAATAATACCACATGTCTAGTACAGTTAATATTAGCTTCACAACTCCACAGCCGGAACAATAATCATCCAATCGATTACTAGTTTATGTGATTATCTACTAAAAAATATCATAAGCACTAACTATATATGTTACATTTGCTCAAACCTTAGGGGGGGCCAGGGCCCCTGCCAGCCCCCCCTTGGCTACGCCACTGGGCCGCCCCACTCCTCCTTCTTCCGCTGGCCACCCTGCTCAGATTCAGCTAGGTGAGACGGGAGAGATTGACATGGTTTCTGGAGAGAGGGGCAAGAATGTCATTTCCTATCATTTTTATTTTCCAATCGTTTTTTCCTTTGAGGTTTAATCGGTCAAAGCCGCTACAGCTCACGACGTTGAGAAGCGAGGGAAAATGGACAACTCAGATTCAAAAAACGAGGGCAACCATGCAAAGTTAGAAAAGGAGGGGCAACCCCGCAGTTGCAGCTCGAAACGAGGCCCAACATATTTGACGATGGACATCACGTCCACTTGGACAAATTAGACACGGAAAATGAAAAATACACAACAATGTGTGACGCTCTCCCTCATCTCTTCTTATCTCCTCCTCATCCTCCCCCGACTCTTCCAACCTTATCTCTTCCATATCTTCCCTCAAGCTTCCCTCTCTCTAGCGAGTAACAACACGGTTGGCCAGCCGCGTTAGGTGGCCTGCAGGCAGAAGCCACAACGGCTTGTGGGGCAACACATGCGTCCGACGGGTGCAGGGTCAACGGGAGTGGCCAGGTCGCGTCCAGCGGGTGAGGGTGGCCGGCAGACGCTAGAGCCGGCCTGTGACGGAGTGTGGGTGGCATGCAAGCGGCAGCCACGGTTCCCTATGGCGTCCCACGGGGGCGATGCGGGCGGCTGGGTTTCATCTAACGGGTAGTGTGTGGGCGCCTGGCCGCAATGGGCGGCAACCAATGGGGGCGATGCAGGTTAAACTAATACAGTCAACATTTTCATATACTAGGTTCAACATTTTTCTCAAACTTAATTCAATAATTTGTATAAACTAGATCAACATTTTGTGTAAAAATGTTGAAGCAGTAAGTCTAAGATGTTGAGATCGTTATTCAAAATGTTGAAATAGCATATTAAAAGTGTCGATTCTACACATATTAAATAAAAATATGTTCATATTGGATCTTATTCTGTCCCATTAATTGCAAATAACATGGTAGTTCAAACGGATTCGAAAAATGATTAATGGTTCAAGAGAAAATCGCATTTAAAGGTTGAGACGCAAATTAGATTCCCTCCGTGGCTGACGTCGGTTGGACGCCTTGCTCTCATCCGCCCGCGCCGAACCCACTTTGGATCTGAATAAACGTGGGATCCCAACCGTTGCACGGATCTCAAACAGTAAAAGCTACATTGGTAAAAAAAATTGCGGAAGCTATATAGGTTTCCCGGCGAAAGAGTCGGCGTGGTTGCCAAACGACACGATTCCATTGGGCGGCATGGGCGGCCTATGGGGGTGGGGTGCCTGGTTGGCATGCGGCCACAGGCGCGAAAGGCCTGTGAGGTGCAATAGCCAGCGAGCAGGGTCAGGCTTATCGCACTGGTGAAACTCTACTCTACCCTTTAAAAGAGAATATTTTGTCCTGGTCATCGAGATTCTTTACTCTATACAACGTTCTTCCGCACTCGTTTAAACTCTATCTCACTCTCTATACCAACTACCCGCTCGTAGGACCCACACGTCATATTTTTTTTATGGTTTCCTCCCCCCACTCTCTCTTTCTCTCCCATCTTCCCCCGGTTCCTCCCCCGCGCTTCCCCCGCCGCCGCCCGCTTCTTCCTCCCCCACCCCTTCCCTCCACCTCCCCGCCCATCCCCTCCCCTCCCCCGCCCGGCGCCATCCTCCCCGCCCGGCACCCCTTCCCCCTCCCCACCTCCCCCGCCCCCTCGCCGCCCAAGGAGCTCCCGGTCGCCGGGGCCGAGATCTAGGCGCCGCTGATCCCCGCCTCCCATGGAGCTCGGCCTGCCCATGGCGTTCGTGCCCCGAGGTGCCGGCTGCCACGCTGGCGCCGGAGACTAAGCCCACCGAGGCGCCGTCGTGAGGCGCTGGCCGACAGAGCCCTCCGTCAAGGTACGGTAGCATGCCCACCTCACCTGATTCGGCTTGATGCGAGGGTAATTTGGGATCTGTTGCTGTGGGCGATCGATCCTTCCCCGTGGATTGGTGCTTGTTTGCAGGCCGATGCGTTCGATCTTGTTGGATTACCGATGATCCAGAACACCCTGGCCGGATTCAACACGTCCCTCGGCTGCTACGGTCAGCGGGCCAGGTACTTTGCTAAATGCTAATCCAAAGGAGTCGGTTTCCTGTTCTCTGCTTCTCTATTCCTGTTTTCTAATGCAAATATGTACGTGTTGTTGAATGCTTCTAGTGTGGCACTCGCATGGGGAGCGGAGGCAGCTGGGAGTGGATCGAGGCACACACTTTTCTTTTCTTCTTTTGTTGAACTGGCGGAGGCTTCTCTTTTTCTAATCTCTCTGTAATCTAAATTTCTATGTTGAATCTACGTTGAATCTTGAATGTTGTAATTGTTGGATCTTAAATGTTGTGATGTAAATTAAGATATTTCTACTCTTAATTTCTTTCTTTCTCCTCTTATTTATCTACTCTCACCTTCTTCTTTTTTCTGTTCTTGAAGAATAAGAACAAAAATTTTGTTCTTGTTCTTGAAGGACGGAGAGAAGACGACGGTGAGCTAGAAAAGAGAGGAGAGGGAAAGAGACGAGAGTAGAAAAAATATTTATTTTTTTGCGCGTAAAAATTTTTAGCACCGGGTTGTGTCTGGACCCGGTGCTAAAGGCCCTGCTAAAGGCGCTGCGGGGCAGGCCCTTTAGCACCGGGTCGTGGCTGCACCCGGTGCTAAAGGGGTACCCCTTTAGCCTCGGATTAGTTGCACCGGGTGGGAAACCCGGTGCTAAAGGGCTTTCCCACCCGGTGCAGATGTCGATCATTCTGGTAGTGCCCGCTGCAGGCTCCAAAATGCCATCCCGAACGGCATCCCTCCGACGTGGCAGATACCGTCTCGTTTTACCGAGACCGGTGCGAGCAGCCTCATAGGGTGGCCGGCGCGTGGGCTGCGCGACGGCCTGTGTGGGCGTCGTGGGCAGCCAGCGAGCAGGGGTGGCCACGCGGCAGTGTCGCAAAGCGAGCAGCAGCAGCACAGCACGGCAGCATGACGGGCGACGTGGCCCATACGGTGCAGATGCGAGCTGTATGTGCGGCAGCACAACACCGATATTTTTTTTATTTTGTACTGCTATTTGTGCTGGTAGAGTGGTAGGTGTAGATCCGCTGGCCAAATTATTATTTGTGCTAGCAGAAGGTCGCTGGTGGCTGCTCTAACCGCCGGCACAAATATATTTTGACTGTCAACACAAATATTTTGTATACTAGTGGTTATCGTAATATTTTCACTCGTTTCATCTAATTAAATGCTTTGAATCAAAGAAACATGACATATTTCGTTTGCAGGACAAGCCTTTGGTAGAAAAATACTCTATTCACTTCTACAAAATCGCTTATCAGTACCGGCTGGCAACCCTTTTAGTATCGGTTGTCTCAGCCAGTACTGGCTGGTCGGCCAGTTAGTACCGGTTGGGCTGAGTGGTACTAAACGGCAACGGTACTGACGAGCCCAAAAAAAATTTGGACCGTTGGGAGGGCCGCACACCTCGCAAGTCACCTCACAAGTCATGTGATTTTTTCATAAGTAATTACGTGTGTGCGGCCGTGAGGATTCGAACAATGACCTCTAGCCTCGCACGTTGCTTCCTTACCATCCCACCTATGCATCACATATGAATAAGTGGGGATACTTTTCTTTTAAAGTAACCAGTAGAGGACGTGCAGTATGGGCTGGTAACACCAGCCGGTACTAAAATGCCACTTTTAGTACCGGTGGTGTTTTGAGCCCGTACTAAAGTGACTCCGAGGGGCTCGGTGTCACTTTAGTACCGGGTCTTTTCATGCCGGGTACTAAATGCAGCAGACGAAAGTGTGTTTTTGTAGTAGTGATCAACACATAGGCCGTGTTTAGTTGGGGAGTGAAAATTTTTAGGCACACGTTTGACCACTAATTAATGGTATTAAATAAAGTCAGTTTATAAAACTAAATACAAAACCCCCGTTAATGTACGAGACATATCTAATGAGGTCTCTGGCCGTGTGATTAGATAATGATTACTATAGCATCACTGTAGTAAATCATTGGTTAATTAGGCTCATTAGATTTGTCGCGCAAAGTTACACTCATTCTTAAAAAGGTTTTACAAATAGACTTTATTTAATACTCCATGCATGCAAGATTCCTTGTAGAAAAAATATACGCACCCGCAACGAAATACGTCCATAACTTTTGTGATACAAAACTGATAGATTCGTATTGGAAAGTACTTGTGGTATTACACTATTCCAATCATGTCTTTTCCTTCTTAGGATCTGTATGGATCCACCGAGTTAGCGATATGGTGTTGAAACAAGCAGGCTAAGGTACTTTCCAGCTAACAACTATCTTAGCTATATAGTTATGTGTCTCCACTCAGTTAACCATTTCTCTACCTAAAACTAAAGCAAGAATTGATTCAGCGGTATGTCATAATTTTATAGAAACCCCTGATATTTTATTGATTGACCTGCTGTCCTTTTATATTAGAATTTTTTTCTCTGTTACTAAAAATCACGTCCAAATGAATCAAGTTCACCCCTTTCCGTCTGCCTTCTCATCCCCGCCTGCGATCCCTATGTCATGCATTCTGATTTTGACAGTAGGGATGGGCGCCCTCCTGCGACGCCTTACCACCCCCATCCGCCTAAACCCTACAGGCCCACCCCTTTCGTCCGTCTGCCTCTGATTTTTTGCGCCCGACGGGTGGGCCTCCGTGCCTTCATTTGCCCCTGCGATCCTCTCCCGTTCCTTCCTCACACCACCACCTCTCCATCCCAAAAGATCAGCCACTATCGCGCGCCCCATCCCTAATGTAGCTACCAGTCCTCCCAATGGATCCTCTCCTACACCCTTCCATCGCTTGTGGCGGCAAGGACCATCTTAGTTGCCATCGTAGGGGTGCTGGCGGTCGTTACGACATGTTTTCAACCACCAATACTCGGGAATAAATGAGGCTATATGTGACATACCATGCACTTAGATTTATTTCTAATAAAGTTTCACGAGTTTTGGTGTGCTTCACTTGTGCAGGTACAATAACGAGAAATACGTGCTATTGGGGTCGGAATTGACCGATTCGGCCAAACGACACGATTCGGCCAGTTACCCCCCTTAGCCGTAAATGATGCAAAGCACAACCGAGAGGCCATCCACATCAGCGATGACCAAGCAATGACCATGCAGGACACGTAGATCTTCGCCACCTCATTCCTGGGCTAAAATTACACAAAAACCATCAAAGCAATTCAGACCAGGAGGCCCAGGACCAGAGGCGGTGCAGTGGAGGCCGGCCAGGGGCCAGGCCCAGTTCGGCCGAACTGGGGCCTTCGGCCGAACCGCCCCCACTGCACAACCGAACTGGAGTCATCTTCAGAAGCTCTGTATAAGCTCTTGTATCTTTTCCTTTCTTTTTGTAGACTTTGAGTTATCAATATAAAGTTATCTTTATCATCTTGTCTTGTCATCTATAGTTGCTTCTACTTTATTCTAGTTGCTCTATTTCGTGTTGAGACTATAGTTAGTTGTAGCTCTAGTGCTTCTAGATCTTGTTTAAGTCTTTGTCTTAGCTGGTTCTTCGATCTTGCTCAATACTTGTGGTCAATTGTCACTGGGGTATTGACAATGTTGCTTGCTCTTTCTAGTGGAGTAAGTAGTTGTTGACTAGTGTAGAAGTGGTTCCTAGACTAGATAATAACCTTAGTTTGCCCCTGAGTCTACGGAGGTGGTAGCCGTTAGGTGGTGATAGCCCTATACGGCCTATGTAGTCCATCACGTTCGTCTCGGCCTGCAGGATTCCAGAGTGTAGGATTGGTGGCACCCCTTCTCATCCATTTCTGCGCGTCATAGGTTCTATTGTCCCGAAGCTAAGATATTAGAGTTAACCCTGATCTCTGAGTGCTGGTTCTTCAGCCACTGTATCTCTAAACCCGAGTGACATAGACAGATAAAGTACCTAGGAGTCCTCTATCTCTTCTCGTTGTCCTCCCATCTATCTACTCCTTCTCTTTCCTATCTGAGCTTACCTTGAGCTGTGTGTCACGGTATATCCATTCCTATCCAATACCATTATCACCTGTCTTGCTAGTCGTGTACCCTTCCCTGATAGTCTCGAATACTTATTTGCTAGTACTCTTGCCATAAGCTTCCCTACGGAAATATAAATTACGATTCCTCGGATTACTCCCTGGTGAAGTGCTACAGTGGTAATTCTGTGCGCTTGCAGAATATTTATATATTTTACTGAGCCATAAGAAAAACCACTGAAATGCTCCTTACCCCAGTACCGGGATACATAATCTTGATATTGGATCGTAAAAAGTTGCAACAAGCATTTCTGGCGCCGTTGCCGGGGAAGCAATTGGCTAGATACTTTCAAACTTTTATCTCGAGCTATCTTAGTTGAGTATACCGCTACACAAGCGGGTTTATCGTTGCTCTGTTTCGTTGGTCTGGTGGAGCAGAGTAGTGCATGACTGGTTTCCAACTACCGTCAAGCTTCTAAGAAAATCCTGAGTCTCTTGTGAGGAAAGTGCGACCCTGTGTTGTACCTCCTCAGAAGCAGCTCATTCCGATGAGCCCAGTCTTTCTTGTCGTTGACCTGGCTTCATCGAGGATGGCAAGCAAGACGATCCGTGAGTTTTCTGCTTCGTCGAGCGAGAACGTGCGTGTCAAACCAGCTTCTCCAGTCGGAGATGGCAACTTCAAGCTCAAGCCAGCCCTCATCAACATGGTGTAGGCTAGCCCATTCTGTGGCATGCCGCATGAGGATGCCAATGCTCATTTTCAGCATTTTCTAGAGATTTGCAACACCTTCACTATATGCGGGGTAAGCATTGATGCCATTCGCCTTCATTTATTCCCTTTCTCACTACTAGGCAAGGCAAAACAATGGTTTTATGCTAACCGCGAAGCTATAGACACTTGGGATAAGTGCACTAGCGCATTTTTGCTGAAATTCTTTTCAGTTGGGAAAACCAACGCCCTCCGGAATAAAATTGATAGTTTCTAGCAGCTAAAAGACGAAACAGTCCCGAAGGCATGGGATCGCCTCTAGGACTATATATCTGCTTGTCCTCACCATGGTATGCAGAGTTGGTTCATCATCCAAACCTTTTACCACGAGCTTAGAAGCTCTGCCCGTGAGTGTCTAGATGCTACTGCTGGATGTTCTTTCTTCTCTCTTGAGGAGAGCCGTGCAAAGACCCTCATCGAGAAGATGGTCGAGAACCAAGGTTGGTCCGATGATCGAGCCCAACCTTGAACCCGAGGAGTTCACCAGGTGGAAGCTCTGGACATGCTCGCTGCCAAGATGGACCTCCTGATGAAGAAATTGGAGGCCCCTGCTCAAGAAATTGTGCAAGCCATAGATGCTCACATGACTTGCGAGGTCTGTGGCAATACTGGCCTTTCGGGGAACGACTGCCTCGAAACGTGAGAAGATGCCCACTACGTCAACAACTCCAACAACAACAGGTATCGACCGAACAACTACGGCAATCAAGGCTGGAATTCGCGCCCAAACCTCCCATTTGAGAGGGCCTCAACAAGGTAACAACTTTAATTCCAGCAATTTCAATAATCAACCATCTCTTAGAGATCTAGTGTTTGGCTAGGGTAAAATCACTGAAAATATCAATAAAAAGCTTACTGCTAACGATAAAATCCTAGAAAGCATATACTCTAGGTTGGATTCATTCTCTTCTGCCATGAAAAGTCAACCGAGCTTTAATAAAATGATCGAAACCCAAATTGCTCAGTTAGCTGCAGCCATTCTTGTTACCAAATCATGGAAGATTCCAGGGCAACCTGAACCTTCAGTTGAAATGGTAAATGTTGTGACTACGAGACGATGTAAGGCGTCTCGTAGAACATATTGTGTTTGTCACGCAGGAGTCTCATGAGTCCAAGTAGAAATACCACAAGGAGCGCACCTGCCAAGAACCGCTGTCGAAGCCATCACGAGGACACCTCCTATAATGAAGGAAGATCCCGGAGTACGCATCATTTAGTGCGTGATTTGGAATCGCCGCATTGATGATGCACTCTGCGACTTGGGAGCCAGCATAAACTTCATGTCCAAGGTACTATTTAAGAAATTACACTATTCCACTTTGTCTCCTACAAATGCCCAGGTACAATTGGTGGACTCGACGATCCGCTATCCTGAGGGGGTGATCGAAAATGTGCCGGTCCGAGTCTGGGGACATTATGTCTCTACGGACTTCGTTGTCCTTGACACGGGGAGTGAGTATTCGGTTCCCCTTGTGTTGGGCCGGCCATTCCTGAACACTGCCTGGGCTAGGATTGACATGGATACAAGAGAAATCTTGTTCCATATCAACTGGACCCCGATATCCTTTCCATTCCGACCTCGGGAGAAGAAGGAGACAAAGCCTCTCACACCGAAGCAGAAAAGTGCCGAATGTTTCCTAAAAGCACTCCTCAGTGGGGAGCAAGAAATACTCGGTGGAGAGCAGTTCGAGTGGGACGAGCTGACAGGACCAATGAGCGCAGAAGAAATGGACCTCCTCGTAAAGAGATACAAGGAAGATCAAGCGGGAATTCCCTAGAGGAGCCGATCCCACCGCCACCAACACAAAAGAAGACCAAGAAGGTGTGGTGGAAGAAGGTTGCATCATCCGAACCACCCACTCCGGGATCGGACGATGACAAAATTAGCTGAAGACACGAGGAGTCCCGCTCACAGAATTTAAACACGAGCTCTCGCCGTGAGGAAAAATCGGTATGTATCTCATGTTTCCCTTCCAAATTTTATTTTCCATCATTGCATTTACACGTTTCCCTTTCCAAAATAAATGAATCACTTGTGCAATTAATTTGAAAGAGAGTAGAAAATTACAAGCATGGTAAAAATAAATGGAGAACATGCTGAATTTTATTTGAATTGGGTACATTTTGTAATTCCCATCATTTTTACCCTTTTCCAAAGTGCTTCATTTATGTCTTGTCATCAGCAATCAGCACAAAACATGTCCACCACACTCCACATGGCTGCACACTCATCAATTACCACAAAATATGACAACATGGGAGTGACTCCACTAACTTCCACTTTGGTCATGTCAATTTTGCATCTTACCTACCAAAAACCACCAAAGTGCCCATGCCCTAGTGTTGGACCTAGGCTAAATTTTTGTGCTGGTGGGAGGCAAAGTGGGCAGCACCCACATGCCTGGCTCAGGCGAACCAGCCTGGTTCGGCCGAACCAGGCCAGTTCGGCCGAACCACGGGGTGCCCTCCCCCTTGCCTATAAATGCTGGCCATTACTTGCTTGCTTCTTGCACCATCCCATTCTGAAAAATTTCCACCAGAAGCTCTCTCTCTTTCTCTCTCAAGTTCTTCTTTGGTTCTTGTTCAAGTTTGGTTCACTTGCATTGTAAAAAAAAATATTTTGCTTTGCTTGATCTTTGTGCTGAAAGTTGAAGGTATTTGTGGTGGGTTCCGACACCCACAAGAACGACTAACTTTTTGTGGTGGTTCTTCATCCCCGCAAGAACAACTAACCCTCTCGAACGACTGACTTGTTTTGCTTGTGCTAACCCCATATATTCAGTCCTTCGGGTAGTCCTTGCACTAACGTTTTGCAGGTAACATGTCCAAGCTCTTCTCCGCGTTCCGTCGCTCTGCCCGGCTAAGCAAACGCTCGGGCGAGGACGATGCTGGGAGCTCCCCAGCACCGTCCCGTGGTTTGAGCCGGATGGAGGTGACGAGCCAGGAGAGTCCAGCTTGGGCAGAGGCTCTGCCTCACACCCAGTTCGACAGCTCCTGGACGAGAGCGACATCGTGCTCCGGACGGACCAGGAGCGGGAGGTCTTCAACCTGCTGCGCCTTAAAGAGTTCATGCTTCCCCGTGTCTTCGAGCAAGACTTGCTCGTAAGAATGGGTATGAATGAAGAATTTCTGGAGGTGTTCGAGGCCGTTGGCTGGAGCAACTTCTGGCACATCAATGAACTAGGTTCGTACCTCCTCACCCTCGAGTTTCTTTCGACTCTTGCATCTAAATGGGAGGGTGTTCATTTTCTTCTCTTTAACCAAGAGTACTTCTGCTCTTGGAGGGATCTGAGTATGGCTCTTGGTTTTGATTGTCATTGTTCTTTAGAGTCCGCAAAAGCTTTGAAGAAGTTCAGACGGGACGGGTTTTGGAAAAACATTTCTGGGAGCACCAGTTGTTCGGCGCCTCGCACCAACAACATTCATAACCCCACCTTGCACTTCATGCATCGGTGGATGGCTATGACGATGTTCCCATGTTCCAATTTGCGTCCAGTTAATGTGGTTGAGTTGTGACTTTTATATGCCATGGTTAAACAAGTTGATGTTTCTCCTGTTCGGGACATGGTTACTCATTGGTCAACTTATCCATCTCATGTAGGTAGCGTGGCGGTGACTTCTCAGTTGGGCGCTCTTGAGGGCACCCAACTGACTTACATAGAGACACCACGCCCCGTTGTGGATTCCGAGCACTTTGTGCAAGGCCATATGATACGATGGGCGTCTGATGGGAATTTGATCATGATATATCGCGACTATACAACCGAAGTGCCCCTGCCTCGTGTAGAGCTGAGGTTGTATACCACCCAAAAACTGACCCTTTGGTTGAGCACCGAGTCGGATGACTCTCCTCCTCGGAGAGAGCCGGCTCGGTACAGTGTTGCAGGCATAGGGCCAGTCACCCGAGTTCGAACCAGGCGATATGCCGGACTTGCCACCTCACAAGAGCCAGCAAGTCCACTATAGCAGTCACACCGATGCACATATGCATTCGAGGCGGCTTATGACAAGTACACCGGTGCTGGGATGTCCGAAGCAGTAGGCTCTAGATAGTCCCAGGACCTAGATTACTTCACCGTGAGCCACTGGGATTACTCTCAGAGTACGGACTCTGAGTATTCCCAGGGATGGTATGGAGGGGGGTACGATAGTGCCTCCCAACCTTACTTCCATGTGTACTCTCAGTCCGCACGCTTCTCTACACCCAGTGGCTATGACATCGGTCAGGAGTTCTCCTACATCTCGACGACGACCGAGTCGACCTCCTCGACGACCGTACCAGGAACATCGAAGGAACGCTGGCACGCCATTCTCAATATCATCAAGAGAATAGCGGCGTGGTGGACTCTATAAGGTACGATGTCCAGCGGTAGACGGACCAGATGGCAGAATACTTCTCAAGATGTCAACCATGCCGATGAAAGGTCCAAGCTTGGGGGGAGGACCCCCACCAGGTATGTCCGACGTTCCCTTCAACATTTAGATTTTGCATTTTCCTTTCCTTTTCTATTTCCCTTACAATTTTAAATTCCATCTAAAAATGAAAAGACCAAAAATATTTGCTTTGAATAAAGTTAACTCCCAACTATGCATGGAATGAACCATATGCCTCTCACTTTGGAAATGATGAACAATTGCTGTGTCATTAATTTTGCAAGTGCTTTGTTTCAACTAGTTGCTTGATAGTGCTTGAGTTAATTGGCATGAGTAAAAATGAACCTGAAAACCTTGTGGGAGCACATGCTTTATTCCAAGTCTATTTGTTGTAAGGAATGATATAGTGAGATTATGGTTAAGTTCTACTTTTGCTCTTAGTATGGTGAAAATCTCGGATGTTTTATGCTTTCAAAAGTAAAGTTCCTCATTGGCTCAAAATTCCTACCAAAGCCATATGATAAGCTTAGTTGAAAACCTTCTACACATATGCTGCTTGTTATCTTAGTGAGCTTTGTCAAATTGTTGTGACCATTGTGAGGTACCTTTCATGCTTTCAAGATCGAGATTCACATACACACCACCTCTCACTTGCAAATTCCTACACTGGGAGTTAGCAAACTTTGCCATCATCCATCCACAAAATAAATGCTCCATGTTTTATGATTCCCTCTCCAAATATCCTTCAATAGAGACATGGGCTATGCAAAAAGAAAAAGAAAGAAAAGCATGCTAAGTAGCATGACAAAAAGAGAAGAAAAATGAGAAAAAGAAAAGCATGCCAAAAGGCATGGCAAAATATGAGAGAAAGAAAAAGAGGATAGCCCATGTTCTCGAAAAATAAATCAAGGATAGGAAGAATCATCCCAAGGAGTTCCACCATATTCCACTCCACATATTCCACACACTTGCACTTCTCGATCTAAAGGTATGATTTGATCCTCCTAAGGTCCGGTCTTTGACTTAGAAAAATATAAGATGCATGCATGCCTTCATCAATTGTCCCTAAACCACACAAAAAGCCTTATTAGATTTTAGGATGAAAGAAGGCACACGCCTTTGGTGAGGATTGAAATACCACTTGAGTGATTGAGTGTGCCAATTGAGGAACAACCTTACATTTTCAAAAAAATTGTGAAAACTCCGAGATAGGATCCTGAAAAGAGTAGAGTGGAATAAGACTGAATCAAAACTGTTCAACCGTTCAACCGCCCAAGACAAGGAGATTGCTATAAGCCCCATAGGAAAAAGGGTGACTTAATACTTTGCCGATGATTCAAGTACTTTTGAGTACTAGTTGTTTATAAAATTACCTACAAGACATTGACATTGTAGCAACTCTTGATCCACCGAGCCTAAGTTTTTATCTTTGCTCGAGGATAAGCAAAGGTCTAAGCTTGGGGGCGGTCGTTACGGCACGTTTTCGACCACCAATACTCGGGAATAAATTAGGCTATATGTGACATTCCATGCACTTAGGCTATACTCGGGAATAACTGGTGCCTTCGGCCGAACCGCCCCCACTGCACAACCACCTCCAGGAGCTGATCAGGTTCAAGGGATTGAGGCGGTGAAGATGGACGGTTCGACCGAACATGTCGGTACGGCCGAACCCATCCAATTCGGCCGAATCAGGAGGAACTGCCTCCTGACTCCCTTGGCCGGTACTCCACCTCAACTGCCATCATACACTATAAATGGAGGTGTCCCATGCCTGGTTTCACACACACTAAAGCCAAGGAGCTCATCTTGCACTTCTTTCTAGTAGAGTTAGGATAGTTAGTCTGAGAGTTAGAGTTGAGTCGAGCTGTGCCTCGGAGGTTCCAGAGTCGTCTTCAGAAGCTCTGGTATAAGCTCTTGTATCTTTTCCTTTCCTTTTGTAGACTTTGAGTTATCAATATAAGGTTATCTTTGTCATCTTGTATTGTCATTTATAGTTGCTTCTACTTTATTCTAGTTTCTATATTTCATGTTTAGACTATAGTTAGTTGTAGCTCTAGTGCTTCTAGATCTTGTTTAAGTCTTTGTCTTAGCTGGTTCTTCGATCTTGCTCAATACTTGTGGTGAATTGTCACTAGGGTATTGACAAGGTTGCTTGCTCTTGCTAGCGGAGTAAGTAGTTGTTGACTAGTGTAGGAGTGGTTCCTAGACTAGACAGTAACCTTAGTTTGCCCCTGCATCTACGGAGGTGGTAGCTATTAGGTGGTGACAGCCCTATACGGCCTACGTAGTCCATCACATTCGTCTCGGCCTATAGGATTGGTGGCACCCCTTCTCATCCCTTTCTGCGTGTCATAGGTTCTATTGTCCCAAAGCTAAGACATTAGAGTTAACCCTAATCTCTAAGTGCTGGTTCTTTAGCCACTGTATCTCTAAACCCGAGTGACATAGATAGATAAAGTACCTAGGAGTCCTCTATCTCTTCTCGTTGTCCTCCCAGCTATCTACTCCTTCTCTTTCCTATCTGAGCTTACCTTGAGCTGTGTGTCACGGTATATCCATTCCTATCCAATACCGTTATCACCTGTCTTGCTAGTCGTGTACCCTTCTCTGATAGTCTCGAATACTTATTTGCTAGTACTCTTGCCATAAGCTTCCCTATAGAAATATAAATTATGATACCTCAGATTACTCCCTGGTGAAGTGCTACAGCGGTAGCTCTGTGTGCTTGCAGAATATTTATATATTTTACTGAGCCATAAGAAAAACCACTGAAACGAACCTTACCCCAGTACCGGGATACAGAATCCTGATATTGAATCATAAGAAGTGTCAACAGGGGGCACAACAGGCATCACCCAGCGGCAGCAGGCGGCGGCCACGACATAGGGCCAGGCGGCTAGGGTCAGCACACCGCAGCCTCCTCCTCCAAACCAACCTCAACCATCCTAATCTGTTCCCTCCAAACCCACAATAATGCTATGGTGGCACAATGTCGATGATTTATCTTCAGTGTATCTGTCTAGGGGTATCTCAGAGAGTAGTATTGTGGGTCTCGCCGAGTTCTAGGAACGATGGTGCACACACAAGACAAAGATTTAGACAGGTTCAGGCTGCAAATTGCGTAATACCCTATGTCCTGTATGCTTGACTACTTTGTGTATGAGTTGAGTTGTTTTGGAGGGATCCCTGCTCCGCCTTATATACACGGGGAGCAGAGTTACAAGTCGGTTACATGATCCTAGTCGTATACAACAAGGGGTAATACAACATGGTACTTTGGGGAGTCTCCTAACGGTACAAAACTAGTTCTCTGAGTCAACTACGTCGTCTTGCACCATAGCCGCTTCATGGAGTATTTAGGCTAGACTCCTCTGCCAAGTAGTTTAGTCCTGTACATGAGTGGCCCTAGGGTTCCTGGTCCCACAAGCCCCCGAGCATTTTGCACCTTTGCTTCAAGTCTTGAATCTGCTTTAACATCTTTAAGGTTTGTCTTTTGATGACTCGAGTAGTTGGAGCAAACTCCAAGATGCTCTTGCCTTCAGTATCGAGTAGTTTTCCATTGGAGCGCATCTTTGATGCACCCAATGGGTGTAGCCTCCGAGCCTCTGACTACTTTTTAAGTAGTCATAGGTTTAAAGTAGTCTTCTGTCTTTATACGAAGTAGTTCAATGGCGTGCACCGAGTAGGTGCACCCATTGGGTGTAGCACCCGGGCTTCGAGTAGTTTTGTTAAAACTAGTCGAAGGTCTTCACTTGAATTAAGCCGTAAATTTTGGAAAGAATAAAATCCCTGAATATCCGCCAGTAGACCCCGAGCTTTAGATCAAATATCTTTGATTTAAAGATCTCAATGATATCTTGAAAAACCAATCGGTCGCAAATCTTGTTGGAGATAAGGAAAATATCCCAAATAAATCAGATCGCTATCCCAGAATATGAGGTGCCACCGCAGAGGTTTACTGTGCGGCACAGTAACCCTATCTTAGTGCTTATAAATACCAGGGGTATTAGCCAGATCCATTTACTTGTGCTTGTAAGCTAAAACCTTGAGCTTTCTTCCAGCCTTGAGCTTGCGCAACTGCCCAGCTAATCAGTAGCATCCAAGCCCATTCATCCACTCTTAGTATTGAATGCGTGAGAAATCAAAGGTACTTACCCGCTCAGCAGCCATGGGTCAGAAGAAAAGTGCCACAAAGAAGACTAATGATGAGCAGCCATCGAAAGCCACAGAGAAGAAGATGGTGAAGGCAAAGAAGTCCCTTGTGGATCCAAACACGAAGCCCAACACCAAGAACACGTCATCCCCAGGATATGCTTGGACAGATTGCACTGCGGGTGTAGAAGATCTGCAAAACCTGGTAACCCAAGGCCTCCTACTTTCCGCAGAAACCTTGCAATGGCGGTCTTGCAAAAATTTGCAATTTCCTACTGAGGATACCTACGAAATTCCATTGTCCATCTCTTTCTGTGAACGTGGGGTCGGTCTTCCAATTTCTCCTTTCTTCCACTCTCTCCTTAATTTCTATAAACTTCAACTACACCACCTTAATCCAATGGGATTACACACGTTGCAATGTTTGTTCATGCCTATGAGGCATTTTTAGGCATTGAGCCGAGTCTTCCTCTCTTCCGAACTCTATACCACATCAAACCACAACCTAGTTCTACTCGGATAGAAGTAGTCGGTGGAGCTGGTATTCGGTTTTGGCAAAGGATGAAGGACCATTGGTTTGATATGACACTGAAGGATTCTTGCGGGACGTGGAAGTCCGACTGGTTTATTATTGGTAAGTGCCTTGCTTTTCAACAACGAGTACTTTGTAATACTATTTTACCTGATGTAACTGTAATTTGCTACAGCAGGAAATCATGCGGAGAGTTGTCCGCCAAAAGATAATTGGTATCCCAAAAATCATTCAACCTGAAACTTGAAGCCAACTACTGAAGAAGCTGAAGAAGTACCCGTTTTGTTAAAGCGGGTAAAATCTTTGAAGAAGAAAGGATTATCTAGAGTCGAAATCACGTTCATCCTTTTAAAGCGAAGGGTGCAGCCACTCCAGAGGCGACAAGTACTCGGTTACGAGTATACTAGCAGCTCAGATCCATCTAGGATGGCGCCAGAGGAGATATCTGATGAGACAGTACTGATGCAGTTGTCTCGTTTCTTCACTGGAGTAACAGAGAAGCCGACAATTGTTGGAGAATGCTCGAAACTCAATCCACCAGGCCCGGTAAGTAGTCATTTGTATGTTGTATCCTTTGTTTATTCTCATTTTGATTGACTCTAGGTGTTTGTAACAACAGCCAGCTACTAAAGATGACGACAAGGAAGTTGGCGGGCTTGTGCCACAAGTTTGGGAAGAACTAGAACATAGTTCCCCACAAAAATCTGTTGAGGGCGATGCGGATCAGGATGCAACCACTGAAGTGGACACCGAGGTAGACGTGAAAATTGGAGAAAAAACCACAGGTAAACTTATTTTTAATGACATCGACTGGAATTTGATAATTTGTAGAACTATAATATATTTTGGTCATTAACTTGTGTAACTAGAAGCCTCACTTGAACTGCTGATAGTGCCCGTGGGGACCAAGCGAAAAAGAGCTGTGCGGAAAAAGGCAGAGATAATAACGGTTGATCGCATCTTTGACTGCGGGCACACTCTGTCAATCATCATGTCCAAGGAGATCACAGCTCCCCAAGGATCGTCCACGAGTAATGTGATGGACAGCAGAGCGACTGGCTCCACCGCTAGTTCAATGAGAGGAGTCTTGAAGCTGACAAAATTCACCTTCAAACTAAAGCCCAAACTTTTACCAAAGTAAGAATATCTAATAATAGATTCAATCTTGTTACTGACTTATAATTGTAACTAATCGTGTCACTCTTGATATGACAGAGCACCTACAGAAGCCTTGATCAAAGCCGTGCAATCTCTGGAAGCGGAAAAACAAATCATGGAGCCAGAGAGGCAATCTATTGATGCTACGACGGTTGAAAAGCCGCAGGGGTCCCTTGCTGATGCGGAGGAAGTTGGAGCAAAGTCAACCGTCGCTATGGAGGTGGATGCGGAGAAGACTAATGAATCAGCAGAAAATTTGGAGTTGAACCAACCACTCGGTGAAGTTCCAGTAGATCTACCGCATCTGACACGTGATGCAACACCTCCAACCATTGCTGATGAAGAAGAAGAAGTCGTCCGTGTAGAAGAAACAAATGAAGAGGTATGTCCAATCACAGAATATGTTAAATCTGGCCTGCCGATTCGTATTCTTTGGCCCTTATTTGTAAATGCCATGATGTCGGATCTGCGGAAGCCAAAACTGGAGGAGCAGAAGAGGAGAAGTCGACTGAACATGGAACTACTCCTCCACCGCAAACAGACGAGCAGCTAACTGTGAGTCCCTTGATCCCGCCGTTGAAATCAATCATTGTCTATATTATAATGCCACATTACTCGTTATGCAGGTCAATATTGAAGGGGAAATCCAAGGCTCAAAAGCCACTCAGCTAAAGAAACATCTCGAAGCCACACTGGTAATCATCTTGAATTGTGTAGTCGAATTGATAACAAAATATGCAATATATAACTGACCGTCATTGAACATATTCTTGCAAATGAAGTGGGTGAAATCAACAATGCTGGACTTGAAGCTCAAGTGAAAGAACTCGAAGAAGATCTGAAAGCCGCATTTGAAGCTCGTGAATCCACTCAAGTAGAACATCAAGAAATGATTGACAATCTTCACAAGCAAATAGAAGGTCTTGGCGATGAAAGATCCCGACTAGACGACCGAAACCACACCTTGAGGGACCAAGTAACAAGTACTCATATATGGTGATAGAGTAGTTCTGCCATGTCATGTTGTTGTGTTATAGTGACACCTTTGTCTGTTATACAGAGCTAAAGAAAGATCTTGTTGATGAGAAGAGTACCGCGACGTCCTGGTACAATGCTTTCCAAGCGAAGTCTGAAGAATGCAAGCGCCTTGATGAGTTGGCGAACAAAAATGCCATGGACTGGGACACAGAGCGTTAGAGCCATGTCAATGCGGAAAAATAGTTGGGGCAAGCACTGAAAGCACAACAAGCAAAACAACAAGAAGTAGAAGACTTGCAAGCTGAAAAGAAAGCACTCGAAGCTGCCGTGCTGCCACTTCTGGAGATGGTAACTCCTAAAATTGCCAATACAACCAACCAATCGCTCCTAACGCGACTGAACGAGTTGCCACACTAGATTACAAATTCCTGTAAGGACACAATGAAAGATTGTGTTAATCGGCTGATCGCCATGGTGAAGGCGCACAATCCAGCAGCGGAACTTGAAGTAGTCAAGCTGCCCGAAGAGGTGTCAGAGGAGCAATATGAAGCACTAGTCATAGAGACTGAGCCTATTGCTGCAAAGTTTATGGACTCCTTGGAGGAGTGATGTAATGAAACAATTTGAACAAGTCCTGTAATATAAGTACCTGTTTTAATTTTCCCGTTTAATTTACCATGGTTGAGTACTTTAGCTGTTGCATGAGTACTTTGTGAAGTATCTGATGACGCAAATCAAGTTGAGGGTTGGTCTATTTAAGACCAATTGGGCTGTTAGCCTGGAATACTACAATTTGTAATGGTAAAGTATGCTTTTACGCAAAAATATAGTACAAATGTACTCGCAGACACATCTAGGATAAAACTCTATCGAGTTCCTATAGTGTAAAAATCGAGAAGACTGGTGTAAGCTCATGATCGAGTACATAATACAAGAAGTCCCAAAGCTTTCTAAGAAAAGCGGAGCGTCAGAGGAATAGAGACTTGCACCTACAACCGTGTATGGGCTGGGGCAGCTCAACCAAGACTTCTAAGGCTTAGTGCCACTCTCATAAAAAATAGTCTTGGATCCTTTGTGCAAGTAAGTACCTTGGGCTTGAGTCTTGACTAGTGTCTATTGACAAACAAGCTTAGACAGGGCCCCTCTAATGAAGGTTAGTTTTCTAACGAGTAGAAGAAGAGTAGTTGCAACTGTAGTCAGCAAGCAAAGATCACCTTTATTGATCATTAATCATGAAGAATACACTGGAGAAGTTACATAATTCCCATGTTATGGGTAGAATTTCTGCAGATGTTCAATATTCCATACATTAGGCAAGTCTTCACCCTCTTCAGTGTGTAGGCGATAAGTTCTAGCCCCAATAACTTGTTTGACATTGAATGGTCCTTCCTAGTGTGACATAAGCTTGTGCAGGCCATCACTCTTCTGGATGCGCCAAAGTACCAAGTCTCCTATGACGAAGGAACGAGGCTGGACAGAACATTGATGATAATGCTGTAGGCCTTGAAGATAATGCGTATTCTGGATGAGAGCTGCAAATCGAGCTTCTTCAATGCCATCAACATCTTGGAATCTTTCTTGCTGGGCGAGTTGTTTGTCGTAATTTTCTAGTCGTGGAGCCTCCCAAAGAAGATCATCAGGTAAAATTGCTTCAGAACCGTAGACCAGAAAGTATGGCGACTGCTCGGTTGCATGGATAAGCTGAGTGCGTAGCCCCCAAAGTACTGCGTTTAGTTCTTTAGCCCACTTGGCACCGTATTTCTTTATGGGTTCATAGAGCCGGGGCTTTAGCCCTTGGAGTAACAGACCATTGGCCTTCTCAACCTGTCCATTGGCACGTGGATGAGCCACTGAAGCATAATGGATCTCGATCGAGTACTTGTTGCAATATTCTTGGAATGCCTCACTGTTGAAGACTGATCCCAAGTCGGTGATGATGTTGTTTGGAATGCCGAATCTCTATACAATGCCATCAAAGAGTTTGATTATGTTTGCAGCAGTTGCTTTGACTAATGGCCGAACCTCAATCCACTTGGAGAACTTGTCGATGGCTACAATAAGCCACTCGAAACCACCAGGAGCTTTGGTTAATGGACCCATAAGGTCGAGGCCCCAACTAGCAAAAGGCCAAGACAATGGTATGGTGTTGGGTTCATGTGTTGGAACATATGCTTGACGAGCGAAGAATTGGCAGCCTTGGTACTTCTTGACAATGTCTTCTACATCCGCTTTAGCAGACGACCAGAAAAATCCAGCCCTGTAGGCCTTCCCGTCTAGTGTACGTGAGGCATCATGATTGCCACATACACCTCCATGAATCTTCGATAGTAATGCTCGCCCTTGATCAGCAGTGATACACTTCATCAGGATGTTGACTGAAGCCCCACATCGATAAAGTGTATTATCCACCATGACATAGTTTGCTGCTCTGCGCACAATGCGTGCTCTTTCGTTTTTATCCTCTGGAACCTTCTGATGCTTTAAGTAGTTGATGAAAGGAGTCATCTAGTCGGTGTCGATCATCATGACTTGTTGGTCTGGCAGAGGTTGATCAGGTGTACTTGTCTTGGTCGTCGGCTCCTTAATTGATGGTTGGTGTATTTCTTGAACAAACACTTCCGCTGGTACATCCGTGCGGTGTGATTCCAGCTTAGACAAGGCATCGGCAGCAACATTGTTGTCGCGGATGACATGATGAAACTTTAAGCCATAAAAAATTACGCTCAAGCTTATGTACTTTCGCGCAATATGCATCAATAGTCTCTTTGGAGCAATCCCAATCTTTGTTGACTTGATTGATAGCCACAGCAGAATTCCTTAAGACAACTAGTCATTTGATACCGAGAGATGTAGCCAGACGGAGCCATGCAGCATAGCTTCGGATTCTACCTCATTGTTAGTAGCTTTGAACATAATTTGCAGAATGTATTTAAGCTGATCACCTTTTGGAGATATGTGTAATACGCCAGCTCCCGCACCTTCCAATTTCAACCATCCATCAAAATACATGACCCAGTGCTCCGGGCGAGTAGTTGATCTGGAGTATTGAACTTCTGTCCACTCGACCGTGAAATCGACAAGGGTCTGAACTTGATAGTTGTTTGGGGGACGAAATCAATTTGAAAAGCCCCTAGTTCTGCCTTCCATTTGCATATGCGTCCAGTCGCATCAGGGTTATTCAGAATCTCACCCAGCGGAAACTTGGTGACGATTGTAATGTCAAAGGCATGGAAATAATGCCTTAGGTTCCGACGGGTGATGAAAACTGCATAGAGTAGCTTCTAGACTTGAGGGTAGCGAATCTTGGATTATGAGAGTACTTCACTGATGTAGTAGACTGGCCTCTGTACTGGAAATACATGACCTTCTTCTTGTCGCTCAACCCCAATTACTGTGCTGACCACGTGTGTAGTGGCTCCAATGTACAGAAATAAGTGTTCGTCTTTGGTTGGTGCTATGAGTATAGGAGGAGTAGTCAAGTAAAGCCTTGAGTTGTTCGAAAGCTTGGTTTGCCTTGTTTCCAGACAAACTGGTCTTGCTTCTTGAGTAGTTTGAAGAAAGGTAGACCTTTTTCTCCAAGTCTTGATATGAATCTGTTGAGGGCTGCGATACAGGCCGTGAGCTTCTGCACATCTTTAACGTTCTTTGGGGCTTCCATGTTAAGGACAACCATGATCTTGGTTGGACTAGCCTTGATTCCTCTATGACTGACCATGAAACCCAGCAGCTTCCCTGAAGGTACGCTGAAGACGCACTTAGTCGGGTTTAATTTCCATTGGAATTTCCTGAGGTTGTTGAAGGTTTCTGTCAGATCATCGATGAGGTTTTCTGGCTTCTCTGACTTGATGACCACATCATCAACTTATGCCACTACATTGATGCCGAGTTGTGTGGTCAGACACTTCTGTATGGCGCGTTGATACGTGGCTCCTGCGTTCTTCAATCTGAAGGACATTGTGGTGTAACAATAAGCTCTGAAGGGTGTGATGAAGGTTGTCTTGATCTGATCCTCTTTCTTCAAAGCTATCTGATGATAACCTGAGTAGCAGTCAAGGAAATAGAGTAGTGCGCAACCAGCAGTTGAGTCGATGACTTGATCAATGCGCGGAAGACCCATGGGGTCTTTTGGGCAATGCTTCTTGAGATTCGTGTAGTCGACACACATCCTTCACTCGTTGTTGTTCTTCTTCCTGAACAGTACTGGATTGGCCAACCACTCGGGGTGAAAGAGTTCTTTGATGAAGCCAGCCGCGAGTAGTTTCACGAGTTCTGCCTTTATGGCGTCGCGTCTGTCTTGAGCAAAGCATCTTAATCGCTGCTTTTTGGGTTTTGCATTTTTATGAACTTCAAGTTGGTGCTCGACAAGTTCCCTTGGGACACCAGACATGTCAGATGTTTTCCAAGAAAATATATCTTTATTATCACGGAGGAACTTGACGAGCTTGTCTTCCTATTTACAATCTAATTCTGCTCCTATAAGAGCAGTTTTGGATGAGTCGCCCGTCCGAAGATCGACAGTTTTGATTTTTACGTCTTCAGAGGGCTCGAAGTTGGTGTTGAACTGGGCGCATCAATGCTGGTATGTCACGCCGGAGTTGTTACCACCCTGTTGGAACGTGGAGTCATTTGCGTCGTCGTCCTTTGATGGCTTAGGAGCCGGCTCGTAGTCCATGCAATGATCCATGATCCGGTCGAGGTCTTAACTTGTTATCTTGCTAATCTCTGCGGCATACATTCGGATGCGGAGTTGGAGAGTCCGAATGGGAATCGGTCCGTGTGGTTATCCGCTGGTGTAGCCGGCTCAGAGTCCCCAGCTCTTTCCATGATGGGAAGAGAGTTGTACCCGGACTCTACTTGATGAGTCCCAGTCGAAGTTGGAGTTGGAGTCAAAGTCGAGCTTGAAGTCGAAGTCGTAGTCGAAGTCAAAGTCGAAGTCGATGCCGAAGTAGTCGTTGAGAGTTGATTCTCGACAAGATCGTGTAGCGGCTTTGGAGGGGCCGCCGTCATCGAGTACGGGCCCGGATGATCCGCCAAGTAGCTTGCGGATTTTCCTTCGCCAAGGGCGACGTAGGTCCAGCCGCCGAAGACGAAAGTCACGCCTTCCTCAATGTCGCGGGTGTTGATCATCGATCCCATCGCGCCTGATGGTGAGCTTGCGGCGAGTGGCCCCACGGTGGACGCCAAGTGTCGAAGATTTATCTCCAGTGTATCTGTCTGGGGCTATTTCAGAGAGTATTATTGTGGATCTCACCGAGTTCTAGGAACGATGGTGCACACACAAGATAAAGATTTAGACAGGTTCAGGCCACAAATTATGTAATACCCTACATCCTAAAAACTTGATTGTTTTGTGTATGAGTTGAGTTGTTTCTGGAGGGGTCCCTTCTCCGCCGTATATACACGAGGAGCAGAGTTACAAGTCGATTACATGATCCTAGTCGTATACAACAAGGAGTAGTACAACATGATACTTTGGGGAGTCTCCTAACGGTACACAACTAGTTCTCCGAGTCAACTACACTGTCTTGCACCATAGCCGACTGCTTCATGGAGTATTCAGGCTAGACATGTACATGAGTGACCCTAGGGTTCCTGGTCCCACTGTCAGGGAACATCTTGTCATTTCAGAATAACAGGAAATTATCATTTCCACCGTCAACTTTGGTGGGATTCTATTCTGCAGTGGAATTCATCCTTCTGATATAAAGTAGGTGTTCTGTGTGTTCATGGGAATCACCTTGGCAAAGCACATTAAGTTTCCATTATGTGGTAGTTCGTCTGTTTGCATCCATAGCAAGTTGCGGATGATGCTTAGAAAAATCTTGCCAAAAGTGGATTTAACGAATGTTGGTAGAGGATCATTTGTTGTCATATTGACAAAAGATATAGAATTCCCTGTGGTTTATACAACAGTGCTACCAGAAAAAATTGTATAGAATTGACAAATTGTGGTCTTTACCTGGTCTTTTAGATAAAAAAAGCTGTTAAAACTAATAAGTTTTTCTGATGCAAAAACATATATCTAGCCCAAGTTGCATGCAGGAACAACTGTTATAATTTGTTACTAATTTAGTGGTATGGCCAATATTTTTTATTATGAATTGATTATATTTTCAATTGTCAGGTTGCTATAACAGATATTAAGCGTTGAGATGTGCAACAAGGAGTACGGCTGCACTTCGATTAGTTTCGCCAGTCAATTTAAAGTGATGAATCTGTACTTATCTAACACTAAATCTTCTTCAGAACCAAAAGGGATCAGTTTAGTCAAATAAAAGTTTCAAGGCTTTCGGGAGATCAGTTTGGTCAAATTTATAGGATGGAGAACAGTCAAAATACCATGGTGCCACTACCAGAATCATGCACATTGGCACCGGGTGGGAAAGCCCTTTAGCACCGGTTTTCCCACCCGGTGCCAATCTTCCGGTGCTAAAGGGTGCCACCTTTAGCACCGGGTCAAATAACCGGTGCTAAAGGTGGGGGCACTAGCCAAAAATATTTGCATATTTGCGTGTTGCGGGATTCGAACTCAAGACCTCTTGGCTCCTGCGCGTGCACCCACCTAACCATCTCACCTGCACAGTGCATGTGATAGGATTAAAGATGCGCTCCTTTTGAAGTAGCATGTGACACCTACATTAGCACCGGATCGTATTTACGAACCGGTGCTAAAGGGCCTTTAGCACCGGGTCGTAACACCACCCGGTTCTAAAGGGTGACCCTTTAGCACCGGGTCGTAATACCACCCGGTGCTAAAGGAGGGGGACCCTTTAGCACCGGGTTGTAACACCAACCGGTGCTAAAGGGGACATTTAGCACCGGTTGGTGTTCCAACCCGGTGCTAAAGGGTTCCCGAGGGCGCCCCAATTTCGCACCCGGTGCTAACGTTACATTAGTACCGGATCTTAAGTGCACCGAGGCATATGAGGGGTGCGGATGTGAGTTATTCTTGTAGTGTGCACTGGAACATACTATTAAACTTATCAATTGTATTGCAGAAGTGAAATTGTTTAGGAAATGCAGATGCTTCTTCTTATACTTGTAAAATTATTCTGAATATGCAGATGCTACTAACTTCAGGTAGAACTATCCGGCTCTCAATTTAATCACCCTGAAATGAACCATTGCCACACACTAATTGAGAAAACTCTGATTTGAGTTATGCTAACCACTGTTGGTTAAATGGTTTTCAATCCTTTGTTGCCGTGTGCCATTTCTTTAGACCAAATCATGTCAGAATGCAGTAAGAACATTTACGTGCCATTGCAAATTGAGAGCATGCCCATTTTATTGATGTTAAGTTTTAAAGCAGTGAACAGTTGCAAATTGAGAGCATGTCTATTTGGCTGATGTACGAGGTGTTATCTTCATCTGCTCTCAAGGTCTGATTCTTCTCCTGTTTCTAATCCATCAATGCTGCTTAGTTTAATTCATCCATTTTCCTCCGTGGTCACAACACTTTGTGGTCACTGATTTAGTTTCTCTTGCAGAATTGAGTACCCAGTGCGTGCTTATGTATCATGCTGGACTAATGAGAAAGAATACCTAAGGAGGTCTACTGCCAGATAAATTTGTTGCACGAGGTTTGCCATTGTCACTTACTTCCCCTAGCATGTTGATGTTTCTATTGCTCCGTGAAGGCTGCCAAATGCATATAATCATATTCCTGATGTTGATTAACTCAGCACAGTCCCAGAATTAGTCATTATTGCCATGATGAGAAAATCATTTAGTGTCTGCAGAAGCACAATGCACTCCAAATTCAGTAATGGTTATGATGGAGTGAGGTTAGAGAGGTTGCATGCTATCTGTAGAAGCATAATGTACTTCAAATTCAGAGATGGTCCAACTCAGTTTCTATACATTTAATTAGATAACAAGGTGTCTATTAGCCAAGTTACCTTCCCCAATCTTGAGTTGGCATGAAGGCCACACGAAAACAGACTCTAGCAGGAGTGCTACATGTTAAATATATAACAAGGTTTTTGTTAGCCAATTTACCTTTCCCAATCTACTACTTCCGGCAATGCTAGGCAGAGTGCTACATGTTTAAATCTGATGAAGAACTTTGCTGGCATTGAAATCATATGACCTGAATTCTTTTTTGGGAGGTAACTAGAAGGAAGGGATAATTAAGAATGGAAGGGAAAAATATATTCTAGATAAGGACTTAGCCTGTGTCTTTCTATCATGATAATGATCAGAGTTTGATACCTAGAAATGATATTGTAATCTCTTCATGTGAAGCAAATATATATTTGTAAGAATATACTTTAATACAGTTTTTGTCGGTGTTCGGATCGGTCGCCCGACACTAACTAGAACGAATGCGTTGCGTCCACTCTCTCGATGGTTGGTGCAAAGGCTAACAAAATGGCACGTGGTTTATCCTGGTTCCGGCCATGGGGCCGTACGTCCAGTAAGTGGCATGCACGCACTGTATCACTTCGCACCAGGGTGCTTGTAGTAGGGGTTTACAAGCAAGGCGGGAGAGGAAGAGAAGCCTCCAAGTGCCAAGCGTCTAGGATGGTCGCGTTGTCAGGGTTGTAGTGTGTTCTAAGAGTTTGATGTTGTCGCTCTTGTTCCTTGCTGCTTGTCGCCGGCCCCTGGCCGGAAGTCTACCTCCTCCTTTTAAAGTTCAAGGGGGGCAGAGATACACATGTTGTATAGTTGAATCTACTGTCATCGGACACGAGAGAGCATGGCGTTGGGCGTGGCAATCGTCCTTGCGGATCCTTCTACCCGGCGCAAATCGATGAGCGTCTGCCAGCTCCAGTAGATGGCGTGGTGGTTTCTGTAGAAAGTACGCGTCCCCGTGCTTGTCCCATAGCGTCTTCGAGGGGTCATGCTGACCGGCATCCATGCCAAGTCATCATCCGTACACCCGTTTGAGGGTTCTCCCATGATTTGTCGAGGGCTTCGTCAGGGGTCAGTACGGGAGTTGGCAACATAGGAGCACCGGAGCTGGCAGCATAGGGTTGCACAGGGCCTCGCAGGATGGCACAGTGACGGGACTTGGCCAAATAGTGATCGGAGTCACGCACAGCGTCGAGGATGGCCGCACAATGACCGGAGTTGGCGGGCGTGGCTGAAGTCATATCGTCTGTGCAGCATGGCTCGAGATCAGCCTTTTGACTTTGGCGTCCCACGGTAGCGCTGAGCATTGAATGCGTCTGTTGGTGGAGCAGTCAGGGGCGCGCGTGTGGTGGGTCGAGGGGTAGCCTCGAGTGAGGCAGAGTTTCTAGAGTAGAGGGCTGCGCGGGGTTGGACCGCGGAGGCCTCGATCGAGGCGGAGTTTGCTGTTCGCTCGAGGGGGGGGGTCAGCAACCTCGATCGAGGCGGAGGTGGAGTGCGCACTGGGACCCTTTCGGGGGGTCTCGAATGGGCCGTTGGCCTATGTTGGGCCGTGGGTTTTGTGCACTTAGACCTTCGTCGGTTTGTGGAGATTCGATTGTGATTGATTCGCGTTCTTCAAGTGTGATTATCCCCTAGGTTAGGGGACCCCTTATGACCGTCTCCAACAGTAGCCCCAGAGCCTTGGCCAGACGTGGGTTAGTCCGGCAAAGGCTTGCGTTTCTGCAACGACGTCTCGGGCGCTTCGTGTGGGGTTCTTCCTTTGAACTTGTGAGAGTTTCCGTGGGGGGCGCGCTAGCGCACCCGCGGGTGTATCCCCCGAGGCCTTGGAGGAGTGAGTATATTCATCCAAGGGCAATGAGCGTTTGGTTCTATGGCCTGCCGGGTGACGTGCTTGCCCAGCGTTTGTTTCAGCCGGCCTCAGCATTTTTTCAGCCGACATCGGCAATTTATGCTGGTGAGGCAACGTCATACCCATACAGACCATTCTCTGAAGAGTTTGCTCAAGCATTCGAGGGGGTTGACCCGACACAGGATCTCGTACTCAGGTGGTCGTGTGCTTTGTTCAAAGGATATGGGTGTGGTGCGAGGAGCCCCCGAGCCCCGACCTGAGTAGGGTCGATCAGGGGAAAGCCTTGACTTTGAGTTACGACCCTTGTCGCCCTTCCGCAGGGAGGAGGGGTGAGGCAGTCAATGCTACCCTCAAGCGGGCCACGAGTCATTGGATGCTTTGGTGAGCTACGGGTGGTTCAAGTGGACGTCTGTTCCCCGTTCGATAAGGGTCAGCTTCGTGGTCCGGAGACACGTCTCATGAAAGCTCTTGCGAAGGTTCGCTAGGCAGGGCTCGACCCCATTCGATAGGGGTCGAGGGCTCGTTGCTCTCCCTCGTTGGGATCCCTTGGTCTATCTTCCCTTGTCTGATCTTGAACACAACGCTGGGCACCCCCGAACTCCGTGTTTGAGGATAGGCTCAAACGAGTGCGCCTGAGTTGCCCCTGACTCTATTGATCTGGGTCGCCTGTCGAACCATCGATGGGCCAGGCTTCGAACCCCTGACCAGTAGGGCCTCACGAAGAGGTGCCTTACATTGGAAGGTACTCCCGGAGAGATTTTCTCGCTTGGTCTTCGGCTTGACCAAGTCGTGGACGCGGACGTGGCCGACGTGGCCCGGGGCAGACGGGGCGGGCGCGCCTTTTTAGGCGAGAGCGACGCACGCGGGGCGGTTTCGAAGAGACATGCTACAGTCCCACCTTGGATTGCACGTGCGTGGGTTTTTACTCCCAGATGGGGCCCAGTCGTCAGTGATAGCGGCACCCACCGCATTAATTGCACTCGGGTATAAAACGAGGAGTCGGAGAGGTTATCCTCCTTACCTTAGCCATTTGCCATCCCCCGCTCTTGCTTCCCTAAGCTCTGCAGCAAGGAAAGAGAGAGAGATTCCGCATGAGTGCACCGCCGAGATTCGTTCCACCTTCCTTTGTCCGCCACCATGGTCGAGATTAGGGACCCTGTGCTGTGGAGCCCGTCCATCGCAGATGCGCACTACTTTGGGAGCCTCACCGAGGTCGGGTTGCTGCCCAAGATCTCGACTCCGGAGAAGCCGGAGTGGATTGCTCCGCCGCCGTCTCACGGGGAGCCCAACCCCCCGCCGGGCTACGTCGTCAGCCTGGCGCGGCTGGACGAGCGGGGGTTCGGCTTCCCTGTGGGGCGATGCATCCGGGGGTTGTGCCACCACTACAAGGTGGAGCTACACAACTTCGCCCCCAACGTGATCTTGCAAGTGGCATTCTTTGTCACCGTCTGCGAGGGGTACTTGGGGGTCGAGGCGCATTGGGACCTGTGGTTTCACCTCTTCCGGGGTGAGCTTCACACGGCCGCTGGTGAGGCGAGGTGGGTGCAGAAGGCCGTCCGCACCGGTGGCCTCGCCATCCACGCTCGGGAGAACAAGAAGCACCTCTACGTTCTCTGCACGATGACCTCCAACAACCAAGACTGGGACAATGGGTGGTTCTACCTGTGCAACGACGACGGCCGACTCCCGGCGTACACCGGCAAGGTTCTGCGGGAGAAGGCGATCACCTGGTCGCACGGCGTGTCCCCGCCCAAGCGACAGGCTAAGCTCGGGGTCTTCACTGATGCGTTGCGCTCCTTGGCGAGGGCCGGGCTGACGGCGGCAGCCGTAATCGCGAACTTCCACCGGCAGAGGGTGGCCCCACTGATGGAGCGCAAGCTCCCCATCTACTACCTGAAGCCGGGGGCGCCGTTCGAGGGTTCCCGCATGATGGAGGAGCTGCTCGCCCCTGGGCACGTGGGCTAGAGGGCGAAGTGTGCAGTGGAGGGTAGCAAGATGGACTGCTCTGACGCCACGTTGTGGGCCATCAAGATGCGTCCCGAGGCGGGCCATCTCCAATTTGTAAGTTGCTCGATTCCAATTTCGTTAATTCAATTCGCTTTATGCATGATCTCTATTTCTGACTCTGGTGGTGATCTCAGGGGTTATCTTGCAAGGGGTATCGTTTGGATCCCCACTTGTAACACCCCGCCTTCCAAAGCCGCCCCGCACAGCCCTTCCGAGGGGCGTGCACGCGTACACATAGCACCCTGCTTACACTTTCGTCCTCGCTTCGTGTAAAAGGGTCAACTTCAAGGTGCTATGGTTGGAAGATAAGGGCTTATAAGTTGACTCCACCCTTGCTAAACTAGCAATGTGGCACTAAACACGTGCATCCTGCACTCATGGGCCAGTATTGGGCCATACAAACAGGGCCGGGTGTGACATACACCCCCCCATCAAAGAACCCGACGTCCTCGTTGGCACAACTCACCCACACGGGCAAATGTCCAGGAACGTTCCCCCTTAGCGCACGACGTATGTCCAGTACCGGCGCCATAGTCCATGCCGTATGCCCTACCCAGGCCACACGCGCCATGCGCCCTATGCCCACACACTGACCCGTACGCGCAACCACGAGGGTCGGATCTGATACCATTTGTAACACCCCGCCCTCCAAAGCCGCCCCGCACAGCCCTTCTGAGGGGCGTGCACGCGTACACATAGCACCCTGCTTACACTTTCGTCCTCGCTTCATGTAAAAGGGTTAACCTGAAGGTGCTATGGCTGGAAGATAAGGGCTTATAAGTTGACTCCACCCTTGCTAAACTAGTAATGTGGCACTAAACACCTGCATCCTGCACTCACGGGCCACTACTGGGCCATACAAACTGGGCCGGGTGTGACACCACTTCCCGAGGTCCGTGAGGTGAACCGCCTTCTTGCCGAGAGGCAAAAGCGTAGCAGGACGCCGAGAAGAAGAAGCGTGAATGGAAGCAGCGGCGGAAGACCGCTCCTGAGGTCTGTGAGGCGAACCGCCTTCTTGCCGAGAGGCAAAAAGCGCAGAAGGACGCCGAGAAGAAGAAGCACGAATGGAAGCACTGGCGGAAGACCGCTCATGAGAAGGAGAACCGCAAGCGGGAGGGGAGAAGGAGGGTCACTCCCCATTGACCACCCCCGAGCCGGACGATGACTCGTCCGATGATCTCGCAGGACCCCCGCCGCCGGTAGTGATGGAGGAGGAGTCCACGCCTACGATGGCGCAGACCCGGATCGCGCCCGCTTCGGCGGCAGGTGGGGTGACCCTCAACGCACCCGCGCCTTCAATGGCACAGACGCCCGTCGTGCCTGCCTCCACGGCCGCGTCGAGGGCCCGATCCGGCTCGAGCGGTGCGCAGCCCCCGAGCAGATCAAAGAAGCGCAAGTTGGCGGAAGTCACTCGGTAAGATATGTGCTGCTCTTGTGCATTGTTTGGCTTATGCTTTTCCTTTGCTTGAGTTTGATTGGATGTTTCTATCAGCCGAATCGCGACGCCCTCCTTCCCCTCACTTGCGCCCGCCAAGGCGCTCAAGTCGGGGGGGGGGGGGGGGGGGAGGGGGGCCACGCCGCACACGGCGGCACAGTCCTCGACCGGGGCGCCTCGGTCGACCAAGGCGGTCGTCGCCCAGTACCAGGCGGCGCTGGCGCAAGGGACAGAGCGCACAAGGTGAGGGCTCTGTGTGGGGGATGTTGCGGGCTCCGGGGCCACGAGCCGTTCGTAGGAGCCAACTCCCGCCACTGTCGGAGGAGGAGAATAAGTGCCCGCGCCCACGAGCAATGCCACAGTCTAGGCGGGCGCCGATCGTGCTGGGGACGCGGCCTGGACAACTGATGGCGGGGCCGACAATCGTGAAGCCATGGTGGAGGCGCCAGAGGTCGAGGCTCCGGTCGTGGTCATCCCGGACCTTCCCGCGGAGGTAGCCCTATCCGCAGAGGTGGCAGTGCCGGGGCTCGAGGCCATGGACAGGGCACCCCTAGATCATTCTGCGAGTGCGGCCCCACCCCTCGAGAGCGGGTGTGGTGGCCAGTCCACGCCACCAGCACCGGTTGTAACGGCTGAGGAAGACTGTAACATCCTAAAAATGCCTATTTTGAAAATTTAGTAATTAAATTGTTTTTATTTAATTTAATGCTCATATTTATCTAAGGAAAATAAATTATTTATGAGAAATAAAATTAAATATAAGGTTAGAAACATTTTTGTTGCATTCATGCTGGCTGCATTGAGTTTTGTTTGTGTGCGGTTCAATTGGAATTTAAATTCTGTTTAAATTCGAATTTGAATCGTTTAGTTTGGAGCCCTAGAAAAGTTTCAGCAGCCCGAGTTTGATTTCCCTCCCTTAACTCTTTCCCCGGCCGAACTAGCCCCTCCTACTTTTTCAGCCCAGCTCGGCCAGCCCGCCAGCCAGCCGACCCGCCCCCACTGCTCCGCTTGCGGCCCGGCCCAGCGGCCTGCTTCGCCCCGCTACCGCGCCAGCCGCTCCGCCCGTCAGCAGCCCAGCTTGGCCCATCAAACAGCCCGTGCGGCGCCCGCTTCCCTCTCCCAATGCGGCCCAGCAGCCGGCCCACCTCACGCCGCCTCCCGCCATTGACACGCGGGGCCCGCGTGTCAGGGCCGTCTCCCTCCTCCAGCCGAGTCCGACCCGAACACGCGCCGGAGTCCGGCACGGCCACGGCACGGACGCCGAGGCCCACCCGAACTCTCCCTCGGCCACTCATCAAATAGCCGCCGCTGCTCCCAATTCCCCCTGTCGAAAACCCAAGCCGCCGCCTCTAGCCGAGCTCGCATCGCCGCCGCCGCTTCCGAACTCTCCGTCGCCGCGGATCCGCCGTCTCGCCGTCGCTCCGGTCGAATTAGCCGTCGGAGAAGCTTCCCTAGCAGGTAAGCTCACTCCCGAGGCCCTCCTTGCTCTCTCTCGTCCTGTGCTGCGAGCTCACCGCCACCACCCGATCGCCGCCGCCGCCGCAGCTCATCGCGCGCCACCCCCGCTGCTCCGCCGCCGACGAGAACCCGCCCACTCAACTCGTCGCGTCGCCCCGAAGCCGTAGCGCCAATCTCCGCCCCAAACCGAGCTTCCTAGCTCGTTTTCGAGCTACGTCGGCGAAGCGCCGCCGCAGCCGACCCAGCGCCGCCGCTCGTCGCGCCGCCGCCGCCGATCCCCTCCCCTTGATCCAATCTCGGCCGCCCGATTCTAATCCTACGGCCCAGATCAAAAGCCAACCTGAGTCAACTATAGTCAATACCGGTCAACCCAGTCAGCCGAGCCACTTTTGCAGCAGAGCCCCTGCCCTTTTTCGAAATCAACCCGCGGTCTAGATCAATTCAAAAATAATTAGAATTAGGTCCTGATTTTTACAGAAAACCCCCTGACTTATTTAAAAATAGCACCCGAGGTCCTGTCTTGGTTAATTTGCGATTAAACCCTCCTGTTTTTATATAAAATTATGTTTTAGCCCCTGAGTTTTTGCAAATAAGCCCCTGGAACTTTTAAAACTTTGCCAGCAAGTCCCCGAACCTTAGAAAAGCCATAACTTCTCCGTTTTAGCTCCGATTTGAGTGATTTTCGCGCTCACGTGTTTGTAGCGAAGCGTAGATTAGTTTCTAAGCCTTCTTTTGTTCTGTTTTTATTGTTTGGTTTACTGTTCTAATAGATTAACATTGTTTGTATGTACTGGCTTGTATGGATGCTTGTGTGTTGATGTATGAGTCCAGTCGGTGAGCCGTACGCGTTTGAGTTCGAGGGTTATGAGGAGCAGGACCAACAGCAGCAGCAGGAGCAGCAGCAACAGTTGGACGAAGGCAAGTACAGCACGGACAATCCTTGCTACCTAAACACACCTTTACATTATTTACTGCATATCCATGTGTCTAAATTGTTCCTATTAAGGTTATACCTAGTTTTGTTTATCCTATACCTTGATTACCTTGGGTTATTGCATTTGGGTAGAACTTTGCTAGGCGCAGCTACTGTCACCTCTGCTTAACCGTTAATCTTGACTTAATGGTTCACTTCAATGTTAATGGTAAAACTTACTTTTTAGCAACATGGAACAGGGAGCTAGGGCGTATGCTTCATGCTTGGCCCTAGTGTCTCTCCGTAAGGACTGGTTCTTAAAGCGGCAACCCAGGAACCTGTCGCCACCGCTGGAACTATAATGGCTCTGGTCTTGGATAAGTAGCCTGTACGGCTCTAGCTTGACAGTAGTTACCGACGGGCCGACGGCGTTATGAGAAGCATGGGTGAGAGTATGGTTTGATCCACCGAGGACGGAGTATCCGTCGGCTATGTCCCCGTGAGGCACAGTCCCGTGTTGGGAGCCACCGTATGGCGGGGGTTCCACACGTTGCGCTATTTATTTTGTTGTTGTTATTCTTTTCCGCGCTTGGACGCCATTGACCCCCTCGTGTTGCGACATGAGCGTCAGTCAATCTCGGTGCCTTGGGTCATGCTGCCTAGGTTGTACCATAACGGCTACTGTTTCGTTAGGGTGTCTTGTGAAAAGCCTCGTAGCGTCCCTATGCAGTCACACCTTGGAAGTGTTGATGTGCGTGGTTGGGTGCAAAGTTCCTTTGAACTTTTACGCGACTGGTGGGTAAAGGGCGAAACCTCTGCAGAGTGTATAATCTATCATGATAGCCTTGCTCATGGTCACGAGCGGCCTGGATCCTTTTTGATTAGAAGTTGATGTTTATTAATGTTTAATGCTCTCTACTACTTTATTAAATGGGTTACAAACTGGGATTCACGTGAAAGTTGTGATTATGATGAAGCTAAAATGAAACAACTAAAATTGTTAATGCAGTTCAGCCGTGTCAAGCCTTTCTTTTAGGCCTTCATTATCCGTGTTGTATTTGCTAAGTAAGACATTTACTTACACTTGCTATTCAACAAAAACCCGGATGGGTAACAGATGGATTAGATGGTACTGCTGTTGTTGAATTTCCTGAGGATCTGCCATTCTACTAGCTGTGCTCAACCAATCGGTGTCCCCGTGGGTTATCGGTTATGGTTATCGGCTTCGTCTTCGTCTTCGTTTAGAGAGAGTTAATAAAGAGACTTCCGCTATTTTATTTAGTTATTTGAGTCAAACTCTGATGTAAAACCATTTTTATTCGAGCATATGTACTCTGATTATCATATTTGTTATCTATATGTGTTCTGTGGACTTCCTGGGCACACATATAGTAGCATTCGGGTTTCTGTGTAAATCCGGGTGTGACAGATTGGTATCAGAGCCGTGCTGACTGTAGGATCGCAGCCTAGTTAGAACGGTTGATAAATCATTAGGAGACCACCATGATTTCGTTTCAGATCATTTAGTTGCGTTTTTCAAAACCATTGTTGTCGAGTCTTGCGTGAATCATGTCTCTGGGTGCTTGATTTTGCTGTTATTATGCTTATGTTTGATTTGGATTTTTGTAATGATTGTGATGGTCATAGACACGAGTCTATCTCCATCTAGATATAGGACTAAGGTTTAAGGAATATTAGTGAATAAATAGTTGGGTTATCTATCCCCTCTGCATTCCCTTTGTCTTACTCTCTATGTCTCCGAATCATATCCCTCCAAGTACTGCTATCTTCTTATGCACCAT
Source organism: Echinochloa phyllopogon (assembly GCA_033239725.1). Lineage (NCBI taxonomy): Eukaryota > Viridiplantae > Streptophyta > Magnoliopsida > Poales > Poaceae > Echinochloa > Echinochloa phyllopogon. The sequence goes on along the minus strand of BTCW01000016.1, from coordinate 8,850,084 downwards.
CTGCAAGCATGGGTTATCCATTACCGATTGACAGGAATACTGATGGGAGATGTCTTGCTATGGTAGATGGTTAACACCAGAGGCAACCCCGGAGGCAGTGGAAGCAACCAGAACTAGAACCCACCACCTCCACCACCGCCACTCACCATGGAGCAGATGATGCAGATGCAACTCCAGCTGACACAGCAGATGGCGCAAACCATAGCACTGATGCAGCATAATCAGCAGAACCCGCTTCAACAGCACCACGTGGCAGCCCAGAGATAAAAAGGGCGAGTTCATGAAGGGACGCCCTCCTACCTTCAACAAGTCTAGTGACCCAATGCAAGCAGAGGACTGGCTCAAGGCAGTGGAAAGGCAGCTGGACATCGCACAGTGCAATGACAGAGAGAAGGTGTTATATGGAAGTGGACAGCTCCAAGGAGCAGCTTTGGATTGGTGGGATGCGTACCAATATGCTCACCCCAATCGTGATCAGATCACTTGGCAGGAGTTCCGCGACAGTTTCCGTTCTCACCATGTGCCGGAAGCGTTGATGACCTTGAAGAAGAAGGAGTTCCTGGCATTGAAGCAGGAAGGTATGAGTGTCACCGCTTATCGTGACAAGTTCATTGAGTTGGCCCGTTATGCTCCAGAGGACGTGAATACGGATAGGAAGAAGCAGACCCGATTCCGTGATGGCCTGCATGATACACTCCAGTACCAGCTCCTGTGTTCCAAGTTCGCCACTTTTCAAGAACTGGTGGATAGCGCACTACTGCTGGAGCACAAGCGCCGTGAGATGGAGGAAAAGAAGTGGAAGCTTCAAGGCACACCGTCAGGAAGCAATGTTCGCCCTCGCTTCAATCCTCAGCAAGGAAACCAGCAGATGGTGACTCCACAGTGTTTCCAGGGACAGTCCGGTTTGATGAACCGCAACCAGTATCAGCAACGACCCCAGTACCAGCCGCGTCCCCAGTACCCCTTAGCACTACCTTAGCAGCGTCCCCAAAACCAGCCACAGAGTGGTCCTGTCCAACGCCCCAACCCGACCAGCAATGCACCTACGGCTCCGAGGTGTTTTGGTTGTGGTGAGCTGGGACACTATGCCAGCGCTTGTCCTCGCAAGGCTCAGAACACCGTTGGTCAGAACAACAATCAGAGGGTTGGACAACCGCAGAACCAGAATGGGAATCAGCAGCATAACCCAGCGAGAGGCAAAGTCAACCACATGGGTGCAGAAACCGCAGAAGAAGCAACGGATGTCGTTGTGGGTACGTTCCCTGTCAACTCGACTCTCGCAACTGTTTTGTTTGATACTGGAGCGTCGCATGCTTTCATATCTGCTGCTTTCGTGAAAAAGAACATGATGATCTTGCAACCTATGGGGAACCCCATGGTAGTTAGTTCACCCAGGGGAGAACAGCGTGCCACCTTACGTTGCCCCTGTATCACCATCACAATAAGGGGGGTAGACTTTGTGGTGAACCCGATAGTCCTAGAAACCCTTGGGTTTGACTTGATTCTGGGTATGAGCTGGTTAGCCAGATATGATGGGGTGATTCAATGTTCCAAAAGAACAGTGTAGCTGACAGCAAAGACTGGTGAGAAAGTGGAGTATCAAGCAGCTAGTCCCTTGGGGCACAACCAGATCTATCAAGCCGAGGGTGTAGCACTGGAAGACATCAGAGTGGTGTGCAATTTCCCCGATGTGTTCCCAGATGAGTTACCAGGTATACCCCAGACCGCGAAGTTGAATTTGTTATTGATCTTAAGCCTGGTACTGCACCTATAGCTAAGAGGCCATATAGAATGGGAGTAAAAGAACTAGAGAAACTTAAGGAGGAATTAAGGGCATTGTTAGTAAAAGGATATATTCGTCCTAGTTCTTCCCCTTGGGGAGCACCAGTTTTGTTTGTGGACAAGAAAGATGGGACCCAGAGATTGTGTGTGGATTATCGAGCCTTGAATGAAGTGACCATCAAGAACAAGTACCCGCTGCCAAGGATTGATGATCTCTTCGACCAGTTGAAAGGAGCATGTGTGTTCTCTAAGATCGATCTCCGATCCGGTTACCATCAGATGAGGATACGAGTGACTGACATCCCCAAAACAGCCTTCACAACTCGATATGGTCTATATGAGTTCACTGTCATGTCTTTTGGTCTGACAAATGCACCGGCATACTTCATGTATTTGATGAACAGTGTTTTCATGGACTATCTTGACAAATTCGTAGTGGTGTTCATTGACCATATTTTGGTTTTCTCCAAGAATGAGGAAGAGCATGAGGAACATCTGAGGTTGGTGATGCAGAGACTTCGTGAGCATCAGTTGTATGCCAAGCTGAGCAAGTGTGAGTTTTGGCTGAAGGAAGTAGCATTCTTGGGACACGTGTTGTCCAATGGTGGAGTGGCAGTTGATCCGAAGAAGGTTAGCGATGTGTTGAGTTGGAATCCGCCTAAGGATGTGAGTGAAATCAGAAGCTTCCTTGGAATGGCTGGATATTATCGGAGGTTCATTGAAGGATTCTCCAAGATTGCTAAACCCCTGACGGCATTACTGGAGAAAAATGCCAAGTTTGTCTGGACTGAGGAGTGTCAGGCTAGCTTTGAGGAATTGAAGAAGAGGCTGACAACGGCACCCGTGCTAGTGTTGCCGGATATAACCAGGAGTTTCTCTATCTACTGTGATGCATCTCGTCTAGGATTGGGATGTGTACTTATGCAGGAAGGCAGAGTAGTAGCATATGCATCAAGGCAGCTGAGGAAACATGAGCAGAACTACCCGACACACGATCTGGAGTTAGCAGCTGTGGTACATGCTTTGAAGATTTGGAGGCATTACTTGATTGGTCATAAGTGTGATATTTACACTGACCACAAGAGTCTCAAGTATGTGTTCACACAGTCAGATCTGAATATGAGGCAACGTCGTTGGTTAGAATTGATCAAGGACTACAATCTGGAGATTCATTATCATCAGGGAAGGCCAATCTGGTGGCAGATGCTCTGAGTAGAAGGAGTTACGTGAATGAGATCACGGGACATTGTTTACCGGAGGAACTCAGTTCAGAGTTTGAGAGGATGAGTCTGGGATTTGTGACCAGCACCGCCGAGATGGCAGTAGAACCGACCTTGGAACAAGAGATCAGAAAACGACAACTCGCAGATGAGAAGATCAAGGAGATCATGGAACTGGTGGCATTAGGAAAAGCCCCTAGTTTTCGAGTGGATGACCAAGGGACATTGTGGTATGAGAAGAGGATCTGTGTACCAGATATAGTGCAGATCAGGGATGCAATTCTCAGGGAAGCCCATGAATCGGCGTATTCGATACACCCAGGTAGTACCAAGATGTACCAAGATATCAAAGAGAGATTTTGGTGGTACGGATTGAAGAGAGATGTGACCACATACGTAGCTCTATGTGACACATGTCAGAGAGTCAAGGCTGAACATCAGAGGCCAGCAGGTTTGCTCCAGCCCCTGAAGGTACCTGAATGGAAGTGGGAAGAAGTCGGTATGGATTTCATCACTGGCTTACCTCGCACTCAGAGGGGATTTGACTCAATCTGGGTAATCGTGGATCGTCTGACCAAGGTGGCGCATTTCCTTCCAGTAAAGACCACCTACACGGGAGCCAGACTAGCGGAGTTGTACATGGAGAGGATTGTGTGTCTGCATGGAGTACCGAAGAGAATAGTGTCGGATCGAGGTACCCAGTTCACATCACACTTTTGGCGACAATTGCATGAGTCTATGGACACTAAGCTACAGTTCAGTTCAGCTTACCATCCGCAGACAGATGGGCAGACAGAACGGACAAATCAGATATTGGAGGATATGTTGAGAGCATGTGCTCTACAATACGGTGCCAGTTGGGACAGGAGTTTACCGTACGCGGAATTCTCGTACAACAACAGCTACCAGAAGAGTCTGCAGATGGCACCATTCGAGGCTCTGTATGGCAGAAAGTGTAGGACACCACTATTCTGGAATCAGACGGGAGAAAGTCAGGTATTTGGACCTGAAATACTAAGAGAGGCAGAGCAACAAGTGCAGATAATCAGACAAAATTTGAAAGTGGCACAATCCAGACAGAAGAGCTATGCAGATAATAGACGGAGGGATCTCAGCTTTGAAGTTGGAGACTTTGTGTATCTCAAGGTGTCACCAATGAGAGGCGTGAAGAGGTTCAACGTCAAGGGCAAGTTAGCACCTCGATACATTGGACAGTTCAAGGTACTTGGTCGGAAAGGTGAAGTGCCATATCAGTTAGAGCTACCAGAGAAGTTAGCAGGAGTACATGCTATGTTCCATGTGTCTCAGTTGAAAAAGTGCTTGCGAGTACCTGAGGAACAGATTTCGATTGATGAGCTGAATGTGGAGGAAGATCTTACCTATACTGAGCATCCTGTCAGAATTTTGGAAGAGTCAGAAAGAGTCACCAGAAATAAAGTGATCCGGATGTGCAAGGTTCAGTGGAGCCGTCATTCAGTGGATGAAGCAACTTGGGAAAGAGAAGAAGACCTCAGAGCTGAATATCCACAGTTGTTCCCATCCACATCCGAATCTCGAGGGCGAGATTCATCTTAAGGGGGGTAGGTTTGTAACACCCTAAAAATGCCTATTTTGAAAATTTCGTAATTAAATTGTTTTTATTTAATTTAATGCTCATATTTATCTAAGGAAAATAAATTATTTATGAGAAATAAAATTAAATATAAGGTTAGAAACATTTTGTTGCATTCATGCTGACTGCATTGAGTTTTGTTTGTGTGCGGTTCAATTGGAATTTAAATTCTGTTTAAATTCGAATTTGAATCGTTTAGTTTGGAGCCCTAGAAAAGTTTCGGCAGCCCGAGTTTGATTTCCCTCCCTTAACTCTTTCCCCGGCCGAACTAGCCCCTCCTACTTTTTCAGCCCAGCTCGGCCAGCTCGCCAGCCAGCAGACCCGCCCCCACTGCTCCGCTTGCGGCCCGGCCCAGCGGCCTGCTTCGCCCCGCTACCGCGCCAGCCGCTCCGCCCGTCAGCAGCCCAGCTTGGCCCAGCAACCAGCCCGCGCGGCGCCCGCTTCCCTCTCCCAACGCGGCCCAGCAGCCGGCCCGCCTCACGCCGCCTCCCGCCACTGACATGCGGGGCCCGCGTGTCAGGGCCGTCTCCCTCCTCCAGCCGAGTCCGACCCGAACACGCGCCGGAGTCCGGCACGGCCACGGCACGGACGCCGAGGCCCACCCGAACTCTCCCTCGGCCGCTCCTCAAATAGCCGCCGCTGCTCCCAATTCCCCCTGTCGAAAACCCAAGCCGCCGCCTCTAGCCGAGCTCGCATCGCCGCCGCCGCTTCCGAACTCGCCGTCGCCGCGGATCCGCCGTCTCGCCGTCGCTCCGGTCCAATTAGCCGTCGGAGAAGCTTCCCTAGCAGGTAAGCTCACTCCCGAGGCCCTCCTTGCTCTCTCCCCCGAGCTCGCCGCCACCACCCGAGCGCCGCCGCCGCCGCAGCTCATCGCGCGCCACCCCCTCTGCTCCGCCGCCGACGAGAACCCCCTTGATCCAATCTCGGCCGCCGCCGATCCCCTCCCCTTGATCCAATCTCGGCCGCCCGATTCTAGTCCTACGGCCCAGATCAAAAGCCAACCTGAGTCAACTATAGTCAATACCGGTCAACCTAGTCAGCTGAGCCACTTTTGCAAAAGAGCCCCTGCCCTTTTTCGAAATCAACCCGCGGTCCAGATCAATTCAAAAATAATTAGAATTAGGTCCTGATTTTTACAGAAAACCCCCTGACTTATTTAAGAATAGCACCCGAGGTCCTGTCTTGGTTAATTTGCGATTAAACCCTCCTGTTTTTATATAAAATTATGTTTTAGCCACTGAGTTTTTGCAAATAAGCCCCTGGAACTTTTAAAACTTTGCCAGCAAGTCCCCGAACCTTAGAAAAGCCATAACTTCTCCGTTTTAGCTCCGATTTGAGTGATTTTCACGCTCACGTGTTCGTAGCAAAGCGTAGATTAGTTTCTAAGCCTTCTTTTGTTCTATTTTTATTGTTTGGTGTACTGTTCTAATAGATTAACATTGTTTGCATGTACTGGCTTGTATGGATGCTTGTGTGTTGATGTATGAGTCCAGTCGGTGAGCCGTACGCGTTTGAGTTCGAGGGTTACGAGGAGCAGGACCAACAGCAGCAGCAGGAGCAGCAGCAACAGTTGGACGAAGGCAAGTACATCACGGACAATCCTTGCTACCTAAACACACCTTTACATTATTTACTGCATATGCATGTGTCTAAATTGTTCCTATTAAGGTTATACCTAGTTTTGTTTATCCTATACCTTGATTACCTTGGGTTATTGCATTTGGGTAGAACTTTGCTAGGCGCAGCTACTGTCACCTCTGCTTAACCGTTAATCTTGACTTAATGGTTCACTTCAATGTTAATGGTAAAACTTACTTTTTAGCAACATGGAACAGGGAGCTAGGGCGTATGCTTCATGCTTGGCCCTAGTGTCTCTCCGTAAGGACTGGTTCTTAAAGCGGCAACCTAGGAACCTGTCGCCACCGCTGGAACTATAATGGCTCTGGTCTTGGATAAGTAGCCTGTACGGCTCTAGCTTGACAGTAGTTACCGACGGGCCGACAGCGTTATGAGAAGCATGGGTGAGAGTATAGTTTGATCCACCGAGGACGGAGTATCCGTCGGCTATGTCCCCGTGAGGCACAGTCCCGTGTTGGGAGCCACCGTATGGCGGGGGTTCCACACGTTGCGCTATTTATTTTGTTGTTGTTATTCTTTTCCGCGCTTGGACGCCATTGACCCCCTCGTGTTGCGACATGAGCGTCAGTCAATCTCGGTGCCTTGGGTCATGCTGCCTAGGTTGTACCATAACGGCTACTGTTTCGTTAGGGTGTCTTGTGAAAAGCCTCGTAGCGTCCCTATGCAGTCACACCTTGGAAGTGTTGATGTGCGTGGTTGGGTGCAAAGTTCCTTTGAACTTTTACGCGACTGGTGGGTAAAGGGCGAAACCTCTGCAGAGTGTATAATCTATCATGATAGCCTTGCTCATGGTCACGAGCGGCCTGGATCCTTTTTGATTAGAAGTTGATGTTTATTAATGTTTAATGCTCTCTACTACTTTATTAAATGGGTTACAAACTGGGATTCACGTGAAAGTAGTGATTATGATGAAGCTAAAATGAAACAACTAAAATTGTTAATGCAGTTCAGCCGTGTCAAGCCTTTCTTTTAAGCCTTCATTATCCATGTTGTATTTGCTAAGTAAGACATTTACTTACACTTGCTATTCAACAAAAACCCGGATGGGTAACAGATGGATTAGATGGTACTGCTGCTGTTGAATTTCCTGAGGATCTACCATTCTACTAGCTGTGCTCAACCAGTCGGTGTCCCCGTGGGTTATCGGTTATTTGAGTCAAACTCTGATGTAAAACCATTTTTATTCGAGCATATGTACTCTGATTATCATATTTGTTATATATATGTGTTCTGTGGACTTCCTGGGCACACATATAGTAGCATTCGGGTTTCTGTGTAAATCCGGGTGTGACAAAGACGCTGAAGTCGTGCCCATCCCCGATGCGGCCGGGGTCAAGGGTGATGGGGGCGCCATCGTGGCGGCGTCGTCCCCGGCTGGGACCTCAGCGCCTGGCGACGCCTAGACGGATTTGGAGCTCCACCTGCCCGACCTTCCCCCGATGCTGCGGATCTCTACCAAGGAGAGGGGGCCTCGATGTCCGCGCTACTGTAGGAGATGAGTGCCACACAGGCGCTGCTGGCGATAGAGCGGGAACGAACTGAAGGTAAATCACTTTGATAGGTATTTTTGTCTATTTTGAGTTCGTCGAGACGTATCTTTGTGTTTCTTTGTGTCTCAGAGCTGCGGAAGATCATGGCGGACACGTCGGCCTCGGCGGAGTCCCTCCAGGTCGCGCACTCGAAGGCCCAGGAGGACCTCGAGGACCTGGAGGATGTTGCTGTCGCTACATGCAGGGAGCTCGAGGGGGATGAGATCCCATCGAGCAACTCGGTGGCTAGCCGCCTAAGGTTCTTGGGCGACTGCGTCACCAGGCGCCTGAAGGGTGCCCTTCGCCTCGCCATCATATCGACGCACTTCGTCGTGGAGCTCGAGGCACTGGCTGCGGGTTACATCGTCGCCGAAGACCTCGACGATGACGCAGCAGTGGCAGTTGTCGAGCGAGCCGATGCTGCCGCCGAGGGTACCACCACGACGGTTGCCGAGCTGTTCGAGGGTGACCTCTTCCCCGATGTAGACGAAGGAGAAGTCGCTTCAGCTGCAGGTTCTCGAGACAGGGAGGACGCACCCTGAAGCGTTTAGAGAGTAGACAATTCATTGTTTAGGGTTCAATTTTCGTTTGATTTCTAATGAACAATTCGCTTCCACAATTTGTTTGGAGTATTATTTGTTACATTTATCCAGTTTTACATGGCTTGTAAAGATTTCGGTGGGGTAAGTCGTGTTTGCAAAATGACTTGGGCATAGGGTGGTGGGGGGTAAGCCGTATCCCGGAGGCGTAGGCAGTCCCGCAGCCCGACCGGCCCTGGCCTTAGTCAATTCGCGCCCTGCCTCTACATTTTCGAAGCACGCGAGGTGCAACACGATAACAGTTTTGAAAGAAAAAATCTACGAGAATGGGACCATTTAGGAGGGGGGACCCCCCAATTTAGCCCCCGAGGGGGACTTGGCTTTGTCGAGGGCAAAGCCGAGCTCTCCTGTTCGTGACCTTTCTTTATTATTCGTTGCAAAAATGACATATGTACAAAGAAACTTAGAAATTCATGGGTAAATGCGACGTCGCTGTTGAATATTCCAAGCGTTGGCGAAGATTTCGCCCTTCTCGTTCGCGAGCTTGTACGTGCCGAGCTTGAGGACTTCGGCGATGATGTACGACCCTTCCCACGGCGGTGTGAGCTTGTGGCACCCTCAACAGTCTTGTCGAAGCCTCAGCACCAGGTCTCCCTTGTTTAGGTCTCAACGTCGGACCTTTGCGCCTGATATCGTCGGAGGGACTGCTGGTACCATGCTGAGTGCAAGAGCGCCACATCGCGAGCTTCATCCACGCGATCCAGCGAGTCCTCGCGGGTTTGCTAGTTTTGTTCTTCTTGGTAAGCCTTGAGCCTCGGGGACCCGTACTCCAAGTCTGTGGGGGAGGATAGCCTCGGCACCATAGACAAGAAAGAAGGGGGTGAAGCCCGTGGCTCTGCTTGGGGTTGTTCTGAGGCTCCAGATGACCGAGGGTAGCTCCTAGACCCACTTTCAGCCAATCCTGTTCAACTTGTTGAAGATTATTGGCTTCAAGCCTTGTAGTATCATGCCATTGGCACACTCTACTTGGCCATTCATCCATGGATGCGCTACGGCCGCCCAATCCATGCAGATATGGTAGCTGTCACATAACTCCAAAAACTTCTTTCCCGTGAACTGGGTGCCATTATTAGTTATTATCGAATTGGGTACCCCGAACCGATGGATGATGTCCATGAAGAACTGTACGACTTGCTCAGATCTGATACCGCTGATGGCTCGAACCTCGATCCATTTCAAGAATTTGTCAATGGCCACCAGCAGATGGGTGAAGCCCCCGGGCGCCGCTCGCAGAGGACCGACGAGGTCCAGTCCCCACAAAGTGAAAGGCCACGTGATGGGGATGGTCTGCCAGGTGTGCGTCGGGAGGTGGGTTTTGCGCGCGTAGAATTGACAGCTTTTGCAGGTGCGCACGACTTTGTTGGCGTCAGCAACTGTCGTGTGCCAGCAGAAGCCCTGCCGGAACGCGTTGCCGATGAGGGTGCGTGGTGCCGCATGATGGCCGCACACACCGGCGTGTATGTCTCGCATCAGCTCCCTGCCCTCAGGGATAGGGATGCATCGCTGCAAGATCCCCCGAGGGACTGCGCTTGTACAACTCCCCGTCAATCAAGGCGAAGGACTTGGCCTTTCTGTCGATGCGCCGTGCTTCGGTCCGATCTGGGGCCAGCTCCCCACGGTCGATCCAAGAAAGGTACTGGTCACGCCAGTCTCAAGAGGGTGGGACCTCATCGATCTCCATCGCCTTAGCCTCGTCTGCCGACGATGCCCAATGATCCAAGGCCTCGGGCTCCCCTTTCGAGGGGTTCTCATCCGAGGGCTCGACATCCGCAGCCCTCGAGGGGGTAGCCCCCGAGGGTGCGCCGGGGCTCTTGGCAATCGTCCTGAAGTCGACAGAGGGTTCCGCGAGGTCGCGGGCGAAAATGTTCGGGGGAACGGTGACCCGCCCCGACGCGATCTTGGCGAGCTCATCCGCTTCCTCGTTGTACCTTCGCGCTATGTGGTTGAGCTCGAGGCCATGGAATTTGTCCTCGAGCCGTCGGACAGCGTTGCAGTATGCCTCCATCTTTTCGTCGTGACAGCTGGAGACCTTCATCACTTGGTCAATGACCAACTGAGAATCTCCCCGGACATCGAGGCGCTTGACGCCAAACTCGATGGCTATATAGATCCCACTGAGAAGGGCCTCGTACTCCGCCATGTTGTTGGAAACCGGGAAGTGCAGGCGCACTACATAGCGTATGTGCTCTCCTAGGGGTGAGATGAAAAGGAGGCCTGCGCCCGCGCCAGTTTTCATCACCGACCCATTGAAGTACATGGTCCAGCATTCGGCTTGGATTTCAGGTGGCGGCTGCTGGGTGTCGGTCCACTTAGCGACGAAATCTGCCAAGATTTGCGATTTTATCGCCTTTCGAGGCGCGTAGGTGAGAGTCTCACCCATCAACTCCACAGACCATTTGGCTATTCTATCCGTGGCGTACTAGTTGTGGACTATCTCTCCCAGGAGAAAGATGAGACCACGGTGATAGGGCGAGCCTCGTAGTAGTGGCGCGCTTGCGCCGTGCCAGCAACACTACGTAGAGCAGCTTCTGGATGTGTGGATATCGCATCTTGGTCTCGGACAACACCTCACTGATGTAGTACACCGGCCTCTGGACTGGCAGAGCGTAACCATCCTCCATTCTTTCTACGATGATGACCACACTGACCACCTGGGTCATTGCGGCCACGTAGAGATAGGGGGGCTCGCCGTCCTTCGGCGGTGTTAAGATCGATGCATGAGCGAGTGATGCCTTTAGCTTGTTGAGGGCTTCTTGGGCCTCGAGGGTCCAAGTGAAGTGTTCGTGCTTCTTTAGGAGTCGATACAAAGGCAAGCCTTTCTTGCCAAGTCATGAGATGAAACGACTTAGGGCCGCCAGGCAACCCAATACCTTCTGTACCCCCTTTAGGTCTCGGATCGTCCCCATTCATTCGAGGGCCAAGACTTTCTCAGGGTTGGGCTCGATGCCTCGCTGAGAGACGATGAAACCCTCGAGCATGCCATGAGGCACCCGAAAGACGCACTTCTCCGGTTTAATTTTACCCCGTTAGCCCGAAGACAATCGAACGCGGCACACAAATCATTTACCAGGTCGTCCGCCTTCTTGGATTTTACAATGATATCATCGACATAAGCCTCTACGATTTGTCCGATGTGGTCCCCGAAAATGTGGAGCATGCACCAGTGGTACGTGGCCCTAGCGTTCCGGAGTCCAAAGGGCATCATGACGTAGCAAAATATGCCGAAGGGGGTGATAAAAGAAGTCACAAGCTGGTTGGACTCTTTCACCTTTATTTGGTGGTAACCGGAATATGCATCAAGAAAACATAAAAGTTCGCATCCCGCAGTTGAATCTAATATTTGATCAATGCGTGGCAAGGGAAAAGGAACTTTGGGACATGTTTTATTTAAACCAGTGTAATCTACGCACATCCTCCACTTCCCATTCTTTTTCTTAACTAATACAGGATAAGCTAGCCAATCGGGATGGAATACCTCCTTGATGAACCCGGCCGTAAAGAGCTTGCGCACCTCCTCAACGATCGCTCGGCGCTTCTGCTCATCAAAGCGCCGCAGGCGTTGCTTCACCAGCTTGGAGTGGAGGAGGATGTCAAGGGAGTGCTCGACGACCTCCCTCAGTATGCCTGGCATGTCCGAGGGGCTCCATGCAAAGATGTCGGCGTTGGCGCAGAGAAAGTCGACGAGCACTGCTTCCTATTTGCTGTCGAGGGTGGAGCTGACCCTCAACGTCTTGCCCTCGGGGGCAGAGGGGTCGAGCGGTACCATCTTGGTGTGTTTGTGGGCAGAGTCGACGGCTACGTTCTCCATCTTCTCTAGATCCGCAACAAGGGCCTCGTCGTCTGTGAGCACTTCGGCGTGCTCAATGCACTCTACGTCGCATTCTTAGGCGTGCTCGAACGATGGCCCCACCATGATGATGCCCTTCAACACTGGCATCTTAATCTTGAGGTAGGTGTAGTTCGGGATCGCCATGAACTTGGCGTAGCATGGGCGCCCAAGGATGGTGTGATATGCTCCCCGAAACCCCACCACCTCAAAGGTGAGGATTTCCTTGCGAAAGTTGTCCGACGTGCCGAAGCAGACAGGCAGGTCGATCTGACCGAGTGGGTGCACTCGCTTCCCCGGTGCGACGCCATGGAATGGCGACTTGCTAAGGCGTAGCTTGTCCCGGCCGATTCCCATGAGCTCCAAGGTGGAGGAATACATGATGTTGAGGTTACTGCCTCCATCCATGAGCACCTTGGAGAAGCGTGTGTTTCCGATGATGGGGTCGACGACGAGCGGGTACTGCCCCGAGTTTGGGACGTGATCGGGATGATCTTTGTGGTTGCAGGAGATGGTCTCCTCCGACCAGTTGACGCAGACCTATGAACAGATAAGACTTCTCAACGTTCACGCTTGCACTGTCGGGGCGTCATATTCGCCATTGGCCCCCCGAAGATGAAGAACACGTTCTCTACGTCGGGGAAACCGTCCTTGCCCCCTTCGCCCACGTCTTTCTTCACGTTGTCGTCCTTCGAGGCGACGCGCTTATTGAATCAAATATTTGATATCGATGCCGAAGATAACCCGCAACCAAACATGGAAGACGTGCTGGGTATTGCTCAAGGGAGCGAAAATGTGGAACAACGTAATGTGGATGAACGCAGTAATAATGAGCCCACGTCTAGTCAGGTGTGAATATATCTCATTTAATATGTATTGTATATCTCAATATATCTCACTTAATATGTATTGTATCTCAATATATCTCATTTAATATTGTATCGTTAATATGTAATTTATGTAACCTGCCTCTGCGTCGACAACCGGAACTAGGAAATCCAAACGATCTGCCACTAAGAAGCTGAAGGATGTGAAGTTTCACATCACTCGAGTGGAGGACGATGGGGAGCCAGTTGAGCCCAAACAAGTGGCCAGAAAATTTATATCTCAGTGCGGGGTTGTTCTACGGGAACGCGTGCCCATTAGCATCAGAAAATGGAAATCCACAGACCCTACTGAGCCGCACGTGTTGCCCAATACTGAGAAGGAGATGCTATGGGCGGACTTAAAAGGAATTTTCGAATGGGCAAGCAGTCATGAAGAGCAACTGAAGGATTGGACAATGAAAAAGATGGCAATTCTGTTCCAGGATTACAAGAAAAAATTGTACAAGAATTATCTCATTACCGGAGAAGCACCGGATCCAGCGAAGCATCCAACCATCACTCATGATGCTTGGGAATCATTCTTGGAGTACGAAAACTCCGAAGAAGGGTCAAGTATGACCGCTAGAAATGCTGACAATGCCGGTAATAGGAAGTAGACCCATAGAATGGGTTCAGGAGGTTATAAAGGGAGCATTGAGAAATGGGAGAAGATGGAAGAATCTCTATTTGCTAGAGGCATTCGTCCAGCGACACATGACTGGCCTACACGATCCAAGCATTGGTACTATGGTCATGGAGGCACCCTCAGTCCGATCGACGGCTCGTTAGTTTTTGGCGAGGACTTGCGAGAACTAGCTCAACGTCTCATCAATATCCTTAAGGCATCTGAGAGGGGAGAATTTGTTCCTGATAGAGACAGAGATGAGCTAACCTATGCCTTAGGAAACAAGGAGGATCCTGGATGTACGCGCGGCGTAGGCATAGTACCATGGAAGAAAGGTTTCAAAGAGGACACTGCCTCCTATAGGAGCCGTTCGAGGAAGAAGGCGGAATATGAGCAGAGGGTGAGGGACCTAGAGGAAACGGTAGCCTCCCAGGGCTCAAAGATACAGGAAATGGAGGTAGAGACGGAGCGGCGAATGAAGTTAGCATTGCTGCAGATACAAGCCACAGGAACCGCCAGCACAGAGCATGTACCTCTCCAAGATCCTAATGCGACCCTTCTTAGCCCGCCACGCTTCCACAGAGCATGTACAAGGTCATGAAGACATTCCCGTACCTCAGTCTAAACCGGTTCGTTACCCCGTGGATGAAATAACTCAACGGACCACGTGTGAGCTTGTCGTGAGACAAAAGAACATATCCGTGGTGGTACGTCTGCGACATTAGTTTGTATATTTCGTAAATATCATCATAAATATTATTCATTTACTAAATTCCTTTCTACTTATTTTATTAGGTCGCATACGGTATGACCAAACCAGTGGAACCAGGTCAAAGATGGCATTGCATGGAGATTCCACATGGTTACGTACCTGTTGGGGTGGAGCAATTCGTTGACCAGTGGAATGACTTGGAACTTGACATCGTCGGAGGTGACGGAGAAACAAAACTCGGGGAGTGTTCTCACGGGATCATTCTATGGAGCAAGAGAGACATCGCCATACCTGGTAGCACCAAGTCTCCTTCAGATCCCCCATCTCCAAGAGGTCCACCAGATCACGATTCTTTGGGAGCTCATGACGCAAACCCGTCTCCGTCTCCTCCGCGGCGGAAGTCTCCGTCTCCACCGGGCAGAAGCCTGAGCCAAAGAAGCGCTCTAAACTGGCTAGCTTGGCCCCTCCACCACAGAAGAAGCCACGGAAGGTCAAAGAGAAGCCTGCACCACCGAAAAAAGCTTACGACCTGACTCAAGAAGAGCTCGATGCCTCTATAAAAGAAGACGTAAAGAGGCAACTTTTCACGAGAAAACAACCAGAGCCGAAGATTGACCCCGCCACGGCAAAATCCTTCCTCCAAAATTTGCCTAGGGGACAAAAGAAGAGGGCACAAGTATCAGACTATGACCGATCATTACTGAAATCTCAAGGGAAGAGGAAGGCGGCGGCGTCCAAACCTGTTGCTCAGCTCGGCAACCAACCTCAGCAGTCATTGCCTCAGTTGGCATCTGAGTACGAGCTGAATGTGCAACGACAAATGGCCGAGACAGGACTCTCGAGAGAGGAAATCACGGGAGAAAAAGAAATCCCTGTGAGCACAGACATCAAGTGGCCATTTAAGCTTGGCCAGTCTTTGGTCGGTCCAGAAATGTAGAGCACGCTACAAACAAAGATTCATCGTTTCCATCAGTGGTATCTGGAACAATCAAGAAGCAAAAGGCGCATGTTTGGAGTTCGTGTAAAGGACCATGATTTTTTCAATGGCGAGGAAACCATCTGGTTGGAGTTTAAGGATATATATGAGGTCTACCACAAATACGCCATGGACGTGTCTTTGGTCGCCTGTTGGGTATTGTAAGTGCTTTGTTCTCATTTACATTAGACACTTGAAAAAAACTTTAATCTTTGCTGACGCGCCCTTTATTGCTTAACAATGCAGAATGGAGATTCAAAGATGCCGGAGGGAAGGAATATTTGACATTGGTTACATGGACCCGACAAGGATAAGTGAAAAAATGATTTTGATCAATCCAGAGGAGACATATCAAAATTTATACAAGTATCTCCAAAAACAAAATTATTGCGACTCCATAATATTGTCGTACAACTTCGGGTGAGTACCTATACATGTATCTACTTATAGTGCCTATACAAAATTTTATGGACTCCATACTATTGCCGTTCAATTTTATTTCTCATTATAATGTCTACATGTATACAGTTTTCACTGGATCTTAATCATATTGTGTCCTGACCGGGGTATCGTCCACGTCTTTGATTCGTTGAAGAGGCCAACATATGCTTACCAGAACATCATCGACATGTTTACAAGGTGTCATATATTTATCCATTTAACTCAATTCTGCCCTTACAATCACAATGATTTAACACAACTTTTTGGTTCACAGGGCGTGGATTCAATTTCGTCAAGATAACCCTGGTATGATCATGAAAGACTCACATGGAAGACTGACTTTCCGGTAAGCAAGTAATTTGTACGTGTAGGTCTCCGCTAACCTATTATATGAATTTTACTTAACTTTATTTTTTGATCGACAATGTCGCCAACAGGGGTCGGGAAATAATCTATGTGCATATTATGTTTGTGATAACATGCTCAATTGGTCGACGAAAAAGATGACCCACCATGATGTTATGGTATGTAACACATTTTCAGGTTTTAATTTGATATATTTACTATTTTTGTAGAAAAATCACTTGATTTTGTAATAAATTATATTATTTAGAAATATACGGCTTCTTTTATTGATAATGGGATTCATTTATAATAAATAATATTATTATTAAATTTGAATTAATAAGTAAGGCACTTTGTTTTAAAACAAATGATTATTTAGAAATATAGGGCTTCATTTAATAATTACTATGTTTGTATTAATAAGAAAAACACTTTGTTTTATAATAAATGATTATTTAAATATAGACGAACATTTGTATTTGTAAGTAAAGCATTTATTTTATATTAAATGTTTATTAATTGCACATTTGTTGTCTTCAATTCCATGGAATTAATATTTCCAATTATTTGCAAATTATAGATGATGAGGCTGCAAGAAGATAGACTCGATGAAGAGAGAATAGACGCAATTGCAGAACAATTCATTGGATGGATTTAGGACGAGGTCGTTAATCCCCGTGGAGAATTCCATCTCCCCCTGGAGGATGTGCCGTCAAGTCGTTCCTCTAGTCGGATTTCTTAATTTGTAATATACAGCTCAAATATATATACAGTTCAAAATTATAATATATATCTTCTATTTTGATTATATGTCTATCTAATATGAATATATAGTACTACATGCACGGCGGCTGAATACATGTTTGAATACGTATCATAATACATATATAACATATATAAATGTACCAAAAAAAATCCAGGTACTTTAGCACCGGTTGTATACACCAACCGGTGCTAAAGGCCCTCCTATACCCGCTGTGTAGGCAGGGCCTTTAGCACCGGTTGGTGTTTAGAACCGGTGCTAAAGGCCCCCTTTCCCAACCGGTGCTAAAGCCATCCGGTTTTTAGCACGTCATCCGGTGCTAAAGCCCGTTCCCAACTGGTGCGGATGTGAGGTTCTCTGGTAGTGGTTGCATGTATTTTCTTCTCAGTTGACTGTACACATGGTTCCTTCCATAGTGTTGCAAAAGGAGTAAAAGCAAGTCTATAGTAAGAACTAATGACGTAAAAATCTACCCATGCATGCATTATGTGTAATATCTAGATGCCGTTAAAAAATACGAACGACTACCAAACAAAATCGTACATACGGAGTAAGCAGCAATACTGTTGCATTGTAAACATTTTATAACTTAAGGGATACTGATAAGTGCAGTACTTAAATGTTGCTAACTTCTAGCTTGGGAGGGCCTCATAGCGTTGGAGTATATAGGTGGTTGGCTTGCAAGAATAAGAACACATTAATGCATGATGAATATTCTGTAATACTTAAATAATATTTGACTGTCAATGTATGCGTTGCAATGTAAACTATTAACTATAGAGACAAAAAATAGTTAATTGGAAATTCCCTTTCTAAAATAAAAAAGACAGAGATCGAAATGAGAAGAAGAAAGCAGCTCTGATAATAAAGTAAGTAACAAATAATAAGTCGCCCACCACAAACAATGTAGAGTGAATTTGGATGGGAAGCTCGCTGTCTAGAGAAGTAGCCAGGAAAGAGAGTCGTTAGAGATGTTTGAAGGGATGATATGTTTCATGGAATCCACGTTACACTAATGTCTAATATAAAAATCAACTATAACTATTACTCTTTTGATTGTCTAAAATACGACATAAAAAATTATGTGTAGCCACATAGACACATATATGATAACATATTTATATAGTTTTCACCCGTAGTAACGCACATGCATATTTGCTAGTATAAACTAATATAAACTCTACTCCAATGAGTGTTAGCCTTTAGGTAAGTTTAACCACACTACTTAGGGCAGGTAAATTGCTACATGTCGGTGTTCAGATCGGTCACCCGACACTAACTAGAACGAGTGTGCTGTGTCCAATCTCCCGATGGTTGGTGCAAAGGCTTACACAATGGTGGGAGAGGAGGAGAGGCCTCCAAGTCCCAAGCGTCTAGGATGATTGAGGTGAATGCCAATATCAGGGATGCGGATGCGTGGTGTTCGCGAATGCGTTGCGTCTGGTCGTCTGGGTTGTGTGAGTGTTAGGGTGTCGCCCTATGGCCGGAAGTCTACCTCCTCCTTTTGTAGTTCAAGGAGGGGTAGATGTACACATGTTACACTGTTGAGTCTATTGTTATCGGGCACTAGAGAGCATGGTGTTGGGTGTGGCTATCGTCCTTGCAGATCCTTCTGCCCGACGCGAATCGGTGAGCACCTACCAGCTCCAGTGGGTGGCGTGGCAGCTCTTGTAGGAAGTACGTGCGCCTGTGCTTGTCCCGAAGTGTCTTCGAGGGGTCGTGCTGACCGGCGTCCATGCCCAATCATCGCCCGTACACCCGTTCGAGGGTTCTCCCATGCCTTGTCGAGGGCTTCGTCAGGGGGTTAGTACGGGAGTTGGCAGTACAGGAGCGCCAGAGTTGGCAACACAGGGCTACACAGGGCCTCACAGGTCGGTATAGTGACAGGAGTTGGTTGCACAGGGCCTCGCAGTCATGCACAGCGTCGGGGATGGCCGCGCAGTGACCGGAGTTGGCGGACATGATCCAGGTCATAACGTTTGTGCGGGATGGCTCGCGATCTGTATTTTGACTTTGGCATCCCGTGGTAGCGCCGAGCATTGAATGCGCTTGTCAGTGGAGCAGATGGGCGCGCGCGCGGAGGGTCGAGGGGTTGCCTCGAGCGAAGCGGAGTTTCTGGAGTAGAGGGCCACGCGGGGTTCCACCGCGGAGGTCTCGATCAAGGCGGAGTTTGCCTTTCGCTCGGGGGGGGGGGGGGGGTCGGCACCCTCGATTGAGGCGGAGATGTAGTGCGTGCCTCAGGACCCTTTCGGGGGGTCTCGAATGGGCCGTTGGCCTATGATGGGCCGTGGGCTTTGTGCGCCTAGATCTTTTTCGGTTCAGGGAGATTTGGTTGCGATTGCTTTGCGTTTCTCAAAGGTGATTATCCCTTAGGTTAGGGGACTCCTTATGACCGTCCCCAACAGTAGCCCCCGAGCCTTGGCTAGACGTGGATCAGTCCGGCAGAAGCTTGTGTTTCTGCAGCGACGTCTCGGGTGCTCTGTGTGGGGTTATTCCTTTGAACTTGTGAGTGTTTCCGTGGGGGCACGCTAGCGCATCCGCGGGTGTAGACCCCGAGGCCTTGGAGGAGTGAGTACACTCATCTAAGGGCTATAAGCATTTGTTTTTATGGCCTGTCGAGTGACGTGCTCGCCCAGCGTTTCTTTCAGCCGGCATCGGCGATCTACGCTAGTGAGGCAACGTTGTGCCCACACAGACCACTCTCCGGAGAGTTTGCTTAAGCATTCGAGGGGGTTGACCCGACACAGTATCTCATAATCATGTGATCGTGCGATTTGTTCAAAGGATATGTCCGTGGTGTGAGGAGCCCCCGAGCCCTGGCCCGAGTAGGGTCGATCAGGGCAAACCCTCGACTTCGAGTTATGGCCCTCATCGCCCTTCCGCAGGGAGGAGGGGTGAGGTAGTCCACGCTGCCCTCGAGCGGACCACGCGTAATGGATGCCTCGGTGAGCTAATAGCGGGTGGTTCAAGTGGACATCCGTGCCCCGTTCGATAAGAGTCGACTTCGTAGTCTAGAGACACGTCTGATGAAAGTGCTCGCAAAGTTTTGCTAGGTAGGGCTCGACCCCATTCGATAGGGGTCGAGCATCCGCATTCGAGGATAGGCTTGATCGAGCGCGCCCTGGTTGCCCCTGACTTTGTTGATCTGGGGCACCTGTCGAACCCGCAATGGGCCAGTCTTTGAACCCCTGATCAGTAGGGCCTCACGAGGAGGTGCCTTACCTTGGAAGGTACTCCCGGGGAGATTTTCTCGCTTGGTCTTTGGCTTGACCGAGTCGTGCGCGCGGACGTGGCTGACGTGGCCCGGGGCGGTCGGAGTGGGTGCGACTTTTTAGGCAAGAGCGGCGCACGCAGAGGCATTTTTTAAGAGATGTGCTATAGTCCCGCCTTGGATTGCGTGCGTGTCAGTTTTTACTCCCAGATGGGGCCCAGTCGTCAGTGACGGCAGCATCCACCGCATTGATTGCACTCGGTTATAAAACAAGGAATCGGAGAGGTTGTTCTCCTTACCTTAGCCATTTGCCATTGCCCATGCCTTTCTTCGCTCCCCTGAGCTCTATCGCGAGGAAGAAGAGAGAGAGATCTCGTACGAGCGCGCCGCAGAGACTTGTTCCATCTCCTTTCCCTCGTAACCATGGTTGAGATTAGGGACCCTTCACCGTGGAGCATGTCCACCGCGGACGCGCACTACCTCGGAGGGCTTGCCGAGGCCGGGCTGCTGCCAAAGATCACGACTCCGGAGAAGCCGGAGTGGATTGCCCCGCCGCTGTCGCATGGGGAGCCAAATCCCCCCGCCGGGCTACGTCGTCAGCCCGGCGCGGCTGCACGAGCGGGGGTTCGGTGCCCCCACGGGGTGATTCATCCAGGGGCGGTGCCACCACTACAAGGTGGAGCTGCACAACTTCGCCCCCAATGCCATCTTGCAAGCGGCGGTCTTCGTCGCCATCTGCGAGGGCTACCTGGGGGTCGAAGCACATTGAGAATTGTGGTTTCACCTCTTTCGGTGTGAGCTCCACACGAGGGTGCGGAGGGCCATCCGCACTGGCGGCCTCACCATCCACGTTCGGGAGAACAGGAAAAACCTCTACGTCCCCTGCACAATGACCTCCAACAATCAAGATTGGGACAAGGGGTGGTTCTACCTCCGCAACAACGGCGGCCGACTCCCGGCGTACACCGGCAAAGTGCTGCGGGAGAAGCCCATCTCCTGGTCGCACGGCATGTCCCCACCCGAGCGCCAGGCCAAGCTCGTGGTCTTCACCGACGCGCTGCGCTCCTTGGCGAAGGAGGGGTTGTCCGTGGCGGTCGTGATCGTGAACTTTCACCGGCAGAGGGTGGCCCCGCTGATGGAGAGAAGGCTCCCCATCTACAAGCTGAAGCCGGGGGAGCCTTTCAAGGGCTCGCGCATAATGGATGAGCTGCTCTCCCCCGGGCATGCTGGCCAGAGGGCGAGGCGCGCGATGGAGTGCTCCAAGATGGATTGCTCCAACACCGCGTTGTGGGCCATCAAGATGCGTCCCGAGGAGGGCCATCTCAAATTCGTAAGTGTTCGATTCCAATCTCGTCAATTTCATTCGCTTTATGATTGATTTCCATTTTTCACTCTTGTCGTGATATTAGGGGTTGTCCCGCAAGGGGTACTGGTTGGATCCCCCGCTCCCCGAGGTCCGCGAGGTGAATCGTCTTTTTGCCGTACAGAAGGACGCCAAGACGCGGAGGCGCGAGCGGAAGCAGTGGTGAAAGACCGCGCACGAGAAAGAAAATCGGAAGTGGGCGAGGGAGGGTCGCTCCCTGCTAACGACTCCAGAGAGTACCCCCGAGCCGGACGACGATTTATCCAAGGACCTCGCGGCGCCCCCGCTGCCAGCCGTGATGGAGGAGGGGGGCGCGCGCCCGTGGTGGCGCAAGTCCAGATCGCGCTCGCGTCGGTGGCGGGCGTGGCGACCCTCAACGCGCCAGTACCTTCGACAGCATAGATGCCCGTCGTGCCTGCCTCCGCGGCTAGCGTGACGTCCCTTGGTGGGGCGGCACCGTCGAGGGCCCGATCCGGCTCGAGGGGTGCGCAGCCCCCGTGCGGGTCAAAGAAACGCAAACTAGCGGGAGTTACTCGGTAAGACTTGTCCCGATCTTGTTCGTTATTCGATTTGTGTTTTCTTTTTGTTGGTCTTTGATTGCGTTGTTGTTGTCAGCTGGACCGCGATACCCTACTCCCTCTCGCTTGCACCCGCCAAGGCGCACAAGTCGGGAGCGCGCGCCACGCCGCATGCAGTGGTGGAGCGAGCGAGACGAGGGCTCCATGTGGGAGGTGCTGCGGGCGCGGAGATCGCGAGCCGCACGAAGGAGCCGGCTCCCGCCACTGTCGATTGGGAGGAAGAAGTGCTCGCGCCCTCGGGCGATGCCGCAGGACAGGCGAGCCCAGATCACGCTGGGGACGTGGCCCAGACAGCTGATGGCGGGGTCGGCATCGGGAAGCAGAAGTGATGGCGCCGGAGGTCGAGATCACGGTCGTGGTTGTTCCGGATCTTCCCGAGGAGGTTGGCCCATCCACGCAGGTGGCAGCGCCGGACCTCGAGGCCGCGGACGTGGCGCTCCTGGACCGTCCTGAAGATGCAGCCCCGCCCCTCGAGAGCG
Organism: Echinochloa phyllopogon; assembly: GCA_033239725.1. Lineage (NCBI taxonomy): Eukaryota > Viridiplantae > Streptophyta > Magnoliopsida > Poales > Poaceae > Echinochloa > Echinochloa phyllopogon. The sequence goes on along the minus strand of BTCW01000016.1, from coordinate 8,827,519 downwards.
GGGTACTGACTAGTCCGCCACACTGGCGCCGGTAGCCACCGCTGAGGAGGACGCTGAGGTCGTTCCCTTTCCCGATCCTGCTGGGGTCGAGGGTGATGAGGGCGCCATCATGGCGGCGCCGCCCCCGGCCAGGACCTCGGCGCGTGGGATGATCAGGGGCTCTACCTGTCTGGGCTCCCCCCGGCGCTGCTAGATGACACGGAGGCGGAGCGGGAGCTGTGGCAAGAGTACTAGCAGGTCGGCTCTGCTCTGCAGAGCACCCTCGCAACCGCCCTCGAGCTCCACAGGTCCAGGGGGCTCACCGTCCATAGGGTAAGTTGACTTGCTCGTGAGCTTTTTGGTTCCTTTTGTGCATTCGTGCGCATGTCTTATCGTGTGTATTTTCCCTGGAAGCAACTAAGAGAGATGGCGGGGAAGAAGATCTCCTAAATAACCGAACTGCATGCCGACATGAATCGGCCATATCCTCCACGTCGCGCTCCTCCTAAATAACCTACGCTCGGAGGTGGACAAGCTCAGTGCCATACTGAGCGAAGCGCAGGTCGAGGGTCGTCAGCGTGGGTTGGCTTTGACCCACGCGGAGGAGGAGCGCGACGCTCAGAGGGCCCAGGAGGCCTCGAGGCTGGTTGCCACACTCCTGGAGAAGACCGAGGCGCTAGCGGCGGTGGAGGCTCAGCTCCAGCAGGAGCACGCTGCGCACGAGGAGGCAAGGTCCCTGCTCCAGCAGAGGGATGCGGCGGTCGCGGCAGCAAACGCCCTAGTCGAGTCCGGGGAAACAGCAATCGGGCTGCTAACCGAGGCTCTAGTCGAGGCGCATATTGCCGTCGAGACGCTGCAGGTCTTCGCCGAGGAGGAGGGCCTTGATGTCCGCGCTTCTGTAGGAGACCGGCGCTACCCAGGAGCTGCTGGCGATGGAACAAGAGCGGACCGAAGGTAAATCGCTATCATCGGTATTTTTGCCAATCTTGTGTTTGTCGAGGCTTATCTTGGTTTTTTTCGTGTTTCAGAGCTGCGGAAGATCATGGAGGACACATTGGCGATGGCGGAGTCCCTCCATGTCGCATACTCGAAGGCTCAGGAGAACCTCGAGGACCTGGAGGGCGTCACTGTCGCCACGTGCAATGAGCTGGAAGGGGAGGAGACCCCGTCGGGCAGCTCAGTGGCCAGTCGCCTAAGATCTTTGGGCGACTGCATCACCAGGAGCTTGAAGGGTGCCCTTCACCTCGGAGTCCAGAAGACCCTCGGCGTGACATCGACGGACTTTGTCATCGAGCTCGAGGCGCTGGCTGCAGGCTATATCGTCGCCAAAGAACTCGATGACAATGCCGCAATTGCTGTCGTCGAGCAGGACGATGTTGCTGCCGAGGGTACCGCCGTGACACTTGCTGATCTGTTCGAGTGCGACCTCCTCCCTGGCGCGGACGAAGGAGAAGACGCTGCTGCTACAGGTTCTCGCGACGGGGAAGACAAGTCCTGAAACGTTTAGAGAATAGAAAGTTCGTAGGTTAGGATTTAGCTTGGCTTGCACACGGTTTGTAATGAACAATTTGTTTGCACAATTTGATTGAAGTATCGTTTGATGCATTTATCACATTTTTACGTGGCTTGTAAATATTTCGGCGGGGTAGGTCGCGTTCGCAAAATGACTTGGGCATAGGGTGGTGAGGGGGATGTCGTATCGCGGAGTCGTGGGCAGTCCCGTGACTTGGCCGACCCTGGCCTTAGTCAGTTTGCGCCTTGCTTCTATCTTTTCGAAGCACACGAGGTACAATGCGATAAAAGTTTTGAAAGAAAAAAGTCTGTGAAAATGGGACGATTTAGGAGGGGGGAACCCCCCAATGAAGCCCCCGAGGGGGACTTGGCTTTATCGAGGGCAAACCCGAGTCCTCCTGTTCGTGACATTTCTTTATTATTGATTGTGAAAATAAAATATGTACAAGGAAACTTGGAAATTCATGGGTAAAAGTGACGTAGCTGTTGAATGTTTCAAGCGTTGGCGAAGACTTCGCCCTTCTCGTTCGCGAGTTTGAACGTGCCGGGCTTAAGGACTTCAGTGATGATGTACGAACATTCCCACGGCGGCATGAGCTTGTGGCGCCCTCGACTTTCTTGTCGAAGTCTTAGCACCATGTCTCCCTTGTTGAGGTCTCAACGTCGAACCCTCTGTGCTTCATATCTCCGGAGAGATTGTTGGTACCGCGCTGAGTGCAGGAGCGCCACGTCACGGGCCTCGTCCACGTGATCCAGTGAGTCCTCACGGGCTTGCTGGTTTTGTTCCTCTTGGTAAGCTTTGAGCCTCGGGGACCCGTACTCCAAGTCTGTGGGGAGGATAGCCTCGGCACCATAGACGAGGAAGAACGGGGTGAAGCCCGTGGCTCTGCTCGGGGTCGTTCTGAGGCTTCAGATGACCTAGGGTAACCCCGTGACCCACTTTCGGCCAAACTTGTTCAACTTGTTGAAGATTCATGGCTTCAGGCCTTGTAGTATCATGACGTTGGCACGCTCTACTCGGCCATTCGTCTGTGGGTGCGCTACAGCCGCCCAATCCACGCGGATATGGTAGCTGTCACAAAATTCCAAGAACTTCTTGCCCGTGAACTAGGTGCCATTATCAGTTATTATCGAATTGGGTACCCCAAACCTGTGGATTATGTCAGTGAAGAACTGCACGACTTGCTCGGATCTGATACTGCTGATGGGTCGAACCTCGATCCATTTCGAGAACTTATCGATGGCCACCAGTAGGTGGGTGAAGCTCCCGGTCGCCGCTCGCAGAGGATCGACGTGGTCCAGCCCCACACAGTGAAAGGCCACGTGATGGGGATGGTCTGCAAGGCGTGCACCAAGATGTGGGTCTTGCGTGCGTAGAATTGACACCCTTCGCAGGTGCGCACGACTTCGTTGGTGTCAGCAACTGCCGTGGGCCAGTAGAAGCACTGCTGGAACGCAATGTCAACGAGGGTGCGTGGTGCCGCGTGATGGCCGCACACACCGGCGTGTATGTCTTGAATCAGCTTCCTGCCCTTAGGGATAGGGAAGCATCGCTGCAAGATCCCTGAGGGACTGCGCTTGTACAACTCCCCGTCAATCAAGACGAAGGACTTGGCCTTTCTAGCAATGCACCGCGCTTCGATCCCATCCGGGGGCAGCTACCCTCGGTCGATCCAAGCGAGGTACTGGTCACGCCAATCCCAAGAGGGTGGGACCTCATCGATCTCCATCGCCTCAGCTTCGTCCGCCGATGATGCCCCGTGATCCGAGGCCTCGGGTTCCCCTTTTGAGGGGTCCTCGTCCGAGGCCTCGACATCCGCAGCTCTCGGAGGCGCAGCCCCCGAGGGCGCGCCGGGGCTCTTGGTAGTCATCTTGAAGTCGATAGAGGGTTCGGTGAGGTCGCGGGCAAAAATGTTCGGGGGGACGGTGACCCGCCCCGACGCGATCTTGGCCAGCTCGTCCGCTTCCTCTTTGTACTTTCGCGCAATGTGGTTGAGCTCGAGGCCATGGAATTTGTCCTCGAGCCGTCGCACAGCGTTGCAGTACGCCTCCATCTTCTCGTCATGACAGCTTGAGTCCTTCATCACTTGGACAATGACCAACCGAGAATCTTCCCGGACGTCGAGACGCTTGACGCAAAACTCGATGGCGATGCGGAGCCTACTGAGAAGGGCCTTGTATTCTACCATGTTGGACGCCGGGAAGTGTAGGCGCACTACGTAGCGTATGTGCTCTCCGAGGGGTGAGACAAAAAGGAGACCTACGCCTGCGCCAGTTTTCATCACCGACCCATTGAAGTACATGGTCCAGTATTCGGCTTGGATCTAAGGTGGGGGCAGCTGAGTGTCGGTCCACTCAGCGATGAAGTCTACCAAGATCTATGATTTTATCGTCTTTCGAGGCGCGTAGGTGAGAGTCTCACCCATCAACTCCACGGACCATTTGGCTATTCTACTCGTGGTGTCTTGGTTGTGGACTATCTCTCCCAGGGGGAAGAATGAGACCACAGTGTCAGGATGAGCCTCGAAGTAGTGATGCAGCTTTCACCGCGCCAGCACTACTGCGTAGCGCAGCTTCTGGATGTGTGGATATAGGATCTTGGTATCAGACAACACTTCGCTGATGTAGTACACTAGCCTCTGGACTGGCAGAGCATGACCCTCCTCCGTTCTTTCTACGACGATGACCACGCTGACCACCTGGGTCGTTGCGGCCAGGTAGAGATAGAGGGGCTCACCGTCCTTTGGCGGTGTCAAGATTGGTGCATGAGCAAGCAATGCCTTTAGCCTATCGAGGGCTTCTTGAGCCTCGGTGGTCCAAGAAAAGTGTTCGTGCTTCTTCAGGAGTAGATACAAAGGCAAGCCTTTCTCACCAAGTCGTGAGATGAATCGGCTTAGGGCTGCCAGGCAACCCAGTACCTTTTGTACCCCCTTTAGGTCTCTGATCAGTCCCATTCATTCGAGGGCCAAGACTTTCTCAGGGTTGGGCTCGATGTCTCGCTGAGAGACGATGAAACCCAAGAGCATGCCTCGAGGCACCCCAAAGACGCACTTCTCCGGGTTTATAACATCGACATAAGCTTCTACGGTTTGCTCGATATGGTCCCCAAAAACGTGGAGCATGCACTGCTGGTACATGGCTCCAGCGTTCCGAAGTTCAAAGGGCATCTTGACATAGCAAAATATGTCGACGGGGGTGATAAAAGAAGTCACGAGCTGGTCGGAATCTTTCATCTTTATTTGGTGGTAACCAGAATATGCATCAAGGAAACATAAAAGTTCGCATCCCGTAGTTGAATCTACTATTTGATCGATACGTGGCAAAGGAAAAGGAACTTTGGGACATGCTTTATTTAAACTAGTATAATTTACACACATCCTCCACTTCCCCTTCTTTTTCTTATCTAATACAGGATTAGCTAGCTAGTCGGGATGGAATACCTCCTTGATGAATCCGGCCACCAAGAGCTTGGGCACCTCCTCACCGATTGCTCGGCGCTTCTGCTCGTCAAAGCGTTGCAGGCGTTGCTTCACCGGCTTGGAGTGGAGCAGGATGTCAAGGGAGTGCTCGGTGACCTCCCTCGGTATGCCTGGCATGTCCGAGGGGCTCCACGCGAAGATGTCGATGTTGGCGCATTGAAAGACGACGAGCACCGCTTCCTATTTGCTGTCGAGGGTGGAGCTGACCCTCAGCGTCTTGCCCTCGGGGGCAGTGGGGTCAATGGGTACCACCTTGGTGTGTTCGGCGGGCTCGAAGGTGCCCGCGTGCTTGTGGGCAGAGTCGACGGCTTCGTTCGCCATCTTCTCCAGATCCGCAACAAGGGCCTCATCGTCGGCGAACGCTTCGGCGCGCTCAATGCACTCTATGTCGCATTCGTAGGCGTGCTCAAACGATGGCCCCACCATGATGACACCCTTCGGCCTCGGCATCTTCATCTTGAGGTAGGTGTAGTTTGGGATCACCATGAAGTTGGCGTAGCACGGTCACCCAAGAATGGCATGATATGCTCCACGAAACCCCACCACCTCGAAGGTGAGGATCTCCTTACGGAAGTTGTCCGGCGTGCCGAAGCAAACAGGCAAGTCAATCTGACCGAGTGGGTGGACTCGCTTCCCCGGCACAACGCCATGGAATGGAGACTTGCTAGGGTGTAGCTTGTTCCGGCCGATCCCCATGAGCTCCAAGGTGGAGGAATACATGATGTTAAGGTTGCTGCCTCCATCCATGAGCACCTTGGAGAAGCGTGTGTTTCCAATGATGGGGTCGACGACGAGCGGGTACTGCCCTGGGTTTGGGACGTGATCGGGATGATCTTTGCGGTTGAAGGAGATATTTTTCTCCGACCAGTCGAGGTAAGTTGGCGCAGACCTGTGAACGGAGAAGACTTCTCAACATTCACGCTTGCGCTGTCGGGGCGTCATGTTCGCCGTCGGCCCCCCGAAGATGAAGAACACGTTCTCTACGTCGGGGAAGCCGTCCTTGCCCCCTTTGTCCGCGTCTTTCTTCGTGTTGTCGTCCTTCGAGGCGACGCGCTTGTAGTACTTCATGAGCAGCTCGCACTGCTCGAGGGTATGGGTAATTGCACCCTGGGGGTAAGTGATGAGGACATCACATGCTCGGATATGACCATACGCCATGATGTGTGTTCAATGTCATTTTTAGAAATATATAGCTAGATCAAAAGGAGTGTTAAACATAAATGGAAGGCATGGAGGACCAAAGAAGTTGATTGGGGACCAATTCTAATTATTTTCATGTTTCCAATTAGGCTACCACATCACATTGGCCCAAGGAAGGAAAGAGACCAAATCCAACGCGTTTTGGAAAGTCTAGATTCGGACTGCAGGAAAGTGCTGAATTGTGATGGCTGCCACGATTTCATCCGGACTCCATTTTGGGTGTTTAAGTACTTGATGGAAAGCTAATCAAGTATAATTTCAGATGGATCTGGACTCACCTTCATATTTCTTCGGATGCGGCCGAAATCATCAATTTACCACAGAGACCTTTTCTGTCCACAATGCTGTGTAACATGAATTTGGGCCGATGGGCCGTGTATCAAGTAGGGCCCAATAGGGGCGCATCCTAGGGTTGTGGGATGACCATAACCACGTCCTGGTCATCCTTCACCCTTTTTTATACTTCCATAGCTGCCACAAACAGATCGGGTTTTGTTTAGATGAAAGTTTAGCCATTGCTACTTGCTTGTAAGCGCGCGTGCTGGTCCAGCCGCCCGTCTTCGAGTCAACGGAACCCCACCTCTGTGTTTTTAGATTGGTTATTAACTCCATATTAGCAATTGAGTTGCTTGTTCTACTTGTTCTTGCTTGTTCTTTGATTGCTTGCACGAATTACCCTAGTGGTTTGGTTGATTGTGTTCCACAAGATCACGGCGACCGCTGGAGTTGGTGTATCGGTTGCTATGGCGCAGCGTCCTTGGACGGTTGTAGTCGGGCCATGAACGTCTCTCCAGTCTAAATTGAAGTTATCCCCCTCTCATCGAAAGATCGGGCGCAAACCCTAGCAGGTTCGCATCAGTTGGTATCAGAGCTTCTTGAGCATGTCGTCGAACACGCCTCCCCCTCAAAGTTCCCTGGAAGTTATCCATGAAAGTCTTCACCAGGTCATTCCAGTCATGGATCTGGTTCATGGGCAAGTGCTCGAGCCATGCCCGCGCGGAGTCCGTAAGGTGAAGTGGCAGGTTGCGGATGATCATGGCATCATCGGTTGCGCCGCCCAGCAGGTAGCCCAGGCGGTAGTCGTTGAGCCAAACTCTGGGGTCCATCTCCCCCGAGTACTTGGTGATGGTCAAGGGCTATCGAAAGCGCAGGGGAATAGGAGCTGCACGGATCTCCCGAGTGAACACGCGGGTTCCCGGGGGTTCCGACGTTGGGCTCCTATCCTCCCGGCTGTCGTAGCGGCCTCCACGTCGAGGGCGGTAGCCTTGAGTCGTCATTGCATTCGGCTTCTTCTTGTTAGGGACGTCGCGTGTGTCCAGAATCTGCTCCTTCACGGACTTCCTTTGGACACGGTCTTGAACCGAGGGCGCCTTGCCTTTGCTCGTCGGTTGAGATGGCGCTGCTTTACCCCCAGGTGGGGTTCGGACCGACTCCTCTGGGTTGTGCATGCTCCCACCAGCCTTTGTGTTGGTCAAATGGTGCATGCAGGACACGGAGCTCTCGGCCTGCTGCACTGCAGCCTGCTCGATGAGGAGCTGCGCCTCGCGGTGTAGGTTGTGGCCCTAAGGAGTCGATGGTTCGGGCATGGCCCGAATCCGAGTCGCCACGGTGATGAGCTTCTGGCTTGCCCTTGCCATCGGCAGTGGATCTTCCACGTCGTCGCCAGCCTCGATGCGTGCTCGAGTGACACGTCCCGCCTCTCTAGTGCGTGCACCACGCTCAAGGGGTCCTGCCTCGAGCGTGGCTCGCAGACGCTGCACCTATTGGCGTTCTTCCTCGAGCTTAGCCTCCAGCTCTCAGACCTGGGCCAACTGTGCCTGCGCAAGCGCGGTGTTGTTCTGTGGTGTCGCCGCCTGCGAGTTTGCCGCACGGTCGGTGCGACCTGCCGCACTGCCTACCCGTCACCCCCGTCTTCGGGCCCCGTCAGCCTGACGACGAAGCAATCCCGCATGGAGTCGTAATCCCCCTCGCTAGAGTCATCGGAGCAGGTCAGGTAGTAGTCCGCCGCAGCCTGAAACGACACAAAAGCCTCACAGTTGCGGAGCCCGGAGTAGTCCCACTCCGGGGCCTCCTGACCGCGCACGTTTACCTCGTTGTCGGAGTCGGGGTATTGCTCATCGGGCGAGGTAGCGATGAGGTTGCGGATCGAGATCAAGTGATGTCCCGGCAGATCCTCATACGCACCCATGTCCGTGCTGACCGACGAAGAGTAGGTCATGGTGGTGGTGTGAAGTCGCAACGGCTTGGCCGTGCTCTCCCCGGGGGGACACGTCGAGGGATTTGTCGGTGAAGGCACTGCCTCCACCGTCGCAGCTGCAGGCTGTGACTCGTTTGCTCTGACCCGCTCGGGGGAGCATGCACGAGCTGCTCTGCGCTGCTCCGCTCGAGCTCGTCGCGCGCGCTGGCTTGAATGCCTCCTACGTCGGGGTGATGATCGGGGTGGCGCTGAAGCATCCACGCTCGCGTTCCTCGAAAGGAGCCACATGAGGTAGCCGTTGCCGATCGCCTCTAACTCCAAGCTCTAGAACCAGATCTGGTATCCGGCCAGAAACGGGTCCGAGACTCCCATAGGGAATCGATTGCTGCGCCTCGTGCGGATCACCATCGAGAGAGATAGTGGATGAAGAGAACGATCACGGCGCTCCCCTACCTGGCACGCCACTGTCGGTGTTCGGATCGGTCACCCGACACTAACTAGAACGAGTACGCGGTGTCCAATCTCTCGATGGTTGGTGCAAACGGTAACATAATGGCATGGGGTTTATCCTGGTTCCGGCCACGGGGCCGTACGTCCAACAAGGGGTGTGCACGCACTGTATTACTTCACACCGGGGTGCCTGCAGTAGGGGTTTACAAGCGAAGCGAGAGTGGAGGAGAGGCCTCCAAGTCCCAAGCGTCTAGGATGATTGAGGTGAATGCTAATATCAGGGATGCGGATGCGTGGTGTTGGCGAATGCGTTGCGTCTGGTCGTCTGGCTTGTGTGAGTGTTAGGGCGTCGCCCTATGGCCGGGAGTGTACCTCCTCCTTTTATAGTTCAAGGAGGGGTAGAGGTACACATGTTACACTGTTGAGTCTACTATTATCGGGCACTAGAGAGCATGGCGTTGGGCGTGGCTGTCGTCCTTGCGGATCCTTCTGCCCGGCGCGAATCGGTGAGCGCCTACCAGCTCCAGCGGGTGGCGTGGCAGCTCCTGTAGGAAGTACGTGCCCCTGTGCTTGTCCCGGAGCATCTTCGAGGGGTCGTGCTGACCGGCGTCCATGCCTAATCGTCGCTCATACACCCGTTTGAGGGTTCTCCCATGCCTTGTCGAGGGCTTCGTCAGAGGGTTAGTACGAGAGTTGGCAGTACAGGAGCGCCGGATTTGGCAGCACAGGGCTACACAGGGCCTCGTAGGCCGGCGCAGTGACAGGAGTTGGCCACACAGGGCCTCGCAGTCATGCACAGCGTCGGGGATGGCCGCATAGTGACCGGAGTTGGCGGACATGATTCAGGTCATGTCGTTAGGACTATGAGACAACTCTCACACCATTTTTCGAGTTTTGTTGCCATGCAATCAATAATATTTCTTTATTTTCCTACAAATTAAGGGATTTCGTATTACTATGAGATAACTAAAATAATATTCTATTGTATAGGTTGTCTGATAAATTGACTTAAGATTACGTGTCGCTGTATGAGACCGTCTATTAGAAGACGTCACGTAGATACCTTACGTCTTTTTTACGATGCGTTGAACAAGCATGTGCTCATATTTGACAGTGAACTTGAGCTAACTGCCTGCAGAAATGACTTAAATTTGGCCATCCGCATCACCACGCGGTCCTCGTGCTTCGCCCTCCTCATGCCTGAATGTGACGCTGCTCGTCTCTGATCCCTTCACACGACGACACATTAATTACCGATTAAGATTGAACAGCATAAAAACCCAAAGCCATGTGATACGCACCATAGCGATCGGTAATCGATCAGGTGCACGGGCAGCAGTCAGCAACTTCCATGTGCATTATATAATATTTTGCTGCTAGCTTTACAGCGCGGATTGCCACTCTCACTTGGCCCGGCGTCAACAGGGCTGACGACACAGGGTACATGTGTGGACCTAATCGCATGAGCTGGCTGGGATCTTCAGCATTAAAGCAGCAAGGAAGAAGCCCATTTCGACCACGAGCCGAGGCAGCTAGCCATGGCCGCTGAACAAGCACTCGTCGTGTTGCTCCTAGTGCTCTGCCCTCTCCTCCTCCTCGTCCGCTTCGCGACCACGACCACGAGCTCCCGCGACAAGCTACTCGGCAAGCTCCCGTCGCCTCCCTACAGGCTCCCAATCATCGGGCACCTCCACCTGGTGGGCTCCCTGCCCCACGTCTCGCTCCGGGACCTGTCGGCGAGGCACGGCCGCGACGGCCTCACGCTCACTACCAGAATGCTTCACATCCGCCCGCCTCCTCCGCCTCGGCCATTTTTGGACCCGGTGCTGATAGGGCTTCAACACCGGGTCCAACGGCTAGGAGCGGGGGCGGCGCGAAGATGTGTCAGGGCGGACACATTAGCACCGGGTCGTGGCAAGACCCGGTGCTAATGCGCCCCCTTTAGCACCGGGTGCAGCCAGCAACCGGTGCTAATGTGCCGAGGCCATTTCGCACCTGTTGCTGGCTGCACCCGGTGCTAAAGGGTGCACATTAGCACCGGGTCTTGCCACGACCCGGTGCTAATGTGTTTGAATATAGGGGCTTCTTCCTCCCCCGCCCGAGCCAGCTGAACACTTAGGCGCTGTGTTCATACTGCTCGGCCGTGGGAGGGGAGGTGCTGCCCAAATTTTTTTCAAAATTTGTGAAGATTCTACTCATCTAAGGAGCACTACAAGGTACACTCTTTCATTCTCTAATGTTTTATTTAGCTTGTAATCCTTCTATGATTTAGAAATAGAGGGATTTGTGAATCAAAGTAAAGCTAGCTAGAGAGAGCTTGTGTTCTTGGAGGAGAGAGAGAAGAGAGCTTGAGTTCATGGTGGAGAGAGTGTTCATGTTGTGTTTCAAATGGAGAGAGAAGGCAAGCTAGTTAGTATTTTGTTTTGTATGACTTGTGAATAGTTATAAGGCTTAAGTATTTTATTTATTAGAGAGGTTTATTTATTAAAAGTTGGAATAGTTATTTATTAATTTAATGAAATAGATATTATTAGTTATTTATTAAAAGGTAGAATAGTTATTTATTTATTTAACGGAAGGTATATTTATTTATTTAATGAATATAGTAATGTAGTTTTAGGAATTTATTTATATAATGGAATATATATATTATAATTTGTATTTATTTATATATTAAATTTTTTTTTATTTAAATTGTATTGTATATTTGTTATTGTTTAATAATGCAGATGAATAGACAATGGATGTACGGGGACCCCCACGCTCAGGCGTTCCGTGATGGCCTTAGGACGTTTCTCGATACCGCCGAGGCTAACAGGACGCCGTCCGGTTTCATGTTCTGCCCATGCACCCATTGTAAAAATATACAATCGTACAAACAAAGAGGTTGTCTTCAGGTGCATTTGATGAGGCACGGTTTCATGAGGAATTATTCTGTTTGGACAAAGCACGGTGAAAGAGGAATTCTAATGGATGAAGATGAAGAAGACGATGCCGATGACGACACTCCGTTATTGGCTCAATACTACGGTTCCTTTGCATATGCTGCAATGGGTGATGCCGATGAGGAAGATGTTGCTCGGGAAGGCGATGCTCAGGAAGATGTTGCTCAGGAAAATAAACCTACTGATGGACTCGGGCAAATGTTGCGTGATGCCGAGAAAGACTGCGGCAATGATAAGGAACTGAAAAAGATACAGCGCATGTTGCAGGACCACAAGACTGACCTGTACCCAGATTGCAAAGAGGGGCTAAAGAAGTTGGGTAGCACACTTGAACTTCTGCAGTGGAAGGCAGCAAATGGTGTTACTGATAAGGGTTTCGAGGAGCTACTGAAACTCGTAAAGAAGATTCTTCCAGAGGGTAACAAATTGCCATCGACGACGTATCAAGCAAAACGTGTTGTTTGCCCTCTCGGTTTGGAGGTGCAGAAGATACATGCGTGTCCTAATGACTGTATCCTCTATCGCGGACAGTACGAACACTTGGATCGTTGTCCGGTTTGCACCTGCGCACGATACAAGATCAGGCGGGACGACCCTGGTGATGTTGGGGGAGAGCGTTCTAAGAAAAAAATCCTTGCGAAGGTGATGTGGTATTTCCCTCTGATACCCCATCTGAAGCGTTTGTTCAGGAACAAAGACCATGCCAAACTGATGCGCTGACACAAAGAAGAACGTAAGCAGGATGGCATGTTGAGACACCTCGCCCGCCGATGGATCCCAGTGGAGGAACATCGACAGAGCATTCCCAGAGTTTGATGCTGATGCGAGGAATGTTAGGCTTGGTTTAAGTACCGATGGCATGAACCCTTTTGGTGAAATGAGCAGTAGTCATAGCACTTAGACCGTGACTGTTTGTATCTACAACCTACCCCCCTGGCTCTGCATGAAGCGGAAGTTCATTATGATGCCAGTGCTCATCGAAGGCCCAAAGCAACCTGGCAACGACATTGATGTGTACCTAAGACCATTGGTTGACGAACTTTTCCAGCTGTGGAAGAATGAAGGTGTTAGCATGTGGGATGAGGACAAGCAGGAGCAGTTTGACCTTCGAGCACTGCTTTTCATAAGCATCAACGACTGGCCTGCACTAAGTAACCTATCAGGACAATCAAATAAAGGATATAAAGCATGCACTCACTGTTTAGAGGAAACTGAAAGCATGTATTTGAAACATTGTCGTAAAGTTGTGTACATGGGTCACCGTCGATTCCTTCCGGCGAAGCATGAGCTACGAAAGAAATGTGCGCATTTTGGCGGGAATGCTGACCGCCGTACAAAGCCGAGACACCGGAGTGGAGAAGAGCTATTTGATATGGTGAAGGACCTACACGTGGTGTTTGGCAAGGGAGACGGAAGCCAGGCTGCTCCGACGGGCGAGGATGGTCGTGCCGCGATGTGGAAGAAGAAGTCTATCTTTTGGGAGCTACCTTATTGGCAACGTTTAGAGGTCCGTAACGCGATTGATGTGATGCATCTAACGAAGAATCTTTGTGTGAACTTGATAAGCTTCCTGGGTACTTATGGGAAGCCAAAAGATACACTGGAAGCACGTCAGGATCTGAAACGATTGAAGCAACAGACTGATCTACATCTAGAAAAGAGAGACAAAGGACGCCAGTACTTGCGTCCTGCCAGCTTCACTCTCAGCAAAGAAGAGAAGGCAAGCATGTTTGAATGCTTGAATAGTATCAAGGTTCCATCTGGCTACTCCTCCAATATTAAGAGAATAATAAATATGAAAGAGAAGAAGTTCACAAACCTGAAGTCTCACGACTGCCATGTGTTGATGACACAGCTGCTTCCCGTCGTACTCAGGGGTGTGCTACCAGTTAACGTGCAGAAAGCCATTGTGAAGCTATGTGCATTCCTCAATGACGCTTTGGGTGGAACATAAATCAATAGAAAATCTTAGAACATAGGTGGAACATAAATGCAAATATAGTCATTACAAATTGGGTGGAACATAGTGCAATTAAATTACATGGCATCATCGTTTACTCGGACACTAATAAACTTCCTCTTTACAAATGTTCCTTGATTGTGATCACGCCGTAGATACGGTGTCTCCTCCGCCGCTAACAGGATGCTTGGGTCATCAGCCACTGAGAATGGAGGCCGGCCATCGAGCATATCATAATCTTAATCCGTCTTGTCCTCAACTCCTACGATTTTTCTCTTTCCAGGAAGAACTATATGACGCTTTGGCTCGTCTTGTGATGGGTCCAATTGCTTACCCCCACCTTTCTTATCCGCCCCTTTCTTCGGTCTGCTAGCCATGTCCTTCACATAAAAAACTTGTGTGACAGCTTTGGCCACGACGAACGGTTCGTCTAGAAAGCCAATCTTGTTTAGGTCCACTAACGTCATTCCATAGTCCGCTTCAACTTTAACACCTCCTCCAGTCAGCTTCACCCATTGGCACTTGAACAGTGGGATCTTCAAAGGTCCGTACTCTAGTTCCCATATCTCCTCTATGATTCCATAGTATGAGTTTGTATTGCCATTGGTGTCTGTCGCGTCGATCCGGACACCACTGTTTTGGTTGGTGTTTTTCTTGTCCTGGGCTCTTGTGTAAAATGTATACGCATTGATGTCGTATCCTTGGAATGTCAAGATCGTGCTCGATGGACCTCTAGCTACAAAAGCTAGCTGCGCATCAATGCCCTCGACACCCATAAGACGTCTTCGCAACCAATCGGCGAAAGTACTATTGTGCAGACGCTGAATAAAGGCCGCAGACTTTGTTGAGTTTTCGTCCCTGAGATTCTGCATGTGCTCCTCGATGTACGGAGCAACTAATGTTGATTGTTGCAAAACTGTGAGGTGCGCTTTACGAAATGTCTCAACGTCCTTGATCACCATCGATCTTCTCCCTAGTGTGCCCTTTCCACCAAGTCTCCCCTCTTGATGTGATTCGGGCACACCAATCGGCATAAGATCGTCGACAAAGTCAACACAGAATTCAATGACCTCTTCTGTTTCGTATCCCTTAGCAATGCATCCTTTTGGACGAGAACGATTACGGACATACTTCTTTAGGACAGCGAAGAACCTCTCAAATGGGAACATGTTGTGTAGAAATACTAGGCCCAATATACGAATCTCTTTGACGAGGTGAACCAATAGATGTGTCATGATATTGAAGAAGGATGGTGGAAATATCATCTCAAAGCTGACAAGACATTGCACCACGTCGTTCTGTAGCTGATCTAAATTGTCTGGATTGATCACCTTCTGAGAAATTGCATTGAGGAATGCACATAGCTTCACAATGGCTTTCCGCACGTTAACTGGTAGCACACCCCTGAGTATGACGGGAAGCAGCTGTGTCATCAACACATGGCAGTCGTGAGACTTCAGGTTTGTGAACTTCTTCTCTTTCATATTTATTATTCCCTTAATATTGGAGGAGTAGCCAGACGGAACCTTGATACTGTTCAAGCATTCAAACATGCTTGCCTTCTCTTCTTTCCTGAGAGTGAAGCTGGCAGGACGCAAGTACTGGCGTCCTTTGTCTCTCTTTTCTGGATGTAGATCAGTCCGTTGCTTCAATCGTTTCAGATCCTGACGTGCTTCCAGTGTATCTTTTGGCTTCCCATAAGTACCCAGGAAGCTTATCAAGTTCACGCAAAGATTCTTCGTTAGATGCATCACATCGATCGCGTTACGGACCTCCAAACGTTGCCAATAAGGTAGCTCCCAAAATATAGACTTCTTCTTCCACATCGCGGCACGACCATCCTCGCCCGTCGGAGCAGCCTGGCTTCCGTCTCCCTTGCCAAACACCACGTGTAGGTCCTTCACCATATCAAATAGCTCTTCTCCACTCCGGTGTCTCGGCTTTGTACGGCGATCAGCATTCCCGCCAAAATGCGCACATTTCTTTCGTAGCTCATGCTTCGCCGGAAGGAATCGACGGTGACCCATGTACACAACTTTACGACAATGTTTCAAATACATGCTTTCGGTTTCCTCTAAACAGTGAGTGCATGCTTTATATCCTTTGTTTGATTGTCGTGATAGGTTACTTAGTGCAGGCCAGTCGTTGATGCATATGAAAAGCAGTGCTCGAAGGTCAAATTGTTCCTGCTTGTCCTCATCCCACATGCTAACACCTTCATTCTTCCACAGCTGCAAAAGTTCGTCAACCAATGGTCTTAGGTAAACATCAATGTCGTTGCCAGGTTGCTTTGGGCCTTCGATGAGCACTAGCATCATAATGAACTTCCGCTTCATGCAGAGCCAGAGAGGTAGGTTGTAGATACAAACAGTGACGGGCCAAGTGCTATGACTACTGCTCATTTCACCAAAAGGGTTCATGCCATCGGTACTTAAACCAAGCCTAACATTCCTCGCATCAGCATCAAACTCTGGGAATGCTCTGTCGATGTTCCTCCACTGGGATCCATCGGCGGGGTGTCTGAACATGCCATCCTGCTTACGTTCTTCTTTGTGCCAGCGCATCAGTTTGGCATGGTCTTTGTTCCTGAACAAACGCTTCAGACGGGGTATCAGAGGGAAATACCACATCACCTTCACAGGGATTTTTTTCTTAGAACGCTCTCCCCCAACATCACCAGGGTCGTCCCGCCTGATCTTGTATCGTGCGCAGGTGCAAACCGGACAACGATCCAAGTGTTCGTACCGTCCGTGATAGAGGATACAGTCATTAGGACACGCATGTATCTTCTGCACCTCCAAACCGAGAGGGCAAACAACACGTTTTGCTTGATACGTCGTCGATGGCAATTTGTTACCCTCTGGAAGAATCTTCTTTACGAGTTTCAGTAGCTCCTCGAAACCCTTATCAGTAACACCATTTGCTGCCTTCCACTGCAGAAGTTCAAGTGTGCTACCCAACTTCTTTAGCCCCTCTTTGCAATCTGGGTACAGGTCAGTCTTGTGGTCCTGCAACATGCGCTGTATCTTTTTTAGTTCCTTATCATTGTCACAGTCTTTCTCGGCATCACGCAACATTTGCCCGAGTCCATCAGTAGGTTCATTTTCCTGAGCAACATCTTCCTGAGCATCGCCTTCCCGAGCAACATCTTCCTCATCGGCATCACTCATTGCAGCATATGCAAAGGAACCGTAGTATTGAGCCAATAACGGAATGTCGTCATCGGCCTCGTCTTCTTCATCTTCATCCATTACAATTCCTCTTTCACCGTGCTTCGTCCAAACAGAATAATTCCTCATGAAACCATGCCTCATCAAATGCACCTGAAGACAACCTCTTTGTTTGTACGATTGTATATTTTTACAATGGGTGCATGGGCAGAACATGAAACCGGACGACGTCCTGTTAGCCTCGGCGGCATCGAGAAACGTCCTAAGGCCATCACGGAACGCCTGAGCGTGGGGGTCCCCGTATATCCATTGTCTATTCATCTGCATTATTAACCAATAACAAATATACAATACAATTTAAAGATAAAAAATTTAATATATAAATAAATACAAATTATAATATATATTCCATTATATAAATAAATTTCTAAAACTACATTACTATATTCATTAAATATAACATTACTATAAGCCTTATAAGATTTATAAGATTTATAAGATTTTCTATTAATTTATAAGATTTTCTAGCATTTTATATTGATTTTCTAGTAATTTATAAGATTTTCTATTAATTTAAAAGATTTTCTAGCATTTTATATTGATTTTCTAGTAATTTATAAGATTTTCTAGTAATTTATAAGATTTTCTAGTAATTTATAAGATTTTCTATTAATTTATAAGATTTTCTAGCATTTTATATTGATTTTCTAGTAATTTCTAAAACTACATTACTATAAGCCTTATAACTATTCACAAGTCATACAAAACAAAATATTAACTAGCTCGCCTTCTCTCTCCATTTAAAACACAACATGAACACTCTCTCCACCATGAACTCAAGCTCTCTCCTCTCTCTCCTCCAAGAACACAAGCTCTTTCTAGCTAGCTTTACTTTGATTCACAAATCCCTCTATTTCTAAATCATAGAAGGATTACAAGCTAAATAAAACATTAGAGAATGAAAGAGTGTACTGTGTAGTGCTCCTTAGATGAGTAGAATCTTCACAAATTTTGAAAAAAATTTGGGCAGCACCTCCCCTCCCACGGCCGAGCAGCATGAACACAGCGCCTAAGTGTTCAGCTGGCTTGGCCGGGGGAGGAAGAAGCCCCTATATTCAAAAGACATTAGCACCGGGTCATGGCAAGACCCGGTGCTAATGTGCACCATTTAGCACCGGGTGCAGCCAGCAACCGGTGCGAAATGGCCTCGGCACATTAGCACCGGTTGCTGGCTGCACCCGGTGCTAAAGGGGGCGCATTAGCACCAGGTCTTGCCACGACCCGGTGCTAATGTGTCCGCCCTGACACATCTTCGCGCCGCCCCCGCTCCTAGCCGTTGGACCCGGTGCTGAAGCCCCATCAGCACCGGGTCCAAAAATGGCCGAGGCGGAGGAGGCGGGCGGATGTGAAGGATTCTGGTAGTGGCATAAGTACAATAATGAGTATGTAAAACATCTTGTCAGGTGACTATTTGTATTATTGGCCATCACGTCCTCTTCCATATATAGAGAGACTTGGTCCATGTTCCCTCTCTTTGGACACATTCTTTCTCAATAATGTAGATGCAATTAAGTTCTACGCTGGCTGTTAGCTAGAGTACGAATTGGTTGTAGTTTTGAACCATTCAGTAAAGGAAAAAGTCCATTTTTAGCCATCCAACTCTTGCCTCAGTTTGATTTTGACCATCGAATTTTAAAACCGGATATCTTTGGCCATCCAACTATCAAAATCGTTCAAATTTGGCTATCGGGGCAGTTTGATAGATTGTTTTAAATTTTTTATTTATAATTTAGTCCTTAGATCTTAAAATAATTATTACTTTTTGCTGGTACCTTCGATTTTGGTAATTCTTGTGGTCACGTGTTTATAACAGTGAGCTTTATCTTTTAAAATAGTATAAAACACTCTTTAATATACTATTTTTATGTTGTTGTGTAAAACATCAATATAAGAAAAGTAAAACAAACTGTTAGAAAATAATATGTCTTTAATTTTAAAAGATAAATATCATCGTTACAAACGCATGACCACAAGAATCATTTTAGTCGGATATACCATAAAAAATAAGTAATCATTTGAATATCCATGAACTATTTTATTTATAGTTTAGTCCTTGGATCTTCAAATGATTACTATTTGTTTCTTGTATACCCGATGGTCAAATTTGGACGGTTTTGATAGTTAGATGATCAAAGATACCCAGTTTTGAAGTTCGATGGTCAAAACCAAACTGAGATAAGAGTTGGATGGTTAAAAATAGACTTTTTCCTTCAGTAAAATGATAAATGTGAGCTAAGAGTAACTTTAGTTTAGGAAACTTAGCAATAAATTTATATCTTAAACTTGTTTGGACATAGAGAAACTTTGAGACTCCAATTCAAATTTGCAGATCAAAGAGGGCATCAAGAAGTAAGATTGATTTTAACATTAGTAATCATGCAAAATATGAACATCCCTAAACTATATTTGTTGGCAATTATTTTCTCATCCATGTCAGCCTACCTTTGCAAGAAGGCCCGTGACATTATAAATCATAATGATTGTAGTTAGGATGATGACCGGCAACATACATTTAATGATGTTGACATCATGACATATATATGCGCCTAAGTCACCTTGTGGCTCAATATTATCAATAAACTATAAGTTCTAGCCACATGAAAGTGCTTTCTCTGGTCTGTGGAAATGAGCTATGTATCAGGAACTTCATAACCTCATGAACATTTTTTTTGGGCTCAGAAATGTTTTTTCTTCATAGAACCATCAACTTTACACAAAGCTCTTAGAAAACCATTTGCAAGGTGTAATCGTCAATACTAAACCCCAATAAAAAGAGCATAGACCTAAAATCCCTGATCCACATGAACATATTATAGTATATCCAATGGACCCCTTCAATATGGGATTTAGGGGTTGAGGCAAAAACACCAAGTTATGAGGCTCTCGGATCCCTCCCTTTCCTAGGAATCCCCCAAGCCCCTACATGTATTTTGTTAGGCTAGTTAGATCAATGCCATTATAATTTTCACAGTTTGGAAATATGTCATTGGTGTGTCACTGACAGGTGGGGGCTACCTCAGTCACTGACAGTGGTATTTTTTCAATTTTCAAAAATTATAATGACACGAGAGGAATTAATCTTTTTTTGTTTTATTTCCCTCATGTACCGGCCCGTCATGCATATATTTCCTATCCTGTGCCGATTCCTAGTCAGCTATGCTGTATTAGGTAGGAATTCACTCAGCTAGCTTGGGAATTTCAAATATAACTTAGGGGCTATATATATATATATATAGGAAAAATCCATTCTACACGCGCGTGTAGGCCTACCTATGTATCTCATGATACATGATGAATTTGATCCGACGAAGAATATGTCCATGTAGTATGTGATGATACTAGACTATCTGTGATGATATATACATTGGGTATGTAAGCATACATTGAGTATATGGACATACAATTTTATATAGTATTATAAAGGTATAATCAAAATATATTTAAAAATAGGGTTGATTTTAAAAAATTTTCATGTAACTCGCTTTGAAGTATCTTAGAATTAGTATATGAACATACTAAAAATAATAAACTAGTATGCGGACATACGTACAATGATATACTGATGGTGGGTGTAGCTACACGCAGGTGTAGATAAAAGTCGTCATATATATATATATCGTCGAACAAATTAAGTTCTTAGTTGGGTTATAACACATATGGAGAATGACTAAGTTAAGCACTAGGGTATTACCCCGTGTGTGTTCGTGGTCATTGACATCATCCCAGGGTGGGTTCTGTTCATCTACCTTGGTGAACCTTACCAATTATTCGATTCTAATTTCCACTGTTATTCATGTACTGTCTCTACTATGATATTTAACATCCTAGATGGCCTTGCCGACCTTAGGGCACACCATTGGACACCATACCTTGACAGGGCCCTTCCTAGGTGTGTGACGTTCTTTAGCGCTTCTTCAGCATGTTTCGTGTATGTCTTGTGCTCACTGTTGAGGGTACATGTGACATGTTCAGTGTTTGGTGCATCAAACGTCAACACCTTGATGACTTCATTCTTTTGAACTGATTGGAATATTTTCTTATATAGAAATTTAGCATTACTTTATCCTAATATTGCTAATAATATTCCAACTCAGATTTGCCCACCCAACATGATGACCTCCAAAGATCGCGCTTCCGCTAAAATGGGTTTTGTTAACCATTGGAGATTTTGGTACGAATACAAGGCTCATATATAGAAAATGTCTTCAAGGACTAAACAATATCTCTCTCACAAAATATGAACTTGTACATGTATGTTTACACTTGCAATTTCTCATCCACATGCCCGCGTACCTGCCAGCCCCACTCCCCAGCTACACATGATGAGAAAGACGCGACCTGCGACACGGACCCATGACTATGAAAGCTTGACGTTGACTCATGAATAAATTGACTAGCATTGACTCGGAAACTTTGTGTTGTTTTGTCCACGTATTTGTAGGATCTCTCACTGACAAATGGACCCATTATGCACTTTCCAAACATTAATTAACGAGTGCAAAATTTACAATGTTTAGCAGGATCGCATGGCTAGCAAAGTAGCAAGGTACTCGGCCAAAAACAAAGAAATACGCACCACATTCCACGGCAAGAGGGTTTTCACAACCTTTCGGCAGTCTGTAACTACGACCGCATGCTCACTTGTCACTCAAACTATACGCCATTTGCACCTGCCATGGCCCCCGTGAACTCCTTCCTCCTTGTGCTCCTCGCCGTCGCCGTCCACAGCGCCACCCCGGCGCTCGGGCAGACGGTGAAGGTATGGTCATCCTGCTCGCCGGCGAACTTCACCCATGGGGGCCCCTACGACACGAACCTCCGCGGCGTGCTCAAGGACCTTGTCACCGTCGCGGTCTCCTACGGAGGTTACGGCAACGACACGGCCGGCGACGGCCCCGACCAGTCCTACGGCCTCGCCATTGCTATGCCGACGCTCTGCTGGAGGTATGCCGGCTCTACCTCGCCATGGCAGCCGGGAACGTGACTCTCGCGTGCCCGCGCTCCACCGGCGCGGCCATGATGTACAACAACTGCTTGCTCCGGTACGCGGACGCGAGCTTCCTCGGGCGCGCCGACATGGTACAGAGGTTCTCGTTCTACAACAAGCTGACGCGCGCCGGAGACGCCGCCGTCCACGCCGCCGCGCTCGGCCGGCTCATGGACCGGCTGGCCCCGCCGCCGCCGCGTCTCTTCGGTTCATCGCCTATGGACGCACCAACATCACCGCCGACCAGAGCCTCTAAGGATTCACGCAGTGCGTGACGGACCTGTCGCCGGACGACTGCCGCCGCTGCCTCCCACTACACTACCAGAGAACCTCACATCTGCACCGGTTGGGAACGGGCTTTAGCACAGGATTCCCAACCGGTGCTAAACTTCCGGTGCTAAAGGGTCGTTTAGCACCGGGTAGAATAATCGGTGCTAAAGGGGTCTTTAGCACCGGTTCTAAACACCAACCGGTTCTAAAGGCCTGCCTACACAGCGGGGATAGGAGGGCCTTTAGCACCGGTTGGTGTATACAACCGGTTCTAAAGGGCCTGGATTTTTTTTGGTTACTTTTTACAGCCGTAATGCATTTACGTTTATATATGTTTATATATGTATTATGATACGTATTCAAACATGTATTCAGCTGTCGTGCATGTAGTACTATATATTCATATTAGCTAGACATATAATCAAAATAGAGTTATATTATATTATAATTTTGATATCGAACTAGAGTTATATATTTGAACTGTATATTACAAATTAAGAAATCCGACCAGAGGAACGACTTGACGGCGCATCCTCCAGGGGGAGATGAAATTCTCCACGGGGATTAACGACCTCGTCCCAAATCCATCCAATGAGCTGTTCTGCAATTGCGTCTATTCTCTCTTGATCGAGTCTATCTTCTTCCAGCCTCATCATCTATAATTTGTAAATAATTGAAAATATTAATTCCATGGAATTGAAGACAACAATTGTGCAATTAATAATCATTTAATATAAAATAAATGATTTACTTACAAATACAAATGTCCATCTATATTTAAATAATCATTTATTATAAAACAAAGTGTTTTTCTTATTAATACAAACATAGTAATTATTAAATGAAGCCCTATATTTCTAAATAATCATTTGTTTTAAAACAAAGTGCCTTACTTATTAATTCAAATTTAATAATAATATTATTTATTATAAATGAATCCCATTATCAATAAAAGAAGCCGTATATTTCTAAATAATATAATTTATTACAAAATCAAGTTTTTCTACAAAAATAGTAAATATATCAAATTAAAACCTGAAAATGTGTTACATACCATAACATCATGGTGGGTCATCTTTTTCGTCGACCAATTGAGCATGTTATCACAAACATAATATGCACATAGATTATTTCCCGACCCCTGTTGGCGACACTGTCGATCAAAAAATAAAGTTAAGTAAAATTCATATAATAGGTTAGCGGAGACCTACACGTACAAATTACTTGCTTACCGAAAAGTCAGTCTTCCATGTGAGTGTTTCATGGATCATACCAGGGTTATTTTGACGAAATTGAATCCACGCCCTATGAACCAAAAAGTTGTGTTAAATCATTGTGATTGTAAGGGCAGAATTGAGTTAAATGGGTAAATATATGACACCTTGTAAACATGTCGATGATGTTCTGGTAAGCATATGTTGGCCTCTTCAACGAATCAAAGACGTGGACGATACCCCGGTCAGGACACAATATGATTAAGATCCAGTGAAAACTGTATACATGTAGACATTATAATGAGAAATAAAATTGAACGGCAATAGTATGGAGTCCATAAAATTTTGTATAGGCACTATAAATAGATACATGTATAGGTACTCACCCGAAGTTGTACGGCAATAGTATGGAGTCGCAATAATTTTGTTTTTGGAGATACTTGTATAAATTTTGATATGTCTCCTCTGGATTGATCAAAATCATTTTTTCACTTATCCTTGTCGGGTCCATGTAACCAATGTCAAATATTCCTTCCCTCCAGCATCTTTGAATCTCCAGTCTGCATTGTTAAGCAATAAAGGGCGCGTCAGCAAAGATTAAAGTTTTTTTCAAGTGTCAAATGTAAATGAGAACAAAACACTTACAATACCCAACAGGCGACCAAAGACACGTCCATGGCGTATTTGTGGTAGACCTCATATATATCCTTAAACTCCAACCAGATGGTTTCCTCGCCATTGAAAAAATCATGGTCTTTTACACGAACTCCAAACATGCGCCTTTTTCTTCTTGATTGTTCCAGATACCACTGATAGAAACGATGAATCTTTGTTTGTAGCGTGCTCTCCATTTCTGGACCGACCAAAGACTGGCCAAGCTTAAATGGCCACTTGATGTCTGTGCTCACATGGATTTCTTTTTCTCCCATGATTTCCTCTCTCGAAAGTCCTGTCTCGGCCATTTGTCGTTGCACGTTCAGCTCGTACTCAGATGCCAACTGGGGCACTGACTGCTGAGGTTGGTTGCCGAGCTGAGCAACAGGTTTGGACGCCGCAGCCTTCCTCTTCCCTTGAGATTTCAGTAATGAGCGGTCATAGTCTGATACCTGTGCCCTCTTCTGTTGTCCCCTAGTCAAATTTTGGAGGAAGGATTTTGCCGTAGTGGGTTCAATCTTCGGCTCTGGTTGTTTTCTCGTGAAAAGTTGCCTCTTTACGTCTTCTTTAATAGAGGCAACGAGCTCTTCTTGAGTCAGGTCGTAAGTTTTTTTCGGTGGTGCAGGCTTCTCTTTGACCTTCCGTGGCTTCTTCTGTGGTGGAGGGGCCAAGCTAGCCAGTTTAGAGCGCTTCTTTGGTTCAGGCTTCTGCCGCGGTGGAGACGGAGACTTCCACCGCGGAGGAGACGGAGACAGAGACGAGTTTGCGTCATGAGCTTCCAGAGAATCGTGATCCGGTGGACCTCTCAGAGACAGGGGATCTGAAGGAGACTTGGTGCTACCAGGTACGGCGATGTCTCGCTTGCTCCATAGAATGATCCCGTGAGAACACTCCCCGAGTTTTGTTTCTTCGTCACCTCCGGCGATGTCAAGTTCCAAGTCATTCCACTGGTCAACGATTGCTCCACCTCAACGGGTACGTAACCATGTGGAATCTCCATGCAATGCCATCTTTGACCTGGTTCCACTGGTTTGGTCATACTGTATGTGACCTAATAAAATAAGTAGAAAGGAAGTTAGTAAATGAATAATATTTATGATGACATTTATGAAATATACAAACTAATGTCGCATACGTACCACCACGGATATGTTCTTCTGTCTCACGACAAGCTCACACGCGGTCCGTTGAGTTATTTCATCCACAGGGTAACGAACCGGTTCAGACTGAGGTGCGGGAATGTCTTCATGTCCTTGTACATGCTCTGTGGAAGCGTGGCTACTTCGATGTTGTGGAGGGCTAAGAAGGGCCGCATTAGGATCTTGGAGAGGTACATGCTCTGTGCTGGCGGTTCCCGTGGCTTGTAACTGCAGCCATGCTAACTTCATTCGCCGCTCCGTCTCTACCTCCATTTCCTGTATCTTTGAGCCCTGGGCGGCTACCGTTTCCTCTAGGTCCCTCACCCTCTGCTCATATTCCGCCTTCTTCCTCGAACGGCTCCTATAGGAGGCGGCATACTCTTTGAAACCTTTCTTCCATGGTACTATGCCTACGTCGCGCGTACGTCCAGGATGCTCCTTGTTTCCTAAGGCATAGGTTAGCTCATCTCTGTCTCTATCAGGAACAAATTCTCCCCTCTCAGATGCCTTAAGGATATTGATGAGACGTTGAGCTAGTTCTCGCAAGTCCTCTCCATAGTACCAATGCTTGGATCGTGTGGGCCAGTCATGTGTCGCTGGATGAATGCCTCTAGCAAATAGAGATTCTTCCATCTTCTCCCATTTCTCAATGCTCCCTTCATAACCTCCTGAACCCATTCTATGGGTGTACTTCCTATTACCGGCATTGTCAGCATTTCTAGCGGTCATACTTGACCCTTCTTCGGAGTTTTTGTACTCCAAGAATGATTCCCAAGCATCATGAGTGATGGTTGGATGCTTCGCTGGATCCGGTGCTTCTCCGGTAATGAGATAATTCTTGTACAATTTTTTCTTGTAATCCTGGAACAGAATTGCCATCTTTTTCATTGTCTAATCCTTCAGTTGCTCTTCATGACTGCTTGGCCATTCGAAAATTCCTTTTAAGTCCGCCCATAGCCTCTCCTTCTCAATATTGGGCAACACGTGCGGCTCAGTAGGGTTTAGGGATTTCCATTTTCTGATGCTAATGGGCACGCGTTCCCGTAGAACAACCCCGCACTGAGATATAAATTTTCTGGCCACTTGTTTGGGCTCAACTGGCTCCCCATCGTCCTCCACTCGAGGATGTGAAACTTCACATCCTTCAGCTTCTTAGTGGTAGATCGTTTGGATTTCCTAGTTCCAGTTGTCGACGCAGAGGTGGGCTACATAAATTACATATTAATGATACAATATTAAATGAGATATATTGAGATACAATACATATTAAATGAGATATATTGAGATACAATACATATTAAATGAGATATATTGAGATATACAATACATATTAAATGGGATATATTCACACATGACTAGAAATACTGGGCCCAGTATACGAATCTCTCTGACGAGGTGAACCAATAGATGTGTCATAATATTGAAGAAGGATGGTGGAAATATCATCTCAAAGCTAACAAGACATTGCACCACGTCGTTCTGTAGCTGAACTAAATGGTCTGGATTGATCACCTTCTGAGAAATTGCATTGAGGAATGCACATAGATTCACAATGGCTTTCCGCACATTAACGAGTAGCACACCCCTGAGTATGATGAGAAGCAGCTGTGTCATCAACACATGAAAGTCGTGAGACTTGAGGTTTGTGAACTTGTTCTCTTTCATATTTATTATTCCCTTAATATTGGAGGAGTAGCCCGACGGAACCTTGATACTGTTCAAGCATTCAAACATGCTTGCCTTCTCTTCTTTGCTGAGAGTGAAGCTGGCAGGACGCAAGTACTAACGTCCGTTGTCTCTCTTTTCTGGATATAGATCATTCCGTTGTTTCAATCTTTTCAGCTCTTGTCGTGCTTCCAGTGTGTCTTTTGGCTTCCCATAAGTACCCAGGAAGCTTATCAAGTTCACGCAAAGATTCTTCGTCAGATGCATCACATCAATCGCATTACGGACCTCTAAATATTGCCAATAAGGTAGCTCCCAAACGATAGACTTTTTCTTCCACATCGCGGCACGACCATCCTCGCCAGTCGGAATAGGCTGGCTTCCGTCTCCCTTTCCAAACACCACTTGTAGGTCCTTTGACATATCAAATACATCTTGTCCACTCCGGTGTCTTGGCTTTGTATGGTGGTTTGCATTCCCGCCAAAATGCGGACATTTCTTTTGTAGCTCATGCTTTGTAGGAAGAAATCGACGATGACCCATGTAAACAACCTTCCTACAATGTTTCAAATACATGCTTTCGGTTTCCTCTAAACAGTGAGTGCATGCTTTATATCCTTTGTTTGATTGTCCTGATAGGTTACTTAGTGTAGGCCAGTCATTGATGTTTATGAAAAGCAGTGCTCGAATGTCAAACTGCTCCTGCTTGTCCTCATCCCACA
Source organism: Echinochloa phyllopogon (assembly GCA_033239725.1). NCBI lineage: Eukaryota > Viridiplantae > Streptophyta > Magnoliopsida > Poales > Poaceae > Echinochloa > Echinochloa phyllopogon. The sequence goes on along the minus strand of BTCW01000016.1, from coordinate 8,799,916 downwards.
TGCTAACATCTTCTTCCTTCCATAGCTGCAAAAGTTCATCAACCAATGGTCTTAGGTAGACATAAATGTCGTTGCCAGGTTGCTTTGGCCCTTGAATAAGCACTGGCATCGTAATGAACTTTCGCTTCATGCAGAGCCAAGGGGGTAGGTTGTAGATACATAAAGTCACAGGCCAAGTGCTATGACTACTGCTCATTTCATCAAAAGGGTTCATGTCATCAGTACTTAAACCAAGCCTCACATTCCTCGCATCAGCATCAAACTCTGGGAATGCTCTGTCGATGTTCCTCCACTGGGATCCAACAGCGGGGTGTCTCAACATGCCATCCTGCTTACGTTCTTCTTTGTGCCATCGCATTAGTTTGGCATGCTCTTTGTTCCTGAATAAACGCTTCAGACGGGGTATTAGAGGAAAATACCACATCACCTTCACAACAATTTTTTTCTTACAACGCTCCCCCACAACCTCACCAGGGTCATCCCGCCATATCTTGTATCGTGCGCAACTGTAAACTGGAACACAATCCAAGTGTTCGTATTGTCCGTGATAGAGGATACAGTCATTAGGACACGCTTGTATCTTCTGCACCTCCAAACCGAGAGGGCAAACAACCCGTTTTGCTTCATACGTTGCCGATGGCAATTCGTTACCCTTGGGCAGAATCTTCTTTACAAGTTTCAATAGCTCATCGAAACCCTTATCAGTAACACCATTTGTTGCCTTCCACTGCAGAAATTCAAGTGTACTACCCAACATGCATTGTATCTTTTTCAGTTCCTTATCATTGCCCAAGTATTTCTTAGCATCACGCAACATTTGCCCAAGTCTATCATTAGGGTCATCTTCCTGAGCATCATCTTCCTGAGCAGCATCTTCATGATCGGCATCACCCATTGCAGCATCTGCAAAGGCCCCGTAGTATTCAGCCAATACCGGAATGTCGTTATCCACCTCGTTTTCTTCATCTTCATCCATTAGAATTCCTCTTTCACCATGCTTCGTCCAAACAGAATAATTGCTCATGAAACCGTGCCTCATCAAATGCACCTGAAGAGCTCCTCTTTGTTTGTACGATTGTATATTTCGACAATTAGTGCATGGGCAGAACATGAAACCTGACGACGTCCTGTTGGCCTCGGCGACATCGAGAAACCCCTTCAGGCCATCACGAAACGTCGTATCGTGATTGTCCCCTGTACATCCATTGCCTATTCATCTGCATTAGTAACCAATAACAATTATTTGTATAATTTAATATATAATATAATACAAAGGTAATATATAAGATAATACAAATTTAATATATAACTAAATATAAATTTAACATATAATAGATTACAAAGTTAATACATCAGACAATACAAACTAAACACATTTCTAAAACTATAATTAATTTATTCATTTTCTAAAATCAAATATACTTCCATTAAAAAATAATTAACTATTCCAACTTTAAATAAATAACTAATAAATACAATACATAAGCTCTCACTCTCCACTATGAACACAAGCGCTCTCTCTCTCTCCACCATGAACACAAGCTCTCTCTCCATTTTGATTCACAAATTTTTCTATTTCTAAAGCATATAAAAAATACAAGCTAATAAAAAACATAAGAGAATGAAAGAATGTACCTTGTAGTGCCCCTTGGATGAGTGAAATCTTCATAAATTTTGAAAAAAATTTGACAGCACATCCCCTGTCCCGAGCACAACATGAACACGTACAGCTCCAAGTGTTGATGCTGGCTCGGGCGAGGGGCGGGAAGGTATTATATACGAGCACATTAGCACCGGGTCTTCTCTCACATTTGCACCGGTTGCAGCCAGCAACTAGTGCTAAAGGGCCTTGGGCACATTAGCCCGGTGCTAATGTGCTTAACCTGCCACCCCTGGGCGCCGCCCCCGCTCATAGCCGTTGGACCCGATGCTGATGCACCCTTAGCACCGGTTCCAAAATGTGCCGCGACCTATGAGGGGGACGGATGTGAGGTTCTTTAGTACTGTCCAGCGCATCGCCGCGTCATTGCCCATGTGAGAAACTACAGTTCGTGATATGTGAATTCGTTTGTCATCCATAGAGCGTGATGATCTGCCATTGTTCCATGCATGCAAGCAAGCAGATGGACGAGAGGAGGGCGCGCTTACTCGCTGACCTGCTACACGCGTTTCGAGGTGGTGCCGTTCTACATGCCACCCAACGCGCAGATCATCGTCGTTGCGCCGACGCCACCGCCAGAGCCGTCGCCGGGCGGACCAACGCCGGCGAAGCTCCGAGGTGAGTTCATCTGACGAAGTTTGATGTTAAGGACAGGGATTTTGGCCTGCAATCAATTTTGTTTCTTCGTCGGAAAACAACAGATAAAATGGATGGGAGTTACTGTTGTTTGGTGACGCGTTTGGTCCATGTTCCTAAATTCCATCCCAAATTTTACTATAAAAAAAAGATTACCATCGTATCAAAATATCGGCACATGTATAGAGTACTAAATATAGATAAAATAAAAAACTAGTTACACGGTTGTGTTGTACTTTGTGAGACGAACATTTTGAGCCTAATTAATCAATATTTGGATAATTATTTACAGATACAAACGAAATGATACAGTGTCATATTTATGGTAAAGTTCTAACTTTGGCATGTCAAAGTTGGGAACTAAGCCCTTATTTAGTTCCAAAGTTTGGGTGTCCAAACTTTAGAGTTTGGTACTGTAGCGACATTGTAGCATTTCGTTTGTATTTGTGAATAATGGTTCAAATATTGATTAATTAGGCTCAAAATGTTCATCTCGTAAAGTACAACAAAATTGTGTAATTAGTTTTTAATTTCATTATATTTAGTACTCAATGCATGTGTCGATATTTTGATGGGATGTGAATCTTCTTTTTTACGTAGTGAAATTTGGGAACTAAACGAGGCCCCGTCGAGTCTTTGGTGATGGTGACGTTGGATCAACGACCGCACGGATGGAATGGACGATGGTTTCAATGTTTGTACAGGGCTCTGAGTGGTCATTTTTGTTTTTTTGTTCTTGTCTATATGCTCTGGTCAATTATGAGAATATCAAAACTACAGTCTTTATATCCACTGACGACGCTATAATTATTTTGGGGGTCCTGATTGTCTCACGACCGAGACCCACGGGTATAATTTCCATAGGATGAGGTCCCGTGTGTTCCAAACGGGGATACAGTACTTAAAAAATCAAATTACTATTAACTAGCAAAATATGTTCGTCCGTTGCTACCAACGAAGAAATATAAATATATTTTGTAGTTATTTTATCAGTTAATTTACAAGATTTAAGCACCGATCAAAACTTGAAACTTAGTAAATTCAATTGTTGAATGGCTTATAAATCATATCATCTAACCAAAATTGTTTCAGTTTATAGATTTTCTTCACTCACTACAGCTTGGTTACCAATCATTTTCTTGGCTAAAACGAAACCACCAAAATGATATTTATTTCCTTAGCACTAAACAACCACATCTAATAGTTAAAATATAATTAACTTGTACTCCCAATGTGGGAGATAACGGCTGTTACTTGAGCCAATGTATCACTTGCATGTGGGGCCGATCTATGAACCTCGTCCCTCCATGGTTCAACGTTGTTATCCTTTTTCATCGTTCTCGTCCAGTAATCCACGGGAATCCCAGACGCAGTTTATCCTCCCGCCTCAACCGCATAGGCACAACAGAGCTCGCAAACGAACCTTCCTTGCTTCTCCGTTGCGGAGTAGCCCATCTTGCTAATTGGTAGAGTGCCCACTCGACGGAAGAGACAAGGTCGCGGCAGAGTACAGCTCGCCACCGGAGGAGTTGAGGTCTCGGCGGTCACAACACCTACGGTGACAAGCCTCTTTCGGTGCCCGGCTTAGCCTTCCACGTCGCCATGGTCCATGGGGATGGGGTCGGCGGCAGGCTGCGGCACAACGCCGACGGCGCTGATAAGAAAGAGTCATTGGTTTCGGTCACCAACCCCGGCACAACGCCGACGACGCTGATAAGAAAGAGTCATTAGTTTGGGTCACTGATCCCTTTTAGTCCCGGGCGTGGGGACTCGGACTAGCAGTTTGGAACTAAATGGACCTTTAGTCCTGGTCAAAAGTCCCTAATACCAAAAAAATGTTGCATCCAAGGCGATTCAAACTCATAATCTCTTGCATGATGTCACGCACACCCACCTAGCCACTCCACTTGCGCAGTACATCTGATGGAAGGCAGGACGTTTTCTCTTTATTGTAACCTGTAAAGCATTTTCATCCGGGACTAATGACCCTTTAGTCCTGGTTGGACTCACCAAACGGGACTAAAAGTCACCCTTTTAGTTCCGGGTGAAACCACCGCTTGGGACTAAATGTCTCGAGACCTTTAGTCCCCGGCGGAAGTCCCGGTCGGTGTTTCCGTCCGGGACTAAACGTCCTCCTTGAACCTAGAAAAATACAAACCGGAATTAAAGACATATTGTCTCGCTTTAAAATCTAACCGGGACTAAAGATAGAAGATGAAAGGTCCTTTTTCTATAAGTGATATTTCTCGCGTTAGGATTGTCGAGGCAAAGGCGGGACCCAATGTCATTTGGCATGCCACATATCTGTTCTTTGGTGACTCTACTTGGAGCGTTAATTTCGAGTATGACTCAATTTCTGTTTAACAAACGACGGACAAAAATTAGTGAAAGCAAAACGCACGAAGATTGCTTGCGTGTTTTAGTATTATATATAGGTAAAGATTTTTGCTTGATTTTAGGGATAATAAATCGCGAAACATCTAACCTTGGAGTCCGCATAGTGTGATTACCGCTAGTACTGATGTCTTCTTTACCGAGTTTGTAATAGTCAGCATATGTGAGGGTTAGGATTCAGGGTTGTTATTAGAGTTATATACGAGTTGTGGCTGAGGGCAAAGACGTACGTAAACCTTATAAAACCATAGTCTATCTATATCTATACCTATTATATTTATTATTATAAATAAGGTTCAAGTAGAGTTGAAAACAGTTTCTACCCAAAATTTTTCTATCCATCTCTCACAGAGGACCCACATGTTGGGTCTATGGAGAAAAGCGCATTGATAAATTTGCGACGTCAAACGAGAAAGAACATTTTCTAAAGGGGTTCCACTTTTTGGAAGGCTACTTTTTTTCACTGACAAAAAAATTTACCCACCTTACCTACCCACGTCCCTACTTCCTTTGATTGTGTACCCACGTCGAAAGATCAAATCTGATTTGATCTTTCGATGTTGGTATTCCTAATTCCTTTGATTGCCTGTTACGCAGTCTAATTTTTTGTTGAACGTGTGTTCTTGCTAGTTCTATACATATAGGAGCTAGCACATGACTACCGCAAAGTTTAAATATATATTAGTGGGCTTTATACGGTTGAATATCTAATATTGTGTATACAAATTTCATTTTGCAGATGCCAAGCCGCGAAATTTTCGCTCAATGACAGTATTGACAGGTATTTATTCATAATATTCTGTTGACTTATTAGCATACAATAAAACATGATGTAAAATCAATTTGTTTTTACACATTGTTCATGGAAGTAAACACAAGAAATTGAAATAAGGAACAAAAATATTGTGGGTTATCTGTGAGAGTAGTGGTTAGCGTACTAGAAATGTATAATGAGCATACTAATTTGCTATATAAGTTCACAGATTTTTATATGATATATTCATATTGCAGCAACTTTCCATGCTAGAAGCATTATTGTAGCGACACAATTGCTTTATTTTGGAAGAGAAATACTTAAGTAATCTGTGGCAGATATTCAACGTGATCAACTGATCGACCATTATAACTGAGAATTCAATAAGGACAACGAGAACTGGTTTCATGATAATTCCATCTATTTTTCATGGTAGGTTATTACATATAATACTTGAGTTGCAAAAGCATAAAGTTACGTTTCTCACTAGGTCACACACTTTTCTCTGTACTAGTTTCAACTGTTGCGGCCATTCTCGTGGTCATGGCTTGTGCCGGTTTTGCCATCAAGATCCATAAGAGTGGAAAGTTTCAATTGATCATTGGAGTGAACTCCAGTCCCGAAGCAAACATCGAAGAACTACTAGAAAGCTACGGGTCATTGGCTCCAAAGAGATACAAATATTCACAACTGAAGGAAAATACAAGATGTTTTAGAGAAAAACTTGGAGAGGGAGGCTATGGCATGGTATATAAAGGTACACTACCAAGTGGCATGCTTGTTGCAGTGAAGTTCCTCCATGACTTGACAAGAAACGGAGAAGAATTTATCAATGAGGTTATCAGTATAAGAAGGACATCTCATGTTAATATTGTTACTCTGCTTGGTTTTTGTTTGGAGGGATCGAAACGAGCTCTTATTTATGAGTATATGTCTAATGGATCATTGGATAAATTCATTTATGATGACAATTCAAAAGTGACTCTAGGATGGGACAAACTCTATGAAATAGCAATAGGTATTGCAAGAGGTTTAGAGTATTTGCATCGTGGCTGTAATACACGCATCATACATTTTGACATTAAGCCTCATATATCCTTCTTGCTGATGATTATGTCCCAAAAATTGCTGATTTTGGTTTGGCTAAGTTATGCAATCCAAAGGAGAGTTACCTATCAATGGCAGGCATGAGGAACAATTGGGTTCATTGCCCCTGAAGTTTTTGCAAGGAGATTTGGAGTAGTTTCTACTAAATCAGATGTCTACAGCTATGGAATGATGCTTCTTGAGATGGTGGGAGGAAGAAAGAATCTGGAAGCAAGCGTTGACAATTCGAGAGAGATGTATTTTCCAGACTTGATCTATAGTCATTTGGCTGAAGTAGGTAGCATGCACTCATTTGATATGGCAGGTGAAACAGAAGAGATGGCAAGGAAAATGGCCTCGATTGGCTTATGGTGTATACAAGTGTCTCCTACATCTCGCCCGGCAATGAGCAAGGTTTTAGAGATGTTCGAGAAAAGCGCTGATCAACTTGAGATACCACCAAAGCAGCACTTTTATTCAACTATGCAGTATGTTTTTCTGCAACTTCATATAAAGATTAAATACATATTTTAACTTAGTACTTTTTTTCTTTTGTAGCATTATTCCCTTGTATTTGTTTTGTATATTATGCATTAGTTACATGGTTTTGGTAACACCAGGCACAGTCAAAACTAAGCTTGCAAGTGGGGATCCATGGTCTTTTGTAGCCCAGTTGATTAATTATGCATAAGTAATTTAAGCTGATTAATTAAAGTAGGTAGCATGCACAGACACGTCAAATTTAAGTAGGTAGAATGCACTCATCATTTTCCACATACCAAATCAGCTGATTAATTATGATAATTTGTCGTCCTAAATTAATTATGTGAAATATCCCTATAGTTCATTTTCAATTTTTCAGGTCCACCCTACAATCCAAAATGATTAGGACTTGCATCCCTAGTCAAATTAGAAGCTATGCATCATGCATTTTTATATTACTATTTATTCCATTAAATATATACATATTGAAGCTTTAGAGGAAATCATAAACCAAGTTTTATTTGGTTTAGTATCATAAGGATACTTCTACTTTTGTTCTCACATTTTCTTTATATTAATTTACAATTAAATAACATGCAGGGAGAACTGTCCAGAGGAGCCAACTTCATCGCTGTAAAACAGAGGAAGCCATGAGTAACCGATTCAAGAAAAAGATCCTGAGTATACTTAATTTAGAAGTGCTCCCTTGTGCTGATCGGCTTAGAGCTACCCCAAATAGAAAAGAACTTTAATGCAATGATTAGTCAAAATTTGTAAAAGTATAAATGTCGTATTTATATATGAAAGGAAATTTATCATCTGTAGGACGCTGAAATTTTGTGATTTGGTATGTGGAAATTTCTTTGTCTGCAAGACACGTCAAATATAAATGATGACTAGAAGCAACGTTTAGTTAAGTTCATTATGACCCAAGTGTTCTGTTACTAGTTTACAGTTATACTGGAAAAATGCGCGCCGTTGACGCGGGAAATGACCCTACAGGGTGTGTTGACACCTTAAACACTATAGGAATTGACACCTGGATGTTGACACAACTTACATTATCTTTAAAACAAAAACACAGGGGGTGTTTAGTTCCTGAAAAAAGGGTGAAAAGTTGGTAGAAAAGTCACATTCGACACAGTAGCATAATGTAACACTTTTCGTTTGTTTGTGATAAACATTGTCTTACCATGACCTAACTAGACTCAAAAGATTTGTCTCGTCGTGTACAACAAAACTATGCAATTAGCTTTTTATTTACCTACATTTAATGCTCCATGTATGAGGAGAGAGATTTGACATGATTTGATGTGATAGGTGAATAGTGAAGTTTTTTTTCGAAACATTGGCAGGAGCACTGCCTATTCATATAAGAAGGAGAAGAATGCGAAGTTTACATGGTTGATATAATACATATAAGGGTTAACACATGACTCAAAAAATAGCACAACATGGTTAAACAAAGGGTGACTCTCCCTGCCCACAGGCGGCGATGCGCAGGTGCATCTCTTCCTTTATCAGATTTAGTATTCTGTGCGGTAATGCAGTGACTCCATCAAAAATCCTTCGGTTGCGTTCTTTCCACAAGTTCCAAGCCGTATATAACATCACCGCAGCCTTCCCTCTCCTTTTAGCCTTGTGTACTCCCTGAAACGAGTCATTCCACCATTCTTCCATTGTGACCGTGCTTGACGACACTTGGATCAGGCCATCTGTGGCTCTGGAGACTAGAAGCCACACCTCTTGAGCATACACACATTGCAAACATAGATGTTCTGCGAATTCCGGTAGCTGGTCACACAAGCAACAGATGGGATCACAGGGCCAGTGCCTGACCATAAGCCTGTCGGCTGTTAAAATTTTATTTTGAATCAAGAGCCAACCAAAAAAACGATGCTTTCCTTTGGCTTTGGCTTGCCAGAGTTCAGGCCATCTGAAGGTACGGTAAGAACCATGAAATTGGAAATTGTATGCTGAGCTTGAAGAGTAAGCGCCGTCAGCAGACCAATGCCATTTAATCTGATCATCCTGATCTGAGAGTTGTACCTCCTGCACCTGAGTCCAAAGGTTGACGAATTCTGCAATTTCCTGAGCCGAAGACATTCTCCAGAGCCCCCGTGTCCAATTTTGATTATGCAAATCATCACGAACTGAATTGTTCTTCCTCCATGCAAGCGCGTACAGATTGGGCGCTAGGTCCCTAGGTGCATGCCCATCTAGCCATGCAGACTCCCAAAAACAAGCGCGCTCACCATTACCCAATGTGACACAAGTTGAAATTCTGAACAACTGCTTTCCAACTCATTGCAAGGAACTTCAGTGCCAATCCATGGTCGGTGTGGTTCCACCCATTGGAACCAGAGCCATCTCAAGCGGAGGGCACGACTGAATAGTTCCAAGTCTAGAACTCCTGATCCGCCTAGCTTCTTTGGCCTCTTGACATTATTCCATTTGACCAAGCAGTGACCTCCCGATGCATTTTCTGGTCCTTTCCATAAAAATCCTCTCCGAATCCTATCCATCTTCTTGATCAGCCACTTCTTTGGCGCGAACATTGTCAAAAAGTATGTTGGAAGTGATGACAGGACCGAGTTTAGAAGTCTCAGTCTGCCCGCCCGATTGATGAATCTGCCCTTCCACGATGACAGCCGGTTTGCCATCTTATCTATAAGTGGCTGGATGTCGACCCTGTGAATTTGCCTAAAGTGTAGCGGCAAGCCAAGATATTTACACGGGAAGGACTCAACTGAGCATTGAAAATCCTCCATTATTTCTTCCAGATTCGGATTATCACAGCGAATGGGATATACCGCGCATTTGGCTCTATTTGTGATAAGCCCAGAAGCTTGACCAAAAATCTCCAGGATTTGAGCAGCAGTAGACACATCCTCCTTGGTTGGTTGCAAAAAAACAGCCGCATCATCTGCATATAAGCTAGCCCTCAGCGTTGCTGCACAATTGTGAATTGGTGTGAGAGAGCCATCAGCTGCAGCTAGAGACAGGAGCTTCTGCAGAGGTTCCATACAGAGGATAAAGAGCATCGGCGATAACGGATCGCCCTGTCGCAGGCCTCTTCGGTGAGTGACCCAATTGCCTCTTTCCCCATTAAGCATGACAGCTGAGGAACTGGTGGCTAGTAGGATAGATACCCATGATGTTATGGGAGTGGGACCAGCTAGGCCTTTGGGCCAGATGGTCCTTTGGTGTCCGCGCTACAGTACCCGCGCTACAGTGCCGTGAAGAGTAGCAGCAGGCTAGGGTTAGTTAGAAGTATTAGTACCAGATGGAGATTCTAGTGTTTAGGGTCAAGTCTTCTCATCTATATAAGGATGGGATTGTATCTCCTAGGAATCAATCAAGAAAGAAGTATCAATCTCCCAAATCCCCCAAATAGTCTAGTCTCCCTCCACGCCGTCTTTGTCCGGCCTTCCTCTCGGCAATGGTTATCCCCTAATGGACCTCGGTTCATAACATCTGGTATCAGTTAGCTTCGGTTTCGATCTGATTCCATGGCTTCTGATGCTGTCGCAGCGGCTTGTGCAAAGCTGCTTGACGCCTTCGCAAGATTTCAGCGAAACGAGGCGGCGGTGCGCCTCCAGGCTGGGGCGCGCGGGCTGCTTGCCCGGCGTAGAGCGCCAGCGCTACGGCTGCAGCAGGAGGAGGCGGCGGTGCGCCTCCAGGCTGGGGCGCGCGGGCTGCTTGACCTGCGTAGAGCGGCGGCGTTACAGCTTCAGGCGGTAGCACGCAACTTCCTCGTGAGGTGCCAGGTTTGGGCGGCGCGGGCTCAGCCACCTGTGGCGGCGCGCACCACCCTAGCGAGGAAGACGGCTAGGCCTTTGCGCAAATCGCGGGGCAGCACCTATCTTTCTCCGCGAGCGGCGCATGGTATGGCGCGATCTTCGGCGCCACGGACAGATCTAGCGGCAACGGCCAGCTCTTCTGCTCTGCCTCTCGCGGCAGGGCGGCGATGGGCTGCCTTTGTGCAGTTTCCCTGGGATCCAGGAGCTCAGGCCACCACAAATAAGGAGTCTTTATTTATTTTGTCTTTTAGCCGAAATGAGATGTAAAAGGCTAATCATATGTCAAGTCAGTCATAGTCGTCGTTCTGGTGCAGCTCGAGGGCAAGCTGCTCAAAAAGGGGGGAGTAGTGTTATGGGAGTGGGACCAGCTAGGCCTTTGGGCCAGATGGTCCTTTGGTGTCCGCGCTACAGTACCCGCGCTACAGTGCCGTGAAGAGTAGCAGCAGGCTAGGGTTAGTTAGAAGTATTAGTACCGGATTGGGATTCTAGTGTTTAGGGTCAAGTCTTCTCATCTATATAAGGATGGGATTGTATCTTCTAGGAATCAATCAAGAAAGAAGTATCAATCTCCCAAATCCCCCAAATAGTCTAGTCTCCCTCCACACCGTCTTTGTCTGGCCTTCCTCTCGGCAATGGTTATCCCCTAATGGACCTCGGTTCATAACATATGATCTCCATCTGTGCCCAAAACCAAATTGCTCTAGCACTTCCATTAGAAAATCCCATCTCACGGAATCAAACGCCTTAGCAATGTCGAGTTTCAGAAATAAACCAGGCTATTTCTGTCGATGCAATGCTCGGATTAAATTTTGGGTGTAAAGGAAGTTGTCTTGTATGCTTCTCCGTTTGATGAAGGCACTATGTGCCCGAGAGACCAAGGTGTTGAGTTCATAGGCAAGCCGGGATGCCAGACACTTCGCGATCAGTTTAGCGATAACATGCAGAAGGCTAATTGGCCGGAAGTCTGTCACTTTCTTTGCATCTGACTTCTTGGGTAGGAGGACAACATGGGCACTATTAAGCAGCTTGAAATGTTGATCGTGTAGTTGATGGAAAAAGTCGAAAGCCCTCATGATGTCAGCTTTTATAATTGCCCAGCTTTGCTTAAGAAAAAGCCCAATGAACCCATCAGGCCCGGGAGCCTTATCGCTTGCCAAATCCTTGATAACTGCTTGAACCTCGTTTTCTGTGAAAGCCTCCTCAAGATGTGATAATTCATGTGATGCCAGCCCAAGATTTACCCAATTGAGTGTAATCTCTCTAGGACCTGGGAAATCATAATGGGCACTGAATTGTTGTAACAACACATCTGCTTTCTGCATCGGTTTCTGTTGACACCCAAAAGTGGCACGGCAGTGCAAACCGGTCTGACCGGTGTGCACAAACCGGTCAGACCGGTTTTGGTAAAAGTGTAAAAATGCCAATTGGACTTCACCATTGCGTAGCTCTCGTCGAGACGATCAAAATGCATATGTAGATCATCCAATTCGAAGTCCGTATGAGCGAGTTATGGCTCTGGCAATATTTCAGCCCTGTGCTGAAGGGAACCGGTCTGACCGGTCTCTTTAATCGGTCAGACCGGTTGGTTCAAAGTCCTCAAAAGGCAAATTAGACTTCACCATTGTGTAGATCTCGTCGAGAAGATCAAGATTCATATGTGGAACGTCTAATTTGGATTCCAGATGAGGGAGTTATGACTTCGGGAAGATCTGCATCTGGGAAAACCGGTCAGACCGGTTTCCTAATCCGGTCAGACCGGTTTGGGCCTGTATAATCCGAGTTAGAATTGTATTTTAGCACGAGTTTTATTAGGGTTTCGACTCCTAAAGGGGCAAGACCTCCCTGGCCTATAAATATAAAGGCTCGTGGCCGATTGAAGAGACATCCAATCGAATCAAACATTACCTTTACTTTTTCCTTCAAACCCTAATCTCTTCCAACCTTCATGCTTCTCATCCTCTGATCTCCACGGTCATAGATGATGTCCTAAGGCTTGCTGGTCGACCTAGGACACACCGGCGACGTCCACGCCCTGACGGGGTCCCTCCCGGGCGAGAGCTTCGATGGTCTTTGCTAGTTTGCTCGTAAACTAGTCGTTCTTCGCCACGTAAGTGCGCTGATTATCTCTTTACTGGTTTGCTCGTAAACCTAGTCGTTCTCCAGCATGTAAGCTTGGTATTTACCCTCACGAACAGTCGATTCTAGCAAAACCCTAGGAAACCGGTCTGACCGCTTTGCTGAACCGGTCTGACCGCTTTGTGCCCTAAAACCGGTCTGACCGCTTCTCTGAACCGGTCTGACCGCTTTATGCGGTTTTGCTCCTGTTCGGTCTGTTTGCGACCCGCGCGTCAAGCGCTCTCTCGTGTGTTGACCGAGATTTGTGTCAACACATTTTGGCGACTCCGCTGGGGACGATAATTCTGGTTGTTACAACCGAATTTTTCTACCCTAGCCTTATACTTAATTGATCTATTATTTTGATTCGCCGCTATAGTTGCATCTAGTCTTTTTAGACCGATTGCACCTATACCTGTGACTTTGCATCAGGTTGCTCAAACCGATTGCATTGTGTTTTGCTTGCTACTTCATATTGAAGATTAAAGTAGAAGCAAAGTCTTGGTCATTGATTGCTTGGATTATCTTGGATATCTGGATTTATCACAAGACTGGAAGCATCAAGACCTATTATGGCGGGTTATTCATATACACCACGACAATATTACTACGCCACGCCTGAGGTACAGCATGCAAGCACATCATATGTTTCTAATGATTATTTTGCTCGTACCACAAATTCTCATGTTGATGTTGCTAGATATGATACTATTAGGCATATTGCATTGGCTAGTAATTGTTCAGATGGAGTTTCTTATGTAAACTATAATAAACCTGAATTTTATAAACTAGAGCCATTGCCAAATAATATGCATGCTTTAAATTTTAATGCTACTAGCAACATACAACATTATCCTAACACATCGGCTGCAGAACAAGTTCACATGCCGATGAACAATTATCAAGGCCAAACTAACATAGTAGGTTCGGCCAATCTTTATGAGACATCATGTGCTAATGATTTTAATCCTATTCGGCAAGGTGTTTCATATAATTATTCATCGGCAACAAATCCAGAATATTTGATTCAAAGCACGCCGATGAATGAGATAATTGGCCATACTGATTTCAGATATCCGGCCAATTATTCTCAACCATTATATGCTAGAGTGGAAGATGAATGTATAAATTCAGTATCATATACGAATGCTAATACTCATATTTCGGTTCCAAATGTTTCCAATACTTATAGCCGAATTAATGAGAATTCAGCAAGATCATATTCATCTCCACAAATTAATCATTCATGTGTTTCATCTCATGCATCATCACATATTTTCGGTACTACTCATTCTTCGTTACCGAAAGTTCATGCTAGTGATTTTGCACAAAAGGCTACACCAAACAGTGTTTCTACTAAATTGCTGAAGCCAAATACTTTGTGGGATGCAAGATGTGCTGAGCTTAAGAATGACATGATTGAAAGATTTAATAATGGTAAACAGCTTGAGGGTAAGCTTAGCAAATTTGTAGAAACACAATTAAGGTTATATAAATCTTGTTTCCAAGAGACAAAACAAGGATTGGTTCAAGTAATGGAACTACCATCTACTGATGATATATTCAAGGAAATGAGATTTGCAGCTACAAAGCCGATTACATCATCGGTTGATAGTAAAGACGATCAAGATTTGACTAAAAGTTCGGTAATCACGATAACCGAACGATCTCGATCTGTTTGTAATGAGAAAACAGCTGAACTTGAATTCCCACATGGAGTTGTGCATTTGTCTAGCGATTATTTTGTTATCAATAAATGCCAACTCTCGAATGGAAAAAATCCATCCAACCAAAATGATGAAGACCATGGCGTTGGAGGCAAAGAGGAGACATTCACATATCGCGACTTGGTAATTTCCAGCAAACCTGGACAAACCGGTCTGACCGATTTTACAATCCGGTTAGACCGGTTCCAAAGCGGTCAGACCGGTTGCTTAAACCGGTCAGACCGGTTTCTTCGGCCGGAAGCTGTTGTTGGCTGCCATCGGGAGAAATTCGACACCATCTACATCAAGGTTCCACGCCTCTCCAAAAACTTCAGCAAGGTATGCTTTGCAAGTAACTCCCAATCAGATCATGCATTATTAATTAATTCATCTACTAGTGATGCTATTATGAATATTTCTAAAAGATCGATTGAGGATGGTAATTTACTTGCTAGCAGTGTCATACCTTCAGATTATATCGGCCATTGTAATGTAAAAGTTAGAAAGGTCGATAATAGCAAGATTTTGACATTTAAAATCTCTCCATCATCATTGTCAAAATTTTTCTCTAAATGGTTTACTTATGGTCATTCTGGGATTAAAAATAAGAAACCAAAACCGAAAAGCATTGTGAAATCCGATGATGATGTAGTGATGAACTCTAAAGCATCGGATGTGAGAAGGACACAAAGAAACATAGCCGAATGGGTTAATGAAAGATTTGAACCATTCGTTTGCTTGGCCTTAAAACCTTCTCCACAAAAGCATCGGTTAGAGAAAGTAAAATATACCTTTGATTTAACTTTGTGTGATGATTTATTCGATATCTTGCTAGAGAACAATCTTATTAAACTATCTGATCACAAAGTTATTCCATCACCTCTTGAATTAGAACAGCGAAAGTATTGCAAGTGGCATAATTCTTTTGATCATAATACAAGTGATTGCAATATGTTTCGCCAATTTATCCAATCGGCCATTAATATCGGACGATTGAGATTTTCTCAAACACAAGAGGATAACCAATTACCTACAATTGGTTTTGATGCCAAAGGATCATTAAATCGGTTAGCATTGACCGATTTGTATAAAGATCCAAGTTTAATTGCCAAAGAGGAAGATTCTAAGCCCTCAAGTGGTATAGAAGAGATCGTCCAAGTTAAAGACGTGTCAGAGGACGATGAGCTTAATCTGGAAAACACTGGGGGGCAAACAATTTCTTCACAATCGGAACAAGAACCGGTTGCTCCTGCTGTGCTGGCCAAACCGGTCACACCGGTTTGCTTAACCGGTCAGACCGGTTCCAAAGCGGTCAGACCGGTTGTGCAAACCGGTCAGACCGGTTCTGACCAAGGACGCCCAAAAATATTAAAATCAGAGCGTCCTAAGATGAATGGAGGTAAAGACCGTGTTAAGCACAATGGTAAAAGGCCGAAGCTCACTTTTGATGAACTTCTGGCTAAATATCAAAAAGAAAATGAGGCCAAGCGTGCTAATCTGTCAAATGGAGATAAATCATCAAGATCACCTCCTAAACATAACTCTGGGAATTGGAATTGGCAAAGAAAATGTTTTAGTTCAGCAGCACCATATTCTTCTTTTGGTCCATCAATGTCAGTTCCATGTACTCCACATCCCACTAATTTTCATTCTTACTCATCGCAGAGGTGGAATGATTCATGGGCACATACTCCTTCATGTTTTAGGCCATATTATGTAGAGTATGCAGCTCCACAAGAATCATCATATGCAAGACAACCTTATGTTAAAAATGACCATTTTGAGTATAAAGATCGGTCTAGAGTTCAAAATAAGAAAAAAGGTTGTTAAGCAGATCTATGTAGTGAAAAAAGATGGTCGCAAAGCTACAAGTTCAGATCTGAATACAATTGCTGAAAAGCCGATTAATGTGTTAAAGACTTCGGCTATTAATGGCAATAAAACAAAAAATTCAGCTATTGATATTTCAAATACTAAGTCTGGGCAAAAGAGGTTAAAGGAGCCAAAAATCAAGAAAGAGTTGTTGCTGTCCAAAGTTCAAGTACAGTCGAAGCATTTATTCGGTTCGTCAGATTGGCAAAAGAAGAAGCTCCAGAGACTTAGTGCCCAAGAGCTAAAAGAAAAAGGCATGGCGTGGGTTCCTAAAGGAAGCATTCAAACTCAAGATGAAGACGATGTTTCCACAGAAGTTGCAATGCAAGTAAAGAAGAATAGAAGAGCCGAGGAACGATCTTCAAATATAAGGTTTGCACCAAATCATCAAAATTATTGGTCAATGCATCGTCTATTTGGTTCACAAATATCATATACGCCCATGTTCTTATGGATGAATTTACTGTGGATGATAATTTGTGTCATCCTTGGCAACATATATGGCCGATGAATGTCTTTGATCATCGTCCTAAAGTGTTAAATTCCTGATAAGATATCGCCTAATTATTTTAATGCCCGGGGGGCAAAATAATTCATCAAGGGAGAGTCGATCAGTTGATCAGGCGAAACCGGTCTGACCGGTTTCCCAAACCGGTCAGACCGGTTTATACCAGGATTATTAGTACAATGAGCATTTTTCCTTATAGACTTGGTATTTTATTTGGATCGGCTTGAGGGAGTGCTGAAGGTACTGGTTCTGATTTTTGTTACATCAAATAATACTATTTTGATACATAGCCGGTTCAAATATTTTTACATCAATATTTAGGCCGAATATGAAGTTTTGTATTCGAGCTAGAATTTTGTGATCCATAGGAGTGAAATAGGCAAAAGAATCTGGTGATTCAATATTGATAGGTGCAGCAAATACTTGATCTGAATTTGGTGCATAGATGCTTTGCATTGTGGTAGTGCAAGATTAACTCTTGACAACAATCTAATCTTGGCCATTTGCATCGTGATTGTGGCATATTCATTTATGAGGCCGGTTAGAATATTTTGCACTAATAAACAAGCTGGATATGGTTTTTCTACTTCGGCTAGGGGTTTATGATCCAAAGATATGAGACTAATGGATGTTTGTTACACACTCTCAGTTGTGATTATAAAGGATGAAAGACCAATTGCTATTCATTGTAATTGGGTCAGTTGTGCATCCATGGTTAATTAAAGTGTGATATTGGCCTTGAACTAAATTCCGGACAATTATAGCCGAAGTGGTATATATTCAGGTTCATATCTCATGGAGATGCAAGAATATGAGCGTCACAGTGAATCCGTCGTCTTGAAGACCAAGATATGTGGACAATTGGGTTTCTTCATCATTAGAGACAAGATGTGACTGATGTATGAGTGCTTATCATTGTTTCAGTGCAATTTTTGGCTTGGAGAAATGTTTCTTGCTACGCAAGCTTTACCAAGAAACAGGGGGGCATGTGTTGACACCCAAAAGTGGCACGGCAGTGCAAACCGGTCTGACCGGTGTGCACAAACCGGTCAGACTGGTTTTGGTAAAAGTGTCAAAATGCCAATTGGACTTCACCATTGCGTAGCTCTCGTCGAGACGATCAAAATGCATATGTAGATCATCCAATTCGAAGTCCGTATGAGTGAGTTATGGCTCTGGCAATATTTCAGCCCTGTGCTGAAGGGAACCGGTCTGACCGGTCTCTTTAATCGGTCAGACCGGTTGGTTCAAAGTCCTTAAAAGGCAAATTAGACTTCACCATTGTGTAGATCTCGTCGAGAAGATCAAGATTCATATGTGGAACGTCTAATTTGGATTCCAGATGAGGGAGTTATGACTTCGGGAAGATCTGCATCTAGGAAAACCGGTCAGACCGGTTTCCTAATCCGGTCAGACCGGTTTGGGCCTGTATAATCTGAGTTAGAATTGTATTTTAGCACGAGTTTTATTAGGGTTTCGACTCCTAAAGGGGCAAGACCTCCCTGGCCTATAAATATAAAGGCTCGTGGCCGATTGAAGAGACATCCAATCGAATCAAACATTACCTTTACTTTTTCCTTCAAACCCTAATCTCTTCCAACCTTCATGCTTCTCATCCTCTGATCTCCACGGTCATAGATGACGTCCTAAGGCTTGCTGGTCGACCTAGGACACACCGGCGACGTCCACGCCCTGACGGGGTCCCTCCCGGGCGAGAGCTTCGACGGTCTTTGCTAGTTTGCTCGTAAACTAGTCGTTCTTCGCCACGTAAGTGCGCTGATTATCTCTTTACTGGTTTGCTCGTAAACCTAGTCGTTCTCCAGCACGTAAGCTTGGTATTTACCCTCACGAACAGTCGATTCTAGCAAAACCCTAGGAAACCGGTCTGACCGCTTTGCTGAACCGGTCTGACCGCTTTGTGCCCTAAAACCGGTCTGACCGCTTCTCTGAACCGGTCTGACCGCTTTATGCGGTTTTGCTCCTGTTCGGTCTGTTTGCGACCCGCGCGTCAAGCGCTCTCTCGTGTGTTGACCGAGATTTGTGTCAACAGTTTCCAATGAATGGATACAATTTTTCCTGCGCCTCCCATTAGCTTGTAGATAGAAAAGTTTTTCATTCGCCTCCGAGGCCCGGATTGCCGTCAGCCTTGATCTTTGCTTGGCTCTAAGTTTTTCAATAGTGAGGTTTCCAATGAATGGATAAAATTTTTCCTGCGCCTCCCATTAGCTTGTAGATAGAAAAGTTTTTCATTCGCCTCCGAGGCCCGGATTGCCGTCAGCCTTGATCTTTGCTTGGCTCTAAGTTTTTCAATAGTGAAGTTTAGAGAGAGAATTTTTTGGAACTAAATGGGGCCACAGAATTGACACCTGGATGTTGACATACTGAATGGCACAAAAACACACACACTGAATGGCACAAAAACACACATACTGAAGATAATTTTTTAAGTGTTGAGATAAATAATTTTCCATAATCTCAACACTTCAAAATTATTTATCTTCACTACACCTACTAAATGTTCACATACTGAATGGCACAAAAACTGGGCAATTCATCTTAGCGAAGGCTGGTATATTACAAGAAAGATATTATGAAAATTATGGATGGCATGGTGATCAATCGAGAACTGTTCAAGCATAATGTAGAAAGAGGACTGTGAACACGCTACGGTGCCAACATGGGCTTCACTACGCAGAGTAGAAGCTATATATCATCTCTATTCTCTGCACTATAGTTACACTAATATTTATTAAGCACAAGTAGGCTTAATGTGGATTAAAAAAACAAATATACTAAAATTGCTATACAAACGACTTGGCCTTCTCAACTGAAGTTCTAAACACAAATGCACAAAGACTGCTTAACTATTTGAAGTGCCATACTATGGCAAGCAATTTTTTCACACCTGACTATACATCGCACATGTACAGAGAATAAGCAGAGCAAATGCCATCATTTCTTCTCTGTGATAACAACCATCTTCCTGAACTGGTGGTAGGCATCAAGGCATTATTTTCACTAATGGAAGTGATGTTGTCAGTATAGTAACAATATCCAACTTGTGGTTTTAACACGCGCCCTACAATGTTAACAATCAAATATTAACATTAGACAAGCAATGAGAGCTAACATTCATCTCAGATGACAGATGCATTTCTCGATAAAAATAATTAGTAACTTGTAGCTTTAGCAGTAAAAACTGATAATCGAATGGAACAACAGTAGAAATAAGCGGAGATCACATTATGATCTACGACACATTGAAAGCACATAATCCAAAAAGTGGACAACAGAAAAAAGTTCAATAAAAGGATTTCGGTCTTTCATAAGCCAATCTGCATGTAAAAACACCATGCAGAATCCAATTCACATAAATCTACCAAGGACTTTTCTAAGCAACAAAAGGTAAACTCTAAAAGCAAACAAAAGTCATATAGCTAGGGCCCATTTTGCTTCATAATTAGAATTATAAAGTGAAGGCATATTCTCGTAGCAATGACAGCAAGCCTAGAGCAGCAGACAACAATGACGAGCCCTTTCTTGCATCTGGAAGCAACCTGAAGATTACCAATCACAACCCATAAGCAATTATAAAGCAGAAAATCCAAGGCATCTAATTTTTGAAAACTTTGATCAGAAGCCATCAACATGATCTTTACACATGCCAATGTAATGGTTTGAGTTCAAAGAAAATTAACTTTTGTCCCATCAGCTTTGCCTCCAACCATTTCTTGCACCATCACTCAAACCAATAAACTTATATGTTTGAGCACACAACCTGACGTACAAAACTGAAAAATTGATGTATTACATGAAATCAGTTAAATAGATGATTTTTTTTCTAATAATACTTTTCTAACTCAGTGATTGTACAGTTCTCCTAAATTCACATGAGTTCAATGATTAAACAAAGAACAGACAACGAACAACCGACATTATGTAAGTTGTAGAGTTTCTTTTAGGTGGATGTAATTTGTAGAGTTCACACACTTCATTGTTACCATAAAAAAAATACCACATAATGCTTTCAAGACTAATCTATATAAAATTATCATAATTATTAGTTGGCAATATTCTGGTCTTGCATTAGGCTGTCGTATTAGTGATCTAATCTAGGAGGTAATCTATGTCAAAGCAATGGAACAGATTAATCAAATAACGAAGATAGTGGGTAGCAAATTAAACTGGAGAAACTAAACCAGATAGATCACAAATGTACATGATACAACAGCAGCAAGCCAGTACCAATTAAGAAAAGAAATAAACACACTCGAATGAGCAGGGTGAGCCAAAACGTACTTTTCAATTGTGATGCATGACACATACATATGATGCATGATGAATTGAAAACCTTAGCAATTCATCATGCATCATATATATATCCATGGTAAAACTTAAAAACTCCAAAACATCTTGCCAGTAGAACACATAAGTGCATAGCATCACAGTACTGAACCAAAAGGTTCATTTGTAAGAGAGACAACAATTTAAACTGCTAATAGCTTGCATATTTGAAAAGAACAGAATGATTTAAAAAAGTAATATCCACCTTAACATTCGATCCTGCAACTCAACATTTTTGCAAGGGCAGAATATCTGGCCGTATACCTAGCACTTGCTCAAGCTTGGTAAACGCAACCCAGAGATGTCACAATTTCCCTCAGTTTAATATGTCTATACTAAATTCCGAGAGAAGCCAACTAATGCAGCTTCATGGTAGCAAGGAACATCAATTTCTTGCCAATTGATAATTATCGATTGTATAGTTGTTTTACCTCAGAAGTTGCTGAGGTACAGATATCAGTAAAATGGCATGACATCCAAGCCCATGCATAAAAAACATACCACAAGGTTAATTTAGTTTTTTTTGGAAGATACAGTGATATACTGCTACATAATTAGGTACCCAATTTGATTTTCATTCTTTATTTGTTTAAATGAAGAGAAGGTTGCAACACATCTCATATGGCCGTGTCAATCCTAAACCATCTAGGGATGCTCGCCCTTCTCACTTAAGATAGACAAGAGTAATTACCCATCTTCATGGTGAGAAGAGAAGGCAAGGAGAAAACTTAAAAATAAAGAGGAACCAGGCAAAGCTGAATATTTTTTCTTTCACTGGTTAATTAGTATATAACACTATATTAGAATCATCTCTCCCTGGCTAATTGGTATAAAACTGTATTAAAGTGTATTCTTGCAAATATATATTTGCTTCCATGAAGAGATTACAATATCATTCCTAGGCATCAAACTCTGACCATTAGGATGATAGAAAGACACAGGCTAAGTCCTTATCTAGAATAATTTTCCCCTTCCATTCTTAATGATCCCTTCCTTCTAGTTATCTCCCAAAAAAGCATTTAGGTCATATAATTTCAATGCCAGCAAGGTTCTTCGTCAGATTTAAACATGTAGCACTCCTGCCTAGCATTGCCGGAAGTAGATTGGGAAAGGTAACTTGGCTAACAGAAACCTTGTTATTTATTTAACATGTAGCACTCCTGCTAGAGTCTGTTTTCATGTGACCTTCATGCCAACTCAAGAGTGGTATGGGTAACTTGGCTAATAGACACCTTGCTATCTATTAACTGTATAGAAACTGAGTTGAACAATTTCTGAATTTGAAGTACATTATGCTTCTATAGACACCATGCAACCTCTCTAACCTCACTCCATCATAACCAATACTGGAGTTTGAGTACATTGTGCTTCTGCAGACACTAATTGATTTTCTCACCAAGGCAATAATGACTTATTCTAGGACTATCCTTAGTTAATCAACATTAGGAATAGGATTATTATGCATTTGCCAATATTCACGGAGCAATAGAAACATCGAACATGCTAGGGGCAGTAAGTGGCAATAGCATACCTCGTGCATCAACTCTATCCAGCGGTAGACCTCCTAAGGTATTCTTGCTCATTAGTCCAGAAATACATAAGCACACATTGGGTACTCAATTCTGCAAGAGAAACTAAATCAGTGACCACGGAGGAAAATGGATGAATTAAACTAAGCAGTGGGGGCGGGTTAGAAACAGGAGAAGAATCAGACCTTGAGAGCAGATGTGGCACCAATCACCCAGTGAACATGTCGTCCTCCTACAACCGACTGAGCCGCCTCACCAACAACGCATAGCACTTGATGTTATTAGCCTAGTCCAACCACAGCATGCATCCGCCATCTGCGTGGACGCCACCCTCACACAGGTTGAGGTAGGTGTGGGATATACATCCCGGGGTACGCTCAAGACAGAAGACCGAGTCCTAGTAGAACTACTCGGAGAACTCCTACTCCAAGTAGAACTACTCGTGTACTCCTACTAGGACTCCCAAAATTTTAACCGACTAGCAGACTAACCATGTAACCTTGCCCCTTGGGATATATAAATGAGGGCAGGGGTCTCTAGCTCGATAGACTACAGATCAAGGCCTAAAACCACCCAACGAGGAGAATACAATATACAAATCCATACAAGACGTAGGGTATTACGCTACTCTGGCGGCCCGAACCTGTCTAAATCATTGTGTGTTGTGTCTTCACGTTAACCATCAAGTTTCAGGTCCGGCGATCCCCACAAATCTACTCACTGGGATACCCCTAGATGGAGGCAGTCGCGATAAATCTTTGACACTTTGGCGCCCACCATGGGGCAGATCGCAAGATCATTGGGTGAGCTTGATGGACCTATCATCATCAAAATCAATCTACTCCACAATCAACAACATCGAGTTCCAGCTCAAAGCAAGTCATCGCGTTCCATCGTGGCGGAAGCAATTTACAAGCATGTCCGCATCACCATGTCAGAAATCAATCTACAGAGCGGCGGCTTGCGGTACCTCAACAATCATCAAATCAGCGTGCGTGCGAGTTGGAGACGGAATCGACTCCAAATACTCCGCGACATGGGTACTACGTCAAGTTCCAGGTCCGGCCCGCACCCAGCTGCTGCGCAGGCCGGTTCCGTCCAATCTGGGATTCTTTTTCCAATTCGAACGTGAAGTCCAGCTGCTATCTCGTGCGAAAAAGAAAAATCTACTCAATCTCACTGCACAAACACGTGAAGACATGGAGTGCAATTGGATTTTCGCTACATCCACATGAAGATGCACCAGGAGATCTCAAGATCCTTTGCTCAACGTACGTACAAAAGATGTACACGAGGACGACTACCTCGACTCCCGACCGCATCAACTCGCGTATGACTACTTCGACTACTCATCTCGACTAGAAAACTAGTCGAGATTGGCTGTCGCGCCATCAACAACTAGTCGACTTCAACAACAACCGTCACGGCTTCATCGTCGATCGCCACGGCTTCGTCGACAATCATCCACGAATCAAGCTAAGTCATATTTAATAATTATTTTATTTCTTTAGCTCGTTTTACACATGTTACATCAATGCCGACTACTCTAAAAGAGTACATCCTTCAACAACAATAGTTCTCTAGGGCTACACCCTCGCCTGACCTTTCGCCAACGGGTTAAAAACTCTCGCACAACCTCTTCACCAGGAGAAAAGTCCTAACCGACTACTTTATTATTAATCTTAACTCTTAAAGACCAATGCCGCTCGGTAGCATGCACCTTAATTCGTGAAACTTCGGTTCCTTCACAACACCTATGCACCTTAAAAGGACTGGTTAAGCGGGACCAAGTGTTTAAATGTGATAGGGCTACTACTCGAGTGGTTACGAGTCTAACAAGAGCAACGAGCGGAAAACGTTTTATGCATTACTACATGCTATTATTATCCTTTGTGGATATTTCTTGATTGGATACTACTCATCCTATGTATTTAAATTACAGGGTTCACAGCTGAGTACTCACACCAGTGAGACTTGGCATCACCTTGCCTCTTTATGACGCCATAAAGCTATTCGAGTACTCTTGAAGCTCGGGGGCTACGCAGCGGAAGACAAGACTTGAAGCCAAGTACTCGAACCAGTCGGTACTCAAATGGCGCGGCCCTACAATGCCAGTTGAGTACTTTAAACCAGTCGATGCTTTCAAGGGGTACACATTTTGTGTGCCTATTGTTGATCAATTCAAGACAAATATCCGAAGATTTTCCAAGACCCTCGACCTGATTATCCTAATCAACTCGAGGCTCGGGGGCTAAGCATATATGCTTCACCTTCGGTGAGCATATTAATTGAAGACATTTGTGAAGCTCTCCACAGCCGCTCAGTAACCACAACCATTCGGCGAAAGACTAGAAGACTTCGAAAGAGATTGTTGTTTGGCTATGAAGCGCTTAGGGGCTTGTGGGATATACATCCCTGGGTACCCTCAAGAAAGAAGACTGAGTCCTAGTAGAACTACTCGGAGAACTCCTACTCCATGTAGAACTGCTCGTGTACTCCTACTAGGACTCCTAAAATTGTAACCGACTAGGAGACTAACCATGTAACCTTGCCCCCTGGGATATATAAAGGAGGGCAGGGGTCCCTAGCTCGGTAGACTACAGATCAAGGCCTAAAACCACCCAAGAAGGAGAATACAATATACAAATCCATACAGGACGTAGGGTATTACGCTACTCTGGCGGCCCGAACCTGTCTAAATCCTTGTGTGTTGTGTCTTCGCGTTAACCATCAAGTTCTAGGTCCGGCGATCCCACAAATCTACTCTCTGGGATACCCCTAGATGGAGGCAGTCGTGATAAATGTCGACAGTAGGCGTCTTCCTAGCGATGACCATTGTTCGGCTGCCGGTGGATGAAGCCTGTAGGACCATGGCGCGATGGCGGTCCTCGGGGATCAAGCGGCTCCGGACATGGTCGGAATCATCGGTGCCACGGAAGGCCGGAGAGACGGCGGCGCGGTGGCAGACAATGGGTGGGGAGGTGGCCATGATGGCGTGCGCTAGGCACGCCTTGGGGAGGACTCCCATGTGGGTCTCCCGCCAGCTCTCCTCCGCCGTCGTCGCCCTTGCCACCGCCGTTGCGTGTGTATGCTCCACCACCACGACAACTATCAAGGGTCACTTGCAATTTAATGGTCGATTCCACGGAGGGTGCAACAGATCCGCAACCAACATGGCCGGATCTAATGGAAGAGTGGAGGGGAGGGGAGGGAACAGAAGGTATCCACGGCGACAGCCAGGGTTTCGGGCGCCTGAGTCGGGGGAGCGAGAGGTAAGGAGATAGTGGAAGAGGAGAGAAGGAATAGGACCTTGGGATTATTTCCATCAATGCCGAGGAGTTTTCTACAAAACAGTCGCGCCACCCACGCTAACCCGCGCCGCCTACACCTGGTAGCCGCGAAATCGCCCACTGTTCAACACGTGCCCCAGTTTTTGGCGGGAATCAACGTGGTGAGAGCAAAGGGGAGTTGCTTTTAATAATTTTGATGTATGTCACTAGTAAATGAACTAGTAAAACATCTGAGATTTATCACAAGTTAGAAAATAAATGAAAGAAACAATAGTTCGAATTTGGATGTATTAATGACGATTATATACAGATTGGTCATCTGAAAGGTAACTTAAACATATATTCATTGTAATGCAGAGTACCTGTGCATGGAATTTTGCATGCAAGGCAAGGGGAATATATACTCCTTCAAAAGTTTTAAGCTATGAATTGTGAACTTGCGTATGATCATGAAAAAAGTACGAAATGTTTTCTAGCAAGTTGTTGTAGAGTGCTCTTAATAATTGCCCAAAACAAACAAACAAATAATACAAGTTTATGGTCAGTGAAAGAGAATACTTTAGGATATAAAATTAACAGTAAGAGGAGTGCCTAGCACTTTAATTGATGTACACAATGTATTGTAATGAACCATTGAATTCATTTTCACGAACCAAAATTGGGCAACTTTGTACCCAAAAAATAATTTATATAGGAAGAAGTCTATCCAACTACCGTCTAAGTTTGGTTTTAACTATTTAACTCTAAACCAGAATCTTTGAATACCCAACCATTAAAATTGTTCATATTTGACCATCTAGCTGTTTTGGTTAGTGGTTTCATTTATGTGGATGTGGAGCCCATATTTCAGAGTTCTCTTCCCCCTCCCTCATCCTTTTCTCTCCTCTAACCCAAATCAACCACCTGGCTGTTGGCGGACGGCCACCTCCTCTCTCCCGCCTCTAATCTGCCTCCAACGCAGTCTAGCAGAGTGTGCCACACGCTGCAGCATGCACTTGCGAGCCACCACCGCCCATCGCATGGTGGACCTCGCACTCGGGTCCCTGCTTGCCCATGTCCAGAGTCGCACGGGTAGCCGGAGAAGCTGCACCTTCAATGCAGCCACTATGGGTTCGCAAACATGCAACTTAGCCTTGCCACCGCTAGGCTAGGTGCCTAGCTTGGTGGCCACGCCTGCCCCAGGCCATGCTCAAGGCATAGGTGGAGCTCCTCCCGGGCGACGCCTGATGAAGTGGAGCGGCTCAACAAGGACCACAAGAATGCGACGTTCTCGGGCACGAGAGGCTCTAATGGCATAGGCAAACTTGCCTTCGAGCTCGAGATGTTGACCACCGGCGAAGCAAGGCACTCCAACGGGTGGTTCTGGTCCGAGGTAGCGGGCAACGCTAGGCGGAATTGGTGGTCCTTGGGTGTGATTGGAGAGCGAGCGAAGGATTAGAAGAAATAAAGAGAGGGGGAGGGTAGTCATATGCCGTCGAATTGGGTGGCCCATGGGATAGATTTGCTTGAGGGGATAGAGAAAGGGAAGGGGTGAAGAAGATCGCACTGACATGTCAGTTCTATTGCCACGTGTTGTCGATGTCAACGAAACCACCATTCAAAACAACTAAATGGCCACATATGAACGGTTTTAACAGTTGGGTGGTAAAAAATTCCTGGTTTTGGAGTTGAATGGCTAAAACCAAATCCAGACGATAGTTGGATGGAAAAAAAATGAACTTCTTCCAATTATATATGGCAATAAAATATATAATTTTAGTCTTTGGGCAGCTCCAAGGAACATTCCAGGAATGGCAGGAAGGCATATACATATAAATGGGCCATAAATGTAAAAAATAGAAACAGCTGATGATCTAATGTAAGTTCCATTACTGATCTGATAGAGTACTTTGCATTTTCCAGTGAACTATGCAGTGCAAACTAAATAATAAGTTTTTATAAAACTCCCATGTGTCTTGAAGTTTGTATTTGTTTAAATCATGGGCTTTTGTTCGTTTTAATAAACTGCACAAATAAAACCACTCAGTTTACATGTCATTATCAGGTTAGCTGCAAATATATCGTCTCGATTAAGCATAGAAGCTATTGTTATCAATTTGGTTTTGAAGTCGCATGCACACACTACCAGAATGATGGACATCTGCACCGGTTGGGAACCAGCTTTAGCACCGGGTATCCCAACCGGTGCAGATCATCCGAGGCTAAAGGGGTGCCCCTTTAGCACCGGGTGAAATAACCGGTGCTAAAGGGTGCCTATTCGCCAAAAAAATATGTGTGTTGCTGCGGGGATTCGAACTCAGGACCTCTTGGCTCGCGTGTACCCACCTAACCATCTCACCTACGCTACACATGTGATGAGATAAAAGATGCTTTCCTTTTATAGTAGCATATGACACCCCCTTTAGCACCGGGTCGTAACACGACCCGGTGCGAAAGGGTCTTTAGCACCGGGTCGTAACACGACCCGGTGCTAAAGGGTAACCCTTTAGCACCGGGTGGTGTTACGACCCGGTGCTAAAGTGTGAGGGCCTTTAGCACCGGTTGCTAACACCAACCGGTGCTAAATGTCACCATTTAGCACCGGTTGGTGTTAGCAACCGGTGCTAAAGTGTTTCCGGGGGCACCCTAATTTCGCACCCGGTGCTAACGTCACATTAGCACCGGATCTTGAGTGCACCGAGGCATATGAGGGGTGCGGATGTGAGTTATTCTTGTAGTGACAGCTTGCTACGCATCATCATAGATCAAGAAAGAAAAAGGCTATGATATGGAGGGCTCTTTTATAAATACTGCGATGCGGTTTCAGTCGGAAAAGATAAGCTATAGGTCTGATCTTAAATGGTCTTGCTTCTTTATTTTCTCTCTCTCCTTGCCCTTCAGCAGCAGTGCAGGTATACACACTACCGGAATGATCAACATCTGCACCGGTTGGGAACCGGCTTTAGCACCGGGTATCCCAACCGGTGCAGATCTTCCGAGGCTAAAGGGGTACCCCTTTAGCACCGGGTTGAATAACCGGTGCTAAAGGGTCCCTTTAGCACCGGTTCCAGACACAATCCGGTGCTAAAGGGCCTGCCCCGCAGCGCCTTTAGCAGGGCATTTAGCACCGGTTCCAGACACAACCCGGTGCTAAAGGGCCTGCTTTTAGCACCGGTTGCTGTCTGCAACCGGTGCTAAAGGCCCCGGATTTCTTTTTTTTTTGCTTTTTTCAGTAGCCATGCATGCACGTCTATATACGTGTATATACGTATATATTCTAATACGTGTATTCTAATGCGTATTCGGCCGACTCTATATTCATATTAGCTGACATTTCATCAAAATAGAAGACATATATTACAAAAGTAGATATTCATGCATGTCAACTCGAGTTATATATATTTAAACTGTATTTTCTACTTAATTAAGATTGACGACTTGTTGAACTGTCCGGCACGTCCTCCAGTACTGGCATGTGGAATTCTCCTCGGGGATTGACGACCTCGTCCCAGATCCATCCGACGAGCTGTTCTGCAATTGCGTCAATTCTTTCTAGCTCTAGATACTCTTCCTTCAGGCTCAACATCTATAATTTACAAATAATTGAAAGATATTTAATCCGCCGAGTTGGAGACAATAATTGTGCACTTAATAATAATGGAAATGTGTTTATTATTACGTACCATAATATGGTGTTGTGTAAGCTTTTTATGTCCCCAATTCCATATGTAATCGTAAACATGGTATGCACATAAATTATTTCCCTTCCCCTGTTTGGCACACTGTCGACCAAAAGAAATTAAGTAAAATTCATATAATATATTAGCCGAGGCCTACATGTACAAATTACTTGCTTACCGGAAAGCCAATGTTCCATTTTAGTGTTTCATGTTGAATACCCGGGTGTTCTTGACGAAATTGATTCCAGGCCCTGCGAACAAAAAAATTGAGTTAAGTCATTGCGAGTGTAAGGGGTGAATTAAGTAGGGGAAAATATACATCACCTTGTCATCATGTCCATGATGTTCTGTAGTTTTTCTATTGGAGTGTGCAATGAATCAAAGACGTTCACGACACCCCGGTCAGGACACAATATTATTAGGAACCAGTGGAATCTGTATACATGTATACATTATAATCAGAAATGAAATAGTACACAGACAGTATAAGAAGAAGCCTGTGTATGTACTCACTCGATGTTGTACGGGATTAGTATGAAGTCGCAGTAATTTTGTTTCTTAATATACTTGTATAGGTTTCCATATGTTTCCTCAGGATTCATCAATATCATTTCTTCACTTATCCTTCGAGGATCCACGAAACCAACGTCATATATTGAGGATCTCCGACATTTTTGAATCTCCATTCTACATATGTTAAGCAATAAATAAAGCCCGCGTCAGCATACATTGGAATTATTGTTTTCAAAATGTGAATTATAAGCAACAACAAAGTACTTACAGTGTCCAACAGGTGATCAAATCCACGTCCATGGCGTCGCGGTGGTACAGCTCATATATATCCTGAAACCTCAGCCAGACCCAATCCTCGTCACCATTGTAGAAATCATGGTCCTTCACGCCTACTTTGATCATGCGCCGTTTATTCCTTCTTGATTCTTCCAAGTACCACTCATGGAATCGGTGCATCTTCGTCTGTAGCTTACTCTCCATTTCAGGAGGGACCATAGGCTCGCCAAGCCTAAATGGCCACTTTAACGTTGTGTTTACAGGCACCTCTTCTTCCCCCAGGACTTGCGCTCTGGATAGTCCAGTCTCGGCCATTACTCGTTGCACGTTAATCTCGTCCAGAGATGGCAATGGACCCAAGGGCCGCTGAGGTTGCTCGCCGAGCTGAGGAACCTTTTTGGATGGGCCCGCCTCCTTATCTGTAGCCTTCCGCTTCCGGCGAGATTTCAGTAATGAGCGGTCATAGTCTGTTACTATTACTTCCTTCTGTTGACCCTTGCTCAAATTACCGAGGAATGACTTGACGACAGTGGGATCAAGCTTCGGCTCCGGCTCCGGTTTTTTCCTCCACTCGGCCATTTGCCTCTTTGTGTCTGCTTTGACCGAGGCTTCGAGCTCCTCTAGAGTCTTCTCACCCGCTCTTTTCTCTGGTGCGGGCTTCTCTCTGGTTTTCCGCGCCTTCTTCCCTGGTGGAGTGGGGGCAGAGGCTTTAGTGCGGCGTCCCCTCTTCGGCGGAGGGGGCGGAGACCTCCGCAGCGGAGGAGACGGAGACCTCTTCGGCAGAGGAGACGGGCTTGCATCAGGAGCTCCCGGAGAATCGTCATGATCCGGTGGATCTCTTGGAGACGGTGGAGGTGACGGAGGCTTGTTGGTAGCCGCAGGTGTACCGGGTATGACGACGTCTGCCTTGCTCCATAGAATGATGCAGTGAGAACACTGACCGAGTTTTGTTTCTCCGTCATCTCCGGGGATGTCAAGTTCCAAGTCTTCCCAGTTGGTGATGACTTGCTCCACCTCAACAGGTACGTAACCATGTGGAATGTCATTGCAGTGCCATTTTTGCCCTTCTTCCACACGTTTGGTCATACCGTATGCGACCTGATAATTTAGTAGTCACAAAGAAAGTTAGTAAATGAATGATATTTACGGTGAAATGTATGCAGTACGAACTAAGGTCGCATACGTACCACCACGGCTAATAAGGGCCGCATCTTGGAGAGGTGCATGCTCTGTGGAACCGGTCCCGCCTGCGGCTTGTTGGAGAGGTGCATGCTCTGTGGAACCGGTCCCGCATGTGGCTTGTTGTATCTGCAGCCATGCTACCTTCATCCGTCGCTCCATCTCTGACTCCATTTCTTGGAGCTTTGAGCCCTGGGCGGCAACCGTTTGCTCTAGGTCCCTCACCCTCTGCTCATATTCGGCCTTCTTCCTCGAACGGCTCCTATAGGTGGCGGCGTGCTCTTGGAAACCTTTCTTCCATGAGATGCTTGTGCCTACGCCGCGGGTCCGTCCAGGATGCTCCTTGTTCCCTAAGGCATAGGTTAGCTCATCTCTGTCTCTATCAGCAACAAATTCTCCCCTTTTAGATGCCCTGAGGATATCGAGGAGACGCTGAGCTAGTTCTTGCAAGTCCTCGGGAAAAACTAAGGAGCCGTCGATTGGGCTTAGGGTGCCTCCATGACCATAGTACCAATGCTTGGTCCTTGTGGGCCAGTCATGTGTCGCTGGAGTGATGCCTCTAGCATATAGATCTTCTTCCATCTTCTCCCATTTAGCGATGCTTGCCTTGTAACCTCCCGAACCCATCTTATGAGAGTACTTCTTATTTGCGGCGTTTCCAGCGTTTCTAGCGCTAGCCGTTGCACCCTCTTCGGAGGTTTTGTACTCAAGGAATGCTTCCCACTCGTCATCAGTGATCTTCTTATACTTCTCAGGATCCGGGGCCTCTCCGGTTTTGAGAAAATGCGAGTACAACTTCTTCTTGAAATCCTAAAACAGAACTGCCATCTTCTTCATTGTCCAATCCCTCAGTTCTGCTTCATGAGTGCTAGGCCAGTCGAATATTGCCTTTAATTCCCTCCATAGCATCTCCTTCTCTGTATCGGGGAGCACGTACTCCTCAGTGGGGTCCGTGGACTTCCATTTTCTGATACTAATGGGCACATTGTCCCGTACAATTACCCCGCACTGAGATACAAATTTCTTGGCCACTTTTGGGGGCTCAACTGGCTCCCCGTCATCCTCCACTCGAGTGATGTGAAACTTGACATCCTTCAGCTTCTTCGTGGTCGATCGTTTTGATTTCTTAGCTCGACTTGTAGAAGCAGAGGCGGCCTACACAAATTACATATATACGAGATGATATAGAGATGGTATACATAATTGACATGTACAGTACAAATTTATGTTATTTATATACACACCTGACTAGACGAGGGCTCGTTACCGGCCCCTTCAATAGTGCTGCCCTGGACACGTTCGCCCTGGACATTGGTGGCCCCTTCAACATTTTCGGCCCTTGCAACATTGTCGCCCTGGATATTGTCGTCCCTTCCAATGATCCCCAACACATCATCCATGGACATTGGTTGGGTTACAATATTAAAAAGTTGATTCGCAAAGAACGTGTTGTTGTCCTCTTGCATGGGTGGGACAGGGCTGTTGTTGTCCTCTTGCATGGGTGGGACGGGGTTGTTGTTGTCCGCCATCTATAGAATTAAAAATATTTGATAAGAAATATATACAAAGCATACATATTCCCAATATTTCTAACATTTTCGCTAAGGGGGTCGGTGCGTGAAAAACGGATTCGCCAAGGGTTCAGGTGCGCGGTGTGAATTGATTCGCTAAGGGTTCGGGTACGCGACGCGAAGTGGTTTGTTAAGGGTTCGGGTGCGTGACGCGAACGGGTTCGCTAAGGGGGTCGGTGCGCGAAAAACGGATTCGCTAAGGGGTTCGGGTGCGCGGTGGGTTCGGGTACGCGATAGAATTTCCGATAATAAACATTTTCGATAGTATACATTATACAAACATATAACATTTCCAATATACATTTAAATGAAGCACATATATTTCTAATATACATAGAATTTCCAATATACATTTCAATGTAAATATCTCCAATACACATTTCAACATGCCTATACATTTCCAATAAATAAACATGCATATACATTTACATTTTCAGCATACAAATATTTGCAATTTACATTTGCAACATTTTTCAATACATATGAAGCATGTATATTTCTAATAGAATTGCAATATAGAACATTTCCAATATATCATTTTTATTTCCAATACAATGCATTTCCAATAAATTAATTTCTAATATTTTCTAATATTTTCAATACATATGAAGCATATATATTTCTAGTATTTCCAGTACAATGCATTTCCAATGTATGTGGTTAGCGAACGCGTTCGGCCAAGCGCATTTGGTTAGCGAACGCGTTCGCTAACCAAATACGCATGGCCGAACACGTTCGCTAAGCAAATGTGCATGGTTCGGCCATGCAAGGGTACCTCCACACACACAAACAGACATGGCACGAAGGCCGGCTCACACGTACACAACCACGCACGGCACGAAGGCCGGCATCACAGGGGCCTCACCGCGGCCGGGGACGATGGCGGCGCGGGGAAGACGACGAGGGCACGAGCGGCGGCAGGGGGACGTCGGCGGGAACGACGGCGACGAAGAGCGGCGGCGCGGCCGGCCGGGGACGTCGGGCGGCGCGGGGACGACGGGCGCAGGCGCGGGGACGACGGGCGGCGGCGCGGGGACGACGGCAAGGGCGCGGGCGGCGGCGCGGGGACGCCGGCGTGGGCGAGGGCGACGGGCGGCGGGCGCGGCGACGACGGCGGCGGGGGCGAGGCGAGGAGGAGGGCCGGCGGTTTGGGGGAAGACGAAGTGCTGCGGGGGCAGGGGCCGGCGCGAGGCTATATAGATCCGGGGCATTTAGCACCGGGTGCAGCCACGACCCGGTGCTAAAGGCCCTTTAGCACCGGGTCTATACAGCACCCGGTGCTAAAGGCCCCCCCTTTAGCACCGGGTTTTCCCACCACCCGGTGCTAAAGGCCCTTTAGCACCGGGTCTTCTACACCCGGTGCTAAAGGCCGTAACTGGCGCCAAACGAAAATTGGTGGGGGCCTTTAGCACCGGGTGCAGCCACGACCCGGTGCTAAAGGCCCTTTAGCACCGGGTCTATACAGCACCCGGTGCTAAAGGCCCCCCTTTAGCACCGGGTCTTCCCACCACCCGGTGCTAAAGGCCCTTTAGCACCGGGTCTTCTACAGCCGGTGCTAAAGGCCGTAACTGGCGCCAAACGAAAATTGGGGGCCTTTAGTACCGGATTTTAGATCAACCCGGTGCTAAAGGCCCCAAATTTTCGTTTGGCGCCAGTTTCAAAACCGGCCTTTAGCACCGGTGGCTACTATTTGGGAATCTTATAAATATAGTTTTTAATATATAGTTATTAATACTTATTTTAATTCAGTTATTAATACCTATTAAAAATATATGTTAAATAAGAAAATCTTATAAATTACTAGAAAATCAATATAAAATGCTAGAAAATCTTATAAATTAATAGAAAATCTTATAAATTACTAGAAAATCTTATAAATTACTAGAAAATCTTATAAATTACTAGAAAATCTTATAAATTACTAGAAAATCTTATAAATTACTAGAAAATCTTATAAATTACTAGAAAATCAATATAAAATGCTAGAAAATCTTATAAATTAATAAAAAATCTTATAAATTACTAGAAAATCTTATAAATTACTAGAAAATCTTATAAATTACTAGAAAATCTTATAAATTACTAGAAAATCTTATAAATTACTAGAAAATCAATATAAAATGCTAGAAAATCAATATAAAATGCTAGAATTAATAAAAACAATCTTATAAATCAATAGAAAATCTTAGAACATAGGTGGAACATAAATGCAAATATAGTCATTACAAATTGGGTCGAACATAGTGCAATTAAATTACATGGCATCATCGTTTACTCGGACACTAATAAACTTCCTCTTTACAAATGTTCCTTGATTGTGATCACGCCGTAGATACGGTGTCTCCTCCGCCGCTAACAGGATGCTTGGGTCATCAGCCACTGAGAATGGAGGTCGGCCATCGAGCATATCATAATCTTCATCCGTCTTGTCCTCAACTCCTATGATTTTTCTCTTTCCAGGAAAAACTATATGACGCTTTGGCTCGTCTTGTGATGGGTCCAATTGCTTACCCCCACCTTTCTTATCCGCCCCTTTCTTCGGTCTGCTAGCCATGTCCTTCACATAAAAAACTTGTGTGACAGCTTTGGCCAGGACGAACGGTTCGTCTAGAAAGCCAATCTTGTTTAGGTCCACTAACGTCATTCCATAGTCCGCTTCAACTTTAACACCTCCTCCAGTCAGCTTCACCCATTGGCACTTGAACAGTGGGATCTTCAAAGGTTCGTACTCTAGTTCCCATATCTCCTCTATGATTCCATAGTATGAGTTTGTATTGCCATTGGTGTCTGTCGCGTCGATCCGGACACCACTGTTTTGGTTGGTGTTTTTCTTGTCCTGGGCTCTTGTGTAAAATGTATACCCATTGATGTCGTATCCTTGGAATGTCAAGATCGTGCTCGATGGACCTCTAGCTACAAAAGCTAGCTGCGCATCAATGCCCTCGACACCCATAAGACGTCTTCGCAACCAATCGGCGAAAGTACTATTGTGCAGACGCTGAATGAAGGCCGTAGACTTTGTTGAGTTTTCGTCCCTGAGAATCTGCATGTGCTCCTCGATGTACGGAGCAACTAATGTTGATTGTTGCAAAACTGTGAGGTGCGCTTTACAAAATGTCTCAACGTCCTTGATCACCATCGATCTTCTCCCTAGTGTGCCCTTTCCACCAAGTCTCCCCTCGTGATGTGATTCGGGCACACCAATCGGCATAAGATCGTCGACAAAGTCAATACAGAATTCAATGACCTCTTCTGTTTCGTATCCCTTAGCAATGCATCCTTCTGGACGAGAACGATTACGGACATACTTCTTTAGGACAGCGAAGAACCTCTCAAATGGGAACATGTTGTGTAGAAATACTGGGCCCAATATACGAATCTCTTTGACGAGGTGAACCAATAGATGTGTCATGATATTGAAGAAGGATGGTGGAAATATCATCTCAAAGCTGACAAGACATTGCACCACGTCGTTCTATAGCTGATCTAAATGGTCTGGATTGATCACCTTCTGAGAAATTACATTGAGGAATGCACATAGCTACACAATGGCTTTCCGCACGTTAACTGGTAGCACACCCCTTAGTATGACGGGAAGCAGCTATGTCATCAACACATGGCAGTCGTGAGACTTCAGGTTTGTGAACTTCTTCTCTATCATATTTATTATTCCCTTAATATTGGAGGAGTAGCCAGACGGAACCTTGATACTGTTCAAGCATTCAAACATGCTTGCCTTCTCTTCTTTGCTGAGAGTGAAGCTGGCAGGACGCAAGTACTGGCGTCCTTTGTCTCTCTTTTCTGGATGTAGATCAGTCCGTTGCTTCAATCGTTTCAGCTCCTGACGTGCTTCTAGTGTATCTTTTGGCTTCCCATAAGTACCCAGAAAGCTTATCAAGTTCACGCAAAGATTCTTCGTCAGATGCATCACATCAATCGCGTTACGGACCTCTAAACGTTGCCAATAAGGTAGCTCCCAAAAGATAGACTTCTTCTTCCACATCGCGGCACGACCATCCTCGCCCGTCGGAGCAGCCTGGCTTCCGTCTCCCTTGCCAAACACCACGTGTAGGTCCTTCACCATATCAAATAGCTCTTCTCCACTCCGGTGTCTCGGCTTTGTACGGCGGTCAGCATTCCCGCCAAAATGCGCACATTTCTTTCGTAGCTCATGCTTCACCGGAAGGAATCGACGGTGACCCATGTACACAACTTTACGACAATGTTTCAAATACATGCTTTCGATTTCCTCTAAATAGTGAGTGCATGCTTTATATCCTTTGTTTGATTGTCCTGATAGGTTACTTAGTGCAAGCCAGTCGTTGATGCTTATGAAAAGCAGTGCTCGAAGGTCAAACTGCTCCTGCTTGTCCTCATCCCACATGCTAACACCTCCATTCTTCCACAGCTGCAAAAGTTCGTCAACCAATGGTCTTAGGTACACATCAATGTCGTTGCCAGGTTGCTTTGGGCCTTCGATGAGCACTGGCATCATAATGAACTTCCGCTTCATGCAGAGCCAGGGGGGTAGGTTGTAGATACAAACAGTCACGGGCCAAGTGCTATGACTACTGCTCATTTCACCAAAAGGGTTCATGCCATCGGTACTTAAACCAAGCCTAACATTCCTCGCATCAGCATCAAACTCTGGGAATGCTCTGTCGATGTTCCTCCACTGGGATCCATCGGCGGGGTGTCTCAACATGTCATCCTGCTTACGTTCTTCTTTGTGCCAGCGCATCAGTTTGGCATGGTCTTTGTTCCTGAACAAACGCTTCAGACGGGGTATCAGAGGGAAATACCACATCACCTTCGTAGGGATTTTTTTCTTAGAACGCTCTCCCCCAACATCACCAGGGTCGTCCCGCCTGATCTTGTATCATGCGCAGGTGCAAACCGGACAACGATCCAAGTGTTCGTACTGTCCGCGATAGAGGATACAGTCATTAGTACACGCATGTGTCTTCTGCACCTCCAAACCGAGAGGGCAAACAACACGTTTTGCTTGATACGTTGTCGATGGCAATTTGTTACCCTCTGGAAGAATCTTCTTTACGAGTTTCAGTAGCTCCTCGAAACCCTTATCAGTAACACCATTTGCTGCCTTCCACTGCAGAAGTTCAAGTGTGCTACCCAACTTCTTTAACCCCTCTTTGCAATCTGGGTACAAGTCAGTCTTGTGGTCCTGCAACATGTGTTGTATCTTTTTCAGTTCCTTATCATTGCCGCAGTCTTTCTCGGCATCACGCAACATTTGCCCGAGTCTATCAGTAGGTTCATTTTCCTGAGCAACATCTTTCTGAGCATCGCCTTCCCGAGCAACATCTTCCTCATCGGCATCACCCATTGCAGCATA
Organism: Echinochloa phyllopogon; assembly: GCA_033239725.1. Lineage (NCBI taxonomy): Eukaryota > Viridiplantae > Streptophyta > Magnoliopsida > Poales > Poaceae > Echinochloa > Echinochloa phyllopogon. The sequence continues at coordinate 8,761,182 of BTCW01000016.1, read as the reverse complement.
TGCAAAGGAACCGTAGTATTGAGCCAATAACGGAATGTCGTCATCGGCCTCGTCTTCTTCATCTTCATCCATTAGAATTCCTCTTTCACCGTGCTTCGTCCAATCAGAATAATTCCTCATGAAACCGTGCCTCATCAAATGCACCTGAAGACAACCTCTTTGTTTGTACGGTTGTATATTTTTACAATGGGTGCATGGGCAGAACATGAAACCGGACGGCGTCCTGTTAGCCTCGGCGGCATCGAGAAACATCCTAAGGCCATCACGGAACGCCTGAGCGTGGGGGTCCCCGTACATCCATTGTCTATTCATCTGCATTATTAACCAATAACAAATATACAATACAATTTAAAGATAAAAAAATTTAATATATAAATAAATACAAATTATAATATATATTCCATTATATAAATAAATTTCTAAAACTACATTACTATATTCATTGAATAAATAAATATACCTTCCGTTAAATAAATAAATAACTATTCTACCTTTTAATAAATAACTAATAATATATATTTCATTAAATTAATAAATAACTATTCCAACTTTTAATAAATAAACCTCTCTAATAAATAAAATACATAAGCCTTATAACTATTCATAAGTCATACAAAACAAAATACTAACTAGCTTGCCTTCTCTCTCCATTTAAAACACAACATGAACACTCTCTCCACCATGAACTCAAGCTCTCTCCTCTCTCTCCTCCAAGAACACAAGCTCTCTCTAGCTAGCTTTACTTTGATTCACAAATCCCTCCATTTCTAAATCATAGAAGGATTACAAGCTAAATAAAATATTAGAGAATGAAAGAGTGTACCTTGTAGTGCTCCTTAGATGAGTAGAATCTTCACAAATTTTGAAAAAAATTTGGGCAGCACCTCCCCTCCCACGGCCGAGCAGCATGAACACAGCACCTAAGTGTTCAGCTGGCTCGGCCCGGGGGGGGAGAAGGTGCTATATACAAAAGACATTAGCACCGGGTTGTGGCAAGACCCGGTGCTAATGTGCACCAATTAGCACCGGTTGCAGCCAGCAACCGGTGCTAATGTGCCCGGTTGCTGGCTGCAACCGGTGCTAAAGGGGGAGAATTAGCACCGGGTCTCGCCACGACCCAGTGCTAATGTGTCCGCCCTGACACCCCGCAGCGCCGCCCCCGCTCCTAGCCGTTGGACCCGGTGCTGAAGCCCCATCAGCACCGGGTCCAAAAATGGCCGAGGCGGAGGAGGCGGGCGGATGTGAAGCATTCTGGTAGTGACATCGGGCATGATGTAGAAAGCTGCGCGGAATAATATGCAATGTACCAGTCAACCAGTGGCATATTGCTACCACATCAGATTCCAGCATAAATTCATCGGTTTGGATATGTTATCCCTACTGCTGCTTGGAGCAACTCCAACAGTCCCCTTTCCCTCTCCCATTTCCCTTTATTTCGGATTAAAGGGGATTGAGAGAAAAAAAAACATAGCTCCAACAGACCCCCTTTCACAATCCATTTTTCCTATATTTTTTTCTCAATCCCCTTTATCACACTCCCTCTCCCTTTTCTTTTCTCAATCAACTCCACTTTTTCCTCCATCCCCTTTCCTTCTTCTCCTCCCTCTCTCCACTTCCCCCTCTCTGTTCTGCTCGCCGCCTGCCACCGAGCTGCGCTTGGCAACCTGTTGCCCCTCGCCGCCGGCCGGCCGCGCGCCAGCACACCGGCGAGCGGCCCGCCGCCGCACGCGCCCGCAAAGCACCAGGGCTCCTTCTGGATGCCGCTCGCCTTCATCATCGACCGCACCCGCCCAACCTCTCGCCAGCTGCCGGCGGCGGTGTAGATGTTGGACAGGAGGATGTACATGCCGGAGTTGGCAAGGCCATTGGCGACGAGGTAGTCTGCGATGCGCTGCCCCAGCGCCATGTTCTTGTGGAGCCAGCAGGCGGCGAGGAGTGACACCCACATGACGGCGTCGGGCTTGATCATCTTCATGCTCTGGACAAGATCGAACGCCTCTTCTACCGGCCCAGCTCGGCCGAGGAGGTCCACCATGCAACCGTAGTGCTCGATCTTGGGCTCGATGCCGTACTCCCGCTCCATTGACCTGAAGAACTTGCGGCCTTCGTCAACCAGCCCGGAATGGCTGCAGGCGTTGAGAACGCAAATAAAGGTGATGTCGGTCGGCCAGAGCCCCTATCCCTGCAACTGTGCAAACATCTCAACTGCCTTCCTGTTGTGTCCGTGCATCGCGTAGCTGTTGATCATGGCGTTCCACACGACGATGTCCTTGTCGGTGAGGCCGTCGAACACGGCAACGGCGTCCTCCAAGCTCCCGCACTTGTAGTACATGTCAATGAGTGTCGTGCCGACTCTAGCGTTCAGCCGAACCCGAGGGCTGTTCTTCAAAAACAAGTGGAGCCACCTCCCGGACTCCGTCGTGTCGAGCTGCGCCACCGCCGAGAGCGCCAGCACCACCGAGACCACCTCCGTCGCCGCCGAGACCACACGAGCTGAGTCCACTTGAGACCAGCACCGAGACCACTCGAGCTGAGTCGCCGCCGGGCCACCTCCGTCGCGGCGGTGCCCACGGCTTCTCCTCCTCCTCCTCCAACTCCGGCGCCGGCGCCACCACCTTCAGCAACCTCGAGACGTGGCTGGCGAGCTCGAGCTGTGCTGCTGCTGGACGCCGGCGAGAACGCGCTGGGCGCGCTGGCCACGCCACCGCCGTGCACCGGAGAGAACGCGCTTGCCGTGCTGGCAGATGTGGGGTTCACCGGTAACGCAGCTCAAACGCCGCCGCCACATCGGCCGGCCGCGCAACGTGGACCGCCGCGCGCCGCCGGTCGCCTGTGCGCCGCGCGTCCGTCGGGCAGCCCGCGAGCCGTGCGTCCTGGCCGCTCGCGAACCGCGTGTCGGGCTGCCTGCGAGCCGCGCCCCACCGGCTCACGAGCCCCATGTCCCGGCCGCCCGCGAGCCTGGGCACGGCCGCCCAAGCGCCGCCGCCCTTGCCCCTACACTCCTGCCATTGACGTGAAGAGGAAAGAGGGAAGAAACCGAGAGAGAAAGGGTCACTTACAGGTAGGACCCACATGTAAGGAGAGATGAAAGAAGAAAGGGAAAAGGGGATCCGCTGGAGACCATCTTCTCAATATCTTAAAAATGTGAAAATGAATTTTTCTATAGTAAAAATAAAGAGAAAGAAAAATTGGGATCCGTTGGAGTTGCTCTTATTACCGAGGAGGACTAAACATAAGGGCCCTTTAGTAGAGATTTTGGAATGGCTCCACCACCAGCTTCACACGGAGCTACACGAAACGCCCAATTGAAAAACAGGTTCACCATCAAAGCTCGTGTGGAGCCGTTTGCGCAAATGAAGGGTGTTTGGATCCACATGGCAAGAGCAAAAAATAGTAAAACTTTTGACCTCAAGAAAAGATGGCAAAAGTTTTGCCATTAGGGGTGTTTGGATCCAATGGCAAAATTTTTGGCAAAAACTCATTTAAACCCCATTCTCCCTCCTTTTGTCATGGGGTGTTTGGAGGCAAATGACAAAAGTTTTGTCTTTTTGCCCAATTTTACCACAATATTGAGCCAAAAGATTTTTGTCATCTCATTTTTTATTTGTCATTTTGCCATAGGGGTGTTTGGAGGCAAATGACAAAATAAAAGGACAAAATGGATACCATTTGCCATTTACCGATGGATCTAAACACCCCCTAGACTCAAGAGCCGAAAATTGTAGCTCTGCGCGGCTCGTCCCCCAGCCCGGCTCCTCACGTGGCCGATGCGCTGGTGGCGAGCTCCGGTCAGCTGTGCAACGTGTACTCCATGGCTCCACCTCCTGCTGCTCCTCCGTCAGGATCGCGACACGTATGGATTAAAAGCTGAGCTTGGAAAGTCGAAATCAAATTGGTGCCATCTCACGGATGCAACGAATATATAAGATGGTTAGTGGTGGACTCAACGTAAATAGAAATAAAATAATTGTTTTCATGGAAATCGTAGAAATCTAATTGTTTGATCGTTCAACAATTTTAGATATATCACTTCACATCGTTAGTACAGCATGGGCACAGATGGAAAAACAATAATCAAACCATGATGTATTAGATAATTGATCTCCCTCTCTATTTATAAAAATATAAAAGAATCTATTTTACCAATCGCTTTTCTAAAACGGCTCCAGCTCTATATAAAAATCTGCTTCACTGGTGGAGCCATAGCTAGACCCGTTTTAGAATGAGCTGGAGACACGCCAAAGAGACCATAAATAAATTTCCCACCGACATCCTGCTCACCACCTTCACCTTTTGGGTGCCACAAACGAAGCCCAACTGCCCAAGCCTACGACGGACCAAGCAAGCCCATATTAGCTTCCGTGTAGTGAGGGGTGACTGATGATGAGCCAGGCTCATGACTAGAGAACCGATTACAATTTTGCGCGGGCCAGAATTTAGTACCCAACACCAGCAGCCATCATTGCATTGTGCTATACAGTCCTGTGGCTAGGCTGGCCATGTTTATGTCCCACACACCAGGCTGTGCCTTAGCCAATGAACCAATTGTGCCTACAGAACAACCACAAAGTCCCAAATACACTAAAGAAAACTCGACCCATGGGGAGTGACCTCCGAGGACGTTCCACTGACAGCATGGACGCGCCTGCGGCCACGTATCATGCTGCAACCGTCAGTGGACCATGTATATACACATGCTTTTTTTTACTCCGTGAGCACCAGCCGAACCTGGGGTTCCAATACTGGTGGGCTGGCTGCGCACCGCAGGCCTTTGCCATCCGAGCTAGCGCTCGGTCTCAGTCCCCAATACACTAAACAATAGGAGTTCTGATGCTATTAATACATACGATTCCAACTTTCCAAGAGCCCGACCTTGCCTAGCTCCAAAGATTGAATCCTTTAGTCCAGGGCCAAGATGCACGGACCATGCAACATGAAAATTTATATCAGATCTTTGATATCAACGTTTCTGAAGTTCTAGGTGTCAATAGTCTACATTCAGTTCCAATCACATTCATTCTGTCAATTATTTGCATTTGTCACAACAATTGCTACAGAAAGTCAGGACTCTTGTCTTCACCCTTTCCGTGGCACAAAGCATTCGTCATGAGCTTGAGAAGTTCATTGGCACGTGTGACACGTGATTGCAGCTCTTCCTTGTCTTTCATGAGCACTGCAGCCTCTTCTTTGAGGCGGTTCACCTCTGTACATTTTTCGACCAAGGACGCTTGAGTTGACTTGTTCTGCTCGTTCAGCTCATCGATCATCTTCTTCTGGTCTGCTAGTGAAAGAACACATATTAATACTAGCCTAATGGAAATTTTAAGTTTAAAATCCCAGAGACGATTTTACTACCTCTAATCTCATCTTTCAGATTTGTATTTTCATCTAATCTTTTTAATGCCTCCTGCTCGGCTTTCCTCATTGTATCTGTTAAGAGCCTTCTGTTTTCTTCAAGGTCTAACAGAAAAGAGAAAAAGAAGGAAAAGAAGACAATGGATTGTGATAAGCTGAAAGGCGATAATGAATTGTGATAACCAATTGTGTAGAATGCGTTGTAAAATTGTGGCCTTACGTTTCACTTGTTGTTCCAGCATGATATGCTCATCCTTCAGGCGCTTGTTCTCCATGACCAGCTTCTTTGCTTGTTCTAGAAGCTCAAACATGGCTGCCTCCCTCGAAGATACGTACTACAAAGAAGGTAGCATATGAGGAATAGATGTGTTCAACCATAATATCAAGTGCCTTGCAAAACACACACATCCAAAAGTTTAATCTCACAAAATTTCTTGGACATCATCTATTTACAAAGTTAAACTTGCCACTAAAATAAATAATAAGACAATGATTTGTTAAAACATAGTAAGAGGGTCATGAAATTGCACAAGCTAGGATAACTTTTTGATTCTGCTTAGTAAAATGGTTATGGTTGCAAATAACAGACCTTACCAATGATTGTAGCTCTCAGCTAATGAAAACTCTACGGCAATGTTCAATGCTACTATATCTGTAGCTCAGTGCAAACTATTGCTGAATAATCAGGCTCCTAGGAAATTACTGCTTTGGTCTTTGAGAAGTTGGACAAACGTAGAATGGTTCAGCATTGAAAATCTGAACAGCAGTTGGGGTTGTAATAACAAGTGCAGTGTCAGTTGAAGGTATCTGAATTTATGGAAAACCTTTAGTGCAATGCAATTGCGGCACAGAGAGGAATGCTTTCTCTTGAAATGGAATTCAAGACAACTAATATGGTAGAAAAACTTCCTGTGTGCCAAAATGTTATGGAAGAGTTGAACCCTTTTAAAATGTGAACAATTTGTATGACTAGCACTGCACAAAAGAATTTGGACAATGAACAGTCTGGTGCAGAAGTGTTAATACAGGGGGATAGCAAATGAGTTTTGTTTGTGTTTATGTGTGACTGGTTTGGTCATGTTATATGTGGCAGGAGTGGCGGAAAGTTCTGTTGTGTGACAGGTTTGGTTGTGTTTATGTGTGGACAGGTTTGGTTATGTGTATGGGTCACAGCAGTAGCTTAGAGGTCTGTTTATGTGTTACAGGTTTGGTTGTGTTCATGTGTGACTGGTTTGGTCATGTTATGTGTGGTAGGAGTGGCGGAAAGTTCTGTTGTGTGACAGGTTTGGTGGTGTTTATGTGTGGACAGGTTTGGTTATGTTTATGGGTCACAGCAGTAGTGTAGAGGTCTGTTTATGTGTTACAGGTTTGGTTGTGTTTATGTGTGACAGCACCAAAACTTCTCAAGGAGAAACGGTAGAGCGATGAACTCCAGGGAGCCGACGAAACCCCATAACCAGCCCAGGTTCAAAGCAGATGTATTCTTCTTTAAGATGAAATATGATGGATGTCTATCCATCTGGTCTAGTTGTTGTTTTTTGTTTATGTGTGACAACAATGATAAACTAGGTAGATCACTTTTTGACAAATTTGCTCCCTAAAATGAAGTACCTTCTTAACTAAATTGAAGAGTGAGGGGCATGGCTCATTTTGGTCTGTCTTAAGCTCCACCCCTGTGGGACATATTTGATTTCAAATATTCAGAAAACTCGACTCATTTTGGCAAGTATAAGGCATAGTGTTGATTATATGATCATCTCAAGTCTTTTGGGAAGTCTAGTAAGATAGAAACAATAAGGTTTTCAGCAATGAAGCATGCAGCAACTGGTAGCCATCATCAAGGAGGAATGCAATCTGTGGAGACTAAATGGAACAGTTGTGGTTTACAGATTATTTTAGTAGCTTGTCCCTTTCAGCTATTTATTGATCAGATGTTGTGGGTAGTCCTTTTTTATCTTGTAAATTGTAATAATCTACAATATTGCATTGCACCTATTTTGTGATGGGTGTTCAAGAAAACTCTTATACGGGACGGGCACAAGAAAACCACAACTTTAGTATAGTGAGTTGGCACTTACTTCACCACAAACTTTCTTCATCCTCTCCCATATTGCCTCACTGTTTATTTCCTCTGGATTAGACATCGGAACAAGAGCTGATTCCTCAGTTGCTTCCTGGAGCTGAACTCTCTCAGAAATAGATTGTGCAGGATCAACCTCTTTGGGAGGAGAATCCCTAACATGCTGGTCAAGGAGTACATTCGACATGGAGCACTCAGCCACCTTATTCTGGTCAACCACATTAGCTAGTGTGAACAGCGCACTCTTCTCTCCCTTTTCCACTGAAGAGGCAGGTGAGGGTCGAACCGATCCTGCTGACTGTGGATTCAGAGCCACTGCTGCCTCTTTTCTCATGGAAGTCCCTTTTGTGTGCAAAGATGGCATCCTGCATGAATTCAGTCAGATTCTAAAGACATGTTTTTTTCTACATGAATATGTTTCAAGACCTACCTGGTCTTTCCCATAGAGGAAATAAATGAGTACTTTACTTTTCTCTGAGATCCAGAAGGAGGGGCAACGGACTTTCTCTTGCTACCAATGATTGAGGAAATAGGCTTCACCAATGCTACTCTTTTCCTCTTTTCAATCTCAGAAGGGTTCTGTATAGATTTCTGCTCCACACCCTGGTTTGGAGAAGCTGCAGTTGTTACAGTTGTTCTGGCTTCCAGAATCTCATCTTCTAGATCCGAATGGCCATGAACTGGGGAAGAGTCGATTTCAGGAGGTGGAGTTACAACAATCTTCCTGGGCACAGCAGATTGCCTGGTGTTTCTTCGTGCGGAGGCCGCGACAGAAGGTTTATTTGCTGACGATTTCCTAATCGTTCTTGGAGCTGTCAATTCTTCAATTGCTTTATTCTTAGCTTTGAGAGTCGACAGAACATGCAGCAAATCCTGTAAATTGGTCCAACTGTAAGGAAAGCATTAACAAATTCCCTTCACATAATTACTGCACTACTTACGAGAGGTTCATCGGCTGATGCTCTGATCAGGCTTTTTGGAACATTAGGTTTCCTTGGGGGTTCCTTCTGCGCTGTCCTCTTAAGATCTAGAAGGTAGCTTAGCTTGCTATCAATGTCTTCCTCAGAAAGGTCTACATAAGAAAAACAAGACATAAGAAACTTCACCAGATATGAAACCTTTATTTGTGGTATTTGGAGGGTCCTCCAATAGCCTAACAAGTCCTTGATAGAGAAACTAGGAATTCCTGCATTAACCTTCAAAGGGGAAAAAATAATATCCCATAGGAAAAGCACATGCATAAAAATAAACATAACTAGATTAGAAAACAGTGTGGTCAGTTGTATATAAACTAGACACATTTAGGCCCAAGCCATTAATAATAAGTTGTTAACTATAAAAAAAATAACAAAAACAACTGCACCATCGAGCAACTATATCTATTACAGATTTTAAACTAAAAAGTAGAGTCCATATGAACTACAGTTTGGTGTTGTAATAGATCTCTATGCTAATCATACTCAACTTATTAATAATTCAGTAAAAAGTACGACTCAACCAACGATGTAGACTCTACTTAGACTATACGTGGAGGTAGCAATTTGGACTTTTTCCTAAAAATAATAACAACTAAAAATAGAACAATTATTGTCATGCAACCTTCTGCATCCAGATATAAACTTAATGCTATAAGAACAGAGCCTCAAAGGAAAAATACATTTCTCTATAATATTGCTTAAACAAATACAAATTTTTCATTGTAGCCGACTGTCTTGGAGGTGTGACACATCAAAGAAATCTTGTTACATTCCTTCTAGCCACGATGCCATTTCGTGGTGCTTGCATGCAAACTACTGAAACAATATTAACATTTGATTTCCCTTCTAGTCACTAACTGGAGAGTCCCTGAGAGTTCTCGTCCTTATCACCATGTTTTTTTTTTGCGGGGAATGTCCTTATCACTAGATGATAAGCTTAATCAGAAAAAAGAAATATAGCTACAAATTACCACATCAATGCTGGAATAAAAGGATAAAAGAACAGATGACGAGCATGCTCAACCTCACTGGTTCACATTACCTTCTTCCTATAAACTGATGATAGATAATGGCAAATTTAGTAAAAGTAACATATGCACCTTTATCCGAATCCCTGGTGGGATCTGTTGGTCCAGTGTAGTTGCATGCCAAATGCGCCCTTCGGCGCAAAGGGCTAATCCGGTGCTTGAGGTAGTCCTGGACAATGTCTACACCAGTCAAGCCTTGGTTGCTCAGCTTCTCGATTCGGAGAACCTGCTTCTCCTGCTCAGGGGAAAGAACCAACACTTCCTTCCAATTGTTTGACTCCTTCAGTGCATAGCCCTTGAAGGTCAATCGGCAGCTCTGCGGCAACTTTGCATAGAACCACAGGCAAGTCCACGCGAACTGTGAGGCCTTCAAGTAGTACACCGGATAACTCCTCTTCATCTTGTCCCTCAGCCGGAAGTAGACGCCCCCAAGTGTGTCTGTTTCGCCTTTGTTATTGTGATAGAGCCTGTAGTAGTGCGCGAACAGCTCCACCGTCGGTGGAACACCCAAGTATGCCTCACACAGGTGGGCGAAGATGCTCAGGGCCGTAATCGAGTTGGGGGTCAGGTGAGACCACTCGATTCCGTAGTGCGCAAGCACGCTGACCAGGAAATCGCTCGCATCCACCCTCAGGCCGCACATTATATGCGTTAGAGACAATATCACAAACTGGTCCTCCATGGTGGACGGCGACGGAGCCTCCTCTTTGGCGGGGGCTCGCCATTCGACCAGCTCGCCTGGGCGGAAGACGTCGGCCGCCGTCCACTTCTCGATGGATTCGTCGCTGCATGCCGCCTTACCCCATTCTTGATCCACCATGCTCGGAAGAGATTCTGAGGGATACGACGACAGGTGGGGCGAGCGGTGTTGAGGAATGGGAAAAAAAACACAACGGCGCGGAGCAGGGAAAAGAAAAGAAAAAGGGGGCGAAATGGCAGTAATGAATCTCACCCGTGGTCGCCGCCGCCTGATCTAGCTCGCCGCCGGCAGCTACCGGGGATGGCTCCCCCACCCCATCCGCCTCATCCCTTTCCCCCTCCATCCTTCCGCAAAATAAGACGAGAGCGCGGTGATGCTCTGCTCTGGTCTTCGCCGGTGGCCGCTTCCGGACTGCGAGTAGATAAGGCTGCTCGCTACAGATCGCTTTGGATTCTAGAGGCGGATGCCGCCGCCGTCGCGCAGGTGGAGAGAGAGAGAGAGAATCCAAGCAGCAGCCTCTACCGGGTTTCTCTCCCTCGATTGATGAATGCGTAACAGGCCGCAGATCAGAAATGAGGGGGCAATTTTTTTTTCATCTCGAATACTCTTCTTCCATTCTAAATTGTGTTTATTATTTTTACTATGAATACATAGCCTACGTCTAGAAGTAGTATATAAACTAGAAAAATTAGAACAATCTATAATTTAGAACAAAGTAGTATATAATTTTTATAAGTTTTTTGCTTTACCTCAGCTTGTGTTATGTGAAATCTTGCTCCTTTTTTCAATTTTAAACATTTTAGTTATGATTCAAAGCTTTTTTTTCTTTGTGGATTTGTAATAACGACGGGTTAGCAAGTTCATCTCACCAACCAAGCAACCACCACAAGATGGGAAATACGGACAATAAATATAAATGTAATAAACATTATTATCTAGACCAATTTTTTGGCTCAGGATTTTGTAATGATTGTGCAATAGGTTGAAAACGAGACTGTGGGTCAAAGTTAAAGTTTAAAGAGCAGGCCAGCTAAAAAAAATATGAAGTGATTGACCTCTTGAATCAACTTTCGGCCTGCAGAGGCTAAAATGCCTAAGAATAATGAACTTAAAAACAACAGGTAAAATACTCGTGGGTTGCAACGGGAGACAAAAGAACATAGTGTGATGCACATCATCAATGAAACAATATGTCAAAAATGAGTAAAGAATTAAAATACTAACATCTCAAATACCATATTAATCCATTTCATAAATATTCATGTAAACTCAATAGAAACACGACAGTAAAAAATTCCTACAAAATAACTTCACAGTAACACATCAATAAATTGTATGATACACATAAGTTTAAAATATTATAGTTTCCCCAACAACTCTATTTCAAATCTGTTTGCCTGCGATGCGGGCAAGGTAGTTTTGTACGTCTTTTGGAAGCCTCTTTCAATACACATTCTTCCTCCACCATAATATGTTATGGAAAAGTTTTACCACATTGTCTTGTCATCCCATGAATAGGCAGCGTGTACATAAACATGTAATACTATGGCATGTGATTTGGGTTGAAAGTATATATTAACATACCAAAAATACTTATTGTATAAATAGAAGTGACTTTTGCATTGTAGGTTGAGGACATGTATTGGATAATGAGATAGTTAGACACATGTTGCCGAATCAGTTGTCCATTAATTTACTTTTAAAATATAGTTGTTTCTAGCCAAAAGGAATGTGATTCAAAGGAAGTTACCTAGTAATGTTCTCTGGGATTCCATCTGCAATTATGCTTCCACTCAAAAAGACGCTCTTCCCATCTAGGCCAATGTATTCTCATGGCAGACCTATACATTGAGATAATATCTGCCTGTCTTAAAATGTATTGTTTCTATGACTCATCTTTAAAACAATCCCTTATAGGTTGGGTGCAAATAATGATAATGTTTTTTATCTTGTGGTCAATCACATACAACATAAAGTTGTTATTAAATACCCACGGCAAGGGAGACTGCAAAATAATTAGTATTAGGATATCAAATAAACTTCTATCACAAAATCATAAACAGGAGCAGCCATACAAATCTGTAGCGACTATGGTCGTAGTCCTTTATTTTCCATCTACCAATTGTTTGGGCTATCGTCTGAGCACTAAGTTTTTTATGGTGATCCAGATGTCGATGTAAATCAGTCAATATCTACACAAAGTGAATGCTCACCATATGAGTAAAACTACTTATTGATATTATATATTTTCTGTTTGAACCTAATATATTTTTTGAGTATAAATACACATGGTGAAAAGAACTCATGCAAAAACGTAGGTCCAGGTAGTGTCTCCAAATCCCTCTTTCAGCATACCTCATCCTATTGTATTCTTCATACGCACGACAACGAATGCCAAGGTTGAAACATGCTATGGACATTGGCTCATCCACCCCAAAGATGTTTTAAGGTCCTTAAACTTTAACTCAATATTGTATGGTGCATACTTCCGACCCAAACTTCCATAAAAAATAATAAGTTATTAGGATCATTCAGAATAATTGTTTTCTATTAATTAATAAGATTTAAAGCAATCACCTAAACTTACTCCAATATGTTGGGATCATGAATTGTGTTGATATAATCGCATAACACTTCTTCATTTCTTCCGTGGTCATCTCACCAACCAGCTCCACAATCATGTATACGATTTTGTCACCAGCTTGATCGTCATGGCATTTTGTCAAACTGTGTTGAGTGGCGCATTTTCCGCTAATGTAATCTGTTCAGAATACTCGTTGTCTTCCGTCCGCTTGTTTCCTCTTATTGCTCCGAGGGGCTAGGTTCATTTACAATCTAAACAACATTTGGGCTTATAGTATGTGTGTCGCTATCAAATAACGGATGTCCTTTCCTTGCATTAAAATCTATCAATAACAATGATGCAACCAGCTTTTCTCTGAATAGTTTCATATCAGGCTATAGTGTTTGATTTGTGGCAGAACCACTCATCTCAGCCCGATAAAAAGTGTACTTATATCACCTCAAATGTGATCTGACACTTAAATTGGATTAAGATAGTTGTCTATCGGGTTTCACCCGATACAACCACGTATTTCGAGATCGAAACAAAGCATATAAATACTCGTTCAAAGATGAGCCTCAGGATTACATAAGTCCAGATTATTACACCATGGAGGTACACTTGCCTTTATTACAAACCAAGTTCAAAAGTAAATGGTTCAGAGTTGAACATAAAGCAGCGGAAAACAAACGGAGTGTAATCGATGATTCAAGTGACATCACGAGGATGCCTCCCATGACATCATTCACCATGACACTCGCCAGCCGAGGACGGGTCTCACTCAACAGTCCAACCCGGAGGGAGCTGGCACGGGCCAAGTCAAGCTAGCAACCATTTCTTGTAAAGCATTACCTAAAAACAAAGCCACAAGCAAGACTGAGTATACTAATACTCAGCAAGACTTATCCGACAGTGAATTCTATTTCACGACTCCTAGACATGCAGGCTCTTTGGCTGAGGGGTTTGTTTTGCCAAAAGCATCTACAAAGTGGATCCTTGCTTCCAAGTTTTACTTTCAAGATTTTGGTGGATAGAAACCATTCTAAGTGAGCACTTAGACTAAACAAGCATGGTGGTGCAATACATTAAATACATAGATCAGCAGTTGAACTTATCCAACATTCCTCTTTTTACCCAATGCAAAATTGTGTTCAAGTAGTCTAATTAGTTGCGAGAAATAGACCATTCAAATCGGATTTCTTACCTTGCAAGGGAAAACCTAAACACACGAGATGCAAGACCTCAACGGATCTCCACATCTCAATAGTTCCCGTCAATCCCCGGTTTATGAACAGAAGCCACATCCTTTGGATACACGGACCCAACAATCCCCGGAACGACGTCGTGCCGTGGCCGCACGTGTACCCATATGTAGCACTCATAGGAATCTCTATTCCAAGGGTAGTGGCGATCAGCCACACCGCGGTTCAATCAGGTACTAAGCTTCCCAATTACCATATTTCTCGGTATGTGTTTAGTATGCTCAAAGACTTGACCAGCAACGCTGTCACGTTACGACCTTAGCAACTTTTAAACTAGACGGACAGGACATCAACATCATCCCAATAATCCATCCCAAGCCCCGCCCATCAATCCTTGTGTTTCCAACAATAAATAATCAAGTCAACTCTTATAACTCGTGAGTGACAGGAAATCACTCGACTTTTATCGAACCTATAATAGTAAGCCACTTGGGATCCTATGAAAAATGCAACTAAGGTTTCAAAACAACTCCTAGAACTAATGCACAATCAAAGGAAAATCATATACAGAATCGAAGTGTAGTTTTTAGAATAAACTGGGTTATGCTCCGGTGCTTGCCTTCCACTTCAACGCTGGCCTTGGGCCCTTCCGAAACTTGGTTCGGGTCTTAGTTAGCTTCTATCACGTTCAAAGATCCTTCATGTTTGTAACACCTAAAAATAGCCTATTTAAAATTTTTAGTAATTTATTGGCTTTTATTTTAATTGTTCATATTTAATATAGGTTAAATGAATTATTTTTTAATATTAAAATCAAATATAAGTTGTAGAAATATTTTTGTTGCATTCATGCTGCTGCATTTATTTTTGTATTGCTTGTGATTCAAACGAGAGTTTAACTTTATTTAAATTCAAATTTGAATCACCTTGTTCGGAGTCCTAGAAAAGTTACTTTAGCCGAGCCCGTTTTTGCTCCCTAAGCTTCTGCCTTGGTCCGCTTTCACTCCCTCTACTCCTCCCCCGGCTCGGCCCAACCCCCTCCTCCTTTTCCCCCGGCCCAGCCCCCCTTCCTTCCCCACCTATGCCCTTATCCCCGAGCTGGCCCAACAAGCTCCGCCCTGGCCCAGCTCCCCCCTCCCCTCTCCCGCTCGCTGACAGGGGGACCCCGCCTGTCGGGTCTCCCTTCTTCCTCTCGCCAGCAGCCCCCCTTTTCCGGCGCGACTTGCTCCGCCCCGGCCGGCCGACTTGGTCCCACCCCGCACCCCGTAAACAGCGGCCGAGCTTCCCTGAAGCTTCCTGCCCCCGCTCCTTCCCCTTTTCACGCCGCCCCGCAAGGAAACTCCCTCCCCGCATGGAAGGGAGAGATTTGCCGCCGATCACCGCCGAAGTTCATGGCACGCATGCCAATGCTCGCCCCTTCGGCCTATAAAAGGCACCCACCGAGCCCCAGCACCTCACCAAGCCTTCCCCTAGCGAGCCGAGCTCCCCAGTGCCTCCCACACCTCGCTCCGACGCCACCTGAGCAACTTCACGGGCCGCCGTCATCGACCGCTGTCGCCGTCGCTCCACCACCGCCTTGGACCCCCCTGGTAAGCTCACCATGCCTCCCTGGCACTCCAGCACCCCTTCCCGCCCCGAACCATGCACTATAGCCTCCCCTCCCACCTTCCCACGACATGATGTCCGGCCACCCCGACCGATTCCGGCCGCCGCCAAGGCTCTGGGTGAACTCGCCATGATCCCCTGAGCCCGTAGGACAAATCCCCATGAACACTCCCTAGCCCGAGAAACGCCCAACTTTGGCGAGACCCTGCCCTCGGCCGAGCGGCACCGCCGCGAGACCTCCCCTGCCGACAACCCCCATCGTCGGGTTCGATCCGCGCCATCAGATCAAGATCCAACGTCCCACGACACCCCCCTGCTCGAGTCAAACCAAACCCGTAACGTTCAGTCGTGGCACTTTGTGAAAAGGCCCCTGCAAGATTTAATTTAGAACCCGCAGTCCACGCCTGTTGAAAATAATTACGAATAGGTCATGTTTCTTATGGAAAACCCCCTGACCTTTTTTAAAATAGAACCCACCGTCCTAAGGGATTGTTTTGCACATTAGACCTTCGGTTTTTAAGCATAATTACGTATAGGTCCTCGGTTTTCTTCAAATAAACCCCTGGAAACTTTTAAAACTTGTCAGCAATTCCCTAGAACTTAGATTTGCCAAATCTTTTCCGTTTTAGCTCCGATTAGTGTGATTTTCACGCTCATGTGTTCGTAATGAAGTGTAGATTAGTTTTAAAACATTTTTATGTACTGTTTCTACTGTTTGGTATACTATTCTAATAGAATATTGTTTGTTTGCATGTATTGGTTTGCGTGCACGTTTGTATGGTGATTCGTGTCCAGTCGGTGAGCCTTTCGCTTTGGACTTCGAGTACGAGGACTTCCAGGGACAGGACTCATAGCAGCAGCAGCAGCCGCGCTTCGAGGAAGGCAAGTTATAGCACGGACAATCCTTGCTACCCACTCACTTGTATTATATTATTTCATACATGCATGTGTCTAAATTTGATGTACCATTAAGGTTGTACCTAGTTTTGAATATCCTATCCTTGTTTACCTTGGGTTTATGCACATGGGTAGATTTTGCTAAGCGCAGCTACTATCACCATTATTTAACTGTTAATCTTGACTTAATGGTTCACTTTAATATTAATGATAAAACTTGCTTTTTAGCAACTTGGTTTAGGGAACTAGAGTACGTGCTTCGTGCTTTGTTCTAGTGTCTCTCCATAAGGTCCGGTTCTTAAAGCGGCAACCCAGGAGCCTGTCGCCACCGCTAGAACTATTATGGCTCTGGTCTTGGTCAAGTAGCTTGTACGTCTCTAGCTTGTCAGTGGTTACCGGAGTGGCCGACGGCGCTATGAGAACCACTCGTGAGTGTATGGTTTGATCCACAGAGGACGCGTGATCCGTTGGCTATGCCCCCGTGAGGCACAGTCCCGTGCTGGGAGTCCCTGTGATGGGGAACTCCACACGTTGCGCATTGTTGGGTGTGATGCCCGCGCGTTGGACGCCATTGACCCCCTTATGGTGTGACTCCGTAGGCGTAAGTCGATCTCGGTGCCTTGGGCCATACTACCTGTGTTGTACCATAGCGGTCATTGTCTTGTTAGGGTGTCTTGTGATAAACCTCGTAGCGTCCCTATGCGGTCACACCTCGGTAGTGTGATTTGTGCGATCTGATCCACCTCCGCGTGGTTGTGTTTAAAATTGGTTTGAGCTTTTACGCGACTGGTGGGTAAAGGGCGAAACCTCTGCAGAGTGTAAAATCTATCATGATAGCCTTGCTCAGGGTCATGAGCGGCCTGAATCCTTTTTTATTAGAAGATGATGTTTATTTATGTTTAATGTCACTTATACTTTATTAATTGGGTTGCAACTGGGTTTTGTCCACTTGTAGTAATTTGGTTAATGTTAAAATGATCCAACTAAAAATGCTAATGCAGTTAAGCTGTGTCTAGCTTTATTTGAGCCTTCATACCTGTGTTATACTTGCTAAGTAATTGTTTACTTACACTTGTCATTTATTCAACAAAATCCCAGATGGGTAAACAGATTGCGCTGGGCATGAGTCTGCTGCTGAGTTTCCAGAAGATTTACCGTACTGCTGAGCTGTGGTCTCCCAGTCAGAGTCCCTGTGGATTTGTGGCTCCATTACTTTGAGAGTTTATTAGTCTTCCGCTGTTATTGGTTAGTTTATTTATGAAGCACTCTGATGTAAAACTTTATTTAATAAATAATTTATTCAAGCATATGTTCTCTGTTTATTATATTTGTTCGCTATATGTGTACTATGACTTCCTGGGCACACATATGGCCGCATTCGGGTTTTTGTGAAAATCCGGGTGTGACAGATTGGAGACCAAGTGCAAGTGATCAGGCAGAACTTGAAGGTGGCCCAGTCCAGGCAGAAAAGTTATGCTGATGTCAGACGGGGGGATCTGAGTTTTGAGGTTGGAGATTTTGTGTACCTCAAGGTGTCTCCGATGAGGGGCATAAAGAGGTTTAATGTCAAAGGCAAGCTAGCACCTCGTTACATTGGACCTTTCCAGATACTTGAAAGGAAAGGCGAAGTGGCATATCAGTTGGGACTACCCGAGAGATTGGCCGGAGTGCACGATGTGTTCCATGTATCTCAGCTGAAGAAATGTCTACGGGTGTCCGAAGAGCAGATCCTGATAGATGAGCTGAATGTGCAAGAAAATCTCACTTACGAGAAGTATCCAGTTAGGATCCTGGAGGTATCGGAGATGGTGACAAGGAACAAGGTCATCCAGATGTGTGAAGTACAGTGGAGCCGACACTCGGAGGATGAAGCCACTTGGGAACGGGAAGAAGATCTCAAGACCGAGTACCCGCATCTCTTCGCATCTACATCCGAATCTCGAGGACGAGATTCATCTTAAGTGCATCTCCAAGAGATTAGCTAAAAAGACTAGTCAAATCTTCTGATTTAGCTACTCTCAAAAAATAGATTTGACTAACAAATAACAGAGTAATCCAACAGATTCTGTAAAGATAGCCACTGAGGTAGGTTAGCTAAAAATAGCTAGCGAATGAGGTGGGATGGAGAGCCACTAAATTTGGAGGGTCATTTACAGAGTCCGTTGGAAACGTTTTTTCTCTAACAATAGCTAAATTTAACTTTAAATAATGATTTGGCTAGTCTCTTGGAGATGCTCTAAGGTGGGTAGGTTTGTAACACCCAAAAATAGCCTATTTAAAATTTTTAGTAATTTATTAGCTTTTATTTTAATTGTTCATATTTAATATAGGTTAAATGAATTATTTATGAATATTAAAATCAAATATAAGTTGTAGAAATATTTTTGTTACATTCATGTCGCTGCATTTATTTTTGTATTGCTTGTGATTCAAACGAGAGTTTAAATTTATTTGAATTCAAATTTGAATCACCTTGTTTGGAGTCCTAGAAAAGTTATTTTAGCCGACTCCATTTTTGCTCCCTAAGCTTCTGCCTTGGTCCGCTTTCACTACCTCTACTCCTCCCCCGGCTCGGCCCAACCCCCTCCTCCTTTTCCCCCGGCCCAGCCCCCCTTCCTTCCCCACCTGGGCCCTTATCCCCGAACCGGCGCAACAAGCTCCGCCCCGGCCCAGCTCCCCCCTCTCCTATCCCGCTCGCTGACAGGGGGACCCCGCCTGTCGGGTCTCCCTTCTTCCTCTCGCCACCAGCCACCCTTCCCCGGCGCGACTTGCTCCGCCCCGGCCGGCCGACTTGGCCCTACCCCGCACCCCGTAGATAGCGCCCTAGCTTCCCCGAAGCTTCCTGCCCTCGCTCCTTCCCCTTTTCGCGCCGCCCCCGCAAGGAAACTCCCTCCCCCGCATGGAAAGGGGAGATTTGCCGCCGGTTACCGCTGGAATCCGTGGCACGCATGCCAATGCTCACCCCGGTGGCCTATAAAAGCCGCACCCAGCACCTCACCAAGCCTTCCCCCAGCGAGCCGAGCTCCCCAGTGCCTCCCACGCCTCGCTCCGACGCCGCCCGAGCAGCTTCACCGGCCGCCGTCGTCGACCACAGTCGCCGTCGCTCCACCACCGCCTTGGACCCCCCTGGTAAGCTCACCATGCCTCCCTGGCACTCCAGCACGCCTTCCCGCCCCAAACCATGCAATATAGCCTCCCCTCCCACCTTCGCCGGCGAGCCCCGCCGCGGTTCACCGCCGTCCGGCCACCCCGATCGATTCCGGCCGCCGCCAAGGCTCTGGGTGAACTCGCCATGATCCCCTGAGTCTGTAGGACAAAGCCCCATGGCCAATGACACTCCCAAGCCTGAGAAACGCCCAACTCCAGCGAGCCCCTGCCCTCGGCCGAGCGGCGCCGCCGCGAGACCTCACCTGCCGACGACCCCCATCACCGGGTTCGATCCGCGCCATCGGATCAAGATCCAACGGCCCACGTCACCCCCTGCTCGAGTCAAACCAAACCCATAATGGTCAGCCGTGGCACTTTGTGAAAAGGCCCCTGCAAGATTTAATTTAGAACCCGCAGTCCACGCCTGTTCAAAAATAATTATGAATAGGTCCTGTTTCTTATGGAAAACCCCCTAACCTTTTTAAAAATAGAACCCGCCATCCTGAGGGATTGTTTTGCGCGTTAGACCTTCGGTTTTTAAGCATAATTATGTATAGGTCCTCGATTTTCTTCAAATAAGACCCTAGAAACTTTTAAAACTTGCCAGCAGGTCCCTAGTATTTAGATTTTCCATATCTTTTCCGTTTTAGCTCCGATTAGTGTGATTTTCACGCTCATGTGTTCGTAATGAAGCGTAGATTAGTTTTAAAACCTTTTTATGTACTGTTTCTACTGTTTAGTGTACTGTTCTAATAGAATATTTTTTTGCATGTATTGGTTTGCGTGCACGTTTGTATGGTGATTCGTGTCCAGTCGATGAGCCTTTCGCTTTGGACTTCGAGTACGAGGACTTCCAGGGACAGGACTCACAGCAGCAGCAGCAGCCGCGCTTCGAGGAAGGCAAGTTATAGCACGGACAATCCTTGCTACCCACTCACTTATATTAAATTATTTCATACATGCATGTGTCTAAATTTGATGTACCATTAAGGTTGTACCTAGTTTTGAATATCCTATCCTTGTTTACCTTGGGTTTATGCACATGGGTAGATTTTGCTAAGCGCAACTACTATCACCATTATTTAACTGTTAATCTTGACTTAATGGTTCACTTTAATATTAATGATAAAACTTGTTTTTTAGCAACTTGGTTTAGGGAACTAGAGTACGTGCTTCGTGCTTTGTTCTAGTGTCTCTCCATAAGGTCCGGTTCTTAAAGCGGCAACCCAGGAGCCTGTCGCCACAGCTAGAACTATTATGGCTCTGGTCTTGGTCAAGTAGCTTGTACGTCTCTAGCTTGTCAGTGGTTACCAGAGTGGCCGACAGCGCTATGAGAACCACTCGTGAGTGTATGGTGTGATCCACCAAGGACGGGTGATCCGTCGGCTATGCCCCCGTGAGGCACAGTCCCGTGCTGGGAGTCCCTGCGATGGGGAACTCTACACGTTGCACATCGTTGGGTGTGATGCCCGCGCGTTGGACGCCATCGACCCCCTTATGGTGTAACTCCGTAGGCGTAAGTCGATCTCGGTGCCTTGGGCCATACTACCTGTGTTGTACCATAGCGGCCACTGTCTTAATAGGGTGTCTTGTGAAAAACCTCATAGCGTCCCTATGCGGTCACACCTCGGTAGTGTGATTTGTGAGGTCTGATCCACCTTCGCGTGGTTGGGTTTAAAGTTCGTCTGAGCTTTTACGTGACTGGTGGGTAAATGACGAAACCTCTGCAGAGTGTAAAATCTATCATGATAGTCTTGCTCAGGGTCATGAGCGGCCTGGATCCTTTTTTATTAGAAGATGATGTTTATTTATGTTTAATGTCACTTATACTTTATTAATTAGGTTGCAACTGGGTTTTGTCCACTTGTAGTAATTTGGTTAATGTTAAAATGAACCAACTAAAAATGCTAATGCAGTTAAGTCATGTCTAACCTTATTTTGAGCCTTCATACCCGTGCTATACTTGCTAAGTAATTGTTTACTTACACTTGTCATTTATTCAACAAAATCCCGGATGGGTAAACAGATTGGGCTGGACATGAGTCTGCTGTTGAGTTTCTAGAAGATTTACCGTACTACTGAGTTGTGGTCTCCCGGTCAGAGTCCCTGTGGATTTGCGGCTCCATTAGTTTGAGAGTTTATTAGTCTTCCGCTCTTATTGGTTAGTTTATTTATGAAGCACTCTGATGTAAAACTTTATTTAATGAAGAATTTATTCAAGCATATGTTCTCTATTTATTATATTTGTTCGCTATATGTGTACTATGACTTCCTGGGCACACATATGGCCGCATTCGGGTTTTTGTGAAAATCCGTGTGTGACAATGTTCCTTGTTCCCCGGCGCGAGCGTGTAATCTCCGTCGGCGAGATTAGTGTCTACACGAAGTGTGGGCACTATCTCCGTCAGCGAGATTTTTAATGGAGACTATATTACAGATAGACAACTCTGCAGGCATGATTGGCAGAAGGATAGTGCCCACTGCTGAGCCACAAGCCAACAATTTTGCATGATTAAAAGTCTCATAAGATCATGAAAAAATTGCTACACCTATACTTGGACTGATTGCATTGAGCACTAGAGATCTATCCATTGAATAATCAAAAATAAAGAAAATAGATCAAACATTACGCAGGGGGGAATCAAAGAAGGGAGATAACAAAGAGCCTTCTCACCTCACCAAGAACTAGTATCCACGGAGAAGATCATACTGCCTAACTCCATCAAATCAGTTGCACTGAAGTATCACAGATCTGTTAATAACTGAGGAGAAAAGACGAGAACAAATCAGAAGTGGAAGCAACGGAAATTACTCAAACCTACGGAACTGGAGATGATTAATGAACCAAGGCAAACCACACGATCTGCTTATTCTCTCCTTCCTCTAGATCAGATGAGCAGTATAACTAGTACCCTAGAAAAAGAGGATGGGATGGGGCAGGAAGCAAGAGGCGAGGGGTGAAGAAAGAGAGGTCACCTGCGAGGACGTCTCAAGGCCGGCGAGGTCACTACTGGTGGCCGGTGAGGAGGTCCTTGTTGATTGCGAGGCGGGTGGCGGCGGCGACGAGGAGTCACGAGAGAACGCGACGCCGACGGGGAAAGAAAATCACGAGTGGAGAGGTCTTTTTTATTTGCCCCGTGGATCGACAGGGTTAGAGCCAAAAAGACACGGGTTATTTCAGTCGGTAAGGTATCCAAATTGTCACGCGGGTGAGAGAGGGGAGCAAACTCATGGGCTTTGCTTCACCCGCGGAATGGCCAGGGATCCCTGCGTGGATGAGGTCACCCAAAGGAAGCCTAATGGTTTTTGATTTAATCCTTAATGAGCAGGGTTGTCAGAGGATTCATAGTTAGCTTTATAAGTATCAATATAAAAGTATTCATGTATCTATGTTATCGAACTTTAGTGAAAATGTCAGAGAGATAATCCCTAGTCCAATATTCCATGAACTTTATCATGAATAGGCCGCATGAAGAACTACAATATAGAAAAATTATCATGCTCGCTTATAATTTTGATAAAACAACGGCAATTTTGATTTAAAAAATTGCATATAAAAGTTGTTGAGATTGACCCATCCGTTTGCATTCCTTTCTTTCCAAAAACCTCTATATAAGGCCAGAAAGCAACATTGATGTTTGGCCAAGTTGTATTTGTAATGTCAATGCGCTCAGCCACAAACCGTATTTGGTGTTGCATTCCGTCCAAGATTTAAATTAATTGACATAGATACACATTTTTTTAGCATACTTGTATATATATAGTGACATATGAATAGTATAGTAAAGCTTGAAAAACTCACAATGACTCGTAGTTCGTCTCGTCCAAAAGAAGAACCGTAAGGATCAATAATTTGTATCTCATGGCATTTAGCATTGACCACAACGAGATGCCAGTGGCAAGCCTTGGTGTTTATTGAAAGAAAAAACCTAAACAAACATCAAACACCAATCAGGTACAACAATGTTAGCGGTAATTGAATTATAAGTAGAAAAGCATTAAATACCATGTCATGCAGCAAGTAACCCAACACCCTTTCATCGGACTGTGTCGGTGATATGTCTACGGAGGCTATAATGTTCCCCTAGCTTCTGCTCAGATATACCATCTCGCCTCATGTAGGTAGTTGTAACAGTATCACACAGGAAGGTTGTACCACCGGTCCTCCTCTCCATTTTCTCTTGGCACCTTGTTAATGCAATGTATGCATTTAGAACCTACACAGGTGTACATGTTAGCATTTACATCATAGAATTGCAGAAAATAGTGGCGCATGGTATTTTTGTGTTACTATCGATTAAAAATACAACCTGATCGTTGTGGGTCCAGGATTCCCAGGATCACTCATGCACGGGATTGGTTTACTCCATCCAGAAGAATCCAACTCAGAGTACTCCAGAAAAGCAGTCAGCTATGGTGCAAGACGACGTAGTAGACTCGGAGAACTAGTTGTATATTGATAGGAGACTCCCCAATTACCATATTGTAGCATTCCCTGTTGTATACGGCTAGGATTATATAACTGACTTGTAACTCTGCTCCCCGTACATATAAGGCGGAGCAGGGACCCCCTCAAAACAACACAACTTATACGAAAGGCAATACAACATACAAGACGTAGGGTATTACGCACATTGTGGCTCGAATGTGTCTAAATTGTTGTCTTGTGTGCACCATCATTTCTAAGAACTCGGCGAGACCCTCAACATCTTTCTAATATGAGATAACCTAGGCAGGTATTCGGTCGTTAAATACCAACATCTGGCGCCCACCATGGAGTAACTCACTGCAAGCTCAACAACAGGCGCGATGGGATCAACCACCTTCATCACCTGCGATATCGAGGAGGGCGCAACCTTCATCTTCGGCGCCTGGACCTTCATCGCCCTAGGCAAAGGCAAGTTCACGAGCTACCTCACGAACCAACCAGGTCCTGCCCCGATGACGGCAACTCCACCAAAGTTGCTTTGCGATCTCGTTGATCTACTTGGCAAAAACCACTTCACGACTTCAACTTGGACTACTCAAGTCGAGTCCGGGTACAACCGGCTTCCAGTCTTGGAAGGAGCCTGGGACTCCGAGTCGGCTCAGGATGAGCCATCGGAGCCTCACCGGACCGATTTTCGGTTGAACTCAACAACTCTGCAGCTATATATCAATAGATATGCACGGCAAGGTTCTCATCATCAATCGACCAAGCCTTCAACTCTCAACTACACGAAGAGCCGCTCACAGGCGTCCAATTAGGGTTGGTCATCTCTAGGACACCAGGAGGACTTATGGTTTACTAGCCTGACTTGATCCCACCTAACCTCCACCTGGACAACGAGTCCCGTTTGGCGGCCGTCAAAACTGAAGAACTACCATACCAAGACAGGTACATGACCCCGCTTCCTTCTTCTTCAGAAGACCCAAGTGGAGACTACTCGAGTACCCAGATCATCCCAAGCAGCCCCTTCATCGATCCAGGCAGAGAAGTATTCATGGCCACCGGTGATGAAGTCGGGGGACACCATGGCAATGAACTCATCACCGGCATTTCAAACGAAGAGCTATCCGTTAATGGTGAAACTGATGAACAGAAGGCTGCAAGACAACACAGGAACACGACACAAAAGGAGAGGCGCGTTGCAGCCACCCTTCATGCCTCGATGACTTGCAATCTGGGTGAAGCCTTTGATAGAGTAGGCGACGAACCAGTGCTCCGCGAAGCACAGCTCAACCTAACTGTGGCCACAGAGATCATCAGAGCTCTTCTTGAGACCATGGCGACCAAATAGGCGATTTCATTGATCCAAACTGCTTTGCAAGCTTTCGCTCCGGCTACTTCTCTCTTGAATACTGCCAACAAGTAGCAAGACCCTCCCATCCAGGGAGGATGATGGGATCAAGGAATGCTAGACCGCACCAAAATGAAGGACGAGGTGAAACACCCGACCTCCGCAACCGGTTAAATCGAAGTCACGACGCTCGCTTTGCGATCAACACCAGTAGGTGAAACCACATGAAATATGAACAACGCCGATGTGATAAGTATGACCGTAACTATGGACCACCCCATGCATACTCAAAGACCAACGACGATTAGCAAGACTACACTAGCAAGGAGTCACATCATGACAAGTATGATGGTTTTCTAGCCTTCTCAAACCGCATCAAGCGTATTCCTTGGCTGACAAAGTTCAAACCAACTGGTCTGGAGAAGTTGTTCAGAGCAGTGGTTGAGAATCTACTCGATTGCTATCCAGATGGCGGGAGGTAACGACGACACCAAAGTATGCTACTTCCCAGTCATGCTGGACATCATGCCACTCACATGGCTCGAGGGCCTCCGCCCCGGGTTCATTGACACATGGGAATAACTCAAAAGAAAATTCACCGACAACTTTTAGGGAACCTAGTCTTGGCCCGGAACTTGTTACGAGTTCGCTGCTTTCAAACAAGAAAAGGGAGAAACTCTACAATAGTACGTCCAAAGATTTTTCGATAAAAGGGCAACCATCGTGGATATCTTCGATCGCAAAGTTATTGACTGCTTTCAAGATGAACTCTACACTAGAGAACTACACCGTGAGTTTGCCAGAAGACGCCCTCATGATGGCACCTCACTCAGGGAGGTGGCGTATGAGTGGGTCGACTAGGATGACCGTGAACATGAGTGTTTCATTAGAAACCGCTCTGACAACAACTAGAGGGACAACAATGATCGACACAATGACCATCCTAATAATCACAACTACCAGCAGGATAACAAGAAACACAAAGCAACTCCTCGCTCACAAAAATAAGTAAAAAGGACTATTTCAGTGACATCCTCAGATAGAAACTGCAACATATGACAATATTTCCATTCAACAGTTTCTTGTGGCTGAAGGAACCCCTCAAGAACCAAGGTCATTAGATCTACCTCACTCGTGAAGGTAGTCACGGAAAAGCCAGGGGAAGGATGAGTCTTGAACTGTGGCATCACCACAGGAAACATCAGGACCTTTGGCACACTCTATTTCTTCTTCCGCGTGGACTTCTTCTCCACGGGCTTCGAGGAGCCTTCTTCTCTGGTCTTCTTCGTAGCACCTTGCTTTTGCCTGATGGTGGCTAAGCGCGTGGTCACCTTGGTGTTCTCTCACATTCATTCTCGGGGGCTACGCGCGCAAGCTCGGGGGTTAAGGCTTTGAGCTCGAGAGGGATGGCAATGGTGACAATAGTAAAAGATTTGAAAAACTTGACAGTAGTCGTCACTGAGGAACACAACTCCACTTGTCTTCATAAGAAGACTCATGTGAAATCTACTCGTGTACCCAGATCATACCAGGCACCCCCATCTCTGATCTAGGAAGAGAAGTTTTCTTGGCCACCAACGGTCAAGCTGGTGGACAACATGAGAACGAGTGACTAGCTGACATCTCGGAAGAATAAGACTCTATCATCGGTGAAATTGAAGAGCAGAAGACTGCAAGACAACGCAGAGACACATCCCACAAGGAGAGGCATCTTGCGTCTACCTTGCGTGCCTCAATGACACGCGATTTAGGTGGAGCTTTCGACATGGTACACGATGAACCTGTCACCCGTCAAGCACCGCTCAACTTAACCGTGACACAAGAGCTCATTAGAACTTTGCCCGCTACTCTCACGAGTAGGCAGGCACTTGCGTTGATTCAAACTGCCCAATAGGCTCTTGCTTTGACTAATTTTAAGACTGCTAGTAGGCATGAAGTCCCTCAAAGAGGAGGACGCAATCAAGCCGGAGGTAGGCGTGAGCAACCCGAGGGAAGGCAAGATCAAGGTGGAGGCAGGCCACACCGAGACGGTGGACGTGATAAAATGCCTGACCTCCGCTCTCAAATTAACAATAGCTGTGACGCTAGTTCTGTGATAAACTCAAGAAGGCAACATCGCATGGAATCTGAACAATGCTGCCGTGAGGAGTATGATCGTAATTACGACCCACCTCATAATTACTACAAGTACAACTACGACAAGCACGATCGCGACAGGCATGACTACTCCAGCAAGGAGTCACACCGCGACAAGTACGATGGCTTCCGAGCCTTTTCAAATCACATCAAGACCACATCGTGGCCATCAAAGTTTAAACCAACGGGTTTGAAGAAGTTCACTGGCAAACAAGACCCAGATCAATGGCTACGAATCTACTTGATTGCCATCCAGATGGCGGGAGGAAACAATGACACCAAAGTCAGCTACTTCCCGGTCATGTTGGACACCATGCCGCTCACATGGCTCGAGGGCCTCCACCCCGGGTCCATTGACTCATGGGAACAACTCACCAGAAAGTTCACCGACAACTTCTAGGAAACCTGGGTTCAGCCCGGAACACGGTACGAGTCAGCGGCTTGCAAGCAAGAGAAAGGGAAACTCTACAACAATACGTCTAGAAGTTCTTTGATAAAGCTACTATCGTAGATATCTCTGATCATGAAGTCATCGATTGCTTTCAAGATGGACTCTTGTTAACACCGTTTTTCTGCATTGATGGTCAAAAGCGTGGTCAAAGGCATAGTCAAAGGGGTCCAGCCAGCGAGGCCGATGTTCAACGTTGAAGAAGGACTGCAACCGATTTGTGCTAAGCCGATGGAGTTGATGTGGTAGGAGCTGATGCAGTCAGATATGCGAGATTTGGTCGACATATGTGGCAGAGGGGCCATACCGAAGTCGATTTATTTTAGGAGTTTTATGTTAGGAAAGTTGTGTTTTCTTTTCTGTCAAGTTTGTAAGTCGTAATCGACATGGAGTCTGTATCTTAGGCTATAAATAGCGGCCTTAGGGCCACTTATGGAATTGTACACACCAACATGGAGTCTGTATCTTAGGCTATAAATAGCAGCCTTAGGACCATGAATGGAATTGTACACACCAAATCAAACAAAACCTTTACTGTATTTGCATTGCATCTACTATTACCTTAGTTTCAGTAGTTCTACAAGTCCATTCAAGTCTTCGTTGGGCTGCATCTTCATGATCTCTGGCTTGCTTGTAAGTTCCGTTTTTACCTGGTGCTCTCTAGGCTTTAACTATCGGGCGTATCGCTATAGTTTTGTCTATATCTCCTAAGAGTTATCAAACAAATTAGGTTAAAGTGCCTCACTTTATTCTAGTTTGTTCACCAAGTTATTGCAATTGTTAAATCGTAGATCAAAGTGCCTCACTTTTGTCTAAGATCTGATTGTAGCACCAATTTATCATATTTTTAGATCATAGGTGTTAACACCAAAAATTGGCACCAGGAAGAGGCTGACATGTGGGCCGGAGTCGTCGAAGAGATATCATTCGGCAAAGGAGTTTTTCCCCAGAGGCATTCGGCAAAGACGTTCTGCGGTCGGGAATGCGTCGTCATTCGGCAGAGGCATGGTTCCGCAGGTAAAAGCGGTAGCATTCGGGAAGGCGCGATGACGTGGAAAAACATAAGGAAAAGGCCGGTTCGAACAAGGAATGCAATATGGGCACGCAGATCCGTCATTTATTTTTAGAAACAAGTATTGTAGTCGTGTCTGACTAGGAGTTGTATCAAGACCTGGGTATAAATATAAACCCATGGCATCTGTAGAGAAGACAATCAATCATACAACAAACCGGCCCTGTGCCAACATCGAGTCCTTTAGTCGAGTCGTCGAGTTCTTCGAGAGGAGTCATCGATCCGTCGACCTCCGTAAGTACCGGCAACCTTGTATCATGCTTAGTATCATGCGGTGGATTTAAGCTTTGATGCAAGTAGTCTTGTTACCATGCTTAGTATCATCCGGTGGATTTAAGTTGTGGTCTCAAGAAGGTTCCTCTGTTAGGTCATGAGCCATGCGGTGGGCTAAGATCTAGTATGGACCAAGTTATCGGCTCTGTTAGATTTCGGCAAGATCTAACAGATTCATTAAGTTACCCCGTGTTGCTTCGTTTTTACTATGTGCTTAATTCATGCAACACACCTTTGCCCAATCTAGATCGGCTAGAATCGGCTCTACTTCACGATGTGACGACTTATCCCCTCACAGCCGAGTCCGAAACCGATCTAGGTTGCCACGTGTCGCGGGTTCGAGCTTGTCGGCATCGTGTAGATCTTGACAGAACCGGGTATCATGCGGTAGATGCAGGTTTTTGGATCGTCTTAGAGCTAATCATCCGGTGGATTAGATTTCGATTCGATCTGATAGATTTATCTTTACCGATTAGGCTTGTTCCTTCGCCATGGACCCCGATTCGGCTAAAATAGCCGCATTCGGTAGTGCTCTCACGAGTGAACGTGTGTTCGTGGGTTTGCATTGGACAATGAATGCTTTTAGCCTTTCACGATTAGATTGTATCATGCGGTGGATTGATCTAATCTGATTGGTGGTGTGGCCTCAAACGAGTTGTATCATGCGGTGGATTAACTCGTTCGTTGCCATGCTTGACGGGTGCTGCTTTCGGCCTATGCGTTCTTGTTTTCAATGTAAATTCGTGACTGTGTTGTGGGTTCGTAATTAAACATTGAATGCTTTTAGCTTTTCATGGTTAGACTGTATCATGCGGTGGATTGGTCTAATCTGATTAGTGGTATGGTCTCAAACAAGTCGTATCATGCGGTGGATTAACTTGTTTTGTTATCATGCTTGACGGGTGCTGCTTTCGGCCTATGCATTCCTTGTTTACTGCGAATTTATGATCATGTTTCACCCTTTTATTTATCTATCATGCTCTGTTTCTCGTTAATCGGCTATGAGTATGTGTTACAATGTTCATTCGGTTGAAAGCCGATCTTTCGTCATGCTTACGTCACGCATTCGGCAGTGCGCTCCCTGTGTGCCTTGCTGATTGCCGAATAAGGCTTTAACTGCCGACAGATAGCTTGTCCGTAGCTATATGTCTCTCGAGATTGGCTTCAACGCCGCAAATATGGAACTGTCTGGTCTCACCCGGCACGTTCCAGGTTTTGATCTAAACTTTTTTTTGTCCCTTTGTTAGTTTTCAGGCAAACTGACTGGCACGCTTGCGGATTCAAAAGCCCGGGCCACGTGTGAAGCCAGCTAATTCGGCTTGCTGTGTGCTTGGCGTGAGGTGCGGATTTTACGTCAACACACTTTTTGGCACGCCCGGTGGGACACACACAAGTTTTCAAGATGCCTGAGTTGAGCGACATCATGGATGTCACTTTGGAAGAGTTGTCTGAAGAGCATCAACAGATGGTAAAGGCTGCTGCTGGTCAATTCATTAACAAATGTTTACTGTCTTTCGCCAAGAACAGGAGTGGTGCACCGTTTCTCAAATCCGACTTGCCAAGAGTTCTCCTTCCTGGGCAGTCTGATTTTACTGAAGAAGAAGAGAGGGAGAGATTCTCGGGCTTGTTATACAAAGCTTTGGGAGAAGCAATGACCAATCACAATGCTGCGTTCTTGAACAGTTTTCGGCATATAATGGTAAGCATTTTTGGTCAGTATGTGGATAAACCCTTCGAGCAAATACATGGGCAGTTGGGTGGTCCGACGTACTTCAATGTTCAAGCACCAGTTCAGAAACTACATGGTAAAGGAAATGCTGATGAAACTGGAGGTTCTGGTGCTAAAGATACAAATGGACAACCGATTCAGCAAGATCCTCAGCCTGCATTGCCGAAAACTCACACATACGGTGATATGGCATTCGGCACCACAGGGAATCCGCCTGCTTCTGCTTACAAGATATCTCCCTTGAACAACAGACTGCAGAGGGATTTATATGGAAACGGATATTCAGAGTTTATGGATTACAATGCTATCGATGCTCTCCCGAATCCTGGATATGTTGGTACTGCAGGCATGCTTGCTGGAAGACCAGGGAATCAAGATACCAGTATTGACCTCATGGTGCAAAAAATGACCGATGTATTGCAAAATCAATTCGGTCTGAAGCCTAAAAATCAGGGGTACATGTACTCGTCTCCTTTCCCGGAATGGTACCAAAGGGTATCATTGCCGAATAGAGTCAAGGTGCCTACAGAGTTTACTAAATTCTCAGGACAAGATGATACTAGCACTGTGGAACATATAGCTCGATATCTGATGCAGCTTGGAGAGGCTTCGGCAGATGAAGCTTTCAGAATCAGATACTTTCCTTTGTCACTGACGGGTCCAGCTTTTACATGGTTTGCTTCTTTGCCTGCTCAGTCGATTTGTACTTGGAAAGACCTGGAACAGAAATTCCATGCTCATTACTACATTGGCAGTACCGAGAAAAAGTTGGTTGATTTGACCAGCTTAAGGCAGAGGAATAATGAAACACCTACGGAGTTCCTCAGGAGATTTAGGGAAACAAAGAGTATGTGCTTTTCTCTGAACATACCTGATGATCAACTGGCTGGTATGGCTGTAGCTGGAATGCTGCCTGTCATTCGGGAGAAGCTATTCGGGATGGAGTTTGATGATCTGGGCCAGTTGTCGCACAGATTGGCCTTGATGAGTAACCAGGCATATGGTTTCAAGAAAGATGCCAGATTTGCTAAAAATAATGATGTAGCTGACATCTATAACCAATTCCTTGAAAGAGCAGATCAAGAAGATGGGTATGAAGATAGCGAGGAGATAGCCGCAGCAGAGATAGTGTGGAGCAAAGAACCAGTTACAATGACTCAAAGATGGATCAAACAGGTGAAGGGAACGTATGATTTTGATGTGACTAAGGCGGACAAATTGTTTGAGTTCCTGGTGAAAGAAGGCCGAATCAAATTGCCGGAGGGGCATTCTATGCTTCGGCCTGATGGAGTGAAAGATAAGAGGTACTGTGGGTTTCATGATAGAAATTCTCATTCCATTAATGAATGCAGAGTCTTTAGGATGAAGATTCAGAAAGATATCCAGGAAGGACATCTGAAATTCGACAACAAGATGAAACTGGACAGTAACCCTTTCCCTCAGAATATAATCGGGTTCTCGGTTAATATGGTGAATGCTGTTCCATCTGGAGAAAAGGGAAGATTGAAAGTTTTAATCTCAAAAAAGGCAAGACAGGATGGTTCAGTTGATCCCACTCGGCAGATCACAATTGAACAGATTCGCCAGAAAGATCTTCGGTTCCCGAATAGCCGATTTGAAGTGGGAGAATCCTTTAAACCTAGAGTTACTACACGTATTCTCCTCAACAAATGGCAGCGTCAGCAAGAAAAGGAGCGTTTTCAAAGGCGTGAATACGAGGAGGAGAAAAGAAGGCGCGAAGAAGAAAGGCTTGAGGAAGAACAAGAAGAATATGCTCGAGAGCAGGAACGTGCGCATTGGGGGTGTGCATTCTTCAGACACTGTTGGAACGAAGGTTTGAAGCTTCCCACATGGAATAGTTGTCCTGAATGCAATAATAGGTATGATGAATATAGGCAGGGAACTGTCAATCGCCGATCTGTCCATGAAAGAATTGGCAGGGTGCATCCTAGTGATGATCGGCGTTTTGATGATCGACCAAGAAAGAGACATGCTGATTACAAATGGGTTAATCATGAAGAAGAAGAAGATCATGCTTATGTTTGGCAAAAAGGACAATGGTGCCCACCTGGTTTGAGGAAGAGCCAGAAGAGAAGAGTACAGCGCCTGAGGAATCGGGAATTGAAGCAAGCAAAGGTCAAGGTGAAATCAATATGGCTCCCAAAAGACAGGCCTGACGAACATGGTCATTCGGCTCCTACATGTATGTTATGTTTTCTGCCGAATGAATTCATGGCTCCAGCTAACCAAATTGTACAGGAAGAGATATTGCCCGATATAGATGATGCCGAACGATTTGGGTTAATGGCACAATTGATGTTGAACAAACAAGCTATTTTTGAGAAGCCAGCCCAGAATCGGCACATGAAGCCACTGTACTTGAAGGGATATGTTAATGGCAAACCATTGACCAAGATGTTTGTCGATGGAGGAGCTGCTGTCAATGTAATGCCATATACCACATTCAGGAAGCTTGGTATGGGCCCTAGAGATTTGACACCAACGAGCATAATTCTAAATGATTTTGCTGGAAATCCTTCGGACACCAAGGGATGGGTGCACGTTGATCTGATGATTGGGTCCAAGACTCTGCTTACGACTTTCTTTGTCATTGAGGGCAAAGGGGCATATAGCTTGCTGCTTGGAAGAGATTGGATTCATGCAAATTGTTGTATTCCATCTACTATGCATCAACAGCTTATTCAGTGGATAGATGATGAGGTGGAGATTGTCCAAGCAGATGATTCAATAAGCGTGGCAAATATGGAACCAGCTTTCTGGGAATATCAAGGCATAGATTGTTTCTCAGGCAAAGACTGGGGAGAAGGTCCTGTGGCACCAGCCAACAGTGATCAGCAGCCGATCGAAGCAGTCGGCTCTCATAGTAATTTTTGATGGAAAATCCAATTGATGGAACTGATGGAAAATTAGGACGTGGATTTGTGTCGGCCGATAAATTAGAAGAAGTGGACATTGGAGATGGTGACAAGCCAAGGCCGACATTTATCAGTGCTAACTTGGATTCGGTTTTCAAAGAAAAGTTGGTGACATTGTTAAAAGAATACAAGGACTGCTTTGCTTGGGATTATTCGGAGATGCCCGGTCTAGACCGTTCTATTGTTGAGCATCGGTTGCCAATCAAACCTGGATACAGGCCTTACAAGCAACCACCCCGAAAAATCTACAAGGAAGAAGTGTTGGCCGATGTGAAAAAGGAGATTGAAAGATTACTAGACGCAAATTTCATTCGGCCATGTAAATACGCGGATTGGATTTCTAATATTGTTCCTGTCTATAAGAAAAATGGAAAGATGAGGGTTTGCATAGATTTTAGAGACCTAAACAAGGCTACACCCATGGATGGATATCCAATGCCTATTGCTGATTCATTGGTTGATGCTGCTGCTGGGTACAAAGTGCTCAGTTTCATGGATGGTAACGCAGGATACAATCAGATTTATATGGCATTGGAAGATATAGTAAAGACAGCTTTCAGGTGTCCTGGACACATAGGGTTGTTTGAGTGGGTTGTCATGACCTTTGGATTGAAAAATGCCGGTGCAACTTATCAAAGGTCTATGAATTATATTTTTCATGAGTTGATCGGCAAGATTGTGGAAATATATATTGATGATGTGGTGATCAAGTCATTGGATCATGAGTCTCATTTGGCCGACATAAGGAAAACTCTAGAATGCACCAGGAAACATGGGCTTAAGATGAACCTGAACAAGTGTGCTTTTGGAGTTTCGGCTGGAGAGTTTCTGGGATTTTTGATACATGAAGGAGGAATAGGAGTTGGTAAGAAAAGCATGAAGGCAATTGATGAAATTGTTCCTCCAACTAATCTTAAAGAGCTACAATCGCTGCTTGGCAAGATAAATTTTGTGAGAAGGTTCATATCAAACTTGTCACAAAAGGTGTTGCCCTTTTCCTCACTGTTGAAAATAAAAAAAGATCAAAAGTTTGTATGGGGTGACGAACAACAGAAGGCTTTTAATGAAATAAAGGAGTACATGAAGAAGCCACCAGTATTGGTACCTCCACAATTGAACAAGCCTTTCAAGTTGTACGTGGCGGCCGATGCCCAAACTATTGGATCGGCCCTCATTCAAGAATTTGAAGGGAAAGAAAGAGTAGTTGCATACCTTAGCCGAAAGTTACTAGATCCAGAGACAAGGTATTCGGCTATAGAGAAGCTTTGCTTATGTGTTTACTACTCCTGTACAAAATTTCGGCACTACTTACTACATGCCGAATGCATTGTGTATTCAAAGTTTGATGTGATAAAACACATGTTGTCTATGCCAATTTTGAACGGAAGGATTGGAAAATGGATTTTAGCTTTGTCTGAATTTGAGTTAAGGTTTGAATCGGCAAAGGCTGTTAAGGGACAGATTATTGCCGACTTCATTACTGAACATCATGATACATCGATAAATTTGCTTGACATTGTTCCTTGGGTGTTATTCTTCGATGGATCTTCATGCAACAAAGGTGGTGGAGCAGGTATCTTGTTAATTTCACCCAAAGGAGAAACATTTGAGTTTGCTGTTCCCATTCAATCTACTGTTACTAACAATCAAGCTGAGTATGAGGCATTGCTCAAAGGGCTCCAATATTTGAAAGAAGCAAAGGCAATTGTGGTTGAAATTTTTGGAGATTCAGAATTGGTCATAAAACAATTGAATGGTGAATATGAGTGCAAAAGTGATACCTTGAGGAATTACTATGAAGAATGCAAAGAAATATTGAAGAGCTTTCGGTCAGTAATTCTACAACACATTCCTAGAGGGGATAATGGAGAGGCAAATAGATTGGCCCAAAGTGCATCAGGTTATAAAGAGCTTCGAGAAGTTTTTGCTAATGATGTATATGCATTCGGGAATAATCTGGCAGAGGATGATTGGAGAAAAGAGATTGCCGATTATCTGGAGAATCCATCCCGAAAGGTTTCTAGAAAGCTCAGGTTTAAAGCTTTAAAGTTTGTTCTTCTTGATGATAATTTGTATTATAAATCCTTGGATGGGGTGCTGTTACATTGCTTAAATCGTGAAGAAGCAAAAAGGCTGATGAGTGAAGTACATGATGGGTTGTGTGGAGCACATCAATCGGCCTATCGAATGAAGTGGATTATTAGAAGAACTGGATATTACTGGCCGACAATGTTGGAAGATTGTTTTGAATATTATAAGGGATGTCAAGACTGTCAGAGATTTGGAAACATTCAGAGAGTTCCGGCATCGGCTTTGAATCCCATTATCAAGCCATGGCCATTCAGAGGATGGGGAATAGATTTGATTGGCCAAATAAATCCTCCATCTAGCAAGGGGCATAAGTTTGTGCTTTTGGCAACCGATTATTTTACCAAGTGGGTTGAGGCAATTCCATTAAAGAAGGTGACGTCAGAGAATATGGTTGAATTTGTTAAAGAACATATCATTTACAGATTTGGGATTCCTCAAACAATCACCACAGATCAAGGGGCTCAATTTACATCTTCAGAGTTCAAAGATTTTGCTGAAAGTATGGGCATCAAATTGTTAAATTCTTCTCCTTATTATGCCCAAGCTTATGGTCAGGCAGAGGCTTCTAACAAGATTATGATTAAAATTATACAGAAGAAGATTGATCAGAAGCCGAGAAAGTGGCATTCGGTACTCAATGAGGCTTTATGGGCTTACCGAATGGCTCCACATGGGGCTACACAGACGTCTCCTTATGAGTTGGTGTATGGGCATCATGCTATCTTGCCATGGGAAATACAATTAGACTCAAGGAGAATAAAGTTGCAAAAGGATTTAAGTTCTAAAGAATATAATGATTTAATGATGGACGAATTAGAAGATTTGCATATGATTCGTCTCAGGGCCTTGGAAAATATCGAGAAAAATAAAATGCGAGTTGCTAAATATTACAACAAGAAGGTACAAGTTAAGCAATTTACGGAAGGTGATCTAGTTTGGAAAGCGATATTGCCGATTGGAACCAAATATGCAGCATTCGGCAAATGGTCTCCAAATTGGGAAGGCCCTTTCAGAGTAGTTAGATGCGTGCCTGGAAATGCATATATTTTGAAGACATTATTGGGAGAAGAATTTGCTTCTGCTATAAATGGAAGATATTTGAAGAGGTATTATCCCAGTGTTGAAATCGATCGGTGATTGATATATTAAATTGCCGAACAACCGATATTTGGGAAGAAATCGTCTTTAGAAGGAAATTGACAGAAACGTTGGAGAAAAAGAAAAATGGCCAATACTGAATGTATTGCCCTTAGCACAAAGTATGTTACATCAAGAGTTCATGCAAAGGATAAGTTTTATTGCCGAAATTCCATAAATCCCTAGTACAAACTACTGAAAGAGCCTGTTCAGAACAGACTGGGGATGAATGGAATCGGCAATGGCAGTGCCATGGCCATCAAGACGATCAATAGAGGCGTCAATATCGTCGATGTCTTCTGGGTTGTTGTTGGCAAAACCAACCGGCATTCTGGAATAGTCGGTGCCAGTGTGCGTCGACATAGCGACGAGACCCGCAGCGACGCCCAGGCGAACGCCATGGGAGGCCACTTCGTCGACACGACCTGCCACCGCACCAAGGCGTGCCTCGGGTGTGTCCCCTTGGGCGTTCACCTTGTCCGCCAGCTCCTCCACCAGCGCCTTCAGTCGATCAAGTTCAGCATCACGCGCTGCAAAGTCACAAGGGGATAACAGATTAATATCATTTGGAGGACGAGAATTGAGATTGAGCAGATTGCAGGACTCACCATCTATGACTTCAAGCAGCTGCTTGCGCTCGGTCTGCCATTCGAGGTCCGCAATCCCAGCTTGCTTGGAGATGATCTCCAGTTCGCGACGAGAGTCGTCGCGCTCCGCCTTGAATCGGCGAGCATCGCCGTCTGAGTAGCGGAAGTCGTCCGATGAACGAGTCCGATTGGACGAACTCGAGGAGTTGGGCGCCGCAGGAGCAGCGGCTGGAGCCGCAACTGGCGCACCAGCGCCGGCAATCCATTGGATTACCCTGAAAGAACAAAGAAGATTCGTCAAGAAAGAGAAAGGAAATCTCGAGAAGAACAGAGAGAAGCAAGCAGCCAATCACCTGCGGCGAGCGCCAGCGCGACTTCCTTCGGCCTCATCGACGGCCGGGCGCCTCCTGTTGTTGTCGGCCATTGGAAGTTCCTCGGAGTTACTGTGGATGGGGAAAGAATGACTTGAGCCGGCAAGGACTTGGAAGACGAAGAACTTGGTGAAAAACTGTGGGCTGCCTGGGTGTTTATTTATAGAACCCGCAGAGGAAATCGTGGCCAAAGATCGTGGCACGTATTCCGAAGAGTTCGGAAGGTGGAAAGGATTTTCCAGCTGATCGGTTCTCATGTCGTTTGGGATTCTTATTGAGTCGTATTCGGTTTTGACTGGATGAGATTCGGCTATGTCATAGTTGAAGCGTTTTCGGGTCTGACGCTATTAAAGCCAGCTTTGCCGAATGAGTTATCCACAATGGAGAGAAAGCAAAGATTGGTGAGATTACGGGGTTGATAAAACATTCGGCTATCAAACTATTTGACATAATTTACACACCCAAGAACTTTGAGATTACATTTTTGGCATTTGATATCATATTGCTAATGTTCTCTAATAAGTTTTTGTCAGCTTCTTGGGTTCTAGCCAGGGCAGCAAGCTTCGCCTTGAGTTGTTTGTCTTCGTTTAGAGCTGCTAAGGCTTCCTTTCGCCTCCTCTCTGTTAACTTGGGAAGCTCGACTATCTTCTTCTTGTCAGCTTCAATTTCGGCCGATAGATTTCTCAATTCGGCTTCAAGTGCAGCTTTTCTGATCTCCTTCATTTCAAGTTCAGATTCCAGTTTGGTCAATGATTCCTTGTCATTCTGGACTTGAGTATGCAGGTCTTTTACAGATTGCTTGACCAAAATTCTCCTTTGCTCCAAGGCTGGTTGAGCAGATTGATTCTTCAGAGCTTGCTTCACTGCGATAAAATGATCATCCAATCTGGAAATTGGATCTAAAGAAGTCTTGATATCGGCAGGAAGGTCTTGGTCGAATGATTCAAGCAAGTCTCTTAAAAGATCAGCATTGGTAACTTGTTCTCGAGTGTCCTTATGCAGAAAAGAGAGGATTTCCTTCAGTTTTGCTTGGTTCTCCTCTGATAAAGCTTGACCAGAAGAAGTTTCTTCTCCTTGTTCGGCAACTAGATCATCCACAGCGAATGAATAGCTGGGTGAAGAAGTGGTTTTCTCCTGAAAAAGATTCTGCCGAATTATTGATGATCCATTGAATAAAGAACTGGGAAAACTGGGTAATTATCTCTACCTCATTCCTGATTTCTTGAATGGAGAAAGAAGGCAGCTCAAGCTCAGGCAAAGGTTC
Source organism: Echinochloa phyllopogon (assembly GCA_033239725.1). Taxonomy (NCBI): domain Eukaryota; kingdom Viridiplantae; phylum Streptophyta; class Magnoliopsida; order Poales; family Poaceae; genus Echinochloa; species Echinochloa phyllopogon. The sequence goes on along the minus strand of BTCW01000016.1, from coordinate 8,721,804 downwards.
TTGTGTGATATGCTGAGGAGGGCTTGGAAGATCTTTTGGTGGAGAAGAGACTTCTGGCTGAGGAACATCAGGTGAAGCTGAAACTGGATCTTGATGAGAAGAAGAACTCTCCAAGATTGGGTCTATTGAGATTTGCTCTAAAACTGAAAAAAGAATCAATGCCGATGGAGAGGAACTTTAAAGACGAAATAGTGAGAAATTTTACCAATCATTGAAGCATCGGCAGGACCTGTACTGATTGCTGGCTGCTGTTCTCTGGCCTGAAATCAAAAGAAATAAAGCTGAGCAAAACGCCAAAAGCATTATAGTCAAAGAAAAAAGACTCTGACCTTGATTTTGCTACTTGTTCTTTTCTTCTTTACAACTGAGGGAGCAGCTATAAGGAGGGTTTTCCTCTTGACAGATGATGGTCTAGTGAGTATTGGATCTGAAGAAGCTTGTCTAGCCATCAGCCGAGCCAAGGTAGGAGATTGATGCCCCAAAGCAGATATTGGGCCTGCGGTTTTGTATAAGATTACTCTGGCAAGGGGGGCAGGTGTTATGTCCTGCAAAATAATAGAGTCAGAATCGATTGGAGTTAATGTTATGAAGACAGATAAAGGAATAAGCATATTACCTCTGCAGTTGGCTGATAATCAGGCATTAACTCAAGGCAGAAGGGATAGATTGGCATATTGAAGATATGATCATGGAATTCTTGCCACCAGAGAGTGAAGGAAGGATGGGCAGATATTGTTGGCACAAAAGGATCAGGTGCATAAATAGTTCCACAGCATTTATAGGTGAAAATCCTTCTTGTTTCTGTGGAATCCTTGACTATCTCCCTAGGCCTGAGGAATTCATGGAGAAATAGCCTAGGGGGCACTTGGCCACATCCCAACTGTCTAGCCATCATGTTTGGCTGATAATATTCATAAGTGCTTTGGACTAGCCTCCCTCCACAGAATTCGGCTGGCAGGATGCAGGGCTGAATGAAGGCATTAAAAATTGCTACAGATTGTACATCAGTGCATCCAGTCTCAAAGCTGAATTCGCAAGGGAGAGTAAGATTGTCATTGTCCGAATATGGGAACCAAAGAGGATTGGCAAAACCTCTGAAGAAGAGCTCAAACAGTTCACCAATATTCTTGTTGATAGGTACAGTGGAGGCAGCTTCTCCATAGGTTTGACAACCTTTGGTTCTCCGGGTTTCTCCTTCTTTATAATTGATTGAAGGGAAGTCTCGGCTGTTGAGATCAATAGCAACGATTTGGTGCATGTATAATTGCAGCCACATTTGGACAAACCACCAGGGACCATTGACACAGGGGATCTTCTTGCTAGTGTGCATCAGGTGGGTGGTTTGGTTGAGCATATGGTAAACACTTCCCAGGAGGTATTTCCCAAGTGGGATGACTTTTCCAGCAGCCAGCTCTTCGGCCATCACGATATGATTCAAAGTTGGCTCATTGGCTTTGCCACAAAAGACTGATCTGCATAGCCACATGTTCAGGAAGGCTCTGTATTCGACATCAGTCAGAGGACCATCAGACATATGATTCTGGATATATCTCTTGTATCCAACCCCTGTTCTTACTCCTGTCTGCTTGGAGGAACCTTTATGGTCATATGGGTACACAGTTCCTGTAACATTCAGGCCGGTCATCATGTAGACATCGGCTAAGGTAGGGGACATTGGACCATGGCCGAAAAGAAAAGCATTTGCGCCATTGGACCAGAAGTGGCAAGCTGCGATCAGAAGGTTCTCATTCTTTGGTGTTTCGGCTAGAGATAGCTCCAAGCAATGAGAAATACGAAGATTGTCCCAATTCTGCGTCTGGGGACTTTTATCATCAGAAATCCTTTTGTACCAATTTCTCCATCCGGCAATTGGGGGCAAAGGCCAGTTCTTGAAGGCGTCTTGCCACTCATGAGGTTTTGTCAGTGAAATCTTAAAAGGAATCCGCTGAGATTCGGCCGCGATGATTTCAGAAGGATCTGAATCTCCTACGGGACCGAGGAAGTAGGATGGAGATTTTTCCTCAACAGGGATGAGGATTTCGGTAGCTAGGGCCTATCAAGAATGAAAGGGGATAAGAAGAAATTTAAAATGCAAATCGAAAGAAGAATGCCGAACATGCTTGAGGGGATTGAAGTTTACCTGGAGAACAAGATCTTGGTCCGCCATTTGAAGGTTGGATCTTGGAAGTCGATGACTTAGGGTTCGGATCCGGATGAGAGCTCTGAAGATTCAAAAGGAGAAATGGGTGCCGAGCAGAACTAACTTGGAAATGTTGAGTGCTTCTGGTCAATTCCGAGATAAAAGTTACCTCTTATCCCGAAATTGAAGGGGCATGTGTTAACACCAAAAATTGGCACCAGGAAGAGGCTGACATGTGGGCCGGAGTCGTCGAAGAGATATCATTCGGCAAAGGAGTTTTTCCCCAGAGGCATTCGGCAAAGACGTTCTGCGGTCGGGAATGCGTCGTCATTCGGCAGAGGCATGGTTCCGCAGGTAAAAGCGGTAGCATTCGGGAAGGCGCGATGACGTGGAAAAACATAAGGAAAAGGCCGGTTCGAACAAGGAATGCAATATGGGCACGGAGATCCGTCATTTATTTTTAGAAACAAGTATTGTAGTCGTGTCCGACTAGGAGTTGTATCAAGACCTGGGTATAAATATAAACCCATGGCATCTGTAGAGAAGACAATCAATCATACAACAAACCGGCCCCGTGCCAACATCGAGTCCTTTAGTCGAGTCGTCGAGTTCTTCGAGAGGAGTCATCGATCCGTCGACCTCCGTAAGTACCGGCAACCTTGTATCATGCTTAGTATCATGCGGTGGATTTAAGCTTTGATGCAAGTAGTCTTGTTACCATGCTTAGTATCATCCGGTGGATTTAAGTTGTGGTCTCAAGAAGGTTCCTCTGTTAGGTCATGAGCCATGCGGTGGGCTAAGATCTAGTATGGACCAAGTTATCGGCTCTGTTAGATTTCGGCAAGATCTAACAGATTCATTAAGTTACCCCGTGTTGCTTCGTTTTTACTATGTGCTTAATTCATGCAACACACCTTTGCCCAATCTAGATCGGCTAGAATCGGCTCTACTTCACGATGTGACGACTTATCCCCTCACAGCCGAGTCCGAAACCGATCTAGGTTGCCACGTGTCGCGGGTTCGAGCTTGTCGGCATCGTGTAGATCTTGACAGAACCGGGTATCATGCGGTAGATGCAGGTTTTTGGATCGTCTTAGAGCTAATCATCCGGTGGATTAGATTTCGATTCGATCTGATAGATTTATCTTTACCGATTAGGCTTGTTCCTTCGCCATGGACCCCGATTCGGCTAAAATAGCCGCATTCGGTAGTGCTCTCACGAGTGAACGTGTGTTCGTGGGTTTGCATTGGACAATGAATGCTTTTAGCCTTTCACGATTAGATTGTATCATGCGGTGGATTGATCTAATCTGATTGGTGGTGTGGCCTCAAACGAGTTGTATCATGCGGTGGATTAACTCGTTCGTTGCCATGCTTGACGGGTGCTGCTTTCGGCCTATGCGTTCTTGTTTTCAATGTAAATTCGTGACTGTGTTGTGGGTTCGTAATTAAACATTGAATGCTTTTAGCTTTTCATGGTTAGACTGTATCATGCGGTGGATTGGTCTAATCTGATTAGTGGTATGGTCTCAAACAAGTCGTATCATGCGGTGGATTAACTTGTTTTGTTATCATGCTTGACGGGTGCTGCTTTCGGCCTATGCATTCCTTGTTTACTGCGAATTTATGATCATGTTTCACCCTTTTATTTATCTATCATGCTCTGTTTCTCGTTAATCGGCTATGAGTATGTGTTACAATGTTCATTCGGTTGAAAGCCGATCTTTCGTCATGCTTACGTCACGCATTCGGCAGTGCGCTCCCTGTGTGCCTTGCCGATTGCCGAATAAGGCTTTAACTGCCGACAGATAGCTTGTCCGTAGCTATATGTCTCTCGAGATTGGCTTCAACGCCGCAAATATGGAACTGTCTGGTCTCACCCGGCACGTTCCAGGTTTTGATCTAAACTTTTTTTTGTCCCTTTGTTAGTTTTCAGGCAAACTGACTGGCACGCTTCCGGATTCAAAAGCCCGGGCCACGTGTGAAGCCAGCTAATTCGGCTTGCTGTGTGCTTGGCGTGAGGTGCAGATTTTACGTCAACAATAGGTTTGAGTGCCTCACTTTTACCTAGAATCTAATTATTGCACCCTTGTATCGAACGTTGCTGTCTAGCCATTTAGATTAGCCGATTTAGGTTGTTCTGCTGTGCCTTGTGGTTTCATTCAAAGTTATCAATAATTGCTAGATCTTAATAGATTTAACCTATTATTTCTGTTGAGTTTTAGTTCTTATCACCAATTTATCAGTCTGCGTCTAAGATTCAAATCATCTCTTAAGCTTTTAAGTGTGTAGCCGATCTGAGCCTCGGGTTTGGACTTTAAACCATCATCGGTTGTTCTAGCCGAGCTGATATACAGAAGGACAAATCAGAATCATAGCCAATATGTGAATTTTACACGATTTTATTCCCTTGTCAATTACAGGTCAAATTTACTGGCACGCCCTAAACCTCAGGATTACCGGCTCGTCATTGGAGTGAAGTAAATCTTCAAGGTCAATCGTGTATTCGTGCAGATTGTCATCACCCGACTTTTTGCGTCAACACATCTTTGGCACGCCCGGTGGGACGAGAAGAAACCGAAATCATCATCACGACCAAGGGCGGTGACGAGAAGCACAGTGAATTCGATGAGAACAATATCTTGGTCACTACTGAGGAAGACCTTAGTGAAGAGTAGAAGGCGCTCATGGACAATATGATGGACGAATACAAACAAACCTTCCTCCAGTATTTCACTATGACCAAGAGAGGGATAACCCTTCAAAAAGCTCCGCTGCCGCAACCCCATGATATTACCATCACTGAAGATATTGGCAAGTTTCAGGAGATGTTTAATCGGTCTATGTCGCACGTGATGATTAATCAGTCAGGAGTCCTGACCAATGCCGTGCAAAACACATTCATAGAGGTCATAAAGGCAAATTCTATGCAGTACAAAGGACCTACATACTTTGTGATAGGGACAGGTTCTAATCCATCGACAAAGGCTAAGGGAATAGCAACTGAAGATGGAGGTCAAGGGGTGTCGGGTTCCAAAAATATTCCACCTCAAGTAACGACTCTAATTCAAAACACATCTATGCATACACCTCCGCCTAAGGTGGCAACGACTATGGTGGGCTTTACTTTTCCTCCAGGGTTTACGCCCGAATTCGGGATGCCATTGGAGTTCATGACACCATCCGGTCCCGAACAAGTGCAGACGAATGCTCCTTAGGCTACACAGTCGATGAGCACGACTGCGTCACAGCCAGTGAATGCCGCACAGGCTAATCAGGTGCATTAAAATCATCAGATACCGCAGCATCCTCAGGCACCTCACCAAATGGTTCTGTCCTTCAACGTATCGGATCAAAACATGCAACAGGCAAGCTGTCAGACGCCTAATGCTCATGTATAGCCGATAGTCCAATTCCCAAACTCTCCACCTCAAGGCCAACAGATGGGAAATCCTGGTTCCCAAAATGCCACTCAAGCCTCGCAGCCAATGAATGCACAGGGTTCACTGGTTCAGAACCAGATGAGGGACAATGGAAACTTTGGCTCTCAAACAGGGATGCAGCTGTCAGGAAATCAACCAATAGCAGTCAGGACAACCGATGTACCAACAATTCAGCACAAATGATTGGGTTGATCGGATAACTGACGTCATTCAGAATCAGTTTGGCCTCAAACCCAAGGAGCAGACATACATGTATTGGAAGCCTTACCCTAACACTTATGATCAGATTCTGATGCCTTACTGCTACAAAGTCTCAGATTTCACCAAGTTTTCTGGGTAGGACATATCTGCTGTTGAACATATTGGGCGATTTCTAGTTTAGTGCGGGGAAGCTGCGTCACAAGATGCTTTGAGGATCCGTTTGTTCCCACTTTCTCTATTGGGATCGGCCTTTGCTTGGTTCACATCATTGCCAACAAATTCTGTAATCAGATGGGCTAATCTGGAAAAGCAGTTCCACAAGTACTTCTTTGCTGGGGTTTATGAGATGGAGATTACAGATTTGAGGGCCATCAAGAAGAGAAACGATAAATCTGTGTCGGATTACATTCAGAGATTCAGGGATGTGAGAAGCCGATGCTATAGTTTTAATCTTACCGATAGCCAATTGACTGCATTGGCCTTTGAGGGGCTTCTTCCACACATCAAAGAGAGGTACTCATCTCGGGAGTTTGAGAACTTGAGTCACATGGTGCAGAGGATGTCGAGCATAGATATCTGTTTCCAAGAGCAGAGGAATTGGCCGGTCCAGAAAAGGGTTTCCTTCATCAATTGTGAGACTGAGTCTGATGAAGAGGCTAAAATTGGGCTAGCTGAATGGGCCAAGAGCAGGAAGCCGATCTCATGTCCTTTTGGCAAAAGGGAACCTGAAAAGTTTGGTTTTGATATTACTAAAGGCGATAAAATCTTTGACCTGTTACTGTAAGAGGGGCAGATCAAGCAGTCGCCTGGCCATACAATCCCATCGGCTAAAGAGTTGAAGAAACACAAGTACTGCAAGTGGCACAACTCAGTGTCTCATGATACCAATGATTGCAAGACATTTCGTCAAGAGATTTAGTTGGCTATTGAGCAAGGGAAATTGAGGTTCAAAAATCCTTCCAAGTCAATGACGATTGATGGGCATCCCTTCCCAGTCAATATGGTTGATGTTACAAAATCGACTGAAAAGGAAAAGGCCGGCATGGTTCAAACAGATAAGCCATCGGCTGGTAAAAACGAAGAAGCTAAGCATGGAGAAAGTTCTTTGAAATCCCACAGATCCGTTATTTCCCAGATGCTAATCCAGAAGTACTAGAGACATCCACAGAAGCGGGAGGAAAGGGAGAGAATACTGCAAGAGCTAGAAGAACGGGAGTTCTATGCTAGAGAAAGGGAATTCGGGGGAGAAATTCAAATGATGATCACTAGAAATGTCCTTTCTTCATGTTTTGCTGGAATGAAGGTTTCAGGTTGCCATCGTGAAAAGATTGCCCTGAATGCAATGTTCGCTGTGACTACAACAGGCCACGTTATGATTGTCGGCCGGCTTTCATGAATGCATAGGATCAGGGACCAAGGCGTACATCTGTACACGATCGGCTGGGGGGGGGGGCAAAGTGCAGAATCGGCTCGAGCAATTGGCTGATGCGCATGTTTCAAATGAGGATATCATGTGCCGGGAACCAGAGCGATGACGCAAATCGGAGGATCAGTCAGAATGTGGGTACGATCAGCGCAAGGACCAAGGGTATCGTTATGACCTAGAAGTTTATCCTAACCGGTGTCCTAGAGGTCTCTCTAAGTCTTAGAGGCGCATACTTCAGCGTATGAGAAACAGGGAGATGGAAGAGGAAATGCTCCAGGATGAAGAAGAGACTAACATGCCTTAAGTGTGGCGTAAGAAGAAGCAAACCGCTAACGAAAATGTTCCATCGGTTAACATGGTCTTTGTCCTGCCCAAAAAGTTCATGATCCTAGATGATGAAGGCAGTGATGAAGAATTAGCTATGACACAGTTGAGTCTTAAGCCGATGCAGGCTACTTTCAGCAGGCCAGAAGAAAAGGAGCGGCGACATTTGAAGCCTTTCTTTATTAAAGGCCATGTCAATGGTAAGCCGATTTCCAGAATGAGAGTTGATGGTGGTGCTGTTGTTAACATAATGCCATAAACAATGTATCGGAAGCTTGGCAAAGGTGAAGGTGAGCTCATCAAAACTGACATGATGCTCAAGGACTTCGAAGGAAAAGTCTCGCAAGCCCCGGGGGCAACCAACGTGGAGCTAACGATTGGAAGTAAAACTCTTCGTACTACTTTGTTCGTTGTTAATAGGAAGGGTTCGTACAATTTACTTATGGGAAGAGATTGGATCCACACCAATTATTGTGTTCCTTCGATGATGCATCATGCTTGGTGCAATGGCATGCAGACACTGTGGAGATCATCTACGCCGATTCTTCTGTCAGTATTGCTACAGCCAATCCACAGGTTTGGGACTATGAAGGTGTTGAATGTCTATCTGGGAAAATTCGGGACAAGGACTTCATCAAGATGTTAGAATATGGGTTACAACCGATCTAAATGATCGCTTTTGATGAATAGTCATGATTAGAGAAGATAGCAGAAATGGCCGATTGTAATTGCATCAGATGTAGCCGATATAGATAATCGCCTTTAGATTTAAAAAAATGAGGAAAAAGGGCAAGCGATGTATGTAGAAGAAACATTCTAAGCTGATGAGGAATCAATTATGGCTGATATGATATGTGTCGCCCTTAGAGCAAATATTCACAACACAAAATATTGTTTGGGTCATGAATGTCACATTAAGAAGTTTAGTGAGAGGGTCTAGCCTATAACATCGGGCCTAAGAGGCCACGGATTGCATCGATGGCACGTAGGCGAATCTGATTGACTTCGCTGATTGCATGATGATCTTCTTCAGCTATTCCAGGGATCGGCTGGATGCCTTTATGCAAACGGATGGCTTTACGGATGCAATCTCCCATTTCTTCTTTCATTGACTTGATAGTTTCAGGGAGTTTGGTCAGCTTTTCTTCTCTAGTGTTGATTTCTACAGATATTTTCTCAACCCCCCTTAGCAGTTCAGCTTTCTTGGCTTTGAGGCGGTCAATTGTTTCAGCCGTCAAATGCTAGGAGGAATTGAGGAAAGTAATCCTGGACTGCAGATCATTAGCTCAGGCTTTGAAGTTTGATTTCTCCTTGTTGGCTTCTGCTTGCTGCTGTCGATCGGCTAGCCTTCGCTGTGCCTGAAGAGCTTGGACTTGTCAGCTCTCAATATATGCAGCCGGGATCAGGATCGTTTCGACATCAGTAGGGAGTTGACCTTTCAAGGTATGGAAAATATACCGTATTGGATCAGTGTCTTGCACCATTAAGCATATATCTTGATCCAGGAGAGCCAATAATCTTGGAGCTTGGTTTTAACCTTAGTAGATAAGGGTCCCGGAGCTAGTGTCTTGTAAAGGATTTATACGTCGTTTAGGAATTCTCTAATGGGGAATGAGAAGAGGCTGTTGTTTGAGGAATCCTGGATCTGCAGAATGGATGAATTAGAGATAGTGTATACATGAAGATGCTGGATGAAGAGAGATGTTGTAAAAAACTTGCATGTTTCGAGTTGTGATCACCGGAACGAATCGATAAAGCCCCAGATTCAGTAGCTGGTGGGATGGCATATTGCGGTATTTCCTTATCAGCTGGTTGCTCTTTTTGCCGAACTTCTGACACACCTGGAGATTGCCGTTTTTCGAACGTAGTTGCATTCTGCTGGAAAATTAGATGCAGGGTTGATGAGATCTTTGGGAGCAATCTTGGGAGTTATGAAAAGAGTATTGATAGTTACCTGAAGGGTGTCCTGTTGCGTGCCAATGCATGCAGTCATTTCGGAAGAGGGGGTCTGTCTTTTCCTTGAAAAAGCAGTTCTGGTAGCTTTATGCTTTGGCACTCTGCCCGTAGCGATGTCTTTGAGCAGTGGAGCATCATGGCCGATACGAGGGGATATTGATTTTTGTGCATAATTGATCGGCCGGCCACTTTTGCTCTTGGTTGGAGGAGTTGTTCCCTGTAATTCATTTTTAGGAGAGAGAAAGGAGTGTCTGCTACAGATATGTTGATGCCCGTCAGCATTAGCACATCGATCAAAGTTGGGGTCATCGGCCTATGACCAAAGAGGAAAGCATTCTGAGCGTCAGACCAGAAGTGTGAAGCTGCGATAAGCAGAGAATCATTTCTGTTCATATTGGCTAGGGATAGGTTGAAGCACTAGTTGAGATCAAAATCGTCTCACATGGCTCCTTTTGACGCAGCCATATGCAAATACCAAGTCCTCCACCAAGGAATAGGGCTCGGCCAGGAGCGGAAATTATGGTGCCATGATTCAAAATCCTGATTGGGGCTCTTGAAAGGAAGACGGTTGGTCTCAAGATTGATTAGATCTGTTGGATCTGGATCTCCTATCGGACCTAAACATATGAAGCCCGGTTTATCCTCTAAAGTTATGGTGATATTATTCTTCAAGTTCTACAAAGAATAAATGGTTATTTGGATTGGTACCATTGCAATTTTCAAAAGTTGGAGATATACCATTACAATTCACCTATTTGGAAACGTATCATTACAACTCTTACATACTTTGAACCATACCATTATATACGTCTTTGATTCCATTGACCTTGTATTTGATTCCTTTGGACCCACCGAGACCTCTGTATTTTGGTATGGCCCAAAATACCCCTGCTACCTCTACTCGCTGATGTGTGGGACCCAGACGTCAGGGTTATCTTCCTGTCGAAGATTTATCTCGAGTACGTCTGTCTAGGGGTATCCCAGACAGTAGATTTGTGGGTCTTGCCGAGTTCTAGGAACGATGGTGCACTGTGAGGTCGACCGGGCGACGCGAGGTGACGCCGAGTCACCGCCCGCGCCAGCCCCCGAGCGTGCGAGGTCGGCCGAGCGACGCGAGGTAACGTCGAGTGGCCGTCCGCGCCAGCCCCCGAGCATGCGAGGTCGGCCGTGCGACGGGATTACCGTCGAGTCGCCGCCTGCGCTAGCCCCCGAGCGTGCGAGGTTGGCCGAGTGACGTGAGGTAACGCGAAGTCGCTGCCCGTGCTAGCCCCTGAGCGTGCGAGGTCGGCCGAGCGACGTGAGGTAATGTCGAGTGGCCGCGCGCGCCAGGCCCCGAGCATGCGAGGTCGGCCGCGCGGCAGGAGGCAACGCCGGGTGGACGTGCACCAGCCCCCGAGCATGCGAGGTCGGCTGCGAGGCGGGAAGCAACGCCAAGTAGTTTCTATGCTGTAAAAGGTCAATACAAAATTATGTAGCTTGATATAAAATAGCTCAAAAATTTGATCGGCGTCAAAATAAGCTCTTGCGCGTCATTTCTTGACAGGCCATGTAAGTTCCCCGGGTAGTTAGCCTATTACGTTTAAGCACCTAGTCTTGCTGACCACTACTCACAGAGAGGACGGCTTACCACGACTACAATGCACTCATGGAGGCTTAGTTGTAGGTGGCACGCAAGATCGAAGTTTCATGGATTAAGGCGAGTGCTACCCAAGTACTTTTAATAACCGTCGAGACATATTTGACATGAAGAAAACATCACTATAGTCGGAACTGTGTGAAAAAAGGCACTAGAGTGCACCGAGCATGTCGGCAATTGTCACATGGACATGGGGAAAAAGCTACGCACATGGAGGTCCGTATAATCCATAAGATTAAAACAAAAATAAAATAAGATAAAAACACTTAGCTTCATTAGAGGCCGAGTTTAAAATCGACGAGCCATCGTTGTCATGATGTTAGGGCTGACGGCGAAGATGAAGAGCCGCAAGCCGTCGTGGAGTCGAGTCGCTGCAATAGCAGGTCGTCGTGCTCGCCACCTGTTGGTCACAGAGGTCGTGAGGCCGCCATGCTTGCAGTAGGGCCGATCGCAAACTTGCAGCTTTCCCTAGGACATGTATAGCCGCGCTACAAATCCTGTGATGGTCAAAGGACGCATGATCCATGGCCTGCTAAGTAATTGTGACCTGATCCTCACATATTTAAGAAACAAGTACAAAAGTGATAAGTATTGGTCAGCCTCCCTAATTGATATATACTAGATTGGAATAGAATAGAATATGTGATTGAATAAAAAGAACACGCTTCCCTGTTAACTCGTTGGCTTGCTTCAAGCCACCCGTCATGCACTCATGCGCACGTAGATGTAGAACAGACTTAAAAGCGCATGCACTACAACAGTGCATCCACGTTTGACTTTGTAGATTAACTGCCGATCTGACCAACATACCTACTCGGCTACACCATTTGCATGTGCAGCGCCGCCACGTGATGGTGTTGGTCCCTGCCGCGCACCTCGGCACCGCCTGGGTGGGTTTGGTGGGTTTCTCAGATCCTACCTGGCGCGCCAACTTTCGGACCTTAGGACCGGCAATCCACCTAGGGGTACCCGAGTGGTTGATTTGTAGGCGAGGGTTCATCGAGCGAGTAGCTTGATGGTACACAGGAGGCACTGATTTAGACAGGTTCGGGCTACCCGGACGTATAATACCCTACGTCCTGTGTCGGTGTTTGTGTTTGTATTGCTGGAACTCGGCCAAGCTTCAGGAAGCAAGGACGAGCAAAGGGTTACATGATGGCATATTGATTGTCTCTCATGGGGTTGCCCTAGGCCGCCTTATATAGGGCGACAGACTAGGGTTTACAAGTCGGTTTCAATCTAAATCTACTGGATTACGACTAAGGAATATATCCGAGTCGGTTACAACAAGATATCCCGAGATATCCGGCCGTGTCTTCATCAAGCTTGTTCATCAAGTCGGGGATTCCTTGTGGGCCGCCTAGGGGTCGGCCCACAACCTTGTCAGGTGTGGGCCCAGGTTGGTGCAGTCTCCTCTGACAGTGGGCCCAGTGGTACCCATATCCCACAGGGTGGGCACCCGAGGCATAATGGATCTCGACCGAGTACTTCTCACAGTAGTCTTGGAATTCTTCAATGGTGAATATTGATCCCAGATCTTCGATGATGTTATGGGGAACGCCGAATCTCTGGACAATGCCGTCGAAGAACTTGATCAAATTGTCTGCCCTGGCGTGTACCAATGGCATTGCTTCAATCCACTTGGTGAACTTGTCGATGGCTACAATAAGCCACTCGAATCCTCCTGGAGCTTTAGCTAGAGGTCCCAAAAGATTGAGGCCCCAACAAGCGAAGGGCCAAGATAAGGGGATAGTATTGAGTTCGTGAGCTGGGACATGAGCTTGGCGATAGTCTTCTGCATCTGCTTTAGCTGATGGCCAGAAGAATCCAGCCCTGTAAGCCTTCCCAACTAGTGTACGGGAGGCTGTGTGATTGCCGCATACACCCCCATGAATTTCTTGTAGTAATGCTCTCCCTCGGTCAGCTGTGATACACTTCATCAAGGCCTTGATCGAAGCCCTACGTCGATAAAGCGTATTGTCTACCACAACATAGCTTGCAGCTCGACGTTTAATACATACTTGTTCTTTTTCACCCTCTAGAAGTTTGTGGTCTTTCAGGTACTCGATGAAACGAGTCATCCGGTCGGTGTCGATTACCATGACCTGTGTGCCTGGCTGGGCCTGAGTGGGAGTAGTTTCTTCAAGTGTCGGCTCCTTAATGGATGTCTGATGTAGTTCGTGAACGAATATTTCCGCTGGGACTTCCGTGCGACGTGATCCTAGCTTGGATAAAGCATTGGCAGCAACATTGTAGTCGCGAACAACATGGTGAAATTCCAAGCCGTAGAAATTACACTGAAGCTTGTGGACTTCTTTGACGTAAGCATCCATCATCTCTTTAGAGGCGTCCCAATCTTTATTAACTTGGTTGATAGCGACAGCAGAATCGCCGAATACAACAAGTTGTTTGATACCAAGCGCTGCGGCCAGGCGGAGCCCGTGCATCATGGCTTCGTACTCTGCTTCATTATTAGTGACTTGAAACATAATTTATAAGGCATAATTGAGCTGATCACCTATGGGAGATATGAGTAGTACACCGTCTCCTCCGCCTTCTAGCTTCAACGATCCATCAAAGTACATGACCCAATGCTACGGACGAGTAGTTGTCCTGGAGTATTGTATCTCTATCCACTCGACCGTGAAATCAGCAAGGGCTTGAGACTTGATGGTCGTCTGGGGAGCAAAGTCGAGGTGATATGCTGCAATTTTTGCCTTCCACATGCATATATGTCCAGTCGCGTCAGGATTGTTGAGGATTTCGCCCAGCGGGAACTTGGTGACAACAGTTATGTTGAAGGCCTGGAAGTAGTGCCTTAGCTTCCATGAGGTGATGAAGATTGCGTAGAGTAGCTTCTGGAGTTGAGGGTAGCGAATCTTGGACTCGGAGAGTACTTCGCTGATGTAATAGATAGACCTCTGTACTAGAAATACATGGCCTTCTTCTTGTCGTTCGACCACCATAACTGTAGTGACCACGTGAGTAGTGGCTGCGATGTACAGATACAGATGATCGCCTTGTGTTGGTGCTGTTAGCACTGGGGGAGTAGACAGATATGCTTTGAGTTGTTCGAAGGCTGTGTTTGCCTCATCAGTCCATATGAACTGGTCTTGAGTAGCTTGAAGAAAGGTAATCCCTTTTCTCCAAGCCTTGAGATGAATCTGTTCAGGGCGGCGATGCAGCCCGTGAGCTTCTGCACGTCTTTAACATTTTTCAGCGCTTCCATGTTAAGGATAGCCGTAAATTCAGTTGGATCTGCCTCGATACCTCTATTACTGACCATGAAGCCCAGTAGTTTCCCTACTGGTACGCCAAAGATGCACTTGGTCGGATTCAGCTTCCATCGGAACTTTCTGAGGTTATCGAAGGTTTCCTGTAGGTCAGTGATGAGATTCTCTAGTTCTCTTATCTTAACAACCACATCATCAACATATGCCTCTACATTGCGCTCAATTTGTGTTGTGAAGCATTTTTGTTTGGCTTATTGATATGTGGCTCCTGCGTTCTTCAATTCGAAGGACATAGTTGTGTAGTAATATGCGCCGAAGGGAGTGATGAATGAAGTCTTGATCTAGTCTTCCTTCTTCAGGGCTATCTGATGATGCCCTGAATAGCAGTCAAGGAAGCAGAGTAGTGCACATCCAACAGTGGAGTCCACGACTTGATTAATGCATGAGAGAACCATAGGATCCTTTGGGCCTTGTTTGTTGAGATATGTGTAGTCAACACACATCTGCCACTCATTGTTGTTTTTCTTTCTGACCAAGACAGGATTGGCCAACCACTCTTGATGGAAGACTTCTTTGATGAAGCCAGCCGCGAGTAGTTTGGCGATCTCTGCCTTAATTGTGTTGTGTCGATCTTGAGCAAATCATCATAACCGCTACTTCTTGGGCTTCGCGTTCTTGTCAATATCAAGTTTGTGCTCGGCAAGCTCCCTAGGAACACCAGGCATATCAGATGGTTTCCAAGCAAAGATATCTTTATTATTTTGAAGGAACTTGATGAGCGTGTCTTCCTATTTATAATCTAAGTCTGCCCCTATAAGGGCAGTCCTGGACAAGTCGCCCATCCCAAGATCTACAGTTTTAAGCTGTACTTCTTCGGAGGGCTTGAAGCTGGTGCTGGCAGACTTCTTGCTGGGTACTTCTAGGTCTTTCTCCTTTGACTGCTTGGCCAAAACGAGTACTTCGAGCATCTGGATGGGGACTTGTGAGGTAGCGGCGAACTCCATGGCTTCCACGTCGCAGTCGTAGGCAATCTTCAGGTCTCCCTTTAGGGAAAGTACTCCTTTTGGAGCGGGCATCTTGAGAACGAGGTTCACGTAGTGGGGAATCGCCATGAACTTGGTGAGGGCTGGTCGCCCAAGGATCGCATGGTACGAAGTCTCAAAGTCTGCCACTTCGAACTTGATGTACTCAGTCTTGAAGTTGGCTTCTATCCCGAAGGTAACTGGCAGCGTGACCTGACCTAGAGGGATTGCGGCATTGCCTGGTACAATGCCGTAGAACGGGGACTCTGTGGGCTTCAGGTACTTGGTGATGTGAAGGCCCATCTTCTTGAATGTATTTGCAAAGATGACATTGAGCCCACTGCCTCCATCAATGAGTACCTTGGTCAGTCTGGCTTGTGCCACGACTGGATCCAGGACTAGTGGGTATCTTCCTGGATTGGCAAAGTTGGTCCACCGATTCGCTCTGGAGAACGTGATAGGGACTTCTGACCACTTCAGGTATGTTGGGGTGGCTGGTTCAATCGCCATAATCTTGCAAAGGGTTAGCTTCTTGGCAAGCTTCGACTGGTTTAGTGATTCACTGCTGAATAGGACTACTACGACGTTCTCGACTTGGGGGTAGCCATTGCTGGGATCTTTGTCGTCCTTGTCAACCTTCTTGTCGGCCTTGTCATCCTCAGGGGTTTGCTTGTCAAACTCCTACTTCAGATGGTAGCACTTTGCCATCGTGTGCTTGCCGTTGGGATGGTAGGGGCAAGGGCCGTTCATGACGTCTACCGCTGAATGGTTCTTGCAAGTAGGGCGTATTGTCTGGCTTGCGCTTCTTGTTGTCGCGATTGAAGTCGCGATTGTTGGAGTGATGGTTGCGACGATCGTTGTTGTCCTTGTTGTTGTCGCGATGCGTGTCAAAGCATTCGTGTTCACGGTCGTCTTGATCGGCCCACTCGGTGACTATCCGCCTTAGTTCGCTGATGTCCTCGGGTCGTCGTCTTCCAAACTCACGGTGTAGTTCTCTTGTGTAGAGGCCGTTGTGGAAGCAGTCGATGACCACACGGTCGGAGATATCTACGATCATATCTCTTTTATCAAACAACCTCTGAATGTACTTGCATAAGGTCACTCCGGGTCGTGCCCAGGTTCCCTGGAAGTTGGTTGTGAATTTCCTGGTGAGGTCATCCCAGGAGTCGATGGACTCGGGGCAGAGGCCCTCAAGCCATGTTAGTGGTGTGGTGTCCAGCATGATGGGAAAGTAGCTGACTTTGATGTTGTTGGAGCCTCCTACCATCTGGATTGCAGTCGAGTAGATCCTCAGCCATTGTTCAGGGTCTTGCTTGCCCGTGAACTTCTCGATTCCAGTAGGCTTAAACTTGCTTGGCCACTGGATATTCTTGATGCGCTTGGAGAAAGCTGGGAACCCATCGTACTTGTCCCTTGGTGAGCGATCGTCCCAGTAACTAGAGTTGCTATGGTCGGAGTCATACTGTCGACCTCGGTTCCCCTCGTTTTGTCACGGTCGATGATTACGCCGGGGTGAATCTTGGTTATGGTGTCGAGGATGATCCTGATCGCGCGGATTATCACGCTCTCGTGGATGATCGTTGTCCTGGGGATGGTCACGATCACGTGGCCGGTCGTTGTCGCGAGGACGATCTTGGTGGCATGGGCGATCGTGGTCGCGGGGGCGATCTTGATCGTGTTGGCGAGGAGGTCCACAGCGGCAGTAGTATTCTTTGTGTCGGCGTAGTTCTGACTCAACGCATAGCTATCTACTCGTCTGGATTACAGAATGAGCATCGCGATTGGCGTTGATGGTGTTGCGAAGATCTCCGTCGCGTGGTTTTCCACCGTCTTGGTTGCGACGACGTCCTCTGTCTTGGTTCTGACCACGGCCAGCGTCTTGACCGCGTCTACGGCTTCCTGTCGTGGCTGTTGTTGGCACTCCTTACGGCCTACAGATAAATCCGCAAGCGGATGGATACCGATGTAGCTTTCACCTGGGAGTATTCCAAGGTATCGATTTCCACGTGGAACGAGAAGTGAGTTAATTCTAAACTAAGTTGTCCAAGGGTTACAGAATGTGATGGATGAAGTGGATGACAACAACAAAGAGGGAAGAGAAGCGATGAGAGGGTAGAGAGGGTACAAGTCTGATAGAGGCACTCTACTGATTAACTGAGCGGATCAGAGGGTACAGATAGATACTTGCTTTGGGACAATAGAGCCTATGACACGCAGAAAGGGATGAGAAGGGGTGTCACCAATCCTACAATCTAGGATCCTGCAGGCCGAGACGAACATGATGGACTAAGTAGGCCGTATAGGGCTGTCACCACCTAACAGCTACCACCTCCGTAGACTCGGGGACAAACTATGTTAACCTCAAGTATAGGCACCACGCCTACACTAGTCAGTTAATAGTTATCTCCTATAGAAAGACAAGCACCCAAGCCAAGCAACCAGTATACAATTATACCAATCAACTAAGCATTGAACGAAGAACTCGCAAGTAAATAAAAGTAGAACTGACTGCTCAATTAATTAGGAAGAGATACAAGAGTTACCAGACACGACCCGGATGTCACTCGAAGCAGAGCCGCATCCATAGAGGTACAGCTGGAAGAGGGGCCGACACTCTGGCTCCTCTCCGGACGCTCACATCTCCTCTCTCCCTATCTTCTAAGTATGAAAGTGGCAGAGCTTCGATAAGGAACTTCTCTCTTGTATTGTGTCTTTCGGGTGAAGGAGGGCCTCTGTTTATAGCAAGGAAGGGCAGTGGAGGATGGAGCAGCAGCCAAGCAACCATAGGGAGGTGACCGGCTGATTCGGCCGAACAAGCTGGTTCGGCCGAACCGAGCAATTTGGCCAAATTGCCATGTGGCACCGCATTGTTGCTGAGGCGGCGTAGAGTTGGTGCATCACCTGGGGGCGGTTTGGGTGAATTGGGGGATTCGGCCGAATTGGGGGATTCGGCCAAACTGGGCTTTTGGCCTAGTGGCTTTAGGAACAACTAGTACTCAACAATACTCGAATCATTAGCAAAGTATTAACTCACCATTTTACCTATGGGGCTTATAGCAATCTCCTTTTCTTGGGTGGTTGAAAGGTTGAACAGTTTGATTTAGTTTTATTCCACTCTACTATTTTCAGGATCCCATCTCAGAGTTTCCAGAATTTTGTGAAAAATGTAAGTTTGTTCCTCAATTGGCACACTCAATCACTCAAGCGGTATTTGAATCCTCCCCAAAGGCTTGTGCCTTCTTTTCATCCTAAAATCTAATAAGGCTTTTTGTGTGGCTCAGGGACAAAGGGTGAAGGCCTACTTGCATCTTATATTTTTCCAAGTCAAAGACATGATCTTTGGGGAACCAAATCACACCTTTAGATCGAGAAGTGCAAGTGTGTGGAATATGTGGAGTGGAATGTGGTGGAACTCCTTGGGATGATTCTTCCTCTCCTTGACTTATTTTCGAGAACATGGGTTATTTCTTTTTGCTCATATTTTTGCCATACCACTTGGCTTGCTTTTCATATTTCTTATTTTTGCCATGCTCTTTGGCATGCTCTATTTTTTCTCTTTCTTTTTTCCATGCTCTTTGGCATGCTTTTCTTTTTGCATAGCCCATGTCTCTGTTCAAGGATATTTGGAGAGGAGATCATAGAACATGGAGCATTTATTTTGTGTATGGATGATGGCAATATTTGCTCTCCCATAGTAGGAATTGTAGGTGAGTGTGGTGTGTATGTGAATCTCGGTCTTGAAAGCATGAAAGATTCCTCACAATGGACACAACAATTTGACAAAGCTCACTAAGATAACAAGCAGCACATGCGTAGAAGGTTTTCAACTAAGCTTAACGTATGGCTTTGGTAGGAATTCCGAACCAATGAGGAACTTTATTTTATTTTTGAAAGCATAAAACATCTGAGATTTTCACCATACTAAGAGCAGAAGTAGAACTTAACCACAATCTCACTATATCATTCCTCACAACAACTTAGACTTGGAATAAAGCATGTGATCCCACAAGGTTCAGGTTCATTTTTACTCATGCAAATTAACTTAAGTAGTACTGGGCAACTAGTTGAAAACAAAGCACTTGCAAGATTAATGACAGAGCAACCATTCATCATTTCCAAGGTGAGAGGCATATGGTTCATTCCATGCATAATTGGGGGTTATTTTATTCAAGTGAAATATTTTTGGTATTTTTATTTTAAGATGGAAATAAAATAGGAAGGGAAATGGCAAATGCAAAATCAAAGTGCTCAAAGGAACACAGAACATACCTGGTGGGGGTCCTCCCCCAAGCTTGGATCTTTCATTGGTAGGGTCGAAACCTTGAGAAGTACTCCATCATCTGGTTCATCTGCTGTTGGACATCATACCTTATAGAGTCCAGCACACCGCTATTCTCTTGATGATATTGAGAATGGCGCGCCCATGTTCCTTCAATGTTCCTGGTACGGTCGTCGAGGTGATCGACTCGGTCGGAGATATAGGACGACTCCCGACCGATGTCATAGCTACTGGGTGTAGAGAAGCGTGCGGACTGAGAGTGCCCAGGGAAGTAAGGTTGGGTGGCACTGTCGTACCCCCTCCATACCATCCCTGGGAATAATCAGAGTCCGTACTCAGCGTGCGTGTGTGCAAAGTGGTTGAGTCGGGCTGGTTCGGCTGAACCAACCAGCTCACCCAAACAAGCCAGTTCGCCAAAACCAAATGGTTTAGCTGAACGGATCATCCTACGTGTTCTAGTCCTGTTCTTCCACTGTGTCGTCCCTGTACTTATGCAACATCTGTTAAATTGGGCATTCTCTGACTGGCTCAACAGCAACAATCAGAGCATTATTTTGGACAGTTCAAACTAAGATTTTTATTTTATATTATTTTATTCATCAAGCTAAATTTGGGGAAACAAAATTGGAAGGGAAATAAAGAGAGCACCTCCTATACAATGATCTGAGCAAAAGGGAAATTGAAATGGGAAATAAATTTCAACTAATGGTGCTCTACAAGATGCAACCACATGACATCGACTCTATAGGTGGATCATAAAGGTCTAGATGTCATGTGGCTTTGGCGAGCTTCATGAATTTTGTTGTGAATGCTTGGCAGAGGACATTGATCTTGTCATTCCTTGTCTATCTGCCAAGGCTCGCCTTCAGCGACCTTCTCATCCATGTTGTTCAATTTCCAGCATGTTTGTGCTAGCTTTTCTTTCAGGTTCTACAACTGTGGGATCCTCTTCTTCCTCCTCGGAATGTTCCATCACATGGCTCTCCATTTGTGGGTTTAGAGAATTTTGCTTGTGATACTCTTGGAGATGGAACCCTTGGGTGAGCAAAGGTCTTTGGGTGGCCATGGTGGCTAGGTATGCTGACTCTATGTTCCGGAAGGTGACGGAGGAGGACGACGGTCTCCAGAATAAATCGAGAAGACTCGATCAAAAAACAACTTTCCTGATGTTTCCCTCACGACTCCGGGATAAGATGGGATAGAGATAGGATCTAAGATTCAAATGGATGCGCATGGGCCAAGGGTTGCCTTCGGCCGAACAATGGTTTGGCCGAAGTGGAGCAGTTTACCCGAACCAAAGTGGGTTGGTATGCCCAAAGTGCACGAAAGTGCCTATCCATCTCATTGACGATCTTTTGCAGAATGTTCTTGATCTGCGTATTGGATGTTCTGGTTGACCACAAGTTTGGGGGTTATAAGGTGTGTCTATAAAAATGCGGCTCCCCCAAATTTGAATATTACCGGAGCAGATATGGTTCATCCCATAGGTTAAGTCTGCTCTCGTAAACCAATCTTTTCCTATTTTCACCTGATGGGATGTACCCAGACACCATGAAGTTGACTATGTTGGCGTACCACGGCTCTAGTATTGTGACCTTGAGGAGCGTATCATCCCGTAAGAAATCATCAATGAGGTGATCTAACGGGACTTGTATCCGAGACAGACCCAACGGATGAGTCTCGGTTTCGCATCCTATTTGGTCAAAAGATACTTCAGAGCAACATGGTCTGAATAGACTATGACCTTTGCCCTAACTCGGTAGGACCAGAATTTGTCTATAACAAACACAACTGCTAAGAGCCAGTGAGCGTTATGCTAGCGTATGAGATAGCATAAAGCTTCTTGTCCTTGGTTTGGCCCACAACAACTCCTACAGCATAATCGCTCACATCACACATGATTTCTAGTGGGATGCTCCAGGCGGGAAGCTGGATGATCGGAGCGAAATTGAGTGCTTTCTTGAGGGTGTGAAAGGAAGCATAGCACTCTTTATCAAAGATGAGAGGGGTTTCCTTGGCTAGGAGATTAGTTAACGACCGGGCTATTATAGAGAAATTTTCGATGAAACACCTATAAAGCCCGGCGTGGCCAAGGAGACTATGAATCCCCTTTATGTTGGTGGGAAGTGTAGGCATAAGATCATGTTTAGGAGTAGGATAGGGGAAGATGATTGCTTCTGACTTTGAATCTAGTCTTTCCTCGGTCAAAGATGAATCTTTGTGACACTTTCCTTGCGACCCCAAGATAAGATGAGATAGGGATATGATGTGTATGTTGATTACTAGTAATCCCTTCTAAATCTTGGACAGAGTGATCTTTCTCTAGGACAGTGAGAATATGTTGAGTTTCAACATCAGAGGGCATGTCACTAATGGTCACTGGAGTTTGTTTGTCCCTAAAGAGGAAGGCATCCTTTTATCCAGAGGGAAGAGGCTTAGGCTCGATTGGAGGATGAATTTCTTCTACCTCCATAAAGAATTGGGCATCTTCTTCTAGGATAGGCTGCTCTAAGTCTGCCAGAGTTGTTAACATGACTTCCTCTACAGGGTCAGGATCGGGGTCCGTCACTATTTGTGGGTTCAAGGAATAGGAATAAGAGACTGGGACAGGTTCTTCTCCGATCCTAAGTTCTACTAGCTGGTTTGTTGGTGATTTTTCCAGGATTTTCATGATTGGCCTACCAATAAAGATGGAATGTGTGGAATCATTGGGCAGGTCAAAGATATGGAAATCCAGGAAAAGTTTAAGGTCATTAATCTTAACGGGTGTGACCCGCAAGATCCCTAAACAATCGAGGATCCTTCCCGATGTAAACCTTAGTCGTTTTTTAGATGATGACCATGGTTCCTCGGGGAGTTGAGCTCGCACCAAAGAGCTAGAGATTATGTTGATTCCAAGGCTCGGGTCGTACCCGATTTCCTTGTCTATGCCCATAACATCACAAAAGATTGTTCGAATTCTCTTGGGCATCTTAACGACCTCGATTGAGGCTTCAGCCTCGTCAAGCCATTTCCGACTCATGATGGCAGAGAGACATCCTAAGTACTCTCTCTGATATTCTAGTGCTTCCTTGTCAGCTAGTGGATCCTTTTGCTCTACAAATTGTTCCAATGGGAAACTTGTTGCACTCCCTACATTATCGAATAGATCATCGTCAAAATCGTAGGGAGTGGTGTAGAGGGGATGATAGTAGTCCAGGCTAGAATATAGTGGTGGTTTGAAATGAGCATCCGGTTTTGATGGAACAGAAGAGCTGATAGATTTGGATTGCAAATGTATAGGCTCTTTAGGTTTAGACTGTTTCTCTTCTTCATCGGGGTGTTCGTCATAGACTCCAGTGTAGGGAGTGTCATCCAAGATACGATCCAGGATTTTCCTCGCTTCACTAGGAACCAAATGAGAAAATGACCCTCCTGAAGCTGAGTTCAAGAAAGTGGTGGTTACGGGGCAAAGGCCAAGACTGAAATGTTGTAGAATGATAGGTTCTGATAAGCCTAGGTTGGGTCTAGAAGCCAAAATTTCCTTGAAACGGGCCCAGGCAGCTCCTAACGACTCTCCCTCTAATTGCTTAAAGGTAAGGATTTCGATTCGGAGGCTGGCTAGCTTGGAAACTGGGAATAAATTTAGGCAGAATTTTTCTCTAAGGATTTTCCAGCTCCCTTCCATATTTTTGACAGACAGAGAGTACCATTTCTTTGCTCCTCCCGTTAATGAAAATGGGAATAGCTTCCATTTAAGCGTCTCTTGTGTCATGCTCGATATGGTGAGGAAACAACAGAGTTGCTCAAACTCTCGTAAATGCGCATAGGGACTCTCAACATTCATTCCTGAGAACGTTTTCTCTCGAACCATGGCTATGAAGCCGGGGCGCAGCTCATAGCCGGGTGTGTGGATGGGATGTGATGAAGGTGGAGGCTCCAAACAATCGCCCTTTGGAGCCGAATGTTGACGTAAGGTAAGAGTGGAATCCATGTGGTGGACGGTGGGATACACAGATAACTTGGGTTCGGAATCAGAACAGCTACCATTCCCCGGCAACGGCGCCAGAAAGCTTGTTGGCACTCCTTACGGCCTACAGCTAAATCCGCAAGCGGACGGATACCGATGTAGCTTTCACCCGGGAGTATTCCAAGGTATCGATTTCCACGGGGAACAAGAAGTGAGCTAATTCTAAACTAAGTTGTCCAAGGGTTATGAAATGGGATGGATGAAGTGGATGACAACAACAAAGAGGGAAGATAAGCGATGAGAGGGTATAGAGGGTATGAGTCTGATAGAGGCACTCTACTGATTAATTGAGCGGATCAGAGGGTACAGATAGATACTTGCTTTAGGATAATAGAACCTATGACACACAGAAAGGGATGAGAAGGGGTGTCACCAATCCTACACTCTGGAATCCTGCAGGCCGAGACGAACGTGATGGACTACGTAGGCCGTATAGGGCTGTCACCACCTAACGGCTACCACCTTCGTAGACTCGGGGAAAAACTAAGTTAACCTCAAGTATAGGCACCATGCCTACACTAGTCAGTTAATACTTGTCTCCTATTGAAAGACAAGCTCCTAAGCCAAGCAACCAGCATACAATTATACCAATCAACTAAGCATTGAACGAAGAACCAACAAGTAAATAAAAGTAGTACTGACTGCTCAATTAATCAGGAAGAGATACAAGAGTTACCAGACACGACCCGAATGTCACTCGAAGCAGAGCCGCATCCGTAGAGGTACAGCTGGAAGAGGGGCCTACACTCTGACTCCTCTCCGGACGCTCACCTCTCCTCTCTCCCTATCTTCTAAGTATGAAAGTGGCAGAGCTTCGCTAAGGAACTTCTCTCTTGTGTTCTATCTTTCAGGTGAAGGAGGGCCTCTATTTATAGCAAGGAAGGGCGGTGGAGGATGGAGCAGCGGCCAAGCAACCATAGGGCGGTGCCCGGTTGATTCGGCCGAACCGAGCAATTCGTCCGAATTGCCATGTGGCACCACCTTGGTGCTGAGGCAGCGTAGAGTCAGTGCATCACTTGGGGGCTGTTCGGCCAAATTGGGGGATTCGGCCAAACTGGGCTTTTGGCCCAATAGCGCTCTCCTGCACCGCCTCTCCCTCCTGGACCTTCTGGGCTGCTTGTATGTGGTGGTCTTTGTGTTGGTTCGGCCCATAAGTGATGTGTCGATGGTCCAAGTGTCTTGCACGGTCGTCGCTCGGTCATTGCTGACGTGGATGGCCTTCCGGCTGTGCTTCGCGTCGTCTACGGCTAAGGGGGGTAACCAGCCGAATCATGTTGTTCGGCCGAATCGGTTAGTTTCGACCCCAATAGCATGTATTTGTCATTAATGTACCTGCACAAGTGAAACACACCAAAACTCATGGAACTTTATTAGAAGTAAACCTAAGTGCATGGAATGTTGCATAAAGCCTCTTTTATTGCCGAGTATTGGTGGTCGAAAATGAGCCGTAACGTCCGCCAACAGCTGTGGACGCCTCGCGTGGAGCACCTAACGTGGCTCCGGTGCGCCTACTTCCCGACGTGTGGTGGCTTGACACTTTTGCGCACCGTTTCCAGGAGTGTGAGTACTTGTCTGACTGATGAAGTGTTGGGCATGGCTGTTGACACTTCTTACGGTCCACTATCAGGATTGCTGTTGGTGGTCGTTACAGCCCAAATCCGACCACCAATACTCGGGAATAAATGAGGTTATATGCAACATTTCATGCACTTAGGTTTTATTTCCAATAAAGTTCCACGAGTTTTGGTGAGTGTCACTTGTGCAGGTACAACTACGACAAATATGTGCTATTGGGGCTGGAAATGACCAAATGGGCCAAACGACTACGTTCGGCCGGTTACCCCCCTTAGCCGAGCAGACCACCGGGAGTCGTCCACGTCAACAATGACCAAGCGAACACATCACACGACACGTGGGCGACCGCCAACTCATCCAGGACCATGCCACGTCACTCTGGGCCAGATCAACATGAAGTCATGCATCAGGAGGAAGCCCAGGGGGTCCAGGCAGCAGAGGCGGTGCTGGGGAGGCCGGCCACGGGCCAGGCCCAGTTCGGCCGAACTGGGCCCTTCGGTCGAACCGCCCCAGCTGGAAACCGACACCAGGGAGCCAATCCTGGCCGTGGGAAGCAAGGTCGGCAGATCCTCTGGTTCGGGCGAACTGGGGAGTTCGGCCGAACCGACCTGTTCGGCCGAACCGCCTCCCCTCGCCCGAAATCCCAGGGGGTACCCCCCTGGCTTCCTTGGCCGCTACCCTGCCTCAACCGCCTCGGACTTCTATAAATAGAGGGTCACTTTCACTTGTAAACACACACCAAGCCAAGGAGCTTATTTCCACTTTCATTCTAGTAGAGTTAGGATAGTTTAGTTGGGAGTTAGAATTGAGTCGAGCTTTGCCTCGGAGGTTGCGGAGTCGTCTTCAGAAGCTCTGGTAATAGCTCTTGTATCTTTTACTTTTCCTTTTGTAAGACTTCGAGTTATCAATATAGTTATCTTTATCACATTTCCTTTGTCATTAATATCTTCTACTTTATCCTAGTTGCAAATATATCTTGCTTAGACTATAGTCAGTTATAGTTCTAGTGCTTGTAGTCTTGTTTAATTCTTTGTCTTGGCTGGTTCTTCGATCTTGCTTGATACTGGAGGTGAATTGTCACCAAGAGTATTGACAAGGTTGCTTGCTCTTGCTAGCAGAGTAAGTAGTCGTTGCCTAGTGTAGGAGTGGTTCCTAGACTAGTCGGTGGCCTTAGTTTATTCCCGTCGCAACGGAGGTGGTAGCCGAGAGGTGGTGACAGCCCTTTCGGTCTTCGTAGCCCATCACGTTAGTTCCGGTCCGTAGGATTCCCCAGTTGAGTAATATTGGCACCCTTCTCATCCCTTTCTGTGTGTTCACCGGTTCCCTTGTCCCGATGCTAAGACATTAGAGTTATTCCGGATCTCCTAGTGCTGGCTCTGTAGCCGCTGTATATCTAAGCTAGAGTGACATAGGTAGATAAAGAATCCAGGAGTCCTCTATCTCTTCTCGTTGTGCTCCCAGCTATCTATCTCTTCTCTCTCTTACCTGAGTATCCCTTGAGCTGTGTGTCCGGTATATCCACTCCTATCCAATACCGTTATCCCCTGTCTTGTCTAGTCGTGTACCCTTCTCTGATAGTCTCGAATATCTGTTCACTAGTAATCTTGCCAAAGCTTCTCTGCGGAAATATAAATTACGATACCTCGGAATACTCCCAGGTGAAGTGCTACAGCGGTGATTCTGTGCGCTTGCAGAATATTTCTATATTTTACTAAGCCATAAGGAAAACCACTGAAACACTCCTTACCCCAGTACCAGGATTCTCAATTCTGATATTGGATCGTAAGAAGTGCCAACAAGCATTTCTGGCGTCGTTGCCGGGGAAGTCTTTGGCTAGATTACTTTTGAACCTTTATCTTGAGCTATCTTAGTTGAGTACCACTACTCAAGCGGGTTTATGCTTGCTCTGTTCATTGGTCTTTGTGGAACAGAGCAGTGCATGACTGGTTTCCAACTACCGTCAAACTTCCAAGAAAATCCGGAGTCATTTGTGAGAAAAGTACGACCCCGTGTTGTACCTCCTCAGAAGCAACTCCTTCTGACGAACCCAGTCCTTCCCGTCGTTGACCAGGCTACATTGAGGATGGCAACCAAGACGATCCGTGAGTTCTCCGCTCCATCAAGCGAGAACGTACGTATCGGACCAGCTCCGCCAGTCGGAGACGGTAACTTCGAGCAGAAGCCAGCCCTCATCAACATGGTACAGGCTAGCCCATTCTGCGGCAAGCCACACGAAGATGCCAATGCTCATCTCCAGCATTTCCTGGAGATTTGCAACACCTTCACCATCCGCGGAGTAAGTATCGATGCCATTCGCCTTCGTTTATTTCCATTCTCATTATTAGGCAAGGCGAAACAATGGTTTTATGCTAACCGCGAAGCAATAGATACCTGGGATAAATGCACTAGCGCTTTCTTGCTAAAATTCTTTCCGGTTGGGAAAACCAACGCCCTCTGGAACAAAATAGCTAGTTTCCAGCAGCTAAAAGATGAAACAGTCCCGGAGGCATGGGATCGCCTCCAGGACTATATTTCTGCTTGTCCTCACCATGGTATGCAGAGTTGGTTCATAATCCAAACTTTCTATCACGAGCTGAGAAATTCTGCCCGTGAGTACTTGGATGCTGCTGCTGGAGGCTCGTTCTTCTCTCTTGAGGAGAGTCGTGCGAAGGCCCTCATAGAGAAGATGGTCGAGAATCAAGGTTGATCCGACGATCGGACTCAACCAAAGACCCGAGGAGTTCACCAAGTTGAAGCTCTGGACATGCTCGCTGCCAAGATGGACCTCCTGATGAAGAAACAGGAGGCCCCTGCTCAAGAAACGGTGCAAGCCATGGACGCTCGCATGACCTGCGAAGTCTGTGGCAACACTGGCCATTCGGGGAATGACTGCCCCGAAACGCGAGAAGATGCCCACTATGTCAACAACTCCAACAACAACGGGTACCGACCGAACAACTACGGCAACCAAGGCTGGAGTCCGTGCCCAAACCTCCCTTTTGAGAGGCCTCAATAGGGTAACAATTTCAATTCCAGCAACTTCAATAATCAGTCGTCTCTTAGAGATCTTGTGTTTGGCCAGATGAAAATAACTGAAAACATCAATAAAAAGCTTGCTGCTAATGATAAAACACTAGAAGGCATAGACTCTAGGATGGAATCATTTTCTTCTGCTATGAAAAGTCTACTGAGCTTTAATAAAATGATAGAAACTCAAGTCGCTCAGTTAGCTGCTGCGGTTCCTATCCCTGAATCGGGGAAGATTCCGGGGCAACCCGAGCCTTCCATCGAGATAGTGAATTCCATCACTACGAGGCATGGTAAGATGCCTCGTAGTGTCTTCCGAACTAACCACGCAGGGAAGGTCGCATGCATCCAAGTGCTGACACTAAGATGGACCTACCTGCCGAGAGCTGCAAAAAGGGCGATCATCAAGACCTCTCCGGACAGGTAGGAAGATCCCGGAGTGCCCATCATTCAGTGCACGATCTGGAATCATCGCATTGATGATGCACTCTGCGATCTAGGGGCAAGCGTCAACATCATGTCTAAGGTATTATTTAAGAAATTACGCTACCCTACTTTGTCACCTACTACTGCATAGGTACAGCTTGCGGACTCAACCATCTGCTACCCCGAGGGGGTGATCCGAGAATGTACCGGTCCGAATCTGGGGACGATATGTCCCTGTGGACTTTGTTGTCCTCGACACAGGGAACGAGCATTCGTTTCCCCTTGTGTTAGGCTGACCATTCTTGAACACCACCTGGGCTAGGATCGATATGGATGCGAGAGAAATCTCGTTCCGTATCGACGGAAGGTTGACTTACTTCAAGTTTCAACCCCGGGTAGAGAAGAAGACAGAGCCACTCACACCGGAGCAGAGGAGCGCCGAGTGTTTCCTTAAGGCTCTCATTAATGGAGAGCTGGAAATACTCGGTGGTGAGCAGCTCAAGTGGAACGAGCCGACAAAACCAACAAGTGCGGAAGAAATGGATTTCCTCGTAAAGAAATACGAGGAAGAACAAGCGCTCTGGAATTCTCCGGAGACGCCGATCCCACCGCCACCGACACCGAAGAAGAAGAATAAGAAGATGTGGCGGAAGAAGGTTGCATCATCCGAGTCATCCACTCCGGGACCGGACGATGACAAAAGCAACTGAAGACAGGAGAAGTCCCGCTCGCGGACTTAAAAGCTGAGCTCTCGCCGCGAGGAAAACCGGTATGTATCCCATATTTCCCTTCCAATTTTTAATTTCTCAATTGCATTTGCATGTTTCCCTTTTCAAAATAAATGAACCACTTGAGAAATTAATTTGAGAGAGAGTAGAAAATTTTGCAAGCTTGGTTAGAAATAATTGGACACATGCTGAAATTTTACCTAGGGTGGATGTAATTGGTAACTTTTATCATTTTCATCCCTTCTAGAACATCTCCAATTATTTACCATCACCACCAACCAGCACCAAACATGTCTACCCCACTAAAATGGCTGCATACTCACCAATTATCACAAACATGGCAGCATGGGGGTGACTACACTAAAACCAACTTTGGTCATGTCAAGTTTGCATCTTACCTACCACTAAAAACCACTCATATGACCTGGGGGATTGTTGGCCACACAAAATTTCATGGAATCAAAGCAAGTGGAGGTGCTCCACTCAGGGAGGAGTGGACTGGCCACCAGGGCCTGGTTCGCCCGAACCACCCAGTTCGGCCGAACCAGGGACCTACCTCCCCTCGGCCTATAAATACTGGTGCGTTGCTTGCTTGCTCTCACACACTCATACACTCTGAAAAAATTCTGCTAGGAGCTCTCTCCCTCTCAAGTTCTTTGCTCTAGTACTTGCTCAAGTTCTCCCCAAGTTCTTGCTCAAGTTTTGGTTCACTTGCATCACTAGAAAATCCCAAAAATATTTTGCTTTTGTTGTGATCTTTGTGCTGAATTTCTGGACGATTTTGTGGTGGTCACCGACACCCACAAGAATGACTAACCTTTTGTGGTGGTTTTCATCCCCGCAAGAACGATTAACTATCTTGAATGACTGACCTGATTTTCTTGTGCTAACCATATATATTCAGTCCTTCGGGTAGTTGTTGTTGCACTAACCTTTTGCTGGAATGATGTCGAAGTTCTTCACTTCGCTCCGTCGTTCCACCTGGCTAGGCCGACGATCGGACGATGCTGGGAGTTCCCCAGCTCCGTCCGGAGTCTCGAGCCGGAAGGACATGAACGAGCACGGAGCAGCCGGCTCGGGATGGGGCCATGCCACGCCCCCAACCAGGCAGCTCCTGAGCGAGAGTGACATCAACCTTAGAACAGAAAGGGAGCGGAAAACCTTCAACGAGCTTCAGCTGAAGGAGTTCGAGCACACCTGTGTGTTTGAGCAAGATTTGCTCAGGGACACGGGGATGGACGTAGAGTTTACAGAAATCTTCCAGGCCATTGGCTGGGAAAATTTCTGGCACATCAACGAAGAAGGTTCGTACCTGCTCACCCTTGAATTCCTCTCAACTTTGGTTTCTGAAACTGGGGGGATTCGTTTTCGGTTTTTCAACCAAGAGTTCTTCTGCTCTTGGAGGGATTTTAGTTCGGGTCTCGGATTTTCAAGCCGTTGTTCATTAGACCCAAACAAAGCGCTTAAAAGATTTGACCGGGTGGCATTTTGGAAAAAAATTTCGGGGGATACCAACTGTCATGCACCACGCACGAACAGCATACATAACCCCACTTTGTGTTTCATGCATCGTTGAGTGTCTATGACGGTATTACCCCGGGCAGATTTGCGCCCTGTCAACACCATCGAGTTGCGGGTTCTTTTTGCCATGGTCAAGCAGATTCCCTATTCACCTGTGAAAGACATGGTTGGTCACTGGCTGTCTCATATTTCTCGTGCGGGTAGCATGGCGATGACTTCTCTAGTCACTCGCCTCGCTAACCACCTGGGCGTCCTTCAGGGCGCCCGGCTCACGTACATCGAGACAGCGCGTTCCGTCGTGGATGCCGAGCACTTCGTGCAAGCCCACATGATACGGCGGACGCCCGATGCAATGCTGGCAATGATTTACCGTGGATATACAACTGAAGTGCCTTTGCCCTGTGCAGCACTAAGGTTGTATACCATGCCAAAACTAACTCTTCAGTTGAGGACCGAGTCGGACGATTCTCCACCTTGGAGAGAGCCCGCTCGGCACAGCGTTGCAGGTGACGGACCCGTCACGAGGGGACGAGCCAGGCGTGATGCTGGGCTCACCACCTCACAGGAGCCGGAAGATGCACCACAAATGCCGCACCGACACACTTCCGCTTTTGAGGCCACCTACGACATGTACACCGGCGCTGGGACGTCCGGAGCAGGAGGCTCCGGGCAACACCAGGAGCCGAACTACTTCACCTCAGGACGCTGGGACTACGGCCAGGATACAGACTCTGAGTGGTCAGGGAGCCGGTATGGAGGGGGGTACGACAGTGCTTCCCAGCCATACTACCCCGGATACTCACAGTCCGCACGCTTCGACTACGGCCGGGAGATGTCCTACATCTCCGACCGAGTCGAGCTCATCGACGATCGTACCCGAGAGATTCAAGACACGCTATCCCGCCATTCTCAGTACCATCAAGAGAATAGCGGGATGGTGACGTCTATCCAGCATGACGTCCATGAACACGCGGAACAGCTGAGCCAGTACCTTTCAAGGCTCAACCCCTACCAGTGAAGAGTCCAAGCTTGGGGGAGGACCCCCACAGGTATGTCCCGATTTACCTAGCACTTTGATCATTTAATTTCCCGTTTCATTTCCCTTCATGTTAACTTGCATTTAAAAAAATGAAAATACCAAAAATATTTCCCTTAAACAAAATTTCCGTTGAATAAAATAACTCCCAGCTATGCATGGAATGAATCATATACCTCTCACCTTGGAAATGATGAATAGTTGCTCTGTCATTAATTTTGCAAGTACTTTGCTTCAACTAGTTACTAGATTGTGCTGGAGTTATTTGGCATGAGTAAAAATGATCCTAAAAACCTTGTGGGAGCACATGCTTTATTCCAAGTCTAAGTTGTTGTGGGGATTGATATAGTGAGAATTTGGTTAAGTTCTATTCTGCTTTTAGTACGGGGAAAATCTCGGAAATTTATGCTTTCAAAATAAAACAAGTTCCTCATTGGTCAAAATACCTACCAGAGCCATATGATAAGCTTAGTTGAAAATTTCTACTCATATGCTGCTTGTTATCTTAGTGAGCTTTGTCAAATTGTTGCGACCTTTGAGTGAAGCTTTCATACTCTTAAAGATCGAGACCCACGTACACTCACCACCTCTCACTTGCAATTCCTACACTGGGAGTTAGTAGACATTTTCCATCATCCATCCACAAAAATAAATGCTCCATGTTCTATGATCTCCCTCTCCAAATATTCTTGATAGAGACATGGGCTATGCAAAAAGAAAAGCATGCCAAAGAAGCATGGCAAAAATAAGAGAAAAAGAAAAGCATGCCAAAGAGCATGGCAAAAAGAAAGAGAAAAAGAAAAGCATGCCAAGTGGCATGGCAAAAATATGAGAATAAAAGATAGCCCATGTTCTCGAAAATAAATCAAGGAGAGGAAAATTCATCCAAGGAGTTCCACCATATTTCATTCCACCATACTCCATTCCACCATCCCACCATATTCCATTCCACCATATTCCACTCCATTCATATCCACACACTTGCACGTCTCGATCTTAAGATGTGATTTGTCTCCTCTGAGATCCGGTCTTTGACTTAGCAAAATATAAGATGCATGCATGCCTTCATCCTTTGTCCCTGAGCCACACAAAAAGCCATATTAGATGTTAGAATGAAAAAGAAGGCACAAGCCTTTGGTGAGGATTCAAATACACTTGAGTGATTGAGTGTGCCAATGAGGAACAATTTGTAGTTTTCAAAACTTATGAAAAACTCCGAGATGGGGACCCGAAAAGAGTAGAGTGGAATAAAACTGAATTTAAACTATTCATCCTTTCAACTGCCCAAGATAAGGAAATTGCTATAAGCCCCATAGGTAAAAAGGTGATTTGAAACTTTGCCTATGATTCAAGTATTTTTGAAGACTAGTTGTTTATAAGTTACCTGCAAAACAAATGACATTGTAGCAACTCCTGATCCACCGAGCCTAAGTTTATATCTTTGGTCGAGGACGAGCAAAGAGCTAAGCTTGGGGGAGCTTGTTGGCGGTCGTTACAGCCCAAATCCGACCACCAATACTCGGGAATAAATGAGGTTATATGCAACATTCCATGCACTTAGGTTTTATTTCTAATAAAGTTCCACGAGTTTTGGTGAGTGTCACTTGTGCAGGTACAACTACGACAAATATGTGCTATTGGGGCCGGAAGTGACCAAATCGGCCAAACGACTACGTTCGGCCGGTTACCCCCTTAGCCGAGCAGACCACCGGGAGTCGTCCACATCAACAATGACCAAGCGAACACATCATACGACATGTGGGTGACCGCCAACTCATCCTAGACCATGCCACGTCACTCTGGGCCAGATCAACATGAAGTCATGCATCAGGAGGAAGCCCAGGGGGGTCCAGGCAGCAGAGGCGGTGTTGGGGAGGCCGGCCACGGGCCAGGCCCAGTTCGGCCGAACTGGGCCCTTCGGTCGAACCGCCCCAGCTGGAAACCGACACCAGGGAGCCAATCCTGGCCGTGGGAAGCAAGGTCGGCAGATCCTCTGGTTCGGCGAACTGGGGAGTTCGGCCGAACCGACCTGTTCGGCCGAACCGCCTCCCCTCGCCCGAAATCCCAGGGGGTACCCCCCTGGCTTCCTTGGCCGCTACCGTGCCTCAACCGCCTCGGACTTCTATAAATAGAGGGTCACTTTCACTTGTAAACACACACCAAGCCAAGGAGCTTATTTCCACTTTCATTCTAGTAGAGTTAGGATAGTTTAGTTGGGAGTTAGAGTTGAGTCGAGCTTTGCCTCGGAGGTTCCGGAGTCGTCTTCAGAAGCTCTGGTAATAGCTCTTGTATCTTTTACTTTTCCTTTTGTAAGACTTCGAGTTATCAATATAGTTATCTTTATCACTTTGCCTTCGTCATTAATATCTTGCTTCTACTTTATCCTAGTTGCAAATATATCTTGCTTAGACTATAGTCAGTTATAGTTCTAGTGCTTGTAGTCTTGTTTAATTCTTTGTCTTGGCTGGTTCTTCGATCTTGCTTGATACTGGAGGTGAATTGTCACCAAGAGTATTGACAATATTGCTTGCTCTTGCTAGCAGAGTAAGTAGTCGTTGCCTAGTGTAGGAGTGGTTCCTAGACTAGTCGGTGGCCTTAGTTTATTCCCGTCGCAACGGAGGTGGTAGTCGGGAGATGGTGACAGCCCTTTCGGTCTTCGTAGCCCATCGCGTTAGTTCCGGTCCATAGGATTCCCCAGTTGGGAAATAGTGGCACCCCTTCTCATCCCTTTCTGTGTGTTCACCGGTTCCCTTGTCCCGATGCTAAGACATTAGAGTTATCCCGGATCTCCTAGTGCTGGCTCTGTAGCCGCTGTATCTCTAAGCTAGAGTGACATAGGTAGATAAAGAATCCAGGAGTCCTCGATCTCTTCTCGTTGTCCTCCCAGCTATCTATCTCTTCTCTCCCTTACCTGAGTATCCCTTGAGTTGTGTGTCCGGTATATCCACTCCTATCCAATACCGTTATCCCCTGTCTTGTCTAGTTGTGTACCCTTCTCTGATAGTCTCGAATATCTGTTCACTAGTAATCTTACCAAAGCTTCCCTGTGGAAATATAAATTACGATACCTCGGGATACTCCCAGGTGAAGTGCTACAACGGTGATTCTGTGCACTTGCAGAATATTTCTATATTTTACTAAGCCATACGAAAAACCATTGAAACACTCCTTACCCCAGTACCAGGATTCTCAATTCTGATATTGGATCATAAGAAGTGCCAACAAGCATTTCTGGCGCCGTTGCCGGGGAAGTCTTTGGCTAGATTACTTTTGAACTTTTATCTTGAGCTATCTTAGTTGAGTACCGCTACTCAAGCGGGTTTATCCTTGCTCTGTTCGTTGGTCTTTGTGGAATAGAGCAGTGCATGACTGGTTTCCAACTACCGTCAAACTTCCAAGAAAATCCGGAGTCATTTGTGAGGAAAGTACGACCCCGTGTTGTACCTCCTCAGAAGCAACTCCTTCCGACAAACCCAGTCCTTCCCGTCGTTGACCAGGCTACATTGAGGATGGCAACCAAGACGATCCGTGAGTTCTCCGCTCCATCAAGCGAGAACGTACGTATCGGACCAGCTCCGCTAGTCGGAGATGGTAACTTCGAGCTGAAGCCAACCCTCATCAACATGGTACAGGCTAGCCCATTCTGCGGCAAGCCACACGAAGATGCCAATGCTCATCTCCAGCATTTCCTGGAGATTTGCAACACCTTCACCATCCGCGGAGTAAGTATCGATGTCATTCGCATTCGTTTATTTCCATTCTCATTATTAGGCAAGGCGAAACAATGGTTTTATGCTAATCGAGAAGCAATAGATACCTAGGATAAATGCACTAGCGCTTTCTTGCTAAAATTCTTTCTGGTTGGGAAGACCAACGCCCTCCGGAACAAAATAGCTAGTTTCCAGCAGCTAAAAGATGAATCAGTCCCGGAGGCATGGGATCGCCTCCAGGACTATATTTCTGCTTGTCCTCACCATGGTATGCAGAGTTGGTTCATAATCCAAACTTTCTATCACGGGCTGAGAAATTCTGCCCGTGAGTACCTGGATGCTGCTGCTGGAGGCTCGTTCTTCTCTCTTGAGGAGAGTCGTGCGGAGGCCCTCATAAAGAAGATGGTCGAGAACCAAGGTTGGTCCGATGATCGGACTCAACCAAAGACCCGAGGAGTTCACCAAGTTGAAGCTCTGGACATGCTCGCTGCCAAGATGGTCCTCCTGATGAAGAAACTGGAGGCCCCTGCTCAAGAAACGGTGCAAGCCATGGACGCTCGCATGACCTGCGAAATCTGTGGCAACACTGGCCATTCGGGGAATGACTGCCCCGAAACGCGAGAAGATGCCCACTACGTCAACAACTCCAACAACAACGGGTACCGACCGAACAACTACGGCAACCAAGGCTGGAATCCGCGCCCAAGCCTCCCTTTTGAGAGGCCTCAACAAGGTAACAATTTCAATTCCAGCAATTTCAATAATCAGCCGTCTCTTAGAGATCTTGTGTTTGGCCAGATGAAAATAACTGAAAACATCAATAAAAAGCTTGCTGCTAATGATAAAACTCTGGAAAGCATAGACTCTAGGATGGAATCATTTTCTTCTGCTATGAAAAGTCAACTGAGCTTTAATAAAATGATAGAAACTCAAGTCGCTCAGTTAGCTGCTGCTGTTCCTGTCACTGAATCGGGGAAGATTCTGGGGCAGCCCGAACCTTCCATCGAGACAGTGAAAGTCGTCACTACAAGGCATGGTAAGATGCCTCGTAGTGTCTTCCGAACTAACCACGCAGGGAAGGTCGCACGCATCCAAGTGCTGACACCAAGATGGACCTACCTGCCGAGAGCTGCAAAAAGGGCGATCATCAAGACCTCTCCGGACAGGAAGGAAGATCCCGGAGTGCCCATCATTCAGTGCACGATCTGGAATCATCGCATTGATGATGCACTCTGCGATCTAGGGCGAGTGTCAACATCATGTCTAAGGTATTATTTAAGAAATTATGCTACCCTACTTTGTCACCTACTACTGTCCAGGTACAGCTTGCGGACTCAACCATCTACTACCCCGAGGGGGTGATCGAGAATGGACCGGTCCGGATCTGGGGACGATATGTCCCTGTGGACTTTGTTGTCCTCGACACGGGGAATGAGCATTCATTTCCCCTTGTGTTGGGCCGACCATTCTTGAACACCACCCAGGCTAGGATCGATATGGATGCGAGAGAAATCTCGTTCCGTATCGACGGAAGGTTGACTTACTTCAAGTTTCAACCCCGGGAAGAGAAGAAGACAGAGCCACTCACATCGGAGCAGAGAAGCGCTGAGTGTTCCCTTAAGGCTCTCATTAATGGCGAGCTGGAAATACTCGGCGGTGAGCAGCTCAAGTGGAACGAGCCGACAAAACCGACAAGTGCAGAAGAAATGGATTTCCTCGTAAAGAAATACGAGGAAGAACAAGCCCTCTGGAATTCTCCAGAGACGCCGATCCCACCGCCACCAACACCGAAGAAGAAGAACAAGAAGATGTGGCGGAAGAAGGTTGCATCGTCCGAGTCGTCCACTCCGGGACCGGACGATGACAAAAGCAACTGAAGACAGGAGAAGTCCCGCTCGCGGACTTAAAAGCTGAGCTCTCGCCGCGAGGAAAACCGGTATGTATCCCATATTTCCCTTCCAATTTTTAAATTCTCAATTGCATTTGCATGTTTCCCTTTTCAAAATAAATGAACCACTTGAGTAATTAATTTGAGAGAGAGTAGAAAATTTTGCAAGCTTGGTTAGAAATAATTGGACACATGCTGAAATTTTACCTAGGGTGGATGTAATTGGTAACTTTTATCATTTTCATCCCTTTTAGAACATCTCCAATTATTTACCATCACCACCAACCAGCACCAAACATGTCTACCCCACTAAAAATGGCTGCACACTCACCAATTATCACAAACATGGCAGCATGGGGATAACTCCACTAAAGTCCACTTTGGTCATGTCAAGTTTGCATCTTACCTACCACTAAAAACCACTCAAATGTCCTTGGGAATTGGTGGCCACACAAACTTGGAGTGGAAACGAAGGCATGTGAGTGCTGCACTCACATGGGAGTGCCCCGGCCACCAGGCCTGGTTCGGGCGAACCAGAGCCTTCGGGCGAACTTGCCAAGGCCCTCCCCTCGGCCTATAAATTGCTGGCCAAGCTTCCTTGCTTCCTTGCACCATTCACACACTCATACATTCTGAAAATTCTGCTAGGAAGCTCTCTCTCCCTCTCAAGATTCTTTGCTCTAGTGCTTGCTCAAGTTCTCCCCAAGTTCTTGCTCAAGTTTTGGTTCACTTGCATCACTAGAAAATCCCAAAAATATTTTGCTTTTGTTGTGATCTTTGTGCTGAATTTCTGGACGATTTTGTGGTGGTCACCGACACCCACAAGAACGACTAACTTTTGTGGTGGTTTTCATCCCTGCAAGAACGACTAACTATCTTGAACGACTGACTTGATTTTCTTGTACTAACCATATATATTCAGTCCTTCGGGTAGTTGTTGTGTACTAACCTTTTGCAGGAATCATGTCGAAGTTCTTCACGTCACTCCGTCGTTTCGCCCGGCTAGGCCGACGATCGGACGATGCTGGGAGTTCCCCAGCTCCATCTCGAGGCTCGATCCGGATGGACACGGACGAGAACGGAGCAGCCGGCTCGGGATGGGGCCATGCCACACCCCCGGCCAGGCAGCTCCTGAGCGAGAGTGACATCAACCTTAGAACAGAAAGGGAGCGGAACACCTTCAACGAGCTTCGGCTGAAGGAGTTCGAGCACACCCGTGTGTTTGAGCAAGATTTGCTCAGGGACACGGGGATGGACGTGGAGTTTACAGAAATCTTCCAGGCCATTGGCTGGGAGAATTTCTGGCACATCAACGAAGAAGGTTCGTACCTGCTCACCCTTGAATTCCTCTCGACTTTGGTTTCTGAAACTGGGGGGATTCATTTTCGGTTCTTCAACCAAGAGTTCTTCTGCTCTTGGAGGGATTTTAGTTCGGGTCTCAGATTTTCAAGCCGTTGTTCATTAGACCCGAGCAAAGCGCTTAAAAGATTTGACCGGTGGCATTTTGGAAAAAGATTTCGGGGGATACCAACTGTCATGCGCCACGCACGAACAGCATACATAACCCCACTTTGCGTTTCATGCATCGTTGGGTGTCTATGACGGTATTCCCCCGGGCAGATTTGCGCCCTGTCAACACCATCGAGTTGCGGGTTCTTTTTATCATGGTCAAGCAAATTCCCTATTCACCTGTGAAAGACATGGTTGGTCACTGGCTGTCTCATATTTCTCGTACGGGGGGCATGGCGATGACTTCTCTAGTCACTCGCCTCGCTAACCACCTGGGCGTCCTTCAAGGCGCCCGGCTCACGTACATCGAGACAGCGCGTTTCGTCGTGGATGCCGAGCACTTCGTGCAAGCCCACATGATACGGCGGACGCCTGACGCAACGCTGGCAATGATTTACCGTGGCTATACAACTGAAGTGCCCTTGCCTTGTGCAGCACTAAGGTTGTATACCACGCCGAAACTAACTCTTCAGTTGAGGACCGAGTCGGACGATTCTCCACCTTGGAGAGAGCCCGCTCGGCACAGCATTGCAGGTGACAGACTCGTCACGAGGGGACGAGCCAGGCGTGATGCTGGGCTTGCCACCTCACAGGAGCCGGAGGATGCACCACAAATGCCGCACCGACACACTTCCGCTTTTGAGGCCACCTACGACATGTACACCGGCGCTGGGACGTCCGGAGCAGGAGGCTCCGGGCAGCATCAGGAGCCGAACTACTTCACCTCAGGACGCTGGGACCACGGCCAGGACACGGACTCTGAGTGGTCCGGGAGCCGGTATGGAGGGGGATACGACAGTGCCTCCCAGCCATACTACCCCGGATACTCACAGTCCGCACGCTTCGACTACAGCCGGGAGCTCTCCTACATCTCCGACCGAGTCGAGCTCATCGACGACCGTACCCGAGAGATCCAGGACACACTAGCCCGCCATTCTCAGTACCATCAAGAGAATAGCGGGATGGTCGCATCCATCCAGCATGATGTCCACGAGCAAGCGGAACAGCTGAGCCAGTACCTTTCAAGGCTCAACCCCTACCAGTGAAAGTCCAAGCTTGAGGGAGGACCCCCACCAGGTATGTCCTGATTCATCCAGCACTTTGATCATTTAATTTCCCTTTCATTTCCCTTCATGATAATTTGCATTTAAAAAAATGAAAATACCAAAAATATTTCCCTTAAACAATATTTCCCTTGAATAAAATAACTCCCAACTATGCATGGAATGAATCATATGCCTCTCACCTTGGAAATGATGAATAGTTGCTCTGTCATTAATTTTGCAAGTACTTTGCTTCAACTAGTTGCTAGATTGTGCTTGAGTTATTTGGCATGAGTAAAAATGATCCTGAAAACCTTGTGGGAGCACATGCTTTATTCCAAGTCTAAGTTGTTGTGGGGATTGATATAGTGAGAATTTGGTTAAATTCTATTCTGCTTTTAGTACGGGGAAAATCTCGGAGATTTATGCTTTCAAAATGAAACAAGTTCCTCATTGGTCAAAATACCTACCAGAGCCATATGATGAGCTTTGTCAAATTGTTGTGACCTTTGAGTGAAGCTTTCATATTCTTAAAGATCGAGACCCACGTACACACACCACCTCTCACTTGCAATTCCTACACTGGGAGTTAGCAAACATCTTCCATCATCCATCCACAAAAATAAATGCTCATGTTCTATGATTTCCCTCTACAAATATTCTTGATAGAGACATGGGATATGCAAAAAGAAAAGCATGCCAAAGAAGCATGGAAAAAATAAGAGAAAAAGAAAAGCATGCCAAAGAGCATGGCAAAGAGAAGGAGAAAAAGAAAAGCATGCCAAGTGGCATGGCAAAAATATGAAAATAAAAGATAGCCCATGTTCTCGAAAATAAATCAAGGAGAGGGAAGTTCATCCAACGAGTTCCACCATATCCCATTCCATTCCACCATTCCACCATATTCCACTCCATTCATATCCACACACTTGCACATCTCGATCTTAAGATGTGATTTGTCTCCTCAGAGATCCGGTCTTTGACTTAGCAAAATATAAGATGCATGCATGCCTTCATCTTTTGTCCCTGAGCCACACAAAAAGCCATATTAGATGTTAGGATGAAAAAGAAGGCACAAGACTTTGGTGAGGATTTAAATACACTTGAGTGATTGAGAGTGCCAATGAGGATCAATTTGTAGTTTTCAAAACTTATGAAAAACTCCGAGATAGGATCCTAAAAAGAGTAGAGTGGAATAACACTGAGTTTAAACTGTTCGTCCTTTCAACTGCCCAAGATAAGGAGATTGCTATAAGCCCCATAGGTAAAAAGGTGATTTGAAACTTTGCCTATGATTCAAGTATTTTTGAAGACTAGTTGTTTATAAAGTTACCTGCAAAAGAAATGACATTGTAGCAACTCCTGATCCACCGAGCCTAAGTTTATATCTTTGCTCGAGGACGAGCAAAGAGCTAAGCTTGGGGGAGCTTGTTGGCGGTCGTTACAGCCCAAATCCGACCACCAATACTCGGGAATAAATGAGGTTATATGCAACATTCCATGTACTTAGGTTTTATTTCTAATAAAGTTCCACAAGTTTTGGTGAGTGTCACTTGTGCAGGTAGAACTACGACAAATACGCGCTATTGGGGCCGAAAATGACCTAATCGGCCGAACGACTCCGTTCGGCCGGTTATCCCCCTTAGCCGTGCATGCCACCGGGAGTCGTCCACATCAACGAGCACCAAATGAATACGACAAACGATACATGGACGACACCAACTCATCCCAGAGCACCGCCACATCAACCTGGGCCCACACAGCACGAAGTACACCACCAGAGGCCGGCCCAGGGAGTCCACAGAGCAGAGGCGGTGCAGGGGGGCGGGCCTGGGCCTCCGGCCCAGTTCGGGCGAACAGGGGGGTTCGACCGAACCGCCCCCAGCTGCCAAACCGACCCTGGGGCTGCATCCTGGCCCTTGGTGGCCGAGGCGGTGCATCCCTCGGTTCGGGCGAACTGGGCAGTTCGGCCGAACCGAGGAATTCGGCCGAACCGCCTCTCTGCCGCCTCTGGGTGCCTCGGCCGCCACCCTGCCT
Organism: Echinochloa phyllopogon; assembly: GCA_033239725.1. Classification (NCBI taxonomy): domain Eukaryota; kingdom Viridiplantae; phylum Streptophyta; class Magnoliopsida; order Poales; family Poaceae; genus Echinochloa; species Echinochloa phyllopogon. The sequence goes on along the minus strand of BTCW01000016.1, from coordinate 8,679,635 downwards.
CAACCGACCCTTGGGGCTATAAATAGAGGGTCGCACTTCACTTGTAAACACACACCAAGCCAAGGAGCTCATTTCCACTTTCATTCTAGTAGAGTTAGGATAGTTTAGTTGGGAGTTAGAGTTGAGTCGAGCTTTGCCTCGGAGGTTCCGGAGTCGTCTTCAGAAGCTCTGGTATTAGCTCTTGTATCTTTTACTTTTCCTTTTGTAAGACTTCGAGTTATCAATATAGTTATCTTTATCACTTTGCCTTCGTCATTTATATCTTGCTTCTACTTTATTCTAGTAGCAAATATATCTTGTTTAGACTATAGTCAGTTATAGTTCTAGTGCTTGTAGTCTTGTTTAATTCTTTGTCTTGGCTGGTTCTTCGATCTTGCTTGTTACTGGAGGTGAATTGTCACCAAGAGTATTGACAAGGTTGCTTGCTCTTGCTAGCAGAGTAAGTAGTCGTTGCCTAGTGTAGGAGTGGTTCCTAGACTAGTCGGTGGCCTTAGTTTATTCCCGTCGCAACGGAGGTGGTAGCCGGGAGGTGGTGACAACCCTTTCGGTCTTCGTAGCCCATCACGTTAGTTCCGGTCCATAGGATTCCCCAGTTGGGAAATAGTGGCAACCCTTCTCATCCCTTTCTGTGTGTTCACCGGTTCCCTTGTCCAGAAGCTAAGACATTAGAGTTATCCCAGATCTCCTAGTGCTGGCTCTGTAGCCGCTGTATCTCTAAGCTAGAGTGACATAGGTAGATAAAGAATCCAGGAGTCCTCTATCTCTTCTCATTGTCCTCCCAGCTGTCTATCTCTTCTCTCCCTTACCTGAGTATCCCTTGAGCTGTGTGTCCGGTATATCCACTCCTATCCAATACCGTTATCCCCTGTCTTGTCTAGTTGTGTACCCTTCTCTGATAGTCTCGAATATCTGTTCACTAGTAATCTTGTCAAAGCTTCCCTGTGGAAATATAAATTACGATACCTCGAGATACTCCTAGGTGAAGTGCTACAGCGGTGATTCTGTGCGCTTGCAGAATATTTATATATTTTACTAAGCCATAAGGAAAACCACTGAAACACTCCTTACCCCAGTACCAGGATTCTCAATTCTGATATTGGATCGTAAGAAGTCCCAACAGGGAGCGGCCGGCGGGGGATGGGATGGCGGCGGCCTGGCCGCCAAGGATTGGGAACGAGGGAGGAGGGAAGGTGAGGAAGGGGATGACGAGTGGGGCCTACATCCGTGTGTCAATATTTGTATACGCCCACAACTGGGCCCAAGGAGTCTCCATACATATTCTATGGTATTTTTGTGGGAACAAATAATTGCAATGGTATGTTTCGAAATAGGTGAATTGTAGTGTTATATCTCCAACTTCTGAAAATTGTAATGGTACCAATCCAAATAACCCAAGAATAAAAAGGGGAAAAGGAGGGATTGGGAATTAGCAAACTACAGAGGAAGAGAAGGCGTAACGAAGATTTATTAGGGTTTACCTCTGGGATGTGCTGGGCAATGGCCATGGTGCTGGTAGGAATCTGCTTTGAATGACCATTGTCGTGATTCTAGGTGCTCAGGGAGATTGTTTCTCGGAGTTTTCGGCAATGCCTGAAGTAGAGGACAACGAAGCACTCTTTAAAGCCTGAGTGTGAGGAAGGGATGATGATGACTCGCAAATTTTGGAACAAAATAATCTTTCATTCAAAAACTGGGGGGCGTGTGTTGACACCATTTTTTGCATTGATGGTCAAAAGCGTGGTTAGAGGCATAGTCAAAGGGGTCCAGTCAGTGAGGCCGACATTCAATCTCGAAGAAGGACTATGGCCGATTTGTGCTAAGCCAATGGAGTCGATATGGTAGGAGCTGATGCGGTCAGATAGACGAGATTTGGTCGCCATACGTGGCAGAGGGGCCATACCGAAGTCGATTTATTTTAGGAGTTTTATGTTAGGGAAGTTGTGTTTTCTTTTCTGTCGAGTTTGTAAGTCGTAATCGACATGGGGTCTGTATCTTAGGCTATAAATAGCGACCTTAGGGCCACGAATGAAACTGTACACACCAAATCAAATAAAACCTTTACTCTATTCACATTGCATCTACTTTTACCCTAGTTTCAATAGTTCTACGAGTTCTTCCAAGTCTTCACTGGGCTGCATCTTCCTGATCTCTAGCTTGCTTGTACGTTCCGCTTCACCTGGTGCTCTCGAGGATTTAACTATCGAGCGTATCGCTATAGTTTCGTCTAGATCTCGTAAGAGTTATCGAACAAATTAGGTTAAAGTGCCTCACTTTATTCTAGTTTTTTCACCAAGATCTAAGATCTAATTGTTGCACCATGTTATTGTAATCTTTAGATCATAGGTTTGAGTGCCTCACTTTTACTTAGAATCTAATTATTGCACCCTTGTATCTAACGTTGCTGTCTAGCCATTCAGATTATCCGATTTAGGTTGTTCTGCTGTGCTTTGTGGTTTCGTTCAAAGCTATCGATAATTGCTAGATCTTAATAGATTTAACTTATTATTTCTATTGAGTTTTAGTTCTTATCACAAATTTATCAGTCTGCATCTAAGATTGAAATCGGCTCTTAAGCTTTTAAGCGTATAGCTGATCTGAGCCCCGGGTATGGACTTTAAACCATCATCGGTTGTTCTAGCTGAGCTGATATACAGAAGGACCATTCAGAATCATAGCCAATCTATGAATTTTACATAATTTTATTCCCTTGACAATTGCAGGTCAAATTGACTGGCACACCCAGAACCTCGGGATTACCGGCTCGTCATTGGAGTGAAGCAAATCTCTGAGGTCGATCGTGTGTTCGTGCAGATTGTCATCACCTGACTTTTTGCGTCAACAACTCTACACTAGAGAACTACACCGCGAGTTCATCCATAGATGCCCTCATGACGTTGCTTCCCTTAGGAAGGTGGCTTATGAGTGGGCTGACCAAGACGACCGTGAGCGTGAGCGTTTTGATAGAAACTGCTCTAACAACAATAAAAGGGACAACAATGATCGATGCAACGATCATCGCAATAATCGCGACTACCAATGGGACCACAAGAAGCGTAAGCTGTTGTTGATCATCCCTGACAAAACCTTCATCCTTTGACATCATGAAAGGACAATGTCCTTACCACCCCAACAAGAAACATACAATGGTCGAGTGCTATCACCTCAAGGAAGAGTTTGGCAAGCTCATCCTGCACGGACAACGCAGCTCTGACAAAAAGAAAGACGACAAATATGAAAAGGAGGATCCAGGCAATGGCTTCCCCTAAGTCAACAATGTCGTAGCAGTCTTGTTCAATGTAGAGTCATTAAACTACTAGAAGCGAGCCAAGAAGCTAAATCTCCGTGAGATCATGGCCATCGAATCAGCCATACCCAAGTACCTTAAGTGGTCACAAGTCCCCATCACGTTTTCTAGAGTGGATCAGTAGACCAACTTCGCCAACCTGGGTCGATATACTCTCATCCTGGACCTAGTCGTGGCGCAAGTCATACTAACTAAAGTACTCATTTATGGTGGCAGTGGGCTCAACGTCATCTTTGTGAAGACATTCAAGAAGATGGGCCTCAATATAACTAGATATTTGAAGCCCAAAGAGTCACCGTTTTATGGAATTGTACTCGGCAACGTAGTAATACCACTAGGCCAAGTCACCCTTCCAGTTACCTTCGGGACTGAGAACAACTTTAGGACGGGGTACATCAAGTTTGAGGTGGCAGACTTTGATATATCATACCACGCGATCCTTACATGGCGATTCCTCACTACGTCTACCTTATTCTCAAGATGCCAGCTCCTAACGGAGTCCTATCCCTCAGAGGAGACCTAAAGATTGCTGATGATTGTGATGTGGAAGCGGTCGAGTACGCGGCTACATCCCAAGTCCCAATTCAGATGTTGGAAGTACTCTCTCTTGCAAACAAGGCAAAATTAGATGATTTAGAGATACCAGCAAAGAAGACGGCTACCCTCAGGATCAAGACCTCTGAATATGTCCAGATTAAAGCAATTGATCTTCAGACGGGCAACCTATCCAAGATTGCTCTAATAGGAGCAGATTTAGATTATAAATAGGAACACGAGCTCGTCCGGTTCCTTTGTGATAATAAAGATATTTTTGCATGGAAACCGGCAAGTATGCCCTGTGTTCCTAGGGACCTGGTCGAGCACAACTTAAAAGTTGACGTAAATGTGAAGCCTAAAAAGCAATGACTATGACGCTTTGCTCAAGATAGACGCGATGCCAGTAAGGCAGAACTCTCAAAACTACTCGCGACAGGCTTCATTAAAGAACTCTTTCATCCCGAGCGCTCGCCCAACCCAGTATTGGTTAGAAAAAAACAAAAATGAGTGGAGGGTGTGTGTTGATTACATGGATCTCAACAAGCACTACCCAAAGGACCCTATGGGCCTTCCACATATTGATCAAGTCGTCAATTCCACAGTTGGTTTTACCACCGGTTGCAAGAATCAAGGAGATATGAGATTTTGAAGATTTTTTAAAATTTCTTGGTTCCCTAAAACAAATATATGTGATTTAAAGATCGGGGGCTACTGGCGCATATTCGAGGATTTTATCTTTTCTAAAATTTAAGGCTAATAAGTGAAGACGTTCAACTGGTTTAACAAAATCACTCAAAGTTTTGGGCTACACCCAATGGGTGCACCTAATCGGTGCACACCATTGAACTACTTTGTAGTGTAGTTGGAGGCTCGGGGGCTACACCCATGGGGTGCATCAAAGATGCACTCCAATGGAAAACTACTCTACAAGAAGAAAGGTGTGTCAAAGATGAGGTCTTGAAGATGTATTAGTAGATTCAAGATTTGAAGAGAAGGCGGAAGATGCTCAGGGGCTTGTGGGACCAGGATCCCTAGGACCACTCACATACGAGATTAAACTACTATGCTAGGAGAGGTTTGACTCGGAGAACTAGTCATATACTAGTAGGAGACTTCCTAATTACCATATTGTAGTACTCCCTGTTGTATACAACTAGGATCATGTAACCAACTTGTAACTCTGCTCGTACATATATGGCAGAGCAGGGACCCACTCAAAACAACTCAACTCATACAAGGCAATACATCACACATGATGTAGGGTATTACGCATATTGCGGACTGAACCTGTCTAAATTGTTGTCTCGTGTGCACCATCGTTTCTGACAACTCGACGAGACCCACGACATCTTTCTACTCTGATGTACCCTAGGCAAGTACTCGGTCATTAAACACCAACAGACCCTACATATCTTCAACATTCCTCCTTGGTTGTGCATGAAGCAGAAGTTCATCATGATGCCCATGCTTATCCAGGGTCCAAAACAAACTGACTATTTCATGTATACCTAAGACCCTTGGTTAATGAAATATTACTCCTTTAGAAGGAAGAAGGCGTACGTGTGTAGGATGAGTAATAAACATGAGTCTTCTGACCTCCGAGCTTTGCATTTCATAACCATCAATGAATGAGTGTAGTTACTAACCTATCGAGACAGTCGAACAAGGGATACATGACTTGCACCCGCTATCGGAAACACTATCGGAAATGCATGTATGTGGGACATCGTCAATTTCTACCTGCCGATCACCCTCTAAGAGAGAACAGGAAGCATTTTAAAGGACAACCCAAAACTCGTGCTAAGCTTTTATTCCATAATGGAAAGCATGAGTTCTCGATGATAAAGGATGTGCTGGAAGTATTTGGAAAGGGTCGCGATAGCCAACAAGTTGCCAAGGATGATGACGGACAAGCACCAATGTGGAAAAAGAAGTATATATTGTCGAACCTACCTTATTGGCAAGTCTTAAAGATCCATAACGCAATTGAAGTGATGCATGTGTCAAAGAATCTTTGCATGAACCTGCTAGGCTTCCTGGGTGTTTATGGGGTGCCAAAAAATACAATAGAAGCAAGGCATGACCTGAAACTATTGGCAGAGCGAAAAAGATCTACATCCCAAAAAGTGAGGCAAAGGACAACACTAAATATGTCCTACCAGCTACACACCAAAAGGACTTTGATGTCACCTAGAGGGTGGTGAATAGGTTATTCTACATTTAACAAAACTGAATCACTGTCAGTACCAAAACTGTTCAGACCGGTTTTCCAAACCAGTCAGACCAGTTTTGGACAGAGAAACACAACAATTTTAATTAACCCCTCTATGAGTTCTAGCACAAACCAAATGAGAGACGCAAAGAGTTGTTTCCCAAAGTTTAGATTCACCAAAGTGAATCCTATGTCTTCGTTGAGGTGCATACTAATCGGCGGGCTTACACACCAAACCACTTTCCTCAGTTCCACTAACTTGTGACCTTTTCTCCAAAAAAGGTAAGATCGTAGCCTTCACAAACTGTTTGTGGCTTACCACAAACTTGGTAGCTCACCGGTGACACCTAGCCATTTAGGAGGCTTCACCTCCAAGAGTAACAAAAGCTTCACAAGTTCCTAGACTTCAACAGAAAGTGCTCAAGCTAAGGAATTTGCTTTTCACTCCCAGGTGAAGTGCTACAGCGGTGATTCTGTGCGCTTGCAGATATTTCTATATTTTACTAAGCCATAAGGAAAACCACTGAAACACTCCTTACCCCAGTACTAGGATTCTCAATTCTGATATTGGATCGTAAGAAGTGCCAACACACGTGCCCTAGCTCCCTGAACCATGTTGCTAAAAAACAAGTTTTACCATTATGTTGAAGTGAACCCTTAAGTCGAGGTTAATATTTAAGCAATGGTGACAGTAGCTGCGCCTAGCAAAGATCTACCCATATGCATAAACCTGCGGTATCAACGGAATAGGATAAACAAACTAGATACAACCTTAGGGTACATCAATTTAGACACATGCGAATGAAATAAATTATTAAATGGGGTGTATAGGTAGCAAGGACTGTCTGTGCTATACTTGCCTTCCTCAAGGTGCTGCTGGTCTTGCTCCTGATAGCCCCGCTCGAACTCGGACTCGACACCGACTGGACATACGAATCACCACACAAGCATCCACGCAAGCCAGTACATGCAAACAAGTTATTCTATTAGAATAGTACACCAAACAGTAGCAAAAGAGCAAAAGGAGGCTTTAAAACTAATCTACGCTTCGCTATGAACACGTGAGTGCAAAAATTACTCTAATCGGAGCTAGAATGAAAAAGATATGACTTTTCTACGGTTCAGGGGCTTACTGGCAATTTTTAGAAACTTCTAGGGGCTTATTTGTGAAAAATTGAGGGCCTAAACATAAATATATAATAAAGCACGAGGGCTGGCAAGTAAAAAGGCCAAAACAAGACCTTGGGCACTATTTTTCAAAAGCGCAGGGGGTTTTCCATAAAAATAGGGACCTTTCTATAATTATTTTTGAGTGGCTCAGGACAGCGGGTTGATTTTGAAAAAATTGGGGGGCTCTTCTGCAAAAGGGTCTGACGCTGACCAGTAAGGACTAGGGTTGACTCGGGCTGGGTGCTAAGTAGGCCACCGGATCTAGATCTAACGATCCAAAACAGATCGTGCGGAGAGGAGGGTTACCGGCGGCGGCGGGCCAAGGCGTCGTTGAGCTGCGCGGTGTGGCTCGCCGGAGCAAGGACGGAACGCACTAGATGCCACCATTTTCTACGCGAAAGGGGCCTACGGCACCGGGGAGACGCGGGGAACACTGCTGGGGGGGTTCTCGTCGACGATTGGGCAGCTATGGTAGCACACGACGGAGCACAGCGGCGGCCTACTCCGGCGAGAGTGGAGCGCGCGTGATGAAGCGAGGGGCGGGCAAAGAGCTGCTTGGGGTGCTCGTAACCTTCGCGCATAGCTGACCGGAGCGACGAGGAGGACGGGGCGACGGTGAATCGGCGGATCGACGGTGGCGCGACCTTGGGCTCAAGAGGCTGTGACACTTGGCGGCTAGGGTTAGGGTTGCGGCGATACGAAGATGAGGGCAGAGAGGTGGCGGGGCGATAACTTTATAAGCGCGAGCGCGTGGCCCCAGTGGACTTGGCGTGCGTGCTTGTGGATCCCGGTCAGAGTTGAGCTCGGGCTCGAGTCAGAGCCTGTTGCGAGGAAGGCAACAGACCTAGCCAGCGGGTCCCGCGCGTCGGCGGCAGGGAACGGGGGGGGGGGGGGTAGAGAGGGTGGGCCGGTGTGGCTGGCTGGGCCACAATATTGGCGCTTTGCAAGCTGGACCAGACGGGGCGCTGCGCTGGGCCTGTGGGGAGGGAAATTGGGGGTGCGCGCGCTGGGCCACGGGAAGAGAGCGAGGCAAGCTGGGCTGGGCTGAGCTGCTGGGCTGCTTGGGGAAGAGAAAGAGAAAGGAGCAAAAGCGAACCAAAGGAGAAGCTCTGGAGGCAAAAATGAGCCGAGCCGCACGGACAAGCCATGCTGCGGGCTGGCACATGCGCGAGCGCGCAGCCGTGCCGCGCTGTGTCGCATGCACAACACGCAAGTGGGTCGGGCATTTTCCTTTGGGCCCAGCGCGAAGGGAAGTCGAGCCGGCTGTTGGACCCACGCAAGAGCCCGCGATTGCGAGCGTTGTGAGCGAACTGGGCCGCACGCGCGCTGCGAGAAAGAGAAGCACGTGGAGGTGTTTAGCGTCTGGGCCAAAATTGAAAAGTTTCTGAACAATAGCATTTTTGAATGATTTTGATTGTTTTCAGTCAATTTTTGAATAGAACTTTGAGCATATGTTGCATGTTTTACCTCTGTTATAAATTTGAACCAACGGGATTGTTTTCCAGAGAGTAAATAATTGTTTTTCTACTGTTAATGCGTATAATTTAATAGATTCATCTCGTAAATTACTCCTGGTTTATGTAATGAGTTTTAAAATTAATCTATATTTAATATTTCTAATTAACACATTTATATTTGATGTGACGACGCTAAAGTTTAGCGCGTGGGAAACAAACACGGCCTTAATAAATTTGATTAGAGTATAGATGATTAAGTTTCTGCTATAGAATAGAAAGATATTTGTTTAAAGTGAATTGTGGTACTGTTATTTTCTGACCAACATTGATAATAACAGTATTATAATTTCATGTGTTTTAAGTTTAAAAGTTTAAATCTCTGATAAATTTTTAGAGAATAGAAAAAGTTAAAGAAATGCTTCCGCTGATGATGATTATCTTCTTATTAAATTCAAACCAACACTATAATTTAATTTTAGGAGCAATGTTTTAACAGATAATTGATGTTTTGCTATGTTATTTCAATTTCTTCCCAATGGTGATGTGAAATTAATGTACAAAGTGTGATGTTTTATTCTTTTTTCATGTGATATAGAATAGAATATAAAGTTTACAAAGAATAATTGTTTCTTATTATCATTGGCTTATTTTTCTCAGACTAAAAGTTTTTATGTTTTCATTTGTGAAAGCAAAAGGCTGGGTTCTTGTGACCCGAAAGATGACTTTGAAAAGAGAAAGATCATTGAGAGTCTTGTGAAATGTTTTTCATGTACTCTCTATGTTTCTCAGTCATCATGATTTGAGATGAAACGAGCAACATGCATGTTTAATATGGCCAACGTCGGATTGAGCATGTGTGTCAAAGAGTATTTGGATTTATTTCGAAATTTGATGATTGAATATGTAGTCAAAAGAGCCAGTTCTGGCATTCATATCCCTTCTAGGGAATTACCCGCGTGGGGGGAAAAGGTTATGATAATACCCGCATGGCGGGAGAAGTCTGGGAAGATACCCGCATGGCAGGGTAAATTGGCATGATATTTATATCAGAATTACCCTGTATGTCAGGCGAAAGATGTGATAACTCATGTATTTTTAATGTATCCCACTCTGGAAGAAAAGTATGGAGTAGCTCTTATGCTTTCCTAGCATCGACCGTGCACTTTTATGTGTCATAGTCATTAAGCACTCAATGAGTCTAAACAGAATAAAGGTTACAGATGAACCTAAAGATAAGAATGATATGTGAGCATGACTTACAATATTGATAATAGCGGACCTCGTTATGTCTTCAAATGAAATGAGGAAAGTGTACTCCCATGTGAAACAGAAATAACATTATTTGCATGGTATGATCATGCGAAGAAGTTATAGAAGTTTTCCTTCTTCACAAAAGTTACGAATGGTTTCAAAATTGTGGCAGAAAAGTTCATGCCACATTTCAAGGGGGAGAGAGAAAGATATTCCCTTGTACTTAAGTGATCTATAAAAGTTGAATGTGATCGTCTGGGGGAGTACAACGATCGTAATAATGACAGTATCATCATCCAATATAATCAGAGAGAAAGATATCCCCCTGTACTTTAATGTGATCTATAAAAGTTGAATGTGATCGTCTGGGGGAATACGACAGTCGTAATGATGATAGCATAATCAGCCAGTGATCATAATGGATGAATTTTTGACAGAATAAATCCAAGTAAAGAGATTCAATGATAAATCTGGGGGAGTATGGTATGTAAGACTGGAAGAGAAGTTGGATCTCATGTCCACTTCAATGACTCAAGAGCAACAATACCTGCTAATGTTGTATGCAACATATCTTATTATACAAGAGACTATAGAATCAATTGTCAATGGGCGATAAAAGAGCAAACAACAGACCCACATGAAAGAAGTGGCAATAGCTGAGATGAAATGTAATTGATCAATCTTGATAATTTTGGATTTTAGAAGAAATCCCTAATGGAGTCAAAACAGTAGGTTGTCATGGGTCTACAATATTAAATATGACTCCACAGGGAATACAGATCCTAATGGAGTAAAAACAGTAGGCCGTTATGGGTCTATAAGATTAAATGTGACTCTAGAAGGGTATTACATGCCACAACCAAAGTTTTGTTATGAAAATAAAAGAACCTTGGGACATCCTCAGCAGAAATCCATTTATGGATTGAAGACAACAACTAATTTTTTGTTATGAAAAGAAAAGAACCTTGGGATGACATCTTCAGCAGAAATCCATTTATGGATTGAAGACAAGTCTCTAGACAGTGATATTGAAAAGGTTGATGGATTAATTAGCATTTTTGGGTTGTCTTAAAGTGTCAGAGGACAATTGCATTTGTACAAAAGTTATTGAATGGGAAAAATGATTTTCCAATCCTGTATATATGAATAACGTCTTACTTGTGAGTAATGATGTCATTCCAATGCAGGAGAAGAATAATAGTTTGTCGTCAAAATTTGATCTCAGTGAAAAGCTCACCAAGATAAAAGGAAAAGGGGATTAGGAGTATCCATAGCATGCTAAAAGGTCTCTAAAGCATACATGCAAGAAAAAACATACGCCTGTTCTAATAGTCAAGGGTAGTGGTTTTGGGAACTTTAGTGTTCCAAGAATCGATATGATATAGAGCAAATAAATATGGTACCATATGCTTGAATTGTTGGAAGCCTAATGAAACCAAAGTATAATATTACCCTGTCGTAGTTTATGTATCCGGGTTGTTTTGGTAATGTCCAATCTAGATATAGATCACTAGATTGGAGTAAAGTATATCGATCTCATGCTAAGTTGGAAAGAACAAGTGCTCACAAAGGTTGTGAACACGAAGATAGAACCTGCGAAATGTATAGAAACATCCACAATTGTCGCTAACATTCACGCTTGGAGTTTTTGTGTGGAAAAGCTCTAAATAATGAAATAATTATCATCAATGTGATGAAAGCCATGACATAGCATGATACAAGGCTGAAGGACAGGCAAAATATTTGGGGGAATCCATACCCGGAGTGATAATGGTTGACAACAACCATAATCATTTGAATAGTTTAATCCTATAACAACGGGTCCAGTGTGGTGCGAAACACATTGACACAAAGTTATACATTGTAAAGGAGAAACTCCAGAATCATATTGTAATGCGTTGAGCACAAAAGTAACATGCAAGTGTTTGCGTATCCGCTTAATAAAGGCTTACCGCCTAGTGTGTTAAGAGAGCACACATTCGACATGGGTTCATGGTATGCCCTATATTTTCTGGACGATAAAGGGACCGGAAGAAATGGAATAAGTTTCAAAATGGAGGAGTGTGTTGTAGATGTTGATTCTATCAGCAATTGACCGTAACGATGAGACATGCTCTACATACAAATCCGTGTTGAAACCAGTACTTTGAAAAGAGTTATTTCAAAGTACAAAGTTGAAAGTAAAAAGTGTGATCAATGGGGAGAATGTTAGTTTGATCTCCACCAATGGGCCCAACGACCCATTAGGCCCTTGACCCAAGCCCTGATCGCGGGCGTCCAGCCCAAGCAAGGTTGTGTTAGTGATCATTACGGCACATTTTCGACCACCAATACTTGTGAATAAAAGAGTTTATATGCAACATTCCATGCACTTAGCTTTATTTCTAATAAAGTTCCACGAGTTTTGGTGTGTATCCCTTGTGCAGGTACAATATCAACAAATACGCGCTACAGGGGTCAGAATTGACCGATTCGGCCGAACGACTCGATTCGGCCGATTACCCCCTTAGCCGTAAATGAAGCCAAGGACAACCGGAGGCCATCCACGTCAGCAGTGACCAAGCAATGATTGTGCAGGACACGTGGATCACTACCACATCATCTCTGGGCCAAGTCAGCTAAAGTTCACAACGTGCAAGCAACCTAGGATGGCCCAAGACTTGAGGTGGTGCACGGGGGTCTACTGGGCTGAAAGCCCAATTCGACCAAACTCCCAAGTTCAGCCAAACCGCCCCCAGTACACCAAACCACCTCTAGGGGATGATCATGGTCGTGGGATGAATGCGGTGCAAGATGGACGGTTCGGCCGAACATGTCGGGGGCGCCGCGTCGGTCTCTTGGCTGTTACTCCTCCTCAACCGTCATCAACCACTATAAATGGAGGTGTCCAAGCTCCGAATTAACACATACTCAACCCAAGGAGCTCCACTCTCTCATTTTGTTCTAGTAGAGTTAGGATAGTTAGTCTGGGAGTTACAGGTGAGTCGAGCTGTGCCTCAGAGGTTCCGGAGTCATCTTCAGAAGCTCTGGTATTAGCTCTTGTATCTTTTCTTTTCCTTTTGTAGACTTTGAGTTATCAATATAAAATATATTTATCATCTTGTCTGTGTCATTTATATCTTGCTTCTACTTTATTCTAGTTGCAAGTATATCATGTTTAGACTATAGTCTATTGTAGTTCTGGTTCTTCTAGATCTTGTTTAAGTCTTTATCTTAGTTGGTTCTTCGATCCCACTCAATACTTCTGGTGAATTGTCATTGGGGGTATTAACGGGGTTGCATGCTCTTGCTAGCAGAGTAAGTAGTTGTTGACTAGTGTAGGAGTGGTTCCTAGACTAGACAGTAACCTTGGTTTGCCCCTGTTGCAACGAAGGTGGAAGCCGTTAGGTGGTAACAACCCTATACGGTCTTTATAGTCATCCACGTTAGTCCCGGTCTGTAGGAAACCACCCTGTGTTGTTGGCAGTTTCCCTTCTCATCCCTTTCCGTGAGCTGTTGGCGCCCTTCCTAATACTAAGACAATAGAGTTATCCTTGACCTCTAAGTGCTGGCCTTTCACCCGCTGTATCTCTCAACCCTAGTGACCCAGAAAGATAAAGTACCTAGGAATCCTCTTTCTCTTCTTGTTGTCCTCCCAGCCGGCTAGTCCTTCTTTTCCTTACCTGAGTTATCCTTCTGCTGTGTGTCATGACAAATCCACTGTTATACAATACCGTTATCCCCTATCTTGTTAGTAGTGTACCCTTCTCTAATAGTCTCGAATACCTGTTTACTAGTACTCTTGCCAAAGCTTCCCTGCGGAAATATAAATTACGATACCTTGGATTACTCCCTGGTGAAGTGCTTGTGGAATATACATCCCCGGGTACCCTCAAGATAGAAAACCGAGTCCTAGTAGAACTACTCGTGTAATCCAACGAGGACTCACATATTGTAACCAACTAGGAAACATACTATGTAACCCTGCCCCCTAGGATATATAAAGGAGGGCAGGGGTCCCTAGTTCGGCAGAAGCCTAACGACATAGGCCTAAAACCACCCAACGAGAAGAATACAATATACAAAACCCCATACAGGAGGTAGGGTATTACGCTATTCTGGCGGACCGAACCTGTCTAAATCCTTGTGTGTTGTGTCTTCGCATTAACCATCAAGTTCCTGGTCCGGCGATCCCCACAAATCTACTCTCTGGGGTACCCCCAGGCAGATGTGCTCGACATAAATCGTCGACACTTGGTGCCCACCGTGGGGCCGATCGCAGGATCAATGGGAGAGCTTGATGGACCTATCATCAATATCAATCTACTCTGCGATTAACAAGTCGCCGAGTTCCAATTCAAAGCAAGTTGCCGTGTTTCATCAAGGCTGAATCAATTTATGAGCTCCTGTTCGCACATTGGAACAAGTCGTCGAGTCGGATTGGAAGCGCAGGAGGCACCTGACATATAGTTGATCCCCGATTTATGCTAGAAGCAAGGCTTTCCACATGGCTTGGTGTCTGCATCCGTCACAGTTTCCGATTCAAGGTGGACTCCGAGAAAGAAGTCGAACTGCAAGCAGGCGTCACACACACGCATCAAGATGGAAGACCATCGAGCGACAGCAACTTGGAGCGAAAAAAATAGCTACCGCTGTTCCCTGGCACATGCATGTGCTAATGTTGCATGCACTCATACATGGTACGTGCATAGATCAAAGAAAATCACATGATTCAAGATGGAGGGCTACCAACGTTAAAAAGAAGTTATACTACACGCACACGAAAAGACCACCAGAGGCTTCAGGATCATTTGCTTGCCGCACACAAGAAGATGTACGCGAGTACGACTACATCGACGTCCGGCTGCGTCGACTCGCGTTACGACTACTTTGACTACTCGTCTCGACTAGTTAAAACTACTCGAGATCGGCTGCGTTGACATGCCATACGACTACTTCGACTACTCATCTCGACTTGTTAAAACTAGTCGAGATCGGCTGCGTCGACTCGTCGTACGACTACTTCGACTACGACTAGTTAAAACTAGTCGAGATCGGCTACATCGACTCGTCATACGATAACTTCAACTACTTGTCTCGACTACTTCGACTATGACTAGTTAAAACTACTCGAGATCGGCTGCGCCAACTAGTCATCGACTATTTCAACTACTCGAGTACAAATAGATCAACGCCAACTCGTCGTCGACTACTTCAACTACTCGAGTACAACTACACCGACGCTTGGCAACGCCAACTCGCCGTCAATTACCTCGACTACTCGTCTCGACTAGTTAAAAACTAGTCAAGATCGGTTGTCGCGCCTTCAACAACTAGTCGAGACCGATTTCGACTAGTCGACTTCAACGACATCGCCTCTTCATGAAAACATGGAGCCGCTTAAGTACTTATACTAGTCGATACTCAAATGTTGAGTACTTCAACTAGTCGCTTGAAGCTTGGGGGCTACACAGTACAAGCCAAGACATGAAGACAAGTATCGGAGCTAGTAGGTACTCAAACGGCGCGGCCTTACAATGCCAGCCGAGTACTTTAAACTAGTCGATGCTTGCATATTACAACAACTCGAAGACTATGTTCTTGACCCTTGGACCGAATGCAAACCATTCGCTTCAAGGCTCGGGGGCTACACTTAAGGGGTACACATTTGTTGTGCCTATTGTTGATCCATTCAAGATCTTCGACTAGTTTTAACAGAACTACTCGAAGCTCGAGGGCTACACCCAATGGGTGCACCTACTCGGTGCACGCCATTGAACTACTCGAGATGAAGATAGAAGAGTGCATTTGAACCTCCGATTACTTAAAAAGTAGTCGGAGGCTTGGGGGCTACACCCATTGGGTGCATCTAAAGATGCACTCCAATGAAAACTACTCGTTAGAGAAGGCTTGAGCGTCTTGGACTTAGCTCCATCTACTCAAAGATGTTAAAGCAGATTCAGTACTTGAAGCAAAGATGCAAGATGCTCGGGGGCTTGTGGAATATACATCCCTGGGTACCCTCAAGATAGAAACCCGAGTCCTAGTAGAACTACTCGTGTAATCCAAGTAGGACTCACATATTGTAACCAACTA
Source organism: Echinochloa phyllopogon (assembly GCA_033239725.1). Taxonomy (NCBI): domain Eukaryota; kingdom Viridiplantae; phylum Streptophyta; class Magnoliopsida; order Poales; family Poaceae; genus Echinochloa; species Echinochloa phyllopogon. The sequence continues at coordinate 8,663,629 of BTCW01000016.1, read as the reverse complement.
GGAAACTTACTATGTAACCCTGCCCCCTGGAATATATAAAGGAGGGCAAGGGTCCCTAGTTCGGCAGAAGCCTAATGGCAAAGGCCTAAAACCACCCAACGAGAAGAATACAATATACAAAACCCCATACAGGACGTAGGGTATTACGCTATTCTGGCGGCCCAAACCTATCTAAATCCTTGTGTGTTGTGTCTTCGCGTTAACCATCAAGTTCCAGGTATGGCGATCCCCATAAATCTACTCTCTGGGGTACCCCCAGGCATACATACTCAATATAAATCATCGATAGTGCTATAGCGGTAATTCTATGCGCTTGCAGAATATTTATTTATTTTACCGAGCCATAAGAAAAACCACTGAAACACTCCTTGCACTAGTACTGCGATTCACAATCCTGATATTGGACCGTAAGAAGTGTCAACAAGCATTTCTGGCGCCCTTGCCGGGGAAGCAATTGGCTAGATTACTTTTAAACACTTATCTTGAGCTATTATAGTTGAGTATACTGCTACTCAAGCGGGTTTATCCTTTCTCTCTTCATTGGTCTTGTGTGAAGCAGAGCAGTGCTTGACTGGTTTCCAACTACTGTCAAACTATCAAGATAATGCTGAGTCACTTGTGAGGAAAGTTCGACCCCGTGTCATACTGTGGGACCAGGATCCCTAGGGCCACTCATCCATGGGATTAAACTACTCGATAGGGAAGGTTTAACCCGACTACTTTAAACCAGTCGGCTATGGTGCAAGACGATGTAGTTGATTAGAAATTCTAGTCGTGTACTATTAGGAGACTCCCCAAAGTACCATGTTGTAGTACTCCTTGTTGTATACGACTAGGATCATGTAACCGACTTGTAACTCTGCTCCCCGGATATATAAGGCAGAGCAGGGACACCCTCAAAACAATTCAACTCACGTGTAAAACAATCAAGCACACAGGACGTAGGGTATTACGCTACTTGGTGGCACTCCTTATGGCCTACAGATAAATCCGCAAGCGGACGGATACCGATGTAGCTTTCACCCGGGAGTATTCCAAGGTAACGATTTACACGAGGAACGAGAAGTGAGCTAATTCTAAACTAAGTTGTGGAATGGGATGGATGAAGTGGATGACAACAACAAAGAGGGAAGAGAAGCGATGAGAGGGTAGAGAGGGTACGAGTCTGATAGAGGCACTCTACTGATTAACTGAGCGGATCAGAGGGTACAGATAGATACTTGCTTCAGGACAATAGAACCTATGACACACAGAAAGGGATGAGAAGGGGTGTCACCAATCCCACACTCTAGGATCCTGCAGGCCGAGACGAACGTGATGGACTACGTAGGTCGTATAGGGCTGTCACCACCTAACGGCTACCACCTCTGTAGACTCAGGGACAAACTAAGTTAACCTCAAGTATATGCACCACGCTTACACTAGTCGGTTAATACTTATCTCATATAGAAAGACAAGCACCCAAGCCAAGCAACCAGTATACAATTATACCAATCAACTAAGCATTGAACGAAGAACCAGCAAGTAAATAAAAGTAGAACTGACTGCTCAATTAATTAGTAAGAGATACAAGAGTTACCAGACATGACCCGGATGTAACTCAAAGCAGAGCCCCATCCATAGAGGTACAGCTGGAAGAGGGGCTGACACTCCGGCTCCTCTCCGGATGCTCACCTCTCCTCTCTCCCTATCTTCTAAGTATGAAAGTGGCAGAGCTTCGCTAAGGAACTTCTCTCTTGTGTTGTGTGTGAATTCAAGAGACCAGGACCTCTATTTATAGGTGGATCAAGTCGGTGGAGCTTGAGCAGGCGCCAAGGCAGCTGGGAGGCGGTGCCGGGCCGTTCGGCCAAATCTCCCGGTTTAGCCGAACCTGGGAATTCGGCCGAACTACCACATTGCACCGCCTTGGTGCTAAGGCGGTGCAGAGGCGGTTCGGCTCCTGGGCTCATTCGGCCGAATTGGGGCATTCGCCCGAATGGGGCCCGTGGCCCAGAAGCGCTCTTCTGTGCATCCTCTCCCCCCTAGGCCTCCGGGGCTACTTCGTCTTGGTGTACTTCGGGTTGGTTTGGCCCAGAGGTGACTTGGCGGTTGCCCACGTGTCAGGCATCGTCATTGTTTGGTCATCGATGATGTGGGCAACTCCTGGTTGTGCTTCGCGTTGTGTACGGCTAAGGGGGGGGGGTAATCGGCCGAACGGAGTCGTTCGGCCGATTTGGTCAATTCCAACCCTTTTAACCCATATTTCTCCATTTTGTGCCTACACATCGGACAATCACCAGAACTTGTGGAAATGGTTAGCAATACGCCCTATAACTATAGTGTGTGGTTCCATTGTGTTTATTTTATACTCGTTTGGAGGTCAGAAATCGGTCCGTAACGAGCGCCAACAAGCTCCCCCAAACTTAGATCTTTGCTCGTCCCGAGTAAAGAAATTGAAATAAGAGCAAGACTAAGACAAGGGTTCTTTTATGACATGAATATCCCAAACTTTTCTCCATACTTGTGAATTTGGAGTAGCTACTCCCTGGATCTTGAGCGGTTGATGAACATAACGGCTCTTACAACAAGGTCCTCTTGATCATCCTGCATTCGGGGTTTTATGGTTTTCACAATTAAAATGGTCCGTGTCCTTTCATCCCTGATACTCTCAGCTCTCTTAATTCACTCCTTTTCACTCACTCCCTTTTGTGTATGTTCTTTTTTCTCTCAGGTGGTGATCTTTTGTAACACCCAAAAATGGCCTATTTAAAATATTTAGTAATTAATTGGCTTTTAGTTAATTTGTTCATATTTAATGTAAGGTTAAATGAATTATTTATGAATATTAAAATCAAATATAAGTTGTAGAGACATTTTTGTTCCCTAAGCTTTCCATTTGGTCCTCTCTTGCTCCTTTAACTTTTCCCCGAGCGCAGCCCAACTCCCCTCCCCTCCTTTCTCGGCCCAACTCGCCCCCTCCTCCTTTTTCTCCTGGGCCATCCCTGAGCCGGCCCAATTTCCCGCGCCGGCCCAACTCGCCCAGCCCCCCTCCCCCTCCTTTCCCCTCACCCGAGCCACTGACTGCGCGGGCCCGCAAGTCAGGGCCGTCCCCTTCCTCCCGCCGAACACCTCCCCCTCCCCGGCGCCAATCCGACGCGTGATTGCCGGCCGCCCTGTCCCGCCCGCGCCTCGTGGGCCCCTGGGGAACCTTCCCCGCACCTTCCCCGACCCACTCTTTCCTTTCCCGGTGAGCCCTCGCATGGAAACCCCCCCCCCCAATCCGATCGGAGATCCCCGATCGCCGGCCGTCACCCGATTCCCGGCAAACCTTCCTATTGCGACTCCCCTACGCCCTATATAAGACGCCCACCGAGCCCAGGAACCTCACCAACCCTCATCCAAGCCTCTCGAGCCCCTCATCGTCTCCCCCGCGCAAGATCGCCGCCAGGAGCTCCGCCGAGTTCGGGACGCCGCCGAACTCCACCTACGGCGCCACTCCGAGCCCCTCGTCACTTCGAGCTACCTCGCAGCGAGGTAACGATCCTCTCCACCCCACCAATTGGCCAATCCACCCCCCAAACTGCGCCGGCTCCGTCCACCCGAGCCGCCGGCCCTTGTCGGCCGCCGCCTCGGTGCCCCAATCCTCGACTTGAACCCCACCAGCATGCTCGCCATCCCTCCCCGGTCATGTAGGACCAAACCCCGTGGCCAGAGGGGCTCTGTAGCGCGAGAACGCCCCTCTCCGGTGAGCTTTCGCCAGCGCCGCCGCGTCCCTGTGTTCCTGCCGGCGAGCACCCCCCCCCCCCCCGAGCCACCCTAGCCCTTGGATCATGATCCAACGGTGCTCAGCGCCCGAGCCCCCGAGTCAAACCAGAGGCGTAATGGTCAGCCGGGCAATTTTGCTAAAGAGCCCCTCGGTTTTAGCCAAATCAACCCGCGCTCTAGCTCAGTTCAAAAATATTTGCAAGTAGGTCCTGTTTTTATTGAAAAACCCCCTATCCTTTTTAGTAATAGAACCCGCGGTCCTGTTTAAGTGCTTTTACGCGTTAGACCTTCGGTTTTTAAGCATAATTGCATATAGGTCCCTGGTTTCTTCAAAATAAGCCCCTGGGAACTTTTAAAAATTGCCAGCATGGTCCCTAGAGCTTAGAAAAGCCATATCTTTTTCGTTTTAGCTCAGATTAGTGTGATTTTCACGCTCATGTGTTCGTAGTGAAGCGTAGAATATTTCTAAAACCTTTTTATGTACTGTTTCTACTGTTTGGTGTACTGTTCTAATAGAATATTATTTGTGTGCATGTATTGGTATGCGTGTATGCTTGTATGGTGCTTCGTGTCCAGTCGGTGAGCCGTTAGCTTTGGAGTTCGAGCTCGGTGAGGACTTTCCGGAGCAGGACCCGCAGCAGCAGCACTTCGAGGAAGGCAAGTTATAGCACGAACAATCCTTGCTACCTATACACACCTGTTTACATACACTTACTTTCATATGCATGTGTCTAAATTTGATGTCCTATTAAGGTTGTACCTAGTTTGTTTACCCCTATCCTTTGATTATCTTGGATTTATGCATATGGGTAGATATTTGCAATGGGCAGCTACTGTCACCATTATTCAACTGTAAATTTTGACTTAATGGTTCACTTCAACATTAATGATAAAACTTGCTTTTTAGCAACTTGATTTAGGGAGCTAGAGCATGTGATGTGTGCTTTGCTCTAGTGTCTCTCTGCAAGGACCGGTTCTTAAAGCGGCAACCCAGGAGCCTATCGCCACCGCTAGAACTATTATGGCTCTGGTCTTGATCAAGTAACTTGTACGGCTCTAGCTTGCCAGTGGCTACCATTGGGGCCAACGGCATTAGTGGACACAAGGTGGAAGGGTGTTTCCGGATTCCACCGAGGACGGGCGATCAGTCGGCTAGGTCACGTTAGACCCAGTCCCGTGTTGGGAGTCCCTGCGATGGGGAACTCCACACGTTGCGCATGGATGGGTGCGATGCCCGCGGTCTGGACGCCATCGACCCCCCTATAGTGTGACTCCATAGGCGTACGTCGATCTCGGTGCCTATGGTCTCACCACCTTGTTAAACTAGCGGCTACTGTCTTGTTAGGGTGTCTTGTGAAAAACCTCATAGCGTCCCTATGCCGTCACACCTCGGAAGTGTTGATGTGCGTGGTTGGGTGCAAAGTTCCTTTGAACTTTTACGCGACTGGTGGGTAAAGAGTGTAAAAATCTATCATGATAGCCTTGCTCAAGGTCACGAGCGGCCTGGATCCTTTTTGATTAGAAGATGATGTTTAGTTATGATTATTGTCACTTATACTTATTAATTGGGTTACAACCGGGTTTCATTCACTTGTAGTAACTTGGTTAATGCTAAAATGAATCAACTAAAAGTGCTAAAGCAGTTAAGCCGTGTCTAGCCTATTTTGAGCCTTCATACCCGTGCTATACTTGCTAAGTATTTGTTTACTCACACCTGTCCATACTCAACAAAATCCCAGATGGGTAAATAGATTGGGCTGATCAGGAGACTGCTGCTGAGTTCCCTGAGGACCTGTCGTACTTCTGAGTTGCGCTCTCCCAGTCAGAGTCCCTGTGGACTGCGGCTCCGCTAGTTGAGAGTTATAGACTTCCGCTGTAATAAATATTATTGATATACTCTGATGTAAACTATTTTATTTCAAGCATTTGTACTATGTTTATCATATTTGTTCACTTTATGTGTTCTGTGGACTTCCTGGGCACACATATGGCCGCATTCGGGTTTTGTGAAAATCCGTGTGTGACAGATTGGTATCAGAGCCGTGCTGACTGTAGGATCATAGCCTAGATAGAACGATCGGTATTAGCCAAGTTCAGTCTTCACTATTTTACCTATAAAAGTGTTGAGTTTTGCATAATTGTGTTCAGTGTCTCCTCTACCCCAGTCATTTGCAAAGTTTTTCTAAAATTTTTCTTTGTCTTCTCTCTGCAGTAGATGGCTTGCACGAAGCTGGCCGCCCGCAAGTCCACCTGTGGCTACCTTTCGTCCCGAAGATGGACTTTGGCGCCCCTACCAGGATGCTTTCCAGGAGTGGGAAGAGAAGCAAGAGGAGGAGCGCCTGAGGCAGGAAGAAGAAGAGGCGGAGAAACAGCAGGGAGAGCTCGAGGACGAGGAGATGGAGCCCGCTGAAGAGCCAGAGGAGCAGCCTGAGCCAGTTCAGCCAGATGGCGGGAATGCTGCTGGAGACCCAGATGGTGATGACAGCGGTGATGATGATGATGGAGACGGTGGTGATGATCCGTCAGATGGCGAGGGTGATGACCCTGAGGAGCCTCAGCACCCCAGCCACCTGCACCAGTAGATAGGTGGACTGTGGAGGACTTTGTCAGAGACGCTGAAGACAACTTCTACCACTTGCGCCTGAGGCAGATACTCCGCTACCACTACGGCACAGGCAACGTGGGCATGGAGTACCACAGTGAGAGGTGGACGCACCCCCGCTTCCCCACCTTCTGGAGCACCTCCCTGCGGATCCGTACAGCTGACCACGAAGCCAGAGCTGCCAGGACGAGGTCGATCCACTACGCCTCCAGTGAGATATCCACCCAGGAGGCAGGGATAGCAGATGTTGCTCGCCGTGCCCTCTACTACTACAGGGATAGGTTCTGGGCAGAGATCCAGGATGGGCCAGATAGGTTGTACCCCAGTAGGAGGAGTGGGGAGACAGCTTGCACCATCGCCCCCATCGGAGACATCGACGACCCCCAGCTTGCTGCTACCGTGGCACTGGTGTCCACCCTCAACACTGACCTGGAGGCAGCAACTGATGAGATCGCCGCTGTGAGGGAGGAGCTGAGAGGGACTCGGCAGGAAATGGAGCAGCTGGACCAGATGTTGGGAGCACCACCGTCACTCAGCCCAGACTACCGTGCAGAGTCACCGCCTCGCAAGAGGCACCGCTTCGGATCTGCCGCCGCCAGCACCACCATCAAGCAGGGTCCTTAGGAGTCTACCATGAGTCTGTAATAAGATCGATTAGTCATCGCTTTTCTTTCCAGTCGAGTCAAAAACCAGTGAGTCGAGTCAGTGTGAACCTTGTCTTTCGGTGTTCGGTTTGATTATCATTATGCTTATGTTTGAGTTGGATTTTTTGTAATGATTGTGATGGGTGTAGACGCAAGTCTACCACCATCTAGATTTTGGATTAAGGCATAAGGATATTATTGAATACATAGAAGGGGTTATTTGCTTCACTTGCTCTTTATCTATTTTATGCTCTATCATAACCAGTTCAATGTTCTCAAGTACTTCTGTTCCTAAGTTACTTGGTCTTAAAATTCATGGGGATCTCTTGTTGATAATAGATGGTGAACAGAAGGAGCAACGCCGGTGCCAGTGGACTGCCACCACCACCTCCCACATTGAGCAGATGATGCTCACACAGACCCAGCTGATGCAACAGTTGGCTCAGACCACGACCATGATGCAGCAGAACCAGCAGAATCCACCGCAGTACAACATGCCGCCCCGTGATAGGAGGGGCGAATTTCTGAAGGGACGCCCGCCCACCTTCAACAAAGCAACTGATCCCCTGCATGCATTGGATTGGCTCAAGGCAGTGGAGCGACAACTCGACATCGCTCAGTGCAACGATCGGGAGAAGGTGCTGTACGCAGGAGGACAGCTCCAAGGACCAGCCTTGGACTGGTGGGACTCGTACCAGTACGCTCACCCCGAACATACTCAGATCACATGGCAGGAGTTCCATGACACCTTCCACTCGCACCATGTGCCTGAAGCCCTGATGACATTGAAGAAGGAGTTCTTGTCACTGAAGCAGGAGGGGATGAGCGTCACAGCTTACCGTGACAAGTTCATTGAGCTTGCCCGCTATGCTCTGGAGGACATGGACACGGACAGAAAGAAGCAGTACCGGTTCCACGATGGCTTGCAGAATGCCCTGCAGTACCAGTTGATGCGCGCTAAGTTCCCCAACTTTCAGGAACTGGTAGACGGTGCCCTGATGCTAGAGCACAAGCGCCGTGATATGGAGGAGAAGAAGCGGAAGTTCCAGGGTCAGCAATCTGGGAGCAACAACCGTCCTCGCTTTAGTGCTCCCCAAGGCCAATAGCTGGTGAGCCAGCAGTGCTTCCAAGGCCAGTCCGGCTCGTTCAACCGTGGCCAGACCCAGCAGCGCCCCCAGTACCCTCAAGCACCGCAGCAACAGCGCTTCCAGAACCAGCTGCAGAATACCCCAGCTCAGTGCAACCAGGCGCAGCAAGGGCCTGCCCAGCGCCCCAACAACGCCAACAATGTGCCAGTGGGCCCAAGGGCGTGCTACCACTGTGGTGAGCAGGGTCACTACGCCAATGTCTGCCCCAAGAAAGCTCAGAACGCTGCCGATCAGAACAACCCCCAGAGAGTTGGGCAGAATGGGAACCAGCCACAAGCACAAGCAGGCAGAGGTCCTCAGAACCCCGTCAGGGGCAAAGTCAACCACATGGGTGTTGAGACCGCAAAGGGAGCTACCGATGTGGTTGTGGGTACGTTCCTCGTCAACTCGACCCCTGCAACTATTTTATTCAATTCTGGAGCTTCGCATGCTTTCATCACTGCTGCATTTGTTCAAAAGAATATGTTGGCCTTACAACCTATGGGGAATACTATGCTAGTTAGCTCACCATGGGGGAGCAACGTGCCACTCTACGTTGCACCCGGACCCTCATCACAATAAGGGGGTAGACTTCGAACTATACCCCATAGTCCTGAACTCTGTTGGGTTTGACTTGATCCTGGGAATGTGCTGGTTAGCCTACTATAGTGGGGTGATCAAGTGCGCTGAAAGGATGATACAACTGACAGCCACGACTGGAGAAAAAGTGGAGTACCAGGCAGCCAAGCCCACTGAGCAATGTCAAGTCAATCAAGCTGATGGAGCAGCCCCCGAGGACATCCGAGTGGTGTGCGAGTTTCTGGATGTGTTCCCAGATGAACTGCCAGGTATGCCCCCGGAAAACAAAGTTGAATTCGTTATTGAACTAAAACCTGGCACTGCACCTATAGCTAAAAGGCCATATAGGATGGGAGTGAAAGAACTGGAGAAACTTAAGGAAGAATTAAACTCTTTGCTAGAAAAAGGGTATATTCGTCCTAGTTCTTCACCATGGGGAGCACCAGTGTTGTTCGTGGACAAGAAGGATGGTACGCAAAGGATGTGCGTGGACTATCGAGCACTCAATGAAGTGAAGGTCAAGAACAAGTACCCCCTACCAAGGATTAATGATCTGTTCGATCAATTGAAGGGAACTTGTGTGTTCTCCAAGATAGATCTTTGATCAGGCTACCACTAGATGAGGATCCGACCATCTGACATACCCAAGACGACCTTCACTACTCGTATGGGCTATATGAGTTCATAGTCATGTCCTTTGGACTAACCAACGCTCTAGCATACTTCATGTACTTGATGAATAGCGTCTTCATGGACTATCTGGACAAGTTCGTGGTGGTGTTCATTGATGATATTCTGGTCTTCTCCAAGAATGAAGAAGAACATGAAGAGCATTTGAGGATGGTGATGCAAAGACTCCAGGAACATCAGCTATATGCCAAGTTGAGCAAGTGTGAGTTCTGGTTGAAGTGGCATTCTTGGGACACGTGCTGTCCAACGGAGGAGTGGCAGTTGACCCGAAGAAGGTTAATGATGTGTTGAGCTGGAACCCGCCTCGGGATGTCAGCGAGATCAGGAGTTTCCTCGGGATGGCTGGATATTATCGACGGTTCATCGAAGGATTCTCCAAGATTGCTAAACCCATGACGGCGTTATTGGAGAAAAATGCCAAGTTCATCTGGACAGAGGAGTGTCAAACCAGCTTCGAAGAGTTGAAGAAGAGGCTGACAACAGCACATGTACTGGTATTGCCCGACATAGCCAAGAGCTTCTCTATCTACTGCGATGCATCCCGTCTTGGACTGGGTGTGTACTTATGCAAGAAGGGAGAGTCATGGCATATGCATCAAGACAGTTGCGGAAGCATGAACAGAACTACCCGACACATGATTTGGAGTTGGCAGCTGTGGTGCATGCTTTGAAGATTTGGAGGCATTACCTGATTGGGCATAAGTGTGACATCTACACCGATCACAAGAGCCTGAAGTATGTCTTCACTTAGTCAGAGCTGAATATGAGGCAACGCCGATGGTTGGAGTTGATCAAGGACTATGATCTGGAAATCCATTACCACCCTGGCAAGGCTAACTTGGTGGCAGACGCTCTGAGTAGGAGAAGCTATGTGAACAAGATCACCGGTCATTGTCTACCTGAAGAACTCAGCCAAGAATTTGAGAAGATGAGTCTGGGGTTCATGACCAGCATCACAGAAATGACGGTAGAACTGACCCTTGAACAGGAGATCCGGAAAGGACAGCTTGGTGATGAAAAGATCAAGGAAATTGTGGAGAATTTGGCCCTAGGCAAGGCCCCTGGTTTCCAAGTGGAAGAACAATGAACCTTGTGGCACGGGAAGAGGATTTGTGTGCCCGATATAGCACAGATCAAGGACATGATCCTAAGAGAAGCGCATGATTTGGCATACTCGATCCATCCAGGAAGCACCAAGATGTACCAAGACATCAGGGAAAGATTCTGGTGGTACGGATTGAAGCATGATGTGGAGACACATGTGGCACTATGTGACACTTGTCAGAGAGTTAAGGCTGAACATCAGAGGCCAGCCGGATTACTCCAGCCCTTGAAGATACTAGAATGGAAATGGGAAGAAGTTGACATGGACTTCATCACTGGTCTACCCCGCACACAGCGAGGATTTGACTCCATCTGGGTGATTGTGGACCGCTTAACTAAAGTGGCCCATTTTCTTCCAGTGAAGACCACCTACACGGGAGCCAGACTAGCAGAGCTATATATGGAAAGGATTGTGTGCCTGCATGGAGTGCCAAAATGGATAGTGTCTGACCGAGGTACTCAGTTCACGTCATACTTCTGGCAGAAGCTGCATGAGTCCATGGATACTAAACTACATTTCAGCTCAGCTTATCACCCACAGACGGATGGACAAACAGAGCGAACCAACTAGATTCTGGAAGACATGTTGAGAGCATGTGCTCTGCAGTACGGTGTCAGTTGGGACAAAAGTTTGCCCTATGAGGAATTCTCGTACAACAACAGCTACGAGAAGAGTCTGCAGATGGCACCATTCGAGGCTTTTTATGGCAGGAACTGTAGGACTCCACTATTCCGGAATCAGACCGGAGAAAGTCAAGTTTTCTGTCTCGAGATACTCAGGGATGCAGAACGCCAAGTACAAGTGATCCGGCAGAACTTAAAAGTGGCACAGTCCAGGCAGAAGAGTTATGCTGATGTCAGATGGAGGGATCTCAGTTTCACAGTTGGAGATTTTGTGTACCTCAAGGTGTCACCGATGAGGGGCGTGAAGAGGTTCAATGTCAAGGGCAAGCTAGCACCTTGATACATCGGACCTTTCCAGATACTCGAAAGGAAAGGTGAAGTGGCATATCAGTTGGGACTACCTGAGAGATTGGCCGGGGTGCACGATGTGTTCCACGTGTCACAGCTGAAGAAATGTTTGCAGGTGCCCGAAGAGCAAATCCCGATAGATGAGTTGAATGTGCAAGAGGACCTCACTTATGAGGAGTATCCGGTCCGGATTCTGGAGGTGTCTGAGAGGGTGACAAGAAACAAGGTCATCCGAATCTGCAAGGTACAGTGGGGCCGACACTCGAAAGATGAGGCCACTTGGGAACGGGAAGAAGATCTCAAGACCGAGTACCCACAGCTCTTCGCATCTACTTCCGAATCTCGAGGACGAGATTCATCTTAAGGGGGGGAGGTTTGTAACACACAAAAATGGCCTATTTAAAATTTTTAGTAATTAATTGGCTTTTATTTAATTTGTTCATATTTAATGTAAGGTTAAATGAATTATTTATGAATATTAAAATCAAATCTAAGTTGTAGAGACATTTTTGTTGCATTCATGCTGCCGCACTGTGTTTTGGTTGTTGGCAATTTAAGTTGGAATTTAAATTTTGTTTAAATTCGAATTTAATTTGCATTTGTTTGAGCCCTAGAAAAGTTATTTCAAATCGAGTTCACTTTTGCTCCCTAAGCTTTCCCTTTGGTCCTCTCTTGCTCCTTTAACTTTTCCCCGAGCGCAGCCCAACTCCCCTCCCCTCCTTTCCCAGCCCAACTCGCCCCCCTCCTCCTTTCCTCCTGGGCCAACCCTGAGCCGGCCCTATTTCCCGCGCCGGCCCAACTCGCCCAGCCCCCTCCCCCTCCTTTCCCCTCACCCGAGCCACTGACTGCGCGGGCCCGCAAGTCAGGGCCGTCCCCTTCCTCCCGCCGAACACCTCCCCCTCCCCGGCGCCAATCTGGCGCGTGATTGCCGTCCGCCCTGTCCCGCCCGCACCCTGTGGGCCCCTGGGGAACCTTCCCCGCACTTCCCCGACCCACTCTTTCCTTTCCCTGCGAGCCCTCGCATGGAAACCCCCCCACCTCCGGACGCCGCCGAACTCCACCTCCGGTGCCACTCCGAGCCCCTCGTCACTTCGAGCTACCTCGTAGTGAGGTATGGATCCTCTCCACCCCACCAATTGGCCAATCCGCGCCCCCAAACTGCGCCAGCTCCGTCCACCCGAGACGCCGGCCGCCGGCCCTCGTCGGCCACCGCCTCGGTGTCCTAATCCTCGACTTGAACCCCACTAGCATGCTCGCCATCCCTCCCAGGTCGTGTAGGACCAAACCTCATGGCCAGAGGGGCTCTGCAGCGCGAGAACGCCCCTTTCCGACGAGCTTTCGCCAGCGCCGCCGCGTCCCTGTGTTGCCACCGGCGAGCACACCCCCCCGAGCCACCATAGCCCTTGGATCGTGATCCAACGGCGCTCAGCGCCCGAGCCCCCGAGTCAAACCAGAGGCGTAATGGTCAGCCGGGCAATTTTGCTAAAGAGCCCCTCGGTTTTAGCCAAATCAACCAGCGCTCCAGCACAGTTCAAAAATATTCGCAAGTAGGTCCTGTTTTTATTGAAAACCCCCTGTCCTTTTTAGTAATAGAACCCGCGGTCCTGTTTAAGTGCTTTTACGTGTTGGACCTTTGGTTTTTAAGCATAATTGCATATAGGTCCCTGGTTTCTTAAAAATAAGCCCCTGGGAACTTTTAAAAATTGCCAGCATGGTCCCTAGAGCTTAGAAAAGCCATATCTTTTTCGTTTTAGCTCCGATTAGTGTGATTTTCGCGCTCATGTGTTCATAGTGAAGCGTAGAATATTTCTAAAACCTTTTTATGTACTGTTTCTACTGTTTGGTGTACTGTTCTAATAGAATATTATTTGTTTGCATGTATTGGTATGCGTGTATGCTTGTATGGTGCTTCGTGTCCAGTCGGTGAGCCGTTAGCTTTGGAGTTCGAGCTCGGTGAGGACTTTCCGGAGCAGGACCCGCAGCAGCAGCAGTAGCAGCACTTCGAGGAAGGCAAGTTATAGCACGAACAATCCTTGCTACCTATACACACCTGTTTACATACACTTACTTTCATATGCATGTGTCTAAATTTGATGTCCTATTAAGGTTGTACCTAGTTTGTTTACCCCTATCCTTTGATTATCTTGGATTTATGCATATGGGTAGATATTTGCAATGGGCAGCTACTGTCACCATTATTCAACTGTAAATTTTGACTTAATGGTTCACTTCAACATTAATGATAAAACTTGCTTTTTAGCAACTTGATTTAGGGAGCTAGAGCATGTGATGTGTGCTTTGCTCTAGTGTCTCTCTGCAAGGTCCGGTTCTTAAAGCGGCAACCCAGGAGCCTATCGCCACCGCTAGAACTATTATGGCTCTGGTCTTGATCAAGTAACTTGTACGGCTCTAGCTTGCCAGTGGCTACCATTGGGGCCAACGGCATTAGTGGACACAAGGTGGAAGGGTGTTTCCGGATTCCACCGAGGACGGGCGATCAGTCGGCTAGGTCACGTTAGACCCAGTCCCGTGTTGGGAGTCCCTGCGATGGGGAACTCCACACGTTGCGCATGGATGGGTGCGATGCCCGCGGTCTGGACGCCATCGACCCCCCTATAGTGTGACTCCATAGGCGTACGTCGATCTCGGTGCCTATGGTCTCACCACCTTGTTAAACTAGCGGCTACTGTCTTGTTAGGGTGTCTTGTGAAAAACCTCATAGCGTCCCTATGCCGTCACACCTCGGAAGTGTTGATGTGCGTGGTTGGGTGCAAAGTTCCTTTGAACTTTTACGCGACTGGTGGGTAAAGAGTGTAAAAATCTATCATGATAGCCTTGCTCAAGGTCACGAGCGGCCTGGATCCTTTTTGATTAGAAGATGATGTTTAGTTATGATTATTGTTACTTATACTTATTAATTGGGTTACAACCGGGTTTCATTCACTTGTAGTAACTTGGTTAATGCTAAAATGAATCAACTAAAAGTGCTAAAGCAGTTAAGCCGTGTCTAGCCTATTTTGAGCCTTCATACCCGTGCTATACTTGCTAAGTATTTGTTTACTCACACCTGTCCATACTCAACAAAATCCCAGATGGGTAAATAGATTGGGCTGATCAGGAGACTGCTGCTGAGTTCCCTGAGGACCTGTCGTACTTCTGAGTTGCGCTCTCCCAGTCAGAGTCCCTGTGGACTGCGGCTCCGCTAGTTGAGAGTTATAGACTTCCGCTGTAATAAATATTATTGATATACTATTTTATTTCGAGCATTTGTACTCTGTTTATCATATTTGTTCGTTGTATGTGTTCTGTGGACTTCCTGGGCACACATATGGCCGCATTCGGGTTTTGTGAAAATCTTTTGTCAAGTCATGTACCTCCGTCAAGTCAAAGATTGGTTCCTAGAGCTCTCATCATCGCCCGTAGCCAAATTGCAAGTTAAAGATGGAGAGTTCATGTCGGTCCTCAGCCTCGTGACCCCTTTTCTTTATTCTTCCCTTTTTTGGGAATTTTCTTTCCTCCTTTTTTTCATTTGGACTTTCACGAGTCCTTTCTTCTCTTCTCATTTTTTTTGGGTATCACCAAGGCATGAGGACTTCTACTACACTTTGATGATAGATGTACTTTCAATAGACCTGGGGCAATATGATCATCTCTGGGGACTCAAAATTCAACAAGACATCGTACTAGCCATGACAAATTTCTCAGGAATAATTTTCTCAAGCATATGTGTAGTTGGAAGTAGTGGATAGGATGAAACGATAGGACATATTTTATATTTTTAAAATTTAAATTCTCCCGAATGGTAAGGTGAACATGTGGTTCATTTTATCGAGACATCATATTTATCAACAACCTAGACTAGGGGGGTTCCTATCATGAAGGACTGCACAGGCAAGGGATACTCAGTTAGAGACTAGCAATAGACAAGTTCATGGTATAAAAGAAAAACCGAGAACATTTTGTTTAGATGAGATGTGCAAATTCATAATTTGAAACGTGACAACACGAGAAGATGGACAGGGGTAAGGAGTGCAAACCAGCGTGTAGGTGCGCGAAGGGGACTAACCGGGCTGGTTCGTCCGAACTGGTGGGTTCGGCCGAATTGCCCAATTCGCCCGAACCAACTGGTTCAGCCGAAGTGGTTTGGTGCGTGCTCCGTCTTGTCGGGTTGCTCCCGGGTCGTCCTATACTCATGTATCTTTTTCGTTAAACAGGGCAATCTCCGATTGGCTCAAATGCACCAACCGGAGCAATAATTTTATTCTTTTTGAATTCAACTCTAATTTTATTTATTCAACGAGCTAACAAATGGAAACAAAATGTTTCAAAGGGAAAACAATCTAGAGCACCCTAAACATGAATCTAAGGGAAAATAAATGAAGGAAGGAACAAAGCCAAACTAAGGAACTAACTATGGCTCTAACTGAACTAACGGTGCTCTAACTGAACTAGATGACCGCAGGACACTACTCTGCAGGTGGGTCGTAAAGGTCCAAGTGTCTTGTGGCTCTGGCAAGCCTCTTGATCTTGGCGCACAAGCCCTTGCGGAGGACTTCCATCTTGTCCTCCATCTCTAGGCACGCCAGCTCCGCTTCTACCACTTTCTCCTCCAGGTGGTTTATCCGATGGCGTGCTTGTGCCAGCTCCACTCGCAGGCTCTCCAGTGTAGGTGGCTTCTCCTCTTCCTCCTCCTCATTGGAGAACTCCATCTCTCCTGGCGGCCCTTTGATAACCGGCGGCTGCCTGTAGCGCAGAACTCTTGGGTTTCACCGCGGGGGAGTGGACTGGGAGGACTCCGTCAGTCCGAGCTCGTCCCAGTTTAGTGGCGGGACTAACACCTTGCCGTACCCCATGGCGGTGCGCTCGCCCTTGATGCTGAAACGGGGCAGACTATCAGGTGTATAGTCCGGCGTCTTCGTGCCCTCCTCCTTGACTGTAGGGAGCGCGAAGTCCAGCACCCTTGTGGAGGATACCGACTTCGGGCGTAGCTGCCCAGTAGTGGGGCACCCTGGCGATGGTGAGCGAGGGGGCTTCTTGATTGCCTTCAGCGGTGCGAAGGCGTTGAATGTCGCTGACGGAGAGCCGCGTGGGGAGTTGGATCGCCTGACAGCTCAACGTCAGCTACACGAAACGCTTGCTCACGTCGGGGAGACTCACCGATCCGGCTGGCGAAGCTAGATCCCTTGGTTGAAGATGTATCTTTGGAGCAGGAGGAGGCCATGGTGGCTGTTGCTAGGGGTGATGAGTTTCTGTAGATGGGATGATGGAATTGACAGAAACTCCCGGTCTTTATCGAGGCGTCCTCCAAATGAAAAACATGTTTCCCAACATTTCCTTCACGAGTTTCAGGATAGGATCAACTGTAGATGAGTCTGGAGGTCAATATCCGCACGTGGGGCTAGGAAGCTGGTTTCGGCCGAACCCTAGGGTTCGGGCGAATTGGCCAATTCGCCCGAATCCCTCTGGTTCGGCCGAATTGGCTCATGGGCCTCCTGATGTGCGGGCCAGGTTGATCCTCGCGTGTTTGGTCATGGGTGTGAAGGTTGCATTGGTGTTGGGCCCAGAAAGGTTTGGATTTGAAGGATTTGGGTCGAGTTTCATGGACAGGGTTCATGGCTCTACGAACTCGATGACATCTAAGTCTTCGAGTGGTAGAGGTTCTGGTTCTAAGAATATCTTCAGCCGCTGTCCATTGACCTTAAAGGTGTTTTCGTCCTCACTTTGCAGTGTGATGGCCCCATGAGATGCAGCGTTGATTACTGTGAATGGGCCATCCTATTTGCTTCTAAGTTTTCCATGACCGAAAAGATTGACACGGGAATTGAAGACGAGAACCTTATCTCCCGGTGTCAACGTTTTGATCTTGATTCACTTGTCGTGCCATCTATTAGTACGTTCGTTGTATAGCTGGGAGCTATGATATGCTCGTTCCCTCGTTTCATCTATCTCAGCCAGCTGAATCCGCCGTCTAAGGCCAGCTGCTGGAAGGTTCACACCCCACTTAATAATGGCGAAGTGAGCTTTAAACTCCATTTCTACTGGTAGGTGGCTGGTTTTGCCATAGACTAGTTGATATGGGTTCATTCCTATGGGTGTTTTATAGTCCGTGCGGTACGCTCAGAGTGCATCTGTTAGTTTATCCTTCCAGTGTTTGCCCATCTCATTTACGGTCTTTTGCAGAATGTTCTTAATCTGCTTGTTTGAAGTTTCTGCTTGACCGCTAGTTTGGGGGTGATAGGGTGTAGCTACGTTATGCCGCACCCCCAAACTTGAGAGATACCTACATAATGCTGATTCGATAAAGTGGGAGCCTCCGTCACTAATGACCATCCTAAGAACTCCAAAACAGGGAAATATAATCTCATGAAACATCCGTTTTGCGCTCCTAGCATCGGCGGCCACACAAGACAAGGCTTCCACCCACTTAGAGACGTATTCTACCGCCACTAGGATGAATTTGCAGCCCTCTGAGTTTGGGAAAGGACCCATGAAGTCAATCCTCAAACATCAAAGATTTCTACTTGGAGATTGCTGGCTAGTGGCACTGCGTTTCTAGTGTTTATATTCCCGTGTTTCTGGCAACGTGGGCACCTCATGATGAATGTCTTAGCATCTTCGTACATGCTGGGCCAGTAGAAACCACATTGCCAGACTTTTGCATTAGTGCGGAATGCACCATAGTGACCCCCGTATGGGGCTGCATGGCATCTCTCCAGGATCTTATATGCCTCATGCGCTGGTATACAGCGTCTAAGGAGTCCGTCACTACATATCCTGAAGAGATACGGGTCGTCCCAAAGGTGGAGTTGGCTCTCGTAAGCCAATCTTTTCTTGTTTTCTCCAGGTGGGACATACCCGGTTACCATGTACTATGTTGGTATACCACGGGTCAGTAGTGGTGTCCTTAAGGAGCGTGTCGTCCCGCAAAAAATCATCGATGGGAAGATCAGATGGAACTTGCATTCGAGACAAGTGGTCAGCCACTGAGTTCTCTACTCCTTTCTTATCCCTTATCTCGATGTCAAATTCTAGGAGTACAAGAATCCAGCGGATGAGTCTTGGTTTCGCATCCTTTTGGTTAAAAGGTACTTCAAAGTAGCATGGTCTGAATAGACTATGACCTTGGCCCCGACTAGGTAGGACCGGAAGTTGTCTATAGCAAACACGACCGCTAAGAGCTCCTTCTCCGTGGTTGCGTAGTTGAGCTGGGGACCTGTAAGCGTATTGCTAGCATATGAGATAGCATAGTGCTTCTTGTCCTTGGTTTGGCCCAACACAGCTCCTACAGCATAGTCGCTCGCATCACACAAGATTTCGAATGGTAGATTCCAGTCGGGAGGCTGGATGATGGGAGTGGAAATGAGAGCTTTCTTGAGAGTGCGAAAGGCTGCGTAACACTCCTCATCGAAAACGAAGGGAGCTTCCTTGGCTAGAAGATTGGTCAAGGGCCGAGATATCTGGGAACAGTTTTTGATGAATCTTCTATAGAATCCGGCATGGCCAAGGAAACTACAAATCCCCTTAACGTTTGTGGGTAGTGGACGTTGCTCAATCACTTCTATCTTCGCTCGGTCGACCTCAATTCCACGTTATGACACTCTATGTCCTAGAACAATCCCTTCTCGTACCATAAAATCACACTTTTCCCAGTTTAGGAGAAGGTGTTTCTCTTGACACGTCTGGAGGACCTTGTCCAGATTTTTCAGGCATTCGGTAAAGGTCTTCCCGTAAACTGAGAAATCATCCATGAACACTTCCATAATCTCCTCAATCATATCAGAGAAGATGGACATCATGCAACGTTGAAAAGAGGCAGGTGCGTTACACAACCCGAAGGACATCCGCCGATAGGCGTACGTCCCATAGGGGCATGTGAACGTGGTTTTACTTTGGTCATCTGGATGGATTGGAATTTGGTGATATCCAGAGTAACCGTCAAGGAAGGTGAAGAAAGAGTGTTTGGCTAATCGTTTAAGCATCTCGTCTATGAACGGAAGGGGGAAATGGTCTTTCTTGGTGGCTTTATTGAGTTTACGATAATCGATACACATACGCCAGCTGGTGACGGTGTGCTGAGGGATGAGTTCATTCTTGTCATTGCGCACAACCGTCATTCCTCCCTTCTTAGGAACAACATGAACGAGGCTAACCCATTCACTATTGGGAACCGGGTAGATAATCCCAGCATGAAGGAGTTTGAGGACATCCTTTTTCACAACTTCCCTCATGACATTATTCAACCGTCATTGAGGTTCTTGAGACGGTGTTGCCTCAGAATCGATTGGGATACAGTGGGTACAGAGGTTTGGGCTGATCCCCTTCAGGTCTTGGAGAGAGTATCCTAAGACCGATCGATTCTTCTCCAGGATAGTGATGATTTGTTGGGTTTCTACTTTGGATAACTTATCACTAATGATCACTGGAGTTTGTTTTTCCTCGAAGGGGAAGGCGTACCTTAGTCCAGGGGGAAGAGGTTTGAGCTTGATAGGAGATGGTTTTGGAGTTTCATTCGTGTCGAGCTTGATCGATGGATGGGTTTCCTCTTCCTCTGAGATGAATGGGATATCTTTTTCTAGAATGGGTGGTTCTAGGTCGGTCAATGAGGTGGACATGGCCTCCATTACAGGGATCAAGATTGGGGTCTGCCTCTATTGGAGTGTTCAGGGAATGAGAATAAGAGACATGGACAAGTTCCTTTCTGACCCTAAGTTCTATTCTCTGGTTCGTTGGTGTTTTCTCCAGAATCTTCATGATTGGCCTACCTATGAAGATGGAATGGGTGGTGCTACTTGGTAGGTCGAAGATCTGGAAATCCATGAATAGCTCAGGGTTGTTAATCTTGACGGGTATGACCCGCAAGATCCCTAAACAGTCAAGGATTCTTCCTGAAGTGAACCTGAGTCATTTTTGAGACAATGACCAGGGTTCATCAGGGAGTTCGGTTCGTACCAACGAGCTAGAGATAATGTTAATTCTGAGGCTCGGGTCGTACCCGATTTCTTGGTCGTAACCCAGAATTTCACAGAAAATTCTTCTGATCTTCTTGGGCATTCTGACCACCTCAGATGAGGCTTCGGACTCTTCTAGCCATTCCCGACTCATCACAGCAGAGAGACATCCTAAGTACTCCCTCTGATATTCCAGTTTTTCCTTGTCGGGAGGTTGATCCTTATACTCTACACGTTGTTCCAATGGGAAACTTGTTGCACTCCCGATGTCCTCGAATAGATCATCGTCAAAATCATAGGGAGTGGTGTAGAGTGGCTCATAGTAGTTCAGACTAGAATATGGTTGGGTTTCGAAATGAGCGTCAGGTTCTGATGGGGTGGAAGAGCTGATAGATTTGGATTGAGAACATGTAGGCTCTTCAGGATCGGGCTGCTTCTCTTCTTCATCGGGGAGTTCGTCATAGACTCTAGTGTAGGGAGTCAAATGAGAGAACGACCCTCCTGAAGCGGAGTTCAAGAAAGTGGTGGCTACGGGACAGGGCTAAGGCTGAAGTGTTGTAGAATTATAGGTTCTGATAAGCCTAGGTCTGGACCGGATGCCAAAATTTTCTTGAAACGAGCCCAGGCAGCTCCTAACGACTCTCCCTCTAATTTCTTAAAGGTAAGGATTTCGATTCAGAAGCTGGCTACCTTAGAAACTGGGAAGAAGTTTAGGCAGAATTTTTCTCTAAGGATTTCCCAACTCCCTTCCATATTTCCGACAGTCAGAGAGTACCATTTCTTTGCTCCTCCCATTAATGAAAATGGGAATAGCTTCCATTTGAGAGTACCATTTAAGCCTGATATGGTGAGGCAAGAGCAGAGTTGCTCAAACTCTCGTAAATGCGCATAGGGACTCTCAGCATTTGTTCCTGAGAATGTTTCCTCTCGAACCATGGCTATGAAGCCGGGACGCAGCTCATAGTCGGGTGTGTGGATGGGATGTGATGATGGTGAAGGCTCCAAACAACCGCCCTTTTGGAGCCGAATGTTGACGTAAGGTAAGAGTGGAATCCATGTGGTGGATGGTGGGATACATGGACAACTTGGGTTCGGAATCAGAACAGCTACCGTTCCCCGGCAACAGCGCCAGAAACCTTGTTGGCACTCCTTACGGCCTATAGATAAATCCGCAAGCGAACGGATACTGGTGTAGCTTTCACCGGGAGTATTCTAAGGTATCGATTTCCACGGGGAACGAGAAGTGAGCTAATTCTAAACTAAGTTGTCCAAGGGGTATGGAATGGGATGGATGAAGTGGATGACAACAACAAAGAGGGAAGAGAAGCGATGAGAGGGTAGAGAGGGTACGAGTCTGATAGAGGCACTCTACTGATTAACTGAGCGGATCAGAGGGTACAAATAGATACTTACTTCGGGACAATAGAACCTATGACACGCAGAAAGGGATGAGAAGGGGTGTCACCAATCCTACACTCTGGGGTCCTGCAGGTCGAGACGAACGTGATAGACTACGTTGGCCGTATAAGGCTGACACCACCTAACGGCTACCACCTCCGTAGTCTCGGGGACAAACTATGTTAACCTCAAGTATTGGCACCACGCCTACACTAGTAGGTTAATACTTATCTCCTATAGAAAGACAAGCACCCAAGCCAAGTGACCAGTATACAATTATACCAATCAACTAAGCATTGAACGAAGAACCAGCAAGTAAATAAATGTAGAACTGACTGCTCAATTAATCACGAAGAGATACAAGAGTTACCAGACACGACCCGAATGTCACTCGAAGCAGTGCCGCATCCGTAGAGGTACAGCTGGAAGAGGGGCCGACACTCTGGCTCGTCTCCGGACGCTCACCTCTCCTCTCTCCCTATCTTCTAAGTATGAAAGCGGCAGAGCTTCGCTAAGGAACTTCTCTCTTGCGTTGTGTGTGAATTCAGGCGACCAGGACCTCTATTTATAGGTGTATCAAGTCGGTGGAGCTTGAGCAGGCGCCAAGGCAGCTGGGAGGCGGTGCCGGGCCGTTCGGCCGAATCTCCCGGTTCGGCCGAACCTGGAAATTCGGCCGAACTGCCATGTTGTACCACCTTGGTGCTATTGGCGGTCGTTACGGACCGATTTCCAACCTCCAACCGAGTTTAAAATAATTACAATGGAACTAAAGACCATAGCTATAGGGTTTATCACTAACTATTTCCACAAGTTTTGGTGATTGTCCATTGCGCAGGTATACAATGGAGAAATACGTGCTAAAGGGGTCACAATTGACAGATTCAGCCGAACGACATGATTCGGCCGGTTACCCCCTAGGCCGTGCATGACATTGGGGACCGTCCACGTCAACGATGACCGAGCAGTGACACCACATGACACGTGGGCGACCGCCACGTCATCCTCGGCCAGCACAATACTGTTGGCGGTCGTTACAGCCCAAATCCGACCACCAATACTCGGGAATAAATGAGGTTATATGCAACATTCCATGCACTTAGGTTTTATTTCTAATAAAGTTCCACGAGTTTTGGTGAGTGTCACTTGTGCAGGTACAACTACGACAAATATGTGCTATTAGGGCCGGAAATGACCAAATCGGCCGAACGACTCCGTGTCATCCACGTCAACAATGACCAAGCGAACACATCACATGACACGTGGGCGACCGCCAACTCATCCTGGACCATGCCACATCATTCTGGGCCAAATCAACACGAAGTCATGCATCAGGAGGAAGCCCAGGGGGGTCCAGGCACCAGAGGCGGTGCTGGGGAGGCCGGCCACGGGCCAGGCCCAGTTCGGCCGAACTGGGCCCTTCGGCCAAACCGCCCCCAGCACCAGAACCGAACCCAGGGGCTCATCCTGGCTACCCAGAGCAAAGGCGGCGCATCCAAGGGTTCGGCCGAATCCCTTGGTTCGGCCGAACCGACCCTGGCGCCCGAAATCCCAGGGGGTACCCCCCTGGTCCCTTGGCGGCTACTCCAGCCCCAACCGTCCTATGCAACTATAAATAGGACCCCATACCCCCTCTTGTAACACACACCAAGCCAAGGAGCTCATTTCCACTTTCATTCCAGTAGAGTTAGGATAGTTGGGAGTTAGAGTTGAGTCGAGCTTGCCTCAGAGGTTCCGGAGTCATCTTCAGAAGCTCTGGTAATAGCTCTTGTATCTTTTACTTTTCCTTTTGTAAGACATTGAGTATCAATATAGTTATCTTTATCACTTTGCCTTCGTCATTTATATCTCGCTTCTACTTTATCCTAGTTGCAGCTATATCTTGTTTAGACTATAGTCAGTTATAGTTCTAGTGCTTGTAGTCTTGTTTAAGCCTTTGTCTTGGCTGGTTCTTCGATCTTGCTTGATACTGGAGGTGAACTGTCACCAAGAGTATTGACAAGGTTGCTTGCTCTTGCTAGCAGAGTAAGTAGTCGTTGCCTAGTGTAGGAGTGGTTCCTAGACTAGTCAGTGGCCTTAGTTTATTCCCGTCGCAACGGAGGTGGTAGCCGGGAGGTGGTGACAGCCCTTTTGGTCTTCGTAGCCCATCACGTTAGTTCCGGTCCGTAGGATTCCCTAGTTGGGAAATAGTGGCACCCCTTCTCATCCCTTTCTGTGTGTTCAACGGTTCCCTTGTCCCGAAGCTAAGACATTAGAGTTATCCCAGATCTCCTAGTGCTGGTTCTGTAGCCGCTGTATCTCTAAGCTAGAGTGACATAGGTAGATAAAGAATCCAGGAGTCCTCTATCTCTTCTCGTTGTCCTCCCAGCTATCTATCCCTTCTCTCCCTTACCTGAGTATCCCTTGAGCTGTGTGTCCGGTATATCCACTCCTATCCAATACCGTTATCCCTTGTCTTGTTTAGTTGTGTACCCTTCTCTAATAGTCTCGAATATCTGTTCACTAATAATCTTGCCAAAACTTCACTGCGGAAATATAAATTACGATACCTCGGGATACTCTCAGGTGAAGTGCTACAGCGGTGATTCTGTGCGCTTGCAGAATATTTCTATATTTTACTAAGCCATACGGAAAACCACTGAAACACTCCTTACCCCAGTACCAGGATTCTCAATTCTGATATTGGATCGTAAGAAGTGCCAACAAATACGAAGGCGAAACACCAAAAGTCAGCCCAAGGGGTCCACCAGGCAGAGGCGGGGCTAGGGAGGCCGGCCAGAGAGCAGGCCTAGTTCGGCCGAACCGCCCCTATCCAGGAACCGCCTCCACAGGTGCCATCCTGGCCCTTGGAGCAAAAGGTGGTGCATGGAGGATTTGGCCGAACCAGGATCTTCGGCCGAAGGCCCGGCACCGACCTCCCAGTTTGCTTGGCCTGTGCTCCACCTCAAACCGACCCTAGCCACTATAAATTGAGGCCCTGGTCACCTGTAAGACACACAACACTTGAGATTAGGCATTAGTGAAGCTCTGCCACTTGTATCAATAGAAGACAGGGAGAGAAGAGAGGTGAGCGTCCCGGAGAGGAGCCAGAGTGTCGACCCCTCTTCCCGTTGTACCTCTACGGATGCGGCTCTGCTTGGAGTGACATCCGGGCCGTGTCTGGTAACTCTTGTATCTATTTCTGATTAATTGAGCATTCAGTTCTTACTTTTATATGCTTGCTGGTTCTTCGTTCAATGCTTAGTTGATTGGTATAACTGTATACTGGTTGCTTAGCTTGGGTGCTTATCTTTCTATAGGAGATAAGTATTAGTCGACTAGTGTAGGCGCGGTGCCTAGACTTGAGGCTAACGAACGTGTGGTAGCCGTTAGGTGGTGACAGCCCTATACGGCCTTTGTAATCCATCTCGTTAGTCTCGGCCTATAGGATCCCCCAGTGTGGAGCTGGTGGCACCCCTTCTCATCCCTGTCTCCGTGTCACTGGTGTCCATTGTCCCGAAGCAAATATCTATTTGTATCCTATGATCTGCTCGATCAATCAGTAGAGTACCGCTTTCAGACTCGTACCATCTGTACCCTCCTAGTGCCCTTCCTATCTCTTTGTTGTTGTCATCGACTCCATCCATTCCGTTCATTCCACTCTATCTACATAGGACAACTTAGTTTAGAATTAGTTCACTTCTCGTTCCTCGTGGAAATCGATACCCTGTAATACTCCTGGGTGAAAGCTACATCGGTATCCGTCCGCTTTCCGATTTATCTGTAGGTCGTAAGGAGTGCCAACAAGCTTTCTGGCGCCGTTGCCGGGGAACGATAGCTATTCTAATTCCGAACCCAAGTTGTCCGTGTATCACACCATCCCATCCACCATATGGATTCCACTCTTACCTTACGCCATTATTCGGCTCCAAAGGGCGATTGTTTGGAGCCACCACCATCATCACATCGTATCCACACACCCGGCTATGAGCTACGTCCCGGCTTCATAGCCATGGTTTGAGAGCAAACGTTCTCAGGAATGAAAGATGAGAGTCCATACTCGCATTTGCGAGAATTTGAGCAGCTCTGTTCATGTCTCGTCATTGCGGGCATGTCACAAGAGATGCTCAAATGGAAGCTATTTCTGTTTTTCTTAACCAGAGGAGTGAAGAAATGGTAATCTCTATCTGTCGGTAACATTGAGGGGAGTTAGGCACTTCTTAGAGGAAAATTCTGTTTAAATTTCTTCCTAACTTCCAAGATAGCCAGCCTCCGAATCGAAATTCTCACCTTTAAGCAATTAGAGGGATAATCGTTAGGAGCTGCCTGGGCTCGTTTCAAGCAAATCTTGGCATCCGGACCAGACCTAAGCTTGCCAAAACCTGTTATTTTGCAACATTTCAGCCTTGGTCTATGTCTTGTAGCCTCCGATTTCTTTAACTCCGCTTCAGGAGGGTCGTTCTCTCACTTGATTCCCAGTGAAGCGAGGGTAATCCTAGATCGTGTCCTAGACGATACTCCCTACACTGGAATCTATGATGAACTCCCCGATGAAAAAGAGAAACAGCCTGAACCTGAAGAGCCTACAATCTCACAATCCAAATTCATTAGCTCTCCCACTCCATCGGAACCCGAAGCTCAATTCGAACCACAGCCATATTCTAGCCAAGATTATTATGACTCACTCACTCCCTATGATTTCGATGATGATCTCTTCGAAGACATCGGGAATGCAAAAAGTCTCCCATTGGGACGACGAGTAGAGCATAAGGATCAACCACCTGACAAGGAAGAACTCGAATACCAAAGGGAGAACCTGAAACGTCTCTCTGCGGTCATGAGTTGGGAATGTCTAGAAGAAGCTGAAGCTTCAACCGAGGTTGTCAAATTGCCCAGGAAAATTTGAAGAATATTCTGTGAAATCCTGGGCAGTGATAGAGAAATTGGGTATGACCCAAGCCTCGGGATCAACATCATCTCTAGCTCTCTAGTTCGAGCCCAACTTCCTGATGAACCATGGTCAACATCTAAAAAACAACTAAGGTTCACCTCGGGAAGAATCCTTGAGTGTTTAGGGATCTTACGGGTCACACCCATTAAGGTCAATGACCCTAGACTTTTCTTGAATTTCCATATCTTTAACCTACCCGATGATTCCACCCGTTCTATCTTTATCGGTAGGCCAATCATGAACATTCTGGAAAGGGTGTCGAATAATCAGCTAGTAGAACTCAGGGTCGGGAAAGAACTTGTCCCTGTCTCTTATTCTCATTCCTTGAATACTCCAATAGAGGCAGAACCCGATCTTGATCCCATAGAGGAAGTCATGTCAACCTTGTTGACAGACTTAGAGCAACCTACTCCAGAAGAGGATATTCAGTTCTTTGCTGAAGTGGAGGAACCTCATCCTCCGATTGAGCTCGATACATCAAAAACTCCAAAACCATCTCCAATCGAGCTTAAACCACTCCCTCCTGGATTAATGTATGCCTTCCTCTTCGAGGACAAACAAACTCCAGTGATCATTAGTGATAAGTTATCCGAAGTAGAAACCCAACAACTCATCACTATCTTGGAGAAGAATCGATGGGTCTTAGGATACTCTCTCCAAGACCTGAAGGTGATCAGCCCAAATCTCTATACCCACAGTATCCCGATCGATTCTGAGGCAACACCGTCTCGAGAACCTCAACGACGGTTGAATAATGCCATGAGGGAAGTTGTGAAAAAGGAAGTCCTCAAACTCTTTCAAGCTGGGATTATCTACCCGGTTCCCAATAGTGAATTGGTTAGTCCCGTTCAAGTTGTTCCTAAGAAGGGAGGAATGACGGTTGTGCGCAACGATAAAAATGAGCTTATCCCTCAGCGCACCGTCACTGGGTGGCATATTTGCATCGATTATCGAAAACTCAATAAAGCCACCAAAAAGGACCATTTCCCCCTTCTGTTCATTGATGAAATGCTTGAACGGCTAGCCAAACACTCCTTTTTCTGCTTCCTTGATGGTTACTCTGGATATCATCAAATTCCTATCCATCCAGACGACCAGAGTAAAACCACGTTTACATGCCCCTACGGGACGTATGCCTATCGGCGGATGTCCTTTGGGTTATGTAACACACCCGCATTTTTCAATGTTGCATGATGTCCATCTTCTCGAATAAGATAGAAGTGATTGAGCAACTTCTGCCTCCAACTAACGTTAAGGGGATTCGTAGCTTCCTTTGTCATGCCAGATTCTATAGGCGCTTCATCAAAAACTTTTCCCAGATATCCCGGCCTTTAACCAATCTTTTAGCCAAGGATGCCCCCTTCGTCTTTGATGAAGAGTGCTATGCTGCCTTTCACACTCTCAAGAAAGCACTCATTTCCGCTCCCATCATCCAGCTTCCCGACTGGAACATCCCTTTTGAAATCATGTGTGATGCGTGCGATTATGCTGTTGGGGCTGTTTTGGGCCAAACCAAGGACAGGAAGCACTATGCTATCTCTTATGCTAGCAAAACGCTCACTGGCCCCCAGCTCAACTACGCAACCACGAAAAAAGAACTTTTAGCAGTTGTATTCGCTATAGACAAATTCCGGTCCTACCTAGTTGGGGCCAAGGTCATAGTCTATTCTGATCACGCTGCTTTAAAGTATCTTTTGACCATAAAGCATGCGAAACCAAGACTCATCCGCTCGGTTCTTCTACTCCAGGAATTTGACATTGAAATAAGAGATAAGAAAGGAGTAGAAAATTCAATAGCAGACCATTTGTCTCGGATGGAAGTACCCTCAGATCTCCCTATAGATGATTATCTACGAGATGATACGCTCCTTAAGGTCATGGCTTTATATCCGTGGTACGCCAATATAGTGAACTATATGGTGTCGAGGTATGTCCCACCTGGAGAAAACAAGAAACGATTAGCTTATGAGGCAGACTCCATCTCTCGGACGACCCGTATCTCCTCCGGATTTGTAGCGATGGACTCCTCAGAATATGCGTACCCACACCTGAGGCATACAAAATCTTGGAGAGATGCCACTCAGCACCATATGGAGGTTACTATGGTGCGTTCAGAACCAATACCAAGGTTTGGCAATGTGGTTTCTATTGGCCCGACATGTACGACGATGCTAAGGCATTTGTCAGGAGATGCCCTCGATGCCAGAAACACGGGAACATCAACACTAGAGACGCAATGCCGCTCACTAGCAATCTCCAAGTAGAAATCTTTGATGTTTGGGGAGTGGACTTCATGGGTCCTTTCCCGAACACAGAAGGTTGCCAGTTCATTCTAGTGGCGGTAGATTATGTCTCTAAGTGGGTGGAAGCTTTGCCTTGTGTGGCTGCCGACTCTAGGAGCACGAAATGAATGTTCCATGAAGTTATCTTCCCTCATTTCGGCGTTCCTAGGATAGTCATCAGCGACGGCGGCTCTCACTTTATCGATTCGGCCTTCCTTAGGTATCTCTCAAGTTTGTGGGTGCAGCATAACGTAGCTACACCCTATCATCCCCAAACTAGCGGTCAAGCAGAAACTTCAGATAAACAAATCAAAAACATTCTGCAAAAGACCGTAAATGAGATGGGCAAGCAATGGAAGGATAAACTCCTAGATGCACTCTGGGCATACCGCATGGCCTATAAAACACCCTTAGGAATGACTCAATATCAACTAGTCTATGGCAAAACCTACCACTTACTAGTAGAGATGGAGTTTAGAGCTCACTGGGCCATTAGGAAGTGGGGTATGAACCTTCCAGCAGCCGGCCTCAAACGGAATATCCAGCTGGCCGAATTAGATGAAATGAAGGAACGAGCATACCACAGCTCCTGGCTATATAAAGAACGGACCAAGAGATGGCACGGCAAAAGGATTAAGGTCAAAACGTTCAAGCCGGGAGACAAGGTCCTTGTCTTCAATTCCCATGTCAGACTTTTCGGTCATGGGAAACTAAGAAGAAAATGGGACGGCCCATTCACAGTGATCAATGCTACATCCCATGGGGCCGTCACATTGCAAAGTGAGGATGGGAATACCTTCAAGGTTAACGGGCAACGGTTGAAGATCTTCATGGAACTAGAACCTCCGCCACTCGACAATTTAGATGTTGTCGAGTTCATGGAACTCTGAAACCCGTTCGTGAAATCCGGCCCAAATCCTTCAATTCCAAACCTTTCTGGGCCAAAACCCCCTCAAACCTTGAAACCCCTGACCAAAGGCACAAGACTCGACCTGGCCCGCACACCTGGAGACCCAGGGGCCAGTTCGGCCGAGCTGGACCAATTCGGGCGAATTGGCCAGTTCGCCCGAAGGCTAGGGTTTGGCCGAATCAGGCCCCCTGGTCCTCCGTGCGGATATTTGCCTGTGGACTCATCTATAGTTGAGCCTACCCCGAAATCCGTGAGGGAAACATCGGGAATCTCGTTTTTCGATCGGTAGAAACATCGATAAAAGCCAGGGGGTTTGTTTCGACTCCCTCATCCCATCTACAAGCTTCCTTGCCCATACACATAGCCAACATGGCCTCCTCCTACTCCAAAGATACATCTTCAACCAAGGGATCTAGCCTCGCCAGCCGGATCGGTGAGTCTCCCCGACGTGAGCAAGCGTTCCGCGTTGCTGAAGTTGAGCTGTCAGGCGATGGGAAATGAGGAAGGGCGCATGCCTGCAGCCCTATGAGGCGGTCCAACTCCCCACGCCACTCTCTGTCAGCGACATTCAATGCCTTTGCACCGCTGAAGGCGATCAAGAAGCCCCCTCACTCACCATCGCCAGGGGCGCCCTACTACTGGGCAGCTGCGCCTGAAGTCGGCATCCTCCACAAGGGTGCTGGACTTCACGCTCCCTGCAGTCAAGGAGGAGGGCACGAAGACACCGGACTATACACCTGATAGTCCGCCCCGTTTCAGCATCAAGGGCAAGCGCACCGCCACGGGGTACGGCAAGGTATTGGTCCCGCCGCTGAACTGGGACGAGCTCGGACTGACAGAGTCCTCCCAGTCCACTCCTCTGCGGCGGAACCCTAGAATTCAGCGCCGTAGGCAGCCTCCAACCATCAAGGGGCCACCAGGAAACATGGAGTTCTCCGATGAGGAGGAGGACGACGAGGAGGAGGAGAAGCCGCCCACATTGGAGAGCCTGCGGGTGGAGCTGGTACAAGCACGCCAGCGGATAAACCACCTGGAGGAGAAAGTGGCGGAAGCGGAGCTGGCGCGCCTAGAGATGGAGGACAAGATGGAAGTCCTCCGCAAGGGTTTGTGCGCCAAGATCAAGAAGCTTGCCAGAGCCACAGGACACTCGGACCTTTACGACCCACCTGCAGAATAGTGTCCTGCGGTCGTTTCATTTTTAGATAGAGCACTGTTAGATTGGTTTGCTAGTTTGTTTATTTCATTTATTTCCTTTAGAATATTGTTCAGGATGCTCTGAACTTATTTCCCTTTCCAATCATTTGTTTCCAACACTTAGCTTGATGAATAAATAAAATTAGAATTGTTTGCAAAAAGAACAAAATTGACGCTCTGGCTGGTGCATTTCAGCCACCCGGAGTATACCATGTTTAACAGAGAGATACATGAGTACAGGAAGCACACGAGAACAAAGAGGACCGAGGGAGTGCACGGTGGCCAGTTCGGCCGAACCAGGTGGTTCGGACGAACTGGGCAGTTCGGCCGAACCCACCTGTTCGGCCGAACCAGCCCGGCTTCCCCTGCTCGCGCACCTGCACGCTGGTTTGCACACGTAGCCTCTGTCCTTTCTTTTCTATGATGACTGTTGGCGGTCGTTACAGACCGATTTCCGACCTCCAACCGAGTATAAAACAAACACAATGGGGACACACACCATAGCTATAGGGCTTATCACTGACTATTTCCACAAGTTTTGGTGATTGTCCTCTGTGCAGGTACAAAATGGTGAAACACGTGCTATAAGGGTCAGAAATGACCGTTTCGGCCGAATGACTCCGTTCAGCCGGTTGCCCCCCTAGATGGGCAAGACTTGTGGACCACGACCACGCCACTCTGGGC
This sequence comes from Echinochloa phyllopogon, assembly GCA_033239725.1. Taxonomy (NCBI): domain Eukaryota; kingdom Viridiplantae; phylum Streptophyta; class Magnoliopsida; order Poales; family Poaceae; genus Echinochloa; species Echinochloa phyllopogon. The sequence goes on along the minus strand of BTCW01000016.1, from coordinate 8,631,824 downwards.
CGGCTCAACCCATATCCAGAAGACCGGTGGCCCATATGCAACCCGACGGAGCCCACGAGTCCACCGGAGGCCCTCCAGGCCAGCCCAAGACGTGAACCGACCTGCCAACCGACCTCAGGAGCTGGACTAACACGTGTGCAAAGCAGAGGCGGTGCAGTACTGGGCCGGGCCCACTTCGGCCAAAGTGGCCTGTTCGGCCGAAGGCAGGAACCGCCTCCAGGGTGCAATCCTGGCCTTTGGCTGCTGAGGCGGTGGATCCACCGGTTCGGGCGAACTGGGCAGTTCGGCCGAACCGGGGATTTCGCCTGAATGGCCCGGCACCGCCTCCCAGCTGCCTTAGCTGCTACTCTGCCTCCACCGTCCTTCCCTGCTATAAATAGAGGCCCGGTTTCACCTGCAAAAGACACAATACAAGAGTAGAGTGCAGGCGAAGCACTGTTAGTTTTCCACTTGTATCAGTAGAGATAGGGCGAGAGGAGAGGTGAGCGTCCAGGAGAGGAGCCGAAGTGTCGGCCCCTCTTCCCGCTCTACCTCTACGGATGCGACTTCACTTCGAGTAACATCCGGATCTTGTCTGGTAACTCTTGTATCCCTCTCTGATTAATTGAGCATTCAGTTCTTACTTTTATATGCTTGCTGGTTCTTCGTTCAATGCTTAGTTAATTGGTATAACTGTATACTGGTTGCTTAGCTTGGGTGCTTATCTTTCTATAGGAGATAAGTATTAGTTAACTAGTGTAGGCGTGGTGCCTAGACTTGAGACTAACTTAGTTTATTCCCGTCGCAACGGAGGTGGTAGCCGTAACGTGGTGACAGCCCTTCCGGTCTTTGTAGCCCATCACGTTAGTTCCGGTCCGTAGGATTCCCCAGTTGGGAAATAGTGGCACCCCTTCTCATCCCTTTCTGTGTGTCCACCGGTTCCCTTGTCCCGAAGCAAGTATCTATCTGTATCCTCTGATCTGCTCGATCAATCAGTAGAATACCTCTACCAGACTCGTACCCTCTCTACCCTCCTATCACTCCTCTTCTCTCTTTGTTGTTGTCATCCACCACATCCATACCATTCACTCCATTCCATCTACCTAGGACAACTTAGTTTAGAATCAGTCCACTTCTCGTTCTCCGTGGAAATCGATACCTTGGAATACTCCCGAGTGAAAGCTACATCGGTATCCGTCCGCTTGCAGATTTATCTGTAGGCCGTAAGGAGTGCCAACAAGCTTTCTGGCGCCGTTGCCGGGGAACGGTAGCTGTTCTGATTCCGAACCCAAGTTGTCCGTGTATCCCACCACCATCCACCATATGGATTCCACTCTCACCTTACGTCAACACTTGGCTCCAAAGGGCGATTATTTGGAGCCACCACCATCATCACATCCCATATCCACACCCGGCTATGAGCTACGTCCCTGCTTCATAGCCATGGTTCGTGAGCAATCGTTCTCAGGAACGAAGGCCGAGAGTCCATATGCGCATTTGCACGAGTTTGAGCAACTCTGCTCATGCGTGACCATTGCGGGCATGACACAAGAGACACTCAAATGGAAGCTATTCCCGTTTTCACTAGCGGGAGGAGCAAAGAAATGGTACTCTCTGGCTGTCAGTACTATGGACGGGAGCTGGGAAGTTCTCAAGGAAAAATTCTGCCTAAACTTCTTCCCAGTCTCCAAGGTAGCCAGTCTCCGAGCGGAAATCATTAACTTTAAGCAATTAAAGGGAGAATCGTTAGGAGCTGCCTGGGCTCATTTCAAGCAAATACTGGCCTCAGGACCGGACCTAAGCCTACCAGAACCTGTTGTTTTACAACACTTCAGCCTTGGCCTCTGTCCCGTAGCCACCACTTTCTTGGACTCTGCTTCTGGAGGGTCGTTCTTTAATTTGGTTCCTAGTGAAGCGAGGGTAGTCCTGGACCGTATCCTAGACAACACCCCCTACACTGGAATCTGTGATGAACTCCCTGATGAAGAAGAGAAGCAGCCTGAACCTGAAGCTCATTTCGAACCACAACCATATTCTAGCCCAGACCATTATGATTCACTCTACACCACTCTTTATGATTTTGACGATGATCTATTCGAAGACATCGGGAGTGCAACAAGTTTCCCACGGGAACGATGTGTAGAACAAAAGGATCAGGCCCCCGACAAAGAAGAATTGGAATACCAGCAGGAGTACCTAGGACGTCTCTCTGCTATCATCAGTCGGGAGTGGCTAGATGAGGCCGAAGCCTCGACCGAGGTTGTCAAGATGCCCAGAAAAACCAAAAGGATATTCTGTGAGATCATGGGCCTTGACCGAGAAATTGGGTACGACCCGATCCTCGGAATCAGCATAATCTCTAGCTCTATGGTGCGAACCGAATTCCCTGATAACTCATGGTCATTTTCTCAAAAACGACTTAAGTTTACTTCAGGAAGAATCCTGGACTGTTTGGGGATCTTACGGGTCACACCCGTTAAGGTCAACGATCCCGAACTCTTCATGGATTTTCACATCTTCGACCTACCTAGAACTACCACACATCCCATCTTCATAGGCAGGCCAATCTTGAAGATTCTGGAAAAAGCACCAATAAACCAGCTAGTAGAGCTTAGGATCGGTAAAGAACTTATCCCTGTCTCCTATGCCCAATCTTTGAATACTCCAATAGAGGCAGACCCCGATCCTGACCCATTAGAGGAAGTCAGGTCAGCTTCTTTGCTAGACCTCGAGCAACCTATTCCAGAAGAGGATATTCCATTCTTTATGGAAGAGGAGGAAACTCATCCTCCGATTGAGCTTGATACAAACGAAACTCCAAAACCATCTCCAATCGAGCTCAAACCTCTTCCGCCTGGACTTAGGTATGCTTTCCTCTTTGGGGATAAGCAAACTCCAGTGATCATTAGTGATAAACTCTCCGAGGTAGAAACCCAGCAACTCATCACTATCCTGGAGAAAAATCGATCGGTCTTAGGATATTCTCTCCAAGACCTGAAAGGGATTAGCCCAAATCTTTGCACTCATCGCATCCCGATCGATTCTGAAGCAACACTGTCTCGGGAACCTCAACGACGGTTAAACAATGCCATGAATGGGTTAGTCCCGTTCAAGTCGTTCCTAAGAAGGGAGGAATGACGGTAGTGCGCAATGACAAAAATGAGCTCATCCCTCAGCGCACTGTTACTGGTTGGCGTATGTGCATCGACTATCGTCGACTCAATAAGGCCACCAAGAAAAACCATTTCCCCCTTCCTCTCATAGAAAAAATGCTTGAACGGTTAGCCAAACACTCTTTCTTCTGCTTCCTTGACGGTTACTCTGGGTACCACCAAATTCCTATCCACCCGGAAGACCAGAGTAAAACCACGTTCACATGCCCCTATGGGACGTACGCCTACCGGCGAATGTCTTTCGGGCTATGTAACGCACTTGCCTCTTTTCAATGTTGCATGATGTCTATCTTCTCCGATATGATTGAGGAGATTATGGAAGTGTTCATGGATGATTTCTCAGTTTACGGAAAGACCTTTACCGAATGTCTGAAAAATCTGGACAAGGTCCTCCAGAGGTGTGAAGAGAAACACCTTGTTTTGAACTGGGAAAAGTGCCATTTTATGGTGCGAGAGAGGATTGTCCTAGGACATAGGGTGTCAGAACGTGGGATCGAGGTAGACAAAGCGAAGATAGAAGTGATCGAGCAACTTCCACCTCCCACAAACGTTAAGGGGATCCACAGCTTCCTTGGCCATGCCGGATTCTATAGGCATTTCATCAAAAACTTCTCCCAGATATCTCGGCCCTTGACTAATTTCTTAGCCAAAGATGCCCCCTTCGTTTTCGATGAGGAGTGCTATGCCGCATTTCACACCCTCAAAAAGGCACTCATCTCCGCTCCCATCATCCAGCCTCCCGACTGGAGCATCCCATTCGAAATCATGTGCGATGCGAGCGACTATGTTGTAGGAGCTGTGTTGGGCCAAACTAAGGACAAGAAGCATTATGCTATCTCATATGCTAGCAAAACGCTCACTGGCCCTCAGCTCAACTACACAACCACGGAGAAGGAGCTCTTAGCAGTCGTATTTTCTATAGACAAATTCCGGTCCTACCTAGTCGGGGCCAAAGTTATAGTCTATTCAGATCACGCTGCTCTGAAGAACCTTCTGACCAAAAAGGATGCAAAACCGAGACTCATCCGCTGGATTCTTCTACTCCAAGAATTTGACATTGAGATAAAAGATAAGAAAGGAGTAGAGAACTCAGTGGCTGACCATTTGTCCCGGATACAAGTCCCGTCCGATCTCCCAATCGACGACTACTTACGGGATGACACCCTCCTTAAGGTCACCACTGGTGATCCGTGGTATGCCAACATAGTAAACTACATGGTAACGGGTTATGTCCCCCCCGGAGAGAATAGGAAACGGCTAGCCTATGAGAGCCGACTTCACCTTTGGGACGACCCGTACCTCTTTAGGATTTGTAGCGACGGACTCCTCAGAAGGTGCGTACCCGCACATGAGGCTTATAAAATCCTGGAGAGATGCCACGCAGCCCCGTACGGAGGACACTACGATGCATTCCGGACCATTGCTAAAGTCTGGCAGTGTGGTTTTTACTGGCCCAGCATGTATGAGGATGCGAGAGCATTTGTCATGCGGTGCCCCCGCTGCCACAAACACGGGAACATCAATACTAGAGACGCAATGCCACTCACTAGCAATCTTCAAGTAGAAATCTTCGATGTCTGGGGAGTAGACTTCATGGGTCCCTTCCCAAACTCCGAGGGTTGTCAATTCATCCTAGTAGCAGTGGACTACGTCTCTAAGTGGGTAGAAGCCTTGCCTTGCTTAGCTGCTGACTCTAAGAACGCGAGACGAATGTTTCATGAGGTTATATTCCCACGTTTTGGCGTTCCTAGAATAGTCATTAGTGATGGTGGCTCCCACTTCATAGATTCAGCCTTCCGTAAGTATCTCTCAAGTTTGGGGGTGCAGCATAACGTAGCCACACCCTATCACTCCCAAACTAGCAGTCAAGCAGAAACTTCCAATAAGCAAATCAAAAACATTCTGCAAAAGACCGTAAATGAGATGGGCAAGCAATGGAAGGATAAACTTCCAGATGCACTCTGGGCTTACCGCACGGCCTATAAGACGCCCATAGGCATGACCCCATATCAACTAGTCTATGGCAAAACCTGTCATCTACCTGTAGAAATGGAGTTTAGAGCTCACTGGGCCATTAGGAAGTGGGGTATGGACCTTCCAGCTACCGGCCTCAAACGGAAGATTCAGCTGGCCGAGCTAGATGAGATGAGGGAGAAAGCATACCACAGCTCCCGGCTATACCAAGAACGGACCAAGAGATGGCATGATAAGAGAATCAAGGTCAAAACGTTCAAGCCGGGAGACAAGGTTCTCGTCTTTAACTCCCGTGTCAAACTTTTCGGTCACGGGAAATTGAGGAGCAAGTGGGACGGCCCATTCACAGTAATCAATGCTGCATCTCATGGGGCCGTCACTTTGCAAAGCGAGGACGGAAACACCTTCAAGGTTAACGGACAGCGGTTGAAAATTTTCCTAGAACCAGAACCTCCGACACTCGACGAATTAGACGTCGTCGAGTTCATAGAACTCTGAACCCCGTCCGTGGAACCCCGGCCCGAATCAGTCATTTTCAAATCCTTCTGGGCCAAAACCTCCTGAACCTTGAAAACCTCCTCGACCCGAATCTCCCATAACCAAAACCTCGAACCACGACACGGGCCACGCACCTGGGGGCCCAGGGACCTGTTCGGGCGAACAGGCCCAGTTCAGCCGAACCAGCTGGTTCGGGCGAATTGGCCTCCCAGGCCCCAGGGACAGATATGCTCGCCCAGATACATCTGCAGTTAAAGATATCCCGAGAGTCGCGAGGGAATCGTCGGGAAACTCCGTTTTTCCGATCTGAAATCCCCGATAAAAACAGAGACTCTCTGTCGACGTTTCCCATCTCATCTAAGCCAACTCCATCCCACAGAACACAGCCACCATGGCTTCCTTTTCCTCCAAGGACACATCATCGGCTCAGGGCTCGAACAGCAGTAGCCGGAACGGCAACTCCTCCCGGCAGGAGCACGCCTTCCGCATCTCCGACGTCGACACAGCGGGAGACGTGCACCGGGGGAGGACGCCGGGACGTAGCCTGGTGAGGCGCGGCAACTCCCCTCACCGCTCAGCACTCAACGAGCTCCTCGCCCCACTAAAAGGGATCAAGAAACCGCCTCGTTCGCCATCACCAAGGCCGAACGAAGGGCAGCTACGCCTGAGGTCAATATCCTCCTCGAGGGTGTCGGATCTGGCATTGTTGCTGCCCAAGGAGAAGGCCGGAGAGGAGCTGGACTACACGCCGGAAAGCCCACCGCGTTTCGTCATCAAGGGAGAACGCATCCCGGGAGGAGGGTACGGAAAAGTCCTCGTCCCGCCGCTCAATCGGAATGAGCTGGGGCTGGCAAACTCATCCCAGTCCTCTCCGCCACGGCGCCACCCTAGAGTCCGGCACCACAGGCAGCCCCCATCCATCAAAGGGCTGCCCGGGGACATAGCGTTCTCCGATGAGGAGGACAATGAAGAAGAGGAAGAGAAGCCGCCCACCGTGGAGAGCCTGAAGGACGAACTGGCACTGGCAAAGCAGAGGATCAACCACCTGGACGAGAAGGTGGTAGAGGGTGAGCTCGCACGTATGGAATGGGAGGACAAGATGGAACTCCTCCGCAAGGCCCTGTGCGTAAAGCTCAAGAGGCTCTTCAAGGCCACGGGACACGAAGATCTCTATGTACCGCCTTCAGAATAGTGTCCCGCGGTCGTCCCGTTTTTAGATAGAGCACCGTTAGTTTAGTTTGGTTTGCTAGTTGCTTGATTCATTTATTTGTTTAGATCAATGTTTAGGGTGGGTTGGCGGTCGTTACAACCCAAATCCGACCACCAATACTCGGGAATAAATGAGGTTATATGCAACATTCCATGTACTTAGGTTTTATTTCTAATAAAGTTCCACGAGTTTTGGTGAGTGTCACTTGTGCAGGTACAACTACGACAAATACGCGCTATTGGGGACGAAAATGACCGAATCGGCCGAACGACTCCGTTTCTCATCCCTTCTCATCCCTTTCTGTGTGTTCACCGGTTCCCTTGTCCCGATGGTAAGACATTAGAGTTATCCCTGATCTCCTAGTGCTGGCTCTGTAGCCGCTGTATCTCTAAGCTAGAGTGACATAGGTAGATAAAGTATCCAGGAGTCCTCTATCTCTTCTCGTTGTCCTCCCAACTATCTATCTCTTCTCTCCCTTACCTGAGTATCCCTTGAGTTGTGTGTCCGGTATATCCACTCCTATCCAATACCGTTATCCCCTGTCTTGTCTGGTTGTGTACCCTTCTCTGATAGTCTCGAATATCTGTTCACTAGTAATCTTGCCAAAGCTTCCCTGCGGAAATATAAATTATGATACCTCGGGATACTCCCAGGTGAAGTGCTACAGCGGTGATTCTGTGCGCTTGCAGAATATTTCTATATTTTACTAAGCCATAAGGAAAACCACTAAAACACTCCTTACCCCAATACCAGTATTCTCAATTCTGATATTGGATCGTAAGAAGTGCCAACAGGGTGCTCTGAAATTTCCCTTCCAAATATTAGTTTCCAATCTTAGTTCGTTGAATAAATAAAGTTTGAATTGTTTGCAAGAAAGAAGATAAAATTGTCGCTCCGGTCAGTGCATTTGAGCCGACCGGAGAATGCCCTGTCTAACAGAGAGCTGCACGAGTACAGGAACGACACAGGAATGCATGGCACGACGGACCGAGCCCCGGGGGCCAGTTCGGCCGAACCAGGCAGTTCGGGCGAACTGACCGGTTCGGCCGAACCAGCCCGGCTGCCCCCTCTCGCGCACCTGCACGTGGGTTTGCACCTTCTTCCCCCCTGTTTACTTTCTTGTGTTGTCTCGTTTCGAAAAATTGAAAATGCATGCCTCACATAAACGAAACGAACTCGGTCTCTCTTTTATATCATGATTGCTACCTGTTGTTTATTTCAAACTCAGTATCTAGTACTTGTGAAAAATTCATCATGATAGGACCCCCCTGGCCTAAGTTGTTGATGTTTGTGATATGACTCGATAAAATGAACCACTTGTTCACACCAACATTCGGGAGAATTTAATTTATGAAAAGATGAAAATCCTGCTCTATCCCTTCATCCTGTCCACAAATACCACATATGCTTGAGAGTTTACTCCTGAAACCTGTCATATTCTGTATGAAGTCTTGTTGAAAGTTGTGTTTTTGGAATGGATCACATTGTCTGAGGTCTGTTAAAACCAAATCTATCATCGGAGTGTAGTGGAAGCCCTCATGCCTTGATGATACCCTGAAAAAAGTGAGAAATAAAGGACTCATGAAAGTCCAAAGAAAAGAAAAAAAAAGTCCCAAAAAGGGAAAATAAAAGAAAAAAAAGGGGGTCAGAAAGGCTGAGGAACAACATGAACTATCTATCATTAACTTGCAACATGACCAAGGCCAGTGATGAGAAGCTCCAGGAGCCAATCTTTGGCTTGACCGAAATACTCGACATGACAAGGCCACCACCTGAGAGACAAAGAGAAATACAAAAGAGAATGAGTGAAAGGAGAAAGCTCCAGAGAGCTGAGTGTCAGGGATGAAGTGAGACGAGCCGTTTAATTGCGAAAACCAGAAAACCCCGAATGCAGGATGAGCAAGAGGACCTTGTTGTAAGAGACGTTCCATTCATCAACCGCCCAAGATCCGAGAAGTAGCCACTACAAATTCACAGGTATGAGAAAGGTTTGAATATTCAATATGCAAGTATTCATGATATAAAAGAACCCCTACTTTAGTCTTGCTCATGTTTTAAATTCTTTACTCGGGACGAGCAAAGATCTAAGTTTGGGGGAGCTTGTTGGCGGTCGTTACAGACCGATTTCCGACCTCCAACCGAGTATAAAACAAACACAATGGGGACACACACCATAGCTATAGGGCTTATCACTAATTATTTCCACAAGTTTTGCTGATTGTCCTCTGTGCAGGTACAAAATGGAGAAACACGTGCTATAAGGGTCAGAAATGACCGTTTCAGCCGAACGACTCCGTTCGGCCGGTTGCCCCCCCTAGATGGGCAAGACTTGTGGACCACGACCACGCCACTCTGGGCCGGCTCAACCATATCCAGAAGACCGGTGGCCCATATCCAACCCGACGGAGCCCACGAGTCCACCGGAGGCCCTCCAGGCCAGCCCAAGACGTGAACCGACCTGCCAACCGACCTCAAGAGCTGGACTAACACGTGTGCAAAGCAGAGGCGGTGCAGTACTGGGCCGGGCCCACTTCGGCCGAAGTGGCCTGTTCGGCCGAAGGCAGGAACCGCCTTCAGGGTGCAATCCTGGCCTTTGGCTGCTGAGGCGATGGATCCACCGGTTCGGGCGAACTGGGCAGTTCGGCCGAACCGGGGATTTCGCCCGAACGGCCCGGCACCGCCTCCCAGCTGCCTTGGCTGCTACTCTGCCTCCACCGTCCTTCCCTGCTATAAATAGAGGCCCGGTTTCACCTGCAAAAGACACAACACAAGAGTAGAGTGCAGGCGAAGCACTATTAGTTTTCCACTTGTATCAGTAGAGATAGGGAGAGAGGAGAGGTGAGCGTCCAGGAGAGGAGCCGAAGTGTCGGCCCCTCTTCCCGCTGTACCTCTACGGATGCGACTTCACTTCGAGTAACATCCGGGTCTTGTCTGGTAACTCTTGTATCTCTCTCTGATTAATTGAGCATTTAGTTCTTACTTTTATATGCTTGCTGGTTCTTCGTTCAATGCTTAGTTGATTGGTATAACTGTATACTGGTTGCTTAGCTTGGGTGCTTATCTTTCTATAGGAGATAAGTATTAGTTGACTAGTGTAGGCGTGGTGCCTAGACTTGAGACTAACTTAGTTTATTGGGTTAGTTGGATTCATACCATTACAATTTTCAAATTTCGGAAATATGCCATCGGTGTGTCACTGACACATGGGGGCCACCACAGTCACTGACAGTGGCATATTTCAAAATTTTGAAAATTGCAATGGCACGTTTGAAATTTTCCCTAGTTTATTCCCGTCACAATGGAGGTGGTAGCCGTAAGGTGGTGACAGCCCTTCCGGTCTTTGTAGCCCATCACGTTAGTTCCGGTCCGTAGGATTCCCCAGTTGGGAAATAGTGGCACCCCTTCTCATCCCTTTCTGTGTGTCCACCGGTTCCCTTGTCCCGAAGCAAGTATCTATCTGTATCCTCTGATCTGCTCGATCAATCAGTAGAATACCTCAACCAGACTCGTACCCTCTCTACCCTCCTATCACTCCTCTTCTCTCTTTGTTGTTGTCATCCACCACATCCATACCATTCACTCCATTCCATCTACCTAGGACAACTTAGTTTAGAATCAGTCCACTTCTCGTTCTCCGTGGAAATCAATACCTTGGAATACTCTCGGGTGAAAGCTACATCGGTATCCGTCCTCTTGCGGATTTATCTATAGGCCGTAAGGAGTGCCAACAATGACACGTTTCAAAATTTTAATATGCATATCATTTAATTGAAACGAACTCGGTTTTTCTTTTATGCCATGAACTTGCATGTTGCTTGTTTCTAACCTAGTACCTGTTGCGTGTGAAAATCTCTCATGATAGGACCCCCCTGATCCAGGTTGTTGATGATTGTGATATGTCTCGATAAAACAAACCACTTGTTCACTCCACCATTCAGGAAAATTTAAATTTTGAAAACATAAAACTATACCCTATCCCTTCATCCTGTCCACTACTTCCAACATACACATATGCTTGAGAGTTTATTCCTGAGAAACTTGTTATGGCTAGTACAAAGTCTTGTTGAATTTTGATGTCCCCGGAGATAATCATGTTTTCCCAAGGTTTATTGCAAGTATACTATCATCAGAGTGTAGTAGAAGTCCTCATGCTTTGGTGATACCCCGAAAAAAAAGAGAAAATAAAGGACTCATGAAAGTCCAAATGAAAAAAAGAGAGAAAGAAAAGAAAAAAAAATCCCCCAAAAAGGGAAGAGAAAAGAAAGGGTTCACAAAGCTGAGGACCGACATGAACTCTTCATCTTTAACTTGCAATCTGACCAAGGGCGATGATGAGAAACTCCGGGAAGCAATCTTCGACTCAACAGAAGTACATGACTTGACAAGGCCACCACCTAAGAGACAAAGAAAAACACAAAAGAGAGTGAGTGAAAAGGAGTGACTCTAGAGAGCTGAGAGCATCAGGGATGAAGGGACAAGGGTTATTTATTTGCGAAAATCAGAAAAACCCCGAATGTAGGATGAGCAAGAGGATCTTGTTATAAGAGCCGTTCCGACTATCAACCGCCCAAGCTCCAGTAAATAGCCACTACAAACTCACAGGTATGGAGAAAAGTTTGGAATATTCAATATGCAATTATTCATGTCATGAAAGAACCCTTACCTTAGTCTTGCTCATATTTCAATTTCTTTACTCGGGACGAGCAAAAATCTATGTTTGGGGGAGCTTGTTGGCGGTGGTTACGGACCGATTTCCGACCTCCAACCGAGTATAAAATAAGTACAATGGAACTAAAGACCATAGCTATAGGGTTTATCACTGACTATTTCCACAAGTTTTGGTGATTATCCATTGTGCATGTATACAATGGAGAAATACGTGCTAAAGGGGTCGCAATTGACTGATTCGGCCGAACGACATGATTCGGCCGGTTACCCCCTTAGCCGTGCATGACACCGGGGACCGTCCACGTCAACGATGACCGAGAAGTGACACCACATGACACGTGGGCGACCGCCACCTCATCCTGGGCCAGCACAACACGAAGGCCAAGCACCAGAAGTCAGCCCAAGGGGTCCACCAGGCAGAGGCGGGGCTGGGGAGGCCGGCCAGAGGCTAGGCCAAGTTCGGCCGAATTGGGGCCTTCGGCCGAACCGCCCCCAGCCAGGAACCGCCTCCACAGGTGAAATCCTGGCCCTTCGAGCAGAAGGCGGTGCATCCACTGGTTCAGCCGAACCGGAGGATTCGACCGAACTAGGATCTTCGGCCGAAGGCCCGACACCGACCTCCCAGCTTGCTTGGCCGGTGCTCCACCTCAAATCTACCCTAGCCACTATAAATTGAGGCCCTGGTCACCTGTGAGACACACAACACTTGAGATTAGGTATTAGCGAAGCTCTGCCACTTGTATCAATAGATGATAGGAAGAGAGGAGAGGTGAGCATCCCGGAGAGGAGCCGGAGTGTCGGCCCCTCTTCCCGCTGTACCTCTACGGATGCGGCTCTACTTCGAGTGACATCCGAGTCTTGTTTGGTAAATCTTGTATCTCTTTCTGATTAATTGAGCATTCAGTTCTTACTTTTATATGCTTGTTGGTTCTTCGTTCAATGCTTAGTTGATTGGTATAACTGTATACTGGTTGCTTAGCTTGGATGCTTATCTTTCTATAGGAGATAAGTATTAGTCGACTAGTGTAGGCGTGGTGCCTAGACTTGAGGCTAACTTAGTTTGCCCCCGATTCAACGAATGTGTGGTAGCCATTAGGTGGTGACAGCCTGTTGGCACTTCTTACGATCCAATATCAGAATTGAGAATCCTGGTACTGGGGTAAGGAGTGTTTCAGTGGTTTTCCTTATGGCTTAGTAAAATATGGAAATATTCTGCAAGCGCACAGAATCACCGCTGTAGCACTTCACCTGGGAGTATTCCGAGGTATCATAATTTATATTTCCGCAAGGAAGCTTTGGCAAGATTACTAGTGAACAGATATTCGAGACTATCATAGGAGGGTACACGACTAGAAAAGACAAGGGATAACGGTATTGGATAGGAGTGGATATACCGGACACACAGCTCAAGGGATACTCTGGTAAGGGAGAGAAGAGATAGATAGCTGGGAGGACAACGAGAAGAGATAGAGGACTCCTGGATACTTTATCTACCTATGTCACTCTAGCTTAGAGATACAGCGGCTACAGAACCAGCACTAGGAGATCTGGGATAACTCTAATGTCTTAGCATCGGGACAAGGGAACCGGTGAACACACAGAAAGGGATGAGAAGGGGTGCCACTATTTCCCAACTGGGGAATCCTACGGACCGGAACTAACGTGATGGGCTACGAAGACCGAAAGGGCTGTCACCACCTCCCGGCTACCACCTCCGTTGCAACGGGAATAAACTAAGGCCACCGACTAGTCTAGGAACCACTCCTACACTAGGCAACGACTACTTACTCTGCTAGCAAGAGCAAGCAACCTTGTCAATACTCTTGATGACAATTCACCTCCAGTATCAAGCAAGATCGAAGAACCAGCTAAGACAAAGAGTTAAACAAGATCTCTAAGAGACGGCTGATTATTGAAATTGCTGGAATTGAAATTGTTACCTTGTTGAGGCCTCTCAAAAGGGAGGTTTGGGCGCGGATTCCAGCCTTGGTTGCCGTAGTTGTTCGGTCGGTACCCGTTGTTGTTGGAGTTGTTGACGTAGTGGGCATCTTCTCGCGTTTCGGGGCAGTCATTCCCCGAATGGCCGGTGTTGCCACAGACTTCACAGGTCATGCGAGCGTCCATGGCTTGCACCATTTCTTGAGCAGGGGCCTCCAGTTTCTTCATCAGGAGGTTCATCTTGGCAGCGAGCATGTCCAGAGCTTCAACTTGGTGAACTCCTCGGGTCTTTGGTTGAGTCCGGTCGTCGGACCAACCTTGGTTCTCGACCATCTTCTCTATGAGGGCCTTCGCACGACTCTCCTCAAGAGAGAATTACGTGCCTCCAGCAGCAGCATCCAGATACTCACGGGCTGAATTTCTCAGCCCGTGATAGAAAGTTTGGATTATGAACCAACTCTGCATACCATGGTGAGGACAAGCAGAAATATAGTCCTGGAGGTGATCCCATGCCTCCGGGACTGTTTCATCTTTTAGCTGCTGGAAACTAGCTATTTTGTTCTGGAGGGCGTTGGTTTTCCCAACCGGAAAGAATTTTAGCAAGAAAGCGCTAGTGCATTTATCCCAGGTATCTATTGCTTTGAGGTTAGCATAAAACCATTGTTTCGCCTTGCCTAATAATGAGAATGGAAATAAACGAAGGCGAATAGCATCGATACTTACTCCGCGGATGGTGAAGGTGTTGCAAATCTCCAGCAAATGCTGGAGATGAGCATTGGCATCTTTGTGTGGCTTGCCGCAGAATGGGCTAGCCTGTACCATGTTGATGAGGGCTGACTTCAGCTCGAAGTTACCATCTCCGACTGGCGGAGCTGGTCCGACACGTACGTTTTCTCTTGATGGAGCGGAGAACTCACGGATCGTCTTGGTTGCCATCCTCGATGTAGCCTGGTCAACGACGGGAAGGATTAGGTTCGTCGGAAGGAGTTGCTTCTGAGGAGGTACAACACGGGGTCGTACTTTCCTCACAAATGACTCCGGATTTTCTTGGAAGTTTGACGGTAGTTGGAAACCAGTCATGCACTGCTCTGTTCCACAAAGACCAACGAACAGAGCAAGGATAAACCCGCTTGAGTAGCGGTACTCAACTAAGATAGCTCAAGATAAAAGTTCAAAAATAATCTAGCCAAAGACTTCCCCGGCAACGGCGCCAGAAATGCTTGTTGGCACTTCTTACGATCCAATATCAGAATTGAGAATCCTGGTACTAGGGTAAGGAGTGTTTCAGTGGTTTTCCTTATGGCTTAGTAAAATATAGAAATATTCTGCAAGCGCACAGAATCACCGCTGTAGCACTTCACCTGGGAGTATTCCGAGGTATCGTAATTTATATTTCCGCAGGGAAGCTTTGGCAAGATTACTAGTGAACAGATATTCGAGACTATCAGAGAAGGGTACACAACTAACAAGACAGGGGATAACGGTACTAGATAGGAGTGGATATACCGGACACACAGCCCAAGGGATACTCTGGTAAGGGAGAGAAGAGATAGATAGTTGGGAGGACAACGAGAAGAGATAGAGGACTCTTGGATTCTTTATCTACCTATGTCACTCTAGCTTAGAGATACAGCGGCTACAGAGCCAGCACTAGGAGATCTGGGATAACTCTAATGTCTTAGCATCGGGACAAGGGAACCGGTGAACACACAGAAAGCGATGAGAAGGGGTGCCACTATTTCCCAACTGGGGAATCCTACGGACCGGAACTAACGTGATGGGCTACGAAGACCGAAAGGGCTGTCACCACCTCCCGGCTACCACCTCCGTTGCGACGGGAATAAACTAAGGCCACCGACTAGTCTAGGAACCACTCCTACACTAGGCAACGACTACTTACTCTGCTAGCAAGAGCAAGCAATCATGTCAATACTCTTGGTGACAATTCACCTCCAGTATCAAGCAAGATCGAAGAACCAGCCAAGACAAAGACTTAAACAAGACTACAAGCACTAGAACTATAACTGACTATAGTCTAAACAAGATATATTTGCTACTAGAATAAAGTAGAAGCAAGATATAAATGACAAAGGCAAAGTGATAAAGATAACTATATTGATACACAAAGTCTTACAAAAGGAAAAGTAAAAGATACAAGAGCTAATACCAGAGCTTCTGAAGACAACTCCGGAACCTCCGAGGCAAAGCTCGACTCAACTCTAACTCCCAACTAAACTATCCTAACTCTACTAGAATGAAAGTGGAAATGAGCTCCTTGGCTTGGTGTGTGTTTACAAGTGAAGTGCGACCCTCTAAGCTCCAAGGGTCGGTTGAGGCAGGGTAGCGGCCAAGGCAACCAGAGGCGGCAGAGAGATGGTTCGGCCGAATTCCTCGGTTCGGCCGAACTGCCCAGTTCGCCCGAACTGAGGGATGCACCGCCTCGGCCACCAAGGGCCAGGATGCAGCCCCAGGGTCGGTTTGGCAGCCGGGGGCGATTCGGCCGAACCCCCCAGTTCGCCCGAACTGGGCCGGAGGCCCAGGCCCGCCCCCCTGCACCGCCTCTGCTCTGTGGACTCCCTGGGCCGGCCTCTGGTGGTGTACTTCATGCTGTGTGGGCCCAGGTTGATGTGGCGGTGCTCCGGGATGAGTTGGTGTCGTCCATGTATCGTTTGTCGTGTTCATTTGGTGCTCGTTGATGTGGACAACTCCCGGTGGCATGCACGGCTAAGGGGGATAACCGGCCGAACGGAGTCTTTCGGCCGATTCGGTCATTTTTGGCCCCAATAGCGCGTATTTGTCGTAGTTGTACCTGCACAAGTGACACTCACCAAAACTCGTGGAACTTTAAAACCTAAGTACATGGAATGTTGCATATAACCTCATTTATTCCCGAGTATTGGTGGTCGGATTTGGGCTGTAACGACCGCCAACAAATACTCCTGGGTGAAAGCTACATCGGTATCCGTCCGCTTGCGGATTTATCTTTAGGTCGTAAGGAGTGCCAACAGGTGCTAAGGCGGTGCAGAGGCGGTTCGGCTCCTAGGCTCATTCGGCCGAATTGGGGCATTCCCCGAATGGGGCCCGTGGCCCAGAAGCGCTCTCCTGTGCACCCTCTCCCCCCTGGGCCTCTGGGGCTACTTCGTCTTGGTGTACTTCGGGTTGGTTTGGCCCAGAGGTGACTTGGCGGTCACCCACATGTCAGTCATCGTCATTGCTTGGTCACCGTTGACGTGGACGACTCCCGATTGTGCTTTGCGTTGTGTACGGCTAAGGGGGGTAATCCGCCGAACGGAGTTGTTCGGCCGATTCGGTTAATTCCAACCCTTTTAACCCGTATTTCTCCATTTTGTGCCTACACATTGGACAATCACCAAAACTTGTGGAAATGGTTAGCAATATGCCCTATAGCTATGGTGTGTGCTTCCATTGTGAAAATCGGTCCGTAACGACCGCCAACAATACTCGTGGCCCGAACCTGTCTAAATGTATGTGTTGTTCGTGCACTATCATTCCTAGTAATTGGCAAGACCTACGAATCTACTTCCTGGGGTACCCCCTAGCAGGCGTGCTCGACATAAATCGTTGACACTTGGCGCCCACCGTGGGGTGACTCGCCGAAAGCTCACATTTAGGAGCGATGGGATCAAGCTTCAACACCTACGGCATTGAGGAGGGTGCAACTTTCGTCATCGGCGCATAGACCTTTGTCCCTGATGGCAAGGGTGACTTCATAAGTTTCCTTACCGATCGCCTAGGACCGTACTCGGTGATGGCATCTCCACTGGAGCCGCTCCGCGAAACACCAGTCTCGACAACCACTCCGGCAACGATTTTGATCACAACTCCGACACGTCGCAGGATTTCGAGCTCAACTTCGACCCCAAATCCGATCGGGACTACCCAAAACGATATCGGGTGCAATTCGCTTCCAAATATTGAAAGAGTCGGGAACTCCGAGATGGCTACGCCATCGGACAACCCCCCGAATCAATTCCCACTCGGAGTCCCCAAAGCCGCGGCTACATATCAACAGATCTACACCGTGGAGCAGAATGAATACATACTCAAGGTCCAACCGTGGAAAGTAGCAAGGACTCTGAGCCGGCGTCTAAGCCATCAGAGGACAACGAAGAAGACGATTTCACGGTTCTACTGAGCGATAGCCCCGACAACATCGCACACTTAACCTGTTGTGCCCACTTCAAGACCGACTTCAATCTTGAAGAACCACTCGTCTACCTCCCGTTAGGGCTCGTAGTGACCAGCACACCAAGAGGACTTGTTGTTCACTGGCCTGGCGCGATACCTACTGAAGCCTGTCGAGACAACGAGTTAAGGTTAGCCGCAACGATCCTGGAAGAACTACCTTACCAGGACGACCAGACGGCTTCCATCACCTCCTCATCCGACAGCACAGGAGACAACTTCTCCAACGCTCCGACTTTACTACTACAAACCTCTCCTACCCTGGCAGACAAGTCTTCATGGCCTGCTCTGGCGACCAAGGCACCCAATACGATCGTGAGCAGGTCGGCGACATCTTCGAGGAGGAACACACTGCCAATGGAGAAACTGAGGAACAACGAACCTCAAGACAAGCAAGTAACGCCAAGCGCAAGCAAAGGTGCATCAACGCAGCCATACGTGCCAACGCAACTCAAAACCTTACACGGGATTTCGCGATGGTTGGTGACAAATCGGTGCTCCAGGATGCTCCAGTGAACATCTCCGTTGCAGCGGATATCGTCAGGTCCATGTCTGAAACACCACAAATCAGGTAGGTCCTGACTCTCCTAGAGACAGCTCGTGAGAACATCAGCACCAGTCCTGCATTAAGCCACCATGCCTCAAGCGGCAGACGTCCTAGAGGAAGACGCTCGCACGCTGAACCCGCAACATCGGCCCACCTGAGTCGTGCTCTCCGAGAGCCATCGGGCGGGGCAGCTGGAAGGCAACCTAACACGCAAGTCCCCAATGCCAGACCACAAGATGGCAACAGGCCATTTGACGGGCCTAACCGTGATAGCGATCTCCACTCCCACATCAACGCCAAACGAGATGCTCGCTCTATAATACAGTTGAGTAGAGCGAACCAGATCAACTCGGAGCTCCACCGGCGTGAAGAATTCGACCATCGCTACGGACCACTACCCCGCGACCATGACCGTCCTCCATGCGGCCGCGAACGTAACCACCTACGTCATGAAGATCGTCAACCACGCAACAACGATCTACTCCGCGATAACAATCGCGACGGTGATTGCCCTCCACACGGACGAGACCATGACAAGGACCTTGATCACAATCGCGGACACCCGAGGCCTAACAACTCACCAAGCCACAGCTCGGACAGTTGTGGCTACCACTATGACTCTGACCCTAGTGATGGTCATCACGGACGTAACCGTTCACTAGCAGACAAGTATGATGGTTTCCCAGCATTCTCCAGCCGCATCAAGAGGATCAAGCTACCTAGCAAGTTCAAGACAACCAGCATCGAGAAGACACTGAACAATGGCTCAGAGTCTACTCGATTGCGATCTAGATGTCGGGGGGATCCAATGATGGATATACTACTCCGCTCACATGGCTCGAGGGTCTCCGCCCCGGGTCCATCAACTCCTGGGAAGACCTCACCAAGAAGTTCACTGCCAATTTCCAGGGAACATGGTCTTGGCCTGGAACCGATTTGAATTGGCAGCCTGTAAACAGGATAAAGCGAAACCCTGCGCAAATTCATCAAGAGATTCTTTGAAAAAGAGCAACAATTGTGGACATATCTGACCGTGAGGTCATTGACTGCTTCCATGACGGACTCTACACCAGAGAGCTACATCGTGAGTTCGGCAGACGACTCCCAACAACTATCCCAGAGTTACGGCGCATGGCAGCCGAGTGGGCTGATCAAGATGATCGTGAGCGTGAGCGCTTTGACAGGCGTCGCGACAACAACAACAATGATAATAACTACCACATAGGCAGTAAAGATCATCGTAATGATAACAACCGTGACTTCAACCGCGATAATAAAAAGCGCAAGCCAGACAACACTGTCGTGGCAGTCGAACGCCCCGCGTGGAAGAAGAGCACGGTCTGTATCGACAAAGTGATGAACATACCTTGCCCATATCATCCAAACGGACGACACAAGATGGCCGACTGCTTTCACCTTAAACAGGAATTTGATAAGCAAGGACCAACAAAGGCAGACAAAGAGGATGACAAAAATCATGACAATGGTTTTCCCCAAGTCCAAAACGTCGTAGCAGTCTTGTTCAGCGGTGAGTCCTTAAATCAGTCAAAGCGAGCAAAGAAACTATCGCTCCACGAAATCATGGCAATACAACCATCCACCCCGACGTATCTCAAGTGGTCCGAAGTCCCCATCACCTTCTCCAGAAAAGATCAGTGGACCAACTTTGCCAACCCAGGCAGATATCCATTGGTTTTGGTTCCAGTCGTGGCACAAGCCAGACTAACCATAGTTCTCATTGATGGAGGCAGCAGGCTCAGCGTCATCTTTGCGAAGACCTTCCCCAAAATGGGACTCGATATCACCAAACATCTAAAGCCCACAGAATCTCCGTTCTACGGCATCGTGCCTGGTAATGCGGCAATCCCCCGGGACATGTCACAATCCCAGTAACCTTCGGCATAGAAGCCAACTTCAGGACAGAGTACATCAAGTTCGAAGTTGCAGACTTTGAGACCTTGTATCATGCAATCCTTGGGCGTCCGGCCCTCACCAGATTCATGGCGATTCCGCACTATGTATATCTTGTTCTCAAAATGCCTGCTCCTAAAGGAGTTCTCTCCTTAAAAGGTGATTTGAAGATCGCTTATGACTGTGACATGGAAGCAGTGGAGTTCGCCGCCACCTCACAAGTCCTTATCCAGATGCTGGAAGTACTTGCTCTGGCCAAGAAGTCGAAAGGAGAAGACCTGGATGTTCCAAGCAAAAAGCCCGCAAGCACAAGTTTCAAGCCTTCTGAAGAAGTACAGCTTAAAACTATAGACCTTGAGATGGGTGACTCATCCAGAATAGCCCTTATAGGGGCTGACTTAGATTGTAAATAGGAAGACGCACTCGTCAAGTTCCTTCGTGATAATAAAGATATATTTGTATGGAAACTATCTGATATGCCTGGAACCGATTTGAATTGGCAGCCTGTAAACAGGATAAAGCGAAACCTTGTGCAAATTCATCAAGAGATTCTTTGAAAACGAGCAACAATTGTGGACATATCTGACCGTGAGGTCATTGACTGCTTCCATGACGGACTCTACGCCAGAGAGCTACATCGTGAGTTCGGCAGACGACTCCCAACAACTATCCCAGAGTTACGGCGCATGGCAGCCGAGTGGGCTGATCAAGATGATCGTGAGCGTGAGCGCTTTGACAGGCGTCGCGACAACAACAACAATGATAATAACTACCACATAGGCAGTAAAGATCATCGTAACGATAACAACCGTGACTTCAACCGCGATAATAAAAAGCGCAAGCCAGACAACACTTTCGTGGCAGTCGAACGCCCCGCGTGGAAGAAGAGCACGGTCTGTATCGACAAAGTGATGAACATACCTTGCCCATATCATCCGAACGGACGACACAAGATGGCCGACTGCTTTCACCTTAAACAGGAATTTGATAAGCAAGGACCAACAAAGGCAGACAAAGAGGATGACAAGAAGGATGACAAAAATCATGACAATGGTTTTCCCCAAGTCCAGAACGTCGTAGCAGTCTTGTTCAGCAGCGAGTCCTTAAATCAGTCAAAGCGAGCAAAGAAACTATCGCTCCACGAAATCATGGCAATACAACCATCCACCCCGACGTATCTCAAGTGGTCCGAAGTCCCCACCACCTTCTCCAGAAAAGATCAGTGGACCAACTTTGCCAACCCAGGCAGATATCCATTGGTTTTGGATCCAGTCGTGGCACAAGCCAGACTAACCATAGTTCTCATTGACGGAGGCAGCAGGCTCAGCGTCATCTTTGCGAAGACCTTCCCCAAAATGGGACTCGATATCACCAAACATCTAAAGCCCACAGAATCTCCGTTCTACGGCATCGTGCCTGGTAATGCGGCAATCCCCGGGACATGTCACAATCCCAGTAACCTTCGGCATAGAAGCCAACTTCAGGACAGAGTACATCAAGTTCGAAGTTGCAGACTTTGAGACCTTGTATCATGCAATCCTTGGGCGTCCGGCCCTCACCAGATTCATGGCGATTCCGCACTATGTATATCTTGTTCTCAAAATGCCTGCTCCTAAAGGAGTTCTCTCCTTAAAAGGTGATTTGAAGATCGCTTATGACTGTGACGTGGAAGCAGTGGAGTTCGCCGCCACCTCACAAGTCCTTATCCAGATGCTGGAAGTACTTGCTCTGGCCAAGAAGTCGAAAGGAGAAGACCTGGAGGTTCCAAGCAAAAAGCCCGCAAGCACAAGTTTCAAGCCTTCTGAAGAAGTACAGCTTAAAACTATAGACCTTGAGATGGGTGACTCATCCAGAACAGCCCTTATAGGGGCTGACTTAGATTGTAAATAGGAAGACGCACTCGTCAAGTTCCTTCGTGATAATAAAGATATATTTGTATGGAAACTATCTGATATGTCTGGTGTTCCTACGGAGCTTGCCGAGAACAATTTAAAAGTTGATGAAAAAGTGAAGCCTAAAAGGCAACGCCTATGACGTTTTGCTCAAGACAGACGTGATGCAATCAAGGCGGAGATCACCAAACTACTCGCAGCCGGATTCATCAAAGAAGTTTTCCATCCAGAGTGGTTGGCCAATCCAGTCCTAGTCAAAAAGAAAAACAACAATCAGTGGCAGATGTGTGTTGACTATACAGATCTCAACAAGCATTGCCCTCCAGACCCCATGGGTCTCCCGCGCATTGATCAAGTCGTGGACTCCACGGCTGGATGTGCGCTCCTCTGCTTCCTCGATTGCTACTCAGGATATCATCAGATAGCCCTGAAAAAGGAGAATCAGATCAAGACTTCGTTCATTACACCCTTCGGCGCTTACTGCTACACGACAATGTCGTTCGGATTAAAGAACGCCGGTGCCACATACCAACGAGCCATACAAAAATGCTTGTCATCCCAGATTGGCATCAATGTAGAGGCATATGTTGATGATGTGGTCGTAAAAACAAAAGAACCACAAAACCTCATCGCTGACTTACAAGAAACATTTGATAACCTAACGTTTCGCTGGAAGTTAAACACGACCAAGTGCGTATTCGGTGTTCCCTAAGGGAAACTACTCGGGATCATTGTCAGTCACAGAGGCATCGAGGCTAACCCCTCCAAAATCATAGCTATCCTTAACATGTCAGTCCAAGAAGCATCAAGGATGTACAAAAACTCACGGGCTGCATAACATCCCTCAACAGATTCATCTCAAGACTTGGAGAGAAGGGACTTCCTTTCTTCAAACTACTCAAGAGCCGAGACCAATTCAATTGGATAGAAGAAGCACATCAGGCCTTTGAACAACTCAAAGCCTACCTGTCTACACCTCCAGTGCTCATGGCTCTCGCCAAAGACAACCACCTCTATTTATATATTGCGGCCACAACACACGTGGTCAGCACGGTCATTATGGTTCAGCGCAAAGAGGAAGGCCATGTATTCCCAGTATAGCGGCCAGTATACCACATCAGTGATGTACTCTCCGATTCCAAAATACGCTATCCTCAAGTACAGAAGTTACTCTATGTGATCTTTATTACCTCAAGGAAGCTAAGGCATTACTTTCAGGCTTTCCACATAACTATGGTGACCAAATTTTCCTTAGGTGAAATCCTTAATAATCCTGATGCCACTAGATGGATATGCAAATGGAAGGCAGAAATAGCGGCATACAACCTCGACTTCGCCTCTCAAACGGCCATCAAGTCGCAAACCCTTGCAGACTTCACGGTCGAGTGGATGGAGCTTCAGTACTTCAGGGCAACCACTCACCCAGAACATTGGATCATGTATTTCGATGGATCACTGAAGCTGGAAGGTGGTTGAGCGGGTGTCCTATTAATATCTCCCAAAGGTGACCAACTAGAGTACGTTTTGCAGATACTCTTCAAATTTACCAACAATGAACAGAATATGAAGCCATCTTACATAGACTCCGTTTGGCTCCATCTCTTGGTATCAAACGTCTATGCGTATATGGAGACTTCGCTGTTGCTATCAATCAAGTCAACAAGGATTAGGACTGCTCTAAAGAGACAATGGATGCCTACGTCAAAGAAGTTTGTAAACTCGAGCACCACTTCTATGGCCTGGAGTTTCATCATGTCGTTCGTGACTACAATGTTGCTGCTGATGCTTTATCTAAGCTAGGTTCAAAACGTGTGAATGTTCCAGCAGAGATCTTCATTCATGAATTACATCAGTCATCTATTAAGGAGCCAACACTTGAGGAGGCCACTCTAGTTCACGTACAACCAGAAATACAGGTCATGGTCATCGACTCCGATTGGATGACTCCATTTATCGAATATTTGAGGGATCATAAACTTCCAGATGATAAGAAAGCACAATGTATCAAACGCATGTATCAGACGCAGAGCTGCGAACTATGTAGTGGTGGACAACACACTCTATCGATGTGGGGCCTCTGTCAACGTTCTGATGAAGTGCATCACGGCTGACCGTGGAAAAGCACTGCTAGAAGAAATTCATGGAGGTGTTTGCGGTAACCACGCAGCCTCCCACACTTTAGTAGGAAAGGCATACAGAGTTGGTTTCTTCTGGCCATCAGCCAAGGCCGATGCTGAAGACATCGTCAGAAAGTGCCAAGGCTGCAAATTCTTCGCCAGACAAGCCCATGTTCCAGCTCATGAACTAAACACAATCCCGTTATCTTGGCCCTTTGCGTGTCAGGGTCTCGATCTCATGGGCCCTCTAGCTAAAGCTTCAAGTGGTTTCGAGTGGCTTATTGTAGCTATCGACAAATTTACCAAATGGATCGAAGCTCAACCATTGGTAAATGCACGGGCAGAAAACCTGATCAAGTTTTTTGATGGAATCGTTCAAAGGTTTGGAGTACCACACGAGATCATAATAGACTTTGGATCAGTTTTCACAGGTGAAGAATTTCAAAATTATTGTGAAAAGTACTCGATCGAGACACACTACGCTTCAGTGGCTCATCCACGTGCCAATGGCCAAGTCGAAAAGGCTAATGGCTTATTGCTACAAGGGCTAAAGCCTAGACTCTATGATCCCCTGAAAAATACGGCGGCGAATGGGCCAAGGAGTTACCCACGGTACTTTGGGGTTTACGCACACAGCCCAGCCGTGCAATTGGACAGTCGCCATATTTTCTAGTCTATAGGTCTGAAGCAGTTATACCTGCTGATCTCCTTTGGGAGGAGCCACGACGAAAACTACGACGAACAAATTGCCCAGCGGGAAAGGTTCCAAGATGTTGATGGTGTTGAAGAAGCTCGAGTGCAGCTCTTATCCAGAACACTCGTTATCTCGAAGGCTTACGACATTACCATCAACGCTCTGTTCAAACTCGTTCTTTCGTCATAGGAGAGTTGGTCTTGTACCACATGCAGAAGACTAACGGCCTACACAAGCTTTTATCGCGATGGGAGGGGCCCTTCCTCGTCAAGCAAGTCATTGGGGTTGGAACATATCGCCTCCAGACTCGAGAAGGAGAAGATCTACAAAATGTGTGGAACATCGAGCATTTGAGAAAATTCTACCCATAAAAAGGGTTTATGTAACAACTTCAATGTATCCTGCGATGATCACAATACCAATAAAATTATGGTCTCCCTGTCAATTAAAAATTGTGGATCATCTTTTACCTTTTAACTATACTCTCATTAGAGAGACTCTGCGTATAGCCTGTTGCTTAAAAAGCCTGGACTCAGAGTAGTTTTTGTTTTATACACAGAAAGCCAAGACTTCTCCTCTTTTACAAAGCAGAAGCAGCGCTAAGCCTCAAAAGTCTTGGCAGAGCTACCCCAACTAATACACGGTTGTAGGTGCTCGTCTCGTTTTCTCGATGCCCTACCTTCAATGGAAGGCTACGATTTTGTTCTGCTCTATGTCCTTTGTTGACTACATCAGACTTCTTATTTATGCATTACAATAACTTATGAAAGTTTTTGCCTTGATATGCATAGCATACATTAGTACTGCTCTTTTATGCAATTAAGCATGAAACTACTTTAAATCATGCTATGGCTCTGCGCTAGCAACCAATTATGCCTTAATAGGACCAACACAGGCAAAATCTTTACCACTAGATATTTTTTTAAAAAATCCTTGGTATACAAGTACTCTGGCATGGCATGCATTATATCATAACTACTACCATAGTATTCTAGACTTGCCCTAGCAGTCTACCCAGTCTCATAGACTAGTTGGACACTATCACTACCAGAAGCAGTTATGCTACAATTTATCTACACAAAATGTTTGATGTTTTTGCAAAGATACTTTGCGGTTCATAAAACTACTTTCCAAGTAGTACATCAACAAATGATCATTTAATAACGGCGTTAAAAACGACTACTAAACAGTAGCCAAAATCATTGATTACTTTCATAGTATAATAATTTATAGACTACTTAATTGTAGCAATTTACAGGCACCACGATGGATCTTTCACTACTGTTCCAAAGAACTGATGAACTCGTTGGCCATAGGCTCAGTTTCGTCCACCAGCACTTCATATTGTTCTTTCGTTACGCCAGGAGGCAAATACCTTATCTCCAGCTTGGCTTCAGGGTTATGCGCTTTTACCAAAGCTAAGAGCCTATTGGTGCACTCTTTCAGAGTTGATTTACAAAATTCTGACACTTGTTCTGGTACCTGATATAGCCGCTGCTAAAGTGTTTGGTTGTTTGCCTCTGTACCTTCCGGAGTTAACATCCCCAGGATTGGTTCAATGACTTCTTCCATAAGTTTCTTTTCAGCCAGCAAGGTATCTACTTCTTTCTGCTTGGACTGTGTAAGTTTCACAACCTCCACGGCTTGACTCTCCCAATCTTGGCGGATCTTTTGTTCTTCCGCGAAGTTCTTCTCGTTTTCTTCTATGATGCGCTTGAGCTGAGAAATTTCATCCGCTTGGGACTGTGAGAGCATGAACCACGAAGTGGCATTATCTTTCTCTTCTTTTAAAGTCTTCTTTAATCCTGCTCCATATGAAATGTTGTTACACACAACAAATCAATCAGCACTACTCAAGGGACATGGGTTACACTAGAAAAGAGTACTTACTATTGTTTTCCTTCACCAAATTGCTGCAACGGCCATCTAGCCTGGATCTTTCATCACTAAGAGCTTGGAGTTGCGCATGGAGGTTATCGATTGCTTTTTGATGCCCCAGCTGCATTTCCACTCATTGCTCGAAAAAGCTGGCCAGATCCGCCTCTAGCTCTTCAATTCATGCTACCAGTTTCGCATCGCCTGGTTTTTCAACCATGTCTACTAAAGCCTGCAATTATGGCATATTTGTTATCAGATGCTATGCTCCATTGCTTAACACGATTTAGGTTAAGAGTCTCTACCAGAGCAATCTGAAGATGGTTCCTAAGTTGCGCAGCTTCATCTACTAGTTCCATTACCGAAACTTCAACCTATCACATGATTATGTAGTTATTAATCAAACTACTTTCCTTTGCAAATTATATGTTTCTCTATAGACGACTTACATTTCTCGAAACTTTTTCGCCAGCTACCGAGACATTTACATTAACATTTTTATTAACCATCTCGACTTCGTCTGTTCTGCCAGACTGTTGACATTTTGCATGTTACAGATTATAATTATAAAATAACATCAAATGAATTTCACATATGGATAATTCAATTTGATAAGCTCGAATGTGAGAAGTACCTTAGTACCAGAAGAAGTGATCACTTCCATGGTTGAGGGTGGCGTGGCGGTCTTAGGTTCTTCAACCATGCTTGAAGGATTTTTTATGCTCTCGTCAACCTCCAAGGCCACAACAGATTCTTGAGCCTTTGTTACAACATTTGGCTCCTCAACATCCTTCACACTTGCCTCGGCTTCGACCCTTCCGCCAGCTTCGTCAGTGTTGATTTCAATGATTGGAGCAACTTGGGTAGTTTCTTCGACTATATCCACTATTGATGGATCTTTGGCGATCTCCTCTACAACAGTTGATTGTTTTACTGCTTCATCGGCTTGTATCACCCTTATGAAGGTCTTCATTGGAGATCTGTTTAAAAAATACAGACAAGATCAGAAGTTGGCAACTAGATATAACAAAACTACTCAACAGCGGCTGGCATGTTTTATCTACTTACTCCATGGGAGGTGTTAGAGCGGTCAAAGGCTGGAAACTAAACTTTTTCAGGAGGGGTAGATGCTTTTTTGAACTTGTAATGCTCCCAATTGTTCCACTCGTCATAGCACTAGTTGTGGATGAACCTTGCGGCCTGGCGATGCGCTTGGACACTTTGCCTTGTTCGGCAAGATCCGCTTCAGAAGGAGTAGATTCGGAGACTAGCTTTGAGCGACTTACAAAGGAGTAGCTTGATCGCTTCCTTTTGGCACCCGCAGGGATTGTCAGGGGTTCCCTTGAACTTTCTGGTTTGAAATTCCCCCATAAGATTTTTGGCAGCGGTGGTGAGTCATAAGAATTTGCCACTCCAATGTTATGATGATCATCAATAAATAGAGGACCAGGCACAAGGGACTTACCCTTGACATCTCCTTGTTTTGGGTCTGTCGCCGCTATATCCGCATCTAAATCTGCTACGCATCTTCTTTAGCCATGGCGGCAGTGTCAGGAATGTTCCCAGCTGTCACACCCGGATTTTCACAGAAACCCGAATGTGGCCATATGTGTGCCAAGGAAGTCATAGTACACATATATCGAACAACTATGATAAACAGAGAACATATGCTTAAATAAATTCTTAAATAAAAAGAGTTTTACATCAGAGTGCATCATAAATAAACTAACCAAATATAGCGGAAGACTAATAACTCTCAAACTAATGGAGCCACAATCCACAGGGACTCTGACTGGGAGATCACAACTCAATAGTACGACAGATCTTCTGGAAACTCAGCAGCAGTATCATGCCCAGCCCAATCTATTTACCCATCCGGGATTTTGATGAATAAATGACAAGTGTAAGTAAACATTTCCTTAGCAAGTATAGCACGGGTATATGAAGGCTCAAAATAAGGCTAGACTTGGCTGAACTGCATTAGCATTTTTAGTTGGTTCATTTTATCATTAACCAAGTTACGATAAATTAATAAAACCCAGTTGCAACCCACTTAATAAAGTATAAGTGACATTAAACATAACTAAACATCATCTTCTAATAAAAAAGGATCCAGGCCGCTCGTGACCCTGAGCAAGTCTATCATGATAGATTTACACTATGCAGAGGTTTTGCCCTTTACCTACCAGTCGCGTAAAAGTTCAAAAGAACTTTGCTCCTAACCACACACATCAACACTTCCGAGGTGTGATTGCATAGGGACGCTACGAGGCTTTTCACAAGACACCCTAACAAGATAGTAGCTGCTAAGGTACAACAAGGTGGTGAGACTCTAGGCACCGAGATTGACTGACCCACAGGGCGCAACGTGAGGGGGTCAATGGCGTCTGAAGCGCGGGCAACTCATGCCAACACCAAAAATAAAGAGCGCAACGTGCGGAGTTCCCATACTCCCAACACGGGACTGTGCCTAACGAGACATAGCCGACGGGGCTACCGTCCTCGGTGGAATCAAGTAACACCCCGCGCCTTGCTTCCCATAACGCCTCGGCCACTCCGGTAACCACTGACAAGATAGAGACGTACAAGCTACTTAACCAAGACTAGAGTCATAATAGTTCATGCTATAACTTGCCTTCCTCAAAAGGCAGCAGCTGCTGCTGCTGTGAGTCCTGTCCTTGGAAGTCCTCCTCGTACTCGAAGTCCAACGCGAAAGGCTCACCGACTGGACACGAACCACCACACAAACATCCACGCAAGCCAATACATGCAAACAAATAATATTCTATTAGAACAATACACCAAACAGTAGAAACAGTACAAATAAAGGTTTTAGAATTATTCTACGCTTCACTACGAACACATGAGTGTAACACCCAAAAATGGCCTATTTAAAATTTTTAGTAATTAATTGGCTTTTATTTAATTTGTTCATAATTAATATAGGTTAAATAAATTATTTTTGAATATTAAAATTAAATATAAGTTGTAGAAACATTTTTGTTGCATTCATGCTGCTGCATTTAATTTTTGTAATGCCTGTGATTCAAATGAGAATTTAAATTTATTTAAATTCAAATTTGAATCACTTTGTTTGAAGTTCTAGAAAAGTTTGGAGGCCCAGAGTTCGTTTTTCCTCCCTGAGAATTTTCCTCGGCTCGCTTTTGCCCCTCCACCTTTCTCTTTAGCGCAGCCCAACACTTTCCCCCCTCCATGGGCCGGCCCACCTCTCCCCGTTATTTTCTTCTCCCTCCCCGCGCCCCGCTTTTGGCCCAGTACGGCCCAAGCCAACGCCCCACACTTCTCTCCCCTCCCTCTCCATGACCAGTGGACCCCGCTGTCAGGTTCTTCTCCCTCACCTTCCGCCCGACACCCTCTCCCTCCCCGGCGCGCCATCACCGCCGCAATTCCGGCCGATCGGACCCCGCTCCGCATCCCTGGGTCCTCCCCGCACCTTCCCCGAACCTTCCCCCGGCCTTCACTTTCCTTTCCTGGCCGCCCCGAGCTTGGCAAGCTGCCCCGCGCTTGGAAAGTGCGGGATCGCCGGCCGCGCCGCCCGATCCCCGGCGTACCTACCCAATGCACCCCCCTCGCCCCTATTTAAACAGCCCCACGGCACCTCCTCACCTCACCAACGCCTCTCCCGACCTCCCAAGCCTTCCCCAGTAGCTCTCCTCCCCGCTCCACTGACCGCCGTCGTCGTCGCTCCACCACCGTCTTGGACCCCCCTGGTAAGCTCGCCAAGTCCCCCTGGCACTTCTGCACCACTTGCCGCCCCGAGCCATGCACTGTAGCCTCCCCTCCCACCTTCGCCGGCGAGCACCGCTGCGGTCCAACGCCATCCGGCCGCCCCGTCCGATTTTGGCCGTCGAGAACCCTCTGGGTGAACTCGCCATGACCCCCTGAGCCCGTAGGGCAAAGCCTCGTGGCCAATGGGGCCCTGTAGCCCGAGAACCGCCCAACTCCGGCGAGTCTCCGCCGCCCCCGAGCTGCGCCGCCGCGTCCCTGCTCGCTGCCGGCGGTTCTTTCCCCCCAACCAACCACAGTCGTCTGATCTGATCTCAGCCGCCCAGATTCGAACCCCGATACCCTTTCGCGCTTTAAATCTAAGCCGTCCAGATCAGATCCAAGGGCCGCGTACCAGTCAACCCGGGTCAGCCTGGCCTGTTTGCTAAAGAGCCCATGCAATATTTGAAATCAACCCACGGTCCACCTCTGTTCAAAAATAATTGCAAGTAGGTCCTTTTCTTTTCAAAAAACCCCCTGAGTTTTTAGAAAATAGAACCCGCCGTCCTGTTTTAATGTTTTCACGCGTAGGCCCCTGAGTTTTAACTCATAATTACATATAGGTCCCTGGTTTCTTCAATTGAGCCCCTGGAAACTTTTAAAAATTGCCAGCAGGTCCCTAGAACTTAGAAAACTCATATCTTTTTCGTTTTAGCTCCGATTAGTGTGATTTTCGCGCTCATGTGTTCGTAGTAAAGCGTAGATTATTTCTAAAACCTTTATTTGTACTGTTTCTACTATTTGGTGTACTGTTCTAATAGAATATTATTTGTTTGCATGTATTGGTATGCGTGTATGCTTGTGTGGTGCTTCGTGTCCAGTCGGTGAGCCGTTAGCTTTGGAGTTCGAGCTCGGTGAGGACTTTCCGGAGCAGGACTCGCAGCAGCAGCAACACTTCGAGGAATGCAAGTTATAGCATGGATAATCCTTGCTACGCAAACACACCTTTCACATTCATTTACTTTCATATGCATGTGTCTAATTTACTGTCCCATTAAGGTTGTACCTAGTTTTGTATATCCTGTTCCTTTGATAACCTTGGGTTTATGCATATGGGTAGATTTTTGCTATGCGCAGCTACTGTCACCATTATTTAACTGTAATTTTGACTTAATGGTTCACTTCAACATTAATGATAAAACTTGCTTTTTAGCAACTTGGTTTAGGGAGCTAGAGCATGTGCTGTGTGCTTTGCTCTAGTGTCTCTCCATAAGGTCCGGTTCTTAAAGCGGCAACCCAGGAGCCTGTTGCCACTGCTAGAACTATTATGGCTCTGGTCTTGGTCAAGTAACTTGTACGACTCTAGCTTGGGGCCAACGGCGTTAGTGGACACAAGGTGAAAGGGTGTTTCCGGATTCCACCGAGGACGGGCGATCCGTCGGCTAGGTCACGTTAGACCCAGTCCCATGTTGGGAGTCCCTGCGATGGGGAACTCCACACGTTGCGCATGGATGGGTGCGATGCCCGCGCTCTGGACGCCATCGACCCCCCTATGGTGTGACTCCGTAGGCATACGTCGATCTCGGTGCCTATGCTCTCACCGCCTTGTTAAACTAGCGGCTACTGTCTTGTTAGGGTGTCTTGTGAAAAACCTCGTAGCGTCCCTATGCTGTCACACCTCGGAAGTGTTGATGTGCGTGGTTGGGTTCAAAGTTCCATGAACTTTTACGCGACTGGTGGGTAAAGGGCGAAACCTCTGCAGAGTGTAAAATCTATCATGATAGCCTTGCTTAGGGTCATGAGCGGCCTGGATCCTTTTTTATTAGAAGATGGTGTTTAGATTTGATTAATAAATGCTAATGCAGTTAAACCGTGTCAAGCCTATTTTGAGCCTTCATACTCGTGCTATACTTGCTAAGTAATTGTTTACTTACACTTCTCATTATTCAACAAAATCCCGGATGGGTAAAACAGATTGGGCCGAGAATGAGACTGCTGCTGAGTTCCCTGAGGACCTGCCGTACTTCTGAGTTGCACTCTCCCAGTCAGAGTCCCTATGGACAGCGGCTCCGCTCTAGTTGAGAGTTATAGACTTCCGCTGTAATAAATATTATTGTTATAATCTGATGTAAACTATTTTATTTCGAGCGTTTGTACTCTGTTTATCATATTTGTTCACTGTATGTGTTCTGTGGACTTCCTGGGCACACATATGGCGGCATTCGGGTTTTGTGAAAATCCGGGTGTGACAATGAGCGAGAAAATCACACTAATCGGAGCTAAAACAGAAAATATATGGCAATTCTAAGTTCCAGAGACCTACTGGTAAGTTTTTAAAAGTTTCCAGGGGCTTATTTGTGAAAAACCAGGGGCTAAAACATAATTTCATATAAAACTACAGGGGCCTACTCGTGAAAAAGACTAAATAGGACGGTGGGTTCTATTATTTAAAAACTCAGGGGGTTTTCTGATAAAAATAGGACCTATCTGTAATTATTTTCTAACAGAGGTGGACCGCGGGTTGATTTCAAATCTTGTGGGGGCTCTTAAGCAAACCGGCCTGGTTGACCGGTATTGACCGGGGTCTTGTCTCGATCTGGGCCAACGATCTTCGATCGGACGGCTCGGAACAGATCCAGTTTGGGGGCTCGTCGGCGGCAGCAGGAGGAGGTGGCGGCATTGTGCGTGGGCGGCGGCGCTTTGCCGGACTTCACTCAAACTTGCGCTCCCGGCCACGGATTGGGACGAGGCCAAGCTCTATGGGCTCGGGGCGATATGGCGAACTCAGTTGAGGGGCTTTCGTCGACGGCCGAGCCCTGACGGTGTCCGACGGCAGTGACCGAGGTGGCCTACTCCGGCGAGGGGAAAATGCACATCACGAAGCACAAGAGCGGAAAAAGGAGGGCTTAGAGGCTTCCTCACCTTCACACAAAGCGAATGAGAGACTCGGGAGGGGCGGCGGCGGCGCTGAGCAAGGCGGGGAGTGCTTCTGCTGGCCTGGGGCTCGGTGTGGGGATGGGGCTTCGGGGGGTGGCTTTTAAAATTAGGTTGAATTTGGGCCAAGGCTGGTATACTAAGGTTTGTAATGATTTTTATTCTCGGAATAATTAATTTCCTGGTATAAAAAAATTTCAGATAAGTCCAGAATTCATATTAAAACCATGAAAAATATTCTAAAAATTCTAAAAAACCTCAGAAAAATCCCAGAGATAGAGTTGGATATAAGGAAGCCAAATAATATATCTGGAGTGCATAAAAAAGATTTTATCATGTTCCAAAAAATTTGAGAATGCTCTAAGAAATTAGGAATAAATCCCAGAAAAATCTGGAAAATTCCCATTAGGCTTCTACACGCATTTTTGAAAACTTTTCACACACAAAGGCACTAAATGCAACAGGCATGAATTCAAGGCAAGGAATGTTATGACCTATATTGTTTTATTTTAATTTAGAAAAAATGTTTTTTCCTATACTAAATTCCCTATAAATTAAATAAAGTTGAGAAAAAATCTAAAATTATGAGAAATTCTTTATTTCATTCATCTTCAAAATCACATCCTGAAATCCAAAAATTTCAAGGTGTGACACCTAGCACCATGTCGGGGCTCCAACTGGATGGAGGTGGATGAGCTAGGAGTGGCCAACATGGGCAAAGGCTCGGCCTCAACCCCACTTCGGTGGCCCCTGAGTGAGGACGACATCGTCCTCCGATTGGAGCGGGAACGCGAATCTTTCAACATGTTGCGCCTGGAGGAGTTCGAGCATACCCGTGTTTATGAGCATGACATGCTCGTCAGGATGGGGATGGACGAGGAGTTCCCAGAAGTGTTCTAGGCCATTGGCTGGGACCACTTCTGGCAGGTCACTAAGCCAGGTTCGCGTCTCCTTACCCATGAGTTTCTTACTATGCTTTCATCTGAAAAGGGGGGAAATTCGCTTTCGGTTTTCCACCCAAGAGTATTTCTACAGTTGGAGGATCTGGGTTTTGATCGTCGATGTTCTATAGAGCCCACTAAGGTTTTGAGAAAATTCAGTCAAGATAATTTTTGGCACAAGATTTCCAGGAATACTCATTGTATGGCTCCCCATACAAACGAAATCCATAACCCCACCTTGCGTTTCATGCATCCGCGGCTGGCTATGACAGTGTTCCCACGATCCGACTTGCGCTCGGTTAACAGAGTCGAGTTGCATTTGCTTTATGCAATGGTCAAGAAAATTGTCATTTCACCTGTTTAGGACTTGGTTGCCAATTGGTCTTCATTTCCTTCTTGTCTAGGTAGTCTGCCAGTGACTTATTTAGTCACTCGCCTCGCTACCTGGCTAGGTGTTCTCAAGGACGCCCAGCTGAATTACATTGAGATAGAACGCCCTGTCGTAGATGCTGAGCACTTCGTGCAAAGCCACATGATACGACGGGCATATGACGGGAGCCTTGTCATGATTTATCATAGCTATACAACCGAAGTTCTCCTGCCTTGTGCAGAACTTAGGTTGTATGCTGCCCAGAAACTGACCCTCTAGTTGAGTGTCGGTCTGTACCACTCTCCTCCTCGGAGAGAGTCAGCCTGGCATAGTGTTGCAGGAACAGGGCCAGTTACCCGGGGGCGAGCTAGGCGAGATGCTAGGCTCGCTACCTCATAGGAGCTAGCAGATTCACCTTTGCAGCCACACCGACACACGTCTGCCTTCAAGGCAGCGTACGAGGAGTACACCGGTGTTGGGACGTCTGGAGAAGGAGGCTCTGGACACTCCCAGGATCCGGAGTACTTTGCCTTGAGCCGTTGGGACTATGCTCAGAGTTCAGACTGTCAGTATTCCCAGGGGTGGTACGGAGGGGTGTACGATAGTACGCACCCACCATACTACCTTGGGCATTCCTAGTCCTCACGCTTCACCATGCCAAGCGAGTATGACATTGATCGGGAGCTCTCTTACATCTCCGACCGGGTCGACATCCTCGACGACCGTACCCGCAACATCGAGAGCACCCTGGCACGTCATTCTCAATACCACCAAGAGAATAGTGTTTTGCTAGACTCTATAAAATATGACACCCAGCAGTAGATGAACCAAATGACTAAATTCTTCTCTAGATTCAAGCCCTACCAGTACGGAAAGAACCAAGTTTGGGGGAGGACCCCCATCAGGTATGTCCCACATTCCCATCAGCACTTTGATTTCACATTTGCCATTTCCCTTTCTATTTCCCTTCCAATTTTATGTCCACTTAAAAAAATAAAAATACAAAAATATTTGCTTTGAATAAAGTAACTCTCAACTATGATTGGAATTAACCATATGCCTCTCACTTTGGAAATGATGAATAGTTGCTCTGTCATTAATGTTGCAAATACTTTGTTTCAACTAGTTGCTCTATAGTGCTTGGGTTAATTGGCATGAGTAAAAATGAACCTGAAAACTTTGTGGGAGCACATGCTTATTCCAAGTCTAAGTTCTTGTGAGGAATGATATATTGAGATTGTGGTTAAGTTCTGCTTTTGCTCTTAGTATGGTGAAAGTCTCGAATGATTTATTTTTTCAAAAGTAAAATTAAGTTTCTCATTGGTCAGAAATACCTACCAAAGCCATATGTTAAGCTTAGTTGAAAAACTTTCTACTCATATGCTGCTTTGGATCTTAGTGAGCTTTATCAAATTGTTGTGACCATTGTGAGGAACCTTTAATGCTTTCAAGATTGAGATTCACATACACACCACCCCTCACTTGCAATTCCTACACTAGGAGTTAGCAAATATTTCCATCATCCATCCACAAAATAAATGCTCCATGATTCCCCCTCCAAATATCCTTGAAAAGAGACATGGCTATGCAAAAAGAAAAAGAAAGAAAAGCATGCTAAGTAGCATGGAAAAAAGAAAAGAAAAATGAGAAAAAGAAGAGCATGCCAAAGGCATGGCAAAAATATGAAGAAAAGAAGAAAAAAAAAGATAGCCCATGTTCTCGAAAATAAATCAAGGAGAGGAAGAATCAGCCCAAGGAGTTCCACCATATTCCAGTCCACATATTCCACACACTTGCACTTCTCGATCTAAAGGTATGATTTGATCCTCCTAAGGTCCGGTTTTTGACTTAGCAAAATATAAGATGCAAGTATGCGTTCATCCATTATCCCTGAGCCACACAAAAGCCTTATTAGATTTTAGGATGAAAGAAGGCACAAGCCTTTGGTGAGGATTCAAATACCACTTGAGTGATTGAGTGTGCCAATGGAGGAACTAAATTTAAATTTTCAAAAATTCTGGAAAACTCTGAGATAGGATCCTGAAAAGAGTAGTTGTGGAATAAAACTAAATCAAATTGTTCAACCTTTCAACCGCCCAATACAAGGAGATTGCTATACGCCCCATAGGTAAAATAGTGAGTTAATACTTTGTCGATGATTTGAGTATTTTAGAGTACTAGTTGTTTATATAGATTACATGCAAGATACAGACATTGTAGCAACTCCTGATCCATCGAGCCTAAGTTTTTATCTTTGCTCAAGGATGAGTAAAGGTCTAAGCTTGGGGGAGCTTGTTGGCGGTCGTTACGACATGTTTTCAACCACCAATACTCAAGAATAAAAGAGGTTATATGCAACATTCCATGTACTTAGGTTTATTTCTAATAAAGTTCCATGAATTTTGGTGTGTATCCCCTGTGCAGGTACAATATCAACAAATACGCGCTATAGGGGTGAGAATTGACAAATTCGGCCGAACGACTCGATTCGGCCGATTACCCCCCTTAGCAGTACATGAAGCCAAGCACAAACGGAGGTCGTCCACATCAGCAGTGACCAAGCAAAGACCATGCAGGCCACGTGGATCACCGCTACATCATCTCTAGGCTAAATCAGCTAAAGTTCACCACATGCAAGCAACCCAGGACGACCCAAGACTTGAGGCGGTGCACGGGGGGCTACTGGGTTGAAAAACCTGTTCGGCCGACCTCCGCAGTTCGGCCGACCTCCCCAGTTTGCCGAACCACCACCAATACACCAAACCACCTCCAGGGGATGATCATGGCCGTGGGATGAAGGCAGTGCAGGATGGACGGTTCGACCGAACATGTCGGTTTGGCCCAACCAATCCATTCGGCCGAATTGGCTAGGGGCACCGCCTCGGTCCCTTGGCGGGTACTCCTCCTCAACCACCATCAACCACTATAAATGGAGGTGTCCAAGCCCCGGATCGATACACACTCAAGCCAAGGAGCTCCACTCTCTCATTTTGTTATAGTAGAGTTAGGATAGTTAGTCTGGGAGTTAGAGTTGAGTCGAGCTGTGCCTCAGAGGTTCCAGAGTCGTCTTCAGAAGCTCTGGTATTAGCTCTTGTATCTTTTCCTTTCCTTTTGCAGGGGTCAAGTTATCAATATAAAATATCTTTATCATCTTGTCTGTGTCATTTATATCTTGCTTCTACTTTATTCTAGTTGCGAGTAAATCGTGTTTAGACTATAGTCGGTTGTAGTTCTGGTTCTTCTAGATCTTGATTAAGTCTTTGTCTTGGTTGGTTCTTTGATCCGCTCAATACTTATGGTGAATTGTCACTGGGGGTATTGACGGGGTTGCCTGCTCTTGCTAGCAGAGTAAGTAGTTATTGACTAGTGTACGAGTGGTTCCTAGACTAGACAGTAACCTTGGTTTGCCCCTGTTGCAATGGAGGTGGTAGCTTTTACGTGGTGACAACCCTATACGGTCTTTGTAGTTCATCACGTTAGTCCCAGCCTGTAGGAAACCCGCATATGTTGTTGGCAGTACCCCTTCTCATCCCTTTCTTTGAGCTGTTGGTGCCCTTCCTGATACAAAGACAATAGAGTTATCCTTGACCTCTAAGTGTTGGCCTTTCACACGTTGTATCGCTCAACCCGAGTGACCCAGATAGATAAAGTACCTAGGAATCCTCTTTCTCTTCTCGTTGTCCTCCCAACTGGCTAGTCCTTCTCTTCCTTACCAGTGCTATCCTTAAGCTGTGTGTCATGGTAAATCTACTCTTATCCAATACTGTTATCCCTGTCTTGTTAGTAGTGTACCCTTCTTTGATAGCCTCGAATACCTATTTACTAGTACTCTTGCCATAGCTTCCCTGCGGAAATATAAATTATGCTACCTTGGATTACTCCCTAGTGAAGTGCTACAGCGGTAATTCTGTGTGCTTGCTAATTGTTTATTTATTTTACTGAGCCATAAGAAAAAACATTGAAACACTCCTTGCACTACTGGGATTCACAATCTTGATATTGGACCATAAGAAGTGTCAACCGGTTGAGCGCCACATCGCGTGCACGTGGTGCATATAAAAGAGGAGGTGGGGGCATGGTTAGGGTTACAAGGTTTACCACTGCCGCACCCCTATCTCCACATGACCCTACCGATAGGGGAATGCTACTAGCGACGGGATGCTCCACCGCCGCCACCGACACCACGACCGTCATCATCGCCATCTGCGCCACACCAACACCATGATGCTATCGTTTACCTCCGCCACCTCGCTCGACGGCGACATGGGTGGCAATGACAACTCCAATGTACAAAAGGTGAAAGGTACTCATGATTATACAAATCAATTTTTCCCATTTAGATCTGTGGCTAGTGTTCCTATGTTTCTAACAATCCTCTCTCCAGTCTGCTCCATTCCCGCAGGCCGCAGCTCACTCCGACAATTTGGCCACTGTGCCGCAGCTCCAGGCTCCAGCCCTCAGCGCTCCAACAATGATGGCGCCCACTGGAGAAGATCCTCCACACTCTGGATTGTGGCACAGGACAAAGACCAAGATCGTTCGCCATCTTCTAGAGCCGCCGGCACCACGGGCTTCCCATACAGGTACGTGGACATGAATGTCATAGTTCATTGATTTTGATTTGCATATGAAATGGATCTGAGAAGGGAGATTTGCAATATTCCTGTTGCTCGTTGAAGGCAGAGAGCTGTGGCCTACTAGCCTACTACGTATATCTATTTGGAGGGAAATAGAATGGCAAATTGGCAATAGCATGGTCGTAAATAATTGTCATGTAAGTTAGTATGCCACTGATATACCATTTTTTAATTGTCTCTTGCAGGATCTAAGAGTAGAAAGGACTACAACTGAAAGTGCTAGTGCTAGTGCAAGTCCAGCAATGTCTGTGAGGGGTTCTTCTATGCCAAGTGAAGCAGTAGATGTTCTGAACACCAGTGGAAGTCATGCTGCCATGTCAACACCACATGTGTAGAGTGATGGACTAAAACATGTAACTCCAACTCATCCGATTGTTGTTCATATCGATGTTGATGGGCCAAGATGATGAGGAAGACCAGGAGCAAGTCCACTTTACTGGCAAGAGGTTCAAGAAGTGCACATCGAACGTCTGGAAGTACTTTATGAAGGAAAAGGAGATTGTAGAGATTAATGGACAAAAGTTTGAGCAATTGTGGGGACACTATAATTTCCCAAAATTCAAGAGGAAGTACAGAGCAGAGGGAAACTGCGGGACAACTGAATTTAAGAATCATTTGAGGAACCATCATAGTATTGTGACCGGACAGCAACAACTCGATGTTGGTAAGGACCCTGGTACTGAAATTACTCATGGACAACCTTACAAATATGACCTAGAAGTTAGCTTGAAGAAATTAAATTTGGCAATAACTATGCATGATCGAATATCCTTTCAATATAGTTGAGCATCAATATCTTCTTGATTTCATAAAGTGTTTCTGTCCTAGCTTCCCAATTAAGTCCCATGTCACTATTTGGAAAGAAATAATGGATAAATTTTTAGAAGAAAAGGAAACTTTGTACAAGTACTTGAAAACTATGCAGTGCCGCTTTAGTGCGACAATGGATATGTGTACCTCATGCCAAGACAAATAACTTAAGCTTGAGGTATGTTTTTCATTTGGTCTTTGTAGGTTATGTATGAATATCTTTGTTGTTTGCTAGTTCTTTCACTTGGTATTTACTGTTTTATAGGTTTTTATACATAACTTGTACAATGAAAACTTGCAGGAGGAGGTAAGCAAGGAGGAGAACGAGGAGGAAACTGAGGAACTAGAAGACATGGAGAGTGATCCAGATGTTATCGATGATTCTCCCTACCTTTAGCCTGTTGGTTGTCTTATATGACTCCAAATAATTGTGTTTTATTTCTAGTCAAAACATGTGGTTGCTTGTGCTTAAACTGTTCGGTAGATCCTGGTGGCTGGTACTGCTTTTGGATTGTTTGTGCTTGTACTATTCGGCAAAGAGCATTGTACTGCTTAAGACTTTCAGTTGTTGAGTTGTGGACTTGTGGGGTAGTGTTTAGCTTGTGTTTTAGTGTCAGTGTGCCACTTTATGCATGCATCTATTTTTGAGACTAATATGCACTTGTTATTTACCATCGTGTAAAACACTGCTAGAAAAAAAACTCTTATCATTACTGGTCCGGGAACCCTTGTTAGTACCGGTTTCCTGACCGGTACATGCTGACAGTACCGGGCCTCCTGCGTGGTACCAAATGCTTCGTTTAGTGCCGGTCGGGGTTACCAGTCTGCACTAACATGTTTTGCTTTTTTCTTTTTTTGTTTCTTTCCTTTCTCATTTTTTTAAACCTTATATTATTCATACGCGTATCTATATTATATCTCTATGCGTGTGCAGCTGATATTACGTTATATGATATACATTATATTACTTTATAACATATATATACATCATCGCTCATATATATAATATATATATACATTTGAATTGTTACAAGTACTTCAAAATATTCGAGATATTAAAAATTAAGTGTCCTAATCAAGGAGCCCCCTATTATGATCTAGTTGCATCAGGACTACATTATGATCTGCATGAAATTCCCCATTAGGATTTATGACTTCATCGAGCAGGAATCCACATAGTTGTTCTTGAATTGCCCTGATTCGTGCTGATTCGATGTTATCTTCTTTCATGCTCCATGAGCAGAATGAAAAATAATGACGTAAAAAGAATAAGCAAAACTGATTTTGCTTACATACCACGAATCTGTCTGGCATTATTTGCCCCGTGAGACCGACGAAATTGTCGATGAACTCGCACATGTAGTATCCACATAGGTTTGTTCCTTACGGCTGTCTCATGCAATATATATATAACAGAAATTACTACAAAATATTATAAATTACTAGAAAATATTAAGAATTACTAAAAATAGAAGAAATTACTATAAACTTTCTAGAAAATGGTAGGAATTACTAGAAAATAGCAGAAATTACTATAAAATCCTAGAATATTTAAGGAATTACTATATACATAGTAGAAATTACTATAAAACACAGAAAATAGTAGGAATTACTAGAAAATGACACTAGATCGATGTGGGGATTATATATATTCTTACCAATCTTCGGGATCCACATATAACTTCCTTTACACTACCACAAAGTAAATAAATAAATATATGAGAAAGTATACTATTTTCTAATATTTTCTAGTAAGTTCTACTATTTTCTAATAAGTCCTACTATTTTCTAATATTTTCTAGTGATATCTAATATTATAGTAAGATCTACTATTTTCTAATATTTTCTAGTAATCTCTTCTATTTTCTAGAATTTCCTAGCAATTTTATATAATACCTATAATTTTCTAAGATTTTCTAGTGTTTTAAAATAAACAAAACCAATATATCAGTAATTCCTAGAATTTTCTACTATTTTCTAAAAAAGTTTAATAATTCCTATAACTTTGTAGGATTTTCTACCAACGTTATAGTAATACATATGTAATCCCTACTATTTTCTAGTGTTTTTATAATGCCTAACAAAATATATATCATTGCACGCTATCGATAATTTCTAGTATTTTTCTATAATTTCCTAGAAATTTCTAGTAACTTTCTACAATTTGTAGAATTTTCTAGTAATATGTACTATTTTCCTAATATCTACATATAGTATTTTATAGAATTTCCTAGCAATTTACTAGTAATACCTATAATTTTCTAAGATTTTCTAGTGTTTTATAATAAATAAAACAAATATTTCCTAGCAATTTCTAGTCATTCTAGTCATTTTCTAATATTCTCTAGGAATTTAACAAGTAATAAAAATATATATCATTGCATGCTATCGATAATTTCTAGTGGTTTTCTAAAATTTTCCAGTAATATCTATTATTTTATAGTAATTTTATGTGCATAAAAAACAAATATTTGATTGATTTACAAGTAATAAAAAAATGTTGACGTTAGCACAGCAAGGGCTTACGCGGGTCGCACGCGAGGTCGAGCGGCGAGGCGATCGCGGGGCAATGAGGCCTTCGGCGAGGGCGGCGGCAGGTGGGCCGGCGACGGGCGGGGCGGCGGCAGGGACGACGACGGTAGGAGCGGCGCGCGCGGGCCGGTGTCGACGATGGGGGCGGGCGGGGACGGCGACGGGCGGGGGCAGCGACGACCGGGGCGGGCGGGGAGAGCGACGACGGGGGCGGGCGGCGCGCACGGGCTGGCGACGACGGGGGCGGTCGGGGCGGGGGACAGCGACGGAGCGGGGGACGACGACGGGTGGCCGCGAGGAGAGCGGGCGGGGCGGCAGGCTTTTCACGCGCGTGGATCGAGGATTTCGCTAAGTCTGGATGATGGGAACTAGGGTGCCCGATCTTCCGTTAGGTGAAGGATAACTCGGTTTCGCCGGAGCGCAACACACCGATCCGGCTTAAAATCAGCAAACTCGAACCCCGCAATCTTAGCACCACGACTCCTCTGATTATCAACCGTGTCACAATCCGGTTGACCTCGCCAAGAAGGCTAATCCCTGCCTGTGAAACAAAGAACACAAGCAAGAACTTGAAATAACGCAACTCTCGATATGACGTGACACTGTAGATGAATGATTAAGCACAAAAGTTAGGGTTCTACAAACCGATGACGGCGAAACTGTTCTCGACAGATTAATCTAAGCAAAACCCAAGTTTCTAAGGCGGCGACTATTGAATTTATGAGAGAGGGGGAATCCTAGGGTTGGGGGCGACCAAGGGTGGGGTGCCCACAACTTGGGCTTAATAAGGCCCAAGAAATTGGTGATGGAGCACATTGGTAGATTCTGGACGTCAACTTGTTTCAATGATTTCTGAGGACTCAGAAGGAATTTTAAGCTTCAACTAGTACCATTGGAAAGCTTATCTCCTTAGCTTTCCATACATATGTAGAACGTCAAAAACCAATTCCGTATGCGACTTGGGCGACGAAATTAGCGTGGGCTGCTCCTAGACTCTGAGGTGGACTCGAACTTGAGTTTCTTTGGGCCTCGACCTTGGGGACTTGAATCGG
Source organism: Echinochloa phyllopogon (assembly GCA_033239725.1). Classification (NCBI taxonomy): domain Eukaryota; kingdom Viridiplantae; phylum Streptophyta; class Magnoliopsida; order Poales; family Poaceae; genus Echinochloa; species Echinochloa phyllopogon. Next base: position 8,588,140 of record BTCW01000016.1, on the reverse strand, counting down.
ATTCGCCTCGGGCCTTCTTCTTGACTTGGAAAAAATCTTGTTGGTTTCCTTCTTCTCCACCCCATGCACCAGTCATGGACATATGCATGGGTGTCATGTCCTCATCACTGAAGGAAGAAGAGGAGTCAGCGCCTATATAGGTGAGGCATGTTAGTACAGGTTGGTGTTACCAACCGATACTAAGCTGCACCAAGCACTTTGTACCGGTTGGTAATACCAGCCGGTACTAAAGTGCTGCACTTTGGTACCGGGCCGTAGCTTGGCCCGATACTAAAGTGCACAGAAAATTTGGTGTCCCGCCCAAATGCTTTTTCTTTTTGTTTTTCTCTTTCTTTTTCTACAATTGGATAATAAATAGAAACATGTTGTCGGTGTTTAGAAATCGTGGTCCCGACACCAACCAGAAATGCGATGTGTTCCCTCCCCTGATGGTTGATGCAGAAGATAACACGAGACACGGGTTTATCCCGGTTCCGGTCAGAAGACCGTACTTCCAGCAAGGCGGTATGTGCGATGTATTATTATGCACCAGACTGCAAGTAGTAGGGGGTACAAGCAGGTTGGGATGAGAGGCTAGACCTCCGAGTCCCGGATGATTGAGGCAAGGTGCTAATATCGTGGTTTTTTCTGAGTGTATGCGGATTCTTCCTCTTCTTTTCGTGTCGTCCTCTTGCTCGATCACCCCCTCCTTTTATAGGCCAAGGAGGAGGGGTTACAGGAGCGTGTTGCTGCTTAGTCATAGTTATCGCACAATAGTAGGAGTGGCGTTGGGCGTGCTTCCGTGTCCTTGTTTGCTGTAGTCGATTCTTGTACTGGTGATGACGTCGAGGAGTGGTCTTGAGGATCTGAGGTGTCCTTTGTGCGATAATGGCTCGTCCGTACACCACCTCGAGGGTCTCCCATGCCTGCGCATAGCTTATTCTGTGGAAAATCGCTGTGGGAGTCGGTGGCACAGGGAGTTAGAATGACCCGGCCCTGTTCGCACGGTGGCGACATGTCCGCATAGCGCGGGGTTTGTCGCATAGTGGTCGGAATGGCCCGCCATACCTCTGTCGTCCTGAGCTCTTCTCCCGCAGTGTGCTCGAGGGTCTCTCCGTCCGACGGAGGTCTTCGAGTCGCCGGAGTTGGCAGTACAGGAGCTCGGAGTGACGGGCTCTGTTCGCACAGTGCCGGCCTGCCCGCACAGAGCCTCGGTTGGCAGCATAGTGACGGGAGTTGGCGGATGCGATGGGAGGGGTCGTGGCCGTCACGGCAGTATGGCGAGAGATCTGCTTTTTGACTTTAGAGGCACGGTGGCAGTGGGCGCCATTTATTGTCCGTCGGAGCGAGGGTCTCGACCGAGGCGAAGCTTTCCCCATTCCGTGGGTTGCTCGAGGCTTGGTCCCCAGGCCTCGACCGAAGCGGAGTTCTCTGATTCGTTCGAGGGGTCGGTCCCCTTGAGCGAAGCGGAGATTTATGTTCGCGTCGAGGCACACCGTGGGGCGTCTTGGCTGGGCCTTCATTTGTTGCTAGGTCGTGGGCCTTAACTTTCGTTTCTTTCTCTGATTACTTGGATGAGATTAATGTTCACTGGGGCGGTTGTCCCATAGGTTTGGATACCCCTAATGATCGCCCCCAACAGTAGCCCCCGAGCCTTTGTTGGAATATGTTTTAATCCGACAAAGGCTCTTCGACGTGGGTGCTTCTGACAAGGTTTTCCTTGAAGAATTCTGCTGGGTGCGCGCTAGCGCACCCGCGGGTGTAGCCCCCGAGGCCTTGGAGGAGTGGATATACTTCTGCAAGGGCTTATCAGCGTTTCGCGCCTTTGTGAGCTACAGCATGTTTCATCTTCAAGGAATTCGACCTTGTGGTGCAAGGAGCCCCCAAGCCCTGGCCCTAGCAAGGTCGATCAGGGGTGGTTCTTGACTTTGAGTTACGACCCTCGTCGCCCCGTTTGTAGGGAGGAGGGGTGAGGCAATCCATGCTTCCCTCGAACGGGCTGCGAGTCATGGATGTCTATGTGAGCTGTTAGAGGGTAATTCAAGTGGACATCTGTGCCTCGTTCGATGGAGGCCGGCTCGTGGTCCGGAGACATGTCTCATAAGAGCACCTGTGGAGGTTTGCTAGGCAGGGCTCGACCCCGTTCGTTTGGGGTCGAGGGCTCGTTGCTCTCCCTCGGTGGGATCCCTCGACTAGCTACCTCCATCCTAGCCTTGAATATAACATCAAGGGCACCCTCGAGTTTCGTGCTCGAGGATAGGCTCGATCGCGCGTGCCCTTGGTTATCCCTGACTCTGTTAGATCTGAGATGTCTGTTGAACCCTCGAGGGGCCAGGACTTCGAACCCCTGATCAGTAGGGCCTCGAGGAGAGGTAGCTTACCTCGGAAGCCTTTTGGTTGGCCTCGAGCGTTTATTTTCGTAGTCGTGAGTGATGTGGCGCGGAGTATGCGAAGTGGGCGTGCCTTTTTAGGCGGAGCGGAAGAGACTTGGGCAGTTACGATGCGACGTGTCGCCTGGATTTTCGCGCGTAGTGGTTATCCCAACTCGTGGGGCCCGACTGTCAGTGGCTGTGGAGCCAATCGTATCGGATGTGTTTTTCACGCGACCGGGGTGCCGGTTGCGCTTTGCATGATACTATAAATAAAGGGACAAGGGGAAAGGATTAGCTTACCCAGCCCTTGCCTTCCGATTGCATCTATTATTTCCAAGCGCCGCCGCTCTTCGCCTTTTATCTTTCCGCGCACTAGACTTCGCCCTTTTCGCCGCCGTCGTTCGCCATGGTGACCATCGTCGACCCTACTCCGTGGAGCCCCTCCATCGCCACCGACACCTATCTCGCCGGGCTGGTGGAGGCCGGGATGCTGCCGGCGAACATCAACCCGGACGAGCCGATGTAGATCGCGCAGCCATCCAATCACCACGAGCCTTCACCGCCGGAGGGCTTTGTGGTGAGCCTGGCGAGACTTCATGAGTGGGGGGTTGGAATCCCCGCATCGCCATTCTTCGGCGGGTTGTACCTCTACTACGGCGTGGAGCTCCACAACTTCGCCCCCAACGCCATCTCGCAAGCGGCTGTCTTCGCCGCCGTTTGTGAGGGGTACTTGGGGATCGAGGCTCACTGGGACCTATGGGTTCACCTTTTCTGGGGTGAGCTCCATATGGCCGTAGGTGAGTCTCGGGGGCTCCGCCGGGCGGTCCTCGCTGGGGGCCTACCCTGCAAGTTCGGGGGCAGAGGAGCGGGTTGTACATCCCGGCGACAATGACCTCCAACAACGCCGATTGGGACAAGGGGTGGTTCTACCTCCGCAACGTTGACAACAAGCTGCCGGAGTACACCGGCAAGGTGCTGCGCGAGCGACCGGAGGCGTGGAGCTACGGAATTTCCCCCGCCGACCGTCAGGAGCGACTCCGGGTCTTCACCGATGCCTTTGCCGCGCTTTCGAGGGCGGGTTTGACCGCGGCCGGAGTGATTGCAAACTTCAATCAGCGGTATGTACTGCCGCTGATGGAGAGGGCGCCGTCGCACGACCAACTCAGGGCGGATTCGCCCTGGCAGGGCTTGAAGATGAAGGAGGGGACCCTCATCCTTGAGTACTGCATCCATCGAGCACGACATGCCGTGGAGGTCTCCAAGCTTGATTGCAAGGAGGAGGCCCTTTTCGCCGTCAAGATGCACCTGGAAGCGGGGTTTTTACAATTTGTATGATTCAGTTTGATTTAGATTCAATTTTGCTTTCTACCCTCGAGATTATCTGATCGCTTAATCCTGAATTTTTCTTTCAGGGTTTGTCTCAAAAAGGGTATCGTTCTGCTCCTCCTCTTCGCGAGGTTTGTGCTGCGAACCGCCTTTCTGCTGAGAGGCAGAAGGCGCGGAAGGACGCGGCGAAGCAGAAGAAAGAGAGGAAGCGTTTGTGAAAGGCGGAGTATGAAAAGGAGTGCCGCCGTCAAATCAGGGAGGGGCGCTCCCCACTTACCACCCCCTAGAGTACTCCGGAGGAGTCTTCCTCGGAGGACCTCGTGGAGATTCCGCCACCTGCGCCGGTGGCGGCTGAAGTGACTGCGCCCCCGAGGGGGCAACGCCAGGAGATCCCGTCGTCGTCACGGGGTAGGGAGGCCTCGAGTGGCCCGGCGCCTTCGACGGCGGGTGCCGCCCCCCGAGTTCCGCGGCGGTGGCTGCAGGGGCTCGAGCTTGGAGCCCGTCGGTGCCTCGGGCAGACAAGGCGGCCGTCGCCCCAGGGGCCACTGGGGCTCAAAGCTCCGCACTCGCAGGTTCGAGGCCCGCGAGCAAGACCCCACCGTCAAGGGGCCGTGGTCGTTCGGGGGCTCGGAGGCCTTCGAGCAGTAAGAAGCGCAAGCTTAGCCACCTCATCCGGGTTAGGTAAGTCGTCGTTCTTTTCTCAGGCATAATTCTCAAGTTGTTGATCTGATTTTGTCGACTTGGTTTCTGTCAGCCAATCCGGTCCACCGGCGCTGCTTCCGTTGGCGCCGACGAAGGCGCTGAAGGTGTCGGCGCGCGCCACGCCTCGTTCAACAGCGCCGCCCTCATCCGGGGCACCCCAAGCATCGGGGATTATGGCCCGGTACCGAGCGGCCCTTACGTGAGGGACCGCCCGATCAAGGGGGGAGGCGGCGGCTGGAGAAGCGTCGGCGATGGCGGGCGAGGAGTGGGCCAGGGAGACGCCCTCGGCCCTCCCCGTGGAGGATGTGGCCCCTTCCGTTGTGGGGGTGACAGAGACCTCCGTGCCGGCCGAGGGCACAGGGGTGGCGGAGGGTGTGGCCCGTGGTGAAGACGCGGGTCAGACCGCAGTGGGAGGCAGTGGTTTAGCGGAGGTCGAGGTGGTCAGGAGGATGAGGAAGAGGACGCTCAAGGATCCTGCGACGAGACCTGGAGCCCTTGGGAAAAGAGGACCGTGGGCACCTTGCCTGGTATTCCGGCCTTCGAGGCCTGGCGCAATTTTGGGCTCGGTCGCCGCGGGGTTCCTCCCTGCCTGGCCAAGGCTGTTGAGGCCGAGCGCCTCCTATGGGAGGAACAGCAAGCCTTGGGGACGACGGTGCAAGAAGCCCTGAAGCAGGTCCTCGAACTCCACCTTGGTCGGAGTTTGGACCTCCACCGGGTAAGTGACTTAATCACTAATTTTGTCACGCGTTTTGCGTCTCTTCCCCTTTTTTCACTTTCATTTGTCGTGTTAATAACAGGATCTGAGGGAGATGGCTGGGTGAAAGGTCGCCGAACTTGCTGATGCGCACGTCGAGGTGCATCAGCTAAGGGAGGCCTTGAGCCACGCCGAGCTGGAGCGCCTGCGCGAGAGGATACTCGCCGTGGAGACGGCAAAAGAGGTCCTTCGGCAAGGGGACGAGCTCCATCGACCAATGCAAGCGCCGGCGGCACTCGAGGGCGAGCTTCAGCAGGAGCGTGCCGCCCTTGCCGAAGCCCGGGGGCAATTAGAGCAGCGGGACTTGGCGCTCGCCATGGCTGAGGCCCAACTGAAGACCTAGGGCGAGGCTATCGACCTGCTCACCGTGGCGGTGACGGAGGGAGATGTTGCCATCACGGAGCTATGGACCTCGGTTGAGGCTCAACAAGGAGAGATGGCGATACTCCAGCAGGAGGCCAGCATTGCCCGGGAGGCCCTCGCCGAGAAGGAGAAGCTGGTCAGAGGTAAGTCTAGTACGAAGTTATCCTAAATTTGGATTGGAGTTTTCGATGGCTTATCTGATTTCGGTGTTGGGCTTTCAGAGGTGCGGAAGGTGGCGGAGGAGACCTCCTCACAGGCGGAGTCGCTCCAGGTAGCCTATTCAAAGGCCCAGGAGGACCTCAAGGAGCTACGGGAAGTAGCCCTTGCCGTCGGCAAGGAGGTCGAGGGGCCAGACGCCCTCGAGTCCCAATCGGGTAGCTCGGTGGCCAGCCGTTTAAGAGCCTTGGGCAGTTGTGTTACCGAGCGACTGAAGGGGGCCCTTCTCCTCGGCGTGCATAAGACCCTCAGGGTGATCTCGACGCACTTTGTCGTGGACCTCGAGGCGGTCAGCGGTGGTTATGTGGTGGTGGATGACCTTGACGACGACGCTGCGCTCGCCGTCGTGGAGAGTGCAGATGCTGCTGCCTCTGCTCCTGCTGCCAACCTCGCGTGAATCTTCGAGAGCGACCTCCTTCCTGACGCTGAAGACGAGGAGGATGCCACCCCCGAAGACCCCGCTCCCTGAGTAGTTTTAGAGATTTCTTATGTAATAAGCACTATAGTGGTTCAAACAATTTTATATTTTTGAAACGCACATTCGAGTTTTTATTTAAATTATGGTTTCTTTATCATGTTTATCTCGCTGAATTTGCAAAGGACTTGTCGAGGAGAGTATCGTTCATAGAGCAATTTTAGCGTAGGGTGACGAGGGGGATGTCGTATCCTTTCGAAGGCGTAGGCGGTCCCTCGACTCGTCCGGCCCTTGGCCTTAATTATTCTATGCCTCGAGTTGTCTTTTAGCAAATACAGGAGATGGACGTAATGAAATAATTTTATAAAAAACTTTAAAATTGGGACAATTTTTGGAGGGGGTGGCCCCCGGATTAGCCCCCGAGTGAGACTTGGCTTTTTTCGATGGTAAGCCTAGTCTTACTCATTTTAAGGCCCTTTATATTTTTATTGACATAAGTACAAATGTACATGAATGCTTGAAAGCTTAAGGGTAGAAGCGACGTAGCTGTTGGATATTCCAGGTGTTGGCGAATACTTCACCTTTCTCGTTTGCGAGCTTGTATGTGCCTGGCTTGAGGACCTCAGCGACGATGTAGGGCCCTTCCCATGGCGGTGTGAGCTTGTGGCGCCCTCGATTGTCTTGTTGCAGCCTTAGCACTAGGTCCCCCTTGTTGAGGTCTCGTCGTCGAACCTTTTGGGTCTGATACCTTCGAAGCGACTGCTGGTACCGAGCCGAATGTAAGACCGCGACGTCTCGAGCTTCGTCCGCTTGGTCGAGTGAGTCTTCCCGCACTTGCTTGTTTCTTTCCTCTTGGTAGGCTCTGAGCCTTGGGGACCCATATTCCAAGTCTGTGGGGAGGATAGCCTCGGCGCCATAGACGAGAAAAAATGGAGTAAAACCCGTGGCTCTGCTTGGGGTTGTTCTAAGGCTCCAAATTACTGAGGGTAGTTCTAACACCCATTTCCCGCCGAATCTATTCAGCTTGTTGAATATCCTTGGTTTGAGACCTTGTAGAGTCATGTCGTTGGCACGTTCTACTTGGCCGTTTGTCTGTGGATGTGCTACGGCCGACCAATCCACGCGGATATGGTGGTCGTCACAGAATTCCAAGAACTTCTTGCCTGTAAACTGGGTTCCATCGTCAGTGATTATCGAATTGGGGACCCCGAACCTGTGAATTATATCTGTGAAGAATTGCACAGCTTGCTTGGATCTGATGCTGCTGATTGGCCGAGCCTCGATCCATTTTGAGAACTTGTCGATGGCCACCAGCAGATGTGAAAAGCCCCCGGGCGCTGCTCACATTGGACCAACGAGGTCTAGCCCCACACGGCGAACGGCCATGTGATAGGAACGGTTTGCAAGACGTGAGCCGGGAGGTGGGTTTTACGTGCGTAGAATTGACACCCTTCGCAGGTGCGTACGATTTCATTGGCGTCTGCAACAGCCGTGGGCCAGTAGAAGCCTTGGCAAAACGCGTTGCCCACGAGGGTTCGGGGCGCCGCGTGGTGGCCGCATACGCCAGCGTGGATGTCTCGGATGACCTCCCTTCCCTCCGGGATTGGAATGCACCGCTGCAAAATTCCGGAGAGGCTGCGCTTGTACCACTCTCCATCGATTATGTGGAACGACTTGGCCTTTCTTGTGATGCATCGAGCCTCGGTTCGATCCGAGGGTAGTTCCCCTCGGATGATCCAGGCGATGTATTGGTTGCGCCAATCGCGAGTTGATGGGGCCTCGTCGATTTCCATAATTTCACCCTTGTCCGCCGAGGATATTTCCTGACTTGAGGCTTCAGGTTCCTCTTTCGAAGGATCCTCGTCCATGGGCTCGACATATGGAGCCCCTGAGGGTTCGGTCTTCAAGGGAGCAGCAGGAGCTTCGGGGTCGGCTTGAGGTCGATGCTTGGCTGTGTCAGGTCACGGGCGAATACGTTTGGAAGAACGGTGATCCACCCAGACGCAATTTTTGCTAATTCATCGGCCTCCTCGTTGTACTTTCGCGCGATGTGGTTGAGCTCGAGGCCATGGAATTTGTCCTCGAGTCAGCGTACTGCATTGCAGTATGCTTGCATCTTGTCGTCGTAGCAGCTTGCCTCCTTCATAACCTGGTCGATGACCAATTGTGAATCTCCCCGGATGTCGAGGCGGTTAACACCCAATTCGATGGCTATGCGGAGGCCGGCTAGTAAGGCTTCATATTCGGCCATGTTGTTGGACGCCGGAAAGTGCAAGCGTACCACGTGCCTTATATGTTCTCCGAGGGGTGAGACGAAGAGCAGGCCCATGCCCGCACCGGTTTTCATCACCGACCCGTCGAAGTACATGATCCAACATTCGGCTTGGATTTGTGGTGGGGCAGCTGTGTGTCGGTCCACTCTGCCACGAAATCGACCAAGATTTACGATTTAATTGCCTTGTGGGGGGGCATAAGTGAGGGTTTCGCCCATCAATTCCACTGACCATTTGGCTATTCTACCCGAAACATCCTGGTTGCGGAGTATCTCCCCCATGGGGAAAGATGAGACCACGGTGACAGGATGGGCCTCGAAGTAGTGGCGCAATTTGCGCCGAGCTAGCACTACTGCATAGAGCAGCTTCTGGATTTGTGGATATCGCGTCTTGGTTTCGGTCAGTACCTCGCTGATGTAGTATACCGGCCTTTGGACAGGCAGAGCGTGCCCCTCCTCAGTTCTCTCTACGACGATGACTCCGCTTACTACTTGAGTCGTTGCGGCTACGTAGAGGTAGAGGCGCTCGCCCTCCTTAGGTGGCGTTAAGACTGGCACTCGTGCGAGAGACGCTTTTAGCCCATCGAGGGCTTTATGAGCCTCGGGGGTCCAAGAAAAATGTTCGCTCTTTTTCAGGAGTCGGTGCAGGGGTAAGCCTTTCTCACCAAGACGCGAGATGAACCGGCTTAGGGCTGCTAAGCATCCCAATATCCTCTGTACCCCCTTTAGGTCTTGGATCGGTCCTATTTGTTCGAGGGCCAAGACTTTTTCAGGGTTGGGCTCAATGCCTCATTGAGAGACTATGAAACCCAAGAGCATACCTCGAGGTACCCCAAAAATGCATTTTTCCGGATTTAGTTTTACCCCGTTGGCCCGGAGACAATCAAACGCAATGCGCAAATCGTTTACCAGGTCATCCGCCTTCCTGGTCTTTACAACAATGTCGTCAACGTATGCTTCTACGGTTCGCCCAATATGATCTCCGAAAACACGAAGCATACATCGCTAGTATGTAGCTCCGGCATTCCGAAGTCCAAACGGCACTATGACATAGTAGAAAATACCAAAAGGCATAATAAAGCAGGTTGCCAGTTGGTCAGAAATTGTCATCTTAATTTGGTGGAAACCAGAATAAGCATCAAGGAAACATAATAGCTCGCATCCTGCGGTCGAATCTACGATCTGATCGATACGTGGTAGAGGAAGAGGGACTTTTGGACATGCTTTATTTAAACTGGTATAATCTATGCACATTCTCCACTTCCCATTCTTTTTCTTTACTAAAACAGGATTGGCAAGCCAGTTAGGGTGAAATACCTCCTTGATGAATCCGGCCTCGAGGAGCTTGCGCAGCTCCTCACCAATGGCCCTGCGCTTGTGCTCGTTGAAGCGTCGCAGTCGTTGAACCACCGGCTTGGAATGGGGCAGGATGTCAAGGGAGTGCTCGGCGACCTCCCTCGGTATGCCTGGCATGTCCGAGGGGCTCCACGCGAAGATGTCGGCGTTGGCGCGGAGGAAGTCGACGAGCACCACCTCCTATTTGCTGTCCAGGGTCGAGCTGATCCGCACCGTCTTGTCGCTGGAAACACCAGGGTCAAGGGGCACAGCCTTGGTGTGCTCTGTGGGCTCGAAACTGCCTGCATGCTTTGAAGTGGAGGGGATGGTTTCGTTCACCATCTTCTCCAGGTCTGCGATGAGAGCCTCGTCCTCAGCAAGCGCCTCGGTGCTCTCAACGCATTCCACGTCGCATATGTAGGCATGTTTGAATGATGGGGTCACGATGATGACGCCGTTTGGTCCTGGCATCTTCAACTTAAGGAAGGTATAGGTCGGGATTGCAATGAACTTGGCATAGCATGGGCGGCCGAGGATGGCGTGGTACGCACCTCGAAATCCCTCTACTTCGAAGGTCAGGGTTTCCCTGCAGAAGTTGTCGGGGATACCGAAGCAAACTGGCAGATCGATCTGCCCGAGGGGCTGAACTCGCTTTCCCGGCGTAACGCCATGGAACGGCGCCTTACTAGGGCGCAGCGTGTTTGTGCTGATGCCCATGAGCTCCAAGGATGAAGCGTACATGATGTTGAGGCTGCTGCCTCCATCCATGAGTACCTTGGAGAACCGGGTATTGCCGATGATAGGATCAATGACAAGCGGGTATTGCCCCGGGTTCGGGATGTAGTTGGGGTGGTCGTCTGGACTGAAGGAGATGGTCTCCTCTGACCAATCGAGGTACGACGTCCCCGCCTTGTGTATGGAGAATACCTCTCGGTGCTCGCGCTTGCGCTACCGAGGCGTCATGTTCGCGGTTGGCCCACCGAAAATGAAGAAGACGTTCTCCACCTCCGGGAAGCTCTGGCCATTCCCGTCGCCCGTGTCTATTTTTCCCCCTTCGTCCTTCGAAGCGGCGCGGTTGAAGTATTTCTTTAGCATTCCATACTACTCGAGGGTGTGGGTCACGACGCCCTTGTGATAATGGCACGGTTTCTTGAGCATATCATCGAAGATGCCGCCTCCTCAAGGGGGGCCTCGAGGAGGTTTGGGCGCAGCAGGATCGACTGCGAGTATTTCGTCAGGGTCCTCGGTTCGCTCTTGTCGGCGCGAGGCTTTTTGGGGCTTCTTCCTTTTTTGCCTTGCCTTTGTTTCTTTGCGGATCCTTTGGACTTGCTGCCCTCCGCGGGCGTTTCCTCCATCCGCTTCCCCCTTCCACTATCAAAGATGGCTCCGACCGCCTCCTCGCCGTAGGCAAAATTGGTGGCCACATCAAATAGTTCGTTTACGCTAGTAGGAGGACTGCGTTCTAGCTCGCGTACGAAGTCCCGGCAGGTTGTGCCTTCGAGGAAAGCGTGGATGACTTCGGAGTCACCCACACTCGGGAGCTCGGTGCAACGCTTGGAGAAGCGGCGGATGAAATCACGAAGGGACTCGTTGGGTGTTTGGCGACACCCTCAAAGGTCCCATGAGTTTCCAGGGCGTAGGTAGGTGTCCTGAAAGTTACCCACAAATGTCCTCACGAGGTCGTTCCAGTCGTGAATATGGTTCGCGGGTAGGTGCTCTAGCCATGTCCGCGCAGAATCCGCCAAATGAAGTGGCAAGTTGTGGATGATCATGGCGTCGTCGGTCGCGCCGCCCAATAAATAGGCCAAGCGATAGTTGTTGAGCCACACCCTCGGGTCCATCTCCCCCGAGTACTTGGTGATGGTCATTGGCTGCCTAAATCGTGCGGGAATCGGGGCCACACGAATCTCCCGGCCAAATACCCGGGTTCCCGGGGGCTCTGGCGTTGGGCTCTTGTCTTTGTCGCTGTCGTAGCGGCCTCCATGACGGGGGTGGAAACCGCGAGATGCGTCATCCCACCTCTTTCTGTTAAGGGTGTTGCGAGCGTCGTCCTCGCTGATGTCACCACGTGCGTCAAGGATTCGCTCCTTGAGGGGCTTCCTTCCGATGCGTTCGTGCACCGAAGGTGCCTTTCCCTTATTCGAGGGCGGGGGTGGCATTAGATTGTCCCTTTGTGGGGTTTGTGCCGATGCATCGTGCTCCCGCGTTGCTCCACTGGTTTTTAGGCCGGCGGAACTGCGGATGCGATAGGCTGAGCTTTCGGCTTGCTGCACAGCCGCTTGTTCGATTAGGAGCTGCACCTCTTGACGCAGGTTTCGGCCTTCAGGTGTTGATGGCTCGGGCACGTCTCGGATCAAAGTTGCTGCGGTGATGAGCTTCTGGCTTGCCCTGGCTAATGCGAGTGGGTCGTCCACATCGTCATCAGCCTCGATGCGGGCTCGTGCTATGCGCCTGGCTTCCCTGGCACGCATGCCGCGCATAGGACGATTGTCCTCAAGCGTTGCCCGATGCTCTCGGACCTGTCGGCGTTCTTCTTCAAGCTTGGCTTCAAGTTCGCGGACTTGGGCCAGTTGTGCTTGTGCGAGCGCAACATTGTTGTGCGCCTGTTCGTGATCTCTGACATGCGCTGGCTCTCCTGCCCCGTCATCTCCGCCATCCTTTCCCGGAAGGACGACGAAGCATTCCCTGGTGGGATCATAACCCTCCTCGCTGGGGTTGTCGGAGCAGGTTAGGCAATAATCTGCCGCAGCCTGAAATGATAAGAGGGCCTCTCGATCGCGAAGCCCTGAGTAATCCCATTCGTGGATCCTCCGGCCGCTCTCGGATGCCTCGCTGCCAGACTCAGGGTAGTTGTCATCCGGCGACATTGTTATGAGATTGCGGATCGAGATAAGGTGGTGGCCCGGCAAATCCTCATACGCCGTCATGTCCGTGTCAACTGATGAAGAGTTGGTCATGGTTGCGGTGCGTGTCCCACCGGGGTTTCGCCACGGGTCGACCGTGCTGTCCCCGGCTGGTTGTACCGCGGTGGTGGCGGTTGTTGTCCTTGTCGTGCCGGGCTCAACCCGTTTGGGGGAGCCGGCGTGGGCCGTTTCGCGTCGCTCCGCACGCGTTCGCCGCGCGCATTGACGCGAACGCCTTTTGCGTCGCGGTGATGCTGATGGGAGTGACGATGGCACACTCATGCTGGCGTTCCTCGTCAGGAGCTGCATGTTGTAGCCATCGCCGGTCGCCCTGAAGTCAAGACTGCCGAACCAGATTTTGAATCCGGCAGGAAGCTGATCTGATGCTGGCATCGAGAACAGGTTGTCGCGTACGACTCGAGTTGCCATCAAGGGAGATGGTGGATGAAACAATCGATCACATCTCAATCCCCTACCTGGCGTGCCACTGTCGGTGTTTAGAAATCGTGGTCCCGACACCAACCAGAAATGCGCTGTGTTCCCTCCTTGATGGTTGATGCAGAAGATAACACGAGACACGGGTTTATCCTGGTTCTGGTCAGAAGACCGTACTTCCAGCAAGGCGATATGTGCGATGTATTATTCTGCACCGGACTGCAAGTAGTAGGGGGTACAAGCAGGTTGGGACGAGAGGCTAGACCTCTGAGTCTCGGATGATTGAGGCAATGTGCCAATATCGTGGTTTTTTCTGAGTGTATGCAGATTCTTCCTCTTCTTTTCGTGTCGTCCTCTTGCTCGATCACCCCCTCCTTTTATAGGCCAAGGAGGAGGGGTTACAGGAGCGTGTTGCTGCTTAGGCATAGTTGTCGCACAGTAGTAGGAGTGGCGTTGGGCGTGCTTCTGTGTCCTTGTTTGCTGTATTCGATTCTTGTACTGGTGATGACGTCGAGGAGTGGTCTTGAGGATCCGAGGCGTCCTTTGTGCGATAATGGCTCATCCGTACACCACCTCGAGGGTCTCCCATGCCTGCGCACAGCTTATTCTGTGGAAAATCGCTGTGGGAGTCGGTGGCACAGGGAGTTAGAGTGACCCGGCCCTGTTCGCACGGCGGTGACATGTCCGCACAGCGTCGGGGTTGGTCACATAGTGCTTGGAATGGCCCGCCATACCTCTGTCGTCCTGAGCTCTTCTCCCGCAGTGTGCTCGAGGGTCTCTCCGTCCGACGGAGGTCTTCGAGTCGCCGGAGTTGGCAGTACAGGAGCTCGGAGTGACGGGCTCTGTTCGCACAGTGCCGGCCTGCCCGCACAGAGCCTCGGTTGGCAGCATAGTGACGGGAGTTGGCGGATGCGATGGGAGGGGTCGTGGCCGTCACGGCAGTATGGCGAGAGATCTGCTTTTTGACTTTGGAGGCACGGTGGCAGTGGGCGCCATTTATTGTCCGTCGGAGTGAGGGTCTCGACCGAGAAGGAGCTTTCCCCATTCCGTGGGTTGCTCGAGGCTTGGTCCCCAGGCCTCGACCGAAGCGGAGTTCTCCGATTCGTTCGAGGGATCGGTCCCCTCGAGCGAAGCGGAGATTTTGGTTCGCGTCGAGGCACGCCGTGGGGCGTCTTGGCTAGGCCTTCATTTGTTGCTGGGCCGTGGGCCTTAACTTTCGTTTCTTTTTCTGATTACTTGGATGAGATTAATGTTCACTGGGGCGGTTATCCCATAGGTTTGGGTACCCCTAATGATCGCCCCCAACACATGTGAAAATTACTATCTAAATATTTTTGGTATATTATTAATTATATCTATAGAGCTAAAGTATTAAATTAAACTAAATTAAATAATATAGTACCATTGTTAATTTCTCTATATAATTTGGTATTAATGTGTTTATATTTTTGTTAATTCATAATAAATCAAGAAAATTACTTTTTGATCCATGCAAAAACATACAAAAATGTTAACCCTAAGAATATATACTATTGTTTTCATCGAATCACATATTACTTTCTTAGTTGTGTCTAATTTAACGTTTCAACCATTCCATTTACGCTCAAATTAAGGCAAGTTCTTATATTTTTAACATGCAATATTATCGTATTGTATTTTGATGCGGTTAGTTTGAGATATTTTTTCCAAGTTGCACAAATAGTAACATTAATTTTGAGAAATATAACAGAATGCTTTATATTACATCACTTAACGTCAAATACAACATATAATGGTTCTAAAAACTACTCCTCATCGTTTACCATGACATTGATAATCTTCATTCTCATGAAACTGCCTTGGTTGTGATCATGGCGTAAGTAAGGTGCGTCTTCTTATTTGGATAACAAGATGATGGAGTGAACATCAATCAGATCATAATCTTCTGACTTGTCCGTAATGTACTCAACTCCAACAATTTTTCTTTTTCCTGGGAGGACAATATGGCGTTTAGGCTCATTATTTGGCTTGTTTTGAGACTTTTCTTTAGCGCTTTTCTTTGGCTTGCTTGACATGTCCTTCACATAGAACACTTGTGTCACATCCTTGGCTAGGACGAATGGTTCTTCTTTATATCCAATCTTTTGGAGGTCCACTATTGTCATCCCAAACTGGTCTTTTGTTACGCCTCTAGAGTTGTTCACCCATTGACAATGAAACAGAGTGACGATTATGGGTCCATAGTCAAGCTCCCAGATCTCCTCTATGACACCAAAATAGCTGTCCTTTTTTCATTTGTGTCTATTTCATCTATATGAACACCACTATTTTGGTTAGTGCTTTTTTGGTCTTGGACTCTTGTGTAAAATGTATATCCATTGATTTCATAACCTTGATATTGTTGGACCGTGATCGATGGTCCCCTACCCAGCCATTGAAGTTGTTCATCAATAGTGTCGTCGCCCAAGAATTTTTGTCTGAGTCAAATGACAAAGGTATCCATGTGCTGGTGTGCAATCCATGCCTCAAACTTCCCCGGATTTTCACGTCGTACAATATTTTCGTGCTCTTCCATGCAGGGAGCCACCAAGGATGAATTCTGTAAAACAGTGAAGTTTGCTTTGCGAATTTCACTGTCATGGACGTTGGCATTAGATTTCTTTCCTAGTGTTCCATTTCCCTTCAGCCACCACTCATGGCGTGACACAGGAAGCCCAATTGGACTAAGATCATCAATAAAGTCAATGCAAAAATCAATGACCTCCTCGGTTCCGTAGCCCTTAGCGATGCATCCTTCTGGTCAAGAACGATTACGAACATATTTCTTCAGGACAGCCATGAACCTCTCAAAAGGGAACATATTGTGTAGAAAAATTGGTCCCACAATAGTTATCTCTATGACAATATGAACTAGAAGATGTGTCATAATGTTAAAGAAGGAAGGTGGGAAGACCAACTCAAAGCTGACAAGACATTGTACAACGTCCTTTTGTAACCTTATAAGCTTCCTTGGATTAATTGCCTTCTGTGATATTTCATTCATGAATGCACAAAGCTTAACAATTGCCTATCTTACATTTTTCGGTAATATACCCTTTAGTACAATCGAAAGTAACTGTGTCATCAGGACGTTCCAATCATGGGACTTTAAGTTTGTGAATTTCTTCTCTTTCATATTTATTATGTTCTGTATATTCGAGGAGTACCCTAACAGGACCTTAATACTGTTCAAACGATTAAACATGCTTTGCTTCTCCTCTTTGCTGAGTGTGTAGCTAGTAGGACGTAAATAGTGTTGTCCATTGTCTCTTTTTTCGAGATGTAGGTCTTTACGCTCTGCCAATAGTTGCATGTCACATCTCGCTTCCATTGTATCTTTTGTCTCCCCATAAACTCCAAGGAAGCATAGCAGGTTCACGCAAAGATTCTTCGACAGGTGCATCACGTCAATTGCATTTCGAACCTCTAACAATTGACAATAAGGTAGGTCCGACAATATAGACTTCTTCTTCCACATTGGTGCATGTCCATCATCGTCCTTGGCAACAGGACGGCTACCACGGCACTTTCCAAATACTACATGCACATCCTTTATCATCGAGAACACACGCTTTCCATTATGGAATAGAGGCTTAGCTCGAGTTTCGGGCTCCCCTTTAAAATGCCCTTTCTCTCTTAGAGGGTGATCGGTAGGTAGAAATCGTCGATGGCCCAAATACATGCACTTCCGATAGTTTTTCAAATAAATGCTATCGGTTTCGTCTAGGCAGTGGGTGCATGCCATGTATCCTTTGTTCGACTGTCCCGACAGGTTAGCAAGTGCAGGCCAATCATTGATGGTTATAAAAAGCAAAGCTTAGATGTCGAACGATTCTTGTTTGTAGTCATCCCACACACGTATGCCTTCTTTCTTCCAGAGCAGTAAAAATTCATCAACCAATGGTCTTAGATATACGTGAATGTCATTGTTGGGTTGCTTTGGTTCTTGGATAAACACCGGCATCATGATGAACTTCGGCTTCATGCACAACCAAGGAGGAAGGTTGAAGATACATAGGGTCACAGGCCATGTACTATGACCACTACTAAACTCACTGAATGGATTCATACCATCCGTACTTAGACCAAAACTTATGTTCCTGGCGTCCTTGTCAAAATTAGGAAATTCCCGGTCAATGTTTCTCCACTGGGACCCATCTGTAGGGCGCCTCATCATCTTATCCTGCTTATGTTCGTCATTGTGCCACCACATCAACTTTGTGTTCGCCTTGTTTCTGAACATGTGCTTCAAACGTGATATTACAGAGAAATACCACATCACTTTTGTGGGAACTCTCTTCTTGGTTGGCTGCCCATCAATATTACCAGGATCGTCTCGCCTGATCTTAAACTATAATGCGCCGCAAACCGAGTAGGCATACAACTTCTCATTTTCAGGGCCGCGATACAAGATACAGCCATTCGGACATGTGTGTATATTCTATACATCCAATCCAAGAAGGCAAACAACCTTTTTTTGCTTCATATGTTGACGAGGGCAATTCGTTACCTTCAGGAAGCATGTTCTTTACGATTTTCATTAGCTCCCCAAATCGTTTATCACTGACACCATTTTTTGCTTTCCATTGCAACATCTCCAGCGTGGTGCCCAACATATTGTGCCCCTGTTTGCAATGTGGATACAACAACTTTTTATGATCCTCCAGCATCATCTGGAACTTCTTTAACTCCGCCGCTGTTTCGCTGTCTTTCTGTGCATCTAGCAACACTTGACCTAGTTCGTCAGGTGGCTGCTCTTCTTTAGCATTTTGTTCGGCCTCATCCATTGGTTCATCTTCCAAGGCACCGACTGCGTATAACTGAGCCCAATCTGGGATGTCGCTTTCAACGCCTCCTTCTTCATCATCTTCTATCACAACTCCAGGTTCACCGTGCTTTGTCCAAATGGTGTAGTTCGACATGAAACCGCTTTCATATATGTGGGACATTAGAGTGCTTCTTTTGTTCCGGTGCTTATCATTTCGGCAATGTGCGCCTGGACAACACATGAGACCCTTTCCTTACTTGTTGGCCTCTGCCGCATCGAGAAATTCTTGTACGCCAAGAACCCATGCCCTGGTGCTTCGACTGCTGGCGTACATCCATTGCATGTTCATTTGCAATTGAATTGAAAACATTGGCAATTGGAATTGCATATAAAAAGTGCCCGTTGTCTCATTTTCTATTAATTTTCTAAGTCATTGGTTCTCCAATAGACTGTGCAACCACACATCCAATCATTTCACCATGGGCCACCCAAAACAGAAGGAACCTAGATACAATTTCAAAGCGGATATGAGTGGATGCTTGATACGGAAGGTGTGAATCTCTTGGCTGTCATGTGTCATGAGGATGTCGATGCTGCAAGAACAACAAGTAACCATCTAATCCAAGCGATTGGGGTTCATCAGATGGATACTTGTTGTCCTTATAGTATCGATATCCTTGGTGAATCCCTGATGTTTGGACTCTGCCACCTCACTGTCATATACGCCTGACTCTCCCACCTACATAAATAATCAAGGGTTTTCTATTAATTTCTACTATATATTTTAGGAATCTTTACTAATTTCTAGATTTTTCTAAAAATGTTATAGTAATACCTACAAGTCAAAGAATGTATAAATAAAAAAATTGTGTCACTTGGAACAGTAATTTGGTAAAATAATTAATAACTAGTAATTTGGAATGGGAGGGTAATTAGTAACAAATAAACTAAACATTGTGCTATATTGAAAGCTTACAAAATAATTTATACATGTGTCACTTGAAATTAATTGAAAAAATCACTCTAATAATTTGCCACATGCAAGCAATCAAATAAGCATTGTCCTTAATTAAATTCATCAAGTTAACATATCTCTAATTAATGTCTAAATAAAAAAATGTGCTCATTCTCCCTTCCTTAAAAACTAAAAATCTCTAAATATAATGTATGAAACAAAGCACAAACAACATTAAAGAGAAGAGGATAAAGTTGCTAACCTTTGGTGCACTTAGATGAGTGAAATCCCCACAATTCTTGCTTCACTGTTTTTGGCATTTCTTTGCTAGTAGTCTTCGTTCATATATATAATTCATTGAAAATAGAATCAATAATCAAGTCTTACAATAGCACACACATGATTGAAAGTCTTACATCATCACACACATTATTAAGGTCTTACAATATCATTCCGATAACACACACAAGGTACTAATTAAGGTCATACATGATCAAAGTCGTACTAAGGTACTATGTTATGAAGCCTCGCAAGGTAGACAGAATAACTTATATCCAAAATATCAATCTCGAGATATCTGTTCACGTAGTCTAGTGCGTATATTAATGCACTATCATTTGCCTTATATGGTGCATCTAAAGTCTCACCATATATTGTCAATGGGCCTTGTCTTGACATCAAGGTTACTGATGATTGAAAATCACCTTGTACTCGACTTGAATATGGTTGCACGAATGAGTATCCCAAAGGCGACAGAATCTGACGCAACACTTCTCCCAAACCATACTCTGTGTGGAGGAATCCATAATTCAGGGTGTCCAATATATACACGAGACATATCTAGAAGCGTATAAGAGTACAATTGACATTTTGTAAAAAAATATAATTTGAAATAAAAAATTGAAGGTATAGTAACTTACGTAAACCGATTAATAAGCAGGGCAAATCCTTTTTGGAACTTGTGTGACGTTTGGCTCATTGAGCTCCAGAGCTTTGATCTTCAAGAAACTATAGTATGGGATAACATGCCCCGTATGAGTTTTCATCTGTTCCAGTGCTTTCCTCACGGCATCGCGTGCAGCAACATATTCTTGCAGGTATGGGTCTTATTGGACGTGAAAAATAACCGTATCACTATGATTCAGGTCGCGCAAGGACGTTATTGGTTTGCAATAGAAACCACATAACTCCGACAGTATCCGCCGTTGTTTTGTCTCACCACCAAAGGATGGGATCCATTGATGTAAGTTACTACATCTTTGAACCATTGCATTGCATCAATAGCTTGTCCTACATATAAATCAAGAATATTTCATCACTGTGACATAATAAAAATATATAATTGTAGTCTTACAAGTATTAAATACAAGATCTCATACCCTAGTCTAGCGGTTGTTAGGCTCGATAGGAATGAAGTTGAGGTTGTAAAATACCGGTCCAGGATGGTGTGGCTGCGGTGTCGGGGGAAGGTGCGGCAATACATTTTGCGTGGACTGTCCACCACGAATAGCTCTCTGGCGTTGTCTCGGTATTATTTTCCTAATAAATCATGTAAATTGCAATATTTTCATATCAACTATATACCATTTAGTAAAAATCATCAAAATAATCAAAATAATTTCCAAAATGGAAATGGTCAATGGAAATGGTGAGAATGCCATGTGCCCAACATATGGTGAGAACAAAGCATCTGTATTGATGGGGAAGCCTTGATGTTTGTACTCTCCAGGTAACTTGATGACATCATTCCTTCATGATAGGGTGTCCTAGAGATGGGTGAATGTGCTGGTGTCTGCCAAAGTCCAGACCTTGCACATGGTCTGTACTTTGGCATGACACCAGCACGTTCACCCACCTCACCATCATATACACATGGCTCTCCCACTTACAATCCTATAAGCCTGAATTTGTTATGATTTTTATGCCTCATACCAAACAAATAAATATATAATCAATAATAAATAATCAAGGGTTTTCTAGTAATCTCTACTATGTTTTAGGAATTTCTACTATTTTTTTAGAATTTTCTAACAATTTTATACTAATACCTATAATTGAAGTCAAATAATGTATAAATAAACAAAAATCATGTTCATTGAAATTAATTAAAAATATCACTCTAATAATTTGCCACATGCAAGCAATCAAATAGGCGTTGTCCTTAATTAAAGTCATCATGTTTACATATCTCTAATTAATATCTAAATAAAAAAATCGTGCTCATTCTCCCTTCCTCAAAAAAAAAACTACGAGATCTCTAACTATAATGGATGAAACAAAGCGGTACTAAACTGCCCCAACGGGCACTGTGCTGCAGAACCGGTACTAACCGCATGCGTTAGTACCGGTTCTTGCATGTCCGGTAGTGATGTACAACGACGAATGTGGAGTTTTGTAGTAGTGCAAGTTTATTGGGTGTGGTTCTATCCTTGTTGTCGGATCATTGTCTTTGACTAGATTCTAGGTGCCGGTGTTCCCGTTTTGATTTTTTGTATCCCGATCATTTTCGACATGTTCCGCTCAAATTAGTTCGTTTTTGTTTTCGTTTTCGTATTAAAATATAAAAGTGAAAATGATATAGGGTTTATCTCGACCGAGTTCAACCGTTTTCAACCATACTTGCGGCCGTTACTCACCGGTCAATAGTCACCACCAGAAGCATAAGAACTTTCAAAAAAAAAGAAGCATAAGAAAAAAAGTCACCAGCAGCCACATACTCCCTCTGTCCCTAAATATAGGTCGTTTTCGCTTTCCGAGAAACATCTTTAACCGAATATATAAAAATATATATTAATATTTATGGTACATAATAAATATCATTAGATAGATATTTGAATCTAGTTTTTTAATAAATTTATTTAGAGATTAAGATGTTGCACGTATTTTCTACAAATTGAAGTAAAGTTGTGGCATGAAGACCAACGGCGACAGTTATTTAGGGACGGAGGCAGTAGTGTCCTGCATGCTCTGCTGCCTGCTGCTGTGTAGCCAAGGGAAAAGGCGCAGCAGGGAGCAGAAGAGCATGGGACAAGAAAATAACAGAAAGAATGGAAAACAGAAGATGATGAATTTTTTGAATAAAGAATGAGCCCCAAATGGATGATGTGAAACCGTTAATCTTTTAGGGATTATCCTTTTCTGACACCGTTGGATGGAAA
This sequence comes from Echinochloa phyllopogon, assembly GCA_033239725.1. NCBI lineage: Eukaryota > Viridiplantae > Streptophyta > Magnoliopsida > Poales > Poaceae > Echinochloa > Echinochloa phyllopogon. The sequence goes on along the minus strand of BTCW01000016.1, from coordinate 8,566,169 downwards.
GGTTATTTTTCCTCCCAATACTTTTTGGCAAGATCCTAAAAATTGTATTGTAGAACTTTACTTTTTAGGCCCTCTTGGAGGTACTCTAATACACTAATTAGAGAGACACGGGTTAAAATCGGCCAGGAAAGCATAGGCCAGTATGCACATGCCACTAGTTGTTCAGCTGCTAAAAAATCTGTCCAAGAAAGCTGCAGATAAGCCCGAGCTCGAGATGGAAGCAAACCAACGAGCAATATGAGCCTCATTCTCACACCTCCAGGCTGATGCGAAGCACGAGGGCATCACCATGTCCGCCGCCCCCGCCTACGACCGTAGCTCTGAGCTCCGCGCGCTGGACGCGACACTCTCCGGCGTCTACGGACTGATTACTTCTGGCGCAACGCACGTCCCCCGCATCTTCCACGTCCCCGACCAGAAGGAACCGCTCGAGGCCCAAGAACCGTCAGCGGAGACCGTCCCGGTGATCGACCTCGGCAGCAGCGACCGTGCAGCCGTGGTGGACGCCGTCCGCCAGGCCGCGGCGGAGTGGGGGTTCTTCCAGGTGACGGGTCACGGCGTGCCAGACGAGGTGATGGACGCGGCGGTGGCGGCGGTGCGGGCGTTCCACGAAGCCGACGGCGGGGAGGGCAGCGATAAGGCACGGCTCTACTCGCGGGAGCCTGGGAAGGCGGTCAAGTACTACTGCAACATCGACCTGTACCAGTCGCCGGTGGCCAACTGGCGCGACACGCTTTACCTCCGCATGGCGCCCGACCCGCCAGCCGCCGACGATCTGCCGGAGTGCTGCAGGTGACCATCTTATATATCTATCTCTGTAATCCTGCACTCCAACAGCAGTTATATACTTATATGTATATATGATTGTTTGCAGAGATGCGCTGCTGGAATACGCGAAACAAGTGAAGGATTTGGGAGTCAGATTGTTCGAGCTGCTCTCCGAATCCCTGGGGCTCAATCCGAGTTACTTGACAGACATAGAGTGCAACCAGGGACAGACTATAGTAGGGCACTACTACCCTCCGTGCCCCCAGCCTGAAATCGCCATAGGGACAAGCCGGCATTCAGACTCGGGCTTTCTGACCATAGTTCTGCAGGACGAAATTGGAGGCCTCCAGATCCTCCGCGAGGGCCGGTGGGTCGACGTTGTGCCGACGCCCGGAGCATTTGTAGTCAACATTGGTGATCTCCTGCAGGTACCATATAATTGAACAATCTTGTTTAGAGGACTCGGAATGGTAGATTTGATTGTAATTTGCCACTGAATTTTCTTTTTCCATTGGCACGTACGTTCAGTTGATCTCCAATGACAAGTTCAGTAGTGTGGAGCACAGAGTCACTGCAAAGGAAGCAGAAACGAGAGTTTCGATCGCGTGCTTTTTCAGCACTTTCTACCATGCAGCTTCGACAAGAATGTATGGTCCAATTGAGGAGCTGCTGTCTGAGGACAACCCTGCTTTGTATAGGGATACACTGGTCAGAGATTACGTGGCACGTTACTTCTCTATTGGATTGGATAGCAAGGAGAAGACAGCTCTAAACAATTTCAGGTTGTGAATTTCTGAAAGAAAGTTTGCGTTTTACCTACAGGAAGAAAATATTCGAAAAAGTGCATTGTGTAATGACGAAGAGAAAATGAACTGAAAGTTCTGCTCGTACAATAAAAGTACATTAAGTCTGTGTACAATAAGCTTAGTTTGAACCCGCTTCACGTACTAGTTTTGATTCTAGACGTATATATAGATCCGTTGGGACACAAGTATTCCTGATCACCTATGTTACATAATGCTGCATTTCTACCGCCACTCTCCGTCCGTTCCTCTCCCTCGCCGCCATGGAAGTTCGTCCTGCTGTAAGGAAGGTGGCGGCGGGGCTCCCTTTTAGCGTCCCCCATCTCTCCTCGGGCCAGTGAGATTTGTGGCTACGGTGGCCGGCGGCTGGATCCGATTTTTCTGGGCTCGGATTCGATGTTCTCCTAGTCTGATCTATCACCTCCGGAGGAGATCGGATGGGTAGCAAGCGTGGGCGCCGTGGCGAGGCTGCTGCTAGTGACGCTCCTCGCATGCAGCGCAAGTGCGCCGGCGCATCCTCACAGGCTTTCTGATTTTTTAGGGAGTTCGTGTGGATGCATGCCTTGGATCTCTTCTTCATGGCAAGGCATGGCAGCGGCCGACCGACCCTAGGGTGATGAATACAGTTGGAATGATTCGTCTTGGTTGTATTCGGTCGTTGACAGGCCTTCGCAGGCTTGGAAGACCAGCGGTGGGTCGTCGCACGCGGGCTCCCCGTGATGTGTGCAGCCGCCCAGGGTCAAGATCAATGTGCCTTGTTATTGGCCGGAGGTGGTGTGTACGACATGCACATGATCGGATTTGCTCGTTGTCCGGCAGCTTCCTTATTGGTTGTCCCGTCGGCAAACACGTGGTGTAACTATATAAGTCCCTTTGGCCAATGGGTGGTGGATTTGAAACAGCTACGGTATGTTTTGTTGCTTATCGCCACTGCTCGACGGTGATGATGCCTGCGGGTGCCACTTCTACTCGCTAGAGGTGTCGTTGCATCCTATAATTTCGGATGGACTTCTCCCGGGTGAAAGCCCAAGATTGGTTTATCCAGTCGTGCGATGGCAGTGTCGGTTGATGTCGTTTTCTTTCTGAAGACGTCCCATTGAGAGGATCATTAAGTGCCAGCTGTAGGAGGCAGTGTCTTCAATGTTTGTTGTTGCACTTCAGGGCTTGGTTGCCATTTCAGTATCCGCTGTCTCCAACGGCGGACGGTGTCTTATGGAATCACTTTTCCTGGTGGGAGGTGAGACTGTTACGGCGGTATATTCTCAGTTTGGTGGTCAGAGTTCATTTGGTGGTTGAAGTTATTATTTCATCTTTGCTGGATTTGGCTCAAGCTCCGGTTATGCGTTCACCCACATGTGGCAAAGCTAGTTCTTTTGGAGTCTACATCACGTAACAAGCTGGAATGCTGCAGAACAACTACATGAACATTCTGTTAGAGTTTTTTTATCAGCAATTATAGGATGTCTTAGCTATATGTCCTTTTAGATGTGTGCTTTTCTTTATTGTGGTGGCATCCGTTTGTAAAAATTGTGGACTGATGCATTCTTAGCTGAGGATGACTGAAGCCAGAAATAAAACTTCCATCATTAAAAAAGCAACTATACCTGTGTGCGTTGCGAGTGGAAATGAAAAATAAGTAAACACAAAATTTAGAGGCACATTCACTATTTATACAGATTTATTAATCCCTACCAACTATCCATGGGAACATGAGTGAAAACTTCTTATTATTTGGTTTTGAGCAACAACATTAAATTTTGAATGAGTGCCAAAAATAACTAGAATATATTAAAAATTTGTGCTTGTTGGCACCATCTAGTAATCCTAAATGCATGAAACAATACAGTACATAATAAGATATTAAATTAATTGTATAAAGCAAATGCTACCAAAAATCATTTACATAAGTGAGCAGTTAAGAGCAGCTATAATCATCCTCAGCATGTCGTATTGACACAAATTTACTTTTAGTTCTTTTTTATGGAGTAATACAACAAAAATATGCATCTAATGCCACTATCCCCAGAAATTGTTTATAAACATTTGTGGGTACATCAGTTGATGTTTACAAAGGCTTGACACGTATTAGCTAAATGAATAAATCATCGTTCTCAACGTGTTATCACGTTAAGTTTGTCACATGAACATACACTTAGGTACTCAATTACCCCTTTTTAGTTTTATACATGATTCTATAGGGAATTTGCTTACCACCTTCTAAAACCTAGTCAAATTGTTTATTATTACAGCCGACAGCTCGCGCAGCAATAGACTGCAACGAGGCATCATCGCTGACCCTATCTTCAGAATTGTCACGGTTGTTCATCAAGCATAAAAAATTGTGTCTCCGACTCTAGCATGTGTACGAGTATGATCAATGTAGGCATGAAGTAAACACGGCTAGAAACTTCACCTTCACAAGTGAATCATGTATAGCTCCTCATAAAAGTCCGAATTGCGTCCGTGTCGGGCAGTGCAACCAAGAGGATCTGATGTACTCCATCCACCTCACCATCTCATCCATCTCCGTGGAGATCACTGGTTAGGTTCTCATTTTGTGTTTGCAATTCGAATCACGGATGATGTGACAATCTTATTATGCCACCTCCACAAATTTTGTTATTTCGTAGAACTCTAATCATTAACACCGAGATAACCTTGTTGGCGATCTCCAATAGCAAGCAACCAAAGAATCAAACAAACTAGTTGGCATCGTCATGTTCCAAATATTTTAAAGAACTTAAAACCGTAAACTCCAAACGAGTATCCAAATTAAATTCCAATTGCAACATTATGTTTGTTACGACAAAGCCTTCAGAAAATGACCATATTTGGATGAAATTTTATTTTTGTTATCAAGATTTACCCGTTTATGAGGTGTGTACACCTATAACAAATACGAACTCACGCAACAAATAACTATACAAATTAACAGAATAAAGATATGTACACTTAGAACAAATTATACAAACTCATGAGAGAAAGATTTATACAAGTTGAACAGAACAAACATAACACAAATTTACCTAGGACAAATTATACGAACTTACGAAAAAAATTTGTACACATAGAACAAATTGTAATAATTCTCATAACAAAGACTTGTAGAGTGAGAACAAACTATATGAACTCATTGAATAAAATTATATACCTAGAACAAATTATATGAACTCATAAATGAAAACTTTATATACCTAGAATAAATTACACGAACTTATAGAAGAAACATTTTACACTTGCAACTCATGGAACAAAAATATGTATACCATAAATAAATTATATGAACTCACAGCACAATTTATACAGCTAGAAAAAGTTATGAATTCATATAATAAAGGATTTTACACCCAGGCAAATTATAAGAACTCATGAAACAAATCTTTATGCTCCTAGAACAAATACATTATAGACATAGAATAAATATTATAAAATAAGGGCGTACCCAGTGCCGTAGGCTTCCCGCACCGTGCGGGGTCTGGGGAAGGGTTGTAATAGCGCCCAAACCTTACCCGCATAAATATGCAGAGGCTGGGGCTTGAACCCGGGACCTTCCGGTTACAGACGGTAGGCTCTACCGCTGCACCAAGCCCGCCCTTCATAGAATAAATATTATAATCCATGAAAAACTAAATGGATAAATTGAAGCATAGAAAGTACGGGAACGAAAACTAAACCAAAAATCAAATAAAGAGGTTGGTGAAAAAAGAATAAGTAAAAAGGATAGAATAATAAATAAGATTATAAATTAGGGTAACTATTAAGTATATTTCAACTACCATAACAATCAAATATTTGTTTCCAAGCATATGTTTGTCTAGACCTTGTTACAAGAAAAAAAACGTAATGGTATAGTTTACGAAAAAAATAAATTATAGATGATACTTTCAAGAGGATTAGAAAAAATGAAAGAAAAATAGACTATATAGCAATATATTCTCACTATGAGTATAATCAATTAATAATTTATATAGATTGAATTAGAGAAAATATAGCACTTGAAAAATATAATAAGAGAATAAACAAGTAAATAAGATAAATAAGAGAAAAAAGAATGAAGGAATAAATAGAAAAGCAAAATATAATTTAAAAAAAGGAGTATGTGAAGAACCTATCCAGTCATATTACATACATCCTCTGTTTTTTCTACGTGACATATTTGGTTAGTTCTAAGTTAAAGTTGTCCAACTTTGATGAATAAAAATATAACAAAATATATAGAACCAAACATATGAGCTACTACCTCCGTTCCAAATTACTATTCGTTGTTGACTTTTTCATTTAACGTTTGATAATTCGTCTTATTTAAAAAAATTCACAAGTATCATTTATTTTATACGTGACTTGCTTTGTCATCGTATATACTTCAAATATAACCTATTGGTTTATATATTTGGACAAAATTTTTGAATAAGACGAGTGGTCAAAGATCATGAAAAAAAGTCGACAACGAATAGTAATTTGGAACAGAGGTAGTATTAAATTATAAGTATGTAGTGGATTAACTAAACAACTATAGTACCGTAGATGTTTCTATATTTTTTTTACAAACTTTATCAAAATTGAAAACAATTATCTAGAACAAATCAAATGTGATATGTAAAAAAACAAAAGCTCTAATGAATAATTGAAAGAACAAGAAATAAAAAATAAAACCAAGATAGAAGGAAACAAAAATAAAACTCCAATTGTTTCACATGTGTTCATTTAATTGTTTGTAGTCAAAAGGCATGCTTTCTATAGTGATAGCGACATCTCAGAGGGTTGGTTGCATAGCACAACTTATACATATAGAAAAAATTGTGAACTCATAGAATAAATATTTTTACACAAGGAACATATCATACAATCTAATGAAATAAAACTTTATGAGCCTAGAACAAATAAATGTACACATTCAACAATACATTGTAGATACAGAATAAATATCATAATCCATTAAAAAATTAATGGATAACTTGAACCATGGAAAGTAATGGAACAGAAACTAAACCAAAAATCAAATAAAGAGGTAGATGAAAAGAGAATTAATAAAAATACAATGACAAATAAGATTATCAATTAGGGCAACTATTAAGTATGTTCTACCTATCAGAATAATTAAATATTAGTTTTCGAAGCATATGTTTGTCTACATCTTATTACAAGAAACAAAATTTAATGGTATACTTTTCAGAAAAATAAATTATTGACGATATTTTCAAGAGGACTATAAAAAAATAAAGAACAATATAATATATAAAAATAGATTCTCACTATTAGTATAATGGAATAATAATTTATTTAGATTTAATTAGAGAAATAGCACTTGAAAAATAGAATAAGAAAATATAGAAATAAATAAGGGAAATGAACGAAGGAAATAAATAGATAAGAAAAACATAATTTAAAAGAAGTTATATATCAAGAATCTATCCACTCATGTTACATACTTCATCTGTTTTTTCTACTCTCTCCATCCCATGAAGATTTTAATTATGAGATTCAAAAAAAGAAGATAACTACATGTCTTATTCTTAAAATAGTAATTATCTGCGTACACTAACAACCTCCATGCCTAAATTATTGGGATTAAGACATTTATTAAGGGTTGCATTATTTTTGTCAATGACACTAATCTGTCTGGAAAAAAAACTAGAAATTATACTTTTCGTGGGACATAGAGAATACTTGTTATATTTGGTTTATTCTGAGCGAAAGTTGTCCAACTTTGAGAAAGTTTATAGAAAAATATAATAGTTCATATGTTTGGCACTATAGGCGTTATTATTAGGCACTATAAATGTTATTATTATAGAAAAATATAATAACATGAACTATTATGTTTTTCTATAAACTTTATCAAAATTAATTCTTTTACTTACAACAAATTAAATGTGATATGTAAAACAAACAAAATCTCTAATAAATAACTGCAAGAACAAGAAAATAAAAAATAAAACAAAGCCAGAAGAAAACAAAAGAAAACTCTGGTTGTTTCACATGTGCGCACTTAATTGTTAGCACTCAAAAGGCATGCTTTATATCGCGATCGCGATATCTCATAAGGCTGGTTGGATTGATACGGATGAAACACAACGAAAGCAACGTGTATGTGAACTGGCCCATGAAAATACAGCAGCGCACTATCTCTTTACTCCCCTGTAGGTTGGCGACAATCGGAGTGAGCCACTTAATTCAATGACGAAAGCACTCCACACACCAGCTAGTGCGTCTCAACTCTCAACAAGTCATTTACGTGAAAGCTTTTCTACACGTCCATGTGTAAAATGAGAGATTGGAAAGGGAAAAGGTTTCGCCAGACCGGCTCCCTTCGTCTCGTGTGGAAACTGGCACGGTTAATGCCTGACGCCAGTATCCACCCACGTAATGGTAAGCAATCTTTCCAAGCGAGAGCAGATAAGCAGATGCCCTCCCTACACTCTCCGACGACGACGATCCGGAACGAGTAAAATACCTCAGGTCCCAGACTTTTGGATGTAATATGGATCCTCAAACTCTCAAAATCACAATAAGATTATTAACTTGTTAAAATGTATCATTTAGATTCAAAATCCCTATAATACATTTACGTTGCTTACGTTTGTGTTTGTGGATCTATTAATCTATAATTGCTCTATGATACTATTAAATAAAATTTTCTAAGTAATATGATGGAAACAACTGGTTTGATGAGAGAAATAGTATAAAAAATCATACTCAATTAGTAATTCATTATATATAGAGGTATTTTCGGAACTTTAAATCTAGATGGATCTACGTGAAATAGACTCAATATATTTCACTCATCGAGATAATAAGCGATCCAGATCCACCAAACACACCTCGACGACGACGCCACTATGTCCGTCGACCCCGCCTACGACCGCGCCGCCGAGGTCCGCGCGCTGGACGCGACCCTCGCCGGCGTCCGCGGCCTCGTCGCGTCAGGCGCAACGCATGTGCCGCGCATCTTCCACCTCCCTAACCCGGAGGAGCAGCTCCGGGGTCAGGAGCCTCCTTCAGCGACCATCCCGGTAATCGACCTCGGCAGCAGCGACCGTGCGGCCGTCGTGGACGCCGTCGGCCGAGCCGCGTCGGAGTGGGGTTTCTTCCAGGTGACGGGCCACGGCGTGCCCGAGGAGGCGATGGACGCGGCGGTGGCGGCGGTGCGGGCGTTCCACGAAGCCGACGGCGGGGAGGGCAGCGATAAGGCGCGGCTCTACTCGCGGGAGCCCGAGAAGGCGGTCAAGTACCACTGCAACTTCGACCTGTACCAGTCATCGGTGGCCAATTGGCGCGACACGCTCTACCTGCGCATGGCGCCCGACCCGCCGGCCTCCGACGAGCTGCCGGAGACCTGCCGGTGAGCGTGCTCACTGTCTCTCTGTCTGACTGTCTCTACCGCCCTCCAATATTAAATCTTGACTAGTGACGGTTGTTGCGATTTGGCAATCACCAGGATTTAGAATATTAATTGGTACGATCTAGGCTTAATTAAATGAGCAGGATTATATCATTCATGATTTGGCGATCATGTACAACGTGTGATTAGTTGATTCAGAGTACCTGTCCTCCTAATCTCTAGGAATCAGATAGTGTTCTCTAGGAATCAGGTAGTGTTCTTTTATGACTCTGAACTCTTAAAAAACATGTCGTCAATTAAAAAAACATGATTTATTTCGCTCAGATTTTAATCCTGCAAGTGCCTATTTTCCTAACAAAAGCAAAAATGGCCTGATGTAGTAGGTGATGTAAGAGGCTGGAATTTTATTCCCTTACTAAAAAAATCAATTACAACACTGAGCCCGTGAACAACACAGAAATATTCTACTTCTACACGGGGTGTCAATCTCTAAAAGCCTCTTTCCTATCAGACGTAAACCATCTTTCTGTTTTTTTTTTGGAAGCAACAGGAGGGGGAGCCCCTACTGATTATATTATATTTAAAAGATAAAGGAAGTACAAGAAGGTTACAAGCAAAATCAAGAAACAAAGAAAAAAAAGAAAAAAAAATCAACATCACTAAGAAAGGTTCTGCAGCCATTCAGAAATTTGGGTGAAGATTGGGCTTCGCTCTATGGATAACCAAGGCGATTTTTTTCTTGAACAAGGCGAAACAAAAAAGCGGTCTCTCTGTTTCTTATAGCCATTTTTGGTAGACTCACTCCATATAGCTCATTGCAGTACTTAGTTCTTAGGCTTGCTGTCAATAGTACCACTTATTTAGTAGGAGTATGATGATTTGCAGAGATGCCCTATGGGAATATGCCAAACACGTGAAGGGTTTGGGAGACAGATTATTCGAGCTTCTGTCCGAGGCTCTTGGGCTCAAACCAAGCTACTTGACAGATATAGAGTGCAACCAGGGACAGATTATACTTTCCCACTACTACCCTCCGTGCCCCCAGCCTGAACTCGCCATTGGTACAAGCCGGCATTCCGACTCTGGATTCTTGACTATACTTCTGCAGGACGAAATAGGCGGCCTGCAGATCCTACATAAGGACCGGTGGGTTGATGTTACACCGACCCCTGGAGCATTCATCGTCAATATAGCTGATCTCTTGCAGGTAGGCTGGGAACAACAACACTTTAATTGAAAAACCCATCGTGTTATTGTCTAAGACTGACTAATTATTTATTTACACGTTCAGTTGATCTCCAATGACAAATTCAGAAGTGTCGAGCACAGAGTGGTTGCGAAGAATGCTGAGCCCAGAGTTTCAATTGCTTGCTTTTTCAGCACTCATTTCCATCCAGTTTCGACAAGGATGTATGGTCCAATCAAGGAACTTCTATCCGAGGAGAACCCTGCTATATATAGGGAAGTACTCGTCAGAGATTACACTGCGAATTACTACTCTGTTGGATTGGACGGCAGAGAGAAGACTGCTCTAACTGAGTTCCGGTTGTGAATTCTGAAAGAAAGATTGTGTTTTATTACTACCATGAAGCAAAAATTTGAACGATCGGTATTGTTTAATTTAAAAGACGAGATGAACTGGTCATAAGATTGCCCAAGTGTATGTATATGGTCACCACAATAAATGTATGTCATTCCTATACAAGCTTAATAAATTGAACAGACTTCACTAGTTTGGAGTCTGGACGTGTATATTTCTGTATGCAGATGTCCGTGAACCTTATGTTTTTTCCATGTCTCCTGTGCTTCAGATGCCTGAAATTAGTGAAATTTTGGGCGATATAGTGTGAACAAGTGCGAACTCTGGCTGCCAATGGTGTGATCTCCGGCATTCAACGGTGATTTTGAATGGAGAGGGCATGGCAGCACCAGCACCATGGCCATGCTGTGATGGTGAACGCGGCGGCGGGGACAGGAGGGAGAAGACCGGGGAGCAGGCCGATATCCAAAGGAAGATGAAAAGCGATTTGTTGTAAAGGAAGAAGGGCCAACCGCTGTTGGACACTTCTAACTAAGGCGGTGTTTGGATCCAAGTGCTAAAGTTTAGCACTTTAAATAAGTGATAATTAGACGTATTAAACCTAAACTAATTATAAAACTAATTGCATAAGTCATGTCTATTTCACAAGACGAACCTAATAAGCCTAATTAAGCTATAATTAATGCATAATTACTGTATGTTTACCGTAGCATTATATTGTCTAATCATGGTGTAATTAGACTTAATAGATTCGTCTTGCAGATTACTCCTCATTTATGTAATGGATTTTTAAATTAATCTATATTTAATACTCTTAATTAACATATTTACATTCGATGTGACGTCGCTAAAGTTTAGTGCTAAAGAAACAAACAGGCCCTAAACCCTGGGGCCCTGTAATGGAAATGGATATATAACATCTTTCTTTTCCATTCACATATTTGCTCCATTTGTTATGGCCATGTTTATTTTGTGGCCAAACTTTCCTAGCAGAGACAAGTTCTGCATAATATAAGACCACTCCAAAACATGCTCTCTTATCTTTTTTATTGAAGAAAGCACTGTAAGTATGTTATGAGTTGTCAGTAGAAATGCATAAATTTGAGCGATTGCAGGATTGCGCAGACACTCCATACCTTATAATTCAAAAGAAAAATTGTGTGAAGATTACGATTGGTAACCTATATTGAGGCTTGCGATTGTTTATATAATTGGTGGTGGCTTGAATTTCAAGTTACTCTAGAGATGGGATAAATACTTATCCTAACCAATCACGGCAACCCAGATCCTTCTGATCCTAGGCATACAATCTAATATTCCTGTAATAGTATAGCAGGCAATGTGAACGCTTAGGCTAGAGTAGAAGCGAATAAGTTCATTCAAGCATATCCATTTTGTTGCTAAGGTGGACGAGTGGGGTGTTATGGACATCGGCGTAGAGGGTGATGCTGGCCCAAAGCACCAACATAAACACATGCAAAAATTCAGCTTGGATAGACAAACGCATGAGCTAGAAGCGTTAGGGCAGCTCCAGTGTTAGCTGAAATCGAACAATATCGAATTTTGTACACTGGGTGGTTCGATCGTTGGGTGTCAGACTAAATAAGCACTCTATATAGATGTCGAACTATGGTGAATAAAATATCCAGCAGCTACATGTTCTCCTGTCCTTTTTACTTACATGTCGACAATCACACAGCAGCAATCGAATCGTAGGTGCATGCGAACCGTCGACTTCTTTAAATCGAAGCGGACACTGGAGCTGGCCTTAGTGGCCTTGATAATGTGGCAATGGAAGACGAGAGGGCAACGGATGGTGCTGATTCGAAACACGTGAAGGGCCCGACCAAATTACCCTCATTTAATCGAGTTATCGTCCATTGATCAACCTAATTAAAGGAGAATAATCATGATAATCTCTGAGATGTGTCCGATAATTATTCTCCATCAACACACCTCGCAAACACATTATAAATATATTCACGCAGTACAGGAAAGTCTATATGTAATCACCACACACGTAAAAGCGGTTCATGTTTACATCATCAAGTCTTAGGATTTTGCAGAGGAAAGTTCAACATCGCGCTCATATGATACATAACAAAATACGATGGTTCGTACTATATGCCACTAGTGCCCTTATATAACTCAAGCCATCTACCGCTCTCCCGCACCTCCGTCCGCGGGAAAGAAGTATTCAAAGACCGCCTCCAGCTGCGACTCACCTGAAACGGCTTAACGGCAGCACCGTGAGTACAAAAGGTACTCACAGGACTTAGTCCAAAATATGGTTATATACTTAGACCGACTCCAAAGAGAATGTATTTTGTTTAAGTTGCAAGGATATGGCAAGATCATTTATTTTGCATAGAAGCATCTACATTTGATCAAGTTATAATAATCAAAAGACTTAGCATGCTAATCATTCTAATTTAAGCATCAAGCAGTTGTATAAATAAAATGATCATGCAACATGAGCTCAATCTTCCATAAGCTCGATTAGGTAACTCTACGTTAAAGTCCAAGTACAGGAGCGTACTCAATGACCGAGAGCGCGGCTATTGCAATAGATTAAAACCCTACAAGGGTGTACAACATTACTCACACGATGCGCAAGACCAACGACCATACCTACGGCCAAGGATAAGTGTTAGTTCATACCCTCAACCTTTCACTTACTTGCACCCAGAATTGAACGAACGGCCGGAGAAAATAGATGCACCGAAACCGCCGATTACACCTCATCTAAACCACACCGAATCCATCCAATACTCGGCGCAACTTATGCTACTTGGCTTATCATTAACATATTTTGACATGTGGTTTGTATGGAGTAGTGCTCAAGTATCAAAGCGATGACACATTGTTCCTAATTTGGTTATCAAACATTTAACCAATGGCTCGCGAGTGGCGGTGATCTTGCCAATGCTCGACTTCTACCGTAGCTAAACATGGCCAATCAATTTATCCGTGACACCTAGCCATCAGACTCATCTAATGGGAGCGTTCTAGTTTCAGGTTGATAATGCAACAAAAATATGCTAAGCAATTATGAATAAATAACATAGACAATGCACAATCAAGACCATCAATACTCCATTGATCCAAAATAGGGAGAAAGATGCTTAGGGGTCTGCCTTGCTACACAAGGGAAGAGTCGTCGGCAATGGGCTCCTTCTCGAGCTCACACTCCACGATCTCCGACGTCTCATTCTCTACATGAATGCAATGATGCATAATAAAAAAATGCCATATGAAGCATATAATGCGATGGAATGCAAGTAATGAAAGTACATTAATGTTATCATGCTAGTGCCATATCCCAAATAAATAATAATTATTATTAGAGCAATTAACTATCGAGATAACATGGTTTTGTTGAAAAATTGGTCTAGTGACAGAATCATAAATAGCTCAACAAGTGCCCGACAATGGTGTTCCCAGTGATTCCAGCGACTAAACACGATAGGAATTGAACCTAGAGTTTCTATGAATGATGGGAACTTCATTGGGGTTAACTTAATTGTTTAGTTGACCTATACCTTCAATAGTGATTAATGGAGGTTGAGGGCCATGGATAGGCTCGTGGGGCATGGAAGACGATGGGCGAACAACAGGGGGTGCGGGGCCTCACATAGGATGCGGAAGGATGATTCAGATTGTCACGGGTTCGAATAGAGCGGCAATGGAGGAAATCGGGTTTAACTGGAGTGAGGAAAGTAACGTGAACATGCTGCAGAGGCATGTCCGTACTTGAAGAGGATGGAGACCTTCATAGGGAGGACGGGATCGTCATCGGCCTGGCCTGGGCCGTGTCCGGGAGGCCTCCTGCTATGGGCAGGCACAGGCGAGCAGTAGGGCGGCTCAACATTGGGGGAAAAAGAACGAGGGAGAGGGAGGGCGGGTGGAGAGAGAACGGGAGAGGAGGGGCCGGAAGTTTTTGGGGAGGGGTCGGGGCGAGAGGGTAGCACTGGGCGCATGACACCTACGTGGACAGCACAACACGACGGCATACGACAATAGGATCAATTTTTGTCAGGGCTGGAATTTCCAACGAGTCATCAGAAGTTCTAATTGATATAGGCTGGCTGGTTCAAGTTCCGACAAGGGGTCCTCAGTAATCTAGAGAGCTCTAAAAATCCTGAAATTTTTCTAGTAGCTACTAAACATTGAGATGAATCCATTTTACCTAAACTGTCATAACATGCATTCTAGATTTGAAATGAAAATTCTTCCTGGAGCACTATTTTTGGTCTTTCAGGTAAGTTGTTTTGCCTCAAGAGGGCTTCTAAAAATCCGAGAAAAATCACCTAAATTCAAGAATCCAAGAGTACTATTTAATCATGCTAACTCCTAGCATAGGTTTTATGATGAAAATCTAAGTTCCTTCACAAGCCACATATTACACATCGAACTTTTAATTAAATTTCAAGTTCAATATATTCTAATTGGGTTCAAATAATACATAGATGATAGATATATGATGCACATATATATGTTCCATGTAATGTTTAGGAAATTCAGGTTGTTAAAGTGAAGAGGACTTGCATGGTGTGGAACCACTGTGCAATTGGCCAATGATCCCGGCGATGATGGTTTGGTCAAGGACATTAGTTCTTGGGGAGGAATGTAACACCCTAAATTTAATCACATAAACTACCTAGCAACTTTCTGAATTTCTCTAGGATTTATTAAGGCCTATATAAATTTTCTGGATTTAATTGGAATTCCTAGCCTTTTAATCAATTTCAATATCATATTGAATAAGTTGTAGTCGAATAAGTTTTTGTTGCATTCATGTTGTTGCATTTTTTTGTTTGATGGTGAATCAAGTAGGAATTTAAATTCTATTTAAATTCAAATTTGATTTCCTTTTGTTTGAGTGTAGAATAGTTTGTGTCTACCGAGTTCGTTTTCGCTCCCTTGACTCTTGGCCCAATCACCTTTGCCCCTTCCTCTTGTAGCCCGTGTTCCATTTCTCCCCAGCGGCCCAACTCAGTGCGTCCCTCTCTCGTCTTCCACTGACGCGCGGGCCCCACGCGTCAGCTTCATCTTCACCGAGCTGAACTCAAGTCTGATCGAGCTCGACCCCGGCCGCGTCATCTCCATGGAAAGCACGCCAATTGTGGGCCTAGGGCGCCCAAGAGTTGCCTATTTAATGTGCCACCGCTGGCCGAGCCCTCGTTTCCACAAAATTCTGCTCAAAACTCTAGCCTCGAGCCCCGTCGCCGCCACATTCGAGCTTCGCTGGCCATCGTCGTCGATCTCCCGCTCCGGCTCCGCTCCGCCTCATGTGACTCGCTAGGTAGCTCCTTCTCGTGGTAAGGAAGCTTCCACCCATATTTTTGCTCAATTTTCGGCTGCGCCCCTACCTAACCCGCTCGCCGTCCATTCTTCAGGGCCGCCGTCTGCCATTCATCCCCGTCGGTCGCCGTTGAAGCTCTTCGGTCGTTGTCTTCTGGCGAGGTGAGATCACCGTCGTTTCCTGAGTCTCTTGAATCAATCCGCACTCGATTTGGTGGCCTCTAGCTCGCTTTCCGTGTCGCTCCGGTGAAGCTCCGTCGTGCTCGCGTCTCGCCGCCGCCGTTTGTTGCCGCCGCCGGCGACCCCAGCGCCCAATCCAGTTTGGATCGTCAGACCCGTATCTGACGGACCGCAGAAGCCCCACATTGAGTCAAACTAGCCGGCGTACCGGTCAGCCCTGGCCATTTTGCGAAAGAGACCCCCAAGTTCTTCGAATTCAACCCGCCATCTAGTGTAGTTCAGAAGTAATTCTGTTTAGATCCTTTTTATTTTATTTTAGCCCCTGCAAGTTTAAAAATTTCACCCTGAGGCCCGGTTATTCTCTTTTCACCCGTAGGCCCTCGTGTTTTATAGAAGATTATGTTTTAGTCCTTGTTTTCTCGCAGATAAGCCCTTGAACCTTAGAGAAACTGTATCTCTCTCGTTCTAACTCTGATTTTAGCAATTCTTGCGCTCACGCGTTCGTGGTAATGAGTAGAATAGCTTTGTGTTGTTGTTCAGTTCTGTTGGAATTGTTTGGTGTATTGTTTCTTATTTTTACTGTATTGTTTCTTTGTATGTGAATGTGTGATCCGTATAGAAAGTGCGCCGTTCGAGGAAGTATTCGAAGATCCAGCTGTTGAAGAGTTTGAGCAGCAGCAGAGTTGTGAGGAAGGTAAGTATTCCTTGATCATACCCATTTGTACCTATATGACATGCATTTTAATTACACTGTTTATTTATCGCTTGCATTAATATTGATGTGTCCCATTAAGGATTTCCTAGTTTCCTTTACCATACCTTGCAGCTGGGTTATTTAATTAATTTTGATGGGTAAATGATGCTTAGCTTGCTCAACTGGGATTGATTAATGAACCCCTACTTTATGTTCCACTGCTACTATCTTAATTAATTAATTAATTGATAAAATCACTCTTTTAATTGGAACACGGTGGACCACCCAGGAAAACAGTGCAACCATAAGTGCCATGTGGTTCATGCCTTGACCGACTGATTAGCGTGTTTAGTGTTTGGTAACCTTACGTGCAAAGGGCATGGGGGAGGCCTTGATGGGGTATAGCCCGGTCCTCTTGAGCTGTGGGCTTACCTAGGGAGGGTTATGCTTTGCTTAGACTGGAAACCTTAGCGGGATACTTTGTATTAAATGTGCTTTGTAAAGGTCTCATAGTGAAACCCAATATTCGGTCCATGTGGTGTGGGAAGGGTACATGCTCCGGTAATGGGAATCACGGCTTATGGTGAATGTGTACAACCTTTGCAGAGTGTAAAACTGTTATAACAACCGTACTTACGGTCACGAGCGGCCTGGACCCTTACATGATTAATATACTTGAGTATAATCTAAACTGTGGTTACTTGAATCTGATGGTTTATGTTATTATTTAATTATGGGTGGTATATACTTACATTTGCTAGTAACTAGTTGGTTAATAAAACTTGACCAACTAAAAGTGCTTAATGCAGCTATCCTTTCAGCCATCCACTTTATAAAGCATTGCATGCCATTTATTTCCATACTTTATTGAGTACGGCATGTACTTACGCTTGTTGTTTATTTACCTTGCAACGACCACACTCGGACTGCTGCTTAGATTGGGAGAATTGTGAGGATTTTACTGAATTTAAGGAGTTCTAGGCGAGTCCCACAGTCAACTACCTGTGAAGATGGAGTTATTTTTTTTCATTTAGTTAAACGTTTATTTAAGTCTTCCGCTATGACATTTATGTCTATTCTATGCACTTTAATACTCTCTTCGTATGCATGGTTATGGATATTCACTTATGATGTATATCATATGTGTGTAAATATGATCCTGCCGTATATATGAGATGCATCTGGTTTTATTTCTAAAACCGGATGTGACGTGGAAGGACCACCTGTGGTCCTGGACATGGAGTGAAGGGAGACATGTACTGGACGCGCTGGGGTCTCGGACGGACAGTGTAAATTTCTCAGCGTTAGAGGATCTGGTTCCCCTAAAGTGGTCTCTTCAGCATCACATGGAAACTGCGCTCCTCTCTTTTCCATAATGTTTTATGGCATCCAAGGGAGTCTGCGCTACTCGATGCAAAGAGGAACTCAGAGGAGATGATCTCTTTGAATTCTTAGGCACTGACATTACATGTACCTTTCTTTGTCAATCAAATACAGTGTAGCTAATCCTAAACCAATTTCACTGTCCCATCAAGAACGACAATTGGGCTGCGAACAGAATACTTGCCGGAGACCCACCGGAGGTTGCCTTCCACCGTGCCTGTGCGGTCGACGGGATTCCCAACTCTGCGAAACCTCACCGTGAAATCCAGCTTCTGGTTCACAGTGCCGAACACCAGCCTCGGCGGCACCACCTCGACGGCGACGGTTTTCGGTGCCAAGACCTCTGCCGTGTACACCGATCCGGCCTCGCCGACGTTGGTCACCGTCCGCCTGACCTCGACTGCCGGCGCGGCCGCCATGAGCGTCACCAGGAACGACGGGTAGTTGAGGTCCTTGCCCTCGATCTTCCCCGACGACGCGCAGCTCATGTTCCGCAGTGGCTGCGCGATGATGTCGTTGACGAAGCTGTCGTTGTACCCGAGGCCGCAGATGTAGCGGAGGTAGTCTTGCGTCGAGAGGTCGTAGACGAGGCCCGGGTCAAGCGCCTTGGTCAGGTTCACGATGCCGGAGCCCATGAGCAGGTGCTCCGCCGGTGAGCCGGTGATCTCGTCGCTCACCGCCGTGTCGTCCGGGTGCGCCACGTCGGCCGTCGTCATCAACGCCGACTTGATCGCGGAGGGCGACCACCCCGGGCGCGCTCGCTTCACCACGGCCGCGATCCCCGAGAGGTGCGGCGCGGCCATGGATGTGCCGCTCATCAAGCCGAAGGTGCGGCTGGGCGTGCTGGTGGCGTTCCCGGCGGCGGGGACGACGGCGATGATGTTTGAGCCCGGGCCGGTGATGTCGGGCTTCAGCACGCCGAGGCTCGACATGTTGCAGGGGCCTCGTGAGGAGTACTCGGCGATGGCCGGCTGGTAGGCCGGGTCCAGCACGACGCCGGCGAAATGGAGGCTCGCCATGGGGTTGGCCGTGGAGTTGATGTACTTCATGATCCTGATGCCGTCGGCCTGGCTAACACGCGCCACCGGGATGGTCACGTTCCCGACGAACCTTGTCGCGCCGCCCTCGACCTCGTCGTTGAAGAAGATAACTCCCACGCCGCCGGCAGCGCGGATCATCTCGCCGCGCATGCTCGCGGCTTCCGTGCGGTCACAGAAGACGATCTTCCCGCGGACGTCGACGGCCTTGAGGGCGCCGTCTTCGAACACGCCCGAGACGAAGACGAGTGGGGCTGTCTTGACGGCCTTGTACCTCCTGTTCACCTCGCCTTTGAACACCAGCCTATTGCCGAGCTTGACCCTGGAGACGACACGCCGGGTCATGGTGCTGGCCGCGACGGTGAGCACCCAAGGCGCGCAGTTGGTGACGGTGGCGTAGTCCGGGCCGGCGTTCCCGGCGCCGGTGCTCACGAAGACTCCCGACATGACGGTGGAGAAGCTCCCGACGGCGGTGAGGTCCTGGTAGAACGGCTTCTGGGTGTCGTCGCCGGCGGAGATGGAGACGACGTCCACGCCGTCGACGAACGCGCCCTGCTCGATCGCGATGACACTACCAGAATGATCAACATCTGCACCGGTTGGGAACCGGCTTTAGCACCAGGTATCCCAACCGGTGCAGATCTTCCGAGGCTAAAGGGGTACCCCTTTAGCACCGGGTTGAATAACCGGTGCTAAAGGGTCCCTTTAGCACCGATTCCAGACACAACCCGGTGCTAAAGGGCCTGCCCCGTAGCGACTTTAGCAGGGCCTTTAGCACCGGTTCCAGACACAACCCGGTGCTAAAGGGCCTGCCCCGCAGCACCTTTAGCAGGGCCTTTAGCACCGGTTGCTATCTGCAACCGGTGCTAAAGGCCCCGGATTTCTTTTTTTTTTTTTGCTTTTTTCAGTAGCCATGCATGCACGTCTATATACGTGTGCATACGTATATATTCTAATACGTGTATTCTAATGCGTATTCGGCCGACTCTATATTCATATTAGCTGACATTTCATCAAAATAGAAGACATATATATTACAAAAGTAGATATTCATGCATGTCAACTCGAGTTATATATATTTAAACTGTATTTTCTACTTAATTAAGATTGACGACTTGTTGAACTGTCCGGCACGTCCTCCAGTGGCATGTGGAATTCTCCTCGGGGATTGACGACCTCGTCCCAGATCCATCCGATGAGCTGTTCTGCAATTGCGTCAATTCTTTCTAGCTCTAGAGACTCTTCCTTCAGGCTCAACATCTATAATTTACAAATAATTGAAAGATATTTAATCCGCCGAGTTGGAGACAATAATTGTGCACTTAATAATAATGGAAATGTGTTTATTATTACGTACCATAATATCGTGTTGTGTAAGCTTTTTATGTCCCCAATTCCACATGTAATCGCAAACATAGTATGCACATAAATTATTTCCCTTCCCCTGTTTGGCACACTGTCGACCAAAAGAAATTAAGTAAAATTCATATAATATATTAGTCGAGGCCTACATGTACAAATTACTTGCTTACCGGAAAGCCAATGTTCCATTTTAGTGTTTCATGTTGAATACCCGGGTATTCTTGACGAAATTGATTCCAGGCCCTGCGAACAAAAAAATTGAGTTAAGTCATTGCGAGTGTAAGGGGTGAATTAAGTAGGAGAAAATGTACATCACCTTGTCATCATGTCCATGATGTTCTGTAGTTTTTCTATTGGAGTGTGCAATGAATCAAAGACGTTCACGACACCCCGGTCAGGACACAATATTATTAGGAACCAGTGGAATCTGTATACATGTATACATTATAATCAGAAATGAAATAGTACACAGACAGTATAAGAAGAAGCCTGTGTATGTACTCACTCGATGTTGTACGGGATTAGTATGGAGTCGCAGTAATTTTGTTTCTTAATATACTTGTATAGGTTTCCATATGTTTCCTCAGGATTCATCAATATCATTTGTTCACTTATCCTTCGAGGATCCACGAAACCAATGTCATATATTGAGGATCTCCGACATTTTTGAATCTCCATACTGCATATGTTAAGCAATAAATAAAGCCCGCGTCAGCATAGATTGGAATTATTGTTTTCAAACTGTGAATTATAAGCAACAACAAAGTACTTACAGTGTCCAACAGGTGATCAAATCCACGACCATGGCGTCGCGGTGGTACAACTCATATATATCCGGAAACCTCAGCCAGACCCAATCCTCGTCACCATTGTAGAAATCATGGTCCTTCACGCCTACTTTGATCATGCGTCATTTATTCCTTCTTGATTCATCCAAGTACCACTCATGGAATCGGCGCATCTTCGTCTGTAGCTTGCTCTCCATTTCTGGAGGGACCATAGGCTCGCGAAGCCTAAATGGCCACTTTAACATTGTGTTTACAGGCACCTCTTCTTCCCCCAGGACTTGCGCTCTGGATAGTCCAGTCTCGGCCATTACTCGTTGCACGTTAATCTCTTCCAGAGATGGCAATGGACCCAAGGGCCGCTGAGGTTGCTCGCCGAGCTGAGGAACCTTTTTGGATGGGCCCGCCTCCTTATCTGCAGCCTTCCGCTTCCGGCAAGATTTCAGTAATGAGCGGTCATAGTCTATTACTATTACTTCCTTCTGTTGACCCTTGCTCAAATTACCGAGGAATGACTTGACGATAGTGGGATCAAGCTTCGGCTCCGGCTCCGGTTTTTTCCTCCACTCGGCCATTTGCCTCTTTGTGTCTGCTTTGACCGAGGCTTCGAGCTCCTCTAGAGTCTTCTCACCCGCTCTTTTCTCTGGTGCGGGCTTCTCTCTGGTTTTCCGCGCCTTCTTCCCTGGTGGAGTGGGGGCAGAGGCTTTAGTGCGGCGTCCCCTCTTCGGCGGAGGGGGCGGAAACCTCCGCGGCGGAGGAGACGGAGACCTCTTCGGCGGAGGAGACGGGATTGCATCAGGAGCTCCCGGAGAATCGTCATGATCCGGTGGATCTCTTGGAGACAGTGGAGGTGACGGAGGCTTGTTGGTAGCCGCAGGTGTACCGGGTATGACGACGTCTGCCTTGCTCCATAGAATGATGCAGTGAGAACACTGACCGAGTTTTGTTTCTCCGTCACCTCCGGGGATGTCAAGTTCCAAGTCTTCCCAGTTGGTGACGACTTGCTCCACCTCAACAGGTACGTAACCATGTGGAATGTCATTGCAGTGCCATTTTTGCCCTTCTTCCACACGTTTGGTCATATCGTATGCGACCTGATAATTTAGTAGTCACAAAGAAAGTTAGTAAATGAATGGTATTTACGGTGAAATGTATGCAATACGAACTAAGGTCGCATATGTACCACCACAGCTAAGTTCTTCTACCTGACGACAAGCTTGCACGCGGTCCGTTGAGTTATTTCATCCACGGGGTAACGGACCAGTTTGGCGGCCTGTGTGGAAGCATGACTGCTTTGATATTGTTGTGGAGGGCTAATAAGGGCCGCATCTTGGAGAGGTGCATGCTCTGTGGAACCGGTCCCGCCTGGTGCATGCTCTGTGGAACCGGTCCCGCCTGCGGCTTGTTGGAGAGGTGCATGCTCTGTGGAACCGGTCCCGCCTGTGGCTTGTTGTATTTGCAGCCATGCTACCTTCATCCGTCGCTCCATCTCTGACTCCATTTCTTGGAGCTTTGAGCCCTGGGCGGCAACCGTTTGCTCTAGGTCCCTCACCCTCTGCTCATATTCGGCCTTCTTCCTCGAACGGCTCCTATAGGTGGCGGCGTGCTCTTGGAAACCTTTCTTCCATGAGATGCTTGTGCCTACGCCGTGCGTCCGTCCAGGATGCTCCTTGTTCCCTAAGGCATAGGTTAGCTCATCTCTGTCTCTATC
Source organism: Echinochloa phyllopogon (assembly GCA_033239725.1). Classification (NCBI taxonomy): domain Eukaryota; kingdom Viridiplantae; phylum Streptophyta; class Magnoliopsida; order Poales; family Poaceae; genus Echinochloa; species Echinochloa phyllopogon. The sequence goes on along the minus strand of BTCW01000016.1, from coordinate 8,543,260 downwards.
AGCAACAAATTCTCCCCTCTCAGATGCCCTGAGGATATCGAGGAGACGCTGAGCTAGTTCTCGCAAGTCCTCGGGAAAAACTAAGGAGCCGTCGATTGGGCTTAGGGTGCCTCCATGACCATAGTACCAATGCTTGGTCTTTGTGGGCCAGTCATGTGTCGCTGGAGTGATGCCTCTAGCATATAGATCTTCTTCCATCTTCTCCCATTTAGTGATGCTTGCCTTGTAACCTCCCGAACCCATCTTATGAGAGTACTTCTTATTTGCGGCGTTTCCAGCGTTTCTAGCGCTAGCCGTTGCACCCTCTTCGGAGGTTTTGTACTCAAGGAATGCTTCCTACTCGTCATCAGTGATCTTCTTATACTTCTCAGGATCCGGGGCCTCTCCGGTTTTGAGAAAATGCGAGTACAACTTCTTCTTGAAATCCTGAAACAGAACTGCCATCTTCTTCATTGTCCAATCCCTCAGTTCTGCTTCATGAGTGCTAGGCCAGTCGAATATACAAATTTCTTGGCCACTTTTGGGGGCTCAACTGGCTCCCCGTCATCCTCCACTCGAGTGATGTGAAACTTGACATCCTTCAGCTTCTTCGTGGTCGATCGTTTTGATTTCTTAGCTCGACTTGTAGAAGCAGAGGCGGCCTACACAAATTACATATATACGAGATGATATAGAGATGGTATACATAATTGACATGTACAGTACAAATTTATGTTATATATATACACACCTGACTAGACGAGGGCTCGTTACCGGCCCCTTCAATAGTGCTGCCCTGGACACGTTCGCCCTGGACACGTTCGCCCTGGACATTGGCGGCCCCTTCTACATTTTCGGCCCTTGCAACATTGTCGCCCTGGATATTGTCGTCCCTTCCAATGATCCCCAACACATCATCCATGGACATTGGTTGGGTTACAATATTAAAAAGTTGATTCGCAAAGAACGTGTCGTTGTCCTCTTGCATGGGTGGGACAGGGCTGTTGTTGTCCTCTTGCATGGGTGGGACGGGGTTGTTGTTGTCCGCAATCTATAGAATTAAAAATAATTGATAAGAAATATATACAAAGCATACATATTCCCAATATTTCTAACATTTTCGCTAAGGGGGTCGGTGCATGAAAAACGGATTCGCCAAGGGGTTCGGGTGCGCGGTGTGAATTGATTCGCTAAGGGTTCGGGTGCGCGGTGGGTTCGGGTACGCGATAGAATTTCCGATAATAAACATTTTCGATAGTATACATTATACAAACATATAACATTTCCAATATACATTTAAATGAAGCACATATATTTCTAATATACATAGAATTTCCAATATACATTTAAATGAAGCATTTCCAATAAATAAACATGCATATACATTTACATTTTCAGCATATAAATATTTGCAATTTACATTTGCAACATTTTTCAATACATATGAAGCATGTATATTTCTAATAGAATTGCAATATAGAACATTTCCAATATATCATTTTTATTTCCAATACAATGCATTTCCAATAAATTAATTTCTAATATTTTCTAATATTTTCAATACATATGAAGCATATATATTTCTAATATTTCCAGTACAATGCATTTCCAATGTATGTGGTTAGCGAACGCGTTCGGCCAAGCGCATTTGGTTAGCGAACGCGTTCGCTAACCAAATGCGCTTGGCCGAACACGTTCGCTAAGCAAATGTGCATGGCCGAACGGCCATGCAAGGGTACCTGCACACACACAAACAGACACAGCACGAATGTCGGCTCACACGTACACAACCACACACGGCACGAAGGCCAGCATCACAGGGGCCTCACCGCGGCCGGGGACGATGGCGGCGCGGGGAAGACGGCGAGGGCGCGAGCGGCGGCAGGGGGACGTCGGCGGGGACGACGGCGACGAAGAGCGGCGGCGCGGACGGCCGGGGACGTCGGGCGGCGCGGGGACGACGGGCGGCGGCGCGGGGACGACGGGCGCAGGCGCGGGGACGACGGGCGGCGGCGCGGGGACGACGGCGAGGGCGAGGGCGGCGGCGCGGGGACGGCGGCGTGGGCGAGGGTGACGAGCGGCGGGCGCGGCGACGACGACGGCGGGGGCGAGGCGAGGAGGAGGGCCGGCGGTTTGGGGGAAGAAGTGCTGCGGGGGCGGGGGCCGGCGCGAGGCTATATAGATCCGGGGCATTTAACACCGGGTGCAGCCACGACCCGGTGCTAAAGGCCCTTTAGCACCGGGTCTATACAGCACCCGGTGCTAAAGGCCCCCCCTTTAGCACCGGGTCTTCCCACCACCCGGTGCTAAAGGCCCTTTAGCACCGGGTCTTCTACAGCCGGTGCTAAAGGCCGTAACTGGCGCCAAACGAAAATTGGTGGGGGCCTTTAGCACCGGGCGCAGCCACGACCCGATGCTAAAGGCCCTTTAGCACCGGGTCTATACAGCACCCGGTGCTAAAGCCCCCCCCCCCCCCCCCCCCTAGCACCGGGTCTTCCCACCACCCGGTGCTAAAGGCCCTTTAGCACCGGGTCTTCTACAGCCGGTGCTAAAGGCCGTAACTGGCGCCAAACGAAAATTGGGGGCCTTTAGCACCGGATTTTAGATCAACCCGGTGCTAAAGGCCCCAAATTTTCATTTGGCGCCAGTTTCCAAACCGGCCTTTAGCACCGGTAGCTACTATTTGGGAATCTTATAAATATAGTTTTTTAATATATAGTTATTCATACTTGTTTTAATTCAGTTATTAATACCTATTAAAAATGTATATTAAATAAGAAAATCTTATAAATTACTAGAAAATCAATATAAAATGCTAGAAAATCTTATAAATTACTAGAAAATCTTATAAATTACTAGAAAATCAATATAAAATGCTAGAAAATCTTATAAATTACTAGAAAATCTTATAAATTAATAGAAAATCTTATAAATTAATAGAAAATCTTATAAATTACTAGAAAATATTATAAATTACTAGAAAATCTTATAAATTACTAGAAAATCTTATAAATTACTAGAAAATCTTATAAATTACTAGAAAATCAATATAAAATGCTAGAATTAATTAAAACAATCTTATAAATCAATAGAAAATCTTAGAACATAGGTGGAACATAAATGCAAATATAGTCATTACAAATTGGGTGGAACATAGTGCAATTAAATTACATGGCATCATCGTTTACTCGGACACTAATAAACTTCCTCTTTACAAATGTTCCTTGATTGTGATCACGCCGTAGATACGGTGTCTCCTCCGCCGCTAACAGGATGCTTGGGTCATCAGCCACTGAGAATGGAGGGCGGTCATCGAGCATATCATAATCTTCATCCGTCTTGTCCTCAACTCTTATGATTTTTCTCTTTCCAGGAAGAACTATATGACGCTTTGGCTCGTCTTGTGATGGGTCCAATTGCTTACCCTCACCTTTCTTATCCGCCCCTTTCTTCGGTCTGCTAGCCATGTCCTTCACATAAAAAACTTGTGTGACAGCTTTGGCTAGGACGAACGGTTCGTCTAGAAAGCCAATCTTGTTTAGGTCCACTAACGTCATTCCATAGTCCGCTTCAACTTTAACACCTCCTCCAGTCAGCTTCACCCATTGGCACTTGAACAGTGGGATCTTCAAAGGTCCGTACTCTAGTTCCCATATCTCCTCTATGATTCCATAGTATGAGTTTGTATTGCCATTGGTGTCTGTCGCGTCGATCCGGACACCACTGTTTTGGTTGGTGCTTTTCTTGTCCTGGGCTCTTGTGTAAAATGTATACCCATTGATGTCGTATCCTTGGAATGTCAAGATCATGCTCGATGGACCTCTATCTACAAAAGCTAGCTGCGCATCAATGCCCTCGACACCCATAAGACGTCTTCGCAACCAATCGGCGAAAGTACTATTGTGCAGACGCTGAATGAAGGCCGCAGACTTTGTTGAGTTTTCGTCCCTGAGAATCTGCATGTGCTCCTCGATGTACGGAGCAACTAATGTTGATTGTTGCAAAACTGTGAGGTGCGCTTTACGAAATGTCTCAACGTCCTTGATCACCATCGATCTTCTCCCTAGTGTGCCCTTTCCACCAAGTCTCCCCTCGTGATGTGATTCGGGCACACCAATCGGCATAAGATCGTCGACAAAGTCAACACAGAATTCAATGACCTCTTCTGTTTCGTATCCCTTAGCAATGCATCCTTCTGGACGAGAATGATTACGGACATACTTCTTTAGGACAGCGAAGAACCTATCAAATGGGAACATGTTGTGTAGAAATACTGGGCCCAATATACGAATCTCTTTGACGAGGTGAACCAATAGATGTGTCATGATATTGAAGAAGGATGGTGGAAATATCATCTCAAAGCTGACAAGACATTGCACCACGTCGTTCTGTAGCTGATCTAAATGGTCTGGATTGATCACCTTCTGAGAAATTGCATTGAGGAATGCACATAGCTACACAATGGCTTTCCGCACGTTAACTGGTAGCACACCCCTGAGTATGACGGGAAGCAGCTGTGTCATCAACACATGGCAGTCGTGAGACTTCAGGTTTGTGAACTTCTTCTCTATCATATTTATTATTCCCTTAATATTGGAGGAGTAGCCAGACGGAACCTTGATACTGTTCAAGCATTCAAACATGCTTGCCTTCCCTTCTTTGCTGAGAGTGAAGCTGGCAGGACGCAAGTACTGGCGTCCTTTGTCTCTCGTTTCTGGATGTAGATCAGTCCGTTGCTTCAATCGTTTCAGCTCCTGACGTGCTTCCAGTGTATCTTTTGGCTTCCCATAAGTACCCAGAAAGCTTATCAAGTTCACGCAAAGATTCTTCGTCAGATGCATCACATCAATCGCGTTACGGACCTCTAAACGTTGCCAATAAGGTAGCTCCCAAAACATAGACTTCTTCTTCCACATCGCGGCACGACCATCCTCGCCCATCGGAGCAGCCTGGCTTCCGTCTCCCTTGCCAAACACCACGTGTAGGTCCTTCACCATATCAAATAGTTCTTCTCCACTCCGGTGTCTCGGCTTTGTACGGCGGTCAGCATTCCCGCCAAAATGCACACATTTCTTTCGTAGCTCATGCTTCACCGGAAGGAATCGACGGTGACCCATGTACACAACTTTACGACAATGTTTCAAATACATGCTTTCGGTTTCCTCTAAATAGTGAGTGCATGCTTTATATCCTTTGTTTGATTGTCCTGATAGGTTACTTAGTGCAAGCCAGTCGTTGATGCTTATGAAAAGCAGTGCTCGAAGATCAAACTGCTCCTGCTTGTCCTCATCCCACATGCTAACACCTCCATTCTTCCACAGCTGCAAAAGTTCGTCAACCAATGGTCTTAGGTACACATCAATGTCGTTGCCAGGTTGCTTCGGGCCTTCGATGAGCACTGGCATCATAATGAACTTCCGCTTCATGCAGAGCCAGGGGGTAGGTTGTAGATACAAACAGTCACGGGCCAAGTGCTATGACTACTGCTCATTTCACCAAAAGGGTTCATTCCATCGGTACTTAAACCAAGCCTAACATTCCTCGCATCAGCATCAAACTCTGGGAATGCTCTGTCGATGTTCCTCCACTGGGATCCATCGGCGGGGTATCTCAACATGCCATCCTGCTTACGTTCTTCTTTGTGCCAGCGCATCAGTTTGGCATGGTCTTTGTTCCTGAACAAACGCTTCAAACGGGGTATCAGAGGGAAATACCACATCACCTTCGCAGGGATTTTTTTCTTAGAACGCTCTCCCCCAACATCACCAGGGTCGTCCCGCCTGATCTTGTATCATGCGCAGGTGCAAACCGGACAACAATCCAAGTAGCTCCTTTACGTCGTCGATGGCAATTTGTTACCCTCTGGAAGAATCTTCTTTACGAGTTTTAGTAGCTTCTCGAAACCCTTATCAGTAACACCATTTGCTGCCTTCCACTGCAGAAGTTCAAGTGTGCTACCTAACTTCTTTAGCCCCTCTTTGCAATCTGGGTACAGGTCAGTCTTGTGGTCCTGCAACATGCGCTATATCTTTTTCAGTTCCTTATCATTGCCGCAGTCTTTCTCTGCATCACGTAACATTTGCCCGAGTCCATCAGTAGGTTCATTTTCCTGAGCAACATCTTCCTGAGCATCGTCTTCCCGAGCAACATCTTCCTCATCGGCATCACCCATTGCAGCATATGCAAAGGAACCGTAGTATTGAGCCAATAACGGAATGTCGTCATCGGCCTCGTCTTCTTCATCTTCATCCATTAGAATTTCTCTTTCACCGTGCTTCGTCCAAACAGAATAATTCCTCATGAAACCGTGCCTCATCAAATGCACCTGAAGACAACCTCTTTGTTTGTACGATTGTATATTTTTACAATGGGTGCATGGGCAGAACATGAAACCGGACGGCGTCCTGTTAGCCTCGGCGGCATCGAGAAACGTCCTAAGGCCATCACGGAACGCCTGAGCGTGGGGGTCCACGTACATCCATTGTCTATTCATCTGCATTATTAACCAATAACAAATATACAATACAATTTAAAGATAAAAAAATTTAATATATAAATAAATACAAATTATAATATATATTCCATTATATAAATAAATTTCTAAAACTACATTACTATATTCATTAAATAAATATACCTTCCGTTAAATAAATAACTATTCTACCTTTTAATAAATAACTAATAATATATATTTCATTAAATTAATAAATAACTATTCCAACTTTTAATAAATAAACCTCTCTAATAAATAAAATACATAAGCCTTATAACTATTCACAAGTCATACAAAACAAAATACTAACTAGCTTGCCTTCTCTCTTCATTTAAAACACAACATGAACACTCTTTCCACCATGAACTCAAGCTCTCTCCTCTCTCTCTCCTCCAAGAACACAAGCTCTCTCTAGCTAGCTTTACTTTGATTCACAAATCACTCTATTTCTAAATCATAGAAGGATTACAAGTTAAATAAAACATTAGAGAATGAAAGAGTGTACCTTGTAGTGCTCCTTAGATGAGTAGAATCTTCACAAATTTTGAAAAAAATTTGGGCAGCACCTCCCCTCCCACGGCCGAGCAGCATGAACACAGCGCCTAAGTGTTCAGCTGGCTCGGCCGGGGGAGGAGGAAGGTGCTATATACAAAAGACATTAGCACCGGGTCGTGGCAAGACCCTGTGCTAATGTGCACCAATTAGCACCGGTTGCAGCCAGCAACCGGTGCTAAATGGCCTCGGGCACATTAGCACCGGTTGCTGGCTGCAACCGGTGCTAAAGGGGGAGCATTAGCACTGGGTCTCGCCACGACCTGGTGCTAATGTGTCCGCCGTGACACCCCGCAGCGCCGCCCCCGCTCCTAGCCGTTGGACCCGGTGCTGAAGCCCCATCAGCACCGGGTCCAAAAATGGCCGAGGCGGAGGAGGCGGGCGGATGTGAAGCATTCTGGTAGTGTGAGCTGCTTCGTGGACGGGCACGTGTCCGCAAAGCACACCTCGTACGACGCCAGGTGCGCCCGCGGCGCCATCCCGGACGCCACGCCGGCATTCTTCCTGAGGACCTTGACGTCGGCGACGAAGTTGCCCACGGCGGTGCTGGACGTGTGCGTGCCGTGCTCGCCCAGCGTCTCCGACCGCCCGCCGATGAGCTTCCTGTTGCACGGCGCGCCGCCGGCGAACTCGCACCGGCCGCGCCACTTGGCCGGCGGCGGCGCCATGCCCTCGTCGGCGTACAACACGTGCCGCGGGTCGATGCCGTTGTCGATCACGCCGACGATGACACCGTCTCCCATGTTGCGCGCCGCGGCCCACATGCCCGTCCGGGGCGTGCTCATCCCGAGCAGCGCCGGCGTGTACGTCGTCCGGAGCCGGTACATGATGTCCGGGATCGCGTCGACGCACCAGTTGAGCCGCCGGAGCTCGTCCAGCTGCGGCCTCGTGAGCCGCGCGGCGAACCCGCTCACGACGTGCTGGTAGGAGTAGACGAGCTGGCCGCCCTCCGGCGACCGCGCCTCCTCGAGGATCGCGCCGGCGCTGGTGTTCAGCAGGGAGGCGAGCAGCGAGGCGTGCCACTCGCGAAGCTTGTCGCCGTTCTCTTTGGGTCCATTGGCTCGGCAGACGACCACCAGGTACGTTCCCACGGCGTCGGCGGTGGTGGCGTTGTCCCCGATGGCGGCGGCCGCTGGGGGAAGCAAGATGGCAAGGGCGCCGAGGACGAAGACGAGAGGTGCCGTCGGGATGTGCATGGCGGTGATCCGATCAGTGATCTATCTGCAGGGGACGGAACGATCAGGAGAGCTTGGTTTCGATGGAGTACGTGCTTTAAGGCCACGAACCACCATGAACGCCCGTTTGGAGCAAGGAGTAGAGCATTGCGGGTGGTGGTTCGCTATTTTTAGCGAAAAATGGAAAGTGCCTGGGGAGTGAGACGACTGGAGCTTGGCCAATTTCCTTGAATTTAGCTCGCCGGAGTAGTTTTGGATGGCTATTCTATGCAAGCATAAACCTGTTGTCGGTTGCGCGAGACTGTCACGCCCGTTTTTTTCAAAACAAACCAAGAATATACTGTACTCCCCCGTCCAAAAAAAGGCACTCTATGATTCAAAATTTGTCCAAAAAAACAAATCATTCTACTATATTTAGTAAGTGCACGTGCATGCAACAACCAATTAGTATCAAATATGGCTAATAATTACGGACAATCAAGGTCATTTTACTCTCTCCTTAATTTGTCCTAAAATTTCTAGAGTATCTTTTTTTGGGACGGAGGGAGTATATGTGTGTGCAAAAATCAAATTTCACACATACAGTGCCAGTAGCGAATACTTGATATGATATCATGTAAATAAAATATAAACGACTTACAAGTCCATCAGAGTATACAGCGTATCCTGAAAACGATGGCTTCAAACTTGACATGCAGTCGACTGGGCGTTGCGTACGCCTAGACTTCAACACCGACTTCATATCTCTTCACAACCACTTTCACTTCTGAGCAGCATTTATTGATATGGAACAAAATAGTTTGGAAAATATCAAGCGTGAGTACATGAGATACTCAGCATATGTAATATGACATACAAGGCTGAGGTAAAAGGGCCGGCTGACATACTGCGGTAAGCATTTTTAAGTTCGTCAAATTTTATTAGCACCTAATTACTAGCAAGTATAAGTATATACCAAACCACAATTAATTGAACATAATAAACCCATAAACATGCTTAGGTAACCATAATGTAGATCATGTTCAAATATATTAATTATGTGATGGTCCAAGCCGCTCTTGACCGCGAGCATAGGTGATATATCAGTTTTAAACTCTATAGAGGTTGTACACTTTCACCACAAGTCACGTAAAAGTTCAAAAGAACTTTAAACCCAACCATACCGAGGTGTCCAAACCTATTAAATCACACTACCAAGGTGTGACCGCATAAGGACGCTACGAGGCCTTTACAAAGATTCTTTAGTAGATACTAACTTGCTAAGGTTTTCGATTCAGGAGCAAAGTATAACCCTCCCTAATGAGTCATGTATCTTAGCAAAGCCTACCGCTCAAGAGGACCGGGCTATACCTCATCAGCCGTGCCTCTTGCCCTTTTCAGGTAAGGTTACCATCCACTGAAATCACTAATTAATTAGCCAAGACCAAAGTCATATGATGCATATGGTTGTACTGTTTTTTCGGGTGGTCATTCCATGTTCCAATTAATACAAAATAATCTTGTAATTAAGATAAACATATTCGGGGTATAACAAATTTCATCATAATCATAGTTAACATAATTTTCTAGCATATAACCAAGTAGAGCAACTAAGCATAGCTACCCAACAAGAATATAAAAACCTAGGTTTCAGGAATGATCATTAGGACCCATCAAATTAAACATAAGCATGGATGGTGAAATTAATAATTGTTAGGACATTACATGAACATAATGCACTTGCCTTCATCCAAAATATAGCTGCTTAGAGTCTTCAATTCTTGATCTTGGAATCTCTCGACGATGTTCCTCTACTCTCAACAATCATCGAGCACAAACATGAAGCTAAACAAGCAAACAAACAAGATACAACTAAGAACAATACACCAGTCAAAATAAAAGCTTTGAAAGATCGTACTTAAGGATAGGGCTCGATTCTACTGTCACTTGAGCGCAAGAAAGGCAGAAAACGGTGCTACGGTTGAAAAGATGCCACTATCGAACATATTTAGGTGATTAAACAAACAAGACTATATATCAGATATATTTTAATTGAGTATAAAATCATGTGCAATAACCAATTTAGAACCGACGCAAGTTATATATAATTATTTGGAAAAGTCGGAGTAAGTTTAACCATATTTTAACTACAAATATTGAAGTACAAATTATTATAATAAAAACATTAACTTGAAGTAAAGCATGTGAGAGCATGTAATCAAAATATATTGATCATATGTCGTGTTGGACTAACAATATTTATTTACAAAACACATTTATGTTAGTGTTAATCAAATTAATATTTATTTATGAAAGCTCGAAATTAAACTCTAATTCGCTTTTAATTACAAAAGATAGCTATCGTAAATATTATTCAGGTTAATATATTTTTTTATCAAAAGCCGAGATATAGCCTATTTAGCTTCTATTTACAAAATTAGTTTAATAAATAATTAATCAAATTAGCACTAATATGAAAACCGCAGTATAAAACCTTAGTTAGCTTTTAATCAGAAGAAAACATTTAAATAACATTTATACAAATTAATGCAAATAAAATTTAGAAATAATTTACATGTTAAATAATAGTTCTAAATCGTAGTTTATGTTAATATGAATCTATCATAATGAGAACCGATTAAAATGAATCTAAAACGTGGAAACTATGTGCTAAACCAGATTTTCGGCACCTAAAACTACGGAGGGTTTTATGCACAAGAGTATAAACTAATAGAATATGATAGAAAAATAGAAATTCTCTAAGGGTCTTACTGAAAAGCTTGAGGAAAAAAACGACAGAAGGCTCGACGTGATGACGAGACAAAGAATGGGTACTGGCAAAGGACTACCTTAGGGAATCCTAAACAAAGGGATCTCCCTGTAAATGAGTCTATGGTGTGCCTTTTCTAGAGAAGATGCGGTTCACATATATAGGGAGAAAAACTCCTCACCTCCACGTCCATTAGTAATATGAGACTAAAAGATAGTTTAGTCTGTTTCAATGCTAATGGGCTTTTAGAGATATCCCAAAGCACTAATGAACTTTAAAATTTGACAAAATAAAATAGTGGGATGAGTTCAGGCTAAAACCGATTTGGATCTGAGCCAAGGCTGGTCTACTAAGATTTAAGCCTTTTTATTTTCGGAATAATTATTTTTCTGACAATTAAATAATTCTAGATAAGTCTAGAATTCACATTTAAACCATGAAAATACTCCAAAAATTCCAAAAAATCCGTGGACAAATCTTAGAGATAGGATTGTACATGAGGAACCCAAAATAGTGTATTTGGAGCTCATGAAAAGGACTTTAGCTTGTTCCAAAAATTAGAATTTGCTATAGAGAAATGGAAATAAAATTCCAGAAAAATCTGGAAATTTCCATAAGGCTTCTAAACGCATTTTTAAAACTCTACACACATAAAGCCACTGAATACAACTTGCATGAATGCAAAGGACACAATGTTAAACCTATATTTATTTAATTAATTAAGAAAAACACTTATTTTCCTATACTAAATTCATTGTTAATTATATAAAGCTTGTTAAAATTTTAGAAACTTGAGAAAAATTTTGTATTAATTAAGCTCATTATTCACATCCTAAAATACAAAAATTTTAGGGTGTGACAGAGACCCGGGCTACGCAAAATCATTTGTTGTCAACAGGAGTCTTTTTAAATAGATCCAAACGCTGGGAACCGGCTTCTATTTGCCGCAACTAAGATTTCTGATTTTTACAAGAATTCGTGCAACTTTGTTTTTGAGGAAAAAATTTAGATGTTCTATCAATGCTTAGCACCCAAATTAAAGGTGTTGTAAACTTCAAGTATTAGTGAAGTCAACATCTGAATTTTTATTTGCAGCAATTCTATCTAGAAATTACACCAGGCAATCATGGTAACTAGGTATATTATAACTGAATTACAAGTTCAATACGCCGATTAAATTTTTGCTAAGACAGTCCCTAGCATTTTTTAAGAGAAAATGTTTTCACGTAGATCTAGAAAATCTTCGAACCTTACCTCACCCTTATATAGCAGCACCATAGCATGTGCAAGATGACCAACGACTTGGTATGAGCTAAAGATATAAAAAACTCAACTTACGGGGGTAAGATGACAACCAACAACCTGGGATGGACTAGCCTGAAATTCGTGGAGTTGAACCCAGGACATGAGATTTGCTCCCACGGAGAATCGGAATGCTACTAGAGCCACCTATCCAACTCAACCAAAGGCCGGTTCATAAAAAAAAAGTTAACCTTAAATATACAAAGATTCAGTGTTGTGCAATGCAAGAAGGGAAAATTGGAGAAGTGAGAACCACAATTTGGTCCAAAATATAATCTGTTCACATGGTTGGAAGGAAAGATTACTGAAAGTCTGACAGTGCTGTGTTTGAACCACCATTTGACTTCGGTAAATAATTTGAAATAATGCATTTTGTGGTCCAAAGTTACTGAAAGTCTGCAACAAAGCTACTACAAGCAATAGTTCTACAACCATACAAACTCAGTGTTTGTACCATTTCATTTTGTTATGAATCAAAAGCTACTACAAGCAATAATGTCATAAGATTATTTGTGATTCATATAGTCTAATTGACAGGCACATATGCTAGCACTTAGCAATAAAGTAATCAGTAATCACTACGAGACAACCACGGTTACAGGTATTCAAATCAATCCACAGTTTGCTCACTCACCGAAGGTGCAAAAAAATTGATCAACCCAGAAATTACATATTGTTCAATGATTTCTCCCTCCTCAGTCCACATGCATTGACAGACGCAATCTGTACCTGAACTAGTTAATTCGAAGGTGAAAAAGTGCAGTGCCAGCACACGGCTACCTGCGTGTGCGTGGACTAGCAAGGCAGCTGCGGAGTTGCCTCGTGTTGTTATGCATTATGCACGTTAGCCCATCATAGTGACGATAACGACGTGGATGGAGTAGTTATTAGTTCTCACAAGTACAGCTGGTGACAGGCAGCTCTTGTGGAGTCTCATAATAGTCCATATTTGGTTTAACTAGTCCATCAACGCATATTCCTATACAGCTTAGCAATTTTCAGAGGCATGACTATGATTATAAATTAAGCAAAAGACATAAATACCAATAATTCGCTTATATTTCCATGTACCTCCGTCATGCATGACGTTTTTTATTGGATCATTGGACTGCGCACAGGCCAAAATTATTGGTCTGAAAGTGGACGGATAGAATATTTGCTTTCTAACCCAACACCTATATAGGTATCCATATACTCCATCCGGTTCAGTATTAGAAGTCGTTTAGGACAGTGATACAGTTACCAAAGCACAACTTTGACTTCTCTTTTCTATAAAAATATTTCTTGAAAAGTTATATATGTATATTTTTAAGAAAGTAATATTTAAAACCAATCTATTTATATGATTTTCACATTTCCAAACTCAACGACTTAAATGTCATTCATAATTTATATTCCTAATATTTGACTCAAACCTTGTCCAAAACAACTTCTAATACTAAATCGGAGAGAGTACCCATGTAGATGCTACGTAGTCTTTATACTGTTGTGATAGATTTATGTCGCCAATTGCATTATATAATCGCTATCATAACTATCATGCATCAGTTGAACATGCGTTTAATAGAAACCTTTGCTTTAGCTCTTGTTGCGGCCCACTCCATATTTTCGCTTCCGGATTTCAACCCTGCTGCGATTGGTAAGAAAGTTTTTTCTCTCCATGTTTTGCGGGGAAACACTAGCATTTGTTGTATCTCTTATTATAAACCATCCTAAACTGCCTTCTTATCTCTACAACTTAATAAAACTAAAGACAAGAAAAAACTTTGTCGGTAATTTTTTCGCGGCTCCGCCCTCGTCCCCCGCGCGTACATATTGGAACAGATGATATGAAAAAAGTTAAATATCCCCCGTCACCTCGCCCGCCCTCGTCACGCTCAGCCCCCACCGCCCGCCCTCGCCGCTCTGCCCCCGCCCTCCCCCGCCGCCCGTCGCCGCCCGCCGTCGCCCTCGCCCCCATCCGTTCATCCCCCGTTGCCACGTCGCTGTCGCTTCGTCGTCCGGATCGAGTCGAGGGGAGAAAAAAAGAACAGCGCCAGGACCGCGCCCGCCATGGCCGCCGCATCCTCCCGTCGCACGTGGCAGCTGCTGGGGTCCGCCGCCGCCGCTCACCTCCTCCATGTGCGGGGATTTGCCGAGGAGAGGACGTGCATGCCATATCAGGTTCATCCACCCGTTGCCCCTTCCCCCACCTCCAACCCTAGATCCCTAATCCATGTCCGATATCTCGATTTTGATGGCTCATGAGCGAGGAATCGGTCCCTCCTCGAGGGCCCGAGGGCTTAGTGCCGCCAGTTGCTCGATTGGGGTCGAATTTGTACTGCTTGGTCCATCCACCCGCTCGTCTCCATGTCCCATCAGCACCAGCCGCCCTCGGTCGATTCGATCGTGTGGGGGGCCGTTGGCCTGACTCGATATGTTTGCTGGTTTTGTTTCCCAGACTGCTGTTGTCTTCGCCTGGGATACCATGCTCCTGTTAATACTACTTCCCTATCATGTGAATGTCTCCCAGTGGCTCAATTGAATGTTATTTACATTTCAGTTTGTTAATCTACTATTTTGTACAGAAAAAAAGGGAAGTGCATGGTTTGGCTTTGCACAGTTCTTGAAAGAAATATCATCAGCTTGCTTAGCAAGGATCCAATGCATGGGCATGTTTGGATTCTGCTACCTACCTACCCTGCCAACGTGTTGGCTGGCCAAACTTTGGCGTAAGATTTGGCCGCCGGAGTTTGGCCCTGCGTGGGCTCATTTTCTAAGTCTCGAGCACTTTGGCAGGCCAATAGTTGGCCCTGATCCAAATAAACATGCTAACGCCAGTCAATGGCCAAATATTGGCACGGCCAGCTAGGGGCAGCATCCAAACACGCCCTATATGCCCAGTATGCTTGCTTAAGCTTCACAATACTGACCTTAGCAGTGTACCATGTTTTATATATCTTGGAACCTTGGGTATGCATTATTTCTTTTATTCAGGTTGATAATATGGCTTTCTGATGTATGCTTATTATTGTCAGGTCTATTTCCCAATTGAGCAAGAAATTGGAAAGGAAACAACAAGGCTCAGACCTCAGAGCTATTACTGATCTTTTTAGCAGCATTATTGAAGAACCTTGTTTTGATCAGTTTAGGTATGAATATAGTATTGTTGTTTAGATAAGGTAATTAATGTCATCCTGCTCTATAATTCAATATTGTGAAAACATGAGCAATATATATTCTTGCTGTAGACTCTAGAATGCTATAAGTTCTTAACTGGATCAGTAGGAAGAAGATCCAAATAGTTGTATAGTATGCATGTCGAGTGCATTGTGCTTGGTCCTTTCAATAAGTACTTGAATGAATTTCAAACCATTTTGAGAAAGCAGTGAAGTAGCTTTATTTCAGAATACTACTGCTTGTAAATGAACATCAGAAAAAAATAGATAGCAGAGATATGTTTTTGTCAATACTGAACTAGCTGTTCCATCCATGGCTGCATGCCTCTGAACATTTTATTCATCCCCAGAAGCATTCCAATCCAGTTCATTCTCTACCTCGCGTGATGCAGATGGCCATGTAAGGTCAATTTTATTTGTTGTAATAGGATCTTTCATTGCTTACAGTGATTCGTATATCTCCAGGAGTTCAAACTGGAAAAAGACGGAAGCCAACTTTAGGTACACTCACTATACCACAACACCAATATAGTGTCAGACGTTTGTTGGTATAAGTATGAAATTACCGTTAAACTGTTGGGTCGGTATAGCTGTCCAACGAACCATCGGTCGGGACTCCAAGTTTTACCAAGTACCAATCGGTCGGTATTCCTGTTTATATCTAACAAAATTCATCGAACCATTTGTCGGAATATATAGACCGGGCCTGCTTTGTTTCTCGCGCGCTCAAGCAGCCCACTACCGTGTCACACCCGGTTTTAGGAATAAAACCAGGTGAATCTCATATGTGCGTCAGGATCAAGTTTATACACATATGATAGATGTCATAAGTGAATATCCATAACCATGCATACGAAAGAGTATCAAAAGTATATTTATTACAATCTCAGAGTTGACACAAATGTCATAGCGGAAGACTTAAATAAACGTTTAACTAAACGAAACGAAATAACTCCATCTCCACGGGCAGTTGACTGAAGGACTCGCCTAGAATTCCTCAAAATCAGTAGTATAATCCTCAAAATTCTCCCAATCCGAGCAGCAGTCCAAGTGTGGTTGATGCAATATAAACAAACAAGCATGAGCACATGTCGTACTCAACAAAGTTTGGAAATAAATGACATGTTAGGCTTTATAAAGTGGAAGGCTGAAAGGATAGCTGCATTAAGCACTTTTAGATGGTCAAATTTTATTAAGCATCTATTAACTAGCAAATATAAGTATATACCAACCACAATTAAATGATAACATAAACCCATCAAATTCAGGTAACCACAATTTAGATCATAGTCTGATAGATTAATCATGTGAGGGTCCAGGCCGCTCATGACCATGAGCACGGCTGTTATAACAGTTTTACACTCTGCAGAGGTTGTACACATTCACCATAAGCCGTGATTCCCATTGGCCGAAAGCATGTACCCTTCCCACACCACGTGGACCGAATACTGGGTTTCACTATGAGACCTTTATAAAGATACTCTAATAAGTGATAGTTTGCTAAGGCTTCCGGTTCAGGAGCAAAGCATAACCCTCCCTAGTGAGTCGCGTATCTTAGCAAAGCCTACCGCTCAAGAGGACCGGGCTATACCTCGTCAACCGCCGCACCTCTTGCCCCTTTTGGGTAAAACTATCCCAAACCAGAATACCTAATTAGTCAGTCAAAGCCAGAGCCACATAGCACTTATGGTTGCACTGTTTTCCTGGGTGGTCGCTCCATGTTCCAATGAAAAGATGTGATCTTGTCATTATTTAATTAAAAGATAATAGTGGAACATAGAGTAGGGATTTCATTAGATCAATCCCAGTTGAGCAACTAAGCATCATCTACTAGTCAAAATTAGTTATATAACCCTGCTGCAAGGTATGGTAAAAAGACTAGGAAAATCCTTAATGGGACCCAGCAATATTAATGCAAGCAATAAATAAACGGTGTAATTAAAATGCATGTCATTTAGGTATAAACGGGCATGATCAAGGAATACTTGCCTTCTTTTCAACCCTGCTGCTGCTCAAACTCTTCAACAGCTGGTTCTTCAAACACTTCCTCGAACGACGCGTTTCTTATACGCCACACACGAACACATACAAGAAACAATACAATAAATAAGAAACAGTACACCAAACAATTCCAACAGAAGAAAACAACACAAAACTAATCTACGTGTCACCACGAACGCGTGAGCGCGAGAATCACTAAAATCGGAGTTAAAACGCAAAAGATATGGCTTTTCTAAGGTTGAAGGACTTGCTGGCAAAGTTTTAAAAGTTCGAGGGGTTTAACTGCGAAAATCTGGGGGCTAAAACATAATTTTGATAAAAACTACGAGGGTTTTCATGTAAAAATGTAAAACTTCAGAGTGTTGCTAGAAAATCTGGGGGCTAAAACATAATTTTGATAAAAACTACGAGGGTTTTCATGTAAAAATGTAAAACTACGAGGGCTAGAAATTCCAATTAAATCATAGAAAATTTATTTAGGCCTTAATAAATTCTAGAAAAATTCAGAGTGTTGCTACAATTTAATGGTGATGAATTTTAGGGTGTTACAAACCTACCCCCTTAAAGAGAATCTTGTCCTTGAGATTCAGATGAATTGGAGAAAATCCGAGGGAA
Source organism: Echinochloa phyllopogon (assembly GCA_033239725.1). Taxonomy (NCBI): domain Eukaryota; kingdom Viridiplantae; phylum Streptophyta; class Magnoliopsida; order Poales; family Poaceae; genus Echinochloa; species Echinochloa phyllopogon. The sequence continues at coordinate 8,525,236 of BTCW01000016.1, read as the reverse complement.
CTCTGCCATCAACTCATCCTCTCTTTCCCAAGTTGCCTTGCTTTCTCCATGATGACTCCATTGAACTTTACACATCTTAATCACTTTACTTCTAGTAACTCTCTCAGCAGTTTCCAAAATCTTAGCTGGATATTCCATATAAGTTAGGTCATCTTGCACATTCAACTCATCCAAAGATAATTCTTTCTCAGGCACTCGAAGACACTTTTTCAACTGAGAGATATGGAAAACATCATGAACATCTGACAATCTAGATGGTAGTTCCAATTGGTAAGAAACCTCACCTTTCCTATCAACAATTTTGAAAGGTCCAATAAAACGAGGAGATAGTTTGCCTTTTACCTTAAACCTTTTCAAACCTCGAACAGGAGAAACTTTCAAATGCACATAATCACCTACCTCAAAGGTTAATTCCCTTCGTCTGGTGTCTGCATAACTCTTCTGCCTGGACTGAGCTGTTCTCATGTTCTCTCTAATGATCTGAACTTGTCAGCTTCCTGCAGAATTTCTGGCCCAAACACTTGACTTTCACCTGTTTCACTCCAATATAAAGGTGTTCTGCATTTCCTAACATAAAGGGCTTGGAAAGGAGCCATTTTCAGACTTGCCTGATAACTGTTGTTATATGAGAACTCTGCATATGGAAGACTCTTATCCCAACTGCCTTCATGCTTCAAGGCACAAGCTCTCAACATATCCTCCAAAATCTGGTTAGTTCTTTCTGTCTGACCATCTATCTGTGGATGATAAGCAGAACTGAAATTTAACTTTGTATCCATGGACTCATGCAACTTTTGCCAGAATCTAGATGTAAACTGAGTACCTCTATCAAAAACTATCTTATTAGGCACACCATTCAGACAAACAATTCTGGACATATACAACTCTGCAAGTCTAGCACTAAAATGAGTAGTTTTCACTGGAATAAAATGAGCTACCTTGGTCAATCGATCCACTATGACCCATATAGAGTCATATCCAGCACTAGTACGAGGTAAATCAACTATAAAGTCCATACTAATCTCTTCCCACTTCCACTCAGGTACCTTGAGAGGTTGAAGCAAACCTACCGGTATCTGATGTTCAGCCTTAACCCGCTGACAGACATCACATAATGCTACATGAGCAGCCACATCCATTTTTAATCCATACCACCAATACCTTTTCTTCATTCCCTGGTACATCTTAATGCTTCGAGGATGGATTGAATATGCAGAATCATGAGCCTCTCTCAATATTTTCTCCCTAAGATACTCGATATCAGGTACACATATCTGTTTTTGGAATCAGATCGTACATTGCTCATCTTCGGTGAAATCTGGAGCTTTTCCTGCTAACATAGTTTCCTTGATTTCTTTTATCTTCTCAACCGAAAGTTGACCCTTTCGAATCTCCTGCTCAAGTGTAGACTCAATCTCCATAGTCACACTTTCTGCCTGATTAAGAAATCTTAAGTTCAGCCTTTCCAACTCGGCACACAACTCTGCTGGCAACTAACGACCAAGCACTAGATTAGCTTGTGACATTCTGCTCAACGTATCTGCAACCACATTTGCCTTGCCTGGATGATAGTTGATTCCCAGATCATAATCCTTGATCAATTCCAAGCATCTTCTTTGCCTCAAGTTTAAATCCTTCTGAGTGAATATGTACTTCAGACTTTTATGATCAGTATACAACTCACATCTGTTACCCAAGATATAGTGTCTCCATATCTTCAAGGCATGAACAACAGCTGCTAGTTCCAAGTCTTGAGTAGGATAATTTAGCTCATGTTTTCTCAACTGCCTTGATGCATAAGCTATCCTGCATAAGAACACAACCAAGTCCTTTTCGAGAAGCATCACAATATATGTCAAAATTCTTGTGAATATCTGGCATAGCAAGCACTGGGATTATAGTCAACTTCCTTCTCAATTCTTCAAAGCTGGCCTGACAAGCTTCTGACCAAATAAATTCCTTGCCTTTCTCTAATAGCGATGTAACGGGTTTCGCTATTTTAGAAAAAGCCTTCGATGAATCTCCTGTAATATCCGGCCAATTCCAGGAAGCTTCTGATCTCAGACACAGAAGTCGGAGGTTCCCAATCCAACACATCCTTGATTTTGCTAGGATCCACTGCAATACCTCCACCAGTAACAACATGACCAAGAAAGGATACTTGATTCAACCAAAATTCACATTTACTAAACTTGGCATACAACTGGTTTTCCCTGAGAGTCTGCAATACTAACGTCAAATGTTCCTCATGTTCCTCCTCATTCTTAGAGTAAACCAGAATATCATCAATGAATACCACCACAAATTTATCCAAAAACTCCATAAACACCTTATTCATCAGATACATAAAGTAGGCAGGTGCATTTGTCAATCCAAAAGACATCACTGTGTATTCATATAATCCATACCTGGTGGTAAATGCTGTTCAAGGAATATCTGAGCGTCTGATTCTCAATTGATGGTAGCCAGATCGCAAATCAATCTTGGAGAAAACCTTAGCTCCTCGCAACTGATACAATAAATCCTCAATTCTGGGTAAAGGATACTTGTTCTTGATTGTTACCTCATTTAAAGAACAATAATCCACACACAACCTCTGAGTGCCATCCTTCTTACCAACAAAAATAACAGGTGCTCCTCAAGGTGAAGAACTAGGACGGATATAACCCTTATCCAATAATTCTTTAAGTTATTTCTTAAGTTCTTCTAGTTCATTAACAGCCATTCTATAGGGTCTTTTAGAAATAGGAGCAGTACCAGGTAAATGCTCAATAAGAAACTCAATGTCTCGATTGGGTGGCATACCTGGCAAATCATCTGGGAAGACATCTGGAAAATCACAAACCACTCTAATGTACTCAAGCGGTGCTCCCTTTAGCTGATTAACCGTACCATCTGCCGTGCGGGTACTGTAGCAACAAATTCAACCTTTTCTCCTTGAGGGCTTGTTAACAACACTGACCTCTTGGCACACTGAATTATCCCATCGAATGCAGCCAACCATCCCATTCCAAGTATGACATCAATCCCCTCAGATTTCAGGACTACCAGATCAGCAGGAAAATCTATCCCTACTATTTTCAAATTAACATGAGGGCAGATAAAAGTGGCTTTCAAGATTCCTCCAGGGGAGCTGACTATCATATCACGCTTCATGGGGTGCATGGGTATGTTATGGCTAGCTACATACTGAGCAGTAATGAAAGAATGGGATGCTCCAGAATCAAATAAAACTGATGCAGGGGCTGAGTTGACAAGGAACATACCAAGTACCACGTCCTGAGCCTCCTGCGCGGTCTCTGGGGCAACGTGGTTCACCCTACCACGTATCTGGTTCTGCTGACCTCTGTTGCTCTGGGGCATCTGGTTTCCATTCCGATTGTGCTGCTGAGGAGGATTCTGTCTAGGTGCACTGCTACTCTAGCGCTGCGGAGTCTAAGCATTCCTCTTAGGACAATTGTTGGCAAAGTGACTCGGATCTCCACATATGTAGCAAGCATGAGGGGTAGTAGCACTACCTGGTGCAGGGGTCTTCCCTGGTGTCTGAGTTGGGGTGGTCTGGCGGTTCTGCTGAAAGATTGGGCGCTGGGGTGGAGGTGCTGAGCGCTGACCCTGATTCTGCCCAAAGTTACCCCCTTGCCCACCAAAGCGAACGGGCACGCCCTGCTGAGGCTGTTGGAAACGAGGGCGAGTGTTACTGCTTGACTGTCCTGAGGCTAGAAATTTCCTCTTTTGTTCCCCCAACTCACGACGCTTGTGCTCCAATCCAATAGCCTTGTCCACCAACTTCTGCAATGTTGGGAAGGTGTGAGCCATGAGCTGATACTGGAGCGGTGAGATCAATCCTTCCAAGAACAGCTCCTGCTTCTGCTCATCTTCCTTCACCTCATCTGGGCGTAGCGAGACAACTGAATGAACTTGTCCCTGTACTCGCTGACTGACATCCCCCCTTGCTTGAGAGAGAGGACCTCCTTTAGCTTCATGACACCGGCAGGGATACGATGACTCCTGAAGCTGTCCTTGAATTCCTACCAGGTGATAGCATTAGGGGTGGAATGAGCAGCATGGTAAGCATCCCACCAATCTGAAGCTGATCCCTCCAAGCGGCCTGAAGCATACAAGACATTCTCCTTGTCATTACACTGAGCCATATCTAGCTTCTTCTCAACGGTCTTCAACCAATCATCAGCGTAAAGAGGATCTGAAGAATGTGAGTAGGTATGGGGCTTGTGGCTCATGAACTCCCGATGCTTGTCCCTTGGCTTGTTGTTGTTGTTGTTGTTGTTGTTGTTGTTGTTCAGCTGAGCTTGAATGCCTGCCATAGCAGTAGCCAAGTTCTGGAGGATCTGAGTCTGGTTGGCAAGGATCTGGTCCATTGCGGCGGGTGGTGCTTGATTCGGCGGGGGATTGGAATTGGGGTTGGCACGTCCCTGGCGAATCACAGCTGGTCGATCCTCTCCACTTCCAGACCTGGTGTTCACCATATGATGGTTAGAAACATGAGATTCAGACGGTGGCAGATAAAAGCATGCATAGAAAGATTCAACACAGATAAGAATTTCTGATCTCAAAGGCAAATTCAGTGCATCACAATGGAAGTGCATCACAATGGAACGGCAGATAAAAGCATGCATAGAAAGATTCAACATAGATAAGAATTTCTGATCTCAAAGGCAAATTCAGTGCATCACAATGGAACAGGCGTAACTCTTATTCTGAACATTCAGAAATAATGATCTTTTTTTATATTGTAGATTACCAAATTTTTAAACTAACCCTACTTGAATCAACTCAATCGGACTTCTGTAACTCGAGATATTAAATAATTAAGACAACCACGTCAGAACTCGAGACAGATTCTGAACACTCCAATGAAACACCTGTATCTATCTGTCAGAATGTCCAAAAATCACGAAAAATTCCCAGAATATAGCTTATCCAGTCCTTAATCCAACCCAACTGATTTCATGTCAATCGAAATTCTGTAGCTTCAGAATTAAATCAAACAGTACCAAACAGTACCAGGATATCGAGTAGCGACGAGAACAGATTGGAACATGATATGGTTTATATGAGAGATAAAATAAAATAGATAATGAAATAAGTAACTAATGAAAACAGGGACCGAGATAAAACCCAAAATAGCTAAATTTATTGATTTAGTAATACTTAATTGTGGTCATCACTCCACAAATTAAGCACAGTCATTACAAAGAACCAAATCACATACTTGGCACAAAAACAAGCATCTCTAACACACTTAGAACAAGACTCGCCACACGGTACGCACGAGTCTCAACGATTCTAAACGTACCAAGCTAATAAATAGGACAACCTAACATATTGGGTATAGGTGGTGCAACTAGGTGATCCAAACGGATTCAAAGGTGGGGTGGCGAGTGAGCTGCTCGATCTTCATCGATTTCATCTAAAGGTGGGGGTGCTTCTCTCCTGAGTTCAGCTCTAAGCCTCTTGTTTTTCCTTCGTTCAGAAGTAAGTTCTTCACGCACCCTCTTTAGTTCTCTTGCAGTGCGAGTTCAGCATCGCAGTGAATGCCACTTGACTGATAAGCGTGGAACTCAGCACTCCGGGGACTTATGGCACCACACCCTCTAGTGTCTGGCTGTCTCTTAGGAAGATATGCCCAAGAGGTGTAATCCACCACTGCAGCCTCTTCAAAGCAAAGCACGGAGAGTGCCTGTCTAGCTGCATCCTCAATTCCAACTTCAAAAGTTGCTCTAGTGGCGATAGCATGGTGCACTCCAATCTCCTTGGTTCCTCCATTTTCATAGTCAGCCTCACGGATGTACACTGACACGTCCCACTCCTCTGGGTACTTCGGATGGGTTCTTCTTCTTCCACGGTATTCTATCTCCACATGATAGTGAAGACGAGCGAACATCGTCCGAAGTAGCATCAGAAAGTGAGCATGGTCTCTAGTGTGGTAGTGAACCGACGCAGTCCACCTAGCTGGTAGCGGAGGGGGTCCAACACTTCCCGCTGCTGATGCTACTGAAGAGTGCTCCTCCTGATTCACTTTCGGCTCCACCTCTTCAGCATCTTCTTCTTCGTGCACTGACGGGGGTGGAAGAGGGGAAGGAGTTCTAGCCATTCTACGAGCACCTTGTCTAGTCAAAACCATCTATGGGTTAGAAAGAAAGAGGGGTTAGAACAAATCTATAGATATCAAGACAAGGTAAGATAATAAATAAAATGGAATAGAAATAAAATAAAATGCAAGGAGGAGATAAATTATCAAGAGCAAGAATATAGTAAAATGAGAGCAAGGATAATTAAACCAAAACTGATTAAGCAAATTAATCCTTAAAGAATGACCATTGCTACCTAGGTTTTCGTCCTATAGTCAACACAGCTCTTGTACCACTTTTGTCACACCCGGTTTTAGAAATAAACCAGGTGCATCTCATATGTGCGCCAGGATCAAGTTTACACACATATGATAGACGTCACAAGTGAATATCTATAACCATGCATACGAAAGAGTATCAAAGTATATTTATTACAATCTCAGAGTTGACACAAATGTCATAGCAGAAGACTTGAATAAACGTTTAACTAAACGAAACGAAATAACTCCATCTCCACAGGCAGTTGACTGAAGGACTCGCCTAGAATTCCTCAAAGTCAGTAGTATAATCCTCAAAATTCTCCCAATCGGAGCAACAGTCCGAGTGTGGTCGATGCAATATAAATAAACAAGCGTGAGCACATGTCGTACTCAGCAAAGTTTGGAAATAAATGACATGCTAGGCTTTATAAAGTGGAAGGCTGCAAGGATAGCTGCATTAAACACTTTTAGTTGGTCAAATTTTATTAAGCATCTATTTACTAGCAAATATAAGTATATACCAACCACAATTAAATGATAACATAAACTCATCAAATTCAGGTAACCACAATTTAGATCATAGTTTGATAGATTAATCATGTGAGGGTCCAGGCCGCTTATGACCGTGAGCACGGCTGTTATAACAGTTTTACACTATGCAGAGGTTGTACACATTCACCATAAGCCGTTGTCACACTCGGCCCAGTTTGTATGGCCCAGTAGTGGCCCGTGAGTGCAGGATGCATGTGTTTAGTGCCGCATTGCTAGTTTTAGCAAGGGTGGAGGCAACTTATAAGCCCTTGTCTTACAGCCATAGCACCTTCGGGTTAACCCTTTTACACGAAGCGAGGACGAAAGTGTAAGCAGTGTGCTATGTGTACGCATGCACGCCCCTCGGAAGGGCTGTGCGGGGCGGCTTTGGAGGGCGGGGTGTTACAAATGGTATTAGAGCCGACCCTCGCGGTTGCACATACGGGTCAGTGTGCGGGCATAGGGCGCATGGCGCATGTGGCCCGGGTAGGGCATACGGCATGGACTATGGCACCGACACTGGACGTATGGTCGTGCGCTAAGGGGGAATGTTCCTGGACATTTGCCCGTGTGGGTGAGTTGTGCCGAGGAGGACGTCGGGATTTCTTTAAGGGGGGGTGTATGTCACACTCGGCCCAGTTTGTATGGCCCGTGAGTGCAGGATGCACGTGTTTAGTGCCACATTGCTAGTTTAGCAAGGGTGGAGGCAACTTATAAGCACTTGTCTTCCAGCCATAGCACCTTCAGGTTAACCCTTTTACACGAAGCGAGGACAAAAGTGTAAGCAGGGTGCTATGTGTACGCGTGCACGCCCCTCGGAAGGGCTGTGTGGGGCGGCTTTGGAGGGCGGGGTGTTACAGCTGTGATTCCCATTGCCCGAAAGCATGTAGCCTTCCCACACCACGTGGACCGAATACTGGGTTTCATTATGAGACCTTTACAAAGATACTCTAATAAGTGATAGTTTGCTAAGGCTTCCGGTTCAGGAGCAAAGCATAACCCTCCCTAGTGAGATTCACTAAAATCGGAGTTAAAACGTAAAAGATATGGCTTTTCTAAGGTTGAAGGACTTGCTGGCAAAGCTTTAAAAGTCTCAGGGGCTTAACTGCGAAAATTCGGGGGCTAAAACATAATTTTGTATAAAACTACGAGGGTTTTCATGTAAAAATGTAACACTTGGACCTCGGGCGCAATTTTAAAACTTGCAGGGGCTAAACTGAAAGAAAAAGGACCTAATTAGAAAAAGGACTGCGGGTTAATTTTGAAAACTTGGAGGGCCTTTTTGCAAAACGGTCTAGTTGACCAGTACTTGGCTCAGATTGACTTGGGGCTCAGGTGGAGCTCGGCCATTGGATCGACGCCCAACGATAGTGAATAGATTGGGCGGAGGGGTGACGCCGGTGACGACGGGAGCGGCGGCGCCGCTGTCGGACGCGGCGGAGGTTCGCCGGCGCGACGCGCAAAACGCGCTAAATGTTAGGATAAGTCTCTGTACTAGGTCTTTGTGGGGTTGTTTGTGTGGGGCTGCTGGTCCTGTGGTAGGACAGCACTTGGTCTTTGTGGGCTGCTGCTGGTCCTGATGTGTAGGACAGCAGTTAGCATCTTTGTACATCTTGTCTGGCTGGTCCTTGGAGGGCTGCAGTGCATGCTGGTTCTGCAGCACCTAAGGACAGCATCTTAGACTAGTTGGGACAGCAGTTGCTGCAGTTGCTAGTGGTCTTTGCTGCCCAGTTTGGACAGCATCTTGGACCAGCTTGGAGCAGCATCTAAATGGCATATGCTGGGCTGGTTAGCAGCCACAGCAGCCTATAAATATGTAAGTTCAGCCCCTTGGGCTAGTATCGCATTGTGAAGAGAAAACAGAAAATTGCCCCAACTTCGAGTGTGATCCTCTCTAGATGACAGTAACAATTGAGCTACTAACAACTGGTATCAGAGCCGTTCTTTCCTGCAGCCTAAGGATTTCTTGTTCTACTCCCTCTCCAGTCCACAAACAACCCCAGTCGGTAGCAGCAGCACCGGCTGTTCCAGCCCACTCTCCTCCCTCCGTGCAGACGAGCAGCAGCTCATCTGATGGAGGTTCCTCCAGGTGCAGCAGCCCCCATGCAGCGCGCCAGGTCCGGAGGTCCCTCTCTGCACTCGGTCGCCTCGAGCATACGGAGCCGGCAGTCAGCCGAGCTCGCTGCAGCAGAGGAGCGCGAACGAGCAACAATGGAGACCGCGGCGGCTGTAGCAAGGGCATCGAGGCTGCCAGCAGCGGAGTTGGCAGCAGCAAGGGCGGAGGTGGAGGCAGCAGCGGCGGCCGACGCAGCGCGTGCGGCAGCAGCGGAGGTCGAGTTGCTGCGCAGCGGCGCCGGCAGCTCCGTATCGGCTGAGGACACCGCCGATGCAGACCTCGAGGTGCTGGCTGGTGGTGCTGTTCGAGAGCGGGTGGAGCGGTCGATAGCCGCGCACGACAGCAGCGCTCCAGCAGGAGGCGCGCTCGACGGCGGCACTCCAGCAGGAGGTGCGCCCGACGGCGGCGCTCTCGCGGGAGGCACGCCCGGAGGCGGCGCTCCAGCAGGAGGCGCGCCCGGAGGCGGCGCTCCCGTGAGAGGCGCGCCCGACGGCGGCGCTCCCGTGGTAGGCGCGCCCGACGGCGGCGCTCCCGTGGGAGGTGCGCCCGGTGGCGGCGCTCTCGTGGGAGGCGCGCCCGGCGGCGGCGCCCACTACTTGGTGAGGGACGTCAGTTCCGGCACCAAGTGGCCCACCCTCACCAAGACCAACTACGTCGAGTGGGCTGCACTCATGAAGATCAAGCTTCAAGTGCGGCACATGTGGGAGGCGGTCCAGTCCAACGACGTCGACTTCGATGAGGATCGACGGGCGTTTGAAGCTCTCCTCAACGCAGTTCCGGACGAGATGTAGTTCTCGCTTTCCCACAAGAAGACTGCCAAGGAGGTTTGGGACGCCATTGCGGCGGCTCGCATTGGCAGCGACCGCGCACGCAAGTCCACCCTGCAGGCACTCCGCAAGGAGTGGGAGAGCCTGGCCTTCAAGCCAGGTGAGGATCTTGATGACTTTGCTATTCGTCTCGACTCTCTGCAGCGGAAGATTGTGCAGTTCGGGGACGACACCTACGGCGAGGAGAGAGCTGTTGAGAAGCTCTTCCGCTGTGTCCCCGAGAAGTACAGGAACATGGCTCGCTCGATCGAGTCTCTGCTGGACCTCTCGACGATGCCGGTCTTGGACGCGATCGGTCGCCTCAAGGTTATCGACGTCGACGAGCCACAGGCTCCCTCGGGGCCTGTCACCATTGGCGGCAAGCTTCATCTCACTCGGGAGCAGTGGGAAGCCGGCCAAGGTGACAGGAAGAAGGGGGAGTCTTCTTCCTCGACTCGAGGGCACAAGGTCGGCAAGCCTCGCAAGGTTCGCCGAGGCGGACAGGGTGGCGCTAGCAAGCGCAAAGACTCCCGCGACAACTCCTGCCACAACTGTGGCAGAACTGGCCATTGGGCCAAGGACTGCAAGCATCCGAAGCGCAAGGTCGAAGGACAGGCCCACGTCGCGCAGGCTCAGGCCACCGACGAGCCGGCCCTGTTCCTGATGCACGGGAGTGTCGAGCTACACTCCTCTCCCGTGCCGGACGTCACCGCTTCTCCACCTCGACGAGTCGCGTGCTCACGTCTTTCTTGGGAAGGACGTGAGCGAGGAGAAGATCGACGGCTGGTACCTCGACACCGGTGCCACCCACCACATGACCGGGCGGCGCGAGTACTTCTCCGACCTCGACACCACCGTGACGGGCTCCGTCAAGTTCGGGGACGCCTCCGCCGTGAAGATCGAGGGTGCAGGTTCCGTCATCTTCAAGGCAAAGACCGGTGAGCACCATGTGCTCACCGGAGTCTACTACATCCCGGCTCTGCGCAACTCGATCATCAGCTTGGGGCAGTTGGATGAGATCGGGTCGCGCGTGGAGATCGAGCACGGGGTGTTGCGGATCTGGGATCCTCGTCGTCGACTTCTCGCCAAGGTGAGCAGAGGGAGCAACCGCCTCTATGTGATCCATGCACATGTGGTGCAGCCTCTCTGCCTTGCAGCTCGACGGGAGGACGACGCGTGGCAGTGGCATGAGCGCTTTGGGCACCTCAACTTTGAGGCCCTGAGGCAGCTTAGTGCCAAGGAGATGGTGCGGGGCATGCCGCACATCGACCACGTGGAGCAGCTCTGCGACACATGTGTGCTGACAAAGCAGCGGCGACTCCCCTTCCCGCACCAGGCCACCTACCGCGCCGAGGAGAAGCTGGAGCTGGTGCACGGTGACTTGTGCGGTCCTGTTACACCGGCTACTCATGGAGGCCGGCGCTACTTCCTTCTACTTGTCGACGACGTCTCCCGCTACATGTGGGTAGTCCTCCTCGACTCCAAGGCAGCTGCTGCAGACGCTGTCAAGCGTCATCAAGCTGCTGCGGAGAAGGAGTGTGGCCGCAAGCTCCGTGTGCTACGCACGGACAACGGCGGCGAGTTCACGGCGGCCGAGTTTGCCGCGTACTGCGCTGACGACGGCATCCAGCGCCACTACTCCGCGCCGTACAGCCCGCAGCAGAACGGCATCGTTGAGCGGCGCAACCAGACGGTTGTCGGGATGGCTCGGGCCCTCCTCAAGCAGAGGGGGATGCCGGTTGTCTTCTGGGGAGAGGCCGTGGTGACGGCCGTCTACATCCTTAACCGCTCGCCGACCAAGGCGCTCGACGGCAGGACGCCGTACGAGGCTTGGCATGAGCGCAAGCCGGCGGTCTCCCACTTGCGGGTCTTCGGCTGCCTCGCTTTTGCCAAGGAGCTTGGCCACGTCGGCAAGCTCGACGACAGGAGCACTCCGGGAGTGTTCATCGGCTACGCGGAGGGCTCGAAGGCCTACCGTATTCTCGTCCCGACGACACAACGTGTGCGCACCTCGCGCGACGTTGTGTTCGACGAGGGCCAGGGATGGGCGTGGGACAAGGCGGTGGACGACGGCTCGACTCCGACGTACGACGACTTCATCGTCGAGTACGTCCACTTCGAGGGAGCTGGGGGAGTAGGCAGCTCTCCTTCACCGAGCGTGCCTACCCCAGTCCCCGAGTCTCCACCGACTTCGGCAGCACCACGCTCCTCGCCCACAACTCCAGTTGCGCCGAGTCCTTCGCCGACTTCACCGACTCCGACTCCTGCCACTCCGGCAGCACCGCGCTCGTCAGCCACGACTCCGGCTGCTGTGAGCCCTTCGCCCGCTTCGCCACAGCCGGCGACACCGCGCACTCCAGCGTCGACAGCCACCCCGCCGGGCACGTCTACATCAGCACCAGCTCATCTCGAGCACAGTCCGGTGGAGTTCGCTACCCCGCTCTCCCGCGACGAGGAGCGCATCGACGCGTACTACGACGGCGAGCCGTTGCGGTACCGTACGATGGAGGACATTCTTGGCGACCAGCCGGTGCCGGGACTGGTGCCTCACGACTTGGAGGCGCAGTTGCACCTTGCGTGCGACGACGGCGAGCCTCGGTCTTTCACAGAGGCCGAGGGACAGGCGGCATGGCGTGCCGCGATGCAGTCGGAGATGGACGCGGTTGTGGAGAACCGCACTTGGGAGCTTGCTGATCTCCCTCGTGGCCACCGCGCGATCACCCTTAAGTGGGTGTTCAAGCTGAAGCGGGATGAAGCCGGTGTCGTCGTCAAGCACAAGGCCCGCCTGGTAGCGCGCGGGTTCTTGCAGCAAGAGGGGGTCGACTTCGACGATGCCTTCGCCCCCGTGGCACGGATGGAGTCCGTGCGACTCCTCCTTGCACTGGCTGCCCGAGAGGGCTGGAGCGTCCATCACATGGACGTCAAGTCGGCGTTCCTTAACGGCGACTTGAAGGAGGAGGTCTACGTGCACCAGCCGCCGGGGTTTGTGATCCCCGGCAAGGAGGGCAAGGTGCTTCGTCTGCGCAAGGCCCTCTATGGCTTGCGGCAGGCACCGAGGGCGTGGAATGCCAAGTTGGATTCCACGCTCAAGAAGATGGGCTTCGAGCAAAGCCTGCACGAGACGGCCGTCTACCGGCGGGGCAGTGGAGGACATGCCTTGCTGGTGGGCGTCTACGTCGACGACTTGGTGATCACCGGCACCAAGGATGCGGAGGTGGCGGCATTCAAGTAGGAGATGAAGGCCACCTTCCAGATGAGTGATCTTGAGCCCCTCTCCTTCTACCTGGGGATCGAGGTGCACCAGGATGCCTCCGGGATCATGCTTCGACAGACCGCCTACGCCAAGCGCGTCGTTGAGCTAGCTGGGCTCACCGACTGCAACCCGGCTCTCACTCCGATGGAAGAGCGCCTGAAGCTGAGCCGTGACAGCACGGCGGAGGAGGTGGACGCTACGCAGTACCGACGTCTTGTGGGGAGCCTTCGCTACCTCGCCCACACACGTCCGGACTTGGCGTTCTCCGTCGGCTACGTTAGTCGGTTCATGCAGCGACCGACGACGGAGCACCAGCAGGCTGTGAAGAGGATCGTCCGCTATGTTGCGGGGACCCTCGATCACGGTCTCTTCTACCCGAGGTGCCCTGGGGAGGCGCACTTCGTCGGGTACAGCGACAGCGACCACGCCGGCGACATCGACACCAGCAAGAGCACAAGCGGGATTCTCTTCTTCCTCGGCGAGAGTCTCGTGAGCTGGCAGTCGGTCAAGCAGCAGGTGGTCGCACTGTCCAGCTGCGAGGCCGAGTACATTGCGGCCTCCGCCGCTTCGACACAGGTGCTCTGGCTTGCTCGACTGCTTGGTGATCTCCTCGGCAGAGACACTGAAGCGGTGGAGCTCATGGTGGACAACAAGTCTGCCCTCGCCCTGGCGAAGAACCCCGTTTTCCATGAACCGAGCAAGCACATCCGGGTGAGGTACCACTTCATCCGAGGCTGCTTGGAAGAAGGGAGCATCAAGGCGAGCTACATCAACACCAAGGATCAGCTTGCGGACTTGCTCACCAAGCCTCTTGGGAGGCTCAGGTTCCTTGAGCTCTGTTCCAGGATCGGGATGGTTCAACCCTCCCACAAGACGACGCACAGGACTTAGGGGGAGAATGTCAGGATAAGTCTCTGTACTAGGTCTTTGTGGGGTTGTTTGTGTGGGGCTGCTGGTCCTGTGGTAGGACAGCACTTGGTCTTTGTGGGCTGCTGCTGGTCCTGATGTGTAGGACAGCAGTTAGCATCTTTGTACATCTTGTCTGGCTGGTCCTTGGAGGGCTGCAGTGCATGCTGGTTCTGCAGCACCTAAGGACAGCATCTTAGACTAGTTGGGACAGCAGTTGCTGCAGTTGCTAGTGGTCTTTGCTGCCCAGTTTGGACAGCATCTTGGACCAGCTTGGAGCAGCATCTAAATGGCATATGCTGGGCTGGTTAGCAGCCACAGCAGCCTATAAATATGTAAGTTCAGCCCCTTGGGCTAGTATCGCATTGTGAAGAGAAAACAGAAAATTGCCCCAACTTCGAGTGTGATCCTCTCTAGATGAGAGTAACAATTGAGCTACTAACACTAAAAGCCACCAAACTCGGCGCAAATTGGACCTAGAGAACCGGGAGGAGATGGCGACTTCACCAATGGGCTTCTTGGCATCCGAGAGCCGGCGACGGCGGGCGACGACGACGAGGGGCGGCCGGCGGCGCTGGAGCAACGACGACGAGCGATTTTGCGTGGTGCGGAGCGGGAAACGAGACAAGAGCAGCACGGGAAGATTCCCTACCTCAAGACGACAATCAAGGTAGGGTCTAGCGGAGCGGAGATGCACCGGAACGCGAGATCGACGGAGGCGGCCGAGGACTCAGCGCAGCGGCAGCGGCGCGAGCGGCTGCAAGGGTTCAGAGCGGCGGCGAAGCGCGAAAAGGAGCGGGGGCAGTCGCGGAGCAACGATGCGCGTATAAGTGGGGGCTGGGCCCACGTACCTTGGCGTGCGTGCCCCAAGCTCGATTGGACTCGAGTCCGACTCGAGGACGACGGCACCGACAGGCGGGGCCCGCCTGGTAGCGACCTGAGCGGGAGGAGGAAGCGGGCCGGCGCGGGAGTGACGGGCCGCGCGAAGGAGCTTGGCCGGGAGAGGAGCGGCCGAGGAAACGGGCCGGCTGACTGAGACGAAGAAAAGTAGAGGGGGCAAAATCGGACGGGCCGAGAATTCGAGGGGCAAAAGTAAACTCGATAGAAAACAACTATTCTAAACATCAAACAAATTCAAATTAAATTTGAATGTAAACAGAATTTAAATTCCAACTTAATTGAACAGCAAGCAAAAGACAAATGCAACAGCATGAATGCATAACACACTTATTTTGACTAAAATTATTTAATATGATATTTAAATTGATAAAAAGCTAGAAATTCCAATTAAATTATAGAAAATTTATTTAGGCCTTAATAAATTCTAGAAAAATTCAGAATGTTGCTACAATTTAATGGTGATGAATTTTAGGGTGTTACATACCGCGCGCAAACAGTACCCAGCGGCCCACCGGTCAGCCTCTCTCCTCAGATTAACAAACCCGCACACTTCTCCAATTTCTCTGCTCTAGCGCCGCCGCCACTCCTTTCACCGCTGCGCGCCACATTCTTTTGCGGTCGCTGCATTCCGCGCGCTCGCCCCTCCCAAATCACCGGCGCGTGCTCAGCTCCCTCCCAAAATCGCTGCAGCGCACGCTCAGCTCCCTCCCAAATCCCCCCTGCCCCTCTCAAATCCCGCTGCCCCTCCCAAATCTCACTGCCCCTCCCTCTCTCAAATCCTGCTGCCCCTCACACTGCATTCTCCAACAGCACTCCACTGCCGCCGGAATCTCCTCTGCCACAGCACCGGCACCAGCGTCTAGCTCGTCCAGCGGTGGTCTCTCATCTCCCCTCCTGCTGCTCCTCAACTGGATCTATCTGGGCTCACATCGATCCTGCAGGTTGGTGAGTAATCCTAGTGATAGGTTTATGTGGATTACCCAAATCTCTCCTCCGTATTCAGGTAGCTGTGGATTTATGTGTAGGTGAGATGCTGCCATCGAACTGGCCACGGCTTACCCATTCCTGCTGACCAGATCTCGCCTCCCCTGAAGCAAGTCTTGTTGGCTGAGGCCGCCCACGATCGGCTGCACTGACGCCGTTTTTTCATTAGGTGATGTACTTCTTCCTGTCCCTAGTAATGTTGCATACGTCAATGGAAATTTGGGGGATTTTAAGGCTTCAGGCCATCAAAGGATTTGGGTGAAATTATTCATTGATGTGCTTACTTGCTTGTCAAATCTCTGATCTGCTATGATGTTCTGATTCCATTCTGACTTTGCAGCATTGAAACAAGAGTTGGCACTTGCAAAGTTCAGAGAACTATCAATTATCTTCTTCTGACAAAGGAATAAGAGGTAATACCTATGGTCCTTGTTTTCATTGAACCATTTTTCCTGGGTTTCCAGGATGCACTGTTAAACAAAACTAAATAAAGTCTTTCCATTCTTTTATTTATCAAAGTGCTGCCTGACGATTCTAGTGTTTGGATTACTCTGCTAGCTTCATTGCATAGTAATTGGAAAACCTGCAGATTGGGAATATGCTACTGCTGTGATTATTTGCATACAACTTTGTCATAGTGTAGTTAGTGAGTTAATTATGTGAGATAGTAAATGTTTATGGTGGCATTATAGAATTTAACACTCATCTGTTATTCTATCTGAACATGGCTGGTAGTTTTAGTATGTGAAAATCTGAATGCCATTTGTATATATATACTGATTTAATCTTATGCATATTATCGATCACTACAGCTACTCAACCTGAAGCTGGACGAGCACTTGTGCCTTGTCACGGAGCCCACGTGCATGAGGCATTTGAAGAATACTGGCTGGAACTCACCTTGTGATCGGTATGAGTCCCTTTAATTTATGTTAAATTAGAGTCAATTTATGGAAATGAGGACATCAACATGGGCATTGTCAAAGTGTGCAGCTATTTTATTGCTATGATATGCATTTTTATTTCTTTCTTCATTTTTTTCATTAAAGATAATTAGTTGTCCACATAGACGGTGATGGATAAATCATTGATCGATGATGATGCTAGGTACAGAAAAATCATTTCACAAATTCGTAAACTGTTATCTATGTAAAACAAGATTTAATCTAAAATTTCATGTAGGCACAGCAAGGTATATTTGCAAGGGGTGAACAGTTTCTTAGCTTTTGCATTCAGCAATAGGCAACAAGATATTATGCCCTTGTACAAAGTGTGTTAACTCATTTTGGAAAGAGGCAACCGAAGGACGATAGGACTTGATATGTGATGGGTTTCTAAAAGGGTACAGATTATGGAATTTGCATGGAGAATCTAGATCTTTTGTGAATAATGTTAACCATGATAGTGCTGAGGTGATGGAGGAGTCTAGTCAGGATGATGACATATCTGATTTGCTTAGAGATTTAGCTGCTGGTTTAGATGATAGAGGAGATTTCGATGACAACACTTCTGTTCTTGAACCTTGTGCTGAGCTAGTTGCTCTTCAAAAGTTGATAGAAGAAAACAGCAAAGAGTTGTTCCCTAATTGCAAGAAATATACTCAGCTGTGTTTCCTAGTTAGATTACTCCACATTAAACTTCTTGGAGGATGGACCAATAGATCTTTTAACCTGTTACTAGATCTACTTAATGATGCACTCCCTGAGGGTTCAGGACTACCTAGAAACTTTCATGAAGCTAAGAAAACAGTGAAAGCTATAGGAATCGGGTACACTAGTATTCATGCCTGTGAAAATGACTGCATTCTCTATTGGAAGGATGATGCAAAATTGAATTCATGTCCAAAATGTAAGGTGTCACGGTGGAAGTCTGTGAGGAAGAGCCTAGATGGAAAACATGTATATAAGGTTCCTAGGAAAGTCCTTCGCTATTTTTCAATAAAGAAAAGGCTCCAAAGGTTATTTTTGTCCTCTAAAACAGCAAGTCTAACTAGATGGCATGATGAAGGCTGAAAAAAGATGGTTTACTAAGGCATCCTGCAGATTCACCTCATTAGCGGGACTTTGAGAAAAAATATCTAGAGTTTGCTAAAGATAGCCGAAATATTCATATAGCATTTGCCACTTATGGTTTTAATCCATATAGAAGTATGAATGTGTCCTACAACGTTTGGCCTGGTATTTGTATGACGTACAATTTCCCACCTTCAATCTGCATGAAGCAATCAAATTTCATCGTTTCTTTGTTGATTCCTGGTCGACATGGTCCTGGTAGTGATATGGATGTTTATTATCAGCCACTTGTTTATGATCTATTAGATATGTTTGAAAATGGAGTTAGAACATATGATGCTTCAAAGGGTGAATACTTCCAGTTGCAGGCAGTAGTATTATGGACTTTCACTGATTTCCCAGGTCTAGGCTATGCGTCTGGGTCTGTCACAGCTGGTGAAGCTAGCTTGTCCTGACTATCACTCTTATACATGTTCAATGCAACTTGGTAATGGTAGCAAGACTTGCTATATGGGTCATCGTAGATTCCTACATGAAAATCACCCATTTAGGTTTGATGCTGATAAATTTGGGGAAACTGAGTTTAGGCCAGCACCTACTCCACTCTCAGGAGAGCAAATTTTAGAGTACACTAAAGATCTTAATACAATCTTTGGAAAGGACCCAACTGGAAAGAAGCCAGCAAGCAAGAGACGTAAGGAAGGGCAGCCACTAGTTATTTTCAAAAGGAGATCTATTTGGTTCAAACTTCCTTATTGGCAAGATTTAATGTTGCGATATAATTTTGACTTCATGCACATAGGAAAAAATGTGAGCGAAAGCTTAGTTAATACATTCATGGGCACTGATAGGAAATCCAAGGATAATCTGAATTCTCGGTTGGACATTCAAGCTCTTGGTATTAGAAGTGATATTCACCCTGTTGAAGTTGAAGAACAATTATATTTGCCACCTGCACCATACTCAATGAGTCCTAATGAGAAGAAATTATTTTGTCAAGTACTAAAAGGGGTGAAGTTTCCTGATGGTTATGCATCTGACATAGACATAATATACATGTTAATGAGAGAAAGATATTTGTGCTTAAGAGTCACGAGAGCCATATTATTCTTCAACACTTGCTGCCACTTGCTGTTAGAAAAATATTGCCTGAAATAGTTTGTGCTGGTATGATTCGAATATGCAACTTTTTCAAGAAACTTAGCTTGCCTGTCATTCGAATAAGTGATATGGAAAGTCTAGAGGCTGAAATAGCTGAAACCTTGAGCTTTCTTGAGACTATATTCCTTCCGTCATTTTTTGATATTATGGTACACTTGATGGTACATCTCCCTGCCCAAGCAAGAATAGCTGGTCCAGTCCATTTTCGCAGCATGTGGCCTATAGAGAGGTAATTTTATTAGGCATATTATAGCATAGTTGCTATTTGGGATATTTTCCATGTATTCCTCCAACCCTAATGGGTGGGTATATAGTTATCCATACATGGGCCTAGATGGGCCTATTACAACTCTATACTCCAACACCCCCCCGCAGTCTGAACTACCGACGCAGCGGTGTTCAAGACTGGACAACAAAGAAAGACACCACACAACAGGGCCCCCGCAGCCACAACTAGCCACCTGCTATGTTGAGGCTGGTGCGAAACTCCGAGAACGTCGAGGAGGGAAGACCCTTCGTGAAGATGTCTGCAAACTGGGAGGTGGTCGGTACATGGAGGACCCGAACATCGCCAATGGCAACCCGGTCGCGAACGAAGTGTAAGTCGATCTCGACATGCTTCGTCCGCTGATGCTGAACTGGGTTGGTGGAGAGGTACACGGCGCTGACGTTGTCGCAGTAGACAAGTGTGCTCTTGACGAGCGGGCTGTGAAGCTCCGCCAAGAGCTGTCGAAGCCAGGACGCCTCGGCCACGCCGTTAGCAACAGCCCGGTACTCCGCCTCGGCACTGGAGCGGGAGACAACCGGCTGTCGCTTGGACGACCAGGAGACAAGGTTGCCGCCTAAGAAGACGGCGTACCCTGAGGTGGAGCGGCGAGTGTCCGGACACCCAGCCCAGTCAGCGTCGGTGTAGACGACAAGCTCAGCAGGAGGAGACTGGTGGAGGACCAGCCCGAAGTCAACCGTGCCACGGACATACCGAAGGAGGCGCTTCATGGCAGTAAGGTGAGACTCCCGGGGATCATGCATGTGGAGGCAAACCTGCTGAACAGCATAGGCAAGGTCCGGCCTGGTGAAGGTGAGGTACTGCAAGGCTCCCGCAATGCTCCGGAAAGCAGTAGGATCAACGACTGGAGTACCCGCATCAGCAGACAGCTTCGACTGAGTGTCGACAGGAGTAGAACATGGCTTGCAGTCCGACATGCCAGCCCGCTCCAGGATATCAAGAGCATACTGTCGCTGGTGAAGGAAAAGGCCAGAAGGGCGAGTCTCCACAGTGACACCCAAGAAGTGGTGGAGCTGACCCAAATCCTTCATGGCAAACTCCTGCTGCAGAGAGGAGATGATGCGCCGAAGCAACTGCTGACTGGAGGCAGTGAGAACAATATCATCAACATAGAGCAGCAGATATGCAGTCTCATCACTATGTCGATAGACAAACAGAGAAGTATCGGACTTGGCCTCCGTGAACCCCAATGTCACCAAGAATGTGGCAAACCGAGAATACCAAGCCCGAGGAGCCTGCTTCAGACCATACAGAGACTTGTTGAGCCGGCAGACCAGGTCCGGACGACTGGAGTCCACGAACCCTGCGGGCTGGCTACAGTAGACAGTCTCGGACAGAGTGCCATGGAGGAAGGCATTCTTGACGTCGAGCTGGTGCACAAGCCACGAACGAGAGAGAGCAATCGAGAGGACCGTGCGCACTGTAGCAGGCTTCACCACGGGACTGAATGTCTCATCATAATCCACTCCAGGCCGCTAAGTGAAACCCCGGAGAACCCAACGAGCCTTGTAGCGCTCGAGAGTACCATCAGCCCGACGCTTGTGCGTCCAGATCCACTTGCCCGTCACCACATTGCAACCAGACGGACGCGGTACGAGGTCCCACGTCTGGTTGGCAAGAAGCGCCTCGTACTCCTCTTCCATCGCGCGACGCCAGTTGGGATCCGCCAGGGCGTCGCGGACAGAGGAGGGCACCGGGGAGATCCGCGGCTCATTCTCGGTGACAGAGAGAGCCGCGGGTCGGAGAACACCAGCCGCCTGCCGAGTCACCATGGGGTGCACATGGCGAGGGTCTCGATGGAGAATCGGCGGGTGGTACACGGTCGGCTCGACACGGGAGCAGGGCGGCGGTGGTGGAGGTGGTGGAGGCGGTGGTGGAGGCGGTGGTGGAGGCGGTGGTGACGGCCCCGGTGGAGGTGTCGGTGGAGACGGGGCCGTCAGACGACGCTCGAAGACGCGCACAGGGTGCGCGTATCGAGCAGGAGCCTCCGAGCCCGGAGCCGGAGGACCGGGTGCCGGCCCTAGTATCGAGCGACGCTGGTACACTCGGACCGGCTCGGCGAAGCGCGCCGGGGCGCCGGGGCCCGGAGCCGGAGAACCGGGCGCCGGTCCTAGTACCGAGCGACGCTGGTACACCTGGACCGGCTCGGCGAAGCGTGACGGAGAGGTGGGGGGTGCCGAGGCCGCGCACGGCGCGGCGGGAGGCGCCGGTGCCACGCACGGCGGCGCTGCAGGCGGCACCGGTGCCACGCACGGCGGCACCGGGGCTACGCACGGCGGCACGGGAGGAGGGGCCGATGTCGCACCACGTAAACCTGCAGGAGAAGGAAAAGAAGGAAATGGTGGCTGAACCACCGGGTCAGAAAACATGGACTCCAACTCAGTCTCAGGAGAAGGTGAGGGGAAGGTGGAGTAAGGAAAATCCGACTCGTTGAAGACAACGTGTCGAGAGATAATGACCCGGTGAGAGGTGAGGTCATAGCAGCGGTACCCCTTGTGGTCAGGGGAGTAACCAAGGAACACACAACGTGTCGAACGGGGCGCCAGCTTATGAGCAGCAGTGGCGGTGATGTTAGGGTAACATGCACAACCGAAGACACGAAGGTGATCGTAGGTAGGAGGTGTACCGAAGTGAGCGTGGTGGGGAGTAGGAGCAGGACAAGCAGTGGAAGGGAGGCGGTTGAGAAGGTAGGTGGCGGTGTGGAGGCTCTCAGCCCAGAAGCGCGGGGGCAGAGAGGCCTGGATCAGAAGGGTGCGCATGACATCGTTCGTGGTGCGAAGCATGCGCTCAGCCTTGCCGTTCTGAGCGGAAGTGTACGGACAAGACATGCGCAGCTGAACACCCCGAGAGAGGAAGAAAGAACGAGAGGTGTGGTTGTCGAACTCACGCCCGTTGTCGCACTGAACGGCCTTGACAGTGAGACCGAACTGAGTGGACACCCAGGCAAAGAAGTGGAGGAGGGTGGGAAAAGTCTCGGACTTCGCGCGTAAAGGAAAAGTCCAGGAGTAATGGGAGAAATCATCAACAACCACAAGATAGTATTTATAGCCAGAAATACTGGATACAGGAGAGGTCCACAGATCACAGTGAATAAGATCAAAAACATGCGAAGCATGCGAAGAAGAAGAAGAAAAAGGAAGCCTAACATGACGACCAAGCTGGCATGCATGACAGAAGTGCTCAGCTGAAGTCCTAGTACAAGAGATGTCTGCACTACGACTAAGCTGAGACAAAACATCCCGACCAGGGTGACCGAGACGGCGGTGCCAGGTGGTGGACGGAGTCATCGCCAAAGCAGCTGACGGAGGAGGCGCAACGGAAGACGGAAGGCGAAGAGTGTAAAGGGGCCCCTCGCTGTCACATCGGAGAAGAGGACGACGGGTGGCCAGATCCTTCACAGTAAGACCAGAAGTGTCAAATTCGATAGAACAAGAATTGTCAGCAGTGAATTGACGAATGGAAAGAAGATTGTGGACCATCTGAGGAGCTACAAGAACACTGGAAAGGCGAAAAGGACCAGAAGTAGAACCCACGGAGGTGACGGGAAGACAAGAACCGTCACCAACCATGATAGAAGTGGGATAGGAGGGATGGGGGGGATGGACAGATGAGAGTATACCAGCATCTGGAGTGGTGTGGAAAGAGGCCCCCGAGTCGGCGATCCACTCGGGACCAAGGGGTGGAGTCAGGCCCATGGTGCTGAAAGTCTGAGCCAGGGCAGCCTGATCCCACCCCGGCCAGGGCTGGGGCCAGGTCGGCCCAAGAGGAGGACCGGCAAACATGGCCGGCGACGGACGAGATCCTCCTCCCCCCTGCCCCGGGAAAGGCCACATCGAGATACGCCCTGACCATGGGTTGGCGAAGGATGGCCAGGGCATACCTCCAGGAGCAGGGGCAGAGGCAGGAGGAGAAGGGAACGTGGACGTCCTACGACGACCCCCACCAGGGCCACTACCGGTCGAGGAGGTACCACCACCGTGGCCACCTCCACGCCGACGGCTACCACCACGCTCCCGGCCCCTGCGCTCGCGCCCCCCCCCACCTCCGCTCGGCCCGGAGGGAGGAGGACCAAGAAGGGAGCTGGATGGAGAGGCAGAAGCCGGCGGTGTAGCTACCAGCGCCTTGGTGGTCGTGGAGGCAGACGAGAGCGGGGGGGCAGGCACCTTGGTGCCCCGAGTGAGCTCCTCCAAGACCAAGTCATCCCAGACCTGCAAAAAGGTGGGGAACGGCTTCTGGCGGGTGATCCATGTGCGCAGGTGGTCAAAGGAGTTGTTGAGACCCCGCAGCACATTGAGCACCAAGGTGGGCTCAGGCACCGGGTATCCAAGATCACGGAGAGCGTCCGCCTTGGTCTTCATCTGTCGGCAGAACTCGCCCACCAACAGGTCCCCCTGCTCGAACGTCCGGAAGGACGCTTCGAGCTGGAGGGCACGAGCCTCGGCATTGCCGAGGAACTGCCCCTCGAGGGCCAGCCACGCCTGGCGAGCCGTGCCGCCGCGGGTCCTGACGAGGTCCTGGAGATCAAGGGATATGGTCCCGTTGATCCAGGACATGACGACGCAGTCGAGGCGCTGCCACGTCAGGTCACGTGCCTCGACCGGCGTGTCGAGGAGGACGTGGTCGTCGAGGACGTAGCGGCGGAGGGCGATGAGGACCTGATCCCGCCAGCGGGCGTAGGAGGCGGACGTCGGGTCGAGGACGACCGAGACGAGGTGCTTGATGTGGAGCACGCCGGAAGCCTGGCTGTGCAGCTGGGCGACCGAAGGATCGGTCAGAGCCAGCTGAGAACCAGGGGACGGCGCCGGGCGAGAGGAAGAAGCTGCCTGCTCAACCACGGGAACAGCAGCAGAAGGAGGTGGCTGCTGACCCATGGAAGCGAGCAGGAAGTGCTCCGCCTCGGCCACCTGACGCGCCAGCGCATCGGCCGCGAGCTGCTCCCGCTCCCAGGCCAGGGCCGCTTCGCGGGCACGCGTTTGGGCAGCGGCGGCCTCCGTCTTGGCGGCGAGGAGGGCAGCAGCCAGTGCCGCGGCGGCCGGTGGCGCTCCTGCGAGGTGAAGCTGCTGCCCGCCGAGGAAGGTCGCTGAGGAGAGGGGCACATCGGAGGGATGCATCCCCAAGCCGTTCCATGAGGGGGGAAGGACCCCTGTCTGGGCAACGGCAGGCGGAGCAGGGGCGGGCGGAGCTGGGGCGGCGGCGGCGGCGGCGCCCGCGCGCGCAGGAGTGGCGACGGCGAGAGGAGCAGGGGCGGCCGCGGTGGCTGCGCCCGCGCGCGCAGGAGGAGAAGCGGCGGCGGGCGGAGCAGGGGCGGCGGCGGCGGCGGCCGCGCGCGCAGGAGGAGGAACGGCGGCGGGCGGAGCAGGGGCGGGCGGAGCAGGGGCGGCCGCGGCGGCAGAGCCCGCGGCAGCAGGCCCCACACCGGCGACCAGAGCGCGCGCACGCGCGTCCGCGCCAGCAGGGGAGGAGGGCGCGACGGCGGCGGCGTAGGAGAGGAGAGGAGGGAGGTAGGCAGAGAGGGGAGGGGGCGACGGCGGCCGGCCGTCCATGGCGGCGGCGGCGGCTGTAGAGGGGAGGAAGAACCTAGTCTGATACCATGCTATTTGGGATATTTTCCATGTATTCCTCCAACCCTAATGGGTGGGTATATAGTTATCCATACATGGGCCTAGATGGGCCTATTACAACTCTATACTCCAACAATAGTGAACAAAGATACTATTTTCATAACATTACCAATGTGCCTATTATTTATATCTATAGGTTTCTGATGAGACTGAAGGGTTCTGTCCATACAAAAAGTCACCCTGAGGGATCAATTATGGAGTGGTCTATGTTCACTGAGTGCCTTACGCTTTGCTCTCGTTATTTACATGGTGAGACCCAATTTAACCACCAAGTTAAAAATGATGAAGGTTGTAGTACAACTCCTTTCTTCCATAGCATTGGTCGAGGATTGGCTGGAAAGTCCATTGTCAATTTAGACCACAAGACATGGCTACAAGCCCATAGATATGTTCTCTTCAACTATGCTAATATAGGACCTTACTTAGAGTAAGTTATCTAAATCTTGACATCACATTATCACCTTTCTTTTCATTCTAAACTGATAAAATGGCCTTTGCAGCAAGCATTATCAGTATCTATCCTCTATTGGTCTTCAAAATAAAAAAGACATCACTCGCATCCTTTCATGAGTGGTTTAGGTTGCATGTAAGTAAGAATAAAGCATAGCTCGTGTTATTTGATATATGGATTTCACATTAACTTAACAGTAGTAATTCATAATCACAGGTGGAAGAAACATGTGAGACAGCACCAGATGAGATTAAAATTTTAGCTAAGGCGCCAATGATGATTGCAAACAAGTATAGTAGTTATACCATAAACGGATTCAATTTCCACACAGAGTCTTATGACAAGGGTAGACCTATTCAAAATAGTGGGGTTGCCATATGTGCAGAGTCAACAAACTTTGACATGGGCAATAATGATATTATTATATTAGGAACCAAGACTTATTATGGTATTATAAAGGAAATTCTTGAACTAAACTATCACCATAAAGGTAATGTGGTGCTTTTCAAGTGTGATTGGGTTGATAACCGTGTGCAAGACAAATGGGTAAAAACTGATCAGTTTGGGATCACAAGTGTCAACTTTAAGCATCTATTCAACACGGGTGAAAAAATATCAGATGAGCCTTTTATTCTAGCATCACAGGCTGTGCAAGTATACTATGTTCCCGATCCAGTTGATATTGAGTGGGTTGCTGTTGTTCAGTCTAAACCAAGAGATGTGCATGACTTCGATAATTTGGAAAGCGAGCACTTGGATAGTGATAATGGATTATTTGTTCCACTGCCTGATGTAAATGGAAATGTGACACTGGATATTGTTAATGGGATTGTCCCTTCTGTTAGAACAGACATAGATGGTATAATTGTTGACAAAAAAACCTAGAAAAGGGTCTAGAAAGTAAGTTTTATGACCTGGATTATTGTTGATTGTGGATTTTGGATTTTTTATTGTCCTTGCAAATATGATATTTTATTTTGCTTGTTTCAGGAAAAAAATGGCAAGCGCAAGTGGAAACAATGAGAATGGTCTTGCTTACGAGCAAGAGCGGTTTGCAAGGATTGCAAGCAATAAAAGGAAGTTGGATTCTCTTAAACTCCCTACTTTGAGCAATGTGGCTCGACATGGTCAAATTAAGAAAAGAACAAAGGTTTGTAGAAAATTTTTTTTTGCTGCAAGTCTATGCTTATTTCATAACAATTGTTTACAACATCATGTTTCTTTGGTGTAGAGAACTCATAACACAAGTGCTGCAACAACTGCATGTCATAATCTGCGCGCAAGACCCCAAAGAAATCATGCTGAGAAGAACACAAATGAGCAGAACAGTGAAGATGTTGACTGCGAGTCAGTTGGAGATTTTCTATGTGACAACAATGATATTGTATCATGTCATGTCCTTGTACATTTTTTCATATTTTAGTACTGAATAGAATCCATGTTACATTGAAGTATGTCTCCTTATAGCAACTAGTAAATAATAATCTGTCCTATGTTAAAAATTATCTGTAGCTGATTTAATCAGTGATCTACCAAAGAAGAAGAAAGGAAGGGGTATCACAAAATTGACTGAAATATTTTCAAGGACACCTGACATGCCAAAAATCAAAATACAACTCAATGAATATGGTCAGCCTGTTGGAAAGGAAGTTAAGAAGTTTTCTAGAGCTATTGGGTGTCTAGTGAGAAGGAAATTAAGAGTTGGTTCTGCTGATTGGAGGCTTGTGGATGCTACAAAGAAGTTTGAGGTTTGGACTGACATAAAGGTATTTTCCTGTTTGACTGTAGTACAGAATATTAGAGTATTACCCTAATCGTACTGATTGGTTACTTTTTCATGAGAAATCAGGACATCTATGATATTGATAATGCTACCTTCAACTGGTTTATGACTACTTGTGGAAGAAAATGGAAGGAATTTAAATCAACTCTAAAGGAACAATTTTTTATGGGAAACTTACAGTTGCAGAACTGAAGGCAAAACATGGTGAAAGAGTTAATGATGATGATTGGAAGTTTCTCGCAAACTATTGGAAGTCTTCTATATCTAAAGTGACAACCATGAACCTGATTCAACTCTCATTACTTGTTCTTCAATATTTGTGTAGAATTTAATAATATCTATCATAGGAACGTACGAGAATAGCGAAATTGAATCGTTCAAAGTTGGGAGTACACCATACAGCGGGCAGCAAGAGCTTTGCTTGTTCCGGGCATGAACTGGTATAGAAAACATATGTCATTATTTTTTGGTACATTACTGTGTTGCATTTTTTTATCCTGAAAATCAAAACACTTCTAGGGTGAGAACCTAGGGCGTCCTCCTTGAAGAGATGAACTCTATATCAAAACACATACAAGAAAGAATGGAGTTCCATCAAGGGATGCTGAATCAATTATTGTGAGTCTCTTTTTTAAAACAATTTCATATTCTCATATTATCTTCTCATGTATAAATATCCATGTTCCACATGTACAGAAAAGACTTGAAGAAGTTATTCAAGCCCATCCAGAGTTGAAGGAAAGAACAATTCAAGAAGGTGATGCATTTGCTGCTGCTTGTGGAAAAAAGGAGCCAAGAGGGCGTGCCCGTGTTTTGGGTCTAGGACCAACTCCCCAAGATGTTGGTACCCTAGTGCTGAAGTGTTACCAACCCACAAGGCTTCAAATGGAAGTGTTGGCCCGTAAAAAGGCTGAACAGGAGGTGGCTGTGACAATATGACTACTGTTTATGTGCAATTTTCAGAAAATTTCATACCGTGATTAATTGAATAATTTTAAAAGTTAATTTGGATGATTAGTCTTGGACGGTTGGTTGGAAAAGATACCTCTGATTTCCAACCATCCGTTGGTACAGATTTGTAACATATGGTCGGTCGGAGTATATGTGTCTGTCGGTACATCTCTACTGGCGTCTGATGATCGGTCGGTACAACTATAGTAGGTTGGTATAACTCTATACCGACGTCACTTACAGCGACTGAAACGTGTGGTCGGTATAACTTTATACCGACCCATGGTAGCTCGCTATAGAGGCTTATACCGACTCCATTGTAGTTTGTTTTATGGGGCTGTGGTATAGTGACTTCTTGCATTTTTAGAATCACTTCGGGTAGTAGAGATTGCTATATCATTTTGTGCATTCAAAGTTTTCTTTTATACATTGCTGAATCACTTTATGCATCTGAAGGGATAGAAAACTTCAGGTTTATTGTTCGAATTGCGAGTAGAAAATAGGGAGGTCCTGTTAATGCATGGGATGTATACTGATATTAAATGTGATCTTATTGCTTAAGTTGTGTTTGGCCTTGCTGACATTAGATAAGATAGTATGCATCTTGATTCTTGAATGTGTTCTTGTCTTACTAAATATACCTAAAGCTACATTGTTGTGGTATTCCTAGGAGATATTTTATTTGAATTTTTCATTCCCTTAAGACACTTGCATAGATTCAAAAGTCTGTGTTCAGACTTTTACGATTATGAAGTCAACCTTTTTCCTGTCTGGACATGATTGTTCAGAAAGTTTTCACTGAAGCCATATTGCCTTTGTTGCTGAGAATGAGTACATGAAGAAACATTTACACTCTGATCTCTGATCTAGGCAAAAACTATTAGTGCCAGTGATCAAAACCTTGCACGGACTCTCCAGCAAGAAATTCGAGCAGCTATGGTGAAATTGAGTTGCAATGCCTCTGTAGGAACGCATGAATCCGAATAGCATTTGCTGCTATATGATATTGCAAGGGTAACAAAACAAAGGGCCCTAAACATCACCGATCTCTGAAAGTGAAGGTATGCTTGCTCTGATGAAACTTAGTTGTAATGCCTTATTATTACAACTTTTGTTACTTTCCCAAAATTATTAGAAACTGATACTCAATAAAGATGCGTAGACCATAACTTAGCTATTGATTTATCCAAATTTATTCTTTGGTTGGTTCACTATTGGTCGTCCCTGGCAACAAGTGTTTTGATGTGATACTTAACATGTGTTGTTGCTTGTCACTGGGTAAAAAAAAGCTGCAACCTGTTCATTACAATGTAGCACTGGACACATGCTCGATAAAATGTCCAAGAAGAAACTCACTCAAAGCTACCTGACCTCAACGGTATGCCCTACGGATAAAGTGTATGGTGGGTTGAATCTTGTCAATCTAGATTCATGGTCTAGGTTTGTGCATCAGGCAATGTGATACCCTTTCATGAAAAATCTTTAGTTTTTCTCTGAAATTATTGCTTTTCTGACTGGGAATAGCAGTGACAAACAGGGACCATTTGTCAGGCCATTGGATTGAAAATGCACTGGGGATACTTAGGATATGTAGCTCTGTTTTGTTTACTTCTATTTTGCAAGAGTTAAATTATACTTTGCATGTGCCGAGGGGATACTATATTTCCAAAAGACTTAAAAGGTTTAGGTTAGACTTGAGGGGTGAGCTCCTCTAACATATGCTTCCTTTGTCAACATAAGGCTATGGTTGCATCAGTGATAAGGCAGATTTTGTCTTCTTTTTTTTTTACTGAACTCTCGATATACTGTCATCAGCTAGGAAAATTGCAGCCACATTCTAGGAGGTTTAGCTATGGCATGTGATTACTATCAACATCTCTTTTGGTTATTTCTTAAATAACATGAGCACATATAATTGAGTATGTAATTGTATATAAGATAAGGAAGCAGCAGATCACTAATTTAGCAAGTTACCCTTCCCCTCAACTTAGGTAGCTTGACTCCTCTGGTGTCTGGAAGATTAGTTGGGTTTCTGTTGGTAGTGTACCTCACCTCACTTAGCATGAAATTTAGTTGGACCCGGAAATGGATGGATGATAGTATGTACGTAGGAGGGATGAAGTGGTGATGTTTCTGGAACGTGTTGCCATCGTAATGTTGCGAAAGATGTATTATTTTGTGAGTTTGGTTGTCAGGTAGTTCTGGAACACCTACTTGCATTATCTTTTTATTATATATCTGTGCAGACTATTCTCGAGGCAATAAACTACGTAATACATACTGATTATCTCGACTAGCCGAATTTGAGACCCTAATATTTACTTATTAACACATCACAAATCTATAAAAGTGGTCTTGCCTGCTACTCTATGCACCAGATAATCATCCTACATATTGCAGTAACTCCAAAGGCCTTCAAGAAACTTTGTACCGAAACTACTTTGGCACATTTATAGACGTATCTTTCTTATACGCATGTTTTCCCACATTCCATGTATTACATTAAAGTTTTTCGGCTCCCGTAGCAACACACGGGCATATCACCTATAAAATAGAATTGGTTATATCATGGAGCACCACCAACATTGCTAAACTATATTTGTGCGATATGCTTGTGTTGATTTTGCATTATTACTGCACTATAAAAAGTTTGTTGCCCGTAGCAATACACGGGCACATTTCCTAGTATTCCATAAACATCCATTACAATCTACACCACAGTGCATGCATGAGATGCCAAATTTCTATCAAATATATGAGTTCATTCCTATATATATATATATTATATAATCCTAGAGTATTCATGGTTAACGTATGTTGTCGGGTTTTTCTGGATTTACTCTAAGATTTAACCTGTTGCGAGTGTATGCATCTATTGTTGTTGGATATATACCCAAGAGACAATTGGATTGGACTCGCTTGTGGGCTTGATCCACGAGGAATTAGGTTACTAATGGGGCCCATGAGATGGCAACCCATTAGTACGACCTATATATATGTGGGAGGGGGCTAGGGGCGAGACCCATCGCTGACGCCCCAAACCCTAGCCACCCTCGCACCGCTCTCCCGCCACGCGCCGCGGGTGCTGGCACACCGGCGCACGACATTCCATCCTTGTACGTATGGATACCTCGGAGGTGCTGCACTTGGAGCACAAGGACGAACCGCACGTGTAGGACCAGATGGACGTGAGCAACTGCACGATACTGCCACTTCGACGCGTTCATCTACATCGAGACGGTTCCGCTGCATCTACGCATCTAGTGGTAACGATCCGTGATCTATAAATGTTGTTATTCCTGTTTATGGGGTTATCGATTATTGTATTGTGCTAGTGTAGCTTCTCGGTTCCCCTTCATCTGTACTGGTCTTTCACAGAAAAATATAAATATGTTACAATACTTTAATTCAAATATAATAGATCCATGTACAAAATACCAACTTACATAATTATATTTCATGGAATATTACTGTGATTTAACATATTATTATTGTTGTGCCATGACTCATGGAAAGAAATTCATCATGGATAGTATGTAGATAGTCAGTAAAGTCGATGTGTGTACGTGTGTGTGTGTGTGTGTTTTTGGGTCTATGAATGACTCCTCTCTCTACTATTAATATAATGATACGCAGTTCTCCTGCGTATTCGAGAGAGAAAATGGATAGTATGTAGATTCCATCCATGGGGTGATCCTCATCTTTTTTTGGGTCTGTGTACCAACAGACTTTTGCTCCATAACATTCATGCTTTGTAAGTGAGACCCTGCTCCATTACATTCATCCTTGTGAGACCCTCAAAATCCTAATGCCATTCCTCGCCTTCTGGAGGCCACTATATATGGAGCCTTTTGTATTGATCTAGAATATGGCAAAGTAGATTTCATTCCCCTGCGTGTACCAAGTTGCCAAGGAATTTGTGAGACATTTGTCATCATCGGAACATCTATCAATACTGGAGACACTATGCCCTTGACTAGTAACCTTCAATTTGATATATTTGATGTCTGGGCCATAGATCTCATGGGACCTTATACAAACCCAGATGGTTTCAAGCATAAGTGGCCATAAATTATGTCTCGGATCGACTAGAAGAAATGCCACCCCAAGCGGTAGACTTGAAAAACATGCTAAGCGGATGTTCCAAGAAATAATTGTCCCACATTTTGGGGCCATGAGAGTCCATGATCAGTGATAGGGAATAACACTTCATACGTAGTTAGACAAGGTGAGACATTCAACAAATAGATTAAGGATATACTGCAAAAATCAGTCAACAATGGGAAGACAATGTAAAATGAAGCTTCCAGAGGCCCTATAAAACCTCGATTGGGATGACATCATATATACCAACCGACCTATGTAAAAACATATCATTTAACTATCAAAATAGAGTTCAAAGCTTATTAGGCAAAAAAAAGGATGGAACATGGATCTCCAAGAAGACCGAATCAGAAGCGATATCCAACATGGATCCAAAATAATGGAGAGAAAGAGTGCATCACAGTGCCAAGCTATATATAAATACGGACATAAGATATGGCATGGTAAGCTCCATCTAAAGTTTTGTATCCCAGGACTAATTTTTAGTCTCAGGATTTGGCATGGACTAATCCATGGCTGAATTAATAATACACATAATGGCTAATTTGGTAGTTACAACTTATTAGCCTTGATTAGTCCATGTTTTGCCCATTATCACACATGGGACTAAATTTTAGTCCATCCAACCTGGCCTAAGTGCGTGGATTAGATTGTTTGGGAGCTTAAGTGGAAATGTTTTTATAATATTATACGTGGATTAGATGGAAATAAGTTCAATATTTCTGGAGCCCAAATTACCAAAAATTGAGGAAGTGGATGTCTTTGACTTTTACTCCATCCGTCCTAAAAACAAGTCATTCTAGGATTCAAATTTTGTCTAAAAAAAGTCATTTTACTCCATTTGGTATATGTGTATGCAATAATTAAATAGTACCAAATATGGTTAATTAATAGGGACAATTAAGGTCATTTTTTTCTTACTAATCTGTCCTAAAATTCCTATATTGACTTGTTTTATGGGACGGAGTTAGTACTATTTTAGATAACCTTCATCCACGATTTAGCGTCGGCCTTAACCAAGCCCCTATAGTATTATAAAAAAGATGAACCCCGCTGGCCACAGTTGGACAAATAAATGGTAAATGAAGCCAGCTTAGTTAATAGGCCAATTAACCACACCTTAATTGTTATTTATTTATGGTTGTCACAAAATAGGAGAGAAGAAATTGCTTTGGAATTTCTCGAGTTTCTGTGGGCTAAATTCTAACATGTACTCTGATGGTCAACTAAATCATTTTTCCATGCTAAAGAAGTAAACTGGGCATATGGTAGCTCCTGGGTTGGTCCTGGATCCCTCCTTGGCCGTGAGTATACATATATATGTGTGTACAATGTACAGTTCCATGGAGCTCTTATATGTCTAGGCAGATGTTCAGCTGATTTCGCACATATAGCTAGCCCCATTTCTGCGCATATTTAGATGAGGAACATGCTGTTCCCGGTGGCAGATCCTCGGCACCACGACGTGGAGGGGGCGGCGTTGCTGCCGCCGTCTCCTTCTTCGACGCCCAAGGAGGATGGGGCCGTCGTCGTCGACGACGATCAGGGCAATCCAGCCGCAGCGGCAGTACTAGAGAAGCACGGCTCTCACCTGGCGGAGAAGCGGCAGCCGGCGGCGGCGGCGAAGCAGCCATGGTGGCCGTCGTCACTGGCGACGATGGTGGCGCCGACGAGGGGCGCCGTGCTGCTGGCGGCTGTTGCCGGGCTGGTCTTCATCGCCTTGCTCACCGGCACCTCCAGCAGCAGCTGGCCGTGGATGCACCTCGACTACTACTCATCGGTGCGCTAAAACTAAGTGCCGGTTGTTTGTATTAATTCGCTGCGATTATGGGATCAATTATTTAATTATTCGCATGCATCACATGCAAGAACATGATCATCCTGTATACAACTATGCAAATGCAATTGTTCAACTCATACATACACGCTATTGCACAGATCCATCGTTTTCTACTGCAAGGTCGAGAAGCTAAAATTCAACACCCGCACTGACTTTTACCTCTTTTGACTTGGAAATTGTAAAACAAATACTAGTAGCTGCTCCAATCTTGTTCTGCACCTGCTGGACCAATAGCTCTGACTGAGCAGACAGGTCAGCGGTGGCGGGTCGGGACAGCTGCTTCCTAAGCTGACGAGTAGTGCATAAGCATTCGTCTTCTCCAATAATGCACGTATCCATTCATGAGCAAAGCTCGTACGTGCCACACATTTCTGAAAGGAAGCAAGAAAGAAAGAAATGGTCTCTGCCGTTCTGATCGGGCGTGTTTCTTATTTTCTTTTGTACCTTGAGCCTCAACGTTGAAAGTTGAAACCATGGATAGGATTCATGACTTTTGAGCCCCGCCCATGGAATTTTTGCTTAGCGAGTTCCCATTCTTCTGACTTCCGACTTTTGAGGGTCCCAAACGTATACCTATAACGATACTTTCTGTTATATGTATGTATGCATTAGCTAGTTCAGTAAATTTATTATGTCAATGAAATGCTTTTTAAGAAAAAGACGTGCATAAGACTTTTCATATTGCTATAACCGGTCGCAAAAAAAAATTGCTGTAACCAATATTTTAAAACGTATTAAGAGGTAAGAACTAAGAACTCGAAACTAGTCGATTAGCTAGGGATGAGATTATTGGCCCGAGATTATTAGCATAGTATTCCGGATCCTGTATGCTCCCAAATTAAACTGTGCGTCCATCCATCTCGCAGGCGTTCTTGCTCGGCGAAGGTGGCGCCGGCCCTGGCAGCATCAGTCACCACCGGCGGCCTCCTCACCACGTCCTTCCGTCTGCAGCAAAACTTGTGCCCATACCCTTCATCTGCGGTGGCAACGAGACGCACTCCTCTTCCTCCCCATTGTCGCCGGGAACATGCCGCCGCCGTCATGCAGCCGCAACATCGCCGTCGCCGTCGCCATCAGTTCAACTGAAATCCTCTGAACGCCAACGACCAGCTCCTCCTCCTCGGTGCCCCGACTACTTCCGCTACATCCACTCGGACCTCTCGCCGTGGCGCGAGACGGGGATCACACGGGAGGCCGTGGAGAGCGGCCGCGGCCGCGCGGCGTTCCGGCTGGTCGTCCTCGGCGGCCGCGCGTACGTCGAGACCTACCACCGCGTGTTCCAGACGCGGGACAGCTTCACCCTCTGGGGCATCTCGCAGCTGCTGTCCCGCTACCCGGGCCGCGTCCCTGACGTCGACCTCATGTTCAACTGCGAGGACATGCCGGAGCTCCGCGCCGCCGACTTCCCCCGGCCGTCCGAGGCGCCGCCGCTGTTCCGCTACTGCAATGACGACGCCACGCTAGACGTCGTGTTCCCGGACTGGTCCTTCTGGGGCTGGCCCGAGGTCAACGTCCGCCCATGGGCGCCGCTGCTCGAGGAGATGGCCCGCGAGGCCCGCCGCCTGCCGTGGCCGGAGAGGGAACCCTACGCGCACTGGAAGGGCAACCCCGGCGTGTCCGCCGAGCGCGCCGACCTCCTCCGGTGCAACGTCTCCGGCGAGACGGACTGGAACGCGCGCCTGTTCACGCAGGACTGGGACGCCGCCATCCGAGGTGGGTTCAAGAACTCCAACCTGGCGAAGCAGTGCACGTACAGGTACAAGATCTTCGTGCAGGGGCGATCGTGGTCGGTGAGCGAGAAGTACATCCTCGCCTGCGACTCGCCGATGCTGCTCGTCGCGACGCCGTACAGGGACTTCTTCTCCCGGGGGCTCGTCGCCGGCGAGCACTACTGGCCCATCGACCCCGCCGCCAAGTGCGCGGCCGTCAAGTTCGCCGTCGACTGGGGCAACGCCCACCCGGCGGAGGCACGGCGGATGGCGGAGGCAGGCAGCGGATTCGCAAGGGAGGAGATGAGCATGGACTACGTCTACGACTACATGCTGCACCTGCTCACCGAGTACGCGCGCCTGCTGCGATACAAGCCCACCGTGCCGGAGAACGCCGTCGAGCTGTGCCCTGAGGCCGTGGCGTGCGCCGCGCAAGGCCGCGAGCGAGAGTTCATGATGGAGTCCAGGGAGAGGTATGTCGCCGACTACGAGCCCTGCACGCTGCCGCCGCCATTCACCGCCGACGAGCTCAGGGACATGGCCCGCAGAGAGGAAGAAGCTCGCAGGAAGGTGAAAGGGATGGAGAAACAGAGCTAGCTTCGTTCACAGAATTTAACCAGCGCGTTGTAGCACTACGGAAAACCCGTATACGCCGAGTGTCTACATCTTTGCCGAGTGTATTTCATCGGACACTCGACAAATAAAGCCTTTGCCGAGTGTCTATAGATACCCGATGATGGCCTGCGTGACGAAAAGTGCTCCCATCCTTGGTGATGGTGAACCAAATTTAACATGACTCATGGAATTTTGGCTTCCTTCTTATGCTAGCTCATGCCTGTGAATAAAAATGCTGAACCAAATAACCTCGTCTGCTACACTACACTGAGTGATATCATTGTTCAGATTTTGGATTTGGTGCTACTAGATTATTTGGTTGGTAGCACTACGGGAAACCGGGTATATGCCGAGTGTCCAGCCCTTTGCCGAGTGCATTCTGTCGGGCACTGGGCAAAGAAAAGTAATATTGTTTTTTCTGTCGGAAACGTGGGATGGATAAAAAAATTTCATCATGAGAAAAGTAATGCTAAAACCGCAGAAACTCTATAGAAATATTGTTTTTTCTTGTTTATGAAAACTTTCCATGTCTTTTCCACCGTTAGACCTGACATGTGGGTCCTCCGTGAGGGGTGGGTAGGAATTATTTAGATGAGAAATGTTTTCGAAAGAACTAGATAATTATAATATAGATATAATAACCAGTAGGGCTTGCTCCTTGTGTTACATAAAAAAACTGACACCACAAATAACTTAAGTTTGGGAGTAAATTCCCTATTGGGCCCTGCAAAACTTGGCCATTCCTTTCTTGACCCTACAAAACTTTTTGTTCCCTAGTCGACCTTTAGTATAACTTTCATTCCTTATCTGACATTCCGTTGGATTTTCCATCATGGGGTCATTAAATGGCCTGTGAAAAGACGGTTTTGCCCCTTGGAAGACGTGGGCCCCACTGCAGCCTCTCTTCTCCTTCCTCTCCTTCCCTTCTCTTCGTCCCCTCCTGCCTCCAGTCTCCTACGACTGGCCATCGGCGGCGTCCTCACGGCATGGGCCCGCGCGCCCGGCCAACCGCAGTGGGGGGGGGGGGGTCACGGCACGCGGGCCTGTGCACCCGGTCAGAGGAGGCGGCGACGGCCTCGCACTCGCCCCGATCCGCCACCGCCGTGGCGCCATCAGCGTGCCACAGCCGCCGCTGCAGGCGCAACCGATTGCTCCCGTGCCTCCTCCAGTTCATGCTCCGGCTACTGCTCAGCTCCCTCTCTCCTGTCGTCGCCTCGCCCTGCATCCTCGCCGTCGTCGGGATGGAGCACCGCCGTCCCGATTCGCCGGGTCCGTCGGCCCTCGATTCAAACGGACGCCGCCCCGAGGATCTCTCCACCGAGCCGCTTCCATCCCACCGGACTTCATCGCTGCTCCGCCGCGCAGACGAGCCCCTCCACGTGAGGACCTCAACGCCGTCCATCTACCTCCGTCGCGGGACGGGTGCGCGGGCTGCGTGTCGCCAGGCCGCCGCCGCCACTGGCCGGGCGCGCGGGCCCCGTGCTGCGGGGCCGCTGATGGCCGGGCGCGCAGGCCCCGTGCTGCATGGCCGCCGCCGCTGGCCGGGACACGCAGGCTCCATGCCGCGCGGCCGCCGCCGCTGGCCGGGGCGTGCGGGGCCGCGTGCCTCTCGGCCTCCGCTGGTTGGGACGCGCTGACCCTGGACCGCGTGGCCATCGCTGGCTGGGTGTGTGGGGCCTATGCGTTGGCTGGGCCCGGAGACGGGAGCGAGAGAAGTGAAGGAGAGGAAGGAGAAGAGAGGCTGCGGTGGGGCCCACGTCTTCTGAGCGGCAAAGCCGTCTTTTCACAAGCCATTTAACAGTATCAGGATGGAAAAACCAACGGAATGTAGATGAGGAATGAAAGTTATATCGAGGGTCGAATAGGGAACGAAAAGTTTTACGGGGCCAAGAAAGGAACGACCAAGTTTTCTAGGGCCAAATAGGGAATTTACTCTAAGTTTGGAGGGAAAATAATGGGTCATGACTCATGAGAAATTAACATGGCCTAACTATGCCATCAAATTTACTATACATGAAGAAACTGACATGGCAACATGTGTAGTTTTTGCTAGATGGAAATGCCAGTTCCTTTATTCGCTTTTGGGAGTAAAGAAACCAATTTATCTTTAGCGTATCTATCTAGGGGTATCTAAGAGAGTAGTTTTGTGGGGATCGCCAGACCTGGAACTTGATGGTTAATGAGAAGACTCAACACGCAAGGATTTAGACAGGTTCAGGCCGCAAATTGCGTAATACCCTACGTCCCGTATGCTTCATTGCTTTGTGTATGAGTTGAGTTGGATAGCCTACTAAGCTAGGGACCCCTGCCCTCCTTTATATATCCCAGGGGTAAGGTTACATGGGAAGTCTCCTAGTTGGTTACAATATGAGAGTCCTAGTAGGAGTAGACGAGTAGTTCTACTAGGACTCGGTCTTCTTTGTTGAGGGTACCCGGGGATCTATATCTCACAAGCTCCCGAGCGCTTCATAGCCAAACAACAACCATCATTCAAAGTCTTCTAGTCTTTCGCCAAGTGCTTGTGGTTACTAAGCGGCTGTGGAGAGCTTCATAAATGTCTTCAATAAATATGCTCACCGAAGGTGAAGCAAATATGCTTAGCCCCCGAGCCTCAAGTTGATTAGAGTAATAAGGTCAAGGGTCTTGAAAAATCTTTGAGTCTTTGTCTCGAACTGATCAACAATAGGCACAAAAAATGTGTACCCCTTAGGTATAGCCCCCAAGCCTCGAAGCGAACTTCCATTCGGTCCGAGGGTCAAAAACATAATCTCCAAAGTATCTTCTGTGTAGATAACCAAGTACCGACTAGTGTCAGTACTCGGTTAGTCATCGTAATATGCAAGCACTGACTAGTTTAAAGTACTCGACTGGCATTGTAGTGCTGCGCCGTTTGTGTACCGACTAGCTCTAGTACTCGTCTTCATGTATTGACTTGCACTGTGTAGTCCTCGAGCTTTAAACGACTAGTTAAAGTACTCGGATGGCTTCGTGTCACCATGAAGAGTAGAGGTGGTGCCAGGTCCCGACTGATGTGAGTATTTAGCCGGCCACCCTGCAATTTAAATACATAGAATGCGTAGTATCGATCAAAAATTAATCATAAGACAAAATAATAACATATTGTAATGCATGTTTAAGCTTTCTACTCGTTTCACTTGTTAGACTTGTAACCACTCAAGTAGTAGCCCTGTTACGTTTAAACACTTGATCCCGCTTAAAACTAGTCCTTTTAAGGTGCATAGGTGTTGCGAAGGAACCAAAGTTTCACGAATTAAGGTGCATGCTACTGAGCGGTGTTTGGTCGTTAAGAGTGGAGAGAAATAATAAAGTAGTCAGTTAGGACTTTGCTCCTATTGGAGACATCGTGCGAGGGTTTGTAACCCATCGGCGATAGGTCATCCGAGGGTTTGTAACCCATCGGCGATAGGTCATCCGAGGGTTTGTAACCCATTGGTGAAGAATCTTGAATCCATAGATATAGCCTCCAAGAGTTTCATGTTCAGTGATAGCGTAGCCCTCGAGAACTATTGTTGTCGAGGGATGTAGTAAAAAAGAGTAGTCGGCGATGGCGTAGCATGTGTTTAAACAAGCTGATGAAATTATTATGAAGAAAATAATTATTAAATACGACTTAGCTTGATTCACATAGTAGTCGATGAAGTCATGGCGATCGGCGATGGAGCCGTGACGATTGTTTGTTGAGGTCGTCTAGTTGGATTCGGATCCGACTAGTTGTTGATGTCGTGAGAAGCCGCTCTTGACTAGTTTCAAAACTAGTAGAGATGAGTAGTCGAATTAGTCGTACACGAGTGGACGAAGTCGTTGTCGATGAAGCTGACTAGTCGGGATGTGTCCCTGACTAGGTCTTGATCTTGCGGGTCTCGTTTCCAAATGGTTTCGTGTCGAACCGAGTAGTCAAGGTAGTCGTTCGTATGCTAGTGTGGTCCTCCTTGTTGAACCCGAATCGGAGTCAAAGTAGAAGTCGAGGTTGAAGTCGTAGTCAAAGTCAAAGTTGAAGTTGAGGCCGAAGTAGTCACCGACTGTTGTTCCTCGACAAGATCACAGAGTGGCTCTGGTGGTGGAGTCGCTGTCATCAAGGCAGGGCTTTGGTTGTCTGCGAGGTATCTCGCGAAGTTCCCGTTGCCTAGGGCGATGAAGTTCCATGCACCGAAGACGAAAGTTGCGCCCTTCTCGATGCCGCTAGTGTTGAAGTTGGTTGATCCCATCGCGCCTACGTCGAGCTTGCGGCGGGTTGCCCCACGGTGGGCGCCAAGTGTCAAAAATTTATCGCCAGTGTATCTGTCTAGGGGTGTCTCAGAGAGTAGTACTGTGGGTCTCGCTGAGTTCTAGGAACGATGGTGCACATACAAGACAAATATTTAGACAAGTTTGGGCCGTAAATTGCGTAATACCCTACATCCTGTATGCTCGATTGCTTTGTGTATGATTTGAGTTGGATAGCCTACCGATCTAGGGACCCCTGCCCACCTTTATATATCTCAGGGGGTAAGGTTACATGGCTAATCTCCTAGTCCGTTACAATATGGGAGTCCTAGTAGGAGTAGACGAGTAGCTCTATTAGGACTCGATCTTCTTTGTTGAGGGTACCCGAGGATCCATATTCCACAGTTTCAGTCCCCTAACTATATATATACTTTACTTTTAACCCTTAATTCTAGATCCAACTACATTATCCATTTCCTATCTAGAAAAGTCAAAATGACCTACAATTTCGGATCGAGAGAATAGAACTATCTCTCTCCTGTCTGTATTGAACTATCAGTACGACGTTGAGGCTTGGTAGGTGGCTTTCGATTATGTGGCACTTTGGCAACTAAATCCTCCCTTACAACATATTACCTCTGGTCATTAATTTTTTGATGATTTGATAAGACTTATTCAACCAACATCAGAACAATTATGCAGTTATAAACAAGTATTCCTGATGAGGGCATCAATACCAAAGATACATCCACACATACACAAGTACCAATTCATGGTCCAATTACTCGCGCTCGTGCTCATCAACTCAACCATCAGGTCAGTTTGTTCTTGAGTTCATGTCCATCGTATTTAGAACATGAAGACACATGCACTCTTAGGAATAATGGAATGTATCAAAAGGAGAGAGGAATCGCGCATGCTAGATTCAGATTGCAGGACAATAGCGATTAGTGCTGGCCGCAACGACTTCATGCGGACAAGTATTTCATGAAAAGTTTATCAAGTCTACTTTCTAATAGATCCAGCCTTATGTCCATATCTTTTCTGATTCGACCATGATAATTAATTTAATACAAAGATTTTTTTTCTACGGTGTTCCGCCACCTTTTAGGCCATGGGACATGCATCAAGTTTGGGCCCATTAGGGACGCGGGAGCATGACTCCAACACCCTGGTGGTCGTCTTCCCACGTTCGTACACCCCTTAGCCACCATCAAGAACATTTGAGTTTTGTTTAGATACAAGTTAGGTTTATCTACTTCATTGTAAGCATGCGAGCTCGATCAGCCACCCGTCTACTTGTCTTCAGAACTCCACCAGAATTGAGATTCGGTTTGAGACCTTTATTTACCTCTCATAATTTAGTAGGTGTTCTACTAGTTCTTCAATTAATTGAAGGATGAGTGCCCTAGTGGCTGGGCGTCGCGCACCACAAGATCGCGATGACCATTTGAGGTGGTGCATCAGTTGCTAAGGTGCAGCATTTTTGGAAAGCTATAGTGAAGCCATGAATGCCGACTCCATCCCCAAATCAAGGTATCCACTTTCTCTCATTGAAAGATTAGGACTTAAACCCCATGGGTTCACATCAATTCCCGACTGAAGGAAGATTATCAAATTTAAATATATAGAGAGGTGTGGTGGAAGCTAAATGTGAATGCAAATTCAAAATTAGGTAATTCAAAATTAGGAAGATTTGAAGTTGAGAATCAGATCTAAAATAATATAATAATTGAAGGATAAAATAGTTCCGTTGTTGCACATAAGTACACAACTCCTTCATACCGGCATGATTTGAACCCGCTTACAATTAATCAGGTGGGAACTTGGTGATC
Source organism: Echinochloa phyllopogon (assembly GCA_033239725.1). Taxonomy (NCBI): domain Eukaryota; kingdom Viridiplantae; phylum Streptophyta; class Magnoliopsida; order Poales; family Poaceae; genus Echinochloa; species Echinochloa phyllopogon. The sequence goes on along the minus strand of BTCW01000016.1, from coordinate 8,482,799 downwards.
TCATCCTTGAATTTGACAGCTAGTTATTACTTGCATTTTGTGAAAGAAACTATTCACTATATTACTTAGGATTTATCTGATGTGGTTTATGCCACACTTCGACAATTATATTACTCATTCATGGCCACACATTGACAAATATATATTATATGAAAATATTTTCAAAAAGAATCTAATGATACTTACATTCGCATGGTATAATCTATGAAATTATAGTCTAACTGTTGGTCAAAGCTTAAGAAGTTTGAATTTTTGGAATCCCTGGGCACCTTAAAAACAATATTGACGGAGTACATGTATTTTAAGCTAATATTTTCCCTACTATACTAACTCCGATCATAATGCTTCATGCAATTGCCTTTTCTGGTCCTAACGTTTTAACTTCCAATATTTGTCTTTTCATGAAATAGTTATAATATATAATAAATATGATATTATGGAATATTATTCAAGATCTTTATACACCTCTACAACTTTTGTTTCTAAACTAAATATGTTTAAAACTATGGAGGGCTAAACTAAAAAATTTAAAAAATGCTGATAATGTTTATCAAAGAATAAAAATATTGATGACATAAGGTAATAATGAGGAATCCGAGTAAGAATTTTAGTAATTTTTGTATTTCACTTGTTCCCATATAAGCTAATAATGTGGTCATGCACTACGTCACACAAAGGGTCTTGTGCTGGGGTTTATTGTAAATGGATGCGGTTGCGCTTCAACAACAAAATTTTCGGTTTTGCCCAAAGATAGGGGAATTAGGATGGTTGCATTGCATCGAAGAGAGATATATTGCTAAGATCACCCACATGCAAAGGTAATTTCATACAAGAAAAATATAAATATCAAACGAAGTTCAAATTATGTTTTCATTGCGATGATGATTCCCAGATAAATGATGCAAGTTGACTGAATCATTTGTTTTTAAAGGTAGTCTGGGTATTATGGTCAGGGATGATATTGTAAAATTCTTTCAAACAAAATGGGTTAGAGATAGGGAGATCCGTTGTAGCCAATGCTATTCAATCTTGTTGCAGTCCTGCAAATATACTAGGAACTCTAATATATAGCAAGGGCAAAACAGGATGTGCAGATTAAATGTTTGATTCCACATCTAATCAATGATGAAATATCTTTACGACAATATGCAGAGGATACATTTTCTTTTATGCAGCATAATTTTGAGGAGGCTAAGAACATTGTTGGGGATAGATTTTCAAGCAGGTCTAACCTCCGATATGGTTACGGAGTTTAAGGAGAGAAGCTTTTGAATGCCGAACTCAGTCAAGGGAGAATCGAAGGTAGGCTTCACGCTAAGAATAAAAAGGATTACATGCCATGACCTTTGGATACCTAGATTGTAAGAATTGCAGGACCAGTGGCCGAAGGTCGGAGGCTACCTTCTATCGAGAAGATCAACTTTACGAAAGCCGTCTGCTTCAGCGAAGGTCATGAGGAGTTCGTCTTGAAGAGCCCGATCGGGGGAATACCTTTGACGCCCGAAATAGAGAGGTGTGCAAGCATGCGCATCCGGACAGAGGAAAGGCAATGGGACCTTTGGGAAATAGGTGCAGCGTAGCTAACCGAAACACGGCGTGTGCATCGTGATCAGAAGCAAAACACAAATTGTACACGTTATGTATGGAAATTACCCCGATGTCCTCTTGTATAAATTATAGTTTACAAGCAGGTGTAGGGCCATGTAGGGACAAGAGGGCGGGGTAAAAATATAAACCAGAAATGTTGTAACCCCCTATAAAAGGAGGGTGCAGCCATCCTTGGGGGGGGGGGGGGGTTCGATTGGAAGAGGAATGAAAGCTTAATTCATGTTCTTTACTGCTGGTTTGTGTGTCTACGCTAAAAATACAAACCAACAGTTGGCGCCCACCGTCTGTGTGATAGCCCGAGAGGAAATCCCGAATGGCACCCAAGACGAAGACCTTGTCGGAGCTAGGTAGTGATACGGTATTAGAGGAAATTGAGGCAGAAGGTCCGGGATCTCTTCAGAATGGAGCCCTGCCCACCTTAGGTTCCGATCCTTAGTCTTCTGCACCAATTGACAATACGAGAAACAGCAAGCTAGAGGAGATTCAAAGAAACAAGAAAAAAAGCCAAAGCAGAGGCTGCAAAGAATAAAAAAAAAAGAAAATTTTAGCTTCCAAACAAGCAACCCAAACTACAAGCCAAGAGCAGGCCGAAACTCAAGAACTGGAAGCTACTAAAAGGGAATTAGCAAGGCTGGAAAAGGAGAAATATCGAATATTAGCAGAAACTCAAGCTGTTCAGCGAGCAGGTGTAGTCAGGCAGGAGTTGTTTGCTACAAAACATAGGCTTTCCAGGTTACAGGAAGAACTCACGACAATGGCGCAAAAGCAGAGTGAGTTAGATTCACTCGAGCAGCAGTGGAGCACCTTAGAGCAACCAGACTTTGGGACTCCAACAGCGGTGTACACAACGACAGCTACTCACATCGGAGCATCTTCTCAGAGAAACACAATTACACCTAGAGCTGTCGATACTTTAGATCCGTTGGCGCCTGGTTTACAGTTGGCAGCATGGCCACTGGCATATCGAGGGGTCCCAATTCCAAAGTTCAATGGAAATGGAGATCCAAGACAATTCTTAATGACGTACGAGGCCATAGTTGCTTCATCTGGGGGGATGACACAGTCTTAGCAAAATCTTTTGTGATAGCATGCGAAGGAGCAGCGCTGAATTGGTACTCTTTTATGAAGTCACTCTCGATCCAATCTTGGCAAGAGCTGAAGCAAAGGTTCACGGCTAATTTCAAACGAATCAGTAGAAATTCGCTCACCAGTAGCGATCGTTTTGTTGTATCCAAGCGGAAAAGAGCCCCAACAATCTTAAGTTCAAAGATTCGTACAGCTAAGGGCACAAGCTCCCAAGGTGTCAGACGACGTAGCTATCGAAGCCTGTATCAAAGGTCTAAAGATTGGACCATGTGCAAACTACTCTGCCCTTGATCCACCCAGTACCATCACTGAGCTTTACTCAGCTCTAGAAAAGTGATGTAGAGCGGACAATGATTATCGAAGGAGAGCCGAAGAGATCAAGAGTTTTAGGCAAGGGCCTAACAACAGCAATTCAACACCTCGCTGGGAGCAGCAAGGATACAATCAAAGAAGGGGACCTATGCAGCACCTTAAAGCAGTGTACCAAGTCGAAGCTCCTGTTTCAGAAAATCAAAATTTCATACAATCACCACAAGCTTGGTTCAAAGAGAGCGCAGCTTGGAAAGTAAACGAGAGAGGAGGTGATTCTGCCAGAGGTGGAAGAGCTATCAGGGGCAGAGGTCGTGGTCGAGGAAGGCATCACCAGGAAAACAGAAGGTTCTATTGCGTATTCCACGGAGAAAATCCCAATCATGGAACCAAGTATTGCTCAGAAAGCAAGAAAGTTTTCAAAAGAATGGCAGCAGAGAAAGCACAAGCGGAAGAAACACCTCCGGCTGTTTTTCAAAGCGTCAATTGCACATCCAGCAACAATTGGGCAGCGCAATCAGGACCTTTGTTTCAGAACTTTGGGCCGCAAGCGTCTTTCGCCCAAATGACTGGCAGAAATGCACCACCTTTCACTTTTCAATCTTGTTGGCACTTCTTACGATCCAATATCAGGATTGTTGTAACACCCCGCCTTCCACGAGCCGCCCCGCACAGCCCTTCCGAGGGGCGTGCACGCGTACACATAGCACCCTACTTACACTTTCGTCCTCGCTTCGTGTAAAAGGGTTAACCCGAAGGTGCTATGGCTGGAAGACAAGGGCTTATAAGTTGCCTCCACCCTTGCTAAACTAGCAAGGTGGCACTAAACACGTGCATCCCGCACTCATGGGCCACTACTGGGCCATACAAACTGGGCCGGGTGTGACATACACCCCCCCTCAAAGAACCCGACGTCCTCATCGGCGCAACTCACCCACCCGGGCAAATGTACAGGAACGTTCCCCCTTAGCGCACGACCGTACGTCCAGTGCCGGCGCCATAGTCCATGCCGTATGCCCTACCCGGGCCATACGCGCCATGCGCCCTATGCCCGCACACTGACCCGTACGCGCAACCGCGAGGGTCGGCTCTGATACCATTTGTAACACCCCGCCTTCCACGAGCCGCCCCGCACAGCCCTTCCGAGGGGCGCGCACGCGTACACATAGCACCCTACTTACACTTTCGTCCTCGCTTCGTGTAAAAGGGTTAACCCGAAGGTGCTATGGCTGGAAGACAAGGGCTTATAAGTTGCCTCCACCCTTGCTAAACTAGCAAGGTGGCACTAAACACGTGCATCCCGCACTCATGGGCCACTACTGGGCCATACAAACTGGGCCGGGTGTGACAATTGTGAATCCCGGTACCGGGGTAAGGAGGGTTTCAGTGGTTTTTCTTATGGCTCAGTAAAATATATAAATATTCTACAAGCGCATAGAATCACCGCTGTAGCACTTCACTAGGGAGTAATCCGAGGTATCGTAATTTATATTTCCGTAGGGAAGCTTATGGCAAGAGTACTAGCAAACAGATATTTGAGACTATCAGAGAAGGATATACGACTAGACAAGATGGGGGATAATGATATTAGATAGGAGTGGTCATACCGTGACACACAACTCAAGGATACTCAGATAGGTGAGAGAAGGAGTAGTTAGATGGGAGGACAACGAGAAGACATAGAGGACTCCTGGGTACTTTGTCTATCCGGGTTACTCGTGTTTAGAGATACAGAAGTTGAGAGAGAAGTTCTATTGGCTTTAGGATAACTCTATTGCCTTAGCATGGGGAAGTGGCGCCACCAACACACAGAAAGGGATGAGAAGGTGTGTTGACAACAACCACTGGAGGCTCCTGCGGACCGAGACGAACGTGATGGGCTATGAAGACCGTATAGGGCTGTCACTACCTAACGGCTACCACCTCCACAGACTCGGGATCAATCTAAGGATGAGTCTTGTCTAGGTACCGCACCTACACTATCCAACAACTATTTACTCTACTTGCAAAGAGCAAGCAACCTCGTCAGTACTCCTGGTGACAATTCACCTCAAGTACTAAGCAGGATCGAAGAACCAGCTAAGACAAGGACTTAAACAAGAACTAGAAGAACTATAACTACAACTCACTATAGTCTAAACATGAAATACTTGCAACTAGAATAAAGTAGATGCAAGGTATAAATAACTCAGACAAGATGACAAAGATAACTATATTGATAACTGAAAGTGTTATAGAAAGTAAAGGAAAAGATACAAGAGCTAATACCGGAGCTTTTGAAGACGACTCCGGAACCTCGAAGGCACAGCTCGACTCAACTCTAACTTCCAACTAAACTATCCTAACTCTACTAGAACAAGTGGAAAGAGAGCTCCTTTGCTTTTGTGTGTGTTTGATACTAGTGAATGACCACTGCATTTATAGGTGATCCAAGGCGATGGAGAGGACTGGCGGCCAAGGGAACCAGGGGGTACCCCCTGAGATTCGGGCGAATTGCCCGGGTTCGACCGAACCGCCTTGGCCTCTAGACGCCTGGGATGCACTCCTGGAGGCGGTTTCGCACCCAAGGTCGGTTCGGCCGAACGACTGGGGTTCGGCCAAACTCTTGATCTTCACCGACTTCGATCTTGTGGCTCTGATCAACTTCTGGGGTCGGTTTCGAGTGCTGGGGGTGGTTCGGCCGAACTGGGCCTATGGCCTGTAGCACCGCCTCTTGCTCCTGGGTCCCCCTAGCACTACTAGAAACCCCCCCTTTAGCTACGTTTCGATTGTAACATAGGCTAAAAGCGTCTCTACGTCCGGATGTAAAGACACTACTTGACACGATTTTAGGACTGTGGCAATGTGTCATGATATTAGACACATTTTTAATGTAAATAGTGTTATAAAGACATTATTTTAACATGCACTTGAAATTGTCTCAAAATGAGTCAATGTTAGACACGGTTTAAAGCGTCATTTATCTTTTAGACACATTATAAAGTGTTTCAAACAATTGTATATAGTAATATAAAGACGATTTTGAACACGATTATCAAAACGTTTCGAAATGACACAAAATTAGACACGCTTGAAAGCGTTAGTATCTTGTAGACACATTGTAAAGTGTTTCAATCAATTGTATATAGTGATATAAAGATGATTTTTAACACGACTGTAAAAATGTATCAAATTGACACACTATTAGACACAATTTAAAGCTTCATTTATCTTATAGACACATTGTAAAGTGTTTCAAACAATTGTATGTAGTGATATAAAGACGGTTTTCAACACGATTATAAAAACGTATCAAAATGACACAAAATTAGACACGCTTGAAAGCGTTAGTATCTTGTAGACACATTGTAAAGTGTTTCCAACAATTGTATATGATACAAAGATGATTTTGAACAAACTATCATGTATAATTTATTTGCAAGGCTGAAAAATATGAAATAAAAAACAAAGTGCAAAAGAAATAAAATTGTGGTGCTGCCGCATAGACTTGCATGGTGTTTATAGGGGAATTGTTTTTTTATCTTCTTTGCTAAAGGGGAAATTAAAAAGAGGTGATGGAAAAATATCCAAAAAATTGATGCTTCCTCCCAGATTTGAACCGTGACCTATAGCTTTAGAAATTGTAAGTAAACCAATAGAACGGTCATGTATTTGTGGTAATCAAAGAGGTTAAAATATAATTGTTTTGTACAAACATGGACTAAATACTACAAAGTGTACCCTAATCGTATTCACCTGGGGCCTTATCCAATCCGAGCCTGGCCCCTATGTGCCGCCACAGATGCCTCTCCATCTTTTTTTGCTGTCGTAAAAAAAGCTCTTGTGCCGCAGGAAGATCCCCTGCCGCCGTCGCAGTCTCGCCGTCCTGCTCATGAGCGCCAAGGCTACCTGGACGGAGCAGCAGGGTGAGGTGACCCTCCCCGCCCGTGAGCCAAGACAAGTTGCAACGCCTAAGCACTAGACGAATTGATGTGCAGGTTAACCCTCCCTCAACTACCTCCTCAATTCTTTCTTGAAAGGATCAATTTTTCTTTAATGTTTGAATCAAAAGTATATGGTATTGAACACTTATTCGAACAGGGACGGGATAAATTGTACTATGATGAATGAAATCAGGTGCCTACAATGTGGACTATCCTGTGAGGTTTAAAGAAAACATCAATTTATCTTGTGATCTGCCTTGTTTTAGCCATGCGAAACTTTATCAAATATATATTGTATACAACCAACAATGTGAAAAATATCTAATTCATCAAGCTATATGCCACCAAATATGTACTGGAATATATTTTTATTTCTTCAACTTTGCTGGGTGGTATAGAATAAGTTTGGTAATATTCACATTGCAGTTAGCCACCTGGAAGGAGGGTTCATGACTCCATACCATATTGAAATATGTATTCTTTTTTGTTCATTCTAGTAATTGGATTAGGTAAAAAAGATGTACTGTAGTTGAATTAATAATAACTTATATGTTGACAATATATTTGGAACTAAGGCTGTTTGTTTTTATTAATTGTTACAGTTGACCATATTTTGAGTTATGGATCGAAGTTGGATGAAAAAGGCAAAACGGGACAATGAATATAAAAATGGTGTTGAGCAATTTTTAGCTTTCGCTTATAGGAACATTCCAGCAAATAGTGAGATACTTTATCCATGTAAGAATTGCAAGAATCGAATAAACCAGAGTTGTGATGAAGTTAGGACACATCTGAGATGTGATGGTATTCTACAGGGTTATAGTACTTGGATTCATCATGGTGAGGATTACGGGACACCATCAATTGCATTTGTTGATGTGGCAAATACAACTAGAAATGTGGAAACATTGGGTCCAATGCAATATCAGCGGGATGTTCAATCCGATGGCATGCAAGAACTTGAACCTTTACCAAGTAGCGGATCAAGAAGATGTTGAGGATGGGCAACATAATTTGCCACACAATGGCACCGAAGAAAGTTTATAGGGGTCCGTTGCTGCCGGACAAGATGAGCACTAGCTCCGCTTGTACCTTCTGAATTTCTGGAGGCTGAGATATCATTCATGATCTTCATTTTTGGATGTTGGGTTTGTATTCCTGAGATCTATTTTATTTGCTCACTAATTAATCAGTAGTTTGATACTCCTGAGACTCAGATTGATTGTCTAAAATGACATGAGGCAAGTACCTGTCAGATCGATTGTGTGGCCTTGCAGATACAGGATCTGTCTTTTTAAATAGCCAGTTCCATGATCAAGGCCAGCCAGCTGATGAGTATTTTGCAAACGGATTCCCTGTAGGATGAATATGTAGTAATTTGGCTGCAATAATTTTCTTTTACCTGGACATATTTACCATACCTTGTTTCATTTATTTGAGCTGGCCCATCACATATTTTCCTTTTCGATTTTTTGTTGTCTTTGCAGCACATATGAGTACACCTGAGGATGGCCATGATAATGACAACGAAGAAAGTTTTCAGGGTCCTCCCAATGTTGACAGACTATTAGCCCAAATCCCATGCTCCCATCCTCGATCTCCAATCAAGATCATATGTAAGTTTCAGATTATTTTTTTTGCATCATCAGGCAATGTCAACTAAATATGTATCATATATGCAGGGCCAAATGGAAACAAGAGGGAGGTTTTAGGGGACTTCACACTTTCTAATCTACTATCATTAGAAGGAGGTAAGGTAATTGTTGGGACCGATGAAAATGGTGTCCCCAATGAAAGGTCAACCTCTATTCTCACTCAGCACCTAGGACAAGTAGCAGAAAAACCACCGTTAGTTCCGTTACACATACAAAGATGGGACAATGAACATGAATTCAAGCCACACAAGGAAATAATTATCAAGGATGTTGAGGTACATATGTTTTTTCCATCCACTAACATTTACATTTCTTCTGTACAAGAAAAGTTTGCCCTCCACCCACCGATGAGACATCTTACAAGAGATTGGATCTTAAAGACGGTTAATAATAGGTGGCGGGCGTACAAGTTAAAGTTGAAGAAGCAACATTTCAATCGCGACGAGAGATCTCCAGAGGAAATAATAAAAGGGAAACCCCAAACTGTGAATGAATATCAGTGGAGATCTAAAATGGGATTTTGGTGTGGCGAATCACATAAGGTCAGAACCTTTTCATCTAACATTTTTTTCAGATTTGCCAGCAATGTGTGGATTAGTTCTTGATGTGACTTTGTGTTCGCACCCAAAATTGGCAGTTGCCTATCAGGCCGAGGGCAACCGGTCAGACCGGTTCTAGGAAGCGGTCAGACCGGTTTTACTGTAGCCGATCTGGCAATGGCCAAACCGGTCTGACCGGTTTCCCTATCCGGTCTGACCGGTTTCTCCCGTGTTGGAGTAGGTTTAGGACTTTAGAGTTTTATCCCATATTGTAAACCGACCTAAAGGGGTACGACTTCCCCACCCTATAAATATAAAGGGTCATGGCCGATTGAGAGAAATCATCCAATCGAATCTATCAAATCTACCTTTTATCGTTTTGTCTTTACTTTTATCTCTTTACTCTTCTCTTCCAACCCTACCATGCTGTTCTTCCTTCGTCTCTATGTCGATTGAAGGCGTTCTAGGTGGCCTGCCGATCCTAGAACAACCCAAGGTGCGCCTGTCCTGACGGGGTCCCTCCCGGACGGGCGTTCGTTGGTCTCTCGTCGGGCACCGCCGGCGAAACCGGTCTGACCGGTTATCAAAACCGGTCTGACCGCTTTGCGCGGAAGGGTAGCAAGGAGCTACTCCGCGTGCTTGTTGTTGGCGCGGTTTCGTGTCAACATATTTTGGCGACTCCGCTGGGGAAAAAATCTCTGGTTATCATGGCTGATTTATCAAGTGATACGACATCGTTTGAAGAACTACTTGAGGAATATCAGCAAGAATATGACAGAGCAGTTCAAAGTTTATTCCTGTCTTGCTACCGTAAGATAGGACAAGGAGTCATCAAGATTAAAGAGTGTCAGCCACCATCGACCACCGCCATATTAAAGGAGATACAATCTTCCGGTACTATATCTACCCGTCTATCTGCCTATGTTAAATTTTTGATTACTCAAGAGGATAAGGTAGATTCAATTCCTGTCGATCAAGAGTTGGCTATTGAAAAGCCAACTAATGCTATTATTGATCCTTGCAATTTGCCAAATTGTGATGTTGTTGGTCAAGAAACAAATCGGCCGTCTCTAGCCGAAATTGTTGATCCAAAATCCCCTAGCACGAGCATAAAAAGTGTATCTAGTACTTCAACGCTCGGGGGGCAACAGAACAAAGGCAAATGTGATGGTTGCAACACAACCAGTCTCGCCGGTGCCCAGACCGGTCTGACCGGTTCTCAAACCGGTCTGACCGCTTCACCTAGGGCTTCAAAAAATAAATCAAAACCAAAGATGGTTAAGCCAAAGAAGCCTGAGATTGGTGTTTGGAAAACCATTGAATCCAAAGGCCGTCATAAGCATCAAAGAGAAAAAGCCGAAGTGTAACAAGAAACTTCCGGCTAAGTCTCAAAGACAAAATAATGTCAATGATGCTAGTCGGTTTAAAAATTCCAAACAGTCAAAATCTTCTCCTAGAGAGAAGTTCCATAATCGAAATCGGCAACGGAATAATTCTCACAAATCAATGTTGTTTCAACCGTATGGAACACCTACACCAATACCATGGGAGTTTTGTTTTAATGTGCCTTATTTTTATTCTCCTTGGTATTATAATTCATATATGCCGTCTCCTCCTAGATATTTGTGTTCAGATTATATTACCTATAGGGAGCCGGTAGTTAATGAGCCATCACCTATGCATAATGACGGTTTTGATCAAAAGAATCGGTCCACACAGAAAAATAAGCGTAAGGTGATTAAACAAGTCTATCGTGTCAAGAAAGATGGAAGATTAAATAGAAATTCAGAATTGACACTAGACATAGAAAAGCCGATAATTGAAAATTCATCGGCTAGTTCTGTTGATCAAATTGTCCCCAATAATAAGCATATCACAAATATTATAGCTGAGCAACAATCATGTTCGGCTGGGGGGCAATATGATCTCAGTGTGACTGGTTCTGAAGGAACCGGTCTAACCGGTTCTAAAAACCGGTCTGACCGGTTTGACAAAAAAATTGATAAATCTGCAAGTGTCACTTCAAAGAGCAAAGTGATAAAGAAGAAGCCAAGCTTTGCTGAATTGTTACATAAATATTAGAAGATAGCCGAGCAAAAGCAAAGTAATCAGTTAGAAGATCAAAGTTGGAATTTTTCATCACCAAAAACAAAGAAGCATCAACGGTCATCTCATTATTCTTCAACATTTATTCCGTCGATGCATGTGCCATGGAATGCGTATCCAAGTATACCTAATTACAATTCATGGTTTTGGTATAATCTTTGGTCTTCTTTTTACAATTATCAATATTATGCTTCTGATGTACCAAGGAACTACGATTGGTTGTCATGGCCATATCAAGATTTCAATTATTAGATGACCTGATCATTGAAGATTATTTTCTGGCACGCAAGCTTTGCCAGAAAACAGGGGGGCATATGTTCGCACCCAAAATTGGCAGTTGCCTATCAGGCCGAGGGCAACCAGTCAGACCGGTTCTAGGAAGCGGTCAGACCGGTTTTACTGTAGCCGCTCTGGCAACGGCCAAACCGGTCTGACCGGTTTCCCTATCCGGTCTGACCGGTTTCTCCCGTGTTGGAGTAGGTTTAGGACTTTAGAGTTTTATCCCATATTGTAAACCGACCTAAAGGGGTACGACTTCCCCACCCTATAAATATAAAGGGTCATGGCTGATTGAGAGAAATCATCCAATCGAATCTATCAAATCTACCTTTTATCGTTTTGTCTTTACTTTTATCACTTTACTCTTCTCTTCCAACCCTACCATGCTGTTCTTCCTTCGTCTCTATGTCGATTGAAGGCGTTCTAGGTGGCCTGCCGATCCTAGAACAACCCAAGGTGCGCCTGTCCTGACGGGGTCCCTCCCGGACGGGCGTTCGTTGGTCTCTCGTCGGGCACCGCCGGCGAAACCGGTCTGACCGCTTTGCGCGGAAGGGCAGCAAGGAGCTACTCCGCGTGCTTGTTGTTGGCGCGGTTTCGTGTCAACACTTTGTAGAAACTAAGTGCAACAAACTCTCGATGTGCAAAACAACAAAAGAACACTCACACAACATGGAGAAAAAGCCATGCAAGGCTGAGAAGAGAGATGGTAAATATTTCCCTGCAAACTTATTTATATTCAGTATCATCTAATTCAAATTTGTTTTATCTAAAAAATGCCACTATTGTGCAGGAAGGCATCCAGAAAAGAAAGATTAATAGGCTTGAATTATGGGAGTCTGCTCACAATAAAAAGGATGGCTCATATACTACCGACAAAGTGGAGTTAGTAATGGTACTGTTGCTATCTTTCAGCTCAAGATTTCCATGAGGTATTTAATGATATAGTTGCAAAGGAGCTGAAAGTACGTGGTTACTATGATAACAAGTTTTGGAGTCAACTACAAGCTTCTCAAGGTGTAACCTTTGTGCCTCAATCTGAGGAGGACAAAAGGTACAAAGATAAAGTCAATGCGATGGATAATAAGATGCAATGCATGACTGGTTTTATGCAGCACTAGCTATCCTTTATGACCAAAAAGTTTCCAGAAGAGAAATTCATCATAAATAAAATTGAAACAGCCCTACATGATGATGAAGTAAGCATCTACTGGACCATCTTTGTTAACCACTATCTCTGTATTTGTTGCTAATGTATCATGTTACCTTATCCACTATTTCACAGTTGCTGTATTGTTTGGTTTCTCATGTAGTTGTAGCCACTTGGTGATCCCATCCTCATCAAAGTATAACATAAAAAAGTTCAAGTCTTTGTATATAGATTTCAGCACATTGCAAGTTATTTAAAACTTGGTTTCTTTGTTTTTGTCTAGAATGGCATTGTGGAAAATGATACTGATAACATGCATGAACACTCAAGGGATAACAATGAGGACTCTCCATCAAATTATGAGGAGGTACTGTAGTTTATTCTTTTTTTGTAACATTTATAGCTACTATACTGAAAACAGACATGAGCTGATTCCTAGCTCTTACAACAGCTCAGTAATATTTGTACAACCCATGGCATAGTATAACAAGATTAATTCATAGTTGATTCAGCGGGAAGTACATATTCAGAGTTCTACTCATGTATATAAACGTGATGCAACAACTGATTTTGAAGGTGACCCGATACTGACCAACATGGTATGGCTAAGTTATCATTGCAATATATTTATATTTACATCATATTTTTAAACTTGCTTGAATGATGCAATGTTGCTAATCTTCATTTATATGTATTGTAGAAAACTCGAAGAGTGAAAGCCCGTAGTAAACCTGATGCATCGGTATGCTTATTTTTCCCTTGTATCATTTTAAAAGAAATTGTTCGAGGTTCAAATATCATATCTTCATGTTTTGCAAAATGTAGAGCCAAATGAATGTCGATCTTATTTCCATGAGATACAAAGGTAGAGTTGTTGCTAAAGGATATTTGGTGACTTCCGATAGTAGACGAATTATTGGAGAAACCAGGCTTGGTAGCAAATTTGTTGTGGTTCATGTTGATGGTATTGAAAATGTTGCAAGTGGAAATAAGGGAGACGAGGAAATACCAAGATCACTTTATGGCATCAATACATTACTTAGAGCTATTGGCTATGTTATTGCTTGGCCTCGTTCACATGTCAGTTTTCTATTTTGGTTCAATACTTTATAGTTTCGTACTATCTTTATAATGTGTTGTTTATCTAACTTGTTGCTCTATTACACGTGAAAGAGGTTACGAGTTCAAGTCATACCTGAAACAACGTGGAAAGAGGGAAACAAGCAGTGATGAAAGATAGGAATTTAGCTGTTAGAAAAAAAGTTAGAAGTATTACTGTTGCAACTATCTTTATTTCTTTATGAACACAATCGTCTTTTTAAATGTACAAAGTGAATCTGTTGGTTCTTGGATTACTAAGTTCCTTGTTTTGTGAAGCCAAAGAATTGATTGTGAATGCATTGTTGGATGATTTATTTTTTATTATTAACCCTATGGATTATAATAAAACTCCAAATACAAATGAATAAATTGCATGTATTATATCATCTCTATATTTCTTAATACACTATATGGTGTTACTGTACATCGTGTCTATATTTATACACACGTGATATAAATGTCTATGAAATTGTTTCTACAATTGTTAACACGATGTAGGTGTTACTATACAACGTGTCTATATTTGTACGCACGTAATAAAATTGTGTCTATGATATTGTTTCTACGATCATTAACATGCATTTAGATGTTGTTAGATAGCGTGCCACCCGCCACATCATTTGCCATGTCACCTGCCATGTCAGCCGCCACGTCACATGCCATGTCATCCGCCACGTCACCTGCCATGTCATCTGCCACATCACCTACCATGTCAGCCGCCACGTCACCTGCCATGTCAACTGACACGTGTCCACCATGTAAAACACGTTGCCAATATGTGTCTATTAAGTTGTCACTATATTATTTATTATGCAACAATACATTACAATAAAACGTGTCTATACAACTAGAGATGCTTTATAAATGTTTCTATGAGATTGTCTCTATATTTATTGAAACACAATAATGTGTTACTAACTACGTACCTACACAATTAGACATGTTTTATATTTGTTTCTATAAAAATGTATCTATATATATACAGACATGCATCTAACATTCTATGGAACGTCTTTTCTTACTATAGAAACGCTTAAAAAATTCGTGTCTACAACGCCTGACACGGTCCATACGAAGACGGTCCTGACATGCTTTATGAAACCGTGTCTACTGTGCATTAGAGATAAAATAAAGTGTGTCTAGCTCTAAATATAGCTTAGCTACAAGGGGTTTTCTAGTAGTGCAAGTTGACAAACTACCCTCATAATGATGCTTTAGTGATCGAAGCCAACATTGCAAGATGGAGGATAGGCAGGATTTTGGTGGATACAGGCAGTTCCGCCGACATAATCTTTGCTAGTACATTCACGAAGATGAAAATAGACCAGAGTTCCCTGCAACCAGCTAACAACCCTCTTTGCGGTTTTGGAGGAAAAAGAGTGCCAGTGTTGCAAAAGATAGATCTGCACCTCATTTGGGGATCTAAATAATGCTAGGACAGAATACATTACCTTCGATCTCATGGACATCTATTTTTCATACTTCGCTATCTTCGAGAGAGGGTTCTTGAACAAATTCTAGGTGATAGTGCACCAGCCCTACCTCTGCATGAAGATGCCAACTTTAAAGGGAGTAATCACAATCTTTGGTAACCAGCAAATGAAACGAAACATAGAAAAGGGAGAAACCCAAGGACATCGAAATGTTCACTTGCTTCAAGAAGCATCAAAGCATATGTCGGCTCAGGCACTTGAAGTGGAAAAAATGGTGGACAAGGAGAAGGTGCCCATGGAACCAGATCAAGAAATCAAGAGGGTGTTAGTGGACAGCGCAATCCTTGACAGGCATGTGATTATAGGTGCGGACCTAGAGAAGGATGAAGAGGAAAAGCTCATTAAGTTTCTTTGCAGCAACAAGGAAGTGTTTGCCTGGTCAAGGCCAGAAAGCAAAAGCTGAGAAAAATGTCAGATGAAAAGGTACTAGCAGTAAAAGCAGAAGTGCAAAGGCTATTAGAAGCCCAGGTCATTAGGGAAGTCAAATACCCACCTTGGTTAGCTAACACTGTGCCAGTAAAGAAGAAGAATGGCAAATGGAGGATGTGTGTCGATTTCACAGAGTTAAACAAATTTTGTCCCAAGGACGATTTCCCCTTACCAAGAATAGACAAAGTGGTTGACGAAGCTACAAATAGTGAAATGCTATCACTATTAGATTGTTTCTCTGGATATCACCAAGTTTGGATGAAAAAGGAGGACAAGGAGTGCACGAGTTTTATAACTCCCATGGGAACATATTGTTTCGACAGGCATTACTTGCACCAGTTGACCACCATGTCTCCTCCTGAACTCAACTCTACTTTATTCCTATACTTAGCAGCAACCGACTCAGCGGTTAGTGCAGCTCTGGTCCAAGAAAAAGAGGTAGAAGGAGTAAAAAATCAATACCCAGTGCATTTCATGTCAGAAGCACTTACATATTCCAAGAAATCATACTCAGAATTGGAAAAGATAGCGTACGCAGTACTTATGAGTTCTAGAAAGCCCAGGCATTACTTTGGGGCACATAAAATTGTGGTTCTCTCAGACCAGCCTCTCAAGGAAATCTTCAACAACAAAGAGGCTCCAAGTAGCATAAGAAAGTGACAGCGGAAATGTCTAGCTTGTCCGTTACCTATGAAAAAAGAAGTGCAATTAAATCTCAGGTCTTGGCGGATTTTGTTGCCGATTGGACATCCCCAAGCTTCGACCACCAGGTTAAAGTAGAACCAAAATGGTTCATCACATGTGACGGAGCCTGGGGTAGGGACAGAGCCGGAGCAACAGTAATTTTGACTTCACCTAATGGGGCCAACCAATTCACCTAATTTTGACTTGAATTTAGCAAGGAGATGGACAAAAGCTCAAACAACATAGCAGAATATGAAGCATTGTTAATGGGCCTCCGCAAGGCCAAAGCCCTGGGTGCTAGGGTGTGCACAGTCAAAACCGACTCCCAAGTAATCACCGAACAGGTAGAAAAAGAATGTGAAGCCAGAAACCCACAGCTAGTAAAATATCTGGAGGCAGTGAGGAAAATGGAAAAGCAGTTCAAAGGTTAAACCGTATAGTTTTGGCCTAGAAATCAGAATGGTGAAGCTGATGCACTAGCAAAGGCAGCAGCTAGAAAGGAAAAATTACCTCCGGACGTGTTCTTTGAAACTTTAAGAACACCTCTGTCTAAAGAAGTGTCTACCAAAACAAATTGGATAACGCTCATCCAAGGTGAGGATTGGAGAGCCCCTATCATGGCGTTCTTGTGGGGAATTTGTGAACTAGAATCAGCGGCAGAAACAAAGAGAATGGAACAAAGATGCCGGAGCTACAAAATAGTAGGAGATGAGTTGTTCAAATTGGGAGTCACCGCTCCTCTCCTCAACTGCATAGCCTTTGAAGAAGGATCAGAATTGTTGAAAGAAATCCATAGTAGTTGTTGTGGCACACATATTGGGCCAAGGTCTTTAGCTGGAAAAGTGCTTAGGCAAGGATTCTATTGGCGCACAATGCTAAAAGATGCGCAACAAGTTGTAAAAACTTGCGAAGCATGCTAGAGATTTGCAAAGTAGCATAGGGGGCTAGGAGCTCCTATGCAACTTATCTCACCCACCTGGACATAGTAGGGCCACTACCAACAGCACAAGGCAACTGCAAATTTGTTGTAGTAGTAGTGGAGTACATTATGAATGTCACACCCGGTTTTACAAGGACAAAACCAAGTGCTAACCACATGTATGCCTGGATCAGTTTATTCATACATGCGGCGACTTCATCAGTGTATCATTACAATGTCATACATAAACATAACTTTAATACAAAATGACTGTTAGGTCTAAAGAAAAGATACATCATATGATTCTAGCGGAGCGGGTCTTCCATCAATCCACAGGTAGTCGGTCGGACGCATGCCAACCTAGTCCAATGCATCGTCTTCCTGGTTCTCTGCTTCTTCTCCATCTGAGCATATACACAGTAGGGGTTGAAACGAAAAGGGTGAGTACATCTAGATGTACTCCGCAAGTGTAGTAAAAATATCACATGAGGCCAAAACAAGGAAAGGCTTACTCGAGTTATAAAGCGCCTAAGCAACTCATCCTAAACCTTAATTACCTTGGCGCCTATTTACCAGATGTGATTACCAAAAACATAAAGATCAACCCCTCGGATTCCATTCGAGCTCCAAAACCAACCACTGGATTCCATCCAGCTTCCAAACCACACCAGGGTACCACCACCTAGTCACCAAGCCAACCAACCATCTCCAACACTAATCACGAAAAAGTCCATGCCGCTCTTGACCGTGGGCACGACTGATATATCAGTTTTTGAAAGGACCTTGATGCAACCTAGAGGGGGGTTGAATAGGTGAATATGCAAATTATAAAACTTTTTTTGCACTGTTAGTACCAAAACCGGTCGGACCGGTTTCAGACAGAAAAAAACAACAATGTAAATCAAACCCCTTCTACGAGTTCTAGCACAAACCAAAACTTGGTGGGATGCTTCTCTAGATGATTTCTAGCAGGCTCATCAAGTCCCTGCACACAAATGAAGTACAACAAAGTAGATCGAAGCGGAAGCAAATATAAATGCTAGAATTGAACAAGTGTTGGCACTCCGTACGGCCTATAGATAAATCCGCAAGCGGATGGATACAAATGTAGCTTTCACCCGGGAGTATTCCAAGGTATCGATTTCCATGGAGAATGAGGAGTGAACTAATTCTAAACTAACCTGTCCAAGGGTAATGGGATGGAGTGGATGAAATGGATGAAGTGGACGACAACAACGAAGAGGGAAGAGAAGCGATAAGAGGGTAGAGAGGGCACGAGACTGGTAGAAGCACTCTACTGATTAACGTGAGCGGGTCAGAAGGTACAGCTAGATACTTGCTTCGGGACAGTAGAACCTACCACACACAGAAAGGGATGAGAGAGGGGTGTGATCTATCCTGTACTGGGGGATCCCACAAGCCGAGACGAACTTTATGGGCTACAAAGGCCGTATAGGGCTGTCACCACCTAATGACTACCACCTCCACA
Organism: Echinochloa phyllopogon; assembly: GCA_033239725.1. NCBI lineage: Eukaryota > Viridiplantae > Streptophyta > Magnoliopsida > Poales > Poaceae > Echinochloa > Echinochloa phyllopogon. The sequence goes on along the minus strand of BTCW01000016.1, from coordinate 8,464,032 downwards.
GACTTAGGGGCAAACTAAGTTAGCCTCAAGTCTAGGCACCGCGCCTACACTAGTCAACTAATACTTATCTCCTATAGAAAGACAAGCGCCCAAGCCAAGCAACCAGTATACAGTTATACCAATCAACTAAGCATTGAACGAAGAACTAGCAAGTATATGAAGTAAGAACTGAATGTTCAATTAATCAGAAAGAGATACAAGAGTTACCAGACATGACCCGGATGTTACTCGAAGCTAAGCCGCATCCGTAGACATACAGCGGGAGGATGGGCTGACACTCCGGCTCCTCTCTGGATGCTCACCTATCCTCTCTCCCTATCTTCTAAGTATGAAAGTGGCAGAGCTTCACTAAGGGACTCTCCTCTTGTGTTGTGTATTGATCCGGGGCTTGGACCACTGTATTTATAGCTTGATATGACGGTTGGGGGTAGAGTAACCGCCAAGGGAGCCAGAGGGCGGTTCCCCTGACTTGGGCGAATCCTCTGGTTCGGCCGAACTGCCTAGTTTGGCCGAACCGAGGGATGCACCACCCTTGCTCCCAAGGGCCAGGATTTGCTCCCTTGGTTGGTTCTGGTGCTGGGGGCGGTTCGGCCAAAGGCTGGGATTCAGCCGAACTGGGCCTGGCCCGTGGCCGGCTTCCCCAGCACCGCCTCTTGCTTGTGGACGTCCTGGGCTGGCTTGGGTTGATGTCCTTCGTGTTGATTTGGCCTAGGATGAGATGGCGGTCGCCCACGTGTCATGCGTCATCATCGCTTGGTCATCGTTGACGTGGACGACTCCCGATTGTGCTTTGTGTCGTATACGGCTAAGGGCGGTAACCGGCCGAACGGAGTCGTTCGGCCGAATCGGTCATTTCCAACACCTATAGCACGTATTTCTCATTGTTGTACCTGCACAAGTGAAACTCACCAAAACTCGTGGAAATAGTTAGAAATAAGTCCTATAGCTATGGTGAGTGATTCCATTGTGTTTAGTTATACTCGGTTGGAGGTCGGAAAACGGGCCGTAACGACCGCCAACAAGCTCCCCCAAACCTAGATCTTTGCTCGTCCTGAGTGAATAATTAAAACAAGAGCAAGACTAAGATAAGGGTTCTTTCATGATATGAACAAATGTGTATTGTATATTTCAAACCTTTCTCCATACCTGTGGATTTGAAGTGGCTACTCCCTGGGTCTTGGGCGGTTGATGAAGGGAATGGCTCTTACAACAAGATCCATCTTGGTCATCCTGCATTTGGGGTTTTCTAATTTTTGCAAATAAATGACCCTTGTGCTTTCTTCCTTAGTATTCTCACTGTCTCTGGAGTCACTCCTTTTCACTCACTCTCTCTTTATGTGTTTTCACTTTGTCTCTCAGGTGGTTATCTTATCAAGACATATATTTCTGTCGAGTCGAAGACTGGTTCCTGGAGGTGTGTCAATTGCCTTCGATAATTTTGCAAGTTTGAGATGAAGAGTTCATTGTTGGTCCTCAGCCCCGTGACCCCTTTTCTCTTTTTTTTTCTTCTTTCCCTTTTTGGGAATTCTTTCTTTCGAATCATTGTACTTTCATGAGTCCTTTATTTATATATATTTTTTCAAAGGGTATCACCAAGGCATGAGGACTTCTAATGCAACTCTGATGATAGATATATGCTTGCAAATGATCTGGGCAACAGGATCGTCTCTAGGGACTCAAAATTCGACAACTCTTTATACTGGTCAAGACAAGCTTTTTTAGGGGATGATCTCTCAAGAAAATGTGTGAAGTGGAAGAAGGTAGATTGTTTGCATAGGATGAAAGGATATGGTATAGTTTTAAGTTTTCAAGATAAATTCTCGTGAATGATGGAATGAACATGTGGTTTGTTTTATCAAGACATATCACAAACATCAACAACTTAGACCAGGGGATCCTAACATGAAAGATTTCACAGGCATGTGGATACTTAATTTGAAACGAATAATAAATAGAGTTCATGGCATGAAAGAAAAACCGAGAATGTTTCATTTAAATGATGTGAGCATGTTTAAAATTTGAAACGTGTCAACACAGAAAAGATGGAAACTGGTAAGGAGTGCAAACCAGTGTGCAGGTGCGCGAAGGGGGCGAGCCGGGCTGGTTCGGCCGAATTGCCCAATTCGCCCGAACCAACTGGTTCGGCCGAATTGACTCGGTGCGTGCTTCCTCGCCCCGTGTCGCTCCTGTGTCGTCATGTGCTCATGTACTCTTTTTGTTAAGCAGGGCATACTCTGGATGGCTCAATTGCACCAACTGGAGCGTCACTTTTTATTCATTCAACTCAGACTTTATTTTATTAATCAAACTATTGAAAACAAAATGATTGGTAGGGAAATAAATCAGAGCACCATAAACATTATTCTAACGAAAGCAACTGAATGAAATCAAACTAACGAACTAAATTAATGGTGCTATATCTAAAATGAAACGACCGCAGGACACTATTCTGCAGGTGGATTGTAAAGGTCCAAGTGTCCTGTGGCCTTGGCGAGCCGCTTGATTTTAGCAGAAAGGCCCTTGCGGAGGACCTCCATCTTGTCCTCCGTCTCCATCTGTCCCAGCTCGCACTCTGCAACCTTCTCCTCCAGGTTGTTTATTTTCTGGCGCGCTTGCGCCAGTTCTTCCTTCAGGCCCTCCAGTGTGGGCGGCTTTTCTCCTTCTTCATCCTCCTCATCCTCCTCTTCGGAGAACTCCATCTCTCCCGACAATCCCGTGGTGGGTGGAGGCTGACTGCGGTGCTGAACTCTGGGGTTCTGCCACGGAGGAGTGGACTGGGAGGACTCCGCCAACCCGAGCTCGTCCCTGTTCAGCGGCGGGACCAAGACCTTGCCGTATCCTGTAGCGGTACACTCGCCTCTGATGCTGAACTGGGGCAGACTATTAGGTGTATAATCCGGCGTCCTCATGCCCTCTCCCTTGACTGCTGGGAGTGTAAAGTCCAACACCCTTGAGGAGGATGTTGACCTTGGGCGCAACTGGCCTTTGGTAGGGCGCCCTGGTGATGGTGAGCGAAGAGCCTTCTTGATCGCCTTCAGCGGGGCGAAGGGGTTAAGGATCGCTGAAGGAGAGCGGCGTGGGGAGTCTCGGTGCTTCACGGGGCTGCGGGCAGGAGCCCTCCCACGCTGCCCATCACTTGGCAGATCAACGTCGGTAATGCAGAAGGCTTGCTCAGGCTGGGGGATGCATCTTTAGAGGAGGTAGAGGCCATGGTGGCTGTAGCTAGGGGCAAGAGGTTTCTGTAGATGGGATGATGGTAGTCGACAGAAGTCCCAGGCTTTTATCGAGGCTTTCTCCAATCAAAAAACAAGTTTCCCAATGTTTCCCTCGTGAGTCTTGAGATAGGATCAACTATAGATGAGTTTGGGAGCAAATATCCGCACGTGGGGCCAGGGGGCTGATTCGGCCGAACCCTAGGGTTCGGGCGAATTGGCCTGGTTCGGCCGAACTGGCCCCTGGGCCTCCTGGTGTGTGGGCCAAGTCAGGTCTTGTGTCTTTGGTCGTGTGTGCGAGGGTGAAGGCGGTTTTGGCCCAGAAAGGTTTGGATTTGAAGAATTTGGGCCGAATTTCATGGACGGGTTTCAGAGCTTGAAGAATTCGATGACATCTAAGTCATCGAGTGGTGTACGTTCTGGTTCTAGGAAGATTTTCAACCGCTGTCCATTGATCTTGAAGGTATTTCCGTCCTCACTTTTTGCAATATGACGGCCCCATGAGATGCAGCGTTAACTACTGTGAACGGGCCGTCCCATTTGCTTCTAAGCTTCCCATGACCGAAAAGCTTGACACGAGAATTGAAGACGAGGACCTTGTCTCCTGGCTTGAACGTTTTGACCTTGATCCTCTTGTCATGCCATCTCTTGGTCCGTTCCTTATATAGCCGGGAGCTATGATATGCTTGCTCTCTCATCTCATCTAACTTTGACAGCTGAATCCATCGTTTAAGGCCGTCTGCTGGAAGGTCCATACCCCACTTCCTAATGGCCTAGTGAGCTTTGAACTCCATTTCTACTGGTAGGTGGCAGGTCTTGCCATGGACTAGTTGATATGGGGTCATTCCTATGTGTGTTTTATAAGCCGTACGGTATGCCCAGAGTGCATCTAGGAGCTTGTCCTTCTAGTGCTTGCCCATCTCATTCACGGTCTTTTACAGAATGTTTTTGATTTGTTTGTTTGAGGTTTCTGCTTGACCGCTAGTCTAGGGGTGATAGGGTGTAGCTACGTTATGCTGCATCCCCAAACTTGAGAGATACATACGGAAAGCTGCATCTATAAAGTGGGAGCCACCGTCGCTGATGACTATCCTAGGGACGCCAAAACGAGGGAAGATAACTTCATGGAACATTCGTCTTGTGCTCCTAGAGTCAGCGGTCACACATGGCAAGGCTTCCACCCACTTAGAGATGTAGTCTACCGCCACTAGAATGAATTTGCAGCCCTCTGAGTTCGGGAAAGGACCCATGAAGTCCACTCCCTAAACATCAAAGATTTCTACTTGGAGATTGCTGGTGAGCGGCATTGTGTGTCTAGTGTTTATGTTTCCATGTTTCTGACAGCGTGGGCATCGCATGATAAATGCTTTAGCATCTTCATACATGCTGGGCTAGTAAAATCCACACTGCCAGACTTTAGCATTGGTCCGGAATGCGCCATAGTGGCCTCCGTATGGGGCTGCATGACACCTTTCCAGGATCTTATATGCCTCATGTGCAGGTACGCATCTTCTGAGGAGTCCGTCACTACATATCCTGAATAGGTACGAGTCATCCTAGAGATGGAGTCGACTCTCATAAGCCAGTCTCTTCTTATTTTCTCCTGGTGGGACGCACCCTGTCACCATGTAGTTCACTATGTTGGCATACCACGGATCAATGGTGGTGACCTTAAGGAATGTGTCATCCCGTAAATAATCATCAATTGAAAGATCGGATGGGACTTGCATTCGAGACAAGCGGTCAGCCACTGAGTTCTCTACTCCTTTCTTACCCCTTATTTCAATGTCGAACTCTTGGAGTAGAAGGATCCAGTGGATGAGTCTCTATTTCGCATCTTTTTTGGTCAGAAGGTACTTCAGAGCGGCGTGGTCTGAATAGACTATGACCTTGGCCCCAACTAGGTAGGACCGGAATTTGTCTATAGCAAACACGACCTCTAAGAGTTCCTTCTCTGTGGTTGCGTAGTTGAGCTGGGGGCCGTAAGCGTTTTGCTAGCATATGAGATAGCATAGTGCTTCTTGTCCTTAGTTTGGCCCAACACAGCTCGTACGGCAAAATCACTCGCATCACACTGTTGGCGGTCGTTACGACACGTTTTCGACCACCAATACTCTGGAATAAAAGAGGATATATGTGACAGTACATGTACTTAGGTTTACTTCTAATAAAGTTCCGCGAGTTTTGGTGAGTTTCACTTGAGCAGGTACAACAACAAGAAATACGTGCTATAGGGGTTGGAAATGAACGCACTACAACACATGTGAGGTTTTATAACATTTCATTTGTGTCATAGAAATTAGAAATTATGTCACATTTTACAATTTATGACACTCGTGTGATGAAAATACATTCGTCACCTATGCCCAGTAATAAAAGATATTCAATGACGTATATGAATTTTTTCGTCATAAACTTTGCGACGATTCTTATGTTGTCGCTAAATTATGACACTAGCTTTTCGTCGTTAAAGACATACAAAACGTCACTAAATCTTGTGTGCGGGTGATGTGGCATGTGACTAGGAGCTGACGTGGCGTCACATTCATGACATTTTAGTTCGTCAAAAATATTTGATGGCCCAAGAAGACCCATGCAATGAGCAGCCATTTATGGGCCAAGCCCAATTATAAGGTCTTTTTATTTTATGATAATAATTATTTTCAAGCGCATTATTTTGTTTTGCGTAGCCCACTCCAATTTGAGGCCAAATATTTTTGCAGACCCTATTTTTGACATTTCAGCCCAAAATTATTTATTAAGCACAAAAAAAATCTGGCTCACCAAAATTCACATATTTCAGCCCAAAAGCATTCCATTCCATCACACATTACATTTGAAGTTGCATTGTCACAATACAAGCATCATGGTGCTCGATCAGAATAGAAATTGGGCAGTCCAGTGATCTGGTGAGCTAAACAAGATAAGAAATCCCCCTCTAAGAGTCCACTCCGTTTGATGTGTTTGTGATGAGGAGGCGACATCATCCATCAACTGACCAACCAACGCTAATCTGCAGCCACTGGACCTTCTCGTCAGTAATCTGCAACCAAAATAAAAATATGCATCAGCACACATATGAACAGAGATGCATGCTCAACTGTATAGCCGTGACTGCTAACAAATACTCTCCTACGAGATGCACCAAACCAACAAAGCGTAGCTTTTACAGCGCATTACAAACAACCCAGAGCATTAAATCGAACAGGTCATGTGCATGCATATCATTCTGAGCTTCAAAGGTATATGAGTCTGTGCGCTAACCTTGGCATAGTTGCAGACTTTGGAGATGGAGGAGCACGCGAGGCAACACAGCAACAGCATCGACCACATACTGGCATCACCTTCCTCCACAACAGGTGCATCAGCTGGTGATTCACGACGGAAACTGCACAAATAGAAGATGGCACCAATCAACTGAACTGAGGTGCATCTCCATTTCACAAGTTCAGACAGTATAGGTTCAGAACTTCAGATTCAGATTACACAAAGCTGATTTAAACATGCATGTTCAGGCAGCTATGTTAATGAACTACTAGACAACTACTGGTCGAGCTCATGCTCAATCACAAATTCACAACTCACTTGCTCCAGTGCAATAAGCAGCCAATGTTCAAGCTCTAGTCGTATATATGCAAAAGAACTTCAATTAGTTCAGTCAGAAATTTTATTTTAGTATAACTTCAATTTTGATATCTCTTCTTAAATAATACTTTTCTTGTTAGGGCCTGACAATATAGATGACCACTTATTATTGACTACTATCTACTACTTTACAAATATTAATGTGTAAATCCTATTGTCTTATTTGTATAAATGGGGGGACAAATGGAGGATTCAAGTATAATTACCTTTCACTTTCACAGTATAATTAGAGAAAGGGGAGCTGGGAAATCTTACCGAGGCTGCAGGGAAGGACGACCACATCGCGACTGGGGGAACCAGCACTGCTGGCGGAAGGCTTCAGCTTCTCCCTGCACCAAAATCTGAGCAAAGCTCAACTCACGAGCAGTAATAAATAGCATCAGAACAAAGCAAAGATCCTCTGTATATGCATAAAAAAAATTAACTGTGAGCTTAGGTCAAGCATCAAAAGCAAGACAAATTAATATAAGCTTACAACATATACATACTTGTACAAAATGTACACCTCTGCTCTATTCTATTCTCAAAATCACTTTCACAGTTCAAGATCAAAGTTTGATAAGTCACTTACTTTTAACTACCCACTAAATTTTTTGTACAAAGACGACGTACTCTGAATTCAAAAAGATGACGTACTCTGAATACAAAAAGATGACGTACTCTGAATTCAAAAGGCCTAAGTAATGAAGCACAATAAATTATCTGTCTGAGTCAATGATTATGGTGTCCCAAGATCAACTATCCATTGAATAGGCCAAGGAACCTTGAATAGCCAATCAAGAACATCACCGGCTGCATATATATACCTCTAACCAAAAGTCAGCTGCCCACAGTAACCTGGTGACTGTCTTCGGAATATGGATGTACCGGTCCAAACAGGACAAAAAGAAAGCTTTGTTAGCAATTGTGAGATAAAAAAATAGCCGTACAGCTGCTTAGGTTGTAATCAAGCATATAGCTGGGAAACTAGCAATTATCGAACTATACCTTCCTGTCACCCGATGTCCTTGTGGTTTGTTCAGTCCATTCTTAGTCAGCATCACAAGTTTGGAGTGGCATCCAACTTGCCGTTCAAAAGAAGCTGCAGCTCCTCATTCCCTTACGTCCTCCTTGCTTGTTGCAACCAACAAATAAAAAACGCAAAAGAAAATGATTAGCTGGTAGTCTAGTTGTATTTAGAAATGTCCTGCCAAAGTCTATGAGTGCATAACAGAAGAAAGATAGCAATTTATTCTTCAAAAATACACCACTGCTTAAGGCTAGGACATACACAAAATTAAATTCTCTACTACTTCAATTATTCTGAAGATCCCATCTATTTTCAAAGTCACAAATGGGATATTATACACCAAACATCCACAATATATATCCCATTTCAAGTGCATAAAGGATTGAAAGGATCACTCCTCTTACCAAAATATGAATAAATTCGGGAGCACCCTAACTTATGTTTACCCAAATGCATTTTAACATTGCTACTAAGGCAACTAGTACTCGATGATAATAAACACACCTTCACAACAATATAGATGCGATGCTCAGATCCCAGAAGCACCCGCAATACAAAACTGTCCAAATTCCTACTACAATTCCTAGTAGGATAACGATTTTATCCACAAATTCTAGCAGATGCAGTACTGATAGCCAATTCGAAGCAAATCAAACACGAACGGAATTTGAACTCTGGAATTGGGAGAGAGAGTCTCGATCAGGGGAATGGATTCTCACTGCTCACCGAGGAATAAAAGCCGTCATCGCCGGCGTACTCGCCCCAGAAGGCCTCGCACTGGCCGTTGGCCCGGTAGACGGCAGCCTGCGCCATCCCGTGGAGGTTGACCTGGTTGAAGTGGTCGGCGTGGCCGCACATGTTGATGCAGTGCCACAGAGAGGGGTCCTCCCGCGCGGCACGGCGTCGGGAGCGGCACGCATGGCCGGGGCCCGTGAGGGTCTCGATGTGGTCGAGCTTGCGGAGGACGGCACCGACCGTGGCCCTCCTTGCGGCCGTGATTGCGGCGGCGCAGTGAGGAGGAGGAGGTCGTGGAGGAGGGCGGCGGGGTCGGGGGACGAGCCTCGGGCTCGGGTGGGGTAGTGTCACACCCGGATTTCCAGGAAAACCTGAATGCGGCCATACGTGCGCCCAGGAAGCCGTAGTACACATATAGCGAACAAATATAATAAACAGAGAACGTATGCTGGAATAAATTCTTCATTAAATAAAATGTTTACATCACAGTGCTTCATAAATGATGTAAACAATAACAGCGGAAGACTAATAAAACTCTCAACTAATGGAGCCCCAATCCATAGGGACTCTGACTGGGAGACCACAGCTCAGTAGTACGGTAAATCTTCGGGAAACTCAGCAGCAGACTCATGCCCAGCCCAATCTGATTACCCATCCGGGATTTTGTTGAATAAAATGACAAGTGTAAGTAAACAATTACTTAGCAAGTATAGCACGGGTATGAAGACTCAAAATAGGCTAGACACGGCTTAACTACATTAGCATTTTTAGTTGGTTCATTTTAACATTAACCAAATTACTACAAGTGAATTAATCCCGGTTGTAACCCAATCAATAAAGTATAAGTGAAATTAAACATAAATAAATAGCATCTTCTAATCAAAAAGGATCCAGGCCGCTCGTGACCCTGAGCAAGGCTATGATGATAGATTTACACTCTGCAGAGGTTTCGCCCTTTACCCACCAGTCGCGTAAAAGCTCAAAAGAACTTTAAACCCAACCACGCGGAGGTGGATCAGACCTCACAAATCACACTACCGAGGTGTGACCGCATAGGGACGCTACGAGGTTTTTCACAAGACACCCTAACAAGATAGTGGCCGATTATGGTACAGCACAGGCAGCATGGCCCAGACACCGAGATTGACGTACGCCTACGGAGTCACACCATAGGGGGGTTAATGGCATCCAGAGCGCGGGCATCTCACCCAACAATGCGCAACGTGTGGAGTTCCCCGTCGCAGGGACTCCCAGCACGGGACTGTGCCTCACGGGGGCATAGCCGACGGATCACCCGTCCTCGGTAGATCAAGACATACTCTCACCCATGCTTCCCATAACGCCGACGGCCACTCCGGTAACCACTGGCAAGCTAGAGACGTACAAGTTACTTGACCAAGACCAGAGCCATAACAGTTCTAGCGGTGGCGACAGGCTCCTGGGTTGCCGCTTTAAGAAGCGGACCTTACGGAGAGACACTAGAACAAAGCACGAAGCACATGCTCTAGTTCCCTAAACCAAGTTGCTAAAAAGCATGTTTTATCATAAATGTTAAAGTGAACCATTAAGTCAAGATTAACAATTAAATAATAATGACAGTAGTTGCGCGTAGCAAAGATTCTACCCATATGCACTAACCCAAGGTAGTCAAAGGATATGAGTAAACAAACTAGGTACAACCTTAATAGGACAATAATTTAGACACATGCATATTAAAGTAAATGTATATAAAGAGTGTGTTTAGGTAGCAAGGATTGTCCGTGCTAAAACTTGCTTTCCTCGAAGGGCGGCTGCTGCTGTGGGTCCTGCTCTGGAAAGTATCCTACGTACTCAAAATCCAACGCGAAAGGCTCACCGACTGGACACGAATCACCATACAAGCGAGCACGTAAACCAATACATGCAAACAAATAATAATCTATTAGAACAGTACACTAAACAGTAGAAACAGTACAAATAAAGCTTTTAGAAATGTTATACACTTCACTACGAACACATGAGCGCGAAAATCACACTAATCGGAGCTAGAACGAAAAAGATATGACTTTTCTAAGTTCTAGGGACCTGCTGGCAAGTTTTTAAAAGTTTTAGGGGCTTATTTGAAGAAAACTGAGGACCTATGCGTAATTACGTGTTAAAACCCAAGGGCTAACGCGTAAAAGGGGCTCGACAGGACCGCGGGTTCTATTCTTTAAAAGCTCAGGGGGTTAAACATAAGAATCATGACCTATCGGCAATTATTTTTGAATTGGGCAGGATGGCGGGTTGATTTCCAAAAAGTGGAGGGGCTCTTTAGCAATTGTGGCTCGGCTGACCGGTACGGGTTTGTTTGACTCGAACAGGGGGGTGTCGTGGGCCGTCAGATTTAGATCTGATGGCCCGGATTCAACCTGGCGGCGGTGGTCGTCGGCCGGGGAAGGTTTCGCGGCGGCGCCGCTCGGCAGCGGGCGGAGCTCGCCGGAGTTGGGTGGTTCTTGGGCTAGAGACCCCCATTGGCCATAGGACTTGGCCCTGCAGCATCAGGGAGACATGGCGAGTCCACCTGGGCGGATCAAGGTGGCAATGGGGCGGCGGCCGGACGACGACGGGCCTCGGGGAGGCTCGCCGGTGAGAGGGGGAACGGGTGTTAGGGGGGAGAGAGCGGTCGGGAAGTGGCTGGGGGGACTCGGTACCTTCGCGCGTAGCTCCTGGAGAACTCGATTTGGCCGGAGCGGCGTTGTGGCGTGCCGTCGACGGTGGCGAAGCTCGGACGGGGAAGGGGGGCGGCGGTGTTGCGCGGAGATGGCGATGGGTGGCTCGGGAGGCGCGGGAGAGGGATGGTGAGGTGCCAGGGTGGGAGGGGCGGCTTATAAAGGCTCGGGGGAGGGTCGCCCTAGGTGCGTGGGCCATGGCCGAGGTTCAAGCGCCGGCGGTGGACCTTCCAAGCGGGGAAGAAGCTTTCCAAGCGGGGCGTGGAGCAAGAAAGGAAGGGTGTGGGAAACTTCGTGGAAGCCGCGCAGAGGGCACACGGCCGAGGAGCGGGGCCAAGACGGCCAGCGAGCGCAGCGGTGAATGCGTCGGGGAGGGAGGGGGCTGTTGGCGCGAGGAAGGGGAAGACCCGACAGGTGGGGTCCCGGTGGCAGTGAGAGATAGGAGGGAGGGGGAAGCGCGCGGCTTGGGCCGCTGCTGGGCCAGAAGTGCCTAGGCTGCGGGGATCCCGGAGCGATCAGGCCAGGTCAAGCGGTGCTATGGGCCGCGGGGAAAGAAGGGAGGGGAAGAGCTGGGCTGCTTCGGGGAGGATAAAAGGAGGGGCAGGATTGAGCCAAGGAAGGAGCTTAGGGGGCAGAAGTGAACTTGGCTAGATTTAACTTTTCTCAGGATACAAACAATGCAAATTAAATTCGAATTTAAACAAAATTTAAATTCCAACTTAACTTGCTATCAAACAAAACACCGTGCAGCAACATGAATGCAACAAAAATGTTTCTACAACTTATATTAAATTTTAATATTCATAAATAATTCATTTAGCCTATATTAAATATGAATAAATTAAATAAAAGCCAATTAATTACTAAAAATTTTAAATAGGCAATTTTGGGTCTTACAGGTAGGGTTTGGGGAGCGGTGTCGGGCCTGCGCGCGAAGGCAGCGAGCGGCGGCAGCCTCGGCACCGCTACAGGAGCAGCCCCGACGGTGAGGAGGGAGGAGTTGTCGACGATTTTTATGTCGATCACGTCTGTCTGGGGGTACCCCAGAGAGTAGATTGGTGGGTCTCGCCGAGTTCTAGGAACGATAGTGCACGAACAACACAAAGATTTAGACAGGTTTGGGCCGCGAGTAGCGTAATACCCTACGTCCTGTGTGCTTGATTGTATTGCACGTGAGTTGAGTTGTTTTGAGGGGGTCCCTGCTCCTCCTTATATACCCGGGGAGCAGAGTGACAAATCGATTACACAGACTACTCGTATTCGACCTGGATGGTTACAATAAGGTAATCTATCACGTATACTATTCGAATACGAGTAGTTTTACTATTTGACTACATCGTCCTATACCTTATCTGGCTAGTCCAAAGCAGTCGAATCACAACTCTCCATATCGAGTAGTTTAATTCCTTAGATTTGTGGCCCTATGGATCCTGGCCCCACAAGCCCCCAGCATCTTGCGCCTTTGCTTCAACTCTTGAATCTTTTTAACATCTTCGAGTAGTTAGAGCTAAGCCCAATACGCTCAAATCTCATCTGATGAGTAGTTTCTTTAGAGCGCATCTTTTGATGCACCCAATAGGTGTAGCCCTCGAGCCTCCGAGTACTCGTTAAGCAGTCGAAGGTTCAAAAAACTAATCTTGAATTTCACCTGAGTAGTCTAATGGTGCGCACCAAGTAGATGCAACCATCGAGCTTCGAGTAGTTTTGTTAAAACTAGTCGAAGGCCTTGGATAAAGTGAAACCATCGGGCTTTCGAGTAGTTTTGTTAAAACTAGGCAAAGGTCTTAAATAAAGCATAATAGGCTTAAAAGAAATTGTATCTTTCAAATGCGGCCCTGAATCCACGAGTACTTTTAAGTAGTCGTTGGATTGAGTACCACTCCGCTTATTTACTCTGAGCAATGAATGCTAATACATACTCAATAATTGTCTCCTCCAGAATGTGCGTACTTTTTCGAACAACCGCATAAGCACAACAACTTTCGAGTTGTTTCCAAATGTAAGAATTGATAAGCTATAATTTTGTATCTACGAGTGGTTTTGTTAAAACCAGTTGAAGATCTTTTTCCACGGCTTACCTCCTTAAATCTTGGAAGGAATCAAATCCCTGATTATCCGCTAGCAGCCCCCGAGCTTTGAATCAAAGAATATCTTTGATTTGAAGATCTGAACAATCACCAGGAATCTGTTGTCATTGAATCCGATATTTTCATCGGGAAAAACTAACTTAGGAATACGAAACCTTTTCCTGTAACCTTTCCCTGCGATACGCCGGAGATACTGTTCCAAACAGTAACCCTAACCGAAGGTTATAAATCTAAAGTGAGACCTTCATTTGTTTCGTAACTTTGAGCAAAGCACCATTGCCTTTTGTCTTTTAATCATAGCTTCATGAGCATTTAGAACTTTCTCTGTTTCCATCTCTTGTGAATGCGAGAAAAAAGCAAAGTCTTAACTCAATCTGCAACCATGGGTCAAAAGAAAGTTGACGCCAAAAACACAGAGAAAGCCACTGCTGCTAAGCCTACGGAGAAGAAAGCACCAAGGAAAAGGGTTTCCTTGGTAGATCCAAACACAAAGCCAGATTGCAAAACCCATCCTTGTCCCGCCGATGCTTGGAAGTATTGCACCGCGAAGGAAGGAGATCTCCATGACCTGGTGGAGCAAGGTTTGCTTTTGTCTCAGGAAACTCTTGAGTGGAGAGCTTGCTTCAATGCGCAATTTCCCACTGAAAACACAAATGAAATTCCTTTATTCATGTCTTTCTATGAACGCGGAGTTGGCCTTCCAATCTCTTCCTTTTTCCATGAGCTCCTTGATTTTTTCAAACTCCAACTCCATCATCTGAATCCTAATGGGATTCTGAACATTGTTGTCTTTGTACATGCTTATGAAACATTTCTTGGCATCAATCCGAATCTTGCTCTATTCCGCACTCTTTATCATATAAAGCCCCATCCAAATTTCCAAAGGATGGAAGTGGTTGGAGGAGCGGGAATTCAATTCTGCCAAAGGATGAAAGAACAGTGGTTCTCCATGCCCTTAATGAGTCGTGTGGAGATTTGAAGTCCGAGTGGTTCATAATCGGTGAGTAGTCAAAAAACGAGTACTGCTTCTTTAGTATTTACGATCAATGTACTTTGTTATACACTAATCATATTCGTGTGTAATTGTAATACAGCAGGAAATCATGGAAAGAGCTTTCCTGTCAAAGATGGATGGTATCCAAGGGATCTATCCAATTGGAACACAAAGCCAACTGCTGAAGAAGCCAAGGATGTGCCTGCTTTGTTAAAGCGAGTACAATCCTTGAAGAATAAAGGCTTGACTGGGGTAGGGATAGCGTTCAGTTTCCTCAAGAGAAGAATCCAACCACTCTAGGAGCGTATCAACCTTGGATACAAGTATATGAGGGGAATACAGATCCTTCTCGGATGGTGCCAGAAGAACTTTCAGATGAGACCGTGTTGATGCGCCTGTCGCGCATGTTTGGTAGTGTGAACAACAATAAACCATACATTACCAAAGAATTCTGTAAAGGCCAATCTCCTAGTTCTGTAAGTACTCGCGGCCTTTAAATTTGAGTTATTATGAACATGCATCTTGATGCTGATTCTTCTGGTGTAGTCGGCCACTGATTCTGATGGACCAGTTGGTGGCCTTTCTCCACAAGATTGGGAGAAGTTCGGAAAGAGTTCTTCAGACAAGTCAGAGCCATCCAATGAAGAAGTCGAGGCGATTGCTGATAGTGTAGAAGAACTCGAAGCAATATCTGAAGAAAAGACAGCTGCCCCAGATGACAACCAAGTTAATCTTCAAGGTAAGAGAATTCCTCATAATAAAATCCGAGTACTTTATTCGTTCTGCCATTTAACTTTCTTGCACTATTTCTGAAAAACAGAGGATACAGAAATAGTACCAACTATTCCTGCAGGGGTAAAGCGGAAGAGAACTACTCGATCTCGATCAGAAACCCCATCAGGAGCATACGTGCGTGGAGTAGAAGAAGGTCAATGAATCAAGCTCTCCAAATTTATTACCGCCGTTCAAAGCTCATCGACCACAAGTGCCATGGCGAGTGGTACCACAGAGAGCACAACCAGCTCCAAAGTGGGTGTTCTGAAGTTAAAGAAGTTCAACTTTAAGCCAAAAACCACCGCGCTGATAAAGTAAGTATGTTAAATCGAATATCATTTCAATTTTGCTGTCATTCAGTTGTTGAAATTGCTTCCTTTGTGAAGAGCACCATCTACCACTCTTGTGAGCGCGCTGCAAGCGCATCAAGAACAACAATTGAAGAAAGCTGAAGAAACAGAGCATGTTGAAGGAGAAGTCGTCCCTGTTGCCGTTGATGAAAGTGGCAGGGTTTCAAAATTGAGCCAATCGCTAGAGAAAAAGTCATCTGATACCAATCTGGCTTTAGAAGCAAACCCAGTGGAAACCACAAACCAGGGAGGTACCGATGGGCTGCCATCAATTGTGGAGGTAAATTATATAGCATTTGCTCTGAATTTTTCTTGGAATTCTATATGAATAATGCTTGTGAAATTATGAAGGTTGATATGGAGACTAAAGAAGTCGCCAACATTGTTATTAAAGAAAGTACTCCACCACCATAAGGGAAGACTTCTGATAATGAAGCAATGAAGCTGAAACAACACTTGGAAGCTGCTCTGGTAAGAGAAAAGCTTAATAGAAAGTAGTTAATATAGTAATTATTAACTAACGTCAAATGCAAGCGTTGGTAGATAAATTGGAGAAAAACAGAGATGCAATTCTAGAGTCCCGAATAAAAGAACTCGAAGAAGATCTTGCGGCTGCCTATGAGGCACGGGGAAAAGCTCGAGTTGATAATCAAGACTTGGTTTCTCGATTACATAAACAACTTGAAGGGATGGGAGATGAGAAATCTCGACTGGACACTCGTAACCGGGCATTGATCCGAGACAACAATAGTAAGTTAAGCAAGTGTGGTACACTTAATCATTAATTTAGTCATATGAAGTTTAATCATAGACTTGTCTTGTTTCTGCAGGATTGAAGAAAGAACTGGTTGAAGAGCAGAGCAACAGCACATCATGGTACAACCTGGCGCAATCGAAAACCGAAGATTGTGCCCGCTTGGAGAAAGAGCTCGAAGATCTTAGTGAAAAATTTGCCAAGGAGCATCAGATCCGTGTAGACATGGAGCAATCTTGTGCCAGGGCCTTGGCTGGACAACAAGCTAAACAACAAGAAGTGGAGGATCTCCAGGCCGAGAAAAAGGCCATAGAAGAAGCAGTGCTCCCCGTCATTGAGATGGTAACACCCGAAAGTGTTGCTACTGCTAACCAGTCGATCTTGGAGCGGATTAGCGCGATACCTGGGCAGATTACCAATTTTTGCAAGAGTACCATGAAGGAATGCATCAATCAGCTGCTAGCAATGGTGAAAGCGCACAATCCAAATGCCAAACTTGAAGTCGTAGAGCTTCCAGAAGGAGTGGACATCGAAGGATTCGAAGCTTTGGTGAAAGAAACAGAACCAGTCGCAGATGCTTTCATTGATTCGTTAGAATAGTTATGCATTGTAACTTGAAGTACTCGTTCGAACACTCTGTTTTGGAGCCAATATAAATGTTTGTCATGTATATAACATTTACTACTTGTGTAAAGTAGTCGTTATGAAATACTACTATGTAAGTAGTATCTTTCGAGTAGTTTGTGCGCATGCAAAGTACTATGGGTAGTAGTATACTTGATTAATAACTACTGTTTAAGTAGTCTAGTGGTCGTGTAAGGTTCAAAACTAGAAATAGTTGAATCAAGCCTTGTTAAGGTCTAGCAATTTTGCTAATGCAAGGAGAAAAGTTATGCATATAGGCATAAGTATTCTATACTTGTTGGTACTTTGAGCACATTATGTGACATTTTTAGGAGAATGAGTGCAGTTGGTACAACACTAATTCCTAAAGCTTTCACCGAGAAAGCCAAATAACAAAAAGAAAGGAGATTATCGCCTTCGACCATGTATAGGTGAGGGTAACTCATCCAAGATTTTTAGGTTTTTTATACCTCCTTTTAAAAGGGAATATTGGCTTCTCTTGAACGGGGGTAGAAGACTACCCGAATACCATGCGACGACTAGCGTCGATATGCGCACGGTAGAGTTTTATCTAATGAGATAAAAGATGCCATAACTTGTAGATGGCAGAAAAATATAACTTTATTAATTTGTGGTCAAGGGTTGTTTACAACGACTCATATACAATCTCCCGTGTTACGGGTAGAATTTGCGGAGATGCTCTATGTTCCACACATTTGGCAATTCCTCTCCCTCCGGGGTTTGCAGCCGATACATACCAGGTCTAATGACTTGTTTTACAAGAAAGGGACCTTCCCATCGAGACATAAGCTTGTGCAGCCCTTCAGGCTTTTGGATTCGGCGTAGTACCAAGTCTCCTATAGTAAAGGATCGAGGTTGAACAGAGCGTTGATGAAAGTGACGCAATCCTTGAAGATAACGCGTGTTCTGGATAAGAGCTGCTACTCGAGCTTCTTCGACGCCATCAACATCCTGGGACCTTTCTTGATGAGTGAGTTGTTCATCGTAATTCTCTAGACGCGGAGCATCCCATAAGAGATCAGCAGGCAAAACTGCTTCGGAGCCGTAAACCAGGAAATATGGTGATTGGCCGGTAGCCCTGCTGGATTGGGTCAACGATTGCCAAGTGTCAATGATTTATGTCGAGCACGTCTGTCTGGGGGTACCCCAGAGAGTAGATTGGTGGGTCTCGCCGAGTTCTAGGAACGACAGTGCACGAACAACACAAAGATTTAGACAGGTTCGGGCCGCGAGTAGCGTAATACCCTATGTCCTATGTGCTTGATTGTATTGCACGTGATTTGAGTTGTTTTGAGGGGGTCCCTTCTCCTCCTTATATACCCGGGGAGCAGAGTTACAAATCGATTACTCAGACTACTCGTATTCGACCTGGATGGTTACAATAAGGTAATCTATCATGTATACTATTCGAATACGAGTAGTTTTACTATTTGACTACATCGTCCTATACCTTATCTGGCTAGTCCAAAGCAGTCGAATCATAGCTCTCCATATCGAGTAGTTTAATTCCTTAGTTGAGTGGCCCTAGGTATCCTGGCCCCACAGGAGCGCAGCAGGGGACAAGGAGCGGCGGCAGAGAGAGGGAATGGAGATGAGGACCAGGGTTTCTATTGATTTTATACCATGGGGGTGCAATCACAGACGTTGGATCAAAGATGAACGGCCAGAAGTTATTGGGCCATTTGGGCTGAAACGGGCCTTGGTCTATTCCTTTTGCTTAATGTTTTTCTTTTTCTTTTTTCATTTTATTGTTCCATTGTAAAGTAACACATAAAATAATTATCTTATGTACAACAACTCATTTTTTATATGTAATAGACTGCATATATGTTTTCTTGTAGAAGTTTAAATTTTTTTAAAAGTGGTTACTATTGTTTGTAGTTTAAATGAATTTCTACGTGCTTATCAAAAGTAATTCCAAATTGAACTACTCATATATCAAATGAAATTTAAAAAAATACATAAAAATTATATTTAGGCTTACATGTTGTATTATAGCTCATATTCTAGAGATAGATGAAGAATTTAATTGTTTGCTAGGGATAATTCAACTTTCTACCTCCAAATTACAATAGAATAATTGTAACAAATCTCAATTTGGTCAAACTAATCTACAACTTGACATGACAGTATATCTTGGGTTAATAAGCTTGTTATAAAAAATTGGGAGGTTTTGATAATGTAAGACTATGCATTGTTCACAAATGGATGCATCTCTTGCATAGTTTGTTGTAACTCAACTCAAACTTTGAGATTTGAACACCTTGTAACATTTTTGAACTCGTATGCACCTAAAAATCGGACACAACCTTATATTAACCATAACATGGAAAAATATAAAGTTACATTAGCAATTGTTATACAAAAAAGTATTTTTTTATTCTCTACTTTAGTGGGAAAAACAAGTCATATGACAAACATCCGAAAAATAGCAATTATCATACAAACAAATGATATTAAATGAAAGATGGTGATTTTAGAAAAATTCAGAAAGACAAATGATCCAATTTGGATTACGTATGACAAAGAAATACCAGATACAAATTTTGAATCCAGATTAAAAAGAAAAACGTCAGTTGTTCTGGTGTTCTTCACGGCAAAATAGTAGTGAAACATTATAAAATACTCAATGCCAAGATCCATCAATATCGTCAATGTAGCCCAATGGTTGGGCGCGGTGGTCCCATCCATACGGTCTTGGGTTTGAGCCCTCGGTCCGGTCTTCCCTTTTGCTATATTTTTCAATAAAACAGTAGGAAAACGCTTATAAAAAAATCAATGCCAACAGCCTACACAAACGGTGGTATAGGCCAATGGTGGGGCGCGAAGTTTCCGATCACTTGGTCGCGTGTTCGTGCCCTCTATCCGCTCTTTTACCATATTTTTTCAATAAAACAGTAGTAAACATCTATAAAAATAACCAATACCAGCATCCTTCACAATCGGTGCCTTAGCGCAATGGCAAGGCACAAACTTACTGTCCGCTAGGTCGCAGTTTCGAGCTTCGGGTGGTGGCTCCATTTTTTGTTTTTGAGCTTATTTTTATATGAAATTGAACTACCTCAAATAAAAAAATTACATAAAAATCATATTTAGACTCTGGATTGAATGAAAAATCTTTTTGTTTACTTCTGTATGTTAATGAAATTGCTTTTAATTTTTTAGACAAAAATTGTTTCCAAATTGAACTACCTAAAATAAGATAAAAAATTGCATAAAATCATATTTAGGCTCTGGATTGAATAAAAAATCCAACTCCTTTCTAGGATAATTTAACCCTCTATGTGAAACCCATGCTGACAGTTTGGGCCCACTTGTCTAAGTTGCAGTGGAACCCACCCTAGTCTTGTCCTTAATGACAAAACAAAATTTGTTACGATTTTGGCTTTGCAATAGTTTTTGACGATTCTTAGTTACTCTTAATGACGAATACCTCATTTTTGTTGCTAAGTTGTACGTCATGATATAAAACGTCACAAACCAAACATGATAACGACGAATAGGTGAAATGTCATCAGGTATTCATCACAAAAGGTGGTATTTGTTGTAGTGATGATTCGGCCGACTACCCCCCTTAGCCGTATACGACACCGAGAGTCGTCCACGCCAATGATGACTAAGCAATGACCGTGCATGACACGTGGACGACCGCCACCACTTCTGGGCTGAACTAACATGAAGACCATCAAGAGAAGGCAGCCCAGAGCAACCCAGGACTAGAGGCAGTGCTAGGGAGGCCGGCCACGGGCCAGGCCCAGTTCGGCCGAACCGCCCCCAGCACCAGAAACTGACCTCAGGGCAAGATCCAGGCCGTAGGAGCTTTGGTCGGTGCATCCTGTGGTTTGGCTGAATCCTACAGTTCGGCCAAATACGGAGCATTCGGCCAAACCGGCCTCTGACCGCCTCTAGTTGCCTTGGCGGTTACCGAAGCTCAAACCGCCATGAGCCACTATAAATAGAGGGGTCAATCACTTGTATCAAGGACACACCAAGCCAAGGAGCTCATTATCCACTCTTCATTCTAGTAGAGTTATGATAGTTTAGTTGGGAGTTAGATGTGAGTCGAGCTGTGCCTCGGAGGTTCCGGAGTCGTCTTCCGAAGCTCGGGTATTAGCTCTTGTAACTTTTCCTTTTCTTTCTGTACGACTTTAAGTTATGAATATAGTTATCTTTGTCATCTTATCTGAGTTATTTATATCTTTCTTCTACTTTAGTCTAGTTGCAAATATTTCTGGTTTAGACTATAGTTGTTGTGATCCTAGTTCTCCCAGTTCTAGATTCAAGTCTTTGCGTTGGCGGGTTCTTCGTTTTCTGCTCAATACTTGTGGTGAACTGTCACTGGGGTGTTGAAAGGATTGCTTGCTTTTGCTAGCAGAGTAAGTAGTTGTAGTCTAGTGTCGGTGTGGTACCTAGACTAGTTCGTAACCTTAGAATATCCCTGAGTTGGCACAAAGATGAACCTTATGTGGTGAATTGTCATTCCGACGAGCCCAGTCTTTCCCCTCGTCGACACGGCTTCATCGAGGATGACAAGCAAGATGATCCGCGAGTTCTCCGCCCCATCGAGCGAGAACGTGCGTGTCGGACCAGCTCCGCCACTCGGAGATGGCAACTTCGAGCTCAAGCCAGCCCTCATCAACATGGTGCAGGCTAGCCCGTTCTACGGCAAACCACATGAGAATGCCAACGCTCATCTTCAGCATTTTCTGGAGATTTGTAACACTTTCACCATACGCGGGGTAAGCATCGATGCCATTCGCCTTCGTTTATTCCCATTCTCATTATTAGGCAAGGCAAAACAATGGTTTTATGCTCACCACGAAGCCATGGACACTTGGGATAAGTGCACTAGTGCATTTTTGCTTAAATTCTTTCTGGTTGGGAAAACCAACGCCCTCTAGAAAAAAATTGCTAGTTTCCAGTAGTTAAAAGATGAAACAGTCCCAGAGGCATGGGATCACCACCAGGACTATATATCTGCTTGTCCTCACGATGGTATGCAGAGTTGATTCATCATCCAAACCTTTTACCAAAGGCTTAGAAGCTCTGCCCGTGAGTACTTGGATGCTGCTGCTGGAGGTTCTTTCTTCTCTCTTGAGGAGAGTCGTGCAAATGCCATTATCAAGAAGATAGTCGAGAACCAAGGTTGGTCTCATAATAGAACCCAACCTCGGACCTATGGAGTACATCAAGTTGAAGCTATGGACATGCTCGCTGCCAAGATGGACCTTCTGATGAAGAAAATGGAGGCCCCTACTCAAGAAACGATGCAAGCCATGGACGTTCACATGACTTGCGAGGTCTGTGGCAACGCTGGCCATTCGGGGAATGACTGCCCCGAAACGCGAGAATATGCCCACTACGTCAACAACTCCAAGAACAACGGGTATCGACCGAACAACTACGGCAATCAATTCTCGAATTCGCGCCCAAACCTCCCATTTGAGAGGCCTCAGCAAGGTAACAATTTCAATTCCAACAATTTCAATAATTAGCCATCTCTTAGAGATCTAGTGTTTGGCCAGGGTTAAATTACTGAAAATATCAATAAAAAGCTTGCTGCTAATGATAAAATCCTGGAAAGCATAGACTCTTGATTGGAATCATTCTCTTCTGCCATGAAAAGTCAATTGAGCTTTAATAAAATGATCGAAACCCAAATTGCTCATTTAGCTGCTGTCATTTCTGTTACCGAGTTAGGGAAGATTCCGGGGAAACCCAAACCTTCCATTGAAACAGTAAATGTAGTTACTACGAGACGAGGTAAGGCGTCTCGTAGAACATATTGTGCTTGTGACGCAGGCGTAGTCTCACGAGTCCAAGTAGAAATACCACAAGGGGCACACCTGCCAAGAGCTGCTATTAAAGCCATCACGAGGACACCTCCGGAAAAGAAGGAAGATCCCGGAGTGACAATCATTTAATGCGCGATCTAGAATCATCGCGTTGATCATGCACTCTGTGATCTGGGAGCCAGCGTCAACATCATGTCCAAGGTATTATTTAAAAAGTTACGCTATTCCACTTTGTCTCCTACAAATGCCCAGGAACAACTGGCAGATTCATCGATCCGCTATCCCCGAGGGAGTGATCGAGAATGTGCCAGTCCGAGTCTGGGGACATTACGTCTCTACGGACTTCGTTGTCCTTGACACGGGGAACGATTATTCGTTTCCCCTTGTGTTGGACCGGCCATTTTTGAACACTACCCGGGCCAGGATTAACATGGATACAAGAGAAATCCTGTTCCATATCAACCGGACGCCGATCTTATTCCCGTTCCGATCTCAGGAAGAGAAGAAGACAAAGCCTCATACACCAGAGCAGAGAAGCGCCGAATGTTTCCTAAAAGCACTCCTTGGTGGAGAGCTAGAAATACTCGTTGGAGAGCAATTCGAATAGGATGAGCTGACAAGACCAATGAGTATAGAAGAAATGGACCTCCTCGTGAAGAGATACGAGGAAGATCAGGTCCTCTGGAATTCTACAGAGGAGCCGATCCCACCGCCACCAACACAGAAGAAGAACAAGAAGGCGTGGCGGAAGAAGGTCGCATCACCCGAACCACCCACTCCGGGATAGGACGATGACAAAAACAACTGAAGACAGGAGGAGTCCCACTCGCGGACTTTAAACACGAGCTCTCGCCGCGAAGAAAACCGGTATGTACCCCATGTTTCCCTTCCAAATTTTAATTTCCATCATTGCATTTGCATGTTTCCCTTTCCAAAATAAATGAACCACTTGTGTAATTAATTTGAAAGAGAGTAGAAAAATAGCAAGCATGGTAAAAATAATTGGACAACATGCTGAAATTTATTTGATGTGGGTATAATTGGTAATTTTCATCATTTTTACCCCTTCTAGAACATCTCCATTTATTTACCATCATCACCAACCAGCACAAAATAGGTCTACCCCACTCAAAATGGCTGCACACTCACCAATTATCACAAAATATGGCAGCATGGGGGTGACTCCACTAACTTCCACTTTGGTCATGTCAATTTTGCATCTAACCTACCAAAACCTACCAAATTGCTCATGCCCTAGTGTTGGACCTATGAAGGATTTTGTGCTGGTGGGAGGCAAGGTGTGCATGCTGCACATGGGCCAGTTTGGCTGAATGCACCAGTTCGGCCGAACCAGGCAAATCGGCCGAACCAGGCCGGCTGCCGTCCTCTGCCTATAAATGTTGCCCCTCGCCTCCTTGCTTCCTTGCACCATCTCACACTGAAAAATTTCTGCTAGAAGCTCTCTATCTCTCTCTCTCTCTCAAGTTCTTGCTCAAGTTCTTCTCTAGTTCTTGCTCAACTTGGTTCACCTTCATTGCTGAAAAATCACAAAAATATTTTGCTTTTGTTTGATCCTTGTGCTGAAACTTGAACATGTTTGTGGTGGTTTCTGACACCCACAAGAACGACTAACTTTTTGTGGTGGTTCTTCATCCCCGCAAGAATGACTAGCCCTCTTGAATGACTAATTTGTTTTACTTGTGCTAACCCCATATATTCAGTCCTTCGGGTAGTCGTTGTGCTAACATTTTGCAGGTAGCATGTCGAAGATCTTCTCCGTGTTCTGTTGCTCCGCCTAGCTGAGCAAATGCTAGGACGATGCTGGGAGCTCCCCAGCCCCGTCCCGCGGTTCAAGCTGGATGGACGTGGATGAGTCAGGGGCAGCCGACTTTGGGAGAGGCTCTGCCTCGCACCCAACCCGACAGCTCCTGAACGAGGGCGACATCATCCTCCGGACGGACCAGGAGCGGAACGTCTTCAACATGTTGCGCTTGAAGGAGTTTGAGCATACCCGTGTCTTCGAGCAGGACTTGCTCATAAGAACGGGTACGGATGAAGAATTCCCAGAAGTCTTCGAAGCCGTTGGCTGGGGCAACTTCTGGTGTGTCAACGAGCAAGGAACCAGCAACTTCACCAACACAGCCACACCGACATACGTCCGCGTTCGAGGCGGCGTTCGATGTGTACACCGGTACTAGGACGTCGGGAGCAGGAGGTTCTGGACAATCCCAGGACCCGGACGACTTCGCCCTGACCCACTGGGACTACGCCCAGAGTATGGACTCTGACTACTCCCAGGGGTGGTATGCAGGGGGGTACAATAGTGCCTCCCAGCCGTACTTCCCTGGGCACTCTCAGTCCGCACGCTTCTCCACACCCAGCGGCTACGACATCGGTCGGGAGTTATCTTACATCTCCGACCGAGTCGACCTCCTAGACGACCATACCCGAAACATGGAAGGCACTCTAGCACGCCATTCTGAGTACCACCAAGAGAATAGCGGTGTGCTGGACTCCCTACGGTACGACATCTAGCAGCAGACGGATCAGATGGCAGACTATTTTTCAAGGTTTCGACCCTATCAATGAAAGATCCAAGCTTGAGGGAGGACCCCCACCAGGTATGTTCTATGTCCCTCTCAGCACTTTGATTTCACATTTTCCATTTCCCTTTTCTATTTTATCTCCATCTTAAAATAAAAACACAAAAATATTTCCCTTGAATAAAATAACTCCCAACTATGCATAGAATGAACCATATGCTTCTCACCTTGGAATTGATGAATAGTTGCTCTGTCATTAATCTTGTGAGTGCTTTGTTTCTACTAGTTGCTTGATAGTACTTGAGTTAATTGGCATGAGTAAAAATGAACCTGAAGACCTTGTGGGAGCACATGCTTTATTCCAAGTCTAAGTTGTTGTACGGAATGATATAGTGATATTGTGGTTAAGTTCTACTTTTGCTCTTAGTATGGTGAAAATCTCAGATGCTTTGTGCTTTCAAAAATATAAAACAAAGTTCCTCATCGGTCAGAAATTCCTACCAAAGCCATATGTTTAGTTTAGTTGAAGACTTCTACTCATATGCTGCTTGTTGTCTTAGTGAGTTTTGTCAAATTGTTGTGACCGTTGGGTGAAACTTTCTTGCTTCTAAGATCGAGATTCACGTACACACCACCTCTCACTTGCAATTCCTACACTGGGAGTTAGCAAACATTGTCATCCGGTCTTTGACTTAGCAAAATATAAGATACATGCATGCCTTCATCCATTGTCCCTGAGCCACACAAAAGCCACATTAGATTTTAGGATGAAAAGAAGGCACAAGCCTTTGATGAGGATTCAAATACCACTTGAGTGATTAAGTGTGCCAATTGAGGAACAACTTATATTTTTCACAAAGTTATTGAACATCTGAGATGGGATCCTAAAAAGGGGAGAGTGAAATAAAACTAAATCAAACTGTTCAACCTTTCAACTGCCCAAGACAAGGAGATTGCTATAAGCCCCCATAGCTAAAATGGTGATTTAATACTTTGCTAAAAGATTCGAGTAATTTTGAGCACTAGTTGTTTATAAAGATTACCTGCAAGATATTGACATTGTAGCAACTCCTGATCCACCGAGCCTAAGTTTTTATCTTTGCTCGAGGACGAGCAAAGGTCTAAGCTTGGGGGAGTTTGTTGGCGGTCATTACGGCACGTTTTCGACCACCAATACTCGGGAATAAAAGATGATATATGTGACATTCCATGTACTTAGGTTTACTTCTAATAAAGTTCCACGACTTTTGGTGAGTTTCACTTGTACATGTACAACAACGAGAAATACGTGCTATAGGGGTTAGAAATGAACGATTCGGCCGACTATCCCCCTTAGCCGTATACGACACCGAGAGTCGTCCACATCAACGATGACTAAGCACTGACCGTGCATGACACGTGGACGGCCGCCACCACTTCTGGGCTGAACTAACACGAAAACCATCAAGAGAAGGCAGCCTAGAGCAACCCAGGATGAGAGGCAGTGCTGGGGAGGCTGGCCACGGGCCAGGCCCAGTTCGGCCGAACTCCAGCCTTCAGCCGAACCGCCCCTAGCACCAGAAACCGACCTCAGGGCAAGATCCAGGCCATAGGAGCTTTGGTCGGTGCATCCTATGATACGGTCGAATCCTATAGTTCGGCCGAACCCAGAACATTCGGCCGAACCGGCCTCTGACCGCCTCTAGTTGCCTTGGCGGTTACCGAAGCTCAAACCGCCATGAGCCACTATAAATAGAGGGGTCAATCACTTGTACCAAGGACGCACCAAGCCAAGGAGCTCTTTTTCCACTCTTAATTCTAGTAGAGTTAGGGTAGTTTAGTTGGGAGTTAGAGTTGAGTCGAGGTTCCGGAGTCGTCTTCAGAAGCTCTAGTATTAGCTCTTGTATCTTTTCCTTTTCTTTCTGTAAGACTTTGAGTTATCAATATAGTTATCTTTGTCATCTTATCTGAGTTATTTATATCTTGCTTCTACTTTAGTGTAGTTGCAAGTATTTCTGGTTTAGACTATAGTTGTTGTGATCCTAGTTCTCCCAGTTCTAGATTCAAGTCTTTGCCTTGGCGGGTTCTTCGTTTCTGCTCAATACTTGTGGTGAACTGTCACTGGGGTGTTAACAGGATTGCTTGCTTTTGCTAGCGGAGTAAGTAGTTGTAGTCTAGTGTGGGTGTGGTACCTAGACTAGTTCGTAACCTTAGAATATCCCTGAGCTGGCACAGAGGTGGTAACCGTTAGGTGGTGACAGCCCTATACGGTCTTCGTAACCCATCACACATGGGTCAGCCTGTAGGATCCCCAAACGTGCAGGGTTGGATGCACCCCTTCTCATCCCTTTCTGTGTGTCTTCGGTTCTGTGTCCCGAAGTCGAGGTCTCAGCTTATGTTGATCTGTTAGAGCTAGTTCTCAACTCTTGTATTCTAACCCGAGTAACCCAGATAGACAATACCCAGGAATCCTCTATCTCTTCTCATTGTCCTCCCAACTATCTACCCTCTTTCTTACCTGAGTCTCCCTTGAGCTGTGTGTCACGTTATATCCACTCCTATCCAATACCGTTATCCCCCATCATGTTAGTCGTGTATCCTTCTCTGGTAGTCTCGAATATCTGTTTGCTAGTATTCTTTCCATAAGCTTCCCTACAGAAATATAAATTACGATACCTCAGAATACTCCCTGGTGAAGTGCTACAGCGGTGATTCTGTGCGCTTGCAGAATATTTATATATTTTACTAAGCCATAAGGAAAACCAATGAAACACTCCTTACCCCAGTACTGGGATTCTCAATCCTGATATTGGATCATAAGAAGTGTCAACACACACATGATTTCAAATGAAATGCTCCAGTCAGGAGGCTGGATGATGGGAGCGGTAATGAGTGCTTTCTTGAGAGTGTGGAATGATGCATAGCACTCTTCATCGAAAACGAAATGGGCGTCCTTGGCTAAGAGATTGGTCAAAGGTCTGGAGATCTGGGAGAAGTTTTTGACGAAACGCCTATAGAATCCGGCATGGCCAAGGAAACTACAGATCCCCTTAACGTTGGTGGGAGGTGGAAGTTGCTCAATGACCTCTATCTTCGCTCTATCTACTTTGATTCCACGTTCCGACACCCTATGTCGTAAGACAATCCCTTCTCTCACCATGAAGTGGCACTTTTCCTAGTTTAGGACGAGGTGTTTTTCTTGACATCTCTGGAGGACCTTGTCTAGATTTTTCAGACACTCGCTAAAGGTCTTCCCATAAACTGAGAAATCGTCCATGAACACTTCCATAATCTCTTCGATCATATCAGAGAAGATGAACATCATGCAATGTTGAAAAGAGGCGGGTGCGTTACATAGCCCGAAAGACATCCGCCGATAGGCATACGTCCCATAGGGGCATGTTGTGGGGCCAGGATCCCTAGGGCCACTCATCTAAGGAATTAAACTACTCGATATGGAGAGTTATGACCCGACTACTTTGGACTAGTCAGATAAGATATAGGACGATGTAGTCAAGTAGTAGAACTGCTCCTATTCATGATAGATTACCTTAATGTAACCTTCCAGGTCGGGTACGAGTAGTCTTTGTAATCAATTTGTAACTCTGCTCCCCGAGTATATAAGGAGGAGCAGGGACCCCCTCAAAACAACTCAACTCACATACAATACAATCAAGCACACAGGACGTAGGGTATTATGCTACTCGCGGCCCGAACCTGTCTAAATCTTTGTGTTGTTCATGCACTGTCGTTCCTAGAACTCGGCGAGACCCACTAATCTACTCCTTGGGATACCCCCAGATAGACGTGCTCGACATAAATCGTCGACATTTGGCGCCCACCGTGGGGCCTCTCGCCGAAAGCTTACCATCAGGGACGAGGGGATTTACCACCTTCAAGATTGCCGACGTCGAAGAAGAAGCCACCTTCGTTTTCGGTGCATGGACCTTTGTCACTGAAAGCGATTGTAGGTTCGCAAGCTACCTTGCGAACAACCCCGCCTCCTGCTCGGCGACTACTTCCAATTCGATTTCGGCTACAATTCTGAGTTCGATCTTAACTCCAAGTTCGCTCGGGATTCCCCAAGCCGAGTTCGGGTACAACTCGATCCCAGGTATGGAAAGAGCAGGGAACTCCGAGTTGGCCACGCCATCGGACAACTCCCCAGATCGACTCCCGCTCGAACCCTCCAACGTAGTGCATTCGCATAAACAGAGGCGTACCACAAAAGCAGAGGCAAGGATGACTCAGGAGCCCCACTCGAAGCCAAGTCACCCCGACGACCTCGAGCTGGCATCAATGCCATCGAGTGACAACGATGATGACTTCACCATCCTGCTAAGTGATGCTCCTGATAACGTCGCGCACCTACACCATCATGCTCACTTCGACACCAAGTTCGTGTTGGAGGAACCACTCGTTCGCCTCCCGTCCGGACTAGTCGTAACCAGAACACCAGGAGGACTCGCCATTCACTGGCCCGGAGCAATTCCGGCCGACACCTCCCGGGACAACGATTCAAGACTTGCCGCCGTTATACTGGAGGAACTCCCCTTCCAAGACGGTAAGACTGCATCGCTAACCACCCCAACTGAAATCTCGAGCGACAACTTCTCAACCACTCAGATCGTCCTCAGCAAACAAGACCCAAGTCGTCAGGTGTTCATGGCTGGCAATGAAGACCAAGGCACTCAATACGACCGCGAGCTGATCACTGACGTATCAGAAGAGGAACGCACTGCTGACGGAGAAACAGAGGAGCAAAAGACCTCCGTCAAGCAAGGAACGCCAAGTGCAAGCATAGGCGTCTTAACGTTGCGATACGCGCCAATGCCATACGAAACCTTACACAGGTTTTCGATATGGTCGGAGACCAGTTAGTATCCCAAAATGCGCCATTAAACATTTCCGTCGCAGCAGAACTCGTCAGGGCCATGCCCGACACCCCTGCCGTCAGACAAGTACTCTCACTCCTCGACACAGCTTAGAAGGCTACGAACCAAGCGAATCCTAGCCACCACACACCAGATACCAGACGCCCAGACACTGAGAGGCCTCCCCCACATGAAGCTTCAATCGCCACCACAGGAGGACATCGACGTGACCAAGACGCTGATCGCAATCACCAGCAGGGGAGAGGACGCAGTAACAACCAACACGATGCAAGGCCACGAGATCGAGACCTTCGCAACGTCATTAATGACAACTGCGATGCTTGCTCTGTCATTCAGTCGAGTCAACAACGGCGTGTGGAATCCGAACTCCATCACCGCGCAGACTACGACCGCAACTACGGGCCTCCACCCCATCACAATTACAGAAACCGACCACGCGATCAGGAACGCCATTATGATCGTCACGAAGAACGTCACAACGATCGCTGAGGAGAGCACCGTAACGATTGCCACCGACATCAAGAGATCTCAAATTATGGCGATCGACCTCCCCAAAATCACAATTGTGGATGACAATACGACTCCGACCACAGCACCTCTAGCTTCCGGAGTGATCGATCACCAAGTGATAAATATGACGGCTTCCTAGATTTTTCCAGGCGCATAAAAGAAATCCAATGGCCAAGCAAGTTCAAACCTACAGGAATTGAAAAGTTCACAGGCAAGCAAGACCCTGAACAATGGCTCCGAATCTACTCTACAGCCATCCAGATGGCTGGGGGATCCAACGACATCAAAGTCAGCTACTTCCCTGTTATGCTAGACACCACGCCCCTAACATGGCTCGAGGGCCTCCGCCCCGGGTCCATCGACTCCTGGGATGACCTCACCAGGAAATTTACCACCAACTTCCAGGGAACCTGGGCTCGGCCCGGAACCCGTTATGAATTGGCAGCTTGCAAGCAAGGAAAAGGAGAAACCTTGCGAAAATACATCAAGAGATTCTTCGATAAAAGAGCTACAATCGTGGATATCTCCGACCTGGAAGTAATCGACTACTTTCACGATGGTCTCTACACCCAGGAATTACACCGTGAGTTCGGCCGACGTCGTCCCGAAAACATCAGCGAGCTACGATGCATTGTCGCTGAATGGGCAGACCAAGACGACCGTGAGCGGGAGCGCTTTGACAGACATCGTGATAACAACACGAACAATCACAATAAAGATAACGGCGACCGACACAATGATCGCCCAAACAACCGGGACTTCAATCGCGATAATAGGAAGCGCAAGCCAGACAACACAGTCACGACAGTCCAGCGCCCTAGTCGTAAGACTCGTTCAGCGGCAGACGTCATGAATGGTCCTTGCCCATACCACTCCAATGGCAAGTACACAATGGCAAAGTGCTTCCACCTAAAGCAGGAGTTCGACAAGCAAACACCAGATGCTCCCAAAACTGACAAGAAAAAGGAAGACAAAGACGACAAAGACCCTGGCATTAACTTCCCAAATGTCGAGAATGTCGTAGATGTACTATTCAGTGGAGAAACCCCTAACCGGTCGAAGCGCGCTAAGAAGCTCACCCTGCGAGAGATCACGGCAATAGAGCCTGCCACCCCAACATACTTAAAGTGGTCAGAAGTTCCTATCACATTCTCCAGAACAGATCAATGGACCAACTTTACAAATCCTAGGAGATATCCTCTGGTTTTAAACCCAGTCGTGGCGCAAGCCAGACTGACTAAAGTACTCATCGACGGAGGCAGCGGGCTCAACGTCATCTTCGCAAACACATTCAAGAAGATGGGCCTAGATATTACAAAATACCTCAAACCTACAGACGCTCCATTCTATGGCATTGTTCCAGGCAATGCAGCAATCCCCCTGGGTCAGGTCACACTACCAGTCACCTTCGGGATGGAAGCAAACTTCAGAACCGAGTACATCCAGTTCGAGGTCGCAGACTTCGAGACCTCATACCACACGATTCTTGGGCGACCAGCCCTCGCCAAATTCATGGCGACCCCGCATTATGTATACTTGGTCCTCATGATGCCTGCTCCTAAAGGAGTACTTTCCATAAAGGGAGACTTAAAGGTATCATATGATTGCGACGTTGAGGCAGTAGAATTCACTGCCACTTCGCACGTCCCTACCCAGATGCTAGAAGTACTCGCCTTGGCCAAGAAGTCGAAGGAAGACGACCTAGAAGTACCCAGCAAGAAGTCGACAAGTACCAACTTCAAGCCCTCCGAAGAAGTACAGCTCAAAATTGTAGATCTTGGGATGGGCGATCCGTCCAAAACTGCCCTTTTAGGGGGCAGATTTAGACTGTAAATAGGAAGACGCGCTCGTCAAGTTCCTCCGAGATAATAAAGACATATTTGCTTGGAAACCATCTGATATGCCTGGTGTTCCTAGAGAACTTGTCGAGCACAAACTGAACGTTCACAAGAACGCAAAACCCAAAAAACAGCACTCCGACGATTTGCACAAGATAGACGTGAGACAATAAAAGAAGAACTCGCCAAACTACTCGCCGCAGGTTTCATCAAAGAAGTCTTCCACCCCGAGTGGTTGGCCAATCCAGTGTTAGTTCGGAAGAAAAGCAACAACGAATGGCGGATGTGTGTCGACTACACAGATTTGAACAAGCATTGCCCGAAAGATCCCATGGGACTTCCACGCATTGATCAAGTCGTGGACTCCACTACAGGATGCGCATTGCTCTGCTTTCTAGACTGCTATTCAGGATACCATCAGATAGCTCTAAAGAAAGAAGATCAGATCAAAACATCTTTCACCACAACCTTTGGTGCTTACTGCTACACAACTATGTCTTTTGGATTGAAGAACGTCGGCGCCACATATCAACGAGCCATACAAACGTGCCTATCCAAACAAATTGGGCGCAATGTAGAGGCATATGTTGATGATGTGGTCGTCAAAACAAGGCAGTCAGAACATCTCATCAATGACCTTCAAGAAACATTTGACAACCTTAGAACATTCCATTGGATACTTAACCCAACCAAATGTGTCTTCGGTGTTCCATCAGGGAAACTTTTGGGGTTCATGGTCAGTAACAGGGGTATTGAACTTTTGGGGTTCATGGTCAGTAACAGGGGTATTGAGATCAACTCAAATACGTTCTACAAATCCTGTTTCAGGTCACTAATAATGAAGCAGAGTATGAGGCTATGCTGCACGGGCTCCGCCTGGCTGCATCACTCGGTATCAAGCGACTTGTTGTTTATGACGATTCGGCTGTAGCCATCAACCAAGTTAATAAAGACTGGGACGCTTCCAAAGAGACAATGGATGCCTACGTTCATGAGGTTCGTAAATTAGAACGAAACTTTCTAGGACTGGAGTTTCACCACATCGTCCGTGACTACAACGTCGCCGCAGATGCCCTGTCAAAGCTAGGATCTCGGCGAGCCGACGTCCCAGCAAAAGTATTCGTCCAAGAACTACTCCAGCCATCCGTTAAGGAACCAGCACGAGCTGAGACCATGCAATCCCAGTCCCAGCCAGAAACTCAGATCATGGTAATTGACACTGACTGGATGACTCCTTTCATCGAGTACTTGAAAGACCACAAATTGCCAAAGCAGAAGCCAGAGAAAATACGTATTCAACGACGAGCTGCTAATTATGTAGTAGTGGACAATGTACTCTATAGGCGTGTGGCTTCGGCCAATGTCTTAATGAAGTGCATCACAATTGACCAAGGAAAAGCCCTACTACAAGAAATTCACAGCGGCGTGTGTGGTAATCATGCCACTTCATGAACCTCGGCTGGCAAGGCTTACAGAGCAGGTTTTTTTTGGCCAACAGCCAAGCACGATGCAGTGGACATCGTCAAAAAATGTCAAGGATGTCAATTCTTCGCACGACAAGCTCATGTTCCAGCACACGACCTCAACACCATCCCACTCTCATGGCCTTTCGCTTGTTGGGGTCTTGATCTCGTTGGCCCGCTTACCAAAGCTCCCGGCGGATTCGAGTGGCTCGTTGTAGCCATCGATAAATTTACCAAGTGGATCGAAGCAATGCCCTTAGTAAACGCTAAAGCCGGTAATTTGATCAAATTCTTTGACGGTATTGTCCAGAGATTTGGAGTTCCCCAGAACATCATCACAGATCTAGGCTCTGTATTCACCAGCGAAGAATTCCAAGACTATTGTGACACATACTACATTAAGATACATTATGCTTCAATCGCTCATCCTCGTGCCAACGGACAGGTGGAAAAAGCGAATGGTTTGTTACTGCAAGGGTTAAAACCCAGATTTTATGAGCCTCTAAAGAAATATGGCAGAAAATGGGCAAAGGAGTTGCCCGCGGTGCTTTGGGGGCTACGCACCCAACCCAGCAGGGCTACCGGCCAATCACCATATTTCCTGGTTTACGGCTCCGAAGCAGTTCTGCCCACCGATCTTTTATGGGAAGCTCTGCGTCTAGAGAATTACGATGAACAACTCGCTCATCAAGAAAGGTCTCAGGATGTTGATGGCGTCGAGGAAGCTCGAGTAGCAGCTCTTACGTCGCTTTCATCAACGCTCTGTTCAACCTCAATCCTTTACTATAGGAGACTTGGTACTACGCTGAATCCAAAAGACTAAAGGATTGCACAAGCTTATGTCTCGATGGGAAGGTCCTTTTCTTGTTGTAACACCCTAAAAATGCCTATTTTAAAATTTAGTAATTACATTGCTTTTATTTAATTTAATGCTCATATTTATCTAAGGAAAATAAATTATTTCTGAGAAAATAAAATTAAATATAAGGTTAGAAACATTTTTGTTGCATTCATGCTGTCTGCATTGTGTTTTGTTTGTGTGCGGTTCGATTGGAATTTAAATTCTGTTTAAATTTGAATTTGAATCGTTTTGTTTGGAGCTCTAGAAAAGTTGTAGCAGCCTGAGTCCGTTTTCCCTCCCTGAACTTCTCTCCCCGTCCGAGCTTGCCCCTCTTTCTTTTCTTCTGCGCAGCAGCCCGCTCCCCGCTTCCCCGCTTTCGGCCTGCCTTCGGCCTGCTCCGCTTCCCCGCCGGCCTGCCTCCCCTCCCGCTCCCGCGCCAGCCAGCCCGCCCGCCAGCGGCCCAACGCGGCCCAGCAGCGCGGCCTACAGCACAGCTGCACCCCCTGCCGCTGCCGCGCGGGACCCACCCGTCAGGGTCGTCCCCGACCTCACGACGGAATCCGTCACGGCCACGAGCTCTAGTCCGGCACGGCCACGGCACGCACGCCGAGGGCCACCCGAGCCGCCCTCAACCGCTCTATTTAAGCCCTCGCCTCCTAACCCCCACCTCAATCCACGCCTAACCCTAGCAGCCGCCGTCCGCGTTTCGAGCTCGGAGCCGCCATCGACAATCCGCCGCGTTGTCGCCGCTCCGCCGCCGCCGACCCTTCCAGGACCTTCGCGAGAAGGTAACGAACCTTCCCGGCCGCTCCTTGCTTTCTCTCACCCTCTGTCGCTTGCTCGCCGAGTTCGCTGGAGTCCGCCGCCGCCGCTCGTCGTCGCGCGCCGCTGCCGCCGCCTCCCCGCCGCCTAGAGCACCTCGGCTGAGTTCGCCGAGCTGCACCTCGGCCGTAGGTGCACCCCGCACAGCCTCCCTTGCCCCGTAGCGCGTTTTCGCCTCTTCGCCGGCGATGCGCCACCGCCGCCGCCCAGCGCCGCCGCCGACACCCCCTCCCCTGGATCTAATCCCAGCCGCCCGATCTGTTTTCCACGGTCCGGATCAAGTCAACCTCCCGAGTCAAACCAGTCTATTCAAAAATAATTAGATTTAAGTCCTGATTTTTACAGCAAACCCCCTGCCTTATTTAAAAATAGCACCCGAGGTCCTGTCTTGGTTAATTTGTGATTAAACCCTCATGTTTTAATATAAAATTATGTTTTAGCCCCTGAGTTTTTGCAAATAGGCCCCTGGAACTTTTAAAACTTTGCCAGCAAGCCCCCGAACCTTAGAAAAGCCATATCTTTCTCGTTTTAGCTCCGATTTGAGTGATTTTCACGCTCACGTGTTCGTAGTGAAGCGTAGATTAGTTTCTAAGCCTTCATTTGTTCTGTTTTTACTGTTTGGTGTACTGTTCTAATAGAATAATATTGTTTTGCATGTACTGGCTTGTGTGGATGCTTGGGTGTTGATGTATGAGTCAAGTCGGTGAGCCGTACGCGCTTGAGTTCGAGGGTTACGAGGAGCAGGACCAGGAGCAGCAGCAGCAGCAGCAGTTTGAGGAAGGCAAGTATAGCACGGACAATCCTTGCTACCTAAACACACCTTTACATTATTTACCGCATATGCATGTGTCTAAACTGTTACCCTTTTAAGGTTGTACCTAGCTTTGTTTATCCTATACCTTGATTACCTTGGGTTATTGCATTTGGGTAGAACTTTGCTAGGCGCAGCTACTGTCACCTTTGCTTAACTGTTAATCTTGATTTAATGGTTCACTTCAATGTTAATGGTAAAACTTGCTTTTTAGGAACATGGATCAGGGAGCTAGGGGGCGTACGCTTCGTGCTTGGCCCTAGTGTCTCTCCGTAAGGACTGGTTCTTAAAGCGGCAACCCAGGAACCTGTCGCCACCGCTGGAACTATAATGGCTCTAGTCTTGGACAAGTAACATGTACGGCTCTAGCTTGACAGTAGTAAACGACGGGCCGACGGCGTTATGGGAAGCATGGGTGAGAGTATGGTTTGATCCACCGAGGACGGAGTATCCGTCGGCCATGTCCCCGTGAGGCACAGTCCCGTGTTGGGAGCCACCGTATGGCGGGGGCTCCACACGTTGCGCTATTTATTTTGTTGTTAATATTCATTACCGCGCTTGGACGCCATTGACCCCCTCGTGTTGCTACATGAGCGTCAGTCAATCTCAGTGCCTTGGGTCATGCTGCCTAGGTTGTACCATAACGGCTACTGTTTCGTTAGGGTGTCTTGTGAAAAGCCTCGTAGCGTCCCTATGCAGTCACACCTCAGAAGTGTTGATGTGCGTGGTTGGGTGCAAAGTTCCTTTAAACTTTTACGCGACTGGTGGGTAAAGGGCGAAACCTCTGCAGAGTGTATAATCTATCATGATAGCCTTGCTCAGGGTCACGAGCGGCCTGGATCCTTTTTGATTAGAAGTTGAAATTTATTATTGTTTAATGTTCACCTCTACTATATTAATTGGGTTACAACTGGGATTCATGCAAATGTAGTGATTATGATGATGTTAGAATGAAACAACTAAAATTGCTAATGCAGTTCAGCCGTGTCAAGCCTTTCTTTTAAGCCTTCATTATCTGTGTTGTACTTGCTAAGTAAGGCATTTACTTACACTTGCTATTCAACAAAATCCCGCATGGGTAACAGATGGATTAGATGGTACTGCTGCTGTTGAATTTCCTGAGGATCTGCCATTCTACTAGCTGTGCTCAACCAATCGGTGTCCCCGTGGGTTATGGTTATCGGCTTCGTTTTCGTTTAGAGAGAGTTAATAATGAGACTTCCGCTGTTTTATTTATTTATTTGAGTCAAACTCTGATGTAAAACCATTTATATTATTCGAGCACTGTATTTTGTTATCATATTTGTTCGCTGTATGTGTAATGACTTCCTGGGAACACATATGGCCGCATTTCGGGTTTCTGTGTAAATCCGAGTGTGACACTTGTAAAACAAGTCATTGGACCTGGTACGTACCGGCTGCAAACCCCAGAAGGAGAGGAATTGCCAAATGTATGGAACATAGAGCATCTCCGCAAATTTTACCCGTAACACAGGACATTGTATTCGAGTCATTGTAAAACAACCCTTGTTCACAAATTAATAAAGTTATATTCCCTTGTCATCTACAAGTCATGGCATCATTTATCTCCTTAGATAAAACTATACCATGTTCATTACGGCGCCAGCCGTCGTGTGGTATCCGAGTAGTTTTCTACTCCCGCTCAAAAGAAACCAGGATTCCCTTTTAAAAGGAGGTATCAAAACACCTAAAAATCTTGGATGAATTACCCTCACTTATACATGGTTGAAGGCGATAATCTCTTTTCTTTTGATTGTGTGGCTTTTTCAATGAAAGCTTCAAGAATTAGTGTTATACCAACTACACTCATTCTTCCTTTCCTATAAAAGTCACCTAAAGGTGCTCTAAAGTACTAAGAAGTACAACATGCTTATGCCTATGCGCATAACTTTTCGCCCTGCATTAGCAAAATTGCTAAACCTTAACAAGGCTTGATTCAACTCCTCCTAGTTGCAAACCTTATACGACCACTAGACTACTTAAACTGTAGTCACTCATTAAATATACTACCCTCAGTAATTCGCATACGCACAAACTATTGGATATTACTTATACAGTAGTATTTCCAAAGGAGTACTTTAAACAAGTATCAAATGTTATATACATGGACAAGTACCCATATCAGATTCAAAACAGAGTATTTGAACGAGTACTTCAAGTTACAACACATATCTACTCTAACGAGTCAATAAAAGTATCTGCGACTGGCTCTGTTTCTTTCACCAAATCTTTGAACCCTTCAATTTCCATTCCTTCTGGAAGCTCTACGACTTCGAGTTTGGCTTCTGGATTGTGTGCCTTTACCATCGCTAGAAGCTGATTGACGCACTCCTTCATGGTATTCTTACAAAAATCAGTGATTTGTCCGGGCACTGCGCTGATCCGCTCCATTAATGGCTGGTTAGTAGTAGCAACACCCTCTGGTGTTACCATGTCAATGATGGGGAGCACAGCCTCTTCTATGGCCTTCTTCTCAGCTTGAAGATCCTCCACTTCTTGTTGTTTGGCTTGTTGTCCCGCCAAGGCCCTGGCGCAAGCTTGTTCGATGTCAACACGGATTTGATGCTCCTTGGCAAATTTTCCATTCAGATCCTCAAGTTCTTTCTCCAAGCGGGCACAATCTTCGGTCTTGGATTGCGCCAAGTTATACCACGATGTGCTGTTCCTCTGTTCTTCAACCAATTCTTTTTTCAATCCTGCAAAAATAAGACAAGTCTATGATTACACTTCATATGACTAAATTAATGATTAAGTGTACAAAATTTGCTTTACTTAGTATTGTTGTCTCGGATCAATGCCCGGTTACGAGTATCCATCCGAGATTTTTCATCTCTCATTCCTTTGAGTTTTTTGTGTAGTCGAGAAACCAAGTCTTGATTATCAACTCAGGCTTTTTCCCGTGCCTCATAGGCAGCCGCAAGATCTTCTTCGAGTTTTTTTATTCGAGATTCCAGACTTGCATCTTTGTTCTTCTCCAATTTATCTACCAAAGCCTGCATTTGATGTTAATTAATAACTACTATGTTAACTATTTTCTACTAAGCTTTCCTCTTACCAGAGCGGCTTCCAAGTGTTGTTTCAGCTGCATTGCTTCATTGTCAGTAGCCCTCCCTTGTGGCGGTGGAGTACTTTGTTTGATAACAATGTTGGCGACTTCCTCAGTCTCCAAACCAACCTTCATGATTTTACAAGCATTGTTCATATAAACTTCCGGGAAATATACAGAGCAAAGGCTATATGATTAACCTCCACAATTGACGGCAGCCTTTCGGCATCTCCCTGGTTTGTGGTTTATACGGGGTTTGCCTCCAAAGTTAGATTGGCATCAGATGCCTTTTTCTCCGGTGATTGGTTCAATCTTGAAACCCCACCACTCTCATCGACAGCACCAGGGATGACTTCTTCTTCATCACGCTCTGTTTCTTTAGCTTCCTTCAATTGCTCTTGCTGCGCATGCAACGCGCTCGCAAGTGCGCCAGATGGAACTCTTCAGAAAGAATGCGGGATTCAACAACTGAATGATGGCTCAATTGAAAGGATATTCGATTTAAACAAACTTACTTTGTCAGCATGGTGGTTTTTGGCTTAAAGTTGAACTTCTTCAACTTCAGCACGCCCACTTTGGAGCTGGTTGTGCTCCCTGTGGTACCACTTGCCATGACACTTGTGGTTGAGGAGCTTTGAACAATGGTGATAAATTTGGAGAGCTTGATACGTTGACCTTCTTCTGCCCCAGGCACATATGCTCCTGCAGGGGTATCTGATCGAGACCGAGTAGTTCTTTTCCATTTTACCCCTGCGGGAACTTTTGGTACTATTTCTATATCCTCTATTTTTTGGAAATAGTGCATCCAAATTAAATGGCGGAACAGATAAAGTACTCAAATTTTATTATGAAGACTTCTCTTACCTTGAAGATTAACTTGCTTGTCATCCGAGGCAGCTGCTTTCTCTTCGGATATTGCTTCAAGTTCTTCTACACTGTCAGCAATCGCCTCAATTTTCTCATTAGATGGCTCTGACTTGTCTGAAGAACTCTTTCCGAACTTCTCCTAATCTTGCGGAGACATGCCACCAATTGGCCCATCAGAATCAGTAGCCGACTACAATGGAAGAATCATTGTTGAGACGCATGTTCATAATAACTGAAATTTAAAGGCTACGAGTAATTACAGAACTTGGAGATTGGCCTTTACAAAATTCTTTGGCGATGTATGGCTTCTTGTTGTTCACATTGCAAAACATGTGCGCCAAGCGCATTAGCACGGTCTCATCCGAGAGATCTTCTGGCACCATCCGGGAAGGATCTGTATTTCGCTCATACTTGTATCCTAGATTGATACGCTCTTGGAGTGGTTGGATTCTTCTCTTGAGGAAACTGAATGCTATCCCCACTCCAGTCAAGCCTTTATTCTTCAAAGATTGAACTCGCTTTAGCAAAGCGGGCACATCCTTGGCTTCTTCAGTGGTTGGTTTGGTGTTCCAATTGGATAGATCTCTTGGATACCATCCATCTTTGACAGGACAGCTTTTTCCATGATTCCCTGCTGTATTACAATTACACAGGAACAAGATTAGTGTATAACAAAGTACATTGATCGTAAATACTATAGAAAGAGTACTCATTTTTTGACTACTCACCGATTATGAACCACTCAGACTTCCCATCTCCAATGGAGAACCAATGTTCTTTCATCCTCTGGCGGAATTAAATTCCCGCTCCTCCAACCACTTCCATCCTTTGGAAATTTGGATGGGGCTTTACATGATACAAAGTGCGGAATAAAGCAAGATTCGTGTTGATGCCAAGAAATGTTTCACAAGCGTGCACAAAGACAGCAATATTCAGAATCCCAATAGGATTCAGATGATGGAGTTGGAGTTTGTAAAAGTCAATGAGCTCACAGAAAAAAGAAGAGATTGGAAGGCCAACTCCGCGCTCACAAAAAGACACGAACAAAGGGATTTCATTTGTGTTTTCAGTGGGAAATTGTTCATTGAAGCAAGCTCTCCACTCAAGAGTTTCCTGGGATAAAAGAAAACCTTGCTCCACCAGGTCACAGAGATCTCCTTCCTTCGCAGTGCAATACTTCCAAGCATCAGCGGGAGAAGGATGAGTTTTGCAATCCGGCTTTGTGTTTGCATCTACCAAGGGAATCCTTTTCCTTGGTGCCTTCTTCTCTGCAGGCTTAGCAGCAGCGGCTTTCTCTATGTTTTTAGCATCAGCTTTCTTTTGGCTCATGGTTGTAGATCGTGTTAAAACTTTACTTTTCTCTCACATTCACAGGAGATGAAAGCAGGGAAAGTTCTAAATGCCCAGGAAGCTACGATGAGGAGACAAAAGGCAATAGCGCTGCGCTCAAGGTTACGAAAGAAATGAAGGTCTCACTTCAGATTTATATCTTTCGGTTAGGGTTACTGTTTGGAACAGTATCTACGGCGTATCGCATTCCGTTACAGGGAAAGGCTTGGTTTTTCGTAAGTTAGTTTTTCCCGGCGTAAAATTCGGATTCAATTACAACAGAATCATGGTGATTATTCAGATCTTCAAATCAAAGATATTTTTTGATTCAAAGCTCGGGGGCTACTAATGGATAATCTGGGATTAGATTTTCCTCCGAGATTTAAGGCAGAAAGTTGTGGAAAAAGATCTTTAACTAGTTTTAACAAAACCACTTGTAGATACGGAATTACAGTTGATCAATTATTACATTTGAAGACAACTCGAAAGTTGTTGAGCTTGCATGGATGTTCGAAAAAATACGAGGATTCTTATGGAAATAATTATCGAGTATGTATTAGCATCCATTGCTTGGAGTAAATAAAGGGAGCAGAGCTTGATCCAACGACTACTTAAAAGTACTCGCGGACTCATAATTGCATTTGAACGATACAATTTCTTCGACACCTATTATGTGTCATTCAAGACTTTTGACTAGTTTTAACAAAACTACTCAAAAGACCGAAGGTCTTACTTTATTCAAAGCTTTTGACTAGTTTTAACAAAACTACTCAAAAGACCGAAGGTCTTACTTTATTCAGAGCTTTTGACTAGTTTTAAACAAAAGCTACTCGACATTCGATGGTTGCATCTACTTGGAACGCACCATTAGACTACTCAGGTGAAATTTAAGATTAGTTTTTTGAGTCTTCAATTACTTAAAGAGTACTTGGAGGGTCGGGGGCTACGCCTATTGGGTACATCAAAAGAGGTGCTTTAAAGAAACTATTCATCAGAAGAGATTTGAGCGTCTTGGGCTTAGCTCTAACTACTCAAAAATGCTAAAAAGATTCAAGAGTTGAAGCAAAGGCGCAAGATGCTCGGGGGCTTGTGGGGCCAGGATCCCTAGGGCCACTCATCTAAGGAATTAAACTACTCGATATGGAGAGTTATGACCCGACTGCTTTGGACTAGTCAGATAAGATATAGGACGATGTAGTCAAGTAGTAGAACTGCTCGTATTCATGATAGATTACCTTAATGTAACCTTCCAGGTCGGATACGAGTAGTCTTTGTAATCAATTTGTAACTCTGCTCCCCGAGTATATAACTCTGCTCCCCGAGTATATAAGGAGGAGCAGGGACCCCCTCAAAACAACTCAACTCACATACAATACAATCAAGCACACAGGACGTAGGGCATTACGCTACTCGTGGCCCGAACCTGTCTAAATCTTTGTGTTGTTCGTGCACTGTCGTTCCTAAAACTCGGCGAGACCCACTAATCTACTCCCTGGGATACCCCAAGATAGACATGCTCGACATAAATCGTCGACACATGTGAATGTGGTTTTACTCTGGTCATCTGGATGGATTGGAATTTGATGATATCCAGAGTAACCGTCAAGCAAGCAGAAGAAAGAGTGTTTTGCTAACCGTTCAAGCATCTCGCCTATGAATGGAAGGGGGAAATGGTCTTTCTTGGTGGCCTTGTTGAGTTGACGATAGTCGATACACATATGCCAACCAGTGACGGTGCACTGCGGGATGAGCTCATTTTTATCATTGCGCACAACCGTCATCCCTCCCTTCTTA
The DNA here is from genome assembly GCA_033239725.1 of Echinochloa phyllopogon. Lineage (NCBI taxonomy): Eukaryota > Viridiplantae > Streptophyta > Magnoliopsida > Poales > Poaceae > Echinochloa > Echinochloa phyllopogon. The sequence continues at coordinate 8,420,583 of BTCW01000016.1, read as the reverse complement.
GGAACAACTTGAACAGGACTAACCCATTCACTATTAGGGACAGGATAAATGATCCTACGTAAGGAGTTTGAGAACTTCCTTTTTCACGACCTCCCTCATGACATTGTTCAGCCGTCTTTGAGGTTCCCGAGACGGTGTTGCTTCAGAATCGATTGGGATACGATGGGTACATAGGTTAGGACTGATCCCTTTCAGATCCTGGAGTGAATATCCTAAGACCGCTCGATTTTTCTCCAGGATAGTGAGCAGTTGTTGGGTTTCTAGGGCAGATAGCTTGTCGCTAATAATCACTGGAGTTTGCTTGTCCCCAAGGAGAAAAGCGTACTTTCATCTAGGAGGATGGTTTTAGCTCGATTGGAGATGGTTTTGGAGTTTCAATTGGATTGAGCTTGATTGGAGGTTGAGTTTCCTCTTCCTCCGTAAAGAATTGGATGTCTTCCTCTGGGATGGCAGGCTCTAAGTCCGTCAAGGCTGTTGACATGACCTCCTCCATGAGATCAGTATCAGGATCTATCTCTATTGGGATGTTCAGAGAAGGAGAGTAAGAGACAGGGACAAGCTCTTTCCCGATCCTAAGCTCTACTAGCTAATTTATTGGTGCTTTTTCTAGTGTTTTCAAATTTGGCCTCCTGATAAAGATAGAATGGGTGGAATTTCTGGGTAGGTCAAAGATATGAAAATCCAGTAACAGTTTAGGATCGCTATTCTGAACGGGTGTGACCCACAAGATCTCCAAACAGTCAAGGATTCTTCCTGATGTGAGCTTTAGGCATTTCTGAGATGACCATGGTTCATCAGGGAATCGGGCTTCACCAAAGAGCTAGTGATTATGTTGATTCCGAGGCTTGGGACATACCCGATTTCCTTGTCTATGCCCGTGACTTCACAAAATATCCTTCGAATCCTTTTGGGCATTTTAACGACCTCGGTCGAGGCTTTAGCCTCTTCTAGCCATTCTCGACTCATGATAGCAGAGAGGTGTCCTAAGCACTCTCTCTAATATTCAAGTTATTCCTTGTCGGGAGGTTGATCTTTTTTCTCTACACATTGTTCCAATGGGAAACTTGCTGCACTCCCGATGTCATCGAATAGATCATCGTCAAAATCATGGGGAGTGGTGTATAGTGGATCATAGTGGTCCTGGCTAGAGTATGGTTGTGGTTCAAAATGAGCTTCGGGTTCTAATGGAAAGGAAGAGCTGATTGATTTAGATTGTGGGTGTATAGGCTCTTCAGGTTCAGGCTCAGGTTGCTTCTCTTCATCGGGGAGTTCATCATAGATTCCAGTGTAGGGAGTGTCGTCCAGGATACGATCCAGAATTACCCTCGCTTCACTAGGAATCAGATGAGAGAACGACCCTCCTGAAGTGGAGTTCAAGAAAGTGGTGGCTACGGGATAGAGGCCAAGGCTTAGGTCTGGTCCTCAGGCCAGAATTTGCTTGAAACGAGCCCACGCAGCTCCTAACGATTCTCCCTCTAATTGTTTAAAGGTAAGAATTTTGATTCGGAGGCTGGCTACCTTGAAAGATGGGAAGAAATTTAGGTAGAATTTCTCTCTAAGGGTTTCCCAACTCCCTTCCACATTTCCGACAGCTAGAGAGTACCATTTCTTTGCTCCTCCCGTCAATGAGAACGAGAATAGCTTCCATTTAAGCGTCTCTTGTGTCATGCCCACAATGATGAGACACGAATAGAGTTGCTCAAACTCGCGCAAATGCGCGTATGGACTCTCAGCATTTGTTCCTAAGAATGTTTGCCCTCGAACCATGGCTATGAAGATGGGACGCAGCTCATAGCCGGGTGTGTGGATGGGATATGATGATGGTGGTGGCTCCAAACAACCGCCCTTTGGAGCCGAATGTTGACGTACGGTAAGAGTGGAATCCATATGGATGGTGGATGATGGGGATACACGGACAACTTGGGTTCAGAATCAGAACAGCTATCGTTCCCCAGCAACGGTGCCAGAAAGCTTGTTGGCAATCCTTACGGCCTACAGATAAATCCGCAAGCGGACGGATACCTATGTAGCTTTCACCTGGGAGTATTCCAAGGTATCGATTTCCACAAAGAATGAGAAGTGAACTAATTCTAAACTAAGTTGTCCAAGGATGGTATGGTGTAGATGGAATGGATGAAGTGGATGACAACAATGAAGAGGGAAGAGAAGTGATAATAGGGTAGAGAGGGCACAAGCCTGGTAGAAGCAATCTATTGATTAACTAAGCGGGTTAGAAGGTACAACTAGATACTTGCTTTGGGACAGTAGAACCTACCACACACAGAAAGGGATGAGAGAGGGGTGTGATCTATCCTGCACTGGGGGATCCTACAAGCTGAGATGAACGTGACGGGCTACAAAGGTTGTATAGGGCTGTCACCACCTAACGACTACCACCTCCGCAGACTCAGGGGCAAACTAAGTTAGCCTCAAGTCTAGGCACCGCGCCTACACTAGTTAACTAATACTTATCTCCTATAGAAAGATAAGCACCCAAGCCAAGCAACCAGTATACAGTTATACCAATCAACTAAGCATTGAACGAAGAACCAACAAGTATATAAAGTAAGAACTGAATGCTCAATTAATCAGAAAGAGATACAAGAGTTACCAGACATGACCCAGATGTTCCTCGAAGCTGAGCCACTTCCGTAGTGGTACAGCGGGAAGAGGGGCCGACACTCCGGCTCCTCTCCGGGACGCTCACCTCTCCTCTCTCCCTATCTTCTAAGTATGAAAGTCGCAGAGCTTCACTAAAGGACTCTCCTCTTGTGTTGTGTATTGATCTGGGGCTTGGACCACTGTATTTATAGCTTGCAATGACGGTTGGGGGTAGAGTAACTGCCAAGGGAGCCAGAGAGCGGTTCCCCCTGAATCGGGTGAATCCTCTGGTTCGGCCAAACTGCCCAGTTCGGCCGAACCGAGGGATGCACCGCCCTTTCTCCCAAGGGCCAGGATTTACTCCCTTGGTTCGGCCGAAGGCTGGGATTCGGCCGAACTGGGCCTGGCCCGTGGCCAGCCTCCAAAACACCGCCTCTTGCTTGTGGACCTCCTAGGCTGGCTTGGGTTGATGTCCTTTGTGTTGATTTGGCCTAGGATGAGATGGATGTCGCCCACATGTCATGTGTCATCATCGCTTGGTCATCGTTTATGTGGACGACTCCCGATTGTGCTCTATGTCGTATATGGCTAAGGGGGGTAACCGGTCGAATGGAGTCGTTCGGCCGAATCGGTCATTTCCGACCCCTATAACACGTATTTCTCGTTGTTGTACCTGCACAAGTGAAACTCACCAAAACTCGTGGAAATAGTTAGAAATAAGTCCTATAGCTATGGTGAGTGATTCCATTGTGTTTATTTTATACTCGGTTGGAGGTCGGAAAACGGGCCGTAACGACCACCAACAACAAGTGAGGCAAACCAAATGAGAGACGTGAGGATTTGTTTCCCGAAGTTTAGATTCACTGCTTGCCACACATGCTACCACCAAGGCACAATGAACCCTACATCTCCGTTTAAGGGCCTACGAAAGCCGGGATTATACACTCCAAGCCACATTCCTCGGTTCCACTAACTTGTGACCTTTTTCCCATGAAGGAGGCAATATGGCAGCCTTCACAAACTGTCCGTGGCTCACCACAAACTCGGTAGCTCACCGGTGACACCTAGCCATCTAGGAGCCTTCATCTCCAAGAGTAATAAATGCTACAAGAGTTGCTAGACTTCAACCACGAGTGCTCAAGCTATGGACTTGCTCTTCACTGAGTTAGCTAGTTCTCTAGCTCTCTATAGCTCACACACAATCGCTCTCTCAACCCAAATCTAAATATATGAACAATTTCAACCAATCTCACAAAGAGATGCCTGGGGAGAGCTTGTTGGTGCTCAAAGAAGCTCTGGATGCACAAGGGACCCAAAAGAACCAGCAGCCCTCAAAGGAGATGGCCAAGGGGTATAAATACCCCACTCACCAAAACTAGCTGTTATGGTCAGAGGCAAACCGGTCAGACGGTTGCCAAAACCGGTCAGACCGGTTTTTCAAACCAATTAGCCGTTAGACACCCTGAGCACCCAAACTGGTCAGACATCTTTCTAAAACCGGTTAGACCGGTTTTGGACCAGTCAGCACACTAAGTCTCAAAAGACTTCTCTCACAAGGCTTTCTCACATGGGTTGACCTATGAGCACTTTTTGGTATTGTCAATCAACTAATGTGTAGGTGCACTATTACGCGGTAGGGATTGCAATTTTTCTTTCCTTTTTGTTTTTTCGCTCAAACTCAAAGGAGAAACTTTGCTTCTTATCTTTTTTTTTTGAGGATCGACGAATAAAATGATATTTTTTTTCTAACTTCTGCCGCTTCTTCTCCCTCTGAATCAAACTTTTTTTTGCCATAATGTGCCGTTCCTATTATTACCAAGTATATGGTTCTAATCCTAGATGGAAAAATAAATAGAAAAAAAATCTAATAAGGCGGATCCTCCCTCTCCATCAAGAGTAATGAACTAGGTTCTGATACAGTACAAAAAACAAAAAAATAACTAAATTAACCAAACTTGCCTGATGTTGAGGCAATCAAGAAAGCTGCATAAGTGAATATATAACCCACGGAAAAGCGGGCTAAGCCAACCAATCTTGCTTGCACAATGGAAAGAGCCACGGGCTTATCTCTCTAGCGAATTAAATTAGCCAAAGGTGTGCGTTCATGAGCCCATTTGCATCCCTCTGTTGGCACTCCTTACGGCCTACAGATAAATCCTCAAGTGGACGGATATCGATGTAGCTTTCACCCGGGAGTATTCCAAGGTATCGATTTCCATGGGGAACGAGAAGTTTACTAATCCTAAACTAAGTTGTCCTAGGTAGATGGAGTGGATGAATGAAATGGATGAGGTGGATGACGACAACAAGGAGAGAAGAGAAGAGGTAGGAGGGTAGAGAGGGTACAGGTCTGGTAAGGGTATTCTACCGATTGACTGAGCAGAGCAGAAGATACAGATAGATACTTGCTTTGGGACTATAGAGCCTCCGACACACAGAAAGGGATGAGAAGGGGTGCCGGTTACCCTGAACCTTGGGTCCTAGGACACCGGAACTAACGTGATGGACTACGAAGACCGAAAGGGCTGTCACCACCTTACGGCTACCACCTCCGTTGCGACGGGCAGAAACTAAGGTTACTGGCAAGTCTAGGAACCACTCCTACACTAGTCAATAACTACTTATCTCCTATAGCAAGATAAACACCCAAGCTAAGCAACCAGTATACAGTTATACCAATCAACTAAGCATTGAACAAAGAACGAGACAAGGATATAAATGTAAGAACTGAATGCTCAATTAATCAGAGAGAGATACAAGAGTTACCAGACATGACCCGGATGTCACTCGAAGCAGAGCCGCATCCGACACTCCGGCTCCTCTCCGGGACGCTCACCTCTCCTCTCTCCCTATTTCTATTGAGTGGCAGAACCTAGCGACGCCTACTCTTCTTCTTTTCTTGTGTTGTGTGTCTTGTAGGTGACCAGGGGCCTCAATTTATAGGGGAGCCAAGACGGTGGAGGTGGAGTAGTTGCCAAGGCTGCAGAGGGCGGTGCCGGGCCGTTCGGCCGAACAAGCCAGTTCGGCCGAACCTAGCAGTTCGGCCGAACTGCCACGTAGCACCGCCTTGATCCTGAGGCGGTGCAGAGGCGGTTTGGCATGTGGGGGCGGTTCGGCCGAACTGGGTCGTTCGGCCGAACTGGACCAGTGGCCTGGTTCGCTCCCCCGTGCATCCTCTACGCTGTGGGCCCTCCTGGCTAGCTTCCTGGTGCTTGGCTTCGAGTTGATTCGGCCCAGGATGATGTGTCGGTGCTCCGGGATGTGTTGGCGGTCGTCCACGTGTCGTGTGTTGTCGTTTGGTTGACGTGGACGGCTCCCGCTGGCCTATACGACTACGGGGGGTTACCGGCCGAACGACACGTTCTGCCGAATTAGTCATTTCCGACCCCTATAGCACGTATTTCGCAATGTTGTACCTGCACAAGTGACACTCACCAAAACTCGTGGAACTTCATTAGAAATAAAACCTAAGTACATGGAATGTTGCATAGTCTCTCATTTATTCCCGCGTATTGGTGGTCGAATTTGGGTTGTAACGACCGCCAACAAGCTCCCCCAAGCTTGGCTTTTTGCTCGTCCTCGAGCAAAGATAAAACTTAGGCTCGGTGGATCAGGAGTTGCTACAATGTCATTTTTCTTGCAGGTAACTTTATAAACAACTAGTACTCAAATTTTTACTTGAATTACTAGCAAGGTATAATTCACCATTTTACCTATGGGGCTTATAGCAATCTCCTTATCTTGGGTGGTTGAAAGAATGAACAGTTTAACTTAGTTTTATTCCACCCTACTCTTTTCAGGATCCTATCTCGGAGTTTTCACCCTTTTGTGAAAAGATAAATTGTTCCTCATTGGCTCACTCAATCGCTCAAGTGTATTTGAATCCTCACCAAAGGCTTTGCCTTCTTTTCATCCTAACATCTAATTTGGCTTTTGTGTGGCTCAGGGACAAAGGATGAAGGCATACAAGCATCTTATATATTGCTAAGTCAAAGACCGGATCTTAGGAGAATCAAATCACACTCTAGATCGAGAAGTGCAAGTGTGTGGAATATGTGGAGTGGAATTTGGCGGAATTTCATGGAATGAATCTTCCTCTCCTTGATTTATTTTTCGAGAGCATGGGCTATCTTTTATTCATATTTTTGCCATGCCTTTTGGCATGCTTTTCTTTTTCTCATTTTTTTGCCATGCCAATTGGCATGCTTTTCTTTTTCTTTTTGCATAGCCCATGCCTCTACTTTAAAGATATTTGGAGAGGGAATCAAAGAACATGAAATTTTATTTATGGAATGGATGATGGTATGGTTTTGCTAACTCCCAAGTAGGAATTGCATGTGAGAGGTGGAGTGTATGTGCATCTCGATCTTAGAAGCATGAAAGATTCCTCACTAAGGTCACAACAATTTGACAAAGCTCACTAAGATGACAAGCAGCATATGGTAGAAAGTTTAGAACTAATCCTATCATATTGCTCTGGTAGGTATTATGACCAATGAGGAACTTTGTTTTAATTTTGAAAGCATAAACAACCGAGATTTTCACCATACTAAGAGCAGAAATAGAATTCAACCAAAGTCTCACTATATCAATTCCCACAACAACCTAGACTTGGAATAAGTCATATGCTCCCACAAGGTTTTTAGGTTCATTTCTACTTATGCCAAATAACTCAAGCATAGTCAAGCAACTAGTTGCAACAAAGTACTAGCAAAATTAATGACAGAGCAACTATTCATCATTTCCAAAGTGAGAAGTATTTCCAATTGAATGACCAAAGTGCTGAGTAATTCGGATCGTACCTGATGGGGGTCCTCCCCCAAGCTTGGACTCTTCACTGGTAGGGATTCAACCTTGAAAGGTACCGCGTTAGCTAGTCAGCCTGCTCGTCCTCATCCTGCTCCTCCACTGTGTCATGCCTGTACTCATGTATCTTTCTGTTAAACAGGGCAATCTCCGGTTGGCTCAAATGCACCAACTGGAGCGACAATTTTATTCTTTTTGCATTCAACTCTAATTTTATTTATTCATCAAGATAAGGTTGGAAACAAAATATGGTTGAAGGGAAATAATTAGAGCACCTCCTAAACAATGATTTGAGCAAAGGGAAATTGAATTGGGAAATAAATTGAAACTAATGGTGCTCTAAAAGATACAACCACACAACTTCTACTCTATAGATGGATTGTAAAGGTCTAGATGTCATGTGGCTTTGGTGAGCCTCTCTGATTTGGCTGTGAATGCTTGGTACAGGACATTGTTCTTGTCCATCTGCCAAGGCTCGCCTTCAGTGACCTTCTCATCCTGGTTGCTCAACTTCTGGCATGTTTGTGCCAGTTCTTTTTCAGGCTCTTCAACCATGGGTTTCTCTTCTCCCTCCTCCATGGCTTTCTTCGTTGGTGGACTTGTCATACTCATGGAGAGGGAACCCTTGGGTGAGGAAAGGTCTTTGGACAAGGATTGGGTGGTCATGGCGGCTGGGAAATGTGAACACTTGGTCGTGTTCGGGAAAGTGATGGAGGATGGTTTCTGACTTGAGATCGACAAGCAGCTTTCCCAACATTTTCCTAGCGACTTCGAGACAAGATGGGATAGAGATAGGATCAAGGGTCCAAAAGGACGCTCAAGGGGCAAAAGAGGGATCCTTCAGTCGAAACAACATGGTTTGGCCGAATTGTCCTAATTTGCCCATACTAGAGTGGTCTAGTTTTCCCAAGGTGCTTCAGTGAGTCTATCTCTCTAGTGCCTACCCATCTCATTGACGGTCTTTACAGAGTGTTCTTGATCTTCAGCTTGACCACTAGCTTGGGGGTGTTAAGGTGTGGCTATAAAATGCGGCTCCCCCAAGCTTAGATATTTTTGGGAGTCAATGAGATGGGAGCCCCTATGACTAGCCCAGGGACGCCAAAGTGAGGAAAGATGTTTTCATGGGTCATTTGCTTAGCGTGCCTGGTGGCTGCGGCTCGATAGGGCTTGGCTCCTACCCAATTAGAGACGGGATCTATGGCTAGCAGAGTAAACTCGTAGTTCTCTGAGTTAGGGAAATGACCCATGGGGTCTATTCCCCATACATCAAAGGTTTCTACTTGAAGACTACTGGTAAGCGGCTATGCGTCTCTTATATTCCTGTGTTTCTGGCAGTGTGGGCATCTCTTGCTAAATTTCTTAGCATCTCCATTTTGCCAGACCTTTATTTTGAACGCTCTATAGTGACCTTCATAAGGTGCTGCATGATATCTCTCACAGGTTTTATGTGCCTCAGGTGCAGGTATGCATCGTCTGAGTCCATCTTGTATCCAGAAGAGATACGGATTATCCCATAGGTGATGTCTGCTCTCATAAACCAATCTTTTCCAATTTCCACCTGATGGGACATACCCTAACACCATGAAGTCAACTATGGTGGCGTACCACGGCTCTAGTGTTGTGACCTTGAGGAGCGTATCACCCCGTAAGAAAATCGCTGATGGGAAGATGAAACGGGACTTGTACCCGAGACAGATCCAACGGATGAGTCTTGGATTCGCATCCTTTTTGGTCAAAAGGTACTTCAAAGTAGCATGGTCTTCATAGACTATGACCTTTGCCCCAACTAGGTAGGACCAGGATTTGTCTATAACAAACACAACTGCTAGGAGTTCCTTTTCCGTGGTTGCGTAGTTGAGCTGGGGCCAGTGAGCATAATGCTTCTTGTCCTTGGTTTGGCCCACAACATCTCCTACGGCAAAATCGCTCGCATCACACAGGATTTCTAGCGGGATGCTCCAGTCAGGAGGCTGGATGATGGGAGCGAAGCTGAGTGCTTTCTTAAGGGTTTGCAAGGAAGCATAGCACTCTTGATTAGAGACGAGAGGGGTTTTTTGGCTGGTAGAGTGGTCAATGACCGGGCTACTAGAGAGAAATTTTTGATGAAACACCTATAAAGCCCGGTGTGGCCAAAGGAACTACGAATCCCCTTTACTCGTAGGAGGTGTAGGCATAGGGTCGTATTACAAGGTATGACAAGGGAAGATGATGGCTCCAGGCTTTCCCCGATCAAAGACGAATCTCCGTGACACTTTCCTAGCGACCCCAAGGTAAGATGAGATAGGGATATGATGAGTATGGAGGTTAGGAGTAATCCCTTTGAAGTCTTGGATTGAGTGTCCAAAGACTGACCGATCTTCCTCCAGGACCGTGAAAGTCTGTTGGGTTTCAATGTCAGAGAGCTGGTCACTGATGGTCACTGGAGTGTGTTCATCCTTAAAGAGGGAAGCACACTTCAATCCAGAGGGAAGAGGCTTAGGCTCGATTGGAGGATGAATGTCTTCTTCCTCCATAAGGAATTGGGCATCTTCTTCTAGGAAAGGTTGCTCTAAGTCTGCCAGAGTTGTTGACATGACTTCCTCTATTGGATCAGGATCGGGGTCTGTCTCTATTGGGGTACTCAAGGAATAGGAATAAGAGACTGGGACAAATTCTTTTCCGATCCTAAGCTCTAGCTGGTTTATTGGTGAATTTTCTAGGATTTTCATGATTGGCCTACCAATAAAGATGGACTGAGTGGAATTTTCAGGTAAGTCAAAGATATGGAAATCCAAGAAAAGTTCAGGGTCATTAATCTTAATGGGTATGACCCGCAAGATCCCTATATAGTTGAGGATCCTTCCCGATGTGAACCTTAGATGTTTCTGAGATGATGACCATGGTTCATCAGGGAGTTGAGCTCGCACCAAAGAGCTAGAGATTATGTTGATTCCGAGGCTCGGGTCATACCCGATTTCTTTGTCCATGCCCATAACTTCACAAAAGATTGTTCGGATTCTCTTGGGCATTTTAACGACCTCGGTCGAGGCTTCTGCCTCGTCTAGCCATTCTCGACTTTTGATGGCAGAGAGACAGCCTAAGTACTCTCTTTGATATTCTAGTGCTTCCTTGTCGGGTGGTGGATCCTTTTGCTCTACACATTGTCCCCGTGGGAAATGTATGGCACAGTCGTTGTCATCGAATAGACCATCGTCAAAATCGTAGGGAGTGGTGTAGAGTGGAGGATAGTAGTACAGGCTAGAGTAAGGTTGTGGTTCGAATTGAGCATCGGGTTCTGATGGAATGGAAGGGCTGATAGATTTGGATCGTTGGTGTACAGGCTCTTCAGGTTTAGGCTGCTTCTCTTCTTCATCAGGGAGTTCGTCATAGACTCCAGTGTAGGGAGTGTGGTCCAGGATGCGCTCCAGGACTATCCTCGCTTCACTAGGAGTCAAATGAAAAAACGACCCTTTTGAAGCAGAGTCCAAGAAAGTAGCGGCTACGGGACAGAGGCCAAGACTGAAGTGTTGTAAAACAACATGTTCTGGTAGGCTTAGGTCTGGTCCGGATGCCAAGATTTTCTTGAAACGAGCCCAGGCAGCTCCTAACGACTCTCCCTCTAATTGCTTAAAGGTAAGAACTTCGATTTGGAGGCTGGCTACCTTGGAAATTGGGAAGAAATTTAGGCAGAATTTCTCTCTGAGAGTTTCCCAACTCCCTTCCATAGTACCGACAGCCAGAGAGTACCATTTCTTCGCTCCTCCCGTTAATGAGAACGGGAATAGCTTCCATTTGAGTGTCTCTTGTGTCATGCCCGCAATGGTCAGGCACGAGCAGAGTTGCTCAAACTCGCGCAAATGCGCGTATGGACTCTCGGCCTTCGTTCCTGAGAACGGTTGCTCACGAACCATGGCTATGAAGCCAGGACGTAGCTCATAGCCGGGTGTGGATATGGGATGTGATGATGGTGGTGGCTCCAAACAAGCGCCCTTTGGAGCCGAGTGTTGGCGTAAGGTAAGAGTGGGATCCATATGGATGGTGGATGGTGGTGGGATACACGGACAACTTGGGTTCGGAATCAGAACAGCTACCGTTCCCCGGCAACGGCGCCAGAAAGCTTGTTGGCACTCCTTACGGCCTACAGATAAATCCGCAAGCGGACGGATACCGATGTAGCTTTCACCCGGGAGTATTCCAAGGTATCGATTTCCACGGGGAATGAGAAGTGTACTAATCCTAAACTAAGTTGTCCTAGGTAGATGGAGTGGATGAATGAAATGGATGAGGTGGATGACGACAACAAGGAGAGAAGAGAAGAGGTTGGAGGGTAGAGAGGGTACAGGTCTGGTAAGGGTATTCTACCGATTGACTGAGCAGAGCAGAAGATACAGATAGATACTTGCTTCGGGACTACAGAGCCTCCGACACACAGAAAGGGATGAGAAGGGGTGCCGGTTACCCTGAACCTTGGGTCCTAGGACATCGGAATTAACGCAATGGACTACGAAGACCGAAAGGGCTGTCACCACCTTACGGCTACCACCTCCGTTGCGACGGGCAGAAACTAAGGTTACTGGCAAGTCTAGGAACCACTCCTACACTAGTCAATAACTACTTATCTCCTATAGCAAGATAAGCACCCAAGCTAAGCAACCAGTATACAGTTATACCAATCAACTAAGCATTGAACGAAGAATGAGACAAGTATATAAATGTAAAAACTGAATGCTCAATTAATCAGAGAGAGATACAAGAGTTATCAGACATGACCCGATGTCACTCGAAGCAGAGCCGCATCCGTAGAGGTACAGCAGGAAGAGGGGCCGACACTCCGGCTCCTCTCCGGGACGCTCAACTCTCCTCTCTCCCTATTTCTACTGAGTGGCAGAACCTAGCGATGCCTACTCTTCTTCTTCTCTTGTGTTGTGTGTCATGTAGGTGACCAGGGGCCTCAATTTATAGGGGAGCCAAGACGGTGGAGGTGGAGTAGTTGCCAAGGCTGCAGAGGGCAGTGCCGGGCCGTTCGGCCGAACAAGCCAGTTCGGCCGAACCGAGCAGCTCGGCCGAACTGCCACGTAGCACCGCCTTGATCCTAAGGCGGTGCAAAGGAGGTTTGGCATGTGGGGGAGGTTCGGCCGAACTGGGCCGTTCGGCCGAACTGGCCCAGTGGCCTGGTTCGCTCCCCCCGTGCATCCTCTGCCCTGTGGGCCCTCCTGGCTAGCTTCCTGGTGCTTGGCTTCGAGTTGATTCGGCCCAGGATGACGTGTCGGTGCTCCGGGATGTGTTGGCGGTCGTCCACGTGTCGTGTGTTGTCGTTTGGTTGACGTGGACGGCTCCTGCTGGCCTGTACGGCTAAGGGGGGTAACCGGCCGAACGTGTCGTTCGGCCGAATTGGTCATTTCCGACCCCTATAGCACGTATTTCGCAATGTTGTACCTGCACAAGCGACACTCAGCAAAAGTCGTGGAACTTCATTAGAAATAAAACCTAAGTACATGGAATGTTGCATAGTCTCTCATTTATTCCCGCGTATTGGTGGTCGAATTTGGGTTGTAACGACCGCCAACACCCTCTTGATAGTACGACATACCTATACTCAAGAGTACATATGATAAATAAAATCTCCTTTTGAGCTTCTATGTCATTGTTGATGCCATACTTGATCTTATTCAACTTGAGGGGTCACACCATTTGTTTATTGCTGAGCAAATCCAACTTGAGCTAGTGGCTTAGAATATCCAAGTGTTTTGATCGAGAATCCATCAATAATTCTAAAGCCACTTCTTCATATGATTAAACAATGATTAGATGCATTGCATTGCTTCACTAGATAAGGCTTGATTAATGCCTTGATATCAGACCAAGATGCTAGACTTTTCACCCTAACAAAGTCCCTTGGCCACAAGACCAACTTTCCCTTCTCTTTTCTTGGTGCCTCATCACTCCCATCTAGCTTGATCCTTTCATCATATCCTGCCACTTTAAGTTTTTCTTTGCTTTGCATCATCAAGAATACTAGTTTGAATTCGATGTCTTCAATTCAAACCGAGATATATCCAATGTGACCTTCTATGTCGTTGATACCATATGACTTGTCCATAAGCTTTAATTCATATGAGACCACTTGCTAACTATAAGATTATGTCTCATGTTTACTCAAACCATAGCTTAGGACCAAGTCCAACAAAATCCCAATTCCTTCAATTAATATTATCCCAACATCCATTGACAAGCTTTCTATAGACGAGACCAGCCAATATGCATAAGTCCTTGTCTATTTTAGTGTCATGGGATCACATCCACTTGCTTGCTTTTATGTCATCAAATACCACAAGAGAGCTTTATTCTCATTAATGCATGTGTCTCAAAAATTACCATAAGAATAAAAACCCTGCTCATATTCTTAAGCAAATAAGTTAGTTTACGAATCATGTTGTCATACAAATCACCAAAACACATAAGTGCCTAGATGCACTTTCAATCTCCCCCTTTTTGGTGATTGATGACAACATGATTAAAGCTTACAAATAGATAAGAAATTTAAAGCTCTAAACATCTGAGATATATAGTGACCTCCCCCTTAATATGTGCTTTGAGTGGAATATCAAAAATTTGGCCTCATATGCCAAATGCACATATAAGGGAGAAAACGAGATCTCCCCCTATATCTCAGCATCCAAAATGTACAACAAGTGTGTGTGACAAAATGAAATAAAATGTGATGCATATGACAAGTATCTCACACAATAGAGAAAGAAGGATGTGCATGTGTTGTCTCAGTTGAAACCGTCAGACCGGTTTGGCCAGTCAGCACATGCACAAATCATTAGACCAATCAACACATGCATATCACACTAGCAAATTGTCACTTCGAGTACATAAATAAGTTCAACACACTCAGTAGCACACATTACAAGTCCTCGAGTTCATAGATAGATAAAGTGCAAATTTATTACATCCATGTTTCTGCACACACAGCAGAAACTGGTCAGACTAGTTTCCAAAACCAGTCAAACCACTTTGCCCTGACAGACTACGAGAAACTTTGAATCTTGATGCTTTAATCCATTCTTCTCCCCTTTGTCATCAATCATCCATAAAGGGACCGGAGAAACTTGTAGTCTTGCTCCCATCAGAAACTCACGCTCGGATCATCTGGCGAAGAAGATGAAGTCCAATGAAATCCTTCACTCAATCTAATGTGTAGGTGTGATAAGATAGATTGAATCTGGTAGTGTAGTCATGAGGTGGGAGGTGGAAGTGCTAGATGTACCATGACTAGGAGCAGAAGTAGGTCCAAAGATGGAAGCTGCTGCCTGTGAAGCAAAATCTCCAGGAGACAGAGATGGTACACTCAAGTACTGAACTCCTTCCATAGAAGACGATGTACCAGCAAAGCCATATGACGAGGAAGGGTATGTGGCAGCTGCAAAGGACAGGCCTCCAGTCAGTGGAAACACAATTGATGGTCCAAAAAGTATCTCCCTATGAAGTAGGTATGAAAGTGTAAGTCCCGGGGGCACCAACTGACAGAGATGGGGCTGGTGGAGGCTGTGAGCTTGATCCAATGGGTCCATATCCAAATATGTCCTGAAACTCTTCAAAGTAGCCCGCGTTCATGTGATCTGTCATAATGTCTTGAAGCGGGGGTATCTCTGGCAACTCAAGAGGTGGAGAGATAGGAGAAGGAGGGTTATCTGGACTCAACACGACACACAACTTCTTGAACTCATCCCGAGTTTTCTTGCTGTCAATTCTTTGCTTCCTAAGGTCCACCTGGACGTCCCTCTATCCCTTGCAAATACCGGTGAACATAGAGATGAAACTTTTAATTGGAGACGACCTTTGCTCTGACTGTGAGCTGCTGCCAGGTCCAAACTGGTCTGACCGGTTTGGAGAACCAGTCAGACCGGTTTCCTGATGCTAGTGCTGAGCTAGGTCTCCACCTTGCTGTGTCTGCTCATGCTGCTCTTCCTGCTCATGTTCAGACTGCTGAGGTGGATCATTCTGTGGTGGAGAAGGCATACGTGGCTTGTGGGGGCATGAGAGGCCTTAGTGGCTTGTGTGGAGCATCCTTCTTTATTTTCAGATTTGTAACCCTCTCTATAACAAGCATGATGAAAGGGCTGTAGGCAGAAATCTTCCGAGGACTCTCAGAAATGGTCTTGATCTCATGCCAAATGAAATCAGCAATGCTAAATGGAGGAGTCTCCTCTCCAATCCTCAAATAGTACATCATGTTTCTCTGATAAAGTGAGATATCTGAGGTGTTGCCATCTCTAAGTGTTGGGGGCGATCATTAGGGGTACCCAAACCTATGGGATAACCGCCCTCGGTAAAAATTAATCTCATGCGATTAACCAGAAAAAGAGAAACGGATGTTAAGGCCCACGGCCCAGCAACAAACGAAGGCCCAGTCAAGGCGCCCCGTGGCATGCCTCGACGCAAACCATAATCTCCGCTTTGCTCGAGGGAACCGACCCCTCGAGCGAATCGGAAAACTCCGCTTTGGTCGAGGCCTGAGGATCGAGCCTCGAGCAACCCACGGAATGGGGAGAGCTCCGCCTCGGTCGAGACCCTCGCTCCGATGGACAATTAGTGGCGCCCACTACCACCGTGCATCCAAAGTCAAAAGGTAGATCTCTCGCCATACCGCCCTAACAGTCACGACCCCTCCCATCGCATCCGCCAACTCCCGTCACTATGCTGCCAACCGAGGCTCTGTGCGGGCAGGCCGGCGCTGTGCGAACAGAGCCCGTCACTCTGAGCTCCTGTGCTGCCAACTCCGACGACTCAAAGACCTCCGTCAGATGGGAGAGACCCTCAAGCACACAGCGGGAGAAGAAGACAGGACGTCAGAGGTATGTCGGGCCATTACGAGCGCTATGCAACCAACCCCGGCGTTGTGCGCACATGTCGCCACTGTGCGAACAGGGCCGGGTCACTCCAACTCCCTGTGCTACCGACTCCCACAGCGATTTCGCACAGAATGAGTTGTGCGCAGGCATGGGAGACCCTCGAGATGGTGTACGGGCGAGCCATTATCGCACAAAGGACGCCTCAGATTCTCAAAACCACTCTGCGGCGTCATCACCAGTACAAGAATCGACTACAGGGATCGCAATGTCGCGCGACAGCAAACATGGACAAAGAAGCACGCCCAATGCCACTCCTACTACTGTGCGACAACTATGCCTATGCAGCAACACACTCCTGTAACCCCTCCTCCTTGGCCTATAAAAGGAGGGGGTGATCGAGCAAAAGACATAGACGAAGAGATCAAGAATTCGCACACACTCAGAAAAACCACGATATTGGCACTCCGCCTCAATCATCTAGGACTCGGAGGTCTTGTCTCTCATCCCAACCCACTTGTACCCCCTACTACTTGCAGTCCGGTGCAGAATAATACATCGCACGTACCACCTTGCTGGAAGTACGGTCTTCCGACCGGAACCAGGATAAACCCGTGTCTCGTGTTATCTTCTGCATCAACCATCAGGGAAGGGAACACAACGCATTTCTGGTTGGTGTCGGGACCATGATTTCTAAACACCGACACTAAGGGTGATTGTCTTCCGGAGAATCCTGTAGAGAGTGTCATAGTATGTGTAGAGACCACTCACTTTCCCCTAGTTTCCATTCCTGTTTCTTGGATACATAAACTTCAACTCTGATTGGTGTAGAACACCACTATCATGTATCTTCATGGTATTATCATCCTCATGTGCAACCCTAAAGAGAGAGGCAAAATCAGAATAGGTGATGTGAAAGTGCTAACCCTCTATCATCCAATGTATAGCCCTTTCCTGCCTATCATCCTCCTTAAAGTACATGAAGCACACGGTGACATAGAACTGATCAATGACCTCCTTGTTCCAATTGTGCTTGAAACCCATGAGATGTTTGACCCACTTTTCAGTACAAACTCTGATTATCTCATTGAAGACAGGATTGTTTTGTTTGCTCATGTACTCTCAATCTATGTAATGTGCCTCTGATGTGATATTGGTCTTCCTTATGATGGTTGTGGCATAGAAGTCCTGTTGAAAAGAGGTCCAAAATATGTAGTTAGTGGCTGTCCTCTCCACAGCAAGTGGACTAGACCTCCTCAACTCCCTCACCACATCCGTCATCCCACTTCCATAATAATCAATGACTCTCCTGCTAGCTGGACCAATGGGACGACGAATCTCAAGAATGAGAGGAGCATTTGCCTTAGCAGAAGCATCCTCACATGCCTCCTCTTGCATGAGATATTCATTTTCTTTCGCAATGAGGTCATCACTAGATTCTACAATCACATGCTCAACAAAAGAATGGATTGCTTGGGAGCAACATTGGTTATCACAAGATAATAAGGTCTCCACTTGTGAGCATATGCATGTGTGAGTTTGAGGTTCAAAAGATTTAACCGATGTTACCATGACCTCATGAGCTATATTTAGCAAAACATGTGATTCCACAAGCTCTTCATGAGAACACACAAGTTCTTCATGCTTTTCTTGTAATCTCTCATGCTCACTAGCTAGCAAACCAAGTTGTTTCTTGACCACTTGATTTTCATTCTCCACGGAGGCTACATATGAAAGCGAATCCGCAACACAAGCATAATCCTCGATCAAAACTTCACACTTATAGACCAAGGTTGCCTTAATGAGTTTGACTTTCACAAGCTCTTCTGTGAGAGCTTGGATAGTCCCATCCTTTGTGTTGACACCAAAAATTAGCACCAGGAAGAGGCTGACATGTGAGCCGGATTTGGTGGAAGGATACCGTTCGGCTAAAGGGCTTTCTCTGAAGCATTCGGCAAAGATGCTCTGCGGTCGGGAACGCGTCGCCATTCGGCTAAGGGGTTTTCTTTGAAGCATTCGGCAGAGATACTCTGCGGTCGGGAATGCGTCATCATTCGGCAGAGGCATTGTTCCGCAGGCGAAGAGTGGTAGCGTTCGGGAAGACATGATGACGTGGATCAATATAAGGAAAAGGCCGGTTCGAACAAGGAACGCAATATGGGCACAAAGATTCGTCATTTATTTTTAGAAATAAGTATTATAGTCGTGTCCGACTAGGAGTTATATCAAGACCTGGGTATAAATATAAACCCATGGCAATTGTAAAGAGGATCCAATCCAATCAATCATACAACAAACCGGCCCCGTGCCAACATCGAGTCCTTTAGTCGAGTCGTCGAGTTCTTCGAGAGGAGTCATCGATCCGTCGACCTCCGTAAGTACCGGCAACCTTGTATCATGCTTAGTATCATGCGGTGGATTTAAGCTTTGATGCAAGTAGTCTTGTTACCATGCTTAGTATCATCCGGTGGATTTAAGTTGTGGTCTCAAGAAGGTTCCTCTGTTAGGTCATGAGCCATGCGGTGGGCTAAGATCTAGTATGGACCAAGTTATCGGCTCTGTTAGATTTCGGCAAGATCTAACAGATTCATTAAGTTACCCCGTGTTGCTTCGTTTTTACTCTGTGTTTAATTCATGCAACACACCTTTGCCCAATCTAGATCGGCTAGAATCGGCTTTGCTTTACGGTGCGACGACTTATCCCCTCATAGCCGAATCCGAAACCGATCTAGGTTGCCACGCGTCGCGGGTTCGAACTTGTCGGTATCGTGTCGGTCTTGACAGAACCGGGTATCATGCGGTAGATGCAGGTTTTTGGGTCGTCTTAGAGCTAATCATCCGGTGGATTAGAATTCGATTCGATCTGATAGATTTATCTTTACCGATTAAGTTTGTTCCTTCGCCGCGGACCCCGATTCGGCTAAGTAGCCGTATTCGGCAATGCTCTCACGAGTGAACGTGTGTTCGTGGGTTTGCATTGGACAATGAATGCTTTTAGCCTTTCACGATTAGATTGTATCATGCGGTGGATTGATCTAATCTGATTGGTGGTGTGGCCTCAAACGAGTTGTATCATGCGGTGGATTAACTCGTTTGTTGCCATGCTTGACGGGTGCTGCTTTCGGCCTATGCATTCTTGTTTCAATGTAAATTCGTGACTGTGTTGTGGGTTCGTAATTAAACATTGAATGCTTTTAGCTTTTCATGGTTAGATTGTATCATGCGGTGGATTGGTCTAATCTGATTAGTGGTGTGGTCTCAAACAAGTCGTATCATGCGGTGGATTAACTTGTTTGTTATCATGCTTGACGGGTGCTGCTTTCGGCCTATGCATTCCTTGTTTACTGCGAATTTATGATCATGTTTCACCCTTTTATTTATCTACTATGCTTTGTTTCTCATTAATCGGCTATGAGTATGCGTTACAATGATCATTCGGTCGAAAGCCGATTTTTCGTCATGCTTACGTCACGCATTCGGCAGTGCGCTCCCTGCGTGCCTTGCCGATTGCCGAATGAAGCTTTAACTGTCGATAGATGGCTTACATGTTTCTACCGATCTTACGTCATGCTGATGTTGTACGTTCGGCAGTGTGATTCTTATATGCTTCTACCGATTGCCGAATGATATTCTGAGTAATGACAGATAGCTTGTCCGTAGCTATATGTCTCTCGAGATTGGCTTTAATGCCGCAAATATGGAACTGTCTGGTTTCACCCGGCACGTTCCAGGTTTTGATCTAAACGTTTTTATCCCTTTGTTAGTTTTCAGGCAAACTGACTGGCACGCTTCCGGATTCAAAAGCCCGGGCCACGTGTGAAGCTAGCTAATTCGGCTTGCTGTGTGCTTGGCGTGAGGTGCGGATTTTACGTCAACACACTTTTTGGCACGCCCAGTGGGACACACACAAGTTTTCAAGATGCCTGAGTTGAGCGACATCATGGATGTCACTTTGGAAGAGTTGTCTGAAGAGCATCAACAGATGGTAAAGGCTGCTGCTGGCCAATTCATTAACAAATGTTTACTGTCTTTCGCCAAGAACAGGAGTGGTGCACCGTTTCTCAAGTCCGACTTGCCAAGAGTTCTCCTTCCTGGGCAGTCTGATTTTACTGAAGAAGAAGAGAGGGAGAGATTCTCGGGCTTGTTATACAAAGCTTTGGGAGAAGCAATGACCAATCACAATGCTGCGTTCTTAAACAGCTTCCGGCATATAATGGTAAGCATTTTTGGTCAACATGTGGATAAATCCTTCGAGCAAATACATGGGCAATTGGGTGGTCCGACGTACTTCAATGTTCAAGCACCAGTTCAGAAACTACATGGTAAAGGAAATGCTGATGAAACTGGAGGTTCTGGTGCTAAAGATACAAATGGACAACCGATTCAGCAAGATCCTCAGCCTGCATTGCCGAAAACTCGCACATACGGTGATATGACATTCGGCACCACAGGGAATCAGCCTGCTTCTGCTTACAAGATATCTCCCTTGAACAACAGACTGCAGAGGGACTTATATGGAAACGGATATTCAGAGTTTATGAATTACAATGCTATCGACGCTCTCCCGAATCCTGGATATGTTGGTACTGCAGGCATGCTTGCTGGAAGACCAGGGAATCAAGATACCAGTATTGACCTCATGGTGCAAAAAATGACCGATGTATTGCAAAATCAATTCGGTCTGAAGCCTAAAAATCAGGGGTACATGTACTCATCTCCTTTCCCAGAATGGTACCAAAGGGTATCATTGCCGAATAGAGTCAAGGTTCCTACAGAATTCACCAAATTCTCGGGACAAGATGATACAAGTACTGTGGAACATATAGCTCGATATCTGATGCAGCTTGGAGAAGCTTCGGCAGATGAGGCTTTCAGAATCAGATACTTTCCTTTGTCACTGACGGGTCCAGCTTTTACATGGTTTGCTTCTTTGCCTGCTCAGTCGATTTGTACTTGGAAAGACCTGGAGCAGAAATTCCATGCTCATTACTACATTGGCAGTACCGAGAAAAAGTTGGTCGATTTGACCAGCTTAAGGCAGAGAAATAATGAAACACCTACGGAGTTCCTCAGGAGATTTAGGGAAACGAAAAGCATGTGCTTTTCTCTGAACATACCTGATGACCAGCTGGCTGGTATGGCTGTAGCTGGCATGCTGCCTGCCATTCGGGAGAAGCTATTCGGGATGGAGTTTGATGATCTGGGCCAGTTGTCGCACAGATTGGCCTTGATGAGTAACCAGGCATATGGTTTCAAGAAAGATGCCAGATTTGCTAAAAACAATGATGTAGCTGACATCTATAACCAATTCCTTGAAAGAGCAGATCAAGAAGATGAGTATGAAGATAGCGAGGAGATAGCCGCAGCAGAGATAGTGTGGAGCAAAGAACCAGTTACAATGGCTCAAAGATGGATCAAACAAATGAAGGGAACATATGATTTTGATGTGACTAAGGCGGACAAATTGTTTGAGTTCCTGGTGAAAGAAGGCCGAATCAAATTGCCAGAGGGGCATTCTATGCTTCGGCCCGATGGAGTGAAAGATAAAAGGTACTGTGGGTTTCATGATAGAAATTCTCATTCCATTAATGAATGCAGAGTCTTTAGGATGAGGATTCAGAAAGCTATCCAGGAAGGACATCTGAAATTCGACAACAAGATGAAACTGGACAGTAACCCTTTCCCTCAGAATATGATCGGGTTCTCGGTTAATATGGTGAATGTTGTTTCATCTGGAGAAAAGGGAAGATTGAAAGTTTTAACCTCAAAGAAGGCAAGACAGGATGGTTCAGTTGATCCCACTCGGCAGATCACAATTGAACAGATTCGCCAGAAAGATCTTCGGTTCCCGAATAGCCGATTTGAAGTGGGAGAATCCTTTAAACCTAGAGTTACTACACGTATTCTCCTCAACAAATGGCAGCGTCAGCAAGAAAAGGAGCGTTTTCAAAGGCGTGAATACGAGGAGGAGAAAAGAAGGCGCGAAGAAGAAAGGTTTGAGGAAGAACAAGAAGAGTATGCTCGAGAGCAGGAACGTGCGCATTGGGGGTGTGCATTCTTCAGACACTGCTGGAACGAAGGTTTGAAGCTTCCCACATGGAATAGTTGTCCTGAATGCAATAATAGATATGATGAATATAGGCAGGGAACTGTCAATCGCCGATCTGTCCATGAAAGAATTGGCAGGGTGCATCCTAGTGATGATCGGCGTTTTAATGATCAACCAAGAAAGAGACATGCTGATTACAAGTGGGTTGATCGTGAAGAAGAAAAAGATCATGCTTATGTTTGGCAAGAAGGACAATGGTGCCCACCTGGTTTAAGGAAGAGCCAGAAGAGAAGAGTACAGCGCTTGAGGAATCGGGAATTGAAGCAAGCAAAGGTCAAGGTGAAATCAATATGGCTCCCAAAAGACAGGCCTGACGAACATGGTCATTCGGCTCCTACATGTATGGTATGTTTTCTGCCGAATGAATTCATGGCTCCAGCTAACCAAATTGTACAAGAAGAGATATTGCCCGATATAGATGATGCCGAACGATTTGGGTTAATGGCACAATTGATGTTGAACAAACAAGCTGTTTTTGAGAAGCCAGCCCAGAATCGGCACATGAAGCCACTGTACTTGAAGGGATATGTTAATGGCAAACCATTGACCAAGATGTTTGTCGATGAAGGAGCTGCTGTCAATGTAATGCCATATACCACATTCAGGAAGCTCGGTATGGGCCCTAGAGATTTGACACCAACGAGCATAATTCTAAATGATTTTGCTGGAAATCCTTCGGACACCAAGGGATGCGTGCACGTTGATCTGATGATTGGGTCCAAGACTCTGCTTACGACTTTCTTTGTCATTGAGGGCAAAGGGGCATATAGCTTACTGCTTGGAAGAGATTGGATTCACGCAAATTGTTGTATTCCATCTACTATGCATCAACAGCTTATTCAGTGGATAGATGATGAGGTGGAGATTGTCCAAGCAGATGATTCAATAAGCGTGGCAAATATGGAACCAGCTTTCTGGGAATATCAAGGCATAGATTGTTTCTCAGGCAAAGACTGGGGAGAAGGTCCTGTGGCAACAGCCAGCAGTGATCAGCAGCCGATCGAAGCAGTCGGCTCTCATAGTAATTTTTGATGGAAAATCCAATTGATGGAACTGATGGAAAATTAGGACGTGGATTTGTGTCGGCCGATGAATTGGAAGAAGTGGACATTGGAGATGGTGACAAGCCAAGGCCGACATTTATCAGTGCTAACTTGGATTCGGTTTTCAAAGAAAAGTTGGTGACATTGTTAAAAGAATACAAGGACTGCTTTGCTTGGGATTATTCGGAGATGCCCGGTTTAGACCGTTCTATTGTTGAGCATCGGTTGCCAATCAAACCTGGTTACAGGCCTTACAAGCAACCACCCCGAAAAATCTACAAGGAAGAAGTGTTGGCCGATGTGAAAAAAGAGATTGAAAGATTACTAGATGCAAATTTCATTCGGCCATGTAAATACGCGGATTGGATCTCTAATATCGTTCCTGTCTATAAGAAAAATGGAAAAATGAGGGTTTGCATAGATTTTAGAGATCTAAACAAGGCTACACCCATGGATGGATATCCAATGCCTATTGCTGATTCGTTGGTTGATGCTGCTGCTGGATACAAAGTGCTCAGTTTTATGGATGGTAATGCAGGATACAATCAGATTCTTATGGCATTGGAAGATATAGTAAAGACAGCTTTCAGGTGTCCTGGACACATAGGGTTGTTTGAGTGGGTTGTCATGACCTTTGGATTGAAAAATGCTGGTGCAACTTATCAAAGGGCTATGAATTATATTTTTCATGAGTTGATCGGCAAGATTGTGGAAATATATATTGATGATGTGGTGATCAAGTCATTGGATCATGAATCCCATTTGGCCGACATAAGGAAAACCCTAGAATGCACCAGGAAACATGGGCTTAAGATGAACCCGAACAAGTGTGCTTTTGGAGTTTCGGCTGGAGAGTTTCTGGGATTTTTGATACATGAAAGAGGAATAGGAGTTGGTAAGAAAAGCATGAAGGCAATTGATGAAATTGTTCCTCCAACTAATCTTAAAGAGTTACAATCGCTGCTTGGCAAGATAAATTTTGTGAGAAGATTCATATCAAACTTGTCACAAAAGGTGTTGCCCTTTTCCTCACTGTTGAAAATAAAAAAGGATCAAAAGTTTGTATGGGGTGACGAACAACAGAAGGCTTTTGATGAAATAAAGGAGTACATGAAGAAGCCACCAGTATTGGTGCCTCCACAATTGAACAAACCTTTCAAGTTGTACGTGGCGGCCGATGCCCAAACTATTGGATCGGCCCTTATTCAAGAATTTGAAGGGAAGGAAAGAGTAGTTGCATACCTTAGCCGAAAGTTACTAGATCCAGAGACAAGGTATTCGACTATAGAGAAGCTTTGTTTATGTGTTTATTACTCATGTACAAAATTTAGGCACTATTTGCTAAATGCCGAATGCGTTGTACATTCAAAATTTGATGTGATTAAGCACATGTTGTCAATGCCAATTTTGAATGGAAGGATTGGCAAATGGATTTTGGCCTTATCTGAATTCGAATTAAGGTTTGAGTCAGCAAAGGCTGTCAAGGGGCAGATTATTGCTGACTTCATTACTGAACATCATGATACATCAATAAATTTGCTTAACATTATTCCTTGGGTATTATTCTTCGATGGATCTTCATGCAACAAGGGTGGTGGAGCAGGTATCTTATTAATTTCACCCAAAGGAGAAACATTTGAGTTTGCTGTTCCCATTCAATCTGCTGTTACTAACAATCAGGCTGAGTATGAGGCATTGCTCAAAGGACTCCAATACTTGAAAGAAGCAAAAGCCATTGCAGTTGAAATTTTTGGAGATTCAGAATTGGTCATAAAACAATTGAATGGTGAATATGAGTGCAAAAGTGATACCTTGAGGAATTACTATGAAGAATGCAAAGAAATATTGAAGAGCTTTCGGTCAGTAATTCTACAACACATTCCTAGAGGGGATAATGGAGAGGCAAATAGATTGGCCCAAAGTGCATCAGGTTATAGAGAGCTTCAAGAAGTTTTTGTTAATGATGTATATGCTTTCGGGAGTAATCTGGCAGAAGATGATTGGAGGAAAGAAATTGCCGATTATTTGGAGAATCCATCCCAGAAAGTTTCTAGAAGACTCAGGTATAAAGCTATAAAGTTTGTTCTTCTTGATAAAGATTTATATTATAAATCCTTGGACGGGATATTATTACGTTGCTTAAATCAAGAAGAAGCAAAGAGGTTGATGAGTGAAGTACATGATGGGTTGTGTGGAGCACATCAATCGGCCTACCGAATGAAGTGGGTTATTAGAAGAACTGGATATTACTGGCCGACAATGTTGGAAGATTGCTTTGAATATTATAAGGGATGTCAAGACTGTCAGAGATTTGGAAACATTCAGAGAGTTCCAGCATCGGCTTTGAATCCCATTATCAAGCCATGGCCATTCAGAGGATGGGGAATAGATTTGATTGGCCAAATAAATCCTCCATCTAGTAGGGGACATAAGTTCGTACTTGTGGCAACTGATTATTTTACTAAGTGGGTTGAGGCAGTTCCGTTGAGGAAAGTGACATCAGAAAATATGGTTGAGTTTGTCAAGGAACATATCATTTACAGATTCGGGATTCCTCAGACAATCACCACTGATCAAGGGACTCAATTTACATCTTCAGAATTCAAAGATTTTGCTGAAAGTATGGGGATAAAATTACTGAATTCTTCTCCTTATTATGCTCAAGCTAATGGTCAAGCAGAGGCTTCTAACAAAATTATGATCAAAATCATACAGAAGAAGATTGATCAAAAGCCAAGAAGGTGGCATTCGGTACTCAATGAAGCGTTGTGGGCTTACCGAATGGCTCCTCATGGGGCTACAAAAACATCTCCTTATGAATTAGTGTATGGACACCATGCTATCTTGCCGTGGGAGATGCAATCAGATTCGAGAAGGGTTAAATTACAAAAAGATTTGCGTTCTAAAGATTACAATGATCTGATGATGGATGAATTAGAAGATTTACATATGATTCGTCTCAGGGCCTTGGAGAATATTGAGAAGAACAAAATGCGAGTTGCTAAGTATTACAACAAGAAGGTGAAGGTTAAGCAATTTACAGAAGGTGATCTAGTTTGGAAAGCGATATTGCCGATTGGAACCAAATATGCAGCATTCGGCAAATGGTCTCCAAATTGGGAAGGTCCTTTCAGAGTAGTTAGGTGCGTGCCTGGAAATGCATATATTTTGAAGACATTATTGGGAGAAGAATTTGCTTCTGCTATAAATGGAAGATATTTGAAGAGGTATTATCCCAGTATTGAAATCGATCGGTGATTGATATATTAAATTGCCGAACAGCCGATATTTGGGAAGAAATCGTCTTTAGAAGGAAATTGACAGAAACATTGGAGAAAAAGAAAAATGGCCAATACTGAATGTATTGCCCTTAGCACAAAATATGTTACATCAAGAGTTCATGCAAAAGATAAGTTTTATTGCCGAAATTCCATAAATCCCTAGTACAAACTACTGAAAGAGCCTGTTCAAAACAGACTGGGGATGAATGGAATCGGCAATGGCAGCACCATGGCCATCAAGACGATCAATGGAGGCGTCAATATCATCGATGTCTTCTGGGTTGTTGTTGGCAAAACCAGCCGGCATCCTGGAGTAGTCAGTGCCGGTGTGCGTCGACATAGCGACGAGACCCGTAGCGACGCCCAAGCGAACGCCATGGGAAGCCACTTCGTCGACACGACCTGCCACCGCACCAAGGCGTGTCTCGGGTGTGTCCCCTTAGGCGTTCACCTTGTCCGCCAGCTCCTCCACCAGCGCCTTCAGTCGATCAAGTTCAGCATCACGCACTGCAAAGTTACAAGGGGATAACAGATTAATATCATTTGGAGAACGAGAATTGAGATTGAGCAGATTGCAAGATTCACCATCAATGACTTCAAGCAACTGCTTGCGCTCGTGCTGCCATTCAAGGTCAGCAATCCCGGCTTGCTTGGAGATAACCTCCAACTCGCGGCGAGTATCGTCACGCTCCGCTTTGAATCGGCGGGCGTCGCCGTCCGTGTAGCGGGAGTCATCCGATTCGAGAGATCGATTGGACGAACTCGAAGAGCTGGACGCCGCAGGAGCAGTGGCTGGAGTCGCAACTGGCGCACCAGCGGCGACAATCCATTGGATTACCCTGAGAAAACAAAGAGATTCGTCAAGGAGAGGGCAAATCTCGAGAAGAACAGAGAGAAGCAAGCAGACAATCTTTACCTCCGGCGAGCACCACCGCGACTCCCTTCGGCCTCATCGGCGGCCGGGCGCCTCCTGTTGTTGTCGGCCATTGGAAGTTTCTCAGGGTTACTGTGGATGGGGGAAAGAATGGCTTGGGCCGGCAAGAACTTGGAAGACGAAGAACTTGGTGAAAACTGTGGGCTGCCTGGGTGTTTATTTATAGAACCCGCAGAGGAGATCGTGGCGCGCATCCCAAAATTTCGGAAGGTGGAAAGCCCCACGAACCGAGCAGTTTCGGTGTCGTTTGGGATTCATGCCGAATCGGGTTCAGTTCTACTGAATTGGATTCGGCTGTGTTGAGTTAGGTCGTTTTTCGGGTCTAACACTGTTACGACTAAGCTTTGCCGAATGTGTGGTTCACAATAAAGCGAGGAAGAAAGCAAAAGATTGGTGAGACTACAAAGTCGGTAAGACATTCGGCTAATTAAATATTCGATACAACTACACACCCAAGTACTTGGAGATTACATCTTTAGCATCAGATATCATTCTATTAATGGTCTCCAAAAGATTTTTGCCTGCTTCTTGGGTTTTTATCAGAGCAGAGATCTTCGTTTTGAGCTGTTTATCTTCAGTTAGAATGGCCGATGCTTCCTTCTGTATCCTCTCTGTCAGATCAGGGAGTTCGGCTAACTTCTTCTCGTCAGCTTCAATTTCGATTGACAGAGTCCTCAATTCGGCTTCTAGTTCAGCTTTTCTGGTCTTCTTCAGATCAAGTGCTGGCTGCAGTCTAGCTGACAATTCTTTATTACTCTGAGCTTGAATATACAGATCTTTCAAGGATTGCTTAGCTATGGCTCTTCTTTGTTCTAAAGCTGGTTGTAAAGATTGACTTTTCAGAACCTGTCTGACTGCAGCAAATTGTTGATCCAATTGAGAGATTGGTTCCAAAGAAGCTTGAATATCAACAGGAAGGTTTTGTTCAATGGGCTCAAGCATATCTCTCAGAAGATCAGCATCCTTGACTTGATCCTGGATGTCTTTGTGCAGAAAGGAGAAGATTTCCTTTAGTTTTGCCTGGGTTTCTTCTGATAAAGTCTGACTAGAAGAAATTTCCTCTGCTTGTTCGGCAACAAGATCATCCAAGGGAAATGAGTAGCTGGGTGATGAAGTTGTTTTCTCCTGGAAAAAGATATTGCCGAATTAATGATTATCCATTGAATAAAGAACTGGGGAGACTGGGTAATTATCTTTACCTCATTCCTGATCTCTTGGATGGAGAGAGAGGGCGGCTCAAGCTCAGGCAAAGATTCTTGTATGTCATGATGAGGAGAGCTTGGAAGGTTCTTTGGTGGAGATGAGGCTTCTGGCTGAGGTACATCAGGAAGAGCTGAAGCTGGTTCTTGATGAAAAGGAGAGCTCTCCGAAATTGGATCCATTGAAGCTTGCTCTGTGACTGAAAGAAAGTTAGTGCCAATGAAAAGAGTTTTAAAGGACAAGACGGTGAGGAATTTTACTAATCACTGAAGCATCGGCAGGTCCTATGCTAATGACCGATTGCTGTGATTTGGCCTGAAATCATAAAGGAACAGAAGTGAGCAGAATGAAATTAGCATTTTTACTCGAGGAAGGAGAAATTTGACCTGTGCAGTTATTTTGCTGCTTGTTCTTTTCTTCTTTATAGATGAAGGAGCAGTTAGAGAAGAAATTTTTCTCTTGGCAGCAGGTGGTGCAGCAAGAGTTGGATCCAGATTGGCAGGCCTAGACATTATTTGAGCCAAAGAAGGGGAGTGATGCCCCAGAATAGATATTGGGCCTGCAGTGTTATATGCGATTACTCTGGCCAGAGGGGCAGGGACTATGTCCTGCAGGATAACAGAGTTAAAAGTCGATGAAAAAAGGATGTTATTGGAAAAACAGATGGATTATAAGCATATTTACCTCTGAATTCGGCTGATAGTCAGGCATCAAATCAAGGCAGAGGGGGTGAACTGGCACATTGAAGATATGATCATGGACTTCTTGCCACCAAAGAATAAAAGAAGGATGAGCAAGTGCTGTTGGCACAAAAGGTTCGATCTGGTAGATGGCTGCACAACACTTGTAATCAAAAATTCTTCTTGTTTCTGTGGAGTCTTTGATGATCTGCCTAGGCTTGAGGAATTCATGGAAGAATAATCTTGGGGGCACTTGGCCACATCCTAATTGCCTGGCTACTGTATTCGGCTGGTAATATTCATATGAACTTTGAACCAGCCTTCCTCCACAAAATTCGGCTGGTAAGATGCAAGGCCGAATAAAAGTGTTAAAAATTGCTGTGGACTCTACGTCTATGCATCCAGTCTCGAAGCTGAATTCACAAGGAAAAGTGAGACTGTCATTGTCCATGTATAGGAACCAGAGGGGGTTGGCAAAGCCTTTGAAGAAAAGTTCAAACAGTTCTCCAATGCTCTTGTTGATAGCAATAGTGGAGGCTGCTTCCCCATAGGTTTGACAGCCTTTGGTGCTCTGGGCTTCTGCTTCCTGGTAATTGACCGAGGGGAAGTGTCGGCTGTTGAGGTCAATAGAGACAATTTGGTGCATGTACAATTGCAGCCACATCTGGACGAACCACCAGGGACCATTGACGCAGGAAATTTTCTTGTTGGTGTGCATCTGATAAATGGTTTGATGGAGCATGTGATAGACACTTCCCAAGAGATATTTCCCGAGAGGGATAAGTGTGCCTGCAGCTAGGTCTTCGGCCATTACTATGTGATTCAGAGTTGGCTCGTTGGCTTTACCACAGAAAACAAATCTGCACAACCACATATTCAGAAAAGCCCTGTATTCAACGTCAGTCAGGGGACCATCATGCATGTAAGTCTGGATGTATTTCTTATAGCCGACTCCAGTCTTCACCCCTGTCTGTTTGGAAGAACCTTTGTACCTGTATGGGTGTGTTATCCCTGTAATGTTCAGGCCGGTTATCATGTAGACATCGGCCAGGGTTGGAGTCATTGGTCCGTGGCCAAAGAGAAAGGCATTCATGCCATTGGACCAGAAGTGACAAGCTGCAATCAGGAGATTTTCATTCTTGGGTGTTTCGGCTAGGGATAGCTCCAAGCAATGAGAAATACGAAGACTGTCCCAATTCTGTGTCTGGGGGCTTTTATCTTCAAGAATCCTTTTGTACCAGTTTCTCCAGCCGGCGATTGGGGGCAGAGGCCAGTTCTTGAATGAATCTTGCCATTCGTGAGGTCTCGACAGTGAAGTTTTGAAAGGGATCCTCTGAGACTCGGCCGCAATAATTTCGGAGGGATCTGGATTCCCTGAGGGGCCGAGGAAGAAAGATGTGGATTGCTCCTCCGTAGGGGTCAAGATTTCAGTGGTCAGAGCCTATTGAGAACGGAAGAAGAGCGATTCGGGAATTCAAAATGCAGCTTGAAAAGAATAATGCCGAATGAGATTGAAGAAAACGGAACTTACTTGAAGAATTTGATCCTGGTTCGCCATTTGAAGATCGGGGCTTGAAAGATTCGACGAACTAGGGTTTGAGTTTGAGAACGCACTCTGAGGATTTGGGAGCGGAAAACGGATGTCGAGCGGGCTCAGCCTGGAAATGTTGGGGATTCCTGGTCAATTCCGAGATAAAAGTATCCTTTATCCCGAAATTGAAGGGGCATGTGTTGACACCAAAAATTAGCACCAGGAAGAGGCTGACATGTGAGCCGGATTTGGTGGAAGGATACCGTTCGGCTAAAGGGCTTTCTCTGAAGCATTCGGCAAAGATGCTCTGCGGTCGGGAACGCGTCGCCATTCGGCTAAGGGGTTTTCTTTGAAGCATTCGGCAGAGATACTCTGCGGTCGGGAATGCGTCATCATTCGGCAGAGGCATTGTTCCGCAGGCGAAGAGTGGTAGCGTTCGGGAAGACATGATGACGTGGATCAATATAAGGAAAAGGCCGGTTCGAACAAGGAACGCAATATGGGCACAAAGATTCATCATTTATTTTTAGAAATAAGTATTATAGTCGTGTCCGACTAGGAGTTATATCAAGACCTGGGTATAAATATAAACCCATGGCAATTGTAAAGAGGATCCAATCCAATCAATCATACAACAAACCGGCCCCGTGCCAACATCGAGTCCTTTAGTCGAGTCGTCGAGTTCTTCGAGAGGAGTCATCGATCCGTCGACCTCCGTAAGTACCGGCAACCTTGTATCATGCTTAGTATCATGCGGTGGATTTAAGCTTTGATGCAAGTAGTCTTGTTACCATGCTTAGTATCATCCGGTGGATTTAAGTTGTGGTCTCAAGAAGGTTCCTCTGTTAGGTCATGAGCCATGCGGTGGGCTAAGATCTAGTATGGACCAAGTTATCGGCTCTGTTAGATTTCGGCAAGATCTAACAGATTCATTAAGTTACCCCGTGTTGCTTCGTTTTTACTCTGTGTTTAATTCATGCAACACACCTTTGCCCAATCTAGATCGGCTAGAATCGGCTTTGCTTTACGGTGCGACGACTTATCCCCTCATAGCCGAATCCGAAACCGATCTAGGTTGCCACGCGTCGCGGGTTCGAACTTGTCGGTATCGTGTCGGTCTTGACAGAACCGGGTATCATGCGGTAGATGCAGGTTTTTGGGTCGTCTTAGAGCTAATCATCCGGTGGATTAGAATTCGATTCGATCTGATAGATTTATCTTTACCGATTAAGTTTGTTCCTTCGCCGCGGACCCCGATTCGGCTAAGTAGCCGTATTCGGCAATGCTCTCACGAGTGAACGTGTGTTCGTGGGTTTGCATTGGACAATGAATGCTTTTAGCCTTTCACGATTAGATTGTATCATGCGGTGGATTGATCTAATCTGATTGGTGGTGTGGCCTCAAACGAGTTGTATCATGCGGTGGATTAACTCGTTTGTTGCCATGCTTGACGGGTGCTGCTTTCGGCCTATGCATTCTTGTTTCAATGTAAATTCGTGACTGTGTTGTGGGTTCGTAATTAAACATTGAATGCTTTTAGCTTTTCATGGTTAGATTGTATCATGCGGTGGATTGGTCTAATCTGATTAGTGGTGTGGTCTCAAACAAGTCGTATCATGCGGTGGATTAACTTGTTTGTTATCATGCTTGACGGGTGCTGCTTTCGGCCTATGCATTCCTTGTTTACTGCGAATTTATGATCATGTTTCACCCTTTTATTTATCTACTATGCTTTGTTTCTCATTAATCGGCTATGAGTATGCGTTACAATGATCATTCGGTCGAAAGCCGATTTTTCGTCATGCTTACGTCACGCATTCGGCAGTGCGCTCCCTGCGTGCCTTGCCGATTGCCGAATGAAGCTTTAACTGTCGATAGATGGCTTACATGTTTCTACCGATCTTACGTCATGCTGATGTTGTACGTTCGGCAGTGTGATTCTTATATGCTTCTACCGATTGCCGAATGATATTCTGAGTAATGACAGATAGCTTGTCCGTAGCTATATGTCTCTCGAGATTGGCTTTAATGCCGCAAATATGGAACTGTCTGGTTTCACCCGGCACGTTCCAGGTTTTGATCTAAACGTTTTTATCCCTTTGTTAGTTTTCAGGCAAACTGACTGGCACGCTTCCGGATTCAAAAGCCCGGGCCACGTGTGAAGCTAGCTAATTCGGCTTGCTGTGTGCTTGGCGTGAGGTGCGGATTTTACGTCAACACTTTGCACTTTCGTCCTTGTTGTCATTGGGTACGAGGCACTTTTACATCTCATCACTGGAGGATATCACTGCTTTTGTGCTCGAGATTTTGCTTGCGCGGCGTTGACCACCCTTCTTGCAGCTAGGTGCAGCTCTTCTGTCCAAATCGGTCAGACCGGTTTCAGAAACCGGTTGGACCAGTTTTGGCGGTGAGACAACAGCTGCACTGTCTTGACCTTCTAGCTCATTGGTGGTTGTCACATGAGGCTTAATGCTTGTTGTCGATGATGTTGATCACTTCTCATATGATTTTGCTCTTGGTTGCTCTTCCTTGTCGCTTGCCCAAGTGTGATGAATGTCAACTAGAGTTGCTTCATCTTGTAGCATGAGTTCCTTCACATCTTTGCTCATAACACTAAACAAGTAGTTAGCAACAAGAGCGTTGAGTTCTAGACAATCCATTTCGTCTTTGGTTGGATTGGTGTAACACCCTAAAAATGCCTATTTTGAAAATTTAGTAATTAAATTGTTTTTATTTAATTTAATGCTCATATTTATCTAAGGAAATAAATTATTTATGAGAAATAAAATTAAATATAAGGTTAGAAACATTTTTGTTGCATTCATGCCGACTGCATTGTGTTTTGTTTGTGTGCGGTTCAATTGGAATTTAAATTCTGTTTAAATTCGAATTTGATTCGCTTTGTTTGGAGCTCTAGAAAAGTTGCAGTGGCCCGAGTCCACTTTTTCCCCCTGAACTCTTTTTCTCGGCCGAAACTGCCCCCTTTCCTTTTCTCTCCGCAGCGGCCCAGCTCCCTCCTTCGCCGCTTTCGGCCCAGCCCGCCGGCCTGCCTCCCGCTCCCCGCTCCGCCCGCCAGTGGCCCAGTCCGGCCCAGCAGCCCAGCGCAGCGCCCCCTGCTTTCCTCCCCCAGCGCGGCCCAGCAGCCAGGCCGGCCCGCCTCACGCCGCCTCTCGCCACTGACACGCGGGGCCCGCATGTCAGGGCCACCCCCTACCTCGCGACGGAGTCCGACTCCGCCACGGCCCCTTACCGATTGATAGGAATACTGATGGGAGATATCTTGCTATGGTAGATGGTTAACACCAGAGGCAACCCCGGTGGTAGTGGAAGCAACCAGAATCAGAACCCACCACCTCCACCACCGCCACTCACCATGGAGCAGATGATGCAGATGCAACTCCAGCTGACACAGCAGATGGCGCAAACCATAGCACTGATGCAGCAGAATCAGCAGAACCCGCCTCAACAGCACCACGTGCAGCCCAGAGATAAAAGGGGCGAGTTTATGAAGGGACGCCCTCCTACCTTCGACAAGTCTAGTGACCCAATGCAGGCAGAGGACTGGCTCAAGGCAGTGGAAAGGCAGCTGGACATTGCACAGTGCAATGACAGGGAGAAGGTGTTATATGGAAGTGGACAGCTCCAGGGAGCAGCTTTGGATTGGTGGGATGCGTACCAATATGCTCACCCCAATCGTGATCAGATCACTTGGCAGGAGTTCTGCGACAGCTTCCGCTCTCACCACGTGCCGAAAGCGCTGATGACCTTGAAGAAGGAGTTCCTGGCATTGAAGCAGGAAGGTATGAGTGTCACCGCTTATCGTGACAAGTTCATTGAGTTGGCCCGTTATGCTC
The DNA here is from genome assembly GCA_033239725.1 of Echinochloa phyllopogon. Classification (NCBI taxonomy): domain Eukaryota; kingdom Viridiplantae; phylum Streptophyta; class Magnoliopsida; order Poales; family Poaceae; genus Echinochloa; species Echinochloa phyllopogon. Next base: position 8,385,710 of record BTCW01000016.1, on the reverse strand, counting down.
CAGAGGACGTGAATACTGATAGGAAGAAGCAGACCCGATTCCGAGATGGCCTGCATGATGCACTCTAGTACCCGCTCCTGTGCTCCAAGTTCGCCACCTTTCAAGAACTGGTGGATAGCGTACTACTGCTGGAGCACAAGCGCCGCGAGATGGAGGAAAAGAAGAGGAAGCTTCAAGGCCCACCGTCAGGAAGCAATGTTCGCCCCCGCTTCAATCCTCAGCAAGGAAACCAGCAGATGGTGACTCCACAGTGCTTCCAGGGACAGTCCGGTTCGATGAACCGCAACCAGTACCAGCAACGTCCCCAGTACCAGCAGCGTCCCCAGTACCTCCCAGCACCACCTCAGCAGCGTCTTCAGAACCAGCCACAGAATGGTCCTGTCCAACGCCCCAACGCGGCCAACAATGCACCTACGGCTCTGAGGTGTTTTGGTTGTGGTGAGCTGGGACACTATTCCAGCGCTTGTCCTCGCAAGGCTCAGAACGCTGTTGGTCAGAACAACAATCAGAGGGTTGGGCAACCGCAAAACCAGAATGGGAATCAGCAGCAGAATCCAGCAAGAGGCAAGGTCAACCACATGGGTGTGGAAACTGCAGAAGGAGCAACGGATGTCGTTGTGGGTACGTTCCCTGTCAACTCGACTCTCGCAACTGTTTTGTTTGATACTGGAGCTTCGCATGCTTTCATATCTGCTGCTTTCGTGAAAAAAAACATGATGATCTTGCAACCTTTGGGGAACCCCATGGTAGTTAGTTCACCCGGGGGAGAACAGCGTGCCACTTTACGTTGCCCCTGTATCACCATCACAATAAGGGGGGTAGACTTTGTGGTGAACCCAATAGTCCTAGAAACCCTTGGGTTTGACTTGATTCTGGGTATGAGCTGGTTAGGCAGATATGATGGGGTGATTCAATGTTCCAAAAGAGCAGTGCAGCTGACAGCAAAGACTGGTGAGAAAGTGGAGTATCAAGCAGCTAGTCCCTTGGGGCACAACCAGATCTACCAAGCCGAGGGTGTAGCACCAGAAGACATCAGAGTGGTGTGCGATTTCCCAGATGTGTTTCCAGATGCGTTACCAGGTATGCCCCCAGACCGCGAAGTTGAATTTGTTATTGATCTTAAGCCTGGTACTGCACCTATAGGTAAGAGGCCATATAGAATGGGAGTAAAAGAACTAGAGAAACTTAAGGAGGAATTAAGGGCGTTGTTAGCAAAAGGGTATATTCGTCCTAGTTCTTCCCCTTGGGGAGCACCGGTTTTGTTTGTGGATAAGAAAGATGGGACCCAGAGAATGTGTGTGGATTATCGAGCTTTGAATGAAGTGACCATCAAGAACAAGTATCCGCTGCCGAGGATTGATGATCTCTTTGACCAGTTGAAAGGAGCATGTGTGTTCTCTAAGATCGATCTCCGATCCGGTTACCATCAGATGAGGATACGAGTGACTGACATCCCCAAAACAGCCTTCACAACCCGATATGGTCTATATGAGTTCACTGTCATGTCTTTTGGTTTGACAAATGCACCAGCATACTTCATGTATTTGATGAACAGTGTGTTCATGGACTATCTTGACAAATTCATGGTGGTGTTCATTGACGATATTCTAGTTTTCTCCAAGAATGAGGAAGAGCATGAAGAACATCTGAAGTTGGTGATGCAGAGACTTCGTGAGCATCAGTTGTATGCCAAGCTGAGCAAGTGTGAGTTCTGGTTGAAGGAAGTAGCATTCTTGGGTCACGTGTTGTCCAATGGTGGAGTGGCAGTTGATCCGAAGAAGGTTAGTGATGTGTTGAGTTGGAATCCGCCTGAGGATGTGAGTGAAATCAGAAGCTTCCTTGGAATGGCTGGATATTATCGGAGGTTCATTGAAGGATTTTCAAAGATTGCTAAACCCATGACGGCACTATTGGAGTAAAATGTTAAGTTTGTCTGGACAGGTGAGTGTCAGGCTAGCTTTGAGGAATTGAAGAAGAGGTTGACAATGGCACCCGTGCTAGTGTTGCCGGATATAACCAAGAGTTTCTCTATCTACTGTGATGCATCTCGTCAAGGCTTGGGATGTGTGCTTATGCAGGAGGGCAAAGTAGTAGCTTATGCAACGAGGCAGTTGAGGAAGCATGAGCAGAACTACCTGACACATGATCTGGAGTTAGCAGTTGTGGTGCATGCTTTGAAGATTTGGAGGCATTACTTGATTGGTCATAAGTGTGATGTTTACACTGACCACAAGAGTCTCAAGTATGTGTTCACACAGTCAGATCTGAATATGAGGCAACGTCGTTGGTTAGAGTTGATCAAGGACTACGACCTGGAGATTCATTATCATCCAGGGAAGGCCAACCTGGTGGCAGATGCTCTGAGTAGAAGGAGCTACGTGAATAAGATCACGGGACATTGCTTACCGGAGGAACTCAGTTCAGAGTTTGAAAGGATGAGTTTGGGATTTGTGACCAGCGTCACCGAGATGGCCATAGAACCGACCTTGGAACAAGAGATCCGAAAAGGACAGCTCGCAGATGAGAAGATCAAGGAGATCATGGAACTGGTGGCATTAGGAAAAGCCCCTGGTTTTTGAGTGGATGACCAAGGGACATTGTGGTATGAGAAGAGGATCTGTGTACCAGATATAGTGTAGATCAGGGATGAAATTCTCAGGGAAGCCCATGAATCGGCGTATTCGATACACCCGGGTAGTACCAAGATATACCAAGATATCAAAGAGAGATTTTGGTGGTACGGATTGAAGAGAGATGTGGCCATATATGTAGCCTTGTGTGACACGTGCCAGAGAGTCAAAGCTGAGCACCAGAGACCTGCAGGTTTGCTCCAACCCCTGAAGGTACCTGAATGGAAGTGGGAAGAAGTCGGTATGGATTTCAAGTTCCACGAGTTTTGGTGAGTGTCACTTGTGCAGGTACAATTATGACAAATACGCGCTATTGAAGCCGAAAATGACAGAATCGGCCGAACGACTCCGTTCGGCCGGTTACCCCCCTTAGCCATACACGCCACCGGAGGCCGTCCATGTCAGCAATGACCGAGCGGCGACCGTGCAAGACACCTCATCCACTTCCACATCACCTCTGGCCCAGAAACACACGAAGACCAACACATACAAGCAGCCTAGGAGGTCCACGAAGAAAGGCGGTGCATGGGAGGCGTTCTGGGCTGGAGGCCCAGTTCGGCCGAACTACCGAGTTCGGCCAAACCGCCCCCAAATGCCAACCGCCTTCCAGAGCTCATCCAAGGCGTCTAGGAGAAGGCGGTGCATCCAACGGCCTTCGGCCGAACCGACCTGTTCGGCCGAACCCGGGGTGTTCAGCCGAACGGGTCCCCAACCGCCTCTGGTTGCCTTGGCGGTTACCCAGCCTCCAACCGCCTTGGGACACCTATAAATGCAGTGGCATACCCCTTGTATCACACACACCACTTGGGAGCAAGTCTCCATTCTCCACTTTCAAGATGTAGAGTAGGCTAGTCCTGTTGGGAGTTACAGTCAGGGTCGAGCTTCGTTCGGGGTTCCGGAGTCCTCTTCTGGAGTTCTGGTAAAGCTCTTGTATCTTTTCCTTTTCTTTATGTTCGACTCTGAGTAATCAATATATTTCCTCTACATTTACTTGAGCTATTTGTTCTGCATTTATTTCGCGAGTAATTGTGGAATGTCTAGCCTTGGTTATAAGCTGTTGTAGTCTGGTTCTATAAGTTCTCTCTTAGTCCTTTGTCTTAGCTGGTTCCTCGTTTCTGCTCAATACTTGCGGTGAATTGTCACTGGGGTATTGACAAGATTGCTTGCTCTTTCTAGAAGAGTGAGTAGTTACTGCCTAGCATAGGTGTGGTACCTAGTCTAGATGGTAACCTTGGTTTGTCCCCGTCGCAACGGAGGTGGTAGCCGTGAGGTGGTGACAGCCCTTTCGGTCTTCATAGTCCATCACGTTAGTTCCGGTCTGCAGGCACCCTGTAAGAGCACGGAGTTTGTGGCACCCCTTCTCATCCCTTTCTGTGTGTCACGGGCTCCGTCCCCGATGTTGAGATAATAGAACTAGGAAGAGAACCATAGATGTCATTCTTCATGCTAGCCGTAACCCTTGCCAGAGGTATCTCAAGGCCAGTGGAAGTATATAGGAATCCTTTCCTGTCTCGTTGTTCTCCCACTAGCTAGACCGCTCTTCTATCTCTATCCTGAACTTCTCCTTGTGTGTGTCAACTGAATATCACTCCTATCCTATCCTTTACCCCCGCCTTGTTAGCCGGTACTTTAATTAGTAGTTACATCCTTGTCAATAGTCGATACTCTTTATCCAATGCTTCCCTGCGGAAATATAAATACGATACCTAGGAATACTCCCGGGTGAAATGCTACATCGGTATCCGTGCGCTTGTGGATTTATATCTGTATCGTAAGAATACCAATGAACACTACTTGCACCATTACTGGGATTGGCAATCCTAATAGTGGACCGTAAGAAGTGTCAACACTGGCTGGAGTTACTCGGTAAGATTCATGCTGATCTTGTTCATTATCCGGTTTGCATTTTCATGGTCATTGAACGTGTCGTCCCTGTCAGCCGGACCGCGACGCCCTCCTTCCCCTCACTTGCGCCCGCCAAGGCGCTCAAGTAGGTAGCGCACGCCATGCCGCACGCAGCGGCGTAGCCCTCAAACAGAGCACCTTGGTCAGCCGAGGTGGTCATTGCCCGGTACCAGGCGACGCTGGCGCAAGGGGCGGAGCGATCGAGACGAGGGCTCCGCGTGGGAGATGCTATGGGCGCCGGGGTCACGGGCCGCACGGAGGAGCCGGCTCCCGCCGCTGTCGGGGGAGAAGAAGAACAACCCACACCCACAAGCGATGCCACAGTCCTGGCGGGCCCAAATTGCACTGGGAATGCAGCCCGGACAGCTGCTAGCGGGGTCAGTGGTCGCGAAGCTGAGGTGGAGGTGCCGGAGGTCGAGGCTCCGGTCGTGGTTGTCCTGGATCTTCCCGCGTAGGTGGCCCCGTCCGCAGAGGTGGCAGTGCCAGAGCTCGAGGCCGCGGACGAGGCGCCTTTGGACCGCTCAGTGGGTGTGGCCCCACCCCTCGAGGGTGGCGGTGGTGACCAGTCCGCACCACCGGCACCGGTGGCCACCGCCGAGGAGGGCGCTGAAGTCGTGCCCATCCCTGATCCGGCCGGGGTCGAGGGTGATGAGGGCGCCATCATGGCGGCGGCGCCCCCGGCCGGGACCTCGGCGCGTGGCGACGCATGGGATGATCTGGGAGCGGGAGCTGTGGCAAGAGTACCAGCAGGTTGGCTCTGCTCTACATAGCACCCTCGCAACCGCCCTCGAGCTCCATATGTCCATGGGACTCGCCATCCACCGGGTAAGTCAACTTGCCCCTGAGCTTTTTGATTCCTTTTGCGCGTTCATGCGCATATCTGTTGGGGACGGTCATAAGGGGTCCCCTAACCTAAGGGATAATCATCCTTGAAAAACGCAAATAAATTGCAATCAAATCTCCACAAATCGATGAAGGTCTAAGCGCACAGAGCCCACGGCCCAACATAGGCCAATGGCCCATTCGAGACCCCCCGAAAGGGTCCCGATGCGCGCGTCCCATCTCTGCCTCGATCGAGGGTGCCGACCCCCCTCGAGTGAACAACAAACTCCGCCTCGATCGAGGCCTCCGCGGTTGAACCCCGTGCGACCCTCTATTCCAGAAACTCCGCCTCGCTGGAGACTACCCCTCGACCCACCGCGCGCGCGCCCCCATCTGCTCCGCCGATAGGTGCATTCAATGTCCGGCGTTGCCACTGGACGCCAAAAGTCAAACGGCTGATCGCGAGCCATCCCGCACAGACGACACTACCTGAATCGCGTTCGTAAACTCCAGTCACTGTGCGGCCATCCTCGACGCTGTACATGACTGCGGGTCACTGTATGGCAAACTGCTATCACTGAGCTTGCTTGCGAGACCCTGTGTAGCCCTGTGCTGCCAACTCTGGTACTGACCCCCTGACGAAGCCCTCGATAAGGCATGGGAGAACCCTCAAACGGGGGTGCAGACAACAACCGGGCCTGGACGCCGGTTAGCACGACCCCTCGAAGACGCTCTGAGACAAGCATAGGGACACGTACTTTCTATAGAAACCACCACGCCGCCTACTGAAGCTGACAGAAGGATCCGCAAGGATGACGACCATGCCCAACACCACGCTCTCCAGTGCCCGATAACAGTAGGCTTAACTATGCAAACACGCATGTCACTGCCCCTCCTTGAAACTATAAAAGGAGGAGGAAGACTCCCGGTGACAGAGAGCGATCCAACCATTAGAACACATCCATCTCAATCATCCTAGACGCTTGGGACTTGGAGGCTTCTCCTCTACACCCGCCTTGCTTGTAAACCCCTACTACAGGCACCCCGGTTGTCACACCCGAATTTTCACAAAAACCCGAATGCGGCCATATGTGTGCCCAGGAAGTCATAGTACACATATAGCGAACAAATATGATAAATAGAGAACATATGCTTGAATAAATTCTTCATTAAATAAAGTTTTACATCAGAGTGCTTCATAAATAAACTAACCAATAAGAGCGGAAGACTAATAAACTCTCAAACTAATGGAGCCGCAAATCCACAGGGACTCTGACCGGGAGACCACAACTCAGTAGTACGGTAAATCTTCTGGAAACTCAACAGCAGACTCATGTCCAGCCCAATCTGTTTACCCATCCGGGATTTTGTTGAATAAATGACAAGTGTAAGTAAGTAATTACTTAGCAAGTATAGCATGGGTATGAAGGCTCAAAATAGGCTAGACACGGCTTAACTACATTAGCATTTTTAGTTGGTTCATTTTAACATTAACCAAATTACTACAAGTGGATGAAACCCAGTTGTAACCCAATTAATAAAGTATAAGTGACATTAAACATAAATAAACATCATCTTCTAATCAAAAAGGATCCAGACCGCTCGTGCCCTTGAGCAAGGCTATCATGATATATTTTACACTCTGTAGAAGTTTCGCCCTTTACCCACCAGTCGCGTAAAAGCTCAAACGAACTTTAAACCAACCACGCGGAGGTGGATCAAACCTCACAAATCACACTTCTGACGTGTGATTGCATAGGGACGCTACGAGGTTTTTCACAAGACACCCTAACAAGACAGTGGCCGCTATGGTACAACACATGTAGTATGGCCTAAGGCACCGAGATCGACTTACGCCTACGGAGTCACACCATAAGGGGGTCGATGGCGTCCAAAGCGCGGGTGTCACACCCAACAGTGCGCAACGTGTGGAGTTCCCCATCGCAGGGACTCCCAGCACGGGACTGTGCCTGACGGGGGCATAGCCGACAGATCAAACCATACACTCACAAGTGGTTCTCATAGCGTCGTCGGCCCCTCCGGTAACCACTGACAAGCTAGAGAGAAACAAGCTACTTGACCAAGACCAGAGCCATAATTGTTCTAGCGGTGGCGACAGGCTCCTAGGTTGCCACTTTAAGAACCGGACCTTAAGGAGAGACACTAGAGCAAAGCACACAGCACATGCTCCAGTTCCCTAAACCATGTTGCTAAAAAGCAAGTTTTAACATTAATATTGAAGTGAACTATTATGTCATAATTAACAATTAAATAATAGTGGCAGTAGCTGCGCATAGCAAAGATCTACCCATATGCATAAACCCATGGTAACAAGGACAAGGTAATCAAAAACTAGGTACAACCTTAGTGGGACATCAATTTAGACACATGCATGTATGAAATGATATATTACAAAGTGGGTCGGTAGCAAGGATTGTCCGTGCTATGACTTGCCTTCCTCGAAGGGCGGCTCCTATTGCTGCTGTGAGTCCTGCTCCGGAATGTCCTCACCGAACTCGAAGTCCAAAACGAACGGCTCACCGATTGGACACGAATCACCACACAAACGTGCACGCAAACCAATACATGCAAACAAAAAATATTCTATTAGAACAGTACACCAAATAGTAGAAATAGTACAAATAAAGCTTTTAGAATTATTCTACGCTTCACTACAAACACATGAGCGCAAAAATCACACTAATCGGAGCTAAAACGAAAAAATATGGCCAAACTAAGTTCTAGGGACCTGCTGGCAAGTTTTAAAAGTTTATAGGGGCTTATTTGGAATAAAACAGGGACCTATGCGTAATTACGCATTAAAACCTGAGGGCTAACACGTAAAAGGGGCTTGGCTGGACCGCGGGTTCTAATTTTTAAAAGGCAGGGTTTTTTTCTGAAAAATTTAGGACTTAAACGTAAATACTTTTGTACTCAGGTGGATGGTGGGTTGATTAGAGAAAAAGACAGGGACTCTTTTGCAAAATTGCAGGAGCTGACCGGTATTAGGGGGGTTTGACTTGGGGCTTGGATCAGATCCGCCCGTTGGATCTCGATCCAAGGCCTGGAAATAGAGCAGGGGTGGAAAGCTGCCGAGAGGGGCAAGTTCGCGGCGGCGCCGCCCATGGACGCGGCGGCCCTTCGCCGTAGCAAGGGCGATCCTGCGCTAGGAATCACCAGAGGCTACGGGGAGTGGTCGAGGGGGAAGCTGGGGTCACGGGGAGATCACCCAGGGGCTTCACGCCGACCGGGAGGTAGCGCAGCGGCCAGGCGATGGTGAACCGCGGCGAAGGCTCACCGGCGAGGGTGGAGCGCGTGCTACGGTGCATGAGAGCGAGATTGGGGAGTCTCGGGGGCTTTCTTACCTTATCGCGAAGCCTCGGGGGCGGTTGAATTAGAGGGAGCGATGCCGGAGCGGTCGGTCGACGGCGGCGTGACGAGCTCGGGGAGGGCGGTGGCGCAATGCGAAGCGAGGAGGGTGCTGTGCCTTGGGAGTGGTCGGGGGAGGCTTGGTGTGGTTTAGGGAGGGTGCAGAGGCCGGGTTTTATAGCCCAAGGGTGCTCGCCTTGGCGTGCGCGCCAAGGGATTTGGGCGGTGTTGGCACTCCTTACGGCCTATAGATAAATCCGCAAGCGGACGGATACCGATGTAGCTTTCACCCGGGAGTATTCCAAGGTATCGATTTCCACGGTGAATGAGAAGTGGACTGATTCTAAACTAAGTTGTCCTAGGTAGATGGAATGGAGTGAATGGTATGGATGAGGTGGATGACAACAACATAGAGAAGAGGAGTGATAGGAGGGTAGAGAGGGTACGAGTCTGGTAGAGATATTCTACTGATTGATCGAGAAGATCAGAGGATAAAAATAGATACTTGCTTCGGGACAAGGGAACCGGTGGACACACAGAAAGGGATGAGAAGGGGTGCCACTATTTCCCAACTGGGGAATCCTACGGAGCGGAACTAACGTGATGGGCTACAAAGACCGGAAGGGCTGTCACCACCTTACGGCTACCACCTCCGTTGCGACGGGAATAAACTAAGTTAGTCTCAAGTCTAGGCACCACGCCTACACTAGTCAACTAATACTTATCTCCTATAGAAAGATAAGCACCCAAGCTAAGCAACCAGTATACAGTTATACCAATCAACTAAGCATTGAACGAAGAACCAGCAAGCATATAAAAGTAAGAACTGAATGCTCAATTAATCAGAGAGATACAAGAGTTACCATACAAGACCCGGATGTTACTCGAAGTGAAGTCGCATCCGTAGAGGTACAGCGGGAAGAGGGGCCGACACTTCGGCTCCTCTCGTGGACGCTCACCTCTCCTCTCTCCCTATCTCTACTGATACAAGTGGAAAACTAACAGTGCTTCTCCTGCACTCTACTCTTGTGTTGTGTCTTTTGCAGGTGAAACCGGGCCTCTATTTATAGCAGGGAAGGACGGTGGAGGCAGAGTAGCAGCCAAGGCAGCTGGGAGGCGGTGCCGGGCCGTTCGGGCGAAATCCCCGGTTCGGCCGAACTGCCCAGTTCGCCCGAACCGGTGGATCCACCGCCTCAGCAGCCAAAGGCTAGGATTGCACCCTGGAGGCGGTTCCTGCCTTCGGCCGAAGTGGGCCCGGCCCAGTACTGCACCGCCTCTGCTTTGCACACGTGTTAGTCCAGCTCCTGAGGTCGGTTGGTGTTGGCGGTCGTTACAACCCAAATTCGACCACCAATACGCGGGAATAAATGAGAGACTATGCAACATTCCATGTACTTAGGTTTTATTTCTAATGAAGTTCCACGAGTTTTGGTGAGTGTTGCTTGTGCAGGTACAACATTGCGAAATACGAACTATAGGGGTCGGAAATGACCAATTCGGCTGAACGACACGTTCGGCCGGCTACCCCCCTTAGTCGTACAGGCCAGCGGGAGCCGTCCACGTCAACCAAACGACAACACACGACACGTGGATGACCGCCAACACATCCCGGAGCACCGACACGTCATCCTGGGCCGAATCAACTCGAAGCCAAGCACCAGGAAGCTAGCCAGGAGGGCCCACAGGGCAGAGGATGCACGGGGGAGCGAACCAGGCCACTGGGCCAGTTCGACCGAACGGCCCAGTTCGGCCGAACCGCCCCCACATGCCGAACCACCTCTGCACCGCCTCAGGATCAAGGAGGTGCTACGTGGCAGTTCGGCCGAACTGCTCGGTTCGGCCGAACCGGCTTGTTCGGCCGAACGGCCCGGCACCGCCCTCTGCAGCCTTGGCAGCTACTCCACCTCCACCGTCTTGGCTCCCCTATAAATTGAGGCCCCCAGGTCACCTACAAGACACACAACACAAGAGAAGAAGAAGAGTAGGCGTCGCTAGGTTCTGCCACTCAGTAGAAATAGGGAGAGAGGAGAGGTGAGCGTCCCGGAGAGGAGCCGGAGTGTCGGCCCCTCTTCCCGCTGTACCTCTACGGATGCGGCTCTGCTTCGAGTGACATCCGGGTCATGTCTGGTAACTCTTGTATCTCAATCTGATTAATTGAGCATTCAGTTCTTACATTTATATAGTTGTCTCGTTCTTTGTTCAATGCTTAGTTGATTGGTATAACTGTATACTGGTTGCTTAGCTTGGGTGCTTATCTTGCTATAGGAGATAAGTAGTTATTGACTAGTGTAGGAGTGGTTCCTAGACTTGCCAGTAACCTTAGTTTCTGCCCGTCGCAACGGAGGTGGTAGCCATAAGGTGGTGACAGCCCTTTCGGTCTTTGTAGTCCATCACGTTAGTTCCGGTGTCCTAGGACCCAAGGTTCAGGGTAACCGGCACCCCTTCTCATCCCTTTCTGTGTGTCGGAGGCTCTGTAGTCCCGAAGCAAGTATCTATCTGTATCTTCTGCTCTGCTCAGTCAATCTGTAGAATACCCTTACCAGACCTGTACCCTCTCTACCCTCCTACCTCTTCTCTTCTCTCCTTGTTGTCGTCATCCACCTCATCCATTTCATTCATCCACTCCATCTACCTAGGACAACTTAGTTTAGGATTAGTACACTTCTCGTTCCCCGTGGAAATCGATACCTTGGAATACTCCCGGGTGAAAGCTACATCGGTATCTGTCCGCTTGCGGATTTATCTGTAGGCCGTAAGGAGTGCCAACAAGATTTCTGGCGCCGTTGCCGGGGAACGGTAGCTATTCTGATTCCGAACCCAAGTTGTCCGTGTATCCCACCACCATCCACCATCCATATGGATCCCACTCTTACCTTACGCCAACACTCGGCTCCAAAGGGTGCTTGTTTGGAGCCACCACCATCATCACATCCCATATCCACACCCGGCTATGAGCTACGTCCCGGCTTCATAGCCATGGTTCGTGAGCAATTGTTCTCAGGAACGAAGGCTGAGAGTCCATACGCGCATTTGCGCGAGTTTGAGCAACTCTGCTCGTGCCTGACCATTGCGGGCATGACACAAGAGACACTCAAATGGAAGCTATTCCCGTTCTCATTAATGGGAGGAGCAAAGAAATGGTACTCTCTGGCTGTCGGTACTATGGAAGGGAGTTGGGAAACTCTTAGAGAGAAATTCTGCCTAAATTTCTTCCCAATTTCCAAGGTAGCCAGCCTCCGAATCGAAGTTCTTACCTTTAAGCAATTAGAGGGAGAGTCGTTAGGAGCTGCTTGGGCTCGTTTCAAGCAAATCTTGGCATCTGGACCAGACCTAAGCCTACCAGAACCTGTTGTTTTACAACACATCAGCCTTGGCCTCTGTCCCGTAGCCGCAACCTTCTTGGACTCTGCTTCAAAAGTGTCGTTTTTTCATTTGACTCCTAGTGAAGCGAGGATAGTCCTGGAGCGCATCCTGGACGACACTCCCTACACTGGAGTCTATGACGAACTCCCTGATGAAGAAGAGAAGCAGCCTAAACCTGAAGAGCCTGTACACCAACGATCCAAATCTATCAGCCCTTCCATTCCATCAGAACCCGATGCTCAATTCGAACCACAACCTTACTCTAGCCTGGACTACTATCCTCCACTCTACACCACTCCCTACGATTTTGACGATGGTCTATTCGATGACATCGACTGTGACATACGTTTCCCACGGGGACAATGTGTAGAGCAAAAGGATCCACCACCCGACAAGGAAGCACTAGAATATCAAAGAGAGTACTTAGGCCGTCTCTCTGCCATCAAGAGTCGGGAATGGCTAGACGAGGCCGAAGCCTCGACCGAGGTTGTCAAAATGCCCAAAAGGATCAGAAGCATATTCTATGAAGTTATGGGCAATGATAGAGAAATCGGGTACGACCCAAGCCTCGAAATCAACATAATCACTAGCTCTTTGGTGCGAGCGCAACTCCCCGATGAACCATGGTCATTATCTCAGAAACGTTTAAGGTTCACATCGGGAAGGATCCTCGACTGTTTAGGGATCTTGCGGGTCACACCCGTTAAGATTAACGACCCTGAACTTTTCTTGGATTTCCATATCTTTGACCTACCTGAAAATTCCACTTACTCCATCTTTATTGGTAGGCCAATCATGAAAATCCTAGAAAATTCACCAATAATCCAGCTAGAGCTTAGGATCGGAGAAGAACTCGTCCCAGTCTCTTATTCTTATTCCTTGAATACCCCAATAGAGACATATCCCAATCCTGAGCCAATAGAGGAGGTCATGTCAACATCCTTGTCAGACATAGAGCAACATTTCCTAGAAGAAGATGCCCAATTCCTTATGGAGAAGAAGAGATTCATCCTCCAGTAGAACCTAAGCCTCTTTCCTCTGGATTGAAGTGTGCGTCCCTCTTTAAGGATGGACAAACTCCAGTGACCATCAGTGACAAACCCCCTGGAACCCAACTGACTTTCACTGTCCTGGAGGAGGATCGATCAGTCTTAGGACACTCGATCCAAGATTTCAAAGGGATTACTCCTAACCTTCATACACATCATATCCCTATCTTATCTTACCTTGGGGTCGTAAGACAATTGTCACGAAGATTCGTCTTTGATCGGGGAAAGACTAGATTCAAAGCCTAGAGCCATCATCTTCCCTTGTCATACCCTCTAATACGACCCTATGCCTACACCTCCTACGAGTAAAGGGGATTCGTAGTTCCTTTGGCCACACCGGGCTTTATAGGTGTTTCATCAAAAATTTCTCTCTAGTAGCCCGGTCATTGACCACTCACTTAGGCAAAGAACCCCTCTCGTCTCTAATCGAGAGTGCTATGCTTCCTTTCAAACCCTTAAGAAAGCACTCAGCTTCGCTCCCATCATCCAGCCTCCTGACTGGAGTATCTCGCTAGAAATCATGTGTGATGCGAGCGATTTTGCCGTAGGAGCTGCTATGGGCCAAACCAAGGACAAAAAACATTATGCTCACTGGCCCCAGCTCAACTATGCAACCACGGAAAAGGAACTCTTAGCAGTTGTGTTTGTTATAGACAAATTCCGGTCCTACCTAGTTGGGGCAAAGGTCATAGTCTATTCAGACCATGCTATTTTGAAGTACCTTTTTGACCAAAAAGGATGCGAACCCAAGACTCATCCGTTGGGTTTGTCTTGGGTACAAGTCCCGTTTGATCTTCCCATCAGCGATTTTCTTCGGGGGTGATACGCTCCTCAAGGCCACAACACTAGAGCCGTGGTACGCCACCATAGTTGACTTCATGGTGTTAGGGTATGTCCCATCAGGTGAAAATAGGAAAAGATTGGTTTATGAGAGAAGACATCACCTATGGGATAACTCGTATCTCTTCTGGATGCAAGATGGACTCAGACGATGCATACCTGCACCTGAGGCACATAAAACCTGGGAGAGATATCATGCAGCACCTTATGAAGGTCACTATAGAGCGTTCAAAATAAAGGTCTGGCAAAATGGAGATGCTAAGAAATTTAGCAAGAGATGCCCACACTGCCAGAAACACAGGAATATAAGAGACGCATAGCCGCTTACCAGTAGTCTTCAAGTAGAAACCTTTGATGTAAGGGGAATACACCCCAAGGGTCCTTTCCCTAACTCAGAGAACTACTAGTTTATTCTGGTAGCCGTAGATAGCGTCTCTAACTGGGTAGAAGCCAAGCCCTATCGATCTGCAGCCACTAGGCACGCTGAGCAAATGACCCATGAAAACATCTTTCCTCGCTTTGGCGTCCCTGGGCTAGTCATAGGGGCTCCCATCTCATTGACTCCCGGAAATATCTAAGCTTGGGGGAGCCGCATTTTATAGCCACACCTTAACACCCCCAAGGTAGTGGTCAAGCTGAAGATCAAGAATACTCTATAAAGACCGTCAATGAGATGGGTAGGCACTAGAGAGATAGACTCACTGAAGCACTTTGGGCAAACTAGACCACTCTAGTTTGGGCAAATTAGGACAATTCGGCCAAACCATGTTGGTTCGACCGAAGGACCCCTCTGTTGCCCCTTGAGCGTCCTTTTTGACCCTTGATCCTATCTCTATCCCATCTTGTCTCAGAGTCGCTAGGAAAATGTTGGGAAAGTTGCTTGTCAATCTCGAGTCAGAAACCATCCTCCATCACTTTCCCGAACACGACCAAGTGTTCACATTTCCCAGCCACCATCCTTGTCCAAAGACCTTTCCTCACCCAAGAGCTCCCTCTCCATAAGTATGACAAGTCCACTAATGAAGAAATCCATGGAGGAGGGAGAAGAGAAACCCATGGTTGAAGAGCCTGAAAAAGAACTGGCACAAACCAGCCAGAAGTTGAGCAACCGGGATGAGAAGGTCACTGAAGGCGAGCCTTGGCAGATGGACAAGAACAATGTCCTCTTCCAAGCATTCACAACCAAATTCAAGAGGCTCGCTAAAGCCACATGACATCTAGATCTTTACAATCCATCTATAGAGTAGAAGTCGTGTGGTTGTATCTTTTAGAGCACCATTAGTTTCAATTTATTTCCCAATTCAATTTCCCTTTGCTCAAAACATTGTTTAGGAGGTGCTCTAATTATTTCCCTTCCAACAGATTTTGTTTCCAACCTTAGCTTGATGAATAAATAAAATTAGAGTTGAATGCAAAAAGAATAAAATTGTCGCTCCGGTTGGTGCATTTGAGCCAACCGGAGATTGCCCTGTTTAACAGAAAGATACATGAGTACAGGCATGACACAGTGGAGGAGCAGGATGAGGACGAGCAGGTTGACTAGCTAACTCAGTACCTTGCAAGGTTGAATCCCTACCAGTGAAGAGTCCAAGCTTGGGGGAGGACCCCCATCAGGTACGATCCGAATTACTCAGCACTTTGGTCATTCAATTGAAAATACTTCCTTTGAATAAACTCCCAACCATGCATGGAATGAAACATATGCCTCTCACTTTGGAAATGATGAATAGTTGCTCTGTCATTAATTTTGCTAGACTTTGTTGCAACTAGTTACTTGACTATGCTAGAGTTATTTGGCATAAGTAAAAATGAACCTAAAAACCTTGTGGGAGCATATATGCCTTATTCCAAGTCTAGGTTGTTGTGGGAATTGATATAGTGAGACTTTGGTTGAATTCTATTTCTGCTCTTAGTATGGTGAAAATCTCGGTTGTTTATGCTTTCAAAATTAAAACAAAGTTCCTCATTGGTCATAATACCTACCAGAGCCATATGATAGGATTAGTTCTAAACTTTCTACCATATGCTGCTTGTCATCTTAGTGAGCTTTGTCAAATTGTTGTGACTTTTGTGAGGAATCTTTCATGCTCTCAAGATCGAGATTCACATACACTCCACCTCTCATTTGCAATTCCTACACTGGGAGTTAGCAAAACCATGCCATCATCCATCCCACAAAAATAAACTTCATGTTCTTTTATTCCCTCTCCAAATATCTTTGAAGTAGAGGCATGGGCTATGCAAAAAGAAAAAAAAAGAAAAGCATGCCAAATGGCATGGCAAAAATATGAGAAAAAGAAAAGCATGCCAAAGAGGCGTGGCAAAAAAAAGAGATAGCCCATGCTCTCGAAAAATAAAGGAGAGGAAGAATCATTCCATGAAGTTCCACCAAATTCCACTCATATTCCACTCTGCATATTCCACACACTTGCACTTCTCGATCTAAGAGTGTGATTTGATTCTCCTAAGGTCCGGTCTTTGACTTAGCAAAATATAAGATGCTTGTATGCCTTCATCCTTTGTCCCCGAGCCACACAAAAGCCAAATTAGATGTTAGGATGAAAAGAAGGCAAAGCCTTTTGTAAGGATTCAAATACACTTGAGCGATTGAGTGAGCCAATGAGGAACAATTTATCTTTTCACAAAAGGGTGAAAACTCCGAGATAGGATCCTGAAAAGAGTAGGGTGGAATAAAACAAAGTTAAACTGTTCATTCTTTCAACCGCCCAAGATAAGGAGATTGCTATAAGCCCCATAGGTAAAATGGTGAATTATACCTTGCTAGTAATTCAAGTAAAAATTTGAGTACTAGTTGTTTATAAAGTTACCTGCAAGAGAAATGACATTGTAGCAACTCCTGATCCACCGAGCCTAAGTTTTTATCTTTGCTCGAGGACGAGCAAAGAGCCAAGCTTGGGGGAGCATGTTGGCGGTCGTTACAACCCAAATTCGACCACCAATACGTGGCAATAAATGAGAGACTATGCAACATTCCATGTACTTAGGTTTTATTTCTAATGAAGTTCCACGAGTTTTGGTGAGTGTCGCTTGTGCAGGTACAACATTGCGAAATACGTGCTATAGGGGTCGGAAATGACCAATTCGGCCGAACGACACGTTCGGCCTGTTACCCCCCTTAGCTGTACAGGCCAGCGGGAGACGTCCACGTCAACCAAACGACAACACACGACACGTGGATGACCGCCAACACATCCCGGAGCACCGACACGTCATCCTGGGCCGAATCAACTCGAAGCCAAGCACCAAGAAGCTAGCCAGGAGGGCCCACAAGGCAGAGGATGCACAGGGGAGCGAACCAGGCCACTGGGCCAGTTCGGCCGAATGGCCCAGTTTGGCCGAACCGCCCCCACATGCCGAACCGCCTCTGCACCGCCTCAGGATCAAGGCGTTGCTACGTGGCAGTTCGGCCGAACCGCCTCTGCACCGCCTCAGGATCAAGGCGGTGCTACGTGGCAGTGCGGCTCTGCTTCGAGTGACATCCGGGTCATGTCTGGTAACTCTTGTATCTCTCTCTGATTAATTGAGCATTCAGTTCTTACATTTATATACTTGTCTCGTTCTTCATTCAATGCTTAGTTGATTGGTATAACTGTATACTGGTTGCGTAGCTTGGGTGCTTATCTTGCTATAGGAGATAAGTAGTTATTGACTAGTGTAGGAGTGGTTCCTAGACTTGCCAGTAACCTTAGTTTCTGCCCATCACAACGGAGGTGGTAGCCGTAAGGTGGTGACAGCACTTTCGGTCTTCGTAGTCCATCACGTTAGTTCCGGTGTCCTAGGACCCAAGGTTCAGGGTAACCGGCACCCCTTCTCATCCCTTTCTGTGTGTCGGAGGCTCTGTAGTCCCGAAGCAAGTATCTATCTGTATCTTCTTCTCTGCTCAGTCAATCGGTAGAATACCCTTACCAGACCTGTACCCTCTCTACCCTCCTACCCCTTCTCTTCTCTCCTTGTTGTCGTCATCCACCTCATCCATTTCATTCATCCACTCCATCTACCTAGGACAACTTAGTTTAGGATTAGTACACTTCTCGTTCCCCGTGGAAATCAATACCTTGGAATACTCCCGGGTGAAAGCTACATCGGTATCCATTTCATTTATCTGTAGGCCGTAAGGAGTGCCAACAGTTGGCAGGTCGGTTCGCGTCTTGGGCTGGCCTGGAGGGCCTCCGGTGGACTCGTGGGCTCCGTCGGGTTGGATATGGGCCAGCGGTCTTTTGGATATGGGTTGAGCCGGCCCAGAGTGGCGTGGTCGTGGTCCACAAGTCTTGCCCAGCTAGGGGGGCAACCAGCCGAACGGAGTCGTTCGGCCGAAACGGTCATTTCTGACCCTTATAGCACGTGTTTCTCCATTTTGTACCTGCACAGAGGACAATCACCAAAACTTGTGGAAATAGTCAGTGATAAGCCTTATAGCTGTGGTGTGTGTCCCCATTGTGTTTGTTTTATACTCGGTTGGAGGTCGGAAATCGGTCTGTAACGACCGCCAACAAGCTCCCCCAAACTTAGATCTTTGCTCGTCCCGAGTAAAGAATTTAAGACATGAGCAAGACTAAAGTAAGGGTTCTTTTATAATCATGAATACTTGCATATTGAATATTCAAACTTTTCTCATACCTGTGAATTTGTAGTGGCTACTTCCCAGATCTTGGGCGGTTGATGAATGGAACGTCTCTTACAACAAGGTCCTCTTGCTCATCCTGCATTCGGGGTTTTCTGGTTTTCGCAATTAAACGGCTCGTCTCCCTTCATCCTTGACACTCAGCTCTCTGGAGCTCTCTCCTTTCACTCATTCTCTTTTGTATTTCTCTTTGTCTCTCAGGTGGTGGCCTTGTCATGTCGAGTATTTCGGTCAAGCCAAAGATTGGCTCCTGGAGCTTCTCATCACTGCCCTTGGTCATGTTGCAAGTTAATGATAGATAGTTCATGTTGTTCCTCAGCCTTTCTGACCCCTTTTTTTTCTTTTCTTTTCCCTTTTTGGGACCCTCTTTTTTTTCTTTTCTTTGGACTTTCATGAGTCCTTTATTTCTCTCTTTTTTTCAGGGTATCATCAAGGCATGAGGGCTTCCACTACACTCCGATGATAGATTTGCTTGCAACAGACCTCAGACAATATGATCCATTCCAAAAACACAACTTTCAACAAGACTTCATACAGAATATGACAGGTTTCAGGAGTAAACTCTCAAGCATATGTGGTATTTGTGGACAGGATGAAGGGATAGAGCGGGATTTTCATCTTTTCATAAATTAAATTCTCCTGAATGTTGGTGTGAACAAGTGGTTCATTCTATCGAGTCATATCACAAACATCAACAACTTAGGTCAGGGGGTCCTATCATGATGAATTTTTCACAAGTACTAGATACTGAGTTTGAAATAAACAACAGGCAGCAATCATGATATAAAAGAGAGACCGAGTTCGTTTCATTTATGTGAGGCATGCATTTTCAATTTTTGGAAACGAGACAACACAGGAAAGTAAACAGGGGGGAAGAAGGTGCAAACCCACGTGCAGGTGCGCGAGAGGGGGCAGCCGGGCTAGTTGGGCCGAACCGGTCAGTTCGCCCGAACTGGCCAGTTCGCCCGAACTGCCTGGTTCGGCCGAACTGGCCCCCGGGGCTCGGTCCGTCGTGCCATGCGTTCCTGTGTCATTCCTGTACTCGTGCAACTCTCTGTTAGACAGGGCATTCTCCGGTCGGCTCAAATGCACCGACCGGAGCGACAATTTTATCTTCTTTCTTGCAAACAATTCAAACTTTATTTATTCAACGAACTAAGATTGGAAACAAATATTTGGAAGGGAAATTTCAGAGCACCCTAAACATTGATCTAAACAAATAAATGAATCAAGCAACTAGCAAACCAAACTAAACTATCGGTGCTCTATCTAAAAACGGGACGACCGCGGGACACTATTCTGAAGGCGGTCCATAGAGATCTTCGTGTCCCGTGGCCTTGAAGAGCCTCTTGAGCTTTGCGCACAGGGCCTTGCGGAGGAGTTCCATCTTGTCCTCCCATTCCATATGTGCGAGCTCGCCTTCCGCCACCTTCTCATCCAGGTGGTTGATTCTCTGCTTCGCCAGTGCCAGTTCCTCCTTCAGGCTCTCCACGGTGGGCGGCTTCTCTTCCTCTTCTTCATTGTCCTCCTCACCGGAGAACGCCATGTCCCCGGGCAGCCCTTTGATGGATGGGGGCTGCCTGTGGCGCCGGACTCTGGGGTGGCGTCGTGGTGGAGAGGACTAGGATGAGTTTGCCAGCCCCAGCTCGTTCCGGTTGAGCGGCGCGACGAGGACTTTTCCGTACCCTCCTCCCTGGATGCATTCTCCCTTGATGACGAAACACGGTGGGCTTTCCGGCGTGTAGTCCGGCTCCTCTCCGGCCTTCTCCTTGGGCATCAACAACGCCAGATCCGACACCCTCGAGGAGGATATTGACCTCGGGCGTAGCTGCCATTCGTTCGGCCTTGGTGATGGCGAACGAGGCGGTTTCTTGATCCATTTTAGTGGGGCGAGGAGCTCGTTGAGTGCTGAGCGGTGAGGGGAGTTGCCGCGCCTCACCGGGCTACGTCCCGGCATCCTCCCCCGGTGCACGTCTCCCGCTGCGTCGACGTCGGAGATACGGAAGGCGTGCTCCTGCCGGGAGGAGTTGCCATTCCGGCTACTGCTGCTCGAGCCCTGAGCCGATGATGTGCCCTTGGAGGAAAAGGAGGCCATGGTGGCTGTGTTCTATGGGATGGAGTTGGCTTAGATGAGATGGGAAACGTCGCAGAGAGTCTCTGTTTTTATCGGGGATTTCAGATCGGAAAAACGGAGTTTCCCGATGATTCCCTCGCGACTCTCGGGATTTCTTTAACTGCAGATGTATCTGGGCGAGCATATCTGTCCCTGGGGCCTGGGAGGCAAATTTGCCCGAACCAGCTGGTTCGGCCGAACTGAGCCTGTTCGCCCGAACAGGTCCCTGGGCCCCCAGGTGCGTGGCCCGTGTCGTGGTTCGAGGTTTTGGTTATAGGAGATTCGGGTCGAGGAGGTTTTCAAGGTTCAGGAGGTTTTGGCCTAGAAGGATTTGAAAATGACGGATTCGGGCCGGGGTTCCACGGACGGGGTTCAGAGTTCTATGAACTCGACGACGTCTAATTCGTCGAGTGTCGGAGGTTCTGGTTCTAGGAAAATCTTCAACCACTGTCCGTTAACCTTGAAGGTGTTTCCGTCCTCGCTTTGCAAAGTGACGGCCCCATGAGATGCAGCATTGATTACTGTGAATGGGCCGTCCCACTTGCTCCTCAATTTCCCGTGACCAAAAAGTTTGACACGGGAGTTGAAGACGAGAACCTTGTCTCCCGGCTTGAACGTTTTGACCTTGATTCTCTTATCATGTCATCTCTTGGTCCGTTCTTTGTATAGCCGGGAGCTGTGGTATGCTCTCTCCCTCATCTCATCTAGCTCGGCCAGCTGGATCTTCCGTTTGAGGCCGGCAGCTGGAAGGTCCATACCCCACTTCCTAATGGCCCAGTGAGCTCTAAACTCCATTTCTACAGGTAGATGACAGGTTTTGCCATAGACTAGTTGATATGGGGTCATGCCTATGGGAGTCTTATAGGCCGTGCGGTAAGCCCAGAGTGCATCTGGAAGTTTATCCTTCCATTGCTTGCCCATCTCATTTACGGTCTTTTGCAGAATGTTTTTGATTTGCTTATTGGAAGTTTCTGCTTGACCGCTAGTTTGGGGGTGATAGGGTGTGGCTACGTTATGCTGCACCCCCAAACTTGAGAGATACTTACGGAAGGCTGAATCTATGAAGTGGGAGCCGCCATCACTAATGACTATTCTAGGAACGCCAAAACGTGGGAATATAACCTCATGAAACATTCGTCTCGCGTTCTTAGAGTCAGCAGCTAAGCAAGGCAAGGCTTCTACCCACTTAGAGATGTAGTCCACTGCTACTAGGATGAATTGACAACCCTCGGAGTTTGGGAAGGGACCCATGAAGTCTACTCCCCAGACATCGAAGATTTCTACTTGAAGATTGCTAGTGAGTGGCATTGCGTCTCTAGTATTGATGTTCCCGTGTTTCTGGCAGCGGGGGCACCGCATGACAAATGCTCTCGCATCCTCATACATGCTGGGCCAGTAAAAACCACACTGCCAGACTTTAGCATTGGTCCGGAATGCACCGTAGTGTCCTCCGTATAGGGCTGCGTGGCATCTCTCCAGGATTTTATAAGCCTCATGTGCGGGTACGCACCTTCTAAGGAGTCCGTCGCTACAAATCCTAAAGAGGTACGGGTCGTCCCAAAGGTGAAGTCGGCTCTCATAGGCTAGCCGTTTCCTATTCTCTCCATGAGGGACATAACCCGTTACCATGTAGTTTACTATGTTGGCATACCACGGATCACCAGTGGTGACCTTAAGGAGGGTGTCATCCCGTAAGTAGTCGTCGATTGGGAGATCGGACGGGACTTGTATCCGGGACAAATGGTCAGCCATTGAGTTCTCTACTCCCTTCTTATCTTTTATCTCAATGTCAAATTCTTGGAGTAGAAGAATCCAGCGGATGAGTCTCGATTTTGCATCCTTTTTGGTCAGAAGGTACTTCAGAGCAGCGTGATCTGAATAGACAATAACTTTGGCCCCGACTAGGTAGGACCAGAATTTGTCTATAGCAAATACGACTGCTAAGAGCTCCTTCTCCGTGGTTGCGTAGTTGAGCTGAGGGCCAGTGAGCGTTTTGCTAGCATATGAGATAGCATAATGCTTCTTGTCCTTAGTTTGGCCCAACACAGCTCCTACAACATAGTCACTCACATCGCACATGATTTCGAATGGGATGCTCCAGTCGGGAGGCTGGATGATGGGAGCGGAGATGAGTGCCTTTTTGAGGGTGTGAAATGCGGCATAGCACTCCTCATCGAAAACGAAGGGGGCATCTTTGGCTAAGAGATTGGTCAAGGGCCGAGATATCTGGGAGAAGTTTTTGATGAAACGCCTATAGAATCCGGCATGGCCAAGGAAGCTGCGGATCCCCTTAACATTTGTGGGAGGTGGAAGTTGCTCGATCACTTCTATCTTCGCTTTGTCTACCTCGATCCCACGTTCTGACACCCTATGTCCTAGGACAATCCCCTCTCGCACCATAAAATGGCACTTTTCCCAGTTCAAAACAAGGTGTTTCTCTTCACACCTCTGGAGGACCTTGTCCAGATTTTTCAGACATTCGGTAAAGGTCTTTCCGTAAACTGAGAAATCATCCATGAACACTTCCATAATCTCCTCAATCATATCGGAGAAGATAGACATCATGCAACGTTGAAAAGAGGCAGGTGCGTTACATAGCCCGAAAGACAATCGCCGGTAGGCGTACGTCCCATAGGGGCATGTGAACGTGGTTTTACTCTGGTCTTCCGGGTGGATAGGAATTTGGTGGTACCCAGAGTAACCGTCAAGGAAGCAGAAGAAAGAGTGTTTGGCTAACCGTTCAAGCATTTCGTCTATGAACGGAAGGGGGAAATGGTCTTTCTTGGTGGCCTTATTGAGTCGACGATAGTCGATGCACATACGCCAACCAATAACAGTGCGCTGAGGGATGAGCTCATTTTTGTCATTGCGCACTACCGTCATTCCTCCCTTCTTAGGAACGACTTGAACGGGACTAACCCATTCACTATTGGGGACAGGGTAGATGATCCCCGCGTGAAGGAGTTTGAGAACTTCCTTTTTCACGACCTCTCTCATGGCATTGTTTAACCGTCGTTGAGGTTCCCGAGACGGTGTTGCTTCAGAATCGATCGGGATGCGATGAGTGCAAAAATTTGGGCTAATCCCTTTCAGGTCTTGGAGGGAATATCCTAAGACCGATCGATTTTTCTCCAGGATAGTGATGAGTTGCTGGGTTTCTACCTCGGAGAGTTTATCACTAATGATCACTGGATTTGCTTATCCCCAAAGAGGAAAGCATACCTAAGTCCAGGCGGAAGAGGTTTGAGCTCGATTGGAGATGGTTTTGGAATTTCGTTTGTATCAAGCTCAATTGGAGGATGAGTTTCCTCCTCCTCCGTAAAGAATGGAATATCCTCTTCTAGAATAGGTTGTTCGAGGTCTAGCAACGAAGCTGACCTGACTTCCTCTAACGGGTCAGGATCGGGGTCTGCCTCTATTGGAGTATTCAAAGATTGGACATAGGAGACAGGGACAAGTTCTTTACCGATCCTAAGCTCTACTAGCTGGTTTATTGGTGCTTTTTCCAGAATCTTCAAGATTGGCCTGCCTATGAAGATGGGATGTGTGGTAGTGCTAGGTACGTCGAAGATGTGAAAATCCATGAAGAGTTCAGGATCGTTGACCTTAACGGGTGTGACCCGTAAGATCCCCAAACAGTCCAGGATTCTTCCTGAAGTAAACTTAAGTCGTTTTTGAGAAAACGACCATGAGTTATCAGGGAATTCGGTTCGCACCAAAGAGCTAGAGATTATGTTGATTCCGAGGCTCGGGTCGTACCCAATTTCTCGGTCAAGGCCCATGATCTCACAGAATATCCTTTTGGTTTTTCTGGGCATCTTGACCACCTCGGTCGAGGCTTCGGCCTCATCTAGCCACTCCCGACTCATGATAGCAGAGAGACGTCCCAGGTACTCCCGCGGGTATTCCAATTCTTCTTTGTCGGGGGCCTGATCCTTTTGCTCTACACATCATTCCCGTGGGAAACTTGTTGCACTCCCGATGTCTTCGAATAGATCATCGTCAAAATCATAAAGAGTGGTGTAGAGTGAATCATAATGGTCTGGGCTAGAATATGGTTGTGGTTCGAAATGAGCTTCAGGTTCTGATGGACTGGAAGAGCTAATGGATTTGGATTGGACTGGTATTGGCTCTTTAGGTTCAGGTTCAGGCTGCTTCTCTTCTTCATCGGGGAGT
Organism: Echinochloa phyllopogon; assembly: GCA_033239725.1. NCBI lineage: Eukaryota > Viridiplantae > Streptophyta > Magnoliopsida > Poales > Poaceae > Echinochloa > Echinochloa phyllopogon. The sequence goes on along the minus strand of BTCW01000016.1, from coordinate 8,360,801 downwards.
TCATCATAGATTCCAGTGTAGGGGGTGTTGTCTAGGATACGGTCCAGGACTACCCTCTCTTCACTAGGAACCAAATGAAAGAACGACCCTCCAGAAGCAGAGTCCAAGAAAGTGGTGGCTACGGGACAGAGGCCAAGGCTGAAGTGTTGTAAAACAACAGGTTTTGGTAGGCTTAGGTCCGGTCCTGAGGCCAGTATTTGCTTGAAACGAGCCCAGGCAGCTCCTAACGATTCTCCCTTTAATTGCTTAAAGTTAATGATTTCCGCTCGGAGACTGGCTACCTTGGAGACTGGGAAGAAGTTTAGGCAGAATTTTTCCTTGAGAACATCCCAGCTCCCGTCCATAGTACTGACAGCCAAAGAGTACCATTTCTTTGCTCCTCCCGCTAGTGAAAATGGGAATAGCTTCCATTTGAGTGTCTCTTGTGTCATGCCCGCAATGGTCAGGCATGAGCAGAGTTGCTCAAACTCGCGCAAATGCGCGTATGGACTCTCGGCCTTCGTTCCTGAGAACGATTGCTCACGAACCATGGCTATGAAGCCGGGACGTAGCTCATAGCCGGGTGTGGATATGGGATGTGATGATGGTGGTGGCTCTAAATAATCACCCTTTGGAGCCGAGTGTTGACGTAAGGTGAGAGTGGAATCCATATGGTGGATGGTGGTGGGATACACGGACAACTTGGGTTCGGAATCAGAACAGCTACTGTTCCCCGGCAACGGCGCCAGAAAGCTTGTTGGCACTCCTTACGGCCTACAGATAAATCCGCAAGCGGACGGATACCGATGTAGCTTTCACCCGGGAGTATTCCAAGGTATCGATTTCCACGGAGAACGAGAAGTGGACTGATTCTAAACTAAGTTGTCCTAGGTAGATGGAATGGAGTGAATGGTATGGATGAGGTGGATGACAACAACAAAGAGAAGAGGAGTGATAGGAGGGTAGAGAGGGTACGAGTCTGGTAGACATATTCTACTGATTGATCGAGAAGATCAGAGGATACAGATAGATACTTGCTTCGGGACAAGGGAACCGGTGGACACACAGAAAGGGATGAGAAGGGGTGCCACTATTTCCCAACTGGGGAATCCTACGGACCGGAACTACGTGATGGGCTACAAAGACCGGAAGGGCTGTCACCACCTTACGGCTACCACCTCCGTTGCGACGGGAATGAACTAAGTTAGTCTCAAGTCTAGGCACCACGCCTACACTAGTCAACTAATACTTATCTCTTATAGAAAGATAAGCACCCAAGCTAAGCAACCAGTATACAGTTATACCAATCAACTAAGCATTGAACGAAGAACCAGCAAGCATATAAAAGTAAGAACTGAATGCTCAATTAATCAGAGAGAGATACAAGAGTTACCAGACAAGACCCGGATGTTACTCGAAGTGAAGTCGCATCCGTAGAGGTACAGCGGGAAGAAGGGCCGACACTTCGGCTCCTCTCCTGGATGCTCACCTCTCTCTCTCCCTATCTCTACTGATACAAGTGGAAAACTAACAGTGCTTCGCCTGCACTCTACTCTTGTGTTGTGTCTTTTGCAGGTGAAACTGGGCCTCTATTTATAGCAGGGAAGGACGGTGGAGGCAGAGTAGCAGCCAAGGCAGCTGGGAGGCGGTGCCGGGCCGTTCGGGCGAAATCCCTGGTTCGGCCGAACTGCCAAGTTCGCCCGAACCGGTGGATCCACCGCCTCAGCAGCCAAAGGCCAGGATTGCACCCTGGAGGCGGTTCCTGCCTTCGGCCGAACAGGCCACTTCGGCCGAAGTGGGCCCGGCCCAGTACTGCACCGCCTCTGCTTTGCACACGTGTTAGTCCAGCTCCTGAGGTTGGTTGGCAGGTCGGTTCGCGTCTTGGGCTGGCCTGGAGGGCCTCCGGTGGACTCGTGGGCTCCGTCGGGTTGGATATGGGCCACCAGTCTTCTGGATATGGGTTGAGCCGGCCCAGAGTGGCGTGGTCGTGGTCCACAAGTCTTGCCCAGCTAGGGGGGCAACCGGCCGAACGGAGTCGTTCGGCCGAAACGGTCATTTCTGACCATTATAGCACGTGTTTCTCCATTTTGTACCTGCACAGAGGACAATCACCAAAACTTGTGGAAATAGTCAGTGATAAGCCTTATAGCTATGGTGTGTGTCCCCATTGTGTTTGTTTTATACTCGGTTGGAGGTCGGAAATCGGTCTGTAACGACCGCCAACAGGCGGCGGCGGCCGGCGATTTCCTTCCGCGCAGGGGAGGGACTTTCCTAAGGGGGGGTGTGGCACGAATGGAAGGGGGCAGCGGGGAAGCTTCAGCGAAGGTGCTACGGGTCCACGGGCGCGCGGGGGGATGCGGCTCGGACGCGGTGCCACAGCGAGGGCGGCCGAGTTCGTCTCGAGCTCAGCTGGGCCAGAGAAGGGAGACGGGTCTGGCAGGTGGGGCTTGCTTGTCTAGGAGGGGGAGGGGAGGCGCGAGACGTGGGGCAGTTGGGCCGGCTTTTGGTTCGGCCCAGAAGCGGAGCCGGGGTGTGTGGGGGCGGCCTGGCGAGCTGGGCCGCGGAGATGCTAGGCCGGCGCAGGTGTTTGGGCCGCGGTGAGTTGGCGCGCGAGTGGGCCGAGGGGGGTTGAGCTGCTGGGCTGGATCGGGAAGTAGAGGGAGCAAAGGCGGACTGGAGAAGAGCTGAGGGAGCAAAAGTGGACTCTGGCCAAAAGAACTTTTCTAAAGCTCAAACAAAGACGATTCAAACTCGAATTTCAACTAGATTTAAATTCTTGTTTGAATCACTAGCAATACAAAAATAAATGCATCTGCATGTATGCAACAAAAATGTTTCTACAACTTATATTTGATTTAATATTCATAAATAATTTATTGAACTTATATTAATTATGAACAAATAAAATAAAAACTAATTAAATTACTAAAAATTTTAAATAGGCTATTTTTGGGTGTTACACCGGTGTGAAGTAATACAGTGCATGCACGCCCCTTGCTGAACGTACGGTCCCATTGCCGGAACCAGGATAAACCCCGTGCCATTGTGTTAGCCTTTGCACCAACCATCGAGAGTGGACGCGGCGCATTCGTTCTAGTTAGTGTCGGGTGACCGATCCGAACACCAATAGTGGCGCGCCAGGTAGGGGAGCGCTGTGATCGTTCCCTTCATCCATAGTCTCTCTCGATGGTGACCAGCATGAGGCGCGGCAATCAATACCCTATGGGAGTCTCAGACCCATTTCCGGAAGGATACTAGATATGGTTCGGGAGCTTGGAGTTTGAGGCGACCGACAACGGCTACCTCATGCGGCTCCTTTCGAGGAACGCGAGCGTGGAGGCTTCGGCGCCACCCCCTTAATCGCCCCAACTCAGGAGGCGTTCGGGCCAACGCACGATTAGCGCGCAGAGCAGCGCAGAGCGGCTCGTGCATGCTCCCCTAAAAGGGTCAGAGCAAACGAGTCGCATCCTGCAGCTGCGATGGGGGAGCGCGGCGCTTTCACTAACGACTCCCACGATGTGTCCCCCCGGGTAGAGCACGGCCAAGCCGTTGCGACATCACACAACCACCATGACCTACTCTTCATTGGTCAGCATGAACATGGATGCGTATGAGTGTCTGCCGGGACATCACTTGATCTCGATCCGCAACCTCGTCGCTACCTCGCCCGACGATTAGTACACCGACTCCGACAGCGAGGTAAACACGCGCGGTCAGGAGGACCCAGAGTGGGACTACTCCGGACTCCACAACTGTGAGGCTTTTGTGTCATTTCAGGTTGCGACAGACTACTGCCTCACCGGCTCCGACGACTTAAGCGAGGGGGATTACGACCCCAGGTGGGAGTGCTTCATTGTCGGGCTGACGGGGCTCGAAGACGAGGGCGACGGGACAGACGGCGCAGCGGGCCGCACCAACCGTGCAACAAACTCGTTGGCGGCGACACCGCCGAACAATGCCGCGCTCATGCAGGCGCAGTTGGCCCAGGTCTGAGAGCTGGATGCTAAGCTCGAGGAAGAGCGCCAACAGGTGTGGCGTCTACGAGCCGCTCTCGAGGTGGCACTGTCACACCCCAAAATTTTCGAATTTTGGGATGTGAATTTTTAACATAATTAATACAATAATTTTCTCAATTTTCTAAAATTTTTCAAGCTTTATATAATTTACAGGGAATTTAGCATAGGAAAATTTTGTTTTCTGAATTAAATTATAATAATTTAGAATTAATATTGAATGCCTTGAATCCATGCTGGCTGCACTGAGTTTTGTTTCTGTGTAGTTTAAATTGGAATTTAAATCTAATTTAAATTTGAGTTTGAATCGCGTTGTTTTGAGCTCTGGAAAAGTTGTTTCAGCCTTGGTTCACTTTTGCCCCTCTAACTTTCCCCCTCGGCCAGCCTTTCTCCTCCTCCTTCTTTTCCAGGCTCAACTCCGTGGTCCAGCCCAGCTGCTCGGCCCAACCGCCGACTCCACCCCGCACCAACCGCCTCGGCCCAGCTCCCTTATTTCCCCTCACGGCCCAGCACAGCGCTCCGCGCCAGCCCAGCGCTCGCAGCCGGCCCAGCGCGCTCCCCTATTCGGCCCGTCGTGGCCCAACTCGTGAAGCCCTCCCGGCACGCAGCAGAGCCGCCGCCGCCTCGGTGTGCGCAGCGCGCCGCTTGGGCATTGACGCCACCTCGCCAACCGAGCGTCGAGCCCATCCCCTCGGTCCTATTTAAGCTGCCGACCGCCGTCGTCGCTCAGCACCAGCTCACCGCCTCCCTCCTCCTCGCCTCCGCCGCCACTGCTCCTCTGAGCAGCGCGCCGCCGTCGGCCTTCCTCGGCCCGATTCCGCCGCCTCCGACGCTCGACGGGTGAAGAAGACGCCGCCGCGACCTTCCCCAGGCCGAGACGCGTCTATCCCGCCGGACCTCATCGCCCCTTCACCGCCAGAGCGCCTTCCCCGCGAGAAGCCGCCGCCGCCGGCCACTGCCCCTGCCGTGGGCCAAATTCTGGCCACCCCCGTCGATGCCCCGCACCGGTGAGCACATCCCCGCGATCCCCTCCATCTCCTCTACCTCCTGCGCTAGATCCCCGCCGCCCTACGTCGCCGGAGCACCAGCATTGCCGTCGACCAGAGCCGCCTGCCTGCGCTGCTATGCTGACCAAAGGTAGAAGAAGGACGATTTGCGAAAAGAACCCTACCAAATCATCTAATCCTACTGTTAGATCTTGTGTCTTGGAGATTTCACAGAAAACCCCCTAGATCTATTTAATGCTTGCTCATAAACCCAACCCGAGCTCTTTTACAGATCTAACCCCATAGTATCATCCTTTTGCGAGCACTGTTTGCTGAGTGTTGCAGATCTTATCTGCTAGCCCCTGTAGTCTATCGTTAATCACGTATAGGTCCCTACAGCCTTGTTTCAACCATAGATTCCGCGTTTTAGCTCCGATTTAATCCTTTCTCGTTGCGTTAGATTCATATTGTCATAAAATACTCGTTAGCACTATTATTTGACATCTAATTTGTTTCTGAATTTTATTTAATATATTAATTTGACTAAATATTATTTAAATATGTTTTCTAATTAAAATCCAATTAAGGTCTATACTCGGCTTTTTATATTAATGTTAACATGATTAATAATTATTCATTAGTTTTCTGAATAAAATACAATTAAGTTTCACTTCGGTTTTTCAGAAATAAATATTAATTGATTAATGCTTATAATTTAACTAGCTTTTCCAAGTTAAAAGCAAATTAGAGTTACAATTCGAGTTTTCATAAATAATCATTAATATTGATCAATATAAACATAAATGTGTTTCTATCATAATATTGATTAGTTCAACACGGTTCATAAAATTATACAATTAGATGCTCTCACATATTTTATTTCATGTTAATATTTAATTTGGTATAATTTATACATAAATAATTATAAATAAAATGCGATTAAGTTTTACCCCGGTTTTACAAATTCAAACATAATTATTTGAGATAATCTCTACTTGTGATTTTCTTTACTTAAAATCAATCAAGCATATAGTTGTGTCATTTAATAATTCAAATCTTCCGATAGTCGTATCTTTTCAACCGTTGCTCCGTTTTCAGCGATTCTTGCGCTCACGTGACCATCGAACCAAGCCCTATCCTTTAGCACGCTCTTTTAAAGCTTTTCTTCTGATTGGTGTATTGTTCTTAGTTTTGTATTGTTTGTTTGCTTGTTTAGCTGCATGTTGTGCTCGATGTTTGTTGCGAGTAGAGGAAGGCCGTTCGAGAGGTTTCAAGATCAAGAGCTGAAGACTATGAGTATATACTGGATTTGAGGCAAGTTATAGCACAGACAATCCTTGCTACCTACACACCCTTTAATCATCTATTTCATACATGCATGTGTCTAAATTGATGTACCTTTAAGGTTGTACCTAGCTTAGTCCATCCTGTTCCTTTGAATACCCCGGGTTTATTGCATAAGGGTAGAATCTTTGCTATGCGCAACTACTGTCACCTCTGTTTAACTGTTAATTTGACTTAATGGTTCACTTCAATATGATGATTTAAAACTTGCTTTTTAGCAACATGGATCAGGGAGCTAGAGCATGTGCTGTGTGCTTTGCTCTAGTGTCTCTCCCTAAGGACTGGTTCTTAAAGCAGCAACCCAGGAGCCTGTCGCCACCGCTAGAACTATAATGGCTCTGGTCTTGGACAAGTAGCTTGTACGGCTCTAGCTTGGCAGTGGTTACCGACGGGCCGACGGCTTTAAGGGAAGCAAGGCACGGGGTGTTTTCCCGATTCCACCGAGGATGGTAGCCCCGTCGGCTATGTCTCGTTAGGCACAATCCCGTGTTGGGAGCCACCGTGAGTGCGGGAGCTCCACACGTTGTGCTCTTTATTTTTGTTGGCATGCGTTGCCTGCGCTTTGGATGCCATTGACCCTCCTATCGCTGCGCCCTGGGAGTGAGTCAGTCTCGGTGCCTAAGGACTCACCACCTTGTTGTACCTTAGCGGCTACTGTTTTGTTAGGGTGTCTTGTGAAAAGCCTCGTAGCGTCCCTATGCGATCACACCTCGGATGTGTGGTTTGTGAGGTTTGATCCACCTCCGCATGGTTGGGTTTAAAGTTCATTTGAGCTTTTACGCGACTGGTGGGTAAAGGGCGAAACCTCTGCAGAGTATAATCTATCATGATAGCCTTGCTCAGGGTCACGAGCGGCCTGGATCCTTTTTTATTAGAAGATGATGTTTAATTATGCTTAATGTTACTTACACTTCATTAATTGGGTTACAACTGGGATTCCATTCACTTGTAGTAACTTGGATAATGTTAAAACGAACCAACTAAAAGTGCTAACGCAGTTAAGCCGTGTCTAGCCTTTTTGAGCCTTCATACACCCGTGCTATACTTGCTAAGTAAGACATTTACTTACGCTTGCTATTATTCAACAAAACCCCGGATGGGTAACAGATGAAGTTTCTTGAGGATCTTTCATACTACTGAGCTGTGGTCAACCAGTCGGTGTCCCTGTGGACTTGAGGCTCTACCTGTCGAGAGAGTTAGACTTCTGCTGTGTTTTAGGTAAACTCTGATGCAAAACTATTTTATTCGAGCATATGTACTCTGTTTTACCATATTTGTAAGCTGTATGTGTTATGTGGACTTCCTGGGCTCACATATAGTAGCATTTGGATTTCTGTGTAAATCCGGGTGTGACAGGCACCTCTTGAGCGTGGTGCACGAGCCACGCCCGAGGCGGCATCCCTTGACCGTGGTGCACGACATGCAGGGTGTTGGCGGTCGTTACAGCCCAAATCCGACCACCAATACTCGGGAATAAATGAGGTTTTATGCAACATTCCATGTACTTAGGTTTTATTTCTAATAAAGTTCCACGAGTTTTGGTGAGTGTCACTTGTGCAGGTACAACTACGACAAATACGCGCTATTGGGGCCGAAAATGACCGAATCGGCCGAACGACTCCGTTCGGCCGGTTATCCCCCTTAGCCGTGCATGCCACCGGGAGTCGTCCACATCAACGAGCACCAAATGAACACGACAAATGATACATGCATGACACCAACTCATCCCGGAGCACTGCCACATCAACCTGGGCCCACACAGCATGAAGTACACCACCAGAGGCCGGCCCAGGGAGTCCACACAGCAGAGGCGGTGCAGGGGGCGGGCCTGGGCCTCCGGCCCAGTTCGGGCGAACTGGAGGGTTCGGCCGAACCGCCCCCAGCTGCCAAACCAACCCAAGGGCTGCATCCTGGCCTTTGGTGGCCGAGGCGGTGCATCCCTCGGTTCGGGCGAACTGGGTAGTTCGGTCGAACCGAGGAATTCGGCCGAACCGCCTCTCTGCCTCCTCTGGTTGCCTTGGCGGCTACCCTGCCTACAACCGACCTTTGGAGCTATAAATAGAGGGTCGCACTTCACTTGTAAACACACACCAAGCCAAGGAGCTCATTTCCACTTTCATTCTAGTAGAGTTAGGATAGTTTAGTTGGGAGTTAGAGTTGAGTCGAGCTTTGCCTCGGAGGTTCCAGAGTCGTCTTCAGAAGCTCTGGTATTAGCTCTTGTATCTTTTACCTTTCCTTTTGTAAGACTTTCAGTTATCAATATAGTTATCTTTATCACTTTGCCTTTGTCATTGATATCTTGCTTCTACTTTATTCTAGTAGCAAATATATCTTGCTTAGACTATAGTCAGTTATAGTTCTAGTGCTTGTAGTCTTGTTTAATTCTTTGTCTTGGCTGGTTCTTCGATCTTGCTTGATACTGGAGGTGAATTGTCACCAAGAGTATTGACAAGGTTGCTTGCTCTTGCTAGCAGAGTAAGTAGTCGTTGCCTAGTGTAGGAGTGGTTCCTAGACTAGTCGGTGTCCTTAGTTTATTCCCGTCGCAACGGAGGTGGTAGCTGGGAGGTGGTGACAGCCCTTTCGGTCTTCGTAGCCCATCACGTTAGTTCCGGTCCGTAGGATTCCCCAGTTGGGAAATAGTGGCACCCCTTCTCATCCCTTTCTGTGTGTTCACCGGTTCCCTTGTCCCGATGCTAAGACATTAGAGTTATCCCAGATCTCCTAGTGCTGGCTCTGTAGCCGCTGTATCTCTAAGCTAGAGTGACATAGGTAGATAAAGAATCCAGGAGTCCTCTATCTCTTCTCGTTGTCCTCCCAGCTATCTATCTCTTCTCTCCCTTACCTGAGTATCCCTTGAGCTGTGTGTCCGGTATATCCACTCCTATCCAATACCGTTATCCCCTGTCTTGTCTAGTCATGTACCCTTCTCTGATAGTCTCGAATATCTGTTCACTAGTAATCTTGCCAAAGCTTCCCTGCGGAAATATAAATTACGATACCTCGGAATACTCCCAGGTGAAGTGCTACAGCGGTGATTCTGTGTGCTTGCAGAATATTTCTATATTTTACTAAGCCATAAGGAAAACCACTGAAACACTTCTCAATTTTGATATTGGATCGTAAGAAGTGCCAACAAAATGCCAATGCTCATCTCCAGCATTTCCTGGAGATTTGCAACACCTTCACCATCCGCGGAGTAAGTATCGATGCCATTCGCCTTCGTTTATTTCCATTCTCATTATTAGGCAAGGCGAAACCGTGGTTTTATGCTAACTGCGAAGCAATAGATACCTGGGATAAAAGCACTAGCGCTTTCTTGCTAAAATTCTTTCCGGTTGGGAAAACCAACGCCCTACGGAACAAAATAACTAGTTTCCAGCAGCTAAAAGATGAAACAGACCCGGAGGCATGGGATCGCCTCCAGGACTATATTTCTGCTTGTCCTCACCATGGTATGCAGAGTTGGTTCATAATCCAAACTTTCTATCACAGGCTGAGAAATTCTGCCCGTGAGTACCTGGATGCTGCTGCTGGAGGCTCGTTCTTCTCTCTTGAGGAGAGTCGTGCGAAGGCCCTCATAGAGAAGATGGTCGAGAACAAAGGTTGGTCCGACGATCGGACTCAACCAAAGACCCGAGGAGTTCACGAAGTTGAAGCTCTGGACATGCTCGCTGCCAAGATGGACCTCCTGATGAAGAAACTGGAGGCCCCTGCTCAAGAAACATTGCAAGCCATGGACGCTCGCATGACCTGCGAAGTCTGTGGCAACACTGGCCATTCGGGGAATGACTGCCCCGAAACGCGAGAAGATGCCCACTACGTCAACAACTCCAACAACAACGGGTACCGACCGAACAACTACGGCAACCAAGGCTGGAGTCCGCGCCCAAACCTCCCTTTTGAGAGGCCTCAACAAGGTAACAATTTCAATTCCAGCAACTTCAATAATCAGCCGTCTCTTAGAGATCTTGTGTTTGGCCAGATGAAAATAACTGAAAACATCAATAAAAAGCTTGCTGCTAATGATAAAACACTGGAAAGCATAGACTCTAGGATGGAATCATTTTCTTCTGCTATGAAAAGTCAACTGAGCTTTAATAAAATGATAGAAACTCAAGTCGCTCAGTTAGCTGCTGCTGTTCCTATCACTGAATCGGGGAAGATTCCGGGACAACCCGAGCCTTCCATCGAGACAGTGAATTCCATCACTACCAGGCATGGTAAGATGCCTCGTAGTGTCTTCCGAACTAACCACGATCAAGACCTCTCCGGACAGGAAGGAAGATCCCAGAGTGCCCATCATTCAGTGCACGATCTGGAATCGTCGCATTGATGATGCACTCTACGATCTAGGGGCAAGCGTCAACATCATGTCTAAGGTATTATTTAAGAAATTACGCTACCCTACTTTGTCACCTACTACTGCCCAGGTACAGCTTGCGGACTCAACCATTTGCTACCCCGAGGGGGTGATCGAGAATGTACCGGTCCGAATCTGGGGACGATATGTCCCTGTGGACTTTGTTGTCCTCGACACGGGGAACGAGCATTCGTTTCCCCTTGTGTTGGGCCGACCATTCTTGAACACCACCCGGGCTAGGATCGATATGGATGCGAGAGAAATCTCGTTCCGTATCGACAGAAGTTTGACTTACTTCAAGTTTCAACCCCGGGAAGAGAAGAAGACAGAGCCACTCACACCGGAGCAGAGGAGCACCGAGTGTTTCCTTAAGGCTCTCATTAATGGAGAGCTGGAAATGCTCGGTGGTGAGCAGCTCAAGTGGAACGAGCCGACAAAACCGACAAGTGCAGAAGAAATGGATTTCCTCGTAAAGAAATACGAGGAAGAACAGGCCCTCTGGAATTCTCCAGAGACGCCGATCCCACCGCCACCAACACCGAAGAAGAAGAACAAGAAAATGTGGCGGAAGAAGGTTGCATCGTCCGAGTCATCCACTCCGGGACCGGACGATGACAAAAGCAACTGAAGACAGGAGAAGTCCCGCTCGCGGACTTAAAAGCTGAGCTCTCGCCGCGAGGAAAACCGGTATGTATCCCATATTTCCTTTCCAATTTTTAAATTTTCAATTGCATTGCATGTTTCCCTTTTCAAAATAAATGAACCACTTGAGAAATTAATTTGAGAGAGAGTAGAAAATTTTGCAAGCTTGGTTAGAAATAATTGAACACATGCTGAATTTTTACCTAGGGTGGATGTAATTGGTAACTTTTATCATTTTCATCCCTTCTAGAACATCTCCAATTATTTACCATCACCACCAACCAGCACCAAACATGTCTACCCCACTAAAAATGGCTGCACACTCACCAATTATCACAAACATGGTAGCATGGGGATAACTCCACTAAAGTCCACTTTGGTCATGTCAAGTTTGCATCTTACCTACCACTAAAAACCACTCAAATGTCCTTGGGAATTGGTGGCCACACAAACTTGGAGTGGAAACAAAGGCATGTGAGTGTTGCACTCACATGGGAGTGCCCTGGCCACCAGGCCTGGTTCGGGCGAACCAGAGCCTTCGGGCGAACTGGCCAAGGCCCTCCCCTCGGCCTATAAATGCTGCCCTTGCTACTTGCTTCTCCTTGCACCATTCACTCACTCTCCCATTCTGAAAATTTATGCTAGGAGCTCTCTCTCTTTCTCAAGTCCTTTGCTCTAGTGCTTGCTCAAGTTCTTCCCAAGATCTTGTTCATGTTTTGGTTCACTTGCATCACTAGAAAATCCCAAAAATATTTTGCTTTTGTTGTGATCTTTGTGCTGAATTTCTGGACGATTTTGTGGTGGTCACCGACACCCACAAGAACGACTAACCTTTTGTGGTGGTTTTCATCCCCGCAAGAATGACTAACTATCTTGAATGACTGACTTGATTTTCTTGTGCTAACCATATATATTCAGTCCTTCGGGTAGTTGTTGTGTACTAACCTTTTGCAGGAATCATGTCGAAGTTCTTCACGTCACTCTGTCATTCCGCCCGGCTAGGCCGACGATCGGACGATGCTGGGAATTCCCCAGCTCCGCCTCGAGGCTCGAGCCGGATGGACACGGAAGAGCACGGAGCAGCCGGCTCGGGATGGGGCCATGCCACACCCCTGGCCAGGCAGCTCCTGAGCGAGAGTGACATCAACATTAGAACAGAAAGGGAGCAGAACACCTTCAAGGAGCTTCGGCTGAAGGAGTTCGAGCACACCCGTGTGTTTGAGCAAGATTTGCTCAGGGACACGGGGATGGACATAGAGTTTACAGAAATCTTCCAGGCCATTGGCTGGGAGAATTTCTGGCACATCAACGAAGAAGGTTCGTACCTGCTCACCCTTGAATTCCTCTCGACTTTGGTTTCTGAAACTGGGGGGATTCGTTTCCGATTCTTCAACCAAGAGTTCTTCTGCTCTTGGAGGGATTTTAGTTCGGGTCTCGGATTTTCAAGCCGTTGTTCCTTAGACCCGAACAAAGCGCTTAAAAGATTTGACCGGGTGGCATTTTGGAAAAAGATTTTGGGGGATACCAACTGTCATGCGCCACGCACGAACAGCATACATAACCCCACTTTGCGTTTCATGCATCGTTGGGTGTCTATGACGGTTTTCCCCCAGGCAGATTTGCGCCCTGTGAACACCATCGAGTTGCGGGTTCTTTTTGCCATGGTCAAGCAGATTCCCTATTCACCTGTGAAAGACATGGTTGGTCACTGGCTGTCTCATATTTCTCGTGCGGGTAGCATGGCGATGAATTCTCGAGTCACTCGCCTCGCTAACCACCTAGGCGTCCTTCAAGGCGCCTGGCTCACGTACATCGAGACAGCGCGTTCCGTCGTGGATGCCGAGCACTTCGTGCAAGCCCACATGATACGGCAGACGCCCGACGCAACGCTGGCAATGATTTACCATGGATATACAACTGAAGTGCCTTTGCCCTGTGCAGCACTAAGGTTGTATACCATGCCAAAACTAACTCTTCAGTTGAGGACCGAGTCGGACGATTCTCCACCTTGGAGAGAGCCCGCTCGGCACAGCGTTGCAGGTGACGGACCCGTCACGAGGGGACGAGCCAGGCGTGATGCTGGGCTCGCCACCTCACAGGAGCCGGAAGATGCACCACAAATGTCGCACCGACACACTTCCGCTTTTGAGGCCACCTACGACATGTACACCGGCGCTGAGACGTCCGGAGCAGGAGGCTCCGGGCAACACCAGGAGCCGAACTACTTCACCTCAGGACGCTGGGACCATGGCCAGGACACGGACTCTGAGTGGCCCGGGAGCCGGTATGGAGGGGTATACGACAATGCCTCCCAGCCATACTACCCCGGATACTCACAGTCCGCACGCTTCGACTACGGCCCGGAGATGTCCTACATCTCCGACCGAGTCGAGCTCATCGACGACCATACCCGAGAGATTCAAGACACGCTAGCCCGCCATTCTCAGTACCATCAAGAGAATAGCGGGATGGTGGTGTCTATCTAGCATGACGTCCACAAACAAGCGGAACAGCTGAACCAGTACCTCTCAAGGCTCAACCCCTACCAGTGAAGAGTCCAACCTTGGGGGAGGACCCCCACAGGTATGTCCCGATTTATCCAGCACTTTGATCATTAAATTTCCCTTTTAATTTCCCTTCATGATAGTTTGCATTTTAAAAAAATGAAAATACCAAAAAAAATATTTCCCTTAAACAATATTTTCCTTGAATAAAATAACTCCCAACTATGCATGGAATGGATCATATGCCTCTCACCTTGGAAATGATGAATAGTTGCTCTGTCATTAATTTTGCAAGAACTTTGCTTCAACTAGTTGCTAGATTGTGCTTGAGTTATTTGGCATGAGTAAAAATGATCCTGAAAACCTTGTGGGAGCACATGGTTTATTCCAAGTCTAAGTTGTTTTGGGGATTGATATAGTGAGAGTTTGGTTAAATTCTATTCTGCTTTTAGTACGGGGAAAATCTCGGAAATTTATGCTTTCAAAATAAAACATGTTCCTCATTGGTCAAAATACCTACCAGAGCCATATGATAAGCTTAGTTGAAAATTTCTACTCATATGCTGCTTGTTATCTTAGTGAGCTTTGTCAAATTGTTGTGACCTTTGAGTGAAGCTTTCATATTCTTAAAGATCGAGACCCACGTACACACACCACCTCTCACTTGCAATTCCTACACTAGGAGTTAGCAAACATTTTCCATCATCCATCCACAAAAATAAATGCTCCATGTTCTATGATCTCCCTCTCTAAATATTCTTGATAGAGACATGGGCTATGCAAAAAGAAAAGCATGCCAAAGAAGCATGGCAAAAATAAGAGAAAAAGAAAAGCATGCCAAAGAGCATGGCAAAGAGAAGGAGAAAAAGAAAAGTATGTCAAGTGGCATGGCAAAAATATAAGAATAAAAGATAGCCCATGTTCTCAAAAATAAATCAAGGAGAGGGAAATTCATCCAAGGAGTTCCACCATATTCCACTCCACCATTCCACCATATTCCATTCCACCAGTTCCACCATATTCCACTCCATTCATATCCACACACTTGCACGTCTCGATCTTAAGATGTGATTTGTCTCCTCTGAGATCCGGTCTTTGACTTAGCAAAATATAAGATGCATGCATGCCTTCATCCTTTGTCCCTGAGCCACACAAAAAGCCATATTAGATGTTAGGATGAAAAGAAGGCACAAGCCTTTGGTGAGGATTCAAATACACTTGAGTGATTGAGTGTGCCAATGAGGAACAATTTGTAGTTTTCAAAACTTATGAAAAACTCCGAGATGGGATCCTGAAAAGATGTAGAGTGGAATAAAACTGAGTTTAAACTGTTCGTCCTTTCAACCGCCCAAGATAAGGAGACTGCTATAAGCCCCATAGGTAAAAAGGTGATTTGAAACTTCGTCTGTGATTCAAGTATTTTTGAGGACTAGTTGTTTATAAGTTACCTGCAAAGAAATGACATTGTAGCACCTCCTGATCCATCGAGCCTAAGTTTATATCTTTGCTCGAGGATGAGCAAAGAGCTAAGCTTGGGGGAGCTTGTTGGCGGTCGTTACAGCCCAAATCCGACCATCAATACTCGGGAATAAATGAGGTTTTATGCAACATTCCATGTACTTAGGTTTTATTTCTAATAAAGTTCCACGAGTTTTGGTGAGTGTCACTTGTGCAGATACAACTACGACAAATACGTGCTATTGGGGCCGAAAATGACCGAATCGGCCGAACGACTCCGTTCGGCCGGTTATCCCCCTTAGCCGTGCATGCCACCGGGAGTCGTCCACATCAACGAGCACCAAATGAACACGACAAACGATACATGCATGACACCAACTCATCCCGGAGCACCGCCACATCAACCTGGGCCCACACAGCATGAAGTACACCACCAGAGGCCGGCCCAGGGAGTCCACACAGCAGAGGCGGTGCAGGGGGGCGGGCCTGGGCCTCCGGCCCAGTTCGGGCGAACTGGAGGGTTCGGCCGAACCGCCCCCAGCTGCCAAACCGACCCTGGGGCTGCATCCTGGCCCGTGGTGGCCGAGGCAGTGCATCCCTCGGTTCAGACGAACTGGGTAGTTTGGCCGAACTGAGGAATTCGGCCGAACCGCCTCTCTGCCGCCTCTGGTTGCCTTGGCGGCTACCCTGCCTACAACAGACCTTTGGAGCTATAAATAGAGGGTCACACTTCACTTGTAAACACACACCAAGCCAAGGAGCTCATTTCCACTTTCATTCTAGTAGAGTTAGGATAGTTTAGTTGGGAGTTAGAGTTGAGTCGAGCTTTGCCTCGGAGGTTCCGGAGTCATCTTCAAAAGCTCTGGTAATAGCTCTTGTATCTTTTACTTTTCCTTTTGTAAGACTTTGAGTTATCAATATAGTTATCTTTATCACTTTGCCTTTGTCATTGATATCTTGCTTCTACTTTATCCTAGTTGCAAATATATCTTGCTTAGACTATAGTCAGTTATAGTTCTAGTGCTTGTAGTCTTGTTTAATTCTTTGTCTTGGCTGGTTCTTCGATCTTGCTTGATACTGGAGGTGAATTGTCACCAAGAGTATTGACAAGGTTGCTTGCTCTTGCTAGCAGAGTAAGTAGTCATTGCCTAGTGTAGGAGTGGTTCCTAGACTAGTCGGTGGCCTTAGTTTATTCCCGTCGCAACGGAGGTGGTAGCCGGGAGGTGGTGACAGCCCTTTCGGTCTTCATAGCCCATCACGTTAGTTCCGGTCCGTAGGATTCCCCAGTTGGGAAATAGTGGCACCCCTTCTCATCCCTTTCTGTGTGTTCACCGGTTCCCTTGTCCTGATGCTAAGACATTAGAGTTATCCCAGATCTCCTAGTGCTGGCTCTGTAGCCGTTGTATCTCTAAGCTAGAGTGACATAGGTAGATAAAGAATCTAGGAGTCCTCTATCTCTTCTCGTTGTCCTCCCAGCTATCTATCTCTTCTCTTCCTTACCTGAGTATCCCTTGAGCTGTGTGTCCGGTATATCCACTCCTATCCAATACCGTTATCCCCTGTCTTGTCTAGTCATGTACCCTTCTCTGATAGTCTCGAATATCTGTTCACTAGTAATCTTGCCAAAGCTTCCCTGCGGAAATAGAAATTACGATACCTCAGAATACTCCCAGGTGAAGTGCTACAGCGGTGATTCTGTGCGCTTGCAGAATATTTCTATATTTTACTAAGCCATACGGAAAACCACTGAAACACTCCTTACCACAGTACCAGGATTCTCAATTCTGATATTGGATCGTAAGAAGTGCCAACACTGGGATCTGGTGCGTGAGCTAGGGCGAAGCCCTCCCACAACATGAACGAGTTGTTCGACGTCGCCAGCAGCTTCGCCTCTGGGGAGGAGGCAGTTGGGGCCATCTTCGACAGCAAGAAGGGGAAGTGTGCAGAGGAAGCGCCCGCAGAGGGCAGCAAACCCAAGAGCTCCACGATGAAGCACAAGGAGGGCAAGAAAGCACTGCGCGGTCAAGGGCGTGACAAGGACCCCGACGAGACCCTCGGGGTCAATGCAGCTCGCAAGGGCCCTTGAGGCCCTCCTCGAGGGGGAGGCGTGTTCGACGACATGCTCAAGAAGCCGTGCGCTTACCACCATGGTTTTGTCACTCATACCCTCGAGCAGTGCGAGATGCTCAAAAAGTACTACAAGCGCGTCGCCTCGAAGGACGACAACGCGAAGAAAGACGCAGGCAAAGGGGGCAAGGACGGCTTCCCCGATGTGGAGAACGTGTTCTTCATCTTCGTGGGGCCAACGACGAACATGATGCCCCGACAACGCAAACATGAACATCGAGAAGTCTTCTCCGTTCACAAGTCCGTGCCAACCTATCTCGACTGGTCAGAGGAGACCATCTCCTTCAACCGCGAAGATCACCCTGATCACGTCCTGAACCCAGGGCAGTACCCACTCATCGTCTACCCCATCATCGGCAGCACACGCTTCTCCAAGGTGCTCATGGATGGAGGCAGCAGCCTCAACATCATGTACTCCTTAACCTTGGAACTCATGGGGATCGGTCGGGACAAGCTACGTCCCAGCAAATCGCCATTCCATGGCGTTGCGCCGGGGAAGCGAGTCCACCTACTCGGGCAGATCGACCTGCCTATCTGCTTCACACGCCGGACAACTTCTGCAAGGAAATCCTCACCTTCGAGGTAGTGCGGTTTCAGGGAGCATATCACGCCATCCTTGGGCACCCGTGCTACGCCAAGTTCATGGCGATCCCGAACTACACCTACCTCAAGATGAAGATGTCGCGGCCGAAGGGCGTCATCATGGTGGGGCAATCGTTCGAGCACACATACGAATGCGACGTAGAGTGTGTTGAGCATGCTGAAGCGCTCGCGGACGACGACGCCCTTGTTGCGGATCTGGAGAAGATGGCGAACAAAGCCGTCGACTCCACCCACAAGCACGCGGGTAGCTTCGTGCCCGCCGAACACACCAAGGTGATACCCCTCGACCCTCTGCCCCTGATGGCAAGACCTTGAGGGTCAGCTCCACCCTCAACAGCAAATAGGAAGCAGTGCTCATTGACTTTCTAAGTCTCTTTGTACATACGTCATTTTCGCAGTGAATAATAAAGGAAGGTCACGAACAGGAGGACTCGGCTTTGCCCTCGATAAAGCCAAGTCCCCCTCGGGGGCTACATTTGGGGGTCCCCCCTCCTAAATTGTCTCATTCTCGCAGACTTTTTCATTCAAAACTTTTATCGCATTGCACCTCGCGCGCTCTGATAAGATAGAAGCAGGGCGCGAATTGACTAAGGCCAGGTGTCGGTGTTTAGAAATCGTGGTCCCGACACAAACCAGAAATGCGCTGTGTTCCCTCCCTTGATGGTTGATGCAAAAGATAACACGAGACACGGGTTTATCCTGGTTCCGGTCAGAAGACCGTACTTCCAGCAAAGCGGTGTGCGTGTGATGTATTATTCCGCACCGGAATGCAAGCAGTAGGGGGTACAAGCAGGTTGGGACGAGAGGCTAGACCTTCGAGTCCCGGATGATTGAGACAGAGTGCCAATATCATGATCTATTCTAAGTGTATGAGGATTCTCTCCTTTTTTCCTTCCTTTTTTCGTTGTCTTTTCTCCTGCTCGATCACCCCCTCCTTTTATAGGCCAAGGAGGAGGGGTTACAGGAGCGTGTTACTGGTTAGGCATAGTTGTCGCACAGTAGTAGGAGTGGCGTTAGGCGTGCTTCTATGTTCTTGTTTGCTGTAGTCGATTCTTGTACTGGCGATGACGTCGAGAAGTGGTCTTGAGGATCTGAGGCGTCCTTAGTGTGATAATGGCTCATCCGTATACTATCCCGAGGGTCTCCCATTCCGGCGCATAGCTTATTCTGTGGGAAATCGCTGTGGGAGTCGGTGGCACAGGGAGTTAGAGTGACCCGGCCCTGTTCGCACGGCGGCGACATGTGCGCACAGCGCCGAGGTTGGTCGCATAGTGCTCGGAATGGCCCACCATACCTCTGTCATCCTGAGCTCTTCTCCTGATGTGTGCTCGAGGGTCTCTCCGTCCGACGGAGGTCTTCGAGTCATCAGAGTTGGCAGTACAGGAGCTCGGAGTGACGGGCTCTGTTCGCACAGTGCCGGCCTGTCCGCACAGAGTCTCGGTTGGCAGCATAGTGACGGGTGTTGGTGGATACGATGGGAGGACAGTTCGTGGCCATCAGGGCAGTATGGCAAGAAATCTGTCTTTTGACTTTGGAGGTACGGTGGCAGAGGGCGCCATTTAATGTTCGTTGGAGCGAGGGTCTCGACCGAGGTGGAGCTTTCCCCATTCCATGGGTTGCTCGAGGCTCGGTCCCAAGGCCTCGACCGAAGCGGACTTCTCCGATTCGCTCGAGGGGTCGGTCCCTCGAGCGAAGCGGAGATTTTGGTTCGCGTCGAGGCACGCCGCGGGGCGTCTTGGCTGGGCCTTCAGTCGTTGTTGGGCCGTGGGCCTGAACTTTCGTTTCTTTTTCTAGTTACTTGGACAAGATTTATGTTTATTGGGGCGGTTATCCCATAGGTTTGGATACCCCTAATGACTGCACCCAACAGTAGCCCCCGAGCCTTTGGCGGAATAAGTTTTTATCCGACAAAGGCTCTTCATCACGAGTGCTTCTGTCAAGATTTTCCTTGAAGAATTCCACCGGTTGCGCGCTAGTGCACCCGCGGGTGTAGCCCCCGAGACTTTTGAGGAGTGGATATACTCCTGCAAGGGCTTATCGGCGTTTCGCTCCTTTGTGAGCTACACCATGTTTCGTCCTCAAGGAATTCAATCTTGTGGTGCAAGGAGCCCCCGAGCCTTGGCCCTAGCAAGGTCGATCAGGGGTGGTTCTTGACTTTGAGTTATGACCCTCGTCGCCCCATTTGCGGGGAGGAGGGGTGACACAATCCATGCTTCCCTCGAATGGGCTGTGAGTCATGGATGTCTCTATGAGCTGTTAGCGGGTAATTCAAGTGGACATCCGTGCCTCGTTCGATGGAGGCCGGCTCGTGGTCCGGAGACATGTCTCATAAGAGCACTTGTGGAGGTTTGCTAGGCAGGGCTCGGCCCCGTTCGTTTGGGGTCGAGGGCTCGTTGCTCTCCCTCGGTGGGATCCCTCGACTAGCTGCCTCCATCCTGGCCTTGAATATAATGTGAAGGGAACCCTCGAGTTTCATGCTTGAGGATAGGCTTGATCGCGTGTGCCCTTGGTTATCCCTGACTTTGTTAGATCTGAGGTGCCTATCGAACCCTCGAGGGGCTAGGACATCGAACTCCTGATCAGTAGGGCCTCGAGGAGAGGTAGCTTACCTCGGAAGCCTTTTGGCTAGCCTCGAGCGTTTATTTCCGTAGTCGTGGGCGGCTTGGCGCGGAGTACGCGAAGTAGGCGCGCCTTTTTAGGCAGAGCGGAAGAGACGTGGGCAGTTATGATGCGACATGTCGCCTACATTTTCGCGCGTAGTGGTTATCCCAACTCGTGGGGCCCGGTCGTCAGTGGCTGTGGTGTCAATCGTATCGGATGCGTTTTTTACGCGGCCGGGGTGCCGGTTGCGCTTCGCGTGATACTATAAATAAGGGACAAGGGGAAAGGATTAGCTTACCCAGCTCTTGCCTTCCGATTGCATCTACTACTTTCAAGCGCCGCCGCTTTTCGCCTTTCACCTTCCTGCGCACAAGACTTCATCCTTTTCGCCGCCGCCGTTCGCCATGGTGACCATCGTCGACCCTGCTCCGTGGAGCCCTTCCATCGCCACCGACGCCTATCTCGCCGGGCTGGTGGACGCCGGGGTGCTGCCGGCGAACAGCAACCCGGACGAGCCGATGTGGATCGCGCCGCCATCCAACCACCACGAGCCTTCTCCGCCGGAGGGCTTTGTGGTGAGCCTGGCGAGACTTCACGAGCGGGGGTTCGGGATCCCGGCTTCGCCGTTCTTCCGCGGGT
Source organism: Echinochloa phyllopogon (assembly GCA_033239725.1). Classification (NCBI taxonomy): domain Eukaryota; kingdom Viridiplantae; phylum Streptophyta; class Magnoliopsida; order Poales; family Poaceae; genus Echinochloa; species Echinochloa phyllopogon. Next base: position 8,339,545 of record BTCW01000016.1, on the reverse strand, counting down.
TGTGCCTCCACTACGGCGTGGAGCTCCACAACTTTGCCCCCAACGCCATCTCGCATGCGGCGGTCTTCATCGCCGTTTGTGAGGGGTACTTGGGGATCGAGGCTCACTGGGACCTATGGGTTCACCTTTTCCGAGGTGAGCTCCATACGGCCGTAGGTGAGTCTCGGGGGCTCCGCCGGGCGGTCCGCGCCGGGGGCCTTACCCTGAAAGTTCGGGGGCAGTGGAGCGGATTGTACATCCCGTCGACAATGACCTCCAACAACGCCGATTGGGACAAGGGGTGGTTCTACCTCTGCAACGTTGACAACAAGCTGCCGGAGTACACCGGCAAAGTGCTGCGCGAGCGACCGGAGGTGTGGAGCTACGGAGTTTCCCCTGCCGACCGTCAGGAGCGACTTCGGGTCTTCACCGACACCTTTGTCACGCTTTCGAGGGCGGGTTTGACCGCGGCGGGAGTGATTGCAAACTTCAATCAGCGGTATGTACTGCCGCTGATGGAGAGGAAGCTGCGGCTCAACCAGCTCAGGGCGGATTCGCCCTGGCAGGGCTCTAAGATGAAGGAGGGGACCCTCGTCCTCGAGTACTGCATGCATCGAGCACGGCGTGCCGTGGAGGTCTCCAAGCTTGACTGCAAGGAGGAGGCCCTTTTTGCCGTCAAGATGCGCCCCGAAGCGGGGTTTCTACAATTTGTAAGTTCTGCTTTAAGTTTGATTTAGATTCAATTTTTCTTTCTACCCTCGAGATTATCTGATCGTTTAACTTTGAATTCTTTCTTCAGGGTTTGTCTGAAAAAGGGTACCGTTCTGCTCCTCCTCTTCGCGAGGTTCGTGCTGCGAACTGCCTTTCTGCCAAGAGGCAGAAGGCGCGGAAGGACGCTGCAAAGCAGAAGAAAGAGAGGAAGCGTTTGCGGAAGGTGGCGTATGAGAAGGAGTGCCGCCGTCGAACCAGGGAGGGGCGTTCCCCGCCTACCACCCCCGAGAGTACTCCGGAGGAGTCTTCCTCGGCGGACCTCGTGGAGATTCCGCCACCTGCGCCGGTGGCGGCTGAAGTGAGTGCGCACCCGAGGGGGCAACACCAGGAGATCCCGTCATCGTCACGGGATAGGGAGGCCTCGAGTAGCCCGGCGCCTTCGACGGCGGGCGCCACCCCCGCGAGTTCCGTGGTGGCGGCTGTCGGAGCTCGAGCTAGGAGCCCTTCGGTGCCTGGGGCTCAAAGCTCCGCAGCGGCGGGTTCGAGGGCCGCGAGGAGACCCCGCCGTCGAGGGGCCGTGGTCGTTCGGGGGCTTGGCGGCCTTCGAGCAGCAAGAAGTGCAAGCTTAGCCACCTCATCCGGGTTAGGTAAGTCACCATTCTTTTCTCAGGCTTCATTTTCAAGTTGTTGTTCTAATTTTGTCGACTTGGTTTCTGTCAGCCAATCCGGTCCACCGGCGCCGCTCCCGTTGGCGCCGACGAAGGCTCTGAAGGTTTCGGCGTGCGCCATGCCTCATTCAATAGCGCCGCCTTCATCCGGGGCACCCCAGGCGTCGGGGGTTGTGGCTCGGTACCGGGCGGCCCTTACGCGAGGGACCGCCCAATCAGGGGGGAGACGGCGGCTAGAGGAGCGTCGGTGGTGGGCGAGGAGCGGGCCAGGGAGACGCCCTGGGCCTTCCCCGTGGAGAATGTGGCCCCTGCCGTTGTGGGTGACAGAGACGTCCATGCCGGCCGAGGTCACGGGGGTGGTGGAGGGTGCGGCCCTTGGTGAAGGCGCGGGTTAGACCGCAGCGGGAGGCAGCGGTTTGGCAGAGGTCGAAGAAGTGCCCGGGGCCGGATCCGCAGTGATGACCCTCCCGGCCACCCTCGAGGGTGGTCAGGAGGATGAGGAGGAGGATGCTCCAGGATTCCGCGATGGGACCTGGAGCCCCTGGGAGGAGAGGGCCATGGGCACCCTGCCTGGCATTCCGGCTTTCGAGGCCTAGCGCAACTTTGGGCTCGGCCGTTGCGGCGTCCCGCCCGGTGTTGGCGGTCGTTACAGACCGATTTCTGACCTCCAACCAAGTATAAAATGAACACAATGGAATCACACACCATAGCTATAGGACTTATTTCTAACCATTTCCATGAGTTTTGGTGTTTATTCGATTCCAGGAGGCACATGACCAGAGTTGAGGCAAAAAGCATAAGAAAAGACGTGTTCGGCCGAATCCCGTGATTTGACCGAACTTCATCTATGAATCCAGTGGACCGGAAGACGGAAGAGGCCCAAGTCCATCTCGACCAAAGCCCGTCAGTCCACCAGAAGGCCTCCAACTCAGCCCAGACCGAGGAACTGACCTGCCAACCGACCCAGCAAGTGATCCAGCACGTGGGAGGAGCGAAGGCGGTGCAGAGGGCGGTTCGGCAGAACTTCCCGGGTTCGGCCGAACCCCCCAGTTCGCCCGAATCAAGCCCACCGCCTCACAACCGACCCTGGGAAGTGATCTTGACCGTAGAGGGCAGAGGCGGTGCAAAATGGGTGGTTCGGCCGAACTGGGCGGTGTTGGCACTCCTTACGGCCTACAGATAAATCCGCAAGCGGACGGATACCGATGTAGCTTTCACCCGGGAGTATTCCAAGGTATCGATTTCCATGGAGAACGAGAAGTGGACTGATTCTAAACTAAGTTGTCCTAGGTAGATGGAATGGAGTGAATGGTATGGATGAGGTGGATGACAACAACAAAGAGAGAAGAGGAGTGATAGGAGGGTAGAGAGGGTACGAGTCTGGTAGAGGTATTCTACTGATTGATTGAGCAGATCAGAGGATACAGATAGATACTTGCTTCGGGACAAGGGAACCGGTGAACACACCGAAAGGGATGAGAAGAGGTGCCACTATTTCCCAACTGGGGAATCCTACGGACCGGAACTAACGTGATGGGCTACAAAGACCGGAAGGGCTGTCACCACCTTACGGCTACCACCTCCGTTGCGACGGGAATAAACTAAGTTAGTCTCAAGTATAGGCACCACGCCCACACTAGTCAACTAATACTTATCTCCTATAGAAAGATAAGCACCCAAGCTAAGCAACCAGTATACAGTTATACCAATCAACTAAGCATTGAACGAAGAACCAGCAAGCATATAAAAGTAAGAACTGAATGCTCAATTAATCAGAGAGAGATACAAGAGTTACCAGACAAGACCCGGATGTTACTCGAAGTGAAGTCGCATCCGTAGAGGTACAGCGGGAAGAGGGGCCGACACTTCGGCTCCTCTCCGGGACGCTCACCTCTCCTCTCTCCCTATCTCTACTGATACAAGTGGAGAACTAACAGTGCTTCGCCTGCACTCTACTCTTGTGTTGTGTCCTTTGCAGGTGAAACCAGGCCTCTATTTATAGCAGGGAAGGACGGTGGAGGCAGAGTAGCAGCCAGGGCAGCTGGGAGGCGGTGGCGGGCCGTTCGGGCGAAATTCCTGATTCGGCCGAACTGCCCAGTTCGCCCGAACCGGTGGATCCACCGCCTCAGCAGCCAAAGGCCAGGATTGCACCCTGGAAGTGGTTCCTGCCTTCGGCCGAACAGGCCACATCGGCCGAAGTGGGCCCGGCCTAGTACTGCACCGCCTCTGCTTTGCACACGTGTTAGTCTAGCTCCTGAGGTCGGTTGGCAGGTCGGTTCGTGTCTTGGGCTGGCCTGGAGGGCCTCCGGTGGACTCGTGGGCTCCGTCGGGTTGGATATGGGCCACCGGTCTTCTGGATATGGGTTGAGCCGACCCAGAGTGGTGTGGTCGTGGTCCACAAGTCTTGCCCAGCTAGGGGGGCAACCGGCCGAACGGAGTCGTTCGGCCGAAACGGTCATTTCTGACCCTTATAGCACGTGTTTCTCCATTTTGTACCTGCAAAGAGGACAATCACCAAAACTTGTGGAAATAGTCAGTGATAAGCCCTATAGCTATGGTGTGTGTCCCCATTGTGTTTGTTTTATACTCGGTTGGAGGTCGGAAATCGGTCTGTAACGACCGCCAACAAGCTCCCCCAAACTTAGATCTTTGCTCGTCCCGAGTAAAGAATTTAAAACATGAGCAAGACTAAAGTAAGGGTTCTTTTATAATCATGAATACTTGCATAATGAATATTCAAACCTTTCTCATACCTGTGAATTTGTAGTGGCTACTTCCCGGATCTTGGGCGGTTGATGAATGGAACGTCTCTTACAACAAGGTCCTCTTGTTCATCCTGCATTCGGGGTTTTCTGGTTTTCGCAATTAAACGGCTCGTCTCCCTTCATCCCTGACACTCAGCTCTCTGGAGCTCTCTCCTTTCACTCATTCTCTTTTGTATTTCTCTTTGTCTCTCAGGTGCTGGCCTTGTCATGTCGAGTATTTCGGTCAAGCCAAAGATTGGCTCCTGGAGCTTCTCATCACTGCCCTTGGTCATGTTGCAAGTTAATGATAGTTAGTTCATGTTGTTTCTCAGCCTTTCTGACCCCCTTTTTTTTTCTTTTCTTTTCCCTTTTTGGGACTTTTTTTTGTTCTTTGGACTTTCATGAGTCATTTATTTCTCTCTTTTTTTTTCAGGGTATCATCAAGGCATGAGGGCTTCCACTACACTCCGATGATAGATTTGCTTGCAACAGACCTCAGCCAATGTGATCCATTCCAAAAACACAACTTTCAACAAGACTTCATACAGAATATGACAGGTTTCAGGAGTAAACTCTCAAGCATATGTGGTATTTGTGGACAGGATGAAGGGATAGAGCAGGATTTTCATCTTTTCATAAATTAAATTCTCCCGAATGTTGGTGTGAACAAGTGGTTCATTTTATCGAGTCATATCACAAACATCAACAACTTAGGTCAGGGGGGGTCCTATCATCATGAATTTTTCACAAGTGCTAGATACTGAGTTTGAAATAAACAACAGGCAGCAATCATGATATAAAAGAGAGACCGAGTTCATTTCGTTTATGTGAGGCATGCATTTTAAATTTTTTGAAACGAGACAACACAGGAAAGTAAACAGGGGGGAAGAAGGTGCAAACCCACGTGCAGGTGCGCGAGAGGGGGCAGCCGGGCTGGTTCGGCCGAACCGGTCAGTTCGCCCGAACTGGCCAGTTCGCCCGAACTGCCTGGTTCGGCCGAACTGGCCCCCGGGGCTCGGTCCGTCGTGCCATGCGTTCCTGTGTCATTCCTGTACTCGTGCAACTCTCTGTTAGACAGGGCATTCTCCGGTCGGCTTAAATGCACCGAACGGAGCGACAATTTTATCTTTTGTCTTGCAAACAATTCAAACTTTATTTATTCAACGAACTAAGATTGGAAACAAATATTTGGAAGGGAAATTTCAGAGCACCCTAAACATTGATCTAAACAAATAAATGAATCAAGCAACTAGCAAACCAAACTAAACTAACGGTGCTCTATCGAAAAACGGGACGACCGCGGGACACTACTCTGAAGGCGGTCCATCGAGATCTTCGTGTCCCGTGGCCTTGAAAAGCCTCTTGAGCTTTGCGCACAGGGCCTTGCGGAGGAGTTCCATCTTGTCCTCCCATTCCATACGTGCGAGCTCGCCCTCCACCACCTTCTCGTCCAGGTGGTTGATCCTCTGCTTTGCCAATGCCAGTTCCTCCTCCAGGATCTCCACGGTGGGCGGCTTCTCTTCCTCTTCTTCATTGTCCACCTCATCGGAGAACTCCATGTCCCCGGGCAGCCCTTTGATGGATGGGGGCTGCCTGTGGCGCCGGACTCTGGGGTGGCGCCGTGGCGGAGAGGATTGGGATGAGTTTGCCAGCCCCAGCTCGTTCCGGTTGAGCGGCGGAACGAGGACTATTCCGTACCCTCCTCCCGGGATGCGTTCTCCCTTGATGATGAAACGCGGTGGGCTTTTCGGCGTGTAGTCCGGCTCCTCTCCGGCCTTCTCCTTGGGCAGCAACAACTCCAGATCCGACACCCTCGAGGAGGATATTGACCTTGGGCGTAGCTGCCCTTCGTTCGACCTTGGTGATGGCGAACGAGGCAGTTTCTTGATCCCTTTTAGTGGGGCGAGGAGCTCGTTGAGTGTTGAGCGGTGAGGGGAGTTGCCGCGCCTCACCAGGCTACGTCCCGGCGTCCTCCCCCGATGCACGTCTCCCGCTGCGTCAACGTCGGAGATGCGGAAGGCGTGCTCCTGCCGGGAGGAGTTGCCGTTCCGGCTACTGCTGCTCGAGCCCTGAGCCGATGATGTGCCCTTGGAGGAAAAGGAGGCCCTGAGAGTCTTTGTTTTTATCGGGGATTTCAGATCGGAAAAACGGAGTTTCCCAACGATTCCCTCGCGACTCTCGGGATATTTTTAACTGCAGATGTATCTGTCCCTGGGGCCTGGGAGGCCAATTCGCCCGAACCAGCTGGTACGGCCGAACTGGGCCTGTTCGCCCGAACAGGTCCCTGGGCCCCCAGGTGCGTGGCCCGTGTCGTGGTTCGAGGTTTTGGTCATGGGAGGTTCGGGTCGAGGAGGTTTTCAAGGTTCAGGAGGTTTTGGCCCAGAAGGATTTGAAGATGACGGATTCGGGCCGGGGTTCCACGGACGGGGTTCAGAGTTCTATGAACTCGACGACGTCTAATTCGTCGAGTGTCGGAGGTTCTGGTTCTAGGAAAATCTTCAACCGCTGTCCGTTAACCTTGAAGGTGTTTCCATCCTCGCTTTGCAAAATGACGGCCCCATGAGATGCACCATTGATTACTGTGAATGGGCCGTCCCACTTGCTCCTCAATTTCCCGTGACCGAAAAGTTTGACACAGGAGTTGAAGACGAGAACCTTGTCTCCCGGCTTGAACGTTTTGACCTTGATTCTCTTATCATGCCATCTCTTGGTCCGTTCTTTGTATAGCCGGGAGCTATGGTATGCTCTCTCCCTCATCTCATCTAGCTCGGCCAGCTGGATCTTCCGTTTGAGGCCGGCAGCTGGAAGGTCCATACCCCACTTCCTAATGGCCCAGTGAGCTCTAAACTCCATTTCTACAGGTAGATGACAGGTTTTGCCATAGACTAGTTGATATGGGGTCATGCCTATGGGCGTCTTATAGGCCGTGCGGTAAGCCCAGAGTGCATCGGGAAGTTTATCCTTCCATTGCTTGCCCATCTCATTTACGGTCTTTTGCAGAATGTTTTTGATTTGCTTATTGGAAGTTTCTGCTTGACCGCTAGTTTGGGGGTGATAGGGTGTGGCTACGTTATGCTGCACCCCCAAACTTGAGAGATACTTACGGAAGGCTGAATCTATGAAGTGGGAGCTGCCATCACTAATGACTATTCTAGGAACGCCAAAACATGGGAATATAACCTCATGAAACATTCGTCTCGCGTTCTTAGAGTCAGCAGCTAAGCAAGGCAAGGCTTCTACCCACTTAGAGACGTAGTCCACTGCTACTAGGATGAATTGACAACCCTCGGAGTTTGGGAAGGGACCCATGAAGTCTACTCCCCAGACATCGAAGATTTCTACTTGAAGATTGCTAGTGAGTGGCATTGCGTCTCTAGTATTGATGTTCCCGTGTTTCTGGCAGCGGGGGCACCGCATGACAAATGTTCTCGCATCCTCATACATGCTGGGCCAGTAAAAACCACACTGCCAGACTTTAGCATTGGTCCGGAATGCACCGTAGTGTCCTCCGTACGGGGCTGCGTGGCATCTCTCCAGGATTTTATAAGCCTCATGTGCGGGTACGCACCTTCTGCGGAGTCCGTCGCTACAAATCCTAAAGAGGTACGGGTCGTCCCAAAGGTGAAGTCAGCTCTCATAGGCTAGCCGTTTCCTATTCTCTCCAGGGGGGACATAACCCGTTACCATGTAGTTTACTATGTTGGCATACCACGGATCACCAGTGGCGACCTTAAGGAGGGTGTCATCCCGTAAGTAGTCGTCGATTGGGAGATCGGACGGGACTTGTATCTGGGACAAATGGTCAGCCACTGAGTTTTCTACTCCTTTCTTATCTTTTATCTCGATGTCAAATTCTTTGAGTAGAAGAATCCAGCGGATGAGTCTCGATTTTGCATCCTTTTTGGTCAGAAGGTACTTCAGAGCCGCGTGATCTGAATAGACTATAACCTTGGCCCCGACTAGGTAGGACCGGAATTTGTCTATAGCAAATACGACTGCTAAGAGCTCCTTCTTCGTGGTTGCGTAGTTGAGCTGAGGGCCAGTGAGCATTTTGCTAGCATATGAGATAGCATAATGCTTCTTGTCCTTAGTTTGGCCCAACACAGCTCCTACAACATAGTCGCTCGCATCGCACATGATTTCGAATGGGATGCTCCAGTCGGGAGGCTGGATGATGGGAGCGGAGATGAGTGCCCTTTTGAGGGTGTGGAATGCGGCATAGCACTCCTCATCAAAAACGAAGGGGGCATCTTTGGCTAAGAGATTGGTCAAGGGCTGAGATATCTGGGAGAAGTTTTTGATGAAACACCTATAGAATCCGGCATGGCCAAGGAAGCTGCGGATCCCCTTAACGTTTGTCGGAGGTGGAAGTTGCTCGATCACTTCTATCTTCGCTTTGTCTACCTCGATCCCACGTTCTGACACCCTATGTCCTAGGACAATCCCCTCTCGCACCATAAAATGGCACTTTTCCCGGTTCAAAACAAGGTGTTTCTCTTCACACCTCTGGAGGACCTTGTCCAGATTTTTCAGACATTCGGTAAAGGTCTTTCCGTAAACTGAGAAATCGTCCATGAACACTTCCATAATCTCCTCAATCATATCGGAGAAGATAGACATCGTGCACGTTGAAAAGAGGCAGGTGCGTTACATAGCCCGAAAGACATTCACCGGTAGGTGTACGTCCCATAGGGGCATGTGAACGTGGTTTTACTCTGGTCTTCCGGGTGGATAGGAATTTGGTGGTACCCAGAGTAACCGTCAAGGAAGCAGAAGAAAGAGTGTTTGGCTAACCGTTCAAGCATTTCGTCTATGAACGGAAGGGGGAAATGGTCTTTCTTGGTGGCCTTATTGAGTCGACGATAGTCAATGCACATACGCCAACCAGTAACAGTGCGCTGAGGGATGAGCTCATTTTTGTCATTGCGCACTACCGTCATTCCTCCCTTCTTAGGAACGACTTGAACGGGACTAACCCATTCACTATTGGGGACAGGGTAGATGATCCCCGCGTGAAGGAGTTTGAGAACTTCCTTTTTCATGACCTCTCTCATGGCATTGTTTAACCGTCGTTGAGGTTCCCGAGATGGTGTTGCTTCAGAATCGATCGGGATGCGATGAGTGCAAAGATTTGGGCTAATCCCTTTCAGGTCTTGGAGGGAATATCCTAAGACCGATCGATTTTTCTCCAGGATAGTGATGAGTTGCTGGGTTTCTACCTCGGAGAGTTTATCACTAATGATCACTGGAGCTTGCTTATCCCCATAGAGGAAAACATACCTAAGTCCATGCGGAAGAGGTTTGAGCTCGATTGGAGATGGTTTTGGAGTTTTGTTTGTATCAAGCTCAATCGGAGGATGAGTTTCCTCCTCCTCCGTAAAGAATGGAATATCCTCTTCTGGAATAGGTTGCTCGAGGTCTAGCAAAGAAACTGACCTGACTTCCTCTAACGGGTCAGAATCGGGGTCTGCCTCTATTGGAGTATTCAAAGATTGGGCATAGGAGACAGAGATAAGTTCTTTACCGATCCTAAGCTCTACTAGCTGGTTTATTGGTGCTTTTTCCAGAATCTTCAAGATTGGCCTGCCTATAAAGATGGGATGTGTGGTAGTGCTAGGTAGGTCGAAGATGTGAAAATCCATGAAGAGTTCAGGATCGTTGACATTAACGGGTGTGACCCGTAAGATCCCCAAATAGTCCAGGATTCTTCCTGAAGTAAACTTAAGTCGTTTTTGAGAAAACGACCATGAGTTATCAGGGAATTCGGTTCGCACCAAAGAGCTAGAGATTATGTTGATTCTGAGGCTCGGGTCGTACCCAATTTCTTTGTCAAGGCCCATGATCTCACAGAATATCCTTTTGGTTTTTCTGGGCATCTTGACCACCTCGGTCGAGGCTTCGGCCTCATCTAGCCACTCCCGACTCATGATAGCAGAGAGACGTCCCAGGTACCCCCGCTGGTATTCCAATTCTTCTTTGTCGGGGGCCTGATCCTTTTGCTCTACACATCGTTCCCGTGGGAAACTTGTTGCACTACCGATGTCTTCGAATAGATCATCGTCAAAATCATAAAGAGTGGTGTACAGTGAATCATAATGGTCTGGGCTAGAATATGGTTGTGGTTTGAAATGAGCTTCAGGTTCTGATGGACTGGAAGAGCTAATGGATTTGGATTGGACTGGTATTGGCTCTTTAGGTTCAGGTTGCTTCTCTTCTTCATCGGGGAGTTCATCATAGATTCTAGTGTAGGGGGTGTTGTCTAGGATACGGTCCAGGACTACCCTCGCTTCACTAGGAATCAAATGAAAGAACGACCCTCCAGAAGCAGAGTCCAAGAAAGTGGTGGCTACGGGACAGAGGCCAAGGCTGAAGTGTTGTAAAACAACAGGTTCTGGTAGGCTTAGGTCCGGTCCTGAAGCCAGTATTTGCTTGAAACGAGCCTAGGCAGCTCCTAACGATTCTCCCTTTAATTGCTTAAAGTTAATGATTTCCGCTCGGAGACTGGCTACCTTGGAGACTGAGAAGAAGTTTAGGCAGAATTTTTCCTTGAGAACTTCCCAGCTCCCGTCCATTTCTTCGCCAGAGAGTACCATTTCTTCGCTCCTCCCGCTAGTGAAAACGGGAATAGCTTACATTTGAGTGTCTCTTGTGTCATGCCCGCAATGGTCAGGCATGAGCAGAGTTGCTCAAACTCGCGCAAATGCGCGTATGGACTCTCGGCCTTCGTTCCTGAGAACGATTGCTCACGAACCATGACTATGAAGCTGGGACGTAGCTCATAGCCATGGTTCGTGAACGACTCCGTTCGGTCCCGGCTATGAGCTATGTCCCGGCTTCATAGCCATGGTTCGTGAGAAATCGTTCTCAGGAACGAAGGCCGAGAGTCCATACGCGTATTTGCGCGAGTTTGAGCAACTCTGCTCATGCCTGACCATTGCGGGCATGACACAAGAGACACTCAAATGGAAGATATTCCCACTCTCATTGACGGAAGGAGCAAAGAATTGGTACTCTCTGGCTGTCGGTACTATGGAAGGGAGTTGGGAAACTCTCAGAGAGAAATTCTGCCTAAATTTCTTCCCAATTTCCAAGGTAGCCAGCCTCCGAATCGAAGTTCTTACCTTTAAGCAATTAGAGGGAGAGTCGTTAGGAGCTGCCTGGGCTCGTTTCAAGCAAATCTTGGCATCCGGACCAGACCTAGGCCTATCTGAACCTATCATTCTCCAACATTTCAGCCTTGGCCTCTGTCCCGTAGCCACCACTTTCTTGGACTCTGCTTCAAAAGGGTCATTTTTTCATTTGACTCCCAGTGAAGCGAGGATAGTCCTGGAGCGTAACCTGGACGACAGTCCCTACACTAGAGTCTATGATGAACTCCCCGATGAAGAAGAGAAGCAGCCTAAACCTGAAGAGCCTGTACGCCAACAATCCAAATCTATCAGCTCTTCCATTCCATCAGAACCCGATGCTCAATTCGAACCACAACCTTACTCTAGCCTAGACTACTATCCTCCACTCTACACCACTCCCTACGATTTTGACGATGGTCTATTCGATGACATCGACTGTGCCATACGTTTCCCACGGGGACAATGTGTAGAGCAAAAGGATCCACCACCCGACAAGGAAGCACTAGAATATCAAAGAGAGTACTTAGGCCGTCTCTCTGCCATCAAGAGTCGGGAATGGCTAGACGAGGCCGAAGCCTCGACTGAGGTTGTCAAAATGCCCAAAAGGATCAGAAGCATATTCTATGAAGTTATGGGCAATGACAGAGAAATCGGGTACGACCCAAGCCTCGGAATCAACATAATCTCTAGCTCTTTGGTGCGAGCGCAACTCCCCGATGAACCATGGTCATTATCTCAGAAACGTTTAAGGTTCACATCGGGAAGGATCCTCGACTGTTTAAGGATCTTGCGGGTCACACCCGTTAAGATTAACGACCCTGAACTTTTCTTGGATTTCCATATCTTTGACCTACCTGAAAATTCCACTTACTCCATCTTTTTTGGTAGGGCAATCAGGAAAATCCTAGAAAATTCACCAATAATCCAGCTAGAGCTTAGGATCGGAGAAGAACTCGTCCCAGTCTCTTATTCCTATTCCTTGAGTACCCCAATAGAGACAGACCCCGATCCTGATCCAGTAGAGGAAGTCATGTCAACAACTCTGGCAGACTTAGAGCAACCTTTCCTAGAAGAAGATGCCCAAATCCTTATGGAGGAAGAAGAAATTCATCCTCCAATCGAGCCTAAGCCTCTTTCCTCTAGACTGAAGTGTGCTTCCCTCTTTAAGGACGGACAAACTCCAGTGACCATCAGTGACAAATCTCCTGGAACCCAACCGACTTTCATTGTCCTGGAGGAGGATCGATCAGTCTTAGGACACTCGATCCACGATTTCAAAGGGTTACTCCTAACCTTCATACACATCATATCCCTATCTTATCTTACCTTGGGGTTGTAACAACCCTAAAAATTCCCTTAGGATTTGTTGAGTGCAAAAATGTGAATTTAAAATTTTTTGGTGAATTAAGTGCAAGTCAACAAACATATAAGAGTGTCTTCTAATTGCTCCCTAAATTCCTAGGCAATTTAAATTCAAATTAAAAATAATTTGAAGTGCTAAGGACCAAATAGATGTGATTTGGAGTTAATTTGGTTTTATTGGATTTTTGGTTGTGTTTGAATTCAAGTTCTAGATTTGAATTCAAACAAATACTAACCTAACTAATTAAAACCTGAACCTAACCCTGTTGGGCCGAAACCCGTAGCCAAAGTCCGGAAACCACCCTCGAACTTCCTTTCCCGAGCCAGCCTGCCAACCGGCCCAGCCGGCCTTTCGGCCCAGCGCGGCCCAGCTCCTCCCGCGCGCCCCTTCTCCCTTCTTTTCTCTCGCTGACGTGTGGGCCCGGCCTGTCAGCCTTTTCTTCTTCCTTCCCCTTCTCTCTCACGCCCGGCGCCGCCCGCTCTCTCCCTTGCGCGCGCCCGTGATCCAACCACCCTAGCCTGTCCCATCGCTCCTGTGCGGCCCGTCGCGATGCGGACACGTGGTTGAGGTCGAGAGGGAGGGCCATCTCGCCGTCCAAGCCGGGTTGCCCTAGCCGCCGCCCTATAAAATCTCCTCCATGGAGCCCTTTCCCCCTTGAGCCGCCGCCGCCCCATTGGGGTTTCTATCTACGATTCGAGGGAGGAGAGGGAGGAGGAGGACCAGAGGAGAAGAGGAGGAAGAGGAGAGGAGCCAGAGCGGAGCCGCGTCACGACGCCGCCGCCCGTGGGAACGCCGAAGAGGAGCCGGACCCGGGACGAGAAGAGGAGCACGAGCACCGGAGGAGCATCGCGAGCACTACCCCGAGCTGCAGCGATCGCCTACGTAATCCTAGATGAGCCGCCGCCGTGCCTCTCTCTTTTCTCCCCTGATTCCGGCGAAGCGCCGCCGCTCCGCCGTGCTAGCCATCTCTGGGACCCGGCCTTCGAGCCGTGGCCGACGATCTTGTGCAGGACCCCGTCGCACCGTTCTCCGCACCGCAAACCGCCGTCGCCTCACTGCCGACCCTGGCCGCCGTGGTGCGTCGCCGCCGAGACCATTCGGTCGGAGCGCCCGCCATGACCGAGGCGCGGTCAAGCCCGAGGCTTGAACTGCGCGCGTGCGCGCCAAACACACACAACGCACCGCACAGCCGCGACACCTACCAGGATCACCGCCTAGAACCTGGCGTTGCCGCGGAGCCGGTTCGCCGGAGCACCCGTGAGCGCCGTCACCGCCGCACCACACCATCGCTTGGACACATCCTCGTATTGGCTGGAATCGCCGCGGGCTCGGGCTGCCGAAGTCACGCGCGAGCACACCCAACCAAGCCGAAGCCTTAGCTCCCGACCGCCGACCTCGCCAGATCGTCGAGCGCCGCGCCGCCACGCGCGCGTTCGTGAGCCGGGAGCAGCCGCACAGCTGACCACACCAGCATCACGCACAGCCGGCTGCAGAGGATCCCGTGGCGGCCACACCAGATCTGTGCGCCCGGTGCACCGTGAACCTGTGACTCGGCTCACCGTGGACCAAGTCCACCCGAGCGGGTCCGACAGCCTAGCCTTCTTGGGCCGAAAGTTCGCATCCAAGTCTGAAATCCACCCCTCAACTTTTCTTTCGGCCCAGTTCCAGCCCAGCGCGTTCTTTTTCTTTTTCTTTCCTAATAACCGCGCTTAGGTATGGGTCCCACATGTCATACACTGTGTGTCACTGACCGCTCGGGCCCACTGACCAGAGCTGACCGTTGACTGTTGACCCGTTGACCGTTGACCAGTCAACGCTGACGTCAGCAGGGCCCACTGCTGACGTCAGCATGATGTCATGCTGACGTCAGCAGGCTAATTTCTGTCTGTTTTCTTTTTTGGAAATTATTTAATATTTTCAGAAAATGATTTAAACTTGTAAAATTAATAATAAATCAACCGTAGCTCAGAAAAATATGAAACCAGTTTCTATACTTATCTAAAATCATGACTTACGCGTTAGTGTAGAGTTTGTTGTTTTTGGAACTTCTTTCATTGTTGTTTTGGTGTTTCCTTGCTAGTAGTCGCGTCTTATTTTATTTTTCGCGACCCTAGGAGTTCCAGAGAGTCAGGAGGAGCCAGACCACTACGACAACTCCTTTGACGAAGACGAAGACTTTTGCCCAGGTTCACGCCCAGCCATTCTCTGAAATACCTATTAGACATGCAACAAGTATGCTAGCGCTTTACTTTACTTGCATGGTAAACCTGCACTGCCTTTGTTAATATCCAGTTACCTTGCTACCTACTACTCACTTTATGAAATATGCTATGCTATGCATGTGTTGGGTTGGTTGTGATTTGAACCTCTTGGCGTAAGTTGTGGGTGGTATGGGAGGAGTAGTGCAGCTACGCGGTGTAAGCGAGTAATAACAACTCGATCTTTTGATCGGGGTGCTTGGGGACTGCACTCGGGCAGTCCCTATGGGGTACCTGTTGCGGGTACATGGTTGTTGGATACTGGGTTATTTGAGGAGTTTGGGCGGAAATACCTGTTATGGGTGCCGATTGCGGACCGTTGCGGCGGATCGCTTTTGACGCTGATACTCGCTTTACCGACAATTAAGGACCGAGTCGAGTTCCACCTTTGGACGTGGGAATACTGTGCTCACCATCTACCCAGTATGGGGAGGGTTCCAGCAAGCCTACTCTAGTGCGGCGCCGAGACTGTAGGAGAATCGAGCTTGATATGTGTAAGGGGGACTCGTTGCGGCGTAATCTCCCTGATTTACCACGGCCCCCGACTGGCCCCGGTGGGAAGGTTTCACATCCCTGGGGCAGATGTTAGATCAGATGTTTCCCGAGCCCAGGGAGACAGGATTGGCGCCGTTACTGTTTAGGGTCTCTGCTGTGGGCTGTGTCTCAGGTTGGTTGCGGACTAGCCTTGCAGCCCAGATGGATTCCTGGAGTGCCACCTCTGCAGAGTGTAAACTATACGTATAGCCGTGTCCACGGTTACGGACGACCCACTTCTGATAAGTTCCGACTAGCATGGGAATCTGCTTTCTTACCTCATCCTTTGATTTGGGTTATGAGAGATTGGTCCAGCGTTGCTGATGAGACAAGGTGGGGAGGGAGCTCACCGAGTCGACTAGAGAGCGAAAGGCGTTGGTGGATGATGTTTGCGGGAACCTGCTGTGGCAGGACGAGCCCGATGGGAATGTGAGGCTGATGGTTGGATTTGGGGAGTGGATGTGCGCGTGAGGGAAGGAGTTGGTGCTGAGATGAAATTGGGTTATTGCTGCTGCTCGCATAAGAAAACCCTGGCTCAAACCGTGATTATTTCTATACCTTAGCATAGGCCACTATAAAGCTTGCTTCATATTATGGTTGGTGACGTGGACCTGTCCCATTTCCTTGGGGACAAACTTTGGGTTCTCAGGTGAAGACCCCGACCACGAGTTCAACCAAGACGGGTGGTACGATTCAAGGGTGCGCGCTATGCTCAAGGATGCCTGTGGAGGAGTGGTCCCTGATGTTCTAGCTACCGCTGCGCAGCTGTTTCTTATTGTCGATTTAGCCCAGAGGGCTTGTACCCAGACGCTATGTTTTATATATGTCATGTATTGAATCTTTTATCGTTATATGGATGTGATATTCGACTAAGATGAGTTCTGTACGAGATAGCTGCTATTCCTGGGACTATCTCGAGGGTACAGGGAGTCGGATTCTCGTCGTTGAGAACCCGGTTCGTTTCAGGGGTCGTAAGACAATTGTCACGAAGATTCGTCTTTGATCGGGGAAAGACTAGATTCAAAGCCTAAAGCCATCATCTTCTCTTGTCATACTCCCAAATATGACCCTATGCGTACACCTCCCACGAGTAAAGGGGATTCGTAGTTCCTTGGCCACACCGGGCTTTATAGGTGTCTCATCGAAAATTTCTCTCAAATAGCCCGGTCATTGACCAATCTCTTGGCCAAGGAAACTCCTCTGGTCTCTAATCAAGAGTGCTATGCTTCCTTTCACACCCTGAGAAAGCACTCAATTCTGCTCCCATCATCCGGTCTCACGACTAGAGCATCCCATTAGAAATCATGTGTGATGCGAGCAATTATGCTGTTGGAGCTGTTGTGGGCCAAACCAAGGACAACAGCATTATGCTTACTGGCCCCAGCTCAACTACGCAACCACGGAAAAGGAACTCTTAGCAACTATGTTTGTTATAGACAAATTCCGGTCCTACCAAGTTAGGGCAAAGGTCATAGTCTATTCCGACCATACTGCTCTGAAGTATTTCTTGGCCAAAAAGGATACGAACCCAAGACTCATTCGTTGGGTCTGTCTCGTGTATAAGTCCCGTTTGATCTTTCCATCAACGATTTTCTTACGGGGTGATATGCTCCTCAAAGCCACAACACTAGAGCCGTGGTATGCCACCATAGTTGACTTCATGGTGTTAGAGTACGTCCCATCAGGTGAAAATAGGAAAAGATTGGTTTATGAGAGCAGACATCACCTATGGGACAACCCGTATCTCTTCTGGATACAAAATGGACTCAGACGATGCATACCTGCATCTGAGGCACATAAAACCTGGGAGAGATATCATGCAGCACCTTATGAAGGTCACTATAGAGCGTTCAAAATAAAGGTCTGGCAAAATGGAGATGCTAAGAAATTTAGCAAGAGATGCCCACACTGCCTGAAACAAAGGAATATAAGAGACGCATAGCCGCTTACCAGTAGTAGAAACCTTTGATGTATGGGGAATAGACCCCATGGGTCATTTCCCTAACTCAGAGAACTACGAGTATACTCTGGTAGCCATAGATCCCGTCTCTAACTGGGTAGAAGCCAAGCCCTATCGAGCCGCAGCCACCAGGCACGCTAAGTAAATGACCCATGAAAACATCTTTCCTCGCTTTGGCGTCCCTGGGCTAATCATAGGGGCTCCCATCTCATTGACTCCCGGAAATATCTAAGCTTGGGGGAGCCACATTTTATAGCCACACCTTAACACCCCCAAGCTAGTGGTCAAGCTGAAGATCAAGAACACTCTGTAAAGACCGTCAATGAGATGGGTAGGCACTAGAGAGATAGACTCACTGAAGCACTTTGGGGAAACTAGACCACTCTAGTTTGGGCAAATTAGGACAATTCGGCCAAACCATGTTGGTTCGACCGAAGGATCCCTCTTTTGCCCCTTGAGCGTCCTTTTGGACCCTTGATCCTATCTCTATCCCATCTTGTCTCGAAGTCGCTAGGAAAATGTTGGGAAAGCTGCTTGTCGATCTGAAGTCAGAAAATGTTGGGAAACAATGTCCTCTTCCAAGCATTCACAACCAAATTCAAGAGGCTCGCCAAAGCCACATGACATCTAGACCTTTACAATCCATCTATAGAGTAGAAGTCGTGTGGTTGTATCTTTTAGAGCACCATTAGTTTCAATTTATTTCCCAATTCAATTTCCCTTTGCTCAAAACATTGTTTAGGAGGTGCTCTAATTATTTCCCTTCCAACACATTTTGTTTCCAACCTTAGCTTCATGAATAAATAAAATTAGAGTTGAATGCAAAAAGAATAAAATTGCCGCTCCGGTTGGTGCATTTGAGCCAACCGGAGATTGCCCTGTTTAACAGAAAGATACATGAGTACAGGCATGACACAGTGGAGGAACAGGACGAGAACGAGCAGGCCGACCAGCTGACTCAGTACCTTTCAAGGTTGAATCCCTACCAGTGAAGAGTCCAAGCTTGGGGGAGCACCCCCATCAGGTATGTTTCGAATTACTCAGCACTTTGGTCATTCAATCGAAAATACTTCCCTTGAATAAAATTAACTCTCAACCATGCATGGAGTGAATCATATGCCTCTCACTTTGGAAATGATGAATGGTTGCTCTGTCATTAATTTTGCTAGTACTTTGTTGCTACTAGTTGCTTGACTATGCTTGAGTTATTTGGCATGAGTAGAAATGAACCTGAAAACCTTGTGGGAGCATATGCCTTATTCCAAGTCTAGGTTGTTGTGGGGATTGATATAGTGATACTTTGGTTGAATTCTATTTCTGCTCCTAGTATGGTGAAAATCCCGGATGATTATGCTTTCAAAAATAAAACAAAGTTCCTCATTTGTCAAAAATTCCTACCAGAGCCATATGATAGGATTAGTTCTAAACCTTCTACCATATGCTGCTTGTCATCTTAGTGAGCTTTGTCAAATCGTTGTGACTTTTGTGAGGAATCTTTCATGCTCTCAAGATCGAGATTCACATACACTCCACCTCTCACTTGCAATTCCTACACTGGGAGTTAGCAAAACCATGCCATCATCCATCCCACAAAAATAAACTTCATGTTCTTTTATTCCCTCTCCAAATATCTTTGAAGTAGAGGCATGGGCTATGCAAAAAGAAAAAAAAAGAAAAGCATGCCAAGTGGCATGGCAAAAATATGAGAAAAAGAAAAGCATGCCAAAGAGGCATGGCAAAAAAAAGAGATAGCCCATGCTCTCGAAAAATAAAGGTGAGGAAGAATCATTCCATGAAGTTCCACCAAATTCCACTCATATTCCACTCTGCATATTCCACACACTTGCACTTCTCGATCTAAGAGTGTGATTTGATTCTCCTAAGGTCCGGTCTTTGACTTAGCAAAATATAAGATGCTTGTATGCCTTCATCCTTTGTCCCTGAGCCACACAAAAAGATAAATTAGATGTTAGGATAAAAAGAAGGCAAAGCCTTTGGTGAGGAATCAAATACACTTGAGCGATTGAGTGAGCCAATGAGGAACAATTTATCTTTTCACAAAAGGGTGAAAACTCCGAGATAGGATCCTGAAAAGAGTAGGGTGGAATAAAACTAAGTTAAACTGTTCATTCTTTCAACCACCCAAGATAAGGAGATTGCTATAGGCCCCATAGGTAAAATGGTGAATTATACCTTGCTAGTAATTCAAGAAAAAATTTGAGTACTAGTTGTTTATAAAGTTACCTGCAAGAGAAATGACATTGTAGCAACTCCTGATCCACTGAGCCTAAGTTTTTATCTTTGCTCGAGGACGAGCAAAGAGCTAAGCTTGGGGGAGCTTGTTGGCGGTCGTTACAGACCTATTTCCGACCTCCAACCAAGTATAAAATGAACACAATGGAATCACACACCATAGCTATAGGACTTATTTCTAACTATTTCCATAAGTTTTGGTGTTTATTCGATTCCAGGAGGCACATGACCAGAGTTGAGGCAAAAAGCATAAGAAAACACGTGTTCGGCCGAATCCCGTGATTTGACTGAACTTCGTCTATGAACCCAGTGGACCGGAAGACGGGAGAGGCCCAAGTCCATCTCGACCAAAGCCCGTCAGTCCACCAGAAGGCCTCCAACTCAGCCCAGACCGAGGAACCGACCTGCCAACCGAGGAACCGACTTGCCCGCAAGTGATCTAGCACGTGGGAGGAGCGAAGGCGGTGCAGAGGGCGGTTCGGCCGAACTTCCCGGGTTCGGCCGAACCCCCCAGTTCGCCCGAATCAAGCCCACCGCCTCACAACCGACCCTGGGAAGTGATCTTGACCGTAGAGGGTAGAGGCGGTGCAAAATGGGTGGTTCGGCCGAACTCGGCAGTTCGGCCGAACCGACCCCC
This sequence comes from Echinochloa phyllopogon, assembly GCA_033239725.1. Lineage (NCBI taxonomy): Eukaryota > Viridiplantae > Streptophyta > Magnoliopsida > Poales > Poaceae > Echinochloa > Echinochloa phyllopogon. The sequence continues at coordinate 8,319,308 of BTCW01000016.1, read as the reverse complement.
TTCGGCTGAACGAGGGATCTTCGCCCGAAGATGCTGGAACTGCCCCTGAGCTTTCTTGGCCACTGCTCCACTTCAAACCGACCCTCCATGCTATAAATAGGACTCTCCAGCCCCTGCAACAACACACAACACAAGAGTAGAGTGCAGGCAAAGCACTGTTAGTTCTCCACTTGTATCAGTAGAGATAGGGAGAGAGGAGAGGTGAGCGTCCCGGAGAGGAGCCGAAGTGTCGGCCCCTCTTCCCGCTGTACCTCTATGGATGCGACTTCACTTCGAGTAACATCCGGGTCTTGTCTGGTAACTCTTGTATCTCTCTCTGATTAATCGAGCATTGAGTTCTTACTTTTATATGCTTGCTGGTTCTTCGTTCAATGCTTAGTTGATTGGTATAACTGTATACTGGTTGCTTAGCTTGGGTGCTTATATTTCTATAGGAGATAAGTATTAGTTGACTAGTGTAGGCGTGGTGCCTATACTTGAGACTAACTTAGTTTATTCCCGTCGCAACGGAGGTGGTAGCCGTAAGGTGGTGACAGCCCTTCCGGTCTTTGTAGCCCATCACGTTAGTTCCGGTCCGTAGGATTCCCCAGTTGGGAAATAGTGGCACCCCTTCTCATCCCTTTCTGTGTGTCCACCGGTTCCCTTGTCCCGAAGGAAGTATCTATCTGTATCCTCTGATCTGCTCGATCAATCAGTAGAATACCTCTACCAGACTTGTACCCTCTCTACCCTCCTATCACTCCTCTTCTCTCTTTGTTGTTGTCATCCACCTCATCCATACCATTCACTCCATTCCATCTACCTAGGACAACTTAGTTTAGAATCAGTCCACTTCTCGTTCTCCGTGGAAATCGATACCTTGGAATACTCCCGGGTGAAAGCTACATCGGTATCCGTCCGCTTGCGGATTTATCTGTAGGCCGTAAGGAGTGCCAACACCCGGCCTGGCCAAGACTGCTGAGGCCGAGCACCTCCTATGGGAGGAACAGCAGGACCTGGGGATGACGGTCCAAGAAGCCCTGAAGCAGGTCCTCAAACTCCACCTTGGTCAGGGTTTTGACCTCCATTGGGTAAGTGATTTAACCACTAATTTTGTCACGCGTTTTGCATTTCTCCCCCTTTTTTCACCTTCATTTGTCGTGTTAATAACAGGATCTGAGGGAGATGGCTGGGTGAAAGGTCACCGAACTTGCTGATGCGCACGTCGAGGTACATCAGCTAAGGGAGGCCTTAAGCCACGCCGAGCAGGAACGCCTGCGCGAGAGGACACTTGCCGTGGGGACGAGCTCCATCGGTGGATGCAAGCGCTAGCGGCGCTCGAGGGTGAGCTTCAGCAGGAGCGTGCCGCCCTTGCCGAAGCCCTGGGGCAGCTTGCCGTGGCTGAGGCCCAACTGAAGACCCAGGGCGAGGCTATCGACTTGCTCACCGTGGCGGTGGCGGAGGGAGATGTCGCCATCACGGAGCTGCGGGCATCGGTCGAGGCCCAACAAGGAGAGATGGCGACGCTCCAGCAGGAGGCCAGCATTGCCCGGGAGGCCCTCGTCGAGAAGGAAAAGCTGGTCGAAGGTAAGCCTAGTATGAACTTACCCTAAATTTAAATTGGAGTTTTTGAAGACTTATCTGATTTTGGTGTTGGGCTTTCAGAGGTGCGGAAGGTGGCGGAGGAGACCTCCTCACAGGCGGAGTCGCTCCAGGTAGCTTACTCGAAGGCCCAGGAGGACCTCGAGGAGCTACGGGAAGTAGCTCTTGCCGTCTGTAAGGAGGTCGAGGGGCCGGAAGCTCTCGAGTCCCAGTCGGGCAGCTCGGTGGCCAGCCGTCTAAGGGCCTTGGGCGGTTGTGTTACGGAGCACCTGAAGGGGGCCCTTCTCCTCGGCGTGCAGAAGACCCTCGGGGTGATCTCGATGCACTTTGTCATGGACCTCGAGGCGGTCAGCGGTGGTTACGTGGTGGCGGACGACCTCGACGATGACGCTGCGCTGGCCGTTGTGGAGAGTGCGGATGCTGCTGCCTCTGCTCCTGCTACCACCCTCGCGCAAATCTTCGAGAGCGACCTCCTTCCCGACGCTGAAGACGAGGAGGATGCCACCCCCGAAGACCCCGCTCCCTGAGTAGTTTTTAGAGATTTTTTTATGTAATAAGCACTCTAGTGGTTGAAACAATTTTATGTTTTTGAAACGCACATTCGAGTTTTTATTTGAATTATTGTTTTTTTATCACGTTTACTTCGCTGAATTTGCAAAGGACTTGTCGACGAGGGTATCGTTCATAGAGCAATTTTAGCGAAGGGTGACGAGGGGGATGTCGTATCCTTTCGAAGGCGTAGGCGGTCCCTCGACTCGTCCGGCCCTTGGCCTCAATTATTCTATGCCTCGAGTTGCCTTTTGGCAAATACAGGAGATCGACGTAATAAAGGAATTTTATAAAAAACTTTAAAATAGGGACAATTTTAGAAGGGGGTGCCCCCCGGATTAGCCCCCGAGTGAGACTTGGCTTTTCTCGATGGTAAGCCTAGTCTTACTCATTTTAAGGTCCTTTATATTTTTATTGAAATAAGTACAAATGTACATGAATGCTTGAAAGCTTAAGGGTAGAAGCGACGTAGCTGTTGGATATTCTAGGCGTTGGCGACTATTTCGCCTTTCTCGTTTGCAAGCTTGTATGTGCCTGGCTTGAGGACTTCAGCCATGACGTAGGGCCCTTCCCATGGCGGTGTGAGCTTGTGGCGCCCTCGATTGTCTTGTCGCAGCCTTAGCACTAGGTCCCCCTTGATGAGGTCTCGTCGTCGAACCTTCTAGGCCTGATACCTTCGAAGCGACTGCTGGAACCGAGCCGAATGTAAGACTGCTGATACTCCAAAAATGCATTTTTCTGGATTCAGTTTTACCCCGTTGGCCCGGAGACAATCAAATGCAATGCGCAAATCGTTTACCAGGTCGTCCGCCTTCCTGATCTTTACAACAATGTCGTCAACGTATGCTTCTACGGTTCGCCCAATATGATCTCCGAAAACACGAAGCATACATCGCTGGTATGTAGCTCCAGCATTTCGAAGTCCAAACGACATCGTGACATAGCAGAAAATACCAAAAGGCGTAATAAAGGAGGTTGCCAGGTGGTCACAAATTTTCATCTTAATTTGGTGGAAACCAGAATAAACATCAAGGAAACATAATAGGTCGCATCCTGCGGTTGAATCTACGATCTGATCGATACGTGGTAGAGGAAAAGGAACTTTTGGACATGCTTTATTTAAACCGGTATAATCTATGCACATCCTCCACTTCCCATTCTTTTTCTTAACTAAAACAGGATTGGCAAGCCAGTTAGGGTGAAATACCTCATTGATGAATCCGGCCTCGAGGATCTTGCCAGCTCCTCACCGATGGCCCTGCGCTTGTGCTCGTCGAAGCGTCGTAGTCGTTGAACCACCGGCTTGGAATGGGGTAGGATGTCAAGGGAGTGCTCGGTGACCTCCTTCGGTATGCCTGGCATGTCCAAGGGGCTCCACGCGAAAATGTCGGCGTTGGCGCGGAGGAAGTCGACAAGCACCACCTCCTATTTGCTGTCGAGGGTTGAGCTGATCCGCACTGTCTTGTCGCTGGGAACACCTGGGTCGAGGGGCACAGCCTTGGTATGCTCTGCGGGCTGGAAACTGCCTACATGCTTCGAAGTGGAGGGTATGGTTTCGTTCGCCATCTTCTCCAGGTCCGCGACGAGAGCCTCGTCCTCAGCAAGCGTGTCGGCGCTCTCGACGCATTCCACGTCGCATACGTAGGCATGTTCGAATGATGGGGCCACGGTGATGACGCTGTTTGGTCCCGGCATCTTCAACTTGAGGTAGGTATAGTTCGGGATTGCCATGAACTTGGCGTAGCATGGGCGGCCGAGGATGGTGTGGTATGCACCTCGAAATCCCACTACTTCGAAGGTCAGGGTCTCTGCGGAAGTTGTCGGGGATACCGAAGACCACAGGCAGATCGATCTGCCCGAGGGGCTGAACTCGCTTTCCCGGCACAACGTCATGGAACGGCGCCTTGCTAGGGCACAGCATGTCCCTGCCGATACCCATGAGCTCCAAGGATGAGGCGTACATGATATTGAGGCTGCTGCCTCCATCCATGAGTACCTTGGAGAACCGGGTATTGCCGATGATAGGATCAACGACCAGCGGGTATTGCCCCAGGTTCGGGATATAGTTGGGGTGGTCGTCTCGACTGAAGGAGATGGTCTCCTCTGACCAATCGAGGTACGAGCCCTGCCTTGTGTATGGAGAATACCTCTCGGTGCTCGCGCTTGCGCTGCCGAGGGGTCATGTTCGCGGTTGGCCCACCGAAAATGAAGAAGACGTTCTCCACTTCCGGGAAGCCCTGGCCATTCCCGTCGCCCGTGTCTCTCTTCCCCCCCTCATCCTTTGAAGCGGCGCGATTGAAGTATTTCCTTAGCATTCTGCACTGCTCGAGGGTGTGGGTCACGACGCCCTTGTGATAAGGGCACGGTTTCTTGAGCATATCGTCGAAGATGCCGCCTCCTCGAGGGGGGCCTCGAGGAGGTTTGGGCGCGGCAGGATCGACTGCGAGTATTTCGTCAGGGTCCTCAGTCCGCTCTTGTCGGCGCGAGGCTTTTTGGGGCTTCTTCCCTTTCTTGCCTTGCCTTTGTTTCTTGGCGGATCCTTTGGACTTGCTGCCCTCCGTGGGTGTTTCCTCTGTCCGCTTCCCCCTTCCACTATCAAAGATGGCTCCGACCGCCTCCTCACCGGAGGCAAAATTGGTGGCCACGTCGAACAGTTCGTTTACGATAGTTAGAGGACTGCGTCCTAACTCGCGTACCAAGTCCCGACAGGTTGTACCTTCGAGGAAAGCGTGGATGACTTCGGAGTCACCCACACTCGGGAGCTCGGTGCAACGCTTGGAGAAGCGGCGGATGAAATCACGAAGGGACTCGTTGGGTGTTTGGCGACACCCTCGAAGGTCCCATGAGTTTCCAGGGCATAGGTAGGTGCCTTGAAAGTTACCCACGAACGTCCTCACGAGGTTGTTCCAGTCATGGATCTGGTTCGCGGGTAGGTGCTCCTGCCACGTCCGCGCAGAATCTGCCAAGTGAAGTGGCAAGTTGCGGATGATCATGGCGTCGTCGGTCGCACCGCCCAATAAACAGGCGAGGCGATAGTCGTTGAGCCACACCCTTGGGTCCGTCTCACCCGAGTACTTGGTGATGGTCGTTGGCTGCCTGAATCGTGCGGGAATCGGGGCCACACGAATCTCCCAGCCAAACACCCGAGTTCCTGGGGGCTCTGGTGTTGGGCTCTTGTCTTCGTCGCTGTCGTAGCGGCCTCCACGGCGGGGGTGAAAACCGTGAGATGCGCCATCCCGCCTCTTTTTGTTAAGGGTGTTGCGAGCGTCGTCCTCGCTGATGTCACCACATGTGTCAAGGATTCACTCTTTGAGAGGCTTCCTTCCGATGCGTTCGTGCACCGAAGGCGCCTTTCCCTTACTCGAGGGCGGGGGTGGCATTAGATTGCCCCTTCGCGGGGTTTGCGCCGATGCCTTGAGCTCCCATGTTGGTCCACTGGTCTTTGGGCCAGCGGAACTGCGGATGCGAGAGGCCGAGCTTTCGGCTTGTTGCACAGCCGCTTGTTCGATTAAGAGCTGCGCCTCTTGACGCAGGTTTCGGCCTTCGGGTGTTGATGGCTCGGGCATGGCTCGGATCAGAGTTGCCGCGGCGATGAGCTTCTGGCTTGCCCTGGCTAACACGAGTGGGTCGTCCACATCATCATCAGCCTCGATGCGGGCTCGTGCTATGCGCCTGGCTTCCCTGGCACGTACGCTGTGCATAGGACGATTGTCCTCAAGTGTTGCTCGAAGCTCTCGAACCTGTCAGAGTTCTTCTTCAAGCTTGGCTTCGAGTTCGTGGACTTGGGCCAGTTGTGCTTGTGCGAGCGCCACGTTGTTGTGCGCTTGTTCGTGGTCTCTGATGTGCGTTGGCTCTCCTGACCCGTCATCTCCGCCATCCTTTCCCGAAAGAACGACGAAGCATTCCCTGGTGGGATCGTAATCCTCCTCGCTGGGATCATCGGAGCAGGTTAGGCAATAGTTTGCCGCAGCTTGAAATGATAAGAGGGCCTCTCGATCGTGAAGCCCTGAGTAATCCCATTCGGGGATGCTCCAGCCACTCTCGGCTGCCTCGCTGTCAGACTCAGGGTAGTTTTCATCTGGCGACGTTGCGATGAGATTGCAGATCGAGATCAGGTGGTGGCCCGGAAAATCCTCATACGCCGTCATGTTCGTGTCAACTGATGAAGAGTTGGTCATGGTTGCGGTGCGTGTCCCACCTGGGTTTCGCCACTGGTCGACCGTGCTATCCCCGGCTGGTTGTACCGCGGTGGTGGCGGTTGTTGCCCTTGTCATGCCAGGCTCGACCCGTTCGGGGGAGCCGGCGTGAGCTGTTCTGCGTCGCTCCGGGCGCGTTCGCCGCGCGCGTTGACGCGAACGCCTTTTGCGTCGCGGTGACAGTGATGGGAGTGACGGTGGCACACTCATGTTGTCGTTCCTCGTCAGGAGCTGCATGTTGTAGCTATCGCCAGTCGCCCTGAAGTCGAGACTCCCGAACCGGATTTTGAATCCGGCAGGAAGCTGGTCCGATGCTAGCATCGAGAACAGGTTGTCGTGTACGACTCGAGTTGCCATCGTGGGAGATGGTAGATAAAATGATCGATCACAGCGCGAAGCCCCTACCTGGCGCGCCACAGTCGGTGTTTAGAAATCGTGGTCCCGACACCAACCAGAAATGCGTTGTGTTCCCTCCCTTGATGGTTGATGCAGAAGATAACACGAGACACGGGTTTATCCTGGTTCCGGTCAGAAGACCGTACTTCCAGCAAAGCGGTGTGCGTGTGATGTATTATTCCGCACCGGAATGCAAGCAGTAGGGGGTACAAGAAGGTTGGGACGAGAGGCTAGACCTCCGAGTCCCGGATGATTGAGGCAGTGTGCCAATATCGTGATCTATTCTGAGTGTATGCGGATTCTCTCCTTTTTTTCCTTCCTTTTTTCGTTGTCTTTTCTCCTGCTCGATCACCCCCTCCTTTTATAGGCCAAGGAGGAGGGGATACAGGAGCGTGTTGCTGGTTAGGCATAGTTCTCACACAGTAGTAGGAATGGCGTTAGGCGTGCTTCTCTGTTCTTGTTTGCTGTAGTCGATTCTTGTACTGGCGATGACGTCGAGGAGTGGTCTTGAGGATCCGAGGCGTCCTTAGTGTGATAATGGCTCGTCCGTATACTACCCCGAGGGTCTCCCATGCTGGCGCATAGCTTATTCTGTGGGAAATCGCTGTGGGAGTCGGTGGCACAGGGAGTTAGAGTGACCCAGCCCTGTTCGCACGTCGGCGACATGTCCGCACAGCGCCGGGGTTGGTCGCATAGTGCTCGGAATGGCCCGCCATACCTCTGTCGTCCTGAGCTCTTCTCCTGCTGTGTGCTCGAGGGTCTATCCGTCCGACAGAGGTATTCGAGGTCGGAGTTGGCAGTACAGGAGCTCAGAGTGACGGGCTCTGTTCGCACAGTGCCGGCCTGTCTGCACAGAGCCTCGGTTGGCAGCATAGTGACGGGAGTTGGTGGATACGATGGGAGGAGTCGTGGCCGTCAGGGCAGTATGGCAAGAAATCTGTCTTTTGACTTTGGAGGTACAGTGGCAGAGGACGCCATTTAATGATTGTCGGAGCGAGGGTCTCGACCAAGGCGGAGCTTTCCCCATTCCGTGGGTTGCTCGAGGCTCGGTCCCCAGGCCTCGACGGAAGCGGAGTTCTCCGATTCGCTCGAGGGGTCGGTCCCTCAAGTGAAGCGGAGATTTTGGTTCGTGTCGAGGCACGCCACGGGGCGTCTTGGTTAGGCCTTCAGTCGTTGCTGGGCCGTGGGCCTTAACTTCCGTTTCTTTTTCTGGTTACTTGGACAAGATTAATGTTTATTGGAGCGGTTATCCCAAAGGTTTGGGTACCCCTAATGACTGCCCCCAACACCAGGGTTGACCGAGTCGTGGGACTGCCTACACCTCCGGTATACGGCATCCCCCTCACCACCCTACGCCCAAGTCATTTTGCGAACGCAACCTACCCTGCCAAAATCTTTACAAGCCATGTAAAAATGTGATAAATGTATCAAATGTTATTTCAAACAAATCATGCAAGCAGATTGTTCATCACAAATAAAGTACCAAGCTAAATCCTAAGCTACAAAGTCCCAACTTTCTGAACGTTTCAGGGCGCGTCTTTGCCGTCACGATATCCTACAGTTGAGCGTCCTCTCCTTTGTCCGCATCAGGGAAGAGGTCATCCTCGAACAATTCGGCAAGCATTGTGGCGGTACCCTCGGCAGCAGCATTGGCCCACTCGAAGACTGCTACTGCGGTGTCATCATCGAGGTCTTTGGCGACGATGTAGCCTGCAGCTAGCACCTCGAGCTCGATGATGAAGTGCATTGATATGACGTCGAGACGAAGGGCACCCTTCAGGCGCATGGTGACGCAGTCGCCCAAGAACCTTAGCAGTCGCCCAAGGAGCTTAGGCGGCTGGCCACCGAGCTGCCCGATGGGATCTCCTCCCCCTCGAGCTCCCTACACGTGGGGACAGCAACGCCCTCCAGGTCCTTGAGGTCCTCCTGGGCCTTTGAGTCCGTGACTTGGAGGGACTCTACCGCCGCCGATGTGTCCGCCATGATCTTCTGCAGCTCTGAAACACGAAAAACACCAAGATAAGTGTCGACAAACGCAAATCAGACAAAGATATTGATGGTAATGATTTACCATCGGTTCGTTCTTGCTCTGTCGCCAGCAGCACCTACGCGGCACTCGTCTCCTACAGTACCGCGGACATCGAGGCCCCCCTCTCCTCGGCAGAGACCTGTAGCGTCTCGACAGCAGTGCCCCCTTCGACCAGAGCCTCGGTGAGCAGCCCGATTGTTGTTTCCCCAGACTCGAGTCGGGTGTTTGCCGCTGCGACCACCACCTCCCTCTGCTGGAGCAGAGACCTCGCCTCGTTGAGCGCTGCGAGCTCCTATTGGAGCTAGGCCTCCATCACTGTCAGCGCCTCGGTCTTCTCCTGGAGAGCGGCGCCTAGCCTAGAGACCTCCTGGGCCCTCCGCTCCATCAAGGCCCTCTGGGCGTCGTGCTCCTCCTCCGCGCGGGACATAGCCAACCTACGCTCATGACCATTGACACGCGCTTCGGTCAGTACAGCACGGAGTTTGTCCACTGTTGGCACTCCTTACGGCCTACAGATAAATCCGCAAGCGGACGGATACCGATGTAGCTTTCACCCGGGAGTATTCCAAGGTATCAATTTCCACGGGGAACGAGAAGTGTACTAATCATAAACTAAGTTGTCCTAGGTAGATGGAGTGGATGAATGAAATGGATGAGGTGGATGACGACAACAAGGAGAGAGGAGAAGAGGTAGGAGGGTAGAGAGGGTACAGGTCTGGTAAGGGTATTCTACTGATTGACTGAGCAGAGCAGAAGATACAGATAGATACTTGCTTCGGGACTACAGAGCCTCCGACACACAGAAAGGGATGAGAAGGGGTGCCGGTTACCCTGAACCTTGGGTCCTAGGACACCGGAACTAACGTGATGGACTACGAAGACCGAAAGGGCTGTCACCACCTTACGGCTACCACCTCCGTTGCGACGGGCAGAAACTAAGGTTACTGGCAAGTCTAGGAACCACTCCTACACTAGTCAATAACTACTTATCTCCTATAGCAAGATAAGGACCCAAGCTAAGCAACCAGTATACAGTTATACCAATCAACTAAGCATTGAACGAAGAACGAGACAAGTATATAGATGTAAGAACTGAATGCACAATTAATCAGAAAGAGATACAAGAGTTACCAGACATGACCCGGATGTCACTCGAAGCAGAGCCGCAACCGTAGAGGTACAGTGGGAAGAGGGGCTTACACTCCGGCTCCTCTCCGGGACGCTCACCTCTACTCTCTCCCTATTCTACTGATACAAGTGGCGGAACTTGGCAACACTCACTCTACTCTTGTGTTGTGTTTGATACAAGGTGTATTCCACTTCTTATATAGGTGTCCTAAGGCGGTTTGGAGTGGATTAACCGCCAAGGGATCCAGGGGATATTCCCTGTTGATTCGGGCGAAGAGACCGGGTTCGGCCGAACAGGTCGGTTCGGCCGAACCCCTGGATCCACCGCCTTGGCTCTGGACGGCATGGATGCACTCCTGGAGGCGGTTGGTGCATTGGGGGCGGTTCGGCCGAACTGGTGGGTTCTGCCGAACTGGGCTTTCAGCCTAGAACGCCCCCCGTGCACCACCTCTTGCTCCTGGACCCCTTGGGTTGGCCTCTGGTGCTTGGGTTTGAGTTGATTCGGCCCAGGATGACGTGTCGGTGCTCCGGGATGTGTTGGCGGTCGTCCTACGTGGCTTGCACAGTCGTTGCTTGGTTGTTGTAGACATGGACGGCTCCCGGCGGCCTGTACGACTAAGGGGGGTAACCGGCCGAACAGGTCGTTCGGCCGATTCAGTCATTTCCCACCCCTATAGCACGTATTTCGCAATGTTGTACCTGCACAAGCGACACTCACCAAAACTCGTGGAACTCCATTGGAAATAAAACCTAAGTACTTGGAATGTTGCATAGTCTCTCATTTATTCCCGCGTATTGGTGGTCGAATTTGGGTTGTAACGACCGTGAACAAGCTCCCCCAAGCTTGGCTCTTTGCTCGTCCTCGAGCAAAGATAAAACTTAGGCTCGGTGGATCAGGAGTTGCTACAATGTCATTTTTCTTGCAGGTAACTTCATAAACAACTAGTACTCAAACAAATACTTGAATCACTAGCAAGGTATTAATTCACCATTTTACCTATGGGGCTTATAGCAATCTCCTTATCTTGGGCGGTTGAAAGAATGAACAGTTTAACTTAGTTTTATTCCACCCTACTCTTTTCAGGATCCTATCTTAGAGTTTTCACCCTTTTGTGAAAAGATAAATTGTTCCTCATTGGCTCACTCAATCGCTCAAGTGTATTTGAATCCTCACCAAAGGCTTTGCCTTCTTTTCATCCTAACATCTAATTTGGCTTTTGTGTCGCTCGGGGACAAAGGATGAAAGCATACAAGCATCTTATATATTGCTAAGTCAAAGACCGGATCTTAGGAGAATCAAATCACACTCTAGATCGAGAAGTGCAAGTGTGTGGAATATGTGGAGTGGAATTTGGCGGAATGGAATATGTGGAGTGGAATTTGGCGGAATTTCATGGAATGATTCTTCCTCTCCTTGATTTATTTTTCGAGAGCATGGGCTATCTTTTATTCATATTTTTGCCATGTCTTTTGGCATGCTTTTCTTTTTCTCATTTTTTTGCCATGCCAATTGGCATGCTTTTCTTTTTCTTTTTGCATAACCCATGCCTCTACTTTAAAGATATTTGGAGAGGGAATCAAAGAACATGAAATTTTATTTATGGAATGGATGATGGTATGGTTTTGCTAACTCCTAAGTAGGAATTGCAAGTGAGAGGTGGAGTGTATGTGCATCTCGATCTTAGAAGCATGAAAGATTCCTCACTAAGGTCACAACAATTTGACAAAGCTCACTAAGATGACAAGCAGCATATGGTAGAAAGTTTAGAACTAATCCTATCATATGGCTCTGGTAGGTATTATGACCAATGAGGAACTTTGTTTTAATTTTGAAAGCATAAACAACCGAGATTTTCACCATACTAAGAGCAGAAATAGAATTCAACCAAAGTCTCACTATATCAATTCCCACAACAACCTAGACTTGGAATAAGGCATATGCTCCCACAAGGTTTTTAGGTTCATTTCTACTTATGCCAAATAACTCAAGCATAGTCAAGCAACTAGTTGCAACAAAGTACTAGCAAAATTAATGACAGAGCAACTATTCATCATTTCCAAAGTGAGAGGCATATGTTTCATTCCATGCATGGTTGGGAGTTTATTCAAAGGAAGTATTTACAATTGAATGACCAAAGTGCTGAGTAATTCGGATCGTACCTGATGGGGGTCCTCCCCCAAGCTTGGACTCTTCACTGGTAGGGATTCAACCTTGAAAGGTACTGAGTTAGCTGGTCGGCCTGCTCGTCCTCATCCTGCTCCTCCACTGTGTCATGACTGTACTCATGTATCTTTCTGTTAAATAGGGCAATCTCCAGTTGGCTCAAATGCACCAACCGGAGCGACAATTTTATTCTTTTTGCATTCAACTCAAATTTTATTTATTCATCAAGCTAAGGTTGGAAACAAAATGTGTTGGAAGGGAAATAATTAGAGAACCTCCTAAACAATGATTTGAGCAAAGGGAAATTGAATTGGAAAATAAATTGAAACTAATGGTGCTCTACAGGATACAACCACATGGCATCTACTCTATAGATGGATCATGAAGGTCTAGATGTTACGTGGCTTTGGCGAGCCTCTTAAATTTTGCTGTGGGTGCTTGGTAGAGGACATTGATCTTGTCATCCTTGTCCATCTACCAAGGCTTGCCTTCGATGACCTTCTCACCAAGATTGTTAAATTTCTGGTGTGTTTGCACCAGATCTCTAATCAGGCTCTTCATCCATGGGCTCCTCTTCTTCCTCCTCCTCGGGATGTTCAATCAGAAGGCTTTAGGGGTTTTGATAGTTTTGCTTGTGATACTATTGGAGAGGGAACCCCTGGGTGAGGAAAGGTCTTTGGATAAGGATTGGGTGGTCATGGCGGCTGGAAAATGTGAACACTTGGTCGTGTTCGGGAAAGTGATGGAGGATGGTTTCTGACTTGAGATCGACAAGCAGCTTTCCCAACATTTCCTAGCGACTTCGAGACAAGATGGGATAGAGATAGGATCAAGGGTCAAAAACGACGCTCAAGGGGCAACCGAGGGGTCCTTCGGTCGAACCAACATGGTTTGGCCGAATTGTCCTAAATTGCCCAAACTAGAGTGGTCTAGTGCTTCAGTGAGTCTATCTCTCTAGTGCCTACCCATCTCATTGACGGTCTTTACAAAGTGTTCTTGATCTTCATGCTGGATGGTCAGCTTCACCACTAGCTTGGGGGTGTTAAGGTGTGGCTATAAAATGCGGCTCCCCCAAGCTTAGATATTTTTGGGAGTCAATGAGATGGGAGCCCCTATGACTAGCCCAGGGACGCCAAAGCGAGGAAAGATGTTTTCATGGGTCATTTGCTCAGCGTGCCTAGTGGCTGCGGATCGATAGGGCTTGGCTTCTACCCAGTTAGAGACGCTATCTACAGCTAGCAGAATAAACTCGTAGTTCTCTGAGTTAGGGAAAGGACCCATGGGGTCTATTCCCTTACATCAAAGATTTCTACTGAATATTACTGGTGAGTGGCTTCGCGTCTCTTTCCCGTGTTTCTGGCAGTGTGGGCATCTCTTGCTAAGTTTCTTAGCTTCTCCATATTGCAAGACCTTTATTCTGAACACTCCATAATGTCCTTCAGAAGGTGCTCCATGATATCTCTCCCAGGTTTTATGTGCCTCAGGTGCAGGCATGCATCGTCTGAGTCCATTTTGTATCCAGAAGAGATACGGGTTGTCCCATAGGTGATGTCTGCTCTCATAAACCAATCTTTTCCTATTTTCACCTGATGGGACGTACCCTAACACCATGAAGTCAACTATGGTGGCGTACCACGACTCTAGTGTTGTGGCTTTGAGGAGCGTATCACCCCGTAAGAAAATCGCTGATGGAAAGATCAAACGAGACTTATACCCGAGACAGACCCAACGAATGAGTCTTGGGTTCGCATCCTTTTTGGCCAAGAAATACTTCAGAGCAGTATGGTCGGAATAGACTATGACCTTTGACCTAACTTCGTAGGACCAGAATTTGTCTATAACAAACATAGTTGCTAAGAGTTCCTTTTCCGTGGTTGCGTAGTTGAGCTGGGGCCAGTGAGCATAATGCTTCTTGTCCTTGGTTTGGCCCACAACAGCTCTAACAGCATAATTGCTCGCATCACACATGATTTCTAATGGGATGCTCTAGTCGCGAGACCAGATGATGGGAGCAGAATTGAGTGCTTTCTTAGGGTGTGAAAGGAAGCATAACACTCTTGATTAGAGACGAGAGGGGTTTCCTTGGCCAAGAGATTGGTCAATGACCGGGCTATTTGAGAAAATTTTTCGATGAGACACCTATAAAGCCCGGTGTGGCCAAGGAACTACGAATCCCCTTTACTCGTGGGAGGTTTACGCATAGGGTCGTATTTGGGAGTATGACAGGAGAAGATGATGGCTTTAGGCTTTGAATCTAGTCTTTCCCCGATCAAAGACGAATCTTCGTGACAATTGTCTTACGACCCCAAGGTAAGATAAGATAGGGATATGATGTGTATGAAGGTTAGGAGGAATCCCTTTGAAATCTTGGATCGAGTGTCCTAAGACTGATCGATCCTCCTCCAGGACAGTGAAAGTCGGTTGGGTTCCAGGGAGTTTGTCACTGATGGTCACTGGAGTTTGTCCGTCCTTAAAGAGGGAAGCACACTTCAATCCAGAGGGAAGAGGCTTAGGTTCGACTGGAGGATGAATCTCTTCTTCCTCCATAAGGAATTGGGCATCTTCTTCTAGGAAATGTTGCTCTAAGTCTATCAAGGATGTTGACATGACCTCCTCTATTGGATCAGGATCGGGATCTGTCTCTATTGGGGTATTCAAGGAATAAGAATAAGAGACTGGGACGAGTTCTTCTCTGATCCTAAGCTCTAGCTGGATTATTGGTGAATTTTCTAGGATTTTCATGATTGGCCTACCAATAAAGATGGAGTAAGTGGAATTTTCAGGTAGGTCAAAGATATGGAAATCCAAGAAAAGTTCAGGGTCGTTAATCTTAACGGGTGTGACCCGCAAGATCCCTAAATAGTCAAGGATCCTTCCCGATGTGAACCTTAAACGTTTCTGAGATAATGACCATGGTACATCGGGGAGTTGCGCTCGCACCAAAGAGCTAGAGATTATGTTGATTCCGAGGCTTGGGTCGTACCCGATTTCTCTGTCATTGCCCATAACTTCATAGAATATGCTTCTGATCCTTTTGGGCATTTTGACAACCTCGATCGAGGCTTCGGCCTCGTCTAGCCATTCCCGACTTTTGATGGCAGAGAGACGGCCTAAGTACTCTCTTTGATATTCTAGTGCTTCATTGTCGGGTGGTGGATCCTTTTGCTCTACACATTGTCCCCGTGGGAAACGTATGGCACAGTCGATGTCATCGAGTAGACCATCGTCAAAATCGTAGGGAGTGGTGTAGAGTGAAGGATAGTAGTTCAGGCTAGAGTAAGCTTGTGGTTCGAATTGAGCATCGGGTTCTGATGGAATGGAAGAGCTAGTTGGTTTGGATTGGGACTGTACTGGCTCTTTAGGTTTAGGCTGCTTCTCTTCTTCATCAGGGAGTTCGTCATAGACTCCAGTGTAGGGAGTGTCGTCCAGGATGCGCTCCAGGACTATCCTCGCTTCACTAGGAGTCAAATGAAAAAACGACCCTTTTGAAGCAGAGTCCAAGAAAGTGGTGGCTACGGGACAGAGGCCAAGGCTGAAATGTTGGAGAATGATAGGTTCAGATAGGCCTAGGTCTGGTCTGGATGCCAAGATTTTCTTGAAACGAGCCCAGGCAGCTCCTAACGACTCTCCCTCTAATTGCTTAAAGGTAAGAACTTCGATTCGGAGGCTGGCTACCTTGGAAATTGGGAAGAAATTTAGGCAGAATTTCTCTCTGAGAGTTTCCCAACTCCCTTCCATAGTACCAACAGCCAGAGAGTACCATTTCTTCACTCCTCCCGTTAATGAGAACGGGAATAGCTTCCATTTGAGTGTCTCTTGTGTCATGCCCGCAATGGTCAGGCACGAGCAGAGTTGCTCAAACTCGCACAAATGCGCGTATGGACTCTCGGCCTTCGTTCGTGAGAACGATTGCTCACGAACCATGGCTATGAAGCCGGGACGTAGCTCATAGCCGGGTGTGGATATGGGATGTGATGGTGGTGGTGGCTCCAAACAAGCGCCCTTTGGAGCCGAGTGTTGGCGTAAGGTAAGAGTGGGATCCATATGGATGGTGGATGGTGGTGGAATACACGGACAACTTGGGTTCGGAATCAGAACAGCTACCGTTCCCCGGCAACGGCGCCAGAAAGCTTGTTGGCACTCCTTACGGCCTACAGATAAATCCGCAAGCGGACGGATACCGATGTAGCTTTCACCCGGGAGTATTCCAAGGTATCGATTTCCACGGGGAACGAGAAGTGTACTAATCCTAAACTAAGTTGTCCTAGGTAGATGGAGTGGATGAATGAAATGGATGAGGTGGATGACGACAACAAGGAGAGAAGAGAAGAGGTAGGAGGGTAGAGAGGGTACAGGTCTGGTAAGGGTATTCTACCGATTGACTGAGCAGAGCAGAAGATACAGATAGATACTTGCTTCGGGACTATAGAGCCTCCGACACACAGAAAGGGATGAGAAGGGGTGCCGGTTAACCTGAACCTTGGATCCTAGGACATCGGAACTAACGTGATGGACTACGAAGACCGAAAGGGCTTTCACCACCTTACGGCTACCACCTCCGTTGCGACGGGCAGAAACTAAGGTTACTGGCAAGTCAAGGAACCACTCCTACACTAGTCAATAACTACTTATCTCCTATAGCAAGATAAGCACCCAAGGTAAGCAACCAGTATATAGTTATACCAATCAACTAAGCTTTGAACGAAGAACGAGACAAGTATATAGATTTAAGAACTGAATGCTCAATTAATCAGAAAGGGATACAAGAGTTACCAGACATGACCCGGATGTCACTCGAAGCAGAGCCGCATCCGTAGAGGTACAGCGGGAAGAGGGGCCGACACTCCGGCTCCTCTCTGGGACGCTCACCTCTCCTCTCTCCCTATTCTACTGATACAAGTGGAGGAACTTGGCAACGCTCACTCTATTCTTGTGTTGTGTTTGATACAAGGTGTATGCCACTGCTTATATAGGTGTCCTAAGGCAGTTTGGAGTGGAGTAACCGCCAAGGGATCCAGCGGATATTCCCTGTTGATTCGGGCGAAGAGACCGGGTTCGGCCGAACAGGTCGGTTCGGCCGAACCCTTGGATCCACCACCTTGGCTCTGGACGGCATGGATGCACTCCTGGAGGCAGTTGGTGCATTGGGGGCGGTTCGGCCGAAATGGTGGGTTCGGCCGAACTGGGCTTTCTGCCCAGAACGCCCCCTGTGCACCACCTCTTGCTCCTGGACCCCTTGGGCTGGCCTCTGGTGCTTGGGTTTGAGTTGATTCGGCCCAGGATGACGTGTCGGTGCTCCGGGATGTGTTGGCGGTCGTCCTACATGGCTTGCATAGTCGTTGCTTGGTTGTTGTAGACGTGGACGGCTCCCGGCGGCCTGTACGGCTAAGGGGGGTAACCGGCCGAACAGGTCGTTCGGCCGATTCAGTCTTTTCCGACCCCTGTAGCACGTATTTCGCAATGTTGTACCTGCACAAGCGACACTCACCAAAACTCATGGAACTCCATTAGAAATAAAATCTAAGTACATGGAATGTTGCATAGTCTCTCATTTATTCCCGCGTATTGGTGGTCGAATTTGGGTTGTAACGACCGCCAACATCCACCTCATAGCGCAGGTCATTATTCTCCTCCACGACCTGATGCATGTCAGCATGCAGTTTGGCTATGTAGGAGATCTTCTGCCCCGCCATTTCTCTTAATTGCTGCCAATAAAAATACACACAATGTGATATATGCACAAACGCGTGAAAGGAATCAGAAAGCTCAGGAGCAAGTCAACTTACCCATTGGACGGTGAGTCCCCTGGACATGTGGAGCTCGAGGGTAGTTGCGAGGGTGCTCTGCAAAGTAGAGCCGGCTTGCTGGTACACTTGCCACAGCTCCCGCTCTGCCTCTGTGTCGTCTAGCAGCGTCGGTGGGAGCCCAGGAAGGTAGAGTCCCAGTTATCCCAAGTGTCACCACGCACCGAGGTCCCTGCCGGGGGGATGGGCACGACTTCAGCGTCCTCCTCAGCGGTGGCCACTGGCGCCGGTGGTGAGGACTGGTCACCACCCCCGCCCTCGAGGAGTGGGACCCACCCACGGAGCGGTCCAGGGGCACCGCGTCCGCTGCCTCGAGACCCGGCACTGCCACCTCCACAGACGGGGCCACCTCCATGGGAAGATCCAGGGCAACGACGACCGGAGCCTCGACCTTCGCCGCCTCGACCATAGCTTCATGATCATCGGCCCCGCCATCAGCTATCCGGGCCGCGTCCCCAGCGTGATCTGGGCCCGCCTGGCCTGTGGCATCGCTCGCAGGCGCGGGCACTTCTTCTCCTCCCCTGATGGTGGTAGGAGCCAGCTCCTCCGTGTGGCTGGTGACCCCGGCACCTGCAACATCTCCCACGCGGAGCCCTCGTCTCATGCACTCCACCCCTTGCGCCAGCGCCGCTTGGTACCGGGCGACGACCGCCTCGGCTGACCGAGGTGCTCCGATCGTGGGCTACCACGTGCGGCCACCACATGCGGCGTGGCGCGCGCTCCCGATTTGAGTGCCTTTGTGGGCGCGAGTGAGGGGAAGGAGGGCGTTGCGGTCCACCTGACAGGGTTATTCAGTCAAAGACCAACAAAAGGAAAACATAAATCGGATAACGAACAAGAGTAGGACGAATCATACCGAGTAAGTCCCGCCGGCTTGCGCTTCTTAGATCCGCTCGGGGGCTGTGCACCCCTCGAGCTGGATTGGGCCCTCGACGGTGCCGCGGAGGCAGGCACGACGGGCGTCCATGCCATCAAAGGCACCGACGTGTCGAGGATCACCCCGCCTGCCACCCACGCTAGCGTGGTCTGGGTCTGCACCGTCGTAGGCGTGGACTCCTCCTACTCCATAACGGACGGCAGCGGGGGTCCCGCGAGATCCTTGAACGAGTCATCGTCTGGCTCGAGGGTACTCTCCGGGGTTGTCAGTGGGGAGCGACCCTCCCTGGACCGCTTTCGGTTCTCCTTCTCGTGTGCGGTCTCCCGCCGCTAGTTCCGCTCGCGCCTCTTCTTCTCGGCGCCCTTCTATGCCTTTTGCCTCTCGACAAGAAGGCGGTTTGCCTCGCGGACCTCAGGAAGTGGGGGATCCTATCGATACCCCTTGCGGGACAACCCCTGAGATCACCACCAGAATCAGAAACGCAAATCAGGCATAAAATGAATCGAATTGACGAGATTGGAATCAAACAACTTACAAATTGGAGATGACCCTCCTCAGGATGCATCTTGATGGCCCACAGCACAACGTCAGAGCAGTCCATCTTGTTGCACTCCACTGCGTGCTTTGCCCTCTGGCCTGCGTGCCCGGGGGCGAGCAGCTCCTCCATCATGCGAGAGCCCTCGAAGGGCACCCCCGGCTTCAGATCTTAGATGGGGAGCTTTCGCTCCATCAGTGGGGCCACCCTCTAACGGTGGAAGTTTGCGATTACAGCCACCGCGGTCAGCCCCTCCCTCGCCAAGGAGCGCAATGCATCAGTGAAGACCACAAGCTTGGCCTGGCGCTCGGGAGGGGACACGTCGTGTGACCAGGAGATTGACTTCTCCCGCAGCACTTTGCCAGTGTACGCCAGGAGTCGGCCATCGTCGTTGCGCAGGTAGAACCACCCCTTGTCCAAATATTGATTGTTGGAGGTCATCGTGTAGGGGACATAGAGATGTTTCCTATTCTCCTGAGCATGGATGGCGAGGCCATCGGCGCGGACAGCCTTCCACACTCCCCTCATTTCGCTGGCAGTCGTGTGGAGCTCACCCCAGAAGAGGTGAACCCACAAGTCCCAATGCGCTTTGACCCCCAAGTACCCCTCGCAGATGGCGACGAAGACTACCGCTTGTGAGATCGCGTTGGGGGCGAAGTTGTGCAGCTCCACCTTGTAGTGGTGGCACAGCCCCCGGACGAATCACCCCGCGGGGGTGCCAAACCCCCGCTCGTGCAGCCACGCCAGGCTGTCGACGTAGCCCGGCGTGGAGTTTGACTCCCCGTGCGACGGCGGCGGAGCAATCCACTCCGGCTTCTCCGGAGTTGAGATCTTGGGCAGCAGCCCGACCTCGGCAAGGCTCCTGAGGTAGTGCACATCCGCGGTGGACGGGCTCCATGGCATAGAGTCCCTAATCTCTACCATGGTGGCGGGGGAAGGGAGGTGGAACAAGTCTCAGCGGCGCACTCATGCGGGATCTCTCTCTCCTTCCTCGCGGCAGAGCTCAGGAAAGCAAAAGCAGGGGCGATGGCAAATGGTTAAGGAAAGGAGAACAACCTCTCTGACTCCTCGTTTTATACCCGGGTGCAATCAATGCGGTGGGTGCCGCTGTCACTGACGAATGGGCACCATCTGGGAGTAAAAACCCATGTGCTCGCAATCCAAGCGAGACTATAGCGTGTCTCTTCAAAACCGCTTGTGCGTGCATCGCTCTTGCATAAAAAGGCGTGTCCGCCCCGACTGCCCCAGGCCACATCAGCCACGTCTGCGCGCACGACTCAGTCAAGCCGAAGACCCAGCGAGAAAATCTCTTTGGGAGTACCTTCCAAAGTAAGGCACCTCCTCGTGAGGCCCTACTGATCTGGGGTTCGAAGCCTGGCCCATCGAGTGTTCGACAGGCACCCCAGGTCAACACGGTTAGGGGCAACCTGGGGTGCTCGATCGAGCCTATCCTCAAACACGGAGTTCGGGGGCACCCAGTGTTGTGTTCAAGGCCAGACAAAGGTAGCTAGACCGAGGGATCCCAATGAGGGAGAGCAACGAGCCCTCGACCCCTATCGAATGGGGTCGAGCCCTGCCTAGCAAACCTTTGCAAGTGCTTTCATGAGACGTGTCTCCGGACCACTAAGCCGACCCTTATCGAATGGGGCACGGACGTCCACTTGAACCACCTGTCATTCCTTGTCTATCTGCCAAGGCTCGTCTTCAGCGACCTTCTCATCTAGGTTGTTCAATTTCCAGCATGTTTATGCTAGCTTTTCTTTTAGGTTCTACAACTGTGGGCTCCTCTTCTTCCTCCTCATCGAAATGTTCCATCACATGGCTCTCTGTTGGTGGGTTTAGAGAATTTTGCTTGTGATACTCTTGGAAAGGGAACCCTTGGGTGAGGAAAGGTCTTTGGGTGGCCATGGTGGCTAGGTATGTTGGCTCTATGTTCGGGAAGGTGACAGAGGAGGACGACAGTCTCCAGAATAAATCGAGAAGACTCGATCGAAAGACAACTTTCCCGATGTTTTCCTCACGACTCCGAGATAGAATGGGATAGACATAGGATCTAAGATTCGAATGGATGCGCATGGGCCAAGGGTTGCCTTCGGCCGAACAATGGTTTGGCCGAAGTGGCCCAGTTTACCCGAACCAAAGTGGGTTGGTATGCCCAGGGTGCACAAAAGAGCCTAGTTCTCTAGTGCCTACCCATCTCATTGATGACGTTTTGCAGAATGTTCTTGATCTGCGTGTTGGATGTTCTGCTTGACCTCAAGTTTAGGGGTGATAAGGTATGGCTATAAAAATGCGGCTCCCCCAAACTTGAATATTACAGGAGCAGATATGGGTCGTCCCATAGGTGAAGTCTGCTCTCGTAAACCAATCTTTTCCTATTTTCACATGATGGGACGTACCCAGACACCATGAAGTTGACTATGTTGGTGTACCACGGCTCTAGTATTGTGACCTTGAGGAGCGTATCATCCCGTAAGAAATCATCAATGAGGTGATCTAACGGGACTTGTATCCAAGACAAACCCAACGGATGAGTCTCGGTTTTGCATCCTATTTGGTCAAAAGATACTTCAGAGCAGCATGGTCTGAATAGACTATGACATTTGCCCCAACTTGGTAGGACCAGAATTTGTCTATAACAAACACAACTACTAAGAGTCCTTTTCCGTGGTTGTGTAGTTGAGTTGGGGCCAGTGAACGTTATGCTAGCGTATGAGATAGCATAAAGCTTCTTGTCCTTGGTTTGGCCCACAACAGCTCCTACGGCATAATCGCTCACATCACACATGATTTCTAGTGGGATGCTCCAGGCGGGAGGCTGGATGATGGGAGCGAAATTAAGTGCTTTCTTGAGGGTGTGAAAGGAAGCATAGCACTCTTTATCAAAGATGAGAGGGGTTTCCTTGGCTAGGAGATTAGTTAACAACCGGGCTATTAGAGAGAAATTTTTGATGAAACACCTATAAAGCTCGGCGTGGACAAGGAGACTACGAATCCCCTTTATGTTGGTGGGAAGTGTAGGCATAATGTCATGTTTTGGAGTAGGATAGGGGAAGATGATTGCTTCTGACTTTGAATCTAGTCTTTCCTCGGTCAAAGACAAATCTTCGTGACACTTTCCTTGCGACCCCAAGATAAGATGAGATAGGGATATAATGTGTGTGATGATTACTAGTAATCCCTTCTAAATCTTGGATAGAGTGATCTTTCTCCAGAACAATGAGAATATGTTGAGTTTCAACATCAGAGGGCATGTCACTAATGGTCACTGGAGTTTGTTTGTCCCTAAAGAGGAAGGCATCCTTCTGTCCAGAGGGAAGAGGCTTAGGCTCGATTGGAGGATGAATTTCTTCTACCTCCATAAAGAATTGGGCATCTTCTTCTAGGATAGGTTGCTCTAAGTCTGCCAGAGTTGTTGACATGACTTCCTCTACAGGGTCAGGATCAGGGTCCGTCACTATTTGTGGGTTCAAGGAATAGGAATAAGAGACTGGAACAGGTTCTTCTCCGATCCTAAGTTCTACTATCTGGTTTGTTGGTGAATTTTCCAGGATTTTCATGATTGGCCTACCAATAAAGATGGAATGTGTCGAATCATTGGGCAGGTCAAAGATATGGAAACCAGGAAAAGTTTAGGGTCATTAATCTTAACGGGTGTGACCCGCAAGATCCCTAAACAATCGAGGATCCTTCCCGATGTGAACCTTAGACGTTTTTGAGATGATGACCATGGTTCATTGAGGAGTTGAGCTCGCACCAAAGAGCTAGATATTATGTTGATTCCGAGGCCCGGGTCGTACCCGATTTCCTTATCTATGCCCATAACTTCACAAGAGATTGTTCGGATTCTCTTGGGCATCTTAACGACCTCGATTGAGGCTTCAGCCTCGTCTAGCCATTTCCAACTCATGATGGCAGAGAGACGTCCTAACTACTCTCTCTGATATTCTAGTGCTTCCTTGTCGGCTAGTGGATCCTTTTGCTCTACACATTGTTCGTTGTTGCACTCCCTACGTTATCGAATAGATCATCGTCAAAATCGTATGGAGTGGTGTAGAGTGGATGATAGTAGTCCAGGCTAGAATATAGTGGTGGTTCGAAATGAGCATCGGGTTTTGATGGAACGGAAGACCTGATAGATCTGGATTGTAAATGTATAGGCTCTTTAGGTTTAGGCTATTTCTCTTCTTCATCGGGGTGTTCGTCATAGACTCCAGTGTAGGGAGTGTCATCCAGGATACGATCCAAGATTATCCTCGCTTCACTGGGAACCAAATGAGAAAACGACCCCCTGAAGCTGAGTTCAAGAAAGTGGTGGCTACGGGCAGAGGCCAAGGCTGAAATGTTGTAGAATGATAGGTTCTGATAAGCCTAGGTCGGGTCCATATGCCAAAATTTGCTTGAAACGAGCCCACACAGCTCCTAACGATTCTCCCTCTAATTGCTTAAAGGTAAGAACTTCGATTTGAAAGCTGGGAAGAAATTTAGACAGAATTTCTCTCTAAGAAGTGCACAACTCCCCTCCATGTTACCGACAGATAGAGAGTACCATTTCTTTGCTCCTCCCGTTAAGGAAAATGGAAATAGCCTCCATTTGAGCGTCTCTTGTGACATGCCCGCAATGACGAGACATGAACAGAGCTGCTCAAATTCTCGCAAATGCGAGTATGGACTCTCATCTTTCATTCCTGAGAACGTTTGCTCTCGAACCATGGCTATGAAACCGGGACGCAGCTCATAGCCGGGTGTGTGGATAGGATGTGATGATGGTGGTGGCTCCAAACAATCGCCCTTTGGAGCCGAATAATGGCGTAAGGTAAGAGTGGAATCCATATGGTGGATGGGATGGTGTGATACACAGACAGCTTGGGTTCGGAATCAGAACAGCTACCGTTCCCCAGCAACGGCGCAAGAAAGCTTGTTGGCACTCCTTACGACCTACAGATAAATCCGCAAGCGGACGGATACCAATGTAGCTTTCACCCAGGAGTATTCCAGGGTATCGATTTGCATGAGGAACGAGAAGTGAACTAATTCTAAACTAAGTTGTCCTAGGTGTCACACCCGGTTTTAAAGGCAAAACCAGGTGCATCTCATATGTGCGCCAGGATCAGTTTACACACATATGGTAGACGTCACAAGTGAATATCCATAACCATGCATAACGAAAGAGTATTATAGTGCATTTATTACAATCTCAGAGTTGACTCAAATGTCATAGCGGAAGACTTAAATAAACGTTCATCTAACGTTGCAAAAGTGACTCCAACTCCACAGGCATTGACTGGGGGAGACTCGCCTAGAACTCCTCAAAATCAGTAGTGAAATCCTCAAAATTCTCCCAATCTGAGCAGCATTCCGGGTGTAGTTGATGCAATAAAAGAAAGAAAGAAAACAAGCATGAGCACATGACGTACTCAGCAAATGTAATATGACATACAAGGCTGAGGCAAAAAGGTTGGCTAACCATACTGCAGTAAGCACTTTTAGTTGGTCAAGTTTTATTAAGCAACTATTTACTAGCAAATGAAAGTATATACCACCCACAAATTAATGAATGTCCTATTCCCAACATATTCATATAACCACGATTTAGATTATGTTCAAGTATGATTATCATGTAAGGGTCCAGGCCGCTCTTGACCGTGAGCACGGCTGTTATAACAGTTTTACACTCTGCAGAGGTTGTACACTTTCACCATAACCCGCGTAAAAAGTTCAAAAGAACTTTAAACCCAACCATGCCGAGGGGGCCAATCCTCTTAAATCACACTACCGAGGTATGACCGCATAGGGACGCTACGAGGCCTTTACAAAGATTCCTTAGTAAATAGTAACCCGCTAAGGTTTTCGGTTCAAAAGCAAAGCATAACCCTCCCTAATGAGATCTGTCTCTTACCAAAGCCCACAGCTCAAGAGGACCGAGCTATACCCCGTCAACCGCCGCGCCTCTTGCCCCTTTCGGGTAAGGTTACTGTCCACTAAAGTCCCTAATTAGTTAGCCAAGACCAGAGCCATATGGTACTTATGGTTGCACTGTTTTCCTGGGTGGTACTCCATGTTCCAATTAAAAAGATATGATCTTGCCAATTAATTATTTAAAAGAGTATATGGAACATAGAGTAGGGGTTCATTTAACCAATCCCAGTTGAGCAAACTAAGCATCATCTACCATCAAAATTAATTAAGTAACCCAGTTTCAGGGATAGGAAAAATATAGTGGCTAGGCAAATCCTTAAATAGGAACCCATCAAATTAAGACACATGCACGGGTGGTGAAATTAATAATTATTAGGATTTTTGCATGACATAATACACTTGCCTTCTTCCCAACTCGGTTGCTGCTCAAATCCTTCTCCAAATCCTCGAACTGGTCGTGTCCTAATCGCATCACACATTCACATGCAAAGAAACAATACAACAAATAAGAAACAATACACCAAACAATTCCAACAGAAGAAAACAACAGCACAAAACTAATCTACATGTTACAACGAACGCGTGAGCGTGAGAATCACTAAAATCGGAGTTAAAACGCAAAAGATATGGCTTTTCTAAGGTTCAGGGGCTTGCTGGCAAAGTTTTAAGAGTTCCAGGGGCTTAACTGCGAAAAACCAGGGGCTAAAACATAATTTTGTATAAAACTACGAGGGCTAAACCATAAAATAACAGGGGCTGGACTGCGGGTGCTATTTTAAAACTTGCAGGGGCTAAAATAGAAGAAAACAGGACCTAAATTGAAATATTTTTGAACTAACTAGGACCGCGGGTTGATTTTGAAAACTTGGAGGGCTCTTTTGCAAAATTGACAGCGCTGACCGATACGCGGTCAGTTTGACTCGGGGCTCGGGCTGACGTGGTGCGTTGGATCTTAATCCGACGGCTCAAAACAGATCGTCCGAAGGGGTGACGTCGGCGACGACGGTCGCGGCGGCGTCGCTCGCTCCCGCGGCGGAGCTTCGCTGGCGACCCTCAAAATCGCGCTACTGTGCACTAGACCCTGAGGGAGTTGGCCGAGGAGGAAGAGGGGAGGATGGCGAGCTCACGCCAAGGGTTCTTGACGACGGGAGAGCGACGACGGCGGCCGGCGACGATCGATGGCGGACGACGGCGTTGTGACAACGACGGCGAGCCAAATTAGCGTGGCAAAGCGAAGGAAATGAAGCGCGGGCGACGCGGGAGGGTTCCTCACCTCCTTGCGAACCTCCTACGGTGGTTCCGTTCGAAGGAAAGGTGGCGGCGGTGCGAATCGGCGACGGCGGCGCGAAGCTTCAACGGCGGCGGCGCGGGCGCTAGGGTTGCGGGCTCGGTTGGGTTTGGAGGAGAGGCAAAGGCGGCGGCCGCAATATATAGGCCCGGGATGGGGGCTCGGGCCCTCACCTAGGCGTGCATGCCCGGGTTGGACACGGCGGCGCGTCGGAAGCGGACTCGGGGAAGAGTCCGTCCTGGGGAAGACGAACCCGATAGGTGGGTCCCACCTGTCGGCGAGAGAGAGAAAGAGATGAGAGGAGAAGTGGAGCGGGCCGGCGCTGGGCTGAAAGTGGAGAAGCAGGCCGAGGAAAAGGAATCGGGCCGGGGAAAAAGAAAGAAGTAGAGGGGCAAAGTTGGACCGGGCCAAGAGTTGGAAGGGCAAAAGCGAACTCAGCCTATTTAACTTTTCTAAAACTCAAACAAAAGCAAATCAAATTCGAATTTAAATAGAATTTAAATTCCAACTTGATTTACTAGCAACCAAAAATATATGCAACAACATGAATGCAACAAAAACTTATTTTGACTAAAATAATTATTTAATGTGATATTTAAATTGATAAAAAGGCTAGAAATTCCAATTAAATCCTAGAAAATTTATTTAAGCCTTAATAAATCCTAGAAAAATTCAGAGGGTTGCTACAATTTAATTGTGATGAATTTTAGGGTGTTACAAACCTACCCCTCTTAAAAAGAATCTCGTCCTCGAGATTCGGATGGATTAGAGAAAATCTGAGGGAACTCTGCCACCAACTCATCCTCGCTTTCCTCGTGATGACTCCACTGAACTTTACACATCTTAATCACTTTACTCCTAGTAACTCTTTCCACAGTTTCCAAAATTTTAGCTGGATATTCCATATAAGTCAGATCATCTTGCACATTGAACTCATCCAAGGGTAATTCTTCCTCAGGCACTCTAAGACACTTCTTCAACTGAGAGATATGAAACACGTCATGCACATCAGACAATCTGGCTGGCAACTCCAATTGATAAGCAACCTCACCTTTTTTATCAACAATCTTGAAAGGTCCAATGAAACGAGGAGATAATTTACCTTTCACCTTAAACCTTCTCAAGCCTCGAATAGGAGATACTTTCAGATACACATAATCACCCACCTCAAAGGTTAGCTCTCTCCTTCTTGTATCTGCATAGCTCTTCTGCCTGGACTGAGCCGTTCTCAAATTCTCTCTGATAATCTGAACCTGTCTCTCAGCTTCCTGCAAAATCTCTGGCCCAAACAGCTGACTTTCACCTGTTTCACTCCAATACAAAGGTGTCCTGCACTTTCTACCATAAAGCGCTTTGAAGGGGGCCATCTTTAGACTTGCCTGATAACTGTTGTTATTTGAGAACTCTGCATATGGAAGACTCTTATCCCAACTGCCTCCATGCTTCAAAGAACAAGCTCTCAACATATCCTCCAAAATCTGATTAGTCCTCTCTGTCTGACCATCTGTCTGAGGATGATATGCAGAACTGAAATTCAACTTTGTATCCATAGACTCATGCAACTTCTGCCAGAATCTAGATGTAAACTGAGTACCTCTATCAGACACTATCTTTTTAGGTACACCATGGAGACAAACAATTCTGGACATGTATAACTCTGCTAACTTAGCGCTAGTATAAGTAGTGTGAACGGGTATAAAGTGAGCTACCTTAGTTAATCTGTCCACAATAACCCATATGGAGTCATATCCTCCTCGAGTGCGGGGTAACCCAACAATGAAATCCATACTGATTTCTTCTCACTTCCATTCAGGTACCTTGAGTGGCTGAAGCAAACCGGCTGGTCTCTGGTGTTCAGCCTTAACTTTCTGACA
Organism: Echinochloa phyllopogon; assembly: GCA_033239725.1. Lineage (NCBI taxonomy): Eukaryota > Viridiplantae > Streptophyta > Magnoliopsida > Poales > Poaceae > Echinochloa > Echinochloa phyllopogon. Next base: position 8,290,968 of record BTCW01000016.1, on the reverse strand, counting down.
AACATCGCACAATGCCACATGGGCAGCCACATCCCTTTTTAGTCCATACCACCAATACCTTTGCTTCAGATCCTGGTACATCTTGATGCTTCCAGGATGAATAGAATATGCGGAATCATGAGCTTCCCTCAATATCTGCTCTCTGAGAGACTCGATATCCGGTACACATATCCTCTTTCTAAACCAAATTGTACCTTGATCATCTTCGGTGAAGTCGGGAGCTTTCCCTGCTAACATGGTTTCCTTGATTTCCTTTATCTTCTCATCAGTAAGCTGACCCTTCCGAATTTCTTGCTCCAGTGTAGACTCAACTTCCATTGTCACACCTTCTGTCTGATTCAGGAATCCCAAGTTCAGCTTTTCCATCTCTGCAAGCAACTCAGCTGGTAACTGGCGACCAAACTTTGCATTTACTTGTGACTTCCTACTCAACGCATCAACAACCAAATTAGCCTTGCCAGGATGATAGTTGATCCCCAGATCAGAATCCTTGATCAACTCCAACCATCTTCTCTGTCTCAAGTTCAGATCCTTCTGAGTAAATATGTACTTCAGGCTTTTGTGATCAGTATACAGCTCACATCTGTTACCTAGAATATAGTGCCTCTAGATCTTCAAGGCATGGACAACAGCTGCAAGTTCCAGATCATGAGTAGGATAGTTCAGCTCGTGCTTCCTCAACTGCCTGGATGCATAGGCTATAACTCTGCCTTCCTGCATGAGCACACACCCAAGACCTCTACGAGAAGCATCACAATATATATCAAAGTTCTTGTGAATATCTGGCATAGCAAGCACTGGGGCTGTAGTCAACTTCCTTCTCAACTCTTCAAAACTGGCCTGACACGCTTCTGACCAAACAAACTCCTTGCCCTTCTCTAATAGCGAAGTAAGAGGTTTCACTATTTTAGAAAAGCCTTCAATGAATCTCCTGTAATATCCAGCCAATCCCAGAAAACTTCTGATCTCAGAGACTGTGGTAGGAGGTTCCCAATCCAACACATCCTTGACTTTACTTGGATCCACTGCAATACCTCCATCAGTAACAACATAACCAAGAAAAGACACTTGATTCAACCAAAACTCACATTTACTAAACTTGGCATACAACTGGTTCTCTCTAAGAGTCTGCAGCACCAACCTCAAATGTTGTTCGTGCTCTTCCTCATTCTTAGAGTAAACCAGAATATCATCAATAAACACCACCACAAATTTATCCAAGTACTCCATGAACACCTTATTCATCAGGTACATAAAGTAGGCGGGTGCATTTGTCAATCCAAACGACATCACAGTATACTCATACAACCCATACCTGGTGGTGAATGTTGTTTTAGGAATGTCGGAACGCCTGATCCTCAACTGATGGTAGCCAGATCTCAAGTCAATCTTGGAGAAAACCTTAGCTCCTCTCAACTGATCAAATAAGTCTTCAATTCTGGGCAATGGGTACTTATTCTTGATGGTTACCTCATTCAATGAACGATAATCCACACACATCCTCAGAGTACCATCCTTTTTACCCACAAAAATTACAGGTGCTCCCCAAGGTGAAGAGCTAGGACGAATGTAACCTTTATCCAACAATTCCTTAAGTTGTTTCTTAAGTTCTTCTAGTTCATTAACAACCATTCTATAGGGTCTTTTAGAAATAGGAGCAGTACCAGGTAAAACCTCAATAATAAACTCAATGTCTCGGTCGGGTGGCATACCTGGCAAATCATCTGCGAAGACATCCGGAAACTCACAGACAACTCTGATATCCTCCAAAGGAACACCGCTGGCCTGATTCACTGAGTAGGTTGAAGCTGAGGGTTGAGTGGCTCCGAATTCAATCTTCTCTCCCTGAGGGCTAGTCAACAACACGGACCTCTTGGCACACTGAATCACCGCATTAAAAGTAGCTAACCATCCCATTCCAAGTATGACATCAATTCCCTCAGAGTTCAGGACTATCAAATCAGCAGGAAAGTCTACCCCAACTATTTTTAGATTAACTCGGGGACAGATAAAATTGGCTTTCATGTTTCCACCAGGAGAGCTAACTAGCATGGAATTTTTCATAGGGACCATAAATATATTATACTTAGCTACGTACTGAGCAGTAATAAAAGAATGAGATACTCCAGAGTTGAATAAAACCGATGCAGGGGCTGAGTTGATGAGGAACATACCAAGCACCACATCCTGGGCCTCCTGCGCGGACTCTGCAGCAACATGGTTCACCTTGCCCCGCATCTGATTCTGCTGGCCCTTGTTGCTCTGGGGCGTCGGGTTCACATTCCTATTCTGCTGCTGAGGGGTATTCTGCATAGGTGCACTGCCACTCTGGCGCTGTGGGGTCTGAGCATTCCTCTTAGGACAGTTGTGGGCAAAGTGGCTGGGATCTCCACAAATGTAGCAGGTACGGGGAGTAGGAGCACTGCCTGGTGCAAGGGTCTTCACTGGAGTCTGAGCCGGGGTGGTCTGACGGTTCTGCTGAAATGCTGGACGCTGAGGTGGAGGTGCTGACCGCTGACCCTGACTCTGCACAAAGTTACTCCCTTGCCCACCAAAACGAACGGGCATGTTCTGCTGAGGCTGCTGAAAGCGAGGGCGGGTGTTACTGCTTGACTGTCCTGAGGCCATGAACTTCCTCTTCTGCTCTCCCAACTCACGACGCTTGCTCTCCAAGCCAATAGCCTTATCCAGCAGCTTCTGAAATGTTGGGAAGGTATGAGACATGAGTTGATATTGGAGCGGCGGGATCAATCCTTCCAGAAATCGCTCCTCCTTCAGCTCATCATCCTTCACCTCATCTGGGGCGTAATGGGACAGCTGAATGAACTTATCCCGGTACTCGCTGACGGTCATCCCACCTTGCTTGAGTGAGAGGAACTCCTTCTTCTTCAGCTTCATGACACCAGCAGGAATATGGTGGCTCCTGAAGTTGGTCCTAAACTCCTGCCAGGTGATAGCATCAGGGGTGGCATGAGTAGCAAGATAAGCATCCCACCAATCTGAAGCTGATCCTTCCAAGCGACTTGAGGCATACAGGACCTTCTCCCTGTCATTGCACTGAGCCATATCTAGCTTCTTCTCAACAGTCTTCAGCCAATCATCAGCATCAAGTGGATCTGCAGAGTGGGAGTAGGTAGGAGGTTTGTGATTCATGAACTCCCGGTGCTTGTCTCTCGGCTGGTTGTTGTTGTTGTTGTTGTTCTGTGCTTGCATGGCTGCCATGGTATTAGCCATGCCCTAGAGAATCTGAGTCTGGTTGGCGAGGATCTGATCCATTGCTACGGATGCTTGATTCGGCGGAGGATTTGGATTGGGGTTGGCACGTCCCTGACGATTCATAGGTGGTTGATCCACTCCACTTCCAGACCTGGTGTTCACCATCTGATGGTTAGGAACATGAGGTTCAGAGGGTGGTAAAAAGATATAACTCAAATCATGAACAGATAAGAGTTAATGTAGAACGAGTTGCCAAAGACGGGCAAATCAAATTCTGAAACAGATTCTGTTCGTCCTAATTAAATAGTTGTAACTCTCATTCTGTGTATCCAAAAATCATGATCTTTTGTCTGAACGTAGAATAAAATTCTGAAACTAACCCAACTTGAATCACCTCCATCGGAGTTTTGTGGCTCGAGGTATAGAATAAACAAGACAGCTGTGCCAGGACCACGGAACCGATTCTGGTTACTCCAATAAAACCATTATATCTCTCTGCCAGAACCTCCAAAAATCACGAAAAATTCCCAGAACCTAGGTTATCAAGTCCTTAATCCAACCCAACTTGATTTACGTCAAACGGTGTTCTGAAGCTCCAGAAACAATTCGGACAGTACCAGGATATCATGCAGCAGCGAGAACAGATTGTCGCATAACATGATTTATATGAGGGGTACAATTATATGGATATAGTGATAGTTAAGGGCTAAGATCAGAGACCAAGATAAACCCAAACTAACTAAATTTATTTATTTAATAATTACTTAATTGTGGTCATCACTCCACAATTAAGTTCAATCATTACAAAGATCCAAATCACACACTTAGCACAAAAGCAAACATCTCTACCACACTTTTAAACCAAACTAAATCACAGGCTACGCACGAGTCTCAACGATTCTAAACGTACTGAACTAACAAAAGAGAGGGTATCCTATCTTAATAGGTATGATGATGCAACTAGACGATCCACCAAGCACTCTCTAGCGGGGCGGTGAATGTCCCATCAACCCTTCTATATCTTCATCCAAGGGCAGAAGTGCTTCTCCCTTGAGTTCAGCTATCAGCCTCTTGTTCTTCCTTCGTTCAGCAGCGAGTTCTTCACGCACTTCTTGTAGCTCTCTTGTGGTGTCATCGGCGTGCACGTTGAGCATCTGGGTGAACGCCACCTGGACGTTTAGTGTAGAGTTTACAACCCCAGTTGGAGTGCCTTGCTACCTTCGAGGAAGATATGCCCAAGCAGTGTGACGTACTTCAGCAGCCTCCTCATGACAAAGCACAGAAAGTGCCGGCCTGGCTGCATCCTGGATTCCAGCTTCGAAGGTTGATCTCATGGCGATGGCATGGTGCACTGCAGCCTCTTTGGTTCCTCCATACTCATAATCAGGCTCCCGGATGTATACAGTGACATCCCAGTCCTCTGGGTAATTTGGATGTGTCCTCCTTCGTCCACGATATTCTATCTCCACTGGGTAGTTTAGACTTTCGAAGAGCATTCGAAGCATCATCGGAAACCCACTGTTGCCTCCGTCGTGGTGGTGAAAAGTCACTACCCACATGTCAGGCGGCGGAGAGGGTCCTTCACTTCCTTCAGATCCAGCTGGAGCATTCCCTCCTGAGTTGACTTCTTCGTCCATTACTTCCATCTCTTCAGGTTCCGGTTCCTCTTCTTGCACCGAATGCGACGAAAAAGAGGAAAGAGTGCTAGCCAATCTACGAGCACCTTGCCTTGTCAACACCATCTATGGTTTAAGCAAGAAAGGGGTGAGAACAGTTCTAAAGGCATCAAAACCAGGTGAGATGGTGAAAAAGATAGACCAGAATACAAAATCAAGGAGGAGACAATTATCAATGCCCAAGAATAATAGCAAAATAAACCAAGAATAGATAGAGCAAGAGTAGTTAAGAAAAATAATCCTTAGAGAATGACCATTGCTATCTAGGCTTGCGTCCTACAGTCAACACAGCTCTGGTACCACCTCTGTCACACCCGGTTTTAAAGGCAAAACCAGGTGCATCTCATATGTGCGCCAGGATCAGTTTACACACATATGGTAGACGTCACAAGTGAATATCCATAACCATGCATAACGAAAGAGTATTATAGTGCATTTATTACAATCTCAGAGTTGACTCAAATGTCATAGCGGAAGACTTAAATAAACGTTCATCTAACGTAGCAAAAGTGACTCCAACTCCACAGGCATTGACTGGGGGAGACTCGCCTAGAACTCCTCAAAATCAGTAGTGAAATCCTCAAAATTCTCCCAATCTGAGCAGCATTCCGGGTGTAGTTGATGCAATAAAAGAAAGAAAGAAAACAAGCATGAGCACATGACGTACTCAGCAAATGTAATATGACATCCAAGGCTGAGGCAAAAAGGTTGGCTAACCATACTGCAGTAAGAACTTTTAGTTGGTCAAGTTTTATTAAGCAACTATTTACTAGAAAATGAAAGTATATACCACCCACAAATTAATGAATGTCCTATTCCCAACATATTCATATAACCACGATTTAGATCATGTTCAAGTATGATTATCATGTAAGGGTCCAGGCCGCTCTTGACCGTGAGCACGGCTGTTATAACAGTTTTACACTCTGCAGAGGTTGTACACTTTCACCATAAGCCGCGTAAAAAGTTCGAAAGAACTTTAAACCCAACCATGCCGAGGGGGCCAATCCTCTTAAATCACACTACCGAGGTGTGACCGCATAGGGACGCTACGAGGCCTTTACAAAGATTCCTTAGTAAATAGTAACCCGCTAAGGTTTCCGGTTCAGAAGCAAAGCATAACCCTCCCTAATGAGATCTGTCTCTTACCAAAGCCCATAGCTCAAAAGGACCGAGCTATACCCCGTCAACCGCCGCGCCTCTTGCCCCTTTCGGGTAAGGTTACCATCCACTAAAGTCCCTAATTAGTTAGCCAAGACCAGAGCCATATGGTACTTATGGTTGCACTGTTTTCCTGGGTGGTTCTCCATGTTCCGATTAAAAAGATATGATCTTGCCAATTAATTATTTAAAAGAGTATATGGAACATAGAGTAGGGGTTCATTTAACCAATCCCATTTGAGCAAACTAAGCATCATCTACCATCAAAATTAATTAAGTAACCCAGTTTCAGGGACAGGAAAAATATAGTGGCTAGGCAAATCCTTAAATAGGAACCCATCAAATTAAGACACATGCACGGGTGGTGAAATTAATAATTATTAGGACTTTTGCATGACATAATACACTTGCCTTCTTCCCAACTCGGTTGCTGCTCAAATCCTTCTCCAACAGTTGGTTCTTCAGAGAAATCCTCGAACTGGTCGTTTCCTAATCGCATCACACATTCACATGCAAAGAAACAATACAACAAATAAGAAACAATACACCAAACAATTCCAACAGCACTAAACAACAGCAGAAAACTAATCTACACGTTACAACGAACGCGTGAGCGCGAGAATCACTAAAATCGGAGTTAAAACATAAAAGATATGGCTTTTCTAAGGTTCAGGGGCTTGCTGGCAAAGTTTTAAAAGTTCCAGGGGCTTAACTGGGAAAAACCAGGGGCTAAAACATAATTTTTTATAAAACTACGAGGGCTAAACCATAAAATAACAGGGGTTGGACTGCGGGTGCTATTTTAGAACTTGCAGGGGCTAAAATAGAAGAAAACAGGACCTAAATTGAAATATTTTTGAACTAAATAGGACCGCGGGTTGATTTTGAAAACTTGGAGGGCTCTTTTGCAAAATTGACTCAGGGCTCGGGCTGATGTGGTGCGTTGGATCTTAATCCGACGGCTCAAAACAGATCGGCCGAAGGGGTGACGTTGGCGACGACGGTCGCGGCGGCGCCGCTCGCTCCCGCGGCGGAGCTTCGCCGGCGACCCTCGAAATCGCGCTACGGTGCACTAGACCCTACGGGAGTTGGCCGAGGGGGAAGAGGGGAGGATGGCGAGCTCACCTCGAGGGTTCTTGACGACGGGAAAGCGACGACGGCAGCCGACGACGATCGACGGCGGACGACGGCGCTGTGACAACGACGGCGAGCCAAATTAGCGCGGCAAAGCGAAGGAAACGAAGCGTGGGCGACACGGGAGGGTTCCTCACCTCCTTGCGAACCTCCTGCGGTGGTTCCGGTCGAAGGAAAGGTGGCGGCGGTGTGAATCGGCGACGGCGGCGTGAAGCTTCAACGGCGGCGGCGCGGGCGCTAGGGTTGCGGGCTCGGTTGGGTTTGGAGGAAAGGCAAAGGCGGCGGCCGCAATATATAGGCCCGGGATGGGGGCTCGGGCCCTCGCCTAGGCGTGCGTGCCCGGGTTGGACACGGCGGCGCGTCGGAAGCGGACTCGGGGAAGAGTCCGTCCTGGGGAAGACGAACCTGACAGGTGGGTCCCACCTGTCGGCGAGAGAGAGAAAGAGATGAGAGGAGAAGTGGAGCGGGCCGGCGCTGGGCCGAAAGTGGAGAAGCAGGCCGAGGAAAAGGAATTGGGCCGGGGAAAAAGAAAGAAGTAGAGGGGCAAAGTTGGACTGGGCCAAGAGTTGGAGGTGCAAAAGCGAACTCAGCCTATTTAACTTTTCTAAAACTCAAACAAAAGCAAATCAAATTCGAATTTAAACAGAATTTAAATTCCAACTTTGATTTACTAGCAACCAAAAATATATGCAACAGCATGAATGCAACAAAAACTTATTTTGACTAAAATAATTATTTAATGTGATATTTAAATTGATAAAAAGGCTAGAAATTCCAATTAAATCCTAGAAAATTTATTTAAGCCTTAATAAATCCTAGAAAAATTCAGAGGGTTGCTACAATTTAATTGTGATGAATTTTAGGGTGTTACACTAGGTAGATGGAGTGGAATGAACGGAATGGATGGAGTGGATGACAACAACAAAGAGATAGGAAGGGCACTAGGAGGGTAGAGAGGGTACGAGTCTGGACGCAGTACTCTACTGATTGATCGAGCACATCAGAGGATACAAATAGATACTTGCTTCGGGACAATGGACACCAGTGACATGCTGACAGGGATGTGAAGGGGTGCCACCAGCTCCACACTGGGGGATCCAACAGGCCGAGACTAACGAGATGGATTACAAAGGCCGTATAGGGCTGTTGTGAGTTATATGTTGAAGCGGGCACTTGGACACTCTATTTATAGTGGCTTGATGGCGGTTTGGATGGTGTAACCGCCAAGGGAGCCAGGGAAGCTCCCCGGCTGATTCGGGCGAATTGGGGGGGTTCGGTCGAACCAAGTCGGTTTGGCCGAACCCTTGGATCCACCATCTTTCATTCCTATGGCTTGGAGGTACTCCCTAGAGGTGGTTTGGGCAGTGGGGGCTGTTCGGCCAAATTTGGGGATTCGGCCGAACTGGGATTTTGGCCCAGCAATGCTCCCCTGCACCGCCTCTCTCACCTGGACCTTCTAGGCTGCTTGGATGTGGTGGTCTTTGTGTTGGTTCGGCCCAGAAGTGATGTGTCAATGGTCCAAGTATCTTGCACGGTCGTCACTCGGTCATTGCTGACATGGATGGCCTTCCGGTTGTGCTTCGTGTCATATACAACTAAGGGGGGTAGCCGGCCGAATCGTGTCGTTCGGCCGAATTGGTTAGTTCTGACCCCAATAGCACGTATTTGTCGTTAATGTACCTGCACAAGTGAAACACACCAAGACTCATGGAACTTTATTAGAAGTAAACCCAAGTGCATGGAATGTTGCACAAAGCCTCTTTTATTCCCGAGTATTGGTGGTTGAAAACGAGCCGTAACGACCGCCAACAGTGGTGCCACATGATGACCGCACACACCGGCGTGTATGTCATGAATTAGCTCCTTGCCCTCAGGGATAGAGATGCATCGCTGCATGATCCCCAAGGTACTGCGCTTGTACAACTCCCCGTCAATCAAGACGAAGGACTTGGCCTTTCTGGGAATGCACCGTGCTTCGGTCCGATCTGGGGGCAGCTCCCCTCAGTCGATCCAAGTGAGGTACTGGTCACGCCAGTCTCGAGAGGGTGGGACCTCATTGATCTCCATCGCCTTAGCCTCATCTACTGAAGATGCCCCATGATCCGAGGCCTCGGGTTCCCCTTTCGAGGGGTCCTTGTCCAAGGCTCGACATCCGTAGGTCTCGAGGGGGTAGCCCCCGAGGGTGCGCCAGGGCTCTTGGCGGTCGTCTTGAAGTCGACAGAGGGCTCAGCGAGGTCACGGGCGAAAATGTTCGGGGGAACGGTGACCAACCCATCACTTGGTCAATGAGCAACTGAGAATCTCCCCGGACGTTGAGGCGCTTGACGCCAAGCTCGATGGCAATACGGAGCCCACTGAGGAGGGCCTCGTACTCCACCATGTTGTTGGACGCCGGGAAGTGTAGGCTCACCACGTACCGCATGTGCTCTCCGAGGGGTGAGAAGAAAAGGAGTCCTGCACATGTGCCAGTTTTCATCATCGACCCATCAAAGTACATGGTCCAGCATTCAGCTTGGATTTGAGGTGGGGGCGACTGAGTGTCGGTCCACTCAGCGATGAAATCCGCCAAGATCTGCAATTTTATCGCCTTTCGAGGCGCGTAGGTGAGAGTCTCACCCATCAACTCCATAGACCATTTGGCTATTTAGCCCGTGGTGTCCTGGTTGTGGACTATCTCTCCCAGGGCGAAAGATGAGACCACAGTGACAGGATGAGCCTCGAAGTAGTGATGCAGCTTGCGCCGCGCCAGCACTACTGTGTAGAGCAGCTTCTGGATGTGTGGATATCGCATCTTGGTTTCGGACAACACCTCCCTGATGTAGTACACTGACCTCTGGACTGGCAGAGTTTGACCCTCCTCCCTTCTTTCTACGACGATGACCACACTGACCACCTAGGTCGTTGAGGCCACGTAGAGATAGAGGGGCTCACCGTCCTTTGGCGGTATTAAGATCGGTGCATGAGCGATTGATGCCTTTAGCCTGTCAAGGGCTTCTTGAGCCTTGGGGGTCTAAGAAAACTGTTCGTGCTTCTTCAGGAGTCGATACAAAGGCAAGCCTTTCTCACCAAGTGTTGGCGGTCGTTACAACCCAAATTCGACCACCAATACTCGGGAATAAATGCGAGTCTATGCAACATTCCATGTACTTAGGTTTTATTTCTAATGGAGTTCCACGAGTTTTGGTGAGTGTCGCTTGTGCAGGTACAACAACGAGAAATGTGTGCTATAGGGGTCGGAAATGACCGATTCGGCCGAACGACATGATTCGGCTGGTTACCCCCCTTAGCCGTGCAAGCCACCGGAAGTCGTCCACGTCAGCGCCAACTCATCCCGGGCTTCCGCCACATCACCCTGGGCCCAAACTCAACCTGACAAAGACCCCGAAGTCAACCAGAAGGCCTCCAGCCCAGCCCAGGGCGTGAACCGACCTGCCAACCGACCCCAGGAGCTGGCCCAGCACGTGTGCAAGCTCAAGGCGGTGCAGCACTGGGCCGAGCCCAGTTCGGGTGAACACGTGGGTTCGGTTGAACCAGGGAACTGCCTCCAGGGTGCAATCCTGGCCTTTGGCTGCTGAGGCGGTGCATCCCTCGGTTCGGCCGAACCGGGGAGTTCGGCCGAACCGGGATTTTCGCCCGAACGGCTCGGCACCGACCTCCAGTTGCTTGGCCGCTGCTCCACTTCTCCACCGACCCTGGCCATTATAAATAGAGGCCGGTTTCACCTGCACAAGACACACAACACAGGAGTAGAGTGCAGGCGAAGCACTGTTAGTTCTCCACTTGTATCAGTAGAGATACGGAGAGAGGAGAGGTGAGCGTCCCGGAGAGGAGACGAAGTGTCGGCCCCTCTTCCCGCTGTACCTCTACGGATGCGACTTCACTTCGAGTAACATTCGGGTCCTGTCTGGTAACTCTTGTATCTCTCTCTGATTAATTGAGCATTCAGTTCTTACTTTTATATGCTTGCTGGTTCTTCGTTCAATGCTTAGTTGTGTAGTATAATTGTATACTAGCTGGTTAGCTTGAGTGCTTATCCGTCTACAGTAGATAAGTATTAGTCAACTAGTATAGGCGTGGTGCCTATACTTGAGGCTAACTTAGTTTCTGCCCGTCGCAACGGAGGTGGTAGCCGTAAGGTGGTGACAGCCCTTTCGGTCTTCGTAGCCCATCACGTTAGTTCCGGTGTCTTAGGACCCAAGGTTCAGGGTAACCGGCACCCCTTCTCACCCCTTTCTCTGTGTCGGAGGCTCTGTAGTCTCGAAGCAAGTATCTATCTATATCCTCTGATCTGCTCAATCAATCGGTAGAATACCTTTATCAGACCCGTACCCTCTCTACCCTCTTACCTCTTCTCTTCTCTCCTTGTTGTCGTCATCCATCTCATCCATTCCATTTCATCCACACCATCTACCTAGGACAACTTAGTTTAGGATTAGTACACTTCTTGTTCTCCGTGGAAATCGATACCTTGGAATACTCCCGGGTGAAAGCTACATCTGTATCCGTCCGCTTGCGGATTTATCTGTAGGCCGTAAGGAGTGCCAACAAGCTTTCTGGCGCCGTTGCCGGGGAACAGTAGCTGTTCTGATTCTGAACCCAAGTTGTCCGTGTATCCCACCACCATCCACCATCCATATGGATCCCACTCTTACCTTACGCCAACACTCGGCTCCACCGGGCGATTGTTTGGAGCCATCACCATCATCACATCCCATATCCACACCCGGCTATGAGCTACGTCCCGGCTTCATTGCCATGGTTCGTGAGCAATCGTTCTCAGGAACGAAGGTCAAGAGTCCATACACGCATTTGCGCGAGTTTGAGCAACTCTGCTCATGCCTGACCATTGCGGGCATGACACAAGAGACACTCAAATGGAAGCTATTCCCGTTTTCACTAGCAGAAGGAGCAAAGAAATGGTACTCTCTGGCTGTCAGTACTATGGACGGGAGCTGGGAAGTTCTCAAGGAAAAATTCTGCCTAAACTTCTTCCAGTCTCCAAGGTAGCCAGTCTCCGAGCGGAAATCATTAACTTTAAGAAATTAAAGGGAGAATCGTTAGGAGCTGCCTGGGCTCGTTTCAAGCAAATACTGGCCTCAGGACTGGACCTAAGCCTACCAGAACCTGTTGTTTTACAACACTTCAGCCCTGGCCTCTGTCCCGTAGCCACCACTTTCTTGGACTCTGCTTCTGGAGGGTCGTTCTTTCATTTGGTCCCTAGTGAAGCGAGGCTAGTCCTGGACCGTATCCTAGACAACACCCCTACACTAGAATCTATTATGAACTCCCCGATGAAGCAGAGAAGCAGCCTGAATCTGAACCTAAAAAGCCAATACCAGTTCAATCCAAATCCATTAGCTCGTCCAGTCCATCAGAACCTGAAGCTCATTTCGAACCACAACCATATTCTAGCCCAGACTACTATGATTCACTCTACACCACTCCCTATGATTTTGACGATGATCTATTCGATGACATCGGGAGTGTAACGAGTTTCCCTCGAGAACACCGTGTAGAGCCCATAGATCAAGCCCCCGACAAGGAAGAACTCGAATACCAGAGAGAATACCTTGGACGTCTCTCTGCTATCATGAGTCGGGAGTGGCTAGAAAAGGCCGAAGCCTCAACCGAGGTCGTCAAGATGCCTAGAAAGATTCAAAGGATATACTGTGAGGTCCTGGGCAAAGACAAAGATATTGGGTATGACCCGAGCCTCGGGATCAACATAATCTTTAGCTCGTTGGTGCACGACCAACTCCTTGGTGTACCTTGGTCATTTTCTCAAAAACGACTAAAATTCACTTCAGGAAGAATCCTGGATTGTTTGGGGATCTTGCGGGTCACACCCGTTAAGATTAATGACCTTGAACTCTTCATGGATTTCCATATCTTCGACCTACCCAGCGACACCACACATCCCATCTTCATAGGTAGACCAATCCAGAAGATATTGGAAAAGGCACCAACAAATCAGCTAGTAGAGCTCTGGATCGGCAAAGAACTCATCCCTGTCTCCTATTCTCAATCCTTGAACACCCCATTAGAGGCAGACCCCGATCCTGACCCATTAGAGGAAGTTAGGTCAGCTCACCTATTAGACCTAGAGCAGCATATTCCAGAAGAAGATCTCCCGTTTTTCTCGGAAGAAGAGGAAACATATCCTCCGATTGAGCTTGACACAAACGAAACTCCAAAACCATCCCCAATCGAGCTCAAACCACTTCCACCTGGACTTAGGTATGCTTTCCTCTTTGGAGATAAGCAAACTCCAGTGATCATCAGTGATAAGCTTTCCGAACTAGAAACCCAACAACTCATCACTGTCCTGGAGAAGAATCGATCGGTCTTAGGATATTCTCTCCAAGACCTGAAAGGGATTAGCCCAAATCTCTGTACTCATCGCATCCCGATCGATTCTCAAGCAATGCCGTCTCGGCAACCTCAAAGACGGCTGAACAATGCCATAAGAGAGGTCGTGAAAAAGGAAGTTCTCAAGCTCCTTCATGCTGGGATCATCTACCCAGTTCCCAATAGCGAGTGGGTTAGTCCCGTCCAAGTCGTTCCAAAGAAGGGAGGAATGACGGTAGTGCGCAATGACAAGAATGAGCTCATTCCTCAGCGCACTGTTACCAGGTGGCGTATGTGCATAGATTATCGTAAACTCAACAAAGCCACCAAGAAAGACCATTTCCCTCTTCCGTTCATAGACGAGATGCTTGAACGGCTAGCCAAACACTCCTTCTTCTGTTTCCTTGATGGTTACTCTGGATATCACCAAATCCCAATCCATCCTGAAGACCAGAGTAAAACCACGTTCACATGCCCTTATGGGACGTATGCCTATCGGCGTATGTCCTTTGGGTTGTGTTACGCACCTGCCTCTTTCCAACGTTGCATGATGTCCATCTTCTCTGACATGATTGAGGAGATTATGGAAGTGTTCATGGACAATTTCTCAGTTTATGGAAGGACCTTCACCGAGTGTCTGAAAAATCTAGACAAGGTCCTCCAGAGGTGTAGAGAGGAGCACCTCATTTTGAACTGGGAAAAGTGTCATTTTATGGTGTGAGAGGGTATTGTCTTAGGACATCGGGTGTCGGAACGTGGAATCGAGGTAGACAGGGCAAAAATAGAAGTGATTGAGCAACTTCCACCTCCCACAAGCGTTAAGGGAATCCGAAGCTTCCTTGGTCATGCCGGATTCTATAGGCGCTTCATCAAAAACCTTTCCCAGATATCTCGGCCCTTGACCAATCTTTTAGCCAAAGATGCCCCCTTCATTTTAAATGAGGAGTGTTACACCGCTTTTCACACCCTCAAGAAGGCACTCATTTCTGCTCCCATTATCCAGCCTCATGACTGGAGCATCCCATTTGAAATCATGTGTGATGCGAGCGACTATGCCGTAGGAGCTGTGCTGGGCCAAACTAAGGACAGGAAGCACTATGCTATCTCATATGCTAGCAAAACGCTCACCGGCCCTCAGCTCAACTATGCGACCACGGAAAAGGAACTCTTAGCGGTCGTATTTGCTATAGACAAATTCCGGTCCTACCTAGTCGGGGCCAAGGTCATAGTCTATTCAGATCACGCTGCTCTGAAGTACCTTCTGACCAAGAAGGATGCAAAGCCGAGACACATCTGCTGGGTTCTGTTACTCCAGGAGTTCGACATCGAGATAAGAGATAAGAAGGGAGTAGAGAACTCACTAGCTGACCACCTGTCCCGAATGGAAGTACCATCTGATCTTCCGATCGACGATTACTTGCGGGATGACACGCTCCTTAAGGTCACCACTGGCGATCTGTGGTACGCTAACATAGTAAACTTCATGGTCACGGGGTATGTCCCTCCTGGAGAAAATAAGAAGAGATTAGCTTATGAGAGCCGACTCCATCTCTGGGACGACCCGTACCTCTTCCGGATATGTAGTGATGGACTCCTCAGAAGGTGCATCCCTGCACATGAGGCATATAAAATCCTAGAGAGGTGCCACGCAGCTCCGTACGGAGGACACTACGGTGCATTCCGGACCAATGCTAAAGTCTGGCAGAGCGGATTTTATTGGCCCAGCATGTACGAAGATGCAAGAGCATTCGTCATGCGATGCCCCCGCTGTCAGAAACACGGAAACATTAACACTAGAGACGTGATGCCACTCACTAGCAATCTCCAAGTAGAAATTTTCGATGTTTGGGAGCGGACTTCATGGGTCCCTTCCCAATTTCCGAGGGTTGCCAGTTCATCCTAGTGGCAGTAGACTATGTCTCTAAGTGGGTGGAAGCTCTACCTTGTGTAGCCGCTAATTCTAGGAACGCGAGTCGAATGTTTCATGAGTACATCTTTCCGCGTTTCAGCGTTCCTAGGATAGTCATTAGAGATGGCGGATCCCATTTCATCGATTCAGCCTTCCGTAAGTATCTTTCAAGTCTGGGGGTGCAGCATAATGTTGCTACACCCTATCACCGTCAGACTAGCGGTCAAGCAGAAACATCAAACAAACAAATCAAAAATATTCTGCAGAAGACCGCAAATAAGATGGGTAGGCAATGGAAGGATAAACTCCCGGATGCACTCTGGGCATATCATACGGCCTATAAGACGCCCATAGGCATGACCCCATATCAGCTAGTATATGGCAAGACCTGCCACTTACCAGTAGAGATGGAGTTCAAAGCTCACTGGGCCATTAGGAAGTGGGGTATGAACCTTCCAGCTGCCGGCCTCAAGCGGAAGATCTAATTGGCCAAATTAGATGAAATGAGGGAACGAGCTTACCACAGCTCCCGGCTATATAAGGAACGGACCAAGAGATGGCATGATAAGAGAATCAAGGTCAAGACGTTCAAGCCGGGAGATAAGGTCCTCGTTTTCAACTCCCGTGTCAAACTTTTCGGTCACGGGAAGTTGAGGAGCAAGTGGGATGGCCCATTCACAGTAATCAATGCTGCATCTCATGGGGCCGTCACTTTGCAAAGCGAGGACGGAAACACCTTTAAGGTCAACGGACATCGGTTGAAGGTTTTCCTAGAACCAGAACCTCCGCCACTCGACGAATTAGATGTCGTCGAGTTCATAGAACTCTGAACCCCGTCCATCTTTAGATAGAGCACCGTTTAGTTCAGTTTAGTTTGGTGTGTTAGTTAATTGTGTGATTCATTTATTTTCCTTAGATTCATCATTGGGGTGCTCTGAATTTTCCCTTCCAATCATTTGTTCCAAATTTTAGTTCGAAGAATAAATAAAATTAGAGTTGAATGCAAAAAGAATAAAATTGTCGCTCCGGTTGGTGCATTTGAACCAACCGGAGATTGCCCTATTTAACGAAAAGATACATGAGTACAGGCATGACACAGTGGAGGAACAGGACGAGAACGAGCAGGCCAACCAGCTGACTCAGTACCTTTCAAGGTTGAATCCCTACCAGTGAAGAGTCCAAGCTTGGGGGAGCACCCCCATCAGGTACGTTCCGAATTACTCAGCACTTTGGTCATTCAATTGAAAATACTTCCCTTGAATAAAATTAACTCTCAACCATGCATGGAATGAATCATATGCCTCTCACTTTGGAAATGATGAATGGTTGCTCTGTCATTAATTTTGCTAGTACTTTGTTGCAACTAGTTGCTTGACTATGCTTGAGTTATTTGGCATGAGTAGAAATGAACCTGAAAACCTTGTGGGAGCATATGCCTTATTCCAAGTCTAGGTTGTTGTGGGGATTGATATAGTGATACTTTGGTTGAATTCTATTTCTGCTCTTAGTATGGTGAAAATCTCGGATGTTTATGTTTTCAAAACAAAGTTCCTCATTGGTCAAACATTCCTACCAGAGCCATATGATAGGATTAGTTTCAAACTTTCTACTCATATGCTGCTTGTTATCTTAGTGAGCTTTGTCAAATTGTTGTGACCTTTGAGTGAAGCTTTCATATTCTTAGAGATCGAGATCCACGTACACACACCACCTCTCACTTGCAATTCCTACACTGGGAGTTAGCAAACATTTTCCATCATCCATCCACAAAAATAAAATGCTTCATGTTCCATGATTTCCCTCTCCAAATATTCTTGATAGAGACATGGGCTATGCAAAAAGAAAAGCATGCCAAAGAAGCATGGCAAAAATAAAAAGAAAAAGAAAAGCATAGCAAAAAGAAAGGAAAAAAAAGAGAAAAGCATGTCAAGTGGCATGGCAAAAATATGAGAATAAAAGATAGCCCATGTTCTCGAAAATAAATCAAGGAGAGGATGATTCATCCCAAGGAGCTCCACCATATTCCATTCCACCATATTCCATCCCACCATATTCCACTCCATATATCCCACACACTTTCACTTCTCGATCTTAAGGTATGATTTGTTTCCTCAGAGATCCGGTCTTTGACTTAGCAAAATATAAGATGTTTGTATGCCTTCATTCTTTGTCCCTGAGCCACACAAAAAGCCAAATTAGATGTTAGGATGAAAAGAAGGCAAAGCCTTTGGTAAGGATTCAAATACACTTGAGCGATTGAGTGAGACAATGAGGAACAATTTATCTTTTCACAAAAGGGTGAAAACTCCGAGATAGGATCCTGAAAAGAGTAGAGTGGAATAAAAATAAGTTAAATTGTTCATCCTTTCAACCGCCCAAGATAAGGAGATTGCTATAAGCCCCATAGGTAAAATGGTGAATTAATACCTTGCTAATGATTCAAGTAAATTTGAGTACTAGTTGTTTATAAAGTTACCTGCAAGAGAAATGACATTATAGCAACTCCAGATCCACCGAGCCTAAGTTTTTATCTTTCCTCGAGGACGAGCAAAGAGCCAAGCTTGGGGGAGCTTGTTGGCGGTCGTTACAACCCAAATTCGACCACCAATACTCGGGAATAAATGAGAGTCTATGCAACATTCCATGTACTTCGCTTTTATTTCTAATGGAGTTCCACGAGTTTTGGTGAGTGTCGCTTGTGCAGGTACAACAACGAGAAATGTGTGCTATAGGGGTCGGAAATGACCGATTCGGCCGAACGACACGATTCGGCCAGTTACCCCCCTTAGTCGTGCAAGCCACCGGGAGTCATCCACATCAGCGCCAACTCATCCAGGGCTTCCGCCACATCACCCTGGGCCCAAACTCAACCTGACAAAGACCCCGAAGTCAACCAGAAGGCCTCCGGCCTAGCCCAGGGCATGAACCGACCTGCCAACCGACCCCAGGAGCTGGCCCAACACGTGTGCAAGCTCAAGGCGGTGCAGCACTGGGCCGAGCCCAGTTCGGGCGAACACGTGGGTTCGGCCGAACTAGGGAACCGCCTCCAGGGTGCAATCCTGGCCTTTGGTTGCTGAGGCGGTGCATCCCTTGATTCGGCCGAACCGGGGAGTTCGGCCGAACCGGGATTTTCGCCCGAACGGCTCGGCACTGACCTCCAGTTGCTTGGCCGCTGCTCCACTTCTCCACCGACCCTGGCCATTATAAATAGAGGCCGGTTTCACCTGCACAAGGGACACAACACAAGAGTAGAGTGCAGGCGAAGCACTGTTAGTCCTCCACTTGTATCAGTAGAGATAGGGAGAGAGGAGATGTGAGCGTCCCAGAGAGGAGCCAAAGTGTCGGCCCCTCTTCCCGCTGTACCTCTACGGATGCGACTTCACTTCGAGTAACATCGGAGGCTCTGTAGTCCCGAAGCAAGTATCTATCTGTATCCTCTGATCTGCTCAATCAATCGGTAGAATACCTTTATCAGACACGTACCCTCTCTACCCTCTTACCTCTTCTCTTCTCTCCTTGTTGTCGTCATCCATCTCATCCATTCCATTTCATCCACACCATCTACCTAGGACAACTTAGTTTAGGATTAGTACACTTCTCGTTCTCCGTGGAAATCGATACCTTGGAATACTCCCGGGTGAAAGCTACATCGGTATCCGTCCGCTTGCGGATTTATCTGTAGGCCGTAAGGAGTGCCAACACCAAGTCGTGAGCTGAAACGGCTTAGGGCCGCCAGGCAACCCAATATCTTCTGTACCCGCTTTAGGTCTCGGATCGGTCCCATTCGTTCAAGGGCCGAGACTTTCTCAGGGTTGGGCTCAATGCCTCGCTGAGAGACGATGAAACCCAAGAGCATGCCTCGAGGCACCCCAAAGACACTTCTCCGGGTTTAGCTTTACCACATTAGCCCGTCGACAATTGAACGCAACGTGCAAATAATTTACTGGATCATCCGCCTTCCTAGATTTTACAACGATATCGTCGACATAAGCCTCTATGGTTCGCCCGATGTGGTCCCCAAAAACGTGGAGTATGCACCGTTGGTACATGGCCCCAGCATTCCGGAGTCCAAAGGGCATCATGACGTAGCAAAATATGCCGAAGGGGGTGATAAAAGAAGTCGTGAGCTGGTCGAACTCTTTCATCTTTAGTTGGTGGTAACCGGAATATGCATCAAGGAAACATAAAAGTTCGCATCCCGCAGTTGAATCTACTATTTGATCAATACGTGGCACAGGAAAAGAACTTTGGGACATGCTTTATTTAAACCAGTATAATCTACACACATCCTAAGGGGCGGAGGGGTCGAGGGGTAACTCCTTGGGTTGTTTAGTAGGCTCGAAGCTACCCACGTGCTTGTGGGCGGAGTCGACGGCTTCGTTCGCCATCTTCTCCAGATCCACAACAAGGGCCTCATCATCCGCGAGCGCTTCGGTGCACTCAACGCACTCTACGTCGCATTTGTAGACGTGCTCGAACGATGGCCCCACCGTTATGACGCCCTTTGGCCCCGGCATCTTCATCTTGAGGTAGGTGTACTTCAGGATCACCATGAACTTGGCGTAGCACAGCTGCCCAAGGATGGTGTGATATGCTCCCCGAAACCCCACCACCTCGAAGATGAGGATTTCTTTGAGGAAGTTGTCCGGCGTGTCGAAGCAGACAGACAGGTCGATCTGCCCGAGCGAGTGGACTCACTTCCCTGGCGCAACGCCAAGGAATGGCGACTTGCTGGGGCGTAGCTTGTCGCGGCCGATCCCCATGAGTTCCAAGGTGGAGGACTACGTGATGTTGAGGCTGCTGCCTCCATCCATGATCACCTTGGAGAAGCGTGTGTTGCCGATGATGGGGTAGATGACGAGTGGGTACTGCCCCGGGTTCGGGACGTGATCAGGGTGATCTTCATGGTTGAAGGAGATGGTCTCCTCCGACTAGTCGAGGTAGGTGGGCGAGGACCTACGTGAACAAAGAAGACTTCTCGACGTTCACGCTTGCGCTGTCGGGGCGTCATATTCGCTGTCGGCCCCCCGAATATGAAGAACACGTTCTCCACGTCGGGGAAGTCGTCCTTGCCCCCTTCACTCGCGTCTTTTTGAGCATCTCACACTGCTCGAGGGTATGAGTGACCACGCCCTGGTGGTAAGGGCACGGCTTCTTGAGCATGTCGTCGAACACGCCTCCCCCTCGAGGAGGGCCTCAAGGGCCCTTGCGAGCTGCATCGACCGCGAGGGTCTCGTCGGGGTCCTTGTCGCGCCCTTGACCGCGTGGTGCTTTCTTGCCTTTCGTATGCTTCTTCGCGGAGCTCTTGGGTTTGCTGCCCTCCGCTAGCGCTTCCTCCGCACGCTTCCCCTTCTTGCTGTCAAATATGGCCCCAACTGCCTCCTCTCTAGAGGCGAAGCTGGTGGCGACGTCGAATAGCTCATTCACGCTGGTGGGAGGGCTTTGCCCCAGCTCGCGCACCATATCCTGGCAAGTCGTGCCCTCGAGGAAGGCATGGATGATCTCAGAGTCACCGACGCTCGGAAGCTCAGTGCAACGCTTGGAGAAGCGGTGAATGAAGTCTCGCAGGGACTCATCAGGTGTCCGGCGACACCCTCGAAGATCCCATGAGTTTCTAGTGCGCACGTACGTGCCCTGGAAGTTACCAACTGTTGGCACTCCTTACGGCCTACAGATAAATCCACAAGCGGACGGATACCGATGTAGCTTTCACCCGGGAGTATTCCAAGGTATCGATTTCTACGGGGAACGAGAAGTGAGCTAATTCTAAACTAAGTTGTCCAATGGTTATGGAATGGGATGGATGAAGTGGATGACAACAACAAAGAGGGAAGAGAAGCGATGAGAGGGTAGAGAGGCTACGAATCTGATAGAGGCACTCTACTGATTAACTGAGTGGATCACAGGGTACAAATAGATACTTGCTTCGGGACAATAGAACCTATGACACGCAGAAAGGGATGAGAAGGGGTGTCACCAATCCTACACTCTGGGATCCTAAAGGCCAAGACGAACGTGATGGACAACGTAGGCCGTAAAGGGCTGTCACCACCTAACGGCTACCACCTCCGTAGACTCGGGGGCAAACTAAGTTAACCTCAAGTATAGGCACCATGCCTACACTAGTCGGTTAATACTTATCTCCTATAGAAAGACAAGCACCCAAGCCAAGCAACCAGTATACAATTATACCAATCAACTAAGCATTCAACGAAGAACCAGCAAGTAAACAAAAGTAGAACTGGCTGCTCAATTAATCAGGAAGAGATACAAGAGTTAGCATACATGACCCGGATGTCACTCGAAGTAGAGCCGCATCCGTAGAGGTACAGCTGGAAGAGGGGCCGACACTCCGGCTCTTCTCTGGACACTCACCTCTCCTCTCTCCCTATCTTCTAAGGGAAAGTGGCAGAGCTTAGCTAAGGAACTCCTCTCTTGTGTTGTGTGTCATCCTCTAGTTTGGCCGAACCAGTGGATCCACCGCCCTTTGCTCCAAGGGCCAAGATTCAGCCCAGGGAGGCGGTTCCCAGCTGGGGGCGGTTCGGCCGAAGGCCTGGGTTCGGCCGAACCGGGCCTGGCCCATAGCCGGCCCCCCAGCACCGTCTCTTGTCCTGGGTTGCTCTGGGCTTCTTTCTCTTGATTGGATTCATGTTATACAAGCCAAGAGTGATGTGGCATTGGTCCAGGATGAAGTGGTGGTCGTCCACGTGTCATGTGTTGTTGTTGCTTGGTCATCGTTGACGTGGACGGCTCCTGGTGGCTTGTACGGCTAAGGGGGTAACTGGCCGAATTGTGTCGTTCGGCCGAATCAGTCACTTTCGACCCCTATAGCACATATTTCTCCATTTTGTACCTGCACAATGGACAATCACCAAAACTTGTGGAAATAGTTAGTGATAATCCCTATAGCTAAAGTGTTTGGTTCCATTGTATTTATTTTATACTCGGTTGGAGGTCGAAAATCGGTCTGTAACGACCGCCAACAAGCTCCCCCAAACTTAGATCTTTGCTCGTCCTGAGTAAAGAAATTGAAATATGAGCAAGACTAAGGTAAGGGTTATTTCATGACATGGATAATTGCATATTGAATATTCCAAACTTTTCTCCATACCTGTGAGTTTGTAGTGGCTATTCCCTGGATCTTTGGCGGTTGATAGTCGGAACGGCTCTTACAACAAGATCCTCTTGCTCATTCTACATTCGGGGTTTTTCTGATTTTTGCAAATAAATAACCCTTGTCCCTTCATCCCTGATACTATCAGCTCTCTGGAGTCACTCCTTTTCACTCACTCTCTTTTGTGTTTTTCTTTGTCTCTCAAGTGGTGGCCTTGTCAAGTCATGTACTTCTGTCGAGTCGAAGATTGGTTCCCGGAGTTTCTCATCGTCGCCCTTGGTCAGATTGCAAGTTAAAGATGGAGAGTTAATGTCGGTCCTCAGCTTTGTGACCCCTTTCTTTTCTCTTCCCTTTTTGGGGATTTTTTCTTTTCTCTTTTTTTCATTTGAACTTTCATGAGTCCTTTGCTTCTTTTTTTAGGGTATCACCAAAGCATGAGGACTTCTATTACACTCTGATGATAGATGTACTTGCAACAGACCTGGGGCAATATGAACATCTCTGGGGACTCAAAATTCGACAAGACATTGTACTAGCCATGACAAATATCTCAGGAATAAATTTCTCAAGCATATGTGTAGTTGGAAGTAGTGGATAGGATGAAAGGATAGGGTATAGTTTTATGTTTTCAAAATTTAAATTCTCCCGAATGGTGGAATGAACAAGTGGGTTGTTTTTACCGAGACATATCACAATTATCAACAACCTAGATCAGGGGGGTCCTATCATGAAATATTTCACAGGAAAAAGATAATAGGTTTGAAATAAGCAATAGGCAAGTTCATGGTATAAAAGAAAAACCGAGAACGTTTCGTTTATGTGAGGCATGCATTGATCAAAATTTCGAAACGTGGCAACATAGAAAAAGTGGTCAGGGGGGAAGAGTGCAAACCAGCGTGTTCGTGCGCGAGTGGGACGAGCCGTGCTGGTTCGGCCGAATTGTCCAATTCGCCCGAACCAACTGGTTCGGCCGAAGTGGCTCGGTGCGTGCTCCATCGTGTCGGGTTGCTCCTGTGTCGTCCTGTACTCATGTATCTTTTTCGTTAAACAGGGCAATCGCCGGTTGGCTCAAATGCACCAACCAGAGAAATAATTTTATTCGTTTTGCATTCAAATCTAATTTTATTTATTCATCAAGCTAAGATTGGAAACAAAACATTTGGGAAGGGAAATAGTTCAGAGCACCCTAAACAATATTCTAAAGGAAATAAATGAAATAAACAAACTAGCAAACCAATCTAACGGTGCTCTATCTAAAAATGAAACGACCGCAGGACACTATTCTGCAGGTGGGTCGTAGTGGCCCAAGCGTCCGGTGGCCTTAAAGAGCCTCTTGAGCTTCACGCACAGGCCCTTGCGGAGGAGTTCCATCTTGTCCTCCATCTCCAGGCGCGCGAGCTCGGCCTCCGCCACCTTCTCGTCCAGGTGGTTTATCTTCTGGCGCGCTTTGCGCCATCTCTGCCTGCAGGCTCTCCAGTGTGGGCGGCTTCTCCTCCTCCTCGTCGTCCTCCTCCTCATCGGAGAACTCCATGTTTCCTGGTGGCCCCTTGATGGTTAGAGGCTGCCTACGGCGCTGAACTCTGGGGTTCCGCTGCGGAGGAGTGGACTGGGATGACTATGTCAGTCCGAGCTCGTCCCAGTTCAGTGGCGGGACCAACACCTTGCCGTACCCCGTGGCGGTGCGCTCGCCCTTGATGCTGAAATGGGGCGGACTATCAGGTGTATAGTCCGGCATCTTCGTGCCCTCCTCCTTGACTTCAGGGAGCGCAAAGTCCAGCACCCTTGTGGAGGATGCCGACTTCGGGCGTAGCTGCCCAGTAGTGGGGCACCCTAGCGATGGTGAGTGAGGGGGCTTCTTGATCGCCTTTAGCGGTGCGAAGGCGTTGAACGTCGCTGACGGGGAGTGGTGTGGGGAGTTGGACCGCCTCATAGGGTTGCGGGCATATGCCCTTCCTCACTGCCCATCGCCTGATAGCTCAACGTCAGCAACGCGGAACACTTGCTCACGTTGGGGAGACTCGCCGATCCGGCTGGCGAGGCTAGATCCCTTGGTCGAGGATGCATCTTTGGAGGAGAAAGAAGCCATGGTGGCTATGTGTATGGGCAAGGAAGCTTGTAGATGGGATGAGGGAATCGACACAAACTCCCTGGCTTTTATCGATGTTTCTCCCAATCGAAAAACGAGATTCCCGACATTTTCCTCGCGGATTTCAGGATAGGCTCAACTATAGATGAGTCCAGAGGCAAATATCCACACGGAGGACCAGGGGGCCGGGTTCGGCCGAACCCTAGCCTTCAGGCGAACTGGCCAATTCGCCCGATTTTGTCCAGTTCGGCCGAACTGGCCCCTGGGTCTCCACGTGTGCGGGCTAGGTCGAGTCTCGTGCCTTTGGTAAGGGGTTTTGAGGTTTGAGGGGGTTTTGGCCCAAAAAACTTTGGAATTAAAGGATTTGGGCCAGATTTCACGGACGGGTTTCAGAGTTCCATGAACTCGACAACATCTAAATCATCGAGTGGCGGAGGTTCTGGTTCTAGGAAGATCTTCAACCATTGCCCGTTAACCTTGAAGGTATTACCATCCTCACTTTGCAATGTGACGGCCCCATGGGATGCAGCATTGATCACTGTGAATGGGTCATCCCATTTGCTTCTTAGTTTCCCATGACCGAAAATTTTGACACGAGAATTGAAGACGAGGGCCTTGTCTCCCGGCTTGAACGTTTTGACCTTAATCCTTTTGTCATGCCATCTCTTGGTCCGTTCTTTGTATAGCCGGGAGCTGTGGTATGCCCATTCCCTCATTTCATGTAATTCCGCCAGCTGGATTTTCCGTTTGAGGCCGGCTGCTAGAAGGTTCATACCCCACTTCCTAATGGCCCAGTGAGCTCTAAACTCCATCTCTACTGGTAAGTGGCAGGTCTTGCCATAGACCAGTTGATATGGGGTCATTCCTATGGGTGTTTTATAGGCCGTGCGGTACGCCCAGAGTACATCTCGCAGTTTATCCTTCCAGTGTTTGCCCATCTCATTTACAGTCTTTTGCAGAATGTTCTTAATCTGCTTATTTGAAGTTTCTGCTTGACCGCTAGTTTGGGGGGTGATAGGGTGTAGCTATGTTGTGTTGCACCCCCAAACTTGAGAGATACCTACGGAATGCTGAGTCGATAAAGTGGGAGCCTCCGTCGCTAATGACCATCCTAGGAACTCCAAAATGGGGAAAGATAATCTCATGAAACATCCGTTTTGCACTCCTAGCATCGACGGCCACACAAGGCAAGGCTTCCACCCACTTAGAGACGTAGTCTACCGCCACTAGGATGAATTTGTAGCCCTCTGAGTTTGGGAAAGGACCCATGAAGTCAATCCCCCAAACATCAAAGATTTCTACTTGGAGATTGCTGGTTAGTGGCATTGCGTCTCTAGTGTTTATATTCCCGTGTTTCTGGCAACGTGGGAACCTCATGACGAATGCCTTAGCATCTTCGTACATGCTGGGCCAGTAGAAACCACATTGCCAGACTTTTGCGTTAGTGCGGAATGCACCATAGTGACCCCTGTATGGGGCTGCATGGCATCTCTTCAGGATCTTATATGCCTCGTGCGCTGGTATACAACGTCTAAGGAGTCCGTCACTACATATCCTAAAGAGATAAGGGTCGTCCCAAAGGTGGAGTCGGCTCTCGTAAGACAATCTTTTCTTGTTTTCTCTAGGTGGGACATACCCGGTTACCATGTAGTTTACTATGTTGGCATACCACGGGTCGGTAGTGGTGACCTTAAGGAGGGTGTTGTCCCGCAAAAAATCATCGATGAGAAGATCGGACGGGACTTGCATTCGAGACAAGTGGTCAGCCACTGAGTTCTCTACTCCTTTCTTATCCCTTATCTTGATGTCAAATTCTTGGAGTAGAAGAATCCAGCGGATGAGTCTCGATTTCGCATCCTTTTTGGTTAAAAGTACTTCAAAGCAGCGTGGTCTGAATAGACTATGACCTTGGCCCCAACTTGGTAGGACCAGATTTTGTCTATAACAAACACAACTGCTAAGGGTCCTTTTCCGTGGTTGTGTAGTTGAGCTGGGGCCAGTGAGTGTTATGCTAGCGTATGAGATAGCATAAAGCTTCTTGTCCTTTGTTTGGCCCACAACAGCTCCTACGGCAAGGTCACTCGTACCACACATGATTTCTAGAGGGATGCTCCAGGCGGGAGGCTGGATGATGGGAGCGAAATTGAGTGCTTTTCTTGATCAAAGACGAGAGGGCTTTCCTTGGCTAGGAGAATAGTTAACGACCGGGCTATTAGAGTGAAATTTTTGATGAAACACCTAGAAAGCCCGGTGTGGCCAAGGAGACTACGAATCCCCTTTATGTTGGTGGGAAGTGTATGCATAAGGTCGTGTTTAGGAGTAGGAAAGGGGAAGATAATTGCTTCTGACTTTAAATCTAGTCTTTCCTCGGTCAAAGACGAATCTTCGTGACACTTTCCTTGCAACCCCAAGATAAGATGAGATAGGGATATGATGTGTATGATGATTACTAGTAATCCCTTCTAAATCTTGGGCAGATTAATCTTTCTCCAGGACAGTGAGAATGTGTTGAGTTTCAACATCAGAGGGCATGTCACTAATGGTCACTGGAGTTTGTTTGTCCCTAAAGAGGAAGGCATCCATCTGTCTAGAGGGAAGAGGCTTAGGCTCGATTGGAGGATGAATTTCTTCTACCTCCATAAAGAATTGGGCATCTTCTTCTAGGATAGGTTGCTCTAAGTCTGCTAGAGTTGTTGACATGACTTCCTCTACAGGGTCAGGATCGGGGTCCGTCACTATTTGTGGGTTCAAGGAATAGGAATAAGAGACTGGGACAGGTTCTTCTCCGATCCTAAGTTCTACTATATGGTTTGTTGGTGAATTTTCTAGGATTTTCATGATTGGCCTACCAATAAAGATGGAATGTGTCGAATCATTGGGCAGGTCAAAGATATGGAAATCCAGGAAAAGTTTAGGGTCATTAATCTTAACGGGTGTGACCCGCAAGATCCCTAAACAATCGAGGATCCTTCCCGATGTGAACCTTAGACGTTTTTGAGATGATGACCATGGTTCATCAGGGAGTTGAACTCGCACCAAAGAGCTAGAGATTATGTTGATTCCGAGGCTCGAGTGGTACCCGATTTCTTGGTCGTAACCCAGAATTTCACAAAAAATTCTTCTGATCTTCTTGGGCATTCTGACCACCTCAGATGAGGCTTCAGCCTCTTTTAGCCATTCTCGACGCATCATAGCAGAGAGACGTCCTAAGTACTCCCTCTGATATTCCAGTTCTTCCTTGTCGGGAGGTTGATCCTTATACTCTACACGTTATTCCAATGGGAAACTTGTTGCACTCCCGATGTCCTCGAATAGATCATCGTCAAAATCATAGGGAGTGGTGTAGAGCGGCTCATAGTAGTCCAGTCTAGAATATGGTTGTGGTTCAAAATGAGCGTCAGGTTCTGATGGGATGGAAGAGCTGATAGATTTGGATTGAGAACATGTAGGCTCTTCAGGTTCGGGCTGCTTATCTTCTTCATCAGGGAGTTTGTCATAAATTCCAGTGTAGGGAGTGTCATCCAGGATACGATCCAAGATTATTCTCGCTTCACTAGGAGTCAAATGAGAGAACGACCCTCCTGAAGCGGGGTTCAAGAAAGTGGTGGCTACCGGTCAGAGGCCAAGGCTGAAGTGTTGTAGAAATATAGGTTCTGATAAGCCTAGGTCTGGACCGGATGCCAAAATTTGCTTGAAACGAGCCCAGGCAGCTCCTAACGACTCTCCCTCTAATTGCTTAAAGGTAAGGATTTTGATTCGGAGGTTGGCTACCTTGGAAACTGGGAAGAAGTTTAGGCAGAATTTTTCTCTCAGGATTTCCCAGCTCCCTTCCATATTTCCGACAGAGAGAGTACCATTTCTTCGCTCCTCCCATTAATGAAAACGGTAATAGCTTCCATTTAAGCGTCTCTTGTGTCATGCCCGATATGGTGAGGCAAGAACAGAGTTGCTCAAACTCTCATAAATGCGCATAGGGACTCTCAGCATTCATTCCTGAGAATGTTTGCTCTCGAACCATGGCTATGAAGCCGGGACATAGCTCATAGCCGGGTGTGTGGATGGGATTTGATGATGGTGGAGGCTCCAAACAATCGCCCTTTGGAGCCGAATGTTGACGTAAGGTAGGAGTGGAATCCATGTGGTGGACGGTGGGATACGCGGACAACTTGGGTTCGGAATCAAAACAGCTACCGTTCCCCGGCAACGGCGCCAGAAAGCTTGTTGGCACTCCTTACGGCCTACGGATAAATCCGCAAGCAGACGGATACCGATGTAGCTTTCACCCGGGAGTATTCCAAGGTATCGATTTCCACGGGGAACGAGAAGTGAGCTAATACTAAACTAAGTTGTCCAAGGGTTATGGAATGGGATGGATGAAGTGGATGACAACAACAAAGAGGGAAGAGAAGCGATGAGAGGGTAGAGAGGCTATGAGTCTGATAGAGGCACTCTACTGATTAACTGAGCGGATCACATGGTACATATAGATACTTGCTTCGGGATAATAGAACATATGACAAGCAGAAAGGGATGAGAAGGGGTGTCACCAATCCTACACTCTGGGATCCTGCAGGCCAAGACGAACGTGATGGACTACGTAGGCCGTAAAGGGCTGTCACCACCTAACGGCTACCACCTCCGTAGACTCGGGGGCAAACTAAGTTAACCTCAAGTATAGGCACCACGCCTACACTAGTCGGTTAATACTTATCTCCTATAGAAAGACAAGCTCCCAAGCCAAGCAACCAGTATACAATTATACCAATCAACTAAGCATTGAATGAAGAACCAGCAAGTAAACAAAAGTAGAACTGACTGCTCAATTAATCAGGAAGAGATACAAGAGTTAGCATACACGACCCGGATGTCACTCGAAGCAGAGCCGCATCCGTAGAGGTACAGCTGGAAGAGGGGCCGACACTCCGGCTCCTCTCCGGATGCTCACCTCTCCTCTCTCCCTATCTTCTAAGTATGAAAGTGGCAGAGCTTCGCTAAGGAACTCCTCTCTTGTGTTGTGTGTGATTGCAGGTGCTGGAGGCCTCCATTTATAGCAAGTGATGGCTATTATGGGTGGAGTAACCACCAAGGGGCCCTGGCAGGCGGTTCCCCTGATTTGGCTGAACCAGTGGATCCACCGCCCTTTGCTCCAAGGGCCAGGATTGAGCCTAGGGAGGCGGTTCCCAGCTGGGGGCGGTTCGGCCGAAGGCCTGGGTTCGGCCGAACCGGGCCTGGCCCATAGCCGGCCCCCCAGCACCGCCTCTGGTCCTGTGTTGCTCTGGGCTGCTTTCTCTTGATTGGATTCATGTTGTACAAGCCCAGAGTGATGTGTCATTGGTCCAAGATGAAGTGGCGGTGGTCCACGTGTCGTGTGTTGTTGTTGCTTGGTCATCGTTGACGTGGACGGCTCCTGGTGGCTTGTACGGCTAAGGGGGGTAACCGGCCGAATCGTGTCGTTCGGCCGAATCGGTCACTTTCGACCCCTATAGCACGTATTTCTCTATTTTGTACCTGCACAATGGACAATCACCAAAACTTGTGGAAATAGTTAGTGATAAGCCCTATAGCTAAAGTGTTTGGTTCCATTGTATTTATTTTATACTCGGTTGGAGGTCGGAAATCGGTCCGTAACGACCGCCAACACCCACGAAGGTCTTCACCAGGTCATTCCAGTCGTGGATCTGGTTTGTGGCAAGTGCTCAAGCCATGTCCGCGTGGAGTCCGCAAGGTGAAGCGGCAGGTTGCGGATGATCATGGCGTCATCGATCGCACCGCCCAGCAGGCAGGCCAGGCAGTAGTCATTGAGTCAAACTCTGGGGTCTGTCTCCCCTGAGTACTTGGTTATGGTTACGGGCTGTCGGAAGCATTGGGAATAGGAGCTGCATGGATCTCCCGACTGAACACGCGGGTTCTTGGGGGTTCCGGCGTCGGGCTCCTATCCTCCCTGTTGTCGTAGCGGCCTCCACGTCGAGGGTGGCAGCCTTGAGTCGTCACTGCGTCATGTTTCTTCTTGTTCAGGACGTTGCGGGCGTCGCCATCATCGGCGTCGCGTGTGTCTAGAATCCGTTCCTTTACGGACTTCTTCTGGACACGGTCTCGAACCGAGGGCGCCTTACCCTTGCTCGTCGGTTGAGTGTTAGCACTCCTTATGGCTACAGATATATAAAAGTAAGAACTGAATGCTCAATAAATCAGAGGGAGATACAAGAGTTAACAGACACGACCCAGATTAACTGAGCAGGTTAGAAGGTACAGCTAGATACTTGCTTTGGGACAGTAGAACCTACCACACACAGAAAGGGATGAGAGAGGGGTGTGATCTATCCTGCACTGGGGGATCCTACAAGCTGAGATGAACGTGATGGGCTACAAAGGCCGTATAGGGTTGTCACCACCTAACGACTACCACCTCCGCAGATTCAGGGGCAAACTAAGTTAGCCTCAAATCTAGGCATCGCGCCTACACTAGTTAACTAATACTTATCTCCTATAGAAAGATAAGCACCCAAGCCAAGCAACCAGTATACAGTTATACCAATCAACTAAGCATTGAATGAAGAACCAACAAGTATATAAAGTAAGAACTGAATGCTCAATTAAAAAGAAAGAGATACAAGAGTTACCAGACATGACCTAGATGTTCCTCGAAGCTGAGCCACTTCCGTAGAGGTACAACGGGAAGAGGGGCCGACACTCCGGCTCCTCTCCAGGACGCTCACCTCTCCTCTCTCCATATCTTCTAAGTATGAAAGTGGCAGAGATTCACTAAGGAACTCTCCTCTTGTGTTGTGTGTCTTTCAGGTGAAGGAGGGCCTCTATTTATAGCAAGCAAGGGCAGTGGAGGATGGAGCAGCGGCCAAGCAACCATAGGGCGGTGCCCGGCTGATTCGGCCAAACCGAGCAGTTCGGCCGAATAGCCATGTGGGGCGGTGCATCACCTGGGGGCGTTTCGGCCGAATTGGGAGATTCGGTCGAATTGGGGGATTCAGCCGAATTGTGGGATTCGGCCGAACTGGGCTTTTGGCCCAGCAACGCTCCCCTACACTACCTCTCCCTCCTGGACCTTCTGGGCTGCTTCTCCTTGGTGTTCTTTGTGTTGTTTTGGTCTAGAGGTGACGTGTTGATGGTCTAAGTGTCTTGCACGGTCGTTGCTCGGTCATTGCTGACGTGGACGGCCTTCCGGTTGTGCTTCGCGTCGTATACGTCTAAGGGGGGTAACCGGCCGAATTGGTTAGTTCCGACCCCAATAGCACGTATTTGTCGTTAATGTACCTACACAAGTGAAACACACCAAAACTCGTGGAACTTTATTAGAAATAAACCTAAGTGCATGGAATGTTGCATAAAGCCTCTTTTATTCCTGAGTATTGGTGGTCGAAAACGAGCTGTAACGACCGCCAACATTGAGCTGGTGCCGCCTTGCCCCCGGGTGGGGTTCAGACCGACTCCTCCGGGTCATGCATGCTCCCACCAGCCTTCGTGCTGGTCGTATGGCGCATGCATGACGCGGAGATCTCCGGCTGCTGCACGGCAGCCTGCTCGATGATGAGCTGCGCCTCGCGGTGCAGGTTGCGGCCCTCAGGGGTCAAAGGTTCAGGCATGGCCCGAATTAGAGTCGCAGCAGTGATGAGCTTTTGGCTTGCAGTTGCCATTGGCAGTGGATCCTCCACATCATCACTGGCTTCAATGTGTGCGCGAGCGACACGTCCCGCCTCTCTGGCGCGTGCACCACGCTCAAGGGGCCCCGCCTCGGGTGTGGCTCGTGCACCACGCTCAAGAGGTGCCACTTCGAGAGTGGCTCACAGACGCCGCACCTGTTGGCACTCTTCCTCGAGCTTAGCCTCCGCTCTCGGACCTGGGCCAACTGCGCCTGCGCGAGCGCGGCGTTGTTCGGCGGTGTCACCGCTTGCGAGTTTGCCACACGGTCGGTGAGACCCGCTGCGCCGCCTGTCCCGTCGCCCTCATCTTTGGGCCCTGTCAGCCCGACGACGAAGCACTCCCACGTGGGGTCATAATCCCCTTCGCTAGAGTCATCGAAGCAGGTGAGGCAGTAGTCCGCCGCAGCCTAAAATGACATAAAAGCCTCACGGTTGCGGAGCCCGGAGTAGTCCCACTCCGAGGGCCCCTGACCGTGCGCGTTTACCTCGCAGTCGGAGTCAGGTTATTGATCATCGGGCGAGGTAGCGATGAGGTTGTGGATCGAGATCAAGTGATGTCCCGGTAGATCCTCATACGCATCCATGTTCGTGCTGACCGACGAAGAGTAGGTCATGGTGGTGGTGTGATGTCGAAATGGCTTGGCCGCACTCTCTCCGGGGGGACACGTCGTGGGAGTTGTCGGTGAAGGCGCCGCCTCCCCCGTTGCAGCAGTAGGCTGCGACTCGTTTGCTCTGACCCGCTCGGGAGAGCATGCACGAGCCGCTCTGCGTTGCCCCGCTCGCGCTCGCCGCGTGCACTGTCCCGAATGCCTCCTGCGTCGGGGTGATGATGGGGGTGGCACCGAAGCCTCCACGCTCGCATTCCTCGAAAGGAGCCGCATGAGGTAGCCATTGCTAGTCGCCTCGTACTCCAAGCTCCCGAACCAGATCTGGTATCTGGCCGAAAAAGGGCCCGAGACTCCCATAGGGTATCGATTGCTATGCCTCGTGTGGATCACCATCGAGAGAGATTGTGGATGAAGAGAACGATCACAGCGCCGCCCCTACCTGGCGCGCCACTGTTGGTGTTCGGATCGGTCACCCGACACTAACTAGAACGAATGCGCTGCGTCCACTCTCTTGATGGTTGATGCAAAGGCTAACACAATGGCACGAGGTTTATCTTGGTTCCGGGCATGGGGCCATACGTCCAGCAAGGGGCGCGCACGCACTGTATTACTTCACACCGGGGTGCCTGTAGTAGGGGTTTACAAGCAAGGCGGGAGAGGAGGAGAAGCCTCCAAGTCCGAAGCATATAGGATGCGTTGTGTCTGGTTGTCTAGGTTGTCGTGAGTTCTAATGGTTGGTCTGTCCGTCCGGCCTTTGCCTGGGAGTCTACCTCCTCCCTTTATAGTTCAAGGAGGGGCAGGGATACACATGTTGTACTGTTGAGTCTACTGTTATCGAGCACTGGAGAGCATGGCGTTGGGTGTGGCCGTCGTCCTTGCGGATCCTTCTGCTCAGCACAAATCGGTGAGCGTCGGTCAGCTTCAGTAGGCGGCGTGGTGGTTTCTGTAGAAAGTACGCATCCCTGTGCTTATCTCGGAGCATCTTTGAAGGGTCGTGCTGACCAGCGTCCATGCCCAGTCATCGTCCGAGGGTTCTCCCATGCCTTGTCAAGGGCCTCGTCAGGGGGTCAGTACGGGAGTTGGCAGTACAGGAGCAACGGATTTGGCAGCACAGGGCTGCACAGGGCCTCGCAGGCTGGCACGGTGACAGGAGTTGGCCATACAGTGACAAGAGTTGGCGGACGTGATCCAGTCATATCGCATGTGCGGGATGGCTCACGATCGGTCTTTTGACTTTGGCGTCCCGTGGCAGCGCCGGGCATTGAATGCGCCTGTCAGCGGAGCAGACGGGTGCCCGCGCGCGCGGTGGGTCGAGGGGTAGCCTCAAGCGAGGCGAAGTTTCTGGAGTAGAGGGCCACGCGGGGTTCGACCGCGGAGGCCTCGATCGAGGTGGAGTTTGTTGTTCGCTCAAGGGGGGTCGACACCCTCGATCGAGGCGGAGATGGAGCACACACGGGACCCTTTCGGGGGGGTCTTGAATGGGCCATTGGGCTATGTTGAGTCACGGGCTCTGTGCACTTAGACCTTCATTGGTTTGTGGAGATTTGATTGTGATTGATTTGCGTTTTTCAAGGATGATTATCCCTTCAGTTATGGGACCCCTTATGACCGTCCCCAACAGCCATACTTGATCTTATTCAACTTGTGGGCTCACAACATTTCTTTATTGCTGAGCAAATCCAACTTGAGCTAGTGGCTTAGAATATCCAAGTGTTTTAATCGAGAATCCATCAATAATTCTAAAGCCACTTCTTCATATGATTAAACAATGATTAGATGCATTGCATTGCTTCACTAGATAAGGCATGATTAATGCCTAGATATCAAACCAAGATGCTAGACTTTTCACCCTAACAAAGTCCCTCGGCCACAAGGCCAACTTGCCCCTTCTCTTTGCTTGGTTCACTCCCATCTAGCTTGATCCTTTCATCCTATCTTGCCACTTTAAGTTTAGCTTTGCTTTGCATCATCATGAATACCACTGTGAATTCCATGTCTTCAATTCAAACCGAGATATATCCAATGTGACCTTCTATGTCATTGATGCCATATGACTTGTCCATAAGCTTTAATCCATATGAGACCACTTGCTAACTATAAGATTGTTGGCACTTCTTACGATCCAATATCAGAATTGAGAATCCTGGTACTGGGGTAAGGAGTGTTTCAGTGGTTTTCCTTATGGCTTAGTGAAATATAGAAATATTCTGCAAGCGCACAGAATCACCGCTATAGCACTTCACCTGGGAGTATTCCGAGGTATCGTAATTTATATTTCCGCAGGGAAGCTTTGGCAAGATTACTAGTGAACATATATTCGAGACTATCAGAGAAGGGTACACGACTAGACAAGACAAGGGATAACGGTATTGGATAGGAGTGGATATACCGGACACACAGCTCAAGGGATACTCAGGTAAGGGAGAGAAGATATAGATAGCTGGGAGGACAACGAGAAGAGATAGAGGACTCCTGGATTCTTTATCTACCTATGTCACTCTAGCTTAGAGATACAGCGGCTACAGAGCCAGCATTAGGAGATCTGTGATAACTCTAATGTCTTAGCATCGGGACAAGGGAACCGGTGAACACACAGAAAGGGATGAGAAGGGGTGCCACTATTTCCCAACTGGGGAATCCTACGGACCGGAACTAACGTGATGGGCTACGAAGACCGAAAGGGCTGTCACCTCCTCCCGGCTACCACCTCCGTTGCGACGGGAATAAACTAAGGCCACCGACTAGTCTAGGAACCACTCCTACACTAGGCAACGACTACTTACTCTGCTAGCAAGAGCAAGCAACCTTGTCAATACTCTTGGTGACAATTCACCTCCAGTATCAATCAAGATCGAAGAACCAGCCAAGACAAAGACTTAAACAAGACTACAAGCACTAGAACTATAACTGACTATAGTCTAAACAAGATATATTTGCTACTAGAATAAAGTAGAAGCAAGATATAAATGACAAAGGCAAAGTGATAAAGATAACTATATTGATAACTCAAAGTCTTACAAAAGGAAAAGTAAAAGATACAAGAGCTATTACCAGAGCTTCTGAAGACGATTCCGGAACCTCTGAGGCAAAGCTCGACTCAACTCTAACTCCCAACTAAACTATCCTAACTCTACTAGAATGAAAGTGGAAATGAGCTCCTTGGCTTGGTGTGTGTTTACAAGTGAAAGTGACCCTCTATTTATAGGAGTCTGAGGCGGTTGAGGCAGGGTAGCGGCCAAGGAAGCCAGGGGGGTACCCCCTGGGATTTCGGGCGAGGGGAGGC
Source organism: Echinochloa phyllopogon (assembly GCA_033239725.1). Lineage (NCBI taxonomy): Eukaryota > Viridiplantae > Streptophyta > Magnoliopsida > Poales > Poaceae > Echinochloa > Echinochloa phyllopogon. Next base: position 8,254,778 of record BTCW01000016.1, on the reverse strand, counting down.
GATTCGGCCGAACAGGTCGGTTCGGCCGAACTCCCCCAGTTCACCCGAACCAGAGGATCTGCCGACCTTGCTTCCCATGGCCAGGATTGGCTCCCTGGTGTCGGTTTCCAGCTGGGGGCGGTTCGGCCGAAGGGCCCAGTTCGGCCGAACTGGGCCTGGCCCGTGGCCGGCCTCCCCAGCACCGCCTCTGCTGCCTGGAGCCCCCTGGGCTTCCTCCTGATGCATGACTTCGTGTTGATCTGGCCCAGAGTGACGTGGCATGGTCCAGGATGAGTTGGCGGTCGCCCACGTGTCATGTGATGTGTTCGCTTGGTCATTGTTGACGTGGACGACTCCCGGTGGTCTGCTCGGCTAAGGGGGGTAACCGGCCGAACGTAGTCGTTCGGCCGATCTGGTCATTTCCGGCCCCAATAGCACATATTTGTCATAGTTGTACCTGCACAAGTGACACTCACCAAAACTCGTGGAACTTTATTAGAAATAAAACCTAAGTGCATGGAATGTTGCATATAACCTCATTTATTCCCGAGTATTGGTGGTCGGATTTGGGCTGTAACAACCGCCAACAAAGATTATGTCTCATGTTTACTCAAACCATAGCTTAGGACCAAGTCCAACAAAATCCCAAATTCTTCAATTAATATTATCCCAACATTCTTTGATAAGCTTTCTCTAGGCGAGACCAACCAATATGCATAAGTCCTTGTCTATTTTAGTGTCATGCGATCACATCCACTTGCTTGCTTTTATGTCATCAAATACCACCAGAGAACTTTCATTCTCATTAATGCATGTGTAAAACCCTGCTCATATTCTTAAGCAAACAAGTTAGTTTATGAATCATGTTGTCAAACAAATCATCAAAACACATAAGTGCCTAGATGCACTTTTAGTTTTACATTCTGCAGAGGTTGCACACTTTCACCATGAGTCGTGCTCCCCACTATGCATCACACTTTCGAGGTGATCAGCCAAGGTCACACTACAATGCCTTTCAAAAGTCGTAGGTTCCTACTTGAGTACACCCACTAAGGTTTCGCCCTGTTACAATAAGGTCAGCGAACCCGGTAGCACCCCTTTGTGCCACTCAAACCGCCGACAATGCAACAAGTGGGACAACAATAGTCGGCCAGGGCTAGAGCCATATAGCTCTCATATATGGTTGCGTTGCTAAGCTAGGTTACAGGCTTCATGAACCGAACCTTCGAATCCAGAGCAGGTACTAGCACCAACCCACGTGTCAAACGACACAAACTAACTAAAAACCATCAAAACAGAACCATCCACCAGTTTTGTCCATCATGCTCAGATTCCCTAATTCTCCATGTTGCTACCAAAACATCACCAACCAATTTCCATTGTATAAATAATTAATCAAGTTTAAATTTATAAGCCCAACCATCCCAACCAAGGCAGCAAGCTAAGCATGAATCTACCCATAACCACCCAACCGAAGCTTCAAGGAATAACGAAGGAATATCTAGTAAACCCTAACATGGGATTCAAATTATGACACAACATGCAACTAAATTTAACTACTCTAATAAAATAAAATAAAGATAGGATCAAATATGAGCAAGGACACTTGCCTTCAGTCGTAGAGTAATCAACAACTTTGAACTCTGACTTGGCGATTCACAGACGATGACACGCTTCCTAACGCGCAAACAACCACAAACAACACGCAATAAATACAAAGAACAGTACACCAAACAGTAATAAAATATGATATAAAAGTTACTAACGCGTGGTACTCGTCGCCACAAACGCGTGAGTGCAAGAGTTGCTTAAATCGGATTTACGGTTGAAAAGATATAAGAATTTAAATATCTAGGGGTTAAGATGCAAAGTGGACTTCCGAATTAAAATAATTCAAAAACAGATTAATGACGTCATTAGGGAAATTTATGATGTCAGCATGCATTTTTGGAAAAAGATAATATATAAATTTGAATTTTGGAAAACTATTTCTGGGAAGGACCTTCTCGGAATTAGTGGTAGACAATAGGTGGTAGTTCGTAAGATTGCCAAGGCTCAGAAATTGTGGGAATATTCAGGAAATCATAGGGGTTAGATGGTAAAACAACCATGAACTCGGTCTGTGTGACTCATGGACCAGGGGGATTGAACTTGGGTCTATGGTGAACCGGGTCTACACGAATATACCGGGTAGTACAAATGTGATACCCCTCCCACACCACCGTTATCCGTTACCGATCCATCGAAACATCTCGCTCGACTCTGGCAGTCCACCTCCCGCGTGTCTCATTCACGAGTGCACCGGTAAACGTTCCGACTCAGGCAGCAGAAATGTGGGATGCTATCCCTCACGAAACAAATACTACACGTGATAATCATTACCGTTACATTTGTGCAACCAAACAAAGTAACAAATCAATGATCCCACCACCAATTCCTCTGTAATCCATTGCCCATACCGTTTACGTTACCGGAACACGGACCAAACACCGTCTAATCTTGGCCGTCGGTTTCTGATCTAAGGGCTCCTGCTCCTTCTTCCCTGGACATCAGCCCACGGCAAACCAGCACCGTGGCGCCATGCCCGAGTTCCGGTACGTGACTGGGAGTTCACCAGAAAACACCAAAATGGCCTATGGTACACGGAATTCGACGGGAAGCGGCAAAACAGAAATCTAGCGAGATGGGGATCTCACCCAGGGCACTTTGGATAGCGGTGGTGGTTCTATTCACGAGCAGAACGAAGGGAGGCGTAGTGGTCACGGGTGCTTCAACGTGGCCTCGGTTGCCGCTACAGAACGACGACTAGGTGCGACGGCGTGGCGTTCTGGTGACACTGAGATGCAAATGGTACCAAGACAGAGATGAGGTGAGGGCCTAAACGACTATACATGAGAGGAGAACTCACCAGCAACGACGAGCTACGACGGGAGAAGAAGGCGACAGCGTCGGCTATGGCGAGAGGGAGGATGTCGGTGGTTTCCACAGATGGAAAAGGAATGGGCAGGGCCACGACGTCTCATTTTAAAGGCATAGAGGGAGGGTTAGGCGTGAGCGTTGTGGGCGAAGCGTCGATGGCAATCCCGCATAAGCTGTTGCGGATTGCGGCGCCGAGGGAGGGACAACGTGATAGAGTTGAGCTGGGCCAAGCTTTGGATAAGAAGAGTTTCGGCCCATAGACGATTTAGGCTTTAAACCAACTCGATTTCTAATTAAACGAATTCCTATCCAATTTTGAAATATATTTTCATCCAATAAACTTCTAATGCAAACTATACAACATGAATGCACCAAACATTCGTATAGCCTATATTGATTATTTGTTTAGAAAATATTTTTTCCTATAATTAATGTTCTTCTATTAACTATTTGTTGAAAATTTTAGAAATATGAGAAAATCGATAATATTATTAGTGTTAATTGTTCACATCCCAAAACAGGAATTTTGGGGTGTGACAACGAAATGGACCGAAGCTAAACCTCTGGTCATATCACTGTGTGACTAAAACAAAAAGTTGTTATGGCAGAACATTTTCTGTCGATTTGGGGTACCCAGAGAAATTACAGTAGAAAACGGCAGACAATTCGACAGTGAGGTGTTCAAAGAATTCTGCCAGTCCATTGGCACAACTGTAAAATTTGCGTCTGTGTATCATCCGCAGTCTAACGGGGCGGTAGAAAGAATTAATGGCATCATTTTTGAAGGCTCAAGAAGCGATTGGTTGAACAAAAGAAAAGCAAGTGGATAGAGGACCTGCCCAAGATAGTATGGTCCCATAATACAACAAAGTCAAGAGCAACGCAGTTCACACCGTTCAAACTGCTATCCAGAGAAGAGGCAATGAGCCCATAAGAGTTGCGATTTAAGAGCTCCAGAGCAAGTTCAAGCCAAGAAAAAAATAGCGAAGCTGCGGACAAAGATCTTGTCGAAGGAAACATGCTGGAAGCTGCAGAAAATTAGGGCAAATACCAGCAAGAAACCAAGAAGTGGAGAGATAAGAAGGTAATAAGGAAAGACATTACCACTGGCGATTTCGTCTTAAAATTGAAAGCAGGAAAGACGGGCAAGCTCTAAGAGAACTGGGAGGGACCTTATCTGGTGAGCAGGAGCAACAGACCTGGTTCATTCTACTTGACAGATGAAGAAGGAAAGGAGTTACCACATTCATGGAATGTGGACAACTTGAGAAGATTTTACGTGTAGCAAAATGTAAAAAGAATAAGTGTTAGGTTTGTCTTCAGTCTTCTTTTTCTTTTAACGTTTTAGGTCATGTACTCTTTTCCTCACAGGGGAAGCCCCACATCAGGGGGTGATGTTTTTAATGAGGGGGTCCCTTGTAATAGTGTTCAAGTTGTAAAACACAAAGTTTCCCCAAAAAGTATAATTCAGAAAGCTCAAGCGGAAATTACGAAAGTAAAACCGCTTGACCTTTTTCCGATTGGTTTCACAAATCTTGAAAAAGAGCTCACAAAAGAAAAAGCCCAGCGGAAAAATGCTAGATGTTAAAGCATAACAAAAATATAGTGCGTCCGAAGCCAGCAAGTTGGTGCAACTAACCAAGCTAAATTTTCAGTTAGCTTCGTTCGAGTCGCAAGTCTTTTTCTTCACCTCGCTGAAAAACGGGAGGTGACGCTTCTCGAAGCTCGAAAAAAGAGCTCGCAAAAGAAAAAAGCCCAACGGAAAAATGCTATAGGCTAACACATAACAAAAATATAATGCATTCGAAGCTAGCAAGTTGGTGCAACTCACCAAGCAAAATTTTCAGCTAGTTTCGAGTCACAGATATTTTTCTTTATTCCGTGGAAAAGAAGGAGGTGACAATTTTCGATGTGATTTACTGGCTAAGAACTATGGTCACATTCAATGAAATAATGTCAATAACGCGTTAGGTGAAGAAAAGTCACGATACTAAAGCCATTCAATTAACCTTCGAAACAAGTAGTCCAGTTATTTTTGAAGAATAATAAAAAACACGCTCAAATTATTACAAAATCAACCAAGTAGTAATAAGGTGCATAGTTTACAAAGAGATCTCAATAATATAGGCGCGCTGAGCGTTGTCGCGTCGGAGGTTGTACATGTAACAAAAATCTGCAAGTTCGTCTCTTTGGAGTCCGCCATCTGTAAAGGATGCAGATTTAATCTGGGGTAACCTTCCGTGGAGTAGCCTCACGAGGAAGAAAAGTCTGATCAATACAAAAACTACGCTCGGCAAAACGTCGGCAGCAGTAGTCCCAAAATTCACTAAAGCTAGCATTGGGAAAGCGTTTCACGTAAGCAATCGAAGCATTCCCAGTTACGCACAAAAGACCATTCCGAATTGTATGGTGTACAACCAGCTGCACAGGTCCGCTAGGAGCCTGCGCAGTTAAAATATATACGATACAATAAGTTCGAATTCCCAACAGAAGAGGTTAGTAAGTAAGACGACTGCAAGATCAGGATCTTCCGGCTTGGTCAGGCACCTTCGAAGTTGTTGCAACATCAACCTTTGAAGAACTCCGGTCCTCCGTCTTGGGCTTCGGGAACAACTCCGAGTGCAGCAGAATGAGGGGGACCTTGCTGTTGTTGTTCCCGGCGAGCTTGCAGCAACTTATCCTGAAAACTTCATTTAAATCAGTAACAGGAGCGGCTAAGTACTTCAGAAGGAGTAAAGCAAGAAGAGGAAAACACCACCTTATTGAGGCGATCAGTAGCATGTTGACGCGCCGCATCTTGACCAAAGACCACCCAGAACTGGCGCATAAAGATTTGTTTCACTACCTTCACCAATAGAGAAGCCTCTTCAGGATTTTCTGCAGCAGAGAAGGTATAATTCTTGCCAAAGGTCTTAAAGTGGGCGCAGCCCTCCTCTAGCATAGACAGAAGATTGCTGCAGCTGAGGCTAGCGGCATAATCGCCAACAGTTTCCAAAATCCCGGGAAATGATTTGAACTCCTTGTCCAACCAATCAAAGAACCGGGCTTCGCCGCCACCCTGGGGAAAAGGAAGGGGCTCAGCACCAAAGTGTCGAAGTGCTTCTTGATAAGAGTGATAAACTTGAGGACCACATTCAGCATCAAGGTTGCGAGAGCGATCCGTGGCACTCTTCATCAGAAGCACTTCATGGTTCAGACGGGCACATTCCTTTTCCTTAGCTTCGGCCAAAGATTTGGACAATTTGGTCTCATCCTTGAGGGTGGTAACGAGCTCGGCGTCGTTTCTTGTTTGATCCCGAAGCTGACGTATTTCTTCCTCGAGATCTTGAGTGCGTGCCCGAAGGCTCTGAGTTTCTTGGGCTTGAATACTTGTGTCACTAGGGTATTGATAGGATTGCTTGCTCTTGCTAGTGGAGTAAGTAGTCATTGCCTTGTGTAGATGAGGTACCTAGACTAGATAGTGACCTTTGATAGCTTCCGTTTCAGCCGTACGTGTGGTAGCTGTTAGGTGGTGACAGCCCTATACGGCCTACGTAGTCCACCACGCCTGTTCCGGCTCGTAAGACCCCAAGGTGCACTGATTTGTGGCACTCCTACTCATCCCTTTCTATGTGTCATGGGTTCTATGTCCCGAAGCTAAGACATTAGAGTTACTCTTTGTTGGCGGTCGTTACGACACGATTTTGACCACCAATTCTTAGGAATAAAGGAGGTTATATGCATCATTTCATACACTTAGGTTTATCTTCTAATAAAGTTCCATGAGTTTTGGTGAATCTCTAATGTGTAGGTACATAATTGACAAATATGTGCTAAAGGGTATAGAATTGGCCAATTCAGTCGAACCACTTGGTTTGGCCGAGTTACCCCCATTAGCCCACTCACATGCGGTGCACCACTACATGGAAAAACACACTTAGAGGTCACACGGATCGATGATGTCACTGATCTAGGGCAAATAAGCACAAACCAACCAAACCTAGCCAGTGCAGCAGAGGTCAACCGAGCACTAGGCCCAGTTCGGCCGAAGGGCCCAGTTCGGCCGAACTAGGGAACCACCTCGAAATCGCCTCCCAGAGCCAATCCAGACCATAGGACACATCATGGTTTGGTTGAACTGGCTGGGGCACCCCCCCCCCCCTCGGTGCCTTGGCCGGTGCTCTACCTCAACCACCTCAACCACCTATAAATAGACCCCCCCTCCTCACTTGTAACACACACCGCTTGGGAGCAAGTCTCCATTACTCTCTTTCAAGATGTAGAGTTAGGCTAGTCTAGTTGGGAGTTAGAGTCAGGGTCGAGCTTCGCTCGGGGTACCGGAGTCGTCTTCTGGAGTTCTTGTAAAGCTCTTGTATTTTTTCCCTTTTCTTTATGTAAGACTCTAAGTTCAATATATTATCTTTCACAATTACTTGAGTTATTTGTTTTGCATTTATTCCGTGGATAAGTGTAGAATGTCTAGCCTTGGTTATAGCTATTGTAGTCTGGCTATAGAAGTTCTCCCTAGTTCTTTATCTCAGTTGGTTCCTCGTTTCTGCTCAATACCTGCGGTCAATTGTCACTAAGGTATTGACATGATTGCTTGCTCTTTCTAGGAGAGTAAGTAGTTATTGTCTAGCGTAGGTGTGGTGCCTAGTCCAAATAGGAACCTTGGTTTGCATCTGAGTCCACGGATGTGTGGTAGCCGTTAGGTGTTGACAACCCTATACGGCATACGTAATCCGCCACGTTCGACTCGGCCAATAGGAGCCTTCTGCGGAGGTTAGTGGCACCCCTTCTTGTCCCTTTCTACGTGTCCCGTGCACCATGTCCCAACACTGAGATAATAGAAATAGGCAAAGAACCATAGATGCATTTCTTCATGCTAGCTGTAGTCTTTGCTGGAGATGACTCAAGATCATTGGACGTATATAGGAATCCTTTCATGTCTTGTTGTTTTCCCACTAGCTAGACCGCTCTTCTATCTATATCATTTATCCTGGAGTTCTTCTTGTGTGTGTCATATGCATATCACTCCTATCATATTCTTTAACCCGGCCTTGTTAGCAGGTACTTTAATTAGTAGTTGCATACTTATTAATAGTCAATACTCTTTAACCATTCCTTCCCTAAGGAAATAAATACGATACCTTGGAATACTCCCAGGTGAAATGCTACAGCGATATATGTGCCCTTGCGGATCTATATATGTGCCATAAGAATACCAATAAATACTCCTTGCACCATTATCGGGGTTAGCAATCCTGACAGTAGGCTGTAAGAAGTGTCAACATTCTTGACTGTAAGAGTTGTCTCTCAGCTGTTGTATCTCTTAGCCCGAATAACCTAGATAGACAGAGTACCTAGGAATTCTTTTCTCGTCTCGTTGTCCTTCCAGCTAGCTAGTCCTTATCTTTCCTATCTGAGTATCCTTGAGCGGTGTGTCATGGTACATCACTCCTATCAAATATCGTTATCCCCCGTCTTGACGGTAGTGTATTCTTCTGTGATAATCTCGAATATCTGTTTACTACTACTCTTGCCACAAGCTTCCCTGTGGAAATTATAAATTACGACACCTCAGATTACTCCCTGGCGAAGTGCTACAGCGGTGATTCTATGCGCTTGCAGAATATTCATTTATTTTACTAAGCCATAAGAAAAATCACTAAAACACTTCTTGCACCATTGTCGGGATCACCAATCTTGATAGTGGGCCGTAAGAAGTGCCATCAGTATGTTATGTGGAAAATGGTGTTTTTTGACAAGTTCTGGTCGCACGGAGCATAATACCATATGTCCTGTCTATTCTTTGTTCAAGCATCCAATCCCCCACCTCAAGAGGGTGAATACATATATTTAGAGTACAAATTACCACCTTAGGTGTTAACAGGATCTTCCCCGGCGGCTGTTGCAGAAGCTTTTCTAACTGGGCTATAAATTGTCATCGCGTCACCCTTGACGTCATCCTGAGGCGCCCTGGGTCGAATAGTTGAGTCTATGTGCCCGGGATGCTCCTTGTTGAAACAAACCAGATTTAGGTTATCACAGAATCTATAGCTATCATATATAGAACTCATTTCAGAAATTATCACATCCATACATTGATACTAAAATGCAATATCTATGTTATTGCATCCCATATATAGAAAGTACAAGATACAAGACACTTGGGCGAATTGACAATATGAAAACCAATGCAACTATAACTAGTCATCAGACCACCATCTCCATCTCCTACATAGGCAAAACTTGAGTATAGCACGACACCTCAATCGTACCATCCATCAGTGTTGCTATTGAAGTCAGACTCATAACATGCAAATCATTGAATTGTTCCCAAGGATTAGAAGAGTTCCATGTCACTATCCACATATGTGCAAGATATAAAGTAGACTACTCTAGTAAACAAATAAGCAAGAAGCAGGCTCGGGTTTTCCTATGCAATCAGTTGTAGTTTAGAACATGAGAGTTACCACCAACACATCCACACCTCCATGAGAAATCCTATGAACATAGGTTCCCAACTCCATTTCTACTCAATGGGAGTGCTCCCGCCCCTCCCATTTCATCGGCCATGCCGGATCCTTAGATTAGAAAGTGGAGGTAGAAGTGAAGACACCAAAACTCTAATCACAATGAGCATTTCATAGGGGTTGTCCATGACCAAGGACACGAGATATACACATAGTTTTACTATTGAAGGTTTGTACACCGGGTCCCATGCGAGAGGTACCCAGACGGGGAGCAACCATATGAGCCACATCACATCAAATGGAGGGTCTAGTAGCAAAGGTCAACACCAGTCCCCCTTATGGTGATACTTTATCCTCGTACAGGCTTGTCACCACACTTGCTAGTCTTGGAACGAGCCCATCCTCATACTAGGCGTGATGGTGTGCAAGTTTACGTAATCCCATGAAGTAGCTAGTGTGACCTAGTCTCCTTTGCTTTCGAACTGAGCTCTTCTCTCGAAATACGTATCCACTATGATGTCATCCAATCGCACCCATTACATGTATCGTAGACAATTCCTCATCTTTAGAACAAAACTGACTTGTGCCGCAATAGGCACTTCGTAGGAAGTGCCCAAGTGCGCTGGCTCCAACAAAATAGTTTTCAAAAATCCTAGCACGTTGGCTCCAACAAAAGGGTTTTCAGAAATTGTCACACCCGGATTTTCACAAAAACTCGAATGCGGCCATATGTGTGCCCAGGAAGTCAAAGTACACATATAGTGAACAAATATGATAAACAGAGAACATATGCTTGAATAAATTCTTCATTAAATAAAGTTTTACATCAGAGTGATTCATAAATAAACTAACCAATAACAGCGGAAGACTAATAAACTCTCAAACTAATGGAGCCGCAATCCATAGGGACTCTGACTGGGGGACCACAGCTCAGTAGTACAGTAAATCTTCTGGAAACTCAGCAGCAGACTCATGCACAACCCAATCTGTTTACCCGTCCGGGATTTTGTTGAACAAATGGCAAGTGTAAGTAAACAATTACTTAGCAAGTATAGCACGGGTATGAAGGCTCAAAATAAGGCTACACACGGCTTAACTGCATTAGAATTTTTAGTTGGTTCATTTTAACATTATCCAAGTTACTATAGTTAATGAAACCCAGTTGTAACCTAATTAATAAAGTATAAGTGACATTAAACAAAAATAAACATCATCTTGTAATAAAAAAGGATCCAGGCCGCTCGTAACCCTGAGCAAGGCTATCATGATAGATTTTACACTCTGCAGAGGTTTGACCCTTTACCCAGCAGTCACGTAAAAGTTCAAAAGAACTTTGCACCCAACCACGCACATCAACACTTCCGAGGTGTGACTGCATAGGGACGCTACTAGGTTTACACAAGACACCCTAATAAGACAGTAGCCGCCAAGGTACAATAAGGTGGTGAGACTCTAGGCACCGAGATTGACTTACGCTTACGAAGTCACACCATAAGGGGGTCAATGGCATCCAGAGCGCAGGCATCGCACCCAACAATGTGCAACGTGCGGAGTTCCCCATCGTAGGGACTCCCAATACGAGACTAGGTCTAACGAGACCTAGCCGACGGGGCTACCGTCCTTGGTGGAATCAAGAAACACCTCGCGCCTTACTTCCCATGACGCCGACGGCCCCACCGGTAACCACTGGCAACCTAGAGACGTACAAGCTACTTAACCAAGACCAGAGCCATAATAGTTCTAGCGGTGGCGACAGGCTCCTGGGTTGCCGCTTTAAGAACCAGACCTTAGGGAGAGACACTTGAATAAAGCACGAAGCACATGCTCTAGCTCCCTAAACCAAGTTGCTAAAAAGCAAGTGTTATCATGAATGTTGAAGTAGACCATTAAATCAATATTAGCAGTTAAATAATGGTGATAATAGCTGCGCATAGAAAAATCTACCCGTATGCATAAACCCAAGGTAAACAAGGATAAGATAATAAAATCTTGGTACAACCTTAATGGTACATCAAATTAGACACATCATTTATGAAATAATTTAATACAGGGTGAGTAGGTAGTAAGGATTGTCCGTGCTATAACTTGCCTTCCTCAAAAGGCTGCTGCTGCGAGTCCTGCTCCGGAAAGTCCTCCACGTACTCAAAGTCCAAAGCGAAAGGCTTACCGACTGGACACGAATTACCACGCAAACATGCACGCAAACCAATACATGCAAACAAATAATAATCTATTACAATAGTACACCAAACAGTAGAAACAGTACAAATAAAGCTTTTAGAAATATTCTACGCTTTACTACGAACACATCAGCGCGAAAATCACACTAATCGGAGCTAAAATGGAAAAGATATGGCAAATCTAAGATCTAGGGACCTACTGGCAAGTTTTAAAAGTTTCCAGGGGCTTATTTGAAGAAAAACGAGGACCTATACGTAATTACGCGTTAAAACCTGAGGGCCTACGCGTGAAAAAGTCTAAACTGGACTGCGGGTTCTATTGTTAAAAAGGGCAGGGGGTTTTCCAAAAAAATTAAGGACCTATTTGTAATTATTTTGGAATAGGCGTGGACTGCGGGTTTTATTTTAAAAAGTGTAGGGGCTCTTTTGCAAAAATGTAGGCGCTGACCGGTACGTGTCAGGTTTGACCCGGGGCTCGGGCTCACGGGAGCCGTTGGATCGGGATCCAACGGTCCAGATCTGACCGAGGCGGGGGAAGAAGTCGGCGGCGCTCGGACACGGCGGCGCAGCTTGTCAGGCGGCGGAGCTTCACCGAAGAGGAGCACTCCTCGTGCCACAGGGCACCAATTGGCGCACGGATGGGCTCTACGGCACCAGGGGAGGACGGCAAGTTCACCTGGGGTGCTCAAGGCGGCTGTGGGTTGACGGAGTTGGCTGGCGACGCGGCGGGGCGGCTCCGGTGCTCCTATTCAATGACGGCGAGCAATTAGGGGCAGTTCCAGGGGAGGAAAGGGGGCTGGGGCTGCTCAGTGAGGTCCCTCACCTTCGGGAGAAACTTCGGGACAGTTTACCGACGGGCGGGGGGTGGCAGAGGCGGTTCCCGGCGGTGGCGACCAAGGAGCGGCGGCGCTAGGCGAGGAGCGAGGTGGAGAGGGCACTGGTGAGGCTTGGAGGCTCGGCTGGAGGCTTGGGAGGGTCGGGTGAGGGTCGGGCTGTTTAAATAGCCCCGGGGTGGATCCTAGGCGTGCGGGCCACGCCGGGAGTTTCCAAGCAGGGGCAGGGGTTTCCATTGGGGGATCGGTGCGGGGAAGGAAGGGAACGTGGCGAAGAAGGCCCGGGGAAGCTTCGTGGAGGGCCCACGGCGCGGAGCGGGCCAGGACGGCCGGGCAAGGCGGCGGTGATTGTGCTCCGAGGAAGGAGAGGGCGTGGGCGAGAGGTAGAAGGGAGGCCTGACAGGTGGGACCCGCCTGTCGGTGGGAGAAGGAGAGGGAAGGTGGTTGCGGCGTTGGGCTGGCGCGGGCGTGTGCTGGCATTGCTGGGTCGCGCGCGTTGGGCTGGGGCGGCGAGTGGAGTGTGGCTGGTTCGGTGGGACGGGGCCCAGGGGAAGGAGATGGCGAGCTGGGCCGGGCCGGCTTGGAGAGGGGGAAGTTGGGCCGAGCGGGGAGAAGGGGGGTGCTGGGTTGCGCTCGGGAGAGAAGTAGAGGGAGAGGATGTGGGCCGGGGAAAAAGTTTTAGGGGCATAAGTGAACTCTAGGCTTTGCAACTTTTCTAGAGATCCAAACAAGGTGATTCAAATTTGAATTTAAATAAATTTAAACTCTAGTTTGAACCACAAGCAATACAAAAATAAATGCAGCAGCATGAATGCAACAAAAATATTTCTACAACTTATATTTGATTTTAATATTCACAAATAATTTATTTAAACTATATTAATTATGAAAAATTAAAATAAAAGCCAATAAAATACTAAAAATTTTAAATAGGCTAGTTTTGGGTGTTACAGAAATCCTCTATCTTCTCCACCAGTTTTCACATGCATGCTAAGACAGTTTAAAATACCTATTTTTCCTTACAAATTCAACAGAAACAATATCATCCATATATTAGTGGTTGTAGGGTAGCAAGGTAATCACGTAACAAAAGTAGGCTATGCAGGTTTTATCATCTCAAGCATCACGCGAGTAAGTAAAGCATGACATTCTAATAGCATGTCTAATAGGAGTCCAAAGCATGGATGGGCATGAACCTCGTGTCTCTTCCTCACTATATAACTCCTAGTACTCCGACTCCTCAGTTCCGTTGTAGGTCTCGTGTGCTCCTAAACAACAATTTAAATGAATTACCAAAACTACATGCAAATAAACAAAATAAGAACCAGGAAGAGCCAAGTAATACCAAAATATATTTTAATGCATAGATCATGATTTTAGAAAATAATAAAACTAGTTTCATATTTTTCAGACCTACTGATAATTTATTATTAATTTTTGAAGCTTAAATCATTTTCTAAAATTATTCAATGATTCTGAAAAAGAAAAAGAAACCAATGACATGTGCCTGCAACAAAGTGTGCCATATCAGCACATTCAGCAATTTTGACGTGAACATGACATCTGTTGACGACCAAAATTGGCACTACTTATTTTTTCAAGTAAAACAGGTGAGTCCGGATTTATAAGCCGATTAGACCGTATTTGGTGATGGTGTCAAAATATTATTTATACTGCACCATTCCATAACTCTTGTCGAGGTGATAAAAATGCATATCTATAACATCCAATTTTGACTTCGGATGAGAAAGTTATGACCTCGACAAGATCTGCAACCACGCGAAAACGGTACCAGTTTTGGTAGAGTCCAAGACAATTTTAGTATTTGTATGGAATTCAACATGTAAACGATCTTCAACTTGGGCCATAACCTCCCCACCCTATGAATATAAAGGGCCACGACCCAAGATTGAGGTGATCAATCCCAAGCGAATCTATCAACACATTTACCTTTTTGACCTTTTCATTTTTACATTACCCTACTTTTCCAACCTCATGTGTTGCTCGTCTCTTGTCTCCATGGCATGGGGGGCATTGTAGCTGGCCTACCGAGCCTAGGGTACACTGGTGTGTGCATGCGCTCATGGGGTCTTTCCCGGGCAAGCGTTCGATAGATCTTCGCCAGTATTCTCGGTGAAACCAGTTTGACCGGATTCCCAAACTGGTCTAACCAAATTGGCCAGAGGCACTGCAAGGAGCTCCTCTGTGTGCAACGAGTGTCTTGGCGCACGTGACCTCTTCTCTTGTCAACAATGTCATGGTGATGTCATTAACGGGTCTGAGTCGGCTAACGCTAGTGTTGACTGGTTAATGTTAATAAGTCAATGGTCAGGAGTCAGCGGAGGTCGGCAGGCCCACATGTCAGTCAACAACAGCCCATGAAAGGTGGGTTTGGTATGTCAAATCAAGTTAAAAATAAAAGAATGGAAAAACTATGTGGGCCAGCTTCAGTAGGTTTCGTAGGCCAGACCAAGAAGCCTTGGCTTTTCGGCCTATTTTTCTTGCGTGCGTGGTGGATGCAGTCCACCAAGGACTAAGAGAGTAGTCTACGCGAACCAGGTCTATGAGATCTATCTGCGGGTAGGGTCGAATCTTCTACAACATTTATTAACAGGAGGCGCTAGGCAGGAGGCGCTAGGCAGTATCCGTAGTGCTTTCGGGGTTACGACGACCGCAAAGGTGCAGTCTTTCGGGTGGCTCAAAGGTGAATTACAGCGAGAAGGGCTCGAATGCGCTCATGATGAGCAGGTACATCTGCGGTGGCGACTAGGCGGCTGCGGTGTTGGCGCGAGGGCAAGGCTTTGTCTTGGTCACCTCACAGCTGGGCCTCAGACACATACTCAAGGTATCCGTTGGATGTGGTGGGCACAGCTGCCGACGATGTTGGCTCGAGGTCTGGGGTAGCGGCTATGGCGATGGTGGCTGCAAGGGTCTATAGTGGTGGTACCTACATTGCGGCTTGAAGGCACACATATAGAAAGCTAAGGCGGCGGCGTCCACGGCGCAACTGGTGGGTCCTTAGTGGGGAAAGGTGGTTCGGTGGCGGCTCATCATGGTTCGGCGGTGTAGTCATCGCTGGCTTGGGGAAGGCTTATGGTTCTCAGCGATGGGCGGCTTCTCTTCCTCTCCACGTGCAGTGACAGGTGGCTTCTCCTGCTCTCCACGTGAGGAAAGGGGTGGCTTCTCCTCCTCCTTGCCTCCTCTTCCTTCTCGTCGGCTCCCTCTCCTCCCCCTTTCCTCTAGTGGGGGTGGTGGCGGCGATGGAAGGGAAAACCCCAAAGTGGTTGGCTAGGGTTGGATGAGTTGCGATCACGGGGTTTTATAAGGCAACACCGCCCTAGGGTTTAGCGGGCGAGCGGGCACGACTATAATTTAGGCGTTTGTGCCCCGTTCCCATGCATCAGGTGGTTGTGAGGTAGGGGGTAAAGCTGACAGGCGAGTCCCATCTATCAATCAGAGAGGAAATGAAGGCTGGGTTATGTTGGGCCAGGTGGGCCAGTTCAGCCGTGAGCTGGGCTGGCTGGTTGGGTTGGTCACATGAGGTAGTCGGGGCAGAATTTGGTGTTAGTAGGCCGGGTTAGTTGTCAGGTGGGTTTCGGTCCAATTAGATTTAGTGTTAGATATGTTTTAAATTTATATTTGAATTAGAATTCAAATACAAGTTTCACACACAGAACTCCAAAGAAACCAAATAAAACCAAAATTCCACACTAAGACAAAAATACACCCTATCAACTAATTTAATGTTTAAATTTTTCTAGAATTGCAAGGGAAGGATCATGAAGGTGTCATTATCATTGCTAACTAGATCCAAACTCCCACGAAACAGTTTTTGAAATTCACGATTTTTCACAAGCTAACATTCCGTAAAAATACGGGATGTTAGACTCGTTGTCCTTCCATGCTTTGGCCTGGCCCACACTCAGGGGCGGAGGTAGAGGGGGCTGAGGGGGCCTGGCACCCCCCAATGCTCTACATTCCCATATACATGCTCTACTAGTTCCCATATATTGTATATGTAATATATGTGTTCATTGTTGTTTTCTTTCTTCTAATTTAGCACAAACGTCTCATATACTTCAGAGTTACGAGTTGACATCCAATTACTTAGTTGATCTAACAAGTGGACTATTTAAAATAGGTAAATATTCATCTTATCCTATGGTGGATAGGTTGTTAAGATTAGTCTTAATTATTCCGGTATCAACTGCAACTACAGAGAGATGCTTCTTAGCTATGGATTTCTGCGAGATTGCTTGGTAATTTATATTAAGAAGTAATTGGCTTCATCAATTAGTACTGATGATATT
Source organism: Echinochloa phyllopogon (assembly GCA_033239725.1). Taxonomy (NCBI): domain Eukaryota; kingdom Viridiplantae; phylum Streptophyta; class Magnoliopsida; order Poales; family Poaceae; genus Echinochloa; species Echinochloa phyllopogon. Next base: position 8,238,102 of record BTCW01000016.1, on the reverse strand, counting down.
ATTTCTTGGTAGCCTTTGTTATCTATTGTCCCATAGGGGTCGTGTTGCTTTATTCACTGATAACTTTGACGATTTTGAATCTTGTCTTTAATATTTGGAGCTGGGATATATTATGCACGTGATTTTCTAAGAACGTGTGCCTGTCGTCAGGTGGCCAATGATGAATTTGGAGATATTGTTCTTTCCAAAGTAAAGGAAGCTGGGTTTGATACATCTCATAAGAGATAATCGTGGTAACTACTGCATGCTTACTCAAATATTAGATGTTGGCTTTCAATATTATGATGACATTGATTATTACATCTATCTTTGAACAGACTTCAGAAGAGTACATACGTTATTCTTGTGTTAGGATGAACTTGTTCAACTTCTGCCTCAGTATATCCCATTTTTGAAATATCTGAATTTTCTTTCACCTTCTTCTCTATATATTTCTTTATGTCATGTTGCATACTCTATTGTTAGGAAGTGTAGATGTCTAGTTGTGTTGATGTTGATGAAGGTGCAGAAAATATTGGCAAGATACTAAAATTGGACTATATGCGTTTGAAGTTTTCTAAATTTAGTCGTGATAAGAAGTGTTTACTTCTTTGTTTGAAGGACTATAAAATACTGGCTACTAAATTCCCAATTTTCCAAATAGGACAGGTAAGGCCGACTACATTGAAGCAAAGTTTAATTGAAAAGACAATATTGGTTTTGGAGGATGAAAAGATGTTGGTATTTGAGAATAGGCTTATGCACTGTTGAAAAATGTAACTCTAATGATGTCTCTCATAGTCTCACGTACTGCTTCCGTGATTCAAAATTTGAATTTTTTCCCCATTAATGAAAAAGTGCAGACAATGTAGATTTACATTAGTGAATAAAGAAACGCGGCACCATGGCTCCATTAGGGGGTTCTTATGTTTTGTTGATGGGTTTTATTTTGGTTATATGACTGGTTTCATTAATCTACCTGAATGTGGTTGTAGGATCAATGTAGAATCATGTCCTCAACACTACTACTTTTGTGTTGTTGATGATGTGACATGGTGGAAATTTTGTGTTGGATGTTGTTCTATTTCAGACAGTATATATTTTGGCATTAATAGTTTTTCTACAAGATGTATGTCACCAAGCTCAAACCATGAGATTGCCAAGCCCGATTTCACGGCAGTCACCATCACCAAGCCATGACAATAATTAACGCACCTACTGAGAAGTCTGTATCCCATTCAACCATTGCAAGTCTAGTGATGAGTGATGACCTCGAGTTATTCCATAGGGTGTTAGGTAAGGATTGGACAATGCCTAGCGGCCAACACGAGTGAGCAGTAGTTGTGCTCGAATACGTAGGAGAGATGCGGCTCCGGTAATTGTGGGATACCAGTAACTAGGGTACTCACCAGAACTAGGCAAATAAACATAAGCCGACCCACCCGGGCATCATCTTCATCCTCACCATGAGTTAAACAAGAGTAAGCGCCAGTTCCTGACTGCCTAAGGGGGTCCTACCAGCCAGGACATGTGGCCGTCCCCTGACCGCTTGGGGAACACCACCGACCTCTACACACGGTAACCCCCGACCACTCGGGGGACGCTGTTGTTGGCGGTCGTTACATCTCGTTTTCGACCACCAATACTCGGGAATAAAAGAGGTTATATGTGACATTCCATGCACTTATGTTTATTTCTAATAAAGTTCTACGAGTTTTGGTGTATATCCACTATGTAGGTAAAATATTGACAAATACGTGCTATAAGGGTCCGAATTGACAGATTCGGCCGAACGACTCCGTTCGGCCGGATTACCCCCCTTAGCCAGGCACGTACACGAAGCAAAGCACAACCGGAGGCCACAAGCACGCATCCACGTTAGCAGTGATAGAGCAATGACGATGCAAGCCACGTGAACCAATACCAGATCATCCCTGGGCCAAAAATACATGAAGTACATCAAGAACACAGCCCAAGGCGGTCCTGGGGCACAGGCGGTGCAGGGAGGCATTATTGGGCTAAAAGCCCAGTTTGGCCTAACCGCCCCCATGCCAGCACCGCCTCCCAGGAGCACATCTAGGCTGTAAGGAGCAAAGACGGTGCATCCCATGGTTCGACCGAACTTGGGGAGTTCGGCCGAACCCTGGCAGTTCGGCGGAACCCCCCTCTGGTTCGGCCGAACTGCTCGACACCACCTCCCAACTCCCTTAGCCGATACTCTTCCTCAACCGCCATCAATTGCTATAAATGCAGTATCCAAGGCCCCGATTGAAGACACACTCAAGCCAATGAGCTCATTTTCCACTTGTTCTAGTAGAGTTAGGGTTGTTTAGTTGGGAGTTAGAGTTGAGTCGAGTTGTGCCTCGGAGGTTCCAGACTCGTCTTCAGAAGCTCTAGTATTAGCTCTTGTATCTTTTCCCTTTTGTTTGTTGACTCTAAGTTATCAATATAGTTTACCTTGTTATCTTATCTGAGTTATTTTATACCTTGCTTCTACTTTATTCTAGTTACAAGTATTTCAAGTTTAGACTATAGTTATTGTGATCCTAGTTCCTTTAGTTCTTGTTTAAGTCTTTGTCTTAGTGAGTTCTTCGTTTTTGCTCAATACTTGAGGTGAATTGTCACTGGGGTATTGACAGGATTGCTTGCTCAGCTGGCAGAGTAAGTAAGTCATTAACTAGTGTAGGTGCGGTACCTAGACTAGGTAGTTACCTTGGAGTGCTTCCTTGCTGGCACGGAGGTGGTAGTTGTTAGGTGGTGACAGCCTTATACAACCTACATAGTCCATCACGCCTGGCTCGGCTCGTAGGACATCCAAATGCAGCATTGGTGGCACCCCTTCTCATCCCTCTCCGTGTGCCATCGGTTCTGTGTCCCAGTGCTAAGACAACAGAGTTATCCTTGACCTGTAGATCTATCTCTCAGCTGCTGTAACCCCTTAACCCGAATAGCCCAGCTAGATCAAGTACCTAGGAATGCTCTTTCTCTTCTCGTTGTCCTTCCAGCTAGCTATTCCTTCTCTTTCCTATCCGAGTATCCTTGAGTTGTGTGTCACGGTAACCAACTCCTATCATTACCGTTATCCCCCCGTCTTGTCTAGTAGTGTATCCTTCTCTGTTAGTGTCAACTATCTGTTTGCCAGTACTCTTGCCATAAGCTTCACTGCGGAAATATTACGATACCTTGGATTACTCCCTGGTGAAGTGCTACAGCGGTAATTCTGTGCGCTTGCAGAATATTCATATATTTTACTGAGCCATAAGAAAAACCAATAAAACACTCATTGCACCAGTACCCGGATTCACAATCTTGATAGTGGACCGTAAGGAGTGCCAACACACAGTTGTTCCGCCGTTGCCAGGGAAGCAATTGGCTAGATGCTTTCAAGCATTTATCTAGAGCTATCATAGTTGAGTATACCATTACTCAAGTAGGTTTATCCTTGCTCTCTTCATTGCTCTTGTCTGAAGCAAAGTAGTGCATGATTGGTTCCAACTACTGTCAAATTATCAAGATAATCATGAGTCACTTGTGAGGAAAGTTTGACCCCGTGTCGTACCTCCTCAGAAGCAACTCATTCCGACGAGCCCAGTCATTCCTGTCATCGACGTGACTTCAACATCGAGGATGATGAGCAAGACGATCCACGAGTTCTCCGCTCCATCGAGCGAGAACGTGTGTGTCAGACCAACTCCGCCAGTCGAAGATGGCAACTTCAAGCTCAAGCCAGCCCTCATCAATATGGTTCAAGCTAGTCCATTCTGTGGCAAGCCTCATGAGGATGCAAATACACATCTCCAGTAATTCTTGGAGATCTGCAACACCTTCACCATGCGTGGAGTAAGTATCAATGCTATTCGCCTTCATTTATTTCCATTATCATTATTGGGTAAGGCGAAGCAATGGTTTTATGCTACCCACGAAGCTGGAATTCGCACCCAAATCTCTCATTTGAGAGACCTCAATGTCACACCCAGATTTTCACAAAAACCCGAATGCGGCCATATGTGTGCCTAGGAAGTCATAGTACACATATAGCGAACAAATATAATAAACAGAGAACATATGCTGGAATAAATTCTTCATTAAATAAAGTGTTTACATCAGAGTGCTTCATAAATGATCTAAGCAATAACAGCGGAAGACTAATAAACTCTCAACTAATGGAGCCGCAATCCACAGGGACTCTGACTGGGAGACCACAGCTCAGTAGTACAGTAAATCTTCGGGAAACTCAGCAGCAGACTCATGCCCATCCCAATCTGTTTACCCATCCGGGATTTTGTAAATGACAAGTGTAAGTAAACAATTACTTAGCATGTATAGCACGGGTATGAAGGCTCAAAATAGGCTAGACACGGCTTATCTGTAGTAGCATTTTTAGTTGGTTCATTTTAGCGTTAACCAATTTACTACAAGTGAATGAAACCCAGTTGCAACCCAATTAATAAAGTATAAGTGACATTAAACATAAATAAAAATCATCTTCTAATCAAGAAGGATCCGGGCCGCTCGTGACCCTGAGCAAGGCTATCATGATAGATTTTACACTCTGCAGAGGTTTCACCCTTTACCCACCAATCGCGTAAAAGTTCAAAAGAACTTTGCACCCAACCACGCACATCAACACTTCCGAGGTGTGATTGCATAGGGATGCTACGAGGTTTTTCACAAGACACCCTAACAATACAGTGGCCGCTCAGGTATAATAAGGTGGTGAGACTCTAGGCACCGAGATTGACTGACCCTCAGGGCGCAACGTGAGGGGGTCAATGGCGTCCAAGCGCGGGCAACTCATGCCAACAACAAAAATAAATAGCGCAACGTGCGGAGCTCCCGTACCACAGGGGCTCCCAACACGGGACTAGGTCTAACGAGACCTAGCCGACGGGGCTACCGTCCTTGGTGGAATCAAGAAACACCTCGCGCCTTACTTCCCCTAACACCGTCGGCCCCACCGATAACCACTGGCAAGCTAGAGACATACAAGTTACTTGACCAAGACCAGAGCCATAATAGTTTTAGCGGTAGCGACAGGCTCCTGGGTTGCCGCTTTAAGAACTGGACCATACGGAGAGACACTAGAGCAAAGCACGCAGCACATGCCCCAGTTCCCTAAACCATGTTGCTAAAAAGCAAGTTTTATCATTAATTTTGAAGTGAACCATTAAGTCAAAATTATCGAGTCCGGATCGGTCGGGCTTGTTTGGCCGGCGGGGACAGGCGGCGCCGCTCGGGTTCGCGGCGGAGGTTCGCTGGTGCAAGCCCGAACTCGAGCTACACGGCTCGGTTCGCGATGGGGCTTGGTCTGGGAGGGAGCTGGGGATGTGGGGAGTCGGTCTGGGGGGTTCAAGTCAGCAGTGGAGCGGTGGAGGCGGCCGACGGCGGCGAACCGCGGCGGCGGTGCTCCGGCGAGGGAGAACGGGCGCTAGGGGGCTCGGAAAGAAGCGGGGAGAGGCTCTGTGGGGACGCTTACCCAAGCGCGAAATTCCTGGGGGACTCCACTCGGCTGGAGCGGAGCTGTGGCGGCCGGTCGTCGAGGTCCGGCGCTCGGGTGGAGATCGACGGCGTGGGGAGCTCGGTTGAGGGAGAAGCTGGGGATCGAGTGGGTTGGAGAGGGCTGGGGGTGCGTGGGGGGCTTATATAGGCCCGGGGGGGCTATCGGCGTCCGTGCCACGCTAATTGTGCGGCGGCCGGTGATCCCGGAGTTTCCAAGTGGGGGCGGCTTGCCATTCGCGAGGGGGGAGGGGGGCAAGGATGGTAGGCAATCGCGGTCAGGGGGGGCACGGGGGTGCGGCGAGGGCCCACAGGGCGCGGAGCGTGGCCAAGACGGCCGGACGGGGCGGCGCCGATCGCGCCGGGCGAAAGGGGTGGCTCGGGCGCAAGGAAGGGGAAGGACCCGATAGGCGGGCTCCCTTGCGCAGCGAGAGGGAGAGAAGGAGGAGGAAGGGGAGGGGAGCACGGCAGTGGGCCGGGGACAGCGCGCAGTTGGGCCGAGCGGAGGTTTGGGCCCAAGGGGGAGAGAGAAGAAGTCCAGGGCGCGCGCTGGGCCGAGCTGAGGAGCTGGGCCTCCCGGGAGAAAAGAAAGGGAGGGGGAAAAACAAACTAGGGAAAGAGTTTAGGGAGCAAGGGTGAACTATTACGACAACAACTTTACTAGGGCTCCAAACAAGGTGATTCAAGTTCGAATTTAAATAAATTTAAACTCTCATTTGAACCATGAGCAATACAAAAATTAAATGCATCAGCATGAATGCAACAAAAATATTTCTACAACTTATATTTGATTTTAATATACATAAATAATTCATTTAACCTATATTAGATATGAACAAATTAAATAAATGCCAATTAATTACTAAAAAATTTTAAATAGGCAATTTTTGGGTGTTACACTCAATAAGGTAACAATTTCAATTCCAGCAATATCAATAATCAGCTGTCAATCAAGGATCTTGTGAGGCCAGGTTAAAATCAATGAGAATATTAGTAAAAAGTTTGTTGCTAATGATAAAATCATGAAAAGCATAGATCTTAAATTGGAATCATTCTCTTCTGCTATAAAAAGTCAATTGAGCTTTAATAAAAATGATTGAAAATCAAGTTGCTCAATTAGCTGCCGATGTTCCTGTTGCTAAATCAGGGAAGATTCTGGGGCAACCCGAACCTTCCATCGAAATAGTTAAGGTCATCACTACGAGACGGGGTAAGATGTCTCGTAGTTCGTTCTGTGTTAACCATGCAGGTGAAATCTCATACGTCGAAGTGCAAATACAAAGAGGGACCTACCTGCCGAAAATCGCCAAGAAAGCGATCACGAAGACTCCTCCAGAAAGGAAGATCCCAGAGTGCCCATCATTTAGTGCGCGATTTGGAATCATTGCATTAATGACGCACTCTACGATCTAGAAGCCAGCGTCAACATCATGTCTAAGGTATTATTTAAGAAGTTACGCTATTCCATTTTGTCTCCTACAAATGCCTAGGTACAACTTGCAGATTTGACAATCTGCTACCCCGAGGGAGTGGTTAAGAATGTGCCAGTCCGAATCTGGGGATACTATGTCCCAACGGACTTCGTTGTCCTTGACACGGGGAGCGATTATTCGTTTACCCTTGTGTTGGGCCGGTAGTTTCTAAAGACCGCTCGGGCTAGGATCGATATGGATACGACAGAAATCTCATTCCGCATCGATGGAAAGTTGATCTTCTTCAAGTTCCATCCACGGGAGGAGCAGAAGATGAAGCCCCCCCCTTCCGAGCAGAGAAGCGCCGGGTGTTTGCTAAAAGCACTCCTCAGCGGAGAGCTGGAAATTCTCGGTAGGGAGTAGTTCAAATGGGACAAGCTGACCAGACCAATGAGCGAGTAGGAGATGGACCTCCTCGTTAAGTAATATGAGGAGGATCAAACCATTAGGAATGCACTAGAGGAGCCGATTCCACTCCACCAACACCGAAGAAAACCAAGAAGGTATTGCAGAAGAAAGTTGCATCCTCCGAACCACCCACTCCGGGATCGAACGATGACAAAATTCACTGAAGAAAGGAGGAGTCCCGCTCGCGGACTTTAAACACGAGCTCTCGCCGCTATGAAAACCGCTATGTATATCATGTTTCCCTTCCAAATTTTTAATTTTCATCATTGCATTTGCATGTTTCCCATTCTAAAAATCTTGAACCACTTGAGCAATTAATTTGAAATATAGTAGAAAATTGCAAACATAGTAAAAATAAATGGAGAGCATGTTGAATCTTATTTGAATTGGGTACATTTTGCAATTCAAATCATATTTACCCTTTTCCCAAAGTGCTCCATTTATTTCTTTTCACCACCAACCAGCACAAAACATGTCCACAACCCTTCACATGGCTGCACACTCGTCTTTCCCACAAAACATGGTAGCATGGAAGTGACTCCACCATCTGTCCACTTTGGTCATGTGAAATAATCATCTTACCAACTAAAATCCACCAAAGTGACCATACATAGTGTTGGAACTATACAATTTTTTCGTGTTGGTGGGAGGCAAGGTGGGCAGCACCCATATGCTGGTTCAGGGGAACCAGCCTGGTTCGAACGAACCAGGCCAGTTCGGCCGAACCAAGGGCTGCCCCCTGGCCTATACATGCCACCCTTTGCTTCCTTGCTAGCTTGCACCATTCAGTTCTAAAATCCCACTATCAAGGCTCTCTCTCTCTCTCTCTCAAAGTTCTTGCTCAAGCGCTTGCTCAAGTTCTCTAGTTCTTGCTCAAGTTTGGTTCACTTGCATTGAGAAAAACACCAAAAATATTTCCCTTTGTTTGATCTTTGTGCTGCCATTTGAACGTGTTTGTGGAGGTCTCTAGCATCCCACAAGAACGACTGACATTTTGTGAAGGTTTTCAATCCCTGCAAGAACGACTGACCCTCGAACAACTGACTTGTTTTGCTTCGGGTAGTCGTTGCGCTAATCTTTTGCAGGCATCATGTCGAAATGGTTCCCTTCCCGATGCTCCAGCAGGCTGAACAAGCGCTCGAATGAGGATGATGCTAGGAGTTCCCCAGTACTATCCCATGTCTCGAGCTGGATGGAGGTGGATGAGCCAGGATTTACTAATATGGGCAGAGGTTCTTCCTCTAACCTAGCTCGGAAACTCCTGAGGGAGGACGACATCATCCTCCGCTCGGACCTTGAATGTCAAGCCTTCAACATGCTGTGCGTCAAGGACTTCGAACATACCCGAGTTTATGAGCATGACCTGCTCATGAAGATGGGGATGATCATCGAGTTTGTTGAGGTGTTTCACGCAATCGGATGGGAAAGCTTTTGGCAAGTCACCGAACCAGGTTCGCGTCTTCTCACCCTTTAATTTCTTTCTACACTTTCTTCAGGGAATGAGAGGATTCAATTTCAATTTTTCAACCAAGAGCATTCTTGCTCTTGGAGGGACTTGAGTGTGGCTCTGGGTTTTGATCATCGTTGTTCTTTAGATCCCATCAAAGTTTTGAAAAAATTTAATCGAGATGACTTTTGGAGATTTCTAGGGACACGAGATGTACGGCTCCCCATACAAACAAGGTTCATAACCCCACCTTGTGTTTCATGCATTGGTGGCTGTCTATGACAGTGTTTCCTCGATCAGATTTGGATCCAGTCAATACTATTGAGCTGTGATTGCTTTATGCTATCGTTAAGAAAATTGCTATTTCCCCTGTCCAAGACTTGGTGGTCACTGGTCTTCTATGCCCTCTCATGTTGGTAGTGTGGAGATGACTTCTCTAGTCACTCGCCTCGCTACCTGGCTCGGTGTCCTTGAGAACGCCCAGCTAACATACATCAAGACAGAACGTCCTATCATGGGCCCATGCGCCCGCTACTGACCTCTTCTGACCTCGCTCTTTTCTTCCACTTTCCCACATGTAACCAATCCCAAACATATATAAGGGGGAAGGGCCCCCTAGGAAGGGCAAAAGACATTGAACAAGTCAACATTGCACGTACACACACTAGACCACCCACACTCTCTCACTTGCTTACGAGCACCCCTATTGTAAGCTTGAGGCACCCTGCGCAAGGAACACAACTCTCTTGCACTGGACGTAGGGTCATTGCCCAAACAAGTATAATCCCTTTATGTTTGGAGTGCCTACCATCAAGAATCATAAGGTAGCGCAGCGTAAGTAAACTGACGGTGTCCGAAACACCGATAGTAATGCTCACTCTTCTGGGTGCCCACATTGCCAGGCAATCTAGGTTTGGCGGTGCTTGTGCCCCTAGGTACGCACAAGGCAAGGTGGCCTACGATTCCAGTGGCTCTTATGTTTCCAACTGCACGCACAACAAACGTGACCAAGCTCGAGCTCCTCCGCTGGTGAAGCCGCAACTCCGTCAGGGTAGAGGCGCATGGGAAAGAGAGCGGGGGAAAGCCATGTGGTACCAAGAAAGAAGAGAAAATAGATGATGGTAGATAACTATAAAAAAGTGAGAAGAACGAGAAGATTAGTGTTGCGGTAGGGCCCGCATCTGAGCGACACAAACTATAGCTACAAAACCCAGAACCCTATCACCAAAACTTAAAGCTTCAATACATGTAAACCCAGAACCCTATTTACCATTTGTTGCACCATTTAGTGATTACTACTTTTGTCACACCTAGGTTTTCACAGAAACCCGAATGCCTCCATATGTGTGCCCAGGATATCCACAGAACACATACAACTTACAAATGTGGAAATAAGAGTACATATGCTCGAATAAAATGGTTTACATCAGATTTTAACACAATAACTAAATAAAAACATAGTGGTAGTCTAATTATAAACTCTCTTGACAGGAAGAGCCTCAAGTCCACAGGGACGCCGACGGGTTGACCACGACTCAGAAGTATGGAAATCCTCCGAAAACTCAGTAGCTGTCTCAATCATTGATCCATCTATTACCCATCAAGGATTTTGTTAAATAATTGGCAAGTATAACACGAGAATATGAAAGCTCAGAAGTAAGGCTTGACACGGCTGAACTGTGTTAGCATTTTTAGTTGATTCATTTTAATATTAACCAAATTACTACAAGTAAATGGAACCCAGTTGCAACCCAATTAATGAAGTAGAAGTACATTAAGTATAATAAATATCATATTAAATAGAAAACCACTAATCAAAAAGGATCTAGGCCGCTCGTGACCGTGAGCATGGCTATCATGATAGATTTACACTCTACACAAGTTTCACCCTTTACCCACCGGTCGCGTAAAAGCTCAATGGAGCTTTGAACCCAACCATGCCGAGCTGGCCAAACCTCTTAAATCACACTTCCGAGGTGTGATCGCATAGGAACGCTACAAGGCTTTTCACAAGACAGTGGCCGCTATAGTACAACACAGGTAGTATGACCCAAGGCACCGAGATCGACTGACGCTTACGGAGTCACACCATAAGGGGGTCAATGGCATCCAAAGCGCGGGCATCGCACCCAACAATGCGCAACGTGTAGAGTTCCCCATCGCAGGGACTCCCAGCACGGGACTGTGTCTCACAGGGACATAGCCGACAGATCTCCCATCCTCGGTGGATCAAACCATACACTCACGAGTGGTTCCCATAGCGCCGCCGGCCCGTCGGTAACCACTGGCAAGCTAGAGATGTACAAGCTACTTGTCCAAGACCAGAGCCATAATAGTTCCAACAGTGGCGACAGGTTCCTAGGTTGCCACTTTAAGAACCAGGCCTTACGGACAGACACTAGAACAAAGCACGAAGCACATGCTCTAGCTCTCTGAACCATGTTGCTAAAAAGTAAGTTTACAATCATCATTAAAGTGAACCATTAAGTCAAGTTAACAGTTGAATAATTGGTGACAATAGATGCGCCTAGTCAAGAACTACCCATACGCATGAGCCTGGGATATCAAAGGATAGGATATACAAATCTAGGTACAACCTTAAAGGTACATCAATTTAGACACATGCATATGAAAATAAATGATTAAATGGGTGTGTGTAGGTAGCAAGGGTTGTCCGTGCAATACTTGCCTTCCTAAAAGTACTACTACTGTTGCTGGTCCTGCACCTCCTAACCTTGCTCAAACTCAAACTCGAACGGCTCACTGATTGGACACACGAATCACCACACAAGCCAGTAATGCAAACAAGTTACTCTATTAGAACAGTACATCAAACAGTAGAAACAGAGCAAAAGGAGGCTATGAAACTATTCTATGCTTTGCTACGAACACATGAGCACAAGAATCACTCTAATCGGAGCTAAAACGAGGAAGATACGACTTTTCTAAGGTTTAAGGACTTGCTGCCAAGTTTCAAAAACTTCCAGGGACTTATTTGAAAAAAATCAGCAACCTAAACATAATTTTATATAAAACAGGAGGGCTAAACCATAAAAGGGCCAAGTCTGGGCTTCGGGAGGCAATTTTAATAAAACTCAGGGGCTAAAATGAAAACCGGTGGCATATCTGCAATTAACTTTTGAACTAGGCAGACGGCGGGTTGATTTTTGAAAAGGTTAGGGGCTCTTTTGGAAAAAAGGCCGCCGCTGACCAGTACGCTGCTAGGTTTGACTCGGGGCTGGGGGGATCGGGATTGTTGGATCGCGATCTGGCGGCCTAGGATGGATCTGGGAGTATGCGCTGCCGGCGGGGCACAGGGGCGGCGGCACCGCCACGCGGCGGAGGCTCGCTGGAGCGGAGCCTAGAAGGCGCTAGAGGCCTTGGTTGGCCACGGGATCTAGTCTTGCGGCTTCGGGAGCACAAGGCGAACTCAACCTGAGGGTTCTCGTCGTTGGCTGAGCTACGATAGTGGCTGACGGCGTCGAACCGCGGCGGTCTACTCCGACGAGAGCGGAGCGCGAGCTACAGAGTGGAAGAGAGGGAAAGGCGCAGCTCGGAGTAAATCTTACCACCACGCGAAGCTTCACGGAGGGTCAGTTCGCGCGTAGCGGCGCTGGCGAGGGAGATCGCCGGCGGCGTGGAGCTTGGCGGCTAGGGTTTGGAGGCGCGTGCAAAGTCGAGGGCTTAGTGGCGGCAGGGCGGCGGGCTTTATAGACGCGGCGCGTGGCCCCGGGCGACCTCGGTGTGCATATCTGTTGGCCTCGGTCGGACTCAAGTTCGAGTCCGGCTCGGTCGCGAGGTCGGGGACGAGTCCGACCTGCGGGGTCCGCCTGGCAGCGGCTGGGTGTGGGAGACGGGGAGCGAGCCGGCGCGGAGAGGAGCTGAGCTGCGAGGCTAGGCCGGACGAGGCAAGTGGGCTGGCGCGCGTTGGCCCGGCGGAGGAGGGAGCTGGACCGGCTCGGGAAAAAGAAAAGGCGGAAAGCTGGGCTGAGCTGAGGAGTTTAGGGAGCAAAGGTGAACTCTGATCTAAACAAGTTTTCTAGGGCTCACACCAATGCAGTTCAAATGCGAATTTAAATTAGATTTAAATTCTAATTTGAATCACACACAACCAAAACTCAATCCAGCCAGCGTGAATGCAACAAAAATGTTTTGAAGTCTTGTATTTGATTTTAATACTCCGAAATAATTCATTTTTCCTATATTTAATATGGGCACTCTTAGTAAAAGTAAATTAATTACTAAATTCTAAATATGGTATTTTTAGGGTGTTACAAACCTATCCCCCTTAAGATGAATCTCGTCCTCGAGATTCGGATGTGGATGACAAAAGTTGTGTGTATTCGGCCTTGAGATCCTCTTCTCTTTCCCAGGTCGCTTCATCCTGTGAATGACGGCTCCATTGGACCTTGCACATCCGGATCACTTTATTTCTAGTGACTCTTTCATACTCCTCCAATACTTTTACCGGATACTTGTCATATGTGAGATCTTCCTGCACATTCAGCTCATCTACCGGGATCTGCTCCTCAGGTACCCGCAAGCACTTCTTCAGCTGAGACACTTTGAACACATCGTTTACTCCCGCCAACTTCTCGGGCAGTTCCAACTGGTAAGCTACTTCGCCTTTCCGTTCCAAGACCTTGAAGGGTCTGATGTAACGAGGCGCTAATTTGCCCTTGACATTAAACTTTTTCACGCCTCTCATTAGTGACACCTTGAGATACACAAAGTCACCGATCTCGTAATTGAGATCCATCCATCTCACATCAGCATAACTCTTCTATTGGGATTGTGCCACCTTCAAATTATGTCTAATTACCTATACTTGTCGCTCTGCCTCTCTTAGTATCTTAGGTCCAAATACCTGACTTTCTCCAGTCTGATTCTAGAATAGCGGTGTCCAACACTTTCTGCCATATAGAGCCTCAAATGGTGCCATCTGCAGACTCTTCTGATAGCTGTTGGTGTATGAGAATTTCGCGTAAGGTAAACTCTTTTCCCAACTTGTTCCTGTCACACCCGGATTTACACAGAAACCCGAATGCTACTGTATGTGTGCCCAGGAAGTCCACAAAACACATACAGCTTACAAATGTGGTAAAACAGAGTACATATGCTCGAATAAACTAGCTTTGCATCAGAGTTTACCTAAAACACAGCGGAAGACTATTTATTAACTATCTTCACAGATAGAGCCTCAAGTTCACAGGGACACCGACTGGTTGACCTCAGCTCAGAAGTATGGAAATCTTTAGGAATTTCAGTAGCTGTCTCATTCACTCCATCATCTGGTACCCATCCGGGATTTTGTTGAATGTTGGCAAGTGTAAGTAATTGTCTTACTTAGCAAATACAACACGGCAATGAAGGCTTAAAAGAAAGGCTTGACACGGCTGTACTGCATTAGCAAATTTTAGTTGTTTCATTTTAACATTAACCAAGATTACTACAATTAAGTGAAACCCAGTTGAAATTCCCAATTAATGCAGTAGAGGTGAACATTAAACAATAATAAATATCATCTTCTAATCAAAAAGGATCCAGGCCGCTCGTGACCCTGAGCAAGGCTATCATAATAGATTGTACACTCTGCAGAGGTTTCGCCCTTTACCCACCAGTCGCGTAAAAGTTCAAAGGAACTTTGCACCCAACCACGCGGAGGTGGATCAGACCTCACAAATCACACTTCCGAGGTGTGACCGCATAGGGACGCTACGAGGCTTTTCACAAGACACCCTAACGAAACAGTAGCCGTTATGGTACAACCTAGGCAGCATGACCCAAGGCACCGAGATTGACTGACTCCCAGGGCGCTCCGAATAGGAGGGTCAATGGCGTCCGGAGCGCGGCACGAAGGCCAACAACAAAAATAAATAGCGCAATGTGCGGAGCACGGGACTTTGCCTGACGAGGCATAGCCGACGGAAAACCCGTCCTCGGTGGATCAAACCATACTCTCACCCATGCTTCCCATAACGCCGTCGGCCCGTCGGTAACTACTGTTATGTTAGAGCCGTACATGTTACTTGTCCAAGACCAGAGCCATTATAGTTCCGGTGGTGGCGACAGGTTCCTGGGTTGTCGCTTTAAGAACCAGTCCTTACGGAGAGACACTAGGGCCAAACATGTACGCCCTAGCTCCCTGATCCATGTTGCTAAAAAGCAAGTTTTACCATTAACATTGAAGTGAACCATTAAGTCAAGATTAACAGTTTAAACATTGGTGACAGTAGCTGCGCTTAGCAAAGATCTACCCAAATGCAATAACCCAGGGTGATCAAGGTATAGGGTAAACAAAGCTAGGAATATCCTTAATAGGAACAATTTAGACACATGCATATGCAGTAATTATTGTAAAGGGGGTGTTTAGGTAGCAAGGATTGTCCGTGCTGTACTTGCCTCAAATCCAATGAATTCACTTAGTCTTCGGTCTTGATCTTCAAGCTTGACAGCACTTGATTTGTGTTCCTTCGCTCGATGACGTTTCTCTATTCGCGGCAATCATCGGCACAATCATACAAGCAAACAATATACACTAAGAACAGTACACCAATCAAAGGAAAACTTTAAAAGAACGCACTAGAGGATAGGGCTTGGTTCTATGGTCACGTGAGCGCAAGAATCGCTGAAAACGGAGTTACGGTTGAAAAGATACGATTATCGGAAGATTTGAATTATTAAATGACACAATTATAAGCTGGATTGATTTTAAATAAAGAAAATCATAAGTAGAGATTATCTCAAATAATTATGTTTGAATTTGTAAAACCGGGATAAAACTTAATCTTATTTTATTTATAATTATTTATGTATAAGTTATTCCAAATTAAACATTAACAGGGAATAAAATATGTGAGAGCATCTAATTGAATAATTTATGAACCATGTTGTTTAAATCAATATTATAATTCGAAATCATATTTATGTTAATGCTAATCAATGTTAACATTTATTTATAAAAAGCCGGAGGTTGACTCTAAATTGCTTTTAATTAGCAAAAGCTAGTTAAGTAAACATTAATCAAATTAACACCACGAGAACTGAGATGAAACTTTATTATATTTTATTCAGAAATTAATTTTAGCATTTGATATAAAGCCAGGTATAAACCTTAATTGGATTTTAATTAGAAAACACGTTTAAGTAATCTTTAATCAAGTTAATATGGAATAAAATTCAGAAACAATTTAGATGTCAATTAACAGTACTAACGAGGAGTTTAAGTTGATATGAATCTAACGCAACGAAAACGGATCAAATCGGAGCTAAAACGGAGAAGTTATGGCTTTTCTAAGGTTCAGGGACTTGCTGGCAAAGTTTTAAAAGTTCCAGGGGCTTATTTGCAAAAACCCAGGGGCTAAAACATAATTTTATATGAAAACAGAAGGGTTTATTTGCAAATTAACCAAAACAGGACCTCGGGTACTATTTTTAAATAAGGCAGGGGGTTTTCTGTAAAAATCAGGACTTAATTGTAATTATTTTTGAATAAAACAGGACTGCGGGTTAATTTTGAAAAAGGGCAGGGGCTCTTTTGAAAAACGCCATGGCTGACTAGGGTTGACCGTTATTGACCAGGGTGTTGACTCAGCTCAATTCGATCTGAGCCGTCAGATTTGGATCCGACGACTTAAATTGGATCCAGAGAGGAGTGGTCGCCGGCAGAGAGGTACTGCGGCGGCGCCGCCCGCGCGCGCGGCGGAGGGTCGCCGGAGAAACGCGCGAGCGCGCTATGGGGCATGGTTCGGGACGCGGTCTGGCTCTACAGAACCGGAGCGACGCGACGGGTTGAATGAGGGTGCTCTCGTCGGCGGGGAAGCGACGGAGGCGGCGCGCGTCGAGCTACAGCGGCGGCGGCGGTCGGGTAACGGCGGCGAGGCCTCGGCAGAGCGGGAGGGGAAGCAAGGGGGGGCTTGGGAGGATCCTTACCCTCTGGCAAAGCTTCTCCGACGGCTATCTGGACCGGAGCGACGGCGAGACGGCGGTTCCGCGGCGGCGCAGATCTTGGCGGCGGCGGTTAGGGCGGCGGCCGAGCGGGGAACTCGTGTGGGGCGGCTAGGGCTCGATGAGGGTCGCGGGCGGAGGCGGCGAGTATTTGAAGGCGGCCGAGGGGAGAGTCCGGGGCGGGAAATCCTCGGCGTCCGCGCCGTAGCCGGGCCGGACTCCGGCGCCGTGTCCGGGACGAGCTCCGTCGCGAGGAAGGGGACGGGGCTGACATGGAGGGCCCACGCGTCAGTCGGCGTGGAGAGAGAGGGGGCGCTGCGGGCCGCGCTGGGCCACTTCGGCTGGCGGTGCTGGGCCGCGAGGGGGCGAGGCAGGCCGACGCGGAGCTGGGCCGGAAGCGGCTACGCGGGGCGGGAGGTAGGCCGCTGGGCCGGGACGAGCAGGCCGGCAGGCCGGGCGAAGCAGGCCGCTGGCCAGGCCGAAAGCGGAAGCGCTGGAGCTGGGCTGCTACTGAAGAAAAAGGTAGAAGGGCCAAAATCGGACGAGGAAAATAGTCAAGGGAGGAAAAGTGGACTCGGGCCGCAGAAACTTTTCTAGAGCTCCAAATTAAATGATTCAAATTCGAATTTAAACAGAATTTAAATTCCAATTGAATCACACACAAACAAAACACAATGCAGCAGCATGAATGCAACACACACAACATTTTATTTATTTTTCACAAATATATTTTTATTTTATATATATTTTTTTTTTCAATTACAAATTCCCTGTAAATTAAATAAAGCTTGGAAAAATTTTTTAGAAAATTGAGAAAATTATTGTATTAATTATGTTGAAAATTCACATCCCAAAAATTTGAAAATTTTGGGGTGTGACAAACTACCCCCCTTAACAGGAATCTCGTCCCGAGATTCACGAGAAAGGCTAGCAAGGATAAAAGGGTTTTAGGTGGGTGACTTCCGACATCTTGTAGACTTTTATTCAGATCAGTGGTCTTTACATGGACCCGAGAATCACGCTCCTTCAGGCTACAGAAATACCATGAATCACTTTGTGGTCACTTCTGTTAATTCTACTTCTACTACTCTGATTGGATTACTAGGGTACACCTAGATAGATTCCTGGATTGCTTTTCCTTGTCATGAGTGTCCCCGTCTGTGGCGACTTCGTTTCCACTTTAGCACAGTCTTATCTTGTGGGTGTTGTCATGTCGGGTTCGCCTTGTATGCATCGACACCTTTCTGTCCCCGTGTTGTCACTAGGGCTGATGATCTGTTTCTCCAACGACACGCGTGCGCATGATGGCCTTCCTCGCCACAACGGTAGCATCTGCCTGTTGCAGCAAATTCTAGAGGTATCGGCCATTGACGAGCTGGTGGTCCTTTTCTTTCGTAGTTTGGGGAATATGGTTGGAATTCGTCTCTACCCCTCTTCTTGGCTGGTCTCTTACTATTCTGGTTACCTGTCTTGTTACGGATGTAACACTGGCTTGTAGTATCCTCCCTTACCAAAGAGGTAGCGTAAACTTCGTCTCGGCCTACTTTCGGTATGGTGTTCCCTGCTGGTGAAGTATTTTGTGCATCTGGATTCATCTCGAGGTAGTGGTGATGTGGAGGGTGGACGTCTTCCAGGTGCTTGGTGTGTTGATCTTGGAATCCGTGAGTGGATCTGGGACAATTATCACCACTTGCCCCTGGTACAAGTATCTCTTTTCCTCGGCTCCTTTCGTTTATTTGCTGCCTGGGTCCACTACTTTTCTTGGGTTGAAATTCTCTGATGGTGATGCTCCAATCCTCAAGGCCCATAATTGGAGCACTGCCTTTAGCTTGGGTAGCTCCTTGTGGTGCTGACCTTCTAGCGTATGCCCCCTGTTCTTTGTTGATATTCGAACGGAAACTATGATACGCCTCAGTTGTCATTAGGCTAGCTTCAACCTGAGGGCATGGAAGGCCATGGTGTTCACAACATATGCAACCTCCTGGAGTCTTAGTGTCCTCATGTGGTAGCCTCCCTTCTAGCTCTGAGTCTCCATGAATCCTTTTATTCTGGTGACAATCCCATGCTCCTACCACTTGCCTTTTTACTGGTCCTGGGTGAACTCCCACATTGGTCATTTCCGCAACTAAGGGAGATGATAACTCACAAGCCTCTGCTTGCATGGCTAAGGGCTTCTCACAGTTGAGTGATGACGGGGACGCTGTTAGTGAGACCCTACGGTTTCCTTCATTGGTTCTGTTGTAATCGTTGAGAAGCATGGCTTGCTCCATCATGGCTTGTTGGATTTCTCCCATAGCTGGAGCCATCGTGTGCATTGCCCGTGTTTGTACTTCCATAAGCTCTGCCATCTTGAGATGGATTGAAGTAGCGGGTACTTCTTTTCCAGAGGCACTATCGGCTTTGCTTTCAAGGGGGTTCTCCATCTGGGGTGGGATTGCGGAAGAGGAGAAGAAGGTGAGGAAGGAGGAGTAAGCCTTTGAAGGTAAGAACCCAGCTAAGAAGCTGATGTCATTGCAGGTAGAAGACCAACAATACACCAACAATCATCACAAAGAACCAAATCAATCAAAGGCATAAGGACAGTCATTACAAACACACTCAACCAAGGTTAACCATACCAAAATTTTAAACGAAGCTAGACGTTGTTAGTAAGGGGGAATCCTCCTAGGTATGGATATATCTTCATCTTGGTATAGGCATCCTTCAACTTGACCTTCTAATTTCTTGATGTAATGGTAGTCTTGTAATTTGAAGTCGTTCAGGCTTGAACTTCTTGTGGCAGACGAACGATATCTTTGTTCTTCAAGTGACTTGCAAACGCACCGGGATGATACAGACAATCTAAGTGTTTTAGGATGAAGGAAAAGTAGCAAAGGCACTTTGGAAATCAGAAGCCAAGGTAAGAATCCAAAGTGACAATATTTGAAGGACAAGGAGGTGTGAAATGGAAATAGAAATTTTTAAGGAGAATGAATGGCCAAGGTAAAGCAATTAACAAGGAGGAGTTGAATAGACAAAACTTAAGGATCAGCAGTTTGTCAAACCAAGGTAGAGGTAACTAATCAGAAGTCAAGGGTGAGAAGTAAATTATCAAGGTGGGGATAAAACATTCAAGGATATAATGACCAAACAGGGAAATTGTCAAGGAGGGGAAATGCTCAAGGATAGCATCTTTTTAAGAATCAAAATATCAAGGATTGAGAAAGCATGGGTTGTATGGCGAAATAAGCCTTAATGGAAGACCAGTACTATCTAGGCTGCGGTCCTACAGTCAGCATAGCTCTGATACCAATCTGTCACACCCGGATTTACACAGAAACCCGAATGCTACTGTATGTGTGCCCAGGAAGTCCACAAAACACATACAGCTTACAAATGTGGTAAAACAGAGTACATATGCTCGAATAAACTAGCTTTGCATCAGAGTTTACCTAAAACACAGCGGAAGACTATTTATTAACTATCTTCACAGATAGAGCCTCAAGTTCACAGGGACACCGACTGGTTGACCTCAGCTCAGAAGTATGGAAATCTTTAGGAATTTCAGTAGCTGTCTCATTCACTCCATCATCTGGTACCCATCCGGGATTTTGTTGAATGTTGGCAAGTGTAAGTAATTGTCTTACTTAGCAAATACAACACGGCAATGAAGGCTTAAAAGAAAGGCTTGACACGGCTGTACTGCATTAGCAAATTTTAGTTGTTTCATTTTAACATTAACCAAGATTACTACAATTAAGTGAAACCCAGTTGAAATTCCCAATTAATGCAGTAGAGGTGAACATTAAACAATAATAAATATCATCTTCTAATAAAAAAGGATCCAGGCCGCTCGTGACCCTGAGCAAGGCTATCATGATAGATTGTACACTCTGCAGAGGTTTCGCCCTTTACCCACCAGTCGCGTAAAAGTTCAAAGGAACTTTGCACCCAACCACGCGGAGGTGGATCAGACCTCACAAATCACACTTCCGAGGTGTGACCGCATAGGGACGCTACGAGGCTTTTCACAAGACACCCTAACGAAACAGTAGCCGTTATGGTACAACCTAGGCAGCATGACCCAAGGCACCGAGATTGACTGACTCCCAGGGCGCTCCGAATAGGAGGGTCAATGGCGTCCGGAGCGCGGCACGAAGGCCAACAACAAAAATAAATAGCGCAACGTGCGGAGCACGGGACTTTGCCTGACGAGGCATAGCCGACGGAAAACCCGTCCTCGGTGGATCAAACCATACTCTCACCCATGCTTCCCATAACGCCGTCGGCCCGTCGGTAACTACTGTTATGTTAGAGCCGTACATGTTACTTGTCCAAGACCAGAGCCATTATAGTTCCGGTGGTGGCGACAGGTTCCTGGGTTGTCGCTTTAAGAACCAGTCCTTACGGAGAGACACTAGGGCCAAACATGTACGCCCTAGCTCCCTGATCCATGTTGCTAAAAAGCAAGTTTTACCATTAACATTGAAGTGAACCATTAAGTCAAGATTAACAGTTTAAACATTGGTGACAGTAGCTGCGCTTAGCAAAGATCTACCCAAATGCAATAACCCAGGGTGATCAAGGTATAGGGTAAACAAAGCTAGGAATATCCTTAATAGGAACAATTTAGACACATGCATATGCAGTAATTATTGTAAAGGGGGTGTTTAGGTAGCAAGGATTGTCCGTGCTGTACTTGCCTCAAATCCAATGAATTCACTTAGTCTTCGGTCTTGATCTTCAAGCTTGACAGCACTTGATTTGTGTTCCTTCGCTCGATGACGTTTCTCTATTCGCGGCAATCATCGGCACAATCATACAAGCAAACAATATACACTAAGAACAGTACACCAATCAAAGGAAAACTTTAAAAGAACGCACTAGAGGATAGGGCTTGGTTCTATGGTCACGTGAGCGCAAGAATCGCTGAAAACGGAGTTACGGTTGAAAAGATACGATTATCGGAAGATTTGAATTATTAAATGACACAATTATAAGCTGGATTGATTTTAAATAAAGAAAATCATAAGTAGAGATTATCTCAAATAATTATGTTTGAATTTGTAAAACCGGGATAAAACTTAATCTTATTTTATTTATAATTATTTATGTATAAGTTATTCCAAATTAAACATTAACAGGGAATAAAATATGTGAGAGCATCTAATTGAATAATTTATGAACCATGTTGTTTAAATCAATATTATAATTCGAAATCATATTTATGTTAATGCTAATCAATGTTAACATTTATTTATAAAAAGCCGGAGGTTGACTCTAAATTGCTTTTAATTAGCAAAAGCTAGTTAAGTAAACATTAATCAAATTAACACCACGAGAACTGAGATGAAACTTTATTATATTTTATTCAGAAATTAATTTTAGCATTTGATATAAAGCCAGGTATAAACCTTAATTGGATTTTAATTAGAAAACACGTTTAAGTAATCTTTAATCAAGTTAATATGGAATAAAATTCAGAAACAATTTAGATGTCAATTAACAGTACTAACGAGGAGTTTAAGTTGATATGAATCTAACGCAACGAAAACGGATCAAATCGGAGCTAAAACGGAGAAGTTATGGCTTTTCTAAGGTTCAGGGACTTGCTGGCAAAGTTTTAAAAGTTCCAGGGGCTTATTTGCAAAAACCCAGGGGCTAAAACATAATTTTATATGAAAACAGAAGGGTTTATTTGCAAATTAACCAAAACAGGACCTCGGGTACTATTTTTAAATAAGGCAGGGGGTTTTCTGTAAAAATCAGGACTTAATTGTAATTATTTTTGAATAAAACAGGACTGCGGGTTAATTTTGAAAAAGGGCAGGGGCTCTTTTGAAAAACGCCATGGCTGACTAGGGTTGACCATTATTGACCAGGGTGTTGACTCAGCTCAATTCGATCTGAGCCGTCAGATTTGGATCCGACGACTTAAATTGGATCCAGAGAGGAGTGGTCGCCGGCAGAGAGGTACTGCGGCGGCGCCGCCCGCGCGCGCGGCGGAGGGTCGCCGGAGAAACGCGCGAGCGCGCTATGGGGCATGGTTCGGGACGCGGTCTGGCTCTACAGAACCGGAGCGACGCGACGGGTTGAATGAGGGTGCTCTCGTCGGCGGGGAAGCGACGGAGGCGGCGCGCGTCGAGCTACAGTGGCGGCGGCGGTCGGGTAACGGCGGCGAGGCCTCGGCAGAGCGGGAGGGGAAGCAAGGGGGGGCTTGGGAGGATCCTTACCCTCTGGCAAAGCTTCTCCGACGGCTATCTGGACCGGAGCGACGGCGAGACGGCGGTTCCGCGGCGGCGCAGATCTTGGCGGCGGCGGTTAGGGCGGCGGCCGAGCGGGGAACTCGTGTGGGGCGGCTAGGGCTCGATGAGGGTCGCGGGCGGAGGCGGCGAGTATTTGAAGGCGGCCGAGGGGAGAGTCCGGGGCGGGAAATCCTCGGCGTCCGCGCCGTAGCCGGGCCGGACTCCGGCGCCGTGTCCGGGACGAGCTCCGTCGCGAGGAAGGGGACGGGGCTGACATGGAGGGCCCACGCGTCAGTCGGCGTGGAGAGAGAGGGGGCGCTGCGGGCCGCGCTGGGCCGCTTCGGCTGGCGGTGCTGGGCCGCGAGGGGGCGAGGCAGGCCGACGCGGAGCTGGGCCGGAAGCGGCTACGCGGGGCGGGAGGTAGGCCGCTGGGCCGGGACGAGCAGGCCGGCAGGCCGGGCGAAGCAGGCCGCTGGCCAGGCCGAAAGCGGAAGCGCTGGAGCTGGGCTGCTACTGAAGAAAAAGGTAGAAGGGCCAAAATCGGACGAGGAAAATAGTCAAGGGAGGAAAAGTGGACTCGGGCCGCAGAAACTTTTCTAGAGCTCCAAATTAAATGATTCAAATTCGAATTTAAACAGAATTTAAATTCCAATTGAATCACACACAAACAAAACACAATGCAGCAGCATGAATGCAACACACACAACATTTTATTTATTTTTCACAAATATATTTTTATTTTATATATTTTTTTTTCAATTACAAATTCCCTGTAAATTAAATAAAGCTTGGAAAAATTTTTTAGAAAATTGAGAAAATTATTGTATTAATTATGTTGAAAATTCACATCCCAAAAATTTGAAAATTTTGGGGTGTGACAGTTCCATACTGTAGAGCACATGCCCTCAACATATCTTCCAATATCTGGTTTCTCTGCTCTGTCTGTCCATCCGTCTGCGGGTGATAAGCCGAACTAAAATGCAGCATAGTGTCCATAGACTCATGTAGATTCTTCCAGAAATGCTATGTGAACTGAGTACCTCGATCTGACACTATCCATTTCGGTACCCCATGCAAACAAACAATCCTCTCCATATATAGCTCTGCTATTCTGGCTCCCGTATATGTGGTCTTCACTGGGAGAAAATGTGCTACTTTGGTCAAGCGGTCCACGATTACCCATATGGAGTCAAATCCTCTCTGGGTACGAGGCAGACCAGTGATGAAATCCATGCCAACTTCCTCCCATTTCCATTCGGGTATCTTTAGGGATTGGAGCAAACCCGCTAGTCTCTGATGCTCCGCCTTGACCCGCTGGCACGTGTCACACAAGGCCACATATGTCGCCACATCACGCTTCAGTCCGTACCACCAGAATCTCTCTTTGATATCCTGATACATCTTGGTACTTCCCAGGTGTATCGAGTATGCCGACTCATGGGCTTCTCTCAGAATTGCATCATTGATCTGTGCTGAGTCGGGTACACATATTATCTTCCCGTACCACAATGTCCCTTGATCATCCACACGGAACTCGGATGCCTTTCCTAGCGCAACATGTTCCATGATTTCTTTAATCTTCTCATCTCCAAGCTGGCCTTTTCAGATTCCATGTTCCAGAGTTGGTTCCACTTCCATTTCTGTGATGCTAGCCATGAATCCCAGACTCATCCTCTCAAACTCTAGACTAAGCTCCCCTGGCAGGGAGTGTCCGGTGCTCTTATTCACATAGCTCCTCCTACTTAGAGCATCTGCCACCAAGTTGGCCTTCCCTGGGTGGTAGTGAATCTGTAAGTCAAAATCCTTAATTAATTCCAACCAGCGGTGTTGCCTCGTATTCAGATCTGACTGGGTGAAGACGTATTTGAGACTCTTGTGGTCAGTATAGATGTCACACTTATGCCCAATTAGATAATGTCTCCAAATCTTCAAGGCGTGTACAACAACTGCCAATTCCAAGTCATGCGTCAGGTAGTTCAGCTCATGTTTCCTCAGCTGCCACGACGCATACGCTACAGCTCTACCCTCTTGCATGAGAACACATCCCAACCCTTGGTGAGACGTATCACAATAGATAGAGAAGCTCTTGGTTATATGTGGCAGCACTAGCACAGGTGCCGTAGTTAACCTCTTCTTCAACTCCACGAAACTGGCCTGACACTCTTCTGTCCAGACAAACTTAGCATTTTTCTCCAATAGGGTTGTCATGGGTTTAGCAATCTTGGAGAACCCTTCAATAAACCGTCGATAGTACCCTGCCATTCCGAGAAAACTCATGATTTCACTCACATCTTGTGGCGGGTTCTAGCTTTAACACATCACTAACCTTCTTCGGATTGACTCTCACTCCACCATTTGATAACACATGACCCAAAAATGTTACTTCTTTCAACCAAAACTCACACTTACTCAACTTAGCATACAACTTGTGCTCCCTGAGTCGTTGCATTACCAATCTCATGCTACTCCTCATTCTTTGAGAAAACCAGGATATTGTCAATGAATACTACCACAAACTTGTCAAGGTAATCCATGAAGACACTATTCATCAGGTACATGAAGTATGCAGGAGCGTTGGTCAATCTAAAAGACATGACTGTGAACTCATATAGCCCATACCGAGTAGTAAAGGTTGTCTTGGGTATGTCCGATGGTTGGATCCTCATCTGGTGATAGCCTGATCGAAGATCTATCTTAGAGAACACACAAGCTCCCTTCAGTTGGTCAAACAGATCATCAATCCTTGGCAATGGATACTTGTTCTTGATGGACACCTCATTGAGAGCTCTATAATCCACACACATCCTCTGAGTCCCATCCTTTTTGTCCACGAATAGCACCGGTGCTCCCCACGGTGAAGAACTAGGACGAATATACCCCTTGGCTAATAATGCCCCTAATTCCTCATTAAGTTTTTCCAATTCCTTTACTCCCATCCTATAATGTCTTTTGGCTATGGGTGTTGTGCCAGGTTTAAGTTCAATAATAAATTCAACTTTGTGTTTCGGGGGCATACATGGTAATTCATCCGGAAACACATTCGGGAATTCGCTCACCATTCTGATGTCCTCAGGGGCTGCTTCATCAACTTGATTGACTTGACACCGTTCTGCGAAATTGACTATCTAGTATTCCACCTTCTCTCCGGACCTTGCTGTCAGTTGTACTGTCCTTTTGGCGCATTGGATCACCGCGCCATATCTTGTTAACCAGCTCATTCCCAGAATTAAGTCGAACCCAATAGAATTCAGAACTATGGGGTATACCTCAAAGTCTACCCCCTTATTGTAATGATGGTTTTGGAACAACGTAAATTGGCTCGTTGTTCTCCCCTGGTGAACTAACTAACATGGGGTCTCCCATGGGTCGCAGGGTCAACATGTCCTTTTGGACAAATGCAGCAGAGATGAAAGCATGCGAAGCTCCAGAATCGAACAAAACAGTCGCAGGGGTTGAGTTAACAGGGAACGTACCTACGACCACATCGGTAGCTCCCTCTACAGTCTCTGCGCCCATGTGGTTGAGCTTGTCTCTAGCAGGGTTCTGCAAACCACGGTTTGCCTGTGCCTATTGCTGATTCTCATTCTGCACTTGTTGCTGACCAACCTGCTGATTGTTGTTCCGGCCTGCGACATTCTGGGCCTTTCGGGGGCAAGCGTTAGCGAAATGTCCCTGCCCACCACAGTGGTAGCACACCCTCAGACCTACCGGTGCATTGTTAGCTAGGTTGGGGCACTAGATAGGACCATTCTGCGGCTGGTTGCGCTGAGCCGGGCCATTCTGCAGCTGGTTCGGGAAACGTTGTTACTGTAGCTGTGGCGCCTGAAGGTATTGGGGGTGCTGCTGGTACTGGTTGCGGTTCAGCTAGACGGGCTTTGGAAGCGCTGCGGGTTCACCATCTGCTGATTCCCTTGCTGAGGGTTGAAGCAGGGGTGTATATCGTTTCCTGACTGCTGGCCCTGGAACTTCCGTTTCTTGTCCTCCATCACCCGACGCTTGTGTTCTAGCATCAAGGCACCATCCACCAGCTCATGGAAGGTAGGGAAGGTGACACACATCAACTGTTACTATAGTGCATCCTGCAAACCATCCCGAAACCTGGTTTGCTTCCTCTTGTCAGTGGACACATCCTCTGGAGCATAGCGGGCTAGCTCGATGAACTTGTCACGGTAAGCAGTGGCACTCATCCTCTCTTGCTTCAATGCCAGGAACTCCTTCTTCAGGGTCATTAATGCCTCCGGCACATGCTGAGAGCGAAAGTTGTCACGGAACTCCTGCAAGGTGATCTGGGTACGATCAGGGTGAGCATATTGGTATGCATCCCACTAGTCCAATGCTGCTCCTTGAAGCTGTCCTTCTTCGTACAACACCTTTTGCACTGCACGATGTTGAGCTGTCTCTCTACTGCCTTGAGCCAGTAATCTGCTTGCAGAGGGTCGCTTGCTTTGTAATAGGTGGGAGGGCGTTCCTTCAGAAATTCGCCCCCTTGTCCCGGGGAGGCATGTTAGGGTGGTGGGGCGGATTCTGATGGTTCTGCTGCATCGTTGCCATGGTCTAGGCTATCTGCAGCATCAGCTGGGTCTGCATTTCCACCAGTTGCTCCATGGTGGGGGTGGCTGGTTCTTGTTGCTTCCACCGCCACCTGCAGTGCTTCTTGTTCCGACCATCTGTCAACCACAAATAATCCCCATAAGTACTCCATCAGTCAGTAACAAATAACTCAGACTTACGCAGCAGAAACTGGAGAAGATTGTTGAACGGATTGATATGAACTAGAGACACTGGAAACTCGATAGATGCGGTGCAAGGGAGATAAATAACCCAACTATTTATTCATTAATTTCCTTAAACCCTGATCCAATACTAGATGGTGGTAGACTTGCGTCTACGCCCATCACACTCATTACAAAAATCTAAATCGCTCATAAGCATAATGACAACCAAACCAAACACCTAAGAACAAAGCTCACACAAGACTCGGCACCACTTGGTTTGACTCGACTCAAAGAAATAGAAGGGTGTGAACTACTCCATCCCTATTGCAGACTCATGGTAGACTCCTAAGGATCACGCTGGATGGTGGTGCTGGCGGCGGCAGATCCGTAACGGGGCCTCTTGCGCTGCGGTGACTCCGCACGGTAGTCTAGGCTGCGCGGCGCTGGTGCTCCCAATCTGTGCTCAAGCTGCTCCACCCACTTTTGTGTCCCTCTCAGCTGCTCCCTCAACGTGGCGATCTCATCTAAAGCTGCATCCAAGTCAATGTTGAGGGTGGCCACAAGCGCCACAGTAGAAACGAACTGGGGGTTGGCGATACCTCCTATGGGGGATATGGTGCAAGCTGTCTCTCCGCTCCTACGACAGAGGTACCACCTCTCTGGACCATTCGGCACCTCTTCCCAGAACCTGTCTCTGTAACAGAAGTAGGCCTGACGAGCTACATCTGCTATCCCTACCTCATGGGAGTCTCTTTCACTGGTAGCATAGTGGATCGACCTCGTCCTGGCAGCCCTCACCCTATGATCAGGTGTAAGGATTGTAGTGTTGTCCTCCAGAAGCTGGGAAAACAGGGGGGGTGTCCACCTCTCGCTGTGGTACTCGGTGGCCACGTTGCCACGGCCGTAGTGGTCATGAAGCATCCGCATGAGGAGCCAATGATAGAAGTTGTCGCCTCCAACCCTGACGTAGTCCTCCACCGTCCACCTAGGTGCTACTTGTGCTGCTGGAGCCTCAGGCGCTGGCTGCTCCTCGGGTGCTGGAGGCTCCTCCTCCTCAAGGTCATGATCCTCATCATTTGATGGATCTCCAGCTTCATCATCACTCCTGTCGTCTCATTCATCGTCTTCATTGTCTCCAACATCATCAGGATCACCGGTGGGTTCTCCACCTACAGCTGGCTAAACTGGCTCGTGCTGCTGGCGCTCTTCTAACTCTTCGCTCTCATGCTCGGAGTCGGGGAGCTCCACCTCCTCAGGGTCCTCTTCCTCCTTGGACTCCTCCTGTTGGCGTTCCTCCTCCTCCAGCTTCCTCATGAGCTCATCCTCACGCCCATCTTCCCACTCCTAGTAGGCGTCCTGGTAACGGGTGCCCAAAGTTTGCTCTGGGGAAGGAGAATAAACAAAGATTTTTTAGAAAACTTTGCAATAGATCAGGGTAGAGGGAACACAGATCACCATTTGATGAAAACTCAACACATTTTTATAAATAAAAACAAAAAGAACAAGGACCGAACAAAATCTAATCGACCGTTCTAACTAGGTTGCGATCCTACAGTCAGCATGACTCTGATACCAATCTGTCACACCTAAGTTTTCACAGAAACCCGAATGCTGCCATATGTGTGCCTAGGATGTCCACATAACACAGACATCTTACAAATATGGAAATCAGAGTACATATGCTCGAATAAAATGGTTTACATCAGAGTTTAACGCAATAACTAAATAAAAACATAGCGAAAGTCTAATTATTAACTCTCTTGACAGGTAGAGCCTCAAGTCCATAGGGACGCCGACGGGATGACCACAACTCAGAAGTAAGGAAATCCTTCAAAAAACTAGTAACTGTCTCAATCACTGATCCATGTGTTACCCATCCGGGATTTTGTTGAATAATTGGCAAGTGTAAGTAACTCAATTACTTAGCAAGTATAACACGAGAATATGAAGGCTCATAAGTAAGGCTTGACACGGCTGAACTGCATTAGCATTTTTAGTTGATTTATTTTAATATTAACCAAATTACTACAAGTAAATGGAACCCAGTTACAACCTAATTAATGAAGTAGAAGTACATTAAGCATAATAAATATCTTATTAAACAGAGAACCACTAATCAAAAAGATCCAGGCCGCTCGTGACCGTGAGCACGGCTATCATGATAGATTTACACTCTGTAGAGGTTTCATCCTTTACCCACTGGTCGCGTAAAAGCTCAATGGAGCTTTGAACCAAACCATGCCGAGGTGGCCAAACCTCTTAAATCACAATTCCGAGGTGTGATCGCATAGGGATGCTACGAGGCTTTTCACAAGACACCCTAACAAGACAGTGGTCGCTATGGTACAACACAGGTAGTATGACCGAAGGTACCGAGATCGACTGACGCTTACGGAGTCACACCATAAGGGGGTCGATGGCGTCCAAAGCGCGGGCATCACACCCAACAATGCACAACGTGTGGAGTTCCCCATCGCAGGGACTCCCAACACGGAACTGTGTCTCACAGGGACATAGCCGACAGATCTTCTGTCCTCGGTGGATCAAACCATACACTCACGAGTGGTTCCCATAGAGCCATCGGCCCGTCGGTAACCACTGGCAAGCTAGAGACATACAAGCTACTTGTCCAAGTCCAGAGCCATAATAGTTCCAGCGGGTACAACCTTCAAGGTACATCAATTTAGACACATGCATATGAAAATAAATGATTAAAGGGGTGTGTGTAGGTAGCAAGGATTGTCTGTGCTATACTTGCCTTCCTCAAAGTACTACTGCTGTTGCTGGTCCTGCTCCTCGTAACCTTGCTCGAACTCAAACTCGAACGGCTCACCGACTGGACACACGAATCACCACACAAGCATCCACACAAGCCAGTAATGCAAATAGGTTACTCTATTAGAACAGTAAACCAAATAGTAGAAACAGAGCAAAAAGAGGCTATAAAACTATTCTACGCTTCGCTGCGAACACATGAGCACAAGAATCACTCTAATCGGAGTTAAAACGAGTAAGATATGGCTTTTCTAAGGTTTAAAGACTTGTTGGCAAGTTTTAGAAACTTCCAGGGGCTTATTTGAGAAAACAATCAGGGACCTAAATGTAATTTTATATAAAATAGGAGGGCTAAACCATAAAAAGGCCATGGCTGCGCTTCGGAAGGCAATTTTAATAAAACTCAGGGGCTAAAACAAAAACCAGAGGCATATCTCCAATTAACTTTTGAACTAGGCGGACGGCGTGTTGATTTTTGAAAAGGTCACGGGCTCGTTTGGAAAAAAAGGTCGGCGCTGACCGGTACGCTGCTGGGTTTGACTCGGGGCTGGGCGGATCGGGATCATTGGATCGCGATTTGGCGACCTAGGATGGATCTGGGAGTGGGGGCCACCGGTGGGGCACAGGGGCGGCGGCGCCACCACGCCACGCGGCGGAGGCTCGCCGGAGCGGAGCCTAGAAGGCGCTAGAGGCCTCGGTTGGCCATGGGATCTGGTCCTGCGGCTTCGGGTGGACAAGGCGAACTCAACCCGAGGGTTCTCGTCGTCGGCCGAGCTACAACAATGGCTGACGGCGGCGAACCGCGGCGGTACTCCGACGAGAGCGGAGCGCGCTACGGAGCGGAAGAGAGGGAAAGGCGCAACTCGGAGAGAAGCTTACCACCACGCGAAGCTTCACGGAGGGCCGGTTCATGCGTAGAGGCGCTAGCGAGGGAGATCGACGGCGGCGGCGGTGTCCTGGAACTTGGCGGCTAGGGTTTGGAGGCGCGTGTGAAATCGAGGGCTGAGAGGCGGCAGGTCGGCGGGCTTTATAGGCACGGCGCATGGCCCCGGGTGACCTCGACGTGCGCGCCTATGGGCCCCGGTTGGACTTGAGTTTGAGTCCGGCTCGGTCGCGAGGTCGGGGACAAGTCCAACATGCGGGGTCCGCCTGGCAGCGGCTAGGCGTGGTAGACGGGGAGCGGGCCGGCGCGGAGAGGAGCTAGGCCGCGAGGCTGGGCCGGATGGGGCAAGTGAGCTGGCGCGCGTTGGGCCTGCGGTGGAGGGAGCTGGGCCAGCACGGGAAAAAGAAAAGGGGGAAAGCTGGGCTGAGCTGGGGAGTTTAGGGAGCAAAGGTGAACTCTGATCTAAACTCCTTTTCTAGGGCTCACACCAATGCAGTTCAAACGTGAATTTAAATTAAATTCTAATTTGAATCACACACAAGCAAAACTCAATGCATCCAGCGTGAATGCAACAAAAATGTTTCTAAGTCTTGTATTTGATTTTAATTCTCTGAAATAATTTATTTTCTCTATATTTAATATGGGCACTCTTAGTAAAAGAAAATTAATTACTAAATTCTAAATAGCGTATTTTTAGGGTGTTGCAATTTTGAGCCTATCGTGGAAACGACCGGAGTAACTAGAAAAGTGTTTGTCTAGCTACTTGAACCAATATTATATTTTTTTCATATTCATTGCCCTGGTGGTATAGTAAAGTATATCATTCTATGAATCATCTCTTATCTGGTACTGAATATCTACCCATAGCTTAGATCAGATATGAATGTAACATGCGAACAAAGGGTAGATCAAGAAAGTTGCAAAATTTAGAACTTAAAATCTTTAGAAGAGCCTTGCAACTACTTATGGTTGAAAGAAGTCTCTCACCACATGTTATACCAGTTGGTGATTACCTCTTTAATGATGCCATTTTACAACGGTTGCTTCTAACTTAGAAATTTTGTTTTAATTAGGGGTGTCTTTTTAGTAGTGAAAGTGTGATAGATTATAGTGAGAATTACAACATTTATTATACTGAGGATTACATGATTCAATTATTCTCGGAAAATGATTCTTGATTGACATGCTAAAATATGAAGATTGGATGAATCCACAGAGAAACTCCCTACAATCATGAAATAAATTATTAAGCAAATATGGAATACGTCTTGGGAGAAATATTATTAAACATTTTAGTTTTTTATATACATGTGATCGATATGGATATATGTCAGCTTGCATTTTGTGAGCTGCCAACAATATTGTTGATTAATGAAATGTCATATGTATCCAAAGGCGACTTTTTCATTTTCATTGATTGATTGATTCATACGATACAAGAAATATGAAATGTCACGCTTCTCTGGTTTTTCTTATGCAAGCAATGAGGCTTCCCCGTAGTTTGCTTATTGACATCCTGGTATATTGTGCCACGTCGATCTACTTTTTTGGTTGTGTGGTTTATGCACACGAGATAAAAAAACATGTGTGTACCTACTAGTTTGGTTTAACAAGAATCATATTGTATTTATAAAGTAATCGAATAAACTTATATTAAGATTCTTTTCATTTCAGTGTCATATTCTGGATCAATCTGTACTTAAGAAAGAGAAAGACCAATTTCTGTTTGGATTCATCCCAAATAAAGTTTAGCCAGCTAATTGCTAGAGCTAAACTTTAGCCAGCTAAAACTTTAGCCGGAGGTGTTTGGATCCTCCAGCTAATTGAAATGATTGTACCATGCTACCTCTAATGATAATAATAGAAAAAAGAGGATGGTAGATGCATTAATTTTATGAGGGGCAATCATGTCTTTAAACATGTTTTAGCTGGGTTCAACCAGATAGAGAAATCATACGCTTTTTATCCTGTAGCTAAAGTTTAGCTGAGTTTTAGCTGTCCGTTTGGATCCCTAAATGGATCTAAACAGGGCCTACACGAGGGAGATATAGAGCTTTGGTGACTATGAATATACTGAACTAGTGATACTTTAGCAATCCTTTTCTCATACTATGTTCACCTCTCTAGCTTCGGGCAAAACAAATAAGAGTTTTTTTATAGTATCTCTCTACAGCTTGCTGGGATAATTACTATTTCTTTACCTTAAAAAAAGAGATATAAGAGCATCTTTAAGAGCTCTTGTATATTCTGTTGGCGGGCTAAAAAAGAGAAAAAAGAGAGAGAAAAATCGCATCCAACCGACTAGCCAACTCGATTGCTATCTTTCCACGCTAGCAATCTCATTCCATTCACTAGCTATCTTTGCAGAGCCAGACGCGTTAGCCAATTTTAATATATAGAGAGTGTTGATTAACCCCTACTTTTATGGAGTTTTTATTTTTTAGCTAGCCTATTAGTCTTTAAATTTAGATACGATTATTGCTAGTCTCATGTAGATGCTCTAAAAATTTTGAAATACCACCTACACGTCTATTAGTCATGTAACAAATATGCCGAAGAAGATTCAGGAATTATATAATAATTTTATTTCCAAGATTTTGACACCAAGATTGTATTTGGCCATGTTGGTGTGGGAGCTATAGCAATAGGTTCCAACATTTGACTTCAGTAATGCGGAGTCAGTAGCATTGAAATGTTTAAAAATCTTGTTATCTTGAAAAGATAATCCAAACTAAGAGAAAGTTCTCGACCGTGATCAAGCTAGCTGCGCTATAAGGCACGTCACTTTGAAACCAACGAATTAAGAAGCCATGGCCGGTGACCACACAGCTGCTGCGGTGGCAAAAAGCCACACGCCACGCCCTACCGCCGAGCTCACCCGTCGTCGGCGACAGGGACGCCGCCGCATGCCATTTTTTCCTTTTCTCCTCGACAAAACAAAAGGAATTCTTGGTTCACGGCCGGTCAAATGAGTCGAGCCGAGAGGGTTTGTTGACAGTCAAAATTGGCTCTGGCCCGGCTAAACCGGTCTGACCGGTTTGCCAAACCGGTCCGGTCTGGTTCTGTAATTCGAGTAGGATTAGGATTCCGAGTTTAATCCCATATTGTAACCTATTCGGAAGGGGTAAGACTTTCCCGGCCTATAAATATAAAGGCTAAGGCCGATTGAGATGTGTTGACACAAAAAACGCGCCAACACACTCGAAGATCGATCAAACGCGCAGCACGGCCGTCACAACGGCCAACTCCTGACTTCCCCGGGCAAACCGGTCTGACCGGTTACAAGAACCGGTCTGACCGCTTTCTGTCGGGAGGTCGTGAAGACCTAGAAACTCAAGCTCGGGAGGGACCCCGTCGGAGCTCGAGCTGATCTAGGGTTGCTCTAGGGTCGGCAGGCCACCTAGAACGTCCTTGAACGCCGTAGAGACGAGCAAAGAACAGAATATGGGGGTTGGAAAAGATTAGGGTTTGAGAGATACACAAAATAGAAGATAAAAGTGTTTGATTCGATTGGGAATACCTCAATCGGCCGTCTAGCCTTTATATTTATAGGCCGGGGAAGTCTTACCCCTTTCGAATAGGTTACAATATGGAATTAAACTCGGAATCCTAATCCTACTCGAATTACAGAACGAAACCGGTCTGACCGGTTTGGCAAACCGGTCAGACCGGTTTGGCCTTTGGCCCAA
This sequence comes from Echinochloa phyllopogon, assembly GCA_033239725.1. Taxonomy (NCBI): domain Eukaryota; kingdom Viridiplantae; phylum Streptophyta; class Magnoliopsida; order Poales; family Poaceae; genus Echinochloa; species Echinochloa phyllopogon. The sequence goes on along the minus strand of BTCW01000016.1, from coordinate 8,203,067 downwards.
TTTGAGTGTCAACACATGCCCCCCTGCGTTTTTAGTGAACTTGAAAACTAAAAAGCAAGTAAATACAACTCAGGAGCTAAAAATTTATATTAAGGGCGATATTTAACAATATATCGGCCATTGATCTTCACGCATCTTGCCAAACACTTGGATAGAATTTCTTCAGATATCTCCCGTTGATAGCTTTAAGCAAAGGGTCTCCCTTCAGTGTCTCCAACATGTAAGAATTCCCAAAGATGACCTTGACAACTCTATAAGGCCCTTCCCAACTCGGTGACCATTTACCAAACTTGTTGCTTTTTGATCCAATAGGCAAGATCGTTTTCCAAACAAGCTCACCAACTTGAAAATATTTTCCTCGCACTTTCTTGTTGTAAGTTTTAGCAACTAGAAGCTTATCCTTCTCAATCTCCTTCAAAGCCTTCAACCTCTTGTCGGTTACCTCATCAATATTGTCCAACATCAAGTTGTGGTAATCAACAGCATCAAGGTCGTTTTGCTTAGCCAATCTATAAGCGTCCAGATTCACCTCAACAGGTAAAACGGCCTCTTGACCATAAACAAGCTCAAAAGGAGTAACCTTAGTAGCTCCATGTCTAGATATACGATGAGCCCATAATGCTTCAGATAAAACTTCATGCCATCTCTTAGGATTTTCGGCTATCTTTTTCTTGATTAATTTGATCAAAGTTTTATTACTTGACTCGGCTTGTCCATTAGCCTGAGCGTAATATGGAGATGAATTGAGCAACTTAATTCTATAGGATTCGGCGAATTCACGTACCTCCTTAGACATAAAAGAAGTACCTTGATCTGTTGTCAATGTTTGAGGAATACCGAATCTATGAATAACATTCTGAGTAACAAACTCAATCACCTCTCGATGCGTCATATTCTTCAAAGGAATCGCTTCAGTCCACTTGGTAAAATAATCCGTAGCAACCAATATGAAACGATGTCCTTTTGATGATGGAGGATTAATTTGTCCAATAAAATCCAATCCCCAACCTCGGAATGGCCATGGCTTAATAATAGGGTGCATCAATGCAGCAGGAACAAGTTGTAAATTTCCAAACTTCTGACATTCCTCACATCCTTTGTAATATTTAAAACAATCTGCCGTCATAGTAGGCCAATAGAAACCGGCTCGCCTTAGTAACCACTTCATCTTTGGAGCCGATTGATGTGTACCACAGACACCTTCATGAACCTCAGCCATGGCAACCTTGGCCTGATCCGAGTCAAGACATTTTAACAACAAATCTTCGGCGTTTCGGTGATAAAGCTCATCGCCAAGTAAAATATACTTAAATGATATTCGCCGAATATTTTTATCTGCACCACGACCAGGATCTTTCAAATAAGTAATAATAGGCACTCTCCAATCCTGATTTTCAACTTTGGATTGATTAGCATTATCCAAAGTATTTTCGCTTTTGTCAGGGGACGAAGCGGTCTGACCGCTTTCAGAACCGGTCACACCGGTTCTGACAGAACAACCGGTCTGACCGGTTTCTGAAACCGGTGTGACCGGTTCGTCCAGAACCAGAACCTCGGCTTTTGTTCGCATCGGTTTTTGGAGATAGAAATATTTCTTTGCAACCATATAACCAGATGCTTTCTGAGCCAGAGTATTTACTTTATCATTATCTTCTCTCGGAACATGTCTTATAGTAAATTCATCAAAAGAAGCAATGATATCGAGACATCTATCAAGATATGCATTTAATGGACCATTATAACATTGGCATACCTTTGATACTTGATGTACAACCAGGAGCGAATCACCAAAAGCTTCAACATGTTTTACTCCCATGTCTTGCAAAAATTCCAAGCCAAATAAAAGAGCTTCATATTCAACTTGATTATTGGTTCGCTTTTCTTCCAATCGGTTTGAGAACTCAAAAACGGTGCCACTTGGAGAAATCAAAACAGCACCAATTCCTTGCCCATCATTGCAAACCGATCCATCAAAGTATAGCTTCCATGGTGTACAAGTAACATAACCGACGTCGAACTCACAAGTGTCATTAATCCGATGTTCAACAATAAAATCGGCTACAATTTGACCTCTCATTGATTTCAAAGGTTCACAAGTCAAATCATACTCAACCAAAGCATAAGCCCATTTGCCGACTCTTCCACTAGATATCGGCCTTTGCAACATATGTTTAATCACATCGGTTTGACACAACACGATGCAAGTACTAGATAGTAGATAATGCCGCAATTGAGTACAAGCATGATACAAGGATAAACATAGCTTTTCAATGAAAGTATACCTTGTTTCCGCATCAATGAGCCGCCGGCTTACATAAGCAATCACATACTCCTTATCGCCGATTTCTTGAGTCAAAACAGCTCCAATAGTTCTATCTTCAGCCGCCACATAAAGTCTAAATGGAACTCCCCGCTTAGGCGCCCGAAGCACCGGTGGTGAAGACAAGTACTCTTTGATCTTCTCAAAAGCTTCTTGCTGTTTTGCCCCCCAAGTAAAATCGGCTTCATTCTTTAACCGAAGTAAAGGAGTAAAAGCATCAACCTTTCCAGACAAGTTAATTATAAATCTTCTCAGGAAATTTACCTTGCCTAGAAACTTTTGTAAATCCTTCTTGCAAGTAGGAGCTTCGATTTTCTTCATAGCTTCAATTCTCTTGGGATCAACTTCTATGCCGTTCTCATGAATAACAAACCCAAGAAACTTCCCAGCCGAAACACCAAAAGCACATTTGAGTGGATTCATCTTTAAACCGTACCGCCGCATCCTTTCAAGAGCAAGTCTTAAATCGGCTAAATGAGAATCTAAGCCATCCGATTTAACTACAATATCATCAATATATACTTCCACAATAACACCAAGTAAATCATGAAAGATTAAATTCATAGCTCTTTGATAAGTTGCACCGGCATTCTTTAATCCAAAGGTCATAACCACCCACTCAAATAAACCAATAAATCCCGGACATTGAAAGGCCGTTTTGTGCATATCCTCTTCGGCCATGAAGATTTGATTATATCCGGCATTACCATCAAGAAAACTAACAATACGATGTCCAGAAGCTTCATTAATTAAGACATCGGCTATAGGCATGGGATATGAATCTTTTGGAGTGGCCTTATTAAGATCTCTAAAGTCAATGCAAACTCTAAGTTTTCCCGAATTTTTCTTCTCAACGGGAACAATATTAGAAATCCACTCCGCATAACGACAAGTCCGAATAAAACCAGCATCTAATAAACGATTAATCTCTTCTTTTATTCGGTCATAAATAGCGGGATTAAAACGTCTAGCCGATTGTTTAAAAGGTCTAAAACCGGCTTTTATTGGTAAACGATGCTCAACTAAGTCACGACTTAAACCAGGCATCTCACGGTACTCCCAAGCAAAACAATCGACATACTCTTTCAACAAATTTATTAATTCGGCTTTAAACTCAGCCGATAAATTTTTGTTTACAAAAGTAGGCCTAGGAATAGTACCATCACCAATATCTATTTTTTCTAAAGGATCAGCTGATGTAAAACCCTGACCCAATTTGTCCATATCACCAAGATCTTCAATAGCTTCGAACATACCGGCCGAATGAGCTCGATGATGATCAATTCGGTCTTGAAGCCACTGTCCAGACGCAAACCGGTCTGATCGGTTCCCAGAAGCGGTCTGACCGGTTTGGCTCGGTCGGCGCTGTTCAGACCCAAACCGGTCTGACCGGTTTCCAGAAGCGGTCTGACCGGTTTGTTTCTGTTGATTTTGTTGCTCCATTAATTACAACAAGTAATTCAACCGATTTTCCATCGGCTTTAATGTAGCAGGAACAAAACCATCCTTGGTGCAACTGATCAACTCATAGTCGGTCAAATCCATGCCCGACAAACATTGAACCTTTTCATTTGCACTAAGAGAGTCGGAATCGGCCGTTGCAACAAAGGAAGAATTGTCACCATGGACAACTTCAACTTCATCGCCGATCCACTGAATAAGATATTGATGCAAGGTAGATGGAATACATTTATTTGCATGAATCCAATCTCGACCAAGGATTAAACTGAAGTTACCTTGCACCTCGGAGACGAAGAAAGCTGTAGCAATAGTCTTGCTCCCGACGGTCAACTCCATAGAAGCCACCCCCTTGGCACCAATGGGATCACCTCCACCAACTCCACTGACCGTCATGTTTGTCTTGATCAGTTCTTCGTCTTTCCCGCCAATCTTCTTGTAGAGAGAGTATGGCATGAGATTCACAATGGCTCCACCATCAACCAACATACGAGAAATTGGCTTCCCGTTGATGTGTCCTCTCATATACAAAGCCTTGAGATGATTTTCTGATTCACTAGGCTTCTGAAACACAGCATCTCGAGGCCCAAGTTGAAGATGAGAAATTTCCTCCTCCGGCACGACATAATAATCAGAAGATAAATAGACAACATTAATTTCCATGTTGTCACGTTCTGGAGAAGGTTCAAAATCAACTAACTCTTCATCTTCAACCACTGGAGAAATTGGCGGAATAGCATCGATGGTTGAAGTAGTTTCAGCCCCTGCCTCTGTCGACAAACCGGTCTGACCGGTTCCAGAAACCGGTCTGACCGCTTCTGCAGCGGTGGGCTGATCAGAACCGGTCTGACCGGTTTCTGAAACCGGTCTGACCGGTTGTGCTGCTGGCTGCACAACTCGCCAGGTCTTGGTCTGAGGAATCATGGGTCTATACTTGTTGAAATGTTCATCCCTCAGCTTCTCGGCTTCCTGTTCCCTCTTCTCTTTGTTCCGTAGGCGCTGTAGCTTCCGCTTTTGCGTGTGAGTCAAGCCGGAAGGACACCACCTTGGCTGGAAGATCTTCTTCACGCCTTTGCTACTGCTAGCCTCATGATCATTAACCATGATCGGCTTCTTAACTGAAACAGGAGCCGAATCTCCAATGACTATCGGCTTTTTACCCAAATCTTGCATAGCCACTGGAATATCACCAATTTTTATGAATTCATTGGCTTGGGCTTGCACATCCTCCTTCTTCTCCTTGACATGGTATTCTTGCTTAGGAGAAGCTTGAAAATGTGGCTCAGACCGAAACCGGTCTGACCGGTTCACAGAACCGGTCTGACCGCTTTGAAAAGCGGTCAAGCGACCCGGTTGGTACGAGCTTAATCGGTTATGCACCGAATTTCCAGTAGCACCACCACGACGTTTATAATCTGTAGGACTGTTACATCGCTGTGGTGACCTCTGTCTCTTTTTTGTCGGCCGATCAATTTGAATGGCCTTTGTGTACTTGTTCATAAGCTGCGAAAAAGTAGGTCCTCGCTTCAGAACCCTCCCTTGAATCTTTGGCTCATTGAATTTCCAAGTACCCACTTCCGGGCGCTTAGGCTTGAAAGTTTTTGGACGGTCTGGAGACAAACCGGTCTGACCGGTTTCGCCTGGTTAGCGGACCGATTCTCTTCCAAAGAACTTCCTTGCCCCCCGGGCCTTGATGTATTAATTGTAATTTTCAGAGACTCTTTTCCATCAAGAGTCCTTCCAATCATCACTGTTCTGACCGGAACTTTGTCATCAATTTTTTCCGGCCTTGGATCTCCAATCACCACGTTCTTCCCTTTAGCTCCATCGGCTTGTTCCGGCCGAATCAGCATCTTGGTGTTTACATCCAAGGTATGAACAGGGAAAGGAGCCTTGTCAACTTGCATTTCAGCGAGCACCAATCGACCTTCATTAAGGGCCGATTGTACCTGTCGTCGAAAAACATTGCAATCATTCGTTGCGTGAGAAAAGGAATTATGTCACTTACAATATGCACGATTTTTCAATTGATCGGCTAGTGGAATTGCATGAGAAAGTTTAACAAAGCCATTCTTAAGCAATTCATCAAAAACACGATCACATTTGGCTACATCAAAAGTAAATTTTTCTTCTTGCCGATTTTTCTGAATCGGCTTTAATGAAGGACAAGAACCAGGTTTACTTTTTGATGACCAAACAAATTCAGCAGCATAAATTTCTTTATCATCGTCCGAACTATCAGAATCATTATCAATAATATGCACATTCGAACGATGGGGTTTAGCAGATTCTTTCGCATTTTTAAATTTAAGTTCTAAACTCATGGCCTTCATTTGCAAGTGATTAATAGTAAGAAAATCAGAACCTTCTAATTTTTCTTTGTAATGAGACCGTAAGCCTACAAAAGCCAAATCTGCTAAATCCTTTTCAGAAATAGTTATGTTAAAGCATCGGTTCTTAACATCTTTAAATCTTTTAAAATAATCAAGAACCGATTCCTCTCGGCTTTGCTTAACCGATGTCAAATCAGATAATTTTGCTTCGTTTTCTCCGCTAAAGAAATGATCATGAAATTTACGCTCCAATTGAGTCCAATTTTGAATAGAGTTAGGAGCAAGCGAAGAAAACCATGAAAAGGCAGTTCCAGTTAAAGATAATGAGAACAACCGTATACGCAATGCCTCATAAAATGATGCCTCTCCTAATTGCAAAACATATTGACTAATGTGTTCCCAAGGAGTTCTATTATCTTCACCACTGAATTTAATAAAATCCGGAACACGCCAACCATTAGGATAAGGAACCAAATCAAATTCAGGCGGACATGGTTTCTGATATAAGCGTGAACTGCCCAATTCAAGCCCGAGCCTTGTTCTAAGTGTATTAGCTATATCTTCTTTGAACTTAGCTAACTCGGCTTGATAGTTCCCATCACCTCTGTTTTGTGGAATACGGGGAACATGGTACATTGAACTTTGGGAAGTACTCGGAATCGGCCCGTGAGACGCGCCAGATCCGTGGGGTATACTTCCAACAACTGCGGGACGTTGAATAGTATAAACAGGACCAGAAGCAACCGTATTAGATAAAACCATTGCACCGGATGCTCCTGCACCCATAGAACCGGTCTGACCACCAGAGGGGGCCAAACCGGTCTGACCGGTTGTACAAACTGATCTGACCGGTTCGTGGACCGAACTAGGGCAAGGTGTTTGTCCCGCATAGAAATTCATCGGCATGCCCAAATTAGGATCTAAAACATGTTCCGGCATGCCTGATGAGCTAGGAGTTGAGTTAGGTAATTCATTAAATTCTATATTATTTTTACCCTTATCAGAATTACCCGACATATTAGCAATCAACTCACTAGTAACAGTTTGTGCAGCAAGTAATTTATCATCCATCATGCGAGTAATTTGCTGCAACAAATCAGAGGATTCGCCAGTTACCTTAGGAAGTTCTTCAACTTGGTCGTTTGCCAGCTTGAAAGCCGGCATGATGAATTCCTCTACCCTCTTGACAAGGCCACCACGATCTTTCTTGAAGCCCTTCAGGAATTGCGTCCTGAAGTGCTCCTCGGCGATCAGGTACCGCTTCCGCTCCTCGTCCGTGAGCTCTTCCATCGTCGCGGCGATGATGTTGTCCTTGTCGAGGTCGCACATCGATCCAGACATGATTGGAGTAGATGTAATCGGTTGTGGTACCAGATTAATCTATCCCCAGCGGAGTCGCCAAAAAGTATGTTGACACAAAAAACGCGCCAACACACTCGAAGATCGATCAAACGCGCAGCACGGCCGTCACAACGGCCAACTCCTGACTTCCCCGGGCAAACCGGTCTGACCGGTTACAAGAACCGGTCTGACCGCTTTCTGTCGGGAGGTCGTGAAGACCTAGAAACTCAAGCTCGGGAGGGACCCCGTCGGAGCTCGAGCTGATCTAGGGTTGCTCTAGGGTCGGCAGGCCACCTAGAACGTCCTTGAACGCCGTAGAGACGAGCAAAGAACAGAATATGGGGGTTGGAAAAGATTAGGGTTTGAGAGATACACAAAATAGAAGATAAAAGTGTTTGATTCGATTGGGAATACCTCAATCGGCCGTCTAGCCTTTATATTTATAGGCCGGGGAAGTCTTACCCCTTTCGAATAGGTTACAATATGGAATTAAACTCGGAATCCTAATCCTACTCGAATTACAGAACGAAACCGGTCTGACCGGTTTGGCAAACCGGTCAGACCGGTTTGGCAAACCGGTCAGACCGGTTTGGCCTTTGGCCCAATTTGAGTGTCAACAAGATGTATTCCAATCGAATCAAACACGTTTATCCTTTACTTTTTTATCTCTCAAACCCTAATCTTTTCCAACCCCCATATTCTGTCCTTTGCTCGTCTCTACGGCGTTCAAGGGCGTTCAAGGTGGCCTGCCGACCCTAGAGCAACCCTAGCTTGCTTGAGCTCCGACGGGGTCCCTCTCGAGCTCGAGTTTCTAGGTCTTCACGAGTTCCTGCCTGAAAGCGGTCTGACCGGTTTCAGGAACCGGTCTGACCGGTTTGCCCGAGGAGCTCAGGAGTTGGCCGTTGTGACGGCCGTGCTGCGCGTTCGATCGATCTCGAGTTTGTTGGCGCGCTTTCGTGTCAACATACTTTTTGGCGACTCCGCTGGGGAACGATTAATCTAGTTTTAAGACCGATTCAATCTACTCCAATAATGTCTGGATCAATGTGCGACCTTGACAAAGACAACATCATCACCGCGACGATGGAAGAGCTCACGGACGAGGAGCGGAAGCGGTACCTGATTGCCGAGGAGCACTTCAGGGCGCAATTCTTGAAGGGCTTCAAAAAAGATCGCGGTGGTCTTGTCAAGAGAGTGGAGGAATTCGTCATGCCGGCTTTCAAGCTGGCAAATGACCAAGTTGAAGAACTTCCAAAGGTAACTGGCGAATCCTCTGATTTGTTGCAGCAAATTACTCGCATGATGGATGATAAATTGCTTGCTGCACAAACTGCTACTAGTGAGTTGATTGCTAGTATGTCGGGTAATTCTAGTAAAGGTAAAAATAACGTAGAATCTAATGAATTACCTAACCCAATTCCTAGCTCATCAGGCGTGCCAGAACATGTTTTAGATCCTAATTTAGGCATGTCGATGAATTTCTATACGGGACAATCATCTCACCCTAGTTCGGTCCACGAACCGGTCAGACCGGTTTTCACAACCGGTCAGACCGGTTTGGCCTCCTCTGGCGGTCAGACAACCGGTCAAACCGGTTTGGCCTCCTCTGGCGGTCAGACCGGTTCCATGGGTGCAGGGGCATCGGGTGCAATGGTTTTATCTAATACGATTGCTTCTGGTCCTGTTTACACTACTCCACGCACTACGGTTGTGGGAAGTATACCCCACGGATCTGGCGTGTCTCACGGGCCGATTCCGAATACTTCTCAAAATGCGATGTATAATGTTCCCCGTATTCCACAACACAGAGGTGATGGGAACTATCAAGCCGAGTTAGCTAAGTTTAAAGAGGATATAGCTAATACACTTAGAACAAGACTCGGGCTTGAATTGGGTAAGTCACGCTTATATCAAAAACCGTATCCACCTGAATTTGATTTAGTTGTTTATCCTAATGGTTGGTGTGTTCCTGATTTTATTAAATTCAGTGGTGAAGATAATAGAACTCCTTGGGAACATATTAGTCAATATATCTTGCAATTAGGAGAAGCATCATTTTATGAACCATTGCGTATACGGTTGTTCTCATTATCTTTAACTGGAACTGCTTTTTCATGGTTTTCTTCGCTTGCTCCCAATTCTATTCAAAATTGGACTCAATTGGAGCGCAAATTTTATGATCATTTCTTTAGCGGAGAAAACGAAGCTAAATTGTCTAATTTAACATCGGTTAGGCAAAGCCGAGAAGAATCGGTTCTTGATTACTTCAAAAGATTTAAAGATGTTAAGAACCGATGTTTTAACATAACTGTTTCTGAAAAAGATTTAGCAGATTTAGCTTTTGCGGGCTTACGGTCTCATTTCAAGGAAAAGCTAGAGGGTTCTGATTTCCTTACTATTAATCACTTACAAATGAAGGCTATGAGTCTAGAGCTTAAGTTTAAAAATTCAAAAGAATCTGCTAAACCTCATCGTTCGAATGTGCATATTATTGATAATGATTCTGATAGTTCGGACGATGATAAAGAAATTTATGCTGCTGAATTTGTTTGGTCATCAAAGAGTAAACCTGGTTCTTGTCCCTCGTTGAAACCGATTCAGAAAAATCGGCAAGAAGAAATTAAGTTTACTTTTGATGTAGCCAAATGTGATCGTGTTTTTGATGAATTGCTTAAGAATGGCTTTATTAAACTTTCTCATGCAATTCCACCAGCCGATCAATTGAAAAATCGTGCATATTGTAAGTGGCATAATTCTTTTTCTCATGCGACCAACGATTGCAATGTTTTTCGACGACAGGTACAATCGGCCCTTAATGAAGGTCGATTAGTGCTAGCTGAAATGCAAGTTGATAAGGCTCCTTTCCCTGTTCATACCCTGGATTTGAATACTAAGGTGTTGATTCGGCCGTCACAAGCCGATGGAGCTAAGGGAAAGAACGTGGTGATTGGAGACCCAAGGCCGGAAAAAGTTGATGACAAAGTTCCGGTCAGAACAGTGATGATTGGGAGAACTCTTGATGGTGAAGAGTCTCTGAAGATTACAATTAACACATCAAGGCCCGGGGGGCAAGGAAGTTCCTTAGAAGAGAATCGGTTCGCTAGTCAGGCGAAACCGGTCAGACCGGTTTCCCAAACCGGTCAGACCGGTTTGTCTCCAGACCGTCCAAGGACTTTCAAGCCCAAGCGCCCGGAAGTGGGTACTTGGAAGTTTAATGAGCCAAAGGTTCAAGGAAGGGTTCTGAAGCAAGGACCTACTTTCTCTCAGCTCATGAACAAGTACACAAACACCATTCAAGTTGATCGGCCAACAAAAAAGAGACAGAGGTCACCGCAGCGTTGGATCAATTCTACAGCTTATAAGCGCCGTGGTGATGTTACTGGGACTTCGGTACATGACCGATTGGGCTCATACCAATCAGGTCCTTCGGCTGCTCCCAAAAGCGGTCAGACCGGTTTTGTAAACCGGTCAGACCGGTTTCGGTCTGAACAGAGGTTCCAAGCTCCTCTTAAGCAAGAATACCGTGTCAAGGAGAAAAAGGAGGACGTGTAAGCCAAAGCCAGTGGGTTTATAACAATTGGCGATATTCCAGTGGCTATGCAAGATTTGGGTAGAAAGCCGATAGTCATTGGAAATTCGGCTCCTGTTCCAGTCAAAAAACCGGTCATGGCTAATGATCATGAGGCTAGCAGTAGCAAGGGCGTAAAGAAGGTCTTCCAACCAAGGTGGTGTCCTTCTGCTTTGACTCATACGCAGAAGTGGAAGTTACAACGCCTGCGGAACAAAGAAAAAAGGGAACAGGAAGCTGAGAAGCTGAGGGATGAATACTTCAACAAGTACAGGCCTATGATCCCTCAGACCAAGATCTGGCAAGCTAAGCCCGTTGTGCAATCAGCAGCACAACCGGTCAGACCGGTTTCTGAATCCGGTCAGACCGGTTTTGATCAGCCCACCGCTGCAGAAGCGGTCAGACCGGTTTCTGGAACCGGTCAGACCGGTTTGACGACAGAAGCGGGAACTGAGATTACTTCAACCATCGATACTACTCCGCCAATTCCTCCAGTGGTTGAAGATGAAGAATTGGTTGATTTTGAGCCTTTTCCAGAACATGGCAACATGGAAATCAATGTTGTATATTTGTCTTCTGATTATTATGTGATACCAGAGGAGGAGGTCTCTCACCTTCAACTTGGGCCTCAAGATGCCGTTTTTTAGAAGCCTAGTGAATCAGAGAATCATCTCAAGGCTTTATATATGAGAGGGCACATCAACGGGAAGCCAATTTCTCGTATGTTGGTTGATGGTGGAGCTATTGTAAATCTTATGCCATACTCTCTCTACAAGAAGATTGGCGAAAAAGACGAAGAATTGATCAAGACGAACATGACGGTCAGTGGAGTTGGTGGAGGTGATCCCATTGGCGCCAAGGGGGTGGCTTCTATGGAGTTGACCATCGGGAGCAAGACTATTGCTACGGCTTTCTTCGTCTCCGAGGTGCAAGGTAACTTCAGTTTAATTCTTGGTCGAGATTGGATTCATGCAAATAAATGTATTCCATCTACCTTGCATCAATATCTTATTCAGTGGATTGGCGATGAAGTTGAAGTTGTACATGGTGATACTTCTTCCTTCGTTGCAACGGCCGATTCCGATTCTCTTAGTACAAATGAGAAGGTCAAATGTTTGTCGGGCATGGATTTGACCGACTATGAGCTGATCAGTTGCACCAAGGATGGTTTTGTTGCTGCTTCATTAAAGCCGATGGAGAATCGGTTGAATTACTTGCTGTAATTAATGGAGCAAACAAATCAACAGAGACAAACCGGTCAGACCGCTTCTGGAAACCGGTCAGACCGGTTTAGACCTAAACAACGCCGATCAAGCCAAACCGGTCAGACCGCTTCTGGGAACCGGTCAGACCGGTTTACGTCTGGACAGTGGCTTCAAGACCGAATTGATCATCATCGAGCACATTCGGCCGGTATGTTTGAAGCCATTGAAGATCTCGGTGATATGGATAAGTTGGGTCAGGGTTTCACGTCAGCCGACCCTTTAGAAAAAATAGATATTGGTGATGGTACTATTCCTAGGCCAACTTTTGTAAACAAAAATTTATCGGCTGAGTTTAAAGCCGAGTTAATAAATTTATTGAAAGAGTATGTCGATTGTTTTGCTTGGGAGTACCGTGAGATGCCGGGTTTGAGTCGTGATTTAGTTGAGCATCGTTTACCGATAAAAGCCGGTTTTAGACCTTTTAAACAATTGGCTAGACGTTTTAATCCCGCTATTTATGACAGAATAAAAGAAGAAGTTAATCGTTTGCTAGATGCTGGTTTTATTCGGACTTGTCGTTATGCGGAGTGGATTTCTAATATTGTTCATGTTGAAAAGAAAGATTCGGGAAAACTTAGAGTTTGCATTGATTTTAGAGATCTTAATAAAGTCACTCCAAAAGATTCATATCCTATGCCTATAGCCGATGTCTTAATCAATGAAGCTTCTGGGCATCGTGTTGTTAGTTTCCTTGATGGTAATGCTGGATATAATCAAATCTTCATGGCCGAAGAGGATATGCATAAAACGGCCTTTCAATGTCCAGGATTTATTGGTTTGTTTGAGTGGGTGTTATGACTTTTGGATTAAAGAATGCCGGTGCAACTTATCAAAGGGCTATGAATTTAATCTTTCATGATTTACTTGGTGTTATTGTCGAAGTGTATATTGATGATATCGTAGTTAAATCGGATGGCTTGGATTCTCATCTAGCCGATTTAAAACTTGCTCTTAAAAGGATGCGACGGTATGGACTGAAAATGAATCCACTCAAATGTGCTTTTGGTGTTTCGGCTGGGAAGTTTCTTGGGTTTGTTATTCATGAGAACGACATAGAAGTTGATCCCAAGAGAATTGAAGCTATGAAGAAAGTCGAAGCTCCTACTTGCAAGAAAGATTTGCAAAGGTTTCTAGGCAAGGTAAATTTCTTGAGAAGATTTATAATTAACTTGTCTGGAAAGGTTGATGCTTTTACTCCTTTACTTCGGTTGAAAGATGAAGCCGATTTTACCTGGGGGGCAAAACAGCAAGAAGCTTTTGAGAAAATCAAAGAGTACTTGTCTTCACCACCGGTGCTTAGGGCGCCTAAGAGGGGAGTACCATTTAGACTTTATGTGGCGGCTGAAGATAGAACTATTGTAGCTGTTTTGACTCAAGAAATCGGCAACAAGGAGTATGTGATTGCTTATGTAAGCCGACGGCTCATCGATGCAGAAACAAGATATACTTTCATTGAGAAGTTGTGTTTATCCTTGTACCATGCTTGTACTCAATTGAGGCATTATTTATTATCTAGCACTTGCATCGTGTTGTGTCAAATCGATGTAATTAAACATATGTTGCAAAAGCCGATTTCTAGTGGAAGAGTTGGTAAATGGGCTTATGCTTTAGTTGAGTATGATTTGGCTTGTGAACCTTTAAAATCAATGAAAGGCCAAATTGTGGCTGATTTTATTGTTGAACATCGGATAAATGATACAAACAACTTCAACGTTGGATATATTACTTGTGCCCCATGGAAGTTATACTTTGATGGATCGGTTTGCAATGATGGACAAGGAATTGGTGCTGTTTTGATCTCTCCAAGTGGTGCCGTCTTTGAGTTTTCAAACCGATTGGAAGAAAAGCGAACCAATAATCAAGTTGAATATGAAGGTCTTCTATTTGGTTTGGAATTTTTGCAAGACATGGGAATAAAGCATGTTGAAGTTTTTGGTGATTCGCTCCTGGTGGTACAACAAGTGTCAAAGGTATGCCAATGTTATAATGGTTCATTAAATGCATATTTTGATAGATGTCTTGATATCATTGCTTCTTTTGATGAATTTCCTATCAAACATATTCCAAGAGAAGAGAATGACAAGTCAAATACTCTGGCTCAGAAAGCATCTGGTTATATGGTTGCAAAGAAATATTTCTATCTCAAAAAACCGATGCAAACGAAAGCCGAGATTCTGGTTCTGGACGAACCGGTCACACCGGTTTCAGAAACCGGTCAGACCGGTCAGACCGGTTCTAAAACCGGTCTGACCGCTTCGTCCCCTGACAGAAGCAAAAATCCTTTGGATGATGCTAATCAATCCAAAGTTGAAGATCAGGATTGGAGGGTGCCTATTATTACTTATTTGAGAGATCCTGGTCGTGGTGCAGATAAAAATATTCGGCGAATATCGTTTAAATACGTTTTGCTTGACGATGATTTCTATCGTCGAAACGTCGAAGATTTGCTGTTGAAATGTCTTAATTCGGATCAGGCCAAAGTTGCCATGGGTGAGGTCCATGAAGGTATTTGTGGTACACATCAATCGGCTCCAAAGATGAAATGGTTACTTAGACGAGCCGGTTTCTATTGGCCTACTATGATGGCAGATTGTTTCAAATATTACAAAGGATGTGAGGAATGTCAGAAGTTTGGAAATTTGCAACTTGTTCCTGCTGCATTGATGCATCCTATTATTAAGCCATGGCCGTTCCGAGGTTGGGGATTGGATTTTATTGGACAAATTAATCCTCCATCATCAAAAGGACATCGTTTTGTGTTAGTTGCTACAGATCATTTCACTAAGTGGATCGAAGCGATTCCCTCGAAGAATACGACGCATCGGGAGGTAATTGAATTTGTTATGCAAAATATTATTCATAGATTCGGTATTCCTCAAACTTTGACAACGGATCAAGATACTTCGTTTATGTCTAAAAAGGTACGTGAATTCGCCGAATCCTATAGAATTAAGTTGCTCAATTCATCTCCATATTACGCTCAGGCTAATGGACAAGCCGAGTCAAGTAATAGAATTTTGATCAAATTAATCAAGAAAAAGATAGAAGAAAGTCCTAAGAGATGGCATGAAGTTTTATCCGAAGCATTATGGGCTCATCGTATATCTAGACATGGTGCTACTAAAGTTACTCCTTTTGAGCTTGTGTATGGTCAAGAGGCCGTTTTGCCCGTTGAGGTAAATCTGGACGCTTATAGATTGGCTAAACAAAATGGCCTTGATGCTGTTGATTACCACAATTTGATGTTGGACAATATTGATGAGGTAACCGACAAACGATTGAAAGCTTTGAAGGAGATTGAGAAAGATAAGCTTCGGGTTGCTAAAGCTTACAACAAGAAAGTACGAGGAAAATATTTTCAGATTGGTGAGCTTGTTTGGAAGACGATCTTGCCTATTGGGACGAAAAGCAACAAGTTTGGTAAATGGTCGCAAAGTTGGGAAGGACCCTATAGAGTTGTCAAAGTCATTTTTGGGAATTCTTACATGCTAGAGACGCTGAAGGGAGATCATTTGCCTAAAGCTATCAACGGAAGATATTTGAAGAAGTTCTATCCAAGTGTTTGGCAAGACGCATGAAGATCAATGGCCGATATATTGTTGATATCGCCCTTAGCATAAATTCTAGCTCCTGAATTGTAATTACTTGCTTTTTAGTTCTCAAGTTCACTAAAAACGCAGGGGGGCATGTGTTGACAGTCAAAATTGGCTCTGGCCCGGCCAAACCGGTCTGACCGGTTGCCAAACCGGTCAGACCGGTTTGGTTTTGTAATTCGAGTAGGATTAGGATTCCGAGTTTAATCCCATATTGTAACCTATTCGGAAGGGGTAAGACTTCCCGGGCCTATAAATATAAAGGCTATGGCCGATTGAGATGTATTCCAATCGAATCAAACGCGTTTATCCTTACTTTTTTATCTCTCGAACCCTAATCTTTTCCAACCCCCATATTCTGTTCTTTCCTCGTCTCTACGGCGTTCAAGGGCGTTCTAGGTGGCCTGCTGACCCTAGAGCAACCCTAGCTTGCTTGAGCTCCGACGGGGTCCCTCCCGAGCTCGAGTTTCTAGGTCTTCACGAGTTCCTGCCTGAAAGCGGTCTGACCGGTTTCAGGAACTGGTCTGACCGGTTTGCCCGAGGAGCTCAGGAGTTGGCCGTTGTGACGGCCGTGCTGCGCGTTCGATCGATCTCGAGTTTGTTGGCGCGCTTTCGTGTCAACAGGGTTTATTTCAAAAAAAAGAGTCGAGGCGAGAGGGAGAGATTCGAAGCGCAGCGGCATCCAGCGAGCCAATAGCGTGGCGTGGACTCATCTCGCGAGCTGCTGCCACCAGGGGGCGCGGGCCCCACCCGGACAAATCGCCCCAGCTGGCCGTCTCCTCTCCCATCCCGTCTCTCTCGCTCTACTTTCTCTCTCATCCGCCACTCCAGAGTCCTCGCCAGCAGCAGCAGCAAGCACACTCCGCTTCCTCTACCGCTTGCCCACTCCCTCGCTCACCCAATCCATCCTGCTCGCCGGGCGGCGCTAGGGGTTTGGAGATCTCTCGCCTCGCTCCCGAGATCCGGGTCGATCCGCCCGCCGCCGCCGCTCGATCCGTCACCTCCGCGGCGAATCGGGAGACGCTGCGAGTGAGCGGGTAGCCAGGTGTCCCGTTCGCGTCTTTCTCTCGCCAAGCCGAGCAATGACCCGGAGTGCCCGGCGGCGGCGACGATGAGGCGCGTCGCGTGGTGGGCGGTCCTGCTCCTGCTCGCGGCCGCCGGCTTGATTGGCGCCCGGGGGGACAGCATCCTCCCCGCGCTCGCGTTGGCGCCCGAGCCACGGCACGACGACCGGTTCATGCTGGTTCCTTTTGAGGCCGGCGGCGGTGCCGATTGTGGTGGGGCCACGGCGGGGCTGCGCGGGGAGCTCCCGTGCCAGACCCACTCGGCGAACTCGAGGACCTGCGAGGAGCTGAACGGCTCCGGGTCGTTCAACACCACCTGCGTCATCAGCTCGAGCTCTTCACTGGACGGTGATCTGTGCGTGTTCGGCGACGGGAGCGTGGAGATTCGGCCCCACGTAAAGATCATCTGCCCCGTCAGGGGGTGCTACATCACCGTCAATGTCTCCGGGAGCATCACGATCGGCGAGCACGTCGAGGTGATTGGGGGGTCAGTTAGCCTTGACGCGGCCAATGTGTCATTGGACCATGACTCGACCGTCAACACCACAGCACTCGCCGGGGAGCCCCCTCCACAGACGAGTGGGACGCCGCACAGCCTGGAAGGGGCTGGCGGAGGGCATGGTGGGAGGGGTGCGTCATGTAAGGTGTCCAATGACACCAACTGGGGAGGTGATGTGTATGCATGGTCGACGTTGGCGTGGCCCTGGAGCTACGGCAGCATGGGCGGCAGCATGTCTGCTGATCAACAGTCTGGAGGGTATGGTGGAGGCCGTGTCATGCTTAGGTCGAGGGATTTTCTGAGTGTTGATGGCCATGTGCTTGCTGAAGGTGGTGTTGGCAGTCTCAAAGGAGGCGGCGGGTCTGGCGGAAGCATTATAATACATGCTTTCAAGCTGTAAGCTCTACATCACTCAAACTTATACCTATTTTACTATGAGTTACCATGGCAATCTAAATTCTCCAGCGAATCAGAAACCGTCCTATTTAAAATTAGTATACTTGGATAACTGATTCTGCAGTTACTGCCAGCGAGAAAAAGGCACTGCAACCGTTAGGATTTTAACGACGCCATTCCGAACAACTCTATGAAATCTCGTTCGAGCAACCAAACACACCCTTTGAGATTGTCCAATATGCCCCTCACCTTAATGTCTATCTTTTGGACCATTGTGACTTTAGTTTTCCTTCTCTTGACTACTGTCTGTTGTTCCCTTGAATCACAAAATCTTCATGGTTGTGACTACCTTTGGCTTGTCTTGTGTGTGCCATGCCCTTTATGACTATCTTAGCCGGAAGGTTTTGCAACTTGTAGTTACAAAGAAGAAAATGTTTGCAGTTAACTTTGGAGAAAAGTTTGGTCCACCAGAATGCACAATGATGAGCTTGTTCTTTGTTTTATCAGAGGAGCTATAGGCAGTCAACTTTGACCTAGTCCTTGTCTCCATGCATTGATGAGAACATTATCTTGTAAGGTGATTGTGCATTCGTGCCAAGAGGTTGACTCATACCCAGGCTGCCTACAGGAGCAGTTACACAGAACACACCTGTGGCAGCCATGACTTAATTTACATGCTGAAGTACAGAACTGTTATGGACTCCTTTTATGGTCGCAAGTACCTGTGTCGAAAGGGCCACTAGACTTCAACCACGGGATCAGCTTGAAATTGTTTGGTTTGTTTGGAAAGATATTTTGGTTTGTTAGCTAAGATAGGCTAGTACTTGGTGGATTTGTTTAAGTTAGATGAATTGGTTAGTTTGGGATGTTAGCTAAGATAGGCTAGTAGCTGTTGGAGTTGTTTAAGTTATATGAATTGGTTTACTTGAGATATTTTCGGTTAGAGATAAAGGCTTGGTAGACAAGTTGTAAATGTGGATTGGTATATTATATAAACCGATTGTGTATTTGGGAAGCGCAAGAAAGAATCAATCTAAATTTCACCTTAAACGCTGTGTTGCTGTCATAGACTCTTAATGAGGACGACATGCTTCATCTCTTGCTTATCAGCTCCTAACCCAATTTCATATATGATTTCCATGGTGGCATGGTCCATGAGGCAATAACTGTTGCAGCATTTATGACCTACATGCTCCACGGTGTCCATCTCTGATGTTGTTCTGATCGTCCTCAAATCAAATGGAATAATCTCAAATTATGAGTGTTTTGTTTAAGTCCTCTTGGAGCTAGCGCTTGAAGGATTGGCAAGGGATGAGGAGGAAGAAGGCAAGGCTTAAATTCAGTGGTGTCTGTCATGGTCTTTTCAAGTGTCTCACGGGTTTGTAATGGCAGTTTTTCAGAGTATTAAGGTTGCAGTGGCTTTATCAAACTGGTTAATGATTGCAGTGACATTTACCCTTTTATTTATATATTTGTTCATTATGTCATTTCCAGTCAATCCCATAGATAATGAAATGCCCATCTATTGTTCCGAACAAGGCTGATATTAGCAGGGCAAGCCCCTTCCATGCAATACCCTGGTTGCGGTCTTGCAAACCAGGAAAGCAAGGGTGAAATGCTTTTGGAACTTATACCATACTGGTCAAATGTTTTTTTTTTTTGCGAAAGATACTGGTCAAAGGTTTAACTTACTTGCCGAGTTAGTCATCCATGTTATGTCTGAATGTTTCTTACAAACCTAGTTTCTCCGTTCTAAACATTATGATGTGGTGCACACTAAGAAATTTACAGCATTGGTATGAGCCGCAATGTCTATGATTAGCATAGGATGGATATGCATTCTACAGGATTTGGTTGGAAGTACACATTTTTTTAGAAAGGATATGTCTCTATTTGAAGAAAAAGGAGTTGAAAAGAACTGAAGTTTTTTACCTTTAGCCAGGGTCCATGGTCAACCCAGTAATTCTTTTCTATAATTGTTACTCTTTAAGTACAAATTCGACTGTGTTAATAGATATAATATTCATAAACTTTCCCCTCTTGGTAGATATGGAAATGGTACAATAAGTGCTGCCGGTGGTAATGGATGGGGTGGTGGTGGCGGCGGGAGGATATCTCTTGATTGTTACAGCATTCAACAAGATTTGGAAATTACAGTCCATGGTCAGTATTTTTGTGACTTATATTTACATAAACGTAAGCCGGAGTGATCAGATCCTCAGAGGCATATACATTTAATGTACAATGTAATATTTATATGCACACTATTGGTTAATAGGAAAGTAGGAAAGTTATCTACCTTTTTTTCAATCAAAATTATTGAGATGAAAGTTTTGAATAATGCAATTTCTAACTTTTTTCGATTGGCTTGGTTGGTTTAACTTGGGAGTTAGAATATGTGTAGAACCATAATTGTTCTGCTAAAACTACTTCCCTGGATGCCCTATAAGCTGAAAAAGACAATGTGTTGGTCATCGATCTCTATTGCTTTAGTTTCCTTTTCCTCTTGTTCTGTTATTTCATCCTTTCTACTGCCCATCTAGGCATCGTATGGGGACACATTTTTTCCTTACTTCTATAATACAAAAATGTGCAGCCCTGGGCATTGTATGGGACCCTTTTTTTTCTTCCTCCTATAATCAAAAGCGTGCAGCCCTCCTGTGTGTTTGAGATAGAAAAAACTAATTCCATGTTGCCTTTTTTTCGCCTGTTGTTTGCCACTTTTTACAGCATGTTGCGACAAAAAAAAGTTTTTATTGCCTGCCTTGGGTAAAATTCATCACAATTGTGTAGTTCTGTAGAACTGTGAGTCTGTGACCATCACTTCACTGTCTTCTTTGGATATGAAGAGACTACAGTTCCTTTGGATTAGGAGTGAAGTTAGTTGATTTCACCTCCCAATCCAAGGGAATCATATGTAATTCCATATAATTCCCACTAAATCCAAATAGGCCCTAACATGTCACTGTTATGATTTTTTATTATCCAGTCTCAGTGTTTGATAGATGTGTTTTCTTAATACATAGGTGTGCCTTTTCCTTTCCTAAGCGTTTCTATTGTAATTCCTCTTTATTTGTCTGTCCTTGAATGATATCACTCTTTTTGGAACCCATCAGGTGGCCAGAGTTTTGGGTGTGCTCAAAATGCTGGTGCAGCAGGTACAATATATGATAGTTCATTACAGACTCTGAAGGTTAGCAATGGAAATTTTACCACACACACAGAAACTCCATTGCTTGGTTTCCCAATGACTAGACTTTGGTCTAATGTTCTTGTTGAGTGCAATGCGCGAGTGCTGGTTCCCTTGTTGTGGTCCAGAGTGCAGGTTTGTTTTAAGAGCCGTAATGATGATTTTCCATTACGTCTATGCATCTGTATATCTCTGATGTTTTTTATTGCATTTATGCCACACTAATATCCCAATTTTCTTAAATGTTATTTCCACTATAAGAGGTTCAACTATAAGACACGGAGCAGTCTAATTCAAAAACTTCACATGTCAAATTCGAAATGTCCTTGCAACAAGCTAATTAGCTTGCGAAGTGGCGCGAGATTTTTGAGTTTGGAAACAAAAACATTATCTTGATACTAACTAAATAGTACTCCCTCTGTCCCAAATTATAGGTCGTTTTGGCTTTTCTAGATTTATAGCTTTTGCTATTTACCTTGGTATACACTATGTCTAGATACATGGTAAAAACTATGTATCTAGAAAAGCCAGAACAACCTTTTTTGACGGAGGGAGAACATTTGTAATGAGTCTGACTGTCAGCATCTTCAGTTGCATGCACCATTGTCAACTTTCTGGTACATAGATCAGTGAACAACCATGCAATTACATTCACTGAAAATTTCACTATACTGTATCGGATTTGATCTAGAGAGCATATTAGTCATTTTCAGATTTGC
The DNA here is from genome assembly GCA_033239725.1 of Echinochloa phyllopogon. Classification (NCBI taxonomy): domain Eukaryota; kingdom Viridiplantae; phylum Streptophyta; class Magnoliopsida; order Poales; family Poaceae; genus Echinochloa; species Echinochloa phyllopogon. The sequence continues at coordinate 8,181,321 of BTCW01000016.1, read as the reverse complement.
TTAGTATGCTATTTTCAAAATCTTATTTATGTCAACTTCCTTTACCTGATAACTATTATTTATTTCTTCGTATATTCCTATATTACCATTCTCTCTGTTGCATACTAGAATTCTGTCAGTATATTTGCTCTCCTGTAACTATTTGCTTACTGTCAGGTGACAGGTCAAATTAGACTACTTAGTAAGGGCAGTATCTGCTTTGGATTATCGGAAAATCCAATATCGGAATTTGAGCTAGTTGCAGAAGAGCTTTTAATGAGTGACTCTGTTATAAAGGTATAAAGCTCAATGCCTTAATACCTTTTCCTTTATTTTTTGATGGGTCTCAGTAAATAAGTAATTTTCATACGCATACATCAGCAGAGTGTCAGTTGAATATAATTAGTGTTTCAAATATGGACTCGGGGACCTCGCAATATCTATATAAAATGTATATTATTCCCCTTTTCATTAATGCAGCATATATCGAATTCTAAATACCATAGCTGTCCCCTTTTCTATATGTTGCATGCTATGCAACATGCTAGTATACCCACTGAACATATGTGGTATTGATGCTTAAAAAATTAAGAATATGTGCTTTATCAGTCATCCTTGATGCATTCTATGATTACTTCATCAAAATATATTATTTAAATACTTTTTTGTATTCCTTATTTCAATTACGGAAGGTCTATGGAGCTTTCAGAATGTATGTCAAAGTTCTCTTGATGTGGGATTCAAAGATTCAGATTGATGGCGGGGCTAAGGATGTTATTCTTGCATCTATGCTTGAGGCAAGAAACCTTGTAGTCCTCAGGGTATGTTGTTTGAAGCCCTTGGTGCCCAAATCTTCATTTTAGCACTGGTGCTCACTTTTTTCTAATTACTGCAACAGCATGGGTCTATGATATCTTCCAATGCTGATTTGATGGTCTATGGGCAAGGACTTCTTAACTTGAGCGGCCCTGGAGATGGAATCAAAGCTAGGCGACTATTTCTCTCTCTATTTTACAACATTGAGGTAAGATTGTTGTATATGCACTACCTAAATTGTTTTCATAGTTCATATTCCAGCTTACTGTGTTTAATTCTGAAAGTTTTTCCCTGTTTAATATTCATCATTATGCTAAGGAACTTGGTATGCTTTAGCTATGCTGCTAAATCTATTTATGTCTTGGCTTCCTTGATGTCTGAGTATAACTATTTTGAACTATGTTGAACCCAGAGGATAGCGACAGATGAAGCTTCCTATATTTTATACATAATATATCTGCACAATGTATAGTTAGCTGGAACCTCAGTATTTTGTTTGATAATATACTTAGGCCTGTTTGTTATCATGTAAGTTTGAGCTTCTTTCTCATGTAATATTTGGAATTTTAGGCCTCTTTAAAAGGTGGGGAGTCCAGAACTCAAAAACTGAATCTACTTCATAGGCTTTGAGACAATAAAAGATTCTGTTGCTAAAAATGCTGGAAGCTAGAAACATAACGACATATGCCTTGAGACAATAAAAGATTCAGCGGTCTGAAATCCAATAACTTGAGGAAAATGTTGTGTTGAGGAATGGACTTTGTGGTAACAAAATTACATAAATAGTCTACCTGCTCATTGACATTTTAATCTGTTTGTAGCTAGTGAGTCAGGTAGACTCAACTTACATGTGTGCTGCACAGAGCGAAGACGGTTAACATATAATATAGGCGAGAATGTAAGAACCCATATATGTTATGTCATGCAATTTAGTTTTCTTATAAATGGCATTCTGCACCACTTATATCAAAGTAACATGTGATATTTTGAAATTTGTTCTTAAATATTTTTTTGGGGCATAACCATTTCCCTCAACATTTGAGCAGGTTGGTCCCGGTTCCCTTGTTCAGGCTCCGCTTGATGAGGCTGTTCAAAGCAGCTTGTAAGTTATGTTCTCTCACTGTGAATTAATATACTTTAGTGCTTTCTAAACATGTGCATATGATTGAGATATTTATGTTAACCAGGGATGCACTCTCACGCTGTGAAAGTAAGACATGTCCTAGTGAGCTTATTACCCCACCTGATGATTGCCATGTTAATCGCTCCTTGTCGTTTACACTGCAAGTAAGTGTAATTTATTCTGATGTTCTTTACATTGGCACATGGCTTTATATTATATAAAGAAGTTCGCTATGATCCTACCAAGTTCAATGTATAATGCCACCTTTCCTCAATGCTTAATCTTTTGGGTGAAATGCTTGGTGGCATGAAAGTATGAAACTCACGACCTAATTTCGTGACCTATAAAAGTTCCCACATAAGGTGGAGTCAAGGGGAAGGAAATTTGTAGGCAGCCTTACCCTTGCTTATTTTGCAAGGAGGCTGATTGTAACCTAGGACCTCCAGATACAAGTGGAGAGACTATGCAATTGTATTGAAAAAAAAAATCTGTGATCTAGTTCGATGCTATGTTGCAGCCTTATAGCCGTGATGTGAGGGGTGTGTTGGAGTACATTCCCATCTTTCCTTTCAATGACTTAAACTGGTTGTGATTCATGAAATACAATCTCTTGAGACTAGATAATCTGTATCATGATTGCTTGATTCATGTTTGTTGGTTTATGATACACAACCTCACCAAGTTTCTTGGCGGTGATATACCTCTTTTCTTCACAAACCCTAACATGGTTCAGTGCACCTATGGGACAATCTTACTGTATCATCTATTTATCTCCTGAAATTTGGGCTTTATTAACCTCCTTTTGTGATAATAGTTGTTCCCCTGTTGATACAAAAAAGTTCACCTTCTGTCATAATCATGTGTTTGCAAAATGTGTCCATCTAAATATTCTAGCCACCTTAAGTGTTTTTTTTGGCATTTCACAGATCTGTCGGGTTGAAGACATAACTGTCAGTGGCATTGTCAGGGGAAGTATAATCCATATTCATCGAGCAAGGACTGTGACCATTGCAAAAGATGGCACAATTAGTGCCTCAGAGTTAGGTGATCCTGTGTTTTTTGTAACAATTAATAAAGGAGCTAGAATATGTCTTGTCAGCTTCATGACTATGTTGACCCAGCAAATTGGATTATTTGATAGGTTGCAAGGAAGGAATTGGAAAAGGGACATTTCTAAAATATGGAGCTGGAGGTGGCGCTGGGCATGGAGGCAGAGGTGGTATGGGAATTTACAATGGAATGAAAAGTGACGGAGGCCTACAATATGGCAATGCTGATCTTCCATGTGAGCTAGGAAGTGGTAGTGGTGGTTCTGCTGTGTCAGCGGATAACACTGCTGGCGGCGGATTAATTGGTTGGTACCAACTTATCCTCTGAGTTTGGTTTCAGCATAGTTTCTCTTTCATTATCCGGTGCTTGACATGCATCCTGCAGTGCACTATCTTTTACATATCTTTTCCTTTCTGGTAGTAAGTGCATTTGCTTTCAAACTTTTGACCAAATTCTCTGCTCTAATTGCTTATCATTTTTCACTATCCAGTTATTGGATCCATGAAATGGCCACTTTCGAGGTTGCTAATTTTTGGCTCGATGAACTCTGATGGTGAAAGTCATAGAGGCATGACTGGAAATTCCAATGGGACTTTTAAAGGTGGAGTTGGTGGTGGTTCTGGAGGGTCAATTCTTTTATTTCTTCAACGGCTCCTGCTGGAGAAAAACTCATCATTATCCGCATCTGGTGGCAATGGAGATGTATATGGTGGCGGAGGTGGTGGTGGTGGCAGAATACATTTCCATTGGTCGAATATTGCTACTGGAGATGAATATGTTCAGATTGCTTCTGTCAATGGTACAGTAGCATCAAGGTATGCAATTCATTTGAAACAGCAGGTAGAGTAAATTAGGTTTCTTGATTATCTTTTAACTCTGCATGACCATGCTTGATATGGCTAGTTTGCCAGATAATGAACAGCGAGAGCGATGACATACTCACCCAGTGACGGAGCTGGTGAATCCGCGTGCCTAGGGCCACAATCTAAGCGCTTAAACCACCCAAACCATGCCACAATCTTGAACAACATTAGCATTGCTAGCACCCGTTCCTGCTATTTCTGGTTGCTCGCCATCTGCATTGCATCCTCTAGTTCCTACTGTGTCTGGTTCTATTGTTTCTGATTGTGGTTGAACATAAGGTTAGCTTGGGTTTAATTATGGGCGTAGGAGGATTCAAAGTCTTGGTCTTCTTTATTGTAGTAGAAGCCTGCATAAATGTATGAATTCAATTTGTTCAATTGGGAAATTCAGTAGGCTGAAGCAGGGCACTAGGCAGGAGGCATAAACACAAACACTGAATACTGAATCCACAATCAAGAATTGACCTGCTTGGCTGCTTCTCCGTGCGTGTGCATGGCCGGCACCGCACTCCCATACCGCGGGCGCCGCAAGGTCGCTGGGACACACACTAGTAAAGTACAGCATACCAAGCCACCAGCGCGATCACACGGGCAGTCCAGCTCCTGGCACGGCATTTCCTGCACGGCCACACCAGCACTCGCCCGGTGCTGCTGCCGGTAAGGCCTCCGTGATCCAGGCATTGCCACGGCTGGGATCTGCCAATCTGAAATGGGGCTGTGCGACGGTGCCACCAGCCGCTAACCTGCAAGGGTTTGGCAAGCAGGAGAAGCAACTGTGGAGGGAGTGTGAGGAGAGGAGTGCCACTGCACAGGTGATTTTCGATGCGTAGAGACGATGCCAGCAGATGCCTGGGCGAGCATGACTTCCAGGCTTGGGCTGCGATTATTGAGCCTTCACCGCTGTGCAAAGCCACAAACCTATGGCCAGTCATGGAGAAACTGACTGGGCCATGAAAAATTAAGGGGACTGTAAGAGGGATTTTGGGCCATGCCTAGAGCTGCCCCTGCACTCACCCTCCTCACCGAGGAGGCGCTGAGCAATCGATTAGGTGGTGGATTATTCTTTGCTTAACCAAATGTTTCTGCTGATCTAAGTAGAGCCGTCCCAAACAACTCAACTAACTCCTAACAATAGCTAATTGTTCCACCAATGTCACAACTCACAACCATGGATAAGCAAAAGACTCAACAAACTAAAAACTTCTTGTTGCTTAATTTTACTGTTAGTCTTGCCAACATTATAAATTGCAAATTTGCAATACCATGCATGATATCAAAATATTCTGACTTTACATCACATCAGGACAGCTTCTTACAGAGTACAGCACTAAGTTATTTATAGAATATTTCTGTAACAAGTAATATTGTAAATATTCTCCCAACGTACATAGTAGTATCAAAACACAATTACCGAATTATATCTCAGAAACCGCACTTGGGGAGTAGAGTAAATAAGGGCATTTCTTTATGCTTGCTTGACCTATAACCTTTGTGAAAAAAACTCAGACACCATGGGTCAACAAAATCCAAGAAGAATTTGCCACCTTCATGCTTTTTGACAGAAATCTGATGTTTAAAATATTACTGGTATTACAAGGTCATCCAAGTATGCCTTTGTCAGTAACTTCATCATGTGTACTACCCTGAGTTGATTGTTACTGACGATTTGTACTACTTTTCTTTTGCAGTGGAGGATCTGGTAACAATGATGGGCATTTTGGAGAAGATGGAACAGTAACAGGAAAGAAATGCCCCATGGGTTTATATGGAACATTTTGCACCGTATGAACACTAAATACATCATTTCTTTATTCATATAACGTACACAATGTCAATGTGACATATGCTGCTATTACAGGAACAAAACATAGGATGAATGATACTTCTTAGTGCATATATTCAGTTACCTATTTCTTTGTTTCATTTAAGATGCAAGGTATCGAGAACAGTTGTGACCGGTCAATCAGAAATTTCACCGATTTCATAATTTAACTATTCAGTGGCGACTATAATACGATACTTAAAGATTTTTTTTAAAATGCTTTTTTTCCCACTAACATTCAAAAACTATATTATTTTTATGAAAATGAGCCTTGGTAACGAGATTTTTTCCATCGGGAAGGGGGGGGGGGGGGGGGGGGGTGGTATTGAACAAGGCCTATAAACAAATGAAGATGGTACCTTTGGAATGCTTTGAAATCACAGGTTTCAATCATACATTGAGATCTCGTTTCTGAGAATGTGATAGACTTGGTTAACTTGCAAGTTTGTGCGTGTTTTCCTTGGAACTAGTTTTTCATTTTACATCATTTCTGATCATAGTTCATTTCAGGAATGTCCAGTTGGTACATATAAAAACATTACTGGATCCAATTCATCTCTGTGCAGTCCTTGTTCGGTGGATAGTCTTCCAAACCGTGCTTACTTCATATATGTAAGAGGTATGTCTTCATGGTGGTTTTAAAAATTAACTATCGATGTAAATTCAATATCCTGATGTTGGATGCATGAAACTCAGCATTTACCGTCTTTTGCTAGGTGGGGTTACTGAGCCCCCGTGCCCGTATAAGTGCATATCTGATAAGTACAAGATGCCAAACTGTTACACGCCACTTGAGGAACTTATGTATACTTTTGGTGGTCCATGGTCTTTTGCAATTATCCTTTCTTTTACAATTATTCTTTTGGCACTTATCTTAAGTGCTCTAAGAATAAAGATTGGCGAGAGTGATATTACCTACCGGGCAACAAATGCAATCCACAATGATGGATGCTCTTCTTTCCCCTTTTTGCTTTCTTTGGCTGAGGTATACTGTTCATTTCATTCAATATTTTTTTTTACTGCGAGCTATTACAGAATAACTAAATTATCTGGGAAATTGAGCAAATTACTCCGTAGACACTTGTGTACATGTTTGATTTTACTATCAGTTATTTATTGAAAATCATTTGATCCTGTGACTTCTCATGGTTGTACCATTAATGGAAGAACATATTGTAGAACTCTAAAGTCGATCCTTGTTGGACAGAATGAAATGAATCTGTAAAGAGATACATGTTGATGTGTACCTCAAATATGCAGTTATGGAGAGAGGCATATGCTAAATTTGCATCTGAAAAAAAAAGTAATATTACCTGAATGACTGCCAAAAACAAGATAATTGGCTGAATCATTTGATCAGTAATATTGCCTTAATCATTTGATCCTGTAACTTCTCATGGTTGTACGATTAATGGAAGAACAACTCTAAAGTCGATCCTTGTTGGACAGAATGAAATGAATCTGTAAAGAGATACATGTTGATGTGTACCTCAAATATGCAGTTATGGAGAGAGGCATATGCTAAATTTGCATCTGAAAAAAAAAGTGATATTACCTGAATGACTGCCAAAAACAAAAGATAATTGGCTGTTAAAGGTTACCCAGAAAGTACGCTGGATTTCTAGTCCACTTTGTCTAAGCACTCTTGTATTTTATTTGTAATTATAAATAGTGTGTCCCTCCTTTTTTAGGTACCTGGGGCTAGCAGGGCAGAAGAAACACAGAGCCATGTCCACAGAATGTACTTCATGGGACCTAATACTTTCCGGGAGCCCTGGCATCTTCCCTACTCACCTCCTGATGCAATAATTGGAATTGTGTAAGATTTTCCATCTTGAAAATATAGAATAGATTAGTGTTGTTTCTATTACTTTTATTCACCTGAAATTTATTCATAAAAGCCCATACATTTGAAATTTATTTACTTGTTGCTAATGTTCAGAAAAAGATTGTGTAGTTTTTTTATTAAACATTTGCATGAATGCTCCATTGAATTCATGCCCCATTTTTTGGTAGATTAGATGTTCTTTTAGAGCCATCCTTATGTAGGATGCCTTTTTCCTTTGGGCAACTTCTAAGTTGATATCTTTCTAACACAAATTTTATTACGAGTTTTGGAATATTTGACTGGTTTACATTTGATGTATTTTCGAGTATCTTGTTTCTCAAACCTATCTTTCCTTGTGGCCTTGATCTGTGTCAACCAAACACAGTATATATATTATTTTGGAATCAAATTCAATGTAGACAAACTCCCCTAAAACTATGGTCCAGACTATTTTCAGTGTTCCATCTGAATTTATCTAGATAAGATCTTTGAATTCAATTACATTTCATATGCTGGAAGAGTTATTTCGTGTTTGCATCTATACTTCAAAATACACTTCTTCCTGACTGTATAAATTATAACTTCGTTTTCTTTCCTTTTCAGTTATGAAGATGCTTTCAACCGATTTATTGACGAGATCAATTTGGTGGCTGCATATGAGTGGTGGGAAGGATCTATACACAGTATACTTTCTGTTCTTGCGTATCCTTGTGCCTGGTCTTGGAAGCAATGGCGCAGAAGAAAAAAAATCCATCGTCTTCAAGAGTATGTTAAATCTGAATACGACCATTCTTGTCTTCGTTCTTGCAGGTCACGGGCTCTCTATAAAGGCTTGAAGGTCAGTAATCATGATATAGAAATGTTATTTGGTATTATCTAAAAATTTGATTTCATTCCATGTAAAATCTTTTGTGTAGGAGAATGATTCAGTATATTACTCCAAACCATAGAAGGGTGGGATAAGTAGTAGCTGTAGATGGGCCTAACACATGGGCCATAAGGGCCACACACATATACACCAACACTCCCCCTCCCCCCCCCCCCCCCCCCGACGCAGTCTGAACTACCGGCGCAGCGGAGTTCAAGACTGGACAACAAAGAAAGCACACATAGAGACAACACCTCCCCTCCCCCCGCAACCACAACTAACCACCTGCTACGTTGAGGCTGGAGCGAAACTCCGAGAATGTCGAGGAAGGGAGACCCTTAGTGTTAGTGAAGATGTCGGCAAACATGGAGGTGGTCGAGACATGGAGGACCCAAACATCGCCGATTGTAACCCGGTCGCGAACGAAGTGCAAGTCGATCTCCACATGCTTCGTCCGCTGATGCTGAACGGGGTTGGTGGAGAGGTACACGGCGCTAACGTTGTCGCAGTAGACAAGCGTGCTCTTGGCGAGCGGGCTATGAAGCTCAGCCAAGAGCTGTCGTAGCCAGGACGCCTCCGCCACACCATTAGCAACAGTCCGACACTCCGCCTCTGCACTGGAGCGGGACACAACCGGCTGTCGCTTGGACGACCAGGAGACAAGGTTGCCGCCTAGGAAAACGGCATAGCCGGAAGTGGACCGGCGAGTGTCAGGACAACCAGCCTAGTCAGTGTCAGTGTAGACGACAAGCTCAGCAGAGGGAAACCGGTGAAGAACCAAGCCGTAGTCAACAGTGCCCCGAACGTAGCTGAGGAGACGCTTCAGAGCAGTGAGATGTGACTCCCGGGATCATGCATATGAAGGCAGACCTGCTGAACGGCATATGTGAGGTCCGGCCTGGTGAAAGTGAGATACTGCAAGGCACCGACAAGACTCCAGTAGGCAGTAGGATCAGCAACAGGGTCGCCCATATCTGCAGACAGCTTCGCCTGAGTGTCAACGGGAGTGGAACAGGGCTTGCAATCAGTCAGCCCTGCCCGCTCCAGGATATCAACTGCATACTATCGCTGGTGGAGAAAAAGACCAAACGGACGAGGCTCAACATAACACCCAGGAAGTGGTGGAGCACACCCAGATCCTTCATCTAAAACTCCTGTTGCAGGGAGGAGATGATGCGCTGAAGCAAGGACTGACTGGAGGCGGTAAGAACAATATCATCAACACAGAGCAGCAGGTACACAGTCTCATCCCCATGGCGATATACGAATAGAGAAGTGTCTGACTTGGCCTCTGTGAACCCCAATGTCAGCAAGAACGTGGCGAACCAAGAGTACCAAACTCGAGGAGCCTGCTTCAAACCATAGACTTATTGAGCCGACAGACCAGCTCCGGATGACCGGGATCTACAAAACCCGCCGGCTGGCTGCAGTGGACTGTCTCAAACAGTGCCATGGATAAATGCATTCTTCACATCCAGCTGGTGCACAGGCCAGGAGCGAGACAGAGCGAGCGAGAGGACTGTGCGCACTATAGACAGCTTCACTACTGGACTGAAAGTCATAGTCCACACCAGGCCGCTGGTTGAAACCCCGAAGAACACAGCGAGCCTTGTAGCGATCCAATGTACCATCGGCCCAACGCTTATGCGTCCAGATCCACTTGTCAGTGACCACATTGCAACCAGACGGACGCTGCACGAGGTCCCACGTCTGGTTGGCAAGAAGAGCCGCGTACTCCTCCATCGCGCGACCCTAATGAGGATTGGCCAAAGCATCACAGACAGAGGAGGGTACCGGAGAGATCCGCGGCTCTCCCTTGGTGGCAGAGAGAGTCGCGGGCCGAAGAACTCCAGCCGCCCGCCGAGTCATCATGGGATGAATATGTCCAGGATCTCGATGGATGAGGGCAGGTGGTACACGTCCGGGTCGACACGAGAGCGAGTCGGAGCTCGAGCCGACTGCTTTGGTGGAGGTGGCGGTGACGACGGCTTCGGTGGAGGTGTGGGTGGAGACGGAGCCTTCGAGCGGCGCTCGAAAACGAGCACAGGGTCCGCATAGCGCACGGAAGCCTCCGGGGGTGGAGCCGAAGGCCGTGGGTCCGGTGCCGGGGTCGGCACCGAACGACGCCGGTACACCTGCACGGGCTCGGCGTAGCGCGCAGGGGAGCCGGGGGCCGCGCCGTGCGTGGCAGGAGGCATCGGGGCCGCGCCCGGCACTACAGGAGGCGCCGGAAGTGGTGTCGGCGTACCCGGAAAACCTGCTGGAAAAGGATAGACAAAGGTGGCTGAACCACCGAGTCAGCCGAAAACATGGACTCCAACTCATGGTCAGGGGAAGGTGTGGAGGAGGTGGAGAAGAGAAAATCCGACTCGTCGAAAACGACGTGTCGGGAGACGAGGACTCGGCGAGAGGTGAGGTCAAAGCAGCGGTACCCCTTGTGGTAAGGGGAGTAACCAAGAAACACACAATGAGTCGAACGGGGCGCCAGTTTGTGAGGAGCAGTGGCGGAGGTGTTAGGGTAACACGCACACCTGAAGACACGAAGGTGATCGTATCGAGGAGGGGTACCGAAAAGAGCGTTGTGTGGAGTGGGAGTAGGGAAAGCAGTGGAAGGAAGACAGTTGAGCAAATAGGTGGCAATGTGGAAGCCCTTCGCCCAGAAGCGGGGAGGTAGAGAAGCCTAGAGGAGAAGAGTGCGCATGATATCGTTCGTGGTGCGAATCATCCGCTTGGCCTTGCCGTTCTGAGGAGAGGTATACAGACAAGACATGCGCAGCTGAACACCTCGAGAGAGGAAGAAAGAACGGGAGGTGTTGTTATCGAACTCACGGCCGTTGTCACCCTGGACGGCCTTGATGGTCAGGCCGAACTGAGTGGACACCCAGACAAAGAAGTGGAGGAGGGTGGGGAACCTCTTAGACTTGGTGCTTAATGGGAAAGTCCAAGAGTAGTGAGAGAAATCATTGACAATCACCAGATAGTACTTATAGCCAGAGATGCTGAGTACAAGAGATGTCCATAGATCACATTGAACAAGATCAAAGGCATGTGCCACATGAGAAGAAGAAAAAGGAAGTCTAACCTGACCTAACTGGCACGCATGAGAAATGTCCTCATCAGGGACCCTAGTACAAGGAACATCTGCACTACGACTGAGCTGAGTCAAAACGTCGTGGCTAGGATGACCAAGCCGACGGTGCCAAGTATGGAAGAAAAAGTCGCGGCGAAAGCAGCTAGCGAGGAAGATGTCGAAGGTGGAGCAGCGAAAGTCGAAAGGTGGAGGGTGTCAAGGGGCCCTGTGCTGTCACATTGGAGAACCGGACGTCGGGTAGCCAAATCCTTTTCAATAAGACCAGAAGAGTCAAATTCAACCGAACAAGAATTGCCAGCTGTAAATTGACGAATGAAAAGAAGGTTATGAACCATCTGGGAGCAACAAGAACAGTGAGGAGGCGAAAAGAACCAGGTGCAAAACCAACGGAGGTGACAGGACGACAGTCCCATCGTCAACCATGATAGAAGGACAAGAAGGATGTGGGGGTCAGACAGAAGAGAGGATACCAGCATCTGGGGTGGCGTGGAACGAGGCACCCGAGTCAGCGATTCAGTCAGTGCTGACCGGCGGTGTCAGCCCCATGGTGCTGAAGGACTGTGTCAGCGCGGCCTGGTCCCATCCCCCAGGCTAGGTCAGAGGCTGGCTGGGTTGGACGAGTGGAGTCTAGGACGGCGGGAACAGTGGAGCAACACCCGCGAACATGGCCGCCGACTAGTGCTGAGGACGAGCCCCCCCCCCCCCCCATTCTTGGCGGTGAGGAGGGCCGCAGCGAGGGTGTCGTCCGTAGCGACCCCGACGACGAGTGGCCGCTTGCCCGTGGCGATGGCGGAGGCCCGGTGAGCGTCCCGAAGGAGGAAGAGGCCACCTTGAGGAGGTGCAGAAGGCGTGGAGACGAGGCCAAGCGCACCCTCGGCGAGGGCAGCGGCGGTGGCCGGCACGTCCGCGGGAGGCATCCACAGGCCGCCGAAGGGAGTAGGAGGGGCGGCGCCTGCGGGAAGGGGGCCAGCATGGCCGCCGGCCGCCGCCCGGCTCGCCCGCGGAAGGGAGTCCGGCGGCTGCGGTGCCCGCGCCCCCGGTGGCGGCGGTGGCCGCACCCGCGCCCAGGGCTGGCGCAAGAGGAGGGGTGGCGACGAGGGCCGCGGGACCCATGCACGCAGCGCTTAGGCCTGCAGTAGTGGCGGCGGCGGCATAGGAGGGGAGAGGGGGAAAGGAGGAGAGGGGAGGAGGCGCCGGCGGCCGGCTTGCCATGGCGGCGTTGGCGGCAGGGAGAGGAAGAGAAGAGAGAACTCTAGGCAACTGGTACCATGTAGGAGAGAATGATTCAGTATATCAGATGGGCCTAACACATGGGCCATAAGGGCCACACACATATACACCAACATTTTGCAAAACCAGAAAGATTGGTTTGCTCTGTGGACTTTGTTTGGGCTTTTGTGTCTAATGAGTAGTAGCAGCAGGAGTGCAGGTGCGTTTAGTGTGAAGTTCTGGCCATGCAAGAGTCCAGATAGATATGTAGGATCCCTAGTCAGTTGAATGAATTGTTAGCTCATCACAAGTCCTTAATGAGTCTTATTAGTTTTACGACCATTGTGTCTGTAGTATTAAGCAAATTATGTTATTTACTAGTTGGTTTGCTAGGCAAGTTATTCCGCTCAGAACTAGGCACGTATCTGTGGAATTTCGTTTTAGAATTTTGGTAACCAATCTAATTTCAGTCTGAATGGCAAACTCCAACACTCTTTTGAACGATTTTTGGTTATCTTGTTAACCTGAAGTATGATCACTACTGCATTGGAATTGAGCTAAAACAACTGCCATGCTGTTTTGTTATTGTATGTATATCGACAAGGATGTATGTAGTACACAGGTAACAGTTTGAACTTGCCAGGTTGGTTCAACTCCAGACTTGATGGTTGCTTACATAGATTTCTTTCTCGGAGGTGATGAGAAACGACTTGATGTAGCTTCCACCATTCAGAAGAGGTTTCCCATGTGTCTAATATTTGGTGGTGATGGAAGCTACATGTCTCCATACTACCTGCATAGTGATACATTGTTATCAAATCTCCTTGGCCAGGTATAAATCAAAATTTTTGCTGCAATATTAACACCATCCCTATTGTTCTCTACATTCTGTTCCTGTTTCCATTCTCCTATATATAGACCTATTTGGTCTATGGTAATCATGATTTGAATATCTAACATTTTCCCCAAAGAAATAACTTGTAACCAAGAGAAAACAAACCATATTCTTATACATGTGTATCATCCTAACTTTGTTGCCAATTAATATACATATACTATAGATTTCCTAGTTTATTATTACATGAGGACTCAACATCTTATCTCATATCCTCTATGTGGAGAATGTGAGTAATTGATCAGCATGGGATTTGTTTGGTGCATAGTGATCGGCACCAACAACCAATAAGTCTAGAAAACTTTAGCGGCTTGGATCTCATATTCCATATTTCTTAAGATTGTATGTTGTTGATATCAAAATATTTTTTGGTGTTTTGATGAACATGCTAAAAAGTGCTAATGTTGTGTTCAATTGCACTCGGTAACTTTGACAGTTTGACTCTGTTTTCTTTTGCTTAGTATGTGTCAACTGCGATCTGGAATAGATTAGTCGCTGGTTTGAATGCTCAATTGAGGACAGTGAGACAAGGAAGCATTCGCTCAACTTTGGGCCCTGTCGTTTCCTGGATGAACAGTCATGGGAATCCCCAACTTGAGAGGCATGGTGTTCGAGTAGAGCTAGGGTGGTTCCAGTCCACTGCGTCTGGATATTACCAGCTAGGTATTGTTGTAGCTGTGAATGAGAACTTCTACAAGAGTCTCCACCCCCATGAGCATGGCCCAGAATTCGGTGAACGCTCAAGGTTTGAAAAAGAATTGCAAGCTATAATACCATTTCTTACAGAATATTTTATTTGCTGGTTAATGTTTATATGACATGAATTGTCTTTAATCCTACAGGAAGAACATTGCAGTTCTACTTAAGGATTTCAACCAGGCAAATCAGGAACAGCCTTGCACAAGCTATGCTGTTTCTAGGAAGCGGTTGACAGGTGGAGTGAATGGTGGGATTATAAATGAAGGAACACTTAAGTCACTTGAGTATAAAAGGGACTATCTCTTCCCTTTCTCATTGTTATTGCAAAATTCCAGGCCTATAGGCTATGCGGTAACTACTGGACCCATGTTTTAATTGCAAAATGTGCTCATGCTGGATATGATAATCAACTTGGCTGAAATCATGCTATAATATTGCAGGAAACATTGCAACTGCTCATTTGTATTGTACTTCTGGGTGATTTTTCCATCACCCTTCTCATGCTGGTACAGTACTATTGGATATCTGTCGGTGCTTTTCTTGCTGTACTGCTCATTCCCCCTCTTGCTTTGCTTTCACCTTTTCTTGCTGGTCTCAACGCACTCTTCAGTCGAGGACCAAAACGATCTTCCGTGACCCGTATTTTCGCACTTTGGAACATTACTTCTGTTATAAACATTGTAAGTCTTCTAACTTGTTTGTCTATAAGCTATCTTGTTTCGTTTCTTTCTCGAACACACAGGAGAGCTGCGTATATTATATTGAGAAGATGAAAAGAAGAGGGTACAGAACCCCCTTACAGAAGAACTTCACGCGCCCATACACGTGCACACTACCTTGCTAAACTACTTGGGACTTAACCCGCATACAATAGCGGGCTAGTCAGCAGATTAATGCCTTTGTTACCAGCTATGCCCCAAAGCTTCATTTCCTCAAAGATTACAGCAAGAAGACTTGCTATATTTGGCGAGATCCCATCAAAAACACATATGTTTTGATGGTTCCAAAGGACCAAGCTCCTAGGATGATGATGGAGTTAAAGCCTTGCCTTTCTTGACCATTAGTTCTGTCGCTTGACTGGGACCACCAATCCTCAAACCATAGCTCACCCGGCAGGGGCTAGTGACTGCAAGCTAACCTTCTGTAACAGCTCAAACCAGAATTGTCTAGCGAACACACAAGCAGTCAGTAAATGGTTTAAGGTTTCCTCCTCCTGATCACACAGCAAGCACCTAGTGGGATGTTGTAACCCTCGTCGGGCTAGACGGTGTTGACGTAAAATCCGCACCTCACGCCAAGCACACAGCAAGCCGAATTAGCTGGCTTCACACGTGGCCCGGGCTTTTGAATCCGGAAGCGTGCCAGTCAGTTTGCCTGAAAACTAACAAAGGGACAAAAACGTTTAGATCAAAACCTGGAACGTGCCGGGTGAGACCAGACAGTTCCATATTTGCGGCGTTGAAGCCAATCTCAAGAGACATATAGCTACAAACAAGCTATCTGTCGGCAGTTAAAACCATATTCGGCAATCGGCAAGGCACGCAAGAAACGTACTGCCGAATGCATGACGTAAGCATGACGAAAGATCGGCTTTCAACTGAATGAACATTGTAACACATACTCATAGCCGATTAACGAGAAACAGAGCATGATAGATGAATAAAAGGGTGAAACATGATCATAAATTCGCAGTAAGCAAAGAATGCATAGGCCGAAAGCAGCACCCGTCAAGCATGATAACAAACAAGTTAATCCACCGCATGATACGACTTGTTTGTGACCACACCACTAATCAGATTAGATCAATCCACCGCATGATACAATCTAACCATGAAAAGCTAAAAGCATTCAATGTTTAGTTACGAATCCACAACACAGTCACGAATTTACATTGAAACAAGAATGCATAGGCCGAAAGCAGCACCCGTCAAGCATAACAACGAACGAGTTAATCCACCGCATGATACAACTCGTTTGAAGCCACACCACCAATCAGATTAGATTAATCCACCGCATGATACAATCTAATCGTGAAAGGCTAAAAGCATTCATTGTCCAATGCAAACTCACGAACACACGTTCACTCGTGAAAGCACTGCCGAATACGGCTGTTTAGCCGAATCGGGGTCCATGGCGAAGGAACAAGCCTAATCGGTAAAGATAAATCTATCAGATCGAATCGAATTCTAATCCACCGGATGATTAGCTCTAAGACGACCCAAAAACCTGCATCTACCGCATGATACCCGGTTCTGTCAAGATCTACACGATGCCGATAGGCTCGAACCCGCGACACGTGGCAACCTAGATCGGTTTCGGATTCGGCTGTGAGGGGATAAGTCGTCGCACCGTAAAGCAAAGCCGATTCTAGCCGATCTAGATTGGGCAAAGGTGTGT
This sequence comes from Echinochloa phyllopogon, assembly GCA_033239725.1. Lineage (NCBI taxonomy): Eukaryota > Viridiplantae > Streptophyta > Magnoliopsida > Poales > Poaceae > Echinochloa > Echinochloa phyllopogon. The sequence continues at coordinate 8,164,681 of BTCW01000016.1, read as the reverse complement.
TGCATGAATTAAGCACATAGTAAAAACAGAGCAACACGGGGTAACTTAATGAATCTGTTAGATCTTGCCGAAATCTAACAGAGCCGATAATTTGGTCCATACTAGATCTTAGCCCACCGCATGGCTCATGATCTAACAGAGGAACCTTCTTGAGACCACAACTTAAATCCACCGGATGATACTAAGCATGGTAACAAGACTACTTGCATCAAAGCTTAAATCCACCGCATGATACTAAGCATGATACAAGGTTGTCGGTACTTACGGAGGTCGACGGATCGATGACTCCTCTCGAAGAACTCGACGACTCGACTAAAGGACTCGATGTTGGCACGGGGCCGGTTTGTTGTATGATTGATTCGATTCTCTTTTACAGCTGCCATGGGTTTATATTTATACCCAGGTCTTGATACAACTCCTAGTCGGACACGACTACAACACTTGTTTCTAAAAATAAATGACGAATCTTCGTGCCCATATTGCCTTCCTTGTTCGAACCGGCCTTTTCCTTATGTTGATCCACGTCATCATGTCTTCCCGAATGCTACCATTCTTCGCCTGCGGAACAATGCCTCTGCCGAATGATGACGCATTCCCGACCGCAGAGTATCTCTGCCGAACGTTTCAGCCGAATGGCGACGCGTTCCCGACCGCAGAGCATCTTTGCCGAATGCTTCAGAAAAAACCCTTTTAGCCGAATGGCATCCTTCTACCAAATCCGGCCCACATGTCAGCCTCTTCCTGGTGCCAATTTTTGGTGTCAACACATGCCCCTTCAATTTCGGGATAAGAGGTAACTTTTATCTCGAAATTGACCAAAAGCACTTAACATTTCCAAGTTAGTTCTGCTCGGCACCCGCTTCTCCTTCTGAATCTTCAGAGCTCTCATCCGGATCCGAACCCTAAGTCATCGTCTTCCAAGATCCAACTTTCAAATGGCGGACCAAGATCTTGCTCTCCAGGTAAACTTCAATCCCCTCAAGCATGTACGGCAATCTTCTTTCGATTTGCATTTTAAATTTCTTCTTATCCCCTTTCATTCTTGATAGGCCCTAGCTGCCGAAATCCTCATCCCTGTTGAGGAAAAATCTCCATCCTACTTCCTCGGTCCCGTAGGAGATTCAGATCCTTCTGAAATCATTGCGGCCGAATCTCAGCGGATTCCTTTTAAGATTTCACTGACAAAACCTCATGAGTGGCAAGATGCTTTCAAGAACTGGCCTTTGCCCCCAATCGCCGGATGGAGAAATTGGTATAAAAGGATGTCTGATGATAAAAGCCCTCAAACACAGAATTGGGATCATTTGCGTATTTCTCATTGCCTGGAGCTGTCATTAGCTGAAACACCAAAGAATGAGAACCTCCTGATTGCAGCTTGCCACTTTTGGTCCAATGGTACAAATACCTTTCTTTTTGGTCATGGCCCAATGTCTCCTACTTTGGCCGATGTCTACATGATGACCGGCCTGAATGTTACAGGAACTGTACACCCATATGATCATAAAGGTTCCTCCAAGCAGACAGGAGTGAAAACAGGGGTTGGATATAAGAGATACATTCAGAATTATATGTCTGATGGCCCTCTGACCGATGTTGAATACAGGGCCTTCCTGAATATGTGGCTATGCAGATCAGTCTTTTGTGGCAAAGCCAATGAGCCAACCTTGAATCACATTGTGATGGCTGAAGAGCTGGCTGCTGGAAAAGTCATCCCACTTGGGAAATACCTCCTGGGAAGCGTCTATCATATGCTCAATCAAACCACCCACCTGATGCACACTAGAAAGAAGATCCCCTGTGTCAATGGTCCCTGGTGGTTTGTCCAAATGTGGCTGCAATTATACATGCACCAAATCGTTGCTATTGATCTCAACAGCCGAGACTTTCCCTCAATCAATTATAAAGAAGGAGAAAACCGGAAAACCAAAGGTTGTCAAACTTATGGAGAAGCTGCCTCCACTGTATCCATCAACAATACCATCGGTGAACTGTTTGAGCTCTTCTTCAGGGGTTTTGCCAATCCTCTTTGGTTCCCTTATTTGGACAATGACAACCTTACTCTCCCTTGCGAATTCAGCTTTGAGACTGGATGCACTGATGTACAATCTGTAGCAATTTTTAATGCTTTCATCCAGCCCTGCATCCTGCCAGCCGAATTTTGTGGAGGGAGGCTAGTCCAAAGCACCTATGAATATTATCAGCCAAACATGATGGCTAGACAGTTGGGATGTGGCCAAGTGCCCCCTAGGCTATTCCTCCATGAATTCCTCAGGCCTAGGGAGATAATCAAGGATTTCACAGAAACAAGAAGGATTTTCAACTATAAATGCTGTGGAACTATTTATGCACCTGATCCTTTTGTGCCAATAATATCTGCTCATCCTTCCTTCACTCTCTGGTGGCAAGAATTCCATGATCATATCTTCAACATGCCAATCCATCCTTTCTGCCTTGAATTAATGTCTGATTATCAGCCAACTGCAGAGGTAATATGCTTATTCCTTTATCTCTCTTAACAATATTAGCCCCAATTGATTCTGACTCTATTATTTTGCAGGACATAACACTTGCCCCTCTTGCCAGGGTAATTTTATACAAAACTGCAGGCCCAATCTCTGCTTTGGGGCACCAATCTCCTACCTTGGCTCAGCTGATGGCTAGACAAGCTTCTTCAGATCCAATACTCACTAGACCATCATCTGTCAAGAGGAAAACCCTCCTTATAGCTGCTCCCTCGGTTGTAAAGAAGAAAAGAACAAGTAGCAAAATCAAGGTCAGAGTCCTTTTTCTTTGACTATAATGCTTTTGGTGTTTTTGCTCAGCTTTATTTCTTTTTGATTTCAGTCCAAAGAACAACAGCCAGCAATCAGTACAGGTCCTGCCGATGCTTCAATGATTGGTAAAATTTTCTCACATTTTTGTCTTTAAAGTTCCTCTCCATCGGCATTTATTCCTTTTCAGTTTCAGAGCAAATCTCAATAGACCCAATTTCGGAGAGTCCTCCTTCTCATCAAGAACTAGCTTCAGCTTCTCCTGATGTTCCTCAACTAGAAGCCTCTTCTCCACCAACAGATCTTCCAAGCTCTCCTCAGCATGACATACAAGAATCTTTGCCTGAGCTCGAGCTGCCCTCTCTTTCCATCCAAGAGACCAGGAATGAGGTAGAAATAATTACTCAGTCTTCCAGTTCTTTATTCAATGAATCATCAATAATTCGGCATAATCTTCTTTCAGGAGAAAACCACTTCTTCACCCAGCTATTCATTTGCTGTGGATGATCTAGTTGCCGAACAAGGAGAAGAAACCTCTTCTGGTCAAACTTTGTCAGAGGAGAACCAAGCAAAATTGAAGGAAATCCTCTCTTTTCTGCATAAGGACACTCGGGAACAAGTTACCAATGCTGATCTTTTAAGAGATTTGCTTGAATCATTTGACCAAGACCTTCCTGCCGATATCAAGACTTCTTTAGATCCAATCTCCAGATTGGATGATCATTTTACCGCAGTGAAGCAAGCTCTGAAGAATCAATCGGCTCAACCAGCCTTGGAGCAAAGGAGAACTTTGGTCAAGCAATCTGTAAAAGACCTGCATACTCAAGTCCAGAATGATAAGGAATTATTGACCAAGCTGGAATCTGAACTTGAAATGAAGGAGATCAGAAAAGTTGCACTTGAAGCCGAATTGAGAAATTTATCGGCCGAAATTGAAGCTGACAAGAAGAAGATAATCGAGCTTCCCAAGTTAACAGAGAGAAGGCGAAAGGAAGCCTTAGCAGCTCTAAACGAAGACAAACAACTCAAGGCGAAGCTTGCTGCTCTGACCAGAACCCAAGAAGCTGATAAAAACTTATTAGAGAACATTAGCAATATGATATCAAATGCCAAAAATGTAATCTCAAAGTTCTTGGGTGTGTGAATTATGTTTGATAGCCGAATGTTTTATTAACCCTGTAATCTTGTTATCCTTTTAACTCTGTTTTCCTTCATTGTGGATGACTCATTCGGCAAAGTTGGCCATAATAGTACTTAGACCCGAAAACGCTTCAACTATGACATAGCCGAATCCCATCCAGTCAAAGCCGAATATGACTCGATAAGAATCCCAAACGACATGAGAACCGATCGGCTGGAAAATCCTTTCCACCTTCCGAACTCTTCGGAATACGTGCCACGATCTTTGGCCACGATTTCCTCTGCGGGTTCTATAAATAAACACCCAGGCAGCCCACAGTTTCTTCACTAAGTTCTTCGCCTTCCAAGTTCTTGCCGGCCCAAGCCATTCTTTTCCCCATCCACAGTAATTCCGAGGAACTTCCAATGGCCGACAACAACAGGAGGCGCCCGGCCGCCGATGAGGCCGAAGGAAGTCGTGTCGGCGCTCGCCGCAGGTGAGTAGCTGCTTGCTTCTCTCTGTTCTTCTCGAGATTTCCTCCCTCTTTCTTGACGAATCTCTTTGTTCTTTCAGGGTAATCCAATGGATTGCCGGCGCTGGTGCGCCAGTCGCAGCTCCAGCCGCCGCTCCTGCGGCATCTTCGAGTTCGTCCAATCGATCTCTCGAATCGGACGACTACCGCTACACGGACGGCGATGCTCGCCGATTCAAGGCGGAGCGCGATGACTCTCGTCGCGAACTGGAGGCTATCTCCAAGCAAGCCGGGATTGCTGACCTCGAATGGCAGCACGAGCGCAAGCAACTGCTCGAAGTCATTGACGGTGAGTCCTGCAATCTGCTCAATCTCAATCTCGTCCCCCGAATGATATTAATCTGTTGCCCCTTTTGTAAACTTGCAGCGCGTGATGCTGAACTCGACCGACTGAAGGCGCTGGTGAATGAGCTGGCGAACAAGGTGAATGCTCCTGGGGACACACCAGAAGCTCGCCTCGGTGCGGTGGCGGGCCGCATCGATGAGGTGGCCTCGCACGGCATCCGTCTGGGCACTGCCGCAGGCCTAGTTGCCATGTCGACACACACCAATACCAACTACTCCAGGCTACCGACCGGCTTCGCTAATGGTAACCCGGAGGAGATCGACGACATCGAGGCCTCCATAGATCGTCTTGATGCTCATGGCACCGCCATTGCCGATTCCATTCATCCCTAGTCCGTTTTGAACAGGCTATTCCATTAGTTTGTACTAGGGATTTATGGAATTTCGGCAATAAAACTTATCTTTTGTGATCTTGCATGAACATCTGATGTAGTATATCTTGTGCTAAGGGCAATACATTCAGTACTGGCCATTTTCCTTTTCTGTCAACACATTTTGTTCTGAAGGCGATTTCTTCCCGAAAATCGGCTGTTCGGCAATTCGATATATCAATCATCGATCGATCTCAATACTAGGATAATATCTCTTCAAATATCTTCCATTTATAGCGGAAGCAAATTCTTCTCCCAATAATGTCTTCAAAATATATGCATTTCCAGGCACGCATCTAACCACTCTGAAAGGACCTTCCCAATTTGGAGACCATTTGCCGAATGCTGCATATTTGGTTCCAATCGGCAATATCGCTTTCCAAACTAGATCACCTTCTGTAAATTGCTTAACTTTCACCTTCTTATTGTAATACTTAGCAACTCGCATTTTGTTCTTCTCAATATTCTCCAAGGCCCTGAGACGAATCATATGCAAATCTTCTAATTCGTCCATCATTAAATCATTATAATCTTTAGAACTTAAATCCTTTTGCAACTTTATTCTCCTTGAGTCTAATTGTATCTCCCATGGCAAGATAGCATGATGCCCATACACCAACTCATAGGGAGACGTCTGTGTAGCCCCATGTGGAGCCATTCGGTAAACCCATAAAGCCTCACTGAGTACCGAATGCCACTTTCTCGGCTTCTGATCAATCTTTTTCTGTATAATTTTAATCATAATCTTGTTAGAAGCCTCTGCCTGACCATTAGCTTGGGCATAATAAGGAGAAGAATTTAACAATCTGATGCCCATACTTTCAGCAAAATCTCTGAATTCTGAAGATGTAAATTGAGTCCCTTGATCAGTGGTGATTGTCTGAGGAATCCCAAATCTGTAAATGATGTGTTCTTTAACAAATTCAACCATATTCTCCGACGTCACCTTCTTTAATGGAATTGCCTCAACCCACTTGGTAAAATAATCGGTTGCCAAAAGCACAAACTTATGCCCCTTGCTAGATGGAGGATTTATTTGGCCAATCAAATCTATTCCCCATCCTCTGAATGGCCATGGTTTGACAATGGGATTCAAAGCCGATGCCGGAACTCTCTGAATGTTTCCAAATTTCTGACAGTCTTGACATCCTTTATAATATTCAAAACAATCTTCCAACATTGTCGGCCAGTAATATCCAGTTCTTCTAATAACCCACTTCATTCGGTAGGCCGATTGATGTGCTCCACACAACCCATCATGCACTTCACTCATCAGCCTTTTTGCTTCTTCATGGTTTAAGCAATGTAACAGCACTCCATCCAGGGATTTATAATACAAATTATCATCAAGAAGAACAAACTTTAAAGCTTTATACCTGAGCTTTCTAGAAACCTTTCGGGATGGATTCTCCAGATAATCGGCAATCTCTTTTCTCCAATCATCTTCTGCCAGATTACTCCCGAATGCATATACATCATTAGCAAAAACTTCTCGAAGCTCTTTATAACCTGATGCACTTTGGGCCAATCTATTTGCCTCTCCATTATCCCCTCTAGGAATGTGTTGTAGAATTACTGACCGAAAGCTCTTCAATATTTCTTTGCATTCTTCATAGTAATTCTTCAAGGTATCACTTTTGCACTCATATTCACCATTCAATTGTTTTATAACCAATTCTGAATCTCCAAAAATTTCAACCGCAATGGTCTCTGCTTCTTTCAAATATTGGAGCCCTTTGAGCAATGCCTCATACTCAGCTTGATTGTTAGTAACAGCAGATTGAATAGGAACAGCAAACTCAAATGTTTCTCCTTTGGGTGAAATTAATAAGATACCTGCTCCACCACCTTTGTTGCATGAAGATCCATCAAAGAATAACACCCAAGGAACAATGTTAAGCAAATTTATCGATGTATCATGATGTTCAGTAATGAAATCGGCAATAATCTGTCCCTTAACAGCCTTTGCCGATTCAAATCTTAATTCAAATTCAGACAAAGCTAAAATCCATTTGCCAATCCTTCCGTTCAAAATTGGCATAGACAACATGTGTTTTATCACATCAAACTTTGAATACACAATGCATTCGGCATGTAGTAAGTAATGCCGAAATTTTGTACAGGAGTAGTAAACACATAAGCAAAGCTTCTCTATAGCCGAATACCTTGTCTCTGGATCTAATAACTTTCGGCTAAGGTATGCAACCACTCTTTCCTTCCCTTCAAATTCTTGAATGAGGGCCGATCCAATAGTTTGGGCATCGGCCGCCACGTACAACTTAAAAGGCTTGTTCAATTGTGGAGGTACCAATACTGGTGGCTTCTTCATGTACTCCTTTATTTCATCAAAAGCCTTCTGTTGTTCGTCACCCCATACAAACTTTTGATCCTTTTTTATTTTTAACAGTGAGGAAAAGGGCAACAACTTTTGTGACAAGTTTGATATGAACCTTCTCACAAAATTTATCTTGCCAAGCAGTGATTGTAGCTCTTTAAGATTAGTTGGAGGAACAATTTCATCAATTGCCTTCATGCTTTTCTTACCAACTCCTATTCCTCCTTCATGTATCAAAAATCCCAGAAACTCTCCAGCCGAAACTCCAAAAGCACACTTGTTCGGGTTCATCTTAAGCCCATGTTTCCTGGTGCATTCTAGAGTTTTCCTTATGTCGGCCAAATGAGACTCATGATCCAATGACTTGATCACCACATCATCAATATATATTTCCACAATCTTGCCGATCAACTCATGAAAAATATAATTCATAGCCCTTTGATAAGTTGCACCGGCATTTTTCAATCCAAAGGTCATGACAACCCACTCAAACAACCCTATGTGTCCAGGACACCTGAAAGCTGTCTTTACTATACCTTCCAATGCCATATAAATCTGATTGTATCCTGCGTTACCGTCCATGAAACTGAGCACTTTGTATCCAGCAGCAGCATCAACCAATGAATCAGCAATAGGCATTGGATATCCATCCATGGGTGTAGCCTTGTTTAGGTCTCTAAAATCTATGCAAACCCTCATTTTTCCATTTTTCTTATAAACAGGAACGATATTAGAGATCCAATCCGCGTATTTACATGGCCGAATGAAATTTGCATCTAGTAATCTTTCAATTTCCTTTTTCACATCGGCCAACACTTCTTCCTTGTAGATTTTTCGGGGTGGTTGCTTGTAAGGCCTGTAACCAGGTTTGATTGGCAACCGATGCTCAACAATAGAACGATCAAGACCGGGCATCTCCGAATAATCCCAAGCAAAGCAGTCCTTGTATTCTTTTAATAATGTCACCAACTTTTCTTTGAAAACCGAATCCAAATTAGCACTGATAAATGTCGGCCTTGGCTTGTCACCATCTCCAATGTCCACTTCTTCTAATTTATCGGCCGACACAAATCCACGCCCTAATTTTCCATCAGTCCCATCAATTGGATTTTCCATCAAAAATTACTATGAGAGCCGACTGCTTCGATCGGCTGTTGATCACTGCTGGCTGGTGCCACAGGACCTTCTCCCCAGTCTTTACCTGAGAAACAATCTATGCCTTAATATTCCCAGAAAGCTGGTTCCATATTTGCCACGCTTATTGAATCATCTGCTTGGACAATCTCCACCTCGTCATCTATCCACTGAATAAGCTGTTGATGCATAGTAGATGGAATACAACAATTTGCATGAATCCAATCTCTTCCAAGCAGCAAGCTATATGCCCCTTTGCCCTCAATGACAAAGAAAGTCGTAAGCAGAGTCTTGGAACCAATCATCAGATCAACGTGCACGCATCCCTTGGTGTCCGAAGGATTTCCAGCAAAATCATTTAGAATTATGCTCGTTGGTGTCAAATCTCTAAGGCCCATACCAAGCTTCCTGAATGTGGTGTATGGCATTACATTGACAGCAGCTCCTCCATCGACAAACATCTTAGTCAATGGTTTGCCATTAACATATCCCTTCAAGTACAGTGGCTTCATGTGCCGATTTTGGGTTGGCTTCTCAAAAACAGCTTGTTTGTTCAACATCAATTGTGCCATTAACCCAAATTGTTCGGCATCATCTATATCGGGCAATACCTCTTCCTGTACAATTTGGTTAGCTGGAGCCATGAATTCATTCGGCAGAAAACATACCATACATGTAGGAGCCGAATGACCATGTTCGTCAGGCCTGTCTTTTGGGAGCCATATTGATTTCACCCTAGGCCTTGCTTGCTTTAATTCTTGATTCCTCAGGCGCTGAACTCTTCTCTTCTGACTCCTTCTTAAACCAGGTGGACACCACTGTCCTTTCTGCCAAACATACTCACGATCTTCTTCCTCATGATCAATCCATCTGCAATCAGCATGTCTCTTTCTTGGTTGATCATCAAAACGCCGATCATCATTAGGATGCACCCTACCAATTCTTTCATGGACAGATCGGCGATTGACAACATCTTGCCTATGTTCGACATACCCATTATTGCACTCAGGACAGTTATTCCTCGTAGGCAGCTTTAAACCTTCGTTCCAGCAATGTCTGAAGAATGCACACCCCCAATGCGCACGTTCCTGTTCTCGAGCATACTCTTCTTGTTCTTCCTCAAACCTTTCTTCTTCGCGCCTTCTTTTCTCCTCCTCGTATTCACGCCTTTGAAAACGCTCCTTTTCTTGCTGACGCTGCCATTTGTTGAGGAGAATACGTGTAGTAACTCTAGGTTTAAAGGATTCTCCCACTTCAAATCGGCTATTCGGGAACCGAAGATTTTTCTGGCGAACCTGCTCAATTGTGATCTGCCGAGTGGGATCAACTGAACCATCCTGTCTTGCCTTCTTTGAGGTTAAAACTTTCAATCTTCCCTTTTCTCCAGACGGAACAGCATTCACCATATTAACCGAGAACCCGATCATGTTCTGAGGGAAAGGGTTACTGTCCAGTTTCATCTTGTTGTCGAATTTCAGATGTCCTTCCTGGATAGCTTTCTGAATCTTCATCCTAAAGACTCTGCATTCATTAATGGAATGAGAATTTCTATCATGAAACCCACAGTACCTCTTATCTTTCACTCCATCGGGCCGAAGCATAGAATGCCCCTCTGGCAATTTGATTCGGCCTTCTTTCACCAGGAACTCAAATAATTTGTCTGCCTTAGTCACATCAAAATCATATGTTCCCTTCATCTGTTTGATCCATCTCTGAGTCATTGTAACTGGTTCTTTGCTCCACACTATCTCTGCTGCAGCTATCTCCTCGCTATCTTCATACTCATCTTCTTGATCTGCTCTTTCAAGGAATTGGTTATAGATGTCAGCTACATCATTATTTTTGGCAAATCTGACATCTTTCTTGAAACCATATGCCTGGTTACTCATCAAGGCCAATCTGTGCGACAACTGGCCCAGATCATCAAACTCCATCCCGAACAGCTTCTCCCGAATGGCAGGCAGCATGCCAGCTATAGCCATACCAGCCAGTTGATCATCAGGTATGTTCAGAGAAAAGCACATACTCTTTGTTTCTCTAAATCTCCTGAGGAACTCTGTAGGTGTTTCATTATTCCTCTGCCTTAAGCTGGTCAAATCAACCAACTTTTTCTCGGTACTGCCAATGTAGTAATGAGCATGGAATTTCTGTTCCAGGTCTTTCCAGGTGCAAATCGACTGAGCAGGCAAAGAAGCAAACCATGTAAAAGCTGGACCCGTCAGTGACAAAGGAAAGTATCTGATTCTGAAAGCCTCATCTGCCGAAGCTTCTCCAAGCTGCATCAGATATCGAGCTATGTGTTCCACAGTGCTAGTATCATCTTGTCCTGAGAATTTAGTAAACTCTGTAGGCACCTTGACTCTATTCGGCAATGATACCCTTTGGTACCATTCTGGGAAAGGAGATGAGTACATGTACCCCTGATTTTTAGGCTTCAGACCGAATTGGTTTTGCAATACATCGGTCATTTTTTGCACCATGAGGTCAATACTGGTATCTTGATTCCCTGGTCTTCCCGCAAGCATGCCTGCAGTACCAACATACCCAGGATTCGGGAGAGCGTCGATAGCATTGTAATCCATAAACTCTGAATATCCGTTTCCATATAAATCCCTCTGCAGTCTGTTGTTCAAAGGAGATATCTTGTAAGCAGAAGCAGGCGGATTCCCTGTGGTGCCGAATGCCATATCACCGTATGTGCGAGCTTTCGGCAGTGCAAGCTGAGGATCTTGCCGAATCGGTTGTCCATTTATATCTTTAGCACCAGAACCTCCAGTTTCATCAGCATTTCCTTTACCATGTGGTTTCTGAACTGGTGCTTGAACATTGAAGTATGTCGGACCACCCAATTGCCCATGTATCTGTTCAAAGGGTTTATCCACATGCTGACCAAAAATGCTTATCATTATATGCCGAAAACTGTTTAAGAACGCAGCATTGTGATTGGTCATTGTCTCTCCCAAAGCTTTGTATAACAAGCCCGAGAATCTCTCCCTCTCTTCTTCTTCAGTAAGATCAGATTGCCCAGGAAGGAGAACTCTTGGCAGATCAGACTTGAGAAAAGGTGCACCACTCCTGTTCTTGGCGAAAGACAGTAAGCATTTGTTAATGAATTGGTTGGCAGCAACCTTTACCATCTGTTGATGTTCTTCAGACAACTCTTCCAAAGTGACATCCATGATGTCGCTCAACTCAGGCATCTTGAAAACTTGTGTGTGTCCCACCGGGCGTGCCAAAAAGTGTGTTGACGTAAAATCCGCACCTCACGCCAAGCACACAGCAAGCCGAATTAGCTGGCTTCACACGTGGCCCGGGCTTTTGAATCCGGAAGCGTGCCAGTCAGTTTGCCTGAAAACTAACAAAGGGACAAAAACGTTTAGATCAAAACCTGGAACGTGCCGGGTGAGACCAGACAGTTCCATATTTGCGGCGTTGAAGCCAATCTCAAGAGACATATAGCTACAAACAAGCTATCTGTCGGCAGTTAAAACCATATTCGGCAATCGGCAAGGCACGCAAGAAACGTACTGCCGAATGCATGACGTAAGCATGACGAAAGATCGGCTTTCAACTGAATGAACATTGTAACACATACTCATAGCCGATTAACGAGAAACAGAGCATGATAGATGAATAAAAGGGTGAAACATGATCATAAATTCGCAGTAAGCAAAGAATGCATAGGCCGAAAGCAGCACCCGTCAAGCATGATAACAAACAAGTTAATCCACCGCATGATACGACTTGTTTGTGACCACACCACTAATCAGATTAGATCAATCCACCGCATGATACAATCTAACCATGAAAAGCTAAAAGCATTCAATGTTTAGTTACGAATCCACAACACAGTCACGAATTTACATTGAAACAAGAATGCATAGGCCGAAAGCAGCACCCGTCAAGCATAACAACGAACGAGTTAATCCACCGCATGATACAACTCGTTTGAAGCCACACCACCAATCAGATTAGATTAATCCACCGCATGATACAATCTAATCGTGAAAGGCTAAAAGCATTCATTGTCCAATGCAAACTCACGAACACACGTTCACTCGTGAAAGCACTGCCGAATACGGCTGTTTAGCCGAATCGGGGTCCATGGCGAAGGAACAAGCCTAATCGGTAAAGATAAATCTATCAGATCGAATCGAATTCTAATCCACCGGATGATTAGCTCTAAGACGACCCAAAAACCTGCATCTACCGCATGATACCCGGTTCTGTCAAGATCTACACGATGCCGATAGGCTCGAACCCGCGACACGTGGCAACCTAGATCGGTTTCGGATTCGGCTGTGAGGGGATAAGTCGTCGCACCGTAAAGCAAAGCCGATTCTAGCCGATCTAGATTGGGCAAAGGTGTGTTGCATGAATTAAGCACATAGTAAAAACAGAGCAACACGGGTAACTTAATGAATCTGTTAGATCTTGCCGAAATCTAACAGAGCCGATAATTTGGTCCATACTAGATCTTAGCCCACCGCATGGCTCATGATCTAACAGAGGAACCTTCTTGAGACCACAACTTAAATCCACCGGATGATACTAAGCATGGTAACAAGACTACTTGCATCAAAGCTTAAATCCACAGCATGATACTAAGCATGATACAAGGTTGTCGGTACTTACGGAGGTCGACGGATCGATGACTCCTCTCGAAGAACTCGACGACTCGACTAAAGGACTCGATGTTGGCACGGGGCCGGTTTGTTGTATGATTGATTCGATTCTCTTTTACAGCTGCCATGGGTTTATATTTATACCCAGGTCTTGATACAACTCCTAGTCGGACACGACTACAACACTTGTTTCTAAAAATAAATGACGAATCTTCGTGCCCATATTGCCTTCCTTGTTCGAACCGGCCTTTTCCTTATGTTGATCCACGTCATCATGTCTTCCCGAATGCTACCATTCTTCGCCTGCGGAACAATGCCTCTGCCGAATGATGACGCATTCCCGACCGCAGAGTATCTCTGCCGAACGTTTCAGCCGAATGGCGACGCGTTCCCGACCGCAGAGCATCTTTGCCGAATGCTTCAGAAAAAACCCTTTTAGCCGAATGGCATCCTTCTACCAAATCCGGCCCACATGTCAGCCTCTTCCTGGTGCCAATTTTTGGTGTCAACAGACGGTCTGCCTAACAACATTTGTTGTGGGCAACCAACCACATGAAGAACCGGTATTTGTTTGGTGTCCAAGATTTCCATATGCGCTGCCATGGATTGAATTTTATCTTGTTTCACATGTTACATAATTCTGTTGCATTATATGGCAAATTATTACTGCATGCTGTTACTCTAATCTTGTTAGCATACATGTATTTGAGAACTGAGCGTAGCAACAGTGGTTAGGATCCTTGTGGGAACCACACTCAGTATGGGTGCTCATCTCCCCTTGGGAATTAAATTTTGGGTTGGAAACAGGGTGCACTCAATGGTAAATATCATGCTTGCACTATGTGAGATTAGATTTGTTAGATGTGTACTATCATGCATGTATTTTCTCTCGAAAAACGCAGGAGGGCTGTGTTTCATTATATTAAGAAGAAAAAGGGGTTATTAAGAACCCATTACAACTCACATCACCCACCCTCTAGTTGTGAACGAACATTCGCGCCCTTTACTGCTATTAGGGACGACGGGACTCTACAAAACTAACCCTCCGGGAGTGGTGCAACCAGGAAGGACAGCCCCCAAGCACCTGCCATGCACCATAGTTGGCACTATCATGCATGCATGTGGGGTGTGAGCGTGCGTCTGACTGACTTAGAGGAAGTGTGAATGGGCCTCTAATTGGACTGGTTAGATGATCTCAGTAACACACCTCAGGTCCTGGGTTCGACTCCCCGTAGGACCGAATTTCAGGCTGGGGTTAAAAATATCCCCTTGTCTGTCACCACGCCAAAGCACAGGTCTAAGGCCCGGCCCAGGTCGTCGGTTATCTCACATGGGCAATGGTGCCGCTGTGTAAGGGTGGGGCGGGGGGCTTTCTCAACCTGTGTGAGGTCTTCTCTTAGCAAAAATGCCCGGAGGCTGTCTTACCCCTCGCAGGTCGAGGGGTTTTTTTTTGACTCAGAGTGTCGCAATTATTCAACTCTATTTCTTTTTAAATATGCATCTGCATGCAACATTACAGGGCCATGGGAGTTTAATTATATTAGTTTTATGCAGATTGTAGCAATCATATATGGTGCTTTGTATTTTTGGCTCTCTTCTTTGGCGGTGTCCTCAGTTCATCATGTATACGACACAAAAAGGTTTGAATCCTTCTATTTCTTTCCTGCGTGGTGATATTGGAACATGAACAAGATCCCAGGCATTCATTCTCTAATATATTCTGTATTGATATGCCACAATACAGAATATAGTAGTTAAATACTGATATCCAAAATGTAGGTTGTTTTAGTTTTGTTCAGTCAAATTTCTATAACTTTGACTAGGTTATATAAAAATTCATCAACATCAACAACATTAAATTAGTTTCATTAAATCCATATAAAAATGTCTTGACAGTGCATTTATTTGGTATTGTTGGTATTAATATATTTTCTATAAACTGGTCAGATTTAGAAAAACTTGACTTAGGGCAAAACTAAACGACCTACGTTTTGGAGAAGAGACAGTAATTCTTAACTATTTGTAATGAAAAGAGGAAATGCTTCTGATTAAGGCTTATTGTTGTGCTCAAAAGTGAGTGTTTTAGAAAAGTTGCTGAATGAACGGAACCTAAGATACATGATCTACTGCTGCCTATCTGAGTAATAGGCTTTCCTTTCAGGGAATTCTGTTTAGTGGACTGAGCAGTCATTTTGCTCGTCTTAGTGCATTAATGAATTCGTTGTGGAAATGCTATAAAAGCACTGAACACTTTGGAATTTAGGAAGTTCATTTCTCTGTTCTGCTTAGTCACCAACCATTTGGAATAGAGGAAAACACCAGCCAATTCCATAGCGAAGGATTGGTTTCACCCACAATGCCCAGGGAATAAAAAATCTAGTCTGACCTAAAGGTTTCAGGTAAGCCTGAGGCAAAGAAGCTTTCCTGTGTCTCCGAATTCTGATTAAGAAAGAAAGACAACCAGACAAATTATAAGGAAAGGTGTGCCTAAAGAACAAGCTCTGACTACATCCTCGCTAGCATAGCTTGCTGCCATCTGTCTCTCCTCCCTGTTGCCCTGGTGTCCCCTGAGAAGGCTGTCATTGTGATCTGGATCACCATGATTGCTCCTATATGCGCATGAGGAAGGGAAACAGAAGAACAAGGCTTGATTGGATAGTGTTTTTGGCCCTTGCCGCTGGTGGAGAGGATTTGTGCAGATGGGATGAGTCCATGGTCCAGTAGCCCCACACTTTAGATTCACATCCATTAACCAGTTGGAATCCATCATTAAGCGCTGCTAGTAATAGATCATATATAGTAATACTCTAAATATGTTTATCGTCCAACATTTATGTGATATTATAGGTCTGTTTTGTAGCTCCAGAAATTCTTGGAGTTAGTGCTGTGGAAGCATTAAGATATTTGGTTGAGCAATTTTTTTCTTATTTGGATAATTGGATTATATGTATATATGTTTAAACCACTTTATTTCATTGTGCAAACACCAAATCCAGTATGGATCTTGGAGCTGGAGCTGGAGCTGTGCCATAGATGTGTGTTATGTTTTCATGCGTTCCAAAATCCAAACTCATCTTCCTATTCATTTCCTGTATTTTTTTCATTCCTCTGTTTGCCACTACACCCCTACCCATTTATGTGTTCTCCCTGTTTCTCTGTTTTTGGTTCTTCCATTGCATACAGGTCCTAACAACTAGAAATTTTGCCACAGGACACTAAAAACCTTCCACCATCTTTTGTTCGTAGCTGACCCTTTGAACCAAGTGAATGCAAAATTTTCAGCGAATTTATTCCAATAATCATATTGATAAACAGTAGAACAGTTGTGTTGTTTGACTAGTAACATTCATAAAAAATTTAGAAGCAAAAATACCAAAATTCAGCAGAAATTTGGCAGATCTTATCAGTGGTAATCAGCCTACCCAACTTTCTTGGTACTGAGGTTTTGTTGTTGTTGTGTAATATGTGGTATGATCATGCTGATTGAATTTGGAGATGAGCCATATCCAGGTTCTATTCAAATAGTTTTAAGAATGTAAATTGGATCCTGTTTAGCTGTGTTGACCTGTTTACACATTCATCTGAATTTTCTATTCAGAATCTGAATGTTTTCAAGTTATTCTTCCAAAAAATACAAAAGGAAACTAGATATTTTCAAGTTTTGATTTACGTTAACATTTATATTTTCTCCAAGGATGTGTAATGATATCATTGTTCTACATCACCTGTGCAGCTTTAAGAGTAGGGAAGACAATAAATGGTGGATACTACCTACTATCCTTTTTGTTATCAAGACACTGCAAGCTGGACTTGTCAACTGGCACGTCGCGAATTTGGAGATCCAGGACTATACGTTATTTAGCCCCAATCCTGATAGATTCTGGGCTATGTAGCTGTCTGCTGCAAGCTATAAATGGCAGAAAGTATCAATTGGTTGATGCTAACAAGCTGCATTCTGTCTCTTGTGTGTAAGCCGAATGCAATTTCTGAATCTGAAGATAAGTGGTATATGACATGGTAGACCTGGAACTTCCTTCTATTTCTGGGAGCTCTCCAGATAGTGCAGATATATGTTAATTATTTTTTGTTCTCAGTTTTGCATCTTGGGTGTGTTGAATAGGTCTGTTGCTCCATGGGATGTAGATTTGTACATTTTCTTTTGTTCAAATTAAATCGGCAAGTCTGAGTGTACAGCAAGAAATCAGTGCGATTGGCACTCTAGTGGTGTACATTCTTGTAAGTAATAGTAAGCTCAATCGATTCAAGTGTAAACAGTTGTTATGAAAATGTATTATTTTCTCCAAGTGACTGTTGTGTTGCAAATTGCCATGGTAATCAACGATAAACAAGGGCCTGCTTGGTTGGAAGCTGAATAGATGCGCCTGAGGAGAAATGCAGCATCGTTGACAACTCTGATGTTCCTTTCTGAGATTATGGTAGGTATGGTACTCATCTCCATGTACGATGTGCGTCCTGGAGATGTTTTTTGAAGCATTAAGGAGACGTCATGAGCATATCCGTCTGTGTCTTTGTGCGAATCTCGTTAACACAGTATCATAAGTAGCGACAACTTGTAAGTATACCAGGAGAAAATTGGGGACAACTACTGAGATTAGAGCAGACCAGGAGGCAAACATTCTGAGATTAGAGCAGATTAAAGGTCCGGAAAGAAGGTGCCAAGTGGAGTTGAAGCCTAGTTATTAGGACCGGACCGGCAATTGAACTGCTGAAGTGCTTGGTTCACTGGTTTGATCCGTTGAACTGCGCGGTTCAAATACCTTTAAGTTTGGACATCTAACACAAGGCTAAGGCTAAGGTTGGTCTGGTGGTAAGCGCTCTTCTTCGGCTGCTCACTGGCAAGGTTCGAACCCTCCTGCTGACAATATTTTCGATGATTTATGCCCGCGCGTGTCTGTCTCTCCTGCGGAAACTGTGCCGGCCGGTTTTCTTTGGTCCAATTGTCAAAAAACCGCCCGGTTTAACGTGAAAACCGCTGGTTTAACCGGATATTTCCGTTCCCGTTTTTTTGGTAGAACCGCCGGTCCGGTCCGATTCAAATAACTAGGAGTTGAAGGGAGCCCAGATAGCGAGATTTGCACTGTTTTCGAAAGAAAACTAGGAGTTGAAGGGAGCCCAGATAGCGAGATTTGCACCGTTTTCGAAAGAAAAAGAAAAAAGTCCTTTAGAGATCCCTCGTATGTCGTTGCAGTTTGACTTTTCATCCCTCACGTATAAAACCGGATATTAATGGCCCTTCAACCTCAAAAAGTGGTTATTTTTTGTCCCACAGCTGTTTTGACGGTGGTTTTGACTGACACGATGAGACGCCAATCGTTATATGTGTCATTGCGTCAGTCTTGAGTGACTAAAATTAAACTATACTGATATTTAAGGTGTCAAATGTAGTTTAACGAAGTTACATGAATTCTTAATACATCAGCCAAACAACTAATAAAGTCTGGACTCAGTAGACTCGTTTGCCACGGAAAGGCCACCTCAAAGAGTGGCTGAGGCTATTCACACTTATCACTCTTTACTCTACTCTCTAAAAGAGAATATTCTGTCATGGTCATCAAGATTCTCTACTCTATATGACTTCTTCTGCACTTGTTTGTACTCTATCTCCACTCTCTGTACCAACCACCAGCTGATGGGTCCCATATTTCAGATTTTTTATTCTTTTTTCCTCCCTCTCCCTCTCTTGTCTCTCTCATCCCCTCCCCTCCTCGCCGGCGCCGCTCCCCTCCGCCATCTCCCCGCCACGGCCGGCGCCCCCCTCCTATCCCCTGCGGCCGGCGTGCCTAATCCATCGAGCGGAATAATCGACGGGGCGTCCAGCGGGGGCGGCGGTAGGCCAGCGCGTGGGCTCCCCGTGGCGGCAGCTCTCCGCGGTGGCGGGCGGGGCTCCCCGAGGCCGACGTGCAAAAATACTACCCGCCCGTGGGCAAGGAGCTCCCGTGGCGGAACAGGGACGGTGGCCGGTGGTAGGGGTGCGGTTCGTCCTCGCGAAGCTCATCGTGGTGGTGCTCGTTGCGACCGGCAGCGAATCAGCGACAATGGCGAACGGCGGCGGTGGCCCGAGGTTCATGCGGCGGAGCTCCTCCAGCGGTCGGTCGAACGAGGACGATAATCGGCGGGATGGAAGAGGCTCGGCGTCGTGAAGCTCGCCGAGGCGGCAGATTTGTCTCTGGCTTTGGATTCCGCTCGCCGCGCCGCCCCGCTCTGGGTTTCCTCCTGCCGCTCCGTGTCATCCTCCGCCAAGGGCTGCCTCGCCGCGGCCGGGGTCTCCTCCGCCACCCCTGCACGTCCTCCGCATCCTCCAGCCGTGCGTCTCTCACCGCAGCGCGCGCCTCGCTCCCGTACCCACCCGTCCTCTACCCGTTCCAGGAGCTCGCCGCGACCGGGGTCTCCTCCTGCCGCTCCGCGTCCTCCTCGACGTCCTTCGCGCCGGGGCACGGCGAGCAGTAGCTGGAGGCCGCACGCGGAGCTCGTGAGGTGGGTGCGGCGGGGGTTCGATGACACACTATGCTGTGCCGGTGCCGCGGAAGGTGGGGAGGAGATGCGGCGGCGGGGAGCAACGGTCAGAGGTAGGGCCCGCGCGTTTTCCGATCCCCTCTCTCGCTCTTGATTTACAGATGCGCCGATCGATTTACAGTTTATCGGAGACTTTCCCGGCTCCCACTGCAGGCCACAAACTGGCTCCCGCATGCCATGCATGCCCGCCCACGTGGCGCATACCGTGCGGGATGCCGGGCGCCCGTGCGAGCAGCAAAGGTGGAACGGGATAAGCTAAAAAAACAAAGGACCAGGACCCGAGGGTCGTCGAAAACAACCTTACCATCTGATCTGATCAGTTCCGATCCCATTCTCTTTCTTGCTTATCCCCAATCTGAACCTCTGATTCTCCTCCTATTACCCTTGTTTATACCCAGTTACTACAAACTCCATTTGTTATTGGGTAAGCAGTTAAGGTTCGTAACATCGGCAAAGCTGCAGCTAGCTGACCAATAATGTCGCAGTTTTATAAAGGATTAAAAACAAAGCTCACCCCATTGTTGATGGTTAAAATGGAAGCTTTCCTCAGTAAACATCTTATCCCTATTTGTATAGTTCAATTCTTTCTTTTATTTTGTAAGTTCAATTATTTTCCTAGCTGATGCATAGGCCTTCTTCATTTTAACCATTAGACAATGCCACACCTTTTTTGCAAAAAAACATAAAAATAAAAATGTCACACTTGAATAACTTGACTACGCTCCAACTTGATCCAAATGTGCACGCCACGTTCCTCTTAAAATCCAGAAAGAGCTATGGAAACATTTCTAGCAGAACTTCTGTAGACGCTAATTCAGCATGTAGATATTTTTGGAATGTCATCTTAATTAGTTTATGAAGCACTTCCATATTTTTATTAGCAAATGGCTTTAACATTTGGAGACATTTTTATTGCAGCATACATACATTAGCGTCGGACCATATTCGGTGAGGGATAATATACTGATTGTTACAAGACACGTGCTTCATTTTTCAACTTGTCAAGGAGCTCGTCGACAGATGAAAGAATGACCCCTGCTTTCCTTTTCGGTGGTTCATTGACCTCAATGATCTCCATGTCTGATCTAATATTTACATTGAGCTCTTCAGGGGTGACCTTTTTAATAACTTTAGATTTTGCCTTCATTATGTTCGGCAAAGTTGCATATCTTGGCTGGTTCAGTCTCAAATCCGTGCTGCAACAAAGATTATAGATGGTTAACACAATTTCTGAAAAGGTTGCCCAAGAAGGTTGTGCACAAGTGTTTCTTCATTATAAAATCAATCCCTGTACTTCCCATGTCCAAGACAGAGAAAGAAATGAAAATAATATATTGAAATGTGTTAGGGGCCCTACGTGATCACTGCAGGCAAATCAATGCAGATGGTTTCAATTCCACCATCAACCTCTCTCTCGACAGTAGCCTTTTGTTTTTCTTTCTCCAATAAAACCTGTCAAATTAATATAGTACCTTAAGACACAATTCTTTTATCAAGCTAAACAAGGGCATAGAAAATCAGATGATGAAACAAAGATAGACCCAGGAAGTAAAGCACAACTGGATAGACGAGAGAATCAAGAATAATCTTAAGTAATAAAAAGGATAAGAAAGAAATTGAGCAGTTAACTAATGTCTTCTTCCTTTGTGGCTCCACCTCATTTTACCAAAAAAGAGGGTACCTGGTATTAATGTGCAAACAGAAATCAATGTTTCTAGGGAGTTAAATGAGGTTCAATAAGGACTTGAAATAGTAAGAACTTTTAGTTCTTACTATAATCTAAAGCACCACAGTTAGTTTGCCAACTAACAGCTAATCGAAATAATCAGAAACGACAATACCTTGGAAGCAAATGTTCCCTGTGGCCACTGAAGCAATCCAGCTAGCATTTGCCCTGTCTGGTTGCAATCGTCATCAATTGCCTGTTATACAGACTAAGAGCATGAGACTATGATATACTCTAATGGTAAACTTGGTGACTCTATATAAAGGGAAGATTATTGCTCTTTTTTCTCATTTATTTGTCATATAAGAAAAAAAAATTCAGTTGTTTTTCTACATAACGAATATGAAGGTCAATGTCCTACTCCCTCCATTCTGAAAAAACTAACGTTTAGGACAGCGACACGGCCTCCAAAACACAACTTTGACCTCTTGTTATTATAAAAATATTTATCAAAGAGTGATATATGTATACTTTTATGAAAGTATTTTTCAAGACAAATCTGTTCGTATAGTTTTCACATTTACAAACTCAACCACTTAAAAGTTATTGATGATTTATATTCCCAATGTTTGACCCAAACATTGTCCTAAACGTTAGTTTTTTGGAATGGAGGGAGTATTTGCTGAAGTCCCAACAGTCAAAATTAAGGGTTGTTCTGCCAAAAGTACAAAGGAGCATCCTCACATCTCAAAACCATACAACATGTGCTTCAGAACAAATACACAATGAATCAAACAAAAGCAGAACAGAGGTCTGAATATATTCAGGCTTCAACTATACTTTAGCTGTGAAAGATTCACATTGGTGTAAATTGAGGAAGGGAGCTATAAAAGTGCTGTAATAACCGAATTGGTTCCACAGATTATCAATTCGAACAACCTTGCCAATGGCGAACAAACTGAAATGCACATTGGATCTCAATGGTGAATAATTGCAATAAATTGTATAATAATCTGCTACCGACTCCTCCCACCTAACACCGCAATCAAGAAACCGTATCTTTCCCCAACCCACACAGATGGAACACCCTAATCTTCAGTCCTCAAATCAAATTAGCAGTGCGCAAGTCAAGATAGCTCGAGCTGATACCTGCTTGCCGAGGATGACGAGGCCGGGCTTCTCCTGGAGCGCGACGGCGCGGAGGATCTTGGCGACGGCGAGCGGGAGGAGCGGCCGCGCGGGATCGGGGTCGTGGAGCACGTGGACGGCGCGGTCGGCGCCCATCGCGAGCGCGGTGCGGAGCGTGTCGGCCGACTGGGCGGGGCCGATGGAGGCGACGACGACCTCTGCGGCGGCGCCGGCCTCGCGGAGGCGGAGCGCCTCCTCGACGGCGATCTCGCAGAAAGGGTTCATGGACATCTTGACGTTGGCCGTCTCCACGCCCGTCCGGTCCGGCCTCACGCGCACCTTCACGGCGTAGTCCACCACCCGCTTCACGGCGACTAGGATCTTCATGTCGGCGGAGGTGGCGGCAGCGGTCCTCCTCCTCTCTCTCTCTCTCTCTCTCTCTCTCTCTCTCTTTCTACTTGGTGGGAGTAGGCAGCAGGGGATGAGCACTGATGGAGCTGCAGTTGCGAGTTCGAGTCTCTCACTACTTCTGACGCAGTCATGACTCATGAGTTGGCCTCTTGCTTCTTTTTGTATTTTGGGTCGGCCTGCGTGCTTTTGGAGCTAATATTGCCACCTCAGATCAGGCCCAATGCGCTGGCAGCAATCCTTAAACCCGTGGTTAGACGAACATATTCTGCGTATGAAGATGAACTAAAAGGGTTCTTATATCAAACGAAATATAACCTTTTTATCAACGAAACCTAATCTTTACCCTAATTAATTTCTCTTATATATATATATTAAAAAACAAGAACAGTTTCCACGCTAGTTTAACTTTTTATCGGTCATAAGACATCAATGTGTGGGCCCTTGTGTCCCCAAAAGTAAACAAAAAGAAGAAACCGAAGAAAACTAGGACCTCAATACATTTGGGCTATGTTTTGACCACAACCAAATTGAAGTCCAAAAAACCGATGGAAACCAAAGTCCATGTTGAAGGACTATTGAAAACCGGGCAACCAGGAAGACTATAGTGCCAACGTGTGGGCAGGTCTAATAACAAAATAAAGTCTAAAAAATATTCCAGTAAAAGATGAATGAAGGGATTTGATGTCCACTAGCTGGATTCCAACAACTTGGCCCTGCATTGTTCCTGATCAAATGCCACACTAATATTTTCTTTAATAACTTAATTGATTCTTTGGTCGGCCTGTCATGTACTCTGGCCAACAGCCACTAAGAGTTCATGCCCAATACATCGCTACGGGTGAGGATATATCGATAAATTAGCGTACCATATATCGAGGCCCATCTGTACGAACATTCAACAAACCACTCCCATGGAGAGAGTAAGAGTTTTGATTAAATAATCAAGTCAAACACACCTAGACAAATCTAGGACGTGAGAGACAAAATAATGTGCCCCGTGGCGCATGGCCTGGATCCTTGTACAACGTCACGGTGAAACTTACCAATGATCCGCGGGGAGACGAAATTGACAGCGGGCCAGCACGAGGCAAGAAAAGGGGGAGACGACAATAAGGAATCACACGGGTGGTGGGGGAATTTGTTGCTGAAGTTGCTCGTTATAACGTTGATTTCCCGTGTCAACTACTCACCGAATAAATGGTATGATCGTGCTAAGAAGATTACTTGCACACACACATAGATCAGAGGGGTCCTAGAAATTGTTAGCAAATAATGCGAAAAATAAGATCGAACACGAGACACAATTTAACGTGAAAAAACCTTTACGGAAAAAACCACGGAAGGCAATCACTATTGGGGAGAGTTTACTAGTAGGATGGTACATGGCTCATCTAAGATGTCTTATCTGTCTTACCCTACCGTCTACGTAGGGCTTACATATATATAGTCGGCTCACGCGCCCGTGCTTCGTTGCGTTGCCGAGGTGGGACTAAACCTTGTGCAATGAATTTGAATCACATCACAACAAACTCCACCTTGAGACAAATTCCCTCCTGTAGACGAATAATAAACCTTTATATTCAAATCTTGAATGCCAATATCCACCGGACTAACCAATGAGTAAGATCACTTGAGTAATCTCCCAACACTTCATAGAAGGAAAAAATTTGAGCAAAGATCCAAACACACAGCTATCAACAATCTGACGAATAATCTGGGTCTTCAACAAATTTATAATCCCAGCCAAAGTCTGAGTCTGTGCAACTGACCTGGCAATAATGCTCAATCATCGAATGACATAAAGTCGCAATATCACCCGTGGTATTAAAATAAATATCCAGTGAAGAACTCATCTCATGGAATAATATATGCTCCATCAGGAACACTAAACTTTGGCAAAACAACACTCTTACAAGAGCAACTAGCACGTGTATCCATCACGTACCATAAACTTGCCAATTGTAGAAGAAACTAAATTCCATGACATGATCAATTACTGTTCCATTCAAACACGGTTCATATGTAGGCATAAATGTGCAACCAACGGAGTTAAACCTTTGAACTAAACCCCTCAACATGAGCAAAGACAACAATAAACGTATTGCTCCCGTAATACAAAACGATGTAGTATCTAGTCAAACAAACCTCCTCTGTTGCACTTGGAATCCTCACCTCGAACTCAATTCAGAGCAAAATTTTCACTTTAAATTAACCAAACCACTAGGGTGACATGAACAATATTGTCAAAACATCGAAAAAAATTAGCTCAAAGTGATTCAATAATAATCTCAATATCTCCTCAAAATCTCAATATGTTTCAGCAACAGAAATCATATCATATATCAAAGAAGCCATATGAAAGAAATAACCAGAAAAAAATAATCTGCTGTAATAATCTAGGTATGTTACTGTGTAAACCTAGCAATAACCTGCAACCTTCTGATAGCTTCTCGTGGATTGGTCTATGACCTCTGGCAAATACAGAATCAGATTCCGTCTTAAACTCTACGTCGACAAGTCTTGCACAAGGTAGCCAATCGCAGATTGATCCAGCTGGCGGCGTGCGATAAACAGGAACGAAACCCTAATTAATTTTTTTTCACATGATCTCGTACCAAGCTCTGATACCACTTGTTAGCAAATAATGCGTAAAAAAATAAGATCGAACACGAGACACGATTTAACGTGGAAAAACCCCTACGAGAAAAACCACGGAAGACAATCACTATTGATGAGAGTTTACAAATAGGGATGCTACATGGCTCATTTAAGATGTCTTATCTGTCTTTCCCTACCGTCTACATAGGGCTTACATATATATATATACGCGCCCGTGCTTGATTGCGTTGCCGAGATGGGACTAAACCTTGTGCAATGAATTTGCATCACATGACAACGGAAATGATCCGGGTAGCACAATCGACATGACTATACAGACTCCAGCGCAAGAACAGAGCGGAGCCGGGCGAACATGCCAAGGACATGACGGATGTGATGGAGTGGCATAGTGTTGCAAGAAGGGCACGTATCTAAGCGTGGACTTCGGTTGCTTTCAGTGCTAATGGAGAGAGAGGAGCTGTGGAGACAAATCGCGAAGAGAGGGATGATTGATGGTGAGGACGATGCGCCAGAGGCATGCACAAAGCTCGGACTCACTATTGGATAGTTGGTGGCAGCCATTGAACGAGGTGGTGGTGTTATGCGGCTTGTTTACATGGAGGCGTGCTGAAATTGATTCTCGCGGTATGAAAAGCACGATATGACAACTTTATGGATAAAAACGTACAAAAATAAATAGGAATGGGAGAGGGAGATTTTTCTGAGAGATAACGAACTGGGCCTTGTGTTTCTTGTTTCCATAGAATTTGATCAAAATATGGTTTGAGTTTACAAATTACGAATTCTGAAATTGACTTAGTGAACATAGAAAGAGAATTTAATGTGAAGGGCAGTATTTAGATTTTGATCTATCTCATAATAACTTCATCCATAGCGCACGAACATATTTCCTAGTCGGTAGACAATTTAGAGATGAGAACCGTAAAAGTACGATGGGTGAATTTTTCACTGTATTTTGTTCGAATTGATTTTAGGTGTTTTCGTCCTAAACCAAGATTTTTTTTCATTTCTCCAGATCTTTTCTTTAATGAATATATGCAAACTGAATATACAAAAGAGATTAAATGTCGGGTTAGGCAGGGTTTGACAAAATGTCTTGTCTGGAATAAAATGGTGTGTCAAGTAATCCTATAAATTTGGTAGAATGAGGTGGTGATGAATCAATCTGTTTCATTTCTTGGGCAAAATAGAAATACGAGAAGTATGAAGGGGATGGACTATCATACATAGTACTCAAACTGAACGAACACCCCTGAGTGAACCCGGACAATTTGTTCAAAGTATTCTATTCGTTGTTGAGGCATCATCGACAACACTGACACATCACAAACCGAAACAGAGGATTGCAGTGATGGCATTTCTGAAACCATGAATGATGGCTTTTCTGTTTTGATTGCTGAGAAAGTGATTTCCCCTGTTCAATATATTGTGGTTCACGAAGTATAACCATCAAGCTGATAACCACAAAATTTCCGTCTATGTTTCTTGCTCTCAAGGATGCTCCAACATAAGCAAAGTGATGCATGTTATAAAGTAAAAACTAATGCATAGCACTACCTTATCTTCAATGAAACCTTAAAATCTCACATTTGAATAGGGCCATCCAGCCGGCAGGTTGCCGCTTCTACTGCAGGTAGACCTCTCAATTAGGGAGGAGTGCATAGCGCATAACGGCGCAGAGGCATGGCATGGTCTCGCTGGTGCGGCTGGCATCAGTGACGATGTAGGGGGCATCCCCTCGTTGGAGGCGTCGTCATGGCACCGGCCCTCTCTCCATCACGCTCCTACACTGATGTGGATCTTTCTGGGTAAAAATCTAGCACCGATTCAATCGGTCATATGGTGATAACATCTGTTGATGGTGTTATTTTCCTTCTTGAAGACGTCGTGTTGGGAGAGTTTTCTAATAATGCGGGTGGTTTGTGCTTCTTTAGCCAGCTGTGAGATGGCCGCGACTGTTCATGTGTGCTAAGAAGGTTGATTGAGGTTGTGATTGAGATCGACTCAATAGATGACCGTTTTTTCTGGCAGCACGATTCCAATATCAAAGTTTCTAAGTAGACAAATGATACAAATGGTTGCTGTTAGATGAAGATAAAGCCACACATTTGAAGCAAATACGTCTTTCTAGCTTTCTTTTGTAGTCTTTTAGTTGTATATTTATTGCTCCTTGATTTGAGATTTTGAGTCTAAAAAATCATGGATTTCTAGCTGTGTATGTCCACTTGCTCATATAGAGTCCGGATTTTATCTATTATAAAAAATCTATTTATTATTTTTATAGTCAAGGAGAACCTGTGTGTTCGAAATGTCTGTACTAAGATTATGCATATAATGCAAACAAGAAACTTAGCATTCTAAGCTTAAGGCTGATCAGAAGTGAAACACTAAATGTCTGAACAGAAGTGTTTCTTCAATGAAACACTAAATATCTCAATTTTCAATAAATGCTTAAGGCTGATCACATATTGTTTATTGCTTTTACTGTGAAACAGAACCTGTATTCAAAAGCCCTTTACTACAAAGAAACAGATAACGCTGACAAGAAACATAGTATTACTCCACCGATTTTACAAAAGTAGTGCCAAAGAGAAGGAACAAATATGCAATTTCTACCTGCCGAACGAATGTGTTTCTGACACTCCCTGTCCTGGTGAAGAGGTGCAATCCAACTCCGGAAACCATGGTATCCTGCAACACTGTTGTACATTCTAAGCTTTGATCACTGGAGGCTTTCGCACCTTGGTAGCCTGTTCAAACGCATAGGCCATCTCGATCAGCCTCGGTTCATAACCCTTGAGCCCACCAAAGCAAATGCCAAAGGGGACACCCTTCTCATCATACCCAGCAGGCACTTCGATGCCGGGGAGACCACCGTAGGCAAGCACGGTGGCGACACTCGAATCAGGTGTGAAAATTGCATCAAGCTGGTGCTTCTTCATCAGTTTTTCCAACCCATTTGCGGACAGTTCGTTCATGTGATGTATTGCAGCTCTCTCCCGTGGGCCAATGCCGGTGGTGCTTTCAGATAACAACAGAAGCTGCTGTCCGTACTGTTTGAGCTTCTCCTGCAGTCGATGAATTCGATGTTTATCATTTTTTCTTCTGAAGCAAACAGAATTTATGTTACTCAATGATAAACTTACTCTCAGGAGTCAGCACTGCAAGTCTGAAATTAGTGATTTGTATCCTTGAGAAAGTACAGCGGGCATATGTAAGTTTAAATGTGTTTGGAACTAACCTCCACAGGATGCGCATTGTTGAATGCTATGATTTCAGCAAGGGAACGGACAGGAGAGTACGACAAATTAGACAAGTAATTGTTCAGGTTGAACTTGAACTCTGCTGGTGCCGCAGCCAGGAATCCGCTTTTAGTAATATTCTGTATGATACTCAAATTTGCTATGTCCAGATTTTCTATCACAGTCGCTCCGTGTTTCCTACAAAACAAGAGCAGATGCCTAGCGGTTAAAATACCGCTAATTGAGTTGACTTTGGACCCCCAAAAAATGATTGTTTCAATTCTTTTCTGATCAGTCAATGATTTTAATTGAGTAGTAGTAGAAGCTTGTGTTAGGGAACGTAACCTTTAAGAACAATTTATTACTGGTAGTTGCAAGTCAAAGTCAGTTCCAAAATACCACCTCAATAACTACTCATTTCACAACAAGTTTGTGAAAAGAAGCTGCTACTCTAACTAAAATAACTAGTAGGCAACAAGAGTATAAAAAAGGCCGGGTTTGTTGATGAATTCATAAATCACCTCAATGTGTTGATGTGCTTCTTGTACACTCTGTACTTCACTGTTCCATTTTTGGAATTGAAAAAGCCATTTGGTATACCAATTCTCTTGCCACATAACCCGTCAACCTTCAAAAACTGCTTGTATCCGCCTTTAGTGGTTGTTTGGATAACATTTTTTTTGACTTAGTTTTAACAAAACAGGTTTTAGGAGGATTTTTAGGAAAACTTGTTTTACACTGTTATTCTGTTACCGGTTGATTTATGTGTCACGTTGTTTGGATTATTTTAACTAAAGCTTGTTTTCGTTAATTATGCATTGCATGGTGTTGACACAGAAACGCGCCAACAAACTTGAGATCGATCAAATGCGCAGCACGGCCGTCACAACGGCCAACACCCGGCTCCCCTCAGGAAAACCGGTCTGACCGGTTAACAGAACCGGTCTGACCGCTTTGAAGCCTCGAGACCGGTCTGACCGCTTTGATGAGTCGGTCTGACCGCTTTTCGTCGGGAAGTCGTGAAGACCTAGAAACTCAAGCTCGGGAGGGACCCCGTCGGAGCTCAAGCTGATCTAGGGTTGTTCTAAGGTCGGCAGGCCACCTAGAACGCCTTTGAACGCCGTGGAGACGAGCAAAGAACAGAGTATGGGGGTTGGAAAAGATTAGGGTTTGAGAGATACACAAATAGAAGATAAAAGTGTTTGATTCGATTGGGAATATCTCAATCGGCCGTCTAGCCTTTATATTTATAGGCCGGGGAAGTCTTACCCCTTTCGAATAGGTTACAATATGGAACTAAAACTCGGAATCCTAATCCTACTCGAATTACAGAACGAAACCGGTCTGACCGGTTTGGCAAACCGGTCAGACCGGTTTGGCCTTGGGCCCAATTTGAGTGTCAACACATGCCCCCCTGCGTTTTTAGTGAACTGGAGAACTAAAAAGCAAGTAAATACAACTCAGGAGCTAAAAATTTATACTAAGGGCGATTTTTACCAATATATCGGCCATTGATCTTCACGCATCTTGCCAAACACTTGGATAGAATTTCTTCAGATATCTCCCGTTGATAGCTTTAGGCAAAGGATCTCCCTTTAGTGTCTCCAACATGTAAGAATTTCCAAAGATGACTTTGGTAACTCTATAAGGCCCTTCCCAACTCGGTGACCATTTACCAAACTTGTTGCTTTTTGATCCAATAGGCAAGATCGTCTTCCAAACAAGCTCACCAACTTGAAAATATTTGCCCCGTACCTTCTTGTTGTAAGCTTTAGCGACTCGAAGCTTATCCTTCTCAATTTTCTTCAAAGCCTTTAATCGCTTGTCGGTTACCTCATCAATATTGTCTAACATCAAGTTATGGTAATCAACAGCATCAAGGTCGTTTTGCTTAGCCAATCTATAAGCGTCCAGATTCACCTCAACAGGTAAAACGGCCTCTTGACCATAAACAAGCTCAAAAGGAGTAACTTTAGTAGCACCATGTCTAGATATACGATGAGCCCATAATGCTTCAGATAAAACTTCATGCCATCTTTTAGGATTTTCAGCTACCTTTTTCTTGATTAATTTAATCAAAGTTTTATTACTTGACTCGGCTTGTCCATTAGCCTGAGCGTAATATGGAGATGAATTGAGCAACTTAATTCTATAGGATTCGGCGAATTCACGTACCTCCTTAGACATAAAAGAAGTACCTTGATCTGTTGTCAATGTTTGAGGAATACCGAACCTATGAATAATATTCTGAGTAACAAACTCAATCACTTCTTGATGCGTCATATTCTTCAAAGGAACCGCTTCAGTCCACTTAGTAAAATAATCTGTAGCAACCAATATGAAACGATGTCCTTTTGACGATGGAGGATTAATTTGTCCAATAAAATCCAATCCCCAACCCCGGAACGGCCATGGTTTAATGATAGGATGCATCAATGCAGCAGGAACAAGTTGCAAGTTACCAAACTTCTGACATTCTTCACATCCTTTGTAATATTTAAAACAATCTGCCGTCATAGTAGGCCAATAGAAACCGGCTCGTCTAAGTAACCACTTCATCTTCGGAGCCGATTGATGCGTACCACAAATTCCTTCATGGACCTCAGCCATGGCAACCTTGGCTTGATCCAAGTCAAGACATTTTAACAACAAATCTTCGGCGTTTCGACGATAGAGTTCATCGCCAAGTAAAATATACTTAAATGATATTCGCCGAATATTTTTCTCTGCACCACGACCAGGATCTTTCAAATAAGTGATAATAGGCACTCTCCAATCCTGATCTTTAACTTTGGATTGATTAGCATTATCCAAAGTATTTTCGCTTCTGTCAGGGGACAAAGCGGTCTGACCGCTTTCAGAACCGGTCAGACCGGTTCTGGCAGTACAACCGGTCTGACCGGTTTCTGAAACCGGTGTGACCGGTTCGTCCAGAACCAGAATCTCGGCTTTTGTTCGCATCGGTTTTTGGAGATAGAAATATTTCTTTGCAACCATATAACCAGATGCTTTCTGAGCCAGAGTATTTGCCTTATCATTATCTTGTCTCGGAATATGTTTGATAGTAAATTCATCAAAAGAAGCAATGATATCGAGACATCTATCAAGATATGCATTTAATGAACCGTTATAACATTGGCATACCTTTGATACTTGATGTACCACCAGGAGCGAATCACCAAAAGCTTCAACATGTTTTACTCCCATGTCTTGCAAAAATTCCAAGCCAAATAGAAGAGCTTCATATTCAACTTGATTATTGGTTCGCTTTTCTTCCAATCGGTTTGAGAACTCAAAAACGGCGCCACTTGGAGAAATCAAAACAGCACCAATTCCTTGCCCATCATTGCAAACCGATCCATCAAAGTATAGCTTCCATGGTGTACAAGTAACATAACCGACGTCGAACTCACAAGTATCATTAATCCGATGTTCAACAATAAAATCGGCCACAATTTGTCCTCTCATTGATTTCAAAGGTTCACAAGTCAAATCATACTCAACCAAAGCATAAGCCCACTTGCCGACTCTTCCACTAGATATCGGCTTTTGCAACATATGTTTAATCACATCGGTTTGGCACAACACGATGCAAGTACTAGATAGTAGATAATGCCGCAATTGAGTACAAGCATGATACAAGGATAAACATAGCTTCTCAATGAAAGTATACCTTATTTCTGCATCAATGAGCCGTCGGCTTACATAAGCAATCACATACTCTTTGTTGCCGATTTCTTGAGTCAAAACAGCTCCAATAGTTCTATCTTCAGCCGCCACATAAAGTCTAAATGGAACTCCTCGCTTAGGCGCCCGAAGCACCGGTGGTGAAGACAAGTATTCTTTGATCTTCTCAAAAGCCTCTTGCTGTTTTGCCCCCCAGTTAAAATCGGCTTCATTCTTTAACCGAAGTAAAGGAGTAAAAGCATCAACCTTTCCAGACAAGTTAATTATAAACCTTCTCAAGAAATTTACCTTGCCTAGAAACCTTTGCAAGTCCTTCTTGCAAATAGGAGCTTCGACTTTCTTCATAGCTTCAATTCTCTTGGGATCAACTTCTATGCCGTTCTCATGAATAACAAACCCAAGAAACTTCCCAGCCGAAACACCAAAAGCACATTTGAGTGGATTCATCTTTAAACCATACCGCCGCATTCTTTCAAGAGCAAGTCTTAAATCGGCTAAATGAGAATCTAAGCCATCCGATTTAACTACAATATCATCAATATATACTTCCACAATAACACCAAGTAAATCATGAAAGATTAAATTCATAGCTCTTTGATAAGTTGCACCGGCATTTTTTAATCCAAAGGTCATAACTACCCACTCAAATAAACCAATAAATCCCGGACATTGAAAAGCCGTTTTGTGCATATCCTCTTCGGCCATGAAGATTTGATTATATCCGGCATTACCATCAAGAAAACTAACAACACGATGTCTAGAAGCTTCATTAATTAAGACATCGGCTACAGGCATGGGATATGAATCTTTTGGAGTGGCTTTATTAAGATTTCTAAAATCAATGCAAACTCTAAGTTTTCCCGAATCTTTCTTTTCAACGGGAACAATATTAGAAATCCACTCCGCATAACGACAAGTCCGAATAAAACCAGCATCCAATAAACGATTAATCTCTTCTTTTATTCGGTCATAAATAGCGGGATTAAAACGTCTAGCCGATTGTTTAAAAGGTCTAAAACCGGCTTTTATTGGTAAACGATGCTCAACTAAGTCACGACTTAAACCAGGCATCTCACGGTACTCCCAAGCAAAACAATCGACATACTCTTTCAACAAATTTATTAATTCGGCTTTAAACTCAGCCGATAAATTTTTGTTTACAAAAGTAGGTCTAGGAATAGTACCATCACCAATATCTATTTTTTCTAAAGGATCAGCTGATGTAAAACCCTGACCCAATTTGTCCATATCACCAAGATCTTCAATAGCTTCAAACATGCCGGCCGAATGAGCTCGATGATGATCAATTCGGTCTTGAAGCCACTGGTCAGACGCAAACCGGTCTGACCGGTTCCCAGAAGCGGTCTGACCGGTTTGACTCGATCGGCGCTGTTCAGACCCAAACCGGTCTGACCGGTTTCCAGAAGCGGTCTGACCGGTTTGTCTCTGTTGATTTTGTTGCTCCATTAATTACAATAAGTAATTCAACCGATTTTCCATCGGCTTTAATGTAGCAGGAACAAAACCATCCTTGGTGCAACTGATCAACTCATAGTCGGTCAAATCCATGCCCGACAAACATTGAACCTTTTCATTTGCACTAAGAGAGTCGGAATCGGCCGTTGCAACAAAGGAAGAATTGTCACCATGGACAACTTCAACTTCATCGCCGATCCACTGAATAAGATATTGATGCAAGGTAGACGGAATACATTTATTCGCATGAATCCAATCTCGACCAAGGATTAAACTGAAGTTACCTTGCACTTCAGAGACGAAGAAAGCCGTAGCAATAGTCTTGCTCCCGATGGTCAATTCCATAGAAGCCACCCCCTTGGCACCAATGGGATCACCTCCACCAACTCCACTGACCGTCATGTTTGTCTTGATCAGTTCTTCGTCTTTCCCGCCAATCTTCTTATAGAGAGAGTATGGCATGAGATTCACAATGGCTCCACCATCAACCAACATACGAGAAATTGGCTTCCCGTTGATGTGCCCTCTCATATACAAAGCCTTGAGATGATTTTCTGATTCACTAGGTTTCTGAAACACAGCATCTCGAGGCCCAAGTTGAAGATGAGAAATTTCCTCCTCTGGCACGACATAATAATCAGAAGACAAATAGACAACATTAATTTCCATGTTGTCACGTTCTGGAGAAGGCTCAAAATCAACTAATTCTTCATCTTCAACCACGGAAGGAATTGACGGAATAGCATTAATGGTTGAAGTAACTTTGGCCCCTGCCTCTGTCGACAAACCGGTCTGACCGGTTCCAGAAACCGGTCTGACCGCTTCTGCAGCGGTGGGCTGATCAGAACCGGTCTGACCGGTTTCTGAAACCGGTCTGACCGGTTGTGCTGCTGGCTGCACAACTCGCCAGGTCTTGATCTGAGGAATCATGGGTCTATACTTGTTGAAATGTTCATCCCTCAGCTTCTCGGCTTCCTGTTCCCTCTTCTCTTTGTTTCTCAAGCGCTGAAGTTTCCGCTTCTGTGTATGAGTCAACCCAGAAGGACACCATCTTGGTTGGAAAACTTTCTTTACGCCCTTGCTGCTGCTGGCCTCATGATCATTAGCTATGACCGGCCTTTTGGCTGGAACAGGAGCCGAATCTCCAATGACTATCGGCTTTGTACCCAAGTCTTGTATAGCCACTGGAATCTCGCCAATTTTTATAAATTTACTGGCTTGGGCTTGCATATCCTCCTTTTTCTCCTTGATACGGTATTCTTGCTTAGGAGGAACATGAATGTGTGGCTCAGACCGAAACCGGTCTGACCGGTTCATAGAACCGGTCTGACCGCTTTGAAAAGCGGTCAAGCGACCTGGTTCGTACGAGCTTAATCGGTTATGCACCGAATTTCCAATAGCACCACCACGACGTTTATAATCTGTAGGACTGTTCCATCGCTGTGGTGACCTCTGTCTCTTTTTTGTCGGCCGATCAACTTGAACGGCCTTTGTGTACTTGTTCATGAGCTGCGAAAAAGTAGGTCCTTGCTTCAGAACCCTCCCTTGAATCTTTGGCTCATTGAATTTCCAAGTACCCACTTCCGGGCGCTTAGGCTTGAAAGTTCTTGGACGGTCTGGAGACAAACCGGTCTGACCGGTTTGAGAAACCGGTCTGACCGGTTTCGCCTGGTTAGCGGACCGATTCTCTTCCAAAGAACTTCCTTGCCCCCCGGGTCTTGATGTGTTAATTGTAATTTTCAGAGACTCTTTTCCATCAAGAGTCCTCCCAATCATCACTGTTCTGGCCGGAACTTTGTCATTAACTATTTCCGGCCTCGGATCTCCAATCACCACGTTCTTCCCTTTAGCTCCATCGGCTTGTTCTGGCCGAATCAGCATCTTGGTGTTCACATCCAAGGTATGAACAGGGAAAGGAGCCTTGTCAACTTGCATTTCAGCGAGCACTAATCGACCTTCATTAAGGGCCGATTGTACCTGTCGTCGAAAAACATTGCAATCATTTGTTGCGTGAGAAAAAGAATTATGCCATTTACAATATGCACGATTTTTCAATTGATCGGCTGGTGGAATTGCATGAGAAAGTTTAACAAATCCATTCTTAAGCAATTCATCAAAAACACGATCACATTTGGCTACATCAAAAGTAAATTTTTCTTCTTGCCGATTTTTCTGGATCGGCTTTAATGAAGGACAAGAACCAGGTTTACTTTTTGATGACCAAACAAATTCTGCAGCATAAATTTCTTTATCATCGTCCGAACTATCAGAATCATTATCAATAATATGCACATTCGAACGATGGGGTTTAGCAGATTCTTTTGCATTTTTAAATTTCAATTCTAGACTCATGGCCTTCATTTGCAAGTGATTAATAGTGAGAAAATCAGAACCTTCTAACTTTTCCTTGTAATGAGACCGTAAGCCCACAAAAGCCAAATCTGCTAAATCTTTTTCAGAAACAGTTATGTTAAAGCATCGGTTCTTAACATCTTTAAATCTTTTAAAATAATCAAGAACCGATTCCTCTCGGCTTTGCTTAACCGATGTTAAATCAGATAACTTAGCCTCATTTTCTCCGCTAAAGAAATGATCATGAAATTTACGCTCCAATTGAGTCCAATTTTGAATAGAATTAGGAGCAAGCGAAGAAAACCATGAAAAAGCAGTTCCAGTTAAAGATAATGAGAACAACCGTATACGCAATGCCTCATAAAATGATGCCTCTCCTAATTGCAAAACATATTGACTAATGTGTTCCCAAGGAGTTCTATTATCTTCACCACTGAATTTAATAAAATCAGGAACACGCCAACCATTAGGATAAGGAACTAAATCAAATTCAGGCGGATACGGTTTCTGATATAAGCGTGAACTACCCAATTCAAGCCCGAGTCTTGTTCTAAGAGTATTTGCTATGTCTTCTTTGAACTTGGCTAGCTCGGCTTGGTAATTCCCGTCACCTCTGTTTTGTGGAATGCGGGGAACACCATATGTTGTGTTATAGGAAGTATTCGGAATCGGCGCGTGAAACGAGCCAGATCCGTGGGGTATACCTCCTGGAACCGTAGTGCGTGGAACAGTAAAAACAGGACCAGAACTAGTAGTATTTGATAAAACCATTGCACTAGTTGCCCCCGAACTCATGGAACCGGCCTGACCGCCATTGGGCGGCAAACCGGTCTGACCGGTTATACAAACCGGTCTGACCGGTTCGGGGACCGAACCAGGGTAAGGTGTTTGACCCGCATAAAAATTCAACGGCATGCCCACATTAGGATCTAAAATATTTTCTGGCATGCCTGATGAGCTAGGAGTTGAGTTAGGCAATTCATTACATCCTACATTATTTTTACCCTTATCAGAATTACCCGACATATTAGCAATCAACTCACTAGTAACAGTTTGTGCAGCAAGTAATTTATCATCCATCATGCGAGTAATTTGCTGCATCAAGTCAGAGGATTCGCCAGTTACCTTAGGAAGTTCTTCAACTTGGTCGTTTGCCAGCTTGAAAGCCGGCATGACGAATTCCTCTACCCTCTTGACAAGGCCACCGCGATCTTTCTTGAAGCCCTTCAGGAATTGCGTCCTGAAGTGCTCCTCAGCGATCAGGTACCGCTTCCGCTCCTCGTCCGTGAGCTCTTCCATCGTCGCGGCGATGATGTTGTCCTTGTCGAGGTCGCACGTCGATCCAGACATGATTGGAGTAAATATAATCGGTTGTGGCACCAGATTAATCTTCCCCAGCGGAGTCGCCAAAAAGTATGTTGACACAGAAACGCGCCAACAAACTTGAGATCGATCAAATGCGCAGCACGGCCGTCACAACGGCCAACACCCGGCTCCCCTCAGGAAAACCGGTCTGACCGGTTAACAGAACCGGTCTGACCGCTTTGAAGCCTCGAGACCGGTCTGACCGCTTTGATGAGTCGGTCTGACCGCTTTTCGTCGGGAAGTCGTGAAGACCTAGAAACTCAAGCTCGGGAGGGACCCCGTCGGAGCTCAAGCTGATCTAGGGTTGTTCTAAGGTCGGCAGGCCACCTAGAACGCCTTTGAACGCCGTGGAGACGAGCAAAGAACAGAGTATGGGGGTTGGAAAAGATTAGGGTTTGAGAGATACACAAATAGAAGATAAAAGTGTTTGATTCGATTGGGAATATCTCAATCGGCCGTCTAGCCTTTATATTTATAGGCCGGGGAAGTCTTACCCCTTTCGAATAGGTTACAATATGGAACTAAAACTCGGAATCCTAATCCTACTCGAATTACAGAACGAAACCGGTCTGACCGGTTTGGCAAACCGGTCAGACCGGTTTGGCCTTGGGCCCAATTTGAGTGTCAACACATGGGAAGTCAAATCTTATCTCCGATGCATACACCTGCGCACAAAAAAAAACAGGAACAGAACCGAGAAAACAACGGATGGCCGGAGGCTAGGGGAAAAAAGGAGTTGATTCGTTAGCAACGCGGATCAGTTTTGTTAAAATCGACGAATACTCGTTTTTGTTAAAACTCAATATCCCGGTTTTACAGAAACCAAGTCCACCGTGTACCCAAGTTAGTTGAGGTATCCAAACAAAGTTTTTGTGGTGGTTAGGCTAAAACTGATTTTATAAAATCTCGTTTCCATTAAACTCATCATCCAAACAACCCCTTAGGGATGTACTTAGACGCTGCCTTTGTTGCTGCAGCGTCCAGAGCATCGTAACCAACAATAGCATCCAGCACGTGGACAGCATCCGCTACCGTGCGACATAGCGGTCTGCATTGAAGAGCAAAATCAACGTTTTTTTGTACACTTATATGTCGTTTCGGAAAATAACAAGGAACTAAAATCTAGGCCATTTTTAGTTTATTGTTCTTTTTTTCTTGACATGTTAAATTCCAAATGGTTGCCAAGAACAGGAGCTCGGTCTAGAACCCATAGATATTTATTTAAAATGTCAAAGTAATTTGCAAGTTGAACATCCATTGTTTACTCTTAGACTGACATACCCGACAGTGTCCTGCCTAAGAGTGAAGGGGATGACGCCGGACCGGCTTGTCAACCCAGCCGTGGGCTTTATCCCGACCACCGCATTGACCGACGCCGGGCAGAGTATGGACGCCATGGTCTCCGTCCCCAGCGTCACCGCTGCCATGTTCGCCGCCGCGGCTATGGCCGAACCGGTGCTCGCTTGGCACGGATCCACCGTCAGCACGTACGGGTTCTGCACCATGAATGACAAAGCTTCCAGTAATCAAGACGGCAAGAGTTCAAGGATTAGCAGGAGCAGGGAGAAAGGAGAGACTGAGAGAGGCCCTGAGATGCCATTCGAGCATATACCATGGCTTGTCCGCCGCGCGCGCTCCAGCCGTCGAGCCCCGCGGCGCTGCGGAAGTTGCCCCACTCGGGGAGGTTGGACTTGCCGAGCACGACGGCGCCGGCGCGGCGGAGCCTGGCCACCACGCCGGCGTCGCGCTTCGCCACCGAGCCGAGCAGCGCGAACGACCCCGCCGTCGTGTTGAGCCGGTCGCGGGTCGCGATGAGGTCCTTGACCAGCACGGGGACGCCGTGGAGCCCCTCGGCGGCGGCGGCGCGGCGGTGTCCGCCGGACGACGCCCGCTCGGCGTCCGCGCGCGCCGCGTCGCGGAGCGCGTCGGGGTTGACCTCGATGACGGCGTGGAGCTGCGGGTTGAGGCGGGCGATCTGGCCGAGGTAGTAGCGGACGAGCGCCGTGGATGTGAGGCTGCCATTGTTGAAGCCGCGGTGGATGCTGTCGATGGTGGCCTCCTCGAACTGGAAGCCGCATACGCCACCGGCGGCGAGCGCGGTGACAGAGACCGCAAGCAGCAAGCGCAGGCAAGCCATAATGCTGCCTGTGCTGATTCTGTTGGTTTATTACCTCAATCGCTTACTGAATGATCTTGCATGTTTATGTTCGAAGAGCGCTTATATATACACAAGTTAAAAGTTCGTGTCGTTAACTACTCCACTTCGATACAGCCCGCCCTCTGATTACTTTTATGTTTTTACCGGGGAAATGGGTCTCCCATTGTTTTTGAAAGGAATACCCTGTGTTTCACTTCTTTCAGTGCTAGAGGCGTGAAGGTACGACTCCACGCGAGTAGCTTAAATTGTGAGAGACATCAGCGTACGGTTTCAACAACTAATTGTAGATGAGTTGTTAAG
Organism: Echinochloa phyllopogon; assembly: GCA_033239725.1. Classification (NCBI taxonomy): domain Eukaryota; kingdom Viridiplantae; phylum Streptophyta; class Magnoliopsida; order Poales; family Poaceae; genus Echinochloa; species Echinochloa phyllopogon. Next base: position 8,124,510 of record BTCW01000016.1, on the reverse strand, counting down.
TTTTTTTTAGAACCGGCTAATCAGAGTTCAAATCTTTATTTTAGGATTTAACCGTGTCTATTTTTTCAGTAGTAGATGATACCCATCGACAATGAGACGTCTATGATGATTTTGTTAATCTTGACATCTGTCGGTCCAGTCTCCGGTGATTTTGTTAATCTTGACATCTGTCGGTCCAGTCTCTCGGAGGTGTTCATACGGTAGAGTTTACGTGCGTATATTTATAGGGCTGAGTGTCTGTATACTGGTCTTACGTACAAAAAAGCCTAGCAATTAATGTTTAAATTTTGATATCCACGGACTTAGTCGAGAATATATGCATGCCGTGGTGTGTGTACATGCACGTGCTTCCTCGTTGTTGTTTGCAAGGCGTGATCCAAACTTATAATATTGTTAGCCAATATTTTTATAACTCTATAATATAAATTTGAAAAAAATTAGATTTATAATTGAATGTACTCTCTAATAGTTAGAAGTTTATAACGAAGAAAAACTTGTAATAATAAATAATATAAGATAAGATAAATAATTAAGTGTGATTCAGAATACGGTGCTAAGTCTGACAATGCTTTACAAATATAAACGGGAAAAGTAATCCTTAAAAAGCGCTTAAACAAGAATTTAAAGGGAGTCACTGATACATATCGACAAAGTCAGACTAGGATATACGTACGACACTCACTTTTTCCATTTCCACGTGCACGAAAATCAAATTGCATGTGCCGCCCACTTTAAATACCACGCATTGCCGCAGCTGGGTTTTGGTCCGATGAATTACACCATTTATTTGCCGTTCAGCCATGATGACGTCTTGCTACAAAGCCTACAGCCGGCCCAACGAAAACGTGAATCGGTGAATATATGTCAACCTCGTCGCGGTCAAAAGATAATTAGCAGATGATACCATACCAAGTGGCGGCATTTTTTCTTACCCCTGCAACCCATATCCATGGTATGACATGAAAATATAATTGTCGGTGTTCGGATTGACTGCCCGACACTGACTAGAACGAATGCGCTGCGTCCACTCTCTCGATGGTTGGTGCTCAGGCTAATACAATGGCACGGGGTTTATCCTGGTTCCGGCCGCAGGGCCGTACGTCCAGCAAGAGGGGTGCACGGACTGTATTACTTCACACTGGGGTGCCTGTAGTAGGGGTTTACAAGCAAGGTGGGAGAGGAGATAGAATCCCCAAGTCCTAAGGGTGTCGAATGGTGGTGTCGTTGCTCCGGTCGCTTGTTGCTGGTCTATCGTCTATTGCTTCTTGTCGCCGGCCCTTGGCCGAGGCTCTACCTCCCCTTTTATAGTCCAATGAGGGGCAGAGATACATATGTCACATATTTAAATCTACTGTCATCGGGCACTGGAGAGTGAGGCGCTGGGTGTGGCTGTCGTCCTACGGATCCTTTTACCCGGCGCAAATCGCTGAGGCTCTGCCAGCTCCAGTGCACGGCGTGGTGGTTCCTGTAGGAAGTACGTATCCCTGTGCTTGTCCTGGGGCGTCTTCGAGGCGTCGTGCTGACCGGCGTCCATGTCCAGTTGCCGCCCGTACACTCATTCGAGGGTTCTCCCGTACCCCATCGAGGGCTTCGCCAGGAGATCAACACGGGAGTAGGCGGTACATGAGCGCCGGAGTTGGTGGCACAGGGTTGCACAAAGCCTTGTGTCACACCCGGTTTTGGGGAGAAAACCAGATGCTTTTCATATGTGTGCCAGGATAAAAAATTCACACATACGATAGACGTCATGAGTGAAATATCATAAGACAGTGCATAAACGAATAAAAGAGTTACTGTATCATTATTACACTCCAAGACATAATTCTTTAACGAAAAGGTAAAGCGAGTAGCTAGCAGCGGATAATCCATCAACTCCACAGGCAGTTGACTGGTGAACACATACGCCTAGTACTCCTGGAAATCCTCTGGAAACTCTTCCAATTCACCTTGGTCTGAACAGCGTTGCGTAAAGCAAGGATGAGTACAGTTATGGTTGGTACTCAGCAAGTATAGAGTAAATAAATGACATGCAAGGCTAAACAAGGATAAAGCTGACATGGTTTGACTGCATTGAGCTTTTAGTGGGTCAATATTTTAATCATTAATTAACAAGTACAAGTTTATACCATCCCAAATTAAACATTACACAATAACATGTTTAGTAAACAAAGAACAACAATTTGATGTCATCTTCGAATAATTAATTATTCGAGGATCCAGGCTGCTCATGACCGTGAGCAACTGTTATAACAGTTTTACACTCTGCAGAGCTTGTACACTTTCACCATAAGTCGTGTTTTCCCACTCATGCCTGAGGGAGCCAACCTCATAACAACACAAAAGTGTGTGGCTTGGGATACACTACGAGGCCTTTACAAAGATTCCCTAATAAGTGCAGCCCGCTAAGGTTTCAAAATCCAAGCAAAGCATAACCCTCCCTAATAAGATCCGTCTCTTAGCTAAGCCCACAGCTCAAGAGGACCGGGCTATACCTCATCGAAGTCTCCCCCACTTGCCCTTCCGGTAAGACATGCACATATTAGAGTTTCTAATTAGTCAGCCAAGATCAGAGCACGTTGATCTTATGGTTGTACTGTTTTCCTGGGTGGTCACTCCATGTTCCATTTAGCATATGATCTTGAGTTAACAGTATATGAACATGAAGTAAATCCAGTTTAATAATTGAACCCAAAGTTTACCATGCCCAAGTTCAGCAACTAAGCAATATTCTACCCAACAAAAGCAAAACTCCCAGGTGCAACAAGGACAAGGGTAAAAGACTTGGAACTCCTTAACATAGGACCCATCAAATTAATGCAATTGCGGAAAAGTAAAGTGTATCATTTATTAAGTGAATAATAGGACCACAAAGATATGATAAAAAATACACTTGCCTCCTCCAAAGCCTTGCTGCTCAGAGTCGTCCTCGAACTGCTCTTCGAATCCCTCGAACGGCGTGGCTTCTAAACGTACCACACAAGCACATACAAGAGAGCAAAACAAAACAATAAGAAACAGTACACCAAATAGTAGCAACAGAACTAAACAAGGCTATAAAATTAATCTATACGGTACAAGCATCACACGAGCGAAAGAATCACTAAAATCGGATCTAAAACGTGAAAGATAAGGCTAAAACAAGTTTCAGGGACCTATTTCCAAAGGAGGACACCCGGCTTAGGAACGGAGGGCAAGGATGCTTCGGGGAAGGCGCACGAGAAGTCCACGGTGCGTACGGGGGTCGAAGGAAGGAAATCCGGCGCGGCGGAGGGATTCCCGAGCTCGGCTCGGATTTGGTCGGGAGGACGGGGATGACCCCGACAGGTGGGGTCCTCCTGTCGGTGAGAGCAAGGAGGGGAGGAGCGAGTTGGACCGCGGAAAGCTACTGGGCCGGGGAAAAGGACTCGGCCCAAGCTGAGGTTAAGCGACCGACGAAAAGATCGAGGACCGGAAACGGACTGGACCGAGAGTTGAGGGGGCGAAACTGAACTTTAGCAAAAACAAACAAAACTAGAGACTTTCAGTTTGAATTTAAATGAAATTTAAATTCAAACCAAAGAGTAGCACAAAAATAAAAGTGCACCAGCATGTAATGCAACAGTCACTTATTTTACTAAAATTTATTTAAATGATATTAAATATTTTAGAGCCTAGAATAAATTCCAATTAATGATAAAAATTTTATTTGACCCTTAAATAAATCCTAGAAAATTCTAATAATTTACTATGATGAAAATTTGGGTATTACAAACCTACCCCCCTTAAAGAGAATCTCAGCCTCGAGATTCGGATGAATTTGCAAAGAGCTGGGGAAATTCTGTCATCAGTTCATCCTCTCTTTCCCAGGTAGCCTCATCCTCTGCGTGGTGACTCCATTGCACCTTACACATTTTTACAACTTTACTCCTGGTGACCCTCTCTGCTGTTTCCAATATTTTAATCGGTTGCTCGGTGTACGTCAAGTCATCCTGTACGTTCAGTTCTTCTAGGGGCAGCTGTTCTTCGAGAACTCTGAGACACTTTTTCAACTAAGATATGTGAAACACATTATGAACATCTGACAACTGGGTTGGTAGCTCCAACTGATACGGTACCTCTCCTCTTCTCTCCAAAATCTTGAAGGGCCTATGTAGCGAGGGGCTAACTTTCCTTTCACCTTGAACCTCCGCAGTCCCCTTATAGGAGATACCTTCAGATACACAAAATCTCCTACTTCAAAGGTCAACTGTCTCCTTCGATTATCGGCGTAACTCTTCTGCCTCGATTGAGCAACTCTAAGATTTTCCCTGATGATCTGGACCTGTCTTTCTGCCTCATTGATAATTTCTGGCCCAAACATATGCCTCTCTCCAGTCTCATTCCAAAACAATGGGGTCCTGCATTTCCTTCCATACAGGGCTTCAAAGGGCGCCATCTGGATGCTGGCTTGGTAACTGTTGTTATAAGAGAACTCTGCGTATGACAAACTCTTATCCCAACTCCTCCCATACTTCAGAGCGCAGGCTCTCAGCATATCCTCTAGTATGTGATTCGTCCTTTCCGTCTGACCATCTGTCTGAGGGTGATAAGCAGAGCTAAAATTCAATCTTGTATCCATGGACTCATGCAATTGTTGCCAAAATCTTGATGTGAACTGGGTACCCCTATCAGAAACAATCCTTTTTGGCACTCCATGGTAGCATACGATTCTGGCAAAATACAACTCTGCGAGCCTAGCCCCCGTGTAGGTGGTCTTTACAGGAATGAAATGAGCCACTTTAGTTAGTCGATCCACTATCACCCAGATGGAATCATAGCCATATCGAGTACGCGGCAAGCCAACTATAAAGTCCATACTAATCTCTTCCTACTTCCACTCGGGGATTTTCAAAGGCTGGAGTAATCCTGCTGGCCTCTGATGTTCAGCCTTGACTCTCTGACAGGTGTCACATATGGCGACATGACTGGCTACGTCACGCTTCATCCCGTACCACTGTTGACGTAAAATCCGCACTTCACGCCAAGCACACAGCAAGCCGAATTAGCTAGCTTTACACGTGGCCCGAGCGTTTGAATCCGAGAGCGTGCCAGTCAATTTTCCTGAAAACTGACAAAGGGAGAAAAGATGTTTAGATAACACCTGGAACGTACCGGGTGATACCAGTCAGTTCCATATTTGTGGCTACGGAGCCAGTTTCGAACGACATATAGCTACAGAGAAGCTATCTGTCAGCAGTTAAAGCACCATTCGGCAATCGGCAAAGCACTCAGGAAGCGTACTGCCGAATACGTGACGTAAGCATGACGAAAGATCGGTTTTTGACTGAATGAACATTGTAACGCATATTCATATCCGATTAACGAGGAACATATGTTGACGTAAAATCCGCACCTCACGCCAAGCACACAGCAAGCCGAATTAGCTAGCTTCACACGTGGCCCGGGCTTTTGAATCCGGAAGCGTGCCAGTCAGTTTGCCTGAAAACTAACAAAGGGACAAAACGTTTAGATCAAAACCTGGAACGTGCCGGGTGAGACCAGGCAGTTCCATATTTGCGGCTATGGAGCCAATTTCGAACGACAAATAGCTACAGAGAAGCTATCCGTCGGCAGTTAAAGCCTCATTCGGCAATCGGCAAGGCACGCAAGGAACGCACTGCCGAATGCGTGACGTAAGCATGACGAAAGATCGGCTTTCAACCGAATGAACATTGTAACACATACTCATAGCCGATTAACGAGAAACAGAACATGATAGATAAATAAAAGGGTGAAACATGATCATAAATTCGTAGTAAACAAGGAATGCATAGGCCGAAAGCAGCACCCGTCAAGCATGATAACAAAACAAGTTAATCCACCGCATGATTCGACTTGTTTGAGACCACACCACTAATCAGATTAGACCAATCCACCGCATGATACAATCTAACCATGAAAAGCTAAAAGCATTCAATGTTTAATTACGAACCCACAACACAGTCACGAATTTACATTGAAACAAGAATGCATAGGCCGAAAGCAGCACCCGTCAAGCGCGGCAACAAACGAATTAATCCACCGCATGATACAACTCGTTTGAGGTCACACCACCAATCAGATTAGATCAATCCACCGCATGATACAATCTAATCGTGAAAGGCTAAAAGCATTCATTGTCCAATGCAAACCCACGAACACACGTTCACTCGTGAGAGCATTGCCGAATACGGCTACTTAGCCGAATCGGGGTCCGCGGCGAAGGAACAAACTTAATCGGTAAAGATAAATCTATCAGATCGAATCGAATTCTAATCCACCGGATGATTAGCTCTAAGACGACCCAAAAACCTGCATCTACCGCATGATACCCGGTTCTGTCAAGACCGACACGATACCGACAAGTTCGAACCCGCGACACGTGGCAACCTAGATCGGTTTCGGATTCGGCTATGAGGGGATAAGTCGTCGCACCGTAAAGCAAAGCCGATTCTAGCCGATCTAGATTGGGCAAAGGTGTGTTGCATGAATTAAACACAGAGTAAAAACGAAGCAACACGGGGTAACTTAATGAATCTGTTAGATCTTGCCGAAATCTAACAGAGCCGATAACTTGGTCCATACTAGATCTTAGCCCACCGCATGGCTCATGACCTAACAGAGGAACCTTCTTGAGACCACAACTTAAATCCACCGGATGATACTAAGCATGGTAACAAGACTACTTGCATCAAAGCTTAAATCCACCGCATGATACTAAGCATGATACAAGGTTGCCGGTACTTACGGAGGTCGACGGATCGATGACTCCTCTCGAAGAACTCGACGACTCGACTAAAGGACTCGATGTTGGCACGGGGCCGGTTTGTTGTATGATTGATTGTCTCTTTTTTTTACAGATGCCATGGGTTTATATTTATTCCCAGGTCTTGATACAACTCCTAGTCGGACACGACTACAATACTTGTTTCTAAAAATAAATGACGGATCTTCGTGCCCACATTGCATTCCTTGTTCGAACCGGCCTTTTCCTTATGTTTTTCCACGTCATCGCGCCTTCCCGAATGCTACCGCTTTTACCTGCGGAACCATGCCTCTGCCGAATGACGACGCATTCCCGACCGCAGAACGTCTTTGCCGAATGCCTCTGGGGAAAAACTCCTTTGCCGAATGACATCTCTTCGACGACTCCGGCCCACATGTCAGCCTCTTCCTGGTGCCAATTTTTGGTGTCAACACATGCCCCTTCAATTTCGGGATAAGAGGTAACTTTTATCTCGGAATTGACCAGAAGCACTTAACATTTCCAAGTTAGTTCTGCTCGGCACCCGCTTCTCCTTTTGAATCTTCAGAGCTTTCATCCGGATCCGAACCCTAAGTCATCGACTTCCAAGATCCAACCTTCAAATGGCGGACCAAGATCTTGCTCTCCAGGTAAACTTCAATCCCCTCAAGCATGTTCGGCATTCTTCTTTCGATTTGCATTTTAAATTTCTTCTTATCCCCTTTCATTCTTGATAGGCCCTAGCTACCGAAATCCTCATCCCTGTTGAGGAAAAATCTCCATCCTACTTCCTCGGTCCCGTAGGAGATTCAGATCCTTCTGAAATCATTGCGGCCGAATCTCAGCGGATTCCTTTTAAGATTTCACTGACAAAACCTCATGAGTGGCAAGACGCCTTCAAGAACTGGCCTTTGCCCCCAATTGCCGGATGGAGAAATTGGTACAAAAGGATTTCTGACGATAAAAGTCCCCAGACGCAGAATTGGGACAGTCTTCGTATTTCTCATTGCTTGGAGCTATCTCTAGCTGAAACACCAAAGAATGAGAACCTTCTGATCGCAGCTTGCCACTTCTGGTCCAATGGTGTAAATGCTTTTCTTTTCGGCCATGGCCCAATGTCCCCTACCTTAGCCGATGTCTACATGATGACCGGCCTGAATGTTACAGGAACTGTGTACCCATATGACCATAAAGGTTCCTCCAAGCAGACAGGAGTAAGAACAGGGGTTGGATACAAGAGATATATCCAGAATCATATGTCTGATGGTCCTCTGACTGATGTCGAATACAGAGCTTTCCTGAACATGTGGCTATGCAGATCAGTCTTTTGTGGCAAAGCCAATGAGCCAACCTTGAATCATATCGTGATGGCCGAAGAGCTGGCTGCTGGAAAAGTCATCCCACTTGGGAAATACCTCCTGGGAAGTGTTTACCATATGCTCAACCAAACCACCCACCTGATGCACACTAGCAAGAAGATCCCCTGTGTCAATGGTCCCTGGTGGTTTGTCCAAATGTGGCTGCAATTATACATGCACCAAATCGTTGCTATTGATCTCAACAGCCGAGACTTCCCTTCAATCAATTATAAAGAAGGAGAAACCCGGAGAACCAAAGGTTGTCAAACCTATGGAGAAGCTGCCTCCACTGTACCTATCAACAAGAACATTGGTGAACTGTTTGAGCTCTTCTTCAGAGGTTTTGCCAATCCTCTTTGGTTCCCATATTCGGACAACGACAATCTTACTCTCCCTTGCGAATTCAGCTTTGAGACTGGATGCACTGATGTACAATCTGTAGCAATTTTTAATGCCTTCATCCAGCCCTGCATCCGGCCAGCCGAATTCTGTGGAGGGAGGCTAGTCCAAAGCACTTATGAATATTATCAGCCAAACATGATGGCTAGACAGTTGGGATGTGGCCAAGTGCCCCCTAGGCTATTTCTCCATGAATTCCTCAGGCCTAGAGAAATAGTCAAGGATTCCACAGAAACAAGAAGGATTTTCACCTATAAATGCTGTGGAACTATTTATGCACCTGATCCTTTTGTGCCAATAATATCTGCCCATCCTTCCTTCACTCTCTGGTGGCAAGAATTCCATGATCATATCTTCAATATGCCAATCTATCCCTTCTGCCTTGAGTTAATGCCTAATTATCAGCCAACTGCAGAGGTAATATGCTTATTCCTTTATCTGTCTTCATAACATTGACTCCAATCGATTCTGACTCTATTATTTTGCAGGACATAACACCTGCCCCCCTTGCCAGAGTAATCTTATACAAAACCGCAGGCCCAATATCTGCTTTGGGGCATCAATCTCCTACCTTGGCTCGGCTGATGGCTAGACAAGCTTCTTCAGATCCAATACTCACTAGACCATCATCTGTCAAGAGGAAAACCCTCCTTATAGCTGCTCCCTCAGTTGTAAAGAAGAAAAGAACAAGTAGCAAAATCAAGGTCAGAGTCCTTTTTCCTTGACTATAATGCTTTTGGTGTTTTGCTCAGCTTTATTTCTTTTTGATTTCAGGCCAGAGAACAGCAGCCAACAATCAGTACAGGTCCTGCCGATGCTTCAATGATTGGTAAAATTTCTCACTATTTCGTCTTTAAAGTTCCTCTCCATCGGCATTGATTCTTTTTTCAGTTTCAGAGCAAATCTCAATAGACCCAATCTTGGAGAGTTCTTCTTCTCATCAAGAACCAGCTTTAGCTTCACTTGATGTTCCTCAGCCAGAAGTCTCTTCTCCACCAAAAGATCTTCCAAGCCCTCCTCAGCATATCACACAAGAACCTTTGCCTGAGCTTGAGCTGCCTTCTCTCTCCATTCAAGAAATCAGGAATGAGGTAGAGATAATTACCCAGTTTTCCCAGTTCTTTATTCAATGGATCATCAATAATTCGGCAGAATCTTCTTCCAGGAGAAAACCACTTCTTCACCCAGCTATTCATTTGCTGTGGATGATCTAGTTGCCGAACAAGGAGAAGAAACTTCTTCTGGTCAAGCTTTATCAGAGGAAACCCAGGCAAAACTAAAGGAAATCTTCTCCTTTCTGCACAAAGACATCCAGGATCAAGTCAAGGATGCTGATCTTCTGAGAGATATGCTTGAGCCCATTGAACAAAACCTTCCTGTTGATATTCAAGCTTCTTTGGAACCAATCTCTCAATTGGATCAACAATTTGCTGCAGTCAGACAGGTTCTGAAAAGTCAATCTTTACAACCAGCTTTAGAACAAAGAAGAGCCATAGCTAAGCAATCCTTGAAAGATCTGTATATTCAAGCTCAGAGTAATAAAGAATTGTCAGCTAGACTGCAGCCAGCACTTGATCTGAAGAAGACCAGAAAAGCTGAACTAGAAGCCGAATTGAGGACTCTGTCAATCGAAATTGAAGCTGACGAGAAGAAGTTAGCCGAACTCCCTGATCTGACAGAGAGGATACAGAAGGAAGCATCGGCCATTCTAACTGAAGATAAACAGCTCAAAACGAAGATCTCTGCTCTGATAAAAACCCAAGAAGCAGGCAAAAATCTTTTGGAGACCATTAATAGAATGATATCTGATGCTAAAGATGTAATCTCCAAGTACTTGGGTGTGTAGTTGTATCGAATATTTAATTAGCCGAATGTCTTACCGACTTTGTAGTCTCACCAATCTTTTGCTTTCTTCCTCGCTTTATTGTGAACCACACATTCGGCAAAGCTTAGTCGTAACAGTGTTAGACCCGAAAAACGACCTAACTCAACACAGCCGAATCCAATTCAGTAGAACTGAACCCGATTCGGCATGAATCCCAAACGACACCGAAACTGCTCGGTTCGTGGGGCTTTCCACCTTCCGAAATTTTGGGATGCGCGCCACGATCTCCTCTGCGGGTTCTATAAATAAACACCCAGGCAGCCCACAGTTTTCACCAAGTTCTTCGTCTTCCAAGTTCTTGCCGGCCCAAGCCATTCTTTCCCCCATCCACAGTAACCCTGAGAAACTTCCAATGGCCGACAACAACAGGAGGCGCCCGGCCGCCGATGAGGCCGAAGGGAGTCGCGGTGGTGCTCGCCGGAGGTAAAGATTGTTTGCTTGCTTCTCTCTGTTCTTCTCGAGATTTGCCCTCTCCTTGACGAATCTCTTTGTTTTCTCAGGGTAATCCAATGGATTGTCGCCGCTGGTGCGCCAGTTGCGACTCCAGCCACTGCTCCTGCGGCGTCCAGCTCTTCGAGTTCGTCCAATCGATCTCTCGAATCGGATGACTCCCGCTACACGGACGACGACGCCCGCCGATTCAAAGCGGAGCGTGACGATACTCGCCGCGAGTTGGAGGTTATCTCCAAGCAAGCCGGGATTGCTGACCTTGAATGGCAGCACGAGCGCAAGCAGTTGCTTGAAGTCATTGATGGTGAATCTTGCAATCTGCTCAATCTCAATTCTCGTTCTCCAAATGATATTAATCTGTTATCCCCTTGTAACTTTGCAGCGCGTGATGCTGAACTTGATCGACTGAAGGCGCTGGTGGAGGAGCTGGCGGACAAGGTGAACGCCCAAGGGGACACACCCGAGACACGCCTTGGTGCGGTGGCAGGTCGTGTCGACGAAGTGGCTTCCCATGGCGTTCGCTTGGGCGTCGCTACGGGTCTCGTCGCTATGTCGACGCACACCGGCACTGACTACTCCAGGATGCCGGCTGGTTTTGCCAACAGCAACCCAGAAGACATCGATGATATTAACGCCTCCATTGATCGTCTTGATGGCCATGGTGCTGCCATTGCCGATTCCATTCATCCCCAGTCTGTTTTGAACAGGCTCTTTCAGTAGTTTGTACTAGGGATTTATGGAATTTCGACAATAAAACTTATCTTTTGCATGAACTCTTGATGTAACATATTTTGTGCTAAGGGCAATACATTCAGTATTGGCCATTTTTCTTTTTCTCCAATGTCTCTGTCAATTTCCTTCTAAAGACGATTTCTTCCCAAATATCGGCTGTTCGGCAATTTAATATATCAATCACCGATCGATTTCAACACTGGGATAATACCTCTTCAAATATCTTCCATTTATAGCAGAAGCAAATTCCTCTCCCAATAATGTCTTCAAAATATATGCATTTCCAGGCACGCATCTAACTACTCTGAAAGGGCCTTCCCAATTTGGAGACCATTTGCCGAATGCTGCATATTTGGTTCCAATCGGCAATATCGCTTTCCAAACTAGATCACCTTCTGTAAATTGCTTAACTTGCACCTTCTTGTTGTAATATTTAGCAACTCGCATTTTATTTTTCTCGATATTTTCCAAGGCCCTGAGACGAATCATATGCAAATCTTCTAATTCGTCCATCATTAAATCATTATAATCTTTAGAACTTAAATCCTTTTGCAACTTTATTCTCCTTGAGTCTAATTGTATTTCCCATGGCAAGATAGCATGATGCCCATACACCAACTCATAAGGAGACGTCTGTGTAGCCCCATGTGGAGCCATTCGGTAAGCCCATAAAGCCTCATTGAGTACCGAATGCCACTTTCTCGGCTTCTGATCAATCTTCTTCTGTATAATTTTAATCATAATCTTGTTAGAAGCCTCTGCCTGACCATTAGCTTGGGCATAATAAGGAGAAGAATTTAACAATCTGATGCCCATACTTTCAGCAAAATCTTTGAACTCTGAAGATGTAAATTGAGCTCCTTGATCTGTGGTGATTGTTTGAGGAATCCCAAATCTGTAAATGATATGTTCTTTAACAAATTCAACCATATTCTCCGACGTCACCTTCTTTAATGGAATTGCCTCAACCCACTTGGTAAAATAATCGGTTGCCAAAAGCACAAACTTATGCCCCTTGCTAGATGGAGGATTCATTTGGCCAATCAAATCTATTCCCCATCCTCTGAATGGCCATGGCTTGATAATGGGATTCAAAGCCGATGCCGGAACTCTCTGAATGTTTCCAAATCTCTGACAGTCTTGACATCCCTTATAATATTCAAAACAATCTTCCAACATTGTCGGCCAGTAATATCCAGTTCTTCTAATAACCCACTTCATTCGGTATGCCGATTGATGTGCTCCACACAACCCATCATGTACTTCACTCATCAGCCTTTTTGCTTCTTCATGATTTAAGCAATGTAACAGCACCCCATCCAAGGATTTATAATACAAATTATCATCAAGAAGAACAAACTTTAAAGCTTTGTACCTGAGCTTTCTAGAAACCTTTCGGGATGGATTCTCCAGATAATCGGCAATCTCTTTTCTCCAATCATCTTCTGCCAGATTATTCCCGAAAGCATGTACATCATTAGCAAAAACTTCTCGAAGCTCTTTATAACCTGATGCACTTTGGGCCAATCTATTTGCCTCTCCATTATCCCCTCTAGGAATGTGTTGTAGAATTACTGACCGAAAGCTCTTCAATATTTCTTTGCATTCTTCATAGTAATTCCTCAAGGTATCACTTTTGCACTCATATTCACCATTCAATTGTTTTATGACCAATTCTGAATCTCCAAAAATTTCAACCGCAATGGCCTTTGCTTCTTTCAAATATTGGAGCCCTTTGAGCAATGCCTCATACTCAGCCTGATTGTTAGTAACAGCAGATTGAATGGGAACAGCAAACTCAAATGTTTCTCCTTTGGGTGAAATTAATAAGATACCTGCTCCACCACCTTTGTTGCATGAAGATCCATCAAAGAATAACACCCAAGGAACAATGTTAAGCAAATTTATCGATGTATCATGATGTTCAGTAATGAAGTCGGCAATAATCTGTCCCTTAACAGCCTTTGCCGATTCAAACCTTAACTCAAATTCAGACAAAGCTAAAATCCATTTGCTAATCCTTCCGTTCAAAATTGGCATAGACAACATGTGTTTTATCACATCAAACTTTGAATACACAATGCATTCGGCATGTAGTAAGTAGTGCCGAAATCTTGTACAAGAGTAGTAAACACATAAGCAAAGCTTCTCTATAGCCGAATACCTTGTCTCTGGATCTAGTAACTTTCGGCTAAGGTATGCAACTACTCTTTCCTTCCCTTCAAATTCTTGAATGAGGGCCGATCCAATAGTTTGGGCATCGGCCGCCAGGTACAACTTGAAAGGCTTGTTCAATTGTGGAGGCACCAATACTGGTGGCTTCTTCATGTACTCCTTTATTTCATCAAAAGCCTTCTGTTGTTCGTCACCCCATACAAACTTTTGATCCTTTTTTATTTTCAACAGTGAGGAAAAGGGCAACACCTTTTGTGACAAGTTTGATATGAACCTTCTCACAAAATTTATCTTGCCAAGCAGCGATTGTAACTCTTTAAGATTAGTTGGAGGAACAATTTCATCAATTGCCTTCATGCTTTTCTTACCAACTCCTATTCCTCCTTCATGTATCAAAAATCCCAGAAACTCTCCAGCCAAAACTCCAAAAGCACACTTGTTCGGGTTCATCTTAAGCCCATGTTTCCTGGTGCATTCTAGAGTTTTCCTTATGTCGGTCAAATGAGACTCATGATCCAATGACTTGATCACCACATCATCAATATATATTTCCACAATCTTGCCGATCAACTCATGAAAAATATAATTCATAGCCCTTTGATAAGTTGCACCGGCATTTTTCAATCCAAAGGTCATGACAACCCACTCAAACAACCCTATGTGTCCAGGACACCTGAAAGCTGTCTTTACTATATCTTCCAATGCCATATAAATCTGATTGTATCCTGCGTTACCATCCATGAAACTGAGCACTTTGTATCCAGCAGCAGCATCAACCAATGAATCAGCAATAGGCATTGGATATCCATCCATGGGTGTAGCCTTGTTTAGGTCTCTAAAATCTATGCAAACCCTCATCTTTCCATTTTTCTTATAGACAGGAACAATATTAGAGATCCAATCCGCGTATTTACATGGCCGAATGAAATTTGCATCTAGTAATCTTTCAATCTCCTTTTTCACATCGGCCAACACTTCTTCCCTGTAGATTTTTCGGGGTGGTTGCTTGTAAGGCCTGTATCCAGGTTTGATTGGCAACCGATGCTCAACAATAGAACAGTCTAGACCGGGCATCTCCGAATAATCCCAAGCAAAGCAGTCCTTGTATTCTTTTAACAATGTCACCAACTTTTCTTTGAAAACCGAATCCAAGTTAGCACTGATAAATGTCGGCCTTGGCTTGTCACCATCTCCAATGTCCACTTCTTCTAATTTATCGGCCGACACAAATCCACGTCCTAATTTTCCATCAGTTCCATCAATTGGATTTTCCATCAAAAATTACTATGAGAGCCGACTGCTTCGATCGGTTGCTGATCACTGCTGGCTGGTGCCACAGGACCTTCTCCCCAGTCTTTGCCTGAGAAACAATCTATGCCTTGATATTCCCAGAAAGCTGGTTCCATATTTGCCACGCTTATTGAATCATCTGCTTGGACAATCTCCACCTCATCATCTATCTACTGAATAAGCTGTTGATGCATAGTAGATGGAATACAACAATTTGCATGAATCCAATCTCTTCCAAGCAGCAAGCTATATGCCCCTTTGCCCTCAATGACAAAGAAAGTCGTAAGCAGAGTCTTGGACCCAATCATCAGATCAACGTGCACGCATCCCTTGGTGTCCGAAGGATTTCCAGCAAAATCATTCAGAATTATGCTCGTTGGTGTCA
The DNA here is from genome assembly GCA_033239725.1 of Echinochloa phyllopogon. Classification (NCBI taxonomy): domain Eukaryota; kingdom Viridiplantae; phylum Streptophyta; class Magnoliopsida; order Poales; family Poaceae; genus Echinochloa; species Echinochloa phyllopogon. The sequence goes on along the minus strand of BTCW01000016.1, from coordinate 8,109,094 downwards.
AATCTCTAGGGCCCATACCAAGCTTCCTGAATGTGGTATATGGCATTACATTGACAGCAGCTCCTCCATCGACAAACATCTTGGTCAATGGTTTGCCATTAACATATCCCTTCAAGTACAGTGGCTTCATGTGCCGATTCTGGGCTGGCTTCTCAAAAATAGCTTGTTTGTTCAACATCAATTGTGCCATTAACCCAAATCGTTCGGCATCATCTATATCGGGCAATATCTCTTCCTGTACAATTTGGTTAGCTGGAGCCATGAATTCATTCGGCAAAAAACATACCATACATGTAGAAGCCGAATGACCATGTTCGTCAGGCCTGTCTTTTGGGAGCCATATTGATTTCACCTTGACCTTTGCTTGCTTCAATTCCCGATTCCTCAGGCGCTGTACTCTTCTCTTCTGGCTCTTCCTCAAACCAGGTGGGCACCATTGTCCTTTTTGCCAAACATAAGCATGATCTTCTTCTTCTTCATGATTAACCCATTTATAATCAGCATGTCTCTTTCTTGGTCGATCATCAAAACGCCGATCATCACTAGGATGCACCCTGCCAATTCTTTCATGGACAGATCGGCGATTGACAGTTCCCTGCCTATATTCATCATACCTATTATTGCATTCAGGACAACTATTCCATGTGGGAAGCTTCAAACCTTCGTTCCAACAGTGTCTGAAGAATGCACACCCCCAATGCGCACGTTCCTGCTCTAGAGCATATTCTTCTTGTTCTTCCTCATATTCACGCCTTTGAAAACGCTCCTTTTCTTGCTGACGCTGCCATTTGTTGAGGAGAATACGTGTAGTAACTCTAGGTTTAAAGGATTCTCCCACTTCAAATCGGCTATTCGGGAACCGAAGATCTTTCTGGCGAATCTGTTCAATTGTGATCTGCCGAGTGGGATCAACTGAACCATCCTGTCTTGCCTTTTTTGAGGTTAAAACTTTCAATCTTCCCTTTTCTCCAGATGGAACAGCATTCACCATATTAACCGAGAACCCGATCATATTCTGAGGGAAAGGGTTACTGTCCAGTTTCATCTTGTTGTCGAATTTCAGATGTCCTTCCTGAATAGCTTTCTGAATCTTCATCCTAAAGATTCTGCATTCATTAATGGAATGAGAATTTTTATCATGAAACCCACAGTACCTCTTATCTTTCACTCCATCAGGCCGAAGCATAGAATGCCCTTCCGGCAATTTGATTCGGCCTTCTTTCACCAGGAACTCAAACAATTTGTCCGCCTTAGTCACATCAAAATCATACGTTCCCTTCACCTGTTTGATCCATCTTTGAGTCATTGTAACTGGTTCTTTGCTCCACACTATCTCTGCTGCGGCTATCTCCTCGCTATCTTCATACCCATCTTCTTGATCTGCTCTTTCAAGGAATTGGTTATAGATGTCAGCTACATCATTATTTTTAGCAAATCTGGCATCTTTCTTGAAACCATATGCCTGGTTACTCATCAAGGCCAATCTGTGCGACAACTGGCCCAGATCATCAAACTCCATCCCGAATAGCTTCTCCCGAATGACAGGCAGCATTCCAGCTACAGCCATACCAGCCAGTTGATCATCAGGTATGTTCAGAGAAAAGCACATACTCTTTGTTTCCCTAAATCTCCTGAGGAACTCTGTAGGTGTTTCATTATTCCTCTGCCTTAAGCTGGTCAAATCAACCAACTTTTTCTCGGTACTGCCAATGTAGTAATGAGCATGGAATTTCTGTTCCAGGTCTTTCCAAGTACAAATCGACTGAGCAGGCAAAGAAGCAAACCATGTAAAAGCTGGACCCGTCAGTGACAAAGGAAAGTATCTGATTCTGAAAGCTTCATCTGCCGAAGCCTCTCCAAGCTGCATCAGATATCGAGCTATATGTTCCACAGTGCTAGTATCATCTTGTCCTGAGAATTTAGTAAACTCTGTAGGCACCTTGACTCTATTCGGCAATGATACCCTTTGGTACCATTCCGGGAAAGGAGACGAGTACATGTACCCCTGATTTTTAGGCTTCAGACCGAATTGATTTTGCAATACATCGGTCATTTTTTGCACCATGAGGTCAATACTGGTATCTTGATTCCCTGGTCTTCCAGCAAGCATGCCTGCAGTACCAACATATCCAGGATTCGGGAGAGCGTCGATAGCATTGTAATCCATAAACTCTGAATATCCGTTTCCATATAAGTCCCTCTGCAGTCTGTTGTTCAAGGGAGATATCTTGTAAGCAGAAGCAGGCTGATTCCCTGTGGTGCCGAATGTCATATCACCGTATGTGCGAGTTTTCGGCAATGCAGGCTGAGGATCTTGCTGAATCGGTTGTCCATTTGTATCTTTAGCACCAGAACCTCCAGTTTCATCAGCATTTCCTTTACCATGTAGTTTCTGAACTGGTGCTTGAACATTGAAGTACGTCGGACCACCCAATTGCCCATGTATTTGCTCGAAGGATTTATCCACATGTTGACCAAAAATGCTTACCATTATATGCCGGAAGCTGTTTAAGAACGCAGCATTGTGATTGGTCATTGCTTCTCCCAAAGCTTTGTATAACAAGCCCGAGAATCTCTCCCTCTCTTCTTCTTCAGTAAAATCAGACTGCCCAGGAAGGAGAACTCTTGGCAAGTCGGATTTGAGAAACGGTGCACCACTCCTGTTCTTGGCGAAAGACAGTAAACATTTGTTAATGAATTGACCAGCAGCAGCCTTTACCATCTGTTGATGCTCTTCAGACAACTCTTCCAAAGTGACATCCATGATGTCGCTCAACTCAGGCATCTTGAAAACTTGTGTGTGTCCCACCGGGCGTGCCAAAAAGTGTGTTGACGTAAAATCCGCACCTCACGCCAAGCACACAGCAAGCCGAATTAGCTAGCTTCACACGTGGCCCGGGCTTTTGAATCCGGAAGCGTGCCAGTCAGTTTGCCTGAAAACTAACAAAGGGACAAAACGTTTAGATCAAAACCTGGAACGTGCCGGGTGAGACCAGACAGTTCCATATTTGCGGCTATGGAGCCAATTTCGAACGACAAATAGCTACAGAGAAGCTATCCGTCGGCAGTTAAAGCCTCATTCGGCAATCGGCAAGGCACGCAAGGAACGCACTGCCGAATGCGTGACGTAAGCATGACGAAAGATCGGCTTTCAACCGAATGAACATTGTAACACATACTCATAGCCGATTAACGAGAAACAGAACATGATAGATAAATAAAAGGGTGAAACATGATCATAAATTCGTAGTAAACAAGGAATGCATAGGCCGAAAGCAGCACCCGTCAAGCATGATAACAAAACAAGTTAATCCACCGCATGATTCGACTTGTTTGAGACCACACCACTAATCAGATTAGACCAATCCACCGTATGATACAATCTAACCATGAAAAGCTAAAAGCATTCAATGTTTAATTACGAACCCACAACACAGTCACGAATTTACATTGAAACAAGAATGCATAGGCCGAAAGCAGCACCCGTCAAGCGCGGCAACAAACGAATTAATCCACCGCATGATACAACTCGTTTGAGGTCACACCACCAATCAGATTAGATCAATCCACCGCATGATGCAATCTAATCGTGAAAGGCTAAAAGCATTCATTGTCCAATGCAAACCCACGAACACACGTTCACTCGTGAGAGCATTGCCGAATACGGCTACTTAGCCGAATCGGGGTCCGCGGCGAAGGAACAAACTTAATCGGTAAAGATAAATCTATCAGATCGAATCGAATTCTAATCCACCGGATGATTAGCTCTAAGACGACCCAAAAACCTGCATCTACCGCATGATACCCGGTTCTGTCAAGACCGACACGATACCGACAAGTTCGAACCCGCGACACGTGGCAACCTAGATCGGTTTCGGATTCGGCTATGAGGGGATAAGTCGTCGCACCGTAAAGCAAAGCCGATTCTAGCCGATCTAGATTGGGCAAAGGTGTGTTGCATGAATTAAACACAGAGTAAAAACGAAGCAACACAGGGTAACTTAATGAATCTGTTAGATCTTGCCGAAATCTAACAGAGCCGATAACTTGGTCCATACTAGATCTTAGCCCACCGCATGGCTCATGACCTAACAGAGGAACCTTCTTGAGACCACAACTTAAATCCACCGGATGATACTAAGCATGGTAACAAGACTACTTGCATCAAAGCTTAAATCCACCGCATGATACTAAGCATGATACAAGGTTGCCGGTACTTACGGAGGTCGACGGATCGATGACTCCTCTCGAAGAACTCGACGACTCGACTAAAGGACTCGATGTTGGCACGGGGCCGGTTTGTTGTATGATTGATTGTCTCTTTTTTTTACAGATGCCATGGGTTTATATTTATTCCCAGGTCTTGATACAACTCCTAGTCGGACACGACTACAATACTTGTTTCTAAAAATAAATGACGGATCTTCGTGCCCACATTGCATTCCTTGTTCGAACCGGCCTTTTCCTTATGTTTTTCCACGTCATCGCGCCTTCCCGAATGCTACCGCTTTTACCTGCGGAACCATGCCTCTGCCGAATGACGACGCATTCCCGACCGCAGAACGTCTTTGCCGAATGCCTCTGGGGAAAAACTCCTTTGCCGAATGACATCTCTTCGACGACTCCGGCCCACATGTCAGCCTCTTCCTGGTGCCAATTTTTGGTGTCAACAACATAGCATGATGGATAAATAGAAGGGCGAAAACATGACCATAATTTCGTAATAAACAAGAATGCATAGATTAAAAGCACTAGTCTACCGCATGTCTAGGTACTTTTCAACCCGTCGAGTATGAAACAAGCAAGTTAATCCACCGCATGATACGACTTGCTTGGAATCATACCACCAACCAAGAATAGATCAATCCACCGCATGATACGACTCTAAACATGGAAGGCTAAAAGCATTCTTTATTTAAAACAAAACCGTGAACATGTTTCGCTCGTGGCGATACTGCCGAATACAGCTATATAGCCGAATCGGGTTCCATGAAGAAGGAACATGCTTCGTTGATGATGATAGGTCTATCAGATCGAATCGAATTCTAATCCACCGGATGATTAGCTCTAAGACGACCCAAAAACCTGCATCCACCGCATGATACCCGGTTCTGTCAAGATCTACACAAGACCAACGAGCTTGGACCCGCAACACGTGGCAATCTAGATTGACTTCGAATTCGGCTATGGAAACGCAGTGCATTATGAGCTAGAACCGAATCTGATCAATCTAGACTGGGCAAAAGAGTGCTGTAATGAATTAAACATAAAGGTAAAACCAAGAGCAACACATGGTAACTTAATGGATCTATCAGATCTTGCCAAAATCCAATAGAACCGATAACTTGTTCCAAGCTAAAACTTAGCTCACCGCATGGCTCATGATCTAACAAAGGAACCTTCCTGAACCAAAGCCTAAATCCACCGCATGATACTAGGCATGGTGCAGGGTTGCCGGTACTTACGGAGGTCGACGGATCGATGATTCCTCTCGAAGAACTCGACGACTCGACTAAAGGACTCGAAGTTGGCACGGGGCCGGTTTGTTGTATGATTGATTGAATGAATTTACAATTACCATGGGTTTATATTTATACCCAGGTTTCGACACGACTCCTAATCGATTACGATTACATTATTTATTTCCTAAAAAAGATAAACACCGGGGCACCGTATCCGTCTTGCACTCGAAGTTATACCGGCCTTTTCCTTATACTTGATCCACGTCATCACGCACTCCCGAATGCCTCCTGCGGAACAGTTTTCTTGCCGAATGACAATGCGTTCCCGACCGCAGAACGTCTTTGCCGAATGCTCTGGGGAAAAAACTCCTTTGCCGAATGATATCTCTTCAACGAATCCGGCCCACATGTCAGCCTCTTCCTGGTGCCAATTTTTGGTGTCAACACATGCCCCTTCAATTTCGGGATAAAAGATAATTTTATTTCGGAATTGACCAGAAGCACTCAACATTCCCAAGTTAGTTCTGCTCGACACCCGCTTCTCCTTTTGAATCTTTAGAGCTCTCATCCAGATCCGAATCCTAGGTTATCGACTCCCAAGATTCAATCTTCAAATGGCGGACCAAGATTTTGCCCTCCAGGTAAACTTCAATCCCCTCAAGCACATTCGGTATTCTTCTTTCGATTTGCATTTTAAATTTCCTCTCATCTCTTTCCATTCTTGATAGGCACTAGCTGCCGAAATCCTCATCCCCGTTGAGGAAAAAGCTCCATCCTACTTCCTCGGCCCTGTAGGGAATTCAAATCCTTCCGAACTCATCGCGGCCGAATCTCAGAGGGTTCCTTTCAAGATTTCATTGACAAAACCTCATGAGTGGCAAGACGCCTTCAAGAACTGGCCTTTGCCCCCAATCGCCGGCTGGAGAAATTGGTACAAAAGGATATCTGATGACAAAAGCCCCCAAACACAGAACTGGGACCATCTGCGTATTTCTCATTGCCTGGAGCTATCACTAGCCGAAACACCAAAGAACGAGAACCTTCTGATTGCAGCTTGTCATTTTTGGTCCAATGGCGCAAATGCTTTTCTCTTCGGTCATGGCCTAATGTCTCCCACTTTGGCCGATGTCTACATGATGACCGGCCTGAATGTTACAGGAACTGTATATCCATATGACCACAAAGGTTCCTCCAAGCAGACAGGAGTAAAAACAGGGGTTGGATACAAGAAATATATCCAGAACCATATGTCTGATGGCCCTCTGACCGATGTCGAATATAGAGCCTTCCTGAACATGTGGCTATACAGATCAGTCTTCTGTGGCAAAGCCAATGAGCCAACCCTGAACCATATCGTGATGGCTGAAGAGCTGGCTGCCGGAAAACTTATTCCACTTGGGAAATACCTCCTGGGAAGTGTCTATCATATGCTCAATCAAACCACCCACCTGATGCACACCAGCAAGAAAATCCCCTGTGTCAATGGTCCTTGGTGGTTTGTCCAAATGTGGCTGCAGTTGTACATGCATCAAATCGTCGCTATTGATCTCAACAGCCGAGACTTTCCTTCAATTAATTACAAAGAAGGAGAAACTCGGAGAACCAAAGGTTGTCAAACCTATGGAGAAGCTGCCTCCACTGTATCTATTAACAAGAACATCGGTGAACCGTTTGAGCTTTTCTTCAAAGGCTTTGCTCACCCTCTTTGGTTCCCATATTTGGACAACGACAACCTCACTCTCCCCTGCGAATTCAGCTTTGAAACTGGATGCACTGATGTACAATCTATAGCAATCTTCAATGCCTTCATCCAGCCCTGTATCCTGCCAGCCGAATTCTATGGAGGAAGACTGGTTCAAAGCACTTACGAATATTATCAGCCAAATATGATGGCTAGACAGTTGGGATGTGGCCAAGTGCCCCCCAGGCTATTTCTTCACGAATTTCTCAAGCCTAGGGAGATTGTCAAGGACTCCACAGAGACAAGAAGGATTTTTACTTATAAATGTTGCGGAACTATCTATGCACCTGATCCTTTTGTGCCAACAATATCTGCCCATCCTTCCTTCACTCTCTGGTGGCAAGAATTCCATGATCATATCTTCAACATGCCAATCCATCCCTTCTGCTTCGAGTTAATGCCTGATTATCAGCCAACTTCAGAGGTAATACGCTTATCCCTTATTTGTCTCAATAATATTAACCCCAATTGATTCTGATTCTGTCATCTTGCAGGATATAACACCTGCCCCTCTTGCCAGGGCAATCTCATACAAAGCTGCAGGCCCAATATCTGCTTTGGGGCACCAATCTCCTACCTTGGCTCAACTGATGGCTAGACAGGCTTCTCTAGATCCAATACTTACTAGACCATCATCTGTCAAGAGAAAAACCCTTCCTTTAGCTGCTCCATCAGTTGTAAAGAAGAAAAGAACAAGCAGCAAAAAAGTTATCAAGGTCAGAGCCTTCTTTCTTTGACCATAATGCCATTGGTGTTTTGCTCAACTTTATCTCTTCTTGGTTTCAGGCCAGAGCACAACAACTAGCAATCAGTGCAGATCTTGCCGATGCTTCATTGACTGGTAAAGTTCTACCACTTTATCCTCTTAACTTCTTTTTCATCGGCATTCATCCCTTGTTAACTGCAGAACAATCCTCAATGGATCCAATCTTGGAGAGATCTTCTTCTCATCACGATTCATCTTTAGCTTTGCAACTTCTTCCTCAATCAGAAGGATTATCTTCACCAAGAAATCTTCCAGCTTCTCCTCAGCAAGATACACAGAATCTTTCCATTGAGCCTGAGAGGCTTCCTTCCCCCATTCAGGAAGTCAGGAACGAGGTAAACAAAAATCATTCAACTTTCTCTACCCTTTTACTCAGCGGATTATTACTAATTCGGCAAGATTCTCTTTCAGGAGAAATCCATTTCATCATCCAGCTATTCTTTTGCTGTGGATGACTTGGTTGCCGAACAAGGGGAAGAAACATCTTCTGGCCAAGCTCTGTCAGAAGAAAATCAAACAAAGCTAAAAGATATCCTTGCTTTGCTGCACAAGAGTATTCAAGATCAAGTCAAAGATGCTGATCTCTTAAGGGATGTACTGGAATCCATTGACCAAGAACTCCCTGATGATATCAAAACTTCTTTGGAACCAGTTTCTCATTTGGATCAACAATACGCCGCAGTAAAGCAGGCTCTAAAAAACCAATCTTCTCAACCAGCTCTGGAACAGAGGAGATCCACAGCCAAACAATCTGTGAAAGACCTGCATACTCAAGCTCAGAACAGCAAAGAATTACTGACCAAATTGGAATCTGAACTTGAAAGGAAGAAGGTCAGAAAAGCTGCACTTGAAGCCGAATTGAGAGATCTATCGGCCGAAATTGAAGCTGATGAGAAGAAGATAGCTGAGCTCCCCAAATTAACAGAGAAGATACGCAAGGAAGCTTCAGCAGCTCTGAACGAAGAAAAACAACTCAAGGCAAAGCTCGCTGCCCTGGCTAGAACCCAAGAAGCTGACAAAAACTTACTAGAGAGTATTAGCAATATGATATCAGATGCTAGAAATGTGATCTCAAAGTATTTGGGCTTGTAATTGTAACAAATAGTTGATAACCGAATGCTCTATCAATCCTGTAACTTTGTTATTTCGTAACTCTGTTTTTCTCCATTGTGAATAACTCATTCGGCAAAGCTGATTGTAACAGTGTCAGACCCGAAAATGCTTCAAACACGACACAGCCGAATCTCATTCAGTCAAAACCGAATACGACTTCGGCAAGAATCCCAAACGACATGGAAATCGATCGGTTGGAGAATCCTTTCCACCTTCCGAACTCCTTGGGATATGCACCACAATTTTCGGCCACGATCTCTTCGTTAGTTCCATAAATAAGAACCTTGAGCACTCCTAATCTTTTGTCAAATCCTCCATCTTCAACTTTTCTGCTAGCCTGAGCCCCCTCTTCTTCGAGCACAGTAATCTCCAGAAAAACCCCAATGACCAACAACAACGGAAGACGCCCGGCCGCCGACGAAGCTGAAGGGAGTCGCGCCGGTGCTCGTCGGAGGTGACGACTGTCTGCCTCTCCTTATCCTTTCCTCTAGATTTTGCCTTATTCTCAACTTTCTTTGTGCTTTCAGGCTCATCCAATGGAACCCCGTTACTGCCCCGATTGCGGCTCCGGCTGCAGCGGGTGATTCTTCGGAGTCATCTAGCCGATCCCCCAGGCCCAACTGGGATCTGCCCTACTCAGACAGCGATGCCCGCCGATTCAAGCAAGAACGTGACGACACTCGGCATGAGCTGGAGGTCATCTCCAAACAAGCCGGGATCGCAGATCTAGAGTGGCAACACCAGCGCAAGCAGCTGCTCGAGACCATCGACGGTAATTTCTGCGGTTCGCTTAACTTCAATCTGACCTTGGACTAACCCGCCGTTGCTTCGTAATCCTACAGATCGCGACGCTGAACTCGATCAGCTGAAGACATTGATTGAGTCTTTGGCTGTCACACCCGGATTTACACAGAAACCCGAATGCTTCTATATGTGTGCCCAGGAAGTCCACAGAACACATATAGATAACAAATATGATAAACAGAGTACATATGCTCGAATAAAATGGTTTTACATCAGAGTTTGACTAAAATAACTAGATAACACAGCGGAAGACTATTTATTAACTCTCTCTCTAAACGAAGACGAAGACGAAGCCGAAATCCATAATCCACAGGGACTCTGACTGGTTAAGCACAGCTAGTAGAATGACAGATCTTCAGGAAACTCAATAGCAGCAGTACCATCTAATCCATCTGTTACCCATCCGGGATTTTGTTGAATGGCAAGTGTAAGTAAATGTCTTACTTAGCAAATACAACACGGGTAATGAAGGCTTAAAAGAAAGGCTTGACACGGCTGTACTGCATTAGCAATTTTAGTTGATTCTTTTTAACATAAACCAAGATTACTACAATTATGTGAATCCCAGTTGCAATTCCCAATTAATGAAGTAGAGGTGAACATTAATCAATAATAAACATCAACTTCTAATCAAAAAGGATCCAGGCCGCTCTTGACCCTGAGCAAGGCTATCATGATAGATTATACACTCTGCAGAGGTTTCGCCCTTTACCCACCAGTCGCGTAAAAGTTCAAAGGAACTTTGCACCCAACCACGCACATCAACACTTCCGAGGTGTGACTGCATAGGGACGCTACGAGGCTTTTCACAAGACACCCTAACAAAACAGTAGCCGTTATGGTACAACCTAGGCAGCATGACCCAAGGCACCGAGATTGACTTACGCCCATGTCGCAACACGAGGGGGTCAATGGCGTCCAAGCGCGGTAATAAACAACAACAACAAAATAAATAGCGCAACGTGTGGAACCTCCGCCATACGGAAGCTCCCAACACGGGACTGTGCCTCACGGGGACATAGCCAACGGATACTCCGTCCTCGGTGGATCAAACCATACTCTCACCCATGCTTCCCATAACGCCGTCGGCCCGTCGGTAACTACTGCCAAGCTAGAGCCGTACATGCTACTCGTCCAAGACCAGAGCCATTATAGTTCCGGCGGTGGCGACAGGTTCCTGGGTTGCCGCTTTAAGAACCAGTCCTTACGGAGAGACACTAGGGCCAGGCATGAAGCATACACCCTAGCTCCCTGATTCCATGTTGCTAAAAAGCAAATTTTAATATTAACATTGAAGTGAACCATTAAGTCAAGATTAACAGTTATACATTGGTGACAGTAGCGGCGCTTAGCAAAGATCTACCCAAATGCAATAACCCAGGGTAATCAAGGTATAGGATAAACAAAGCTAGGAATAACCTTAATAGGAACAATTTAGACACATGCATATGCAGTAAATAATGTAAAGGTATGTTTAGGTAGCAAGGATTGTCCGTGCTGTACTTGCCTTCGTCCAACTGCTGCTGTTGCTCTTGCTGTTGCTGTTGGTCTTGCTCCTCGTAACCCTCGAACTCAAACGCGTACGGCTCACCGACTGGACTCATACACCAACACACAAGCATCCATACAAGCCAATACATGCAAACAATATTATTCTATTAGAACAGTACACCAAACAGTAGCAACAGAACAAAAGAAGGCTTAGAAACTATTCTACGCTTCGCTACGAACACGTGAGCGCGAGAATCACTCAAATCGGAGCTAAAACGAAGAAGTTATGGCTTTTCTAAGGTTCAGGGACTTGCTGGCAAAGTTTTAAAAGTTCCAGGGGCTTATTTGCAAAAACTCAGGGGCTAAAACATAATTTTATATAAAAACAGGAGGGTTTATTTGCAAATTAAACAAAACAGGACCTCGGGTACTATTTTTAAATAAGACAGGGGGTTTTCTGTAAAAATTAGGACTTAATGGTAATTATTTTTGAATAAATTTGGACTGCGGGTTGATTTGGAAAAAGGACAGGGGCTCTTTTGAAAAACGGCCGGGGCTGTCTGGTTTGACCGGTATTGACTGTCTGACTTGGCTTGGTTGACTCGATCCGGGTCGTCGGTTTCAACTTGGACGGCTCAGATTAGATCGGGGAGAGGGGGGTGTCGCCGGCGAGCAGAACTGCGGCGGCGCCGCCTGCGCGCGCGGCGGAGGGTCGCCGGAGAAACTGCGCGAGCGCGCTACGGGGCACGGGAGGCTATGCGGTTTGGCGCTACAGAACCGGGGCGACACGGCGAACTCGTCGGGGTGGGTCTCGTCGGCGGGAACGCGACAGCGGCGGCCGGCGATGGATCATGGCGGCGGCGGCGCTCGGGCGGTGGCGGTTCAACGCGGGGATGGCGGTACAGAGCACGGGGAGGGCCGAGAGGGAGCTCGAGGGGTTCCTGACCTTCACGCGACGGTCTTGGGGCAGTTCGCCGGGGTGGAGCGACGACCTACAACGAGATCGACGGCGGCGGGGCTTGGAAACGGCGGCGGCGAGCACGAGCTCGAGCGGCGGAGATGTGGCGCGGATTTGTTGGGGGAAAAGGCGGCGGGGCTTCGGCCCTAAGTAGCGCAGACGAGGGGAGAGTCCGGGGGGGGGAAACCTCGGCGTCCGTGCCGTGTCCGGCCGGGACTCCGGCGCCGGGGTCGAGCCGGACTCGGCTGGAGGAGGGAGACGGCTGACCAGTGGGTCCCGCCTGGCAGTCGGCAGAGGGGGGCGGGGAGAGGCAGGCCGGCCTGTCTGTTGGGCCGAGTCGGGGGAGCGGGCGCTGCGCTGGCTGCTGGGCCGGACCGGGCCGAGGACGGGGAAGCGGAGCGCGCAGGCCGGGGAAACGGGGCGGGCTGCTGCTGGGCCAAAAGCGGAGGGGGTGAGCAGGCCAGCGCGGGCGGAGCAGGCCGCTGGGCCAGAAGCAGAGAGAGGAGGGGGATGGGCCGCTGCGAAGAGAAAAGAGTAGGAGGGCCAAGATTGGACGGGGAAAAGAGTTTAGGGGGAAAAAGTGAACTCGGGCCGCAGAAACTTTTCTAGAGCTCCAAACTCAGCGATTCAAATTCGAATTTAAACAGAATTTAAATTCCAATTGAACCACACACAAACAAAACTCAATGCAGTCGGCATGAATGCAACAAAAATGTTTCTAACCTTATATTTAATTTTATTTCTCATAAATAATTTATTTTCCTTAGATAAATATGAGCATAAAATTAAATAAAAGCAATTTAATTACTAAATTTTTAAAATAGGCATTTTTAGGGTGTTACATTGGCAAACAAGGTGAATGCTCCCGGGGACACGCCAAAAGCTCGCCTCGGTGCAGTGGCAGGCCGTATCGATGAGGTGGCCTTACACGGCGTCCGTCTGGGCACTGCCGCAGGCCTAGTCGCCATGTCGACGCACACCGGCGCTGACTATTCCAGGCTACCGCCCGGCTTTGCCAATGGCAATCCGGAGGAGATCGATGATATTGAGGCCTCCATAGATCGCCTTGATGCTCATGGCGTCGCCATTGCCGATTCCATTCATCCCCAGTCTGTTCTGAACAGGTTGTTCCATTAGTTTGTACTAGGGATTACGGAATTTCGGCAATAAAACTTATCTTTTGCAGTCTTTTTTGCGATAACTTGGTCAAACTCATGATGCAAAATATTTGTACTAAGGGCAATACATTCTGGTATTAGCCATTTTCCTTCTGTTGGCTTTTGTTCTGAAGGCGGCTCCTTCCCGAATGCCGGCTGTTTCAGTTATCCTGGCATTGAATATTTCAATCAGCGATCAACCTCAACACTAGGATAATATTTCTTCAAGTATCTCCCATTGATAGCAGCAGTAAACTCTTCTCCTAGTAAAGTTTTCAGGATATATGCATTCCCAGGCACGCATCTGACCACTCTGAAAGGACCTTCCCAGTTCGGAGACCACTTACCGAATGCACTGTATTTAGTTCCAATCGGTAATATTGCTTTCCAAACTAAATCTCCTTCTGCAAATTGCTTGACCTTCACCTTCTTGTTGTAATATTTAGCAACTCGCATTTTATTTTTCTCAACATTTTCCAAGGCCCTGAGACGAATCATATGCAAATCTTCTAATTCGTCCATCATTAAATCATTATAATCTTTAGAACTTAAATCTTTTTGCAACTTTATTCTCCTTGAGTCTAATTGCATCTCCCATGGCAAGATAGCATGATGTCCATATACCAATTCATAAGGGGACGTCTGTGTAGCCCCATGTGGAGCCATTCGGTAAGCCCATAAGGCCTCATTTAACACCGAATGCCACTTTCTTGGCTTCTGATCAATCTTCTTCTGTATAATTTTAATCATAATCTTGTTAGAAGCTTCTGCCTGACCATTAGCTTGGGCATAATAAGGAGAAGAATTCAATATTTTGATGCCCGTACTTTCAGCAAAATTTCTAAATTCTGAAGATGTAAACTGAGTTCCTTGATCTGTGGTGATTGTTTGAGGAATTCCAAATCTGTAAATGATATGTTCTTTAACAAATTCAACCATATTCTCTGATGTCACCTTCTTTAATGGAATCGCCTCAACCCACTTAGTAAAATAATCGGTTGCTAAAAGCACAAACTTATGCCCCTTGCTAGATGGAGGATTTATTTGGCCAATCAAATCTATTCCCCATCCTCTGAATGGCCATGGCTTGATAATAGGATTCAGGACCGATGCTGGAACTCTTTGAATGTTTCCAAATCTCTGGCAATCTTGGCATCCCTTGTAATATTCAAAGCAGTCTTCTAGCATTGTGGGCCAATAGTACCCAGTTCTCCTAATAACCCATTTCATTCGGTAAGCCGATTGATGTGCTCCACAAAGCCCATCATGCACTTCACTTATCAGCCTTTTTGCTTCTTCTTGATTTAAGCAATGTAACAGCACCCCATCCAAGGATTTATAATATAAATTATCATCAAGAAGAACAAACTTTAAAGCTTTATACCTGAGCTTTCTAGAAACCTTTCGGGATGGATTCTCTAGATAATCAACAATTTCTTTTCTCCAATCATCTTTTGCCAGATTACTCCCGAAAGCATAAACATCATTAGCAAAAACTTCTTGAAGCTCTCTATAACCCGAAGCACTTTGAGCTAATCTGTTCGCCTCTCCATTGTCTCTCCTAGGAATATGCCGCAGAATTACTGACTGAAACTCCTTTAAGATTTGCTTGCATTCCTCATAGTAATTCCTTAAGATATCGTTTCTGCACTCATATTCGCCATTTAGTTGCCTTACGACTAATTCTGAATCTCCAAAAATTTCAACTGCAATGGCCTTTGCTTCTCTCAAGTATTGAAGTCCTCTGAGCACTGCCTCATACTCGGCTTGATTATTAGTGACAGTAGGTTGAATAGGAATAGCAAATTCAAATACCTCTCCTCTTGGCGAAATTAACAAAATACCTACTCCACCACCTTTGTCACATGAAGATCCATCGAAGAATAATACCCAAGGAGTAATTTCAAGCAAATTAGTTGATGAATCGCGATGTTCAGTAATGAAGTCAGCAATAATCTGTCCTTTAACAGCTTTTGCCGATTCAAACCTTAACTCAAATTCAGACAAAGCTAAAATCCATTTGCCAATCCTTCCGTTCAAAATTGGCATAGACAACATGTGCTTTATCACATCAAATTTTGAATACACAATGCATTCGGCATGTAGCAAATAGTGCCGAAATTTTGTACAGGAATAATAAACACATAAACAAAGTTTTTCGGTAGCCGAATACCTCGTTTCGGGATCAAGCAATTTCCGGCTAAGGTATGCAACTACCCTTTCCTTTCCCTCAAATTCTTGTATGAGGGCCGATCCAATAGTTTGGGCATCGGCCGCCACGTACAACTTAAAAGGTTTGTTTAGCTGTGGAGGTACCAATACTGGTGGTTTTTTCATGTATTCCTTGATCTCATCGAAAGCCCTTTGTTGTTCGTCACCCCATACAAACTTCTGATCCTTCTTGACTTTTAGCAGCGAAGAGAAAGGTAACACCTTTTGCGATAAGTTTGATATGAATCTTCTCACGAAATTAATCTTGCCAAGTAATGACTGTAATTCCTTAAGATTAGTTGGAGGAACAACTTCATCAATGGTTTTCATACTTTTCTTGCCAACTCCTATTCCTCCTTCATGCACCAAAAATCCCAGAAATTCTCCTGCCGAAACTCCAAAAGCACATTTATTCGGGTTCATCTTGAGCCCATGTTTCCTAGTGCACTCTAGAGTTTTCCTTATGTCGGCCAAATGTGCTTCATGATCCAATGACTTAATCACAACATCATCAATATATATTTCCACAATCTTGCCGATCAACTCATGAAAAATATAATTCATGGCTCTCTGATAAGTTGCACCAGCATTCTTCAAACCAAACGTCATGACAACCCATTCAAACAACCCTATATGTCCTGGACATCTGAAAGCTGTTTTCGCTATATCTTCCAATGCCATAAAAATTTGATTGTACCCTGCATTACCATCCATGAAACTAATCACTTTATATCCAGCAGCAGCATCAACCAACGAGTTAGCAATAGGCATCGGATATTCATCCATGGGTGTAGCTCTGTTCAGATCTCTAAAGTCTATGCAAACTCTCATCTTCCCATTTTTCTTGTACACAGGAACAATATTAGAGATCCATTCTGCATATCTGCATGGCCGAATAAAATTTGCTGCTATTAATCTTTCCACTTCTTTCTTTACATCGGTCAACACTTCATCTTTGTAGATTTTTCGGGGTGGTTGCTTGTAAGGTTTATAACCAGGCTTGATCGGCAATCGATGCTCAACAATGGAACGATCTAAACCAGGCATCTCCGAATAATCCCAAGCAAAGCAATCTTTGTATTCTTTTAACAACTCAATCAACTTTTCTCTGAAAACTGAATCCAAGCTAGCACTGATGAATATCGGCCTTGGTTTGTCACCATCTCCAATGTCTACTTCTTCTAATTTATCAGCCGACACAAATCCATGTCCTAGCTTCCCGTCAGTCCCATCGATTGGATTATCCATTAAAAATTACTAAAAGAGCCGACTGCTTCGATCGGCTGTTGATCACTGCTGACTGGCTCAACAGGACCTTCTCCCCAGTCCTTACCTGAGAAACAATCTATGCCTTGATATTCCCAGAAGGCTGGTTCCACATTAGCCACGCTAATTGAATCATCTGCTGGGACAATTTCCACGTCATCATCTATCCACTGAATAAGCTTCTGATGCATAGTAGATGGAATACAACAATTCGCATGGATCCAATCCCTTCCAAGTAGCAAGCTGTATGCCCCTTTGCCTTCAATAACAAAGAAGGTTGTAAGCAGAATCTTAGATCCAATCATCAGATCTACATGTACACATCCTTTGGTGTCTGAAGGATTTCCAGCAAAGTCATTCAAAACTATGCTTGTTGGCGTTAAATCTCCAGGGCTCATGCCAAGTTTCCTGAATGTATTGTATGGCATCACATTAACAGCAGCTCCACCATCAACAAACATCTTCGTCAGTGGCTTTCCGTTGACATATCCTCTTAAGTACAGTGGCTTCATGTGCCGATTCTGGACTGGCTTCTCGAAAATAGCTTGCTTATTCAATACCAATTGTGCCATTAACCCACATTGCTCGGCTTCATCCACTTCTGACAATATCTCTTCCTGTACAATTTGATTAGCTGGAGCCATAAATTCATTCGGCAAGAAACATACCATGCATGTAGGAGCCGAATGACTCGATTCGTCAGGTTTGTCTTTTGGACGCCATACCGATCTCATCCTGGTTCCTGCTCGCTTCAAATCTTGATTCCTCAGGCGTTGGACTCTTCTCTTCTGGCTCTTTCTTAAACCAGGTGGACACCACTGTCCTTTCTGCCAGACATACTCACGATCTTCTTCTTCATGATCAATCCATCTACGATCAGCATGTCTTTTCCTTGGTTGATCATCATTCTTATATATTTTTAGACGCCGATCATCACTAGGATGTATCCTTCCAATTCTTTCGTGGACGGATCGGCGACTGGCACCATTTTGCCTATGTTCGACATATCCTTTACTGCATTCAGGACAGTTATTCCATGTAGGCAGCTTTAAACCCGCGTTCCAACAGTGTCTGAAGAAGACACAATCCCAATGTGCACGTTCTCGTTCTCGGACATATTCCTCTTGTTCTTCCTCATACCTTTTTTCTTCGCACCTCCTCTTCTCCTCCTCGTACTCACGTCTCTGATAGCGTTCTTTTTCTTGCTGACGCTGCCACTTATTGAGGAGAATGCGCGATGTGACTCTGGGTTTAGAAGATTTCCCAATTTCACATCGACTATTCGGGAAGCGAGGCTTTTCCTCGCGAATCTGTTCGATCGTGATTTGCCGATTAGGATCGACTGAGCCATTCTGCTTCGCTTCCTTCGACGTCAGGACTTTCATCTTTCCCTTTTCTCCAGATTCGGCAACACTCACCATATTGATTGAGAACCCAATCATGTTCTGAGGAAACGGGTTATTGTCCAACTTCATCTTATTGTCGAATTTCAGATGCCCTTCTTGGATAGCTTTCTGAATCCTCACTCTAAAAACCCTGCATTCATTGATGGAATGAGAATTTCTATCATAGAATCCACAGTACCTTTTATCTTTCACTCCATCAGGCCGAAGCATAGAATGCCCCTCTGGTAGCTTGATCCGGCCTTCTTTTACAAGATAGTCAAACAATTTATCCGCCTTAGTTACATCAAAATCATAGGTGCCCTTATTCTGTTTAATCCACCTCTGATTCACCATGACTGGTTCTTTACCCCACACTATCTCTGCTGCGGCTATCTCCTCGCTATCTTCATACTCATCTCCTTGATCTGCTCTTTCAAGGAATTGGTTGTAGATGTCAGCTACATCATTATGTTTAGCAAATCTGACATCTTTCTTGAAACCATATGCCTGGTTACTCATTAAGGCCAATCTGTGTGACAACTGGCCCAGATCATCGAACTCCATTCCGAATAGCTTTTCCCGAATGGTAGGCAGCATGCCAGCTACAGCCATACCAGCTAGCTGGTCATCAGGTATGTTTAGAGAAAAGCACATGCTCTTTGTTTCCCTAAACCTCCTGAGGAACTCCGTAGGTGTCTCATTATTTCTCTGCCTTAAGCTGGTCAAATCAACCAACTCTTTCTCGGTACTTCCAATGTAGTAATGAGCATGGAATTTCTGCTCCAGATCTTTCCAAGTACAAATTGACTGAGCAGGCAAAGAAGCAAACTATGTAAAAGCTGGACCCGTCAGTGACAAAGGAAAGTATCTGATTCTGAAAGCCTCATCTGCTGAAGCTTCTCCAAGCTGCATCAGATATCGAGCTATATGTTCCACAGTGCTAGTATCGTCTTGTCCTGAGAACTTAGTAAACTCTGTAGGCACCTTGACTCTATTCGGCAATGATACCCTTTGGTACCATTCTGGGAAAGGAGACGAGTACATGTACCCCTGATTTTTAGGCTTCAGACCGAATTGATTTTGCAATACATCGGTCATCTTTTGCACCATGAGGTCAATATTGGTATCTTGATTCCCTGGTCTCCCAGCAGGCATCCCTGTAGTACCAACATACCCGGGATTCGGGAGAGCGTCGATAGCATTGTAATCCATAAACTCTGAATATCCGTTCCCATACACATCCCTTTGCAGCCTGTTGTTCAGAGGGGATATCTTGTAAGCAGAAGCAGGTAGATTTCCCGTGGTGCCGAATGCCATATCACCATATGTACGAGGTTTCGGAAATGCATGCTGAAGCTCTTGCTGAATCGGCTGTCCATTCGCGTCTTTGGTTCCAGAAGCTTCAGTTTCTTCAGTACCTTTACCATGACGTTTTGGAACCGATGCTTGAACATTGAAATATGTCGGGCCACCAAGTTGTCCATGCGCTTGCTCAAAAGGTTTATCCACGTGTTGACCAAAGATGTTGACCAGTATGAGCCGAAAACTGTTCAGGAATGCAGCATTATGATTGGTCATTGCTTCTCCTAAAGCCTTGTACAACAAGCTAGAGAACTTCTCCCTTTCTTCATCTTCAGTAAGATCAGATTGTCCCGGCAAAAGAACTCTTGGCAGATCTGACTTTAGAAACGGTGCACCACTCCTGTTCTTAGCAAAAGACAGCAAGCATTTCTTGATGAACTGATCTACAACAGTCTTCACCATTTGTTGATGTTCATCAGATAATTCTTCGAAAGTGACATCCAGAATGTCTTTTAATTCAGGCATCTTCGAAGCTTGTTGTCCCACCGGGCGTGCCAAAAAGTGTGTTGACGTAAAATCCACACTTCACGCCAAGCACACAGCAAGCCGAATTAGCTAGCTTTACACGTGGCCCGAGCGTTTGAATCCGAGAGCGTGCCAGTCAATTTTCCTGAAAAACTGACAAAGGGAGAAAAGATGTTTAGATAACACCTGGAACGTACTGGGTGATACCAGTCAGTTCCATATTTGTGGCTACGGAGCCAGTTTCGAACGACATATAGCTACAGAGAAGCTATCTGTCAGCAGTTAAAGCACCATTCGGCAATCGGCAAAGCACTCAGGAAGCGTACTGCCGAATACGTGACGTAAGCATGACGAAAGATCGGTTTTTGACTGAATGAACATTGTAACGCATATTCATAACCGATTAACGAGGAACATAGCATGATGGATAAATAGAAGGGCGAAAACATGACCATAATTTCGTAATAAACAAGAATGCATAGATTAAAAGCACTAGTCTACCGCATGTCTAGGTACTTTTCAACCCGTCGAGTATGAAACAAGCAAGTTAATCCACCGCATGATACGACTTGCTTGGAATCATACCACCAACCAAGAATAGATCAATCCACCGCATGATACGACTCTAAACGTGGAAGGCTAAAAGCATTCTTTATTTAAAACAAAACCGTGAACATGTTTCGCTCGTGGCGATACTGCCGAATACAGCTATATAGCCGAATCGGGTTCCATGAAGAAGGAACATGCTTCGTTGATGATGATAGGTCTATCAGATCGAATCGAATTCTAATCCACCGGATGATTAGCTCTAAGACGACCCAAAAACCTGCATCCACCGCATGATACCCGGTTCTGTCAAGATCTACACAAGACCAACGAGCTTGGACCCGCAACACGTGGCAATCTAGATTGACTTCGAATTCGGCTATGGAAACGCAGTGCATTATGAGCTAGAACCGAATCTGATGAATCTAGACTGGGCAAAAGAGTGCTGTAATGAATTAAACATAAAGGTAAAACCCAGAGCAACACATGGTAACTTAATGGATCTATCAGATCTTGCCAAAATCCAATAGAACCGATAACTTGTTCCAAGCTAAAACTTATGTAACACCCTAAAAATGCCTATTTTAAAAAATTTAGTAATTAAATTGTTTTTATTTAATTTTATGCTCATATTTATCTAAGGAAAATAAATTATTTATGATAAATAAAATTAAATATAAGGTTAGAAACATTTTTGTTGCATTCATACTGGCTGCATTGAGTTTTGTTTGTGTGTGGTTCAATTGGAATTTGAATTCTGTTTAAATTCGAATTTGAATCGTTTAATTTGGAGCTCAAGAAAAGTTTCTGCGGCCCGAGTCCACTTTTCCTCCCTTAACTTTTTCCCCGGCCGATTCTAGCCCTTCTACTCTTTTTCCCGCAGCGGCCCAGCCTCCCTCCGTTCCGCTTGCGGCCCAACTCGGCGACCAGCGCGTCCCGCTTTCGGCCTGGCCCGCCGGCCTGCTCGCCTTCCCGCTCCCGCGGCAGCCGCCCTCCCCTTCCTCGGCCCAGTCCGGCCCAGCAGCAGCCGCGCAACACCTCCCGCTCCCCCGGCGTGGCCCAACAGGCCGGCCTGCCCCGCGCCGCAGCCCCCTCCGCGCCGACTGCCAGGGGGGACCCGCCTGTCAGGTCATCCCTTTCCTCTCGCCCGACTCCCTCCCGAACACGGCGCCGGAGTTCCGACCGGACACGGCACGGACGCCGAGGATCTTCGCCCCCGGACTCTTCCCTCGGCCGCTCCATAAAAGCCCCAGCCGTGCCGCCCTTAACCCCCAATTTTGCGCCGCCAATCCTCCACCGCTCGAGCTCGTACTCGCCGCCGCCGATTTCAAACCCGCCGCCGTCGATCTCGTCGCCTGTCGCCGTCCCGTCCCGGCGAGTTGCCCCAGGACCATCGCGAGGAGGTGAGGAACCTCTCGAACTCCTTCTCGCCCCTCCCCGTGCTCTGTACCGCCGTCCCCGCGTTGAACCGCCACTGCCCGAGCGCCGTCGCCACCATGGATCGTTGCGCGCCGCCTCCGCTGCCCCGCCGACGACGAGAGCCACCCAGTTGAACTCGCCGTGTCGCCCCGGTCACGTAGCGCCTAAGCCAGTCCCAAACCGAGCCCTCTGGGCCGTTCCCGATCCTTCGCCGGTGATGCGCCGCCGCCACTGTCCAGCGCCGCCGCTCGTCGCGCCGCCGCTGCCGACACCCCTCTGCTGGATCTAATCCCCACCGACCAAACCGAATTCGACGGCCCAGATCAAGTCAACCGAGCCAAGTCAAAGTTGACCATACCGGTCAACTGAGTCAGCAGTGGACGTTTTTCAAAAGAGCCCCTGCCCTTTTTCAAAATTAACCCGCAGTCCAAATTTATTCAAAAATAATTACAATTAGGTCCTGATTTTTACAGAAAACCCCCTGCCTTATTTAAAAATAGTACCCGAGGTCCTGTTTTGGTTAATTTGCAAATAAACACTCCTGTTTTTATGTAAAATTATGTTTTAGCCCCTGACTTTTTGCAAGTAAGCCCCTGAAACTTTTAAAACTTTGCCAGCAAGTCCCTGAACCTTAGAAAAGCCATAACTTCTTCGTTTTAGCTCCGAATTGAGTGATTTTCGCGCTCACGTGTTCGTAGCGAAGCGTAGATTAGTTTTTCAGCCTTCTTTTGTTCTGTTTTTATTGTTTGGTGTACTGTTCTAATAGAATAATATTGTTTGCATGTACTGGCTTGTATGGATGCTTGTGTGTTGATGTATGAGTCCAGTCGGTGAGCCGTACGCGTTTGAGTTCGAGGGTTACGAGGAGCAGGACTAACAGTAGCAGCAAGAGCAACAGCAGCAGTTGGACGAAGGCAAGTACAGCACGGACAATCCTTGCTACCTAAACACCCCTTTACAATAATTATTGCATAATGCATGTGTCTAAATTGTTCCTATTAAGGTTATTCCTAGCTTTGTTTATCCTATTCCTTGATTGCCCTGGGTTATTGCATTTGGGTAGACCTTTGCTAAGCGCAGCTACTGTCACCAAAGTTTAACTGTTAATCTTGACTTAATGGTTCACTTCAATGTTAATGGTAAAACTTGCTTTTTAGCAACATGGAACAGGGAGCTAGGGCGTATGCTTCATGCTCGGTCCTAGTATCTCTCCGTAAGGACTGGTTCTTAAAGCGGCAACCCAGGAACCTGTCGCCACCGCCGGAACTATAATGGCTCTGGTCTTGGACGAGTAGCATGTACGGCTCTAGCTTGACAGTAGTTACCGACGGGCCGACGGCGTTATGGGAAGCATGGGTGAGAGTATGGTTTGATCCACCGAGGACGGAGTATCCGTTGGCTATGTCCCTGTGAGGCACAGTCCCGTGTTGGGAGCTTCCGTATGGCGGGGGTTCCACACGTTGCGCTATTTATTTTGTTGTTGATGTTTATTACCGCGCTTGGACGCCAATGACCCCCTCATGTTGCGACATGAGCATCAGTCATTCTCGGTGCCTTGGGTCATGCTGCCTAGGTTGTACCATAACGGCTACTGTTTTGTTAGGGTGTCTCGTGAAAAGCCTCGTAGCGTCCCTATGCAGTCACACCTCGGAAGTGTTGATGTGCGTGGTTGGGTGCAAAGTTCCTTTGAACTTTTACGCGACTGGTGGGAAAAGGGCGAAACCTCTGCAGAGTGTATAATCTATCATGATAGCCTTGCTCAGGGTCAAGAGCGGCCTGGATCCTTTTTGATTAGAAGATGATATTTATTAATGTTTAATGTTCACCTCTACCTCATTAACTGGGAATTGCAACTGGGATACACTTAAATGTAGTAATCTTGGTTTATGTTAAAATGAACCAACTAAAATTGCTAATGCAGTACAGCCGTGTCAAGCCTTTCTTTTAAGCCTTCATTACCCGTGTTTTATTTGCTAAGTAAGACATTTACTTACACTTGCCATTCAACAAAATCTCGGATGGGTAACAGATGGATTAGATGGTATTGCTGCTGTTGAGTTTCCTGAAGATCTGCCATTCTACTAGCTGTGCTCAACCAGTCGGTGTCCCTGTGGATTATGGATTTCGTCTTCGTCTTCGTTTAGAGAGAGTTAATAAAGAGTCTTCCGCTGTGTTTTATATAGTTATTTTAGTCAAACTCTGATGTAAAACCATTTTATTCGAGCATATGTACTCTGTTTATCATATTTGTCATCTATATGTGTTCTGTGGACTTCCTGGGCACACATATAGTAGCATTCGGGTTTCTGTGTAAATCCGGGTGTGACAGATTGGTATCAGAGCCGTGCTGACTGTAGGAACGCAGCCTAGTTAGAACGGTTGAAAAATCACTAGGAGACCACCATGTTTTTGTTTCAGATCATTTAGTTACGTTTTTTTCAAAACCAGTGCTGTCGAGTCTTGTGTGAACCATGTCTTTGGGTGCTTGATTTTACTTTTATTATGCTTATGTTTGATTTGGATCTTTGTAATGATTGTGATGGTCATAGACGCAAGCCTATCTCCATCTAGATATAGGACTAAGGTTTAAGGAATATTAGTGAATAAATAGTTGGGTTATCCATCTCCTTTGCACTTCCTCTGTCTTACTCTCTATACCTCCGAATCATATCCTTCCAAGAACTGCTATCTTCTTGTGCACCATCTGCAAGCATGGGTTATCTATTACCGATTGGCGGTAATACTGATGGGAGATCTCTTGATATGGTAGATGGTTAACACCAGAAGCAACCCCGGAGGCAGTGGAAGCATCCAGAACCAGAACCCACCACCTCCACCACCGCCACTCACCATGGAGCAGATGATGCAGATGCAACTTCAGCTGACACAACAGATGGCGCAAACCATAGCACTGATGCAGCAGAATCAGCAGAACCCGCCCCAACAGCACTACGTGCAACCCCGAGATAAAAGGGGCGAGTTTATGAAAGGACGCCCTCCTACCTTCAACAAGTCTAGCGACCCAATGCAAGCAGAGGACTGGCTCAAGGCAGTGGAACGACAGCTGGACATAGCACAGTGCAACGACCGGGAGAAGGTGTTGTATGGAAGTGGACAGCTCCAGGGAGCAGCTTTGGATTGGTGGGATGCGTACCAATATGCTCACCCCAATCCTGATCAGATCACTTGGCAGGAGTTCCGCGACAGCTTTCGCTCTCACCACGTGCCGGAAGCGCTGATGACCTTGAAGAAGAAGGAGTTCCTGGCATTGAAGCAGGAAGGAATGAGTGTCACCGCTTATCGTGACAAGTTCATTGAGTTGGCCCGTTATGCTCCAGAGGACGTGAATACGGACAAGAAGAAGCAGACCCGATTCCGAGATGGCCTGCATGATACACTCCAGTACCAGCTCCTGTGCTCCAGGTTCGCCACTTTTCAAGAATTGGTGGATAGCGCACTATTGCTGGAGCACAAGCGCCGTGAGATGGAGGAAAAGAAGAGGAAGCTTCAAGGCACACCGTCAGGAAGCAATGTTCGCCCTCGCTTCAATCCTCAGCAAGGAAACCAGCAGGTGGTGACTCCACAGCGTTTCCAGGGACAGTCCGGTTTGATGAACCGCAACCAGTATCAGCAACGTCCCCAGTACCAGCCACGTCCCCAGTACCCCTCAGCACTACCTCAGCAGCGTTTCCAGAACCAGCCACAGAGTGGTCCTGTCCAACGCCCCAATCCGACCAACAATGCACCTACGGCTCCGAGGTGTTTTGGTTGTGGTGAGCTGGGACACTATGCCAGCGCTTGTCCTCGCAAGGCTCAGAACGCCGTTGGTCAGAACAACAATCAGAGGATTGGACAACCGCAGAACCAGAACGGGAACCAGCAGCAGAACCCAGCGAGAGGAAAGGTCAACCACATGGGTGCGGAAACCACAGAAGGAGCAACGGATGTCGTTGTGGGTACGTTCCCTGTCAACTCGTCTCTCGCAACTGTTTTGTTTGATACTGGAGCTTCGCATGCTTTCATATCTGCTGCTTTCGTGAAAAAGAACATGATGATTTTGCAACCTATGGGAAACCCCATGGTAGTTAGTTCACCCGGGGGAGAACAGCGTGCCACTTTACGTTGCCCCTGTATCACCATCACAATAAGGGGGGTAGACTTTGTGGTGAATCCAATAGTCCTAGAAACTCTTGGGTTTGACTTGATTCTGGGTATGAGCTGGTTAGCCAGATACGATGGGGTGATTCAATGCTCCAAAAGAACAGTGCAGCTGACAGCAAAGACTGGTGAGAAAGTGGAGTACCAAGCAGCTAGTCCCTTGGGACACAATCAGATCTACCAAGCCGAAGGTGTAGCACTGGAAGACATCAGAGTGGTGTGCGAATTCCCAGACGTGTTTCCAGATGAGTTACCAGGTATGCCCCCAGACCGCGAAGTTGAATTTGTTATTGATCTTAAGCCTGGTACTGCACCTATAGCTAAGAGGCCATATAGAATGGGAGTAAAAGAACTAGAAAAACTTAAGGAGGAGTTAACGGCATTGTTAGCAAAAGGGTATATTCGTCCTAGTTCATCCCCTTGGGGAGCACCAGTTTTGTTTGTGGATAAGAAAGATGGGACCCAGAGATTGTGTGTGGATTATCGAGCTTTGAATGAAGTGACCATCAAGAACAAGTACCCGTTGCCAAGGATTGATGATCTCTTCGACCAGTTGAAAGGAGCATGTGTGTTCTCTAAGATCGATCTCCGATCCGGTTACCATCAGATGAGGATACGAGTGACTGACATCCCCAAAACAGCCTTCACAACCCGATATGGTCTATATGAGTTCACAGTCATGTCTTTTGGATTGACAAATGCACCGACATACTTCATGTATCTGATGAACAGTGTGTTCATGGATTATCTCGACAAGTTCGTGGTAGTGTTCATTGACGACATTCTGGTTTTCTCCAAGAACGAGGAAGAGCATGAAGAACATCTGAGGTTGGTGATGCAGAGACTTCGTGAGCATCAGTTGTATGCCAAGCTGAGCAAGTGTGAGTTTTGGTTGAAGGAAGTAGCATTCTTGGGTCACGTATTGTCCGATGGTGGAGTGACAGTTGATCCGAAGAAGGTTAGTGATGTGTTGAGTTGGAATCCGCCTAAGGATGTGAGTGAAATCAGAAGTTTCCTTGGAATGGCTGGATACTATCGGAGGTTCATAGAAGGATTCTCCAAGATTGCTAAGCCCCTGACGGCGTTATTGGAGAAAAATGCCAAGTTTGTCTGGACTGAAGAGTGTCAAGTCAGCTTTGAGGAGTTGAAGAAGAGGTTGACAACGGCACCTGTGCTAGTGTTGCCGGATATAACCAAGAGCTTCTCTATCTACTGCGATGCATCTCGTCTAGGATTGGGATGTGTGCTCATGCAGGAAAGTAGAGTAGTAGCTTATGCATCGAGGCAGTTGAGGAAACATGAGCAGAACTACCCGACTCACGATCTAGAGTTAGCAGCTGTGGTACATGCTTTAAAGATTTGGAGGCATTACTTGATTGGACATAAGTGTGATATTTACACTGACCACAAGAGTCTCAAGTATGTGTTCACACAGTTAGATCTGAATATGAGGCAACGTCGATGGTTAGAGTTGATCAAGGACTACGATCTGGAGATTCATTATCATCCAGGGAAGGCCAACTTGGTGGCAGACGCTCTGAGTAGAAGGAGTTACGTGAATAAGATCACGGGACATTGCTTATCGGAGGAACTCAGTTCGGAATTCGAAAGGATGAGTCTGGGATTTGTGACCAGCGTCACTGAGATGGCAGTAGAACCGACCTTGGAACAAGAGATCCGAAAAGGACAGCTCACAGATGAGAAGATCAAGGAGATCGTAGAACTGGTGGCATTAGGAAAAGCCCCTGGTTTTCGAGTGGATGACCACAGAACATTGTGGTACGAGAAGCGGATCTGTGTACCAGATAGAGTGCAGATCAGGGATGCAATTCTCAGGGAAGCCCATGAATTGGCGTATTCAATACACCCAGGTAGTACTAAGATGTACCAGGATATCAAAGAGAGATTTTGGTGGTATGGATTGAAGAGAGATGTGGCCACATACGTAGCTCTATGTGACACATGTCAGAGAGTCAAAGCTGAACATCAGAGGCCAGCAGGTTTGCTCCAGCCCCTGAAGGTACCTGAATGGAAGTGGGAAGAAGTCGGTATGGATTTCATCACTGGCTTACCTCGAACTCAGAGGGGATTTGATTCAATCTGGGTAATCGTGGATCGTCTGACCAAGGTGGCGCATTTCTTACCAGTAAAGACCACCTACTCGGGAGCCAGACTAGCGGAGTTGTATATGGAGAGGATTGTGTGTTTGCATGGGGTACCGAAAAGAATAGTGTCAGATCGAGGTACCCAGTTCACATCGCACTTTTGGCGACAACTGCATGAGTCTATGGATACTAAGCTACAGTTCAGTTCAGCTTACCATCCGCAGACAGATGGGCAGACAGAGCGGACGAACCAGATATTGGAGGATATGCTGAGAGCATGTGCCTTACAATATGGTGCCAGTTGGGATAAGAGTTTACCATACGCGGAATTTTCGTACAACAATAGTTATCAGAAGAGTTTGCAGATGTCACCATTCGAGGCTCTGTATGGCAGAAAGTGTAGGACACCACTATTCTGGAATCAGACGGGAGAAAGTCAGGTATTTGGACCTGAGATACTAAGAGAAGCAG
This sequence comes from Echinochloa phyllopogon, assembly GCA_033239725.1. Taxonomy (NCBI): domain Eukaryota; kingdom Viridiplantae; phylum Streptophyta; class Magnoliopsida; order Poales; family Poaceae; genus Echinochloa; species Echinochloa phyllopogon. The sequence continues at coordinate 8,080,214 of BTCW01000016.1, read as the reverse complement.
AGCGACAAGTGCAGATAATCAGACAGAATCTGAAAGTGGCACAATCCAGACAGAAGAGCTATGCAGATAACCGACGGAGAGATCTCAGCTTTGAAATTGGAGACTTCGTGTATCTCAAGGTGTCACCCATGAGAGGAGTGAAGAGGTTCAATGTTAAGGGCAAGTTAGCACCTCGATACATTGGACCGTTCAAGGTACTTGGTCGGAAAGGTGAGGTGGCATATCAGTTAGAGCTACCGGAGAAGTTAGCGGGAGTACATGATGTGTTCCATGTGTCTCAGTTGAAAAAGTGCTTGCGAGTACCTGAGGAACAGATTCCGATTGATGAGTTGAATGTGGAGGAAGATCTTACCTATACGGAGCATCCTGTCAGAATTTTGGAGGAGTCAGAAAGAGTCACCAGAAATAAAGTGATCCGGATGTGCAAGGTTCAGTGGAGTCGACATTCAGTGGGTGAAGCGACTTGGGAAAGAGAAGAAGATCTCAGAGCTGAATATCCACAGTTATTCCCATCCACGTCCGAATCTCGAGGACGAGATTCATCTTAAGGGGGGTAGGTTTGTAACACCCTAAAAATGCCTATTTTAAAAAATTTAGTAATTAAATTGTTTTTATTTAATTTTATGCTCATATTTATCTAAGGAAAATAAATTATTTATGATAAATAAAATTAAATATAAGGTTAGAAACATTTTTGTTGCATTCATGCTGGCTGCATTGAGTTTTGTTTGTGTGTGGTTCAATTGGAATTTGAATTCTGTTTAAATTCGAATTTGAATCGTTTAATTTGGAGCTCAAGAAAAGTTTCTGCGGCCCGAGTCCACTTTTCCTCCCTTAACTTTTTCCCCGGCCGATTCTAGCCCTTCTACTCTTTTTCCCGCAGCGGCCCAGCCTCCCTCCGTTCCGCTTGCGGCCCAACTCGGCAACCAGCGCGTCCCGCTTTCGGCCTGGCCCGCCGGCCTGCTCGCCTTCCTGCTCCCGCGGCAGCCGCCCTCCCCTTCCTCGGCCCAGTCCGGCCCAGCAGCAGCCGCGCAACACCTCCCGCTCCCCCGGCGTGGCCCAACAGGCCGGCCTGCCCCGCGCCGCAGCCCCCTCCGCGCCGACTGCCAGGGGGGACCCGCCTATCAGGTCATCCCTTTCCTCTCGCCCGACTCCCTCCCGAACACGGCGCCGGAGTTCCGACCGGACACGGCACGGACGCCGAGGATCTTCGCCCCCGGACTCTTCCCTCGGCCGCTCCATAAAAGCCCCGGCCGTGCCGCCCTTAACCCCCAATTTTGCGCCGCCAATCCTCCACCGCTCGAGCTCGTACTCGCCGCCGCCGATTTCAAACCCGCCGCCGTCGATCTCGTCGCCTGTCGCCGTCCCGTCCCGGCGAGTTGCCCCAGGACCATCGCGAGGAGGTGAGGAACCTCTCGAACTCCTTCTCGCCCCTCCCCGTGCTCTGTACCGCCGTCCCCTCGTTGAACCGCCACTGCCCGAGCGCCGCCGCCGCCATGGATCGTTGCGCGCCGCCTCCGCTGCCCCGCCGACGACGAGAGCCACCCAGTTGAACTCGCCGTGTCGCCCCGGTCACGTAGCGCCTAAGCCCGTCCCAAACCGAGCCCTCTGGGCCGTTCCCGATCCTTCGCCGGCAATGCGCCGCCGCCACTGTCCAGCGCCGCCGCTCGTCGCGCCGCCGCTGCCGACACCCCTCTGCTGGATCTAATCCCCACCGACCAAACCGAATTCGACGGCCCAGATCAAGTCAACCGAGCCAAGTCAAAGTTGACCATACCGGTCAACTGAGTCAGCAGTGGACGTTTTTCAAAAGAGCCCCTGCCCTTTTTCAAAATTAACCCGCAGTCCAAATTTATTCAAAAATAATTACAATTAGGTCCTGATTTTTACAGAAAACCCCCTGCCTTATTTAAAAATAGTACCCGAGGTCCTGTTTTGGTTAATTTGCAAATAAACCCTCCTGTTTTTATGTAAAATTATGTTTTAGCCCCTGACTTTTTGCAAGTAAGCCCCTGGAACTTTTAAAACTTTGCCAGCAAGTCCCTGAACCTTAGAAAAGCCATAACTTCTTCGTTTTAGCTCCGAATTGAGTGATTTTCACGCTCACGTGTTCGTAGCGAAGCGTAGATTAGTTTTTCAACCTTCTTTTGTTCTGTTTTTATTGTTTGGTGTGCTGTTCTAATAGAATAATATTGTTTGCATGTACTGGCTTGTATGGATGCTTGTGTGTTGATGTATGAGTCCAGTCGGTGAGCCGTACGCGTTTGAGTTCGAGGGTTACGAGGAGCAGGACCAACAGCAGCAGCAAGAGCAACAGCAGCAGTTGGACGAAGGCAAGTACAGCACGGACAATCCTTGCTACCTAAACACCCCTTTACAATAATTATTGCATAATGCATGTGTCTAAATTGTTCCTAATAAGGTTATTCCTAGCTTTGTTTATCCTATTCCTTGATTGCCCTGGGTTATTGCATTTGGGTAGACCTTTGCTAAGCGCAGCTACTGTCACCAAAGTTTAACTGTTAATCTTGACTTAATGGTTCACTTCAATGTTAATGGTAAAACTTGCTTTTTAGCAACATGGAACAGGGAGCTAGGGCGTATGCTTCATGCTCGGTCCTAGTATCTCTCCGTAAGGACTGGTTCTTAAAGCGGCAACCCAGGAACCTGTCGCCACCGCCGGAACTATAATGGCTCTGGTCTTGGACGAGTAGCATGTACGGCTCTAGCTTGACAGTAGTTACCGACGGGCCGACGGCGTTATGGGAAGCATGGGTGAGAGTATGGTTTGATCCACCGAGGACGGAGTATCCGTTGGCTATGTCCCTGTGAGGCACAGTCCCGTGTTGGGAGCTTCCGTATGGCGGGGGTTCCACACGTTGCGCTATTTATTTTGTTGTTGATGTTTATTACCGCGCTTGGACGCCAATGACCCCCTAATGTTGCGACATGAGCGTCAGTCATTCTCGGTGCCTTGGGTCATGCTGCCTAGGTTGTACCATAACGGCTACTGTTTTGTTAGGGTGTCTCGTGAAAAGCCTCGTAGCGTCCCTATGCAGTCACACCTCGGAAGTGTTGATGTGCGTGGTTGGGTGCAAAGTTCCTTAGAACTTTTACGCGACTGGTGGGAAAAGGGCGAAACCTCTGCAGAGTGTATAATCTATCATGATAGCCTTGCTCAGGGTCAAGAGCGGCCTGGATCCTTTTTTGATTAGAAGATGATATTTATTAATGTTTAATGTTCACCTCTACCTCATTAACTGGGAATTGCAACTGGGATACACTTAAATGTAGTAATCTTGGTTTATGTTAAAATGAACCAACTAAAATTGCTAATGCAGTACAGCCGTGTCAAGCCTTTCTTTTAAGCCTTCATTACCCGTGTTGTATTTGCTAAGTAAGACATTTACTTACACTTGCCATTCAACAAAATCCCGGATGGGTAACAGATGGATTAGATGGTATTGCTGCTGTTGAGTTTCCTGAAGATCTGCCATTCTACTAGCTGTGCTCAACCAGTCGGTGTCCCTGTGGATTATGGATTTCGTCTTCGTCTTCGTTTAGAGAGAGTTAATAAAGAGTCTTCCGCTGTGTTTTATATAGTTATTTTAGTCAAACTCTGATGTAAAACCATTTTATTCGAGCATATGTACTCTGTTTATCATATTTGTCATCTATATGTGTTCTGTGGACTTCCTGGGCACACATATAGTAGCATTCGGGTTTCTGTGTAAATCCGGGTGTGACAACTTAGCTCACCGCATGGCTCATGATCTAACAAAGGAACCTTCCTGAACCAAAGCCTAAATCCACCGCATGATACTAGGCATGGTGCAGGGTTGCCAGTACTTACGGAGGTCGACGGATCGATGATTCCTCTCGAAGAACTCGACGACTCGACTAAAGGACTCGAAGTTGGCACGGGGCCGGTTTGTTGTATGATTGATTGAATGAATTTACAATTACCATGGGTTTATATTTATACCCAGGTTTCGACACGACTCCTAATCGATTACGATTACATTATTTATTTCCTAAAAAAGATAAACGCCGGGGCACCGTATCCGTCTTGCACTCGAAGTTAAACCGGCCTTTTCCTTATACTTGATCCACGTCATCACGCACTCCCGAATGCCTCCTGCGGAACAGTTTTCTTGCCAAATGACAATGCGTTCCCGACCGCAGAACGTCTTTGCCGAATGCTCTGGGGAAAAAACTCCTTTGCCGAATGATATCTCTTCAACGAATCCGGCCCACATGTCAGCCTCTTCCTGGTGCCAATTTTTGGTGTCAACAACCACCAATATCTCTCTTTTAAATTTTGATACATCTTGGTACTCCCGGGGTGGATCGAATATGCGGAGTCTTGGGCCTCTCTCAGTATGAGTTGTCTTAGTGACTCCACATCAGGCACACAAATCCTATCCTTCAGCCATAGCATCCCTTGATCGTCCAATCTGAAATCGGGTGCCTTACCATCCTTCATGAGCTGCTTGATCTCCTTGATTTTCTTGTCTCCCAACTGACCCTTCCGTATTTTTGCCTCTAGGGTGGGCTCTACCTCCATGGTTATTCCTTCGGTGTGAGTGACCATCCCTAGATTCAACCTCTCAAACTCCTTGTGCAACTCTGGGGGTAGTTGGTGGGCTAAGACCATATTAGCTTGGCCCTTCCGGCTTAAGGCATCTGCTACTACATTGGCTTTCCCTGGATGATAATGTACCTCCAGGTCGTAATCCTTGATCAGCTCCAGCCAACGACGCTGCCTCAAGTTAAGATCCTTCTGCGTGAAGATGTACTTCAAGCTCTTGTGGTCGGTGTAGATCTGACACTTGTTCCCCACAAGGTAGTGCCTCTATATCTTCAATGCATGCACCACCGCTGCTAATTCCAGATCATGGGTGGGGTAGTTCTGCTCATGTTTCCTCAATTTTCGGGATGCATACGCTACAACACGTCCACCTTGCATGAGCACACAACCAAGACCTCTTTTTGAAGCATCACATTATATGTCGAAGCTATTGTGAATGTCGGGCATCACTAACACTGGAGCTGATGTCAACCTCCTCCTTAGTTCCTCAAAGCTGGCTTGACAAGCATCTGTCCACTTGAAGTCTCTATCCTTCTCCAACAAAGATGTAAGGGGTTTCACAATCTTCGAGAATCCCTCAATGAATCTGCGGTAGTAACCGGCCAATCCAAGGAAGCTCCTGATCTCCGACACACTCTTAGGGTGTTCCCATTCTAGCACTTCGCTAACCTTGCTCGGGTCGACTGCAACTCCCCCATCTTTAATGACATGCCCAAGAAATGCCACTTCCTTTAGCCAGAACTCGCACTTACTTAGCTTAGCATATAACTGGTTCTCTCTGAGTTTCTGCAACACCAACCTCAGGTGTTCCTCATGTTCACCTTCATTATTGGAGAAAACCAGGATGTCGTCGATGAAAACCACCACGAACTTGTCCAAGTACTCCATGAACACCTTGTTCATCAGATACATGAAGTAGGCAGGGGCGTTGGTCAAGCCAAAGGACATGACGGTATACTCATAAAGACCATATCTAGTTGTGAAGGCTGTCTTAGGAATATCTGAGGGTCTTATCCTCAACTGGTGATATCCTGATCGCAGATCGATTTTGGAAAACACTTTGGCCCCTCTCATCTGGTCAAAAAGATCTTCAATGCGGGTGTTGGCACTTCTTACGATCCAATATCAGAATTGAGAATCCTGGTACTGGGGTAAGGAGTGTTTCAGTGGTTTTCCTTATGGCTTAGTAAAATATAGAAATATTCTGCAAGCGCACAGAATCACCGCTATAGCACTTCACCTGGGAGTATCCCGAGGTATCATAATTTATATTTCCGCAGGGAAGCTTTGGCAAGATTACTAGTGAACACATATTCGAGACTATCAGAGAAGGGTACACAGCTAAACAAGACAGGGGATAACGGTATTGGATAGGAGTGGATATATCGGACACACAGCTCAAGGGATACTCTGGTAAGGGAGAGAAGAGATAGATAGCTGGGAGGACAACAAGAAGAGATAGAGGACTCCTGGATTCTTTATCTACCTATGTCACTCTAGCTTAGAGATACAACGGCTACAGAGCCAGCACTAGGAGATCTGGGATAACTCTAATGTCTTAGCTTCAGGACAAGGGAACCGGTGAACACACAGAAAGGGATGAGAAGGGGTGCCACTATTTCCCAACTGGGGAATCTTACGGACCGGAACTAACGTGATGGGCTACGAACACCGAAAGGGCTGTCACCACCTCCCGACTACCACCTCCGTTGCGACGGGAATAAACTAAGGCCACCGACTAGTCTAGGAACCACTCCTACACTAGGCAACGACTACTTACTCTGCTAGCAAGAGCAAGCAACCTTTTCAATACTCTTGGTGACAATTCACCTCCAGTATCAAGCAAGATCGAAGAACCAGCCAAGACAAAGACTTAAACAAGACTACAAGCACTAGAACTATAACTGACTATAGTCTAAACAAGATATATTTGCTACTAGAATAAAGTAGAAGCAAGATATAAATGACAAAGGCAAAGTGATAAAGATAACTATATTGCTACTCAATGTCTTACAAAAGGAAAAGTAAAAGATACACGAGCTATTACCAGAGCTTCTGAAGACGACTCCGGAACCTCCGAGGCAAAGCTCGACTCAACTCTAACTCCCAACTAAACTATCCTAACTCTACTAGAATGAAAGTGGAAATGGGCTCCTTGGCTTGGTGTGTTTACAAGTGAGGTAAGGGGTCCTATTTATAGGAGTCCGAGGCAGTTGAGGTAGGGTAGCGGCCAAGGAAGCCAGGGGGGTACCCCCTGGGATTTCGGGCGAGGGGAGGCGGTTCGGCCGAACAGGTCGGTCCGGCCGAACCGACCATTCCACCGTCCTTGCATCCAACAGCTGTGGGCAACTCCCTGGAGGCGGTTACGTGCTGGGGGCGGTTCGGCCGAAGGCCCCAGTTCGGCCGAACTGGGCCTGGCCCGTGGCCGGCCTCCCCAGCACCGCCTCTGCTCTGTGGGCCTTCTGGGCTGCCTCCTGGTGGTTGGCTTCGTGTTGTTCTAGCCCAGGGTGACGTGTTGATCTTTCGGGGTGAGTTGGCGGTCGCCCTCGTGTCATGTGATGTGTTCGCTTGGTCATTGTTGACGTGTACGACTCCCGGTGGTCTGCTTGGCTAAGGGGGGTAACCGGCCGAACGGAGTCGTTTGGCCGATTTGGTCATTTCCGGCCCCAATAGCACATATTTGTCGTAGTTGTACCTGCACAAGTGACACTCACCAAAACTCGTGGAACTTTATTAGAAATAAAACCTAAGTGCATGGAATGTTGCATATAACCTCATTTATTCCCGAGTATTGGTGGTCGGATTTGGGCTGTAACGACCGCCAACAAGCTCCCCCAAGCTTAGCTCTTTGCCCGTCCTCTAGCAAAGATATAAACTTAGGCTCGGTGGATCAGGAGTTGCTACAATGCCATTTCTTTTGCAGGTAACTTTATAAACAACTAGTCCTCAAAAATACTTGAATCATAGGCAAAGTTTCAAATCACCTTTTTATCTATAGGGCTTATAGCAATCTCCTTATCTTGGGCGGTTGAAAGGCTGAACAGTTTAAATTCGGTTTTATTCCACTCTACTCTTTTCAGGATCCCATCTCGGAATTTTTTCATAAGTTTTGAAAACTACAAATTGTTCCTCATTGGCACACTCAATCACTCAAGTGTATTTGAATCCTCACCAAAGGCTTGTGCCTTCTTTTCATCCTAACATCTAATATGGCTTTTTGCGTGGCTCAGGGACAAAGGATGAAGGCATGCATGCATCTTATATTTTGCTAAGTCAAAGACCGGATCTCTTAGGAGACAAATCACATCTTAAGATCGAGACGTGCAAGTGTGTGGATATGAGTGGAGTGGCATATGGTGGAGTGGTGGAATGGAATATGGTGGAATGGTGGAATGGAATATGGTGGAACTCCTTGGATGAATTTCCCTCTGCTTGATTTATTTTCGAGAACATGGGCTATCTTTTATTCTTATATTTTTGCCATGCCACTTGGCATGCTGTTCTTTTTCTCCTTCTCTTTGCCATGCTCTTTGGCATGCTTTTCTTTTTCTCTTATTTTTGCCATGCTTCTTTGGCATGCTTTTCTTTTTGCATAGCCCATGTCTCTATCAAGAATATTTGTAGAGGGAAATCATAGAACATGGAGCATTTGTTTTTGTGGATGGATGATGGAAAATGTTTGCTAACTCCCAGTGTAGGAATTGCAAGTGAGAGGTGGTGTGTGTACGTGGGTCTCGATCTTTAAGAGTATGAAGGCTTCACTCAAAGGTCACAATAATTTGATAAAGCTCACTAAGATAACAAGCAGCATATGAGTAGAAATTTTCAACTAAGCTTATCATATGGCTCTGGTAGGTATTTTGACCAATGAGGAACTTGTTTCATTTTGAAAGCATAAATTTCCGAGATTTTCCCCGTACTAAAAGCAGAATAGAATTTAACCAAATTCTCACTATATCAATCCCCACAACAACTTAGACTTGGAATAAAGCATGTGCTCCCACAAGGTTTTCAGGATCATTTTTACTCATGCCAAATAACTCAAGCACAATCTAGCAACTAGTTGAAGCAAAGTACTTGCAAAATTAACAACAGAGCAACTATTCATCATTTCCAAGGTGAGAGGCATATGATTCATTCCATGCATAGTTGGGAGTTATTTTTATTCAAGGGAAATATTGTTTAAGGGAAATATTTTTGGTATTTTCATTTTTTTAAAATGCAAATTAACATGAAGGGAAATGAAAGGGAAATTAAAAGATCAAAGTGCTGGATAAATCGGGACATACCTGGTGGGGGTCCTCCCCCAAGCTTGGAGTTTCACTGGTAGGGGTTGAGCCTTGAAAGGTACTGGCTCAGCTGTTCCGCTTGTTCGTGGACGTCGTGCTGGATAGACGCCACCATCCCGCTATTCTCTTGATGGTACTGAGAATGGTGGGCTAGTGTGTCCTGGATCTCTCGGGTACGGTCGTCGATGAGCTCGACTTGGTCGGAGATGTAGGACAACTCCCGGCCGTAGTCGAAGCGTGCAAACTGTGAGTATCCGGGGTAATATGGCTGGGAGGCACTGTCGTACCCTCCTCCATACCGACTCCCGGACTACTCAGAGTCTGTGTCCTGGCCGTAGTCCCAGCGTCCTGAGGTGGAGTAGTTCGGCTCCTGGTGTTGCCCAGAGCCTCCTTCTTCGTTGATGTGCCAGAAATTCTCTCAGCCAATGGCCTGGAAGATTTCTGTAAACTCTACGTCCATCCCCGTGTCCCTGAGCAAATCTTGCTCAAACACACGGGTGTGCTCGAACTCCTTCAGCCGAAGCTCGTTGAAGGTGTTCCGCTCCCTTTCTGTTCTAAGGTTGATGTCACTCTCGCTCAGGAGCTGCCTGGCTGGGGGCGTGGCATGGCCCCATCCCGAGCCGGCTGCTCCGTGCTCGTCTGTGTCCATCCGGCTCGAGCCTCGGGACGGAGCTGGGGAACTCCCAGCATCGTCCGATCGTCGGCCTAGCCGGGCGGAACGACAGAGCGACGTGAAGAACTTCGACATGATTCCTGCAAAAGGTTAGTGCAACAACAACTACCTGAAGGACTGAATATATATATGGTTAGCACAAGAAAATCAAGTCAGTCGTTCAAGATAGTTAGTCGTTCTTGCGGGGATGAAAACCACCACAAAAGGTTAGTCGTTCTTGTGGGTGTCGGTGACCACCACAAAATCGTCCAGAAATTCAGCACAAAGATCACAACAAAAGCAAAATATTTTTAGGATTTTCTAGTGATGCAAGTGAACCAAAACTTGAGCAAGAACTTGGGGAGAACTTGAGCAAGCACTAGAGCAAAGAACTTGAGGAAGAAAGAGAGCTCCTAGCATAAATTTTCAGAATGGGAGAGTGAGTGAATGGTGCAAGGGGAAGCAAGCAGCAAGGGCAGCATTTATAGGCCGAGGGGAGGGCCTTGGCCAGTTCGCCCGAAGGCTCTGGTTCGCCCGAACCATGCCTGGTGGCCGGGGCACTCCCATGTGAGTGCAGCACTCACATGCCTTTGTTTCCACTCCAAGTTTGTGTGGCCATCAATTTCCAAGGACATTTTTAGTGGATTTTAGTGGTAGGTGAGATGGAAATGTGACATGACCAAAGTGGAACTTAGTGGAGTCACCCCCATGCTGCCATGTTGGTGATAATTGGTGAGTGTGCAGCCATTTTTAGTGGGGTAGACATGTTTTTTGCTGGTGGTGTTGGTAAATAATTGGAGATGTTCTAGAAGGGATGAAAATGATAAAAGTTACCAATTACATCCACCCTAGGTAAAATTTCAGCATGTGTCCATTTATTTAAACCAAGCTTGCAAAATTTTCTACTCTCTCTCAAATTAATTACTCATGTGGTTCATTTATTTTGGAAAGGGAAACATGCAAATGCAATTGAGAATTTAAAAATTGGAAGGGAAATATGGGATACATACCGGTTTTCCTCGCGGCGAGAGCTCAGCTTTTAAGTCCGCGAGCGGGACTTCTCCTGTCTTCAGTTGCTCTTGTCATCGTCCGGTCCCGGAGACGACTCGAATGATGCAACCTTCTTCCGCCACATTTTCTTGTTCTTCTTCTTCGGTGTTGGTGGCGGTGGGATTGGCGTCTCTGGAGAATTCCAGAGGGCTTGTTCTTCCTCGTATTTCTTTACGAGGAAATCCATTTCTTCTGCACTTGTCGGTTTTGTCGGCTCGTTCCACATGAGCTGCTCACCACCGAGTATTTCCAGCTCTCCATTAATGAGAGCCTTAAGGAAACATTCGGCGCTCCTCTGCTCCGGTGTGAGTGGCTCTGTCTTCTTCTCTTCCCGGGGTTGAAACTTGAAGTAAGTCAACCTTCCGTCGATACGGAACGAGATTTCTCTCGCATCCATATCGATCCTAGCCCGGGTGGTGTTCAAGAATGGTCAGCCCAACACAAGGGGAAATGAATGCTCGTTCCCCGTGTCGAGGACAACAAAGTCCACAGGGACATATCGTCCCCAGATCTGGACCGGTACATTCTCGATCACCCCCTCCGGGTAGCGGATGGTTGAGTCCACAAGCTGTACCTGGGCAGTAGTAGCTGACAAAGTAGGGTAGCGTAATTTCTTAAATAATACCTTAGACATGATGTTGACGCTTGCCCCTAGATCGCAGAGTGCATCATCAATGTGACGATTCCAGATCGTGCACTGAATGATGGGCACTCCGGGATCTTCCTTCCTATCCGGAGAGGTCTTGATGATCGCCCTTTTTGCAGCTCTCGGCAGGTAGGTCCTTGGTGTCAGCACTTGGATGCGTGCGACCTTCCCTGCATGGTTAGTTCAGAAGACACTACGAGGCATCTTACCATGCCTTGTAGTGACGGCTTTCACTGTCTCGATGGAAGGTTCGGGTTGCCCCGGAATCTTCCCCGATTCAGTGACAGGAACAGCAGCAGCTAACTGAGCGACTTGAGTTTCTATCATTTTGTTAAAGCTCAGTTGACTTTTCATAGCAGAAGAAAATGATTCCATCCTAGAGTCTATGCTTTCCAGTGTTTTATCATTAGCAGCAAGCTTTTTATTGATGTTTTCAGTTATTTTCATCTGGCCAAACACAAGATCTCTAAGAGACGGCTGATTATTGAAGTTGCTGGAATTGAAATTGTTACCTTGTTGAGGCCTCTCAAAAGGGAGGTTTGGGCGCGGATTCCAGCCTTGGTTGCCGTAATTGTTCGGTCGGTACCCGTTGTTGTTGGAGTTGTTGACGTAGTGGGCATCTTCTCGCGTTTCGGGGCAGTCATTCCCCGAATGGCCAGTGTTGCCACAGACTTCACAGGTCATGCGAGCGTCCATGGCTTGCAGCGTTTCTTGACCAGGGGCCTCCAGTTTCTTCATCAGGAGGTCCATCTTGGCAGCGAGCATGTCCAGAGCTTCAACTTGGTGAACTCCTCGGGTCTTTGGTTGAGTCCGGTCATCGGACCAACCTTGGTTCTCGACCATCTTCTCTATGAGGGTCTTCGCACGACTCTCCTCAAGAGAGAAGAACGAGCCTCCAGCAGCAGCATCCAGGTACTCACGGGCAGAATTTCTCAGCCCGTGATAGAAAGTTTGGATTATGAACCAACTCTGCATACCATGGTGAGGACAAGCAAAAATATAGTCCTGGAGGCGATCCCATGCCTCCGGGACTATTTCATCTTTTAGCTGCTGGAAACTAGCTATTTTGTTCCGGAGGGCGTTGGTTTTCCCAATCGGAAAGAATTTTAGCAATAAAGTGCTAGTACATTTATCCTAGGTATCTATTGCTTCGCGGTTAGCATAAAACCATTGTTTCGCATTGCCTAATAATGAGAATGGAAATAAACGAAGGCGAATGGCATCGATACTTACTCCGCGGATGGTGAAGGTGTTGCAAATCTCCAGGAAATGCTGAAGATGAGCATTGGCATCTTCGTGTGGCTTGCCGCAGAATGGGCTAGCCTGTACCATGTTGATGAGGGCTGGCTTCAGCTCGAAGTTACCATCTCCGACTGGCGGAGCTTGTCCGACATGTACGTTCTCACTTGATGGAGCGGAGAACTCACGGATCGTCTTGGTTGCCATCCTCGATGTAGCCTGGTCAACGACGGGAAGGACTGGGTTCGTCGGAAGGAGTTGTTTCTGAGGAGGTACAACACGGGGTCGTACTTTCCTCACAAGTGACTCCGGATTTTCTTGGAAGTTTGACGGTAGTTGGAAATCAGTCATGCACTGCTCTGTTCCACAAAGACCAACGAACAGAGCAAGGATAAACCCGCTTGAGTAGCGGTACTCAACTAAGATAGCTCAAGATAAAAGTTCAAAAGTAATCTAGCCAAAGACTTCCCCGGCAACGGCGCCAGAAATGCTTGTTGGCACTTCTTACGATCCAATATCAGAATTGAGAATCCTGGTACTGGGCTAAGGAGTGTTTCAGTGGTTTTCCTTATGGCTTAGTAAAATATAGAAATATTCTGCAAGCGCACAGAATCACCGCTGTAGCACTTCACCTGGGAGTATCCCGAGGTATCGTAATTTATATTTCCACAGGGAAGCTTTGGCAAGATTACTAGTGAACACATATTCGAGACTATCAGAGAAGGGTACACAACTAAACTAGTCAGGGAATAACGGTATTGGATAGGAGTGGATATACCGGACACACAGCTCAAGGGATACTCTGGTAAGGGAGAGAAGAGATAGATAGCTGGGAGGACAACGAGAAGAGATAGAGGACTCCTGGATTCTTTATCTACCTATGTCACTCTAGCTTAGAGATACAGCGGCTACAGAGCCGGCACTAGGAGATCTGGGACAACTCTAATGTCTTAGCTTCGGGACAAGGGAACTGGTGAACACACAGAAAGGGATGAGAAGGGGTGCCACTATTTCCCAACTGGGGAATCCTACGGACCGGAACTAACGTGATGGGCTACGAAGACCGAAAGGGCTATCACCACCTCCCGGCTACCACCTCCGTTGCGACGGGAATAAACTAAGGCCACCGACTAGTCTAGGAACCACTCCTACACTAGGCAACGACTACTTACTCTGCTAGCAAGAGCAAGCAACCTTGTCAATACTCTTGGTGACAATTCACCTCCCGTATCAAGCAAGATCGAAGAACCAGCCAAGACAAAGACTTAAACAAGACAACAAGCACTAGAACTATAACTGACTATAGTCTAAACAAGATATATTTGCTACTAGAATAAAGTAGAAGCAAGATATAAATGACAAAGGCAAAGTGATAAAGATAACTATATTGATACTCAATATCTTACAAAAGGAAAAGTAAAAGATACAAGAGCTATTACCAGAGCTTCTGAAGACGACTCAGGAACCTCCGAGGCAAAGCTCGACTCAACTCTAACTCCCAACTAAACTATCCTAACTCTACTAGAATGAAAGTGGAAATGAGCTCCTTGGCTTGGTGTGTTTACAAGTGAGGTAAGGGGTCCTATTTATAGGAGTCCGAGGCGGTTGAGGCAGGGTAGCGGCCAAGGAAGCCAGGGGGGTACCCCCTGGGATTTCGGGCGAGGGGAGGCGGTTCGGCCGAACAGGTCGGTTTGGCCGAACCGACCATTCCACCGTCCTTGCATCCAACGGCTGTGGGCAACTCCCTGGAGGCGGTTACGTGCTGGGGGCGGTTCGGCCGAAGGCCCCAGTTCGGCCGAACTGGGCCTGGCCCGTGGCCGGCCTCCCCAGCACCGCCTCTGCTCTGTGGGCCTTCTGGGCTGCCTCCTGGTGGTTGGCTTCGCGTTGTTCTGGCCCAGGGTGATGTGTCGATCCTTCGGGGTGAGTTGGCGGTCGCCCACGTGTCATGTGATGTGTTCGCTTGGTCATTGTTCACGTGGATGACTCCCGGTGGTCTGCTTGGCTAAGGGGGGTAACCGGCCGAGCGGAGTCGTTCGGCCGATTTGGTCATTTCCGGCCCCAATAGCACATATTTGTCGTAGTTGTACCTGCACAAGTGACACTCACCGAAACTCGTGGAACTTTATTAGAAATAAAACCTAAGTGCATGGAATGTTGCATATAACCTCATTTATTCCCGAGTATTGGTGGTCGGATTTGGGCTGTAACGACCGCCAACAGCGGGGCAGTGGATACTTGTTCTTTATGGTCACCTCGTTGAGAGATCGATAATCTACACACGTCCTTTGTGTACCATCCTTCTTGCCCACAAAAATGACTGGCGCTCCCCAAGGCGAAGAACTAGGACGAATAAAACCCTTCTCCAATAGTTCACTAAGTTGTTTCTTAAGCTCTTCTAACTCATTAGCAGCCATTCTGTAAGGTCTCTTAGAGATAGGTGCAGTACCAGGTAAAAGCTCAATAATAAACTCAATGTCTCGGTCTAGTGGCATACCTGGCAAATCGTCGGGAAAGACGTCGGGAAACTCGCATACCACTCGAATATCTTATAGTGGGGCCCCATCCAGTTGATTTACTGTGCCATCAGCCACAGATGGTATAGTAGTCATGAATTCAATCCTTTCTCCTTGTGGACTGGTCAGCAACACAGATCTTTTGGCACATTGGATCACAGCATCATGCATGGTCAACCAATTCATCCCGAGTATAATATCAATCCCACTTGATTCCAAGACTATGAGTCTGGCATCGAAATCCTTCCCCAGAATTTTAAGACTAACTCCCGGACATAAGAACTTTGCTTTCATGTCCCCTCCAGGTGAGCTAACTAACATTTGAGTTCTCAAGGGTACCATGGTTATGTTTTGTTTAGCTACGTATTGGGCAGTAATAAAAGAATGGGATGCTCCAGTATCAAACAAAACTGATGCAGGAACTGAATTGACAAGGAACATACCGAGCACTACATCCTGAGCTTCCTGGGCAGTCTCTTTGACCACGTGGTTCACCTTGCCACGCATAAAATTCTGCTGCCCTTTGTTGCCCTGCGGCGTCTGATTCCCATTCCGTGCTTGCTGCATCTGAGGACTGGGTCTGGGGGTGTTAGCATTCTGACCTTGGGCGCCTGGGGTGCTCGTCTTGGGATAGTTGTTGGCATAGTGACCCGTCTCCCCACACTTGAAACATCCGGGACCAACGGGGGTGTTGGGTGCAAAGGACTTCACTGGGGTGCTTGTTGGTGTGTTCTGATGATTCTGTTGGAAATTAGGGCGCGGAGTAGACTGGTTCTGACGCTGGAACTGAGTCTACCCAAAGTTCCCACCTTGAGTTGCAGGACGGAAAGGGGTCCCTTGTGGTGAAGCAAAACGAGGACGGACGTTGCTGCTGCCTTGTCCCGATGAGTTGAACTTCCTCTTCATCTCCCCCATCTCACGACGGACATTTTCCACACTAATGGCCTTGTCCACCAGGCCTTGGAACGTGGGAAACACATGCACCATCAACTGATACATGGTAGGAGCATTCAGACCTTCCAGGAAATGCTCCTGTTTCTTCTCATCATCTGACACCTCCGCCGGTGCATAACGAGCCAACTGAAAGAACTTGTCCCTATACTCGCTCACAGACATGCTGCCCTACTTCAGCGCAAGGAACTCCTTCTTTTTTATCTTCATCACACCGGTGGGGATGTGGTGCAACCTAAAGTTGGTTGTGAATTCCAGCCAAGTGATAGCAGTAGGGGTGGCATGAGCGGCTCTGAAAGCATCCTACCAATCCGAAGCTGATCCCGTCAGTCACCCTGGAGCATATAGTACCTTCTCCGTGTCATTGCATTGGGTGATCTCCAGCTTCTTTTCAACTGTCTTCAGCCAATCATCAGCATCGAGTGCGTCTGACGAGTGAGAGAAAGTTGGGGGTTTGTGGCTCATGAAGTCCCTGTGCTTGTCCCGAGGTGGCTGCTTGTCCCTGTGGTTGTTGTTGTTGTTGTTCATCTGAGTCTGCATGGCCGTCATGGTGGCGGCGATGTTCTGCAAGATCTGAGTCTGAGCGGCTAGGATTTGATCCATCCCTGCTGGTGGTGTTGATCCTGCTTGAGAGTTGGGGTTGGTGTTGTTGCGTCCTGGACGAATTACTGGTGCCCGATCAACTCCACCACCGGACCTGGTGTTCACCATCTGATGGTTAGAGATATCAGCCTCAGATGATTGCTGGGTAAACAAACAATCACAATAAATGGGAGAAAAAGGATAAAGATGTTGCGCATAGCCAAAAGATTCAACTACAACACTTGTCATTGCCAGACTGCATCCAAACACATTCTGAGTGCCTTAAAGAAACGAGGGTAGCGCACAATCAGAAGCTCTAAAAATCATGAAACTTGGTCAGAACGAAGCTTGTTATGTTTTGAAACCAACCCAACTTGAATCACCCTAATCAGACTTCTAATATTGCGATATTAAATATACAAGCTCGCTGTGTCAGACATCTCGAGTCAGGTCCCCAGGGGCATAGTATTATATGCACAACTCTGTATCCGACGATCCAAAAATACTGAATAATTTCCAGAGTATATATTATGAAGTTATGAATCTAGTACAACTTGAATTTCAACAATAGGAGTTCTGTAGCTCGAGATATAAAATTAACAATCCGGTGACATCAGGTCGATTCTCCTCAGGCAGGTTCTGAGTAATTTTCTAATAATTTCATAACTCGTAATTACTGATCTAAAATTTCCCAAAACTTTCAGAAGGTAGGCTACGGAGTTAGGAATCCATCCCAACTAGAATCATGTCAATAGGACCTCTGTAACTCTAGAAACAATTCAAACAGTACCGTCATGTCAGGGAACTCGCGAACAGATTCCAACATCGCGTGAAACGCAAGATAAGTAGAGGCGAATTGATTGGATACATAATATGAGTAACCGAGACAATTATTTCACCCAAACCAAACTAACTTTATTGATTTAAGATAACTGATGCCTTGTGGTCATCACTCCACAAGACACCACACTCACTGCAAAGATCCAACTCAAAACAAGCACTCATCAAGCAAGCACACCCTAACAAAACTAGCACACCGACCTCAACGACGACTCAACTAAACGATTAGAAAAGGGGTTGACTGCCTAACTCCTAGAGCACTTGTGTCACCACACCAGCTTCTCCATAATCCAGTATATCCCGCTCCGGTGACTCTGCCCGCAGCACTTCTTCATTATGATCTTCTCCCCATGGCTTGGGTAATGAGTCTCCATTTAGCTGGGCTGCCAGGATATCTCTTTCCCTCCTCATCTGAAGCAACGAGTACCTAATCCAGCACAGCTCACTTTGTACGGCGTCCAAATCCGTGTTGAGACAACGAGGTTGGTCAGCAGTTCCTTCTCCATATCTCCTTGGACGGGTGAGAGGACGGTATGAGGTGTTCCACTAGCACGGCGTGGAATGACCCTGTAGTGCAGCTTCTCCACTTCTTCCTTGTGCTTCTCGCAAAGTGCATATAGAGCGCGCCTAGCTGCTTCACTGATTCCTGCTTGTGGACTGCACCGCGGAGTATCATCATTGGAAATAGCAACCACCCTCTTCAATCCTGTTGCAGGATCATCCACCCTGATGTGCACAGACACTGTCCAGTAGGATGGGTACCAGCTGCTCTTGTGCTCCACACAGCGATACTCCGGCCTCCAGGTATACCCCAACTGGCTCATCACAAGCCTGAGCAAGATAGGCAAGCGGGCGGTGCCTCCATCATCTTGGTACTCTTCTATGCTCCTCTTCTCAGGTGCTCCTCCATCAGCAGCTTCAACTTCTGGGTTGACTTCCACAGGATCTTCATCTTCCACTTGCATCTCTTCTTCAGGTGCGGTCTGCTGCTGCATCTCCTGAGGTTCTGGCTGCTCCTGCTGCATTTCCTCATCCTCCATGAGCTCTTCAGCGGGAGTAGCGTTCTTGCACTGAGTCCTCTTGGTACGTGCCATCTACTAAGATAGAAGATGATTGGAATCAGAACAAGTCTAAAGAATCACTTAAAGCAAAGATAGCATAACCAAGGTAAGAATAAAAGCGTAAACGACCAAGATGGGGTAAAACAAAATTAGAGAGGTATAAAGTATAGAAGCATGAAAGATAGAGCAATAGACCTTAAACACAACCATTTTCTATCTAGGCTTGCGTCCTAAAGTCAACACGGCTCTGATACCACTTCTGTCACACTCGGTTTTGGGGAGAAAACTAGATGCTTTTCATATGTGTGCCAGGATCAAAAATTCACACATACGATAGACGTCATAAGTGAAATATCATAAGAAGTACGTGGTGGTTCCTGTAGGAAGTACGTATCCCTGTTCTTGTCCTGGGGCGTCTTCGAGGCGTCGTGCTGACCGGCGTCCATGTCCAGTTGCCGCCCGTACACTCATTCGAGGGTTCTCCCGTACCCCATCGAGGGCTTCGCCAGGAGATCAACACGGGAGTAGGCGGTACATGAGCGCCGGAGTTGGTGGCACAGGGTTGCACAAAGCCTTGTGTCACACCCGGTTTTGGGGAGAAAACCAGATGCTTTTCATATGTGTGCCAGGATAAAAAATTCACACATACGATAGACGTCATGAGTGAAATATCATAAGACAGTGCATAAACGAATAAAAGAGTTACTGTATCATTATTACACTCCAAGACATAATTCTTTAACGAAAAGGTAAAGCGAGTAGCTAGCAGCGGATAATCCATCAACTCCACAGGCACTTGACTGGTGAACACATACGCCTAGTACTCCTGGAAATCCTCTGGAAACTCTTCCAATTCACCTTGGTCTGAACAACGTTGCATAAAGCAAGGATGAGTACACTTATGGTTGGTACTCAGCAAGTGTAGAGTAAATAAATGACATGCAAGGCTAAACAAGGATAAAGCTGACATGGTTTGACTGCATTGAGCTTTTAGTGGGTCAATATTTTAATCATTAATTAACAAGTACAAGTTTATACCATCCCAAATTAAACATTACACAATAACATGTTCAGTAAATAAAGAACAACAATTTGATGTCATCTTCGAATAATTAATCATGCGAGGATCCAGGCTGCTCATGACCGTGAGCACGGCTGTTATAACAGTTTTACACTCTGCAGAGGTTGTACACTTTCACCATAAGTCGTGTTTTCTCACTCATGCCTGAGGGAGCCAACCTCATAACAACACAAAAGTGTGTGGCTTGGGATAGACTACGAGGCCTTTACAAAGATTCCCTAATAATTGCAGCCCGCTAAGGTTTCAAAATCCAAGCAAAGCATAACCCTCCCTAATGAGATCTGTCTCTTAGCTAAGCCCACAGCTCAAGAAGACCGGGCTATACCTCATCGAAGTCTCCCCCACTTGCCCTTCCGGTAAGACATGCACATATTAGAGTTTCTAATTAGTCAGCCAAGATCAGAGCCCGTTGATCTTATGGTTGTACTGTTTTCCTGGGTGGTCACTCCATGTTCCATTTAGCATATGATCTTGAGTTAACAGTATATGAACATGAAGTAAATCCAGTTTAATAATTGAACCCAAAGTTTACCATGCCCAAGTTCAGCAACTAAGCAATATTCTACCCAACATAAGCAAAACTCCCAGGTGCAACAAGGACAAGGGTAAAAGACTAGGAACTCCTTAACATTGGACCGATCAAATTAATGCAATTGCGGAAAAGTAAAGTGTATCGTTTATTAAGTGAATAATAGGACCGCAAAGATATGATAAAAAATACACTTGCCTCCTCCAAAGCCTTGCTGCTCAGAGTCGTCCTCGAACTGCTCTTCGAATCCCTCGAACGGCGTGGCTTCTAAACGTACCACACAAGCACATACAAGAGAGCAAAACAAAACAATAAGAAACAGTACACCAAATAGTAGCAACAAAACTAAACAAGGCTATAAAATTAATCTACACGGTACAAGGATCACATGAGCGAAAGAATCACTAAAATCGGATCTAAAACGTGAAAGATAAGGCTAAAACAAGTTTCAGGGACCTATTTGAGAAGAAACCGAGGACTAAAACATAATTACGCTTAATTCTTTGGGGGCTAGTGCGTAAAACTTCCCTACCAGGACGGGGCGCACTATTACCAAAAAGTTCAGGGGCTAAAACGAATAAAAAGGACCGATTTGTAATTATTTTTGTAACTACGATGGATTGCGGGTTGATTCAACAAAAGTGTAGGGGCTCTTTAACAATTTTGCCACGGCTGACCGGGCGCTGACCGGTATGGGGTTTGGTCGGGTTAAATCTGAGCCGTAGGATCTAGATGTAAGGGCTGGGGCTCACTGGAACACTGCTGCGCCGGGGGCAAACTCGCAGCACGGCGGCACCGCCCGGCCAACGGCGGAACTTCGCCGCAGCTGCACAAAACTCGGCCTACAAGCCACCATTCGCGATGCGACTGGCACCAGAAGCATCAGGAGGGAATGCCAAGCTCACCTAGGGTGATGTTGACAACGATCGGGCAGCGAGGTGCACGGACGACGAGGAGGTGCGGGCCCAGCGGTTCTGTGCAAGCACGGCGAGGGATTAGTTGCGATTCAAGGCGAAAAAGTGCACGGGATCAACTCCACTAGCTTCTTTACCTCCTTGCGAAGCTCCTCGGCTTGATCTCGTCGAGAGTTGGGCAGTGGCGGCGAAGATCGACGAGCGCGGACCAAAGGCGGCGATGCGAGGCGTGGGAGGCACTGGAGCTTCGGGAGCTCGATTGGATGGCTTGGCGAGGGCTTAGGGGGTGCGAGGGGCTTGGTTTTATAGTCCCTGGGACTTGCCAAGACGTGAGGCGCACGGAAATCAACTCGGGCGCCGCCGGCGATCTCCTTCCATATGGCCGGCCACTTTCCAAAGGAGAAGGACACCCGACTTAGGAAGGGAGGGCAAGGATGCTTCGGGGAAGGCGCACGAGAAGTGCACGGTGCGTACGGGGGTCGAAGGAAGGAAATCCAGCGCGGCGGAGGGATTCCCGAGCTCGGCTCGGATTCGGTCGGGAGGAAGGGGATGACCCCGACAGGTGGGGTCCTCCTGTCGGTGAGAGCAAGGAGGGGAGGAGCGAGTTGGACCGCGGAAAGCTACTGGGCCGGGGAAAAGGACTCGGCCCAAGCTGAGGTTAAGCGTCCGACGAAAAGATCGAGGACCGGAAACGGACTGGACCGAGAGTTGAGGGGGCGAAACTGAACTTTAGCAAAAACAAACAAAACTAGAGACTTTCAGTTTGAATTTAAATGAAATTTAAATTCAAACCAAAGACTAGCACAAAAATAAAAGTGCACCAGCATGTAATGCAATAGTCACTTATTTTACTAAAATTTATTTAAATGATATTAAATATTTTAGAGCCTAGAATAAATTCCAATTAATCATAAAAATTTTATTTGACCCTTAAATAAATCCTAGTAAATTCTAATAATTTACTGTGATGAAAATTAGGGTGTTACACCTTGCAGGCCGTCACAACGTCGGGGATGGCCGCACAGTGACCGGAGTTGGCCGCACAGTGATCAGAGTTGGCGGACGCGACTCGAGTCGCATTACTTGTGCGGGATGACTCGTTATCAGCTTTTGACTTTGGCGTCCCGTGGCAGTGTTGAGCATTGAATGTGTATGACAGCGGAACGGACGGGTGTTCCTGTGTGCCGGGTCGAGGGGAAGCCTCGAGCGAGGCGGAGTTTCTGGAGTAGAGGGTCGCCCGGGGTTCGACCGCGGGGGCCTCGATCGAGACGGAGTCTCTAGAGTAGAGGGTCGCGCGGGGTTCGACTGCGGGGGCCTCGATCCAGGCGGAGTTTGCAGCGCATCAAGACTCTTTCGGGGGGTCTCGAACGGGCCGTCGGATGATGATGGGCCGTGGACATTGTGTATTTGGGCCCCTTTCCAGTTCGTAGGGATGTTAGTTGTGGCTTGTTTGCGTTTTTCTAGGGTGATTATCCCCTAGGCTAGGGGACCCCTCGTGACCGTCCCCAACAACAACCGCAGGCATAATACAAACTGAAATGTATTAATACGTGTCATCAGTACATAATTGACATATTTTGACACTAGACTTTATAGGTACCGTTTACAGGGTACTTAACACAGTAATTAGCAATTCCAAGGGGTTAAATGCATCGGAATTGCATGTAATTAATGAAGGTCTTGTATTCTGATGCGAACAGAGATTGGCCGTCGTCAAAATTGGGGTAGGATTAGCGATGACCAAATGGCAGTGTTTAAACGACAGAATAGCCACACTCTGTTGGGATCAACACCAACGAACAACAGAGCAAACACAGCTACCGTGAAAAAGATACCAATATTTACATCACATTTCCATTCCGCCTGTCTGAGTTCTTCTGTTGCTTTTGACCCAATGATCACGAGGTCGCGTGTGTGGGTTCTTCTGTTTCTTTATTTTGACGCAATGATTTGGGAATTTGATTTGGCTGGGAGAGCTGGGGTTTGGGCCGTGGGCACCCTTCGTTTCTTGGCCCCCCAATCTTTAGGCTCTCTTTACCGGTCTTCACGGGTTTCTTTAGTTGGGCCGGTTCTACAGCATGTGAATTTTCCGGAAGTACAGAACTTTGGGTCGCAGGAAATACAACGGGTTCTGCCATCGGTGACAAGGATGGGCCCAGGTGGCCGGTGCTGCTTGGTAAGACGTACCAGAAGACCCAGCTCGGAAAACCTATATGCTTTTTTTTTCCAAATGAAATTCACTGTTTAAGATTTGTTTAGACGGAGATAAACGTACCGGATCGTTGCGGAAGGAGAGCTGATAATAACGAAAAAGGTGCACGTGGACAGTTGGAGGCACGTGCCTGGTAGGATGCATGATTTGGTCAGTAATGATTCCATCTAGATTTTGATCTTTAAATTTATTTTTCTTCTCAAAATATAAATCATTTTTCAAATCCGTTTGAACCATGATATTATCTAGAATTTATGCAACAAAACAAGCTCCAATTTAAATATATCTTATATTTTCTAAAAAAAATCAACATTTGCAGTAAACTAGTTCAACATTTTCATTACACTACTTCAACATTTTATATAAGAACTATTGAAAAATGTTAATTATTAGGTTTTAAAAAATTAAATCTAATCCAATATTAGGAATATACTACTTCAACATTTTGCATATATTGTCTCAATATTTATTATATACTATTACAACAATTTTTTAGAAAAATATTGAATTAGTTTTTTAAATATTGAACCAATAATTTAAAAATATTGAATCAGGTTGATAAAATGTTAAATTTTGTATCACACGGAATTGCTAGAGGCTAATAGAATTTTATGCTAGAAAAAAATTCAAATACAATGCGCGTGGCTTTATTTCCGACGAAACGGAAAAATTCTTTATTATGGGTGATACGAACGGAGGCTCCTATATAGCGCACGAAAGCTATATAAACATGTTGGCTTTAAAGCCCACTAAAAACTAGAAAAAGCCCAACTAATCAGTCAGGTACTCATGGACGCACATCTACTGCAGTACCAACTTCTTCCATTCCATTGGAAACGAAAGCTGCACACGTAGTTGTATTCGAATATTTTGTTTTGTTGCGGCGCGAAATTCTACTAGCCTCCAACTGTTTTGACACCAAATTGAATATTTTTTAATCGAATTCAACATTTCAAAAATATTGATTCAACACACTAATTCAACTTTTTTCTAAAAAATGTTGAAATAATATAGTACAAATGTTGAGATAACATGTGAAGAGTGTTAAAGTAGTACATTCCTAATGTTGACTAGATTCAATATTTATTCAAACCTAATAATTAACAATTTTGAAAAGGTATTTCAATCTTACATAAAATGTTGAAACATTGTAATAAAAATGTTGAGCTAGTTTAATTCAAATGTTGATTTTTTTAAAAAAAGCTATCAAAAATTTAAAATATATTCAAAATGGATCTTATTTTGTTGCATAAATTCTAACTAAGGCTGTGATTCAAACAGATTTGAAAAAGGATTTATAGTTTGAGAGAAAAATGAATCTAAAGATCAAAATCCAAAGGAATCACTTCGGTCCGATTCATGCATGTGACCAGCCACGTGGGGACAGTTGTCCATGTACACCTCTTGACCACGGCCAGCTCACCCTTCTACGTCGATCATGTTCATTCATCCATTATACACGAATCTCAAACAATGGAAACCATGTTAGAAAAAAATTCAGAAGCCATATTGGTTTTCCGGATACGAATGCATGCAGATAATTGGGAGTAGTATGTGCGCGCACATGAATAACTAGGGCTTGTACTTGTGTTGTTGGGCTTTGTTGGACCTCTAAGCCACGTTACTTATCTAGTGCACGGAGGCCATATAGGAGCCACCGGCCCAGGTCGCCCCATCTCCTCCCATTAGGGAGGTCGTCACTGTTGATGGTGCTTGACCCACAGAGGAACCGCCGGCCGGTGACACGACAATCACAAGTGACATCCCTATCGTGACTCTAACTGAACATGTTGTGGAACATTCTGTGGTCAATGATGTGTCACCTCACCCTAATGTAACTTTAACCCCGGGGTGCTCTTTCTATTGTTGTCATTTAGTGCTAGATATTGTGTCGAATACCTATACGAGTCCGGTTACGACGAGACCTGGAGTTGTATTTAGCAGTATAGGGTAGAGCTTGTGCCAAACTCTATAACTTGGGCCTCCTCATAAATATGAGAGGGGGCTTCTGTTGTAACCATGACGACATAGCAACATGCTCACACAGGAGAGGCGGCACGTTGTCGGGACCCTGGAGTGATCGGTGTTGCGGTTTGGGGAGGAGAGCCCGTAGTCATGCCTCGGGATCTAGGCTTCGGCTGAACCTCATCAACAAAGATCGTGTTTTCTGTGTTCTCTGTAATTTTGTAAGTTCATCTCAGTAGATCCAATCGACGCTTCCACCGGAGGAGATTAGCAGAGGCTGTTCACCATGAGAGCTCGTTTCGATCCACAAGAATACCTTCTGTGTTCGATGCCTAGCTCACGCAACGACACTCAAGGTTCGCCGACTAGCTAGATGCGCCTTGGCGAAGCGAAAGGTTAGTGGCTAGATCGAGGAATCAATGGCAGTGCCCTTATGTTCGTGCCAGTAATGTTTTAATGAAGTAGGGCCTCGCTAGTAAGGGGAATCCACCTTATGTTCGATGTTCTAATGAGGAAACCATTCAGCACCTCTTCTTTGATTGTCATATGGCCAATTTCCTTTGGAGAGCTGTTCAGATTGCTTTTAACCTTCGAAAACCTCGTAGCTTTAATTATATGTTTCACAATTGGCTGGTAGGTTTGAATAGAAAGTTAAAGAGCCAACTATTAGTTGGCGCCTCGGCATTATGCTGGGCACTATGGCTTAGTAGGAATGATTTGGTCTTTGACAAAACTCCCAAAAAAACTTACTTGCAGGTACTGTTCGGAGGAACCTACTGGCTTCGATTCTGGGCGCAGCTACATCGGCATGAACAGGACGGACAAGTAATAAAAGACGCCGCCCAAGCATTGGAGGCTCTGGGCATGCGTCTCTTTGCTTACCATGGATGGAGATATAGTAATAGGATTACGAATTAATTCTCATCAAACTGTGTGGTGTGATTTATTTGGTTACGTTGTGAGATTGCAGACCGAAGCGCTGCAGATGTGTAAACAAGGGCTGTAGCCATTATGGTCAAGGACGGATTTTCTTTTCCATTATCTAAAAAAAGGGGAAACCACCGTATGTCACAACTCCATTTGCATATGCAGAAGTCTACACCACCCCATTTTCTCAATCACACAAAGAGGCTATCAGGGAGCCGGTTCCGAGAGGGCATCTGCCAGAGTCTCTGGAGGTGGCAACGATAGATTAGATAGATTTAGAGTTGGTCATCATGTTGGTCGTTTTATTTGTTTTTATGGTAGAAAGAATTTTGGAATGTTGGTAGATGTAGTCTGTAATGTTGTAATCGAGGAAAAAATAAGTCTGTTATTCTTGCAAGAAACTAAGATCGATGTAATAAGTCCTTTTATTTTGGAGATGCTGGGTTGTTCTTTTGTCCATGTCTACGTAATTAGCTGTAAGTACCAGGGGAGATTGCTGTCTCTAAGACTCTAACCCTTCCCTCGATAATAACGCCCTCACAGTTCGAGTCACAAGAACAATGGACAATCAAAATTCATGGTTTATAGCCATGTATGGGCCGGAGAGTGATGCATATAAACAAAGATTTCTACATGATCTCAGGGCAATTAGGCAAGCAAGTCCAGGACAGGTTGCTATGCGGTGACTTTATCCTGATTTATGGGGCACAGGACAAAAATAACAACCTAATTAATCAGCGTTTAATGGGTCATTTTCACTCCTTCGTCAATGAACTGGAGCTGATAGAAATTCACCTTCAGGAATCAGGATCAGTTTACACTTGGAGCAACGAATAAATGCATCCCCGTTATCCCATAATAGTTGATTGGAAAGGCATCTTCCTAAATTGCGCCTTACACAGATCATGGCCCACTTCTCTTATATACGAATTCAACTTTCCGTTGCAGAAAAGATTCCATTTTGAGTCGATATGGATTAAATAACATGGATTGATGGACACAATACAGGCAGCTGGACTAGTGAACAAGAGGAAGCTGATCTTGCCCAGGACAAAGAGGAAGCAAATCTGGGTGGCCGATGAGGAAGGTGAAGCACGAGATGCAGGAGATGAAGGGGAAGCTATGTCAGAGGATCACGTATCACATTGGATAGTCTGAAAAGCAATGAAGAGGGAAGGGAATGTTGTGAGTTACCAGTTTATGGTAAGACTTCCTGAACTACTACGTTCAGTAGAGATATAGAAACACTCTGTTCAAGATATGCGTTTAAATCAACCAGATTTTAATGTGAGACATATTATATAAAATAATGCTACTGTTATACAAACCAAATTAGACTTCATACAGCCAGAAATAAATAGAACTAGTTGCGCATAATCCATAGACATAACCAACTAGCAAGATGAAAAAACTAGAGATTACAAAGCCCACAACTGAACTACCTTCTATCTACGGACTTACTTGTTAGCGCTCTCTTCCTCGTGCAGACTTGCGGCAGATCAACTTGACGCAGTGCAGAATGACGATGAAGCAGCGCAGTACAACGTAGTCTATCAGAGCGGTCACACAGTTGCGCTACCTAGAAATCTTTTATTGCCGTCCCTTGTGCACGCTTGACGACGATAAGGGATCGGAGATACCGCTCACCCTACTCCGCAGTGCACACCAAGGAAAAGAGCCAACAAGATACAATGGCTCCGTACAACAGCACAAAATTACCAGAGAAATGGAAGAAGTGAAAAAGGAGAACCATGGAGATTTTGTGTGTGTTTCCTGGAGGTCTCGTGGACTCTTCTAATAATGACGCCCCATCTAATGGCAGTAGTAACTACCCAATTAACTCGGGAACTCCTCTAATAACCATTGTCAAAAGTTAATGCAGGTAGCAATCGCATGCCACAAGTCACGCGTTTGTTTAAGTGAATACGCACACACGCGTGTGTTGTGTAAAACCAGCCCCATTCTCCTTTTTCTTTGCTATCCAATAGCAGGAGGGAGCTCTTCTATTTAAATTAGCTTGCACCCTGAACTAGCGGTATGGGACTATGTGTGCCATACACTTTTGCTTTGGGGTCATTTCAATAGGCCTCTGCATGGGCCATTTTTGTAGCACACACTATATATTTTCTCAACGAGTAATGCTACAACTGTACAAACTGTTATACATACGAAAACTATACTTATGTCTTGATGTCACACCCTGCATTTCATCATAATAAATTATTTAGAAACTTTATGAAGTTTATAGGATCTATTAAGGTTTAAATAAATTTTTCTGTGATTTAATTGGAATTCTTATGAATTAATTTAATTTAAATATTATATTAAATAATTTTAGTCAAAATAAGTTTTTGTATTCATGTTGTTGCATTAAGTTTTGTTTTTATAGTTTAAATTAGAATTTAAATCTAATTTAAAGTCAGGTTTGAATTGCATTGTTTGAGCTATATAATAGTTGTTTTGGTTATAGTTAAGTTTTTTCCCCCTAAACTTTTTCTTGGTCTGAATTTCCCCGCCCCCTCATTTTCTTTTGTTTGGGTCCAACCCGGCCAGCCTTCTTGGGCCGAGTCCAGCACCAAGGCCCACATAGCTGCCTCACCACATCTCTCTCTCTCTCTCTCTCTCTCTCTTCCGCCTTAGTGGGCCGAGACCAGTTTCTTCTACCTCCGCGGGCCGCCTGTCTCGATGCCAATTGGGCATCGCCCGTTGGGATCTTCTTTTCCGCTAAGTCGGACTCGGGCTTAAACCCGAGACGGGCGCCATCGCTGCGCCGCTCCTTGGGCGCGCACGCCAAGGCCACCTGGGCCCACGCCCCGAGCGCTATAAACTTGCTGAACCGCTTCCATGCTCCTTTTTCACCGTGCTTCGCAAAGACTAGTGTCGCTCGAGCTCGCTGCCGCCGCCGCCCTCAAGCTTAACGGCTACCGCTGTCGATCTCCTCCGCTTGCGCGGCCCCGCGCCGTTTGACCCCACCCTGGGAACCGCCTTATGGTAAGCAAGCTGCTGCGTCCCCTCTTGCCCTTCTCTTCGCCCCATATATAGCGCTCAGACCGCCTCGCCGTCGATGGCCGGCTGCATGTCGCCGTCGTTTGCCACCGGTGTAGCCTCATCGTTGCTAAGAGCCCCTAGATTTGTTCATCGTTCTCTCCCAAAGCCATAGGTCCTATCTTTGTTGGAAACCAAGCTCCATAGGTCAAAATTTATCGAGCTTCGGTGAGGATTCGCCGTGATTTCGGGCGGCGCCATCATCCGCCGTTACCGCCGGCAACTAAGGGTCTCCGATCCAATCTAAGCCGCACGATCTCCATCCAACGACCCTCAGCACCCCACGCCTTAAATCAAACCCTACCATATCGGCCAGCACGGGTCTTTTTGCTAAATAGACACTGTAATTTTAGCAAATTAACCCGCCATCCATCCTAGTCCAAAATATTTCTATTTAGGTCCTTTTTCTTTCGGTAACCCCTGAGCTTTGGTAAAATAGTGAGTTTCGTAATGTTAAGCTCTTTTTACCCATAAGACCTTGAGTTTTTATATGAAATTATGTTTTAGTCCTTGTTTTCTCACTATTAAGCCCCTGGAAGTTTTAAAAACCTCCCCAGCAAGTCCCCGAACCTTAAAAAAGTTAGAGCTTTCTCGTTTTGGCCCTGATTTTAGCGATTCTTGCGCTCGCGTGTTTGTTGTAAATGTAGAATAGTTTTGTGTTGCTGTTTAGTTCTGCTAGAATTGTTTGGTGTACTATTATTATTTTGTTGCATGGTTTCTTTGCATGTGCTTGTCTGATGCATATAGGAAGTGTGTCGTTTGAGGAGAACTTTGAAGAACAAGTTTCTAAAGACTTTGAGTAGCAGTAGGATTTTGAGGAAGGAAAATATTCCTTGATCATTCCCATTTGTACCTAAATGACATGAATTTTAATTACACTATTTATTTATCTCTTGCATTAATATGGCTGGGTCCCACTAAAGATTTCCTAGTTTTTCTTTACCATACCTTGCAGCTGGGTTATTTAATTAATGTTGATGGTAGATGGTGCTTAGCTTGCTCAATTGGGATGGTTAATGAACCCCTACTCTATGTTCTATATACTACCTTTTAATTAATTATTTGAAAATATCACATCTTTTTAATTGGAATATGGAGCGACCGCTGAGGAAAACAGTGTAACCATAAGTGTCATGTGACTCTAACTTTGACTTACTAATTAGCGTGTTTAATGCTTGGTAACCTTACCTGAAAAGGGCATCAGGGGAAGAGTTGATGGGGGTATAGCCTGGTCCTCTTGATGCGGTATGGTTTGCTAAGATACTACGCTCAATAGCGAGGGTTATGCTCTGCCTGGACTGGAAACTTTAGCGGGTTAATTTGTATTAAATATGCTTTGTAAAGGTTTATAGTGAAACCCTATACTTGGTTTACATGGTGTGAGAAGGGTACATGCCTATGGCAATGGGGATCATGACTTTTGATGAAAGTATCCAACCTCTGCTAGAGTGTAAACTGTTATAACAGTCGTGCTCACGGTCATAAGCGGCCTAGACCCTCACATGATTTATATATTTGAATATGATCTAAATCGTGGTAACCTGAATATGATTATGGGTTTATGATGTTTCATAAATATTGGTTTGGTATATACTTATATTTTCTAGTAATTAGTTTCTTAATAAAATTTGACCAACTAAAAGTGCTTAATGCAACTATCCTTTCAGCCATCTACTTTATAAATTCTTGTATGTTATTTATTTCCAAACTTTGCTGAGTACGACATGTGCTCACGGTTGTTTATTTATATTACATCTACAACACCCAGATTGCTGCTCAGATTGGGAGAACTTTGAGGATTGTACTGAGTTTGAGGAGTTCTAGGCGAGTCCCCCAATCATATGCCTGTGGAGATGGGATTTATTTTGCTTCGCTTTAGTTAAACGCTCGTTTTATTTTCCCGCTATGACATTTGTGTCAACTCTGATATTGTAATAGATGCACTTTAATACTCTTTCTTTATGCATGGTTATGGATAATCACTTGTGACATCAATTATATGTGTGTAAACTTGATCCTAGTACACATATGAGCTGCATCTAGTTTTGCCTTTAAAACCGGGTGTGACATTTGACATGGGCAAGAACAACCATCATGTGAAACCTTTTAGTTGGTAAATTTAGATCACAATCTATGGTTGTTGTTGTCCAATTAGAATTGAAGCGAAGCCAATACATAGAACTAGCTGAATTTATGGTCCAGCAAACATCTGCTTGAACGTCTTCCCAACTTATTAGTGTTGCAAATCCAAGTTCAACAACTAGAACATGAAATTTAGCTAATATGTTCATTATAAAAGGGTGTATATTTGTTGGGGGTGATCATTAGGGGTACCCAAACCTATGGGATAATCGCCCTCGGTAAACATTAATCTCATGCGATTAACCAGAAAAAGAGAAGCAGAAGTTAAGGCCCACGACCCAGCAACAAACGAAGGCCCAGTCAAGGCGCCCCGTGGCACGCCTCGACGGAAACCATAATCTCCGCTTCGCTCGAGGGAACTGACCCCTCGAGCGAATCGGAGAACTCCGCTTCGGTCGAGGCCTGAGGATCGAGCCTTAAGCAACCCACTGAATGGGGAGGGCTCCGCCTCGGTCGATACCCTCGCTCCGATGGACAATTAATAGCGCCCACCACTACCGCCCTGACAGCCACGACCCCCCCCCCCCCGACGCATCCGCCAACTCCCGTCACTATGCTGCCAACCGAGGCTGTGTGCGGGCAGGCCGGCGCTGTGCGAACAGAGCCCGTCACTCCGAGCTCCTGTGCTGCCAACTCCGATGACTCGAAGACCTCCGTCGGGCGGGAGAGACCCTCGAGCACACAGCAGGAGAAGAAGACAGGACGACGGAGGTATGGCGGGCCATTCCGAGCGCTATGCAACCAATCCCGGTGTTGTGCGTACATGTCGCCACTGTGCGAACAGGGCCAGGTCTCTCCAACTCCCTGTGCTACCGACTCCCACAGCGATTTCCCACAGAATGAGCTGTGCGCAGGCATGGGAGACCCTCAGAATAGTGTACGCGCGAGCCATTACCGCGCAAAGGACACCTCGGATCCTCAAAACCACTCCTCGGCGTCATCACCAGTACGAGAATCGATTACAGGGATGGCAATGTCGCACGACAGCAAACAAGGACATAGAAGCACGCCCAGCACCACTCCTACTACTATGCGGCAACTATACCTGAGCAGCAACACACTCCTGTAACCCCCCTCCTTGGCCTCTAAAAGGAGGGGGTGATCGTGCAAAAGGGACAGAGACGGAGAGATCAAGAATTCGCACACACTCAGAAAACCACGATATTGGCACTCCGCCTCAATTATCTGGGATTCGGAGCTCTAGCCTCTCATCCCAACATGCTTGTACCCCCTACTACTTGCAGTCCGGTGCAGAATAATACATCACCCGTACCACCTTGCTGGAAGTACGGTCTTCAGACCGGAACCAGGATAAACCCGTGTCTCGCGTTATCTTCTGCATCAACCATCAGGGGAGGGAACACAATGCATTTCTGGTTGGTGTCGGGACCACGATTTCTAAACACCGACAGTGGCGTGCCAGGTAGGGGGCTCGCGCTGTGATCGATTGTTTCATCCACCATCTCCCTTGATGGCAACCCGAGTCGTACGTGACAACCTTTTTTCGATGCCAGCATCGGATCAAGTCCCTGCCGGATTCAAAATCCTGTTTGGGAGTATTGACTTCAGGGCCACTGGTGATGGCTACAACATGCAGCTCCTGACGAGGAACGCCAGCATGAGTATGCCACCACCACTCCCATCACCATCACCGCGACGCAAAAGACGTTAGCGTCAACGCGCGTGGCGAACGCGCGCGGAGCAACGCGGAACGGCCTGCACCGGCTCCCCTGAACGGGTTGAGCCCGGCACGACAAGGGCAAAAAACACTGCCACCGCGGCACACCCAGCCGGGGATAGCACGGTCGACCCGTGGCGAAACCCCTGTGAGACACGCATCACATCCGTGACCAACTCTTCATCAGTTGACACAGATATGACGGCATATGAGGATTTGCCGGGGCACCACCTGATCTCAATTCGCAACCTCATAGCAACGTCACCAGACGACGACTACCCTGACTCTGGCAGCGAGGCATCCGAGAGCGGCCGGAGGATCCCCGAATGGGATTACTCAGGGCTTCGCGATCGAGAGGCCTTCTTATCATTCCACGCTGCGGCAAATTATTGCCTAACCTGCTCCGACGACCCTAGCGAGGGGGATTACGATCCCGCCAGGGAATGCTTCGTCGTCCTTCCGGGAAAGGACGGCGGAGATGACGGGGTAGGAGAACCAGCACACGTCAGGGATCATGAACAAGCGTATAACAACGTTGAGCTTGCACAAGCACAACTGGCCCAAGTCCGCGAACTTGAAGCTATGCTTGAAGAAGAACACCGGTAGGTCCGAGAGCTCCGCGCAACGCTTGAGGACTATCGTCCTATGCGCGGCGTGCGTGCCATGGAAGCCGGGCGCATAGCACGAGCCCGCATCGAGGCTGATGACGATGTGGACGACCCACTCGCATTAGCCAGGGCAAGCCAAAAGCTTATCGCCGCGGCAACTCTAATCTGAGCCATGCCCGACCCATCAACGCCCGAAGGCCGAAACCTGTGCCAAGAGGCGCAGCTCCTAATTGAGCAAGCGGCTGTGCAGCAAGCCGAAAGCTCAGCCTCTCGCATCCGCAGTTCCGCCGGCCCAAAAACCGGTGGAGCAACGTGGGAGCACGAGGCATTGGCGCAAATCCCGCGAAGGGACAATCCAAGGCCACCCCCACCCTTGAATAAGGGAAGGGAACCTTCGCTGCACGAACGCATCGGGAGGAAGCCTCTCAAGGAGCGAATCCTTGACACACGTGGTGACGCCAGCGTCGACGACGCTCGCAACACCCTCAACAGAAAGAGGCGGGATGGCACATCTTGCGGTTTCCACCCCCGCCGTGGAGGCCGCTACGACAGCGACGAAGACAAGAGCCCAACGCCAGAGCCCCCGGGAACCCGGGTATTTTGCCGGGAGATCCGTGTGGCCCCGATTCCCGCATGATTCAGGCAGCCGACGACCATCACCAAGTACTCGGGGGAGACAGACCCGAGGGTGTGGCTCGACGACTATCGCCTCGCCTGTTTATTGGGCGGCGCAACCGACGACGCCATGATCATCTGCAACTTGCCGCTTCATTTGGCGGATTCTGCGTGGACATGGCTGGAGCACCTACCCGTGAACCAGATTCACGACTGGAACGACCTCGTGAAAACATTCGTGGGTAACTTTCAGGGCACCTACCTACACCCTGAAAACTCATGGGACCTTCGAGGGTGCCGCAAAACACCCTGAAAAATTGCGTCAGGACGGATCACCGTTCCCCCAAACGTATTCGCCCGTGACCTAACAGAGCCAAGCATCGACCTCAAGCCAACTCCCAAAGCTCCCGATGCTCTCTCGAGGTCCGAACCCTCGGGGGCTCCATATATCGAGCCCATGGACGAGGATCCTTTGAAATAGGAACCTGAAGCCTCAAGTCAGGAGATATCCTCGGCGGACGAGGGTGAAATTATGGAGATCGACAAGGCCCCATTGACTCGCGATTGGTGCGACCAGTACTTTGCCTGGATCAGCCGAGGGGAACAACCATCGGATCGAACCGAGGCCCGACGCATCGCAAGAAAGGCCAAGTCATTCCACATCATCGATAGGGAGTTGTACAAGCGCAGCCCCTCCGGAATTTTGCAGCGGTACATTCCAATCCTGGAGGGAAGGGAGCTCATTCGAGACATCCACGCTGGCATATGCGGCCACCACGCGGCGCCCCGTACCCTCGTGGGCAACGCATTTCGCCAAGGCTTCTACTGGCCCACGGCTGTTGCAGACGCCAACGAAATCGTGCACACCCGCGAAGGGTGTCAATTCTACGCACGCAAAACTCACCTCCCGGCCCACGTCTTGCAAACCGTTCCTATCACATGGCCATTCGCCGTATGGGGGCTCGACCTCGTCGGTCCAATGCGAGCAACGCCCGGGGGCTTTACACATCTGCTAGTGGCCATCGACAAGTTCTCGAAGTGGATCGAGGCTCGACCAATCAGCAGCATCAGATCCGAGCAGGCTATGCAATTCTTCACAGATATAATTCACAGATTCGGGGTCCCCAATTCGATAATTACCGACAATGGCACCTAGTTTACAGGCAAGAAATTCTTGGAATTCTGTGACGACCACCATATCCGCGTGGATTGGTCGGCCGTAGCACATCCACAAACAAACGGCCAAGTAGAACGTGCCAACGGCATGATTCTACAAGGCCTCAAACCAAGAATATTCAATAAGCTGAATAGATTCGGCGAAAAATGGGTGTCAGAACTACCCTCGGTAATTTAGCCTTAGAACAACCCCAGGCAGAGCCACGGGTTTAACCCCATTTTTTCTCATCTATGGCGCCGAGGCTATCGTCCCCACAGACTTGGAATCTGGGCCCCCAAGGCTCAAAGCCTACCAAGAGGAAAGGAACAAGCAAGTTCGTGAAGACTCACTCGACCAAGCAGATGAAGCTCGAGACGTTGTGGTCTTACATTCGGCCCGGTACCAGCAGTCGCTTCGAAAATATCAAGCCCAAAAGGTTCAACGATGAGACCTCAACAAGGGGGTCCTAGTGCTAAGGCTGCGACAAGACAATCGAGGGCACCACAAGCTCACACCGCCATGGGAAGGGCCCTACATCATCACTAAGGTCCTCAAACCAGGCACATACAAGCTCGCAAACGAGAAAGGCGAAGTGTTCGCCAACGCCTGGAACATCCAACAGCTACGTCGCTTCTACCCTTAAGCTTTCAAACATTCATGTACATTTGTACTTAATTCAATAAAAAAGTAAAGGACCTTAAAATGAGTAAGACTAGGCTTACCATCGAAAAAAGCCAAGTCTCACTCGGGGGCTAATTCGGGGGGCACCCCGCACCCCCTCCGAAAATTGTCCCAATTTTAACGTTTTTTCTTCAAAATTTCTTTCATCTCCTGTAATTGCCAAAAGGCAGTTCGAGGCATAGAATGACTAAGGCCAAGGACCGGACGAGTCGAGGGACCACCTACGCCTTCGAAAGGATACGACATCCCCCTCGCCACCCTACGCTAAAGTTAGTCTATGAACGATATTCTCCTCGACAAGCCCTTTGCAAATCCAGTGAGATAAACGTGATAAAGAAACCATAATTCAAACAAAAACTCGAATGTGCGTTTCAAAACATGAAATTGTTTAAACCACTAGAGTACTTATTACATAAATATCCCTAAACAACTCAGGGAGTAGGGTCTACGGGGTCTTCGGGGGCGGCGTCCTCTTCATCTTCAGCGTCGAGAAGGTCTCTCTCGAAGATTCGCGCGAGGGTGGCAGGAGGAGCAGACACAGCGGCATCGGCACTCTCCACGATGGCCAGCGCAGCGTCGTCGTCGAGGTCATCCGCCACCACGTAGCCACCGCTGACCGCCTCGAGGTCCACGACAAAGTGCGTCGAGATCACCCCGAGGGTCTTCTGCACGCCAAGGAGAAGGGCCCCCTTCAGGCGCTCGGTAACGCAACCGCCCAAGGCCTTTAGACGGCTGGCCACCGAGCTGCTCGACTGGGACTCGAGGGCATCTGGCCCCTCGACCTCTTTGCAGACGGCAAGGGCTACTTCCCGTAGCTCCTCGTGGTCCTCCTGGGCCTTCGAATAGGCTACCTGGAGCGACTCCGCCTGTAAGGAGGTCTCCTCCGCCACCTTCCGCACCTTTGAAAGCCCAACACCAAAATCAGATAAGTTTTTGAAAACACCAATCCATATTCAAGGTAAGTTCATACTAGACGTACCTTCTACAAGCTTTTCCTTCTCGGTGAGGGCCTCCCGGGCAGTACTGGCCTCTTGCTGGAGTGTTGCCATCTCTCCTTGTTGGGCCTCGACCGAGGCCCGCAGCTCCGCGATGGAGACATCTCCCTCCGTCACCGCCACGGTGAGCATGTCGATAGCCTCGCCCTGTGTCTTCAATTGGACCTCAGCCATGGCAAGCGCCGAGTCCCGCTGCTACAGCTGCCCCCGGGCTTCGACAAGGGCGGCACGCTCCTACTGAAGCTCGCCCTCGAGCGCCGCCAGCGCTTGCGTTCACCAATTGAGCTCATCCCCCTGCCGAAGGACCTCCTCTGCCGTCTCCACGGCGAGAGTCCTCTCGCGCAGGCATTCCCGCTCAGCGTGGCTCAAGGCCTCCCTTAGGTGATGCACCTCGACGTGCGTATCAGCAAGTTCGGTGACCTTTCGCCCGGCCATCTCCCTTAGGTCATGTTATTAACACAACAGATAAAAATAAAAAAGGGGGAGAGACGCAAAACGTGCAAAAAAATTAGTGATTAAGTCACTTACCCGGTGGACGTCCAAACCCCGACCAAGGTGGAGTTCGAGGACTTGCTTTAGAGCTTCTTGGACCGTGGTCCCCAAGGCCTGTTGTTCCTCCCATAGGAGGCGCTCGGCCTCAGCAGCCTTGGCCAGGCCGGGAGAGACGCCGCGACAACTAAGCCCAAAGTTGCGCCAGGCCTCGAAGGCCGGAATGCCAGGCAGGGTGCCCATGGCCCTATCCTCCCAAGGCCTCCAGGTCCCGTCGCGGAATCCTGGAGCATCCTCCTCCTCATCCTCCTGACCACCCTCGAGGGTGGCCGGGAGGGTCGTCATTGCGGAGCCGGCCCCGGGCACCTCCTCGACCTCCGCTGTACCGCTGCCTCCAGCTGCGGTCTGACCCGCATCTTCAGCGCGGGCCGCACCTTCCGTCACCCCCGTGCCCTCGGCCGGCACGGAGGTCTCTGTCGCCCCCGCAACAGCAGGGGCCACATCCTCCACAGGGAGAGCCGAGGGCGTCTCCCTGGCCCGCTCGTCGCGCGCTACCGCCAATACTTCTCCACCCGCCTGCCCCCTTGATCGAGCGGCCCCTCGCGTGAGGGCTGCCCGATACCAGGCGACAATCCCCGTCGCCTGGGGCGCCCCGGATGGGGGCGGCGCTCCCGAACGAGGCGTGGCGCGCGCCGACACCTTCAGCGCCTTCGTTGGCGCCAACAGAAGCGATGCCGGCGGACCAGGTTGGCTGACAGAAACAAAGTCAACAGAATTAGACTAATGACTTATGAATTAAGCTAGAGAAAGGAACAACAACTCACCTAACCTGGATGAGGTTGCTCAGCTTGCGCTTCTTGTTGCTCGAGGGTCGCCGAGCCCCCCAACGACCACGGCCCCTCGGCGACGGGGTCTCGCTCGCGAGTCTCGTGCCCGCAGGTGCGGAGCTTCGAGCCCCAGTGACCCCTGGGACAATGGCCGCCTTCTCCGCCCAGGCACCGGTGGGCTCCGAGCTCGAGCCCCTGCTACAGTCGCCGCGGTACTCAGGGGGGCGGCACTCGCCTCTGAAGGCGCCGGGCCACTCGA
The DNA here is from genome assembly GCA_033239725.1 of Echinochloa phyllopogon. Taxonomy (NCBI): domain Eukaryota; kingdom Viridiplantae; phylum Streptophyta; class Magnoliopsida; order Poales; family Poaceae; genus Echinochloa; species Echinochloa phyllopogon. The sequence continues at coordinate 8,041,677 of BTCW01000016.1, read as the reverse complement.
GGCCTCCCTACCCCGTGACGACGATGGGGTCTCCTGGCGTTGCCCCCTCGGGGGCGCAGTCACTTCAGCCACCACCGGCACAGGTGGCGGAATCTCCACGAGGTCGTCCGAGGAAGACTCTTCCGGGGTGCTCTCGGGGGTAGTAGGAGGGGAGCGCCCCTCCCTAACCTGACGGCGGCATTCCTTCTCATGCGCCGCCTTTCGTAGGCGCTTCCTCTCCTTCTTCTGCTTCACCGCATCCTTCCGCGCCTTCTAGTTCTCGGCAGAAAGGCGATTGGCCGCACGGACCTCGCGAAGAGGAGGAGCGGAGCGATATCCTTTTTGAGACAAACCCTGAAGAAAAAATCCAAGATTGGCGATCAGATAATCTCGAGGGTAGGAAGCAATATTGAATCTAAATCAAACTTAAGCGGAGCTTACAAATTGTAAAAACCCTGTTTTGGGGCGCATCTTGACGGCAAATAGGGCCTCCTCCTTGCAATTGAGCTTAGAGACCTCCACGGCTTGCCGTGCTCGATGGATGCAGTACTCAAGGACGAGGGTCCCCTCCTTAATCTTCGAGCCCTGCCAGGGCGAATCCACCCTGAGCTAGTCGAGGCGCAGCATCCTCTCCATCAGCGGCAGGACATACCGCTGATTAAAGTTTGCAATCACCGCCACCGCGGTCAATCCTGCCCTCGACAGCGCGGCGAAGGCATCGGTGAAGACCCGGAGTCGCTCCTGTCGGTTGGCGGGGGAAATACCGTAGCTCCACGACTCTGGCCGCTCGCGCAGCACCTTGCCGGTGTACTCCGGCAGCTTGTTGTCAACATTGCGGAGGTAGAACCATCCCTTGTCCCAGTCGGCGTTGTTGGAGGTCATCGTCGCCGGGATGTACAGCCCGCTCCGCTGCCCCCGAACGTGCAGGGTAAGGCCCCCGGCGCGGACCGCCCGACGGAACCCTCGAGACTCACTTACGGCTGTATGGAGCTCACCCCGGAAAAGGTGAACCCATAGGTCCCAGTGAGCCTTTATCCCCAAATACCCCTCACAAACGGAGACAAAGACTGCCGCTTGCGAGATGGCATTGGGGGCGAAGTTGTGGAGCTCCACGTCGTAGTCGAGGCACAACCGGGGGAAGAACGGCGATGCGGGGACTCTGAACCCCTGCTCGTGTAGCCTTGCCAAGCTCACCATGAAGCCCTCCGGCGGAGAAGGCTCGTGGTGATTGGATGGCGGCGCAATCCACATCGGCTCGTCCGGGTTGCTTTTCGCCGGCAGCACCCCGGCCTCCACCATCCAGCTGAGATAGGCGTCGGTGGCGATGGAGGGGCTCCATGGAGCAGGGTCAACAATGGTCACCATGGCGAATGGCGGCGGCAAAAAGCGGACTCTTGTGCGAGGAAAGATGAAAGGCAAAGAGCGGCGGCGTTTGGAAATAGCAGATGCAATCGGAAGGCAAGGGCTGGGTAAGCCAATCCTTTCCCCTTGTCTCTTTATTTGTAGTGTAACGCGAAGCGCAACCGGCACCCCGACCATGTGAAAAACGCATCCAATACGATTGGGACTGCAGCCACTGACGGCCGGGCCCCACGGGTTGGGATAACCACTATGCGTGAGAATCTAGGCGTTACAGACGATACGTCGCATCGTAACTGTCCACGTCTCTTCCGCTCTGCCTAAAAAGGCGCACCCACTTCGCATACTCCACGCCACGTCGCCCACGATTACGAAAATAAACGCTCGAGGCCAGCCAAAAGGCTTCCGAGGTAAGTTACCTCTCCTCGAGGCCCTACTGATCAGGGGTTCGAAGTCCTGGCCCCTCGAGGGTTCGACATGCACCCCAGATCTAACAGAGTCAGGGATAACCAAGGGCACGCGCGGTCGAGCCTATCCTTGAGCACGAAACTCGAGGGTGCCCTTCATGTTATATTCAAGGCCAAGATGAAGGCAGCTAGTCGAGGGATCCCACCGAGGGAGAGCAATGAACCCTCAACCCCAAACAAACGGGGTCGAGCCCTGCCTAGCAAACCTTCATAAGTGCTCTTATGAGACATGTCTTCGGACCACGAGCCGACCTCCATCGAACGAGGCACGGATGTCCACTTGAATTACCCGCTAACAGCTCGCAGAGGCATCCATGACTCGCGGCCCATTCGAGGGAAGCATGGATTGTGTCACCCCTTGTTGGCGGTCGTTACAGCCCAAATCCGACCACCAATACTCGGGAATAGATGAGGTTATATGCAACATTCCATGTACTTAGGTTTTATTTCTAATAAAGTTCCACAAGTTTTGGTGAGTGTCACTTGTGTAGGTACAACTACGACAAATACGCGCTATTGGGGCCAAAAATGACCGAATCGGCCGAACGACTCCGTTCGGCCGGTTATCCCCCTTAGCCGTGCATGCCACCGGGAGTCGTCCACATCAACGAGCACCAAATGAACACGACAAACGATACATGGACGACACCAACTCATCCCGGAGCACTGCCACATCAACCTGGGCCCACACAACATGAAGTACACCACCAGAGGCCGGCTCAGGGAGTCCACAGAGCAGAGGCGGTGCAGGGGGGCGGGCCTGGGCCTCCGGCCCAGTTTAGGCGAACTGGGGGGTTCGGCCGAACCGCCCCCAGCAGCCAAACCGACCCTGGGGCTGCGTCCTGGCCCTTGGTGGCCGAGGCGGTGCATCCCTCGGTTCGGGCGAACTGGGCAGTTCGGCCGAACCGAGGAATTCGGCCGAACCGCCTCTCTGCCGCCTCTGGTTGCCTTGGCCGCTACCCTGCCTCAACCGACCCTTGAAGCTATAAATAGAGGGTCACACTTCACTTATAAACACACACCAAGCCAAGGAGCTCATTTCCACTTTCATTCTAGTAGATTTAGGATAGTTTAGTTGGGAGTTAGAGTTGAGTCGAGCTTTGCCTCGGAGGTTCCGGAGTCGTCTTCAGAAGCTCTGGTATTAGCTCTTGTATCTTTTACATTTCCCTTTTGTAAGACTTCGAGTTATCAATATAGTTATCTTTATCACTTTGCCTTCGTCATTTATATCTTGCTTCTAATTTATTCTAGTAGCAAATATATCTTGTTTAGACTATAGTCGGTTATAGCTCTAGTGCTTGTAGTCTTGTTTAAGTCTTTGTCTTGGCTGGTTCTTCGATCTTGCTTGATACTGGAGGTGAATTGTCACCAAGAGTATTGACAAGGTTGCTTTCTCTTGCTAGCAGAGTAAGTAGTCGTTGCCTAGTGTAGGAGTGGTTCCTAGACTAGTCGGTGGTCTTAGTTTATTCCCGTCGCAACGGAGGTGGTAGCTGGGAGGTGGTGACAGCCCTTTCGGTCTTCGTAGCCCATCATGTTAGTTCCGGTCCATAGGATTCCCCAGTTGGGAAATAGTGGCACCCCTTCTCATCCCTTTCTGTGTGTTCACCGGTTCCCTTGTCCCAATGCTAAGACATTAGAGTTATCCCAGATCTCCTAGTGGTGGCTCTGTAGCTGCTGTATCTCTAAGCTAGAGTGACATAGGTAGATAAAGAATCCAGGAGTCCTCTATCTCTTCTCGTTGTCCTCCCAACTATCTATCTCTTCTCTCCCTTACCAGAGTATCCCTTGAGCTGTGTGTCTGGTATATCCACTCCTATCCAATACCGTTATCCCCTGTCTTGTTAGTTGTGTACCCTTCTCTGATAGTCTCGAATATTTGTTCACTAGTAATCTTGCCAAAGCTTCCCTGCGGAAATATAAATTACGATACCTCGGAATACTCCCAGGTGAAGTGCTACAGCGGTGATTCTGTGCGCTTGGAGAATAATACTATATATTACTAAGCCATAAGGAAAACCACTGAAACACTCCTTACCCCAGTACCATGATTCTCAATTCTGATATTGGATCGTAAGAAGTGCCAACAAGCATTTCTGGCACAGTTGCCGGGGAAGTCTTTGGCTAGATTACTTTTGAACTTTTATCTTGAGCTATCGTAGTTGAGTACCGCTACCCAAGCGGGTTTATCCTTGCTCTGTTCATTGGTCTTTGTGGAACAGAGCAGTGCATGACTGGTTTCCAACTACCGTCAAACTTCCAAGAAAATCCGGAGTCATTTGTGAGGAAAGTACGACCCCGTGTTGTACCTCCTCAGAAGCAACTCCTTCCGACGAACCCAGTCCTTCCCGTCGTTGACCAGGCTACATCGAGGATGGCAACCAAGACGATCTGTGAGTTCTCTGCTCCATCAAGCGAGAACGTACGTGTCGGACCAGCTCCGCCAGTCGGAGATGGTAACTTCGAGCTGAAGCCAGCCCTCATCAACATGATACAGGCTAGCCCATTCTGCGGCAAGCCGCACGAAGATGCCAATGCTCATCTCCAGCATTTCCTGGAGATTTGCAACACCTTCACCATCCGCGGAGTAAGTATCGATGCCATTCGCCTTCGTTTATTCCCATTCTCATTATTAGGCAAGGCGAAACAATGGTTTTATGCTAACCGCGAGGCAATAGAGACCTGGGATAAATGCACTAGCGCTTTCTTGCTAAAATTCTTTCCAGTTGGGAAAACCAACGCCCTCCGGAACAAAATAGCTAGTTTCCAGCAGTTAAAAGATGAAACAGTCCCGGAGGCATGGGATCGCCTCGAGGACTATATTTCTGCTTGTCCTCACCATGGTATGCAGAGTTGGTTCATAATCCAAACTTTCTATCACGGGCTGAGAAATTCTGCCCGTGAGTACCTGGATGCTGCTGCTGGAGGCTCGTTCTTCTCTCTTGAGGAGAGTAGTGCGAAGGCCCTCATAGAGAAGATGGTCGAGAACCAAGGTTGGTCCGACGACCGGACTCAACCAAAGATCCGAGGAGTTCACCAAGTTGAAGCTCTGGACATGCTCGCTGCCAAGATGGACCTCCTGATGAAGAAACTGGAGGCCCCTGCTCAAGAAACGGTGCAAGTCATGGACGCTCACATGACCTGTGAAGTCTGTGGCAACACTGGCCATTCGGGGAATGACTGCCCCGAAACGCGAGAAGATGCCCACTACGTTAACAACTCCAACAACAACGGGTACCGACCGAACAACTACGGCAACCAAGGCTGGAATCCGCGCCCAAACCTCCCTTTTGAGAGGCCTCAACAAGGAAACAATTTTAATTCCTGCAATTTCAATAATCAGCCATCTCTTAGAGATCTTGTGTTTGGCCAGATGAAAATAACTGAAAACATCAATAAAAAGTTTGCTGCTAATGATAAAACTCTGGAAAGCATAGACTCTAGGATGGAATCATTTTCTTCTGTTATGAAAACTGCTATGAAAAGTCAACTGAGCTTTAATAAAATGATAGAAACTCAAGTCACTCAGTTAGCTGCTGCTGTTCCTGTCACTGAATCGGGGAAGATTCCGGGGCAACCCGAACCTTCCATCGAGACAGTGAAAGCCGTCACTACAAGGCATGGTAAGATGCCTCGTAGTGTCTTCCGAACTAACCACGCAGGGAAGGTCGCACGCATCCAAGTGCTGACACCAAGATGGACCTACCTGCCGAGAGCTGCAAAAAGGGCGATCATCAAGACCTCTCCGGACAGGAAGGAAGATCCCGGAGTGCCCATCATTCAGTGCACGATCTGGAATCGTCGCATTGATGATGCACTCTGCGATCTAGGGGCGAGCATCAACATCATGTGTAAGGTATTATTTAAGAAATTACGCTACCCTACTTTGTCACCTACTACTGTCCAGGTACAGCTTGCGGACTCAACCATCTGCTACCCCGAGGGGGTGATCGAGAATGTACCGGTCCGAATCTGGGGACGATATGTCCCTGTGGACTTTGTTGTCCTCGACACGGGGAACGAGCATTCGTTTCCCCTTGTGTTGGGCCGACCATTCTTGAACACCACCCGGGCTAGGATCGATATGGATGCGAGAGAAATCTCGTTCCGTATCGACGGAAGGTTGACTTACTTCAAGTTTCAACCCCGGGAAGAGAAGAAGACAGAGCCACTCACACCGGAGCAGAGAAGCGCCGAGTGTTTCCTTAAGGCTCTCATTAATGGAGAGCTGGAAATACTCGGTGGTGAGCAGCTCAAGTGGAACGAGCCGACAAAACCGACAAGTGCAGAAGAAATGGATTTCCTCGTAAAGAAATACGAGGAAGAACAGGCCCTCTGGAATTCTCCAGAGATGCCAATCCCACCGCCACCAACACCGAAGAAGAAGAACAAGAAAATGTGGCGGAAGAAGGTTGCATCGTCCAAGTCGTCCACTCCGGGACCGGACGATGACAAGAGCAATTGAAGACAGGAGAAGTCCCGCTCGCGGACTTAAAAGCTGAGCTCTCGCCGCGAGGAAAATCGGTATGTATCTCATATTTCCCTTCCAAATTTTTAAATTTCCAATTGCATTTGCATGTTTCCCTTTCCAAAATAAATGAACCACTTGAGAAATTAATTTGAGAAAGAGTAGAAAATTTTGCAAGCCTGGTTAGAAATAATTGGACACATGCTGAAATTTAATTAGAGAGGGTGTAATTGGTAACTTTTATCATTTTCATCCCTTCTAGAACATCTCCAATTATTTACCATCACCACCAACCAGCAACAAACATGTCTACCCCACTAAAATGGCTGCATACTCACCAATTATCACAAACATGGCAGCATGGGGGTGACTCCACTAAGTTCCACTTTGGTCATGTCACATTTCCATCTCACCTACCACTAAAATCCACTAAAAATGTCCTTGGGAATTGATGGCCACACAAACTTGGAGTGGAAACAAAGGCATGTGAGTGTTGCACTCACATGGGAGTGCCCTGGCCACCAGGCCTGGTTCGGGCGAACCAGAACCTTCGGGCGAACTGGCCAAGGCCCTCCCCTTCGGCCTATAAAAGCTGACCATTGCTTGCTTGCTCTCACACACTCATACACTCTGAAAAAATTCTGCTAGGAGCTCTCTCTCTCTCAAGATTCTTTGCTCTAGTGCTTGCTCAAGTTCTCCCCAAGTTCTTGCTCAAGTTTTGGTTCACTTGCATCACTAGAAAATCCCAAAAATATTTTGCTTTTGTGGTGATCTTTGTGCTGAATTTCTAGACGATTTTGTGGTGGTCACCGACACCCACAAGAACGACTAACTTTTTGTGGTGGTTTTCATCCCCGCAGGAACGACTAACTATCTTGAACGACTGACTTGATTTTCTTGTGCTAACCATATATATTCAGTCCTTCGGGTAGTTATTGTTGCACTAACCTTTTGCAGGAATCATGTCGAAGTTCTTCACTTCGCTCCGTCGTTCCGCCCGGCTAGGCCAACGATCGGACGATGCTGGGAGTTCCCCAGCTCCGTCTCGAGGCTCGAGCTGGATGGACACGGACGAGCACGAAGCAGCCGGCTCGAGATGGGGCCATGCCACGCCCCCAGCCAGGCAGCTCCTGAGCGAGAGTGACATCAACCTTAGAACAGAAAGGGAGCGGAACACCTTCAACGAGCTTCGGCTGAAGGAGTTCGAGCACACCCGTGTGTTTGAGCAAGATTTGCTTAGGGACACGGGGATGGACGTAGAGTTCACGGAAAATTTCCAGGCCATTGGCTGGGAGAATTTCTGGCACATCAACGAAGAAGGTTCATACCTGCTCACCCATGAATTCCTCTCGACTTTGGTTTCTGAAACTGAGGGGATTCATTTTTGGTTCTTCAACCAAGAGTTCTTTTGCTCTTGGAGGGATTTTAGTTCGGGTCTCAGATTTTCAAGCCGTTGTTCATTAGACCCGAACAAAGCACTTAAAAGGTTTGACCGGGTGGCATTTTGGAAAAAGATTTCGGGGGATACCAACTGTCATGCGCCACGCACGAACAGCATACATAACCCCACTTTGCGTTTCATGCATCGTTGGGTGTCGATGACGGTATTCCCCCGGGCATATTTGCGCCCTGTCAACACCATCGAGTTGCGGGTTCTTTTTGCCATGGTCAAGCAGATTCCATATTCACCTGTGAAAGACATGGTTGGTCACTAGCTGTCTCATATTTCTCGTACGGGTGGCATGGCAATGACTTCTCTAGTCACTCGCCTCGCTAACCACCTGGGCGTCCTTCAAGGCGCCCGGCTCATGTACATCGAGGCAGCGCGTTCCGTCGTGGATGCCGAGCACTTCGTGCAAGCCCACATGATACGGCAGACGCCTGACGCAATGTTGGCAATGATTTACCGTGGATATACAACTGAAGTGCCTTTGCCCTGTGCAGCACTAAGGTTGTATACCACGCCGAAACTAACTCTTCAGTTGAGGACCGAGTTGGACGATTCTCCACCTTGGAGAGAGCCCACTCGGCACAGCGTTGCAGGTGACAGACCCGTCACGAGGGGACGAGCCAGGCGTGATGTTGGGCTCGCCACCTCACAGGAGCCGGAAGATGCACCACAAATGCCGCACCGACACACTTCCGCTTTTGAGGCCACCTACGACATGTACACCGGCGCTGGGACGTCCGGAGCAGGAGGCTCCGGGCAGCATCAGGAGGCGAACTACTTCACCTCAGGACGCTGGGACTACGGCCAGGACACGGACTCTGAGTGGTCCGGGAGCCGGTATGGAGGGGGATACGACAGTGCCTCCCAGCCATACTAGCCCGCCATTCTCAGTACCATCAAGAGAATAGCGGGATGGTGGCGTCTATCCAGCACGACGTCCACGAACAAGCGGAACAGCTGAGCCAGTACCTCTCAAGGCTCAACCCCTACCAGTGAAGAGTCCAAGATTGGGGGAGGACCCCCACCAGGTATGTCCCGATTTATCCAGCACTTTGATCTTTTAATTTCCCTTTCATTTCCCTTCATGTTAGTTTGCATTTAAAAAAAATGAAAACACCAAAAATATTTCCCTTAGACAATATTTCCCTTGAATAAAATAACTCCCAACTATGCATGGAATGAATCATATGCCTCTCACCTTGGAAATGATGAATAGTTGCTCTGTCATTAATTTTGCAAGTACTTTGCTTCAACTAGTTGCTAGATTGTGCTTGAGTTATTTGGCATGAGTAAAAATGATCCTGAAAACCTTGTGGGAGCACATGCTTTATTCCAAGTCTAAGTTGTTGTGGGGATTGATATAGTGAGAATTTGGTTAAGTTCTATTCTGCTTTTAGTACGGGGAAAATCTCGGAAATTTATGCTTTCAAAATAAAACAAGTTCCTCATTGGTCAAAATACCTACCAGAGCCATATGATAAGCCTAGTTGAAAACCTCTACTCATATGCTGCTTGTTGTCTTAGTGAGCTTTGTCAAATTGTTGTCACCTTTGAGTGAAGCTTTCATATTCTTAAAGATCGAGACCCACGTACACACACCACCTCTCACTTGCAATTCCTACACTGGGAGTTAGCAAACATCTTCCATCATCCATCCACAAAAATAATTGCTCCATGTTCTATGATTTCCCTCTACAAATATTCTTGATAGAGACATGGGCTATGCAAAAAGAAAAGCATGCCAAAGAAGCATGGCAAAAATAAGAGAAAAAGAAAAGCATGCCAAAGAGCATGGCAAAGAGAAGGAGAAAAAGAAAAGCATTCCAAGTGGCATGGCAAAAATATGAAAATAAAAGATAGCCCATGTTCTCGAAAATAAATCAAGGAGAGGGAAGTTCATCCAAGGAGTTCCACCATATCCCATTCCATTCCACCATTCCACCATATTCCACTCCATTCATATCCACACACTTGCACGTCTCGATCTTAAGATGTGATTTGTCTCCTCAGAGATCCGGTCTTTGACTTAGCAAAATATAAGATGCATGCATGCCTTCATCCTTTGTCCCTTAGCCACACAAAAAGCCATATTAGATGTTAGGATGAAAAAGAAGGCACAAGCCTTTGGTGAGGATTTAAATACACTTGAGTGATTGAGAGTGCCAATGAGGATCAATTTGTAGTTTTCAAAACTTATGAAAAACTCCGAGATGGGATCCTGAAAAGAGTAGAGTGGAATAACACTGAGTTCAAACTATTCGTCCTTTCAACTGCCCAAGATAAGGAGATTGCTATAAGCCCCATAGGTAAAAAGGTGATTTGAAACTTTTCCTATGATCCAAGTATTTTTGAAGACTAGTTGTTTATAAAGTTACCTGCAAAAGAAATGACATTGTAGCAACTCCTGATCCACCGAGCCTAAGTTTATATCTTTGCTCGAGGACGAGCAAAGAGCTAAGCTTGGGGGAGCATGTTGGCGGTCGTTACAGCCCAAATCCGACCACCAATACTCGGGAATAAATGAGGTTATATACAACATTCCATGTACTTGGGTTTTATTTCTAATAAAGTTCCACGAGTTTTGGTGAGTGTCACTTGTGCAGGTACAACTACGACAAATACGCGCTATTGGGGCAAAAAATGACCGAATCGGCCGAACGACTCCGTTCGGCCGGTTATCCCCCTTAGCCATGCATGCCACCGGGAGTCGTCCACATCAACGAGCACCAAATGAACACGACAAACGATACATGGATGACACCAACTCATCCCGGAGCACCGCCACATCAACCTGGGCCCACACAGCACGAAGTACACCACCAGAGGCCGGCCCAGGGAGTCCACAGAGCAGAGGCGGTGCAGGGGGGGCGGGCCTGGGCCTCCGGCCCAGTTCGGGCGAACTGGGGGGTTCGGCCGAACCGCCCCCAGCTGCCAAACTGACCCTGGGGCTGCGTCCTGGCCCTTGGTGGCCGAGGTGGTGCATCCCTCGGTTCGGGCGAACTGGGCAGTTCGGCCGAACCGAGGAATTTGGCCGAACTGCCTCTCTGCTGCCTCTGGTTGCCTTGGCCGCTACCCTGCCTCAACCGACCCTTGGAGCTATAAATAGAGGGTCGCAGTTCACTTGTAAACACACACCAAGCCAAGGAGCTCATTTCCACTTTCATTCTAGTAGAGTTAGGATAGTGTTGGCGGTCGTTACAGACCGATTTCCGACCTCCAACCGAGTATAAAACAAACACAATGGGGACACACACCATAGCTATAGGGCTTATCACTGACTATTTCCACAAGTTTTGGTGATTGTCCTCTGTGCAGTTACAAAATGGAGAAACACGTGCTATAAGGGTCAGAAATGACCGTTTCGGCCGAACGACTCCGTTCGACCGGTTGCCCCCCTAGCTGGGCAAGACTTGTGGACCACGACCACGCCACTCTGGGCCGGCTCAACCCATATCCAGAAGACCGGTGGTCCATATCCAACCCGACGGAGCCCACGAGTCCACCGGAGGCCCTCCAGGCCAGCCCAAGACGTGAACCGACCTGCCAAGCGACCTCAGGAGCTGGACTAACACGTGTGCAAAGCAGAGGCGGTGCAGTACTGGGTCGGGCCCACTTCGGCCAAAGTCGCCTGTTCGACCGAAGGCAGGAACCGCCTCCAGGGTGCAATCCTGGCCTTTGGCTACTGAGGCGGTGGATCCACCGGTTCGGGCGAACTGGGCAGTTCGGCCGAACCGGGGATTTCGCCCGAACGGCCCGGCACCGCCTCCCAGCTGCCTTGGCTGCTACTCTGCCTCCACCGTCCTTCCCTGCTATGAATAGAGGCCCGGTTTCACCTGCAAAACACACAACACAAGAGTAGAGTGCAGGCGAAGCACTGTTAGTTCTCCACTTGTATCAGTAGAGATAGGGAGAGAGGAGAGATGAGCGTCCCAGAGAGGAGCCGAAGTGTCATTCCCTCTTCCCGCTGTACCTCTACGGATGCGACTTCACTTCGAGTAACATCCGGGTCTTGTCTGGTAACTCTTGTATCTCTCTCTGATTAATTGAGCATTCAGTTCTTACTTTTATATGCTTGTTGGTTCTTCGTTCAATGCTTAGTTGATTGGTATAACTGTATACCGGTTGCCTAGCTTGGGTGCTTATCTTTCTATAGGAGATAAGTATTAGTTGACTAGTGTAGGCATGGTGCCTATACTTGAGACTAACTTAGTTTATACCCGTCGCAACGGAGGTGGTAGCCGTAAGGTGGTGACAGCCCTTCCGGTCTTTGTAGCCCATCACGTTAGTTCCGGTCTGTAGGATTCCCCAGTTGGGAAATAGTGGCACCCCTTCTCATCCCTTTCTGTGTGTCCATCGGTTCCCTTCTCCCGAAGCAAGTATTTATTTGTATCCTCTGATCTGCTCGATCAATCAGTAGAATACCTCTACCAGACTCGTACCCTCTCTACCCTCCTATCACTCCTCTTCTCTTTGTTGTTGTCATCCACCTCATCCATACCATTCACTCCATTCCATTTACCTAGGACAACTTAGTTTAGCATCAGTCCACTTCTCGTTCTCCGTGGAAATCGATACTTTGGAATACTCCCGGGTGAAAGCTACATCGGTATCCGTCCGCTTGCGGATTTATCTGTAGGCCATAAGGAGTGCCAACAAGCTTTCCGGCGCCGTTGCCGGGGAATGGTAGCTGTTCTGATTCCGAACCCAAGTTGTCCGTGTATCCCACCACCATCCACCATCCATATGGATTCCACTCTTACCCTACGCCAACACTCGGCTCCAAAGGCGCTTGTTTGGAGCCACCACCATCGTCACATCCCATATCCACACCCGGCTATGAGCTACGTCCCGGCTTCATAGCCATGGTTCGTGAGCAATCGTTCTCAGGAACGAAGGCCGAGAGTCCATACGCGCATTTGCGTGAGTTTGAGCAACTCTACTCATGCCTGACCATTGCGGGCATGACACAAGAGACACTCAAATGGAAGCTATTCCCGTTTTCACTAGCGGGAGGAGCAAAGAAATGGTACTCTCTGGCTATCAGTACTATGGACGAGAGCTGGGAAGTTCTCAAGGAAAAATTCTGCCTAAACTTCTTCCCAGTCTCCAAGGTAGTCAGTCTCCGAGCGGAAAATCATTCACTTTAAGCAATTAAAGGGAGAATCGTTAGGAGCTGCCTGGGCTCGTTTCAAGCAAATACTGGCCTCAGGACCGGACCTAAGCCTGCCAGAACCTGTTGTTTTACAACAATTCAGCCTTGGCCTCTGTCCCGTAGCCGCAACTTTCCTGGACTCTGCTTCTAGAGGGTCGTTCTTTCATTTGGTTCCTAGTGAAGCGAGGGTAGTCCTGGACCGTATCCTAGACAACACCCCCTACACTGGAATCTATGATGAACTCCCCGATGAAGAAGAGAAGCAGCCTGAACCTGAACCTAAAGAGCCAATACCAGTCCAATCCAAATCCATTAGCTCTTCCAGTCCATCAGAACCTGTTAACACCAAAATTTAGCACCAGGAAGAGGCTGACGTGTGGGCCGGATTTGATGGAAGGATACCATTCGGCTAAGGGGCTTTCTCTGAAGTATTCGGCAATAACGCTCTGCGGTCGGGAACGCGTCGTCATTCGGCAGATGCATAGTTCCGCAGGTAAAAGCGGTAGCATTCGGGAAGACGTGATGACGTGGAAAAACATAAGGAAAAGGCCGGTTCGAACAAGGAACGCAATATGGGCACGAAGATTCGTCATTTATTTTAGAAACAAGTATTGTAGTCGTGTCCGACTAGGAGTTGTATCAAGACCTGGGTATAAATATAAACCCATGGCAGCTGTAAGAACAATCGAATCAATCATACAACAAACCGGCCCCGTGCCAACATCGAGTCCTTTAGTCGAGTCGTCGAGTTCTTCGAGAGGAGTCATCGATCCGTCGACCTCCGTAAGTACCGGCAACCCTGCATCATGCCTAGTATCATGCGGTGGATTTAGGCCTTGGTTCAGGAAGGTTCCATTGCTAGATCATGAGCCATGCGGTGGGCTAAGTTTTAGCTTGGAACAAGTTATCGGCTCTATTGGATTTTGGCAAGATCTGATAGATTCATTAAGTTACCATGTGTTGCTCTGGATTTTACCTTCGTGTTCGATTCATTACAACACTCCTTTGCCCAGTCTAGGTTGATTAGAATCGGCTCCAGCTCACGACGCTCTGCTTTTCATAGCCGAATTCGAAATCAATCTAGATTGCCACGTGTTGTGGGTTCAGGCTCGTTGTTCTTGCGTAGATCTTGACAGAACCGGGTATCATGCGGTAGATGCAGGTTTTTGGGTCGTCTTAGAGCTAATCATCCGGTGGATTAGAATTCGATTCGATCTGATAGATCTATCATCATCGACGAAGCATGTTCCTTCTCCACGGAACCCGATTCGGCTATATAGCTGAATTCGGCAGTATCATCACGAGTGAAACACGTCCACGGTTTTGTTTTTAAATAAAGAATGCTTTTAGCCTTCCATGTTTAGGGCGTATCATGCGGTGGATTTTCCTATTCTTGGTTGGTGGTGTGATTCCAAGCAAGTCGTATCATGCGGTGGATTAACTTGTTTGTTTTCATGCCTGACGGGTTGGAAAGTACCTAGACATGCGGTAGACTAGTGCTTTTAATCTATGCATTCTTGTTTATTATGAAATTATGGTCATGCTTTCGCCCTTTTATTTATCTATCATGCTTTGTTTCTCGTTAATCGGCTATGAGTATGCGTTACAATGTTCAATCGGCTGAAAGCCGATCTTTCGTCATGCTTACGTCACGCATTCGGCAGTGCGCTCCCTGCGTGCCTTGCCGATTGCCGAATGAGGCTTTAACTGCCGACAGATAGCTTCTCTGTAGCTATGTGTCGTTCGAAACTGGCTCCGTAGCCGCAAATATGGAACTGACTGGTATTGCCCGGTACGTTCCAGGTGTTATCTAAATATCTTTCATCCCTTTGTCAGTTTCAGGAAAATTGACTGGCACGCTTCCGGATTCAAAAGCCCGGGCCACGTGTGAAGCTAGCTAATTCGGCTTGCTGTGTGCTTGGCGTGAGGTGCGGATTTTACGTCAACACACTTTTTGGCACGCCCGGTGGGACACGACAAGTTTCGAAGATGCCTGAATTAAAAGACATTCTGGATGTCACTTTCGAAGAATTATCTGATGAACATCAACAGATGGTGAAGATTGCTGCAGATCAGTTCATCAAGAAGTGCTTGCTGTCTTTTGCTAAGAACAGGAGTGGTGCGCCGTTTCTCAAGTCAGATCTGGCAAGAGTTCTTTTGCCAGGACAATCAGATCTTACTGAAGACGAAGAAAGGGAGAAGCTTTCTAGCTTGTTGTACAAGGCTTTGGGAGAAACAATGACCAATCATAATGCTGCATTCCTGAACAGTTTTCGGCTCATACTGGTTAACATCTTTGGTCAGCACGTGGATAAGCCTTTTGAGCAAGTGCATGGGCAACTTGGTGGACCAACATATTTCAATGTTCAAGCATCGGTTCCGAAACGTCATGGTAAAGGTACTGAAGAAACTGAAGCTTCTGGAACCAAAGACGCGAGTGGACAGCCGATTCAGCAAGAGCTTCAGCATGCATTGCCGAAACCTCGTACATATGGTGATATGGCATTTGGCACCACGGGAAATCCACCTGCTTCTGCTTATAAGATATCCCCTCTGAACAACAGGCTGCAAAGGGACATGTATGGAAACGGATATTCAGAGTTTATGGATTACAATGCTATCGACGCTCTCCCGAATCCTGGGTATGTTGGCACTGCAGGCATGCTTGCTGGAAGACCAGGGAATCAAGATACCAGTATTGACCTCATGGTGCAAAAAATGACTGATGTATTGCAAAATCAATTCGGTCTGAAGCCTAAAAATCAGGGGTACATGTACTCGTCTCCTTTCCCGGAATGGTACCAAAGGGTATCATTGCCGAATAGAGTCAAGGTGCCTACAGAGTTTACTAAATTCTCAGGACAAGATGATACTAGCACTGTGGAGCATATAGCTCGATATCTGATGCAGCTTGGAGAAGCTTCGGCAGATGAGGCTTTCAGAATCAGATACTTTCCTTTGTCACTGACGGGTCCAGCTTTTACATGGTTTGCTTCTTTGCCTGCTCAGTCGATTTGTACTTGGAAAGACCTGGAGCAGAAATTCCATGCTCATTACTACATTGGCAGTACCGAGAAAAAGTTGGTTGATTTGACCAGCTTAAGGCAGAGGAATAATGAAACACCTACGGAGTTCCTCAGGAGATTTAGGGAAACAAAGAGCATGTGCTTTTCTCTGAACATACCTGATGACCAGCTGGCTGGTATGGCTGTAGCTGGCATGCTGCCTGCCATTCGGGAGAAGCTATTCGGGATGGAGTTTGATGATCTGGGCCAGTTGTCACACAGATTGGCCTTGATGAGTAACCAGGCATATGGTTTCAAGAAAGATGCCAGATTTGCTAAAAATAATGATGTAGCTGACATCTATAACCAATTCCTTGAAAGAGCAGATCAAG
Organism: Echinochloa phyllopogon; assembly: GCA_033239725.1. Lineage (NCBI taxonomy): Eukaryota > Viridiplantae > Streptophyta > Magnoliopsida > Poales > Poaceae > Echinochloa > Echinochloa phyllopogon. The sequence continues at coordinate 8,025,408 of BTCW01000016.1, read as the reverse complement.
AAGATGAGTATGAAGATAGCGAGGAGATAGCCGCAGCAGAGATAGTGTGGAGTAAAGAACCAGTCATGGTGAATCAGAGGTGGATTAAACAGAATAAGGGTACCTATGATTTTGATGTAACTAAGGCAGATAAATTATTTGATTATCTTGTAAAGGAAGGCCGAATCAAGCTACCAGAGGGGCATTCTATGCTTCGGCCTGATGGAGTGAAAGATAAGAGGTACTGTGGATTCCATGATAGAAATTCTCATTCCATCAATGAATGCAGGGTTTTTAGAGTGAGGATTCAGAAAGCTATCCAAGAAGGGCATTTGAAATTCGACAATAAGATGAAGTTGGACAGTAACCCGTTTCCTCAAAACATGGTTGGGTTCTCAATCAATATGGTGAGTACTGCCGAATCTGGAGAAAAGGAAAAAATGAGAGTCCTGACGTCAAAGAAAGCGAAGCAGAGTGGCTCAGTAGATCCTAATCGGCAAATCACGATCGAACAGATTCGCGAGGAGAGACCTCGCTTCCCGAATAGCCAATTTGAAATTGGGAATTCTTCTAAACCCAGAGTCACATCGCGTATTCTCCTCAATAAGTGGCAGCGTCAGCAAGAAAAAGAGCACTACCAGAGACGTGAATACGAGGAGGAGAAAAGAAGGCGCGAAGAAGAAAGGTTTGAGGAAGAACAAGAAGAATATGTCCGAGAACAAGAACGTGCACATTGGGATTGTGTTTTCTTCAGACACTGTTGGAACGAGGGTTTAAAGCTGCCTACGTGGAATAACTGTCCTGAGTGCAATAATGGGTATGTCGAACATAGGCAAAATGTTGCCATTCGCCGATCCGTCCACGAAAGAATTGGAAGGGTACATCCTAGTGATGATCGGCGTCTAAAAATATATAAGAATGATGATCAACCAATGAAAAGACATGCTGATTATAGATGGGTTGATCATGAGGAAGAAGATCGTGAGTATGTTTGGCAGAAAGGACAGTGGTGTCCACCTGGTTTAAGAAGGAGCCAGAAGAGAAGAGTCCAACGCCTGAGGAATCAAGAATTGAAGCAAGCAGGAACCAGGATGAAATCGATATGGCGTCCAAAAGACAGGCCTGACGAATCGGGTCATTCGGCTCCTACATGCATGGTATGTTTCTTGCCGAATGAATTCATGGCTCCAGCTAATCAAATTGTACAGGAAGAGATATTGTCAGAAGTGGATGAAGCCGAACAATATGGGTTAATGGCACAATTGGTATTGAATAAACAAGCTATTTTCGAGAAGCCAGTCCAGAATCGGCACATGAAGCCACTGTACTTAAGAGGATATGTCAACGGGAAGCCACTAACGAAGATGTTTGTTGATGGTGGAGCTGCTGTTAATGTGATGCCATACAATACATTCAGGAAACTTGGCATGAGCCCTGGAGATTTAACGCCAACAAGCATAGTGTTGAATGATTTTGCTGGAAATCCTTCGGACACCAAAGGATGTGTACATGTAGATCTGATGATTGGGTCCAAGATTCTGCTTACAACCTTCTTTGTTATTGAAGGCAAAGGGGCATACAGCTTGCTACTTGGAAGGGATTGGATTCATGCGAATTGCTGTATTCCATCTACTATGCATCAACAGCTTATTCAGTGGATAGATGATGAAGTGGAAATTGTCCCAGCAGATGATTCAATTAGCGTGGCTAATGTGGAACCGGCCTTCTGGGAATATCAAGGCATAGATTGCTTCTCAGGTAAGGACTGGGGAGAAGGTCCTGTTGAGCCAGTCAGCAGTGATCAACAGCCGATCAAAGCAGTCGGCTCTTTTAGCAATTTTTAATGGATAATCCAATCGATGGAACTGACGGGAAGCTAGGATATGGATTTGTGTCGGCTGATAAATTAGAAGAAGTAGACATTGGAGACGGTGACAAACCAAGGCCGATATTCATCAGTGCTAGCTTGAATTCGGTTTTCAGGGAGAAGTTGATTGAGTTGTTAAAAGAATACAAAGATTGCTTTGCTTGGGATTATTCGGAGATGCCTGGTTTAGATCGTTCCATTGTTGAGCATCGATTGCCGATCAAGCCTGGTTATAAACCTTACAAGCAACCACCCCGGAAAATCTACAAAGATGAAGTGTTGGCCGATGTGAAGAAGGAAGTGGAAAGATTAATAGCAGCAAATTTTATTCGGCCATGCAGATATGCAGAATGGATCTCTAATATTGTTCCTGTGTACAAGAAAAATGGGAAGATGAGAGTTTGCATAGATTTTAGAGATCTGAACAGAGCTACACCCATGGATGGATATCCAATGCCTGTTGCTGACTCGTTGGTTGATGCTGCTGCTGGATATAAAGTGATTAGTTTCATGGATGGTAACGCAGGGTACAATCAAATTTTTATGGCATTGGAAGATATAGCGAAAACGGCTTTCAGATGTCCAGGACATATAGGGTTGTTTGAATGGGTTGTCATGACGTTTGGTTTGAAGAATGCTGGTGCAACTTATCAGAGAGCTATGAATTATATTTTTCATGAGTTGATCGGCAAGATTGTGGAGATATATATCGATGATATCGTGATTAAGTCATTGGATCATGAAGCACATTTGGCCGACATAAGGAAAACTCTAGAATGCACTAGGAAACATGGGCTCAAAATGAACCCAAATAAATGTGCTTTTGGAGTTTCGGCAGGAGAATTTCTGGGATTTCTGGTGCATGAAGGAGGAATAGGAGTTGGCAGGAAAAGTATGAAAGCCATTGATGAAGTTGTTCCTCCAACTAATCTTAAGGAATTACAGTCACTGCTTGGTCAAGAAGGATCAGAAGTTTGTATGGGGCGACGAACAACAGAAGGCTTTCGATGAGATCAAGGAATACATGAAAGAACCACCAGTATTGGTACCTCCACAGCTAAACAAGCCTTTTAAGTTGTACGTGGCGGCCGATGCCCAAACTATTGGATCGGCCCTCATACAAGAATTCGAGGGAAAGGAAAGGGTAGTTGCATACCTTAGCCGAAAGTTGCTTGATCTCGAAACGAGGTATTCGGCTACTGAGAAGCTTTGTTTATGTGTTTACTACTCCTGTACAAAATTTCGGCACTACTTACTACATGCCGAATGCATTGTGTATTCAAAGTTTGATGTGATAAAACACATGTTGTCTATGCCGATTTTGAACGGAAGGATTGGCAAATGGATTTTAGCTTTGTCTGAATTTGAGTTAAGGTTTGAATCGGCAAAGGCTGTTAAAGGACAGATTATTGCTGATTTCATTACTGAGCATCGCGATTTATCAGTTAAATCGCTTGAAATTGCTCCTTGGGTATTATTCTTCGATGGCTCTTCATGTGACAAAGGTGGTGGAGTGGGTATTTTGTTAATTTCACCAAGAGGAGAGGTATTTAAGTTTGCTATTCCTATTCAACCTACTGTCACTAATAATCAAGCTGAGTATGAAGCGTTGCTCAGAGGACTTCAACACTTGAGAGAAGCAAAGGCCATTGCAGTTGAAATTTTTGGAGATTCAGAATTAGTCATAAGGCAACTAAATGGCGAGTATGAGTGCAGAAACGATGTCTTAAGGAATTACTATGAAGAATGCAAGCAAATCTTAAAGGAATTTCAGTCAGTAATTCTGCAGCATATTCCTAGGAGAGACAATGAAGAGGCAAACAGATTAGCTCAAGGTGCTTCGGGTTATAAAGAGCTTCGAGAAGTTTTTGCTAATGATGTACATGCTTTCGGGAGTAATCTGGCAGAAGATGATTGGAGAAAAGAGATTGCCGATTATCTGGAGAATCCATCCCGAAAGGTTTCTAGAAAACTCAGGTATAAAGCTTTAAAGTTTGTTCTTCTTGATGATAATTTATATTATAAATCCTTGGATGGGGTGCTGTTACATTGCTTAAATCATGAAGAAGCAAAAAGGCTGATGAGTGGAGTACATGATGGGTTGTGTGGAGCACATCAATCGGCCTACCGAATGAAATGGGTTATTAGGAGATCTGGGTACTATTGGCCTACAATGCTAGAAGACTGCTTTGAATATTATAAGGGATGCCAAGATTGCCAGAGATTTGGAAACATTCAGAGAGTTCCAGCATCAGTTCTGAATCCTATTATCAGGCCATGGCCATTCAGAGGATGGGGAATAGATTTGATTGGCCAAATAAATCCTCCATCTAGCAAGGGGCATAAGTTTGTGCTTTTGGCAACCGATTATTTTACCAAATGGGTTGAGGCAATTCCATTAAAGAAGGTGACATCGGAGAATATGGTTGAATTTGTTAAAGAACATATCATTTACAGATTTGGAATTCCTCAAACAATCATCACAGATCAAGGGACTCAATTTACATCTTCAGAGTTCAGAGATTTTGCTGAAAGTATGGGCATCAAATTGTTGAATTCTTCTCCTTATTATGCCCAAGCTAATGGTCAGGCAGAGGCTTCTAACAAGATTATGATTAAAATTATACAGAAGAAGATTGATCAGAAGCCGAGAAAGTGGCATTCGGTACTCAATGAGGCTTTATGGGCTTACCGAATGGCTCCACATGGGGCTACACAGACGTCTCCTTATGAGTTGGTGTATGGGCATCATGCTATCTTGCCATGGGAGATACAATTAGACTCAAGGAGAATAAAGTTGCAAAAGGATTTAAGTTCTAAAGATTATAAAGATTTAATGATGGACGAATTAGAAGATTTGCATATGATTCGTCTCAGGGCCTTGGAAAATGTTGAAAAAAAATAAAATGCGAGTTGCTAAATATTACAACAAGAAGGTGAAAGTCAAGCAATTTGCAGAAGGAGATTTGGTTTGGAAAGCAATATTGCCGATTGGGACTAAATACAGTGCATTCGGTAAGTGGTCTCCAAACTGGGAAGGCCCTTTCAGAGTGATCAGATGCGTGCCTGGAAATGCATATATCCTGAAAACTTTGCTAGGAGAGGAGTTTACTGCTGCCATCAATGGGAGATACCTGAAGAAATATTATCCTAGTGTTGAGATTGATCGTTGATTGAAGTATTCAATGTCAGAACAATTGAGACAGCCGGCATTCGGGAAGGAGCCGTCTTCAGAACAAATGTTGACAGAAAAGGAAAATGGCCAGTACTGAATGTATTGCCCTTAGCACAAAATATATTGCATCAGGAGTTCATACAAGATCACAAAAGATAAGTTTTATTGCCGAATCCCTAGTACAAACTACTGGAAGAGCCTGTTCAAAACAGACTGGGGATGAATGGAATCGGCAATGGCAGCACCATGGCCGTCGAGACGATCAATGGAGGCGTCAATGTCATCGATGTCTTCTGGGTTGCTGTTGGCGAAACCAACCGGCATCCTGGAATAGTCAGTGCCGGTGTGTGTCGACATGGCAACGAGACCCACAGCGACGCCTAGGCGAACGCCATGGAGAGCCACCTCGTCGACGCGGCCTGCCACCGCGCCAAGGCGAGCCTCGGGTATGTCTCCTTGGGCGTTCACTTTGTTCGCCAGCTCATCCACCAGCGCCTTCAGCCGATTGAGCTCGTCATCGCGTTCTGCAAGATTACAAAATGGAGGTAGATCAGTAAGCACTAAAGATGGGATTAGGATTGAACAAGTTATGGAAATTACCATCGATGACTTCGAGCAGTTGCTTGCGCTCGGCCTGCCATTCGAGGTCCGCAATCCCGGCTTGCTTGGAAATGACCTCCAGTTCGCGACGAGAGTCGTCGCGCTCCGCCTTGAATCGGCGAGCATCGCCGTCTGAGTAGCGGGAGTCGTCCGATGAGAGAGTCCGATTGGACGAACTCGAAGAGCTGGACGCCGCAGGAGCAGCGGCTGGAGCCGCAACTGGCGCACCAGCGGCGACAATCCATTGGATTACCCTGAAAAAACAAAGAGATTCGTCAAGGAGAGGGCAAATCTCGAGAAGAACAGAGAGAAGCAAGCAGCCAATCACCTGCGACGAGCGCCGGCGCGACTTCCTTCGGGCTCGTCGGCAGCCGGTCGCCTTCCATTCGTCATCGGGGTTTTCTTGAGTTTACTGTGCTTGGGAAAAAGAAGAGTTCGAGGAAGGCAAAAGACTTGGTGAGGAAATAGCGGCACTCGGTATGTTTATTTATAGAACCCGCAGAGGAAATCGTGGCCAAAGATCGTGGCGCGTGTCCCGAAAATTCGGAAGGTGAAAAGGATTCTCAAAACCGAACGGTTTTGGTGTCGTTTGGAATTCATGCTGATGTCACATTCGGCTATACTAAGCTTTTCGAGATTGATACGCCAGAAGCCATCGTTGCCGAATAAGTTATGCACCATGAAACAAAGCCGGAATAAAGAAGATGGAAAATGTAGAATTGATCAGGCATTCGGCTATCAAACTATTTGACACAATTTACACACCCAAGTACTTTGAAATTACATTTTTGGCATTCAAGATCATGTTGCTGATATTCTCTAATAGCTGCTTGTCAGCTTCTTGAGTTTTGGCCAGGGCAGAAAGTTTGGCTTTGAGTTGCTTCTCTTCATTCAGAGCTGCTGAAGCCTCCTTGCGCAACTTTTCTGTCAGACCAGGAATTTCGGCTATCTTCTTCTTATCAGCTTCAATTTCAGTCGATAAGTTTTTCAATTCAGCCTCTAATTCGGCTTTTCTGGTCTCTTTTGATTTAAGTGCAGCCTGTAGGCCAGCTAACAGTTCCTTATTGCTCTAAGTTCTAGAGTGCAAATCTTTTACAGATTGCTTGGCCAATGTTCTTCTTTGCTCCAAGGCTGGTTGAGCAGATTGATTCTTCAGAGCTTGCTTCACTGCAATAAAATGATCGTCCAATCTAGAAACTGGATCTAAAGAAATCTTGATATCGGCAGGAAGATCTTGATCAAATGATTCAAGCAAGTCTCTTAAGAGATCAGCATTGTTGACTTGATCTCGAGTGTCCTTATGCAGAAAGGAGAGGATTTCCTTCAGTTTTGCTTGGTTCTCCTCTGATAAGGCTTGACCAGAGGAAGTTTCTTCTCCTTGTTCGGCAACAAGATCGTCCAAAGCAAATGAGTAGCTGGGTGATGAAATTGTTTTATCCTGGAAAAGAATTGTTGCCGAATTAATGATGGTCTATTGGATAAAAGCTGGGAGAACTGGGTAATCATCTCTACCTCATTCCTGACCTCTTGGATGGAGAGAGAGGGCAGCTCAAGCTCAGGCAAAGGTTCTTGTATGTCGTGCTGAGGAGAGCTTGGAAGGTTCTTTGGTGGAGATGAGGCTTCTGGCTGAGGTACATCAGGTAGAGCTGAAGCTGGTTCTTGATGAAAAGAGGAGCTCTCCGAAATTGGATCCATTGAAGCTTGCTCTGTGACTGAAAGAAAGTTAGTGCCGATGAAAAAGAGTTTTAAAGGACAAGATGGTGAGAAATTTTACTAATCACTGAAGCATCGGCAGGTTCTGTGCTAATGGCCAATTGCTGTGATTTGGCCTGAAATCATAAAGGAACAGAAATGAGCAGAATGAAATTAGCATTTTTACTCGAGGAAGGAGAAATTTGACCTGTGCAATTCTTTTGCTGCTTGTTCTTTTCTTCTTTATAGCTGAAGGGGCAGTTAGAGAAGAAATCTTTCTCTTGGAAGAAGGTGGTGCAGCAAGAGTTGGATCCAGACTGGCAGGCCTGGACATTATTTGAGCCAAAGAAGGAGAGAGATGCCCCAGAGTAGATATTGGGCCAGCGATGTTATATACAATTGCTCTAGCCAGAGGGGCAGGGACTGTGTCCTGCAGAATAACAGAATCAAAAGTCGATGAAAGAGGGTGTTATTGGAAAAACAGATGGATTATAAGCATGTTTACCTCTGAATTCGGCTGATAACCAGGCATTAACTCAAGGCAAAGAGGGTGAACTGGTGTATTGAAGATATGATCATGGAATTCTTGCCACCAAAGGGTGAAGGAAGGATGAATGAGTGCTGTTGGCACAAAGGGATCGAGTTGATAGATGGCTGCACAGCACTTGTAATCAAAGACCCTTCTTGTTTCTGTGGAGTCTTTGATGATCTGCCTCGGCTTGAGGAATTCATGGAGAAATAATCTTGGGGGCACTTGGTCACACCCTAGTTGCCTGGCAACTATGTTCGGCTGATAATATTCATATGAACTTTGAACCAGCCTTCCTCCGCAAAATTCGGTTGGTAAGATGTAAGGCCGAATGAAAGTGTTAAAAATTGCTGTGGACTCTGCATCTATGCATCCAGTCTCGAAGCTGAATTCACAAGGGAAAGTGAGATTGTCATTGTCCATGTATGGGAACCAGAGGGGATTGGCAAAACCTTTGAAGAAAAGTTCAAACAGTTCTCAAATGCTCTTGTTGATAGCAATAGTGGAGGCTGCTTCCCCATAGGTTTGACAGCCTTTGGTGCTCTGGGCTTCTGCTTCCTGGTAATTGACCGAGGGGAAGTGTCGGCTGTTGAGGTCAATGGAGACAATTTGGTGCATGTACAATTGCAGCCACATCTGGACGAACCACCAGGGACCGTTAACGCAGGAAATTTTCTTGTTGGTGTGCATCTGATAAATGGTCTGATGGAGCATGTGATAGACACTTCCCAGGAGATATTTCCCGAGAGGGATAAGTGTGCCTGCAGCCAGGTCTTCGGCCATTACTATGTGATTCAGAGTTGGCTCATTGGCTTTACCACAGAAAACAAATCTGCACAGCCACATATTCAGAAAGGCCCTGTATTCAACGTCAGTCAGAGGACCATCATGCATGTAAGTCTGGATGTATCTCTTATAGCCGACTCCAGTCTTCACCCCTGTCTGTTTGGAAGAACCTTTGTACCTGTATGGGTGTGTAATCCCTGTGATGTTCAGGCCGGTTATCATGTAGACATCGGCCAGGGTTGGAGTCATTGGTCCGTGACCAAAGAGAAAAGCATTCATGCCATTGGACCAGAAATGACAAACTGCAATCAGGAGATTTTCATTCTTGGGTGTTTCGGCTAGAGATAGCTCCAAGCAGTGAGAAAAACGAAGACTGTCCCAATTCTGTGTCTGAGGATTTTTATCTTCAAGAATCCTTTTGTACCAGTTTTTCCAGCCAGCGATTGGGGGCAGAGGCCAGTTCTTGAATGCATCTTGCCATTCGTGAGGTCTCATCAGAGAAGTTTTGAAAGGAATCCTCTGAGACTCGGCCGCAATAATTTCGGAGGGATCTGGATTCCCTGAGGGGCCGAGGAAGAAAGATGCGGATTGTTCTTCAGTGGGGGTCAAGATTTCGGTGGCCAGAGCCTATCAAGGGCAGAGGAAGAGCAAATCGGAGATTCAAAATGCAGCTCGAAAAGAGTAATGCCGAATGTGATTGAGGGAAACAAAACTTACTTGAAGAATTTGATCCTGGTTCGCCATTTGAAGATTGGAGCTTGAGAGATTCGACGAACTAGGGTTTTGAGTTTGGAAACGCACTCTGAGGATTTGGGAGCGGAAAACGGATATCAAAGCGGATTCAGCCTGGAAATGTTGGGGATTCCTGGTCAATTCCGAGATAAAAGCATCTTTTATCCCGAAATTGAAGGGGCATGTGTTAACACCAAAATTTAGCACCAGGAAGAGGCTGACGTGTGGGCCGGATTTGATGGAAGGATACCATTCGGCTAAGGGGCTTTCTCTGAAGTATTCGGCAATAACGCTCTGCGGTCGGGAACGCGTCATCATTCGGCAGATGCATAGTTCCGCAGGTAAAAGCGGTAGCATTCGGGAAGACGTGATGACGTGGAAAAACATAAGGAAAAGGCCGGTTCGAACAAGGAACGCAATATGGGCACGAAGATTCGTCATTTATTTTAGAAACAAGTATTGTAGTCGTGTCCGACTAGGAGTTGTATCAAGATCTGGGTATAAATATAAACCCATGGCAGCTGTAAGAACAATCGAATCAATCATACAACAAACCGGCCCCGTGCCAACATCGAGTCCTTTAGTCGAGTCGTCGAGTTCTTCGAGAGGAGTCATCGATCCGTCGACCTCCGTAAGTACCGGCAACCCTGCATCATGCCTAGTATCATGCGGTGGATTTAGGCCTTGGTTCAGGAAGGTTCCATTGCTAGATCATGAGCCATGCGGTGGGCTAAGTTTTAGCTTGGAACAAGTTATCGGCTCTATTGGATTTTGGCAAGATCTGATAGATTCATTAAGTTACCATGTGTTGCTCTGGATTTTACCTTCGTGTTCGATTCATTACAACACTCCTTTGCCCAGTCTAGGTTGATTAGAATCGGCTCCAGCTCACGACGCTCTGCTTTTCATAGCCGAATTCGAAATCAATCTAGATTGCCACGTGTTGTGGGTTCAGGCTCGTTGGTCTTGCGTAGATCTTGACAGAACCGGGTATCATGCGGTAGATGCAGGTTTTTGGGTCGTCTTAGAGCTAATCATCCGGTGGATTAGAATTCGATTCGATCTGATAGATCTATCATCATCGATGAAGCATGTTCCTTCTCCACGGAACCCGATTCGGCTATATAGCTGAATTCGGCAGTATCATCACGAGTGAAGCACGTCCACGGTTTTGTTTTTAAATAAAGAATGCTTTTAGCCTTCCATGTTTAGGGCGTATCATGCGGTGGATTGTCCTATTCTTGGTTGGTGGTGTGATTCCAAGCAAGTCGTATCATGCGGTGGATTAACTTGTTTGTTTTCATGCCTGACGGGTTGGAAAGTACCTAGACATGCGGTAGACTAGTGCTTTTAATCTATGCATTCTTGTTTATTATGAAATTATGGTCATGCTTTCGCCCTTTTATTTATCTATCATGCTTTGTTTCTCGTTAATCGGCTATGAGTATGCGTTACAATGTTCAATCGGCTGAAAGCCGATCTTTCGTCATGCTTACGTCACGCATTCGGCAGTGCGCTCCCTGCGTGCCTTGCCGATTGCCGAATGAGGCTTTAACTGCCTGTCACACCCCAAATTTTCTAAATTTGGGATGTGAATAAATAATATAAATAAACACAATGATTAAAACAACATATATAAAATATATATATATATAATTTATAAAGTTTATAAAATTTGGAATGATTCTGTTTAATTTATAAAATTTTCCAAGGTTTAAATAATTAACAGGGAATATAATATATATATATATATAATATAAATATATGTATTCTAATTTCAAAACAATATATGTTTATAACTCCCTAAAATTCATCACAATTAAATTGAAGCAACCCTATGAATTTTCTAGGATTTATTAAAGCTTAAATAAAATTTTCTAGGAATTAATTGGAATTTCTAGCCTTTTATTAATTTAAATATCACATTAAATAATTATTTTAGTCAAAATAAATTTTTGTTGCATTCATGCTGATGCATATATTTTTGGTTGATAGTAAATCAAATTGGAATTTAAATTCTATTTAAATTCGAATTTGATTTGCTTTTGTTTGAGTTTTAGAAAAGTTAAAAATAGTCGAGTTCACTTTCGCCCCTCGAACTTTCGGCCGAGTCCAAGTTCGCCCCCTGTTTTCTTTTTCCGATTTCTTTTCTCTTCCCGGGCCGTTTCTTCTTTTCCAGCTCGGCCCATTCCTTCATTCGGCCCACACCGGCCCGTTATCTTTCCTACGCCGCTCTCTCTCTCTCTCTTCCTCAGACGCTGACAGGTGGGTCCCACTTGTCATCTCTTTCGTCCCCGACGCAAACTCTGCTTCGAGTTCGATCCGGACGCCACGGCCGAGTCCCGACGTCGTACGCCGCCGAGTCCGTCTGCTGCACGCACGCCGAGGCCTGGTCTCCAACCTATTTAACCCGGCCGCCTTGGTCCGTTCCTCCCATCGAGTCGAACCCGCAAATCCCGAGCCGCCAGCGCCGCCTTCGCCGAGTTCTCGCTGCCGCCGTCGATTCGCCGCCATTGTTGCTCGGGGAGTGAGACCAAGACCGCCAAGAGTGTCCCCTCGTCATCGTGTGTCGAATCCGCTGCTTCTCATCGAGTTTTGGCCCCTGGTGTTCCTGTTGCGGGCGAAGCCGAGCTCCGCCGCCGCCATCCTTCGTCGTCGGCCGCCGTCGCTGCATCTTCCTCGCCAAGGCCTAGTCCGGTGAGTTCGCCTTGGTTTTCTCTTGCTTTCCGTTCAATTCCCGTCGAAGCTCGTGCTTTGTAGCGTCGGGTTCGCGTTCGACCGAAGCTCCGCCGCCGCTCATGGCGCCGCCGCCGTCGTCCTCTGCTTGCGCACCGAACCCGTTGCCTAGATCACCGTGGTTGGTCTCGTCGTGGCCTCACGAGTCCGTAGGACTTGTTCTAGTTGCAAACCGAGCCGTGTAGCACTTTTCCGTGGGAATCCGGCGATGCTCCGCCGCGGCAGTCGCTGCGCCGCCGTCGTCTTCGTCTCCACCGGCGAAGTCAAAGCCCGATCCGTTCCCAGCCACACGATCGCGATCCAACGGTCCCCATTAGATCTAGCCCCGAGTCAAACTTCCAGATAACGGTCAGCGCCACCGTTTTGCCAAAGAGCCCCTAAGGAATTTGGAAATCAACCCGCAGTCCAAATTAAATTAAAAATAATTGCGAATAGGTCCTTTTTCTTTTATTTTAGCCCCTGGAACTTTTAAAACGTTGCCAACAAGTCCTTAGACCTTAGAAAAATCATATCTTTTGCGTTTTAACTCCGTTTTAATCCGTTTTCGTTGCGTTAGATTCATATCAACTTAAACTACGCGTTAGTACTGTTATTTACACCATATTTTATTTCTTAAATTTATTTATTATTAATTTAATTAAAGGCTAATTACATGTGCTTTCTTAAATAAAATCTAATTAAGTTTGACACATCGGTTTTTCTTGTTAAATATTAAATTGATTAATATTTATTCCATGAGTTTGGTAAATAAAAGTTGACTAAAGGTTATATCTCGATTTTCATAAATAATATTAACTTGATTAATACTTATTTCTTGAGCGTTCTAAATAAAAGTTGAAGTAGATAATATCTTGGTTTCTTTAAATAATATTAACATGATTAATATTAATTTTATAATCTTTCTAACTAAAATTTAATTAGGTTCTATCTTGTTTCTTCATAAAATTATGTTAACTTGATTGATGTTTATAATCACTAGTTCTCTAATTAAAAGCTAATTAGAGTTAAACTTTGAGTTTTCATAAATAATTGTCAATCTTGATTAATGTTAACATAATTATCATTCATTGGTTTTCTGAATAAAATATAAATAAGTTCTATCTTGACTTTTGTAAAGTGATATTAATTTGATCAATAATTACTTAAATAGCTCTTTCTAATTGAGATTAAACTCCGGTTTTTCATAAATAAATGTTAACTTTGATAAATATTGACTTAAATGTGTTACATTTATAATACTGACTAATTCAACACCGTTCATAAAATTATTCGGTTAGATGTTCTCATATAATCTATTTTAAGTTAATACTTTAATTAAAATAATTTGTACTTGAATATTTACAATTAAAAATATGACTAGTTTAACTAGAGATATAAAGTTATTTGATTTGATAAACATGTTCCTTTAATTAAAGCCAACTTAGAAGTTTCACTTCCAAGTAACTTGATTAATAAACCTTCAATGTGACTTTGTTCTAGTGTTCTCGTTTTGTTTATTAATTATCTATCTATTAAGTTTTCTCTATAAAATATGATTAAGTAATATTTCGGATTTTAATAAGCTTATGTAAAATTGATTAATGAGTGTTGAACTAGATTTCAAACTAAAAGGTGATTAGCGTCAAACTTAATGCTTTCTTAAATGAGTATTAATTTGTGTGAATGTCAACATAAATGTGTTTTATCAATAATATTGATTAGTTCAACATGGTCAATAAAAGTTAATCAATTAGATGCTCGCATCTGTTTTAATACTAAAGTTATGTGTTTAATTACATAATATCTACAAAAAAATAGTTATAAATAAAATACATTCTTGGTTTTGCATATTTAAATATAATTAAATCAATTTCCAGGAAATAGTCTCTTATATATGATTTTATCAAATTAAAATTTATAAAGCGTATAGTGTTTCCTTTTTTAATCTAAAGTCTTCCGCTAGTTTTAAGTTTTCAATCGTAGTTCTGTTCTCAGCCTTTCCTATGCCTCTAAATCCAATCCTGCTAGTGCACCCTACGTTTCTCACTGAGTCCCTATTCTGTTTTGCCAATCAACTATCTCCAATATTTATCCTATAAATTCATCGGCCAGTGTTCCAATGTCTGCAGCACTCTTTTCTGCAATCCTGTCGCTAGTCCATCTTTTCTGAGCCATATCACTAAGTTTGAGTTTAGATCTTTTCTTATGTTGTGGTTTCTCTGCAAATCAATATTATTTTAATTTTTAACTTTATATTGCTTCAATGATATGGTGAGAGTTACTATGTCATTGTATTGTAATATAAAATTAAATTATTAAAGTAATATATTATTGTTTGAGATCCTCGTATTCATAAATCCTCTGTACGTGTGATATTCCTTGTGCCAATTAAAGCTCTGCCATGGATCCCTCATATCTTTCTTTCTTTCTTTAGTCTTCGTGGTCCTTAGGTTCTCGTAACCATAGTAACGAGTCCTATCCGTTAGTACGTTCTTTTAAAGCTTTTCTTTTGATTGGTGTATTGTTCTTAGTTGTACTTGTTTTGTTTGCTTGTATAGTTTTATGCTTGCATGCTTGTGTTCGATGATTGCTTCGAGTAGACGGAACGTTGTTCAAATGAAGAAGACTTCGAAGAGAATCTGAGCAGCTATACTTTGGAGAAAGGCAAGTGTCCCTAACCATCCTTCTACCTATGCTTTATTTATAATATCAAGATGTTTTAATCGGAACATGGAGAACCACCCAGGAAAACAGTGCAACCATAAGTACTATATGGCTCTGGTCTTGGCTAATTAATTAGAGACTTTAGTGGATGGTAACCTTACCCGAAAGGGGCATGGGGGGCGGCGAGTTGACGGGGTATAGCTCGGTCCTCTTGAGCTGTGGGCTTTGGTAAGAGACAGACCTCATTAGGGAGGGTTATACTTTGCTTCGGAACCGGAAACCTTAGCGGGTTACTATTTACTAAGGAATCTTTGTAAAGGCCTCGTAGCGTCCCTATGCGGTCACACCTCGGTAGTGTGATTTAAGAGGATTGGCCCCCTCGGCATGGTTGGGTTTAAAGTTCTTTTGAACTTTTACGCGGCTTATGGTGAAAGTGTACAACCTCTGCAGAGTGTAAAACTGTTATAACAGCCGTGCTCACGGTTAAGAGCGGCCTGGACCCTTACATGATAATCATACTTGAACATGATAATTAAATTGATCTCTGGTTATTTCTTGTGGCCTTGCTGAGTACCAACCATAAGTGTACTCATCCTTGCTAACCGCTGCTCAGAAGAAGAACTTGTATGAAGCTGTTTGAAGATGGTGCTCAGTTCTAGGCGTACGCAACCCCCAGTCGACTGCCTGTGAAGTTTGGAGCCTTCGTTTCCAGGATACGCTGTATACTCTGATAGACTCGTAAGTCACTTATATAGTTTATTTTACGTGATACTTTATCTGTTATTCACATTCTGGCTTACTGTATGTGTGAAACTTGATCCTGGCACACATACAGAGCACACTCGGTTTGTTTTCTAAAACCGGGTGTGACAGAGGTGGTATCAGAGCTGTATCGACTGTAGGACGTAAGCCTAGATAGAACTGGTCGTTTATTAAGGTCCATTTTGCTATATAATCCTTGCTTCCACTATCCTTGGTATTTTTGAAAAAAAATGCTATCCTTGAGCATTTTACCCCCTTGGTGATTTATCTTTTTTTGGTCATTACATCCTTGAATATTCCACCTTCGCCTTGATCACTTATTCCTCACCATAGACTTCTGATTATTCACTTCCACCTTGGTTTAATAAATTGCTGATCTAGCATCTTTGACCATCTCACTTCTCCTTTTGAAGTATTTTACCTTGACCATTAACCTCTCTCCTTGAAGTTGATATTATGTCTGTGAGTATCCTTGTTTACTCACACACATCCTGATATTAGTCAATTTACTCCTGTTGCCTCATTTCACCCTCCGTGCTTTTATGTCACTTTGGATTTCTTCCTTGGTTTTGATCCCAAAGTGTCTTCTCTACTCTTCATTTATTTTAAAAATATAGCATGTATGTATCGTTTAATGCAAGCCAAATCACCTTGAAGAATGAAGATATGAGTATATTACAAGAAGTCCAACTGGAACAATGGAAGACTGCATCAAGCCTACCAACGTTACAACCAAGAGGTCAGCTTCAAGACATTTGAAGATGTGCCATATGACCATATTTTAGGAGGATTCCCTAAACCTTGACTAACAGCGTTTAGTGCCATTATATGCTTGTGTGATTAACCTTAGTTGAGTATGCTTGTAATGCATGTTATTATGCCTTTGTTTGAGTTGCTTCTTTGCATTGATTGTATAGTTGGGTTCTCCCTCGTTTTCCTGTACATCCTTGCTTTCTTGCTGTCTTTTCGTCACAAGTCGATAAAGAACATCGGAGAAAAAGAAAAGTTGATCTCATGGTGAAAAAGGATGAAGCTAAAGAAGATTAGGAGTGAAGACTTTGCAAATTTCATCAACAAAGAAGATGAAGTCTAGTGAACCAACTCCAGAAGATCTTTCTTCTCAAAAATCTACTGTACTGTTCTCCTCCTTGACCCCTAGTCTCTGCGAATCTCGGGACGAGATTCTGTTTAAGGGGGGTAGTCTTGTCACACCCCAAATTTTCTAAATTTGGGATGTGAATAAATAATATAAATAAACACAATGATTAAAACAACATATATAAAATATATATATATATATATATAATTTATAAAGTTTATAAAATTTGGAATGATTCTGTTTAATTTATAAAATTTTCCAAGGTTTAAATAATTAACAGGGAATATAATATATATATATATAATATAAATATATGTATTCTAATTTCAAAACAATATATGTTTATAACTCCCTAAAATTCATCACAATTAAATTGAAGCAACCCTATGAATTTTCTAGGATTTATTAAAGCTTAAATAAAATTTTCTAGGAATTAATTGGAATTTCTAGCCTTTTATTAATTTAAATATCACATTAAATAATTATTTTAGTCAAAATAAATTTTTGTTGCATTCATGCTGATGCATATATTTTTGGTTGATAGTAAATCAAATTGGAATTTAAATTCTATTTAAATTCGAATTTGATTTGCTTTTGTTTGAGTTTTAGAAAAGTTAAAAATAGTCGAGTTCACTTTCGCCCCTCGAACTTTCGGCCGAGTCCAAGTTCGCCCCCTGTTTTCTTTTTCCGATTTCTTTTCTCTTCCCGGGCCGTTTCTTCTTTTCCAGCTCGGCCCATTCCTTCATTCGGCCCACACCGGCCCGTTATCTTTCCTCCGCCGCTCTCTCTCTCTCTCTCTTCCTCAGACGCTGACAGGTGGGTCCCACTTGTCATCTCTTTCGTCCCCGACGCAAACTCTGCTTCGAGTTCGATCCGGACGCCACGGCCGAGTCCCGACGTCGTACGCCGCCGAGTCCGTCTGCTGCACGCACGCCGAGGCCTGGTCTCCAACCTATTTAACCCGGCCGCCTTGGTCCGTTCCTCCCATCGAGTCGAACCCGCAAATCCCGAGCCGCCAGCGCCGCCTTCGCCGAGTTCTCGCTGCCGCCGTCGATTCGCCGCCATTGTTGCTCGGGGAGTGAGACCAAGACCGCCAAGAGTGTCCCCTCGTCATCGTGTGTCGAATCCGCTGCTTCTCGTCGAGTTTTGGCCCCTGGTGTTCCTGTTGCGGGCGAAGCCGAGCTCCGCCGCCGCCATCCTTCGTCGTCGGCCGCCGTCGCTGCATCTTCCTCGCCAAGGCCTAGTCCGGTGAGTTCGCCTTGGTTTTCTCTTGCTTTCCGTTCAATTCCCGTCGAAGCTCGTGCTTTGTAGCGTCGGGTTCGCGTTCGACCGAAGCTCCGCCGCCGCTCATGGCGCCGCCGCCGTCGTCCTCTGCTTGCGCACCGAACCCGTTGCCTAGATCACCGTGGTTGGTCTCGTCGTGGCCTCACGAGTCCGTAGGACTTGTTCTAGTTGCAAACCGAGCCGTGTAGCACTTTTCCGTGGGAATCCGGCGATGCTCCGCCGCGGCAGTCGCTGCGCCGCCGTCGTCTTCGTCTCCACCGGCGAAGTCAAAGCCCGATCCGTTCCCAGCCACACGATCGCGATCCAACGGTCCCCATTAGATCTAGCCCCGAGTCAAACTTCCAGATAACGGTCAGCGCCACCGTTTTGCCAAAGAGCCCCTAAGGAATTTGGAAATCAACCCGCAGTCCAAATTAAATTAAAAATAATTGCGAATAGGTCCTTTTTCTTTTATTTTAGCCCCTGGAACTTTTAAAACGTTGCCAACAAGTCCCTAGACCTTAGAAAAATCATATCTTTTGCGTTTTAACTCCGTTTTAATCCGTTTTCGTTGCGTTAGATTCATATCAACTTAAACTACGCGTTAGTACTGTTATTTACACCATATTTTATTTCTGAAATTTATTTATTATTAATTTAATTAAAGGCTAATTACATGTGCTTTCTTAAATAAAATCTAATTAAGTTTGACACATCGGTTTTTCTTGTTAAATATTAAATTGATTAATATTTATTCCATGAGTTTGGTAAATAAAAGTTGACTAAAGGTTATATCTCGATTTTCATAAATAATATTAACTTGATTAATACTTATTTCTTGAGCGTTCTAAATAAAAGTTGAAGTAGATAATATCTTGGTTTCTTTAAATAATATTAACATGATTAATATTAATTTTATAATCTTTCTAACTAAAATTTAATTAGGTTCTATCTTGTTGCTTCATAAAATTATGTTAACTTGATTGATGTTTATAATCACTAGTTCTCTAATTAAAAGCTAATTAGAGTTAAACTTTGAGTTTTCATAAATAATTGTCAATCTTGATTAATGTTAACATAATTATCATTCATTGGTTTTCTGAATAAAATATAAATAAGTTCTATCTTGACTTTTGTAAAGTGATATTAATTTGATCAATAATTACTTAAATAGCTCTTTCTAATTGAGATTAAACTCCGGTTTTTCATAAATAAATGTTAACTTTGATAAATATTGACTTAAATGTGTTACATTTATAATACTGACTAATTCAACACCGTTCATAAAATTATTCGGTTAGATGTTCTCATATAATCTATTTTAAGTTAATACTTTAATTAAAATAATTTGTACTTGAATATTTACAATTAAAAATATGACTAGTTTAACTAGAGATATAAAGTTATTTGATTTGATAAACATGTTCCTTTAATTAAAGCCAACTTAGAAGTTTCACTTCCAAGTAACTTGATTAATAAACCTTCAATGTGACTTTGTTCTAGTGTTCTCGTTTTGTTTATTAATTATCTATCTATTAAGTTTTCTCTATAAAATATGATTAAGTAATATTTCGGATTTTAATAAGCTTATGTAAAATTGATTAATGAGTGTTGAACTAGATTTCAAACTAAAAGGTGATTAGCGTCAAACTTAATGCTTTCTTAAATGAGTATTAATTTGTGTGAATGTCAACATAAATGTGTTTTATCAATAATATTGATTAGTTCAACATGGTCAATAAAAGTTAATCAATTAGATGCTCGCATCTGTTTTAATACTAAAGTTATGTGTTTAATTACATAATATCTACAAAAAAATAGTTATAAATAAAATACATTCTTGGTTTTGCATATTTAAATATAATTAAATCAATTTCCAGGAAATAGTCTCTTATATATGATTTTATCAAATTAAAATTTATAAAGCGTATAGTGTTTCCTTTTTTAATCTAAAGTCTTCCGCTAGTTTTAAGTTTTCAATCGTAGTTCTGTTCTCAGCCTTTCCTATGCCTCTAAATCCAATCCTGCTAGTGCACCCTACGTTTCTCACTGAGTCCCTATTCTGTTTTGCCAATCAACTATCTCCAATATTTATCCTATAAATTCATCGGCCAGTGTTCCAATGTCTGCAACACTCTTTTCTGCAATCCTGTCGCTAGTCCATCTTTTCTGAGCCATATCACTAAGTTTGAGTTTAGATCTTTTCTTATGTTGTGGTTTCTCTGCAAATCAATATTATTTTAATTTTTAACTTTATATTGCTTCAATGATATGGTGAGAGTTACTATGTCATTGTATTGTAATATAAAATTAAATTATTAAAGTAATATATTATTGTTTGAGATCCTCGTATTCATAAATCCTCTGTACGTGTGATATTCCTTGTGCCAATTAAAGCTCTGCCATGGATCCCTCATATCTTTCTTTCTTTCTTTAGTCTTCGTGGTCCTTAGGTTCTCGTAACCATAGTAACGAGTCCTATCCGTTAGTACGTTCTTTTAAAGCTTTTCTTTTGATTGGTGTATTGTTCTTAGTTGTACTTGTTTTGTTTGCTTGTATAGTTTTATGCTTGCATGCTTGTGTTCGATGTTTGCTTCGAGTAGACGGAACGTTGTTCAAATGAAGAAGACTTCGAAGAGAATCTGAGCAGCTATACTTTGGAGAAAGGCAAGTGTCCCTAACCATCCTTCTACCTATGCTTTATTTATAATATCAAGATGTTTTAATCGGAACATGGAGAACCACCCAGGAAAACAGTGCAACCATAAGTACTATATGGCTCTGGTCTTGGCTAATTAATTAGAGACTTTAGTGGATGGTAACCTTACCCGAAAGGGGCATGGGGGGCGGCGAGTTGACGGGGTATAGCTCGGTCCTCTTGAGCTGTGGGCTTTGGTAAGAGACAGACCTCATTAGGGAGGGTTATACTTTGCTTCGGAACCGGAAACCTTAGCGGGTTACTATTTACTAAGGAATCTTTGTAAAGGCCTCGTAGCGTCCCTATGCGGTCACACCTCGGTAGTGTGATTTAAGAGGATTGGCCCCCTCGGCATGGTTGGGTTTAAAGTTCTTTTGAACTTTTACGCGGCTTATGGTGAAAGTGTACAACCTCTGCAGAGTGTAAAACTGTTATAACAGCCGTGCTCACGGTTAAGAGCGGCCTGGACCCTTACATGATAATCATACTTGAACATGATAATTAAATTGATCTCTGGTTATTTCTTGTGGCCTTGCTGAGTACCAACCATAAGTGTACTCATCCTTGCTAACCGCTGCTCAGAAGAAGAACTTGTATGAAGCTGTTTGAAGATGGTGCTCAGTTCTAGGCGTACGCAACCCCCAGTCGACTGCCTGTGAAGTTTGGAGCCTTCGTTTCCAGGATACGCTGTATACTCTGATAGACTCGTAAGTCACTTATATAGTTTATTTTACGTGATACTTTATCTGTTATTCACATTCTGGCTTACTGTATGTGTGAAACTTGATCCTGGCACACATACAGAGCACACTCGGTTTGTTTTCTAAAACCGGGTGTGACACTGCCGACAGATAGCTTCTCTGTAGCTATGTGTCGTTCGAAACTGGCTCCGTAGCCGCAAATATGGAACTGACTGGTATTGCCCGGTACGTTCCAGGTGTTATCTAAATATCTTTCATCCCTTTGTCAGTTTCAGGAAAATTGACTGGCACGCTTCCGGATTCAAAAGCCCGGGCCACGTGTGAAGCTAGCTAATTCGGCTTGCTGTGTGCTTGGCGTGAGGTGCGGATTTTACGTCAACAGAACCTGAAGCTCATTTCGAACCACAACCATATTCTAGCCCAGACCATTATGATTCACTCTACACCACTCTTTATGATTTTGACGATGATCTATTCGAAGACATCGGGAGTGCAACAAGTTTCCCACGGGCGATGTGTAGAGCAAAAGGATCAGGCCCCCGACAAAGAAGAATTGGAATACCAGCGGGAGTACCTGGGACGTCTCTCTGCTATCATGAGTCGGGAGTGGCTAGATGAGGCCGAAGCCTCAACCGAGGTGGTCAAGATGCCCAGAAAAACCAAAAGGATATTCTGTGAGATCATGGGCCTTGACCGAGAAATTGGGTACGACCCGAGCCTCGGAATCAACATAATCTCTAGCTCTTTGGTGCGAACAGAATTTCCTGCTAACTCATGGTCGTTTTCTCAAAAATGACTTAAGTTTACTTCAGGAAGAATCCTGGACTGTTTGGGGATCTTACGGGTCACACCCGTTAAGGTCAACGATCCTGAACTTTTCATGGATTTTCACATCTTCGACCTACCTAGCACTACCACACATCCCATCTTTATAGGCAGGCCAATCTTGAAGATTCTGGAAAAAGCACCAATAAACCAGCTAGTAGAGCTTAGGATCGGTAAAGAACTTATCCCTGTCTCCTATGCCCAATCTTTGAATACTCCAATAGAGACAGATCCCGATCCTGACCCGTTAGAGGAAGTCAGGTCAGCTTCTTTGCTAGACCTCGAGCAACCTATTCCAGAAGAGGATATTCCATTCTTTATGGAGGAGGAGGAAACTCATCCTCCGATTGAGCTTGATACAAACGAAACTCCAAAACCATCTCCAATCGAGCTCAAACCTCTTCCGCCTGGACTTAGGTACGCTTTCCTCTTTGGGGATAAGCAAACTCCAGTGATCATTAGTGATAAACTCTCCGAGGTAGAAACCCAGCAACTCATCACTATCCTGGAGAAAAATCGATCGGTCTTAGGATATTTTCTCCAAGACCTGAAAGGGATTAGCCCAAATCTTTGCACTCATCGCATCCCGATCGATTCTGAAGCAACACCGTCTCGGGAACCTCAACGACGGTTAAACAATGCCATGAGAGAGGTCGTGAAAAAGGAAGTTCTCAAACTCCTTCACGCGCGGATCATCTACCCTGTCCCCAATAGTGAATGGGTTAGTCCCGTTCAAGTCGTTCCTAAGAAGGGAGGAATGACGGTAGTGCGCAATGACAAAAATGAGCTCATCCCTCAGCGCACTATTACTGGTTGGTGTATGTGCATCGACTATCGTCGACTCAATAAGGCCACCAAGAAAGACCATTTCCCCCTTCTGTTCATAGACGAAATGCTTGAACGGTTAGCCAAACACTCTTTCTTTTGCTTCCTTGACGGTTACTCTGGGTACCACCAAATTCCTATCCACCCGGAAGACCAGAGTAAAACCACGTTCACATGCCCCTATGGGACGTACGCCTACCGGCGAATGTCTTTCGGGCTATGTAACGCACCTGCCTCTTTTCAACGTTGCATGATGTCTATCTTCTCTGATATGATTGAGGAGATTATGGAAGTGTTCATGGACGATTTCTCAGTTTACGGAAAGACCTTTACCGAATGTCTGAAAAATCTGGACAAGGTCCTCCAGAGGTATGAAGAGAAACACCTTGTTTTGAACTGGGAAAAATGCCATTTTATGGTGCGAGAGGGGATTGTCCTAGGACATAGGCTGTCAGAACGTGGGATCGAGATAGACAAAGCGAAGATAGAAGTGATCGAGCAACTTCCACCTCCCACAAACGTTAAGGGGATCCGCAGCTTCCTTGGCCATGCCGGATTCTATAGGCGTTTTATCAAAAACTTCTCCCAGATATCTCGGCCCTTGACCAATCTCTTAGCCAAAGATGCCCCCTTCGTTTTCGATGAGGAGTGCTATGCCGCATTTCACACCCTCAAAAAGGCACTCATCTCCGCTCCCATCATCCAGCCTCCCGATTGGAGCATCCCATTCGAAATCATGTGCGATGCGAGCGACTATGCTGTAGGAGCTGTGTTGGGCCAAACTCAGGACAAGAAGCATTATGCTATCTCATATGCTAGCAAAATGCTCACTGGCCCTCAGCTCAACTACGCAACCACGGAGAAGGAGCTCTTAGCAGTCGTATTTGCTATAGACAAATTCCGGTCCTACCTAGTCGGGGCCAAGGTTATAGTCTATTCAGATCACGCTGCTCTGAAGTACCTTCTGACCAAAAAGGACGCGAAACCGAGACTCATCCGCTGGATTCTTCTACTCCAAGAATTTGACATTGAGATAAAAGATAAGAAAGGAGTAGAGAACTCAGTGGCTGACCATTTGTCCCGGATACAAGTCCCGTCCGATCTCCCGATCGATGACTACTTATGGGATGACACCCTCCTTAAGGTCACCACTGGTGATCCGTGGTATGCCAACATAGTAAACTACATGGTAATGGGTTATGTCCCCCCTGGAGAGAATAGGAAACGGCTAGCCTATGAGAGCCGACTTCACCTTTGGGATGACCCGTACCTCTTTAGGATTTGTAGTGACGGGCTCCTTAGAAGGTGCGTACCCGCACATGAGGCTTATAAAATCCTAGAGAGATGCCACGCAGCCCCGTACGGAGGACACTACGGTGCATTTCGGACCAATGCTAAAGTCTGGCAGTGTGGTTTTTACTGGCCCAGCATGTATGAGGATGCGAGAGCATTTGTCATGCGGTGCTCCCGCTGCCAGAAACACGGGAACATCAATACTAGAGACGCAATGCCACTCACTAGCAATCTTCAAGTAGAAATCTTCGATGTCTGGGGAGTAGACTTCATGGGTCCCTTCCCAAACTCCGAGGGTTGTCAATTCATCCCAGTAGCAGTGGACTACGTCTCTAAGTGGGTAGAAGCCTT
This sequence comes from Echinochloa phyllopogon, assembly GCA_033239725.1. Taxonomy (NCBI): domain Eukaryota; kingdom Viridiplantae; phylum Streptophyta; class Magnoliopsida; order Poales; family Poaceae; genus Echinochloa; species Echinochloa phyllopogon. The sequence goes on along the minus strand of BTCW01000016.1, from coordinate 8,000,852 downwards.
GCCTTGCTTAGCTGCTGACTCTAAGAACGCGGGACGAATGTTTCATGAGGTTATATTCCCACGTTTTGGCGTTCCTAGAATAGTCATTAGTGATGGCGGCTCCCACTTCATAGATTCAGCCTTCCGTAAGTATCTCTCAAGTTTGGGGGTGTAGCATAACGTAGCCACACCCTATCACCCCCAAACTAGCGGTCAAGTAGAAACTTCCAATAAGCAAATCAAAAATATTTTGCAAAAGACCGTAAATGAGATGGGCAAGCAATGGAAGGATAAACTTCCAGATGCACTCTGGGCTTACCGCACGGCCTATAAGACGCCCATAGGCATGACCCCGTATCAACTAGTCTATGGCAAAACCTGTCATCTACCTGTAGAAATGGAGTTTAGAGCTCACTGGGCCATTAGGAAGTGGGGTATGGACCTTCTAGCTGCCGGCCTCAAACGGAAGATCTAGCTGGCCGAGCTAGATGAGATGAGGGAGAGAGCATACCACAGCTCCCGGCTATACAAAGAACGGACCAAGAGATGGCATGATAAGAGAACACATCCGCCACTCATTGTTGATTTTCTTTTTGACCAGGACTGGGTTGGCCAACCACTCTGGATGGAAAACTTCTTTGATGAATCCGGCTGCGAGTAGTTTGGCGATCTCTGCCTTGATTGCATCGCGTTTATCTTGAGCAAAACGTCGTAGGCATTGCCTTTTAGGCTTCGCCTTCTCGTCAACTTTTAAATTGTGCTCGGCAAGCTCCCTAGGAACACCAGGTATATCAGATGGTTTCCAGGCAAATATATCTTTATTATCGCGAAGGAACTTGACGAGCGCGTCTTCCTATTTACAATTTAAGTCAGCCCCTATAAGGGCTGTTTTGGACGAGTCGCCCATCTCAAGAATTATAGTTTTAAGCTGTACTTCTTCAGAAGGCTTGAAACTTGTGCTTGCGGGCTTTTTGCTTGGAATCTCAGGTCTTCTTCTTTCGACTTCTTGGCTAGAGCGAGTACTTCCAGCATCTAGATGGGAACTTATAAGGTTGCGGCGAACTCTACTGCTTCCACGTCACAGTCGTAGGCGATCTTCCAACCACCTTTTAAGGAAAGGACTACTTTAGGAGCAGGCATTTTGAGAACAAGGTATACATAGTACGGAATTGCCATGAACCTGGCGAGGGCCAAACGCCCAAGGATCGCATGATACGAGGTCTCAAAGTCTGCCACTTCAAACTTGATGTACTCTGTCCTGAAGTTGGCTTCTATCCCGAAGGTCACTGGAGTGTAACTTGTCCAGGGGAATTGCCGCATTGCCGGGTACAATACCATAGAATGGAGATTCTGTGGGCTTTAGATGTTTGGTGATATCAAGTCCCATTTGGTGAAAGTCTTCACAAAGATGATGTTGAGCCCATTGCCTCCATCAATGAGGACTTTGGTTAGTCTGGCTTGTGCCACGACTGGATCCAAATCTAAAGGATATCTGCCTGGGTTGGCAAAGTTGGTCCACTGATCTTTTCTGAAGAAAGTGATGGGGGCTTCAGACCACTTGAGATACGTCGGGGTGGCTGTTTGTATTGCCATAATTTCGCGGAGCGATAGTTTCTTTGCCAGCTTTGACTGGTTTAAGGACTCGTCGCTGAACAAGACTGCTACAACGTTCTGGACTTGGGGGAAACCATTGTCATGATTTTTGTCATCCTTGTCATCCTTCTTATCGTCCTCTTTGTCTGCCTTTGCTGGTCCTTGCTTATCGAATTCCTGTTTAAGGTGAAAGCAGTCGGCCATCTTGTGTTGTCCGTTCGGATGATATGCGGCAATTCATCACTTTGTCGATAGAGATCGTGCTATTTTTCTACGCGGGGCGCTCGACTGCCGCGACAGTGTTGTCTGGCTTGCGCTTTTTATTGTCACAGTTGAAGTCACGGTTGTTATTGTTACGACAATCCTTACCGCCTCTGTGGTAGTTATTGTCATTGTTGCTGTTGTCGCGACGCCTGTCAAAGCATTCGTGTTCACGATCGTGTTGATCAGCCCACTCGGCTGCCATGCGTCGTAACTCTGGAATAGTTGTTGGGCGTCGTCTGCCGAACTCACGATGTAGCTCTCTAGCATAGAGTCCGTCATGGAAGCAGTCAATGACCTCACGGTCAGATATGTCCACAGTTGTTGCTCTTTTTTCAAAGAATCTCTTGATGAATTTGCGGAGGGTTTCGCTTTTATCTTGTTTACAGGCTGACAATTCAAATCGGGTTCCAGGCCGAGACCATGTTCCCTGGAAATTGGCAGTGAACTTCTTGGTGAGGTCTTCCCAGGAGTCGATGGACCCGGGGCGGAGGCCCTCGAGCCATGTGAGCGGAGTAGTATCCATCATGATGGGGAAGTAGCTGACTTTTATGTCATTGGATCTCCCCGCCATCTGGATTGCAGTCGAGTAGACTCTCAGCCATAGTTCAGGGTCTTGTTTGCCCGTGAACTTCTCGATTCCGGTTGTCTTGAACTTTCTAGGTAGCTTGATCCTCTTGATGCGGCTGGAGAATGCTGGGAAGCCATCATACTTGTCTGCTGGTGAACGGTTACGTCCGCGATGACCATCACTGTGGTCGGAGTCATAGTGGTAGCCACGACTGTCTGAGCTGTGGCTTGGTGAGTTGTCAGGTCTCGGGCATCCGCGATTGTGATCACGGTCCTTATCATGGTCTCGTCCGCGTGGACGGCGATCACCATCGTGATTGTTATCGCGGGGAGGATTGTTGTTGCATAGTTGACGATCTTCATCGCGTAGGTGGTCACAGTCGCGGCCGCGTGGAGGACGGTCGTGGTCGCAATTGTGGTCGCGGGGTAGTGGTCCGTAGTGACGGTCGAATTCTTCACGTCGGCGGAGCTCCGAGTTGATCTGGTTCGCTCTACTCGACTGTATTACAGAGCGAGCATCTCGGTTTGCGTTGATGTGGGAACAAAGATCGCCATCGCGGTTAGGCTCGTCACGTGGCTTGTTGCCATTTTGTGGTCTGGCGTTCCGGACTTGCGTGTTAGCTTGCCTTCCAGCTGCCGATGGCTCTCGGGGAGCACGACTCGGGTGGGAAGATGTTGCGGGTTCAACGTGCGAGCGCCTTCCTCCAGGACGTCTGCCGCTTGAGGCGTAGTGGCTTAATGCAGAACCAATGCTGATGTTCTCGAGAGCTATCTCTAGGAGAGTCAGGACCTGCCTGATTTGTGGTGTTTCAGGCATGGACCTGACGATCTCCGCTGCAACGGAGATGTTCATTGGAGTGTCCTGGAGCACCGGTTGGTCACCAACCATCGCAAAATCTCGTGTAAGGTTTCGAGTTGTGTTGGCACGTATGGCTGCGTTGATGTGCCTTTGCTTGTGCTTGCCGTTCCTTGCTTTTCTTGAGGTTCTCTGTTCCTTAGTTTCTCCATTGGTAGTGTGTTCCTCCTCGGAGATGTCGCCGACCAGCTCACGATCGTATTGGGTGCCTTGGTCGCCAGAGCCGGCCATGAAGACTTGTCTGCTGGGGTCGGAAGAGGTCTGTAGTAGTAAAGTTGGAGCGTTGGAGAAGTTGTCTCATGTGCAATCGGAGGAGGTGGTGATGGAAGCCGTTTGGCCGTCCTGGTAAGGTAGTTCTTCCAGGATCGTTGCGGCTAACCTTGACTCATTGTCCCGACAGGCTTCAGTAGGTATCACGCTAGGCCAGTGAACAACGAGTCCTCCTGGTGTGCTGGTCACTACGAGTCCTAACGGGAGGTAGATGAGTGGTTCTTCAAGATCGAAGTCGGTCTTGAAGTGGGCATAGTAGGCTAAGCGTGCGACGTTGTCGGGGCTGTCGCTCAGTAGAACCGTGAAATCATCGTCTTCGTTGTCCTCTGATGGCTTAGGTACCAGCTCAGAGTCCTTGCTGCTTTCCACGGTTGGACTGTCGACCTTAAGTATGTGTTCGTTGTACTCCGCGGTGTAGATCTGGTGATATGTAGCCGCGGCTTTGGGGACTCCGAGTGGGAATTGATTCGGGGGGTTGTCTGAGGGCGTAGCCATCTCGGAGTTCCCGACTCCTTCCATATTTGGAAGCGAGTTGTACCCAATATTGTTTTGGGTAGTCCCGATCGGAGTTGGGGTCGAAGTCGAGCTCGAAATCCTGCGACGTGTTGGAGTTGATATCGAAATCATTGCCGGAGTGATTGTCGAGAGTTGTGTTTCGTGGAGTGGCTCCAGTGGAGACGCCATCATCGAGTACGGTCCTGGGCAATCTGCAAGGAAACTTGTGAAGTCACCCTTGCCATCGGCGATGAAGGTCCATGCGTTGATGACAAAAGTTGCACCCTCCTCGATACCGTAGGTGTTGAAGCTTGATCCCATCGCTCCTAATGGTGAGCTTTCGGCAAGTTGCCCCACGGTGGGCGCCAAATGTCGATGATTTATGTCGAGCACGTCTGCTAGGGGGTACCCTAGGAAGTAGATTCGTGGGTCTCACCGAGTTCTAGGAACGATAGTGCACGAACAACACAAAGATTTAGATAGGTTCGGCCACGAGTAGCGTAATATCCTACGTCCTGTGTGCTTGATTGTATTGCACGTGAGTTGAGTTGTTTTGAGGGGGTCCCTGATCCGCCTTATATATCCGGGGAGCAGAGTTACAAGTCGGTTAGATGATCCTAGTCGTATACAATAGGGAGTACTACAACATGGTACTTTGGGCAGTCTCTTAACAGTACACGACTAGTCTTTCTAATCAACTACGCCGTCTTGCACCATAGCCAACTGGTTTAAAGTAGTCAGGTTAAACCTTCCCGGTCGAGTAGTTTAATCCCGTGGATGAGTGGCCCTAGGGATCCTGGTCCCACAACTAGCACCTACACCGTGTATGGGTTGGGGCAGCTCATCCAAGACATCTAAGGCTTAGCAGCACTTTCATAAAAAGCAGTCTTGGTCCCTATGAACAAAGTAAAACTACCCTGGGCTTGTGTCCCTACTAGTGTCTGTTGACAAGCAAGCTTACACAGGGCCTCTCTAGTGAGAGTTCGTCTGGAGAGTAGATCAAAGACACACTGCAACCTTTAGTTGACAGGGAAACATCATCTTTATTGATTTGTAATCATTGGAGTGTACATCAGAGAGTTTTACATAACTTCGTTTTACGGGTAGAATTTCCGCAAGTGCTCAATATTCCACGCGTTTGATAAGTCTTCACCTTCTTGAGTTTGGAGGCGATAGGTTCCAGCAACAGTAACTTGTTTTACAAGAAACAGACATTCCCAGCGTGACATAAGCTTGTGTAAGCCATCAGTCTTCTAAATGCATTTCAGAACCAAGTCTCCTATGACATAGGAACGAGGCTGGTCAGAGCGATGATGATAACGCCGTAGGCCTTGGAGATATCGTATATTCTGAATATGAGCCGCTACCCGAGCTTCTTTGATGCTGTCAATTTCTTGGAATCGTTCTTGTTGGGCGAGTTGTTCGTCGTAGTTTTCTAGTCGCGGAGCCTCCCAAAGGAGATCAGCGGGTAGAACTGCTTCAGTGCCGTAGACCAGAAAGTAGGGCGACTACCCAGTAGCACGACTAGGTTGGGTGTGTAGCCCCAGAGTACTGCAGGCAGTTCCTTGGCCCACATGCCGCCGTATTTCTTCAGGGGTTCATATAATCTGGGCTTTAGCCCTTGTAGCAACAAGCCATTGGCTTTTTTGACTTGTCAATTGGCGCGGGGATGGGCGACCGAGGCATAATGGATCTTGATCGAGTACTCCTCACAGTAGTCTTGGAATTCTTCACTGGTGAATATTGATCCCAGATCTGTGGTGATGTTATGTGGAATGCCGAATCTCTGGAAAATGTCGTCCAAGAACTTGATCAGGTTGTCCGCCCTGGCGTGTACCAATGGCAGTGCTTCAATCCACTTGGTGAACTTGTCGATGGCTACAATAAACCACTGAAATCCACCTGGAGCTTTAGCTAGGGTCCCACAAGATGAAGGCCCAAACAAGCGAAGGGCCAAGATAAAGGGATAGTATTGAGTTCATGAGCTGGGACATGAGCTTGACGAGCAAAGAACTGGCAACCTTGGCATTTCTTGACGATGTCCTCTGCATCCTCCTTGGCTGATGGCCAGAAGAATCTGGCCCTGTAAGCCTTCCCAACTAGTGTACGGGAAGCTGCGTGATTACTGCATACACCCCCATGGATTTCCTTCAGTAATGCTCTCCCTTGGTCAGCTGTGATGCACTTCATCAAGCCATTGACCGAAGCCCCACGTCGATAAAGCGTATTGTCTACAACAACGTAGCTTCCAGCTCTACGCTTAATGCCTACTTGTTCTTTTTCATCCTTTCGAAGTTTGTGGTCTTTCAGGTACTCGATGATAGGAGTCATCCAGTCGGTGTCGATTACCATGACCTGTAGGTTTGGCTGGACCTGATCAGAAGTAGTTTCTTCAAGTTCCTTCTACTTAATGGATGGCTGATGTAGTTCGTGAATGAATATTTCCGCTGGGACTTCCGCGCGGCGTGATCCTAGCTTTGATAAAGCATCGGCATCGACATTGTGGTCGCGAGCAACTTGGTGAAAATCCAAGCCGCAGAAATTGCGCTCAAGCTTGCGGACTTCTTTGACGTAAGTGTCCATCGTCTCTTTAGAGGCATCCTAGTCTTTATTGACTTGGTTGATAGCGATAGCCGAATCGCCAAAGACAACAAGTCGCTTGATACCAAGCGATGCAGCCAGGCAAAGCCCGTGCAACATGGCTTCTTACTCTGCTTCATTGTTAGTGACTTGAAACATAATTTGTAAGATATAATTGAGCTGATCACCTTTAGGGGATATGAGTAGTACACCGGCTCCTCCGCCTTCTAGCTTCAACGATCCGTCAAAGTACATGACCTAATGCTCTGGGCAAGTAGTTGCCCTAGAGTATTGGATCTCTTTCTACTTGACCGTGAAATCAGTAAGGGCTTGACTTGATGGCCATCTGGGGAGCAAAGTCAAGGTGATATGCTGCAATTTCTACCTTCCACTTATATATGCATCCAGTCGCGTCAGGATTGTTGAGGATTTCGCCCAGCGGAAACTTTGTGACAACAGTTATGTTGAAGGCCTGAAAGTAGTGCATTAGCTTTCGCGAGGTGATGAAGATCGTGTAGAGTAGCTTCTGTACTTGAGGGTAGCGAATCTTGGACTCGAAGAGTACTTCGCTGATGTAGTAGATTGGCCTTTGTACTGGAAATACATGGCCTTATTCTTGTCGTTAGACCAGCATAACCGTACTGACCACGTGTGTAGTGGCTGCGATGTAAAGGTACAGGTGATCGCCTTCTGCTGGTGCTGTTAGCACTAGGGGGCATAGACAGATAAGCCTTGAGTTGTTCAAAGGCTGTGTTTGTCTTGTCAATCCATATGAACTGCTCTTGCTTCTTGAGCAACTTGAGGAAGGTAGGCCTTTTTCTCCAAGTCTTGAGATGAATCTGTTCAGAGCGGTGATGCAGCCCGTGAGTTTCTGCACGTCCTTAACGTTCTTCGGCGCTTCCATGTTATGGATAGCCGTAATTTTTGTTGGATTTGCCTCGATGCCTCTATTACTGACCATGAATCCCAGTAGTTTTCCTGATGGCACAACAAAGACGCACTTAGTCAGGTTCAGCTTCCATCAGAACTTTCTGAGGTTATCAAAATTTCCTGTAGGTCAACGATGAGGTTCTCTGGCTCTCTTGTCTTGACGACCACATCATCAACATATGCCTCTACATTGCGCCTAATTTGTGTTGTCAGGCACTTCTGTATGGCTCGTTGATATGTGGCTCCTATGTTCTTCAATCCAAAGGATATGGTCGTGTAGCAATATGCGCCGAAGGGAGTGATGAACGAAGTCTTGATCTGGTCCTCCTTCTTCAAGGCTATCTGGTGATATCCTGAATAGCAGTAGAGGAAGTAGAGTAGTGCGCATCCAGCAGTGGAGTCCACGACTTGATCAATGTGTGGGAGACCTATAGGGTCCTTTGGGCAGTGTTTGTTGAGATATGTGTAGTCAACACATATCTGTCACTCGTTGTTATTCTTCTTCCTGACCAAGACAGAATTGGCCAACCACTCTGGATGAAAGACTTCTTTGATGAAGCTGACCGCTAGTAGTTTGGCAATCTCTGCCTTGATTGCATTGCGTCTGTCTTGAGCAAAGCGTCTTAGCCGCTGCTTCTTAGGTGTTGCATTCTCAGCAACATCGAGTTTGTGCTTGACAAGTTCCCTAGGAACACCAGGCATGTCGGATGACTTCCACTCAAAAATATCTTTATTATCACAAAGGAACTTGACGAGTGCGTCTTCCTATTTATAGTCTAAATCTGCCCCTATAAGGGCAGTTTTGGATGAGTCGCCCGTCCCAAGATCTATAGTTTTAAGGTGTACTTCTTCGGAGGGCTTGAAGCTGGTGCTTGTAGACTTCTTGCTAGGGACCTCTAGGTCTTCCTCCTTCGACTTCTTCGCCAAGGCGAGTACTTCCAACATCTGGATAAGGACTTGCGAGGTAGCAGCAAACTCTATGGCTTCTACGTTGCAATTATAGGCAATCTTCAGGTCTCCCTTTAGGGAATGTACTCCTTTAGGAGCGGTCATCTTGAGAATGAGGTACGCGTAGTGCAGGATTGCCAGGAACTTAGCGAGGGCTGGTCGCCCAAGGATTGCATGGTACGAAGTCTCAAAGTCCAGCACTTCGAACTTGATGTACTCGGTCCTTTAAGTGGGCTTCTGTCCTAAAGGTAATTGGGAGCGTGACTTGACCTAGAGGGATTGCGACATTGCGTGGTACAGTGCCATAGAATGGGGACTCTGTGGGCTTCAGTACTTGGTGATGTCGAGGCCCATCTTCTTGAATGTATTCGCGAAGATGACATTGAGCCCACTGCCTCCGTCGATGAGTACTTTGGTCAGTCTGGCTTGTGCCATGACTGGATCCAAGACTAGTGGGTATCTTCCTGGATTGGTGAAGTTAGTCCACTGATCCGCTCTGGAGAACGTGATAGGGATTTCTGACCACTTCAAGTATGTTGGGGTGGCTGGTTCGATCGCCATAATCTTGCGGAGAGTTAGCTTCTTGGCCCGCTTCCGTACTTCTACGACATTCTCGACTTGGGGGTAGCCGTTGCCGGGGTCTTTGTCGTCCTTGTCCTCCTTCTTGTCGGCCTTGTCATCCTCAGGGGTTTGCTTGTCAAACTCCTGCTTCAGATGAAAACACTTCACCATTGTGTGCTTGCCGTTGGGGTGGTAGGGGCAAGGACCATTCATGACGTCTGCCGCTGAATGGTTCTTGCGAGTAGGGCGCTGAACTGCCATGGTTGTGTTGTCTGGCTTGCTCTTCTTATTGTCACGATTTAAGTCATGATTGTTGGAGCGATCGTTGCGACGATCGTTGTTGTCCTTGTTGTTGTTATCGTGATGTCTGTCAAAGTGTTCGCGTTCGCGGTCATCTTGATCAGCTGTTGGCACTTCTTACGATCCAATATCAGAATTGAGAATCCTGGTACTGGGGTAAGGAGTGTTTCAGTGGTTTTGCTTATGACTTAGTAAAATATAGAAATATTCTGCAAGCACACAGAATCACCGCTGTAGGACTTCACCTGGGAGTATTCCGAGGTATCGTAATTTATATTTACGCAGGGAAGCTTTGGCAAGATTACTAGTGAACAGGTATTCGAGACTATCAGAGAAGGGTACACGACTAGACAAGACAGGGGATAACGGTATTGGATAGGAGTGGATATACCGGACACACAGCTCAAGGGATACTCAGGTAAGGGAGAGAAGAGATAGATAGCTGGGAGGACAACGAGAAGAGATAGAGGACTCCTGGATACTTTATCTACCTATGTCACTCTAGCTTAGAGATACAGCGGCTACAGAGCCAGCACTAGGAGATCTGGGATAACTCTAATGTCTTAGCATCGGGACAAGGGAACCGGTGAACACACAGAAAGGGATGAGAAGGGGTGCCACTATTTCCCAACTGGGGGATCCTACCGACCGGAACTAACGTGATGGGCTACGAAGACCGAAAGGGCTGTCACCACCTCCTGGCTACCACCTCCGTTGCGACGGGAATAAACTAAGGCCACCGACTAGTCTAGGAACCACTCCTACACTAGGCAGCGACTACTTACTCTGCTAGCAAGAGCAAGCAACCTTGTCAATACTCTTGGTGACAATTCACCTCCAGTATCAAGCAAGATCGAAGAACCAGCCAAGACAAAGACTTAAACAAGACTACAAGCACTAGAACTATAACTGACTATAGTCTAAACAAGATATATTTGCAATTAGGATAAAGTAGATGCAAGATATAAATGACAAAGGCAAAGTCATAAATATAACTATATTGATAACTCAAAGTCTTGCAAAAGGAAAAGGTAAAAGATACAAGAGCTTATACCAGAGCTTCTGAAGACGACTCCGGAACCTCCGAGGCACAGCTCGACTCAACTCTAACTCCCAACTAAACTATCCTAACTCTACTAGAATGAAAGTGGAAATGAGCTCCTTGGCTTGGTGTGTGTTTACAAGTGAGGTAAGGGGTCCTATTTATAGCTGCATAGGACGATTGGGGCTGGAGTAGCCGCCAAGGGACCAGGGGGGTACCCCCTGGGATTTCGGCCGGGGACGTCGGTTCGGCCGAACACCAGTGTTCGGCCGAACGCAGGATCCACCGCCATCTGCACCAAGGGCCGAGATGCAGTGCTGAGAGTCGGTTTGGCAACTGGGGGCGGTTCGGGCGAACCCCCCAGTTCGGCCGAACTGGGCTGGGAGCCCAGGCCCACCCCCCAGCACCGCCTCTGCTGTGTGGTGCTCCTGGACAGGCCTCTGATGCGTGGGATTGAGTTGTGTGGGCCCAGGATGACTTGGCATGGGTCCGGGTTGAGTTAGCGGTCGTCCACTTGTCATATGTTGTGTCCGCTTGGTCATCGGTGATGTGGACGGCTTCCGGCGGCCTGTACGGCTAAGGGGGATAACCGGCTGAACATGTCGTTCGGCCGTTTCTGTCATTTCCGCCCCCTATAGCACATATTTCACAATGTTGTTCCTACAAACATGACACTCACCAAAACTCGTGGAACTTTATTAGAAATAAAACCTAAGTACATGGAATGTTGCATATAACCCCGTTTATTCCCAAGTATTGCTGGTCGGATTTGGGCTGTAACGACCGCCAACAAGCTCCCCCAAGCTTAGCTCTTTGCTCGTCCTCGAGCAAATATATAAACTTAGGCTCGGTGGATCAGGAGTTGCTACAATGTCATTTGTTTTGCAGGTAACTTATAAACAACTAGTCTTCAAAAATACTTGAATCATAGGCAAAGTTTCAAATCACCTTTTTACCTATGGGGCTTATAGCAATCTCCTTATCTTGGGCGGTTGAAAGGACGAACAGTTTGAACTCAGTTTTATTCCATTGTACTCTTTTCAGGATCCCATCTCGGAGTTTTTCATAAGTTTTGAAAACTAAAAATTGTTCCTCATTGGCACACTCAATCACTCAAGTGTATTTGAGTCCTCAACAAAGGCTTGTGCCTTCTTTTCATCCTAACATCTAATATAGCTTTTTGTGTGGCTCAGGGACAAAGGATGAAGGCATGCATGTATCTTATATTTTTCTAAGTCAAAGACCGGATCTCAGAGGAGACAAATCACATCTTAAGATCGAGATGTGCAAGTGTGTGGATATGAATGGAGTGGAATATGGTGGAATGGTGGAATGGAATATGGTGGAACTCCTTGGATGAGTTTCCCTCTCCTTGATTTATCTTCGAGAACATGGGCTATCTCATATTTTTGCCATGCCACTTGGCATGCTTTTCTTTTTTTTCTTTTTGCCATGCTCTTTGGCATGCTTTTCTTTTTGCATAGCCCATGTCTCTATCAAGAATATTTGTAGAGGGAAATCATAGAACATGGAGCTTTTATTTTTGTGGATGGATGATGGAAAATGTTTGCTAACTCCCAGTGTAGGAATTGCAAGTGAGAGGTGGTGTGTGTACGTGGGTCTCGATCTTTAAGAATATGAAAGCTTCACTCAAAGGTCACAACAATTTGACAAAGCTCACTAAGATAACAAGCAACATATGAGTAGAAATTTTCAACTAAGCTTATCATATGGCTCTGGTAGGTATTTTGACCAATGAGGAACTTGTTTCATTTTGAAAGCATAAATTTCCGAGATTTTCCCCGTACTAAAAGCAGAATAGAATTTAACCAAATTCTCACTATATCAATCCCCACAACAACTTAGACTTGGAATAAAGCATGTGCTCCCACAAGGTTTTCAGGATCATTTTTACTCAAGCCAAATAACTCAAGCACAATCTAGCAACTAGTTGAAGCAAAGTACTTGCAAAATTAATGACAGAGCAACTATTCATCATTTCCAAGGTGAGAGGCATATGATTCATTCCATGCATAGTTGGGAGTTATTTTATTCAAGGGAAATATTGTTTAAGGGAAATATTTTTTGGTATTTTCATTTTTTTAAATGCAAACTATCATGAAGGGAAATGAAAGGGAAATTAAATGATCAAAGTGCTGGATAAATCGGGACATACCTGTGGGGGTCCTCCCCCAGGCTTGGACTCTTCACTGGTAGGGGTTGAGCCTTGAAAGGTATTGGCTCAGCTGTTCCGCTTGTTCGTGGACGTCGTGCTGGATAGACGCCACCATCCCGCTATTATGTTGATGGTACTGAGAATGGCGGGTGTTGGCACTCCTTACGGCCTACAGATAAATCCGCAAGCGGACGGATACCGATGTAGCTTTCACCCGGGAGTATTCCGAGGTATCGATTTCCACGGAGAACGAGAAGTGGACTGATTCTAAACTATGTTGTCCTAGGTAGATGGAGTGAATGGTATGGATGAGGTGGATGACAACAACAAAGAAAAGATGAGTGATAGGAGGGTAGAGAGGGTACGAGTCTGGTAGAGGTATTCTACTGATTGATCGAGCAGATCAGAGGATACAGATAGAAACTTGCTTCGGGACAAGGGAACCGGTGGACACACAGAAAGGGATGAGAAGGGGTGCCACTATTTCCCAACTGGGGGATCCTACGGACCGGAACTAACGTGATGGGCTACAAAGACCGGAAGGGCTGTCACCACCTTACGGCTACCACCTCCGTTGCGACGGGAATAAACTAAGTTAGTCTCAAGTATAGGCACCACGCCTACACTAGTCAACTAATACTTATCTCCTATAGAAAGATAAGCACCCAAGCTAAGCAACCAGTATACAGTTATACCAATCAACTAAGCATTGAACGAAGAACCAGCAAGCATATAAAAGTAAGAACTGAATGCTCAATTAATCAGAGAGAGATACAAGAGTTACCAGACATGACCCGGATGTTACTCGAAGTGAAGTCGCATCCGTAGAGGTACAGCGGGAAGAGGGGCCGACACTTCGGCTCCTCTCCGGGACGCTCACCTCTCCTCTCTCCCTATCTCTACTGATACAAGTGGAGAACTAACAGTGCTTCGCCTGCACTCTACTCTTGTGTTGTGTCTTTTGCAGGTGGAACCGGGCCTCTATTTATAGCAGGGAAGGACGGTGGAGGCAGAGTAGCAGCCAAGGCAGCTGGGAGGCGGTGGCGGGCCGTTCGGCCGAACTGCCCAGTTCGCACGAACTGGTGGATGCACCGCCTCAGCAGCCAACTGCCAGGATCGCACCGTCGAGGCGGTTCCTGCCTTCGGCCGAACCCTGGCCTTCGCCCGAACTAGGCCCGGCCCACTGCTGCGCCGCCTTTGTCTCCACCACGTGCTAGCCCAACTCCTGAGGCGGTTTGTAGGTCGGTTCATGTCTTGGGCTGGCCTGGAGGGTCTCCGGTGGACTCGTGGGCTCTGTCGGGTTGGATATGGGCCACTGGTCTTCTGGATATTGGTTGAGCTGGCCCAGAGTGGCGTGGTCGTGGTCCACAAGTCTTGCCCAGCTAGGAGGGCAACCGGCCGAACGGAGTCGTTCGGCCGAAACGGTCATTTCTGACCCTTATAGCACGTGTTTCTCCATTTTGTACCTGCACAGAGGACAATCACCAAAACATGTGGAAATAGTCAGTAATAAGCCCTATAGCTTTGGTGTGTGTCCCCATTGTGTTTGTTTTATACTCGGTTGGAGGTCGGAAATCGGTCTGTAACGACCGGCAACAAGCTCCCCCAAACTTAGATCTTTGCTCGTCCCGTGTGAAGAAATTAAAACATGAGCAAGACTAAAATAAGGGTTCTTTTATAATCATGAATACTTGCATATTGAATATTCAAACCTTTCTCATACCTGTGAATTTGTGGTGGCTACTTCCCGGATCTTGGGCAGTTGATGAATGGAACGACTCTTACAACAAGGTCCTCTTGCTCATCCTGCATTCGAGGTTTTCTGGTTTTCGCAATTAAATGGCTCGTCTCCCTTCATCCCTGACACTCAGCTCTCTGGAACTCTCTCCTTTTACTCATTCTCTTTTGTATTCCTCTTTGTCTCTTAGGTGGTGGCCTTGTCATGTCGAGTATTTCGGTCAAGCCAAAGATTGGCTCCTGGAGCTTCTCATCACTGCCCTTGGTCATGTTGCAAGTTAATGATAGAGAGTTCATGTGGTTCCTCAGCCTTTTTGACCCCTTTTCTTTTCTTTTCCCCTTTTGGGATTTTTTTTTCTTGGACTTTCATGAGTCCTTTATTTCTCTTTCTCTCTATTTTTTCCAGGGTATCATCAAGGCATGAGGGCTTCCACTACACTCTGATAATAGATTTGCTTGCAACAGACCTGAGACAATGTGATCCATTCCAAGAACACAACTTTCAACAAGACTTCATACAGAATATGACAAGTTTTAGGAGTAAACTCTCAAGCATATGTGGTATTTGTGGACAGGATGAAGGGATGGAGCAGGATTTTCATCTTTTCATAAATTAAATTCTCCCGAATGTTGGTGTGAACAAGTGGTTCATTTTATCGAGTCATATCACAAACATCAACAACTTAGATCGGGGGGGTCCTATCATGATGAATTTTTTCACAAGTACTAGATACTGAGTTTGAAATAAACAACAGGCAGCAATCATGATATAAAAGAGAGACCGAGTTCGTTTCGTTTATGTGAGGCATGCATTTTCAATTTTTTCGAAACGAGACAACACAGAAAAGTAAACAGGGGGGAAAGAAGTGCAAACCAGCGTGCAAGTGCGCGAGAGGGGGCAGCCGGGCTGGTTCGGCCGAACCGGTCAGTTCGCCTGAAATGGCCAGTTCGCCCGAACTGCGTGGTTCGGCCGAACTGGCCCCGGGGCTCGGTCCGTCGTGCCATGCATTTCTGTGTCGTTCCTGTACTCGTGCAACTCTTTGTTAGACAGGGCATTCTCCGGTCGGCTCAAATGCACCGACCGGAGCGACAATTTTATCTTCTTTCTTGCAAATAATTCAAACTTTATTTATTCAACAAACTAAGATGGGAAACAAATATTTGGAAGGGAAATTTCAGAGCACCCAAAACATTGATCTAAACAAATAAATGAATCAAGCAACTAGCAAACCAAACTAAACTAACGGTTCTCTATCTAGAAATGGAACGACCGCGGGACACTATTCTGAAGGCGGTCCATAGAGATCTTCGTGTCCCGTGGCCTTGAAAAGCCTCTTGAGCTTTGCGCACAGAGCCTTGCGGAGGAGTTCCATCTTGTCCTCCCATTCCATACGTGCGAGCTCGCCCTCCGCCACCTTCTCGTCCAGGTGGTTGATTCTCTGCTTTGCCAATGCCAGTTCCTCTTTCAGGCTCTCCACGGTGGGCGACTTCTCTTCCTCTTCTTCATTGTCCTCCTCATCGGAGAACTCCATGTCCCTGGGCAGCCTTTTGATGGATGGGGGCTGCCTGTGGCGCCGAACTCTGGGGTGGCGCTGTGGCGGAGAGGACTGGGATGAGTTTGCCAGCCCCAGCTCGTTCCGGTTGAGCGGCGGGATGAGGACTTTTCCGTATCCTCCTCCCGGGATACGTTCTCCCTTGATGACGAAATGCGGTGGGATTTCCGGCGTGTAGTCCGGCTCCTCCCCGGCCCTTTCCTTGGGCAGCAACAACGCCAGATCCGACACCCTCGAGGAGGATATTGATCTCGAGCGTAGCTGCCCTTCGTTCGGCCTTGGTGATGGCGAACGAGGCGGTTTCTTGATCCCTTTTAGTGGGGCGAGGAGCTCGTTGAGTGCTGAGCGGTGAGGAGAGTTGCCGCGCCTCACCGGGCTACGTCTCGGCGTCCTCCCCCGGTGCACGTCTCCCGCTGCGTCGACGTCGGAGATGCGGAAGGCGTGCTCCTGCCGGGAGGACTTGGCGTTCCGGCTACTGCTGCTCGAGCCCTGGGACGGGGATGTACCCATGGTGGCTGTGTTCTATGGGATGGAGTTGACTTAGATGAGATGGGAAACGACGACATAGAGTCTCTGTTTTTATCGGGGATTTCAGATCGGAAAAACGGAGTTTCCCGACGATTCCCTCGCGACTCTCGGGATATTTTCAACTGCAGATGTATCTGGGCGAGCAAATCCGTCCCTGGGGCCTGGGAGGCCAATTTGCCCGAACCACCTGGTTCGGCCGAACTGGGCCTGTTCGCCCGAACAGGTCCCTGGGCCCCCAGGTGCGTGGCCCGTGTCGTGGTTCGAGGTTTTGGTCATGGGAGATTCGGGTCGAGGAGGTTTTCAAGGTTCAGGAGGTTTTGGCCCAGAAGGATTTGGAAATGACGGATTCGGGCCGGGGTTCCACGGACGGGGTTCAGAGTTCTATGAATTCGATGACGTCTAATTCGTCGAGTGTCGGGGGCTCTGGTTCTAGGAAAATCTTCAACCGCTGTCCGTTAACCTTGAAGGTGTTTCCGTCCTCGCTTTGCAAAGTGACGGCCCCATGAGATGCAGCATTGATTACTGTGAATGGGCCATCCCACTTGCTCCTCAATTTCCCGTGACCGAAAAGTTTGACACGGGAGTTGAAGACGAGAACCTTGTCTCTCGGCTTGAATGTTTTGACCTTGATTCCCTTATCATGCCATCTCTTGGTCCGTTCTTTGTATAGCCGGGAGCAGTGGTATGCTCTCTCCCTCATCTTATCTAGCTCGGCCAGCTGGATCTTCCGTTTGAGGCCGGCGGCTGGAAGGTCCATACCCCACTTCCTAATGGCCCAGTGAGCTCTAAACTCCATTTCTACAGGTAAATGGCAAGTTTTTCCATAGACTAGTTGATATGGGGTCATGCCTATGGGCGTCTTATAGGCCGTGCGGTAAGCCCAGAGTGCATCCGGAAGTTTATCCTTCCACTGCTTGCCCATCTCATTTACGGTCTTTTGAAGAATATTTTTGATTTGCTTATTGGAAGTTTCTGCTTGACCGCTAGTTTGGGGGTGATAGGGTGTGGCTACGTTATGCTGCACCCCCAAACTTGAGAGATACTTATAGACGTAGTCAGCAGCTAAGCAAGGCAAGGCTTCTACTCACTTAGAGACGTAGTCCACTGCTACTAGGATGAATTGACAACCCTCGGAGTTTGGGAAGGGACCCATGAAGTCTACCCCCCAGACATCGAAGATTTCTACTTGAAGATTGCTAGTGAGTGGCATTGCGTCTCTAGTATTGATGTTCCCGTGTTTTTGGCAGCGGGGGCACCGCATGACAAATGCTCTCGCATCCTCATACATGCTAGGCTAGTAAAAACCGCACTGCCAGACTTTAGCATTGGTCCGGAATGCACCGTAGTGTCCTCCGTATGGGGCTGCGTGGCATCTCTCCAGGATTTTATAAGCCTCATGTGCGGGTACGCACCTCCTGAGGAGTCCGTCGCTACAAATCCTACAGAGGTACGGGTCGTCCCAAAGGTGGAGTCGGCTCTCATAGGCTAGTCGTTTCCTATTCTCTCCAGGGGAACATAACCCGTTACCATGTAGTTTACTATGTTGGCATACCACGGATCACCAGAGGTGACCTTAAGGAGGGTGTCATCCCGTAAGTAGTCGTCGATTGGGAGATCGGACGGGACTTGCATCCGTGACAAATGGTCAGCCACTGAGTTCTCTACTCCCTTCTTATCTTTTATCTCAATGTCAAATTCTTGGAGTAGAAGAATCCAGCGGATGAGTCTCGGTTTTGCATCCTTTTTGGTCAGGAGGTACATCAGAGCAGCGTGATCTGAATAGACTATAACCTTGGCCCCAACTAGGTAGGACCAGAATTTGTCTATAGCAAATACGACTGCTAAGAGCTCCTTCTCCGTGGTTGCGTAGTTGAGCTGGGGGCCAGTGAGCGTTTTTCTAGCATATGAGATAGCATAATGCTTCTTGTCCTTAGTTTGGCCCAACACAGCTCCTACAGCATAGTCACTCGCATCGCACATGATTTCGAATGGGATGCTCTAGTCGGGAGGCTGGATGATGGGAGCGGAGATGAGTGCCTTTTTGAGAGTGTGAAATGCGGCATAGCACTCCTCATCGAAAACGAAGGGGGCATCCTTGGCTAATAGATTGGTCAAGGGCCGAGATATCTGGGAGAAGTTTTTGATGAAACACATACAGAATCCGGCATGGCCAAGGAAGCTACGGATCCCCTTAATATTTGTGGGAGGTGGAAGTTGCTCGATCACTTCTATCTTTGCTTTGTCTACCTCGATCCCACGTTCTGACACCCTATGTCCTAGGACAATCCCCTCTCGTACCATAAAATGGCACTTTTCCCAGTTTAAAACTAGGTGTTTCTCTTCACACCTCTAGAGGACCTTGTCCAGATTTTTCAGACATTCGGTAAAGGTCTTTCCGTAAACTGAGAAATCGTCCATGAACACTTCCATAATCTCTTCAATCATATCAGAGAAGATGGACATCATGCAACGTTGAAAAGAGGCAGGTGCGTTACATAACCCGAAGGACATTCGCCGGTAGGCATACGTCCCGTAGGGGCATGTGAACATGGTTTTACTCTGGTCTTCTAGGTGGATGGGAATTTGGTGGTACCCAGAGTAACCGTCAAGGAAGCAGAAGAAAGAGTGTTTGGCTAACCGTTCAAGCATTTCGTCTATGAACGGAAGGGGGAAATGGTCTTTCTTCGTGGCCTTATTGAGTCGACGATAGTCGATGCACATACGCCAACCAGTAACAGTGCGCTGAGGGATGAGCTCATTTTTGTCATTGCGCACTACCGTCATTCCTCCCTTCTTAGGAATGACTTGAACGGGACTAACCCATTCACTATTGGGGACAGGGTAGATGATCCCCGCGTGAAGGAGTTTGAGAACTTCCTTTTTCACGACCTCTCTCATGGCATTGTTTAACCGTCGTTGAGGTTCCCGAGACGGTGTTGCTTCAGAATCGATCGGGATGCGATGAGTGCAAAGATTTGGGCTAATCCCGTTCAGGTCTTGGAGAGAATATCCTAAGACTGATCGATTTTTCTCCAGGATAGTGATGAGTTGCTGGGTTTCTACCTAGGAGAGTTTATCACTAATGATCACTGGAGTTTGCTTATCCCCAAAGAGGAAAGCATACCTAAGTCCAGGTGGAAGAGGTTTGAGCTCGATTGGAGACGGTTTTGGAGTTTCGTTTGTATCAAGCTCAATCGGAGGGTGAGTTTCCTCCTCCTCCGTAAAGAATGGAATATCCTCTTCTGGAATAGGTTGCTCGAGGTCCAGCAAAGAAGCTGACCTGACTTCCTCTAATGGGTCAGGATCGGGGTATGCCTCTATTGGAGTATTCAAAGATTGGGCATAGGAGACAGGGATAAGTTCTTTACCGATCCTAAGCTCTACTAGCTGGTTTATTGGTGCTTTTTGCATAATCTTCAAGATTGGCCTGCCTATGAAGATGGGATGTGTGGTAGTGCTAGGTAGGTCGAAGATGTGAAAATCCATGAAGAGTTCAGGATCGTTGACCATAACGGGTGTGACCCGTAAGATCCCCAAACAATCCAGGATTTTCCCTGAGGTAAACTTAAGTCATTTTTGAGAAAATGACCATGAGTTACCAGGGAATTCGGTTCGCACCAAAGAGCTAGAGATTATGTTGATTCCGAGGCTTGGGTAGTACCCAATCTCTCGGTCAAGGCCCATGATCTCACAAAATATCCTTTTGGTTTTTCTGGGCATCTTGACCACCTCGGTCGAGGCTTCGGCCTCATCTAGCCACTCCCGACTCATGATAGCAGAGAGACGTCCTAGGTACTCTCGCTGATATTCCAATTCTTCTTTGTCGGGGGCCCGATCCTTTTGCTCTACACATCGTTCCCGTGGGAAACTTGTTGCACTCCCGATGTCTTCGAATAGATCATCGTCAAAATCATAGAGAGTGGTGTAGAGTGAATCATAATGGTCTGGGCTAGAATATGGTTGTGGTTCGAAATGAGCTTCAGTTTCTAATGGACTGGAAGAGCTAATTGATTTGGATTGGACTGGTATTGGCTCTTTAGGTTCAGGTTCAGGCTGCTTCTCTTCTTCATCGGGGAGTTCATCATAGATTCCAGTGTAGGGAGTGTTGTATAGGATACGATACAGGACTATCCTCGCTTCACTAGGAACCAAATGAAAGAACGACCCTCCAGAAGCAGAGTCCAAGAAAGTGGCGGCTACGGGACAAAGGCCAAGGCTGAAGTGTTGTAAAATAACAGGTTCTGGTAGGCTTAGGTCCGGTCCCGAGGCCAGTATTTGCTTGAAACGAGCCCAGACAGTTCCGAGCGATTCTCCCTTTAATTGCTTAAAGTTAATGATTTCCGCTCGGAGACTGGCTACCTTGGAGACTGGGAAAAAGTTTAGGCAAAATTTTTCCTTGAGAACTTCCCACCTCCCGTCCATAGTACTGACAGCCAGAGAGTACCATTTCTTTGCTCCTCCCGCTAGTGAAAACGGGAATAGCTTCCATTTGAGTGTCTCTTGTGTCATGCCCGCAATGGTCAGGCATGAGTAGAGTTTCTCAAACTCGCGCAAATGCGCGTATGGACTCTCGGCCTTCGTTCCTGAGAACGATTGCTCACGAACCATGGCTATGAAGCCGGGACGTAGCTCATAGCCAGGTGTGGTTATGGGATGTGACGATGGTGGTGGCTCCAAATAATCGCCCTTTGGAGCCGAGTGTTGGCGTAAGGTGAGGGTGGAATCCATATAATGGATGATGGTGGGATACACGGACAACTTGGGTTTGGAATCAGAATAGCTACCGTTCCCCGGCAACGGTGCCAGAAAGCTTGTTGGCACTCCTTACGGCCTACAGATAAATCCGCAAGCAGACGGATACCGATGTAGCTTTCACCCGGCAGTATTCCAAGGTATCGATTTCCACGGAGAACGAGAAGTGCACTGATTCTAAACTAAGTTGTCCTAGGTAGATGGAGTGAATGGTATGGATGAGGTGGATGACAACAACAAAGAAAAGATGAGTGATAGGAGGGTAGAGAGGGTACGAGTCTGGTAGAGGTATTCTACTGATTGATCGAGCAGATCAGAGGATAAGATAGATACTTGCTTCGGGACAAGGGAACCGGTGGACACACAGAAAGGGATGAGAAGGGGTGCCACTATTTCCCAACTGGGGGATCCTATGGACCGGAACTAACGTGATGGGCTACAAATACCGGAAGGGCTGTCACCACCTTACGGCTACCACCTCCGTTGCGACGGGAATAAACTAAGTTAGTCTCAAGTATAGGCACCACGCCTACACTAGTCAACTAATACTTATCTCCTATAGAAAGATAAGCACCCAAGCTAAGCAACCAGTATACAGTTATACCAATCAACTAAGCATTGAACGAAGAACCAGCAAGCATATAAAAGTAAGAACTGAATGCTCAATTAATCAGAGAGAGATACAAGAGTTACCAGACACGACCCGGATGTTACTCGAAGTGAAGTCGCATCCGTAGAGGTACAGCGGGAAGAGGGGCCGACACTTCGGCTCCTCTCCGGGACGTTCACCTCTCCTCTCTCCCTATCTCTACTGATACAAGTGGAGAACTAACAGTGCTTCGCCTGCACTCTACTCTTGTGTTGTGTCTTTTGCAGGTGGAACCGGGCCTCTATTTATAGCAGGGAAGGACGGTGGAGGCAGAGTAGCAGCCAAGGCAGCTGGGAGGCGGTGCCGGGCCGTTCGACCGAATTCCCCGGTTCGGCCAAACTGCCCAGTTCGCCCGAACCGGTGGATGCACCGCCTCAGCAGCCAATGGCCAGGATCGCACCCTGGAGGCGGTTCCTGCCTTCGGCCGAACCCTGGCCTTCGCCTGAACTAGGCCCGGCCCACTGCTGCGCCTCCTTTGTCTCCACCACGTGCTAGCCCAACTCCTGAGGCGGTTTGTAGGTCGGTTCGCGTCTTGGGCTGGCCTGGAGGGTCTCCGGTGGACTCGTGGGCTCCGTCGGGTTGGATATGGGCCACTGGTCTTCTGGATATTGGTTGAGCTAGCCCAGAGTGGCGTGGTCGTGGTCCACAAGTCTTGCCTAGCTAGGAGGGCAACCGGCCGAACGGAGTCGTTCGGCCGAAACGGTCATTTCTGACCCTTATAGCACGTGTTTCTCCATTTTGTACCTGCACAGAGGACAATCACCAAAACATGTGGAAATAGTCAGTAATAAGCCCTATAGCTATGGTGTGTGTCCCCATTGTGTTTGTTTTATACTCGGTTGGAGGTCGGAAATCGGTCTGTAACGACCGCCAATAGCGGGCTAGCGTGTCTTGAATCTCTCGGGTACGGTCGTCGATGAGCTCGACTCGGTCGGAGATGTAGGAGAGCTCTCGGCCGTAGTCGAAGCGTGCAGACTGTGAGTATCCGGGGTAGTATGGCTGGGAGGCACTGTCGTATCCCCCTCCATACCGGCTCCCGGACCACTCAGAGTCCGTGTCCTGGCCGTGGTCCCAGCGTCCTGAGGTGAAGTACTTCGGCTCCTGATGCTGCCCGGAGCTTCCTACTCCGGACGTCCCAGCGCCGGTGTACATGTCATAGGTGGCCTCGAAAGCGGAAGTGAGTCGGTGCGGCATTTGTGGTGCATCTTCCGGCTCCTGTGAGGTGGTGAGCCCAGCATCACGCTTGGCTCGTCCCCTCGTGACGGGTCCGTCACCTGCAACGCTGTGCCGAGCGGGCTCTCTCCAAGGTGGAGAATCGTCCGACTTGGTCCTCAACTGAAGAGTTAGTTTCGGCATGGTATACAACCTTAGTGCTGCACAAGGCAAGGGCACTTCAGTTGTATAGCCACGGTAAATCATTGCCAGCGTTGCGTCAGGCGTCCGCCGTATCATGTGGGCTTGCACGAAGTGCTCGGCATCCACGACGGAACGCATTGTCTCGATGTACGTGAGCCGGGCGCCTTGAAGGACGCCCAAGTGGTTAGCGAGGCGAGTGACTAGAGAAGTCATCGCCATGCTACCCGTACGAGAAATATGAGACAGCCAGTGACCAACCATGTCTTTCACAGGTGAATAGGGAATCTGCTTGACCATGGCAAAAAGAACCCTCAACTCGATGGTGTTGACAGGGCGCAAATCTGCCCGGGGGAATACCGTCATAGACACCCAACGATGCATGAAACACAAAGTGGGGTTATGTATGTTGTTCGTGTGTGGCGCATGGCAGTTGGTATCCCCCGAAATCTTTTTCCAAAATGCCACCCGGTCAAATCTTTTAAGCGCTTTGTTGGGGTCTAATGAACAACGGCTTGAAAATCCGAGACCCGAACTAAAATCCCTCCAAGAGCAGAAGAACTCTTGGTTGAAGAACTGAAAATGAATACCCCCAGTTTCAGAAACCAAAGTCGAGAGGAATTCAAGGGTGAGCAGGTACGAACCTTCTTCGTTGATGTGCCAGAAATTCTCCCAGCCAATGGCCTGGAAAATTTCCGTGAACTCTACGTCCATCCCCGTGTCCCTGAGCAAATCTTGCTCAAACACACGGGTGTGCTCGAACTCCTTCAGCCGAAGATCGTTGAAGGTGTTCCGCTCCCTTTCTGTTCTAAGGTTGATGTCACTCTCGCTCAGGAGCTGCTTGGCTGGGGGCGTGGCATGGCCCCATCCCGAGCCGGCTGCTCCGTGCTCGTGTGTGTCCATCCGGCTCGAGCCTCGAAACGGAGCTGGGGAACTCCCAGCATCGTCCGATCGTCGGCCTAGCCGGGCGGAACTACGGAGCGACGTGAAGAACTTTGACATGATTCATGCAAAAAGTTAGTGCAACAACAACTACCCGAAGGACTGAATATATATATGGTTAGCACAAGAAAATCAAGTCAGTCGTTCGAGATAGTTAGTCGTTCTTGCGGGGATGAAAACCACCACAAAAGGTTAGTCGTTCTTGTGGGTGTCGGTGACCACCACAAAATCGTCCAAAATTTCAGCACAAAGATCACAACAAGAGAAAAATATTTTTGAGATTTTCTAGTGATGCAAGTGAACCAAAACTTGAGCAAGAACTTTGGGAAGAACTTGTCAAGAACTAGAGCAAAGAACTTGAGAGGGAGAGAGAGAGCTCTAGCACAAAATTTTCAGAATGGAAGTGTGTGTGAGAGAGCAAGCAAGCACCCCAGCTTTTATAGGCCGAGAGGGGGCACCCTTGGCCGTTCGGCCGAAGGGCCTGGTTCGCCCGAACCAGGTCTGGTGGCCAGCCAACCCCCATGTGGGTGCAGCAGCCTCCTTTGCTTTGATTCCACGCCAAAATGTGTGGCCACAATTCCCAAGGACATTCTTAGTGGATTTTAGTGGTAGGTTAGATGAAAATGTGACATGACCAAAGTGGAAATTAGTGGAGTCACCCCTATGCTGCCATGTTTGTGATAATTGGTGAATGTGCAGCCATTTTTAGTGGGGTAGACATGTTTGTTGCTGGTTGGTGGTGATGGTAAATAATTGGAGATGTTCTAGAAGGGATGAAAATGATAAAAGTTACCAATTACATCCACCCTAGTTAAAATTTCAGCATGTGTCCAATTATTTAAACCAAGCTTGCAAATTTTTCTACTCTCTCTCAAATTAATTACTCAAGTGGTTCATTTAATTTGGAAAGGGAAACATGCATATGCAATTGAGAATTTAAAAATTGGAAGGGAAATATGGGATACATACCGGTTTTCCTCGCGGCGAGAGCTCAGCTTTTAAGTCCGCGAGCGGGACTTCTTTCTTCAGTTGTTCTTGTCATCGTCCAGTCCCGGAGTGGATGACTCGGACGATGCAACCTTCTTCCTCCACATTTTCTTGTTCTTCTTCTTCGGTGTCGGTGGCGGTGGGATCAGTGTCTCTGGAGATTGTGGTTCGGATTCAACCACGTTGACCTGCTCCAGGTTATTGGAGTTTTGAATTAAATCAGTGCATACCTGAGAGCATTTCTCCACCCTGGGCTTGAACGCGAACTTTTCCTCCTTGCCGTTGATGTTCAGGCTGATTTCTCCGGCTCCTACGTCGATGTTGTTGACACCAAAAATTAGCACCAGGAAGAGGCTGACATGTGAGCCGGATTTGGTGGAAAGATGCTCTGCGGTCGGGAACGCGTCGCCATTCGGCTAAGGGGTTTTCTCTGAAGCATTCGGCAGAGATACTCTGCGGTCGGGAATGCGTCATCATTCGGCAGAGGCATTGTTCCGCAGGTGAAGAGTGGTAGCGTTCGGGAAGACATGATGACGTGGATCAATATAAGGAAAAGGCCGGTTCGAACAAGGAACGCAATATGGGCACGAAGATTCATCATTTATTTTTAGAAACAAGTATTGTAGTCGTGTCCGACTAGGAGTTATACCAAGACCTGGGTATAAATATAAACCCATGGCAATTGTAAAAGAGGACAATCAATCATACAACAAACCGGCCCCGTGCCAACATCGAGTCCTTTAGTCGAGTCGTCGAGTTCTTCGAGAGGAGTCATCGATCCGTCGACCTCCGTAAGTACCGGCAACCTTGTATCATGCTTAGTATCATGCGGTGGATTTAAGCTTTGATGCAAGTAGTCTTGTTACCATGCTTAGTATCATCCGGTGGATTTAAGTTGTGGTCTCAAGAAGGTTCCTCTGTTAGGTCATGAGCCATGCGGTGGGCTAAGATCTAGTATGGACCAAGTTATCGGCTCTGTTAGATTTCGGCAAGATCTAACAGATTCATTAAGTTACCCCGTGTTGCTTTGTTTTTACTATGTGCTTAATTCATGCAACACACCTTTGCCCAATCTAGATCGGCTAGAATCGGCTCTACTTCACGATGTGACGACTTATCCCCTCACAGCCGAATCCGAAACCGATCTAGGTTGCCACGTGTCGCGGGTTCGAGCTTGTCGGCATCGTGTAGATCTTGACAGAACCGGGTATCATGCGGTAGATGCAGGTTTTTGGATCGTCTTAGAGCTAATCATCCGGTGGATTAGAATTCGTTTCGATCTGATAGATTTATCTTTACCGATTAGGCTTGTTCCTTCGCCATGGACCCCGATTCGGCTAAAATAGCCGCATTCGGTAGTGCTCTCACGAGTGAACGTGTGTTCGTGAGTTTGCATTGGACAATGAATGCTTTTAGCCTTTCACGATTAGATTGTATCATGCGGTGGATTGATCTAATCTGATTGGTGGTGTGGCCTCAAACGAGTTGTATCATGCGGTGGATTAACTCGTTCGTTGCCATGCTTGACGGGTGCTGCTTTCGGCCTATGCGTTCTTGTTTTTCAATGTAAATTCGTGACTGTGTTGTGGGTTCGTAATTAAACCTTGAATGCTTTTAGCTTTTCATGGTTAGACTGTATCATGCGGTGGATTGGTCTAATCTGATTAGTGGTGTGGTCTCAAACAAGTCGTATCATGCGGTGGATTAACTTGTTTTGTTATCATGCTTGACGGGTGCTGCTTTCGGCCTATGCATTTCTTGTTTACTGCGAATTTATGATCATGTTTCACCCTTTTATTTATCTATCATGCTCTGTTTCTCGTTAATCGGCTACGAGTATGTGTTACAATGTTCATTCGGTTGAAAGCCGATCTTTCGTCATGCTTACGTCACGCATTCGGCAGTGCGCTCCTTGTGTGCCTTGCCGATTGCCGAATAAGGCTTTAACTGCCGACAGATAGCTTGTCCGTAGCTATATGTCTCTCGAGATTGGCTTCAACGCCGCAAATATGGAACTGTCTGGTCTCACCCGACACGTTCCAGGTTTTGATCTAAACTTTTTTGTCCCTTTGTTAGTTTTCAGGCAAACTGACTGGCACGCTTCCGGATTCAAAAGCCCGGGCCACGTGTGAAGCCAGCTAATTCGGCTTGCTGTGTGCTTGGCGTGAGGTGCGGATTTTACGTCAACACACTTTTTGGCACGCCCAGTGGGACACACACAAGTTTTCAAGATGCCTGAGTTGAGCGACATCATGGATGTCACTTTGGAAGAGTTGTCTGAAGAGCATCAACAGATGGTAAAGGCTGCTGCTGGTCAATTCATTAACAAATGTTTACTGTCTTTCGCCAAGAACAGGAGTGGTGCACCGTTTCTCAAATCCGACTTGCCAAGAGTTCTCCTTCCTGGGCAGTCTGATTTTACTGAAGAAGAAGAAAGGGAGAGATTCTCGGGCTTGTTATACAAAGCTTTGGGAGAAGCAATGACCAATCACAATGCTGCGTTCTTGAACAGTTTTCGGCATATAATGGTAAGCATTTTTGGTCAGCATGTGGATAAACCCTTCGAGCAAATACATGGGCAATTGGGTGGTCCAACGTACTTCAATGTTCAAGCACCAGTTCAGAAACTACATGGTAAAGGAAATGCTGATGAAACTGGAGGTTCTGGTGCTAAAGATACAAATGGACAACCGATTCAGCAAGATCCTCAACCTGCACTGCCGAAAACTCGCACATACGGTGATATGGCATTCGGCACCACAGGGAATCCGCCTGCTTCTGCTTACAAGATATCTCCTTTGAACAACAGACTGCAGAGGGATTTATATGGAAACGGATATTCGGAGTTTATGGATTACAATGCTATCGATGCTCTCCCGAATCCTGGATATGTTGGTACTGCAGGCATGCTTGCTGGAAGACCAGGGAATCAAGATACCAGTATTGACCTCATGGTGCAAAAAATGACCGATGTATTGCAAAATCAATTCGGTCTGAAGCCTAAAAATCAGGGGTACATGTACTCATCTCCTTTCCCGGAATGGTACCAAAGGGTATCATTGCCGAATAGAGTCAAGGTGCCTACAGAGTTTACTAAATTCTCGGGACAAGATGATACTAGCACTGTGGAACATATAGCTCGATATCTGATGCAGCTTGGAGAGGCTTCGGCAGATGAGGCTTTCAGAATCAGATACTTTCCTTTGTCACTGACGGGTCCAGCTTTTACATGGTTTGCTTCTTTGCCTGCTCAGTCGATTTGTACTTGGAAAGACCTGGAACAGAAATTCCATGCTCATTACTACATTGGCAGTACCGAGAAAAAGTTGGTTGATTTGACCAGCTTAAGGCAGAGGAATAATGAAACACCTACGGAGTTCCTCAGGAGATTTAGGGAAACAAAGAGTATGTGCTTTTCTCTGAACATACCTGATGATCAACTGGCTGGTATGGCTGTAGCTGGTATGTTGCCTGCCATTCGGGAGAAGCTATTCGGGATGGAGTTTGATGATCTGGGCCAGTTGTCGCACAGATTGGCCTTGATGAGTAACCAGGCATATGGTTTCAAGAAAGATGCCAGATTTGCTAAAAATAATGATGTAGCTGACATCTATAATCAATTCCTTGAAAGAGCAGATCAAGAAGATGGGTATGAAGATAGCGAGGAGATAGCTGCAGCAGAGATAGTGTGGAGCAAAGAACCAGTTACAATGACTCAAAGATGGATCAAACAGGTGAAGGAAACGTATGATTTTGATGTGACTAAGGCGGACAAATTATTTGAATTCCTGGTGAAAGAAGGCCGAATCAAATTGCCGGAGGGGCATTCTATGCTTCGGCCTGATGGAGTGAAAGATAAGAGGTACTGTGGGTTTCATGATAGAAATTCTCATTCCATTAATGAATGCAGAGTCTTTAGGATGAAGATTCAGAAAGCTATCCAGGAAGGACATCTGAAATTCGACAACAAGATGAAACTGGACAGTAACCCTTTCCCTCAGAATATGATCGGGTTCTCGGTTAATATGGTGAATGCTGTTCCATCTGGAGAAAAGGGAAGATTGAAAGTTTTAACCTCAAAGAAGGCAAGACAGGATGGTTCAGTTGATCCCACTCGGCAGATCACAATTGAACAGATTCGTCAGAAAGATCTTCGGTTCCCGAATAGCCGATTTGAAGTGGGAGAATCCTTTAAACCTAGAGTTACTACACGTATTCTCCTCAACAAATGGCAGCGTCAGCAAGAAAAGGAGCGTTTTCAAAGGCGTGAATACGAGGAGGAGAAAAGAAGGCGCGAAGAAGAAAGGTTTGAGGAAGAACAAGAAGAATATGCTCAAGAGCAGGAACGTGCGCATTGGGGGTGTGCATTCTTCAGACACTGTTGGAACGAAGGTTTGAAGCTTCCCACATGGAATAGTTGTCCTGAATGCAATAATAGGTATGATGAATATAGGCAGGGAACTGTCAATCGCCGATCTGTCCATGAAAGAATTGGCAGGGTGCATCCTAGTGATGATCGGCGTTTTGATGATCGACCAAGAAAGAGACATGCTGATTACAAATGGGTTAATCATGAAGAAGAAGAAGATCATGCTTATGTTTGGCAAAAAGGACAATGGTGCCCACCTGGTTTGAGGAAGAGCCAAAAGAGAAGAGTACAGCGCCTGAGGAATCGGGAATTGAAGCAAGCAAAGGTCAAGGTGAAATCAATATGGCTCCCAAAAGACAGGCCTGATGAACACGGTCATTCGGCTCCTACATGTATGGTATGCTTTCTGCCGAATGAATTCATGGCTTCAGCTAACCAAATTGTACAGGAAGAGATATTGCCCGATATAGATGATGCCGAACCATTTGGGTTAATGGCACAATTGATGTTGAACAAACAAGCTATTTTTGAGAAGCCAGCCCAGAATCGGCACATGAAGCCACTGTACTTGAAGGGATATGTTAATGGCAAACCATTGACCAAAATGTTTGTCGATGGAGGAGCTGCTGTCAATGTAATGCCATATACCACATTCAGGAAGCTTGGTATGGGCCCTAGAGATTTGACACCAACGAGCATAATTCTAAATGATTTTGCTGGAAATCCTTCGGACACCAAGGGATGCATGCACGTTGATCTGATGATTGGGTCCAAGACTCTGCTTACGACTTTCTTTGTCATTGAGGGCAAAGGGGCATATAGCTTGCTGCTTGGAAGAGATTGGATTCATGCAAATTGTTGTATTCCGTCTACTATGCATCAACAGCTTATTCAGTGGTTAGATGATGAGGTGGAGATTGTCCAAGCAGATGATTCAATAAGCGTGGCAAATATGGAACCAGCTTTCTGGGAATATCAAGGCATAGATTGTTTCTCAGGCAAAGACTGGGGAGAAGGTCCTGTGGCACCAGCCAGCAGTGATCAGCAGCCGATCGAAGCAGTCGGCTCTCATAGTAATTTTTAATGGAAAATCCAATTGATGGAACTGATGGAAAATTAGGACGTGGATTTGTGTCGGCCGATAAATTAGAAGAAGTGGACATTGGAGATGGTGACAAGCCAAGGCCGACATTTATCAGTGCTAACTTGGATTCGGTTTTCAAAGAAAAGTTGGTGACATTGTTAAAAGAATACAAGGACTGCTTTGCTTGGGATTATTCGGAGATGCCCGGTCTAGACCGTTCTATTGTTGAGCATCGGTTGCCAATCAAACCTGGATACAGGCCTTACAAGCAACCACCCCGAAAAATCTACAAGGAAGAAGTGTTGGCCGATGTGAAAAAGGAGATTGAAAGATTACTAGACGCAAATTTCATTCGGCCATGTAAATACGCGGATTGGATTTCTAATATTGTTCCTGTCTATAAGAAAAATGGAAAGATGAGGGTTTGCATAGATTTTAGAGACCTAAACAAGGCTACACCCATGGATGGATATCCAATGCCTATTGCTGATTCATTGGTTGATGCTGCTGCTGGATACAAAGTGCTCAGTTTCATGGATGGTAACGCAGGATACAATCAGATTTATATGGCATTGGAAGATATAGTAAAGACAGCTTTCAGGTGTCCTGGACACATAGGGTTGTTTGAGTGGGTTGTCATGACCTTTGGATTGAAAAATGCCGGTGCAACTTATCAAAGGGCTATGAATTATATTTTTCATGAGTTGATCGACAAGATTGTGGAAATATATATTGATGATGTGGTGATCAAGTCATTGGATCATGAGTCTCATTTGGCCGACATAAGGAAAACTCTAGAATGCACCAGGAAACATGGGCTTAAGATGAACCCGAACAAGTGTGCTTTTGGAGTTTCGGCTGGAGAGTTTCTGGGATTTTTGATACATGAAGGAGGAATAGGAGTTGGTAAGAAAAGCATGAAGGCAATTGATGAAATTGTTCCTCCAACTAATCTTAAAGAGTTACAATCGCTGCTTGGCAAGATAAATTTTGTGAGAAGGTTCATATCAAACTTGTCACAAAAGGTGTTGCCCTTTTCCTCACTGTTGAAAATAAAAAAGGATCAAAAGTTTGTATGGGGTGACGAACAACAGAAGGCTTTTAATGAAATAAAGGAGTACATGAAGAAGCCACCAGTATTGGTGCCTCCACAATTGAACAAGCCTTTCAAGTTGTACGTGGCGGCCGATGCCCAAACTATTGGATCGGCCCTCATTCAAGAATTTGAAGGGAAGGAAAGAGTAGTTGCATACCTTAGCCGAAAGTTACTAGATCCAGAGACAAGAAATTCGGCTATAGAGAAGCTTTGCTTATGTGTTTACTACTCCTGTACAAAATTTCGGCACTACTTACTACATGCCGAATGTATTGTGTATTCAAAATTTGATGTGATAAAACACATGTTGTCTATGCCAATTTTGAACGGAAGGATTGGCAAATGGATTTTAGCTTTGTCTGAATTTGAGTTAAGGTTTGAATCGGCAAAGGCTGTTAAGGGACAGATTATTGCCGACTTCATTACTGAACATCATGATACATCGATAAATTTGCTTAACATTGTTCCTTGGGTGTTATTCTTTGATGGATCTTCATGCAACAAAGGTGGTGGAGCAGGTATCTTATTAATTTCACCCAAAGGAGAAACATTTGAGTTTGCTGTTCCCATTCAATCTGCTGTTACTAACAATCAGGCTGAGTATGAGGCATTGCTCAAAGGACTCCAATATTTGAAAGAAGCAAAGGCCATTGCGGTTGAAATTTTTGGAGATTCAGAATTGGTCATAAAACAATTGAATGGTGAATATGAGTGCAAAAGTGATACCTTGAGGAATTACTATGAAGAATGCAAAGAAATATTGAAGAGCTTTCGGTCAGTAATTCTACAACACATTCCTAGAGGGGATAATGGAGAGGCAAATAGATTGGCCCAAAGTGCATCAGGGTATAAAGAGCTTCGAGAAGTTTTTGCTAATGATGTACATGCTTTCGGGAATAATCTGGCAGAAGATGATTGGAGAAAAGAGATTGCCGATTATCTGGAGAATCCATCCCGAAAGGTTTCTAGAAAGCTCAGGTATAAAGCTTTAAAGTTTGTTCTTCTTGATGATAATTTGTATTATAAATCCTTGGATGGAGTGCTGTTACATTGCTTAAATCATGAAGAAGCAAAAAGGCTGATGAGTGAAGTACATGATGGGTTGTGTGGAGCACATCAATTGGCCTACCGAATGAAGTGGGTTATTAGAAGAACTGGATATTACTGGCCGACAATGTTGGAAGATTGTTTTGAATATTATAAGGGATGTCAAGACTGTCAGAGATTTGGAAACATTCAGAGAGTTCCGGCATCGGCTTTGAATCCCATTATCAAGCCATGGCCATTCAGAGGATGGGGAATAGATTTGATTGGCCAAATAAATCCTCCATCTAGCAAGGGGCATAAGATTGTGCTTTTGGCAACCGATTATTTTACCAAGTGGGTTGAGGCAATTCCATTAAAGAAGGTGACGTCGGAGAATATGGTTGAATTTGTTAAAGAACATATCATTTACAGATTTGGGATTCCTCAAACAATCACCACAGATCAAGGGGCTCAATTTACATCTTCAGAGTTCAAAGATTTTGCTGAAAGTATGGGCATCAAATTGTTAAATTCTTCTCCTTATTATGCCCAAGCTAATGGTCAGGCAGAGGCTTCTAACAAGATTATGATTAAAATTATACAGAAGAAGATTGATCAGAAGCCGAGAAAGTGGCATTCGGTACTCAATGAGGCTTTATGGGCTTACCGAATGGCTCCACATGGGGCTACACAGACGTCTCCTTATGAGTTGGTGTATGGGCATCATGCTATCTTGCCATGGGAAATACAATTAGACTCAAGGAGAATAAAGTTGCAAAAGGATTTAAGTTCTAAAGATTATAATGATTTAATGATGGACGAATTAGAAGATTTGCATATGATTCGTCTCAGGGCCTTGGAAAATATTGAGAAAAATAAAATGCGACTTGCTAAATATTACAACAAGAAGGTGCAAGTTAAGCAATTTACAGAAGGTGATCTAGTTTGGAAAGCGATATTGCCGATTGGAACCAAATATGCAGCATTCGGCAAATGGTCTCCAAATTGGGAAGGCCCTTTCAGAGTAGTTAGATGCGTGCCTGGAAATGCATATATTTTGAAGACATTATTGGGAGAGGAATTTGCTTCTGCTATAAATGGAAGATATTTGAAGAGGTATTATCCCAGTGTTGAAATCGATCGGCGATTGATATATTAAATTGCCGAACAGCCGATATTTGGGAAGAAATCGTCTTTAGAAGGAAATTGACAGAAGACATTGGAGAAAAAGAAAAATGGCCAATACTGAATGTATTGCCCTTAGCACAAAATATGTTACATCAAGAGTTCATGCAAAAGATAAGTTTTATTGCCGAAATTCCATAAATCCCTAGTACAAACTACTGAAAGAGCCTGTTCAAAACAGACTGGGGATGAATGGAATCGGCAATGGCAGTGCCATGGCCATCAAGACGATCAATGGAAGCGTCAATGTCGTCGATGTCTTCTGGGTTGTTGTTGGCAAAACCAACCGGCATTCTGGAATAGTCGGTGCCGGTGTGCGTCGACATAGCGACGAGACCCGCAGCGACGCCCAGGCGAACGCCATGGGAGGCCACTTCGTCGACACGACCTGCCACCGCACCAAGGCGTGCCTCGGGTGTGTCCCCTTGGGCGTTCACCTTGTCCGCCAGCTCCTCCACCAGCGCCTTCAATCGATCAAGTTCAGCATCACGCGCTGCAAAGTCACAAGGGGATAACAGATTAATATCATTTGGAGGACGAGAATTGAGATTGAGCAGATTGCAGGACTCACCATCAATGACTTCAAGCAGCTGCTTGCGCTCGGCCTGCCATTCGAGGTCCGCAATCCCAGCTTGCTTGGAGATGATCTCCAGTTCGCGACGAGAGTCGTCGCGCTCCGCCTTGAATCGGCGAGCATCGCCGTCTGAGTAGCGGGAGTCGTCCGATGAACGAGTCCGATTGGACGAACTCGAGGAGTTGGGCGCCGCAGGAGCAGCGGCTGGAGCCGCAACTGGCGCACCAGCGCCGGCAATCCATTGGATTACCCTGAAAGAACAAAGAAGATTCGTCAAGAAAGAGAAAGGAAATCTCGAGAAGAACAGAGAGAAGCAAGCAGCCAATCACCTGCGGCGAGCGCCAGCGCGACTTCCTTCGGCCTCATCGACGGCCGGGCGCCTCCTGTTGTTGTCGGCCATTGGAAGTTCCTCGGAGTTACTGTGGATGGGGAAAAGAATGGCTTGGGCCGGCAAGAACTTGGAAGACGAAGAACTTGGTGAAAAACTGTGGGCTGCCTGGGTGTTATTTTATAGAACCCGCAGAGGAGATCGTGGCGCACATCCCAAAATTTCGGAAGGTGGAAAGCCCCACGAACCGAGCAGTTTCGGTGTCGTTTGGGATTCATGCCGAATCGGGTTCAGTTCTACTGAATTGGATTCGGCTGTGTTGTGTTAGGTTGTTTTTCGGGTCTAACGCTGTTACGACTAAGCTTTGCCGAATGTGTTGTTCACAATAAAGCGAGGAAGAAAGCAAAAGATTGGTGAGACTACAAAGTCGCAAATTGTTGATCCAATTGAGAGATTGGTTCCAAAGAAGCTTGGATATCAACAGGAAGGTTTTGTTCAATGGGCTCAAGCATATCTCTCAGAAGATCAGCATCCTTGACTTGATCCTGGATGTCATTGTGCAGAAAGGAGAAGATTTCCTTTAGTTTTGCCTGGGTTTCTTCTGATAAAGTCTGACTAGAAGAAATTTCCCCTGCTTGTTCGGCAACAAGATCATCCAAAGGAAATGAGTAGCTGGGTGATGAAGTTATTTTTTCCTGGAAAAAGATATTGCCGAATTAATGATTATCCATTGAATAAAGAACTGGGGAGACTGGGTAATTATCTCTACCTCATTCCTGATCTCTTGGATGGAGAGAGAGGATGGCTCAGGCTCAGGCAAAGATTCTTGTATGTCATGCTGAGGAGAGCTTGGAAGGTTCTTTGGTGGAGATGAGGCTTCTAGCTGAGGTACATCAGGTAGAGCTGAAGCTGGTTCTTGATGAAAAGGGGAGCTCTCCGAAATTGGATCCATTGAAGCTTGCTCTGTGACTGAAAGAAAGTTAGTGCCGATGAAAAGAGTTTTAAAAGACAAGATGGTGAGAAATTTTACTAATCACTGAAGCATCGACAGGTTCTGTGCTAATGGCCAATTGCTGTGATTTGGCCTGAAATCATAAAGGAGTAGAAAATGAGCAGAATGAAATTAGCATTTTTTTACTCGAGGAAGGAGAAATTTGACCTGTGCAATTATTTTGCTGCTTGTTCTTTTCTTCTTTATAGATGAAGGGGCAGTTAGAGAAGAAATTTTTCTCTTGGCAGCAGGTGGTGCAGCAAGAGTTGGATCCAGGTTGGCAGGCCTAGACATTATTTGAGCCAAAGAAGGAGAGTGATGCCCCAGAATAGATATTGGGCCTGCAGTGTTATATGCAATTGCTCTGGCCAGAGGGGCAGGGACTATGTCCTGCAAGATAACAGAGTTAAAAGTCGATGAAAGAGGATGTCATTGGAAAAACAAATGGATTATAAGCATATTTACCTCTGAATTCGGCTGATAGTCAGGCATCAAATCAAGGCAGAGAGGGTGAACTGGCACATTGAAGATATGATCACGGGATTCTTGCCACCAAAGAATAAAAGAAGGATGGGCAAGTGCTGTTGGCACAAAGGGTTCGATCTGGTAGATGGCTGCACAACACTTGTAATCAAAAATTCTTCTTGTTTCTGTGGAATCTTTGATGATCTGCCTAGGTTTGAGGAATTCATGAAGAAATAATCTTGGGGGCACTTGGCCACATCCTAATTGCCTGGCTACTGTATTCGGCTGGTAATATTCATATGAGCTTTGAACCAGCCTTCCTCCACAAAATTCAGCTGGTAAGATGCAAGGCCGAATGAAAGTGTTGAAAATTGCTGTGGACTCTGCATCTATACATCCAGTCTCGAAGCTGAATTCACAAGGGAAGGTGAGATTGTCATTGTCCATGTATGGGAACCAGAGGGGATTGGCAAAGCCTTTGAAGAAAAGTTCAAACAGTTCTCCAATGTTCTTATTGATAGCAATAGTGGAGGCTGCTTCCCCATAGGTTTGACAGCCTTTGGTGCTCTGGGCTTCTGCTTCCTGGTAATCGACCGAAGGGAAATGTCGGCTGTTGAGGTCAATGGAGACAATTTGGTGCATGTACAATTGCAGCCACATCTGGACGAACCACCAGGGACCGTTAACGCAGGAAATTTTCTTGTTGGTGTGCATCTGATAAATGGTCTGATGGAGCATGTGATAGACACTTCCCAGGAGATATTTCCTGAGAGGGATAAGTGTGCCTGCAGCCAAATCTTCAGCCATTACTATGTGATTCAGAGTTGGCTCATTGGCTTTACCACAGAAAACAAATCTGCACAGCCACATGTTCAGAAAGGCCCTGTATTCAACATCAGTCAGAGGACCATCACGCATATAAGTCTGGATGTATTTCTTATAACCGACTCCGGTCTTCACCCCTGTCTGTTTGGAAGAACCTTTGTACCTGTATGGGTGTGTTATCCCTGTAATGTTCAGGCCGGTTATCATGTAGACATCGGCCAGGGTTGGAGTCATTGGTCCGTGACCAAAGAGAAAAGCATTCATGCCATTGGACCAGAAATGACAAGCTGCAATCAGGAGACTTTCATTCTTGGGTGTTTCGGCTAGAGATAGCTCCAAGCAATGAGAGATACGAAGACTGTCCCAATTCTGCGTCTGGGGGCTTTTATCTTCAAGAATCCTTTTGTACCAGTTTCTCCAGCTGGCGATTGGGGGCAGAGGCCAGTTCTTGAATGAATCTTGCCATTCGTGAGGTCTCGTCAGTGAAGTTTTGAAAGGGATCCTCTGAGACTCGGCCGCAATAATTTCGGAGGGATCTGGATTCCCTGAGGGGCCGAGGAAGAAAGATGCGGATTGCTCCTCAGTAGGGGTCAAGATTTCAGTGGTCAGAGCCTATTGAGAACGGAAGAAGAGCGATTCGAGAATTCAAAATGCAGCTTGAAAAAGAGTAATGCCGAATATGGTTGAAGAAAGCGGAACTTACTTGAAGAATTTGATCCTGGTTCGCCATTTGAAGATTGGAGTTTGAAAGATTCAACGAACTAGGGTTTGAGTTTGAGAACGCACTCTGAGGATTTGGGAGCGGAAAATGGATGTCGAGCGGGCTCAGCCTGGAAATGTTGGGGATTCCTGGTCAATTCCGAGATAAAAGTATCCTTTATCCCGAAATTGAAGGGGCATGTGTTGACACCAAAAATTAGCACCAGGAAGAGGCTGACATGTGAGCCGGATTTGGTGGAAAGATGCTCTGCGGTCGGGAACGCGTCGCCATTCGGCTAAGGGGTTTTCTCTGAAGCATTCGGCAGAGATACTCTGCGGTCGGGAATGCGTCATCATTCGGCAGAGGCATTGTTCCGCAGGCG
Source organism: Echinochloa phyllopogon (assembly GCA_033239725.1). Taxonomy (NCBI): domain Eukaryota; kingdom Viridiplantae; phylum Streptophyta; class Magnoliopsida; order Poales; family Poaceae; genus Echinochloa; species Echinochloa phyllopogon. Next base: position 7,962,765 of record BTCW01000016.1, on the reverse strand, counting down.
AAGAGTGGTAGCGTTCGGGAAGACATGATGACGTGGATCAATATAAGGAAAAGGCCGGTTCGAACAAGGAACGCAATATGGGCACGAAGATTCGTCATTTATTTTTAGAAACAAGTATTGTAGTCGTGTCCGACTAGGAGTTATACCAAGACCTGGGTATAAATATAAACCCATGGCAATTGTAAAAGAGGACAATCAATCATACAACAAACCGGCCCCGTGCCAACATCGAGTCCTTTAGTCGAGTCGTCGAGTTCTTCGAGAGGAGTCATCGATCCGTCGACCTCCGTAAGTACCGGCAACCTTGTATCATGTTTAGTATCATGCGGTGGATTTAAGCTTTGATGCAAGTAGTCTTGTTACCATGCTTAGTATCATCCGGTGGATTTAAGTTGTGGTCTCAAGAAGGTTCCTCTGTTAGGTCATGAGCCATGCGGTGGGCTAAGATCTAGTATGGACCAAGTTATCGGCTCTGTTAGATTTCGGCAAGATCTAACAGATTCATTAAGTTACCCCGTGTTGCTTCGTTTTTACTATGTGCTTAATTCATGCAACACACCTTTGCCCAATCTAGATCGGCTAGAATCGGCTCTACTTCACGATGTGACGACTTATCCCCTCACAGCCGAATCCGAAACCGATCTAGGTTGCCACGTGTCGCGGGTTCGAGCTTGTCGGCATCGTGTAGATCTTGACAGAACCGGGTATCATGCGGTAGATGCAGGTTTTTGGATCGTCTTAGAGCTAATCATCCGGTGGATTAGAATTCGTTTCGATCTGATAGATTTATCTTTACCGATTAGGCTTGTTCCTTCGCCATGGACCCCGATTCGGCTAAAATAGCCGCATTCGGTAGTGCTCTCACGAGTGAACGTGTGTTCGTGGGTTTGCATTGGACAATGAATGCTTTTAGCCTTTCACGATTAGATTGTATCATGCGGTGGATTGATCTAATCTGATTGGTGGTGTGGCCTCAAACGAGTTGTATCATGCGGTGGATTAACTCGTTCGTTGCCATGCTTGACGGGTGCTGCTTTCGGCCTATGCGTTCTTGTTTTTCAATGTAAATTCGTGACTGTGTTGTGGGTTCGTAATTAAACATTGAATGCTTTTAGCTTTTCATGGTTAGACTGTATCATGCGGTGGATTGGTCTAATCTGATTAGTGGTGTGGTCTCAAACAAGTCGTATCATGCGGTGGATTAACTTGTTTTGTTATCATGCTTGACGGGTGCTGCTTTCGGCCTATGCATTTCTTGTTTACTGCGAATTTATGATCATGTTTCACCCTTTTATTTATCTATCATGCTCTGTTTCTCGTTAATCGGCTACGAGTATGTGTTACAATGTTCATTCGGTTGAAAGCCGATCTTTCGTCATGCTTACGTCACGCATTCGGCAGTGCGCTCCTTGTGTGCCTTGCCGATTGCCGAATAAGGCTTTAACTGCCGACAGATAGCTTGTCCGTAGCTATATGTCTCTCGAGATTGGCTTCAACGCCGCAAATATGGAACTGTCTGGTCTCACCCGACACGTTCCAGGTTTTGATCTAAACTTTTTTGTCCCTTTGTTAGTTTTCAGGCAAACTGACTGGCACGCTTCCGGATTCAAAAGCCCGGGCCACGTGTGAAGCCAACTAATTCGGCTTGCTGTGTGCTTGGCGTGAGGTGCGGATTTTACGTCAACAGATGTTTGCATTGGCGGTGCTCAGAAATGGCCTCCCGAGGATGAGAGGTGTCTTCGTGTCGACCTCCATGTCGAGCACCACGAAGTCCACGGGTCCGAAGAATTCCCGGATTTTCACCGGAATATCTTCGGCTATTCCCGCGGGATAGCGAATCGATTGATCTGTTAGCTGCAAATACATGGTTGTAGGGGACAAAGAAGAATAGTTTAGTTTGTCAAACACTACCTTGGGCATGACGCTGACGCTTGCTCCAAGATCGCACAGGGCATGGTTGAAGTGCTGCTCCCCAATCGAGCATGTGATGGTAGGGCATCCTGGGTCCTTCTTCTTTTCTGGGAGATTGTTCAAGATAGCCGCACTACATGCTTCGGTTAGTTTAATTACCTCGGTGGTTGGCAGTGCCCTTTTGTTGTTGAGGATGTCCTTCAGATACTTGGCATATGTGGGAACCTGCATAGCTTCAAGCAATGGGATATTGACATATAACTTTCGAATTACCTCAACAAATTTGCTGAATTGTTCGTCCACCGTTGGCTTATGGCATCTTCTGGGGAATGGTAGCACATTTGGTTCAGAAAACTCGTGAGGGGCCGCCTTTTCTTCATTTTGTGGACTTGTCTTCTGGGGTTCTGCTGCGGCCTCCTCTTCTTCGCTATCACTTTCTGTAGTGGCTGCCTTTTTACCTGCACTGTCAGGATATGGTGGGTCCCGAGTGGTCTTACCCCCTCTCGTGGTGACCGCTTTAACCTTTTCACGGTGGCAATTGTCTCGTTGCCCAGAGAATTTCCCCGCTACAGGTGAGGGCAAAGAAACAGCTAACTGAGCAATTTGAGTTTCTATCATTTTATTAAAGCTCAGTTGACTTTTCATAGCAGAAGTAAATGATGCCATCCTAGAGTCTATGCTTTCCAGAGTTTTATCATTAGCAGCAAGCTTTTTATTGATGTTTTCAGCTATTTTCATCTGGCCAAACACAAGATCTCTAAGAGACGGTTGATTATTGAAATTGCTGGAATTGAAATTGTTACCTTGTTGAGGCCTCTCAAAAGGGAGGTTTGGGCGCGGATTCCAGCCTTGGTTGCCGTAGTTGTTCGGTCGGTACCCGTTGTTGTTGGAGTTGTTGACGTAGTGGGCATCTTCTCGCGTTTCGGGGCAGTCATTCCTCGAATGGCCAGTGTTGCCACAGACTTCGCAGGTCATGCGAGCGTCTATGGCTTGCACCGTTTCTTGAGCAGGGGCCTCCAGTTTCTTCATCAGGAGGTCCATCTTGGCAGCGAGCATGTCTAGAGCTTCAACTTGGTGAACTCCTTGGGTCTTTGGTTGAGTCCGGTCGTCGGACCAACCTTGGTTCTCGACCAGCTTCTCTATGAGGGCCTTCGCACGACTCTCCTCAAGAGAGAAGAACGAGCCTCCAGCAGCAGCATCCAGGTACTCACGGGCAGAATTTCTCAGCCCGTGATAGAAAGTTTGGATTATGAACCAACTCTGCATACCATGGTGAGGACAAGCAGAAATATAGTCCTGGAGGCGATCCCATGCCTCCGGGACTGTTTCATCTTTTAACTGCTGTAAACTAGCTATTTTGTTCCGGAGGGCGTTGGTTTTCCCAACCGGAAAGAATTTTAGCAAGAAAGCGCTAGTGCATTTATCCCACGTATTTATTGCTTCGCGGTTAGCATAAAACCATTGTTTCGCCTTGGCTAATAATGAGAATGGAAATAAACAAAAGCGAATGGCATCGATACTTACTCCGCGGATGGTGAAGGTGTTGCAAATCTCCAGGAAATGCTGGAGATGAGCATTGGCATCTTTGTGTGGCTTGCCGCAGAATGGGCTAGCCTGTACCATGGTGATGAGGGCTGGCTTCAGCTCGAAGCTACCATCTCCGACTGGCGGAGTTGGTCCGACACGTACGTTCTCTCTTGATGGAGCGGAGAACTCACGGATCGTCTTGGTTGCCATCCTCGATGTAGCCTGGTCAACGACGGGAAGGACTGGGTTCGTCGGAAAGAGTTGCTTCTGAGGAGGTACAACACGGGGTCGTACTTTCCTCACAAATGACTCCGGATTTTCTTGGAAGTTTGACGGTAGTTGGAAACCAGTCATGCAATGCTCTGCTCCACAAGGACCAACGAACAGAACAAGGATAAACCCGCTTGAGTAGCGGTACTCAACTAAGATAGCTCAAGATAAAAATTCAAAAGTAATCTAGCCAAAGACTTCCCCGGCAACGGCGCCAGAAATGCTTGTTGGCACATCTTACGATCCAATATCCAAATTGAGAATCCTGGTACCGGGGTAAGGAGTGTTTCAGTGGTTTTCCTTATGGCTTAGTAAAATATAGAAATATTCTGCAAGCGCACAGAATCACCGCTGTAGCACTTCACCTGGGAGTATTCCGAGGTATCGTAATTTATATTTCCGCAGGGAAGCTTTGGCAAGATTACTAGTGAACAGGTATTCGAGACTATCAGAGAAGGGTACACGACTAGACAAGACAGGGGATAACGGTATTGGATAGGAGTGGATATACCGGCTACAGAGCCAGCACTAGGAGATATGGGATAACTCTAATGTCTTAGCATCGGGACAAGGGAACCGGTGAACACACAAAAAGGGATGAGAAGGGGTGCCACTATTTCCCAACTGGGGGATCCTACGGACCGGAACTAACGTGAAGGGCTACGAAGACCGAAAGTGCTGTCACAACCTCCCGGCTACCACCTCCGTTGCGACACGAATAAACTAAGGCCACAGACTAGTCTAGGAACCACTCCTACACTAGGCAACGACTACTTACTCAGCTAGCAAGAGCAAGCAAACTTGTCAATACTCTTAGTGACAATTCACCTCCAGTATCAAGCAAGATCGAAGAACCAACCAAGACAAAGACTTAAACAAGACTACAAGCACTAGAACTATAACTGACTATAGTCTAAACAAGATATATTTGCAACTAGGATAAAGCAGAGGCAAGATATAAATGACAAAGGCAAAGTGATAAAGATAACTATATTGATACTCAAAGTCTTACAAAAGGAAAAGTAAAAGATACAAGAGCTATTACCAGATCTTCTGAAGACGACTCCGGAACCTCCGAGGCAAAGCTCGACTCAACTCTAACTCCCAACTAAACTATCCTAACTCTACTAGAATGAAAGTGGAAATGAGCTCCTTGGCTTGGTGTGTGTTTACAAGTGAGGTGCGACCCTCTATTTATAGCTCCAAGGGTCGGTTGAGGCAGGGTAGCGGCCAAGGCAACCAGAGAGGCGGTGCCGGGCCTTCGGCCAAATTTCCCGGTTCGGCCGAAATGGCCAGTTCGGCCGAACCGTGGGATCTGCCGCCTCTGGCTCCCACGGCCAGGATCCACCCCTGGAAGGCGGTTGTGCACTGGGGGCGTTTCGGGCGAACCCCCCAGTTCGGCCGAACTGGGCTGGGAGCCCAGGCCTGTCCCCCTGCACCGCCTTTGCTCTGTGGGCCTTCTAGGCTGCCTCCTGGTGATTGGCTTCGTGTGTTTATGGCCTAGAGGTGATGTGGTAGTGGCCCGAGAAGAGATGGCTGTCGTCCTCATGTTGTGTTCTCTTGATATTCGTTGGACGACTCCCGGTGACGTGCACGGCTAAGGGGGGTTAACCGGCCGAACGGAGTCGTTCGGCCGATTCGGTCATATTCGGCCCCAATAGCGCATATTTGTCGTAGTTGTACCTGCACAAGTGTCACTCACCAAAACTCGTGGAACTTTATTAGAAATAAAACCTAAGTACGTGGAATGTTGCATATAACCTTGTTTATTCCCGAGTATTGGTGGTCGGAATTGGGCTGTAACGACCGCCAACATCAGCCCACTCGGCGACTATCTGCCTTAGTTCGCTGATGTCTTCGGGGTGTCGTCTTCCGAACTCACGGTGTAGTTCTCTTGTGTAGAGGCCATCATGGAAGCAGTCGATGACCTCACGGTCGGAGATATCTATGATCATGTCTCTTTTATCAAAGAACCTCTAGATATACTTGCGCAAAGTCTCTCCCTTTTCTCGCTTGCAGGTTCCCAATTCATACTAGGTTCCGGGTCTTGCCCAGGTTCCGTGGAAGTTGGCTGTGAATTTCCTGGTGAGGTCATCCCAGGAGTTGATGGACTCGGGGCAGAGGCCCTCGAGCCATGTTAGCGGTGTGGTGTCCAGCATGATGGGAAAGTAGCTGACTTTGATGTCATTGGAGCCTCCTGCCATATAGATTGCAGTCGAGTAGATCCTATGCCATTATTCAGGGTCTTGCTTGCCTGTGAACTTCTCAGTTCAGTCGGCTTGAACTTTCTTGGCCACTGGATGCCCTTGATGCTTTTGGAGAAGGCTGGGAACCCATCGTACTTGTCACTCGGTGAGTGGTACAGCCGGTAGCTGGAGTCGCTGTTTTCGAAGTCCTATTGTCGACCGTGGTTCCCCCCGTTTTGTTGTGTACGATCATCACGTTGGGGTGGATCTTGGTCACGATGTCGAGGACGGTCTTGGTCACGTTGGTGATCACGCTCACATGGACGATCATTATCACGGGGACGGTCACGATCACGTGACCCGATCGTTGTCGCGGGGACGATCTTGGTCGCGTGGGCGATCGTGGTCACGGGGACGATCCTGATCACATTAGCGAGGTGGGGGTCCCTAGTGGTGGTCGTAGTCTTCGCATTGGCGTAGTTCTAACTCAACACGTAGCTGTCTACTCGTCTGGATTACAAAACGAGCATCATGGTTGGCGTTGATGATGTTGCGAAGATCTTCGTCGCGTGGCCTTCCACTATCTTGGTTGCGACCACGTCCTCCATCTCGATCATGACCGTGGCCAACATCTTGGTAGCGTCCGTGGCCTCCTGTCATGGCGGTGGACAGCTCTCGTGGAGAACCCGCTGTACCTGGTGTGGCTACGGGATCGTCAGGCATGCGCCTGGTTCTAGTGCGCTTGCTTCTAGATGTGTGGTGGCTTGAGGCAGGGTTTGCTAGGTTGATATTTCTACGCGTGAGGACTTGTCTAGTGGCAGGGGTGTCAGGCATGGCCCTGATGAGCGCTGCCGCCACGGTGATGTTAAGCGGCGCTTCTTGGGAGTACTGGCTGGTCGCCGACCATGTTGAAGTCTTGTGCGAGGTTGCGCACCACATCAGCATGTAGGGCATCATTTATGCGCCTCTGCTTGCGCTTAGCATTCCTTGCTTGTTTGGAGGTCTTTATTTCCTCAGTTTCTCCATGGGCGGTATGTTCTTCCTCAAAGATGTCCGTTATGAGCTCACGATCATACTGTGTGCCCTTGTCATTGTTGCCCGCCATGAACATCTGTCGACCGGGGTCTTGGTCACCGACGGAGAGGACGTTCTGGGTGTTGGTGAAGTTGTTGCTCGAGCTCTCTGTTGAGTTGGTGAGAGAAGCACTCTTGCCGTCCTGGTAAGGTAGATCTTTCGGGATGACCGCGCAAGTCTTGACTCGTTATCCCGGCAGGTGTCAGCTGAGATCGCACCAGGCCAGTGAACAATGAGTCCTCCTAGTGTCCTGGTTACGACTAGTCCTGACAGGAGGCGAACGAGTGGTTCCTAAAGCCCAAAGCTGGTGTTGAACTGGGCGTAGCAGTGTAAGCACACAATGTTGTCGGGGGCATCACTCTGCAGTATCGTGAAGTCATCTTCGTCGTCGTCCTCCGATGGCTTATGAGCCGGCTCAAAGTCCTTGCAATGACCCATGATCAGGCTGAGCTCTTGACTTGTAGTCTTGCTAATATCTGTGGTGTATATCTGCTGATATACAGTCGCAGAGTTGGTGAGTCCGAACAGTAATCGATCCGGGGGGGTTGTCCGATGGCGTGGTCAGCTCGGAGTTCCCTGCTCCTTCCATAATTGGAAGAGAGTTGTACCTAGAATCGACTTGGAGAGTCTTGATCAGATTTGGAGTCAGAGTCGAAGTCAAACTCAAGGTCGCGATGCGTGTCAGAGTCGAGGACGAAGTTGAGGCCGAAGTAGTCGCCGAGTCTTGTTTCTCGACGAGGTCGCAGAGCGATTCTAGTGGAACCGCCGTCATCGAGTACAGGCCCAGGCAATCTGCAAGGTGGCTTGTGAACTTGCCATTGCCTAAGGCGATGAAGGTCCAGGCACCAAAGACAAAGGTCGTGCCCTCCTCGATGCCGCAGGTGTGGAAGTTGGTTGATCCCATCACGCTTAATGGCGAGCTTGCGGCGAGTAGCCCCACAGTGGGCGCCAAGTGTCAAAGATTTATCTCAAGCGTATCTGTCTAGGGGTATCCCACAGAGTAGATTTGTGGGTCTCGCTGAGTTCTAGGAACGATGGTGCACACACAACACAAAGATTTAGACAGGTTCGGGCTGCAAATTTCGTAATACCCTACATTGTATACAACAAGGAGTACTACAATAGGGTAGTTCGGGGAGTCTCCTAACAGTACATGACTAGTTCTCCCAATCAACTATGCCGTCTTGCACCGTAGCTGACTAGTTTGGAGTAGTTGGGTCAAATTTCATATAGCCAAGTAGTTTATTCCTGTAAATGAGTGGCCCTATGGATCTTGGTCCCACAGGCCCTAGGGATCCTAGTCCCACAAGCCCCCAAGCATCTTGCACCTTCGCTTCAAGTCTTGAATCTGCTTTTAACATCTTCAGGGTTTCACCTCCTGACGATTCGAGTAGTTGTAGCCAAGCCCAAGACGCTCAAATTTTCTTTAACGAGTAGTTTCCACTGGAGTGCATCTTTGATGCACCCAATGGGTGTAGCCCCCGAGCCTCCGACTACTTTTTAAGTAGACAAAGGTTCAAAAGCAATCTTCTATCTTCTTCTTGTGTAGTTCAATGGCGTCCACCGAGTAGGTGCACCCATTGGGTATAGCCCCCGAGCTTCGAGTAGGTTTGTTAAAATCAGTCGAAGATCTTTGGGTGACTTAAGCCTTAAATTTTGGAAAAATTAAATCCCAGATAATCCGCTAGCAGCCCTCGATCTTTGAAGCAAATATCTTTGGTTTAAAGATCAAAAAAATCTTTAAAAATCTACGCAAATCTTGAATCATCCAAATATTTCGTCATTGGTGGTTAGTTAGGAAGGTTATCCCTAAAAAATTGGCCCTGATGGCGGAATGTGATGCGCCACGGCACCGTTGCGTATAGTAACCCTAGACGCCAGTTATAAATCTTGAGGTTTGACCTTGCTCATTTCCATCTTCTTAGTGCACCACAATCAATCTCCTTCCTGAGCTCATAGCTAATAGCCCCCGAGCCTGCGTAGCCCCTGAGCTTGCGCAACCTTAGTGCATCGCACCACCAGTTGCCAATCGATTAATGTGAGAAAAATCCAAGGTAGTGACATGCTCAGCTACCATGGGTCAGAAGAAGGGCGTCGTGAAGAACACTGAGGACGTCAGATTCGCCAAGCCGCCAGGTCGGAACGGGAAGGAGATCGGCGTCCGGTTGATATGGAACAAGATTTCTCTTGTGTCCATGTCAATCCTAGCCCGGGTAGTGTTCAAGAATGGCCGGCCCAACACAAGAGGAAACGAGTATTCGCTCCCCATGTCAAGGACAATGAAGTCCGTAGAGACGTAATGTCCCCAGACTCGAACCGACACATTCTCGATCACTCCCTCGGGGCAGCGGATCGATGAATCTGCTAGTTGTACCTGGCATTTGTAGGAGACAAAGTGGAATAGCGTAACATTTTAAATAATATCTTGGACATAATGTTGATGCTGGCTCCCAGATCACAGAGTGCATCATCAACGCGACGATTCCAGATCGCGCATTGAATGATTGGCGCTCCAGGATCTTCCTTCTTTTCCGGAGGTGTCCTCATGATGGCTTTAACAGCAGCTCTTGGCAGGTGTGCCTCTTGTGGTTTTTCTACTTGGACTCGTGAGACTACACCTGCGTGACAAGCACAATATGTTCTACGAGACGCCTTACCTCGTCTCATAGTGACTGCATTTACCGTTTCAATGGAAGGTTCGGGTTGCCCCGGAATCTTCCCTGACTCGGTAACAAGAACGGCTGCAGCTAATTGAGCAATTTGGGTTTCGATCATTTTATTAAAGCTCAATTGACTTTTCATGGCAGAACATAATGAATCTAATCTAGAGTCTATGCCTTCCAAGATTTTATTATTAGCAGCAAGCTTTTTATTAATATTTTTAGTGATTTTACCCTGGCCAAACACTAGATCTCTAAGACATGGCTGATTATTGAAATTGCTGGAATTGTAATTGTTACCTTGTTGAGGCCTATCAAATGGGAGGTTTGGGCGCGAATTCCAGCCTTGATTGCTGTAGTTGTTCGGTCGATACCCGTTGTTGTTAGAGTTGTTGACGTAGTGGGCATCTTCTCGCGTTTCGGGGCAGTCATTCCCCGAATGGCTAGCATTGCCACAGACCTCGCAAGTCATGTGAGCATCCATGGCTTGCACCATTTCTTGAGTAGGGGCCTCCATTTTCTTCATCAGAAGGTCCATCTTGGCAGCGAGCATGTCTAGAGCTTCAACTTGATGTACTCCATGGGTCCGAGGTTGGGTTCGATCATCAGACCAACCTTGGTTCTCGACCATCTTCTTGATGAGGGCCTTTGCATGACTCTCCTCAAGAGATAAGAAAGAACCTCCAGAAGCAGCATCCAAGTACTCACGGGCAGAGCTTCTATGCCCGTGGTAAAAGGTTTGGATGATGAACCAACTCTGCGTACCATGGTGAGGACAAGCAGATATATAGTCCTGGAGGCGATCCCATGCCTCCAGGACTGTTTCATCTTTTAACTGTTGGAAACTAGCAATTTTATTCCGGAGGGCGTTGGTTTTCCCAACCGGAAAGAATTTAAGCAAAAAATGCGCTAGTGCACTTATCCCAAGTGTCTATGGCTTCGCGGTTAGCATAAAACCATTGTTTTGCCTTGCCTAATAATGACAATGGGAATAAACGAAGGCAAATGGCATCGATGCTTACCCCGCGTATGGTGAAAGTGTTGCAAATCTCAAAATAATGCTGAAGATGAGCGTTGGCATCCTCGTGTGACTTGCCACAAAACGGGCTAGCCTGCAGCATGTTTATGAGAGATGGCTTGAGCTCGAAGTTGCCATCTCCGACTGGCAGAGCTGGTCCGACATTCATGCTCTCGCTCGATGGAGTGGAGAACTCACAGATCGTCTTGCTTGCCATCCTCGATGAAGCAGTGTCGACGACGGGAATGACTGGGCTCGTCGTTATGAGCTGCTTCTGAGGAGGTACAACACGGGGTCGCACTTTCCTCACAAGAGACTCAGGATTTTCTTGGTAGTTTGATGGTAGTTGGAAACCAGTCATGCACTGCTCTGCTTCACAAGACCAACGAAACAAAGCAAGGATAAACCCGCTTGAGTAGCGGTATACTCAACTAAGATAGTTCGAGATAAAGGTTTGAAAGTATCTAGCCAATTGCTTCCCCGGCAACGGCGCCAGAAATGCTTGTTGACACTTCTTACGATCCAATATCAGGATTGAGAATCCCAGTACTGGGGTAAGGAGTGTTTCCGTGGTTTTCCTTATGGCTTACTAAAATATATAAATATTCTGCAAGCGCATAGAATCACCGATGTAGCACTTCACCAGGGAGTATTCTGAGGTATCGTAATTTATATTTCCGCAGGGAAGCTTATAGCAAGAGTACTAGCAAACAGGTATTCGAGACTATCAGAGAAGGGTACACGACTAACGAAACGGGGGATAGCGGTATTGGATAGGAGTGGATATACCGTGACACATATCTCAAGGGAGACTTAGGTAAGAAAGAGAAGGAGTAGATAGTTGGGAGGACAACGAGAAGAGATAGATGATTCCTGGGTATTGTCTATCTGGGTTACCCGGGTTAGAATACAAGGGTTGAGAACTAGCTCTAACAGAACAAGATAAGCTGAGACCTAGACTTCGGGACACAGAACCGGAGACACACAGAAAGGGATGAGAAGGGGTGCCTCCAACCCTACACGTTTGGGGATCCTACAGGCCGAGCCAAGCGTGATGGATTACGAACACCGTATAGGGCTGTCACCTCCTAATGGCTACCACCTCCATGCCAGCTCAGGGATATTCTAAGGTCACGGACTAGTCTAGGTACTACACCCACACTAGACTACAACTACTTACTCCGCTAGCAGAAGGAAGCAATCCTGTCAATACCCCAGTGACAGTTCACCACAAGTATTGAGCAGAAACAAAGAACTCGCCAAGGCAAAGACTTGAATCTAGAACTGGGAGAACTAGGATCACAACAACTATAGTCTAAACCAGAAATACTTGCAACTAGACTAAAGTAGAAACAAGATATAAATAACTCAGATAAGATGACAAAATATAACTATATTGATAACTCAAAGTCTTACAGAAAGAAAAGGAAAAGATACAAGAGCTAATACCAGAGCTTCTGAAGACGACTCTGGAACCTTCGAGGCACAGCTTGACTCAACTCTAACTCCCAACTAAACTATCCTAACTCTACTAGAATGAAGAGTGTAAAATGAGCTCCTAGGCTTGGTGTGTGTTGATCCGGGGCTTGTACCCTTGTATTTATAGTGGCTCATGGCGGTTTGAGCTTGGGTAACCACCAAGGCAACCAGAGGCGGTCAGAGGCCGGTTCGGCCGATTGCTCCGGGTTTGGCCGAACTGTAGGATTCAGCCGAACCGCAGGATGCACCGACCAAAGCTCCTACGGCCTGGATCTTGTCCTGAGGTCGGTTTCTGGTGTTGGGGGCGGTTGGGTCGAAGGCTGGAGTTCGGCCGAACTGGGCCTGGCCCGTGGCCAGCCTCCCCAGCACCGCTCTGGTCCTAGGTTGCTCTGGGCTGCCTTCTCTTGATGGTCTTTGTGTTGGTTGGGCCCAGAGGTGACGTGGCATTGGTCCAGGATGAGGTGGCGGTCGCCAACGTGTCATGTGTTGTCATTGCTTGGTCATCGTTGACATGGATGACTTCTGGTTGTGCGTCATGTACGGCTAAGGGGGGTAACCGGACGAATCGTGTCGTTCGGCCGAATTGGTCAATTTCGACCCCTATAGCACGTATTTCTCGTTGTTGTGCCTGCAAAAGTGAAACTCACCAAAACTCATGGAACTTTATTAGAAGTAAACCTAAGTACATGGAATGTCACATATATCCTCTTTTATTCCCGAGTATTGGTGGTCAAAAACGTGTCGTAACGACCCCCAGCAATAGCCTTGCTCAGGGTCACGAGTGGCCTGGATCCTTTTTTATTAGAGAATTAAAGTTATTCATGCGTGATGTCACTTATACTTTATTGATTGGGTTGCAACTGGGTTTCATTCACTTGTAGTAACTTGGGTAATGTTTAAATGAGCCAACTAAAAGTGCTAATGCAGTTCAGCCGTGTCTAGCCTTACTTTGAGCCTTCATACACCCGTGCTATACTTGCTAAGTAAATGTTTTACTTACACTTGTCATTTATTCAACAAAATCCCAGATGGGTAACAGATTGGGCTGTGCACGAGTCTGCTCCTGTGTTTCCAGAAGATCTACCATACTGCTGAGTTGAGGTCTCCCAGTCAGAGTCCCTATGGATTGCGGCTTCGCGTAGTTGAGAGTTGTTAGTCTTCCACTATATGGTTAGTTTATTTATGTTGAACTCTGATATAAAAACTATATTTATTCAAGCATATGTTCTCTGTTTATCATATTTCTTTGCTATATGTGTTATGTGACTTCCTAGGCACACATATGGCCGCATTCGGATTTCGGTGTAAATCCGAGTATGACTGCAAAATCTGAGTTACTTGGTTATGTCCGAAGGACTTCTGCTAAGAATTACTTGCTGATGATAAATGGTTAACACAAGGAGCAATGCAGGTGGCGGTGGAAACAACCAGAACCAGCCAACACCACCGCCACCACCACCCACCATTGAGAAAATGATGCTTACGTAGACCGAGCTGATGCAGCAGATGGCCCAGACCATGGCAATGATGCAGCAGAACCAGCAGAATCCACCTCGCCATCCTAACATGCCGCCCCAGGACAATAGGGGTGAATTTCTGAAGGGACGCCCTCCCACCTTCAACAAAGCAAGCGACCCCTGCAGGTAGATGATGGGCTCAAGGCGGTGGAGAGACAGCTCGACATCGCGCAGTGCAACGACCGAGAGAATGTGTTGTATGCAGGAGGACAGCTTCAAGGACCAGCATTGGACTGGTGGGATTCATACCAGTACGCTCACCCCGATCGTACCCAGATCACCTAGCAAGAGTTCCGTGACAGCTTTCATTCTCACCACGTGCCGGAGGCTCTGATGACCCTGAAGAAGAAGGAATTCCTGGCGCTGAAGCAGGAAGGGATGAGTGTCATCACTTACCATGACAAGTTCATTAAGCTCGTCTGTTATGCCCCAGAGGATGTCTAGAACCAGCCATAGAATGGTCCTGTTCAGCGCCCCCAACCCAGCCAACAATTCACCAGTGGGTCCGAGGGTGTGTTACCACTGTGGAGAGCAGGGACACTTCGCTAATGCTTGCCCCCGAAAGGCCCAGAATGCCGCAGTTCAGAACAACAACTAGAGGGTGGGACAACAGCAAGTGCAGAACGGGAACCAGCAGTAGGCGTAGGCAAGCCGAGGTCCACAGAACCCCGCTAGAGGCAAGCTCAACCACACGGGTGCAGAGACAGTAGAGGGAGCTACTGACATGGTCGTGGGTACGTTCCCTGTCAACTCAACTCCTGCGACTGTTTTGTTCGATTCTAGAGCTTCACATGCTTTCGTATCTGCTGCTTTTGTGAAAAAGAACTTAGTGGTCTTGCTGCCCATGAAGAGTACTATGACAGTTAGCTCACCAGGGGGAACAACGAACCACTTTACGTTGCCCCCATATCACAATCACAATAAGGGGGGTAGAATTCGAGGTGTGTCCGATAGTCCTGGAATCTATTGGGTTCAACTTAATTATGGGAATAAGCTGGTTAGCCAGATATGACGCAGTGATCCAGTGCGCCAAAAGGACAGTACAGATGACAGCAAGGTCCGTAGATAAGGTGGAGTACCAGGCAGCCAGTTCCTTGGAGCATAATCAGGCCAACCAAGTTGAAGGTGCAGCTCTCGAGGACATTAGAGTGGTGAGCGAGTTCCTGGACATATTTCTAGATGAATTGCCAGGTATGCCCTCGAAACACGAAGTTGAATTTGTTATTGAACTTAAGCCTGGCACAGCACCGATAGCTAAAAGACCATATAGGATGGGAGTAAAGGAACTATAGAAACTTAAGGAAGAATTAAGCACATTGCTAGCCAAAGGGTATATTCGTCCTAGTTCTTCACCATGGGGAGCACCGGTG
Organism: Echinochloa phyllopogon; assembly: GCA_033239725.1. Taxonomy (NCBI): domain Eukaryota; kingdom Viridiplantae; phylum Streptophyta; class Magnoliopsida; order Poales; family Poaceae; genus Echinochloa; species Echinochloa phyllopogon. The sequence goes on along the minus strand of BTCW01000016.1, from coordinate 7,947,753 downwards.
TTGTTCGCGGACAAGAAAGATGGGACGCAGAGGATGTGTGTAGACTATCGAGCCCTCAATGAAGTGACCATCAAGAATAAGTACCCGCTGCCAAGGATCGATGACCTCTTTGATCAGTTGAAGGGAGCTTGTGTGTTCTTCAAGATAGATCTTCGCTTGGGCTATCATCTGGTGAAGATCTGAGCAGCTGACATCCCCAAGACAGCCTTCACAACTTGGTATGGCTTATATGAGTTCACCGTCATGTCTTATGGACTAACCAACCCTCCTGCATACTTCATGTACCTAATGAATAGTGTGTTCATGGATTACCTTGACAAGTTTGTGGTGGTGTTCATTGATGATATTCTGGTCTTCTCCAAGAATGAGGAAGAACACGAGGAACACTTGAGATTGGTGATGTAGAGACTCAGGGAACATCAGTTGTATGCTAAGTTGAGCAAGTGTGAGTTTTGGTTGAAGGAAGTAGCATTCTTGGGTCATGTGTTATCCAATGGTGGAGTGGCAAGTCGATCCGAAGAAGGTTAGTGATGTGTTAAGCTGGAACCCGCCCCAGGATGTGAGTGAAATCAGGAGTTTCCTTGGTATGGCTGGATATTATCGAAGGTTTATCAAAGGATTCTCCAAGATTGCTAAACCCCTGACAGCATTATTGGAGAAAAATGATAAGTTTGTCTGGACTGAAGAGTGCCAAGCCAGCTTTGAGGAGTTGAAGAAGAGGTTAACAACAACACCTGTGCTGCTATTGCCTGACATAGCCAAGAGCTTCTCTATCTACTGCGATGCATCCCGTCTAGTTTTGGGATATGTACTCATGCAGGAGGGAAGAGTTGTGGCTTATGCATCGAGGCAGCTGAGGAAACATGAGCAGAACTACCCAACGCATGATCTATAGTTAGCGGCTATGGTACATGCTCTGAAGATTTGGATGCATTACTTGATTGGGCACACGTGCGACATCTACACCGATCATAAGAGCATCAAGTACATTTTCACCCAATCGGATCTGAAAATGAGACATTGTCGATGGTTGGAGTTGATCAAGGACTATGGTCTAGAGATTCACTACCACCCAGGGAAGGCTAACTTGGTTGCAGATGCTCTGAGTAGGAGGAGCTATGTGAACAAGATCACCGGACATTGTTTGCCAGAAGAGCTTGGCCTGGAGTTCAAGAGCAAGAGTCTAGGATTCGTGGCTAGCGTCACAGACATGGCAGTAGAACCGACGCTGGAACAGGAGATCCGGAAGGGTCAGCTCGAGGATGAGAAAATCAAGGAAATTGTGGAGCAGGATGCTCTAGGGAAGGCCCCTGGTTTTCGAGTAGATGATCAGGGAACATTGTGGCACGAGAAGAGAATATCTGTACCCAACATGGCGTAGATCAAGGATACGATCCTAAGAGAAGCGCATAATTCGGCATACTCGATCCACCCAGAAAGTACCAAGATGTACCAAGACATCAAGGAGATATTCTGGTGGTATGGATTGAAGTGGATGTGGCAACATATGTGGCCCTATGTGACACGTGTCAAAGAGTCAAGGCTGAGCATTGTTGGCGGTCGTTACAGCCCAAATCCGACCACCAATACTCGGGAATAAATGAGGTTATATGCAACATTCCATGTACTTAGGTTTTATTTCTAATAAAGTTCCACGAGTTTTGGTGAGTGACACTTGTGCAGATACAACTACGACAAATATGCGCTATTGGGGCCGAATATGACCGAATCGGCCGAACGACTCCGTTCAGCCGGTTAGCCCCCCTTAGCCGTGCACGTCACCGGCAGTCGTCCAACGAATATCAAGCGAACACGACATGAGGACGGCAACCATCTCTTCCTGGGCCACAACCACATCACCTCTGGGCCATAAACACATGAAGCCAATCACCAGGAGGCAGCCCAGAAGGCCCACAGAGCAAAGGCGGTGCAGGGGGACGGGCTTGGGCTCCCAGCCCAGTTCGGCCGAACTGGGGGTTCGCCCGAACCGCCCCCAGTGCACAACCGCCTTCCAGGGGTAGATCCTGGCCGTGGGAGCCAGAGGCGGCAGATCCCACGGTTCGGCCGAACTGGCCAGTTCGGCCGAACCGGGAAATTCGGCCGAAGGCCCGGCACCGCCTCTCTGGTTGCCTTGGCCGCTACCCTGCCTCAACCGACCCTTGGAGCTATAAATAGAGGGTCGCACCTCACTTGTAAACACACACCAAGCCAAGGAGCTCATTTCCACTTTCATTCTAGTAGAGTTAGGATAGTATAGTTGGGAGTTAGAGTTGAGTCGAGCTTTGCCTCGGAGGTTCCGGAGTCGTCTTCAGAAGCTCTGGTAATAGCTCTTGTATCTTTTACTTTTCCTTTAGTAAGACTTTGAGTATCAATATAGTTATCTTTATCACTTTGCCTTTGTCATTTATATCTTGCTTCTACTTTATCCTAGTTGCAAATATATCTTGTTTAGACTATAGTCAGTTATAGTTCTAGTGCTTGTAGTCTTGTTTAAGTCTTTGTCTTGGCTGGTTCTTCGATCTTGCTTGATACTGGAGGTGAATTGTCACCAAGAGTATTGACAAGGTTGCTTGCTCTTGCTAGCAGAGTAAGTAGTCGTTGACTAGTCTAGGAGTGGTTCCTAGACTAGTCGGTGGCCTTAGTTTATTCCCGTCGCAACGGAGGTGGTAGCCGGGAGGTGGTGACAGCCCTTTCGGTCTTCGTAGCCCATCACGTTAGTTCCGGTCCGTAGGATCCCCCAGTTGGGAATAGTGGCACCCCTTCTCATCCCTTTCTGTGTGTTCACCGGTTCCCTTGTCCGGATGCTAAGACATTAGAGTTATCCCAGATCTCCTAGTGCTGGCTCTGTAGCCGCTGTATCTCTAAGCTAGAGTGACATAGGTAGATAAAGTATCCAGGAGTCCTCTATCTCTTCTCGTTGTCCTCCCAGCTATCTATCTCTTCTCTCCCTTACCTGAGTATCCCTTGAGCTGTGTGTCCGGTATATCCACTCCTATCCAATACCGTTATCCCCTGTCTTGTCTAGTCGTGTACCCTTCTCCGATAGTCTCGAATACCTGTTCACTAGTAATCTTGCCAAAGCTTCCCTGCGGAAATATAAATTACGATACCTCGGAATACTCTCAGGTGAAGTGCTACAGTGGTGATTCTGTGCGCTTGCAGAATATTTCTATATTTTACTAAGCCATAAGGAAAACCACTGAAACACTCCTTACCCCAGTACCAGGATTCTCAATTCTGATATTGGATCGTAAGAAGTGCCAACAAGCATGAGAGGCCAGCAGGATTGCTCCAGCCCTTCAAGATACCCGAATGGAAATGGGAGGAGGTTGGTATGGACTTCATAACAGGTCTACCTCGCACTCAGAGTGGATTTGACTCCATTTGGTTAATCATGGATCGCTTGACCAAAGTGGCACATTTTCTTCTAGTGAAGACCACATACACGGGAGCCAGATTAGCAGAGCTATATATGGAAAGGCTTGTGTGTTTCCATGGGGTACCGAAACAGATAGTGCCTGATCAGGGTACTCAGTTCACATCGCACTTCTGGTGGAAGCTACATGAGTCTATGGACACTAAGCTGCATTTCAGTTCAGCTTACCACCCACAGACGGATGGACAGACAGAGCAAACCAATCAGATTTTGGAAGACATGTTGAGGGCATGTGCTCTGCAGTATGGTGTGAGTTGGGACAAGAGTTTTCCCTATGCAGAGTTCTCGTACAACAATAGCTACCAGAAAAGTCTACAGATGGCACCATTCGAGGCTCTGTATGATAGGATGTGCAGGACATCACTGTTCTGGAACCAGACTGGAGAGAGCCAGGTTTTTGGGCCTAAGATACTAAGAGAGGCAGAGTGACAAGTGCAAATAATTAGACATAACTTGAGGGTGGCACAGTCCCGACAGAAGAGTTATGCTGATGTCAGACGGAGGGATCTCACCTTCGAAGTCAAAGACTTTGTGTATCTCAAAGTGTCACCTATGAGGGGCGTAAGAAGGTTTAATGTCAAGGGCAAACTAGCACCTCGTTACATTTGACCCTTCAAGATATTGGAACGGATGGGCGAAGTGGCTTATTGGCTAGAGCTACCTGAGAAACTGGCCGGAGTGCACGATGTGTTCCACGTATCTCAGCTGAAGAAATGTTTGCGGGTACCTGAGGAGCATATCCCGATGGACGAGCGGAACGTGCAGGAGGATCTCACATACAATGAGTATCCAGTCAAAATGTTGGGGGAGTCTGAGAGGGTGACAAGGAACAAGGTGATCCGAATGTGTAAGGTCTAGTGGAACCGACACTCAGAGGATGAGGCGACTTGGAAAAGAGAAGATGACCTCAAGGTCGAGTATCCGCAACTATTCGCATCCACATCCGAATCTCGAGCACGAGATTAATCGTAAGGGGGGTAGGTTTGTAACACCCTAAAATAGCCCTATTTAAAATTTTAGTAATTAATGTGCTTTTTACTAAAGTGCTCATAATTAATATAGGGTAAATAAATAATTTCTAGAAATTAAAATCAAATATAAGGCTTAGAAACATTTTTGTTGCATTTCATGCTGCTGCATTGAGTTTTGCTTGCTTGTAGTTCAAATTGGAATTTAAATCTAGTTTAAATTTGAGTTTGAATTGCTTTGTTTTGAGCTCTAGAAAAGGTGTTCAGGTTAGAGTTCGCTTCTGCCCCCTAAACTCTCTCCCTTGGTCGATTCTGCTCCCTCTCCTTTCTCTCCTGAGCCAACCCAGCCACTCCTTTCTTCCTTTCCTCGGCCCAGCTTGGCCCAGCCATTTTTCCCGCCTCTGTTTGGGCCGCCAGCCCAACAGCCACGGCCCACCGCTTCCCCCCTCCCTCACCCTAGTCGCCGACACACGGGCCCCGCCGGCCAGGGTCATCTTCTTCCTCCCGACTGAGCCAGTCGAGCTCGGGAGCCGCATTGCGCTCGCCTAGCTCCCTTGGCCCAGCCCCTACACGCCTCTGCACGATCCAGCGGCCCCACCGAACCTTCCCCGAAGCTTTGCCCGCCGCCATTTCCTTTGGCGCAACGCTCCCCGTAAGGAAGGCGCGTCCTTCCTAATGAAGGTGGAGCCGCCGGCCGCCTCCTCTCGATTCATGGCCCGCACGCCAAGATGGCCTCCCTTGGGCTATAAAACCAGGCCCGCCGAAGCCCCAAGGCCCCCCACCAAACCCTCACCTCGAGCTCCCAGCGCTCCCGCACGCCCCTCACTGCCACCATTAGCCGCAATCGTCGATCTCCGCCGCTGCCTCCCATTGCTCGACGTGAAATCACCTAGGAGCTCCTCCAGGAGGTAAGGATGCTAACCGTGCAACCCCAGCCTCCTTTTTATCCTTGAACCTAGCATTATTGCTCGCCGTCGTCTCCCCAGGTCCGTCGAGCCGCTGTTCCCCATCGACCGCCGTCTCCATCGCTCCATCGTCGTCGTGATCATCACAGGTGAACTCGTCGTCCTCTCCAGGTGCTATAGGTCCAAACCGCATAGCATTTGGTAGCCTGTAGCTCGAGTTAGGCCCTACTCCGGCGAGCCCCCAATGCTCGCATTAGCGGCGCCGCCGCGTCCAATCCCCGTCGGCGACTCAAGTCACCGATCCAATCGTAGCCGTCCGATCTCGATCCAGCGATCCAGATCCGCCCGCGCCTGAGTCAAAGCTAGCGCTTACCGGTCAGCCGAGCCGTTTTTACTAAAGAGAACCCAGAGTTTTCTAAAATCAACCCGTCGTCCGCTGCAGTTCAAAATAATTAGATCTAGGACCCTGCTTCTTTGAAAACCCCCCTAAACCTTTTGGAATTTGTGCCCGAGGTCCTGTTTTGACTTATTTACTTGTTAACCTTTCGGTTTTCATATGAAATTATGATTAGGTCCTCAGTTTTGCACAAATAAGCCCCTGGAAATTTTAAATCTTTCCAGCAAGCCCCTGAACCGTATAAACGCCATATCTTTCTCATTTTAGCTCCGATTAGAGTGATTTGTGCGCTCACATGTTCGTAGAAAAGTGTAGATTAGTTTTATAACCTTCTTTTGTTCAGTTTATACTATTTGGTGCACTGTTATAATAGAATAATCTTGTTTGCATGTACTGGCTTGTGTGGATGCTTGTGTGGTGATTCGTGTCCAGCCGGTGAGCCATTCGCATTCAAGTTCGCATTCGAGGAGGACTATCAAGAGCAGGACCAGCAGCAGTAGCACTTTGAGGAAGGCAAGTTATAGCATGGAAATTCCTTGCTACCAACCCACCTTGTAATCATTTATTTCATATACGCATGTGTCTAAATCGATGTACCTTCAGGTTGTACCTAGTTTGTTTATCCTGTCCTTTGATTTCCCTGGGTATATGCATATGGGTAGAATCTTTGCTATGCACAGCATCACCATTGTTTAATTGTTAATTTTGACTTAATGGTTCACTTCAACATTATGATAAAATTGCTTTCTAGCAACTTGGTTTAGAGAGCTAGAGCATGTGCTTTGTGCTTTGTTCTAGTGTCTCTCTGTAAGGTCCGGTTCTTAAAGCGGCAACCCAGGAGCCTGTCGCCACCGCTAGAACTATTATGGCTCTAGTATTGGTTAAGTAGCTTGTACGTCTCTAGTTTGCCAGTAGTTACCGATGGGCCAACGACGTTATGGGAAGCAAGGCATGGGGTGTTTACTGATTCCACCGAGGACGGGTGATCTGCTGGCTATGTCTCGTTAGGCACAGTCTCATGCTGGGAGTTCCTGCGATGGGGAACTCCACACGTTGCGCAATGTTGGGGTGCGATGCCCGCGCTCTAGACGCCATTGACCCCCTTATGGTGTGACTCCATAAGCGTCAGTCAATCTCAGTGCCTACGGTCTCACCACCTTATTGCACCTTAGCGGCTATTGTCTTGTGAGGGTGTCTTGTGAAAAGCCTCGTAGCATCCCTATGCGGTCACACATCGAAAGTGTGATTTGTGAGGTTTGATCCACCTCCGCATGGTTGGGTTTAAAGTTTATTGGCGGTCGTTACGACATGTTTGTTGGGGCGCTAGTGTATCCTGGATCTCTCGGGTACGGTCGTCGATGAGCTCGACTCGGTCGGAGATGTAGGACAACTCCCGGCCGTAGTCGAAGTGTGCGGACTGTGAGTATCCGGGGTAGTATGGCTAGGAGGCACTGTCGTATCGCGGACCACTCAGAGTCCGTGTCCTGGCCGTAGTCCCAGCGTCCTGAGGTGAAGTAGTTCGGCTCCTGGTGTAGCCCGGAGCCTCCTGCTCCAGACGTCCCAGCGCCAGTGTACATGTCGTAGGTGGCCTCAAAAGCGGAAGTGTGTTGATGTGGCATTTGTGGTGCATCTTCCGGCTCCTGTGAGGTGGTGAGCCCAGCATCACGCCTGGCTCGTCCCCTCGTGACGGGTCCGTCACCTGCAACGCTGTGCCGAGCGGGCTCTCTCCAAGGTGGAGAGTCGTCCGACTCGGTCCTCAACTGAAGAGTTAGTTTCGGCGTGGTATACAACCTTAGTGCTGCACAAGGCAAGGGAACTTCAGTTGTATAGCCATGGTAAATCATTGCCAGCGTTGCGTCAGGCGTCCGCCGTATCATGTGGGCTTGCACGAAGTGCTCGGCATCCACGACGGAACGCGCTGTCTCGATGTACGTGAGCAGGGCGCCTTGGAGGACGCCCAGGTGGTTAGCGAGGCAAGTGACTAGAGAAGTCATCGCCATGCTACCCGCACGAGAAATATGAGACAGCCAGTGACCAACCATGTCTTTCACAGGTGAATAGGGAATCTTCTTGACCATGGCAAAAAGAACCCGCAACTCAATGGTGTTGAAAGGGCGCAAATCTGCCCGGCGGAATACCGTCATAGACACCCAACGATGCATGAAACGCAAAGTGGGGTTATGTATGCTGTTCGTGCGTGGCGCATGACAGTTGGTATCCCCCAAAATCTTTTTCCAAAATGCCACCTGGTCAAATCTTTTAAGCGCTTTGTTCGGGTCTAAAGAACAGCGACTTGAAAATCCGAGACCCGAACTAAAATCCCTCCAAGAGCAGAAGAACTCTTGGTTGAAGAACCGAAAACGAATCCCCCCAGTTTCAGAAACCAAAGTCGAGAGGAATTCAAGGGTGAGTAGGTACGAACCTTCTTCGTTGATGTGCGAGAAATTCTCCCAGCCAATGGCCTGGAAAATTTCCGTGAACTCTACGTCCATCCCCGTGTACCTGAGCAAATCTTGCTCAAACACACGGGTGTGCTCGAACTCCTTCAGCCGAAGCTCGTTGAAGGTGTTCCGCTCCCTTTCTATTCTAAGGTTGATGTCACTCTCGCTCAAGAGCTGCCTGGCTGGGGGTGTGGCATGGCCCCATCCCGAGCCGGTTGCTCCGTGCTCGTCCGTGTCCATCCAGCTCGAGGCTCGGGACGGAGCTGGGGAACTCCCAGCATCGTCCGATTGTCGTCCTAGCCGGGCGGAACGACGGAGCGAAGTGAAGAACTTTGACATGATTCCTACAAAAAGTTAGTGCAACAACAACTACCCGAAGGACTGAATATATATGGTTAGCACAAGAAAATCAAGTCAGTCGTTCGAGATAGTTAGTCATTCTTGCGGGGATGAAAACCACCACGAAAGGTTAGACGTTCTTGTGGGTGTCGGTGACCACCATAAAATCGTCCAGAAATTCAGCACAAAGATCACAACAAGAGCAAAATATTTTTGGGATTTTCTAGTGATGCAAGTGAACCAAAACTTGAGCAAGAACTTGGGGAGAACTTGAGCAAACACTAGAGCAAAGAACTTGAGAGAGAGAGAGAGAGAGAGAGCTCTAGCAGAAGATTTTCAGAATGGAATTGCGTGTGAGAGAGCAAGCAAGCACCCCAGCTTTTATAGGCCGAGAGGGGGCACCCTTGGCCGTTCGGCAGAAGGGCCTGGTTCGCCCGAACCAGGTCTAGTGGCCAGCCCACCCCCAAGTGGGTGCAGCACCCTCCTTTGCTTTGATTCCACGCCAAAATGTGTGGCCACAATTCCCGAGAACATTTTTAGTGGAATTTAGTGATAGGTAAGATGGAAATGTGACATGACCAAAGTGGAACTTAGTGGAGTCACCCCCATGCTGCCATGTTTGTGATAACAGGTGAGTGTGCAGCCATTTTTAGTGGGGTAGACATGTTTGGTGCTGGTTGGTGGTGATGGTAAATAATTGGAGATGTTCTAGAAGGGATGAAAATGATAAAAGTTACCAATTATATCCACCCTAGGTAAAATTTCAGCATGTGTCCAATTATTTAAACCAAGCTTGCAAAATTTTCTACTCTCTCTCAAATTGATTACTCAAGTGGTTCATTATTTTGAAAAGGGAAACATGCAAATGCAATTGGAAATTTAAAAATTGGATGGGAAATATGGGATACATACCGGTTTTCCTCGCGGCGAGAGCTCAGCTTTTGAGTCCGCAAGCTATACCTGGGCAGTAGTAGGTGACAAAGTAGGGTAGTGTAATTTCTTAAATAATACCTTAGACATGATGTTTACGCTTGCTCCTAGATCGCAGAGTGCATCATCAATGCGATGATTCCAGATCGAGCACTGAATGATGGGCACTCCGGGATCTTCCTTCCTGTCCGGAGAGGTCTTGATGATTGCCCTTTTTGCAGCTCTCGGCAGGTAGGTCCATCTTGGTGTCAGCACTTGGATACGTGCGGCCTTCCCTGCGTGGTTAGTTTGGAAGACACTACGAGGCATCTTACCATGCCTGGTAGTGATGGAATTCACTGTCTCGATGGAAGGCTCGGGTTGCCCCGGAATCTTCCCCGATTCAGTGATAGGAACCGCAGCAGCTAACTGAGTGACTTGAGTTTCTATCATTTTATTAAAGCTCAGTTGACTTTTCATAGCAGAAGAAAATGATTCCATCCTAGAGTCTATGCTTTCCAGAGTTTTATCATTAGCAGTAAGCTTTTTATTGATGTTTTCAGTTATTTTCATCTGGCCAAACACAAGATCTCTAAGAGACGGCTGATTATTGAAATTGCTGGAATTGAAATTGTTACCTTGTTGAGGCCTCTCAAAAGGGAGGTTTGGGCGCGGATTCCAGCCTTGGTTGCCGTAGTTGTTCGGTCGGTACCCGTTGTTGTTGGAGTTGTTGATGTAGTGGGCATCTTCTCGCGTTTCGGGGCAGTCATTCCCCATATGGCCAGTGTTGCCACGGACTTCGCAGGTCATGCGAGCGTCCATGGCTTGCACCGTTTCTTGAGCAGGGGCCTCTAGTTTCTTCATCAGGAGGTCCATCTTGGCAGCGAGCATGTCCAGAGCTTCAACTTGGTGAACTCCTCGGGTCTTTGGTTGAGTCCGGTCGTCGGACCAACCTTGGTTCTCGACCATCTTCTCTATGAGGACCTTCGCACGACTCTCCTCAAGAGAGAAGAACGAGCCTCCAGCAGCAGCATCCAGGTACTCACGGGCAGAATTTCTCAGCCCGTGATAGAAAGTTTGGATTATGAACCAACTCTGCATACCATGGTGAGGACAAGCAGAAATATAGTCCTGGAGGCGATCCCATGCCTCCGGGACTGTTTCATATTTTAGCTGCTGGAAACTAGCTATTTTATTCCGGAGGGCGTTGGTTTTCCCAACCGGAAAGAATTTTAGCAAGAACGCGCTAGTGCATTTATCCCAGGTATTTATTGCTTCGCGGTTAGCATAAAACCATTGTTTTGCCTTGCCTAATAATGAGAATGGAAATAAACGAAGGCGAATGGCATCGATACTTACTCCACGGATGGTGAAGGTGTTGCAAATCTCCAGGAAATGCTGGAGATGAGCATTGGCATCTTCGTGTGGCTTGCCGCAGAATGGGCTAGCCTGTACCATGTTGATGAGGGCTGGCTTCAGCTCGAAGCTACCATCTCCGACTGGCGGAGCTGGTCCGACACGTACGTTCTCGCTTGATGGAGCAGAGAACTCACGGATCGTCTTGGCTGCCATCCTCGATGTAGCCTGGTCAATGACGGGAAGGACTGGGTTCGTCGGAAGGAGTTGCTTCTGAGGGGGTACAACACGAGGTCGTACTGTCCTCACAAGTGACTCTGGATTTTCTTGGAAGTTTCATGGTAGTTGGAAACCAGTCATGCACTGCTTTGTTCCACAAGGACCAACGAACAGAGCAAGGATAAACCCGCTTGAGTAGCGGTACTCAACTAAGATAGCTCAAGATAAAAGTTCAAAAATAATCTAGCCAAAGACTTCCTCGGCAACGGCGCCAGAAATGCTTGTTGGCACTTCTTACGATCCAATATCAGAATTGAGAATCCTGGTACTGGGGTAAGGAGTGTTTCAGTGGTTTTCCTTATGGCTTAGTAAAATATAGAAATATTTTGCAAGCGCATAGAATCACCGCTGTAGCACTTCACCTGGGAGTATCCCGAGGTATCGTAATTTATATTTCCGCAGGGAAGCTTTGGCAAGATTACTAGTGAACAGATATTCGAGACTATCAGAGAAGGGTACACGACTAGACAAGGCAGGGGATAACGGTATTGGATAGGAGTGGATATACTGGACACACAGCTCAAGGGATACTCAGGTAAGGGAGAGAAGAGATAGATAGCTGGAAGGACAACGAGAAGAGATAGAGGACTCCTGGATACTTTATCTACCTATGTCACTCTAGCTTAGAGATACAGCGGCGACAGAGCCAGCACTAGGAGATCTGGGATAACTCTAATGTCTTAGCATCGGGACAAGGGAACCGGTGAACACACAGAAAGGGATGAGAAGGGGTGCCACTATTTACCAACTGGGGGATCCTACAGACCGGAACTAACGTGATGGGCTACGAAGAACGAAAGGGTTGTCACCACCTCCCGGCTACCACCTCTATTGCGACGGGAATAAACTAAGGCCACCGACTAGTCTAGGAACCACTCCTACACTAGGCAACGACTACTTACTCTGCTAGCAAGAGCAAGCAACCTTGTCAATACTCTTGGTGACAATTCACCTCCAGTATCAAGCAAGATCGAAGAACCAGCCAAGACAAAGACTTAAACAAGACTACAAGCACTAGAACAATAACTGACTATAGTCTAAACAAGATATAATTGCAACTAGGATAAAGTAGAAGCAAGATATAAATGACAAAGGCAAAGTGATAAAGATAACTATATTGATAACTCAAAGTCTTGCAAAAGGAAAAGGTAAAAGATACAAGAGCTTATACCAGAGCTTCTGAAGACGACTCCGGAACCTCCGAGGCACAGCTCGACTCAACTCTAACTCCCAACTAAACTATCCTAACTCTACTAGAATGAAAGTGGAAATGAGGTCCTTGGCTTGGTGTGTGTTACAAGAGGGGGTATGGGGTCCTATTTATAGTGCTCCAGGGTCGGTTGAGGTAGGGTAGCGGCCAAGGGAGAGGGCAGAGGCGGTTGCCGGCCGTTTCGACCGAGGGGGTCGGTTCGGCCGAACCCTGGCGTAAGTAGTTGGGAGGCGGTTTGGCAGCTGGGGTCGGTTCGGCCGAAGGCCTCAGTTCGGCCGAACTGGGCCCGGGCGCCCCCCTGCACCGCCTCTCCTCCTGGGCCTACTTGGGCTGCTCTGGGTTGATGTAGTCCGTGTACTTCTGTTGTTTTAGCCAAGAGATGACGTGGCAGTAGCCCAGGACGAGTTGGCGGTCGCCCACGTGTCATGTGATGTTTTTGCTTGGTCGTTGTTGACGTGGACGACTTCCCGGTGGCCTGCTCGGCTAAGGGGGGTAACCGGCCGAACGTAGTCGTTCGGCCGATTTGGTCATTTCCGGCGCCAATAGCACATATTTGTCGTAGTTGTACCTGCACAAGTGACGCTCACCAAAACTCGTGGAACTTTATTAGAAATAAAACCTAAGTACATGGAATGTTGCATATAACCTCATTTATTCCCGAGTATTGGTGGTCGGATTTGGGATGTAACGACCGCCAACACTCTCATTTCCACTTCTCTCTAGTAGATTTAGGATAGTTTAGTTGGGAGTTAGAGTTGAGTCGAGCTGTGCCTCGGAGGTTCCGGAGTCATTCTCAGAAGCTCTGGTATAAGCTCTTGTATCTTTTCGTTTCCTTTTGTAGACTTTGAGTTATCAATATAAAGTTATCTTTATCACCTTGCCTCTGTCATTTATAGCTTGCTTCTACTTTATTCTAGTTGCATCTATATCGTGTTTAGACTATAGTTGGTTCTAGTTCTGGTGCTTCTAGATCTTGTTGAAGTCTTTGTCTTAGCTAGTTCTTCGATCTTGCTTGATACTTGAGGTGAATTTTCACTAAGAGTATTGACAAGGTTGCTTGCTCTTGCTAGTGGCGTAAGTAGTTGTTGACTAGTGTAGGAGTGGTTCCTAGGCTAGCCAGTAACCTTAGATTTCCCCTAGGTCTGCGGAGGTGGTAGTCGTTAGGTGGTGACATCCCTATACATACGGCCTTTGTAGCCCATCACGTTCGTCTTGGCTTGTAGGAGCCCCAGCGTAGGGTAGATGCCACCCCTTCTCATCCCTTTCTGTGTGGCGTAGGCTCTGCTGCCCCGAAGTTAAGACATAGGTTTGACCTTGACCTCTGAGTGCTGGCTCTACAGCCTCTGTATCTCTAACCCCGAGTGACATAGACAGATAAAGTACCTAGGAATCCTCTATCTCTTATCGTTGTCCTCCCAGCTATCTATTCCTTCTCTTTCCTATCTGAGCCTACCGTGAGCTGTGTGTCACAGTATATCCACTCCTATCCAATACCATTATCACCCATCTTGCTAGTCATGTACCCCTCTCTGATAGTCTCGAATATCTGTTTGCTAGTACACTTGCCATAAGCTTCCCTGCGGAAATATAAATTATGATACCTCAGAATACTCCCTGGTGAAGTGCTACAGCGGTAATTCTATGCGCTTGCAGAATATTTCTATATTTTACTGAGCCATAAGAAAAACCACCGAAACACTTTTTACCCCAGTACCGGGATTCACAATCCTGATATTGGATCGTAAGAAGTGGCAACAAAGTTCCATAAACTTTTACGCGACTAGTGGGTAAAGGGAGAAACCTCAGCAGAGTGTAAATCTACGATGATAGCCTTGCTCAGGGTCACGAGTGGCCTGGATCCTTTTTTATTAGAGAATTGAAGTTATTTATGCTTAATGTCACTTATACTTTATTAATTGGGTTGCAACTGGGTTTCATTCACTTGTAGTAACTTGGGTAATGTTAAAATGAGCCAACTAAAAGTGCTAATCCAGTTCAGCCCTGTCTAGCCTTACTTTGAGCCTTCATACACCCGTGCTATACTTGCTAAGTAAATGTTTTACTTACACTCTTCATTTATTCAACAAAATCCCGGATGGGTAACAGATTGGGCTGTGCATGAGTCTGTTGCTGAGTTTCCACAAGATCTACTATACTACTAAGTTGTGGTCTCCTATCAGAGTCCCTGTGGATTGCGGCTTCGCGTAGTTGAGAGTTATTAGTCTTTCGCTGTATGGTTAGTTTATTTATGTTGAACTCTGATGTAAAAACTATATTTATTCAAGCATATGTTCTCTGTTTATCATATTTGTTTGCTATATGTGTTCTATGACTTCCTAGGCACACATATGGCCGCATACGCGTTTCAGTGTAAATCTGAGTGTGACATTCTCGGGGCCTCTCCTGCCAAACTCACGATGAAGTTATCTAGTGTAGAGGCCATCTTGGAAGCAGTCAATGACCTCCCGGTCGGAGATGTCTATGATCGTGGCCCATTTATCAAAGAACCTTTGGATGTACTTACGTAGAGTCTCTCCTTTTTTTGTTTGCAGGCCATCAACTCATACCGGGTTTCGGGCCGTGCCAGGTTCCTTGGAAGTTGGTGGTGAACTTCTCGGTGAGGTCTTCCCAGGTATCAATGGACCCGGGGTAGAGGCCCTCGAGCCATGTCAATGGCGTGGTGTCCATCATGACAGGGAAGTAGGTGACTTTAGTGTCGTTGGAGCTGTGAGACCAGGATCCCTAGGGCCACTCATTCACGGGATTAAAACTACTCGATAGGGAAGGTTTAATCGGACTACTTTAAACTAGTCGGCTATGGTGCAAGACGGCGTTGTTGATTAGGAAAGACTAGTCGTGTACTGTTAGGATACTCCCCAAAGTACCCTGTTGTAGTACTCCTTATTGTATATGACTAGGATTATGTAACCGACTTGTAACTCTGCTCCCCGGATATATAAGGTGGAGCGAGGACCCCCTCAAAACAAGTCAACTCACGTGCAATACAATCAAGCACACCTGACGTAGGGTATTACGTGGCCCGAACCTGTCTAAATCTTTGTGTTGTTCTTGCAATATCGTTCCTAGAACTCAGCGAGAACCACAAATCTACTTCCTGGGGTACCCCCTAGCAGACGTGCTCGACATAAATCATCGACACTTGGCGCCCACCGTGGGGTGAACTCACTGAAGCTCGACATTAGGCGCGATGGGATCAAGCTTCATCACGGACGACATTGAGGAGGGTGCAACTTTCGTCATCGGCGCGTGGACCTTTGTTTCTGACGGCAAAGGTAACTTCACAAGTTTCCTTGCTGATCATCCAGGGCCATACTCGATGATGGCGTCTCTAAGGGAGCCGCTCCGCGAAACACCTGCCTCGACAACCACTCCGGCGATGATTTCGATCTCGATTCCAACACCTCACAGGAATTCGAGCTTGACTTCAACCCCAACTCTGATTAGGATTACTCCAAACGATATCAGGTACAACTCGCTTCCAAATATGGAAGGGAATGGGAACTCCGAGACGGTTACGCCATTGGACAACCCCTCAAATAAATTCCTACTCAGAGTCCCTAAGGCTGCAGCTACATATCAATAGATCAACAACGCGGAGCAGAGGGAACATGTACTAAAAGTTGACAGTTCAACCGTGGAAGGCAGCAAGGAATCTGAGCCGGCGTTTGAGCCATCAGAGGACGACGAAGACGACGATTTCACGGTTCTACTGAGTGACAACCCTGACAATGTCGCACACTTAACCTGCTGTGCCCACTTCAAGACCGACTACGACCTTGAAGAACCACTCGTGTACCTCCCATCAGGACTCGTAGTAACCAGAACACCAAGAGGACTTGTTGTACACTGGCCTGGCCTGATACCTACCGAAGCCTGTCAAGACAACGAGTCAAGGCTAGCCACAAAGATTCTGGAAGAACTACCCTACCAGGATAGTCAGACAGCTTCCATCACCTCCTCCTCCGACAGCACAGGGAACAACTACTCCAATGCCCCGACCCTATTACTACAGACTTCTCCCGACCCCAGCAGACAAGTCTTCATGGCCGGCTCAGGCGATCAAGGCACCCAATACGATCGTGAGCTGATTGGCGACATCTTCGAAGAAGAACCCACTGCCAATGGAGAATCTGAGGAACAGAGAACCTCAAGACAAACAAGAAACGACAAATGAAAGCAAAGACGTCTTAACGCAGCCATACGTGCTAACACAACTCGAAACCTCACAAGAGATTTCGTGATGGTTGGGGATCAACCGGTGCTCCAGGACACCCCAATGAACATCTCCGTCGCAGCAGAAATTGACAGGTCCATGCCGGAAACACCACAAATAAGGCAGGTCCTGACTCTCCTAGAGACAGCTCGCGAGAACATCAGCACTGGTCCTGCATTAAGCCACCACGCCTCAAGCGGCAGACGTCCTGGAGGCAGACCATCGCACGACCCCGCAACATTGGCCCACCCGAGTTGTGCTCCCCGAGAGCCATCGGGTGGAGCAGCTGGAAAGCAAGCTAACGCGCAAGTCCCCAACGCCAGACCTCAAGATGGCAACAGGCCACGTAACGGGCCCAACCGTGATAGTGACCTCCATTCCCACATCAACGCAAACCGAGATGCCCGCTAGGTAATACAGTCAAGTAGAGCAAACCAGATCAACTTGGAGCTTTGCAGGCGTGAAGAATTCGACCGTCGCTATGGACCACTACCTCATGACCACACTCATGACCGCGATCGCCCTCCACGCGGCCGCGACCGTGACCACCTACGTGATGCAGATCGTCAACCACGCAGTAACGATCCCCAACGAGATAATAATCGCCAATAATCACGGATGCTCGAGGCCTAACAATTCACCAAGCCACAGCTCGGGGCTACCGTCCTCGGTGGAATCAAGAAACACCCCGTGCCTTACTTCCCATAACGCCGTCGGCCCGTCGGTAACCACTGGCAAGCTAGAGACGTACAAGCTACTTAACCAAGACCAGAGCCATAATAGTTCTAGTGGTGGCGATAGGCTCCTAGGTTGCCTCTTTAAGAACCGGACCTTACGGAGAGACACTAGAGCAAAGCACACAGCATATGCTCTAGTTCCCTAAACCATGTTGCTAAAACGCAAGTTTCATCATTAATATTGAAGTGAACCATTATGTCAAGATTATCAATTAAATAATAGTGACAGTAGCTGCGCATAGCAAAGATTCTACCCATATGCAATAATCCCAAGGTAACAAGGATAGGAGTAAACAAACTAGGTACAACCTTAATAGGACATCAATTTAGACACATGCATATGAAAGTAAATGTATGTAAAAAGTGTGTTTAGGTAGCAAGGATTGTCCGTGCTATAACTTGCCTTCCTCGAAGGGCGGCTGCTGCTGCTGCGTGTCCTGCTCCGGAAAGTCCTCCGCGTATTCGAAGTCCAAAGCGAAAGGATCACCGACTGGACACGAATCACCACGCAAACTAATACATGCAAACAAATAATATTCTATTAGAACAGTACACCAAACAGTAGAAACAGTACAAATAAAGCTCTTAGAAATATTCTACGCTTCACTATGAACACATGAGCGCGAAAATCACACTAATCAGAGCTAAAACGAAAAAGATATGGGTTTCCTAAGTTCTAGGGACCTACTGGCAAGTTTTAAAAGTTTCCAGGGACTTATTTGAAGAAAACCAAGGACCTATACGTAAATATGCATTAAAACCCGAGGGCTAACACATAAAATGGGCTTGGCAGGACCGCGGGTTCTATTTTTAAAAAGGACAGGGGGTTATTTGTTAAAAATAGGACCTATCCGTAATTATTTTGTAACAGGAGTGGACCGCGGGTTGATTTGTGAAAAATGCAGGGGCTCTTTAGAAAAATGCGCTTCGCTGACCGGTATGGCCAACTTTGACTCGGGGCGGGGAGCGACGAGGTCCGATAGATCTGATCTGGACGGCTCAGGCACGTTGGGGAAGGATTGGTCAGCGGCGGCGAGCGGGGAGATGGCGGCGCTTCGCCGGAGCAGGAGCTTCCCGGAGCTAGGGAGCTCCATTTGCTCTGAGATTTGGTCCTAGAGGCTCAGGGCGAGTTCATCCTGGGGGCTCATGACGAGGGGGGAGGCGGCAGGGGTGGCCAACGGAGATGACCCGAGGCGGAGGAACTCCGTGGAGGTCTTGTGCTCGTAACAGAGCGAGGGAGGGAGCTAGAGCTGGGTTGGGGTGCTCCTTACCGCGTGGCGAGTCCACCAGAGCGGCCAATTGGGACGGAGCGGCGCCGGAGTGGAGAATCGACGGCGGCCGGCGGACTTGGGGCGGCGGCGCAATGTGACGTGGGAGAGGGGTGATGTGGCTCGGTAGTGCTTGGCGAGGGCTGGATGAGGCTTAGGGGGGTGCGGGGGTCGGCTTTTATAGCCCAGGGAGGCCTAGGCGTCCGTGCCAAGGATTGGGGGGAGGGAATTGGCAGTCGGCGGCGCTTTCCTTGCGGGGAGGAGCTTGCCAAGCACGAGCGAGCCAAGGAAGGAAAGGAGGGGCGACACGAAGCTTCAGGGAGGCTTCACAAGGTGCTTCGCAGGGTCCCACAAGCATGCGGGAGGCTCGGCCGACGGACTTGACATCGGGAGCCATTCGCGCGGCAGAGAAGGAAGGTTGGGGGAGGATACGACAGGTGGGTCCCTCCTGTCGGCCGCTGGAGCGTGGGGGGAGAGGGGGCACGGGGTTGGGTCGTTCTGGCCCGAGGAGTTGTTGCGGCCTCGGCCGGGAAAGAAAAGGGGAGGGAAGGGAGCTGGGCCGAGGAAGGAAAGGAAGGGGGGTGCTGGGCCAGTTTGGGAGAGAAGTTGGGGGAGCATAAGCGAGCCAAGGAAGGAGTTGAGGGGGGAAAAGTGGACTCAGCTTAGAATAACTTTTCTAGGATTCAAACCAATACAAATTAAATTCGCATTTAAACATAATTTAAATTCCAACTTAATTTACTATCAAACAAAACACAGTACAGCAGCATGAATGCAACAAAAATATTTCTACAACTTATATTTGATTTTAATATTCATAAATAATTTATTTAACCTATATTAAATATGAGAAATTCAATAAAAGCAAATTAATTACTAAAAATTTGAAATGGGCCATTTTTGGGTGTTACAGACGATAACAACCGTGATTTCAACCGTGACAACAAAAAGAGCAAGCATGACAACACTGTCGCAGCAGTTGAATGCCCCCCGCGGAAGAAAAACACGGTCTTTATCGACAAAGTGATGAATGAACATTGTCCATATCATCCGAACGGATGACACAAAATGGCCAATTGCTTTCACCTTAAACAGGAATTTGATAAGCAAGGACCAACAAAGACAGACAAAGAGGATGACAAGAAAGATGACAAGGATGACAACAATCATGACAATGGCATAGAATGTCATAGCAGCCCCCTTTGGCGGCGAATCCTTAAAACAATAAAAGCGGGCAAAGAAACTGTCGCTCCGTGAGATCATGGCAATTCAACCAGCCACCCCGACATACCTCAAGTGGTCCGAAATTCCCATCACCTTCTCTAGAAAAGATCAGTGGACCAACTTCGCCAATCCAGGCAGATATCCGTTGGTTTTCGATCCAGTCGTGGTACAAGCCAGACTAACCAAAGTTCTTATAGACGGAGGCAGTGGGCTCAACGTCATCTTTGCTAAGACCTTTACCAAAATGGGACTCAATATCACCAAACACCTAAAGCCCATTGAATCCCCATTCTACGGTATCGTGCCTGGTAACGCGACAATTCCTCTGGGACAAGTCACACTTCCAGTAACCTTCGGCACAGAAGCCAACTTCAGGACAGAGTAATCAAGTTCGAAGTGGCTGACTTTGAGACCTCGTATCATGCGATTCTTGGGCATCCAGCCCTTGCCAGATTCATGGCGATTCTGCACTACGTATATCTTGTTCTCAAAATGCCTGCTCCTAAAGGAGTTCTCTCCCTAAAAGGTGATCTGAAGATTGCTTACGACTGTGATGTGGAAGTAGTATAGTTCGCCGCCACCTCACAAGTTCCTATCCAGATGCTGGAAGTACTCACTCTAGCCAAGAAGTCAAAAAAAGAAGACTTGGAGGTCCCAAGCAAGAAGCCCGCAAGCACAAGTTTCAAGCCTTCTGAAGAAGTACAACTTAAAACTATAGACCTTGAGATGGGCGATTCGTCCAAAACAGCCCTTATAGGGGCTGACTTAGATTGTAAATAGGAAAACGCGCTCGTCAAGTTCCTTCGTGATAATAAAGATATATCTGCATGGAAACCATCTGATATGCCTGGTGTTCCTAGGGAGCTTGCCGAGCACAATTTAAAAGTTGATGAAAAAGCGATGCCTAAAAGGCAACGCCTACGATGTTCTGCTCAGGACAGACGTGACGCGATCAAAGCGGAACTCACCAAACTACTCGCAACAGGATTTGTCAAAGAAGTTTTTCATCCCGAGTGGCTGGCCAATCCAGTCGTGGTCAAAAAGAAAAGCAACAACGAATGGCGAATGTGTGTTGACTATACAGATCTCAACAAACATTGCCCTCCAGACCCCATGTGTCTCCCGCGCATTGATCAAGTCATAGACTCTACTGCTGGATGTGCGCTCTTTTGTTTCCTCGATTTCTACTCAGGATATCATCAGATAGCCCTGAAAAAGGACGACTAGATCAAGACTTCGTTCATTACACCCTTCGGTGCTTACTGCTACACGACAAAGTCATTTAGGTTAAAGAACGCCGGTGCCACATACCAACGGGCCATACAAAAATGCCTGTCATCCTAGATTGGCATTAATGTAGAGGCATATGTTGATGATGTGGTCGTAAAAACAAAAGAACCACAAAACCTCATCGTCGACGTACAAGAAACATTTGATAACCTCAGAACATTTCGTTGGAAGCTAAACCCCACCAAGTGCATCTTTGGTGTTCCCGCAGGGAAACTACTTGGGTTCATTATCAGTCACAGAGGCATCGAGGCTAACCCTTCCAAAATCACAACTATCCTTAACATGGAAGCCCCAAGAAGTATCAAGGACGTACAAAAACTCACTGGCTGCATAGCATCCCTCAATAGATTCATTTCAAGACTCGGAGAGAAGGGAGTTCCTTTCTTCAAACTACTCAAGAACCGAGACCAATTCAGTTGGACAGAAGAAGCACATCAGGCTTTTGAACAACTCAAAGCCTACTTGTCTACACCTCCAGTACTCGTGGCTCCTGCCAAAGATGACCACCTCTATTGATATATTGCGGCTACTACACATCTGGTCAGCACGGTCATCGTGGCTGAGCGGAAAGAGGAAGGCCATGTATTCCCAGCACAGCAGCCAGTATACTACATCAGCGAAGTACTCTTCGATTCCAAAATACGCTACCCTCAAGTACAGAAGTTACTCTATGCGATCTTTATTACTTCAAGGAAGTTAAGGCATTACTTTCAGGCTTTCCACATAACTGTGTTGACCAAATTTCCTTTAGGCGAAATTCTTAGTAATCCTGATGCTACTAGATGGATATATAAATGGAAGGCAGAAATAGCGACATACAACCTTGACTTCGCCTCTCAAACGGCCATCAAGTCACAAACCCTTGGAGACTTCACGGTCGAGTGGATGGAGCTTCAGTACTTCAGAGCAACCACTCGCCCAGAACATTGGATCATGTATTTTGATGGATCGTTAAAACTGGAAGGTGGCGGAGCGGGTGTCCTATTAATATCCCCCAAAGGTGACCAACTCAAGTACGTTTTGCAAATTCTCTTCAAAGTTACCAATAATGAAGCAGAATATGAAGCCATGTTACACGGACTCCGTCTAGCCGCATCCCTTGGTATCAAACGTTTATGCGTATATGGAGATTCCACTGTTGCTATCAATCAAGTTAACAAGGATTGGGACTACTCTAAAGAGACAATGGATGCCTACATCAAAGAAGTCCGTAAACTCGAGCACCACTTCTATGGCCTCGAATTCCATCATGTCGTTCGAGACTATAACGTCGCTGCCGATGCTTTATCCAAGCTAGGTTCAAAACGTGCAGATGTTCCAGCCGAAATGTTCATTCATGAACTACATCAGTCATCCATTAAAGAGCCAGCACTTGAGGAAACCACTCTAGTTCACCCACAACCAGAACTATAGGTTATGGTCATTGACTCCGATTGGATGACTCCATTTATTGAATATCTGAGAGATCATAAACTTCTAGATGAGGAGAAAGAACAAATACGTATCAGACGTAGATCTGCGAACTTTGTAGTGGTGGACAACACACTCTATCGATGTGGGGCTTCAGTCAACGTTCTGATGAAGTGCATCACAACTGACAATGGAAAAGCGCTACTTGAAGAAATTCATGGAGGTGTTTGCGGAAACCATGCAGCCTCCCGCACTTTGGTAGGAAAGGAATACAGAGTTGGTTTCTTCTGGCCATCAGCCAAGGCTGATGCTGAAGAGATCATCAGAAAATGTCAAGGATGTCAATTCTTCGCCAGACAAGCCCATGTCCTGTCTCATGAACTTAACACAATTACGTTATCTTGGCCCTTCGCGTGTTGGGGTCTTGATCTCATGGGCCCCTTAGCTAAAGCCCCGGGCGGTTTCGAGTGGCTTATTGTGGCTATCGACAAATTTACCAAATGGATTGAAGCTCAACCCTTGGTAAACGCGTGGGTAGAAAACTTGATCAAATTCTTTGATGGAATCGTTCAAAGGTTCGGAGTACCACACGAGATCATAACAGACTTGGGATCAGTTTTCACAAGTACAAAATTTCAAAATTAGTGCGAAAAGTACTCAATTGAGACACACTATGCTTCAGTGGGTCATCCACGCGCCAATGGAGAAGTCAAAAAGGCTAATGGCTTATTGCTACAAGGGTTAAAGCCCAGGCTCTACGATCCTTTGAAAAAATACAGTGGCAAATGGGCCAAGGAGTTACCCGCAGTACTTTGGGGTTTACGCACACAGCCCAGCCGTGCAACTGGATAGTCACCATAGTTTTTAGTCTATGGGTCTGAAGCAGTTATACCTGCTGATCTCCTTTGGGAGGTGCCACAACTAGAAAATTACGACGAACAAACCGCCCAGCAAGAAAGGTTTCAAGACGTTGATGGTGTTGAAGAAGCTTGAGTGGCAGCTCTTATCCAGAACACTCATTATCTCGAATGTTTACGGCGATACCACCAACGCTTTGTTCAAACTCGTTATTTCGTCATTGGTGATCTGGTCTTGTGGTGCATGCAAAAGACTGACGGCCTACACACACTTATGTCACGATGGGAGGGGCCTTTTCTCGCCAAACAAGTCATTGGAGTTGGAACATATCGCCTCCAGACTCAAGAAGGAGGAGATCTACCAAATGTGTGGAACATTAAGCACTTGAGGAAATTTTACGCATAAAAAGGGTTTATGTAAAACTTTAATGTACTCTCTGATGATCACAAGACCAATAAAACCATGGTATCCCTGTCAATTAAAAATTGTGGTTCATCTTTTTAACTATATTATGATGAGAGAGACTCTGCGTATAGCCTATTGCTTAAAAAACATAGACTCAGAGTAGTTGTCATTTTTTACAACACAAAACCAAGACTGCTTCTCTTTTTACAAAGCATAAGAGGCACTAAGCCTCAAAAGTCCTGGCAGAGCTACCCCGACTAATACACGGTTATAGGCGATAGTCTCGTTTTCTCGATGCCTTTCCTTCAATGAAAGGTTAAGGTTCTATTCTGCTCTATGTCCATTGCTGACTACATCAGACTTCCTACTTATGCATTACAAGAACTCATGCGAGTTCTGTCTTGATATGCATAGTGTACATTAGTACCGCTTTTTTATGCAGTTAAGCATAAAACTACTTTAAATCATGCCACGGCTCTGCACTAGCAACTGTTGGCACTTCTTACGATCCAATATCAGAATTGAGAATCCAGGTACTGGGGTAAGGAGTGTTTCAGTGGTTTTCCTTATGGCTTAGTAAAATATAGAAATATTCTGCAAGCGCACAGAATCACCGCTGTAGCACTTCACCTGGGAGTATCCCGAGGTATCGTAATTTATATTTCCGCAGGGAAGCTTTGGCAAGATTACTAGTGAACAGATATTCGAGACTATCAGAGAAGGCTACACGACTAGACAAGACAGGGGATAACGGTATTGGATAGGAGTGGATATACCGGACACACAGCTCAAGGGATACTCAGGTAAGGGAGAGAAGAGATAGATAGCTGGGAGGACAACGAGAAGAGATAGAGGATTCCTGGATACTTTATCTACCTATGTCACTCTAGCTTAGAGATACAGCGGCTACAGAGCCAGCACTAGGAGATCTGGGATAACTCTAATGTCTTAGCATCGGGACAAGGGAACCGGTGAACACACAGAAAGGGATGAGAAGGGGTGCCACTATTTCCCAACTGGGGGATCCTACGGACCGGAACTAACGTGATGGGCTATGAAGACCGAAAGGGCTGTCACCACCTCCCGGCTACCACCTCCGTTGCGACGGGAATAAACTAAGGCCACCGACTAGTCTAGGAACCACTCCTACACTAGGCAACGACTACTTACTCTGCTAGCAAGAGCAAGCAACCTTGTCAATACTCTTGGTGACAATTCACCTCCAGTATCAAGCAAGATCGAAGAACCAGCCAAGACAAAGACTTAAACAAGACTACAAGCACTAGAACTATAACTGACTATAGTCTAAACAAGATATATTTGCAACTAGGATAAAGTAGAAGCAACATATAAATGACAAAGGCAAAGTGATAAATATAACTATATTGATAACTCAAAGTCTTGCAAAACGTAAAGGTAAAAGATACAAGAGCTTATACCAGAGCTTCTGAAGATGACTCCGGAACCTCCGAGGCACAGCTCGACTCAACTCTAACTCCCAACTAAACTATCCTAACTCTACTAGAATGAAAGTGGAAATGAGCTCCTTGGCTTGGTGTGTGTTTACAAGTGAGGTAAGGGGTCCTATTTATAGCTGCATAGGACGGTTGGGGCTGGAGTAGCCGCCAAGGGACCAGGGGGGTACACCCTGGGATTTCGGCCGGGGACGTCGGTTCGGCCGAACCCTGGCGTTCGGCCGAACGCAGGATCCACCGCCATCTGCACCAAGGGCCGAGATGCAGTGCTGGGAGTAGGTTTGGCAACTGGGGGCGGTTCGGGCGAACCCCCCAGTTCGGCCGAACTGGGCTGGGAGCCCAGGCCCACCCCCCAGCACCGCCTCTGCTGTGTGGTGCTCCTGGACCGGCCTCTGATGCGTGGGATTGACTTGTGTGGGCCCAGGATGACTTGGCATGGGTCCGGGTTGAGTTGGCGGTCGTCCACTTGTCATATGTTGTGTCCGCTTGGTCATCGGTGATGTGGACGGCTTCCGGCGGCCTGTACGGCTAAGGGGGATAACCGGCTAAACATGTCGTTCGGCCGTTTCTGTCATTTCCGACCCCTATAGCACGTATTTCACAATGTTGTTCCTACAAACATGACACTCACCAAAACTCATGGAACTTTATTAGAAATAAAACCTAAGTACATGGAATGTTGCATATAACCCCGTTTATTCCCGAGTATTGGTGGTCGGATTTGGGCTGTAACGACCGCCAACAAGCTCCCCCAAGCTTAGCTCTTTGCTCGTCCTCGAGCAAATATATAAACTTAGGCTCGGTGGATCAGGAGTTGCTACAATGTCATTTGTTTTGCAGGTAACTTATAAACAACTAGTCTTCAAAAATACTTGAATCATAGGCAAAGTTTCAAATCACCTTTTTACCTATGGGGCTTATAGCAATCTCCTTATCTTGGGCGGTTGAAAGGACACTCAATCACTCAAGTGTATTTGAATCCTCACCAAAGGCTTGTGCCTTCTTTTTCATCCTAACATCTAATATGGCTTTTTGTGTGGCTCAAGGACAAAGGATGAAGGCATGCATGCATCTTATATTTTGCTAAGTCAAAGACCGGATCTCAGAGGAGACAAATCACATCTTAAGATCGAGACGTGCAAGTGTGTGGATATGAGTGGAATGGAATATGGTGGAATGATGGAATGGAATGGGATATGGTGGAATGGAATGGGATATGGTGGAATATGGTGGAACTCCTTGGATGAATTTCCCTCTCCTTGATTTATTTTCGAGAACATGGGCTATCTTTTATTCTTATATTTTTGCCATGCCATTTGGCATGCTTTTCTTTTTCTCTTATTTTTGCCATGCTTCTTTGGCATGCTTTTATTTTTTTTTGCATAGCCCATGTCTCTATCAAGAATATTTGTAGAGGAGAATCATAGAACATGGAGCATTTATTTTTTTTTGTGGATGGATGATGGAAAATGTTTGCTAACTCCCAGTGTAGGAATTGCAAGTGAGAGGTGGTGTGTGTACGTGGGTCTCGATCTTTAAGAATATGAAAGCTTCACTCAAAGGTCACAACAATTTGACAAACCTCACTAAGATTACAAGCAACATATGAGTAGAAATTTTCAACTAAGCTTATCATATGGCTCTGGTAGGTATTTTGACCAATGAGGAACTTGTTTTATTTTGAAAGCATAAATTTCCGAGATTTTCCCCGTACTAAAAGTTGAATAGAACTTAACCAAATTCTCACTATATCAATCCCCACAACAACTTAGACTTGGAATAAAGCATGTGCTCCCACAAAGTTTTCATGATCATTTTTACTGATGCCAAATAACTCAAGCACAGTCTAGCAACTAGTTGAAACAAAGTACTTGCAAAATTAATGACAGAGCAACTATTCATCATTTCCAAGGTGAGAGGCATATGATTCATTCCATGCATAGTTGGGAGTTATTTAATTCAAGGGAAATTTTGTTTAAGGGAAATATTTTTGGTATTTTTATTTGTTTTTGAATGCAACCTATCATGAAGGGAAATGAAAGGGAAATTAAATGATCAAAGTGCTGGATAAATCGGGACATTCCTGGTGGGGGTCCTCCCCCAAGCTTGGACTTTTACTGGTAGGGGTTGAGCCTTGAAAGGTACTGGCTCAGCTGTTCCGCTTGCTCGTGGACGTCGTGCTGGATAGACGCCACCATCCTGCTATTCTCTTGATGGTACTGAGAATGGCGGGCTAGTGTGTCCTGGATCTCTCGGGTACGGTCGTCGATGAGCTCGACTCGGTCGGAGATGTAGGACAACTCCCGGTCGTAGTCGAAGCGTGCGGACTGTGAGTATCCGGGGTAGTATGGCCGGGAGGCACTGTCGTATCCCCCTCCATACTGACTCCCGGACCACTCATAGTCCGTGTCCTGGCCGTAGTCCCAGCGTCCTGAGGTGAAGTAGTTTGGCTCCTGGTGTTGCCTGGAGCCTCCTGCTCCGGACGTCCCAGCGCCGGTGTACATCTCGTAGGTGGCCTCAAAAGCGGAAGTGTGTCGATGCGGCATTTGTGGTGCATCTTCCGGCTCCTGTGAGGTGGCGAGCCCAGCATCACGCCTGGCTCGTCCCCTCGTAACGGGCCCGTCACCTGCAACGCTGTGCCGAGCGGGCTCTCTCCAAGGTGGAGAGTCGTCCGACTCGGTCCTCAACTGAAGAGTTAGTTTCGGCATGGTATACAACCTTAGTGCTGCACAAGGCAAGGGCACTTTAGTTGTATAGCCACGGTAAATCATTGCCAGCGTTGCGTCAGGCGTCCGCCGTATCATGTGGGCTTGCACAAAGTGCTCGGCATCCACGACGGAACGCGCTGTCTCGATGTACGTGAGCCAGGCGCCTTGGAGGACGCCGAGGTGGTTAGCGGGGCGAGTGACTAGAGAAGTCATCGCCATGCCACCCGCACGAGAAATATGAGACAGCCAGTGACCAACCATGTCTTTCACAGGTGAATAGGGAATCTGCTTGACCATGGCAAAAAGAACCCGCAACTCGATGGTGTTGACAGGGCGCAAATCTGCCCGGAGGAATACTGTCATAGACACCCAACGATGCATGAAACGCAAAGTGGGGTTATGTATGCTGTTCGTGCGTGGCGCATGACAGTTGGTATCCCCCGAAATCTTTTTCCAAAATGCCACCCGGTCAAATCTGTTAAGCGCTTTGTTCGGGTCTAAAGAACAACGACTTGAAAACTTGAGACCCGAACTAAAATCCCTCCAAGAGCAGAAGAACTCTTTGTTGAAGAACCGAAAACGAATCCCCCCAGTTTTAGAAACCAAAGTCGAGAGGAATTCAAGGGTGAGTAGGTACGAACCTTCTTCGTTGATGTGCCAGAAATTCTCCCAGCCAATGGCCTGGAAAATTTCCGTGAACTCTACGTCCATCCCCGTATCCCTGAGCAAATCTTTCTCAAACACACGGGTGTGCTCGAACTCCTTCAGCCGAAGCTCGTTGAAGGTGTTCCGCTCCCTTTCTGTTCTAAGGTTGATGTCACTCTCGCTCAAGAGCTGCCTGGCTGGGGGTGTGGCATGGCCTCATCCCGAGCCGGCTGCTCCGTGCTCGTCCGTGTCCATCCGGCTCGAGCCTCGGGACGGAGCTGGGGAACTCCCAGCATCGTCCGATCGTCGACCTAGCCGGGCGGAACGACAGAGCGAAGTGAAGAACTTTGACATGATTCCTGCAAAAAGTTAATGCAACAACAACTACCCGAAGGACTGAATATATATGGTTAGCACAAGAAAATCAAGTCAGTCGTTCGAGATAGTTAGTCGTTCTTGCGGGGATGAAAACCACCACAAAAGGTTAGTCGTTCTTGTGGGTGTCAGTGACCACCACAAAATCATCCAGAAATTCAGCACAAAGTTCACAACAAGAGCAAAATATTTTTGGGATTTTCTAGTGATGCAAGTGAACCAAAACTTGAGCAAGAACTTGGGAAGAACTTGAGCAAGCACTAGAGCAAAGAATTTGAGAGAGAGAGAGAGAGCTCCTATAGAATTTTTTTCAGAGTGGAAGTGCGTGTGAGAGAGCAAGCAAGCATCCCAGCTTTTGTAGGCCGAGGGGGGGCACCTTTGGCCGTTCGGCCGAAGGGCCTGGTTCGCCCAAACCAGGTCTGGTGGCTAGGGCACTCCCATGTGAGTGCTGCCCCTCCTTTGCTTTGATTCCACGCCAAAATGTGTGGCCACAATTCCCAAGGACATTTTTAGTGGATTTTAGTGGTAGGTAAGATGGAAATGTGACATGACCAAAGTGGAACTTAGTGGAGTCACCCCCATGCTGCCATGTTTGTGATAATTGGTGAGTGTGCAGCCATTTTTAGTGGGGTAGACATGTTTGGTTCTGGTTGGTGGTGATGGTAAATAATTGGAGATGTTCTAGAAGTGATGAAAATGATAAAAATTACCAATTACATCCAACCTAGTTAAAATTTTAGCATGTGTCCAATTATTTAAACCAAGCTTGCAAAATTTTCTACTCTCTCTCAAATTAATTACTCAAGTGGTTCATTATTTTGAAAAGGGAAACATGCAAATGCAATTGGAAATTTAAAAATTGGAAGCGAAATATGGGATACATACCGGTTTTCCTCGCGGCGAGAGCTCAGCTTTTAAGTCCGCGAGCGGGACTTCTCCTGTCTTCAGTTGTTCTTGTCATCGTCCGGTCCCGGAGTGGATGACTCGGACGGTGCAACCTTCTTCCGCCACATTTTCTTGTTCTTCTTCTTCGGTGTTGGTGGCGGTGGGATCGGCGTCTCTGGAGAATTCCAGAGGGCTTGTTCTTCCTCGTATTTCTTTACGAGGAAATCCATTTCTTCTGCACTTGTCGGTTTCGTCGGCTCGTTCCATTTGAGCTGCTCACCACCGAGTATTTCCAACTCTCCATTAATGAGAGCCTTAAGGAAACACTCGGCGCTTCTCTGCTCCGGTGTGAGTGGCTCTGTCTTCTTCTCTTCCCGGGGTTGAAACTTGAAGTATGTCAACCTTCCGTCGATACGGAACGAGATTTCTCTCGCATCCATATCGATCCTAGCCCGGGTGGTGTTCAAGAATGGTCGGCCCAACACAAGGGGAAACGAATGCTCATTCCCCGTGTCGAGGACAACAAAGTCCACAGGGACATATCGTCCCCAAATCCGGACCGGTACATTCTCGATCACCCCCTCGGGGTAGCGGATGGTTGAGTCCGCAAGCTGTACCTGGGCAGTAGTAGGTGACAAAGTAGGGTAGCGTAATTTCTTAAATAATATCATAGACATGATGTTTACGCTTGCCCCTAGATCGCAGAGTGCATCATCAATGCGACGTTTCCAGATCGAGCACTGAATGATGGGCACTCCGGGATCTTCCTTCCTATCCGAAGAGGTCTTGATGATTGCCCTTTTTGCAGCTCTCGGCAGGTAGGTCCATCTTGGTGTCAGCACTTGGATACGTGCGACCTTCCCGGCGTGGTTAGTTCGGAAAACACTACGAGACATCTTACCATGCCTGGTAGTGATGGAATTCACTGTCTCGATGAAAGGTTCGGGTTGCCCTGGAATCTTCCCCGATTCAGTGACAGGAACGGCAGCAGCTAACTGAGCGACTTGAGTTTCTATCATTTTATTAAAGCTCAGTTGACTTTTCATAGCAGAAGAAAATGATTCCATCCTAGAGTCTATGCTTTCCAGTGTTTTATCATTATCAACAATCTTTTTATTGATGTTTTCAGTTATTTTCATCTGGCCAAACACAAGATCTCTAAGAGACGGCTGATTATTGAAATTGCTGGAATTGAAATTGTTACCTTGTTGAGGCCTCTCAAAAGGGAGGTTTGGGCGCGGATTCCAGCCTTGGTTGCCGTAGTTGTTCGGTCGGTACCCGTTGTTGTTGGAGTTGTTGACGTAGTGGGCATCGTCTCGCGTTTCGGGGCAGTCATTCCCCGAATGGCCAGTGTTGCCACAGACTTCGCAGGTCATGCGAGCGTCCATGGCTTGCACCATTTCTTGAACAGGGGCCTCCAATTTCTTCATCAAGAGGTCCATCTTGGCAGCGAGCATGTCCAGGGCTTCAACTTGGTGAACTCCTCGGGTCTTTGGTTGAGTCCGGTCGTCGGACCAACCTTTGTTCTCGACCATCTTCTCTATGAGGGCCTTCGCACGACTCTCCTCAAGAGAGAAGAACGAGCCTCCAGCAGCAGCATCCAGGTACTCACGGGCAGAATTTCTCAGCCCGTGAAAGAAAGTTTGGATTATGAACCAACTCTGCATACCATGGTGAGGACAAGCAGAAATATAGTCCTGGAGGCGATCCCATGCCTCCGGGACTGTTTCATCTTTTAACTACTGGAAACTAGCTATTTTGTTCCGGAGGGCGTTGGTTTTCCCAACCGGAAAGAATTTTAGCAAGAACGTGCTAGTGCATTTATCTCAGGTATTTATTGCTTCGTGGTTAGCATAAAACAATTGTTTCGCCTTGCCTAATAATGAGAATGGAAATAAACGAAGGCGAATGGCATCGATACTTACTCTGCGGATGGTGAAGGTGTTGCAAATCTCCAGGAAATGCTGGAGATGAGCATTGGCATCTTCGTGTGGCTTGCCGCAGAATGGGCTAGCATGTACCATGTTGATGAGGGTTGGCTTCAGCTCGAAGCTACCATCTCCGATTGGCGGAGCTGGTTCGACACGTACGTTCTCGCTTGATGGAGCAGAGAACTCACGGATCGTCTTGGTTGCCATCCTCGATGTAGCCTGGTCAACGACGGGAAGGACTGGGTTCGTCGGAAAGAGTTGCTTCTGAGGAGGTACAACACGAGGTCGTACTGTCCTCACAAGTGACTCCGGATTTTCTTCGAAGTTTGACGGTAGTTGGAAACCAGTCATGCACTGCTCTGCTCCACAAGGACCAACGAACAGAGCAAGGATAAACCCACTTGAGTAGTGGTACTCAACTAAGATAGCTCAAGATAAAAGTTCAAAAATAATCTAGCCAAAGACTTCCCCGGCAACGGCGCCAAAAATGCTTGTTGGCACTTCTTATGATCCAATATCAGAATTTAGAATCCTGGTACTGGGGTAAGGAGTGTTTCAGTGGTTTTCCTTATGGCTTAGTAAAATATAGAAATATTCTGCAAGCGCACAGAATCACCGCTGTAGCACTTCACCTGGGAGTATCCCGAGGTATCGTAATTTATATTTCCGCAGGGAAGCTTTGGCAAGATTACTAGTGAACAGATATTCGAGACTATCAGAGAAGGCTACACGACTAGACAAGACAGGGGATAACGGTATTGGATAGGAGTGGATATACCGGACACACAGCTCAAGGGATACTCAGGTAAGGGATAGATAGCTGGGAGGACAACGAGAAGAGATAGAGGACTCCTGGATTCTTTATCTACCTATGTCACTCTAGCTTAGAGATACAGCAGCTACAGAGCCAGCACTAGGAGATCTGGGTTAACTCTAATGTCTTAGCATCGGGACAAGGGAACCGGTGAACACACAGAAAGGGATGAGAAGGGGTGCCACTATTTCCCAACTGGGGGATCCTACGGACCGGAACTAACGTGATGGGCTACGAAGACCGAAAGGGCTGTCACCACCTCCCGGCTACCACCTCCGTTGCGACGGGAATAAACTAAGGCCACCGACTAGTCTAGGAACCACTCCTACACTAGGCAACGACTACTTACTCTGCTAGCAAGAGCAAGCAACCTTGTCAATACTCTTGGTGACAATTCACCTCCAGTATCAAGCAAGATCGAAGAACCAGCCAAGACAAAGACTTAAACAAGACTACAAGCACTAGAACTATAACTGACTATAGTCTAAACAAGATATATTTGCAACTAGGATAAAGTAGAAGCAACATATAAATGACAAAGGCAAAGTGATAAAGATAACTATATTGATAACTCAAAGTCTTGCAAAACGTAAAGGTAAAAGATACAAGAGCTTATACCAGAGCTTCTGAAGACGACTCCGGAACCTCCGAGGCACAGCTCGACTCAACTCTAACTCCCAACTAAACTATCCTAACTCTACTAGAATGAAAGTGGAAATGAGCTCCTTGGCTTGGTGTGTGTTTACAAGTGAGGTAAGGGGTCCTATTTATAGCTGCATAGGACGGTTGGGGCTGGAGTAGCCGCCAAGGGACCAGGGGGGGTACCCCCTGGGATTTCGGCCGGGGACGTCGGTTCGGCCGAACCCTGGCGTTCGGCCGAACGCAGGATCCACCGCCATCTGCACCAAGGGCCGAGATGCAGTGCTAGGAGTTGGTTTGGCAACTGGGGGCGGTTCGGGCGAACCCCCCAGTTCGGCCGAACTGGGCTGGGAGCCCAGGCCCACCCCCCAGCATCGCCTCTGCTGTGTGGTGCTCCTGGACCGGCCTCTGATGCGTGGGATTGAGTTGTGTGGGCCCAGGATGACTTGGCATGGGTCCGGGTTGAGTTGGCGGTCGTCCACTTGTCATATGTTGTGTCCGCTTGGTCATCGGTGATGTGGACGGCTTCCGGCGGCCTGTACGGCTAAGGGGGATAACCAGCTGAACATGTCGTTCGGCCGTTTCTGTCATTTCCGACCCCTATAGCACGTATTTCACAATGTTGTTCCTACAAACATGACACTCACCAAAACTCGTGGAACTTTATTAGAAATAAAACCAAAGTACATGGAATGTTGCATATAACCCCGTTTATTCCCGAGTATTGGTGGTCGGATTTGGGCTGTAACGACCGCCAACAGCAACCGACTATGTCTTAACAGGACTAATATAGGCAAAATCTTTACCACTAGATATTTTTTTAAAATCCTTGATATACAACTACTCTGGAATGGCATGCACCATATCATAAAACTACTACCGTAGTACTCTAGACTTGTTTCAGCAAGTCTACCCAATCTCACTGAGACTATATGGATACTATCTCGACCACAAGCAGTTATACTTGGCGGTCCATAAGCTACTTTTCAAGTAGCACAAATGACATAAAAAATGACTACTTAACAGTAGCCAAAATCATTGATTACTTTTTCAGTATCATAATTTATAGATTACACACACCAAGATTGATCTCTCATTGCTATTCTAAAGAACTGATGAATTCATTAGCCATAGGCTCGGTTTCGGCCACTAGCACTTCATATTGTTCTTTTCTCACGCCAGGAGGCAGATACCTTATCTCCAGCTTGGCTTAAGAGTTATGTGCTTTTACCAAAGCTAAGAGCCTATTGGTGTACTCCTTCTGAGTTCATTTACAAAACTCTGACACTTGCTCTGGCACTCGACATAGCCACTGCAGAAGTGTTTGGTTGTTGGCCTCCGTACCTTCTGGAGTTTTCATCCCCAGAATTGGTTCAACGACTTCTTCCATGAGTTTCTTCTCAGCCAACAATGTGTCTACTTCTTTCTGCTTGGACTGTGTAAGCTTCACAGCTTCCATGGCTTGACTCTCCCAGTCTTGGCGGATCTTTTGTTCTTCAGCAAGTTTCTTCTCGCTTTGTTCCATAGCGCGCTTAAGCTGAGAAATATCATCCGCCTGGGACTATGAAAGCTTGAACCATGCAGCGGCATTATCTTTTTCTTATTTCACAATTTTCTTTAATCCTGTTCCATATCATATGTTGTTACACACAACAAATCAAATGGCGCTATTCAAAGGACATGGGTTACCATATAAAAGAGTACTTACTATTGTTTTCCATCACCAAGTTGATGCACCGGCCGTCCAGCCTGGATCTTTCATCACCAAGAGCTTAGAGTTGCGCATGGAAATTATTGATAGTCTTTTGATGCTCCAGCTGCATTTCTACTCGTTCCTTGAAATAACTAGCCAGATCAGCCTCCAGTTCTTCAATCCGCGCTGCCAGTTTTGCATTGCCCGGTTTCTCAACTATATCCACTAAAGCCTGCAATTATGGCATATTTGTTACCAAATGCCATGCTCTATTGCTTAACAGGATTTAAGCTAAGAGTTTCTACCAGGGCAATTTGAAGATGGTTTCGGAGTTGCGCAGCTTCATCCATTGGTTACTCTACGGCAATGCCAACCTGTCACAGGATTATGTAGTCATTAATCAAACTACTTTCCTTTGCAAATTATATGTTTCTCAAGAGACTACTTACATTTTTCGAAACTTCTTCGCTAGCTACTGAGACATTTACATTGACATTTTTAACTGTCTCGACTTCCCCTGTTCCGCTAGACTACAAATTTTGCAGATTGTAGGTCACTGTTGTTAAAAGGCACTAAATGGAATTCAAATTTAGAGGATTCGATTCGACGAAATTTGCTATCTGGCGTACCTTTGCAATAGAAGGTGTGATCACTTCCGTGGTTGAAGGTGGCGCGACGCTCATGGTTTCTTCAGCTTTGCTTGATGGATCTTCATTGTTCTTGTCAACTTCCATGAGCACCACCGATTTTTGAGCCTCCGTTACAACAGTTGGCTCCTCAACATCCTTTCTACTAGCTTCGGCTTCAGACCTTTCGCCAGTTTTGTCAGTACCGACTAGATTGCCTTGGCGGTCTCTTCAACCTTAGCAACCGTTGATGGATCCTTGGTAATCTCTTCCACTGAAGCAGTTTGTTTCTCTACATCATCGTCTTGTATTGCCTTTATAAAGGCATTGGTTGGAGATCTGTTGAAAGGCAGAAGCAAGATCAAATTTTGACCACCCGATAGCAATACAGCTACTCAACAATGACTAGTGTTATTTCTCTACTTACTCCACGAGAGGTGTCGGGGCAGTCAAAGGCTGGAAACTGAACTTCTTCAGGAGAGGTAGATGCTTTTTTGAACTTGTAGTGCTCCCAGTTGTTCCACTCGTCATTGCACTCGTTGTGGATGAACAGTGTGGCTTGGCGATGCGCTTGGATACCTTGTCTTGCTCGGCAAGTGTGGGGCCAGGATCCCGTGGGCCACTCATCCAAGGAATTAAACGACTCGATATGGAGAGTTTTGATCCGACTGCTTCGGACTAGCCAATTAGGGTATAGGACGGTGTAGTCGATTAATGAAACTACTCGTATTCGAATAGGAGACATGATAGATTACCTTATTGTAATCATCCTTGCTGTATACGAGTAGTTTGTGTAACCGACTTGTAACTCTGCTCCCCGAATATATAAGGAGGATCAGGGACCCCTTCAAAACAACTCAACCACACATACAATATAATCAAACACACAGGACGTAGGGTATTACGCTACTCGCGGCCCAAACCTGTCTAAATCTTTGTGTTATTCGTGTACTGTCGTTCCTAGAAATCGGCGAGACCCACAAATCTACTCTCTAGGGTACCCCCAGTTAGACGTGCTCGACATAAATCATCGACACTTGGCGCCCACCGTGGGGCATCTTGCCGAAAGCTCACCATCAGGGATGATGGGATCAACCGCCCTCAAGATCGCCGACATCGAGGAAGGAGCCACCTTCGTTTTCGGTGCGTGGACCTTCGTCGCCTCAAGCGACGACAGGTTTGCGAGCTACCTTGCGAACAACTCTGGCCCCTACTCGACGACTACTCCCAACTCGATCTCGACTCCGAGTTCGGTCCTAACTCCAAGTTCGCCCAGGATTCTCCAAGTCGAGTCCGGATACAACTCGACTCCAAATATGGAAAGAGCAGGGAACTCCGAGTTGGCCACGCCATCGGACGACCCCCCAGATCAACTCCCGCTCGTACTCTCCAACGTGGCGCCTCCATATAAATAGATGCAGACCACGAAAGCAGGAGGAAGGACGAGTCAGGAGCTTCACTCGAAGGCAGATTGTCTCAACAACCTCGAGTTGGCACCAACGCCATCGAGGGACAACGACGATGATTTCACCATCCTAATAAGTGACGCTCCTGACAACGTCGCGCGCCTATGCCATCACACCCACTTCAACACCAAATTCATGTTGGAAGAACCACTCGTTCGCCTCCCGTCCAGACTAGTCGTAACCAAAGCACCAAGGGGACTCGCCGTTCACTGGCCTGGAGCGATCCTTGCCGACACCTGCCGGGACAACGAGTCAATACTTGCCGCAGTCATCTTGGAAGAACTGCCCTTCCAAGACGGCAAGACTGCGTCGCTCACCACTTCAACTGAAAGCTCGAGTGACAACTTCTCAGCCACCCAGATCATCCTCTCCCTCAGCGAGCAAGACCCAGGTCGTCAAGTGTTCATGGCTGGCAATGAGGGCCAAGGCACCCAATATGATCGCGAGCTGATCACCGACATATCAGAAGAGGAACGCACTGCTGACGGAGAAACAGAGGAGCAAAAGACTTCGCGCCAAGCAAGGAACGCCAAGCGCAAGCAGAGGCGTATCAACGCCGCTATACGTGCCAACGCCATCCGAAACCTTACACAGGATTTCGACATGGTTGGGGACCATCTAGTATCTCGGGACGCGCCACTAAACATCTTCGTCACGGCGGAACTTGTCAGGGCCATGCCCGACACTCCTGCCGTCAGACAAGTACTCACGCTCCTCGATACAGCTCACAAGGCTACAAACCAAGCAAATCCTAGCCACCACACATCGGGTACCAGGCGCTCGGGTGCTGGGAGGCCTCCTCAACACGAAGCATCAACCGCTACTACCGGGGGACACAGATGTGACCGAGATGCTGATCGCGGCCACAAGCAAGGGAGAGGGCGCGGTCACAACCAAGATGGTGCAAGGCCACGAGATCGAGACCTTCGCAACACCATTAATGACAACCGCGATGCTCGCTCTGTCATCCAGTCGAGCCGACAGCTTCGCGTGGAATCTGAACTACGTCGTCGCGCAGAGTATGACCGCAACTATGTGCCTCCATCCCATCATAACTATAGAAACCGACCATGCGATCAAGAACGCCATCGTGACCGTCATCAAGAGCGCCGCAACGATCGTCAGCGTCACCAAGAGTCATCAAATCATGACGATCGAGCACGCCAGAATCACAATCGTGGACGACAATACGACTCCGATCACAGCACCTCCAGCCACTGGAGCGATCGTTCACCAAGCGACAAATACGACGGCTTTCCAGCCTTCTCCAGGCGCATAAAAGAAATCCAGTGTCCAAGCAAGTTCAAACCAACTGGAATTGAAAAGTTCACGGGAAAGCAAGACCCTGAACAATGGCTTAGAATCTACTCTACTGCCATTCAGATGCGTGTGGGTTCCAACAACATAAAAGTCAGTTACTTTCCCGTCATGTTAGATACCACGCCCCTGACATGGCTTGAGGGCCTCCGCCCCGGGTCCATCGACTCCTGGGATGATCTCACCAGGAAATTCATTGCCAACTTCCAGGGAACCTGGGCTCGGCCCAGAACCCGCTATGAACTGGCAGCTTGGAAGCAAGAAAAAGGGGAGACTCTGCGCAAATACATCAAGAGATTCTTTGATAAAAGAGCTACAATCGTGGATATCTCCGATTGAGAAGTAATCGACTGCTTTCACGACGGCCTCTACACCCAGGAATTACACCACGAGTTCGGCCGACGCCGCCCAGAAAACATCAGCGAGCTACGATGCATCGTCGCTGAGTGGGCAGACCAAGATGACCGCGAGCAGGAACGCTTTGGCAGGCATCGCGACAACAACACCAACAACCACAACAAAGATAATGGTGACCGACGTAATGATCGCTCAAACAACCGGGATGTCAACCACGACAATAGGAAGCGCTAGCCAGACAACATAGTGGCGGCAGTCCAGCGCCCTAGTCGCAAGACTCGTTCAGTGGCAGATGTCATGAACGGTCCTTGCCCATATCATCCCAGTGGCAAGCATACAATGGCAAAATGTTTCCACCTGAAGCAGGAGTTTGATAAGCAAACACCAGAAGCGCCCAAAATTGACAAGAAAAAGGAAGATAAAGATGATAAAGAACCCGTCAATGACTTCCCAAACGTCGAGAATGTCGTAGTCGTGCTATTCAGTGGAGAAACATCGAACCAATCGAACCGCGCCAAGAAGCTAACCTTGCGAGAGATCATGGCAATAGAGTCTGCTACTCCAACATACTTGAAGTGGTCGGAAATTCCCATCACGTTTTCTAGAATGGATCAATGGACCAACTTCGCAAATCCCGGGAGATATCCCCTAGTCCTAAATCCAGTTGGGCTCAACGTCATCTTCACAAACACGTTCAAGAAGATGGGCCTAGACATTACAAAATACCTCAAGCCTACAGATTCCCCATTCTAAGGCATTGTTCAAGGCAATGCAGCAATCCCTTTGGGCCAAGTCACACTCCCAGTCACCTTCGAGACGGAAGCAAACTTCAGGACCGAGTACATCATGTTCGAGGTGGCAGACTTCGAGACTTCATATCACACAATCATTGGGCGACCAGCCCTCGCCAAATTTATGGCGATTCTGCACTACGTATACCTGGTTCTCAAGATGCCTGCTCCTAAAGGAGTACTTTCCCTAAAGGGAGACCTAAAGATCTCGTACGATTGCGATGTTGAAGCAGTACAATTCGCCGCCACCTCACAAGTCCCTACCTAGATGCTGGAAGTACAAGCCTTGGCCAAGAAGTCGAAGGAAGACGACTTAGAAGTGCCCAGCAAAAAGTCGGCAAGTACCAGCTTCAAGCCCTCGGAAGAAGTGCAGCTCAAAACTGTAGATCTTGGGACGGGCGATCCGTCCAAAACTGCCCTTATAGGGGCAGATTTACACTATAAATAGGAAGACGCGCTCGTCAAGTTCCTCCGTGATAATAAAGATATATTCACTTGGAAACCATTAGATATGTTTGGTGTTCCTAGGGAACTTGTCGAGCACAAATTAAACATTGACAAGAACGCAAAACCCAAAAAACAGTGCCTCCAGCGATTTGTACAAGACAGACGTGAAGCAATAAAAGACGAACTCGCCAAACTACTCGCCGCAGGCTTCATCAAAGAAGTCTTCCATCCGGAGTGGTTAGCCAATCCAGTGTTAGTTCGAAAGAAGAACAACAACGAGCGGCGGATGTGTGTCAACTACACAAACTTGAACAAGCACTGTCCAAAAGACCCCATGGGACTCCCACGCATTGATCAAGTCATGGACTCCACCGCGGGATGCGCTCTGCTCTGTTTTCTGGACTGCTACTCAGGATACCATCAGATAGCATTGAAGAAAGAAGATCAGATCAAGACATCTTTCATCACCCCTTTCAGTGCTTACTGCTATATAATTATGTCTTTTGGACTTAAGAATGCAGGCGCCACATATCACTGAGGAATACAAACGTGTCTATCCAAACAAATTGGGCACAATGTAGAGGCATATGTTGATGATCTGGTCGTCAAAACAAGGCAGTCAGAACATCTCATCAATGATCTACAAGAGACCTTTGACAACCTTAGAACATTCCATTGGAAACTAAACCCAACCAAATGTGTCTTCGGTGTTCCGTCAGGGAAACTTTTGGGGTTCATGGTCAGCAACAGGGGTATCGAAGCCAATCCGGCAAAGATCTCGGCAATCCTTACATTAGAAACACCAAAGAATATAAAAGATGTCTAGAAGCTGACAGGATGCATCGCGGCCTTAAACAGGTTCATCTCAAGACTTGGGGAAAATGGTCTCCCTTTCTTCAAACTGCTTAAAAAGTAGGATAAGTTCTCGTGGATGAAAGAAGCACACACGACATTCGAAGAACTCAAAACATACTTATCTACTCCACCAGTACTTACACCACCTAGGAAGGGTGATCATCTCTACTTATACATTGCAGCTATAACCCATGTGGTCAATACTGTAATGGTAGTCGAAAGACAAGAGGACGACCATGTATTCCCAGTACATAGGCCAATTTACTACATCAGCGAAGTACTCTCCGAATCCAAAAATTACTCTACTCTATCTTCATCACATCCCGGAACTTACGACATTATTTCCAAGCTTTCCACATCACAGTCGTAACTAAATTTCCACTAGGCGACATCCTCAATAATCCA
This sequence comes from Echinochloa phyllopogon, assembly GCA_033239725.1. NCBI lineage: Eukaryota > Viridiplantae > Streptophyta > Magnoliopsida > Poales > Poaceae > Echinochloa > Echinochloa phyllopogon. Next base: position 7,906,658 of record BTCW01000016.1, on the reverse strand, counting down.
GACACAACAGGTCGCATCTGCAAGTGGAAGGCCGAAATTGGAGCGTACCACCTTGACTTCACATATCAAACAGCCATCCAGTCCCAGGCTCTTGCTGATTTCACAGTCGAATGGACAGAAATTCAAAACTCTACGACAACTACTCGCCCTGAGCACTGGATCATGTACTTTGATGGGTCACATAAACTTGAAGGAGGAGGTGCAGGTGTACTTCTCATATCTCCTAAAGGAGATCAACTCAAGTACGTTCTACAAATTTTGTTTCAGGTCACCAACAATGAAGCAGAGTATGAGGCTATGTTGCACGGGCTCTGCCTGGCAGCATCACTTGGTATCAAGAGACTCATCGTCTATGGCGATTCGGTTGTCGCCATTAACCAAGTTAACAAAGACTGGGATGCTTCTAAAGAGACGATGGATGCCTATGTCAAAGAGGTTCATAAATTGGAATGAAACTTTCTTAGCCTGGAGATGCCCTGTCAAAACTTGGCCGAAGTCCCAGCAGAAATATTTGTCCAAGAACTACTTCAGCCATCCATTAAAGAGCCGGCATGAGATGAAACCACCCAACTCCAGTCCCAGCCAGAAACACAGATCATGGTAATTGACACCGACTGGATGACTCCCTTCATCGAGTACTTGAAAGATCATAAATTGCCAAAGCAGAAGCCAGAGCAAATACGTATTCAACGACGAGCTGCTAACTACGTGGTAGTGGACAATGTACTCTATAGGCGTGGGGCTTCGGCCAACGTCTTGATGAAATGCATCACAATTGATCAAGGAACAGTCCTAGTACAAGAAATTCACAGCGGTGTATGTGGTAATCATGTCGCTTCACGAACCTTGGTCGGTAAAGCTTATAGAGCGGGTTTCTTCTGGCCCACAGCCAAAGCCAATGCAGAGGACATTGTAAAAAAGTGTCAAGGTTGTCAGTTCTTCGCTCGACAAGCTGATATCCCAGCACACGACCTCAATACTATCCCACTATCATGGCCTTTCGCATGTTGGGGTTTGACCTCGTCGGTCCGCTCACCAAAGCTCCAGGTGGATTCGAGTGGCTTGTCGTAGCCATAGATAAATTCACTAAGTGGATTGAAGCAGTACCCTTAGTGAATGCCAAAGCCGGTAATTTGATAAATTCTTCGATGGTATCGTCCAGAGATTTGGAGTTCCTCACAACATCATCACAGACCTAGGCTCTGTATTCACCAGTGAAGAATTCCAAGACTATTGCGACAGGTACTCGATTGAGATACATTATGCTTCAGTTGCTCATCCTCGTGCCAATGGACAGGTTGAAAAAGCGAATGGCTTGTTACCACAAGGGTTAAAACCCAAATTGTATGAGCCTTTGAAGAAATACGGCGGTAAATGGGCAAAAGAGTTTCCCGCGGTGCTTTGGGGGCTACGCACCCAGCCCAGCAGGGCTACCGGACAGTCACCATATTTCCTGGTGTATGGCTCCGAAGCAGTTCTGCCTGCTAATCTCTTGTGGGAAGCTCCGTGTCTGGAGAACTATGATGAACAACTCGCTCATCAAGAAAGATTTCAGGATGTCGATGGCGTCGAGGAAGTTCGAGTAGCAGCTCTTATCCAGAACACGCGTTATCTCCAAGGATTGCGCCGCTTTCATCAGGGCTCTATCCAACCTCGATCCTTTACCATAGGAGACTTGGTACTATGTTGAATTCAAAAGCCTAACAGGTTGCACAAGCTTATGTCTCGATGGGAAGGTCCCTTTCTCGTAAAACAAGTCATTGGACCAGGTACATATCAATTGCAAACCCCAAAAGGAGAGGAATTGCCAAATGTATGGAACGTAGAGCATGTCTGCAAATTCTACCCGTAACACAGGACATTGTATACGAGTCGATGTAAACAACTTTTGATTACAAATCAATAAAGTTATCCTTTTCCGCCATCTACAAGTTGTGGCATCTTTTATCTCATTAGAGAAAACTCTACCGTAGGCATATCGACACTAGTCGTAGCATGGTACTCGGGTACTCTTCTACCCTCACTCAAAAGAAACCAAGTACCTTTTAAAAGGAGGTATAAAAAACCTAAAAATCATGGATGAGTTACCCTCACCTATATATGGTCGAAGGCGATAATCTCGTTTCTTTTGATTGTTTGGCTTTCTCAATGGAAGCTTCGGGAATTAGTGTTGTACCAACTGCACTCATTTTCCTAAAAATGTCACCTAAAGTTGCTCAAAGTACTAACAAGTACAAAATATTCATGCGTATGTGCATAACTTTTTCTCCTTGCATTAGCAAAATTGCTAGGCCTTAACAAGGCTTGATACAACTATTTCTATTCTACATAGCCTAGTTGTGAACCTTACACGACCACTGGACTACTTAAACAGTAGCAATTTATCAACACTACCCGTAGTACTTTGCGTTCGCATAAACCACTCAAAAGATACTACTTAACTAGTAGTATTTCATAACGACTACTTTACACAAGTAGCAAAGGTTATATACAGGACAAGCATTTAATATGGCTTCCAAAGCAAAGTGTTCAAACGAGTACTTAAAATTACAACTCAGAACTACTCTAATGAATCAATAAAAGTATCTGCTATTGGTTATGTTTCCTTCACCAGAGCTTCGAATCCCTCGATGTCTACTCCTTCCGGTAGCTCCACGACTTCGAGCTTGGCGTTTGGATTGTCCGCTTTCACCATTGCCGGCAGCTGATTATACACTCCTTCATGGTACTCTTGCAAAAGTCGGTAATCTGCCCAGGTACCGCGCTTATCCACTCCAGGATTGACTAGTTCGCAGCAGCAACACCTTCAGGCGTTACCATCTCAATGATGGGAAGAACTACTTCTTCTATGGCTTTTTTCTCGGCCTGGAAATCCTCCACTTCTTGCTGTTTAGCTTGTTGGCCAGCCAAAGCCCTAGCGCAAGACTGTTCCATGTCGACATAGATTTGATGCTTCTTGGCAAATTTCTCGCTAAGATCTTTGAGTTCTTTCTCCAAGCGGGCACAGTCTTCGGTCTTTGATTGCGTCAGGTTGTACCATGATGTACTGCTACTCTGCTATTCATCCAATTCTTTCTTCAACCCTACAGAAACAAGACAAGTCTATGATCATACTTCATATGACTAAATTAATGGTTAAGTGTACAACACTGGCTTCACTTGCTCGGTTATGAGTGTCTAATCGAGATTTCTCATCTCCCATTCCTTCGAGTTGTTTATGTAAGCGAGAAATCAGGTTTTGACCATCAACTCGGGCTTTTTCCCGCGCCTCATAGGCAGCCGCAAGATCTTCTTCGAGTTCCTTTATCCGGGACTCTAGGCTTGCATCTTTGGTTTTCTCCAACTTATCTACCAGTGCCTGCATTTGACTTCAGTTGATAATTATTCTATTAACTACTCGTTACTAAGCTTTTCTCTTACCAAAGTGGCTTCCAAATGTTGTTTCAATAGCATTGCCTCATTATCAGGTTCTTCTACTAATAGTTGATCCTGCATTCAATATTATGATCATTAACAGATTCATATGGCATGGATACTACTCAAAAGGGCAAATCCTTTCCTAGTATTACTTACTGGTGTGGAAGTTTCTCCCTGTTGTGGTGGAGTACTTTCTTCAATAATAACGTTGGTGACTTCTTCAGTCTCCATATCAACCTTCATGATTTTTACAAGTATTATTCATATAGAATTCAAGGATAAATTCAAAGCAAGTGCGATATAACTTAAGAATTCATATAGAATTCATATAGAATTCAAGGATAAATTCAAAGCAAGTACCTTCCAAAAGAATATATAGAAAGAACTTAAGTGGCATATTTAGTACCAAATACAATAAACTTAGCATTATTAATCCTTTATTCAATTTCAACATCCAAGTAGATGCTAACTTGTCTTTCCATTGAATCGTAAGTTCTATGGAAATTATATCTCGCCGGTACCATGGAAAGTTTCAATATCTACAGGTATTTTAGATTTGACAAATAAAGTAGATACACATATTTACATTGCCCATAAAGTTTACACGCTGAAATAAATCTTAGAATGATTTTCATAATGCAGAAAAAACCTTTCTTTCAAAAATGTTCTCCATTCATTTCTTATAGATGATAGGAATTTTTAGGGATGCTTTGCATGGCCTTATGAGAATCTTTCTCATTAGCACCTGTTGACACCAATATTTGTCACGCGCTAGTGCTAGAGGAGGGATGAAGCCGATGCCAATGAATACACTGCCTACTCGATGTAGAGTCCAGCGTGAAAAGTAGATCACGAAAAGCTAGCGCCGCCGCCCCTTCCACACCCACGGCGCCTCGTCGCCGTCGGAGCTCGCCTCCGGAAGCCCGTGCGGCAGCTAGGATGACGGCGGCAAGGCCACCCGAGTGGATCTCGAGCGCATGGAGGTGGATCTGGAGCCTCGGCGGCAAGAATGGCGGCCGGACAGGGCCGGCGGCGGATACCCTATGGCGGCCGACGCGTGGAAGGAGGCCGGTGTGAGAGGCGCGGACAACCAGCGGTGGGCGGCAGACGGCAGACAGTGCAGCCAGCAGCGGGCGTAGCCGGATCCGGCAACGACGGCGGCCGGCGGCGGGGACCGGGTGCGCGGGCAGGAGGCCGCGCATGGAGGTCGACCACAAGCAACGGCGGCGGGGAAACAGTTGCGAGCGTCGACAGCGGTGGCTGGGTGCGCCGGCCCAGCAGCGGCCGGCGGCCGGGGCGCGGAGGCGGGTCTGCCCGTGGATGAGCGCCTGCAGGGGAAGGCGGCCCAGCAGCACCGTGTGCAGGCCCAGTCGGCACAGCAGCGCGCGGCCCAGCAGGCTTGCCCCATGGAATGTGGTGGAGGCGTTGTTCGGGTGGGGTGGCCGTGGCAGAGTGGTGCCGATTTGCTGCGCTGTGTGCGTGTAGTAAGGGTTGGAATGCTCCGGGCGAAAGCCTCGCTGGTATCATGCTGGCAGAATTGTGGCAGTGTTCTCGGACGTCGCTTTCCCTCTTTTGGGCGTCATTGTGGAGCTACAACCCTGCTGCACGAGGTCTCTGGGTGAAAACCCTGTCCATCTTGGACGAGCGACGGTGGCACCAGTGGTGTCATGCCCTCCTTGAAGGCGTCGTCTCTAGAGATCCCACTCGCTTAGTAGCATGGTGGTCGCTTTAATCTGTGATGACTGCAAGCATTGTGGCAACGAAATGGAAGGCGAGTCCACTAGGTCCATCATTGGTTAAGGTTACACAACGATTAGCATACTGGACACGGCGGCGTTCGTTCATCAAGACACCAGGGTTGATCTTATTCATCTATGATCCAATTCTACACCGATTGATGTTGTCAGATATCTTTAATGACCTCATGGGTTTGGGATTTGTGCCAACGTTATTTAAAGCTGGTTAACTGGAGCCGTAAGAAGATGACGAGCTTGATAGTGGCAGCTCTAAGTGAATTAAGCGTTAGGTGCATGAAATACCACCGTTGGCATATGCTTTTGGTCGCAGAAGATGTGTCAGGACGTTGGACAGGACTTTTTGGTGCTGGTGGTTTCGAGCCCGTGGTTTATGCTAGACCTGACGCCTTTTTGTTGTGGTGGTAGTCATTTGGAGGTAGTTACTTTGCCGCAGGATAGATGCTCATTTTTTTCTATGCTCCTTTTTTCTAGGCCCGTGTGCTATTAGGAATGGAGCTTTTCGCTTATGTAATAATGATAGTTGTATGCACCTTTTGGATGCAGAGGCTGGAATATCAATATATTCCCTTTTCTAAAAAAAGGACCGAATGGATTTGAAAACCGATGGTCGATGAATACAAAGAAGAGCCAATGGGTTTGTAACTTGACAGATCCAAGACTTCGCATTATGGGAAAAATCATGATGTCATCGAGGGATGTAGACAGAGTCCGACTCAATGTTGTTTTTGTAAATATAGTAGTTTATTTCTTCTTTTGTCAAGTTTGTAAGAAACCATAATCGACAAGGAATCTTTCATTTAGGTATAAATATGTAACGAAGGGATCTTTTCTCATCTTTTTGCCAAAATCCTAGGAGTTAGAAGTAATGTAGCTTTTCTCGACGAGTTCTTCAATTAGGGTTGCATCATCTTTGACCCCTCCTTCCCAATTTGCTTGTAAGTAGCGATAGTGATCGAAACTGTTAGATTCAAGTTATAACACCCTAGAACAACAGCAACATTCTGAGGCATTACCACACTATACTACAATTGCTAGAAGAATTAAAAGAGAGAAAACACAACACAATATGCGGAAGCAACATAAACCACCTAGATAAAACAAGAGACAAGACTTCGCGTCCAATCAATTTTATTACACAATACGTTCGTCCAAAACATTTATGGAGAGAAGTATGTGCACACGTGCTGCTAATCCCATCCCACGACACACCATCCAAACTCAAGAACCCGCGGAGGGGGAAAAGCGTATGAGATTTATGAAAAACCTTGTCAAGTAAACTACTTCAACCGAGTTATTTAAATCACAAATGATTAAGCATAAATTTAATAATAGAGGCACAAAAAACTCAACATATTGAAACAATATATAACTTTAAATAGTAAAGTAAATGACAGATACTTCGTATCGTATCGATACTTTATAATTGTTGATGCGATAGTGCAGTGTAATGCATGACTTTGCCTTTACCTAGACATCCCAAGGATGGAAGTGAGGGCTGCAACCACATTGTTATATCTCAACGTGCTTCGCTCTACCGGTAGTTACCGCATCAATCTAGCTACAGTTTCTTCATATGCATATACAACATGATGACACAAATGCAAGATTGCAATGCATGAACTTCATATACTTCGATAATCAAAACTTCAAAAGTAAAACCACAAGTGGACACATAATACTTCGATATAGAAATCAATTTCAGATCATATGACTAATGTGAGGTACTGAAATTAAGTGGAGGCAATTAAAACAATAAAGTTAAAGCATGTGGACCACAACGTCATGCTTACTTGCCTTCTCTAGAGGTCAAACTATGAGCTTATTTGACTGATGAAGTGGTCCTTCAATGAAGCCGACTAGTCGGAACTTCTGTCCGACTAATTCGTCGTCATAGAGGACCGGTTGCCGAAGTTGTCGGCGCACCAGCGTAGTAGTACACGTTTGGAGTCCGAATCGAACTACAAGTCGTGGCCGTAGTTGATGAACTTGAATCAGAGTCGAAGCAGAGGACAGACTCGAAGTCGAGGTCGCCGCCGAGAGTTGTTTCTTGTTGAGTTGGGCGACGAGGTCGTGAAGCAACTTTAGTGGAGTCGCCATTATCGAGGCGGGGCCTGGGTAGTCCGCAAGGTAGCTTGCGAATATGTCCTTGCCTAGGGCTATGAAGGTCCAAGCGTCGAAGACGAAAGTCACGCCTTCCTCGATGTCACGGGTGAGGATGGTTGATCCCATCGCGCCTGTCATCGAGCTTGTATGAGTTGCCCCATGGTGGGCATCAGATGTCAATGTTTAACGACCGAGTACCTGTCTAGGGTACCTCAGAGAGTAGTATCGTCGGTCTCGCCGAGTTCTAGGAATGATGGTGCACACATGAGACAAAGATTTAGACAGGTTCGGGCCGCAATGTGCGTAATACCCTACATCTTGTATGTTGTATTGTCTTGCATATGAGTTGCGTTATAGTCTAGTTTATGGTCTATCGAACTAGGGACCCCTGCCCTCCTTTATATATCCCAGGGGGCAAGGTTACATGGATAGTCTTCTAGTTGGTTACAATGTGGAAGACCTAGTAGGATTACACGAGTAGTTCTAAAATAGGACTCGGTCTTCTTTCTTGAGGGTATCTGGGGTTCCATATCCCACAGGTCCCTAGCTCGGTAAGAGACTATTACAGACAATACAATATGCAATCCTCCATACAGGACGTAGGGTATTACGCTACACTGGCGGCCCGAACCTGTCTAAATTGTGTCTTGTGTCCTCGCGTTAACCATCAAGTTTCAGGTTCGGCGATCCCCACAAACTCACTGCCCTGGGATACACCTAGGCAGATATGCCGGTGGTAAAACATCGACGAAGTCCCATACCCCTCATGAGAGGTTGAGATCGAGGTCAACCCTGAGGTTGGGGTCGAGCTGCAGCCCCAGCTCTAGGGAGCATGCATCCAACCCATCCTAGGATGACTAGTCGTGGGTGTATGGCCCCTTCCATAGCGGGGAGGTGACTAAGGCAGGTAGCACAGGATTTCCTCCATGTCCACAGTGCAAAGCATGCGGTGCGGTCATGGACGAGCATCCACCATAGTCCCTCACGTCATGGCCGTCGCCTTGGGTTCCCTATGTAAGATTTGGTGATAGTGTGGGGGTGTGTATGTCACGTGAGTGTGGCGCACCTTCATTGCTTTGGGCCAACTCGCCGTTCTTGCTCCTCGTGCGATGGTCTCGGTACGCCCCCTCCGGCCCCGGGCGAGGGGGTCGTGGAGTAGCCGTGTGTCCTCACCCGACAATGAGGTCGGGGCGTCGGGCCGCTGGCTCTCGGGCGGGCTGTGCGCTCAACTCCCTTTGCTGGGCTGCGCATTGTTGGGCTGTGTGGCTGATGCCCGTCCATGTACTCAGAGGTACGGTTCTGTGCCAATACTCCGGGTATAGATACACATCAGAATAGTTTCAACATAATGAGTCCAAGACATGCATAAAAGAAGCTTATACACCTATTACTGTTTGTCTGGCCTACACCTTCAAATGGCCATAAATACGTTTCGACCACAAAAATGATAAGAAGCATGATTGCATAGATGGAATTGACCAGTAGACCAAATCAAGTCATAGCTGAACTTAATTATCTCAGTAAAATATGGTAAATGTCCCTATTTGGAGGTCAAACAGTAAGCAATAATTGTGATGTATTTGGTGGGAGTGGCATGTTTCAAACAGTAAGCAATAATGGCTCAAGATGTTTACAATTTTCAAGGTAGCGTTGAAAAATATATTTTTGTTAAAGTTGTTTTAAAAGATACAGTCTGGCATGAAAATGAAGTTTTTGAAACTAGTTTATAAAAATTATTTTGTGAAACTGTTGACACCGGATTTTGTCAGTAATCAACGGTTGATCTGTATTGGCATGAATCATGATCAAGTTGGTGAAGTCACGTGGGAAGAGAAAAAAAAGCAGCGTGATTATCACTATGGCCAGATTATTTTATTGATGCCATTAAAATAGTCATGTCCTAATTAGTTTAGGTAAGTTTGAAGTGCACGTGAGGTCTGAGCCGCCCCTATAAATATAAAGGGACACCGTCATTGTAATTATCATCACTCATCAATCAAAACAATTATTTTCTCAAGTACCTTTACCTTTTTGTACCGGCGACTTCGGCTTAGTTGCGGTAGATTTTTTTCTTTTTCTCTACAAATCCTTCGATCCAAGCAAAAGGCTACATCGCTTGATCTCCGGCTTGCTGGTAAGTTCTTTTGTCAACTTTTACCTAGTATTCTCTAGGCTTTAACTACTAGGCGCATCGCTGTGGTTTCGTCTAGATCTCCTAAGAGTTATCGTACTGGCTAGATTATAGGTTTTAGTGTATCGCTTTTATCTTGATCTAGTTGTTACTCCAATTTATCAAATATGTGTAGATCTAGTTAGGATTGTCGTTTTAGGATTTCTTGATCTGTTTCTATCTTCGTTCACCAGTTATCAATAATTGCTAGTCCTTGATAGATTATTTATTTAATTATGTTAGGTTTTAGGTTTTATCACAATTTATCCGGTCTATTTACAACCTCTTTGTCGGTTTCAAGCTTTTAAGCGCATAGCCGATCTAGACTTGGATTCAAACTTTAAACTACACATCGGCTGATTCAAGCTGATACGACTCCAAGAGGACAGTTTCAGAATCATAGCTGATCTGCAAAATTTATTTCTTGTTAATTACAAGTCAAATTGACTGGCATGTCCTGAACCTCAAGATTACCGTCTTGCACTGCTGGAAAAACTCTTATCAGTACCGGTCAGGGAACCCTGTTAGTATCGGTTCCCTGATCGGTACATGCTGGCTGGCACATTAGTGCCGGCCATTTAGTACCGGCTGGGCTGCCCGGTACTAACGGGCGCAATTTAGTCGCGCCCAAAAAAAAGAAAAAAATATTTTGGACCACTAGGAGGGTGGTACACGCGCGCAAGTCGCAAGTCACAAGTCACGCGTAAATGCGCATGCGCGGCCGCGAGGACTCCAGCCTTGCGCATTGCTTCCTTACCATCCCACCTCTCCCTCACATGTGACTGAGTGTGAAATTCTTTCCTTTTAAAATAACCCGTGGAGGACGATTTAGTACCAGCTTGTACCACCAGCCGGTACTAAATGGCTCACTTTAGCACCGGTATTAATGTGCGTGCCACTTTAACACCAGCCGGTACGAAAATGCGACTTTTAGTACCGGCTGGTAACGTACCAGCCGGTACTAAAGTGGCTCCCGGGGCCTTCCAAGTTTAGATCCGGTACTAAAATGGTTCCCCACCACTTTGTACTGGGTGTTTTTATGGCCAGTACTAAATGCAAGCGATAAATGTGAGTTTTTGTAGTAGTGTCATCATCGAAGTGAAGCAAATCTCCGAGGCTGATCGTATGTTCACGTAGATTATCATCACCGACTTTTTGCGTTAACAAAAACTTATCTTTTGATGTAGTTCTGCCAAACTTACTTTGTTTTGTGAAACTGATTTTTTTTAAATATTGTTTTGTCAATCTTATTTTTTGTAAAATGTAGTTTTGCAAAACATATTTTTACAATGTAGTTTTTGATAGATTCTTCAAGTTGGGCTGTTTTATGAAATTTATGTTGGAATCTTGAAGCCTGTGAAACACTTAAAGTTGTCTGTTTTGAATAATAGTTGAACAGTGAATTAGTTCATATATGTGTAATTTTGAATAGATATTGTTTTCTTGGTTCAGACTACAGGAATACAGAAAGATTATACCCCCAAAAGTCAAAAGATGCCTGGAGCTAATACATACGAAAGTTTTGACTGGGACGTCTGCTTTGAGTTAATGGAAATAAATTGAAAGCAAAAGTTTGAACAGACCGTACCTCAATGGGATGGGCATCGTTGAATGCTATTATATCAGCCAGTGAATGAACAGGGGAGTATGTTAAGTCTGACAAATAACCATCAAGGCTTAACTTGAACTCCGCCGGTAATGCAATTTGTTCGCCATTATTTAGAACATCCAATATCACACTAAGATTTGCTATGTCTATGTTCTCAATCAGAACTGCTCCATGTTTCCTTCAAAATGGAATGTAAAGTATGCAATGGATTAATTATAAATAACTAAAAAGAACTAATTAATGAAATAAATCCATTTGATCTCCACCTACCGAAACATAGTAAACTTGTATCTCGAGTGAGTGATAAAAAACAATTGCAGCAAAGAAGGACAAATCAATACTTGATGACAGGGAGGGAGTATTTGCCAGTGGAACATGTTTGCATTTTTTTTTGTGAATTAGTAGTTCATGGATAGTAGTGCATATTATGATTGATCATTTCTGAAATTCTCCTTTCTTTTGACTTGGAAAATAAAAAAAACTTAGTCCTCTCCAAGGAAGGTAAGCACTTATTAGCTGGTCTAAGCTATACATAAATATATCACAATACTCCCTCAAAAAAATATATAGCATTTAGTGTCATCTTATCATTTCAAAATTAGTTGCATTTTACTTAGTTATAGGACTGGCTTTGTATCGGAAAGTAGTTTTATAAAAGTATACTTTTGCTAAGCTTTATAAATATTTCATGACAAAAAGTACTGGTGTGAGTTGTTTTTTAGTGACCGTGACCAATCGATAAACGCCAATTATTTGTGACTAGGGATATTTTTTTTATGTGCTTCTAACCATCCATGTTGTATTGACATTCAACTCCTTTCTTGCCCCTCCAGTTTAATCTATTGTACAATAATTTTACATAAGATTCTAACCAAGTAATTATACGTACTTATCCAAGTGTCAAACTGAGTACCTCATTGTGTCCAGATGCTGACGGAAAACCGTATGCTGAACAGTTCCATTTGGATAATTGAAAAATCCGTTGGGTATGCCAATTCTCTTGCCTGTTAATCCATCTGTCCTCAAGAACTGCATATAGCCACCTCGGGGAATGTACCTGGATGCTTTCTTTGTAGCTGTCGCATCAAGGGAATCATAACCAACAATATCATCCAGCACTCTGACTGCGTCGGATATTGTGCGGCATATTGGCCTACGATAAAATGCGCATTATTTAGCATCAGAAAAAAGATCGGATGTTACAAGAAAAAACATGACAGGACAAGCTAACCGTGAGTTTCCTAGTAAAACCACCCGTTGACTAGTCAGTTTTTTACGGAGCCCTTCGTTACAATTTGCAAAATAATAAGAATGGTGCATCAGATCTTGCATTGGCCACACAATACGGAAGTAACAAGTTAAAGATAAGCATTTAGGCACTGATTGTTTCTCACGCGCTAAACTTTAGCGCTGTCACATCGAATATAAATATATTAATTAGAAGTATTAAATATAAATTAATTTAAAAACTCATTACATAAATGAGGAGTAATTTATTAGACGAAACTATTAAGTCTAATTACACCATGATTAGACGATATAATGCTACATTAAACATATGGTAATTATATATTAATTATAGTAAAATTATGCTTGTTAGGTTGTCTCGTGAAATAGACATGACTTATGTAATTTGTTTTATAATTAATTTATATTTAATACATCTAATTATCATTTATTTAAAACGTCTTGCTAAATCCAAACACCATCTTAGTTATCTACTCACCCGACTGTGTATTGCCTAGGAGAAATGGGGATAACACCAGCTCGGCTGGTCAACCCGAGCGTCGGTTTAATCCCCAACCACGGAATTCAGCGACGCCGGGCAGAGTATAGAGCCGTCGGTTTCCGTCCCCAGCGTCACCGCCGCCATGTTCGCCGCCGCCGCTATCGCTGAACCAGTGCTCGACCCACAAGGATCCGCCGATAGCACGTAAGGATTCTGTGCCACACGCATCCATTAGGAAGCTAGATAGGAAGAATTTGCGGCGGATTCCTCAAAAAACGAAACATTCCGGCAAGAACTGCGAAAGTCGCTTACCCGGCCCTGTCCGCCGCGGGCGCTCCATCCACCGACGCCCTCCAAGTTGCGGAAGTTCGTCCACTCCTCCATGTTTGCCTTGCCGAGCACAACGGCGCCTGCCCGGCGCAGCCGGCGCACCACGCCGGCGTCCCGCCGGACCACGGACCCTAGCAGCGCCAGGGACCCGGCCGTCGTGTTGAGCCGGTCGCGGGTGGCGATGTTGTCCTTGAGAAGCACGGGGATGCCGTGCAGCCCGCGGCCGCAGCGGTGGCAACAGCGACCGGAATACCGCTCGGCGTCCGCCTGGGCAGCTTGCCGGAGCGCGTCGGGGTTGACCTCGATGACGGCGTGGAGCAGCGGGTTCAGCCGGCTGATCCGGTCCAGGTAGAACCGGACGAGCGCCGTGGATGTAAGGCTGCCGTTCTTGAATCCCTCTTGGATGGCGTCAATGGTTGCCTCCTCGGTACGGAAGCCATGGCAACCGCAGGCGGCGAGGAGAACGAGCACAGCAGCGGCGAGCAGTAGGCGATGCTGATGCATGCTGGGCGCCGGCGCTGGTGCAGTAGATTGTTAGTACTTGGTTAGTGCGGATGATGGACAGCGTTGACCAGTGGCTGTAGGCTTGCTTATATCAGTTTGGTTGGTTATTTTTTTTAACAACTTGCTTGGTGCTTGGTGCTTGCCCTGTCTATGGTCTCTGTCCGTTTTCAGTAGTTTCATTTCTTTTTTTCCATAGGCGCGCTTGCAACGTTTCGAGGCCGCGCGCAGAGAGTTTGTTATTTTTCTATTCCAGTTTTTCGTAGATCTTCACTCATGAGACCCAGCTAGAATGGGTGCACTGTGACCACCATGAGTTTCATATTGATCATTCCATTTTTATCCCTGTTTTTTAACGGGTTCTCAGTTGAGCCCATCACGAGCCTCACACATGTAACACTGGATATGATAATTTCAAGGATATGTCTTCCTTGGGAACTCTGGTGTCTTTATCACTAGAAAACCGATAAATGTGTTTCCCACCGGAGTTCAATTTTTTTCTTATCAGTCAAAATTTTTGATCATTTTAAATTCACGCCCAAAAGAAACTAGCCCGGCCAAAAACAGCTCACCCCGCCTCCTCCTAACCATAAACATTATCATTCAATTTCCCATTTTCTTCGATCCAAAACACATTTAGATTGCTTGCCAACATTGTAGCTTGCTTTCTATAAAAATTGAGGATTTTTTTTCATAAATTTTTTCGGAAAGAAAAATAATAAATTTCTGACAAATCTGATAAATGTGTTTACCGGTGACCTCCGGTTTTTTCTCTTACCGGTAAAAAAACATTGGTCTTATATAGTCATGCAGTCATCAAACTTCATCGCTGCAGGTCGTGTTTATTATACATGCATGCAGATTACTGACAGACATCAAACATGGTCATTCTAGATGTCTACAGACTAAGAGTAAATTGGGATTGTCTTTGTCACACCTGGTTTTATGAACAAAACCAGATGTGTCTCATTTGATCAAGTTGATGTGCATATAATGATTTCGTTAGCGAATAATAGTAACAGTATCACATAAATGAATACAATAAAGGAATTAAACACTAGAGTTATACAACTAATTCGTGAAGCGAAAACTCCATACTTCACATGCAGTCGACTAGGGGTTGCGTACGCCTAAAACTCAGCACAATCTTCATCAACTTCACGTACCTTCTTCTGAGAAGCAGTTAGCAAGGGTGTTGGTTGCTACTCAGTAAGGCCACAAGAAATAACCAGAGAATAAATTAATTATCAACTTTAAGTTAATTAATAATGTGAGGGTACAGGCCGCTCTTGACCGTGAGCATGGTTGTTATAACAGTTTTTAGATACTATGCAGAGGTTGTACCCTTTCACCATAAGTCATATTTTCCATCACCCCGAGGTAGCTAGCCTCAGAAGTTAAGGATCCACTACGAGACCTTTACAAAGATTCCCTAATAAGTAATAGCTCGCTAAGGTTTCCGGTTCAGGAGCAAAGCATAACCCTCCCTAATAAGCCATGTATCTTTGCAAAACATACCGCTCAAGAGGACCAGTCTATACCTCATCAACCGCCGCTCCCCTTGCCCTCTCGGTAAGACTATTCCAAACTAGAGTCTAATTAGTCAGCCAAGTCTAGAGCCACATAGAACTCATGGTTGTACTGTTTTCCTGGGTGGTTCTCCGTATTTCAATTAAAATAATCATAACATTGTAATTAAGCATAGATAGAAGGATGGTTAGGGACACTTGCTTTTGTCCAAAGTACAGCTGCTCAAATTCATTAGTTCTTGATCTTGACATATCTTGATGACCTTCCGTCTAGTCGCAACAATAAGCGGAAAAGCATCCAAATCAAACATACAAGCTGGCAAAAATATTTCTTCACATCCAAAACAAACATACAAGCAAGCAAGAAAATAACCATGTTTCAATATTATATATATTGATAATTATATAAATGTTGGCAAATTTTAAAATATATGAGAAAATAATTACATTTGTTAGTGATATTTCTTCACATCCCAAATTTAGAAAATTTGCGGTGTGACAGTTTTTTAGAGGACACGAGGGGATTATATCTCAACCAAAAGTGGAGGATTGGATTTTAGTGATCCTAGCAACTTCATCATCGTTGAGTGTTTATCATTGGCCACCGACAAAGCAGAAGATTCCAACACAAAAATCCGGATCTAGATGGTTTTCCAAATAAGTTTTATCAAAAGTTCTTGGACATCTTAAAAGGGATCTAATGCAAATGTTCCATTTTCTACACATATCGTAGGTCACCCGCTTTTTAGCCTTAACTTTGGACTTATAACTTTAATCCATAAAAGTAAAAATAGGACAATATGTTTGCTTAATGTGAGCTTTAAATTCTTCACTAAAGTAGTGACTATTAATATTAATTGAAAAAAAATCACATTTTAAACAAAAGAACGCCTTTAATAGAAAGCATTTATTTATCTGCATGGGTTGATAACAACAACCATAATACATAAAAGGATACATCCGGGCAAATGTAATCATAGTCCAGAACAAAGCATATATATGCAGTAAACATCAAAAGAATATTGCCATGCATCAAAGATTTATCTCGAGCGTGTCTATCTAGGGGTATATCCCAGAGAGTAGATTTGTGAGGGTCGCCAGACCTGGAACTTGATGGTTAACATAAAGACACAACATATAAGGATTTAGACAGGTTCGGGCCGCCAGTGTAGCGTAATACCATACGTCCTGTATGGGGGTTTTGTATATTATATTACGCTACACCGCCAGTGTACCCCTTGAGTATAGCCCCCGAGCCTTGAAGTGAATTGTTGTTCATTCATCTTCTTTCTTGAGGATACCTGGGGATGCATATCCCACAAGCCCCCGAGCACTTCATAGCCAAACACGAACCATCCTTCGAAGTCTTCTAGTCTTTCACCGAGTGCTTGTGGTTATTGAGAGGCCGTGGATAGCTTCATGAATGTCTTGAAAATATGCTCACTGAAAATATGCTTAGCCCCCGAGCATTGAGTTGATTAGAATAATCAGGTCAAGGGTCTTGAAAAAAATTTCGAGTCTTGAATTGATCAACAATAGGCACAAAAAAATGTGTACCCCTTGAGTATAGCCCCCGAGCCTTGAAGTGAATTGTTGTTCATTCGATCCGAGGGTCAAGAACATAATCTTCAAAGTAGTTCCTTTGTTGATATCCAAGCATCGACTGGTGCCAGTACTCAGTTAGTCGTCGAGTTGTCGTAATCTGCAGCACCGACTAGTTCAAGTACTCGGCTGGCATTGTAGGGCCGTGCCATTTGAGTACCCACAGGTTCTAGTACTCGTCTTCATGTCTTGTAGCCCCCGAGCTTCAAGCGACTAGTTGAAGTACTCAGCATGTGAGCACCGACTAGGATAAGTACTCGAGTGACTCTGTGGTGTCATGAAGAGGCAAGATGGTTCCAAATCTAACTGGTGTGAGTATTCATCTATGAACCCTTTAATTTCAATACATAGGATGAGTAGTATCCGATCAAGAATCTTGAATTTGTAAATATAGCCTCCGAGAGCCCTACGTAGTTCAATGCACCAAGTCCGCAGGCTAGTGCCCTTCGTAACTCAATTTACCAAATACGTGGGCTTAATCGTGGCATGCTCCATAGTTAGCAATAGTATGGCTTTCAAGAACTTTTGTTGTCAAGTGATGTACTCTTTTAGAGTAGTCAGCTCATGGCCGAGCATGTGTAAAATAAGGTGAGGAAATAAAATAATTATTAAATATGACTTAGCTTGATGACTTAGTTTTCTAGTCAATATGAGTAGTTGAAGTAGTCGAGGTTGTCGTAGGCAAGTCGATGCAGCCAGACGTTGATGTAGTCGTACGCGTACATCTTCTCGTGTGCGGCGAGCAAAGATCTTCAAGCTTTGTTAGCAGCCTTCGGTGTGCGCATAGCAGAACTCCACCAAAAAGCTTAAATCGCATGGATATCTGCCAGAGTACAGGAATCAGCAGAAACAACAGCTTCCCTCGGTTTTGATGCCTGCTGCATGCAGCTCTCTCTTCTAATTTTTAATGCCGCTTCATCTGCTCTGACTTTATCCACGGAAAGCTAGGCGCCTTCCGCATCTAGTTTGGGCTCGACGATTTGGTTGCCGACTGGAACTTGTGCTCCGATCCGGATGCTCCAATAGGACTAGTAGATGTTGCATGCCCATGTCGGATTAGGAGTTGCTGTCGTACTGCCCTATATTTGTTTATCTTTGAACTCAACACAGCGATCGGGCTCTGCATCAATCTCAAACGTCTTGGAACAGGACACGTCGCTTGATTTTTGATTGATCAAAACGTGCGGCGGTGAGTAGTTTGATCTTGTTGATGATTGGTCCATCAAGCTCACCCAATGATCCTGCGATCTGCCCCACGGTGGGTGCCAAGTGTCGAAGATTTATCTCCGGCGTGTCTGTTTAGGGGTATCCTAGAGAGTAGATTTGTGGGGATCGCTGGACGTGAAACTTGATGGTTAACACGAAGACAAAACACACAAGGATTTAGACAGGTTCGGACCGCCAATGTAGCCTAATACCCTACATCCTGTATAGGGTTTGTATATTGTATCTTCTAAACGTTGGTTGGTTCTACCGAGCTAGGGACCCCTGTCCTCCTTTATATAACCTGTCGGTGTTTAACTACCGAGTACCTATAGGGTACCTCAGAGAGTAGACCCCGTGGGTCTCGCCGAGTTCAAGGAACGATGGTCCACACACAACACAAAGATTTAGACAGGTTCGGACCACAAATTGCGTAATACCCTACATCCTGTATGCCTGATTACATTGTGTATGAGGGTTGAGATGTTTATGCTATCTTTGTCTACCGAACTAGGGACCCCTGCCCTCCATTATATATCCTAGGGGGGCAAGGCTACATGACAAGTCTCCTAGTCGGTTACAATATGCAATCCTAGTAGGAGTACACGAGGAGTTCTACTTGGACTCAGTCTTCTTTGTTGAGGGTACTCAGGGATCCATATCCCACACAGGGGGCAAGGTTACATGGTTAGTCTCCTAGTCGGATACAATATGTGAGTCTTAGTAGGAGTACACGAGTAGTTCTCTGAGTAGTTCTACTAGGACTCGATCTTCTTTCTTGAGGGTACTTGGGGATGCATATCCCACACCATGTCGTTAGCTAGCATCAGTATCTCCCATTATAATGCCCATAATTCCATCATGTCGCAACACTAAGACTTCTGAGTTAAACACTTCCACGGCTCCACCTTGTGCCACTAGCCCACAAATGTTTTTTTTTGCAGGCACACGGGTTTTAGTGTGCTTGCGGTTGTAAATATCGATCGCTAGCACAAATAGATTGAAGGATGGCAGGTTCAGAGCCGCGAGAAAAAATATACTTGTGTTGGCGGGGACATAAACGTCCACTAGCAAAAATCTTACACGGAACCAAAAAAATCAAAGCCAATAAAAAGTTCGGCATTGCACCCTAGCGTGATCTCTCTCTCTGTTTCTTCCTTCTCTCACTATCTCCTTCCCTCCCTCCCTCTCTCTCTGGGCAGAACAACAGCCAGCAGTGACCGGTGCGCATGGTCGGCCCTTCAGTTCAAGGGGCACGAGAGCAAACGTGACATTATGAGCCCCATAGCCAAAAAAAGTTTTTAGCTTTGGAATTAAAATTTTTTACCTATAGATTTTTTGTGACCTCAATTTCTGCGTTTAAACTATGATCATCTTCCCGCCCTTAACTTTTATCGGCACCAATATTACTTGAAGCCGAAAAAAACACTCTTTCGCATTTCAATAAATTGGGCACAGTCCTAGGGTTGGAGCACGACCCTAACCACGTTCTGGTCGTGCCCCTCCCCTCTCATATACCCCCATAGCCGCCACAAACAGATTGAGTTTTGTTTAGATCAAGTTTAGCCTTTGTTACTTGCTTGTAAGCGCGCGTGCTGGTCCAACCGCCCGTCTTCAAGTATTCAAAACCCCACTTCGTTTGTGATTGAGTTTGAGATTGAACACTTCATTCCCATCTAGTAAATTCAGTACTTGTTCTTGCTTGTTCTTCGATTTCTTACAGGAAATTACCTTAGTGGTTTGGTTGATCGTGCTCCACAAGATTGTGGCGACCGCTGGATTTGGTGTATCAGTTGCAAAGGCGCAGCGTCCTTGGATGGTTGTAGTCAGGCCGTGAACGTTTCTCTAGTCTAAATCGAAGTTATCCCCCTCTCATCGAAAGATCGGGTGGAAAACCTAGCGGGTCCCCATTAGTTGGTATCAGAGCGAGGTTTATAGTCTAGAAAAGCAAAAAATAGTAGATTGGTTTACCTACAATCCTATAAACTCTTTGAGCCTCTGGTAATACTTCTTAGTTAGGGCATGTTGAGTTTTCGGTTGCCTCGGTTGGGTCAAGTTGCTGGTCTTAGTTTAGTCCTTTAGAGTTTTGAGTTCTTGTCACATTGTTTTGTTTCGGAGTTCCTCTCCATCACGAGAAGAAACCCGCTGCAGTTTTCGCGTCCAATCTCCAAATTGGGTGTTTTAGTACAATCTAGAAAGCTTCACTCGTGCTCTTTCCAATGGATCTGACCTTGGTCAAAAGTTCGTTCTGAGCACTCCATAGTTGCCTTGGCGATTTGCGCATCTAGCTAGCTGAAATAAGAATTGTAAATCTGTTTTGTTAGGGATTGTATGATGCCATTTGTTTTGGTTATCATAGATTCAATCAAAAGATTTTAGCCCCCTAAAAAAGGAAAAGAAGAAAAAAAGAGAAGAAAAAAAGTAAAGAAAATAAGAAAGAAAGAAAGAAAGGGGCTGATCTGTTCATTATGAGTATCTATTGTTTTCGGTGGTGCGTTGTGACTTCCCTTGTGTCGAGGCTCGCGTCTCTAGCACGGTCTAGGCTAGGACCAGCATACTACCGCTGTTGAACGATTATTCAGCTTGATTCTGTAACTAGTGTGGTTCTAGTTGCTGCGGCACCGATACACTATCTTTGAGGTTGTTGTCTTGTTGGTTGCCGTCACCTCCTGTTTTGTCTTGGTAAGAACTTGTAAGAGCTTGTTTCAAACAAGTTTAGGTTGAGAGAATTACAACCAACACATCTAGTAGCTGATAGGAGGATACCTCTTATTTTTGTGTTTCTTGTTGTCTACTAATCATGGCAGGTGATACGAAGATTTTTGAGTAGTTAAAACTAGACCCTCATCTTCAGGATGTCATTCTACATTTGCCATTATATACTGGTATGTTTGATCCTGAAGCTTATATTGATTGGGAGCTTAAGGTAGATGCAGAATTTGATATTTATGCTTGTCTGAACATGAAATGATTTTTACTGCTTCTACTGCTTTAACAAAATATGCTTTTATTACATGGAAATATATTTGTAGGCACAACAGATTTCTACAAACATGGAAACATTTTAAAATGCTTTTTTGAGATGAATATGGTCCTGAATATTATGCTGATTGTTTCCTTGTAAAATTGAACAAGTTGAAGCAATGTAGTAGGATTGTCAAAGAATACTATCATAGCTTTAAGAGTTGTGTCATGTTTGGTGGATTAGATGAATGCAAGGAAGATGTTATGAGTAGGTTCATGAAAGGGCTCAATTCTAAAATTCAAACCATGCTAATTAGAAAATCATACAATAATATTGCTTCATTGTTTTGGCTTGCCGTAAGTGCTGAAAAGGAGATTTTTTTTATCTACGAATACTTGCAAGAATGATGTGACCCATGATATGAAAAACTTGTCCACTTTTCATGCTTATCTAGAGCAACAAATAGTGGAAACCGTTGTAGATTTACCTTTGCCACAAGATGACGTACTTGTTCGTAGTGATAAAGAGGAATTGTGTGTTGATGACTCTTTTACTCATATGCCACAAATAGGGGGCAGCACTAACACTAATGATGTCTTGCCAATTTTCTCTAGTTTTTCTCTTAGGCAACAGGGTCAGCCCAAAGAAGGGGAGCATTGCTGGTTGTGGTCGTGCAACATGGATGTACTTCCATGCTCAAACAACAAAGGAATCACCTTAGAATGCCACCAGAGCAAGTCGATGATGACTTCCAGCCAAGAAAGGGAGAATGATGAGGATATCACCAGCTTAGATATGACCATATTAATGTCTTGTAAACAAAAGGTGATTCAATCCTATATAATGATTATTGTTTCTACATTCGATGAATTGATGCTACACCATGATGTGTGTTCATCGTCATTTTGAGAAATACATATGTGGATTGAAAAGAGTGCCAGACATACATGGAAGGCATGGAGGACCAAAGAAGTTGATTAGGGACCAAGTCCAAGTGTTCCTAACGTTCTCCACCAAGCCACCACGTCACTTTGGGCCCCAAGATGGAAAGAGATCAAGTCCAACACGTTTTGGAGGCTCGATTCAGACTGCAGAAAAATATCAACTTGTGATGGACGCCATGGTCACATACCGACTCCGTTTTGGATGTTCAAGTACTTCCTGGAAATTTATTAAGTTTAGTTTCCAACGGCTCTTACCTCACCTCCATATCTATTCGGAGTCGGCCACAATCGTCATATTTGTACCAAGACATTTTTATCCCATGTTGCTACGTCATCGTTTTTTGGGCCGTTGGCCCGTGTATCATGTCGGAGCCCACGGTGGCATGTCATAGGGTTGGAGCATGGCCCCAACCACGTTCTGGTCATGCCCCTCCCCTCTCATATACCCCCATAGCCACCACAAACAGATTGGGTTTTTTTTAGATCATGTTAAGCCTTTGCAACTTGCCTGTAAGCGCCCGTGCTGGTCCAACCGCCCGTCTTCAAGTCTTCGAAACCCCACTTCGTTTGTGATTGAGTTTGAGATTGAACACTTCATTCCCATCTAGTAAATTTAGTACTTGTTCTACTTGTTCTTGCTTGTTCTTTGATTTATTGCAGGAATTACCCTAGTGGTTTGGTTGATCGTGCTCCACAAGATCGTGGCGACCGCTGGATTTGGTGCATTAGTTGCTAAGGCACAGCGTCCTTGGACAGTTGTAGTCGGGCCCTGAACGTCTCTCTAGTCTAAATAAAAGTTATCCCCCTCTCAGATCGAAAGATCGGGTGCAAACCCTAGCGGGTCCCCATCAGTCAATATCAGAGCGTGGTTTATAGTCTAGAAAAGGAAAAAAATAGTAGATTGGTTTACCTACAATCCTATAAACTCTTTGAGCCTCTAGTAATACTTCTTAGTTAGGGCTTGTTGAGTTTTCGGTTGCCTCAGTTGTGTCAAGTTGCTGGTCTTAGTTTAGTCCTTTAGAGTTTCGAGTTCTTGTCACATTGTTTTGTTTCGGAGTTCCTCTCCATCATGAGAAGAAACCTGCTGCAGTTTTCGCGTCCAATCTCCAAATTGGGTGTTTTAGAGCAATCTAGAAAGCTTCACTCATGCTCTTTCCAACGGATCTGACCTTGGTCAAAAATTCATTTTGAGCACTCCGCAGTTGCCTTAGAGATTTGCGCATCTAGCTAGCTGAAATAAGAATTGTAAATCTGTTTTGTTAGGGATTGTATGATGCCATTTGTTTTGGTTGTCATAAATTCAATCAAAAGATTTTAGTCCCCTAAAAAAGGAAAAGAAGAAGAAAAAGAGAAGAAAAAAAGAAAAGAAAAAAACTAAAAGAAAAGAAGAAAGAAAGAAAGAAATGGGTTTATCTGTTCATTGTGAGTGTCTATTATTTTCGGTGGTGCATTGTGACTTCCCTTGTGTCGAGGCTCGCGTCTCTAGCACGGTCTAGGCTAGGACCAGCATAGTACTGCCGTTGAACGATTATTCAGCTTGCTTCTGTAACTAGTGTGGTTCTAGTACATTCCTTGTTTCAGCCAACCTATAGCTCCACATATACGACTACAGCTTGAGAGGTCTTGTTGCTGCGGCACCGATACACTATCTTTGAGGTTGTTGTCTTGTTGGTTGCCGTCACCTCCTGTTTTGGCTTGGTAAGAACTTGTAAGAGCTTGTCTCAAACAAGTTTAGGTTGAGAGAATTACAATCAAAACATCTAGTAGCTGATAGGAGGATACCTCTTATTTTTGTGTTTCTTGTTGTCTACTAATCATGGCAGGTGATACAGAGATTTTTGAGAAGTTAAAACTAGACCCTCATCTTCAGGATGTCATTCTACATTTTGATGGGAACCAGCTAGGATTTAAGCCCAATCTTTCGATGAGAGGGGGATAACTTCGATTTAGACTGGAGAGACGATCACGGCCCGACTACAACCATCCAAGGACGCTGCACCTTAGCAACCGATACACCAACTCCAGCGGTCGCCGTGATCTTGTGGAGCACAATCAACCAAACCACTAGGGTAATTCCTGCAAGCAATCGAAGAACAAGAAAGAACAAGTAGAACAAGCAACTGAATTGCAAATTTGGAGATGATAACCAATCTGAAATCACAGAGGTGGGGTTCCGAAGACTCGAAGACGGGCGGCTGGACCAGCACGCGCGCTTACAAGCAAGTAGCAATGGCTAAACTTTCATCTAAACAAAACCCAGGTGTTCTTGGCGGCGGCTAAGGGGTATAAGACAAGGGAGGACGACCACATGGGTGCTGGGGTCATGCTCCAACCCTAGGACGTGTCCATAATGGACTCTACATGATACACGGCCCATTGGGCCAAAATAAGATGGCGCAACATCATGGACAGAAAACATCTCGGAGTAAATAGACAATTCTGGACGACTCTGAATAGATATGGATGTGCGGTTGGATCCGTTGGAAAGTAGACTTGATAAGCTTTCCACGAAGTACTTGAACACCCCAATCCGAGTCCGTATGCGACCGTGGTGTCCATCACAAGTTGATGTTTTTCTGCAGTCCGAATCCAGACTTTCCAAAACGTGTTGGATTTGGTCTCTTTCCTTCCTTGGGCCATTGTGACGTGGTAGCCTGATGGAAAATGTGGAAATACATAGAATTGGTCCCCAATCAACTTCTTTGGTCCTCCATGCCTTCCATGTATGTTTAACACTCTTTTTTATCCAGCTATATATTTCTGAAAATGACATTGAACATATATCATGGCGTATGGTCAGATCCGAGCATGTGATGTCCTCATCATTCTCCCCTTCTTGGCTGCAAGTCGTCCTCGACTTGCTCTAGTTGCATTCAGAAGTTCTTGGTTTGAAGTTAGAATATGGAGCAAAAACTATAGTGTCCGACAACAACCAGGATTGTTCCCCTTCTTTGGGCTGAACCTGTTGAATAACAGAAACACTAGGAAAACTTTGCGAGACATTATTAGTGTTAGTGCAGCCCCCTATTTGATCATGGTATTGCAGCCCAAAAGGAGAATTTAGATTAGAGCAAATATAAACTTTATGCACCAAATACTCTCCTTTGCAATTATACTTGCCAATAAAGTGATATGTATGATTAGACAAGCATGAAAATTCAGAATATGCAAAAAACTTCTCCTCTAAACATTTTAGATCACAAAGAATATCAAATTCAATATAGCCCAAAGTATTTAAAGAAGACATCAATTTCAATTCATCTTGTGCACAAGTAATAGGATAGAAAACTTTATCTTCAGTACATTTGTATGGTTCCAAACCAAAAGAATCACACTTATTCACTACTTGTGACATATGAGTAAAATAATCATCAACACACAAGTCCTCTTTATCACAAGAAATAACAAGTAATTCATCTTGTGACAAAGGTAAATCTATAACAGTTTCTACTATTTGTTGCTCTTGATAAGCATGCAAAGTGGACAAGTTTTTAATATCATGGGTCACATCATTCTTGCAAGTATTCGTAGATAACAAAATCTCCTTTTCAGCACTTACGGTAAGCCAAAACAATGAAGCAATATTGTTGTATGAATTGCTAATTAGCATGGTTCGAATTTCAGAATTAAGCCCTTTCATGAACCAACTCATAACATCTTCCTTGCATTCATCTAATCCACCAAACACGACACAAATCTTAAAGCTATGATAGTATTCTTTGATAGTCCTACTACTTTGCTTCAATTTGTCCAATTTTACAAGTAAACAATCAGCATAATATTCAGGAACATATTCATCTCGAAAAAGCATTTTAAAATCTTTCCAAGTTTGTAGAACTCTATTGTGCCTACAAATATGTTTCCATGTAATCAAAGCATATTTTGTTAAAGCACTAGAAGCAGCAAAAATCATTACATGTTCAGACAAGTCATAACTATCAAATTCTGCATCTACCTTAAGCTCCCAATCAATATAAGCTTCAGGATCAAACATACCAGCATATAATGGCAAATGTTGAATGACATCCTAAAGATGAGGGTCTAGTTCCAACTGCTCAAAAATTTCTAATCACCTGCCATGATTAGTAGAAAACAAGAAACACAAAAACAAGATGTATCCTCCTGTCAACTACTAGATGTGTTGGTTATAATTCTCTCAAACTAAACTTGTTCAAAACAAGCTCTTACAAGTTCTAACCAAGCAAAATAGGAGGTGACTGTAACCAACAAGACAACAACCTCGAAGATAGTATATCGGTGCCGCAACAACAAGACCTGTCAAGCTGTAGTCGTATATGTGGAGCTATAGGTGGCCTGAAAACAAGGAATAGCTAGCACCGCGTTAGTTAAAATAAAGCAAGTTGAATAATCGTTCAACGGTGGCATTGTGCTGGTCCTAGCCTAGACCAAGCTAGAGACGCGAGCCTAGACACAAGGGAAGTCACAACACACCACCAAAAATAATAGATAGTCACAATGAACAGATCAACCCCTTTCTTTCTTTTTTTTCTTTTATTTTTTTCTTCTTTTTTTTCTCTTTTTTTTCTTTTCCTTTTCTTTTGGGGAATTAAAATCTTCTGATTGATGGTGTAATAACCAAAACAAATGGCATCATACAACACCTATAAAAAATAGATTTATAATTCTTATTTCAGCTAGCCTGATGCGCAGATCTCCAAGGCGATTGCGGAGTGCTCAAAAGGAATTTTTGACCAAGGTCAGATGCGTTGGAAAGAGCACAAGTTAAGCTTTCCATACTAAAACACTGAATTTGGAGATTGGACATGGAAACTGCAGTAGTTTTTGTTTCGTGCTGGATAGGAACTCCGAAACAAAAAGTGACAAGAACTCGAAACTCTAAAGGACTAAACTAACACCAGCAACTCGACGCAACCGAAGCAACCGAAAACTCAACAAGCCCTAACTAAGCAGTACTAGCAAAGGCTCAAAGAGTTTATAGGATTGTAGGTAAACCAATCTACTATTTTTTGGCTTTTCTGGACTATAGGAAATTAAAATCAGCAAAGAATTGGATAACTCTCACCGGTAAACCTTGCTCTGATACCAACTGATGGGAACCCGCTAGGATTTAAGCCCGATCTTTCGATGAGAGGGGGATAACTTCGATTTAGACTGGAGAGATGTTCACGGCCCAACTACAACCGTCCAAGGACGCTGCGCCTTAGCAACCGATACACCAACTCCAGCGGTCGCCGTGATCTTGCGGAGCACAATCAACCAAACCACTAGGGTAATTCCTGCAAGCAATCGAAGAACAAGTAAGAACAAGTAGAACAAGCAACTGAATTGCAAATTTGGAGATGATAACCAATCTGAAATCACAAAGGTGGGGTTCCGAAGAGTCGAAGACGTGCGGCTGGACCAGCACGCGCGCTTACAAGCAAGTAGCAATGGCTAAACTTTCATCTAAACAAAAGCCAAGTGTTCTTGGTGGCGGCTAAGGGGTATAAGACAAGGGAGGATGACCACAGGGGTGTTGGGGTCGTGCTCCAACCCTAGGACGTGTCCATAATGGACTCTACATGATACACGGCCCATTGGGCCAAAATAAGATGGTGTAGCATCATGGGCAGAAAACATCTCGGAGCAAGTAGACGATTCTGGACCTCTCCGAATAGATATGGATGTGCGGTTGGATCCGTTGGAAAGTAGACTTGATAAGCTTTCTGTGAAGTACTTGAACGCCCCAATCCGAGTCCGTATGCGACCGTGGTGTCCATCACAATTTGATTTTTTTCTGCAGTCCGAATCCAGACTTTTCAAAACGTGTTGGATTTGGTCTCTTTCCTTCCTTGGACCATTGTGACATGGTAGCTTGATGGAAAACGTGGAAATACTTAGAATTGGTCCCCAATCAACTTCTTTGGTCCTCCATGCCTTCCATGTATGTTTAACACTCTTTTTGATCCAGCTATATATTTCTAAAAATGACATTGAACATACATCATGGGGTATGGTCATATCCGAGCATGTGATGTCCTCATCACATTTGCCATTATATGCTGTTATGTTTGATCCTGAAGCTTATATTGATTGGGAGCTTAAGGTAGATGCGGAATTTGATATTTATGCTTGTCTGGACATGAAATGATTTTTACTGCTTCTAGTGCTTTAACAAAATATGCTTTGATTACATGGAAATATATTTGTAGGCACAACTGATTTCTACAAACCTGGAAACATTTCGAGATGAATATGGTCCTGAATATTATGCTGATTGTTTACTTGTAAAATTGAACAAGTTGAAGCAATATAGTAGGACTGTCAAAGAATACTATCATAGCTTTAAGAGTTGTGTCATGTTTGGTGGATTAGATGAATGCAAGGAAGATGTTATGAGTAGGTTCATGAAAGGGCTTAATTCTAAAATTCAAACCATGCTAATTAGCAAATCATACAACAATATTGCTTCATTGTTTTTGGCTTGCTGTAAGTGCTGAAAATGAGATTTTGTTATCTACGAATACTAGAAGAATGATGTGACCCATGATATGAAAAACTTGTCCACTTTGCATGCTTATCTAGAGCAACAAATAGTGGAAACCGTTGTAGATTTACCTTTGTCACAAGATGACGTACTTGTTCATTGTGATAAAGAGGAATTGTGTGTTGATGACTCTTTTACTTATATGCCACAAGTAGTGATTAAGTTTGATTCTTTTGGTTTGGAACCATACAAATGTGCTGAAGAAAAGCTTTTCCATCCTATTACTTGTGCACAAGATGAACTGAAATTGATGTCTTCTTTAAATACTTTGGGTTATATTGAATTTGATATTCTTTGTTATCTAAATTATTTAGAGGAGAAACTTTTTGCATATTCTGAATTGACATGCTTGTATAATTATACATATCACTTTATTGGCAAGTATAATTGTAAAAGAGAGTATATGGTGCACAAAGTTTATATCTGCTCTAATTTGAAATATCCTTTTGGCCTGCAATACAATGGTCAAATAGGGTGCAGCACTAACACTAATGATGTCTTGCCAAGTTTCTCTAGTTTTTCTCTTAGGCAACAGGGTCAGCCCAAAGAAGGGGAGCATTGCTGGTTGTGGTCATGCAACACGGATGTACTTCCATGCTCAAACAACAAAGGAATCACCTTAGAATGCCACCAGAGCAAGTCAAGAAAGGGAGAATGATGAGGATACACCAGCTTAGATATGACCATATTAATGTCTTGTAAACAAAAGGTGAATTAATCCTATATCATGATTATTGTTGCTACATTCGATGAATTGATGCTACACCATGATGTGTGTTCATCGTCATTTTTAGAAATACATATGTGGATCAAAAAGAGTGCTAGACAAACATGGAAGGCATGGAGGACCAAAGAAGTTGATTAGGGACCAAGTCCAAGTGTTCCTAACGTCCTCCACCAAGCCACCACATCGCTTTGGGCCCCAAGATGGAAAGAGATCAAGTCCAACACATTTTGGAGGCTCGATTCGAACTGCAGAAAAACATCAACTTGTGATGGATGCAATGGTCACATACTGACTCCGTTTTGGACGTTCATGTACTTCCGGAAGTTTATTAAGTCTACTTTCCAACACATCTAACCTCACCTCCATATCTATTTGGAGTCAGCCACAATCGTCATATTTGTACCAAGACGTTTTTATCACATGTTGTTGCGTCATCGTTTTTTGGGCCGTTGGCCCGTGTATTGTGTCGGAGCCCACGGGGGCACGTCCTAGGGTTGGAGCATGATCCCAACCACATTCGGGTCGTGCCCCTCCCCTCTCATATACCCCCATAGCTGCCACAAATAGATTGGGTTTTTT
This sequence comes from Echinochloa phyllopogon, assembly GCA_033239725.1. Classification (NCBI taxonomy): domain Eukaryota; kingdom Viridiplantae; phylum Streptophyta; class Magnoliopsida; order Poales; family Poaceae; genus Echinochloa; species Echinochloa phyllopogon. The sequence goes on along the minus strand of BTCW01000016.1, from coordinate 7,876,985 downwards.
TAGATCATGTTTTGCCTTTGCTACTTGCCTGTAACCGCGCGTGCTGGTCCAACCGCCCATCTTCGAGTCTTCAACTTCGCGTGTGATTGAGTTTGAGATTGAACACTTCATTCCCATCTAGTAAATTCAGTACTTGTTCTAAGATTGCTTGCAGGAATAACCCTAGTGGTTTGGTTGATCGTGCTCCACAAGATCGCGACGACCGCTGGATTTGGTGTATCAGTTGCTAAGGCACAGCGTCCTTGGATGGTTGTAGTCGGGCCGTGAACGTCTCTCTAGTCTAAATCAAAGTTATCCCCCTCTCATCGAAAGATCGGGCGTAAACCCTAGTGGGTTCCCATCAGAGTTGATGCTCCCCTAGTCCATGTTGAGGCTCTCATTTAGAGATATGCATCCTTGAGTTACTAAAAATACTCCTCCTCTACCTCTAGAACGGTGAGCTTGAACCATATACAAATGCCACCAAGGCTTGGGGCTCCCACAATCTTCGAGAACATTGGCTAAGTGTCATCAATTAGTAAGAGTAATAAGCATATGATTCCGCCCTAAGCATGGTGCACAAAAGGTTGAGATGAAGAAAATGAAGACTAGGATGTACTCTCTTTGATGCTCACTTGAATCTTGATGGTTTGGCTTTGATCCCATAATCTAGGGTCCTTGATTCCTAATAGTTTGCTAGTATTTTTAGGGTTAAGAACATATGCAAGGACCTATATAAGGGGTCTATACAGGCCATACCGCGTGAGGTAGACGTTGGAAAAGAAACCACCAAGAAAGTGTATCACTGGATAATCCAGCACTTGATGTGTTTCAGGACCATCGGATAATCCAATCACTTTGGTTACACTTAGCCATTAGATGTTCAAAAGTGGCTGACATCACATACTATCAGATGATCCGATGCCCTATCATATGATCCAGTGCTTTTGGCACAACTGAGTCCCAAATCACACAATTGCTGAGTAACGTCTGGTTCATAGTCCGATGCTTGACTTGGGCAGTGTTGGCGGTCGTTACAGCCCAAATCCGACCACCAATACTCGGGAATAAACAAAGTTATATGCAACATTCCATGTACTTAGGTTTTATTTCTAATAAAGTTCCACGAGTTTTGGTGAGTGTCACTAGTGCAGGTACAACTACGACAAATATGTGCTATTGGGGCCGAAAATGACCGAATCGGCCGAACGACTCCGTTCGGCCGGTTACCTCCCTTAGCCGTACAGACCACCGGGAGCCGTCCACATCACCGATGACCAAGCGAACATGATGCACGACAAGTGGACGACCGCCAACATGTCCCGGAGCACCGACACGTCAACCTGGGCCGAATCCAAGCAGTAGAGGCCAGCCCAGGAGGGACCCAGAGCCAAAGGCGGTGCAGGGGGGTGGGCCTGGGCTCCCAGCCCAGTTCGGCCGAACTGGGGGGTTCGCCCGAACAGCCCCCAGTGCACAACCGCCTTCCAGGGGTGGATCCTGGCCGTGGGAGCCAGAGGCGGCAGATCCCACGGTTCGGCCGAACTGGCCAGTTCGGCCGAACCGGGAAATTCGGCCGAAGGCCCGGCACCGCCTCTCTGGTTTCCTTGGCCGCTACCCTACCTCAACCGACCTTTGGAGCTATAAATAGAGGGTCGCACTTCACTTGTAAACACACACCACTTGGGAGCAAGTCTCCAATTCTCCACTTTCAAGATGTAGAGTTAGGCTAGTCCAGTTGGGAGTTAGAGTCAGGGTCGAGCTTCGCTCGGGGTTCCGGAGTCGTCTTCTGGAGTTCTGGTAAAGCTCTTGTATCTTTTCCTTTTCTTTATGTTCGACTCTGAGTAATCAATATATTTCCTCTGCATTTACTTGAGCTATTTGTTCTACATTTATTTCACGAGTAATTATGGAATGTCTAGCCTTGGTTATAAGCTGTTGTAGTCTGGTTCTATAAGTTCTCTCTTAGTCCTTTGTCTTAGCTGGTTCCTCGTTTCTGCTCAATACTTGCGGTGAATTGTCATTGGGGTATTGACAGGATTGCTTGCTCTTTCTAGAAGAGTGAGTAGTTATTGTCTAGTGTAGGTGTGGTACCTAGTCTGGATGGTAACCTTGGTTTATTCCCATCGCAACGGAGGTGGTAGCCGTGAGGTGGTGACAGCCCTTTCGGTCTTCGTATCCCATCGCGTTAGTTCCGGTCCGTAGGATTCCCCAGTTGGGAAATAGTGGCACCCCTTCTCATCCCTTTCTGTGTGTTCACCGGTTCCCTTGTCCCGAAGCTAAGATAATACAACTAGGAAGAGAACCATAGAAGTCATTCTTCATACTAGCTGTAATTTCTGCTAGAGATATCTCAAGGCCAGTGGAAGTATATAGGAATCCTTTCCTGTCTCGTTGTTCTCCCACTAGCTAGACCGCTCTTCTATCTCTATCCTGAACTTCTCCTTGTGTGTGTCAACTGAATATCACTCCTATCCTATCCTTTACCCCCGTCTTGTTAGCCGGTACTTTAATTAGTAGTTACATCCTTGTCAATAGTCGATACTCTTTATTCAATGCTTCCCTGCAGAAATATAAATACGATACCTAGGAATACTCTCGGGTGAAATGCTACATCGGTATCCGTGCGCTTGCGAATTTATATCTGTATTGTAAGAATACCAATGAACACTACTTGCACCATTACTGGGATTGGTAATCCTAATAGTGGACCGTAAGAAGTGTGAACAGGCAGCGTCAGATAATTCGGTCGCTCACAGTCTATACTGCTTCAGTGTACAAAGCATGGGATGAATATCCAATCATCCGCATAGTATAAAAAGGACACCGTCGGATTATCCGAACCACACTTTTTCTATGGAACATCTCCAATTTAGTCTCTCTTAAGTTCATTTGCTTATATTATAACATTGACTTCATTTCTTGAAGCTTACATAATTGCTTCTTGACTTATTTGTGCATGGTCAAGCTACTTAGCCCATAAACCCATCTTTATAGAATGATCATGAAAACTACATTTGCTTATATATTATAACCTTGACTTCACTTCTTTAAGCTTACAGAACTGCTTCTTGACTTGTTTGTGCATCAGGTTAAACATTTTGCATGGTCAAGCTACTTAGCCCATAAACCCATCTTTATAGAACGATCATGAAAACTATAAACCCAAGGTCTTATACCTAAACCAAGTGTCATTATTTTCCTTGTAATGCTTGGATCTAGGAAAGTCCTTAAGGCTTCGTTTGGATGTCGATATTGGAGTGCTTGGCATTGAATTAAGATGAATACCAAATCAGACTAGCTTTAGAATTGGACCACAATACCAATACTATTGTTTGGATGTAGATAAATTGCTATATGGAATTCAATGAGATGGTAAATACCAAATCACGTTTGGATACAATGGAATGGAATTTGGCATTCGCTCTTCACATCCTCTTTTACCGGTGCGGAAGAGACATGGGGGTGGACTCCAGCGACCTCCTCTTCCTCGTTGAGGTCTTCGGCAGGGAGGGGCGGTCCTCCAGCGAGGGTGGTAGAGGGGCGACGCGGCCCTCCAGCGAGGGAGGCGGGGAGGGGCGGCGCAACGCAGGAGGAGGTGGCTCGTCAGTGGAGGGGAGCTCCATGGCCGGTGGCGCGCCATCCCTGGTTGGCGACGCGGGAGGAGCTCACACGCGGGCCCTCAATGGCCAGCAAGGGGAGCTCCACGTGGTCCTTCCACGGCTGGCGGGGGGAGCTCGACCCCGGGGCATCGCAAGCTCACCCGTGCCCTCCGATGGCCTGTCGCGGCGTCATCTTCCCCGCCCCCGAGCTCCTACCCGACAAACCGAGCATTCACAGAGGAGGGAGAGTGAACTAAGAGGGCGAGGAGGAGGAAGCAGCATGGGGGAGGGAGCGGCGCAGGGGAGGAAGCGGCGGTGTGGCGGAGAGAGCGGCGCGTGGGAGGAAGCAGCGGCATGGCGGAGGGAGCGGCGCGTGGGAGGAGGCGGCGGCGCCGCGGAGGGAGATGCGGGTGAGGGGGCGAGCGGGTGTTTCCATAATACCGCCCAATATGGAGCTGCTCGGCTCGATATTGCGGGAGAGCGTGCGGTAGTGGGTTGAATGCCCTTTGGTATTGGGCTGAAATTCCGGCCACCAATGCCAAAGCCATCCAAACAGCGGAATTCGAGGGCATCAATGCCAATTCCGAATTCTGGGCTACAATATCTACATACAAACGGGGTGTAATCTTTATTTAGAGCATTTGAGGGGCTCTTTTAACTATCATTTTCTTACCAATGTATTTCATTTATATTTGAGTGACTTAGACTAATATATTCCAGCAAAACAAAGTTATTCAAAAGCAAATAACCACTTTAGTTTCATAGATCACCAAAATACATAATCCTACGACAACAGGCATAGGTGCTTCACCGGGGCCGCTGAGCAATGGCTAGGGAGGACTACGATAGGACGACGTAGGGCTACATCGAAATGATGGTAGCATGACAAGCGAAGGTCGACGGCATGTCTGTGTGGTGAAGGCCCCGGGTGTCGCAGGATTTTTTTTGTTTGTTTCATATGGCTATCTCTGCTGGCGGTCGTGCACCAGCTGGCATAAAACCATGATTTGTGCTAGTAGAAGGTTGCTGATGAGTGTCCCAACCTTCAACGCAGATACGTTTTGACCATCAATGCAAATAACTTCTGTAGTAGTGTGTGGCTGGTCCTCCACCTTATATAATATCGCGAATATATGCATAAACGAAACTGCACCATACATTGCTATTTCAGCTTAGGACGGTATAATATTATTAAAAAATGTTCATGATCAACCAGAGATTAGAAGCTCTACAGCCTACAAGGAATATGAGAAATTTCTGGTTTTCTTTTAAGCTCCCTCCAACATTAAATTTTGAAAGTTTTCCACTCCATCAGAGAAAACCATCCTTCTTTGCCTGGACTGGGTGTCCTGCAGCTGTGACCTTGACTCTTGCAGCATGCTTTGTAGCTCTTTATTCATAAGAGTTGAACCAACAATAGTAGTCAATTTTGCTAGCAGTCAATTCCTACAGCAAAAAGAGCAAACCATACTCAGTTTTTTCTGTTCTCATGATTCAACTGCATCATTACTGGAGCAGCTAAGTAATCAATAGGAAACGAAAACAATACAAACTTACTTTGCTATGTAACAAAACCTAAGAAAAAAATGAAAAAAACAAGAATACATAAAATTCAATGAAAAACTAGATAATCATAGATAAGAATATCACGGAAGGTCAAACTAGGATAGAAGAGGTTCACGATGTCCATCCAACAAAATAAGATACAACATATATCAAATGAAATAGACAGAATTGAATTTAAAACATTTGGTGTATATATGGTGATGCAGCACACTATACCGGATGAACAACTCCAAGATGCTAGTAGGTAGTTTTAGCATAAAGTATTGAAGGACCAACTTCAAGACACTCATAAATAATACCCTAAGAGCAGTCTGAATCCACATACAACAAGAGCTTAATCCAAACTCAAGTAAGGTTCAGTTCTTCCTAACTTCAACTTCATATTCATCATTACCATTTTCACGGTCATCATCGCTTTCAAGGTGTGTAGCGTTGACAGCTTTCCTCGTAGGACAATTGCTGGATGCACTAGACATAATTTAACATAACAAGACTGTAAGATATTTCATTGTGATGGAGAAAATACAATCAATCCTAGATATGAATCAAACATGGGCTAACTTAAATCAAATCCTATAAAAAAACAAACAAGAAGCAAGCTATGCATGAAGTCATATGCCTAAATGAAGACCTCATGAACCATTCATTTATCTTGCTTCTCATAATCTTCCTAATCCTAATCTCTAGTTCCCTACAATATGCAAGTTTCATATCAATAACCAAACAAAAGAAAGAAAACAAATAGATCAGGAATAATAATTATTTTCGGAGCTAGTCCTGGCGATTCATGTTGGCTACAATTAGCATTCATATGGTTCTTTGTATGGGCCTATTATTTTTCCACTCAGACCACACGATTGCTAAGATTTGGATGTTCTTCATGAAGGACTTGATTATCTTCTTTTGTTGCTTGATTATCTTCCTATAATGAATATCTTTCTTGCTCAGACTGTACCAGTTTTTCTATAAGTTTAGTCCTGTAACAACTTGTTGACTCCTCAAGTCTCTTGCTTTTATTCCAGTGTAACCAACTACATGAACATGCTTAGACGGGAAGCACTTGTTCACAAGTTCCACATTAAAGAGAGAAGGGTTTAACAACCTTTGCTCCTGGACAGATTGATGGGGACTAGGGTGCCCGATCTTCCGTCAGGTGAGGGGTAACTCGTTTTGGGCGGAATGCAACACACCGATCCAGCTTCAAGTTAGCAAACTCGAACCCTGCAATCTTAGCACCACGACTCCTCTAGTTATCAACCATGTCACAACCCGGTTGACCTTGCCAAGAAGGCTAATCTCTGCCTGTGAAACGAAGAACACAAGCAAGAACTAGAAAGAACGCAACTCTCAATATGAAGTGACACCGCAAATGAATGATTAAGCATGAAAGTTGGGGTTCTACAAACCGATGACGGTGAAACTGTTCTCGACAAAATAATCTAAGCAAAACCCGAGTCTAAACGATGGCGACTACTGAATTTATTAACCTAGGGGTGAGCTAGGTTTGGGGGTGCCGCGCCCACAACATGGGCCAAAGGCCCGAGACAATACAAAGCCTGAAAAGGCCCAAAATAGGTGACACGACACCTTTTCGTGGTCACACAGAATGATCCACGAGGCTTCTGGAGCTAAAAGTAGAACCAAAAGAAGCGTCTCGTCAGTACCGTTCCAACGCATCCAAGAACACCTTGTTTGGACACCGTATGAGGGAGAAATTACAGTTGAGGTGTAGACATGTCGGCTGAATCTGAACCGAAGATGCTGTCTGATATGGCGACGACTTGTAACTTGGAGACGAGGCTGGCTCGTGTATGTCCAACATGGTGATGTCCTCATCACAGATACTAGTATCGGTCCGTCAGTATTAGAATTCGACTATTAAAGAACTAATTCGGATCTGAATTTGGATACTCCAAGTTAGATATCTTATATTGATACGGGATCATATCCATATCCCACCCATATCCGACATATTTCACACTATTTGTATTGATAACCATATATATCTATCTGTATTCAATGTGTTTTCATCCCTACTTAGTAGCGTCCTTGCTAATTTAACAAAATGACGATTCTCCACGGTAATTGCTCCATAGATCTCGAGCATCCTCCGTAATCTCATCAATCTGCATTCTCAAACTTGTCTTGCCATTAAAAAATATTTTAATATAAATATAAGTTCGCTAATGGATCAAAAGAAAGAATAAGCAGCTATGGCAAGGAAGCATTTACCTTAATTGCATGAAAAATGTGCTTTTGAGCTGCTGGATAATATTTTGCGGTGATGTTATGATCCCACACTACCCTACACAACTGGCATGAAAACGTTTTAGATAAAGCTTGCTTGTTCTAGAATGTCATTTTAATTTTCTCATCTGTCTTTTGTTTTTCCAAAATTTTGTGGTTTTCGGTAGGGTCTGATTTCTCTTTACCAAAATCTCCTACAATGAAACTATCTAATGTGTTAAACTTGTAATATATTGTTATATTTTTTGTTGTTGTATACAAAATCATGATGTATTATGATTTAGAGACCAGTTTTGGCAAAATCATACAAAAAATAATTTTAGAAAAAATATTTTGACATGGTATTCCTGATATTTTGTATTTATCGGTAGGGTCTGAAAAGAAATTAAACCCTGGCAGCGAGCCATAGCGTGATCCTTGGAGTGTATCTCGTTGCTGCACGGGACTACCGGGGGAGGCATGGGATCAAACCATGAAAGGGCGCAGGAGTGCTGACGGTTGGATGGGAGGGGGAAGGGTGCTGGAAGATGATGATTTTTTTTTTGAAGAAACAGGAAGTGGAAGATGATGATTAAAAGGTCATAGACTAATAGTCGGTCAGAAGAAAAATTGATTGGAGCAGTTGTCAGGAGCGGAACTATACAGAAACCAACGAATCTGTTTAGTAATCACAACGGATTTGATAATTACATGCCAACAGTTTGGAACTCCCTCCATCAGGCAACCAGCGTGATGTTTTCTATTCTTTCCGCGGGCAAAAATTGAATCGATTTTCTTCACACGATCTCAATTTAATCATCTTCTTTTTCCCATAGTGTGTAGCACAGTCATTAGCCAAAGCGGTTTAAAAGGCGGCTGGATAAGGACCGAGGTGGAATAACACCACCACAACCACGTATTGTAGGTGGTCGCTAGTTTTATGTGATTAATACCCCCTTACTCTTGTAGTGACTGCTGGCACTGCACAGAAAGGATGCAGAGCGACTCAGGATCATGGGTCTTATAATGGATTATTTTAGTACATAGCACTTGACGAAACGAACATATAAAGCTCATTACAGAGTTGTTTATACCAGCACTAGGAAACTTGCGATCTGCACATCGATCACACATATATTGATGTGTCCATCATAAAATTTAGACAGTTGTGAGTTGTGACCTGCAGAAAACACCGCTTCAAGTTCCTATACAAGGAAGGACGCAACTTGATAAATGCAACGGGAAACATACTGGCGCTTATATTACAGTTATGTTATGACACCACAACACTCCATCTTTGCAGCACTCAGAAAAAGAATATTGTAGCATTATTATTACACGTGCACACAAGCACGTCGCACTTATTACACAGAAAGCTTGTATATATAGGATTAGGGTCCAGAACGGATAAGCCACTGAACCATTCAACTCAACCTCAAACATTGAGCAGACGACACAACCATTATACTCAATCACGTCACGACGCTGCAGACCCATTTAGAGTATCTAAACAGAGACTCCTGAACACGCAGCAAACACACATGCCGAAAAAGATGCAGCAAAGGCACAGGTGGACAGCAGGGAAAAAACACGCATGCACAACAAGTGGTAAATGACATGAATAGACACAAAAAACTGTAATGTGACTTGATGATAATGGATGAAAGCAGTATCCTCCATGTCAATGAGTAGGCATCCGGAGGCAAGGGAATCTTCCAACACGGCCCTCTTCTGGTGCATTTCTCACTGCTTGGTTTTGTTTCTCTGGTTTATGGTGTATAAAATCAAATGTGTACTGTTGTTTTTCAATGGCTTCTTTCACCTCACTCGGAACAAGCTCACAGTTGATCTCAAGCTCCTTCAATTTCGGAAGGTTCTCGATGCCGGAGAGGAACTTCATCTTAGAGACGAAACATACAATCTTCTTGAGCTTTGGAGCAGATCCAGCAGAGAAGCTTATCTTGGTGATACCAGGACAGTCAACAGTAAAAATGTTGAGATCTGGTAAGTCACCTGTGTTGAATGTCAGCTCTGTTTCATTGTCAGACTCGCCCAAGAGAACTAGATAGCGAATGTTTGATTTCTTTGTGAGGAGATGTATAACACTTTTGTTCAGCTGGTCATCGCGAATTGTCACCTTGGCTATTTTTTGTGCACTGCAAAAATATGAAAGCAACTTGTTGCTGTAGTTCAACTCGATCTCCTCCAATTTCGCAAGTTCCTCGACTCCAAAGATATGACTTGTATTAGTGGTGGACAAAACCATTTTCTCAAGCTCTGGAGCTGATTTCACATCAAATGTGATGGTATCCATGTTTGAGCCCTCAACTATAAAATACTTGAGCTTCTCAAATTTACCACCCTTCATTGTGAGGCTGGTATCGGTGTATGCCCTGTCCAGGAATCTGATACAGCGTAGCATGGGCAACACCGAGAGGATGTCTAGAGTGTCCTGATGTAGGGAGGTGTTACTCAAAGTTATTTTTGCAAGTGTATCATTATCTTTGGCCAACAATGGAATAATCTGTACCCTTTGAGTATTCCCATTTATGCTTAGGCTCTCAAGTATCTTAGGTTTATCTGTCAGCTGACTAATGATTTGTTTTGGTGAATCTGTGTTGGAAGAACATCCCATGTCTGTGTGTTGGCGAAGATTGATTGATCGAGACTTGCCTGTGGGTTCGGGAAGCTTTATTGTGGTAGACTTGTCTTTGGGTTTGTGAATGGTGATTGACAGAGATTGGAGGCACTCATCCAGGTCACTTACTGCTCTAAACAAATTGATAAGGTGAACATCCTTGTCCTCTATGTCTACACCAAGCTTTCTTAGCTGCCACAGCTTTCCAATGTCCAACAACTCTTTACCGCTCTTGGAAGCCTGTACATCGGATAGTACCTCCAGGTTTACCATTTTTTCAATCCTGCGTGGAATCTGAACACTGGGGGTTATTTTGGAGTTATTACTTCTTGGGTTCTGGAAACTGGAGGAGGTTTTGGTGTTTGTACGATTTGGAATCAGAACACTGAGGGTGGTTTTTGTGTCCTTACTTCCAAGACTCTGGGCACTGGAGGTTGTTTCTGTGTTACTATGGCTATCACTCTGGAAACCGGAGGTACTTTTGGCGTGGTTACTTTGTGGTCTGGTGTCACTGGAGGTAATGTTGGTGTCCGTATTACTTGGGTTCTGAGCAGGGGAGGTGATTTTGGTGCCGGAATGACTTGGACTATGAAAACTGGACGTGATCTGCTTGGTGTCATGTTTAGTTGGATTTATCTCCTTGCCACCAGATAACAGACGCCTCAGCTTCAGAAGTAGAACATGTTGTGTTGCAGGTGCTGGCACCTTGGTCTGCCGGATGTCCAATACCTCTAGCTCATGGAGTTTGTTGATTTCAATAGGCAGCCGGAGGATATCTGTACCTCTTAGGCTCAGATACTTGAGCAATAATATCTTGGTACAGATATCCTTGAGGTAACTCGGTTTTCTCTCAAAACACCGGCAGCCCTGTAGATCCAATACCTTCAGAAGGGACAATTGAGATGTACCAGAGAGTTTCCGCAAGAAATCATTGATAGTATCTGAGCCACGGAGATGAAGATTACTGAAAATTGAAAAGTGACGAGCCAAGTGATGTGATAGACGTCCCTCGACAATGTGTTGTTTCTTGGCAATCTTGGTAATGAATTCATGAACTTGACCACCTACCATGCAGCTCTTGACCTTTCCAGCAGCACCAATATCAACGGGGTGGACAAGCCACCGGTGAATGAGTGAGTCAAAACAATGTTCCGCCCGTTGCACTGAACTGGGCCAATCTTCCTACATGATGAGACCTTCTGCTACCCACCGTCCTACCAAGGTTGACCTCCTGATGGTGTGGCCTCGAGGGAAGATTGCTAGGTACAGCAAGCAGGACTTGTATTCTTTTGGGAGACTGCTGTAGGAGAACTTCAATACCTTTTTTCCATTTTTTTCTAATTTTTTTTCTTGAACCAGGTTGGCCTCCAATTTTTGCAGATCTTCAGTGCTCCTCTTGGGATTAGCATACAATGCATGAGCGAAGATCTTCATGCAGAATTCATGTGGCTCACACTTGTTCAAGATGCTGCGAAATATCAGGGAATTGTTGGGCTGGTTTGTAAGCGCCAGCACACATTCATGGTAGAGACCAGCAAGAGAATAGGTTATAGGCTCCCAATTTTGACTGCAATATTCCTTGGCCCTTCCAGTGTTCTTCGTGGTGGTCACAACCACTGCACCGCAGGCATCTTTTAACAAGCTCAAAGCATTTATTGTCTTCTTCCAGTCAGGTAAATAGTTATTTTCATCTTTGATGATAATCAGGGTCCTTCCACCTGCCAACTGTGTATTAATCTCATCCACGATACCTTTGGTCATCAATTGATCCTCAATCTCCCACCGGATTTCATGGATCTTCCTTTCGGTTTCTTCAAAAACATCTGAGGTTTGATCTTGAGTCGGTTTATTACTTGTAGCTAGTTTCTTCAGTGTGTCTTCTAACAGGTCATGTATGACTTCACGTGTATACTTGTGGACCAATTCTTTGGTCTGTGTCTCATTTGAGTCGCTGGTGCTCACTGGGGCTTGCTTGGCTGATCCTTCTTGTCGTTTGGCCAGCAACCGCTGCCGGTTGGCCGGGAACATCTCACGCAGGATACGCTTATATTGGGTATAGTGCAGACAAATTGGGGCCGGCGGCTGTGCCTCCTTTGTGCCTGCTCCTTCAATTTTGTCTGCCTCTTCATGCTTTTCCATATATTCTTGAAGCTTGTAGGCAGTTTCCTCGATGTCGTACGTTTGTAACGTACGCATGGCCTGCTCTTTTAATTGGTCTTGTTCAGCCTGAGGTGCAGTGACTAGCTGCAGAGCCTGGAGGAGTACACCCAGGGGTTCAATGGAGCTTTGGCCTTCCAGGTGCATGTGGTCGGGCTTCATCTCCTCACCGATCATTTTCATGATTTTTTCAATCTTGTCGTGATGCTGCATTTTTCTGATATCTCCCCTGATTTTATAGTACATCATCCATTTTTTATCCTGAGCTTCTGAAGCAGTAGGGCGCATTGCTGGGATTCCCTGCTCGGATTTGGATTTGGCATGCTCGAGCAACAAGAGGATGTAGAAAGGAATTTCGTAGGACAGTAGCGGTAGAGAATAAAAGCTCACAGCTTCAGAGACGTCCACAATCCACTTGACATTGTGGTCGAAATGGGTCTCCGCCACAGACAAGGCTTCCTGTGCAATAGCTCCGGCGTCCTCTGTGTCCGGTGCCACGACGGCGATGCATGGTATCTGCTCGCCCGTCCAAGGCGTCCTGATCCAGTCATCTAGCTTGCCTTTGAAGTAATCCTCCAGAGTGCTAAGCTGCAAGATTGCTCTTGTCCTGGGATGATCCGCTGACGTTGCCACTTGATTATCCTGGTCTTCTTCTTCATCGTCTTCATCGCCGCGGCCAGCAGCAGCATGATGGGACGATGGCGTAATCGTCGTCCCACCTGGCGCATGTGATGAGTGGCCTGGGGTCAGCACCTTCCCCGGGACCTCCACGCCGTATCGGAGCCTCCGCTCACCGACGTCGCGCGCCCGGTTCTTGAGCTCACTCAGCTGGAAGGCAGCTTGGTGCTGAGCGACCATCTTCTGCAGGAACCAGGGAACCCACCAGAGGTAGCCCCAGAGGCCACCCCTGGCGCGTTGGATCTCAGGGTTGCCACGGTACAGGTACATGTCGATGCAGTTCTTGCAGTCGTTGGCGAGGACCTGGACCTGGTTCATCCAGGTGTGGACCTGCTCGTCGTGCTCGCCGCCGGGAGGCGACGTCCTGGCCAGGTGCAGCAGGAAGCTGTTCATGCTCTCCATCTCCCCCTTGATGAACTGCACGTCGCTGCCGACACGGCCCTGCAGAAGCGCCTCGTTGTGGATGACGCCCAGCAGCGTCTTGACAGCGCCCGCCGCGAGCTCAGCCATCGATCACTGTGGCTTTAGCCCGGGCCGGCCGGCCGGTGCCCACAATTATCTGTGAGTGTAGAACAAGCAGGGAACAGGTGTGTCTAACGACAAGACAAACTTTAGCAGGCAATGGGTGGCGATTGCATGAGTGGGATGGTCAAGATGCAAGGTAATGTGAATGATTGTTAGTTATTATGTGCTACGTGAACCGATCGACGCAAGTGAAAGCGACAAGGCAAAGCATCTATCCCCAGCCACTTGCGTGCAAATACTAGCTTAGCATAACACCTCAGTACCCTCAAGGTTCAATCCGGTCCTTCACGTTTTTTCTCTTTACTGGGGCAAAGGCTGCAGTACTGATGCTAGATTACCCAACACTCAGTCTCTATCTTTGTCGACATGACAGAAGACCAGGCCTTTGTTGTCTCCATGGATAATATCTTTTGGTCTTTTTTAAAGGACGCGAAAGGGAAGAGCAATAGCTGGACACCAAGGGTATGCTTGCTTTTGAATGAGTTGGCCCATCCTCTTCTCACTCTTCATTTTTTTTATATGTGCAATAGAATTCATTGATCTATAATCACCTCATTTTTTACAAGCCAAATAGTATAAGCATGACAGATATCTATCGATGGAGCCATCCATCCCACCAAATTTTATGGGATGGTCCTAAACCTAAGCAGATCATAAAGAAAACGATAAACATCATATGCATGCACACCATGATTAGGAGAACCATTATTATTGTAAGACCAAAATCAAAGGCCAGGTTAACAACGAACATATATAGTACTGTATATGTTTTTAAATCAATTTAAAAGTAGAACATAAACTGAACAAGGCAAGGGATCGATCCGGACATATCCCAAATCGGCTCCCCAACACTGTCAAAGGTTGCCATGCTTTGCGTAGAGGGTAGAATATATCCTTTGCTTGGAGTATGTACATATGCATCTGTACCACCATGTAATTTATGCCGTAAGTGATTCATCCTTCAGTTCTCTCTACTCTCTATAGCAGAGTCTATAGCAAACTCTTCAACAACCACCTAACATCACAATGTAGCTGTTGAAAATTGTTAGTAATCGAGTCACAAAAATTGCATCTTATGTGTTGAAAATGTTAGAATTACTTAATCTAGCATTAACATAAACAGGATCTTCAACTAGTCTAATCATGATCACTAATCTTAATTAGTGTGGTAACTTAGATTAACCTGACCAGAGCCTGTAGATGACATCTGTATGGATGTTGATATTGGTGTAGAGGCAACAAACTTAATCTTGGCAACATCAAGAATAGCAGAAGTTCCTGATTGATGAAGAACTTGATTCTAGGTGAATACTACATCTGTCCTGAGATATAGGTCGTTTTAGCCTTTCTAGATACATAGTTTTTTGCATGAATCTAGACACACTGTATATCTAGGTGCATAGTAAAAAAGTGTATCTAGAAAAGTCAAAATAACCTACATACTGTGTATATTTTAGGACGGAGGGAGTAGTGTCCAATTGTGGATGACATCCTTCCAGCTCCTGGAGCACACTAATTGATCGATATTTAGGCTAATGACCAGATTAGGTTAGGGAGAATACCTTCCAATCATTATTTATAGTGTTGTGGGGCCGGGGCCGACTCTAGATAACCCTTAGGGGCGCCTACCGATCACGGCGGTGCGAGTAACTAAATCGCTAATACCCTCCTTTTTTGTTGGTGGAGGTAGATATGGGCATGATTTTGGTGCTGACCGAATCCAACAGAAAGGGGTTATCTTTGCCTGAAAGAAACCATTGGTTTAATTCTAATAGTAGAGGTGTTATCAATCTTCTTGTAATAGAAAAGGGTGAAAAGCAATAGCAAAAGCACGCAATGAAGGAATTTGCAGGAATATGGAATGCGGCAGTTTGTATTGATAACACATGGCCTATATATAGGCAGTACAATACACACAATATTACATGAGCGGTGATGGAGATCACACGCTAGTCAAGATGCTACAACTATGGAGTCAGGTGCGCGACGTGAGAAGTGCTCCGTGAATGCCTGCATGTGTAGACTGTGTCAGCCGAAAGAATAGGTCTCCAACTCCCCCCCTCAGTCTGGACGTGGAGACACTTGCAGACTGGTTCTGAAGTCCTCAAACAAAGCTGATGGTAAACCTTTGGTGAACACATGGGCAAACTGAAAATGTGAAGGCACATGCAGAACCTTGACTTCCCCAAGAGAAACTCTCTCACAAACGAAATGCAGATCAATTTCGACATGCTTGGTCCTTTGGTGCTGCACTGGATTTGTAGACAGATACATGGCACTGATGTTGTCGCAATATACTATGGTTGCTTGGGGAGGTGGACGGTGAAGTTCCAGGAGCAATTGCTGCACCCAACATGTTTCTGAAACTGCATTTGCTACTCTGTACTCTGCCTCAGCGCTAGAACGTGAAACAGTGGACTGCCGCTTAGATGACCAGGCAACCAGATTATCTTCAACAAAAACACAATACCCGGATGTTGACCGACGAGTATCTGGACAACCTGCCCCGTTGGCGTCGGAATATGCAGTGATGGCAGTAGACTTGGAGCAAGTCAGGTTCAAGCCAAGATGCATGGTGCCACGAACATACCGCAGAAGGTGTTTGAGAAGAGTCAAATGAGGCTCGCAAGGGTTGTGCATGAACAAGCAGATTTGTTGAACGGCATAGCTGATGTCCGGACGTGTGAGGGTTAAGTATTGTAAGGCACCTGCTAGGCTTCTGAAATCAGTGGGATTGGTGACTGGTTTGCCACCAGAGGCAGAGAGTTTAGACTTGGTGTCTACAGGGGTGGTGCAAGGATTGCAATTGAGCATGTTGGCACGATCCAGAATGTCATGCGCATACTGCTCTTGGGATAGGAAGAGGACAGTGGGAGCAATATACTGTTTCAGTGAGATTACCATGCATGAAGGCGTTCTTGACGTCCAATTGATGGATGGGCCAAGAGGAGGAGACAGCGAGACTAAGCACCACACGAACTGTTGCCGGCTTGATGACAGGACTGAACGTTTCACCATAGTCAACACCATATTGTTGAGTAAAGCCACGAACCACCCACCGAGCTTTTAGCGAGCAAGAGTCCCATCAGAATTGTTCTTGTGCCGAAAGATCCACTTCCCGGTGATCACATTAGTACCTGCAGGCCTGGGAACAAGACACCAAGCATTATATTCCTCAAGCATTGCATGGTGCCAATTAGGATCTTTAAGAGCAGCACGATAGGAAATGCCATATGTAGTAAGAAAGGTGCGGAGGGGAGCATTATCAAATTCTGATACCATACAGGAATATGGAATGCGACAGTTTGTATTGATATCACAGGGCCTGTATATAGGCAGTACAATACACACAAGATTACATGAGCGGTGATGGAGATCACATGCTAGTCAAGATGCTACAACTACGGAGTCAGGTGCACGACGTGAGAAGTGCTCCGCGATGTTGCGATGTGATCTAAATTCATTGCACAAGGTTTAGTCCCACCTCGGCAACGCAACCAAGTACGGGCGCGTGAGCCGACTATATATATATGTAAGCCCTATGTAGACGGTAGGGTAAGACAGATAAAACATCTTAGATGAGCCATGTATCATCCCTACTTGTAAACTCTCCACAATACTGATTGTGTTCCGTAGTTTTTTCCTGTAAGGGTTTTTTCCATGTTAAATCGTGTCTCGTGTTCGATATTATTTTTCCATATTATTTGCTAACAAGTGGTATCATAGCTTGGTACGAGATCACGTGAAAAAAAATTAGGGTTTCGTCCCTGTTTATCGGGCGCCGCCAGCCGGATCAATCTGTGATTGGCTACCTCATGCAAGACTCTTAAGACGGCATCTGATTCCATATTTGCCAGAGGCTACAGACCAATCCACGAGAAGCTACCAGAAGGTTTTCTCAGCTTTGCTGAACGTACACGGAGTTATACACAAGGCTGCAGGTTATTGCTAGGTTTACACAGAAACATACCTAGATTATTACTGCAGATTATTTTCTTCTGGTTATTTCTTTCATATGGCTTCTTTGATGTATGATATGATTTCCGCCGCTGAAACATATTGAGATTTTGAGGAGATATTGAGATTATTATTAAATCACTTTGAGTTAACTCTTCTTGATGTTTTGACAACATCGTTCATGTCACCCTAGTGGTTTCTTTTACTCCTATGGAGTTGGTTAATTTAAAGCGAATATTTTGCTTTGAATTGAGTTCGAGGTGGAGGGTTCCAAGTGCAACAGAGGAGGTTTGTTTGACTAGATACTACAACGTTTTGTATTGCGGGAGCAATACGTTTATTGCTATCTTTGCTCATGTTGAGGGGTTTAGTTCAAAGGTTTAACTTCGTTGGTTGCACATTTATGCCTACATCTGAACCGTGTGTTGAATGGAGCAGTAATTGACCATGTCATGGAATTTAGTTTCTTCTACAATTGGCAAGTTTATGGTATGTGATGGATACATGTGCTAGTTGCTCTTGCAAGAGTGTTGTTTTGCCAAAGTTTAGTGTTCCTGATGGAGCATATATTATTCCATGAGATGAGTTCTTCACTGATATTTATTTTAATACCACGGGTGGTATTGCGACTTTATGTCGTTTGATGATTGAGCATTATTGCCATTTTCTTTTGAGGTCAATTGCACAGACTCAGACTTTTGCTGGGAATATGAATTTGTTGAAGACCCGGATTGTTCGTCCACTTTGTTGATAGCTGTGTGTTTGGACGTTTGCTCAAATTTTTGCTTCCTATGAAGTGTTGGGAGAATACTCAAGTGATCTTACTCATTGGTTAGTCCGGTGGATATTGGCATTCAAGATTTGAGTATGGAGGTATATTATTCGTCTACAGGAGGGAATTTGTCTCAAGGTGGAGTTTGTTGTGATGTTATCCAATTTCATTGCACAAGGTTTAGTCCCACCTCAGCAACGCAACCAAGCACGGATGCATGAGCCGACTATATATATGTAAGCCCTATGTAGACGGTAGGGTAAGACAGATAAGACATCTTAGATGAGCCATGTATCATTCCTACTTGTAAACTCTCCTTAGTAGTGATTGTCTTCCATGGTTTTTTCCCGTAAGGGTTTTTCTACGTTAAATCGTGTCTCGTGTTCGATCTTGTTTTTTCGCATTATTTGCTAACACGTGAATGCCTGCATGTTTAGACTGTGTCAGCCGAAAGAATAGGTCTCCAACAGAATTAAAGGTGACATGTGTGCTGAGCCATGTTGATTTGATCGAGGGACTTCCATATAGAGAAACTGAGGTGCACAAGGAATGGAGCAAGGAACATGGAAGGTCGGACCAATTATACAATATGGAATTTTCACGGCCTGTCCTATTTTCCTTAGAACCAAATGTGAGCCCTCGAGCAAATGCGGCTTTATCTTGACAGTGTCCCCAAACCCATGAGAAAATGCAATTATCGTGACTTTCTTTGTGCAAACCCCACAAAAAAGTTTTTTAATGCTGAATTTGGGAATCCGAAAGAACTTGCACATTTTTTTTATCTTTCATAGTTGTTGTAGGCAGTGCAAGATTAGCTTCCTTTTGGCTGTGTCTCTTATTTGTATACTCCTCACTGTAATTATACAATTTGAGATGTAAAATGCATACTCGTGGTGTATGCTTGTTTGAATTGTATGCAAATAAATTGAATGTGACTAAATAATGCCTTCTTCTCTTTTTTTAGAAAAAGAAAATGTTTCCGACCTCTACATCCACTCACAGCCATGTTCTTACACCAATTACAGCCTCAAAGATGATCACCAACACATAGAAATAAAAGGTCACCAATCAAAGAAAAATCATAAGCAAAGTCTATTATTACTTTTCCATTCGTTCTTGACAAAGATATTCAAAGCAACGAGTTGCAAGGATTTGCTTGCTAAACGAATAGTTTCCCTTGCATCTTCATGCTATAACAAGGACCAGAAATTCAACCAATAAGCTCCTCTGAAGACTACTACATAAAATAGGTACATCTTTTTTTAGCACTGCGGGTACACCAATAGCATCTTTTTTTAGCAATCTTCTCATCTTATTATCTATGCATGTTAACCAATTTACTAGGATATGATTTATTGACCTGACAGGGTTTAACCCGGCAACAATATGAATCATTCGCCAAGAACCTTCACTACTAGAAAAGTAGCTATCATGGTACCTATTATCCCAGCTGGAAGCCATGTTTAATACCGGTCATCCTAGCCAGTACTAGTACGTGTCAGTCAAGAAGCCATGTTTAGTACCGGCCATCCCAGCCGATACTGGATGGCCGACACTAGTACCGGTGGTACTAAACAGTCACAAGTCACATGATTTTTTCTGAGGACCAGGTGTGTCCGAGGATCGATGGATGGTCGCTTCTCAGTGTGATGAGTGATTGACAATGTTGAGTGGACTAACACTTGGCCTAGTATTGCATGTGTTGGATGCAACTTGATTTGCGTTGGTGCAGGTGAAGAACAAGCGCGAAAGGTCTTAGCTAGAGTGGCCTCCGAAGAGTGGAGAGACAAGTAGGCTTGGTTCGAGGGATCCGGTGGCCAGACGGGATCGAGTGCGGTCAGCATGGTACAAGAAGAGCAAGACGAGGTAGTGGACTTGGAGTCGGTGCAAGGTAGCGGCTAACAACCGAAGCTTGTACGCGGTGTTTGGTGGTTGGACCACAAAACCATCGGAGGAGGGTGTCTCGGTTTGGGCCTCAAAATCGAGCCCGAAGGCCCAACGTGATGGAGACGGTGATCCGGGCGCGTTCGGGAAGCTTCTCAGCGGTGGACACGCGGCGGGATCCTGGAGCTTGCGTCGGAGGGAAGCAAGGCCGGATGGACGGCGTGCCCAGCCGGAGGAAATATCTGAGTCTTTCCAAAATTGCCCATGAGGGGTATGTATCCTAGTTTTAGTAAGTAGGGGTAGTATGGTCTTTTGCCTCCACCAGTCGACTTAATATAAATAGGAGGTAATGTGGATGGCTAGGGTATTCCTTGGAACTGCTTCTCATTTTCTCTTCTCTAGGCTAGCATGCGCTTCATGTCGATCTGAGCGGGTGGATGTTGGGAGGTTGCTAGCCTTGTATAGAATCTGACCTTTGCTTGTATGGAAGATTTAAAGTGCTAGTTGAATCTCTTTGTTGTTTCCCGAGTTGTTCTTTTGTGCTATTTTTGGTGCTTTTTGGTTCGATCCATGTTTGTCGAGTTTTAGGCCATTTGGCTCTGGATTTATTTGAGGGGATCATGGGTGACTGCCTTGCGCCTCTTTGTGGATGATCTTGCCCCCTCAAACGCCAGGAATCGGTCTCGATTTGATGATTTTGGGATGAACTCGTGAGTGTGATGTTCTTCGGTTAGATCCGCGATTACTCTTGTTTGAGAGCACTAGTGGTTGATATTTTTGGGGCATAGCATCTCCTTGAAGTGATTTTCATCTTCCCCAAGTTTCGTCTCAAGAGCTCTAGTCGTTTGGAAGATCCGACGTTGGCCTTGAGAGGGTTTTCTCGCGAGTTCCTGTAGTTGTTCGTTCTGTTTTCCCGTTGGGTTTCGTGGACAGTCCGCCCTGCTTTTCCGGACAGTCTGAGGGGTCCGGACAGTCCGCATGTGATTGGCGGACGGTCCATGCCAGGTTGTTTGTTTGACAGGTTTTTGGCTAAGTCTTCTCGCGGACAGTCTGCCCTGCTTACTCGGACAGTCCGCCAGGTTCCCGGACAGTCCGCGATCTCTGTGCTGATAGTCCGTCGTGGCCAAGGCAGACAACAGTGTGTTTTGATTTTTGAGTTGAGCTTACGCTTTGTATCTTGTTCTAGCTTGTTCGTAGGGTTGGTAGATCCGCTGTGACTACGCTACCTTGACAGGCTTGTGAGGAATCCTTGGATAGTGATTTTGGGACATAGGCCGAGTTTCGAGAAGAAATTTTATCGGCTCCCATTCACTCCCCCCTCTCTGGTCGCCTATTCGATCCTTCATTTTCACGCGTAAATACGCATGCACAGTCGTGAGGATTTGAACCCCATGACCCCCAGACTCGCGCGTTGCTTTCTTACCATCCTACCTACGCATCACTTGTGATTGAGAGAGATTTGTTTTGCTTTTGAAGTAGCTCGTGGAGGCCCTTTTGTACCGGCCGGTGTTAGTGACCAATACTAAATGGGTGTGCCATTTTAGTACTGGGCCAAGACACCGCCCGGTACTAAAATGCAACTTTTAGTACCGGCTGGTGTTTTTAGCCGGTACTAAAGTGGCTCCGGTGGGCTTTCAAGTTTAGACTCGGTACTAAAATGGCTCCATGCAATTTTAGTACCGGGTCTTTTTATATCCGCTACTAAATGCAGTGGATGAATGTGAGTTTTTGTAGTAGTGTTTTATCATGTTGACCATAAAAAGAGATCTAATTGTCCCATTACAATTGAAGGAACAACATTTTTTACTACAGCCCAATTCCTCTTGGCTAAATTACTAAAAGAACAATTCCAGATGGCCATGGTCTTGGTTGTTCCTGCTCGACACCAACTTTGGCCCTACCTTCCGCAGCTATCTCCGTGCCTAAGACAGCACCGAAACTATGAGGCTGTGCTTATCTGATCTGTACGTTCAGATAATGAATTGCCAGCGCGTCCAAGGAGATACTTGTCATATTGGCCTGCTCTAAGAGCATCTCTAGGAGAGCCAAAAAAACACTCAAAAAACTATTTGGGAATGAATGGTGAAAACTCTAGTCCAACAGCAGCCCAAGCCGACTCCCAAAACTTTCGCATGCCCAATCCAAGTGGCATCATTGGGCAAATTTGCGCTAGTCCATCACACTCCCAATCTCGAAAGTTGGGCGACGAAACACCAATCCCGTCAAAATTCTACTTCTCCCACGAGTCGTCCTCGTCCTCCCTCCGCCCTATTGGCATCGATGGGGCACACCTACACTCCCAACGTCCTCCGACTGAAGGAGGCAACCACGCGAGTTGCCTGGCTCTCCGTGAGGGGTGGCGAGGTGCAACCACCAATGAGTTGGGGTTGCTGCCGAGTTGACGCCGGCGCAAGTCTCCATCTCCAGCTCTTCCACAGGGCCACATCGATGACTTCCCATCATCACTATCGGCAAGTTCGCATCAACGGAAATTGTAGATGCTATGGATGCGTTGTTTTTGTGAGCTGAAGCCATTTTCTTTCATAGCTATGAAATAGAAAAATATATGACACGGTGTGGAGCAAGCAAATTACATCCAATTTGTCGCAACTTCGATTCAACAGGAATCCTCCCAGGCAGGTTGATGAGGACATGACACCCTTGCATATGTCCATGAGTGGTGCATAGGGTGGAGAAGAAGGAGACCAACAAGGTTTTCCAAGTCAAGAAGAAGGCCCGAGGCTAATCCGATTCGAGTCCCCAAGGTGGAGGCCCAACGAAAGTTTAGTTCGAGTCCACCTCGGAGTCTAGGAGCAGCCCGTAGTAAATTGGACGCTCAAGTCGCATACGAAGGACGATTGTGACGTTCTTTATATGGATGGAAAGATAATTGCAAGGAGCTTCCAATGGCACTGGTCCCAGCTCAAAATTCCTTATTTATACTCGGGAATCGTCGAAATAAGTGGACATTGAGAATCTGCCAGAGTGCTATGCCACCATCTTTTAGGGTTGTTGGTCCATGTATCATGTTGGGGTCCATTATGGACGTGGTTAGGGGGTTATGCACACCCCAACCCTCATATAATCAGTAGCCGCCACATTAGGGTTTTGAGTTTTTATTAAATTAATCTGTCGAGAAAAGTTTTGTCGTTCGTCGGTTTGTAGAACCCCAACTTTGTGCTTAATCATACATCTGCAGTTTGTCACTCCCTTTGAGAGCTATGTTCTTTCAAGTTCTTGTTATGTTCTTCATTTCGCAGGCAGGGATTAGCCTTCTTGGCGAGGTCAACCGGGTTGTGACACGGTTAATAACGAGAGGAGTCATGGTGCTAAGATTGCAGGGTTCGAGTTTACTGACTTGAAGCCAGATTGGTGTGTTGTGCTTTGCCCAAAACGAGTTATCCTTCACCTGACGGAAGATCGGACACCCTAGTCCCCCATCAAGTGGTATTTAGAGACAGGTTTACTGTCAGGTTCGCATCAATTGTATCCCCTCTTTGTTTAGTTTGTGCCTTTGTCCTATAAACTCCAGAAAATAGCCCTACAAAAATATTTATCCCCATTGTTCCATCCTACAACCTGTTTGTGCCCTCGCAATATTTCTTTTTAGATTGCTTTTCTGAATTTTAGTCCCTCGTTGTGTCATTGTGGTCATCGTGCTAGGTCTTGTTTTGGTTTCTGCTGTCGAGTCATCGTGTTCGTTGGTCTAAGTCTTATTGGATGAGTTGATCTAGGTGCTCATTTGTGAACCAAAAAGTCTTCCGACCATCGTGGGCTATACTGGATTTATTTTGTATAAAGGAAAGAATCACAGCTATGTCATTGAAAGATAGAGAACATGATGTGTCCTTCTGAGTAAAATATTTGTTTTCCTATTTGGCCTTGCGCTCCATATAGAAACCATACAATTATAAATATAGCTGATTCTAGGAGAGTTGCAATTTGGACTGGTTTTGTCTCCTAGGTCCAGATAGAAATCAATCCAAGTTGACCCCTTTTTTCCATCCGTTACCTGGGTCCAAGTCTACCGATATTTTTGGTTATTCACGGCCAAGATATTTTCCTTCTGTTGTGGCCGAGAGTTACATAGATCCTTTTATGTTGAAAACTTTCTTGCGTGCTTATATATTTTATACACAGCCGAGTTACAGATCGAGTTTTGCATCTTTGAAAGGCAAGCTTACCTGTTGAGCAGCACCTTGTCCAAGGCTTTGTTCTCATTATTTGAGCTATAATACTTTTTGTGGAATGTTCTATATATATAACAAAACTAAAAGGCAAAGGTGCTAAAAAAAGAAGATAAAGAGCCGCACCCAAAATAAAAGAAATAGGAAAAATGAAAAAAAAATCAGAAGTGCTTGCATCCTTTGAGTCCTTGTGCTGAGTTGTTTTGTTGCTTGCTTGACTAGTCCAGGACAAGTTTAGGCTGGCGACATAGACTAGCTTGGGACTAATTTTGCAGTTTTACAATTTCTGAATTGAATTATTGCTAATCCTTGCTACCGTATATTTGCCTCTCAAGCTCCACATACATACTTCAGGTCAGTACAGCGAAGGATCCTTGCAATCTTGGTACTACTTCCTCACAGGTATCACGAACCAACCACCGGTTGTCCCGTCCACTGCTTTGCGTTGGTAAGAACCTTGTAAGAGCTTGGTAAGACGTGTGAGAGTGTGTATCCACCAACACATATAATAGTTCATAGAGATTTATTTTGATCAAAACCAAACAATAGTTTCTGTTCAACGTCTAAATTGCAGGAAATCATGGCACATATGTTTGCAGGGATGGAACAAAAGAACAAACCACAACTACATGTAGCCGACAGTCATCAAGGTATCAGAGGTAAAATTACCATACCAACCTACTCTGGATCTTATGATGGAGACAAAAATCTTGATTGGGAGATGACTATAGAACATGTGTTTAATTCCTACCTAGTTCCTAAGATACACAGAGTTCAACAAGCTATAAGAGAGTTCAAGGATTTTGCCTTTATTTGGTGGTACGGGCTAGTTGCAACTAATGCTTTACCTAGTACATGGGAACAACATAAAGAAGTAATGCATGATTGTTTTATTCCTCTTTTCTTATAAATGTGATTTGTTTAGAAAAATGAAGCGCTTAGTGCAGGGCACTATGTCTGTTCTGGAATACTATAAAGGGTTTCAAAAGTGTAGAATATGTTGTGAAATTAACGAATATGTAGAAGCAACCGAGAATAGATTCTTGCATGGTCTTTGACCTGAAAATCAGAATGTTTTTATTGATCACTCTTATAGTTCTCTTTCACAATTATTTGAACATGCTGGTATGGCTGAAAAACAACTTTTAGGTGATGATAATGTGTCAAAATTAATTGCACCTACAATTTCTGAAAATGAGAGCAGAAGTAATAAAAAATTTGCTACCCTCACACAAGTTGAGAATTCTTTTGATGAGCCAAATTTGTCCACTGATCATGCTAATGTAGAGCAACTTTTAGTGGAATCTTTCAATGTTTTTCCTTTGTCAAAAGATGAATTTCTTGTTGTTCCTTGTGACAAATAAGAGTTGTGTGAAATTGATCCATTTATTCATATGCCACGACTAGTCCATGTTAATTATGCACATACTTTGGAGCCATACACTTGTGCTGAAAATAATATTATTATGCCGATTACTTGTGCACATGACAAACTAAAATTATTATCTTCTTTAAACGCATTGGGTTATGTTGAGTTTGATACTTTATGTGCTCTTAATAGTTTGGAAGAGAAATTTAGATGTGCTGAGTGGCCATGGTTGTCTATTTATACATACCATTTTATTGGCAAATATGGTGCATCGAGTCTATATTTGTGCAAATTTGAAATCTCCTTTTGATGTAGAAGATTGTGATCAACTAGATTATCCCTCTAGCTTTACTATAACGAATCGGGTTCACTCTCAAGAATGGGAGCATTGTTGGCTGCTACCTATGTGTGCTAGTGCTGATTTTTCTTGCATTGAACAGATACTAGCGGTTATGCAACCATCTATGCCTGCATTGCATTTTGTTAGTGCTAATTTTTTGTAGAATAGTATTGAAAAAGATCGCGTGTGTTTCGATCAAGGAGCCTACATATTTGCCGACAACTCTATAGGAGAACATACTTTGGGAGATTGCAAATATGGTCATGTCACTCCCCACAATATTCTCAGTTCCCATATTTTCCGCAACCTCGTGTTTCTCCGTGTTGTGCAGGGCCATCTTAGAGCACAAACGACGCCGAGGACGGCTTTTCGTCAAGAAGGGGAGGATGATGAGGACATGACACCCTTGCATATGTCCATGAGTCGTGCATGGGGTGGAGAAGAAGGAGACCAACAAGGTCTTCCAAGTCAAGAAGAAGGCCCGAGGCTAATCAGATTCGAGTCCCCAGGGTGGAGGCCCAAAGAAACTCAAGTTGGAGGCCACCTCGGAGTCCAGGAGAAGCCCGTAGTAAATTGGACGTTCAGATCGCATACGGAGGCCAATTTCGACGTTCTTTATATGAATGGAAATACAATTGCAAGGAGCTTCCAATGGCACCGGTCCCACATCAAAATTCCTTCTGAGTCCCCGGGAATCAACGAAATAAGTGGACATCCAGAATCTGCCAGGGTGTTGCGCCACCATCTTTGGGGTTGTTGGCCCGTGTATCGTGTTGGGGTCCATTATGGACGTGGTTAGGGGGTTATGCATGCCCCAACCCTCATATAATCAGTAGCCGCCACCACATTAGGGTTTTTGGTTTTGCTTAGATTAATCCGTCGATAACAGTTTTGCCGTTTGTCGGTTTGTAGAACCACAACTTTGTGCTTAATCATACATCTGCAGTTTGTCACTTCCTTTGAGAGCTATGTTCTTTTGGGTTCTTGCTTGTGTTCTTTGTTTCACAGGCATGGATTAGCCTTCTTGGTGAGGTCATCTGGGTTGTGACACGGTTGATAACCAGAGGAGTCATGGCGCTAAGATTGCAGGGTTTGAGTTTGCTTACTTGAAGCCAGATCGGTGTATTGCGCTCCGCTCAAAACGAGTTATCCTTCACCTGACGGAAGATCGGGCACCCTAGTCCCCGTTACACACTACCGGAGAAACAGACATTAGCACCGGGTTTCCCAACCGGTGCTATGTTTCCGAGGCTAAAGGTACCCACCTTTAGCACCGGGTTAAATAACCGGTGCTAAAGGTGTGTCCATTTGCAAAAAAATATGTGCGTTGCTGCGGGGATTCGAACTCATGACCTCTTGGCTCGCGCGTACCCACCTAACCATCTCATCTACAAAGCACATGTGATGAGATAGAAGATTCTTTTGTTTTGTAGTAGCATGTGACACCCCCTTTAGCACCGGATTGGTGTTACGACCTGGTGCTAAAAGACCTTTAGCACCGGATCGTAACACCAACCGGTGCTAAAAGGTGACCCTTTAGCACCGGTTGATCACTACCAGAATGCTTCACATCCGCCCGCCTCCTCCGCCTCGGCCATTTTTGGACCCGGTGCTGATGGGGCTTCAGCACCGGGTCCAATGGCTAGGAGCGGGGGCGGCGCGAAGATGTGTCAGGGCGAAGACATTAGTACCGGGTCGTGGCAAGACCCGGTGCTAATGCGCCCCCTTTAGCACCGGATGCAGCCAGCAACCGGTGCTAATGTGCCGAGGCCATTTCGCACCGGTTGCTGGCTGCACCCGGTGCTAAAGGGTGCGCATTAGCACCGGGTCTTGCCACGACCCGGTGCTAATGTCTTTTGTATATAGCACCTTCTTCCTCCCCCGGCCGAGCCAGCTGAACACTTAGGCGCTGTGTTCATGCTGCTCGGCCGTGGGAGGGGAGGTGCTGCCCAAATTTTTTTCAAAATTTGTGAAGATTCTACTCATCTAAGGAGCACTACAAGGTACACTCTTTCATTCTCTAATGTTTTATTTAGCTTGTAATCCTTCTATGATTTAGAAATAGAGGGATTTGTGAATCAAAGTAAAGCTAGCTAGAGAGAGCTTGTGTTCTTGGAGGAGAGAGAGGAGAGAGCTTGAGTTCATGGTGGAGAGAGTGTTGATGTTGTGTTTTAAATGGAGAGAGAAGGCAAGCTAGTTAGTATTTTGTTTTGTATGACTTGTGAATAGTTATAAGGCTTATGTATTTTATTTATTAGAGAGGTTTATTTATTAAAAGTTGGAATAGTTATTTATTAATTTAATGAAATATATATTATTAGTTATTTATTAAAAGGTAGAATAGTTATTAATTTATTTAACGGAAGGTATATTTATTTATTTAATGAATATAGTAATGTAGTTTTAGAAATTTATTTATATAATGGAATATATATTATAATTTGTATTTATTTATATATTAAATTTTTTTATCTTTAAATTGTATTGTATATTTGTTATTGGTTAACAATGCAGATGAATAGACAATGGATGTACGGGGACCCCCACGCTCAGGCGTTCCGTGATGGCCTTAGGACGTTTCTCGATGCCGCCGAGGCTAATAGGACGCCGTCCAGTTTCATGTTCTGCCCATGCACCCATTGTAAAAATATACAATCGTACAAACAAATAGGTTGTCTTCAGGTGCATTTGATGAGGCACGGTTTCATGAGGAATTATTCTGTTTGGATGAAGCACGGTGAAAGAGGAATTCTAATGGATGAAGATGAAGAAGACGAGGCCGATGACGACATTCCGTTATTGGCTCAATACTACGGTTCCTTTGCATATGCTGCAATGGGTGATGCCGATGAGGAAGATGTTGCTCGGGAAGGCAATGCTCAGGAAGATGTTGCTCAGGAAAATGAACCTACTGATGGACTCGGGCAAATGTTGCGTGATGCCGAGAAAGACTGCAGCAATGATAAGGAACTGAAAAAGATACAGCGCATGTTGCAGGACCACAAGACTGACCTGTACCCAGATTGCAAAGAGGGGCTAAAGAAGTTGGGTAGCACACTTGAACTTCTGCAGTGGAAGGCAGCAAATGGTGTTACTGATAAGGGTTTCGAGGAGCTTCAGCACTGGGTCCAACGGCTAGGAGCGGGGGCAGCGCGAAGATGTGTCAGGGGGAAGACATTAGCACCGGGTCGTGGCAAGACCCGGTGCTAATGCGCCCCCTTTAGCACCGGGTGCAGCCAGCAACCGGTGCTAATGTGCCGAGGCCATTTCCAGAGGGTAACAAATTGCCATCGACGACGTATCAAGCAAAACGTGTTGTTTGCCCTCTCGGTTTGGAGGTGCAGAAGATACATGCGTGTCCTAATGACTGTATCCTCTATCGCGGACAATACGAACACTTGGATCGTTGTCCGGTTTGCACCTGCGCACGATACAAGATCAGGCGGGACAACCCTGTTGATGTTGGGGGAGAGCGTTCTAAGAAAAAAATCCCTGCGAAGGTGATGTGGTATTTCCCTCTGATACCCCGTCTGAAGCGTTTGTTCAGGAACAAAGACCATGCCAAACTGATGCGCTGGCACAAAGAAGAACGTAAGCAGGATGGCATGTTGAGACACCCCGCCGATGGATCCCAGTGGAGGAACATCGACAGAGCATTCCCAGAGTTTGATGTTGATGCGAGGAATGTTAGGCTTGGTTTATGTACCGATGGCATGAACCCTTTTGGTGAAATGAGCAGTAGTCATAGCACTTGACCCGTGACTATTTGTATCTACAACCTACCCCCCTGGCTATGCATGAACCGGAAGTTCATTATGATGCCAGTGCTCATCGAAGGCCCAAAGCAACCTGGCAACGACATTGATGTGTACCTAAGACCATTGGTTGACGAACTTTTGCAGCTGTGGAAGAATGAAGGTGTTAGCATGTGGGATGAGGACAAGCAGGAGGAGTTTGACCTTCGAGCACTGCTTTTCATAAGCATCAACGACTGGCCTGCAATAAGTAACCTATCAGGACAATCAAACAAAGGACATAAATCATGCACTCACTGTTTAGAGGAAACAGAAAGCATGTATTTGAAACATTGTCGTAAAGTTGTGTACATGGGTCACCGTCGATTCCTTCCGGCGAAGCATGAGCTACGAAAGAAATGTGCGCATTTTGGTGGGAATGCTGATCGCCGTACAAAGCCGAGACACCAGAGTGGAGAAGAGCTATTTGATATGGTGAAGGACCTACACGTGGTGTTTGGCAAGGGATACGGAAGCCAGGCTGCTCCGACGGGCGAGGATGGTCATGCCGCGATGTGGAAGAAGAAGTCTATATTTTGGGAGCTACCTTATTGGCAACGTTTAGAGGTCCGTAACGCGATTGATTGGATGCATCTGACGAAGAATCTTTGCGTGAACTTGATAAGCTTCCTGGGTACTTAAGGGAAGCCAAAAGATACACTAGAAGCACGTTAGGAACTGAAACGATTGAAGCAACGGACTGATCTACATCCAGAAAAGAGAGACAAAGGACGCTAGTACTTGCGTCCTGCCAGCTTCACTCTCAGCAAAGAAGAGAAGGCAAGCATGTTTGAATGCTTGAACAGTATCAAGGTTCCGTCTGGCTACTCCTCCAATATTAAGGGAATAATAAATATGATAGAGAAGAAGTTCACAAACCTGAAGTCTCACGACTGCCATGTGTTGATGACACAGCTGCTTCCCGTCATACTCAGGGGTGTGCTACCAGTTAACGTGCGGAAAGCCATTGTGAAGCTCTGTGCATTCCTCAATGCAATTTCTCAGAAGGTGATCAATCCAGACCATTTAGATCAGCTACAGAACGACGTGGTGCAATGTCTTGTCAGCTTTGAGATGATATTTCCACCATCCTTCTTCAATATCATGACACATCTATTGGTTCACCTTGTCAAAGAGATTCGTATATTGGGACCAGTATTTCTACACAACATGTTCCCATTTGAGAGGTTCTTCGCTGTCCTAAAGAAGTATGTCCGTAATCGTTCTCGTCC
The DNA here is from genome assembly GCA_033239725.1 of Echinochloa phyllopogon. Classification (NCBI taxonomy): domain Eukaryota; kingdom Viridiplantae; phylum Streptophyta; class Magnoliopsida; order Poales; family Poaceae; genus Echinochloa; species Echinochloa phyllopogon. The sequence continues at coordinate 7,846,082 of BTCW01000016.1, read as the reverse complement.
AGAAGGATGCATTGCTAAGGGATACAAAACAGAAGAGGTCATTGAATTCTGTGTTGACTTTGTCGACGATCTTATGCCGATTGGTGTGCCCGAATCACATCACGAGGGGAGACTTGGTGGAAAGGGCACACTAGGGAGAAGATCGATGGTGATCAAGGACGTTGAGACATTTCGTAAAGCGCACCTCACAGTTTTGCAACAATCAACCTTAGTTGCTCCGTACATCGAGGAGCACATGCAGATTCTCAGGGATGAAAACTCAACAAAGTCTGCGGCCTTCATTCAGCGTCTGCACAATAGTACTTTCGCCGATTGGTTGCGAAGACGTCTTATGGGTGTCAAGGGCATTGATGCGCAACTAGCTTTTGTAGCTAGAGGTCCATCGAGCACGATCTTGACATTCCAAGGATACAACATCAATGGGTATACATTTTACACAAGAGCCCAGGACAAGAAAAGCACCAACCAAAACAGTGGTGTCCGGATCGACGCGACAGACACCAATGGCAATACAAACTCATACTATGGAATCATAGAGGAGATATGGGAACTAGAGTACGGACCTTTGAAGATCCCACTGTTCAAGTGCCAATGGGTGAAGCTGACTGGAGGAGGTGTTCAAGTGCCCAGGACAAGAAAAGCACCAACCAAAACAGTGGTGTCCGGATCGACGCGACAGACACCAATGGCAATACAAACTCATACTATGGAATCATAGAGGAGATATGGGAACTAGAGTACGGACCTTTGAAGATCCCACTGTTCAAGTGCCAATGGGTGAAGCTGACTGGAGGAGGTGTTAAAGTTGAAGCGGACTATGGAATGACGTTAGTGGACCTAAACAAGATTGGCTTTCTAGACGAACCGTTCGTCCTGGCCAAAGCTGTCACACAAGTTTTTTATGTGAAGGACATGGCTAGCAGACCGAAGAAAGGGGCGGATAAGAAAGGTGGGGGTAAGCAATTGGACCCATCACAAGACGAGCCAAAGCGTCATATAGTTCTTCCTGGAAAGAGAAAAATCGTAGGAGTTGAGGACAAGACGGATGAAGATTATGATATGCTCGATGGCCGGCCTCCATTCTCAGTGGCTGATGACCCAAGCATCCTGTTAGCGGCGGAGGAGACACCGTATCTACGGCGTGATCACAATCAAGGAACATTTGTAAAGAGGAAGTTTATTAGTGTCCGAGTAAACGATGATGCCATGTAATTTAATTGCACTATGTTCCACCCAATTTGTAATGACTATATTTGTATTTATGTTCCACCTATGTTCTAAGATTTTCTATTGATTTATAAGATTGTTTTTATTAATTCTAGCATTTTATATTGATTTTCTAGTAATTTATAAGAGTTTCTAGTAATTTATAAGATTTTCTAGTAATTTATAAGATTTTCTAGTAGTTTATAAGATTTTCTAGTAATTTATAAGATTTTCTATTAATTTATAAGATTTTCTAGCATTTTATATTGATTTTCTAGTAATTTATAAGATTTTCTAGTTATTTATAAGTTTTTCTAGTAATTTATAAGATTTTCTAGTAATTTATAAGATTTTCTATTAATTTATAAGATTTTCTATTAATTTATAAGATTTTCTAGCATTTTATATTGATTTTCTAGTAATTTATAAGATTTTCTAGTAATTTATAAGATTTTCTAGTAATTTATAAGATTTTCTATTAATTTATAAGATTTTCTAGCATTTTATATTGATTTTCTAGTAATTTATAAGATTTTCTTATTTAATATATATTTTTAATAGGTATTAATAACTGAATTAAAACAATTATTAATAACTATATATTAAAAACTATATTTATAAGATTCCCAAATAGTAGCCCCCGGTGCTAAAGGCCGGTTTGGAAACTGGCGCCAAACGAAAATTTGGGGCCTTTAGCACCGGGTTGATCTAAAATCCGGTGCTAAAGGCCCCCAATTTTCGTGTGGCGCCAGTTACGGCCTTTAGCACCGGGTGCTGTACAGACCCGGTGCTAAAGGGCCTTTAGCACCGGGTCGTGGCTGCACCCGGTGCTAAAGACGGGGGACCTATATAGGTTGGGGACTTCTCTCCCCTCCCTCACCTCGCCCTCATCTCACAGATCGAAACCGCCGCCTCGTCTCCTCAGCCGCCGCCGCCCGTCGTCCCCGCGCCCGTCGTCCCCGCCGCCCGGCCGTGGTCACCCGTGGTCCCCGCGCCCACGCCGTGGTCACCCGTGGTCCCTGCCGCCGACGTCGTCCTCGCGCCCGTCGTCCCCGCGCCCACGCCGCCGCCACCCGTGGTCCCCGCGCCCACGCCGCCGCCGCCCGTCGTCCCCGCCGCCGCCGTCGTCCCCGCGCCGGCGCCCCTCGCCCCCGCGCCGCCCGTCGTCCCCGCGCCGGCGCCGCTCCTCGTCCCCTCGCCGCCGCCGACGCTCGTCCCCGCGCCGCCGTCGCCCGCCGCCCGTCACGGTGAGCCCTCTGTGAAGCCGGCCTTCGTGCCGTGCGTGCATGTTTGTGAGCCGGCCTTCGTGCCGTGTGTACGTGTTTGTGTGTGCACATTTGCTTAGCGAACGTGTTCGGCCATGCGCATTTGGTTAGCGAACGCGTTCGCTAACCCATACATTGGAAATGCATTGTATTGAAATATTAGAAATATATATGCTTCATATGTATTGAAAATATTAGAAAATATTAGAAATTTATTTTATTGGAAATGCGTTGTATTGGAAATATTAGAAATATATATGCTTTATATGTATTGGAAATTTATTTTATTGAAATGCATTGTATTGAAATATTTACATTTAAATGTATATTGGAAATTTTATATCGAAAATTCTATGCTTCATTTAAATGTATATATGCTTCATTTAAATGTATATTGGAAATTTTATATCGGAAATTCTATGCTTCGTTTAAATGTATATTGGAAATGTTATATGTTTGTATAATGTATACTATCGAAAATGTTTATTATTGGAAATTCTATCGCGTACCCGAACCCACCGCGCACCAGAACCCCTTAGCGAATCCGTTTTTCGCGCACCGACCCCCTTAGCGAACCCGTTCGCGTCGCGTACCCGAACCCTTAGCGAATCAATTCACACCGCGCACCCGAACCCCTTGGCGAATCCGTTTTTCACGCACCGACCCCCTTAGCGAAAATGTTAGAAATATTGGGAATATGTATGCTTTGTATATATTTCTTATCAATTATTTTTAATTCTATAGATGGCGGACAACAACAACCCCGTCCCACCCATGCAAGAGGACAACAACAGCCCTGTCCCACCCATGCAAGAGGACAATGACACGTTCTTTGCGAATCAACTTTTTAATATTGTAACCCAACCAATGTCCATGGATGATGTGTTGGGGATCATTGGAAGGGACGACAATATCCAGGGCGACAATGTTGCAAGGGCCGAAAATGTTGAAGGGGCCGCCAATGTCCAGGGCGAACGTGTCCAAGGCAGCACTATTGAAGGGGCCGGTAACGAGCCCTTAGCTAGTCCGGTGTGTATATAGATAACATAAATTTGTACTGTACATGTCAATTATGTATACCATCTCTATATCATCTCGTATATATGTAATTTGTGTAGGCCGCCTCTGCTTCTACAAGTCGAGCTAAGAAATCAAAACGATCGACCACGAAGAAGCTGAAGGATGTCAAGTTGCACATCACTCGAGTGGAGGATGACGGGGAGCCAGTTGAGCCCCCAAAAGTGGCCAAGAAATTTGTATCTCAGTGCAGGGTAATTGTACGGGACAATGTGTCCATTAGTATCAGAAAATGGAAGTCCACGGACCCCACTGAGGAGTACGTGCTTCCCGATACAGAGAAGGAGATGCTATGGAGGGAATTAAAAGCAATATTCGACTGGCCTAGCACTCATGAAGCAGAACTGAGGGATTGGACAATGAAGAAGATGGCAGTTCTGTTTCAGGATTTCAAGAAGAAGTTGTACTCGCAATTTCTCAAAACCGGAGAGGCCCCGGATCCTGAGAAGTATAAGAAGATCACTGATGACGAGTGGGAAGCATTCCTTGAATACAAAACCTCCGAAGAGGGTGCAACGGCTAGCGCTAGAAACGCTGGAAACACCGCAAATAAGAAGTACTCTCATAAGATGGGTTCGGGAGGTTAGAAGGCAAGCATCGCTAAATGGGAGAAGATGGACGAAGATCTATATGCTAGAGGCATCACTCCAGCGACACATGACTGGCCCACAAGGACCAAGCATTGGTACTATGGTCATGGAGGCACCCTAAGCCCAATCGACGACTCCTTAGTTTTTCCCGAGGACTTGCGAGAACTAGCTCACCGTCTCCTCGATATCCTCAGGGCATCTGAGAGGGGAGAATTTGTTGCTGATAGAGACAGAGATGAGCTAACCTATGCCTTAGGGAACAAGGAGCATCCTGGACGGACGCGCGTCGTAGGCACAAGCATCTCATGGAAGAAAGGTTTCCAAGAGCACGCCGCCACCTATAGGAGCCGTTCGAGGAAGAAGGCAGAATATGAGCAGAGGGTGAGGGACGTAGAGCAAACGGTTGCCGCCCAGGGCTCAAAGCTCCAAGAAATGGAGTCAGAGATGGAGCGACGGATGAAGGTAGCATGGCTGCAGATAGAACAAGCCACAGGCGGGACCGGTTCCACAGAGCATGCACCTCTCCAACAAGCCGCAGGCGGGACCGGTTCCACAGAGCATGCACCTCTCCAAGATGCGGCCCTTATTAGCCCTCCACAACAATATCAAAGCAGTCACGCTTCCACACAGGCCGCCGAAGCGGTCCGTTACCCCGTGGATGAAATAACTCAACGGACCGCGTGCGAGCTTGTCGTCAGGCAGAAGAACTTAGCTGTGGTGGTACGTATGCGACCTTAGTTCGTACTGCATACATTTCACCATAAATACCATTCATTTACTAACTTTCTTTGTGACTACTAAATTATCAGGTCGCATACGGTATGACCAAATGAGTGGAAGAAGGGCAAAAATGGCACTGCAATGACATTCCACATGGTTACGTACCTGTTGAGGTGGAGCAAGTCGTCACCAACTGGGAAGACTTGGAACTTGACATCCCCGGAGGTGACGGAGAAACAAAACTCGGTCAGTGTTCTCACTGCATCATTCTATGGAGCAAGGCAGACGTCGTCATACCCGGTACACCTACGGCTACCAACAAGCCTCCGTCACCTCCACCGTCTCCAAGAGATCCACCGGATCATGACGATTCTCCGGGAGCTCCTGATGCAAGCCCGTCTCCTCCGCCGAAGAGGTCTCCGTCTCCTCCACCGCGGAGGTCTCCGCCCCCTCCGCCGAAGAGGGGACGCCGCACTAAAGCCTCTGCCCCCACTCCACCAGGGAAGAAGGCGCGGAAAACCAGAGAGAAGCCCGCACCAGAGAAAAGAGCGGGTGAGAAGACTCTAGAGGAGCTCGAAGCCTCGGTCAAAGCAGACACAAAGAGGCAAATGGCCGAGTGGAGGAAAAAACCGGAGCCGGAGCCGAAGCTTGATCCCAGTGTCGTCAAGTCATTCCTCGGTAATTTGAGCAAGGGTCAACAGAAGGAAGTAATAGTAACAGACTATGACCGCTGATTACTGAAATCTCGCCGGAAGCGGAAGGCTGCAGATAAGGAGGCGGGTCCATCCAAAAAGGTTCCTCAGCTCGGCGAGCAACCTCAGCGGCCCTTGGGTCCATTGCCATCTCTGGACGAGATTAACATGCAACGAGTAATGGCCGAGACTGGACTATCCAGAGCGCAAGTCCTGGGGAAAGAAGAGGTGCCTGTAAACACAACGTTGAAGTGGCCGTTTAAGCTTGGCGAGCCTATGGTCCCTCCTGAAATGGAGAGCAAGCTACAGACGAAGATGCGCCGATTCCATGAGTGGTACTTGGAAGAATCAAGAAGGAATAAACGGCGCATGATCAAAGTAGGCGTGAAGGACCATGATTTCTACAATGGTGACGATGATTGGGTCTGGCTGAGGTTTAAGGATATATATGAGCTGTACCACCGCGACGCCATGGACGTGGATTTGATCAACTGTTGGACACTGTAAGTACTTTGTAGTTGCTTATAATTCACAGTTTGAAAACAATAATTCCAATCTATGCTGACGCGAGCTTTATTTATTGCTTAACATATGCAGAATGGAGATTCAAAAATGTCGGAGATCCTCAATATATGACGTTGGTTTCGTGGATCCTCGAAGGATAAGTGAAGAAATGATATTGATGAATCCTGAGGAAACATATGGAAACCTATACAAGTATATTAAGAAACAAAATTACTGCGACTCCATACTAATCCCGTACAACATCGAGTGAGTACATACACAGGCTTCTTCTTATACTGTCTGTGTACTATTTCATTTCTGATTATAATGTATACATGTATACAGATTCCACTGGTTCCTAATAATATTGTGTCCTGACCGGGGTATCGTGAACGTCTTTGATTCATTGCACACTCCAAAAGAAAAACTATAGAACATCATGGACATGATGACAGGGTGATGTATATTTTCCCCTACTTAATTCACCCATTACACTCGCAATGAGTTAACTCAATTTTTTTGTTCGCAGGGCCTGTAATCAATTTCGTCAAGAACACCCGGGTATTCAACATGAAACACTAAAATGGAACATTGGCTTTCCGGTAAGCAAGTAATTTGTACATGTAGGCCTCGGCTAATATATTATATGAATTTTACTTAATTTCTTTTGGTCGACAGTGTGCCAAACAGGGGAAGGGAAATAATTTATGTGCATACTATGTTTGCGATTACATGTGGAATTGGGGACATAAAAAGCTTACACAACACGATATTATGGTACGTAATAATAAACACATTTCCATTATTATTAAGTGCACAATTATTGTCTCCAACTCGGCGGATTAAATATCTTTCAATTATTTGTAAATTATAGATGTTTAGCCTGAAGGAAGAGTCTCTAGAGCTAGAAAGAATTGACGCAATTGCAGAACAGCTCGTCGGATGGATCTAGGACGAGGTCGTCAATCCCCGAGGAGAATTCCACTCGCCAGTACTGGAGGACGTGCCGGACAGTTCAACAAGTCGTCAATCTTAATTAAGTAGAAAATACAGTTTAAATATATATAACTCGAGTTGACATGCATGAATATCTACTTTTGTAATATATATGTCTTCTATTTTGATGAAATGTCAGCTAATATGAATATAGAGTCGGCCGAATACGTATTAGAATACACGTATTAGAATATATACGTATATACACGTATATAGACGTGCATACATGGCTACTGAAAAAAGCAAAAAAAAAAGAAATCCGGGGCCTTTAGCACCGGTTGCAGACAGCAACCGGTGCTAAAGGCAGGCCCTTTAGCACCGGGTTGTGTCTGGAACTGGTGCTAAAGGCCCTGCTAAAGGCGCTGCGGGGCAGGCCCTTTAGCACCGGGTCGTGGCTGCACCCGGTGCTAAAGGGACCCTTTAGCACCGGTTATTCAACCCGGTGCTAAAGGGGTACCCCTTTAACCTCGGTTTACTTGCACCGGGTGGGAAACCCGGTGCTAAAGGGCTTTCCCACCCGGTGCAGATGTTGATCATTCTGGTAGTGAATGTTACGACTCGGTGCTAAAGGGTCGGGGCCTTAGCACCGGTTGGTGTTACCAACCGGTGCTAAAAGGTTCCCGAGGGCGCCCCAATTTCGCACCCGGTGCTAACGTTACATTAGCACCGGATCTTGAGTGCACCGAGGCATATGAGGGGTGCGGATGTGAGTTATTCTTGTAGTGACAGGTCGTAGCCTCGTGGTATACCCCCAACATACATGCTCCTGTACATACCTGGTAGACGCGAGGCTTGCTAGCGCAGGTAGCTGGCAGCGGCCAGCGGTCATGAAACAGGCGTCCGCCGTCGTCGGCCATAGCCACTAGATGGAAATCAAACAAAAACTGAGGGTTTGATCAAGTTCTGGAAAAAATGACGAGATTTTCGGGTCTAGGAAAGAGGTCCCCATTATGACGTGGCATAATTTATAGTTTTTGAAAACGAAAATAGGACCATTGTTGGATAAAAGAGTGTTTTCCATGCCAAATATTTTCTAGCAAAGTCTCAATTCCAGACTATTGGGGGTAAATGTCTAAAAAAAGACTACTGGGGGTAAAATTATTGGGTACTCTTGAAGATAGTCTAATAACCTGCCCTGGTTTACCAATACATGCTTAATACTAACCTAATATTCTGTATATGTATTAAATGATCGTTCGCCGTAATAAGCGGGAATGTAACAATGATTCCAACAATCTGTACTACAAATACTGTGCAGCAATTTCTTAATCCAATAAACATTCCTTGAATACTTGATAGTGCAGAATATGGCTAATGACCAGTTCTATCAGTCTATCACTCATTTGTGTTCTGTAATGGAAAGAGCTAGATATTGCCAACTCAATATACATGTTCCACTGTTTGAACAAAGGAGGCTTTCGCACTTTGGTAGCCTGCTCAAATGCATAAGCTATCTCAATCAGCCTTGGCTCATAGCCCTTAAGCCCACCGAAGGTTATGCCAAAGGGTGCTCCCTCCTCGTCGTAGCCAGCTGGAATGGTGATCCCAGGGAGGCCGGCGATGGCGAGGACCGTGGCAGAACTCGAGTCTGGCGCCACCATTGCATCGAGCCGGTGCTTCTTCATTACCTTCTCCACGCCATTTGTTGTCAAATCGTCGAGCTGCTGGATTGCGGCCTTCTCGACGGAGCCAATGCCGGTGGTGTTTTCAGACACCAAGAAGATGAGTTGTCCAAACTCTTTGAGCATCTCCTGCAATTCAGCCAGTTTGGAAAGATTTTGCACTTCATCAGCTATAAAGTTCATGCAAATACATTAAATAATTTTCATGTCTGAAGGCTCTGAACTAACTTCATCTGGATGCGCATTGTCGAATGCTATTATGTCAGCCAGGGATTGAACGGGTGCGAATGATAAGTCAGACAAATAAGCGTTCAGGACTGTCTTGAACTCGGCTGCTAGCACAGCCAGCTCCCCCACTGATAGTGACGTTCTGTATCACATCCAAGTTTGCGATGTCAAGGTTCTCTATGACAACCGCTCCATTTCGCCTTTCAAATGAAGAAGAGCACGCATAAATTAGTTAGTCTCCACGATTAAACAGTGTGACAAAAATAACCAGACCATACTGAATGATTGTTTATTGCACTTTTGAGCATTAAACAGATCGACGAGTTAATAGAATCACCTCAGTGTGTTGAGATGCTGCTGGTACACCATCTGCCGGACAGTTCCATCTGCGAAATCAAAAAACCCCTTGGGAACGCCTATTATCTTGCCCTGTAACCCATCAATCTTTAGGAACTGCGTGTATCCACCTTCAGGGATGTACTTTGTTCCTGCTCTCGTGGCTACTGCTTCAAGTTCGTCGTAACCCACAATAGCATCCAGCACATGGACGGCATCAGTCACTGTGCGGCAGATTGGCCTGCATTTGAAAACAAATTATTCAAGTGTTCCTTCTTTTTTTTCAATACTGCATAGGATTGCCAATGGTCATTATGTGCTTCTATTAGGCTGTAAACTTACCCAACTGTGTCCTGCCTAGGAGAGATGGGGATGACACCAGCCCGGCTTGTCAACCCGACAGTCGGTTTGATTCCTACCACAGAAATTAACGAGGATGGGCAAAGTATGGATCCATCAGTTTCGGTTCCAAGCGTCACTGCCACCATATTTGCGGCTGCCGCTATCGCCGGACCTGTGCTTGAACCACAAGGTGGCGAGGATAGAACATAGGGATTCTACATGAACATACACAGTAGGGACATGATGAGTGCTGTTACATTAATGCAAAAATTATCAGAATAATAGTAATGTGGCAGAAGTAGAGTACGGAAAACATTGTTCAGATCAAATTGGGTTAAGTTTTTGTTTTCTTGCCAAATACTCCCCATGTTAAAATTATTCTTGAGCTGTAGAAGGATCCATTAGATTTTGTTCTACTTCGACTCACTTTTTTCTACAGCAATAATTATGTTAGCGCATGATTTACTAACACAGGAAGGTGAAAACACTAACCTTGCCCTGCCCGCCACGCGCGCTCCACCCACCTGTTCCGACGGCGCTGCGGAAGTTGGCCCACTCGTCCATGTTGGCCTTGCCCAGCACCACGGCGCCGGCGCGGCGCAGCCGGGCCACCACGCCGGCGTCGCGCCTGACCACCGAGCCGAGCAGCGCCAATGACCCGGCCGTCGTGTTGAGCTGGTCGTGCGTCCCGATGTTGTCCTTGAGAAGCATGGGAACGCCGTGCAGCCGGCCGATCTTGACATCACCCGGCGACCGCCGCTCCGCGTCCGCCTGCGCCGCTTGCCGGAGCGCGTCGGGGTTCACCTCGATGACGGCGTGGAGCTGCGGGTTTAGGCGACGGATCTCACCCAGGTAGAACCTGACGAGCGCCGTCGAGGTCAGGCTGCCGTTCTTGAACCCTAGATGGATAGCATCGAGGGTGGCCTCATGAAACTCGAAGCTGCGGCTGCTGCCGGCGGTGAGCGCTAGGACGGCTGCGAGAAGCAGCAGACAGAGACGAGCCATGCTACGAGTCTCTGACAGTCTGGCCGTTCGATACTCTGCTGGCGAGAACGATGGACATATGACTTGTGACTGATATAGAAATCTGTTTCTGCTTTTCTTTTGTTCTTCCATTTGGCAGGCCATGGACATTGGACCCGTTCCACCAGAGTGTTAGATGCCTGCATTGTAGGAAATCGTTGATCCCTCTCATGAGCTTCCAAAATCTAGTAGTGGTGTCAATTTCTTCTTTGTCACCATCGTTGGAGACATGAAGTTGCCTACTGGCTGAACTTTTACGCACGCCATTTGGCTGCAGAAGAAATCAGCGGCATAGGAAAAGAAATAATCAGAATCCACGATATATATATAGAAGAGGTTCACGCTGTCCATCCAACAAAAAAAAAGATACAACTTAAAGCAAATGAAACCGACAAAATTGAATTTTAAGCACTTGGTGGTCCTGCATGCTACGTAGGTGTGTACGTTGAGCCGGCTCGGCTTATCTTTTATATATTATTAAGAAAGCAAGCAAAAAAGTTGGATCATATATATAACAAAAAAATAACAATTATAAAGTTATCATATTTTCCAAATCTACACTGAACCATACTATTGCCTAGCACTGTGTATAGAAAATACACAAGTTAGAATTAATCAATAATTACTCATTGACCTACTGGGCGTTGTAGCTTGCTTGGCTTGTGAGCCAGCTCGTTAAACTAGAAAAAACAGTTACTCGGCTCGTTCAAAACCCATCGAGCCAGGAACCCGAGTCAGCTCACCAGCTTCAAGCTTTCTATCCAGCCCAAATGCCATGCTTGGTACTTTTGGATTTTAACTGGCAGTCACTACGAGAAACCAGCTTTTTGCAAAAACCCAAAAACACTCGGCAAACTCTTTGCCGAGTGTGGTCTCACGGTAAATTAGGTGACGGCAAAGGCGGCCTTTGCCGAGTGTTTTTTATCGGGCACTCGATAAAGTCTTTGCCGAGTGCCAGATCAGACACTCGGCAAAATAAAGCACTAACAGACGGCCGCGGACGGCGCAACGTCCACGGCCGTCCGCTAGTTTTCTACGGATCCTTTGCCAAGTGTCACGGTCCGACACTCGGCAAAGGAGTGGCTTTGCCGAGTGTTGCACTGAGCAAAGAATCCCGGCTTTGCCGAGTGTGAGAGGCCCACACTCAGCAAACAAGTGGGTTTGTTACGGGCTGCCCACTTGTTTGCCGAGTGTTAAGGCAAAAACACTCGGCAAAGCCTAAATGTTTGCCGAGTGTTAAGGCAAAAACACTCGGCAAAGGCTGTTCCAGAAATGACAGAAAAGCCCGTTTGCCGAGTGTTAATGCCAAAACACTCGGTAAAGCGGCCAATCTACCCCTATTTTTATTCATTTATCACGTTAAAAGGACCCCCTCAAAACAAACATTACATGCAGTTCATATATATTATAATAAGCATCACAGGCAATTCATATATATATATATATAACCTTCCACAATCATAAATCCACAGTAAACATCATAGGCAGTTCGACAAACACATATAAGTCACTAAACCATCCAAATGTTCGCAGGTACACCATTTGTAATGACACAAAGTCACCAACATTCACAAACGTTCACAAACGGCACCAACTCACTGAGGGGGTCCGAACAGCGATCTAACCGCCCGCGCCGCAATGTCTTCATCTTGAGGGCCGCCATTTGACGCCGCCGAACCAGGAGCCTGTCCAAAAGAGATTTTCCATTTGTGATACAAGATTTACGATATGAATGAGTTCTGAAATGAAATTATAAAGTTCTCAACTGACTCACGGGAGAAATGGGAACACGTGGTGGAGGCGGGGGTGGCGTCACCGGCGGCGGACCTCCACCCACCCGCGCACCAATGGTCTGCATGTAGGCATACATCTGCTCCTACCACTGCTCCATCTCGTCAATCTTCCTCTGTTTCTCAGCCTCCACCTCCTGCATCCGCTGCACCTGCAACTCCAGGTGCTCCATTCTTTGCCTCTCTTCATCCAACCGAGTCTGCAATATTCAATTAGAATGTTACAGTACATTACAAACGTAAGTAAACTACACGTACAATGACCTGTAGTGCTTGCATTCCGAAGTGTGAACCGGGAAGAGGTTGGCGGATGGCCGGGAAAGAGCCCGTGCTCCTGGCTCGAATCTGGGAGAGTGTGGGGGTAGCGGCCGTGTCAATAGTGCTGTCGCCGATCAAGTACCGCCCATGCTTCTTGCCTCCTCCCACCCTCATGACCACTTCTCCATCAATGTCGTGGGCGGTCGGATCGAAGTCTTGCCCATGGACCTCACTCGCCACCTCTCTGTATGCAGTGAGGCGACTGTGGACGCTGGCGTTGCTGTATGCCGAGGGCGGGTCCTCCGGGTTGTACTGGACGTCGGAGGTCGCCTTACCCTTGTGGGCCAAAGCAAACGCCATGAATTGGTTGCAAGGCGCACCACCATGTGACGACGACTGGGAAAATAAACAATAAGAGTGAGATTAGTAATTATACAGAATTGAGTGAGCAAATTTAGAAATGACTCGGCGTACCCATTTTGCCCGATACTCGTCGAGGCTAAGGTTGCTCTCGATGGTGTGGTGCACCTGGCATAAGCAAACGCCACTCCCGGCAAAGAGTGTGTTGCTCCTCCCACTCGGGGCTGACCCACTTGTCCACTATCACCTCCCAACACTGGGGATGCGTGGCGCACCACCACGGAATCGCCTACAAGACATATAACAAGATTGAATTCAAGATTGTATCGACATATAACAAGATTTAATTCAAAGTACTTAAAATATAATCGATTTTCATACCGCCATGTGTTCCTCCTGGGTCAACCTCATTTGTCTTGCGGGCTGTTTCTTCACGGAGATTTTGAGTGCAGCATAATAATCAATGACGGCCTGGACGCGCGACTCGTAGTGCAAGTCCTTCACGAGCTTCACACGGGCTGTATGTGCCACAACAGCCGCCCTCGCCTCCTCTCCCGGCGCGCATGTGTAAAAGTCCTGCATATATACGCAATGTATCCAGTGATTATTTGTAGATTGTTCAATCAATGTGATGTGTTGAGCAATGTAGTGCAACGAATACTTACCCACAGCTCGGCCTTTACCCGCTCAACCTTATTGGCGAACCTCCTACCTTCCCAATCCTCAGCATCGGGAGCGGCGACGTAGTGGTCAAAGGTGTAGGCTGGCTCCTCCCTGCCGCCAATCTGAACCAGACCCGAAAACAACTCCCTGCATAGAAGACCCAGGATGCCGTTGACTTTGCGGTCGTGTGCAGCGCCCGGGGTGACAACCATCCAACTCCTGGCCAAGTGATTAAGATAAATTGTTAGTTCATATTGTGATTTCCAACATATGAAATGGATAAGGTACTTATAACATCTAAAATTACTTACCATTTGCCAATAGGTGCAACTACAGGGCGATGCTCCATGGGTATCGGTCACTTCTGGAGTTGTGAGGGACCTCGCTGCCAAAGGGCCGACAGCTCAGATGAGGTGGACCCCTCTGCTGCCTCCCCGTCCTCGGCCCTGTGCTCCTCGGTCCCGTGCTCCTCAGCCCCGTGCTGCTTGTCCTCGGCCCTATGCTCCTCAGCCCCGTGCTCCTCGGACCCGTGCTGCTCGTCCTCGCGCTCGTCTTCCTCCGCGGCCCATCGGTCCTCCGCCGAAGGAACAAACTCCTCCTCGGACGACGACGACGAAGGTACAGGGGTCCGCTGTCGCCTATTGCCTCGCCCCCTGCCTCGGCCCTTCTTTCACCCCCTGCCCTGGCCACCAGACGACTCAACTGCATCGGACCCTCCATCTTTGAGCCTGCGGTAGAGCGACATGACGTTCCTCATTGCACCGCCCCCACCCACCATCTTGGTTAAATCACCTGCAATTAACAAAAACATACATTTATTAGAAAGAGATGTAATATATAAAAAATATGAAGCAACATAAATTATTAGAAAGAGATGTAATATATAAAAAATATGAACCAACATAAATTATTAGAAAGAGATAGAATATATAAAAAATATGAACCAACACAATATATAAAAAAGCTCGTTCATTTATTAGAAATAATCATCTGAATCAGGATTATCTGGATCAACGGCTGCATGATCACTATCGTACATTTCGAGATGTTCATGCTCATCCTCCAAAGGAGGACGGATGTCGTCGTCACTGTCATTGCCTAATTGTAACTCCAAGTCCTTGGCATTCTAAACCACATCTCCAGTGTCCTCGTCAACAAACATTCCTGAGTCTAAATCCATTCCGACCGTTTGGGTTAAGTCTATCTCAAAAGACCCTTCTAGCCCATTTTCTTGGAAGAACTCTCCATCATAGGTGTTTGGATCTATGTTATAATCTTCATTGTTTGGGACTGGAAGTTTACCGTGAGGCGACACTTTGTATACAACATCCCAACACTCAAGTCTTTTGTCCTTTTTGCACGGGTATGACAAATAATAAACTTGGGTGGCCTGTTGAGCCATAATATAGACATCGTATCCGGGTAAGACAGATGACTGTCTAATTTCTACTAGCCCAGATTAGGGGTTCGTCTCACCACGGCGGGATCAAACCAATGACATTTGAAGATAACAGGATTAAGAGGTTTGATTCCACCGAAATTAAGCTCGTATATTTCTTCAAGTCTCCCATAGTAATCGACCCCATCAAGGCCTGGAGTATAGACTCCGGTATTTGTGGTCCTTCGATTAGGCATCCTCTGTTCATGACTTGTTCTGCGAAAACGATAACCATTCACGTCATATGCGGTAAAACAGTTGGATGCAGAATAGTGACTAGGTACTCGAGAACAAGTTTGTTGTGAACTTACCGCATGTACGGCTCAACTTCGGATAGGTTGGTGAGCACATATAGCATGACAGCCCGCCACTCTGCATTTGTCAAGTTTTTGTTGGTGCCTTCACTTGCACTTCCCATTTGCCCTCGGAAAAGGCTGAGGTTCGATTCAACTTCACCAACATTGTAACGAGGCGGTGGATTGTGCACGCTAGGAAGGTTGTCAGCATAGTATTTTGTTGTGAAGTTTGACACCTCCTATAAAATGTATGCCTCTACAATAGAAGCTTCAATTTTGCATTTATTTTTGCATTTGGTTCGAAGAACCTTTTGACATCTCTCAATTGGATAGCATCAACGGTTCTGCACAGGCCCCCCCCATGCGTGCCTCATACGGAAGGTGCAAAATCATATGCTGCATAGGGTTGAAAAAACCCGGTGGAAATATCTTCTCCAACTTGCATAGCAACACGGGTGCAAGATTTTCCATTTCTGCAATCACAGTCTTGGAGACCTCCTTAGCACAAAGCTGGTGGAAGAAATTGCTCAACTCTGCCAGCACTAGCCAGATATGCTCGGGGACATAGCCTCGAACCATGACCGGAAGAAGCCGCTCAAGCCATATGTGGTAGTCATGACTCTTGAGCCCGGTTATTCGCAGAGTAGATAAGTTCACCCCCCCCTCTTCAAATTCACTGCGTACCCATCAGGGAACTTTAACTTTTCGAACCAACGTAGCACTTCCTTCCTTTGGTCCCTCGTGAGGACGAAATCAGCCTTAGGTTTTTTCCATGTTTTGCCGTGCCTGGGAGGCGGTATCTCTAGCTTCGATCGATTGCATATCCGCTTCTGATCCACTCTAGCCTTGACATTGTCTTTGGTTTTATCAGGAATTTCCATGATTGTACCCCAAAGTGCCTCGGCAAGATTTTTTTCGGTGTGCATTACGTCAATGTTGTGTGGAAGCAAGAGATCTTGCATGTACGAGAGCTTCCACAAGCCCAACTTATGAGTCCAGACATGTTGCTCACCATATCCCACAAAAGCACCATCCTCCCCGACCTCAAGAGCGTCTAACTGTGCACGAACCTCTGCACCTGTCATCAGCTCTGGTGTAGGGTCTTCAACCCTGACACCTTTCGTGAAGTTCTTGATATCTCGTCTGAATGAGTGGTCAAGAGGGAGAAATTGACGATGTTTGTCGAAGCATTAATATTTGCCACCCTTCGTCAACCAGATAAACTTCAGAGATGCCTTACATATTTCACATGGGAACTTCCCGTGAACACACCAGCCACAGAATATCCCATACGCCGGCATGTCGTGCCGGGAGTACCGACAAAAGACATGCATTTTAAAGTTTGTTTTTGTAGCTCGGTCGTATGTCCATACACCTTCCTTCCAAGCACGGTCCAAATCATCAATGAGAGGCTCCATATACTCACTCATCTTTTTCCACAGGTAATTAGGAATAATTAACGACAAAAATATGTTCTGCCGTTGAAAGAGGACGCCGGGGGGGGGGGGGAGATTGAGAGGGATCACAAACATGGGCCAACAAGAGTATGGGGCAGCCATCATTCCATAAGGATTGAACCCATCTGTTGCCAACGCAACACGTACATTCCGAGCCTCTAGAGCCATGTCACGATGAAGCGCATCAAAGTGTTTCCATGCTTCACCATCGGATGGATGTATGAGCTTATCAGGATTGTATCGACGTCCACTCTTGTGTCATGTCATCTGTTTCGCGGAGTCCTCGGTCATGTAAAGCCGTTGGATCCTCGGTATAGGTGGAAGGTACCGTAGGATATTCACGGGGATTGTACTTTGGTTCTTTTTCCCATCACCACCAACTACCTCCACGAATCTAGACGCCTCGCACTTTGGACAGTGCTTTGCTTCCGCATATTCTTTCCTAAATAAGATGCACCCATTCGGATAGGCATGTATCGTCTGATATGGCATTTTAAGTGCATTAAGAAGTTTATGTGCTGCGTACATGTTCTTTGGCAGAATGTGACCTTCCGGAAGCAGGCCACCAAAAACTGTCAGGATGACATCAAAGGCGTCTCGACCCAAGCTAAACTGCGACTTGACGGCCAACAGACGTGCAACGACATCCAATTGAGAAACCTTAGTATGCGAGTGAAGGGGTTGTTGTTCCGCTGACAACATGTCATAGTAAGCCTTTGCAGTGGCTTCCGGCTCGTCCTCCCTAGGTACATCGTTGAAGTTTGCTTCGCCATAGTCGTCTAACATGTCCCTACCCCGGCATCATCATCAAAAGCCTGGATGCGCTGCCTCACGACCTCCTCTCTCACTCGATCCACGGCCTCACCATGACGCGTCCATCGGGTATAGTTCTCCGTAAATCCATTCCTGACGAGATGTTTACCCATGACCTCTTGTGTTTAGCGCTTACGGTTCTCACAAACCGCACATGGACAGAAAGTGGAAGGTGCCCCTTTCGCATTGGCAAAAGCTTGCTTCAAGAACGCATCAGTGTTGACAATCCATTCATCTGTACACTGACCTTTACTTGAGCGGCCAGTGTACTCACGGTCATCCATCCCTTTACATATGACGGATAATAAATTATAATAATTAAATGCATCTACTGGATGCCTATATGTCTAATAGGTCAAGATAGGTCCTAATCCCACCCGAGAATGTGTAGACGGGTTAGTTTCCATGCTCTACTCGTATCTAAGATAGAATTTCGGCAGCACCTCCCTGTTGTTCTCCAAATACACGTCCAATTATGGAGATTGTGTATTCGGAGAACAACAGGGAGATTATGCCGAAACTCAGCCTCAGATACAAGTAGAGCATGGAAACTACCCATCTACACATCCTCGAGCTGCTCAAAAAACGTGGACAATTCGAAACAGATACGGTTAGACATATGCAAAGATTCGTATATTCACAACCGTATATCTTTCGAATGGGAGACGCCTAACTAGGTTACGTGACCTATGAACACGATATGAAAAGATCTTTGACGTGCTCACCTACGGGCTCGACAACAGGCGAGTCGGGGACGCTCGTGTCGGTGCAGGCGACGGAGAACGGCGTGCGGCAGATCTACAAGCCGAAGGAGGTGCTACACTCTCCCTGAAATAAAAACAAAACTTTGTCAAATAAAAATTTCGGCAGCACCTCCCCTGCACGGGGAGGTTATTGAAACCCCATCCTGGAAAAAACAACGGCACGAAGGCCGACAACCACATGCATTGTCCAAATTTTTGACCAAGATAGAAAATATGCTAGCATTCCTTGATAAATCAAAATTCAATCATCCATTCCTATATATATAAGCATCAGTGCATTCAGCGCTACAAGCAGGAGGGAAGCGGGATGTGACGGACCTGCTGGAGGACGACGTCGGCGGGAAGACGTCGTCGGGGCTGGAGGGTGACTGGTGCAGAGGCCGCATTGCTGTCGGGCTCGTGGGGGCCGCAGGGCGGAGGCCGGCCGGGGCGGGGGCGGGCTCGTGGGCGCACGGGCGGGGGGCGCTGGCGGGGCGAGGTGGCGCCGGCGGCAGCGGGCCGGGGCAGCGGAGCCGGGCAGCCGGGGGCGCGCCGAGGCGCGCCGGGGCGGCGGCAGCGGGCGACCGGGGTGCGCGGGGGCAGCGGGCGGGGGGGGGGGGGGGGGGGGGGCGTGGTGGGGGCGGCGGGCGTGCAATGCCGGTTGATAACCTGAGGAGACGTGGTGCTGCGATTGCGGGGTTCGGAATGTGTGGTTCGGAAGCCGGATCGATTTGAGTCACGACTCCACCAAATCGAGAGTTATCAGAACCTTTCGGAAGATTCTGAAACCCTAGTTCCCATCAGGCGGGGGCGGCAGCGGCGGGTGGGGGCGCGCGGGCGGGCTGGGGGCGACGGCAGCGTGCGGGCGGCGGCGCGCGGGCGGTGTGTGGGCGGCGGCGGCGTGTGTGCGTGTGTAGGGTTGGGGCCACGGGCGCGGTTAAGTCCCCCGGCCCCCTGTTTGCTGAGTGCCATGGATCCGGCACTCGGCAAACAGATCTAACGATTCAGAACTGTTTGCCGAGTGCCGGATCCAAGGCACTCGACAAACAAGAGGGAATGGGCGCGGCCAAAAACCCTCTTTGCCGAGTGCCTAGGCACTCGGCAAACAGGCCCTTTGCCGAGTGTTTTTATTGAGACACTCGGCAAAGAGGCCCTTTGCCAAGTGTAGCACCCGGCAAAAAATTTCCAGACCCATAATTTTATGTAAATTTTTGTAAATTTGTTCAAATACAAATCAAAGTATCTTATGAAATACATTCAACAATGCACATTTTATGCTTCTATGAATTATTTTCATTATTTCATGCATATATAGCTCATTGTTCCTTCGGATCTTTCATTATTTCATGCAGAGATAGTCCCAAAAAATAATTAAAAATTATCAAATGGGTCCAAAAAATTATGATAACTTCACATGAAGTAATCTATGTTGTCTACTGCCTATGAAAAAAGTTATGCGCTCAAACTCCAATTCAACTTTCACTTCGACTCGAAAGCCAGCCGTATCCTTCTCAACTCTATGAAACTTCTTCGGATATGTTCCGATTTGTAAGGGCCGTACATGAAAATCTTTTCGTAAACGTCTCAACTTTTTACCACAGCCTCCACATAAGATATTACGAGGTTTTGCCAAATATTATGGAGAGAAGAAAAATTTTGGAGCCCAAAATCTTTTTGTGAAAAGAAATAGTCTAGGCTTTGCCGAGTGTTTCCAGGGAAACACTCGGCAAAGTGGTGCTTTGCCGAGTGTATCCGTAGAAACACTCGGCAAAGCTTGTGTTTCCCGATTGCTAGGGCCCAGCACTCGGCAAAGCCACCAGCCAAAAACTCTCAAACTCAGAATTTTTAAATGTTTTGAGTACGAATTTCAAGTTTTTCTAAAGTTTGTTCAAATTTTCAAAATTTTTTCCGAGTGCCACATTGATACACTCGGCAAAGAGGCATGTGCCAAACGGCCACCAACGGCCGTGGCACGTGTTGGGCACGTGCCACCTCTTTGCCGAGTGTTTGGTGTTAGACACTCGGCAAAGAGCTAACGTCCCTAACGGCTTCGACCTGGCATGGCACGTGTAGCACTCGTGCATGAGCTTTGCCGAGTGTCTTGGTCCAGACACTCGGCAAAACCGTGGATGTGCCGAGTGTTTCCTCTTTGCCGAGTGGATTCGTCTGTCACACTCAGCAGACACTTGGAGTAGCCGAGTGTCTTGTGTTTGCCGAGTGTCTCTTCCCTGACACTCGGCAAAGCTTGTCTTTGCCGAGTGCCCAATGGATTGCACTCGGCAAAGACTTTGACACTCGGCATATACGGGGGTTCCCGTAGTGAGTCAATTATTTGAAAGTTACTTTGAACTCTAGCCAAATGTTCTAAAGCTGAATTTGAACTTGAAAGGCTAGGTTCGGAACTAGCAAGATTAGAACTTGAATGACAAGATCACAAGGGCTTCACCAGCTAGGATTGTGGAAGAAGGCAGGTGGCATATGGTTGGGATAAGGATAGAGGTAGTACTGGATCATATGGCCCTAATATTTTTTCACAACCCAACTCAGTTCTTGATCGTTTTTTTTGCTCAAAAACATATAAAAGTTTAGCCTGGCTTTATTTAGCTCGATAATTAAAATTTATTTGCTAAATTTTTGGGCTGTTTACTACCTATAAGGGTAACTGAGTCACAGCCTATAAGAGATGGACTAGCATGGTGGCCGCTTTTAAGTGTCATTAGAAAAATGGCGCGCACAAGGGCCTGTGCCCCATGCCCCCATGATGTCATCATCACCGTTGATGCAAATCAGTGAAATGTATAGTGTAGTTCTAGATTTAGGAATCATTTTATGTAGCCCAAACATAGTGCGTGGTGGCATTAGTATCTTACATGTGATCGGTTACAATATCAGAAAAGTTGCATACGCCGGTATTTCATTGTTTATGCTGTTAGGAGCACGACCCTCGGTATTTTGTTTTAAGTAAGACCCAGTTTGAAGCTTTGGAGATATGCATGTGTGTCTCTCTCAGTGCCTCATTTGTTACTAAATGAAATAAATTGTTGCTGAGAGGGGGGCAAATACAAACTGCACATATTATATTTAGAAAAAAGGAATAACAGATTGCACTTATATATATAGCACATCACAAGATTTTGCTATAATTTTTGCACTCTCAGCAGGATGCTATCATAAAAAACCACTCGACAGCTGATGGACGTACCACGTAACAAGTCCATCATATTTTTTTAACCAAAAAAGTATCAATGGTATAGCCCGAACTTTATTTTGTGCAAACCAACCATACTAATAGCTTGCTGTCTACCAGCCTTATTTAGCTCTAGATTTATTTGTCCCTGTTCCAGAATTCTGAATTCTGTACCAATCTCATTTTCTGAAAGCAAGGACAGTTAAATGACAAATGGTTGACCTCCTGCATCAACAATGTCAGTTAGTAGGTATTAGTATACAATGCAGTTTATAAGCTAATATTTGGACTGGAAGTGTAAATTCATTTTGTCAAAGTACAGGACCTTAGAAAGCAATACAGCATTTGAAATTGCATTTATTGTGCCAATAAGATTTTTCTAGATAGTAAGACAAGATTTAAAATATCCACATAAATCATTAAATGTATGCATCATTAGTTTTTTTTGGCCAAAATTAATATATGAATACCTAGAAATCCATCTGTCTTCCCTACATATTCATGTAGCTTATAAAAAAGGGGTTAATGAGAAAAGTGTTTTGGAAAGTCTTATGGTTCATCCCTAATTTCCACACTTTGTATTCTGGTTAAATCAGCTACAAAGCAAGGTAACAATATTAGTTGTTTGGGGTTTGTTATTGGTGGATGAAGTGCTCCGTATATTGCTTATTCATAAATTATAAAACTGTATGTTGCAATAGTGGTGAAACCTGAGAGAGCAACTGTGTACCTTCAGTTTCTCTAAATTATTTCTATATTTAGTATGGATGAGAGATAGAACAACCTTTCAAAGATGACTATTGGGTATTGTTTGATTAAATGCATTGAACTTACGCAAATCCAGTGATATTATCAAGTCCTAAAAACCCGTCCTTAAAAATTTCTGTCTTATTGCTCTAAAAAAATTTCTGTCTTCTTAGAAAACATGATTTTGCGTACTTCTCGCACTTCAATAAGCATGCAGCTCTGCCTACATTGTAACCGATCACATGTAAAATACTGCTACTGCACTATGTTTGAGCTACGTAAAATGATTCCTATGTCTAAAACTACTTTGTGAATTTCACTGGCCAACATCATGGCAAGAGGCAAGCTACAATTTGAAAAATCAGATTCGATTAAGACTAAACTTTGCAATAGCCTCATGCCAAATGCAGTTGGCAGTTGATATGAGTCTATGGTTAATCATCAATGATGTTGCTAATAGCAACTTAAGATTCGTTTCAACTGTAGTTAAGTAGGCAGCATACAGACTAAGATTACATAGTAGGCTTGGAGGCATTGTGTGGAACGGATGGAGTGCAGTTTTAAGCATCAGATTGCCCAAAATACGATTTGAGCACAGGAAGGTGTAAACACATATCACTGGCTAATTAATAGAACCAAGCGAATAAATTAGATCACCTAAAGATAGTTGAAAGGCCTTGGCGACGAACTCGTTGGAGGCTGTGGGAAGATCTGAGCCTGCAGCTCTCCTCGTACATGAGGCTTCCCTCAATGAAGTTACTCAGCTGCAATCGCTCGGCCAGGCTCCGCCGCTAACACCGTGACCGATGAATAAGCGGCGAGGTCATCTCGAGCCTGCTGACACCAACGATGCCACCCACGCGGACAGAACCACCATCCTCGGCATCGCCGCCGGAGGCAACTTCATCAGCCGATTGAAGGTGGTTGCCGGTCGATGGTGTTGCTCGCTTGAGATTGACTGCTGAACAACGAAGGGATGATGCGGAGGAAGACGCCAAGCAAGGTTTGGACGAGCGCCGATGGCTAGCCCATCACGCGGGGATGCGCCGACGGCCCGGTCGGATGACGAGGTAGGCGGGGGCGGGGGCGGGGGCGGGGGCGGGGGCCAACACGAAGGGGAGGGGAAGCCGACGACACACGGGTAGGGTGATTGGCGGTCGCGGGGCGCTGGAAGCGCCGGTCCGTGAAGGTTCTCGACGGTTCGGGTCGCGATGAAGCGGGTACCAAGCCCCAATAACCCGTATCGGACGGCTCCCATCCTACGGCTGTTGGGCTAACGGGCGATGTGGCCCACCACCAGAGAACCTCACATCCGCACCGGTTGGGACGGGGCTTTAGCACCGGATTCCCAACCGGTGCTAAACTTCGGGTGCTAAAGGGATACCTTTAGCATCGGGTAGAATAACCGGTGCTAAAGGGGGCACCGGTTCTAAAAACCAACCGGTGCTAAAGGCGCTGCCTACACAGCGGGGATAGGCAGGGCCTTTAGCACCGGTTAGTGTATACAACCGGTGCTAAAGGGCCTGGATTTTTTTTTTTGGTTACTTTTTACAGCCGCCATGCATGTACGTATATATATGTATTATGATACATATTCAAACATGTATTCAGCTGTCGTGCATGTAGTACTATATATTCATATTAGCTAGACATATAATCAAAATAGAAGATATATATTATAATTTAGATATCGAACTAGAGTTATATATTTAAACTGTATATTACAAATTAAGAACTCCGACTAGAGGAACGACTTGACGGCGCATCCTCCAGGGGGAGATGGAATTCTCCATGGGGATTAACGACCTCGTGCCAAATCCATCCAATGAGTTGTTCTGCAATTGTGTCTATTCTCTCTTGATCGAGTCTATCTTCTTCCAGCCTCATGATCTATAATTTGTAAATATTAATTCCGTGGAATTGAAGACAACAATTGTGCAATTAATAATCATTTAATATAAAATAAATACTTTACTTACAAATACAAATATCCGTCTATATTTAAATAATCATTTATTATAAAACAAAGTGTTTTTCTTATTAATACAAACATAGTAATTATTAAATGAAGCTCTATATTTCTAAATAATCATTTATTATAAAACAAAGTGCCTTACTTATTAATTCAAATTTAATAATATTATTATTTATTATAAATGAATCCCATTATCAATAAATGAGCCGTATATTTCTAAATAATATAATTTATTACAAAATCAAGTGCTTTTTCTACAAAAATAGTAAATATATCAAATTAAAACCTGAAAATATGTTACGTACCATAACATCATGGTGAGTCATCTTTTTCGTCGACCAATTAAGCATGTTATCACAAACATAATATGAACATAGATTATTTCGGGGTTTTGGGTTTGGGTTTTGGGGTTTAGGGTTTGGGCTAGGGGGTTTAGGGTTTGGGTTTCCGGGTTCCGGGTTCGCGAATGGTGGGTACACGACGCGAAGGGGGTCGTGAAGGGGTTCGGGTGCGCGATGAGTTTGGGTTCCGGAAGGTTTGGATGCGCGACGCGTTTGGGTTCGCGAAGGGGCTCGGGTGCGCGACGAGTTTGGTTTCGCGAAGGGGTTCGGGTCCGCGATAGTTTTGCACATATACAAAGTTCCAAATATCTAAATGCACATACACAAAATATGCACATTTATCTAAATGCAAAGTCCCAATTATTAAAAAAATTACATACAAAATATGCACATATACAAAATTATATATACAAAATTATATATACAACATTATATATATATATACAACATTATATATATAGAATGATATACGAAATAATATATACAAAATTATATACAGAATTATATACAAAATTATATATAAGAATATAAATAATAACAAATTATATATAACCAAATTAAATAACAAATTATATACCAAATTATATAACAATTTAAATACCTAATTAAATAAAAAAATTATATAACAAAATTAAATAACAAAATTAAATAACAAAATTAAATAACAAAATGAAAAAAGAAATCGGCGGGCGCGGGCGACGGGCAGCCGCCGACGAGCGCGGGCGAGGGGCGACGGGCGCGGGCGACGGCGGAGCGGTCGGCGGCGCGGGCGATGGGCGACCGGCGGCGCGGACGCGGCGGCGACGGGCCATGGGCGGCGCGGGCAACTGGCGGTGGCGCGGGTGACGGCGGCGCGGGCGACCGGCGACGGGGACGGGCGACCGGCGCGGGAGCTGGACTAGCGGCGGAGGCAGCGAGGAATGCGAGAAGTAAGGAGGGGAGAGCGCGCGGGCGGTTATATGGGGTGACGCCTTTAGCACTGGGTGAGGTAAAGACCCGGTGCTAAAGGCTCATTAGCACCGGGTCTTTCCTCCACCCGGTGCTAAAGGCCACCACATTAGCACCGGGTGGATACAACACCCGGTGCAAATGAGTCTTTAGCACCGGGTGTAAGCACACCCGGTGCTAAAGAGGTGCCCAGGGCGGCAACTGAAAATCCTGGGCACCTTTAGCACTGGGTGTTGGATCTCCCCGGTGGTAAAGGGCTAGGATTTCAGTTGCCGCGATTTTTTCATCCAAATCGACAATTAGCACCGGGTCTTTTTTCTATTTTTATTACTTTACTATATTCGTAAATAAATAAAACAAAGCTCTTTAAAATTGTTAGAAAATTCTAGAAAAACAGTAGGAGTTACTAGAAAATATTAGAAATTAATATAAAATCCTAGAAAATCGTAGGAATTAACATTTGCTTTCATTTTCTAGTAATTATTAAATGAAGCTCTTTATTTCTAAATAATAATTTTGTAGAAAACAAAACCCTTTAAAATTATTAGAAAATTCTAGAAAACAGTGGGAGTTACTAGAAAATAATAGAAAATTCCAGAAAATCGTAGGAATTAACATTTGGTTTCATTGATCGAACGTTGCTACATTTCACGAAAGATGGGCTTCGGGTGGTCATATCTTTTGATGGATCATATGTCAAAATGTTAAAAACTAAAACCACGTAAATGCATAACAAATACACGACGTCATTTATATAAATATAAATTTCTGGAACATAGTGCAATTAAATTACACGTCATCATCGTTTACTCGGACACTAATAAACTTCCTCTTTACGAATGTTCCTTTATTGTGATCACGCCGTAGATAGGGTGTCTCCTCCGCCGCTAACAGGATGCTTGGGTCAGCAGCCATCGAGAATGGAGGCAACCCATCGAGCATATCATAATCTTCATCTGTCTTGTCCTCAACTCCTATGATTTTTCTTTTTCCAGGAAGAACAATATGACGCTTTTGGCTCGTCTTGTGGTGGGTCCAATTGCTTACCCACCCCTTTCTTATCCGCCCCTTTCTTTGGTCTGCTAGCCATGTCCTTTACATAAAAAACTTGTGTGACATCTTTGGCTAGGACGAACGGTTCGTCTAGAAACCCAATCTTGTTTAGGTCCACTAACGTCATTCCATACTCATCAACTGTAACACCTCCTGCAGTCAGCTTCACCCATTGGCACTTAAACAATGGGATCTTCAAAGGTCCATACTCTAGTTCCCATATCTCCTCTATGACACCATAGTATGAGTTAGTATTGCCATTGGTGTCTGTCGCGTCGATTCGGACTCCACTGTTTTGGTTGATGCTTCTCTTGTCCTGGGCTCTTGTGTAAAATGTATACCCATTGATGTCGTATCCTTGGAATTTTAAGATCGTGGTCAATGGACCCCTAGCTACAAAAGTCAGCTGCGCATCAATGCCCTCGACACCCATCAGACGCTCTCGCAACCAAGCGGCGAAAGTAGTATTGTGCATCCGCTGAATAAAGGCTGCAGACTTTGCTAGATTTTCGTCCCAGAGAATCTTCATGTGCTCCTCGATGTACGGAGCAACTAAGGTTGATTGTTGCAAAACTGTGAGGTGCGCTTTACGAAATGTCTCCATGTCCTTGATTACCATCGATCTTTTTCCTAGTGTGCCCTTTACACCAAGTCTCCCCTCATGTTGTGATTCGAGTACACCAATCGGCATAAGATCGTTCATAAAGTCAACACAGAATTCAATGACCTCCTCTGTTTCGTATCCCTTAGCAATGCGTCCTTCTGGACGAGGACGATTACGGACATACTTCTTTAGCACAGTGAAGAACCTCTCAAACGGGAACATGTTGTGTAGAAAATACTGGGCCCATTATACGAATCTCTTTGAAGAGGTGAACCAATAGATGTGTCATAATATTGAAGAAGGATGGTGGAAATATCATCTCAAAGCTGACAAGACATTGCACCACGTTGTTCTGTAGCTGAACTAAATGGTCTGTATTGATCACCTTCTGAGAACTTGCATTGAGGAATGCACATAGCTTCACAATGCCTTTCCGCACATTAATGGGTAGCACACCCCTGAGTATGACGGGAAGCAGCTGTGTCATCAACACATGACAGTCGTGAGACTTGAGGTTTGTGAACTTGTTCTCTTTAATATTTATTATTCCCTTAATATTGGAGGAGTAGCCCGACGGAACCTTGATACTGTTCAAGCATTCAAACATGCTTTCCTTCTCTTCTTTGCTGAGAGTGAAGCTGGCAGGACGCAAGTACTGGCGTCTGTTGTCTCTCTTTTCTGGATGTAGATCATTCCGTTATTTCAATCATTTCAGCTCTTGTCATGCTTCCAGAGTATCTTTTGGCTTCCCATAAGTACCCAGGAAGCTTATCAAGTTCACGCAAAGATTCTTCGTCAGATGCATCACATCAATCGCGTTACGGACCTCTAAATATTGCCAATAAGGTAGCTCCCAAAAGATAGACTTTTTCTTCCACATCGCGGCACGACCATCCTCGCCAATCAGAACAGGCTGGCTTCCGTCTCCCTTTCCAAACACCACTTGTAGGTCCTTTAACATATCAAATACATCTTGCCCTCTCCGGTGTCTTGGCTTTGTACGGTGGTTCGCATTCCCACCAAAATGCGGACATTTCTTTCGTAGCTCATGCTTCGTAGGAAGAAATCGACGATGACTCATGTAAATAACCTTCCTACAATGTTTCAAATACATGCTTTCGCTTTCCTCTAAACAGTGAGTGCATGCTTTATATCCTTTGTTTGATTGTCCTAATAGGTTACTTAGTGCAGGCCAGTCATTGATGTTTATGAAAAGCAGTGCTCGAATGTCAAACTGCTCCTGCTTGTCCTCATCCCACATGCTAACACCTTCTTCCTTCCATAGCTGCAAAAGTTCATCAACCAATGGTCTTAGGTAGACATCAATGTCGTTGCCAGGTTGCTTTGGCCCTTGAATAAGCACTGGCATCGTAATGAACTTTCGCTTCATGCAGAGCCAAGGGGGTAGGTTGTAGATACATAAAGTCACAGGCCAAGTGCTATGACTACTTCTCATTTCACCAAAAGGGTTCATGCCATCAGTACTTAAACCAAGCCTCACATTCCTCGCATCAGCATCAAACTCTGGGAATGCTTTGTCGATGTTTCTCCACTGGGATCCATCAGCGGGGTGTCTCAACATGCCATCCTGCTTACGTTCTTCTTTGTGCCATCGCATTAGTTTGGCATGCTCTTTGTTCCTGAACAAATGCTTCAGACGGGGTATCAGAGGAAAATACCACATCACCTTCGCATCAATTTTTTTCTTACAACGCTCCCCCACAACCTCACCAGGGTCATCCCGCCTTATCTTGTATCGTGCGCAACTGCAAACTGGACAACAATCCAAGTGTTCGTATTGTCCGCGATAGAGGATACAGTCATTAGGACACGCATGTATCTTCTGCACCTCCAAACCGAGAGGGCAAACAACCCGTTTTGCTTCATACGTTGCCGATGACAATTCGTTACCCTTGGGCAGAATCTTCTTTACGAGTTTCTGTAGCTCATCGAAACCCTTATCAGTAACGCCATTTGCTGCCTTCCACTGCAGAAATTCAAGTGTACTACCCAACTTCGTAAGCCCCTCTTTACAATCTGGGTACAAGTCAGTTTTGTGGTCCCGCAACATGCGTTGTATATTTTTCAGTTCCCTATCATTGCCCAAGTCTTTCTCAGCATCACGCAACATTTGCCCAAGTCCATCATTAGGGTCATCTTCATGAGCATCATCTTCCTGAGCAGCATCTTCATGATCGGCATCACCCATTGCAGCATCTGCAAAGGCCCCGTAGTATTCAGCCAATATCGGAATGTCGTTATCTACATCGTCTTCTTCATCTTCATCCATTAGAATTCCTCTTTCACCATGCTTCGTCCAAACAGAATAATTGCTCATGAAACCGTGCCTCATCAAATGCACCTGAAGAGCTCCTCTTTGTCTGTACGATTGTATATTTCGACAATTAGTGCATGGGCAGAACATGAAACCTGACGGTGTCCTGTTGGCCTCAGCGACATCGAGAAACCCCTTCAGGCCATCACGAAACGTCGTATCGTGATTGTCCCCGTACATCCATTGCCTATTCATCTGCATTAGTAACCAATAACAATTATTTGTATAATTTAATATATAATATAATACAAAGGTAATATATAAGACAATACAAATTTAATATATAACTAAATATAAATTTAACATATAATAGATTACAAAGTTAATACATAAGACAATACAAACTAAACACATTACTAAAACTATAATTAATTTATTCATTTTCTAAAATAAATATACTTCCATTAAAAAAATAATTAACTATTCCAACTTTAAATAAATAACTAATAAATACAATACATAAGCTCTCACTCTCCACTATGAACACAAGCTCTCTCTCCCCACCATGAACACAAGCTTTCTCTCTCTCCACCATGAACACAACCTCTCTCTCTCCACCATGAACACAAGCTCTCTCTCTCCACCATGAACACAAGCTCTCTTTCCATTTTGATTCACAAATTTCTCTATTTCTAAAGCATATAAACAATACAAGCTAATAAAAAACATAAGAGAATGAAAGAATGTACCTTGTAGTGCCCCTTGGATGAGTGAAATCTTCACAAATTTTGAAAAAAAATTGGCAGCACCTCCCCTGTCCCGAGCACAACATGAACACAGCTCCAAGTGTTGATGCTGGCTCGGGCGAGGGGAGGGAAGGTATTATATACGAGCACATTAGCACCGGGTCTTGCAACGACCCAGTTCTACTGCTCTCACATTTGCACCGGTTGCAGCCAGCAACCGGTGCTAAAGGGCCTTGGGCACATTAGCACCGGTTGCTGGCTGCAACCGGTGCGAATGTGACCACATTAGCACCGAGTCGTAGCAAGACCCGGTGCTAATGTGCTCAACCTGCCACCCCTGGGCGCCGCCCCCACTCATAGCCGTTGGACCCGGTGCTGATACACCCTTAGCACCGGGTCCAAAATGTGCCGCGGCCTATGAGGGGGGGCGGATGTGAGGTTGTCTGGTAGTGGCCCTATCCGCCGCCCGTGGTTTGGGACTAGGATTCGAGTTTAGAGATATCTCAGGAAGGTGCGGTGAGAGACGGGAGGAAGATTCGGAAGAACGGTGAATATCTAGACTGTTGGATCAATAGCTTTTTACGGTACCTTATACCACTAATTTAAAGGACTAGTATACAAACATCCGACGGTTGAGAACAATTGTATACTAGTCTAACGTTGATCAGTGGTATATGTCGTATATAGTGAGTAGTATAGTAGTATAAGGGTATTATTGGGAAAAAAATCTAAATGGCATCACTGTAATTTAGATACTCCCTCCGTCTCACAATATAAGGCGCGCACGTACTTCAAGATTCAAACTTAAAAATTTTGACCTATAGTTAATCTTTCGTCATAAAAACTTTATCTAACAAAAATAATACCATTAGATTTGTATTTAAATGTACTTTTATATAACTATGATTTTGTTGCTACAATCATTATAGTATTGGAGATATTACGAGTCAAACGTTAGTATGGGAGACTGTGCCAAGTTTGACCGCGCCTTATATTTTGGGACGGAGGGAGTATATTTTATTTTTTTTCATTTTATCGTATGTCTCGGGCCGACAGTTGAGGCATGCCAGTGGGATGGGTCTCAAGGTCGGTGATGCACGCCGCCGTTAAGAATGAGAAAAAGTATGCTTAGTTAACATATTTATGCCCAAATTACTATATTACTCATTCTCTATATCATATAACACTGATAAGTGGTATAAGGTACCGTAATAGAGGTCTGCATCAATACCCAGCGATTCAGAGATCGGATGTTTCTTGCTCCCAAATTGGAAGACCTCTCTCGTTATCCATCCCTTGGTCTCAACCTGAATACCTAACCCCGATTAATTCTCAAAAAAAAAGAATACCTAACCCCAATTCCTCAATCCCTTTGCTTTCTGTTCGATTAATTAGTCCTGGCCCATTTAGTCTTAATTAATCAAATGAGAATTAAAAAGTCCACTAGTTAAAACTAATAAGTTATTGGTATTAAATCGCGGATGAAGAGTAAAAGAATTATTGATTTAGATGGAGGGGTGTGCCTCGCCGGGCCGTGTCTCGTGACCATGGCGAGACGTGGTGCGATGAGCTGAACGTTTTGCTACAGATATCAGTTATTGAGAATCATGGTCATTATTGAGGAAATATCAGTTGCTGCTCGCTTTTGCATTTCCAACGCAAGCTCTGCGTGCACACTACTTGCGTGAGCAGGTCTCCGAACCTCCCAGTATGGTGATCCTGTTTGGGATTGGCAGGTGATAAAGTTTTTGGGCAGCGTACAACTACGCGATTGCTCTGCACGACTACTTTTTGGTGGCCATCTTCTTCGAAATTGACTACTTGCTGGTGGCTTTCTACTTCCGAATGACTACTTCGGGTGGCCATCTTCTTCTAAACGACTACTTTCCGGTAGCTTTCTACTTCTGAATGATTACTTCCTAGTGCCAACATGTACGACTAATTCCAGAAGGGCGTTCAAGGGACAGCACTGCAACATCTCTTGCTACTGCACCACCTAAGATCAACTACTTCAAGCAACACCAGTCGAGTATGGTTAACACCAATGCTCCATCTGGTGACGGTGCATCTGTTGCCTTCGGCAATGGCCCCACCCATGGGTACATCCTAAACCTACTCTAGTTTTTTGTTGTTCATATTGGTTAGGAAAATTAACATGAATATGTGCATATTTTCTGCTATCATAACTAACTTTAATCATGAATTTACTGCTAATTTCTGAAATGAAAATGTACCAAAAATGCCTAAATTTATAACACTTTCTTCCTTGTACGAATGAGAATAAATCGTTTGTGGAAAAAAAATCATAGAAAAAATGCAATAGAGAAAGGAAAGACCACAACATTTGGAGTCTAAGCTTCTACACGTTTTCAAACTCGGCAAGGTGAACTTTAGGCAGCTGCTCCCGCCTGAATGTTTTTATTCTGTTTGTATGCTTTAGTTTTGCGCATTTGAAGATTTTGGCGATTTGTGCAGTTTGCTGCAAAAACAGGGAACGGATGCAAGGGTTGGCAACACTTAAGCAAGAGAGACATGTGTTGACACGAAAACACGCCAACAAACTCGAAGATCGATCGAACGCGCAGCACGGCCGTCACAACGGCCAACTCCTGAGCTCCTCGGGCAAACCGGTCAGACCGGTTCCTGAAACCGGTCAGACCGCTTTCAGGCAGGAACTCGTGAAGACCTAGAAACTCGAGCTCGGGAGGGACCCCGTCGGAGCTCAAGCAAGCTAGGGTTGCTCTAGGGTCGGCAGGCCACCTAGAACGCCCTTGAACGCCGTAGAGACGAGCAAAGAACAGAATATGGGGGTTGGAAAAGATTAGGGTTTGAGGGATAAAAAAGTAAAGGATAAACGTGTTTGATTCGATTGGAATACATCTCAATCGGCCTTAGCCTTTATATTTATAGGCCGGGGAAGTCTTACCCCTTTCGAATAGGTTACAATATGGGATTAAACTCGGAATCCTAATCCTACCCGAATTACAGAACCAAACCGGTCTGACCGGTTTGGCAAATTGGTCAGACCGGTTTGGCCGGGCCAGAGCCAATTTTGACTATCAACACATGCCCCCCTGCGTTTTTAGTGAACTTGAGAACTAAAAAGCAAGTAATTACAATTCAGGAGCTAAAATTTATGGTAAGGGCGATATCAACAATATATCGGCCATTGGTCTTCATGCGTCTTGCCAAACACTTGGATAGAATTTCTTCAAATATCTTCCGTTGATAGCTTTAGGCAAATGATCTCCCTTCAGCGTTTCTAGCATGTAAGAATTCCCAAAAATGACTTTGACAACTCTATAGGGTCCTTCCCAACTTGGTGACCATTTACCAAACTTGTTGCTTTTCGTCCCAATAGGCAAGATCATCTTCCAAACAAGCTCACCAATCTGAAAATATTTTCCTCGTACTTTCTTGTTGTAAGCTTTTGCAACCCGAAGCTTATCTTTCTCAATCTCCTTCAAAGCTTTCAATCATTTGTCGGTTACCTCATCAATATTGTCCAACATCAAATTGTGGTAATCAACAGCATCAAGGTCATTTTGTTTAGCCAATCTATAAGCGTCCAGATTTACCTCAACGGGCAAAACGGCCTCTTGACCATACACAAGCTCAAAAGGAGTAACTTTAGTAGCACCATGTCTAGATATACGATGAGCCCATAATGCTTCGGATAAAACTTCATGCCATCACTTAGGACTTTCTTCTATCTTTTTCTTGATTAATTTGATCAAAATTTTATTACTTGACTCGGCTTGTCCATTAGCCTGAGCGTAATATGGAGATGAATTAAGCAACTTAATTCTATAGGATTCGGCGAATTCACGTACCTCTTTAGACATAAATGAAGTACCTTGATCCATTGTCAAAGTTTGAGGAATACCGAATCTATGAATAATGTTTTGCGTAACAAACTCAATTACCTCCCGATGCGTCATATTCTTCAAGGGAATCGCTTCGGTCCACTTAGTGAAATAATCTGTAGCAGCTAACACAAAACGATGTCCTTTTGATGATGGAGGATTAATTTGTCCAATAAAATCCAATCCCCAACCTCGGAACGACCATGGCTTAATAATAGGATGCATCAATGCAGCAGGAACAAGTTGCAAATTTCCAAACTTCTGACATTCCTCACATCCTTTGTAATATTTGAAACAATCTGCCATCATAGTAGGCCAATAGAAACCGGCTCGTCTAAGTAACCACTTCATCTTTGGAGCCGATTGATGTGTACCACAAATACCTTCATGGACCTCACCCATGGCAACTTTGGCCTGATCCAAATTAAGACATTTCAACAGTAAATCTTCGGCGTTTCGACGATAGAGCTCATCGTCAAGCAAAACGTATTTAAACGATATTCGCCGAATATTTCTTTCTGCACCACGACCAGGATCTCTCAAATAAGTAATAATAGGCACCCTCCAATCCTGATCTTCAACTTTGGATTGATTAGCATCATCCAAAGGATTTTTGCTTCTGTCAGGGGATGAAGCGGTCAGACCGGTTTCAGAACCGGTCAGACCGGTTCTGGCAGTCAGACCGGTCTGACCGGATTCTGAAACCGGTGTGACCGGTTCGTCCAAAACCAGAACCTCGGCTTTCGTTTGCATCGGTTTTTGGAGATAGAAATATTTCTTTGTAACCATATAATCAGATGCTTTCTGAGCCAGAGTATTTGCCTTGTCATTCTCTTCTCTTGGAATATGTTTGATAGTAAATTCATCAAAAGAAGTAATGATATCAAGACATCTATCAAGATATGCATTTAATGAACCATTATAACATTGGCATACCTTTGACACTTGTTGTACCACCAGGAGCGAATCACCAAAAGCCTCAACATGCTTTATTCCCATGTCTTGCAAAAATTCCAAGCCAAATAGAAGGGCTTCATATTCAATTTGATTATTGATTTGCTTTTCTTCCAATCGGTTTGAAAACTCAAAGATGGCACCACTTGGAGATATCAAAACAGCACCAATTCCTTGCCCATCATTGCAAACCGATCCATCAAAGTATAATTTCCATGGGGTATAAGTAATATATCCGACGTCGAAGTTGTTTGTATCATTTATCCGATGTTCAACAATAAAATCAGCTACAATTTGGCCTTTCATTGATTTTAAAGGTTCACAAGCCAAATCATACTCAACTAAAGCATAAGCCCATTTACCGACTCTTCCACTAGAAATCGGCTTTTGCAACATATGTCTAATTACATCGGTTTGGCACAACACGATGCAAGTGCTAGATAATAAATAATGCCTCAATTGAGTACAAGCATGGTACAAGGATAAACACAACTTCTCAATGAAAGTATACCTTGTTTCTGCATCGATGAGCCGTCGGCTTACATAAGAATTACATACTCCTTGTTGCCGATTTCTTGAGTCAAAACAGCCCCAATAGTTCTATCTTCAGCCACCACATAAAGTCTGAACGGAACTCCTCTCTTAGGCGCCTTAAGCACCGGTGGTGAAGACAAGTACTCTTTGATCTTCTCAAAAGCTTCTTGCTGTTTTGCCCCCCAAGTAAAATCGGCTTCATTCTTTAACCGAAGTAAAGGAGTAAAAGCATCGACCTTTCTAGACAAGTTAATTATAAATCTTCTCAAGAAATTCACCTTGCCTAGAAACTTTTGCAAATCTTTCTTGCAAGCAGGAGCTTCGACTTTCTTCATAGCTTCAATTCTTTTGGGATCAACTTCTATGCCGTTTTCATGAATAATAAATCCCAAAAACTTCCCAGCCGAAACACCAAAAGCGCATTTGAGTGGATTCATCTTCAAGCCATACCGTCGCATCCTCTCAAGAGCAAGTTTTAAATCGGCTAAATGAGAATCCAATCCATCCGATTTAACTACGATATCATCAATATACACTTCCATAATAACTCCAAGCAAATCATGAAAGATTAAATTCATAGCTCTTTGATAAGTGGCACCGGCATTCTTTAATCCAAAAGTCATAACCACCCACTCAAATAAACCAATAAATCCCGGACATTGAAAGGTCGTTTTGTGCATATCCTCTTCGGCCATGAAGATTTGATTATATCTGGCATTACCATCAAGAAAACTAACAACACGATGCCCAGAAGCTTCATTGATTAAGACATCGGCTATAGGCATAGGATATGAATCTTTTGGAGTGGCTTTATTAAAATCTCTAAAATCAATGCAAACTCTAAGTTTTCCCGAATCTTTCTTTTCAACGGGAACAATATTAGAAATCCACTCCGCATAGCGACAAGTCTGAATAAAACCAGCATCTAGCAAACGATTAACTTATTCTTTTATTCGGTCATAAATAGCTGGATTAAAACGTCTAGCCGATTGTTTAAAAGGTCTAAAACCGGCTTTTATTGGTAAGCGATGCTCAACTAAATCACGACTCAAACCCGGCATCTCACGGTACTCCCAAGCGAAACAATCGACATACTCTTTCAACAAATTTATTAACTCGGCTTTAAACTCAGCCGATAAATTTTTGTTTACAAAAGTTGGCCTAGGAATAGTACCATCACCAATATCTATTTTTTCTAAAGGGTCGGCTGACGTGAAACCCTGACCCAACTTATCCATATCACCGAGATCTTCAATGGCTTCGAACATACCGGCCGAATGTGCTCGATGATGATCAATTCGGTCTTGAAGCCACTGTCCAGATGTAAACCGGTCTGACCGGTTCCCAGAAGCGGTCTGACCGGTTTGGCTTGATCGGCACTGTTCAGGTCTAAACCGGTCTGACCGGTTTCCAGAAGCGGTCTGACCGGTTTGTCTCTGTTGATTTGTTTGCTCCATTAATTACAGCGAGTAATTCAACCGATTCTCCATCGGCTTTAATGTAGCAGCAACAAAACCATCCTTGGTGCAACTGATCAGCTCATAGTCGGTCAAATCCATGCCCGACAAACATTTGACCTTCTCATTTGCACTAAGAGAATCGGAATCGGCCGTTGCAACGAAGGAAGAAGTATCACCATGTACAACTTCAACTTCATCGCCGATCCACTGAATAAGATATTGATGCAAGGTAGATGGAATACATTTATTTGCATGAATCCAATCTCGACCAAGGATTAAACTGAAGTTACCTTGCACCTCGGAAACGAAGAAAGCCGTAGCAATAGTCTTGCTCCCGACGGTCAACTCCATAGAAGCCACCCCCTTGGCGCCAATGGGATCACCTCCACCAACTCCACTGACCGTCATGTTCGTCTTGATCAATTCTTCGTCTTTTCCGCCAATCTTCTTGTAGAGAGAGTATGGCATAAGATTTACAATAGCTCCACCATCAACCAACATACGAGAAATTGGCTTCCCGTTGATGTGCCCTCTCATATATAAAGCCTTGTGGTGATTCTCTGATTCACTAGGCTTCTGAAAAACGGCATCTTGAGGCCCAAGTTGAAGATGAGAGACTTCCTCCTCCGGTATCACATAATAATCAGAAGATAAATATACAACATTGATTTCCATGTTGCCATGTTCTGGAGAAGGCTCAAAATCAACCAATTCTTCATCTTCGACCACTGGAGGAATTGGCGGAGTAGTATCGATGGTTGAAGTAATCTCAGCTCCCGCTTCTGTCGTCAAACCGGTCTGACCGGTTCTAGAAACCGGTCTGACCGCTTCTGCAGCGGTGGACTGATCAAAACCGGTCTGACCGGATTCAGAAACCGGTCTGATCGGTTGTGCTGCTGATTGCACAACGGGCTTAGCTTGCCAGATCTTGGTCTCAGGAATCATAGGCCTGTAATTGTTGAAGTATTCATCCCTCAGCTTCTCAGCTTCCTATTCCCTTTTTTCTTTGTTCCGCATGCGTTGTAACTTCCGCTTCTGCGTGTGAGTCAATCCAGAAGGACACCACCTTGGTTGGAAGACCTTCTTTACACCCTTGCTACTGCTAGCCTCATGATCATTAGCCATGACCGGCTTTTTGACTGGAACAGGAGCCGAATCTCCAATGACTATCGGCTTTCTACCCAAGTCTTGCATAGCCACTGGAATATCGCCAATTCTTATAAACCCACTGGTTTTGGCTTGCATGTCCTCCTTTTTCTCCTTGACACGGTATTCTTGCTTAGGAGGAGCTTGGAACTTTTGCTCAGACCGAAACCGGTCTGACCGGTTTATAAAACCGGTCTGACCGCTTTTGGGAGCAGCCGAAGGACCTGATTGGTTTGAGCCCAATCGGTCATATACCGAAGTCCCAGTAACATCACCACGGCGTTTATAAGCTATAGAATTGATCCAACGCTGCGGTGACCTCTGTCTCTTTTTTGTTGGCCGATCAACTTGAACGGCCTTTGTGTACTTGTTCATGAGCTGAGAAAAAGTAGGGCATTGCTTCAGAACCCTTCCTTGAACCTTTGGCTCATTAAACTTCCAAGTACCCACTTCTGGGCGCTTGGGCTTGAAAGTCCTTGGACGGTCTGGAGACAAACCGGTCTGACCGGTTTCGCCTGACTAGCGAACCGATTCTATTCCAAGGAACTTTCTTGCCCCCCGGGCCTTGATGTGTTAATTGTAATCTTCAGAGACTCTTCACCATCAAGAGTTCTCCCAATCATCACTGTTCTGACTGGAACTTTGTCATCAACTTTTTCCGGCCTTGGGTCTCCAATCACCACGTTCTTTCCCTTAGCTGCATCGGCTTGTGACGGCCGAATCAAAACTTTAGTATTCACATCCAAGGTATGAAAAGGGAAATGAGCCTTATCAACTTGCATTTCAGCCAACACTAATCGACCTTCATTAAGGGCCGATTGTACCTGTCGTCAAAAAACATTGCAATCGTTGGTCGCATGAGAAAAAGAATTATGCCACTTACAATATGCACGATTTTTCAATTGATCGGCTGGTGGAATTGCATGAGAAAGTTTAATAAAGCCATTCTTAAGCAACTCATCAAAAACACGATTACATTTGGCTACATCAAAAGTAAACTTAATTTCTTGTTGCCGATTTTTCTGAATCGGCTTCAACGAGGGACAAGAACCAGGTTTACTGTTTGATGACCAAACAAATTCAGCAGCATAAATTTCTTTATCATCGTCCGAACTATCAGAATCATTATCAATAACATGCACATTGGACCGATGAGGTTTAGCAGATTCTTTTGAATTTTTAAACTTAAGCTCTAGACTCATAGCCTTCATTTGCAAGTGATTAATAGTAAGGAAATCAGAACCCTCTAGTTTTTCCTTGAAATGAGACCGTAAGCCCGCAAAAACTAAATCTGCTAAATCTTTTTCAGAAACAGTTATGTTAAAACATCGGTTCTTAACATCTTTAAATCTTTTGAAGTAATCAAGAACTGATTCCTCTCAGCTTTGCCTAACCGATGTTAAATCAGACAATTTAGCTTCGTTTTCTCCGCTAAAGAAATGATCATGAAATTTACGCTCCAATTGAGTCCAATTTTGAATAGAATTAGGAGCAAGCGAAGAAAACCATGAAAAAACAGTTCCAGTTAAACATAATGAGAACAACCGTATACGCAATGGTTCATAAAATGATGCTTCTCCTAATTACAAGATATATTGACTAATATGTTCCCAAGGAGTTCTATTATCTTCGCCACTGAATTTAATAAAATCAGGAACACGCCAACCATTAGGATAAGCAAGTAGATCAAATTCAGGTGGATACGGTTTTTGATATAAGCGTGAATTACCCAATTCAAGCCCGAGTCTTGTTCTAAGTGTATTAGCTATATCTTCTTTAAACTTAGCTAACTCAGCTTGATAGTTCCCATCACCTCTGTTTTGTGGAATACGGGGAACATTATACATCACATTTTGAGAAGTATTCGGAATCGGCCCGTGAAACGCGCCAGATCCGTGGGGTATACTTCCCACAACCGTAGTACGTGGAGTAGTGTAAACAGGACCGGGAGCAACCGTATTAGATAAAACCATCGCACCCGGTGCCCCTGCACCCATGGAACCGGTCTGACCGCCAGAGGAGGCCAAACCGGTCTGACCGGTTGTGAAAACCGGTCTGATCGGTTCGTGGACCGAACCAGGGTGAGATGATTGTCCCGCATAGAAATTCATTGGCATGCCTAAATTAGGATCTAAAACATGTTCTGGCACGCCTGATGAGCTAGGAGTTGGGTTAGGTAATTCATTAGATTCTACATTATTTTTACCTTTATCAGAATTACCCGACATACTAGCAATCAACTCACTAGTAGCAGTTTGTGCAGCAAGCAATTTATCATCCATCATGCGAGTAATTTGCTGCATCAAATCAGAGGATTCACCAGTTACCTTTGGAAGTTCTTCAACTTGGTCATTTGCCAGCTTGAAAGCCGGCATGACGAATTCCTCCACTCTCTTGACAAGACCACCGCGATCTTTTTTGCAGCCCTTCAAGAATTGCGTCCTGAAGTGCTCCTCGGCGATCAGGTACCGCTTCCGCTCCTCGTCCGTGAGCTCTTCCGTCGTCGTGGTGATGATGTTGTCTTTGTCAAGGTCGCACGTTGATCCAGACATTATTGGAGTAGATTAAATCGGTCTTGAAACCAGATTAATCTTTCCCAGCGGAGTCGCCAAAATGTATGTTGACATGAAAACGCGCCAACAAACTCGAAGATCGATCGAACGCGCAGCACGGCCGTCACAACGGCCAACTCCTGAGCTCCTCGGGCAAACCGGTCAGAACGGTTCTTGAAACCGGTCAGACCGCTTTCAGGCAGGAACTCGTGAAGACCTAGAAACTCGAGCTCGGGAGGGACCCCGTCGGAGCTCAAGCAAGCTAGGGTTGCTCTAGGGTCGGCAGGCCACCTAGAACGCCCTTGAACGCCGTAGAGACGAGCAAAGAACAGAATATGGGGGTTGGAAAAGACTAGGGTTTGAGGGATAAAAAAGTAAAGGATAAACGTGTTTGATTCGATTGAAATACATCTCAATCGGCCTTAGCCTTTATATTTATAGGCCGGGGAAGTCTTACCCCTTTCGAATAGGTTACAATATGGGATTAAACTCGGAATCCTAATCCTACCCGAATTACAGAACCAAACCGGTCTGACCGGTTTGGCAAACCGGTCAGACCGGTTTGGCCGGGCCAGAGCCAATTTTGACTGTCAACAACACGTACGCAGCAACTTAAAGGTTGGTAACACGGAGAAGCAGTGGATTGTTAAATGATTCATTTTTTCTATAAATATTTGTGTAAATAGATAAACATACAAGGCACACACTTAAATTCCATTCCATTTCAAATATATTTCATTCTATTTAACTAATATTTTGTCAAAATTTGAGCAAAACGTCAATGGTGAAAATTTTTTCGAAACTAAGGGAGTAACATCTAACACATCGGGGAAGGTGGTACCCCAATATTTACTTCTTTTTTCATTGCTTATAAGTTCTGATGCTTCTTCTGATTTAAGAAGGTGGCATCAAAAATCACCTCTTACTTGAAGTGGAGAAGATCAATTTCTTCAAACAACCCTGAATAAGAATACGAAGATAATGTACACAAGCAATTGAATTATTTCTTTTTTGTCTTAAGGGAAACTATATTGCCAAAGAGACATAACAAATATGTTAAGAGTACACAT
The DNA here is from genome assembly GCA_033239725.1 of Echinochloa phyllopogon. Lineage (NCBI taxonomy): Eukaryota > Viridiplantae > Streptophyta > Magnoliopsida > Poales > Poaceae > Echinochloa > Echinochloa phyllopogon. Next base: position 7,804,205 of record BTCW01000016.1, on the reverse strand, counting down.
GTTTCTTTTTTTTTGAACAAGGGTGTCTTTTCTACTATGCTACCTAGGTTTCAACCAAGGTAAAAAGCTGCACACACACCCACTCACACCGCCATAAACAGCTTTTATTTTGTTGCTCCCCTTAAGAAGCTGTTCTGCGTTCTAATCTTTGAACGTTGGAGGCTTTCGCACCTTGGTAGCCTGTTCAAATGCATAAGCCATCTCGATCAACCTTGGCTCGTAACCCATGAGCCCGCTGTAGCAAATGCTGAACGGGACACCCTGCTCGTCATACCCAGCCGGCACCACAATGCCAGGGAGACCAATGTAGGCGATGAGTGGGGTGGCGTCTGAATCAGATGTCAGAATTGCATCAAGGCGGTTTTCAGTCATCAGCTTGACAATCCCATTTTCTGATAGCTCCTCCAGTTGACGAATTATAGCCCTCTCCAGTGGGCCAATGCCGGTTGTGTTTTCAGACATCAGAAGGAGTTGCTGCCCAAACTCTTTGAGCTTCTCCTGTAGCCCATTAGTTCGAACCTTTTGTTACTCAATGAGGAATGATGAAAAACCAACGCATTTTTCAGGTTTATAGAATTTTGTTGCAAGAAAGAGTGGAAAAGTTCGAGACAGATTGGAGCTGACCTCAACAGGATGAGCGTTGTTGAATGCTATTATTTCAGCCAAAGAACGGACCGGTGAGTACGATAGATTAGACAAATAATTGTTTAGGTTGAACTTGAACTCTGCTGTTAGCGCAGTCAGAAGTCCGCTTCGAGTAATATTCAGTATGCCACTCAAATTTGCTACGTCAAGGTTCTCGATCACAGTCGCTCCGAGTTGCCTTCAAAAAGGAAGACATCAAATAAAAATTGTTGCTTAGGTCAGGTTTGACAAGAAATGAATTGGCATAGATATGCCTCCAAGTTTCATGAGATATCTTTCTAATCTAAGCCGGTGCATTCCCTGCTCGCCCGTTAAGCCACGTCGCCCTATAACCCGTTAGCCGTTAGATTCTTGTAACTCGTAATATAGACCATTCGATGCGAATCGGACTGGGTCTGTCATTTGCATGACCGACAACCCGATTGCTCTCGAATAGCCGTGGAACCCGCTCCGGCTACACCCCTCAATCTCTATCTCCTTCTGCTTCCCTGGCCACCACCCCCGACCCCCCAGATGCCGGGCACGGCGAGCGGCGGCGCGCGGCCAGACGAGGCAGCGGCAGCGCCTTCGGCGTCGGCCTCGGCGTCCGCGGCCTCCTGCATGGGGACGAGGCCGGAGGAGCTGACGACGAGGCTGGCAGCCTCGGGCCCCGCCCCGGGCGCGGGCTGTGACAGCCCCGGCCCCGGCTCCGCCAGGGCGGGGAGGCGGCGGAGCGCGAGCGCGTTCGGGCGCTGCGCAAGATCAAGAACCAGATCATCGGAAACCGGACCAAGAAGCTGCTCTACCTCCGCTTGGGCGGTCGTGGCGGCGCTAGCGGAACCTGGGGCCTCACCGGCGGCGCTGGTACAGGCGGCCGGAGCGGTAGGGAGCTTCGCGTGCGGCGTGGACGACGGCGCCCGCGCCGTCCTTGCCACCGGCGCGGTGGGGCACCTCACCTGGCTCCTCGCGCACCCCGACGAGATGGTTGCTAGGGTCCAGTTGCTCGTTGCTTGTGTCTGAGGGAATCTGGTTAGTATTAGGATTGAAAAAAGTGGTTGTTCTCCGGATTTATCGGGTGGAGGCCTAAGCCAGATGCGCAAGTACGCAACACTGGTGCGGCGCAGCGCGGAGCAATGATAACGGAAGCAAGACGCGAGGCAACTCATCGGGTCTTGGTATGCCTCCAAGATTCATGAGATACGGAATATGAAATGAGTTGATATGAGTTCGAATAAATATGAAATGAGTTGATATGCCTCCAAGTTTCATGAGATATGGAGATTTGGAATGAAACGGTTTTATTTATGCACTACCAACTTCTGATGGTGGAAGATAAGGTAAACAATATCACTGGGAGTCATAATTGTTATTAAGGAAACATTCATTCAACTGTGGTGATGGTTTACCATCTTGCGACAGGGAATATAACCATGAAAAATAATATGATTGGTGTCTTGACTGGTCAAAGTCATCCCTGCTATATCATAATCTATTTTGGGGTGTTAAACTGTCACGCACACTGAAGAAACGAGTTATCAGCTAACGTTACGTAGACTTAAAACATTACATCGAAAAGACAGCTAATGCTTAGATTTACCAAAAAAACGAACACACAGAAAATATAATAGCTCCTATTAAAAATGGTCACAGTGCAATATTATATATTACCTCATTGTGTTCACATGTTGTTTATACACAATCTGTCGCACTGTTCCGTTTGCGAAACCAAAGAAACCATTTGGTATACCTATTCTCTTGCCACTTAGGCCATCTATCTTCAAGAACTGCATGTAACCATAAGAAGGGATGTACTTGGGTGCAGCTTTAGTGGCTGCAGCATCAAGGGCATCATAACCAACTATCGCATCCAGCACATGGACGGCATCTGCGACCGTGCGACATATTGGTCTGCAATTTGAAGTCAAAGCCGTGTTGAGTCAGAAAAAAAATTCCGGGGGAATCTTGCGTGTAAAAAGTATTAAATAAAATTTATTTATAAAACTTTTTTTAAAAATAAATGTAACTTTACACAATGAATCTAATGAGTCTAATTAATCCATGATTTACTGCAATAATGCTGCAGTAAACATCCTCTAATTATACGATCAGATGCCTCATTAGATAGGTCTCGCGAATAAACCTGGGGGTTTTGTACGCAGTTTTGTAAACTGACTTTATTTAATAATCTTAATTAGTGGTCAAACGTGTGTAAAATTTTTTACCCTAAAGAAACGTGGCTAGGGGGTCCATGAATGTGGAACATCCAACATGGTATTCATTTTCCTGATTCATATGCAGTATTGTTACCCGTGAAACTCAAATAAAGCTACGTACAAAAAAGCAATAGCCCGAAGCCTCTGTTTCTCTATGGATGTGATATAAATTGTGCCTATTTTGATTCTGCTCAAGTATAATGATAGAGCAACACACACCTCACTCATACAAGAGATAAAGGAGGATGTCTATATGTAAATTTCATGAAAAAAAGTTGTGCCTGATTTAGGGTCAATTATTGCTGAATTGCACATATTTTTTGTGTATGTTTGCCCCTACTTTTGGTACATTTACCCCTACATTGAGAAAAAAAATCCGACGGCTGAGATTATACAATTGGACGTCAACCATGATATGTATAGTATATGTAATTAGTACTATAGGTAATACAAGGATATTATATAGAAAAAACACAAATGGCATCTCCATAATATATTTTTTGACGCTAGCACAAAGTTACAACACTATTAACACCGGAAAGATCTGAACTATTTTCTAAAATATCATTAACAAAGGACGGTTAGATCTTCTGTACGGAGCACCCTAAAAAACCCTGAAGAATTCAGGTGGGAATATGCCAAGAGTGTGTCTAGAAAAGTCATATATTATTGTTCCTATTTCTGATGAAAACCTAAATACTTGGACTGCATTCTATTAGCTTATAATTTCTACGGTTCACATAAAGTTAGGTGATTTCTAGCTCTGCTAAACAGGCCTAACATTGAAAATAATGCAATCATTGTCATTTTAAGCAAAATATGCTATTTTTAAGTTAATCATTAGTATCTGAATCCAAATGTATCTCTGTTTATAAGATATCACAATGCCAAAATAAAGTTTGCATCAGACGTCGGCATTTCCTATACAAGTACTAAAATGAATTCGTGTCTCTGTTCCCCCATACAATGTGCATGATTGTTTTATTATTCATACAGTCTACTTGTAGTCTTCAAATTTAGTCCGGTAAAATGAAAGCCACACTGTTAGAATCAACATACTAGTGAACTTTTTTTGAGATAAAGAACATACTAGTGAAATAGTTAAAACAGATGTAAAAATGGTTGAAATTGCAAGTAATATTTACTTACCCAACAGTGTCCTGCCTAGCCGAGAAGGGGATGACGCCGGACCGGCTTGTCAACCCTACTGTGGGCTTGATGCCGACCACCGAGTTCCGCGACGCCGGGCACAGTATCGAATCCATGGTTTCAGTTCCCAATGTTGCCGCCGCCATATTCGCCGCCGCCGCTATCGATGAACCCGTGCTCGACCCGCACAGATTCGCTGAGAGCACGTAAGGGTCCTGCAAGGTTGTCATGTGACCCCATGGTCACAACTCACAGCAAGTTAGTACAAACAAGGCATGAAGAATTGAAGACAAGAAGCTAGCGATTAGCAGCAGGAGGAGATGATCGTCGTCGCGCTCGCCTACCCGGGATTGTTCGCCGCGAACGCTCCATCCACGGAGGCCGCCGGCGCTGCGGAAGTTTGCCCACTCGGGGAGGTTGGCCTTGCCGAGCACGACGGCGCCGGCGCGGCGAAGCCGGGCAACGACGCCGGCGTCGCGCCTGACCACGGACCCGAGCAGCGCGAGCGACCCCGCCGTCGTGTTCAGCCGGTCGCGCGTCGCGATGAGGTCCTTGATCAGCACCGGGACGCCGTGGAGCCCGCCGGCCGCATGGCGGTGGCCGGCGGACCGCTCGGCGTCGGCGCGCGCGGCCTGGCGGAGCGCGTCGGGGTTGACCTCGATGACGGCGTGCAGCAGCGGGTTGAGGCGGGTGATCTGGTCGAGGTAGTAGCGGACGAGCGCCGTGGACGTGAGGCTGCCGTTCTTGAAGCCGAGCTGGATGCTGTCGATGGTGGCCTCTTCGAACTCAAAGGCGCCTGAGCCATCGGCGGCGAGCGCCAAGAACACCACGGTGAGCAGGACTACTTGCAGCGGAGCCATCCCGCCTTATGGTTTATTTTGCTTCAATATAATTTGCAAGTCCACGGTTTACAGGCCTCACACACTAATAATAATGCATTACTAGCTAAATACTCCCTCAGTAGTTTTCTCTAAAGCTTGGTTTGACCTCTAGGGTGCTGAAAATAAATTTTAATTGAAACCCTGGAAGTATTTTTAAACATGAATGTATCATATTCCCTTCGTTTCAAAAATGTGAAAGGAGTTTTGTTTTATCCAAAGTTTAACCTCTCTAAATTATATAAGAAAATATATTGACATGTATTATCAAATAAATGCACTATTAATATTTCATGGTGGATCTAATAAAACTATTTTTTGTTGTACATGTTGTACATTTTTCTATAATTTTTATTGAAATATAGAATTTGACTTTAAACAAAAATAGAACACCTTACATTTTTGCTTCAATAATTTGCATGTCCACGGCTAACAGGCCTTGTACACTAATGCATTATTTTTCTAAAGATTGGTTTGACTCCTAGGATGCTGAAAATAAATTCTAACTGCAAATTCATAATCACTTGGAAGTATTCTTAAGAATCAATGTGTGGCATTTCCTTCATTACAAAATGTGTAATGTGTGTTTTTGTCTGAACACAAACTTCTCTAACTCCCATTAAATTGTATAGAAAAATAATTGACATGTATATGTGCATCGCCCGAACCACTCACTCCGGGATCAAACGATGAAAAAATCAACTGAAGACAGGAGGAGTCCCGCTCACGGACTTTAAACACGAGCTCTCGCCGCGAGGAAAACCGGTATGTATCTCATGTTTCCCTTCCAATATTTTATTTTCCATCATTGTGTTTGCATGTTTCCTTTTCCAAAATAAATGAACCACTTGTGTAATTAATTTGAAGGAGAGTAGAAAAAAATGCATGCATGGTAAAAATAAATGGACAACATGCTGAAATTTATTTACAGTGGGTGTAAAATGTTATTCTCATCACTTTTACCCCTTCTAGAACATCTCCATTTATTTACCATCATCACCAACCAGCACAAAACATGTCTACCCCCCTCAACATGGCTGCACACTCACCAATTATCACAAAACATGGCAGCATGGGGGTGACACCACTAACTTCCACTTTGGTCATGTCAATTTTGCATCTCACCTACCAAAAACCACCAAAGTGCCCATGCCCTAGTGTTGGACCTAGGCAAATTTTTAGTGCTGGTGGGAGGCAAGAAAGATAGCACCCACATGGGGTATTCGGGCGAATTGGCCTGGTTCGGGCGAACTAGGCCATTCGGCCAAATGAGCCCCAGCTCTCCTCCTTGCCTGTAAATACCACCCCTTGCTTGCTTGCTTCATTCCACCTTCACACACTGAAAAATTTCCACCAGAAGCTCTCTCTCTCAATCAAGTTCCTTGCTCAAGTTCTTCTTTAGTTCTTGCTCAAGTTGGTTCACTTGCATTGCTGAAAAATCCCAATAATATTTTGCCTTTGTTCGATCTTTGTACTGAAACTTGAACATGTTTGTGGTGGTTTCCGACACCCACAAGAACGATTAATCTTTTGTGGAGATTTTCATCCCCGACTAACTCTCTCGAACGACTGACTTGATTTACTTGTGCTAACCCCATATATTCAGTCCTTCGGGTAGTCGTTGCTCTAACCTTTTGTAGGAAGCATGTCGAAGCTCTTCTCCGCATTCCGTCGCTCCGCCCGGCTGAGCAAACGCTCGGACAATGCTGGGAGCTCCCCAGACCCGTCCCGCGGTTCAAGCCGGATGGAGGTGGACAAGTCAGGGGCAGCCGACTTGCGGAGAGACTTTGCCTCACACCCAACCCGGCAGCTCCTGAACAAGAATGACATCATTCTCCGGACGGACCGGGAGCGGAACGTCTTCAACATGCTACGCCTGAAGGAGTTTGAGCATACCCGTGTCTACGAGCAGGACTTGCTCGTATGAACGGGTATGGACGAAGAGTTTCCAAAAGTCTTCGAAGTCGTTGGCTGGGGTAACTTCTGGCGTGTCGACGAACAAGGTTTCTATCTCCTCACCCTCGAATTTCTTTTGACTCTCACATCTGGACGGGAGGGTGTTCACTTTCGATTTTTCAACCAAGAGTATTCCTACTCTTGGAGAGATTTGAGTACGGCTCTGGGTTTTGCTAGTCATTGTTCTTTGGAGCCTACCAAAACTTTGAAAAGTTTCAGTCGGGACGGGTTCTAGAAAAATAATTCGGGAAGCACCAATTGTTCTGCACCACGCACTAACAATATTCATAACCCCACCTTGTGTTTCATGCATCGGTGGATGGCTATGACGGTATTTCCACATTCTGATTTGCGTCTCGTTAATGTAGTCGAGTTGCGGTTCTTATACACCATGGTTAAACGAGTTGCTGTTTCTCCGGTAAAAGATTTGGTTGCCCATTAGATATCTCATCACTCCTCGCGTGGCTAGCATGGCGGTGACATCTCTAGTCACCCGCCTTGCTAACCAGTTGGGTGTTCTGGAGGGCGCCCAACTTGCGTACTTAGAGACAGCGCGACCCGTCGTGGATGCTGAGCACTTTGTGCAAGGCCACATGATACGACGGGCGCCCGATGCAACGCTGGTTATGATCTATCGCGGTTATACAACCGAAGTGCCCTTGCCTTGTGCAGGACTGAGGTTGTATACCGCTAAGAAATTAACACTCCAGTTGAGTACCGAGACAGATGACTCTCCTCCTCGGAGAGAGCCGGCTCGACACAGTGTTGCAGGAGAGGGGCCATTTGCCCGGGGGCAAGCCAGGCGTGTGTTGGCACTTCTTACGATCCAATATCAGAATTGAGAATCCTGGTACTGGGGTAAGGAGTGTTTCAGTGGTTTTTCTTATGGCTTAGTAAAATATAGAAATATTCTGCAAGCGCACAGAATCACCGCTGTAGCACTTCACCTGGGAGTATTCCGAGGTATCGTAATTTATATTTCCGCAGGGAAGCTTTGGCAAGATTACTATTGAACAGATATTCGAGACTATCAGAGGAGGGTACACGACTAGACAAGACAGGGGATAACGGTATTGGATAGGAGTGGATATACCAGACACACAGCTCAAGGGATACTCAGGTAAGGGAGAGAAGAGATAGATAGCTGGGAGGACAACGAGAAGAGATAGAGGACTCCTGGATACTTTATCTACCTATGTCACTCTAGCTTAGAGATACAACGGCTACAGAGCCAGCACTAGGAGATATGGGATAACTCTAATGTCTTAGCATCGGGACAAGGGAACCGGTGAACACACAGAAAGGGATGAGAAGGGGTGCCACTATTTCCCAACTGGGGGATCCTACGGACCGGAACTAACGTGATGGGCTACGAAGACCGAAAGGGCTATCACCACCTCCCGGCTACCACCTCCGTTGCGACGGGAATAAACTAAGGCCACCGACTAGTCTAGGAACCACTCCTACACTAGGCAACGACTACTTACTCTGCTAGCAAGAGCAAGCAACCTTGTCAATACTCTTGGTGACAATTCACCTCCAGTATCAAGCAAGATCGAAGAACCAGCCAAGATAAAGACTTAAACAAGACTACAAGCACTAGAACTATAACTGACTATAGTCTAAACAAGATATATTTGCAACTAGGATAAAGTAGAAGCAAGATATAAATGACAAAGGCAAAGTGATAAAGATAACTGTATTGATACTCAAAGTCTTACAAAAGGAAAAGTAAAAGATACAAGAGCTATTAACAGAGCTTCTGAAGACGACTCCGGAACCTCCGAGGCAAAGCTCGACTCAACTCTAACTCCCAACTAAACTATCCTAACTCTACTAGAATGAAAGTGGAAATGAGCTCCTTGGCTTGGTGTGTGTTGCGAGAGAAGTGCGACCCTCTATTTATAGCTCCAAAGGTCGGTTGAGTCAGGGTAGCGGCCAAGGCAACCAGAGAGGCGGTGTCGGGCCTTCGGCCGAATTTCCCGGTTCGGCCGAACTGGCCAGTTCGGCCGAACCGTGGGATCTGCCGCCTCTGGCTCCCACGGCCAGGATCCACCCCTGGAAGGCGGTTGTGCACTGGGGGCGGTTCGGGCGAACCCCCCAGTTCGGCTGAACTGGGCTGGGAGCCCAGGCCCGTCCCCCTGCACCGCCTTTGCTCTGTGGGCCTTCTGGGCTGCCTCCTGGTGATTGGCTTCGTGTGTTTATGGCCCAGAGGTGATGTGGTTGTGGCCCAGGGAAAGATGGCTGCCGTCCTCATGTCGTGTTCGCTTGATATTCGTTGGACGACTCCCGGTGACGTGCACGGCTAAGGGGGGTTAACCGGCCGATTCGGTCATTTTCGGCCCCAATAGCGCATATTTGTCGTAATTGTACCTGCACAAGTGACACTCACCAAAACTCGTGGAACTTTATTAGAAATAAAACTTAAGTACATGGAATGTTGCATATAACCTCGTTTATTCCCGAGTATTGGTGGTCGGATTTGGGCTGTAACGACCGCCAACAAGCTCCCCCAAGCTTAGCTCTTTGCTCATCCTCGAGTAAAGATATAAACTTAGGCTCGGTGGATCAGGAGTTGCTACAATGTCATTTCTTTTGCAGGTAACTTATAAACAACTAGTCTTCAAAAATACTTGAATCATAGGCAAAGTTTCAGATCACCTTTTTACCTATGGGGCTTATAGCAATCTCCTTATCTTGGGCGGTGGAAAAGACGAACAGTTTAAACTCAGTCTTATTCCATTCTACTCTTTTCAGGATCCCATCTCGGAGTTTTTCATAAGTTTTGAAAACTAAAAATTGTTCCTCATTGGCACACTCAATTTCTCAAGTGTATTTGAATCCTCACCAAAGGCTTGTGCCTTCTTTTCATCCTAACATCTAATATAGCTTTTTGTGTGGCTCAGGGACAAAGGATGAAGGCATGCATGCATCTTATATTTTGCTAAGTCAAAGACCGGATCTCTGAGGAGACAAATCACATCTTAAGATCGAGACGTGCAAGTGTGGATATGAATGGAGTGGAATATGGTGGAGTGGTGGAATGGAATATGGTGGAATGGTGGAATGGAGTATGGTGGAATGGTGGAATGGAATATGGTGGAATGGAATATTGTGGAATGGTGGAATGGAATATGGTGGAACTCCTTGGATGAATTTCCCTCTCCTTGATTTATCTTCGAGAACATGGGCTATCTTTTACTCTCATATTTTTTCCATGGCACTTGGCATGCTTTTCTTTTTCTCTTTCTTTTTGCCATGCTCTTTGGCATGCTTTTCTTTTTCTCTTATTTTTGCCATGCTTCTTTGGCATGCTTTTCTTTTTGCATAGCCCATGTCTCTATCAAGAGTATTTTGAGAGGGAGATCATAGAACATGGAGCATTTATTTTTGTGGATGGATGATGGAAAATGTTTGCTAACTCCCAGTGTAGGAATTGCAAGTGAGAGGTGGTGTGTGTACGTGGGTCTCGATCTTTAAGAATATGAAAGCTTCACTCAAAGGTCACAACAATTTGACAAAGCTCACTAAGATAACAAGCAACATATGAGAAAAAATTTTCAACTAAGCTTATCATATGGCTCTGGTAGGTATTTTGACCAATGAGGAACTTGTTTCATTTTGAAAGCATAAATTTCCAAGATTTTCCCCGTACTAAAAGCAGAATGGAACTTAACCAAATTCTCACTATATCAATCCCCACAACAACTTAGACTTGGAATAAAGCATGTGCTCCCACAAGGTTTTCAGGATCATTTTTACTCATGCCAAATAACTCAAGCACAATCTAGCAACTAGTTGAAACAATGTACTTGCAAAATTAACGACAGAGCAACTATTCATCATTTCCAAGGTGAGAGGCATATGATTCATTCCATGCATAGTTGGGAGTTATTTTATTCAAGGGAAATATTGTTTAAGGGAAATATTTTTGGTATTTTCATTTTTTTAAATGCAAACTATCATGAAGGGAAATGAAAGGGAAATTAATAGATCAAAGTGCTAGATAAATCGGGACATACCTGGTGGGGGTCCTCCCCCAAGCTTGGACTTTTACTGGTAGGGGTTGAGCCTTGAAAGGTACTGGCTCAGCTGTTCCGCTTGTTCGTGGACGTCGTGCTGGATAGACACCACCATCCCACTATTCTCTTGATGGTACTGAGAATGGCGGGCTAGCGTGTCTTGAATCTCTCGGGTACGGTCGTCGATGAGCTCGACTCGGTCGGAGATGTAGGACAAATCCCGGCCGTAGTCGAAGCGTGCGGACTGTGAGTATCCGGGGTAGTATGGCTGGGAGGCACTGTTGTATCCTCCTCCATACCGGATCCTGGACCACTCAGAATCCGTGTCCTGGCCGTAGTCCCAGCGTCCTAAGGTGAAGTAGTCCGGCTCCTGATGCTGCCAGGAGCCTCCTGCTCCGGACGTCCCAGCGCCGGTGTACATGTCGTAGGTGGCCTCAAAAGCGGAAGTGTGTCGGTGCGGCATTTGTGGTGCATCTTCCGGCTCCTGTGAGGTGGCGAGCCCAGCATCACGCTTGGCTCGTCCCCCGTGATGGGTCCATCACCTGCAACGCTGTGCCGAGCTGGCTCTCTCCAAGGTGGAGAATCGTCCGACTCGGTCCTCAACTGAAGAGTTAGTTTCGGCGTGGTATACAACCTTAGTGCTGCACAAGGCAAGGGCACTTCAGTTGTATAGCCACGGTAAATCATTGCCAGCGTTGCGTCAGGCGTCCGCCGTATCATGTGGGCTTGCACGAGGTGCTCGGCATCCACGACGGAACGAGCTATCTCGATGTACGTGAGCCGGGCGCCCTGGAGGACGGCCAGGTGGTAAGCGAGGCGAGTGACTAGAGAAGTCATCGCCATGTTACCCGCACGAGAAATATGAGACAGCCAGTGACCAACCATGTCTTTCACAGTTGAATAGGGAATCTGCTTGATCATGGCAAAAAGAACCCGCAACTCGATGGTGTTGACAGGGCGCAATTCTGCCCGGGGGAATACCGTCATAGACACCCAACGATGCATGAAACGCAAAGTGGGGTTATGTATGTTGTTCGTGCGTGGCGCATGGCAGTTGGTATCCCCCAAAATCTTTTTCCAAAATGCCACCCGGTCAAATCTTTTAAGCGCTTTGTTCGGGTCTAATGAACAACGGCTTGAAAATCCGAGACCCAAACTAAAATCTCTCCAAGAGCAGAAGAACTCTTGGTTGAAGAACCGAAAATGAATACCCCCAGTTTCAGAAACCAAAGTCGAGAGGAATTCAAGGATGAGCAGGTACGAACCTTCTTCGTCGATGTGCCAGAAATTCTCCAGGCCAATGGCCTGGAAAATTTCCGTGAACTCTACGTCCATCCCCGTGTCCCTGAGCAAATCTTGCTCAAACACACGGGTGTGCTCGAACTCCTTCAGCCGAAGCTCGTTGAAGGTGTTCCGCTCCCTTTCTGTTCTAAGGTTGATGTCACTCTCGCTCAGGAGCTGCCTGGCTGGGGGCGTGGCATGGCCCCATCCCGAGCCGGCTGCTCCGTGCTCGTCCGTGTCCATCCGGCTCGAACCTCGGGACGGAGCTGGGGAACTCCCAGCATCGTCCGATCGTTGGCCTAGCCGGGCGGAACGACGGAGCGAAGTGAAGAACTTCGACATGATTCCTGCAAAAGGTTAGTGCAACAACAACTACCCGAAGGACTGAATATATATATATAGTTAACACAAGAAAATGAAGTCAGTCTTTTGAGATAGTTAGTCGTTCTTGCGGGGATGAAAACCACCACAAAAGGTTAGTCATTCTTGTGGGTGTCGGTGACCAACACAAAATCGTCCAAAATTGCAGCACAAAGATCACAACAAGAGCGAAATATTTTTGAGATTTTCTAGTGATGCAAGTGAACCAAAACTTGAGCAAGAACTTTGGGAAGAACTTGTCAAGAACTAGAGCAAAGAAATTGAGAGGGAGAGAGAGAGAGCTCTAGCAGAAGATTTTCAGAATGGACGTGTGTGTGAGAGAGCAAGCAAGCACCCCAGCTTTTATAGGCCGAGAGGGCTGGTTCGGCCGAACCAGGTCTGGTGGCCAGCCCACCCCCATGTGGGTGCAGCACTCTCCTTTGCTTTGATTCCACGCCAAAATGTGTGGCCACAATTCCCAAGGACATTTTTAGTGAATTTTAGTGGTAGGTAAGATGGAAATGTGACATGACCAAAGTGGAAATTAGTGGAGTCACCCCAATGCTGCCATGTTGGTGATAATTGGTGAGTGTGCAGCCATTTTTAGTGGGGTAGACATGTTTGTTGCTGGTTGGTGGTGATGGTAAATAATTGGAGATGTTCTAGAAGGGATGAAAATGATAAAAGTTACCAATTACATCCACCCTAGTTAAAATTTCAGCATGTGTCCAATTATTTAAACCAAGCTTGCAAAATTTTCTACTCTCTCTCAAATTAATTACTCAAGTGGTTCATTTAATTTGGAAAGGGAAACATGCAAATGCAATTGAGAATTAAAAATTGGAAGGGAAATATGGGATACATACCAGTTTTCCTCGCGGCGAGAGCTCAGCTTTTAAGTACGCGAGCGGGAATTCTCCTGTCTTCAGTTGCTTTTGTCATCGTCCGATCCCGGAGTGGATGACTCGGACGATGCAACCTTCTTCCGCCACATTTTCTTGTTCTTCTTCTTCGGTGTTGGTGGCGGTGGGATCGGCGTCTCTGGAGAATTCCAGAGGGCTTGTTCTTCCTCGTATTTCTTTACGAGGAAATCCATTTCTTCTGCACTTGTCGGTTTTGTCGGCTCGTTCCACTTGAGCTGCTCACCACCGAGTATTTCCAGCTCTCCATTAATGAGAGCCTTAAGGAAACACTCGGCGCTCCTTTGCTCCGGTGTGAGTGGCTCTGCCTTCTTCTCTTCCCGGGGTTGAAACTTGAAGTAAGTCAACCTTCCGTCGATACGGAACGAGATTTCTCTCGCGTCCATATCGATCCTAGCCCGGGTGGTGTTCAAGAATGGTCGGCCCAACACAAGGGGAAACGAAGGCTCGTTCCCCGTGTCGAGGACCACAAAGTCCACAGGGATATATCGTCCCCAGATCCGGACCGGTATATTCTCGATCACCCCCTCGGGGTAGCGGATGGTTGAGTCTGCAAGCTGTACCTGGGCAGTATTAGGTGACAAAGTAGGGTAGCGTAATTTCTTAAATAATACCTTAGACATGATGTTAACGCTTGCCCCTAGATCGTAGAGTGCATCATTAATGCGACGATTCCAGATCGCGCACTTAATGATGGGCACTCCGGGATCTTCCTTCCTATCCGGAGAGGTCTTGATGATCGCCCTTTTTGCAACTCTTGGCAGGTAGGTCCATCTTGGTGTCAGCACTTGGATACGTGCGACCTTCCCTGCGTGGTTAGTGTGGAATACACTACGAGGCATCCTACCATGCCTGGTAGTGATGGCTTTCACTGTCTCGATGGAAGGTTCGGGTTGCCCCGGAATCTTCCCCGATTCAGTGACAGGAACAGCAGCAGCTAACTGAGCGACTTGAGTTTCTATCATTTTATTAAAGCTTAGTTGACTTTTCATAGCAGAAGAAAATGATTCCATCCTAGAGTCTATGCTTTCCAGAGTTTTATCATTAGCAGCAAGCTGTTTATTGATGTTTTCAGTTATTTTCATCTGGCCAAACACAAGATCTCTAAGAGACGGCTGATTATTGAAATTGCTGGAATTGAAATTGTTACCTTGTTGAGGCCTCTCGAAAGGGAGGTTTGGGCGCGGATTCCAGCCTTGGTTGCCGTAGTTGTTCGGTCGGCACCCGTTGTTGTTGGAGTTGTTGACATAGTGGGCATCTTCTCGCGTTTCGGGGCAGTCATTCCCCGAATGGCCAGTGTTGCCACAGACTTCGCAGGTCATGCGAGCGTCTATGGCTTGCACCGTTTCTTGAGCAGGGGCCTCCAGTTTCTTCATCAGGAGGTCCATCTTGACAGCGAGCATGTCTAGAGCTTCACCTTGGTGAACTCCTCGGGTCTTTGGTTGAGTCTGGTCATCGGACCAACCTTGGTTCTCGACCATCTTCTCTATGAGGGCCTTCGCACGACTCTCCTCAAGAGAGAAGAACGAGCCTCCAGCAGCAGCATCCAGGTACTCACGGGCAGAATTTCTCAGCCCGTGATAGAAAGTTTGGATTATGAACCAACTCTGCATACCATGGTGAGGACAAGCAGAAATATAGTCCTGGAGGCGATCCCATGCCTCCGGGACTGTTTCATCTTTTAACTGCTGGAAACTAGCTATTTTGTTCCGGAGGGCGTTGGTTTTCCCAACCGGAAAGAATTTTAGCAAGAAAGCGCTAGTGCATTTATCCCAGGTATCTATTGTTTTGCGGTTAGCATAAAACCATTGTTTCGCCTTGCCTAATAATGATAATGGGAATAAACGACGGCGAATGACATCGATACTTACTCCGCGGATAGTGAAGGTGTTGCAAATCTCCAGGAAATGCTGGAGATGAGCATTGGCATCTTCGTGTGGCTTGCCGCAGAATGGGCTAGCCTGTACCATGTTGATGAGGGCTGGCTTCAGCTCGAAGCTACCATCTCCAACTGGCGGAGCTGGTCCGACACGTACGTTCTCGCTTGATGGAGCGGAGAACTCACGAATCGTCTTGGTTGCCATCCTCGATGTAGCCTGGTCAACGATAGGAAGGACTGGGTTCATCGGAAGGAGTTGCTTCTGACGAGGTACAACATGGGGTCGTATTTTCCTCACAAATGACTCCGGATTTTCTTGGAAGTTTGACGGTAGTTGGAAACCAGTCATGCACTGCTCTGCTCCACAAGGACCAACGAACAGAGCAAGGATAAACCCGCTTGAGTAGCAGTACTCAACTAAGATAGCTCAAGATAAAAGTTCAAAAATAATCTAGCCAAAGCCTTCCCCGGCAATGGCGCCAGAAATGCTTGTTGGCACTTCTTACAATCCAATATCAGAATTGAGAATCCTGGTACTGGGGTAAGGAGTGTTTCAGTGGTTTTCCTTATGGCTTAGTAAAATATAGAAATATTCCGCAAGCGCACAGAATCACCACTGTAGCACTTCACCTGGGAGTATTCCGAGGTATCGTAATTTATATTTCCGCAGCGAAGCTTTGGCAAGATTACTAGTGAACAGATATTCGAGACTATCAGAGGAGGGTACACAACTAGACAAGACAGGGGATAACGGTATTGGATAAGAGTGGATATACCGGACACACAGCTCAAGGGATACTCAGGTAAGGGAGAGAAGAGATAGATAGCTGGGAGGACAACGAGAAGAGATAGAGGACTCCTGGATACTTTATCTACCTATGTCACTCTAGCTTAGAGATACAACGGCTACAGAGCCAGCACTAGGAGATCTGGGATAACTCTAATGTCTTAGCATCGGGACAAGGGAATCGGTGAACACACAGAAAGGGATGAGAAGGGGTGCCACTATTTCCCAACTGGGGGATCCTACGGACCGGAACTAACGTGATGGGCTACGAAGACCGAAAGGGTTGTCACCACCTCCCGGCTACCACCTCCGTTGCGACGGGAATAAACTAAGGCCACCGACTAGTCTAGGAACCACTCCTACACTAGGCAACGACTACTTACACTGCTAGCAAGAGCAAGCAACCTTGTCAATACTCTTGGTGACAATTCACCTCCAGTATCAAGCAAGATCGAAGAACCAGCCAAGACAAAGACTTAAACAAGACTACAAGCACTAGAACTATAACTGACTATAGTCTAAACAAGATATATTTGCAACTAGGATAAAGTAGAAGCAAGATATAAATGACAAAGGCAAAGTGATGAAGATAACTATATTGATACTGAAAGTCTTACAAAAGAAAAAGTAAAAGATACAAAAGCTATTACCAGAGCTTCTGAAGACGACTCCGGAACCTCCGAGGCAAAGCTCGACTCAACTCTAACTCTCAACTAAACTATCATAACTCTACTAGAATGAAAGTGGAAATGAGCTCCTTGGCTTGGTGTGTGTTACAAGAGAAGTGCGACCCTCTATTTATAGCTCCAAAGGTCGGTTGATTCAGGGTAGCGTCCAAGGCAACCAGAGAGGCGGTGCCGGGCCTTCGGCCGAATTTCAGTTCGGCCGAACCGTGGGATCTGCCTCCTCTGGCTCCCACGGCCAGGATCCACCCCTGGAAGGCGGTTGTGCACTGGGGGCGGTTCGGGCGAACCCCCCAGTTCGGCCGAACTGGGCTGGGAGCCCAGGCCCGTCCCCCTGCACCGCCTTTGCTCTGTGGGCCTTCTGGGCTGCCTCCTGGTGATTGACTTCGTGTGTTTATGGCCCAGAGGTGATGTGGTTGTGGCCCGGGAAAAGATGGCTGCCGTCCTCATGTCGTGTTCGCTTGATATTCGTTGGACGACTCCCGGTGACGTGCACGGCTAAGGGGGGTTAACCGGCCGAATGGAGTCGTTCAGCCGATTCGGTCATTTTCGGCCCCAATAGCGCATATTTGTCGTAATTGTACCTGCACAAGTGACACTCACCAAAACTCGTGGAACTTTATTAGAAATAAAACCTAAGTACATGGAATGTTGCATATAACCTTGTTTATTCCCGAGTATTGGTGGTCGGATTTGGGCTGTAACGACCGCCAACAGCGTGACGCCAGGCTTTTCATCGCTCAAGAACCAGAAACTTCACCGACGCAGCCACATCGACACACGTCTGCATTTGAGGCAGCTTACGATGCATACGGAGGTTCTGGGACATCTAGAGCAGGAGGCTCTAGACAACCCCAGGACCCCGACTATTTCACCTCAGGCTACTGGGACTGTGCTCCGAGAACGGACTCAGAGTACTCCCAGGGATGGTACAGAGGAGGGTACGACAGTGCCTCCAAACCATACTTCCCTGGGCACTCTCAGTCCGCATGATTCGCTGCACCTAGTGGCTACGACATCGGTCGAGAGTTGTCTTACATCTCCGACCGAGTCGACCTCCTCGACGAACGGAGCATTGAAGACACCCTGGCACGCCATTCTCAGCATCACCAAGAGAATAGCAGCGTGCTGGACTCTCTATGGTACGACGTCCAGCAGCAGACGGATCAAATGTCAGAATACCTTTCGAAGTTTCGACCCTACCAGTGAAGAATCCAAGCTTGGGGGAGGACCCCCATCAGGTATGTTCGATGTCCTTTTAGCACTTTGATCTTGCATTTGCCATTTCCCTTTCCATCTTATTTCCACCTTAAAATGAAAACACCAAAAATATTTCCCTTGAATAAAATAACTCCCAACTATGCATGGAATGAACCATATGTCTATCACCTTGGAAATGATGAATAGTTTCTCTGTCGTTAATTTTGCAAGTGCTTTGTTTCCAACTAGTTGCTTTATAGTACTTGAGTTATTTGGCATGAGTAAAATGAACCTGAAAACCTTGTGGGAGCACATGCTTTATTCCAAGTCTAAGTTGTTGTGAGGAATGATATAGTGAGATTTGGTTGAGTTCTTGCTTTTCCTCTTACTACGGTGAATATCTTGGATGTCTTTTGCTTTCAAAAATAAAATAAAGTTCCTCATTAGTCAAAGTACCTACCAAAGCCATATGCTAAGCTTAGTCAAAAATTTCTACTCATATGTTGCTTGTTGTCTTAGTGATCTTTGTCAAATTGTTGTGACCTTTGGGTGAAACCTTCATGCTTCTAAGATCGAGATTCACGTACACACCACTCTCACTTGCAATTTCTACACAGGGAGTTAGCAAATATTGCCATCATCCATCCACAAAATAAATACTCCATGTTCTATGATCTCCTCTCCAAATATCCTTGAATAGAGACACGGGCTATGCAAAAAGAAAAGCATGCCAAAGAGCATGGCAAAAAGAAAGAGAAAAAGAAAAGCATGCTAAAGAGCATGGCAAAAATAAGAAATAATAAAAGCATGCCAAGTGGCATGGCAAAAAAATATGAGCAGACAAAATAGATAGCCCATGTTCTTGAAAATAAGTCAAGGGGAGAAAGAATCATCCCAAGGAGTTCCACCACATTCCACTTCACGTATTCCACACACTTGCACTTCTCGATCTAAAGGTATGATTTCGTTCCCCAAGCATCCGGTCTTTGACTTAGCAAAATATAAGATGCAAGTAGGCCTTCATCCTTTGTCCCTGAGCCACACAAAAAGCTTTGTTAGATTTTAGGATGAAAGAAGGCACAAGCCTTTGGTGAGGATACAAACACCACTTGAGCGATCGAGTGTACCAAATGAGGAGCAAATTTAAATTTTCAAAAATACTCCGAGATGGGACCCTGAAAAGAGTAGGAGTGGAATAAAAAACTGAGTTAAGCTATTCAACCTTTCAACTGCCTAAGACAAGGAGATTGCTATAAGCCCCATAGGTAAAATGGTGAGTTAAACTTTGCCAATGATTCGATTATTTTCGAGTACTAGTTGTTTATAAAGTTACCTGCAAGAAAATTGACATTGTAGCAACTCCTGATCCACCGAGCCTAAGTCTTTATCTTTGCTCAAGGACGAGCAATAGTCTAAGCTCGGGGGAGCTTGTTGGCGGTTGTTACGGTACGTTTTCGACCACCAATACTCGGGAATAAAAGAGGATATATGTGACATTCCATGTACTTAGGTTTATTTCTAATAGAGTTCCATGAGTTTTGGTGAGTTACACTTGTGCAGGTACAACAACGAGAAATACGTGCTATAGGGGTCAGAATTGACCGATTCGGCCGAACGACTCCGTTCGGCCGGTTACCCTCCTTAGCCGTGCACAACATCGGGAGTCGTCCACGTCAACAATGACCAAGCAGATGACGATGCATGACACGTGGGCGACCGCCACCTCATCCTAGGCCAGATCAACACAAAGACCATCACCGGAAGCCAGCACAGGGGAGTCCAATACCAAAGGCGGTGCTGGGGAGGCCGGCCACGGGCCAGGCCCGGTTCGGCCGAATCTCCCAATTCGCCCGAACCGACCCCAGCACCAGAACCGACCAAGGGGGGCAAATCCAAGCTGTGGGAGCAAATGACGGTGCATCCAAGGGTTCGACCGAATCCTAGGACTCGCCCGAACCCGGGCAATTCGCCCGAATCACCAGGGGGTACCCCCCTGGTTCCCTTGGCCGCCACTCCTCTCCACCGTCCTAGTTCACCTATAAATGTAGTGGCATTTCACTTGTGACAGACACACTCAAGCCAAGGAGCTCTCATTCCACTTCTTTCTAGTAGAGTTAGGATAGTTTAGTTAGGAGTTAGAGTTGAGTCTAGATGTGCCTCGGAGGTTCCAGAGTCGTCTTCAGAAGCTCTGGTATAAGCTCTTGTATCTTTTCCTTTTCCTTTTGTAAGACTTTGAGTTATCAATATAATTATCTTTATCACTTTTCCCTTGTCATTTATAGCTTGCTTCTACTTTATTCTAGTTTCATCTATATCGTGTTTAGACTATAGTTAGTTGTAGCTCTAGTGCTTCTAGATCTTGATTAAGTCTTTGTCTTAGTTGGTTCTTCGATCTTGCTCAATACTTGTGGTGAATTGTCATTAGGGTATTGACAAGGTTGCTTGCTCTTGCTAGCGGAGTAAGTAGTTGTTGACTAGTGTGGGAGTGGTTCCTAGACTAGCCAATGGCCTTAGTTTGTCCCCACGTCTACAGAGGTGGTAGCCGGTAGGTGGTGACAGCCCTATACGGCCCACGTAGTCCATCACGTTCGTCGTGGCCTGCAGGATCCCAGAGTGTAGGATTGGTGCCACCCCTTCTCATCCCTTTCTGCGTGTCATAGGTTCTATTGTCCCGACGCTAAGGCATTAGAGTTAACCCTGATCTCTGAGTACTGGCTCTTCAGCCACTGTATCTCTGAGCCCGAGTGACATAGGTAGATAAAGTACCCAGGATTCCTCTATCTCTTCTCGTTGTCCTCCCAACTATCTATTCCTTCTCTTTCCTATCTGAGCCACCCTTGAGCTGTGTGTCACGGTATAACCACTCCTATCCAATACCGTTTATCCCCTGTCTTGCTAGTTGTGTACCCTTCTCTAATAGTCTCGAATATCTGTTTGCTAGTAATCTTGCCAAAGCTTCCCTGCAGAAATATAAATTACGATACCTCGGATTACTCCCTAGTGAAGTGCTACAGCGGTAATTCTGTGCACTTGTAGAATATTTATATATTTTACTGAGCCATAAGAAAAACCACTGAAACACTCCTTACCCCAGTACCTGGATTCACAATCCTGACATTAGGTCGTAAGAAGTGCCAACAAACATCCAAACGTAGCCTTATAGTGTTGACATTTGTCCATCTTGTGATCTATAACTGTGCTTTGGTACAATCAAACAAAATCCTCTAAGGCCAATCCCAACCCAAAACTACTAAACCAGTGTCCATGACATGCCATTTCATATAGACACCACTCTAGAAACTATAATGCCCAATGCATCATTTCTAAGCAATTAATTCCTTAGTCAGTTCAATTTTTTCTATAAATCTTTCCCACCAATCATTTTTCTTCCCCACTAATTGTATGGACACCACTCTTCTCCAATGCAATTTTAGTAGTATCTATTGTATTGGTTTCCTCAAAGAAATTGGGTCTTGCATGAGACCCAGTTTCTTAGATCTTCCTTATCTCTCCTATTTAATACAGTGCCACATCACCTAGATATCCTATGTGGCACTATAATTAATTCTATGGACACTATACTAGTAGGAGAGTTGGGACTGCCCAAAGTATTATCATAGAAATATGTGATTTATTGAGATAAATAGTATGAAAAAATAATACTTAATTAGAAGCCGCCATGACATCAGAATATAGGGGTATTTTCGGGACTTTAGATCTAGATGACACAATATAGAAGTTCAGGACTCAAACATGCATTTTGAGAGTTTGGTGACTTATATGAAACCACGAGACAAGTTTAGGAACCTAATGTATTTTACTCTAAATGAAACACCTTACATTTTGGAATGGAGGAAATAGAGTAATAGTGTCGGTGTTTAGAAATCGTGGTCCCGACACCAACCAGAAATGCGCTGTGTTCCCTCCCCTGATGGTTGATGCAGAAGAAAACGGGAGACACGGGTTTATCCTGGTTCCGGTCTGAAGACCGTACATCCAGCAAGGTGGTACGTGTGATGTATTATTCTGCACCGGACTGCAAGTAGTAGAGGCTACAAGCAGGCTGGGATGAGAGGCTAGACCTCCGAATCCCAGATGATTGAGGCGGAGTGCCAATATCGTGGTTTTTCTGAGTGTGTGCGAATTCTTGATCTCTTCGTCTCTATCCATTTTGCACGATCACCCCCTCCTTTTATAGGCCAAGGAGGGGGGTTACAGGAGTGTGTTGTTGCACGGGTATAGTTACCGCATAGTAGTAGGAATGGCGCTGGGCGTGCTTCTATGTCCTTGTTTGTTGTCGCACGACATTGCCATCCCTGTAGTCGATTCTCGTACTGGTGATGACGCCGAGGAGTGGTTTTGAGGATCCGAGGTGTCCTTTGCGCGGTAATGGCTCGCGCGTACACTATTCCGAAGGTCTCCCATGCCTACGCACAGCTCATTCTGTGGGAAATCGCTGTGGGAGTCGGTAGCACAGGGAGTTGGAGAGACCTGGCCCTGTTCGCACAATGGCGACATGTACGCACAGCGCTGGGGTTGGTTGCATAGCGCTCGGAATGGCCCGTCATACCTTCGTCGTCCTGTCTTCTTCTCCTGCTGTGTGCTCGAGGGTCTCTCCCGCCTGACGGAGGTCTTCGAGTCGTCGTAGTTTGCAGCACAGGAGCTCGGAGTGACGGGCTCTGTTCGCACAGCGCCGGCCTGCCCGCACAGAGCCTCGGTTGTCAGCATAGTGACCGGAGTTGGCGGATGCAACGGGGGGGGGGGGGGGTCGTGGCTGTCAAGGCGGTATGGCGAGAGATCTGCCTTTTGACTTTGGATGCACGGTGGTGGTGGGCGCTATTAATCGTCCGTCGGAGCGAGGGTCTCGACCGAGGCGGAGCCCTCCCCATTCCATGGGTTGCTCAAGGCTCGATCCTCAGGCCTCGACCGAAGCGGAGTTCTCCGATTCGCTCGAGGAGTCGATTCCCTCGAGCGAAGCGGAGATTATGGTTTGCATCGAGGCGTGCCATGGGGCGCCTTGACGAGGCCTTCGTTTGTTGCTGGGCCGTGGGCCTTAACTTCCGCTTCTCTTTTTCTGGTTAATCACATGAGATTAATGTTTACCGAGGGCGGTTATCCCATAGGTTTGGGTACCCCTAATGATCACCCCCAACAGTAGCCCCCGAGCCTTTGTTGGAGTAGATTTTAATCCGACAAAGGCTTTTCGTCATGGGTGCCTCTGATAAGGTTTCCCTGAAGAATTCCGCTGGGTGCGCGCTAGCGCACCCGCGGGGGTAGCCCCCGAGGCCATGGAGGAGTGGATATACTCCTGCAAGGGCTTGTCAGTGTTTCGCGCCTTTGTGAGCTACAACATGTTTTGTCTTCAAGGAATTTGACCTTGTGGTGCAAGGAGCCCCCGAGCCCTGGCCCTAGCAAGGTCGATCAGGGGCCGTCCTTGAATTTGAATTACGAGCCTCGTCGCCCTGTTCGTGGGGAGGAGGGGTGACGCAATCCATGCTTCCCTCGAACGGGCCGCGAGTCATGGATGCCTCTGCGAGCTGTTAGCGGGTAATTCAAGTGGACATCCGTGCCTCGTTCGATGGAGGTCGGCTCGTGGTCCGAAGACATGACTCATAAGAGCACTTGTGAAGGTTTGCTAGGCAGGGCTCGACCCCGTTCGTTTGGGGTCGAAGGCTCATTGCTCTCCCTCGGTGGGATCCCTCGACTAGCTGCCTTCATCTTGGCCTTGAATATAACATGAAGGGCACCCTCGAGTTTCGTGCTCGAGGATAGTCTCGATCGCGCGTGCCCTTGGTTATCCCTGACTCTGTTAGATCTGGGGTGCATGTCGAACCCTCGAGGGGCCAGGACTTTGAACCCCTGATCAGTAGGGCCTCGAGGAGAGGTAACTTACCTCGGAAGCCTTTTGGCTGACCTCGAGCATTTATTTTCGTAATCGTGGGCGACGTGGCGTGGAGTATGCGAAGTGGGTGCACCTTTTTAGGCGGAGCGGAAGAGACGTGGACAGTTACGATGCGACGTATCGTCTGTAACGCCTAGATTCTCACGCGTAGTGGTTATCCCAACCCGTGGGGCCCGGCCGTCAGTGGCTACGGTGCCAATCGTATTGGATGCATTTTTCACATGGTCGGGGTGCCGGTTGCGCTTCGCGTTACACTATAAATAAAGAGACAAGGGGAAAGGATTGGCTTACCCAGCCCTTGCCTTCCGATTGCATCTGCTATTTCCAAGCGCCGGCGCTCTTTGCCTTTCATCTTTCCTCGCACAAGACTCCGCTTTTTGCCGCCGCCGTTCGCCATGGTCACCATTGTTGACCCTGCTCCGTGGAGCCCCTCCGTCGCCACCGACGCCTATCTCACCGGGATGGTGGAGGCCGGGGTGCTGCCGGCGAACAGCAACCCGGACGAGCCGATGTGGATTGCGCCGCCATCCAATCACCATGAGCCTTCTCCGCCGGAGGGCTTCGTGGTGAGCTTGGCGAGGCTACACGAGCGGGGGTTCGGAGTCCCCGCATGGCCGTTCTTCCACGGGTTGTGCCTCGAGTACGGCGTGGAGCTCCACAACTTCGCCCCCAATGCCATCTCGCAAGCGGCGTTCTTCGTCTCCGTTTGTGAGGGGTATTTGGGGATAGAGGCCCACTGGGACCTATGGGTTCACCTTTTCCGGGGTGAGCTCCATACGGCCGTAGGTGAGTCTCGGGGGTTCCGTCGGGCAGTCCGCGCCGGGGGCCTTACCCTGCACGTTCGCACAATGGCGACATGTACGCACAGCGCTGGGGTTGGTTGCATAGCGCTCGGAATGGCCCGTCATACCTTCGCCGTCCTGTCTTCTTCTCCTGCTGTGTGCTCGAGGGTCTCTCCCACCCGACAGAGGTCTTCGAGTCGTCGTAGTTTGCAGCACAGGAGCTCGGAGTGACGGGCTCTGTTCGCACAGCACCGGCCTGCCCGCACAGAGCCTCGGTTGGCAGCATAGTGACGGGAGTTGGCGGATGCGACAGGGGGGGGTTGTCGTGGCTGTCAAGGCAGTATGGTGAGAGATCTGCCTTTTGACTTTGGATGCACGGTGGTGGTGGGCGCTATTAATTGTCCGTCGGAGCGAGGGTCTCGACCGAGGCGGAGCCCTTCCCATTCCATGGGTTGCTCAAGGCTCGATCCTCAGGCCTCGACCGAAGCGGAGTTATCCGATTCGCTCGAGGAGTCGATTCCCTTGAGCGAAGCGGAGATTATGGTTTGCATCGAGGCGTGCCATGGGGCGCCTTGACTGGGCCTTCGTTTGTTGCTGGGCCGTGGGCCTTAACTTCCGCTTCTCTTTTTCTGGTTAATCACATGAGATTAATGTTTACCGAGGGCGGTTATCCCATAGGTTTGGGTACCCCTAATGATCACCCCCAACAGTAGCCCCCGAGCCTTTGTTGGAGTAGATTTTAATCCGACAAAGGCTTTTCGTCGTGGGTGCCTCTGATAAGGTTTCCCTGAAGAATTCCGCTGGGTGCGCGCTAGCGCACCCGCGGGGGTAGCCCCCGAGGCCTTGGAGGAGTGGATATACTCCTGCAAGGGCTTGTCAGTGTTTCGCGCCTTTGTGAGCTACAACACGTTTCGTCTTCAAGGAATTTGACCTTGTGGTGCAAGGAGCCCCCGAGCCCTGGCCCTAGCAAGGTCGATCAGGGGCCATCCTTGAATTTGAATTACGAGCCTCGTCGCCCTGTTCGTGGGGAGGAGGGGTGACGCAATCCATGCTTCCCTCGAACGGGCCGCGAGTCATGGATGCCTCTACGAGCTGTTAGTGGGTAATTCAAGTGGACATCCGTGCCTCGTTCGATGGAGGTCGGCTCGTGGTCCGAAGACATGACTGATTAGAGCACTTGTGAAGGTTTGCTAGGTAGGGCTCGACCCCGTTCGTTTGGGGTCGAAGGCTCATTGCTCTCCCTCGGTGGGATCCCTCGACTAGCTGCCTTCATCTTGGCCTTGAATATAACATGAAGGGCACCCTCGAGTTTCGTGCTCGAGGATAGGCTCGATCGCGCGTGCCCTTGGTTATCCCTGAATCTGTTAGATCTGGGGTGCATGTCGAACCCTCGAGGGTCCAGGACTTTGAACCCCTGATCAGTAGGGCCTCGAGGAGAGGTAACTTACATCGGAAGCCTTTTGGCTGGCCTCGAGCGTTTATTTTCGTAATCGTGGGCGACGTGGCGTGGAGTATGCGAAGTGGGTGCACCTTTTTAGGCGGAGCGGAAGAGACGTGGACAGTTACGATGCGACGTATCGTCTGTAACGCTTAGATTCTCACGCGTAGTGGTTATCCCAACCCGTGGGGCCTGGCCGTCAGTGGCTGCGGTGCCAATCGTATTGGATGCATTTTTCACATGGTCGGGGTGCCGGTTGCGCTTCGCGTTACACTATAAATAAAGAGACAAGGGGAAAGGATTGGCTTACCCAGCCCTTGCCTTCCGATTGCATCTGCTATTTCCAAGCGCCGGCGCTCTTTGCCTTTCATCTTTCCTCGCACAAGACTCCGCTTTTTGCCGCCGCCGTTCGCCATGGTCACCATTGTTGACCCTGCTCCGTGGAGCCCCTCCGTCGCCACCGACGCCTATCTCACCGGGATGGTGGAGGCCGGGGTGCTGCCGGCGAACAGCAACCCGGACAAGCCGATGTGGATTGCGCCGCCATCCAATCACCACGAGCCTTCTCCGCCGGAGGGCTTCGTGGTGAGCTTGGCGAGGCTACACGAGCGGGGGTTCGGAGTCCCCGCATCGCCGTTCTTCCTCGGGTTGTGCCTCGACTACGGTGTGGAGCTCCACAACTTCGCCCCTAATGCCATCTCGCAAGCGGCGGTCTTCGTCTCCATTTGTGAGGGGTATTTGGGGATAGAGGCTCACTGGGACCTATGGGTTCACCTTTTCCGGGGTGAGCTCCATACGGCCGTAGGTGAGTCTCGGGGGTTCCGTCGGGCGGTCCGCGCCGGGGGCCTTACCCTGCACGTTCGCACAATGGCGACATGTACGCACAGCGCCGGGGTTGGTTGCATAGCGCTCGGAATGGCCCGTCGTACCTTCGCCGTCCTGTCTTCTGAAGACGACTCCGGAACCTCCGAGGTAAAGCTCGACTCAACTCTAACTCCCAACTAAACTATCTGTTGGCACTCCTTACGGCCTACAGATAAATCCGCAAGCGGACGGATACCGATGTAGCTTTCACCCGGGAGTATTCCAAGGTATCGATTTCCACGGAGAACGAGAAGTGGACTGATTCTACACTAAGTTGTCCTAGGTAAATGGAATGGAGTGAATGGTATGTATGAGGTGGATAACAAAAACAAAGAGAAGAGGAGTGATAGGAGGGTAGAGAGGGTATGAGTCTGGTAGAGGTATTCTACTGATTGATCGAGCAGATCAGAGAATACAGATAGATACTTGCTTCAGGACAAGGGAACCGGTGGACACACAGAAAGGGATGAGAAGGGGTGCCACTATTTCCCAACTGGGGAATCCTACGGACCGGAACTAACGTGATGGGCTACAAAGACCGGAAGGGCTGTCACCACCTTACGGCTACCACCTCCGTTGCGACGGGAATAAACTAAGTTAGTCTTAAGTATAGGCACCACGCCTACACTAGTCAACTAATACTTATCTCCTATAGAAAGATAAGCACCCAAGCTAAGTAACCAGTATACAGTTATATCAATCAACTAAGCATTGAACGAAGAACCAGCAAGCATATAAAAGTAAGAACTGAATGCTCAATTAATCAGAGAGAGATACAAGAGTTACCAGACAAGACCCGGATGTTACTCGAAGTGAAGTCGCATTCGTAGAGGTACAGCGGGAAGAGGGGCCGACACTTCGGCTCCTCTCCGGGACGCTCACCTCTCATCTCTCCCTATCTCTACTGATACAAGTGGAGAACTAACAGTGCTTCGCCTGCACTCTACTCTTGTGTTGTGTGTTTTGCAGGTGAAACCGGGCCCCTATTTATAGCAGGGAAGGACGGTGGAGGCAGAGTAGCAGCCAAGGCAGCTGGGAGGCGGTGCCGGGCCGTTCGGGCGAAATCCCTGGTTCAGCCAAACTGCCCAGTTCGCCCGAACCGGTGGATCCACCACCTCAGCAGCCAAAGGCCAGGATTGCACCCTGGAGGCGGTTCCTGCCTTCGGCCGAACAGGCCACTTCGGCCGAAGTGGGCCCGGCCTAGTACTGCACCGCCTCTGCTTTGCACACGTGTTAGTCCAGCTCCTGAGGTCGGTTGGCAGGTCGGTTCGCGTCTTGGGCTGGCCTGGAGGGCCTCCGGTGGACTCGTGGGCTCCGTCGGGTTGGATATGGGCCACCGGTCTTCTGGATATGGGTTGAGCCGGCCCAGAGTGGCGTGGTCGTGGTCCACAAGTGTTGCCCAGCTAGGGGGGCAGCCGGCCGAAACGGTCATTTCTGACCCTTATAGCACGTGTTTCTCCATTTTGTACCTGCACAGAGGACAATCACCAAAACTTGTGGAAATAGTCAGTGATAAGACCTATAGCTATGGTGTGTGTCCCCATTGTGTTTGTTTTATACTCGGTTGGAGGTCGGAAATCGGTGTGTAACGACCGCCAACAAGCTCCCCCAAACTTAGATCTTTGCTCGTCCCAAGTAAAGAATTTAAAACATGAACAAGACTAAAGTAAGGGTTCTTTTATAATCATGAATACTTGCATATTGAATATTCAAACCTTTCTCATACCTGTGAATTTGTAGTGGCTACTTCCCGGATCTTGGGCGGTTGATGAATGGAACGACTCTTACAACAAGGTCCTCTTGCTCATCCTGCATTCGGGGTTTTCTGGTTTTCGCAATTAAATGGCTCGCCTCCCTTCATCCCTGACACTCAGCTCTCTGGAGTTCTTTCCTCTCACTCACTCTCTTTTGTATTTCTCTTTGTCTCTTAGGTGGTGGCCTTGTCATGTCGAGTATTTCGGTCAAGCCAAGATTGGCTCCTGGAGCTTCTCATCACTGCCCTTGGTCATGTTGCAAGTTAATGATAGAGAGTTCATGTTGTTCCTCAGCCTTTCTGACCCCTTTTCTTTTCCCTTTTTGGGAATTCTTCTTTTTTTTTCTTTGGACTTTCATGAGTCATTTATTTCTCTCTTTTTTTTCAGGGTATCATCAAGGCATGAGGGCTTCCACTACACTCTGATGATAGATTTTCTTGCAACAGACCTCAGACAATGTGATCCATTCCAAGAACACAACTTTCAACAAGACTTCATACAGAATATGACAAGTTTCAGGAATAAACTCTCAAGCATATGTGGTATTTGTGGACAGGATGAAGGGATAGAGCGGGATTTTTCATCTTTTCACAAATTAAATTCTCCCGAATGTTGGTGTGAAGAAGTGGTTCATTTTATCGAGTCATATCACAAACATCAACAACTTAGATCAGGGGGGTCCTATCATGATAAATTTTTCACAAGTACTAGATACTGAGTTTGAAATAAACAACAGGCAGCAATCATGATATAAAAGAGAGACCGAGTTCGTTTCGTTTATGTGAGGCATGCATTTTCAATTTTTCGAAACGAGACAACACAGGAAAGTAAACAGGGGGGGAAGAAGGTGCAAACCCACGTGCAGGTGCGCGAGAGGGGCAGCCGGGCTGGTTCGGCCGAACCGGTCAGTTCGCCCGAACTGGCCAGTTCGCCCAGTTCGGGCGAACTGGCTGGTTCGGCCGAACTGGCCCCCGGGGCTCGGTCCGTCGTGCCATGCGTTCATGTGTCGTTCCTGTACTTGTGCAACTCTCTGTTAGACAGGGCATTCTCCGGTCCGCTCAAATGCACCGACCGGAGTGACAATTTCTTGCAAACAATTCAAACTTTATTTATTCAACGAACTAAGATTGGAAACAAATATTTGGAAGGGAAATTTCAGAGCACCCTAAACATTGATCTAAACAAATAAATGTATCAAGCAACTAGCAAATCAAACTAAACTAACGGTGCTCTATCTAAAAACGGGACGATCGCAGGACACTATTCCGAAGGCGGTCCATAGAGATCTTCGTGTCCCGTGGCCTTGAAAAGCCTCTTGAGCTTTGCGCACAGGGCCTTGCGGAGGAGTTCCATCTTGTCCTCCCATTCCATACGTGCAAGCTCGCCCTCCGCCACCTTCTCCTCCAGGTGGTTGATCCTCTGCTTCGCCAGTGCCAGTTCCTCCTTCAGGCTCTCCACGGTGGGCGGCTTCTCTTCCTCTTCTTCATTGTCCTCCTCATCAGAGAACTCCATGTCCCCGGGCAGCCCTTTGATGGATGGGGGCTGCCTGTGGCGCCGGACTCTGGGGTGGCGCCGTGGCGGAGAGGACTGGGATAAGTTTGCCAGCCCCAGCTCATTCCCAGACCTCAACAAGCATTGCCCTCCAGACCCAATGTGTCTCCCGCGCATTGATCGACTCATGGACTCCACGGCCAGATGTGCGCTCCTCTGCTTCCTTGATTGCTACTCAGGATATCATCAAATAGCCCTAAAAAAGGAGGATCAGATCAAGACTTCGTTCATCACACCCTTCGACGCCTACTGCTACACGACAATGTCGTTTGGATTAAAGAACGTTGGTGCCACATACCAACGAGCCATACAAAAATGATTGTCATCCAAGATTGGCATCAATGTAGAGGCATATGTTGATGACGTGGTCGTTAAAACAAAAGAACCACAAAACCTCATCGCTGACTTACAAGAAACATATTATAACCTCAGAACATTTCGTTGGAAGATAAACCCGACCAAGTGCTTCTTCGGTGTTCCCTCAGGGAAACTACTTGGGTTCATTGTCAGTCACAGAGGCATCGAGGCTAACCCCTCCAAAATCACAGCTATCATTAACATGGAAGCCCCAAGAAGCATCAAGGATGTACAAAAACTCACGGGCTGCATAGCATCCCTCAACAGATTCATCTCAAGACTTGGAGAGAAGGGACTTCCTTTCTTCAAACTACTCAAGAACTAGGACCAATTCAATTGAATAGAAGAAGCACATTAGGTCTTTGAACAACTCAAAGCCTACCTGTCTACACCTCCGGTGCTTGTGGCTCCTGCCAAAGATGACCACCTCTATTTATATATTGCGGCCACAACACACGTGGTCAGCACGGTCATTGTGGTTGAGCGCAAAGAGGAAGGCCATGTATTTCCAGTACAGCGGCCAGTATACTACATCAGCGAAGTACTCTCCGATTCCAAAATACGCTACCCTCAAGTACAGAAGTTACTATACGCGATCTTTATTACCTCAAGGAAGCTGAGGCATTACTTTCAGGCTTTGCACATAACTGTGGTGACTAAATTTCCCTTAGGCGAAATCCTTAATAATCCTGATGCGACTAGACGGATATGCAAATGGAAGGAAGAGATAGCGGCGTACAACCTTGACTTCGCCTCTCAAATGGCTATCAAGTCACAAACACTTGCAGACTTCAAGGTCGAGTAGATGGAGCTCCAGTACTCTAGGGCAACCACTCACCCGGAACATTGGATCATGTATTTTGATGGATCATTGAAACTGGAAGGTGGTGGAGCGGGTGTCCTATTAATATCACCCAAAGGTGACCAACTCAAGTACATTTTGCAGATACTCTTCAAAGTTACCAACAATGAAGAAGAATACGAAGCAATGTTACACGGGCTCCGTTGGGCTGCATCTCTTGGTATCAAACGTCTATGCGTATATGGAGACTCTGCCATTGCTATCAATCAAGTCAACAAGGATTGGGATTGCTCTAAAGAGACAATGGATGCCTACGTCAAAGAAGTTCATAAACTCGAGTGCCACTTCTATGGCCTGGAGTTTCATCATGTCGTCCGTGACTACAATGTTGCTCCTGATGCTTTATCCAAGCTAGATTCAAAACGTGTGAATGTCCCAGCAGAGATCTTTGTTCATGAATTACATCAGCCATCTATTAAGGAGCCAACAATTGAGGAGGC
The DNA here is from genome assembly GCA_033239725.1 of Echinochloa phyllopogon. NCBI lineage: Eukaryota > Viridiplantae > Streptophyta > Magnoliopsida > Poales > Poaceae > Echinochloa > Echinochloa phyllopogon. Next base: position 7,772,303 of record BTCW01000016.1, on the reverse strand, counting down.
CATTCTAGTTCACGTACAACCAGAACTACATGTCATGGTTATCGACTCCAATTGGATGACTCTGTTTATCGAATATCTGAGGGATCATAAACTTCCATATGATAAGAAAGCACAAATACATATCAGACGCAGAGCTGCGAACTATGTAGTGGTGGACAACACGCTCTATCGACATGGGGCCTCGGTCAACGTTCTGATGAAGTGCATCACGGCTGACCGTGGAAAAGCATTACTAGAAGAAATTCATGGAGGTGTTTGCGGTAACCACGCAGCCTCCCGCACTTTGGTAGGAAAGGCATACAGAGCTGGTTTCTTCTGGCCATCAGCCAAGGCCGATGCTGAAGACATCGTCATAAAGTGCCAAGGCTGCCAATTCTTCGTCAGACAAGCCCATGTCCCGGCTCATGAACTAAACACAATCCCGTTATCTTGGCCCTTTGCGTGTTGGGGTCTCGATCTCATGGGCCCTCTAGCTAAAGCGTCGGGTGGTTTCGAGTGGCTTATTGTAGCTATCGACAAATTTACCAAATGGATCAAAGTTCAGCCCTTGGTAAACGCGCGGACAGAAAACTTGATCAAGTTTTTTGATGGAATCGTTCAAAGGTTTGGAGTACCACACAAGATCATAACATACTTGGGATCAGTTTTCACAAGTGAAGAATTTCAAAATTATTGTGAAAAGTACTCGATCGAGACACACTATGTTTCAGTGGCTCATCCACGCGCCGATGGACAAGTCGAAAAGGCTAATGGCTTATTGCTACAAGGGCTGAAGCCCAGACTCTATGATCCCCTGAAAAAATACGGCATCAAATGGGCCAAGGAGGTACCCGTAGTACTTTGGGGTTTTCGCACACAGCCCAGCTGCGCAACTGGATAGTCGCCATATTTTCTGGTCTACGGGTCTGAAGCAGTTATACCTGCTGATCTCCTTTGGGAGGCGCCATGACTAGAAAATTACGACGAATAAATTGCCCAGCAGGAAAGGTTCCAAGATGTTGATGGTGTTGAAGAAGCTCGAGTGGCAACTCTTATCCAGAACACTCGTTATCTCGAAGGCTTACGACATTACCACCAATGCTCTGTTCAAACTTGTTCTTTCGTCATAGAAGACTTGGTCTTGCGGCGCATGCAGAAGACTGACGGCCTACACAAGCTTATGTCATGGTGGGAGGGGCTCTTCATCGTCAAGCAAGTCATTTGGGTTGGAACATATCGCCTCCAGACTCAAGAAGGAGAAGATCTTCCAAATGTGTGGAACATCGAGCATTTGAGGAAATTCTACCCATAAAAAGGGTTTATGTAACAACTTCAATGTATCCAGCGACGATCACAATACCAATAAAATTATGGTCTCCCTGTCAATTAAAAATTGTGGTTCATCTTTTACCTTTTAACTATACTCTCATTAGAGAGACTCTGCGTATAGCCTGTTGCTTAAAAAGCCTGGACAAAGAGTAGTTTTCTTTATACGCAGAAAGCCAAGACTGCTCCTCTATTAAAAAAAATATACAAAGCAGAAGCGGCGCTAAGCCTCAAAAGTCTCGGCAGAGCTACCCCAACTAATACATGGTTGTAGGCGCTAGTCTCGTTTTCTCGATGCCCTACCTTCAATGGAAGGCTATGGTTTTGTTCTGCTCTATGTCCTTTGTTGACTACATCAGACTTCTTATTTATGCATTACAAGAACTCATGAGAGTTTTGTCGTGTTATGCATAGCGTACATTAGTACTGCTCTTTTATGCAATTAAGCATAAAACTACTCTAACAGGACTAACACAGGCAACCAATTATGTCTTAACAGGACTAACACAGGCAAAATCTTTACCACTAGATATTGCTTTAAAATATCCTTGGTATACAAGTACTCTGGCATGGCACGCATCATATCATAAACTACTACCGTAGTATTCTAGACTTGCCCTAGCAGTCTACCCAGTCTCACAGAGACTGGTCGGACATTATCACGACCACAAGCAGTTATGCTACAACTATTCTACACAAAATGTTTGATGCTTTCCGCCAAATATACTTTGCGGTTCATAAAACTACTTTCAAAGTAGTACATCAACAAATGATCGATTCAATAATGACATTAAAATCGACTACTTAACAGTAGCCAAAATCATTGACTACTTTCATAGTATATTAATTTACAGACTACTTAATTGTAGCATTTACAGACACCTCGATGGATCCTTCACTACTGTTCCAAAGAACTGATGAACTCGTTGGACATAGGCTCGGTTTCGGCCACCACCGCTTCATATTGTTCTTTCGTTGCGCCAGGAGGCAAATACCTTATCTCCAGCTTGGCATCACGGTTATGCGCTTTTACCAAAGCTAAGAGCCTATTGGTGCATTCTTTCAGAGTTGATTTACAAAATTCTGACACTTGTTCTGGTACCTGATATAGCCGCTGCAAAAGTGTTTGGTTGTTTATCTCTGTATCTTCCAGAGTTAACATCCCCAGGATTGGTTCAACGGCTTCTTCCATAAGTTTCTTTTCAGCTAGCAAGGTATCTACTTCTTTCTACTTGGACTGTGTAAGTTTCACAGCTTCCACGGCTTGACTCTCCAAATCTTGGTGGATCTTTTGTTCTTCCGCGAAGTTCTTCTCGTTTTCTTCCATGGTGCGCTTGAGCTGAGAAATTTCATCCGCCTGGGACTGTGAGAGCTTGAACCACTAAGCGGCATTATCTTTCTCTTCCTTTAAACTCTTCTTTAATCCTGCTCCATATGAGTTGTTGTTACACACAACAACTCAATCAGCGCTACTCAAGGTAGATGGAATACACTAGAAAAGAGTACTTACTAGTGTTTCCTTCACCAAATTGCTGCAATGGCTGTCTAGCCTGGATCTTTCATCACCAAGAGCTTGGAGTTGCGCATGGAGGTTATCGATTGTTTTTTTATGCCCCAGCTGCATTTCCACTCGTTGCTCGAAAAAGCTGGCCAGATCCGCCTCTAGCTCTTCAATTCGTGATGCCAGTTTCGCATCGCCTAGTTTTTCAACCATGTCTACCAAAGCCTGCAATTATGGCATATTTGTTATCAGATGATATGCTCCATTGCCTAACACGATCTAGGTTAAGAGTCTCTACCAGAGCAATATGAAGATGGTTCCTGAGTTGCGCAGCTTCATCCACTGGTTCCATTACCGCAACTTCAACCTATCACAGGATTATGTAGTTATTAATCAAACTACTTTCTTTTGCAAATTATATGTTTCTCTAGAGACTACTTACATTTCTCGAAACTCTTTCGCCAGCTACTAAGAAATTTACATTAACATTTTGTTAACCGTCTTGACTTCCTCTGTTCCGCCAGACTGTTGACATTTTGCAGGTTACAGGTTATAATTATAAAATAACATCAAATGAATTTCACATATGGATAATTCAATTTGATAAGCTCCAATGTGAGAAGTACCTTAGCACCAGAAGAAGTGATCATTTCCATGGTTGAGGGTGGCGCGACAGTCTTAGGTTCTTCAACCATGCTTGAAGGATTTTTTATGCTCTCGTCAACCTTCATGGCCACAATAGATTCTTGAGCCTTTGTTACAACATTTGGCTCCTCAGTATCCTTCACACTTGCCTTGGCTTCGACCCTTCCACCAGCTTCGTCAGTGTTGATTTCAATGATTGGAGCAACTTGAGTAGTTTCTTCAACTATATCTAATGTTGATGGATCTTTGGCAATCTCCCCTACTACAATTGATTGTTTTACTACTTCATCGGCCTGTACCGCCTTTATGAAGGTATTCATTGGAGATCTGTTTAAAAAATACAGACAAGATCAGAAGTTGACAACTAGATATCAACAAAACTACTCAACAATGACAGGTATGTTTTATCTACTCAACAATAACTGAACTTTTTCAGGAGGGGTAGATGCTTTTTTGAACTCGTAGTGCTTCCAGTTGTTCCACTCGTCATAGCACCAGTTGTGGACGAACCTTGTGGCATGATGACGCGTCTGGACACTTTTCCTTGTTCGGCAAGATCCGCTTCAAGAGGAGCAGATTCGGAGACTCGTTTTGATCGACTTACAAAGGAGTAGCTTGATCGCTTCCTTTTGGCACCCACAGGGATTATCAAGGGTTCCCTTGAACTTTCTGGTTTGAAATTCCCCCATATGATTTTTGGCAGTAGTGGTGAGTTATCAGAATTTGCCACTCCAATGTTATGATGATCATCAATAAATAGAGGACCAGGCACAAGGGACATACCCTTGACATCTCCTAGTTTCGTGTCTGTCGCCGCTGTATCCACATCTGAATCTGCTATGCATTCTTAATCAGCCATGGCGGCAGTGTCAGGAATATCGCCAGCGCTTAATATACTTTCCGAAGAAGTCTTGCTGATGTCCCTCCAAGCTTTTTCGGTTAACTCATCCACAAGCACCGGAGCCTGTGTTGTTAAAAACAACTCGGATGAATATTATCTCAAACATTAGCTTCTGAAGCAAATACTACAATCACTTACAAGGTCTGGAGGGCTAGCCTTCGAGTACTCTTCCACGATAACTGGTTTTTCTGTGACACCAGTAAACAGGCGATCCAGTTGCATCAGCATTGTCTCGTTAGAGATTTCTTCAGGTACCATGCGCGATGGATCCGCGTTTCCTTCGTATCCATATCCAAGATTGCATCGCTCCTGAAGTAGCTGAATCCTTCGCTTTAAAAAGCTGAAGGCAATTCCAACACCAGTCAAGCCTCTTTCGTTTAGCGCTTGTACTCGCTTTAACAAAGCAGGTACATCTTTGGCTTCTTCAGGACTCAGATGTAGATTCCACCCATCTTTCTTTGGACAGCTCTTGTTGTGATTACCTGCTGCATTAAAATGATACAGGAGATGCTCAGAAAAACAAATATGCAATGTTATTGAAACAAGGTATAGGGCATAATATCGACTCGCCAATGGTAAACCATTTGGGTTTCCAATCTCCGCATTGAGTCCATGATGGGCATGTCAAACCACTTAGCCCGCATATTTTGGCGAAATTGAATCCCGGCTCCTCCGACTACTTTTGTGCGTTGAAAGTTGGGTTGTGGTTTGATGTGGTACAATGTACGAAACAAAGCTAGGCTTGATTTTATACCTAGGAATGCCTCACAAGCGTGGACAAAAATAGAGATATAGAGAACTCTATTTGGATTAAGGTGGTGGAGTTGAAGTTTGTAAAAAGAAAGAAATTCTCTCATAAAGGATGAAAGTGGCAATCCTACCCCTCGCTCGCAGAAGGAAAGAAAGAGATGAACTTCTTCATTATTTTCTATTGGAAAGGGTTGTTTACAGCATGATTTCCACACTAAAGTTGCTTGGGAAAGGAGCAAACCTTGTTCCACCAGATTATTGAGATCGTCGGTGGAGGCTGTACATTGTTTCCAAGCATTAGCCAGACACGGAGGATCTTTGAATTCAACCCTCGCAGTTGGATCAACCAATGACACTTTTTTCCTTGTGGATTTCTTCTCCGGCGGCTGAGCAGATCTAGCATCGCCGGATTTCTTCACTGCTCCTTGCTTCCTACCCATGGTGATTCTGGGAGACAAATAGGCGACGAGATGCACTAGGGTTGCGAAAAGCTCGGGGGCTAAACTTCAAGTAATGAAGATTGGGGGCTCAATATCAAGCTCTGTGAGGTTGACGGCGGCTGCAAAGCTTAATGAAGTGTTATGAAACAAGGCTTATCACTTCAAAATTTATAACTGTTGCTAGGGTTACTGTTTGACATAGTACCATGGCATCTCATATTCTGTTATTTGGGCCGGTTTTTTAGGGATAACCTTCCTAACTAAGCCACGAGTGACGGAATATTTGGAGATTCTGGATTTTGGCAGGTTTTTGAAAGATTTCCTTGATCTTTAAACCAAAGATATTTGCTTTAAAGCTCGAGGGCTGCTACCGGAATATCCGGTATTTTATTTTTTGAAACTTTTGACTTAATTCAAACGTAGACCTTCGACTAGTTTTAACAAAACTACTCAAAGCTCGGGGGCTATACCCAATGGGTGCACCTACTCGGTGCACGTCATTGAACTACTCGAGATGAAGATAGAAGACTGCTTTTGAACCTCCGATTACTTAAAAAGTACTCGAAGGCTCGGGCGCTACACCCATTGGGTGCATCTAAATATGCACTCCAATCTAAACTACTCTACAGAGAAGACTTGAGCGTCTTGGGCTTAGCTCCAACTATTCGAATTATCTAGATATGATGCCTTGAAGATGTTAAGGCAGATTCAAGACATAAAGCAAAGGCGCAAGATGCTCGGGGGCTTGTGGGACCAGGATCCCTAGGGCCACTCATCCACGGGATTAAACTACTCGATAGGGAAGGTTTAACCCGACTACTTTAAACCAGTTGGCTATGGTGTAAGACGGCATAGTTGATTAGAAAGACTAGTCGTGTACTGTTAGAAGACTCCCCAAACTACCCTGTTGTAGTACTCCCTATTGTATATGACTAGGATCATGTAACCGACTTGTAACTCTGCTCCCCGGATATATAAGGCGGAGGAGGGACCCCCTCAAAACAACTCAACTCACGTGCAATACAATCAAGCACACAGGACGTAGGGTATTCTGCTACTCGCGGCCCGAACCTGTCTAAATCTTTGTGTTGTTCGTGCACTATCATTCCTAGAACTCGGCGAGACCCACGAATCTACTTCCTGGGGTACCCCCTAGCAGACGTGCTCGACATAAATCATCGACACTAATCTCGCTTCCTTTGCTGCCTTGCTTTCATTAGAAAGCCTAGGAATTTCTATTGTATAACAATTACACCAGATCCCTCAATTTTGGCACTATAGGAACTCATTAGAGTTCAATCCTAAACGTGCCTTGCGTACTTTAGTATCGCCTCTTTGCGTAAAACGCACAATTCAAACTACTACAAGTAGTACTTTCAGGTTGCACTAGCAGTCTATGTGGTCTTAAACAAGACTAACACAATTAAATTTGCTTCAGCAGACTAATCAAGAATCATTACGGCCATGAGTCGGGTACTACAAGTACCCAATACAAAGCGCACATCACAAAAAGACTTCTTAACCAGTAGCAATCTAAAAAGACTACTTAGCCGGTAGTAAATTAATAAGACTACTTAACTAGTAGCAACAATAAACGACTACTTAACAAGTAGCAAATGTTACTGACTACTTAACCAGTAGTACATCCAGAAGACTACTTAACGGTAGCAATATTAAAAACACAAGTTCACAATGTTCAAACATCATTCTAACGAGTCGACAAACTTGTCAGTTATGGGTTCGGTTTCATTTACCAAAGCCCCATATTTCTCCAAAGTCCCACCAACAGGCAGCTCGACTACTTCCAGCTTGGCCTCGGGGTTATGCGCCTTCACCATTGCTAGCAGTCTATTGATGCATCTTTCATAGTGCTCTTGCAAAAGTCAGCAATCTAATCAGGCACCATACTAATGCGCTCCAGGAAAGACTGGTTGCTAGTATTTACGCCTTCTGGAGTTACCATCTCCAGAATAGGTAGTATGGCATTTTCTATTGCCTTCTTTCCGCCTGCAGATCTTCTATTTCTTCCTATTTGGTTTGTTGACCCGCTAGAGCCTTCACAACGGATGTTTCCATATCCACTCGGATTTGATGCTCTTTGGCAAATTCTTCTTCTTTTTGCTCTATTAGCCTTTCCAGGCGAGTGCATTCTTTAGATATGGATTGTGCCAGGTTGTACCAAGATGTACCGGTACTCCGTTCTTCCTTCAGCTCCTTTTTCAACCCTGCATCAGGAACGGGTGTTGATTAGTAAACAACTTTCAAGCGATTACTTTACTGTCAGATTAAACATTTGACATTACTTACTAGTATTTTCTTTTACCAATGAACAGTTGCGGGTGTCTAACCTGGACCTCTCATCACCAACGCCTTCAAGCTGCTTGTGGAGATTATCAATCAACTATTCATTCTCTACCCGAGTCTTTTCGCACGCTTCAAAAGCCACGGCTAGATCCTCCTCAAGCTCCTTGACACGTTCTTCTAGGCTGGCATTGCTGGGTTTCTGCAGTTTTTCTACCAAAGCCTACATTTGATGATATAATCATTATTGACTACTTTCTGGGAGTTTAACTAATTACAGGTCCAGTGTCCTTACCAGGGCCGCTTCCAGATGCTTCCTGAGTTGTGTAGCTTCAACCTCAGGGCTTTCTTCAGCAACTTCAACCTATAAGATGGTTATGTGGTTGTTCATAAGACTACTTTGATATCATATTTATAAGCATGCTTTTAAATATGGCTACTTACATTTTTGGGAGTCTCTTCCCTTGTTTATAGAGTGCTTTTGCCAACATCCATGTTGGGCATCTCTGTTTTATCTGTTCCGCCAGTCTGCGGCTTTTGTAGGTCACACATCATGGTGGTCACAAATAATGTCCATGGTATATGAATTGGTGGACCAGATTGTACATACTGAGCAATTGGGCATACCTCTACATTGGCCGGGATGATCTCTACTGTCTCAGGAGTGGCTGGTGGAGTAGAGCTTGCCCCGAGTACTAGTAGAGTAGCTGCTAAGTCCTCTTTTGGGGCTTGATCAAATCAAGTGTATCATTATCCACAATAGTAGCACCCGAATCGACGTCCATGGTAGCAAGGGACTTCTCTTTTTCCTTCTTCGGGTCTGCTACAGCGGCTGCATCGGCGGCTTTATCCAGTTCAGCCTCGACGAGTGGTTCTTCGGTGACTTGCTCCTGTTCTGCTGCGGCGGGTGGTTGTTCAGCACCTTTTTCCGTTTCTGTGGTAGCAGGCGGTTGTTGATCCACTTCGTCGGTTTGCATCACTGTCAAGAATGCTTTGGCATGTAACCTATCATGAAACAAGTGACAGAATTACTCATTGAATATTTGAATATATGTACATACAAGGCTCAAGTGACTACTTTACTTACTCTACAAGACGTGTTGCTTTGGGCTTGAAACTAAATTTCTTTAGCATTGGAATGCCCATCTTTGAGCTGGTAGTGCTTCATGTTTTACCACTCACCATGGCACTAGTCGTGGACGAGCTTTGGCGCGCTATGATCAATTTGGATATCTTGATCCGTTCGGATTCATCAACACCAGGGACAAAACCACTTGATAGAGTCTCCTAGCATGATCGGGTGGACCTTTTCCTCTTCACTCCTGCAGGGATTGCTGGAGGCTCTCTTGAGCACTCTAGTTTGAAAGTATCCCACAGGATTTTCAGTGATGACATCAACTTGTTAGGATTTTCTACTCCTATGGTGTGATTATCTTCAATAATTACTGGGACGGGTACAAGGGACTTACCCTTGGGGTCCTCCTGGTCTGTGGGATGTATAGCTGTATCTTCATCAGAATCAGCTACGACTTCATCTTCAACACCGACGGCTGTGTCAACATTTGCTTCAGCAGTTTGAGTTTGCTCCGAGGAGCTCTTGCTGAAGTCTTCCCACTCCTCGTGGGTGAGCCCACCGACTGGTTCGTCGTCGTCTTCATTAAAAGGTTGATATCAAGACGACCACTCGGATGAGAAGCGCTATTTCAAGATTATTGGTGAAACAAGGCATAAGATTACTTACCGAGCTTGGTGGTTGTGCCTTCAAGTACTTGTTCAAAAATAACAGGCTTTCCTGCTATGCTAGTGAACACTGTCTCGTCTGCTATCTCTTCTGGCGCCATCCCTGATGGATCTGAGCTTCCCTCGTAGTCGTACCCAAGGTTCACACGTTCCTGGAGTGGTTGCACCCTTCGCTTTAAAATGCTAAATGCAATTCCAACTCCAGTGAGCCCCTTCTTCTCAAGATAGGGTACACCCTTGGTTTCTTCGTGGCTTGGCTTGGTGTTCTAGTTGCTCAAGTCTTTTGGGTACCACCCATCTTTTACTAGACAAATCTTTCCATGATTACCTATTGTATTAAAAATACGCAGGCACAGTTTAATGAATACACAAGTAATGTTGACCACAAAAGCAATTGATTTAGACAACTTACCGATGATAAACTAGTCGGTCTTCCAGTCTCCTCATGAGTCCTTAATCGGCATGTCAAACCATTGATCCTTCGTTTTCTGGCGGAATCAAATTCTAGCTCCACCGACTACTTCTGTCCTCTGGAAGTTGGGTTAGGGTTTGATGTGGTATAGAGTGCGGAACAGGGCAAGATTTGGTTTAACTCCAGGAAACGCCTCACAGGCGTGGACAAAGACAGAGATGTACAAAATCCCATTGGGATTAAGATGGTGGAGTTGCAGTTTATAGAAATCGAGAAGTTCTCGGAACAATGAAGAAATAGGCAAACCAACTCCATGCTCGCAAAAAGAAAGATGTAAGGGGATTTCATCGGTGTTTTCAGTGGGAAACTGAAGATTTAGGCAAGACTTCCATTCAAGAGTTTGTTGCGACAAGAGCAAACCTTGAGCCACTAGGCTATTAAGATCATCTTCTGAGGTAGTGCAGAACTTCCAAGCATTAGCGAGCGAAGGATGAGTCTTGGAGTTGGGCTTTGTGTTTGGATCTACCAACGATGGCTTCTTCCTTGCGGTCTTTCTTTCCGGTGGCTTGGTGAATCCAATGTCCTCAGTGTTCTTCACGGCGCCCTTCTTCTGACCCATGGCAGCTGAGCGTGTCACGACCTTGTATTTTTCTCACATTAATCGATTTAGAAGTGGTGGTGCGATGCACTAAGGTTGCGCAAGCTCAGGGGCTACAAACTCAAGGGCTATGCAGGCTCGAGGGCTATCAGCTCTGAGCTCAGGAAGGAGAATGGCGGCGCACTTAACAGATAGAAATGCTCGAGGTTAACAACTTCTGTTTATAAAATGGCTGCTAGGGTTATTGTGCATAACAGTACCCCCGATGCATCTTATTCCCTCAATTGGGCCGTTTTTAGGGATAACATTCCTAACTAACTACTAGTGATGAGATTATTGGGTAATTCAAGATTGGCACGGATTTCTGAAGATTTCCTTGATCTTTAAACCAAAGATATTTTCTTTAAAGCTCGGGGCTGCAAGCAGATAATCTAGGATTTGATTTTTTTGAGATTTAAGGCATAAGTCACGCGAAGACCTTCGACTGGTTTTAACAAAACTACTAGAAGCTCAGGGGCTATACCCAATGGGTGCACCTACTCGGTGCACACCATTGAAAATACTCAAGTTAAAGACTGAAGATTGTTTTTGAACCTTCGGCTACTTAAAAGTAGACGAAGGCTCGGGGGATACACCCATTGGGTGCATCAAAGATGCACTCCAATGGAAACTACTTGTCATAAAATAAAGGAGTGTCTTGGGCTTAGCTCCACCATTCGAATCATCAAGAGACGAGGCCTTGAAGATGTTAAAGCAGATTCAAGACTTGAAGCAAAGGTGCAAGATGCTCGGGGGCTTGTGGGACCAGGATCCCTAGGGCCACTCATTTATGGGAATAAACTACTCGGCTACGGTGTAAGACGGCGTAGTTGATTGTGAGAACTAGTCGTGTACTGTTAGGAGACTCCCCAAAGTACCATGTTGTAGTACTCCTTGTTGTATACGATTAGATCATGTAACTGACTTGTAACTCTACTCCCCGGATATATAAGGCGGAGCAGGGACCCCTTCAAAACAACTCATCCTCATGTTCAATACAATCAATCATATAGGACGTAGGGTATTACACAATTTGCGGCCTGAACATGTCTAAATCTTTGTGTTGTGTGTGCACCATCGTTCCTAGAACTCAGCGAGACCCACAAATCTATTCTCTGGGATACCCCTAGATAGATACACTCGAGATAAATGTTCAACAGTGCCACTCATTTATGGGAATAAACTACTCGGCTACGTGAAGTTTAACTCGACTACTCCAAACCAGTCGGCTATGGTGCAAGATGGCGTAGTTGATTGGAAGAACTAGTCGTGTGCTGTTAGGAGACTCCCCAAAGTACCTTGTTGTAGTACTCCTTGTTATATACGACTAGATCATGTAACCGACTTGTAACTCTGCTCCCCGGAAATATAAGGCGGAGCAGGGACCCCTCCAAAACAACCAATCTTCACATGCAATACAATCAAGCATACAAGACGTAGGGTATTACGCAATCTGTGGCCCGAACCTGTCTAAATTTTTTGTGTTGTGTGTGCACCATCGTTCCTAGAACTCGGCGAGACCCACAAATCTACTCTCTGGGATACCCCTAGACAGATACGCTCGAGATAAATCTTCGACAATGACCTAGCAGCATTGATTTTAGGGCGGGAGAGCGGAAGGCGGAAGGAGAGGAAGGGTGACCATGTAGCTTTGAAGATAAAAACCTTACTTATTTTTGAAGTGGTATATATATCATTGTATATGTATAAGCTATTGATATGTAGATATAGACATAGAAGTATTTGAAAAGATATAAGTATTAGATATATAAGATATATGCATTATATGGATATAGATTTATAAGTATTGAATGGATATAAGTATAGATATTGAAGATATATATATATATTATATAGATATAGATATAGATATAGATACAGATATAGATACAGAATATATATCGACATAGATATAGCCGACTGGGAAGAAACCGGTTAGAGAACAAACAATCTTCTTCTTGTTTTTTCCACTTCTATATCTACTTTTGTAGTGATTACCTATGGATGTGGGTTCGATTACACTTAAAGTCAAATTATATAAAATATTAGTAAAACCACAAAGTATAAATAATATGTAAAAATAATAGTGGAATATGTATTGATCAAAATAATAAGTTGAACATCACGCAAGCACAATATGCTAGGTAACAAGAACTGCTAGGACTAGAAAAACATCACAAAGTCAAACTCTTGAATACAAGAGGCACAATATTTTAGCATGCTACTCGACCATCCGTGAATTTGTCCTTCTTAGAAAGGAAATAACAATAAAAAGAGGAACATGTAGGTCCTTGACAAAGATGTGCATGTAGAACACCAACAAAACACATCCAAGGTACTCATTGGGAATTATTAACTACTCCCTCCATTCCAAATTACTATCCATTGTTGGCTTTTTCTTACAATGTTTGACCATTCTTCATATTCAAAAAAATGTCCAAATATATGGGAAAATAAGTCATACTTAATGTATATATGATGGAAAAGTAAGCCACAAATAAAAAAACAATTCTTGCATAAGTTTTTGAATAAGATGAATGGTCAAATGTTGTGAGTAAAAGTCAACAATGAATAATAATTTGGAATGCAAGTAGTAGAAAATTTTTGACTCAATTGCACACATGGGCTGATATGGTCCTAGGGTCGTGGTCTGATGTGTGTCTCAAAAAGTCCACTAACCTTCTTTGGAATGGAAATGTCCTATTTATCTCCTAGATTCTGAGTTGAGTCTCCATTTTCTCCCTAGACGTGAAAACTACTCCCTCAGTCAAAAAAGAAGTGTCCTTTTCAAAAATTTCAGACAACTCATAAGTCATAACAAATGATCAGGTTTCCCTGCATTACTCATACTTTCTAAATAAATGCACATGCATTGGAACTAGAAAATTAGCATCAACTAACTATTTGGTGGGCTCCATGTGATTCTCTATACACTCTTTGTGGGACAAAATTTGAACGCTATATGGTCACTTATTTTTGGATGAGTGAGCATTCCACTTTGGTTTTGTCTAACATGGAGCCACATTATTGCCATGCATGATGACATTTCAATGTGTCATAAGCCCACATGTCAAGAAAACTGCCATACAATGGGATAAAAACACCTTGCCATAGTCTTCTCACCACTTCTCTATAACCATTGGGAGCTAGTTTAGATTAGGGTGATGGCATGTTATCCACTCTTAGATGCGATTACTTGGCACGTGCATCAACAAACATCACATGAGCCATCAAGGACGTCGAGAACATTGTAGCACGTGAGGAACAGTCCCACAAATGGTGAGGTTTATGATGGATTCTTGTAGTTAGGGAGAGTTAGGTGTATAATTTGTTCATTTCTTGGATCTGGGGCGTGGATGTAGTTATTTAGTTTCATTTTAGGTGGATCATTGTGATTTTTTACTACATCTTATGATCTAGTTGTGGAAAATGGAGTTGCCTTTCGAGATGCTATCTTTTTAGCTAAATTCCACCATGTTGGTTTCTACTGCAAGCAATTTTATATACATCCAAACAATAGATTGGTTATTGTAGCCTAATTCTAAAACTAGTCTGATTTGGTATTGATATCCAATTCAATTTTGGCGCCACTCAATACCTACATTCAAACACAATACAAGTGATTTTGAGGTTGAGTTTTGGATATGGATAAAAAAGGGTAGGAGATGAAGTGGTGCCAAATGATTTAGTACGCATGGCACCTGAGCTTAGCGCCTAAGGAGGAGGTAAAGGAGCAAAGCAAATTTTGTATGGATTTTACAAGAGAACATGCAATAAGAGAAAGAGAGCATGTCAAGTTTGAGACAAACAAGTTAGTTGAAGAAGATAGTGGAAATAATGATGAGTTTGATTCTTTAGAAGATAGTGGTTATATGACCGGTGAGGCTTGTTCCTCTAAACAAAACGATGAAGGTGCATACATTTTCAAAAATTTTAAAGCTTTCAAGATAAAGTTGAGGAGTAGTCAATTGACTAGACACTACTATAGAGAAAATCATATGTGCTAGCGTGAAAACCTCATTTGTGCTGGCGTGAAAACATCATTTGTGATGGCGATTACAGAGTCATGCTCCAAAGTAGTAGATAGTTAGGTTGAGGACGAAGGATATGCTATCCCATATGTTGATTCATATGGTGAGGTCTCAATTAAAGATATGGGCAATGATGGAGAGTTAAAGAAGAGAAACACTACAGGAGGTTCAATACATGGGACGAAGTACCTAATTTTGAGTTCGGGATGAAGTTTGGTGGGAAGGAGGAATTCAAGGATGATATTATGAGATGTTTGCATGAAAAGAAGGTATATGCTTTGATATGCAAGAAAGGTTCAAGGTAGGATGTTAAAAGGTGGTTGGGCTTGATGGATGTGTCTTCTAAAGGTGCAAATGGGGAATAGCTTCAAGCTGTAGGCAGGGATACTAACAACAAAATTTCTAGCACTTGACATGCAAGCTTTGTTACGTTGTCCCCATATGTTCTGTATAGCCTCCTAGTGATAAACAAAAGGTTTAAATTATGGAGGAGGTTTAAGCAAATTTAGATTTTTAGAACTTTGGTTTCCTTTCAGTTGTAACAATGGCCTATGAATTGTTAGACATAGCCTATGGTTAAAAATATTTAAACCCTTGTTTAGGACAATTAATGACTCCAATGTCAAATAAAAGTGACCTTTTTTGGGAAATTTCATAAATTTAAATGAAATCATTTAAACATGACAAAATATGTAAATTTGACCCCTAGAAAGGCAATGTTTACTATATTTTCTCTTTATTTGAACTTGATATATGGATTGGGGTTTCGAATTTCTATATGTTAGACTTAAAAATTGACCCCTAGTATGGATTGTTTGATATTTTTTGAGTATTTTTTATTGTTAATAAAAATAGATGAAGTATTGTTACCATAATTGTTTGCATGTGTAACTATAGCCATGCCAAATAATTAGTAAACTTCGTGCAAGCTTTATATTTTAGTTTTTTGGATGTTAAAATCATTGGTACCATTTTTTCACTTTTCTTTTGCATAATTTTTAGACCAAATAAGAAAAATATGAAACTTCAAAGGTAGAGAGAAACACCTTTTCCAATTTCTAAAAGTCCATAAAAATAAACAAACTCGTTTTCCATTTGAAACTTCTTTAATTGTTCTAGAGGCTTCAAGAAAACCTAGAGCAAATCCTAAAATGCATTTGTTGCCCTTACTATCAAAACCATAAATTTATTAAAGTAGTGGACATTAAAATAAGAAGGCGATTAGGCAGATAGCGCTCTCCTGGTAAGCATAAGTCTAGAAGCCTCGTGCCCCACCCGGTTGCCTTATTACCCCATTGCCCCGCACACAATAAAAGGAAAACAAGAAAAGAAATTGCGCCCTTCGTCTTTCTCTGCTTGCTTAGGCTTCCCTTTGGCGAATCTAGATCTGTCGTGCCCTGGCCCCTCCTGCCCCAGCCTCCACCTCATCGGCGTCGCCTCTATCGCCGGTGAGGACTGCCCTATTTGCTTCCCCGCCTCTTTCTTCTCTCGCACTCCACTATGTTTTGGACCAAGTTCCCCCGTCTCTTTCGCGGCCCCTCTCCGCTCCAGCGATGCCATCACCCGCAATTTCGCCATCCATGCAATCATCAACACCGCTAACCAATGGCCTCCTCCTCCAACACCGCGGCGGATGACATGACTGCCATTTGGCCATCGCGCTCATCAAATGCTACCACCGTAAATCTGGTTGTCTCCCCAAGAGTTTTCTCTCGATCCAACATCCACAAAAACTATGCCCGAACCCTAACCCGAAATGGACGTCGTCGGAGTTGATTCATCGTCGTTAAAAGACCTGGTGCCTGGCGGGGAAGGAGGAGATCATCAGAGAAGAAGGTACTCGCCAAATCCAAAGTTAACTCGATTTATTACTTCCTTTTCCTTTACTTCTCTACTTTTATTTCTCTTAATGCTTTATGTGTCCTCCGTTTCCTCATACGTTATCGTGTTGAGCTAAAATCAAGAGCTCTCCCAATTTATATTTTTACCAATTCAGATAGAGTGAAAATATAGCACCACATATAGAAGATAGAATTTGAGCCTAATTTTTTTTGAGAATTACACAGTAAATTTGAGCCTAATGAAATCGGCCATATTGGGCCGGGCTACCATTCTCACCGGGTCCAAATATAAAAGGATTCCATCATCCTCCGTCCTTAATAAATTGCAGCACCTAGAGAAGATCCCCAAAACCATTGGCAGCATCAACATTTATTACATGCCGTTTTAAATCACGCCTTGCGGCCTGCGGGAGGACTCCGTGGACGGACAGACAGACAGGCGGATGGGTTTCGTTTCACACCCCTCCATCCACTGGCACGCAGGCGTTCCATCCGCCGTCGATCCGGCTCATCCGACGGCCGGGACCCGACCGCCGCGATTATCTATCTTCGTGGGTTCCGCTGCGTGGCCCACTTTCTTCCCTTTCCACCACCCACCCACCCCTCTCCCCAAAAAACGCCGCAACCCCCTCTCATTTTCCTCCTCGTCTCCACCTCCTCGATACATTCGAGCACGCCGGACGCGGACGCGGACGCGGTCGGGAGGGATAAAGCAGCAGGCGGCGCCCGGCTCCCCCTCCCTTCCTCTCCGCCGATCGACGCCGATCGGGCTGCCTGCTCGCGGGGGACGCCGATCGGCGCTTCGTCTGTACGTTTCTTGCTTCTTCGTCCTGGCTTTTCTTCCTGTAGCTTAGGGGCGTCTAGGCGGGCCGGTCGGTGGATAGGGTTGAGCTCTTGGGTCACGGTTCACGGGGATACGGGTCGATGGGGCTGTCCTGGGGCGTGCCGGCGTGGGGGCTGAGATCTGTGGGGGATTTTGGGGGCGGATCTGGAGGTAGTTTTTCTGCGGAATTCGTCGGCTGTAGGAGGGGATTTTTTTTGGTTCTATGTCTCTAGGGTGTTAGGGATAGGATTTCGTGGCAGAAGCATCATATTTTTGTTTGAAATGGAGTGGAAATGAGACTTTTATCGGGAAATGGATGTGCACATCGGGAGTACTTGCATGGTTTGGAATTCGTAACATTCTGGTTGCATATATTTCACTGAGAGATGTGTAGGCACCGCGAAATCAATAGCAACGGGCTGTGAGAAATTGACCTTCAATAATAATACTTCTGATATCGCTCTGTATGTTTGTGCATAGCTTGCAGTTTTTGGCGTATTGCTGTTATGTTCAGGAATCCTGTTCTTTTGGACAATTATATGCTTATGCTGATATAGGCTCAGAATCATTTTGATCTGTTCTGAATGATTAAAATAGTTGCTTTCAGATGTTAAGTTGTGATGTTCTATCTGTAAGTTGGTATATGACTTATGTTATTTTTGTTTGCCAGAATCTAGGAAGCAGTTTGTCGTTTTCTCCAGTTTGCCGCCACCATTTCCAGCGGTTTCCACCATTTTCCTAATAAATTATTGGTGTTGTACTTAAGGTATGTGTATCACCGACACCCCGCATTGTTTCTGTTGATTATAAGCTTCAAAAGTAACTTCAGTTATGTCTACTCCGCACGGTTGCTTAATATTCCGTACGTGTATTTTAATGATTCACAGCGGTGCAGCCATTCAGTTTCGACTTTGTTTGTCTTTTTCTTGCTTTTCTACGGCTTAGTGCGCAATGCTGATTCTTCTCTGATTTGTCGTATTTGCCAGGTGTACATTCTTCATGTTGTAAATCATTGCCTTTTTCGGATCATGATTTTTTTCTACTGAAATCATTTGAGTACCAAGGAATACAGTAAATCCTTGATGCAACATAATAAGCTCACCATGCTGTCTTCCTCAGAAACTTGCCAGCTTGGTTCTAGTTCAAGCAACTCTGCCATGGATCAGCAGAATTTACTTCCCAACAACTCTACTGCTGATGAACAGATTTTGCTTCCCAATCCATTAGAGGGTGAGAGCTACCCACACTATTTGATCAATAGTCCTGAGGTGGGGATGCCAAGTGGAAGCCTGATTGGTCAGCAAAATACAAGCTTGAGCTTGTGGGAATCAGCTGGATCTAGCTCTATGGGTTGCTTAGTTGATCCTGGTAACTTTTTCCAAGCCAAAAGGGAGCATCTTGCGCCTTCTCTGTCTATTGGAGGCCCCTTAAGTATTGACAGGAGGAGACATGAAGCCTCTAGCTCTTTGCCTTCACACAACTTAAACATAGACCTCAACATTAATCAGGCTGATCAATTTGGCTCTGATGATGTTGAACTTGTACACAGCAATGGACAAACAAGAACAAATACTGTTTCAGCCCACAGGGGCTCGTCCATAACCGAGCGTATTTTGCATCATGCAGTTTCTTCGGATGCTATGGGAAGTTCGTCAGGGAATGCAGACTGTGCTGAAGGTTCATCAGGCCAAGAAGTTCGTGTGCTTGGCAGTCATCATCCAACCTTTAAGAGAAAGTATATCGACGGATGTCATGCAGAGTCTTCTGCCAATGGAAGCTCACGCAATCGTCACCAAAATAATAATACTCTGTTACCTCCTCTGAACACATGTGAAAGTTCAACTATGCCCACTGCAACAAACTTCATTGCTCCATATCCCCCAGTGGAACAGCTAAACCAGAGTACTGATATTGCTGCAAGCTCTTCTTTGTCTGATCATTATTCTTTATATAGTGATGCACATGAAAATGAATTTGTGCGAAGTACACGGATGAGAATAAGCCCAAGCGATTATGAGCAATCGCTGCCCAGTCTATTACCTGAGGGGAGTTTCAGGTGCTCAGCATATCAGCCTACAGAGTCTTCATTTATCCCAGTGCAACCTAGACAGATGAGCTCTTCTGCTGGTTCTCATAGTCGACCTCATGTTCCTGCTGTTACTCAATTTTTGCAAAATCTTCACCGCCCTTCATCAAATGTTAGTTTTGGGTCAAGAATTGGGACTTCTTCCAGTTCTGCTGGTACTACAGCACAGACACCTGCCTCGCAAGATCCCAGTACTAGCTTAATGGGCAGTGATTATCCTGAGCCCCTTCTGTTAGGTCCTTTGTTTAATGCTGATTCAACAAATTTTGTACCTGTATCCGGAAGCAGAAGCAACCAGCAAAATTCTGGCTCCAGCTCTGGTTCCATGCTTAGAGCTGCTGTAAATATGGGAGGTCAACAAGTCCCTGGGCTTAACACATCTCAGCCAAGTACAGCTTTAAGAGGTTTACCTGATATGTCCAGGAGGTCCCTGATTTCTGCTGGCGTCTCTCTTTCTAGAAGTTCAAGCATTGCATTGCAGCACTGTGGAACATCATCCACATCACATGATATTCGGAGTCATCAACCAGGATCAAGCTCTCGTGCCCAACAGCAGCACTACCTAAGAGCAGGTCATCCCTCCATTGACAGGCAGAACTCTGGTTACTTGGACCTTCAGTCTTTTATGCAGACCATAGCCACTTCGAGGGAAGGAGGCAGGCCAATGTCTGAGGTAAGCTGCCCTTGAGCCATTTCATTGAACTTATGGTCTTCATTAGCACTAACATGATAACATCATTATTTTATATCTAACTATCATTCCTGTGGAAGTGATTGGAGATATATAATTCTTTTGATATTTTGGCTCCCAGTTTTCTACTGATTTGGGGCTTATTGTGGCATGAAACTGACTGATTTCATCCAAGTCAAATGTTTTTATGTTGATGTACACCGTTTAATTGTGGCTTTTGCTATATGCACATCTTGTAGATGATTTAACACATTTGCATGTTATCCCAGTGCCTAGTGTCGAGATTAACATTTGTCAGTGCTCCAGTCTTATTCATCATTATTGGCTCCATAACAGTATATATTCATTATATCTAGCTATGTTTACTATCACAAGCAATAATCTGCTTCCTAAATATTAGCAGTTGACACCACATTTTGCTTAAATGTCTATGAATTTAATGTTGTTGAGATAATAAATGTTTATCTGATGAATGGGCTACTGACTTTACCTGCCATATATTGATTTTGAATCTTTCAATGTTTTCTTGTACAGCTCCGCAATGTTTTTGATCAGATACGTCAGGGCAGAAATGCTAGACTGGAGGTCAGATATATTTCCATTTTGCATATTATTACAGCGGTCAGGAGGTCTAACCTTCCATATCATCTGTTTGCTCTAATCACCTGAAATTAGTCTGTTAGAGGGTTGAACTCCTTGGAATATGGTAATATATGGACAAGTGTATTCTATATGATTAACGGCAATAAGTGATTGTTGTTAAGCAGCTAGTTTCTTGGGAAGTTAATTTCCATCAAGTGGTGGCATGAAAAGTCTCAGCTTATTACACTTATAAGATAGATTAGTGTGCAGCTTTCTGAACAGTAGGTTGCTAAATGTTCCGATTAGCATAGCATGTTGTCAGTAAATTGCAAATAGTAGTCACTCCATATCTGGTGCCAGGTATTAGGGTTCAAACATCCAAACTATTGTTCCTCTAAGAAAAAAAAGGCTATACTTAAACTTTTCTTATGACAGTATTTTGAACAATAGCAGTCCATCCTTGCCTTTTACTGCCAAATGTTCCAGTTCCTGCCATATTTGTTTGCATGCTGCCAAACTTAAGAAGACACTGTGAGGGGTAGTTTTGAGAAACCACCCTTCAGAACCCCATTAGAACTCACAAATAGCTGTATTTTGGGACAAAATTTCGACGCTTTGAATAGCTAGATCCTGGGACAATGGTGGTAGTTCCTTTCATAAACCTTCAATGATGTAATATATGCTATGTCAAGTAATTTTCTAAGAACTGCATGTTTATATTATTGAATAAATGATGTATGATATAGAGACAGTAATGGTACAGTTCAGTCTGTTTTTAATTAGGCGTACCATCTTACTTAACATTTTGATTTTTGAACAGGATTTGCTTCTCATTGATCGATCACTTATCATGAGGCGAGCTAATTTGATTGATAGACACCGGGACATGCGGCTTGATGTGGACAATATGTCCTATGAGGTAACAGCTGTTGTCTTAATCATATTACATAATATTATCCCCAAAACATAAATCCTAGTTCAGTGGGGAGATTTTAGGCTTTTTTCGGTGGGCTGGGGGATATTTTGAGCTATGGCCTGTTTAGTTACTAAAATTGTTTGAATTATAAATCATTTTTCCATTAAAGAAGACATGCCGTTCCATATTCCCGTAAGTGCTGTAGTTTAAGTATGGAGTCAGATTAAATTGCATAGTTTGGGAAACTTGCTTAACTGAGTTTTACTTGTAGTAGGAAGTCATATGTGAGTACTGCAATTTTGTGTGTTTCCCAGGAATTGCTGGCACTTGGTGAACGTATTGGGTATGTAAACACAGGACTTAGCGAGGAAAAAATTATTGCTAGCTTGAAACAATGGAAATATGCCATAATAGCATCGGAAGATCCTCCAACAGGTGTTGAACCATGCTGTATTTGCCAGGTATGTTTTATGTTTCCTTAATTGCTTGTGTAGATTTGTTTGGTAGGAATTTCCTTTAGAGACCGCATGCTATATTCTATAACATAATGATCCACTCATTTGCATTGTTTTGACTGGTTGTCCTAGTAAGACATGATGCAAGATGTGTTTTAATTGATGTTCGAGTACGGTGGTGAACTACGTGATTATTCCTGGATGGTAGTCCCTAATGTGTGTTCAGTATCTACAGAAGTCTTGACCTTATTATTAAGGGGATGATGTGTGATTGCATGTTGCAGGCACTCTTAACTATAGTTGACATCATGATATTCTTGCCTGTAGCTCCAATACTTCGTTAAAATTCAGGCATTATAGAATCCTCGTTTCATCGAACTTTTCGTATTTATGTTCCTGCCCTTGTTTAGAACATGTTTATTGTTTCGCATCCAATCTTAATATTGGTTCTACTCATTTAATCACAGATATCAATGGTAGCTCATTGGCATTACTGACGTTGCTTACCTTGAACTTTGCAGGAAGACTATGTGGAAGGTGAAGACTTGGGCAGATTGGACTGTGGTCATGACTTCCACACTGCATGCATTAAACAATGGCTGGTTCTAAAAAATCTGTGCCCAATCTGCAAGAAAACAGCCCTGGACATCTAAAACATGGCCGTGCTGCCCTGTTCTCAGGAAATAGCTGGTAGAACCATTAGGGCAAGTGGTCATCATTTTACCACACCCTCCCAAGATCAGCAACTGGTTACAAGCATGTTACACCTTCCCATGATCAACATACAGATGGGAATTTATACTATAGGTGGTACATGGCACTTACCTGGAGCCAATGGCTGTAAACCCTGGAGTTTCATCCTTGTTTTGTTGAAACCTAGATTTGAGGTTTAAATTTTATTCAATGACATTCAATTTACTTGGTGATCTGCGTAATCTCTTATCATCGTTTATGTTTTTTTTGGGCGAAATCATTGTTGATGTTTTCGCGCATGCTCTCATTTTTATTGCATGATTTGGAGTGGGTACGGGAAAGCCGTAATTTGTAATCCGTTCACCTTGATAGTTCAATCCCTCAATGGTTCCTCTGAATCCTAGACAATTGTGAACTGTTCTGTGGGATTGGATTTTTTGGGTGTTACACATTTTGGTCATGGCAGCAAACTTGAGGAGTAAAACGATATATGGGCACAGCTCTACAGAAGTACAAGACATTGGCAGGTACATGCATGCTGTTTATTCCCTCAGATTCACCGGGACAGTCTGCTGAGATGCTGCTGCCTCCTCTTCGTCGTTCTCGCCGGAGAGCTCCTCCAGCGACTTTCCCTTGGGTTCTGGCACCAGGAACGTGAACAGGAAGCCGATGACATTGCATCCGGCGAGCATGAGCAGCGAGTTGCGCACGCCGATGCCCGGCGGGTAACCTGCATCCGTCTTGGTCGGGTCAGTGCTCTGAGCTGCGTAGAGGAACCCGAAGGACCCAACAATGGCGCCGGACTTCCCTGCTGCTGAGGAAATGCCATGGCACGTCGGCCGCAGCCGCGCCGGGAAGATCTCCACCGGCACGATGAAGGTGGTGGAATTGGGGCCGAAGTTGGCGAAGAAGAAGGTGAAGGCGTACATGACGACGAAGCCGACGTGGTGCCCGGGCGTGGTCCAGTGGTAATACGGGATGGCGAGGCCGAGCATGAACACCGTCATGAAGAAGAAGCCACCGAGCTGGATGGCGAAGCGGCCGATGATGTCGATGAAGAAGACGGTGAACTAGTAGCCCGGGATGGTGCCGCACAGCGCCACCAGTGTCTGCGCGCGGGAGATCCTGAACATCTCCTCCAGGGCGTTCATGGTGTCCGCCTTGGGCAGCCAGTTCACGGCGGCGTAGATGTCCTTCTGGAACAGGTTCTGCGAGTAGAAGGCGATGTCCAGCATGAACCAGCACACCGTTGTGCCGAGCAGGTGCAGGCCGTGGCGCTTGGCGAATTGCCGGGAGAAGAGCCCGTACTCCTCGCGGCGCTCGAGCTCCTCCGCCGCCTTGCGCTGCTCCTCGGCGAGCTCGACGTTGAGCACGCGCGCCATGTCGGACGTCGCCTTCTCGGCATTCTTGGCGACCAGCGCGGTGTAGCGCGCCGTCTCCGGCATCTTCATGCGCCAGTAGTAGGTGAGAAGCGCCGGGATGGCGCCGAACATGAGGACGACGCGCCACGCGTAGTCCGCCTGCGCCACGGTGGAGCCGGCGGGGTCGTCCTTGTACGCCGGCGCTTCGAAGCGCGCCTTGAACGCGGAGGAGATGACGATGGCGACTATGCCGCCGGTGAGGTTGCCGAAGCCCTGCATGGCGAAGACGGCGGCGATGAACGCGCCGCGGGTCCGCTTGTTGGCGTACTCGGACATGATGGTGGCGGAGAGCGGGTAGTCACCGCTGATGCCGAAGCCGAGCCAGAACCTGAAGAAGCAGAGCGTGGCCATGACGCCCTTGGGCGTGGACCCGAACGAGAGGCCGGAGGCGAGGCAGCAGATCACCATGAGCATAAGCGTCATGCCGTACACCTTCTTGCGTCCCAGCTTGTCGCCGAGCCAGCCGAAGAAGAGCTAGCCGGCGAGCGTGCCGCAGAAGGCAACGCCGTTGACGGCGGCGGAGACGTTTGGCGGGAGGGAGCCGGGGGTCTTGGAGCTGGGGTTGTAGTAGTAGATGCGGCCGAGGAGCTTGGTGACGAGGGAGATGGAGAAGAGATCGTGGGCGTCAGTGAAGAAGCCCATGCCGGCGATGACCACCGCCGTGAAGTGGTACCACTGCGTCTTGGCCGCGTCAAGCGCGTCGAGCACCTTGTGATCGTGTGCCATTTGCGCAGCGGTGGGCTAGGCAATCACACGTTCTTCACCTGCTGCTCGATCGATGTTAGCAGTGTGTATTAGACTAAGATGAACCAGTGCATAGCTAGGCAAATAATTGAGATCTGTATATATACGTGTCCTTGGAAATGTCAAGTGGCTTTTACCTGCAATAACCTGCTGGTTGTTGTTGCCACTTATATAGGACTTGTTGCTGCAAATTTGGACCATATGCTCAGATGTGTATAGATGTGTAGTAGGGAATAAATCCGGAACATTCTAGCTCATGTCTACGTACAAGTTCTGCACCAAATCTATTGGACTTGTGCAGATCATGTATATACTGTTTATTATCTGCAGGGCCATATATGGTGCTTGTCCAAATCTTGTTTGGCCACAGCCACATTACGCAATTTGTGGACGGTAGGGAATCAGGTACTTGCATAATCTTTTAAACTTCTGGAATGGCCTATTGGGAGTGTAACCATGTCTTTTCCTCTACGTGGATGGACACATCTAGCACGTCTTACGGAAGAGATCAGGGATTCCAAGCGATTTTGACTCAATGATTGCATAAAGAAAGATCAAACAACGAAAATATTTTAGATAATGGTTGTTAATTTGTCCAAAACGTATTTGCATTTTTAAATTACCAATTCATGTTTTTTTAAAAGGAAGGAAATAACATGAAGAGTTATGGATATATAATAACGTGGGATACATCCGAGCGCACTAGAACTGATTTATTCAGTTGCTTCATGACAATTTTTTCACATAGAAATGGAAAGAAATATAACGTTTTTGACTCGAAATATGAGATTGAAGCAACAGTAGAAACATGAAAAATGAACAAATGAAAAGTGACCGGCTAATTAATTTGGTACCAAAATACAGCATCCAAATTCGTGACAAAAGCCACACAACTGACAGACGAAGAAACAATCAGAAATTTATGCCAAACCGTCCTATTCGACGCGGAAATAATTAATATAAATCACACAGAAAGTAGGAAATAAATTGAAAAAGGACTATTGAAACAAACAACAATTCTTGAGCAAGATTGACATATACCTTGCCGTTTCCGGCTTTAATTGCTATTGAACGCAGAAGAGATGATCAGTGTTGAATGAAGGGGGCTATATACCAGTTGTGCTTGTGTGCCACAGTCAAAATATTACTCGTTAACTATGTAACAGTACCATCCATCTGTCGCGGCCAACAATGTACCAGTTGTGCTGCGGTGCTGCCTTACTTGTCGACGCAAGTGACGATCCCACGGTAAGTTGTATCGTGTCCAGGTTGAGTGGGATTCGTGTCTGACTATTCCGTTGTTTTATTCTATTCGATCGGTTTATTCCTCGGAAGCAAACAAAGAGTCAATAAAAGGTGTACGTGTTAAGAAAGTACATATGAAAATTGTTTGCTTTGCTCAGAAAAATATATAGATTACTAGCTACCATTTTTTTTTTCAAAATGCAGACACCAACACATATGCATACTCACCCATCACTACAGGAAAAAGAGGCTGTGCCGAGTGTAACACTCGACAAACAACACTAGGCGAAAAAAACTCGGCAAATGGCTCTTTGCCGAGTGCTTTTTTTTCAAAATGCAGACACCAACACCAACATATACGCATACTCACCCATCACTACAGGAAAAAGGGGCTTTGCCGAGTGTTGTGCCGAGTGTTACAGTGTAACACTCGACAAACAACACTAGGCGAAAAATCTCGGCAAATGGCTCTTTGCCGAGTGCTTTTTGTTGGACACCCCACACTCGGTAAATATTTTTTGAAAAGAATAAAAACAACATCCACCGAAGGAGCGCCGCATACGCCGCCTGCCAGTGCCGCGCCGGCCACTGTGCCGCACCAGGCGTGGCCGTGGCCGCGCCCGCGCCGACCGTGTTCATGGACACGTCGGCCGCCCGCCCATCTTAAACCCTAAACGCTAAACCGCTGCAGCACACCGCGCTAGCCATGCCGTGCCAGGTGAGAGGGAGAGATCTGAGAGGGAGAGCCAGGTGAGAGGAAGAGAGAGACGAGAGGGAGAGAGGCGGGGGAGAGAGATATTTTATTTGTATGTAAAAGGGAGGATTCATGTGCTCATATATGGACGAATACAGGCCACCATTTTGAAGAAGTGGATCCTTGATGTGGCGAGTTATGTTTTCATTATGCGCTTATAACGAATTTTTTTATGGCTAAACAATTTCAATGAAAAAGTTGTAAACTACAAAATTTTATATCTTTTGAGACCTATAACTTTGATATAGAATATATTTACATCTGAGATCATTTAAAATTTTTAGAAATTTAAGATTTCAAATTAGATACATTATAAGAATATTTTAATGTATTTAACAATCTTAAATTGAAAAGTTGTCAACTATAACAATTTAGATTTCTTGGATCTATACAACTTTGATATATAACTTATTTACATTCGAGGTCATTTAAAGTTTTAAAATTTCAAATTACATAATTTATAATAATATTTTGAGGTATTCAACAATCTCAAACACAAAAGTTGTCAACTACAAAGTTTTAGATTTCGTTGAGGTGTACGACTTTGGTATAAAGTTTTTTTTCATCTGAGATCGTATAAAAAAGTTTGTATTCAAAAAATACATCTACTAACTCTCTCACATACAATCACACATATTCTTCTTGTGAGATTTTTCGATTTTGTAAACATTATTATGAAAAAATATGCAAAATCTTCTCAACTTTTTATCATAGCCTCCATGTGTGATAGCATCACACCATGACAAATCTCATGATTTTCAGACTTCGTTTGTTTTTTAGAATTTAAAATTCACTCACAAACGTTAGTAGTTATATTTCTTGACACAAGATGTTCAAAATTTATTTTCATTTCATGGGTAAGGCGCCAATCTGAGCTAAATAACATGAATATAATTTTTATAATCATTGTATTCTATTATTTGAATGACTTATAGTTCAAATTTGACTTGATTAAAAAAATGCTTGAAATGTAATTAATTAAATAATTATTGCAAGCAGTTACAAAAATATACCAAATTTTAACACGGGGTAACACATGTTGTATGTGGATAGTAGGAAATGTTTTGAGGCTAAAAGAGGAAAAAATTTAATTCTCGCCGAGTGTCAGGGAAAACTCTCGACAACTTTCATCTTTGATGAGTACCAATGATAAAACACTCGGTAAAGACTCAGCTTAAAACACTCGGCAAAGATATGTCTTTGTTGATTGTTTCTTTTGCCACTCGGTAAAGAACTTGTTTTCCTGTGCCCGAAAAAATACACTAGGCACATGGGGTTTCCCGTAGTGCATATGAATATACGCACGTAAATCTTACCATATGATGTTGCCTACTACTAACAAAAAAGCGCCAATTAAATCATAGAAAATAAATTTAAGAAAATACGAACACACATGTTGAGTCGGGGACTCGAACTTGGTTAGGGAGGTTCCACCACAAGAAATTACCAATTGACCCACGATCCGTTTGCACTAACTGTGAATTATTGCACAATAAAGAAAACTCTTCACAGAGTTTGGCAAAACCCAGCCCAAGGTAACAACAAGCTATCAAAATAGATGTATATTGGCCCATCTTGTAAATGCAGATGCCTTTGGTTCTAAGATGTGAACAATATAGACCTGAAATATGGATTTAACTCCTACATTACATAATGTGGTTTTAACTACTATATAATATTCGCAGCTTTAACTTAGCTATGAAATTATGCATTGCCTAATCTG
This sequence comes from Echinochloa phyllopogon, assembly GCA_033239725.1. Lineage (NCBI taxonomy): Eukaryota > Viridiplantae > Streptophyta > Magnoliopsida > Poales > Poaceae > Echinochloa > Echinochloa phyllopogon. The sequence goes on along the minus strand of BTCW01000016.1, from coordinate 7,743,666 downwards.
AAATACTGGCATTGAGGGTACAAGAATGTTGCGGAATTGCCAAAATAAGAATAAGGTACAACCATGTTATCCAACATGGTAATATGGGTCGGTCAAGTGCCTGTGTGCGTTCGCGACCTGAACGATTGTAATTCCTACCCTAGCTAATAATGTTCTATGTTTTACCCGCAAAAAAGTTATCCATCACTGCTACAAAACCTTCCATCACAACCGATTTTTATGCCACATCACAACCGATTTTTATGAGGGGTCATCACAACCGGTTTTGTATTTAAAACCGGTTGTGCAGTTTGTGTTTCAAACAGGTTGTGCGGTCACTTTTTATTTTTTTATATATTAGAATATATCACATAATTGACAGTATATTAATTAATATAAATATCAACACCAGCATATATTCAGGACTCATATCACAAGCACAATTCATTCAAATATAACTGTAACACCCAAAGATTACCTATTTAAAATTTTTAGTAATTAATTGGCTCTTATTTAAGTTGTTCATAATTAATATAGGCTAAATAAATTATTTATGATTATTAAAATCAAATAAAAGTTGTAGAAATATTTTTGTTGCATTCATGCTGCTGCATTTAATTTTTGTAATGCTTGTGATTCAAACGATAATTTAAATTTATTTAAATTAAAATTTGAATCACCTTGTTTGGAGTCTTAGAAAAGTTATTTCTAGCCGAGTCCACTTCTGCACCCTGAACTTTTTCCCCGGCTCACTCCTGCTCCCTCTACTTTTCTCCAGTCCGGCCCAACTCCTCCTCCCAAGCCGGCCCACGCCTCCTTCCCATCTGGGCCGCCGCCCCGAGCCGGCCCACAACTTCCCGCGCGGCCCAAACTGCGCTCACCTCTCCCCCTCTCTCTCTTCCACCGATAGGCGGGCCCCGCCTGTCGGAATCCCCTTCCACCTCTCGCCGCGCTCCCTTGTCCCCCGGCGCGAATCACGCTGCTCCGCCCGGCCACGCTGGCACTTCCCCGCGCCCGTCCCCGCGACAGTGGGCCCGCCAAAGCTTTGTGGCACCTTCCCCCGGCCCGCTCCCTTCCTTTCCTAGCGCGCCCGAGCAAGGGAAGAATCTCCGCCATAGGAACCCCCTCCCCCGATCGTCGGCCGCCGCTGATTTCCGGCTCACCTGCCCAATGTGCCCCCCCCCCCGAGCCCTATAAAAGCCGCCCGCCACACCCTAGAGCCTCACCAAGCTTCGCATTGAACCCCGAGCACCCAAGCACCCCTCCCCGCGCGCGCCGCCTCGGAGCTCCGCCGGTCGCCGATGAACTCCGCCTGGCGCTGCCACGCTCCCATTCGACCCCCCTAGGTGCTTTGCGCGAAGGTAAGGCCCCACCAGAGCTACTTTTCCCTCTCTCTCTCTCGCCCCCTAGCATCTCCGTCCACCCTCATCGGAGCCAACCTCCGCCGGCCACCGTCGCACGCCGTCTCCACCGCCCAACCCACGACTTGAACCCCCCAATTGGACTCGCCATTGTCTCCCGGTGCTCTAGGGCCAACTCTCGTCTCGAATGGCAGCCCCTAGCTTGAGATCCACTCAACTCCGACGAACTCTTGCCAGCGTCGCCGCGCCCTGAGTCGCCGTCGGTTGCCCAACCCTCCCCGCTCAATCCCAGCCACCCGATCCCGATCGGACGGTCCAGATCTAAAGCCGCCTCGAGTCAAACCCACGGATAACGGTCAGCTCTGGCCAATTCACAAAAGAGCCCATGCAAGTTTTAGGATTCAACCCGCAGTCCTGTTTTGTTCAAAAATAATTACAGATAGGTCCTAAATTTTATGGAAAACCCCCTGTCCTTTTGTAAAATAGAACCTGCCGTCCTATTTAGGTGTTTTTGCGCGTTAGCCCTCGTGTTTTAAAGCGTATTTATGTATAGGTCCTCGGTTTACTTCAAATAAGCCACTGGAACCTTTTAAAAATTGCCAGCAGGTCCCTAGAACTTAGATTAGCCATATCTTTTTCGTTTTAGCTCCGATTAGTGTGATTTTCGCGCTCACGTGTTCATAGTGAAGCGTAGAATATTTCTAGAACCTTTATTTGTATTGTTTCTACTGTTTGGTGTACTGTTCTAATAGAATACTATTTGTTTGCATGTATTGGTTTGTGTGCTCGCTTGTATGGTGATTCGTGTCCAGTCGATAAGCCGTACGCTTTGGAGTTCGAGTACGTGGAGGACTTTCTAAAGCAGGACTCACAGCAGCCGCAACAACCGCGCTTCGAGGAAGGTTATAGCACGGACAATCCTTGCTACCTACTCACTTTGTATTAAATTATTTCATACTTGCATGTGTCTAAATTGATGTCCTATTAAGGTTGTACCTAGTTTGTTTACTCCTATCCTTTGATTACCATGGGGTTATGCATATGGATAGATTTTGCTATGCGCAGCTACTGTCACCATTATTTAACTTTTCATATGACTTAATGATTCACTTCAACATGATGATAAAACTTGCTTTTGAGCAATTTGGTTTAGGGAGCTAGAGCATGTGCTTCGTGCTTTGTTCTAGTGTCCCTCCGTAAGGTCCGGTTCTTAAAGCGGCAACCCAGGAGCCTGTCGCCACCGCTAGAACTATTATGGCTCTGGTCTTGGTCAAGTAACTTGTACGTCTCTAGCTTGCTAGTGGTTACCGGAGTGGCCTTTGGCGTTATGGGAAACATGGGTGAGAGTATGTCTTGATCCACCGAGGACGGGTGATCTGTCCGCTATGCCCCCGTGAGGCACAGTCCCATGCTGGGAGTCCCTACGATGGGGAACTCCACACGTTGCGCATTGTTGGGGGAGATGCCCGTGCACTGGACGCCATTGACCCCCCTATGGTGTGACTCCGTAGGCGTATGTCAATCTCGGTGCCTGGGCCATGCTGCCTGTGCTGTACCATAATCGGCCATTGTCTTATTAGGGTGTCTTGTGAAAAACCTCGTAGCGTCCTTTGCGGTCACACCTCGGAAGTATGATTTGTGAGGTCTGATCCACCTCCGCGTGGTTGGGTTTAAAGTTCTTTTGAGCTTTTACGCGACTGGTGGGTAAAGGGCGAAACCTCTGCAGAGTGTAAAATCTGTCATGATAGCCTTGCTCAGGGTCACGAGCGGCCTGGATCCTTTTTTATTAGAAGATGATGTTTATTTATGTTTAATGTCACTTATACTTTATTAATTGGGTTACAACCGGGTTTCATTCACCTGTAGTAATTTGGTTAATGTTAAAATGAACGAACTAAAAATGCTAATGCAGTTGAGCCGTGTCTAGTCTATTTTTGAGCCTCATACCCGTGCTATACTTGCTAAGTAATTGTTTACTTACACTTGTCATTTTATTCAACAAAATCTCGGATGGGTAAACAGATTGGGTTGGGCATGAGTCTGCTGCTGAGTTTCCAGAAGATTTACCGTACTACTGAGTTGTGATCTCCCAATCAGAGTCCCTGTGGATTGCGGCTCTATTAGTTGAGAGTTTTATTAGTCTTTCGCTGTTATTGTTTAGATCATTTATGAAGCACTCTGATGTAAACACTTTAATTAATGAAGAATTTATTCCAGCATATGTTCTCTGTTTATCATATTTGTTTGCTATATGTGTTCTATGACTTCCTGGGCACACATATGGCCGCATTCGGGTTTTGTGAAAATCCGGGTGTGACAATAACTTAACCACAATGAAACGATCTTACATCAAGTTCAACTCATGTTCCAAACATATTACACAAATTCCATGTCAAGTTTCATGTTACTAGTTCTTATAGCTTCATAATGTAAAACTCTCCATTTGGGTTCACAATTTAGTCGAGAATGAACCCCGCAAGTTGTTCTTGGAGTCGAATTATCTCATTTATAAGCATCTCTGAGGTAACTATTTCACTTTGCTGCAACACGAGTTGGGAAAGAAAAATGCATTAACAAATAGTTTCAAAAATATATTAAGAAAGCAAAAGACATGGTTAGATTACTAGATTCATACAAACCATTTTGTCTATAGCGGTAAAGTCATCTGCAGTGTTCTCGCTTGTACTCATTTGAAACCTCGACACCTTCATTCCACAACAAAAGTAGATCATCTACCAATAGCTCCAGATACACATCGATATCATTGTCAGGCTGCTTTGGCCCTTGGATCAACAAATGCATCATAATGTACGTCCGCTTCATACACAACCAATGGGGAAAGTTGTATATGCAAAGAGAAATAGGTCAGGTGTTGTGTTTGCTGCTAACCATGGTAAAAGGACTCATTCCAACTGTACTCAAAGTGAATATTACGTTCCTTATTTCCTTTGCAAATATTTTCTTGAAATGATAATCAATAGCCCATCAGTGTGAACCATCGGCTGTGTGCCTAAGCTTTCCATTTGTCATACCTTCTTCGTGACTTGCTGTCTTTAGGAGAAATACCAGATGATCTTGGCGGGTGGTCTTTTATTCTCATCACAGGTCATATGTGTAGCGGATTTAGACTTGTACTTCAATGCTTCACACACTGTGCATGCATCCAAATCTGTATACTCACTATGATACAAGATGCAATCCTTTCGACATGCATGGATTTTCTGTACCTCGGCTCCATTGGACATTTCATTTGCTTCGTCTGGTACGTGTTCTTAGGCAACCCATTCGGACTTGGAAGCATCTTCCGCATAAGATCCAACAAACTGTCAAGCTGTGTCCGATAGACCATTAGCTGACTTCAACTCCAATAGTAAGGGGTCAGCTTTAAGTTTGGACATGTTGCATCCATTCCATCCTCATTTGCTCCAGCTTCATCATATTATTTGCTTCGAGGCATTATGGCTCACCATCGCGTATCATCAGGTCGATGCCATCCACCACATCATCCGCTGGTAATGTCTCAGCAATGGTTTCACTGATGTTTTCCATGAATGATTCATGGACTTTTTTCGTATTATCCTGTGTAGCCTCCTTGTTGGTGTTTGAAAATCGAGGTCCCGACACCAACCAGAAATGCGCTGTGTTCCCTCCCCTAATAGTTGATGCAGAAGGTAATGCAATGACACGAATTTATCCTGGTTCCGGTCGCAAGACCGTACATCCAGCAAGATGGTGCGTGCTATGTATTATCCTGCACCGGACTGCGAGTAGTAGGGGATACAAGCAGGTTGGGAGAAGAGGCTAGGCCTCCAAGTCCCAGATGATTGAGGCAGAGTGCCAATATCGTGGAGTGCGGAGTGTGTGTGAGTGTTGTTTCTTGTTCTGTCTTCGGTCGATCCCCCCTCCTTCATGAGCACGCAGTCTCCTTTTATAGGCCAAGGAGGAGGGGTTACAGGCGTGTGTCGCTTATGCAGGTACAGTTGTTGCACAACAGTAGGAATGGCGCCGGGCATGGCTCTTTGTCCTTGACCACTTTTATATGGTGTTGCTGTCCCTGTGAGGGATTCTTGTACTGGTGATGACGCCAGGGAGTGATTTCAAGGACCCGAGCTGACCTGCGTGCTGTAATGACTCGCCTGTATGCCAGTTCGAGGGTCTCCTATGCTTGTCCATAGCCCATTCCGTGGAAAATCACTGTGGGAGTCGGTAGCACAGGGAGTCGGAGTGACCCGGCCCTGTTCGTACAGTGGCGACATGTTCGTACAGCGCCAGGGATGGTCACATAGTGCTCGGGATGTCCCGCCATACCTCCGCCGTCCTCTCTCCTTCTCCTGCTGTGTGCTCGAGGGTCTCTCTCGCCCGATCGAGGGCTTCGGATCACCAGAGTTGGTAGCACAGGAGCTCAGAGTGACGTGCTCTGTTCGCACAGCGTCGGCCTGTCTGCACAGAGCCTCAGTTGGCAGCATAATGACGGGAGTTGGCGGATGCGACGCGGGGTCGTGGCTGTCAGAGAGGCGTGGTGAGAGATTTGCCTTTTGACTTTGGATGCACGGCGACGGTGAGCGTCATTAATTGTTTGTTGGAGCGGAGGTCTCGACCGAGGCGTAGCTCTCGCCATTTCGTGTGTTGCTCGAGGCTCGACCCTCAGGCCTCGACCGAGGCGGAGTTTTCTGATTCACTCAGGGGTCGGTTCCCTCGAGCGAAGCGGATATTGAGGTGCGTGTTGAGGCGCCCCGCGAGGTGCCTTGACGGGGCCTTTGTTTCTTGCTGGGCCGTGGGCCCTAGTTTGCTTTCCTTTTTTCTGATATGTGCGTGAATTAGTGATTTACAAGGGTGATTATCCCATAGGTTAGGGTTCCCATGATGAAAAATTGATATTATATTTTAAAAAAAATACTTTATGTGGTCCTCTATCATTCCACAAAAATTTAACATAAAGCCCCACTTGTACATGGAGAAACCAAAACGACAAATCTGACGAAGGGGACCGATTGAGATACTTGTGGGTATAAAATAAACCATAATATAATTTAAGGGGTTGTCCGAATTTTGTCCATACTTGAGAGTAGTAATTTGGACGTCTTCCTTTTTAGATGTATATATTCATTAGCAAGAGAGAAAGTATATACCAAATGAGCATATAATATTGATTTTGCAACACAAGATGATTTGGCATTATGTCAGAAATCTGTAAAACTGTTGAAATTTTAAACAATGAAACCACTTTGGACATTCATATACAGTTTAAACATAAGTTAGAAGATTACCTTTGTTCAGAGAGATCAAGTTAGTTTTATTGAATACAAACAAAGACAATCAGATGCATAAACATGTACGAGAGACTAGGTTATCAGTTGTTGAGATCAATGAATTCATGACACGCCTTGCTGTCAACAGCACGCCATCTACTGGTATAAGTAGAACAACTAACCTACAAAATACAAACATCTGATACTTAACCCTGGCACAAAGTACCTAATTCAGTTCTATAGCAACACTGCACTCGAACCTAGAAACTAAGCAAAAGATCAAAACCCCTCCTGAAAATAATATTTTTTTACATGTACTAAGGTTTATATATTTATTGTAATAAACTAAGGATTTTAACTAATTTCAAACTCCAAGTCACATGGGGGCCAAATAGTTCGGAATGCTAATAAACTACGAGTACTGTAGACCTGACACAAGCAGTGATAAACGTGGGCAAATCCTTCCTTGCCACGCCATGGCCAACTTCAACTCATCAACCTCCAAAAAGAAAAACAAAATGAAGCGGATAGTCTTCGACTTCAACCCCTGATGTTCCGCTTCCCAGGGAAGAATATGCCTGTGGGAGCCCAAGCAATGCCTCTTTCCCAGTACAAAATAGATTGGGCGAGGTTGCACCTCAGCATGTGTCCATCTCGATCTCGATCATTGACCAGTTTAGCAGGTTTCTGTGGGTCCAAACAGAGCTATCTTCTGGCAACCAATAAATCCTAGCTACGAAGTATGGTCACTGGCCCACAGTGGGAAACGAACCACGCCTTGTGAGCGTATTTATTAGGCAGAATATTGTATCATACATGTTAAATGAGAGGGTCCCATGTAATTTTTTGACATGTTACAAGAAGAAAAGAGAAAGCTATTATACTTCGTGAAATATAGCTTTACCTCTATAGCAAAGTCTAGAAATCGTGTACACTTTTGGTCCACCTTCATAGATACAAACAAATAGAACAAATGATTGTCGTAGTGGCGTAAAACAACAATATTATATAATATTTTATAAGAGCTGTTTCTATATATCAATTTATGTGCTTCTAGCGAAATGTTAATCTTGAATATAACAACATGACACAAAAGCATCGGAAGCAGTGAAACATGATCAAAGTTGGTCATAGGCACATATTGGTTCCTACAATGCCATATGGTGGTCCGTGTTTTTCAGTTTTTGTTTTCTTCCTGAAACAAAGTACACTTGTCGAAGCTCACATATGCCATCTAAGCTACATGTACATGGCTTATAGCATTAATTCACTACCAGAAAACCAACATCCATCCAATATAAATGTGTTGCATAGGTGCATGGTAGGAATGCTACACGTGAAGGGTGAAACCTCTTGAGTTCGAATTCCACGCATGCGCATATTTTGCGTGAAAAACTGTACGGAGTGTTTACCCGAAAATGCAATCAGTATTGCTAAGTCATAAGTTCTACTACAAGGAGCTTAATTAAGGTATTTTTTTAGTTTGAAGTGGTCCTCGTAATATATCAGAGTCAGTTAGAAAGGGATGCAAGAAACACGCTAGAGGTTTACGCCAGGGTGACCCGCTATCACCTATGTTGTTCATTCTTGCAATCGACCCTCTGCACAAACTGATGGAGTTAGCAGCTAACCGAGGGCTACTACATCAAGTTCTACCACGCTCCGCAAGGCTGCGATGCTCCCTTTATGCGGACGATGCTGCCATCTTTGCAAACCTAGACCGCTCGGAATTGCACAACATCAACCAGATCCTAAACTTGTTTGGAAACTGTTCGGGCCTCAAAGTGAACTTGAATAAGATGAAGATCTTCCCAATTAGATGCAGTGAAGAGTCAGTCGCAGAAAACCTCATAGACTTCCCTGGCAAGGTCTGTAAATTTCCGGGGAAATATTTAGGCCTACCTCTACACACACGGTCCCTACGACGAGTGGATATACAACCTTTATTAGATAAAATTGGAGGGCGCCTCCCAGGATGGAAAGGAAAATTGCTGACTTTGGCCGGCAGAGAAACACTTGTCAAATGTGTGTTAACATCTCAGCTGATTTATCACCAGACGGTCTTCCGAACACAAAAATGGCTAATTAAGCAAATAGATAAAATGCGACGAGGTTTTCTATGGAAAGGGGAAGAGCCAGAGAAAGTGAGTGGGGGACATTGCTTAGTTAATTGGCCAACAATATGCACACCAAAGGACCTTGGTGGTTTGGGTGTACTAGACTTAGAAAGATTAGCAAGGGCTTTGCGAATACGGTGGTTCTGGTTTAAATGGAAATGCCCAGACAGACCATGGACAACCCTAGACCTTCCTTTTGATAGCACTGATAAAGAATTATTTCATGCTTCAACAATTGTCAGGGTTGGGAAAGGCAACAAAGCAAGTTTTTGGTTCTCCAATTGGATCAATGGATCAGCGCCAAAGAACATAGCCCCTAATTTATTCCACAAGACCAAAAGGAAGAATGCGACAATAGAAAAGGCTCTTCACAACAATACATGGATTTCGCATATTTACCCTCTACACACTAGTGAACAACTTCAAGAGTATGTGAGGTTATGGGAGAAAATTGAGAATCTAGAAAGGATTGAGGAAATGGATGATGATATCATTTGGCGATGGACCCCAAATGGCGAGTACACCACACGCAGCGCTTACCGTGTACAATTCATGGGACGATTTAAAAAACAAGCTATAACACCAATCTGGAAGGCGAAGGCAGAACCAAAGTGTAGAATCTTTGCTTGGATTTTGATGCAGAGAAAGATCCTCACAGCAAACAATCTCGAAAAGCGGGGATGGCCCCATGAACCCCTCTGCCAACTATGTAAATCGACACCGGAAACACCAACTCATTTATGCAAGGACTGTCCCTATACCTATGCAGTGTGGACACAATTAACTAGCAGGTTCAACCTACCCACACCACAAGCAACCATGACATCAATTATTGGATGGTGGAAGCGACATAGGAGACTCATTCAGAAGGAGCAAAGATCAACTTTTGATGGCCTAGTTGTCTATTTTTGGTGGAATATATGGAAGGAACGTAACCGAAGGATCTTTCAGCATGACTCAAAAGAAGTGGAAGATATAGCTTACCTCATTAAAGAAGATTTCCAAACATACCAAAGGGCCTAAAACTGGGAGGGGGCAGCGGCATCGGCATCTTCACTGCCTACATGATCGGCTGTTTTTTCCGGTTGTTTTGAGTTTTGTTTCTCCTGTCTTTTGCCTCCTCCCGGTTTTTCTGGTTTTGTTCTAGTGGTAGTTGTTTTTTAGTTTTTTCTTGCTTTCTAGTGGTCTTTAGAGGAGGTGAGCCTTAGTTGTTGTGACTCTAGTTTTGTTTCTTGTTGTTTTTCTTTATTCTTCTAATAAAAATTACGGCAAAACTCTCTGCCGTTCGGTTCAAAAAAACTATCGTTGCAGTGAGATGATATATATGTTGTATTTGCTACGAAGTTTCTCATTTTCGGTAGGTTGGCAGCTCACTCCAGTTTGGAACAAAACGAGGTATATTCTCTCGGTGACACGGCGTTAGTTCCATTTGACTAGAACTGATGGAGCTGCGTGAAGAAAATATATTAAAACACGTGCATGGGAATATTTCGATTGAAATCAGTAGACACGTACAATCCCAAGCTAACGAAGAAAGTCCACTGCACTGTATAACCTATGGGAGAGAAAAAAAATAAACAAACATGTCTGGGAAATTAATATAGGACAGGAAAACGCTCTTTCTAAGTTGCGATTGCACAAAATCAGAAAACTGTTTGGGACGCCAGTTAACATCTAGCACGCCTTTCACTCAGTTAATAGGCATGTGCTTGATTTGGAGATGAGATGAGGTGGGATATATAGTTCGGTCCCTATTTTTAAGGATGACCCATCTCATATTTCTACAAAAGAAGAAAAGATAAATAAAATTAACCTTTGAAGTCATTTCTGAACCAGCTAACAATAGAGTACTCTGGATAAAGCTGCGTCCAGAAACGCCCTGCATCTAATTCTACAGAAGTCTCATGATTAAGTTCCTGTTGCAGTTTGATTTAAGTAAAGAATCAAGGGATCAATAATATCAAACTTTGACAATACATTTGTGATTGAGAAAACACGGGGAAGTTGTTGCTTTCAAGCAAACTAGTATCTGCATATTAGTCTGCTTGTCGAAATTAAGTTGCTAGCTCTATATATACCACTCAGGTGCTGCTCTCTGGAGCTAGGTAGCTAAACAAACAAGGTCAGGGCCCACTGCATAAAAGCAATCCATGATCAGTTGAAGGGTACCAGAATATCCCTTCTTTTGAGGAGAATTGGTATGTATCATCAAATGTTCTTTTTGCTTTGTTTTTATAGGGTTTTCTGAAATGAAAAACTGGAAGATTGGCACTCGATTTTCATGAAGAAAATAATTGTTCCGTATATGTGTTTACTATTTAATGATCCTTTTACTGTTCACCATCTGTTTGGTTATTCTTTTGCTTATCTAATTAGGGCAGTAAATTACGTACTACTGATATTCAACTTTTTTTTCCCGTATACCCCCTTTATGTTGAATTAAGATTTCAGTTTACTCTCTTCATGTTTGACTGGTCTTCGATTGATCTGATGTGTGTTAATAAGGCATCATGAGTAGTTGTGTCCTCAAAAGGATTAACGGTCAGTACAGTCTATCTTTTAGGCTAATCTCAATAGGATTTCATATTCATGTTTCCAAGATAACCACATCAGTAAGAAAAAAATGAAATGATGTTTAAAACCACCCTTACAATGCAATAGTTTCACGGTGTTATTTTATAGGCACCGTATATTATTTAATTTTAAGACTCATCAAGAGTTGGTAACTATGCCAAGTGAGTTTCATCCTGATGAATCTCTTTGCCCCATCTCTCTTCATAATTATCATGCCTTGTCATCATGATTGTTGATTTGTTACATTATTTAATGTGTATGAAACTCTCGTAAAATTCCAATTGGGAGAGCACAAAATGAAATAAGTGAGGGAAGCACATAGTTTCAGGTTATTGATTTCACTTAGGGTGTGTTTAGTTGAGAGTTAAGAATAGATGGGACAGAGTCATCCTTGTTTTTAGGATGACATGATTCCAATAGATGTTTGATTGGAGGAATGGATTGGTCCCATTTTGATGTTTTGTTGAAGGGACAGAGCTGCATGAACGCCGTCTGGGCCCTATTAGTTGTGCGGCCCAATTGTCAGCCACTCAGACACGTGGGCCAAAAGATGTCAGTTAAAAAAACAGAGAACCGCCATGGAGGTCAATATCGACCTGTGGTTGCTCGGCTCCGATCCCTTCACCCGCCGATCCGGCGACGGAATAAGTTCCACGTAGTATTGCGTTGAAAATGTTGGCGGCATCTGGAAGTCAACCAATTTGACTAACAGTAGGGGTTTTGTACTTTCTCCATATACAACGTAGATGTTTTTTTTCACAAGATTTTATTCAAACATTGGGAATATAAATCATATATAACTTTTAAGTCGTTGAGTTTGGAAATGTGAAAACCATATGAATAGATTTGTTTTCAAAAATATTTTTATAAAAATATACATATATTATTTTTTAATAAATATTTTTATAAAAATAAGAAGTCAAAGTTACGTTTTAGACACAGTGTCGCTGTCCAAAACGACATCTAAATCATATACGGAGGAGTATATGTAACAAAAAAAAGAACATCGCATGGTTTTCCTAACAATATAATATTGTTGGTGTAATCACAAGTTGACACCTTCGACCGGAAACGGCATTTCCATTCTGCAAAGCATGGCTACAATATTTTTTCTTCAGTCACGTGGTCTTGGACTTGTTAGATGCTACGGAGTACTGAAGGAGTGAAGGCAGAAGCCACACAGGTCTATCCTTCCCGGACGTTCGAGAAGTTGAAAAGCAATAACATGTGATTGATGTCAGGGTTGGACTCGCTCTCTGCATGTTGTGCACTTTGGTGCGAATCTTTGTTGCCAGATGCACTTTTTCCTGGTTTCACGAGCGCTCCGTTACTCGCTCTCCCTTAGTTGCCACGTGTACAATTTGACAGAACAATAATGGTGGCAATTAGAAGACAACTAGTCACTTGATTCAACACAAAATACATCATCTTCTTCAGTACCGAAAAAGAAGGAAAACTCCTGATCCAATCCAAGCAGCACAAGTTATAGAATATTCTGTAGTATGCACACAATTAGGAGCATCTGGAGTACACGTGGTGCCTCAGGTCGTTGACTAGTAACCACTGCATTTGGATTTGTAAGCAAGGAGCAAAGGTTCTCGTTGATCTTCTCCACCCTCTGGAGAAGTCCGGCAGTTTAACAACCTCTTAACGTTACTGTGGTATTCTGCTTATTAATTTTGTCTGATCGTATTACTAGTGTTAGATTTGCTAATTGCATAGTAGCAACAGTAGATCGAGCACACAATTCCCTGACAACAAATTTCTTTGTACTGTGCAAGCAAACTAAAGACACATCAGCGATTTCACCGCCATGGCTAGAGAGCTGAAGGTGCTCAATGCGCTCGATGGTGCCAAGACGCAATGCTACCACTTCACGGCGATTGTGATCGCCGGCATGGGCTTCTTCACCGATGCCTACGACCTCTTCTCCATCTCCCTCGTCACCAAGCTCCTGGGCCGCATCTACTACTTTAACCCCAACTCCAAGACCCCCTGCTCCCTCCCGCCAAACGGCTCCGCCGCCGTCAACGGCGTCGCCTTCTGCGGCACGCCGGCCAGCTCTTCTTCGGATGGCTCGGCGACAAGATGGGCCGCAAGAAGGTGTACGGCATGACGCTCATGGTGATGGTGATCTGCTGCCTCGCCTCCGGGCTCTCGTTCGGGTCCACGCCCAAGGGCGTCATGGCCACGCTCTGCTTCTTCAGGTTTTGGCTCGGCTTTGGCATCGGCGGCGACTACCCGCTCTCCGCCACCATCATGTCCGAGTACGCCAACAAGCGGACGCGCGGCGCGTTCATCGCCGCCGTCTTCGCCATGCAGGGCTTCGGCAACCTTACCGGCGGCATCATCGCTATCATCATCTCCGCCGCGTTCAAGGCGCGCTTCGACGCGCCGGCGTACAAGGACGACCCCGCCGGCTCCACCGTGGCGCAGGCGGACTACGCGTGGCGCATCGTCGTCATGTTCGGCGCCATCCCGGCGCTGCTCACCTACTACTGGCGCATGAAGATGCCGGAGACGGCGCGCTACACCGCGCTTGTCGCCAAGAACGCCAAGCAGGCGGTGTCCGACATGACGCAGGTGCTCAACGTCGAGATTGTCGAGGAGCCGGAGCAGGCGGAGGAGCTCGTGCGGCGCGAGCAGTTTGGTCTCTTCTCCCGGCAGTTCGCGAAGCGCCATGGCCTCCACCTGCTCGGCACGACGGTGTGCTGGTTCCTGCTGGACGTCGCCTTCTACTCGCAGAACCTGTTCCAGAAGGACATCTACACGGCCGTGAACTGGCAGCCAAGGCGGACACCATGAATGCCCTGGAGGAGATGTTCAAGATCTCACGCGCGCAGACGCTGGTGGCGCTGTGCGGCACCATCCCGGGCTACTGGTTCACCGTCTTCTTCATCGACATCATCGGCCGCTTCGTCATCCAGCTCGGCGGCTTCTTCTTCATGACGGTGTTCATGCTCGGCCTCGCCATCCCGTACCACCACTGGACCACGCCGGGGCACCACATCGGCTTCGTCGTCATGTACGCTTTCACCTTCTTCTTCGCTAACTTCGGCCCCAACTCCACCACCTTCATCGTGCCGGCGGAGATATTCCCGGTGAGGCTGAGATCGACGTGCCATGGCATTTCGGCCGCGGCCGGCAAGGCGGGCGCCATCATCGGGTCGTTCGGGTTCCTGTACGCCGCGTAGAGCACGGACCCAAACAAGACGGATGCCGGGTACCCGCCTGGCATCGGAGTGCGGAACTCGCTGTTTGTGTTGGCTGGGTGCAACGTCGGCGGGTTCTTTTTCACGTTCCTTGTGCCGGAGTCGAAGGGGAAGTCACTCTAGGAGCTCACTGGCGAGAACGAGGACGAGGAGGCTGAATCGACGTCTGCAGCGGCCGGGTACAGGACTGCGCCGGCGCAGCCGGCATGATTAAATGAGTGCCAATCGTGTGTATTGGCAAATCCATTTTTGTATGCTGGTTGTTGTTTTGTGTGAATGATGTGTTGTACCAGTATGAATGCTGTCACTAGTTTTGTTTAAGTTGGTTTTGCTGCACGCAACTTTGTTCACAGAACTCTGGTATGTTGTGGCCTTCTGGGCCAGAGCTTGTAGCAGTTACAGTACGGTATTGCTACAGGATCCGTTAGCTTTCTGGCAAGAATTCAGGAAGACGAACAGGGGTGACATGTCAGCAATGGCCCAGTATACAACCACTACCAGAGAACCTCACATCCGCACCGGTTGGGAACGGGCTTTAGCACCGGATTCCCAACCGGTGCTAAACTTCCGGTGCTAAAGGGGGTACCCTTTAGCACCGGGTAGAATAACCGGTGCTAAAGGCTCCCCTTTAGCACCGGTTCTAAACACCAACCGGTGCTAAAGTGCATGTACGTTGAATATGCTAAAGGCCCTCCTACGCAGCGGGGATAGGACGGCCTTTAGCACCGGTTGGTGTACACAACCGGTGCTAAAGTGCCTGGATTTATTTTTTTTTGGTTACTTTCTACAGCCGAGTTTTGTTTCTCCGTCACCTCCGACGATGTCAAGTTCCAAGTCATTCCACTGGTCAACGACTTGCTCCACCTCAACGGGTACGTAACCATGTGGAATCTCCATGCAATGCCATCTTTGACCTGGTTCCACTGGTTTGGTCATACCGTATGCGACCTAATAAAATAAGTAGAAAGGAATTTAGTAAATGAATAATATTTATGATGATATTTACGAACTAATGTCGCAGACGTACCACCACGGATATATTCTTTTGCCTCACGACAAGCTCACACGCGGTCCGTTGAGTTATTTCATCCACAAGGTAACGAACCGGTTCAGACAGAGGTGCGGGAATGTCTTCATGACCTTGTACATGCTCTGTGGAAGCGTGGCTGCTTCGATGTTGTGGAGGGCTAAGAAGGGCCGCATTAGGATCTTGGAGAGGTACATGCTCTGTGCTGGCGGTTCCTGTGGCTTGTATCTGCAGCAATGCTAACTTCATTCGACGCTCCGTCTCTACCTCCATTTCCTGTATCTTTGAGCCCTGGGCGGCTACCGTTTCCTCTAGGTCCCTCACCCTCTGCTCATATTCCGCCTTCTTCCTCGAACGGCTCCTATAGGAGGCGGTGTCCTCTTTGAAACCTTTCTTCTAGGGTATTATGCCTACGCCGCGCGTACGTCCAGGATGCTCCTTGTTTCCTAAGGCATAGGTTAGCTCATCTCTGTCTCTATCAGGAACAAATTCTCCCCTCTCAGATGCCTTAAGGATATTGATGAGACGTTGAGCTAGTTCTCGCAAGTCCTCGCCAAAAACTAACGAGCCGTCAATCGGACTGAGGGTGCCTCCATGACCATAGTACCAATGCTTGGATCGTGTGGGCCAGTCATGTGTCGCTGGACGAATGCCTCTAGCAAATAGAGATTCTTCCATCTTCTCCCATTTCTCAATGCTCCCTTTATAACCTCCTGAACCCATTCTATGGGTGTACTTCCTATTACCGGCATTGTCAGCATTTCTAGCGGTCATAATTGACCCTTCTTCGAAGTTTTTGTACTCCAAGAACGATTCCCAAGCATCATGAGTGATGGTTGGATGCTTCGCTGGATCCGGTGCTTCTCCGGTAATGAGATAATTCTTGTACAATTTTTTTTTGTAATCCTGGAACAGAATTGCCATCTTTTTCATTGTCCAATCCTTCAGTTGCTCTTCATGACTGCTTGGCCATTCGAAAAATCCTTTTAAGTCCGCCCATAGCATCTCCATCTCAGTATTGGGCAACACGTGAGGCTTAGTAGGGTCCATGGATTTACATTTTCTGATGCTAATGGGCACGCGTTCCCGTAGAACAACCCTGCACTAAGATATAAATTTTCTAGCCACTTGTTTGGGCTCAACTGGCTCCCCATCGTCCTCCACTCGAGTGATGTGAAACTTCACATCCTTCACCTTTTTAGTGGCAGATCGTTTGGATTTCCTAGTTCTGGTTGTCGATGCAGAGGCGCGCTACATAAATTACCTATTAACGATACAATATTAAATGAGATATATTGAGATACAATACATATTAAGTGAGATATATTGAGATATACAATACATATTAAATGAGATATATTGACACCTGACTAGACGTGGGCTCATTATTACTGCGTTCATCCACATTACGTTGTTCCACATTTTCGCACCCTTGAGCAATACCCAACACGTCTTCCATGTTTGGTTGCGGGTTATCTTCGACATCGATACCAAATATTTGATTCAATAAGAACTGGTCATTATCCTCTAGCAAGGGTTCGCTAGGGTTGTTGTCCGCCATCTATAGGAATAAAATTAGTTTGTAAGCAATAAATATAAATAAATATAGATATGGGGTTTAGGGTTAGGGCTAGGAGGTTTAGGGCGTGGGTTTCAGGGTTTAGGGTTTAGGGTTTGGGCCAGGGGGTTTAGGGTTTGGGTTTCGGGGTTTAGGGTTAGGGCTACGAAGGTTTGGGAACGCGATGCGTTTGGGTTCGCGAAGGAGCTCGGACGACGAGTTTGGTGTCGCGATGGTGTTCGGGTGCGCGATAGTTTTGCACATACAAAATATGCACATATACAAAATTATATATACAAAATTACATACAAAATTATATATACAAAATTACATACAAAATTATATATACAAAATTACATACAAAATTATATATACCAAATTACATACAAATTTATATATACCAAATTACATACAAATTTATATAAACCAAATTACATACAAAATTATATATACCAAATTACATACAAAATTATATATACCAAATTACATACAAAATTATATATAAGCATATTAATAATAACTAATTATATATAACAAATCAAATAACAAATTAATTAACAAATGAAATAACAAATTATATAACAAATTAAATAAAAAATTAAATAACAAAATTAAATAACAAAATTAAAAATCGACCGAGGGGCGACGGGTGCGGGCGACGGCGGCGGGTGCGGGCGACGGGCGGCCGTCGGCGGCGGCGGGTACGATCTCGGGCGAGGGGCGACGGATGACGGCGCGGCGGCACGGGCGAATGGCGGCGATGGGCCACGGGCGGCGCGGACGAGGGAGCGGGCGAGGGCGCGGACGCGGTGGTGACGGGCCATGGGCGGCGCGGGCGAATGGTGGCGACGAGGCCGACGGGCGACGACGGCGTGGGCGACGGGAGACGGCGGCGAGGGCGACCAGCGACGGGGAGCGGGACCGGCGGCGGAGGCGAGATGCGAGAAGTGAGGAGGGGAGAGGGCGCATGCGGTTATATGGGGCGGGGCCTTTAGCACCGGGTGAGGGTAAGACCCGGTGCTAAAGGCTCATTTGCACCGGGTCTTACTCTCACACGGTGCTAATGAGTCTTTAGCACCGGTTGTATTACACCCGGTGCTAATGTGGTGCCCGGGGAGGCCACCACATTAGCACTGGGTGGAAACAACACCCTGTGCTAATGAGACTTTAGCGCCGGGTGGAAGCACACCCGGTGCTAAAGAGGTGCCCAGGGCAGGAACTGAAATCCTGGGCACCTTTAGCACCGGGTGTTGGATCTACCCGGTGCTAAAGGGTTATGATTTCAGTTGCCGCCATTTTTTCATCCAAATCGACAATTAGCACCGGGTCTTTTTTCTATTTCTATTACTTTACTTTATTCGTAAATAAATAAAACAAAGCTCTTTAAAATTGTTAGAAAATTCTTGAAAAAATAGTAGGAGTTACTAGAAAATATTAGAAATTAATATAAAATCCTAGAAATTGTAGGAATTACCATTTGCTTTCACTTTCTAGTAATTATTAAATGAAGCTCTTTATTTCTAAATAATCATTTTGTAGACAATAAAGCCCTTTAAAATTATTAGAAAATTCTAGAAAACGGTGGGAGTTACTAGAAAAAAATATTAGAAAATAATTGAAAATTCCAGAAAATCGTAGGAATTAACATTTCTATAAATTATATATAAATATGAATTTCTGGAACATAGTGCAATTAAATTACACATCATCATCGTTTACTCGGACACTAATAAACTTCCTCTTTACGAATGTTCCTTGATTGTGATAACGCCGTAGATAGGGTGTCTCCTCCGCCGCTAACAGGATGCTTGGGTCAGCAGCCATCGAGAATAGAGGCAGCCCATCGAGCATATCATAATCTTCATCCGTCTTGTCCTCAACTCCTACGATTTTTCTTTTTCCAGGAAGAACAATACGACGCTTTGGCTCGTCTTGTGGTTGGTCCAATTGCTTACCCACCCCTTTCATATCCGCCCCTTTCTAGTTCCCATATCTCCTCTATGACACCATAGTATGAGTTAGTATTGCCATTGGTGTCTGTCGCGTCAATTCGAACTCCACTGTTTTGGTTGATGCTCCTCTTGTCCTGGGCTCTTGTGTAAAATGTATACCCATTGATGTCGTATCCTTGAAATTTTAAGATCGTGGTCGATGGACCCCAAGCTACAAAAGCTAGCTGCGCATCAATGCCCTCGACACCCATCAGATGCTCTCGCAACCAAGCGGTGAAAGTAGTATTGTGCATCCGCTGAATAAAGGCTGCATACTTTGTTGGATTTTCGTCCCAGAGAATATTCATGTGCTCCTCGATGTACGGAGCAACTAAGGTTTATTGTTGCAAAACTATGAGGTGCGCTTTACGAAATGTCTCCATGTCCTTGATTACCATCGATCTTTTCCCTAGTGTGTCCTTTCCACCAAGTCTCCCCTCATGATGTGATTCGGACACACCAATCGGCATAAGATCGTTGACAAAGTCAACACATAATTCAATGACCTCCTCTGTTTCGTATCCCTTAGCAATGCATCCTTATGGACGAGAATGATTACGGACATACTTCTTTAGCACAGCGAAGAACCTCTCAAACGGGAACATGTTGTGTAGAAATACTGGGCCCAGTATACGAATCTCTTTGATGAGGTGAACCAATAGATGTGTCATAATATTGAAGAAGGACGGTGGAAATATCATCTCAAAGCTGACAAGACATTGCACCATGTCGTTCTGTAGCTGAACTAAATGGTCTGGATTGATCACCTTCTGAGAAATTGCATTGAGGAATGCACATAGCTTCACAATGACTTTCCGCACATTAACGGGTAGCACACCCCTGAGTACGACGGGAAGCAGCTGTGTCATCAACATATGACAGTCGTGAGACTTGAGGTTTGTGAAATTTTTATCTTCCATATTTATTATTCCCTTAATATTGGAGGAGTAGCCCAACGGAACCTTGATACTGTTCAAGCATTCAAACATGCTTGCCTTATCTTCTTTGCTGAGAGTGAAGCTGGCAGGACGCAAGTACTGGCGTCCGTTGTCTCTCTTTTCTGGATGTAGATCATTCCGTTGTTTCAATCATTTCAGCTCTTGTCGTGCTTCCAGTGTATCTTTTGGCTTCCCATAAGTACCCAGGAAGCTTATCAAGTTCACGCAAATATGTATCCACCTCACACAATTATGGCGCAGATGGTACCACCTTTAGTCCAAGGTGTAATTGATGTTTTTGATGCTTGCACCATCACTTGCCATCACCCTCGTGAAGCACACTTGTCTGGGAGGTCAGTCTTCAGAATCAAATTCGAGGAGTGGCTGTGATTTTCCATGCTAATTCGTGATTATCTTAAAAATTCAATCTGTGGTTTAGATCGTGTGATTCTTTCCATGAAGATACCCAATGATTGAGGGTACGTACCCTCAATCATTGGGTATCTTCATGGAAAGAATCAAACGATCTAAACCACAGATTGAATTTTTAAGATAATCACGAATTAGCATGGAAAATCACAGCCACTCCTCGAATTTGATTCTGAAGACTGACCTCCCAGACAAGTGTGCTTCACGAGGGTGATGGCAAGTGATGGTGCAAGCATCAGAAACATCAATTACACCTTGGACTAAAGGTGGAACCATCAGCGCCATAATTGTGTGAGGTGGATACATTTATCAAGTTCAATCGCGTTACGGACCTCTAAATATTGCCAATAAGGTAGCTCCTAAAAGATAGACTTTTTCTTCCACATCGCGGCACGACCATCCTCGCCAGTCGGAACAGGCTGGCTTCCGTCTCCCTTTCCAAACACCACTTGTAGGTCCTTTAGCATATCAAATACATCTTGTCCACTCCGGTGTCTTGGCTTTGTACGGTGGTCTGCATTCCCGCCAAAATGCGGACATTTTTTCGTAGCTCATGCTTCGTAGGAAGAAATCGACGATGACCCATGTAAACAACCTTCCTACAATGTTTCAAATACATGCTTTCGGTTTCCGCTAAACAGTGAGTGCATGCTTTATATCCTTTGTTTGATTGTCCTGATAGGTTACTTAGTGTAGGCCAGTCATTGATGTTTATGAAAAGCAGTGCTCGAATGTCAAACTGCTCCTGCTTGTCCTCATCCCACATGCTAACACCTTCTTCATTCCATAGCGGCAAAAGTTCATCAACCAATGGTCTTAGGTAGACATCAATGTCGTTGCTAGGTTGCTTTGGCCCTTGAATAAGCACTGACATCGTAATGAACTTTCGCTTCATGCAGAGCCAAGGGGGTAGGTTGTAGATACACAAAGTCATAGGCCAAGTGCTATGACTACTGCTCATTTCACCAAAAGGGTTCATGCCATCAGTACTTAAACCAAGCCTCACATTCCTCGCATCAGCATCAAACTCTGGGAATGCTTTGTCGATGTTCCTCCACTGGGATCCATCAGCAGGGTGTCTCAACATGCCATCCTGCTTACGTTCTTCTTTGTGCCATCGCATTAGTTTGGCATGCTCTTTGTTCCTGAACAAACGCTTCAGACGGGGTATCAGAGGAAAATACCACATCACCTTCGCAGCAATTTTTTTCTTACAACGCTCCCCCACAACCTCACCAGGGTCATCCCGCCTTATCTTGTATCGTGCGCAACTGCAAACTGGACAACAATCCAAGTGTTCGTATTGTCCGCGATAGAGGATACAGTCATTTGGACACGCATGTATCTTCTGCACCTCCAAACCGAGAGGGCAAACAACCCGTTTTGCTTCATACGTTGCCGATGGCAATTCGTTACCCTTGGGCAGAATCTTCTTTACGAGTTTCAGCAGCTCATCGAAACCCTTATCAGTAACGCCATTTGCTGCCTTCCACTGCAGAAATTCAAGTGTACTACCCAACTTCGTAAGCCCCTCTTTGCAATCTGGGTACAAGTCAGTTTTGTGGTCCCGCAACATGCGTTGTATCTTTTTCAGTTCCTTATCATTGCCCAAGTCTTTCTCAGCATCACACAACATTTGCCCAAGTCCATCATTAGGGTCATCTTCCTGAGCATCATCTTCCTGAGCAGCATCTTCATGATCGGCATCACCCACTGCAGCATCTGCAAAGGCCCCGTAGTATTCAACCAATACCGGAATGTCGTTATCCACCTCGTCTTCTTCATCTTCATCCATTAGAATTCCTCTTTCACCATGCTTCGTCCAAACAGAATAATTGATCATGAAACCGTGCCTCATCAAATGCACCTGAAGAGCTCCTCTTTGTTTGTACGATTGAATATTTTGACAATTAGTGCATGGGCAGAACATGAAACTTGACGGCGTCCTGTTGGCCTCGGCGACATCGAGAAACCCCTTCAGGCCATCACGAAACGCCGTATCGTGATTGTACCCGTACATCCATTGCCTATTCATCTACATTAGTAACCAATAACAATTATTTGTATAATTTAATATATAATATAATACAAAGGTAATATATAAGACAATACAAATTTAATATATAAATAACTAATAAATACAATACATAAGCTCCATTTCTAAACATATAATAGATTACAAAGTTAATACATAAGACAATACAAACTAAACACATTTCTAAAACTATAATTAATTTATTCATTTTCTAAAATCAAATATACTTCCATTAAAAAATAATTAAATATTCCAACTTTAAATAATTAACTAATAAATACAATACATAAGCTCTCACTCTCCACTATGAACACAAGCTCTCTCTCTCCACCACGAACACAAGCTCTCTCTCTCCATTTTGATTCACAAATTTCTCTATTTCTAAAGCATATAAACAATACAAGCTAATAAAGAACATAAGAGAATGAAAGAATATACCTTGTAGTGCCCCTTGGATGAGTGACATCTTCACAAATTTTGAAAAAAAAATTGGCAGCACCTCCCCTGTCCCGAGCACAACATGAACACAGCTCCAAGTGTTGATGCTGGCTCGGGCGAGGGGAGGGAAGGAATTATATACGAGT
Organism: Echinochloa phyllopogon; assembly: GCA_033239725.1. NCBI lineage: Eukaryota > Viridiplantae > Streptophyta > Magnoliopsida > Poales > Poaceae > Echinochloa > Echinochloa phyllopogon. The sequence goes on along the minus strand of BTCW01000016.1, from coordinate 7,720,612 downwards.
ACATTAGCACCGGGTCTTGCGACGACCCGGTGCTATTGCTCTCACATTGGCACCGGTTGCAGCCAGCAACCGGTGCTAAAGGGCCTTGGGCACATTAGCACCGGTTGCTGGCTACAACCGGTGCGAATGTGAGCACATTAGCACCGGGTCGTCGGAAGACCCGGTGCTAATGTGCTCACCCTGCCATCCCTGCTCGCCGCCCCCGCTCATAGCCGTTGGACCCGGTGCTGATGCACCCTTAGCACCGGGTCCAAAATGTGTCGTGGCCTATGAGGGGGCGGATGTGAGGTTCTCTGATAGTGAACTTTGTGTAGTATTGTTTGTATAATTGTCAATTCTATTCGGGGAGGACATTTGTCCATCTGGTCCATTCATATGTATTCTTCCCAAGTTAAATATATTTACCTTCAAAAACCCTGCGATTTCTTTCCATAAGTTCTAAGCAGTGTACATGAGGACGGTTGCGGTGGAACGCTGCTGTTTCTTTGTGAGGTGTTCCAAAGAAGCTGTACGTCCACCAAACCTCTATCTCGTGATCATCATTGGTTGGTATCTTCACCTGACCACCAGTCCAATTACTGACTAAGAACCACACTTCTCTATCATAACAACAGGTCGAACAAAGATAAGCAATTTATTCTAGGCTTGATTGCAAAACAAACATGTGTGAGGAGGACATCTCCCATGATATTTCATTGACAAATGTTGAACAAGATTCTTGGCCTCACAACTACACTTTTGAGAGATCAGTTACTCGGGCCAAAGCGAAACTACTTCAACATGAAGTGAATCGTTTCCTTAATGACTGTGAACATGGCTCTATTAAGAATTGTGTACTACCTAATAGAGTTACATTACTTGTTCTCATGTTTGAAGCACAGGTGTAGGCCGTGGTGGCCACATGACACCCAAAGAGAGCAAGTTGAAGTCAATGGGGCTGATGCACGGATTTTGTCCTTCAACTTTTGGATGAAATCTGCAACATTCTAGGAGAGATTATATATGGATGGAAATATTATGAAGGTCTACTTTCAAATGCAACAATCAACACATCCATTGGAGCTCTGTGGATAGAGTTATGGCCATTTAACTGAAAACTGCTCTAGACCTACGAGTTTTCGGACTGGACTTGCTTGGAAGGCTCCCAGCCAACTATGAGGGTTTTCCTATTATAAATAATCTTTGTACTTCTCGTGGAAACTGCTCTAGACCTACGAGTTTTCCTATTATTGTCGGTGTGGTGATTTTTTTCTCCCGTTGCAACCCTCGGGCATATTTGCTGGTCCTATAAAATTTTCATAATAATATTTGTATAAATTTTTTTATAAAGTTTATTTGACCACCTCGAACTATCTGCAATGTCTAATTTACATCCCTATAAGTTGAGGTGGTACCACGTAGGACGAGTGACGTGGTGCCACGTCACCCAAAACCGTCTTGTATATCCCATGTGGTGGAAAAACAAATGGTTTTCTTACCTTAGGGAGCACAAATATCCAATCTATACATTTGGGATGAAATCCAAACATTTGTGTTTGTTGAGGCAGGTATATTGGACTTTTCCCTTGAGACAAGTCATTGCTGAATTCTCACACTTTCATTCCACAACGGCTGGACCTCACCGGTATGGCCCATTGACCAGAAATCGGCCGGCCTATTGGTGCTACTCTGGATATATAACTGTTGTCACAATTATGGGCCGAGAGCTGTTCAATGGGCAAAATAATTTAGACCTTTTTGTAATTGAGATAAGCACTGTGATGGGCTCTTTGTTACGTTATCTAGCAGCTAGGGCTTTAAGCCCAAGAATTGTGCCTGTCCTTGCTAGAGAGCTTAAGCTAGTTCAGTGCCAACATAGGCACAAAAGTAGTGCTTGTTAGTGTAGCTTTGAGAATTTTACTCGATCTATTTCCTAAATTTCTAATCCAATTACTTTATATCCATCATGTCTAATTTAGTCAGAACTATTCGTACAAATAATATATGTCGAAGTCAGGTAGAGAGCCAATAGGGTGTATGTGCTCAAGGGTTCGGCATGTCGTGCATTTGGTCCTCTACGCCGTCTGGTAACTGGATTCATACATCGTGACATTCTTGGTAAGAATTTCATCACAATAAAGAACCCTTTGTATAACTTAATATATTCAGATTGATATATCCTTTCGAAGAATACCATCATTTATTAGAGAATAATTAAGATAAGTAATTCATCGATTTTTATTGTATTGTTTTTATTTAAGGATGTCTACACAAGTTACACGGATGTATGGTTTTTTGAATTGTTCACTCAAAGAAACTTTAGCTAACTTTACATTATGCATGCATGGACAGATTGTTGAGTTTGGAATTCAAAATGATTTACATTGTTTGTTCTGGGTTCCATTAGAAGTTACCGTCCACACTTAAAAAAAAGAGTTGAAACCCCTCCCTGTACTAATCTAATTAAGTGTTTTTTCATTTTGTATTCAACACGATTTCATGATTAACCCTATTTAAAATAATTGACGTGACTTGTAATTATTGTCGGTGTGCTGATTTTTTTCTCCCGTTGCAACGCACGGACATATTTGCTAGTCCTATGAAATTTTCATAATAATATTTGTATAAATTTTTCTATAAAGTCCATTTGACCACCTCGAACTATCTGCAATGTCTAATTTACATCCCTATAAGTTGAGGTGGTACCACGTAGGACGAGTGACGTGGCGCCACGTCACCCAAAACCGTCTTGTATATCCCATGTGGTGGAAAAACAAATGGTTTTCTTACCTTAGGGAGCACAAATATCCAATCTATACATTTGGGATGAAATCCAAACATTTGTGTTTGTTGAGGCAGGTATATTGGACTTTTCCCTTGAGACAAGTCATTGCTGAATTCTCACACTTTCATTCCACAACGGCTGGACCTCACCGGTATGGCCCATTGACCAGAAATCGGCCGGCCTATTCATGCTACTCTGCATATATAGCTGTTGTCACAATTATGGGCCGAGTGCTATTCAATGGGCAAAATAATTTAGACCTTTTTGTAATTGAGATAAGCACTGTGCTGGGCTCTTTTTTACGTTATCTAGCAGCTAGGGCTTTAAGCCCAAGAATTGTGCATGTCCTTGCTAGAGAGCTTAAGCAAGTACAGTGCCAACATAGGCACAAAGGCAGTGCGTGTTAGTGTAGCTTTGGGAATTTTACTCGATCTATTTCCTAAATTTCTAATCCAATTACTTTATATCCATCATGTCTAATTTAGTCAGAACTATTCGTACAACATTTTCTACATTACATGTCTAATATAGTATTACAATTTGCTATTTTTATTTTCATATAAAAATGAGCATGTCCCTGCTAGAGAGCATCAATGTCTCGTGACATTTGCTCATGATATAGCCCAATGAAACTTTCCATTGAAAGTAGATTAGAATTGATATGATTTTCATTTCAAAAGATAAATTTAAATGACTTTCTCACGTTACTATAGAAACGGCCTGCAATGTTGGTTAAAAAAAACAGCACTACCCGTTTTCTGTTTATGTACCATGCCAAATTGAGTGCACAATCAGTTGCATTATTTTTTAAACCGTTTGTATGGTTCCGAGTAAACACCATCGATTGTTTGTAGGAGTCTGTTTGTCATACTGTTACTGTGTAGACTATCAATCAATACCAAGCCAAACAGAATCGGCTGTTGATTTTTCATGATAATAAATGAATATTCGAATGTCTTTTTTATTAGATCTGACGTGGAAATATTTTTCACAGTATGAAAGTATTGCAATCTGCTATTTATTTTCATATAAAAATGTTGGGAACAGAGCATGATATTGGAGACCTTATTATGTCCATACTATAGTACATTTCAAATAGGAGTAATAATTATCTCAGCAAATCACATATAAATTATAGGAGAAAATTCACGAAATAGCACCAGTTTGTGCTGGTGCTCAGGACACAGAACCCGTCCTATGCTTATCCAGAGAATAGCATCACAAGCAGCACATGCATTCACGAAACAGCACTACTCTTTATTTTCCCTTGTTTTCAGTTGTTTTCTTTCCCTCCTACCAGCATAAAAAGACCAACTTGCCGTTTTCTTTCTCCACTTCCTCCTCCTTCAAATCCATCGTTCTGCTTTGAGCTTGACCAGATCCTAGACATGCAATTGATGTTCCATGTGCAGCCGCTACTGATATGTACATAACCAGGCAACTATTTGTTTTTCATTTTTGCCGAATGAAAACGCCCAACACGAACAACTGCACGTATTCTTTTCTTTTTACTACCTATACTGGCGGCAACATGGTTCGGCAACCACAATTGAGGCCTATCTGCAACCGCTCAAGGGGCACAACTTGGCAATTCTTAGAGTTTAGGGTTTTAGAGTTGGGGTTTAGGGTTTTAGAGTTGGGGTTTAGGGTTTTAGGGGTTTAGAGTTAGTGTTTAGGGTTTTAGGGTTTAGTCATTTGAGGTTTTGGAATTTAGTGTTTTAGGGTTTAAGGTTTTACAGTTTACTCCCTCTGTCCCACGAAGAATTTAATTATAATATTTTTCAGACAGATTAGTGTTGTTGGCCAAAAACCATACTACCCTTAATAACAATTTCAATCCCACAAATTTAGGCACGGAGGTTGTTAGTGCATGCAGATAACTAGTATTTTAAGAAATAAGACAATTACTGGTAGAATTGCACTCTTTTATGAGATTTCTTTTGAATCTCAGAATTGTACTCTTTATGTGACGGAGGGAGTAGGATTTTATGTTTTTAGGTCCAAGTTTTCTATGCCATCTTATTATATGTTTCTATGCCATTTGATTAGCTACTTGAAATACAGCAGGGGCAATTTGGTCTATTTGTAAGTGACAAAAGAGGCCAGCATCAAATAAAACAGTGAAAAAAATAGATGGATTTAGAGAATGGCACTGGTATCCTCGTGTAAATCCCTAAATAGCACTCCATCTTTTTCATCGTGTCTTCCACGTTGCTGAACTAAACATGAGAAAAAATTCAGAAAACATGATGAATGTTTTCATGTATTCTGAAATTGATTTCATCAACGGTGGAATAATTTGTTCATCAGTTTCCATGCCAAACATGAGAAAAATTTCATCATGAGAAAACATGATGAGCCAAACATGAGAAAAATTTCATCATGTATTCCCAAATTGATTTGCTAGGAAACTGAGGACAAGTTTGCAGGGCATGTCACAATCGACGAATGTCCTGCCGTGGCCGGCAATGGCACGTCATCAATTGTGACATGTTAAATTATTGCGTTTACCGTTGGAAACATCAGTCTCCGTAAGCACAGCCAGTGTATTGTGTTAAATTCGTTGGATGCTTGAGATTGTTACACGTGTTAATAAGAGATTGAATGTACTCTGGTTAGGAATTTTCCTGGAATCTAAGAATGCTGATCATTGAACCGACGACACTGACATGCAAGTAGATATCAAACAGGCTGTGAATGTCAAAGTCTAATGACCAATTCTCTCCACACAGAAAGACTGGCTAATAATGTATGGCGCATACATAGCACCCAAAATTTCACAATTAAACAAGTTGGTTTATTTGGCTTGATGCAGTGTCCTGTCCATTTGGCAATTCTTGGAGAACAACCGTCAAGATTTGGGGCAAAAAGTTGGAATCGATGTCCCATGCATTGGATCTGTCCCTGCAGACCTCTGCCCATTGCTCGAGGTCCGAAGGTAGCTGATTTAATAGAGCAACTTAAGGAATCATGAGGATTTAACAAATATTATTGTGACATATACACATTCTTGAAAATTTTCAATGGATGCTATTTTCATCTCTGTGTAGGAAAATGTTGCATTAACCTTACATATCCTTACACCAGGAGGTTTCAATTCGAATTTCTTCTGTGGCGAGTGATGGATATCCCGTCGTACGTGACAGCCAGTGGCAGAATCAATGATTGTGACAAGGGAGAAGTTTTTTGCATTGCAATTATCGGTCAATCAAAGCGGTATGTTCGTCCGTAGCTTGAATCGTCACACGTGAAGATGACAGTGAGCTTTGTAGAAAGAGATTATGATGCATCCTCCAATTTGGAATATGGTACGGATCTGGATGATGGGATTATCGAAGAGTAGGTACGTGTGCAGTGGAGGATTTGGATGAAATAATTTTGTTACATGCAAACCGAGATACAACGAGTATTTTCAGAACAAGAAACGAAACGAAGAACACGCTGCCCAGAAGATACCGGCCTATTCTACATAAACAACTGCTGCAGCGTCCTGTTGCGGCTGTTGTGTACTTCCTTCTCTCCGTTTATCTCCTCTAGTGACTTCCCATTCGTATCGGGCAAGAAGAGAGTAAACACATACTGTATACGTGTATCATCTAAATGTTGCTATGTCACATGGAGCCTGTTCTGAAAATAAATATAACGGCCGATGAGTATTAATTTTAATGTAATCACACATTGTTACATACTCGTATACGCATAAAACATGAGTATTAATTTAGAGGACAACGAATGAAGAAAGATCAGCAAGCTAGTACCACACATTGCCAAAAAAAGGAGGTAGCACCACATCTAACCTAGTATGTTGATCAGAAACTCGACTAAACAGGCACCACATGTATGTAGTCCGCCGAAGCAACTGCTGCATCGCCCTGTTGCGGCTGTTGTACGTCCATCTCCCCGGTGATCTCCTCTAGTGACTTCCCTTTCGTCTCCGGCAAGAGGAGAGTAAACACAAGGCCGACTAGGTTGCAGCCAACAAGCCCGAACGTTCTTGGCACGTGATTTTCCGAGTACCTGAAGACAAACACTCCGACGATGGCGCCGATCTTCCCGAAAGCCCCAGCAATGCCATGGCATGTGGAACGTAGCCGTGCTGGGAAGATCTCCGCGGGAATTATAAAAGTCGTGGTGTTGGGACCAAAATTGGCAAAGAAGGTGGTCATGCCATATATGACAGCGAAGCTGTACTTGTTCTTGTGTTTAGTCCAGTGGTGATCATAGGGGGCAGCGAGGCAGATTATGAAGACTGACATCATGGTGAAGCCGAGCAGCTGAATCCTGACACGGCAGGTGCGGTCGACGAACGCGACGGTGATGAAGTACCCGGGCAACGTACCGCAGAGCGCGATGGCCGTGTGCAGCGCGGTGGTTTTGATCATCCGCTTGAACGGGTTGGCTGCTGCTATGTTCTCCAGTTCCGGAAGCAGCCCGACGCTGGTGAAGATGTCTTTCATGAACAGGTTCAGCGAGTAGAAGGTGATGTCGACAGCGAGCCAGCACACGCTTGTGCCGAGGAGGTGGATGCCATGGAACCGGAGGAACTCTGATGAGAAGAGACCGTACTGGTCTCGGCTGGCGACCTCGTTGACAGCTTCGTTCTCCGGGACAATGTCCACGTTGAGGACCGAGGACATGTCCGAGGCTGCCTTCTTCGCGTCCATGGCGACGAGGGCCGTGTACCTCGCCGTGTCGGGCATCTTCATGCGCCAGTAGTATGTGAGGGTTGCCGGAACGGCGCCGAACATGAGAACAATTCGCCAGACGAAGTCGGCGTTGGATGCAGTGCTGTTCAGAAAGGCCGCTGACACCACCATTCCAACGATCCCGGCGACAAGATTGCCAAAACCCTGCGAGTTCATACATCGGTCGGTCCAAATTATATATCTGAAAGCATCGTCAGCTATGTCAACAATCAGCTATATATACTCACCTGCATGGCGAAAACAGCGGCGATGAAGGCGCCCCGTCTCCTCTTGTTGGCGTACTCCGACATGATGGTCGCCGAGAGCGGGTAGTCGCCGCCAATGCTGACGCCGAGCCAGAAACGGAAGAAGCAGAGCACAGTGACCACGTTCTTCCCGAGACGCTTGCTGAAGGAGAGGCCGGATGCGAGGGAGGTGACCACCATGAGGACGAGCGTGACGCCATAGATGCGCTTGCGGCCCATCTTGTCGCCGAGCCAGCCGAAGACGAGTTGCCCCGTGTAACGGTAAAAAAAAACAGAAAAGAAAAAAAATGAAAATCCCGCCGTGGACCCCACCTGTCAGCACCTCCCCCGTTCGCCTCGGTTCCCCGCTCGCGCGCCCATTGGGCGCCATGGGTGGCCGCGCGCCACGTCGCCGCCGTCGACCGGCCTCACGCCCGGCATCCCGAGCCTCGGCCTCGCACGCTCGCCCTCCCTCTCTCTATTTAGCCCGAGCCCCGGCTCCTCAAACCCTAGCCACCCCCGTCTACTCCTCCCTCCATTGTTGCCGCCACCCGAAGCTCCACCGGCCGCTGTCGTTCGTCGCCTCTGGTGAGCGCCGCCGCCTTTCCTCGCGCGCCTCGCACGTTCCCCCACCTCCTCTTGCTTCGCTGGCCATCACCACCCTCTCTTTCGCTTCGTGTAGCCCCGCCGCCGACGAGCCCCTCCGCCGACCGCCGCCGCTCATCGTCGACTACCGTGCCGCCTTCAATCCTCGCCGTGACCTACTCCGGTGAGCTTGCCTATCCCTAGGACGCGCCATGCTCTCCTCTTCGCTGCCGCTCCGGCTTCTCCTCCGCCGGCGCCGCTTCGCCGACGCCGCGCGTCGCGCCATGGCCGCGCCGTGCGCGCTCCGCAGCCATGGGCTGGCTGGGCCGCGTTCCCCCGCGCTGCTGGGCCATAGGCCATCACCCATGGGCCGCTGCTGGGCCGAATCTAGTCCTCGGGCCGAATGCGTGCTGGGCTGTTCATGTGTTTATATATATTTGTGTATGCAGATTCTTGTATGATTTTTAATAAATCTTATAAAGCTCCAAAAATCGTGATTCTTGTTTTGTTGGATTCCAGTGATCTTTCTCTACTATCTAAAAATATGAAACCACTGTGCTACTGTTGTACTTTTTGAGTTATAGATTTAATTTCTCTAGGGATGAAAAATGCTCAATAAATTGTATGTTGCTCACAAAATTGCAGATCCAACTTTGTTAGATTCCTTGACTCATGCCCTATCCAGATCTATAGCTCAAGTTCACTGTTTGCACCATTTATCTTCTGTTATAGCTGTATCTATTTCTCTAGGGCGGGAACTTGTTGTATTTATCATAAATTGTAGAAAGATGATAAAATAGTAAATCCAACCTGTTAATCTTCCCTCACTGTCTAGTTTATGAAAAAAATAGGTTTCTCCTCTGTTTAGACATGTTTCTTGATTTATGTGCTTTAGGGTTGCTTATTGTAACCAAAATTACTACTATTAAATGGAAATAGATTTTATGATAAGTCTAACTCCACCCTTTGATTCTGTAAGTCCTATGTTAGAATAAATTATCTTCATAATATTTCTGTTATGTATGTTTTTATTTGAGCAATATCTTGATAGCTAGTCTTATATGCCTAGTTAATGGTGTTTCCTAGTGCTTGCTCGATTAATGTATTCCCTTGCTTTATCATGATTGTGTTGTTTACTTGATGTATTCCCATAAGCATTTTCATTTGCATCATTCCTAATGCATGCATACATTCATACATTCTAGAGAGCGAAACACCGGAGAGCGAATCCGTTGAGCCCGTGTTTGAGCCCGGTGTTGAAGTGGCCGTCGAACCGGAGGATAACCAAGGCAAGCCGCTAAGCATCTTCCAAACCCTCTTTTACAATATAAATTGTTATTATGCTATATGTATGGGTTGCATGTGGTTATCTATCTAATTACGTATTTTGGGTAGCACCTATGTCTTGATGCATTTTACCTTCCTTGAATTTCCTACCGATACCTTGTCACTCATTTAGTTGGGTTGATGTAATTTAATTGTTAATTGCTTAGCCATGCTTAGAGTTAGAGAAGGTTTACTTTGGTCAAGGGAATGGAGTCATAGGTCAATAATGTCAATACTAGAATGGGATCATTTCATATGGTTGGTTAATGATGGAACATGGTGTTGAAGTTGGTTGCGAGACTTGGGCGGAATGATACTTGGGCGGAATGATAGGGTCACGAGAAAGGAGTCTCGGTGACATAGACCGCTTGAGTCAACTAAGGCCCGTCCGTGGGTGACCTTGTTTTGAGCATCTTTCCGTCCTACCACATATCCAACATAATGGTAAGGATGAGCCCGTTAACTTAGTTGTCTTGTTCGTTTGGGGCACGGTCCGAGATGTGTGGCCGTGGGCTATGTAGAGGGACCTAGGGGTGTCCCTGGTGGACCTAGTTTTGCCTCCGCACAAGCTAGGCGTGTCTCAAAAGTTTGGGGCTCTTTGGGAAGGGTTGTCATGAGTACCCCCTTGTCCACCATTAGCGGGGTGGGTGAGCCGCATGGTCCTCGTGTCGTGTGGATAAAAAGAGTACACCCTTGCAAGGTTAAATCAATTCGAATTGCCACGCTCTCAGTTATGAGCAAGCTCAAATCAATGAATTCTTCGCTATGTTATCGTTTGGTTTATATTACATGTTCCCATGTTCATGCTCTATGCTTATATGATGTTGCTTATGTTAAAATACTAAAACCTATGGTGAGTTTGGGCAAGATTAATAAAATATGCTAGCTGTCCATAGGGTGTTGTCTCACTTGCTAATGGTCAAAAACTAAGGTTAGGTTGAGATATACCTTTTTGAAAATTTTACTTAACCATTAAAGCCTCATTCCTTGCTACATCTATATGCATATTCCTTGGTTATTATTGCGTAAGTCTTGCGAGTATTACTCATGGTGCTACGGTTACCAAAGTTGCAGGTGAGCTCGAGATGGTGTTCGGTCACTTCTACCCCGCCGACCCTAGTGTTGGCGATGAGTAGAAAAGTGGTTGTGCTCGCTTGATGGTGTTCTTGGGCCACGACACCATTGAATGTCCATTTTTTCCGCTGCGTGTTGGCGGTCGTTACAGACCGATTTCCGACCTCCAACCGAGTATAAAACAAACACAATGGGGACACACACCATAAGCTATAGGGCTTATCACTGACTATTTCCACAAGTTTTGGTGATTGTCCTCTGTGCAGGTACAAAATGGAGAAACACGTGCTATAAGGGTCAGAAATGACCGTTTCGGCCGAACGACTCCGTTCGGCCGGTTGCCCCCCTAGTTGGGCAAGACTTGTGGACCACGACCACACCACTTTGGGCCGGCTCAACCCATATCCAGAAGACCGGTGGCCCATATCCAACCCGACGGAGCCCACGAGTCCACCGGAGGCCCTCCAGGCCAGCCCAAGACGCGAACCGACCTGCCAACCGACCTCAGGAGCTGGACTAGCACGTGTGCAAAGCAGAGGCGGTGCAGTACTGGGCCGGGCCCACTTCGGCCGAAGTGGCCTGTTTGGCCGAAGGCAGGAACCGCCTCCAGGGTGCAATCCTGGCCTTTGGCTGCTGAGGACCGGGGAGTTCGACCGAACCGGGATTTTCGCCCGAACGGCCCGGCACCGCCTCCCAGCTGCCTTGGCTGCTACTCTGCCTCCACCGTCCTTCCTTGCTATAATAGAGGCCCGGTTTCACCTGCAAAAGACACAACACAAGAGTAGAGTGCAGGCGAAGCACTATTAGTTCTCCACTTGTATCAGTAGAGATAGGGAGAGAGGAGAGGTGAGCGTCCCGGAGAGGAGCCGAAGTGTCGGCCTCTCTTCCCGCTGTACCTCTACGGATGCGACTTCACTTCGAGTAACATTCGGGTCCTGTCTGGTAACTCTTGTATCTCTCTCCGATTAATTGAGCATTCAGTTCTTACTTTTATATGCTTGTTGGTTCTTCGTTCAATGCTTAGTTGATTGGTATAACTGTATACTGGTTGCTTAGCTTGGGTGCTTATCTTTCTATAGGAGATAAGTATTAGTTGACTAGTGTAGGCGTGGTGCCTATACTTGAGACTAACTTAGTTTATTCCCGTCGCAACGGAGGTGGTAGCCGTAAGATGGTGACAGCCCTTCCGGTCTTTGTAGTCCATCACGTTAGTTCCGGTCCGTAGGTTTCCCTAGTTGGGAAATAGTGGCACCCCTTCTCATCCCTTTCTGTGTGTCCACTGGTTCCCTTGTCCCGAAGCAAGTATCTATCTGTATCCTCTGATCTGCTCGATCAATCAGTAGAATACCTCTACCAGACTCGTACCCTATCTACCCTCCTATCACTCCTCTCCTCTCTTTGTTGTTGTCATCTACCTCATCCATACCATTCACTCCATTCCATCTACCTAGGACAACTTAGTTTAGAATTAGTCCACTTCTCGTTCTCCGTGGAAATCGATACCTTGGAATACTCCCGGGTGAAAGCTACATCGGTATCCGTCCGCTTGCGGATTTATCTGTAGGCTGTAAGGAGTGCCAACAAGCTTTCTGGCGCCGTTCCCGGGGAATGGTAGCTGTTCTGATTCCGAACCCAAGTTGTCCGTGTATCCCACCACCATCCACCATATGGATTCCACCCCCACCTTACGCCAACACTCGGCTCCAAAGGGCGATTATTTGGAGCCTCCACCATCATCACATCCCATATCCACACCCGGCTATGAGCTATGTCCCGGCTTCATAGCCATGGTTCGTGAGCAATCGTTCTCAGGAACGAAGGCCGAGAGTCCATACGCGCATTTGCGCGAGTTTGAGCAACTCTGCTCATGCCTGACCATTGCGGGCATGACACAAGAGACACTCAAATGGAAGCTATTCCCATTTTCACTAGCGGGAGGAGCAAAGAAATGGTACTCTCTGGCTGTCAGTACTATGGACGGGAGCTGGGAAGTTCTTAAGGAAAAATTCTGCCTAAACTTCTTCCCAGTCTCCAAGGTAGCCAGTCTCCGAGCGGAAATCATTAACTTTAAGCAATTAAAGGGAGAATCGTTAGGAGCTGCCTGGGCTCGTTTCAAGCAAATACTGGCCTCAGGACCGGACCCAAGCCTACCAGAACCTATTGTTTTACAACACTTCAGCCTTGGCCTCTGTCCCGTAACCACCACTTTCTTGGACTCTGCTTCTAGAGGGTCGTTCTTTCATTTGGTCCCTAGTGAAGTGAGGGTAGTCCTGGACCGTATCCTTGACAACACCCCCTACACTGGAATCTATGATGAACTCCCCGATGAAGAAGAGAAGCAGCCTAAACCTGAACCTAAAGAGCCAATACCAGTCCAATCCAAATCCATTAGCTCTTCTAGTCCATCAGAACCTAAAGCTCATTTCGAACCACAACCATATTCTAGCCCAGACCATTATGATTCACTCTACACCACTCTTTATGATTTTGACGATGATCTATTCGAAGACATCGGGAGTGCAACAACGATGTGTAGAGCAAAAGGATCGGGCCCCCGACAAAGAAGAATTGGAATACCAGCGGGAGTACCTGGGACGTCTCTCTGCTATCATGAGTCGGGAGTGGCTAGATGAGGCCGAAGCCTCGACCGAGGTGGTCAAGATGCCCAGAAAAACCAAAAGGATATTCTGTGAGATCATGGGCCTTGACCGAGAAATTAGGTACGACCCGAGCCTCGGAATCAACATAATCTCTAGCTCTTTGGTGTGAACCTAATTCCCTGATAACTCATGGCCGTTTTCTCAAAAACGACTTAAGTTTACTTCAGGAAGAATCCTGGACTGTTTGGGGATCTTACGGGTCACACCCGTTAAGGTCAACGATCCTGAACTCTTCATGGATTTTCACATCTTTGACCTACCTAGCACTACCACACATCCCATCTTCATAGGCAGGCCAATCTTGAAGATTCTGGAAAAAGCACCAATAAACCAGCTAGTAGAGCTTAGGATCGGTAAAGAACTTATCCCTGTCTCCTATGTCCAATCTTTGAATACTCCAATAGAGGCAGACCCCGATCTTGACCCGTTAGAGGAAGTCAGGTCAGCTTCTTTGCTAGACCTCGAGCAACCTATTCAAGAAGAGGATATTCCATTCTTTACGGAGGAGGAGGAAACTCATCCTCCGATTGAGCTTGAAACAAACGAAACTCCAAAACCATCTCCAATCGAGCTCAAACCTCTTCCGCCTGGACTTAGGTATGCTTTCCTCTTTGGGGATAAGCAAACTCCAGTGATTATTAGTGATAAACTCTCCGAGGTAGAAACCCAGCAACTCATCACTATCCTGGAGAAAAATCGATCGGTCTTAGGATACTCTCTCCAAGACCTGAAAGGGATTAGCCCAAATCTTTGCACTCATCGCATCCCGATCAATTCTGAAGCAACACCGTCTCGGGAGCCTCAACGACGGTTAAACAATGCCATGAGAGAGGTCGTGAAAAAGGAAGTTCTCAAACTCCTTCACGCGGGGATCATCTACCCTGTCCCCAATAGTGAATGGGTTAGTCCCGTTCAAGTCGTTCCTAAGAAGGGAGGAATGACGGTAGTGCGCAATGACAAAAATGAGCTCATCCCTCAGCACACTGTTACTGGTTGGCGTATGTGCATCGACTATCGTCGACTCAATAAGGCCACCAAGAAAGACCATTTCCCCCTTCCGTTCATAGATGAAATGCTTGAACGGTTAGCCAAACACTCTTTCTTCTGCTTCCTTGACGGTTACTCTGGGTACCACCAAATTCCTATCCACCGAGAAGACCAGAGTAAAACCACGTTCACATGCCCCTATGGGATGTACGTCTACCGGCGAATGTCTTTCGCGCTATGTAACGCACCTGCCTCTTTTCAATGTTGCATGATATCTATCTTCTCCGATATGATTGAGGAGATTATGGAAGTGTTCATGGACGATTTCTCAGTTTACGGAAAGACCTTTATCGAATGTCTAAAAAATCTGGACAAGGTCCTCAAGAGGTGTGAAGAGAAACACCTTGTTTTGAACTGGGAAAAGTGCCATTTTATGGTGCGAGAGGGGATTGTCCTAGGACATAGGGTGTCAGAACGTGGGATCGAGGTAGACAAAGCGAAGATAGAAGTGATCGAGCAACTTCCACCTCCCATAAACGTTTAGGGGATCCGCAGCTTCCTTGGCCATGCCGGATTCTATAGACGTTTCATCAAAAACTTCTCCCAGATATCTCGGCCCTTGACCAATCTCTTAGCCAAAGATGCCCCCTTCATTTTCGATGAGGAGTGCTATGCCGCATTTCACACCCTCAAAAAGGCACTCATCTCCGCTCCCATCATCCAGCCTCCCGACTGGAGCATCCCATTCGAAATCATGTGCGATGCGAGCGACTATGCTGTAGGAGCTGTGTTGGGCCAAACTAAGGACAAGAAGCATTATGCTATCTCATATGCTAGCAAAACGCTCACTGGCCCTCAGCTCAACTACGCAACCACGGAGAAGGAGATCTTAGCAGTCGTATTTGCTATAGACAAATTCCGGTCCTACCTAGTCGGGGCCAATGTTATAGTCTATTCAGATCACGCTGCTCTGAAGTACCTTCTGACCAAAAAGGATGCAAAACCGAGACTCGTCCGCTGGATTCTTCTACTCCAAGAATTTGACATTGAGATAAAAGATAAGAAAGGAGTAGAGAACTCAGTGGCTGACCATTTGTCCCGGATACAAGTCCCGTCTGATCTCCCAATCGACGACTACTTACGGGATGACACCCTCCTTAAGGTCACCACTGGTGATCTTGGTATGCCAACATAGTAAACTACATGGTAACGGGTTATGTCCCCCCTGGAGAGAAAAGGAAACGTCTAGCCTATGAGAGCCGACTTCACCTTTGGGACGACCCGTACCTCTTTAGGATTTGTAGCGACGGACTCCTTAGAAGGTGCGTACCCGCACATGAGGCTTATAAAATCCTGGAGAGATGTCACGCAGCCCCGTACGGAGGACACTACGGTGCATTCCGGACCAATGCTAAAGTCTGGCAGTGTGGTTTTTACTGGCCCAACATGTATGAGGATGCGAGAGCATTTGTCATGCGGTGCCCTCGCTGCCAGAAACACGGGAACATCAATACTAGAGACGCAATGCCACTCACTAGCAATCTTCAAGTAGAAATCTTCGATGTCTGGGGGGTAGACTTCATGGGTCCCTTCCCAAACTCCGAGGGTTGTCAATTCATCCTAGTAGCAGTGGATTACGTCTCTAAGTGGGTAGAAGCCTTGCCTTGCTTAGCTGCTGACTCTAAGAACGCGAGACGAATGTTTCATGAGGTTATATTCCCCCGTTTTGGCGTTCCTAGAATAGTCATTAGTGATGGCGGCTCCTACTTCATAGATTCAGCCTTCCGTAAGTATCTCTCAAGTTTGGGGGTGCAGCATAACGTAGCCACACCCTATCACCACCAAACTAGCGGTCAAGCAGAAACTTCCAATAAGCAAATCAAAAACATTCTGCAAAAGACCGTAAATGAGATGGGCAAGCAATGGAAGGATAAACTTCCATATGCACTCTGGGCTTACCGCACGGCCTATAAGACGCCCATAGGCATGACCCCATATCAACTAGTCTATGGCAAAACCTGTCATCTACCTGTAGAAATGGAGTTTAGAGCTCACTGGGCCATTAGGAAGTGGGATATGGACCTTCCAGCTGCCGGCCTCAAACGGAAGATCCAGCTGGCCGAGCTAGATGAGATGAGGGAGAGAGCATACCACAACTCCCGGCTATACAAAGAACGGACCAAGAGATGGCATGATAAGAGAATCAAGGTCAAAACGTTCAAGCCGGGAGACAAGGTTCTCGTCTTCAACTCCCGTGTCAAACTTTTCGGTCATGGGAAATTGAGGAGCAAGTTGGACGGCCCATTCACAATAATCAATGCTGCATCTCATGGGGCCGTCACTTTGCAAAGCGAGGACGGAAACACCTTCAAGGTTAACGGACAGCGGTTGAAGATTTTCCTAGAACCAGAACCTCCGACACTCGACGAATTAGACGTCGTCGAGTTCATAGAACTCTGAACCCCGTCCGTGGAACCCCGACCCGAATCCGTCATTTTCAAATCCTTCTGGGCCAAAACCTCCTGAACCTTGAAAACCTCCTCGATCCGAATCTCCCATGACCAAAACCTCGAACCACGACACAGGCCACGCACCTGGGGGACCAGGGACCTGTTCGGGCGAACAGGCCCAGTTCGGCCAAACCAGCTGGTTCGGGCGAATTGGCCTCCCAGGCCCTAGGGACAGATATGCTCGCCAAGATACATCTGCAGTTAAAGATATCCCGAGAGTCGCGAGGGAATCGTCGGGAAACTCCGTTTTTCCGATCTGAAATCCCTGATAAAAACAGAGACTCTCTGTCGATGTTTCCCATCTCATCTAAGCCAACTCCATCCCATAGAACACAGCCACCATGGCCTCCTTTTCCTCCAAGGGCACATCATCGGCTCAGGGCTCGAGCAGCAGTAGCCGGAACGACAACTCCTCCCGGCAGGAGCACGCCTTCCGCATCTCCGACGTCGACGCAGCGGGAGACGTGCACCGGGGGAGGACGTCGGGATGTAGCCCGGTGAGGCGTGGCAACTCCCCTCACCGCTCAGCACTCAACGAGCTCCTCGCCCCACTAAAAGGGATCAAGAAACTGCCTCGTTCGCCATCACCAAGGCCGAACGAAGGGCAGCTACGCCCAAGGTCAATATCCTCCTCGAGGGTGTCGGATTTGGCGTTGTTGCTGCTCAAGGAGAAGGCCGGGGAGGAGCCGGACTACACGCCGGAAAGCCCACCGCGTTTCGTCATCAAGGGAGAACACATCCCGGGAGGAGGGTACGGAAAAGTCCTCGTCCCGCCGCTCAACCGGAACGAGCTGGGGCTGGCAAACTCATCCCAGTCCTCTCCGCCACGACGCCACCCTAGAGTTCGGTGCCACAGGCAGCCCCCATCCATCAAAGGGCTACCCGGGGACATGGAGTTCTCCGATGAGGAGGACAATGAAGAAGAGGAAGAGAAGCCGCCCACCGTGGAGAGCCTGAAGGAGGAACTGGCACTGGCAAAGCAGAGGATCAACCACCTGGACGAGAAGGTGGCGGAGGGCGAGCTCGCACGCATGGAATGGGAGGACAAGATGGAACTCCTCCGCAAGGCCCTGTTCGCAAAGCTCAAGAGGCTCTTCAAGGCCACGGGACATGAAGATCTCTATGGACCGCCTTCAGAGTAGTGTTCCGCGGTCGTCCCGTTTTTAGATAGAGCACCGTTAGTTTAGTTTGGTTTGCTAGTTGCTTGATTCATTTGTTTAGATCAATGTTTAGGGTGCTCTAAAATTTCCCTTCCAAATATTTGTTTCCAATCTTAGTTCGTTGAATAAATAAAGGTTGAATTGTTTGCAAGAAAGAAGATAAGATTGTCGCTCCGGTCGGTGCATTTGAGCCGACCGGAGAATGCCCTGTCTAACAGAGAGTTGCACGAGTACAGGAACGACACAGGAACGCATGGCACGATGGCCCAGCTGCCCCCTCTCGCGCACCTGCACGTGGGTTTGCACCTTCTTCCCCCTGTTTACTTTCCTGTGTTGTCTCGTTTCGAAAAAAATTGAAAATGCATGCCTCACATAAACGAAACGAACTCGGTCTCTCTTTTATATCATGATTGCTGCCTATTGTTTATTTCAAACTCAGTATCTAGTACTTGTGAATAATTCATCATGATAAGACCCCCCTGACCTAAGTTGTTGATGTTTGTGATATGACTCAATAAAATGAACCACCTGTTCACACCAACATTCGGGAGAATTTAATTTATGAAAAGATGAAAATCCTGCTCTATCCCTTCATCCTGTCCACAAATACCACATATGCTTGAGAGTTTACTCCTGAAACCTGTCATATTCTGTATGAAGTCTTGTTGAAAGTTGTGTTCTTGGAATGGATCACATTGTCTGAGGGCTGTTGCAAGCAAATCTATCATCAGAGTGTAGTGGAAGCCCTCATGCCTTGATGATACCCTGAAAAAAAAGAGAGAAATAAAGGACTCATGAAAGTCCAAAGAAAAAAAAGTCCCAAAAGGGGAAAAGAAAAGAAAAAGGGGTCAAAAAGGCTGAGGAACAACATGAACTCTCTATCGTTAACTTGCAACATGACCAAGGGCAGTGATGAGAAGCTCCAGGAGCCAATCTTTGGCTTGACCAAAATACTCGACATGACAAGGCCACCACCTGAGAGACAAAGAGAAATACACAAGAGAGTGAGTGAAAGGAGAGAACTCCAGAGAGCTGAGTGTCAGGGATGAAGGGAGACGAGCCATTTAATTGCGAAAACTAGAAAACCCCGAATGCAGGATGAGCAAGAGGACCTTGTTGTAAGAGTCGTTCCATTCATCAACCGCCCAAGATCCGGGAAGTAGCCACCACAAATTCACAGGTATGAGAAAGGTTTGAATATTCAATATGCAAGTATTCATGATTATAAAAGAACCCTTACTTTAGTCGTGCTCATGTTTTAAATTCTTTACTCGGGACGAGCAAAGATCTAAGTTTGGGGGAACTTGTTGGCGGTCGATACAGACCGATTTCTGACCTCCAACCGAGTATAAAACAAACACAATGGGGACACACACCATAAGCTATAGGGCTTATCACTGACTATTTCCACAAGTTTTGGTGATTGTCCTCTGTGCAGGTACAAAATGGAGAAACACGTGCTATAAGGGTCAGAAATGACCGTTTCGGCCGAACGACTCCGTTCGGCCGGTTGCCCCCCTAGCTAGGCAAGACTTGTGGACCACGACCACGCCACTCTGGGCCGGCTCAACCCATATCCAGAAGACCGGTGGCCCATATCCAACCCGACGGAGCCCACGAGTCCACCGGAGGCCCTCCAGGCCAGCCCAAGACGCGAACCGACCTGCCAACCGACCTCAGGAGCTGGACTAGCACGTGTGCAAAGCAGAGGCGGTGCAGTACTGGGTCGGGCCCACTTCGGCCGAAGTGGCCTGTTTGGCCGAAGGCAGGAACCGCCTCCAGGGTGCAATCCTGGCCTTTGGCTGCTGAGGCGGTGCATCCCTCGGTTCGGCCGAACCGGGGAGTTCGGCCGAACCAGGATTTTCGCCCGAACGGCCCGGCACCGCCTCCCAGCTGCCTTGGCTGCTACTCTGCCTCTACCGTCCTTCCTTGCTATAATAGAGGCCCGGTTTCACCTGCAAAAGACACAACACAAGAGTAGAGTGCAGGCGAAGCACTGTTAGTTCTCCACTTGTATCAGTAGAGATAGGGAGAGAGGAGAGGTGAGCGTCCCAGAGAGGAGCCGAAGTGTCGGCCCCTCTTCCCGCTGTACCTCTATGGATGCGACTTCACTTCGAGTAACATCCGGGTCCTTTCTGGTAACTCTTGTATCTCTCTCTGATTAATTGAGCATTCAAGTCTTACTTTTATATGCTTATTGGTTCTTCGTTCAATGCTTAGTAGATTGGTATAACTGTATACTGGTTGCTTAGCTTGGGTGCTTATCTTTCTATAGGAGATAAGTATTAGTTGACTAGTGTAGGCATGGTGCCTATACTTGATACTAACTTAGTTTATTCCCGTCGCAACGGAGGTGGTAGCCGTAAGGTGGTGACGGCCCTTCCGGTCTTTGTAGCCCATCACGTTAGTTCCGGTCCGTAGGATTCCCCAGTTGGGAAATAGTGGCACCCCTTCTCATCCCTTTCTGTGTGTCCACCGGTTCCCTTGTCCCGAAGCAAGTATCTATCTGTATCCTCTGATCTGCTCGATCAAGCAGTAGAATACCTCTACCAGACTCGTACCCTCTCTACCCTCCTATCACTCCTCTCCTCTCTTTGTTGTTGTCATCCACCTCATCCATACCATTCACTCCATTCCATCTACCTAGGACAACTTAGTTTAGAATCAGTCCACTTCTCGTTCTCCGTGGAAATCAATACCTTGGAATACTCCCGGGTGAAAGCTACATCGGTATCCGTCCGCTTACGGATTTATCTGTAGGCCGTAAGGAGTGCCAACACTGCGTGTTTTGTGCTCTTTGGGAGAGACCGGAGTTAGGGTTTAGTCACTAAATTCATGATACTCTTGTTTAGGTTAGAAGGCTCAAAACTTGTCAATCGGAGCCCTTTGCTTAAAATTTCATATTTGACTCTCGTTATGTTGAAGATTGTAAGCTTAATCATTGGAGACTTGTAATGTTAAAATTTACCCTTTTTGGTTCATGTGGCGATGAGAAATTTGTAAACGGTATGTGTGCTCGATCTTGGGCATGTTGCGAACACATACTAGGACTACCGGGTTTGCTTTCGCCTTAAGTGAATTTGGCTCGACTACGTGTCCTCTAGATGTGGGTTAACACTTGGCACGTTGAAAGACAAGCACGTGTTAGCTCTCATCTTATGGGAACGTTCGGCGATTCATTTAAATCGAGTGCAAATCGGACGGTTCTTTACACCCCGGGATGGCGCCGCACAGGGCGATCCCATTGATGGCGGCGGAGACACCGCGAGGTGTGTGTCCCTGATAGTACTGGTAGCCGATGAGGTCTGTGACGAGGGAGATGGTGAAGAAGTCATAGGCGTCTGTGAAGAAGCCCATGTCGGAGATTACGATCGCTGTCACACCCTAAAATTTCAAATTTTAGGATGTGAATAGTTAGCCTAATTAACACAATAATTTTCTCAAATTTCTAAAATTGTCTCAAGCATTATATAATTTATAGGGAATTTAGTATAGGAAAATTTTGTTTTCCAAATTAAATTTAATTAAATATAGGAGATGGTAATGTGTGCAAGTATTCAAAAATTTCGTTTAGAAGCCAGTGGGAATTTTCTAGATTTTTCTAGAAAGTATTCCTATTTTTCCCAGCGCAAATCCCAATTTTTGGGAGGTGCTAACAATCTTTTTCATGAGCTTCAAATACATTATTTGGGTTCCTCATGTCCAACTCTATATCTGAGATTTTTCCTGAGATTTTTGGAATTTTCAGAGTATTTTTCGTGGCTCAAATGATTTATCTGGAATATTCCGGATTAATCTTTGCACGGGAAAATAACATTCTGGAAAAAAAAGAGAAGAAAACCCTAAATCTTCCTTGGGCCGAATCTGATCAGCCCAACTGGCCCAACACCAGCCGGCCTGTTTCCCCCTCCTCTCTCCCCGTTGGGCCACTTCCTGGATGGCCCAAGTGGCCCAAGTGGCCCAGCATGGCCTCCCGCGCCAGTTCTACTGGCGCCGCACGCAGCGCCGCCGTGCCAGCCGGCCTCGGCGTGCGCGCCACGCCAGGCGCAGCCCCGTGCCTCTATAAAAGCCACGTGAACCGAGCCCTGCACCCACGTCCCTCTGCCCTAGCTGCCGCCCTCGCCATGCATCCACGCGCAGCGCCGCCGCCAGGAGCTCGTTGGAGATCGGAGCACCGCCGCCGGCGCCATTGTTGTCGATTCGTCGCCGTCGAACCCTCTCGTAGCAAGCCGTCGTCACCATGAGCTTTGCGAAGACAAGCCGAGGTTTCTCCGCCAATTCTCGCTGCCACCCCGTCGCCGGAGCAGTGTGCCCACGTCCACCTCGGGCCACTGTCGGCCATCTTCAAAATCCGGTGACCTCGGTCAACTTCAGTTCAAGCCGTCGCCGTCGTGAGTTTCCCCTCGCCAAGCTGGACCTCCGCCGCCCCCTCTCTTCGCCACGCCGTCGCCAGACGAGCTTCCCCGCGCGAGGACCCGAGCCGCCGGCCGCCTGCTCCGCCACCGGCCAAAATCCGGCCCTCGTCCTCCACTTCCCGCGCCGGTGAGCACACCCACGCAATCCCCAGGACCCCCTCTACGCCCTGCGCTAGGTCCCCACCGCCCTAGATGGCCAGAACGCCGGCGAGCCGAGCCACCCCTGGCGGCGGCGAGAGATGCTCTGTGTTGATTAGAGGAAGAAGATAGAGGTTTTGCAGATAACCCCCTGGAGAATCCTGTAACCTTTAAAACATATCTTGTGTCTTGGCAATCTCGCAAAAAACCCCCTGAACCGTATAGATGCCTGCACATAAGCCCTAGTCAATCACTTTTATAGATCTAACCCTGAAGTTACCCTATTTTATGGTCACTATTCGGTGAGTCTTGCGAAAATCCTCTACTAGTCCCTGGAATCTATAGTTAATTGCGCATAAGTCCCTGAAAACTTGTTTTAAGCATAGATCTGTTTTGATCCGTTCTCGTTGCGATAGGTTTATATTGACATGAACTACATTTTAGAACCGATATTTAATATAAAATTATTTCTGAATTTTATTTGTGTTAAATTAATTAAATAATATTCAAATATGTTTATCTAATTAAAAGCTAATTAAGGTCTATACTTTAGATTTTCATACTAATGTCAAATTGATTAATTTTTATTTAATTGGTCTTCTAATTAAAATTTGACTAGGTTATATCTCGGATTTTCATAAACAAATATTAATCTTGATAATATTTATGATAAATAGCTTTTCTAATTGAAATGTAATTAGAGTTACACCTCGATATTTTATAACTAAAGTTAATATGGCTAATACCAAAGCAAATGTGTTTTTAATTGATGACATAGTTAGTGAAACTCGAATCATTGGTTTTATTCCACTAGATGCTCACATATTTTATTTGAACTCAATGCTTTAACTGTAATAATATGTACTTGCATATTTGTAATTAAAATCTGATAAATTTTTATCTCAGTTTTCATAAAGTGTTGTTAATTTGATTAATGTTTAATTAAAGCTACCTTTTCTAATTAAAAACAACTTAGAGTTAAAACTTTGAGCTTTCATAATAAATATTAATGTGAGTAACACTAACATAAATGTGCTTTCTAAATTAATTTTTGATAGCTCAACTGGACATACTTATGATCCAATTAAATGCTCTCACATGTTTTATTCCAAGTTAATGTTTAATTTGATATAATACATAAACAGTTATAAATAAAATATGGTTAAGTTTTACTTTGGTATTTTATAAATTCAAACATAATTGAATTAATTCTAACGTAGAGAATAACCTGTATCTATGATTTTATCTAATTAAAAATTAATCAAGCATATAGTCTTTTGTGCCTTTCATAATCTAAATCTTCCGATTAGTATCTTTTCAACTGTAACTCCTTTAGTGCGTTTGCGTTTGCGTGACCATAGCATCGAGCCCAATCCTTTAGTGCGCTATTTTAAAGCTTTTCTTTTGATTGGTGTATTGTTCTTAGTTGTTCTTGTTTGTTTGTTTGTATAGTTGCGTGTTTGTATGCTTGTGCTCGATGATTGCTATGAGAAGAAGAAGCGCAGTTCGAGTGATTTGAAGATTAAAAGAGCAATAGCAAGAGTTGAAGACTTTGAGCAGTGGTATTTTTGTTGCATGGAGGCAAGTGTCCCTAACCATCTTTCTAACTATGCTTTAATTACATTATCATGATGATTTAATTGGAACATGGAGTGACCACCCAGGAAAACAGTACAACCATGAGTGCTAATGGGCTCTGGCCTTGGCTGAATAATTAGAGACTCTAGTTTGTGCATGTCTTACCGAAAGGGCAAGTGGGGGAGACTTCGATGAGGTATAACCCGGTCCTCTTGAGCTATGGGCTTAGCTAAGAGACGGACCTCATTAGGGAGGGTTATGCTTTGCTTGGATTTTGAAACCTTAGCAGACTGCACTTATTAGGGAATCTTTGTAAAGGCCTCGTAGCGTCCCTATGCCACCTCGGTAGTGTGATGCGTGCCTGATCCACACAACATGGTTGGGTTTAAAGTTATTTTGAACTTTTACGCTACTTATCGTGAAAGTGTACAACCTCTGTAGAGTGTAAAACTGATATATCAGCCGTACTCACGGTTAAGAGTGGCCTGGATCCTCGCATGATTAATTTACTTAAAGTTGATAATTAATATGATCTCTGGTTATTTCTTGTGGCCTTGCTAAGTACTAACCATAAGTGCACTCATCCTTGCTAACCGCTGTTCAGAAGAAGAAGGTGTGTGAAGTTGATGAAGATGGTGTTGAGTTCTAGGCGTACACAACCCCCAGTCGACTGCCTGTGAAGTTTGGAGCATTCGTTTCTAGGATTTGCTGTATAACTCTGATAGACTCGCAAGTCATTTATATTTATTTTACGTGATATTGTATTTTTTATTCACTTTCTGGTTTACTGTATGTGTGAAACTTGATCCTAGCACACATACGGTGTACACTTGGTTTGTTTTCTAAAACCGGGTGTGACAAACACCATGAAGTGGAAGAGCTGTGTCCTGGCCACATCCAGAGCGTGCAGCACTCTCAGCTGACCGCGAGCCATTATTGGTCTCGAAGAGGGAATTGAACACTCGATCAGCTTCTTCCTCACGTTGTTCTTCCGAGAGCTATAAATACAGTAGAAGAAAAGGTTGCTTTCCATATTGTGCTTCAAAAGTTGGTCAGGGGGTTGTCTCCCAGGAGACATAGGTAAATAATTAGCACTGGTTTGGATCAGACACAAACATAAGGTTAACTGAGCGGTCCAACACTGTCCTTGGAATAATTTAATTTTGCAACAGTAGCTTGTATGTTGGAACAGTACTAATGTGGCTCATTGCTGAGGAGGGGCGGATGTGGATACTTACAGGTTACCGTCCGTTGTCGGATGCGCTACAGTGGGCCACGGGGAGCTCGGTGGCTGATGTTGTGCGAGTGTAATTTCTATTTCTTTTTCTTTGCTAAGGATGGTCCGTCCTCTGCATGGTGCCGGTTGTAACTGTGTTTCACTGCTTTCTTCTTAATAAAAAACGTGCTAAGGCACGATCGCGGTGTTGGAACATGCTTGTTGCAATCGCAATGCATCATTTGGCACGGTTTGTGTGGAAATGCTGCCAATGATCTCGGAACCAGATCATTAGTATAAAATTTATTACATAAATATTATGAGATTTGCTCTTGGTCAGACGACTGAAATCTTGGCTTTTCATCAGTCGACGACGTGGTTCGTCGGATCGGCAACGGACACAGTAGATCGATTCGTGGGTAAACTAGGCAACCGGGTCCGCTTTTCGTGATTTTTTGAGCCCGTTTAGCTTACGGGTCTCGCCCCGCGCCCTGCAGCTTCCTCGGCTGCTCCGTTCCCTTCCCCGACCATTCATCTTTGTCTCATTTTCCATGGCGAAGAAGAAGGGCCGCGGGGGCAGCGCGGCTTCCCGGTAATGGAAGCGGTGTGGCTCTGCAGCTGGTGAGCGTGGCTTCCCAGCAGAGGCAGCAACAAGGCTTCCCGCAGGGTGAGTACAGCCTCTTGTCAATGAAGGCGGCATGTTTCCCCGGTGCTAGCGTATCCTTGTGTGTCGACGAATCGGCGACCTCCTGTTGTATCTGTTAGCAGTAATCGTGACTTGGAGTTTGTTTTCCGGTCAGTTGTGTGCGTCACGTCTGTATGTGCAGTTGTGTGCGTTGCATGAGGTTGTTAGCTAGCTTGTAGGAGCTGGTGGTGTGTGTGCAGGCTAGCTGCGTGTGGCATGGGCTCTCGATCAGTTCGGAGGGCATCCGGGTCTTGCGGTTGAGGGAGTGGCTGACGTACGTGGAGATGACCGGATCGTCAGAACTTGCGTACGTGTGCAGTGATAGCAGGAGTTAGTTGCTAGTAGGTGTGGCTATAAGACCACCATGTATCCTGTTCATTTGAGTTGAGCCGAGTGAAGCAATGAAACAATAGCCAAGATACAGGCCGTTAGTGCGGCCGCGGCGTTCGTCGCCGGAAATACTTATGTGTTCCTTGTGTTATTGTGATCGTCCATCGATCCTCAGTTCCAACAGTATCGGTGCTGCCCATCGATCGAGATAGTTCATCTCCCCGTGTGACGCCCCTGGTAGGTACGCCAATGACAGGAGGAAACCGTGTCTGAAGAAGACGTTTTCCACTAGAGTGTGAGCTGGTTAGGCCTGCGTGTGGGGCCCGTTGAGCAGTGTCTAAGTTAGTTCACCATGTTGCTTTATGTACTGGAGGGGAAACAGAATTCTGTATGGAATATTTTCTAAACAGAAACGTGAACGCGAAGGAGACCTCCTCTCACCAACTATCTCTCTCGTTCTCTAGATTTGATCCGTAAGCTCACGTCAACGGCGATCGCGGCGGCAAGGGGTGTAACAGGTGGTATCATAGACGTCGGTCCTCAGTCGTGGGTACGATTTCTCGGCTCAATCTCAGTTTCGCTCACAATATTCCGTCGATCGACGGCAACAAGCGGGGTAGGTTGGGCTCTCGAAGGTCTACTGCCGCAAAGCACCGGCGCGGAACCTCGATCTCGGAATTCCTATCCCACCGTTGTGTTCATTTGCGGCGTGAGTGACTCTAGATCTGGCCGTGGGCTTCCTGACCTTGGGGAATTACCAAAGCCTTCAGTGTAGTCCAAGTTAATCATGGATGCACTGGAGGAAGGGCGTCACAAGGATGACGAGCGTTGGGACCGCATAATGGATAACATGGATTTGTTGTTTGCGCGAGTTGGGGATAACAGTAACATCAATAGCAAATCCAAGTGATTGATGACCAAATCTTTGTGGCCAAGCAAGTGTCGGAAACAGGGCAGAGAGTAGCAGGCCTGAGGATGGAGAAGATGCAAGAGGAATAGCCTGAAGCAAGATCTTTCCATTCGATAAGACCTCCAGAGACACATTAGTGGCTGGATCCATCTCAGTGCACACGGCGCGTGGAGCCATCCACATACGGTTCAACAGGAGGCTGCAATCGTGACCATGAGCAGGAATTGCAGTACAATCAAAAGGATGCTCCGAAGCTGAAGTTTCCTGTGTTCAAGGGTGAGAATCCAAAGATCTGGAGGGCCAAATGTGAAGACTATTTCAAACTTTACAATGTTCGTGTGGCATTCTGGGTCATAATAGCTTCAGTGTGCATGGAGGGAAATACAACAAAGTGGGGTCAAGTGATGGGAACTAGGGTTTTCCGTCGAAAGGTTCTGATAACTCTCGATTTGGTTGAGTTGTGACTCACATCGATCCGGCTTCCGAAGAACACGTTCCGAACCCCGCAATTGCAACACCACGTCTCCTCAGGTTATCAACCGGTGTTGCATGGTTGACCTCACCCAGAACGCTAATCATTTCTTGTGAATCGAAGAAGACAAGCAAGAATGAGAAAGATTGCAACACAATTGCAGATGTATGATTAACTCACGAAGTTGGGGTCTCACAAACCGACGAGTGGCGACACTCTTCTTGATAGAATTGATCTAAGCAAAATAGCCAAACCCTATCTTGGGCGGCGGCTACTATTTTAAGCAGTCTAGGGTCGTGGTCGACCCCCCTGGATGCACCCCTATTGGGCTCAACATCATACACGGCCCAAAGGCCAAAATACGGCGATGCAACACCAAAACAAATTCTGGATGTTAACTTGTTTCGTTGATTCCCGATGCCTTCTGATGAATTTTGACATGAGACCAGTTCCATTTCAAAGATTATCTTCTTAGCTTTCCAAGCATATAAATAACGTCCAAATCCGAGCCCATATGCGACCTAGGCATCCAATTTAGCGCTAACTGCTCCTGGACTCCGAGGTGGGCTCGAAGTCGACTTAATTTGGGCCTCTATCTTGACTTGCACGCCCTTGCTTCTCTCCACCTTGAAGCCCTTCTCCAACTATCCTCTGGTCCTCTCCATGGTTCCTAATTACAATATAATCATTAGGTAGCAATCTATTCTGATAATCACATAGAAAAGTACTTAGGAACGAGCTCACCTCTAAATTCAATTATCGCGCGTGAGCTCTAGTGATTGGACCTTGAACAATCAACGGAGGATTGTTCTGAGTATCCATAGGAGTGATGTCCTCATCATCAAGTGCAAAGAACCAAAGGGGGATTTGGTAGTTGGGAGCAATTCATGCAAGCAGTGGAAGACAAGTTTGGGGCTTATGACTATATACATTCTTTGGGGGCTTTGTTAGAGTTGAGATAGACTTCTTCAGTAGAAGAATATGTGGAGGAGTTTGAAGCTTTGTAGTTTGAGTTGGAAATGCATAATACAAGATATGACAAGATGTTCTTTGTAACCTAGTTCACAAGAGGATTGAAGCCAGAAATCAGTGCAGCTGTTCAGTCACAAGTTCCCCAATCCATGGAAAGAGCAGTAATGTTAGCTGTAGTTCAACAGAATTTTGCTGAGAAGCAGAAGTTCAAAGTCCACAGGAGTTCTTTTGTTCAAAAGGGGAATTACATTACTGCCAAGCAAGAACACAAACCACAAGTGGGACAATCTTTGTTGAGTAAGGAAAGACAGAAAAGGGATTTTTGTAGAGCCAACAATCTTTGCTATTACTGTAGTGAGCCCTTTGATCATGCTCACTTAGCTAAATGTAAAGCCATACCCAAGTCTCGGGTGAATTCCCTAGTGGTGAATGATTTGACAGATGAGGTGCTAGAGAAATTAGCTATGGAAGATTCACTGTGTCAAGAGTTTGGTACACTATCTTTGAATGCAGTGTGAGGCACTGATTCAGGAGAGGCCATAAAGCTTAGAGCCTTAGTGAACAACAAAGTGATGTTAATCTTGGTCGATAGTGGCAGCTCCTATAGCTTTGTCAGTGAGACCTTCCTAACCAAGTGTGGGATTTCTCCTGTTCGAATTTGCCCTCAACAGGTCAAGGTTGCTAATGGTGATATCGTTACAAGTGATAAGAAAGTGCTGGGTCTGGAATGGTGGATCCAGGGTCACACATTCTACACTGACCTGAAAGTTCTAGAGTTGGGTGCATTTTATGCCATTTTTGGATTTGATTGGTTGAAGGCCCATAGCCCCATGGATTGTCACTGGGGAAACAGAACATTGACATTTCAAATGCAAGGCAAGTAGGTGCACTTGCAAGGAGTACTACCTCCATCATTGGCTCTGTCTGAAATTTCTGCTCCTCAATTACACAAGTGGTGTGTGGGAAATGAGGTGGGAGCCTTTGCTATAGTGAAATTGGAATTCCCCAATGCAGCACCTGTTCCTACTAAAGTGCAGCAGCTACTGACAGAATATTCTGATATTTTTGAAGACCCCAAGTCATTTCCACCTCACAGGTTATATGATCATCACATTCCTTTACTTCCCAATTTAGTTCTTGTTAATACTAAGCCATATAGATACTCCCCTTTACATAAAGATGAAATAGAAAGACATGTTAAAGAATTATTATTGCCTGGATTGATAGTGCCTAGCAATAGTTCTTTTACATCTCCGGTACTTCTAGTGCAAAAGAAAGATGGCAGTTGGCGTTTTTGTGTTGATTATAGAAGGCTCAATGATATTACTATAAAGAACAGATTTCCTATGCCATTAATAGATGGAATTTTTGATGAACTAGCTGGTACCAAATATTTACCAAGTTAGATATGAAATCTAGTTATCATCAAGTGAGAATGCAAGAGGCTGATGAGTATAAAACTGCCTTTAAGACACATCATGGTCATTATCACTTTAGGGTCATGCCCTTTGGTCTCACCAATGCCCTTGCTACATTTCAATGTCTCATGAATGAGGTGTTAGGGAATTTTCTCAGAAAGTTTGTTATAGTATTTTGGATGACATACTTATTTATAGTCCATCACTTGAAATGCATCTGCTCCATCTGAAACAAGTTCTGGATAAGTTAAGAGAGCACAAGTTGTTCATGAAACTTAGCAAATGTTCTTTTGCTCAAAATCAGTTGGACTATCTGGGTCACATTATTTCTGATAAGGGAGTGGCAATAGATCCCAATAAGACCTTTGCTATGTTATCCTGGCCTGTACCCAAATCTGTACAGACCTCAGTGGGTTTCTAGGTCTAACAAGATACTATAGAAAATTCATCAAACACTATGGAATTGTAGCCAAACCACTGACTAATCTGCTGAAGAAGAAAATGTTTGTCTGGTCTGATGAGGCTGAGAGGGCCTTTGTGCACTTAAAACAGATGATGTGCCATTCACCTGTCCTTGCAATTCTAGACTTCAATGCCGTATTTCTCATAGAAACAGATGCTTGTGATGTGGGGGTGGGAGCAGTGTTGCCGCATTTTTGAGCAAAGCTTTGGGTCCAAGCCATCAGAAGTTATCCATTTATGAAAAGGAATTTTTGGCCTTGATAATGGCAGTTGAGAAGTGGAGGCAGTATTTACAAAGGAAGGAATTCATCATTATAACTGATCACAAGAGTCTCTCATATTTGAATGAGCAAAAACTTCATTCAGAAATGCATAGAAAGGCAATGACCAGATTGATGGGATTACAGTTTAAGGTGGTGTACAAAAAGGGGAAGGAGAATTTGGCTGCTGATGCTATCTCTAGAGTTAGCCATTTATTGTCAATACAAGGGGTGTCTGAAGTCAATCCACTCTGATTACAAGAAGTATTGAATTCTTATGCAACAGACCAATATGCTCAAGACTTGTTGGCCAGACTGGCACTATCCAGCCCTGATGAGAATGGGTACTCTTTGCAGCAGGGACTGATAAAAAACTAAGGGAGAATATGGATAGCCAGAAATTCTGCACTTCAAACGAAATTGATCACTGCCTTGCACTCTCGCACAGTGGGGGTCACTCTAGCACAAGAGCAACTTACCAACGTCTCAAGCAACTTTTTCAGTGGAAGGGCATGAAAACTGATGCGGAGAATTTTGTAAAGCAATGTTCTATTTGCCAGAGAGCAAAGCATGAGAATATACGCCCAGATGGGCTGTTGCAACCAGTGCCAGTATCAGAAGGGGCCTGGAAGGAGTTGGCAATGAATTTCATTGAAGGACTCACATTATCTGAAGGCTACAACACAATCCGATTATCTGAAGGATACAACACAATCATAAACAGAAATGTGAACGCGAAGGAGACCTCCTCCTCTCGCTAACTATCTCTCTCGTTCTCTCGATTTGATCCGTAAGCTCACGTCGACGGCGATCGCCGGCGGCAAGGGGTGTAACACCCCACTGACTAACTAGATGTGATTCTCGATCTAGGGTTTTATGGTTGGCTCATGATGGATTTTTGGGGGTTCTCTGATCTGTTTGCGTTAGGGTTAATTTGCTTATTGTGGTGTTTTGATCTGTCATTTTTTCACCTGTGTGTGCCTGGATTTATGGTTTGCAGGTTCATTTTTTGGAATATGGCCGCTGGATTTATGGTCCATTAGTTTGGAATCGGGGGGTCTGCATTCTGCTTGAGTTCAAATTTGTGGGTTTGTAATCCTATTGTCTGTGATTTCTGCTCTAGGTTCCATTTGTAGACTGTTAGCAAAAGGATTTGGTCAATTTGTTTTCTGTTGAGAGGTAGCCCCTACTGAAACATGGAATTAGAAAGCTGGTTTGTTAGTACCAACAGTCGAAGTTTACTGATGTTGACTTATCGAACAGTGTCTCTCTGGATAAAGACTGATTCTATATGCCAAATATCAAAGGTTTCTTTCCCTTCAGTAGTTGAATTGTTTACTAGGAAGGGCCAATCTTTCTTGTTTTCTTCTACGTTTTTTTTAGGATGTGTGATATGCATAGAACCCTTCAAAAACCTGCATTTATTCTTAATATGTGTGGCCTTTCGTATTTTATGTTGTTTACTATTCTCAACCTTGTATAACAATAATCTCTGTATATTGATATAGTTTTTGTACTTTGTAGCTCCAATATTTGTTCATCTAATTTTGTCATCCACATATTTTTTCTTTGTAAGAAATATGTATCTTCAATATTGGGGTCTTTGCTGTCCACCTATATGCATTTCTAATTACAGTCTAACTATAAAGATATTAAGCACTAGTAAGAAGTCATATAATTTTAGTAACTTAATTCTGTTTGTTTTTTCTTGTTGATCCCCACATGCAGGATTTTGATTTTGAACCAGTGGTGCATATGTAGATGACTGCCCCTTGTCCCCAGCACATCTTGCTCCATCCACTTTCTGCATGCTCTGTGCTTAAGTGAAAAAAGTTATGTATCATCTGAAATAAACCATATATATTTTATTTTGTGAGCCACATGTATTGCATTTTTATCATATCGGAAGTCAAATATACATTATACCTCAAACAAATTGGGATAAGACAATGATTCTTGTGAGTTTCTTATTTGATCCATTATCAGCCCATGTAACTTGGCATATGCCAACCCTCCCCCCACCGTCATTTGTTGATTGCTGGTGTGCGGGGGAAAGGGGATGCCATTTTTGAAATGTAATCCCCATAAGCTATGAATATTCCAAGTGGCACTGATGGATGCCCCCACATCATTCTAATTACACAAATTTGCAGATAGTCATGAGCAGAAAGAAACACTTAAACCCGGCAGACACGATGCAGTATATTAGTTAAGAGGTACGGAAATGATTGCTATGGAGAAAAACTAAATTGATGTGTGGTGTGAGACTATGAGGTAACGAGTGTTGTGCTGCCACTTCTCTACTCATTCTAAGCATGGTATTTGTGCTTTTATCATTTTCCTCCCGCCTTTTGAAAATGGTGTCAAACTAAAACCGATATGATTATGATTAGCCTTTCCATGTTCCATATTCTGTTTGTTTTTACTTCTGCTGTTATAAAATGTATTGACATACAGATACAATTATACTGTACCAATAATGTGTGTGTTTTTGCATACTACCCTTATCATAATGGTTTTCATCCATTTCTGTGATAAACATTCTTATAAGGCTACATTAGTTTTATCTTTTTCTGAAAACAGTATTATTCATGGTATTTGATCTATTTTTTTGGCTCCAATTGTTTCAGCTGGACACCATCTCAAGCAACTAGTATTGCATTGGAGAAAGCCGGTCCAGGACTTTTGCAGCGTGCAATGCAAACCCAGGTACATGGATCTTATTTTTCTCCCCAAAATGTCATGACGACTAGTGATAAATACATATGTTCACACAATTAACACATACTGTGATTTACCATTTCCCTCCTTTATATGCCAAGATGCACCTAACTACAGAATGTTATCCTATTCCTTTTTCACTCGTAAAAAATTTTGAAATCACAAAATGGAATAGTGCTTCAGGAGTGCCTAGTGATAAATACATATGCTCACACGAGTTCCAATAGAATGAGTTATCTGTCACTATAGATCTAAGTTTTTATTTGTTGTGTATCGATAGCCAATAGAAATCAGCAAATTAGTTAACAACTTAGCGTGTCCAGGAAAGGTGAAGACAAGTATGGATAAGACCAAGGTCTTCTCCACACGTCAACATGTCTCCTGGGTTCAACAGGATAGGCACGTCCTTTCTGTTCATTTCAACACTAGAGATTTTCTTTCGTGAGCAAAAGAATAGTCACTGTGTACAATTTTCTAAGGACATTTTTGCTGTAAAACATTTTTTGATGAGAGGATGAAAAAGTCCATGTTGACGCTTTTTCTGGCCAACACACGCGAGCGCCGAATCACGCAAACGAAGAAACGATGAACTCGCCGCAGCCTCGCCCAAACCGGTCAGACCGGTTTAGGGATCCGGTCAGACCGGTTTCCCTCGGGAGCTTCGGGATGAACCTAGGATCACCACCTCGGGAGGGACCCCGTCGGAGATGGCGCGCCTAGGGTTGCTCTGAGATCGGTCAGGCCACTCAGAACCTCCTTGAACGCCGTAGAGACAAGCAAGGAAAGCAAAAGGGTCGGAAAAGATAGGGTTTAGAGATAAAAAATAGAAAATATATTGATTGATCGATTGGATGATCCCTCAATCGGCCATGACCCTTTATATTTATAGGGTGGGGAGGTCTTGCCCCGCACGGAATCCTTTTACAATTTGGAACCAACTAGGACTCCTAATTCTACTCCAACTCGGATCTAAACCGGTCAGACCGCTCTGGCAAACCGGTCAGACCGGTTTGGCTGTTGCCAGATCGGCTACAGGGAAACCGGTCTGACCGCTTCCTGAGGTCGGTCTGACCGGTTTGCGTGGCTTGCCAATTTTGGGTGCGAACATATGCCCCCCTGTTTTCTAGTAAATTTTATGCACTAGAAAACATGCTAAGGTCGATGTTTACAGAATTCACCGGCCATTTTATCCTAAGGACGATTCCCAACACGAATCGGCTATATCCTATCAAGCACTTTGCCAAACACTTGGATGAAATTTCTTCAAGTATCTCCCATTGAGAGCTCTAGGCAGTTGTTGACCTTGTAAGGTTTCCACCATATAAGAATTTCCTGAGCAAACCTTCATAATCTTGAAAGGACCCTCCCAACTTGGAGACCATTTGCCAAACTTGTTACTCTTCATCCCTATGGGCAAGACTGTCTTCCAAACCAAATCACCTACTTGAAAGGATTTGAGTTTTACTTTTTTGTTGTATGCTCTCGCCACTCGCCTCTTATCTTTCTCAATCTCTTCCAAAGCCTCCAAACGCTTGTCAGTCACTTCATCAATATTGTCCATCATCAAAGCATAATATGTATCAAAATTAAGATTATTTTGCTTTGCAAGTCTATATGCGCCAAGATTCACCTCTACAGGTAAAACGGCCTCTTGACCATACACAAGCTCAAATGGAGTAACTTTGGTAGCACCATGTTTAGAAATACGATGAGCCCATAAAGCTTCAGATAATACCTCATGCCATCTTTTAGGATGATCTTCTATCTTTTTCTTAATGAGTTTTATCAAAGTTTTGTTGCTAGATTCTGCTTGACCATTGGCTTGAGCATAATATGGAGATGAATTAAGAAGTTGTCACACCCGGATTTACACAGAAACCCGAATGCTTCTATATGTGTGCCCAGGAAGTCCACAGAACACATATAGATAACAAATATGATAAACAGAGTACATATGCTCGAATAAAATGGTTTTACATCAGAGTTTGACTAAAATAACTAAATAACACAGCGGAAGACTATTTATTAAACTCTCTCTAAACGATGACGAAGACGAAGCCGAAATCCATAATCCACAGGGACACCGACTGGTTGAGCACATCTAGTAGAATGGCAGATCTTCAGGAAATTCAATAGCAGCAGTACCATCTAATCCATCTGTTACCCATCCGGGATTTTGTTGAATGGCAAGTGTAAGTAATTGTCTTACTTAGCAAATACAACACGGGTAATGAAGGCTTAAAAGAAAGGCTTGACACGGCTGTACTGCATTAGCAGTTTTAGTTGATTCATTTTAACATAAACCAAGATTTCTACAATTAAGTGTATCCCAGTTGCAAACCCAATTAATAAAGTAGAGGTGAACATTTAAACAATAATAAGTATCAATTTCTAATCAAAAAGGATCCAGGCCACTCTTGACCCTGAGCAAGGCTATCATGATAGATTATACACTCTGCAGAGGTTTCGCCCTTTACCCACCAGTCGCGTAAAAGTTCAAAGGAACTTTGCACCCAACCACGCACATCAACACTTCCGAGGTGTGACTGCATAGGGACGCTACGAGGCTTTTCACAAGACACCCTAACAAAACAGTAGCCGTTATGGTACAACCTAGGCAGCATGACCCAAGGCACCGAGAATGACTGACGCTCATGTCGCAACACGAGGGGGTCAATGGCGTCCAAGCGCGGAAAAGAACAACAACAACAAAGTAAATAGCGCAACGTGTGGAACCCCCGCCGTACGGAAGCTCCCAACACGGGACTGTGCCTCACGGGGACATAGCCAACGGATACTCCGTCCTCGGTGGATCAAACCATACTCTCACCCATGCTTCCCATAACGCCGTCGGCCCGTCGGTAACTACTGTCAAGCTAGAGCCGTACATGCTACTCGTCCAAGACCAGAGCCATTATAGTTCCGGCGGTGGCGACAGGTTCCTGGGTTGCCGCTTTAAGAACCAGTCCTTACGGAGAGACACTAGGGCCAAGCATGAAGCATACGCCCTAGCTCCCTGATCCATGTTGCTAAAAAAACAAGTTTTACCATTAACATTGATGTGAACCGTTAAGTCAAGATTAACAGTTAAACATTAGTGACAGTAGCGGCGCTTAGCAAAGATCTACCCAAATGCAATAACCCAGGGTAATCAAGGTATAGGATAAACAAAACTAGGAACAACCTTAATAGGAACAATTTTGACACATGCCTATGCAGTAAATAGTGTAAAGGTGTGTATAGGTAGCAAGGATTGTCCGTGCTGTACTTGCCTTCGTCCAACTGCTGCTGTTGCTCTTGCTGCTGTTGTTGGTCTTGCTCCTCGTAACCCTCGAACTCAAACGTGTACGGCTCACCGACTGGACTCATACATCAACACACAAGCATCCATACAAGCCAATACATGCAAACAATATTAATCTATTAGAACAGTACACCAAACAATAAAAACAGAACGAAAGAAGGCTTAGAAACTAATCTACGCTTCGCTACGAACACGTGAGCGCGAAAATCACTCAAATCGGAGCTAAAACGGGAAAGATATGGCTTTTCTAAGGTTCAGGGACTTGCTGGCAAAGTTTTAAAAGTTCCAGGGGCTTATTTGCAAAAATTCAGGGGCTAAAACATAATTTTATATAAAAACAGGAGGGTTTATTTGCAAATTAACCAAAACAGGACCTCGGGTACTATTTTTAAATAAGGCAGGGGGTTTTCTGTAAAAATCAGGACTTAATTGTAATTATTTTTGAATAGATTTGGACTGCGGGTTAATTTTGAAAAAGGAAGGGGGTTCTTTTGCAAAACGTCCAGGGCTGACTGGGTTGACCGGTATGGGTTTGTTTGACTTGGCTCGGTTGACTTGATCTGGGCCGTCGAATTCGGTTTGGTCGGTGGGGATTAGATCCAGCAGAGGGGTGTCGGCAGCGGCGGCGCGACGAGCGGCGGCGCTGGACAGAGGCGGCGGCGCATCGCCGGCGAAGGATCGGGAACGGCCCAGAGGGCTCGGTTTGGGACGGGCTTAGGCGCTACGTGACCGGGGCGACACGGCGAGTTCAACTGGGCGGCTCTCGTCGTCGGCGGGGCAGCGGAGGCGGCGCGCAACGATCCATGGCGGCGGCGGCGCTCGGGCAGTGGCGGTTCAACGCGGGGACGGCGGTACAGAGCACGGGGAGGGGCGAGAAGGAGTTCGAGAGGTTCCTCACCTCCTCGCGATGGTCCTGGGGCAACTCGCCGGGACGGGACGGCGACAGGCGACGAGATCGACGGCGGCGGGTTTGAAATCGGCGGCGGCGAGTACGAGCTCGAGCGGTGGGGTTTTGGCTGCGCAGAATTGGGGGTCAGGGGCGGCACGGCCGGGCCTTTTTATGATGCGGCCGAGGGAAGAGTCCGGGGGGGAAACCTCGGCGTCCGTGCCGTGTCCGGCCGGGATTCCGGCGTCGGGGCCGAGTCCAATTCGGACGGAGGTGGAAGACGACCTGCCCGCGGGTCCCACTCGCCAGCGGCTGTGGTGCAAGGCGGGCCGGCCTGGCTGTTGGGCCGCGAGGGAAGGGAAAAGGAAGGCGGGGCGCTGTGCGGCCTACTGGGCTTGGGCCGCGGAGCGGGCGGAACGGGGAGGAGCAGGCCGCTGGGCCGGAAGCGGGGAAAGGATGGCTGGGCCGCTGCTGAAGGAAAAAAAAAGTAGAAGGGCCAAAATTGGACGGGAAAAAGAGTTTAGGGGGGAAAAACGGACTCGGGCCGCAGAAACTTTTCTAGAGCTCCAAATTAAATGATTCAAATTCGAATTTAAACAGAATTTAAATTCCAACTGAACCACACACAAACAAAACACAATGCAGTCGGCATGAATGCAACAAAAATATTTCTAACCTTATATTTAATTTTATTTCTCATAAATAATTTATTTTCCTTAGATAAATATGAGCATAGAATTAAATAAAAACAATTTAATTACTAAAATTTTAAAATAGGCATTTTTAGGGTGTTACAAACCTACCCCCCTTAAGATGAATCTCGTCCTCGAGATTCGGATGTGGATGGAAATAACTGTGGATATTCAGTTCTGAGCTCTTCTTCTCTTTCCCAAGTCGCTTCATCCACTGAATGTCGGCTCCACTGAACCTTGCACATCCGGATCACTTTATTCCTGGTGATTCTTTCTGACTCCTCCAAAATTCTGACAGGGTGCTCAGCGTAGGTAAGATCTTCCTCCACATTCAACTCATCAATCGTAATCTGTTCCTCAGGTACTCGCAGGCACTTTTTCAACTGAGACACATGGAACACATCATGTACTCCCGCTAACTTCTCTGGTAGCTCTAACTGATATGCCACCTCACCTTTCCGACCAAGTACCTTGAACGGTCCAATGTATCGAGGTGCCAACTTGCCCTTGACGTTGAACCTCTTCACGCCTCTCATGGGTGACACCTTGAGATACACGAAGTCTCCAATTTCAAAGCTGAGATCCCTCCGTCGGTTATCTGCATAACTCTTCTGTCTGGATTGTGCTACTTTCAGATTCTGTCTGATTATCTGTACTTGTCGCTCTGCCTCTCTTAGTATCTCAGGTCCAAACACCTGACTTTCTCCGGTCTGATTCCAGAATAGTGGTGTCCTACACTTTCTGCCATACAAAGCCTCAAAGGGTGCCATCTGCAAACTCTTCTGATAGCTGTTGTTGTACGAGAATTCCGCGTACGGTAAACTCTTATCCCAACTGGCGCCATACTGTAGAGCACACGCTCTCAACATATCTTCTAATATCTGATTTGTCCGTTCCGTCTGCCCATCTGTCTGCGGATGGTAAGCTGAACTGAACTGTAGCTTAGTGTCCATAGACTCATGCAATTGTCGCCAAAAGTGCGATGTGAATTGGGTTCCTCGATCAGACACTATTCTTTTCGGTACCCCATGCAAACACACAATCCTCTCCATATACAACTCCGCTAGTCTGGCTCCCGAGTAGGTGGTCTTTACTGGTAGGAAATGCGCCACCTTGGTCAGACGATCCACGATTACCCAGATTGAGTCAAATCCCCTCTGAGTGCGAGGTAAGCCAGTGATGAAATCCATACCGACTTCTTCCCACTTCCATTCAGGTACCTTCAGGGGCTGGAGCAAACCTGCTGGTCTCTGATGTTCAGCCTTGACTCTCTGACACGTGTCACATAGAGCTACGTATGTGGCCACATCTCTCTTCAATCCGTACCACCAAAATCTCTCTTTGATATCTTGGTACATCTTGGTACTACCTGGGTGTATCGAATATGCTGATTCATGGGCTTCCCTGAGAATTGCATCCCTGATCTGCACGACATCTGGTACACAGATCCTCTTCTCATACCACAATGTTCCTTGGTCATCCACTCGAAAACCAGGGGCTTTTCCTAATGCCACCAGTTCTACGATCTCCTTGATCTTCTCATCTGTGAGCTGTCCTTTTCGGATCTCTTGCTCCAAGGTCGGTTCTACTGCCATCTCGGTGACGCTGGTCACAAATCCCAGACTCATCCTTTCAAACTCTGAACTGAGTTCCTCCGGCAAGCAATATCCCGTGATCCTATTCACGTAACTCCTTCTACTCAGCGCATCTGCCACCAAGTTGGCCTTCCCTGGATGATAATGAATCTCCAAGTCGTAGTCCTTGATCAACTCTAACCAACGACGTTGCCTCATATTCAGATCTGACTGTGTGAACACATACTTGAGACTCTTGTGGTCAGTGTAAATATCACACTTATGCCCAATCAAGTAATGCCTCCAAATCTTCAAGGCATGTACTACAGCTGCTAACTCCAGATCGTGTGTCGGGTAGTTCTGCTCATGTTTCCTCAACTGCCTCGATGCATAAGCTACTACTCTACCTTCCTGCATAAGCACACATCCCAATCCTAGACGAGATGCATCGCAGTAGATAGAGAAGCTCTTGGTTATATCCGACAACACTAGCACAGGTGCTGTTGTCAGCCTCTTCTTCAATTCTTCAAAGCTAACTTGACACTCTTCAGTCCAGACAAACTTGGCATTTTTCTCCAATAATGCCGTCAAGGGCTTAGCAATCTTGGAGAATCCTTCTATGAACCTCCGATAGTATCCAGCCATTCCAAGGAAACTTCTGATTTCACTCACATCCTTAGGCGGATTCCAACTCAACACATCACTAACCTTCTTCGGATCAACTGCCACTCCACCATTGGATAGTACGTGTCCCAAGAATGCTACTTCCTTCAACCAAAACTCACACTTGCTCAGCTTGGCATACAACTGATGCTCACGAAGTCTTTGCATCACCAACCTCAGATGTTCTTCATGTTCTTCCTCGTTCTTGGAGAAAACTAGAATATCGTCAATGAACACCACTACGAACTTGTCAAGATAATCCATGAACACACTGTTCATCAGATACATGAAGTATGCCGGTGCATTTGTCAAACCAAACGACATGACTGTGAACTCATATAGACCATATCGGGTTGTGAAGGCTGTTTTGGGGATGTCAGTCACTCGTATCCTCATCTGATGGTAACCGGATCGGAGATCGATCTTAGAGAACACACATGCTCCTTTCAACTGGTCGAAGAGGTCATCAATCCTTGGCAGCGGGTACTTGTTTTTGATGGTCACTTCATTCAAAGCTCGATAATCCACACACAATCTCTGGGTTCCATCTTTCTTATCCACAAACAAAACTGGTGCTCCCCAAGGAGACGAACTAGGACGAATATACCCTTTTGCTAACAATGCCCTTAATTCCTCCTTAAGTTTTTCTAGTTCTTTTACTCCCATTCTATAGGGCCTCTTAGCTATAGGTGCAGTACCAGGCTTAAGATCAATAACAAATTCAACTTCGCGGTCTGGGGGCATACCTGGTAACTCATCTGGAAACACGTCTGGGAATTCGCACACCACTCTGATGTCTTCCAGTGCTACACCTTCGGCTTGGTAGATCTGATTGTGTCCCACGGGGCTAGCTGCTTGGTATTCCACTTTCTCACCAGTCTTTGCTGTCAGCTGCACTGTTCTTTTGGAGCATTGAATCACCCCATCGTATCTGGCTAACCAGCTCATACCCAGAATCAAGTCAAACCCAAGGGTTTCTAGGACTATCGGATTCACCACAAAGTCTACCCCCCTTATTGTGATGGTGATACAGGGGCAACGTAAAGTGGCACGCTGTTCTCCCCCAGGTGAACTAACTACCATGGGGTTTCCCATAGGTTGCAAGATCATCATGTTCTTTTTCACGAAAGCAGCAGATATGAAAGCATGCGAAGCTCCAGTATCAAACAAAACAGTTGCGAGAGACGAGTTGACAGGGAACGTACCCACAACGACATCCGTTGCTCCTTCTGTGGTTTCCGCACCCATGTGGTTGACCTTTCCTCTCGCTGGGTTCTGCTGCTGATTCCCGTTCTGGTGCTGCGGTTCTCCAATCCTCTGGTTGTTGTTCTGACCCACGGTGTTCTGAGCCTTGCGAGGGCAAGCGCTGGCATAGTGTCCCAGCTCACCACAACCAAAACACCTCGGAGCCGTAGGTGCATTGTTGGTTGGATTGGAGCGTTGGACAGGACCACTCTGTGGCTGGTTTTGAGGACGCTGCTGAGGTAGTGCTGAGGGGTACTGGGGACGTGGCTGGTACTGGGGTCGTTGCTGATACTGGTTGCGGTTCATCAAACCGGACTGTCCCTGGAAACGCTGTGGAGTCACCATCTGCTGGTTTCCTTGCTGAGGATTGAAGCGAGGGCGTACGTTGCTTCCTGACGGTGTGCCTTGAAGCTTCCTCTTCTTTTCTTCCATCTCACGGCGCTTGTGCTCCAGCAGTAGTGCACTATCCACCAGTTCTTGAAAAGTGGCGAACCTAAAGCACAGGAGCTGATACTGGAGTGTATCGTGCAGGCCATCACGGAATCGGGTCTGCTTCTTCCTATCCGTATTCACGTCCTCTGGAGCATAGCGGGCCAACTCAATGAACTTGTCACGATAAGCGGTGACACTCATACCTTCTTGCTTCAATGCCAGGAACTCCTTCTTCTTCAAGGTCATCAGCGCTTCCGGCACGTGGTGAGAACGGAAGCTGTCGCGGAATTCCTGCCAAGTGATCTGATCACGATTGGGGTGAGCATATTGGTACGCATCCCACCAATCCAAAGCTGCTCCCTGGAGCTGTCCGCTTCCATACAACACCTTCTCCCGGTCGTTGCACTGTGCGATGTCCAGCTGTCGTTCCACTGCCTTGAGCCAGTCCTCTGCTTGCATTGGGTCGCTAGACTTGTTGAAGGTAGGAGGGCGTCCCTTCATAAACTCGCCCCTTTTATCTCTGGGTTGCACGTAGTGCTGTTGGGGCGGGTTCTGCTGATTCTGCTGCATCAGTGCTATGGTTTGCGCCATCTGCTGAGTCAGCTGAAGTTGCATCTGCATCATCTGCTCCATGGTGAGTGGCGGTGGTGGAGGTGGTGGGTTCTGGTTCTGGATGCTTCCACTGCCTCCGGGGTTGCTTCTGGTGTTAACCATCTACCATATCAAGAGATCTCCCATTAGTATTCCCGCCAACCGGTATTAGATAACCAATGCTTGCAGATGGTGCATAAGAAGATAG
Organism: Echinochloa phyllopogon; assembly: GCA_033239725.1. Lineage (NCBI taxonomy): Eukaryota > Viridiplantae > Streptophyta > Magnoliopsida > Poales > Poaceae > Echinochloa > Echinochloa phyllopogon. Next base: position 7,677,444 of record BTCW01000016.1, on the reverse strand, counting down.
CAATACTTGGGAAGATATGATTCAGGGGTATAGAGAGTAAGACAGAGGAGGTGCAAGAAGACAGCTAACCCAACTATTTATTCACTAATATTCCTTAAACCTTAGTCCTATATCTAGATGGAGATAGACTTGTATCTATGACCATCACAATCATTACAAAGATCCAAATCAAACATAAGCATAATAACAGTAAAATCAAGCATCCAAGGACATGATTCACACAAGACTCGACAGCACTGGTTTTGAAAAACGTAACTAAATGATCTGAAACTAAATCATGGTGGTCTCCTAATGATTTATCAACCGTTCTAACTAGGCTGCGTTCCTACAGTCAACACGGCTCTGATACCAATCTGTCACACCCGGATTTACACAGAAACCCGAATGCTTCTATATGTGTGCCCAGGAAGTCCACAGAACACATATAGATAACAAATATGATAAACAGAGTACATATGCTCGAATAAAATGGTTTTACATCAGAGTTTGACTAAAATAACTAAATAACACAGCGGAAGACTATTTATTAAACTCTCTCTAAACGATGACGAAGACGAAGCCGAAATCCATAATCCACAGGGACACCGACTGGTTGAGCACAGCTAGTAGAATGGCAGATCTTCAGGAAATTCAATAGCAGCAGTACCATCTAATCCATCTGTTACCCATCCGGGATTTTGTTGAATGGCAAGTGTAAGTAATTGTCTTACTTAGCAAATACAACACGGGTAATGAAGGCTTAAAAGAAAGGCTTGACACGGCTGTACTGCATTAGCAGTTTTAGTTGATTCATTTTAACATAAACCAAGATTTCTACAATTAAGTGTATCCCAGTTGCAAACCCAATTAATAAAGTAGAGGTGAACATTTAAACAATAATAAGTATCAATTTCTAATCAAAAAGGATCCAGGCCGCTCTTGACCCTGAGCAAGGCTATCATGATAGATTATACACTCTGCAGAGGTTTCGCCCTTTACCCACCAGTCGCGTAAAAGTTCAAAGGAACTTTGCACCCAACCACGCACATCAACACTTCCGAGGTGTGACTGCATAGGGACGCTACGAGGCTTTTCACAAGACACCCTAACAAAATAGTAGCCGTTATGGTACAACCTAGGCAGCATGACCCAAGGCACCGAGAATGACTGACGCTCATGTCGCAACACGAGGGGGTCAATGGCGTCCAAGCGCGGAAAAGAACAACAACAACAAAGTAAATAGCGCAACGTGTGGAACCCCCGCCGTACGGAAGCTCCCAACACGGGACTGTGCCTCACGGGGACATAGCCAACGGATACTCCGTCCTCGGTGGATCAAACCATACTCTCACCCATGCTTCCCATAACGCCGTCGGCCCGTCGGTAACTACTGTCAAGCTAGAGCCGTACATGCTACTCGTCCAAGACCAGAGCCATTATAGTTCCGGCGGTGGCGACAGGTTCCTGGGTTGCCGCTTTAAGAACCAGTCCTTACGGAGAGACACTAGGGCCAAGCATGAAGCATACGCCCTAGCTCCCTGATCCATGTTGCTAAAAAAACAAGTTTTACCATTAACATTGATGTGAACCGTTAAGTCAAGATTAACAGTTAAACATTAGTGACAGTAGCGGCGCTTAGCAAAGATCTACACAAATGCAATAACCCAGGGTAATCAAGGTATAGGATAAACAAAACTAGGAACAACCTTAATAGGAACAATTTTGACACATGCCTATGCAGTAAATAGTGTAAAGGTGTGTATAGGTAGCAAGGATTGTCCGTGCTGTACTTGCCTTCGTCCAACTGCTGCTGTTGCTCTTGCTGCTGTTGTTGGTCTTGCTCCTCGTAACCCTCGAACTCAAACGTGTACGGCTCACCGACTGGACTCATACATCAACACACAAGCATCCATACAAGCCAGTACATGCAAACAATATTAATCTATTAGAACAGTACACCAAACAATAAAAACAGAACGAAAGAAGGCTTAGAAACTAATCTACGCTTCGCTACGAACACGTGAGCGCGAAAATCACTCAAATCGGAGCTAAAACGGGAAAGATATGGCTTTTCTAAGGTTCAGGGACTTGCTGGCAAAGTTTTAAAAGTTCCAGGGGCTTATTTGCAAAAATTCAGGGGCTAAAACATAATTTTATATAAAAACAGGAGGGTTTATTTGCAAATTAACCAAAACAGGACCTCGGGTACTATTTTTAAATAAGGCAGGGGGTTTTCTGTAAAAATCAGGACTTAATTGTAATTATTTTTGAATAGATTTGGACTGCGGGTTAATTTTGAAAAAGGAAGGGGGTTCTTTTGCAAAACGTCCAGGGCTGACTGGGTTGACCGGTATGGGTTTGTTTGACTTGGCTCGGTTGACTTGATCTGGGCCGTCGAATTCGGTTTGGTCGGTGGGGATTAGATCCAGCAGAGGGGTGTCGGCAGCGGCGGCGCGACGAGCGGCAGCGCTGGACAGAGGCGGCGGCGCATCGCCGGCGAAGGATCGGGAACGGCCCAGAGGGCTCGGTTTGGGACGGGCTTAGGCGCTACGTGACCGGGGCGACACGGCGAGTTCAACTGGGCGGCTCTCGTCGTCGGCGGGGCAGCGGAGGCGGCGCGCAACGATCCATGGCGGCGGCGGCGCTCGGGCAGTGGCGGTTCAACGCGGGGACGGCGGTACAGAGCACGGGGAGGGGCGAGAAGGAGTTCGAGAGGTTCCTCACCTCCTCGCGATGGTCCTGGGGCAACTCGCCGGGACGGGACGGCGACAGGCGACGAGATCGACGGCGGCGGGTTTGAAATCGGCGGCGGCGAGTACGAGCTCGAGCGGTGGGGTTTTGGCTGCGCAGAATTGGGGGTCAGGGGCGGCACGGCCGGGCCTTTTTATGATGCGGCCGAGGGAAGAGTCCGGGGGGGAAACCTCGGCGTCCGTGCCGTGTCCGGCCGGGATTCCGGCGTCGGGGCCGAGTCCAATTCGGACGGAGGTGGAAGACGACCTGCCCGCGGGTCCCACTCGCCAGCGGCTGTGGTGCAAGGCGGGCCGGCCTGGCTGTTGGGCCGCGAGGGAAGGGAAAAGGAAGGCGGGGCGCTGTGCGGCCTACTGGGCTTGGGCCGCGGAGCGGGCGGAACGGGGAGGAGCAGGCCGCTGGGCCGGAAGCGGGGAAAGGATGGCTGGGCCGCTGCTGAAGGAAAAAAAAAGTAGAAGGGCCAAAATTGGACGGGAAAAAGAGTTTAGGGGGGAAAAACGGACTCGGGCCGCAGAAACTTTTCTAGAGCTCCAAATTAAATGATTCAAATTCGAATTTAAACAGAATTTAAATTCCAACTGAACCACACACAAACAAAACACAATGCAGTCGGCATGAATGCAACAAAAATATTTCTAACCTTATATTTAATTTTATTTCTCATAAATAATTTATTTTCCTTAGATAAATATGAGCATAGAATTAAATAAAAACAATTTAATTACTAAAATTTTAAAATAGGCATTTTTAGGGTGTTACAGAAGTTTAATACCATAGGAATTGACAAATTCACGCACCTCTTTAGATATGAATGAAGTCCCTTGATCCGTAGTCAAAGTTTGTGGAATGCCAAACCTATGTATAATATTTTCTCTGATAAACTCAATCACCTTTCTATGTGTCATATTCTTCAAAGGAACTGCTTCCGTCCATTTGGTAAAGTAATCAGTTGCTACAATCACAAAACAATGGCCTTTTGTCGAAGAAGGATGAATTTTTCCAACAAAGTCTAACCCCCATCCCCGGAAAGGCCAAGGTTTGATAATTGGATGCATTATTGCTGCTGGTACCAACTGAATATCTCCATGTTTCTGACACTCCTCACATCCTTTGTAGTATTTAAAACAATCGGCTATCATTTTGGGCCAATAGAAACAAGCTCTCCTAAGGAGCCACTTCATCTTGGGAGCCGATTGATGAGTACCACAAATTCCTTCATGAACCTCTGCCATAGCCAACCTAGCTTGGTCAGGACCCAAACATTTTAAAAGTAAATCATCAATCGTCCGACGATACAACTCATCACCATCCAAAACGAACTTAAGAGCCCATCGTCGAACTTTTCTGTCAATTGTACTGCTAGGATTTTGCAAATAATTTATCAGAGGCCTTCTCCAATCATCCACTTCGTCTTGATTGCAAACAACAGCCGAAGTAGTATTTTCACCAGGCAACCGGTCAGACCGGTTCTGTAAAGCGGTCAGACCGGTTGAACCGGTCAGACCGGTTTGAGGAAGCGGTGCGACCGGTTCCTCCAGAACAGAACACTCGGCTTCTAAAAACACCGGTCTTTGTTCTTGAAAATTTCTTTTCTGAACGTTATAACCAGATGCTTGCTGAGCCAGAGCATTTGCCTTTGGATTCCTTTCTCGTGGCACATGACGAATCACAAATTCATCGAAGCAAGATATAATATCAAAGCATCTATCGAGATATGCATTTAAAAATCCATCTAAGCATTGACATACCTTAGAAACTTGTTGTACCACCAGCAAAGAATCACCATAAGCTTCCACATGTTTTACTCCCATGTCATGCAAAATTCCCAATCCGAATAGAAGAGCTTCATACTCGACTTGGTTATTAGTACATACATGATCTAATCGGTTAAGTGCTTCAAAAACAGCCCCATGTGGAGAAGTAATAACAATTCCAATACCACAACCACTTTTGCAAACCGATCCATCAAAATGTAACTTCCATGGAGTAAAAGTAACATAACCGACATTTAAATCAAGTTGCTTATCTACTCTATGTCCAACAATAAAGTCGGCTACTATTTGACCTTTCATTGAAGTTAATGGCTCACAATGTAAATCATATTCAACCAAAGCATAAGCCCATTTGCCGACTCTACCACTCAAAATTGGTTTGTGCAACATGTATTTAATTATGTCGGTTTGACATGCTACTATACAAGTACTAGGTAAAAGATAATGCCTCAACTTGGTACAAGTATGATATAATGATAAACATAATTTCTCAATAAAAGTGTACCTTGTTTCGGCATCCAACAATCTTCTACTCTCATATGCAACCACATGTTCCTTTCCTTCGGTTTCTTGAGTCAAAACACCTCCAATGACATTTTCTTCCGCCGCCACATATAACTTGAATGGAACTCCACTCCTAGGCGCTTGAAGGACGGGTGGCGAAGATAAATATTGCTTGATTTCATCAAATGCTTCTTGTTGTTTTGCCCCCCAAGTGAAACCAATGTCATTTTTCAACCGAAGTAAAGGAGTAAAAGCATTCACCTTCCCGGACAAATTACAAATAAATCTCCTCAAGTAATTTACTTTGCCCAAGAACCTTTGCAAATCTTTCTTGCAAGTAGGAGCCTTTACATTGTTAATAGCTTCAATTTTCTTAGGATCTATCTCGATGCCTTTCTCATGTACAACAAATCCCAAAAACTTTCCAGCCGATACACCAAAAGCACATTTGAGTGGATTCATCTTTAATTTATATCGACGCATTCTTTCAAATGCAAGTCTTAAATCAGCCAAATGAGAATCTACTCCAGCCGATTTGACAACAATATCATCGATATAAACTTCTACTACAATACCAAGTAAATCATGAAAAATCAAATTCATAGCTCTTTGATATGTAGCACCGGCATTCTTTAAACCAAAAGTCATTACTACCCACTCAAATAGACTAACGAAACCCGGACATAGAAAGGCCATTTTGGCTATATCCTCTTCGGCCATAAATATTTGATTATAACCAGCATTACCATCAAGAAAACTAAGAATTCTATGTCCAGATGCAGCATTAACAAGAAAATCAGCTATAGGCATAGGATATTCATCTTTAGGAGTAGCTCTATTAAGATCTCTAAAATCAATGCAAACACGAAGCTTTTTTGTTCCTTTTTTCTCAACAGGCACAATATTAGAGATCCAATTAGCATATCGACAAGGCCTAATAAATTTAGCATCTAGTAACTGATTGATTTCTTCTTTCACTCGGTCATAAATATCAGGATTAAAGTTTCTACGAGATTGTTTGAAAGGCCTAAAACCAGGTTTAATGGGTAAACGATGTTCAACTAAATCACGACTTAAACCAGGCATTTCATTGTAACTCCATGCAAAACAATCAACATACTCCTTTAATAATTTTATTAACTCAGATTTAAACAAAGGATCAAGATTCTTGTTTACAAATGTCGGCCTAGGCACAGTACCATCACCAATATCTACCTCCTCTAGAGGATCAGCCGACGTAAACCCTTGTCCTAACTTGCTTAAATCATCAAAATCTTCAATGGCCTCACACATATCGTTCTTATGCGCCCGATAGTGCTCACGCCTTTGCTGTAACCATTCTAGATTTGGATCCATCAAATCATAAGAGATGGAATGGCCAGATCTCCAATCGGCCTCATAACAGCAGTAGCAAAACCATCCTTGGTGCAACCAATGATCTCACAATCAGATAAATCTAAACCAGATAAGCATTTAAGATTCTCATGATCATCCATAGTAGAACTATCGGCCACTGCAACACAAGCCGATGTATCTCCATGAACAACCTCTACTTCATCATCTATCCATTGAATTAAAAATTGATGCAAAGTAGAAGGCACACATTGGTTTGCATGAATCCAATCACGACCAAGGATTAAACTGTAGTTACCTTGTGTCTCAGCGACGAAGAACGCAGTAGCCAAAGTCTTGCTTCCAATAGTAAGCTCCATAGAAGCGACTCCCTTGGCGCCCATAGGTTCACCTCCTCCAACGCCGCTGATGGTCATGTTGGTCTTGATCAACTCTTCATCTGAACCTCCCAGCTTCATGAATAGAGAGTATGGCATCAAGTTAACTATTGCCCCTCCATCCACTAGCATGCGAGAGATAGGCTTCCCATTAATATGACCCTTCATGTATAAAGCCTTCAGATGACTCTCCTCAGCTTTGGGCTTCTGGAAAATAGCCTCCTTTGGACCAAAATCAAGTTGAGCAACGCTTTCTTCTGACAATACATAACCATCCATAGACATATGAATTACGTTAAGCTCAAAATTTGTATGTTCAGGAGAAAAACCATAATCAACAAGCTCTTCATCGTCCTCTGAAGTAGATACCGATGATAGCTTGCCATCACAAATTATAGGAGAAGGAGAAGAAAAACCGGGTGGCACGTCGGGCAAAGCGGTCTGACCGCTTTCGTCAACCGGTCTGACCGGTTCAACCGGTCTGACCGACTCCTGAACCGGTCTGACCGGTTCCGTCTGAGAGCTGGTCTTAGCTTTCCATTCTTTTCCTTGTGGAATCATGGGCCTGTACTTGTTGAAAGCTTCATCCCTCTGCTTCTCTAGCTCTTTCTCCTTTATCTCCTGAAACCTCAAGCGCTGAAGCTTCCTCCTTTGAGTACGAGATAAACCAGGAGGACACCATCTTGGCAGAAAGTATTTGGATTTGGAATCACTCCCACTGGCTTCACCATCAGCAACAGAATCTTTCTGAATAGGTGTCTTAACCTGATTGTTCGTGACAATCGGTCCTTTGTCACCGTCTCCAATGGTAACGTTCATCAACCCAATCTGAATAACATCCTGATTTGTAGTCCTCTCTGGGTCAATATCCATCTTATGCACCTCCTCACGCTGTTTTGGCCTGTAAACTTGCTTCATAGGAGGTTTTGCCGATTTCCCAAGGAAACCGGTCTGACCGGTTTGTGGAACCGGTCTGACCGGTTGGGTCTGGTGACCCTGACCGGATTGGCAAGGTGCCAAACGGTCCTGTCCAGGTCTTGAGATCCTATCTAATGCTGGTCTTCGCGGTCCTCCCCATCCATGTTGAAAAGATTGTTGATATGGTACCCACATCACTCCATTATCATCATAAACTGGACGAGGTGGACATGGACTTGGTGCCTCCCGATGCTGAACAAAATTCCTCTTTGGCTGAGGATATTCTTCTTGATATGGAGGCACTCTCAATCTCTTTTTTACCGGCCGATCACTTGTAACGGCCTTTTGTTTGGAGTACTTGTCAAATAGCATATCAAAGGTGACCTTTGGCCTAATAGTACTCCCCTGATTCTTTGCAACATTGAGTTTCCAGTTTCCAATCTCCGGACGGCTTGGTTTAATCATTTTTGGCCGACCTCTGGGAGAACCGGTCTGACCGCTTTTCATAACCGGTCTGACCGGTTTGTCCTGTAAAGGCTCAAACGGTCTTTGCTCGGTATGAACGGTCGACTCTTGCCCCCCATGCTCAGAGGCTCTCACAATGACCTTGAATGTCTCCCTGCCATCTGGAGTTGTCTCACATGCAACTTCTCGAATCAACTCCTTTCCTCTCAAGTCATGCTTTGTTTCACCAATCACAACATTCTTTCCTTTGGTTGCTTCGGCTTGATGCGGCCGAACCAAGACCTTAGGCTGTTGCAAATCCATAGTGTTGACAGGGAAAGGAGCTTTGTCCACTTGCATCTCATGGAATGTCAAACGACCTTCATTTATGGCCGATTGAACCTGCCGACGAAACACATTGCAATCATTAGTGGCATGAGAATAAGTATTATGAAACTTGCAATATGCACGCCTTTTCAATTCTTCAAGTGGAGGCAATTTATGAGATAATTTAATATTTCCAGATTTAAGCAATTCATCAAAAATGCGATCACACTTGGAAACATCAAATGTAAACTTAACTTCTTCTTGCCGACCTTTGTTGACCGGCTTAAGTGATGTACAAGAATAAGTTTTTTCTTTAGAAGGCCATACAAATTCAGCAGCAAGTACTTCTCTATCACTATCACTCGAATCATCAGACTCATAATCAACTACATGAACATTAGAACGACGTGATCTAGAAGTATCCCTCTCTTTTTCTTTATTCATTCGGTTTTCAACAATCGAAGCTCTAATTTGAACTTGTGCAACCGAAAGAAAATCAGAACCTTCTATCTTATCTCTTATGGACGATCTCAAACCTTTTAAGCAAATATCAGCAAGGTCCATATCAGTGATTGACAAATTGAAACAACGGTTTTTAATTTCTTTAAATCTCTTAATGTAAGCAGAAACAGTTTCATCTCTACTTTGTCTAACCGATGTCAAATCTGTCAACTTCAATTGCAAGCTCCCACTATAAAAGTGATCATGAAATTTACGCTCTAACATATCCCAAGATATAATAGAACCGGGAGCAAGTGAAGAAAACCAAGCAAAAGCGGTGCCAGTCAATGATAAAGAAAATAAACGCACTTTAAGAGCATTATAAGCACCCGCTTCTCCTAGTTGAGCTATGTATTGACTAATATGTTCCCACGTGGTTCGGTCATCATCTCCACTAAATTTAATCAAGTCTGGCATACGCCAACCACGGGGAAGAGGAAAATTATCAAACTCAGCATTATATGGTTTTTGATACAAATTTGTATTACCAATATCAACACCAAGTTTACTTTTTACTACATTAGCCAAATCTTCTCTAAATTTATTAAATTCAGCCCAGTTAGGATTATTTGGCTGTTGGGTTTGCACATTCTCCAAAGTCATCTTATTTAAGTAGGGAGCAACCTTAGCTTGAGCTAGCCTATAACTTTCAAAAACATCATCAGGTATAACGTTTCCTTGAGCAGATGTATTGACTGTTGTACTATATTGAGGTCTAGCAGTACCTAAAGTATTAGTGTGAGCATAAACCATCGAATCAGGTGAAACAGAAAGCGGTATAGGCTGTTCATGCACCAATTCAAGCGCACTGGTCAGACCGGTCTGACCGGTTCCCTGATCCGGTCTGACCGGTTTGGCCGTGTTCGGCCCGGCCGGTTGGAACAGAAGGGATTGACCAATGGCAAACTCAGGTGGCATACCATACATGTATTTTTCAGTATTAACATTGGGTATGGGTGCCAAGCTAGGAAAAACTCCACTACTGGAATTAATTTTAGGAGCGCTACTACTAGTTTCATTATTGTTAAAGCAAGTAGTGGTCCTATCTTTCTCAAGATCTTCTAATCTTTCTAAACGAGCAATGTAAGAGGCAAGCAATTCATCTCTTTCTACACTATTTTTAGGCACAGTAGTACAAGGAGAATTCTGTGATTTACTTACAGCGGGTATTACCTCAACTCGATTGTCGTTCAACTTGATCGCCGGCAGCTCAAATTCTTGCACTCTTGCCACCTTGCCATGACGATCCTTCTTGATGCCAGCCATGAATTGCATCTTCATGAACTCTTGCAGTGCATCTAAATTCTTCTGCTCCTCCGGAGTGAGATCTTCCACTGAAGCCGCAATGATGTTATCCGCGTCAAGATCACATCGAGATCCCATCTTGTCTGGAGATTAGATCGAACGGTTTTTGACAACCAGATCTTCTATTTCCCCAGCGGAGTCGCCAAAAGTGTGTTGACGCTTTTTCTGGCCAACACACGCGAGCGTCGAATCGCGCAAACGAAGAAACGATGAACTCGCCGCAGCCTCGCCCAAACCGGTCAGACCGGTTTAGGGATCCGGTCAGACCGGTTTCCCTCGGGAGCTTCGGGATGAACCTAGGATCACCACCTCAGGAGGGACCCCGTCGGAGATGGCGCGCCTAGGGTTGCTCTGAGATCGGTCAGGCCACTCAGAACCTCCTTGAACGCCGTAGAGACAAGCAAGGAAAGCAAAAGGGTTGGAAAAGATAGGGTTTAGAGATAAAAAATAGAAAATATATTGATTGATCGATTGGATGATCGCTCAATCGGCCATGGCCCTTTATATTTATAGGGTGGGGAGGTCTTGCCTCGCACGGAATCCTTTTACAATTTGGAACCAACTAGGACTCCTAATTCTACTCCAACTCGGATCTAAACCGGTCAGACCGCTCTGGCAAACCGGTCAGACCGGTTTGGCTGTTGCCAGATCGGCTACAGGGAAACCGGTCTGACCGCTTCCTGAGGTCGGTCTGACCGGTTTGCGTGGCTTGCCAATTTTGGGTGCGAACAGTCCATAAACAGTAAGGTTGGTCTAAGCTATTGTTTGTTTTCTTGAGAAATAAGCAGCCTACTGTAAAGCTTCCTTGTGTCCAACACATACAGAAAAGTGTTCAGAATTATAATGATCTCATGCCACTAACACAATATATTTAAAACTCCAGCTACTTCTATTGTTTGTTACCAGAGACAGAAGATCACAAGAACACGCGGTGGGAGGCACAGGAGATAATCAGGAAGGAAGCGGAGGAAGAGGAGGCAGCATGATAGAAAACCCATCCCTGCTCCCAAAGCGGCTCCTCCATTCTTTTCTTGAAAGGGATGAATGAATAGATCTGATGTTTTAGATCCGCTTGCTCTTCCATCTTTACATTTCCCTTTTGTGCTTCTTTTTGTGTATTTTTGGCGGCTCCAATGCCTGATCATTCCTATTTTGTCCTTGTGTTTAATGCTGCTGTGTAAATCATGTCATGTGTTTTTTTTCTGGAGCCAGTAGAAACAAAAGCTACACAGAAGAAAGGCTCTAGAATAAAGAAAAAGCCCAAACTCCGCTAACGGTTCAAAGGTGTGCCCGAATTGGCCTGGATGCATGTTAACGGGTGCGCTACAGTGTTTTGCGGGCCCGTTAACAATTACAAACAGATTGCACATGGTCAGTATGCTTAGCCGTTAGATATTGATCCAGCGTCTGTGGTTAGTAAATGACAAATAAGACCAATCTCAGTTGCCTGACAGGGAGACAGGTCCAAATATTATACTTGATTGCATCGTTATATAGATTATCCAGATACATGTTTACATGCACACTTTTGTACTTGCACACTGCCGTTTTTGTTTTGTGTATGTCAAACTATTATGGTTTTGATCAATTCTATAGAAAAATGCACCAACACTTTAGAATATATAAATTCATTAAATGTGTAGTAAAACTTATCTTGATTGTGTATTTATTTAGTATTATATATTTTACATAAATTTGATCAAAATTTAAATTTTTTGACTTAGGACAAACTAAAATGTCTTAATATTCACTACGTGAAAACCTCAAATAGGTAACACAACATTGGTAATTGGCGCATAAAGCCCGTTACAAGTACCATATTAGTAACCGACGTGAAACAATGTCCGTTACCAATAAACGTGCCAACTTGAGCCCAACCTCATCATTACCAATAACAACCCATTAGTAGTGGGTATCCATAAAGCCCGTTACTGATGTCAACCAGTAACGGGCATCAACAAGACCCGTTACTTCCACTATAGTGCTAATTTCAATTGGTAACCGATCTAATTAAGTAAGGCCCGTTACTTCTACTATCTATCCCGGACACGAAAAAATTATGGAATTTGCTTAAGTTAATCCATTGACCGGCTTATCCCCTCCTTTCCATCCCCGCGGCACCGATGCCATCCTCCTCCTATCTCTCCCTCCCCATCTACTGACGCCGCTTCATCCCACTGCCACTGCCCCGCCTCCCTCATCCCACCCCTGCCTCACCCCACCTCACCACGCCGCTAGCGCCACCTCATCCCACCACCAAGGTCGTGCGAGTGATCGAGACGTGATATCCAGATCTGGGGGCGCCAAATCCTTCCCCGCGACTCGTTGCGGCCTCTCCTCTCTTCTCCTCTCCCCCTCACATCAATCGGATGTCTGCCAGTGGGGGTGTTGCTGCTGCTGGTAGTGGTGGTGGATGAGGGGACGGCGGGGAGGTTGCTGTGCCGTTGTCGTCCCCCACGTCTACGGCGGCGGCGGCCGTGCGGTGGGACCAGATCCTCTCGCGCAGCTCCCTCCGGGCCCTCCTTGTCAAGCACGACGACTCCACGTGCCAAGTCGTCACCGCGCTCATCCACAAGTGCTTCTACCGCAGTGAGCGCCCTCTACCTCTCCCTCCCCTTCCCCCTCTCTCTCTCACACTGTAACACCCTAAAATGCTATTAATATAGGGGAAATGAATTAATTTATTTTTAATAATTATGCTCATATTTAATATAGGGGAAATGAATTATTTTTGAAAAATTTAAAATCAAATATAAGGCCTAGAAACATTTTTTATGCATTCATACTACTGCATCGAGTTTTGTTTGCTAGTAGTTCAAATAAGAATTTAAACCTAATTTAAATTCAAATTTGAATTGCTTTGTTTCGAGCTTTGGAAAAAGTTGTTTGGCCCAGAGTTCGATTCTGCCCCTCCAACTTTTCCCTCGATCTGTTTTCCTCCCTTTTCTCTTCCTCACGAGCCGGCCAGCCACTTCTCTCTTCCTCTTTCTCTTGCCCCGGCCCAGCAACCCCGCCACAGCCCCAGCTCCTTTTCGGCCCAAAGCCGGCCCAATCCTGAGCCTTCCTTCCCCCCCCCCCCCCGCAACAGCCGCTGCCACGCGGGGCACGTCTGGCAGGGCCATCTTCTTCCTCTCACAAGCTCCGCAGCGCCCGCGCCTAGCCCGCCCTAGCCGTCCCCTCCTCCTCCCCCCCCCCCCCGCGCCTGTGGGCCCCGCCAAAGCTTCCTTGCAACTTTCCCGCGCTTTCAAACCCAAGCCTCCCATGCTCGCACAGCGCCGCCGCCCCCTCGGTCTCGACCACCGCCGTCGACTGCCCGCTCCGGTGCCATTCCATCCAATCGAGCCATCCTAGGAGCTTCGTGCGAAGGTAAGGATCGCTCCGAGCCACTCCTCGCTTCCTGTTGAGCCTCGTAGCGCCGCCACTACCTCACTGACGGCCGCCGGTCGCTGCTCGCCGTCGTCAACCGCCCCCATCGTGAATCCCTCGTCGAGATCCCCCTGGGCGAACTCCCCGCGCTCCCAGCTTCCTCTCCATCCAGTTCCCGTCCCCATTGGAGGCCGGCAGCTCGATTTCGAGGTTGCTCCGGCGAGCCCCGCCGCGATAGCCAGCGGCGCCACCGCCTCTGACAGCCGCCGACGACCAAACCCTCCCAACTCACCCCAACCATCCGATCTCGATCCAGCGATCCAGATCCGCCCGCGCCTGAGTCAAACCCGGCGCATACCGGTCAGCCGAGCCGTTTTTGGTAAAGAGCCCCTCAAGTTTCGCGAATCAACCCGCGTCTTAGGCCAGTTCAAAATTAATTACAACTAGGCCATATTTTATTCGTTTAGCCCCTAATCTTTTGAAAAATAGAACCTGCCGTCCTGTCCTGTTGTTTTTACATGTAGGCCCTTGTAGTTTTACGTATAATTATGTTTAGGTCCCTATTTTTTCTCAAATAAGCCCCTAGAACTTTTAAAAATTTGCAAGCAGGTCCCTGTAACTTAGAATCACCATATCTTTCTCGTTTTAACTCCGATTAGCGTGATTCTTGTGCTCACGTGTTCGTAGCAAAGCGTAGATTAGTTTTAAAGCCTTCTTTTGTTTTATTTATACTGTTTGGTGTACTGTTTTAATAGAATACTTTTGTTTGCATGTGTTGGCTTGTATGGATGCTTGTGTGGTGATCCGTGTCCAGTCGTTGAGCCGTTTGCGTTGGACTTTGAGTACGAGGAGGGTTTTCAGGAGCAGGACCAGCGGCAACACTTTGAGGAAGGTAAGTTATACCATGGACAATCCTTGCTACCTATCCACCTTGTAATCATTTATTTCATACATGCATGTGTCTAAATTGATGTACCTTTAAGATTGTACCTAGTTTTGATTATCCTGTCCTTTGATTACCTTGGGTTTATGCATTTGGGTAGAATCTTTACTACACGTAGCTACTATCACTATTGTTTAATTGTTAAATTTGACTTAATGGTTCACTTCAACATGATGACAAAACTTTCTTTTTAGCAACCTTGTTTGGGGAGCTCGAGCATGTGCTTCGTGCTTTATTCTAGTGTCTCCCCGTAAGGTTCGGTTCTTAAAGCAGCAACCCAGGAGCCCGTCGCCACTGCTAGAACTATTATGGCTCTGGTCTTGGTCAAGTAGCATGTATGTCTCTAGCCGACGACGTTATGGGAAACATGGGTGAGAGTATGTCTTGATCCACCGAGGACGGGAGCTCCGTCGGCTATGCCCCCGTGAGGCACAGTCCCGTGCTGGGAGTCCCTGCGACGGGGAACTCAACACGTTGTGCATTGTTGCCTGCGATACCCACGCTCTGGACGCCATTGACCCCCCTACGGTGTGACTCCGTAGGCGTACGTCGATCTCGGTGCCTGGGCCATGCTGCCTATGTTGTACCATAATCGGCCACTGTCTTGTTAGGGTGTCTTGTGAAAAGCCTCGTAATGTCCCTATGCAGTCACACCTCGGAAGTGTTGATGTGCATGGTTGGGTTTAAAGTTATTTTGAGCTTTTACACGACTGGTGGGTAAAGGGCAAAACCTCTATAGAGTGTAAATCTATCATGATAGCCTTGCTCAGGGTCACGAGCGGCCTGGATCTTTTTTGATTAGAAGATGATGTTTATTTATGCTTAATTGCACTTATACTTTATTAATTGGGTTGCAACTGGGTTCTATTCACCTGTAGTAACTTGGATAATGTTAAAATGAACCAACTAAAAATGCTAATGCAGTTCAGCCGTGTCTAGCCCTACTTTGAGCCTTCATACACCCGTGCTATACTTGCTAAGTAAATGATTTACTTACACTTGTCATTTATTCAACAAAATCCCGGATGGGTCAAAGATTGGGTTGTGCATGAGTCTGCTGCTAAGTTTCTGGAAGACCTACCGTACTACTAAGTTGTGGTCTCCCAGTCAGAGTCCCTGTGGATTGCGGCTTCGCTTAGTTGAGAGTTATCAGTCTTCCGCTGTATTGGTTAGTTTATTTATGTTAAACTCTGATGTAAAACTCTATTTAATCAAGTATATGTTCTCTGTTTATCATATTTTTTTTGCTATATCTGTACTATGACTTCCTGGGCACACATATGGCCGCATTCGGGTTTCTGTGTAAATCCGGGTGTGACACACACACACCGGCATCGCTACGGAAGCTTGGTAGCCTCTGCCTTGGAGTTTGTTAGCAAAGTTTCTGTGGTAACTGGTGGTAGTTTGTTAGCATTGCATCACAGAATTTGATTTCATGTATGCAGTTCTAAGGGAAATTTGTGTGTGTATGTGTGTCAAATTTTGCATATGTAAGCACAAACTGGATGCTGCCTTTTCTCTGATTTACATGGCGTTGCAGCGATTACACTTTAGAAATGTGTCATTTGTTCTCTGATAATGGCATCAATTAGCACATGAAACATCTGTGGAACTGTGGTCTTATCAAATGGAAACATTGTGTCATTGTAACTTTTCTTTCTGAGAAAGCCGTTCATATCTGATCTGTACTAAGAACTAAGTTAATCTAACCATATAGATTATCCAGAATAATGCATGTACATGACAGGAATATATTGAGAACTAAGTTTGTTGAACTAAGTTTTTGCAACAATAGGAGTTTCTTATTTCTTGGAGTTCTATAACTACTAATCGCTGCAGGGAAAGAGGACCTAGGTACAGGCACCACAACTTTCTTTGATCCAACTTGTTCTGTGTGATTTTTAGATATTAACTTATTCTGGGAGGTCTGCATGCATATTTGTAAGAAACTGGTAGTGATTAATAAATTGACCTTAGCACATGTAATTCTTATGAACCATTAGATGGTAGGTTTATTTTATAATGGTAGAGTCCAAAATATTGCAGATAAGTTTAGTTTTAAGATATTGAGTTTGTGATATTCTGCTTCCTTCACATTCTGCTTCAGGGTCTTTTGGCCACTTCCAAGCAAGTCGTTCTGGAGTTCATAAAGGAGGGCTGCATTAGACACTAGTGAAGGCTGGCTTTGTCGCTACAAGAATTTCAGTGAGGCCAATGTCGAATTTTGTTGTAATTTTTTTCTTTTCTGATGCATTTTCTGGAAGCATGTTCTGATGCAATTAACTTTGTAATTTAGGTCACCTCTCTCAACCAGGAAATTGTTAGAGCCTTGGCAAGTGGTATGCATTTCTTTGAGATTCATTTTATGCATCTTGGTTTCTGTGTAGTATTACGCCTGATGCTAGGCATGGTCTGTATTTTGTTATTTCTCATATCAATCTTGCAGGTATTTTAAAATTCAAGGTAATGTTTCCTTCTTGACTATAGTAGGATACACATATGTTTCCATGTGTTTAGTTTTTATCGTATACTTAAGTTTTTATTTAACGCATGACCCCCCTGCAAGGATGTATCACCATTTGTCAAGAACAATTTCTGCCTTTATCTGTAAATATTAATGAACTTCCAATAAATTAATTGGCAGAATACCTGTCCATTTTCAAATAGACCTTGAATGGTTATTTATTATATTTCCAGTTAGAATCAGTGGTGAGTAGAAAACTTATGGAAATGCATATTCTATTGCAGAACGAATACCATCTTTTGGGATGTCACCATTTGCTTGCGGGTGGTCTACCAAGCAAGGAAAAGTGAGCAAACTTGAAACTATTGCCTTTCTTGCATATCATTAGACATCTTCTTGTAATTATAGATCGTGTTGATTCATACATTCCTAATCTTTTTAATATGAATTTGCAGCTTGCATCAGCTAATTCTTCTCAAATAATTCAGTCGCTCCATGCTGGCTTTGTCCCTGTAAGTTTTTTTACCAAAGGCAGTCTTCTCAAATAATTCTTCTCAAACAACTTCCGCACTGGGTACTGGCAGTTCAATTATTGAATAAGCAAAGGATGTATAGTTGCTAAGGCATCATTGGGAATGTTCTTCTGCTCTTCAATAACTTGATAATCAAATGTCCCTACCTTCTAGTAAACATGCTCTTCAATAATCAAATGTCCCTGGAAGCATAAGTCTGTAAACATGCTGTTTTTTTTATCAACATGTAAACATGCTGTTGGGATCAATGTATCATATTACGCCTACAAACTAGTGAAAATTGATGACCTGTCTATGTTGCTTCTAAACTTGTTATGGTAGCTTCATGTAGGCCGATATTTCTGCTATATACTGCAGTGGAGATATCAGTAGCTGCACATGACACCACTGGTGGAATGGAGACCAAAATACTGGAAGCTGCAGTGATAGCTAGGCTTCGAATTGATGTTTATATTACAAAAGTGGGAATGCATGCTTGCACTTTAGCCACCTCAAAACATGAAAAATTCCAGTTATAGCAAGTTCTTTTTGAATAATGGGCATTATCCTGAGCATTTTGGACGCATTGTTTGATGCAGGCTCGAACAGAACACTCGCTAAGGGCCTTAAAGAGGGATGTGAGCACGGACTTGGAAGACTGGCTCCATTCCTGGCCGTCATGTGCCGGCATCGCCGATGCTGTACATGTATATTGTCGGTGTTCGGATTGGTCACCCGACACTAACTAGAACGAGTGCGCTGTGTCCTGTCTCTCGATGGTTAATGCGAAGGCTAACACAATGACACAAGATGTATCCTGGTTCCGGCCACGGGTTATGATAGCTTCATGTAGGCCGATATTTCTGCTATATACTGCAGTGGAGATATCAGTAGGTGCACATGACACCACTGGTGGAATGGAGACCAAAATACTGGAAGCTGCAGTGATAGCTAGGCTTGGAATTGATGTTTATGTTACAAAGGTGGGAATGCATGCTTGCACTTTAGCCACCTCAAAACATGAAAAATTCCGATTATAGCAAGTTCTTTTTGAATAATGGGCATTATCCTGAGCATTTTGGACGCATTGTTTGATGTAGGCTCGAACAGAACACTCGCTAAGGGCCTTAAAGAGGGATGTGAGCATGGACTTGGACGACTGGCTCCATTCTTGGCCGTCATGTGCCGGGCATCGCCGATGCTGTACATGTATATTGTCGGTGTTCGGATTGGTCACCCGACACTAACCAGAACGAGTGCGATGTGTCCTGTCTCTCGATGGTTAATACGAAGGCTAACACAATGACACAAGATGTATCCTGGTTCCGGCCACGGGGCCATACGTCTAGCAAAGGGTGTGTGCATTGTATTATCTTGCACCAGGTTGCTCGTAGTAGGGGTTTACAAGTAAGGCGGGAGAGGAGGTGAGGCCTCCAAGTCTCAAGTGTCTACAGTTGATTGAGGCGAGTGCCAATATCAGGGGGGAATGGATGTGTTGGGTTAGCGGATGCGTTGGTCTTTCGGATGCGTTGTCAGATGCGTTGCTCTTCCCCGCGATGTGGGTCTACCTCCTCCTTTTATAGTTCAAGGAGGGGAAGAGACATGCGTGTTACACAGTGGAGTCTACAGTTATTGGGCACTTGAGAGCATGGCGTTGGACGTGGCTGTCGTCCTTGCGGATCCTTCTGCTTGGCGCAAATCGGTGGGCGTCCTCCTGCTCCCGTGGGCGGCGTGGTGCTTTCTGTAGAATGTACAGGTCCCTGTGCCTATCCCAGGGTGACTTCGAGGGGCCGCGCTGACCGGCGTCCGTGCCCAGTCGTCGCCAATACACCCATTCGAGGGTTCTCCCATGACTTATCGAGGGCTTCGTCATGGGGTTAGTACGGAGGTTCGGAGCACATGAGCACGTGAGTTGGTAGCACAGGACCACACAGGGCCTCGCAGGTCGGCACAGTGTTGGGGATGGCTGCACAGTGACCGGAGTTGGCAACACAGGATGGCACAAGGCCTTGCAGACCGGCACAATGTTAGTGTTGGCTGCACAGTGACCAGAGTTGGCAGCACAAGACCCAGGTCACCGTCGTCTGTGTGGGATGGCCCGTGATTTACCTTTTGACTTCGGCGTCGTCTGGCAGTGCGGGGCATTGAATGCGCCTATCAGTAGAGCAGACGGGCGCGCGCCCATTGGTTGAGGGGTAGCCTCGAGCGAGGCGGAGTTTCTCGAATCGAGGATCGCGCGGGGCTCAACCGCGGAGGCCTCGATCGAGGCGGAGTTTGCCATTCGCTCGAGGGGGATCCGGCATCCTCGATCGAGGCGGAGATGGGGTGCGCTCATCAGGGCCTTTTCGAAGGGCCTTGAGCGGGCCGTTGGCCCATGATGGGCCATGGGCTTTGTGCGCTTAGACCCTTTCTGGTTTGTGGAGATTTGGCAGTGGTTTGTTTTCATTTTTCAGGGGTGATTCCTTTAGGTTAGGGGTCCCCTTATGGCCGTCCCCAACAGTAGCCCCCGAGCCTTGGCTGGATGAGGATCAGTCCTGCAAAGGCTTGCGTTCTTGTAGTGACATCTCGGGTGCTCTGTATGGGGTTTCTCCTTTGAACACGTGAGGATTTCCGTGTGGGGCGTGCTAGCGCACCCGCGGGTGTAGCCCCCGAAGCCTTGGAGGAGTGAGTATACTCGTCCAAGGGCTATAAGCCTTAGGTTTTATGGCCTCTCGAGCAACGTGCTCCCTCAACGTTTGTTTCAACCGGCCTTGGCATTTTTTCAGTCGACATCGGCGATCTACGCTGGTGAGGCGGCGTTGTGCCCGTAGTATGCATAGCTTAGGATCAGTACTTGTATGTAATAAACAATTTGCATGTGTAATTTATTTGAAGTGTTGTTTGGTGCGTTTATCGCATTTTTTACGTGTCTTACAAAGATTTCGGTGGGGAAGGTCGCGTTCGTAAAATGATTTACGCGTAGGGTGGTGAGGGGTATGCCATATCCCGGAGGCATAGACGGTCCCACGACTCGGCCGGCCCTGGCCTTAGTCATTTTACGCCCTACTTGTATCTTTTCGAGCGCACGAGGTGCAATGTGATAAATGTTTTAAAAGAAAAGATCTGAAAAAATGAGACGATTTAGGAGGGGGGAACACCCGTCGCAGCCCCCGAGGGAGACTTGGCTTTATCGAGGGCAAAGCCGGGTCTACCTATTCATGACCTTTCTTTATTATTGGTTGTGAATATGAAATATGTACAAAGAGATTTAGAAATTCATAGGTAGAAGCGACATAGCTGTTGAATGTTCCAAGTGTTGGCGAAGACCTCGCCCTTCTTGTTCGTGAGCTTGTACGTGCCGGGCTTGAGGACTTCAGCGATGATGTATGGCCCTTCCCATGGCGGCGTGAGCTTGTGGCGCCCTCGACTGTCCTGTCGAAGCCTCAGCACCAGATCTCCCTTGTTGAAGTCTCAATGTCGAACCCTCTGTGCTTGATATCGTCGGAGAGATTGCTGGTACCGTGTTGAGTGCAAGAGCGCCACATCACGGTGTTGACGTAAAATCCGCACCTCACGCCAAGCACACAGCAAGCCGAATTAGCTGGCTTCACACGTGACCCGGGCTTTTGAATCCGGAAGCGTGCCAGTCAGTTTGCCTGAAAACTAACAAAGGGACAAAAAGGTTTAGATCAAAACCCGGAACGTGCCGGGTGAGACCAGACAGTTCCATATTTGCGGCGTTGAAGCCAATCTCGAGAGACATATAGCTACGGACAAGCTATCTGTCAACAGTTAAAACCGCATTCGGCAATCGGCAAGGCACGCAGTGAGCGTACTGCCGAATGCATGACGTAAGCATGACGAAAGATCGGCTTTCAACCGAATGAACATTGTAACACGTACTCATAGCCGATTAACGAGAAACAGAGCATAAAAGGGTGAAACATGATCATAAATTCACAGTAAACAAAGAATGCATATGCCGAAAGCAGCACCCGTCAAGCATGATAACAAACAAGTTAATCCACCGCATGATACGACTTGTTTATGACCACACCACTAATCAGATTAGACCAATCCACCGCATGATACAATCTAATCATGAAAAGCTAAAAGCATTCAGTGTTTAATTACGAACCCACAACACAGTCACGAATTTACATTGAAAACAAGAATGCATAGGCCGAAAGCAGCACCCGTCAAGCATGGCAACGAACGAGTTAATCCACCGCATGATACAACTCGTTTGAGGCCACACCACCAATCAGATTAGATTAATCCACCACATGATACAATCTAATCGTGAAAGGCTAAAAGCATTCATTGTCCAATGCAAACCCACGAACACACGTTCACTCGTGAGAGCACTACCGAATGCGGCTATTTAGCCGAATCGGGATCCATGGCGAAGGAACAAGCCTAATCGGTAAAGATAAATCTATCAGATCGAATCGAATTCTAATCCACCGGATGATTAGCTCTAAGACGATCCAAAAACCTGCATCTACCGCATGATACCCGGTTCTGTCAAGATCTACACGATGCCAACAAGCTCGAACCCGCGACACGTAGCAACCTAGATCGGTTTCGGATTCGGCTGTGAGGGGATACGTTGTAGCACCGTAAAGCAAAGCCGATTCTAGCCGATCTAGATTGGGCAAAGGTGTGTTGCATGAATTAAGCATATAATAAAAATGAAGCAACACGGGGTAACTTAATGAATCCGTTAGATCTTGCCGAAATCTAACAGAGCCGATAACTTGGTCCATACTAGATCTTAGCCCACCGCATGGCTCATGACCTAACAGAGGAACCTTCTTGAAACCACAACTTAAATCCACCGGATGATACTAAGCATGGTAACAAGACTACTTGCATCAAAGCTTAAATCCACCGCATGATACTAAGCATGATACAAGGTTGCCGGTACTTACGGAGGTCGACGGATCGATGACTCCTCTCGAAGAACTCGACGACTCGACTAAAGGACTCGATGTTGGCACGGGGCCGGTTTGTTGTATGATTGATTCGATTGTCTGATACAGCTGCCATGGGTTTATATTTATACCCAGGTCTTGATACAACTCCTAGTCGGACACGACTACAACACTCGTTTCTAAAAATAAATGACGGATCTTCGTGCCCATATTGCGTTCCTTGTTCGAACCGGCCTTTTCCTTATGTTGATCCACGTCATCATGTCTTCCCGAATGCTACCACTCTTCGCCTGCGGAACAATGCCTCTGCCGAATGATGACGTAATCCCGACCGCAGAGTATCTCTGCCGAATGCTTCAGAGAACACCCCTTAGCCGAATGACGACGCGTTCCCGACCGCAGAGCATCTTTGCCGAATGCTTCAGAGAAAACCCTTTAGCCGAATGGCATCCTTCCACCAAATCCGGCTCACATGTCAGCCTCTTCCTGGTGCTAATTTTTGGTGTCAACACATGCCCCTTCAATTTCGGGATAAAGGATACTTTTATCTCGGAATTGACCAGGAATCCCTAACATTTCCAGGCTGAGCCCGTTCGACATCCGTTTTCCGCTCCCAAATCCTCAGAGGGCTTACTCAAACTCAAACCCTAGTTCATCGAATCTTTCAAGCTCCGATCTTCAAATGGCGAACCAGGATCAAATTCTTCAAGTAAGTTCCGTTTTCTTCAATCATATTCGGCATTACTCTTTTCAAGCTGCATTTTGAATCCCCAAATCGCTCTTCTTCCGTCCTCAATAGGCTCTGACCACTGAAATCCTGACCCCTACGGAGGAGCAATCCGCATCTTTCTTCCTCGGCCCTTCAGGGAATCCAGATCCCTCCGAAATTATTGCGGCCGAGTCTCAAAGGATCCCTTTCAAAACTTCACTGACGGGACCTCACGAATGGCAAGATTCATTCAAGAACTGGCCTCTGCCCCCAATCGCCGGTTGGAGAAACTGGTACAAAAGGATTCTTGAAGATAAAAGCCCCCAGACGCAGAATTGGGACAGTCTTCGTATCTCTCATTGCTTGGAGCTATCTCTAGCTGAAACACCCAAGAATGAAAATCTCCTGATTGCAGCTTGTCACTTCTGGTCCAATGGCATGAATGCTTTTCTCTTTGGTCACGGACCAATGACCCCAACCCTGGCCGATGTCTACATGATAACCGGCCTGAACATCACAGGGATAACACACCCATACAGATACAAGGGTTCTTCCAAACAGACAGGGGTGAAAACTGGAGTCGGATATAAGAAATACATCCAGACTTACATGCACGATGGTCCTCTGTCTGATGTTGAATACAGGGCCTTCCTGAATATGTGGCTGTGCAGATTTGTCTTCTGTGGTAAAGCCAATGAGCCAACTCTGAATCACATAGTAATGGCTGAAGACTTGGCTGCAGGCACACTTATCACATGCTCCATCAAACCATTTATCAGATGCACACCAACAAGAAAATTTCCTGCGTCAATGGTCCCTGGTGGTTCGTCCAGATGTGGCTGCAATTGTACATGCACCAAATTGTCTCCATTGACCTCAACAGCCGACACTTCCCCTCGGTCAATTACCAGGAAGCAGAAGCCCAGAGCACCAAAGGCTGTCAAACCTATGGGGAAGCAGCCTCCACTATTACTATCAACAAGAACATTGGGGAACTGTTTGAACTTTTCTTCAAAGGCTTTGCCAATCCCCTCTGGTTCCCATACATGGATAATGACAGCCTCACTTTTCCTTGTGAATTCAGCTTCGAAACTGGATGCATAGATGTAGAGTCTACAGCAATTTTTAATACTTTTATTCGGCCTTGCATCTTACCAGCCGAATTTTGTGGAGGAAGGCTAGTTCAAAGTTCATATGAATATTACCAGCCTAATATAGTAGCCAGGCAATTAGGATGTGGCCAAGTGCCCCCAAGATTATTCTTCCATGAATTCCTCAAGCCCAGGCAGACCACCAAAGACTCCACAGAAACAAGAAGAATTTTTGATTACAAGTGTTGTACAGCCATCTACCAGATCGAACCTTTCGTGCCGACAGCACTTACTCATCCTTCTTTTATTCTTTGGTGGCAAGAACTCCATGATCATATCTTCAATGTGCCAGTTCACCCTTTTTGCCTTGATCTGATGCCTGACTATCAGCCGAATTCAGAGGTAAACATGTTTATAATCCATTTGTTTTTCCACTGACACCTTCTTTCATCGACTTTTAACTCTGTTATCTTGCAGGACATAGTCCCTGCCCCTCTGGCCAGAGCAATTGCATATAATACTGCAGGCCCAATATCTATTCTGGGGCATCACTCTCCTTCTTTGGCTCAAATAATGTTTAGGCCTGCCAACCTGGATCCAACTCTTGCTGCACCACCTGCTGCCAAGAGAAAAATTTCTTCTCTAATTGCCCCTTTATCTATAAAGAAGAAAAGAACAAGCAGCAAAACAATTGCACAGGTCAAATTTCTCTTTCTTCGAGTAAAAAATGCTAATTTCATTCTGCTCATTTTCTACTCCTTTATGATTTCAGGCCAAATCACAACAATTGGCCACTAGCACAGGCCCTGCCGATGCTTCAGCGATCAGTAAAATTTTCACCATCTTGTCTTTTAAAATTCTTTTTCATCGGCATTAACTCTCTTTCAGTCACAGAGCAAACTTCAATGGATCCAATCTCGGAGAGCTCCTCTTTTCATCAAGAACCAGCTTCAGCTTTACCTGACGTATCTCAGCTAGAAGCCTCATCTCCATCAAAGAACCTTCCAAGCTCTCCTCAGCATGATACACAAGAACCTTTACCTGAGCTTGAGCCACCCTCTCTCTCCATCCAAGAGATCAGAAATGAGGTAAAGATAATTTCCCAGTCTCCCCAGTTCTTTATTCAATGGATAATCACTAATTCGGCAATATCTTTTTCCAGGAGAAAACAACTTCATCACCCAGCTACTCATTTCCTCTGGATGATCTTATTGCCGAACAAGTAGAGGAAATTTCTTCTAATCAAGCTTTATCAGAAGAAATCCAGGCAAAATTAAAGGAAATCTTCTCCTTTCTGCATAAAGACATCCAGGATCAAGTCAAGGATGCTGATCTTCTGAGAGATATGCTCGAGCCCATTGAACACAACCTCCCTGTTGACATTCAAGCTTCTTTGGAACCAATCTCTAAATTAGATCAACAATTTGCTGCAGTCAAACAGGCTCTGAAAGGTCAATCTTTACAACCAGCTTTAGAGCAAAGAAGAGCCATAGCTAAGCAATCCTTGAAAGATCTGCATACTCAAGCTCAGAGTAACAAAGAATTGTCAGCTAGACTGCAGTCAACACTTGATCTGAAGAAGACCAGAAAAGCTGAACTAGAAGCCGAACTGAGGGTTCTGTCAGCCGAAATTGAAGCTGACGAGAAGAAATTAGCCGAACTCCCTGATCTGACAGAGAGGATACGAAAGGAAGCATCGGCAATTCTAATTGAAGATAAACAACTCAAAGCGAAGCTCTCTGCTCTGGAAAAAACCCAAGAAGCAGGCAAAAATCTCTTGGAGACCATTAATAGAATGATATCTGATGCCAAAGATGTAATCTCCAAGTATTTGGGTGTGTAGTTGTATTGAATATTTAATTAGCCGAATGTCTTACCGACTTTGTAGTCTCACCAATCTTTGCTTTCTCTCCATTGTGGGTAACTCATTCGGCAAAGTTGATTTTAATAGCATCAGACCCGAAAACGCTTCAACTATGACATAGCCGAATCTCATCCAGTCAAAGCCGAATACGACTCGATAAGAATCCCAAACGACATGAGAACCGATCGGCTGGAAAATCCTTTCCACCTTCCGAACTCTTCGGAATACGTGCCACGATCCTTGGCCACGATTTCCTCTGCGGGTTCTATAAATAAACACCCAGGCAGCCCACAGTTTCTTCACCAAGTTCTTCGTCTTCCAAGTTCTTGCCGGCCCAAGCCATTCTTTTCCCCATCCACAGTAATTCCGAGGAACTTCCAATGGCCGACAACAACAGGAGGCGCCCGGCCGTCGATGAGGCCGAAGGAAGTCGCGCCGGTGCTCGCCGCAGGTGATTGGCTGCTTGTCTCTTTCTGTTCTTCTCGAGACTCCCTTTCTCTTTCTTGACGAATCTTCTTTGTTCTTTCAGGGTAATCCAATGGATTGCCGGCGCTGGTGCGCCAGTTGCGGCCCCAGCCGCTGCTCCTGCGGCATCTTCGAGTTCGTCCAATCGATCTCTCGAATCGGACGACTACCGCTATACGGACGGCGATGCCCGCCGATTCAAGGCGGAGCGCGACGACTCTCGTCGCGAACTGGAAGCTATCTCCAAGCAAGCCGGGATTGCTAACCTCGAATGGCAGCATGAGCGCAAGCAACTACTCGAAGTCATTGATGGTGAGTCCTGCAATCCGCTCAATCTCAATCTTGTCCCCCAACTGATATTATTCTGCTGCCCCTTTTGTAAACTTGCAGCGCGTGATGCTGAACTCGATCGACTGAAGGCGCTGGTGAATGAGCTGGCGAACAAGGTGAATGCTCCTGGGGACACACCAGAAGCTCGCCTCGGCGCGGTGGCGGGCCGCATCGATGAGGTGGCCTCGCACGGCATCCGTCTGGGTACTGCCGCAGGCCTAGTTGCCATGTCGACGCACACCAACACCGACTACTCCAGGTTACCGACCGGCTTCGCTAATGATAACCCGGAGGAGATCGACGACATCGAGGCCTCCATAGATCGCCTTGATGCTCATGGCGCCGCCATTGCCGATTCCATCCATCCCCAGTCCGTTTTGAACAGGCTATTCCATTAGTTTGTACTAGGGATTTATGGAATTTCGGCAATAAAACTTATCTTTTGTGATCATGAACATCTGATGTAATATATTTTGTGCTTAGGGCAATACATTCAATACTGGCCATTTTCCTTTTCTGTCAACATTTGTTCTGAAGGCGATTTCTTCCCGAAAATCGGCTGTTCGGCAATTCGATATATCAATCATCGATCGATCTCAATACTAGGATAATATCTCTTCAAATATCTTCCATTTATAGCAGAAGCAAATTCTTCTCCCAATAATGTCTTCAAAATATATGCATTTCCAGGCACGCATCTAACCACTCTGAAAGGACCTTCCCAATTTGGAGACCATTTGCCGAATGCTGCATATTTGGTTCCAATCGGCAATATTGCTTTCCAAACTAGATCTCCTTCTGTGAATTGCTTAACCTTCACCTTCTTGTTGTAATACTTAGCAACTCGCATTTTATTCTTCTCAATATTCTCCAAGGCCCTGAGACGAATCATATGCAAATCTTCTAATTCGTCCATCATTAAATCTTTATAATCTTTAGAACTTAAATCCTTTTGCAACTTTATTCTTCTTGAGTCTAATTGTATCTCCCATGGCAAAATAGCATGATGCCCATACACCAATTCATAAGGAGACGTCTGTGTAGCTCCATGTGGGGCCATTCGGTAAGCCCATAAAGCCTCATTGAGTACCGAATGCCACTTTCTCGGCTTCTGATCAATCTTCTTCTGTATAATTTTAATCATAATCTTGTTAGAAGCCTCTGCCTGACCATTAGCTTGAGCATAATAAGGAGAAGAATTCAGTAATTTTATCCCCATACTTTCAGCAAAATCTCTGAATTGTGAAGATGTAAATTGAGTCCCTTGATCAGTGGTGATTGTCTGAGGAATCCCGAATCTGTAAATGATATGTTCCTTAACAAACTCAACCATATTTTCTGATGTCACCTTTTTCAACGGAATTGCCTCAACCCACTTGGTAAAATAATCGGTTGCCAAAAGCACAAACTTATGCCCCTTGCTAGATGGAGGATTTATTTGGCCAATCAAATCTATTCCCCATCCTCTGAATGGCCATGGCTTGATAATGGGATTCAAAGCCGATGCTGGAACCCTCTGAATGTTTCCAAATCTCTGACAGTCTTGACATCCCTTATAATATTCAAAACAATCTTCCAACATTGTCGGCCAGTAATATCCAGTTCTTCTAATAACCCACTTCATTCGGTAGGCCGATTGATGTGCTCCACACAACCCATCATGTACTTCACTCATCAGCCTTTTTGCTTCTTCATGATTTAAGCAATGTAACAGCACTCCATCCAAGGATTTATAATACAAATTATCATCAAGAAGAACAAACTTTAAAGCTTTATACCTGAGCTTTCTAGAAACCTTTCGGGATGGATTCTCCAGATAATCGGCAATCTCTTTTCTCCAATCATCTTCTGCCTGATTACTCCCGAATGCATATACATCATTAGCAAAAACTTCTCGAAGCTCTTTATAACCTGATGCACTTTGGGCCAATCTATTTGCCTCTCCATTATCCCCTCTAGGAATGTGTTGTAGAATTACTGACCGAAAGCTCTTCAATATTTCTTTGCATTCTTCATAGTAATTCTTCAAAGTATCACTTTTGCACTCATATTCACCATTCAATTGTTTTATAACCAACTCTGAATCTCCAAAAATTTCAACCGCAATGGCCTCTGCTTCTTTCAAATATTGGAGCCCTTTGAGCAATGCCTCATACTCAGCTTGATTGTTAGTAACAGCAGATTGAATGGGAACAGCAAACTCAAATGTTTCTCCTTTGGGTGAAATTAATAAGATACCTGCTCCACCACCTTTGTTGCATGAAGATCCATCGAAGAATAACACCCAAGGAACAATGTTAAGCAAATTCATCGATGTATCATGATGTTCAGTAATGAAGTCGGCAATAATCTGTCCCTTAACAGCCTTTGCCGATTCAAACCTTAACTCAAATTCGGACAAAGCTAAAATCCATTTGCCAATCCTTCCGTTCAAAATTGGCATAGACAACATGTGCTTTATCACATCAAACTTCGAATACACAATGCATTCGGCATGTAGTAAATAGTGCCGAAATTTTGTACAGGAGTAGTAAACACATAAGCAAAGCTTCTCTATAGCCGAATACCTTGTCTCTGGATCTAGTAACTTTCGGCTAAGGTATGCAACTACTCTTTCCTTCCCTTCAAATTCTTGAATGAGGGCCGATCCAATAGTTTGGGCATCGGCCGCCACGTACAACTTGAAAGGCTTGTTCAATTGTGGAGGTACCAATACTGGTGGCTTCTTCATGTACTCCTTTATTTCATTAAAAGCCTTCTGTTGTTCGTCACCCCATACAAACTTTTGATCCTTTTTTTATTTTTAACAGTGAGGAAAAGGGCAACACCTTTTGTGACAAGTTTGATATGAACCTTCTCACAAAATTTATCTTGCCAAGCAGTGATTGTAGCTCTTTAAGATTAGTTGGAGGAACAATTTCATCAATTGCCTTCATGCTTTTCTTACCAACTCCTATTCCTCCTTCATGTATCAAAAATCCCAGAAACTCTCCAGCCGAAACTCCAAAAGCACACTTGTTCGGGTTCATCTTAAGCCCATGTTTCCTGGTGCATTCTAGAGTTTTCCTTATGTCGGCCAAATGAGACTCATGATCCAATGACTTGATCACCACATCATCAATATATATTTCCACAATCTTGCCGATCAACTCATGAAAAATATAATTCATAGCCCTTTGATAAGTTGCACCAGCATTTTTCAATCCAAAGGTCATGATAACCCATTCAAACAACCCTATGTGTCCAGGACACCTGAAAGCTGTCTTTACTATATCTTCCAATGCCATATAAATCTGATTGTATCCTGCGTTACCGTCCATGAAACTGAGCACTTTGTATCCAGCAGCAGCATCAACCAATGAATCAGCAATAGGCATTGGATATCCATCCATGGGTGTAGCCTTGTTTAGGTCTCTAAAATCTATGCAAACCCTCATCTTTCCATTTTTCTTATAGACAGGAACAATATTAGAGATCCAATCCGCGTATTTACATGGCCGAATGAAATTTGCATCTAGTAATCTTTCAATCTCCTTTTTCACATCGGCCAACACTTCTTCCTTGTAGATTTTTCGGGGTGGTTGCTTGTAAGGCCTGTATCCAGGTTTGATTGGCAACCGATGCTCAACAATAGAACGGTCTAGACCGGGCATCTCCGAATAATCCCAAGCAAAGCAGTCCTTGTATTCCTTTAACAATGTCACCAACTTTTCTTTGAAAACCGAATCAAAGTTAGCACTGATAAATGTCGGCCTTGGCTTGTCACCATCTCCAATGTCCACTTCTTCTAATTTATCGGCCGACACAAATCCATGTCCTAATTTTCCATCAGTTCCATCAATTGGATTTTCCATCAAAAATTACTATGAGAGCCGACTGCTTCGATCGGCTGCTGATCACTGCTGGCTGGTGCCACAGGACCTTCTCCCCAGTCTTTACCTGAGAAACAATCTATGCCTTGATACTCCCAGAAAGCTGGTTCCATATTTGCCACGCTTATTGAATCATCTGCTTGGACAATCTCCACCTCATCATCTATCCACTGAATAAGCTGTTGATGCATAGTAGATGGAATACAACAATTTGCATGAATCCAATCTCTTCCAAGCAGCAAGCTATATGCCCCTTTGCCCTCAATGACAAAGAAAGTCGTAAGCAGAGTCTTGGACCCAATCATCAGATCAACATGCACGCATCCCTTGGTGTCCGAAGGATTTCCAGCAAAATCATTTAGAATTATGCTCGTTGGTGTCAAATCTCTAGGGCCCATACCAAGCTTCCTGAATGTGGTATATGGCATTACATTGACAGCAGCTCCTCCATCGACAAACATCTTGGTCAATGGTTTGCCATTAACATATCCCTTCAAGTACAGTGGCTTCATGTGCCGATTCTGGGTTGGCTTCTCAAAAACAGCTTGTTTGTTCAACATCATTTGTGCCATTAACCCAAATTGTTCAGCATCATCTATATTGGGCAATATTTCTTCCTGTACAATTTGATTAGCTGGAGCCATGAATTCATTCGGCAAGAAACATACCATGCATGTAGGAGCCGAATGACTATGTTCGTCAGGCCTGTCTTTTGGGAGCCATATCGATTTCATCCTAGGCCTTGCTTGCTTTAATTCTTGATTCCTCAGGCGTTGGACTCTTCTCTTCTGACTCCTTCTTAAACCAGGTGGGCACCATTGTTCTTTTTGCCAAACATAAGCATGACCCTCTTCTTCTTCACGATCAACCCATTTGTGATCAGCATGTCTCTTTCTTGGTTGATCATTAAAACGCCGATCATCACTAGGATGCACCCTGCTAATTCTTTCATGGACAGATCGGCGATTGACAGTTCCCTGCCTATATTCATCATATCTATTATTGCATTCAGGACAATTATTCCATGTGGGAAGCTTCAAACCTTCGTTCCAACAGTGTCTGAAGAATGCACACCCCCAATGCGCACGTTCCTGCTCTCGAGCATACTCTTCTTGTTCTTCTTCAAACCTTTCTTCTTCGCGTCTTCTTTTCTCCTCCTCGTATTCACGCCTTTGAAAACGCTCTTTTTCTTGCTGACGCTGCCATTTGTTGAGGAGAATACGTGTAGTAACTCTAGGTTTAAAGGATTCTCCCACTTCAAATCGGCTATTCGGGAACCGAAGATTTTTCTGGCGAATCTGTTCAATTGTGATCTGCCGAGTGGGATCAACTGAACCATCCTGGCTTGCCTTCTTTGAGGTTAAAACTTTCAATCTTCCCTTTTCTCCAGATGGAACAGCATTTACCATATTAACCGAGAACCCGATCATGTTCTGAGGGAAAGGGTTACTGTCCAGTTTCATCTTGTTGTTGAATTTCAGATGTCCTTCCTGGATAGCTTTCTGAATTTTCATCCTAAAGACTCTGCATTCATTAATGGAATGAGAATTTCTATCATGAAACCCACAGTACCTCTTATCTTTCATTCCATTGGGCCGAAGCATAGAATGTCCCTCTGGCAATTTGATTCGGCCTTCTTTCAACAGGAACTCAAACAACTTGTCTGCCTTAGTCACATCAAAATCATACGTTCCCTTCATCTGTTTGATCCATTTCTGAGTCATTGTAACTGGTTCTTTGCTCCACACTATCTCTGCTGCAGCTATCTCCTCGCTATCTTCATATTCATCTTCTTGATCTGCTCTTTCAAGGAATTGGTTATAGATGTCAGCTACATCATTATTTTTAGCAAATCTAACATCTTTCTTGAAACCATACGCCTGGTTACTCATCAAGGCCAATCTGTGCGACAACTGGCCCAGATCATCAAACTCCATCCCGAATAGCTTCTCCCGAATGGCAGGCAACATGCCAGCTACAGCCATACCAGCCAGTTGATCATCAGGTATGTTCAGAGAAAAGCACATACTCTTTGTTTCCCTAAATCTCCTGAGGAACTCCGTAGGTGTTTCATTATTCCTCTGCCTTAAGCTGGTCAAATCAACCAACTTTTTCTCGGTACTGCCAATGTAGTAATGAGCATGGAATTTCTGTTCCAGGTCTTTCCAGGTGCAAATCGACTGAGCAGGCAAAGAAGCAAACCATGTAAAAGCTGGACCCGTCAGTGACAAAGGAAAGTATCTGATTCTGAAAGCCTCATCCGCTGAAGCTTCTCCAAGCTGCATCAGATATCGAGCTATGTGTTCCACAGTGCTAGTATCATCTTGTCCTGAGAATTTAGTAAACTCTGTAGGCACCTTGACTCTATTCGGCAATGATACCCTTTGGTACCATTCCGGGAAAGGAGACGAGTACATGTACCCCTGACTTTTAGGCTTCAGACCGAATTGATTTTGCAATACATCGGTCATTTTTTGCACCATGAGGTCAATATTGGTATCTTGATTCCCTGGTCTTCCAGCAAGCATACCTGCAGTACCAACATATCCAGGATTCGGGAGAGCGTCGATAGCATTGTAATCCATAAACTCTGAATATCCATTTCCATATAAATCCCTCTGCAGTCTGTTGTTCAAGGGAGATATCTTGTAAGCAGAAGCAGGCGGATTCCCTGTGGTGCCGAATGCCATATCACCGTATGTACGAGTTTTCGGCAGTGCAGGCTGAGGATCTTGCCGAATCGGTTGTCCATTTGTATTGTTAGTACCAGAACCTCCAATTTCATCAGCATTTCCTTTACCATGCAGTTTCTGAACTGGTGCTTGAACATTGAAGTACGTTGGACCACCTAATTGCCCATGTATTTGCTCGAAGGGTTTATCCACATGCTGACCAAAAATGCTTACCATTATATGCCGAAAACTGTTCAAGAACGCAGCATTGTGATTGGTCATTGCTTCTCCCAAAGCTTTGTATAACAAGCCCGAGAATCTCTCCCTCTCTTCTTCTTCAGTAAGATCAGATTGCCCAGGAAGGAGAACTCTTGGCAGATCGGACTTGAGAAAAGGTGCACCACTCCTGTTCTTGGCGAAAGACAGTAAACATTTGTTAATGAATTGACCAGCAGCAGCCTTTACCATCTGTTGATGCTCTTCAGACAACTCTTCCAAAATGACATCCATGATATCACTCAACTCAGGCATCTTGAAAACTTGTGTGTGTCCCACTGGGCGTGCCAAAAAGTGTGTTGACGTAAAATCCGCACCTCACGCCAAGCACACAGCAAGCCGAATTAGCTGGCTTCACACGTGACCCGGGCTTTTGAATCCGGAAGCGTGCCAGTCAGTTTGCCTGAAAACTAACAAAGGGACAAAAAGGTTTAGATCAAAACCCGGAACGTGCCGGGTGAGACCAGACAGTTCCATATTTGCGGCGTTGAAGCCAATCTCGAGAGACATATAGCTACGGACAAGCTATCTGTCAACAGTTAAAACCGCATTCGGCAATCGGCAAGGCACGCAGTGAGCGTACTGCCGAATGCATGACGTAAGCATGACGAAAGATCGGCTTTCAACCGAATGAACATTGTAACACGTACTCATAGCCGATTAACGAGAAACAGAGCATAAAAGGGTGAAACATGATCATAAATTCACAGTAAACAAAGAATGCATAGGCCGAAAGCAGCACCCGTCAAGCATGATAACAAACAAGTTAATCCACCGCATGATACGACTTGTTTATGACCACACCACTAATCAGATTAGACCAATCCACCGCATGATACAATCTAATCATGAAAAGCTAAAAGCATTCAGTGTTTAATTACGAACCCACAACACAGTCACGAATTTACATTGAAAACAAGAATGCATAGGCCGAAAGCAGCACCCGTCAAGCATGGCAACGAACGAGTTAATCCACCGCATGATACAACTCGTTTGAGGCCACACCACCAATCAGATTAGATTAATCCACCACATGATACAATCTAATCGTGAAAGGCTAAAAGCATTCATTGTCCAATGCAAACCCACGAACACACGTTCACTCGTGAGAGCACTACCGAATGCGGCTATTTAGCCGAATCGGGATCCATGGCGAAGGAACAAGCCTAATCGGTAAAGATAAATCTATCAGATCGAATCGAATTCTAATCCACCGGATGATTAGCTCTAAGACGATCCAAAAACCTGCATCTACCGCATGATACCCGGTTCTGTCAAGATCTACACGATGCCAACAAGCTCGAACCCGCGACACGTAGCAACCTAGATCGGTTTCGGATTTGGCTGTGAGGGGATACGTTGTAGCACCGTAAAGCAAAGCCGATTCTAGCCGATCTAGATTGGGCAAAGGTGTGTTGCATGAATTAAGCATATAATAAAAACGAAGCAACACGGGGTAACTTAATGAATCCGTTAGATCTTGCCGAAATCTAACAGAGCCGATAACTTGGTCCATACTAGATCTTAGCCCACCGCATGGCTCATGACCTAACAGAGGAACCTTCTTGAAACCACAACTTAAATCCACCGGATGATACTAAGCATGGTAACAAGACTACTTGCATCAAAGCTTAAATCCACCGCATGATACTAAGCATGATACAAGGTTGCCGGTACTTACGGAGGTCGACGGATCGATGACTCCTCTCGAAGAACTCGACGACTCGACTAAAGGACTCGATGTTGGCACGGGGCCGGTTTGTTGTATGATTGATTCGATTGTCTGATACAGCTGCCATGGGTTTATATTTATACCCAGGTCTTGATACAACTCCTAGTCGGACACGACTACAACACTCGTTTCTAAAAATAAATGACGGATCTTCGTGCCCATATTGTGTTCCTTGTTCGAACCGGCCTTTTCCTTATGTTGATCCACGTCATCATGTCTTCCCGAATGCTACCACTCTTCGCCTGCGGAACAATGCCTCTGCCGAATGATGACGTAATCCCGACCGCAGAGTATCTCTGCCGAATGCTTCAGAGAACACCCCTTAGCCGAATGACGACGCGTTCCCGACCGCAGAGCATCTTTGCCGAATGCTTCAGAGAAAACCCTTTAGCCGAATGGCATCCTTCCACCAAATCCGGCTCACATGTCAGCCTCTTCCTGGTGCTAATTTTTGGTGTCAACACACGGGCCTCGTTCACGCGGTCCAGTGAGTCCTCACGGTCTTGCTGGTTTTGTTCTTCTTGGTAAGCCTTGAGCCTTGGGGACCCGTACTCCAAATCCGTCGGGAGGATAGCCTCAGCACCATAGATGAGGAAGAAAGGGGTGAAGCCCGTGGCTCTGCTCGGGGTCATTCTGAGGCTCCAGATGACCGAGGGTAACTCCGCGACCCACTTTCGGCCAAACTTGTTCAACTTGTTGAAGATTCTTGGCTTCCAGCCTTGTAGTATCATGTCATTGGCAAACTCCAATTGGCCATTCGTCTATGGGTGCGCCACAGCCGACCAATCCACGTGGATGTGGTAGCTGTCACAGAACTCCAAGAACTTCTTACCTGTGAACTGGGTGCCATTGTCGGTTATTATCGAATTGGGTACCCCGAACCTGTGTATTATGTCCATGAAGAACTGTACGGCTTGCTTGGATCTGATGTTGCTGATAGGTCAAACCTCGATCCATTTTGAGAACTTGTTGATGACTACCAGCAAGTGGGTGAAGCCCTCGGGTGCCACTCGTAGAGGCCGGATGAGGTCTAGCCCCCACACAATGAAAGGCCACGTGATGGGGATGGTCTGCAAGGCGTGAGTCAGGAGCTGGGACTTGCGTGCGTAGAATTGACACCCATCGCAAGTGCGCACTACTTCGTTGGCGTCAACAACCGTCGTGGGCCAGTAGAAGCCCTGCCGGAACGCGTTGCCAATGAGGGTGCGTGGTGCCGTATGATGGCCACATACGCCGGCATGGATGTCTCGAATTAGCTCCTTGCCCTCTGGGATGGGGATGCAGCGCTGCAAAATCCCTAAGGGACTATGCTTGTACAACTCGCTGTCTATAAAGACAAAGGACATGGCCTTTTTGGCTATGCGCCGCGCCTCGGTCCGATCTGAGGGTAGCTCCCCTCGGTCGATCCAAGCGAGGTACTGGTTGCGCCAGTCTTGAGAGGGCGGGGCCTGATCGATCTCCATCGCCTCAGCCTCGTCAGCCAAAGACGCCCCGCAATCCGAAGCCTCGAGTTCACCTTTCATGGGGTCTTCGTGCGAGGCTCGACATCCGCAGCTCTCAAGGGTGTAGCCCCCGAGGGCGTGCCAGAGACTTTGGCGATCGTCTTGAAGTCGACAGAATGTTCAGTGAGGTCACGAGCGAAAACATTTGGGGGGATGGTGACCTGCCCTGACACAATCTTAGCTAGCTCGTCCGCTTCCTCGTTGTACTTTCGTGCGATGTGGTTGAGCTCGAGGCCATGGAATTTGTCCTCGAGAAGACGCACAGCATTGAAGTACGCCTCCATCTTCTCGTCGTGGCGGCTCGACTCCTTCATCACTTGGTCAATGACCAACCGAGTATCTCCCCGGACATCGAGGCGCTTGACGCCAAGCTCAATGGCGATGCGGAGCCCACTGAGGAGGGCCTCGTACTCCGCCATATTGTTGGACGCCGGGAAGTGCAAGCGCACCACATAGCGTATGTGCTCTCCGAGGTGTGAGATGAAAGGAGGCCTGCGTCTGTGCCACTTTTCATCACCGACCCGTCGAAGTACATGGTCCAGCATTCTTATTGGATTTGAGGTGGGGCAGTTGGGTGTCGGTCTACTCAGCGACGAAGTCCACCAAGATCTGTGATTTTATCGCCTTTCGAGTCTCACCCATCAACTCCACCGACCATTTGGCTATTCTACCAAAGGCATCCTGGTTGTGGACTATCTCTCCCAGGGGAAAGACGAGACCACAGTGATAGGATGAGCCTCGAAGTAGTGATGCAGCTCGCGCCGTGCTAGCACCACCGCGTACAACAGCTTCTGGATCTGTGGGTACCGCATCTTGGTCTCCGACAACACCTCGCTGATGTAATACACCGGCCTCTGGACCAGCAGAGCATGGCCCTCCTCCGTTATTCCACAACGATGACTGCGCTGACCACCTGGCTCGTTGCGGCCACGTAAAGATAGAGGGGCTCGCCGTTCTTTGGAGGTGCCAATATCAGTGCACGAGCGATCGATGCCTTTAGCTTGTTGAGGGCTTCCTAAGCCTCAGGGGTCCAAGAAAAGTGTTCGTGCTTCTTAAGGAGTCGATACAAAGGCAAGCCTTTCTCACCGAGTCGCGATATAAAATGGCTTAGGGCCGCCAGGCAACCCAATACCTTATGTATCCCCTTTTGTCTCGGATCGGTCCCATTCATTTGAGGGCCGAGACTTTATCAGGGTTGGGCTTGATGCCTCGCAGAGAGACAACGAAACCCAAGAGCATGCCTCGAGGCACCCCAAAGATGCACTTCTCAGGGTTTAATTTTACCCCGTTAGCCTGGAGGCAATCGAACGCAGCGCGCAAATCGTTTACCAGGTCGTCCACCTTCCTGGATTTTACAATGATGTCGTCAACATATGCCTCTACGGTTTGCCCGATATGGTCCCCAAAAACATGGAGCATATATCGCTGGTATGTGGCTCTAGCGTTCCAGAGGCCAAAGGGCATCATGACGTAGGAAAATATGCCTAAGGGGTGATAAAAGAAGTCACGAGCTGGTCAGACTCTTTCATATTTATTTGGTGGTAACCAGAATATGCATCAAGGAAACATAAAAGTTCACATCCCACAGTTGAATCCAATATTTGATCGATACGTGGCAAAGGAAAATGGACTTCTGGACATGCTTTATTCAAACTGGTGTAATCTACACACGTCCTCCACTTTCCATTCTTTTTCTTAACTAGTACAGGATTAGCTAGCCAGTTGGGATGAAATACCTCCTTGATGAATCCGGCCTCCAAGAGCTTGCGCACCTCCTCGCCGATCGCCCGACGCTTCTGCTCGTCAAAGCGTCGCAGGCGTTGCTTCATCAGCTTGGAGTGGGACAGGATGTCAAGGGAGTGCTCGAGGACCTCCCTCGGTATGCCTAGCATGTCTGAGGGCTTCACGCGAAGATGTTGACGTTGGCGCGGAGTAAATCGATGAGTACCGCTTCCTATTTGCTGTTGAGGGTGAAACTGACCCTCAACGTCTTGCCATCGGGGGTACTGGGGTCGAGGGATTCCGCCTTAGTGTGCTCGGCGGGCTCAAAGCTGCCCGCGTGCTTATGAGCAGAGTCGACGGCTTCGTTCGCCATCTTCTCCCGATCAGCAATGAGAGGCTCGTCATCCGCGAGCGCTTCAGTGCGCTCAACGCACTCTACGTCACATTCATAGGCGTGCTCGAATGATGGTCCCACCGTGATGACGCCCTTCCCAACATCTTCATCTTGAGGTAGATGTAGTTCTGGATCACCATGAACTTGGTGTAGCCCGGACGCCCAAGGATAGCGTGATATGCTCCCAGAAACCCTAGCACATCGAAGTGAGGATCTCCTTGAGGAAGTTGTCCGGCGTGCCAAAGAAGATAGGCAGGTCGATCTGCCCGAGGGGATGAACTCGCTTCCCCGGCGCAACTCCATGAAATGAAGACTTGCTGGGGCGTAGCTCCATGGTGGAGGAGTACATGATGTTGAGGCTACTGCCCCCGTCCATGAGCACCTTGGAAAACCGCGTGTTGCCGATGATGGGGTCGACGACGAGCGGGTACTGCCCCGGGTTCGGGACGTGGTCAGGATCATCTTCACGGTTGAAGGAGATGGTTTCCTCCGACCAGTTGAGATAGGTTGGTGCGGCCTTTTGAACGGAGAAGACTTCTCGACGCTCACGCTTGCGTTGTCGGGGCGTCATGTTCACCGTGGGCCCCCCCGAAGATGAAGAACACATTCTCCACGTCGAGAAGCCATTGTTGACCTCTTCGCCTGCGTCGTTCTTCACATTGTCGTCCTTCGAGGTGACACAGTTGAAGTATTTTTTGAGCATCTCCCACTGCTCGAGGGTGTGGGTGACCGTAACCTTGTGATAAGGGCACGACTTCTTGAGCATGTCATCGAACACGCCACCCCCTCGAGGGGGGCCTCGAGGGCCCTTGCGAGCGTCATCAACCGTGAGGGCCTCGTCGGAGTCCTTGTCTCGCCTTTGACTGCACGGAACTTTCTTGCCTTTCTTCTGCTTCCTCGTGGAGCCCTTGGGTTTGCTGCCATCCACGGGCGCTTCCTCTGCGTGCTTCCCCTTCTTGTTGTCAAAGATGGCCTCAACTGCCTCTTCTCTAGAGGCAAAGCTGGTGACGACGTCGTATAGCTCGTTCAAGCTGGTGGGAGGGCCTCATCCCAGCTCGCGCACCAGATCCCGACAGGTCGTGCCGTCAAGGAAGGCGTGGATGATCTTGGAGTCGCTGACGCTCGGGAGATCAGTGTAGCGCTTGGAGAAGCGGCGGATGAAGTCTCTCAGGGACTCGTCAGGTGTCTGGCGACACCCTCGCAGATCCCAAGAGTTTCCAGGGTGCACGTACGTTCCCTGGAAATTACCCATGAAGGTCTTCACCAGGTTGTTCTAGTAGTGGATCTGGTTCGCAGGCAAGTGCTCGAGCCATGTCCGTGCGGAGTCTGCAAGATTAAGTGACAGGTTTCGGATGATCATGGCGTCATTGGTTGCGCTGCCTAGCAGGCAGGCCAGGTAGTAGTTGTTGAGCCTAACTTTGGGGTCTGTCTCCCCCGATTACTTGGTGATGGTTACGGGCTGTCGGAAGCGCGGGGAAATCGGAGCTACGCGGATCTATCGACTGAACACGTGGGTTCTTGGGGGTTCCAGCGTCGGGCTCCTATCCTCCCGGCTGTCGTAGCGGCCTCCACGTCGAGGGTTGTAGCCATGCGTTGCTGTCGCGTCCTGTTTCTTCTTATTCAGGACGTTGCGGGCGACGCCGTCGCCGGCGTCACATGTGTCCAGAATCCTCTCTTTCACGGGCTTCTTCTAGACACGGTCATGAACCAAGGGCGCCTTCCCTTTGCTCGTTGGTTGAACCGGTGCCGCTTTGCCCCCAATGGGGTTCGGACCGACGCTTCTTGGTCCTGCATGCTCCCTCCGACCCTCGTGATGGTCGAATGGCGCATGCGGGACGTGGAGCTCTCGGCTTGCTGCACGGCAGCCTGCTGGATGAGGAGTTGCACCTCGTAGCGAAGGTTGTGACCCTCAGGTGTCGATGGTTCGGGCATGGCACGAATCAGAGTTGCCACGGTGATGTGCTTCTGGGTAGCCGTTGCCAACGGCAGTGGATCCTCCACGTCGTCGCCGGCCTCAATACGAGCCCGTGCAACACGTCCCGCCTCCCTGGCGCGCGCACCACGCTCAGCGTGTCCTGCCTCAAGCGTGGCTCGCAGCCTTTGTACCTGCTGGCGCTCTTCCTCGAGCTTGGCCTCCAGCTCACGGACCTAAGCCAACTGTGCCTGTGCGAGCGCGGTGTTGTTTAGCGGTGTC
This sequence comes from Echinochloa phyllopogon, assembly GCA_033239725.1. Classification (NCBI taxonomy): domain Eukaryota; kingdom Viridiplantae; phylum Streptophyta; class Magnoliopsida; order Poales; family Poaceae; genus Echinochloa; species Echinochloa phyllopogon. Next base: position 7,636,192 of record BTCW01000016.1, on the reverse strand, counting down.
ACCGCCTGTGAGTTTGCCGCGTGGTCGACGCGACCTGCCGCACCGCCGGCTCCGTCACCCTCATCTTCGAGCCCTATCAGAGCGACAACGAAGCACTCCCTCGTGGGGTCCTAATCCCCTCTCTGGAGTCGTCGGAGTAGGTGAGCCAGTAGTCCGCCGTAGCCTGAAATGACAAAAAAGTCTCACGATCATGTAGCCTGGAGTAGTACTGCTTCGGGATCTCCTGACCGCGCACATGCACCTCGTTGTCGGAGTTGGGGTATGGTTCGTCGGGCGAGGTCACGATGAGGTTGCGGATTGAGATCAAGTGATGTCCCGGCAGATCCTCATACTCACCAATGTCTGTGCTGGCCGATAAGGAGTAGGTCATGGCAGTGGCATGAAATCGCGACGACTTGGCCGTGCTCTCCCCGAGGGGACTTGTTGTCGGGTTTGTTGGTGAAGGCGCGGCCTCCACCATCGCAGCAGTAGGCTGTGACTCGTTAGTCCTGACCCGCTCGGTGGAGCATGCATGAGCTGCTATGCGTCGCTCCGCGCGCGCTGGCCCGAACGCATCCTGGGTCAGGGTGATGGCGGGGGGTGGGGGGGAGGGTACTGAAGCCTCCACCCTTGCGTTCCTTGAAAGGATTCGCATGAGGTAGCCGTTGCCGGTCGCCTCGAACGCCGAGCTTCCGAACCGGATCTCGTATCCGGCCGGAAACGGGTCTGAGACTCCCATAGGTAATCGATCATTACGCTCCGTGTGGATCACCATCGAGAGAGATAGTGGATGAAGAGAATGATCACAACGCTCCCCTACCTGGCGCGCCACTGTCGGTGTTCGGATTGGTCACCCGACACTAACTAGAACGAGTGCGTTGTGTCCTGTCTCTCAATGGTTGATGCGAAGGCTAACACAATGACACAAGATGTATCCTGGTTCCGCCCACGGGGCCGTACGTCCAGCAAAGGGTGTGCGTGCACCATATTATCTTGCACCAAGTTATTCGTAATATGGGGTTTACAAGCAAGGCGGGAGAGCATGTGAGGCCTCCAAGTCCCAAGTATCTAGGGTTGATTGAGCCAACTACCAATATGAGGGGGGAATGGATGTGTTGGGTTAGCGGATGCATTGGTCTTTCGGATGCATCGTCAGATGCGTTGCTCTTCCCCGCAGTGGGGTCTACCTCCTCCTTTTATAGTTCAAGGAGGGGTAGAGACATGCGTGTTACACAGTGGAGTCTACAGTTATTGGGCACTACAGAGCATGGCGCCGGGCGTGGCTGTCGTCCTTGCGGATCCTTCTGCTCGGCGCAAATCGGTGGGCGTCCTCCTGCTCCAGTGGGCGACGTGGTGGTTCCTGTAGAAAGTAAATGTCCCTGTGCCTGTCCTAGGGTGACTTCGAGGGACGCGCTGACCGGCGTCTATGCCCAGTCATCACCCATACACCCATTCGAGGGTTCTCCCATGCCTTATCGAGGGCTTCGTCATGGGGTTAGTACCGGTGTTGGCAGCACAGGAGCATGGGAGTTGGCAGCACAGGACCGCACATGGCCTCGCAGTTCGGCACAGTGTCGGGGATGGCTGCACAGTGACCGGAGTTAGCAGCACAGGACTGCACAAGGCCTCGTAGACCGGCACAGTGTTGGTGATGGCTGCATAGTGACCGGAGTTGGCGGCACAGGACCCAGGTCACCGTCGTCTGTGCGGGATGGCCCGTGATTTACCTTTTGACTTCGACATCCTGCGGCAGCGTGGGGCACTGAATGCACCTATCAGTAGAGCAGACGAGCGCGCGCCCGTTGGTTGAGGGGTAGCCTCGAGCGAGGCGGAGTTTCTCGAATCAAGGGTTGCGCGGGGCTCGACCGCGGAGGCCTCGATCGAGGCGGAGTTTGCCATTCGCTCGATTGGGGTCCGACACCCTCGATCGAGGTGGAGATGGGGTGCGCGCATCGGGGCCTTTTTAATGGGCCTCGAGTGGGCTGTTGGCCCGTGATGGGCCGTGGGTTTTGTGCGCTTAGACCCTGTCACACCCGGATTTACACAGAAACCCGAGGTGCGGCCATATGTGTTCCCAGGAAGTCATTACACATATAGCGAACAAATATGATAATAGAACACAATGCTCGAATAAAATAAAAGGTTTTACATCAGAGTTTGACTCAAACTTAAAGAAGATTTACAGCGGAAGACTCAAAGACTAATCTCTCTCTAATCTAAATGAAGCCGAAGTCCATAGTCCACAGGGACACTGACTGGTTGAGCACAGCTAGTAGAAAGGCAGATCTTCAGGAAATTCGACGGCAGCAGTACCTTCTAATCCATCTGTTACCCATCCGGGATTTTGCCCAAAAATAATAACAACAGCAAGTGTAAGTAACAAAGTTACTTAGCAAATACAGCACAGTTAATGAAGGCTAAAAGTAAGGTTTGACTCGGCTGAACTGCATTCGCATTTTTAGTTGGCTGATTTTAGTTTGATTCGAGGGACTCTCGAGGGTATTCGAGGGAGTTGTTGACACCAAAAATTGGCACCAGGAAGAGGCTGACATGTGGGCCGGAGTCGTCGAAGAGATGTCATTCGGCAAAGGAGTTTTTCCCCAGAGGCATTCGGCAAAGACGTTCTGCGGTCGGGAATGCGTCGTCATTCGGCAGAGGCATGGTTCCGCAGGTAAAAGCGGTAGCATTCGGGAAGGCGCGATGACATGGAAAAACATAAGGAAAAGGCCGGTTCAAACAAGGAACGCAATATGGGCACGAAGATTCGTCACTTATTTTTAGAAACAAGTATTGTAGTCGTGTCCGACTAGGAGTTGTATCAAGACCTGGGTATAAATATAAACCCATGGCAATTGTGGATAAAAGACAATCAATCATACAACAAACCGGCCCCGTGCCAACATCGAGTCCTTTAGTCGAGTCGTCGAGTTCTTCGAGAGGAGTCATCGATCCGTCGACCTCCGTAAGTACCGGCAACCTTGTATCATGCTTAGTATCATGCGGTGGATTTAAGCTTTGATGCAAGTAATCTTGTTACCATGCTTAGTATCATCCGGTGGATTTAAGTTGTGGTTTCAAGAAGGTTCCTCTGTTAGGTCATGAGCCATGCGGTGGGCTAAGATCTAGTATGGACCAAGTTATCGGCTCTGTTAGATTTCGGCAAGATCTAACAGATTCATTAAGTTACCCCGTGTTGCTTCATTTTTACTCTGTGTTTAATTCATGCAACACACCTTTGCCCAATCTAGATCGGCTAGAATCGGCTTTGCTTTACGGTGCGACGACTTATCCCCTCATAGCCGAATCCGAAACCGATCTAGGTTGCCACGTGTCGCGGGTTCGAACTTGTCAGTATCGTGTCGGTCTTGACAGAACCGGGTATCATGCGGTAGATGCAGGTTTTTGGGTCGTCTTAGAGCTAATCATCCGGTGGATTAGAATTCGATTCGATCTGATAGATTTATCTTTACCGATTAAGTTTGTTCCTTCGCCGCGGACCCCGATTCGGCTAAGTAGCCGTATTCGGCAGTGCTCTCACGAGTGAACGTGTGTTTGTGGGTTTGCATTGGACAATGAATGCTTTTAGCCTTTCACGATTAGATTGTATCATGCGGTGGATTGATCTAATCTGATTGGTGGTGTGACCTCAAACGAGTTGTATCATGCGGTGGATTAATTCGTTTGTTGCCGCGCTTGACGGGTGCTGCTTTCGGCCTATGCATTCTTGTTTCAATGTAAATTCGTGACTGTGTTGTGGGTTCGTAATTAAACATTGAATGCTTTTAGCTTTTCATGGTTAGATTGTATCATGCGGTGGATTGGTCTAATCTGATTAGTGGTGTGGTCTCAAACAAGTCGTATCATGCGGTGGATTAACTTGTTTTGTTATCATGCTTGACGGGTGCTGCTTTCGGCCTATGCATTCCTTGTTTACTACGAATTTATGATCATGTTTCACCCTTTTATTTATCTATCATGTTCTGTTTCTCGTTAATCGGCTATGAGTACGTGTTACAATGTTCATTCGGTTGAAAGCCGATCTTTCGTCATGCTTACGTCACGCATTCGGCAGTGCGCTCCTTGCGTGCCTTGCCGATTGCCGAATGAGGCTTTAACTGCCGACAGATAGCTTCTCTATAGCTATTTGTCGTTCGAAATTGGCTCCATAGCCGCAAATATGGAACTGTCTGGTCTCACCCGGCACGTTCCAGGTTTTGATCTAAACGTTTTGTCCCTTTGTTAGTTTTCAGGCAAACTGACTGGCACGCTTCCGGATTCAAAAGCCCGGGCCACGTGTGAAGCCAGCTAATTCGGCTTGCTGTGTGCTTGGCGTGAGGTGCAGATTTTACGCCAACACACTTTTTGGCACGCCCAGTGGGACACACACACAAGTTTTCAAGATGCCTGAGTTGAGCGACATCATGGATGTCACTTTGGAAGAGTTGTCTGAAGAGCATCAACAGATGGTAAAGGCTGCTGCTGGCCAATTCATTAACAAATGTTTACTGTCTTTCGCCAAGAACAGGAGTGGTGCACCGTTTCTCAAGTCCGACTTGCCAAGAGTTCTCCTTCCTGGGCAGTCTGATTTTACTAAAGAAGAAGAAAGGGAGAGATTCTCGGGCTTGTTATACAAAGCTTTGGGGGAAGCAATGACCAATCACAATGCTGCGTTCTTGAACAGTTTTCGGCATATAATGGTAAGCATTTTTGGTCAGCATGTGGATAAACCCTTTGAGCAGATACATGGGCAATTGGGTGGTCCGACATACTTCAATGTTCAAGCACCAGTTCAGAAACCACATGGTAAAGGAAATGCTGATGAAACTGGAGGTTCTGGTGCTAAAGATACAAATGGACAACCGATTCGGCAAGATCCTCAGCCTGCACTGCCGAAAACTCGCACACACGGTGATATGGCATTCGGCACCACAGGGAATCCGCCTGCTTCTGCTTACAAGATATCTCCCTTGAACAACAGACTGAGAGGGACTTATATGGAAACGGATATTCAGAGTTTATGGATTACAATGCTATCGACGCTCTCCCGAATCCTGGATATGTTGGTACTGCAGGCATGCTTGCTGGAAGACCAGGGAATCAAGATACCAGTATTGACCTCATGGTGCAAAAAATGACCGATGAATTGCAAAATCAATTCGGTCTGAAGCCTAAAAATCAGGGGTACATGTACTCGTCTCCTTTCCCGGAATGGTACCAAAGGGTATCATTGCCGAATAGAGTCAAGGTGCCTACAGAGTTTACTAAATTCTCAGGACAAGATGATACTAGCACTGTGGAACATATAGCTCGATATCTGATGCAGCTTGGAGAGGCTTCGGCAGATGAAGCTTTTAGAATCAGATACTTTCCTTTGTCACTGACGGGTCCAGCTTTCACATGGTTTGCTTCTTTGCCTGCTCAGTCGATTTGTACTTGGAAAGACCTGGAACAGAAATTCCATGCTCATTACTACATTGGCAGTACCGAGAAAAAGTTGGTTGATTTGACCAGCTTAAGGCAGAGGAATAATGAAACACCTACGGAGTTCCTCAGGAGATTTAGGGAAACAAAGAGTATGTGCTTTTCTTTGAACATACCTGATGATCAACTGGCTGGTATGGCTGTAGCTGGCATGCTGCCTGCCATTCGGGAGAAGCTATTCGGGATGGAGTTTGATGATCTGGGCCAGTTGTCACACAGATTGGCCTTGATGAGTAACCAGGCATATGGTTTCAAGAAAGATGCCAGATTTGCTAAAAATAATGATGTAGCTGACATCTATAACCAATTCCTTGAAAGAGCAGATCAAGAAGATGAGTATGAAGATAGCGAGGAGATAGCCGCAGCAGAGATAGTGTGGAGCAAAGAACCAGTTACAATGACTCAAAGATGGATCAAACAGGTGAAGGGAACGTATGATTTTGATGTGACTAAGGCGGACAAATTGTTTGAGTTCCTGGTGAAAGAAGGCCGAATCAAATTGCCAGAGGGGCATTCTATGCTTCGGCCCGATGGAGTGAAAGATAAGAGGTACTGTGGGTTTCATGATAAAAATTCTCATTCCATTAATGAATGCAGAGTCTTTAGGATGAGGATTCAGAGAGCTATCCAGGAAGGACATCTGAAATTCGACAACAAGATGAAACTGGACAATAACCCTTTCCCTCAGAATATGATCGGGTTCTCGGTTAATATGGTGAATGCTGTTCCATCTGGAGAAAAGGGAAGATTGAAAGTTTTAACCTCAAAGAAGGCAAGACAGGATGGTTCAGTTGATCCCACTCGGCAGATCACAATTGAGCAGATTCGCCAGAAAAATCTTCGGTTCCCGAATAGCCGATTTGAAGTGGGAGAATCCTTTAAACCTAGAGTTACTACACGTATTCTCCTCAACAAATGGCAGCGTCAGCAAGAAAAAGAGCGTTTTCAAAGGCGTGAATACGAGGAGGAGAAAAGAAGGCGCGAAGAGAAAAAGTTTGAGGAAGAACAAGAAGAGTATGCTCGAGAGCAGGAACGTGCACATTGGGGGTGTGCATTCTTCAGACACTGTTGGAACGAAGGTTTGAAACTTCCCACATGGAATAGTTGTCCGGAATGCAATAATAGATATGATGAATATAGGCAGGGAACTGTCAATCGCCGATCTGTCCATGAAAGAATTGGCAGGGTGCATCCTGGTGATGATCGGCGCTTTGATGATCAACCAAGAAAGAGACATGCTGATTACAAATGGATTGATCGTGAAAAAGAAGAAGATCATGCTTATGTGTGGCAAGAAGGACAATGGTGCCCACCTGGTTTGAGGAAGAGCCAGAAGAGAAGAGTACAGCACCTGAGGAATCGGGAATTGAAGCAAGCAAAGGTCAAGGTAAAATCAATATGGCTCCCAAAAGACAGGCCTGACGAACATGGTCATTCGGCTCCTACATGTATGGTATGTTTTCTGCCGAATGAATTCATGGCTCCAGCTAACCAAATTGTACAGGAAGAGATATTGCCCGATATAGATGATGCCGAACGATTTGGGTTAATGGCACAATTGATGTTGAACAAACAAGCTATTTTTGAGAAGCCAGCCCAGAATCGGCACATGAAGCCACTATACTTGAAGGGATATGTTAATGGCAAACCATTGACCAAGATGTTTGTCGACGGAGGAGCTGCTGTCAATGTGATGCCATATACCACATTCAGGAAGCTTGGTATGGGCCCTAGAGATTTGACACCAACGAGCATAATTCTAAATGATTTTGCTGGAAATCCTTCGGACACCAAGGGATGCGTGCACGTTGATCTGATGATTGGGTCCAAGACTCTGCTTACGACTTTCTTTGTCATTGAGGGCAAAGGGGCATATAGCTTGCTGCTTGGAAGAGATTGGATTCATGCAAATTGTTGTATTCCATCTACTATGCATCAACAGCTTATTCAGTGGATAGATGATGAGGTGGAGATTGTCCAAGCAGATGATTCAATAAGCGTGGCAAATATGGAACCAGCTTTCTGGGAGTATCAAGGCATAGATTGTTTCTCAGGCAAAGACTGGGGAGAAGGTCCTGTGGCACCAGCCAGCAGTGATCAGCAGCCGATCGAAGCAGTCGGCTCTCATAGTAATTTTTGATGGAAAATCCAATTGATGGAACTGATGGAAAATTAGGACGTGGATTTGTGTCGGCCGATAAATTAGAAGAAGTGGACATTGGAGATGGTGACAAGCCAAGGCCGACATTTATCAGTGCTAACTTGGATTCGGTTTTCAAAGAAAAGTTGGTGATATTGTTAAAAGAATACAAGGATTGCTTTGCTTGGGATTATTCGGAGATGCCCGGTCTAGACCGTTCTATTGTTGAGCATCGGTTGCCAATCAAACCTGGATACAGGCCTTACAAGCAACCACCCCGGAAAATCTACAAGGAAGAAGTGTTGGCCGATGTGAAAAAGGAGATTGAAAGATTACTAGATGCAAATTTCATTCGGCCATGTAAATACGCGGATTGGATCTCTAATATCGTTCCTGTCTATAAGAAAAATGGAAAGATGAGGGTTTGCATAGATTTTAGAGACCTAAACAAAGCTACACCCATGGATGGATATCCAATGCCTATTGCTGATTCATTGGTTGATGCTGCTGCTGGATACAAAGTGCTCAGTTTCATGGATGGTAACGCAGGATACAATCAGATTTATATGGCATTGGAAGATATAGTAAAGACAGCTTTCAGGTGTCCTGGACACATAGGGTTGTTTGAGTGGGTTGTCATGACTTTTGGATTGAAAAATGCCGGTGCAACTTATCAAAGGGCTATGAATTATATTTTTCATGAGTTGATCGGCAAGATTGTGGAAATATATATTGATGATGTGGTGATCAAGTCATTGGATCATGAGTCTCATTTGGCCGACATAAGGAAAACTCTAGAATGCACCAGGAAACATGGGCTTAAGATGAACCCGAACAAGTGTGCTTTTGGAGTTTCGGCTGGAGAGTTTCTGGGATTTTTGATACATGAAGGAGGAATAGGAGTTGGTAAGAAAAGCATGAAGGCAATTGATGAAATTGTTCCTCCAACTAATCTTAAAGAGCTACAATCACTGCTTGGCAAGATAAATTTTGTGAGAAGGTTCATATCAAACTTGTCACAGAAGGTATTGCCCTTTTCCTCACTATTGAAAATAAAAAAGGATCAAAAGTTTGTATGGGGTGACGAACAACAGAAGGCTTTTAATGAAATAAAGGAGTACATGAAGAAGCCACCAGTATTGGTGCCTCCACAATTGAACAAGCCTTTCAAGTTGTACGTGGCGGCCGATGCCCAAACTATTGGATCGGCCCTCATTCAAGAATTTGAAGGGAAGGAAAGAGTAGTTGCATACCTTAGCCGAAAGTTACTAGATCCAGAGACAAGGTATTCGGCTATAGAGAAACTTTGCTTATGTGTTTACTACTCCTGTACAAAATTTCGGCACTACTTACTACATGCCGAATGCATTGTGTATTCAAAGTTTGATGTGATAAAACACATGTTGTCTATGCCAATTTTGAACGGAAGGATTGGCAAATGGATTTTAGCTTTGTCTGAATTTGAATTAAGGTTTGAATCGGCAAAGGCTGTTAAGGGACAGATTATTGCCGACTTCATTACTGAACATCATGATACATCGATAAATTTGCTTAACATTGTTCCTTGGGTGTTATTCTTCGATGGATCTTCATGCAACAAAGGTGGTGGAGCAGGTATCTTATTAATTTCACCCAAAGGAGAAACATTTGAGTTTGCTGTTCCTATTCAATCTGCTGTTACTAACAATCAAGCTGAGTATGAGGCATTGCTCAAAGGGCTCCAATATTTGAAAGAAGCAAAGGCCATTGCGGTTGAAATTTTTGGAGATTCAGAATTGGTCATAAAGCAATTGAATGGTGAATATGAGTGCAAAAGTGATACCTTGAGGAATTACTATGAAGAATGCAAAGAAATATTGAAGAGCTTTCGGTCAGTAATTCTACAACACATTCCTAGAGGGGATAATGGAGAGGCAAATAGGTTGGCCCAAAGTGCATCAGGTTATAAAGAGCTTCAAGAAGTTTTTGCTAATGATGTATATGCATTCGGGAATAATCTGGCAGAGGATGATTGGAGAAAAGAGATTGCCGATTATCTGGAGAATCCATCCCGAAAGGTTTCTAGAAAGCTCAGGTATAAAGCTTTAAAGTTTGTTCTTCTTGATGATAATTTGTATTATAAATCCTTGGATGGGGTGCTGTTACATTGCTTAAATCATGAAGAAGCAAAAAGGCTGATGAGTGAAGTACATGATGGATTGTGTGGAGCACATCAATCGGCCTATCGAATGAAGTGGATTATTAGAAGAACTGGATATTACTGGCCGACAATGTTGGAAGATTGTTTTGAATATTATAAGGGATGTCAAGACTGTCAGAGATTTGGAAACATTCAGAGAGTTCCGGCATCGGCTTTGAATCCCATTATCAAGCCATGGCCATTCAGAGGATGGGGAATAGATTTGATTGGCCAAATAAATCCTCCATCTAGCAAGGGGCATAAGTTTGTGCTTTTGGCAACCGATTATTTTACCAAGTGGGTTGAGGCAATTCCGTTAAAGAAGGTGACATCGGAGAATATGGTTGAATTTGTTAAAGAACATATCATTTACAGATTTGGGATTCCTCAAACGATCACCACAGATCAAGGGGCTCAATTTACATCTTCAGAGTTCAAAGATTTTGCTGAAAGTATGGGCATCAAATTGTTAAATTCTTCTCCTTATTATGCCCAAGCTAATGGTCAGGCAGAGGCTTCTAACAAGATTATGATTAAAATTATACAGAAAAAGATTGATCAGAAGCCGAGAAAGTGGCATTCGGTACTCAATGAGGCTTTATGGGCTTACCGAATGGCTCCACATGGGGCTACACAGACGTCTCCTTATGAGTTGGTGTATGGGCATCATGCTATCTTGCCATGGGAGATACAATTAGACTCAAGAAGAATAAAGTTGCAAAAGGATTTAAGTTCTAAAGATTATAAAGATTTAATGATAGACGAATTAGAGGATTTGCATATGATTCGTCTCAGGGCCTTGGAGAATATCGAGAAAAATAAAATGCGAGTTGCTAAGTATTACAACAAGAAGGTGAAGGTTAAGCAATTTACAGAAGGTGATCTAGTTTGGAAAGCGATATTGCCGATTGGAACCAAATATGCAGCATTCGGCAAATGGTCTCCAAATTGGGAAGGCCCTTTCAGAGTAGTTAGATGCGTGCCTGGAAATGCATATATTTTGAAGACATTATTGGGAGAGGAATTTGCTTCTGCTATAAATGGAAGATATTTGAAGAGGTATTATCCCAGTGTTGAAATCGATCGGTGATTGATATATTAAATTGCCGAACAGCCGATATTTGGGAAGAAATCGTCTTTAGAAGAAATTGACAGAGACATTGGAGAAAAAGAAAAATGGCCAATACTGAATGTATTGCCCTTAGCACAAAATATGTTACATCAAGAGTTCATGCAAAAGATAAGTTTTATTGCCGAAATTCCATAAATCCCTAGTACAAACTACTGAAAGAGCCTGTTCAAAACAGACTGGGGATGAATGGAATCGGCAATGGCAGTGCCATGGCCATCAAGACGATCAATGGAAGTGTCAATGTCGTCGATGTCTTCTGGGTTGTTGTTGGCAAAACCAACCGGCATTCTGGAATAGTCGGTGCCGGTGTGCGTCGACATAGCGACGAGACCCGCAGCAACGTCCAGGTGAACGCCATGGGAGGCCACTTCGTCGACACGACCTGCCACCGCACCAAGGCGTGCCTCGGGTGTGTCCCCTTGGGCGTTCACCTTGTCCGCCAGCTCCTCCACCAGCGCCTTCAGTCGATCAAGTTCAGCATCACGCGCTGCAAAGTCACAAGGGGATAACAGATTAATATCATTTGGAGGACGAGAATTGAGATTGAGCAGATTGCAGGACTCACCATCAATGACTTCAAGCAGCTGCTTGCGCTCGGCCTGCCATTCGAGGTCCGCAATCCCAGCTTGCTTGGAGATGATCTCCAGTTCGCGACGAGAGTCGTCGCGCTCCGCCTTGAATCGGCGAGCATCGCCATCTGAGTAGCGGGGGTCGTCCGATGAACGAGTCCGATTGGACGAACTCGAGGAATTGGGCGCCGCAGGAGCAGCGGCTGGAGCCGCAACTGGCGCACCAGCGCCGGCAATCCATTGGATTACCCTGAAAGGACAAAGAAGATTCGTCAAGAAAGAAAAAGGAAATCTCGAGAAGAACAGAGAGAAGCAAGCAGCCAATCACCTGCGGCGAGCGCCGGCGCGACTTCCTTCGGCCTCATCGACGGCCGGGCGCCTCCTGTTGTTGTCGGCCATTGGAAGTTCCTCGGAATTACTGTGGATGGGGAAAAGAATGGCTTGGGCCGGCAAGAACTTGGAAGACGAAGAACTTGGTGAAAAAACTGTGGGCTGCCTGGGTGTTTATTTATAGAACCCGCAGAGGAAATCGTGGCCAAAGATCATGGCGCGTATTCCGAAGAGTTCGGAAGGTGGGAAGGATTTTCCAGCCGATCAGTTCCCATGTCGTTTGGGATTCTTATCGAGTCGTATTCGGCTTTGACTGGATGAGATTCGGCTATGTCGTGGTTGAAGTGTTTTCGGGTCTAAGTGCTATTATGGCCAACTTTGCCGAATGAGTCATCCACAATGGAGAAAAGCAGAGTTAAGAGATGACAAGATTACAGGGTTGATAAAACATTCGGCTATCAAACTATTTGACACAATTCACACACCCAAGAACTTTGAGATTACATTTTTGGCATTTGATATCATGTTGCTAATGTTCTCTAATAAGTTTTTATCAGCTTCTTGGGTTCTGGTCAGGGCAGCAAGCTTCGCCTTGAGTTGTTTGTCTTCGTTTAGAGCTGCTAAGGCTTCCTTTCACCTCCTCTCTGTTAGCTTGGGAAGCTCGACTATTTTCTTCTTGTCAGCTTCAATTTCGGCCGATAGATCTCTCAATTCGGCTTCAAGTGCAGCTTTTCTGATCTCCTTCATTTCAAGTTCAGATTCCAGTTTGGTCAATAATTCCTTGTCATTCTGGACTTGAGTATGCAGGTCTTTTACAGATTGCTTGACCAAAGTTCTCCTTTGCTCTAAGGCTGGTTGAGCAGATTGATTCTTCAGAGCTTGCTTCACTGCGATAAAATGATCATCCAATCTGGAAATTGGATCTAAAGAAGTCTTGATATCGGCAGGAAGATCTTGGTCAAATGATTCAAGCAAGTCTCTTAAAAGATCAGCATTGGTAACTTGTTCCCGAGTGTCCTTATGCAGAAAAGAGAGGATTTCCTTCAGTTTTGCTTGGTTCTCCTCTGATAAAGCTTGACCAGAAGAAGTTTCTTCTCCTTGTTCGGCAACTAGATCATCCACAGCAAATGAATAGCTGGGTGAAGAAGTGGTTTTCTCCTGAAAGAAGATTCTGCCGAATTATTGATGATCCATTGAATAAAGAACTGGAAGACTGGGTAATTATCTCTACCTCATTCCTGATCTCTTGGATGGAAAGAGAGGGCAGCTCGAGCTCAGGCAAAAATTCTTGTATGTCATGCTGAGGAGAGCTTGGAAGATCTTTTGGTGGAGAAGAGGCTTCTAGTTGAGGAACATCAGGTGAAGCTGAAGCTAGTTCTTGATGAGAAGGAGGACTCTCCAAGATTGGGTCTATTGAGATTTGCTCTGAAACTGAAAAGGAATCAATGCCGATGGAGAGGAACTTTAAAGACAAAATAGTGAGAAATTTTACCAATCATTGAAGCATCGGCAGGACCTGTACTGATTGCTGGCTGCTGTTCTCTGGCCTGAAATCAAAAAGAAATAAAGCTGAGCAAAACACCAAAAGCATTATAGTCAAAGAAAAAAGACTCTGACCTTGATTTTGCTACTTGTTCTTTTCTTCTTTACAACTGAGGGAGCAGCTGTAAGGAGGGTTTTCCTCTTGACAGATGATGGTCTAGTGAGTATTGGATCTGAAGAAGCTTGTCTAGCCATCAGCCGAGCCAAGGTAGGAGATTGATGCCCCAAAGCAGATATTGGGCCTGCGGTTTTGTATAAGATTACTCTGGCAAGGGGGGCAGGTGTTATGTCCTGCAAAATAATAGAGTCAGAATCGATTGGAGTCAATGTTATGAAGACAGATAAAGGAATAAGCATATTACCTCTGCAGTTGGCTGATAATCAGGCATTAACTCAAGGCAGAAGGGATAGATTGGCATATTGAAGATATGATCATGGAATTCTTGCCACCAGAGAGTGAAGGAAGGATGGGCAGATATTATTGGCACAAAAGGATCAGGTGCATAAATAGTTCCACAGCATTTATAGGTGAAAATCCTTCTTGTTTCTGTGGAATCCTTGACTATTTCTCTAGGCCTGAGGAATTCATGGAGAAATAGCCTAGGGGGCACTTGGCCACATCCCAACTGTCTAGCCATCATGTTTGGCTGATAATATTCATAAGTGCTTTGGACTAGCCTCCCTCCACAGAATTCGGCTGGCAGGATGCAGGGCTGGATGAAGGCATTAAAAATTGCTACAGATTGTACATCAGTGCATCCAATCTCAAAGCTGAATTCGCAAGGGAGAGTAAGATTGTCATTGTCCGAATATGGGAACCAAAGGGGATTGGCAAAACCTCTGAAGAAGAGCTCAAACAGTTCACCAATGTTCTTGTTGATAGGTACAGTGGAGGCAACTTCTCCATAGGTTTGACAACCTTTGGTTCTCCGGGTTTCTCCTTCTTTATAATTGATTGAAGGGAAGTCTCGGCTGTTGAGATCAATAGCAACAATTTGGTGCATGTATAATTGCAGCCACATTTGGACAAACCACCAGGGACCATTGACACAGGGGATCTTCTTGCTAGTGTGCATCAGGTGGGTGGTTTGGTTGAGCATATGGTAAACACTTCCCAGGAGGTATTTCCCAAGTGGGATGACTTTTCCAGCAGCCAGCTCTTCGGCCATCACGATATGATTCAAGGTTGGCTCATTGGCTTTGCCACAAAAGACTGATCTGCATAGCCACATGTTCAGGAAAGCCCTGTATTCGACATCAGTCAGAGGACCATCAGACATATGATTCTGGATATATCTCTTGTATCCAACCCCTGTTCTTACTCCTGTCTGCTTGGAGGAACCTTTATGGTCATATGGGTACACAGTTCCTGTAACATTCAGGCCGGTCATCATGTAGACATCGGCTAAGGTAGGGGACATTGGGCCATGGCCGAAAAGAAAAGCATTTACACCATTGGACCAGAAGTGGCAAGCTGCGATCAGAAGGTTCTCATTCTTTGGTGTTTCAGCTAGAGATAGCTCCAAGCAATGAGAAATACGAAGACTGTCCCAATTCTGCGTCTGGGGACTTTTATCGTCAGAAATCCTTTTGTACCAATTTCTCCATCCGGCAATTGGGGGCAAAGGCCAGTTCTTGAAGGCGTCTTGCCACTCATGAGGTTTTGTCAGTGAAATCTTAAAAGGAATCCGCTGAGATTCGGCCGCAATGATTTCAGAAGGATCTGAATCTCCTACGGGACCGAGGAAGTAGGATGGAGATTTTTCCTCAACAGGGATGAGGATTTCGGTAGCTAGGGCCTATCAAGAATGAAAGGGGATAAGAAGAAATTTAAAATGCAAATCGAAAGAAGAATGCCGAACATGCTTGAGGGGATTGAAGTTTACCTGGAGAGCAAGATCTTGGTCCGCCATTTGAAGGTTGGATCTTGGAAGTTGATGACTTAGGGTTTGGATCCGGATGAGAGCTCTGAAGATTCAAAAGGAGAAGCGGGTGCCGAGCAGAACTGACTTGGAAATGTTAAGTGCTTCTGGTCAATTCCGAGATAAAAGTTACCTCTTATCCCGAAATTGAAGGGGCATGTGTTGACACCAAAAATTGGCACCAGGAAGAGGCTGACATGTGGGCCGGAGTCGTCGAAGAGATGTCATTCGGCAAAGGAGTTTTTCCCCAGAGGCATTCGGCAAAGACGTTCTGCGGTCGGGAATGCGTCGTCATTCGGCAGAGGCATGGTTCCGCAGGTAAAAGTGGTAGCATTCGGGAAGGCGCGATGACATGGAAAAACATAAGGAAAAGGCCGGTTCAAACAAGGAACGCAATATGGGCACGAAGATTCGTCACTTATTTTTAGAAACAAGTATTGTAGTCGTGTCCGACTAGGAGTTGTATCAAGACCTGGGTATAAATATAAACCCATGGCAATTGTGGATAAAAGACAATCAATCATACAACAAACCGGCCCCGTGCCAACATCGAGTCCTTTAGTCGAGTCGTCGAGTTCTTCGAGAGGAGTCATCGATCCGTCGACCTCCGTAAGTACCGGCAACCTTGTATCATGCTTAGTATCATGCGGTGGATTTAA
This sequence comes from Echinochloa phyllopogon, assembly GCA_033239725.1. Taxonomy (NCBI): domain Eukaryota; kingdom Viridiplantae; phylum Streptophyta; class Magnoliopsida; order Poales; family Poaceae; genus Echinochloa; species Echinochloa phyllopogon. The sequence goes on along the minus strand of BTCW01000016.1, from coordinate 7,620,259 downwards.
GCTTTGATGCAAGTAATCTTGTTACCATGCTTAGTATCATCCGGTGGATTTAAGTTGTGGTTTCAAGAAGGTTACTCTGTTAGGTCATGAGCCATGCGGTGGGCTAAGATCTAGTATGGACCAAGTTATCGGCTCTGTTAGATTTCGGCAAGATCTAACAGATTCATTAAGTTACCCCGTGTTGCTTCATTTTTACTCTGTGTTTAATTCATGCAACACACCTTTGCCCAATCTAGATCGGCTAGAATCGGCTTTGCTTTACGGTGCGACGACTTATCCCCTCATAGCCGAATCCGAAACCGATCTAGGTTGCCACGTGTCGCGGGTTCGAACTTGTCAGTATCGTGTCGGTCTTGACAGAACCGGGTATCATGCGGTAGATGCAGGTTTTTGGGTCGTCTTAGAGCTAATCATCCGGTGGATTAGAATTCGATTCGATCTGATAGATTTATCTTTACCGATTAAGTTTGTTCCTTCGCCGCGGACCCCGATTCGGCTAAGTAGCCGTATTCGGCAGTGCTCTCACGAGTGAACGTGTGTTCGTGGGTTTGCATTGGACAATGAATGCTTTTAGCCTTTCACGATTAGATTGTATCATGCGGTGGATTGATCTAATCTGATTGGTGGTGTGACCTCAAACGAGTTGTATCATGCGGTGGATTAATTCGTTTGTTGCCGCGCTTGACGGGTGCTGCTTTCGGCCTATGCATTCTTGTTTCAATGTAAATTCGTGACTGTGTTGTGGGTTCGTAATTAAACATTGAATGCTTTTATCTTTTCATGGTTAGATTGTATCATGCGGTGGATTGGTCTAATCTGATTAGTGGTGTGGTCTCAAACAAGTCGTATCATGCGGTGGATTAACTTGTTTTGTTATCATGCTTGACGGGTGCTGCTTTCGGCCTATGCATTCCTTGTTTACTACGAATTTATGATCATGTTTCACCCTTTTATTTATCTATCATGTTCTGTTTCTCGTTAATCGGCTATGAGTACGTGTTACAATGTTCATTCGGTTGAAAGCCGATCTTTCGTCATGCTTACGTCACGCATTCGGCAGTGCGCTCCTTGCGTGCCTTGCCGATTGCCGAATGAGGCTTTAACTGCCGACAGATAGCTTCTCTATAGCTATTTGTCGTTCGAAATTGGCTCCATAGCCGCAAATATGGAACTGTCTGGTCTCACCCGGCACGTTCCAGGTTTTGATCTAAACGTTTTGTCCCTTTGTTAGTTTTCAGGCAAACTGACTGGCACGCTTCCGGATTCAAAAGCCCGGGCCACGTGTGAAGCCAGCTAATTCGGCTTGCTGTGTGCTTGGCGTGAGGTGCAGATTTTACGTCAACAGGAGTCCCGAAGGTATTCGAGAGTATCTCGAGGATACAGCAGTTATGTGAATCCCGGTTGAATTTCCCCAATTAATTAAGTAGAAGTAGGCATTAAACAGTAATAATAAACATCATCTTCTAATCAAAAAGGATCCAGGCCGCTCGTGACCCTGAGCAAGGCTATCATGATAGATTGTACACTCTGCAGAGGTTTCGCCCTTTACCCACCAGTCGCGTAAAAGTTCAAAAGAACTTTGCACCCAACCACGCACATCAACACTTCCGAGGTGTGACTGCATAGGGACGCTACGAGGCTTTTCACAAGACACTTTAACAAAACAGTAGCCGTTATGGTACAACCTAGACAGCATGACCCAAGGCACCGAGACTGACTTACGCCCGTGCCGCAGCACGAGGGGGTCAATGGCGTCCAATCGCAGAAAAGTAATGCAAAAGCAGGAATTAAATAGCGCAACATGTAGAACCCCCGCCATACGGAAGCTCCCACACGGGACTGTGCCTCACGAGGGCATAGCCAACGGCTATTCCGTCCTCGGTGGATCAAACCATACTCTCACCCATGCTTCCCATAACGCCGGTGGCCCACCGGTAACCACTGTTGAATTAGAGCCGTACAAGTTACTTGTCCAAGACCAGAGCCATTATAGTTTCGGCGGTGGCGACAGGCTCCTGGGTTGCCGCTTTAAGAACTAGTCCTTACGGAGAGACACTAGGGCCAGGCTCGAAGCATACGCCCTAGCTCCCTGATCCAAGTTGCTAAAAAGCAAATTTTACCATTAACATTGAAGTGAACCATTAAGTCATGATTAATAGTAAAATAATTGTGACAGTAGCTGCGCCTAGCAAATTTCTTCCCAAATGCAAATAAACCCAAGGTAATCAAGGTAATGGATAAACAGACTAGGTACAACCTTAATAGGATCAAAATTAGACACATGCATATGCCGTAATTAATGGGTAAAGGTGTTTAGGTAGCAAGGATTGTCCGTGCTGTACTTGCCTTCTACAAACTGCTGTTGCTGCTGCTGTTCCTGGTACTGCTGGTCCTGGTACCCCTCGAACTCGAACGCGAACGGCTCACCAACTGGACTCTCGAAGGAACACACAAGCAACCGAACAAGCCAGTACATACAAACAATATTAATCTATTAGAACAGTACACCAAACAATAAAGAACAGAAGAAAGAAAGCTTCGAAACTAATTTACGCTTTGCTACGAACACAAGAGCGCAAAAATCACTCTAATCGGAGCTAAAACAGAGAAGCTATGGCGTCTCTACGGTTCGAGGCTAAACTGCGAAAGTTTCGAGGGTTAAAACAAAAGAAAAAGGACTTATTTGTAAATGCTTTTGAACTAAGTTGGACTGCGGATTGATTTTGAAAACGGGAAGGGCTTGTTTTGCAAAACAGTCAGCTTCGAAGGCACCCTCCGGTTCGAGTAGGGCCTCCAACTGACGCGGCGGCGTTGGATCTAGATCTAATGGCTCAAAACAAAACGGCTTTTCGAGGGGCATGCTGGCTTCGAGGCTTGACGCTAGCGACACTCGAACACAGCGGCGGAGAAACTACTGGGTCGACAGCGAACCCAAAATTAGCGCAAAGCACGGCAAGAATCGGAGCAAGAACGCTATGGAGAGCTTCGGGTTTTCAAGGCGAACCTCCTGGAGTGCTTTCCGACAAGTGCGAAGCTTCGACGGCGAAGATCGAGGGGGGGGGGTCTCGAGCGAGGCGGAACTTCTTCCGACGAGAACAGTCTCGAGCGAGGCGGAACTTCTCGGCGAGAACAACAACTAGGGTTGCGGCACGATTGAGATGAATTAGAAGGAAAATCAAGGCGGCGACTAAAGGCGACTATAAATAGAGCAAAGTCCGATCTCGAGTCCAAGTCTTGGCGTGCGCGTCAGGGAAAGATTCGGCGAAGGCGGCAGCGTCGGAGTCGGTCTCGAGCTAGAGTCCTTGTCGAAAACGACGGTCTCGAAAAGGAAACGGCCCAGCGCCCGAAAAGGAAATAGAAGGCAAAGCCTAAAAGCGAAATTTGAATTGGATTTTAAAATCTGATTTGAACTTCAAACAAACGAAACTCAATGCAGCCAGCATGAATGCATCAAAAGTGTTTCTAGCCTTATCTTTGATTTTATTTCTCATAAATAATTGTTTTCACTAGATAAATATGAGCATAAATTAAATAAAAGCGATTTAATTACCAAATTTTAAAATGGGCATTTTTAGGGTGTTACAAACCTACCCCCCTTAAGATGAATCTCGCCCTCGAGATTCGGAAGCGGACGGGAATAACTGTGGATACTCTGCTCTGAGGTCTTCCTCTCTTTCCCAAGTTGCTTCATCCTCTGAATGACGACTCCACTGAACCTTGCACATCTTGATCACCTTGTTTCTGGTGACTCTCTCTGATTCTTCCAAAATTCTGACAGGATGCTCAGTATAGGTAAGATCTTCCTCTACATTCAGCTCATCAATCGGAATTTGTTCCTCAGGTACTCGCAAGCACTTTTTCAATTGAGATACATGGAACACATCATGTACTCCCGCTAACTTTTCTGGTAGTTCTAACTGATATGCCACTTCTCCTTTTCGACCAAGTACCTTGAACGGTCCAATGTATCGAGGTGCTAACTTGCCCTTCATGTTGAACCTCTTCACGCCTCTCATTGGTGACACCTTGAGATACACGAAATCTCCCACCTCGAAATTGAGCTCCCTTCGTCGGTTATCTGCATAACTCTTCTGTCTGGATTGTGCCACTTTCAAATTCTGCCTGATTATCTACACTTGCCGTTCGGCCTCTCTTAGTACCTCAGGTCCAAACACCTGACTTTCTCCAGTCTGATTCCAGAACAGTGGTGTCCTACACTTTCTGCCATACAGGGCCTCGAATGGCGCCATCTGCAAACTCTTCTGATAACTGTTGTTGTATGAAAACTCTGCGTATGGTAAACTCTTGTCCCAACTGACACCATATTGTAGAGCACATGCCCTCAACATATCCTCCAATATCTGGTTCGTACGTTCTGTCTACCCATCTGTCTGCGGATGGAAAGCTGAACTGAACTGTAGCTTAGTGTCCATAGACTCATGCAATTGTCGCCAAAAATGTGATGTGAATTGGGTACCTCGATCAGACACTATTCTTTTCGGTACCCCATGCAAACACACAATCCTCTCCATATACAACTCCGCTAGTCTGGCTCCCGAGTAGGTGGTCTTTACTGGTAGGAAATGCGCCACCTTGGTCAGACGATCCACGATTACCCAGATTGAGTCAAATCCTCTCTGAGTGCGAGGTAAGCCTATGATGAAATCCATACCGACTTCTTCCCACTTCCATTCAGGTACCTTCAGGGGCTGGAGTAAACCTGCTGGCCTCTGATGTTCAGCCTTGACTCTCTGACATGTGTCACATAGAGCTACGTATGTGGCCACATCTCTCTTCATTCCGTACCACCAAAATCTCTCTTTGATATCTTGGTACATCTTGGTACTTCCTGGGTGTATTGAATACGCCGATTCATGGGCTTCCCTGAGAATTGCATCCCTGATCTGCACTATATCTGGTACACAGATCCGCTTCTCATACCACAATGTTCCTTGGTCATCTACTCGAAAACCAGGGGCTTTTCCTAATGCCACTAGTTCCACGATCTCCTTGATCTTCTCATCTGTGAGCTGTCCTTTTCAGATCTCTTGTTCCAAGGTCGGTTCTACTGCCATCTCGGTGACGCTAGTCACAAATCCCAGACTCATCCTTTCAAACTCTAAACTGAGTTCCTCCGACAAACAATGTCCCGTGATCTTATTCACGTAACTCCTTCTACTCAGAGCATCTGCCACCAAGTTGGCCTTCCCTGGATGGTAATGTATCTCCAAGTCGTAGTCCTTGATCAACTCTAACCAACGACGTTGTCTCATATTCAGATCTAACTGTGTGAACACATACTTGAGACTCTTGTGGTCAGTGTAAATGTCACACTTATGTCCAATCAAGTAATGCCTCCAAATCTTCAAGGCATGTACTACAGCTGCTAACTCCAGATCATGTGTCGGGTAGTTCTGCTCATGTTTCCTCAACTGCCTTGATGCATACGCTACTACTCTGCCTTCCTGCATGAGCACACATCCCAATCCTAGACGAGATGCATCGCAGTAGATAGAGAAGCTCTTGGTTATATCCGGCAACACTAGCACGGGTGCCGTTGTTAACCTCTTCTTCAATTCCTCAAAGCTGACTTGACATTTTCAGTCCAGACAAACTTAGCATTTTTCTCCAATAACGCCGTCAAGGGCTTAGCAATCTTGGAGAATCCTTCTATGAACCTCCGATAGTATCCAGCCATTCCAAGGAAACTTCTGATTTCACTCACATCCTTAGGCGGATTCCAACTCAACACGTCACTGACCTTCTTCGGATCAACTGCCACTCCACCATCGGACAGTACGTGACCCAAGAATGCTACTTCCTTCAACCAAAACTCACACTTGCTCAGCTTGGCATACAACTGATGCTCACGAAGTCTCTGCATCACCAACCTCAGATGTTCTTCATGCTCTTCCTCATTTTTGGAGAAAACTAGAATATCGTCAATGAACACCACTACGAACTTGTCAAGATAATCCATGAACACACTGTTCATCAAATACATAAAGTATGCCGGTGCATTTGTCAATCCGAAGGACATGACAGTGAACTCATATAAACCATATCGGGTTGTGAAAGCTGTCTTGGGGATGTCAGACACTCGTATCCTCATCTGATGGTAACCGGATCGGAGATCGATCTTAGAGAACACACACGCTCCTTTCAACTGGTCGAAGAGATCATCAATCCTTGGCAACGGGTACTTGTTCTTGATGGTCACTTCATTCAAAGCTCGATAATCCACACACAATCTCTGGGTCCCATCTTTCTTATCCACAAACAAAACTGGTGCTCCCCAAGGGGATGAACTAGGACGAATATACCCTTTTGCTAACAATGCCTTTAATTCCTCCTTAAGTTTTTCTAATTCTTTTACTCCCATTCTATATGGCCTCTTAGCTATAGGTGCAGTACCAGGTTTAAGATCAATAACAAATTCAACCTCGCGGTCTGGGGGCATACCTGGTAACTCATCTGGAAACACATCTGGAAATTCGCACACCACTCTGATGTCTTCCAGTGCTACACCTTCGGCTTGGTAGATCTGATTGTGTCCCACGGGGCTAGCTGCTTGGTATTCCACTTTCTCGCCAGTCTTTGCTGTCAGCTGCACTGTTCTCTTGGAACATTGAATCACCCCATCATATCTGGCTAACCATCTCATTCCCAGAATCAAGTCAAACCCAAGAGTTTCTAGGACTATCGGATTCACCACAAAGTCTACCCCCCTTATTGTGACGGTGATACAGGGGCAACGTAAAGTGGCTCGCTGTTCTCCCCCAGGTGAACTAACTACCATGGGGTTCCCCATAGGTTGCAAGATCATCATGTTCTTTTTCACGAAAGCAGCAGATATGAAAGCATGTGAAGCTCCAGTATCAAACAAAACAGTTGCGAGAGTCGAGTTGATAGGGAACGTACCCACAACGACATCTGTGGCTCCTTCGAGGGTCTCAGCTCCCATGTGGTTGACCTTGCCCCTCGCTGGATTCTGCTGCTGATTCCCATTCTGATTCGGGGGTTGTCCAACCCTCGAATTACTGTTCTGTTCGACGGTGTTCTGAGCCTTTCGAGGGCAGGCGCTGGCATAGTGTCCCAGATCACCACATCCGAAACACCTTGGTGCTGTAGGCGTATTGCTGGCCGGATTGGGGCGTTGAACAGGACCATTCTGTGGCTGGTTCGAGGGTCGCTGCTGAGGTGGTGCTGGTAGGTACGGGGGACGCTGCTGATACTGGGGTCGTAGCTGATACTGGTTGCGGTTCATCGAACCAGACTGTCCTTGGAAACGCTGCGGGGTTACCATCTGCTGGTTTCCTTGCTGAGGATTGAAGCGGGGTCGAACATAGCTTCCTGATGGTGTGCCCTGCAGCTTCCTCTTCTTTTCCTCCATCTCGCGGCGCTTGTGCTCCAACAGTAGTGCGCTATCCACCAGTTCTTGAAAAGTGGCGAACCTAGAGCACATGAGCTGGTACTGGAGGGTATCATGCAGGCCATCTCGGAATCGGGTCTGCTTCTTCTTGTCTGTATTCACGTCCTCTGGAGCATAACGAGCCAACTCAATGAACTTGTCACGATAAGCGGTGACACTCATACCTTCTTGCTTCAATGCCAGGAACTCCTTCTTCTTCAAGGTCATCAGCGCTTCCGGCACGTGGTGAGAACGGAAGCTATCGCGGAACTCCTGCCAAGTGATCTGATCACGATTGGGGTGAGCATACTGGTACGCATCCCACCAATCCAAAGCTGCTCCATGGAGCTGTCCACTTCCATACAACACCTTCTCCCGGTCGTTGCACTGCGCGGTGTGCAGCTGTCGTTCCACTGCCTTGAGCCAGTCCTCTGCTTGCATTGGATCGCTAGACTTGTTGAAGGTAGGAGGGCATCCCTTCATAAACTCGCCCCTTTTATCTCTGGGTTGCACGTAGTGCTGTTGGGGTGGGTTCTGCTGATTCTGCTGCATCAGGGCTATGGTTTCCGCCATCTGCTGAGTCAGCTGAAGTTGCATCTGCATCATCTGCTCCATGGTGAGTGGCGGTGGTGGAGGTGGTGGGTTCGGGTTCTGGATGCTTCCACTGCCTCTGGGGTTGCTTCTGGTGTTAACCATCTACCATATCAAGAAATCTCCCATCAGTATTCCCGCCAACTGGTATTAGATAACCCATGCTTGCAGGTGGTGCATAAGAAGATAGCAGTACTTGAAAAGATGTGATTCGGAGGTATAGAGAGTAAGACAGAGGAAGAGCAAAGGAGATAGCTAACCCAACTATTTATTCACTAATATTCCTTAAACCTTAGTCCTATAACTAGATGGAGATAGACTTACGTCTATGACCATCACAATCATTACAAAAATCCAAATCAAACATAAGCATAATAACAACAAAATCAAGCACCCAAGGACATGATTCACTCAAAACTCGACTGCAATGGTTTTTGAAAAACGCAACTAAATGATCTGAAACAAAATCAGGGTGGTCTCCTAAGGATTTTTCAACCATTCTAACTAGGCTGTGATCCTACAGTCAGCACTGCTCTGATACCAATCTGTCACACCCGGATTTACACAGAAACCCGAGGTGCGGCCATATGTGTTCCCAGGAAGTCGTTACACATATAGCGAACAAATATGATAATAGAACACAATGCTCGAATAAAATAAAAGGTTTTACATCAGAGTTTGACTCAAACTTAAAGAAGATTTACAGCGGAAGACTCAAAGACTAATCTCTCTCTAATCTAAATGAAGCCGAAGTCCATAGTCCACAGGGACACTGACTGGTTGAGCACAGCTAGTAGAAAGGCAGATCTTCAGGAAATTCGACGGCAGCAGTACCTTCTAATCCATCTGTTACCCATCCGGGATTTTGCCCAAAAATAATAACAACAGCAAGTGTAAGTAACAAAGTTACTTAGCAAATACAGCACAGTTAATGAAGGCTAAAAGTAAGGTTTGACTCGGTTGAACTGCATTCGCATTTTTAGTTGGCTGATTTTAGTTTGATTCGAGGGACTCTCGAGGGTATTCGAGGGAGTCCCGAAGGTATTCGAGAGTATCTCGAGGATACAGCATTTATGTGAATCCCGGTTGAATTTCCCCAATTAATTAAGTAGAAGTAGGCATTAAACAGTAATAATAAACATCATCTTCTAATCAAAAAGGATCCAGGCCGCTCGTGACCCTGAGCAAGGCTATCATGATAGATTGTCCACTCTGCAGAGGTTTCGCCCTTTACCCACCAGTCGCGTAAAAGTTCAAAAGAACTTTGCACCCAACCACGCACATCAACACTTCCGAGGTGTGACTGCATAGGGACGCTACGAGGCTTTTCACAAGACACTTTAACAAAACAGTAGCCGTTATGGTACAACCTAGGCAGCATGACCCAAGGCACCGAGACTGACTTACGCCCGTGCCGCAGCACGAGGGGGTCAATGGCGTCCAATCGCAGAAAAGTAATGCAAAAGCAGGAATTAAATAGCGCAACGTGTAGAACCCCCGCCATACGGAAGCTCCCACACGGGACTGTGCCTCACGAGGGCATAGCCAACGGCTATTCCGTCCTCGGTGGATCAAACCATACTCTCACCCATGCTTCCCATAACGCCGGTGGCCCACCGGTAACCACTGTTGAATTAGAGCCGTACAAGTTACTTGTCCAAGACCAGAGCCATTATAGTTCCGGCGGTGGCGACAGGCTCCTGGGTTGCCGCTTTAAGAACCAGTCCTTACGGAGAGACACTAGGGCCAGGCTCGAAGCATACGCCCTAGCTCCCTGATCCAAGTTGCTAAAAAGCAAATTTTACCATTAACATTGAAGTGAACCATTAAGTCATGATTAATAGTAAAATAATTGTGACAGTAGCTGCGCCTAGCAAATTTCTTCCCAAATGCAAATAAACCCAAGGTAATCAAGGTAATGGATAAACAGACTAGGTACAACCTTAATAGGATCAAAATTAGACACATGCATATGCCGTAATTAATGGGTAAAGGTGTTTAGGTAGCAAGGATTGTCCGTGCTGTACTTGCCTTCTACAAACTGCTGTTGCTGCTGCTGTTCCTGGTACTGCTGGTCCTGGTACCCCTCGAACTCGAACGCGAACGGCTCACCAACTGGACTCTCGAAGGAACACACAAGCAACCGAACAAGCCAGTACATACAAACAATATTAATCTATTAGAACAGTACACCAAACAATAAAGAACAGAAGAAAGAAAGCTTCGAAACTAATTTACGCTTTGCTACGAACACAAGAGCGCAAAAATCACTCTAATCGGAGCTAAAACAGAGAAGCTATGGCGTCTCTACGGTTCGAGGCTAAACTGCGAAAGTTTCGAGGGTTAAAACAAAAGAAAAAGGACTTATTTGTAAATGCTTTTGAACTAAGTTGGACTGCGGGTTGATTTTGAAAACGGGAAGGGCTTGTTTTGCAAAACAGTCAGCTTCGAAGGCACCCTCCGGTTCGAGTAGGGCCTCGAACTGACGCGGCGGCGTTGGATCTAGATCTAATGGCTCAAAACAAAATGGCTTTTCGAGGGGCATGCTGGCTTCGAGGCTTGACGCTAGCGACGCTCGAACACAGCGGCGGAGAAACTACTGGGTCGACAGCGAACCCAAAATTAGCGCAAAGCACGGCAAGAATCGGAGCAAGAACGCTATGGAGAGCTTCGGGTTTTCAAGGCGAACCTCCTGGAGTGCTTTCCGACGAGTGCGAAGCTTCGACGGCGAAGATCGAGGGGGGGGTCTCGAGCGAGGCGGAACTTCTTCCGACGAGAACAGTCTCGAGCGAGGCGGAACTTCTCGGCGAGAACAACAACTAGGGTTGCGGCACGATTGAGATGAATTAGAAGGAAAATCAAGGCGGCGACTAAAGGCGACTATAAATAGAGCAAAGTCCGATCTCGAGTCCAAGTCTTGGCGTGCGCGTCAGGGAAAGATTCGGCGAAGGCGGCAGCGTCGGAGTCGGTCTCGAGCTAGAGTCCTTGTCGAAAACGACGGTCTCGAAAAGGAAACGGCCCAGCGCCCGAAAAGGAAATAGAAGGCAAAGCCTAAAAGCGAAATTTGAATTGGATTTTAAAATCTGATTTGAACTTCAAACAAACGAAACTCAATGCAGCCAGCATGAATGCATCAAAAGTGTTTCTAGCCTTATCTTTGATTTTATTTCTCATAAATAATTGTTTTCACTAGATAAATATGAGCATAAATTAAATAAAAGCGATTTAATTACCAAATTTTAAAATGGGCATTTTTAGGGTGTTACAGACCCTTTCTGGTTTGTGAAGATTTGGCAGTGGTTTGTTTGCGTGTTTTTCAGGGGTAATTATCCCTTAGGTTAGGGGACCCCTTATGGCTGACCCATATATATATATATATATATATATATATATATATATATATATATATATATATATATACACACACACACACACGAGTTTTATCTACACATGTGTCTAACTACACCCACCATCAGTATAGCATTGTATGTATGCTCGCATACTAGTTTATCATTTTTACTATGTTCATATACTAATTCTAAGATACTTCAATGTCACACCCGGATTTACACAGAAACCCGAATGCTTCTATATGTGTGCCCAGGAAGTCCACAGAACACATATAGACAACAAATATGATAAACAGAGTACATAAGCTCGAATAAAATGGTTTTACATCAGAGTTTGACTAAAATAACTATATAAAACAGCGGAAGACTCTTTATTAACTCTCTCTCTAAACGAAGACGAAGACGAAGTCCATAGTCCACAGGGACACCGACTGGTTGAGCACAGCTAGTAGAAAGGCAGATCTTCAGGAAATTCGACGGCAGCAGTACCTTCTAATCCATCTGTTACCCATCCGGGATTTTGCCCAAAAATAATAACAACAGCAAGTGTAAGTAACAAAGTTACTTAGCAAATACAGCACAGTTAATGAAGGCTAAAAGTAAGGTTTGACTCGGCTGAACTGCATTCGCATTTTTAGTTGGCTGATTTTAGTTTGATTCGAGGGTCTCTCGAGGGTATTCGAGGGAGTCTCGAAGGTATTCGAGAGTATCTCGAGGATACAGCATTTATGTGAATCCCGGTTGAATTTCCCCAATTATTTAAGTAGAAGTAGGCATTAAACAGTAATAATAAACATCATCTTCTAATCAAAAAGGATCCAGGCCGCTCGTGACCCTGAGCAAGGCTATCATGATAGATTATACACTCTGCAGAGGTTTCTCCCTTTACCCACCAGTCGCGTAAAAGTTCAGAAGAACTTTGCACCCAACCACGCACATCAACACTTCCGAGGTGTGACTGCATAGGGACGCTACGAGGCTTTTCACAAGACACTTTAACAAAACAGTAGCCGTTATGGTACAACCTAGGCAGCATGACCCAAGGCACCGAGATTGACTTACGCCCGTGCCGCAGCACGAGGGGGTCAATGGCGTCCAATCGCAGAAAAGTAATGCAAAAGCAGAAATTAAATAGCGCAACGTGTAGAACCTCCGCCATACGGAAGCTCCCACACGGGACTGTGCCTCACGAGGGCAAAGCCAACGGAAACCCGTCCTCTGTGGATCAAACCATACTCTCACCCATGCTTCCCATAACGCCAGTGGCCCACCGGTAACCACTGTTGAATTAGAGCCGTACAAGTTACTTGTCCAAGACCAGAGCCATTATAGTTCCGGCGGTGGCGACAGGCTCCTGGGTTGCCGCTTTAAGAACCAGTCCTTACGGAGAGACACTAGGGCCAGGCTCGAAGCATACGCCCTAGCTCCCTGATCCAAGTTGCTAAAAAGCAAATTTTACCATTAACATTGTGTTGACACCAAAAATTAGCACCAGGAAGAGGCTGACATGTGAGCCGGATTTGGTGGAAGGATACCATTCGGCTAAAGGGTTTTCTCTGAAGCATTCGGCAAAGATGCTCTGCGGTCGGGAACGCGTCGCCATTCGGCTGAGGGGTTTTCTCTGAAGCGTTCGGCAGAGATACTCTGCAGTCGGGAATGCGTTATCATTCGGCAGAGGCATTGTTCCGCAGGCGAAGAGCGGTAGTGTTCGGGAAGGCATGATGACGTGGATCAATATAAGGAAAAGGCCGGTTCGAACAAGGAACGCAATATGGGCACGAAGATTCGTCACTTATTTTTAGAAACAAGTATTGTAGTCGTGTCCGACTAGGAGTTGTATCAAGACCTGGGTATATATAAACCCATGGCAATTGTAAAAAAACACACAATCAATCAATACAACAAACCGGCCCCGTGCCAACATCGAGTCCTTTAGTCGAGTCGTCGAGTTCTTCGAGAGGAGTTATCGATCCGTCGACCTCCGTAAGTACCGGCAACCTTGTATCATGCTTAGTATCATGCGGTGGATTTAAGCTTTGATGCAAGTAGTCTTGTTACCATGCTTAGTATCATCCGGTGGATTTAAGTTGTGGTCTCAAGAAGGTTCCTCTGTTAGGTCATGAGCCATGCGGTGGGCTAAGATCTAGTATGGACCAAGTTATCGGCTCTGTTAGATTTCGGCAAGATCTAACAGATTCATTAAGTTACCCCGTGTTGCTTCGTTTTTACTATGTACTTAATTCATGCAACACACCTTTGCCCAATCTAGATCGGCTAGAATCGGCTCTACTTCACGATGTGACGACTTATCCCCTCACAGCCGAGTCTGAAACCGATCTAGGTTGCCACGTGTCGCGGGTTCGAGCTTGTCGGCATCGTGTAGATCTTGACAGAACCAAGTATCATGCGGTAGATGCAGGTTTTTTGGGTCATCTTAGAGCTAATCATCCGGTGGATTAGAATTCGATTCGATCTGATAGATTTATCTTTACCGATTAGGCTTGTTCCTTCGCCATGGATCCCGATTCGGCTAAATAGCCGCATTCGGTAGTGCTCTCACGAGTGAACGTGTGTTCGTGGGTTTGCATTGGACAATGAATGCTTTTAGCCTTTCACGATTAGATTGTATCATGCAGTGGATTGATCTAATCTGATTGGTGGTGTGGCCTCAAACGAGTTGTATCATGCGGTGGATTAACTTGTTCGTTGCCATGCTTGACGGGTGCTGCTTTCGGCCTATGCATTCTTGTTTCAATGTAAATTCGTGACTGTGTTGTGGGTTCGTAATTAAACATTGAATGCTTTTAGCTTCTCACGGTTAGATTGTATCATGCGGTGGATTGGTCTAATCTGATTAGTGGTGTGGTCTCAAACAAGTCGTATCATGCGGTGGATTAACTTGTTTTGTTATCATACTTGACGGGTGCTGCTTTCGACCTATGCATTCCTTGTTTACTGCGAATTTATGATCATGTCTCACCCTTTTATTTATCTATCATGCTCTGTTTCTCGTTAATCGGCTATGAGTATGTGTTACAATGTTCATTCGGTTGAAAGCCGATCTTTCGTCATGCTTACGTCACGCATTCGGCAATACGTTCCTTGCGTGTCTTGCCGATTGCCGAATGAGGCTTTAATTGCCGACAGATAGCTTCTCTGTAGCTATTTGTCGTTCGAAACTGGCTCCATAGCCGTAAATATGGAACTGTCTGGTCTCACCCGGCACGTTCCAGGTTTTGATCTAAACGTTTTGTCCCTTTGTTAGTTTTCAGGCAAACTGACTGGCACGCTTCCGGATTCAAAAGCCCGGGCCACGTGTGAAGCTAGCTAATTCGGCTTGCTGTGTGCTTGGCGTGAGGTGCGGATTTTACGTCAACACACTTTTTGGCACGCCCGGTGGGACACACACAAGTTTTCAAGATGCCTGAGTTGAGCGACATCATGGACGTTACTTTGGAAGAATTGTCTGAAGAGCATCAAAGGATGGTAAAGGCTGCTGCTGACCAATTCATTAACAAATGTTTACTGTCTTTCGCCAAGAACAGGAGTGGTGCACCGTTTCTCAAGTCCGATTTGCCAAGAGTTCTCCTTCCTGGGCAGTCTGATTTTACTGGAGAAGAAGAGAGGGAGAGATTCTCGGGCTTGTTATACAAAGCTTTGGGGGAAGCAATGACCAATCACAATGCTGCGTTCTTGAACAGCTTTCGGCATATAATGGTAAGCATTTTTGGGCAACATGTGGATAAACCCTTCGAGCAGATACACGGGCAATTGGGTGGCCCGACATACTTCAATGTTCAAGCACCAGTTCAGAAACCACATGGTAAAGGAAATGCTGATGAAACTGGAGGTTCTGGTACTAAAGATACAAATGGACAACCGATTCGGCAAGATCCTCAGCCTGCACTGCCGAAAACTCGCACATACGGTGATATGGCATTCGGCACCATAGGGAATCCGCCTGCTTCTGCTTACAAGATATCTCCCTTGAACAACAGACTGCAGAGGGATTTATATGGAAACGGATATTCAGAGTTTATGGATTACAATGCTATCGACGCTCTCCCGAACCCTGGGTATGTTGGTACTGCAGGCATGCTTACTGGGAGACCAGGGAATCAAGATACCAGTGTTGACCTCATGGTGCAAAAAATGACCGATGTATTGCAAAACCAATTCGGTCTGAAACCTAAAAATCAGGGGTACATGTACTCGTCTCCTTTCCCAGAATGGTACCAAAGGGTATCATTGCCGAATAGAGTCAAGGTGCCTACAGAGTTTACTAAATTCTCAGGACAAGATGATACTAGCACTGTGGAACATATAGCTCGATATCTGATGCAGCTTGGAGAAGCTTCGGCAGATGAGGCTTTCAGAATCAGATACTTTCCTTTGTCACTGACGGGTCCAGCTTTTACATGGTTTGCTTCTTTGCCTGCTCAGTCGATTTGTACTTGGAAAGACCTGGAGCAGAAATTCCATGCTCATTACTACATTGGCAGTACCGAGAAAAAGTTGGTTGATTTGACCAGCTTAAGGCAGAGGAATAATGAAACACCTACGGAGTTCCTCAGGAGATTTAGGGAAACAAAAAGCATGTGCTTTTCTCTGAACATACCTGATGACCAGCTGGCTGGTATGGCTGTAGCTGGCATGCTGCCTGCCATTCGGGAGAAGCTGTTCGGGATGGAGTTTGATGATCTGGGCCAGTTGTCGCACAGATTGGCCTTGATGAGTAACCAGGCATATGGTTTCAAGAAAGATGTCAGATTTGCTAAAAATAATGATGTAGCTGACATCTATAACCAATTCCTTGAAAGAGCAGATCAAGAAGATGAGTATGAAGATAGCGAGGAGATAGCCGCAGCAGAGATAGTGTGGAGCAAAGAACCAGTTACAATGGCTCAAAGGTGGATCAAACAGATGAAGGGAACATATGATTTTGATGTGACTAAGGCGGACAAATTGTTTGAGTTCCTGGTGAAAGAAGGCCGAATCAAATTGCCAGAGGGGCATTCTATGCTTCGGCCCGATGGAGTGAAAGATAAGAGGTACTGTGGGTTTCATGATAGAAATTCTCATTCCATTAATGAATGCAGGGTCTTTAGGATGAGGATTCAGAGAGCTATCCAGGAAGGACATCTGAAATTCGACAACAAGATGAAACTGGACAGTAACCCTTTCCCTCAGAATATGATCGGGTTCTCGGTTAATATGGTGAATGCTGTTCAATCTGGAGAAAAGGGAAGATTGAAAGTTTTAACCTCAAAGAAGGCAAGACAGGATGGTTCAGTTGATCCCACTCGGCAGATCACAATTGAACAGATTCGCCAGAAAGATCTTCGGTTCCCGAATAGTCGATTTGAAGTGGGAGAATCCTTTAAACCTAGAGTTACTACACGTATTCTCCTCAACAAATGGCAGCGTCAGCAAGAAAAGGAGCGTTTTCAAAGGCGTGAATATGAGGAGGAGAAAAGAGGGCGCGAAGAAGAAAGGTTTGAGGAAGAACAAGAAGAGTATGCTCGAGAGCAGGAACGTGCGCATTGGGGGTGTGCATTCTTCAGACACTGTTGGAACGAAGGTTTGAAGCTTCCTACATGGAATAGTTGTCCTGAATGCAATAATAGGTATGATGAATATAGGCAGGGAACTGTCAATCGCCGATCTGTCCATGAAAGAATTGGCAGGGTGCATCCTAGTGATGATCGGCGTTTTAATGATCAACCAAGAAAGAGACATGCTGATTACAAGTGGGTTGATTGTGAAGAAGAAGAAGATCATGCTTATGTTTGGCAAGAAGGACAATGGTGCCCACCTGGTTTGAGGAAGAGCCAGAAGAGAAGAGTACAGCGCCTGAGGAATCGGGAATTGAAGCAAGCAAAGGTCAAGGTGAAATCAATATGGCTCCCAAAAGACAGGCCTGACGAACATGGTCATTCGGCCCCTACATGTATGGTATGTTTTCTGCCGAACGAATTCATGGCTCCAGCTAACCAAATTGTACAGGAAGAGATATTGCCCGATATAGATGATGCCGAACGATTTGGGTTAATGGCACAATTGATGTTGAACAAACAAGCTGTTTTTGAGAAGCCAGCCCAGAATCGGCACATGAAGCCACTATACTTGAAGGGATATGTTAATGGCAAACCATTGACCAAGATGTTTGTCGATGGAGGAGCTGCTGTCAATGTAATGCCATATACCACATTCAGGAAGCTTGGTATGGGCCTTAGAGATTTGACACCAACGAGCATAATTCTAAATGATTTTGCTGGAAATCCTTCGGACACCAAGGGATGCGTGCACGTTGATCTGATGATTGGGTCCAAGACTCTGCTTACGACTTTCTTTGTCATTGAGGGCAAAGGGGCATATAGCTTGCTGCTTGGAAGAGATTGGATTCATGCAAATTGTTGTATTCCATCTACTATGCATCAACAGCTTATTCAGTGGATAGATGATGAGGTGGAGATTGTCCAAGCAGATGATTCAATAAGCGTGGCAAATATGGAACCAGCTTTCTGGGAATATCAAGGCATAGATTGTTTCTCAGGCAAAGACTGGGGAGAAGGTCCTGTGGCACCAGCCAGCAGTGATCAGCAGCCGATCGAAGCAGTCGGCTCTCATAGTAATTTTTGATGGAAAATCCAATTGATGGAACTGATGGAAAATTAGGACGTGGATTTGTGTCGGCCGATAAATTGGAAGAAGTGGACATTGGAGATGGTGACAAGCCAAGACCGACATTTATCAGTGCTAACTTGGATTCGGTTTTCAAAGAAAAGTTGGTGACATTGTTAAAAGAATACAAGGACTGCTTTGCTTGGGATTATTCGGAGATGCCCGGTCTAGACCGTTCTATTGTTGAGCATCGGTTGCCAATCAAACCTGGTTACAGGCCTTACAAGCAACCACCCCGAAAAATCTACAAGGAAGAAGTGTTGGCCGATGTGAAAAAGGAGATTGAAAGATTATTAGATGCAAATTTCATTCGGCCATGTAAATACGCAGATTGGATCTCTAATATCGTTCCTGTCTATAAGAAAAATGGAAAAATGAGGGTTTGCATAGATTTTAGAGATCTAAACAAGGCTACACCCATGGATGGATATCCAATGCCTATTGCTGATTCGTTGGTTGATGCTGCTGCTGGATACAAAGTGCTCAGTTTCATGGATGGTAATGCAGGATACAATCAGATTTTTATGGCATTGGAAGATATAGTAAAGACAGCTTTCAGGTGTCCTGGACACATAGGGTTGTTCGAGTGGGTTGTCATGACCTTTGGATTGAAAAATGCTGGTGCAACTTATCAAAGGGCTATGAATTATATTTTTCATGAGTTTATCGGCAAGATTGTGGAAATATATATTGATGATGTGGTGATCAAGTCATTGGATCATGAGTCCCATTTGGCCGACATAAGGAAAACTCTAGAATGCACCAGGAAACATGGGCTTAAGATGAACCCGAACAAGTGTGCTTTTGGAGTTTCGGCTGGAGAGTTTCTGGGATTTTTGATACATGAAGGAGGAATAGGAGTTGGTAAGAAAAGCATGAAGGCAATTGATGAAATTGTTCCTCCAACTAATCTTAAAGAGTTACAATCGCTGCTTGGCAAGATAAATTTTGTGAGAAGATTCATATCAAACTCGTCACAAAAGATGTTGCCCTTTTCCTCACTGTTGAAAATAAAAAAGGATCAAAAGTTTGTATGGGGTGACGAACAACAGAAGGCTTTTGATGAAATAAAGGAGTACATGAAAAAGCCACCAGTATTGGTGCCTCCACAATTGAACAAGCCTTTCAAGTTGTACGTGGCGGCCGATGCCCAAACTATTGGATCGGCCCTCATTCAAGAATTTGAAGGGAAGGAAAGAGTAGTTGCATACCTTAGCCGAAAGTTACTAGATCCAGAGACAAGGTATTCGGCTATAGAGAAGCTTTGCTTATGTGTTTATTACTCATGTACAAAATTTCGGCACTATTTGCTAAATGCCGAATGCGTTGTACATTCAAAATTTGATGTGATTAAGCACATGTTGTCAATACCCATTTTGAATGGAAGGATTGGCAAATGGATTTTGGCCTTATCTGAATACGAATTAAGGTTTGAGTCGGCAAAGGCTGTCAAGGGGCAGATTATTGCTGACTTCATTACTGAACATCATGATACATCGATAAATTTGCTTAACATTATTCCTTGGGTACTATTCTTCGATGGATCTTCATGCAACAAAGGTGGTGGAGCAGGTATCTTATTAATTTCACCCAAAGGAGAAACATTTGAGTTTGCTGTTCCCATTCAATCTGCTGTTACTAACAATCAGGCTGAGTATGAGGCATTGCTCAAAGGGCTCCAATATTTGAAAGAAGCAGAGGCCATTGCAGTTGAAATTTTTGGAGATTCAGAATTGGTCATAAAACAATTGAATGGTGAATATGAGTGCAAAAGTGATACCTTGAGGAATTACTGTGAAGAATGCAAAGAAATATTGAAGAGCTTTCGGTCAGTAATTCTACAACACATTCCTAGAGGGGATAATGGAGAGGCAAATAGATTGGCCCAAAGTGCATCAGGTTATAGAGAGCTTCAAGAAGTGTTTGCTAATGATGTATATGCTTTCGGGAGTAATCTGGCAGAAGATGATTGGAGGAAAGAAATTGCCGATTATTTGGAGAATCCATCCCAGAAAGTTTCTAGAAGACTCAGATATAAAGCTATAAAGTTTGTTCTTCTTGATAAAGATTTATATTATAAATCCTTGGACGGAATATTGTTACGTTGCTTAAATCAAGAAGAAGCAAAGAGGTTGATGAGTGAAGTGCATGACGGATTATGTGGAGCACATCAGTCAGCTTACCGAATGAAGTGGGTTATTAGAAGAACTGGATATTACTGGCCGACAATGTTGGAAGATTGTTTTGAATATTATAAGGGATGTCAAGACTGTCAGAAATTTGGAAACATTCAGAGAGTTCCAGCGTCGGCTTTGAATCCCATCATCAAGCCATGGCCATTCAGAGGATGGGGAATAGATTTGATTGGCCAAATAAATCCTCCATCGAGTAAGGGGCATAAATTCGTACTTTTAGCAACTGATTATTTTACTAAGTGGGTTGAGGCAGTTCCGTTGAAAAAGGTGACATCAGAAAATATGGTTGAGTTTGTTAAGGAACATATCATTTACAGATTCGGGATTCCTCAGACAATCACCACTGATCAAGGGACTCAATTTACATCTTCAGAATTCAGAGATTTTGCTGAAAGTATGGGGATAAAATTACTGAATTCTTCTCCTTATTATGCTCAAGCTAATGGTCAAGCAGAAGCTTCTAACAAGATTATGATTAAAATCATACAGAAGAAAATTGATCAAAAGCCAAGAAGGTGGCATTCGGTACTCAATGAAGCGTTGTGGGCTTACCGAATGGCTCCTCATGGGGCTACAAAAACATCTCCTTATGAATTAGTGTATGGACATCATGCTATCTTGCCGTGGGAGATGCAATCAGATTCGAGGAGGGTTAAATTACAAAGGGATTTACGTTCTAAAGATTACAATGATCTGATGATGGATGAATTAGAAGATTTACATATGATTCGTCTCAGGGCCTTGGAGAATATTGAGAGGAACAAAATGCGAGTTGCTAAGTATTACAATAAGAAGGTGAAAGTTAAGCAATTTACAGAAGGTGATTTAGTTTGGAAAGCGATATTGCCGATTGGAACCAAATATGCAGCATTCGGCAAATGGTCTCCAAATTGGGAAGGTCCTTTCAGAGTGGTTAGGTGCGTGCCTGGAAATGCATATATTTTGAAGACATTATTGGGAGAAGAATTTGCTTCTGCTATAAATGGAAGATATTTGAAGAGGTATTATCCCAGTATTGAAATCGATCGATGATTGATATATCAAATTGCCGAACAGCCGATATTCGGGAAGAAATCGCCTTCAGAACAAATGTTGACAGAAAAGGAAAATGGCCAGTACTGAATGTATTGCCCTTAGCACAAAATATGTTACATCAAGAGTTCACGCAAAAGATAAGTTTTATTGCCGAAATTCCATAAATCCCTAGTACAAACTACTGAAAGAGCCTGTTCAAAACAGACTGGGGATGAATGGAATCGGCAATGGCAGCGCCATGGCCATCAAGACGATCAATGGAGGCGTCAATATCATCGATGTCTTCTGGGTTGCTGTTGGCAAAACCAACCGGCATCCTGGAATAGTCAGTGCCGGTGTGTGTCGACATAGCAACGAGACCCGTAGCGACGCCCAGGCGAACGCCATGGGAAGCCACTTCGTCGACACGACCTGCCACCGCACCAAGGCGTGCCTCGGGTGTGTCCCCTTGGGCGTTCACCTTGTCCGCCAGCTCCTCCACCAGCGCCTTCAGTCGATCAAGTTCAGCATCACGCGCTGCAAAGTTACAAGGGGATAACAGATTAATATCATTTGGAGGACGAGAATTGAGGTTGAGCAGATTGCAGGACTCACCATCAATGACTTCAAGCAGCTGCTTGCGCTCGTGCTGCCATTCAAGGTCAGCAATCCCGGCTTGCTTGGAGATAACCTCCAACTCGCGGCGAGTATCGTCACGCTCCGCTTTAAATCGGCGGGCGTCGCTGTCCGTGTAGCGGGAGTCATCCGATTCGAGAGATCGATTGGACGAACTCGAAGAGCTGGGCGCCGCGGGAGCAGCGGCTGGAGCCGCAACTGGCGCACCAGCGCCGGCAATCCATTGGATTACCCTGAAAGAACAAAGGGATTCGTCAAAGAGAAAGGAAATCTCGAGAATAACCGAGAGAGATAAGCAGCCAATCACCTGCGGCGAGCGCCGGCGCGGCTTCCTTCGGCTTCATCAGCGGCCGGGCGCCTCCTGTTGTTATCAGCCATTGGAAGTTCCTCGAAGTTACTGTGGGTGGGGAAAAAATATGACTTGGGCCGGCAAGAACTTGGAAGACGAAGAACTTGGTGAAAACTGTGGGCTGCCTGGGTGTTTATTTATAGAACCCGCAGAGGAGATCGTGGTTAGAGATCGTGGCGCGCATCCCAAAATTTCGGAAGGTGGAAAGCCCCACGAACCGAGCAGTTTCGGTGTCGTTTGGGATTCATGCCGAATCGGGTTCAGTTCTACTGAATTGGATTCGGCTGTGTTGTGTTAGGTCGATTTTCGGGTCTAACGCTGTTACGACTAAGCTTTGCCGAATGTGTTGTTCACAATAAAACGAGGAAGAAAGCAAAAGATTGGTGAGACTACAAAGTCGGTAAGACATTCGGCTAATTAAATATTCAATACAACTACACACCCAAGTACTTGGAGATTACATCTTTAGCATCAGATATCATTCTATTAATGGTCTCCAAAAGATTTTTGCCTGCTTCTTGGGTTTTTACCAGAGCAGAGAGCTTCGCTTTGAGTTGTTTATCTTCAGTTAGAATTGCCGATGCTTCCTTTCGTATCCTCTCTGTCAGATCAGGGAGTTCGGCTAATTTCTTCTCGTCAGCTTCGATTTCAGTTGACAGAGTCCTCAATTCGGCTTCTAGTTCAGCTTTTCTGGCCTTCTTCAGATCAAGTGCTGGCTGCAGTCTAGCTGATAATTCTTTGTTACTTTGAGCTTGAATATACAGATCTTTCAAAGATTGCTTAGCTATGGCTCTTCTTTGTTCTAAAGCTGGTTGTAAAGATTGACTTTTCAGAACCTGTCTGACTGCAGAAAATTGTTGGTCCAATTGAGAGATTGGTTCCAAAGAAGCTTGAATATCAACAGGAAGGTTTTGTTCAATGGGCTCAAGCATATCTCTCAGAAGATCAGCATCCTTGACTTGATCTTGGATATCTTTGTGCAGAAAGGAGAAGATTTCCTTTAGTTTTGCCTGGGTTTCTTCTGATAAAGTCTGACTAGAAGAAATTTCCTCTGCTTGTTCGGCAACAAGATCATCCAAGGGCAATGAGTAGCTGGGTGATGAAGTTATTTTCTCTTGAAAAAAAAAATATTGCCGAATTAATGATTATCCATTGAATAAAGAACTGGGGAGACTGGGTAATTATCTCTACCTCATTCCTGATCTCTTGGATGGAGAGAGAGGGCGGCTCAAGCTCAGGCAAAGATTCTTGTATGTCATGCTGAGGAGAGCTTGGAAGGTTCTTTGGTTGAGATGAGGCTTCTGGCTGAGGTACATCAGGTAGAGCTGAAGCTGGTTCTTGATGAAAAGGGGAGCTCTCCGAAATTGGATCCATTGAAGCTTGCTCTGTGACTGAAAGAAAGTTAGTACCGATGAAAAGAGTTTTAAAGGACAAGATGGTGAGAAATTTTACTGATCACTGAAGCATCGGCAGGTCCTGTGCTAACGGCCAATTGCTGTGATTTGGCCTGAAATCATAAAGGAACAGAAATGAGCAGAATGAAATTAGCATTTTTACTCGAGGAGGGAGAAATTTGACCTGTGCAGTTATTTTGCTGCTTGTTCTTTTCTTCTTTATAGATGAAGGGGCAGTTAGAGAAGAAATTTTTCTCTTGGCAGCAGGTGGTGCAGCAAGAGTTGGATCCAGACTGGCAGGCCTAGACATTATTTGAGCCAAAGAAGGAGAGTGATGCCCCAGAATAGATATTGGGCCTGCAGTGTTATATGCAATTGCTCTGGCCAGAGGGGCAGGGACTATGTCCTGCAGGATAACAAAGTTAAAGGTCGATGAAAGAGGATGTTATTGAAAAAACAGATGATTTATAAGCATGTTTACCTCTGAATTCGGCTGATAGTCAGGCATCAGATCAAGGCAAAGAGGGTGAACTGGCACATTGAAGATATGATCATGGAGTTCTTGCCACCAAAGAATAAAAGAAGGATGAGCAAGTGCTGTCGGCACAAAAGGTTCGATCTGGTAGATGGCTGCACAACACTTGTAATCAAAAATTCTTCTTGTTTCTGTGGAGTCTTTGGTGATCTGCCTGGGCTTGAGGAATTCATGGAAGAATAATCTTGGGGGCACTTGGCCACATCCTAATTGCCTGGCTACTGTATTCGGCTGGTAATATTCATATGAACTTTGAACCAGCCTTCCTCCACAAAATTCGGCTGGTAAGATGCAAGGCCGAATAAAAGTATTAAAAATTGTTGTGGACTCTACATCTATGCATCCAGTTTCGAAGCTGAATTCACAAGGAAAAGTGAGACTGTCATTGTCCATGTATGGGAACCAGAGGGGATTGGCAAAGCCTTTGAAGAAAAGTTCAAACAGTTCTCCAATGCTCTTGTTGATAGCAATAGTGGAGGCTGCTTCCCCATAGGTTTGACAGCCTTTGGTGCTCTGGGCTTCTGCTTCCTGGTAATTGACCGAGGGGAAGTGTCGGCTGTTGAGGTCAATGGAGACAATTTGGTGCATGTACAATTGCAGCCACATCTGGACGAACCACCAGGGACCATTGACGCAGGAAATTTTCTTGTTGGTGTGCATCTGATAAATGGTTTGATGGAGCATGTGATAGACACTTCCCAAGAGATATTTCCCGAGAGGGATAAGTGTGCCTGCAGCCAAGTCTTCGGCCATTACTATGTGATTTAGAGTTGGCTCATTGGCTTTACCACAGAAAACAAATCTGCACAACCACATATTCAGAAAGGCCCTGTATTCAACGTCAGTCAGAGGACCATCATGCATGTAAGTCTGGATGTATTTCTTATAGCCGACTCCGGTCTTCACCCCTGTCTGTTTGGAAGAACCTTTGTACCTGTATGGGTGTGTTATCCCTGTAATGTTCAGGCCGGTTATCATGTAGACATCGGCCAGGGTTGGAGTCATTGGTCCGTGACCAAAGAGAAAGGCATTCATGCCATTGGACCAGAAGTGACAAGCTGCAATCATGAGATTTTCATTCTTGGGTGTTTCGGCTAGAGATAGCTCCAAACAATGAGAAATACGAAGACTGTCCCAATTCTGCGTCTGGGGGCTTTTATCTTCAAGAATCCTTTTGTACCAGTTTCTCCAGCCGGCGATCGGAGGGAGAGGCCAGTTCTTGAATGAATCTTGCCATTCGTGAGGTCTCGACAGTGAAGTTTTGAAAGGGATCCTCTGAGACTCGGCCGCAATAATTTCGGAGGGATCTGGATTCCCTGAGGGGCCGAGGAAGAAAGATGCGGATTGCTCCTCGGTAGGGGTTAAGATTTCAGCGGTCAGAGCCTATCGAGAACAGAAGAAAGGCGATTCGGGAATTCAAAATGCAGCTCAAAAAGAGTAATGCCGAATGTGATTGAAGAAAACGAAACTTACTTGAAGAATTTGATCCTGGTTCGCCATTTGAAGATTGGAGCTTGAAGGATTCGACGAACTAGGGTTTGAGTTTGGGGACGCACTCTAAGGATTTAGGAGCGGAAAACGGATATCGAGCGGGCTCAGCTTGGAAATGTTGGGGATTCCTGGTCAATTCCGAGATAAAAGTATCCTTTATCCCGAAATTGAAGGGGCATGTGTTGACACCAAAAATTAGCACCAGGAAGAGGCTGACATGTGAGCCGGATTTGGTGGAAGGATACCATTCGGCTAAAGGGTTTTCTCTGAAGCATTCGGCAAAGATGCTCTGCGGTCGGGAACGCGTCGCCATTCGGCTGAGGGGTTTTCTCTGAAGTGTTCGGCAGAGATACTCTGCAGTCGGGAATGCGTTATCATTCGGCAGAGGCATTGTTCCGCAGGCGAAGAGAGGTAGTGTTCGGGAAGGCATGATGACGTGGATCAATATAAGGAAAAGGCCGGTTCGAACAAGGAACGCAATATGGGCACGAAGATTCGTCACTTATTTTTAGAAACAAGTATTGTAGTCGTGTCCGACTAGGAGTTGTATCAAGACCTGGGTATATATAAACCCATGGCAATTGTAAAAAAACACACAATCAATCAATACAACAAACCGGCCCCGTGCCAACATCGAGTCCTTTAGTCGAGTCGTCGAGTTCTTCGAGAGGAGTTATCGATCCGTCGACCTCCGTAAGTACCGGCAACCTTGTATCATGCTTAGTATCATGCGGTGGATTTAAGCTTTGATGCAAGTAGTCTTGTTACCATTCTTAGTATCATCCGGTGGATTTAAGTTGTGGTCTCAAGAAGGTTCCTCTGTTAGGTCATGAGCCATGCGGTGGGCTAAGATCTAGTATGGACCAAGTTATCGGCTCTGTTAGATTTCGGCAAGATCTAACAGATTCATTAAGTTACCCCGTGTTGCTTCGTTTTTACTATGTACTTAATTCATGCAACACACCTTTGCCCAATCTAGATCGGCTAGAATCGGCTCTACTTCACGATGTGACGACTTATCCCCTCACAGCCGAGTCCGAAACCGATCTAGGTTGCCACGTGTCGCGGGTTCGAGCTTGTCGGCATCGTGTAGATCTTGACAGAACCGGGTATCATGCGGTAGATGCAGGTTTTTTGGGTCGTCTTAGAGCTAATCATCCGGTGGATTAGAATTCGATTCGATCTGATAGATTTATCTTTACCGATTAGGCTTGTTCCTTCGCCATGGATCCCGATTCGGCTAAATAGCCGCATTCGGTAGTGCTCTCACGAGTGAACGTGTGTTCGTGGGTTTGCATTGGACAATGAATGCTTTTAGCCTTTCACGATTAGATTGTATCATGCGGTGGATTGATCTAATCTGATTGGTGGTGTGGCCTCAAACGAGTTGTATCATGCGGTGGATTAACTTGTTCGTTGCCATGCTTGACGGGTGCTGCTTTCGGCCTATGCATTCTTGTTTCAATGTAAATTCGTGACTGTGTTGTGGGTTCGTAATTAAACATTGAATGCTTTTAGCTTCTCACGGTTAGATTGTATCATGCGGTGGATTGGTCTAATCTGATTAGTGGTGTGGTCTCAAACAAGTCGTATCATGCGGTGGATTAACTTGTTTTGTTATCATACTTGACGGGTGCTGCTTTCGACCTATGCATTCCTTGTTTACTGCGAATTTATGATCATGTCTCACCCTTTTATTTATCTATCATGCTCTGTTTCTCGTTAATCGGCTATGAGTATGTGTTACAATGTTCATTCGGTTGAAAGCCGATCTTTCGTCATGCTTACGTCACGCATTCGGCAATACGTTCCTTGCGTGTCTTGCCGATTGCCGAATGAGGCTTTAATTGCCGACAGATATCTTCTCTGTAGCTATTTGTCGTTCGAAATTGGCTCCATAGCCGTAAATATGGAGCTGTCTGGTCTCACCCGGCACGTTCCAGGTTTTGATCTAAACGTTTTGTCCCTTTGTTAGTTTTCAGGCAAACTGACTGGCACGCTTCCGGATTCAAAAGCCCGGGCCACGTGTGAAGCTAGCTAATTCGGCTTGCTGTGTGCTTGGCGTGAGGTGCGGATTTTACGTCAACACATTGAAGTGAACCATTAAGTCAAGATTAACAGTTAAACATTAGTGACAGTAGCTGCGCTTAGCAAAGGTCTACCCAAATGCAAATAAACCCAAGGTAATCAAGGTAATGGATAAACAGACTAGGTACAACCTTAATAGGATCAAAATTAGACACATGCATATGCCGTAATTAATGGGTAAAGGTGTTTAGGTAGCAAGGATTGTCCGTGCTGTACTTGCCTTCTACAAACTGCTGTTGCTGCTGCTGTTCCTGATACTGCTGGCCCTGGTACCCCTCGAACTCGAACGCGAACGGCTCACCAACTGGACTCTCGAAGGAACACACAAGCAACCGAACAAGCCAGTACATACAAACAATATTAATCTATTAGAACAGTACACCAAACAATAAAGAACAGAAGAAAGAAAGCTTCGAAACTAATTTACGCTTTGCTACGAACACAAGAGCGCAAAAATCACTCTAATCGGAGCTAAAACAGAGAAGCTATGGCGTCTCTACGGTTCGAGGCTAAACTGCGAAAGTTTCGAGGGTTAAAACAAAAGAAAAAGGACTTATTTGTAAATACTTTTGAACTAAGTTGGACTACGGGTTGATTTTGAAAACGGGAAGGGCTTGTTTTGCAAAACAGTCAGCTTCGAAGGCACCCTCCGGTTCGAGTAGGGCCTCGAACTGACGCGGCGGCGTTGGATGTAGATCTAATGGCTCAAAACAAAACGGCTTTTCGAGGGGCATGCTGGCTTCGAGGCTTGACGCTAGCGACGCTCGAACACAGCGGCGGAGAAACTACTGGGTCGACAGCGGACCAAAATTAGCGCAAAGCACGGCAAGAATCGGAGCAAGAACGCTATGGAGAGCTTCGGGTTTCCAAGGCGAACCTCCTGGAGTGCTTTCCGACGAGTGCGAAGCTTCGACGGCGAAGATCGAGGGGGGGGGGTCTCGAGCGAGGCGGAACTTCTTCCGACGAGAACGGTCTCGAGCGAGGTGGAAATTCTCGGCGAGAACGACAACTAGGGTTGCGGCACGATTGGGATGAATTGAAAGGAGAATCAAGGCGGCGACTAAAAGCGACTATAAATAGAGCAAAGTCCGATCTCGAGTCCAAGTCTTGGCGTGCGCGTCAGGGAAAGATTCGGCGAAGGCGGCAGCGTCGGAGTCGGTCTCGAGCTAGAGTCCTTGTCGAAAACGACGGTCTCGAAAAGGAAACGGCCCAGCGCCAGAAAAAGGAAATAGAAGGCAAAGCCTAAAAGCGAAATTTGAATTGGATTTTAAAATCTGATTTGAACTTCAAACAAACGAAACTCAATGCAGCCAGCATGAATGCATCAAAAGTGTTTCTAGCCTTATCTTTGATTTTATTTCTCATAAATAATTGTTTTCACTAGATAAATATGAGCATAAATTAAATAAAAACGATTTAATTACCAAATTTTAAAATGGGCATTTTTAGGGTGTTACAAACCTACCCCCCTTAAGATGAATCTCGCCCTCGAGATTCGGAAGCGGACGGGAATAACTGTGGATACTCTGCTCTGAGGTCTTCCTCTCTTTCCCAAGTCGCTTCATCCACTGAATGTCGGCTCCACTGAACCTTGCACATCCGGATCACTTTGTTTCTGGTGACTCTCTCTGACTCTTCCAAAATTCTGACAGGATGCTCAGTATAGGTAAGATCTTCCTCCACATTCAGTTCATCAATCGGAATGTGTTCCTCAGGTACTCGCAAGCACTTTTTCAACTGAGACACATGGAACACATCATGTACTCCTGCTAACTTCTCCGGTAGCTCTAACTGATATGCCACCTCACCTTTCCGACCAAGTACCTTGAACGGTCCAATGTATCGAGGTGCTAACTTGCCCTTGACGTTGAACCTCTTCACGCCTCTCATAGGTGACACCTTGAGATACACGAAGTCTCCAATTTCGAAGCTGAGATCCCTCCGTCGGTTATCCGCATAGCTCTTCTGTCTGGATTGTGCTACTTTCAGATTCTGTCTGATTATCTGCACTTGTCGCTCTGCCTCTCTTAGTACCTCAGGTCCAAACACCTGACTTTCTCCAGTCTGATTCCAGAACAGTGGTGTCCTACACTTTCTGCCATACAGGGCCTCGAATGGCGCCATCTGCAAACTCTTCTGATAACTGTTGTTGTATGAAAACTCTGCGTATGGTAAACTCTTGTCCCAACTGATACCATATTGTAGAGCACATGCCCTCAACATATCCTCCAATATCTGATTCGTACGTTCTGTCTGCCCATCTGTCTGCGGATGGAAAGCTGAACTGAACTGTAGCTTAGTGTCCATAGACTCATGCAATTGTCGCCAAAAATGTGATGTGAATTGGGTTCCTCGATCAGACACTATTCTTTTCGGTACCCCATGCAAACACACAATCCTCTCCATATACAACTCTGCTAGTCTTGCTCCCGAGTAGGTGGTCTTTACTGGTAAGAAATGCGCCACCTTGGTCAGACGATCCACAATTACCCAGATGGAGTCAAATCCCCTCTGAGTGCGAGGTAAGCCAGTGATGAAATCCATACCAACTTCTTCCCACGTCCATTCAGGTACCTTCAGGGGCTGGAGCAATCCTGCTGCCCTTTGATGTTCAGCCTTAACTCTCTGACATGTGTCACATAGAGCTACGTATGTGGCCACATCTCTCTTCAATCCGTACCACCAAAATCTCTCTTTGATATCTTGGTACATCTTGGTACTACCTGGGTGTATCGAATACGCCGATTCATGGGCTTCCCTGAGAATTGCATTCCTGATCTGCACTACATCTGGCACACAGATCCTCTTCTCGTACCACAATGTTCCTTGGTCATCCACTCGAAAACCAGGGGCTTTTCCTAATGCCACTAGTTCTACGATCTCCTTGATCTTCTCATCTGTGAGCTGTCCTTTTCGGATCTCTTGTTCCAAGGTCGGTTCTACTGCCATCTCGGTGACGCTAGTCACAAATCCCAGACTCATCCTTTCAAACTCTAAACTGAGTTCCTCCGACAAACAATGTCCCGTGATATTATTCACGTAACTCCTTCTACTCAGAGCATCTGCCATCAAGTTGGCCTTCCCGGGATGATAATGTATCTCCAAGTCGTAGTCCTTGATCAACTCTAACCAACGACGTTGTCTCATATTCAGATCTGACTGTGTGAACACATACTTGAGACTCTTGTGGTCAGTGTAAATGTCACACTTATGTCCAATCAAGTAATGCCTCCAAATCTTCAAGGCATGTACTACAGCTGCTAACTCCAGATCATGTGTCGGGTAGTTCTGCTCATGTTTCCTCAACTGCCTTGATGCATACGCTACTACTCTGCCTTCCTGCATGAGCACACATCCCAATCCTAGACGAGATGCGTCGCAGTAGATAGAGAAGCTCTTGGTTATATCCGGCAACACTAGCACGGGTGCCGTTGTTAACCTCTTCTTCAATTCCTCAAAGCTGACTTGACATTCTTCAGTCCAGACAAACTTAGCATTTTTCTCCAATAACGCCGTCAGGGGTTTAGCAATCTTGGAGAATCCTTCAATAAATCTCCGATAGTATCCAGCCATTCCAAGGAAACTTCTGATTTCACTCACATCCTTAGGCGGATTCCAACTCAACACATCACTAACCTTCTTCGGATCAACTGCCACTCCACCGTTGGACAGTACGTGTCCCAAGAATGCTACTTCCTTTAACCAAAACTCACACTTGCTCAGCTTGGCATACAACTGATGCTCACGAAGTCTCTGCATCACCAACCTCAGATGTTCTTCATGCTCCTCCTCATTCTTGGAGAAAACTAGAATATCGTCAATGAACACCACTACAAATTTGTCAAGATAGTCCATGAACACACTGTTCATCAAATACATGAAGTATGCCGGCGCATTTGTCAATCCGAAAGACATGACTGTGAACTCATATAGACCATATCGGGTGGTGAAGGCTGTTTTGGGGATGTCAGTCACTCGTATCCTCATCTGATGGTAACCGGATCGGAGATCGATCTTAGAGAACACACACGCTCCTTTCAACTGGTCGAAGAGATCATCAATCCTTGGCAACGGGTACTTGTTCTTGATGGTCACTTCATTCAAAGCTCGATAATCCACACACAACCTCTGAGTCCCATCTTTCTTATCCACAAACAGAACTGGTGCTCCCCAAGGGGATGAACTAGGACGAATATACCCTTTTGCTAACAATGCCCTTAATTCCTCCTTAAGTTTCTCTAGTTCTTTTACTCCCATTCTATATGGCCTCTTAGCTATAGGTGCAGTACCAGGCTTAAGATCAATAACAAATTCAACTTCACGGTCTGGGGGCATACCTGGTAACTCATCTGGAAACACGTCTGGGAATTCGCACACCACTCTGATGTCTTCCAGTGCTACACCTTCGGCTTGGTAGATCTGATTGTGTCCCACGGGACTAGCTGCTTGGTACTCCACTTTCTCACCAGTCTTTGCTGTCAGCTGCACTGTTCTTTTGGAGCATTGGATCACCCCATCGTATCTGGCTAACCAGCTCATACCCAGAATCAAGTCAAACCCAAGAGTTTCTAAGACTATTGGGTTCACCACAAAGTCTACCCCCCTTATTGTGATGGTGATACAGGGGCAACGTAAAGTGGCACGCTGTTCTCCCCCAGGTGAACTAACTACCATGGGGTTTCCCATAGGTTGCAAGATCATCATGTTCTTTTTCACGAAAGCAGCAGATATGAAAGCATGCGAAGCTCCAGTATCAAATAAAACAGTTGCGAGAGACGAGTTGACGGGGAACGTACCCACAACGACATCCGTTGCTCCTTCTGTGGTTTCCGCACCCATGTGGTTGACCTTTCCTCTCGCCGGGTTCTGCTGCTGGTTCCCGTTCTGGTTCTGCGGTGGTCCAATCCTCTGATTGCTGTTCTGACCAACGGCATTCTGAGCCTTGCGAGGACAAGCGCTGGCATAGTGTCCCAGCTCACCACAACCAAAACACCTCGGAGCCGTAGGTGCATTGTTGGTTGGATTGGGGCGTTGGACAGAACCACTCTGTGGATAGTTCTGAGGACGCTGCTGAGGTAGTGCTGAGGGGTACTGGGGACGTGGCTGGTACTGGGGACGTTGCTGATACTGGTTGCGGTTCATCATACCGGACTGTCCCTGGAAACGCTGTGGAGTCACCATCTGCTGGTTTCCTTGCTGAGGATTGAAGTGGGGGCGAACATTGCTTCCTGACGGTGTGCCTTGAAGCTTCCTCTTCTTTTCTTCCATCTCACGGCGCTTGTGCTCCAGCAGTAGTGCGCTATCCACCAGTTCTTGAAAGGTGGCGAACCTAGAGCACAGGAGCTGGTACTGGAGTGTATCATACAGGCCATCTCGGAATCGGGTCTGCTTCTTCTTGTCCGTATTCACGTCCTCTGGAGCATAACGGGCCAACTCAATGAACTTGTCACGATAAGCGGTGACACTCATACCTTCTTGCTTCAATGCCAGGAACTCCTTCTTCTTCAAGGTCATCAGCGCTTCCGGCACGTGGTGAGAACGGAAGCTGTCGCAGAACTCCTGCCAAGTGATCTGATCACGATTGGGGTGAGCATACTGGTACGCATCCCACCAATCCAAAGCTGCTCCCTGGAGCTGTCCACTTCCATACAACACCTTCTCCCGGTCGTTGCACTGTGCGATGTCCAGCTGACGTTCCACTGCCTTGAGCCAGTCTTCTGCTTGCATTGGGTCGCTAGACTTGTTGAAGGTAGGAGGGCGTCCCTTCATAAACTCGCCCCTTTTATCTCGGGGTTGCACGTAGTGCTGTTGGGGCGGGTTCTGCTGATTCTGCTGCATCAGTGCTATGGTTTGCGCCATCTGCTGTGTCAGCTGAAGTTGCATCTGCATCATCTGCTCCATGGTGAGTGGCGGTGGTGGGTTCTGGTTCTGGATGCTTCCACTGCCTCCGGGGTTGCTTCTGGTGTTAACCATCTACCATATCAAGAAATCTCCCATCAGTATTCCCGCCAACTGGTATTAGATAACCCATGCTTGCAGATGGTGCATAAGAAGATAGCAGTACTTGGGAAGATGTGATTCAGAGGTATAGAGAGTAAGACAGAGGAAGAGCAAAGGAGATAGCTAACCCAACTATTTATTCACTAATATTCCTTAAACCTTAGTCCTACAACTAGATGGAGATAGACTTGCATCTATGACCATCACAATCATTACAAAGATCCAAATCAAACATAAGCATAATAACAGTAAAATCAAGCACCCAAAGACATGATTCACAGAAGACTCGACAACACTGGCTTTGAAAATCGTAACTAAATGATCTGAAACAAAATCATGGTGGACTCCTAGTGATTTTTCAACCGTTCTAACTAGGCTGCGTTCCTACAGTCAGCACTGCTCTGATACCAATCTGTCACACCCGGATTTACACAGAAACCCGAATGCTTCTATATGTGTGCCCAGGAAGTCCACAGAACACATATAGACAACAAATATGATAAACAGAGTACATAAGCTCGAATAAAATGGTTTTACATCAGAGTTTGACTAAAATAACTATATAAAACAGCGGAAGACTCTTTATTAACTCTCTCTCTAAACGAAGACGAAGACGAAGTCCATAGTTCACAGGGACACCGACTGGTTGAGCACAGCTAGTAGAAAGGCAGATCTTCAGGAAATTCGACGGCAGCAGTACCTTCTAATCCATCTGTTACCCATCCGGGATTTTGCCCAAAAATAATAACAACAGCAAGTGTAAGTAACAAAGTTACTTAGCAAATACAGCACAGTTAATGAAGGCTAAAAGTAAGGTTTGACTCGGCTGAACTGCATTCGCATTTTTAGTTGGCTGATTTTAGTTTGATTCGAGGGTCTCTCGAGGGTATTCGAGGGAGTCTCGAAGGTATTCGAGAGTATCTCGAGGATACAGCATTTATGTGAATCCCGGTTGAATTTCCCCAATTATTTAAGTAGAAGTAGGCATTAAACAGTAATAATAAACATCATCTTCTAATCAAAAAGGATCCAGGCCGCTCGTGACCCTGAGCAAGGCTATCATGATAGATTATACACTCTGCAGAGGTTTCGCCCTTTACCCACCAGTCGCGTAAAAGTTCAGAAGAACTTTGCACCCAACCACGCACATCAACACTTCCGAGGTGTGACTGCATAGGGACGCTACGAGGCTTTTCACAAGACACTTTAACAAAACAGTAGCCGTTATGGTACAACCTAGGCAGCATGACCCAAGGCACCGAGATTGACTTACGCCCGTGCCGCAGCACGAGGGGGTCAATGGCGTCCAATCGCAAAAAAGTAATGCAAAAGCAGAAATTAAATAGCGCAACGTGTAGAACCTCCGCCATACAGAAGCTCCCACACGGGACTGTGCCTCACGAGGGCAAAGCCAACGGAAACCCGTCCTCGGTGGATCAAACCATACTCTCACCCATGCTTCCCATAACGCCGGTGGCCCACCGGTAACCACTGTTGAATTAGAGCCGTACAAGTTACTTGTCCAAGACCAGAGCCATTATAGTTCCGGCGGTGGCGACAGGCTCCTGGGTTGCCGCTTTAAGAACCAGTCCTTACGGAGAGACACTAGGGCCAGGCTCGAAGCATACGCCCTAGCTCCCTGATCCAAGTTGCTAAAAAGAAAATTTTACCATTAACATTGAAGTGAACCATTAAGTCAAGATTAACAGTTAAACATTAGTGACAGTAGCTGCGCTTAGCAAAGGTCTACCCAAATGCAAATAAACCCAAGGTAATCAAGGTAATGGATAAACAGACTAGGTACAACCTTAATAGGATCAAAATTAGACACATGCATATGCCGTAATTAATGGGTAAAGGTGTTTAGGTAGCAAGGATTGTCCGTGCTGTACTTGCCTTCTACAAACTGCTGTTGCTGCTGCTGTTCCTGATACTGCTGGCCCTGGTACCCCTCGAACTCGAACGCGAACGGCTCACCAACTGGACTCTCGAAGGAACACACAAGCAACCGAACAAGCCAGTACATACAAACAATATTAATCTATTAGAACAGTACACCAAACAATAAAGAACAGAAGAAAGAAAGCTTCGAAACTAATTTACGCTTTGCTACGAACACAAGAGCGCAAAAATCACTCTAATCGGAGCTAAAACAGAGAAGCTATGGCGTCTCTACGGTTCGAGGCTAAACTGCGAAAGTTTCGAGGGTTAAAACAAAAGAAAAAGGACTTATTTGTAAATACTTTTGAACTAAGTTGGACTGCGGGTTGATTTTGAAAACGGGAAGGGCTTGTTTTGCAAAACAGTCAGCTTCGAAGGCACCCTCCTGTTCGAGTAGGGCCTCGAACTGACGCGGCGGCGTTGGTTGTAGATCTAATGGCTCAAAACAAAACGGCTTTTCGAGGGGCATGCTGGCTTCGAGGCTTGACGCTAGCGACGCTCGAACACAGCGGCGGAGAAACTACTGGGTCGACAACGGACCAAAATTAGCGCAAAGCACGGCAAGAATCGGAGCAAGAACGCTATGGAGAGCTTCGGGTTTCCAAGGCGAACCTCCTGGAGTGCTTTCCGACGAGTGCGAAGCTTCGACGGCGAAGATCGAGGGGGGGGGGTCTCGAGCGAGGCGGAACTTCTTCCGACGAGAACGGTCTCGAGCGAGGTGGAAATTCTCGGCGAGAACGACAACTAGGGTTGCGGCACGATTGGGATGAATTGAAAGGAGAATCAAGGCGGCGACTAAAGGCGACTATAAATAGAGCAAAGTCCGATCTCGAGTCCAAGTCTTGGCGTGCGCGTCAGGGAAAGATTCGGCGAAGGCGGCAGCGTCGGAGTCGGTCTCGAGCTAGAGTCCTTGTCGAAAACGACGGTCTCGAAAAGGAAACGGCTCAGCGCCAGAAAAAGGAAATAGAAGGCAAAGCCTAAAAGCGAAATTTGAATTGGATTTTAAAATCTGATTTGAACTTCAAACAAACGAAACTCAATGCAGCCAGCATGAATGCATCAAAAGTGTTTCTAGCCTTATCTTTGATTTTATTTCTCATAAATAATTGTTTTCACTAGATAAATATGAGCATAAATTAAATAAAAACGATTTAATTACCAAATTTTAAAATGGGCATTTTTAGGGTGTTACAATCAAAGCGAGTTACATGAAAAAATTTCAAAATCAACGCTATTTTTAAATATATTTTAATTATACCTTTATAATACTATGTAAAATAGTATGTTCATATACTCAATGTATGCTTACATACCCGACGTATATACCATCATAGATAGTCTAGCATCACCACATACTACACGTACATACTCTTCGTCGGATCAAATTCATCATGTATCATGAGATACACAGGTGGGCGTAAATACACGCGTGTGTAGAATGAATTTTTTCTATATATATATATAAGAGAAAATACCATATTTTGAATTTTTATTTTTATTTTGTTTTTGAATCCCACGTTGGTAACGGGCAACATAGAAGCCCGTTACCTATATGATGTCATTGGTAACGGGCTTTCGTGAGGCCTATTACCTTTATGATGTTATTGGTAACGGGCCTCTTTGTGGCCTGTTACCTTTAGGTTGTCAATGGTAACGAGCCTCTTTGTGGCCCGTTACCTTTATGTGTAATTGGTAACGAGTCTTCGTGTGACCCGTTACCTTTATAATGTTATTGGTAACGGGCAAACCGCTCGTTACCTTTGACCTATTATTAGTAATCTAAAAAGGATGACTGATACCCGTTACCAATGGTCATCTACGCCCGTTACCTATTTGAGGTTTCACGTAGTGATTAGGTCTTATTGTACGAGTCCATACCATATCTAAATCTAAAACTTATGGATATGGTACATTTGAAATTACCCAGGAAATTACAAGATTGATTCTTCTAGCTCGGAAACTGGGTGGAAATTGTTATTCGTCGTCGTCTTGCAGTTCAGGACGGTAGGTGCAATAAACAAGAAGTAATATCTGTTTCAGTCCAGCAAATGATTGACCATTTTTATCTTTGCCTATCTTGGGGAACACAGTAGTATCTAGTTATAGCGTGTGTGACGTACCGGATGACAAATTGAAAGGTTGAGATTGTACGCATATATATTGCGTATAATATCCCCCGAATCAGTTAGCGATACCAGATTACACAAGACAGAAAGACACGTCCAAAACATTTTTCTTGAACAAACAAGAAAATCAATCCCTGCTGTAACGCAGGCCCAAGCCGAGTGCCCACTTTTTCCACGCGCCTATTTGCGGTGGTGTCGGGAGCCAGATTTGGGGCAGTCTTCCCGTATAATTCATCCCCTCTGCCCTTCTTCCTTGGGCGGTGATGGCGCACGCCCTGTGCTCGCTCTCTACAGCACCTTCTCCACCCTCTCGCATGTCTGCATATTACAGGCTATACCTAGTGGTTCATTTTTTTGCAACGAATTGAGGGGTCAGAACAAAATACAAAGTTAAATCAACAAGTGTGGCCCTTGAGGTCATTTAGACCATATTTGAGCTCCGAGGTATATATCAAGCCAAGCCACTAGAGAGAAAATTTTAAGACTCTTTAATCTCCAAAATATCAAGATTTGCTAGGTAGAGAACTGATCTTTTTTTTTGAGAACAGGTAGAGAACTGATCTATTACACCTTTACAAGCCACAACAGTCACATGTTATACAAGAACTAGAATAATAGGAATTTGCTAGTTACCAGACTACCAGTTTAAGACCATATATGTTCCACTTCTAACCGAAACACCCGGAAATAATATTTCATAGCATATTTAAACTATACTACTAGAAATTTGGCAAGCCTTTGGCGAGCCTGTATGGGCTGTGAGGCATGATCTGATAACAGCAACAGGAAGCCAATAACAGAGTTGTGGTGCCTACTATATGCAAAGCGACATGACAAACTGTGGATTAGATGTAGTAATGTACTGATTTTATATTACAGTGCATAATGATCTTTATAGAAAAAAATGGAGTAGGGTGAACATCAATGTTTGGAATTAATAGAATGATTATTTTGTATATTTAGACTATGTTTTCTACTTCAATTATTTATACTTTCTTCAGATGTTGTGCTACTAATTTCAACTATTTTTTGTTTTTTTAGTTCTTGCTGTATCTTTAGTTAGCCTAGTAAAAAGAGCAAGTAAAAAGTTGTTAGTGATTTTTATTGTTTGCAAAGAACTGTGAAGTCAAGACAGATACTACTATTTTACTTAATTATTAATTACAATTGCATCTCTTTAACATAAGGAAACACATTATTCATAAAAGAAAAGGGCTAGACACAAATACATGTACTTAATTATAGTGTTATTTCATATGTACTTATGAATGAAGAGTTAGTTCTTACCTTTTCGATTACCAAGTTGGCATCTTCTTCTTCCAGGTGTCATCGACAGTTGGTTCCTGCATATATTCAGCAACATTGTATTAGGTAAGTTGTTATCAAATAAACCAATGGTAATTGTTAAGTAGTTAGTATGTAATGTTATTGGTCTCTAGCAAGATTCAATGATGGGTTACTGGATTACATGTCACACCCTACAAATTTCTAATTTTAGGATGTGAATAGTAAGATTAATCAATACAATGATTTTCTTAAATTTCTAAAATTTTCCAACCTCATGCTAGTTGGGTGTTGTGCATTCATGCTGGTTCCATTTAGTGTTTTCGTGTGTGCAAAGTTTTCAAAATGTGTTTAGAAGCCTAATACGTTTTTCTAGGATTTTGTTTCAGATTTTTCTTGGATTCATTCCTATTTTCCTAGAGCATATTCTAATTTTTAGAAAGTTCTAAAATCATTTTTCATGAGCTTCAAATATTTTTTTTTGGGTTCCTCATGTCCAACTCTACCTCTAGCATTTTCCTAGGATTTTTGTATTTTTTGGACTATTTTTCATGGTTTAAATATGAATTCTAGACTTATCTGGAATTATTTTATAACCAGGAAATTAATTGTTTTGAAAATAAAAAGGCATCTTATTAGTAGACCAGTCTTGGCCCAGATTCAAATTGGTTTTAGCATAAATTCATTCCACAATTTTATTGGGCCAAATTTTAAATTCCATTAGTGCTATGGGATATCTTTAAAGCCCATGAGCACTGAAAGTCGTCAGACCATTTATTAGTCCCATATTTCTAATGGACGGAAAGGTGAGGGGTTTTTCTCCCTATTTATATGGACCGCCTGTTCTCTAGAAAAGACACACCATAGACTCCTTTACAGGGAGATCCATTTGTTTGGGATTCCCTAAGGTAGTCTTTTGCCACCATATTTTTTGTTAGTGCCCATTCTTCGTCTCGTCATAGCGCCGAGCCTTTCATCGTTTTTGGCCTCAAGCTTTTCATCAAAACCCTCAATGAATCTTGAAATTTTCTACCATATTTTCCTTTAGTCTATACTCTTTTGTAGAAAACCCTTGCTAATTTTAGGTGCCGGAAATTTTGTTTTCACGTTTTAGATTTGTTTTAATCCATTCTCATTGCGATAGATTCATATTGACATGAACTACATTTTAGAACTGTTATTTGGCATGTAAATTATTTCTAAATTTTATTTGCATTAATTTATATAAATGTTTTTTCTAATTAAAAGCTAATTAAGGTTTATATCGTGGATTTCATATTAGTACTAATTTGATTGATTACTTATTCAATTAGTTTTATGAATAAAAGTTAATTAAGTTATATATCGGTTTTTCATAAATGCATTCTAATTTGATTAATATTTGTTTAAAACTATATTTTTAATTAAAAGCTAATTAGAGTTAAACTTATAGTTTTCATAAATAATTATGAGTATTGGTTAATATTAATGTAAATATGTTTTAATTGTAATATTGATTAGTTCAACACGGTTCATAAAGTTACTTGATTAGATGCTCTCACATGTTTCATTTAAAATTAATGTTTAATTTGGTATAATTTATACATAAACAATTATTAATGAAATGTGATTAAGTTTTACCTCCATTATTCAAATTCAAATATATTTTATTGAAATAACCTTTACATATGAATTTGTTTAATTAAAATCAATCGAGCGTATAGTTGTGTTGTTTTATAACCCAAATTCTTCCGATAGTTGTATCTTGTCAACCTTAGCTCTATTTTCAGCAATTCTAGCGCTTGCGTGACCATAGCATCGAGCTATATACTTTAGTACGCTCTTTTAAAGCTCTTCTTTTTTATTGGTGTACTTTTCTTACTTGTACTTATTTGTTTGCTTGTATAGTTGTATTCTTGTATGCTTGTGCATCATGATTGCTTCGAGTAGATGGAAAGTCATTCAAGAGTAAGAGCAAGAGTTGAAGATAATCTGAGCAACTATATTTTAGAGAAAGGCAAATGTCCCTAACCACCTTTCTAGGTGTGCTTATTATACTATCATGATGATTTTAATTGGAACATGGAGTGACCACCCAGGAGATCAGTACAACCATAAGATCAACAAGCTCTAATCTTGGCTAACTAATTAGAGACTCCAATTTGTGTATGGCTTACCGAAGGTAAAAGATGGGACACTAAGTTGTTGTATAATACCTTACCCATTAGGAAGGTTTATGCATGTCAGACACCGAAAACCTTAGCGGGCTGCACTTATTAGGGATTTTTTGTAAAGACCTCTTTGTGTCCCTATGAAGTGACACCTTTGTAGTGTGATACATGCCTGATCTGCACAATATGGCTAGGTTTAAAGTTCTTTTGAACTTTTACACGACTTATTGTGAAAGTGTACAACCTCTACAGAGTGTCTAAAAGCTGTTATAACAGTCGTGCTCATGGTCAAGAGCGGCCTCGACCCTCACACGATTAATTTACATAAAGTGGATAATTAATTTGCTAAGAGTCCTGCTCTGGTTATTTCTTGTGGCCTTGCTGAGTGTCAACCATAAGTGTACTCATCCTTGCTAATTACTGCTCAGAGGAAGAACATGTGTGGAGATTGATGAAGACTGTGCTGAAGTCTAGGCAAACGAAACCCCTAGTCGACTGCCTGTGAAGTTTGGAGCCTTCGTTTCCCGGACTTGTAAGTCATTTATATTTCTTTATATGATGTTGTATCTATTATTCACTATTAGCTTACTCTAAGTGTGAAACTTGATCCTGGCACATATACAATGTACATCTTGTTTGTTTTCTAAAACCGGGTGTGACGTTAGAGTTGTCTACTTAATTTACTATTCACCGGGTGTGACATTAGACCCAGATTTTATTGGACCCGGAACTAATGACCTCAACCCGGGACTAAAGGGTCTCAAGCATTAGTCTCGGGTGGTGGCTCCAACCGGGACTAAAAGGTCTTTAGTTCCGGTTGAAACCACCACCAAGGACTAAATAGGTCAAAACATCTCACCTGCTATCACATGTGCTGTGTAGCAACATTTTTTTTAGAGCTCTAGACTTTTAGTCTCGGGTGGGAGAACCGGGACTAATAGTCCCACCCTTTAATCCCTGGGAGATAATTCCAGTTCCCAAAATAGGGACTAAAAGAGTTTTGGACCGGAACTAAAGCTTATTTTTCCATTAGTGATTTTTTACGCTGTGGGAATGACTTTGGCAGAATTTAGTGCAAACAATGCTGTTATCTTCTTGCGTTCTTGGGCTAGGTTATCATTCTGCCACATGCCGGCCAACAGAAGTGCATGTGCAAGCACGTAGATATTGCCAATGATCTTACTGACACTACAACAAATATGACCTTTCCTGACAAATACCAGATGACATTCGACCTATTCGTCGTTATCATGTTTGGTTTTGTGACGTTCTATATACCATACAGCGTAATTTAGCGACAAAAATGAGGTGTTCGTCATTAAGAATAACTAAGAATCGTCACAAAACTATTGCAAAGCCAAAATTGTAATGAATTTTGTTTTTTTTGTTAAGCAAAACTGATAAACGTTATGAATTTTCAAAAGAAAAAGAAAATACTAGGGTGGATCCCACTGCCACATGGACAAGTGGGCCCAATCTATCAGCATGGGTAATGCCCTACCACTAGTTCATAGATTCATTTGTGCAAGTATCTTTATTAATTATCTTTCATGGTGGTGCATAATTGTTTCCAATTTCCATTTTTATTCATATTTTATTTCCAATCTTTCAAGTTTCCTCATATTATATTTTTATTCATATTTTATGTTTTCTTTATATATTTTCTCCTCTACTGTTAAAAATAATATAATATAGTAATAAACTTGTGAAAAAAATGAACACAGTTTAACAAAAAGTAGACTATAGCCAGTGGAAAAAAAGGACAACCGGCTGAAAAACAGTAGAAAAGAACACACATCCGGCACCAATGACAGTCGAACCCCCATCTCAGAAGTAGACATCATGCCTTACCGCTAGGCTGCTGCAGCATTCATGATTGATGATGGTGGCATTCTACTCTTTTCGACTATATACAAAATTACAAAAATGAAGTCCCAAAAAAATTTAAGGAGGTGACTACACGGAGAGCCCTCTCCAGTTAGCATTATCTGGAGAGCCCTCCGCAAGTTACCTAAAGTAGTAATCCCAAGATCCAGTAATACCAAAAATGGAAAGAAACCCATCCCTTCCCTTCGTGGGCGCACCTGCGCAGTTCGCACCGAATAAATTCACGGGTACGTAGCATGCGAAAAAAAGAAAAAAGGAGGCACCATCGACTGAACAAAAACCATAAAAAAAAAAGAAGCCTATACCACAATATAAAAGTTAACTTAGCCCAAAATAAAAATAACAGGACAAAACATTCATAGATCCATAAAACATTGATAAAATATTGAAAAAACAACTGAAAGCACTATATGAGAACAGCAAGGTCTAGGTACATGATCCTTTTTCACCCTAATCAAACAAATCCATACAACTTTTCAGCAACAATCATTTGACGGAATTTCCCATATATGAGTATTTCAGATCATAGAGGCATAGCTTATAACATTTTGAACATGCTTGCATCTTCAACAAAGAAAATTGAATACTACATATAGAACATTTGTCCATCCATGTGCCCTGAAAAAGTAACTTCAGTTGGCCTTCAGATTTAGATATGTACCTAAATAAAGACAGAAATGGGTTGGAATTAATAAACCTTTCCATGAGACTGTAAAGCTAGAAATTATGGCTTAAAAATCATAGCATGTTATAAGTTACAAAAAGGTCATATTAGAAGAAGTAAAAATCTTGATGACAGGTTCATAGTTTTGTGCAACTTGATAGCATATCCTATCCCCAAAAGAAAACATATTACCACAAGCTTTAAATTGGGTCCTCAAATCAGGAAAACTTACTGTTGCTAGTGTACAAAAATCATCCAAAACATAATGATCATGTTGCTAGTATAGAAACAATATGAAAGCATAAAGTTACTTACTCCTAAAATAAAGAAGGGAAAACTTACTTGTTGTTTAACCAGAAAAACGAACAGTTACTTTTTCAGAATAAAAGTTACTTTCTTTATCATATGAATTTTGTACAAGTTACTTTCTAGATGTATAAAAAATAGGATAATTTACTATGCACATTACGCAAATGAACAAAAAATTACTTCCCTATATTAGAAGCATAGCGCATGTCATGTTGTATTTCAAGAGATACCGTTGTCCCCCTTCCTCTATATACATTATCTGCACGAAGAAAAAATGCCACAAGTTATGACAAAAAGCATCCAGTGATAAAAAAAAGCAAAAAATACATCTCAGGAACTAACTGATTGAAAGAACATTGTGCCTAATCTCAACAGTGAGCAGGCATTTTCAAAGTATTAGGTGGCAAAATTGTACAACCCAAGCATGCTCACTTTCAAAGTATTAGGTGACAAAATTGTACATACCAAGCATTAGCAGGGAAATTTAATTAGAGATAAGCATCACAACAGGACACTAAGGATGAAAGAAGAAACAGCTAGAAAAAAGTTACTTACTATGAAATACAAATTACGAGC
Organism: Echinochloa phyllopogon; assembly: GCA_033239725.1. Lineage (NCBI taxonomy): Eukaryota > Viridiplantae > Streptophyta > Magnoliopsida > Poales > Poaceae > Echinochloa > Echinochloa phyllopogon. The sequence goes on along the minus strand of BTCW01000016.1, from coordinate 7,575,584 downwards.
AAGTTACTTCCTATATAGTGTAAATTAATTCTAGGTTACTTCCTATATAGTGTAAATTAATTCAAACAATTAACCACCAAAAACTAGAAAAAAACATCCAATTGCAACCCACCAAATTCCTTGGTCTTGCGCAGACTGATCAGTTTGCAACGGTGGTCTAGACAAATGCTACTGGACCTTGTTGCCCGAGGTATACAGACAATAGACATACTTATTAGACCACGGATGCCAACAAAACTATTTTGTTCTTTGCTGATTTGAGAGAGATGCAATTAATCAATTTTTTTTAGTTTGCTGGCGAAGAGATAATTCAAGTGGAAACCATCAAGTATTCAATTGTGTGATGATGCAAACAAATGTGCAAAACTGCATACATGGAAAATCCATGTTAGTTCAGGCTTGTAGAATGGCCGAAAGAATGTAGGTACAATTCATTTCGGTTCTGACTCCTAAAATGCAGATGAACAGGACATAAAAAAATTGCATTCTTCCTTAAATTAGTGATGGTCTTTACAAGTTTTTAAGTAGTTCAGATAGGAATTAATTAGCCATCCACATGCAATTCACACGGACAAAATCACAGTAGGCCACAAGCATCACTGATAAAGCAACCATCACCAAACAAGTACTGCTATGGAGACATACTATTCCTACTGAACAAAGTAGGACACATGACATCATGAACAACATAAAACAATGGTTATCAGGTCAAGTTTTAAGGCTGAAAAATTACAACATAACTATCATACTAGTAGTGACTATAGTAACTCCAAATTCATGATGCTGGCTATGGTTGTATCAAATTCCAGATTTCAAGAAAAGTTACTTCCATTGTGTTTCAAACCAGTGAAAAGGGAGATATGTAACTTTTGTTAAATCAGATGACAAAAAGATCAAAACAAAGCTACCGCCAACACTGTTTATTTAGCTTTTATCATTTTTCAAGTAGGCATGGCAACAAAGTAGGCATTGGAAACCCCATGGATTTGAAACTTTTTCAAGTAAATGCAATGTCTCATCAGCATCAAAACTAAAAATTCACTAAGAGCTAAACAGGGGGTTCCATTTCTTGCAAACTATTCTACCAAGTATTTGGAAATGTTAAGATTGCATCCCATAATACAACAATCATATGTGGACTATACCAATCATATGTCCAGCACAATAAAAAAGTGTAGAAGGAGTGCAAATCGCTACCTTCAAAGCAAGGGGCAGATGAAGACAACTGTCACAAGAGGCACGAACAAAAAATATCAGGTACCACATGCATGCCATAAAGTAAGAACAAGTGACCAAATCATGTAGGCACATAGTACAAGCTACCAGGCTATATATGATTGCACTATGCACTTAACAAATAAACAACCACAACCTAGAAAGCTAGAAAATACCAGTGGTAGCACTAAAAAAAGCAACACAAAATCATACAAGCACATAGTGCAACACTCATAAAGAAATTCCAACTAGGAATCAGTCACATAATTTACTTTCCAAATTACATAGAAGCAAAAAAAACTTTAAAATTACTTTTCTGTATGGTTAGAATCAGTGACAAGTTACTTTCTATATCATATAAAACTCTGATAAGCTACTTCAAAAAGACATGTAAGTAGTGACAAGTTACTTTCTAGGATGAGTCTAGTCTCATTCACAAGCTATGATTAACACATAATTTACAAACATTCGTCCAAAAAAAATTATAGAAAAACAACAGGATAATTTACAAACATTCGTCCAAACTCTGATATCAGACACCATCTAGTCATCTTCTTAATATAGCAAAACTGATCAACACACCCGAACAATCTAAAACAAAATGTGGACTAGCCTAATAGGTGTTAAAGTACTTATATAGTGACTGGTAAATTAGATGTACTATGCACAACAAATTAGATGTTCAGTCAATAGCCTAGTTTTTGAACTATTTAATTAGTCATGGTGATAATTGACATCGAGTAATTAGTAAAACATAGGCTAATAGATGATATGAACTGTAAACCCTACATTAATTCAACAACATATCTTAAGCAACAATTGCTTCAGTAACAAAAATCACGCCCTATTGTGAATTGTCCAACGTGATTCAAACAACAGATGAAATCGATTACGAATACCTAAGCACAAAGGAATGTCACCCACCTCGAAAAAAGCAGCAGGTGGCCTCCGCTTGTCTCCTCTCAGCGTGGTGCGCCGCCTCTCCTCCTAGTGGCACCTCAGCTCGCCGGATCTGCTAGCACTCACCGGTCTTCGACTCCACAATGCGAGCCGCTCCGCTCGCTGCTTCCACGATGCCAAATCCGCTACCTGCGACGCCTCTGCTCCCAGTGCGCTCCCCCACTAAATCTGCTATCCCGCAACGCCTCCGCCCCCGGAATGGATTCTCCTTCCACGAGGCTGGATCCCCTCCCCCGCGATGCCCCCAGAATGGACTCTCCTTCCACGAGGCTGGATTCCCCTCCCCCGCTATGCCTCCACTCCCGGTGCGCTCCCGCTCTGGATCCGCGGCACGCTCCCGCTCTGGATCCGCGGCCTCCGTCCCCGTCGCCTCTGCCGGATCGAGAATGCTAGGAATGGATTAGGAATGGATTGGGGATCGAGAATACTGGAAGTGGATTTCGGGAAAAGGAGACGAGAAACGAAGAGCCCCTGGACTGTGATTATGAGGGCTCTCGCGAGCCCCTTCCTCCCATATATGGGACCCACGATAGAAACGTAGAGACGCGGAATGGATTAGGAATGGATTGGGGATCGAGAATACTGGAAGTGGATTTCGGGAAAAGGAGACGAGAAACGAAGAGCCCCTGCACGGTGATTATGAGGGCTCTCGCGAGCCCCTTCCTCCCATACATGGGACCCACGATAGAAATGCGGGAGCCTCCAATGGAAAAGAGACGGTGATTATGAGGGCTCTCGCGATAGGCTTAAAAGGAGAGCTCTCTCCCGATAGATTTTGGGAAAAATTAATCCACCGGTGGGAGTCGTACAGAACCAATTTGTGAAGTAGGCTGGCATTGGTTTCTTTTATTGATAAATATAGCGGTGGACGAATACTTTGTGCCTTACCATTAGGCTACAGAACCAATTTGTGAAGTAGGGTGGCATTGGTTTCTTTTATTGATAAATATAGCGAAAAGAACAGGCTCGACAAGGGCTCGAACCGGTGACCCAGCGGACGTGAAGTTCGCGCCCTACCATGGGGCTACAACAACATTTGTCAAGGATCTTTGCATTGTTTTCTTTATAATATATATAATCCTACTGTTTTATTTAAAAATAAAACAAAAATATTCGAAAACCAAGGGGAATCGAACCCGCGACCTCATAGAACAACCAAGCGCGCCTAACCACTGCACCACTTCCGCGTTGGCAACATGTTTCTCCCTATAATTTTTCATGTCTTGATTTTTCATGTCTCGATTTGCCATGAAGAACACTGGAACAACTGACGTTTTTCTTTTTAATCTAGAATAAAAATTTGTATCTGGTATTTCTTCGTCATACGTGATCCAAATTTGATCATTTTTTCTAAATTTTTCTAAAATCACTATCTTTCATTTAATACCATTTGTTTCTATGATACTTGCTATTTTTCGTATCTTTGTCATATGACTTATTTTCTTCCAATTAAGTAGAGAATAAAAAACATTCTTTTGTATAACAATTGTTAATGCAACTTTATATTTTCCAATGTCATGGTCAACATAACATTGTGTCCGAAATTTAGGTGCATACGAGTTCAAAAATGTTACAAGGTGTTCAAATTTCAAAGTTTGAGTTGAGTTGTAAGAAACTACATAAGAGATGCACCCATTTGTGAACAATACATAGTCTTACATTATCAAAACCTTCCAAATTTTTTATGACAAGATTATTAACCCAAGATATGTTGTCATGCCAAGTTGTAGATTAGTTTGACCAAATTGAGATTTTTTACAATTATTCTATGATAATTTGGAGATAGAAAGTTGAATTATCCCTAGTAAACAATTAAATACTTCATCTATCTCTAGAATATGTGCCATAATACAACATGTAAGCCTAATTATAATTTTATGTATTTTTTAAATTTATTTGACATATGAGTAGTTCAATTTGGAATTACTTTTGATAAGCACGTAGAAATTCATTTAAACCACAGAAAATAGTAATCACTTTAGAAAATTTAAAACTTCTACAAGACAACATATATGAAGTTTATTACATATCAAAAATGAGTTGGTGTACATAAGATAATTATTTTTATGTGTTATTTTACAATGGTGCAATAAAATGAAAAATAAAAAAGAAAAACGTTAAGCAAAAGGAATAGATGAAGGCCTGTTCAGCCCAGATGGCCCAATCAATTATGTGTCTGATAACTAAAAATGTATCAGTTTTGGTTGTTTGGTTGAAGTATTTACTGCAGCGTTGGCATGGGATTATAGTAGTTTCTAAAGTAGTTGAAGCTGTCAGTTTGTTATGCATATCTTGTATGTAGTCAAGCTAGACATTTTTTCTTTCACAGTGGTAAACATGATCCCTCTTTGATATTGTTGATTATTGAACCTTGGCAATAATTAGCTGTTGTTTCTTTAATTTTTCTCCAATTATTGCTCTCACTGTTCATGGTAATATCACTCTATTGACTCCATATGGAAAATGGCACAAGATGCATTTCTTGTGTCTAGCAGGACGTTGGATGCACTGTTTTTCTACAATTGACAAACACATTGCTACAATTTGGCTGATCCTTCTGTCATTTATGAAAATTGTATTTCTTGCCTCAAGTTCTTGTATTAACTTATGTTACTAAGTTCTTGCTACTATTTAAGCTCCTACGATGTTGATGCTTTATTGGGTTTCCTAATTTTAGGAAAACCTAGCAGAGAAGAAGCTTTGATTGGGATGGATCTAGGGTGTTGTGCCTACATGTGTGATCCACTTCACAATGATATTTCTTAGACCAAGTTATTATTGTTTAGCTACAATACAATGTTGTCTACACTGCTTTAAGTTGTGTGATTCTTTTTTGTAACTGTAATGACTTGGTATATATAATGAATGGCCTGTAATGTTATATGAGTTCTGAAAAAAATAAAATTCTGTATGAAAATGCTCTAGACCCTTGTCGAAAATAGGGCCTGTAAAAAACTTAGTTTTAAATTGGAATGGAAAAATAATGGGCTTGAAAAATAATTGTTACCATAAAAGAAAATGTGCCTTACAATTGGGCTTGGCCCATGAATGGCTGCTCATTGCATGAGCCTTCTTGGGCCATTAAATATTTTTGACGAATCAAAACGTCACAAATGTGACGCTACCTCATCTCCTAGTCACGTGCCACATCATCCGCCTACAAGGTTTAGTGATGTTTTGTATGTCTTTAACGACGAAAAGCTAGCATCATATTTTAGTGACGACATAAGAATCGTCACAAAGTTTATGACGAAAAAATATATATTCATCATTGAATAACTTTTCTTACGGGGTATAGACGATGAACGAATTTTGGTCACGCGAGTGTCACAAATTGCAAAAGGTAACATAATTTCTACTTTCTATGACATAAATGAAATGTTATAAAACCCTACATTTATTGTAGTGTGAGCTGCTATGCAAATGAAGGATTGAGAGGTTGTGTTTAAGCACTGTAGCACGGTGATGGAAGCACGTGCCTTGCAGGCCTGATAATTAAATTCATTGGACGAATATGTGTTTTGTAGTAGTGTCCTTTTCATTTCTACTGTATTATTTAGCCACCTGGGCTGCAAGAGTGTTCCACAATCCTGATGGGTGGTAGGTGTCCTTTACTATAGTAATTGTTTATCTAGTCTGAGATCTTTTATTTTGCTAGAATATTTAAGATTTTTTATTTGCTGGTGCGAATATGTAAGAAATCTGACGGCTAATGGAAAATTAGCTACGTGGACTAACGAGGTGCGCTGGAATGCATGCACCGGTTTTAAAACAAGCACTCGGGAGTAAAAGCAGCATCTGCCAAAAAAAACACACAGCGACAGTACAACGTTGCCGGAGAAGCCTCGCTTTTCTTTGGCAGGATTTAGTGCAAACAATGCTATTATCTTCTTGCGTTCTCGGGTTAGGTTATCGTTCTGCCACATGCCGGCCAACAGAAGCGCACGTGCAAGCATGTAGATATTGCCAATGATCTTACTGAGCTGCTATGCAAATGAGGGATTGAGAGGTTGTGTTTAAGCACTGTAGCACGGTGATGGAAGCACGTGCCTCGCAGGCCAATTTTGATCCCGCTTTTGAATCCATAATAAGACATCTCGCAACCAAAAAAAATGAGGGAGCAACATATATAAGAAAAAAGCGAGTAGATATAGATCTAGAGCTGCAATAGCAGCTGACAGATTACTTACTAGTAGAGCAACGTTTCGAAGCTTCTTTTTAGCTTTATTGTTTTAAAGCGTCTCTTTAGCCGCCGGAGGCCCGCACCGGTCACAAGTCACCTCAGTTTTTCACACGTAAATGCTCGTGTACGGTCGTGAAGATTCGAACAGGTGACTTTTAGTGTCGTATGTTGCTTTCTTACCATCTCACCTATGCATCACATGTGACTAAACGAGAGATGCTTTCCTTTTGAAGTAAAACGTGGACGATCATTTAGTATCGGTCGCGCCACTTTAGTACCAACTAATGTTTTGAGCCGGTACTAAAATGGCTCCGGGGCTCCATACTACTTTAGTGCCTTATCTTTCTATGCCAGATACTTAAATCCAATGGATGAATGTGTGTTTTGTAGCGTCTTAGCAAACTCGAGCATACAAAACAACGTAATAAAGAAAAAACAGTCGTAGAAGACAATATAAGATATATGACGAAAGAACGGTGGACTAGAGGCTAGAGCACCTAATGGGCTACTAAATCAGTGGCTATCTAACAGCACTTACTAGACACACAATATTTTTTTCGAACGAATGGGCACCGGATTGTATCAATATCATTGATATAGAAGAAAAGATGCACGCCGGCTAACCGGCGACAACAAAGGTGTTATTGTCACACCCGGTTTTAGAAAACAAATCAAGTATACCCTATACGTATTTTATAATCAAATTTCACACATACAGTGAGCTAGTAGTACGTGTATAACAAATGCAATATCACCTAAAAGAATATTATAAGTGACTTACCACTCTATCAGAGTTATATAATGTATTATGGAAATGAAGGCTCCAAACTTTATAGGCAGGGGTTGCGTACGCCTAGACTTCAGCACATCAACATTCTCTTCTGAGCAACATTTATTGATATGGAACAAAAGAATTTGTAAAATAGCAAGAGTGAGTACATGACGTACTCAGAAAATGTAATATGACATATAAGGCTGAGGCAAAAGGGCTGGCTGATACACTCCGATAAGAATTTTTAAGTTGGTAAAATTTTATTAGCAACTAATTACTAGGAAATGTATGTTTATACCATCCCACAATTAATAAAAGCATAAGAAATAACATGTGCATAAAGCATAGACATAACCATAATTCATTTTATATTTAAGTTTAATTATCATGTGAGGGATCATGCGTTTTTTACCGTGAGCACAATTAATATATTAGTTTTACACTTTACAGAGGTTCCACACTTTCACAAAAAGTCACGTAAAAGTTTAAAAGAATTTTAAACCTAACCATGTTGTGCTGATTACGTACTCATCACACTACCGAGGTATAAGTGCATATGGACGCTAGAAGCCTTTACAATGAATCTTTCGGTATGTGTTGGATCCCATCCTTGCAGGTAATCAGAAGATATACTGCTTCCTTCCCCACACCGCTTACACAATCCGTACCGGTAAAAGAAAGACACTATTTCTGTCCCACCACTGTCCAACATACAGTACCAACACAACACTAAAATCTTTTAATTAATTAGTTAAGATCAGAGCCATGTGATTGCCATGGTTGCACTGTTTTCCTGGGTGGTTCTCCATGTTCTAATTAAGTATAATAATCTTGTAATTAAGATAAGTATATCTACGGATAAGAAGTTCATCATTTTCATAGTTAACATATTTTCCTAGCATATAACCAAGTAGAGCAACTAAGTATAGCTACCCAACAAGAATGTAAAAACCTAGGTTTTAGGGAGGATCATTGTAGTAGCTAGGCATATCCTCAAATAGGACCCATAAAATTATACACAAGCATGGATGGTGAAATTAATAATTATTAGGACATTGCATGAACATAATACACTTACATTTATCAAAAATCGTTGACGCAAAAAGTCGGTGATGACAATCTGCGACAACATACAATCGGCCTCAGATTTGCTTCACTCCGATGACGAGCCAGTAATCTTTAGGTTCAGGGTGTGCCAATCAATTTGACATGTAATTGACAAAGAAACAAAAACGTGTGAAATTTGCAGATCGGCTATGCTTCGGAACCATCCTTTTATAGATTCAATCATCTAGATCAGTCGATGAATAGTTTAAAGTCCACGTCCAAGCTTAAATTAGCTATTTACTTAAAAGCTTTAAAACCGATTCAAATCTCGGAAGCATACTAGATAAATTGGTGATATAAACTAAAACTTAACAGAATAAATCTATTAAGAACTAGCAAATATCGATAACTTTGAACGTAACAGTAGAACAGAACAAAATAACCTAAATCGGCTAGTTTGATCGGCTAAACAGCAACGTGTGATACAAGGGCGTAAAGATTATATCTAGATAGAAGCAAAACACTTAAACCTATAATCTAACTATTATGATAACTTTTAGAAGATCTAGACGAAACCACAATGATACGCCTGGTAGTTAAAGCCTAGAGAGCACCAGGTAAAAGTGGAACTTACAAGCAAGCTAGAGATCAAGATGATGCAGCCCTGCAATCTCATAAGAAGTCGTTGAATCTACTGAACTAGGGTTTAAAAGTAAATGTGATGTGATAAAAAATGGTGTGTACCAACTTTACTCGCAGGCCTACCGCCGCTATTTATAGTCTAATAATACAAACTCCATATCGACTATGACTTAGAAACTAGACATAAAAGAAAACTATATTTCCTTAATACAAAATTTTTTAAAATAAGTCAAACATGGTGTGGCCCCACCACCACATATGTCGACCCGATTTTTAGTTCCATCGACACCCTTTACCATCGGCTCTAGGCAAATCGGCTACACTGTTCAGGTTTTATCGGCTGCTTTCTCAGCATCGACGTCAGACTTCATGAACTGAACTTCTTTGACCATATCTTTGACTATGGGTGCCAAAAAATGTTGTCAACACATGCCCCCCAATTATGGAATAATTTTGTTCCAATATTCTTTCCAACCATCATTACTCTTTCTCCGCGTTCGTACTTCGAATAGTGCCCACTTCCCCACGTCGGTGACGATTGGTTTCTCACTGCTAACGCTGGTGTCGCCTCAGAAACGGAGCCTCTTATCCACCACAAGTCTCATAAAAAGCCCAAATGATGGTTCCTTCTTCGACTTCCTATGTTCCCATCTTTCCAATCCTCCTCTCGCAAAAAAGCAACGATGGTGAACAAGCGCAATGCCGACGAGGGTTCATCCATGCCACCTCCACTTTGCCGCCACAGAAGGTCAGAAGTGTCCCTCAACTTCTAGATTCAACAAATTCTTGACCATGTTTCATGACCAGGGATGGCAAAGCTACCAACGCCTTCTAGGGAATGCCCCCAATCCCCTCAAGCCTGTCTTCCTCTGGTCCAGCCGACGTCGACGAGGAAACTATTGGCACTTCTTACGGTCCAATAACTGGACTGTGAATCCCTGTACTGGGGTAAAGAGTGTTTCAGTGGTTTTTCTTATGGCTCAGTAAAATATATAAATATTCTGCAAGCGCACATAATTAATGCTATATCACTTCACCACTATATGAGGTATCGTAATTTATATGTCCGCAGGGAAGTTTATGGCAAGAGTACTAGTAAACGGATACTCGAGATTATCAAAGAGGAATAAACTACTAACAAGACGGGGGCTAACAATATTTGATAGGAGTGGATTACTGTGACACACAACTCAAGGACAACTCAAGTAAGAAATAGAAGGATTAGCTAGCTGGGAGGATGATGAGAAGAGAAAAGGATTACTGGGTACTTTATCTATCTGGGTCACTCGAGTTAAGAGATATAGGGGTTGAAGAATAGATGAAGGTTAACTCAATTGCTTTAACGTCGGGAAACGGTGCATGCGACACACAAGAAAGGGATGAGAAGGTGTGTGACTAACCTCCATAGAAGGCTCCTATTGACCAAATCGAGCGTGGTGGACTACGTAGGCCGTATAGAGCTGTCACAACCTAACAGCTACCACACATCTGCGGACTTGGTTGCAAACCAAGGTTATCGACTAATTTGGGCACCACCCCTTTCACTAGCTAACAACTACTTACTCCACTAGAAAGACCAAGCAATTATGCCAATACCCTAGTGACAATTCACAACAAGTATTGAGCAGAAACAAGGAACAAACTAAAGCAAAGACTTAAACAAGAACTAGAAGGACTAGAGCCACAACCACTATAGTCTAAACACAAAATACTTGCAACTAGAATAAAGTAGAGGCAAAACATAAATAACTCAGACAAAGTGACAAAGATGAACTATATTGATAACTCAAAGTCTTATAAAAAGAAAAGGAAAAGATACAAGAGCTTGTACCAGAGCTTCTGAAGATGACTCCGGAACTTTCGAGGCACAGCTCAACTCGACTCTTACTATCCTAACTCTACTAGAAAGAAGCGTCAAATGAGCTCCTTGGCTGGAGTGTGTGTTGAACCGGGAATTGAGCTCATCAATTTATAGTGGCTGATGGAGGTTGAGGTGGAGTAATCGCCATGGGACCTAGCGGGGTTCCCCAGGCTGTTTTGCCGAACCGCCATGGTTCGAGTGAACTGGATCAGTTTGGCCGAACCATGTCAGTTCGATCGAACCACTGGATCCCAACCACCTTTGCTTGGTCGCCTGATATTCATACTGGGAGGCAGTTTTGTGCATTAAGGGCGGTACGGCCGAACTAGGTGAGTTTGGTCGAACTGGCTTCTAGCCTAGTCACTCCCCGTTGCACTGCCTGTGACTCTGGGTCATCCTGGATGACTTTCTCTAGTGGGCTTTTGCCTGGTTCTCATGGTGTGGCCCGAATCAGTGGCATCCTCATCATTGCCTTGTCACTGCTGACGTGGACTTGTTCGTGCGACCTCCCAGCTGTGCTTTGCTTCATGTGACATGCATGGTTAAGGGTGATAATCTGGCTGAACCAAGTCATTTGACTGAATCGGTCAATTCTTTCCCTTTTAACACGTATTAGTCTATATTGTACCTACACATTGGATATACGCCAAAACTTGTGAAACTTTATGACAAATAAACCTAAGTGCATGGAATGATATATATAACCTCTTTTATTCCTAAGAATTGGAGGTAAAAAATGTGCCATAACGACCGCCAACAAGCTCCCCCAAGCTGAGACATTTGCTCGTTCTTGAGCAAAGATAAGAACTTAGGCTTGGTGGACCGGGAGTTGGTAGAATGTCAGTATCTTGTAGGTGATCTCTATGCACAAGTAGCACTCTAAAGTACTTGAATTGTTGGCAAAGTATTATCTTACCTTCTTACCTATGGGGTGTATAACACTCTAAAGTACTTGAATCATTGGCGGTTGAAAGGCTGAATAGTTTGACTTAGTTTCATTCCACTCCTATTCTTTTAAGGATGCCATCTCAGAGTATTCCACAATTTTTTTTGAAAATTTAAATTTAGTTCCTCAATTGGCACAGTCAATTGCTCAAGTGGTATTTGTATCCTCACCAAAGGCTTGTGCTTCTTTCATCCTAAAATCTGCTAAAGCTTTTGTGTGGCTCAGGGAAGATGGATGAAAGCATAGTTGTATCTTATATGTTGCTAAGTCAAAGACCAAACCTTTGGTGGATCAAATCATACCTTTAGATCGAGAAGTGCAAATGTGTGGAATATGATGGAAACTCCTTGGGATGATTCTTCCTCTCCTTGAATTATTTTCGAGAACATGGGCTATGTTGACACTTCTTACGGTCCATTATCAGGATTGCCAATCCTAGTAATGGTGCAAGGAGTGCTTATTGGTATTCTTACGACACAGATATAAATCCGCAAGATTGACCCTGACTCTAACTCCCAGCTAGACTAGGCTAACTTTACATCTTGAAAGAGAGTGATTGGAGACTTGCTCCCAAGTGGTGCTTGTTGAACTAGGACTTGAGCAGCTGTATTTATAGTTGTGGAAGGCAATTGTCGATGAGTAACGGCCAAGGGAACCAGGGGGTACCCCCTGGGATTCGGGCGAATCCTCTGGTTCGGCCGAACTAGGTCGATTCGGCCGAACCCTTGGATGCACCGTCTTCCACTCCTATGGTTCAGATCTTATCCTGGAGGCGGTTTGGCATGTGGGGACAGTTCGGCCGAACTGTGGAGTTCGGCTGAAGTGGGCTTCTAGACCAGGGGCACCTCCCAGCACCGCCTCAAGTCCTGGCCCTCCTGGGTTGCTTGCATGTGGTGGTCTTCATGTTGGTTCAGCCCAGAAGTGACGTGTCTATGGTCCATGTGTCCTGCACGGTCGTCGCTCAGTCATCGGCGATGTGGATGGCCTCCAGTCGTGCTTCGCGTCGTGTACGGCTAAGGGGTGTAACCGGCCAAACAAAATCGTTCGACCGAATGGGTCATTTCCGACCCCTATAGCACGCATTTCTTGTTGTTGTACCAGCACAAGTAGAACACACCAAAACTTGTGGAACTTTATTAGAAATGAACCTAAGTGTATGAAATGTAACATATAACCTTTTTTTATTACTGAGTATTGGTGGTCGAAAACGTGCCGTAACGACCGCCAACAAGCTCCCCCGAGCTTAGACCCTTGCTCGTCCTCGAGCAATGATAAAACTTAGGCTCGGTGGATCAGGAGTTGCTACAATGTCAGTATCTTGCAGTAATCTTTATAAACAACTAGTAGTCAAAATACTCGAATCATTAGCAAAGCATTAACTCACCATTTTACCTATGGGGCTTATAGCACTCTCCTTGTCTTGGGCGCTTGAAAGGTTGAACAGTTTGATTCAGTTTTATTCCACTCTACTCTTTTCAGGATCTCATCTCAAAGTTTCCATAATTTTTGTGAAAAATGTATGTTTGTTCCTCAATTGGTACACTCAATCACTCAAGTGGTATTTAAATCCTCACCAAAGGCTTGTGCCTTCTTTCATCCTAAAATCTAATAAAGTTTTTGTGTGGCACAGGGACAATGGATGAAGGCATGCATGCATCTTATATTTTGCTAAGTCAGAGACCGGACCTTAGGAGGATCAGATCATACCATTAGATCGAGAAGTGCAAATGTGTGGAATATATGGAGTGGAATTTGGTGGAACTCCTTGGGAAGATTCTTCCTCTCCTTGATTTATTTTTGAAAACATGGGCTATCTTTTATTTTTCTCATATCTTCGCCATGCTACTTGGCATGCTTTTTTTCTCTTTCTTTTTGCCATGCTCCTTGGCATGCTTTTATTTTTCTATTTCTTTTTTCCATGATCTTTGGCATGCTTTTCTATTTTGCATAGCCCATGTCTCTATCGAGGTTATTTGGAGAGGGAATCATAGAACATGGAGCATTTATTTTGTGGATGGATGATTGCAATAATTACTAACTCCCAGTGTAGGAATTGCAAGTGAGAGGTGGTGTGTATGTGAATCTCGATCTGTAAAGCATGAAAGGTTCCTCACAATGGTCATAATAATTTGACAAAGCTCACTAAGATAACAAGTAGCATATGAGTAGAAGGTTTCAACTAAGCTAAACATATGGCTTTGGTAGGAATTTCTGACCAATGAGGAACTTTATTTTATTTTTGAAAGCACAAAGCATCCGATATTTTCACCATACCAAGAGCAAAAGCAGAACATAACCACAATCTCACTATACCATTCCTTACAACAACTTAGACTTGGAATAAAGCATGTGCTCCCACAAGGTTTTCAGATTCATTTTTACTCATGCCAATTCACTCAAGTACTATTAAGCAACTAGTTGAAACAAAGCACTTGCAAGATTAATGACAGAGCAACTATTCATCATTTCTAAAGTAAGAGGCATATAGTTCATTCCATGCATAGTTGGCAGTTAATTTTATTCAAAGCAAATATTTTTGATCTTTTCATTTTTAAGATGGAAATTGGACGGGAAATAGAAAGGGAAAGGAAATGCAGAATCTAAGTGTTGAAGGGAACATCGGACATACCTGGTGGGGGTCCTCCTCCAAGCTTGGATCTTTCATTGGTAGGGTTGAAACCTTGAGAAATATTCTATCATCTGATCTGTCTGCTGCTGGGCGTCGTACCTTATGGAGTCCAGCACGCCGCTATTCTCTTGATGATACTGAGAATGGCGTGCTAGTGTTCCTTCAATATTTCGAGTACACTCATTGAGGAGGTCGACTCGGTGGGAGATGTAGGACAACTCCTGACCAATGTCGTAGCCACTGGGCGTGCTGAAGTGTGCAGATTGAGAGTGCCCAGGGAAGTAAGGTTGGGAGGTACTGTCGTATCCCCCTCCATACCATCCCTAGGAATACTCAGAGTCCATACTCTAAGCATAATCCCAGTGGCTAGGGGCAAAGTAATTCGGGTCCTGGGATTGTCTAGAGCCTCCTACTCCATACGTCCCAACACTGCTATACTCGTCATACGCTGGATCGAATGCCGACATGTGTCGGTGTGGTTTGTGTTGTGAACTTGCCGGCTCCTGTGAGCTAGTGAGCCCGACATCTCGCCTAGCTCATCCTTGGGTAACTGGCCATGTGCCTGCAACACTGTGTCAAGTGGGCCCTCTCCACGGAGGAGAGTCGTCCAGCTCGATGCTCAATTGAAGGGTCAGTTTCCAGGTGGTATACAACCTTAGCGCTGCACAAGGCAAGGGAACTTCGGTTGTATATCTGCGGTATATCTTGATCAAGGTCCCTTCAGGCGCCCACCGTATCATATGGCCTTGCACGAAGTGCTCAGCATTCACGACAGGGTGTGCTGTCTCTATGTAATTCAGCGGGGCGCCCTCGAGAGCGCCTAATCGGGTAGCGAGGAGAGTGACTAGAGAAGTCACTGCCATGCTACCTACACAAGATGGATAAGTTAACCAATGAGCAATCATGTGTCGAATAGGAGAAACAACAACTTGTTTAACCATAGCGTACAAAAGACGCATTTCAACCACATTGACAGGACATAACTCAGAACGTGGGAACACTGTCATGGCCATCCACCAATGCATGAAACGCAAGGTGGGGTTATGAATGTTGTTGGTCCGGGGAGCCGAACAACTAGTGTTCCCAGAAATCTTCTTCCAAAACTTGTCCCGACAGAATTTTTTTTAAAGCTTTGGCAGGCTCCAAAGAACAATGACAGGATAAACCAAGAGCCATGCTCAAATCCCTCCAAGAGTAGGAGTACTCTTGGTAGAAAAGTCGAAAGCGAACACCCTCCCGTTCAGATGCAAGAGTTGAAAGAAAATCGAGGGTGAGGAGTTACGAACCTTGTTCATTGACACGCTAGAAGTTGCCCCAGCCAACGACTTCAAAGACTACTGGAAATTCTTCATCCATAGCCATTCTTACAAGCAGGTCATGCTTGAAGACACGGGTATGCTCAAACACCTTCAGGCGCAACATGTTGAAGACGTTCCGCTCCCGGTCTGTCCGGAGGATGATGTCATTCTCGTTGAGGAGCTGCTGGATTGGGTGCGAGGAAGAGCCTCTCCCAAAGTTGGCTGCCCCTGACTCATCCACCTCCATCCGGCGCTAATCGTGGGACTGGGCTGGTGAGCTCCCAGCATCGTCCGAGCATTTGCTCAGCCGGGCGGAGCGACAGAACGCAGAGAAGATCTTCGACATGCTACCTGCAAAATGTTAGCGCAACGACTACCTGAAGGACTGAATATATGGGGTTAGCACAAATAAAACAAATCAGTCGTTTGAGAGGGTTAGTCATTCTTGCGGGGATGAAGAACCACCACAAAAAGTTAGTCGTTCTTGTGGGTGTCGGAAACCACCACAAGCACGGTCAAGTTTCAGCACAAGGATCAAACAAAAGCAAAATATTTTTGTGGTTTTTTTTCAACAATGCAAGTGCACCAACTTGAGCAAGAACTAGGTAAGAACTCGAGCATGAACTTGGGAGAGAGAGAGAGAGCTTCTAGTAGAAAATTTTCAGTGTGTGATGGTGTAAGGAAGCAAGCAAGCATTGCCCAGGATTTATAAGCAAAGGGGGAGCAACTCTCTGGTTCGGCCGAATTGTCTGGTTCAATCGAACCAAGCATGTGTGGCCTGAGCACTCCAGGTGACTACAGGTCCCAACTTTGCTTTGGTTGCATGCAAAATTTTGTGGCTAGTGTTGGCGGTCGTTATGGACCAATTTTTTACCTCCAACCGAGTATAAAATAAACACAAAGGAATCACACACCTTAGCTATAGGGTTTATTTCTGATCATTTCCACAAGTTTTGGTGTTTATTCGATTTCAGGAGGCACATGACCAAAGTTGAGGCAAATAGCACATGGAGTAATGAGTTCGGCCGAATCCCGAGTTTTGACCGAACTCCAGCATTGAACCTGGGACATGCCACGACACGAAGGCATGAAACTCAGCGGAACCCCGGGATTGAATGGGCTGCTACGGCTGCCATCAACACAAACCCAGAGAACTGGATGCCCGAATCCAACTCGACGGAGCCCGCCAGTCCACCGTGCTGACCTACAAACCGCCTCGGTTGTTGGACCAGCACGTGATGGAAGTAGAGGCGGTGCAGCAATGGGCCAGGCTCAATTCGGCCGAATGCCAGGATTCGGCTGAATCTAAGAACCTCCTCAAAACTGACCCTGAGAAAAGATCCAGGCCGTAGGACTCAATGTCGGTGAACGTGGCAGTTCGGCCGAACTCCCTTGTTCGGCCAAACCAGAGAATTTGGCCGAATGGCTAGGCACCGCCTCCCAGGTTGCTTGGCCACTGCTCTACCTCAAACCGACCTATCCTGCTATAAATTGAGAGCCCCAGCACCTACACAAGACACACAAGAAGAGAAGAGTCCACTAGCGAAGCGCTGCCACTCTTATACTTCGAATTAGGGAGAGGGGAGAGGTGAGCGTACCGAACAGGAGCCAGAGTGTCGGCCCCTCTTCTCCACCCGTACCTCTATGGATGCGGCTCTACTTCGAGTAACATCTGGGTCATGACTGGTAACTCTTGTATCTCTTTATGATTAATTGAGCATTCAGTTCTACTTTTATATAATTGTTCATTCCTCGTTCACTGCTTAGTTGATTGGTATAATTGTATAATGGTTGCTTAGCTTGGTTGCCTATCTTTAGTATACGGGGTAGGTACTAGCCGACTAGTGTAAGTGCGGTGCTTAGACTTGAGGCTAGCTTGGATTGTCCCTGAGTTGGCACGGAGGTGGCAGTCGTTAGGTGGTGACAGCCCTATACGGCCTTCGTAATCCATCATGCTTGACTCGGCCTGCAGGATCCCCAAACGTGCAAGGTTGGTGATACCCCTTCTCATCCCTTTCTATGTATCGCCGGTTCTGTGTCCCGACACAAGCATCTATCTGTAGTACCTGGCTTGTTTGTTAATCAAAGGGGATACAGGTTCTAGACCCGTACCTTCTCTACCCTCCTATCACTTCTCTCTTTTCTTCTCTGTGTCATCCACTTCACCATACCATCCATGGACAACTTAGTTTAGATCCGGTTCACTTCTCGTTCCCCGTGGAAATCGATACCTTGGAATACTCTCGGGTGAAAGCTACATCGATATCCGTCTGCTTGCGGATTTATCTGTCGGCCGTAAGGAGTGCCAACAAGCTTTCTGGCGCCGTTGTCGGGGAACGGTAGCTGCTCTGATTCCGAACCCAAGTTGTCCGTGTATCCCCACAATTATCCATATGGATTCCACTCTTACCTTACTTCAACACTCGGCTCCAAAGGGCGATTGTTTGGAGCCTCCACCATCATCACATCCCATATCCACACTCGGCTATGAGCTGCGTCCCAGCTTTATAGCCATGGTTCGAGAGCAAATGTTCTCAGGAATGAATGCTAAGAGTCCATACGCGCATTTGCGCAAGTTTGAGCAACTCTGTTCGTGTCTCGTCATTGCGGGCATGACACAAGAGACACTCAAATGGAAGCTATTCCCATTCTCATTGATGGGAGGAGCGAAGAAATGGTACTCTCTGTGTGTTGGTACTATGGAAGGGAGTTGGGAAACTCTTAGAGAGAAATTCTGCCTGAATTTCTTCCCAGCTTCCAATGTAGCTAGCCTCCGAATTGAAGTTCTTGCCTTTATGCAATTAGAGGAAGAATTGTTAGGAGCTGCGTGGGCTCGTTTCAAGCAAATCCTGGCTTCCGGACCAGACCTAGGCTTGTCGGAACCAATCATTCTTCAACATTTCAGCCTTGGCCTCTGTCCCCAAGCCAACACTTTCTTGAACTCCTCTTCAGGAGGGTTGTTCTGTCATTTGGTTCCTAGTGAAGCGAGGATAATCCTGGATCGTATCCTGGATGACACTCCCTACACCGGAGTGTATGACGAACTACCCGATAAAGAAGAGAAACAGCCTAAACCTGAAGAGCCTGTACACCTGCAATCTAAAACCATCAGCTCTTCCATTCCATCTGAACCCGAAGCTCATTTTGAACCACAACCATACTCTAGTCTGGATTATTATGATCCACTCTACACCACTCCCTATGACTTCGCCAATGATCTATTTGATGACGTCGAGACTGCAACAAGTTTCCCATTGGAACAACGTGTAGAGCAGAAGGATCCATCCACTAACAAGGAAGAACTCAAATACCAAAGAGAATATCTAGGATGTCTCTCTGCTATTATGAGTCGGGAATGGCTAGAGGAGGCCGAAGCCTCGACCGAGGTTGTAAAAATGCCCAAAAGAATTCAAAGAATATGCTGTGAGATCATGGGCGGTAACTAAGAAATCGGGTACGACCCAAACCTCGGAATAAACATAATCTCTAGCTTGTTGGTGCGATCTCAACTTCCCGATGAACCATGGTCTGCATCACAAAAACAACTAAGGTTCACACCAGGAAGGATCCTAGATTGTTTAGGGATCTTGCGGGTCACACCCGTTAAGATTGATGACCTTGAACTCTTTATGGATTTCCACATCTTCGACCTACCTAGTAGCACCACATACTCCATCTTTATAGGTAGGCCAATCATGAAAATCCTGGAGAAGGCACCAACGAATCAGCTAGTAGAACTCAGGATCGTTAAGGAACTCATCCCTGTCTCTTACTCCCAATCTTTGAACACTCCAGTAGAGGCAGATCCCAATCCTGACCCCATGGAGGAAGTCATGGCAACCTCATGGCTAGAACTAGAGCAACCCATTCCAGAGGAAGATCTCCCATTATTTTCAGAGGAAGAGGAAACTCATCCTCCGATTAAGCTCGATACGAATGAAACTCCAAAACCATCTCCAATCGAGCTTAAGCCTCTCCCGCCTGGGCTTAGGTATGCCTTCCTCTTTGGGGACAAACAAATTCCAGTGATCATTAGTGATAAGCTATCCAATGTAGAAACCCAACAGCTCATAACAATCGTATCCCGATCGATTCAGAAGCAACACCGTCTCGGGAACCTCAACGACGATTAAACAATGCTATGAGAGAGTTCGTGGAAAAGGAAGTTCTCAAACTCCTTCACACTTGGATAATCTATCCAGTCCCCAACAGTGAATGGGTTAGCCCAGTCCAAGTCATTCCTAAGAAGGAGCTCATTCCTCAGCGCACCGTCACTGGTTTGCGTATGTGTATTAATTATCATAAACTCAATAAAGCCACTAAGAAAGACCACTTCCCCCTTCCGTTCATTGACGAGATGCTTGAATGGTTAGCCAAACATTCCTTCTTCTTATTCCTCGATGGTTACTTTGGATATCACCAATTTCCAATTTATCTAGAAGACCAGAGTAAAACCACGTTCACATGCCCTTACGGGATGTACGCCTATCGGTGGATGTCCTTCGGGCTATGTAACGCACCTGCCTCTTTTCAACGTTGCATGATGTCCATCTTCTCTGATATGATCAAAGAGATTATGGAAGTATTCATGGACAATTTCTCAGTTTATGGGAAGACCTTTACCGAGTGTCTGAAAAATCTGGACAAGGTCTTCCAGAGATGCCAAGAAAAGTACCTCGTCCTAAAATGGGAAAAGTGCCACATCATGGTGAGAGAAGGGATTATCTTAGGATATAGGGTGTCGGAACGTGGAATCGAAGTAGATAGAGCGAAGATAGAGGTCATTGAGCAACTTCCACCTCCCACCAATGTTAAGGGGATCCCTAGTTTCCTTGGCCATGCCGGATTCTATAGGCGTTTCATCAAAAACTTCTCCCAGATCTCCATGCCTTTGACCAACCTCTTAGCCAAGGATGCCCCTTTCGTTTTTGATGAAGAGTGCTATGCAGCCTTTAACACTCTCAAGAAAGCACTCATTACCACTCCCATCATCCGGCCTCCCGACTGGAGCATCTCATTTGAAATCATGTGTGATGCGAGCGATTTTGTTGTAGGAGCTGTGTTGGGCCAAACTAAGGACAAGAAGCACTATGCTATCTCATATGCTAGCAAAACGCATACCGGCCCCCAGCTCAGCTACACAACCACAGAGATGGAACTCTTAGCAGTCGTGTTATCTATAGACAAGTCCTGGTCCTACCTAGTTGGGGCCAAGGTCATAGTCTATTCAGACCACGCCCCTCTGAAGTACCTTCTAACCAAAAATGATGCGAAACAGAGACTCATCCGTTGGATCCTTCTACTCCAAGAGTTCGACATTGAAATAAGGGATAAGAAAGGAGTAGAAAAGTCAGTAGCAGACCATCTGTCTCAGATGCAAGTCCCTTCTGACCTTAAAATTGATGATTATCTACGGGACGACATGCTGCTTAAGGCCACCACCTCGGATCTGTGGTACGCCAACATAGTGAATTACATGGTGTCAGGGTACATCCCTCCTAGAGAAAATAAGAAGAGACTGGCTTATGAGAGCCGACTCCATCTCTAGAATGACCCGTATCTATTCAAGATATGTAGTGACGAACTCCTTAGATGATGCATACCAGCACATGAGGCATACAAAATCCTGGAAAGATGGCATGCAGCCCCATATAGAGGTCACTATGGCACGTTTCGGACAAACGCTAAGGTCTGGCAATGTGGATTCTACTGGCCCAGTATGTATGAGGACGCCAAGGAATTCATCAAAAGATGTCCTTGTTGTCAGAAACATGGAAATATAAACGCTAGAGACGCAATGCCACTCACCAGCAATCTCCAAGTAGAGATCTTTGACGTTTGGGGAATCTACTTCATGGGTCCCTTTCCGAACTCAGGAGGCTGTGAATACATACTCGTAGCAGTGGATTATGTCTCTAAGTGGGTAGAGGCCCGGCCTTGCTCAGCCGCTGACTCCAAGAGCGCTATATGAATGTTCCATGAGGTCATCTTTCCTCTCTTTGGCGTTCCTAGGATAGTCATTAGTGATGGCGACTCCCACTTTATCGACACAACTTTCCGTAGGTATCTTTCAAGTTTGGGGCTGCAGCATAATGTAGCTACACCCTATCACCCCCAGACTAGCGGTCAAGTAGAAACTTTAAATAAGCAAATCACGAACATTTTGCAAAAGACTGTGAATGAGATGGGCAAACACTGGAAGGACAAGCTCCCAAATGCACTCTGGGCATACCGCACGGACTACAAAACTCCCATAGGGATGACCCCGTATCAGATAGTATATGGCAAGACCTGTCACTTACAAATAGAAATGGAGTTTAGAGCTCATTGGGCCATTAGGAAATGGGGTATTGACCTTCCGGCAGGCGGCCTTTGACAGTGGATTCAGCTGGCAGAGCTAGATGAGACGAGAGAGCGAGCATAGCATAGCTCCTGGCTATATAAAAAGAACGGACCAAAAGGTGGCATGACAAAAGGATTAAGATCAAAACGTTCAAGCCGGGAGACAAGGTACTCGTTTTCAACTCTCGTGTCAAGCTTTTCGGTCATGGGAAGCTTAGAAGCAAATGGGACGACCCATATACAGTGATTAACACTGCATCTCACGGGGTTGTCACATTGCAAAGTGGGGATGGAAACACTTTCAAGGTTAATGGACAGCGGTTGAAAATCATTCTAGAACCAGAACTTCCACCACTCGATGACTTAGACGTCATTAAGTTCGTGGAACTCTAGAAACCCATTCAGGAAAAACAGCCCAAAACCTTCAACTCCAAATCTTTCTGGGCCAAACCAACGACCAAAGACACACAACTTGACATGGCCCGCACCTTGATCCTCCAAACCAACGACCAAAGACACACAACTTGCCATGGCCCGCACATTTGGGACCCAGGATCCGGTTCGGCCGAACCTTGGTGATTCGAGTGAATGGCCCAATTTGCCCGAACCCTAGGGTTCGGCCGAATCGGTCCCCCTGGCTCCACGTGCGGAAATTCATCCCTAGACTCATTCCGCAGTTAATCCCATCCCGAGACTCACAAGGGAAACATCGGGAAATTCAGTTTTTTTATTAGAAATCCTTAGAAAAAGCCCGGGACCCCTGTCGACTCCCGTCATCTCATCTACAGAAAGAAACTCTTTGCCCCTAGCCACAGCCACCATGGCCTCTTCCTCCTCCAAAGATGCGTCATCAACCAAGGGATCCAACCTCGCTAGCCGGATTGATGGATCCCCCCAGCGTGAACAAGCTTTCTGCGTCACTGATGTCAATCTGTCGGGCGGTGGGCGACATGGGAGGGCGCCTGTCCGCAGCCCCATGGGGCGCCCCGACTCCCCATGCCGCTCGCCTTCAGCAATGTTTGATCCCTTCACTCCGCTGAAAGCAATCAAGAAGCCCCCTCATTCACCGTAACCTGGGCGCCACACCACGGGCCAGCTGCGCCTAAGGTCGGCATCTTCCTCGAGGGTGCTGGACTTTACGTTACCATTGGCCAAGGAAGAGGGCATGAAAACACCGAACTACATGCCATAGAGTCCACCACGGTTAAGCATCAGAGGCAAAACGTACTGCTACTGGGTACGGGAAGGTCTTGATCCTGCAGCTAAACCGGGATGAGCTCGGCTTGGCTGAATCCTCCCAGTCTACTCCTCCGCGGTGGAACCCTAGAGTTCAGCACCACAGGAAGCCTCCACCCATTGTTGGCGGTCGTTACAGCCCAAATCCGACCACCAATACTCGGGAATAAATGAGGTTATATGCAACATTCCATGTACTTAGGTTTTATTTCTAATAAAGTTCCATGAGTTTTGGTGAGTGTCATGTTTGTAGGAACAACATTGTGAAATACGTGCTATAGGGGTCGGGAATGACAGAAACGGCCGAACGACATGTTCGGCCGGTTATCCCCCTTAGCCATACAGGCCGCCGGAAGCCGTCCACATCACCGATGACCAAGTGGACACAACATATGACAAGTGGACGACCGCCAACTCAACCCGGACCCATGCCAAGTCATACTGGGCCCGCACAACTCAATCCCATGCATCAGAGGCCGGTCCAGGAGCACCACACAGCAGAGGCGGTGCTGGGGGGTGGGCCTGGGCTCCCAGCCCAGTTCGGCCGAACTGGGGGTTCGCCCGAACCGCCCCTAGTTGCCAAACTGACTCCCAGCACTGCATCTCAGCCCTAGGTGCAGATGGCGGTGGATCCAGCATTCGGCCGAATGCCAGGGTTCGGCCGAACCGACGTCCCCGGCCGAAATCCCAGGGGGTACCCCCCTGGTCCCTTGGCGGCTACTCCAGCCCCAACCGTCCTATGCAGCTATAAATAGGACCCCTTACCTCACTTGTAAACACACACCAAGCCAAGGAGCTCATTTCCACTTTCATTCTAGTAGAGTTAGGATAGTTTAGTTGGGAGTTAGAGTTGAGTCGAGCTGTGCCTCGGAGGTTCCGGAGTCGTCTTCAGAAGCTCTGGTATAAGCTCTTGTATCTTTTACCTTTTCCTTTTGCAAGAATTTGAGTTATCAATATAGTCCTCTATCTCTTCTCGTTGTCCTCCTAGCTATCTATCTCTTCTCTCCCTTACCTGAGTATCCCTTGAGCTGTGTGTCCGGTATATCCACTCCTATCCAATACCGTTATCCCCTGTCTTGTCTAGTCGTGTACCCTTCTCTGATAGTCTCGAATATCTGTTCACTAGTAATCTTGCCAAAGCTTCCCTATGGAAATATAAATTACGATACCTCGGGATACTCCCAGGTGAAGTGCTACAGCGGTGATTCTGTGCACTTGCAGAATATTTCTATATTTTACTAAGCCCTAAGGAAAACCACTGAAACACTCCTTACCCCAGTACCAGGATTCTCAATTCTGCTATTGGATCGTAAGAAGTGCCAACAAGCATTTCTGGCGCCGTTGCCGGGGAAGTCTTTGGCTAGATTATTTTTGAACTTTTATCTTGAGCTATCTTAGTTGAGTACCGCTACTCAAGCGGGTTTATCCTTGCTCTGTTCATTGGTCCTTGTGTAACAGAGCAGTGCATGACTGGTTTCCAACTACCGTCAAACTTCCAAGAAAATCTGGAATCACTTGCGAGGACAGTATGACCTCATGTTGTACCTCCTCAGAATCAACTCCTTCCGACGAACCTAGTCGTTCCCGTCATTGACCAGGCTACATCGAGGATGGCAACCAAGACGATCCGTGAGTTCTCCGCTCCATCAAGCGAGAACGTACGTGTCGGACCAGCTCCGCCAGTCGGAGATGGTAGCTTCGAGCTGAAGCCAGCCCTCATCAACATGGTACAGGCTAGCCCATTCTGCGGCAAGCCACACGAAGATGCCAATGCTCATCTCCAGCATTTCCCGGAGATTTGCGACACCTTCACCATCCGCGGAGTAAGTATCGATGCCATTCGCCTTCGTTTATTTCCATTCTCATTATTAGGCAAGGCGAAACAATGGTTTTATGCTAACCGCAAAGCAATAAATACCTGGGATAAATGTACTAGCGCTTTCTTGCTTAAATTCTTTCCAGTTGGGAAAACCAACGCCCTCCGGAACAAAATAGCTAGTTTCCAGCAGTTAAAAGATGAAACGGTCCCGGAGGCATGGGATCGCCTCCAGGACTATATTTCTGCTTGTCCTCACCATGGTATGCAGAGTTGGTTCATAATCCAAACTTTCTATCATGGGCTGAGAAATTCTGCCCGTGAGTACCTGGATGCTGCTGCTGGAGGCTCGTTCTTGTCTCTTGAGGAGAGTCGTGCGAAGGCCCTCATAGAGAAGATGGTCGAGAACCAAGGTTGGTCCGACGACCGGAGTCAACCAAAGACCCGAGGAGTTCACCAAGTTGAATCTCTGGACATGCTCGCTGCCAAGATGGACCTCCTGATGAAGAAACTGGAGGCCCCTACTCAAGAAACGATGAAAGCCATGGATGCTCGCATGACCTGCGAAGTCTGTGGCAACACTGGCCATTCGGGGAATGACTGCCCCGAAACGCGAGGAGATGCCCACTACGTCAACAACTCCAACAACAACGGGTACCGACCGAACAACTACGGCAACCAAGGCTGGAATCCGTGCCCAAACCTCCCTTTTGAGAGGCCTCAACAAGGTAACAATTTCAATTCCAGCAATTTCAATAATCAGCCGTCTCTTAGAGATCTTGTGTTTGGAGAGATGAAAATAACTGAAAACATCAATAAAAAGCTTGCTGCTAATGATAAAACACTGGAAAGCATAGACTCTAGGATGGAATCATTTTCTTCTACTATGAAAAGTCAACTAAGCTTTAATAAAATGATAGAAACTCAAGTCGCTCAGTTAGCTGCTGTCGTTCCTGAATCGGGGAAGATTTCGGGGCAACCCCAACCTTCTATCGAGACAGTGAATTCCATCACTACCAGGCATGGTAAGATGTCTCGTAGTGTTTTCCGAACTAACCACGCAGGGAAGGTCGCACGTATCCAAGTGCTGACACCAAGATGGACCTACCTGCCGAGAGCTGCAAAAAGGGCAATCATCAAGACCTCTCCGGACAGGAAGGAAGATCCCGGAGTGCCCATCATTCAGTGCTCGATCTGGAATCGTCGCATTGATGATGCACTCTGGGATCTAGGGGCAAGCATAAACATCATGTCTAAGGTATTATTTAAGAAATTACGCTACCCTACTTTGTCACCTACTACTGCCCAGGTACAGCTTGCGGACTCAACCATCCGCTACCCCGAGGGGGTGATCGAGAATGTACCGGTCCGGATCTGGGGACGATATGTCCCTGTGGACTTTGTTGTCCTCGACACGGGGAACGAGCATTCGTTTCCCCTTGTGTTGGGCCGACCATTCTTGAAAACCACCCGGGCTAGGATCGATATGGATGCAAGAGAAATCTCGTTCCGTATCGACGGAAGGTTGACATACTTCAAGTTTCAACCCCGGGAAGAGAAGAAGACAGAGCCACTCAGACCGGAGCAGAGGAGCGCCGAGTGTTTCCTTAAGGCTCTCATTAATGGAGAGCTAGAAATACTCGGTGGTGAGCAGCTCAGGTTGAACGAGCTGACAAAACCGACAAGTGCAGAAGAAATGGATTTCCTCGTAAAGAAATATGAGGAAGAACAAGCCCTCTGGAATTCTCCAGAGACGCCGATCCCACCGCCACCGACACCGAAGGAGAAGAACAAGAAAATGTGGCGGAAGAAGGTTGCATCGTCCGAGTCAACCACTCCGGGACCAGACAATGACAAGAACAACTGAAGACAGGAGAAGCCCCGCTCGCGGACTTAAAAGCTGAGCTCTCGCCGCGAGGAAAACCGGTATGTATCCCATATTTCCCTTCCAATTTTTAAATTTCCAATTGCATTTGCATGTTTCCCTTTTCAAAATAATGAACCACTTGAGTAATTAATTTGAGAGAGAGTAGAAAATTTTGCAAGCTTGGTTTAAATAATTGGACACATGCTGAAATTTTACCTAGGGTGGATGTAATTGGTAATTTTTATCATTTTCATCCCTTCTAGAACATCTCCAATTATTTACCATCACTACCAACTAGCACCAAACATGTCTACCCCACTAAAAATGGCTGCACACTCACCAATTATCACAAACATGGCAGCATGGGGGTGACTCCACTAATTTCCACTTTGGTCATGTCACATTTCCATCTTACCTACCACTAAAATCCACTAAAAATGTCCTTGGGAATTGTGGCCACACATTTTGGCATGGAATCAAAGCATAGGAGGGTGCTGCACCCACTTAGGGGTGGGCTGGCCACCAGACCTGGTTCGGGCGAACCAGGCCCTTCGACCGAACGGCCAAAGGTGCCCCCTCTCGGCCTATAAAAGCTGGGGTGCTTGCTTGCTCTCTCACACCCACTTCCACTCTGAAAAAATTTTTGTAGGAGCTCTCTCTCTCTCTCTCTCTCAAATTCTTTGCTCTAGTGCTTGCTCAAGTTCTTCCCAAGTTCTTGCTCAAGTTTTGGTTCACTTGCATCACTAGAAAATCCCAAAAAATATTTTGCTCTTGTTGTGATCTTTGTGCTGAATTTCTGGACAATTTTGTGGTGGTCACCGACACCCACAAGAACGACTAACCTTTTGTGGTGGTTTTCATCCGCGCAAGAACGACTAACTATCTCGAACGACTAACTTGATTTTCTTGTGCTAACCATATATATTCAGTCCTTCGGGTCAAAGTTCTTCACTTCGCTCCGTCGTTCTGCCCGGCTAGGCCGATGATCGGACGATGCTGGGAGTTCCCCAGCTCCGTCCCGAGGCTCGAGCCGGATGGACACGGACGAGCACGGAGCAGCCAGCTCGGGATGGGGCCATGCCACACCCCCAGCCAGGCTGCTCTTGAGCGAGAGTGACATCAACCTTAGAACATGAAGGGAGCGGAACACCTTCAACGAGCTTCGGCTGAAGAAGTTCGAGCACACCTGTGTGTTTGAGCAAGATTTGCTCAGGGACACGGGGATGGACGTAGAGTTCACGGAAATTTCCAGGCCATTGGCTGGGAGAATTTCTGGCACATCAACGAAGAAGGTTCGTACCTACTCACCCTTGAATTCCTCTCGACTCTGGTTTCTAAAACTGGGGGGATTCGTTTTCGGTTCTTCAACCAAGAGTTCTTCTGCTCTTGGAGGGATTTTAGTTCGGGTCTCGGATTTTCAAGTCATTGTTCTTTAGACCCGAACAAAGCGCTTAAAAGATTTGACCGGGTGGCATTTTGGAAAAAGATTTTAGGGGATACCAACTGTCATGCGCCATGCACGAACAGCATACATAAACCCACTTTGTGTTTCATGCATCGTTGGGTCTCTATGACGGTATTCCCCCGGGCAGATTTGCGCCCTGTCAACACCATCGAGTTGCGGGTTCTTTTTGCCATGGTCAAGCAGATTCCCTATTCACCTGTGAAAGACATGGTTGGTCACTGGCTGTCTCATATTTCTCGTGCGGGTGGCATGGCGATGTAACACCCTAAAATTCATCACATTTAAATTGTAGCAACCCTTTGAATTTTCTAGGATTTATTAAGGCTTAAATAAATTTTCTAGGATTTAATTGGAATTTCTAGCCTTTTATTAATTTAAATATCACATTAAATAATTATTTTAGTCAAAATAAGTTTTTGTTGCATTCATGCTGTTGCATATATTTTTGGTTGCTAGTAAATCAAGTTGGAATTTAAATTCTGTTTAAATTCGAATTTGATTTGCTTTTGTTTGAGTTTTAGAAAAGTTTTAAATAGCCGAGTTCGGTTTCGCCCCTTTAACTCTTGGCGCAGTCCAAGTTTGCCCCCTCGATTTTGAGCCGCAAAAACCCGAGCCGCCCTAGTCGCCGCCCGCCATTGCCGACGATTCGCCACCGTCGTTGCTCGTCGGGGAAATCCGAGATCGCCAGAAGCTCCCTCTCGTCATCGTGCATCGATTTCGCCGCTTCTCGTCGTGGTTCGGCCGCCGACGTCGTTGCCCCGTGTGGAGCCGAGCACCGCCGCCGCCGTCGGTCGTCGCCGGCCGCCGTCGTCGCTCTTCTCTCATCGAGATCAAGCTCGGTGAGCTCGCCATCTTCCCCTCTTCCTCCTCGGCCAACTCTCGTCGTGTTTAGTGGGCCGTAGCGTTGAGTTCACCACCGCCCGGAGCTTCACCGCCGCGCATGGCGCCGCCGTCGTCGTCCACTGCCTGCGCGCCGAACCAGTCGTCCAGAACACCCTTGGTGAATTCGCCTTTGCTTCCTAATGCTCTAGGACTTGATCCCATAGCAATCCGAGCCTCGTAGCCCAAGATCGACCGCACTCCGGCGAAGTTCCGCCGCGGAATCGGGCGGCGCCGCCGTCCCGGCAACGGCCGGCATCTTCCCCTCGGCCGATCTATTTTGAGCCACTAGATCGCGATCCAACGGCCCACAACAGATCCCGTCCCAAGTCAAATAAGTCGGTACCGGTCAGCGCTGCGGATTTTGCTAAAGAGCCCCTGAAGTTTTTGAAAATCAACCCGCGGTCCACTTTAGTTCAAAAATAATTACGAATAGGTCCTGTTTTCTTATATTTTAACCCCTGCAAGATTTAAAATTGTGTCCGAGGTCCAAGATTTGCCTTTTTACATGAAAACCCTCGAGTTTTTATACAAAATTATGTTTTAGCCCCTGGTTTTTCGCAGTTAAGCCCCTGGAACTTTTAAAACTTTGCCAGCAAGTCCCTGAACCTTAGAAAAGCCATATCTTTTGCGTTTTAACTCCGATTTTAGTGATTCTCGCGCTCACGCGTTCGTTGTAACGTGTAGATTAGTTTTGTGCTTTTGTTTTCTTCTGTTGGAATTGTTTGGTGTACTGTTTCTTATTTGTTGTATTGTTTCCTTGTATGTGAATGTGTGATGCAATTAGGAAACGACCAGTTCGAGGATTTCTCTGAAGAACCAACTGTTGGAGAAGGATTTGAGCAGCAACCGAGTTGGGAAGAAGGCAAGTGTATTATGTCATGCAAATGTCCTAATAATTATTAATTTCACCACCTATGCATGTGTCTTAATTTGATGGGTTCCTATTTAAGGATTTGCCTAGCCACTATATTTTTCCTGTCCCTGAAACTGGGTTATTTAATTAATTTTGATGGTAGATGATGCATAGCTTGCTCAACTAGGATTGGTTAAATGAACCCCTACTCTATGTTCCAAATACTCTTTGAATTAAATAAATGGCAAGATCATATCTTTTTAATTGGAACATGGAGAACCACCCAGGAAAACAGTACAACCATGAGTGCCATATGGCTCTGGCTTTGACTGACTAGTTAGGTGCTCTGGTTTATGGTAGCTTTACTCGAAAGGGGCATGGGGGCGGCGGTTGACGGGGTATAGCTCGGTCCTTTTGAGTTGTGGGCTTTGGTAAGAGACAGACCTCATTAGGGAGGGTTATGCTTTGCTTCTGAACCGGAAACCTTAGCGGGCTATCATTTATTAGAGTGCTTTTGTAAAGGTCTCATAGTGAAACCCAGTATTCGGTCCACGTGGTGTGGGAAGGGTACAATGCTTCGGCAATGGGAATCACGGCTTATGGTGAAAGTGTACAACCTCTGCAGAGTGTAAAACTGTTATAACAGCCGTGCTCACGGTCAAGAGCGGCCTGGACCCTTACATGATAATCATACTTGAACATGATCTAAATCGTGGTTACTTGAATATGTTGGGAATGTGACATTCATTAATTTGTGGGTGGTATATACTTTCATTTGCTAGTAAATAGTTGCTTAATAAAACTTGACCAACTAAAAGTGCTTACTGCAGTTTGGTCAGCCAACCTTTTTGCCTCAGCCTTATATGTCATATTACATTTGCTGAGTACGTATGTGCTCATACTTGTTGCTTCTCTTTCTTTTATTGCATCTACTACACCTGGAATGCTGCTCAGATTGGGAGAATTTTGAGGATTTCACCACTGATTTTGAGGAGTTCTAGGCGAGTCTCCCCAGTCAATGCCTGTGGAGATGGAGTCACTTTTGCTTCGTTAGATAAACGTTTATTTAAGTCTTCCGCTATGACATTCATGTCAACACTGATATTGTAATAACTGCACTATAATACTCTTTCGTTATACATGGTTATGGATATTCACTTGTGACGTCTACCATATGTGTGTAAACTGATCCTGGCGCACATATGAGATGCACCTGGTTTTGCCTTTAAAACCGGGTGTGACAGAGGTGGTATCAGAGCTATGTTGACTGTAGGACGCAAGCCTAGATAGCAATGGTCATTCTCTAAGGATTATTTGGCTTAACTACTCTTGGTCTATCTATTCTTGGTTTAATTTGCTATTAATCCAGGTCATTGATAATTGTCCCCTCCTTGACTTTGTTTTCTGGTCTATCTTTTTCACCGTCTCACTTGGTTCTGATATCTTTAGAACTGTTCTCACCCCTTTCTTGCTTAAACCATAGATGGTGCTGACAAGGCAAGGTGCTCGTAGATTGGCAAGCACTCTTTCCTCTTTTTCGTCGCATTCAGCGAAAGAAGAGGAACTGGAACCTGAAGAGATGGAAGTAATGGACGAAGAAGTCAACTCAGGAGGGAATACTCCAGCTGGATCTGAAGGAAGTGAAGGACCCTCTCCGCCGCCTGACATGTGGGTAGTGACTATTCACCACCACGACGGAGGCAACAGTGGGTTCCCGATGATGCTTCGAATGCTTTTCGAGCGTCTAAACTACCCAGTGGAGATAGAATATTGTGGAAGGAGGAGGACACATCCGGGTCACCCAGAGGACTGGGAAGTCGCTGTATACATCAGGGAGCCTGATTATGAGTTTGGAGGAACCAAAGAAGCTGCAGTACATCATGCCATCGCCATCAGATCAACTTTCGAAGCTGGAATCCAGGATGCAGCCAGGAGGGCACTTTCTGTGCTTTGTCACGAAGAGGCTGCTGAAGTAAGCCACACTGCTTGGGCATATCTTCCTGAAAGGCAGCAAGGCACTCCAACTGGGGTTGTACCACACCCGCCAGGTGTGAACTCTACACTCAACGTCCAGGTGGCGTTCACCCAGATGCTCAACGTGCACGCCGATGACACCACAAGAGAACTACAAGAAGTGCGTGAAGAACTAGCTGCTGAACGAAGGAAGAACAAAAGGCTGATAGCTGAACTCAAGGGAGAAGCACTTCCGCCCTTAGATGAAGATGTAGAAGGATTGTTGGGTCATTCACCGCCCCGCTAGAGAGTGCTTGGTGGATCGTCTAGTTGCTTCACCCATACCTATTAATATAGGATACCCTCTCTTTTGCTAGTTCAGTATGTTTAGAATCGTTGAGACTCGTGCGTAACATGTGATTTAGTTTGGTAAAAGTGTGGTAGAGATGTTTTGCTTTTGTGCTAAGTGTGTGATTTGGATCTTTGTAATGATTGAACTTAATTGTGGAGTGATGACCACAATTGAGTAAATAATAAATAAATAAATTTAGTTAGTTTTGGGTTATCTTGGTCTCTTATCTTAGCCCTTAACTATCACTTTATCCATATAATCGTACCCCTCATATAAATCATGTTGTGCGACAATCTCTTTTCGCTGCTGCATGATATCCTGGTACTGTCCGAATTGTTTCTGGAGCTTCAGAACTCCGTTTGACATAAATCCAGTTGGGTTGGATTAAGGACTTGATAACCTAGGTTCTGGGAATTTTTCGTGATTTTTGGAGGTTCTGGCAGAGAGATATAATGGTTTTATTGGAGTAACCAGAATCTGTCCCATGGTCCTGACACAGTTGTCTTGTTTATTTTATATCTCGAGCTAGAAAACTCCGATGGAGGTGATTCAAGTTGGGTTAGTTTTAGAATTTTATAGTCTACGTTCGGACAAAAGATCATGAATTTTGGATACTCAGAATGAGAGTTACAACTGTTTAATTAGGACGAACAGAATCTGTTTCAGGATTTGATTTGCCCGTCATTGGCAACTAGTTCTATATTAACTCTTATCTGTTCATGATTTGAGTTATATCTTTTTACCACCCTCTGAATCTCATGTTCTAACCACCAGATGGTAAACACCAGGTCTGAAAGTGGAGTGGATCAACCACCTGTGAATCGTCAAGGACGTGTCAACCCCAATCCAAATCCTCCGCCGAATCAAGTATCCGTAGCAATGGATCAGATCCTCGCCAACCAGACTCAGATTCTCCAGGGCATGGCTAATACCTTGGCAGCCATGCAAGCACAAAACAACAACAACAACAACAACCAACAGAGGGACAAGCACCGGGAGTTCATGAGTCACAAACCTCCTACCTACTCCCACTCTGCAGATCCACTTGATGCTGATGATTGGCTAAAGACTGTTGAGAAGAAGCTGGATATGGCTCAGTGCAATGACAGGGAGAAGGTCCTGTATGCCTCAGGGCGCTTGGAAGGATCAGCTTCAGATTGGTGGGATGCTTATCTTGCTGCTCATGCCACCCCTGATGCTATCACCTGGCAGGAGTTTAGAACCAACTTCAGGAGCTACCATATTCCTGCTGGTGTCATGAAGCTGAAGAAGAAGGAGTTCCTCTCACTTAAGCAAGGTGGGATGACCGTCAGCGAGTACGGGATAAGTTTATTCAGTTGTCCCGTTACGCTCCAGATGAGGTGAAGTACGATGAGCAGAAGCAGGAGCGATTTCTGGAAGGATTGATTCCGCCGCTCCAATATCAACTCATGTCTCATACCTTCCCAACATTTCAGAAGCTGCTGGATAAGGCTATTGGCTTGGAGAGCAAGCGCCGTGAGTTGGGAGAGCAGAAGAGGAAGTTCATGTCCTCAGGACAGTCAAGCAGTAACACCCGCCCTCGTTTCCAGCAACCTCAGCAGAACATGCCCGTTCGTTTTGGTGGGCAAGGGAGTAACTTTGTGCAGAGTCAGGGTCAGCGGTCAGCACCTCCACCGCAGCGTCCAGCATTTCAGCTGAACCGCCAGACCACCCCGACTCAGACTCCAGTAAAGACCCCTGCACCAGGCAGTGCTCCTACTCCTCGTACCTGCTACATTTGTGGAGATCCCAGCCACTATGCCCACAACTGTCCTAAGAAGAACGCTCAGACCCCTCAGCACCAGAGTGGCAGTGCACCTAGGCAGAATACTCCTCAGCAGCAGAACAGGAATATGAACCAGACACCTCAGGGCAACAAGGGCCAGCAGAATCAGATGCGGGGCAAGGTGAACCATGTTGCTGCAGAGACCGCACAGGAGTCCCAGGATGTGGTACTTGGTATGTTCCTCGTCAACTCAGCCCCTGCATCGGTTTTATTCGACTCTGGAGCATCTCATTCTTTTATTACTGCTCAGTACGTAGCTAAATATAATATATCCATGGTCCCTATGAGAAATTCCATGCTAGTTAGCTCACCCGGTGGAAACATGAAAGCTAACTTTATCTGTCCTCGAGTTAATTTGAAAATAGTTGGGGTAGATTTTCCTGCTGATTTGATAGTCCTGAACTCTGAGGGAATCGATGTCATACTTGGAATGGGATGGTTAGCTGCTTTTGATGCGGTGATTCAGTGTGCCAAGAGGTCCGTGTTGTTGACTAGCCCTCAGGGAGAGAAGATTGAATTCGGAGCCACACAACCCTCAGCTTCAACGTACTCAGTGAATAAGGCCAGTGGTGTTCCTTTGGAAGATATCAGAGTTGTTTGTGAGTTTCCAGATGTCTTCCCAGATGATTTGCCAGGTATGCCACCCGAACGAGACATTGAGTTTATTATTGAGCTTTTACCTGGTACTGCTCCTATTTCTAAAAGACCCTATAGAATGGCTGTTAATGAACTAGAAGAACTTAAGAAACAACTTAAGGAATTGTTGGATAAAGGTTACATTCGTCCTAGCTCGTCACCTTGGGGAGCACCTGTAATTTTTGTGGGTAAAAAGGATGGTACTCTGAGGATGTGTGTGGATTATCGTTCATTGAATGAGGTAACCATCAAGAATAAGTATCCATTGCCCAGAATTGAAGACTTATTTGATCAGCTGAAAGGAGCTAAGGTTTTCTCCAAGATTGACTTGAGATCTGGCTATCATCAGTTGAGGATCAGGCGTTCCGATATTCCTAAAACAGCATTCACCACCAGGTATGGATTATATGAGTATACTGTGATGTCATTTGGATTGACAAATGCACCCGCCTACTTTATGTACCTGATGAATAAGGTGTTCATGGAGTACTTGGACAAGTTTGTGGTGGTGTTTATTGATGATATTCTGGTTTACTCGAAGAATGAGGAAGAGCACGAAGAACATTTGAGGTTGGTGTTGCAAACTCTTAGAGAGAACCAGTTGTATGCCAAGTTTAGTAAATGTGAATTCTGGTTGAATCAAGTGTCTTTTCTTGGTCATGTGGTCACTGAAGGAGGTATTGCAGTGGATCCAAGTAAAGTTAAGGATGTGTTGGAATGGAAACCTCCTACCACAGTCTCTGAGATCAGAAGCTTTCTGGGATTGGCTGGATATTACAGGAGATTCATTGAAGGCTTTTCTAAAATAGCAAAACCTCTCACTTCGCTATTAGAGAAAGGCAAGGCGTTTGTTTGGTCAGAAGAGTGTCAAGCCAGTTTTGAAGAGTTGAGAAGGAAGTTGACTAAAGCCCTAGTGCTTGCTATGCCGGATATTCACAAGAACTTTGATATATATTGTGATGCTTCTCATAGAGGACTCGGGTGTGTGCTCATGCAGGAAGGCAGAGTAATAGCCTATGCATCCAGGCAGTTGAGAAAACACGAGCTGAACTATCCTACTCATGATCTGGAGCTTGCAGCTGTTGTTCATGCCTTGAAGATCTGGAGGCACTATATTCTAGGTAACAGATGTGAGCTGTATACTGATCACAAAAGCCTGAAGTACATATTTACTCAGAAGGATCTGAATTTGAGGCAGAGAAGATGGTTGGAGTTGATCAAGGATTATGATCTGGGAATCAACTATCACCCTGGCAAGGCTAATTTGGTAGCTGATGCGTTGAGTAGGAAGTCACAAGTAAATGCAATGTTTGGTCGCCAATTACCATCTGAGTTGCTTGCAGAGATGGAAAAGGTGAACTTGGGATTCCTGAATCAGACAGAAGGTGTGACAATGGAAGTTGAGTCTACACTGGAGCAGGAAATTTGGAAGGGTCAGCTTACTGATGAGAAGATAAAGGAAATCAAGGAAACCATGTTAGCAGGGAAAGCTCCCGACTTCACCGAAGATGATCAAGGTACAATTTGGTTTAGAAAGAGGATATGTGTACCGGATATCGAGTCTCTCAGAGAGCAGATATTGAGAGAAGCTCATGATTCTGAATATTCTATTCATCCTGGAAGCACCAAGATGTACCAGGATCTGAAGCAAAGGTATTGGTGGTATGGACTAAAAAGGGATGTGGCTGCTCATGTGGCATTGTGCGATGTTTGTCAGAGAGTGAAGGCTGAACACCAGAGGCCAGCCGGTTTGCTTCAGCCACTCAAGGTACCTGAATGGAAGTGGGAAGAAATCAGTATGGATTTCATTGTAGGATTACCTCGCACTCGAGGAGGATATGATTCCATATGGGTTATTGTGGACAGATTAACTAAGGTAGCTCACTTTATACCCGTTAATACTACATATACCAGTGCTAAGTTAGCAGAGTTATACATGTCCAGAATTGTTTGTCTTCATGGTGTACCTAAAAAGATAGTGTCTGATAGAGGTACTCAGTTTACATCTAGATTCTGGCAGAAGTTGCATGAGTCTATGGATACAAAGTTGAATTTCAGTTCGGCATATCATCCTCAGACAGATGGTCAGACAGAAAGGACTAATCAGATTTTGGAGGATATGTTGAGAGCCTGTGCTTTGAAGCATGGAGGCAGTTGGGACAAGAGTCTTCCATATGCAGAATTCTCGTATAACAACAGTTATCAGGCAAGTCTAAAGATGGCCCCATTCGAAGCACTTTATGGTAGAAAGTGCAGAACGCCGTTGTATTGGAGTGAAACTGGTGAGAGTCAGTTGTTTGGTCCAGAGATACTACAGGAAGCAGAAAGACAGGTTCAGATTATCAGAGAGAATTTAAGAACGGCTCAGTCCAGGCAGAAGAGCTATGCAGACACAAGGAGACGAGAATTAACTTTTGAAGTAGGTGATTATGTGTATCTGAAAGTATCTCCTATCCGAGGCTTGAGAAGGTTTAAGGTGAAAGGTAAATTAT
This sequence comes from Echinochloa phyllopogon, assembly GCA_033239725.1. NCBI lineage: Eukaryota > Viridiplantae > Streptophyta > Magnoliopsida > Poales > Poaceae > Echinochloa > Echinochloa phyllopogon. The sequence continues at coordinate 7,538,330 of BTCW01000016.1, read as the reverse complement.
CTCCTCGTTTCATTGGACCTTTCAAGATTGTTGATAGAAAAGGTGAGGTTGCTTATCAATTGGAGTTGCCAGCCAGACTGTCAGATGTACATGATGTGTTCCATATCTCTCAGTTGAAAAAGTGTCTTCGAGTTCCTGAGGAAGAATTACCCTTGGATGAGTTGGATGTGCATGATGATTTGACTTATAGGGAATACCCAGCTAAGATTTTGGAAACTGCTGAAAGAGTTACTAGGAGTAAAGTGATTAAGATGTGTAAAGTTCAGTGGAGTCATCACGCGGAAAGTGAGGCAACTTGGGAAAGAGAAGATGAGTTGATGGCAGAGTTTCCTCAGATTTTCTCTACTCCGTCCGAATCTCGAGGACGAGATTCTCTTTAAGGGGGGTAGGTTTGTAACACCCTAAAATTCATCACATTTAAATTGTAGCAACCCTTTGAATTTTCTAGGATTTATTAAGGCTTAAATAAATTTTCTAGGATTTAATTGGAATTTCTAGCCTTTTATTAATTTAAATATCACATTAAATAATTATTTTAGTCAAAATAAGTTTTTGTTGCATTCATGCTTTTGCATATATTTTTGGTTGCTAGTAAATCAAGTTGGAATTTAAATTCTGTTTAAATTCGAATTTGATTTGCTTTTGTTTGAGTTTTAGAAAAGTTTTAAATAGCCGAGTTCGGTTTCGCCCCTTTAACTCTTGGCGCAGTCCAAGTTTGCCCCCTGGATTTCTTTCCTCGCTCGTTTTTCCTCCCCGGCCTGTTTTCTTTTTCTCCGGGCCAAATCTTTTTCTTTTCCCTTGGCCCGTTCCACTTCGGCCTGTTACCGGCCCGTCCCGACTCTCCCCGCCGCTTCTCTCTCTCGCGCTCACTGGCCAGTGGGGCCCGCCTGTCGGGTTCTTCGTCCCCGACAGGGACTCTCCCAGCCGAGTCCGAGCCGCCGCCGCCTCCGATTCGCCGCCGCCGCCGTGTCCAACTCGAACACGCGCGCCTGCCCGAGCCCTCCCCGACCTATTTAAGCACCGCCGCCCTTGCTGCTGTCCCTCCCATCGATTTTGAGCCGCAAAAACCCGAGCCGCCCTAGTCGCCGCCCGCCATTGCCGACGATTTGCCACCGTCGTTGCTCGTCTGGGAAATCCGAGATCGCCAGAAGCTCCCTCTCGTCATCGTGCATCGATTTCGCCGCTTCTCGTCGTGGTTCGGCCGCCGACGTCGTTGCCCCGTGTGGAGCCGAGCACCGCCGCCGCCGTCGGTCGTCGCCGGCCGCCGTCGTCGCTCTTCTCTCGTCGAGATCAAGCTCGGTGAGCTCGCCATCTTCCCCTCTTCCTCCTCGGCCAACTCTCGTCGTGTTTAGTGGGCCGTAGCGTCGAGTTCACCACCGCCCGGAGCTTCACCGCCGCGCATGGCGCCGCCGCCGTCGTCCACTGCCTGCGCGCCGAACCAGTCGTCCAGAACACCCTTGGTGAATTCGCCTTTGCTTCCTCATGCTCTAGGACTTGATCCCGTAGCAATCCGAGCCTCGTAGCCCAAGATTGACCGCACTCCGGCGAAGGTCCGCCGCAGAATCGGGCGGCGCCGCCGTCCCGGCCACCGCCGGCATCTTCCCCTCGGCCGATCTGTTTTGAGCCGCTAGATCACAATCCAACGGCCCACAACAGATCCCGTCCCAAGTCAAATAAGTCGGTACCGGTCAGCGCTGCGGATTTTGCTAAAGAGCCCCTGAAGTTTTTGAAAATCAACCCGCGGTCCACTTTAGTTCAAAAATAATTACGAATAGGTCCTGGTTTCTTATATTTTAACCCCTGCAAGATTTAAAATTGTGCCCGAGGTCCAAGATTTGTCTTTTTACATGAAAACCCTCGAGTTTTTATACAAAATTATGTTTTAGCCCCTGGTTTTTCGCAGTTAAGCCCCTGGAACTTTTAAAACTTTGCCAGCAAGTCCCTGAACCTTAGAAAAGCCATATCTTTTGCGTTTTAACTCCGATTTTAGTGATTCTCACGCTCACACGTTAGTTGTAACGTGTACATTAGTTTTGTGCTGTTGTTTTCTTCTGTTGGAATTGTTTGGCGTACTGTTTCTTATTTGTTGTATTGTTTCCTTGTATGTGAATGTGTGATGCAATTAGGAAACGACCAGTTCGAGGATTTCTCTGAAGAACCAACTGTTGGAGAAGGATTTGAGTAGCAACCGAGTTGGGAAGAAGGCAAGTGTATTATGTCATGCAAATGTCCTAATAATTATTAATTTCACCACCTATGCATGTGTCTTAATTTGATGGGTTCCTATTTAAGGATTTGCCTAGCCACTATATTTTTCCTGTCCCTGAAACTGGGTTATTTAATTAATTTTGATGGTAGATGATGCTTAGCTTGCTCAACTGGGATTGGTTAAATGAACCCCTACTCTATGTTCCAAATACTCTTTGAATTAATTAAATGGCAAGATCATATCTTTTTAATTGGAGCATGGAGAACCACCCAGGAAAACAGTACAACCATGAGTGCCATATGGCTCTGGCTTTGACTGACTAATTAGGTGCTCTGTTTTATGGTAGCTTTACTCGAAAGGGGCATGGGGGGCGGCGGTTGACGGGGTATAGCTCGGTCCTTTTGAGTTGTGGGCTTTGGTAAGAGACAGACCTCATTAGGGAGGGTTATGCTTTGCTTCTGAACCGGAAACCTTAGCGGGCTATCATTTATTAGAGTGCTTTTGTAAAGGTCTCATAGTGAAACCCAGTATTCGGTCCACGTGGTGTGGGAAGGGTACAATGCTTCGGCAATGGGAATCACGGCTTATGGTGAAAGTGTACAACCTCTGCAGAGTGTAAAACTGTTATAACAGCTGTGCTCACGGTCAAGAGCGGCCTGGACCCTTACATGATAATCATACTTGAACATGATCTAAATCGTGGTTACTTGAATATGTTGGGAATGTGACATTCATTAATTTGTGGGTGGTATATACTTTCATTTGCTAGTAAATAGTTGCTTAATAAAACTTGACCAACTAAAAGTGCTTACTGCAGTTTGGTCAGCCAACCTTTTTGCCTCAGCCTTGTATGTCATATTACATTTGCTGAGTACGTATGTGCTCATACTTGTTGCTTCTCTTTCTTTTATTGCATCTACTACACCCAGAATGCTGCTCAGATTGGGAGAATTTTGAGGATTTCACCACTGATTTTGAGGAGTTCTAGGCGAGTCTCCCCCAGTCAATGCCTGTGGAGATGGAGTCACTTTTGCTTCGTTAGATAAACGTTTATTTAAGTCTTCCGCTATGACATTCGTGTCAACACTGAGATTGTAATAACTGCACTATAATACTCTTTCGTTATACATGGTTATGGATATTCACTTGTGACGTCTACCATATGTGTGTAAACTGATCCTGGCGCACATATGAGATGCACCTGGTTTTGCCTTTAAAACCGGGTGTGACAGGCGATGACTTCTCTAGTCACTCGCCTCGCTAACCACCTGGGTGTCGTCCAAGGCGCCCAGCTCACATACATCGAGACAACGCGTTCCGTCGTGGATGCCAAGCACTTCGTGCAAGCCCACATGATACGGCGGACACCTGATGCAACGCTGGCAATGATTTACCGTGGCTATGCAACTGAAGTGCCCTTGCCTTGTGCAGCACTAAGGTTGTATACCACGCCGAAACTAACTCTTCAGTTGAGGACCGAGTCGGACGATTCTCCACCTTGGAGAGAGCCCGCTCGGCACAGCGTTGCAGGTGACGGACCCGTTACGAGGGGACGAGCCAGGCGTGATGCTGGGCTCGCCACCTCACAGGAGCCGGAAGATGCACCACAAATGCCGCATCGACACACTTCCGCTATTGAGGCCACCTACGACATGTACACCAGCGCAGGGACGTCCGGAGCAGGAGGCTCCGGGCAACACCAGGAGCCGAACTACTTCACCTTAGGACGCTGGGACTACGGCCAAGACACGGACTCTGAGTGGTCCGAGAGTCGGTATGGAGGGGGATACGATGGTGCCTCCCAGCCATACTACCCCAGATACTCACAGTCTGCACGCTTCGACTACGGCTGGGAGCTGTCCTACATCTCCGACCGTACCCGAGAGATCCAGGACACACTAGCCCGCCATTGTCAGTACCATCAAGAGAATAGCAGGATGGTGGCGTGTATCCAGCACGACGTCCACGAGCAAGCGGAACAGTTGAGCCAGTACCTTTCAAGGCTCAACCCCTACCAGTAAAAGTCCAAGCTTGGGGGAGGACCCCCACCAGGTATGTCCCGATTTATCCAGCACTTTGATCATTTAATTTCCCTTTCATTTCCCTTCATGATAGGTTGCATTAAAAAAAATGAAAATACCAAAAATATTTCCCTTAAACAAAATTTCCCTTGAATTAAATAACTCCCAACTATGCATGGAATGAATCATATGCCTCTCACCTTGGAAATGATGAATAGTTGCTCTGTCATTAATTTTGCAAGTACTTTGTTTCAACTAGTTGCTAGACTGTGCTTGAGTTATTTGGCATAAGTAAAAATGATCGTGAAAGCTTTGTGGGAGCACATGCTTTATTCCAAGTCTAAGTTGTTGTGGGGATTGATATAGTGAAAATTTGGTTAAGTTCTATTCTGCTTTTAGTACGGGGAAAATCTCGGAAATTTATGCTTTCAAAATAAAACAAGTTCCTCATTTGTCAAAATACCTACTAGAGCCATATGATAAGCTTAGTTGAAAATTTCTACTCATATGTTGCTTGTTATCTTAGTGAGCTTTGTCAAATTGTTGTGACCTTTGAGTGAAGCTTTCATATTTTTAAAGATCGAGACCCACGTACACACACCACCTCTCACTTGCAATTCCTACACTGGGAGTTAGCAAACATTTTCCATCATCCATCCACAAAAAAAATAATAAATGCTCCATGTTCTATGTTTCCCCTCTACAAATATTCTTGATAGAGACATGGGCTATGCAAAAAAAAGAAAAGCATGCCAAAGAAGCATGGCAAAAATAAGAGAAAAAGAAAAGCATGCCAAATGGCATGGCAAAAATATAAGAATAAAAGATAGCCCATGTTCTCGAAAATAAATCAAGGAGATGGAAATTCATCCAAGGAGTTCCACCATATTCCACCATATCTCATTCCATTCCACCATTCCACCATATGCCACTCCACTCATACCCACACACTTGTACGTCTCGATCTTAAGATATGATTTGTCTCCTCTGAGATCCGGTCTTTGACTTAGCAAAATATAAGATGCATGCATGCCTTCATCCTTTGTCCCTGAGCCACACAAAAAGCCATATTAGATGTTAGGATGAAAAAGAAGGCACAAGCCTTTGGTGAGGATTCAAATACACTTGAGTGATTGAGTGGGCCAATGAGGAACAATTTGTAGTTTTCAAAACTTATGAAAAACTCCGAGATGGGATCCTGAAAAGAGTAGAGTGGAATAAAACTGAGTTTAAACTGTTTGTCCTTTAAATTGCTATAAGCCCCATAGGTAAAAAGGTGATTTGAAACTTTGCCTATGATTCAAGTATTTTTTAAGACTAGTTGTTAATAAGTTACCTGCAAAAGAAATGACATTGTAGCAACTCTATCACACCCGGATTTACACAGAAACCCGAATGCTACTATATGTGTGCCCAGGAAGTCCACAGAACACATATAGCTAACAAATATGATAAACAGAGTACATATGCTCGAATAAAATGGTTTTACATCAGAGTTTGACTCAAATAAAACAACAGAAGACTCTTTATTAACTCTCTCTAAACGAAGACGAAGACGAAGCCGATAACCATAACCGATAACCCACGGGGACACTGACTGGTTGAACACAGCTAGTAGAATGGCAGATCCTCAGGAAATTCAACAGCAGCAGTACCATCTACTCCATCTGTTACCCATCCGGGATTTTGTTGAATAGCAAGTGTAAGTAAATGTCTTACTTAGCAGATACAACACGGATAATGAAGGCTTAAACGAAAGGCTTGACACGGCTGTACTGCATTAGCAATTTTAGTTGTTTCGTTTTAACATCATCATAAACACTACATTTACATGAATCCCAGTTGTGACCCAATTATTATAGTAGAAGTGAGCATTAAACAGTAATAAACATCAACTTCTAATCAAAAAGGATCCAGGCCGCTCGTGACCCTGAGCAAGGCTATCATGATAGATTATACACTCTGCAGAGGTTTCGCCCTTTACCCACCAGTCGCGTAAAAGTTCAAAGGAACTTTGCACCCAACCACGCACATCAACACTTCCGAGGTGTGACTGCATAGGGACGCTACGAGGCTTTTCACAAGACACCCTAACAAAACAGTAGCCGTTATGGTACAACCTAGGCAGCATGACCCAAGGCACCGAGATTGACTGACGCTCATGTTGCAACACGAGGGGGTCAATGGCGTTCAAGCGTGGTAAAGAATAATAACAAAATAAATAGCGCAACGTGTGGAACCCCCGCCATACGGTGGCTCCCAACACGGGACTGTGCCTCACGGGGACATAGCCGACGGATACTCTGTCCTCGGTGGATCAAACCATACTCTCACCCATGCTTCCCATAACGCCGTCGGCCCGTCGGTAACTACTATCAAGCTAGAGCCGTACATGCTACTCGTCCAAGACCAGAGCCATTATAGTTCCAGCGGTGGCGACAGGTTCCTGGGTTGCCGCTTTAAGAACCAGTCCTTACGGAGAGATACTAGGGCCAAGCATGAAGCATACGCCCTAGCTCCCTGTTCCATGTTGCTAAAAAGCAAGTTTTACCATTAACATTGAACTGAACCATTAAGTCAAGATTAACAGTTAAACATTGGTGACAGTAGCTGCGCCTAGCAAAGTTCTACCCAAATGCAATAACCCAAGGTAATCAAGGTATAGGATTAACAAAGCTAGGTACAACCTTAATAGGAACAATTTAGACACATGCATATGCAGTAAATAATGTAAAGGTGTGTTTGGGTAGCAAGGATTGTCCGTGCTGTACTTGCCTTCGTCAAACTGCTGCTGCTCCTGCTGGTCCTGCTCCTCGTAACCCTCGAACTCAAATGCGTACGGCACACCGACTGGACTCATACATCATCACACAAGCATCCATACAAGCCAGTACATGCAAACAATATTAATCTATTAGAACAGTACACCAAACAGTAGCAACAGAGCAAAAGAAGGTTGAAAAACTAATCTACGCTTCGCTACGAACACGTGAGCGCGAAAATCACTAAAATCGGAGCTAAAACGAAGAAGTTATGGCTTTTCTATGGTTCGGGGACTTGCTGGCAAAGTTTTAAAAGTTCCAGGGGCTTATTTGCAAAAACTCAGGGGCTAAAACATAATTTGATATAAAAACAGGAGGGTTTATTTGCAAATTAACCAAAACAGGACCTCAGGTGCTATTTTTAAATAAGACAGGGGGTTTTCTGTAAAAATCAGGACCTAATTCTAATTATTTTTGAATTGATCTGGACCGCGGGTTGATTTTGAAAAAGGGGAGGGGCTCTTTTGCAAAACGACCGTGGCTGACTCGGGTTGACCGTTACGGTCAACTTTGACCCGGGGCTGGATTCAATCTGGGCCGTCGGATTAGAATCGGGCGGCTGAGATTGGATCAAGGGGAGGGGCGTTGGCAGCGGCGGCGCGACGAGCGGCGGCGCTGGGCAGTGGCGGCGGCGCTTCACCGGCAAAACTTCGAATACGAGCTAGAGGGCTCGGTTTGGGGTGTGGCCGGGTGCTACAGACGCACGGGACGACGGCGAGTTCGCCGGAGGGGATCATGACGACGATGGTGCGGCGGAGGTGGCGGTCGTCGAGCTCTAGCGGCGGCGGCGTTCGGGTGACGGCGGAGAGCTCTCGGCAGAGGGTGAGAGAGAGCAAAGAGAGGCTCGGAAGTGAGCTTACCTGCTAGGGAAGCTTCCCCGGCGATCAATTTGGCCGGAGCGGCGACGAGACGACGGGTCCGCGGCGGCGCAGATCTCGGCGGCGGCGGCTTTGACGGCGGCCGTGCGGGGAGCGCGTGCGGGGCAGTTAGGGTTCGATGGGATCGTGAGGTGTCGGCGGCGGCTATTTGTAGGGCGGGCGAAGGCGGCTCGGGTGGGCCTCGGCGTCCGTGCCGTGGCCGGGCCGAACTCCATGGCCGTGTCCGGGATGGACTCGTCGCGAGGTGGGAGACGGGACTGACCTGCGGGTCCCGCTCTGTCAGCGGCTGCAGGTGTAGGCGGGCCGGCCTGGCTGCTGGGCCGCGCTGGGGGGGAAAGGCAGGCGTCGCGCGGCTGGGCCGGACTGGGCCGCAAGAGGGGTGCGCGGGCTGCTGCGGGAGCGGGAGGGCGAGCAGGCCGGCGCGGGGCGGAGCAGGCCGCTGGGCCGGGCCGAAAGCGGAGAAAGGGGAGACGGGCCGCTGCGAAAACGGGGAAGGGGAAAGGGGCTGGGCCGGCTGGAGAGAAAAGTTGGAGGGGCAAGTTCGGCCGGGGAAAGAGTTCAGGGGGAAAAAGTGGACTCGAGCCGCAGCAACTTTTCTAGGGCTCCAAACACAACAATTCAAATTCGAATTTAAACAGAATTTAAATTCCAATTGAACCGCACACAAACAAAACACAATGCAGTCGGCATGAATGCAACAAAAATGTTTCTAACCTTATATTTAATTTTATTTCTCATAAATAATTTATTTTCCTTAGATAAATATGAGCATTAAATTAAATAAAAGCAATTTAATTACTAAATTTTTAAAATAGGCATTTTTAGGGTGTTACAAACCTACCCCCCTTAAGATGAATCTCGTCCTCGAGATTCGGATGTGGATGGGAATAACTGTGGATACTCTGCTCTGAGGCCTTCTTCTCTTTCCCAAGTCGCTTCATCCACTGAATGGCGGCTCCACTGAACCTTGCACATCCGGATCACTTTATTTCTGGTGACTCTTTCTGACTCCTCCAAAATCTTGACAGGGTGCTCAGCGTAGGTAAGATCTTCCTCCACGTTCAGCTCATCAATCAGAATCTGTTCCTCAGGTACCCGCAAGCACTTTTTCAATTGAGACACATGAAACACATCGTGTACTCCTGCTAACTTCTCTGGTAGCTCTAACTGATATGCCACCTCACCTTTCTGACCAAGTACCTTGAACGGTCCAATGTATCGAGGTGCTAACTTGCCCTTGACGTTGAACCTCTTCACGCCTCTCATGGGTGACACCTTGAGATACACGAAATCTCCAACTTCAAAACTGAGATCCCTCCGTCGGTTATCTGCATAGCTCTTCTGTCTGGATTGTGCCACTTTCAAATTCTGTCTGATTATCTGCACTTGTCGCTCTGCCTCTCTTAGTATCTCATGTCCAAATACCTGACTTTCTCCCGTCTGATTCCAGAATAGTGGTGTCCTACACTTTCTGCCATACAGAGCCTCGAATGGTGCCATCTGCAGACTCTTCTGATAACTGTTGTTGTACGAGAATTCCGCGTACGGTAACTCCTATCCCAACTGGCACCATATTGTAGAGCACATGCTCTCAACATGTCCTCCAATATCTGATTCGTCCGTTCCGTCTGCCCATCTGTCTGCAGATGGTAAGCTATATTGAACTGTAGCTTAGTGTCCATAGACTCATGCAATTGTCGCCAAAAGTGTGATGTGAACTGGGTACCTCGATCTTACACTATTCTTTTCGGTACCCCATGCAAACACACAATCCTCTCCATATACAACTCCGCTAGTCTGGCTCCCGAGTAGGTGGTCTTTACTGGTAGGAAATGCGCCACCTTGGTCAGACGATCCACGATTACCCAGATTGAGTCAAATCCCTTCTGAGTGCGAGGTAAGCCAGTGATGAAATCCATACCGACTTCTTCCCACTTCCATTCAGGTACCTTCAGGGGTTGGGGCAAACCTGCGGGTCTCTGGTGCTCAGCCTTGACTCTCTGGCACGTGTCACACAGAGCTACGTATGTGGCCACATCTCTCTTCAATCCGTACCACCAAAATATCTCTTTGATATCTTGGTACATCTTGGTACTACCCGGGTGTATCGAATACGCTGATTCATGGGCTTCCCTGAGAATTGCATCCCTGATCTGCACTATATCTGGTACACAGATCCGCTTCTCATACCACAATGTTCCTTGGTCATCCACTCGAAAACCAGGGGCTTTTCCTAATGCCACCAGTTCCACGATCTCCTTGATCTTCTCATCTGTGAGCTGTCCTTTTCGGATCTCTTGTTCCAAGGTCGGTTCTACTGCCATCTCGGTGACGCTGGTCACAAATCCCAGACTCATCCTTTCAAACTCTGAACTGAGTTCATCCGATAAGCAATGTCCCGTGATATTATTCACGTAACTCCTTCTACTCAGAGCGTCTACCACCAGATTGGCCTTCCCTGGATGATAATGAATTTCCAGGTCGTAGTCCTTGATCAACTCTAACCAACGACGTTGCCTCATATTCAGATCTGACTGTGTGAATACATACTTGAGACTCTTATGGTTAGTGTAAATATCACATTATGACCAATCAAGTAATGCCTCCAAATCTTCAAAGCATGCACCACAGCTGCTAACTCCAGATCGTGTGTCGGGTAGTTCTGCTCATGCTTCCTCAACTGCCTTGATGCATATGCTACTACTCTGCCTTCCTGCATGAGCACACATCCTAATCCTAGATGAGATGCATCGCAGTAGATAGAGAAGTTCTTGGTTATATCCGGCAATACTAGCACCGGTGCCATTGTCAACCTCTTCTTCAATTCCTCAAAGCTGACTTGACACTCTTCAGTCCAGACAAACTTGGCATTTTTCTCCAATAATGCCGTCAGGGGTTTAGCAATCTTGGAGAATCCTTCAATGAACCATCGATAATATCCATCCATTCCAAGGAAACTTCTGATTTCACTCACATCCTTAGGCGGATTCCAACTCAACACGTCACTAACCTTCTTCGGATCAACTGCCACTCCACCATTGGACAATACGTGACCCAAAAATGCTACTTCCTTCAACCAAAACTCACACTTGCTCAGCTTGGCATACAAGTGATGCTCACGAAGTCTCTGCATCACCAGCCTCAGATGTTCTTCATGATCTTCCTCGTTCTTGGAGAAAACCAGAATATCGTCAATGAACACCACTACGAATTTGTCAAGATAGTCCATGAACACACTATTCATCAAATACATGAAATATGCCGGTGCATTTGTCAATCCAAAAGACATGACTGTGAACTCATATAGACCATATCGGGTTGTGAAGGTTGTTTTGGGGATGTCAGTCACTCGTATCCTCATCTGATGGTAACCGGATCGGAGATCGATCTTAGAGAACACACATGCTCCTTTCAACTGGTCGAAGAGATCATCAATCCTTGGCAGCGGGTACTTGTTCTTGATGGTCACTTCATTCAAAGCTCGATAATCCACACACAATCTCTGGGTCCCATCTTTCTTATCCACAAACAAAACTGGTGCTCCCCAAGGGGAAGAACTAGGACGAATATACCCTTTTGCTAACAATGCCCTTAATTCCTCCTTAAGTTTCTCTAGTTCTTTTACTCCCATTCTATATGGCCTCTTAGCTATAGGTGCAGTACCAGGCTTAAGATCAATAACAAATTCAACTTCGCGGTCTGGGGGCATACCTGGTAACTCATCTGGAAACACGTCTGGGAATTCGCACACCACCCTGATGTCTTCCAGTGCTACACCCTCGGCTTGGTAGATCTGATTGTGCCCCAAGGGACTAGCTGCTTGGTACTCCACTTTCTCACCAGTCTTTGCTGTCAGCAGCACTGTTCTTTTGGAACATTGAATCACCCCATCATATCTGGCTAACTAGCTCATACCCAGAATCAAGTCAAACCCAAGGGTTTCTAGGACTATTGGGTTCACCACAAAGTCTACCCCCCCTTATTGTGATGGTGATACAGGGGCAACGTAAAGTGGCACGCTGTTCTCCCCCGGGTGAACTAACTACCATGGGGTTTCCCATAGGTTGCAAGATCATCATGTTCTTTTTCACGAAAGCAGCAGATATGAAAGCATGCGAAGCTCCAGTATCAAACAAAACAGTTGCGAGAGTCGAGTTGACTGGGAACGTACCCACAACGACATCTGTTGCTCCTTCTGCGGTTTCCGCACCCATGTGGTTGACCTTGCCTCTCGCTGGGTTCTGCTGCTGATTCCCATTCTGGTTCTGTGGTTGTCCAACCCTCGGATTGTTGTTCTGACCAACGGTGTTCTGAGCCTTGCGAGGACAAGCGCTGGCATAGTGTCCCAGCTCACCACAACCAAAACACCTCGGAGCCGTAGGTGCATTGTTGGTCGGATTGGGGCGTTGGACAGGACCACTCTGTGGCTGGCTCTGAGGACGCTGCTGAGGTAGTGCTGAGGGGTACTGGGGACGTGGCTGGTACTGGGGACGTTGCTGATACTGGTTGCGGTTCATCGGACCGGACTGTCCCTGGAAACGCTATGGGGTCACCATTTGCTGGTTTCCTTGCTGAGGATTGAAGCGAGGGCGAACATTGCTTCCTGACGGTGTGCCTTGAAGCATCCTCTTCTTTTCCTCCATCTCACGGCGCTTGTGCTCCAGCAGTAGTGCGCTATCCACCAGTTATTGAAAAGTGGCGAACTTGGAACGCAGGAGCTGGTACTGGAGTGTATCATGCAGGCCATCACGGAATCGGGTCTACTTCTTCCTATCAGTATTCACGTCCTCTGGAGCATAACGGGCCAACTCAATGAACTTGTCACGATAAGCGGTGACACTCATACCTTCCAGCTTCAATGCCAGGAACTCCTTCTTCTTCAAGGTCATCAGCGCTTCCGGCACGTGGTGAGAACGGAAGCTGTCGCGGAACTCCTGCCAAGTGATCTGATCAAGATTGGGGTGAGCATATTGGTACGCATCCCAGCAATCCAAAGCGGCTCCCTGGAGCTGTCCACTTCCATACAACACCTTCTCCCGGTCGTTGCACTGTGCAATGTCCAACTGCCTTTCCACTGCCTTGAGCCAGTCTTCTGCTTGCATTGGGTCACTAGACTTGTTGAAGGTAGGAGGGCGTCCCTTCATGAACTCGCCCCTTTTATCTCTGGGCTGCACGTGATGCTGTTGAAGCGGGTTCTGCTGATTCGGCTGCATCAGTGCTATGGTTTGCGCCATCTGCTGTGTCAGCTGAAGTTGCATCTGCATCATTTGCTCCATGGTGAGTGGGGGTGGTGGAGGTGGTGGGTTCTGGTTCTGGTTGCTTCCACTGCCTCCGGGGTTGCCTCTGGTGTTAACCATCTACCATAGCGAGATATCTCCCATCAGTATTCCCGTCAATCGGTAATAGATAACCCATGCTTGCAAATGGTGCATAAGAAGATAGCAGTACTTGGAAGGATATGATTCAGAGGTATAGAGAGTAAGACAAAGAAAATGCAAAGGGGATAGTTAACCCAACTATTTATTCACTAATATTCCTTAAACCTTAGTCCTATATCTAGATGGGGATAGACTTGCGACTATGACCATCACAATCATTACAAAAATCCAAATCAAACATAAGCATAATAACAACAAAATCAAGCACCCAAAGACATGATTCACGCAAGACTCGACAACAAAGGTTTTGAAAGAAACGTAACTAAATGATCTGAAACAAAATCATGGTGGTCCCCTAATGATTTGTCAATCGTTCTAACTAGGCTACGTTCCTACAGTCAGCACGGCTCTGATACCAATCTGTCACACCCGGATTTACACAGAAACCCGAATGCTACTATATGTGTGCCCAGGAAGTCCATAGAACACATATAGCTAACAAATATGATAAACAGAGTACATATGCTCGAATAAAATGGTTTTACATCAGAGTTTGACTCAAATAAAACAGTGGAAGACTCTTTATTAACTCTCTCTAAACGAAGACGAAGACAAAGCCGATAACCATAACCGATAACCCATGGGGACACTGACTGGTTGAGCACAGCTAGTAGAATGGCAGATCCTCAGGAAATTCAACAGCAGCAGTACCATCTACTCCATCTGTTACCCATCCGGGATTTTGTTGAATAGCAAGTGTAAGTAAATGTCTTACTTAGCAGATACAACACGGATAATGAAGGCTTAAAAGAAAGGCTTGACACGGCTGTACTGCATTAGCAATTTTAGTTGTTTCATTTTAACATCATCATAAACACTACATTTACATGAATCCCAGTTGTGACCCAATTATTATAGTAGAAGTGAGCATTAAACAGTAATAAACATCAACTTCTAATAAAAAAGGATCCAGGCCGCTCGTGACCCTGAGCAAGGCTATCATGATAGATTATACACTCTGCAGAGGTTTCGCCCTTTACCCACCAGTCGCGTAAAAGTTCAAAGGAACTTTGCACCCAACCACGCACATCAACACTTCCGAGGTGTGACTGCATAGGGACGCTACGAGGCTTTTCACAAGACACCCTAACAAAACAGTAGCCGTTATGGTACAACCTAGGCAGCATGACCCAAGGCACCGACATTGACTGACGCTCATGTCGCAACACGAGGGGGTCAATGGCGTCCAAGCGCGGTAAAGAATAATAACAAAATAAATAGCGCAACGTGTGGAACCCCCGTCATACGGTGGCTCCCAACACGGGACTGTGCCTCACGGGGACATAGCCGACGGATACTCCGTCCTCGGTGGATCAAACCATACTCTCACCCATGCTTCCCATAACGCCGTCGGCCCGTCGGTAACTACTGTCAAGCTAGAGCCGTACATGCTACTCGTCCAAGACCAGAGCCATTATAGTTCCAGCGGTGGCGACAGGTTCCTGGGTTGCCGCTTTAAGAACCAGTCCTTACGGAGAGATACTAGGGCCAAGCATGAAGCATACGCCCTAGCTCCCTGTTCCATGTTGCTAAAAAGCAAGTTTTACCATTAACATTGAAGTGAGCCATTAAGTCAAGATTAACAGTTAAACATTGGTGACAGTAGCTGCGCCTAGCAAAGTTCTACCCAAATGCAATAACCCAAGGTAATTAAGGTATAGGATTAACAAAGCTAGGTACAACCTTAATAGGAACAATTTAGACACATGCATATGCAGTAAATAATGTAAAGGTGTGTTTGGGTAGCAAGGATTGTCCGTGCTGTACTTGCCTTCGTCAAACTGCTACTGCTGCTGCTGCTCCTGCTCCTCGTAACCCTCGAACTCAAACGCGTACGGCTCACCGACTGGACTCATACATCATCACACAAGCATCCATACAAGCCAGTACATGCAAACAATATTAATCTATTCGAACAGTACACCAAACAGTAGCAACAGAGCAAAAGAAGGTTGAAAAACTAATCTACGCTTCGCTACGAACACGTGAACGCGAAAATCACTCAAATCGGAGCTAAAACGAAGAAGTTATGGCTTTTCTAAGGTTCGGGGACTTGCTGGCAAAGTTTTAAAAGTTCCAGGGGCTAAAACATAATTTGATATAAAAATAGGAGGGTTTATTCACAAATTAACCAAAACAGGACCTCGGGTGCTATTTTTAAATAAGACAGGGGGTTTTCTGTAAAAATCAGGACCTAATTCTAATTATTTTTGAATTGATCTGGACCGCGGGTTGATTTTGAAAAAGGGGAGGGGCTCTTTTGCAAAACGACCGTGGCTGACTCGGGTTGACCGTTACGGTCAACTTTGACCCGGGGCTGGATTCGATCTGGGCCGTCGGATTAGAATCGGGCGGCTGAGATTGGATCAAGGGGAGGGGGGTTGGCAGTGGCGGCGCGACGAGCGGCGGCGCTGGGCAGTGGCGGCGGTGCTTCGCCGGCAAAACTTCGAATACGAGCTAGAGGGCTCGGTTTGGGGTGTGGCCGGGTGCTACAGACGCGTGGGACGACGACGAGTTCGCCGGAGGGGATCATGACGACGATGGTGAGGCTGAGGTGGCGGTCGTCGAGCTCTAGCGGCGGCGGCGATCGAGTGACGGCGGAGAGCTCTCGGCAGAGGGGGAGAGAGAGCAAAGAGAGGCTCGGGAGTGAGCTTACCTGCTTGGGAAGCTTCCCCGGCGATCAATTTGGCCGGAGCGGCGGCGAGACGACGGGTCCGCGGCGGCGCAGATCTTGGCGGCGGCGGCTTTGACGGCGGCCGTGCGGGGAGCGCGTGCGGGGCAGTTAGGGTTCGATGGGATCGTGAGGTGGCAGCGGCGGCTATTTGTAGGGCGGGCGAAGGCGGCTCGGGTGGGCCTCGGCGTCCGTGCCATGGCCGGGCCGAACTCCATGGCCGTGTCCGGGATGGACTCGTCGGGAGGTGGGAGACGGGACTGACCTGCGGGTCCCGTTCTGTCAGCGGCTGCGGGCGTAGGCGGGCCGGCCTGGCTGCTGCGCCGCGCTGGGGGGAAAGGCAGGCGCCGCGCGGCTGGGCAGGACTGGGCCGCAAGAGGGGTGCGCGGGCTGCTGCGGGAGCGGGAGGGCGAGCAGGCCGGCGCGGGGCGGAGCAGGCCGCTGGGCCGGGCCGAAAGCGGAGAAAGGGGAGACGGGCCGCTGCGAAAACGGGGAAGGGGAAAGGGGCTGGGCCGGCTGGAGAGAAAAGTTCGGCCGGGGAAAGAGTTCAGGGGAAAAAAGTGGACTCGGGCCGCAGCAACTTTTCTAGGGCTCCAAACACAACGATTCAAATTCGAATTTAAACAGAATTTAATTTCCAATTGAACCGCACACAAACAAAACACAATGCAGTCGGCATGAATGCAACAAAAATGTTTCTAACCTTATATTTAATTTTATTTCTCATAAATAATTTATTTTCCTTAGATAAATATGAGCATTAAATTAAATAAAAGCAATTTAATTACTAAATTTTTAAAATAGGCATTTTTAGGGTGATACAAACTCCTGATCTACCGAGCCTAAGTTTATATCTTTGCTCGAGGACGAGCAAAGAGCTAAGCTTGGGGGAGCTTGTTGGCGGTCGTTACAACCCAAATCCGACCACCAATACTCGGGAATAAATGAGGTTATATGCAACATTCCATGTACTTAGGTTTTATTTCTAATAAAGTTCCACGAGTTTTGGTGAGTGTCATGTTTGCAGGAACAACATTGTGAAATACGTGCTATAGGGGTCGGAAATGACAGAAACGGCCGAACGACATGTTCGGCCGGTTATCCCCCTTAGACGTACAGGCCGCTGGAAGCCGTCCACATCACCGATGACCAAGCGGACACAACATATGACAAGTGGACGACCACCAACTCAACCCGGACCCATGCCAAGTCATCCTGGGCCCACACAACTCAATCCCACGCATCAGAGGCCGGTCCAGGAGCACCACACAGCAGAGGCGGTGCTGGGGGGTGGGCCTGGGCTCCCAGCCCAGTTCGGCCGAACTGGGGGGTTCGCCCGAACCGCCCCCAGTTGCCAAACCGACTCCCAGCACTGCATCTTGGCCCTTGGTGCAGATGGCGGTGGATCCTGCGTTCGGCCGAACGCCAGGGTTCGGCCGAACCGACGTCCCCGGCCGAAATCCCAGGGGGTACCCCCCTGGTCCCTTGGTGGCTACTCCAGCCCCAACCGTCCTATGCAGCTATAAATAGGACCCCTTACCTCACTTGTAAACACACACCAAGCCAAGGAGCTCATTTCCACTTTCATTCTAGTAGAGTTAGGATAGTTTAGTTGGGAGTTAGAGTTGAGTCGATCTTTGCCTCGGAGGTTCCGGAGTCGTCTTCAGAAGCTCTGGTAATAGCTCTTGTATCTTTTACCTTTTCCTTTTGCAAGACTTTGAGTTATCAATATAGTTATCTTTATCACTTTGCCTTTGTCATTTATATCTTGCTTCTACTTTATCCTAGTTGCAAATATATCTTGTTTAGACTATAGTCAGTTATAGTTCTAGTGTTTGTAGTCTTGTTTAAGTCTTTGTCTTGGCTGGTTCTTCGATCTTGCTTGATACTGGAGGTGAATTGTCACCAAGAGTATTGACAAGGTTGCTTGCTCTTGCTAGCAGAGTAAGTAGTCGTTGCCTAGTGTAGGAGTGGTTCCTAGACTAGTCGGTGGCCTTAGTTTATTCCCGTCGCAACGGAGGTGGTAGCCGGGAGGTGGTGACAGCCCTCTCGGTCTTCGTAGCCCATCACGTTAGTTCCGGTCCGTAGGATCCCCCAGTTGGGAAATAGTGGCACCCCTTCTCATCCCTTTCTGTGTGTTCACCGGTTCCCTTGTCCCGATGCTAAGACATTAGAGTTATCCTAGATCTCCTAGTGCTAGCTCTGTAGCCGCTGTATCTCTAAGCTAGAGTGACATAGGTAGATAAAGTATCCAGGAGTCCTCTATCTCTTCTCGTTGTCCTCCCAGCTATCTATCTCTTCTCTCCCTTACCTAAGTATCCCTTGAGCTGTGTGTCCGGTATATCCACTCCTATCCAATACCGTTATCCCTTGTCTTGTCTAGTCGTGTACCCTTCTCTGATAGTCTCGAATACCTATTCACTAGTAATCTTGCCAAAGCCTCCCTGCGGAAATATAAATTACGATACCTCAGAATACTCCCCGGTGAAGTTCTACAGTGGTGATTCTGTGCGCTTGCAGAATATTTCTATATTTTACTAAGCCATAAGGAAAACCACTGAAACACTCCTTACCCGAGTACCAGGATTCTCAATTCTGATATTGGATCGTAAAAAGTGCCAACAGATGGCGCAGGCATGCCTGGAGACGGAGGACAAGATGGAGGTCCTCCGCTAAGGCTTGTGCGCTAAGATCAAGCGGCTCGCCAAGGCTACAGGACACTTGGACATTTACAATCCACCTACAGAATAATGTCCTGTAGCCGTTTCGATTAGATAGAGCACCATTAGTTTAGTTCATTAGTTTGTTTGATTTCATTCATTTATTTCCCTTATATTAATGTTTAGGGTGCTCTAATTTATTTTCCTTCCAATCACCTTTGTTTCCAATTCTTAGTTCATTGAATAAATAAAGTTAGAGTTGAATGAAAAAGAATGAAACTGTCACTCTGGTTGGTGCATTTGAGCCAACCGGAGAATGTCCTACTTAACAGAGAGATGCATGAATACAGGAACGACACGGGAACAAAGAGAGACGAGGACGTGTGCAGAGGTCAGTTCGGCCGAACCAGCCTTCCTTGCCCCCTTCGCGCACCTGTACACTGGTTTGCACTTCTAGTCCCTGTCCTCCTTTTCTATATTGACACGTTTCAAAAAACTTTAAATCATGTGCACTTGTCTCGATAAAACGAACCACTTGTTCATCTCAATATTCGGGATAATTTAAATTTTGAAAATATAAAATTATGTCCTATCCTTTCATCCTATCTACTACTTCCAATTACACATATGCTTGAGAGTTTATTCCTTAGAAACTTGTCATGGCTAGTATAATGTCTTATCGAATTTTGAGTTCCCAGAGATGATCATGTTGCACTAGGTCCATTGCAAGAAAATTTATCATCAGAGTGTAGTAGAAGTCCTCATGTTTTGGTGATACCCTGAAAAAAAGAGAAGAACAAAAATAAAGGACTCATGAAAGCCCAAATGAAAAAAACAAAGAAAGAGAAAAGAAATTCCCATAAAGGGAAGTGAAAAGAAAAGGGGTCACGAGGATGAGGACCGACATGAACTCTTCATCCTTAACTTGCAATTCAACCAAGGGCGATGATGAGAGCTACGGGAACCAATCTTTGACTTGACAGAAGTACATGACTTGACAAGATCACCACATGAGAGGCAAAGAGAAAATATAAAAAAGATTGAGTGAAAAGGAGTGACTCAAGAGAGCCGAGAGTATCAGGGGTGAAAGGACAAGGAACATTTATTTGAAAACTAGAAAAACCCCAAATGTAGGGTGATCAAGATGGTCTTGTTGTAAGAGCCATTCTGTTCATCACCTGCCCAAGTTCCAGGGAGTAGCCACTTCAAATTCACAGGTATGAAGAAAAGTTTGGAATATTCAATATGCAATTGTTCATGTCATGAAAGAACCCTTATCTTAGTTTTGCTCTTATTTTAATTTCTTTACTCGGGACGAGCAAAGATCTAAGTTTGGGGGAGCTTGTTGGTGGTCGTTATGGACCAATTTCTGACCTCCAACTGAGTATAAAATAAACACAAAGGAATCACACACCTTAGCTATAGGGTTTATTTCTAATCATTTCCACAAGTTTTGGTGTTTATCGATTCCAGGAGGCACATGACAAAAGTTGAGGCAAATAGCACATGGAGTAATGAGTTCGGCCAAATCCCGAGATTCAACCAAACTCCATCCTTGAACCCGGGACAAGCCATGACACGAAGACATGAAACTCAGCGGAATCTGGGGCTTGGATGGGCTGCTAGGGCTGCCATCGACACAAACCCAGAGAACCGGAGGCCTGAATCCAACCCGACAGAGCCTGGCAGTCCAGCGGAGGCCTCCAACTCAACCCATACCAAAGTGCGGACCTACAAACCACCTCAGGAGTTGGACCAGCACGTGATGGAAGTAGAGGCAGTGTAGCATTGGGCCAGGCCCAATTCGGCCGTATGCCAGGATTCGGCCGAATCCAAGAACCGCCTCAAAACCGACCCTGAGCAAAGATCCAGGCCGTAGGACTCATGGTCGGTGCACGTGGCAGTTCGGCCGAACTCCCTGGTTCGACCGAACCAGAGAATTCGGCCGAATGGCCAGGCACCGCCTCCCAGCTTGCTTGACCACTGCTCTACCTCAAGCTGACCTGGCCTGCTATAAATTGAGTGCCCCAGCACCTGCACAAGACACACAAGAAGAGAAGAGTCCACTAGCGAAGCGCTGCCACTCTTATACTTAGAAAATAGGGAGAGGGGAGAGGTGAGCACGCAAGAGAGGAGCTGGAGTGTCGGCCTCTCTTCTCCACATGTACCTCTACGGATGCGGATCTGCTTCGAGTAACATCCGGGTCATGTCTGGTAACTCTTGTATCTCTTTCTGATTAATTGAACATTCAGTTATACTTTTATATGCTTGTTCGTTCCTCGTTCACTGCTTAGTTGATTGGTATAATTGTATACTGGTTGCTTAGCTTTGGTGTCTATCTTTAGTATACGGGGTAGGTACTTGCCGACTAGTGTAAGCGCGGTGCTTAGACTTGAGGTTAGCTTGGATTGTCCCTAAGTTGGCACGAAGGTGGTAGTCAGTAGGTGGTGACAGCCCTATACGGCCTTCGTAATCCGTCACGGCTGACTCGGCCTGCAGGATCCCCAAACATGTAGGGTTGGTGATACCCCTTCTCATCCCTTTCTGTGTATCACCGGTTCTATGTCCCGACACAAGTATCTATCTGTAGTACCTGACTGGTTAGTTAATCAAGGGAGATACAGGTTCTAGATCTGTACCTTCTCTACCCTCATATCGCTTCTCTCTCTTCTTCTTTGTGTCATCCACTTCACCATACCATCCTTAGACAACTTAGTTTAGATTCGGTTCACTTCTCGTTCCCCGTGGAAATCAATACCTTGGAATACTCCAGGGTGAAAGCTACATCGGTATCCGTCCTCTTGCGGATTTATCTGTAGGCCGTAAGGAGTGCCAACAAAAGTGATAGATCAAGCGAAATTAAAGTCACAGTGCATCCTAATCAAGGCTTATTTGCAGAGCTTGGAAGGGTATGTATGTGGTGATACAATCTGAAACTTTTAAGCTATTGTAAGGTTAAGTAAAAATCCAACCAAGATACAAAGCCGAGTTGCTGAATTAAAAAAAAAGAAGAATTAGTAGATAACATTTAGCAACTCACACACAAGGATAAGAGACTTGTTGAAGCAAAAAGGATTGAGCTAAGGTGGAATTTAGAGGTAAGAGCTAAGATCAATGCTACACAAGTTAGAATGATATGCTAGACAATTGTTCCAAGATAACAGGATAGTAAGATGAATACTATCAAATTGAACCAAGAAACAATGCGGTGATCTCAACACTTGTTCTTTCTCTCTTCTTCTTCTTCTTCTTCTTCTTTTTATTTTTTTTTGCTACTGAGATCAACACACTAGAATGCTCACCAAGTTTTTCTTTTACTTAATGTAATTTTTAGATTAAACAAAGCACAAAGCTCATGAGCATCATCATGTATGTAGTCTTTATTTCAGCTGAGAAAAACTATGCTCATCTAGAACTGAAACATTCACGGATCTGAAACCATATCAAGATGACTGATTCACGAAATAATATCTGAAGACAAAAGATGCGTCTTGAAATAAGCTTTCCAACAAGTAAACTAACACAAAAAAATACTTCATATGTAAAAGTTATACTTGTTTTGGTGTACTGTGCTCAAACTTTAGATCTTACCGCGAAAATGTTTCATGATAAAAGTGGACTTGAACAAGAACACAAGAACGTGGGGGGAAAACATAGATCTTGATGGGGAACAAATGGGGGAAACAAATCAGAGGCGGAAAGTGAAGGAAAACACAAGGATTTAGCAACTAAGCTCGATCTATTGGACTAGAACTTAACTAAACTCACTAATATTTCAGATCGGGTTAGGGAAAGTAGAAATTTTGGTATTTTCAGTTTAGGGTAGTAAACAACAGGGGGATAAAGATCCTACTGAGGAAACCGTAGCTCTGAATACCAAGATGATGCGGGGGCTTGCCCGATCTTCTTGTGTAGGATCGTGGGGGATAACTTGACTCGTGCAACCTGACGAACCGATGGCACCAACGGCTGCTCGAACAGCCACATGTGACAAATGATTTCGCTCACCCACACGATTTGGTCGATGCCTTGTCTGAACCACGCAAAGGAAACACAAGAACAAATGGTAGAGAAAACTTCCAATCCTCAAGGGGGAAGCAATGGCACAACCCTAAGGATAAGAGCACTTGGCTTCTCTATTTTTCTGAGTTCAATTCGTGGTTCGGGTTTCCACCAGGCATACAAGTGCTACTTATACTAGGAACATCTCTCCTAGTTGGGCTGGAGCCTTCCACAAAGGCCCAATGAGACATGACGAGTTTCTAGAACAAAATCCGAACCAACCAGTTCGGATAGGAACCAGTTCGAACCAGTACGAACTGAACACTCCGAACAGTCTTCAGTAAATTTACCATAGTGCTTGGTACAAAGCTCCAAATCATGATCCGTCAGTTGCGTTGGAAAGTAGACTTCATGATGCTTCCAATGGTTTAAGATGCACATGGTGAATCTTCGTGGATTGATACAGTATTAACCATGAATCTTGAAGTCCGAATCTGGAACAACAACATACCCTCTTCTAGTTGCTTTTCTTTGTGTGCTGAGGGGCCAACTCATACATTGCATAATCTTCAAACCTGAGAACATGTAACATGCCACTATTAGGTAGTAAATAATTCTTACGGGTTGCATGTTCATAATCAGTAAGGAATGAGTTCACCTCATGTTGAAGTTGTTGCGCTCTTGTCCGAGTCAATGGCTGCTCGTAGGTGTAGTGGTGTCCTTGATGATCATGTTCATTATGAGAGAGGTCCTCATCATGTTCCCTCTCCTTTGTCCTCTACTGTCCCTCCCCTCTGGTTTCCCTAGCAACGCTATGACCTAATGGAGGGGATTTTTGTTTCTGGCGTCAGGACAGGAGATTTCCCTTGCAATCCGTGATTGGGTCCATTCTCTCCCTGAAGAAAGGTTCTGATCTCAATTGCTCATTACGCAAAGATTGCTACTACTACCTATGAATCTAGGACCCATTCGTGCTAATGAGTTGTAAAAAAATTCCTTTACATGCACACATCTCTTTGGTTGTTTTTTTGTCTATGAAATTTTTGATACTATGGGTTTGTTCACTTTGATGTAACAAAATGGATCATTAGATGAGCAAGGAATTCATGTCTTATTATTCTAAAGTTAGTCTAGACTTTGATTTAGTTTTAAGAAGTACGCTCTTAATTCTGAATTTGCTTTTTTCCTCTCAAAAGTATGTGGTGTTTGGTTATTGTTTCAACTATCTGCTTACTGAAAAGTGACTCAAGTTTCATGTATTGACAACTATCTGCATACTGAAAAGAGAATATATGTTTAGATTCTTTTGAGGTTAATTTAAAGTATGAGTTAATTATTTTGCATGTTATATTTGCAGTGCTGAAATTTATGTTTGTTTGCCGTATGAAATTTCTGTCACCTTTTACTTGATTTTGCGAAGTGCTGAACTGCTGATACAATATGATCTCGTTTTGCTTGTATGGCCCTGCCCAGATCTTCAAGTGTTTACATCATCAGGTGTACGTCGCCTAATCGGTTGGAACGGGGAACCAGTGTCGACACTGGCGCCCTTCAACAGCAGCTTGAATGGCTCAGTGCCAGTCAGGTAGATAGGTAGATGCCGTGCCAAGGTATTTAAAGTTTCTGTCACCATTAAATTTACGCAAATATCCAAGTCTTATCAGATATAGTGCCAGGGGGTGTTGGTCAAGTAGCTTAGGCCACAGCACACGTACTCCCTATGGACTGCCACATGTATTTGTATAATCAGAGAAGCTCCTGGGTCTAACCACAATAAATCTCATGAATTGCTTGCGTCTTCCTTAAATTGCCTGCACTAGCCTTTGTTTTATTTTGGGTGCAAGAAGATACTCTTTGTTTGCATCAGGATTCTCCCTAACCCTGCTCGCTGCTCTCGTTTTGATGCAGGTCCCCACCAGCTAATGCTGCTTCTGCTGCTGCAAGGAGAAGCCAAAGCCAGTTAGCCACCGCCATTTCTTTCTTTCTGTATTTTTTACCAGCAGTACCAGTATTTTTGCCTGTATTTTTCAGAAATGAGCCATATACACCAGCAGGACAAGTATTTTTCTGTAATTTATGGCATTTGATATGTACATAAATAGTTTTTTATGTACCCTTTTTAGATTGAGTACTAGATGCAGTAAGGAATAAATAGTGAGAAGAGATTGGTAGAGATCGAAGCAGGAACCAAGCAGAAGGCAAAGGACACTAGTTTTTTGTTCATCATAGATCTTTTTGTTACCTCTAATTATTGTCCATAGTTATTGTTTGGTGTGATTTGTACCAATACTCTAGTTCTATGTGTCTCTGGTGTGATTTTGAATTTGTCTGAAATATTGCCCGTGAAATCTTATGGGCTGATTTTTTATACGGGCTGATTTTTATATGGGTTGTATATTGCTCAAATAGCCTGTAAAACATGTGGGCTGAATTTGGCCCATTTTAGTGGCACAGTTTGGACTAAGCCCGTACACATCAATGCCATGTCAGCGTCCACTTTTCGCCCGATCAGCGGCCACGTTGTTGCCATGTTAGCAGCAACGTCATTGCCATGTCGGCGGCCACGTCATCCTATTTATCTACCTCATCATTATGTCAGCAGCCACATCATTGTCCATGTCATCTATGTGTGATGTGTCAATTGAATACGTGACGTTTATTTTCGTCATAAGTAATGGGCTCGGGCTGTGTTGCATGGGCTGGATCGTTTTTTATGACAATGTCGTATCGTCATGGATTGAGTTAATGTGTGACGTTTTTATTAATATCGTCATGAGGTTGATCTGTGACACTCAATACATGATAAATTTTGAGAACATCATAGGTACTGTTCTATGATGATTTTGTCATGATCTGTGATGAAATCTAACCGTCATAGATTAACAAATTTCTGGTAGTGTAAGCATCGACGACAAGCATACAAACAAATCAAAAATAGTACACCAATCAAAATAAAAGTTTTAAAAGAGCGCACTAAGGAATATGGTTCGATTCTATGGTCACGAGAGTGCAGGAATCACTAGGATCAAGATTAAAATGAAAAAGATATGAGGTAAATAGGAGTAAATCATTATTCTGCAGGAGCGATGAGAACATGATCCAATAATCCGCGAAAGAATTAATTATATGAAGCACTACGGGAAACCAGAGTTTGCCGAGTGCCTCGGGCACTCGGTAAAAGCCAAAAAACACTCGGCAAAGTCTTTGCCGAGTGTAGCACTCGGCAAAGAACACTCGGCAAAGAACACTCGGCAAAGAACACTCGGCAAATAGGGTGACGACAAATAGGGTGACGGCAAAGTCCATTTTGGCAACACTAGGCAAAGGGGCTTTGCCGAGTGTCATCTGTCGGACACTTGGCAAAGCTAGGCAAAAGCTTTGTCGAGTGCCAGGAAACAACACTCGGCGAACATTTTTCCAAAAAATAAAAAAAAACACCCCGCCGGCCACCCGCCCACCCCGCCTGGCCACCGCCCGTCTGCCGCCCACCCGGTCGCAACCCTGCCAGCCCCGGCTACCCAGCCGCCGGCCGAGCCGCCCCGTGCACAAGGCCGCCCGCGCGACCCGCCTCCCGCGCCGCTCGCTTGCCGCACGGCTCCCCGACGGCCGCCACGGGGCCTGGCCGCGTGACCCGCCTGGTGCGCCCCCAGCGCGCCGCGCCGCTAGCCCGCCACCCGGCTCCCCGGCAGCCCTGGCCGGCCGTGCGAGCCGCCTACTGCGCCGCGCCTCACCGGAGCAACGTCCTGCTTGGCCACGCCACCCCCCTCCCCCCTCCCCCCGCCGCCGTTGCCGTGAGGTGAGAGGGAGAAAGAGGTAGGATAAAGAGATAGGGGAGAGAGAAGGGGTTTTATATTTTGAAGGGGGAGGTGGATCGGGGTGAAAAATTTTGGACCAATAGCAAGCTACCATTTTGCAAGTTTGGATTGCTGATGTGGCAAAGTGTGTTTTCTCTATGTGCTTGTAATTAAATTTTGGATGGCTAACAATCTCAAATAAAAAAGTTATAAACTACAAACTTTTACATCTATTCGATACCTACATCTTTGATATAGAACATATTTACATCCGAGCTCAATTGAAAATTTTAAAAATTCAAGATTTCAAATTAAATACATTATAAGGATATTTTGAAGTAGTAAAAAATCTCAAATGAAAATATTGTCAACTACAAAGTTCTATATTTCATGGATATGTACAACTTTGATATATAACTTATTATCATTTGAGATAATTTTAAACTTTTAAAATTTCAAATTTCAAATTAGATAACTTATAATAATATTTTGTGTAATTAAACAATCTCAAATACAAAAGTTATCAACTACAAAGTTTTATATTTAGTTGAGGTGTACGACTTTTGTATAAAGTGTTTTTTCATATGAGATCATATAAAAAAGTTTGTATTCAAAAAATACATTCACTAACCCTCTCATATACAATCACACGTATACTTCTATGAGTTATTTCGATTTTGTAAATATTGTTATGAAAAAATGTGCGAAATCTTCTCAACTTTTTATCACAGCCTCTATGTGTGGTACCCCATCACATCAAGACAAATCTCATGATTTGTAGACTTAATTTGCTTTTTTAGACACCCATCTTTGCCGAGTGTCAAAGAAAAAACACTAGGCAAAGACTTCTCTTTGCCGAGTGTTTTTTCTTTGACACTCGGCAAATAATATGAATATAACTTTTCTACTCATTGTATTTCATTATTTGACTTATTCAAATAATTTCTTGACTCGGAAAAAGTTTTGAGGCTAAAAAAGGAAAAAAGACTTAACTCTTTACTGAGTGTCAAATATAGTACATTCGGCAAAGAGTTTCTTTGCGGAGTGTATTTTTTTGATACTCGGCAAATAAGTTCTTTGCCGACTGTTTCTTTTTGACACTCGACAAACAAGTTCTTTGCCGAGTGTATTTTGTTTGCCGAGTGTTTTATTTTTTGACACTTCTTGGCGAAGATGTTTTTTGCCGAGTGTCCGAAAAAATGCACTCGGCAAAGACCTAAGCACTCGGCAAACTCTGGGTTTTCCGTAGTGAAGCCAAGGATTGGATTTGTTGACATTACTGATTATTCTGGGGATTAAAGAGATAGCAAACGGCACATGATTTCTGAAGCAAGATTGAATATACGGGAGACCAATACAACAACTACCTCGAATTAATGTTTTGCTAAAGGAAAAGCTTGTTTACTGCATAGGCATGACGTTACCATGATATCATCACTTGCATGGCCGATGACTTGCTAGCTTCTGTACAGGAACGTGAGACAAGCATCTGGATCACTTCTTTTACTCAGCTTGCAACTTGCAAGGCAGATCAACAGATGGAGAAGGTCGGCAGGCCAGAGCATGGGCAGCTCTGTTGGTTTAACGGCAAGCAGAAGCAGCTAGGCACCAGGGCGGCGCCCATGATGTCACTGCTGGTGAATGATGACAACACAGGCTGCAGGGCTGACGATGCTACAGAACTTGAGGGTCTCGATTAAGCGGCAAAACTGAAAGATGATATAACGTAGAACAAAATGGTGTGCTCACCTACGATGGCCGGAACGTCCGATCGAACTTGACAACGACGATGGTGGGCGACGGCTACGGTTCAACCGCTTGGCGTGCTCGTCCTGCGGCAGCTCGGTTACAGCAACGATGACCTTGGGATGGTCTTCCAGATGGCACGGTCAACCACGGCCCTGGGATGACAATCGCTAGCGGCGTGTGGCGGCGTGCAGCATCAACTCGGCGATGGCGGCGCTCTAGCGTTAGGGCACAGGTGAGGGCATAGTGTGTTGCATAGTGGAAAAATATAGGAGGCGCTGGTCCCCTTTTCTTATATCTGCGCAGTCGACTCGTTGGCGTTGGGCTCGATTTGCCGAAGGCAGGAATCTGTTCCGATTCGAGTTCATGCTTGCCCCTATGCCAATAAGAAAGGAGAGCTGCTCACCCTAGGGCCCATGCTAGAAGCCATGCAAGGAGAGGAAAAAGAATTCTCGCTGGGCAACCAAGGAACAGCTGGGACGAGCTTATCAGGCCTTTCGTCCCAACCAAAAATAAAGATGAACAGAGGGCGCTGGGAAGACGACACGGGCAGCAGGACTTGGCCCAACAATAATCAAAATAGCAGGCCAAAAGAAAAATCACCAGGGATTAAAGGAAATAGATGTCCTATGAAACTCCCCTAAAAACATTATGACCTATGATTCATTAGATTTCTTTACAAAATAATTATTTTCTACAATTAAATGTTTTGTTTTCTATACAAATGTTGGAAAATTTTAGTAAAACTTGAAAATCATTGTATTTATTAGTATTATTTATTCACATCCCAAATTTAGAAAAAATTGGGGTGTGACACCGTCCGAGGTCCATATCCGGTTCTGCTAGATGAGCCATGTGAAGAATTTATATTTTGGCAGTGCCCGTACTTTTCATATATTGGTGGCTCCTTGTGCTTTCGTGCAACCGATAAATTGCGCCCTATAGGCTGAGGTCACAGAGTATTCTCCTCACGTTATAAGTTTCCACCGGATCTGCTTCTCTTGATTATTTTGCAGCCGTACAGTTTGCAATAAGCTCCATAGCTTTACAAATTTATGAAGGAGTCCTATTGTGAACCCAGGTTGGACTTGTAAGTCCCTTATCCATGCCTGCTCGTGGAGTGCTTGCCCCACCGTTTTGTTTTTGGATTTGGAAATTTTCAAAAGATTGGGGGGCAAGGTGATGAGGATATCACCGCCAATGATACAGCCACGCCATCTTCTTCTATCATCGCCGGTCCTATTACCCGTGCTCGTGCTAGACAACTTAATCATCCTGTGAGTTCACTCCTGAGTTCATGTTCATCATATTTAGACTGTGGAGACCCGTGCACTCTTTTTTTGCTTAGGAATCATGGAGAGGATCGAGAACGAAAAGGATTCGCACGGGCTGGATTCGGACGGCAGAAAAACTTCAACTTGTGACGGACGCCACGGTCTCATATGGACTCGGATTGGGGCATTCAAGTACTTCACGGAAAGCTTATCAAGTCTACCTTCCAACGGATCTGACCGCACATCCATATTTATTCGCAGTCGGCCAAAATCATCTATTTACTCCAAGATATTTTCTGCCCATGATGCTGCGTCATCTTATTTTGGCCCAATGGGTCGTGGTTCATGTAGAGTCCATTATGGACGCGTCCTAGGGTTGGAGCACGCCCCCAGCACCCCTGTGGTCATCCTCCCTTGTCTTATACCCCTTAGCCACTGCCAAGAATATTTGGGTTTTGTTTAGATCAAGTTTAGCCATTGCTACTTGCTTGTAAGCGCGCGTGCTGGTCCAGCCGCCCGTCTTCGAGTCTTCAGAACCCCACTTCGTTTATGATTGAGTTTGAGATTGAACACTTCATTCCCATCTAGTAATTTTAGTACTTGTTCGATACTTGTTCTTGCTAGTTCTTCGATTGCTTGCAGAACAGGACCGGGTGACGTGCTTCCACAAGATCACGGCATCCATAGGAGGTGATGTATCGGTTGCTAAGGCGCAGTCTTTGGAAGGCTGTAGTCGGGCCGTCAACGTCGTCTCCTCCAATCGAGTTATCCCCCACGCCTCTCATCGAAAGATCGGGCATAAACCCTAGCGGGTTCACATCACAAGGTCTTTAGGACAGCATTCGTGTATCCAACCGGAGTGCCAGAAGCTAGTTAGCTAGTTTTATGTCTGTTGCCTAACGTAATCATCGTGCAGGTCGTGAAGAGGATCTGTGTCATCACATGGGTGCCCAGCCCACAATACGTGAAAACCTTAGACTAGTAACGAGCGTGGATGGCCATTTGTAACGGGCATAGAACCCGTTACCCTTTTTGGGTTACTAATAACAGGTCAAAGGTAACGGGCGGTTTGCCCGTTATCTATAACATCATAAAGGTAACGGGTCGTTACCAATGACATCATAAGGTACCAATGACATCACAAGGGTAACGGGCCACACAGAGGCCTGTTACCAATGACATCATATGGGTAACGGGCTTCCATGTTGCCTGTTACCAATGTTGGATTCAAAAAAATAAAAATTTAAAATGTGTTATGTTGTTTTATGTTACATATATATATATGTACACGCATCAGTTTTTCCATCTTAGAAAAACAAATATTACACAAACAAAATAAATAGTGCCTTTTGATTTCTTGCCCTCTGCGACGAAACTTGCCACCACAACCTGATGACCAATCAAACACAGGAAGAGGTGCAAAGTGATCACCTATATAAAAATTACAGGACATAATTGTTAATCCAGCAATGCACAATTCAGATTTTTCAAGTTGGTGTAAAATTTATACTTTGTAAATTTATTTACTAGCCAAATAGTTAATTAAGATTCAAAAGGGGAGAAAAGTAGTAAAATCAAAGTGTAATGGATTGTGCCTGGAGACAGGTAACACGGATGCAGTGAAATAAGCATCATGCTGTTTAATTTTGGCTTATTTTTAATCTTTGCTTCCCTCTACAGAATGACCAGACAATTGAAAATCAGGCCATTCTTCCAGTGGTGAAGCAACAAACAGCAAAACAAAAAAAACATTTTTTATGTTGTTAAGCTATGGGGCTGCATGATGCGAGGATAAGAACGCGTCGATCAACGAGACCCAAGAAAGTGAAGGAGACCCAAGAAGTAGCTAAGTGCGGTCATTGGCTGACCGGAGTTCACGCCGGTGCCGGCTTGGGCCATCGATCCAAGCATCCCTGTGGCGAGCGACGGTGGATGCACCGGCGTTTTCACCGCGTTGGACCTCTGGGAGATGATCGCCGACAGAGCAGACGCGCCGTCTGGACGATTCTGGTCCGGCAACACCGACGTTTCTGACACGGACTGTGAAGACCTGGGAGATACCGAACCCTGGCTGTCCGCCCTGAAGACGTCTACATCTCCCCCAACTCCGATGGCGGCTCACCGTGAGCAGCCTCAGATTTCAAAGGCATCAAGGACTCATGGTTCCCCCGGCCCTGGGATTCGATGGCCATGGATGAAACCTTGGAGAGGTCCCCTGCCGAGACTGGTGAAGCGCTCATCTACGTTGGGGGATTTTTTTTTTATCGGTATGGAAACACCACAGCCGCTCCAGATCGCCGGAGATTTCCCTCGCCGATGGAGCTCACCCGGAAGAGCCGCGATCCGATCGGCACTGTCCGATTTCCTCGCGAAATTCAAACTCGTCCGGTCATCCTCGATGGATGAGTCAGGCCGGTGGGACCATTCATGGGCCAAGGCCGGCCCATTCAGGAGCGACTTGGATACGACGTCAGCTGAACTCTAGGGTTTGGCTCGGTACTGTCGCCGGCGACCGCAGGAGTTACGCAGAGGCGACCTTGGCAGGAGCTTCGGCGAGCATGGCGGCGCGGACCGGGCGGCAGGGAGGGGCCTTGCCCAACTCAACGCACGGGCGTGCGGTGGTCGGGGCTATGGCCGGCGCGATCGCGGCCGCGGCAGGCACCCGGATGCTGGCCGCCATGCTGGCGGTCGTGACGGTCAGGCCTTTCGCAGAGGCCGCGGCAGTACGAAGCGAGCCGGCACTGGTGCTGACAATCGCGGAGCTGGAGGTACTATGCAGGAGCTAGCTGCACGTGCCAACTCTCTGGGACATAATACTGCATCCAGCCAGGCAGGGCCTGGGAGCAGTTCTAAAAATCAAGAATAAAAGGATGAGAAGAAGAAACATGTTGTGGCTGAGTTGGATCTCCCGGCAGCCAACAAGAAAAAAGGTTTGCGCTGTAGCATTTGTTCTGATGATCATTTCACTAATCAATGCCCTCTACTCCGTGCCCCCAAGCCGCAAGCAACTTTCTGTGGTCTGGCGGGTGATGGTCTGGGATTTTTTCACGTACCAATTGAGGGGGTTACGAGTGCTCCACCGCCAGAGAAAATTGCAGCCACCGCTTTGATCCGGATTGTGGAGGGAGAAGTTTCAGCAGAGTTACTGAAGGCCGAATTAGCAAGGATCATTCCTATCAAATGGGATTGGGAAGTCCGTGTGCATGGCCCAAATGAATTCATTGTACCTTTCCCTAGTCCAGTGGAGTTGAAGACTCTGGTTGCAATTAAAAGGATACCGACAGATAACAATGAAGGTGTACTATTTTTTGAAGAGTAGACACAGGAGATCAAGCCCAAGCGGAAATTGCATCAAGTCTTGGTTTTGGTTTATGGAGTTCCCCATGAGATTCGTTCCTTCCTACCACTTTGGGCTATCGGCACTACTCTAGGTGCTACAGAAAAGGTGGATATGACTTATCTAAGGAAACATGGGGTGGTGTGTTTGTTGGTTAATGTTCTGGACGCTAATAAAATTCCAGAAGACACCGACATTGTGGTGAAGGGCTATATGTATCCAATTTATTTCAAAGTGGATGATATAGTGAGCATAGATGAGAAATTTTTTGATGATGATGACTTGCTAGATGATGAGTTTGGTCAAGAAGATCAAGAGATGGAGGATGCGAAGCTTCCAAAGGAAGGACCTCTGGATGAGTCTGGAAATAATAATACCAACAGTAATCAAGGGGATCAACAAAAGGCTCCATCATCAGCTGATCAACTAAGGATGGTGAATGAGGCGATAGATATTGCAGTTACTGGCCTACTTGACGAGATCAGTTTAAAGGTGGCTCTTGAAGAGGACGATATGGAACAGACTGGGGTGCTGGAATCAACTAATGCTACTGACATGGTAGTGCAGCCTGCCCTCAATGCAGAAGAGCACGAAGAAGGACAACAACCCTCTATAGACGCTGATGTGCTGGCTGATACAGGCGTGCCACCGTCTCTAGTGGCAGCGGCTGGTCAGCAGGTCAACCTGGGGCAAGCAACAGAGGAGCAGCAGCCCAGCCGGAAGGATGACACGGCCGGGCCATCTCGATCTCAAGCAGAGGGGCAGAGTCAGGAAACGCCGGGCGCATGCGTGCTGCAGGAGCTAGCTGTGGCAGCTGACCTAACTGAGGGGACAGAGCAGCCAGCTGTGGCAGTGGTGCTAGCTGAGCAACCAGCTGCGGCGGTGGGGCTCACTGAACAGCCAGCTGTGCCGATGGATTTTGCAGGGTCCCAGCTCCCTGCAAATATCAAGAAGGCACTGGAGTCTAACCCGGCAAAACCGGGGACCACATTAAGGCGCAGCAACAGATATTCGACGAAAGCTGACGATCACACCTTGTCGAAGACCGCGCGCATGGCAGCAGTCCGAAAGTTGGAGGTGCCAGGTAATTCCAAATCGTTCACTGCCTTTCCAGATTCCCGCATTTCTTCCAATATGAAAGCTATTGGTATTTCGCTTGGTAGAGATGATAATTTAGTTAGATCTTCCACCTTAGCTATTAAAAACATAGAAGTTGATAGGATGCCAGTGTCAACAAGGAAGAAAAAAGACATTAAAAAGGGAAATAAAGAAATGTTTTTTAACCATAACATCACAAATTCTAGTGATGATGAGAGGGAGGAAAGTTTCCAGTCGGCCCTCGACCACTGTGGTGGAGATACAAAAGAGGACCGACTAGATCAGGACTTGGATTATATTCTAAAAGATCTGAGTCCTGCTCCAAGAAAGAAAAAATCTAAATCTACCTCCATAACAAAAAAGGGAAACCCCCTAAAAACCAAAAACCCCTTCAAAGTTAAGTCTAAGATGAAAGCGATCTTTTGGAATAGCAGAGGTCTCGCAGACTTGGCTAAACATATATATATTTGTTGGAGCTGGTTAAAGAAGAGCAAATTAATCTGATAGCTCTTTCAGAAACGGTAGGGATAGTTTTACAGACCCGGTGCTGAAAAACCTGTGTGCGGGTAAAGATTTTATTTGGCATAGCATGGCCCCACATGGCAGATCAGGTGGTATCCTTTTGGGTGCTGATCTTAACATTTTTGACATAGGAGCCATTGATGAATGTGACTTCTATGTTAAATGCACCCTCAGAATTAAAGAGGATGATTTCAAGTTCAATTTTTACGTAGTATATGGCCCAGCTCAGGAAGAGAATAAAATGGCCTTCCTTGCTGAGATGGCCAACACTTGCTCTAAAAGTTCTCTTCCGTATATCATAGGAGGAGATTTCAACATTATGAGAAACCCAAATGAAAAGAGCACTAATAATTTTGATTTTAAATGGACAAACCTGTTTAACGATGTCATAGAATCTTTGGACCTTAAAGAGATTATCATGTCTGGTAGAATCTATACTTGGGCAGGTCCAGGAGATGATCCGACTTATCAGAAGCTCGATAGAATTCTCGTTAGAATTGATTGGGAGGAAAAATTCCCTATGGCGACGGTAGAAGCGAGAGATAGGAATATTTCGGATCATACCCTTCTTATCCTTAATTCTGGATCTTCCACTCATCGGAATGGTCAAGCACCCTTTAAATTTGAAAGAGGTTGGTTGTTGAGAGAAGGCTTTTTTGATATGGTTGCAGAGGTTTGGCGTTTAGAAAACCGGGGTACTTCACCCTTGGCTAGGTGGCAAAATAAAATCAGGCGCCTTACACAATACCTTAGAGGCTGGGCCAAAAATACTGCGGGGTCCTATAAGAAGGAAAAAAAGGCTCTTAAATTTGCTGGAAACACTGGATACTAAAGCAGAGACCAGTACCCTAACTGATAATGAGATAAATATGAAGCATTATCTAAAAGAGAGCCTTGTCACCCTCTTGAGGGAAGAGGAAAGTAAATGGTATGAAAGGGCTAAAGTGAATACTCTCCTTCAAGGTGATGTCAACACTCGTTTCTTTCATTTGATGGCAAATGGAGAACACCGAAAACAACACATCTTCAAATTAGAACAAGATGATGGGGTTATAGTTGGTGATTCTGAATTAAAGAAATATATCACTAATTATTATAAAATCTCTTTAGACAACCAGAAGAGACCGCTGTTACTTTGGTGGAATCTCAAACACATGATATTACCCAGGTGACAACTGAGGAAAATGATATCCTTACTTCACCTTTCACGGAGACAGAGGTGAGAGAGGCGATCTTCCAAATGGAACATAATAAAGCACTTGGACTAGATGGTTTCCCAGCTGAATTCTACCAGGTGTTTTGGGAGATTATAAAGAATGATCTTATGGCCCTTTTCACAGAATTTTATGAAGAGAGCCTTCAACTATATAGTCTTAACTTTGGAGTAATTTCTTTAATTCCAAAGGTCCAAGATGCCAAACAAATTCAACAATACAGACCCATTTGTGTCATAAATGTCAGCTTTAAGATCTTTAGAAAAGTTGGCATGAATAGACTAAACAAAGTAGAGGAAACAGTGTAAGCCCATCACAAACTTCTTTTATGCCTGGCAGGAATATCATGGAAGGAGTGGTTATATTACACGAAACCATCCATGAATTACACGCCCGAAAGACAGGTGGAGTCATTCTCTAAATAGTTTTCAAGAAGGCTTACGACAAAGTTAAATGGTCTTTCCATCAATAAACGCTTCGCATGAAGGTCTTCTCACCAAAATGGTGTAGATGGATTGAAGGAATGGTCACAGGTGGAAGTGTTGGTGTCAAGGTAAATGATGACATAGGACGCTTCTTCCAAACAAAAAGGGGCTTGCGCCAAGGTGATCCTATGTCTCCAATTCTTTTTAATATTGTTGCAGACATGTTGGCATTGCTCATTAAACGTGCCAAAGAGGATGGCCAGATCAGGGGAATTTTACAGCATCTCTTAGATGATGGTCGGTCTATCTTGCAATATGCGGATGACACCATCATCTTTATTGATCATGACTTGGATCAAGCCAGAAACATGAAACTTCTACTCACATTTTTTTAGCAACTCTCCGGATTGAAAATCAATTTCCATAAAAGCGAAATTTTCTGTTACGGAAGAGCAAAAGAGTTTGAAAATGATTATATCGAACTCTTCGGTTGTGATGTGGGTAAATATGCCTTTAGATACATGGGAATTCCCATGCACCATAGACAACTCTTAAACGCAGATTGGAAAAAAAGTAGAGGATCGTTTCGAAAGGAAACTATCTTGCTGGAAGGCTAATCACTTATCCTCTGGGGGCAGATTAATTCTCCTAAATTCAGTGCTTAGTAGCCTACCTATGTTTATGATGTCTTTCTTTGAAATACCAAAAGGAGTTCTTAAAAAACTTGATTATTATAGATCAAGATTTTACTAGCAAGGCAGCTCTAATAAAAAGAAATATCGTCTTGCCCGCTGGGAAATATTGTGTCGACCCAAGGATCAAGGGGGGCTCGGGATCCTTAACCTCGCACTACAAAATAAGTGTTTATTAAGTAAATGGATTTTTAGTTTACTTAATACTGATGGCACTTGGCAAACAATGCTTCGAAACAAATACCTAAGCTCCAAGACTCTTTCACAAGTTCAAGCCAAACCTTATGACTCTCATTTTTGGAGAGGACTCATGAAAATTAAGGAAGAGGTCTTGAGTTGTGGGTCCTTCAAGATTAAAAATGTAGGAAATACGAGGTTTTGGGAAGATACTTGGATAGGTCAACAACCGCCAAAGGAGCAGTATACGTCTCTATATAATGTTGTTCGTCAACCACATAGCACAGTGGCTAATGACATGCAAACCACGCCTCTTAATATTTCTTTTAGGAGGTCGTTAGTGGGTGATAAACAAAGAGACTGGCTGTAACTTGTAGCTAGATTAACTATTATCAACTTGAGAACGGGTACAGACCAGTTCTACTGGAATCTAACTATGAGTGGAATTTTTACAGTACGCTCTATGTATGTGCACTTGTTAGATCAACATCCCCCTTCCGACATAGTTTGATTTGGAAACTAAAAATTCCTCTCAAAGTAAAGATCTTCCTATGGTACCTTTTAAAAGGGGTGATTCTCACAAAGGATAATCTAGCTAGGAGAAATTGGAAAGGAAGTCAAAAATGTTGTTTGTGTAATTCTAATGAGACGATTAGACATCTTTTTTTTATTGCCACCATGCCAGGATGATATGGCAAATTGTCCATCTAGCTACTGGCTTACCCCCTCAAATTTCTATTTTCCATATGATAGGGAATTGGTTATTGGCTTTTAATAAAAATGAAAGGCACTTGATTTTGGTGGGTTGTGCTGCCTTATGTTGGTCTATCTGGTGATGCAGGAATGATATTGTCACACCCCAAATTTTCTAAATTTGGGATGTGAATAAATAATATAAATAAATACAATGATTTTCTCTCATTTATAAAATTTTCCAAGGTTTAAATAATTAACAGGGAATGTAATATATATATAATATAAATATATGTATTCTAATTTCAAAACAACATATGTTTATAACACCCTAAAATTTATCACAATTAAATTGTAGCAACCCTATGAATTTTCTAGGATTTATGAAGGCTTAAATAATTTTTCTAAGAATTAATTGGAGTTTCTAGCCTTTTTATCAATTTAAATATCACATTAAATAATTATTTTAGTCAAAATAAGTTTCTGTTGCATTCATGCTGTTGCATATAATTTTTGGTTGCTAGTAAGTCAAGTTGGAATTTAAATTTGGTTTAAATTCTAATTTGATTTGCTTTTGTTTGAGTTTTAGAAAAGTTAAAAATATCTGAGTTCAGTTTCAGCCCCTGAACTTTCGTTTAGGTTCGGTTTTGCTCCTTGTACTTCGGCCCAGTTTGTTTTCTCTCCCCTCTCTCTCTTTCATCGCTTCCGGCCCAATGTGCAGCGCCGGCCCGTTTTTCTTTTCTCCGGCCCATTCCTCCAACTTCCGGCCCAGCGCGGCCCGTCCTGATCCACCGTCGCCGCTCTCTCTCTCGTGCCACTGACCGGTGGGTCCACCCTGACAGGCCCTTCTTCTTCCCATCCGAGCCGGATTCTCCACCAAGTTCCGAGCGCCGCCACCTTCATCTCCGACTCCAAGCCGCGCACGCCTGCTCAATCTCCGGCCTACTTAAGCGCGCATCGGCCGCCGCAATATTTCCCATCGAAAACCAATCTAGTCGAGCTGCCCGAGCCTCTCGCGCCGCCGCTAGTGCCGAACTTGAGCCATCGCCGTCGAATGCCGCCCTCGCCGATGATCTCTCGTCCAGAACCCGTGGAGAAGCTTCGGCAGGAGGTAACGAAGTTTCGTTGTTCGAATTTGTGCTCCAATTTTGGGTCAATCGCGCTAACGGCGTTCGTCGTCGTTCCCCATTGCCGCCGCCCGCCATTGCCGTCGATTCGTCGCCGTCGTTGCTCGAGGTGGGAGACCAAGACCGCCAGGAGCTTTCACTCGTCCTTGCGCTTTGATTCCGTCACGTCTCGTCGTGTTCGGCCGCCGAAGTCGTTGTTCCGAGTGAACCCGAGCTCCGCCGCCGCCTCCTCTCGTCGCCGGCCACCGTCGTCGTTCTTCTCTCGTCATGAACACCCGCAGTAAGTTCGCAATGTCTCCCTCTCTCTTTCCGTGCATGTCTCGTCGACGTTCGTGCACCGTAGCGCCGGATCCGTACTCAACCGAAGCTCCGCCGCCGCCAATGGCGCCGCCGTCTTGCTCCGTCATCGGTGCGGGTTCCGAGCTGTCTATATCACTTTGGTTGTGCTCGTATTTGCCTCGTGATTCCGTAGGACCAAGTTTCGCCCCAAACCGAGCCGTGTAGCGGATTTCTGATGTGCTCCGGCGAAGCGCCGTCGCGGCAGCGCAGCGCCGCCGTCCTCGCCGGCGAGCCCGTCCCAGATTCAATCCCGGCCATCAAATTAAGATCCAACGGTCCATAACTGATCTGACCCGAGTCAATTCAAAGGATACCGGTCAACTCAGGCGATTTTGCATAAGAGTCCTTCAGGAATTTGGAAATTAACCCGCAGTCCAAATTAAATTAAAAATAATTACGAATAGGTCCTTTTTCTTTTATTTTAGCCCCTGGAACTTTTAAAACTTTGCCAACAAGTCCCTAGACCTTAGAAAAATCATATCTTTCACGTTTTAACTCCGTTTTAATCCGTTCTTGTTGCGTTAGCTTCATATCAACTCAAACCACGTGTTAGTACTATTATTTACCATGACAAATATTTCTGAATTTTATTTAACATTAATTTAATTAAAGGCTATTTTAATGTGTCTTTCTAAATTAAAATATAATTAAGGTTTAAACCCGGTTTTCATGTCAACTATGAATTTGATTAATATTATTCAATGAGTTTTAAAAATAAAAGTTAATAGGTTACAAATATTTTTGTTTCATAAATAATATTAATATGATTAATGTTTTATGATAACTAGCTTTTCTAATTTAAAAGCAAATTAGAATTAAACTTCGGTTTTATAAAATAAATATTAATCTGATTAATATCAATAAAAATATGTTTTAATAATAATATGACTAGTTCAACTCGAAATATAAAGTTATTCGATAGTTGCTCTCACATGTTTTATTTCAAATTAATATTTAAATTGGTATAATTTATACATAAACAATTATAAATAAAATGTGATTAGGTTTTACTTGGTTTTATAAATCCAAATATGATTGAACGAACTAAATTAATATTTAATTATCGATTTATCTAATTAAAATTAATTAAGCAATTAGTTGAGAGTATCAATTCCCGGTGGTTGTATCTTTTTCAACCGTTGCTCCGTTTTCAACGATTCTTGCGCTCACGTGACCTTAGTAACGAGCCCTATCCGTTAGTACGCTCTTTTAAAGCTTTTTCTTTTGAATTGGTGTATTGTTCTTAGTTGTACTTGTTTGTTTGCTTGTATAGTTTTATGCTTGCATGCTTGTGTTCGATGATTGCTACGAGTAGACGGAACGTTGTTCAACTGAAGAAGACTTTTGAAGATATTTTGAGCAGCTACACTTTGGAGAAAGGCAAGTGTCCCTAACCATCCTTCTACCTATGCTTTATTTATAATATCAAGATGTTTTAATCGGAACATGGAGAACCACCCAGGAAAACAGTGCAACCATAAGTACTATATGGCTCTGGTCTTGGCTAATTAATTAGAGACTTTGGTGGATGGTAATCTTACCCGAAAGGGGCAAGAGGTGCGGCGAGTTGACAGGGTATAGCTCGGTCCTCTTGAGCTGTGGGCTTTGGTAAGAGACAGACCTCATTAGGGAGGGTTATACTTTGCTTCGGAACCGGAAACCTTAGCGGGTTACTATTTACTAAGGAATCTTTGTAAAGGCCTCGTAGCGTCCCTATGCGGTCACACCTCGGTAGTGTGATTTAAGAGGATTGGCCCCCTCGGCATGGTTGGGTTTAAAGTTCTTTTGAACTTTTACGCGGCTTATGGTGAAAGTGCACAACCTCTGCAGAGTGTAAAACTGTTATAACAGCCGTGCTCACGGTTAAGAGCGGCCTGGATCCTCACATGAGTAATATACTTAAACATGATATTAAATTGATCTCTGG
This sequence comes from Echinochloa phyllopogon, assembly GCA_033239725.1. NCBI lineage: Eukaryota > Viridiplantae > Streptophyta > Magnoliopsida > Poales > Poaceae > Echinochloa > Echinochloa phyllopogon. The sequence continues at coordinate 7,497,263 of BTCW01000016.1, read as the reverse complement.
TTATTTCTTGTGGCCTTGTTGAGTACCAACCATAAGTGTACTCATCCTTGCTAACCGCTGCTCAGAAGAAGAACTTGTATGAAGCTGTTTGAAGATGGTGCTCAGTTCTAGGTGTACGCAACCCCCAGTCGACTGCCTGTGAAGTTTGGAGCCTTCGTTTCCAGGATACGCTGTATACTCTGATCGACTCGTAAGTCATTTATATAGTTTATTATACGTGATACTTTATCTGTTATTCACATTCTGGCTTACTGTATGTGTGAAACTTGATCCTGGCACACATACAGTGTGCACTCGGTTTGTTTTCTAAAACCGGGTGTGACAGATATTATCTTTTACAACACCAGATACACTTCATTTTTGCAGGCTATTTTCAGGGGAGCGTACTGGCTACGCTTTTGGGCGCAGCTGCAGCGTGAAGACCGGACGAAGGAGGTCTTCAAGACTACTAGTATTTCTTTGGAGACCATTGCACTAGAGATGGCAAATCAGGGTTGGAAACTTAATATTTGAATTGGATACGTTCCGCCGCTTTCGTCTTTTTCCCCTTTGATTAACAGTGGTGATAGCTGATTCTGTAATAATTGAAGGCTGTGTACCTTTTGTAGAGGCCGGAATAAATATTCCATTTCCAAAAAAATGTCATTAAGCTACGCTATCTAAGAAGTGTCTATAATTCAAGGTGTAACAGAAACTCGTGTAGTCTCTTCAGTTCAGGTCTGGAGAGTTCAGTCCATATACCTTAGAACAATGATGTACATTTTTTATCAGAACAATCATGCATGTATGGAACTGAGTAAGGCAACCTTACCTTGAAGGAGGAAGACAGTATTATAGGAGCAGTACCTTCCAAAGATTAATTTCTCTGAGGTAAGAAAAGTGGTGGCACTCTTTCTCAGTGGAGATCTTGGGACTTGGCCTTCTCTTCCTGTATGCAAGTTACATGTCCCCATTAATAATTTTCTCAAAGGATGACATTGTGGAAGCTACAATGTTGCAAGAAGTGATATTGTAGCACTTTCATTCACAGAGCAATCAATTTTGAAATATTAACAAAATTCTTTGCAGGGTAATAGTTTGAATCTTTATCCATTCAACACATCTGCAACAATGAAGCAGACATAATCCTAATAGACAATATATCTGAACAATATCACATCACGTTGGAGGCAGCAGAAGTATATACACTCTAACCATGAAACTTCATAGATTCGAGATTTATTAACATCCACTCGGAGCTTAATTGCTTGAGTATGCTTACTGATGAGACGGCAGCGAGGTAAGACTGCAGTATGATGCTCCTAGACCATATGTCCCCCTTTATTAAGCAACATTTAAACTAGAAAATGATATATTATTTAGTAACTGTAGTTGATCACTAAATGGCATGTGAACTCATTATAATAAAGTATAGAAAAGTTAGGTTACCAGTTTAGATATCAGATTTCAAGAAAGTCGGCAAAGATAAGCACTTAAATTGGTTTTTGACAATTGAAAGTGCATCTAGTAATTTAATCGATTTTGGTGATTAATAATAATAGAAATTTGGATATAATGCTTTGAATGAAATGTGCAGGAATGAAACAAAAAGAAATGTGAAATGAAGGTGTCCAATTCTTATATCTATGGTGGTGAATGCTATTGAAGGATTTAAAATTCATTTTTGGTTTGAATTTGAGTCTAGGAACACCGTACTATCAAGAGGGACAGGTAATCATGAAATCATGTGACTTTGATGCTTAAATAACATCCTCAAACCTATCCCTAAGATCCTTGTACACAAACACATATACATCTAGCTTTTGCAGCTCTGCTGCCAGAAATTTCTAACCCGATAAACACCGTACATCTCCGAGCCATTGAACGTGTTGACATTCCACCGGAAATTTCCGGTAATTGTTGGATTTCTCTGACCAATGCGACGGAAATTTCCTGTGATCTTCGTCCGAAATTTCCAGTATTACTCGCCCCAACGGTCACATTTATGAGGGAGCTATATATACCCACTCCCACTCTACATACTGGCCTCTCTTGGCACTCTTGATGAACCCTAACCTCTCTCAAACACTCTAGAGCTCTCCCAACACCCCCTGCTTCGATTTCCAAGTGTGTGGTGCTATGTTGGTGAGAGATTCGAGCAAAGTGATTCAAGTTTCATCCTCTCCCTCTCTTGAGCATCAAGTTCGTGGACTTCGGTGATCTTGTTTGTTACTCTTGGGGATTCATCCCCTAGACGGTAAGGTGTCACCGAGAGCATCCAAGCCGAGCTTGTGGATTTGCCTCGGAAGTTTGTATCACCCCATCCTCCGTGGATTTGTTAGTAAGTACGCTTAGCTCATTTGTGGTGACTAAGTGGAGGAAAGTGGCTTGGAGTGTATAAGCCCACCTTTCGTAGGCCCTCGACAGAGACGTAACCTCCTGTGTGGAGGTGGACTTTAGGTTAAATCTTGTGTCTCCGTTGTTATTTGTGTTCTTTGTGTTCTTCGAGTTCATATAGTTTTTGCTAGCAACTTCTATATTTCGTCTCGATCTATTTATCTGAGAAGTTCTTGCTGCAGGTGAAGGTACCATAGGGCTGCTGACATCTAGAACAACATATTGTTTCATATAGATTGTTGTTGTTGCTTGTATTTATCTTGTGATTCATCATTCTCGCTTGTCACCGGAAATCTTAGGTAGTAGGCGGAAAAATCCGGTAATTTGACGGATATTCCGGCATATCTAAAAAATTTGTCTAGTTTGTTGTGATAATTTTATGTTCGCCTATTCACCCCCCCCCCTCTAGGCCTAGTGTTGATTCGTTCAATTGGTATCAGAGCCTAATCCCTTGATTAAGGCTTAACTACTAAGGGAAAATAACACTATGGCATCTCCGAGGGAAGACTCCGGTGTCGGTGCTTCCACAACTAAGGAGGTGTAACAACCCTAAAATACCCTTAGGATTTGTTGAGTGCAAAAATGTGAATTTAAAAATTTTTGGTGAATTTTTGTGCAAGTCAACAAACATATAAGAGTGTCTTCTATTTGCTCCCTAAATTCCTAGGCAATTTAAATTTGAAATTTAAAATCAATTTGAAGTGCTAAGGATGAGATAGTGTGATTTTGAGTCATTTGGATTTATTTGGAATTTTGGTTGGTTTGAATTCAAATTCTAGATTTGAATTCAAACTCTAATTGACCAAACTAATTGTCAACCATTCTAACAGTTCGTGGGCCAAATCCTGAAACCAAAGTCCATCTAACACCCCTTAACTCTTTTCCGCGAGCCAACCGACCAGCCGGCCCGCTCGGCCTTTCAGCCCAGCTGCGGCCCATCCTTTTCCCCCGCCGCGTCGACTCCGCGTCGTCTCTCTCTCTCTGACGCGTGGGACCCGCCTGTCAGTCGTCTCTCCCTCCCCGCGTCATCGTCCTCCTCACGCCGCTCTCTCTCTCCCGAGCGCGCCGCCCGTGAGCCCAACCACCCGACCGACCCCATCGCCCCCTGTGCGGCCCGACGCGATCGCGCCGCGTGTCCGCAACCGCCTGGCCATCCCCATCTCGCCGTCCATGCCACGAAACCCTAGCCGACGCCCTATAAAACCCCCCGCCGGCCTTCTTCTTCCCCAAGCCGCGCCGCCCCTTTGGGGTTCCATCCCGATCCAATTCGTGAGCGGAGAGGAGAGGGGGAAGGGTGGGGAAGGTTGTGGAGCAGCCGGAGCAAGGAGAGGAGGAGCCCATCGTCTTCCCCGCGTCGCCGCCGAGAACCGGAGCGCCGCCGCTCGTGGAGCCGTCAACCCCGAGCTGGACCAGGGACGGGAGGAGGAGCACGAGGACCGCCAGACCGCGTCGAGCCTCCCCCGAGCTGCAGCGTACCTCGACGTGCCCCCTAGGTGAGCCAACCACGGAGCTCCCCCTTTTTCTTTTCTGTTTCCGGTGAGTTCCGCCGCCGTCGCCGTGCCAGCCCCATGGGACCCGACCTTCGAGTCGTGGCCGACGTCTTCTGCAGGTTCCCGTCGCCGCTGACCCCGCTGCAACCCGCCGTCACCTTTTACCCGCAGCCGAGGCCCGCCGCGGCCGAGCTCTACTCGCCGCGCGCGCGAACGCCGAGGCCGTGCCGCGGCCGTGGGCGACCACGTGCCCGCGCACGAGCACCTAGCCGAGCCCCAGCAGTCGCTGGAGGCCTCGAGCGCGCAAGCCGCACCCTCTTTAACCCGAATCGTGCGCCGTTGCACTTGAACCCCGTGTCGCCGTCGTAGCTCGCCGGCGTCCATGGCCGCACCGCCACTGCTCGCGTCGGAGGCACCCCTAGCCACCCAATCGTCCAGTCACTTTCGGCCCATTTTCAGCCCAGCCATCGTTTATTCTTTTTCCTTTTTCTTTTAACCGCGTTGACGCATGGGGCCCACATGTCATACTCTGCGAGTCATTTACACATGGGACCCACTGACCAGAGCTGACCCGCTGACCGTTGACCAGTCAACACTGACGTTAGTAGGGCCCACTGCTAATTTCTGTCTGTTTTCTTTTTCGAAAATTATTTATTATTTTCAGAAAATGATTTAAACTCCAAAAATTAATAATAAATCAACCGTAGCTCAGAAAAATATGAAACCAGTTTCTATATTTTTCTAAAATCATGATCTACGCGTTAGTGTAGAGTTTGGTATTATTTGGGTCTTCTTTCATCGCTGTCTTAGTGTTTCTTTGCCAGTAGTTGCGTCTTATTTTATTTACCGCAACCCTAGGAGCTCCGGAGAGTCAGGAGGAGCCGGACCACTATGACAACTGCTTTGACGAGGACGAAGACCTTTGCCCAGGTTCACGCCCGACCATTCTCTGAAATACCTATTAGACATGCAAACTAGTATGCTAGCGCTTTACTTTACTCGCATGCTAAACCTGCACTGCCTTTGTTATTATCCTGTTACCTTGCTACCTACTACTCACTTTATGATATATGCTATGCTATGCATGTGTTGGGATGGTTGTGATTGATCCTCTTGGCATGAGTTGTGGGTGGTTTGAGAGGAGTAGTGTAGCTAGGCGGTGTAAGCGAGTAATAATAACTCGATCGTTGATCGAGGTGCTGAGGGGCTGCACTCGGGCAGTCCCTATGGGGTACATGTTGCGGGTACATGGTTTCTTGGGGATTGGTACCCGAGGGGGTACTTGAGGAGTTTGGGCGGCAATACCTGTTATGGGTGCCGATTGCGGACCGTTGCGGCGAATCGCTTGTGACGCAGATACTCACTTTACCGATAATTAAGGACCGAGTCGTGCCCCCACTTTGGACTTGGGAAATACCGTGCTCACCATCTACCCATTATGGGGAGGGTTCCAGCAAGCCTACTCTAGTGCGGCGCCGAGACTGTAGGAGAATCGAGCTTGATATGTGTAGGGGGATTCGTTGCGGCGTAATCTCCCTGATTTACCACGGCCCCCGACTGGCCCCGGTGGGAAGGTTTCACGACCCTGGGGCAGATGTTAGATCGGATGTTTCCCTTGCCCAGGGAGACAGGATTGGCGCCGCTACTGTTTAGGGTCTTTGCTGTGGGCTGTGTCTCAGGTTGGTTGCGGACTAGCCTTGCAGCCCGGATGGATTCCTGGAGTGCCACCTCTGCAGAGTGTAAACTATACGTATAGACGTGTCCACGGTTACGGACGACCCATTTCTGAGAAGCCCCGGCTAGCATGGGAAACTGCTTTCTTACCTCATCCTTGATTCGGGTTATGAGAGATTGGTCCAGCTGAGGCTGTTGAGACAAGGTGGGGAGGGAGCTCACCGAGTCGACTAGTGAGTGAAAGGTGTTGTTGGATGATGTTTTGCGGGAACCTGATGTGGCAGGACGGGCCCGATGGGAAAATGTGAGGCTGATGGTTGGATTTGGGGAGTGGATGTGTGTATGTGAGCAGGAGTTGGTGATGAGATGAATTTGGGTTATTGCTGCTGCTTGCATAAGAAAACCCGGGCTCAAACCTTGATTATTTTCTAAACCCTAGAATAGACCACTTTTAAGCTTGCATCATATTATGGTTGGTGACGTGGACCTGTCCCATTTCCTTGGGGACAGACTTTGGGTTCTCAGGTGAAGACCCCGACCACGAGTTCAACCAGGACGGGTGGTACGACTGAAGGGTGTGCGCTACGCTCAAGGATGCCTGTGGAGGAGTGGACCCTGTTGTTCTAGCTACCGCTGCGTAGATGTTTCTTATTGTCAATTTAGCCCAGAGGGCTTGTACCAGACGCTTTGTTTTTTTATATATGTCATGTAATGAATCTTTTATCGCTGTATGGATGTGATATTCGACTGAGATGAGTTCTGTACGAGATAGCTGCTATTCCTGGGACTATCTCAAGGGTACAGGGAGTCGGGTTCTCGTCGGTGAGAATCCGGTTCGTCACAGGAGGATCATCTAATCATTATCGACACAAGCTCAAGCGATGATGATCCCGCTATAAGCGATGTTGATGAGAGCTTGAATGAAGAAGAAAAGAAGAAAAAGAGAAAAGAGAAGATGAAGAAGAAAATTCAAGAGAAGGCCGAGAGAAAGGCTCAAAAGCTTCTCAAGAAGAAACTAAAGGAGAAAGAAGTGTTGGATGGGCTTCACTCGGTGTCTCATAAATATGAGACCTCTTTGTCTAACAAATCTCTTGATCCTAACAATCTCAACTTCTCATCGGTTCCTATGGGCAAAGTACCCAAATTCAATGGGGTTGACTATGCTCGTTGGAGTGTCGACGATTTATGTTGAGCGCGTCTGCTAGGGGATACCCTAGGAAGTAGATTTGTGGGTCTCGCTGAGTTCTAGGAACAATAGTGCATGAACAACACAAAGATTTAGACAGGTTCGGGCCGCGAGTAGCGTAATACCCTACGTCCTGTGTGCTTGATTGTATTGCACGTGGGTTGAGTTGAATGGTCTCTGCCGAGCTAGGGACCCCTGCCCTCCTTTATATATCCCAGGGGGCAGGGTTACATGGTAAGTTTCCTAGTCGGTTACAATATGCGAGTCCTAGTTTGATTACATGAGTAGTTCTACTAGGACTCGGTCTTCTATCTTGAGGGTACCCGGGGATGTATATCCCACAAGCCCCCGAGCATCTTGCACCTTTGCTTCAAGTCTTGAATCTGCTTTAACATGTTCGATTAGTTGGAGCTAAGTCCAAGATGCTCAAGCCTTCTCTGTAGAGTAGTTTACATTGGAGTGCATCTTTAGATGCACCCAATGGGTGTAGCCCCCGAGCCTCCGACTACTTTTTAAGTAATCAGAGGTTCAAAAGTAGTCTTCTATCTTCACCTTGATTAGTTCAATGGCATGCACCGAGTAGGTGCACCCATTGGGTATAGCCCCTGAGCTTCGAGTGGTTTTGTTATATATGTCATGTAATGAATCTTTTATCGCTGTATGGATGTGATATTCGGCTGAGATGAGTTCTGTACGAGATAGCTGCTATTCCTGGGACTATCTCAAGGGTACAGGGAGTCGGGTTCTCGTCGGTGAGAATCTGGTTTGTCACAGGAGGATCATCTAATCATTATCGATACAAGCTCAAGCGATGATGATCCCGCTATAAGCGATGTTGATGAGAGCTTGTATGAAGAAGAAAAGAAGAAAAAGAGAAAAGAGAAGATGAAGAAGAAAATTCAAGAGAAGGCCGAGAGAAAGGCTCAAAAGCTTCTCAAGAAGAAACTAAAGGAGAAAGAAGTGTTGGATGGGCTTCACTCGGTGTCTCATAAATATGAGACCTCTTTGTCTAACAAATCTCTTGATCCTAACAATCTCAACTTCTCATCGGTTCCTATGGGCAAAGTACCCAAATTCAATGGGGTTGACTATGCTCGTTGGAGTGTCGACGATTTATGTTGAGCGCGTCTGCTAGGGGATACCCCAGGAAGTAGATTTGTGGGTCTCGCTGAGTTCTAGGAACAATAGTGCATGAACAACACAAAGATTTAGACAGGTTCGGGCCGCGAGTAGAGTAATACCCTACGTCCTGTGTGCTTGATTGTATTGCACGTGGGTTGAGTTGTATGGTCTCTGCCGAGCTAGGGACCCCTGCCCTCCTTTATATATCCCAGGGGGCAGGGTTACATGGTAAGTTTCCTAGTCGGTTACAATATGCGTGTCCTAGTTTGATTACATGAGTAGTTCTACTAGGACTCGGTCTTCTATCTTGAGGGTACCCGGGGATGTATATCCCACAAGCCCCCGAGCATCTTGCACCTTTGCTTCAAGTCTTGCATCTGCTTTAACATGTTCGAGTAGTTGGAGCTAAGTCCAAGATGCTCAAGCCTTCTCTGTAGAGTAGTTTACATTGGAGTGCATCTTTAGATGCACCCAATGGGTGTAGCCCCCGAGCCTCCGACTACTTTTTAAGTAATCAGAGGTTCAAAAGTAGTCTTCTATCTTCACCTTGATTAGTTCAATGGCATGCACCGAGTAGGTGCACCCATTGGGTATAGCCCCTGAGCTTCGAGTGGTTTTGTTAAAACTAGTCGAAGATCTTGAATGGATCAACAATAGGCACAAAAAATGTGTACCCCTTGAGTGTAGCCCCTGAGCCTTGAAACGAATGGTTTACATTCGGTCCAAGGGTCAAGAACATAGTCTTCGAGTTGTTGTAATATGCAAGCACTGACTAGTTTAAAGTACTCGGCTGGCATTGTAAGGCCGCGCCGTTTGAGTACCGACTAGCTCTAGTACTTGTCTTCGTGTCTTGGCTTTTACTATGCAGCCCCCAAGCTTCAAGCGACTGGTTGAAGTACTCTGCATGTGAGCACCGACTAGTAAAAGTACTCAAGTGGCTCCGTGGTCGTGTTATGAATATTCAACCGGTAACCCTACAATTTAAATATATAGGATGAGTAGTATCCGATCTAGAAAAAGTAAATAATAACATTTGTAATGCATGTTTAAACTTGTTGCATCCGGTAATGCATGTAAAGCATATTTTTTAAATAAGCTGATAAAATTATTATAATAGCATATAAAGCATGTGGTAATGCATGTTTAAACTGTTTAAGCTCATTGCTCTTGTTAGACTCGTAACCACTCGAGTAGTAGCCCTGTTACGTTTAAACGCTTGGTCTCGCTTAACCAGTCCTTTTAAGTTGCATAGGTGTTACGAAGGATCCGAAGTTTCACGAATTAAGGTGCATGCTACTGAGCGGTTTGGTCGTTAAGAGTGCGGAGAAATAATAAAGCAGTCGGTTAGGACTTTTCTCCTGTAGGAGAGACCGCGCGAGGGTTTGTAACCCGTTGGCGAGATGCCAAGCGAGGTACTCTTTTAGAGTAGTTGGCTCATGGCCAAGCATATTTTTAAACAAACAGATTTAGCGTGTCGACAATTTATGTTGAGCATGTCTGCTAGGGGATACCCCAGGAAGTAGATTTGTGGGTCTCGCTGAGTTCTAGGAACGATAGTGCACGAACAACACAAAGATTTAGACAGGTTCAGGCCGCGAGTAGCGTAATACCCTACGTCCTGTGTGCTTGATTGTATTGCACGTGGGGTGAGTTGTATGGTCTCTGCCGAGCTAGGGACCCCTGCCCTCCTTTATATATCTCAGGGGGAAAGGGTTACATGGTAAGTTTCCTAGTCGGTTTAAGATATGTGAGTCCTAGTTGGATTACACGAGTAGTTCTACTAGGACTCGGTCTTCTATCTTGAGGGTACCCGGGGATGTGTATCCCACAGAGCGATGATATGAAAATATATTTGTATGGTCTTCACCCCTCTTTTTGGACTGTTATGACTATAGGTGTTGACAAGAATGCCAAGCCAAGTCGTGAACAAGAACATGACTTCTTCCGCAACACTCAAGCCGTAATGGTGCTTAGAAGTGCTCTAAGTCCTTGTGAGTACAACAAGATTAGAGGAATTGAGGTTGCGAAGGACCAATGGGATACTCTTCAATTGTCTCATGAAGGGATGGATGTGGTCAAGGAAGGAAAGATTGATCTACTTCAAGGAGAGTTTGAAGCCTTTGTCATGAAGAAGGATGAAACTCTACAAGAGATGTATGATCGGTTGAAGCTTCTTGTCACTAAGATACGTATGCTTGGTAGCAAGGATTGGGATCAGCACAAAGTGACCAACAAGATGCTTAGAGCTTATGCTCCAAAGAACTCAATGCTTGCCACCATGATTAGAGACAAGAGCAAGTTCAAGAAGATGCTACCCATGGAGTTGTTCAACAAGTTGCAATATCATGAGCTGAACAAATTGGATGTAGCAAGGTCAACGGAGCAAACCGAAGTGAAGACCATTGCTCTCAAGGCCGAACCAAGCAAGAAAGTTGAGTTAGGTGAGAAGACCCCCAATCCCAAGAAGAAAGAAGACTCAAGTGAAAATGATAGCACTATCAATTCTTTGCTGCCTAAGGTCCACCTGGACATCCATCTGACCCTTGCAAATACCAGTGAACATAGAGATGAACTTCTTGATTGGAGACAATCAACGCTCGGAGTGAGAGGAGCTCCCAGGGCCAAACCGGTCTGTCAGACCGGTTTGGGGAACTGGTCAGACCGGTTTCCTAGGGCTGCTGCTGTGTTGTGTCCTGCTGCTGCGGCGGCTCCTCATGCCGCTGCTGCTGATCAACATTTGCTGCATCTGCGTCTGTAGGTGGATCTGCTCATGGAGATGGAAGTCTGATCTTCTTTGGAATGAACTCATATACACTAGTGTTGAGCAATATGATCAATATAAAGGAATTTAGACTATAATAAGGTGAGTTGCCAATACATAAATTAGGAACGAGATCCAACATAGGAATTGATACAATTTTTACCGTTATGGATCACTAAGAGAATTGTCAACTCCAAATGAGAGAAGTGATCTCTTATTATTGAGACTACAAATTCACTAAAAGAAATGTTAGTCTCAACAACACAAATGTTGAAGTAATCTCCCCCTGAATATGTGCATCATGCATGGATTGCATGTGACATGCACATTATCTTGTTAAGAATATGGGATGATTAAATCAACATTTGGTCAAGGCACGTAATAATTTGCTCATATTGAAATGTGCCAGGAAAACTTACTACCACTGACGGATAATTTGATATACATATGCCAAAACTGATAATCCAAAGAAATATTTTCAAATGCATCTCCATTTCACGCTTATTGACTCAAGTTGCAACAATCTGGGCCAAACCGGTCCGACCGGTTTGGAAAACTGATCAGACCGGTTTTACCAGACTTGTCCCTCTTTACCGTAAATTTCCGATTGTGCACGGCTTAACTATCACATTTGAGTTCCGACACTCAGGGCATTTGAGTTTCCTGCATTTGACAAGACATTGCTCTACTAAAGAGCCATTAAAATCACCACATGGCATATGTTGAATAATTTCATGAATATTATCTCAATCACCTATCAAGTGTTACAAGAGATTGAGTAAAACACATGTAACACTTGATCCTACCAAAGGCATAAGCAACTGAAACTTAATCAGATTAAGCGCAGTGTTACCGAGATGACATTGGGTACAAGAGAATGGAGCGAAAGCAGCTTTTCTTGACTAGCTATTTGATCACGAGAGGTTGATTTTCAAGCCAAGCTTCCAATGCATCTATTGGTTCCTGTTTTCTCATCAAGCATGCTTTGGTACCCAACTCATGTTGGTCCAACAACGTTAGACAGAAGATGCTTAGGAATCTAAGTGGCCCTTATGCTAGTTTGAGGAGAGTCAATCACTCTAATAGCATAAGTACTCACTTTGTCATTCCTGAGCTTAGCAAATTCATAATCTACCAAGTTGGATTTATAAACATTACCATTTGGACAATCATTACTTGAATGTCCCTTGGTCCAGCATGTGTAGCAAATGCGGCTTCGTATCTTGCTTGAACCTCTTATGACTTCATTCTTGTTCCTATCTTCATTTTCAGCCCTTTTGCTTGATGTCTCAACTTGAGAAAACCTCTTCGAGAGTTGTTGGGTTGCTGCAGGCTGAAACCGGTCAGACCGGTTTGGCAAACCGATCAGACCACTTTTGGCAGGTCGAACAGTATCTTGACGAGTTGGACACTCGGCAATCAAGTGACCTTTCTCCTTGCATCTGAAGCACACTCTCGTCTTTGCCCTTTGCTTTTCTTTCCTTGAAGGGGACTTCTTCTTCTTCTTCTTAAGCTTGCTTGGACACACGGATGCGTAGTGTCCCATTAACGAGCACTTGAAGCACTTGAATTGAACAAGGCTCTTTTTCTCACCAGTTGAAACGTTGTGCTCGTGCACTTGATCTTGTTGAGGGCTTGGGCAGGTGACGATTTGTCCCTTCTCAAGCTTCTTCACCATGAGGTCACGGTTATCTTGAGAATGTTGCACTTGACCCTTGCCTTACAACTTGATCAAGTCCTTCCTTAGCTTCTCATCCTTTTGTATGAGATCTTCATTTTCTTTTGCAATGAAGTCATCACAAGATTCTACAATCACATGCTCAACACAAGATTGGGTTGCTTCGGAGTAACATGGATTATTACAAGATAAAGGAATATCAGCTTGTGAGCATGTGCATGTGTGAGTTTGAGGTTCAAAGAATTTTACCGACATTACCATAACCTCATGAGCTATTTCTAGCATAGCATATGATTCTACAAGCTCTTCTAGAGAATACAAGAGTTCTTCATGCTTTGCTTGTAGCATCTCATGCTTTGCTTGTAGCATCTCATGCTTACTAGCAATTAAACCAAGTTGTTGCTTGAGCACTTGATTCTCTTTTTCAACGGAAGCTACACATGAAAGAGAGTCAGCAACACAAGTCTATTCCTCAACCACAACATCATACTTACAAACCAAGGAGGCGTTCATGAGTTTGACTTTCTCAAGCTCTTCGTTGAGAGCTTGGATAGTTGCATCCTTTGAATTTTCGGCCTTCTTGTCATCTTCGGTCTTGTGGCACTTGCTCACCTCATCACTGGAGGATGTCATTGCTTTTATGCTTGAGATTTTGCTTGAACGGCATCGGCCGCCCTTGTTGCAGCTAGTTGCGGCTCTTCTGCCCAAACCGGTCAGACCGGTTTTAGAAACCGGTTGGACCGGTTTTGGCAGTGAGACAGCAACTGCACAATCTTGGCCTTCTAGCTCCTTTATGACATGAGGCTCAATGCATGTTGATGCTGATGTAGAGCACACCTCATGTGACTTGGTTCTTGTATGCTCTTTCTTGTCGCTTGTGGTGTTTGCAAATGGTCTTTCAAGTTGAGACCAAATAAGATGAACATCTGCTAGAGTCGCTTCATCTTGTAGAATAAATTCCTTCACACCTTGGCTCATCACACTAAGCAAGAAGTTAGCGACAAGAGCATTGAGTTGTAGGCAATCCATTTCATCTTTGGTTAGATTGGATGAATTGATACAATCAACGTTACGACGATGGATGCCTCCAACTACAACTCGCTCAAGAGTAGAACCCATGGCCCTAATATCATGAAGAACATGAGCAGACCAAGTAGAATAATTTGAGCCGTTACTAGCTAGTGGATCAGTGGTTACCTCACACGAAGTCGACATCTTTCCTCACGGCGGTTAAGCTTGGATGTGAGACCTTGCTCTGATACCAATTGAAAGGACCTTGATGTCACCTAGAGGGGCGGTGAATAGGTGAATCTGCAAAATACAAAACTTTTTCCCACAGTCAGTACTGAAACCGGTCTGACCGGTTTAGGAAACCGGTCAGACCAGTTTTGCACAGAGAACACCAATAATCCAATTTATCCCCTCTACGAGTTCTAGCACAAACAAAACATGGTGAGAAGCTTCTATAGATGATTTCTAGCAGGTTCACTAAGTCCTTACACACAAATAAAGCACAACCAAGTAGATCAAAGCAGAAGCAAGTAGAGATGCTAGAATTAAACTTGTGAGGCAAACCAAATGAGAGACGCGATGATTTGTTTCCCAAAGTTCAGATTCGCCGCTGCCACTAAGGCTGCCACCAAGGCACGATGAATCCTACATCTCCGTTGAGGGCCTACGAAAGACGAGCTTATACACACCAAGCCACTTTCCTCGGTTCAACTAGCTCGTGGCCTTTTTCCACAAAGGAGGCAGGGCCAGCCTTTACAAACTATCCATGGCTCACCACAAATACGGTAACTCACCGGCGACGCCTAGCCGTCTATGAGGCTTCACCTCCAAGAGTAACAAATGCTTGACCAATTGCTGGACTTCAACCTTGAGTGCTCAAGCTAGGGTTTCACTCTTCACTGATCTAGCTAGCTCTTACTAGCTTGCAATAGCTCACACACAATTTGCCTCTCAACCCAAATCCAAATATACAATTAAATTTCAATCAATCTCACAAAGAGATGTTTGGGAGAGCTTGCTGGTGCTCAAGAAGGTTCTGGATGCTCAAGGAAAGCAAGGGAACCAGCAACACTCAAAGGAGAGGGCCAAGGGGTATAAATACTCCACACCCAAAAACTAGCCGTTATGTCAGTGGCAGACCGGTTTCCCAAACCGATCACACCAGTTTTTAAACGAAACTAGCCGTTAGCACTCTGAGCTCTAAAACTGGTCAGACCTCTTTCCAAATTGGTCAGACCGGTTTTGGACCAGTCAGCACACTTAGTCTCAAAACGACCTCTCTCAAAGGCTATCTCACATGGGTTGACCTATGAGCACTTTTGGTGTAGTAAAACAACTGATGTTGCATCCCTCTTGATAGTACGACATTCCTAAACTCAAGATTACAATTAGTAAATAAAACTTCCCTTGAGCTTCTATAACTCCATTGATGCCATACTTGATCATTCTCAACTTTGAGGGCACACAACACTTCATTATTGCTGAGCAAATACCATCTTGAGCCAATGGCTTAGAATTTCCATGGTATGAACCAATTCATAAGCCATCCCAATATATGATTCAATAATGATTTGATGCCTTGCATTGCTTCACTAGCTAAGGCTTGATTAATGCATAGAGACCAAACCACGATACTAGTCTTCACCCTAGCAAAGTTCCTCGGCTACAAGACCAACTTGCCCTTCTCTTTGCTTAGTACCTGGACACTGCTATCTAGCTTGATCCCTTTTCATCCCATCTCACCTCTTTAAGTTTAGCTTTGCTTTGCATCACTAAGAGTACCACATTAAAATCCATGTCTTCACTAATTCAAGATATGTCCAGGATCATCTTCTATGTTGTCTTTGATAAATATCTTGTCCATAGGCTATCATGCACATGAGACTATATACTATTCATAGAATCATATCTCATTCATTTATAACCACGACTATGGACCAAGTCTAAAAGGATTTGGATCCAACGATCCAGATCAGATCGTGGGGGAGACTGCCGGCGAGAACAGGGGGGTCGGTGGCGCCGCTCGCGGGAGCGGCGGTGGCTCGCCGGAGCAAGCTCGTTGTCGAGCTGACGGCCTCCAATTGGGACGGGAGCTGGATGGGGAGAGAGCTGGTGGCTCGAGGAGTACGCCCAGGGCGTTCACGTCGGCTGGGAGGTGGCGCAGTGGCTGGGCGGTAGTGAACCGTGGTGAGAACACGCGCTACGGTGCACGAGAGCGAAATTGGGAAGGCTTGGGAGCTTCCTTACCTTAGCGAGAAACTGCTGGGGGTCGAATCGGAGAGAGCGACGCCGGAGCGGGGGATTCAACAACGGCGGCACTCGGCTAGGGAAGGTAGTGGCGCTGTGCGAGGAGGGGAGGTGCTGGGGTGCTTGGGCTCGTGGGGGAGGCTTGGGTGAGTCTTGGGGCTTCGGAAGGGTGGCTTTTATAGCCCCGGGGGTGGGCTCTTGGCATGCGTGCGACGCCCGCGGATCGGGGCATCGGCGGCTCGGACCTTCCTTTACTCTCATCCTATATGGTCTTTTAGCTATAGGTGAAGTGCTGGGTTTAAGTTCAATGACGAATTCAACTTCACGTTCTGGGGGTATACTTGGCAATTCATCTAGGAACACATCCGGGAACTCGCTTACAACTCTGATGGCCTCTAGAGCTGCACCTTCAGCTTGGTTGACTTGATTATGCTCTAAGGGATTGGCTACCTGGTACTCCACCTTATCTCCGGACCTTGTTGTCAGTATTACCGCTCTCTTGGTGCACTAGATCACTACGTCATATCTGGCTAACCAGCTCATTCCCAAGATTAAGTCAAACCCAATGGATTCCAAGACTATTAGGCATGCTTCGAAGTCTACCCCCCTTATTGTGATGGTAATATGGGGACAATGTAAATTGGCTCATTGTTCCCCTCCTGGTAAGCTAACTAGCATAGCACTCTTCATGGGCAACAAGGCCACTAAGTTCTTTGTTCACAAAAGCAGCAGATATGAAAGCATGCGAAGCTCCAGAATTGAACAAAACAGTCGCAGGAGTTGAGTTGATAGGGAACGTAACCACGACCACGTCAGTAGCTCCCTCAACAGTCTCTGCTCCCGTGTGGTTGAGCTTGCCTCTAGCGGGGTTCTGCTGACCTCAGCCTACCTGTATCTGCTGCTGTCCGGCCTGCTGGTTGGTGTCCTGGGCCTTCTTGGGGCAGACATTGGCAAAGTGCCCCTGCTCCCCACAGTTGTAACACACCCTAGGACCCACTGGTGTGTTGTTGATGGGGTTGGGGTGCCAATCAGGACTCTACTGCACCTGGTTGCGCTGAACTGGGCCATTCTGCAGCTGGTTCTGGAGATGCTGCTGTGGCGGGGCTGGGAGGTACACAGGGAACTGCTGGTCCTGGCCGCGGTTCGGTAAGCTGGGCTGACCCTGAAAGCGCTGCTGATTCCCCATTTGTTGATTCCCATGTGGAGGAACGAAACGGGGGTGATTGCTGCTCCCGGTCCACTAGCCCTGGAACTTCCTCTTCTTCTCCTCTATTTCATGGCATTTGTGTTCCAGCATCAAAGCACCATCCACCAGTTCGTGAAAGTTGGGGAACTTGGTACACATCAGCCGGTACTGCAGTGCATCCTACAAGCCATCATGGAACCATGTCTGCATCTTCTTATCGGTCGCCACATCCTATAGGGCATAGAGAGCGAGCTCGATGAACTTGTCACGGTAAGCGGTGACACTCATCCTTTCCTGGTTAAGCGCCAATAATTATTTCTTCTTCAGGGTCATCAAGGCCTCCGGCACATGGTGGGAGCAGAAGCTATTACAGAATTCCTACCAAGTGATCTAAGTATGATCAGGGTGAGCGTACTGGTATGAATCCCACCAGTCCAATGCCGACCCTTGAATCTATCCTCCTGCGTACAACACCTTCTCCCGGTCGTTGCACTACACGATGTTGAGCTGTCTCTCCACCACCTTGAGCCAGTCATCTGCCTGCAGGGGGTCACTAGCCTTGCTAAAGGTGGGAGAACATACCTTCAGAAATTCACCCCTCTTGTCCCGGGGCGGCATGTTGGGCTGGTGCTAGTTCTGCTACATCAACGCAAAGGTCTGGGCCATCTGTTGCATCAGCTGGGTCTGCGTATGCATCATTTGCTCAATAGTGGGTTGGGGCGGTGGCAGTTATGGTTGGTTCTGGTTGTCTCCGTTGCCACCTGCATTGCTCCTTGTGTTCATCATCTATCATCAGCAAAGAATTCTTATTAGAACTCCGTCAAGCAGGTAACTAAACTTGTCAGGATGGAGGATTTGATAGATAACAAGAAAATAAATACCACCCTCTATGTAAACACTAATATCCTTAAACCTTAATCCAATATCTAGATGGTGGTAGACTCGTGTCTATGCCCATCACAATCATTACAAAGATCCAAATCACGCATAAGCATAATGACAACCATATCAAGCACCTAAGTACATGATTCACACAATACTCGATAGTACTGGGTTTTGAAAAAGTGTAACTAGACGATCCATATCACATAATCATGGTGGTCTCCTAAGGTTTAATCAACCGTTCTAACTAGGCTACGGTCCTACAGACAGCACGGCTCTGATACCAATTTGTCACACCCAAATTTACACAGAAACCCGAATGTGGCCATATGTGTGCCCAGGAAGTCATAGTACACATATAGCAAACATATATGATAAACATAGAAGATATGCTTGAATAAATAGACTTTTACATCAGAGTTTAACATAAATGAACTAACCAATACAGCGGAAGACTAATAACTCTCAACGAAGCGGAGCCTCAATCCACAGGGACTCTGACTGGGAGAACGCAACTCAGTAGTACGGTAGATCTTCTGGAAATTTAGCAGCAGACTCATGCACAACCCAATCTGTTACCCATCCGCGATTTTGTTGAATAATAGCAAGGGTAAGTAAAACATTTACTTAGCAAGTATAGCACGTGTGTATGAAGGCTCAAAGGAAGGCTAGACACAGTTGAACTACATTAGAATTTTTAGTTGGTTCATTTTATCATTATCCAAGTTACTACAAGTGAATAGAACCCAATTGCAACCCAATTAATAAAGTATAAGTGACATTAAGCATAAATAAAAAACATCTTCTAATCAAATAGGATACAAGCCGCGCGTGACCTTGAGCAAGGCTATCATGATAGATTTACGCCCTGCAGAGGTTTCTCCCTTTATCCACCAGTCGCGTAAAAGCTCAAAAGAACTTTAAACCCAAACATGCACATCAACACTTTCGAGGTGTGACTGCATTGGGACGCTACGAGGCTTTTCACAAGACACCCTAACTAGACAGTGGCCTCTAAGGTACAAAAATGTGGTGAGACTCTAGGCACCGAGATTGACTTACGCTTATGGAGTCACACCATAAGGGGGTCAATGGCATCCAGAGCGCGAGCATCGCACCCAACAATGCAACGTGTGGAGTTCCCCATCCTAGGGACTCCCAACACGGGACTGGATCTAACGAGATCTAGCTGACGGGGCTACCGTCCTCGGTGGAATCAAGAAACACCCCACGCCTTGCTTCCCTTAACGCCGTCGGCCCCATCGGTAACCAATGGCAAGCTAGAGACGTACAAGCTACTTAACCAAGACCAGGGCCATAATAGTTCTAGCAGTGGTGACACGCTCCTGGGTTGCCACATTAAGAACCAGACCTTACGGAGAGACACTAGAACAAAGCACGAAGCACATGCTCTAGTTCCCTAAACCAAGTTGTAAAAAGCAAGTTTTATCATCATGTTTGAAGTGAACCATTAAGTCAAAATTAACAGTTAAACAATGGTGGTAATAGCTGCTCATAGCAAAGATTCTACCCAAATGCATAAACCCAAGGTAATCAAATGACAGGATAATCAAAACTAGGTACAACCTTAAAGGTACATCAATTTAGACACATGCATGTATGATATAATTTATTACGAGGTGGGTAGGTAGCAAGGATTGTCCATGCTATAACTTGCCTTCCTCCAAATGCTACTGCTGCTGGTCCTACTCCTGGAAACCCTCCTTGTACTCGATGTCCAACGCAAAAGGCTCACAGGCTGGACATGAATCACCAGACAAGCATCCACGCAAGCCAACACATGCAAACAAATATTATTCTATTAGAACAGTATACCAAATAGACAAAATAAGGCTATAAAACTAATCTACATTTTTCTACGAACACATGAGCGCAAGAATCACATTAATCGGAGCTAAAACGAGAAAGATATGGGGTTTCTAAGTTACAGGGACCTGCTGGAAAGTTTTTAAAAGTTCCAGGGGCTTATTTGAGAAAAACCAGGGACCTAACATAATTATGCTTAAAACTACGAGGGCCTACACTTAAAAAGGATAGGATAGGACGACGAGTTCTATTATTCAAAACTTCAGGGGCCTAAACGCGAAGAAAGGACGTAAATGCAATAACTTTTACAACTCGAGTGGACCACAAGTTGAGTTCGGCCGAACCGGGGAATTTGGCCGAAGGCCCGGCACCGCCTCCCTGGTTTCCTTGGCTTCTACCCTACCTCAACCGACCTTTGGAGCTATAAATAGAGGGTCGCACTTCACTTGTAAACACACACCAAGCCAAAGAGCTCATTTCCACTTTCATTCTAGTAGAGTTAGGATAGTTTAGTTGGGAGTTAGAGTTGAGTCGAGCTGTGCCTCGGAGGTTCCGGAGTCATCTTCAGAAGCTCTGGTAATAGCTCTTGTATCTTTTACCTTTTCCTTTAGTAAGACTTTGAGTTATCAATATAGTTATCTTTGTCACTTTGCCTCTGTCATTTATATCTTGCTTCTACTTTATCGTAGTTGCAGCATATATCTTGTTTAGACTATAGTCAGTTATAGTTCGAGTGCTTGTAGTCTTGTTTAATTCTTTGTCTTGGCTGGTTCTTCGATCTTGCTTGATACTGGAGGTGAATTGTCACCAAGAGTATTGACAAGGTTGCTTGCTCTTGCTAGCAGAGTAAGTAGTCATTGCCTTGTGTAGGAGTGGTTCCTAGACTAGTCAGTGGCCTTAGTTTATTCCCGTCGCAACGCAGGTGGTAGCCGGGAGGTGGTGACAGCCCTTTCGGTCTTCGTAGCCCATCACGTTAGTTCCGGTCCATAGGATCCCCCAGTTGGGAAATTGTGGCACCCCTTCTCATCCCTTTCTGTGTGTTCACCGGATCCCTTGTCCCGATGCTAAGACATTAGAGGTATCCCAGATCTCCTAGTGCTGGCTCTGTAGGTGCTGTATCTCTAAACTAGAGTGACATAGGTAGATAAAGTATCCAGGAGTCCTCTATCTCTTCTCGTTGTCCTCCCAGCTATCTATCTCTTCTCTCTCTTACCAGAGTATCCCTTGAGCTGTGTGTCCGGTATATCCACTCCTATCCAATACCGTTACCCCCTGCCTTGTCTAGTCGTGTACCCTTCTCTGATAGTCTCGAATATCTGTTCACTAGTAATCTTGTCAAAGCTTCCCTGTGGAAATATAAATTACGATACCTCGGGATACTCCCAGGTGAAGTGCTACAGCGGTGATTCTGTGCGCTTGCAGAATATTTCTATATTTTACTAAGCCATAAGGAAAACCACTGAAACACTCCTTACCCCAGTACCAGGATTCTAGATTCTGATATTGGATCGTAAGAAGTGCCAACACTAGGTTGGAAGCCAAGGCCTACCCCCCTGAACCGCCTTTGCTTCCTGGGTTTCGTGGATGACTTGATCCAGGTGGTCTTCGTGTTGGTTTGGCCCGGGAGTGACATGTCGATCCCCACGTGTCATATGTTGTCATCGCTTGGTCATCGTTGACGTGGACGACTCCCGGTTGTCATGTACGGCTAAGGGGGATAACCAGCCGAATCGTGTCGTTCGGCTGAATCGGTAAATTCTGACCCCTATAGCCCGTATTTCTCATTAGTGTACCTGCACAAGTGGAACACACCAAAACTCATGGAACTTTATTAGAAATAAACCTAGGTGCATGGAATGTTTCATATATGCTCTTTTATTCCCGAGTATTGGTGGTCGGAAATGAGCCGTAACGACCACCAACAGTGGCGCAGCGGCCGGGCGGCGGCGAACCGCGGCGAGGGTGGAGCACGCGCTGCGGTGCATGAGAGAGAGATTGGGAAGGCTCGGGAGCTTCCTTACCTTAGCGCAAAACTGTTGGGGGCGTCGAATCAGAGAGAGCGACGCCGGAGCGTGGGATTCGACGAAGGCGGCGCTCGGCTAGGGAAGGCGCCGGCGCTGTGCGAGGAGGGGATGCGCTGGGGGTGCTTGTGCT
This sequence comes from Echinochloa phyllopogon, assembly GCA_033239725.1. Lineage (NCBI taxonomy): Eukaryota > Viridiplantae > Streptophyta > Magnoliopsida > Poales > Poaceae > Echinochloa > Echinochloa phyllopogon. The sequence continues at coordinate 7,475,669 of BTCW01000016.1, read as the reverse complement.
CGTGGGGGAAGCTTGGGTGAGTCTTGGGGCTTCGAAGGGGTGGCTTTTATAGCCCCGGGGTAGGGCTCTTGGCATGCATGCCACGCCCGCGGATTGGGGCGCCGGCGGCTCAGACCTTCCATGTGGGGGAAGGTTTCCAAGCAGGGAGCAGGGCTGAGAATGGAAGGAGCGGCGCGGGGGAGCTTCGTGGAAGCTTCGCGCGCGGTCCACGGGTGCAGGGTGGGCGTTGGTGGGCGGGCCGAGGCGGCGGCGCTGCACCGAGTTCGACTCGGTTGCGGGCGGGAGGTAGGGAGTGAATCTGACTGGCGAGCCCCCCTTCGTCAGCGACAGGAGAGGGAGGGGTGGACGCGGGCCAGCACGAGAGGAAGCTGGGCCGGCTCGGCTAGGGAAGCCCAAGAGAGGGGAAGGCAGCGGCGCTGAGCTAGGCCGGGAGAGGAACGGGCCGCGGGGAGAAATGGCAGGCGCCTGGGCCGAGCTGGGCTGGCGCGAGTTGCGGGCCGGCTTGGGGAAAGAAGGGAAGGGAGGAGAAGCGGCCAAGTAAGAGAGTTTAGGGGGGCAAAAGCGAACTCAGGCCCAAGCAACTTTTCTAGGGCTCAAAACGAAGCGATTCAAACGCGAATTTAAACTAGATTTAAATTATTATTTGAACTACTAGCAAACAAAATTTGGTGCAGCAGCATGAATGCAACAAAAATGTTTCTACACCTTATACTTGATTTTTAATTTCTATAAATTATTTATTTATGCTATATTAATCATGAGCATAAATAAGAAAATTAAATTAATTGCTAGAAATTTTAAATGGGCATTTTTAGGGTGTTACAAAGCCAAACATGAGACAAACATGATAAAGAAGTTTGGCAAGGAAGGTTATAAACAAATTAAAAAAAACTAGTAGAGAAGTTCGAGAAAAAGAAAGAGTTTATTGATAGGCAAGAAGAATTGCTCATCCTTGAGAAGGAGAGGAACCTTGCCCTTGAAGAAACTCTAGTTGAGGAGAAGATCAAGGTTGGGAAATTGACATGTGATTTATCACTTGTCAATGACTCACATGAGAGGATGTCAAAGGAATTGTCTTTGGCAAATGACTCTCTAGCCAACCTAAAGAGTGCACAAAGTGAGCTTCAAGAAAGGCATTCAAGCCTAGCGGTCAAATACAAAGACCTAGAAGCTAACTTTAGCACTCTATGGGAAAGCACCAAGGTTGACTCCAAGACAACTCATGACTCCAATGTATCTACTAGTGAAGGTTGCTCAAGATGTTATAATGTTGATATAAATGCTTGTGCAATTAACCTTTCCAAGCTAGAAGAGAAAGTCAAAGCTAAAGATGCTCATATTCAAAAGTTGACCAAGGCAATTGGCAAAGACAAGGCCACAGGTAAGAGTGAGTTGGAGACCCATCCGGCATATAAAGGCAGAAGATATCCTAGTACCAAGGATGGGCTCGGATTCACTAGAGGTGGAAAAGCCAATGACACAAGAATGTTGAGAGGTCATGAGGTGCCATTGTTCACCAAAGGTACAAACCTTGGAGATTTGATTAACATGGCTCATGGTGTGTTAAACACCATTGAAGCCAATCCTATAGTTGAGGCATCTAGCAAAGGTGCCATGAGCTCGAACAAGACCAAGGAAGATGAGAAGATCATTGAGCACAAGTGTTGGTGGCCGTTACGGACCGATTCCCGACCTCCAACCGAGTATAAAATAAATATAATGGAACCACACACCATAGCTATAGGGCTTATTTCTAACCATTTCCACGAGTTCTGGTGATTATCCATTATGTAGGTACAAAATGGAGAAATATAGGCTACAAGGGGCAGAGTTGATCAATTCGGCCGAACGACACGATACGACCGATTAACCCCCTTAGATGTACCTGATGCGGAGCACGATCGGAAGGTCATCTATGTCGGGGACGACCAAGCAATGACCAAGCATGCCATGTGAACCACCGCCACGTCACCTCTGGGCCAAGTCAACATGATGGACACCAAGGAGCAGCTGTCCAGAGGGTCCAGGAGAGACAGGCGGTGCAGGGTAGTGTTGCTGGGCCAAAAGCCCAGTTCGGCCGAATCCTACAATTTGGCCAAACCGCCCCCAACAGCTGATCCAGGCCGTAGGGAGCTAAGGCGGTGCACGTGGCAATTCAGCCGAACTCCATAGTTCGGCCGAACCAGGAGATTCGGCCGAACAGCCCGGCACCGCCTCCCAGCTTGCTTGGCCACTGCTCTACTTCAAACTGACCTGGCCTGCTATAAATTGAGAGCCCCAACAGCTGCACAAGACACAGAACACAAGAGGAGAGTTCCTTAGCAAAGCTCTGCCACTTTCATACTTAGAAGATAGGGAGAGAGGAGAGGTGAGCGTCCCAGAGAGGAGCCGGAGTGTCAGCCCCTCTTCCCGCTGTACCTCTATGGATGCGGCTCAGCTTTGAGTGATATCCGGGTCATGTCTGGTAACTCTTGTATCTCTCTCTGATTAATTGAGAATTCAGTTCTACTTTTATATGCTTGCTGGTTCTTCGTTCAATGCTTAGTTGATTTGTATAACTGTATACTGGTTGCTTGGCTTGGGTGCTTGTCTTTCTGTAGGCGCGGTGCCTAGACTTGAGGCTAATTTAGTTTGCCCCTGAGTATGCGGAGGTGGTAGTCGTTAGGTGGTGACAGCCCTATACGGCCTTTGTAGCCCGTCAAGTTCGTCTCGGCTTGTAGGATCCCCCAGTGAAGGATAGATCACACCCGTCTCTCATCCCTTTCTGTGTGTGGTAGGTTCTGCTGTCCCAAAGCAAGTATCTAGTTGTACCTTCTGACCCGCTCAGTTAATCAGTATAGTGCTTCTACCAGTCTCGTGCCCTCTCTACCCTCTTATCGCGTCTCTTCCCTCTTTGTTTTTGTCATCCACTTCATCCACTCCATCCTATTACCCTTGGATAACTTAGTTTAGAATTAGTTCACTTCTCATTCCCCGAGAAAATCGATACCTTAGAATACTCCTGGGTGAAAGCTACATTGGTATCCGTCCGCATGCAGATTTATCTGTAGGCCATAAGGAGTGCCAACAAGCTTTCTGGCACCGTTGCTGGGGAACGGTAGTTGTTCTGATTCCGAACCCAAGTTGTCCGTGTACACCTATCATGCACCATCCATATGGATTCCACTCTTACCTTACGTCAACATTTGGCTCCAAAAAGCGATTGGTTGGAGCCACCACCATCATCACACCCCATCCACACACCCGGCTATGAGCTGCGTCCCGGCTTCATAGCCATGGTTCGAGAGAAAATGTTCTCAGGAACGAATGCTGAGAGTCCATATGCACATTTGCGCGAGTTTGAGCAACTCTGTTTGTGCCTCGTCATTCCGGGCATGACACAAGAGACGCTTAAATGGAAGTTATTCCCGTTCTCATTGACGGGAGGAGCAAAGAAATGGTACTCTCTAGCTGTTGGAAATATGGAAGGGAGTTGGGAAACCCTTAGAAATTTTGCCTAAATTTCTTCCCAGCTTCGAAGGTAGCCAGCCTCCGAATCAAAATTCTTACATTTAAACAATTAGAGGGAGAATCGTTAGGAACTGCGTGGGCTCGTTTCAAGCACATTCTAGCCTCAGGACCAGACTTAAGCCTTCCAGACCCTATTGGTTCTACAACACTTCAGCGTTGGCCTCTATCTCGTAGCCACCACTTTCTTGAACTCCGCATCAGAAGGGTCGTTCTCTCATCTGATTCCTAGTGAAGTGAGTGTAAGCCTGTATCATATCCTGGACGACACTCCCTACACTAAAATCTATGATGAACTCCCCGATGAAGAAGAGAAACAGCCTGAACCTGAAGAGCCTATACACCTACAATCTAAAACCATCAACTCTTCCATTCCATCAAAACCCAAAGCTCATTTCGAACCACAACCTTATTCTAGCCTTGATTATTATCATCCACTCTACACCACTCCCTACGATTTTGATGATGATCTATTTGATAACGTAGGGAGTGCAACAATTTTCCCAGTGGAACAATGTGTAGAGAAAAAAGATCAACCTCCCAACAAGGAAGAACTAGAATATCAAAGGGAGTACTTAGGACGTCTCTCTACCATCATGAGTCGGGAATGGCTAGACGAGGCTGAAGCCTCGACTGAGGTCGTTAAAATGCCCAAGAGAATCCTAACAATATTTTGTGAAGTTATGGGCATAAATAAAGAAATCGGGTATGACCCAAACCTCAGAATCAACATAATCTCTAGCTCTTTGGTGTGAGCTCAACTCCCCAATGAACCATGGCCATCATCTTAGAAACGTTTAAGGTTCACATCGGGAAGGATCCTCGATTATTTAGGGATCTTGTGGGTCACACCCGTTAAGATTAATGACCTTGAACTTTTCCAAGATTTCTATATCTTTGACCTACCTAACAACTCCACACATTCCATCGTTATTGGTAGGCCAATCATGAAAATCCTAGAAACTTCACCAATGAACCAGCTAGTAGAACTTAGGATCGGAGAAGAACTTGTCCCAGTCTCTTATTTCTATTCCTTGAACACACGCCAATCCTGATCCTATAGAGAAGGTCATGTCAACATCTTTGATAGACTTAGAGCAACCTATCCTAGAAGAAGATGCTCAATTCTTAATGAAGGAAGAAGAAATTCATCCTCCAATCTAGCTTAAGCTTCTTCCACCTGGACTCAAGGATGTCTTCCTCTTTAAGGACAAACACATTCCAGTGACCATAAGTGACAAACCCTGTAACATTGAAACCCAACATACTTTCACAGTCCTGGAGAAAGATCAATCAGTCTTTCGACACCCTGTCCAAGATTTCATAGGGATTACTCCTAACCTTCATACACATCATATCCCTATCTCATCTTATCATGGGACCACAAGGAAAGTGTCACGGAGATTCGTCTTTGATCAGGGAAAGACTAGATTCAAAGCCAGAAGTCATCATCTTCCCCTATCATACTCCTGAACATGACTCTATGCGTACACTTCTCGCCAACATAAAAGAGATTTATAGTTTCCTTGGCCACGCCGGGTTCTACAAGCATGTCATCAAACCTTCTCTCAAAAAGTCTGGCCATTAACCAATCTCTTAGCCAAGGAAACCCATCTCGTCTTTGATAAAGAGTGCTATGCTTCCTTTCACACCCTCAAGAAAGCACTCAATTCTGCTCCCATCATCCAGCCTCCCGCATGGAGCATCCCACTAGAAATCATGTGTGATGGGAGCAAGTATATCTTAGGAACTGTTGTGGGCCAAACCAATGGCAAGAGGTGTTATGCTATCTCATACGCTAGCAGAATGCTCACTGGCCCCCAGCTCAACTACGCAACCACGGAAAAGGAACTCTTAGCAGCTGTGTTTGCCATAGACAAATTCTGGTCCTACCAAGTTAGGGCAAAGGTCATAGTCTATGTAGACCATGCTTCTCTGAAGTATCTCTTGGCCAAAGAGGATGCGAAACCATGATTCATCCGCTGGGTCTGTGTCGGTTACAGCCCCGTTTGATCTTCCCATCGATGATTTCTTACGGGATGATACGCTCCTCAAGGTCACAACACTAGAGCCGTGGTATGCCAACATAGTCAACTTCATGGTGCCAGGGCACATCCCATCAGGTGAAAATAGGAAAATATTGGTTTATGAGAGAAGACTTCACCTATGGGATGAACCATATCTCTTCCAAATATGACTACTCAGACGATGCATTACTGCACCTGAGGCACATAAAATCTTGGAGGGATATCCTGCAGCACCTTATGGAGATCATTATGGAGTGTTCAGAACAAAATCCAAGGTCTGGCAATGTGAGCTTTATTGGCCTAGCATGTACGAGGATCTTAAGAAATTCATCAAGAGATGTCCGCGCTGCTAGAAACACGAGAATATAAGAGACGCAGTGCCACTCACCAGTAATCTTTAAGTAGAGATCTTTTATGTATGGGTGTTGGCGGTCATTACGGCTCATTTTCGACCACCAATACTCGGGAATAAAAGAGGATATATGCAACATTCTATGCACTTAGGTTTATTTCTAATAAAGTTCCATGAGTTTTGGTGAGTTACACTTGTGTAGGTACAACAACGAGAAATACGTGCTATAGGGGTCGGAATTGACCAATTCGGCCGAACGACTCCGTTCGGCCGGTTACCCCCCTTAGTCGTGCACAACATTGGGAGTCGTCCACGTCAACAATAACCAAGCAGATGATGATGCATGACACGTGGGCGACCGCCACCTCATCCTGGGCCAGATCAACACGAAGACCATCACCAGAAGCCAGTCCAGGGGGGTCCAAGACGAATGGCAGTGCTGGGGAGGTTGGCCACGGGCCATGCCCGGTTCAGCCGAATCTCCCAATTCGCCCGAACAAACCCCAGCACCAGAACCATCCAAGGGGGGCGAATCCAGGCCGTGGGAGCAAATGGCGGTGCATCAAAGGGTTCAGCCGAATCCTAGGATTCGCCCGAATCAACAGGGGGTACCCCCCTTGGTTCCCTTGACCGCAACTCCTCTCCACCGTCCTAGTTCACCTATAAATGTAGTGGCATTTCACTTGTAACACACACACTCAAGCCAAGGAGCTCTCATTCCACTTCTTTCTAGTAGAGTTAGGATAGTTTAGTTAGGAGTTAGAGTTGAGTCGAGCTGTGCCTCGGAGGTTCCGAAGTCGTCTTCAGAAGCTCTGGTATAAGCTCTTGTATCTTTTCCTTTTCCTTTTGTAAGACTTTGAGTTATCAATATAGTTATCTTTGTCACTTTGTCCTTGTCATTTATAGCTTGCTTCTACTTTATTGTAGTTGCATCTATATCGTGTTTAGACTATAGTTAGTTGTAGCTCTAGTGCTTCTAGATCTTGATTAAGTCTTTGTCTTACCTGGTTCTTCGATCTTGCTCAATACTTGTGGTGAATTGTCACTAGGGTATTGACAAGGTTGCTTGCTCTTGCTAGTGGAGTAAGTTGTTGTTGACTAGTGTGAGAGTGGTTCCCAGACTAGCCAGTGACCTTAGTTTGTCCCCACGTCTACGGAGGTGGTAGCCGTTAGGTGGTGACAGCCTTATACGGCCTACGTAGTCCATCACGTTCGTCGTGGCTTGCAGGATCCTAGAGTGTAGGATTGGTGGAACCCCTTCGCATCCCTTTTTGCGTGTCATAAGTTCTATTGTCCCGACGCTAAGGCATTAGAGTTAACCCTGATCTCTGAGTACTGGCTCTTCAGCCATTGTATCTCTAAGCCTGAGTGGCATAGGTAGATAAAGTACCCAGGATTCCTCTATCTCTTCTCGTTGTCCTCCCAACTATCTATTCCTTCTCTTTCCTATCTGAGCCACCCTTGAGCTGTGTGTCACGGTATAACCACTGCTATCCAATACCGTTTATCCCCTGTCTTGCTAGTAGTGTACTCTTCTCTGATAGTGTCGTATATCTGTTTGCTAGTAATCTTGCCAAAGCTTCCCTGCAGAAATATAAATTATGATACATCAGATTACTCCCTGGTGAAGTGCTACAGCGGTAATTCTGTGCACTTGTAGAATATTTATATATTTTACTGAGCCATAAGAAAACCCACTAAAACACTCCTTACCCAAGTACCTGGATTCACAATCCTGATATTGGATCGTAAGAAGTGCCAACAAGCATTTCTGGCGCCGTTGCCGGGGAAGCAATTGGCTAGATATTTTCAAACCTTTATCTCGAGCTATCTTAGTTGAGTATACCGCTGCTCAAGCGGGTTTATCCTTGCTCTATTTCGTTTGTCTTGTGAAGCAGAGCAGTGCATGACTTGTTTCATACTACCGTCAAACTACCAAGAAAATCCTGAGTCTCTTGTGAGCAAAGTGCGACCCCGTATTGTACCTCGTCAGAAGCAGCTCATTCCGACGAGCCCAGTCTTTCCCGTCGTTGACCTGGCTTCATCGAGGATGGAAAGCAAGGCGATCCGCGAGTTCTCTGCTCCATCGAGCGAGAACGTGTGTGTCGGACCAGCTCCCCCAGTCGGAGAGGGGAACTTCGAGCTCCAGCCAGCCCTCATCAACATGGTGCAGGCTAGCCCGTTCTGTGGCAAGCCGCACGAGGATGCCAACACTCATCTTAAGCATTTTCTAGGGATTTGCAACACCTTCACCATACGCGGGGTAAGCATTGATGCCATTCGCCTTCGTTTATTCCCTTTCTCATTATTAGGCAAGGTGAAACAATGGTTTTATGCTAACCGTGAAGCCATAGAAACTTGGGATAAGTGCACGAGCGCATTTTTGCTAAAATTCATTCTGGTTGGGAAAACCAACTCCCTCCAAAACAAAATTGCTAGTTTCAAGTAGCTGAAATATGAAACAGTCTCGGAGGCATGGGACCTCCTCCAGGACTATATATCTGCTTGTCCTCACCATGGTATGCAGAGTTGGTTTATCATTCAAACCTTTTTACCACGGGCTTATAAGCTCTGCCCGTGAGTATCTCGATGCTGCTGCTTGAGGTTCTTTCTTCTCTCTTAAGGAGAGCCATGCAAAGGCCCTCATAGAGAAGATGGTTGAGAACCAAGGTTGGTCCGACTATCGAGCCCAACCACGGACCCGAGGAGTTCACCAAGTTCAAGCTCTGGACATGCTCGCTGCCAAGATGGACCTCCTGATGAAGAAACTATGCAAGCCATGGATGCTCGCATGACTTGCGAGGTCTGTGGCAACCCTAGCCATTCGGGGTGCGACTGCCCCGAAACGCGAGAAGATGCCCACTACGTCAACAGCTCCAATAACAACGGGTATCGACCGAACAACTACGACAATCAAGGCTGGAATTCGCGCCCAAACCTCCCATTTGAGAGGCCTCAACAAGGTAATAATTTCAATTCCAGCAATTTCAGTAATTAGATAGCAACTCCAGCAAGTGATAGCGAAGAGGAGAAGGCCGCAGCCGAACCCTAGAAAAAAAGTCCTCAGAAGGAGGCAAAAACGGCCCCTCATGAGTTCTACGACACGACTGTGCTTCCGTTCCCCAGAAGAAATCACAGGCCAACGGTGGATGAACAGTTTAGCAAATTTGTTGAGGTAATCCAAAAACTATATGTCAATATTCCGTTACTTGAAGCCATGCAGGTTCCCACATATGTCAGGTATCTAAAGGACATCGTCAGCAACAAAAGGGCAATGCCGACCACTAAGGTAATTAAACTAACCGAAGCCTGTAGCGCAACCATTCTAAATGATCTCCCAGAAAAGAAGAAGGACCCTGGATGTCCCACCATCACATGTTCCATCGGGGAGCAACACTTCAACCACGCCCTATGCGACCTTGGAGCAAGTGTCAGCGTCATGCCCAAGGTAGTGTTTGATAAATTGAACCATACTTCCTTGTCCCCTACAACTATGTATTTGCAGCTAGCGGACCAATCGATTCGCGCTGCAGCTAGCGGACCAATCGATTCGCTATCCCGCGGGAATAGCCGAAGATATTCCGGTGAGAATCCGGGATTTCTTCGTGCCCGTGGACTTCGTGGTGCTCGACATGGAGGTCGACACGAAGACACCTCTCATCCTTGGGAGGCCATTCCTGAGCACCGCCAATGCAAACATTGACCTAGGAGCCAGAGAAATCAGTTTGAACATCAATGGCAAGGAAGAAAAATTCACGTTCAAGCCCAGGGTGGAGAAATGCACTCAGGTATGTGTAATTCCAATTCAACATTCAACTAACCTGGAGCAGGACATGGTAGTTGCGTCCAAGCCAAAACTGGACAGTGTTGTTGCCACCATCAAGCAACACTGGGAGAATGAAGAGGAACAAATCCCACCGCCACCAACATAGAAGAAGACCAAGAAGTTGTGGCGGAAGAAGGTTGCATCATCCCAACCACCCACTCCGGCATCGGACGATGACAAAATCAATTGAAGACAGGAGGAGTCCCGCTCACGGACTTTAAACACGAGCTCTTGCCGCGAGGAAAACCGATATGTATCTCATGTTTCCTTCCAAAATTTTATTTTCCATCATTGCATTTGCATGTTTCCTTTTCCAAAATAAATGAACCACTTGTGTAATTAATTTGAAAGAGAGTAGAAAAAAATGCAAGCACGGTAAAAATAAATGGACGAACCAGGCCATTCGGCCGAATGAGCCCCAGCTCTCTCCCTTGCTTATAAATACCACCCATTGCTTGCTAGCTTCTTCACATCATCCAATGCAAGTGAACCAACTTGAGCAAGAACTAAAGAAGAACATGAGCAAGGAACTTGAGAGAGAGAGAGAGAGCAAGAACACATTGCTGAAAAATCCCGAAAAAATATTTTGCCTTTGTTTGATCTCTGTGCTGAAACTTGAATGTGTTTGTGGTGGTTTCCGACACCCACATGAACGACTAATATTTTGTGGAGGTTTTCATCCCCGCAAGAATGAATAACTCTCTCGAACGACTGACTTGAGTTGCTTGTGCTGACCCCATATATGTAGTCCTTCGGGTAGTCGTTGTGCTAACCTTTTGCAGGAAGCAAGTCGAAGCTCTTCTCCGCGTTCTGTCGCTCTGCCCGGATGAGCAAATGCTCGGACGATGCTGGGAGCTCCCCAACCCTGTCCCGTGGTTCAAGCCGGATGGATGTGGACGAGTCAGGGGTAGCCGACTTGGGGAGAGGCTTCGCCTCGCACCCAACCCCGCAGCTCCTGAATGAGAGTGACATCATTCTCCAGACGGACTGGGAGCGGAACGTCTTCAACATGCTACACATGAAGGAGTTTGAGCATACCCGTGTCTACGAGCAGGAGTTCCTAGAAGTCTTCAAAGCCGTTGGCTGGGGCAACTTCTGGCGTGTCGACGAACAAGGTTCGTATCTCCTCACCCTTGAATTTCTTTCGACTCTCACATCTGGACGGGAGGGTATTCGCTTTCGATTTTTCAACCAAGAGTATTGCTACTCTTGGAGGGATTTGAGTATGGCTCTGGGTTTTCCTAGTCATTGTTCGTTTGAGCCTGCCAAAACATTGAAAAGTTTCATGCATCGGTGGATGGCTATGATGGTGTTTCCATGTTCTGATTTGTGTCCCGTTAATGTAGTCTAGTTGCGGTTCTTATACGCCATGGTTAAACGAGTTGTTGTTTCTCCGGTAAAATATTTGGTTGCCCATTGGATGTCTCATCACTCTCGCGTGGGTAGCGTGGCGGTGACTTCTCTAGTCACTCGCCTTGCTAACCAGTTGGGCATTCTGGAGGGCGCCCAACTTGCGTACTTAGAGACAACGTGACCCATCGTAGATGCTGAGCACTTTGTGCAAGGCCACATGATACGATGGGCGCCCGATGCAATGCTGGTTATGATCTATCACGGTTATTCAACCGAAGTGCCCTCGCCTTGTGCAGGACTGAGGTTGTATACCGCTAAGAAATTAACACTCCGGTTGAGTACCGAGAAGGACGACTCTCCTCCTCGGAGAGAACCGGCTCGGCATCCAAGGTTTCGGCCGAATCCCTGGATTCGCCCGAACCCAGGCAATTCACCCGAATCACCACCATCCTAGTTCACCTATAAATGTAGTGGCATTTCACTTGTAACACACACACTCACGCCAAGGAGCTCTCATTCCACTTCTTTCCAGTAGAGTTAGGATAGTTTAGTTAGGAGTTAGAGTTGAGTCGAGCTGTGCCTCGGAGGTTCCGGAGTCGTCTTCAGAAGCTCTGGTATAAGCTCTTGTATCTTTTCCTTTTCCTTTTGTAAGACTTTGAGTTATCAATATAGTTATCTTTGTCACTTTGTCCTTGTCATTTATAGCTTGCTTCTACTTTATTGTAGTTGCATCTATATCGTGTTTAGACTATAGTTAGTTGTAGCTCTAGTGCTTCTAGATCTTGATTAAGTCTTTGTCTTACCTGGTTCTTCGATCTTGCTCAATACTTGTGGTGACTTGTCACTGGGGTACTGACAAGGTTGCTTGCTCTTGCTAGTGGAGTAAGTTGTTGTTGACTAGTGTGGGAGTGGTTCCCAGACTAGCCAATGACCTTAGTTTGTCCCCACGTCTACGGAGGTGGTAGCCGTTATGTGGTGACAGCCTTATACGGCCTACGTAGTCCATCACGTTCGTCGTGGCTTGCAGGATCCTAGAGTGTAGGATTGGTGGAACCCCTTCGCATCCCTTTCTGCGTGTCATAAATTCTATTGTCCCGATGCTAAGGCATTAGAGTTAACCCTGATCTCTGAGTACTGGCTCTTCAGTCATTGTATCTCTAAGCCCGAGTGGCATAGGTAGATAAAGTACCCAGGATTCCTCTATCTCTTCTCGTTGTCCTCCCAACTATCTATTCCTTCTCTTTCCTATCCGAGCCACCCTTGAGCTGTGTGTCATCGTATAACCACTCCTATCCAATACCGTTTATCCCCTGTCTTGCTAGTAGTGTACTCTTCTCTAATAGTCTCGTATATCTGTTTGCTAGTAATCATGCCAAAGCTTCCATGCGGAAATATAAATTACGATACATCGGATTACTCCCTGATGAAGTGCTATAGCGGTAATTCTGTGCGCTTGCAGAATATTTATATATTTTACTGAGCCATAAGAAAAACCACTGAAACACTCCTTACCCAAGTACCTGGATTCACAATCCTCATATTGGATCGTAAGAAGTGCCAACAATGGGGGATTGACCCCATGGGTCCCTTCCCTAACTCAGAGAACTACCAGTTTATTCTGGTAGCCATAGATTACATCTCCAAAATGGTAGAAGCCCTGCCCTGTTGAGCCGCAGACTCTAGGCACGCTAAGAGAATGTTTCATGAAAACATCTTTCCTTGGTTTGGCGTCCCTAGGCTAGTCATTAGCAACAGAGGCTCCCACTTTCCGGAAACTTCCAAGTTTGGGGGAGCAGCACATTATAGCCAACCCTTATCACCCCCAAACTAGTGGTCAGGCAGAACATACAACACGAAGATCAAAACAATCTGCAAAAGATCGTCAATGAGATGGGTAGGCACTAGAGAAATAGGCTCTTTTGTGCACTCTGGGTATACCAAACCAAATTGGTTCGGGTAAACTGGGCCACTTCGGCCAAACATTAATGGTTCAACTGAAGGCAACCCTTTTGTCAAACGTGAATTCTTTTGAATCTTAGATCCAATATCTATCCCATCTTATCCCGAAGTCGCTAGGAAAACATCAGGAAAATTTTTTTTCAATCGGAGACGATCGTTTTCCTCCATCACTTTCCGGAGCACGACCCAATGCTTACATTTCCTAGCCACCATGACCACCCAATCCTCACCCAAAGACCTTTTCTCACCAAAGGGTTCCCTCTCCAAGTGTATCACACAAAAAATTCTCAAAACTCCACCAACGGAGAAAGCCATGTGATGGAACATCCCGAGGAGGAGGAAAAAGAGGAGCCCACGGTTGAAGAAATGGTGCAAATACGCCAAAAATATTGAACAACCTGGATGAGAAGGTCGCCGAAGGCGAGCCTTGGCAGATAGACAAGGAATAACAAGATCAATGTCCTCTGCCAAGCATTCATAGCCAAATTAAAGAGGCTCGCCAAAGCCACATGACATCTAGACCTTTACGATCCACCTATAGAGTAGATGTCATGTGGTTGTATCTTTCAGAGCACCGTTAGTTTAGATTTATTTCCCATTTCAATTTCCCTTTTTTCTCAAATCATGTTTAGGAGGTGCTCTCTTTATTTCCCTTCCAATATTTGTTTACCCAAAAATTAGCTTGATGAATAAAATAAAATAAAAATCTTAGTTTGAATTGTCCAAATAATGCTCTGGCTAGTGCCATTAAGCTAGTAAGAGAATGCCCAGTTTAACAGATGTTGCATGAGTATAGGGACGCCACAGTGGAGGAACATGATGAGAACGCGCAAGACAACCCGTTCAGCTGAACCATTTGGTTCTGGCGAACTGGCCTGTTTGGGTGAGCTGATTGGTTCAGCCGAACCAGCCCGACTCAACCACTTCACGCACACGCGCGCCGGTTTGCACTCCTTACCCCTGTCCATCTTTTCTGTGTTTTCCACATTTTAGATTTTAAACATGCTCACATCATTTAAATGAAACATCCTCGGTTTTTCTTTCATGCCATGAACTATGTTTATTGTTTGTTTCAAATTAAGTATCCACATGCCTGTGAAATCTTTAATGTTAGGATCCCCTGGTCTAAGTTGTTGATGTTTGTGATATGTCTTGATAAAACAAACCACCTGTTCATTCCAGCATACGGGAGAATTTATTTTGAAAACTTAAAACTGTACCCTATCCTTTCATCCTATGCATACAATCTACCTTCTTCCACTTCACACATTTGCTTGAGAGATCATCCCCTGAAAAAGCTTGTCTTGACCAGTATAAAGTCCTATCAAATTTTGAGTTCCTGGAGACAGTCCTATTGCCCAGATCACTTGCAAGCATATATCTATCATCATAGTTGCATTAGAAGCCCTCATGCCTTGGTGATACCCTGAAAAAAAATAAAGGACACATGAAAGTCCAATGATTTGAAAGAAAGAATTCTCAAAAGGGAAAGAAGAAAAAAAAGAAAGGGGTCACGAGGCTGAGGACCAACAGTGAACTCTTCATCTCAAACTTGCAAATTGATCAAAGGCAATTGACACACCTCTAGGAACCTGTCTTCAACTCGATAGAAATATATGTCTTGATAAGATCACCACCATAGAGACAAAGAGAAAACACATAAAGAGTGGGTCAGTGAAAAGGAGTAACTCCAGAAAATGTGAGAATACCGCCGCTCTGGCCTGCCGCCCAACGCCCTCCCCACGCCCGTGGGCCACCACAACAGCTTCCCCGTAGCTTCCCTGCCCCTCCTTCCTTTCTTGGCACACGCTCTACTTGGAAGGAGGCGCCCCCACATGGCAACCCGATCGCCGGCCGCCGCCGCTGGGATTCGCTTCACCCACGCCAATGCGGCCCCTCCGGCCTATAAAAGCCACCTCACCGAGCCCTAGGACTCAACCAACCACCCTTCCCGAGCGCCCACTCCCTCCCAGCGCCTCCCCCCGCTTTGCTCCGCATGCGCCGCCTCGGAGCCCCACCGGTCGTCGATGAAGTCCCCGCTCCGGCGCCGATCCACACCAATTGAACCCCCAGGAGCTTCACGTTGCGGTGAGCACCATTTCGGGCCACTTCCTGCTCTCCCTCTCTCCCCTAGCACCCCAACCCCCTCGCCGGAGTTCCGTCGCTGCGGTTTGCCGCCGGCGGCCATCTCCACCACCCCTCCCTCGACTTGGGCCACCACAGTGGACTCGCCGTCCTTCCCCAAGTCCATAGAGACAAGCCACGTAGGAAACCGAGCCCCGTAGCGCGATTCCAGCTCTGCTCCGGCGATGCACCGCCACAACTCGCGCGACGCCGCCTTCCCAACTGCCGCCGGCGAGTCTTCCCCTCGCCCGGCCGATCTGGATCGTTGGATCCAGATCCAACGGCCCCTGTGCGTCTTCCCCCTTGGTCAAACCGGTGCGTACCGGTCAGTGCGGGATCTTTTGCTACAGAGCCCCTGCGCTATTTTGTATTCAACCCGCCATCCTGATGAGTTCAAAACTATTTACGAATAGGACCTGTTTTATTCTTTTAAGCCCCTGAGTTTTAAATATTAGAACCCGCAGTCCAGGTCTGTAGGTTTAGCGCGTGGGCCCTCGGGTTTTAACGCGTAATTACATATAGGTCCTCGGTTTTCTTCAAATAAGCCCCTGGTAACTTTTAAAACTTGCCAGCAGGTCCCTAGATCTTAGTTTTGCCATAGCTTTTCCGTTTTAGCTCCGATTAGTGTGATTTTCACACTCATGTGTTCGTAGTGAAGCGTAGATTATTTCTAGAACCTTTATTTATATTGTTTCTATTGTTTGGTATACTGTTCTAATAGAATATTATTTGTTTGTATTTTATTGGCTTGCGTGGATGTTTGTGTGGTGATTTGTGTCCAATCGGTGAGCCTTTCACGTTGAACTTCGAGAACGAGGACTTCCAGGGACAGGACTCGCAGCAGTAGCAGCCGCCTTTTGAGGAAGGCAAGTTATAGCATGGACAATCCTTGCTACCTACCCACTTTGTATTAAATTATTTCATAAATGCATGCGTCTAAATTTATGTACCATTAAGGTTGTACCAAGTTTTGATTATCCTATCCTTGTTTACTTTGGGTTTTTGCATATGGGTAGAATCTTTGCAACTGGTGGGTAAAGGGCGAAATCTTTACACACCTCGGAAGTTTGATTTGTGAGGTCTGATCCACCTCCGCATGGTTGGGTTTAAAGTTCTTTTGAGCTTCTTTGCAACTGGTGGGTAAAGGGCGAAACCTCTGCAAAGTGTAAAATCTATCATGATAGCCTTGCTCAGGGTCACGAGCGGCCTGGATCCTTTTTTATTAGAAGATGATGTTTATTTAATTTTAATGTCAGTTATACTGTTTTTTTGGGTTGCAACTGGGTTTCACTCACTGTACTGACTTGGTTAATGTTAAAATGAACCAACTAAAAATGCTAATGCAGTTAAGCTGAGTCTAGCCTTATTTTGAGCCTTCATATACCCATGCTATACTTGCTAAGTAATTTTTTACTTACCCTTGTTATTTATTCAACAAAATCTCGGATGGGTAGACAGATTGGGCTGAGCATGAGACAGCTGCTGAGTTTCCAGAAGATTTGCCGTACTACTGAGTTGTGATCTTCTAGTCAGAGTCCCTGTGGATTGCGGCTCCATTTAGTTTGAAAGTTATAGTCTTCTGTTGTATTTGGTTAGTTTATTTATGATGCACTCTAATGTAAAAATTTATTTAATCAAGAATTTATTCAAGCATATGTTCTCTGTTTATCATATTTGTTCGCTATATGTGTACTTTGACTTCTGGGCACACATATGGCCGTATTCGGGTTTTTGTGAAAATCTGGGTGTGACAATATGACTCCTATTGTTAGGTGACATCTCTATTTCTCGGCGCCCAACCTTTATGCCCCAAGGTCCTTAACCATTAAGATTACTATTGGGGATGGCCATAAGGGGTCCCCTAACCTAAGGGATAATCACCCTTGAAAAATGCAAATAGACCACAACCAAATCTCCACAAACCGAAAAAGGTCTAAGCGCACATAGCCCACGGCCCATCATAGGCCAACGGCCCATTTGACACCCCCCGAAAGGGTCCCGATGCGCGCACTCCATCTTCATCTCGATCGAAGGTGCCAACCCCCCTCGAGCAAATGGCAAACTCCGCCTCGATCGAGACCCCCGTGCCTGAGCCCCACGCGATCCTCAACCCCAGAAACTTCGCCTCGCTCAAGGCTACCCCTTGACCCACCGCGCGCAAGCACCCATCTGCCCCACTGACAGGCGCATTCAATGCCCCGCGCTACCACGGGACGCCAAAGTCAAAAGGCAAATCACGGGCCATCGAGCACAGATGATATGACCTGGATCATGTCCGCCAACTCCGGTCACTATGTTGCCATCCCCAACACTATGTGTAACTGCGAGGCCCTGTACCGCCAACTCCTGTCAATATGCCGGCCTGCGAGGCCCTGTGCAGACCTAAGCTGCCAACTCCAGCGCTCCTGTGCTCTCAACCACCGTACTAACCCCATGACGAAGCCCTCGATAAGGCATGGGAGAACCCTCGAACGGGTCAACGGGCGACAACTGGGCATGGACGCCAGTCAACACAACCCCTTGAACGCACACCGGGACAAGCACAGGGACACGTACTTTCTCCAGGAGCTGCCACGCCGCCCACTGGAGCTAGTAGACGCTCACTGATTCATGCAGGGCAGAAGGATATACAAGGATGACAAGTCCCGATGCGCGCACTCCATCTCCGTCTTGATCGAGGGTGCCAACCTCCTCCGAGCGAACGGCAAACAGCGCCACGATCGAGACCCCCATGGTTGAGCCCCACGCGATCCTCAACCCCAGAAACTCCGCCTCGCTTGAGGCTACCCCTTGACCCACCACGTGCAAGCGCCCATCTGCTCACTGACAGGCGCATTCAATGCCCCGCGCTGCCACAGGACGCCAAAGTCAAAAGGCAAATCACGGGCCATCTAGCACAAATGATACGACCTGGATCATGTCCGCCAACTCCGGTCACTATGCGGCCATCCCCAACACTATGCGTGACTGCGAGGCCCTGTACCGCCAACTCCTATCACTATGCCGGCCTGCGAGGCCCTGTGCAGACTTGAGCTGCCAACTCCAGCGCTCCTGTGCTGCCAACCCCCGTACTAACCCCATGACGAAGTCATCGATAAGGCATGGGAGAACCCTCGAATGTGTGTACGGGCGACGACTGGGCATGGATGCCAGTCAGCCCAACCCCTCGAAGGCACACCGGGACAAGCAAAGGGACACGTACTTTCTACAGGAGCTGCCACGACGCCCACTGGAGCTGGTAGACGCTCACTGATTCATGCCGGGCAGAAGGATATACAATGACGACAAGTCCTGATGTGTGCACTCCATCTCCATCTTGATCGAGGGTGCTGACCTCCCTTGAGGGAACGGCAAACTGCGCCTCGATCGAGACCCCCGTGGTTGAGCCCCAAGCGATGCTCAACCCCAGAAACTCCGCCTCGCTGGAGGCTTCCCCTTGACCCACCGCGTGCAAGCGCCCATATGCCCACTGACAGGCACATTCAATGCCCCGCGCTGCCATGGGACGCCAAAGTCAAAAGGCAAATCACGGGCTATCCAGCACAGATGATATGACCTGGATCCTGTCCACCAACTCCGGTCACTATGCGGTCATCCCCAACACTATGCGTGACTGCGAGGCCCTGTACCGCCAACTCCTGTCACTATGCCGGCCTGCGAGGCCCTGTGCAGACCTGAGCTGCCAACTCCAGCGCTCCTGTGCTGCCAACCCCCGTACTAACCCCATGACGAAGTCGTCGATAAGGCATGGGAGAACCCTCGAACGTCTTTATGGGCGACGACTGGGCATGGACGCCAGTTAGCACAACCCCTCGAAGGCACACCGGGACAAGCACAGGGACACGTACTTTCTACAGGAGCTGCCACAATGCCTACTGGAGCTGGTAGACGCTCACTGATTCACGCCGGGCAGAAGGATCTACAAGGACGACAAGTCCCGATGCGTGCACTCCATCTCCGTCTCGGTCGAGGGTGCCGACCTCCCTCGAGCGAACGGCAAACTCCGCCTCGATTGAGACCCCCATGGCTGAGCCCCACGCGATCCTCAACCCCAGAAACTCTGCCTCGTTCGAGGCTACCCTTTGACCCACCGCGCGTAAGCGCCCATCTGCCCCACTGACAGGCGCATTCAATGCCCCACGCTGCCACAGGACGCCAAAGTCAAAAGGCAAATCACGGGCCATCCAGCACAAATGATACGACCTGGATCATGTCCGCCAACTCCGGTCACTTTGCGGCAATCCCCAACACTCAGCGTGACTGCGAGGCCCTGTACCGCCAACTCCTGTCACTATGCCGGTCTGCGAGGCCCTGTGCAGACCTGAGCTACCAACTCCAGCGCTCCTGTGCTGCCAACCCCCGTACTAACCGCATGATGAAGCCCTCGATAAGGCATGGGAGAACCTTCGAACGGGTGTACGGGCGACGACTGGGCATGGACACCAGTCAGCACAACCCCTCGAAGGCACACCGGGACAAGCACAGGGACACATACTTTCTACAGGAGCTGTCGCGCCGCCCACTGAAGCTGGTAGACGCTCACTGATTCACGCCGGACAGAAGGATCTACAAGGACGACAAGTCCCGATGCGCGCACTACATCTTCGTCTCGATCGAGGGTGCAGACCTCCGTTGAGCGAACGACAAACTCCGCCTCGATCGAGACCCCCGTAGCTGAGCCCCACGCGATCCTCAACCCCAGAAACTCTGCCTCGCTCGAGGCTATCCCTTGACCCACCGTGCGCAAGCGCCCATCTGCCCCATTGACAGGCGCATTCAATGCCCCGCGCTGCCACGGGACGCCCCACGAGGGTTTGGGCGTCATCGACAGGTGTGCTCGACCCTACCCCCTCCCACGTATATATAGGCCGTACTAATGGGCTCCCATCTTATGGTCCCATCAGTTAACCTAATCCCTCGTGGATCAAGCCCATAAATGAGCCTAATCCGATTGGCTCTCGGGCATATATCCAGCACTAATTTCAGTTCATTTAGGTCCTACTGGAATAGGATGATGAAGCATAAAGAGAAAACCTACTGGAATCCAAAACGCAGAAAGTTAAACCAAAAAATATGGCGTTTGGATTGTAGGAAAGTTGTGTCTAATACTCACAGCTCCGTACGCTTTGTGTCAAAAAATTATCACATCATATATCCTTATATGGGTGCGCAATACATTGATCCTCATCCAAATAGTTAGTTTAGCTGTAACATAAACTTTTTTCTTTTGAAATTACTGATACGGTGAAGAACTATACTATTTTTTGTGGCCTTGCTCAGTGCACACTATCACCTAGCCAGCAACGAAAACCTGGAATAAAAAAATTAGAAAACTAATATGTACAAAGCAAGATAACTTAAACCACTAATTCATAGTCAGACTAACAAGCACAAGCAGCGCTCGAAGGGGAAACAGAGCAAGATGCTTTTCTTTAGGTTTGACTAGATGTTTTATTTCTATGAAAAGTACAGGAGTTGAAACCTTTCCCTAGGAAAAGGAAAACACCAATCCTCCATTCCAAACATGCTGAGAAGAATCCTTTTTCCAAAGGAATTGAAACCAGTAAAATTCATTTGCAAATCAATCGTTTGATCCAAACAGGGCCTAGGATTTCTAATTTTCTATTTTAATATGAGGAATTTTAAACTGATTGGGTTTAATTAGAGTCATCTGTTCCGAGAAATCAGATAGTGGAAACAAAGAAAGTACCCGGAGGCATCTAAATAGAGGTACCTAGAGGTACCAAATTTGTGGGCCCAGATACCAAAAATAGCGGGACGAACCATTGATTTATACTAGATACTTTTAGGTACTAGTGGGTACCTCTCCAGTCATTGTAAAACAGCTCTGTGCCCCTATAATGGAGATGAATGGTATAAAAACTGAATCCGCAAGTGAAAAAGCATATTTTTGTCTTAAAGGCCCATGGCGTTTAGTGCCCTCTAAGGCTCTCCAAATGGTAGAGCCGACCCATTATCGATTGGTTGAAGAAGCAAGCCACATGGGTCCGGTTCAACAGACCTATAATATTGACAGTACTTGTTAGAGTAGGCAACATAATTTGACCTGTCGGCTATACCCACTAGCTTGTGCCCCATCAAACCTAGGTCCACAAAGTGCCACACCAACCAAGGCTTTGGGCCTAACTCAACCCAGTCTAGTCGGTGAGGGCTGCCCCTGCCTTTTATAATGTGCTCCACACCATCAACTTTCGATGTGGAACTAAACCTAACAATTTCTGCCATCACACATCGGGCACAACTCTTACATCGGATACAACTCATGCGATATCCTAGAAGACGTTATCTCAGGCCGCGAGACCAGCTCTCCAGTCGCAACGCCCTCTGTGTGACCCTCTAGAGATGTTCACAGGTTCCCCATCACCATGTGAACCCAGAGATGTTCCGGGTTTTCTGACCTTCGGCTCTGAAACCACTTATTGGATCCACCTAGGATCAGCCATGTTGGTGGAGTCACAAACTTAAACGAACACACACAACAAGAGTTGATTTGTGGAGTGTATATATACACACGAAGTTTGGGGTGATGAACACCGTTTTCACTGTATTCCAATCAATTGAAAACAACTTTGTAGATGATGCTTATAATGACCCAGGCAACGAGGTGATGCAACATCGAGCAATAGCCTGGTGGTCAAGTCTCACGCACACGCCCGCACGATCCACGTGGAGATAAGCCACTAACTCATGTATGCCATGCCTCCATGTTTTGGGCCTAGAACTGTTTGGGCCTGTGACTCTTGCCATGTACTACAGTGGGCAATGCGGTTTTCATGTCTGGGCGCTCCAATCCACGTGGGCTGGCAGTTTTGGTCCAGTTTTTTCAACTATTGTGCCGTCTATACCGGTGATGGATGAAATTTGTGGGTAGACGCATTGCTTGCTTTATAATTAGGCGGAGATGGAAGACCACCACATGTCATAGTTTAAAGGAAATTAGATTTTTTTTATATTTCAAACAATATATAAGGAAAATCTGTCAAAATACTTAATTACATAATACCGAGGATAATAAATATATTATTCCATCCGTTTCAAGTTATAGTTTGTTCTAAATTTTCTTGATACATGGATTTTAATATGCATAGACAACAGTAAAATTTATGTATTTCAAAAACCAATAAAATCTATAACTTGAAACGGAGGGGGTGGTTCATTATTTCGACTTAGCATGACTACGGATACAAACTATTCATAATATGTAATATGAACTTGAGATTGTGGTCGAAAAGGTACAGTAGCAGTAGAGAACTGCCACAAAATTAAAATAGTGGAGCCCTTACATTCATTTGGATAAGTAGTCTTCCCTTGGCATGCAAGAGAAAGGAGTATACTTAATTCACTTATATGGATTATGCCCTAGAAATTTATTTGGTTATTGCCTTCTAATAAGTAAGCGTGAAAGCTGCAGTACTCCAGGACATCCACAGAGATAGTATTCCTTTAGCAAGAACGATCGCAGTGTTTACCCATATGCTCCATGAACTTGCAGTACTCGTCACAACCATAATTGTGGTCTCTGGTACGGGCGCCACTAACTGCTGTAGCAAGGAGTTTTCGTTGATACACAGGGCCAGTGATTGGCAATTTTGTGGTGGTCTTCTCAACAAAACTTGTAGGGCTGTTCCTTTTGAGTGGTCCAAGACTAACACGGATTTTAGCATTGACTTGTTCATGATCAGCAACTGCCATACCTACTAGGAGGATCACCATAATGAATGCAACTGCAACCGGACTTGGAGATGCTTTGCTCATGATTGCACTATATATACAGATCAAACAACATGGTGTAAGAGACAAGAGGCACAGGGGCTAAAACTAAAACCAAACAAACAAATCTCTATACTCTAGCACCAAAATGCAAGAATATCATCTTATTACCTTCTTTATTAGCTCTCCTCTTCAACGAGTAAGGCAGGTACGAATCCCATTACATATCACTATGGCTATATTTATAGCCTTTCCAATTCTACTTATTTTCGAAAAGAAAAAAATTAGTGTTATTATAGTGCCATCACGTGCCATTCGAAATCAAGATCTCTTTCAGAAACGATAAGGCATTACGACGACACAATAATTGTACCTATGGAACTACAAAGATTTCCAAGATACTAATTAATAGGATAAATAACTTAGATCTTGCATTGGTTTTTAAGTGGGCAAATTTCCAACAAAAATATCCTTGACCACCCAGGGCAAGTACTTTACTGTAGTTCTCAATGATTTCTAGAAGATGATTTCTCGGCGATTAATGGCATAGTTTTATCGTACCATTTAAATAACAGATATAAATAAATGAAATTTATGGAAATTTGATTTAGGGTATTTCTTATCATATGTGTATGTCATAACTTAAAGAAACTGGGAGAACTATAATGCTTTTAAGTTCAAAATACTATAGAGCAAAGGCCTTGGGCCAGCTTATTATACAAAATGAAAAAAGAGAGTATGCTTCTAGCTTTTACAAGACTTGATCAGGTTTCGCCTTCAAGCAAACAGGACGCAGCTTGGAAATGAGCCATAAACGTTCGAAGCCAGGTACTCGAAGTTAAAAGCTAGGGGCCGTTCGAGGAAGTGTTTGAAGAACTAGCTGTTGAAGAGTTTGAGCAGCAGCAGGGTTGGGAAGAAGGCAAGTATTCCTTGATTATGCCCGTTTGTACCTAAATGACATGCATTTTAATTACACCGTTTATTTATCGCTTGCATTAATATTGCTGGGTCCCATTAAGGATTTCCTAGTCTGTTTTACCATACCTTGCAGCTGGGTCATTAAATTAATTTGATCTGGTAGACGATGCTTAATTGCTCAACTAGGATTGGTCTAATGAAACCCCTACTCTATGTTCCATTATTATCTTTTAATTAAATAATGACAAGATCAGGAGCGATGGCGGGCACATGTGGGGCCTCTTCCTGGTGTGACTGATTTTTTTTAAAAAAATTTTTGGAACATGGCCTTTAGTCCCGATTGGTGTTAGCAACCCGGACTAAAAGCCGGTTTTGGAATGGGGACTAAAGGGGTGAACCCTTTTTGTCCCGAATTCCTAGTCCGAGTTGAAAAATTGGGACTAAAGGCCCTTCCCAACCTGTACTAATTGGCGTTTATCTACAAGTTTTAACTGCACGCGTCTGAGATAACTTAACAGATAGTTCACATAAAAGAACCAAAATCATAAACCCTCCATCTCAATTCTTTTAACATACGGAAAAAGGAGAGATACTGATGAAATTTGTTATTGTTCTGTATAGCTGATATGATATACTTTTCTTTGATCATTTATTTCTTCACTACTCTTTTAGCCAGTGGTGCAGGAGATTTCTCCATATCCTATATGAGCTTAGAAGTCCTTTCTTAGATATGTTAGAGGGGGCCAATTAATGGTCTGGCTTAGCTATTATCAGGGATATCAATCATGGCACGCTGGATTATCTAGTGTCGTCGAAATACACTAAAGCCATGATTGGATCTAGTTTTCACTAATTTAACTTGCTAATTTCTTTTGTATGATGACTTGTTATTTTTCTTTTTGGGCCTCAAATTTATGAAGCTTCCCTAATAAGTGCATTTTGTTTTATTCTTTTTATTTAACTGAAATCCATTTTGCAAATGGAACTTAACCCAAAAGCTTTTGGATAAAAAAAATATTATTCTAACCATAAGCAAAGACGATTGATTTCTTCACTAGAGGGAGCTTCAAAGTTATGAAATCAAACTTTAAGTGTAGAGGAGCTTATGTTTTCTGATACAGGGATCAACTGTTCTTACGGATTGTTTGAAAACTGCACAGAAATGCAAAAAGTCATATGAACATTGAATATATTTTATTTCTTTGAGAAAATAAAGTGCATTTGGTAGCGTGTCATTCAATTTTGTTTCACTTTATCCTTCGGTAGATGTGCTAAAAGGTATGTGTGAGCTATTATGATTCTTGTCGCTTGAATACACTACTAGAATGTTTTTCACTACGGGAAACAATAGATTTACCAAGTGTCATGGACAATCCCAAAACCACTCGGCAAAGGGTTTGCCGAGTGTAACATTCGTCAAACACTACTCAGTGTAATGGGACTCGGCAAAGGGCTCTTTGCCGAGTGTTTTTTCTCGGACACTCGACAAACACATTGCCGAGTGCCAAAATCAATACTCGGCAAATAATGTTTTAAAAAATAAAAAAAAACTAGCCAGCAAAAAAGGTTTTGAAATTTTACTGATACGGTGAAATATTGGTTTAGGTCTATGCTGAAAGGAGTATTTCCCCATACACAAACATCAAAAAAGTTTGGATATGAAACACCATCATATTAGTAAGGCCATGTACGACAATAGCTTCCAAAAATTCTATACCAATATACCCTTATTTCCCTTTTAAAATTTGAAATGCTAATTATTTGAATTATAGTTTATATATGAATTTATAAAAAGTTAATGTACCAAAACACATCAAAGTAGGTAATGACGCACTGTTCATTGTACTGTAAGACAAATTTAGATAGTATTTTGAAAACTGCTCAATCTAAAGTATATTATAGCATTTATAAGAGGGAATGTCATCTTACTACATTATCCAAGCAAATGAAGATGTCATATCTGTTAAAGCGTTAATTGAAGTAGTCACAGCAGCTGATCTTTCATCAGGTGGAATATTTCTCAAAATAAAAGAATTCTTTTGAACCTATAGCAGCATATAGCAAAGTAAAGCTAGGTTTGTGAAACCCATGATGTGTTGTTGTAGGTATTAGTGAAAGCCCATAGACTGCAACTTTCTAGAAGCTATAAATTTATAGAGAATGATGGTAACAAACTTTGGTATTTTTGGTGCTACTTGTACAAACATCATTTGCTCTGCAACACTGGCAAAGATTGACTCAAGAATTTCAATCTGTTGCTTCTGGCATAGCACCTACCCATTTGATGAGTCTTTTCCATCTGCACGTAGACCATAGGGGCAATTGATTTGCTGTAAATTGATGGCAGCCAGCAACTTGCACACAATGTCAAGCAAGCGATAATTAATATTCCTTGATGATCATGATGAAGGTATACATGTAAATTATTTAGCCGATCTATAGATTAAAGAACTACTTACAATTGTTTGTAATGAATAATTTTGCAAGTTAACACTTCTTATCAGCTCAAGTCATTACTAAATCCAAGACTAATATAAAACTTCTCTATATCATGATCCATAATAATTTCTATTTATCCATAAAAAATTATCTTGATCCTAATGATATATATTCCCTGAATCTCAGCATCTGAAAAACAACGGAAACATTCTTTTCTTTTATAGACTGTGCTATCTAAGATTTTATAAAGCATAGTTGTGACGTATAATCCCCAGGATGTATAGAGATATATACATGTCACCTAGGATAGGAAAGAACTAGAGGTGGAATACATTTTACTGTAGAGAATGCGTGCCAGACAAAAATAGAATTTCAGAAATTATATTTGCATGTAGTAATACTAATTAAAGGTTTACTAGCAACTATTTGCCACGGCCGACGAGTGATTGACCATATATCTATATATTATCATATTATACTACAAACATAATTCTGTAATAAATATGTGATATATTGTACACAATATATGTATACTTCGAAAATGTACACAAGCACGAAGAACAATGGTCACACTTGAGTTGACGGGATCAAAAGATCGAAATCCAAATCTTTTCAAATACCAAAGACATTGTAACACCCTAAAATTCATCACAATTAAACTGTAGCAATTTCTGAATTTTTCTAGGATTTATTAAGGCCTAAATAAATTTTTGATGATTCAATTGGAATTTTTAGCCTTTTATCAATTTTAATATCATATTAAATAATTTTAGTCAAAATAAGTTGTTGATGTATTCATGCTATTGCATTTGTCTTTTGCATGCTGTTCAATTAAGTTGGAATTTAAATTCTATTTAAATTCGAATTTAATTTGAATTTGTTTGATGTTTAGAATAGTTGTTTTCGGTCGAGTCTGTTTTTGCCCCTCGAAGTCTTGCCCAGTCCGCTTTTGCTCCCTTTCTTCTTCTCTTTTCAGCCGGCCCGTTTTCTTCTTTCTCTCCCGAGCCGGCCCAGCAAGCCTCCCTTCGCGGGCCGTCTTCCCCGCGCCGGCCCGTTTCCTCCCTCTCCCGGTTCGACCGCTGCCAGGCGGGGCCCGCCTGTCGGGGTCGTCTCCCCCCAGTCGGACGCGACTCCGACTCGAGCCGAGCTCGAGTCCGACCACGGCCGGGCGCGCACGTCGAGGGCCCAACCTCTTTAATCGAGCGCGTGGCCGCCTTTGACTCCCCGCTCTCCGATTTTCGCGCACCAACCGCCCCGGCTCTTGAGCCCTAGCGCCGCCGCCGCCCGCTGTGCTCCAATTCGCCGCCGGCCGTCAATCTCCGGTCGTGGGCGTTCTCCTGTCGAGGCAATCCTTTTGGGAGCTCAAGCCGAAGGTAACAAGGCCTCCCGCGAACCACTCCGTGAATTTTTCCCCAAGTTTTTGGCCGCGGGAGCTCATCGGCCTTTTTACAGCGTCGACGCCCGCCATTCGCCGTCGCTCTTCCGCCGCCGAGAACCCCCGGGGTAAGCTCGCCTTGTCCCTCTCGTGCTCCCCGTCCAGCCCGCACTCGTTTTGGTGCACCATAGCGCGCTAACGAGTAATGCGCCGCCGTAGGAGCCAGCGCCGCCGCCGTTGTGCTCTTCCCCGCCGGCGACCCTTCGCCCGATCCAATTGTGGCCGTCGGATCAAGATCCGACGAACCACAGAGCCCCGAGGCCAAGTCAATCCCCGCGACGTACCGGTCAACCTAGACCTTTTGCAAAGAAGCCCTCTAAGTTTTGGAAATCAACCCGCGGTCCTAGCCCCGTTCAAAAATAATTCAATCTAGGTCCTTTTTCTTTCGGTTTAGCCCCTGCAAGTTTTAAAATTGCGCCCGAGGTCCAAGTTTTATGTTCTTACATGAAAACCGTCGTAGTTTTATACAAAATTTTGTTTTAGGCCTCGGATTTTCGCATTTAAGCCCCTGGAACTTTTTAAACTTTGCCAGCAAGTCCGTGAACCTTAGAAAAGCCATATCTTTTGTGTTTTAACTCTGATTTTAGTGATTCTCGCGCTCACGCGTTCGTGGTAACACGTAGATTAGTTTTGTGCTGTTGTTTACTTCTGTTGGAATTGTTTGGTGTACTGTTTCTTATTTATTGTATTGTTTTCTTGTATGTGTTCGTGTGATGCGTATAGGAAACGCGTCGTTCGAGGAAGTGTTTGAAGAACCAGCTGTTGAAGAGTTTGAGCAGCAGTAGGGTTGGGAAGAAGGCAAGTATTCCTTGATCATGCCCGTTTGTACCTAAATGACATGCATTTTAATTACACCGTTTATTTATCGCTTGCATTAATATTGCTGGGTCCCATTAAGGATTTCCTAGTCTGTTTTACCATACCTTGCAGCTGGGTCATTAAATTAATTTGATCTGGTAGACGATGCTTAATTGCTCAACTAGGATTGGTCTAATGAAACCCCAACTCTATGTTCCATTATTATCTTTTAATTAAATAATGACAAGATCAGGAGCGATGGCGGGCACATGTGGGGCCTCTTCCTGGTGCGACTGATTTTTTTTTTAAATTTTTTTGGAACATGGCCTTTAGTCCCGATTGGTGTTAGCAACCCGGACTAAAAGCCGGTTTTGGAATGGGGACTAAAGGGGTGAACCCTTTTTGTCCCGAATTCCTAGTCCGAGTTGAAAAATTGGGACTAAAGGCCCTTCCCAACCTGTACTAATTGGCGTTTATCTACAAGTTTTAACTGCACGCGTCTGAGATAACTTAACAGATAGTTCACATAAAAGAACCAAAATCATAAACCCTCCATCTCAATTCTTTTAACATACGGAAAAAGGAGAGATACTGATGAAATTTGTTATTGTTCTGTATAGCTGATATGATATACTTTTCTTTGATCATTTATTTCTTCACTACTCTTTTAGCCAGTGGTGCAGGAGATTTCTCCATATCCTATATGAGCTTAGAAGTCCTTTCTTAGATATGTTAGAGGGGGCCAATTAATGGTCTGGCTTAGCTATTATCAGGGATATCAATCATGGCACGCTGGATTATCTAGTGTCGTCGAAATACACTAAAGCCATGATTGGATCTAGTTTTCACTAATTTAACTTGCTAATTTCTTTTGTATGATGACTTGTTATTTTTCTTTTTGGGCCTCAAATTTATGAAGCTTCCCTAATAAGTGCATTTTGTTTTATTCTTTTTATTTAACTGAAATCCATTTTGCAAATGGAACTTAACCCAAAAGCTTTTGGATAAAAAAAATATTATTCTAACCATAAGCAAAGACGATTGATTTCTTCACTAGAGGGAGCTTCAAAGTTATGAAATCAAACTTTAAGTGTAGAGGAGCTTATGTTTCCTGATACAGGGATCAACTGTTCTTACGGATTGTTTGAAAACTGCACAGAAATGCAAAAAGTCATATGAACATTGAATATATTTTATTTCTTTGAGAAAATAAAGTGCATTTGGTAGCGTGTCATTCAATTTTGTTTCACTTTATCCTTCGGTAGATGTGCTAAAAGGTATGTGTGAGCTATTATGATTCTTGTCGCTTGAATACACTACTAGAATGTTTTTCACTACGGGAAACAATAGATTTACCAAGTGTCATGGACAATCCCAAAACCACTCGGCAAAGGGTTTGCCGAGTGTAACATTCGTCAAACACTACTCAGTGTAATGGGACTCGGCAAAGGGCTCTTTGCCGAGTGTTTTTTCTCGGACACTCGACAAACACATTGCCGAGTGCCAAAATCAATACTCGGCAAATAATGTTTTAAAAAATAAAAAAACACTAGCCAGCAAAAAAGGTTTTGAAATTTTACTGATACGGTGAAATATTGGTTTAGGTCTATGCTGAAAGGAGTATTTCCCCATACACAAACATCAAAAAAGTTTGGATATGAAACACCATCATATTAGTAAGGCCATGTACGACAATAGCTTCCAAAAATTCTATACCAATATACCCTTATTTCCCTTTTAAAATTTGAAATGCTAATTATTTGAATTATAGTTTATATATGAATTTATAAAAAGTTAATGTACCAAAACACATCAATGTAGGTAATGACGCACTGTTCATTGTACTGTAAGACAAATTTAGATAGTATTTTGAAAACTGCTCAATCTAAAGTATATTATAGCATTTATAAGAGGGAATGTCATCTTACTACATTATCCAAGCAAATGAAGGTGTCATATCTGTTAAAGCGTTAATTGAAGTAGTCACAGCAGCTGATCTTTCATCAGGTGGAATATTTCTCAAAATAAAAGAATTCTTTTGAACCTATAGCAGCATATAGCAAAGTAAAGCTAGGTTTGTCAAACCCATGATGTGTTGTTGTAGGTATTAGTGAAAGCCCATAGACTGCAACTTTCTAGAAGCTATAAATTATAGAGAATGATGGTAACAAACTTTGGTATTTTTGGTGCTACTTGTACAAACATCATTTGCTCTGCAACACTGGCAAAGATTGACTCAAGAATTTCAATCTGTTGCTTCTGGCATAGCACCTACCCATTTGATGAGTCTTTTCCATCTGCACGTAGACCATAGGGGCAATTGATTTGCTGTAAATTGATGGCAGCCAGCAACTTGCACACAATGTCAAGCAAGCGATAATTAATATTCCTTGATGATCATGATGAAGGTATACATGTAAATTATTTAGCCGATCTATAGATTAAAGAACTACTTACAATTGTTTGTAATGAATAATTTTGCAAGTTAACACTTCTTATCAGCTCAAGTCATTACTAAATCCAAGACTAAGATAAAACTTCTCTATATCATGATCCATAATAATTTCTATTTATCCATAAAAAATTATCTTGATCCTAATGATATATATTCCCTGAATCTCAGCATCTGAAAAACAACGGAAACATTCTTTTCTTTTATAGACTGTGCTATCTAAGATTTTATAAAGCATAGTTGTGACGTATAATCCCCAGGATGTATAGAGATATATACATGTCACCTAGGATAGGAAAGAACAAGAGGTGGAATACATTTTACTGTAGAGAATGCGTGCCAGACAAAAATAGAATTTCAGAAATTATATTTGCATGTAGTAATACTAATTAAAGGTTTACTAGCAACTATTTGCCACGGCCGACCAGTGATTGACCATATATCTATATATTATCATATTATACTACAAACATAATTCTGTAATAAATATGTGATATATTGTACACACTTTATGTATACTTCGCAAATGTAGACAAGCACGAAGAACAATGGTCACACTTGAGTTGACGGGATCAAAAGATCGAAATCCAAATCTTTTCAAATACCAAAGACACTGTAACACCCTAAAATTCATCACAATTAAACTGTAGCAATTTCTGAATTTTTCTAGGATTTATTAAGGCCTAAATAAATTTTCTTTGATTTAATTGGAATTTTTAGCCTTTTATCAATTTAAATATCATATTAAATAATTTTAGTCAAAATAAGTTGTTGATGCATTCATGCTGTTGCATTTGTCTTTTGCTTGCTGTTCAATTAAGTTGGAATTTAAATTCTATTTAAATTCGAATTTAATTTGAATTTGTTTGATGTTTAGAATAGTTGTTTTCGGTCGAGTCTGTTTTTGCCCCTCGAAGTCTTGCCCAGTCCGCTTTTGCTCCCTTTCTTCTTCTCTTTTCAGCCGGCCCGTTTTCTTCTTTCTCTCCCGAGCCGGCCCAGCAAGCCTCCCTTCGCGGGCCGTCTTCCCCGCGCCGGCCCGTTTCCTCCCTCTCCCGGTTCGACCGCTGCCAGGCGGGGCCCGCCTGTCGGGGTCGTCTCCCCCCAGTCGGACGCGACTCCGACTCGAGCCGAGCTCGAGTCCGACCACGGCCGGGCGCGCACGTCGAGGGCCCAACCTCTTTAATCGAGCGCGTGGCCGCCTTTGACTCCCCGCTCTCCGATTTTCGCGCACCAACCGCCCCGGCTCTTGAGCCCTAGCGCCGCCGCCGCCCACTGTGCTCCAATTCGCCGCCGGCCGTCGATCTCCGGTCGTGGGCGTTCTCCTGCCGAGGCAATCCTTTCGGGAGCTCAAGCCGAAGGTAACAAGGCCTCCCGCGAACCACTCCGTGAATTTTTCCCCAAGTTTTTGGCCGCGGGAGCTCATCGGCCTTTTTACAGCGTCGACGCCCGCCATTCGCCGTCGCTCTTCCGCCGCCGAGAACCCCCGGGGTAAGCTCGCCTTGTCCCTCTCGTGCTCCCCGTCCAGCCCGCACTCGTTTTGGTGCACCATAGCGCGCTAACGAGTAATGCGCCGCCGTAGGAGCCAGCGCCGCCGCCGTTGTGCTCTTCCCCGCCGGCGACCCTTCGCCCGATCCAATTGTGGCCGTCGGATCAAGATCCGACGAACCACAGAGCCCCGAGGCCAAGTCAATCCCCGCGACGTACCGGTCAACCTAGACCTTTTGCAAAGAAGCCCTCTAAGTTTTGGAAATCAACCCGCGGTCCTAGCCCCGTTCAAAAATAATTCAATCTAGGTCCTTTTTCTTTCGGTTTAGCCCCTGCAAGTTTTAAAATTGCGCCCGAGGTCCAAGTTTTATGTTCTTACATGAAAACCGTCGTAGTTTTATACAAAATTTTGTTTTAGCCCTCGGATTTTCGCAGTTAAGCCCCTGGAACTTTTTAAACTTTGCCAGCAAGTCCGTGAACCTTAGAAAAGCCATATCTTTTGCGTTTTAGCTCTGATTTTAGTGATTCTCGCGCTCACGCGTTCGTGGTAACACGTAGATTAGTTTTGTGCTGTTGTTTACTTCTGTTGGAATTGTTTGGTGTACTGTTTCTTATTTATTGTATTGTTTTCTTGTATGTGTTCGTGTGATGCGTATAGGAAACGCGTCGTTCGAGGAAGTGTTTGAAGAACCAGCTGTTGAAGAGTTTGAGCAGCAGTAGGGTTGGGAAGAAGGCAAGTATTCCTTGATCATGCCCGTTTGTACCTAAATGACATGCATTTTAATTACACCGTTTATTTATCGCTTGCATTAATATTGCTGGGTCCCATTAAGGATTTCCTAGTCTGTTTTACCATACCTTGCAGCTGGGTCATTAAATTAATTTGATCTGGTAGACGATGCTTAATTGCTCAACTAGGATTGGTCTAATGAAACCCCAACTCTATGTTCCATTATTATCTTTTAATTAAATAATGACAAGATCAGGAGCGATTGCGGGCACATGTGGGGCCTCTTCCTGGTGCGACTGATTTTTTTTTTAAATTTTTTTGGAACATGGCCTTTAGTCCCGATTGGTGTTAGCAACCCAGACTAAAAGCCGGTTTTGGAATGGGGACTAAAGGGGTGAACCCTTTTTGTCCCGAATTCCTAGTCCGAGTTGAAAAATTGGGACTAAAGGCCCTTCCCAACCTGTGCTAATTGGCGTTTATCTACAAGTTTTAACTGCACGCGTCTGAGATAACTTAACAGATAGTTCACATAAAAGAACCAAAATCATAAACCCTCCATCTCAATTCTTTTAACATACGGAAAAAGGAGAGATACTGATGAAATTTGTTATTGTTCTGTATAGCTGATATGATATACTTTTCTTTGATCATTTATTTCTTCACTACTCTTTTAGCCAGTGGTGCAGGAGATTTCTCCATATCCTATATGAGCTTAGAAGTCCTTTCTTAGATATGTTAGAGGGGGGCCGATTAATGGTCTGGCTTAGCTATTATCAGGGATATCAATCATGGCACGCTGGATTATCTAGTGTCGTCGAAATA
Organism: Echinochloa phyllopogon; assembly: GCA_033239725.1. Classification (NCBI taxonomy): domain Eukaryota; kingdom Viridiplantae; phylum Streptophyta; class Magnoliopsida; order Poales; family Poaceae; genus Echinochloa; species Echinochloa phyllopogon. The sequence goes on along the minus strand of BTCW01000016.1, from coordinate 7,441,711 downwards.
CACTAAAGCCATGATTGGATCTAGTTTTCACTAATTTAACTTGCTAATTTCTTTTGTATGATGACTTGTTATTTTTCTTTTTGGGCCTCAAATTTATGAAGCTTCGCTAATAAGTGCATTTTGTTTTATTCTTTTTATTTAACTGAAATCCATTTTGCAAATGGAACTTAACCCAAAAGCTTTTGGATAAAAAAATATTATTCTAACCATAAGCAAAGACGATTGATTTCTTCACTAGAGGGAGCTTCAAAGTTATGAAATCAAACTTTAAGTGTAGAGGAGCTTATGTTTCCTGATACAGGGATCAACTGTTCTTACGGATTGTTTGAAAACTGCACAGAAATGCAAAAAGTCATATGAACATTGAATATATTTTATTTCTTTGAGAAAATAAAGTGCATTTGGTAGCGTGTCATTCAATTTTGTTTCACTTTATCCTTCGGTAGATGTGCTAAAAGGTATGTGTGAGCTATTATGATTCTTGTCGCTTGAATACACTACTAGAATGTTTTTCACTACGGGAAACAATAGATTTACCAAGTGTCATGGACAATCCCAAAACCACTCGGCAAAGGGTTTGCCGAGTGTAACATTCGTCAAACACTACTCAGTGTACTGGGACTCGGCAAAGAGCTCTTTGCCGAGTGTTTTTTCTCGGACACTCGACAAACACATTGCCGAGTGCCAAAATCAATACTCGGCAAATAAGGTTTTAAAAAATAAAAAAAAACACTAGCCAGCAAATAAGGTTTTGAAATTTTACTGATACGGTGAAATATTGGTTTAGGTATATGCTGAAAGGAGTATTTCCCCATACACAAACATCAAAAAAGTTTGGATATGAAACACCATCATATTAGTAAGGCCATGTACGACAATAGCTTCCAAAAATTCTATACCAATATACCCTTATTTCCCTTTTAAAATTTGAAATGCTAATTATTTGAATTATAGTTTATATATGAATTTATAAAAAGTTAATGTACCAAAACACATCAAAGTAGGTAATGACGCACTGTTCATTGTACTGTAAGACAAATTTAGATAGTATTTTGAAAACTGCTCAATCTAAAGTATATTATAGCATTTATAAGAGGGAATGTCATCTTACTACATTATCCAAGCAAATGAAGATGTCATATCTGTTAAAGCGTTAATTGAAGTACTCACAGCAGCTGATCTTTCATCAGGTGGAATATTTCTCAAAATAAAAGAATTCTTTTGAACCTATAGCAGCATATAGCAAAGTAAAGCTAGGTTTGTGAAACCCATGATGTGTTGTTGTAGGTATTAGTGAAAGCCCATAGACTGCAACTTTCTAGAAGCTATAAATTTATAGAGAATGATGGTAACAAACTTTGGTATTTTTGATGCTACTTGTACAAACATCATTTGCTCTGCAACACTGGCAAAGATTGACTCAAGAATTTCAATCTGTTGCTTCTGGCATAGCACCTACCCATTTGATGAGTCTTTTCCATCTGCACGTAGACCATAGGGGCAATTGATTTGCTGTAAATTGATGGCAGCCAGCAACTTGCACACAATGTCAAGCAAGCGATAATTAATATTGCTTGATGATCATGATGAAGGTATATATGTAAATTATTTAGCCGATCTATAGATTAAAGAACTACTTACAATTGTTTGTAATGAATAATTTTGCAAGTTAACACTTCTTATCAGCTCAAGTCATTACTAAATCCAAGACTAAGATAAAACTTCTCTATATCATGATCCATAATAATTTCTATTTATCCATTAAAAATTATCTTGATCCTAATGATATATATTCCCTGAATCTCAGCATCTGAAAAACAACGGAAACATTCTTTTCTTTTATAGACTGTGCTATCTAAGATTTTATAAAGCATAGTTGTGACGTATAATCCGCAGGATGTATAGAGATATATACATGTCACCTAGGATAGGAAAGAACTAGAGGTGGAATACATTTTACTGTAGAGAATGCGTGCCAGACAAAAATAGAATTTCAGAAATTATATTTGCATGTAGTAATACCAATTAAAGGTTTACTAGCAACTATTTGCCACGGCCGACGAGTGATTGACCATATATCTATATATTATCATATTATACTACAAACATAATTCTGTAATAAATATGTGATATATTGTACACACTATATGTATACTTCGAAAATGTACACAAGCACGAAGAATAATGGTCACACTTGAGTTGACGGGATCAAAAGATCGAAATCCAAATCTTTTCAAATACCAAAGACATTGTAACACCCTAAAATTCATCACAATTAAACTGTAGCAATTTCTGAATTTTTCTAGGATTTATTAAGGCCTAAATAAATTTTTGATGATTCAATTGGAATTTTTAGCCTTTTATCAATTTAAATATCATATTAAATAATTTTAGTCAAAATAAGTTGTTGATGCATTCATGCTGTTGCATTTGTCTTTTGCTTGCTGTTCAATTAAGTTGGAATTTAAATTCTATTTAAATTCGAATTTAATTTGAATTTGTTTGATGTTTAGAATAGTTGTTTTCGGTCGAGTCTGTTTTTGCCCCTCGAAGTCTTGCCCAGTTTGCTTTTGCTACCTTTCTTCTGCTCTTTTCAGCCGGCCCGTTTTCTTCTTTCTCTCCCGAGCCGGCCCAGCAAGCCTCCCTTCACGGGCCGTCTTCCCCGCGCCGGCCCGTTTCCTCCCTCTCCCGGTTCGACCGCTGCCAGGCGGGGCCCGCCTGTCGGGGTCGTCTCCCCCCGGTCGGACGCGACTCCGACTCGAGCCGAGCTCGAGTCCGACCACGGCCGGGCGCGCACGTCGAGGGCCCAACCTCTTTAATCGAGCGCGTGGCCGCCTTTGACTCCCCGCTCTCCGATTTTCGCGCACCAACCGCCCCGGCTCTTGAGCCCTAGCGCCGCCGCCGCCCGCTGTGCTCCAATTCGCCGCCGGCCGTCGATCTCCGGTCGTGGGCGTTCTCCTGTCGAGGCAATCCTTTTGGGAGCTCAAGCCGAAGGTAACAAGACCTCCCGCGAACCACTCCGTGAATTTTTCCCCAAGTTTTTGGCCGCGGGAGCTCATCGGCCTTTTTACAGCGTCGACGCCCGCCATTCGCCGTCGCTCTTCCGCCGCCGAGAACCCCCGGGGTAAGCTCGCCTTGTCCCTCTCGTGCTCCCCGTCCAGCCCGCACTCGTTTTGGTGCACCATAGCGCGCTAACGAGTAATGCGCCGCCGTAGGAGCCAGCGCCGCCGCCGTTGTGCTCTTCCCCGCCGGCGACCCTTCGCCCGATACAATTGTGGCCGTCGGATCAAGATCCGACGAACCACAGAGCCCCGAGGCCAAGTCAATCCCCGCGACGTACCGGTCAACCTAGACCTTTTGCAAAGAAGCCCTCTAAGTTTTGGAAACCAACCCGCGGTCCTAGCCCCGTTCAAAAATAATTCAATCTAGGTCTTTTTTCTTTCGGTTTAGCCCCTGCAAGTTTTAAAATTGCGCCCGAGGTCCAAGTTTTATGTTCTTACATGAAAACCGTCATAGTTTTATACAAAATTTTGTTTTAGCCCTCGGATTTTCGCAGTTAAGCCCCTGAAACTTTTTAAACTTTGCCAGCAAGTCCGTGAACCTTAGAAAAGCCATATCTTTTGCGTTTTAGCTCTTATTTTAGTGATTCTCGTGCTCACGCGTTCGTGGTAACACGTAGATTAGTTTTGTGCTGTTGTTTACTTCTGTTGGAATTGTTTGGTGTACTGTTTCTTATTTATTGTATTGTTTTCTTGTATGTGTTCGTGTGATGCGTAGGAAACGCGTCGTTCGAGGAAGTGTTTGAAGAACCAGATGTTGAAGAGTTTGAGCAGCAGCAGGGTTGGGAAGAAGGCAAGTATTCCTTGATCATGCCCGTTTGTACCTAAATGACATGCATTTTAATTACACCGTTTATTTATCGCTTGCATTAATATTGTTGGGTCCCGTTAAGGATTTCCTAGTCTGTTTTACCATACCTTGCAGCTGGGTCATTAAATTAATTTGATCTGGTAGACGATGCTTAATTGCTCAACTAGGATTGGTCTAATGAAACCCCAACTCTATGTTCCATTATTATCTTTTAATTAAATAATGACAAGATCAGGAGCGATGGCGGGAACATGTGGGGCCTCTTCCTGGTGCGACTGATTTTTTTTTCAATTTTTTTGGAACATGGCCTTTAGTCCCGATTGGTGTTAGCAACCCGGACTAAAAGCCGGTTTTGGAATGGGGACTAAAGGCGTGAACCCTTTTTGTCCCGAATTCCTAGTCGGAGTTGAAAAATTGGGACTAAAGGCCCTTCCCAACGTGTACTAATTGGCGTTTATCTACAAGTTTTAACTGCACGCGTCTGAGATAACTTAACAGATAGTTCACATAAAAGAACCAAAATCATAAACCCTCCATCTCAATTCTTTTAACATACGGAAAAAGGAGAGATACTGATGAAATTTGTTATTGTTCTGTATAGCTGATATGATATACTTTTCTTTGATCATTTATTTCTTCACTACTCTTTTAGCCAGTGGTGCAGGAGATTTCTCCATATCCTATATGAGCTTAGAAGTCCTTTCTTAGATATGTTAGAGGGGGCCAATTAATGGTCTGTCTTAGCTATTATCAGGGATATCAATCATGGCACGCTGGATTATCTAGTGTCGTCGAAATACACTAAAGCCATGATTGGATCTAGTTTTCACTAATTTAACTTGCTAATTTCTTTTGTATGATGACTTGTTATTTTTCTTTTTGGGCCTCAAATTTATGAAGCTTCGCTAATAAGTGCATTTTGTTTTATTCTTTTTATTTAACTGAAATCCATTTTGCAAATGGAACTTAACCCAAAAGCTTTTGGATAAAAAAATATTATTCTAACCATAAGCAAAGACGATTGATTTCTTCACTAGAGGGAGCTTCAAAGTTATGAAATCAAACTTTAAGTGTAGAGGAGCTTATGTTTCCTGATACAGGGATCAACTGTTCTTACGGATTGTTTGAAAACTGCACAGAAATGCAAAAAGTCATATGAACATTGAATATATTTTATTTCTTTGAGAAAATAAAGTGCATTTGGTAGCGTGTCATTCAATTTTGTTTCACTTTATCCTTCGGTAGATGTGCTAAATGGTATGTGTGAGCTATTATGATTCTTGTCGCTTGAATACACTACTAGAATGTTTTTCACTACGGGAAACAATAGATTTACCAAGTGTCATGGACAATCCCAAAACCACTCGGCAAAGGGTTTGCCGAGTGTAACATTCGTCAAACACTACTCAGTGTACTGGGACTCGGCAAAGAGCTCTTTGCCGAGTGTTTTTTCTCGGACACTCGACAAACACATTGCCGAGTGCCAAAATCAATACTCGGCAAATAAGGTTTTAAAAAATAAAAAAAACACTAGCCAGCAAATAAGGTTTTGAAATTTTACTGATACGGTGAAATATTGGTTTAGGTATATGCTGAAAGGAGTATTTCCCCATACACAAACATCAAAAAAGTTTGGATATGAAACACCATCATATTAGTAAGGCCATGTACGACAATAGCTTCCAAAAATTCTATACCAATATACCCTTATTTCCCTTTTAAAATTTGAAATGCTAATTATTTGAATTATAGTTTATATATGAATTTATAAAAAGTTAATGTACCAAAACACATCAAAGTAGGTAATGACGCACTGTTCATTGTACTGTAAGACAAATTTAGATAGTATTTTGAAAACTGCTCAATCTAAAGTATATTATAGCATTTATAAGAGGGAATGTCATCTTACTACATTATCCAAGCAAATGAAGATGTCATATCTGTTAAAGCGTTAATTGAAGTACTCACAGCAGCTGATCTTTCATCAGGTGGAATATTTCTCAAAATAAAAGAATTCTTTTGAACCTATAGCAGCATATAGCAAAGTAAAGCTAGGTTTGTGAAACCCATGATGTGTTGTTGTAGGTATTAGTGAAAGCCCATAGACTGCAACTTTCTAGAAGCTATAAATTTATAGAGAATGATGGTAACAAACTTTGGTATTTTTGATGCTACTTGTACAAACATCATTTGCTCTGCAACACTGGCAAAGATTGACTCAAGAATTTCAATCTGTTGCTTCTGGCATAGCACCTACCCATTTGATGAGTCTTTTCCATCTGCACGTAGACCATAGGGGCAATTGATTTGCTGTAAATTGATGGCAGCCAGCAACTTGCACACAATGTCAAGCAAGCGATAATTAATATTGCTTGATGATCATGATGAAGGTATATATGTAAATTATTTAGCCGATCTATAGATTAAAGAACTACTTACAATTGTTTGTAATGAATAATTTTGCAAGTTAACACTTCTTATCAGCTCAAGTCATTACTAAATCCAAGACTAAGATAAAACTTCTCTATATCATGATCCATAATAATTTCTATTTATCCATAAAAAATTATCTTGATCTTAATGATATATATTCCCTGAATCTCAGCATCTGAAAAACAACGGAAACATTCTTTTCTTTTATAGACCGTGCTATCTAAGATTTTATAAAGCATAGTTGTGACGTATAATCCCCAGGATGTATAGAGATATATACATGTCACCTAGGATAGGAAAGAACTAGAGGTGGAATACATTTTACTGTAGAGAATGCGTGCCAGACAAAAATAGAATTTCAGAAATTATATTTGCATGTAGTAATACCAATTAAAGGTTTACTAGCAACTATTTGCCACGGCCGACGAGTGATTGACCATATATCTATATATTATCATATTATACTACAAACATAATTCTGTAATAAATATGTGATATATTGTACACACTATATGTATACTTCGAAAATGTACACAAGCACGAAGAATAATGGTCACACTTGAGTTGACGGGATCAAAAGATCGAAATCCAAATCTTTTCAAATACCAAAGACATTGTAACACGCTAAAATTCATCACAATTAAACTGTAGCAATTTCTGAATTTTTCTAGGATTTATTAAGGCCTAAATAAATTTTTGATGATTCAATTGGAATTTTTAGCCTTTTATCAATTTTAATATCATATTAAATAATTTTAGTCAAAATAAGTTGTTGATGTATTCATGCTGTTGCATTTGTCTTTTGCATGCTGTTCAATTAAGTTGGAATTTAAATTCTATTTAAATTCGAATTTAATTTGAATTTGTTTGATGTTTAGAATAGTTGTTTTCGGTCGAGTCTGTTTTTGCCCCTCGAAGTCTTGCCCAGTCCGCTTTTGCTCCCTTTCTTCTTCTCTTTTCAGCCGGCCCGTTTTCTTCTTTCTCTCCCGAGCCGGCCCAGCAAGCCTCCCTTCGCGGGCCGTCTTCCCCGCGCCGGCCCGTTTCCTCCCTCTCCCGGTTCGACCGCTGCCAGGCGGGGCCCGCCTGTCGGGGTCGTCTCCCCCCAGTCGGACGCGACTCCGACTCGAGCCGAGCTCGAGTCCGACCACGGCCGGGCGCGCACGTCGAGGGCCCAACCTCTTTACTCGAGCGCGTGGCCGCCTTTGACTCCCGCTCTCCGATTTTCGCGCACCAACCGCCCCGGCTCTTGAGCCCTAGCGCCGCCGCCGCCCGCTGTGCTCCAATTCGCCGCCGGCCGTCGATCTCCGGTCGTGGGAGTTCTCCTGTCGAGGCAATCCTTTTGGGAGCTCAAGCCGAAGGTAACAAGGCCTCCCGCGAACCACTCCGTGAATTTTTCCCCAAGTTTTTGGCCGCGCGAGCTCATCGGCCTTTTTACAGCGCCGACGCCCGCCATTCGCCGTCGCTCTTCCGCCGCCGAGAACCCCCGGGGTAAGCTCGCCTTGTCCCTCTCGTGCTCCCCGTCCAGCCCGCACTCGTTTTGGTGCACCATAGCGCGCTAACGAGTAATGTGCCGCCGTAGGAGCCAGCGCCGCCGCCGTTGTGCTCTTCCCAGCCGGCGACCCTTCGCCCGATCCAATTGTGGCCGTCGGATCAAGATCTGACGAACCACAGAGCCCCGAGGCGAAGTCAATCCCCGCGACGTACCGGTCAACCTAGACCTTTTGCAAAGAAGCCCTCTAAGGTTTGGAAATCAACCCGCGGTCCTAGCCCCGTTCAAAAATAATTCAATCTAGGTCCTTTTTCTTTCGGTTTAGCCCCTGCAAGTTTTAAAATTGCGCCCGAGGTCCAAGTTTTATGTTCTTACATGAAAATCGTCGTAGTTTTATACAAAATTTTGTTTTAGCCCTCGGATTTTCGCAGTTAAGCCCCTGGAACTTTTTAAACTTTGCCAGCAAGTCCGTGAACCTTAGAAAAGCCATATCTTTTGCGTTTTAACTCTGATTTTAGTGATTCTCGCGCTCACGCGTTCGTGGTAACATGTAGATTAGTATTGTGCTGTTGTTTACTTCTGTTGGAATTGTTTGGTGTACTGTTTCTTATTTATTGTATTGTTTTCTTGTATGTGTTCGTGTGATGCGTATAGGAAACGCGTCGTTCGAGGAAGTGTTTGAAGATCCAGCTGTTGAAGAGTTTGAGCAGCAGCAGGGTTGGGAAGAAGGCAAGTATTCCTTGATCATGCCCGTTTGTACCTAAATGACATGCATTTTAATTACACCGTTTATTTATCGCTTGCATTAATATTGTTGGGTCCCATTAAGGATTTCCTAGTGTGTTTTACCATACCTTGCAGCTGGGTCATTAAATTAATTTGATCTGGTAGACGATGCTTAATTGCTCAACTAGGATTGGTCTAATGAAACCCCAACTCTATGTTCCATTATTATCTTTTAATTAAATAATGACAAGATCAGGAGCGATGGCGGGCACATGTGGGGCCTCTTCCTGGTGCGACTGATTTTTTTTTTAAATTTTTTTGGAACATGGCCTTTAGTCCCGATTGGTGTTAGCAACCCGGACTAAAAGCCGGTTTTGGAATGGGGACTAAAGGCGTGAACCCTTTTTGTCCCGAATTCCTAGTCGGAGTTGAAAAATTGGGACTAAAGGCCCTTCCCAACCTGTACTAATTGGCGTTTGTCTACAAGTTTTAACTGCACGCGTCTGAGATAACTTAACAGATAGTTCACATAAAAGAACCAAAATCATAAACCCTCCATCTCAATTCTTTTAACATACGGAAAAAGGAGAGATACTGATGAAATTTGTTATTGTTCTGTATAGCTGATATGATATACTTTTCTTTGATCATTTATTTCTTCACAACTCTTTTAGCCAGTGGTGCAGGAGATTTCTCCATATCCTATATGAGCTTAGAAGTCCTTTCTTAGATATGTTAGAGGGGGCCAATTAATGGTCTGGCTTAGCTATTATCAGGGATATCAATCATGGCATGCTGGATTATCTAGTGTCGTCGAAATACACTAAAGCCATGATTGGATCTAGTTTTCACTAATTTAACTTGCTAATTTCTTTTGTATGATGACTTGTTATTTTTCTTTTTGGGCCTCAAATTTATGAAGCTTCCCTAATAAGTGCATTTTGTTTTATTCTTTTTATTTAACTGAAATCCATTTTGCAAATGGAACTTAACCCAAAAGCTTTTGGATAAAAAAAATATTATTCTAACCATAAGCAAAGACGATTGATTTCTTCACTAGAGGGACCTTCAAAGTTATGAAATCAAACTTTAAGTGTAGAGGAGCTTATGTTTCCTGATACAGGGATCAACTGTTCTTACGGATTGTTTGAAAACTGCACAGAAATGCAAAAAGTCATATGAACATTGAATATATTTTATTTCTTTGAGAAAATAAAGTGCATTTGGTAGCGTGTCATTCAATTTTGTTTCACTTTATCCTTCGGTAGATGTGCTAAAAGGTATGTGTGAGCAATTATGATTCTTGTCGCTTGAATACACTACTAGAATGTTTTTCACTACGGGAAACAATAGATTTACCAAGTGTCATGGACAATCCCAAAACCACTCGGCAAAGGGTTTGCCGAGTGTAACATTCGTCAAACACTACTCAGTGTACTGGGACTCGGCAAAGAGCTCTTTGCCGAGTGTTTTTTCTCGGACACTCGACAAACACATTGCCGAGTGCCAAAATCAATACTCGGCAAATAAGGTTTTAAAAAATAAAAAAAACACTAGCCAGCAAATAAGGTTTTGAAATTTTACTGATACGGTGAAATATTGGTTTAGGTATATGCTGAAAGGAGTATTTCCCCATACACAAACATCAAAAAAGTTTGGATATGAAACACCATCATATTAGTAAGGCCATGTACGACAATAGCTTCCAAAAATTCTATACCAATATACCCTTATTTCCCTTTTAAAATTTGAAATGCTAATTATTTGAATTATAGTTTATATATGAATTTATAAAAAGTTAATGTACCAAAACACATCAAAGTAGGTAATGACGCACTGTTCATTGTACTGTAAGACAAATTTAGATAGTATTTTGAAAACTGCTCAATCTAAAGTATATTATAGCATTTATAAGAGGGAATGTCATCTTACTACATTATCCAAGCAAATGAAGGTGTCATATCTGTTAAAGCGTTAATTGAAGTAGTCACAGCAGCTGATCTTTCATCAGGTGGAATATTTCTCAAAATAAAAGAATTCTTTTGAACCTATAGCAGCATATAGCAAAGTAAAGCTAGGTTTGTGAAACCCATGATGTGTTGTTGTAGGTATTAGTGAAAGCCCATAGACTGCAACTTTCTAGAAGCTATAAATTTATAGAGAATGATGGTAACAAACTTTGGTATTTTTGGTGCTACTTGTAGAAACATCATTTGCTCTGCAACACTGGCAAAGATTGACTCAAGAATTTCAATCTGTTGCTTCTGGCATAGCACCTACCCATTTGATGAGTCTTTTCCATCTGCACATAGACCATAGGGGCAATTGATTTGCTGTAAATTGATGGCAGCCAGCAACTTGCACACAATGTCAAGCAACCGATAATTAATATTCCTTGATGATCACAACTTGTCACATCTTTTAATTGGAACATGGAGCGAGCACCCAAGAAAACAGTGCAACCATAAGTGCTATGTGGCTCTGGCGTTGACTGACTAATTAGGTATTCTAATTTGGGATAGTTTTACGCGAAAGGGGCAAGAGGTGCGGCGGTTGACGAGGTATATCCCGGTCCTCTTGTGCGGTAGGCTTTGCTAAGATACGCGACTCACTAGGGAGCGTTATGCTTTGCTCCTAAACCGGAAGCCTTAGCGAACTATCACTTATTAGAGTATCTTTGTAAAGGTCTCATAGTGAAACCCAATATTCGGTCCACGTGGTGTGGGAAGGGTACATGCTTTCGAGCAATGGGAATCACGGCTTATGCTGAATGTGTACAACCTCTGCAGAGTGTAAAACTGTTATAACAGCCGTGCTCATGGTCATGAGGGGCCTGGACCCTCACATGATTAATCTATCAGACTATGATCTAAATTCTGGTTACCTGAATTTGCTGGGTTTATGTTATCATTTAATTGTGGTTGGTATATACTTATATTTGCTAGTAAATAGATGCTTAATAAAAGTTGACCAACTAAAAGTGCTTAATGCAGCTATCCTTTCAGTCCTCCACTTTATAAAGCCTAGCATGTCATTTATTTCCATACTTTGTTGAGTACGACATGTGCTCACGCTTGTTTATTTATATTGCATCGACCACACTCAGACTGCTGCTCAAATTTGGAGAATTTTGAAGATTTTACTACTGATTTTGAGGAATTCTAGGCGAGTGCAGTCAACTGCCTGTGGAGATGGAGTTTTTTCATTTAGTTAAACGTTTATTTAAGTCTTCCGCTATGACATTTGTGTCAACTCTGAGTTTGTAATAAATACACTTTAATACTCTCCTGTATGCATGGTTATGGATATTCACTTGTGATGTCTACCATATGTGTGTAAACTTGATCCTGGCGCACATATGAGATGCACTTGGTTTTATTTCTAAAACTAGGTGTGACAGACACACTCAAGTTTGAAAAACTTTTATTTCAAAGACCTATACTACAATCACTCAACCATGTGCAACATGTCAAGCCAAGTTACGAGAATCTAAGATATTTAGCTCACTCCTCAAGGAACAAAACACTTGCTCATCATGAGGTTTGGTGAAGATATCGGCTAATTGTTTATCGGTTCCAACATGGCTTAGAGCGATATCTCCTTTGGCTTCATGATCTCTAAGAAAATGATGTCTAATGTCAATGTGCTTGGTTCTAAAGTGTTGGACCGGGTTATTTGCAAGTTTAATGGCACTCTTATTGTCACACAAAAGTGGAATCTGTTTGTACTCACAACCACAATCATTCAAGGTTTTTCTCATCCAAAGTAGTTGAGCACAACAAGCACCGGCTGCAACATACTCGGCCTCAGCGGTGGATAGCGCAACGGAATTTTGTTTCTTAGAGCTCCAAGACACCAAAGACTGACCAAGAAATTGGCAAGTCCTCGTTGTACTCTTTTGATCTACCTTGCAACTGGCATAGTCCGAATCAGAATAGCCAAGTAAATCAAAAGTGGAGCCCTTGGGATACCACAAGCCAAGGTTCGAAGTATGCACTGATATCTAAAGATTCTCTTAACAGCCATTAAATGACATTCCTTGGGATTGGCTTGAAATCTTGCACACATGCATACACTAAGCATTCTATCGGGCCTAGATGCACAAAGATAAAGCAGAGAGCCAATCATGGAGCGATATTCCTTTTGATCGACCAATTTCCCTTCCTCATTGAGATCAAGATGGCCATTCACGGGCATTGGTGTCTTGATGGGCTTGGCATTAGCCATGTCAAACTTCTTGAGCATATCACTTGTGTACTTTGTTTGACATATGAAAGTCTCATGCTTCATTTGCTTGATTTGAAAGCCAAGAAAGAATTTCAATTCCCCCATCATTGACATTTCAAATCTCTTAGTCATAATCCTACTATATTCTTCACAAAAAGTTTCATTAGTAGAACCAAAGATAATGTCATCAACATAAATTTGGCAAACAAACAAATCCTTGTCTATTTTTCTAGTGAAGAGTGTAGAATCTGCATTGCCCATTACAAAGCCATTCTTGAGAAAAAATTCCTTAAGGCATTCATACCATGCTCTTGGGGCTTGCTTAAGCTCATAGAGCGCCTTATGGAGCTTGTAGACGTAGTTGGGGTGCTTGGGATCTTCAAAGCCCGATGGTTGCTCCACATAGACCAACTCGGATAGAGGGCCATATAAGAAGGCACTCTTTACATCCATTTCATAAAGCTTGAAGTTGTGATGTGAGACAAGCTAATAGAATGTGAATGGATTCAAGCCTTGCCACCGGGGCATAAGTTTCACAAAAATAAAGACCTTCAATTTGAGTGAATCATTGAGCAACCAATCTAGCCTTGTTTCTTGTGACAACACCATTTTCATCTTGTTTGTTCTGGAAAACCCACTTGGTGCCAATCACATTTTGCTTGGGCCTTGGGACCAATTCCCAAACTTCATTTCTTGTGAAGTTGTTCAACTATTCTTGCATTGCAATTACCCAATCTGCATCACCAAGAGCTTCTTCTACCTTAAGAGGCTCAAAAGAAGAAACAAACGAGTAACATCCACAAAAATTTGGTAAACGATAACGAGTGGTTACCCCTCTTTGGATGCTCCCTAGGATGTTATACACAGGATCATCCCGTTGAACGCTTTGATGAACTCTTGGGTGTGAATATATTGATTGACGTTGAATTGGTCCATCTTCATCCTCTTCATTGTGAGATTCATCAACTTGAGCATCATCACCTAAAACTCCCCCTTGATCATTACCATGATCATGATCATCACCATGAGCTTGAGCATGATCTTGAAGGGAACTTGGTGGATCAAATCTTGTCGATGATGATGGATCACTATTAACATTATTTTCTAGAGCATGGGCTAACTCTTGATCTTCAACTTGAACTTCACGAGGCCTCACTTCTCCAAGTCTCATTCTCATGATGGATTGGCTAGGAGGTTCTTCATCATCTACAAGGTCATTTTCAACTTGCTCTACTTGAGAGCCATTTGATTCATCAAATTTCACATCTACCATGACCTCAACACAACCGGTGGTTTTGTTGAAGACACGATAGGGGTGTTCGTTAGTACCATAACCGAGTAAAAAACCTTCATCAACCTTTGGTGCAAACTTTGAGCTTTTGGTCCTCTTGTTAAGAATGTAACATTTGCAACCAAAGACTCGAAAGTAATGCACCTTAGGTTTGTTACCGGTGAGGATCTCGTACGGAGTCTTGCCCAAGTACTTTTGAAGATAGAGGCGATTGGTGGCATGGCAAGCCGTGTTGATCGCCTCGGCCCGAAAGATATCTGGAGTCTTGTATTCATCAAGCATTGTTCTTGCCATTTCAATTAGGGTCCGATTCTTTCTCTCAACAATGCCATTTTGTTGAGGTGTGTATGGAGCGGAAAGCTCATGCTTGATGCCTTCTTCGTCAAGGAATTCCTCAACATTGAGATTCTTGAACTCTGTCCCGTTGTCACTTCTTATTCTCTTGACCTTCAACTCAAACTCATTTTGAGCTCTTCTTATGAATTTCTTGATAACCCCTTGAGCTTCACTCTTGTCTTGTAGAAAGAAAACCCATGTAAACCGAGAAAAATCATCCACAATGACAAGTCCATACTTGTTTCCACCAATGCTTATGTAAGCAATTTCAAGGGTCTTGAGCTAGTCAATATGTTTGTGGGTGGATGAGGAGCCCCAACTTGCTTTCCGGCTTGACAAGCACTACACAACCTATCTTTCTCAAAGACAACATTTGTTAGTCCTAGAATGTGTTCATCCTTTTGAAGTTTGGCCAAGTTCCTCATCCCAACATGAGATAGCCAGTGATGCCAAAACCAACCCAAGCTAGATTTTGCCACTAAACAAGTCTTCGGTTCCACTTTATTTGTTGTGAAATCAACTAAATAAAGCTTTCCTTTAAGTTGACCCATAAAAGCAATAAAGGAATCCTCCCTTCTAAGGACGCTCACACCCTCATTAGTAAAGAGACAATTGTAGCTTTGTTCACAAAGTTGTGATACTGACAACAAATTGTATCCCAAAGAATCAACTAGATAAACATTGGAAAGAGATGAGTCTTATGAGATAGCAACTTCACCTTGACCAATCACATCACCATGATTATTGTCACCGAAGGTGATCTTTTCAATAGGTGAGTCATATTCCTTCAACTTAACAAACATATTCTTCTCTCTGGTCATATGATTTGAACACCCACTATCAAGCAACCATGAGGGTCCACCAGAGGAATATGCCTACAAAACAAGTTTAAGCTTTGGACTTAGGTACCCAAAAGAGATTGGGTCCTTGAGTGTTAGCTTTAGAAATCTTAGGCACCCAAACACTTCTCATCATTTTCTTTGCATGAGCACCCACATACTTCACCACCATCGTCCCATTGTGATCCCACACAACCGAGTAGTCAATGGTATAGTTGGGAGATGGCTTATGCTCAATGATCTTTTCTTCTTTCTTGATCTTGGTTGAGCTCTTAGCACCTTTGCTAATTGCCTCAACCGTAGGCTTGTCTTCGATGGTGTTTACCATCACACCATGAGAAATGTTCATCAAGTCTCCAAGGATTGCACCCTTGGTGAACCTTGACACTTCATGACCACTCAACATCCTAATGCCATTTTCCTTTCCTCCTCTAGTGAATCTAAGCCCATCCTTGATACTAGGGTATCTTCCGGCTTTATATGCCGGATGGGTCTCAAATTCACTCTTACCTTTAGCCTTTTCTTTGCCAATTGCCTTGGTCAATTCTTGAATCTTAGCATCTTTAGCTTTGACTCTCTCTTATAGCTTGGAAAGTTTAGTAGCACAAGCATTTACATCAAACTTATAGCATCTTGAGCAACCTTCACTAGTAGAGACATTGGAATCAAGAGTTGTCTTAGAGTCAACCTTGGTACTTTCCCAAAGAGTGCTAAAGTTACCTTCTAGATCTTTGTATTTGACCTCTAGGCTTGAATGCCTTTCTTGAAGTTCAGTTTGTGCATTCTTTAGGATGGCTAAAGATTCATTTTCCAAGGTCAATTCCTTAGACATCTTCTCAAGTGAGTCATTGGCAAGTGACAAGTCACTTGTCAATTTCTCAACATTGATCTTCTCCTCAACTAAAGTTTCTTCAAGAGCAAGGTTTCTCTCATTTTCAAGGATGAACAATTCTACTTGCCTATCAAGAGACTCTTACCTTTTCTCCAATTTCTCTACTAATTTTTTAATTTGTTTGTAGCCTTCTTTGCTAAACTTCTTTATCATGTTCTTTTCATGTTCGACTTCCTCTTCATCTAGGTCATTTTCTATATTCCTAGATGTCAAGATGGTGGATGAGAGAGATGGGGTGATGTTTAGTACCTTTGTCCCTTGGGGCATGAGGCATATGGGAGCTTCATCATCACTATCTTGATAGTTGTTGAAGAGCCTAGGTGTTGGTGTAGGGACTTGAATGGCGAGAGTTGCCACTTTTTTCATCATTGGAGTTATCACTAGACGAATCCCACCCTTGACCAATATGAGCACTTCCAAACTTCTTCTTGTACTCTTGACTCTTCTCCTTGTACCTGTTCTCCTTATCAAAGTTCTTGTCTTTTGACTTCTTGTCTTCTTTGTCATTCTTCATGCGGGGGAAATCGGCAATGTAATGCCCTTTCTCCCCACACTCATAGCATCTTCTTTGAGAGATTGACCTCTTGTCACCCTTGGTCTTCAAGAACCTCTTGAAGTTCTTTACCATCATAGCGGTTTCTTCATCGGTGCTATGGTCTCAATCTTCTTGACCTCTTTTCATTTGTCTCAATCTTTTTGCTTGGTTCGGCCTTGAGGGCTATGGTCTTGACTTCATTTGACTCCACTGACTTGGCTACGTCCAAGTTGTTGATCTCATGATATTGCAACTTGTTGAACAACTCCATAGGTAGCATTTTCTTGAACATGCTCTTGTCTCTAATCATGGTGGCAAGCATTGGGTTCTTCGGAGCATAAGCTCTAAGCATCTTCTTGGTCACTTTGTGCTCATCCCAATCCTTGCTACCAAGCATGCGAATCTCCGTGACAAGAAGCTTCAACCAATCGTACATCTCTTGTTGAGTTTCGTCCTTCTTCATGACAAAGGCTTCAAGTTCTCCTTGAAGTAGATCAATCTTGCCTTCCTTTACCACTTTCGTCCCATCATGAGACAATTGAAGAGTGTCCCATAGGTCCTTTCCAACCTCAATTCCTCTAATCTTGTTGTACTCATAGGGACTTAGAGCACTTCTAAGCACCACTTTGAGCTTTACGGAAGAAGTCATGTTCTTGTTCACGACTTGGCTTAGCATTCTTGTCAACACCTATATTCACAATAGTCCAAAGAGATGGGTGAAGACCATACAAATACATTTTCATGTCATCGCTCCAACGAGCATAGTCAACCCCATTGAATTTGGGTACTTTGACCATAGGAACCGATGAGAGATTTGTTGGAAGATGTAGTCTCATATGTGTGAGACACGGAGTGGAGTCCTTCGAGAACGTCTTTTTTTCAACTTCTTCTTCAGAAGTTTTTGAGCCTTCTTCTCGGCTTTCTCTTGAATCTTCTCTCTTCTCTTCTTCTTCTTTCCTTCTTCATTCAAGCTTTCATCGATATCACTCATCGCAAGATCATCATCGCTTGAGCTTGTGTCAACGATGAATAGAGGATCTTCTTTGAGGGTGGAAGCACCGACACCGGAGTTCTCTCCCGAATTAGCCATAGCATTTTTTTCCCTTAGCGGTTAAGCCTTAATCAATGGATTAGGCTCTGATACCAATTGAAAGGATCAACACTAGGCCTAGAGGGGGGTGAATAGGCGCAACTGAATATTATCAAAAATAACTTCACAATCTGTCAGATGAACCGGAATTTCCGGTAGCCACCAGAAATTTCCGCTAAATTACCAGAAATTTCCGCCTGCTACCGGAAATGTCCGGTGAAGACTCATGAACTAAATCACAAGATGAATAAGAGCAACAACAACAAATCTATATGAATCAATATGTTGTTAAGTATGTAACCCTCTGGATCCATTACTTGCAGCTAGAACTTCACACATATATAGATCGAGACAAACGGGTGAATAGCTAGCAAAAACACGATGAACTAGATGAACACGATGAACAATGATCACAACGAAGACACAAGATTTAACCCGAAGTTCACTTCCACAAAGGAAGCTACGTCTCCGTTGAGGGCCTACGAAAGGCCGGCTTATCAACTCGAAGCCACTTTCCTCCACTTAGTCACCACCAAGGAGCTAAGTGCACTTACTAGTAAATCCACGAAGGATGGGTGATACAAACTTCTGAGGCGAATCCACAAGCTTGCTTGGATGATCTCGGCAACGCCTAGCTATCTAGGGGATGAATCCCCAAGATTATGACTTCTAGTAACAGCCGTTGTTTATAACCATTACTAGTTGTGCTTGTAATGGACGTTAGATACGATAGTTACCAATAAGACAATTATCTGTAACGGTCGCTTTAACACTACAAGGTTTCAGACCTGCTGCGGCTGATTTTTATGGCAATGGGTGGTTTTGGTCGCTATACACTGGGCTTAATGCAACAATAGTTGATAACGGTTTCAATATGGGGGTATGTTGCTACCAGTTGTGGATCGTTGCAATTTCAATGGTGTTGGTTGCTATATGAAAGGGGTGTATGACGACGCATGTACGTGTGTCGCAATTGCGGAGACCGTATTGCCACGCTTTTTCCTAATTGTTGCAATAGGGTCCCATGTCACAAAGTCTATGACATGTCACAATTAGTGGTGTCGTTGTCGCAAAAGAGTGACATATAGCAACGAAAATACAATCGTTGTGACTGAAATATTTGATATTGCAACGTGGATCGAAAATGTTGCAAATTGCTTAGAGGTATGATGATGCTTACACAAATCGTGGTAACATGATGTAGATATAGCATCAAACACCAAAATCGTCAGACAAGAGAAGATGCTATTGCAACAATATATCAGTGTTGCACCGGAAAGAACTATTAGTTGCAATTGATGTGTTTGTGGGCCTATACAATGGGTTGTGGGCCTAGATAATGGCCTGCACACATACGACACATTCATGCATGTGGGAAGTCGGATCCTAACCCATCTATCCTTGGACCTAAAGAAGGAAAAAAACCCAAAGCACATCCTTCTTGCCGTCATGCGATGCGTCCGGGGTGACGCTGCCAAGCTCCGATCCTATGGAACCATGGGTGCAAGTGCGATCACCTTCACTAGCGCCCGAGTTGTTGTGTGAGGAGGTAGTCCACCCCCCTCATGGTAGTCCTCTCGGATCTCTCATCCCGAAATGGCCGGGAAAAAGTTTGTTTGTATCCCATCCGCCAAGGTATAATCGATTATAAGATCCATGTGCATGGAATTTGAGTTTGTTAATTAGTTTATACACACATATAATTTTAATACTATATTATCTAATACTGACCGAGCATCCTTTTTACACATGGTTTAGGAGTTGTAAATCTACTTTAGTCGTTAGGTTTTTTTGGCAATGGCAAGTGATGATTGTAGTTGGATGGAATTGCCGACTGATGATGATGCGTGGCAACGTGGATTTAATAAGTTTATGGAAGATACCTTTGAAGACAGATTTCCAAATGAGCATGTGAAATGTCCATGCACTTGATGTCGTGGCATGACATATCAAGGAAACAGAAGATGTTGAACACCACTTGGTAACAAGATGGTTTGACAAGTATTTCATAAAAAAGGAAAAACAACGTCATCATCGTGCTGCTGAACCTATTGTTGTGGATGATGACAATGAGAGTGAAGGTGTTGATCATGATGATCGGGAGGCCACCACTGAATTGTTTTACTCTCTGATTAGTGGCGCCATACATGGTGGAATCGAGGAGCCAAATGAGGTAACACGCAAAATTTTCAAATTAATGGAAGAAGATAGGATTGACTTGTACCCTGGTTGAGGCTTCAAACGTTTCTTTCATTGTCAGGCTATTTCACATTAAGTGCATGTGTGGTCTTAGCAACTCTGCAATGGAGCAAATATTGTTCTTATTTTGTATTGTGTTCCCCGAAAGGCATTGTCTCCCGGATACCCTGGATACAATTTGCAAGGTGGTTCGAGACCTTGGCTTGGACTACCAAAAGATTCATGTCAGTATCAATGATTCACAGGGGACTAGCGATGCTGGCACTACTGTAGCAAAGAAGAAGCGGTTACCTCGTAAAATACTGAGATATTTTCCACTAATTCCTCTACTACAAAGATTATATATGAATGGGACCACATCGACGTATATGCGTTGGCACGAGGAAGAATTGGTTAAAGATGGGAAAGCGCGACACCCAGCTAACTCAAAGGCATGGAAGCACGTGAATGACAAGTTACATAACGAATTTACATATGATCCAAGTAATGTCAGGTTGGGACTTCCATCGGATGGATTCAATCCATTTTGGATGTTGAACGTGACTTACACTACATGGCCAGCTATCCTGATTCCTTATAACCTACCTCTTGGTCTTGAAACAATCTTTTTGGATGATGTCTGTAACACCCCAAAAATGCAAATGTAATGTTACAGTTTACAAGACGAAATACATTAAAAAATATGTTTCATGTTTGACCGGTTATTCTAAAATGAGAGGCCACAAATTGATTTTTTTTTTGTGCGTCGCTTGGATTGGCAAATGGACAGAACAATGCTACAGTAACCGCGAGTACAGTAACTGCCCAAGCTAAAGGGCCATCCGTTTCCTATTCCCGTACGTTTCCCTTCCGGTCCTGCCTACCCGAAAACTGCCTGACCCTCCCGTGACTCTCTCTCCTATGCCGCCCAGAGGAATCATGGTGGAAAAGATTGGTGAGGAGGGAGACTAGGGTTCAGAGAAGGGAGTAGTCTACTGGTAAGTTGCCCTCTACTCCTAAACCTGTTTGGTTTGTTTTCCCCATCTGATTTGGTTCTTTCTACTGCCATGGATCAAGGATAAAGGAGTGGGCAGTAGGGGAATCAACCATAAAAAATGGACCAAGGGGGATGAGAGGATCGTGAGGAAACTGCTAGATCATCACTTGTTCTCCTCAAATTTTCCTGCTGTGCTTTTCAAGGGGAACCCTAGGTGAGGCCTTACTCATATGTAGTACATGTACATCTGGTTGCAGTAGGGTTTGTTGGTGTGGATCGAAGGCAAATGTTCATTGGGGAACGTTGCATTGATCCTTTCCACGACGTTCAGAAATTTCAGGGTTAGCAATCCATAATTCTGTGATTTCGAATTTTTGATGATCCTGTAAATTAGTGGAAAATTCATATTTCTGTCGAGTACCTGACGGACGTCTCTCGATATCAAGAATCATGATTTTACACCGAGCAATTTGGGAGTTATAGTCTTATTTTCGTGTCTGCTGTTTTCTGTCAATGTTCAGAGTTGTTTTCGATCTGTTCAATTTAAGACAATCTCAATGGCAGAATTCGTCTGGAGAATAGTTATAAAAGTTGTAGATAACTCCCTTATCTTTCTTTGGAGTAGTGGATGGTAATTTTTGGACCAGCAGTTTTGGAGATACGAAGGTGCAATGTTGGCTGCTGGAAGATCATTGTTTTCTGTCAGTAATCTGATTACTGTGGTTTTAGACACCACTTATGACCATAACTGTTTCCAAAGTTTTACTGATGTTGTAGTATGTTTTATATGCTTTCCATCAATGTATGACTCATATTTTTGTCCATTCAGTGTAAGTTTCATATGTGAATTTCTCTTTTGGCATGTCCTGTTTTGTTGTCAGAACAAGTTGGTTAAGTTCAGTGAATGTTTAGGCTATCTTGTTGATGAAATTATTTTATGGATTGTGCTGAAAATTGTAGATTTCTTCCTGTAGACTTTAAAAGTGTATTTGTTTGCTATTATTTCTGTTGTATATTAAAAGGCACAAGAAAATGAAGCGGTGCTGCTCCTATTGGATCTTTGCGTGATGTGTTGTTTTGTTTGCACTACTTCTTTGAGGGCTTGGGCGTAGGAGAGATTTACATACTGCTTGTATATATTTGTTTCGTTGGTTATGCTCTGAATTTTCATTGTGATATTAAAATAGGTGGTGGTGCTTCAGATCATAGCTAAAGCGGTCATCGCCTTTGATTGGGAGGCAAGTAATTGTAGCAGTGGTTTTGCTACCGTTTGACATGTTATTTTAATCACCTACATCTTTTTAATATTATTATTTCTGAACTTTGTGGTCTTGTTTATGATTAGGCATGGCACTGTTCTCACAAGAGAATGATAATGAAGCACTGTGTTGGTAAATTTAATTTCAATGCATCACACGAGCATTCGCATCTCATATGCATTTGAAGCAGATCACAATCCTACGAATGTGATAGTACCGGTACACATCATGTGTTGCCCGATGAGAGGTGCGATGTAAAAGAAGCCATGGCATTGCATTCATGTTCATTCTTGGTAGATGTTTCAATAATACATGTTCTTGTGGGTATGGAATCGGAGAAATATTTCCTATGTCCAAGAAGCGCTATAGTTGAAGTGTTGTTTTGGGTTGATAAGTATAATACATCTATTGACACGTAAAAATATGGTGATCTAATATGAATGTGATCTGTGTAACTATTTTTTGAGCTTATGTGGGTTTATAATCTTTTTTTATCTGCAAGAATTTAAACTACCCATAGCAAGAAGCAACAAAAATAATAGATGACTAGTAACACATCTAGAACAAGTTCAGATAAAAAGAAAAAGGGAAAAACTAAACGGAGATGGGGTGGCGAACCACTCGAAAAAGATCCCGTTCGTGTCGCCCTTGCGCGGGCGATGGGGCGGGCTCCTCCCCGCCTCCTCCAGCCGCGCCGGCGTCCCGCGCGGTCGTGGTGAAGGCGGCCGCGGGCACCTCCTTCCCTTCCTCCGGCGGCCTGGGGCGGGTGCGGCCGTCCGGTCGCTCGGGGTGCCTCTCGCCGGCGTAGTGGCGGCGGTGGAGGCTTGGGCCCCTAGATCTGGCGCCGGCGACTGCAGCGGCGACCCCCTGGGCCTGCCTGTCCTGTGCCTTGATGGCTAGGTGATGGTGGGGCTGGACGTGTCCTGCTTGCGGGCAACGGCATGTTGGATGTGCTCCTCTTCTCCTCCTTGACGGTGATGCTGGTGATGGGGTCGGAGGCCGACAAGTGCTTACTGGTGGTGTCATTGTGGCGCCTCGGGCCGTGGCAGACTTCTCCCGGTTGAGGTGCCGTGGATGTGGTGGGGTGTAGGCTTCTGTCACTGGTCGAGAGTGTGAGGCATGATGATGTCCGATCGAAAGCCTCCACTGTCAGCGACAATGGTGGCCGCGCCCTCGGGGCGTTGCTTTCCCAGCTGAGGGCACCATGGAGGACTACCATGTCCTTGCAGCACGGGTTCCCAGGGGGTAAACCCAGTCCTTTGTGGATGTGCAGCGATGGCACCATTGGCGTCACACCCTTTCTTGGAGGTGCCTCATCTGGAAACCCGTCTCGGCCGGGGAAAGTGGTGGTGGTTGGCTAGTGCTGTTGCCTTGTGCGTTGCAGCTTTGGTGGTGCGCTTGATCCGTGTTGGCAAGGAGATGCAGAGGGCCTATGGGGGTGTAGCCTCAGGTCGGCGCGCTTGGTGCAGTGGTGATCTCGGTGACAGCTGGGCAGAGGTGTTGTTCTCAAAGCAGGTTCATGTATCCGAGTCCTTGGCCGAGGAGTGTGAGGCGTTGGATGAGGCGAGGCCTCCATGCACAGTGGCCAGGGTCGGTGGTTTCATTGGTGTTGCGATGAGAGTGTTCTGCCGAAGCAATGTCGGAGCAGGAGGATCGACGACCGAGTGTGTGTGGCTTGATAGTGATAGCCCATAGTGGAAGAGTTCAGGTGGCCACTCGTGCTTGCAGCGGCTTACGGCTTTGGACGTCGCACGGCGTTGGTGAGGACGGCGTGGGTTGCGGTGGCTTTTTGTGGCTCTTCTCCCAGGCTGTGGTGGTGTAGTGTCTTGTTGTGTGCGTTGTTCACGCGCGTTGTTTGTGTGTGGTGGCATTCGCTTCGGCGCGTGATGTACAATTGCTTCTTTTTCTTAAATGATAATGGTAGTGCTCCTGTCTTTACTTTAGAAAAAAGGAAAAGGGATATCATCTCAAAACAGATATAAGAGATAGACGGAAGACGCTTTTAGCTACTGCTTTTCCATGACGAGAGTTGAATATTCACCTGCAACAAATTCAGCGTCAGTAAAACATTCAGACAAAAAAATAATACCAACTACTTATCAGTCTCTTATATTTGTGAAATGGAACAAGTTTAAAACTAAAAGCAATTCACAACCACGTTTCAGACAAAGGAACATGATAGATGAAATTGCATTGCTGACAGGTATGCAGTGTAGAGAACAGAACAAAAGGACGGCTAGTAGTTCATATGAGCATTGGGGGAAAATGATTGCAAACCATTTACGGTGCCAAAGACAGTCCATGCAGCATTAGGAAACAGTCTTGTACATGCAGACTAAAGTTGAAGCTGTAGTTTACTCAAAAGGATTTCATTCCGTAACTAGCTTCGGCTAAGGAACAAGCAAGGTGTAGAGTCTAGCTTTGTTAAACTTTTAACAGATGAAGAAGTATTTCCAGCAAGCCATATATAGTTGTCCAAATTAAATGGCCAGCTGCGTTAAAACGCTAACAGAATTGAGATAACTTTATTTGAAATTCTAATGAGCACTTACTTACACTTCTCGAGCAACATTACTGAAATCAAATGTTGTTCACTTCAGATTGGCAGTTCACACTTGCAGATATTTTCACATAATTTCAGATCAACTCTTACAGTTTCCATTAACAGACAACTAGTTTTGCATTGAGCAATTTTAGGTGATTCCAGAGCTATCCCATCAAACTCTCTACATGTTAACAAAAAAGAAGCGCCTGAAAGAAGAATAAAAATCAGCTCTGACATATTTGTTGACAAGCATATTGATAGAACTCTCCAAACGGTTTATTAGCATACCTTGTTAAAAGAAAAAAGTTTCCCAATTCCCAGTGATCTAAACTACTATGATTTTTAGGAAATTGGTGTCCAACTTGCACATACGGATCAGCAAGTAGATTAGCCAGTCGTAGGAAGGCACAAGCTACTGTACTCAAGCACCAATCGCAGTATGCACCCATACTGATAAACTGAATATCATCGATTCTTCAGAACTACCACCACTGCATATGCTGGAAGAATGGAAAGATTGATGGTTTACCATGACGTTGGATCCAAATATTGAGGATGGACAACTGGACAAGACATCAGGCGTCCACTACGAGGCTGCATCCAACTTCCTACCTGTCGACAGTCAAAACTGGCTCTGGCCCGGCCAAACCGGTCAGACCGGTTTGGTTCTGTAATTCGAGTAGGATTAGGATTCCGAGTTTAATCCCATATTGTAACCTATTCGAAAGGGGTAAGACTTCCCGGCCTATAAATATAAAGGCTAAGGACGATTAAGATGTATTCCAATCGAATCAAACACATTTATCCTTTACTTTTTTATCTCTCAAACCCTAATCTTTTCCAACCCCCATATTCTGTTCTTTGCTCATCTCTACGGTGTTCAAGGGCGTTCTAGGTGGCCTGCCAACCCTAGAGCAACCCTAGCTTGCTTGAGCTCCGACGGGGTCCCTCCCGAGCTCGAGTTTCTAGGTCATCACGAGTTCCTGCCTGAAAGCGGTCTGACCGGTTTCAGGAATCGGTCTGACCGGTTTGCCCGAGGATCTCAGGAGTTGGCCGTTGTGACGGCCGTGCTGCGCGTTAGATCGATCTCGAGTTTGTTGGCGCGTTTTCGTGTCAACATACTTTTTGGTGACTCCGCTGGGGACAGATTAATCT
Source organism: Echinochloa phyllopogon (assembly GCA_033239725.1). Lineage (NCBI taxonomy): Eukaryota > Viridiplantae > Streptophyta > Magnoliopsida > Poales > Poaceae > Echinochloa > Echinochloa phyllopogon. The sequence continues at coordinate 7,415,849 of BTCW01000016.1, read as the reverse complement.
GGTTTCAAGACCGATTTAATCTACTCCAATAATGTCTGAATCAACGTGCGACCTTGACAAAGACAACATCATCACCGCGACAATGGAAGAACTCACGGACGAGGAGCGTAAGCGGTACCTGATTGCTGAGGAGCACTTCAGGGCGCAATTCTTGAAGGGTTTCAAAAAAGATCGCGGTGGTCTTGTCAAGAGAGTGGAGGAATTCATCATGCCAGCTTTCAAGCTGGCAAACGACCAAGTTGAAGAACTTCCAAAGGTAACTGACGAATCCTCTGATTTGATGCAGCAAATTACTCGCATGATGGATGATAAATTGCTTGCTGCACAAACTGTTACTAGTGAGTTGATTGCTAGTATGTAGAATCTAATGAATTACCTAACTCAGATCCTAACTCATCAGGAGTGCCAGAACATGTTTTAGATCCTAATTTGGGCATGCCGATGAATTTCTATGCGGGACAATCACTTCACCCTTGTTCGGTCCACGAACCGGTCAGACCGGTATTCACAACCGGTCAGACCGGTTTGGCCTCCTCTGGCGGTCAGACCGGTTCCATGGGTGCAAGGGCACCGGGTGCAATGGTTTTATCTAATACGGTTGCTTCTGGTCCTGTTTACACTACTCCACGCACTACGGTTGTGGAAAGTATACCCCACGGATCTGGCGCGTCTCACGGGCCGATTCCGAATACTTCTCAAAATGCGATGTATAATGTTCCCCGTATTCCACAAAATAGAGGTGATGGGAACTATCAAGCTGAGTTAGCTAAGTTTAAAGAAGATATAGCTAATACACTTAGAACAAGACTCGGGCTTGAATTGGGTAATTCACGCTTATATCAAAAACCGTATCCGCCTGAATTTGATTTAGTTGCTTATCCTAATGGTTGGCGTGTTCCTGATTTTATTAAATTCAGTGGCGAAGATAATAGAACTCCTTGGGAACACATTAGTCAATATATCTTGCAATTAGGAGAAGCATCATTTTATGAATCATTGCGTATACGGTTGTTCTCATTATCTTTAACTGGAACTGCTTTTTCATGGTTTTCTTCGCTTGCTCCTAATTCTATTCAAAATTGGACTCAATTGGAGCGCAAATTTCATGATCATTTCTTTAGCGGAGAAAACGAAACTAAATTGTCTGATTTAACATCGGTTAGGCAAAGCCGAGAGGAATCGGTTCTTGATTACTTCAAAAGATTTAAAGATGTTAAGAACCGATGTTTTAACATAACTGTTTCTGAAAAAGATTTAGCAGATTTAGTTTTTGCGGGCTTACGGTCTCATTTCAAGGAGAAGCTAGAGGGTTCTGATTTTCTTACTATTAATCACTTGCAAATGAAGGCTATGAGTCTAGAGCTTAAGTTTAAAAATTCAAAAGAATCTACTAAACCACATCGTTCGAATGTGCATATTTTTGATAATGATTCTGATAGTTCGGACGATGATAAAGAAATTTATGCTGCTGAATTTGTTTGGTCATCAAAGAGTAAACCTGGTTCTTGTCCCTCGTTGAAGCCGATTCAGAAAAATCGGCAAGAAGTTAAGTTTACTTTTGATGTAGCCAAATGTGATCGTGTTTTTGATGAGTTGCTTAAGAATGGCTTTATTAAACTTTCTCATGCAATTCCACCAGCCGATCAATTGAAAAATCGTGCGTATTGTAAGTGTAATAATTCTTTTTCTCATGCGACCAATGATTGCAACGTTTTTCGACGATAGGTACAATCGGCCCTTAATGAAGGTCGATTAGTGCTAGCTGAAATGCAAGTTGATAAGGCTCCTTTCCCTGTTCATACCTTGGATTTGAATACTAAAGTGTTGATTCGGCCGGAACAAGCCGATGGAGCTAAAGGTAAGAATGTGGTGATTGGAGACCCAAGGCCGGAAAAAGTTGATGATAAAGTTCCGGTCAGAACAGTGATGATTGGGAGAACTCTTGATGGAAAAGAGTCTCTGAAAATTACTATTAACACATCAAGGCCCGGGGGGCAAGGAAGTTCCTTGGAAGAGAATCGGTTCGCTAGTCAGGCGAAACCGGTCAGACCGGTTTCCCAAACCGGTCAGACCGGTTTGTCTCCAGACCATCCAAGGACTTTCAAGCCCAAGCGCCCGGAAGTGGGTACTTGGAAGTTTAATGAGCCAAAGGTTCAAGGAAAGGTTCTGAAGCAAGGACCTACTTTCTCTCAGCTCATGAACAAGTACACAAAGGCCGTTCAAGTTGATCGGCCAACAAAAAACAGAAAGAGGTCACCACAGTGTTGGATCAATTCTACAGCTTATAAGCACCGTGGTGATGTTACTGGGACTTCGATACATGACCGATTGGGCTCATACCAATCAGGTCCTTCAGTTGCTCCCAAAAGCGGTCAGACCGGTTTGGTAAACCGGTCAGACCGGTTTCGGTCTGAGCAGAGGTTCCAAGCTCCTCCTAACCAAGAATACTGTGTCAAGGAGAAAAAGGAGGACGTGCAAGCCAAAACCAATGGGATTGTAACAATTGGCAGTATTCCAGTGGCTATGCAAGATTTGGGTAGAAAGCCGATAGTCATTGGAAATTCGGTTCATGTTCCAGTCAAAAAGCCGGTCATAGCTAATGATCACGAGGCTAGCAGTAGCAAGGGTGTAAAGAAGGTCTTCCAACCAAGGTGGTGTCCTTCTGGATTGACTCATACGCAGAAGCGGAAGTTACAACGCCTGTGGAACAAAGAAAAAAGGGAACGGGAAGCTGAGAAGCTGAGGGATGAATACTTCAACAATTACAGCCCTATGATTCCTCAGACCAAGATCTGGCAAGCTAAGCCCGTTGTGCAATCAGCAGCATAATCAGTCAGACCGGTTTCTGAGTCTGGTCAGACCGGTTTGGATCAGCCCACCACTGCAAAAGCGGTCAGACCGGTTTCTGGAACCGGTCAGACCGGTTTCTGGAACCGGTCAGACCGGTTTGACGGCAGAAGTGGGAGCTGAGATTACTTCAACCATCGATACTACTCCGCCAATTCCTCCAGTGGTTGAAGATGAAGAATTGGTCGATTTTGAGCCTTCTCCAGAACATAACAACATGGAAATCAATGTTGTATATTTGTCTTCTGATTATTATGTGGTACCGGAGGAGGAGGTCTCTCATCTTCAACTTGGACCTCGAGATGCCGTTTTTCAGAAGCCTAGTGAATCAGAGAATCATCTCAAGGCTTTATATATGAGAGGACACATCAACGGGAAGCCAATTTCTCGTATGTTTGTTGATGGTGGAGCTATTGTAAATCTTATGCCATACTCTCTCTACAAGAAGATTGGCGGAAAAGACGAAGAATTGATCAAGACAAACATGACGGTCAGTGGAGTTGGTGGAGGTGATCCCATTGGTGCCAAGGGGGTGGCTTCTATGGAGTTGACCGTCGGGAGCAAGACTATTGCTACGGCTTTCTTCGTCTCCGAAGTGCAAGGTAACTTTAGTTTAATCCTTGGTCGAGATTGGATTCATGCGAATAAATGTATTCCATCTACCTTGCATCAATATCTTATTCAGTGGATCGGCGATGAAGTTGAAGTTGTACATGGTGATACTTCTTCCTTCGTTGCAACGGCCGATTCTGATTCTCTTAGTGCAAATGAGAAGGTCAAATGTCTGTCGGGCAAGGATTTGACCGACTATGAGCTGATCAGTTGCACTAAAGATGGTTTCGTTGCTGCTACATTAAAGCCGACGGAGAATCGGTTGAATTACTTGCTGTAATTAATGGAGCAAACAAATCAACAGAGACAAACCGGTCAGACCGCTTCTGGAAACCGGTCAGACCGGTTTAGACCTGAACAGCGCCGATCAAGCCAAACCGGTCAGACTGCTTCTGGAAACCGGTCAGACCGGTTTACGTCTGGACAGTGGCTTCAAGACCGAATTGATCATCATCGAGCACATTCGGCCGGTATGTTTGAAGCCATTGAAGATCTCTGTGATATGGATAAGTTGGGTCAGGGTTTCACGTCAGCCGACCCTTTAGAACAAATAGATATTGGTGATGGTACTATTCCTAGGCCAACTTTTGTAAACAAAAATTTATCGGCTGAGTTTAAAGCCGAGTTAATAAATTTGTTGAAAGAGTATGTCGATTGTTTTGCTTGGGAGTACCGTGAGATGCCCGGTTTGAGACGTGATTTAGTTGAGCATCGTTTACCAATAAAAACCGGTTTTAGACCTTTTGAACAATCGGCTAGACGTTTTAATCCCGCTATTTATGACCGAATAAAAGAAGAAGTTAATCGTTTGCTAGATGCTGGTTTTATTCAGACTTGTCGTTATGTGTAGTGGATTTCTAATATTGTTCCCGTTGAAAAGAAAGATTCAGGAAAACTTAGAGTTTGCATTGATTTTAGAGATCTTAATAAAGCCACTCCAAAAGATTCATATCCTATGCCTATAGCCGATATCTTAATCAATGAAGCTTCTGGGCATCGTGTTATTAGTTTCCTTGATGGTAATGCTGGATATAATCAAATCTTCATGGCCGAAGAGGATATGCACAAAACGGCCTTTCAATGTCCGGGATTTATTGGTTTGTTTGAGTGGGTGGTTATGACTTTTGGATTAAAGAATGCCGGTGCAACTTATCAAAGGGCTATGAATTTAATCTTTCATGATTTGCTTGGAGTTATTGTGGAAGTGTATATTGATGATATCGTAGTTAAATCGGATGGCTTAGATTCTCATTTAGCCGATATAAAACTTGCTCTTGAGCGGATGCGACAGTATGGTTTGAAGATGAATCAACTCAAATGTGCTTTTGGTGTTTCGGCTGGGAAGTTTCTTGGGTTTATTATTCATGAGAACGGCATAGAAGTTGATCCCAAGAGAATTGAAGCTATGAAGAAAGTCGAAGCTCCTACTTGCAAGAAAGATTTGCAAAAGTTTCTAGGCAAGGTAAATTTCTTGAGAAGATTTATAATTAACTTGTCTGGAAAGGTTGATGCTTTTACTCCTTTACTTCGGTTAAAGAATGAAGCCGATTTTACTTGGGGGGCAAAACAGCAAGAAGCTTTTGAGAAAATCAAAGAGTACTTGTCTTCACCACCGGTGCTTAGGGCGCCTAAGCAAGGAGTACCCTTTAGACTTTATGTGGCGGCTGAAGATAGAACTATTGGAGCTGTTTTGACTCAAGAAATCGGCAACAAGGAGTATGTGATTGCTTATGTAAGCCGACGGCTCATCGATGCAGAAACAAGGTATACTTTCATTGAGAAGTTATGTTTATCCTTGTACCATGCTTGTACTCAATTGAGGCATTATTTATTATCTAGCACTTGCATCGTGTTATGTCAAACTGATGTAATTAAACATATGTTGCAAAAGCTGATTTCTAGTGGAAGAGTCGGTAAATGGGCTTATGCTTTAGTTGAGTATGATTTGACTTGTGAACCTTTAAAATCTATGAAAGGCCAAATTGTAGCGGATTTTATTGTTGAGCATCGAATTGATGATACTTGTGAATTCAACGTCGGCTATGTTGCTTGTACACCATGGAAGTTATACTTTGATGGATCGGTTTGCAATGATGGGCAAGGAATTGGTGCTGTTTTGATCTCTCCAAGTGGTGTTGTCTTTGAGTTCTCAAACCGATTGGAAGAGAAGCGAACCAATAATCAAGTTGAATATGAGGCTCTTCTATTTGGTTTGGAATTTTTGCAAGACATGGGAGTAAAGCATGTTGAAGTTTTTGGTGATTCGCTCCTGCTGGTATAACAAGTGTCAAAGGTATGTCAATGTTATAATGGTTCATTAAATGCATATCTTGATAGATGTCTTGATATCATTGCTTCTTTTGATGAGTTTACTATCAAACATATTCCAAGAGAAGAGAATGACAAGGCAAATACTCTGGCTCAGAAAGCATCTGGTTATATGGTTGCAAAGAAATATTTCTATCTCCAGAAACCGATGCAAACGAAAGCCGAGGTTCTGGTTCTAGACGAACCGGTCACACCGGTTTCAGAAACCGGTCACACCGGTCTGACTGCCAGAACCGGTCTGACCGGTTCTGAAACCGGTCTGACCGCTTCGTCCCCTGACAGAAGCAAAAATCCTTTGGATAATCCTAATCAATCCAAAGTTGAAGATCAGGATTGGAGGGTGCCTATTATTACTTATTTGAGAGATCCTGGTCGTGGTGCAGAAAGAAATATTCGGCGAATATCGTTTAAATACGTTTTGCTTGACGATGAACTCTATCGTCGAAACGCCGAAGATTTGCTATTGAAATGTCTTAATTCGGATCAGGCCACAGTTGCCATGGGTGAGGTCCATGAAGGTATTTGTGGTACACATCAATCGGCTCCAAAGATGAAGTGGTTACTTAGACGAGCCGGTTTCTATTGGCCTACTATGATGGCAGATTGTTTCAAATATTACAAAGGATGTGAGGAATGCCAGAAGTTTGGAAATTTGCAACTTGTTCCTGCTGCATTGATGCATCCTATTATTGAGCCATGGCAGTTCCGAGGTTGGGGATTGGATTTTATCGGACAAATTAATCCTCCATCATCAAAAGGACATCGTTTTGTCTTAGTTGCTACAGATTATTTCACTAAGTGGACCGAAGCGATTCCCTTGAAGAATGTGACGCATCGAGAGGTAATTGAGTTTATTACACAAAACATTATTCATAGATTCGGTATTCCTCAAACTTTGACAACGGATCAAGGTACTTCTTTTATGTCTAAAGAGGTACGTGAATTCGCCGAATCCTATAGAATTAAATTGCTCAATTCATCTCCATATTACGCTCAGGCTAATGGACAAGCCGAGTCAAGTAATAAAATTTTGATCAAATTAATCAAGAAAAAGATAAAAGAAAGTCCTAAGAGATGGCATGAAGTTTTATCCGAAGCATTATGAGCTCATCGTATATCTAGACATGGTGCTACTAAAATTACTCCTTTTGAGCTTGTGTATGGTCAAGAGGCCGTTTTGCCCGTTGAGGTAAATCTGGACGCTTATAGATTGGCTAAACAAAATGACCTTGATGCTGTTGATTACCACAATTTGATGTTGGACAATATTGATGAGGTAACCGACAAACGATTGAAGGCTTTGAAGGAGATTGAGAAAGATAAGCTTCGGGTTGCTAAAGCTTACAACAAGAAAGTACGAAGAAAATATTTTCAGATTGGTGAGCTTGTTTGGAAGACGATCTTGCCTATTGGGACGAAAAGCAGCAAGTTTGGCAAATGGTCACCAAGGTGGGAAGGACCCTATAGAGTTGTCAAAGTCATTTTTGGGAATTCTTACATGCTAGAAACGCTGAAGAGAGATCATTTGCCTAAAGCTATCAACAGAAGATATTTGAAGAAATTCTATCCAAGTGTTTGGCAAGACGCATGAAGACAAATGGCCGATATATTGTCGATATCGCCCTTAGCATAAATTTTAGCTCCTGAATTGTAATTACTTGCTTTTTAGTTCTCAAGTTCACTAAAAACGCAGGGGGGCATGTGTTGACAGTCAAAATTGGCTCTGGCCCGGCCAAACCGGTCTGACCGGTTTGGTTCTGTAATTCGAGTAGGATTAGGATTCTGAGTTTAATCCCATATTGTAACCTATTCGAAAGGGGTAAGACTTCCCCGGCCTATAAATATAAAGGCTAAGGCCGATTGAGATGTATTCCAATCGAATCAAACACATTTATCCTTTATTTTTTTTATCTCTCAAACCCTAATCTTTTCCAACCCCCATATTCTGTTCTTTGCTCGTCTCTACGGCGTTCAAGGGCGTTCTAGGTGGCCTGCCGACCCTAGAGCAACCCTAGCTTGCTTGAGCTCCGACGGGGTCCCTCCCGAGCTCGAGTTTCTAGGTCTTCACGAGTTCCTGCCTTAAAGCGGTCTGACCGGTTTCAGGAACCGGTCTGACCGGTTTGCCCGAGGATCTCAGGAGTTGGACATTGTGACGGCCGTGCTGCGCGTCCGATCGATCTCGAGTTTGTTGGCGCGTTTTCGTGTCAACACTATCATGCTCCAGTTCGTGCGGTAGTGGCATTGATGGAGAGTTCCAAGAACGGAAGGCTGTTGGCACCGTGCCCTTGTGCTTCCACGCCGCCGCCGCCGCCGCCGCCGCATTTCCTTTCTGCTCCGGCTCCGACGCTGCTCCTTCCGCTCTTGCGCCGCAGCAGCCCTCCACTCCAGAGCCGTCTCTGCAACTCTCACACCGCCATTGCCGTCTGTTTCTCCTCCTGCCGTATGGTGCTGGGCTTGGGTTCTACTCCGTAGGATTCAAGTTGATTTGTGGGATTTAGGGTGGAGGCAGATCGGGGATTTCAGAGATTTGGCGCGCTCGCTTTGCCGCCAACTCGAGGATCTGTGCTCGCCTGCACGCATGGGATCAGCGGCGCCGTCGATGTTCGCAGCCGGTCGTACAAAGGGCGGCGGCCTGCGGCGCCTCGCCTGGGAGCACGCGCCCACGCGTAGACGAACGAGATAACGGCAGCGCTCTCTTTCTTCACTTAATCAGGGCCACGTCGGACAGTTTGGCGGACGTGGCACTAAATAGACGAGGGTCGTCTGTCCATTGTACTTGCCCTAAGCTCTCTGCCAAACATTGCATATTGGTTGTCGTAGCAAGGGATAATCCGCAGAAAATGAACCGTTCCAGCTATGGCTAGTCTACTATGGCCGGTGCGGTGGCACTAGGAAGATGAAATGGCATGGTCATTCCGTAGTCGATCTCACGAAATCAAACCCCGATCAATGAAGAGGATGTCATTGAGGTTGTTGCGGTGGTCGCCCATCTGCTGGAGGTCACCGGATTTATCGGGAATTTCTCGCTGGATTTGAGCCACCGTCCCTACTCCGGCGAGTAATTCCGGGACCTACAGATATCAGATGGGGCTATAGTTTGCTGGGTCGGAAAGAGAAGGCCGAGGGCTTTCCAGGCGTATATATAGGTCTAGGGGGTTGGTCGGTTCAATTTTCCATCATTTTTCTAATTTTGAAAATACATTTCAAGTTAAAAAACAATTCCAGAAAATATAGAAATTGTTTTAAAACTTGGAAAAATACTCCAAAAATTCTGGAACATTACCGAAAATTCCTAGGGGCATTTTGAAACGTGGTGAACCTATTTAGAATGTATATGGCGGGAACAGTAGCGGAGGCCAAGGCAAGCGAACACGGGGCCCACGAGTGCGCGACCAAACCCAAGCACGCGAAGGCCCACGTCGCCCAGGGTGAAGAGGACGAGGCTCCGTCCCTCTTCTTCGCCTCGGCGACGGTCAACGTCGACCCTCCGCCACCGACGGCGGTGGCACGTCTGGTGGAGAAGAAGGTCGTGGCGCAGCTGGACGGCGGCGCCGGACGGGATGTGAGGCTTTGGTACCTGGATACCGGTGCAACGAACCACATGACCAGCGAGCGGGAGGTCTTCACTGAGCTTGACAACAACATCCGCGGAATGGTGAAATTTAGGGACGGATCCGTGGTTCCCATCGAGTGACGCGGACCATCCTTTTCGAGGCGAAGACTGGCAAGCATCAGCGCCTCTCCGAGGTCTACTACATCTCGTGGCTCACGGCGAATATCGTGAGTCTCAGAAAGCTTGATGAAAGGGGCTGCAGGGTAGACATCGAGGCCGGCATTCTCCGGATCTGGGATGAGAGGCGGCGACTGGTGGTGCGGGTGCAGCGCTCTCTGGCGCACTTGTGTCAGCTGCGGATGGTGGTGGCGCGAACCGTGTGCCTGCTTGCCCGATGTGCTCCCAAAGCTTGCCCACAACGACATGGTTTGCGGCCTCCCCATCGTCGAGCAGGTGGAGCGGTTGTGTGAGTGCTGTGTGGCGACGAAGCAGCGCCGCACCATGTTCCCGGTGGCGGCGAAGTACCGGGTGTAAGAGCTGCTGAACTTGGTCCACAGTGACCTCTGCAGCCCCATCATGCCAGCAACTCCAGGCGGGAGGTGCCACTTCCTGTTGCTCATCGATGACAAGTCGTGTTACATGTGGCTGCGGCTGCTCGACACCAAGGATGAGTCGCCGACGGTGATCAAGCAATGGAAGGCGCTCATGGAAGCTGAGACGGGGCGAGTGCTGCGCACCGACCATGGTGGTGAGTTCACATCTGTTGAATTCGGTGAATGGTGTGCATATCATGGAGTGCGGCACCATCTTTCTATGCCGTACTCACCACAACCGAATCATGTCATGGAACGCTGCAACCAAACTGTTGTGGCAATGGCGAGGAGCTTAGTGAAGGGGAGGGGTGTTCCGGCGGAGTTCTGGGGGAGGCGGTGGTCATGGCAGTCTATCTGCTCAACCGCGTCCACACCAAGAGCTTATGAAGCGTGGCACCTTATGAAGCGTGGCATGGTGTCAAGCCGGCGGTGGACCATCTGCGCACATACAGGTGTGTGGCGCATGTGAAGAACGTGAAGCCGCCCTGAACAAGCTGGAGGACAGGAGCAAGAAGGTGGTGCTGCTCGGCTACGAGCCCGGCGCCAAGGCATACAGGGTGTTCGATCCTGTGGCGTGGCGCATCCACATCTCCCGCGACATCATGTTCGACGAAGATGCAAGATAGACATGGGGAGGCAACGATGGCGACACGACCGAGTTCATGGTGAGCGACGTCTGGGCAGCAGGGGGAGAGGTGGTCTCTGACGCCGGCCCCGATGCCGGCTTTGACAGCAAACACCCCCACATCCACTCCCGGAGCCCGTACACCTACACGGACGCTCGCTGGCGCGTCCGTGACACGAACTGGGGCGACAACGCTGGAGAGCGGGAACGCGGCGCGGGAGGGCAAGAACCTCGATGCCGACCATGACAGCAGCTGCCCGCTGCAGTTCCGCAACGCCGACGACATTCTCGGCAACGCAGATGCGCCCGGGCAGGCGGCACGCGAGCTCCACTACGAACAGCTGCTCCTTACCGGCTTCGGCTTGTTGGTGGGGAGGAGCCCGCGACATTTGCAGAAGCAGAGCAGGATGGCGCGTGGAGAGCAGCAATGCTGGAAGAGATGGCAGACATTGAATGAAACAAGACATGGCGCCTCACGAAGCTCCCAGCAGGTCAGCGTCCGATTGGGCTGAAGTGGGTATTTAAGCTGAACAAAGATGCTGAAGGAAATGTGATCAAGTGCAAGGCCAGGTTGGTTGCAAAGGGGTACGTCCAGAAGCCGGGGGTGGACTTTGATGACGCATTTGCTCCAGTGGCGTGGCTTGAATATTTGATGCTGCTGCTTGCCATTGCCGCTCAGGAGGGGTGGACAGTCCATCACATGGACGTGAAATCTGCTTTTCTTACTGGTGATTTGCCTGACAAGGTATATGTGATCCAGCCACCCGGCTTTGTGAAGAAAGGGGAGGAAGAGAAGGTGCTGCGGCTTGACAAGGCGTTGTATGGGCTGCGCCAAGCTCCCCGGGCCTGGAAGATCAAGCTGGACAGGAGTCTCTGCAGGATTGAGTTCAAGCAGAGTACTAGTGAGCACAGAGTGTATGCACGAGGAGTTGATGCAAAGCGGCTGCTAGTAGGGGTTTATGTTGATGATCTGATCATTACTGGAGCTGATGCAGGTGAGATTGACGGATTCAAGAAGGAGATGACCCGTTCCCGATGAGTGACCTTGGGCCAATGAGCTTTTATCTGGGAATTGAAGTGAAGCAGAGCAGTGACGGGATTTCTTGAACCAGAGCGCTTATGCAGCAAGGATCGTGGAGAAGGCGGGTGTCGGGGTGTAATCTAGTGCATATCCCGATGGAGCCCCGATTCAAGCTGAGCGAGAACAGTGTGGCACCGGCGACGGATGCGACAGAGTACCGCAGCCTCGTCAGGTGCCTGCGCTACCTCGTCAACACTCGGCTGGATCTCGCGTATGCGGTGGGGTACGTGAGTCGTTTCACAGAGAAGCCCACCACCTGGCGGCGGTCAAACGACTGCTGAGCTACATCGCCAGGACGATTAACTGTGGTTGTTTGTACACAAGGCAAGACGGTGAGGCGGCGCTGACGGGCTACTCCGACAGCGACATGGCCGGCAACGTCGACACCCGGAAGAGTACATCTGGTGTTCTCTTCTTTCTTGGCCAGAATGCAATTAGGTTGCAATCACAGAAGCAGCATGTTGTGGCCTTGAGCTCCTATGAGGCGGAGTACATTGCGGCCGTGACTGCAGCTTGCCAAGTTTGTTGAACAGCAACAGAAGCTTGGAGTCGTAGATGTCAATTGAATAAAGCTTGAGGGGGTAAAATGTTGTCTCTGCTCTTCTGTTCATGCTTGTTGAAGTGTCTAGGTAGTTTGTTTCAGGTTTGTTAGCGTGTCAAAGTGTGTTCCATGAGCTCACGATTTGTGTGTGCAGCCATGGCTAGTTAGCTGCACCGAGCGAGCTTATCTCGCGTCGGTCAGAGTCAGGACGTCGTGGCCTTGCCGCTTGATGTGGTCCAGGTGTGACGGTGTGCGTGTCACCCTGCAAACGGTATGGGTTCAAATGGGTTTAATGGGTTGGGTTTTGATGTGGAGTGTATTGGAGTGGGTTGAAATGGGTTATATTAGTTAATGAAGTGGGGTGGAGTAGGTTCTATGTAAATATGGGTTGGGTTGGATTGGATTGGGTTGAAATGGGTTCTTTGTGTAGAGCTGGATCCTGGAATTAAAATTTCGCGTTCACACTATAAAATTTTATCGAAATTGACCGAAATTTGTTGAAGATGACTCAGTATGACTGGCAGCTACTCTGTATAAAGCAGTGTGGCTAGATCTACACGTGGGTCCCATATCAAGAGTCGGACCCTAAAATTAAAACATCGTGTTCACACTATAAAATTTTATCAAAATTGACCGAAATTTATTGGAGATGACTCAGTACGCCTGGCAGCTCCTCTGTGCAAAGCAGCGTGGCTAGATCTGTATTATAATTTTTTTTGAGAAACGGGTTCTTATTGGGTTGTAACCATATTTGGCTAATAGTTATTACATTATTAGTTCAAATGTTTCGGTTGAATTGGTGTGTGGTGGTGATGGTTTGGGGTGGAGTGGATTCATATAATTTCTCTCATGAGAATGGGATGGTGTGGGTATGGTTTGGTTTCCAACCCACTTGCAGGCTGATGTGCGTGGGATGGCGTGCGCACTGCAGATCGTGGAGAGAATGGCGGGCGTATGCTCGCTCCTCCGAGTCCCTCGCGTCTGTATCTGAACCTTGAATAAAACAGGCGAGATAGAGTCAGAAAACGCTGCAACGTTTGGCAGCACCAAAATCCACTTGTGTTCGCATGTGTTCCAAAGTGTTGCGGAGCTCCTCTGACTGGTAATCGCCGGAGTTTTTTTTTTTTTTGAGGAGACAGGAGGGGCAAGCCCCTACTGGTTAATTATAATTATAAATAAGAACATATTACAACAGCACCTGAGTTCATGAAACAAAAAAAGAAATGAAGAAAATGAGTTTAATTACAACCAAGCTTCTAGCCATTGAGCAATGTATGATGACTTTTCAGCTGTAGATCTTAGTATAACTAGATCCAGCTCATGCCTGAAAAGCTCCCGACAATTTTGAAGTGAAGGTGCTAGAGCCCTAAATATGAGATCATTCCTTAACATCCAGATACTCCATGCCATGAGTATAATTATCTCCATATCCATTGGGACTGCCAGAGCATTTTTACAGCTCTCAAAAAACTCCCAAATATCAATAACCTGTGTTGGCTGGCAGCCTACCATCGCCCAACATTGCTGGGCCAAGGGGCAGGATAGAAATAAGTGGTCTTTGGTTTCTTCTATATTTCCATTACAGAGAGTGCATGCGTATGATGGCAGAGCCATATTCTTTCTTCTCAAAATATCCCTTGTGTTTAATCTATCCTTGAGCAACAACCAAAAAAATACTTGGTGTTTGTGTTGACAATCAGATTTCCAGATATCCTTAAAAAGAGGATTTGCCATGGATGAACCCATCAATCTTTTATAGATTTTTGTGGAGGAGAACAAAGATGATCCCCAAATATATGTCCAAAAGTCAGTATCCTCTGAAAGCTGAATCGTGTCAAGTTGCTGAGTAAGCTCCTGGAATTGGGCATATGCTTGTACTGACAAAGGCAGATGCACTAACTGTGAGGCATCTGTAATGCTCAATGTCTTTTGTACAGTGATAAGTTTCTGTTTGGCAAAAGAAAATAATTCAGGGAACACTTGACTAGGTACCATGCCACTCCACAAGTCCTGCCACAAATAGCATGTCCTACCATCCTTGATATTAGCAATAGCCATTCCTTTATAACTGTCCAGCAGCTTCAAAATGTCTCTCCACCAAAATGAGCCCTTCCTTGTGTGGTTTGGCAACTTATCATTATTGTAATATTTTTCCCAGACCAAATTCACCCAAGGTATGTCTTCTCTATTGAAAAACTTATGAAGATTTTTCATGAGTAAAGCCTCATTTTGAGTATTTAGCCTGAGCACTCCTAAACCCCCTTCAGACTTTGGAACACACACCATCTGCCAAGCAGCCTTTGGTGGAGTCTTAGCATTAATATCTGCCCCTCTCCATAAACAATGTTTTCTAAATTTGTCCACCTGCTTGATTACTGTCTTTTGCAGGAGAAAAGTGCACAGCCAAAAAGTTGGGAGGGAACTGAATACAGCATTAGTCATTTGTAATCTACCTGCTTGTGAGAGAAAGGTGGAAGTACTGGCCAATCTCCTTTCACAACGAGTGACCAGAGGCCAAAATTCCTCTATCTTCAGTTTTGAGAGGCCTAAAGGAAGACCCAAATAGGTGAAGGGTAAGGATCCCACAGTACACCCAAGAACCTGAGCTAAAGTTTGTGTTGCAGACTCATCAATGTTAATGGGGACCAAAATAGATTTCTCATAATTAATCTTTAATCCTGTGGACACTGAAAAAACATTTAGGATATTCTTGAGTGCAGTTAGCTGTTCAGCCTTTCCTTCCATGATGATCAAGGTATCATCTGCATATTGTAGTATTGGGAAGTCTTGAGAGTATTGCATTGGTACTGGCAAAGTTAACAGATGATCATCCTTTGCTTTGTTTAGCAGGGTTTGCAACAAATCTGCAGTAAGCACAAAGAGTAAAGGGGATAAGGTGTCACCTTGTCTGACACCCCTTTTACAATGAAATGTTTTTCCTGGAACCCCATTCAACAAGACTGAAGAAGTTCCTGAAGAAAAGATGTCTTTCATCCAGTTCAACCATCTTTGCCCAAAACCCAAATGATGCATTATCTGTATCATGCTGGTGTGTTCCACTTTGTCAAATGCTTTTTCAAAATCTAATTTGAGAATGACAATTTCCTTTTTTGAGCAATGACAAATGTGCAAGTATTCAAATGCCCAAGCTAGACAATCCTGTATGGATCTTGATTGAATGAAACCATACTGGTTCTTATGTATTAATCTTGTGATTACCTTATGCAGCCTATTTGATAACAACTTTGTAATGATCTTCATCGAAATATTTAACAGTGAGATAGGTCTGTAGTCAGAGGCTTTCCTTGGGCCTTCCACCTTGGGAATAAGAGTGATGTAGGAGCCATTTATACTTCTTAAACAGACTTGGCCTTGCTGGAAAGCCATGCACAGGTCATAGAAATCCCCTTTTATTATCTGCCAACAACTTTTAATGAAATCAGTGTTAAACCCATCTGGCCCTGGTGATTTATCAGAAGGTAGATGCTTTACAACTAAATCAATATCTTCTTGTGTGAAGGGCTCCTCTAAACACCGCAAATCTGGATCTATTGTCAAAATGTCTTCTAAGTGAAATCTCATACCCTGATAATCAGAATTTCCTAACCTTTCTTTGAAAGCATTCCACAAAATTTCTGCTTTCTCATTGTGAGTATGAAATTCCAAACCATTAGTGTCTTCCAGACAAGTAATAAAGTTTCTTCTATGCTTAATGGTGGCATTGGCATGAAAAAATTTAGTGCCTGCATCTCCAAACTTCACCCACTTAATTGTTCCCCTCTGTTTCCAGTAAATCCTTTGCTGTTTGAGAAGAGATATTAGCTGATTTTGGAGCAAGTCTCTGAAGTTCCATTCTGGAATTGACAGATCTCTCAATTCACTAAGAATTTCCATGAGGTGGAGAACAAGTTTTATGTTGGAGATATTAGCCTTCAAGCTAGATAAATTTGATTGCCATGCTCTCAGTACCATTCTCAAGTTTTTAAACTTCCGAGTAATTCTTTTGGCCATGTCTGCTTCTGTTACTGGGACATTCCACCCATGTTGGACAACCTCTAAAAAATGCTCATGTTCCATGAGATAATTATCAAACCTGAATATTTTCCCTTTTGGTATTACTGTGCAAATGGAGATTACACACGAAACATGGTCAGACACTTCCATAGTCAGAGCATGGGCTGTGGTGTTAGGGTAATTCAGTGTCCATGCATCAGAGGTAAAGAACCAGTCTAATCTTTCCCAGAGTGGACTGTCCTGTTTGTTTGTCCAGGTATATTTTCTGCCTTGTAGTGGTATTTCTGTCAGCCCCTGTAAACTTATGGCCTCATTGAAAAGGTACATCTCGGTAAGATCTCCACCTGGTTTATTTCTGTCCTCTGGTTTTCTCATGAGGTTAAAGTCACCCAGTACTAACCAATTTATCTCAGGTGGCATTTGGATGTTCTTTAGCCAATTTATCAGTTCTCTTTTACCCTCTGCAGTACAAGGGCCACATATGTTAGTTAATAGCCATTGATCATTGTTATGCATTGATCTGAACTCCACCGAGATAGCAGACCTATTTCGAAACACCATGTGTCCTTCAAAGATAGAAGATTTCCATGCTGTTAATATTCCTCCTGATGCCCCGACCGAAGGAACAAAAGCAAAGTCATCAAAGGAAGCTGGGCAGAACTTTCTAACAAATTGACTATCAATGTTCTCTTTTTTCGTTTCCTGAATGCATATTATGTCACACATACTTTCAGAAATTTTATCTCTTAGTGAGTCCCATTTTCTGTCAGAATTCAAGCCTCTAATATTCCAACACAACACTTTCCAGTTTCTGCCATTTATGTTTTGTTGTGTATTATCCATAAGTACTGTAGAGAGAAAGCAAACATGCTCCACACACAGTGTAAAAGCAGATATGAAAAGGAAACAGAGTTCCAGATATGAATGTAACCACTATTTGGAAAAGCACCCCACATGAGAAATAACAGCACACAGCACATAGAGTAGACACAAGGCAAAAGAGTCCTAGAAGAACTGGTCACCAGATTATTACAGCCCAAATAAGTAGAGAGTTTACTGATCCCATAAGATCCAAAAGACAAGATGGTGCTAGATAAAAGATTAAAAGACTTCTCATGTGGTGTTGTTCTTGAGCACTCAGTTCTTGGGTTTCTTCTTTGTGGGCTTATCATCATTTTGATCATCCTTCTCTTGTGATTTCTTCTTGGACAAGGATTTTTTCCCTAACAGGGGTCCTGTCTTAGGCTTTCTTTTCTCTTCCATTTCTGCCTTCTTATCCTTCTTATCCCCTGGAGCCGATGGTTTAGCTTTTTTATTCAGAGCCTCCACTGAAAGCTTTTGTTCATCCATTTTACAGAAGGCTACACCAAGGTTTTTTATGATGGAGGGGGTGAGAGTTGGAGCAGGAACTTTGCATCCAATGCAGTCCTTGTCTTTGCACACAGATTTCTTGAAGCCTTTGTTTTGCCTTTTCATCCTATCACTCCTTCTCAGAGCAGGGTCTGCTTCAGATAGAGCTAGCTTTCCTGCCTGTGCTAGTAGCATTTTGGACCAAGGCCCAGTGCTGGGTGAGATCTCACTTTTCCAAGAATCAGGATTACTTGTTGGACTGTTGAATGGTTCCATAGCTACGTCTTTTCTTTTTTCATTCAGACCCAAGCTTGTCTCAGACAATGGAGAGACTGGCTCATACATATCAAAATCCACTGGCTGAACCATACATCTAGTTGGTGATTTGGTGGGGCAAATCTCTGGAATAGTGAATGGCCTAGAGGCAGACAAACTTTGATTGAAGAATTATATTGCAGAGGACTGCAAGAAACTCTTTGCCCACTCAAAATTTCCAGGATTGAGGAGAAGAGAAGTGAAAAATGGGCTCCAGTCTACAGGCACTTGAGTAACAGAAGAGGTGCCTTTAGGAGCAAAATGCTTAGCCCATTGGGTATCCGCAGATTTGATCAGAGAGGTGCTGCTAGGCCTCCAATCAGACATATGAGCAAGAAACACAGGATCAACAGCTGGTTCCACAATTTTAACAAATCCCAACTGCATCAGATTTTGATCCTCCCTAGAATTACTAGTACTCCCTGTGTCATCACTGTTCCCAGAGTCATTAGCATTCTCTGAATTATCTGTCTCCATTTGATTAACATTGTCCTCTCCAATAAGATCATGTAATTGAACTTCTTCAGGAATAAAAATTAATGGTTCTCCATTATCCATGGGTAAAAGTACTTGAACTACCTCATTAAGGTCAGGAAGGATTGGCAGGTCTGCATGTCCCTCAGAGTGTTCTGGTGAGCTACCTTCAATGATGTCTTCAGGAATAGGAAGTGCACCTTCATCCTGACCCTGCACCCCTGCTGCCTCATGAATAGGATCAAAGACACCCTCTATCTCCTGCATCTCCTGTGCAATATCAGCATTCAGCAAATCCTCTATCCCACCAAGACCATCCCCCCTTCTGCCATGTTAAGGTCAAACCCCTGGTCATTGTTGTTATTCAGTGGCTGTACCAGATCTTGCAATTCCAAAAAGGGCTCACCAGGTATGGGCTGAGGGTGTGCCACTGGCCCTGCCGCTTGGTTGTGCACTTGTTGGTTTTGAGCCTGACCATGTGCAACTGGTGGCATATTGGGCCATAATCCCCAACCTTGTCCTGCACCTGCTGGTCCTTGGACATTTGCATCAGGTGGATTCTGTGGTCCCTGTGCAGTTTGTCCAAAGCCAAAAGACTCAAAGAAATGGGGTTGAACATCATCAGGTCCATTTGGAGGCTGATCCTCATCACCTGGCGCCCCTCCCAACATCTTAGCCTGCAAAATTTCACATTGTGCAGTCCATGACTCTCCTTCAAAATTCTCTCCTTCAGAGCATACTAGGAACCATGGTATCTCAGCCAAGTCCACCACCCTAGCCTTGACAATAACTCTGGCCAGATTATTTGGATCCTCTTCCCAAATAAGCAATTTACCAAATTCAGCTATAGCTTTCTCAATGTCTCTTTCTTCCCAGAAATCAATATTAAATCCTAGTAACATAAGCCACACCTCATAGTTCATTGTCGTGGATCTATTATTCCAGCCTTTGTGATGCTCCTTAAAAGTAATCCTATAATTGCCAAATTCATGTGGACTATTCTGAATCAAGAAGTCACGGTCATGCATGTAACTGAGCCTAACATAAGCCTGACCGTAGGGGCAAGGTTGAATTGATCGAAAGCCCACACGTTGCTGATTGCGGAGGAAATCATCAATAACCTCATAGATGCTTGCAAAAGATACCTGGAACTCTGGGAGAGGGTCGATCATCACAATGGCCACATCGCTGTTCCTTCCCCTTAGCCCCCCCATCACCACTCGCGACATAGGCTTCCTATTGTCCACCATTACTCTTGTCGCACCTCTGGGGATGAAGGGCGTAGGGTCAACAAACCTATACGCCATTGGTGGAACCTCGGATTGTTCTGGCGACAGAACGGGGGAGAAAATTGTAGCAATGCGAGGAATTTCTTCGCCACTCAAATGCTGCTCCGGCGAAAAAGGGGAAGAGAATGCAGAGGGACCACGCCTACGCACATTACTCTCCTGATGATCCCCGCACGGTGGAAGACCGAGGGTAAGCTCCGTAATCAAAGGGGTTGTCGAAGGAAGGTCACCAGCAGAGGCAGAGGGCTCAAGAATTTGCCATGGAATTGAAGTTGAAGAAGCAGTCCCTCGTGAGCAAAAAACACCCGACTGAAGTCTGCAAAGGACATGAACTCCCTAGGTCCACTAGACCCGGACCCATCTGTAGGTGCCTGCTTGGGTCGGAACCATTGTGAAGTATCAACTTCCGGCAGACATAGGGGGGCAGAGAAGGAAGGTGGAGGTCTGTCCAATTGGAGGCCCGGAAAGCGAGGGCTGTATCTGCAAGAGGTTGCAATGTGGCCCAATTTGAAACAGCACAGACATCTAACTTTGTTTGCACAGAAGTCTCGGGAATGCTTGTTGGACAGGCATCTGGAACAGGTTGGACGGCCCAATGGAACACTAGGTCTGCTATTCATGTCCGTGTCCTGAAACGGTCTTTTTCCCAACCTTTTTGAATTTAAATTGTCCCCATGAATGTCGTTATCATTAAGATCAAAATCAAAATGAGAGGAAACTACCCCCGTGTTCATCGCTGGAACATGAGCTGCTTGCGAGTTCGAAAATGAAAGCCTGGTGAAAACAGGTTTGCGAATCCACTGTGTAGCAAAAGCACGAACTGGCACACGATTAGCTCCTGTAAGCGGAATGGAAGATGAGACTCGTGCTCTGGATTTGGGCAAAGCTAAGGAGGAATTGACCACTTCCGCATAGGAGGATTTCTTATGGGTGACCTTTTGCCATTGAAATTGGGGACCTTGTGCATCAAGAACAAATTTTTTTGCAAGAGAAAAGCCCTTCTCATTCCAGAGATTAAAGTGAATACAAAAAGAATCGCAACTGATAGAGCCTAATTGATTCACAAGAAGGCCAACATTTTTAGAGGAAACATTAAAGCGAAAGATCCAATCATGAGCCTCAACGACTCGAAAATCAGCTGCCACTCCCCCCAGAACCGATTGTAGGACCAGAGCAACATTGCTCTCAATAATCTTGATCTTGGACCGAGCGAAAGAAACCAGCAGCAAGAAGCCAACACTGCTAGCAGAGAGAGGTGCGGTGACCGAAGCGCCGAGAAGAGATCGTACCTTGGACGAGAAATGGAGGCCCAATCCAGAGGGCAGCGACTGGGACCCCATGGGCTAAGCGACCTCTCGTTTCCCCATCTTCAGCCTCGGAGTCAGCATGCGATTGTTAAGCCATGTATCATATGGTACTTGGTCATCGCCGGAGTTTTAGTTGACAAAGATGAAGCTGTAAGTTGAAAAACAATCACAAGATGCAAAACTCAAAGAGGAAAAGAAGATACGCCGGCATCTGGAGGTTAGCTGTGCTCAAGCTGGCCAGTCTATATTGAATTTGCAAACACAATTAGAAACTGTGAAAGCAGACTAGGAAAATCTTGAGGCGGCTGTGCATCCAATCCTTGAGGTGATTTGTCCATAAACTGATGGTGAGACTACTCCTTCAGTTCTTCGTAGACTTCAAGGGATTGCACTATAGGTCCAGAAATTCTGTCAAGATTCCCTAAAGAATTGTGTCAACAAGCTTCTAGAGCTTGGTAAGGGTCACAATCCTAAGGTGAAAATTAATGAAATATCTGAGCTCCGAGCTGGATTTGCGAAAGAACAGTATGAAGCTTTAGTGCGATAAGTTGAGCCCCAAGCTGTTGCACCAAATGAGATATGTGAAATTTGGGTTTTCAAATTTGACTGAAATAAATTTTCTCTGATCTACTATTTGGTGCTATTTCAGCTGAAATGTTCAACATGAAAGTTGTAGATTGCAGAATTCCCAACAAGCTGTAGTTCAACAAAATTTTAAGCTTAGTTCAAAGTTTTGGAGAAAATTCATGGTCAATCCAGCTCGGGCTCAACCCCCACACCGTTAGGCCAGCACGCGGACGCCACGTGGCCGCCGTCGTCCGTCGCCCTGCACTGCGCCTGCTAGCTTGCACAATAGTGCGGCGTGCTCGCCTTGACTACAGTCGACGCAATTCGACTCCATGAATCCATCTCCCACCTTGCCAATGGCCTTCCACACACACACCCACACCTCTGTCACCCCCAATCGATGCTCCATTGGGCTGCCATGACCAGTGGGTGAGACCTCATCGTGGACCCACGCCTCCACCGCTCCTCCGCGCAACCTAGCAGCTCCTTCGCCGTCGTCGACCTATGCAGCAAGCCTCCAGTCCACCACGCATGGCAAAGTCGGCACTCTATGTCACTACAGGGGTTGAAACCCTAGGCATAGGTGCTGTTAGTTGTGGAGAAGCTTTGGGTGAGTGTTGACACAAAAATCGAGCGGTGAATCTCTGCATGAACAACATACGATAAGCATCGGATTTTTGCTTCACTCAGATGCACAAACTGTAAAATCTTGGGGTTCATGGCGTGTGTCGAAGATTTATGTCGACTACGTCTGTCTAGGGGTACCTCAGACAATAGATTTGTGGGGATGGCCGGACCTATAACTTGATGGTTAATGCGAAGACACAACACACAAGGATTAATCAGGTTCGGGTCGCCAGAGTAGCGTAATACCCTACGTCCTGTATGGATTTGTATATTGCATTCTCCTTGTTGGGTTGTTTTAGGCCTTGTTTCTAATGCCGAACTAGGGACTCCTGCACTCCTTTATATATCCAGGGGGCAAGGTTACATGGTAAGTCTCCTAGTCGGTTACAATGTGGGAGTCCTAGTAGGAATACACTAGTAGTTCTACTTGGAGTAGGAGTTCTCCGAGTAGTTCTACTAGGACTCAATCTTCTATCTTGAGGGTACCCGGGGATGTATATCCCTCAAGAGCCCGAGCATCTTGCGCCTTTGCTTCAAGTCTTGAATCTGCTTTAACACCTTCAAGGCTTCATCTATTGATGATTCGAGTAGTTGGAGCTAAGCCCAAGACGCTCAAGTCTTCTCTAACGAGTAGTCTTCATTGAAGTGCATCTTTAGATGCACCCGACCCACACAGCACATGTGACTCTATGTGGGGTGTTTTCCTTTTATTATAGCCCGTGAAGGATCCTTTAGTCCCGGCTAGTAACTCCAATCGGGACTAAAGGGCCTTTTATCCGGGTTGATACCACCAAACGGTACTAAAAGGTGTCCTGGGTGGTATTACCAATCGGCACTAATGCCTCAAGGCCCGTAGTCCGGGTTGGTAACACCAGCCGAGACTACCAACCGGGACAAAAGGGACTCCCATCCTCATAAAAGTGAGACCCGGGACTAATGCTCGTATTAGTCCTGGGTTTATTGTCCACCGAGACAAATGAATGAGATGTAAAGTCATTTCTCTACTAGTGAGGGGTGGGTTCAGGAGCCATCACTAGAAATACAGTACGTTTCTACCAGCCCTACTAATCGTTTATATAGTATTGTATTTTATTCAGCACCATAACCTATAATGTTGGCCTCTATGATTTCTTTGGTTTGGTCGACAAAGTGGGATGAGTAGGGGCCATCTCAGTTTATGGGACTTTTGGTTATTGACAGGGGGAGCAAGGCATACACAAAAACAAAGAAAATCGCTTCTAGTTCGACATGCCGATCAGATAAAGGCAATCCACCCCCTCCCCACACCAATGGCTTCCTACCCTCAGAGATGAACGAAGGACAGTCTCTGGTGGGTCGTCGATAGACTAGTTAGGTTTTGGATGCCTGAAAATTTTGGGCTTTTGTGCCACCTCTAATTGCAAGTCTGCAACTGCGACATTGATGCAGTCTCAAGTACAGTGCTTGTGAGGTTAGTCCTACTCCTTTGGATGGCAGCTTTTGTTGGTCCCTTTTGTGGTTTGAGTATCCAGATGATAATCATCTCTCCTTCAGCCACCAGCAACGCTGAAACATGTCACTAGCTAGGTTTCTAAACTTTGATAAAACTCTGAGTGAGGAGAGTCACTATGTTCCCGACAAACGCTATGCGCATCCCAGATTTTTGTCTCCACTCCCTAGCAAGGTTATGGTTGCTAAAGAGATTTGATAGGAGCACTGGCGTGAACTCGATGGTCAGCCCTCCGCTTTTCTTCATTCTTAGCGATGACAATTGGGCCATGGCCCAGTCCTCTCGTTTCCTGTGCTATATCATGTAGGTTTACTCAGCATGGTGCTTTGCTTGTGTCATGCCATGGCCGTCAAATATGTCTTGAGCTAAGCATAAGGTGGCGTAGCATTCCGCGACAGGCTAAGGCCATCCCCAAATAAAATATCACATTATCATGTGATTATTGTTAATTTATTCATTTAATCATCATGTGTGCATCTATGATTGTAGTAAGTTTTTTTAGCCAACTACTAGGCGAGTGCATTTACATTGATATAGTAAAAAAATACAAGATTATGGCCCTACGAGACTATAATCAGGCAACCAAAAAGAAAATGCAGAAAAACAACTAAACAACTAAACGCACCCCAAAAGCAGCACACCAACACAAGCCCAAGAAATGGAGAACAACCCGACACCAAACAAGTCATAACGATGCGAAACCGACCACCTCCAAGTCACGATGAACCACAGATGGACAACCAATCCATAAAGCTTGTTACCCACAACTCAGAGCAAGGACCCCTAGTGCAAGAGGGAGGGGATGATAGAGAAGAATAATCCACTCATCCCTTGCATGAATCCACCGCCACTAGGAACTTGCTAGAGAGCCACCACTGGAGTGGTCGAAGCCAGAACCCTAGAGCAACACCTCTAGCAAGGAAAACGATACCCAAGGGCGCCGCCGCCTCCTGGCCAATAACATGGGCAAGGTTTTAACTAGGGGAAACGACCAAGGTGGTGACACCTCAACAACCTCCTCCCCCCCCCAATGGGAAAATGGCATTAAAGAACGTTGTCGTTGTTAGCCCGGCTTGAAGCGCGGAGCTTTCCCAAAAAGCACAACCACTACCTTGCGTCATAGCTCCAGCACTCCAAGGCCACCTCCGCCACCAACTTGCTATGTCAGCATGCGACCATCCTGCAGTGGCCTCACAAAAACAGGCAGCCACCACCAGCTTGTGTCAGCATGATCCCACCCTCCTTGGCCCCGTGCCTCGGTGCACGCTCACTGCTGCCTCCCGGTCCGCGCACCTCAACCACCGCCACCGTTGGGTGACACTGCTTTTGCTGACTGCCGCCTCCGGGGCCGGTTGCCGCATGCACTCCAACATGCAGCTACCACTTAACCCTAGCGGCACCTCCTCGCTTAGCAATGGTCACCGGTGGATTCACGTGCCACCACCTCACAACGCATCATTCGATGGTGGATCCATGTGCGACCTCATCACACGCCACGGCCAATGAGAGATCCATGCGCCTCCTCCTCGCTCGGGTCATGGCTACCGGTGGATCCACATACCGCCCCATGTTGTCGCTTCCTAATCCTTTCTTGGAGAGGCTAGACATGTGATGAATCAGCCATGCTGTCTCCATCCTATAAGGCATATGGGCTTCCAATGCCCTGCTCATCAACGGCTAGGGTTTGAATGCTTCCCAAGTCACCCCTAGGAGGAGAGTGACGTGTGAGGACCAACACTTTAATACAATCTCCTGTTTGAAGTAAATATAGAGAAAAATGAACATAAGCAAAAACTGTGGTTAAAAGATGCGAATTTGTTGTGATTAGTGCTGTCGTGTCGTGCATACGGTGCTCGGATCCTAGCCATAAGTGTCACACCATAAAAATTTTGGATTTTTCGGTTGTGATTAGTAAGCATATAACTAATACAAAAATTTCTTCAATTTACAATTTTTCCAACAATTATATAATTATCAGGGGATTTAGTATAGGAAAATGGTTATTTTATAAATTAAAGTAAAAACACATAGCATATAATATTGATTACTCTATGTTCATGCTAGTTGCATTTCGTGTTTTTATTTGTGTACAGTCTTCAAAAGACATTTAGAAGCCTAATAGATTTTTCTATGAATTTTCTAAATTTTTCTAGAATTAATTCCTAATTCCCAAGAGAATATTCCAATTTTTGGAATGTGCTAAAATAATTTCATGATCTCTAAATATTTTATTTGGTTTTCTCGTGTCCAATTGTTTCTCTCGGATTTTTTCCGAGAGTTTTGAAAGTTTCTTGATATTTTTCATGGCTTCAATGATTTATCTAGGACTTTCTAGATTAATTAACGCACTTGAAAATGTCTTTTAAAAATGAAAGTCTAAAACCTAACCAAATCTTATCGGGCAGCCCACTACCGACTAGCCAGCTCCTTGGCATGCGGGCGCCACGCAATGCCCAGGGTCGTACCCTTCTAAGATGCCGTGAAAGTGGAGGTCCCGCGTCACCTACTCCCTCTATTGCCCCGCCCATCGCTCCATCACACGTCCTTGTGCCGCGCCAACTTCTGCATCCCATGAGCTTGCAGGACCATGCGCCGCCATAGGGCCTTTAGTGCCCCGATTCTCTGTCAAAGGAGCCTCATCGACCAAAACGGACGCCGCCACAAGCATCTCCACACCAAGACGTAGCTCAAGCACCGATCATCGTCGTCTCACCGTCGGAGCGCCTGGCCTCGTGAACACACGTCCCGTCGTTGGTAAGCACATGCCTGACCTCCCCTTGCACTCCTCTAAATCCTCTATGAGCGCCCCGACACTTTAGGTCGCTGGAGCACACTACAACACACATGGCCTTTTCTGACAAATATGTGATGACAATAGAGGTGTTCGTCATTAAATCATTATGCTTATGACGTTTTTTAGGAGATAATTCAAGTTGGTGACAAAAATAAAACCATTGTAACTAAGATTGACTTAAAATCATCGTAACATGCTCTGGATCATATTATGACGATATTATACAACGATGCATGTTTGTCATAAATATTAAATAATTATTTTTAGAAAATAACTCTTATATTATCTCTAGTATGTAGTATGGTCCCACTGCCACGAGGGCTTCTATGCTAGCTCTTGTGTCCTACAATGGAAAATTAGATCCCAACACATTTAAGCTCCACATTAAAATCGTTAAAAAAGGAAAATGAAAAACTCAACTTATCCGGTGCATGAATGGATCAGCGAAGAAGCCAACGATGCGGCCCAAGTCCATTATCGCAAAAACATGTTGCCTAGCAACAAGAGCACTCGAACTCATGACCTGACGGAGTACAGGTCTACTGCACCATACCATTATGCTTTGAAGGAACTGCTGAAAGGATCCTATACATTTTTACTAAAAAAGTGTTTTGGACCGTCCCTGGGAATGCGCACCGCCGCTTTTGTATGGCGAAACAGAGAAACGCTGCCTCTGGCGTTCGTTGAGAATCCACAGTCAGGCATCCGCGAAAGCACTGGATATTCAAATAATACAAATACTGTTTTAGTTATTGGTATGCTTAATATACATGACTAGCGTAGTGGTAAGGCTCTGGTTTGGACTATTGCCGCCACAGTTCGGTCCCAATTTCTAAATATTTTTTGTAATTTTTTTTATTTTACATTCTTCTAGTTTCCTCAAATTCTGAACTGAACCATATCCCAATGTTAGTCATCCGTAATACTCCAAATTTATGTATAGTAATGAAATGTAATACTAGTATCGGAAATGAATCAAAGATACCAATAAATCAATAGAAATGTTTTACCCACCGGCAAATTTAAAGGCTTCTCAACACAAGTTCACACTTATTGTTAAATAAAAAAAACTGAGACTACAGAAACCTTCTTCCAGTGGTGCAATGTTTTGGTGTAGGTGATCCCCAGCTTGACGTTATGAATTCAATATTGGGCTTGCGTATTTATTTCAGCTTTTTTATTAAATTTTTAATATGTATTTTCCATTATATCAGTTATATTATATTATTAAATCCTGACTCTATTTTGTACATTTATTTTTAAACAATATTTTAATCATACACTCAAATCGTATCCTGTCACTTACTCAAAGGGTAGAAGAACAGAAGAAAATGAAGCAAGTTATAATGACGATGAAATAGGATGGCAGTATGTAGTAAAAAAATACAATCGAGTTCATATGTCTGCCGCAACGGTATTGCTATGGGTTTGGAGCCTTCAGGCCTAGTTCGATTCCTTGAAGAGGCACTTTTTTGCCTATTTTTTAATTCCCATTCTCTTTTTTTATTTGCAATGCCTGATTGTATCTTTGGATGAGTTATCATCTTTAACAAATTTTTTATTCTTAATTTGCAATACCCAATCCATTATATATATGGTTGGCGATATTGAAGTATAAAGGTTATATTATGGTTTTTGCCTTTTTTTCTTGACTATATAACTTTGTCTTGAGTACCCTTCTATTCTATCAATAACAATGGTAACACTGATTAGACATAGTATGTGTGCATCACCATCTTTAGTATACTATATACACGTGTGTATGGTGCAATACGAACTACTAGTTGACAGAACTAGTAGTATGATACAGAGTATCAATTATTTCCAATACTACTCTTCCAGTAGTTCAAATAGGTCAGGCACATATCTTAATTAGCGCAACTTTCGGCCGCTGGTCGCTTTGGTTTTTTACCTTAACATACTATGAACCTGGAGATGCAAATAAATAGACAATATGGATGAATCATTTGTTAGAAATTTAGGCATGATTCGGTATATTTTAATTCCAGAAATTAGCAACAAATTCATGACAACAGTGAGCGATCCAGTGGTAACATAACATGTGCGAGTGTTCAAGTTAAATGTCCTAAATAACATAAACGACATGAGAAACCGAAACCAGAACAAAACAATGTTCAGGAGGTACCCAGAGGCGGGGCCGGTACCGGAGGCACCGGATGCGCCGTCACCAGCTGGAGGAATAGCGTTAACCATCCTCGACTGGCCTTGCTCGAAGTAGTCGATCTGATTTGGTGCAGTTGCGAGTCGATGCAGTGGAGTCCCTCGAACGGTCACCGGGACGTAGTCGTTCACGTGAGGAAGACGGCCACCAGGAAGTAGTCGTTAGGGTTGACGAAGTTGGCCACCAGGAAGTAGTAGTACAGGTTGACGAAACCGGCCACCAGGAAGTAGTCATACGGATGATGGAGTTAGACGTCGTGATACAGTCGTTCACAACAGCGAGCAGACGCGTACTCGTACGCTCCCCAAAAACCTTATCACCTACCTATCCCGAGCAGGATCACTAGACAGGGAGGTTCGGAGGCAACTGCTCACGCAAGCAGAGTGCGCGCAAAGCTTGCGTTGGGAATGCAAGAGAGCAGCAAAAACATGGAGAAGAGAGAGGTCTCCTGAAAGGAGTACCAGAGATAGAGAGTCTGCTTGTGTGTTCTGGCTGTGGGAGAGAGCCCCTGTTATATAGGAGACCAGAGGAGGAGGGGGTTGAACCTGGACACTGCTTGGAGGCAGCAATGGCCATAATGACGTCAGTTACTGGTCAGCCCAATAATGCCATTAAACGTCATCAGTTACTCTCAGCCATCAAATCGGCAGTTACTGGTAACGTTTAAGACTCAATCAATGTCATTTGTGGCAAAAGGTTCATCACACAGCACACGCAGAGCGGCTCGGCTCGGCTCGTCACGTCACGTCTCGTCTCGACATGGCACGGCACGGCCACGGCCATGGCCCGGCTCGGCGAGGCGAGCGAGCGCGCGCGTGTGGCACGCCCTTCTCCTTTTACCAACTTCACAAGTGGTCCATAGTTGGTCCACTATTTAAGTTGGTTAGGATTCCCGTTGATTCTCCATTTGGGATTTAATTCCCTAGCATTTATTAGTGGACCTTTAATTCTTTGATTAATTGAGACTTAAATGGGCCAAGGCCCAATTAATCTAACAATCCCCACCAATAATTTCAAGGTACACAAGAAAATACTCTCGACTCAACTGTTGTTTTGATATACTAGCCTCATGGCGGGGACTGTTAAGTTGAACATCCACCTGGGGCAAGAGCTACACTTGTTCACAACTGACCAATGGACTATGCCTTGAATTGACAGTTTTGTGCAAACAAGCTTGACTAGAGCCCCTTTGCCAGTACTAGGCTACTATAAGCATCCCCTCGGGTTGGAGCGTATAAGTCATACTCCGTGCCTTTCATGTGTATCTAGAGATCACCCTATCTCATAGATTGTGACTAGCAATCGAACCCATATAGGTGCAATCCTTTGAGATGTTCTGTAGGTCAACATCTTTGCCCTCATTGAGTCACTCGGATCACATAAGGTTTTCACCAACCTGCCATACAGACTTAGAAGAGAAATGCACCTCCATTGGAATGAGCCCTTTTCAAACGTTCTCTTCTCTCAGTTAAACAGTAGCTTATTTCACCATCCTAATTCACGGGATCTCCGATCACATAGGACAGGTTACCACTACTGAGTAACACACATGGGTCTCAAGCCCAATTCCCTGGATGCATTGTCTATCACGTTACGTGAAAGACCCTGTGTGAATTGATCTGCCGGGTTCTTAGCCGTTTGGATGTAGTCCAAGGCTATCACTCTGGACTTTCTCATTTTCCTGACAGATTTTAGCCACCTCTTTACATGCCTAGAGGACTTCATGTTATCCTTTGAACTGTTCACCTTGACAATCACAGTTTGATTATCACAGTATCTCAGCTGATCTCTCATTATTCTTTTGTTCTTCCGTAATATTTTACTACCATTATAAGGTGTTGGAGCTGGCTTGCAGTCATTATATCCGAAACGACTCAAGACCTTCTCCACATAGTGGGATTGTATGAGAACTACCCCACCATCACCTTCTATCACTAGCTTAATATTTAGGATCACATTAAGGCTTGGAGACAAAAACTCTTTCTGTATGTCATCTACATACAGACACAAGATCACTCCTTCGCCCCCACCATAGCGATAGTACACACACTTGTCGGCTTCGTTCACAACAAAGCCAACTGACATTAAGGTTCTGTCGAATTTCTCATGCCACTGCTTAGGAGCTTGCTTAAGGCCACACAAAGACTTTATCAACTTACACACCATTCCTTCTTGACCTTCCACTACAAAACCTTCTGGCTGATCCATGTAGATCTCTTCCTCCAACTCTTCATTTAGGAAAGCTGTCTTAACGTCCATCTGATGAACGAGAAGATCATGGGAAGCTGCCAGAGAGAGCAGTACTCGAATGGTGGTCAATCGGGCAACCGGTGAATAAGTGTCAAAGAAGTCCTCTCCTTCTTTCTGAGTATAGCACTTAGCCACTAGCCTTGCCTTGTACTTCTCAACAGTACCATCAGGCCTAAGCTTTTTCTTGAACACCCACTTGCATCCTACAGGTTTGCACCCATACGGACATTCCACGACTTCCCAAGTACTATTAGACATAATAGAGTCCATCTCACTCCGAACTGCTTCCTTCCAATAGTCAGCGTTTGGAGAGAAATATGCCTCTTCAATGTTTCTAGGGGTGTCATCCATGAGGTACACAATGAAATCATCACCAAAGGACTTTGCAGTCCTCTGTCTCTTGCTCCTTCTGAGAGCTTCACTGTCATCCTCCTCAGGATTTTCTACATGTGTGTGCTCATTGTGTTCTATCGAAACAGCAGGTTCTCTAGGTTCTTTATTAATAGACAGTTCACGACTAGACGTGCTAGCTTCCTCTTTCATAGGAAAAATGTCCTCAAAGAATGTAGCATCTCTGGACTCCATAATTGTACCAACATGCATGTCAGGTACTCCATATTTTACTATTAAAAATCTATAACCTACACTGTGGAAAGCATAACCAAGAAAGACACAATCAACAGTCTTAGGCCCCAATTTATGTTTCTTGGTTATGGGCACATTCACTTTGGCTAAACATCCCCAAGTCCGTAAGTATGAAAGGGTTAACCTTTTCTTTTCCCATTCCTCGAATGGTGTTATCTCTTTGTTCTTCATAGGAACACGATTCAGGACATGACATGCAGTCAATATAGCCTCACCACACCATTCCTTGGAAAGTCCCACTGTATCCAACATGGCATTAACCAAGTCAGTCAGAGTGCGGTTCTTTCGTTCGACTACCCCATTTGACTGAGGTGAGTAGGGAGGTATCCTCTCATGAATTATTCCATGTTCCTCAAAAAACACAGTGAATACATTAGAAAAATACTCTCCACCACGATCAGACCTAACTCTTTTGATCTTTCTCTCAAGTTGATTTTCTACCTCAGTTTATAGATTTTAAAATACTGTAATGTTTCATCTTTAGACTTCAACAAATAAATATAGCAAAATCTAGTAGAATCATCTATTAAAGTCATGAAGTGCTTTTTACCACCTTTTGCCAACACGCCATTCATCTCACACAGATCGGAATGAGGTTTGCGAGGTTGTTTTGATTCAACACACACATGACACTTAGAATTTTTGCCTAAGGTGAATCTCGGAATTAAGCTCAGGTTTGCAAGATGCATCATACAACCAACATTAACATGACAGAGTCGCGAATGCCAAACATTAGATTCATTATTAACGTTTGCAGCATGGTTCACAACTTTATTACAATTGTCTAACAAACAAAAGCGGAACAAGCCTCCGCTATCATAACCTTTTCCAATAAAACTTCCAAATTTAGAGATTACACATTTATTGGATTCAAAGACTAACTTAAAGCCGTCTCTACACAAAAGAGACCCGCTGCCTAAGTTCTTTTTGATGGTGGGGACATGCAGCACGTTCTTCAGTCGAACGGTCTTTCCCGAAGTAAGCTTTAGATCGACCGAACCAGCACCAAGAACACGCGCATGTGATCCGTTCCCCATCAACACGGAGGAAGACCTGCCTGCCTGGTAAGAAGCAAACAAGGAAATGTCAGCACAAACATGAATATTAGCACCAGTGTCAATCCACCAATCGGGTGAATGACATACTGAAAGAACTATAGGTAAAAGATTACCGTACCCCGACGTTCCACCAGTCTCACTAACAACCATGTTGGCATTGCCACCATTGCCGCCATTGTTCTTGTCCTTGCGGTGTGGGCACTTTGCAGCAAAGTGGTCCGTGCTACCACAACAATAACAATGCCCCGTCGGCGGTTTCTTCTTCTTCTTGAACTGAGCCGTCTGATTAGCCTTTGTCTGGTTCTGTTGCGGCTTGTTCTTTTTTTGTTGGATGCATTGAAGTTCTTCTTTTGCACCAAGTTGGCATTAGAAAATCCAGCAATCACTTTACCATGTTGGTCTTTTGCCCTCGCCTTCTCTTCCACATCAAGAGTGCCGATGAGATCGACAATAGTAAACTCTTGTCTCTTGTGTTTCAGACAGGTCGCAAAATCCTTCCAAGAAGGTGGCAACTTGGAGATAATACCTCCAGCCACAAACTTGTCAGGCAATCAACATGGAGCATCATTGCTATAGTTCTCAAAATCTCTAGCCAGTGCCTGGATCTCATGGGCCTGCTCTACCACAGGACGGTCTTCAACCATCTTGTAGTCATAGAGCTGTTCCATGACATACAGCTCGCCACCAGCATCAGAGACCCCAAACTTAGCCAAAAGCGCATCCCAAACATCTTTGCCACTTGACAGCAAGAGGTACGTGTCCACAAGGCTTTCAGCGAGAACACTCATGATGGCACCTCTAAACAGGTTATCGGCCGCCACGAAAGCCCGCTCCTCCTCTGGAGTGAACTGTTCGGGCTTCCCCTGTTTGACATGTATGATGTTCATCGCTGTCAACCACAGCGTGGCCCTCTCGCGCCAACGTTTGTAATTAGACCCGTTGAAAACATTTGGTTTGATTGATGCGGCAAAACCAACTACCGAAAGCCTATTATTAACATAATATTTTTGGATTGTTAGAAATGTAGGCATCATTCGGTATATTTTAATTCCAGAATAGTGAGTGATCCAGTGGTAACATAACATGTGCGAGTGTTCAAGTTAAATGTCCTAAATAACATGAACAACAAGAGAAACCGAAACCAGAACAAAACGATGTTCAGGATGTACCCAGAGGCGGGGCCGGTGCCGGAGGCACCGGATGCGCCGTCACTAGCTGGAGGAATAGTGTTAACCATCCTCGACTGGCCTTGCTCGAAGTAGTCGATCTGATTCGATGTAGTGGCGAGTCGATGCAGTGGAGTCCCTCGAATGGTCACCGGGACGTAGTCGTTCATGTGAGGAAGACGGCCACCAGTAAGTAATCGTTAGGGTTGACGAAGTTGGCCACCAGGAAGTAGTCGTACGAATGATGGAGTTAGCCGCCGGGAACTAGTCGTTCACAGCATCGAGCAGGCGTGTACTCGTACGCTCCCCAAAAACCTTATCACCTGCCTATCCCGAGCAGGATCACTAGACAGGGATGTTCGGAGGCAACTGCCCACGCAAGAAGAGTGCGCGCAAAGCTTGCGTTGGGAATGCAAGAGAGCAGCAAAAACAGGGAGAAGAGAGAGGTCTCCTGAACGGAGTACCAGAGAGGGAGAGTCTGCTTGTGTGTTCTGGCTGTGGGAGAGAGCCCCTCTAATATAGGCGACCAGAGGAGGAGGGGGGATGAGGCAGCAATGGCCATAATGACGTCAGTTACTGGTCAGCCCAATAATGCCATTAAACATCATCAGTTACTCTCAGACATCAAATCGGCAGTTACTGGTAACGTTTAAGACTCAATCAATGTCATTTGTGGTAAAAGGTTCATCACACAGCACAGGCAGAGCGGCTCGTCACGTCTCGACACGGCACTGCCACGGCCCGGCGAGGCGAGCGAGCGCGCGCGCGTGGCATGCCCTTCTCCTTTTACCAACTTCACAAGTGGTCTACAGTTGGTCCACTATTTAAGTTGGTTAGGATTCCCGTTGACTCTCCATCCGAGATTTAATTCCCTAGCATTTATTAGTGGACCTTTAATTCTTTGATTAATTGAGACTTAAATGGACCAATGCCCAATTAATCTAACATCATTTAAGTTGTATTTACAATAAATATTAACATTCAAACGATTTTTTACGTTGGTCTCGAAACTGCATATATAACTATTCATCTCCATTCACTATTTGAATTTATTTTTATACAAGCACGTGCAAAATCCATTTTCATTTGTGAACACTTTATTATTTTAAAAAATGTTCACCTGAGTTTTAGTGTTTGAAAAAAAATCATTTAGCTATTCATTTAGGCATCAGGGACCCCAAACAAATCATTTGCACGGCAAAAAAATCAGGCGGCAAAATGGAATTTTGTGTAGGCGCCAATATTTTTTTTCTCGGCATCACGACTTCTGCAGTTCTGCCATCCACGCATCAGGTATCATATATCGGGCCCCACCACTAAATCCATCTTCTTTACTTTCCATCTGATCGCCCAGCCTCCTTGCTGGAGCGGTTTCCCATCGTAGATCCAGAAGGGCGGCAGGCAGCGCCTTTCCTCATCGATCCCTTCCGGTGGTTGCCGGCGACTACCAGCGACTAGCTCGTCTCCGTTCCCTTCCTACCACTGGCAGCGGCTCCTTCGTCATCGTCCCCTTCCGGCAGCAGGCAGCGACTCCTTCATCTTCAACCTTTCAGGCGACAGCCTGCACCACCTACCTCGTCCATCATCTGACCATTATCCACATGGCTCCTCGGAACAAGCCGTCAACACGGTCACCATGACTAGCGGGTACTTTGACCACCAGTCTATCCTAATCTATCTCTACTCCCCTCGTCTATCAGAGTTGTGTGTGATTTCAGATTGTAGGATTATATAAGATTTCAATTAGTTGAAGTGCTTCCAATCTAAGTGCATAAACGATGTCAGTTACATATTGCCTAGTTGTTGATGTATCCTGTCAGGATGAATCTTACTGAAGTGCGTAAAAGTGCACTGAGAAATTTTGTTCAACACTGGATAGCTTATGTGTTGACCTACGGGTTATATGTTGATCGATCAGTCCAAGGTCACACCAGTACGTATTGACCTACGTTACAGATCAACTTGAGCATATTAGAAAATAAGATAGTTATTTATGGATCCTTTGGTTAATACACATTCAGTGCCTTTAGTTTGCTCACAAGAGAAACCTGTCTTTTAAAGGAAATACTACAGGATTATGTATAAGATCCAACATATTATACTTCATGCATAATAATGCACATAGTTATAAGTGGGTCCTTTCTTTTATAAAATGATGCTAACACTACTCTAGTTGACAAGGAATACACAGTACAGTGCATTTAAATGATATTAGGTCAAATGGTACTGGTAGCCGCTAAGGTTAGCAAGGTACAAATTCTTCTCTACATTACAATATGTTTGTCCTATGTCTACTATTTCATTGATTTGTATCTGTT
This sequence comes from Echinochloa phyllopogon, assembly GCA_033239725.1. Taxonomy (NCBI): domain Eukaryota; kingdom Viridiplantae; phylum Streptophyta; class Magnoliopsida; order Poales; family Poaceae; genus Echinochloa; species Echinochloa phyllopogon. The sequence goes on along the minus strand of BTCW01000016.1, from coordinate 7,379,824 downwards.
TGTCGACCATTGGAGAGAATGAATGGAGATGCGGTCAAGCCCAAAGCACAAGGTATGAGACATACATACTAGCATGTTATTGAAAATAACCTCGATTACCTCTTTGTCATTCAACACCTCTCTGTGTATTAGTCAATCATGGGCAAATGTTTTCAGTGAAACTGCACTGAATTGTTTACATGTTTACCATTGATAAGTGATAGGTACCTTGAATTTGTATTCTCCTATCATGTAATCTAAATTAACTTTGTATTACATAACCGAACTACAAATTAAAATATCATCTCTAGTTCAGTCAATAGTATTACCATCATTAATGAAGGTTAGTTTCACACATGAGTTCAATAACAAAATATGCAGTCCTAGCATGCCCTAGTTTCAGATTTCTCAGATGGATTTGAATAAATTATACCCATGCAAACTGGAACCTAGTTTAGCTGCTTTTGTGTGAATTCGCTCCTAGAAACTAATTTTGTAAATTGATGGTTCCTAGAGATTGATTGTGTCATATGACATCACTGAAGTTCACCTCACTATTGAGTATTTGCTGTTTGTATGATCTTGATATCGGGTTCCCTAATTTTCAGTTCTTGCTGATTTTTGTGTCACAGTGACTTGCTGTAATGTTCCTACAGCTTACTGTTGCCTATCAGAAACAATTCTATAATCTTTTGGACAAGTGTTTCAAAAACCAACTTAATCTAGTGAAGGTTCAGTTCAAGCAGAGGACAAGGTCTCAGTGCCACATTGAAAGAACCTATCTCATGGTAAGAAACTACCAGGCGCCAACTATATTTTCCTATCATGTTTTGTACTCATGATCTTGTCTTGTAGTTTCAAGCTAAGAATATCCATTTATATTTACAATACTTCAGAAGAAAGTCAAATACAAAGACATCGGACCAACGGCAATTGAAAGGAGATGCATTGCGGCAACAAAAAATGATTGTATTGAATCAGTGAAAAAGCGATTGTAAGTTAGTGTTTCTTTTTTTTCCAATTCTCAAGCAAGTTCTAGTGAAAATAAACATGAGTCCGATATGCAAAACTGAGTTTTATTCATTTGGCTAGGGCCATATGGAAGATAATGTTGCAGAACATGAGTAGCGTTGACAACAATCAGATGTCTTCCGTTGTTACTATTTCTGAAGTTCTACCACAATTAAGTAAATTCCTGCAAAATGTAGCCATGATGTTTCTGAAGTTGCCATGTCTTCAAAGGTCCAAGAACTTAAGGCTCAACTCGGGACAGAGGAGGAAAAAGCTAAACTTTGGTTGGAGATGGACACGTTCAAGTTGTAGGCACAAGATTCTCAGTTAAGCCTACTGCAGCAACTATTTTCTTTATTCATTAGAGTTACAAGGATTGTCAAACCTGTGTATATTGGTCAAATTTGTTTGTTCATTTGATGAGACTTGTGCTGTTAATGATGGAAATTGTACCTGTGCTGAACGGATTGATGGACCTACCCTTGAGCCCGTAATTACTTGTTGTAAATTGGGATAGGCCTATAACTGAAATGGACCTCTAAATAGCCTGTGATAAAATTTAAAGTGGCCCTAATTAAAATACGTAGATGAGACTGCAAATGCATCATAAAACTGATCACATGCCACATCATTTTATTCTATGACGAACCCAATCGTCACAAAATTCTTGCCACATCATTGCGCCATGTCATCTGCCACATGGCAATTTCCCAGAAAATCATTTGTGACATTTTCAGTTCCATGTTATGACGATTCAGATCATCATAGTTGTTTGTGATGAAGATGTGTTCATCACTAAGTTTATGACGTTTTTAAAGTGTTTCGTCACAGACCTTCTGTGATGATGTCTTTTTCGTCATGGAGTCGTCTTAGACCATGGAACGTGACAAAACATAGACTGTTTGTGACATAATCAAATTGTCATAGAAGCTAACATGTCTTGTAGTGGCACCGCCACCACGGAGCTTCTAGAGCTGTGGACCGCATTGGCTAAGCTCTTCGAGCTTTTGCAAAATGACCTCTCATGAAACGTGTAATCTTTTGTCTCGGAGAAAACCCCTACAACATTTTTCATCCCTACAATTCAGAACAAACCGAGCCCTTATTCATAGCAACCTTGAGCTTTCACCTGTTTCACATAAATTCTTTGCTAAACCCTAAGGTCTAGAGTTATTTGTGTATAGATCCTTATGACCATGGTTTAGCCATGCATTCCATGTTTTATATCCAATTTAATCTGTTCTTGTTGCATTAGCTGTTAGCTTCATATCAACATAAACTACGAGTTAGAATTCATATTTACCATATACCATATTTCCAAATTTAATTTTTTATATTATTTGGATTAATGCCTATCCAATCATGTTTTCCTAATTAAGAGCAAATTAATGTTTATCTTCTATATTTTCATATGAAATACTAAATTGATTGGTAAATTATTCAATTAGCTTTCTGAATAAAATATAATGAATTTATATCTCTATTTTTGGTAAATTAATATTTATCTTCTTAATGATTAATTAGTTTAATACAAACATAAATGTTGTGAATAATAATATGACTTGTGTGACACAGGATATAAAGATGTACGCTTAGATGATCTCGCATGATTTATTTCAAATTATATGTTTAATTTGGTATAATTTATCTATAAATAAACAATTATAAATAAAATATGATTATGTTCTACGTCGGTTTGATAAATTGAAATATATTTGCAATTATTAAATATAATTTCTCTTATATATTTTACACATGGTTTTTGTTAAATTAAAATAGATAAAGCATATAATCTTTTATTTCTTTTATAATTTAAATCTTCCTATAGTTGTATCTTTTCAACCAAACCCACGTTTTCAGTGTTTTTTGTGCTCACATGATCGTAGTAATGAGCCATATCTTTTAGTACACTCTTTCAAAGCCATATGCCTTGAGTAGAAGGAATACCAATTGAGAGACTTCAAGTGGAAGAGTTGAAGACTGTATTCTTGATTATGCTTTTGTCCTAATAACCACATTCATCACATTTTAGTTATGCTATGCTGGAATGTTTTTAATCATGATGTGTCCTATGTCAACTATCTTCTAGACTTTTTGATCATATCTTGTCAATCTAGACTTTTACTAAAATCCTAGGCAGTTGATGCTTAGTTGCTCCATATGGGATGGTGGTAAAATCAAAGATAATGAGTTTATGTGACTTTTATTCATGTTCCAATGCTTCTGTTAATCTCAAGGCCACTTGCATTAATTGGATTATGGAGTGGCCACCAGTGAAAACATTACAACCACAAGACTAATTGTCTCTTGTCTTGGCTTACTATTTAGAAAAACTCTTTGTTGCATTGGTGTTGTATGTTGGCATGTGCCGGTGGTTACCAGTTTGGTCTGTGCAAGAGGCATTAATGAGGAAGGAATGCCTTCCAATATACTAGCAAGTGAGGGGACAAACAAACACATTGAGGGATTATTTATAACGACCTCATAGTGGAACCCAGTACTCATTTCACTTGGTGTGAAAGGGGGTACACGCCTTTGGCAATTAGAATCGTGACTTGTGGTGAAAGTGTACAATCTGTGTAGAGTGTAAAACTGTTACAACAGCTGTGTGCATGATCAGGAGCGGCCTGGACCCTTGCATGTTAATCAAATTGGAATATGAAGTTTAACTTGTCCATTCATGTTTATGGAACTATTAATTGGGATGGTATAAACTTGTACTTACTAATTATGCTGCTAATTATAATTTGGGTAACTAAAAATGCATGATGGTGTTAATTGCTGGCCCATCCTTGAGTCAACATGTCATTTGCTTTGCTCTACACCTGTTGAGTCAACATGTGCTCACACTATTTTCGTTCCATATCAATGGATGCAGCACAAAAATAAAGGATGTCATGAGATTCATAAAGATGGTGCTGAAGCCTAGGCGTACGTTTTTCCCCAGTCGATTACCCGTGGAGTTTGGAGCCTTCGTTACCATGATACATTGTATAACACTGATAACACTTGTAAGTCATTTACATTTTATTTACATGGTGTTGTATCTGTTATGCACTACTAGATTAATGTATGTATATATGAAAAACGATCCTGACAAACATATACCGTGTCCATCTGGTTTTGTTTTTGAAACCAGGTGTGACAATAGGACACCTAAAGTGTTTTGTGCGGTGCTTTGGGCCGCCTTGCCAAAAGTTCATAATGCATGCAGCTCCGAAATGTAGGGTCCAAGTGTCAGCTCTATTTGTTCCACCGTGGTCAGACCTGCATGTGTATTCTCCATCTTATATGTTTCTAGTGTAGTTTTAATCTTTTATTTAAAACATGTGGTTTACTATATGCACTACTGGAAAAAGATACATCAGTATCGGTCAGCCCAGTCGGTACTGGATGGTCAGCACTAACGTGCAAGCGATTTAGTACTGGTTAGTAACACTAACGGGTACTAAATGGTTTTGCGCCAATAAAATAAAGAATTTTTCAAACCACCGGGATATGGACGATGGGGGCTTTAGTCCTAGGCAGAGGTTGGCCCGGGACTAAAGGGTGGGTCTTTAGTCCCGGGCAGAGCCTCCGACCGGGACTAAAGGTCTCGAGCGCGACGTGCTGTTGGGAGCCGGGACTAATGCTCGCATTAGTCCCGGTCCCAATTCCATCCGAGACTAAAGGGGATGGATGGAAGTCACTTCTCTACTAGTGTCCGGGGGGTTTGAAATTTAAATCGGGTACTAAAATGGCTCCATGTCACCTTTAGTACTCGACCTTTAGTGCCCGGTACTAATATACACGAATGAATGTGAATTGTTCTACTAGTAATCACTAACGGATTTCCCTAGATTAAACCAAGTACTAAAATGGCTTTGTCGTGGGCTTTTTATCGGGCACACGACAAACCTTTGCCGAGTGACAGATCTGGCCCACGGCAAAGGCCCTTTTCCTGCATACCGAGAAAACTCAAAACAAATAGCAAAAAATATTTTAATGTGGGAAAGACACCACCCATCCAAGCCACAAGTCGCGATATATTTTCACGCTAAATCGCGCGCTATGCGCCCGGTGAGATTCAAAACCGCGACCTCTCTCTCACGTGTGACCTCCTCTACCACTGCACCACACTCTCACATGTGACTATATACGGTTATGATTCCTACCGTATTATACTAAACTGAGTGTTTGTTGCTTATTTGAGGCCCTAAATGATTTCAAATTAAAAAGTTGTCAACTACAAAGTTTTATAACGTTTTAAAATCTACAAGTCTTATTTTGGTAGTTTCTCCATCCGTGGTCGTTTATAAAATTTGAATTTCAAATTTGAGAAAATTCAAACTTAGTTTTCGTTGACTAGATGCTTTCAAATGAAAAAGTTGTCAACTACAAAGTTTTATAACTTATTGTGATCTACAACTTTAAGATTGACTATTTCTTCATCCAAGGTCGTTTGAAAAAACTCAAATTTCAAACTTTGAGAACTACAAACGTACTTTTCATTAGTTAGACAAATTCAAATTAAAAAGTTTTAAACTACAAAGTTGTATAACATCTGAAGATCTACAACTTTGATATATGTCATTTCTTTATCCGATGTAGTGAGAGTAACATTGTTCACAAATCCTATAGATATCTCTTATAGTTTCAGAAAACTCTACGAAAGATATAGATTTTCTGAACATTTTTCTTTTGAATTTGTCAAAGAAGAAATGACCAACCTAAAAGTTCAACATCTTGATAAGTTATACAACTTTGTGGTTCAATACTTTTTGATTTGAATTAATTTATTATTTCAAAATATGGTTTTAATTATGACTTTGCCGAGTATTACGTAAAACACTCGGCAAACATTTTCTTTACCAAGTGTATTTCAAAAAATACTCGGCAAAGAAAATCTTTGCCGAGTGTAACACTCGGCAAAGATTTTCTTTGCCGATTGTTTTGCATTTTAGAGAGTGTCCAACAAATACATACGCCAACAAAAAAGCACACGTTGCCGTGTGCTTTTTTGTTGGCACACGGTTTGCCGTGTACCTAAAAAAAAGCACACGGGAAACATGGATTTTCCGGTAGTGAATGTTGATGCACTCATTGGTATATATATATAGAGCTATAACAGATATGATTCTTGAATACAAGCTCCTACATTAAAGATCACTCGGCCTAATCTACGTCACTTTAGAAAACTTTGTCATTTCAACGGTCAACTCAACCAAAAACTATTTCTACATCCCGCCATGCACTCTGCGAAGTTACCAGAAAAACTGAGACGTAAAACATGAGTCAATGATACCAATTTATCCAATATTATTTTTAAGCATCAATTCATCAGTGCTTGATTGTTTGGCTCACAATATACTTACATGTGTTGACGAATTTCAAAGAATGTTACAAAATTTTAGAGGTAACATACTTACCCCACCAAAAACTGCTTCAGGAGGTGGAGGATCCACATTCTGAAAAACCACCACTACTGCCCACTGTAAAAAGGAAATCTGTTTAAAAATATAATTGATATTGATATATCCAGCTGTATATATGTTTCCAGCGCTGTCTGTCTATAAATTACATACCACGCACGGGTCCTTAACTCAAGAACCAAAACGGTAATCAGAAGAGAACCACTTGAAGGCCGTGTTTCCCTCTATCTTCCACCTCCCTGTCTGTTCCAAGATCTCACTTGTTTCACTATGAAGCTTCTTCCTCTGTTTTTCCTTGTCATAATCATCCTCAACGGTTGCACCGCAGCACCTCACAAGGCGACAAGGGATGAATTAGTACATGGAATTAATGAAGGCTGGGACAGAGGAGGGGACGTCAGTCGACAACCATCATGCGATACCAAGACCTGAATATGATAGCTGGAGTAGCCCTGGAAACATGCCAGGGAGCGGCCATGAAATTGGTGGTGAAGAAGCTAAGCCATGAGCAGCCTTCTATATATATATATGTCTGCCTTGTACCTATAGCAAGCTTGCATGATAGGGTACGTATGTACATGCACTATGTATATATACCTGTGCTATATCTTTGGATGTTATGGATCACTTCGATCTGTGCACTCGTGCTGTCTACGTTACATCGTTAATATATATGTATACAGATGTTATATATTGTTTCATACGGAATAAAGAAAAGAACCTTTTGTTGTTCTGAAAATTTTCATTATAGTTTGAACCACATTCATGTATATTTGTAGATGAAACTAATATTGATTCAAATTTTGAATAGACACAGCTAGCATTGACAGGGAACACATACATATGGTTTCTTGCTCGTAACGGGCTGTATGTAAAATCAGCATACCTGATTATCTAATATGTCTCTACTCAATAAAAAAGATTATCTAATATGTCAACGTAAACTCTGCGTCCACAAATAAATTCAATGTTTCCTGCAACAAAACGGAGAGGGGCTTCCTTAACATTCTGATGAATAGTAGTAATATGAGGTTCTTTGACTGCGTCAATTACCATATCCTAGGAAATACTTTGTTTGGATGAACACAATATGTGTAACATCAGAAAGGTAGCTATCATTAACCAAATGATATAATGGTGTTCCATAAGTCATGATATATGATTTATGTTTAGCAACTACAATATATATCACATAATAATGATGAGATAACACAATACATGTGGCTATGTTATATAGGCATAACTCATTGGATATTTGTTGATAGAACTGGATAAATACGTGCAGCAATTAAAGATTTAGTTACATAGGCCATATATACTTTCTGTGCAGGAGTCCGTATGTATTGGCTCATCATAACATATATCGAATATGCCCTCGTTGTAGGTTAAGCCTGACAGATTATTTCCTTGTCTAAATTTTATTTGCTTCTAAACAACCAAACAATTAATGATATCTTACAAAATTAGCAATATGATGCACAGTATGAAAATTACTATTTGTATGCATACAGCTGAATGGAAAAAAAATCATAGTATATAATGTGGTCTTTAGCTTTCATAGCAATCCATTTAATCATGTTTTCGATCGTCTATATATAGCGATACACAAAGTTATACGTAGATATACATTAAAAAAGTCTGGAACAGAAATATAATTTTTCATCTCATGCTTCCCTTGATGTTTCATTGGGAGTAGCCCTACTTCATAAACTTAAAGCTTAGCTGTAAATTTTATGGACAAGTAAAAATGGTTTCTTATTAAGCTGGTTGTAGGTTTGCACTGTAGGGATTTAGACGACTATACAGCGGTGTTGCTAAATGATTCACATACATTGTCACAATGGATCAAATTGGATATATATTAGTATGAGATATGTGTATTACATTGAAAGGTATAGGTACCAATAGAAATTTTCTCTTTTTTGGAAAGGCTTAGCATTCATACATATTAAGAAGTATTTATCTTCTTACAGGGAACTGCAGATATTTTTGACATGTTCAAACTTAAAGAATAGCCAATAATAATGATATTAAGAAGTAATATTAAGAAGTAATATTAAGCCTACCTTTGGTCACATGAGACATAAATATCTTATGTTGATTTCAGTAATTATTGGATAATATTTAACTCAGTGAAATAATGCTACTGCTACTGCTACTAATGCGTTAGTGGGTGTAACTATATTTCAGCTTTTACATGTATATAAAGATCGAGTGAGCTTGACATTTGTAGTGGCCGATTGAAATGGTCGGGTTAAAGTTTTGGCAGCGTTATTCATTCCCCACCAATAAATAAAATAACAAGTCACTGCAATGGAAAGTACCAACCACTATCATAGTGGGAAATACTGTCGTTAGTGTGCTATGATTTCTGCCTAATTTATGATTTCCTCGACGGTGATTTGTAGTGTAGTCATCGCAATCTTTACAATAAAGATACTTTTCGCAAAAAAAAAGACAATAAAGATACTGGAGACTATTTTATATGTTAATGGGCACAGTAAAAGAGAGGTTTTCATTTGGCTGCCATATTGTACTAAGGGGTTCTACTGGTCCCAAAGGAAAGAAAAATTGATAAATTCATGAATGTTTTCTTTATACGAACAGTACCTTTAATCTCACTATATAAAGCATGCCTGATCAAACCGTAGCCTTCAAGAAACAGTATACCATATAGAAGCCGTGCAAACTTCCAATCGATCCATCAGAGATTTTCAAGGTTTGACTCTCATATGCTTGGTATTACTTGTTTAACTTAATACAATCATCTGCAGTACATCCTTGGATATCAGAATCATGGAGTTTATTTGGGGATATTTCTCTCTTTCATAGTTAAGTCGTTCTGTCATCATGAAAGAGGAATTAATGAAAGGAAGGACCAAGTTCTTTGCTATCGTTCTTGTATTTGCCATGGTCACCTATGGTTTCGTGAGTCCTGGCATGGGGATGCTAGACAACAAGCAGGGTGTCGGAGAGACCAAAGGCATGAAATCGACCCTTGGTACTAGTGGTGGAACCACTGTAGACAACCACCATGCCATCCCTCGCGATCAGTACAACAATCATGGAGGGGATGATGGAGGTAATGCTGGTGATTCAAACAACTAGTGCCCAGTTCATGTTTTCTGTTGTGTGGAAGAGACAAAGGATACATTTCTGTTAAGGTACTACGTCTCATGTGATATCATGAATTTGTATTTGCAACCCTAATCCTGGAACATGACAATATATATGTATAAGCTGTTTGCTAAGTAATAGAATGTACTGAATTATGAGGTATGTGTACAGTAATCAGATGTTTGTGTATAATCTCCAGATGTATATGTTTGTAGCGAGATACTATTGTGGTGTCAATGATGTGAAACAAAAACCAACTTAGCTCTCAAATTCTTGGTGTATATCTTATATTTCCCAGGATAGTATATAGATATGGTCAATACAAAAAGGGAAATTCTCAACTTGTCTATGGAGAAGATAATTTGGGTGGAAATGAAGGTGTTGGAGATCATTGATAGGTAGGGACTCAATATATAAAAGTAGAATGCCAACAAAAAATGTTTATTCTCTTGGAAAGCCAGATATTGTAGACATACTTATTTGAGCAGCCAGATTTGCATGGTTAAACAGAAATTTGCAGCAGTAATCTACACAGAATCATCATAAATTAATCAACATGTAGAACCGCTGTGGCAATTGGGGATGGCTACCTCAATTTCATTCCACCTGTCAAGCAACACAGTGAATCGGTCATCTCAAAAGAGCAGGGTACAATAAGCCACCTCAAGTTGGCTTATATCGCAACCACTCCTATGGGATCTGAGAGAATAATCGATGCTGCGAGTGTCCAGATTGATGTTTCTCTGTAACGTACCTTAATTTTCAGAGAGAATATTAATATGCAAAAATAATTGCAAAAACTTAAATTTTGTGTATTTGATTGACAAGATTCTAAAACTTGGTCATAACTATTAAGCTTGGTTGCATGCGCACTGAGACGAACACAAAATAGATCCGTCCCCGGGCAGCAGGAAACTCCATAACTAAGTTTTTGTCTAGCAGCTTGAATCTATACAAGAAACTAATTTAATTAGAAGCATGGTGTTGACGACCAAAATTGGCAGTTGCCTATCAAATCAGGGCAACCGGTCAGACCGGTTCTAGGAAGCGGTCAGACCGGTTTTACTGTAGCTGATCTGGCAACAGCCAAACCGGTCTGACCGGTTCCTAGAAGCGGTCTGACCGGTTTCTGTCGTGATGGAGTAGGTTTAGGACTTTCAAAGAGTTTTATCCCGTATTGTAAACCAATTCAACGGGGAAGACCATCCCATCCTATAAATATAAAGGGTTATGGCCGATTGAGATAATCTATCCAACATCCAATCAAATTTATCTTATTTATCTTTTTATCTTATTTACCGCTTTCTTTACTTTTATGTTCTGCATTACTTTTATCTCCAACTTCTAGCTCTTCCAATCTCCATATCTTCTGTTCTTCTCTCGTCTCGACGACGTTTGAGGGCGTTCTAGGTGGCCTGCCGATCCTAGAACAACCCTAGACTCTCAAGCTCCGACGGGGTCCCTCCCGAGCTCGAGGTTCTAGGTTTTATCGTCGCCACACCAAAAGCGGTCTGACCGGTCTCAAAAGCGGTCTGACCGGTTCATCTCAAGGAAAGCGGTCTGACCGGTTTCACCAAGCGGTCTGACCGGTTTCGCTCCAAAGGCATCGGCGACTCCGTTGACGCGTTTTCGTGTTAACATATTTTGGCGACTCCGCTGGGGACGAAAGCAAAGGGATCTGTTACTATGGTTAATCTACCAAAACCTAGTGACGTTGATTCTGCTAATATTGTTAAGCCGATCGTTGACGAATTATCGGCTGAGGATCGTCAAGCTTATGAGGCCTTCATGAAGGACCGTGAGGAGAAGGAAGCCCGACGCAAAGCAGCAGCAGATGAAGAAGCCACTCAGTGGTTCTTATCTCACTTCTCCAAGAATCGGAAGGGCGGCATCTCCAAAGACAAGGAGATAGTCTTCGTCTCGAGCGAAGATGAACATGACGAAGAAAGAGACACTGTGAGTACTACAGCACCACCTGTTACTTTGGAGCAAATTAATCAATTATTAGTCAATGGTCAAAAACAAATGTTTGCTACTGTTCAAAGCATGATTGATAGTTCGTTAGGCAAGCAACATTTGGTCAATGATAGTAATGCTCCTAAGTTTGATGTTGCTAGTACTTCACAAAATCATGTCATGCCCCCTGGATCATCGGCAACACCCACGCCTCAATTTGGCATGCCGATGAACTATTTTGAAGGTCAAACAATTCCAGAACAGCACAGTCTCAACAATGCGGTCAGACCGGTTTTTCAAACCGGTCAGACCGGTTCTGGTAGACCGGTTCAAACCGGTCAGACCGGTTCTGGTACTGTAGTTGCTTATCAATCATCTCCTGAACCAATTGCTAGTATACCTCCTGTTCAGGTTGATTCTAACCGAACAAATGAGTTTTCTGGTAATTTTGTTCCTCCATATGCAACTACATATTATCCTATACCTCCCCAGAGTTCAGGTTATTCATACGGTACAGTGCCAAACAATGTTTATTCGCAACAAGTACCGTATGTACAGCCGAACCAAGTACCACTTCATACACCGAATACTTCTAGTGTACAAAGGCCAAATGATTCTTATCATGATCAATTGCTTGAAAATTATAAAAGGGATTTGGCCATTATGTTTAAAGAAACTTTCGGTGTAGAACTTAAAGACAAAACTCTAGTGTGTCGAAAACCATATCCTGAGAGTTTTGATGCTATACCATATCCTCACAATTTTAAGGTACCCGAATTTGTTAAATTCACTGGGGAGGATAGTAGAACTACATGGGAGCATGTTAGCCAATTTAATGCACAAATGGGTATTCATGGTAATCTTGATCATTTAAAAATCCGAATGTTCCCTTTGTCATTATCTGGTACTGCTTTCTCATGGTTTTCAGCATTATCCCCTAATTCCATTCATACATGGTCTCAATTAGAGAAAAAATTTCATGAACACTTTTACAATAGTGATAATGAATTGAGACTTTCCCACTTAACATCGGTTAGGCAAAAGAGCGATGAGCCTGTTTCTGAATATATTAGAAGATTTAGAGATACAAAAAACCGATGTTATAGTTTGGTTATTTCTGAAAAGGATCTTGCTGAATTATGTCTTAATGGCTTGAGATCTCATATCAAAGAAAGATTAGAAGGCTATGAGTTTCTAACCATTAATCAAGTGATGCAACGTGCTTTGGCTCAGGAAAGCCGAAGTAAGGATTCTAAGCTTAAACCTGATCGTCTTGGTGTGCATACCATCAATTATGATTCTTCAGATGATGAGGGTAAAGAGGTTTATGCTGCTGAATTTGTATGGTCATCTAAAGATAATTCTAGCACTTGTGCTTCTCTCAAGCCGATTCAGAAAAATCGGCACGAAGAAGTAAAATTTACCTTTGATATAACTAAGTGTGATAGGATCTTTGATGAGCTTGCAAAGGCCGGAAAGTTGAAATTTTCTCATACTATACCGCCGAATGATGAGTTGAAACGGCGAGCTTATTGCAAGTTTCATAATCTTTATTCTCATGCTACCAATGATTGCAATGTTTTCCGTAGACAAATACAATCGGCCATAGATCAAGGACGATTGATGATTGGTGTAATGCAGGTTGATGAGAACCCTTTTCCTATACACACACTTGAATTGGTGAATCCGAAAGTGTTGATTCGGCCGCATCAAGCCGAAAAAGCTAAAGGGAAAAATGTGATCATTGGTGAAGAAAGACCTACAAAGATGCCATCAGAAAAGACCCCTCGGTTCAAGTCGAAGACTCAAACACTCGGGGGGCAAAACAAGAGCAAAGACGCCGGTCCTGCACAAACCGGTCTAACCGGTTCCAGAACCGGTCTGACCGGTTTACATGGGAAAAACAGAAACAAAGCTAGGCCGAGCTTTGAAGAGCTCTTGGCCAAATATAAGAAGATAGGGGCTGCTCAGGAACAAAAGAAGCTTCAAAACAAAGTCAGAGGTGTGAAGTCATGTCAGAAGCAGTCAACGAGCAAACAAGAATCATTGAAGCAACTTGCAAAGGTGGTGCCAACAAGATCAGCGACAATCAAGCAAGTATGGAAGCCAAAACAAGTTGTTTCATCATCAACTTGAGATAAAGCAAGGTATGGCCGATAATTTATATATCGCCCTTAGAACTTATATATGGCCGATGTATTATCCATCATCGTCCTTAGGTAATTTTGGTCCAAAAGATTGTTTTCTAGCACGCAAGCTTTGCTAAAAAACAGGGGGGCATATGTTGACGACCAAAATTGGCAGTTGCCTATCAAATCAGGGCAACCGGTCAGACCGGTTCTAGGAAGCGGTCAGACCGGTTTTACTGTAGCTGATCTGGCAACAGCCAAACCGGTCTGACCGGTTCCTAGAAGCGGTCTGACCGGTTCCTAGAAGCGGTCTGACCGGTTTCTGTCGTGATGGAGTAGGTTTAGGACTTTCAAAGAGTTTTATCCCGTATTGTAAACCAATTCAACGGGGAAGACCATCCCACCCTATAAATATAAAGGGTTATGGCCGATTGAGATAATCTATCCAACATCCAATCAAATTTATCTTATTTATCTTTTTATCTTATTTACCGCTTTCTTTACTTTTATGTTCTGCATTACTTTTATCTCCAACTTCTAGCTCTTCCAATCTCCATATCTTCTGTTCTTCTCTCGTCTCGACGACGTTTGAGGGCGTTCTAGGTGGCCTGCCGATCCTAGAACAACCCTAGACTCTCAAGCTCCGACGGGGTCCCTCCCGAGCTCGAGGTTCTAGGTTTTATCGTCGCCACACCAAAAGCGGTCTGACCGGTCTCAAAAGCGGTCTGACCGGTTCATCTCAAGGAAAGCGGTCTGACCGGCTTCACCAAGCGGTCTGACCGGTTTCGCTCCAAAGGCATCGGCGACTCCGTTGACGCGTTTTCGTGTTAACACATGGCAACTACAACCAACAATGACCTGGTTTCTTGTGAACTAATCTACCAAGACATGAAGTGGTCACGAAAATCAGCCACGACCGGCTACAGCCTGGCCAAAACCGGCTGGGGCCACACTACAGCCGGCCGCGGCCTACGGTGGGTGGCTATGGCCGGCTCCAGGATGGCCACGGCTGGCTGGGTGAAGCCAATGGCATCTCAGCAGCAAGAGAAGGGGCAAAACGACACCAGAAAAGTTGAATTCAGGTCGTATGGGAATCTCACCGTGGTCCTTGTTGGGTGTGCAGGCGTGGACGTGTCCTAGGGCCGAGTCGTGCTAGGCCAGCGACAGGTCGCGGGTCGTGGTTCCCCTGATCCAGATCGTGTGCTAGGGCAGCGGCATTGTAGGTCGTCGTTTTCCTTATTGTGATCTGTTGACGACCAAAATTGGCAGTTGCCTATCAAATCAGGGCAACCGGTCAGACCGGTTCTAGGAAGCGGTCAGACCGGTTTTACTGTAGCTGATCTGGCAACAGCCAAACCGGTCTGACCGGTTCCTAGAAGCGGTCTGACCGGTTTCTGTCGTGATGGAGTAGGTTTAGGACTTTCAAAGAGTTTTATCCCGTATTGTAAACCAACTCAACGGGGAAGACCATCCCACCCTATAAATATAAAGGGTTATGGCCGATTGAGATAATCTATCCAACATCCAATCGAATTTATCTTATTTATCTTTTTATCTTATTTACCGCTTTCTTTACTTTTATGTTCTGCATTACTTTTATCTCCAACTTCTAGCTCTTCCAATCTCCATATCTTCTGTTCTTCTCTCGTCTCGACGACGTTTGAGGGCGTTCTAGGTGGCCTGCCGATCCTAGAACAACCCTAGACTCTCAAGCTCCGACGGGGTCCCTCCCGAGCTCGAGGTTCTAGGTTTTATCGTCGCCACACCAAAAGCGGTCTGACCGGTCTCAAAAGCGGTCTGACCGGTTCATCTCAAGGAAAGCGGTCTGACCGGTTTCACCAAGCGGTCTGACCGGTTTCGCTCCAAAGGCATCGGCGACTCCGTTGACGCGTTTTCGTGTTAACATGATCGTTTGGCTGCCTTAAGTCTGAGAACCGCCGCCGCTGCCGATCCTGACGGGAGAAGGGCGATAGCTTCAAACGTGTGATGCAGCGGACTTCGCGTGGTGGGCTAGAGGCCGGGCAGGCGGGGGGATGCTACACACCTCTGCTAATTTAAAATATTCCAGATGCGATTGAATTAAATGAACATAAGTAGTCCAATGATTCGGTTGGATTGTTGTTGAGTGGCAGCTCGCAGGTTTGAATTCTAGCCCTAGCTATTTTTTTTCATTTGTTCGTTATCTTTTATTCGCCTATAATAGTTTTTTTCTTCGTACTTTATTCTCCAAAATAATTTTATTTGCAATAACATTTCACTATATTTATTATTATCAGTCTTCCAAGTTGAATTATTGTCGTCTTATGTACAAGCACTATGTGTGTGTTTGGATATCGGTCACCGCTGGCCTCGGCAAATGTTGGGCACGGCCTAATTTCGGCGTCCGATTCGGTCATCGAATCATGCGTTCTTGCTTGTGAGAAATGAATGCATGATTGATGGCATGCCAATTTGTGGCCGCCATCTAAACGGGGCAAGCTTGACGACGGTCAGTTGGATTAGCACATCTATATCATACTTATATAAAGAGTGAATTTCACCGTAGGTCCATTAATTTTTCTCGAGTTCTCATCTAGGTCCGTAAACTAAAAAAACAGTCATCTAGGTCCATAAACTTTTTTCGAGATCTCATCTAGGTCCGCAAACTAAATAAGCGGTCATCTAGGTCCATAAACTTTTAAAAGTGGTCATCTAGGTCCATAAACTTTTAAAGAGCTGTCGTCAAGGTCAGTCTCGTCGCCACCGCCTTAGACCTAGACGACGGCTCTCTAAAAGTTCATAGACCTAGACGACAACTTTTTAAAAGTTCATGGACCTAGATGACCACTTATTTAGTATGCGGACCTAAACGAGACCTCAGAAAAGTGGATGGACCTAGATGACCGTTTTTTAGTTTGCGGACCTAGGTGAGATGTTGAAAAAAGTTTATGGACCTACAGTGAAATTCACTCTTATATAAATATTAATCCTCTAAGTTGTTTCACTTGTAGCATGTCACTTGTAGTCCTATGTACCCTGGGATTACCCCTCGTTGCCTTATTGCGAATGCTAGCGTTATGGGTGAGTTTGGATAGTGGCCACCACCGGCATGGCAAATGTTGGGCGTGACCAAAATTTGGCGTCCGATTATGCCGCCAGCCAATCGTTCATTCTTGCTTGCAAAAATTAACCGCGAGCTTGACGGTGTTCAATTGGATTCACACATTCATGTGCCTATAAGTGACCTACAAATTATACTACCATTATTTACTATTAGCAAAAGGCTCGTGCGTTGCTACGGGTCATTTAAACTATCCTACCTCTAGGACTCTACGCGTGGGAGAAAACAGGTCTCCCCCCTCTTCTCTCTAAGCTATTAGCCAACGCTGCTTAGAGATGGTGGGTGCTTGCATCTTTTTTTCCTCTAAATTCTAAAACGTTGTTCCTCCCTTCCATTGTTTTATGAGCCTTTCGGTTTTCTAAATCATAAGATAGAGGTTGCTGGAAAATTCGAGTCCAACTCACTGTCACGTTTGTAGGCAAGGAACCGAAGAGCAGAATACAAAAAGTTTTTCTTGTGTGCTTTATATACTAGGTAAAGAAAAGATTTATCGTGCGTTGTACCAAAATATTTGTACATCATGCTTATATTGTAAAATTCTTTCTTCATGCATTAGATTAAGTCTATTTTTTACTAAAAGAGCTTAAATCTAGAGTTAGGACGTGCCGGACACCTATCTCTACCTAATACAAAAGTAATGATTGATTCTGCGGTACATCAAAATTTTATAGAAAACCCCTTAATATTTACACAAATCAACCCACCATCTTCTACAAACCAATGTATTTTCTCAAATATACCCCTCCCACGGTCCATCATCTGTGCCTTATAAATCCTCTACGTACGTGCCCATTGACCGCCATTGACCGAATCACCGTATCGTCGCCCTGCTGCCACTCGCGTCCGCATTGTCCGCTGCTAAGCCTCCCTTGCCAATGTGCTCATGTGCGGATTGTCCAGCGCCACGGCGGCCAGGGGCGGACTCAGCGCCCGGCGAGCCTGGGTGACTGCCCGGGCTCCCACGCCGTGCTGCACGTCAGAGTCCGTTTGTGTTGTGTGTAGTAGTACGTGTGTCTTCTAGAGTTTTTCTTACATGTAGCTAAGTGTGCGTTAGTTTTTTTGTGCGTGTACGTTTTATGAGCATTCATGGACTACTTGTTAGCACTAGTTCCCCTGGCTCTGTTCGATTCCTGGGTCCGCCACTGACGGCGGCCATGCGGAGGCGCAGTTCGGCAACATGGTGGTGGTGCGCACCAACGCGGCGGAGGTTGGCGCGGTTAGGGGGCGGGGCACATGCTCATATCCTTGAGGAAGTCGCCGTAGGACGGTAGGAAGACAACGGATGGGGGAGTTGCTTCCCCTTGCTTGCGCGGCCGGTGCCGTCGAGGAATCCTTCACGTACGACGACGATGACCGCCGAGGCCTTCTCCCCAAGCATCTCAGCCACCAGCAACAGAGGAACTGGCTGTTGTTGCCCTTGTAATTCCAAGCGTGGCCTCGTTCCAAAGCAGCCTTGATTGCCATCGACCTGCCGTACTGTCCTAGCTCGCGCCGGCGTCCAAACCTGAAACCAGCCGGTGCTGCTGTGTCCATAGAGACAATCGTGGATTCCCTAGCTAGCTAGCTGAGGATGTTTCCATAGTTTTTTTGTGAAATGATTGCTCTCATATTTTTTGGCTGTGAGGAGAGAGAGAGAGGCCATGAATAGAAGGTCTACAAGATATGGATGTCAGCACCACCCAAAAATCCAATAAAGAAAGATGGATGCGGGCTTCGTAAAAGAGAAGAAGAAGATATTTAGAAATTATTATGGTAACTATATTTCCATTTTTACAAACTTAATTTTGTCTCTAACATTGCGGCATCTAATCAATCTCTAAGGTCATTCATACATTATTTGCATTACACTTAATTTTGTTACGGCATTCTTCAGAAAAGTGAGTCTTAGAAAGCCTTAAACAAAAAGAAGTATAAAGAAAATAGAAGATACGGCTCATAGGCCATAGGGGAGAGAGATTTCTACAGTAATACTCGCTGCAACTAAATCAGGTCTACTACAAGCAAGTCCCCTCCCCTCCCTCACAGGGATAACGTGATGGACAGAGATAGCGGCATACCAAGGGTATGTGTGCTGCGTAGTTGAGATGGTTAGATGGGTGCACGCGAGTCAAGAGGTCCTGAGTTCGAATTCCGCAGCATCGCACATATTTTTTGATGAATGTGCACCTTTAGAACTAGTTATTTGACCCGGTGCTAATGGCGCTCTCCAACTGGTGGTTTAAAGAGTGTGGGAGAGGGGAGGCGGAGGAAGAGGACATCACCTTTATCTTCCGTGATAGTGATCACGGAGGAGCAAATTACCCTTTTAATTTGTTCTACACTCATGATTTATCATCATTAGTTCCATCACAGATACTATTACATGCATATTATGGTGTGACAATATATTTATATGGTTTTTGTCCATAGCAACGCACGGGAGTAATACCAAAAACCAACCCAAACTAAAACCGGGTGCGCCACATTTGGAATCTGAAAATTGGACAAATTTATTTATCCTCCCCTCCCAAAATTTCCTGCCATGTAAAAACCCCTCTCATTTTTTTCCACTGGAGTCCAAAACGCATGTGCTAAATAAAACAGCCCTGCACTCCTAAACGCCCAACATAAGAGCATCTTCAAGAGTGTCTAAAAAATAAAGTTTAAAAAAACTGATTTTAGGACCTTGTCAAAACATTAGCCCCAAAAAGATTTAATTACGGCCACATTGTCAAGGGCGTCAAGCCCTCGGACAGAAGGACCCCGACTACGGAGTTCGTAGCCGGCGTTGGTAGGATCGCCGGTATTAGAAGCCGGCGGATCAATTGTTGAAGGGGATGAGATTGAGAGGAGGGGGGGGGGGGGATGGGGGTTGGAGGAGATTGATCATTCTTGATTCCTTCCAAAAGTCTCTCGTACAAAGGCTTAAGTAGCCATCCAATCTAATCAAACGGAAAAGGAAACAAACTAGACTTCCTAAAAACTAGCCACCAGCGGTTGGGCCTCCCCCTGGCGCACCGTCGCCCTCCTGGCCTTCCTGCCGAGCAGGTCTCCTGCGCCTATACTGGAGGCCCCACATGACATCTCGCCCCCCCCCCCCCCCCCCCTCGACGAGCAGCTCGTCCTCGAGCTGAAAATTTGGATACCTCTGCAACAAAGCTGTCAAGATCTTCCCATGATGCAGACGCCGGAGGCTCGCCCTTCCACTGAATCAGCACCTGACGGACCCCTCGAGCAAGGCGTGAACGAAAAACACGCTCCGGTTCAGGCACAGCAGCCCCATGATGAATTGGAGGCAAGGGCGGTGGCGCCTCTGGAGGGGTACCCTCAAACTTCTTGTGGAGGCCAACGTGAAAACCATTGTGGAGGCGAGCATGAGGAGGGAGCTCCAGCCTATACGCCACCTCATTGATGACTTCTATCACCTTGTACGGTCCATAGAACCGCCGCTTGAGCTTGCCAGACGTGGGGACCTGAAGTGAGGCAGCAGCCCGCTGACGGAGGCCTAACCATACCCAATCATTCACCGAAAAAGAGACCTCCCGATGTTTCTGATCATAGAAGCGCTTGTAAACTGCCTGGGCCTGCTCGAGCCTGTACCACACATCCTCCAAAAATTCATCACGTTCAGCCATTGTCTTAGCAACTGCAACCACCCTTGTGCCCCCATGCTCATAGGACTGGATGGAAGGAGGATCACAGCCATACACCACCCGGAACGGCGTGTCTTTGAGAGCTGTTTGAAAGGCCGTATTGTACACATATTCAGCTCATGGCAACCAACGGACCCACTGACGAGGGCGATCTCCGGTCAAGCAACAAAGGTACATGACAATGACCTTATTGGCGGCCTCCATCTGGCCGTCTGATTGTGGATGAAAAGCAGTGGTCATATGCAGCTTAGTTCCTGTGAGACGCATCAGCTCTTTCCAGAATGCTGAGGTAAACACCGGGTCACGATCAGACACCATTGATTGTGGAATGCCATGCAGGCGCACTATCTCCCCAAAGAAAGCCATAGCAACCGATTCAGCCGAGTATGGATGAGCTAGCGGGATGAAGTGACAATACTTGCTGAAGCGATCAACCACCGTGAGAATCACTGACTTGCCTCCAATGCGTGGCAAAGCTTCAATAAAATCAAGTCCAATGTCCGCCCATACTGACTGCGGAACAGGAAGAGGCATCAACAATCCCGCCGGATGAAGATGTCCCGACTTATAGCGCTGGCAAGCAGCACAAGCCCTGATATAATCTTGCACGATCGTGCGAAGGTTCGGTGAGTGAAAATCTCTGCGGATCCGATGCAAAGTGCGCTGAACACCCTCATGGTTGTCATCATGAACTGCAGCCAACAATTCCTGGAGAAGGGGACTGCCCGGCGGAATATACAGACGCCCGGAGAAAGCCACCATCCCAGGCAATTTTCCCTGCTTTGTACTCCACAGCAAAATCAAAACCAAGCAATTTTCCCACCCAATGATGCTGTGGAATAGTGGCCAGGCGCTGATCTAACAAATATTCGAGGCTGAAGTGATCTGTACGTACCACGAACCGCCGTCCCCATAAATACGGCCTCCAATGTCGGACCGCAAGAACTAGACCAATAAGTTCCCGTTCATAGGCTGCAAGACAACGGTGTCGGGGCGCCACAGGACGGCTGAAGAAAGCCACCGGATGCTGAGCCTGCAAAAGAACAGCACCGAACCCATGTGTTGAAGCATCACATTCCACCACAAAAGGCTGGGAGAATTCCGGCAGGACGAGAACCGGTCTGTGGCGACTGCCTTCTTGAGTGCTTCAAACGCGGTCGTAGCATCCTCAGTCCATGAGAATCCCTCATTGCACAACAACGCTGTGAGGGGAGCCGCAATAGTACCATAGTCCTTCACAAATTTGCGGTAGTAACCCGCGAGGCCGAGAAAACCACGCACCACACGTGCAGACCTTGGACGTGGCCAGTCCGCTACCGCCTGTACCTTGGCGGGATCCATAGACACACCAGCCGACGAAATAATGTGGCCAAGGTAAGAGATGGAATCAGTCCCGAATGCACACATCAACTTCTTGACGAAAAGCTGGTGCTGTTGCAGAACACTCAGCACAGTCCGGACATGATGGAGATGATCTGCCCACGAGCTGCTGAAAATCAGTATATCGTCGAAGAAAACCAGCACGAACTACCTGAGGAAAGGCCGGAGAACCTCATTCATCAACGCCTGAAAGGTAGCGGGCTCATTGCACAAGCCAAACGGCATAACCAAAAACTCATACAGGCCGTCATGCGTACGAAACGCCGTCTTGGCGATGTCTGCGATGTTCATGCGAACCTGGTGATAACCCGAACGGAGATCCAGCTTAGTAATAAATCTGGCGCCCTGAAGTTCATCAAGCAGCTCGTCGACTACCGGAATTGGATACGCGTCGTTCACTGTGATGGCATTAAGAGCCCTGTAATCAACGCAAAACCGCCAAGTGCCATCCGGCTTCCGCACTAGGAGAACCGGCGAAGAGAATACTGAGGTGCTGTGCCTGATGAGTCCATGAGCCAGCATTGTGGCGCACTGCTTTTCCAATTCATCCTTGTGTGCCACCGGGTAACGATACGGACGAACAGCCACAGGACCAGCACCTGGAACGAGGGTGATGCGGTGGTCACAAGAGCGTGGCGGCGGCAACCCGGAGGGCTCCGCAAAAACCCCGGCGAACTCATCCAGACCGGCCTGCATCAGGTTGTCCGTGTAACATGCTCGGAGGACTGGGCTCGGCGGACCCGCGACCCCCTGCCACGACACCCTGTGATCCTTATGCCAGAAAGACATGCTGAGCGTGCCGAAATCCCACACGATCTGTCCCAAAGAAGCCAACTACCAAGTGCCCAAAACGATGTTGTACCCGGCCAAAGGTAAAGCGTACAGATCAGTAGTAAACCTCTCGCCCTCAATGGTGAACGCCGTAGCCTCATAGACGCCCGGGCGCGGCACGCGCTCCCCATTGCCCACTGTAACCTTCAACGTACCATGCGAGACCAACTGGAGATTGGTGCGACTGGCTGCCTCCTCTGTGATGAAATTATGTGTCGAACCCGAGTCCACCAGTGCTAGGACCGAGGCGTCCCCAATCTGCAGGCGCAGCTGCATCGTTTCGCTAGTGCGCACACCAGCAATCGCCAATACCGAAATCCTTGGATCATCAGCAGCAGAATCTTCCCCATCTTCTGTCTCATCATCGGCCAGATCAAGGAGAAAAATTCGTTGGCACACACGGTTGTGGCCCCTATCGAATTTCTCATTGCAGTTAAAACATAATCCCAGGCGCCGACGCTCTTCCATCTCAGTCTGGGACAGGCGCTTGACTGGACGGCCGTCCACGGTCATGGTAGTCGCTGGAGCGGCCGAGGTGGTCGCTGGAGTGGCCGTCGGTGGCGGTGCTGGCAGTGCTAGGCGCGGCGGAGCCTGCAGGATACCCTTCTGGTGGTCACGCACCCGGCTTGGCGCTGGAGCGGGCGGAGGCGCGGGCGGCGCGGCACACTGATCGCGCAGCTCCAACTTGCGGGCGAAGCTCATGGCGACAGCAAGTGACTACGGGTTGTGGATCTCCATGTCGAGGCTGAGCGGCGGGAGAAGGCTGGCAGTGAAGATTTGGACCTTCTATTCCTCCAACAATGGCCCGGCACGAGGCAGAAGCGCCTCAAACCGGTTCTGGTAGTCCACCACGGACCCAGTGCGGCGGCAAGCCACCAGCTCGCCTAACGGATTGGCGCGGAGCGGAGGACCGAAACGCAGGTTAAGGACCTCAGTAAAGCGGCGCCACGGCAGCGTGCCCTCATCGCGCTGGAGCTGCATAAACCACAGCTGAGCGACACTCTGCATGTTGTAGCCCGCCATCCAGACCTGTTCCCTAGCGGCAATACGCTGCTGTTTGAAGTATGACTCGCATTGATTAATAAACGCGAGTGGATCCTCCGTGCCGTCGTACTTCGGAAAGTCCAGCTTCAGGAAATTTGGCGGCGGCCGATCGTTGTGGTGTTCCTCCGAACCAGCCGTGCGGGACGAAGAGGATCCATCTGGCGGCTTGACCGGGAGGGCATCAACTTTGGACCCCAGGCCGTTCACCGTGGATTGGAGGCCGGTGACCGTGGTCGACAGGTCAGCCACCTGTTTCTTGGGGTCGGCGTTGTTGTTGTTCACCGAGATCATCAGGGCACGGATGAGCTCCGCAAGCTCCGTGTTGGTGGGAGTCACCATGGATGTAGAGGACAGCGGCAGCGGCGGCGTGGTGGAAGAGGAAGGCAGCGGCGGCGCGGTGGAAGAGGAACGCCTGGATCGTGATACCAGGTTGTCAAGGACGTCAAGCCCTCGGACAGCAGGACCCCGACTACGGAGTTCGTAGCCGGCGTTGGTAGGATCGCCGGTATTAGAAGCCGGCGGATCAATTGTTGAAGGGGATGAGATTGAGAGTAGAAGGGGGGGGGGGGGTTCGAGGAGATTGATAATTCTTGACTCCTTCCAAAAGTCTGTCATACAAAGGCTTAAGTAGCCATCCAATCTAATCAAACCGAAAAGAAAACAAACTAGACTTCCTAAAAACTAGCCACCAGCGGTTGGGCCTCCCCCTGGCGCGACGTCGCCCTCCTGGCCTTCCTGCCGAGCAGGTCTCCTGCGCCTATACTGGAGGACCCACATGACACACATCATCCATCTGTGGTCTCAAAATCTGATTTTTTTTAACTCGGCAGTTTTTTTTCTTCTGTCATTTTTCACGGGATTACGAGTACACAAAGGAAGGGTAAATTTAGCTCAAAACTGAGTCAATATTGCGCACGCGGAAAAATTGGGAACAATTTTGGACAAATGTTGGAGCCTTGTTTTTTCACTTTGTTCCCAAAATTAATTATTGCAAGTGTTTATTAGACACTCTTAGAGATGCTCTAATCAAACTAATCTAATCTGCCGTCTATTCCCCCTCCTACATGATGACTGCGACCCCTACTGATCCGCCGTCTCCTGGTACGGCCATAGGAGACGTCGGCACCACCGACGGCCCGTCCTCCTGGACTGCCGGTTGAAATGCCTGATGGCTACCTTGATCTAAATCAGGATCCAAATGAGTTCCAGTGATTTGCAAAAGCAATTCATAATTATTGTAAAGACTAACAATTTCCTGTTGTTATTTTGAGTAACTATTGCCATTTGTCATTCAGATTCTTGGTGTAATGTATTAGGACAATTTATTTCGTATGTGTGATATTTGGAAACTATTCTAATATCCAGAAGTCCTACTTTTTTGCCAAAATTTTCAGACATATATGTTATTTATTCAAATTCTAATATAGTTGCTTATGTTTGATGATAATATCACATTCTCGAGTATAATCATCTTATGGCCACCTACCACCTACCACGTATATCTAGTAGGATCCTATTCAATCCCTCTCTTTCCTGGTCACTATTATTATTATGTTAACAATTCATGACTAATTCCGTGTGATATTTTTTTATCAAGTTTTCATTCTTTCTCTGAAACATTGAATGTAGTGGTGCTATTTATTTGTCTCATTGACTGTCATTATAAACACTTTGTCTGAATATTACATAATGTTACCAATAAGTTTTAGGATTATTCTTGAAAAGCTACAGTTTCTGCACCTTAGGAAGGCTATATGCTAACAATGGTTACCAATTACTCAACTAATGCTGCAAGTGAGAGTAAATAGCAATGTATCTAATGGTTCAGTTTGTCATTATTATAGTCATGCGATTCGTATCAGACCATGCTCAAAGTTCAGATTATTGTTCAGTTTTTTAGTAACTTTTTCCTTTATTTATTGTGCAGGCGAACGGGTGAGCTGTGGAGTCTACACTTTCAATGTGAAGGGCACCTCCAGAAAGTGATATTTTCGTCTCCAAGTTGATAGGACTGCAAGGGACTACATATACTACAAGAAGCGATGTGGCAGGGATGTAGCAACCTTGAGATCATTGATTTTGAAGATCAAGCAAAATCAATGATACAAAGCAATGAGACAGAGCGGCAAGTTAGATTAGTATTGACAAAGGATCGATCTAGAGAGCTACAGGTGACCATAACACCCATGAAGCGACCAAGGGATTCACCAAATACTGATCAACCGTGTACGAAGGCACAACTTAATGCATACAAGGTTTGGGTAGAGAAACTGCAAGGTGAAGAACCAAACAGAGGTTAGATGAATAGCTGCACTCGAAATAATAAATATAACCAGTGTATTTCGGTGATCCCTGCACTAACATATTCCTTACTTGCAGAATATCATGATGACTATAGGGAGGATACAATAAAAACATATACCGAATGGTTGAGGCAGCAAGGCGATCTTCCTCATATTAGTAATTCCAATTCTTTCTTTGAATGCTCAAAGATAGTCAACTTTCATACCTAACTGATACTTCCATTTTAGCAGTTTCATATTTAGGTCAGGAAAGCAATGATGTTCATACACTTGAAGATGAAAGTAATGCTAGCAGTCCAAGACCACAAAAAGACTTCCCATCTCATGCTCGGCGTCAAAAGCCAAATATAATGGTATATTATTCTTCCTAAATTTTTTATTCTTGGTTCATATATCCCTTACTTTTCAATTAATTCTTAATGATTTGCTAGGAGGAGCCAATCAAGGGCGCAAAAAAGGTCGATGTGATACTCTGAAAGGATTATCAGCAGCACACAAGAGAATAAGGGCTGGCTGCCAAAAAGTACAGATCGAATTTTCAGCAAGGTTAGCTGGTGCAATTGGACCCAACACCCACTCATTCGTTGACCAAGTTGTGATGTTTACAAGAAAAAGGGCTCCACTCGTTGGAGTAAAAAGTTGGAAAATATATAAAGGAAAATGTGAAAAATTCTATAGCGTATGATGTACTGGTTTGTGCAACAATTATGTGTTTTCTAAACATGCTAAATCCCTAATTGCCAAAGAGTTCGTCTAGTAGTTTCCAACAGAATAGGTGGGAGCTTATAAACACCCATGATGCAAAGGAAAAGATATGGGACATTGCCAGTGAATGGTAAAAGGATGGCGGTCGACACTCAGTTCTACATACAAGGAATACAGCACCTATGCTGACAGAATGAAAAATAAGCACCGAGATGTAGATGTTATCGAGTGGCATTACCTGATCTTGTATTTTGGAAGTAAAAAATTCCAGGTTCCAAACACTATTTTTCCAAATTCACTTGTGTATCAATAATGCTTTGTTCACTCCACCTCTCACTAGTTTCCTACAATTTCTAGTGGCAGCAAGAGCTCTATCAACTGCAGCAAACGAAAGACAAAGCATGTGATGGGATCCAAACTATTTTCCCAATATAGCTATAAGCAGGTAATGATATGGTAGTCTCATCTGGTATTATCTGAATTGCCAAAATATTCATGTAGTTCATTCTTGTCAGCTTAGAGAGACCCGGAAACAGGTGCAGAGCCAAATGATATGGCTGTTTTTAGAGGGACTCACATGCAGAATGGGGAATGGTCAAACAATATGCATCTAGGGCTGTCTATTCGAGTACTTCTTTGTTCTTGACGCACTATGTGATTCGTAATATTGTACAACATTTCTTAACCGAATTAACAAAACATATTATGTTCTTTCACATGGGAAAATGCAAGCGAACAAATTGCAATCAGAGAGCAACTCTGATGGTTTCTTCCTTACGAATGTTGAGGAAGATAGTGTTTCCCAGAAAGCCTACAAGCAAAGCACTGGATGCAAAACATCCAAACCTCACGCTCATGGATACATGGCAAAATATCCAACAAGGAGCCAACTGATGAATGCTAGATTGGATGAGCAAGCCCGTGCTGCAGTTCAAGCCAATAAAAATAATACTGAGGTCCAAGTTGATGTACAGAAGTTAAGAAAAGAAATTGCAAATCTAGTTGCTGAAAAGGACGGGATGCAAGAGGAGGACCAGAAAAAGGGAGGCACTTAAAGAAACAATTAGAGAAGAATTAAAACAAGAGACGAGGAACAACATGCGAGAGGAGGAGGAGCGGAAAAAGGAAGCACTCAAAGAAGCAATTAGAGAAGAATTAAGGCAATAGATGCTTCCACTGCTAGCTGAACAGAGACATCAAGCTCTGCGGCAGGTAATAGATTTAGAATATGCATAAATCCATGATTTCGCACACTGTGTGGAATCTAGTTTTGTTCCCCTCATACTTGATATGCAGACTAACCCAAAGAGCCTAATCTCAAAAGAAAATTCAAGTAGGTCGGCCACGGGTGACAAAACTCGCAAGTCACGTGTGTCTGCTGCTCAAAAAATCTTTTCCAAAACAACAATGGTAATGCGTCAATGGGTTATATTACTCCACAACAACTGAAGAATATTGATGCTAAAACTCATTCACATGCAATGATCGAACATGTATGAAATGCAAACAATTTTGAACAATATGTTGTCACACTCCAAATGATTTTCTTCGGTTTTTAGAATTTTCAAATATAGAAAAAATATTAGTTTCTAAATTTAAGTAAAATTGTATCGTTTATATTAGCATTTTGTTGCATTCATGTTGGTGCACTGTTTTATGCAATGCTTGCCATTCAAGTTTAGGTTTGCTTGAATTAAAATTTGAATTGGTCTTTGTTTGAGCTGCAAAGAAAAGTTTTTAGATGAGTCAGGTTTCCTCCCTGGACTCCCAACCCAGCTTGCTTCGCCTCCCTCTTCTCATCCACAGCACTGTAACACCCGAATTTTCATCACATTAAATTATTAGAATTTTCTAGGATTTATTTAAGGGTCAAATAAATTTCCTAAGATTAATTAGAATTATTCTAGGCTCTAAAGTATTTAATATCATTTAAATAAATTATAGTGCAATAAGTGGTTGTTGCATTTCATGCTGGTGCATTGTGTTTTGTTTGCCTGTCATTTGTTTGAATTTAAATTCTGTTTAAATTCAAATTGAATGGCTTTTGGTTTGGCTGTAGAAGAGTTGTTTAGACTCGAGTCCGGCTTTGCTCTCTCAACTCCCAGCCCAGCTCGTTTTCAGCCCCCGCTCCAGGCACACTCGCATAACTCCACTTGGGCCGAGCCCAGCGTCCGGCCCAGTGTAACACCCTAAAATAGCCCTATTTAAAATGTTAGTAATTAATTTGCTTTTTAATAAAGTGCTCTTGATTAATATAGGTTAAATAAACAATTTTTGGGAATTAAAATCAAATATAAGGCTTAGAAAATATTTTTGTTGCATTCATGTTGGCTGCATTAAGTTTTGTTTGCTTGGAGTTCAAATTAGAATTTAAATCTAATTTAAATTCGAGTTTGAATTGCATTTGATTGAGCCTTAGAGAAGTTCTTTAGGTCAGAGTTCATTTCTGCCCCTCAAGCTTTTGGCCCAACCCACCTTTGCTCCCCAATCTCATCGCTCGGTCTGTTTTCCTCCTTCCGCTCTTTCCCCTGAACCAGCCCAACCCTTTTCCCGCTTCGCCATAGCTCGCCACCGGCCCACTCCTTTTCCTCTCTCGCACTCGGCCCAGCCTCGCCCGCGCCCACATTCCCCTCCGCCTCTGCATGGGCTGCTAGCTCGCACCGCTCGGCTAGCCCACAGCAACCCCATTTCCCTCGGCCAATCCCTGCTCCCCTCTTCCCCGTTTCC
This sequence comes from Echinochloa phyllopogon, assembly GCA_033239725.1. Classification (NCBI taxonomy): domain Eukaryota; kingdom Viridiplantae; phylum Streptophyta; class Magnoliopsida; order Poales; family Poaceae; genus Echinochloa; species Echinochloa phyllopogon. Next base: position 7,350,499 of record BTCW01000016.1, on the reverse strand, counting down.
ACGGCCCATCTTGCCTCGCACTTGGCCCAGTTCCTCTCCGCGCTGGCCCAGCCCGCTCAGCCGTTGCCATGCGGGTCCCACCTATCGGGGTCATCTTCCTCCTCCCGACCGAGTCCGAGATGAGCTCGGTGCCGCATCGCGCATGCTTCTGGCCCCCTTGGCCCGGCCCCTGCACACTTCCGCACGACCCAGCGGCCCCACCGGACCTGCCAGGAAGCTTCGGCCGCCGCCGCTTCCTTATCGCGCAGCATACCCGCAAGGAAAGCGTAGCCTGCTACGGAAGGTGTAGCCGCAGGCCACATCCATCCTGATTCGTGGCCCGCATGCCAAGATGGCCCCTCAGGACTATAAAAGCCAAGCCGCCGCAGCCCTACGACCCTCACCAAGCCGGCCTCTCAAGCTCTCGAAGCCCTAGTGCCTCCACCCGCCTCGTGCCGCCGCCATTGACCATGGATGTCGATCTCCGCCGCCACCAATCCTTCCACGAGAACCCACTCCGGAGCTTCAAAAGGAGGTAAAGAAGCGAGCCGAGTGGTCATTGATCTTGTTTCCGCCTTGAATTGTACCTAACCCGTCGTCGTTCCTGCACAGGCTCGCCGGAGCCGCCTCGCCTCGTTGTCCGCCCTACTCGCCGCTCCATCGTTGTTGTTAACCACCTAGGTGAACTAGCCGTCTCATCCCGGTGCCGTAGGACCAAACCACGTCGCTTTTGGAGGCCGGTAGCATCAGTTGTGCTCAACTCCGGCGAGTTTCCGCCGTCGGCTGAGCGGCGCCGCCGCATCCCCAGCCGCCGCCGGCAACCAAACCCCCCCACCTAACCCCGGCCGTTAGATCCAAAACCCACGGCCCCGATTAGATCTGACCAAAGTCAGATACCGGTCAATCCCGGTCCACCCAGGTAAATTTGCTAAAGAGCCCCTCGCCTTTCTGGAAATAAACCCGCTATCCAATGTTGTTCAAAAATATTTACCAGTAGGTCTTGTTTTATTCAAAAAACCCCCTGAGCTTTTTGTATTAGTACCCGCCGTCCTCATCTGTTATTTTTGCGCATTAGTCCTCGTAGTTTTAATCATAATTATGTTTAGGTCCTCGTTTTTTCATAAATCAGCCCCTGGAAACTTTTAAACCTCGCCAGCAAGTCCCTGAATCTTGGAAAAGTCATATCTTTCTCACGCTCATGTGTTCGTAGCGAAGCGTAGATTAGTTTTATAGCCTTCTTTTGTTATGTTTCTACTGTTTGGTGTACTGTTCTAATAGAGTAATCTTGTTTGCATGTATTGGCTTGTGTGGATGCTTGTGTGGTGATTCGTGTCTAGCCGGTGAACCGTTCGCGTTCGAGTTCGGGTTTTAGGAGGACTTTCAGGAGCAGGACCAGCATCAGCACTTTGAGGAAGGCAAGTTATAGCCGGACAATCCATGCTACCTACCCGCTTTGTAATCATTTATTTCATATATGCATGTGTCAAAATTGATGAACCTCTAAGGTTGTACCTAGTCTTGTTTAACCTGTCCTTTGATTACTCCGGGTTTATGCATATGGGTTGATCTTTTCTATGCACAGCTACTATCACCATTGATTAATTGTTAATTTTGACTTAATGGTTCACTTGAACATGATGATAAAACTTATTTTTTAGCAACTTGGTTTAGGGAGCTAGAGCATGTGCTTCATGCTTTGCTCTAGTGTCTCTCCGTAAGGTCCGGTTCTTAAAGCAACAACCCAGGAGCCTGTCGCCACCGCTAGAACTATTATGACTCTCGTCTTGGTCGAGTAGCTTGTATGTCTCTAGCTTGCCAGTGGTTACCGACGGGCCGATGGCGTTAGGGGAAGCAAGGCACGAGGTGTTTCCTGATTCCACTGAGGATGGGTGATCCGTTGGCTATGTCTCGTTAGGCACAGTCCCGTGCTCGGAGTCCCTATGATGGGAAACTCCACACGTTGTGCAATGTTAGGGTGTGACGCCCGCACTCTGGACGCCATTGACCCCCTTATGGTGTGACACCGTAAGCGTCAGTCAATCTCGATGCCTAGGGTCTCATCACCTTGTTGTACCCTAGCGGCTACTGTATTGTGAAAAGCCTTGTAGCATCCCTATGCAGTCACACCTTGGAAGTGTGATTTGTGAGGTCTGATCCACCTCCACATGGTTGGGTTTAAAGTTCTTTTGAGCTTTTACGCGACTGGCGGGTAAAGGGCGAAACCTCTGTAGAGTGTAAATCTATCATGATAGCCTTGCTTAGAGTCACGAGCGGCCTAGATCCTTTTTTATTAGAAATTGATGTTGTTTATGCTTAATGTCACTTACACTCTATTAATTGGGTTTGCAACTGGGTTTTATTCACTTGTAGTAACTTGGATAATGTTGAAATGGATCAACTAAAAGTGCTAATGCAGTTCAGCCGTGTCTAGCCTTATTTTGAGCCTTCATACACCCGTGTTATATTTGCTAAGTAAATGCTTTACTTACACTTGCCATTTATTCAACAAAATCCTGGATGGGTAACAGATTGTGCTATGCATGAGTCTGCTGCTGAGTTTCCAGAAGATCTGTCGTACTACTGAGTTGTGGTCTCCCAGTCAGAGTCCCTGTGGATTGTGGCTTCGCTTAGTTGAGAGTTATTAGTCTTTCGCTGTATGGTTAGTTTATTTATGTTGAAGTCTGATGTCGAGTCTTGTGTGAATCTTGTCTTTAGGTGCTTGATTCGGTTGTCATTATGTTTATGCGTGATTTGGATTTTTGTAATGATTGTGATGGGAGTAGACACAAGTCTACCACCCTCTAGATTTTGGATTAAGGTTTAAGGATATTAATGCTTACATAGAGGGCTTATTATCGATGATTTATGTCGAGCACGTCTGCCTGGGGGTACCCTAGAGAGTAGATTCGTGGGTCTCGCCAAGTTCTAGGAATGACAGTGCACGAACAACACAAAGATTTAGACAGGTTCGGGCCGCAAATTGCGTAATACCCTACAGCCTGTGTGCTCGATTGTATTGCACGTGAGTTGAGTTGTTTTGAGGGGGTCCCTGCTCCACCTTATATATCCAGGGAGCAGAGTTACAAGTCGGTTACATCATCCTAGTCTTATACAACAGGGAGCACTACAACAGGGTACTTTGGGAAGTCTCCTAACAGTACAGGACTAGTCTCTCCAATCAAACTACGCCGTCTTACACCATAGCCGACTGGTTTAAAGTAGTCAGGTTAAACCTTCCCTATCGAGTAGTTTAATCCCGTGGATGAGTGGCCATAGGGATCCTGGTCCCACAAGCCCCTGAGCATCTTGTGCCTTTGCTTCAAGTCTTGAATCTGCTTTAACATTTTCAAGGCATCATCTCTAGACGATTCAAGTAGTTGGAGCTAAGCCCAAGACGCTCAAGTCTTCTCTGTAGAGTTGTTTACATTGGAGTGCATCTTTAGATGCACCGAATGGGTGTAGTCCCCGAGCCTCCGACTACTTTTTAAGTAGTTGGAGGTTCAAAAGCAATCTTCTATCTTCATCTCGAGTAGTTCAATGGCGTGCACCGAGCTTCGAGTAGTTTTGTTAAAACTAGTCGAAGGTCTTCGTTTGAATTAAGCCAAAAATTTTGAAAAATAAAATCCCGGATATTCCTATAGTAGCCCCCAAGCTTTAAAGCAAATATCTTTGGTTTAGAGATCAAGAAAATCTCCAAAAACCTACCAAAATCTCCGAGTATTCCGCCATTGGTGGTAGTTAGGAAGGTTATCCCTAAAGAACCGGCCCACGTAACGGAATATGAGACGCCATAGTACTGTGTCAAACAGTAACCCTAGCAACGGTTATAAATCTTGAAGCGATATGTCTTGTTTCATTATACATCAGTGAGCTTTGGAGCTGCCATCGACCTCTTAGAGCTTGATCTCCATTAGCATTGTGTTCTTCCTCGGAGATGTCGCCAACTAGCTCACGATCATACTGGGTGCTTTGGTCGCCAGAGCTGGCCATGAAGACTTGTCTGTCGGGGTCGGAAGAGGTCGGTAATAGTAAGGTCGGAGCATTGGAGAAGTTATCTCCTGTGCTATTAGAGGAGGTGGTGATGGAAGCCATCTTGCCGTCCTCGTAGGGTAGTTCTCCCAGGATCGTTGCGGCTAGCCTTGACTCGTTGTCTCGACAGGTGTCAGTAGGTATCGTACCAGGCCAGTGAACAACAAGTCAAGGTTAGCCGCGGAGGACAACAAACACACCAGCACACCAGGAGGACTTGTTGTTCACTGGTATGGCGCGATACCTACTGACGCCTGTCGGGACAACGAGTCAAGGTTAGCCGCAACGATCCCGGAAGAACTACCCTACCAGACGGTTGTTGGCACTCCTTACGGCCTACATATAAATCCGCAAGCGGACGGATACCGATGTAGCTTTCACCCGGGAGTATTCCAAGGTATCGATTTCCACGGGGAACGAGAAGTGTACTAATCCTAAACTAAGTTGTCCTTGGTAGATGGAGTGGATGAATGAAATGGATGAGGTGGATGACGACAACAAGGAGAGAAGAAAAGAGGTAGGAAGGTAGAGAGGGTACAGGTCTGGTAAGGGTATTCTACCGATTGACTGAGCAGAGCAGAAGATACAAATAGATACTTGCTTCGGGACTACAGAGCCTCCGACACACAGAAAGGGATGAGAAGGGGTGCCGGTTACCCTGAACCTTGGGTCCTAGGACACCGGAACTAACGTGATGGACTACGAAGACCGAAAGGGCTGTCACCACCTTACGGCTGCCACCTCCGTTGCGACGGGCAGAAACTAAGGTTACTGGCAAGTCTAGGAACCACTCCTACACTAGTCAATAACTACTTATCTCCTATAGCAAGATAAGCACTCAAGCTAAGCAACCAGTATACAGTTATACCAATCAACTAAGCATTGAACGAAGAATGAGACAAGTATATAGATGTAAGAACTGAATGCTCAATTAATCAGAAAGAGATACAAGAGTTACCAGACATGACCCGGATGTCACTCGAAGCAGAGCCGCATCCATAGAGGTACAGCGGGAAGAGGGGCCGACACTCAGGCTCCTCTCCGGGACGCTCACCTCTCCTCTCTCCCTATTCTACTGATACAAGTGGTGGAACTTGGCAACGCTCACTCTACTCTTGTGTTGTGTGTTGTTGCAGAGGCTGAAGAGTCCTATTTATAGCATGGAGGGTCGGTTTGAAGTGGAGCAGTGGCCAAGAAAGCTCAGGGGCGGTTCCAGCATCTTCGGGCGAAGATCCCGCGTTCGGCCGAAGGGGGTCGGTTCGGCCGAACTGCCCAGTTCGGCCGAACCACCCATTTTGCACCGCCTCTGCCCTCTACAGTCAAGATCACTTCTCAGGGTCGGTTGTGAGGCGGTGGGCTTGATTCGGGCGAACTGGGGGGTTCGGCCGAACCCGGGAAGTTCGGCCGAACCGCCCTCTGCACCGCCTTCGCTCTATGGACTCCATGGGCCGGCCTCTGGTGATGTACTTCGTGCTATGTGGGCCCAGGATGACGTGTCGGTGCTTCGGGATGTGTTGGCAGTCGTCCATGTGTCGTACATCATGTCCGCTTGTCATCGGTGACGTGGACGGCTCCCGGTGACTTGTACGGCTAAGGGGGGTAACCGGCCGAACGTGTCGTTCGGCCGAATCGGTCATTTCCGACCCCTATAGCACACATTTCTCGTTGTTGTACCTGCATAAGCGACACTCACCAATACTCGTGGAACTCCATTAGAAATAAAACCTAAGTACAGGGAGTGTTGCATAGCCTCATTTATTCCCGAGTATTGGTGGTCGAAATTGGGTTGTAACGATCGCCAACAAGCTCCCCCAAGCTTAGCTCTTTGCTCGTCCTCGAGCAAAGATAAAACTTAGGCTCGGTGGATCAGGAGTTGCTACAATGTCATTTCTCTTACAGGTGACTTTATAAACAACTAGTACTCAAATTTACTTGAATTATTAGCAAGGTATTAATTCACCATTTTACCTATGGGGCTTATAGCAATCTCCTTATCTTGGGCGGTTGAAAGGATGAACAATTTAACTTAGTTTTATTCCACTCTACTCTTTTCAGGATCTTATCTCGGAGTTTTCACCCTTTTGTGAAAAGATAAATTGTCCCTCATTGGCTCACTCAATCGCTCAAGTGTATTTGATTCCTCACCAAAGGCTTTGCCTTCTTTTTATCCTAACATCTAATTTAGCTTTTTGTGTGGCTCAGGGACAAAGGATGAAGGCATACAAGCATCTTATATTTTGCTAAGTCAAAGACCGGACCTTAGGAGAATCAAATCACACTCTTAGATCGAGAAGTGCAAGTATGTGGAATATGCAGAGTGGAATTTGGTGGAACTTCTTGGAATGATTCTTCCTCTCTATTTTTTGACAGCATGGGCTATCTCTTTTTTTTTGCCATGCCTCTTTGGCATGCTTTTCTTTTTCTCATATTTTTGCCATGCCACTTGGCATGCTTTTCTTTTTTCTTCTTTTTGCATAGCCCATGCCTCTACTTCAAAGATATTTGGAGAGGGAATAAAAGAACATGAAGTTTATTTTTGTGGGATGGATGATAGCATGGTTTTGCTAACTCCCAGTGTAAGAATTGCAAGTGAGAGGTGGAGTGTATGTGAATCTCGATCTTGAGAGCATGAAAGATTCCTCACAAAAGTCACAACAATTTGACAAAGCTCACTAAGATGTCAAGAAGCATATGGTAGAAGGTTTAGAACTAATCCTATCATATGACTGGTAGGAATTTTTGACCAATGAGGAACTTTGTTTTATTTTTGAAAGCATAATCATCCGAGATTTTCACCATACTAAGAGTAGAAATAGAATTCAACCAAAGTATCACTATATCAATCCCCACAACAACCTAGACTTGGAATAAGGCATATGCTCCCACAAGGTTTTCAGGTTCATTTCTACTCATGCCAAATAACTCAAGCATAGTCAAGCAACTAGTTGCAACAAAGTACTAGCAAAATTAATGACATAGCAACCATTCATCATTTCCAAAGTGAGAGCCATATGATTCATTCCATGCATGGTTGAGAGTTAATTTTATTCAAGGGAAGTATTTTCAATTGAATGACCAAAATGTTGAGTAATTCTGAACGTACCTGATGGGGTGCTCCCCCAAGCTTGGACTCTTCACTGGTAGGGATTCAACCTTGAAAGGTACTGAGTCAGCTGGTCAGCCTGCTCGTTCTCGTCCTGTTCCTCCACTGTGTCATGCTTGTACTCATGTATCTTTTCGTTAAACAGGGCAATCTCCAGTTGGCTCAAATGCACCAACCGGAGCGACAATTTTATTCTTTCTGCATTCAACTCTTATTTTATTTATTCATCAATCTAAGGTTGGAAAAAAATATTTGGAAGGGAAATAATTAGAGCACCTCCTAAATAATGATTTGAGCAAAGGGAAATTGAATTGGAAAATAAATTGAAACTAATGGTGCTCTACAGCATACAACCACATGACATCTACTCTATAGATGGATCGTGAAGGTCTAGATGTTACGTGGCTTTGGCGAGCCTCTTAAATTTTGCTATGGGTGCTTGGCAGAGGACATTGATCTTGTCATCCTTGTCCATCTACCAAGGCTCACCTTCGATGACCTTCTCATCGAGATTGTTAAATTCCTGGTGTGTTTGCACCAGATCTCTAATCAGGCTCTTCATCCATGGGCTCCTCTTCTTCCTCCTCCTCGGGATGTTCAATCAGAAGGCTTTAGGGGTTTTGACAGTTTTGCTCATGATACTATTGGAGAGGGAACCCCTGGGTGAGGAAAGGTCTTTGGATAAGGATTGGGTGGTCATGGCGGCTGGAAAATGTGAACACTTGGTTGTGTTCGGGAAAGTGATGGAGGATGGTTTCTGACTTGAGATCAACAAGCAGCTTTCCCAACATTTCCTAGCGACTTCGAGACAAGATGGGATAGAGATAGGATCAAGGGTCAAAAAGGACACTCAAGGGGCAACAGAGGGGTCCTTCGGTCGAACCAACATGGTTTGGCCGAATTGTCCTAATTTTCCCAAACTAGAGTGGTCTAGTTTGCCCAAAGTGCTTTTACGGAGTCTATCTCTCTAGTGCACACCCATCTCATTGATGATCTTTTTGCAGAATGTTCTTGATGTGAGTGTTGGACGTTCTGCTTGACCACTAGTTTGGGGTGTGGCTCGGTAGGGCTTGGCATTTACCCAATTAGAGACGGGATCTATGGCTACCAGAGTAAACTCGTAGTTCTCTGAGTTAGGGAAATGACCCATGGGGTCTATTCCCCATACATCAAAGGTTTCTACTTGAAGACTACTGGTAAGCGGCTTTGCGTCTCTTATATTCCCGTGTTTCTGGAAGTGTGGGCATCTCTTGCTAGATTTCTTAGCATCTCCATATTGCCAGACCTTTGTTCTGAACGCTCCATAATGTCCTTCATAAGGTGCTCCATGATATCTCTCCCAGGTATTATGTGCCTCAGGTGCAGGTATGCATCGTCTGAGTCCATTTTGTATCCAGAAGAGATACGGATCGTCCCATAGGTGAAGTCTGCTCTCATAAACCAATCTTTTCCTATTTTCACCTGGTAGGACGCACCCTGACACCTTGATGTTGACTATGCTGGCATACCACGGATCTAATGTTGTGACCTTGAGGAGCGTATCACCTCGTAAGAAAATCGCTGATGAGAAGATCAAACGGAACTTGTACCCGAGACAGACCCAACAGATGAGTCTTGGGTTCGCATCCTTTTTGGTCAAAAGTTACTTCAAAGCAGCATGGTCTGAATAGACTATGACCTTTGCCCCAACTAGGTAGGACCGGAATTTGTCTATAACAAACACAACTGCTAAGAGTTCCTTTCCCGTGGTTGCATAGTTGAGCTGGGGCCAGTTAGCATAATGCTTCTTGTCCTTGGTTTGGCCCACAACGGCTCCAATAGCATAATTGCTCGCATCACACATGATTTCTAATGGGATGCTCTAGTCGCGAGACCGGATGATGGGAGTAGAATTGAGTTCTTTCTTAGGGTGTGAAAGGAAGCATAGCACTCTTGATTAGAGACGAGAGGGGTTTCCTTGGCCAAGAGATTGGTCAACGACCGGGCTATTTGAGAGAAATTTTCGATGAGACACCTATAAAGCCCGGTGTGGCCAAGGAACTACGAATCCCCTTTACTCGTGGGAGGTGTATGCATAGGGTCGTATTTGGGAGTATGACAGGAGAAGATGATGGCTTTAGGCTTTGAATCTAGTCTTTCCCCGATCAAATACGAATCTTCGTGACAATTATCTTACGACCCCAAGGTAAGATAAGATAGGGATATGATGAGTATGAAGGTTAGGAGCAATCCCTTTTGAGTCTTGGACCGAATATCCATAGACTGATCGATTTTCCTCCAGAACAGTGAAAGTCGGTTCGGTTCCAGGGGTTTGTCATTGATGGTCACTGGAGTTTGTCCATCCTTAAAGAGTGAAGCATACTTCAATCCAGAGGGAAGAGACATAGGCTCGATTAGAGGATGAATTTCTTCTTCCTCCATAAGGAATTGGGCATCTTCTTCTAGGAAAGGTTGCTCTAAGTCTGCTAGGGATGTTGACATGACCTCCTCTTTAGGATCAGGATCGGGATCTGCCTCTATAGGTGTGTTCAAGGAGTAGAAACAAGAGATTGGGACGAGTTCTTCTCCGATCCTAAGCTCTAGCTGGATTATTGGTGAATTTTCTAGGATTTTCATGATTGGCCTACCAATAAAGATGGAATAAGTGGAATTTTCAGGTAGGTCAAAGATATGGAAATCCAGGAAAAGTTCAGGGTCGTTAATCTTAACGGGTATGACCCGCAAGATCCCTAAACAGTCGAGGACCCTTCCTGATATGAACCTTAGATGTTTCTAAGATGATGACCATGGTTCATCGGGAAGTTGGGCTCACACCAAGGAGGTAGAGATTATGTTGATTCCGAGGCTCGGGTCATACCCGATTTCTTTGTCCATGCCCATAACTTCACAAAAGATTGTTTGGATTCTCTTGGGCATTTTAACTACCTCGGTCGAGGCTTCCGCCTCGTCTAGCCATTCCCGACTCTTGATGGCAGAGAGACGGCCTAAGTACTCTCTTTGATATTCTAATGCTTCCTTGTCGGGGGTGGATCTTTTTGCTCTACACATCGTTCCCGTGGGAAACTTATGGCACAGTCGATGTCATCCAATAGATCATCATCAAAATTGTAGGGAGTGGTGTAGAGTGGATGATGGTAGTCCAGGCTAGAGTAAGGTTGTGGTTCGAATTGAGCATCGGGTTCTGATGGAATGGAAGAGCTGATAGATTTGGATTGTTGGTGTACAGGCTCTTTAGGTTTAGGCTGCTTCTCTTCTTCATCGGGGAGTTCGTCATAGACTCCAGTGTAGGGAGTGTCGTCTAGGATACGCTCCAGGACTATCCTCGCTTCACTAAGAGTCAAATGAAAAAACGACCCTTTTGAAGTAGAGTCCAAGAAAGTGGTGGCTACGGGACAGAGGCCAAGGCTGAAATGTTGGAGAATGATAGGTTCAGATAGGCCTAGGTCTGGTCCGGATGCCAAGATTTGCTTGAAACGAGCCCAGGCAGCTCCTAACGACTCTCCCTCTAATTGCTTAAATGTAAAAACTTCGATTCGGAGGCTGGCTACCTTGGAAATTGGGAAGAAATTTAGGCAGAATTTCTCTGCAAGAGTTTCCCAACTCCCTTCCATAGTACCGACAGCCAGAGAGTACCAATTCTTTGCTCCTCCCGTCAATGAGAACGGAAATAGCTTCCATTTGAGTGTCTTTTGTGTCATGCCCGCAATGGTCAGGCATGAGTAGAGTTGCTCAAACTCGCGCAAATGCGCGTATGGACTCTCGACCTTCATTCCTGAGAACGATTGCTTACGAACCATGGCTATGAAGCCGGGACGTAGCTCATAGCCGGGTGTGGATATGGGATGTGATGATGGTGGTGGCTCCAAACAATTGCCTGTTGGAGCCGAGTGTTGACGTAAGGTGAGAGTGGAATCCATGTGGTTGGTGGATGGTGGTGGGATACACGGACAACTTGGGTTCGGAATCAGAACAGCTACCGTTCCCCGGCAACGGCGCAAGAAAGCTTGTTGGTACTCCTTATGGCCTACAGATAAATCCGCAAGCGGACGGATACCGATGTAGCTTTCACCCGGGAGTATTCCAAGGTATCGATTTCCATGGGGAACGAGAAGTGTACTAATCCTAAACTAAGTTGTCCTAGGTAGATGGAGTGGATGAATGAAATGGATGGGGTGGATGACGACAAAAAGGAGAGAAGAGAAGAGGTAGGAAGGTAGAGAGGGTATAGGTTTGGTAAGGGTATTCTACCGATTGACTGAGCAGAGCAAAAGATACAGATAGATACTTGCTTCGGGACTACAGAGCCTCCGACACACAGAAAGGGATGAGAAGGGGTGCCGGTTACCCTGAACCTTGGGTCCTAGGACACCGGAACTAACGTGATGGACTACGAAGACCGAAAGGGCTGTCACCACCTTACGGCTGCCACCTCCGTTGCGACGGGCAGAAACTAAGGTTACTGGCAAGTCTAGGAACCACTCCTACACTAGTCAATAACTACTTATCTCCTATAGCAAGATAAGCACCCAAGCTAAGCAACCAGTATACAGTTATACCAATCAACTAAGCATTGAACGAAGAATGAAACAAGTATATAGATGTAAGAACTGAATGCTCAATTAATCAGAAAGAGATACAAGAGTTACCAGACATGACCCGGATGTCACTCGAAGCAGAGCCGCATCCGTAGAGGTACAGCGGGAAGAGGGGCCGACACTCCGGCTCCTCTCCGGGACGCTCACCTCTCCTCTCTCCCTATTCTACTGATACAAGTGGCAGAACTTGGCAACGCTCACTCTACTCTTGTGTTGTGTGTTGTTGCAGGGGCTAGAGAGTCCTATTTATAGCATGGAGGGTCGGTTTGAAGTGGAGCAGTGGCCAAGAAAGCTCAGGGGCGGTTCCAGCATCTTCGGGCGAAGATCCCGCGTTCGGACGAAGGGGGTCGGTTCGGCCGAACTGCCCAGTTTGGCCGAACCACCCATTTTGCACCGCCTCTGCCCTCTATGGTCAAGATCACTTCACAGGGTCAGTTGTGAGGCGGTGGGCTTGATTCGGGTGAACTGGGGGGTTCGGCCGAACCCGGGAAGTTCGGCCGAACCGCCCTCTGCACCGCCTTCGCTCTGTGGACTCCCTGGGCCGGCCTCTGGTGATGTACTTCGTGCTATGTGGACCCAGTATGACGTGTCGGTGCTTCGGGATGTGTTGGCGGTCGTCCATGTGTCGTACATCGTGTCCGCTTGTCATCGGTGACGTGGACGGCTCCCGGTGACTTGTACGGCTAAGGCGGGTAACCGGCCGAACGTGTCGTTCGGCCGAATCGGTCATTTCCGACCCCTATAGCACACATTTCTCGTTGTTGTACCTGCACAAGCGACACTCACCAAAACTCGTGGAACTCCATTAGAAATAAAACCTAAGTACAGGGAGTGTTGCATAAAGCCTCATTTATTCCCGAGTATTGGTGGTCGAAATTGGGTTGTAACGATCGCCAACAACGGCAAGGCGGCTTCCATCACCACCTCCTCCTATAGCACAGGAGACAACTTCTCCAACGCTCTGGCCTTACTACTACCGACCTCTTCCGACCCCGGTAGAAAAGTCTTCATGGCCGGCTCTGGCGACCAAGGCACCCAATACGATCATGAGCTGGTCGGTGACATCTCCGAAGACGAACACGCCGCTAATGGAGAGACCGAGGAACAGAGAACCTCAAGAAAAGCAAGGAACACCAAGCGCAAGCAAAGGCGTATCAACACAGCTATACGTGCAAACGCAACCCGAAACCTTACTCGAGATTTTGCGATGGTTGGTGACTGTTGGTAGTCGTTACGGCCTGATTTCCGACCTCCAACTAAGCATAAAGCGAATGCAATCGAACAATGCACCATAGCTATAAGGTTTATTTCTAATCATTTCCACAAGTTCTGATATTTATTTGATTCCAGGAGGCAGGTTACCAAGGTTGGGGTAAAACCACCCAAAATGGTGGGTTCGGCCGAGTCTCATGGTTCGACCGAACTCCACCCTCATTCCCGAAGCGTACAAGGACTTGAACACATGTGATTTACAAAGGCCACGAGCATAGGTGGACCATCTTGACCATCCCCAACACAAAGGCGGTGGATCCAAGGATAGAAGGGCACTGGGGCCAGTTCGACCGAATTCTCAGGTTCGCCCAAAGCCCCTAGTTCGCCCGAACTAACCTACAACCGACTTGGCGGTGAAATATTGAGCGTTGGGGGTCGAGGCGGTGGAAATTGGTGGTTCGGCCGAACTGGGGAGTTTGGCCGAACTGACCCCTGATTCGGCCGAACTGCCCGGAACCGCCCCTGAGGTCCCGTGGCCGCTACTCCTTCCACCGCCCTTGTTTGCTATAAAAAGAGGTCTCCAACACCTACAAAAGCACAACACAAGAGAAGAGAAGCATTAGCGAAGTGCTGCCACTTCCACACTTAGAATATAGGGAGAGAGGAGAGGTGAGTGTGCCGGAGAGGAGCCGGAGTGCCGGCCCCTCTTCCACCTGTACCTCTACGGATGCGGCTCTGCTTCGAGTGACATCCGGGTCGTGTCTGGTAACTCTTGTATATCTCTCTGATTAATTGAGCATTCAGTTCTTACTTTTATTTGTTTGTTGGTTCCTCATTCAATGCCTAGTTTTTTGGTATAATTGTATACTAGTTGCTTTGCTTGGGTGCTTATCTTACTTGAGTAGATAAGTACTAACTGACTAGTGTAGGCGCGATGCCTAGACATGAGGTTAGCTTGGCCTGCATCTGAGTCTATGGTTGTGTGGTAGCCGTTAGGTGGTGACAGCCCTATACGGCCTACGTAGTCCACGACGTCCAGCTTGTTCCATAGGAGCCTTCTACGGTTGTTCATGAACACCCCTTCTCAACCCTTTCTGAGTGTTGGGTGCTCCGTTTCCCGACATAAGCAAGTACTTGTAGCAGCTATCTTGCTCAGTTAGTCAGAAGAACCTCGTTACAAGACTCGTACCTTCTCTACCCTCCTATCGCTTTTCTTTCCTTTTCTTAGTTGTCATCCACTTCATCCTATCACCCTTGGACACCTTAGTTTAGATTCAGTTCACTTCTCGTTCCCTGTGGAAATCGATACCTTGGAATACTCCTGAGTGAAAGCTACATCGGTATCCGTTCGCTTATGGATTTATCTGTAGGCCGTAAGGAGTGCCAACAAGCTTTCTAGCGCCGTTGCCGGGGAGTGGTAGCTGTTCTAATTCCGAACCCAAGTTGTCCGTGTATCACACCACCATTCATATGGATTCCACTCTTACCTTACGTCAACATTCGGCTCCAAAGGGCGATTGTTTGGAGCCACCACCATCATCACATCCCATCCACTCAGCCGGCTATGAGCCGCGTCTTGGCTTCATAGCCATGGTTCGAGAGCAAACGTTCTCAGGAATGAATACTGAGAGTCCATACGCTCATTTGCGTGAGTTTGAGCAACTCTGTTCATGTCTCATCGTTGCAGGCATGACACAAGAGACGCTCAAATGGAAGCTATTCCCATTTTCATTGACGGGAGGAGCAAAGGAATGGTTCTCTCTGTCTGTCGATAATATGGAAGGGAGCTGGGAAATCCTTAGAGAGAAATTATGTCTAAATTTCTCCCTAGTTTACAAGGTAGCCAGCCTCCGAATCGAAATCCTTACCTTTAAACAATTAGAGGGAGAATCGTTAGGAGCTGCATGGGTTCGTTTCAAGGAAATTCTGGCATCCAGACCAGACCTAGGCTTATCATAACCTATAATTCTACAACATTTCAGCCTTGGCCTCTGTCCTGTAGCCACCACATTCATGAACTCCGCTTCAGGAGGGTCGTTGTCTCATTTGATCCCTAGTGAAGCGAGGGTAATACTGGATCGTATCTTGGACGACACTCCTTACACTGGAATCTATGATGAACTCCCGATGAAGAAGAGAAGCAGCCTGAACCTGAAGAGCCTGCGAGCTTACAATCCAAATCTATCAGCTCTTCGATTCCATTAGAACCCGAAGCTCGTTTCGAACCACAACCCTATTCTAGCCTGGATCATTATGATCCACTCTACACCACTCTCTATGATTCTGACAATGATCTATTCGATGACATCAAGAGTGCAGCAAGTTTCCCATTGGAACAACGTGTAGAGAAAAAGGATCAACCCCTAACAAGGAAGATTTAGAATATCAAAGGGAGTACTTAGGACATCTCTTTGCTGTTATGAGTTGGGAATGGCTAGACGAGGCTGAAGCCTCAACCGAGGTCGTCAAAATGCCCAAGGAAATTCGAAGGATATTCTGTGAAGTTACGAGCATAGACAAAGAAGTCAGCTATTAATATCATCTCTAGCTCCTTGGTGCGAGCACGACTCCCCGATGGGAGGATCCTCGATTGTTTAGGGATCTTATGGGTCACACCCGCTAAGATTAATGACCCTTAACTTTTCCTGGATTTTCATATCTTTGACCTACCCAATGATTCCACACATTCTATCTTTATTGGTAGGCCAATAATGAAAATCCTAGAGAACACACCAACAAACCAGTTAGTAGAGCTTAGGGTCGGGAAAGAACTTGTCCCTGTCTCGAATTCTTATTCCTTGAACACCCCAACAAACAATTTTTAGAAACTTGGTTTAGGGAGCTAGAGCATGTGCTTCGTGCTTTGCTCTAGTGTCTCTCCATAAGGTCCGGTTCTTAAAGAGGCAACCCAGGAGCCTATCGCCACCACTAGAACTATTATGGCTCTAGTCTTGGTCAAGTTGCCTGTACGTCTCTAGCTTGTCAGTGGTTACCGGAGTGGCCAACAGCGCTTTGAGAACCACTCGTGAGTGTATGGTTTGATCCACCAAGGACGGGCGATCCGTCGGCTATGTCCCCATGAGGCACAGTACCGTGTTGGGAGTCCCCGCGATGGGGAACTCCACACGTTGCGCGTTGTTGGGTGTGATGCCCGTGCTTTGGACGCCATCGACCCCCTTATGGTGTGACTCCGTAGGCGTAAGTCGATCTCGGTGCCTAGGGCCATACTACCTGTGTTGTACCATAGCGGCCACTGTCTTTTTAGGGTGTCTTGTGAAAAGCCTCGTAACGTCTTTATGCGGTCACACCTCAGAAGTGTGATTTGTGAGGTCTGATCCACTTCCGCGTGGTTGGGTTTAAAGTTTGTTTGAGCTTTTACGCGACTGGTGGGTAAAGGGCGAAACCTCTACAGAGTGTAAATCTATCATGATAGCCTTGCTTAGGGTCACGAGCGGCCTGGATCCTTTTTGATTCGAAGATTATGCTTATTTATGTTTAATGTCACTTATACTTTATCAATTGGGTTGCAACTGGGTTTCGTCCACTTGTAGTAACTTGGTTAATGATAAAATGAACCAACTAAAAATGCTAATGCAGTTCAACCGAGTCTAGCCTTACTTTGAGCCTTCACATACCAGTGCTATACTTGCTAAGTAATTGTTTACTTACACTTGTTATTTATTCAAAAAAATCCCGGATGGGTAAATAGATTGGGCTGGGCATGAGTTTGCTGTTGAGTTTCCAGAAGACTTGCCGTACTACTGAGTTGTGATCTTCCAGTCAGAGTCCCTGTGGATTGCGGCTCCATTTAGTTTGAGAGTTATAATCTTCCGTTGTATTTGGTTAGTTTATTTACGATGCATTGTGATGTTTCAAGTATTTATTCAAGCATATGTTCTCTGTTTATCATATTTGTTCGCTATATGTGTACTATGACTGCCTGGGCAGACATATGGCCACATTCGGTTTTTTGTGAAAATCCGGTTGTGACAGCATATGCGTATCGACTATCGTAGACTCAATAAAGCCACAAAGAAAGACCATTTCCCCCTTCCGTTCATTGACGAGATTCTTGAACAGTTAGCCAAACACTCTTTCTTCTGCTTCCTTGATGGTTACTCTAGATATCACCAAATTCCAATTCATCCTGATGACCAGAGTAAAACCACGTTCACATGCCCCTATGGGACATACGCCTATCGGCGGATGTCCTTTGGGTTGTGTAATAGACCTGCCTCCTTTCAACGTTGCATGATGTCCATCTTCTCTGATATGGTTGAGGAGATTATGGAAGTGTTAATGGATGATTTCTCAGTTTACAGAAAGACCTTTACCGTGTGTTTAAAGAACCTGGACAAGGTCCTCCAGAGATGTCAGTTGAAACACCTCGTCCTGAACTGGGAGAAGTGCTATTTCATGGTGTGAGAAGGGATTGTCTTAGGACACAGAGTGTCCGAACGTGGAATTGAGGTAGACGGAGCGAAAATAGAAGTGATCGAGCAACTTTCACCTCCCACAAACGTTAAGGGGATCCGTAGCTTCCTTCGCTACGCCGGGTTTTATAGGCGCTTTATAAAAAACTTCTCCCAGACATCCCGGCCGTTAACCAATCTCTTAGCCAAGGATGCCCCTTTCATGTTCGATGAAGAGTGCTATGCAGCCTTTCACACCCTCAAGAAAAGCTCTCATTACCACTCCCATCATCCAGCCTCCCGACTGGAGCATCCCATTTGAAATCATGTGCGATGTGAGCGACTAGGCCGTAGGAGTTGTTTTGGGCCAAACCAAGGACAAGAAGCACTATGCTATCTCATATGCAAGTAAAACGCTCATTGGCCCCCAGCTCAACTATGCAACCACGAAGAAGGAACTCTTAGCCGTTGTGTTTGCTATAGACAAATTCTGGTCCTACCAAGTTGGGGCTAAGGTCATACACTATTCAGACCATGCTGCTCTAAAGTACCTTCTAAACAAAAGTGATGCAAAACCAAGACTCATCCGCTGGGTTCTTCTACTCCAAGAATTCGATATTGATATCAAAGATAAGAAAGGAGTAGAGAACTCAGTAACCGACCATTTGTCGAGGATGCAAGTCTCGTCTGACCTTCCAATCGATGATTATCTACGGGATGACACGCTCCTTAAGGTTACCACATCTGATCCATGGTACGCCAATATAGTGAACTATATGGTGTCAGGGTACGTTCCACTGGGAGAAAATAGGAAAAGATTGGCTTGGGAGAGCAGACTCCACCTATGGGACGACCCGCAACTCTTCAAGATATGTAGTGATGGACTCCTCAAACAGTGTGTACCCACACATGAGGCATACAAGATCCTAGAAAGATGCCATGTAGGTCCATATGGAGGTCATTATGGTGCATTTAGGACCAATGCTAAGGTTTGACAATGTGGTTTCTACTGGTCCAACATGTATGAAAACGCTAAGGAGTTTGTCAGAAGGTGTCAGCGTTGCCAAAAACACGGAAATATAAGCACTAGAGATGCCATGCCACTCACCAGTAACCTTCAAAGAAATCTTTGATGTTTGGGGAATCGACTTCATGGGTCATTTCCCCAATTCAAAGGGCTATAAGTTCATCTTGGTGGCCATAGATTACGTCTCTAAGTGGGTGGAAGCCCTGCCTTGTGCTGCTGCAGACTCCAAGAGCGCTAGACGAATGTTTCATGAAACCATCTTTCCTCATTTTGGCGTTCCTAGGATAGTCATTAGCGATGGAGGCTCCCACTTCATTGACTCAATTTTCCGTAAGTACCTTTCATGTTTGGGGGTGCAGCATAATGTAGCTACACCCTACCACCCCCAAACTAGCGGTCAAGCAGAAACATCGAATAAGCAAAACAAGAATATCCGGCAAAAGACCGTGAATGGCATGGGTAACCATTGGAGGGAGAAACTCCCGGATGCACTATGGGCATACCACATAGCTTGGGATGACCCCATATCACCTGGTCTATGGCAAAACCTGTCACTTACCAGTAGAGATGGAGTTTTAAGCTCATTGGGCCATTAAGAAGTGGGGTATGGATCTCCCAGCAGCTAGCCTTAGGAGGCGGATTCACCTAGCTGAGCTATTAGAAATGAGAGAGAGAGCATACCATAGCTCCCGGCTGTACAAAGAACGAAGAAAGAGGTGACATGACAAATGCGTCAAGATCAAGACATTCAAGCCGGGAGATAAGGTCCTTGTTTTCAACTTTCGTGTAAAGCTTTTCGGTCGAGGCAAGCTTAGGAGTAAGTGGGATGGCCCATTCACATTGATCAACACTTCATCCCACGGCGCAATTACCTTGCAAATTTAAGACGGAAACATTTTCAAGGTCAATAGGCAATGCTTGAAGATCTTCTTAGAACCAGAACCGCCACCACTCGAGGACTTAGATGTCATCGAGTTTTTAGAGGACTAAAGCTAACCCTAAACCTTTGCCCATAATTTTCAACGAAACAATCTTCCAGGGTAAAATCCACCTCAACAGCATACACCCCAAAATCTGGTTTGATCCACCTACAGATTAGATGACATGTGGTTGTAGGTTTTAGAGCACCATTAGTTCAAATTTATTTCCCAATTCAATTTCCCTTTTTGTTTAGATCATTGTTTAGGATGTGCTCTCTTTATTTCCCTTCCAATATTCATTTTTCTAAAATTAGCTTGATGAATCAAATAAAATAAAAATCCTAGTTTGAATTGTCTGAAATAATGCTCTGACTAGTGCAGTTGAGGAAGTCAGAGAATGCCCAATTTAACAGATGTTACATGTGTACAGGGACGACATAGGGGAGGAACGGGATGAGAACGCGCAGAATTTCCCATTCAGCCGAACCATTTGGTTCGGGCGAACTGGTTTGTTCGGCCGAACCAGCGTGGCTCATCCACCTCATGCACACGCACGCTGGTTTGCACTCCATACCCCCGTTCAATCCTTGTTTTTCCTGTGTTGCCACGTTTCAATACTTGAACCTTGCACAAATCATCTAAAAGAAACATTCTCAGTTTTCTTTGATGCCATGAATTATGCCTATTGCTTATTTCAAACTTAGTACCCCCCTGCATGGAAATCTTTCATGTTAGGACCCCCTTGGTCTAAGTTGTTGACGAATGCGATATGACTTGATAGAACAAACTTCTTGTTCATTCAAGTATTCGGGTGAATTTATTTAGAAAATATAAAATCATACCCAACCCTTTCATCTTTCCCATATACCTATACATCCACTACACATATTTGCTTGAGGGATCACTTATGAAAAGCTTGTCATGACTAGTATGATGTCTTGTCGAATTTTGAGTCCCTAGAGAGTAATGTTGCCCCAGATCAATTGTAAGAATATTTATCATCAGAGCCACATTAGAAGTCCTCATGTCTTGGTGATACCCTAAAAAATGATGAAAAAAATACAGGACTCATGAAGGTCCATGTATGCAAAAGAAAAAAAAAGAAAAAAAAGAGAGAGAGAAAAATTCCCAAAAGGGAAAGAAAAAGAAAGGGGTCATGAGGCTGAGGACCGACAACGAGCTCTTCATTCCACACTTGCAATTTGATCAAGGGTGACCGACACAATCTCCCGGAACCAATCTTCGACTCGCCAGAAATACGTGTCTTGAGTAAACCACCATCTAAGAGAGAAAGAAGACATACAAAAGAAAGAGTGACTCTAGAGAGTATCAGAGGGTGAAAGGATAAGGGTTACTTATTTGTGAAAATTAGAAAACCCCGGATGCAGGGTGACTTAGATGAATTTTGTTGTAAGAGCCGTTCCGTTCGTCAACTGCCCAAGATCCAGGGAGCAGCCACTTCAAATCCACAGGTATGGAGAAAGGTTTGGAATAATCAATAAGCATTCGTGCATTTCATGAAAGAACCCTTACCTTAGTTCTTGCCCTAATTTCAATTCTTTACTTGGGACGAGCAAAGATCTAAGTTTGGGGGAGCTTGTTATTGGTCGTTACAGCCTGATTTCCGACCACAAACTGTGCATAAAGTGAATGCAATGGAACAATGCACCATAGCTATAGGGTTTATTTATAATCATTTCCACAAGTTCTGGTGTTTATTTGATTCCAGGAGGCAGGTACCAAAGTTGGTGTAAAACCACCGAAAATGGTGGGTACGGCTGAGTCCCATGGTTCGACCGAACTCCACCCTCATTCCCGAAGCGTACCAGGACTTGAACACATGGGATTTACCAAGACCACGAGCATAGGTTCACCATCTTGACCATCCCCAACACAAAGGCGGTGGATCCAAGGGCAGAAGGGCACCGGGGCCAGTTCGGCCGAATTCTCAGGTTCGGCCAAATTCTCAGGTTCGGCCGAAGCCCCTAGTTTGCCCGAACCGACCTACAACCGACTTAGGGGTGAAATCCTGAGCGTTGGGGGCCGAGGCGGTGGAAATTGGTGGTTCGGCCGAACCCGCCTGGTTCAGTCGAACTGCCCGGAACCGCCCCTGAGGTCCCGTGGCCGCTACTCCTTCTTCCACCGCCGTTGTTTGCTATAAAAAGAGGTCTCCAGCACCTACAAAAGCACAACACATGAGAAGAGAAGCATTAGCGAAGCGTTGCCACTTCCACACTTAGAATATAGGGAGTGAGGAGAGGTGAGCGTGCCGGAGAGGAGCCAGAGTGTCGGACACTCTTCCACCTGTACCTCTACGAATGCGGCTCTGCTTCGAGTGACATCCGGGACATATCTGGTAACTCTTGTATCTCTCTCTGATTAATTGAGCATGTTGTTCTTACATTTATTTGTTTGTCGGTTCCTCGATCAATGCTTAGTTGCTTGGTATAATTGTATACTAGTTGCTTTGCTTGGGTGCTTATCTTACGTAAGGAGATAAGTACTAACTCACTAGTGTAGGCGCGGTGCCTAGACTTGATGTTAGCTTGGTCTGCATCTGAGTCTACGGTTGTGTGGTAGCCGTTAGGTGGTGACAGCCCTATACGGCCTACGTAGTCCACCACGTCCAGCTCGTTCCGTAGGAGCCTTTTGCGATTGTTCACCAACACCCCTTCTCACCCCTTTCTGAGTGTTGGGTGCTCCGTTTCCCGACGTAAGCAAGTACTTGTAGCAGCTGTCTTGCTCAGTTAGTCAGAAGAACCTCGTTACTAGACTCGTACCTTCTCTACCCTCCTATCGCTTTTCTTTCCTTTTTCTAGTTGTCATCCACTTCATCCTATCACCCTTGGACAACTTAGTTTAGATTCAGTTCACTTCTCGTTCCCCGTGGAAATCGATACATTGGAATACTCCTGGGTGAAAGCTACATCGGTATCCGTTCGCTTGCGAATTTATCTGTATGCCGTAAGGAGTGCCAACAGTGACTAGCCGGTGCTCCAGGACGCTCCAATGAACATCTCCATTGCAGCGGAGATCGTCAGGTCCATGCCTGAAACACCACAAATTAGGCAGGTCCTGACTCTCCTAGAGACAGCTCGTGAGAATATCAGCACCGGTCCCGCATTAAGCCACCACGCCTCAAGCGGCAGACGTCCTGGAGGAAGGCGCTCGCACGCTGAACCCGCAACATCTACCCACCCGAGTCATGCTTCTCGAGAGCCATCAGGCGGGGCAGCTGGAAGGCAAGCTAACGAGCAAGTCCCCAACACCAGACAACAAGATGGCAACAGGCCACGTGACGGGTCTAACCGCGATGGCGATCTTCACGCCCACATTAATGCCAATCGAGATGCTCGCTCTGTAATACAGTCGAGCAGAGCATACCGGATCAACTCAGAGCTCAGTCGGCGTGAAGAATTCAACTGTCGCTACGGACCACTACCCCGCGACCACAACCGCGACCGCGACCCTCCTCCACGTGGCCGCGACCGTGACCACCTACGCGATGAAGCTCGTCAACCACGCAACAACGATCCTCCCCGCGATAACAATCACGATGGTGATCATCCTCCACTTGGAAGAGACCGTGACAAGAACCGCGACCACAATCGTGGATGGCAAAGACCTGACAACTCACCAAGCCACAGCTCAGACAATCGAGGCCACCACTACGACTCCGACCGCAGCATTGGCCACCGCGCACGTAACCGTTCACCAGCAGACAAGTATAATGGCTTCCCAGCCTTCTCCAGCTGCATCAAGAAGATCAAGTTACCTAGCAAGTTCCAGAAAACCGGCATCAAGAAATTCACGGGCAAACAAGACCCTGAACAATGGCTAAGAGTCTACTCAACTACAATCCAGATGGTAGGGGGATCCAATGACGTAAAATTCAGCTACTTCCCCATCATGATGGATACTACTCTGCTCACATGGCTCGAGGGCCTCTGCCCCGGGTCCATCGACTCCTGGGATGACGTCACCAAGAAGTTCACTGCCAACTTCCAGGGAACCTGGTCTCGGCCCGGAACCCGATTTGAATTGGCAGCCTGTAAACGGGATAAAAGTGAAACCCTGCACAAGTTCATCAAGAGATTCTTTTAAAAAAGAGCAACAATTGTAGATATATCTGACTGTGAGGTCATTGACTGTACGCTAGAGAGCTACATCATGAGTTCGGTAGACGACGCCCAACAACTATTCCTGAGCTAAGGCGCATGGCAGCCGAGTGGGCCGATTGAGACGATCGTGAGCGCGAGCGCTTTGACAGGCGTTGCGACAACAACAACAATGACAATAACTACAACAAAGATGGTAAAGATCGCCGAAACAACAACAACCGTGACTTCAACCGCGAAAATAAAAAGCGCAAGCCAGACAACACTGTCGCGGCAGTCGATCGCCCCGCGCGGAAGAAGAACACAGTCTCCATGGACAAAGTAATGAACGGACCCTGCCCATATCATCCGAACGGACGGCACAAGATGGCCGACTGCTTTCACATTAAACAAGAATTTGACAAGTAAGGACCAGCAAAAGCAGGCAACGAGGACAACAAGAAGGACAACAAGGATGACAAAAACCATGAAAATGGTTTTCCCCAAGTCGAGAACGTCGTAGCAATCTTGCTCAGCGGTGAGTCCCTAAACCAGTCAAAGCGGGCAAAGAAACTATCGCTCCGCGAAATCATGACAATACAGCCTACCACCCTGATGTACCTCAAGTGGTCCGAGGTCCCCGTCACCTTCTCCAGGAAAGATCAGTGGACCAACTTCGCCAACCCAGGCAGATATCCATTAGTTTTGGACCCACAGAATACATTAGGCCCACAGAATCCCCGTTCTACGGCATCGTACCCGACAATGCGGCAATCCCCCTGGGACAAGTTACACTCCCAGTAACCTTTGGGATAGAAGCCAACATCAGGACAGAGTACATCAAGTTTGAAGTGGCAGACTTTGAGACCTCATGTCATGCGATCCTTGGGTGTCCAGCCTCACCAGGTTCATGGCGATTCCGCACTACGTATATCTTGTTGTCAAGGTGCCCAATCCTAAAGGAGTCCTTTCTCTAAAAGGTGATTTGAAGATCGCTTACGATTGTGATGTGGAAGCAGTGGAGTTCACCGCCACCTCGCAAGTCCCCATCGAGATGCTGGAAGTACTCGCCTTGGCTAAGAAGTGGAAGGAAGAAGACCTGGAGGTCCCAAGCAAGAAGCCCGCAAGCACAAGTTTCAAGCCCTCTGAAGAAGTACAGCTTAAAACTATAGACCTTGAGATCGGAGACTCGTCCAAAACTGCCCTTATAGGGACCGATTTAGATTGTAAATAGGAAGACGTGCTCGTGAAGTTCCTTCGTGATAATAAAGATATATTTGCATGGAAACCATCTAATATGCCTGGTGTTTCTAGGGAGCTTGCCGAGCACAATTTAAAGGTTGATGAGAAGGCAAAGCCTAAAAGGCAATGCCTACGCCGTTTTGCTCAAGACAGATGCGATGCGAACAAGGCAAAGATCGCCAAACTACTCGTGGCCGGCTTCATCAAAGAAGTCTTTCATCTAGAGTGGTTGGCCAATCCAGTCCTGGTCAAAAAGAAAAACAACAATGAGTGGCGGATGTGTGTTGACTATACAGATCTCGACAAGCATTGCCTTCCAGATCCCATTGGTCTCCCACGCATTGTTCAAGTCATGAACTCTTCGGCAGGATGTGCGCTACTCTGCTTCGTCAATTGCTACTCGGGATTTCATCAGATAGCCCTTAAAGGAGGATCAGATCAAGACTTCGTTCATCACACCCTTTGGCGCCTACTGCTACACGACAATGTAGTTTGGATTAAAGAACGCTGGAGCCACGTACCAACGAGCCATACAGAAGTGCTTGTCATCCCAGATTGGCATCAATGTAGAGGTGTAAGTTGATGACGTGGTTGTAAAACCAAGAGAACCACAAAACCTCATCGCTGGCTTACAGGAAACGTTTGATAACCTCAGAACGTTCTACTGGAAGTTAAACCCGATAAAGTACGTCTTCGGTGTTCCCTCAGGGAAACTACTTGGGTTCATTGTCGGTAACAGAGGCATCAAGGCTAACCCCTCCAAAAGCACAGCTATCCTTAACATGGAAGTCGCGAGAAGCATCAATGATGTACAAAACTCACGGGCTACATAGCAGCTCTCAACAGATTCATCTCAAGACTTGGAGAGAAGGGACTCCCTTTCTTCAAGCTAGCCATGAACCGAGACCAATTCAACAAGATAGAAGAAGCAAGTCAGGCCTTTGAACAACTCAAAGCCTACCTGTCTACACCCCCAGTGCTTGTTACTCCTGCAAAAGATGACCACCTCTATTTATATATTGCAGCCACAATACACATGGTCAACATGGTCATCGTGGTTGAGCATAAAGAGGAAGGCCATGTATTCCCATTACAACGGCCAGTATACTACATCAGCAAAGTACTCTCCGACTCCAAGATACGCTACCCTCATGTACAAAATTTACTCTACGCGATCTTTATCACCTCAAGGAAGCTAAGGCGTTGCTTTCAGGCCTTCCACAAAACTATGGTGACTAAGTTTCCCTTGGGCGAAATCCTTAATAATCCTTACACGACTGGACAGATATGCAAATAGAAGGCGGAGATAGCGGCGTACAACCTCGACTTTGCCTCTCAAACAGCTATCAAGTCACAAACCCTTGCAAACTTCACGGTCGAGTGGATGGAGCTCTAGTACTCCAGGGCAACTACTTGCCTGGAGCATTGGATCATGCATTTTGACGGATCGCTGAAGCTGGAAGGTGGTGGAGCGGGTGTGCTATTAATATCTTCCATAGGTGACCGTCTCAAGTACGTTCTGCAGATCCTCTTCAAAGTTACCAACAATGAAACAGAATACGAATCCATGTTGCATGGACTCCGCTTGGCCGCATCTCCTGGTATCAAACGTCTATGCATATATGGAGACTCTGTTGTCGCTATCTACCAAGTCAACAGGATCGAGACTGCTCTAAAGAGACAATGGATGCCTATGTC
This sequence comes from Echinochloa phyllopogon, assembly GCA_033239725.1. Classification (NCBI taxonomy): domain Eukaryota; kingdom Viridiplantae; phylum Streptophyta; class Magnoliopsida; order Poales; family Poaceae; genus Echinochloa; species Echinochloa phyllopogon. Next base: position 7,324,185 of record BTCW01000016.1, on the reverse strand, counting down.
AAAGAAGTCCGTAAACTCGAGAGCCACCTCTATGGCCTGGAGTTTCATCATGTCATCCGCGACTACAATGTTGATGCTGATGCTTTATCCAAGCTAGGTTCCAAACGTGCGGATGTTCCAGCAGAGATCTTTGTTCACGAACTACATCAGCCATCCATTACGGAGCCGACAACTGAGGAGGCCACTCTTGTTCGCGTACAACTAGACCTACAGGTCACGGTTATCGATTCCGACTAGATGACCCCCGTTTATCGAATATCTGAGGGATCATAAACTTCCAGACGATGAGAACGCACAAATACGTATCAGACGCAGAGTTGCGAGCTATGTAGTAGTGGACAACACGCTTTATCGATGTGGGGCCTCGGTCAATGTTCTGATGAAGTCTATCACGGCTAACCGTGGAAAAGCACTGCTAGAAGAAATTCACGAAGGTGTATGTGCTAACCGCACAGATTCTCACACTTTGGTAGGAAAAGCATATAGAGCCGGTTTCTTCTGGCCATCAGCCAAGGCCGATGCAGAAGACATTGTCAGAAAGTGCCAAGGTTGCCAATTCTTCGCCAGACAAGCCTATGTCCCAGCTCATGAACCCAACACAATCCTGTTATCCTGGCCCTTTGCGTTTTGGGGTCTCAATCTTGTGGGCCCTCTAGCTAAAGCTCCGGGTGGTTTTGAGTGGCTTATTGTAGCCATCGACAAGTTCACCAAATGGATCGAAGCTCAGCCTCTGGTGAACGCGCGGGCAGAGAACCTGATCATAAAAGACTTGGGATCAGTTTTCACAAGTGAAGAATTCCAAAACTATTGTGGGAAGTACTCGATTGAGACACACTACGCTTCGGTCGCTCATCCACGCGCCAATGGACAAGTCGAGAAGGCAAACGGCTCATTGCTACAAGGGCTAAAGCCCAGACTCTATGATCCCCTGAAGAAATACGATGGAAAATGGGCCAAGGAGCTGCCAGTAGTACTTTGGGGTTTACGCACATAGCCAAGCCGCGCAACTGGGCAGTCGCCATATTTCCTGGTCTACGGGTCTAAAGCAGTTATACCTGCTGATCTCCTTTGGGAAGCACCACGACTGGAAAATTACAATGAACAAATTACCCGGCATGAAAAGGTTCCAAGATGTCGACGGCGTTGAATAAGCTCGAGTAGCGGCTCTTATCCAGAATACTCGCTATCTCGATGGCTTACGATGTTACCACCAACGCTCTATCCAACCTCGTTCTTTCATCATAGGAGACTTGGTATTGCGACGCATGCAGAAAACTGACGGTCTACACAAGCTTATGTCACGCTGGGAGAGTCCGTTCATCGTCAAGCAAGTCATTGGGGCTGGAATATATCGCCTCCAGACTCAAGAAGGCGATGATTTACCAAATGTGTGGAACGTCGAGAATTTGAGGAAATTCTACCCATAAAACGGATTTATGTAAAAACTCCAATGTATCTTCTGATGATTACAATATTAATAAAGTTATGGTCTCCCTATCAATTAAAAATTGCAGTACATCTTTTACCTTTTAACTATACTCTCATTAGAGAGACCCTGTGTATAGCTGGTCGCTTAAAAAGCCTGGGCTCAGATTAGTTTTCATTTTATACACAGAAGCCAAGACTACTCCTCTTTTCAAAACAAATAAGAAGAAGCGGTGCTAAGCCTCAGAAGTCTTGGTAGAGCTACCCCAACTAATACATGGTTGTAGGCGCTAGTCTTGTTTCCTCGATATCCTACCTTCAATGGAAGGCTAAGGTTTTATTCTGCTCTGTGTCCTTTGTCGACTACATCAGACCCCTTATTTATGCATTACAAAAACTCATGAGAGTCTTACCTTGATATGCATAGCGTAGATTAGTACTGCTCTTTTATGCAAATAAGCATAAAACTACTCTAAATCATGCCATGGCTCTGTGCTAGCAACCAATTATGTCTTAACAAGACTAAGATAAGAAAAATCTTTTGCAGTAGATAATGCTTTAAAAGTCCTTGGTACAAAAGTACTCCAGCACGACACGCACCAAATCATAAACCACTAAAGTAGTATTGTAGACTTGTCCTAGAAGTCTATCGAGTCTTACCGAGACTAGTCGAACATCACGACCACAAGCAGTTATACTACAAGTACTCCACACAAAGTGTCTGATGCTTTCAGCAAACATACCACCACTTTGCGGCTCATAAAACTACTTTAAAAGTAGTGCATCAAAAATGATTGTTTAATAGTGGCATTAAAATAACGAATACTTAACAGTAGCAAAACCATCGACTACTTTCATGGTAGCACAATTTACATACTACATAATTGTATCAATCTACAGGCACCACAACTGATCTTTCACTACTGCTCCAAAGAGCTGATGAACTCGTTGGCCATAGGCTCGGTTTCGGCCACCAGTGCTTCATATCGTTCTTTCGTCGCGCCAGGAGGCAGATACCTTATCTCCAGCTTGGCATCAGGATTATGCACCTTTACCAAAGCTAAAACCTATTGGTACATTCCTTCAGAGTTGATTTACAAAACTCTGATACTTGTTCTAGCACCTGATGTAGCCGCTGCAAAAGTGTCTGGTTGCTTGCCTCTGTGCCTTTTGGAGTTAACATCCCCAGGATTGGTTCAATGGCTTCTTCCATACTCTTCTTTTCAGCCAGCAAGGTATCAACTTCTTTCTGCTTAGACTGTGCAAGCTTCACAGCTTGCATGGCTTGACTTTCCCAATCCTGGCGGATCTTCTGCTCTTCAGCGAAGTTCTTCTCTTTTTCTTCTATGGTACGCTTAAGCTGAGAAATTTCATCGGACTAGGATTGTGAGATCTTGAACCACGAAGCAGCGTTATCTTTCTCTTCCTTCAAACACTTTTTTAATCCTGCTCCATATGCAATGTTGTTAAACACAACAACTTAATCAATCCTACTCAAGGAACATGGATTACACTAGAAAAGAGTACATACTAGTGTTTTCCTTCACCAAGTTGATGCAGCGGCCGTCTAGCCTAGATCTTTCCTCGCCAAGAGCTTGGAGCTACGCATGGAGGTTATCGATTGCTTTATGATGCTCTAGTTGTGTTTCCACGCGTTGCTCAAAAAAGCTGGCTAGATCCACCTCTAGCTCTTCAATTCGTGCTGCTAATTTAGCATCGCCTGGTTTTTCAACCATGTCTACCAAATCCTGCAGATAAGGCATGTTTGTTATTGGATGCCTTATACAATTGTGTAACACATTTCAGGTTACGAGTCCTTACCGGGGCAATTTGCAGCTGGTTCCTGAGTTGTGTAGCTTCATCTATTGGTTCAATTATTGCAACTTCAACCTATAACAGGATTGTGTAGTTATTAATTGCAATTTATATGCTTCTATAGAGACTACTTACATTTCTTGAAATTCCTTCACCAGCTGCTGAGACATTTATGTCAACATTTTTGTTAATTGTCTCGACTTCCCCTGCTCCGCCAGACTGCGAATTTTGTAGGTTGCAGGTTACGATTGTAGAATAACACTAAATGGAATTCACATATGGATAATACAATTCGATGAACACTCCTATTAGGCGTACCTTTCCACTAGAAGGTGTGATAACTTCCGTGGTTGAGGGTGGCGCGACGGTCATAGGCTCTTCAGCCATGCTTGATGGATCTTTTATGTTCTTGTCAACCTCCATGGGCACAACAGATTTTTGAGCCTCCATTACAACAGTTGGCTCCTCGGTATCCTTTGCACTAGCTTAGGCTTCAGGCCTTCCGCTAGCTTCGTCAAAACTGACTTCAATGGTTGGAGCGGCCTTGGCGGTTTCTTCAACTCTAGCCGCCGTTGACGGATCTCTGGCAATTTCCTCTAATAAAGCTGATTGTTTTACCACATCATCGGCCTGTATTGCCTTTATGAAGGCATTGGTTGGAGATCTGTTGAAAGACACAAACAAGATCAGATTTTGACCACTCGATAGCAACACAACTACTCAACAATTACTAGTGTTATTTTTCTACATACTCCACGGGAGGTGTCGGGGCAGTCAAAGGCTGGAAACTGAACTTCTTCAGGACGGGTAGGTGCCGTTTTGAACTCGTGGTGCTTCCAGTTGTTCCACTCATCATGGCACTAGTTGTGGATGAGCCTTGCGGCATGATGACGCGCTTGGACACTCTGCCTTGTTCAGCAAGATCCGCTTCAGGGGGAGCAAACTCGGAGACTGGTCTTGAGTGGCTTACAAAGGAGTAGCTCGTTGCCATCAGCGGTTAATTCTTGTACACGTGCATGTCTGTATGCCGCGTGTCCGTGGCGAATTTTCACTGGTACGTATGCATTTTTGTGCGTCTCCCATCTTGAATCCTCGCCAACAGCCACGCGGCCTTCAATTCCACCAGCACTCTGGCGCTGTCGCATTGGTGTGGTCGTGCTGCGCAAAGCTCCTAGCTGATCTGTCCGACTCGTCGAGGTTGCTGAACACAGATACAGGCATCTACACACTGTCAAGTGCCTTCAATGATCTTGTTGATCTTTTCCCAATATAAGTCCTCCCCAAGTATGTTTGTTCTTATACAGTTTTGTTGACGACATGTTTAGGGTGCTCATGAAACTCTGATCCGGCCGCAAGCCGCTGTGTGTAGGCCTACTCCTGTCCATCGGTAAAGATCAGAGACATACGATGGAAGGATCTTATTCTTTTCCGTATTATATTCTCTACTAAGTAATCATTCATACACCATACTTATCTACACGTCAGTATCCTTTCACTTACATACATGTAAGCATCAGGAGCTACCTGGTGCAGACTATAACACCCAGTATGCATAAAAAAATAAAATACGCTTTGTATTTTGGAAGACATAAAGTTGTTAATTAAAAATTAATTTTTTGATCAGTCGCTCCAATGAACAATATGAGGCTACAAATGTGTAGAGCTTGTTGAGTACATTTCGTTTGACTACCGACATGTCTCATTCGGAACGCGAAGTTGCATGGGGAGGGGTTTTTTCTTTTTTTTGCGCTACAGCACCACAGCGCTACAGTAGCATACACTACAGTAATTTCTGCCAAAAAAACCCTCCCTCCCAACATTTCTCCCCCTACACCGCCACTCCTCCTTTTGTTGTACACCGAAGAAAAAAATAGAGAAGAGAGAATAAGAGGGGAAATTAGGGCTCGTCGTCGTCGATTGCCGCCGTTCCTCCTCGAAAATTGGTTGTGCTTTGTCTCCCATCTCCGTTTTTTCCATCAATTGTAATCTTCCTCGCTATTCATCCACTATACCACAGCCCTAAAATACTGTCGGATGTTAGTCGCAATAAATAGAAAATTACCATTGCACTGTTAGTCGGTAAAGATTTCTTACGAATCATCAGTCGGTAAATGGACGTATTCCTAGTTACTATTTGGGTACTTAGTTTTTATTTGCCATTGGATCTGTGATTCATCATATTGGGATCGAATGATCAGTCGGCATATATGGACTGAGTCCTGTCTCGACACGGTGGGCCAGCCCACACGAGTGCAAAATTAATCCAGCGGCCCATCAGAAGACACTCCAGACCACCAAACCCTAGCCAAGTCCCCAGACGCGCACCCCCTCTCCAAAATGCTGCCGCCGCACGCAGCTCTCCCAAATCTCCGCAGCGCGCTCCTTCTTCCGCAAAATCCTTGCTCCCGCACCTCCCAACTCTCTGTGCCGACGCCGCGCATGCCTCCGAAGCCGTCGCCTGTCCACGCCGCCACTACTGCTCATGCAGTCCCCAAATCAAATGCCCTGCCCATCCACAGCTTACCCTGGTGCTGCCGTTGAGCCGGCCATTGTCGCGCCGCTCAATTCGAGCTGCTGCTCTGGTCGTCCGTTGAAGTTCAAGGTGGTCGCTGCACTGGAGCCCGCTGCAACAACCCAGACGAGAAGCGGAGGAGTCCACCGTACCGCTCCCCGAGGCCCGCCTGTACCTCGATGCCCCCTCTTCGTGTGGTCGCTCCTCTGCATCGCCACCATCAGCACTCGTATGTGTGGCCTCCTGAACCTCAAGACGCGGCCTTCCATTGAATCCATGTGCGGCGCGGAGGGAGATCTGAAGAGGATGGGCCTATTGCGACCTGTTTGTTGCAGAAAGTGGTAAGTTTGGGCTCGATTCATGAAAAATTATGCAATGTTAGGTGCTCCTGTAGTCATCTCATGTTGGATCGGGTCCTAAAATTTTGATTTTGGAAGCAAAGATGCCGCATAGGTGATTCTCAACAAGGAAGCTAGGCGTCACTTCTAGCATCTCCGTTTCTGAACATTCTTGACATTTAATCTGTTGAACTTTTGCTCACAAAATACCTTCTGCTATCAGCTGACATCAGTTTTGGACGATGCTGGCAATGTTCTGATGAATGTCTGCATGGTTATTGTGGTCACTAGTGGTAAATTAACATTCTTTTTTTCTGTTCTATTTAAATGATCTCGTTGAACCGTCAGTTGGTGCAAGTAGTGTAGACCCTCAAACACTTGGTCGGTACAAAGTGACTGAGTGCGTCAAACTGTTGGTCGGTAAAAACAACGACTAATAGTTATGGTCGGTATAACTCTATACCGACCCATGGTTTCTCATCGAAACGGCTTATACCAACTATAATGAAGTCGCTGTCCTGGGGCTGTGGTATAGTCTATCGTGGTGCCCCATGTGTGTGGTGTAGTTGGAGGCAATCGACGGGGCTGCCATCTCGTTGGCGTCAGGATTCGTCATTGGGAACATTGTCTTCACTGTTACCCTTGTCGTTTCCAAGACGAAACCCTAGGTAGGGCATGCCCCATCTGTAGAAAGTGTTTTTCCCCTGTTTTCTTTATGTTTTAGATCATGCATTTAGTGGAGTTCGTCGCCGTCAAGGCTATGGTTAAGGCTTTGCCGTCGTCGCTGTTTTCAGCATTTGGTCAATCTGTGCAGTCATCCTTCATATCTGTTTTTTTGTGGTCTTATTGGCCGCAAAAAATATTAAACCTTTATAAGACTTTCAGAGGACTTTGAGATCTTTCCACGGACATAAAGAACGATTCAATCGGAGTTAAGGTCAGGGAGTAATTGAAGTTTTATTCTGACAGTTTTTTCAGTCTCGTGTTTCTGTACAGAATCTGTTCACTTCAAGTTTATGCAAATATAACATCAGAATTAGGCTTTCTGATATCAACAAAGTTGTAGGAAATTTTATAAGCTTTCTAGATTGGTAAAGTTCATCTCCATATGAATTTTGAAGCTCCAGTTATGTTTATTGTGGTGGAACCTTGCGAAGCCACCGTTGCAATCAGCGATGAAGGTCCACGCGCCGATGACGAAAGTTGCACCCTCCTCGATGCCGTAGGTGTTGAAGCTTGATCCCATCGCGCCTAATGGTGAGCTTTCAGCGAGTTGCCCCACGGTGGGCACCAAGTGCCGACGATTTATGTCGAGCACGTCTGCGAGGGGGTACCCCAGGAAGTAGATTCATGGGTCTCACCGAGTTCTAGGAACGATAGTGCACGAACAACACAAAGATTTAGACAGGTTCGGGCCGTGAATAACGTAATACCCTACGTCTTGTGTGCTTGATTGTATTGCACGTGAGTTGAGTTGTTTGGAGGGGGTCCCTACTCCGCCTTATATATCCGTGGAGCAGAGTTACAAGTCGGTTACATTATCCTAGTTGTATACAACAAGGAGTACTACAACATGGTACATTGGGGAGTCTCCTAACAGTACACGACTAGTCTTTCTAATCAACTACGCCGTCTTGCACTGTAGCCAACTGGTTTAAAGTAGTCGGGTTAAACCTTCCCTATCGAGTAGTTTAATCCTGTGGATGAGTGGCCCTAGGGATCCTGGTCCCACATGCCCGACTACTCTGAAGTAGTCGGCTATGGGGCTATGGTGCAAGACGGCGTAGTTGATTGGGAGAACTAGTCGAATAGTGTTAGGGGACTTCCCAAAGTAAACAACCCTTGTTATATATGGCTATAATTATGTAACCGAGTTGTAACTATGCTCCTCATGTATATAAGGCGGAGGAGGGACCCCTCCGAAACAACATAACTCATACAGAAAGCAATACAAGATACATGACTTAGGGTATTGCGCAATTTGCGGCCCGAACCTGTCTAAGTCGTTGTCTTGTGTGTGCACCATCGTTCCCTAGAACTCGGTGAGACACACAAACACTACTCTCTGAGGTACCCTAGGCACCTACTCGGTCATTAAACACCAACAATACTGGTACAACAACACACTTTGAGGTATAGCAATGTGGTTGCAACCCTCACTTCCATCCTTAGGATGTGTGGTTATAAGTGAAGCCATGTATTGGATTTCACTATTGCATCAGCAGTATTGAAGCATCAATATGAAGTATTTATTATTTATTTTACTACATGAAGTTATATATTGTTTTAGTATGGTGACATTTCCATATCTCTATTTTTAAATTGATGCTTAATCAATTATGATTTGAACAACTCGGTTGAAGAGGTTGTTTGTTGTGGTTTTTGATAAACCTCATAGACTTTCCCCCTGCATATTTTCTTGAATTTGGATGGTGCATTGTGGGATGGGACAAGCAACACGTATGCACATACTTATGTCTACAAATGTTTAGGAAAAATGATTTATAACAAAAATTGCTTGGTTTTGATGTTTTGTCTCTTGTTTCATCAAAATGGTTTACATTGCTTCTGCATATTCTGTTGTGTTTTCCCTATTGCAGTGCTTGTAGCAGTATAACGTAGTGTGGTAATTAATGCTCTAGAGTGTAGCACACCATATAATGTACCATCAAGTGTAATTTCGTGATCCAAACTGTAAAGATCATTCTTTAGAGCTCTACACATATGAGTAGTCAAACAGAATGCATTCGATAAGTTCTACATAACCCTGGTCTCAGATCATTCAATGAAGTGATGAAACAAAAAATAATAATTTTTACCATATGTTTACGTCTTCCAACATACAAAATATATTTTGTTCCTTTATGCATGCCGGGAGTTACATTCTCCCCTTCTTAAAAGAATTTATCCCCCAAATTCACTAGCTAACCTATAAAAATGAATTAGAACCACATGTCCGTAGACCATTACTTACCAAATTCAAAAAGCTTTGGATATTGCTTATGCATTTGCAACTCCAATTTCCATGTGGCTTCTCGCTCTAATTGATTAGTCCATAAAATTTTTTCATACACGATGGTCATATTCCGCATGGCACGCATTTGTACCTGAATTGACTTGATGAATCCGAATCGGAGTAGAAGTCATTGTCGAAGTCGAGCTCGATGTTGATGTAGAAGTCGAGGTCGAGGTCGAAGCTGAAGTAGTTGCCGAGAGTTGTTTCTCGATGAGATTGTACAGCAGCTCTGGTGGAGATGCCATCATCGAGTACGGGACTGGGCAATCGACAAGGTAGCTTGCAAACTTTTCATTTCCTAAGGCGATGAAGGTCCAAGCGTCGAAGGTGTTGAAGCTTGATCCCATCGCGCCTAGTGGTGAACTTGCGATGAGTCGCCCCATGGTGGGCGCCAAGTGTCTAAGATTTATCTCCGGCGTATCTGTCTAGGGGTATCTCAGAGAGTAGTATTGTGGGTCTTGCAGAGTTTTAGGTATGATAGTGCACACACAAGACAAGATTTAGACAGGTTCGGGCCACAAATTGCGTAATACCCTACGTCCTATATGCTTGATTGCTTTGTGTATGAGTTGAGTTGTTTTGGAGGGGTCCCTGCTCCGCCTTATATGTACAGGGAGCAGAGTTACAAGTCAGTTTACATAATCCTAGTCATATACAACAAGGAGTACTACATCAGGCTACTTTGGGGAGTCTCCTAACAGTACACAACTAGTTCTCCAAGTCAACTACTCCGTCTTACACCATAGCCGTCTGTTTCATGGAGTACTCAGGCCAGACTCCTCTATTGAGTAATTTAGTCATGTCAGTGAGTGGCCCTAGGGTTCCTAGTCCCACACTAACACTCCATAGTCAAATCATGCTGAATAGTTACTTGCTTAGGCTCAATCTTCTGCTATAGATCTTTCAAATACTTTCTCAACATAGATTCATGAAACACGGGGTGTACACCACTCATCGACTCAGGCAACTGCAAATGACACGCCAATGTGCGAACTCGAGCACTAATCAAATACGGTCCAATATCCCTTTGGATACAAAACAAACAATGCCTTTTGTTGGAGACACCCTGAGAATAACCTCGTCACCAAAAACGAATTGTAGATCCCTTTGTCTGACATGCGCATAGAAGTTCTAACGGATCTCATGTACCTTATCTTTTGTCTATTGTACCAAATTCGGACCAACCAATGATCTCTCACCAACAACATCCCAGAGTGGGGTAGTACGTTTGTAGCCATATTATGTTTCCTATGGGGTCATTTTAATACTTGCATGACAACTATTGTTATAAGCAAACTCCATTAGAGGCAAGTGGTCCTTCCAGCTACCCTTCCATGAGAGAACACAAGAATGCAACAAGTACTCTAAGGTCTGAATAGTATACTTTGACTGACCATCTATCTGTGGGTGGAAAGTGGTGATAAGAACAACTCATGTACCCAAAGCAGTCTATAAATTAATCAAAAAGTTTGATACACGTTTAGAATCACGGTGAAAAATAATGGACTTAGACATACAATGCAACCTCACCACCTCCTTCATTTAGAAGGAAACTAAATCTGAAGCAGAGTTAGTAGAATTCATGGTAATAAAATGAGCAACCTTTGTGATCCTATCAATCACCACCCAAATAAAAGAAAACTCGATCAGGGGGGAAGACGTCCAAACTGACTTAGCTTTAAGAATGGGTCTACCGAAACTTGGCCGCGGCAGGAACCTCACCACCACTGCTTGTTTGGTAGCATTGGACTCATCTGGAGCCGTTGCACAGGAAGGCAGCAAAAGTGCAGCACCTAGGGTTCGAGCCCTTGGTGGGTGGCACTTCCGTTGGGTGCTCTACCACTGAGCTACAAGCTCATATGCAATCACCACCCATATAGCATCCTTACCAATAGAGGAATGAGGTAGACCCACTACAAAATCTATAATAACATGCTCCCACTTCCACAAGTAATCTCCAATGGTTTTAGTAACCCAGCAGGTTGTTCATGCTCAGCCTTAACCTTTTTATAAATAACACATGGACCACATATTTAGCTATGTCAACTGTTGACACTTCTGACGGTCCACTATCAGGATTGCCAATCCTAGTAATGGTGCAAGGAATACTTATTGGTATTCTTACGACACAGATATAAATCCGCAAGTGCACGGATACTGATGTAGCATTTCACCCGGAAGTATTCTAAGGTATCGTATTTATTTCCTCAGGAAAGCATTGGATAAAGTGTATTGACTATTAACAAGGATGTAACTACTAATTAAAGTACCGGCTAACAAGACGAGGGTCAAGGATATGATAGGAGTAATGTGCAGTTGACACACACGAGAAATCGAGGATAGATAGAAGAGCGGCCTAGCTAGTGGGAGGACAACAAGATAGGAAAGGATTCCTATATACTTCCAACAACTTAGAGACATCTCCGGCAAAGGTTACGGCTAGATGAAGAATGTCATCTATGGTTCTTTTACTACTTGTGTTTTCTTAGCGTCGGGATAAGGTGCACGTGACTCTTAAAAAGGGATGAGAAGGGGAGCCACTAACAGCCTCTCAGGTTCCTATAGGCTGAGACCGATGTGGTGGATTACGAAGGCCGTATAGGGCTGTCACCACCTAACGACTACCACACATACATTTGAATCAGGGGTAAACCAAGGTTACTATCTAGACTAGGCACCACACATATGCTAGACAATAACTACACACTCTCATAGAAAGAGCAAGCAATACTGTCAATACCTTAGTGACAATTCACCGCAAGTATTGAGCAGAAACGAGGAACCAGCTAAGACAAAGAATTAGGAGAGAACTTCTAGAACCACACTACAATAGCTATAACCAAGGCTAGACATTGCACAATTATCAGCAAAGTAAATGCATAATAAATAACTCAAGGAATGCAGAAGATAATATATTAAATACTTAGAGTCTTGCATAAAGAAATGGAGATACAAGAGCTTTACCAGAACTCTAGAAGATGGCTCCGGAACCCCAAGCGAAGCTCGACCCTGACTCTAACTCCCAGCTAGACTAGGCTAATTCTACATCTTGACAGAGAGTGATTGGAGACTTGCTCCCAATGGTGTGTCTTGAACTGGGGCTTGGACCCTTGCTTTTATAACTGAAGAAGGTCGGTAAGCTGGAGTAACAGCCAACGGAACCAGTGGGGCTCCCCGGCTGATTCGGCTGAACTGAGTCGGTCAGGCCGAACCATTGGATCGACCAACCTTGGTCGTGGACGCTCAGGATCTACCCCAAGAGGTGGTTTCGTGCCAAAAGTCGGTTCGGCCAAACTGTAGGAATTCGGCCGAACCCTTGGATCCACTATCTTAAGCTTGAAGGTGGTGGATTTGCTCCTGGGTTCGGTTTCGTGCACTGGGGGCGGTTCGGCCGAACCGTGGGGGTTCGGTCGAGCTGGGCTTTCAACCTAGAACGCCTCCCGTGCACCGCCTCTATCTCCGGGTTGTCTTGGATGACTTGTACATGGTGGACTTCTTCTGTTTTTGGCCCAGAGATGATGTGGTGATGATCCACGTGTCATGCACGGTCATTGCTTTGTCACTACTAGCGTGGACAGACTCCCGGTTATGCTTCGCTTCATGTATGGATAAGGGGGGTAACCGGCCGAATCAACTCGTTCGGCCGAATCGGTCAATTTTGACCCCTGTAGCACGTGTTTGTCGATATTGTAACTACACAATGGATACACACCAAAACTCATGGAACTTTACTAGAAATAAATCTAAGTGCATGGAATGCTTCATATAACCTAATTTATTCCCGAGTATTGGTGGTCGAAAAGGTGCTGTAACGACCGCCACCAAGCTCCCCCAAGCTTAGACTTTTGCTCGTCCTCGAGCAAAACCAAAGACTGAGGCTTGGTGGATCAGGAGTTGCTACTATGTCAGTATCTTACAGGTAACATTTGTGCACAACTAGCATTCTATAATACTTGAATCATTAGTTTAAGTTATAACTAGCAATCTCCTTGTCTTGGGTGGTTGAAAGGTTGAACAACTTGACTTAGTTTCATTCCACTCCCACTCTTTTCAGGATCCCATCTCGGAGATTTCAAATTTTGAAAATCAAACTTAGTTCCTCAATTGGTACACTCGATCACTCAAGTGGTACTTGTATCCTCACCAAAGACTTTGCCTTCTTTCATCCTAGAATCTACTAAAGCTTTTGTGTGGCTCAGGTAAGGAGAATGGATAAAGGCATAATTGTATCTCAGATTTTGCTAAGACAAAGACCGGATTTTTGGAGGATCAAATCACACCATTAGATCAAGAAGTACAAGTATGTGGAATATGTGGAGTAGAATATTGTCACACCCCAAAATTTTTGGATATTGGGATGTGATTTGTCAGCATAATTAATACAATGATTTTCTCAATTTCAAAAAAATTTCCAAGCTTTAGAGAATTTAGTATAGAAAAACAATTCAAAATAAAATAACATAGGTTATAATATTGAGTACTTTGCATTCATGCCGGTTGCATTTAGTGGTTTTATGTGTGTAAAGTTTTAAAAAATGCGTTTAGGAGCCTAATGGGAATTTTCTGTATATTTTCTGGAAATTAATCCTATTTTCCCTAGAGCAAATTCTAATTTTTGAAACATGCTAAGATCCTTTTAATGAGCTCCAAATACAAAATTTGGGTTCCTCATGTCCAACTCTATCTCTGGAATTTTTCCTAGGATTTTTCGAATTTTTAGAATATTTTTCATGGTTTTAATATCAATTCTAGACTTATATGGAATTATTTTATAACTAGGAAAAGAATTATTCCGAAAATTAAAATCACCCTAAATCTTAGTAAACCAGCCTTGGCCCAAAGTTGATCCAATGTTAGGCCAAATCCATCCCATCACTTTATTGGGCCATGTTTCAAAGCCCATTCGCATTAGAATGGGGCAAACCACCTTTAGTCCCATATTGCTAATGAACCTGGAAGTGAGATGTTTTCTCCCTATATATACGAACCACCTCTCCTCTAGAAAAGGCACTCCATTGACTCCTTTACAGGGAGGCCCCTTTGTTTGGGATTCCCTAAGGTAGTCTTCTTCCACCATATCTTCCACTACTGCCCATTCTTTATCTCGTCGTCGCGCCGAGCCTTCCGACGTTTTTGGCCTCAAGATTATCAGTAAGACCCTCAGCGAATATTGTAATTTTCTACCATATTCGTTTAGTCTATACTCTTTCGTAGAAAAGCCCCTACCTTTTTGTGCGTTAGCCCTCGTGTTCTTATATGAAATTGCGTATAGGTCCTCGGTTTTTCACGAACAAGTCCCTGAAGTTTTTAAACCTTGCCAGCAAGTCCCCAAACCTTAGAAACGCCGTAACTTTCTCGTTTTAGCTCTGATTAGTGTGATTCTTACGCTCACATGTTAGTAGGGAAGCGTAGATTAGTTTTAAAACCTTCTTTTATTCTGTTTCTACTGTTTGGTGTACTGTTCTAATAGAATACTTTTGTTTGCATGTATTGGCTTGTGTGGTGATTCGTGTCTAGTCGGTGAGCCGTTTGTGTTGGAGTTCGAGTACGAGGAGGAGTTTCGGGAGCATGACCTACAGCAGCACCAGCACTTTGAGGAAGGCAAGTTATAGCACGGACAATCCTTGCTACCTATCCACTTTGTAATCATTTATTTCATACATGCATGTGTCTAAATTGATGTACCTTTAAGGTTGTACCTAGTGTTGATTGTCCCGTCCCTTGATTACCTCGGGTTTACGCATATGGGTAGAATCTTTGCTATGCACAGCTACTATCACCAGCATTTAATTGTTAATCTTGACATAATGCTTCACTTTGACATTAATGATAAAACTTGCTTTTTAGCAACTTGGTTTAGGGAACTAGAGCATGCTTCGTGATTTGTTCTAGTGTCTCTCCATAAGGTCTGGTTCTTAAAGCGGCAACCCAGGAGCCTGTCGCCACCGCTAGAACTATTATGGCTCTGGTCTTGGTCAAGTAGCATGCACGTCTCTAGCTTGCCAGTGATTACCGATGGGGCCGACGCCTCGCTAACCAGTTGGGCGTTCTGGAGGGCGCCCGGCTCACGTACATTGCTACAGCGCGTTCCGTTGTGGATGCCGAGCACTTTGTGCAAGGCCACATAATACGACGTGTGCCTGATGCAACCCTGGTGATGATTTACCGCGGTAATACAACCGAAGTGCCACTGCCCTGTGCAGAGCTGAGGTTGTATACCGCCCAGAAACTAAATCTTCTACTGAGTACCGAGTCGGATGATTCTCCCCATCGGAGAGAGCCCGCTCGGCACAGTGTTGCAGGCGAAGGACCATTCACCCGGGGATGAGCTAGGCGTGATGTCGGGCTCTTCACCGCACAGAAACCAGCAACTTCACCAACACAGCCACACCAACATACGTCTGCGTTCGAGGCGGCCTTCGGCGAGTACACCGGTGCTGGGATGTCAGGAGTAGGAGGCTCTGGACAATCCCCGGACCCGGAGTACTTGGCCCCGAGCCATTGGGACTACACCCAGAGTACGGATTCTATGTACTCCCAGGGGTGGTATGCAGGGGGGTACGATAGTGCCTCCCAGCCGTACTTCCCACACCCAGGAGTTATCTTACATCTCCGACCGAGTCGACCTCCTCGATGACCGTACCCGGAACATGGAAGGCACTCTGGCATGCCATTCTCAGTACCATCAAGAGAATAGTGGCATGCTGGAATATATAAGGTACGATGTCCAACAGTAGATGGACCAAATGGCAGAATATTTTTCAAGGTTTCGACCCTATCAATGAAAGATCCAAGCTTGGGGGAGGACCCCCACCAGGTATGTTCTATGTCCCTCTCAGCACTTTGATTTCGCATTTGCCATTTCCCTTTCTATTTTATTTCCTTCTTAAAATGAAAAGACCAAAAATATTTGCTTTGAATAAAATTAACTCTCAACTATACATGGAATTAACCATATGCCTCTCACTTTGGAAATGATGAATAGTTGCTCTGTCATTAATCTTGCAAGTGCCTTGTTTTGACTAGTTGCTTGGTAGTATTTGAGTTAATTGGCATGCGTAAAAATGAAACCTGAAAACCTTGTGGGACCACATGCTTAATTCCAAGTCTAAGTTGTTGTAAGGAATGATATAGTGAGATTGTGGTAAAGTTTTACTTGTGCCCTTAGTATGGTGAAAATCTCGAATGCTTTGTGCTTTCAAAGATAAAACAAGTTCCTCATTGGTCAGAAATTCCTACCAAAGCCATATGTTTAGTTTAGTTGAAACCTTCTACTCATATGTTGCTTGCTGTCTTAGTGAGTTTTGTCAAATTGTTGTGACCTTTGGATGAAACTTTCATGCCTCTAAGACGAATATTCACGTACACACCACCTCTCACTTGCAATTCCTACACTGGGAGTTAGCAAACATTTCCATCATCCACCCACAAAATAAATGCTCCATGTTCTATGATCTCGTCTCCGAATATCCTTGAATAGAGACATGGGCTATGCAAAAAGAAAAGCATGGCAAAAAGATAGAGAAAAAGAAAAGCATGCCAAAGTGCATGGCAAAAATAAGAAATAAGAAAAGCATGCCAAATGGCATGGCAAAAATATGAGCAAAAAGAGATAGCTCATGTTCTCGAAATTAAGTCAAGGAGAGAAAGAATCATCCCAAGGAGTTCCACCATATTCCACTCCATTCCACTCCACATATTCCACACACTTGCACTTCTTCATCTAAAGGTGTGATTTGGTTCCCCAAAGGTCCGGTCTTTGACTTAGCAAAATATAAGATGCATGCATGCCTTCATCCATTGTCCCTGAGCCACACAAAAGCCATATTAGATTTTAGGATGAAAAGAAGGCACAAGCCTTTGGTGAGGAGTCAAATACCACTTGAGTGATTGAGTGTGCCAATTGAGGAACAACTTACATTTTTCACAAAATTATGGAAGCTCCGAGATGGGATCCTGAAAAGATTAGAGTGGAACCACATGAGCACATTCCTATGAGCACACTCTTAATTAGAAAAATACTACTCAAATAGTTCCCCTCAAGTCTTGTTCAACCACATGAGCACACTCCTATGATAGAGCAACCCAGTGTGACAACAATAGCTCCATACTCTTCTCCGCTGGTGCAGCCAACCCTTGATCAAATCAAGTGACCTATTTATACTCCATGTTTTATCCTCTACAATGGCAACAGACTTGTAGCTACTACATGAACTGTACATGCTCCCAACTAGAATTAAAGTTCATGATATGAAGTAGCTTCACTTCATCTGCTCTATTGATAGTTAAAAGCAAACTAAAATGAAAGGAAAAGAGCTCAAAAAATCTAATCTATGATGTATAGTACCTTCGACCAGCTTAAGATTGAGACAAAGAACATCAATCGTTAGGTTTACTACCAAATTTGCATCCTAACACCACTAGTTGGAAATGTCTACCACTAAGGCTATGCGCCTTAACTTCATCTTGTTCTGAATTAACATTATGCCAAACATAATAGTCTCACCAAAAGAGCATGAAAATGACCACTGCAAACCAATCATCAACTCTTAATATGGTCATAAGGCTTCAATCTTCTCCAGCACGTGTTGACACCATATTAAGAAAATCTTTTGTAGGGTATCTATCCTCAGTACAACTATATAGTATTGGCGGTCGTCACGACATGATTTCAACCACCACTTCTTGGGAATAAATGAGGTTACATGATTCAATTCATGCACTTAGATTTATTTCTAATAAAGTTTCATGCGTTTTGGTGATTGAATATGTTATGTGCATGTCCATAATTGAGTAAAAATGGACTAAGGGGGCAAATTGGCCAATTCAGCCGAACCACCTTGTTTGACCGAACCACCCCCCTTAGCCCATTCATATGTGGCATAGTCGTATGCATAAGAACACACTCAATGAAGGTCCAATGCATTGGTTCCACGTCAACATGATCAAGTGGTGACTAGACGAGATCCCACAGATAGAAACATGTTCTGACCAAACCCCACTGGGTAGAAACAATATTGGACGTCTGACGTCTCTAAAGAAATGGCGGTGGATCGGAGGGTGACACAGGGCCAGGCCCTCTTCGGCCAAAGGGCACAATTCAGCCAAAGTCAAGGACATGCATGAATCGACTTGCAACCACCTCAAGGGAGCAATCCAGGTCATTGATAGAGAGCCAATGCATGATCCATAGTTCGGCTAAACTGGATGGTTCACTCGAACTGGCCGGGTACCGCCTCTAAGTTCCTTGACCGGTGCTCCACCTTGTCGCCTTCATCCACCTATAAATAGAAGTGTTCGTGCTCCATTTCAAGACTGTTGGTGGTCGCCATGACACGTTTTCGACTACCAATACTCATGAATAAAAGAGGTTATATGCAACACTCCATACACTTAGGTTTATATCTAATAATGATCCACAATTTTTGGTGTGTATCACTTGTGCAGGTACAATAATGAGAAATACGTGCAATAGGGGTCAAAATTGACTTATTCAGGCGAACGACACGATTCAGCCGGTTACCCCCATAGCCGTACATGAACCAAAGCACAACCGGGAGGCCATCCATATTAGCAGTCACCGTACATGACACATGGACCACCGCCACACCATCTCTGGGCCAAAACTACACGAAAACCACCAGAAACAAGTCACCCAAGAGGTGTAAGAAGGAGAGGCAGTGCAGGGGGGCAGGCCTAGGCCTCCAGCCCAGTTCTGCTGAACCGTCCCCATGCCAGCACCGCGTACCAGGGGCAATCCCAGCCCTTGGAGGCCAAGGGTGGTGGATCCACTGGTTCGGCCGAACCGACCCAGTTCGGTCGAACCATGGAATTCAGCCGAATCAGTCGGGGAGCCCCCCCTGGCTGCCTTGGCGGTTACCCAAGCTCAACCACCACGAGCCACTATAAATACAAGTGTCCAAGCCCCTGTTCAACACACACTCGAGCCAAGGAGCTCATTTCTACTTTGTTCTAGTAGACTAGGATAGTTTAGTTTGGAGTTAGAGTCAAGTCGAGCTGTGCCTCGGAGGTTCCAGAGTCGTCTTCAGAAGCTCTGGTATTAGCTCTTGTATCTTTTCCATTTCTTTTGTAGACTTTGAGTCATCAATATAATTATCTTTATCATCTTGTCTGAGTTATTTATACCTTGCCTCTACTTTATCCTAGTTGCAAGTATTTCATGTTTAGTCTATTGTGAGTTGTAGTTCTAGTTCTTCTTGTTCTTGTTTAAGTCTTTGTCTTGACTGGTTCTTCGATCTTGCTTAGTACTTGAGGTGAATTGTCACCTAGAGTATTGTAGGTGCGGTACCTAGACTACACTCAGCCTTAGTCTGTCCCTAAGTCCACGGATGTGGTAGTCGTTAGGTGGTGACAGCACTATACGGCCTATGTAGACCATCACGTCCGGCTGGGCCTGCAGGAGCCTCCAGCGGTTATTGGCAACACCCATTCTCATCCCTTTCTGCGTGTTGTTGGTTCCGCTTCCCGACGTTAAGACAATAGAGCCTGTAGAACTTCTCTATCAACTCCTGTATCTCTCGACATGAGTAACCCAGATAGATAAAATACCCAGGAAACCTCTATCTCTTCTTGTTGTCCTCCCAAGTAGCTAATCCTTCTCTCATCTATCCGAGTCCCCTTGAGCTGTGTGTCATGGTATAACCATTCATATCCTTTACCGTTATCCCCCGTCTTGTTTGTAGTGTACCATTCTCTGTTAGTCTCGAATATCTGTTTGCTAGTACTCTTGCTAAAGCTTCCCTGCGGAAATATAAATTACTATACCTCAGATTACTCCCTGGTGAAGTGCTACAACGGTAATCCTGTACGCTTGCAGAATATTTATATATTTTACTGAGCCAAAAGAAAAACCACTGAAACACTCCTTACCCAATAGCGGGATTCACAATCCTGATATTGGATCGTAAGAAGTGCCAATAAGCATTTCTACCGCCGTTGTCGGGGAAGCAATTGGCTAGATACTTTCAAACTTTGATCTCGAGCTATCATAGTTGAGTATACCTCTACTCAAGCGAGTTTATCCTTGCTCTGTTTCATTGGTCTTGTGAAGAATATCCTGAGTCTGTTGTGAGGAAAGTACGATCTCGTGTTGTACCTCCTTTGAAGCAGCTGATTTCGACGCGCCTAGTCCTTCATGTTGCTGACCTGGCTTCATCGAGGATGGCAAGCAACACGATCCATGAGTTCTCTGCTCTATCGAGCGACAATGTGCGAGTCGGACCAGATCCGCCAGTCGGAGATGGCAACTTCGAGCTCAAGCCAGCCCTCATCAACATGGTGCAGGCTAGCCCATTCAGTGGCAAGCCGCATGAGGATGCCAACGCACATCTTCAGCATTTCGTGGAGATCTGTAACACCTTCACCATACGTGGGGTAAGTATTGATGTCGTTTGCCTTTGTTTAATCTCATTCTCATTATTAGGCAAGGCAAAACAATGGTTTTATTCTACCCGTGAAGCTATGGATTCATGGGATAAGTGCACTAGCGCATTTTTGCTGAAATTCTTTCCGGTTGGGAAAACTGTAACACCCAAAAATAGCCTATTTAAACTTTTTAGTAATTAATTGGCTTTTATATTAATTGTTCATGATTAATATAGGTTAAATAAATTATTTATGAATATTAAAATCAAATATAAGTGGTAGAAACATTTTTGTTGCATTCATGCTGTTGCATTTATTTTTGTATTGCTTATGGTTCAAATGAGAATTTAAATTTATTTAAATTCAAATTTGAATCACCTTGTTTGGAGCCCTAGAAAAGTTATTCTCAGTTGAGTTCACTTTCCCCCCTAAACTTTTCCCTGGTTCGCTTTCCCCCCCTCTACTTCTTCCTCGAGCTCAGCCCAAACCCCCTTCTCCTTCTCCCCGAGGCCCAGTTCCCTTTCCTTCCCCTGGCCCAATCTGTCACTCCCGTTCGGCCCACTCCCGCGCGGCCCCGCAGCAAGCCGGCCCAGCAGCAGCGCACCCCGCCAGCCGCGCAACTCTCTCTCCCTCTAACTGCCGGCCCGGCCCCACATGTCGGAGTCGTCTCCTTCCTTTCCCGCGCGCCGCACGCAATCAGCGCTCGAGCCCCGGCAATGGCAAGGGCCACCATTCTCGCGCCCGATGGGCCCTCGCCGACCCTCCCCAGGCTTCTAGAAGCTCCCCCGAAGTTTCCTCCCCCACGCTTTTCCTTCCCCGGCGTCTCCCCCGCAAGGAAAGCTCCTCCCGCGTTTAGAAAGACCCGGCGCCGCCGCCGCCCGAATCCCAGCGTGGCACGCACGTCGAGACCCTCCCCCGGGCTATAAAAGCCCCCCATCCGGGCTTTGATTTCGCATTTGCCATTTTCCTTTCTATTTCCCTTCCAATTTCAATTCCGTATAAAAATGGAAAGACCAAAAAAATATTTGCTTTAAATAAAATGAACCTTATGGCTCTCACATTGGAAATGATGAATAGTTTCTCTATCATTAATCTTGCAAGTGTTTTATTTCAACTAGTTTCTCTATCATTAATCTTGCAAGTGTTCTATCATTAGTACTAGAGTTAATTGACACGAGTAAAAATGAACCTAAAAACCTCATGGGAGCACATGCTTTATTCCAAGTCTAAAGTTGTTGGGAGGAATGATATAGTGAGATTGTCGTTAAGTTCTGCTTTTGCTCTTAGTATGGTGAAAATTTCGGATGCTTTTTGCTTTCAAAAATAAAATAAAGTTCCTCATTGGTTCAGAACTCCTACCAAAGCCATATGTTCAGCTTAGTTGAAAACCTTCTACACATATGCTGCTTGTTATCTTAGTGAGCTTTGTCAAATTGTTGTAATCATTGGGAGGAACTTTTAATGCTTTCAAGATCGAGATTCACATATGCACCACCTCACTTGCAATTCCTACGTTGGGAGTTAGCAAATTTTGCTATCCACAAAATGAATGCTCCATGTTCTATGATTCCCTCTCTAAATATCCTAGAAAAGAGACATGGGATATGCAAAAAGAAAAAGAAAGAAAAGCATGCTAAGTAGCATGGCAAAAGGAAAAGAAAAATGAGAAAGAAAAGCATACCAAAATGACATGACAAAAGTATGAAGAAAAAGAAAAAGAAAAAGAAAAAGAAAAAGAAAAAGAGAAAGCCCATGCTCTCGAAAATAAATCAAGGAGAGGAAGAATCAACCCAAGGAGTTCCACCATATTCAACTCCACATATTCCACACACTTGCACTTCTTGATCTGAAGGTGTGATTTGGTCCCCCAAAGTTCCGGTCCTTGACTTAGAAAAATATAAGATGCAAGTATGCCTTCATCCATTGTCCCCGAGCCACACAAATGCTTTATTAGATTTTAGGATTAATGAAGACACAAGCCTTTGGTGAGGATTCAAATACCACTTGAGTGATTGAGTGTGCTAATTGAGGAACAAATTTATTTTTTCAAAAACTATGGAAAACTCCAAGATGGATCCTGAAAATAGTAGGAGTGGAATAAAACTGTTTAACCTGTCAACCACCCAAGACAAGAAGATTGCTATACGCCCCATAGGTAAAATGGTGAGTTAATACTTTGCCAATGATTCAAGTATTTTAGAGTAATAGTTGTTTATAACAATTACCTGCAAGACATTGACATTGTAGCAACTCCTTATCCACCGAGGCTAAGTTTTTATCTTTGCTCGAGGACGAGCAAAGGTCTAAGCTCGGGGGAGCTTGTTGGCGGTCATTACGGTTTCGACCTCCAATACTCAGGAATAATAGAGGTTATATGCAACATTCCATGCACATAGGTTTATATCTAATAAAGTTCCACGAGTTTTGGTGTGTATCACTTGTGCAGGTACAATAATGAGAAATACGTGCTATAGGGGTCAGAATTGACTGATTTGGCCTAATGACACAATTCGGCCGGTTACCACCATTAGTTGTACATTGTCACACCCGGATTTACACAGAAACCCGAATGCTGCTATATGTGTGCCCAGGAAGTCCACAGAACACATACAGCTAACAAATATGATAAACAGAGTACATATGCTTGAATAAAAAAATAGTAAAATCAGAGTTTACCGAAATAAAACACAGCGGAAGTATATCTCTCTCGACAGGTAGAGTCTCAAGTCCACAGGGACACCGACTGGTTGACCACAGCTCAGAAGTATCACTGATCCATGTGTTACCCATCCGGGATTTTGTTGAATAATAGCAAGCGTAAGCAAATGTCTTACTTAGCAAGTATAGCACGAGTGTATGAAGGCTCAAAATAAGGCTAGACACGGCTTAACTGCATTAGCACTTTTAGTTGGTTCATTTTATCATTATCCAAGTTACTACATTGAATGAGGCCCAGTTGCAATCCAATTAATAAAGTGTAAGTGACATTAAGCAGTAAATAAACATCATATTCTAATAAAAAAGGATCCAGGCCGCTCGTGACATTGAGAAAGGCTATCATGATAGATTTTACACTCTGTAGAGGTTTCGCCCTTTACCCACCAGTCGCGTAAAAGTTCAAAAGAACTTTGCACCCAATCACGCACATCAACACTTCCGAGGTGTGATTGCATAAGGGCGCTACGAGGTTTTTCACAAGACACCCTAACAAGACAGTAGCCTCTAAGGTACAATAAGGTGGTGAGACTCTAGGCATCGAGATTGACTTACGCTTACGGAGTCACACCATAAGGGGGTCAATGGCATCCAGAGCGCGGGCATCGCACCCCACAATGCGCAACGTGCCCTTGTGAGTCCTGCTCCAGAAAGTCCTCCATGTACTCGAACTCTAAAGCGTACGGCTCACCGACTGGACACGAATCACCATACAAGCAAGCAAGCAAACCAATACATGCAAACAAATAGTATTTTATTAGAACAATACACCAAATAGTAGAAACAGTACAAATAAAGGATCTAGAAATATTCTACGCTTCACTACGAACACATGAGCGTGAAAATCACACTAATCGGAGCTAATACGAAAAAGATATGGTAAATCTAAGTTCTAGGGACCTGCTGGCAAGTTTTGAAAGTTTCGAGGGGCTTATTTTGAAGAAACTAGGGACCTATACGTAATTACGCTTAAAAACTGAAGGTCTAATGCGCAAAAGAGCAGGGGCTGGACCGCGGGTTCTAATACTTTAAAACTCAGGGGGTTTTTCGTTAAAAACAGGAACAACTGGTAATTTATTTTGAATGGAGGTGGACTGTGGGTTGATTACTGAATAGTGCAGGGGCTCTTTAGCAAAAGTGCAGGCGCTGACCGGTACGCGACGAGTTTGACTCGGGGCGACTCGGATCGGGGCCGTTGGATCGGATCTGGACGGCCGGGGTTTGGTGGGGGAACTGGTCGCCGGCGGGGGAGAGTCCCGCGGCGGCGCCGAGCGACCAGTGGCGGCGCTTCGCCGGAGTAGAGCCTATCCGACGCTATAGGGCACCAAATGGCGAGCTGCTTGGCCCTACAGAACCAGCAGGGAGTGGTGAGTGCGATTGGGGGGTTCACGACGAGGATTGTGCGGCGGTGGCGGCTCCCGACGGTGAACGGCGGCGGGCGGATCGGATGGACAAGGAACAGCGTGATGGAGGGGCTATCTGGCCAAAGAGCAGGAGCGGTAGGTTCCTTACCTCGCCACAAGTTCACCCACGGTGTCGATGGGCGTGGAGCAGCACCGGAGGGACGATTTCGACGGCGTCTGGAGCTCGGCGGAGCTCGGGGCGGCGGTGCTGCGCGGGGAGGGTTGCTGGGGGAGGATTGGGGGCTCGATGGGGGATGGGTGAGGGCCGTGGAGCTATGGGGTGCCTTTTTATAGTGCTCGAGGGACCCTAGCCATGCGGGCCACGCCGGAATTTGGGGGCACCGGTGGCGGCGGAACTTGCCAAGCGGGGAGCCGCTTGCCGTGCATGTGCGGGCTTGGGAAGGAAGGGAATCGCGGGAGAAGGGAAGGGGAAGTGGCAAAGAAGTTTCCCGGGGCTCGTAGAGCCTACAGGCGCACGGGAATTGCGGCGGCGCTCGGCCGGAGGCTGCGGTGAGAGAAAGAGCTGACGCGTGGGCCAAGTCTGCGGTGAGAGAAAGGAGAAAGGAAGGGGGCCGGCGCATGGTGCTGGGCCGAGAGGGGGAACTGCGCGAGTTAGGTCGAGCGGGGAGAGAAAGAGAGAGCGGGCCGGGCGAGGGAAATGGAAAGGGGCTGGGCTGAGCTCGGGGGAGAAGTAGGAGGTGCAAACGCGGACCAGGGAAAAAGTTGAAAGGGGAAAGTGAACTCGGCTGAAAAGAACTTTTCTAGGGCTCCAAACAAGGTGATTCAAATTTGAATTTAAATAAATTTAAACTCTCATTTGAATCACAGACAATACAAAAAATAAATGCAGCAACATGAATGCAACAAAGATATTTCTGCAACTTATATTTGTTTTTAATTTTATAAATAATTCATTTAACCTATATTAATTATGAACAAATTTAATAAATGCCAATTAATTACTAAAAAATTTATATAGGCAATTTTTTTTGGGTGTTACAAACCTTCCCCCCTTAAGATGAATCTCGTCCTCAAGATTCGGATGTAGATGCGAAGAGCTGCGGGTACTCGGTCTTGAGATCTTCCTCTCGTTCCCAAGTGGCTTCATCCTCCGAGTGTCGGCTCCACTATACCTTGCACATCCGGATGACTTTGTTTCTTGTCACCCTCTCAGACACTTCCTTAATCCTGACTGGATACTCCTCGTAGGTGAGGTCCTCTTGCACATTCAGCTCATCTATCGGGATCTGCTCTTCAGGCACCACAAACATTTCTTCAGCCGAGACACATCAAACACATCGTGCACTCCGGCCAATCTCTCATGTAGTCCCAACTGATATGCGACTTCACCTTTCCTTTCAAGTATCTGGAAAGGTCCGATGTATCGAGGTGCTAACTTGCCCTTGACATTAAACCTCTTCACGCCCTCATCGGTGACACCTTGAGGTACACAAAATCTCCAACCTCAAAACTGAGATCCCTCCATCTGACATCAGCATAACTCTTCTACCTGGACTGTGCCACCTTCAAGTTCTGCGTGATCACTTGCACATGGCGTTCTGCATCTCTGAGTATCTCAGGCCAAAAGACTTGTCTCTCTCCAGTCTGATTCCAGAACAGTGGTGTTTTGTATTTCCTGCCATACAAAGCTTCGAACGGTGCCATCTGCAGACTCTTCTAATAGCTGTTGTTGTACGAGAATTCCGCATAGGGTAAACTTTTGTCCCAGCTAACACCATACTGCAGTGCACATGCCCTCAACATGTCCTCCACAATTTGATTAGTCCGCTCTGTTTGTCCATCTATCTAGGGGTGATAAGCTGAACTGAACCGCAACTTAGTATACATGGACTCATGCAGCTTCTGCCAGAAGTGTGAAGTGAACTGGGTACCACGGTCAGACACTATCCGCTTTGCACTCCATGCAAGCACACAATCCTCTCAAAGTATAGCTCTGCAAGTCTAGCTCTGGTGTAGGTGGTCTTCACTGGAAGAAAGTGTGCCACTTTGGTCAAGCGGTCCACAATCACCGAGATGGAGTCAAATCCTCACTGTGTGTGGGGTAGACCGGTGATTAAGTCTACGCCAACTTCTTCCCATTTCTATTCCGGTATCTTCAAGGGCTGGAGTAATCCGGCTGGCCTCTGATGTTCAGCCTTAACTCTATGACAAGTGTCACATAGTGCCACATGTGTCGCCACATCACGCTTAAATCTGTACCACCAGAATCTTTCCTTGATGTCTTGGTACATCTTGGTGCTTCCTGGGTGGATCAAGTATGCCGAATCATGCGCTTCTCTTAGGATCGTGTCCTTGATCTGCGTTATATCGGGCACACATATCCTCTTCCCGTGCCACAAGGTTCCCTGTTCATCAACTCGGAATCCAGGGGCCTTTCCTAGGGCAACATTCTCCACAATCTCCTTGATCTTTTCATCACCAAGCTGTTCTTTCCAGGTCTCCGGTTCAAGAGTCGGTTCTACCGTCATCTCTATGATGCTAGTCACAAACCCAGACTCATCTTCTCAAATTCCCGGCTGAGTTCTTCAGGCAAAAAATGGAAGGTGATCTTGTTCACATAGCTTCTCCCACTCAGAGCATCTGCCACCAAGTTAGCCTTGCAAGGGTGGTAATGGATCTCCAGATCATAGTCCTTGATCAACTCCAACCATCGGCGTTGCCTCATATTCAGTTCTGACTGAGTGAAGACATACTTCAGGCTCTTGTGATCAGTGTAGATGTCACACTTGTGCCCAATCAAGTAATGCCTCCAAATCTTCAGAGCATGCACCACAGCTGCCAACTCCAGATCATGTGTCGGATAGTTCTTCTCATGCTTCCGCAACTGTCTTGATGCATATGCCACGACTCTTCCTTCCTGCATAAGTACACACCCCAGTCCTAGACGGGATGCATTGCAGTAGATGGAGAAGCTCTTGGCTATGTCGGGCAATACCAGTACAGGTGCTGTTGTCAGCCTCTTCTTCAACTCTTCGAAACTGTTTTGGCACTCCTCTATCCAGATGAATTTGGCATTTTCTCCAATAACGCCGTCATGGGTTTAGCAATCTTGGAGAATCCTTCAATGAACCGCTGATAATATCCGGCCATTCCAAGGAAACTCCTGATCTCGCTGACATCCCGAGGCGGGTTCTAGCTCAACACATCATTAACCTTCTTCGGGTCAACTGCCACTCCTCCATCGGATAGAACGTGTCCCAATAATGCCACTTCCTTCAACCAGAACTCACACTTGCTTAACTTGGCATATAGCTGATGTTCCCGGAGTCTCTGCATCACCATCCTCAAATGATCTTCATGTTCCTCTTCATTCTTAGAGAAGACCAGTATGTCATCAATAAACACCACCACGAACTTGTCAAGGTAGTCCATGAAGACACTATTCATCAAGTACATGAAGTATGCAAGAGCATTGGTCAGTCCAAAGGACATAACTGTAAACACGTACAACCCGTACCGAGTAGTGAAAGCCGTCTTGGCTATGTCCGACGACCGGATCCTCATCTGATGATAACCCGATCGAAGGTCTATCTTGGAGAACACACAAGCTCCCTTTAGCTGATCAAACAAATCATCAATCCTTGGCATCGGGTACTTGTTCTTGACGGTCACTTCGTTGAGGGCTCGATAGTCCACACACATCCTCTTTGTCCCATCCTTCTTGTCCATGAACAATACTGGTGCTCCCCATGGTGAAGCACTAGGACGAATATACCCCTTGGCTAGCAAGGAGCTTAATTCCTCCTTCAGTTTCTCCAGCTCCTTCACTCCCATTCTATATGGCCTTTTAGCTATAAGTGCAGTGCTAGGTTTTAGTTCAATAATGAATTCAACATCACGTTCCAGGGGCATACCTGGCAATTCCTCGAGGAACACATCCGGGAACTCGCTCACCACCCTGATGTCGGCGGGAGCTGCACCCTCAGCGTGGTTGGCTTGGCACTGGTCTGAAGACTGGACTGCCCGGTACTCCATTTTACCGCTGCCTTTTGCCACCAGTTGCACTGCCCTCTTGGAGCACTGGATCACATCATTATACTTGGTGAGCCAACTCATTCCCAAGATTAGATCAAATCCAAGAGAATTCAGGACTATGGGGTATACTTCAAAATCTACCCCCCTTATTGTAATGATAACCTTGGAGCAGCGTAGACTGGCTCGTTGTTCTCCCCTAGGTGAACTAACTAACATAGGATTCCCCATGGGTTGCAGGGTCATCATACTCTTGTGTACAAATGCAGCAGAGATGAAAGCATGCGAAGCTCCAGAATCGAATAAAATAGTTGCGGGGGTCAAATTGACAAGGAACGTACCCACAACCACGTGAGTAGCCTTCTCTGCGGTCACTGCGCCCATATGGTTGACCTTGCCTCTAGCGGGGTTCTGCGGTCCTCGGCCTGCCTGCTGCTGGTTGTTGTTCTGGCCGGGGGCATTCTGAGTCTTGCGGGGCAGTATTGAGCATAATGCCCAGTCTCCCCAAAGTTGGAAGCATGCCCTTGGATCTGCTGGTGCTTTGTTGGCGGGGTTGGGGCGCTGGACAGGACCTTGCTACGTCTGGTGGCGCTGAGCTGGGACATTCTGCAGCTGGTTCTAAGGACGCTGCTGCTGTAGCGTCTGTGGGTACCGGGGCGCTGCTTGTGCTGGCCACGGTTGAATGGGCCTTGCTAACTCTGGAAGCGATGCTGGCTTCCCATCTGCTGACTGCCCTGAGGAGGAATGAAACGGGGGCGACTGCTGCTCCCGATCTGCTGGCCCTGGAACTTCTTCTTCTTCTCCTCCATCTCACGGCGCTTGTGTTCCAGCATCAAAGCACTGTCCATCAGTTCCTGGAAGTAGGGAACCTGGTGCACATCAGCTGGTACTGCAGTGCATCCTGCAAGCCATCACGGAACCTGGACCGCTTCTTCTTGTCGGTGTCCACGTCTTCCAGAGCATAGCGGGCCAACTCGATGAACTTGTCACGGTAGGCGGTGACACTCATCCCTTCTTGCTTCAGTGCCAGGAACTCCTTCTTCTTCAGGGTCATCAGAGCTTGTGGCACGTGGTGGGAGCGGAAGCTGCTGCGGAACTCCTGCAAGGTGATCTGAGTACGGTCGATGTGAGCATACTGGTACGAGTCCCACCAGTCCAATGCCGGTCCCTAGAGCTGTCCTCCGGTGTACAACACCTTCTCCTGGTCGTTGCACTGCGCGATGTTGAGCTGTCTCTCCACCGCCTTGAGCCAATCATCAGCCTGCAGGGGGTCGGTGGCCTTGCTGAAGGTAGGAGGACGTCCCTTCAGGAATTCACCCCTCTTGTCACGGGGCGGCATGTTGTGCTGTGGCGGATTCTGCAGGTTCTGCTGCATCATCGCCATCGTCTGAGCCATCTGCTGCATCAGCTGGGTCTGCGTGAGCATCATCTGCTCAATGGTGGGAGGTGGTGGCGGCAGTCCGCTGGCACCGGGGTTGCTCCTTATGTTCACCATCTATCATCAATAAATAATTCTCATAAAAACTCCGATGGTTATGGCTTCAACGGTTTACCAATTTGTTATGATGGAGGGCTTAAATAGAAAAAGAGCAACAGAAATGAATTTCCCCCTCTATTTAATCACGAAAGTCCTTACACCTTAGTCCTACATCTAGATGGCTTTGATACCAATCTGTCCCACCCGGATTTTCACAAAAACCCGAATGCGGCCATATGTGTGCCCAGGAAGTCATAGTACACATATAGTGAACAAATATGATAAACAGAGAACAGATGCTGGAATAAATTCTTCATTAAATAAAATGTTTACATTAGAGTGCTTTGTAAATGAACTAAGCAATAATAGCGGAAGACTAATAAACTCTCAAACTAATTGAACCGCAATCCACAGGGACTCTGACTGGGAGACCACAGCTCAGTAGTACGGTAAATCTTCGGGAAACTCAGCAGCGGACCCATGCCCAGCCCAATCTGTTTACCCATCCAAGATTTTGTTGAATAAAATGACAAGTGTAAGTAAACAATTACTTATCAAGTATAGCACGGGTATGAAGGCTCAAAATAGGCTAGACACGGCTTAACTGCATTAGCATTTTTAGTTGGTTCATTTTAACATTAACCAATTTACTACAAGTGAATGATACCCGGTTGTAACCCAATTAACAAAGTATAAGTGACATTAAACATAAATAAACATCATCTTCTAATTAAAAAGGATCCAGGCCTCTCGTGACTCTGAGCAAGGCTATCATGATAGATTTACACTGCAGAGGTTTTGCCCTTTACCCACCAGTCGAGTAAAAGTTCAAAGAACTTTGCACCCAACCACGCACATCAACACTTCTGAGGTGTGATTGCATAGGGACGCTACAAAGCTTTTCACAAGACACCCTAACAAGACAGTGGCCGATTATGGTACAACACACGTAGTATGGCCCAGGCACCGAGATTGACTGACCCTCAGGGCGCAACATGAGGGCGTCAATGGCATCCAGAGCGCGGGCTATGCAAGCCAACCAATGCGCAACGTGTGGAGCTCCAACGCGAGGGCTCCCAGTACGGGACTGTGCCTAACGAGACATAGCCAACGGATAATCCATCCTCGGTGGATCAAGACATACTCTCACCCATGCTTTCCATAACGCTGTTGGCCCCGACGGTAACCACTGACAAGCTAGAGCCGTACCAGCTACTTGACCAAGACCAGAGCCATAATAATTCTAGCGGTGGCGACAGGCTCCTGGGTTGCTGCTTTGAGAACTGGACCTTACAGAGAGACACTAGAACAAAGCACGAAGCACATGCTCTAGATCCCTAAACCAAGTTGCTAAAAAGCATGTTTTATCAAAAATGTTAAAGTGAACCATTAAGTCAATATTAACAATTAAATAATAATGACAGTAGTTGCGCATAACAAAGATTCTACCCAAATGCAATAACCCAAGGTAAACAAGGATAGGATAAACAAAACTAGGTACAGCCTTAATGGTACATCAAATTTACACACATGCAAGTATGAAATAATTTAATACAAGTGAGTAGGTAGCAAGGATTGTCCGTGCTATAACTTGCCTTCCTCGAAGGTCGGCTGCTGCTGCTGCTGTGAGTCCTGCTCCGGAAAGTCCTCCATGTACTCGAACTCCAAAGCGTACGGCTCACCGACTGGAAATGAATCTCCATACAAGCGAGCACGCAAACCAATACATGCAAACAAATAGTATTCTATTAGAACAGTACACCAAACAGTAGAAACAGTACAAATAAAGGTTCTAGAAATATTCTACGCTTCACTACGAACACATGAGCGAGAAAATCACACTAATCGGAGCTAAAACGAAAAAGATATGGCAAATCTAAGTTCTAGGGACCTGCTGGCAAGTTTTAAAAGTTTCCAGGGGCTTATTTTGAAGAAACCAGGGACCTATACGTAACTATGCTTAAAAACCGAAGGTCTAACGCGCAAAAGAGCAGGGGCTGGACCGCGAGTTCTAATACTTCAAAACTCAGGGGGGTTTTCGTTAAAAATAGGACCTACTGGTAATTTCTTTTGAATGGAGGTGGACTGCGGGTTGATTACTGAATAGTGTAGGGGCTCTTTAGCAAAAGTGCAGGCACTGACCGGTACGCGCCGGGTTTGACTCGGGGTGACTCGGATCTGGGCCGTTGGATCGGAAATGGACAGCCGGGGTTTGGTTGGGGAATTGGTCGCCGGCGGGGGAGAGTCCCGCGGCGGCGCCGAGCGAGCAGTGGCGGCGCTTCGCCGGAGTAGAGCCAATCCGGCGCTACAGGGCACCAAATGGCGAGCTGCTTGGCCCTACAGAACCAGCGGGGAGCGGTGAGTGCGACTGGGGGTTCATGACGAGGATTGTGCAACAGTGGTGGCTCCCGACAGTGAACGGTGGCGGGCGGCTCGGATGGACAGGGAACATCTCAATGGGGGCTATCTGGCCAAAGAGCAGGAGGGGGAGGTTCCTTACCTCACCACAAGTTCACCCGAGGTGTCGACGGGCGTGGAGCAGCACCGGAGGGACGATTTCGACAGCGGCTGGAGCTCGGCGGAGCTCGGGGTGGCAGTGCTGTGCGGGGAGGGTTGCTGGGAGAGGACTGGGGGCTCGATGGGGGATGGGTGAGGGCCGTGGAGCTACGGGGTGCCTTTTTATGGTGCTCGAGGGACCCTAGGCGTGCGAGCCACGCCGGAATTTGGGGGCACCGGCGGCGGCGGAACTTGCCAAGCGGGGAGCCGCTTGCCGTGCATGTGCGGGCTTGGGAAGGAACGGAATCACGGGAGAAGGGAAGGGGAGGTGGCAAAGATGGTTCCCGGGGCTCGTAGGGCTACAGGCGCACGGGAATCGCGGCGGCGCTCGGTCGGAGGAGACGGGCGCGGGAGGTGGAAGAAAGGAACGGGGGAGAAAGAGCTGCCACGTGGGCCAGGGCTGCAGTCAGAGAAAGGAGAAAGGAAGGGGAAACGCGGCTGGGCCGGCGCACGGTACTGGGCCAAGAGGGGGAACTGCGCGAGTTGGGCCGAGCGGGGAGAGAAAGAGAGAGCGGGCCGAGCGAGGGAAATGGAGAGGGGCTGGGCTGAGCTCGGGGGAGAAGTAGGAGGTGCAAACGCAGACCAGGGAAAAGTTGAAGGGGGAAAAGTGAACTCGGCTGAAAAGAACTTTTCTAGGGCTCTAAACAAGGTGATTGAAATTTGAATTTAAATAAATTGAAACTCTCGTTTGAATCACAGGCAATACAAAAACTAAATGCAGCAGCATGAATGCAACAAAAATATTTCTACAACTTATATTTGATTTTAATTTCATAAATAATTCATTTAACCTATATTAATTATGAACAAATTTAATAAATGTCAATTAATTACTAAAAATTTTAAATAGGCAATTTTTTGGGTGTTACAAACGTTAAGACAACAGAGTTAACCTAGAGCCTATAGGACTTGTCTCTCAACTCCTGTATCTCTGGACCCGAGTAACCCAGATAGATAAAGTACCTAGGAAACCTTTATCTCTTCTCGCTGTCCTCCCAGCTAGCTAATCATTCTCTCATCTATCTGTGTCCCCTTGAGCTGTGTGTCACGGTATAACCATTCTTATCCTTTACCGTTCGCCCCCGCCTTGTTAGCAGTGTGCCCTTCTCTGTTAGTCTCGAATATCTGCTTGCTTGTACTCTTTCCAAAGCTTCCCTGCGGAAATATAAATTACGATACCTCGGACTACTCCCTGGTGAAGTGCTACAGTGGTAATTCTGTGCGCTTGCAGAATATTTATATATTTTACTGAGCCACAAGAAAAAACACTGAAACACTCCTTACCCTAGTAACGAGATTCACAATCCTGATATTGGATTGTAAGAAGTGCCAACAAAGACACCAAGCCATGGAGCTCTCTAGTTAACTCTCTTTAGTAGAGTTGGGGTTCAGGGTTTACGGTAGTTTAGTCGAGCTATGCCTCAAAGGTTTCGGAGTCGTGTTCAGAAGCTCTGGTATAAGCTCTTGTATCTTTTATTTTTCCTATTATAAGACTTGGAGTTATTAATATATTATGTCTATCTTATCTTTTGAGTAATTTCTAATTCGCATCTACTTTATTCTAGTTGTGATATATCGTGTTTAGTGTATAGTAGTCTTTGTCTTAGCTAGTCTCTTCGAACCTGGTCAACTGCATGAGTTGAAATGTCACCTGGGTAATGATAGGGTTGCTTTCTCCTCGTAGGTGAGTATGTAGATCCCAACTAGTGTAGGCGTGGTTCCTACTTGAGGGTGAGCTTATAGTGCACCCAAGTCAACGGATAGCTATGGTAGCCGCTAGGTGGTGACAACCCCATCGGTGTATTGCACCACATTAGTCTTGGCCTTGTAGGGCCACCTAGGGGAGCTTAGGATGCCCTTGTCATCCTTTTTCCGTGACCTTTGGTCCCCGGTCCGGATGTTGAGACAATAGAGTTAGACTTGATAGATAAAGTACCTAGGAATCTTATCTCGTCTCATTGTCCTCCCAACTAGCTTGTCTTCTCTTTTACCATATTCGAGTTATCCTTGAGCTAGGTGTCACAGTATTTCACTCCTATCATTACCGTTATCACACGTGTTGATGGTACATAGTATATTCCTTTTTTATATTATTTGAATACTTGTTTACTAGTTATATTGTCATAGTGCTTCCTCGTGGAAAACATAAATTATGATATTCTAGAATACTTCTAGGTGAAATGCTACAACAGTGATTCTGTGCACTTGCAGAATATTTATATATTTTATTAAGCCATAAGAAAAACCAACCAAACCTCCTTGCGCCGTTACCGAGACCTCATATCCTGATAACGATCGTAAGAAGTGTCAGCGATGTCCTTGGTTTACATGGGATGGTGCATGGTTGGTTGAGATGGTCTCATCAAATCGGTGTGTTTATTCCCAGTTGTGGACCTCCGATCCGTGGTTGATCTACAAGGTATGTTCTCATCTCTCGAAATAAATTGACGTTAAACCAATGGCCATGATGATGATTGGGTAAAGATGGGTCTGATTGGGCTCTGTGCTAGGTCGGCCGACGTGGTACTGGGCCCCATTCAACCCATCTTCAAGTTGTGGGCCCTACATACACATAGTCACCAAAACTATTTTAATTGGTTTTATATAAGCCCTATGACTACGGATTATGATTAATTAATACCATATAGAAATTGACAGTCTGATATGAGCATTAGTGGCCCTCAACAATAATTATTGTTAAGTATTTGACACTATTATTTTCACTAAATTAAACTTCAAAATTGTTCTCTAACGAAATTTATGTTCCATAGACAGCCCTAGCACAACGTATTTTGTTGGCAACCATCTTTAGTAATGATTATAGACAAAAACTGGTACCTATGAGGACAAAACGTGGAAGAATCACCCCCACGCCCCCCCCCCCCCCCCGGACCTATAACTTAAGAGGTCATAGTGTAGGAAGTCGTACCAGGTTTAAACATGACTCAATACTGAAGAGGTGAGAGCCTGGGAAGAATCCGTCACACCCTATAGTTGTTTAGGATGTGATTTGGTAGTATAATATAATTTAAATTACAGTTACTTTCTCTAGTTTATAATTTTTTTCTAAGGTTTATATAATTAACAGAGAATTTACTACACAAAAATAAGTGTTTTCTGAATTAAATTAAAACAACATATGTTATGAAAGTGTGTGCTTTGCATTCATGATGGTTTCATTTAGTGATTTATGCGTGAAAAGTTTCAAAATGTGTTTAGAAGCCTAATAGGTTTTAAAACGAGGATTTGTCCAGATTTTTCTGGAAATTATTCCTATTTTCCTATTCTAAAAATATTTTTGTTCCATAACAATTGATGTTGCTCAAAAGGGGAAGGTGCTGTAGAGTTTCATGAAGATGATGTTGAAGTCTATGCATACGTAACCCCAGTCGATTGCCTTTCAAGTTTGGAGCCTTCATTTCCAGGATACCTTGTATAACTCATAGACTCATAAGTTATTTATATATTCTTTAGATGATATTGTATATGTTATTCACTACTGGTTTACTGTATGGATGAAACTTTATCCTGGCACACATACAATATGCGTCTGGTTTTGTATCTATCTAAAACGAGGTGTGACAACATCACCCCTCCACCCTCCGTTTGTATGGGCTGTAAACAACAACCGATACTAAAAGGTCAGAGCTTGGGAAGAATTCCCCATGCCCCTTTGTTACAAGTTGTATACAATAATCGGTAATAAAACGTACTCAATTGTACAAGGCCTGTTGGAGTTGTGTCGAATATTGTGTACTATTTGGTTACGCGTTGGACTTGGAGTTGTATTAGCGGTAGGATGTAGAGTTTGTGTCGGACTATTGTAATCCGGGCTCCTCATAAATATGAGAGGAGAACTGTTGTTGTAACCATGACGACATAACGACAGGTTCGCACGGGGGAGGCGGCACATTGCCGGGACCCTGGAGTGACCGGTGTTGCGGTTTTGGGGAGGAGCGCCCGTAGTCATGCCCCGGGGATGTAGGCCTTGCGGCTGAACCTCGTTAACAAATATTGTGCCTCCGGTGTCATTTATGATCTCGCATACATCGTTTCGGTAGATCAATCGTCGCTTCCGCGCACTAGTTTTTCTAACAATTGTTATCACAGCTATGGTTAGATTGGATCTATAGATGAAATGGAGATCACCATGGAGGTCCGCGGATTATGCTCGACGGGTATCGCGGAACTGCTCGATGCGGTGCAAGCTGGAGCATGGCAGCGATCGACGATTCGATCGGTGGTGTTGGACACTCTGAGCAGGAGGCTTGGACCGTCTGACGGGATTTGGTTGGTGAGGATCGGCTAGGCGTGATGATTGGACCAACATTGTGGCCGTTGAAGACGACGCGAATAGGGCGGCGGCTTCGGCTTGCGATCAGACCGGCGACCAGACGCATGTGACAGCCGGATAGCTCAGAGTGTAGGAGCATTACGATGAAGGCTGATGTGACCGGTGTTGTACAAAGACGGTATTATGGCACGGTGAGCAGATTGTGTCGAGAATGCCGGTGGCCATGGTATGACACGTTCATGCACGGTGGTGCGTGAGGGCGCGTTTGTCGTAGCAGGGCCAGTGTATGGAGTATGTTCGGTGGGCGCGACAGTATGGCGTGGAAAGCTAAGTCGATGAGATGGTACGGCGTTGTGGGTGGCGATGTGAGTGCACAAGCTCGTTGCAGATAGAGGTGCAGGTCGGGCTTCAAGATAGCGTGGTACAACAGGGGACTTGGACAGGAGTTTTGGTAGCATACTTGAAATATGCGTGCAGCTGGATCGAGACCAGATAGCTGTCGGACATGCAGGGTTCTTGAGAGCCTAGATATACCATGTACAGGTTGTGGCCGCAAGTCACGAAGAAGGACTCGTATACACTTACTCCTCTATGCATGCATGCGTGATAGCATAAGTGCATGCAGCATTTATTTTCTAATTTTGTTTTGTGCATGGTTTGGAAAGTTATAAGGACATAGGTGCACAAGTCCTTGTGGGACTCGGTACGTATCCCAGGCGGAAGTGCAGATTGTATGGGAGTCAAGTTAGGTTGGACTAGGACACGACGTTTGGGCACCAGGAGCAATGCAATTACGTGCGACTTGGAAACAAAGCGATGCTAGCATCATGCACAAAAAAGCAGGCGTAGTGGACCCGGGAAGCATATCGACTACTCAAGTAAATTCAAGTGCAGAAACACAAGCAGAGCTCAAGGCGAGGTGTCTCAGCTGAGGGATTACGCATAGGAGTTGGTTTCAACAGAGCTTCAGAGGACCACACAGAGAAGGTTTTGTGGTGTGCAAGTGATCGACAAAAGTGTTTTCAACACAGTCTGGTCAGCAACGGCGGGATCAAGGAACAGGACGATCTGTTCGGTGAACCGGATGAGAAGCCAAAAGGATTGGGCGGTGTTATCGGCATCAAGGGTCGATCAAACCGCGTATCGACGAGATGTCAATGGAAACCGGGTTTAAGTGGTGAAGTTTGATGGAACTGGCAACTTCGGATTACGGCAGATAAGAGTCAAGGATCTGTTGATTCAACAGGGAATCATGGCGGGCTTGAAGGAGAAGAAGCCAGAAAAGATGGAGGATGATGTGTGGGAGGAGAAACAGGCGAGCAGCCGCAACCATACGGTTATGTCTGTCTGATAAGGTCATGCACCATGTCATAGCACTAAAGACACTGAAAGAAATCTATGAGAAGCTGGAAAGTCAATTCATGTCAAAAACCGTGACGACTAAGTTGTATCTGAAGCAGAAGTTGTATGGGATGAAGATGCAGGAGGGGTTGGATCTCGCAGAGCACATCAATGTTTTCAGTCAGATGGTCACGAATCTGGAACAACTGGGTGTGACGGTTGATGATGAAGACAAGGCAATTATTCTTCTATGTTCACTGCCATCATCTTATGAGCACGTGGTCATGACTATGACGTACGACAAGGAAAGCATCAAAATTGAGGATATTACTGCAGCGTTATTGGCTCGAGAACAAAAGAGAAATAACGGTGCAGTGGAGGGACCTCTTGGTGATGCACTGCTGGTCAAAGGTGAGCTTAAGAAGGAGAAGGCAGTGAAGAGAAAGAAGAAGTTGCAGTGCTATGACTGCGGGGAGTTAGGACATGTGAGGAGGGACTGTCCAGAAAAGAAGAAGGAGGCAAGTGCTAATGTTGCAATTCATAGTGACACGGATAGTGATGGTGATGTTCTCTCAGTATCAGACAGCGTGCAGTCAACTGAAGCGTGGATGTTAGATTCAGCAAGCTCTTTTCATGTGACGCACAAGGAGGAGTGGTTCACTTCGTACAAGTCTGGTGATTTTGGCTTAGCCTATTTGGGCGATAACACGGGTTACCGTGCTATTGGAGTAGGTGACATCGAGATCGAGATGCAAGACGGAGTTGAGCAGGTGCTTCGGGGTGTTAGGCATGTGCCGGGGCTGCAGAGGAATCTAATTTCGCTTGGAGCTCTACATGGTGATGGTTTATTATTCCGAGTTGAGCCGGATGGGAAGACCATGAAGATCATGAAGGGCGATGAGACTGTCATGATAGGAGAGAAGTCAGAATCGCATTTGTACAAGCTGCAAGGGTGCACAGTTGCAGGTGGAGTCATCAAGGATGAAGTTGCAAGGATAGTAGTGTCTTCTGAAGGCGGCGGGTCTGAGGCCAGGTCAGACTCGTCGGGTGGCTCTCCGTGAGCTACAAAGTCAACAACCCAAGTCCGGTGTACACGAAGGTTCGCACGTAATGGCTTCATGGTGGTGGAATATTTGCCAAGGTGGAGTTTGTTGGAGTTGTGTCGAATATTGTGTACTAGTTGGTTACGCGTTGGACTTGGAGTTGTATTAGCGGTGGGATGTAGAGTTTGTGTCGGACTCTTGTAATCCGGGAGACCATGCCACCCCGGCCACACTGCTCCCGACCATGGCCGTGCCTGACCTCACCGCTACTAAACATGGCCACGTCATGCCTCACCATACCCCTTCCTTGGCCATATCACCTCCGACCCTACGGTTGTCTCTACTTCTCATTCATTTGGATGGTTTTGCTAAAATGTGTTGTTATGTTGGAATCTATACATGTCGTTTACGTAGAAATATATACATCCTGGTTAAAATAGTGGTGTGTGTGTGTGTGTGTGGGGGGGGGGGGGGGGTTAACAAGCAGCCAACTGAATGTCGCCTTCAATCAACACATAAGTGACAGGTGTAAGCAGCTTAAACTATATAGTATAACTGGGTGTACAACTAAGAGCTGAAGTTGTTCTCTATATATCAAGTTCCTTCAAACTTTTGAGAGCACAATTTGAATAACTACGATTCTGTTGTAATATGTACTAGTGTGTCATTTATTTTAATTATACCAATATGATGAATATATTAATTGTTGTTTATGTAGAACTATATACATGTTTGTTGATGGATTTGGCAAATAATGAAACTGTTATCCATTTTTAAGCCCTTAGAGCAACTCCAACGGATCCCCAATAACAATCCCATTTCCCTTTATTTCTGATTAAAGGGGATTGAGATGTAAAAACACAGCTCCAACAGATCCACATTCTAGTCCCCTTTCCCTAAATTTTTTTTCTCAATCCCCTTTATTCCAATTGCATACCCCTTTAGAAAGGGGAGACAACTCCTCTCCCCTTTCCATCTTTTCCCGTCACACGCCTGTGCGCTGCCGCACCGCTCCACTGATAGATGGGACCCATGTGTAAGTGGAGATAGAAATAAAGAGAAAGCCGAATAGAGAAGGGGATCTGCTAGAGCACCTCTCCCCAATATGCTGAAAATCTGAAAGGAAATTCCCCTATAGCAAAAATAAAGGGAAAGTGGAAAGGGGACCTGTTGGAGTTGCTATTAGCGCCTCTCAATAGCAATAGCCCCAAACTAGACCATAGGGGAGACCTAGATATATTGCTGATCCTTGTATAGAATAAACCATGATCTTCTAAATAATCAAAATATGTCCACAATATAAAAGATATATGTTGCCAGTACAAATCTATGTCATTGCCAGAATTTCTAGCGTATACAACAAACCATATTTATTGACCCACCAGTTGAACTGGTAGGTACTCCTTTATCCCAAACGTGGAAGTATTTCCATGTCTGATGAGCATATTGGTTTGCAGCATGAGACCAATTGCCAGGATTTTCTCTTTTGTGAGAACTGCTTGATCAAGGATATGTAAGAAATGTATGCATAGTGGAATTTGGTCAAGAATCACCCACCAGGTTGACTTATGTAAGAACTGCTATTGAAGCTTGTCTAGAACAACTCTAGGAGCATCCAAAATATGCTTACGACCAACCTCCGCACATGGAATGAGCCTGCATATGCATAACACCTCTCTTACACTTTCGCTTTCGCTTCACGTAGAAGGGTTATCCTATAAGGCTAACGCCCTCAGCAGCCTACCGCTTTCATGGCATACAAATCCACGAGATCTTGCCTCCTCCACGGGTTGACATGCATGCATATGCATGTGCACGTGCAACGAGGGTACTCACCTTGAATACCATGTGTAACACCCTGGGTCTAAAATATGCTTACAGCCTAGCTTCGCACGGGGAACGAGCCTGCATATCCATATCAACTCTATTACACTTTTATTCTCATTTAGTGTAAAAAGGTTAATCTAGAGGTGTTATATTTAGAACGACAAGGATTGGTCCAAACCTATTTAGACAATGGAGATAGAACAAATTCATCCTAAACAGAACCCATAGACCAAAACAGGCCCGAAACTAGAAAACTATGGGCTAGGGTGTTACACTCCAGCAGTGGCTGATATTCCTTTGCACGGATGGTTTTCATATCTGTTTGGCCACTGTAGTACAGATATGATTGGCCATTATGTACTATGTGCTTTCGGCCCAGCACGGATGGAGAACATAGATGCGTTGCTCTACAGTGGTGATATGCATATAGACGCATGGATCAGTTTTGTAATGATTTCTTCTGGGCATGTGGTTTACATTACTGAACTCATGATACTTGCCTGCGCCAAAGCTTTTAAGATTCAGATATTAGTAGGCAACATTTATTTGATGACGTAAATGGCGTGGCCGACTGCTGGTCGCCTCACGCCTGCTTTTATCACACCCTTCTATGTCATGTCAGTCCACATGAGTCTAATTCTAAAACTCATGGTAACTACAAATGGACCGAAGAAGCATGACCAACTTTTTATAGTGTATTAATGTTAATTTTGAAATATTGTCTACCACCAGTAATAGTTTCGCCCACTAAGATAGTGGTATGTGCTTTACATGACAACACGTTAATATTTTATTATTAATCAGTGGGGATGTGATAAGTATTCAAGATCTTGCTTTAATAAACGGCCCATTACCCAGGCTACTAGAAACTTGTGGTCGATTTAGCCAGGCTAGGCATATAGATGAAATCATTTTCAGCTTTTTTCGTAGTGCTAAAAATAGTAAAATTTCTGAGCTATGAAATTAGGTAGGGAATAACGAGATATTGACTGAATTAGGTAAAGAGGCAAAGGTACAACAACGATGTATACACATTAGTGTCATAGTTATTTGAAATTCTGTACTCGAAAAGATTATCTATTTCAATAAAAATATTTTATTTTTCAATGAATTATGCATAATAAGTAAAGACTAGTCTTTTCAGATGTTTTCATATAGTCTTGTGGCATGCTATATAGTGTTTTCAGAATACATCCATTTTGCAATATTTTACTTTATGTTGCTCTGAGAAAATGAAGAATCAAGAACATGT
Source organism: Echinochloa phyllopogon (assembly GCA_033239725.1). Lineage (NCBI taxonomy): Eukaryota > Viridiplantae > Streptophyta > Magnoliopsida > Poales > Poaceae > Echinochloa > Echinochloa phyllopogon. The sequence continues at coordinate 7,281,793 of BTCW01000016.1, read as the reverse complement.
TTATGAAGAATTCTTGGAGCTAATTGTTCCTAGCTCCAACATTTTTTAAAGCTGGAGTTGTGTGTACAGTTAAGAGTAACTAGGTTTAAATTTTTATGTCTTTCCATTTACATTAAATATAAACTTTTTAAGCACTTTGATTTAGGGAAAAATGCATAAATCCGCCCATAAGTCATTTAAAGTTTGACATTTTCCTCCGTATGTCATTTTGTTGCAAATAGCCTTCCACCCACTTAATTTTGTTGCAAATACCCATGCAATGTATTTAAAGTTAATCAAATAAACCCATTTTCGCCAAGATATAGCAACGACAGGTCAAGCTAGTACAAACCTTGACTAATTAGGACGATTGTGCAACGAAATATTTTATGCAAATATATGAAACTTAATGCAACAAACTTTAATCTATCATTAGCCGTTTTTCATGCAATCTCGAAAAAAAGTCAGGATTACATTTCTAGAAGTATCTAATTTTGGTTAAAGACCATATTGGTGGCTTGCAATTTTTGAAAATGTGTTGAATCAGTTAAATTTGTGCATACTGGGTGGGTATTTACAACAAAATTGAGTAGTTGGGTGGGTATTTGCAACAAAACGACTTGTGCGGATGGTGGGCAATGTCATACATGAAGTGACCTATGGGTGGGGTTATGCTATTTTACATTAATTTAGCCTACGGCAATCAGATATTGCATGGAGCTGGGAGCTAGATCTCTGCGAAATAGAGCAAAAATATCCATCCTCATGACCTCGTTCTGTAACATCTATGGCAATAGTAAAGTCTAGATTGGGGGAATGGCAACAACATTTTAGCTCCGCACTATCCTGGACTCCTCGTCGGATTAGCGCTGATCACAAATTGCCATTTGTTGCTCGTGGATTCGTGGTGTCTTGTTAGTTAGGCAGGAAAACCTAGTTTAATGAAGAAAATATATTTTTTCTCTTATTGCATAATAGTGACGAGTCAACATGCGATTGTGGAGAATATATCGAAATAATTGCTTCAAGGGCCGTTGGGCAAAGCTTATCCCTTCTTGTAGACGATCCTCACGAAGCTGACGTTTCTTGGCAAACAGAGCAAACAAGCCATATCATTCAGAGCTAGAGTAATCGATCAGGACAACATGGAATAATTCAACTTTTTAAAATGTATATAATTCAATGACCTCATCAAATTAAATATTTGGAAAAGGGACTGACCTATCCATAAGGAAAGAGCATAATTATGTCTTCATGGGTTTCACAAAACAAATATTTTCTACCCGCAAAAAAACAAATATTTTATGATGTTGGTTGATATATCGGCAGTGGACTTTGTTTCTTAACCAACGTGACTCAAAAGGAAATGTGGACTAGAATTGGATCAGTCACTTCTTAGAGATAGTGCCACGTAAAAATGAATGCTGGGTAAATTTTGTATGAAGAGTTTAGAAACATATTTTACTACTTGTTTAGATGTCAAAATATGATCTATATTTGACTAAACACGATGTCAAAATATTATATATGCTGCACAGACATGTGAATCTTTTGTTAAACACGAATCTATTTATGTCTTTTGTGTAATGCAAAATCTACATATTGATAGGAGTGTTTTATTGTGTATTAAAATGTGTGTGAGTATATGAAAGGAAATGAATGTAGTACTTGAAAAGCATTAATTATAAGAAATTCAGTCTCCATCAGATTTCAAAGTGTGTCCATGGCCTCAAGAGAAAAAATTATATATGACAATATTTGTCTATTCAGGATATTAGGAAAATCGTTATTGCAATATTTCCACAACGTACACAGGATTTAATATTTTAAAGAAATGAAATGGTTAATAATTTTATTTAATATGGTTATAAATGGTCATTTCACAACAATGTTTTCCTGGTTAGTGTGAATGGAAGAAAGCATCCTAATAATAAATGGAAGGCAGATTTCTTAAAAAGGTTACTTTTACTGAAGAGCATATATAAATGGGAATATATTTCAGTAATTGTGTTGTTGATTTGTGTGCAGTTCACAAGGATGTACTAGCTATTCATTTGTTCAAATTGTGGCTGTCTTATTTTTGTTGTTGTCATGTTTACAAATAAATATTTCTCAGACGAAATTAGGAAACAAATTAACAATTGCAGAGAATGCTCACGTAGGAAGCTTGCTTCATTTGCTTTGCCATCATTATCTTTTACCAAATATTAATCCCACCATACATATCATGCAGAATGGCAATCTCAGTCACCGCGCTTGCTCTGGACCATATATTAATGCTATCATGAAGCAGGTCATTGTCTACATATGGCAAGTGCTCCTTCCTACCATCCATTCTGCTTTTTTCCGACAACACCGCAGATATATAAATCAGCGGCCAAACAAAGCCAGCAATCTAATTGGTGCCCTCGCTTGGCAGATGGCAATAATATAGTTAGCATAAAGTGAAATATCTACTTTTCATCAGTAATCCAATGAAACGAAGGTTTTTACATGAACGAAGACTTTGTTGTTGACTTCTGTGGGTTCTCCTAGATCTCCATTATTGTCACCTTTTGAACTTTTCCACTCATCTTTTTACACAAAATTGTAAGGTGAAATTGAAAATAGAAACAATAAGGTGATTGCGTGATAATATTCTTTTGCAAACGAATTATACATGATTTTAAGGTAAAATTTTAAAGTATAAACACTAAGGTGATTGTATGACAATATTATTTTGGAAAACATGTTCATTTTGTTGAGAGAGAACGGCTTTTATATGATTATTCATCCATGTATTTCTACCGTGGGAATTTTGTAACATTGTATTCACAAAGACTAATAAATTGCAGACAAGGATGCTACTAGTCATGGAAAATCGATGGAAGATATGAATAGATGATCCTAGTGGATGGTCACATGGCGTCTGCTATAGTGGCTTTATGTATGATGTGGATAGCTTGCATGTTGAGAGAAATAAAATTAATGATTCCTACTGGAGTGCATCTATATACGTTATATAGATTTACAATAATGATACATGGATATCCCCCTCTTAATGAAATACATGGCAAGGCAGGTTCTAAAAAAACATATATATCCTATAAGTAGAAATTTTAGTATGTGTAGTAGTTAAAATAAAGTGGAAACTAATATTCTTGTGTCTCATACTATTTTTTATTTCATGTTTCCTCCAGCTACTGATCTTCTTAGAGGCCAAGTCTATTTCTTACCTGTGGAAAACATAGGAACCAAGTCTTGAGCTTTCTTAAGCATGACAACTAATACTGCTTGAATTCGCGATACAATAATTACCAGTAGAGGATGGACTTTCCATCCTTTACATTTGTCCCAGGTAACTTTTGGCCCGAGACTTATGTCTCTTTTAGACCCGGCTGTAGTCTATAGTAGTCTTGGAAGAATTTTAGTAAAGGTCACCGTTTTAGTTCCGTTGGAGCCACCAACCCAAACTAAAAGGTCCTCAACGGGTTACTATAAATGACAAGCATCCCACTTGAGGTCATATGTGTTGTGTAGGTGGGGTGGTTAGATGGCTGTACGCAAGGTAAGATGAGATGTTGTCCTGGGTGGGACAACCAGGACTAGAGGCCCGAACCTTTCACTACCAGATCCCCCATTTTGTCGTGTGCCAGAGGCACATGGCAAAGGCCATATTGAACACGGCCACGTGCAATACACTGCAAACTGCACATGGCAAACGCCGGCCGGCAAAGCCGACTTTGTCGTCTGCTTTTTGTCGGGCACACGACAAACCTTTGCCGAGTGCCAGATCAGGCCCAAGGCAAATGCCCTTTTCCCGCGCACCGAAAAAACTCAAAAAAATAGAAAAAAAATTATCCGTTAGAGCCACCAACCCAAACTAAAAGGTCCTCAACAGGTTACTATAAATGACAAGCATCCCACTTGAAGTCATATGTGTTGTGTAGGTGGGGTGGTTAGATGGCTGTACGCGAGGTAAGATGAGATGTTGTACTGGGTGGGAGAACCAGGACTAAAGGCCCGAACCTTTCACTACCGGATCCCCCCAGTTTGTCGTGTGCCAGAGGCACATGGCAAAGGCCATATTGAACACGGCCACGTGCAATACACGACAAACTGCACACGGCAAACGTCGGCTGGCAAAGCCGACTTTGTCGTCTGCTTTTTGTTGGGCACACGACAAACCTTTGCCGAGTGCCAGATCAGGCCCACAGCAAATGCCCTTTTCCCGCGCACCGAAAAAACTCAAAAAAATAGCAAAAAAATTATTTTAATGTGGGACGGCCCCCAACCATGCAGGTCGCGCCATTTTTTCGCGTCCAAATCACGCACCATGCGGTCGGTGGGATTCGAACCCGCGACCTCTCTCTCGCGTGTGACCTCCTCTACCACTGCGCCACACTCTCACATGTGACTTGATGTGATTCTGATTCCTACCATATTATACCAAACCGAGTGTAAATTGCTTTGAGGCCCTAAACAATTTCAAATTAAAAAGTTGTCAACTATAAAGTTTCATAAATTTTTGAAATCTACGTCTTGTTTTGGTAGTTTCTCCATCCGAGGTCGTTTATAAAATTTGAATTTTAAATTTGAGAACATTCAAACTTAGTTTTCATTGGCTAGGTGCTTTCAAATAAAAAAGTTGTCAACTATAAAGTTTCATAACTTATTGTGATCTACAACTCTTATTTTGACTGTTTCTTCATCCGAGGTCGTTTGAAAAAACTCAAATTTCAAATTTTGAGCACTACAAAGGTACTTTTCATTAGTTAAGCAAATTCAAATTAAAAAGATTTAAACTACAAAGTTGTATAACATTTGAAGATCTACAACTTTGATATATGTCATTTCTTCATCCGATGTAGTGAGAGTAATATTGTTCACAAATCTTATGGATCTCTCTTATAGTTTCAGGAAACTACGAAAGATATATATTTTATGAACAATATTCATATGAACTTGTCAAATGAATAAATGACCAAACTGAAAGTTCTACATCTTGAGAAGTTATACAACTTTGTAGTTCGATACTTTTTGATTTGAATTGATTTACTACTTCAAAATGTTGAATTAATTATGACTTTGCCGAGTGTTATAAAAAACACTAGGCAAACATTTTCTTTACCGAGTGCATTTTAAAAAAACACTCGACAAACACTTTCTTTGCTGAGTGTATTTTTTTGACACTCGGCAAAGATTTTTTTGATGCACTAAAAAAAGCACACGGCAAAACAGTCCGGCACGCGCAAACATGGATTTTCCGATAGTGTTTAGTGCCAAACTGCTGGTCCCGGTTCCCAAAACCAGGATTGAAAGGGGTTGGGAACTGGGACAAAAGCCCATTTCTCCACTACTGAATCATTTTTGGCTGTTAGATGTACATTATGTTACAAGGATATTTTTGTCTTATATCAGTTGTAATACTCCTGCTCACTCTTATGGTTTAGGCCCGTTGTGGTCCATATGTCTTGTTCTGGTGGAATTAGTACCATCTTTTTATCTAATAGGGTCATGGCAGCTTAATAATCCTTGTCGTTTCAAACATAGCACTCTCGCGTTAACCCTTTTACATGAAGTGAGGACGAATGTGTAAGAGATGTTCTATACATATGAAGTTTTATTTCGCGTGGGAGTTTGGCCATATGTAGATTCTGGACACAAGGTCTTACATTAGCAATGATACGGAGTATGATTTCCAATTTGATGGTGGAATAAATTCTATTTACGGTTGATCCAATGTTCATGGCCTAGCAACAACAGCATCAAGGATGGTGTGGCTTGGCAACATACACACTGACTCCAGATTATTGCTATTCTTGCTATGCCCGGAAGAGCATTGACCTGCAAGCAACTGAAGAACAAACCAAGATCAAGATGGCAAGCAAACAGTTCATGGACCTTGCCAAATGCTTATTCTCAATACACCAAGATGCTTCAAAAAATGAGTAAATTAGGTTGTCAGCTATCATGATTACATGTATGTAAGAAGAAGGTGCTATCTTAAATCAATAACAAAACCAAAGTCTCTCCTAGGGGTTGCAGTTAGTTTATAGTAAGGCAAAGCAGCAAGGAAGTAGCATTGGGGAGAAAACCCTAACCTAGGACGCGCCGTGTTGGGCGCTACTGGATATTAGGACCAGCGCCCGTGGTCCAATCGCTCTTTCAGTTATTTTGAGCTGTTATGCTAGAATCTGATGGTGAGGCCATATCCGTCAAAAACAGATGGAGATATCTTTTCAGCAAATACCCGTGATCCAAAACAACACTCCGGAGTAGGGAGTTATGGATGATTGAAGATTGTGCTGCCTAGAGGTTTGGCCGGTCCTTCCGATTCTCCCCTTGTTTACATATGCTCCCTCTGATTACTCCTGGGCCCTGCTGGTCCACCTCCAAACTTCCTAAGCATAAGAAAATAATCACAAGACACTTTAGTATCACCCAATTCAAAGTGGAACTTATATTAACATCTAGGAATGACTGTATCTGATAACTGAGTTGAGGAGCTTACTTGCATTGAGTCATTGGACCTTGCTGTGATCTAGATAGCTGTGGCTAATCCATTGATCTGGATATCCTGATTCTCTCGAATCATTTCCACTTGTTCAGCAATAGTGGTGGCTATTCCTTTATTGGACGGGGAGTCCTCATCAAACAATCTTTATTTACTTCAATTAACTTCCTCTAGAATTAGCATAATCCAAGACTAGTGACTATCCTAGCACTAATAAAAATGGTGCTATTAGTACCGGTTCCAAAGCCTTTTCAATCCCGGTTTTGGAACCGATACTATGCAACCGAGACTAAAGGTCAGGGTCATTAGCACCAGGTCATCCACCCACTACTAAAGGAGGTCAAAGTTCTAAAAGAACATTAAATCCCGGGGAGACTTACACATGTGAGTATTCCAACCCATGACCATGTGTAAGCATAGCTTACCCACCATCTCATCTATGTATCGCATCTAACTAAATAGGAGCATCATCCATGTATGCAGCATTCAAAAAATATTGTGCCCCATGGGATTCGGTTACAATGGCTATATTACACAGTAGGTAATAGATTAATTAGTAATTATTTATAAATATTATACATGTAGTGAAAAGGTAGAGATAGAGTCTTGTTATAGAAATTATGTATCATTAAATGGTAGAGTCTTGTTATAGAAATTACTTGAAGCTTCCGATGAGTTCTGTTAAAAGCTATGTTCAAGTTCAGCCAGTCAATTTGCGCTTACGTACCGGTTTTCTCGGTATGGTTCTGTACCCAATAAAATTTAATTGTGGCCCTGTACCCAATCTGGTTCTAAGATAAAATTCGAGCAACATTTGTAGAAAACACATTACTAGAGAGATATGTGTGGCAAACAGTGCATAAAAAAGGTAGGAGCTCACCTGCAGCTTTGATAAAAAAATACATTAAGAAACTAATACTTTCATACTATTGATATATTATAGCCTTTATTTGTTACCATTTATCTTAAGTACACAACATAAACTTCAAATACATCATGCGGCAACAAACCCAGCTACAGATAGTATGAAAGAGCAGCCCCTTTTTCAAAGACATACAAAACGCTACACTTACACACTTCGCCTTCTTATTGTCCATGATATAGTGTCAATGTCCGCCAAGATCCTGTGTGGTATCCTGAGAACTCTGGATCATCGATCGGCAAGGATAGCTCCCAAGTGGACACACATGATCTATGGCATCACCGGTTGGGGCAGCCCTTCCGTCAGTACTGGTGAGTTTGCGCAGCTCCTTTCCACCCCCTTCTAATTTACTAGGAATACATGTGCATGAATTGATGACAACAATACCGATAACCATCAACACTATGATCTTCATTTGCATTTTTTTCTTCCTTGCCTATCCCACAAGAAATTGAGATGTCTCAGTCAATGCAATGCTTCTTGGATACCCAACTATATTTCAACACTCACGGTATTTGCAAATAATGAAGATATCCATAGAAATAAATATATACAACATTAACCGAATGGTGAAATAGTTGGATCGGAGGAGCTTCAAAATGCTTTCACTTGCAGGCTTCTATTCTTTGCACTAAAATCAGAAATGAAGTTGTTCTACTTATAGGAGAGAAAAGTAGTATTCTTTTGTTTGAACAGTTGAAAGCTAATCCAAAATATGAAGATTCACCACCAATAAAGTTATCAGACAACTGAAAGTGGGTTAATTTTCTCGGACTTGACCTGTGATGGTTAACATAAATGATAGACTTTATATATCGTGCGTTGAGACACTACAATTGACAATTTGGTACTTCTCAAAATGTTGTAATAGGAGTGAAAACCCAATTTTCTAAAATAAATTATTTTTGTACAAACCAGTTGTCTTGTCATAATGACATTGTGCCAAAAAGAGTTTGTTTTCCATATTTTATGGAGGTACTCATATTAATTAATTTGTTACCAAAAACTCTGCTTGTCCTCGGGTTGCAGATGTCAAACGTGAAAGCATAATCTTTTAATGGGTACTTATTTTGGCAACAATATAATGACCACCACTTGAAAATTCTAGCCATAGGTTGATGTGTTCAATATCATTGTATCTGATTACCAGATCAATACAAACATATGAATATGTAAGATAAATAAGATTATTTTTTTGTGATGATGCGCATTTCATGTTACAAACATCTGCAAATTTCAGCGTGATCTCAACTTAGATGCCCCATATCACTCTTTCTTAATTGTTTTCAAATAACAATCTGTTGCCAACTAATTTGAAAAGTTTATTTTGCTTGAGCCATGAATAACCTAAGTGAGCAAGAAGAAACACGGGTCAGTAAACACCAATAGATAATTTATGCAACCTTACTATGGAAAACCAATCACTATGCAACAACACCTAACAGCACAGCTAGAATCAAAATCACCCAAAATCAATAATAGAGCAAAGAATGTGAACCTGAATTCCTAAAAGCTCAGCTGCATCCTACGTGGGTAAGCCAAGATGAAAGGAGTCACATGATAGACCACACATAGGGTACTTCAATGGGATCAAGTCCATGAACGCAAGTCAAAGCAAAGGGTTTTTCAACATATCTAAAACCTTCTTGGTTTGTTCCTCCACTATAACTTATAGGTGCAGCTCTTACTTTGCACTGTCTTCATGACATACGTTCAATAATCCATTTGTCTTTGTGAGATCAGAAGCAAAACATCATTAATATATACCCGAGTCCAATAATCCATATCTCTTATCTTAATACTATCAAGTCCAAGAGAGAAGCATGAACATCTTTCAACGATAGACCTCTTAGCGCTCAAGTGAAACTTTAACTGACAAAGAAATTCTAGTAGGCGTATAAGAGAGATAAATAAACAAAAAATTTAGATAAGGCACCACATGCCTCTAATAGCAAAAACCAGACCCAAGGATCCACAATCCAAAGCACCAAGAATTTAGAAAGTAAAATACATAAAATGTGATGCAATGTATAATCCAAATCCCATCCTAGTGCCCATAGTGTGTTAAATTTTAAATTCTTTAAATGTAAGGCCAATTTTAGTTCTTTGTTAGCATATAGCCACAGTTACTCAAATAATCTCAAGTCAGATTTTATGTTTTATTACCTTTCGTACAGACATGTAAAGTTATTCTGTAAATTTCTATTGATTTTATGTTAGCATATAGCCACAGTTACTCAAATAATCACAGTGATATAAAGAGATTCTACACTAACATTCCTTTCGTACAGACATGTAAAGTTATTCTGTAAATTTCTATTGATTTTACTGTGTTGTTGGTATTCACTGCATCTGTTTCAGTTTGGTAATGAATCGTGTTTTTGCTAGATTTCCAGGAAATGGTGTAACTCGATCCACCAACAGCTCCATATCCATGGTCCTCCACAACCTCCAGACGCCGGTTGGGTATGACGCCTGTGGTTTTGGCCGTACCGCGTCACGCCAAGGTGCATAAGCCTTGGAGGGACAATAGTGCTAATCAAGGGTACGGAGAAGGAGGTGTGCTAGGGTTCTCCGTTTCTCTCCCTGATGGGCAGCAGTATGAGCCTAAGCAACTTGACCTGATTCAGTACAACGGAATGTGCCTTTTCATGTGCAAGTTCCCAAGGAGGAGGAGAAGATAGGAGGAGCAGAAGATACCGGAGCCTGTTCCTGGTGAGTGCCTATTTAAATAAATCTTGTATATAGTTGTATGCTGTTACACAAATTAAAAGACACATATAGTTGTTACAATCAAATGGATACGATGTAGCTATTGTGCAAATAAGATGTAGTTTCATGAGTCTTCTGATGTGTTTGCTTCTCACTCAGTTTCTTAGATGATGTAGACAACTACAAGCAGAGTTTTCTTAACTATACCTAGATCACAAATAATTTTGATGGTTAGTTTCCATGTGTTTATTTAGTTTAATTGGAATGGCAGTGACTCAATTCGTGGAATAGATGTATAACTTGTAATCGGGCCAATTGATATACATGTGTGTTCTGATTATGGTCTGTACCTTTGCGTCGTTAGAAGATTATCATGGTTTTCACTCCTAATAACACTTAGTCTTGGTTTCCCATCAGTGATTACAAGTTCTGTTTCAGGTCAATTGTGGTATTTAGGTGGTGTTCACATTTTTGCATCTGTGAACTCATTTAGGCTATCAGTTTGGATCATGTCAGTTAGCGTTAGTCATCCCTGAATTGTTTTGGCAGCCAAGATTAGGGGCTTATCGATCCGTTACTTCAATTGGTCACTTCAATTAACTTTGGGCTAACATTTTTTACTTTTTGAGTAAAGCCAAGATTTTAATGTTTTGACAGCAAAAAAAAAGACGTGTTTCCCTGTGTTTATTTAGTTTAATTGGAATGGCAGTGACTTAATTCGTGGAATAGATGTATAACTTGTAGTCGGGCCAATTGTAACAACTGAGTAAAGCCAAGATTTTAATGTTTTGAAAACAAAAAATAGACAATTACTCATATCTGCATATGTCCTGCGACCTGCAGGAAGGTAGGCAGCAGAGGAGATCGCAATGCTTCCAAGGAAATTCCTGATCGTGATGCAAATAAGGTGCACATTCTTTTTATTCCATAGTCTACACATCTGCTGTGATTATCAACAAATGGTCAATTTCACATTCTTCAATGATAGTTGCAGACAGAGGATTAGTGTGGTGGGGAAGATGGGGAATGGGCAGTTCCAACCATTCTTAACCCAGAGCACAAAGGACCATGGAAGCAATTGGCGTGGATATGACTGTCTGTCCGTGTGGCTTAATTATGCTAGACAATCTGCACTTCCACACAATACAACTTATAGCATAAGTTAATTTTGTGTTATTCAGAAAATCAAGAACCCTGACTACAAGAGCAAGTGGAAGCCCTTTGATTGACAACCTAGGTATGTTTACCATTTAAAAAAAAACTCTGAATCAACAATTTCAACATAAGGACAAACCTTGCTTCATGGACCATAACCTGAAATGAAATGGATACTATAAGAAATAGTAGTTCTCTGCACCAAGTCTTTTTAGTACTTAATCTTTGAAGCCATACCTCAGCCACCACCTTAAAGTTTACTTAGTTGCTACAATACATACATGTTCTTAATCTTTTCTTTAAATTTGTTGTTCTATGTGATATACTTTCCTCTTTGCCTTTTCACATCTATTAATTAATACTTACCCTGAAGAACATACTTTTAAAAAATTTTGGTTAAATTTGCTTATACCGGTACATTATAGGGTTTAGCATTAAATGATTTGGGTTGCCTTTCCTTCAATCTGTGGCAATGGCGGTTAATTAACTCTCTCGCCTAATCAATCGTTTCTGGCCCTTCAGGTTTATTTTTAGTGTCCTCCACCTACGGAGGCTACACGGCCAGTGATATCGACGTTGTCATGATATGCCATTACTAAACTGATAGCATGTGCTATGAAATAGAATTGGCTCTAGCTACATGATGCTTGTTTTCAGATTATTACTGAAACAAAATGGATTATTTGCGAGAGATATGCATATGTTTCTACAATTTTTTGTTCTTTATATATTGATGGGTTTTTTTCATTTAGCTGTGGTATTGCTCTAGCTATGATAGGGTGTGCAAAGCACGCCAGATGGTCTAGGATAAGGAAAAGCCATAATAGACTGTCATTTTCTTTGTGTGTACTCGTTGCCCTATTTTTTGCTCAGCTTTTGTGATGAGGGAGATGTAAGAACTTGGCTCTATGCGGGAAACAATTTATCCCTTCTAGCTTCTTAAAAAAAAATCCTACCAATCGTGATAATAATCATATATTCAGAATATGACTACAAATGTACTGCACCAAAGAATTAGCATGAATTAATTATTAATCCATTTATTGAAAAATTCAATTCCCGGGACACCGTCAAGTGTTCATTGTTCAAATAAACTCCAAATTTTAATTTTTACGGACTCTTATTCTGTTAGCACTGGCTACAAAGGAAACAAAAGAACCGTAGGGATTGTCTCTCTCTCTCTAGTGGAAAAACTCTTATAAATGCCGGTCAGGGACACGGTTTAGTACCGGTCACCCCAGCCGGTGCTGGCTGGCCGACACTAACATGCAAGCCAGTTAGTACCGGCTGGGATGACCTAGCTCCGGTTGGGGTGACCGATACTAAACGGTCTGGCCCCCCAAAAAAAAGAAAAACAATTTTTGGACTGTCTGTAGGCTCGCACAACGCGCAATGTCACAAAAGTCACAAGTCAGATGATTTTTTTTACACGTAAATACGCGTGCGCGGCCGCGAGGATTCGAACCCATGACCCCTGGCCTCGCGTTGCTTCCTTTCCATCCCACCTATGCACCACATGTGACTTAGTGGGAGATGATTTTCTTTTGAAGTAACCCGTGGAGGACACTTTAGTATCGGCTCGTGTTACCAGCCCGTACTAACGTGTCGCGCTACTTTAGTACCGGCTGGTAATAGCCAGAACTAAAATGCCACTTACCAGCCGGTACTAAAGTGCCTTAGTACCGTTTCTTTTCATGCCCGGTACTAAATGCCGTAGACAAGGTGACTTTCTGATGAGGACCTTTCACATAATGAACAAGATCATCAAGGACACCACTACACCTACGAGCAGCCATTGACTCGGGCAAGAGCGCAACAACTTCAACATAAGGTGAACTCATTCCTTAATGATTATGAAAACGCAACCCCTAAGAATTATTTACTACCTAATAGTGGCATGTTACTTGTTCTCAGGTTTGAAGATTATGCAAGATATGAGTTGGCCCCTCAGCATAAAAAAAACAACTAGAAGGGGGTGTGTTGCTGTTCCAGATTCGGACTTCAAGATTCATGGTTAATACTGTATCAATCCATGAAGATTCAACACCATTGGATCATGATTTGGAGCTTTGTAGAAAGCACTATGGTAAATTTACTGAAGACTGTTCTGAGTGTTCAGTTTGGACTGGTCCGAACTGGTTGGTTCGGATTTTGTTCTAGAAACTCGTCATGTCGCATTGGGCCTTTATGGAAGGCTCCAGCCCAACTAGGAGGGATGTTCCTAATATAAGTAGCACCTGTATGCCTGGTGGAAACCATAACCATGAATTGAACTCAGAAAAATAGAGAAGCCAAGTGCTCTTATCCTTAGGGTTGTGCCATTGCTGCCCCTTGAGGATTGAGAGTTTTCTCTACCATTTGTTCTTGTGCTTCCTTATGATTTGCGAGAGCATCGCCTCTACCTTTGCGTGGTTCGGGTAAGGCATCGACCAAATCATGTGGTTGGGCGAAATCATTTGTCACAGGTGGCTGTTCGAGCAGCTGTTGGTGCCATCAGTTCGTTAGGTTGCACGGGTCAAGTTATCCCCCACGATCCTACTTGAGAAGGTCGGGCAAGCCCCCGCATCATCTTGGTATTCAGAGCCACGGTTTCCTTGGTAGGATATTTATCCCCCTGTTTGTTTACTACCCTAAACTGAAAATACCAAAATTTCTACTTCCCCCAACCCGATCTGAAATTTCAGTGAGTTTAGTTAAGTTATAGTCCAATAGATCGAGTTTAGTTGTTGAATCCTTGTGTTTGCCTTCACTTTCCGCCTCTGATTTGTTTCCCCCATTTGTTCCCCATCTAGATCTGTGTTCCCCCCCCCCACGTTCTTGTGTTCTTGTTCAAGTCCACTTTCATCACGAAACATTTTCGCGGTCAGATCTAAAGTTTGAGCATAGTACACCAAAACAAGCATAACTTTTACATCTGAAATCTTTTTTTTTGTGTTCTTGTACTCGTTGGAAAACTTATTTCAAGATGCATCTTTTATCTCTAGATATTATTTCGTGAATCACTCATCTTGATATGGTTTCAGATCCGTGAATGTTTCAGTTCTAGATGAGCATAGTTTTTCTCAGTTCAAATAAAGACTAGATACATGATGATGCTCATGAGCTTTGTGCTTTGTTTAATCTGAAAATTAGATTAAGTAAAAGAAAAACTTGGTGGGAATCCTAGTGTGTTGATCTCAGTAGCAAAAAAAAACAAAAAAACAAAAAAAGATGAAGAATAGAGAAAGAACAGGTGCTGGGATCACCGCATTGTTTGTTGGGTTCAATTTGATAGTATTCATCTTACTATCCTGTTATCTTGGAACAATTGTCTAGCATATCATTCTAACTTGTGTAGCATTGAGCTTAGCTCTTAACTCTAAATTCCACCTTAGCTCAATCCTTTTTGCTACAACAAGTCTCTTATCCTTGTGTGTGAGTTACTAAACGTTATGTACTAATTATTCTTTTTTTTCAATTCAACAACTCGGCTTTGTATCTTGGTTGGATTTTTTACTTAACCTTACAATAGCTTAAAAGTTTCATATTGTATCACCACATACATACCCTTCCAAGCTCCACAAATAAGCCTATGATTAGGATACACTGTGACTTTGATTTCACTTGATCTATCACTTTCGTCGTGCCTACTACCACCAAGGTGTGTGCAGCTCGCAATTTAGCAAGGAGGCATAAAAACTTTAGTGGTAAGAGAAGGTGAGGTTGAGTGATTTCCACAAAGCCACATAACTTGAATTAGCTCTTTGCCCACTAACCATGGCAGGTGGAGAAGGAGAGCAACCGAGCTATGTCATACAAGAGCAACTGCAGAAGCTAGTGCAAGATTTCAATGCACAACTCAATGAGAACATGTCTACTATCCAATCAAACATGGTTGCTGAAGTTGTAAAGGCATTAAAGGCACAAGGTACTGCGGGTGCTCATGAAGAAGAACTAGATGAGACCGATGAGGAATATGCAGCCCAGTTGCAGCGGGAAGAGCAAGAAAGAAAGAATTCCCATAAGCTAGGGCGTGGAGGAGGAAGAGGTGGTGCTGTCTTTGGTCAAGGAAGAGGTCATGGGCGTGCAGGTGGTGCTTTCCATGACAATGAAAATGAAGGCACATTTATGTTGCACCGCAATGATAATTTCCAACGCTGTCCTCGCAATGGATATGATCAGCCCAATGAAGAGAAGTTTGGAAAACTGAAATTCAGCATGCCAAAATTTGAAGGTACATTTGATCCAGATGCATATCTTACATGGGAGTTGAAAGTTGAGAAGATAGCACAATTATTTAGAGGAAAAGAAAGTGCATATGGCTGCACTTGACTTTGATGGATATGCTCTCATTTGGTGGGAACAAATTCAGAATCAAAGAGAGGAGAATGGTGAATTTTTAATGTCAATATGGGCTGAAATGAAGAGGGAAATGAGAGCACGTTTTGTTCCAAAGCATTATAAACGTGACCTCTTTGACAAGCTGCAGAATTTGAAGCAAGAAAGTAAGTCCGTGGAAGAATATTACAAGGAAATTGAGCAAGCTATGATTAGAGCTCGAGTGCATGAGGATGAAGAACAATCCATGGCACATTTCCTCTCCGGTCTGAACAAGCCAATAAAGAGAGTTGTGGAATTTAAAACCTACCACAATGTAGTGGAGCTAGTGCACATTGCCCAAAAGGCTGAGAGGCAATTGAATGATGATGTTAAGTTAACCAAACAATCAAGTTTCAGCTCAAGAGCAGCAACAAATGCTCCAAAAATAGGAAGGTTTGCTTTGGGACGAGGCATATTTTCATCCGGTTCAAGCTCCAACAATAATTCTCGTCCCACTGTTGCTGAAAAGTCAAATGCATCCCCAAACATCGAGAAATCTGCTAGGCCGACATCATCAATGGCCAATGATCTAGAGGGTTCCAGCTCCAACAGTAGTGGAATTCAATGTTTTAAGTGCTTGGGCCGAGAGCATGTCATGAAGGAATGTCCAAACAATGGAGTTGTGATTGTTACAGAAGGGGGAGAATACGATTCAGCTAGTGAAGATGAGCGTGAACTACTTGCTGAAAATGAAAAGTGTGATGATACACAAGAAGTTGGTGATGATGGCTAAAAGAATTACACTTTTGAGGCCGGTAATACCATTGTTGTCACCAAGACATTAAATGTCCAGATCAAAGATGAAGAACATGCACAAAGATTCAACCTGTTTTAGACCCAAGCTAAGGTAAACAACAAATTGGTCAAGCTAATAATTGATGGTGGTAGCTGCCATAACCTTACTAGAATAGAAATGTGTGAGAAATTAGGATTGACCATGATAAAGCATCCTCATCCTTATCATGTGCAATGGTTCAGTGATTGTGGAGATGTCAAGGTGCAACATATGGTGAGAGTTACTTTCAGCATACATGATTACACCGACACCGTTGAGTGTGATGTTGTGCCCATGACGGTATATCACTAGCTGCTTGGAAGGCCATGGCAATTTGATAGGCGTGCTGTAAATGATGGTTCTGCAAACACATTTGCTTTCAAGTGGCAACGGAAAGGTGTCAAGCTGCTGCCCATGACTCCTACTCAAATCATAGCAGCCAACATGCAAAAGAAAATGAGTGAGAGTGAGCGAGAAAAGAAAAACTCTAGTGCTGTCCACAAATCGGTGAGTGAGTGCCACAAGCTAAATTTGAGTGGTAAAACTAGAGAGCTTGAGGGAAAAGGGAGGGTCATGATAGCCACCAAATCTGAAATGAGAGAAATAATAGACAACCCCCATATGATGCATTTTGTGCTACTGTACAAAGATGCAATTTTTGCTACTAACGACATGACCCCTCTTCCTAGTGTTGTCTCTGATGTGTTACATGCATTTAAAGATGTATTTCCGGAGGAGGTACCTGCTAGCCTACCTCCGCTCCGTGGGATAGAACATCAAATTGATCTCACTCCGGGATCTTCACTTCCAAATCGGCCACCGTATCGCACCAATCCGGAAGAGACCAAGCAAATTTAGTGACAAGTGCAAGAACTACTTGACAAAGGGTATGTGCATGAAAGTCTTAGCCCTTGTGCTGTCCCTGTTATTCTTGTTCCAAAGAAAGATGGTACTTGGAGAATGTGTGTTGATTGTAGGGCTATTAACAACATCACTATCCGTTATCGTCATCCTATTCCTAGGCTTTATAACATGCTTGATGAACTTAGTGGTGCTGTTATTTTCTCTAAAGTTGACCTACGTAGTGGGTACCATCAGATTAGAATGAAGCAAGGAGATGAATGGAAAACAACCTTTAAAACAAAAATTGGGTTGTATGAGTGGTTAGTGATGCCTTTTGGCTTAACTAATGCACCCAACACTTTCATGCACTTAATGAATCATGTCTTGAGGGCTTTCATTGGAAAATTTGTGGTTGTTTATTCTGATGACATATTGATATACAACTGCACCATGGAAGAACATGTTGAACACAAAAAAATGGTGCTGGAGTTGCTTAGAACTGAAAAATTGTATGCTAATGTAGAAAAGTGCACCTTTGCACCGAAAAGGTTGTGTTTTTGGGCTTTGTTGTTTCAGGTCAGGGAGTAGAGATGGATGAGTCGAAGGTTGATGCTATCAAAAATTGGCCTACCCCTATCAATGTGAGCCAAGTGAGAAGTTTCCATGGTCTTGCCGGTTTCTATCGACGCTTTGTGAAGAATTTCAGCACCATTGCAACCCCGTTGAATGAGCTAACCAAGAAGGGTGTTGAATTTGTGTGGGGTAAGTCACCAAAAGCTGCTTTCCAAGAGTTAAAGAATTGTTTAACTTCTGCCCCATTGCTTATTTTGCCTGATTTTAATAAATCTTTTGAGATAGAATGTGCTGCTAGTGCGATAGGCATAGGAGGTGTGTTGATGCAAGAAGGAAAACCCATAGCGTACTTTAGTGAGAAACTTGGTGGTGCTCAACTGAATTATCATGTTTATGATAAGGAATTGTATGCCTTAGTTCGTGTGCTTGAAACTTGGCAACATTATCTTTGGCCTAAGGAATTTATCATCCATTCTGATCATGATGCATTAAAATACTTGAACTGCCAAGCAAAACTGAACCGTAGGCATGCCAAGTGGGTTGAGTTCATTGAGTCTTTTCCCTATATTGTCAAATACAATAAAGGGAAAGAAAATGTTGTTGCTGATGCCTTGTCTAGGAAGTGTGTTTTGCGAAATCATTTAGAGGTCAAGGTTCCAGGGATAGAGAGCATGAAAGAATTATATGCAGCCAACCATGATTTTGCAGAGCCATACATGAAGTGTCAAGAAGGCAGATGATGGGACAAGTACCATGTGCATGATGGTTTCTTGTTTCGAGCTAACAAGTTGTGTGTTCCAGAGTCGTCCATTCGTTTGCTCTTATTGCAGGAATCACACATGGGAGGATTGATGGGTCACTTTGGGAGAGAAAATACCTACTTGCTGCTGAGTGACCACTTCTATTGGCCGAAGATGAGACGTGATGTGGAGAGGTTGGTGCAGTGATGTACCACTTGTCACAAGGCCAAATCAAAACTAAACCCCCACGGTTTGTACACCCCACTTCCTATCCCAAATGCACCTTGGGAAGATATTAGCATGGATTTTGTTTTGGGGCTACCAAGAACTAAGAAGGGGAGGGATTCAGTTTTTGTTGTTGTGGATAGGTTCTCTAAAATGGCACATTTTATTCCCTACTATAAGAGCGACGATGCGTTGCATGTAGCTGACTTGTTTTTCAGGGAAATTGTTAGACTACATGGCGTGCCAAAGACTATTGTTTCAGACCGTGATGTGAAGTTCATGAGCTACTTTTGGAAGACTTTGTGGGCCAAGCTTGGGACAAAGTTCTTGTTTTTAACAACTTGTCACCCACAAACTGATGTACAAACGGAGGTGGTTAATCGCACCCTTTCCATGCTGCTGGGAACAATGATTAAGAAGAACATGAAGGAGTGGGAAGATTGCCTACCACAAGTTGAATTTGCATACAATAGGGCAGTCCACTCAACAACGCAAATATGTCCATTCGAGGTTGTGTATGGTTTCAAACCAATCACACCCCTTGACTTGCTGCCCCTACCACTTCAAGAGCGTGCAAATATGGAAGCCTCTCAGAGGGCTGATTATGTGAACAAAATACACTTGAAGACCAAGCAAGAGATTGAGAAGAAGTCGAAGTACTATGCTGCCAAAGCAAACAAGAACCGCAGGAAGGTGATCTTTGAGCCCGAAGACTTAGTATGGGTTCACCTTCGGAAGGACAGATTTACTGAAAAGCGAAAGTCCAAGCTGCTGCACAGAGGAGATGGTCCATTCAAAGTCATTGCAAGAATAAATGACAATGCCTACAAAATTGAGCTTCCGGGAGATTAATATGCAGCAAGCAACACTTTTAACGTTGCCTGATTTGACTCCGTTCCATGGTCATGAACAATTAGAGTCGAGGTTGACTCTTTAGGAAGAAGGGGAGGATGATAAGGACCTCTCTCATAATGAACAAGATCATCAAGGACACCACTACACCTACGAGCAGCCATTGTCTCGGGCAAGAGCACAACAACTTCAACATGAGGTGAACTCATTCCTTACTGATTATGAACATGCAACCCCTAAGAATTATTTACTACCTAATAGTGGCAGGTTACTTGTTCTTAGGTTTGAAGATTATGCAAGGTATGAGTTGGCCCCTCAGCACACAAAGAAAAGCAACTAGAAGGGGGTTTGTTGCTGTTCCAGATTCAGACTTCAAGATTCATGGTTCATACTGTGTCAATCCACGAAGATTCACCATGTGTATCTTACACCATTGGAAGCGTCTCGAAGTCTACTTTCCAACGTAACAGACGGATCATGATTTGGAGCTTTGTAGCAAACACTATGGTAAATTTACTGAAGACTGTTCTGAGTGTTCAGGTCGGACTGGTCCGAACTGGTTCCTCCTGGTCCGAACTGGTTGGTTCGGATTTTGTTCTAGAAACTCGTCATTTCGCATTGGGCCTTTGTGGAAGGCTCCAGCCCAACTAGGAGGGATGTTCCTAATATAGGTAGCACTTGTATGCCTGGTGGAAACCCAAACCACGAATTGAACTCAGAAAAATAGAGAAGCCAAGTACTCTTATCCTTAGGGTTGTGCCATTGCTGCCCCCTTGAGGATTGGGAGTTTTCTCTACCATTTGTTCTTGTGTTTCCTTGTGATTTGCGAGAGCATCGCCTCTACCTCTGCGTGGTTCAGGTAAGGCATCGACCAAATCATGTGGTTGGGTGAAATCATTTGTCACAGGTGACTGTTCGAGCAGCTGTTGGTGCCATCGGTTCGTCAGGTTGCACGGGTCAAGTTATCCCCCACGATCCGACACGAGAAGGTCGGGCAAGCCCCCGCATAAGTTTCCAGTAGTGATATATACACACACGTGTTAGTAGAACTTCAATATTGGAACTCTAATGTCAATAGGTACTGGATCACCCTAGTTCAAAAGGAATCCAGAGGAACAACTTCCCAACTTCTCCCTCCTAGTCCCGTGTGCCACGCCCGGGACTAAAGGGGGTTCTAGCCCGGGACTAAAGGGGATTCTGTACTAGTGATAGGATTTTTTAGACAGAATTAGAGTGAATTAAAAAGACACATGCACCTATAGTTTGTTGAGTTTACATGTGGAAGATGGACGACATTTGTTTCCATTAACCATGCATCAATGCATGCATGAAATTAGCACGCCACATTATATGCGTGGACATGATTTGGATGACGAAACATCATTATATTCTTTTCTAGATAGCAGGAGTAAGTTATACAGAATTTGGGTGGTGTACGTACATTTGAGAGAATACACAGCTAGCATTACCACAGTAGTTGAACTGCATTCATTTTTTCTCTAGAGATATCAATGACAACTGAAAATGACGGATTTAATTTCAGCTGGTTACAGTTTGGTTAGCAGAGGAAAAATGAGTTCTGGCTACAATAAATTCCGTACGCACGATTGAAATTTTGGTAACCTTTATGTTTATCACAATTATTTTCTACATCCTCTTTGTTTTTCAGATGTATGATAACTCGACTCCTCGCACTAAGCACTTTCTCTTGCTGGTTTCATAAACAGGAAAATAAGTGCATCCATTTACCTTAGCTTTGAAGTCACGAGGGAAGTATTTTCACCGCACTTCCCTTTGTCGACACAAGCTTTATTAGTGGAGAATCCATTTTCCACAGTAGAATTGATATACTATAAAAATTTGGAAGGCCAAACATCAACTTTTACACGCTATATAATAAGTAGCCCGTCACTTGTTTGCTAAACAGATACAAGTACTTAGCTCATCAGATCTCGGTGAGTATCTATACATGCATTTAGAAGTGTTTCTTTTCTACTTTGAGGGTAATATTTATCTTATCAGTACTAATTACCTTGTATCTTCCATAAATTGAAGTCACGACAATGAAGATGGGGGTATTCATCGTTGTTGTCCTGATTTTGTTCAACTTGTGCGCCTGCATGCCAAGGGACATGGCCGAAGATGCATCTTACAGTACTACTGTGCCACACAGGGAAATTCGCAAACTGATTGCTGGAACTGACGGAAGGAATGGTCCTCCCAGCAATGATCACCAGTGCCCACTTGGGACCTACCCTAATTGTCAGGGCATGTCTCAAAACAATGAGGAAGCAGCTCAAGATGTTCGTGGAAATTGAGGCTCTGTCTCTCTGCCGGTCACAGAGCAAGAAGATTCACGAAAACATAGCCCCTAATTTCTAGTTTTTCATCCTACTTGCCATCTCCAAGCCTGCTGTATTGCCATGCTAAAGAGGACTAGCCTTTTTATGCTTAACTAGTAAGTATTATTTCAATGTGATGTTTTACATAGATATCTATAGATGAAGCATTATACTTACACACAAGCTCACGAATTTGTATATGTGTTGTCGCATAGTCAAGTTCAATAATTGTATACAAATATGCTGTCCCAGTTTTACCATGTACATATAATTGATTTGATTGGTATTTAGAAGTGGCGTATCATGAGTTCATGACCACTTACATGTGCATAGAAAGTGAGGCGTGTCATGTCAAGAAAGACTATATTAGCAAAAAAAAGTCAAGAAGACTAGTACCATTTGGTTTTCTATATCTAATATTTTTTTCTTTGCTACGTTTTACCATCATATATTTTCCTTACATGCTCCCAATCTACTGTCACACCCGGTTATATAAAAAAACTAGATTCAAATTTTATATGTGTCAGGATCAAGTTTACACATATATGCTAGACAGTAGATTGTCGAGTTCAAGTGAATATACATAACCATGTGTCGATGATTATCTACCGAGTACCTGCCTAGAGTACCTCAGCAGTAGAGAATTGACGAGGTCTCGCACAATTCCTAGAAACGATGGTGTACACGAGACAAAGATTAAGACAGGTTTGGGCCATAATGTGTTTAATACCCTACGTCATGTATGATGTATTGTCTTGCGTATGAGTTGTGTTGTTTTAGAGGGGTCCCTTCTCCGTCTTATATGTAAAGGGAGCAGAGTTATAAGTTGGTTACATGATCATAGTCGGGTACAACAAAGAGAAGTACATAATGATACTTATGAAGTCTCCTATGTGTACACGACTAGTTCTCCTAAACTACTAAGACGTCTTGCATCGTAGTAATCCTTTTCGAAGTGGTCACTTTGGTTTCTCACACATTGACTCTCTGGGGCTACGCATGCAAGCTTGAGGGCACGGACTTGGAAGATTGGTGAATAGCAATGGCGGCTGCAGTAGCAGATGTGAAAATATTAAGTTTTTTACAAGAGAATTTATAACCTTTATAACCTACGGTTGGGGTTATCTTATCTGATGAGGACATGACATCCATGCATATGACCATGATTGTAGGATGGCCTGGAGATGGAGGAGCCTAGCAAGGATATCCAAACCAAGTAGGAGGCCCGAAGCTTATCTGGTTCGAGACCCCAACGTGGAGGCCCAAAACACCACTTTGGAGTCAGTTTTGGATCGTCACCCAGTCGCATATAGGCGCAGTTTTGGATGTTCTACATATGCTTAGAGAGCTAAGGAGTTAAGCTTTCCAAGAGACTAGTCCCATATCAAAATTCCTTCAGAGCCAACGGTAATCACGAAAACAATATGACGTCCATAATCTATCAGGGTGTTGTGCCATCGTCTTTTGGGCCATTGGATCATGTATTGTTTTAGAGCCCATTAGGTGGGCGCTGCCTCCAACCCTAGCACACACCTTTAGGCTATATAAACTCAGTAGCCGCCGCGCTTGAGACTTGTGTTTTGCTTAGATCAATTCTGTCAAAAACAGTGTCGTCGTTCATCGGTTTGGGAGACCCCAACTCGTGTGCTTCATATTACCTGCAATATTTAGATTACATTCTACCTTGTTCTTGCTTGTGTCCTTCGATTTGCTTGTAGGAATTAGCCTTCTTTGTGGGGTCAACCGTGCATCACCGATTGATAACCTAAGGAGATGTGGTGCTGCAATTGCTGGTTTCGGAACGTGTTGTTCAGAAGCTGGATCGAATTGTGTCCTGACTCGACCAAATCGAGAGTTATCAGAACCTTTCAAAAGATCGGGAGCCCTAGTTCACATCATTATCTGCATGATAAACTTCAAGGCGCAAGTTATCCCGTAACTTGGGCAGGTTTTTAGGGATTTTTAACCTATTGTAACCACCAGTTACGAGAATTTTGGGAGAAACAAGATATAGAAGATCCCTGGATGGATATTTCATATTCTTAAGATCAAAATCATTTGACTTAAGAATCGGGGGCTACTGATGCATATTCGGGGATTTATCTTTTCTAAAATTTGAGGCTAGAATCAATTGGAGGCCTTCGACTGATTTAAAAAAATCACTCGAACCTCGGGCGCTACACCCAATGGGTGCACCTAGTCGATGCACACCATTAACTACTCTATAAATATTACCAGGCAACATTTTGAATCTCTGACTACTTTGCAAAGTGGTCGAAGGCTCATGGGCTACACCCATTGTGTACATCAAAGATACACTCTAATGGAAAAATACTCGACAGGGAAAAGAGAGTGTCTTGTGCTTCACTTCAACTACTCGAATATAAAAGATGGTGTTTTTGTTGAAGTATTAGCAGATTCAAGATTTGAAGAGAATGCGCAAGATGCTCGGGGTCTTGTGGGACCATGATTCCTAGGGTCACTCATGAATGGGATTGGTTTACTCTATAATGAAAAATCCTGTCCAAGTACTCTAGAAGTAGTCGATTATGGTGCAGGATGGCGTAGTAGACTCAGAGAACTAGTCGTGTACTAATAGGAGACTACCAATTACAATATTGTAGTAGTTGTTGTAAATGACTAGGATCATGTAACCTACTTGTAACTCTGCTACCTAGAAATATAAGGTGGAGCAGGGACCCCCTCAAAACAACACAACTCATATGAAAGACAATACATCATACATGACGTAGGGTATTACGCACATCGCGGCCCAGACATGTCTAAATCGTTGCCTCATGGGCACCATCGTTCCTGAGAACTCAGCAAGACGCTCAACATCTTTCTTCTCTGAGGTATCCTAGGTAGGTACTTGGTCGTTAAACACTGACACTAGGATAGCATGATAAGAAGTCTCAATGTCTGCGAGTTCGAACTTTATGTACTCTGTTTTGAATTTTTGTTCAGATCTGAAGGTGACGGGTAGCGTGACTTGTCCTAGAGGTATGGATGGATTGCCAGGAACAATACTATAGAACGAGGAATTTGTGGGCTATAAGCAGTTGGTTATGTCCAACCTTGTCTCCTTGAATGTTTTCAGGAAGATGATGTTGAGCCCGCTTCCACCATCAATAGGTACTCTAGTCAGTCTGGCTTCCGCCACAACTGGATCCTAGACTAGTGGGTATCGACCGAGGTTGGTGAAGTTGGTCCATTGATCAGTTATGGAGAACGTAATAGGAACTTCTGACCAGTCAAGGTAAGTTGGGGTGGCTAGTTGGATAGCCATGATGTACCAAAGATTCACTTTCTTGGTTCTCTTGGAATACTTGAGTGGTTCTCCACTGAACATGACAACAATGAAGTTGTTAATGGTGGGGAAGCCATTGTTGTTGTTGTCTTCATCATTGTTGTCTTTATCCTTCAGAGTACTCTCTATCTTTGATTAGCTTGCTGAAATGACACCTAAAATGGAGGCAATCATTCATAGAGTGTTTGTTGTTGGGATGATAAGGTCATTGGCCCTTCATTAGATCTTCAATTGTACGGCTTTGACGCTGGGGATGATTGACATGTGCAGCTATATTATCTGGTTTGTATTTCTTGTTGTCTCATTGAAAATCACCACAATTGACAGGTCTATCGTTGTGTCAGTTATTGTTGTCGCACTAGTTGTTGTTGGGGCCATGATTTCTCTTGAAACATTCCGGCTCGTGGTCATTGATGAGGACATGGCATCCATGCATATGGCCATGCTTGTAGGATGTCATGGAGTTGGAGGATACTAGCAAGGGTGTCCAAGCCAAGAAGGAGGCGCGAAGCTTATCCACTTCAGAGTCCAGGAGCACCACGCACTAAAATCGTTTCCCAGGTCGCATACGGGCTCGATTTTTAACGTTCTACATATGCATCAGAAGCTAAGGAGATAAGCCTTCCAATGGCACTGTTTCCATATCAAAATTCCTTCCGAGTCAACAGGAATTCCAAAAACAATATGACATCCAGAATCTGTCATGGTGTTGCGCCATCATATTTTGGGCTATTGGGCCATGTACTCTGTGAGCCCATAAGGGGGCGCCCCCAACCCTAAGCTCATTCCTAGGCTATTAAACTCAGTAGTCGCCATCGTTTAGATGGGGGGTTTTGCTTAGATCAATTCTATCAAGGACAGTGTCATCGTTCATTGGTTTGTGAGACTTCAACTTTGTGAGCTTAATCATTCATCTGCAATTGTGTTGCATTCTTCCTTGTTCTTGCTTGTGTTCTTCGATTCATAGGCAATGGTTAGCCTTCTTAGCGAGGTCAACCATGCAACATTGGTTGATAACATGAGGAGACATGGTGCTGCGATTGTGGGGTTCAGAACGTGTTATTCGGAAGCAGGATTGAATTGTGTTGCGACTCCATCAAATCGAAAGTTATCAGAACCTTTTCGAAGATCAGGAAACCTAGTTCACATCAAGTGGTTTCAGAGCTGGGTCTTCGTTTAAGGAGGTGGGAATGATGAGGACATCCTTGGGCATAATTTGGCCAGGCGCACAATAGTGTAGGCGGCAGCCGTGCATGCGGTTTGGACCGGCGCACAACAGTATAGGCGGCAGTCGTGGCCCAGCGGGAGCGCAATTTGGCTAGGCGCACAACCATGTAGGTGGCAGTCGTGTAGGCGATTTGGCCAGGCGCACATCAGTGTAGGCAACAGTCGTGCATGATCAAATGATGCATCTGACCCAAGAGTGGGATTGGCCGAGGCCGAACAGATTAAGGTTGTCCGGCCCCCAACAGTTCTTAGGCACGCCCACTCAAGGAAAGGCTCAATCTCCCTAAAAGACTAGTCTCATAGGGGAAGGATGGCTCTATCTTTTAAGGTGGCTTCCTTCTCCTCCGCTAAGCAAGGTGGGATAATTCAGACATCTACACTATTGTGCACCTAGCCAAACCGCTTGCACTGCTGCCGCCTACACTGTTGTGCGCCTGGCCAAACTGTGCTCCCGCTGGGCCACGACTGCCGCCTACACTGTTGTGCTTCTGGCCAAACCGCATGCATGGCTGCTGCCTACACAGTTGTGTGCCTGGCCAAATCGTGCCCAATGATGTCCTCATCATTCCCATCCGCTTAAACAAAGGCCCAACTTTAATACCAAATGATGCATCCAGCCCATGCGTGGGGTTGGCCGAGGTCCAACAAATTAAGATTACCCGGCCCCCAATAGTTCTTAGACACACCCACTCAAGGAAAGACCCAATCTCCCTAAAAGACTAGTCTGATAGGGGAAGGGTCGCTCTCCCTTTTAAGGTGGCTTCCTCCTCCTCCACTAAGCAAGGTGGGATAATTCGGACGTGCACGACTGCCGCCTAAACTATTGTGCACATGGCCAAAACTGCCTGCATGGCTCTCGCCTATATTGTTGTGCGCCTGGCCAAATCATGCTCCCACTGGGCCACTACTGCACCTACACTATTGTGCGCCTGGCCGAACCGCATGCACAGCTGCCGCCTACACTGTTGTGCGCCTAGTGGACGTCTCCTCCTTAAACCACCCTACGACTGCCGCCTACACTATCATGCCCAAGGATGTCCTCATCTGTCATCCTGGTCGGCCCACTCATAAACCACCCTACGTAGTGAGGCAACACCTAGTGGACTTCTCCTCCTTAATTCACGATGCATCTCATGGGTGTAGAGCCCATTTTGGAAGCAGTCGATCACTTTGCGTTCAGAGATGTCAACGATAGTTGCCCTTTTATCGAATAAGTGTTGGACATATTCTCGAAGAGTTTCGCCCTTTTCTTTGTTTGCCTGCCGCCAACTTGTAGGGATTTCCTGGCCGGGCCCAGGTCCCTTGGAAGTTGTCGGTGAATTTCTGGGTGAGTTGCTCCCAAGAGTCGATAGATCCTGGGCGTAAGCCTTTGAGCCATGTGAGAGGCATTGTATCTAGCATGATTGGGAAGTAGCTGACTCTGGTGTCATTGTTGCCTCTAACCATCTGGATCGCAGTATAGTGGATTCTCACCCATTGCTCTGAGTCCTGTTTGCCTGTAGAATTTTCGATGCCAGTCGACTTGGACGACTTCTTTGGCCATGTAGTACACTTGATTCTACTTGAGAATGTTGGGAAACCGTCATACTTGTCAGGCTGGCAGTCCCTATACGACTGGTCATGATGGTAATCATGCGTCCTGGAGTGTTTAGGGCAGGTCGTAATTACGTTCATATTCTTGACGCCTGTGTTGTTCTGATTCCATGCGATTGCATGTACTGGCATTGATCACCGAGCGAGCGCATCACGATTGTTGTTCAGTTGGCGGCAAAGGTCAACGTTTTTGCCATGTCCTTTGTTGTGTGCACCTGCTAGGGCACCAGCGTCTTGTCCTCCCTCATTGCAGACCGCTGGAAGCCAGGGCCTGCTGAGCGTTGATCACTCAAGAACGCACCACCGTTCTGTTGGTGGCAACAAGTGGCAGACGGCTGGAGAGCCAGGGCCTGCTGAGCGTTCTCGATTAGAGCGATAGCCTGCTGGATGCTCGGTGTCATTGGTAAACTTCGGATGACCTCCGTGGCGGCGGTCAAGTTAAGTGGGGCATCCCAGAGCACAGGTTCATTGCCTGCCCGGGTCAAGTCGTTGTTGAGGTTGCGGGTAACTTATGAATGGAGTGATGCCCTGACACCGTGTGTTTCTTTCTCGCCTCGCGGTTCTTTGTTCTGGAGTTATGTTTCCCAGTATTGTACCCTATCGCTATGTTTGGTTGACAAAATTGATTTTGTTTGGTTTTATGCAGGGTTTGATTGCCAGAAGTTATACTTAAGGACCATCAACAACTCCCCCACACATAGCCTTTTCTTGTCCTCAAGTGAACATAACTAAGGTGGTACATAACATCTTTTGGTATGATGCAAGCATATAAGCAATTGCAAGCCATACCTGTACACGTGGACTTTGAGGTGTCTATCATATCGCCTTGGGCGACTGAAGAATGGAATGCTGTGTTACGTTGAACTGCTTCAATTAACTTGCCGTGTCCAAATGATGATGATCGAGACTATATATTGTTGTTCTGAATGTCTAGTACATACACATGGATATTTCATTGAATTTGCATTTATTGTGTGCGCAATTCGTTCATAACAATATACTCATGGATCTGATGGACAAAGCTGACGATCAAATGCAAATTATAATCACCAATTATTTTTTTAGGTGCCTCAAAGTATTCTAACCTGTGCTAAATAACACCGGTCGGTAGTTATAAATTAACCAAACGTGGTGGCCCAATTAAACACCAATAGAAGTAAGAGGCTTAAAAACACTAGTAGGATTAGTTACTCAAACTTATCAAATGTAATAAAAACGATTAAAAGGTCATATTAATGTCAGTTTTGACACCGGCACGATTAATAGGCCCTCATTTGTATGGGCACTAGCATCTACATAGAATGGTCCGCGTTGCTTG
This sequence comes from Echinochloa phyllopogon, assembly GCA_033239725.1. Taxonomy (NCBI): domain Eukaryota; kingdom Viridiplantae; phylum Streptophyta; class Magnoliopsida; order Poales; family Poaceae; genus Echinochloa; species Echinochloa phyllopogon. The sequence goes on along the minus strand of BTCW01000016.1, from coordinate 7,252,372 downwards.
TTGTCATCATCACCTTGCAGAGACGCCAGTAACCTAACAAGAAGTTGCACTTTATAGGTAACCAAATGGCGATACAGAGACATATTCCATCAGATCATATGTCATTTCTGCAATTGATTGAGCCAAATAATTCTCTCACCCACTTATTATTGTTTATCACGCACAATCTACCAGTTGTATTTACACTACATACATGATGATAAGTAATCCCACCAGGTGTTGGTAATAATACTTGCCTATAAATATAACATCTGGGCCACATGAAAAAATGTCTAACAGAGAGTAAAACAAGGACAGAAGAAGATATTTCAGAGTTCATATCAGTAATACTTCGCCCATGAACAAAAGGATATTAGATACCGCATCATTTTGTTTGTATCCAATTCCCATATGCTAATTTTCATTATTTATCTTGAAGGTGAAAATCAACACTTCTGAAGAATGAAGGGAAGAATAATATGGTATATATGTCTTCCTCTGCATGCTTTTGATGACTACAACTGGTGCAGCTCTGACGAGGAAGCTGCCTGGAAATGGTGAACAGCAGGCAGGCCAAGTGCAGGAGGAGAAACTAGCAATTCATGTCGACGGAAGGCCCTCTACTGGCTATGGTGACCATGTTTGCCCCAGAAGCATGTTTCCTAGCTGCTCAAAGAGATTGGATCAGCCATCATCAAACAATCTTGGATGAATGGAAACTTGTTCGGGTAATATTGTAGTGGTGGATCCGATCCAGAAATAAGGCCATGTGTGAGGTTCGGTTTACATATGGATCACCCACGCTAATCATAACCACTGTACGTTTTCTTAAATAAACATCTATATTTCCACTTTTGCATGTGTAGTGCAACTTAATGAGATATGTGTCATTGTATGCATGTATGTGTCATTGTATGTACGTAAAAATTCTCCATTGCATGTGTCATTCTATTTAATATAATCTCATTCAGAATAAATTCCTGGCCATAAGTTATGATGTGTGTATCTTTGTAGCCGACAGTAGATTTTTGTTATATTCCAGATAACCTTGAACCACCTGCGTTGTGTGGGTGTGGCTATAGGATGCACCATGCATCACATGTGTGCGGTCCAGATTGTAGTTTGTCATGTCGGTATCTTGTATTACACAACAGCTGCTAGTCGAAAAGCCCGGATGGCTGGTCGACCAACAACGGTGGGGTAGGCCAACCCAAAGTGTTGAGGTCACAGCCCTTGGATCCACAGCCATTATGTTGTGGACGTCCAAGATTGCTCCTCCACGTTGGTTTGGTGGTAAAATTTGATCTTATCCTTGGCTTGGGTCAGCCGTTCAATACATTTGAGCTTCCCTCGGATGCAACAAACTTCAGTCCAACACTTCATATGAGTCTATTTGTGTTTGTTTGTGTTGATGAGAAAATATGTGGTGCCTAATACTCGAGCACTCCTTACAACGCCTCGGCAAAAATTAGAACTGCCGCTTTTTTAAACCGGAACTTATGGTTTTCATCAGGATCGGAATCGGGCAAAGACCCAATGAATGCTTGACTGGGACGGACCCCTTCAGGGCATATGCACGCTGGTGTGCCCTAAGCTTGTCAGGGCAGCTAGGGCGCCCCCTCGTGCAATAGAGACCAGAGAAGAATAGCACATGGGGTTGGAAAAGATTTTATGGCAAAGGAAAAGGTAAAAAGATAAATGTATTGTTTCTCTGGATAGATGGAGATGTTTTTTTAGGGAAACTTTACTTTGGTCCTTCTTAAGCCAAAACATCCTTGAATGTGAAGCCTAGACAATGGTTTTGTAATACTTTTTAACAATCCTCCACCTGCCCCTAGATAGGTTCTTCTTTAGACCTAGGGTCTTGTAAACTGTACAAATTGTTCCCTTATTTATATAAATATAAGTAGGGGCCTCCCCTGCTGTTAGGTCAAAAAAAAAAGATAAATGTATTCGACACATTCAATTGGGTTAACCCTCAATCAGCCGCGGTCCTGCATATTTATAAGGTGGGAAGGTCTCGCCACGTAGAGTGTCCAAATAAATCATGAAATACACTTAAGATTTATCAAAATCTGATTTATTGAGTAAAAACCAGAACGTCCTGTTTCCAAAACCGGAAGTTCCGGTTTTCTCCGGTGTAGCTTCCTAAAGTGACCATAAACTTCTCATCCAAATTCCAAATTGGAGGATCTACATATGTATTTTGATTGTCTCGGGCTACATAATGGTGAAGTCCAATTTATAATTGGAGACTTTGTAAAAACAAGATGTTCTGGTTTTAGAAACCCTCGTTCCAGTCTGCATAGTCATCGCAATTTTGTTCATCAGTTGTTTGCATATTGCATGAACATAGGAGCCAGGTTTGCAGATCCAACTTCTTCTAGGTTTCTGACCAAAGTTTGTAGATGTTGTCACCCCATTTGTGGGGGCCCGTTGATGAGAAAAATTTTGGCTACCCTAAGGCATGGTCTTGAAGACAAAGATGCCAATAACGAGATCGGTACGGTGTGGCCAAGCACTCTATAGTCAATAATGAGATTGATTGATGATCGTGAGATTGTGGCTATGAGTTGGGGGCTTGGTACATATAAATAGTGTTGGTCAATGATGAGGATGGTGACTTTGGTGAGTGTTGGATCCAATCTATTCTTGTAGGGTTCAATGTTGATGTTGTTACTGAGATTGTTGTGTGCACCTTCCACAGCCATGTCGATTATTATATAAGGAGAAAGGTTCCATGAATTGTAATTTGTATCTACTAGGGTCCTCTGCAACCAAGATGAACACAAACCGATAGAGGACCCTAACATATGTCTACTTCAAAATGCACAGGTTTATACATGTTTGGATCTCTTGAGTGGAGAGTAATACCCTAAGTTATGTTCTGTGGATTGTATTGCTCTGTGAAGCACCTATGCCCATTGACATACAAATTACAGATGTTGGTGATATATCACACATAAGTGGGTATTTGTTGTGACTAACTTTATTTTGTAGGATCAAACCATTGTAAGTCACTCAAATATGTTTGAAATACATAGGCAAGAAAATGATAATGAATAGAGCTCCTCCAATGATTTCAAGACATAAATTGTTCATTGTGTTAAGATTAAGGACTTGTCTAGGTGCAAGTGTCATAAGTAGATGAAGGACACTTGATTTATGTATAGGACCCTGAGTCTATAGTTTTTGACTGTACTATAAAGAGGGGCATATGACTTAGTAGCTTGACCATGCAAACTTGTTTAGGTTGATGCACACACAAGTCAAGAAGCACTTCTGAAAGATAAAAGAAGTCAAGACAAGGCTGCGGAAGCAAGGAAGAATCAAAGGAACCCAAGAGAGATCAAATTGGATAAGTTCCATTGAAAAATGATGCACCCGATAATCCAACAGTGTAAAAAATGAACTATGTGCTTGATATATTGCCAATTCATCCCATCCTCTGAGCACTGCAAACTCAGTAGGACCGGATTATCTGAAGATGCAAAGCTAGTGTCAGACAATGCACCAGATATTATTTAGAGCCGGAATCATTTTGGACCTTTTGGTCCTATCAGCGTGCATCCAATCATCCGACAATGCATCAGATCATGCCATGCTAACCCACAATTGTGAATCCTCTGGCGTTTGTTGGACCGGTGTCATGGATGTTTCTTCCCTTGACCAAGGCGCTTTGGTTGGTAGAAACCATCGCAGGTAGTAAAGGAGCCAGCCGGTTGGCCAAGATCTTTGTTACCAATTTAGCGAAACTGTGGTCAAGACTTATAGGTCGGTAGTCCTTCATTGATAGCGCATCTAACTTATTAGGGAGCAGTGTAATGAAGGTCGTATTGAGAAGCCTTAATCGAAACTACACATGTCCGCGATGGATGGCAAAGAGAGCTGACATGATATCAGCCTTGATGAAGCTCCAACAAGATTTATAGAAACGGCTGGTGAACCCATGGGTCCCCATGATTTATCAAGTGGCATGTCGGTGATAGTTTCCCATACCTCACCCTCCGTGAAAGGCACATAGTAACCATTTTCCTTTCTTTTTTGCAAGGAACACGATACTAGTAGAAAATGGACTTTCCATCTACTATATTAGTCCCAGTTTCGATTGGATCTGGGACTAATGCTCAAAGCTAGGGGGATGGGATGGCCTTTAGTACCAGTTGAAACCACCATTAGTCCCAGGTGGTGGCTCAACCAGGACTAAAAGGGTAACTTTGAGTCCCGGTTGGGGGCTTAACCCGGGACTAAAGGGGTTTGCATGGGTTACTATAAAGGGAAAATATCCAACTTGAAGTCACATGTGCTGTGTAGGTGGGGTGGTTAGGAGCCTGTATGCGAGATAATTCACGTGCACAATATTTTTTTGGACACCACGAACTTTTAGTCTCGGTTGCGGAAACCACCTTTAGTCCGGGACTCACCTTTCTTTGGCATCTTACATGCAGATTGTTTCAGAAATTTTTATTGCTGTAAACATGAATCACCGTTCGTAGCAACAATCCTTATGGATTAACTATTTATAGGGCAATATACAAAAAGACAAAACAATAATAATGCAAAATCAACACAAGCATATCACACAAATACACCTAATGGGAACACTAACACTCAAATACTATGTTAATTTATTACATAAATATACATGTAAGCTCAGTACAAACACCAGGAATAAAAAATTGTATGAAATGAGCTCATGATAACACATCAATTAGTTGTAGGATACACATAAGTTTAAAATATAATAATCTTCCTGGGCATCTCTATTTTAAATACTTTTGCCTGTGATGCGTGTAAGATAGTCTTGTATGCCTTTTGGAATCCTCTTTCTATACGCATTCCCCCTCCACCATAATATGTCTATCAAAAAGTTTTGACGCAGTTCTTTTGTCATCCTATGTATAAGCAGCAAGTATATGTAAATTTGTAATACTATGGCATGTGATTTGAATGGAAAGTACATATCAACATACAAAAATACTTACCATATACTGTGGATCGAGGACATATATTGAAGAATGATGCCTGTTGGAGAATCAGTTGTAAACCCGCATCCTTTAAAAAAATATTTGTTTGTAGCCAATAGGATGACAATTCAAAGAAAGTTACCTAGGAATGTTCTTTGGGATTCCATCTGCAATTAAATGCTTCCACTCGAAAAGATGCTCTTCCCATCTAGGCTGATGTATTCTCATGGCTGATCTATACATTGGAATAATGTCTACCAGTCCTAAAATATATTGTTTCCATGCCTCATCTTTAAAACAATCCCGTATATGTTGGGTGCATACATGTTTTTGGTAGTGCTACTAATTGGTTGTATCCTTCAAAGATGCAATGCATTATGTAAAATGGCATAGACAAAGAAACATGTCCCAGCAGGAGTGAACTTAACATGGTTATTTATATTGTACAAAATCAAACAATGCAAACATATTATTTAAATTTAGGGCCATCAGAGCTTTAATTGGTATCCACGGAGGCAGTACAAATGATTTTGCATGCCATGGAGAGAAGCTCAAAGCTAGAGTCACAGGTGTGGGGGAAGCATGCGTTATTCAAATTTGGAGCTCCGAAATTGTTCTATTTAACCATGAGCTTTTAATTTGAAGTCAGATCTTTCAGCAAGTATTTGCGGTGATACCAGAACCACAGATCACGAGAATCTTTAAGATTAGTACACTGAATAATTCTGTGTGGTTCCCATAGTCAGAAGAAACAAGAATATTGTTTAGTGGTAAAAACAAATGTCACAAAAAACATCATGGAAATGAATTATACTTCTGCTGTCCAGGTTCCAGCCCATGAAAACCAAAGAAAACACGTAAATTAATTCATTCATTGTGTCTATATACTTAACAAGATATCAAAATAGCAGTGCAGCTCATGAATACTCGAGAAAATGTTGAAAACACCACAGTCCTGCAAGCAATACTCTGAAAATTAGGTAATTTACATGAATTGTTTATCCTCCAATATCAAAAGTTACCCTTATAAAACAGACAAAATAATAAGAATACATTAAATTCAATGAATTTGATAATACCAAGATATATTCAAGCCTTTTCATAAATAAATAAATGACAAGCATATAGACCTCTTCTATGTTGTAAGAACCTCCTTGTATACAATCCTCTTTGTGAACGTGCCTGTGTATGGCGCAGGAGTTTTCTTCTCATCTATCTTTGACCTTTTATCCATCTTATCAGCCAGTTTAGTCTTCTTTTCCTCATCATCGTCTCGCTCCACCCTATTAGGAGGCAATGCGAGGACCTTTATGTTCGATATGGCAGTGGCTCTAGATAGAGCAACATAGAGCTGACCCTATGAGAACACTGGTTCGCACAAATACACGCCCTTTGCTTTATTGACAGTCATGGCAAAGCTAAGCCTAACAGGAACTGTTTGCGCTTAAACTGGAATGGGAACATCTCATCATCATAGGGGCATAATGGTATACAAGGCAAGAAAACCCTTTTTCCAGCACGTTGTCCCAGTACGATTTCTACATCGATGGTATTTCATCGGAACCCCCAAACCACCAACATTGTTCCATTGCAAAGCCCATTAGCAGGGTCGATGTTACGAAGTAGTATGATTGGGCAACCGAACTTAAGCTTTAAAACATGTAGGGGTAGCCCGTTGGGGGTTAAAGTGTTAAGGAACTTGGAGGTGCAGTAGTTACACGGATCGTCTATAGGGGCGTCACACCTGTGATACATGGCTTCCCCACCTCAGAATCTATCTATCATCTTCATATTGATCTCATCCACCTAGTCGTTGAGTGTAGACAATATGACTCTTGAGGTGATATAGCTTGTGTATAGCAAGTTCTCATCAAGATGTGGAAAGATGCATTCGATCAATGTATCGAGATCGTGTTATGATGACCCAGTGTATGGCACACAGATCTCATCTGGAAGGCATACATCCCCATCGGCATAAACTTACTCTGTACAACAACCGATCCGCAATTGATAATCCGGAAACGATGGGTCGCTCTTTGCACGCATGTTGCGAACCAGCTTTAGGTGCCGCATCGAATCCCAAAGGTACGACCTCCGAAAGGATGCATCAACAATCGGTGCCCTCGACCCCTTCCGAACAACAGGAAGGACTTGCCTAAAATCTCCGCTAAACAGAATAGTCTTCCCACCGAAGGGCATCTAAGGCCGATCCATAATATCATGTAGGTTGGTGTCTAGCGTTTCCACCACTTCCCTCTTCGTCATAGAAGCCTCATCTAAATTTATGAGAGATGCTTGTCGCAACAGCTTAGCAGTGCCACTCTCCTTGGTAAAGCTACAACAACTGCCTTCCTCGATTGTAAGGAGTATCTTAAAACACGATTGGGCAATTCTCCCACCAGGCATTGTTGATGTCGTGACACTAGATGTAGCTGTTGCACCGCCAGCTTGTCATGACTACAAACATTCGAAAGCAAATCCCTATACAAGAAGGTCTTTCCGGTGCCACCAAGCCCATCCTTAAGAGAACAGTCAACCCTAATTGTTGTTGATGGCAGCCATTATCTCATTATACACAACCCTTTGTTGCTCATTGAGAGACTCTGATAGTGCCACATCATCAGCATTGTGCTCGACACTTGCGTCCTTGAATATCTCCTAATGAATGTTGCTAGCATTATCATACGCTTCATCAATAGCAGGAACTGGAAATGAAGCTATGTCCTTGCCCATTGACTAAAGCATGTTCCAAATATCGATCAAGACCATCTGTTGCATAAGTTCTGGGGACGGGTTGTTGCGATGGTAGTCCTCTAACATTGCCTCCATGTGTTTCTACCATAGTCCAAACACATTGCTCAGCTCACAGAATACTAATATTGTTGCAAAAAGTCATCAGAGCGAAGATGGCATCTGATATTCAGAGGCCTCGGTGAGGCAATCGTCCAACATGTTGTCTTCCTCGATTAGGCCCCTTCTCTCTGTGGCTTCATGGAATATAGGCAGAACTACCCCATCGACAGTCCTCAAATGAGCATATGATGTAGGGCCAGTAACATGGTCATGGAGGACATGGAGAAAGTAACGCTCCTCCTTGGCAGGATTAGCCAAGACGAGCCTACCGACCTGGCCTTCACCCGATGCTTGTACTCTACATTGCCAAGCTTTACCCTCCCTATCGGAATGCCAGGTATGATACTTATGGATGTCACAGCTCGGCTGATTGACAACATGTTTGATTTTCTGTTTATGGTCATATGTTACCATGTGCTGATCTGGTAGATGAAGCTACAGTTGTTGTACAGGCAAAGAGCTTTTGCTCAAGTCAAAGCCATATATCCTTCATAACGCTTCAGGTGGAGTCACCCATCGAGCATCACTAAATTGCTGGATCTCATCAATGTTCCCCTTAACATCAGGTCTGTCGCCCTCCCTCATTGCAACAGATGCACGATCATGGCCCTTATATATGTACTTGAACAAGTACTTAATAGATTTGATGCTCCCACATGCCTCGACCTTTATATGATAGTTGAAATGGCGCAATAGGTACGCGTTGTAAGGTACGAACCATTGAATGTCCATAAGTTGACCTCGGATCCTTTCCTTATGCCCTTCATCTTACCGTCTGCAAATAGGGTATGAATCCTTTCCCTATGAGGTAGCCTCATAGAAAGGGCACGGATAGCGGTTCTTGCACGATGAGTGTCCTTTTGTACATGAACAATTTTGATTCAGATGTCCGCAACGACCATGCATCATATGCTTTGTGACCATCCTGTATAGCTCGGGGTACTTCTTCTTGTCAGGGAGCTCAACAGAGATAAGAACGTAATGCTGTTCGGGACATGTTAGCTTGTATTTTGTTTTCATGATTAACAGCGAGTGTGCATGCGGTAAACCCCTCTTTTGGAACTCCACGACATATATGGAGGCCTTAACCTTTCCAATGATCTCTTTCTTTATCAATTGGTGCTTCAGCTCCAGTGGCATTGCTCTAAAGATGTGGGCGACAAGATCTGGACGGTCTTCAACTGTCTAACTGGGATATAGTTCATTCTTGATCTCGTCCCAATTTGGGTTACACGTCATCGTGAGGAATATGTCCGGTTTACCGTATCTCTGTTGGCAGTTCTTACGATCCAATATCAGGATTGAGAATCCAGTACTGGGGTAAGGAGTATTTCAGTGGTTTTCCTTATGGCTTAGTAAAATATATGAATATTCTGCAAGCGCACAGAATCACCGCTGTAGCACTTCACCTGGGAGTATCCCGAGGTATCGTAATTTATATTTCCGCAGGGAAGCTTTGGCAAGAGTACTAGTAAACAGGTATTCAAGACTATCAGAGAAAGGTACACAACTAAACAATATAGGGGATAACGGTATTGGATAGGAGTGGATATACCGTGACACATAGCTCAAGGGAGACTCAGGTAAGAGAGAGAAGGCATAGATATCTGGGAGGACAACGAGAAGAGATAGAGGATTCCTATGGACTTTATCTGTCTATGTCACCCGTGCTTAGAGATACAACGGCTAAAGAGCCAGCGCTGGAAGGTCTGGGTTAACTCTAACGTCTTAGCATCGGGACAATGGACACCAGTGACACGCAGAAAGGGATGAGAAGGGGTGCCACCAGCTCCACACTAGGGGATCCTACAGGCTGAGACTAACGAGGTGGATTACAAAGACCGTATAGGGTTGTCACCACCTAACGGCTACCACACGTTCGTTGAATCGGGGGCAAACCAAGGCCACTGACTAGTCTGGGTACCACACCCACACTAACCAACGACTACTTACTTCACTAGCAAAAGCAAGCAACCCGTCAATACCCCCGGTGACAGTTCACCGGCAAATATTGAGCTAAGTCGAAGAACCAGCTGAGACAAAGACATAAACAAGAACTAGAAGCACTAAAACTAGAACCGACTATAGTCTAAACATGATATAGATGCAACTAGAATAAAGTAGAAGAAAGCTATAAATGACAAAGGCAACATGATAAAGATAATTATATTGATAACTCAAGTCTTGCAAAAGGTAAAGGAAAATATACAAGAGCTTATACCAGAGCTTCTGAAGACGAATCCGGAACCTCCGAGGCAAAACTCGACTTGACTCTAACTCCCAACTAAACTATCCTAACTATACTAGAGAGAAGTGGAAATGAGAGCTCCTTGGCTTGGTGTGTGTTGAAACCGGTGAAGTGACACCTCTATTTATAGCTTGTAGTGGTGGTTGAGCTTGGGTAACCGCCAAGGCAGTCAGGGGGGAGATCGGCCAAACCAGTGGATCAACCACCTTTGGCTCCAAGGGCTGAGATTTCTTCTGGGGAGGCGGTTGTGCAATGGGGGCGGTTCGCCAAAGCCCGCAGTTCGGCCAAACTAGGCTGGAGGCCCAGGCCTGCCCCCTTGCACCGCCTTTGCTCCTTGGACTTCGTGGGTGACTTGATCCAGGCGGCCTTCGTGTTGGTTCAGCCCAGAAGTGGCGTGGCAGTTGTCTAAATGTCGTGAACGGTCGTCGCTCGGTCATGACTGACGTGGATGATCCCCGGTTGTGCTTCGCGTCGTGTGCGGCTAAGGGGGGTAACCGGCCGAACGGAATCGTTCGGCCGAATCGGTCAATTCTGACCCCGATAGCACGTATTTCTCGTTGTTGTACCTGCACAAGTGTAACTCACCAAAACTCGTGGAACTCTGTTAGAAATAAACCTAAGTACATGGAATGTCACATATATCCTCTTTTATTCCCGAGTATTGGTGGTCGAAAACATGCCGTAACGATCGCCAACAAGCTCCCCCAAGCTTAGACCTTTGCTCGCCCTCGAGCAAAGATAAAGACTTATGCTCAGTGGATCAGGAGTTGCTACACTGTCAATTCTCTTGCAGGTAACTTTATAAACAACCAGTACTCAAAAATACTCGAATCATTGGCAAAGTTTTAACTCACCATTTTACCTATGGGGCTTATAGCAATCTCCTTGTCTTGGGCGGTTGAAAGGTTGAACAACTTATCTTAGTTTTATTCCACTCTACTCTTTTCAGGATCCCATCTCGGAGTTTCCACAATTTTTGAAGATTTAAATTTTGTTCCTCAATTGGTACACTCGATCGCTCAAGTGGTGTTTGTATCCTCACCAAAGGCTTGTGTCTTCTTTCATCCTAAAATCTAACATAGCTTTTGTGTGGCTCAGGGACAAAGGATGATGGCCTACTTGCATCTTATATTTTGCTATGTCAAAGACCGGATCTTTGGGGAACCAAATCATACCTTTAGATCGAGAAGTGCAAGTGTGTGGAATATGTGGAGTGGAACGTGGAATGTGGTGGAACTCCTTGGGATTATTCGTCCTCTCCTTGACTTATTTTCGAGAACATGGGCTATCTATTTTTTTTTTGCTCATATTTTTGCCATGCCACTTGGCATGCTTTTCTTATTTCTTATTTTTGCCATGCTCTTTGGCATGCTTTTCTTTTTCTATTTCTTTTTGCCATGCTCTTTGGCATGCTTTTCTTTTTGCATAGCCGATGTCTCTATTCAAGGATATTTGGAGAGGAGATGATAGAACATGAAGTATTTATTTTGTGGATGGATGATGGCAATATTTGCTAACTCCCAGTGTCGGAATTGCAAGTGAGAGTGGTGTGTACGTGAATCTCGATCTTAGAAGCACGAAGATTTCACCCAAAGGTCACAACAATTTGACAAAGCTCACTAAGACAACAAGCAGCATATGAGTAGAAATTTTTGACTAAGCTTAGCATATGGCTTTGGTAGATATTTTATTTTACCAATGAGGAACTTTATTTTATTTTTGAAAGCAAAAGACATCCGAGATATTCACCATACTTAGAGCAAAAGCAAGAACTCAACCAAATCTCACTATCATTCCTCACAACAACTTAGACTTGGAATAAAGCATGTGCTTCCGTGAGGCTTTCAGGTTCATTTTACTCATGCCAAATAACTCAAGTACTATAAAGAAACTAGTTGAAAACAAGGCACTTGCAAAATTAATGACAAAGCAACTATTCATCATTTCCAAGGTGAGAGGCATATGATTCATTCCATGCATAGTTGGGAGTTATTTTATTCAAGGGAAATATTTTTGGTGTTTTCATTTTAAGGTGGAAATGAAATGGAAAGGGAAATGGAAAATGTATGATCAAAGTGTTGAAGGGACATTGAACATACCTGATGGGGGTCCTCCCCCAATCTTGGATTCTTCACTAGTAGGGTTAAAACTTCGAAAAGTATTCTGACATTTGATCTGTTTGCTGCTGGATGTCGTACCGTAGAGAGTCCAGCACACCGCTATTCTCTTGGTGATACTTAGAATGGTGTGCTAGGGTGTCTTCAATGCTCCGTGTATGGTCGTCGAGGAGGTCGACTTGGTCGGAGATGTACGACAACTCTCGACCGATGTCGTAGCCACTGGGTGCAGCGAATCGTGTGGACTGAGAGTGCCCAGGGAAGTATGGTCTGGAGGCATTGTCATACCCTCCTCTGTACCATCCCTGGGAGTACTCCGAGTCCATACTCGGAGCATAGTCCCAGTAGCCCGAGGCGAAGTAGTCTGTGTCCTGGGGTTGTCTAGAGCCTCCCGCTCCAGACGTCCCAGCATCACTGTACATCTCGTAAGTGGCCTCGAACGCGGACATGTGTCGGTGTGGCATCGATGGTGCATCTTCTGGCTCCTGTGAGGTGGCAAGCCCGGCATCACGCCTGGCTCGTCCCCTTGTGAACGGTCCTTCACCTGCAACGCTGTGTCGAGCGGGCTCCCTCCAAGGTGGAGAGTCGTCCGACTCGATACTTATTCGAAGTGTTAGTTTGTCAGCGGTATACAACCTTAGTGCTGCGCAAGGCAAAGGCACTTCAGCTGTATAACCACGATAAATCATAACCAGCGTTGCATCAGGCGTCCGTCGTAAGATGTGGACTTGCTCAAAGTGCTCGGCATCCACGACGGAACGAGCTGTCTCGATGTACGTGAGCTGGGCGCCTTGGAGAACGCCCAGATGGTTAGCAAGGTGAGTGACTGGAGAAGTCATCGCCATGCCACCCACACGAGGTATGTGAGACATCCAGTGATTAACCATATCCTTTATAGGAGAAACATGAATTTTCTTAAACATAGCATAGAGCATCCGCAACTCAACTGTGTTCACGGGGCACAAATCCGAACATGGGAACACCGTCATAGCCACCCATCGATGCATGAAACGCAAAGTGGGGTTATGAATAATGTTCGTGCGAGGTGCAGAACAGTTGGTATTCCCTGAAATCTTTTTCCAAAATGCAACTCGATTGAACTTTATCGAAGCTTTGCTCGGCTCTAAAGAACAACGACCTGCAAAACCGAGAGCCCAGCTAAAATCCCTCCAAGAGCAAAAGAACTCTTGGTTGAAAAATCGAAAACGAATTCACCCATTTTCCGAAACCAAAGTCGACAGAAACTCGAGGGTGAGTCGGTACGAACCTTGTTTGTTGATTTGCCAGAAGTTTTCCCAGCCAACGGCCTGGAAGACTTCTGGGAACTCTTCGTCCATACCCGTTCTTACGAGCAGGTCCTGCTCGTAGACATGGGTATGTTCAAACTCCTTCAGGTGTAGCATGTTGAAGACGTTCCGCTCCCAGTTAGTCCGGAGAATGATGTCACTCTCGTTCAGGAGCTGCCGGGTTGGTTGCGAGGCGAAGGCTCTCCCCAATTCGGCTGCCCCTGACTCATCGACATCCATGCGTCTTGGACCGCGGGACGGGGCTGGGGAGCTCCCAGCATCGTCCGAGCGTTTGCTCAGCCGGGCGGAGCGACGGAACGCGGAGAAGAGCTTCGACATGCTTCCTGCAAAAGGTTAGCGCAACTACTACCCGAAGGACTGAATATATGGGGTTAGAACCGTAAATCAAGTCGAAAACCTCCACAAAAGATTAGTCGTTCTTGTGGATGTCGGAAACCGCCACAAACACGTCCAGAAATTCAGCACTAGGATCAAAGCAAAGGCTAAATATTTGTGTGTTTTTCTAATGATGCAAGAGAACCAACTTGAGCAAGAACTTTGGGAAGAACTGGAGCAAAGACTTGAGAGAGAGAGAGGGAGAGCTTCTGGAGAAAATTTTAGTGCACAAGTGTGTGGGATGAAGCCCTCATGCATGCCCTCTATTTATAGGAAGAGGGGGGCAGCAGGGCCAGTTCGGCCGAACAGAATGGTTCGGCCGAACTAGGCCTGGGTGCCTGAGTGCCCCATGTGCTTCACCCACCTCTTGCCTCCCACCAGCACAAAAAAATTTTCATAGGTCCGACACTAGGTCATGGGGTTTTTTGTGGATTTTGGTAGGTAAGATGCAAATTTGACATGACCAAAGTGGAAGTTAGTGGAGTTACCCCCACGCTGCCATGTTTGTGATAATTGATGAGTGTGCAGCCATGTTGAGTGGGGTAGACATGTTTTGTGCTGGTTGGTGATGCTGGTAAATAAATGGAGATGTTCTAGAAGGGGTAAAAGTAATAAAAATTACAAATTTTACCCACTTCAAACCAATTTCAGCATATGGTCCATTTATTTTTACCATGCTTGCAATTTTTCTACTCTCTTTCAAATTAATTACACAAGTGGTTCATTTATTTTGGAAGGGAAACATGCAAATGCAATGATGAATTGAAATTTAAAATTGGAAAGGAAGACATGAGATACATACCGGTTTTTTTCGCGGCGAGAGCTCGAGTTTTGAGTCCACGAGCGGGACTCCTCCGTGTCTTCAGTGATTTTTGTCATCGTCCGATCCCAGAGTGGATGGTTCGGACGATGAACTCTGCTTCTTCCGCCACACCTTCTTGATTTTCTTCGGTGTAGGTGTCGGTGGCGGTGGAATCGGCTCATCTGGTGCGTTCCATATAGCTTGATCCTCCTCTTATTTCCGGAAGAGGCGGTCCATTTCATCCTCACTTTCAGATTCAGTGGGTTGATCCCACTGCTCAGCACCAAGTATTTCCAGCTCTCCACTAAGGAGGGCTTCCAGGAAACACTCAGCGCTTCTTTGCTCCAGAGTGAATTCCCTTGTTCTTCTAAACTCCTGGGGTTGAAACATGAATGATATCGGCGTTCCACTGATATGGAACGAGATTTCTCTCGTATCCACATCAATTCTAGCCCGAGCAGTGTTTAAAAATGGCCAGCCCAACACAAGGGGAAACGAATGATCGTTCCCCGTGTCAAGGACTACGAAATCCGTAGGGACATAATATCCCGAAGTTCGGACCGGGACATTTTCAATCACACCCTCGGAGCAGCGGATCGACGAATCTGCAAGCTGCACCTGGGCATCTGTAGAATAAAGGACAGGGTAGTGTAACTTTTTGAATAATACCTTAGACATGATGTTGACGCTAGCTCCAAGATCGCAGAGAGCGTTTTCAATGCATTGATTCCAAATCGAGCACTGAATAACTGGCTCTCCGGGATCTTCCTTCCTTTCCGGAGGGGTGTTGATGATGGCCTTCTTGGTAGCTCTTGGCAGGTACAGCCCTCTAGGTGTATCTACTTGGATGTATGAGGCCTTCCCTGCATGATTAGCACGAAACGAACCACGAGACGGCTTACCCCGTCTTATGGTTAATGCTTTAACTGATTCAATGGAAGGTTCGGGTTGCCCCGGAATCTTCCCAGATTCAGAAACAGGAACAGCAGTAGCTAATTGAGCAACTTGTGTTTCTATCATTTTATTGAAGCTCAGTTGACTTTTTATAGCAGAACAGAAAGATTCCAGTTTTGCATCTATGCTTTCCAGGATTTTATCAGTTGCAACAAACTTTTTACTAATATGTTCATTGATTTTACCCTGGCCTAGCACAAGATCTTTGATAGACGGCTGATTATTGAAAGTACTGGAATTGAAATTGTTACCTTGTGAAGATCTCTCAAAAGAGAGATTCGGGCGTGAATTCCAGCAGTGATTGTCGTAGTTGTTCGGACGATACCCATTGTTGTTGGAGTTGTTGATGTAGTGGGCATCTTCTCGCGTTTCGGGGCAGTCATTCCCCGAATGGCCTGTGTTGCCACAGACCTCGCACGTCATGCGAGCGTCCATGGCTTGCACCGTTTCATGAACAGGGGCCTCCATCTTCTTCAGTAGGAGGTCCATCTTGACAGCGAGCATGTCCAAAGCTTCAACTTGGTGGACTCCTTGGGTACGTGGTTGGTCACGTTCAGTGCCCCAACCTTGATTTCCACCATCTTCTCGATGAGGGCGTTAGCTCGGTTCTCCTCGAGAGAGAAAAATGCTCCTCCAGCAGCAGCATCCAAATACTCACGGGCTGAGCTATTTAGCCCGTGGTAAAAGGTTTGGATGATGAACCAATTCTGCATACCATGGTGAGGACAAGTTGAAATATAGTCCTGGAGGCGTTCCCATGCCTCCGGGACTGTTTCATTTTTTGCTTGCTGGAAACTAGCAATTTTATTCCGGTGGGCGTCGGTTTTCCCAATCGGAAAGAATTTTAGCAAAAAGGCACTAGTGCACTTATCCCATAAATCTATAGCTTCACGACTAGCATAAAATCATTGCTTTGCCTTACCCAATAAAGAAAACGGGAATAAACGAAGGCGAATAGCATCGGTACTTACACCGCGTATGGTGAAAGTGTTGCAGATCTCCAAGAAGTGTTGGAGATGAGCGTTAGCATCTTCGTGAGGCTTGCCGCAGAACGGACTAGCCTGCACCATGTTGATGAGGGCTGGCTTGAGCTCGAAAGTCCCGTCTCCGACAGGAGGAGTGGGACTGGTACGCACATTCTCGCTCGATGGAGCCGAGAATTCGCGTATCGTCTTGCTTGCCATCCTCGATGCTGAAGCCGTGTCAACGTCGGGAAAGACTAGGCTCGTCAAGCTGAGTTGCCACTGAGGAGGTACAACACGAGGTCATACTTTCCTCAAAAGTGACTCAGGATTCTCTTGATAGTTTAACGGTATTTGGAAACCAGTCATGCACTGCTCTGCATCACAAAGACCAACGAACAGAGCAAAGGTAAACCCGCTTGAGTAGCGGTGCACTCAACTCAGATAACTCGAGATAAATGTTTAAAAGTATTCTAGCCAATTGCTTCCCCGGCAACGGCGCCAGAAATGCTTGTTGGCACTTCTTACGATCCAATATCAGGATTGAGAATCCCGGTACTGGGGTAAGGAGTGTTTCAGTGGTTTTCCTTATGGCTTAGTAAAATTTATAAATATTCTGCAAGCGCACAGAATCACCGCTGTAGCACTTCACCTGGGAGTATCCCGAGGTATCGTAATTTATATTTCCGCAGGGAAGCTTTGGCAAGAGTACTAGTAAACAGGTATTCAAGACTATCAGAGAAAGGTACACAACTAAACAATATAGGGGATAACGGTATTGGATAGGAGTGGATATACCGTGACACATAGCTCAAGGGAGACTCAGGTAAGAGAGAGAAGGCATAGATATCTGGGAGGACAACGAGAAGAGATAGAGGATTCCTATGGACTTTATCTGTCTATGTCACCCGTGCTTAGAGATACAACGGCTAAAGAGCCAGCACTGGAAGGTCTGGGTTAACTCTAATGTCTTAGCATCGGGACAATGGACACCAGTGACACGCAGAAAGGGATGAGAAGGGGTGCCACCAGCTCCACACTAGGGGATCCTACAGGCTGAGACTAACGAGGTGGATTACAAAGACCGTATAGGGTTGTCACCACCTAACGGCTACCACACGTTCGTTGAATCGGGGGCAAACCAAGGCCACTGACTAGTCTGGGTACCACACCCACACTAACCAACGACTACTTACTTCACTAGCAAAAGCAAGCAACCCGTCAATACCCCCGGTGACAGTTCACCGGCAAATATTGAGCTAAGTCGAAGAACCAGCTGAGACAAAGACATAAACAAGAACTAGAAGCACTAGAACTAGAACCGACTATAGTCTAAACATGATATAGATGCAACTAGAATAAAGTAGAAGAAAGCTATAAATGACAAAGGCAACATGATAAAGATAATTATATTGATAACTCAAGTCTTGCAAAAGGTAAAGGAAAATATACAAGAGCTTATACCAGAGCTTCTGAAGACGACTCCGGAACCTCCGAGGCAAAGCTCGAGTTGACTCTAACTCCCAACTAAACTATCCTAACTATACTAGAGAGAAGTGGAAATGAGAGCTCCTTGGATTGGTGAAGTGACACCTCTATTTATAGCTTGGAGTGGCGGTTGAGCTTGGGTAACCGCCAAGGCAGCCAGGGGGAAGATTCCACTGATTCGGCTGAAGATCCTGGTTCGGCCGAACTGCCCGGTTCGCCCGAACCAGTGGATCAACTATAACAACCCTAAAAATTCCCTATAGGATTTGTTGAGTGCAAAAATGTGAATTTAAAAATTTTTGGTGAATTTTGTGCAAGTCAACAAACATATAAGTGTGTCTTCTATTTGCTCCCTAAATTCTTAGGCAATTTAAATTCAAATTTAAAATCAAATTGAAGTGCTAAGGATGAAATAGTGTGGTATGGAGTTATTTGGTTTTATTTGGATTTTTGGTTGATTTGAATTCAAATTCTAGATTTGAATTCAAACTCTAATTGGCCAAACTAATTGTCAACCATTTCTAACTGTTCGTGGGCCGAATTTCCGAAGCCAAGTCTAGTTTGCACCCTCCAACTCTTTACCCGAGCCAGCGAACCAACCAGCCCGCTCGGGCTTTCGGCCCAGCGCGGCCCAGCCCCCCGCCGCGTCCCCGTCGAGTCTTCCTCTCTCTCTTTCGCTGATACGCGGACCCCGCCTGTCAGCCTTCTTCTTCTCCCCCGTGTCATCTTCCTCGCGCCGCTCTCTCTCTCGCGCGAGCCCGTGAGCACCTCAACCACCCGGCCGGTCCCATCGCCCTCCTTGCGGCCCGTCTGATACGCGCCGCGTGTCCGCAGCCGCTCGAGCGCCCCTATCTCGCCGTTCAAGCCCCGGGAACCCTAGCCGACGCCCTATAAATCAGCCCGTCGGCCGCCTTCCCTATTCAAGCCGCCGCCGCCCCATTGGGGTATCCAGTCTCCAATTCGAGAGGGGGAGAGGGAAGGGGAGGACCAGAGGAGGAGTGGTTGAGGAGAGGAGGAAGAGGAGCAAAGCTGAAGCTTCTTCCCCGCGTCGCCGCCGCCAGAGCCGACGCCGCCGCCCACGGAGTCGCCGACGAGGAGCCGGACCAGGGACGGGAGGAGGAGCACGAAGACCACCAGACCGCGTCGAGCCTTCCCCGAGCTGCAGCGTACCTCGACGTGCCCCTAGGTGAGCCAACCGCGGAGCCCCCTTTCTCCCCTGTCTCCGGCCAAGTTCCGCCGCCGCCGCCGTTGCTAGCCCCTGTGAGCCAGCCTTCGTGCTGTGCAGCTTCTTGTGCAGGATCCCGATGCGCCGCTCTCCGCACCGCAACCCGCCGACACCCTTGGCCTCTGTATCCTGGCCGCTATGCTGTCGCCGCGCACCGAGCGAGCTCGGACCCCGCGAGCGCCATGGCCGCGGCGCGGTCAAGCCCGTAGCCTGAACTGTGCGTGCGCGAGACGAACTCACCCATACGCCGCACGCACAGCTGAGCACATCTCGTTGAGAGGTTTTGGAGCGCCAAGCCGAGCCATTTCTACCCGCGCGTCGCCGGCCGCCGTGGCACCATGGCCGCGTCGCCGCCGTTCGCGTCGGTAAGCCCGATCCAAAGCCAATCCGAGCCCAATCACCCGCCTTTTTCACCCCGTCCGTGACCGCCGAACCCTAGCCATGCTGTCCCGGCCGATCTTGAGCCCAGCCGAGCCATATCCGTTGAGAACCGCCGCCGACCGACGCCGCCGGCGTGCACCAGAGCGCGACACGCGTGCGCTGCGTTGTGTCGTGGCGAAGCCACACCGAGGACCACACCAGCACCACACACGGACACGCGCAGAAAATCCCGATTCGGCCACAGATCGATCCCGTGCGCCCGGCTCACGTGAACCACTGACTCGGTTCACGGTGGACCAAGTCCACCAGAGCGAATCCAGCAGCGTCCCCTTCGTGGGCCGAATCTTGCCCTTAAGTCTGTTTAACCACCCTAAACTCTTCCGGCCCAGTTCCAGCCCAGCCATCGTTTATTCTTCTTCCTTTTTCTTTTAACCGCGCTGACGTATGGGGCCCACCTGTCATACTCTGCGAGTCACCGACACATGGGGCCCACTGACCAGAGCTGACCCGTTGACCGTTGACCGCTGACCGTTGACCGTTGACCAGTCAACGCTGACGTCAGCGATGCCCACTGCTGACGTCATCCTAGGCGGACCCCACTGCTGACGTCAGCAGGCTAATTTCTGTCTGTTTTCTTTTTCATAAATTATTTAATATTTTCAGAAAATGATTTAAACTTCAAAATTTAATAATAAATCAACCGTAGCTCAGAAAAATATGAAACCAGTTTCTATATTTTTCTAAAATCATGATCTACGCGTTAGTGTATAGTTTGGTGTTATTTCGGTCTTCTCTCTTCGCTGTCTTAGCGTTTCTTTGCTAGTAGTCTCGTCTTATTTTATTTTTACGCAACCCTAGGAGCTCCGGAGAGTCAGGAGGAGCCGGACCACTACAACAACTGCTTTGACGAGGACGAAGACCTTTGCCCAGGTTCACGCCCGACCATCTCTGAAATACCTATTAGACATGCAAACTAGTATGCTAGCGCTTTACTTTACTCGCATGATAAACCTGCACTGCCTTTGTTATTATCCTGTTACCTTGCTACCTACTACTCACTTTATGAAATACGCTATGTTATGCATGTGTTGGGATGGTTGTGATTGATTCTCTTGGCGTGAGTTGTGGGTGGTATGGGAGGAGTAGTGCAGCTAGGCGGTGTAAGCAAGTAATAACAACTCGATCGTTGATCGAGGTGCTGAGGGGCTGCACTCAGGCAGTCCCTATGGGGTACCTGTTGCGGGTACATGGTTTCTTGGGGATTGGTACCCGAGGGGGGTACTTGAGGAGTTTGGGCGGCAATACCTGTTATGGGTGCCGATTGCGGACCGTTGCGGCGGATCGCTTGTGATGCAGATACTCGCTTTACCGAAAATTAAGGACCGAATCGTGCCCCCACTTTGGACTTGGGAAATACCGTGCTCACCGTCTACCCAGTATGGGGAGGGTTCCAGCAAGTCTACTCTAGTGCGGCGCCGAGACTGTAGGAGAATCGAGCTTGATATGTGCAGGGGGGATTCGTTGTGGCGTAATCTCCCTGATTTACCACGGCCCCCGACTGGCCCCGGTGGGAAGGTTTCACGACCCTGGGGCAGATGTTAGATCGGATGTTTCCCGAGCCCAGGGAGACAGGATTGGCGTCGTTACTGTTTAGGGTCTTTGCTGTGGGCTGCGTCTCAGGTTGGTTGCGGACTAGCCTTGCAGCCCGGATGGATTCCTGGAGTGCCACCTCTGCAGAGTGTAAACTATACGTATAGCCGTGTCCACAGTTACGGACGACCCATTTCTGAGAAGCCCCGGCTAGCATGGGAATCTGCTTTCTTACCTCATCCTTGATTCGGGTTATGAGAGATTGGTCCAGCTGAGGCTGTTGAGACAAGGTGGGGAGGGAGCTCACCGAGTCGACTAGTGAGTGAAAGGTGTTGGTGGATGATGTTGTTGCGGGAACCTGCCGTGGCAGGAAGTGCCCGATGGGAAGATGTGAGGCTGATGGTTGGTTTTTGGGAGTGGATGTGCGTGTGAGAGAAGGAGTTGGTGGTGAGATGATTTGGGTTATTGCTGCTGCTTGCATAAGAAAACCCTGGCTCAAACCTTGATTATTTCTATACCTTAGAATAGGCCACTTTAAAGCTTGCATCATATTATGGTTGGTGACGTGGACCTGTCCCATTTCCTTGGGGACAGACTTTGGGTTCACAGGTGAAGACCCCGACCACGAGTTCAACCAGGACGGGTGGTACGCTGAAGGGTGTGCGCTACGCTCAAGGATGCCTCTGGAGGAGTGGACCCTGTTGTTCTAGCTACCGCTGCGCAGATGTTTCTTATTGTCGATTTAGCCCAGAGGGCTTGTACCAGACACTATGTTTTTATATATGTCATGTAATGGACCTTTTATCGTTGTATGGATGTGATATTCGACTGAGATGAGTTCTGTACGAGATAGCTGCTATTCCTGGGACTATCTCAAGGGTACAGGGAGTCGGGTTCTCGTCGGTGAGAATCCGGTTCGTCACAGTTGGTATCAGAGCCATACTTGACCGTAGTGCGTAACACTTAGAACAGAAACTTAGGACAGAAGCTCTAACTGAGTCATCTACTTTATATGAAACTCCTTGGACTATTTGAAAACTATATATAAGTATATCTCAACTATTTGCAAAACTTTTACCCTTACCTTACCTTACTAACATGCTAACTTACTAACAACCCCCTAACTGTCTGGCAGATGGAAGGAAGAGGATAAGCAGATGAACGACGGGAGATCAGGACCACAGGAGCAGACTGTGGAGGTCTGGCAATGCTACTGAGGGAGGTGCTGCGTAGAGTGGGGATAGATGTGGACAACGTTTTCTACGAGGGCTGGACCTACGGACCTGGTGAGGGAGTACACACCCGGTTGCAGATGGTAGTACCCAATATCCATGGACGACCAAGGTCACTGATGCTACGGGCAGCTGCCAGCGAGAGCACTTTCAGTCGGGCAGTGCAGACTATAGCTATGAGGATACTCCGACTTGCCACACTTGTGTACCAGAGTCAGCTCAGCCACACTCGTTTCCGGTACCTACCGCGGGCTCTTGAAGATCCAACTGACAGAGACGCAGTCAGCTTGCAGGCTCACACAGCAGACCGAGAGCGGAACGTGACTCTGCGGACCTCAGTTCAATGCATGATTGAGCAGGAGTACTTGAACATTGGTCTAGAGGAGAAAGTTGCCAAGCTGAAAGAGAGGGTATGGAAGCAGGACATCCAGCTGATGGAGAAGGACAACAGGATCGCCTTACTTGAGGAGCAACTCAAAGCTAAAGCAAGAGAAATCAGTGTCTTGGAATACGAAGCTCGCAACAACAGACAATTGGCAGGACTGATCCGAGCAACTCACCATGCTCGAGATGTCCGTCTGGAAGATCAACTCACAGAAAAAGACAAAGAACTGGCAGCCAAGGAAGAAGAGATAGAAGGTCTGAAAGAAGAAGTATATTGGTTGGACAGCCACAACTCAGAACTTCAGGAAGAGGTGGATGGCTAAAAGGAGAAGAGTGGACGAAACTACCAGCTGATGAAGTACCTGAGTCTTCAGCAGATTATGGCAAAGGATGAAGCTCGAAGGACCCTTAGTAGTTGGGTAAGGTCAGACAGGAAGAGGGTAGCAGAGATGATCACAGTGAACCAAGGACTACCAGAAGAACGCAGAGTTGAACCTAGGACAGAGAACTACAGAGTCTCACCAAGCCGAGTTGAGCCGATACCACCACCTGATGCTCGAAACCCTACTCCCGAGATGGCAAGACTGAGACAAGAACTGGCACACCTAGAGAAGCAGTTGGCAACACCTGAGGTGGACACAGTGAGGTTGGCAGCGCGCCTCACGGACACTCTCCACGACGACAGGCAGTGATCAAGCAGCAGACAGGGACTGAGGCTGTGAGGTTGGCAGCGCGCCTCACAGGCACTTTCAGCAGTATGAGACAGATGCAGTAGGCAGTATCAGCAGATGTCAGCAGAAGTGATGAGACTTGTATCTATCTTCATGAGTAGATGTTTAGACTTAGTAGTTCATGACCACCTTTTTGGCTCAGCCACGATGTAGCATTCGCTTAGATGTACTAATCCTCAAGGTTCCAGGAGCTGGCCTCGGGATAGTACTCATGTCTAGGGTGTAATGCTGTAATGAATGATCGATCTTTATGGATGTTCTTGCAGTTTTATTGATGTTCATCTTGAGTGTACATTAGTGTTGAGTCTATTTCATGTGTGCAGCTCCTACTCTAGTTATGCTAACCCAACCCTTACCGACCGCCACTAAATCTGCTCTATGAAAAATACAGCAAGATGTCGATCCGAAGATCCAACCGACTGCTTGCACGTTTTGAGGAAGCTGAGCAAGAAGAGGCAGCAATGGCAGCTAGAGGCAGAGGACGTGTCAGAGGTCGGGGTCGCGGAAGAGCAACAGCTGCAGTTAGAGGCAGGGGTCGTGGACGCGCAGGAGGCGTGCTCCAGCCCGAGAACAACGCACCCGGTGGAGAACAGGAAGCAGAGGTGGAAGAACCAGCAGTGGAACCTCAACAGAACCAGCAGAATGACCAGCAACCACCGCCACCGCCTAACTTGGCAGAAGTGATGACTACTCAGACACTGCTGATGCAACAGATGGCACAGGCCAACACACAGATGATGCAAGCTATGCAACAGATGCAGGGAAACCAGAACCAGAACCGTCAGGGACACCGTGAGGAAGACCTACAAAGGAAGATTGAAAGGTTCATCAGGCTCAAAGCACCCACCTTCGACTACTCGGACGAACCACTCGACGCACATGACTGGTTGCGTACCATCGAGACGAAGCTGGAACTGACAGACTACACTGAAGAGGAATGTGTGGCCCTTGCGGCACACCAGTTCGAAGGCGCAGCGAAAGCGTGGTGGGAGAGCTACTGTGACTCTCACGCAAACCCAGCTCAGATCACCTGGCTAGAGTTTTGTGAAGCTTTCAAGGAGTACCACATTCCAGAACAAGTCATGGTGCATAAAGCAATGGAGTTCAGGACAATGACCCAAGGAAGTTTGTCTGTAGCAGAGTACGCTCGACACTTTGCTAAGATGTCGTGGTATGCTCCTGAAGACGTCAACACTGAAAAGAAGAAGCAGTTTTGGTTCCAGCATGACTTACACAGAGGTCTGAGGACAACACTCGCAGCGATTTCGCACAGGTCACTCAGAGAGCTGATTGACAGGGCTATCGCAGTTGAGAAGGAAAGAGTGGGTCATGAAGATACCTGGCGAGAGAAGAAAAGAAAGGCTGAACAGTTGCACAACCACAGACTAAGTCAGAGGCCGAGGAGTGGCCAGAGCAACATGCTCAGGAGAAGCTTTCACCAGAGCAACAGCCAAGGAAGCTCAGGGTTCAACAGAAACAGCTACCAGGGTAACCGAGGCAGTAACAGCAATAGTTTTGGCAGCAGAGGTAACAACTATAGCAGTTTTGGTAACAGAAACAACAGCTACTCAAGTCAGGGAAACCCCAACTGGAAGCCAAACAACACGCCCAGAGTTGGTGGAGGGACCTCAGTGGTCTGTTTTGCTCGTGGGAAGCCCGGTCACAAGTCCTTTGACTGTCCGGAGAAGAAGAACAAACAAACCCCAGCCAAGGCACCGGCACCTGGAGGACAGGACAGGCAGCCAGCAACAGCGCAGAGAGGACGCCTTAACCACTTGACAGAGGAAGAAGCCGAGGACGCTCCCAACGTTGTGCTCGGTGAGTTTTTAGTAAATGGCATTCCAGCTTTGATATTGTTTGACTCTGGAGCAACTGGGTCTTATATCTCGACAAAATTTATGAAAGAGCAGTCACCCTCGACAATACCTAAAGCTAGACCTATAGTCACTACTTCTCCCTTAGGAGAGCTTAGGTGCACCCTAGAGTGCCCCACAGTTAGTCTGATGATAGGTGGGCAGGAGTTCATAGGAAACCTGACAGTCCTAGAGTCAGATGGAATTGACGTGATACTAGGAATGGATTGGCTTACAGAGCACAAAGGAATAATCAGTTGCTCACCCAGAACAGTTGAGTTGACACACCCTAGCGGAGTCAAAGTAACAGCAGAACCGCAAAGAAGAAGAACAGGGAAAAGATCCAGAACATGTATTCTGAGGCAGTTGGTATACTCCATCGAGAAAATGACGATCGAAGAAGTACCTGTAGTATGTGAGTACCCGGACGTATTTCCCGAAGAACTACCAGGGTTACCACCAGACCGAGACGTAGAGTTCATAATCGAACTGCAACCAGGCACAGGGCCTATTGCTAAAAGACCGTACAGAATGTCAGTGGAAGAGCTAGAGGAACTCAAAAAGCAGCTGAAGGAGATGCTAGAAAGCGGAGTAATTCGACCAAGTGCATCCCCATGGGGATCGCCAGTGTTGTTTGTGAAGAAGAAAGATGGGTCAATGCGCATGTGCGTAGACTATCGATCCCTGAACGCAGTGACGATCAAGAACAAGTACCCATTACTGCGGATTGATGACCTGCTAGATCAACTGAAGAAAGCCAAGTACTTCAGTAAGATTGATCTGAGATCGGGATACCACCAGATGAAGATTAAAGAAGGCGACATTCCCAAGACAGCCTTTGTGACTCGGTACGGGCAGTACGAGTTCACCGTTGTGTCCTTTGGATTGACCAACGCACCTGCTTACTTCATCAACATGATGAACAAGGTATTCATGGAGGAACTAGACAAGTTCGTGGTGGTGTTCATTGACGACATACTAGTCTACTCAGAGACAGCCGAAGAACATGAAGAGCATCTGAGGATTGTACTAGAGAAGCTGAGGCAGCATCAACTCTACGGGAAGTTCAGCAAATGTGAATTTTGGATGGAGAAAGTAGCTTTTTTGGGTCATGTGTTGACAGCTGAGGGAGTAGCAGTAGACCCAGAAAAGATTGAGGCAGTAGCAGAATGGAAACAGCCGAAGAGTGTCACGGAAATCCGAAGCTTTCTGGGTTTTGCAGGTTACTACAGAAGATTCATTGAGAACTTCTCCAAGATAGCTAAGCCAATGACCGAACTACTCAAGAACAATGTCCCATTTGAGTGGACGGACAAGTGTGAAAGAAGTTTCCAAGAGCTCAAACACAAACTCACTACAACGCCAGTCTTGACACTACCAGATATTCGCAAAGATTTCATAGTCTATTGCGATGCTTCAAGACAAGGTTTGGGATGTGTACTAATGCAAGAGGGCAAGGTTTATGCATCGAGGCAGCTGAGGAAACATGAGGAAAACTACCCCACACATGATTTAGAACTAGCAGCAGTAGTACATGCATTGAAGATCTGGAGGCACTACCTGATCGGCAACAAGTGCGATATCTACACGGATCACAAAAGTTTGAAGTATTTCTTCACCCAATCCGAACTGAACATGAGGCAGAGAAGATGGTTAGAACTGATCAAAGATTACGACTTGGAGATACACTATCATCCTGGAAAAGCCAACGTAGTGGCAGATGCCTTGAGCCGAAAGTGTTATTGCAACAACTTGATGATAGAAGAAAGTCAGCCAGAACTAGCAAAGGAATTGTACATGCTGAAACTCGAGCTAGTAGAAGAAGGAAAACCCCAGGAAATGAGGGTGAAGTACAACCTAGAAGACCGTATCAAAGAAGCACAAGGAAAGTGTTCAGAAATCCAAGAAGTAAAAGAGGATATTTAGCGAGGAGTAGCACCTGACTTCAGAGTAGATGAAGCAGGGACAGTATGGCTGAAAGACCGTATTTGTGTACCACAGGACAAGGAAATCAGGAGAACAGTTCTCTCAGAAGCTCACGAGTCCAAGTACTCGATACACCCAGGATGCACCAAGATGTATCAGGATCTGAAGGGTAAGTTTTGGTGGAAGAAAATGAGAGAAGACATAGCAGAGTATGTAGCCAAGTACGACTCTTGTCGAAGAATCAAGGCAGAACATCAAAGACCAGCAGGATTGCTGAAACCACTGGAAATTCCAATGTGGAAGTGGGAAGATATCAGCATGGACTTCGTGGTCGGCCTACCTCGCACTCAGAAAGGAAATGATGCCATTTGGGTCATAGTTGATCGACTGACAAAGGTAGCTCACTTTATACCAGTCAAAAGCACACACTCAGTAAGCAAACTAGCAGAGTTGTATATAGACAACATTCTCAAGCTGCATGGGGCACCCAGAAGTATTGTGTCAGACAGAGGACCACAATTCATAGCTCAATTCTGGCAAAGCCTACATCAAGCCATTGGGACAACCTTGGAGTATAGCACAGCTTACCACCCCCAGACAGATGGGCAGACCGAAAGAGTGAACCAGGTTCTTGAAGACTTGCTGAGGGCATGTGTTCTAGCATACAGTACAGACTCGGAGAAGAGTCTATCTTATGCGGAATTTTCCTACAACAACAGCTACCAGGCCAGCCTGCAGATGTCACCCTTTGAGGCATTATACGGCAGAAAATGCAGAACGCCTCTAATGTGGTCAGAGGTGGGAGAACGAACGTTCTTTGGACCCGACATGATAGTGGAGGCAGAAGAAAATGTGGCCAAGATCCGAGAGCACCTAAAGGCAGCTCAGAGCCGACAAAAGAGCTATGCAGATAAGAGGAGACGAGATCTAGAGTTCGAAGTAGGAGACTTCGTCTACCTAAAAGTGTCACCCCTCAGAGGGCATAAGAGATTCCAAGTGAAAGGAAAGCTAGCACCCCGTTTTGTTGGACCGTACCAGATACTGGAGAGAGTAGGGAAGCTAGCCTACAAGCTAGACCTACCAGAGGAACTAGCGGGAGTACACCTAGTGTTCCATATATCCCAGTTGAGGAAGTGTCTAAGAGTATCAGAACATGAGATCAAAACAGAAGCATTAGACCTACAAGACACCTTGGAGTATCTGGAGTACCCAGAGAAGATACTAGACAGAGCAGTCAAAGAGACCAGAAGCACAGCTATCCCATTTTGCAAAGTGCAGTGGAGCAATCACTCAGAAAGAGAAGCTACTTGGGAGAAGGAGTCAGTACTGAAAGAGAAATACCCCACTTGTTTAAACCATAGGTGATCACAAATCTCAAGGATGAGATTCTTGTGAGGGGGGGAGACTGTAACAACCCTAAAAATTCCCTATAGGATTTGTTGAGTGCAAAAATGTGAATTTAAAAATTTTTGGTGAATTTTGTGCAAGTCAACAAACATATAAGAGTGTCTTCTATTTGCTCCCTAAATTCTTAGGCAATTTAAATTCAAATTTAAAATCAAATTGAAGTGCTAAGGATGAAATAGTGTGGTTTGGAGTTATTTGGTTTTATTTGGATTTTTGGTTGGTTTGAATTCAAATTCTAGATTTGAATTCAAACTCTAATTGGCCAAACTAATTGTTAACCATTTCTAACTGTTCGTGAGCAGAATTTCCGAAGCCAAGTCTAGTTTTCACCCTCCAAGTCTTTACCCGAGCCAGCGAACCAACCAGCCCGCTCGGCCTTTCGGCCCAGCGCGGCCCAGCCCGCCGCCACGTTCCCGCCGCGTCTTCCTCTCTCTCACTGACGCGCGGACCCCACCTGTCAGCCTTCGTCTTCTCCCCCGCGTCATCTTTCTCGCGCCTCTCTATCTCTCGCGCGAGCCCGTGAGCACCTCAACCACCCGGCCGGTCCCATCGCCCTCCTTGCGGCCCGTCTGATACGCGCCGCGTGTCCGCAGCCGCTCGAGCGCCCCTATCTCGCCGTTCAAGCCCCGGGAACCCTAGCCGATGCCCTATAAATCAGCCCGCTGGCCGCCTTCCCTGTTCAAGCCACTGCCGCCCCATTGGGGTATCCAGTCTCCAATTCGAGAGGGGAAGAGGGAAGGGGAGGACCAGAGGAGGAGTGGTGGAGGAGAGGAGGAAGAGGAGCGAAGCCGAAGCTTCTTCCCCGCGTCGCCGCCGCCAGAGCCGACGCCACCGCCCACGGAGTCGCCGACGAGGAGCCGGACCAGGGACGGGAGGAGGAGCACGAGGACCGCCAGACCGTGTCGAGCCTTCCCCGAACTGTAGCGTACCTCGACGTGCCCCTAGGTGAGCCAACCGCGGAGCCCCCTTTCTCCCTTGTCTCTGGCCAAGTTCCGCCGCCGCCGTTGCTAGCCCCTGTGAGCCAGCCTTCGTGCTGTGCAGCTTCTTGTGCAGGATCCCGACGCGCCACTCTCCGCACCGCAACCCGCCGACGCCCTTGGCCTCTGTATCCTGGCCGCCATGCTGTCGCCGCGCACCGAGTGAGCTCAGACCGCGCGAGCGCCATGGCCGCGGCGCGGTCAAGCCCGTAGCTTGAACTACGCGCGCGCGAGCCGAACTCACCCATACACCGCACGCACAGGTGAGCACATCTCGTTGAGAGATTTTGGAGCGGCAAGCCGAGCCGTTTCTACCCGCGCGTCGCCGGCCGCCGTGGCACCATGGCCTCGTCGCCGCCGTTCGCGTCGGTAAGCCCGATCCAAAGCCAATTCGAGCCCAATCACCCGCCTTTTTCACCCCGTCCGTGACCGCCGAACCCTAGCCATGCTGTCCCAGCCGATCTTGAGCCCAGCCGAGCCATATCCAGTGAGAACCGCCGCCGACCGACGCCGCCGGCGTGCACCAGAGCGCGCCACGCGTGCGCTGCGTCGCGCCGTGGCGAAGCCAGACCGAGGACCACACCAGCACCACGCACGGACACGCGCAGAAAATCCCGATTCGGCCACAGATCGATCCCGTGCGCCCGGCTCACGTGAACCACTGACTCGGTTCACGGTGGACCAAGTCCACCAGAGCGAATCCAGCAGCGTCCCCTTCGTGGGCCGAATCTTGCCCTTAAGTCTGTTTAACCACCCTAAACTCTTCCGGCCCAGTCACTTTCGGCCCAGTTCCAGCCCAGCCATCGTTTATTCTTTTTCCTTTTTCTTTTAACCGCGCTGACGTATGGGGCCCACCTGTCATACTCTGCGAGTCACTGACACATGGGGCCCACTGACCAGAGCTGACCCGTTGACCGTTGACCGCTGACCGTTGACCGTTGACCAGTCAATGCTGACGTCAGCGAGGCCCACTGCTGACGTCATCCTAGGCGGACCCCACTGCTGACGTCAGCATGGCGTCATGCTGACGTCAGCAGGCTAATTTCTGTCTGTTTTCTTTTTCGGAAATTATTTAATATTTTTAGAAAATGATTTAAACTTCAAAATTTAATAATAAATCAACCGTAGCTCAGAAAAATATGAAACCAGTTTCTATATTTTTCTAAAATCATGATCTACGCGTTAGTGTAGAGTTTGGTGTTATTTGGGTCTTCTCTCTTCGCTGTCTTAGCGTTTCTTTGCTAGTAGTTGCGTCTTATTTTATTTTTACGCAACCCTAGGAGCTCCGGAGAGTCAGGAGGAGCCGGACCACTACAACAACTGCTTTGACGAGGACGAAGACCTTTGCCCAGGTTCACGCCCGACCATCTCTGAAATACCTATTAGACATGCAAACTAGTATGCTAGCGCTTTACTTTACTCGCATGATAAACCTGCACTGCCTTTGTTATTATCCTGTTACCTTGCTACCTACTACTCACTTTATGAAATACGCTATGCTATGCATGTGTTGGGATGGTTGTGATTGATTCTCTTGGCGTGAGTTGTGGGTGGTATGGGAGGAGTAGTGCAGCTAGGCGGTGTAAGCGAGTAATAACAACTCGATCGTTGATCAGGTGCTGAGGGGCTGCACTCGGGCAGTCCCTATGGGGTACCTGTTGCGGGTACATGGTTTCTTGGGGATTGGTACCCGAGGGGGGTACTTGAGGAGTTTGGGCGGTAATACCTGTTATGGGTGCCGATTGCGGACCGTTGCGGCGGATCGCTTGTGATGCAGATACTCACTTTACCGAAAATTAAGGACCGAGTCGTGCCCCCACTTTGGACTTGGGAAATACCGTGCTCACCATCTACCCAGTATGGGGAGGGTTCCAGCAAGCCTACTCTAGTGCGGTACCGAGACTGTAGGAGAATCGAGCTTGATATGTGCAGGGGGGATTCGTTGCGGCGTAATCTCCCTGATTTACCATGGCCCCCGACTGGCCCCGGTGGGAAGGTTTCACGACCCTGGGGCAGATGTTAGATCGCATGTTTCCCGAGCCCAGGGAGACAGGATTGGCGCCGTTACTGTTTAGGGTCTTTGCTGTGGGCTGTGTCTCAGGTTGGTTGCGGACTAGCCTTGCAGCCCCGATGGATTCCTGGAGTGCCACCTCTGCAGAGTGTAAACTATACGTATAGCCGTGTCCACGGTTACGGATGACCCATTTCTGAGAAGCCCCGGCTAGCATGGGAATCTGCTTTCTTACCTCATCCTTGATTCGGGTTATGAGAGATTGGTCCAGCTGAGGCTGTTGAGACAAGGTGGGGAGGGAGCTCACCGAGTCGACTAGTGAGTGAAAGGTGTTGGTGGATGATGTTGTTGCGGGAACCTGCCGTGGCAGGAAGTGCCCGATGGGAAGATGTGAGGTTGATGGTTGGTTTTTGGGAGTGGATGTGCGTGTGAGAGAAGGAGTTGGTGGTGAGATGATTTGGGTTATTGCTGCTGCTTGCATAAGAAAACCCTGGCTCAAACCTTGATTATTTCTATACCTTAGAATAGGCCACTTTAAAGCTTGCATCATATTATGGTTGGTGACGTGGACCTGTCCCATTTCCTTGGGGACAGACTTTGGGTTCACAGGTGAAGACCCCGACCACGAGTTCAACCAGGACGGGTGGTACGACTGAAGGGTGTGCGCTACGCTCAAGGATGCCTGTGGAGGAGTGGACCCTGTTGTTCTAGCTACCGCTGCGCAGATGTTTCTTATTGTCGATTTAGCCCAGAGGGCTTGTACCAGACGCTATGTTTTTATATATGTCATGTAATGGACCTTTTATCGTTGTATGGATGTGATATTCGACTGAGATGAGTTCTGTACGAGATAGCCGCTATTCCTGGGACTATCTCAAGGGTACAGGGAGTCGGGTTCTCGTCGGTGAGAATCCGGTTCGTCACATCAACTGCCTTTGGCTCCAAGGGCTGAGATTTCTTCTAGGGAGGCGGTTGTGCAATGGGGGTGGTTCGGCCGAATCCTGCAGTTCGGCCGAACTGGGCTGGAGGCCCAGGCCTGCCCCCTTGCTCCGCCTTTGCTCCCTGGACTTCGTGGGTGACTTGATCCAGGCGACCTTCATGTTGGTTCGGCCCAGAAGTGGCGTGGCAGTTGTCCAAGTGTCGTGAACGGTCGTCGCTCGGTCATAAGTGACGTGGACGATCCCCTGTTGTGCTTCGCGTCGTGTGCGGCTAAGGGGGGTAACCGGTCAATTCTGACCCCTATAGCACGTATTTCTCGTTGTTGTACCTGCACAAGTGTAACTCAACAAAACTCATGGAACTCTGTTAGAAATAAACCTAACTACATGGAATGTCACATATATCCTCTTTTATTCCCGAGTATTGGTGGTCGAAAACGTGTCGTAACGACCGCCAACAACCTCCTCACTAGGGACATTGCATCCATGTATCGACGCCTCATATCCCGAGGACCACCGTTGAACGACGTACAAAGAACAATTTGCTTGCTAACAGCATCACCCTGCCCTTCGCCTACATGCAAGCTGTCAACAAGACCTTGACACAGATCAACCCTTATATCGTCCTGGTGATTTCAGATGTAGTCGAGACGAGAGCTCTCGATCATTATCTATGTGTCAAATGCAAACGGTTGGAAGAGACACTTTCCATGGAGTATTGGATTGAATATTCCAGGCCTCATTTGGAATTGTTAGCAGTAGTAGTCATGAATAGATACACACTTATGTCCAGCCTGGCCTGCATAGAGACCGTGCACAAATTAATGTAACAATTGATATCACTACAAGTTATATGAAGTGCAATAAGCATGAAAACAATTTGCGTTACCTAGATCATCACCACATGCTCCCTCTTTCTTTTTGCATGGTTCGCCACTGCTTTCATAACTTCAGCCATTGTGACACCAACTTTGGGGATGTTGTTGTGCCACCCGAGCTCACCCCTAGGAAAGAAGAGCGGGTATGAGAGAGATACAAGTATATAAATGTAAGAACTGAATGCTCAATTAATCAAAGAGAGATACAAGAGTTACCAGACATGACCCGGATGTCACTCGAAGCAGAGCCGCATCCGTAGAGGTACAGTGGGAAGAGGGGCCGACACTCCGGCTCCTCTCCGGGACGCTCACCTCTCCTCTCTCCCTATTTCTACTGAGTAGCAGAACTTGGCAATGCTCACTCTACTCTTGTGTTGTGTTTGATACAAGGTGTATGCCACTGCTTATATAGGTGTCCTAAGGCGGTTTGGAGTGGAGTAACCACCAAGGGATCCAGGGGATATTCCCTGTTGATTCGGGCGAAGAGACCGGGTTCGGCCGAACAGGTCGGTTCTGCCGAACCTCTGGATCCACCGCCTTGGCTCTGGACGGCATGTATGCACTCCTGGAGGTGGTTGGTGCATTGGGGGCGGTTCGGCCGAACTGGTGGGTTCGGCCGAACTGGGCTTTCAGCCCAGAACGCCCCCCGTGCACCGCCTCTTGCTCCTGGACCCCTTGGGCTGGCCTCTGGTGCTTGGGTTTGAGTTGATTCGGCCCAGGATGACGTGTCGGTGCTCCAGGATGTGTTGGCGGGCGTCCTACGTGGCTTGCACAGTCGTTGCTTGGTTGTTGTAGACGTGGACGGCTCCCGGCGGCCTGTACGGCTAAGGGGGGTAACCGGCCGAACGGGTCGTTCGGCCGATTCAGTCATTTCCGACCCCTATAGCACGTATTTCGCAATGTTGTATCTGCACAAGCGACACTCACCAAAACTTGTGGAACTCCATTAGAAATAAAACCTAAGTACATGGAATGTTGCATAGTTTCTCATTTATTCCCCCATATTGGTGGTCGAATTTGGGTTGTAACGACCGCCAACAGCAGTCGTGCACACGGTTTGGCCAGGCGCACAATAGTGTAGGCGGCAGCCTTGCACGTCTGAATTATCCCACCTTGCTTAGCGGAGGTGGAGGAAACCACCTTAAAAGGGATAGTCACCCTTCTCCTATCAGAATAGTCTTTTAGAAAGATTGGGTCTTTTCTTGAGTGGGTGTGCCTAAGAACTGTTGGGGTCTGGGAAACTTTAATTTGTTAGGCCTCCGCCAACCCCACGTCTAGGCCAGATGCTTCACACATATTTGGCACATCCAAAGGGGCCAGGCCAGACACCTCGCATTCTCGGGGGGTTGGGTGCTTGACACGTACTTGCCGCGTCAAATGGGACCAGGCCAGACCCTTCGCATGGTCGGGGGTTGGCCACTCGATAAGGACTCGCCGCATCCAAAGGGACTAGGCTAGACACTTCGCATGCTCAGGGGCTCGGTGCCTTGATTGGACTTGGCGTGCTCATGCTAGCTCCCGTAAACGCAACTGGACCACCTTGCTCTCAGTCCAACGAACATGTTCCTTCAACCTAACAATAGGAAGATTTAACATGGTAAATTATAGTTAGCCATGGGCCATTTCAGGGTACAAAGATATAAACTGCCTGTTTGGCAGTTCAGGGGTATCCTCAGTATGATATTTAGTCCAGGAGAATGCAGGCTAGTCTTCGAGGACTCATCGCTAGTTTTCCTCTGGCGTCATACCAACCAAGGACACTTACATGGCAAACATAGTTGAGTGGGACAACCTTGAGGTTTCCTTCAGCAAAAGGGGTTCATCCTCGACCACCTTAGTGCGCCTCCAGCTTTGAGAGGATGGTCCCCACCTTGTCGACGGACAACTTGTGGGGCTGCATTGCTGGAGAGGAGCAGCATCGAGGTTAACCCGAAGAAGAGGCTCGTCCTTGATCGCCTCGTGACGTCTCCAACCCGACGAAGTTGACCTCTATCTCTTCGACAAGGAACATGACTCTCCGCTGCTCTTGCCCAACATCTTTTCCACCGCTCGCTAACTTATGGCGTCAGTGATGCACATCTTTGTTTGGTGATCTTATGGCTTCGCTACTACTCAAGACTACACTAGGAGAATCTAATTTGGACTACCACATGTTAGTGACTTTGAGGACCCTGCTCAGGTAACTCAGGCAGGAGCGTCTATTTATAGGCGCGATGGGCTAGCTACTGTTGGCTCGTCATTCATTGTCAGCTAGAGTGCGGATGCGCATGCGCTTCGCCTTATTCTGTGCATTCACTGAGTGCTCTTTGACCGGGCATGTTTGGTAGCGGCTTTTCTGCATCGTTATCTGGTGCTTGTTTAGTCACGGGTGCTAGTCGCTTTGGCTTTTCTTTTGGTGGCAGTATGCTTTCACCAACTTTCTCAAACAACATGTTGTCCGCCTTCTTTTTTAGCATTGGATCTTTCTGGGCGATTGCATGCTTTCGCTTGTTTGTGACAACAATTTGTCCGACTACTTTTGGAGCCTTGGCCCGCTTATACTAACCAACCCAACGCTCGAGGGATACTACATATGCAGTGCTCCTGATTATCGCCTTTCATCCAGTCCTCATGAGAACTGGTGGACCACCTCGAAGGTACTCAGCGTCGTGTTGGGGTACTCTTTCTTTTGGAGGACCGCCCACCCTTGTGCCGACCATGTATTGAAGCACATTTAGCCGACTACATTGGCCTCGTTTCTTCATCAACAGTTCGACACGTGCGTGCACATTGCTTGGGGGCTTCTGGGATATGGGTACTACCGGGCCCATAGTCAGAGGAGACTAGCGCTGACCTTGGCCTGCGCCTAACAAGGTTGTGAGCCAACCCCTAGATGGCCCACAAGAAATCCCCGACTTGATGAACAAGCTTGATGAAGACACGGCAGGCGGTGAGCCCGGATATCTCAGGATATCTTGAAGAAACCGACTCGGATATATTGCTTAGTCGTAATCTAGTAGGTTTAGATTAAAACCAACTTATAAACCCTAGTCCACCACCCTATATAAGGCGACCTAGGGAAACCCCACGAGGGACGCCCATCCAACAGCCATTGTAACCATACTCCCGACCTTGCTTCCTAAAGCTTGGCTGAGTTCCAGCAATACAAACACCAACCCACTGACACAGGATGTACGGCATTATACCTTTGGGTAGCCCAGACCTGTCTAAATTAGTGCCTCCTGTGTCACCATCAAGCTACTCGCTCGACGATCCCTCGCCTACAAATATACCACTCGGGTACCCGCTGTTGGATTGCCGGTCCTAAAGTCCAACACTTGCGATACCGATGCTCCGAAGATGGGTCATCATCGTGGAAATAGAGCTCTAGGTGTCTTGGCTCAGTGCCCTTTTCCTTACCAAATCCACGTATGTTGTGATAGATCTGTCCATGGGCACAGAACGTGTACACACCACTGTTTCTAATGTTGGTCGTCACACGATCCAAGTGGCAGTACAACAAAGTGAATGAGAAGTGGCCATTGAAAAACCTAATGTTTGCACGGAAATGCCTAGCATTAGCATCCAAACTTGACAAGAGTTTCATAAGTTTAGGTGGTGTGTCTGGATGCGTAGATGTAGCTTTCCACTATGACAACAGAAACTAGGACGCTCTTTCCAAAATTTCTTAGCCCCACAGTGCTTGCAATCATCCACCACTAGTAGGTTGTGCGTTTCTGAAGTGACATTAGCATAGACCTTCTCACAAGGATCTGGCACAATTTGTGCGAACAGATCATCATCTACCATGTTAGGACTATCGATAATGTCATCCTATTCCTCTGTATTTTATAATACATACATTTAAGAGTTAGGTGGTGATTTAAAAAATTAACTGGTCGCAACAACCGTGTGTACCTTGTCCAGCAAAGAACCAACCCTCGTCCTCCTCTTTGTCATCCTCAAATACGACGTCGTCATCACCATCTGTTCAATGATAGTTCCATATGTGATTATAATGTTTGATGTTCTATAAATTATGTCACTGAACAAGAACAAATCAAGGCTATTACCGTCCTTCACCACTAGTTCTTGTGTCTGAGTACTTACACCCGGCTGAGGTCACTTCTTGGGCATGCCTTTTTAAATAATATATTCAAGATTGTTGAGCAATCATGCAATCATAATTACAATGGATGAACAGTATTAAAAAATTACCATCTTTAGTAATGGATGGTTTTGTACCAGGTGTATTGCAAGAAGCATTCATGGGTACCGACATAGTGGTGTCGATTTCTGTAGAACTTAGATTGACAAAAAATACATAGACAATGATATAAAATACAAAAACAGCACAGAGAATGCCTTACGATGAATCAACATCAATCAAAAATTACAATCTCTGGTAATAGATGGTTTTGTACCAAGTGTATTGCAAGAAGCATTCATGGGTGCTGATATAGTAGCGTCGATTTCTACAAATGGTACAAATAAAGTTGGCAAACTATCGTTATCAATGTCTCGTGAGTCTGTCTGCATGTGTATCTTTGGAGTCACCGCTAAGAGCACCCTTAGCTTTTTGTCCAATGCTTGATTTAAACAAGCAATTTTTTCAATGAGTTTCTCTCTCCTGGTGCAGACATTACGTGTAACATCCCAGATTTTCCTGAAATGATAATTGTCTACAAAAATGTGGGTTTCAAAAAATTTCCGTGCTTGATGCCTTTGGTCATAATCATAAGACTGTCTTCTTGTGCTCTCTCTAAATTCCTAGTAATTAATTAATTCAATGGCCTTATGCGCTAAGGACAATTTAATGTTAGCGTGATTCGGCTCTTAATTGGTTTCTTGGTTCATTGCGTGTGGTTTAATTTAAATTCAAAATTCACATTAAATCTAAAGCTAACACCTAATTTTCTATAATACTAACTCGGGCTCTAACAACTAACTTTCCTATCTAACTTGGATCAACCCGCTAACCTCTCAGCCTGCTCAATCCCTATGTGCTCTGGAAAATTGATTAAATGAATTATGACATAATTTTCTGACTCTTCGAATTAATTCTATGCTAATCTATTTGATTTCGAGGAATGGTCTAATTCATTTGTTGAAATTTTTACGGATTTCATTTGAATTGTGCTATATTTTCTGGCTTCTCAAATTAATTATCTTCTAATTAATTTGTTACCAGAAAATTAGTCTAATTCATTTGTATCAAGTTTACGAAATAAATTGTTATCGACTTATTTCGTGGGCTAATAATATTTGGCCTACAACTTCCTATTTATGAGCCCACTAACAAACCTAGCCCTAACCCTAACCAACTACCATGAACACCCCTCCTTCGCCCCCTCTCTCCTCTCCATTTCCTCCAAGCTGCCGCCGACTGCCTCATCTCTTCTTCCTGTTCATTATTTCTTTCAGCGCAGCTTGCCTGTCTCCATCCGAAGCACAGAAGCAGCAACATTCAATGCCTTTGCCACCTGAAGCTGCATCTCCGTCCACTGCAAACCAGAAAAGATCCACGAGCTCCACCAAGCAAGCAGCAGCCGCCTCTCCTCTTCCCCTGCTCCTTTTCTTCTTCGCTGAACAGAAGAGCAGAGCTTGCACCCAGCTGCCGCATCCTCTCTTCCACTAGCAGCTTCGAGCAATTCCTTATCCTATGGGATTCGAACAAAGCACCACAACCAATCGCTAGTGCCAAATCCACCGGCTCTCCCTCTCTGATTCTTTTTCCTCCACCGAGCAAACCCGCCACCTCTCCTTTCTCTTCTGCTGTTCACGGCTTCACGCAAGAGGCAAACAAATAGCCGATACTCCGGACCAAGAAAGCAAGCAGAAGGGACAAAGGGAGAAGAGGAACCGGAGGAGGAGCCACTCTCGGATAAGGCGGAGCCGCTGCCGTTGCTGCGCCAATGGCAGCAACACGGAGGAGGACGTCCACGCCAGCGCCGTCCGACGCGAGGCCGAGTGCAACGACGACAACCCCGACCCCATGCTGAGCACCGCAAGCAGCAAGACAATGACCACGTCAAGCCGAACCGAGGGCTGCTGCCTTCACCATCCTCGCCCTCAATGTGCCCGACGAAATGCTTGAACTGCCCAGCTACCCTAGCTGAGCCACGCTACCCAGCCTTCTCCTGACTCCGTTGATGTCCAGCCAAGTGCCAACCTTCCCTCTGTGATGCCGGCCTTCGAGCCGAGATGCTGCGCAGCTCGCTTCGCTGCAGCCCGCCATCGTTTGTGTGCTGGCCTTCGAGCCATGCCCCTCGTTTGTAGGTGCCACTGCCTTCGTCGTGCCATGTTGGCCCTCGCCTTGTGCTGCCTTTCCCGCCTAGTGTAACACCCCGCCCTCTGAAGCCGCCCCGCACAGCCCTTCCGAGGGGCGTGCAAGCGTACACATAGCACCCTGCTTACACTTTCGTCCTCGCTTCGTGTAAAAGGGTTAATCCAAAGGTACTATGGCTGGAAGACAAGGACTTATAAGTTGCCTCCACCCTTGCTAAACTAACAAGGTGGCACTAAACACGTGCATCCCGCACTCATGGGCCACTACTGGGCCATACGAACTGGGCCGGGTGTGACACCTCACCACTGTGCATCACGAACCCGGGATGCCGGTGCCTTGTACGCACGTCGTGGACACGATGTGACCGTGGAGTGTTGCGGAGTCACGTACACGTGCAAGAAATAGCCTGAGCCTTCGACTTGCCACCGCCTTGTAGCCGAGCCTTGCAGCTGCGTGCCGCCGTGGCCATGCTTTGTCGAGCACCCGCGCATGTGACGTAGCCGTGTCACCATCGTGGACCACCACAATGCCATGCACGCGCTAGCCTTCACGTGCTGCCCCACTAACCATTCTAGGCTCGGCCTTGCCCTGGACTATCAGGAGCTCGCGTTCTCGCCATA
Source organism: Echinochloa phyllopogon (assembly GCA_033239725.1). Classification (NCBI taxonomy): domain Eukaryota; kingdom Viridiplantae; phylum Streptophyta; class Magnoliopsida; order Poales; family Poaceae; genus Echinochloa; species Echinochloa phyllopogon. The sequence continues at coordinate 7,211,899 of BTCW01000016.1, read as the reverse complement.
GTCGTGCCACAAACACATGTGTGCACATTAAAGCACCCTTGTGCCGCCCAAGACCCGAGCTCAATTCTGACCTTAGCCTCGCCCTGGCCACCTCCATCCTTGCTTGGCCAACCCTGGCCGCGTTCTGGCCAGTCGTAGCCGCCCATAGCCAGCTGTAGCCTCGTCCAGCCAGCCGCAGCCTGGCCGCAGCCAGCCACAGCTAGCCACGGCCTGGCTTCAGCTGGCCATACCCTGGCCATAGCCGGCCGTGCTTGGCCATAGCAAGCCACAGCTGGCTGCAAGCCTTGCAACAGCCCTGAGCCATATCCTAGCCATATAGATTCTCTTCCGTGCTGACCACAGTTGATCCCTTCCTGCACAACATTTCCCACTAACTCGAGCCGTTGATTGAAGGGCCTACTTGATGACATGTTCCTCTAACTTGACCAGTAGGACACACCTGGCCTATGGGGCCCGCATGTAGGCATGTGGGGTCCAATGACCATATGACCTCAGACCCTCTAATATTGTTGGCGTGTTGACTTAGTCAACATTAATGTCAGCATGGCCTCTGCTATTTATATGAAACCAAACCCTCCTAACCGACCTATCCATGTGTGACACATGTGACATTGTGGAGCTAACATGTGGCCTCTAACCTATGGACTTGTGTCTTGTGTGCTTCTTCGGCATTAATTAAAATCCAAATTGTGTTTCAATATTTGAAACTAAATAATAAATTGATCTTAGTCTAGAAAAAAATATGAAACCAATTTTATTCTTTATCTAAAACCATGCTCCACTCGTTAGTGTAGCATTTGGTGTTATTTGGTTCTTCCTTGCTTCTTCTTTAGGAGTTTAGTTGCTTAGACTGTCGTTATTTATTTGTAATCCGTATGTTAGGATTCTTTGAAGACTCGGACGACTTCATCGAGCTCAACTTCACGACTAAAGGTGCTACGTGAAGAAAGAAAATGACATTGCTCTAGGTTCACGTGCATCCAAATCCTGAACACCTATTAGTCATTGCAAGTAGTATGCTAGCGCTTTACTTTACTCACATGATTATAATGATATGCCCTGCATTGCCTTTTATTCACCATACTACCTTGCCACCATGTTATTCATTTTCATGTAAATTCTGCGCTTGTATGTGATGGATGGTCATGATTGATTACTCTTGGCTTGAATTTATGGTTTGGAGATATTAGAGAAGGTAGGTTTCTTCCGGTGGCGTGTATACCTTAACCAAATCCTTTGATAGGGTGCTTGGGAAGTTGCACTCGGGCAACTTCCTACGGAGTGCCTGTTGCCGGCACAAGTTGAGGACGAGTACTTGGATCTCAAGAGTGGCGGCATCACTTGTAATGGGTGTGTTTGCTAACCATGAGGTCGAGATGTTTTTGACTTACGTGCACACCACTTACCTCCATGAAAGGGTTCCAACCATTACCTAGTTGGACAGTACCACGATGGTCAGCATTGTGTGCTCAGGAGAAGGTAGCCCGGGCACGTTTGGAGGTGCCCCGGGACCAGTCGTTTACTGGCCCTTGTCTCCAAGACTCAACCCCACTGGCTAGGTTAGGTGTTGTGTGTTCAGGAGACGGTAGGCCGGACACGCTTGTTGGAGGTGCTACGGGCCCGGTCGTTTACCAACCCTTGTCTCTGAGACTCAACCCCTAGCCGGGCTAGGGATGATGGTACTATTCTAGTTAGAGAGTCATGGTTGTGGGATGTGTCTCAAGGTGGCAGCCTGTCACACCCGACCCAGTTTGTATGGCCCAGTAGTAGGCCATGAGTGCAGAATGCACGTGTTTAGTGCCACCTTTCTAGTTTAGCAAGGGTGGAGGCAACTTATAAGCCCTTGTCTTCCGGCCATAGCACATTCGGGTTAAACCTTTTACACGAAGCGAGGACGAAAGTGTAAGCAGGGTGCTATGTGTACGCGTGCATGTCCCTCGGAACGGCTCTGCGGGGCGGCTTCAGAGGGCGGGGGTGTTACAAGTGGTATCAGAGCAGTGTTGAATGTACGACGCAAGCCTAGATAGAAAATGGTCATTTTTAAGGTCTTATGCTCTATTATTCATGCTTCTATTATTTCTCTATGCTTTTTATCTCTCTAATTTTGGCTTTATCCCCATCTTGATCCTAAAATTTTATTCTCATCTTGGTTATGCTATCTTTTCTTTAAGTGATTCTTTAGACTTGTTCTAATCCCAATCCACTTTTCTCTTAGTAGATGGCACGTACAAAGAGGACTCAGTGCAAGAGGGCTACTCCTGTCAAAGAGCTCATGGAAGATGAGGAGATGCATCAGGAGCAGCAAGAACCCCAGGAGATGCCACAGCAGCAGCCCGTACCAGAGGAAGGGATGCAAGTGGAGGATGAAGATCCAACAGACCCACCTGAGGGAAACCCAGAAGTTGAAGCTACTGATGGAGGAGCACCTGAGAAGAGGAACATAGTGGAGTACCAACATGATAATGGAGGTACCGCTCATTTGCCCATCTTGCTGATGAGCTAGTTGGGGTACACCCAGAGGCCAGAGTATCACTGTGTGGAGCACAAGAGCACCTGGTACCCATCCTACTGGACAGTGTATGTGCACATCAGGGTGGATGACCCTGCAACTGGATTGAAGAAGGTGGTTGCTATATCCAACGACGACACTCCATGATGCAGCCCACAAGCAGGAATCAGTGAAGCTGCTAGGCGTGCTCTCTATGCGCTTTGCGGAAAGCACAAGGAAGAGGTGGAGAACTTGCACTACAAAGTCATCCCACGTCATGCTAGTGGAACCCCACAGATAGTCCTCCCTCCCGTCCAAGGTGATAAGGAGAAGGAAGTGTTGACGAACCTCATTGCTGCTCTCAACACGGATCTTGATGCCATACAAAGTGAGCTGTGCTGGATTAGGTACTCTTTGCTTCAGATGAAAATGGAGAGGGACATCCTGGTAGCACAGCTGAATGGAGACCCAGTGCCTAAGCCATGGGGAGAAGATCCAGATGAGGAAGTGCTATGAGCAGAATCACCAGAGCAGGATATACTAGATTATGGAGAAGCCGACGCAGTGACACAGATGCTCTAGGAGTTAGGAAGTCAAACCTCTTTTGTAATAGTTTAGTTCGAGTTGTCGTTGAGGTCGGTGTGCTAGTTTTTGTTTAGGTGTGCTTGCTTGTTGCGTGCTAGTATTTGAGTTGGATCTTTGTGATGAGTGCGGTGTTTTGTGGAGTGATGACCACAAAGCATCAGATATCTTAAATCAATAAAGTTAGTTTGGTTTGGGTTATATCTTTATCCCTGTTCTTCATATTAATTATGTTCTTCAATCAAATCAACTCAATCTATCTTGCGTATCACGTTATGTTGGAATCTATTTGCGAGCTTCCATAACATGTCGGTACTGTTCAAATTATTTCTGGAGCTACGGAAGTCCAAATGACATGATTCCAGCTAGGTTGGATTCCTGACTTCGTAGGCTACTAAGAGATACGCATTTCTTAGTAAATTACTCAGAACCTGTCTCTGACACATTAAGCTTGTTCATTTAATATCTCAAGTTCCAGAACTCCGATTGCAGTAATTCAAGTTGGATTACATTCATAACTTCATATTCAGATTTTTTGGTTCGTCTGATATGAAGTTGTGCACATATTAGTAGGCTACTCAGAACTTGTCTCGAGATGGCTGACACAGCGAGCTTATTTCTTTGATATTTCAAGTTGTAGAACTCCAATTGAGTTGATTCAAGTTGGGTTGGATTCAACACTAGACAAGCTTCGTTCTGACCAAAATTCATGATTTTTAGATCTTCTGAGTACGTGATATACCTGTTTTACTAAGGCACCCAGAATCTGTTTGGATGCAATCTGAAGTTTACAAGTGTTGTAGTTGGATCTCTTGGATATGTGCAATTTCGTTATCTTTTTCTCCACTTGGTTATGATTGTTTGCTTCCCCCAACAATCATCTAAGTCTCATATCTCTAAACATCAGATGGTGAACACCAGGTCCGGTGGTGGAGTTGATTGTCGCCAGTGAGACGTCAAGGACGCAACAACACCAACTCCAATCCTCAAGCAGGACCAACACCACCAGCAGGGATGGATCAGATCCTCGCAGCTCAGACTCAGATCATCCAGAACATCACCGACACCATGACGGCCATGCAAGCTCAGATGAACAACAACAACTACTACTACTACTACAACAACCAGCCACCTCGAGACAAGTACAGGGATTTCACTCGTCAGCCCCCAACTTTCTCACTCGTCAGACCCGCTTGATGCTGATGATTGACTGAAGGCCATTGAGAACAAGCTGGAGATTGCCTGGTGTAATAACACGGAGAAGGTTCTGTATGCTGTAGGGAGATTGACAGGAGCAGCTTCAGATTGGTGGGATGCTTACAAGGCTGCTCATGCCACCCCTACTGCTATCACTTCGCTGGAGTTCACGACCAACTTTAGGTCGCACCACATCCCCACCGGTGTGATGACGATCAAGAAGAAGGAGTTCCTCGCGCTAAAGCAGGGCAGCATGTCAGTGAGCGAGTATAGGAACAAATTCTTTCAGTTGGACCGCTATGCACCAGCGGAGGTGTCTGATGATGAGGAGAAGCAGGAGCACTTCCTGGAAGGTCTCAATGCTCTTATCAAGTATCAGCTAACGGCGCACATTTTTCCCACGTTCTAGGGCCTAGTGGACAAGGCCATTAGTGTCGAGCATGTTCGTCATGAGATGGGGGAGATAAAGAGGAAGTTCAACTCACCGGGGCAAGGTAGCAACAACATCCACCCTCATTTCCATCTTAGGGGACTCCTTTCCGTCCTGTAACTCAAGGTGGGAACTTTGGGAAGACCCAGTTCCAACACCAGAACCAGTCTACTCTGCGCCCTAAGTTCTAGCAAAACTGCCAGAACACTCCAACGAGCACCCCAGTGAAGACCTCCGCACCCAACACCCCCGCTGGTCCCAGATGTTTCAAGTGTGGGGAGACGGGTCACTATACCTACAACTATCCCAAGAGGAACACCTCAGGTGACCAAGGCCAGGATGCCAACACCCCTAGGCCTAGCCCTCAGATGCAGCAAGCACGGAGTGGAAATCAGACCCCACAGGGCAACAAAGGGCAGCAAAACTATGTGCGTGGCAAGGTGAACCATGTGGTGAAAGAGACTACCCAGGAGGCTCAGGATGTAGTGTTCGGTTTGTTCCTTATCAACTCAGCCCCTACATCAGTTTTGCTCGATACTGGAGCATCTCATTCTCTTATTACTACCCAATATATAGCTAAGCATAACATAACCATGATACGCATGAGAACTCACATGTTAATTAGGTCACCTGGAGGGGACATGAAAGCACAGTTCATGTGTCCTGGAGTTAGTCTTAAAATTTTGGGGAAGGACTTCTGGGCCAGACTCATTGTCTTGGAATCGAGTGGAATTGATATTATACCCAGAATGAATTGGTTGACCATGCAAGATGCGGTGATCCAATGTGCAAAGAGGTCGGTGTTGTTGACAAGCCCACAGGGAGAAATGATTGAGTTCATGACTACTCTACCATCAGTGGCAGATTGTGCAGTGAACCAGCTGAATGGAGCCCCACTAGAGGGTATCAGAGTGGTATGCGAGTTCCCCAACGTCTTTCCCGATGACTTGCCAGGTATGCCACCAGACCGAGACATTGAGTTTATTATTGAGCTTTTACCTGACACTGCACCTATCCCTAAAAGACCTTACAGAATGGCTGCTAATGAGTTAGAAGAACTTAAGAAACAACTTAGTGAATTGTTGGAGAAGGGTTTTATTTGTCCTAGTTCTTCTCCTTGGAGAGCACCAGTTATCTTTGTGGACAAGAAAGATGGTACTCAAAGGATGTGTGTGGATTATCGATCTCTCAATGAAGTGACCGTCAAAAACAAGTATCCACTGCCCCGCATTGAGGATCTCTTCGACCAGATGAGAGGGACCAAAGTGTTCTCCAAGATTGATCTACGATCAGGATATCACCAATTGAGGATACGAACCTCAGATATTCCCAAGACAACCTTCACTACTAGATACTGTCTTTATGAGTATACTGTCATGTCCTTCGGATTGACTAGTGCACCTTCTTACTTCATGTATCTGATGAACAAGGTGTTCATGGAGTATCTAAACAATGTGGTGGTTTTCATTGATGACATCCTAGTCTTCTCCAAGAACGAAGAGGAGCATGAGGAGCACTTGAGGCTAGTGTTGTAGAAGCTTAGAGAGAATCAGTTGTATGCTAAGCTAAGAAAGTGTGAGTTTTGATTGAGGGAAGTGGCATTCCTTGGACATGTCATCAAAGATGGAGGAGTTGCAGTCGATCCGAGCAATATTAGCGAAGTGTTGGAATGGAACCCCCTAAGAACGTGTCTGAGATTAGGAGCTTTCTTGGATTGGTTGGATACTACCGCAGGTTCATAGAGGGATTCTCGAAGATTGTGAAGCCTCTTACCTCTTTGTTGGAGAAAGATAGGGAATTCAAGTGGATAGATGCTTGTCAAACTAGCTTTGAGGAACTGAGAAGGAGATTGACTCCAGCTCCTGTGTTAATTATGCCTAACATTCACAAGGGTTTTGACATCTATTGTGATGCTTCAAAGGGAGGCCTTGGATGTGTGCTCATGCAAGAAGGACGTGTTGTAGCCTATGCATCCTGGCAGTTGAGGGAGCATGAGCAGAACTACCCCACTCATGATCTGGAGTTAGCAGTCGTGATCTATGCATTGAAGATATGGAGGCACTACCTTGTTGGAAACAAGTGTCAGATTTACACTGATCACAAGAGCTTGAAGTACATCTTCACACAAAAGGATCTTAATTTAAGACATTGTCGTTGGTTGGAGCTGATCAAGGACTACAACTTGGAGATACATTATCATCCAGGGAAGGCCAATGTAGTTGCGGATGCCTTGAGTCAGAAAGGCCAAGCCAATATGGTCTTAGCCTACCAGCTATCCCTAGAGTTGCACAAATAGTTTGAGAGGCTGAAAGTAGGAATTGTCACCCAAGCTGAAGGAGTAACCATGGAGGTAGAGCTCCCCTGGAGGCAGAGATACGGAAGGGTGAATTGGGAGACAAGCAACTCATGAAGGATGGCAAGGCACCCGATTTCAGGTTGGATGATCAGGGGACACTACGGCTTAAGGATAGGATTTGTGTACCTGATGTGGGACCACTCATAGAGCTCATACTAAGGGAGGCTCATGACTCTGCATATTCCATTCACCTAGGAAGTACAAAGATGTATCAGGATTTAAAGGAGAGATATTGGTGGTACGGGATGAAGCGTGACTTGGCCAGTCATGTCGCCGTGTGTGACACCTGTCAGAGAGTCAAGGCTGAGCATCAGAGGCCTGCAGGACTACTCCAGCCTTTGAAAATTCTTGAGTGGAAGTGTGAAGAGATTAGTATGGATTTTATAGTCGTGTTGCCTCGCAACCGAGATGGTTATGACTCTATTTGGGTAATAGTGGATCGACTGACCAAAGTGGCTCATTTTATTCCTGTAAAGACCACCTATACGGGAGCTAGACTTGCAGAGTTGTATTTTGCCACGATTGTGTGCTACCACGGAATGCCTAAGAGGATTGTTTCTGATAGGGGTACTCAGTTCACATCAAGGTTTTGGCAACAACTGCATGAGTCCATGGATACAAGGTTAAATTTTAGTTCTGCTTATCATCCTCACACAGATGGCACCCTTCGAGGCTTCGAGACAGAGAGGACGAATTAGATAATAGAGGGTATGCTGAGAGCTTGTGCTCTGAAGTATGGGAGAAGTTGGGATAAGAGTTTGCCATACGCAAAGTTCTCATATAACAACAATTACCAAGTAAGTCTCAAGATGGCACCCTTCGAGGCTTTGTATGGAAGAAAGTGTAGAACCCCATTGTTTTGGAATGAGACTGGGGAGAGACACCTGTTTGGACCAGAGATCATCAATGAGGCAGAAAGGCAAGTTCAGATCATCAGAGAGAACCTTAGAATTGCTCAATCGAGGCAAAAGAGTTATGCCGATACCCGAAGGAGAGAGTTGACCTTTGAGGAAGGAGACTTTGTGTATTTGAAGGTGTCGCCTATAAGGGGACTAAGGAGGTTCAAAGTGAAAGGGAAGCTAGCACCTCGTTACATAGGCCCCTTCAAGATATTGGAGCGGAGATGAGAAGTAGCTTATCAATTGGAGTTACCAGCTTAGTTATCGGATGTTCACAATGTGTTTCACATCTCTCAGTTGAAGAAGTGCCTTAGAGTCCCCGAGGAGCAGTTACCCCTAGAGGAGCTGAATGTACAAGATGATTTGACATACATCGAACAACTGATTAAGATATTGGAGACGACAGAGAGAGTCACCAGGAGCAAAGTAGTTAAGATGTGTAAAGTGCAATTGAGCCACCATGCACAGGATGAGGCTACATGGGAAAGAGAGGATGAGTTGATGGCCGAATTTCCCCAACTCTTTGCTAGTTCATCCAAATCTCGAGGACGAGATTCTCTTTAAGGGGGTAGGTTTGTAACACCCAAATTTTCATCACATTAAATTATTAGAATTTTCTAGGATTTATTCAAGGGTCAAATAAATTTCCTAGGATTAATTGGAATTATTCTAGGCTCTAAAGTATTTAATATCATTTAAAAAATTATAGTGCAATAAGTGGTTGTTGCATTTCATACTGGTGCATTGTGTTTTGTTTGCCTGTCATTTGTTTGAATTTAAATTCTGTTTAAATTCAAATTTAATGGCTTTTGGTTTGGCTGTAGAAGAGTTGTTTAGGATCGAGTCCGGTTGTGCTCCCTGAATTCTTGGCTCAGGTCGATTCTAGCCCCACTTTCCCACCTTTTGCCGCCTGCAGTTTGGGCCAAGCCCACGGCAGCGGCCCAGCAACCCCACCGCAGCCCAATACCCCTTTCTGATCCTCTCTCACCGACAGTCGGACCCCACCTGTCGGGGTCACCTCCTACCTCCCGACCGAGCCCGAGTCAAGCTCGGTGCCGCGTCGCGCGCGCCCATTCGCACCTGGCTCCCTTGGCCCACCTCCTGCATGGCCCACGAAACCTCGTGGACCCATTGGACCTTCCCCAAAGCTTCGCTGCCGTCCTTTCCTTAACTGGCATCCTTCCCACATCGAAGGAGATGCCACCGGTGCCCTGATCCGCGGTTTATGGCCCATACGCCAAGAAGGTCCCCTGGGGACTATAAAACCAAGCCGCCGCAGCCCATAGGACCTCACCAAATCCTCACCTCAAGCCCTCCAAGCCCCAACAATCCCACACGCCTCACGCCGCCGCCATTGGCCCGCGGTCATCGATCTCCGCCGCCGCCACCAATTGTTCGACGAGAACCCACCCAGGAGCTTCGCGAGAAGGTAATGAGGCCTGCCGAGTCGTTCTCGACCTTGTTTTTGCCTTCAAACGAGCCTAATCCATCGCTGTCCTTGCTCAGACTCACCAGAGCTGCCCCTCCTCAACGTTTGTGCATCTCACCACCAGATCGTCGTGGTTATCACCCTAGGGAGCTCGTCGTTCCCTCATGGTGCTTTTGGTCCAAGCCGCGTCTCGATTGGTGGCTCGTAGCTCGATTTACGCCCCGCTCCGGCGAAGATCCGCCGTCCTTCGAGCGGCGCCACCGCGTTTCAAGCCCGCCGCCGGCGAACCAAATCCCCATCGAACCCTAGCCATCAGATCCAAATCCTATGACCCAAATAGATCTGACCAAAGTCAGATACCGGTCAGCGCCCAGTCAGCCCTGGGCGTTTTGTTACAGAGCCCCTTCGGTTTTGCTAAATCAACCCGCAGTCCTTCATAGTTATAAAAGTATTTGCAGATAGGTCATTTTTCTTCGTTTAAGCCCCTATATTTTCAAAGATTAGTGCGTGCCGTCCTGTTCAGTTATTTTTACGTGTTAGTCCTCAAAGATTTAATCATAATTATGTTTTAGCCCTCGGTTTTCTTCAAATAAGCCCCTGAAACTTGTTTTAGCCATATCTTTCATGTTTTAGATCCGATTTAAGTGATTCTTTCGCTGATGTGATCCTTGTAACATGTAGATCAGTTTAAAAGCCTTGTTTTGTTCTGTTTCTACTGTTTGGTGTACTGTTTATTATTGCTTTGTTTTGTTCTCTTGTTTGTGATTGTGTGGTGTGTTTAGAAACAGTGTCGTTCGAGGGATTCGAAGAGCAGTACGAGGAGGATTTTGAGCAGCAGCAAGGCTTTGGAGGAGGCAAGTGTATCTTGATCATCTCTTTGCCATCCCATTATTCACAAATAAAGTTACACTTTACTTTTCCGCATTGCATTAATTTTGATGGGTCCTATGCTAAGGCCGTTCCTAGTCTTTTATTATTGTCCTTGTTGTACCTAGGATGCTTTGCTTATTTTCGGTAGAATATTGCTTAGTTGCTAAACTTTGGTGTGGTGAAATTTGTGTTCTATTATTAAACTTGATTTACTTCATGTTCATACACTAATAATTCAAGACCATATGTTAATTGGAACATGGAATGACCACCCAAGAAAACAGTACAACCATAAGATCAACAGGCTCTGATCTTGGCTGACTAATTATAAACTCTAGTTTGTGCATGTCTTACCGAAAGGGCATTGGGGGGAGACTTCGATGAGGTATAACCCGGTCCTCTTGAGCTGTGGGCTTAGCTAAGAGACAGACCTCATTAGGGAGGGTTATGCTTTGCTTGGTTTTTGAAACCTTAGCGGGCTGCACTTATTAGGGAACTTTGTAAAGGCCTCGTAGTGTATCCCTAGCCATGCACTATTGTGTTTTTATGAGGTTGGCTGCCTCAGGCATGAGTGGGAAAACACGACTCATGGTGAAAGTGTACAACCTCTGCAGAGTGTAAAACTGTTATAATAGCCGTGCTCACGGTCATGAGCGGCCTGGACCCTCGCATGATTAATTACTCAAAGATGACATTAAATTGATGTTCTTTATTTATGAACATGTTATTTTATATTGCTTAATGTGGGTTGGTATATACTTGCACTTGTTAATTAACTAATAAAATGTTGACCAACTAAAAGCTTAATGCAGTCAAACTATGTCAGCTTTATCCTTGCTTAGCCTTGCATGTCATTTATTATTCCCATACCCTTGCTGAGTACCAACCATAAGTGTACTCATCCTTGCTTTATGCAACGCTGTTCAGACCAAGGTGAATTGGAGGAGTTCCCGGAGGATTTCCAGGAGTACTAGGCGTATGTGTTCACCAGTCAACTACCTGTGGAGTTGATGGATTATCCGCTGCTAGCTACTCATTTTATTTTCGTTAAAGACATATGTCTTGGAGTGTAATAATGATACTATAACTCTTTCATTATGTTTATGCACTGTCTTGTGGTATTTCACTTGTGAAGTCTATCATATGTGTGAAATCTTGATCCTGGTGCACATATGAAATGCATCTAGTTTTGCCTAAAACCGGGTGTGACACGGCCACCACATGCATCCCGAGTGGCATCACGTGAACAACTCTGCAGAGTCAAAGTTTTACGGATGTTGTTACAGACCCCAGGGTGCTGGGATAGCCCGTGGTGTTGGAGGTATCGTTTTGGGATGAAGAACCTGTTATAAATTGTTGTTGCTGTTGCATAGGAAACCACAGCCTAAATCCTTGAATTACTTTTATACTTGTTTAGACCACATTAAAAGCTTCACGCATATGCGGAAGGTGATGTGGACCTATCCCATTTCCTTGGGGATAGTTCGTGAGCTTTCATGTTTATTATTGCGAATGTGTTCAATATTTGGAATGGAGGGTTGTGTCGCTTCGCTCAAGTTCATGCATGTGGAGAAGAAGTGAAGACCAAAGCTAAAGACTTGAAGTCCTAGCTGTCGTTGCGCAGGAGTTCATTGTGTCGTCTAGCCCAAAGGACATGTACCAGATCCGTATCCCTTATGTAAATACCTGTTGTTTTACTCTGTTTTCGTTGTATGGAAATGATATTATGTTGAAATGAGTTCTGTATGTAATAGCCAATGTGTTCTGGGACTATCACAATGGTACAAGGAGTCGGATTCTCAATTCTGTTTGTTTCATTACGTCTACGGGCTTTGACCTGAGCACATGCCATATGCACCTTGACTTCAGAACATTGAGGACTTCCTGGTTGATGATCACCCTCTGATGACTGGATGTAAACCGGAGACCCATGGGCATAAGGAAAAGTCAATGAATCGCTAACCCGTCCAACAGAAGACTCTTGGGAAGGGAATATAAGCTTAGGGTTCCATTGCGGGTACTGCATGGTGATCGATGCTGAATGCAAGTTGTTTGCCCAGTAATCTCGGACAGATTGATCGTAAGCTCTCCATGCCTGAACGTTGGCTGGTTTACTATTATTTACTCTCTTGTTTTCACGCCTTGCCTCAACCTCTACTTGGGCCTTATTGTGGTGTGCTTTCTTTTGCTTAGCCTTCACTTCGGCCTTCTTCTCGTCTGACATTGCTGCACGCCAAGTTGCAACATTGGCTTTGGCCCTTACCCTTTTAAGGGTACTTTTATCTACTACTGGTGTTATGGCATCTAATGGGTTTGCATTGGACGCTGCAAATCAGAAAGAGTTTCAACTTAGGAAATTATATACTACCTCCCGTCACTTATATATGACATTTCAGACAAAACATTAGAGCTAAGTGCAGGCAAAATGCCTTTACACATTAGCAAAAATCAAATTGGTTCTCCAAAATACCACAGTATCTTGATCAATGCTTTCCGAAATAAAAAATCAGTCAAGCACACTACATTCCGCCACAACACAAGTTTCATACAATATTGTACCAGTGATCAACCAGATTAGGAGTGAAGCACAAGCAGTATACATCCCATACTCTCAAGAGCATTACCATTTTTTAGTGACGGGCCTCACGACACCTCTTGTTCTTTGTACTCTTCTGTTCTTCAGACAAGGATGCATAACATGCCCTCTCCCTCTATCTCTTTCGTACTTTCGGGTCAGTGACTTGATTGGTGGGACATTCTGATGTGAAACAACGAAACTTGTGTAAGCATATTTGATATAATCATATTTATTGTGCCACCATGGCCTCAAGACCAGCAATGTTTTCTAAATAATATTTTCAATCAGGAAATTATATTCCTATATTACCACATTGTATATGAATTAAAAAGACATAGCGGGTTATCCCATTTACAACTAAAAGTTTGTCGTGGTACATGTTCCAAACTTATATAAGAAAATTGAATGATTACCTCGGCTGGTGATGTTTGTGAGGTCAGCAAAGATACCTCTGGCAGCAACACCCTTTGCTGGTTTCATGGTGATGGACCTAGAAAACATATTGCTTAGTCTGGCAGGATCATAGTCAACAACTATTAGTTAATAAAGCCGATATTCCATATTGGTTTCAGAACAAACTGGACAGAGTATAGTCTCCATTGAAAACTCAGCTACTTTGCCTAGTAACTTAACTAAAACATATTATTTGCAAAGAATTAATGCTGAAACGAGTGTCAAACTCTCAAAGTGAATGGACAGTCACTAAGAAATAACTACAGTGAAGCTAAAAAATCTAAAAGCTGATCAATAGTGTGTGCATGTAACACGACTCATACACTTATCAGGATTGCAACCACAAACATTTGCTGTTTTTTTTCTATTTGAGTGAGGGCACCAGCTGGGCAACCATAGACAAAATAACATGAGATTCAAAAGTAACCATGGATGGAACAGCTAGCTAGTTCGGTATTGGTCAGGCTGGCTTCTGAGGTGTCAGAATCACACGAAACAATGGCAGTAGTGGCATCAGTTTTTTTCATACTAAAAACTCGATACAAACAAATTAATTTTTTTTTCCACATGTGTGCTAATAATATTGCCATATAATATTTAGCTAATCTTTTATCGGAGATCTAAATAGAATGAAAAATGTTAATGTGTTCCACCAATAAGTAAAATCATACAAACACATCTATTTTAGAATTTTATAGGCTCGCTACATCTATCGAGTTGATGGCAATGGATTGGACCATATGGGTGCTAATCAAACAATTCATTACTCCTTCTGTAACGGGGAACTTTACACCAAATGCTTTTTTGTGGAGCAATGGCAACAGCTGAAGTGACCATAAGATCATTGTACCATGAAAATTGATTAGAAGGTATTAGACAATACAATCATGGTATGTCATATAGCTGTTAACTTGTAAAACTAAACTTCTTAAAAAACATGCACGGGTCCTGCCCTAGCACATTCCAAAGTACCAGATTGAAAAATACCAAAAATCTCAACATTTGTCTGTCCATACAACATGACCAAACAGTAGAAATTAATCAAATTGGCACTCAGTTTTATTTGCAGAAAGATACCTTCTACTGGCGCAGCTGCGTGATATATCCTTGTCCTTCAAAATTTTCAGATAATTTAGTATTGTTCGATCTCTAAAATGGGATAATAAGTCATAAGCAGCATGCAGTTTAAAAGATCAAGGTTTTAGGCAATAAGGATGCACTGGCAACTGAGAACCAGTCCACCAAGGTTTTAGGACATATTTTGCAATGTCAAACAGATTCCAGGAACATAGTATTCAGAAATACATTTGTGACTTGTCGTGCAATGGCCCAAAATAAACGGAAGGGGAAATATGAATACAATCACTACAGTTTGCTCCCCAAAAGTGCAAAAAAAATTTGCTGATAGATGTCAAATTAGTTAATAATTAGCTCCAATTAACAATTCCAAACTGGATCCCATGCTGCAGAGTTATGGCAACTTGCATAAATAGTGCACCTAAAATGAAGTAGCTAAAACTAAAAGTATGAACCACTACCAGAGATCTTCACATCCGCCCCTCTCATATGCCTCGGTGCACTTAAGATCCAATGCTAATACAACATTAGCGCTGGGTGAAAAATTGGGATGCCCCCGGGGACACCAACCGGTGCTAAAGGTCACAGGTGGTGTTACGACCCGGTGCTAAAGGCCTTTTAGCACCGCTTGGTAACTACGACCCGGTGCTAAAGGGGGTGTCGCATGCTACTTCAAAAGGAGCGCATCTTCTATCTTATCACATGCGCTGCGTAGGTGAGATGGTTAGGTGGGTACGCACAAGCCAAGAGGTCCTGAGTTCGAATCCCTGCAGCAACGCACATATTTTTTGACGAAGATGCACCTTTAGCACCGGTTATCTAACGCGGTGCTAAAGGCGCCACCCTTTAGCACCGGACGGTCCGGTGCAGATGTGAGTATCTCTGGTAGTGAACAGTAAGCAAAGATTATTTGTCAACATGGGTAAGCTTAAAAATAAATCTTGGAATGTGCAACTAAGGCAGCCAATTCAATGTTAGAATAATACCCTGAGAAATTTTTAATGCCTTGTTGCTAACTTTCATCTGTCACAAGTATCAAGTATTGAAAGAACATGAAAGGAACTTGTTACACCACAGCAGGCACTGAATGTTATATGAGAATTATAATTTGGGTCAGCTTGTCTGAATCAGTAATCTAAATCTTCTGTTCCATCAATCAATAGTAGGTATAAGCAATAGTTAAATTACATATACAATTGTAGTGATTGTATTCATATTCTTTCAAAGGCTGAAAGTAAATATCACTAAACAAAAAAGCTAAAGCTAGAGAAGGAACAAGTACAGAGGAGCATACCGTATACAGTGGCAATTTGCTTTAGCTTGTTCAAAAACTTCGAGTCGCTATAAATTGTCAAGAACCTGCTCCTATGAAGATCACCAATTAAATGACAAATTAGTACCTCTTAAGGGTTAATGCCAACATCAAACTAAATGCACGGTGAAGCAAAAAATGTTTTCCATTTGACAATTAAAGCAGCACAATGAGTTTAGACAATGAAATTGCCCCTGCCATGTTTCCACTGTTTTAGATAGTTTATGGATATGACCTATAAAACATAACCATGGTAAAACGAAGAGCATTTAACCACCTTTTTCCATTGATTTATTGTATATTCAACTGAATGAAGATGCATGGGAAATAGTAGATCAGCCGATGAACATACTGAACACAAAGAGATTAAAAAAAAGAACCATGGATAGAGAGGAACTCAAATTACCTGTAGGTATCACCTATGACGACGGCGCGGCGTGGGCGTGGGCGAGCGGCGGGCGGTGTCGGCAGGTGGAGATGGGTGGCGGCGGGCGGCGGGGGCAGAGCGCGACGGGAGGCGAGGTGATGAGGTCGGGTGAAGTTTTAATGCTGACAAGGGAGGCACGGTTCAAGAGGGCGTGGGATCGTGGGGCCGGGGGAGTAGGGTATAAAAAATTCCTTCTGAGCACTCCACAATCGCCTTAGAGATTTGCGCATCTAGCTAGCTGAAATAAGAATTGTAAATCTTTTTTGGCAGGGGTTGTACGCTGCCATTTGTTTTGGTTGTAACAGCATCAATCAAAAGATTTTAGTCCCCAAAAAAAGGAAAAGAAGAAAAAAAGAGAAGAAAAAAAGTAAAAGAAAAGAAGAAAGAAAAAAAGGGGTTGATCTGTTCATTGTGAGTATCTATTGTTTTCGGTGGTGCGTTGTGACTTCCCTTGTATCCAGGCTCGCATCTCTAGCTCGTTCTAGGCTAGGACCAGCACGGTACCGTCATTGAACGATTATTCAGCTTGCTTGATTTTCACTAATGTAATGCTAGCTATTCATTGTTTTCAGCCCACCTATAGCTCCACATATACGACTACAGCTTGACAGGTCTTGTTGCTACGGCATCGATACACTATCGTTGAGGTTGTTGTCTTGTTGGTTGCCGTCACCTCATGTTTTGCTTGGTAAGAAATTGTGAGAGCTTGTTTGAACAAGGATAGTTTGAGAGAATTACAATTGACACATCCCAGTGGTTGACAAGAGGATACATATTATTTTTGTGTTTCTTGTTTTCTACTAATAATGGGAGGTGATACAGATATTTTTGAGCTGATGAAACTACACCCTCATGTTCAAGATGTCATTCAACTGTTGCTGTTATATGATGGTAAGTTTGATCCTGAAGCTTACATTGATTGGGAGCTAAAAGTTGATAATGAATTTGATGAGCATGACTTGTTAGAGAAACAAAAGATTTATATTGCCTCCAATGTTTTGACTGAATATGCTTTTCTAGAATGGAAATATATTTGTAGGCACAACAAAGTTCCAGAATCTTGGGAAGATTTCAAATTTCTTTTTAGAGATGCACTCATTCCTTCATATTATGCTGATTATTTGCTTGCAAAATTAGACAAATTGAAGCAAGGTAGTAGGACTATGAGGGAATATTTTCATGTCTTTAAGACTTGTATCATGTTTGGTGGATTAGATGAATTCGTGGAAGATGTTATGTGTAGGTTCATGAGAGGGCTCAATTCTGAAATTCAAACATTATTAATTAGCAAGACATATAGATGTATTGGTGAATTGTTTTGGCTTGCTATTCATGCTGAAAAGGAGACTATATTATTTGTGAATAATTGCAAGAATGATTTAACCCATGATGATGTACAAAACTTTTCCACTCTACATGCTAACCAAGAGCAACAAATAGTGGAACCCACTATAGATTTACCTTTGCCAAAATATGAATTACTCGTTGTTCCTTGTGATAAAGAGGACTTGTGTGTTGATGATTCTTTTACTCATATGTCACAAGTAGTGAATAAGTGTGATTCTTTTGGTTTAGAACCATACAAATGTACTGAAGCAAAGCTTTTCCATCCTATTACTTGTGCCCAAGATGAACTGAAATTGATGTCTTCTTTAAATACTTTGGGTTATATTGAATTTGATATTCTTTGTGATCTAAAATGTTTAGAGGAGAAACTTTTTGCATATTCTGAATTTTCATGCTTGTCTAATCATACATATCACTTTGTGGGCAAGTATAATTGCAAAGGAGAGTATTTGGTGCATAAAGTTTATATTTGCTCTAATCTGAAATATTCTTTTGGGCTATAATATCATAATCAAATAAAGGGTTGGGCTAACACTAACGATGTCTTGCAAAGTTTCACTAGTTTTTCTCTTAAGCAACGGGGTCATTCCAAAGAAGGGGAGCATTGGTGGTTGTGGTCATCCAACATAGATGTAGTTACGTGCTCAAACAACAAAGGAATCACCTTAGAATGCCACCAGAGCAAGTCGAGGACGACTTGCAGCCAAGAAGGGGAGAATGATGGGGACATCACCAGCTTAGATATGACCATATTAATGGCATGTAAACAAAAGGTGAATCATTCATATATCATGATTATTGTTGCTACATTCGATGAATTGATGCTGCGTCATGATGTGTGTTCGTTGTCATTTTCAGAAATACATACATAGATAAAAAAGAGTGCTAGACACACATGGAAGGCATGGAGGACCAAAGAAGTTGATTGGATACCAATTATAAGTATTCCCATGTTCCCTATTAGGCTACCACGTCACATTGGCCCAAAGAAGGAAAGAGACCAAATTCAACACGTTTTGGAAAGTTTAGATTCGGACTGCAGGAAAGTGCTGACTTGTGACGGCTGCCACGACTTCATCCAGACTCCGTTTTGGGCGATCAAACACTTGATGGAAAGCTTATCAAGAATACTTTCATATGGATCTGGACTCATGTCCATATCTGCTCCGAGGCGGCTGCAATCATTGATTTACTACAAAGATATTTTCTGCCCACGGTGCCGCGTCACTTTATTTTGGGTCAATGGGCCATGTATCAAGTCGGGTCCATTAGTGATGCATCCTAGGCTTGGAGCACGACCCCCACCAGGTCCTGGGTGTACCCCTCCCCTCTCATATACCCCCATAGCTGTCATGAATAGATTGGGTTTTGTTTTGATGGAAGTTTAGCCATTGCTACTTGCTTGTAAGCGCGTGTGCTGGTCCAACCGCCCATCTTCGAGTCTTCAGAATCCCACCTCTGTGTTTTCAGATTGGTTATTAACTCCATATTAGCAATTGAGTTGCTTGTTCTACTTCTTCTTGCTTGTTCTTCGATTGCTTGCACGAATTACCCTAGTGGTTTGGTTGATCGTGCTCCACAAGACCACGGTGACCACTGGAGTTGGTGTATCAGTTGCTATGGCACAGCGTCCTTGGATGGTTGTAGTCGGGCCGTGAACGTCTCTCCAGTCTAAATCGAAGTTATCCCCCTCTCATCGAAAGATCGGGCGCAAACCCTAGCGGGTTCACATCAGGTGAGGCCACTCCCTAGTGTGCCAGTTGGTGAGGAGACATGACTCCCCATGATCCAGTGCCCATTGTGCAAGTGGAATCGGGTGATTGAACGCCGGTCGAGGGAGGAGAATGAGAACTATTTATGGGTGTGCTTCAAGTGTCCCTGGAACATAGATAATGTGAGTTTCCATGTCTCCCATTGTGTTGGATGCAAAGATTTATCTTGATTTGAAGTTGTGATTTTGGGCGTGTTTTTGTGAAATAGATGGTTATCCGATGTAGATTCTACCGTTGGCAGAGGCTTTATCTGCAGGAACTGGTTGCTCGATATGTTGTTCATTTCTAGGGTGCAGCATTTGTGGGGAATGAGTTAACTGAGGTAACCAAAGTATCTGAATCAGTGAAGGAGAAGGAGCAGGAGCAGTAGTTAGGAGAGAAGAGTTCAGCTGGAGAGAGAAGATGTTGATTTTGTGAGTGTGTGTTTGTGCTGTTGTGATGCTTTACCAGATGAGCAAGTAGTAGCAGAAGCAGACTCATTCTTCTTTTGTAAACTTACCACTGGGTTTGGGTTGTGTTAGCACTGGCTATGTGTAGTATTTGTAACATGGCCTTGTGGGTGTTGATCAGAACAATGTAAGTTTCATGTGAACAATTTATGTGTTGTGATGTTTGATACCAAATTCTCAATCCTGTATGGTTGAATGGGGAGGAAGCATTGCAAACATAGCAAACATTGCATTATAACAACCAAATATTGTTCCATAAACCAGTTCACATAGATAGGATCCCACATAAATGGTTAGTAGAATACATTTCAACATCTGACATAATGTTTCATGCCTTACAAACAAAAGTACTCGATGACACAAAAGTTTCTGTAGTATTTCACATAGATGCCAAATGTTTTATTTTTTCATTGGAGTCTTCTTCACCTTTGTAGCCATTTGCTTTTGTCTTGGAATATTCTTCAGTGGTGGCTGGTACAAACACACCTCTAGTGGTAGTGGCATCTCCCTCTCACTTGGGGTGGCTGCCTCCATTGCAATCTTCCTGCTAGTAACATAGAACACATTTATTTGATTGTAACAATGTAATTCCAAACTCTAGGACAGCTTGGGACAAACTTACCTCCTGGTGGTTGGTCCTGGTAATGGAACTTGTGCTGGGGGAGCTGCCTCGGGGGTTCTTGCTTCAGCCTCCCTAGCAACAGCTTCTGCAATTTCAGTTGCCTCCCTAGCTGCTGCTGCTGCGGCTTCTGTTTCCCTTGCTACAGCCTGTGCTTTCTCTTTGGCTATAGCTGCTATAGTCCTTTGTGTGGTTGCCTCGTTGGGTGTCTCTTTGGGTGCTTCAGCATGGTCAGTAGTGTTGTCCTTCTTTGATTTCTTCCTGCCGGCTTTAGTAGGTTTCTTCTTTGTCCACTTTCTGTAGAAAAAAGAGTTAGGAAGCAATACTATATAAGCAAAACATTGGATAACATAAAAAATTAGGAAGCAATACTTGCCTCTTTCTTGTGCCAGTAAGCTGGCACTTCCTGCTTCCCCTCCTATGACCTAGCTTGCCATATCCATCACACCTAGCTGCAGTTCACATATTTGCCCCATAGACATCACCAGTAAATCTCTTCTTCATGTTTTCCATCAAATGTCTAAAGCATTATCTCTGCTCAGCCCAAGGAAAAACATACTTAACTGCAGCTTCTAATCCCTTGCATGCATCAGTACATATTGCCAAATGTGGAACTACCCCTATAGCCTTGCCTAACTGCTCCATGAACCAAGTCCAGTAATCCTTGGTCTATGAGTCAAACATACCAAAAGCTAGGGGAAACATCCAATTATGACCATCTAAAGCTCCCATTGCAGGCAAGTGACCATTCCACATTCCATAAGAGCAGTAGAATCCATACCAATGTAACGCCTGCATCCTTCTAAAAATCCCTTAATACTACCTTCAAATGCACAGAAAAACCTATGAAAGTGCATCTTGTCACCAATCTATATTGTATCTATCTCAATAACACTACCAGGTGATCTCATTTCTACCTCAGCCTTGAACCTATACAGCCAATAAAAAGAATCATCCCACTTACCAAATAATTTGTCAGTTGCCCTCTGTCTTCCATACCATGTAGTCTGATAATTTATCTCAATGTGGTCCTTGTCTTCCAAACAGGCTTTCACTTCTTTAGCCCCCATGTCAGTTTTCTTTTTTAGAAGAGGACTTGATGTCTCTGCAATTGTTGACACTTCTGACGGTCCACTATCAGGATTGTCAATCCCGGTAATGGTGCAAGGTGTGTCTATTGGTATTCTTACGACACAGTTATAAATCCGCAAGCACACGGATACCGATGTAGCATTTCACCCGGGAGTATTCCTAGGTATCGTATTTATTTCCTCAGGGAAGCATTGGATAAAGAGTATTGATTATTAACAAGGATGTAACTACTAATTAAAGTACCGGCTAATGAGGCGGGGGTAAAGGAAATAATAGGAGTGATATGCATTTGACACACACAAGGAGAAGTCTAGGATAGATGATATAGATAGAAGAGCGGTCTAGCTAGTGGGAGGACAACGAGACAGGAAAGGATTCCTATATACTTCCATTGGCCTTGAGATATCTCCAGCAGAGATTACAACTAGCATGAAGAATGACATCTATGGTTCTTTTCCTAGTTCTATTACCTCAGCTTCGGGACACGCAGAAAGGGATGAGGAGTGCCACCAATCCTACACTCTGGGATCGTGCAGGCCGAGACAAATGTGATGGACTACGTAGGCCGTATAGGGCTGTCACCACCTAACGGCTACCATCTCCGTAGACTCGGGGACAAACTAAGGCCACTGGCTAGTCTAGGTACCACACCTACACTAGACAATAACTACTTACTCTCCTAGAAAGAGCAAGCAACCCTGTCAATACCCTAGTGACAATTCACCGCAAGCATTGAGCAGAATCGAAGAACCAGCTGAGATAAAGAACTAGAGAGAGAACTTTTAGAGCCAGACTGCAACAGCTTATAATCAAGGCTAGACATTCCACAATTATCCCGGGAATAGATACGGAACAAATAACTCAAGTAAATGCGGAAGATAATATATTGAATACTCAGAGTCTTGCATAAAGAAAAGGAAAAGATACAAGAGCTTTACCAGAACTCCAAAAGACAACTCCGGAACCCCGAGCGAAGCTCGACCCTGACTCTAACTCCCAACAGGACTAGCCTAACTCTACATCTTGAAAGAGAGGAATGGAGACTTGCTCCATAGTGATGTCTGTTATAAGTGAGAAGAGGGGCCCTATTTATAGGTGGAAGTGCCTTGGGGAAGTGGAGAAGGTTGCATGCATTTGTGCTTTCTCCCTTGGGTTGGATCCGCGTGATGGCTTCTCAGTGAACCAGCTGCTGCCAAGTGTCCCACACCCTGCACCGCTCTCCTGCGCATGCACCGAAGGCGGCAGACTTGGCCAAGGGCCAACGGAAGTGCTACACATGCCTCCTGCATGCACCACCTTGCATGTGTGCGGGCGGCTGATCCGCGTGCTGGAAATGGGCAAATAGCCTCGCGCCGCGTGGCTGCTGGTGCATGCACCGCGCACTGACTTGGCCTGCCTACCCTCTGCGTCGTGCGCGTATCTCTGCATCGCTGCTGGCTGCCTGTCACGTGGGCCCGCGTGTCCCCTGGATCCCTCACGCGTGCGCTGTGTGCCTCCGCCTGCGCGTCTGCTTGCGGGCCCGCCTGGCCGTTGTCTCCACGCGCGTGTACACGCGCTGCCTTGCTGCCGCTGTGCTCTGGGCCCGCCTGCGCTGCGCTGCAGTTGCGCTGCTGGCGCGCACGCCTGGCCCACGCAGGCCCCCTGCCCCTTGCACGTGCGTTGTCCCCTGGGCTGCCTGCCTTGCACGCGTACACGCAGCGCGGTGCGCTGCATGCACCCGTGGGGCCTGTTGGCAAGCAAACGGATACCGATATAGCTTTCACCCAGGAGTATTCCAGGGTATCGATTTCCACGAGGAACGAGAAGCGAACTAATTCTAAACTAAGTTGTCCAAGGTTGATGGAGTGGAATGAACGGAATGGCTGGAGTGGATGACAACAACAAAGAGATAGGAAGGGCATTACGAGGGTAGAGAGGGTACGAGTCTGAAAGCGGTACTCTACTGATTGATCAAGCATATTAGAGGATATAGATAGATACTTGCTTCAGGACAATTGACACCAGTGACACGCAGACATGAATGAGAAGGGGTGCCACCAGCTCCACACTGGATGATCCTACAGGCCGAGACTAACGAGATGGATTACAGAGGCCGTATAGGGCCGTCACCACCTAACGGCTACCACACGTTCGTTGAATCGGGGGCAAACTAAGTTAACCTCAAGTCTAGGCACCGCGCCTACACTACTCGACTAATACTTATCTCCTATAGAAAGATAAGCACCCAAGCTAAGCAACCAGTATACAGTTATACCAATCAACTAAGCATTGAATGAAGAACCATCAAGCATATAAAAGTAAGAACTGAATGCTCAATTAATCAGAAAGAGATACAAGAGTATTGATACAAGTGGCAGAGCTTCGCTAATGCCTAATCTCAAGTGTTGTGTCTTGATGCAGGGACCCGGGACCTCCATTTATAGATGGCTGAAGGCGGTGGAGAGGAGTGGCATGTAAGGAAGCTCAGGGCGGTGCAGGGCCAGTTCGGCCGAAGCCTGTGGGATCGGCCGAACTGCCTGGGTTCGACTGAACCACAGGATCTGCCGCCTTTGCTCCCTACGGCCAAGATCTCTCACTGGTGTCAGTTTCGTGCGTTGGGGGCGGTTTGGCCGAAGGCCCACAGTTCGGCCGAACTGGGCCTGGCCTCCGGGCCGCCCCCGTGCACTGCCTTGTGTCATGGGCCACTCTAGATGCTTTGAACTTGAGGTCCTTCACGTGTCTTGGCCCATGAAGCGACGTGGTGGTAGCCCACGTGTCATGTACAGTTGTCGCCTTGTCACCGCGGATGTGGACGAGGCCTTGTACGCTCATGTGTCGGCTAAGGGGGGTGGTTCTGTCCGAAACCGGGAGGTTTGGCCAAACCGGGGTTTTTACCCCCTTAGCGAGCTTTTCAGGATTGAGTTCCTGCAGAACATAAACTCACCAAAGCTTGTGGAATTGATTAGAAATAAGCCCTATAGCTATGGTGCATGATTCCATTATGTTTATTTTATACTCGGTTGGAGGTCGGAAATCAGACCGTAACGACCGCCAACAAGCTCCCCACAACTTAGATCTTTGCTCGTCCTCGAGTAAAGAATTAAAACTAGAGCAAGAACTAAAGTAAGGGTTCTTTCATGAACTGAATAAATGGATATTGCTTATTCCAAACATTTCTCCATACCTGAGAATTTGAAGTGGCTATTCCTGAGTCTTGGGCGGTTGATGAGGTGAATGTATCTTACAACAAAATCAATCTTAACTCATCCTGCATTCTGGGTTTTCTGATTTTTCAAAAATAAATGACCCATATCCTTTCATCCTTGTACTCTTATGCTCTCTAGAGCCACTCTTCTTTTCACTCACTCTCTTGGATATTTTTCTTTTGTCTCTCAAGTGGTGATCTTATCATGGCATATACTTCTATCGAGTCGAAGATTGGTTCAAGGAAACTATGTCAGTCACCCTCGATTAAATTGCAAGTTTAAAATGAAAAGCTCATTTGTGGTCCTCAGGCTCATGACCCCTTTTCTTTTTCTTTCCCTTTTTGGGAATTTTTCTTTCTTCTCTTTTTATTTTTTTCTCATCATATATTTTCTTTTTCAGGGTGTCACCAAGGCATGAGGACTTCGAATGAAGCTTTGATAAAGAATATTCTTGCAATCCACCTAAGGTGACATGATTATTTCCATGGATTCAGAATTCGACGAGACATTGTATTGATCATGACAAGTATTTTGTAAGTGGTCACTCAAGCAAATTTGTAAAGTGGAAGTGTATAGACAGGATGAAAGGACCGGGTTGATTTTATGCTTTCACAATAAATTCTCCCGAATGATTGAATGATCAAGTGGTTTGTTTTATCGAGTCATGTCACAAACATCAACAACTTAGATCAGGGGGGGTCCTATCATGATATATTTCACAGGCATGTGGGTACTTAGTTTGGCATAAGCAATAGACAAATTTCATGGCATGAAAGAAAACCAAGAACGTTTCATATTCATCATATGTGCAATTTTCAATCATTGAAACGTAAAACATCAGGAAATAAATGGGAGGAAGGAGTGCAAACCTGAGCACATAAGTGCACAACCTGTTGGTGGGTCCAGGCTGGTTCGGCCGAACCAGGGTGGTTCGGCCGAACTGACCCAGTTCGCCCGAACCACCAGGGTTCAGACGAACTACCCACCGGCGCGTTTCCTCCTCTGTTTTGCTCCAGTGTCGTCTCTGTACTCGTGCATTCATTTGTTAAAAGCGACATTCTCTGACCAGCTCAAAAGCACCAGTTAGAGTATTATTTCATGCAAATAAATCTAAAGCACCTTTATTCATCAAGCTAAGCAAAACACAAATTTTTCAAAAGCACAAAAAATCTAAGAACGGAAATAAAACAAATCTAACTAAGCTAACGGTGCTCTAGAAATCTACGGCCAATGGACACTCATTTTGCTGGTGGATCATAGAGGTCCGAGTGTCCTGTGGCCCTAAAAAGCCTCTTGAGCTTTGCGCACAAGCCCTTGCGGAGGAGTTCTATCTTGTCCTCCGTCTCTAGGCGCCCAAGCTTGGCTTCCGCCACCTTCTCATCCAGGTGGTTGATCTTCTGTCGTGCTTCCAGCAGCTCCGCCTGCAGGCTCTCCAATGTAGGCAGCTTCTCTTCCTCATCCTCTTCAACATCCTCCTCGTCGGAGAACTCCATGCCTCCCGGCGGCCCCTTAATGGTGGGAGGCTGCCTGTGGCATAGAACCCTCGGGTTCTGACACGAAGGAGTGGACTGGGAGGACTCTGTAGTACCAGTTCTTCCCGCTTCAGCTTCGGGATTAACACCTTGCCGTACCCAGTGGCGGTACGTTCCCCCCTAATGGTGTACGAAGGGCTTTCAGGTGTGTAGTCTGGGATCTCTTCTTCTTCCTCCTTGGGCGCCATCAATGCCAAGTTTAGCACCCTTGAGGAGGATGCCGATCTCAGACGCAGCTGCCCCGTCGTGTAGCGTCCCGGCGATGGTGATCGGGGAGGCTTCTTGATCCCCTTCAGCGGAGCGAGGAGATCCACGATCGTGGAACAGCGTGGGGAGTCGGGACACTGAGCTGGGTTGTGGGAAGGTGTCCTCCCCCGCTGCCCGTCCCCCGTCGAGTTGACGTCGGTGATGCTGAACACATGCTCGCGCCTGGAAGGATCGCCGATCCGGCTGGCAATGCTGGATCCCTTGGCCGAGGATGTATCTTTGGAGGAAGAGGAAGCCATGGGTGCTGTTTGCAAGGACGAGAAAGGTTGTAGATGGGATGAGGGAGTTGATGGAAACTCCATAGCTTTTATGACCAAAAAGATGAGATTTCCCAACGTAGATGCATCTGGGCGAGGAAATCCGCGCGAGGGGCAACAAACCCTAGTTCGGCTGACTGGGCCAGCTCGCCCGATCCAGGCTAGTTCGGCCGAACTGGCCTCTGACCTTCCTCGCGTGCTGGACTTGCTGAATGTTGAGGAGTTGGTCGAGGTGGTTTAGGCCCAGAATGATGGTTTTTGTGAGATTTCATGGGCCGAGAAAATGCAAGGTGGGTTCAACCATCTACGAACTCGATAACATGGAGGTCTTCGAGTGGTGGAGGTTCTGGCTCTAAGAAAATCTTTAGACGTTGCCCGTTAACCTTGAAGATATTACCATCCTCACATTGCAACGTGACGGCCCCATGAGATGCAGCGTTGATCACTGTGAATGGGCCGTCCCACTTGCTTCTTAACTTCCCGTGACCAAAAAGTTTGACACGGGAATTAAAGACGAGGACCTTGTCTCCCGGCTTGAACATTTTGATCTTAATCCTTTTGTCGTGCCATCTCTTGGTCCATTCTTTATATAGCCGGAAGTTGTGGTATGCTCGTTCCCTCATTTAATCTAATTCAGCCAGCTGGATTTTCCGTTTGAGGCCGGCTGCTGGAAGGTTCATACCCCACTTCCTAATGTCCCAGTGAGCTCTAAACTCCATCTCTACTGGTAAGTGGCAGGTTTTGCCATAGACTAGTTGATATGGAGTCATTCCTATGGGTGTTTTATAGGCCGTGCGGTATGCCCAGAGTGCATCTGGGAGTTTATCCTTCCATTGCTTGCCCATCTCATTTACGGTCTTTTGCAGAATGTTTTTCATTTGTTTATTTGAAGTTTCTGCTTGACCGCTAGTTTGGGGATGATAGGGTGTAGCTACGTTATGCTGCACCCCCAAACTTGAGAGACACCTACGGAAGGCCGAATCGATAAAGTGAGAGCCGCTGTCGCTGATGACTATCCTAGGAATGCCGAAACGAGGGAAGATAACTTCATGGAACATTCGTTTCGCGCTCCTAGAGTCAGCAGCCACACAAGGCAAAGCTTCCACCCACTTAGAGACATAATCTACCGCCACTAGAATGAACTGGCAACCTTCTGAGTTCGGGAAAGGACCCATGAAGTCCATTCCCCAAACATCAAAGATTTCTAATTGGAGATTGCTAGTGAGCGGCATTGCATCTCTAGTGTTGATGTTCTCGTGTTTCTGGCATCGAGGGCATCTCCTGACAAATGCCTTAGCATCGTCGTACATGCCGGGCCAACAGAAACCACATTGCCAAACTTTGGCATTGGTTCTAAACGCACCATAGTGACCTCCATATGGTGCTGAGTGGCATCTCTCTAGGATTTTGTATGCCTCAGGTGCGGGTACGCATCTTCTGAGGAGTCCATCGCTACAAATCTGGAAGAGATACGGGTCGTCCCAGAGATGGAGTCTGCTCTCATAAGCTAATCGTTTCTTGTTTTCTCCAGGTGGGACATACCCCGACACCATATAGTTCACTATATTGGCGTACCACAGATCTAAAGCCGTGACCTTAAGGAGCGTATCATCCCATAGATAATCATCTATAGGGAGATCTGAGGGTACTTCCATCCGAGACAAATGGTCTGCTACTGAATTTTCTACTCCTTTCTTATCTCTTATTTCAATGTCAAATACTGGAGTAGATGAACCCAGTGGATGAGTCTTGGTTTCACATCCTTTTTGGTCAAAAGATACTTTAAAGCAACGTGATCTTAATAGACTATGACCTTGGCCCCAACTAGGTAGGACCGGAATTTGTCTATAGCGAATACAACTGCTAAAAATTCTTTTTCCGTGGTTGCGTGGTTGAGCTGGGGGCCAGTGACCGTTTTGCTAGCATAAGAGATATAGTGCTTCCTGTCCTTAATTTGGCCCAAAACAGCCCCTACAGCATAATCGCTCGCATCACACATGATTTCAAAAGGGATGTTCCAGTCGGGAGGCTGGATGATGGGAGCGGAAATGAGTGCTTTCTTGAGAGTGTGAAAGGCAGCATAGCACTCTTCATCAAAGACGAAGGGGGCATCCTTGGCTAAAAGATTGGTTAAAGGCCGGGATATCTGGGAAAAGTTTTTGATGAAGCGCCTATAGAATCCGGCATGACCAAGGAAGCTACGAATCCCCTTAACGTTAGTTGGAGGCGGAAGTTGCTCAATTACTTCTATCTTCGCTCTGTCTACCTCAATCCCTCGTTCTGACACCCGGTGTCCTAGAACGATGGCACTTTTCCCAAATTAGCACGAGGTGTTTCTCCTCGCACCTTTCAAGGACCTTGTCTAGATTTTTCAGGCATTCAGTGAAGGTCTTCCCATAAACTGAGAAATTGTCCATGAACACTTCCATAATCTCTTCAATCATATCCGAGAAAATGGACATCATGCAACGTTGGAAAGATGCGGGTACGTTACATAACCCAAAGGACATCCGCCGATAGGCATATGTCCCATAGGGGCATGTAAACGTGGTTTTACTCTGGTCGTTTGGATGGATAGGAATTTGATGATATCCAGAGTAACCATCAAGGAAGCAGAAAAAGGAGTGTTTGGCTAGCCGTTCAAGCATTTCGTCAATGAACGGAAGGGGGAAATGGTCCTTTTTGGTGGCTTTATTGAGTTTTCGATAATCGATGCACATACGCCACCCAGTGACAGTGCGCTGAGGGATAAGCTCATTTTTATCATTGCGCACAACCGTCATTCCTCCCTTATTAGGAACAACTTGAACGGGACTAACCCATTCACTGTTGGGAACAGGACAAATGATCCCAGCATGAAGGAGTTTGAGAACTTCCTTTTTAACGACCTCTCGCATGGCATTATTCAACCATCTCTAAGGTTCTCGAGACGGTGTTGCCTCAGAATCGATCGGGATTCGATGAGTGCAAAGATTTGGACTAATCCCTTTTAGGTCTTGGAGAGAATATCCTAAGACTGATCGATTCTTCTCCAGTATAGTGAGAAGCTGCTGGGTTTCTACATCCGATAGGTTATCACTAATGATCACTGGAGTTTGTTTGTTTCCAAAGAGGAAAGCATACTTTAATCTAGGAGGGAGTGGTTTAAGCTCTATTGGAGATGGTTTTGGAGTTTTGGATGTATCGAGCTCAATCGGAGGATGAGGTTCCTCCTCTTCAGCAAAGAACTGAATATCCTCTTCTGGAATAGGTTGCTCTAAGTCTGTCAACGAGGTTGACATGACTTCTTCTATAGGATCAGTATCGGGTTCTGCCTCTATTGGAGTATTCAAGGAATGAGAATAAGAGATAGGGACAAGTTCTTTCCCGACCCTGAGTTCTACTAGCTGATTGTTCGACACCCTTTCCAGAATGTTCATGATTGGCCTACCGATAAAGATAGAATGGGTGGAATCATCGGGTAGGTCAAAGATATGGAAATCCAAGAAAAGTCTAGGGTCGTTAACCTTAACGGGTGTGACCCGTAAGATCCCTAAACAATCAAGGATTCTTCCCGAGGTGAACCTTAGTTGTTTTTGAGATGTTGACCATGGTTCATCAGGAAGTTGGGCTCGAACTAGAGAGCTAGAGATGATGTTGATCCCGAGGCTTCGGTCATACCCGATTTCTCTGTCAATGCCCAGCATTTCACAGAATATTCTTCAAATTTTCTTGGGCAATTTGACAACCTCGGTTGAAGCTTCAGCTTCTTCTAGCCATTCCCGACTCATGACCGCGGAGTGACGTTCCA
The DNA here is from genome assembly GCA_033239725.1 of Echinochloa phyllopogon. Taxonomy (NCBI): domain Eukaryota; kingdom Viridiplantae; phylum Streptophyta; class Magnoliopsida; order Poales; family Poaceae; genus Echinochloa; species Echinochloa phyllopogon. The sequence goes on along the minus strand of BTCW01000016.1, from coordinate 7,181,491 downwards.
GGTTCTCCCTTTTGTATTCGAGTTCTTCCTTGTCGGGTGGTTGATCCTTATGCTCTACTCGTCGTCCCAATGGGAGACTTTTTGCACTCCCGATGTCCTCGAATAGATCATCGTCAAAATCATAGGGAGTGGTGTAGAGAGGCTCATAGTAGTCCAGGCTAGAATATGGTTGTGGTTCGAAATGAGCGTCGGGTTTTGATGGAATAGAAGAGCTGATAGATTTGGATTGTGAACATGTAGGCTCTTCAGGTTCAGGCTACTTCTCTTCCTCATCGGGGAGTTCGTCATAAACTCTAGTGTAGGGAGTGTCATCCAGGATACGATCCAAGATTATCCTCGCTTCACTGGGAGTCAAATGAGAGAACGACCCTCTTGAAGCGGAGTTCAAGAAAGTGGTGGCTATGGGACAGAGGCCAAGGTTAAAATATTGTAAAACAACTGGTTCTGGCAGGCTTAGGTCTGGTCCGGATACCAAGATTTGCTTGAAACGAGCCCAGGCAGCTCCTAACGATTCTCCCTCTAATTGCTTAAAGGTGAGAATTTTGATTCGGAGGCTGGCTACCTTGGAAGCAGGGAAGAAATTTAGGCAGAATTTCTCTCTAAGGATTTCCCAACTCCCCTCCATGTTACCGACAGATAGCGAGTACCATTTCTTCGCTCCTCCCGTTAAGGAAAACGGGAATAGCTTCCATTTGAGCGTCTCTTGTGACATGCCCGCAATGACAAGACATGAACAGAGCTGCTCAAATTCTTGCAAATGTGAGTATGGACTCTCATCTTTTGTTCCTGAGAATGTTTGCTCTCAAACCATAGCTATGAAGCCGGGACGCAACTCATAGTCGGGTGTGTGGATAGGATGTGATGATGGTGGTGGCTCTAAACAATCGCCCTTTGGAGCCGAATAATGGCGTAAGGTAAGAGTGGAATCCATATGGTGGATGGGATGGCGTGATACATGAACAACTAGGGTTCGGAATTAGAATAGCTACCGTTCCCCGGCAACAGCGCCAGAAAGCTTGTTGGCACTCCTTACGACCTACAGATAAATCCGCAAGCGGACGGATACCGATGTAGCTTTCACCCACGAGGAAGGAGAAGTACTAATTCTAAACTAAGTTGTCCTAGGTAGATGGAGTGAAATGAACGGAATGGATGGAGTGGATGACAACAACAAAGAGATAGGAATGGCACTAGGAGGGTAGAGAGGGTACGAGTCTGAAAGCGGTACTCTATAAATTGATCGAGCAGATCAGAGGATACAGATAGATACTTGCTTCGGGACAATGGACACTGGTGACACGCAGACAGGGATGAGAAGGGGTGCCACCAGCTCCACACTGGGGGATCCTACAGGCCGAGACTAACGAGATGGATTACAAAGGCCGTATAGGGCTGTCACCACCTAACGGCTAACACACGTACGTTGAATCGGGGGCAAACTAAGTTAACCTCAAGTCTGGGCACCGCGCCTGCACTAGTCGACTAATACTTATCTCCTATAGAAAGATAAGCACCCAAGCTAAGCAACTAGTAGACAGTTCTACCAATCAACTAAGCATTGAACGATGAAGCAGCAAGCATATAAAAGTAAGAACTGAATGCTCAATTAATCAGAAAGAGATACAAGAGTTACCAGACGCGACCCGGATGTCACTCGAAGCGGAGCCGCATCCATAGAGGTACAACGGGAAGAGGGGCCGACACTCCGACTCCTCTCTGGGACGCTCACCTCTCCTCTCTCCCTATCTTCTATTGATACAAGTGGTAGAGCTTTGCTAATGCCTAATCTCAAGTGTTGTGTCTTGATGCAGGGACCCGGGACCTCCATTTATAACTGGCTAAAGGCGGTGGAGAGGAGTGGCATGCAAGGAAGCTCAAGGCGGTGCAGGGCCGGTTCGGTCGAAGCCTGTGGGTTCGGCCGAACCACAGGATCTGCCGCCTTTGCTCCCTACGGACAAGATCTCTCCCTGGTGTCGGTTTCGTGCGTTGGGGCGGTTCAGCCAAAGGCCCACAGTTCGGCCGAACTGGGCATGGCCTCCGGGCCGCCCCCGTGCACCGCCTTTTGTATTGGGCCGCTCTAGATGCTTTGAACTTGAGGTCCTTCAAGTGTCTTGGCCCATGAAGTGACGTGGTGGTGGCCCACGTGTCTTGTACGGTTGTTGCCTTGTCACCGCTGATGTGGATGAGGCCTTGTACGCTCATGTGTCGGCTAATGGCGGTGGTTGGATCCCAAACCGGGAGGTTTGGCCGAACCGGGGTTTTTACCCCCCTTAGCGAGCTTTTCGCGATTGAGTTCCTGCAAAACATAAACTCACCAAAGCTTGTGGAATTGATTAGAAATAAGCCCTATAGCTATGGTGCATGATTCCATTATGTTTATTTTATACTCGGTTGGAGGTCGGAAATCAGGCCGTAACGACCACCAACAGGGCCCACGCCTGGTGCTTCGTGTGTCTTGCCTTGTATGTTCTGCTGCGCACTGCATGTGGGGTCAGTGGGTCCATCGGTGCTACCGTGGGTCAAATACTTTGGAGTTGAATATCTTTTTATCCGGAGCTCTGATCCAGGCAAATAATATGTCCACTAAAATTGTCTCGACGAGCTCTTCTCATTGGTGCACTCTAATTGGGCATCTGAAATTATTTGTGCACACCATAGTTTTGTAGTCCATTTGGAGCCCAAACGGCGGATCACACATTTAATGTCAATTTAGGGAATAATCCTACAGAGCACTTAGAAACACCAAGACTCGTGGAAATAGTTAATATAACCCTAATAATGCATGGATCTACATCTATTAGCCATTTATTTACCGAGACTTTGGCTGTAAAAACCGACAAGAATTAGGCCGTAACGACCGCCAACAAGCTCCCCCAAGCTTAGACCTTTGCTCGTCCTCGAGCAAAGATAAAAACTTAGGCTCGATGGATCATGAGTTGCTACAATGTTAGCATCTTATAGGTAGGGTATATGGACAACTAGTACTCTATAATACTAGAATTATTGGCAAAGTGATAACTTACCTTTTTACCTATGGGCGTACAACAATCTCCTTGTCTTGGGTGGTTGAAAGGTTGAACAAATTGACTTAGTGTTTATTCCACTCCTACTCTTTTCAGTATCCCATCTCAGAGTTTTCCAAACTTTTTGAAAATTAAAACAGAGTTCCTCAATTGGCACACTCGATCGCTCAAGTGGTATTTGTATCCTCACCAAAGGCTTTTGCCTTCTTTCTAGCCTAAATTCTACTAAAGCTTTTTGTGTAGCTCAGGTAGGGTAATATGGATAAAGACACGCCTGTATCTTAGATTTTGTAAAGTCAAAGACCGGACCTTTGGGGAACCAAATCACACCTTTAGATCAAGAAGTGCAAGTGTGTGGGGGTATGTGGAGTGGAATATGGTGGACAACTCCTTGGGATGATTCTTCCTCTCCTTGAATTATTTTGAGAACATGGGCTATCTTTCTTTCTCTTCTTTTTGCAATGCCATTGGCATGCTTTTTTCATTTTTTTTCTCTTTGCCATGCTCTTTGGCATGCTCTTTTTTTTCTTTTTTGCCATGCTCTTTGGCATGTTTTTCTTTTTGCATAGCCCATGTCTCTTTTCAAGGATAACTAGGAGAGGGGATAATGGAGCATGGAGGCTTTATTTTGTGGATAGATTGGCAATATTTGCTAACTCCCAATGTAGGAATTTGCAAGTGAGAGTGGTGTGTACGTGAATCTTGATCTGAAAAGCACGAAAAGTTCCACCCAAAGGTCACAACAATTTGACAAAGCTCACTAGGATGACAAGCAGCATATGAGTAGAGGTTTTTCAACTAAGCTTATCATATGGCTTTGGAAGGAATTTCAACCAATGAGGAACTTCATAGATTTTTTTTTGAAAATAAATTCAGCCGAGATTTTCACCGTACTAAGGGCAAGAGCAAGAACTCAACCAACTCTCACCATATCATTCCTCACAACAACTTAGACTTGGAATAAAGCATGTGCTCCCACAAGGTTTTTAGATTTTTTTTCACTCATGCCAAATAACTCAAGCACAAATAGAGTAATAAGTTGCGAACAAGGTACTTGTAAGATACATGACAGAGCAACTATTCATCATTTCCAAGGTGAGAGGCATATGATTCATTCCATGCATACTTGGAGTTATTTATTCAAAAGTAAATAGTTTTGGTATTTTTATTAATCAAACTAAAATGAAAGCAAAAGCAAATCAAAGATACTGCTTGCAATGATACGGTTGGGACTTACCTCGTGGGGGTTCTCTCCCCCAAGCTTGGCTTGGAACATCGGTGTCAGTGATCTCTGACTTGGCCTTCAGCGGTGTCGAGACATGTGATAAGGTAGGGGAGTTGTCCCTAGCCTCACCAATGCTCGAGTACCGAACGTGCTTGATCGTCTTTAGGAATAGAGACCATGAGATGATGCATGCAAAATGTTAGAACAACAATACCCGAAGCACCATGGAATCAAGGTTTAGCATTTTAGTTATTTAGGTTTTGTCGTTCTTGCAGGGTTTTAACCTCCATAGCATGTTAGTCTTTCTTGTGTTGTAAGTTAAGACCTCCACAAACCATTTTCAAAAAGCAGCATAATGATCAAGAAAAAGAAAATATCTTTGTTGTTTTTATGTTTTTAATCATGCAAATGAACCAAGCATTGCATAGAATTGAGAGAGATGTACTCAAGGAATGTACAAGTGCAAACCTGAATGAAGCCAGTTTTCTTCATGCATCCAGAGTATCCTCCATAGGCAAGTAGGACGAGGAGGAACTCGGCTGAACACCATAGTTTGACCGAACCACCCCAGTGATGTTCATCCTGGTGACCTCTACTTGCAAGCCATGGAGCCTTTTCCAGCACTAAGGCATGGGAACTTTCGTGCATTTTGTGGACAGGATGACACCCAAAGGATTAAATGGATCACACCACTCCCATGCTGCCATGATTGTGATGGAATGAAATGTGCGGGCATGTGGAGTGGTGGAGACCATGCTTTTGTGCTGGCTGGGGAAAATTTCATGGTAGAAAGTGCAGGTCAGGATCTGTCAGGGGTGAAACCCTCAGCTGAACTGACCAAGTGTGGAGTTTTCATGAAATTTGCTCTGGATGGGGGTGCATGTTTTGATTGCTGGGTGAAAGGATGTTGCAAACGGGGCATTTGGCACAGGAAGAAAACATTTGGAAGTGAATAGTGTACCTGGCCAATTTTTTGGGCTGGAGAGAGAGCTGGGAGTTGATGATGACAAATGTTGGTCAAGTTTTGAGAGATTTGACGCGATCGACCGAGGGTCGGACCTCCGGCCGAATTCAACTTTGTCAGAAATCAACTTTGGTCCAGCAAGCTCTAGACTCCTCTGATCCTTTCCTTGGCATAACCCTGCAGGTTAGTGCACATTTGGGCATAGGGGTAGGTTCGGTCGAACTTGAGAAATCGGCTAAACTACCCACTGCCCCAAAAATTTTCCTTTTTGTTTTCTCTTAATTCTAATGAAATGGTGATTCACATTTGGAAAGGGAAATATGCAAATGCAGTGATGGAAATAAAATTTTGGAATGGGATGTGCGCTGTCCCCTGGGCTGCCTGCCTTGCATGCGTATGCGCAGCGCTGCGCGCTGCATGCACCCGTGGGGCCCACACCTGGTGCTTCGTGTGTGTTGCCTTATCTGTTCTGCTACGCACTGCATGTGGGTTCAGTGGGGCCCACCGGTGCTACCGCGGGTCAAATACTTTGGAGTTGAATATCTTTTTATCCGGAGCTCTGATCCAGGCAAATAATATGTCCACTGGAATTGTCTCGACGAGCTCTTCTCATTGGTGCACTCCAGTTGGGCATTTGATACTATTTGTGCTCACCATAGTTTTATAGTCCATTTCTAGCCCAAACGACGGATCGCACATTTAATGTCGATTTTGGGAATAATCCTACAGAGCACTTAGAAACACCAAGACTCGTGGAAATAGTTAGTATAAGCCTAATAATGCATGGATCTACATCTATTAGCCATTTATTTACCGAGACTTTGGCGGTAAAAAACGGCCAGAATTAGGCTGTAATGACCGCCAACAGCAATCCATGCTTGACTAGCCATAGTGCCCACTACTCTGCTTCTCGAAGCACACTGGTGTCCATATTTGTTGATCTAGACCTGCACAAGAACAAACATTAGAATAGACTATACAATCATAAATAAGTAAGAAAAACATTACAACTATTAGAATTGTGCTTAGAAATAGAAACAATATACCCTGACACCATGATCTGTTTGTGTCCTAGCTCTAATAATCCAATGGCGTCCATTTGCCCTGCAGAAGCCTCTGAATGTTTTCTTGTCAAACTTCTCTATACCCAATTCAAACACATTAACAATTGCATGCTGCCTAACTGCCAATCTGAATTCACTCATTGAAGGATATATAGTACCCACAGACATGTCTGGGTTGTCCCTATCCCAATCCATCATAGCCTTAGTAGGTTCTTCATCATCAACATTCATGGCAGCCTCCCTCATAACTTGTTCAACCTCTGGTGGAATTGAAGGAATAGTTGCTTCCCTTGCCTCTACTGCAGCTCTCTCATCTGCTGCTTTAAATCCCCTAGCCTCAAAGATAGTATCCTCATCTACCAACACAGTGGGATCAGGGAGAATTGTTAGAGTGCTCCAATCTACAACTACTGATTCAGGTTCAGGTTCAGGTTCTGGTGAGGTATATGTGTCACCTACACCCTCATTATTAGCTGCATGAGAAGCATGAGAAGGACCAGCCTGACTAGCACCAGATGGATTGGCCTGACTAGCACCAGATGGATTGGCCTGACTAACACCAGATGGACCAGCCTGACTAGTAGCATTAGCTGCATAATGAAGTATTGGTACCCCTCCTTTTCAACCACTTCAGCATTAAGCTTTGCCATTCTATCATTCAATCTAGACTGAATCATTTGCTCAAAGTGTTCATTTCTCCTAAGCTTCTATTTAGTAGCACTGTCAGTGTCAACTGCCCAAACTGCAAGTGTCTGACTTTTGCTCCAAATTATTTTACTAGCCATATCTTCTACAAATTTGTCCAGATTGTACCCACTACTGACTTCAAGCCAAATTTCATGCTCCAGTTCAGCAAACTCCATGATCCCATAGTCTAGATTGGCCTTATATTCGTCACAGCTAACAACTAGTCTAAAAGCATTGCCAGGATCAGTCCTAACACAGTCAGCTGAGTACAAAAGAATAGTTTGGAGTCAGAAACATCCAACTCCAATTACCCCATCCATCTACCATTACATCAAGCCTGCAAGACACGAAGGGTCGAAGGCTTATCATGGGGGGCACGAGGTAGGTCCATTGTAATCGGGAATCCACCTCAAATCACTGGGATCCCCCAAATCACTGTCCAAATCACCATCTAACCGTACCAAAACCTAGCCACCACAACATAATACCACGTATTTAGATTGATGTCTAATAGTTCATCCCAACTCTAGTTCCTCCTAGCCCTAATCCATGGTCAACAACTAGGAAAACAGATAGAATCGAGATGGAAATCACGTACCTACGACCACCCTTCCTGGATCAACCTGCGCCCGGTGGCCATCCTCGCTGAATCCGCCAGAATCCCCCTGTGCACAGTGAGCTATCTGGATGGAGACGGGTAAGGGGAAGGGGGAGGAAAGCACGGGAAACCGATGCGAAATGAGAAGCAGTCATGTGTTCACTGTTACTTTTGTGGATAAGGGCCATGGGCAAGCCGGTCATTTTGCGTGCATCGTCCAGGTCCTTTACACGCTGGCCAGCTGACATGTCGCGAGATGGCGTGCCACGTAGGTCAAAATGGCAAAAGCTTTGTTGTGCCATTATAGAAGTCACAATTCTGTTGTGCAAAACTGTCATCTCAAGGAGCGCCATTCGTAAGTGTAGCAAAATGTTAAATATCCCCTACCGCCACATCGTATACATATACCCGCCTCACCTTCTCCCTCCCCATCACGTCGCGTATCAAATTAAAGAACCGAAAGAAATGAGATCCCATAGCCCAGTATCGAATTAAATAAAAATAGATCTTGGCTACTTGCGGCTTGCCACCAAATAGACGTGATAAGCTTGGATGTTGGACGAGTGAGCTAAGGAAGCGACTACATGTCAACTTCCTCGGATGTTGGATTGATCGCCACGATGCGGGAGCCGAGGATTGAGGTGCCACCATCGGATCTTGAGCCTTGCCGCGCGAGGATGAGGGTCGCTGCATGCCACGGAATGTTGGTGCTGCTATGCCTACTGTCGCCGTGTCCTCGGCCTTTGTGCCACCATGTGAGGAGGGGTGGGGGCTAGGGCCGGAGTGCCGCCAGGTTTGAGGAGGGAGGGAAGAAGACAGGCGTGGGGGCTCCGGGCGCTGCCGGATGGTAGAGCATGGGTTGGGAGTGCTGCCGGCTAGGGTTGGGTGGGAATGGGAAAGAGGTTATATACATAAGATCTTTCATGGGCTTGGGCTGAATGCATTGTTGGGCCTGTTTAGTATATACCTAGGGTTTTTCCAGTTTTCCGGTTAACCGACCCTAAGGACCGAATTAACCAGGGTTATTTCGGTTAGTGAGATACTAAGACCCGGATGGTTGCATTGGCCTTTTCTACAAATGATGTTGGGACATTATCGGCAAAGATCTACTTGATGCTGTCAGCGCCATCCACCAATTGCGTACCAGAAGATTGGACCTGATCAATGAGGCAAACATCATCCTAATCCCAAAGGAGGGAGCTGAGTCGATTGCAGATTTCAGACCCATCCGCTTAATTAACAGCCTTGCTAAAATAATAACTAAAGTGCTGGCTGATAGGTTGGTGCCGAAGCTCCACACACTAGTCTCCGGCTGTCAAAACGCATTCATAAAGAAATGATGCATCCATGATAATTTTATCTATGTCAAAAGTGTCATCCAGGCGCAGAACAGTACCAAAAGGCCGGCCCTACTCCTTAAACTGGATATCTCGAAGGCGTTTGATTCCTTGAGCTGGGTGTTCCTTCTTGAGACGTGCAGGCTTTAGGATTCAGTCAGTAATGGAGGGATTGGATATCAACACTTTTGGCCACTTCTTCATCTCGTGTACTGCTCAACGGCGTCCCCAGGAAAAAAATTCAAACATGCGAGAGGCCTGCAACAGGGGGACCCGCTCTCACTGATGCTTTTCATTCTAGCAGTAGACCCACTTCACAAACTAATTGAATTAGCGGCGCAACATGAGATCATTAAACCGGTTCTCCCGAGATCGGCGAAGCTCTGCTGCTCATTGTATGGAGATGATACAGCGATATTTACCAACCTAGACAAAACAGAACTCCAGCACATTGCATGACTCCTTCCGTTTTTTTGGTAATTGCTCGAGTCTAAAGATCAACTTAAACAAAATGGAGCAGAGGAGTTAGCAGACACTTTGGCAGAATTCCCGGGCAAGATTTGCTCCTTTCCAGGAAAGTATCTGGGTCTTCCTCTCCACTATCGCAAATTAAGACAATTAGATGTAATGCCCCTTATTGAGAAGATAGGGGCCAGACTACCAGGATGGAAGGAGCGCCTACTGTCTTCAGCAGGGAGAGAAACTTTAGTCAAATCAGTCCTATCCTATGCAGCCGATATATCATCTCACAGTATTCCAATACATAAGTGGCTAGTTAAGAAAATTGATAGACTGCGGCGGAGCTTCTTGTGGAAAGGAGAGGAACCATAGAGAGTCAATGGTGGTCACTGCTTAGTAAAATGGCCAACGGTTTGTACACCCAAAGACCTTGGCGGGCTTGGAATTCTTGACTTGGAAAGACTTGCACGGGCACTACGTCTTTGGTGGTGTTGGTACCGGTGGAAGCATGAGGATAGCCCCTGGGCGGGGATGGACATCCATTGTGATAAAGCGGACAAAGAACTCTTCCATGCCTCGACAATAGTAAGGGTAGGCAAAGGGGACAAAACCATTTTGTGGCACGATAGTTGGCTCAATGGACAGGCTCCAAAAAATTTAGCACCACACGTTTTCAGTAAATCACGATGGAAGAATTTTACGGTACATAAAGCTCTAAACAACCACTTTTGGATTCGTCAGCTTAGCACCTTAACCACCACAGTAGAGATAATGGAATACGCGGAGTTGTGGGAACTAATCCACCTCCTGCACCGGGATACAGATGCGGCGGATGAGATCAAATGGCAATGGACACGCGATGGGGAGTATACGACGAAAAGTAGAGATAATCACCACGGTAGAGATAATGGAATACACAGAGTTGTGGGAACTAATCCACCTCCTGCACTGAGATACAGATGCGGCGGATGAGATCAAATGGCAATGGACACGCGATGGGGAGTATACGACGAAAAGTAAATACCGCATCCAGTTTGCAGGTCAAATATCCAAACCCAGCTTTGCACCGATCTGGAGAGCCCGAACAGAACCCAAATGTCGTTTCTTCGCATGGATCCTGTTGCCTAGAAAAATTCTAACGGATAATAATCTTGAGAAGAGGGGATGGCCACATAGCTCTCTTTGCAGGCTTTGCAATCTTGAGCAAGAGACGCCTAATCACCTTTGCAAATGCTGCCCCTTCACCACTGCGGTATGGGAAAAACTAATGAGCTGGCTTGATCTGCAACACATCCCAGGGCCAACCTCGGCATCATCAATCAATGCATGGTGGAAGAAAGCCAGGAGAAAATTTATGAAAGAAAATAGAAGAGACTTTGACGGCCTTATGATATACTTGTGGTGGAACATTTAGAAAGAGAGAAATTGACGGACTTTCAACCAAGTAGTTAAGACAGTAGACGAGGTGGCTTTCCTAATAAAGGAAGATCTTCAGCAGTACAAAAGAGCTACGACCCCGACCGATCGCCTGGAAGGGCCTGCCTAGTTGTTTTTTCCTCTCTTAGTTTTTTCATCGCCTTGGGAGTTACTCTCCTTTTTTCTGCAGTTGATCTGCCTTTGTTTTTCCTTTTGCTGTTGTCCTTAGCTGTTTCCTAGTGCCTTACCTCCTTCCCTGCGTGGACATGATGGTGAGGGTGGTTTTGGTGGTGGTTGTGTTTTTGGTTTCTCTTCTTCCTTCTAATAAAAATTACGGCAAATCTCTTGCCATTCCGTTCAAAAAAAGATCCTAAGACTGAACTAGTGACCGATTTCTTTGGTTTTAGACAATTCGGTTCGGCTTTCGGGTACTTCAGTTCAGTTTTCGGTCATCGGTTAATTATGCCCAGACTGAGACGCACTCTTCGAGTCCCACGCCGCCTCGGCGTGGAAGGCAATCTCGGTGTGGACAATAATAAACCTGAATCATGCGCCGGTGCCGGGCTGAGGTGGCACCGATCGTGGCAGCCGACCCTGGTGGTCGGGAACGTGGGACTAGATATTCTAATATTTTTTGCGTGATTTATATAAGTCATAGCTAGTCTAGGATGGTAATTATTGGACTTTAATCCAGATACAATTATCAACCAAGGAAACCTATCATCTATTTGAAAACTTGGACATATTACACAAATTAAATATGGCAACACAAAGGGTGTGTGGGTAGAATTAAGTGGGCCATATTTAGGTGAAAAAAGTTTTGGATTTTGGGGAAAATCCTTCTCCAATGTCAAAAAAATGTCCCTCCCCCTATTCTGTCAAACTTTTGGCATGACAAATGGGTCCTCTGTGAGGTGAGAGGTGGGTCTAATCTTGGTAACAATTTTTTTAAATCTAATTTTCCTTATAGTATAGACAAGTGTGTTGTGACATACTAGCACACTACGTGGAACCTACATGAGTAAAGAAGCAGTATGCATTCCATCGCTTAGGGCAGTCCCAACCCTCCATATAGGATGGTTCCCATAACATTAATAAAGCTACCACATAGGACTCTTTGCTTACGTGGCGCTGTATTAAATAAGAGAGAAAAGAACGAGGAAGAAACTTGTTCTCATGGAAGACCCAATTTCAACTCTAAAATATATGCATAGGACACTATCAAAGTTTGCATTGGAGGAGGATAGTGTCTTCATGATAGATAAAGAACAAGTATGATTGGTAGAGAGGAAATATGATGAATTTATTAAGGATCCATCCTAAGAAATCATGGGTTGAAGAATGCAGTATCTAAGATGATGTTTTGATAACATGGCAGTATAGACACTACCCATAGACACTTTGGGTTGGGACTACTCTTAACATGTTTAGGGTACCACAAATCCATTTTGAGGATTTATGAAACTAATAAGTGGCATATGAGAATAAGTGTAATGACTCACGATGCATTTATTAACCCATAGTTAAATATGTACATATGGAATGTCAATTTGTTGTAGATATCCTAAACAATGTGGTGGTTCAAACCAAATTACAGATCCACAATATTTTGAGAAAATGTATTTTTCAACTTTGAGATCCAAATAATTAATCACATAGCCATCTCCTTCCAATTAAGTTATACCATACGTCACGGACATAGATGTCTGGCTTGTTACTATAGTATTATTAATCTATTTTATACAAGTATATAAGCTAAAATCTTAAGTTACATTTATCTGCTATGACATTAATCTATCTCAATGTGTTAGAAATTTTGGCATTTTTCAGTATATTTTAATTTCAGAAATTAACAACAAATTCATGGTAAGACCGAGTGATCTTGTGACAACAAAGTATGTGCGTGTGTTCATTCGAGTTAAATCTCCTAATTAACAAAAACAATGAGATAAACCAGAATAAGGTTTGGTTTAGAATGGACCCAGAGGTGGCGTCGGTATCGGAGACACCGGATGCGCTGTTACCAGCTGGAGGAATAGTGTTAACCATCCTCGACTAGCCTTGCTCGAAGTAGTCGATGTAATGGATTCCCTCGAACAGCCATCCGAAAGTAGTCGTTCCCAACCTCTGGGTTTGGTCGAAGGTGGACGTAGGGAATTAGTCATTCGGGTTGTGGAAGATGGCCGCGGGGAAGTAGTCGTTCGGGTTGTGGAAGACAGCTGCCGGGAAGTAGTCGTTCAGGTGTTGAAGTGAGCAGTCGTGTACGAGTACGCTCCCCAAAAACCTTATTTCCTGCCTATCCTGAGTAGGATCGCAAGGCAGGGAGGTTCGGAAGCTTCTGCTTCACACAAGCAGTGTGCGCAAAAAGCTTGCATCGGGAATGCAAGAGAATGCAGCAAACAATGAGGGAGAAGGGAGAGGTCTCCTAAAGAGTAGTAAAGACGGTCTGGGAGAGTGTGTATGCGCCTGGGGGAGAGATCCTCCTCGATTACTTGTCCTTTGAATAATGGCAGTAACGACTAAGATTCAGTGACTGTCATTACTGGCAAAAACGGTCACCTCACCTCACCTCACCCGCGTCACGGCTCGGCTTGACACGGCCACGAGCCATGGCCCAGCTCAGCGAGGCCAGCGAGCACGCGCGCGTGTGGCACGTCCTTCTCCTCTTGCCAACTTCACAAGCGGTCCACAGCTGGTCCACTATTTAAGTTGGTTAGGATTCTCTTTCACTCTCCATCCGGGATTTAAAACCAATAACTCCGTAGCATTTACTAGTGGATCTTCTAATTCTTTTGATTAATTAATCCAATAATCCCCACAAACAATTTTAAGGTATGCAAGAGAATGCTCTCAACTCAACTGTTATTTTGATATACCAGCCTTATGGCAGAGAGTATTAAGTTGAACATCCACCTAGGGCAAAAGCTACACTTCACAACTGACTAATGTACTATGCCTTGAATTGGCAATTTCGTGCAAACAAGCTTGACTGGAGCCCCTTGCTAGTACTAAGCTGCTATAAGCATCCCCTCGGGTTGGAGCGTATAAGTCATACTTTGTGCCTTTCATGGGTATCTAGAGATCACCCTATCTCATAGGTTGTGACCAGCAATCGAACTCATATAGGTGTAATCCTTTAAGATGTTATGTAGGTCAACATCTTTGTTCTCATTGAGCCACTCGAATCACATTAAGGTTTTCATCAATCTGTCATACACATTTAGAAGAGAAATGCATCTCCTTTGGAATGATCCTTTCTCAAAAGTTCTTTTCTCTTAGTTAAACAATAGCTTGTTTCACCATCCTAATTCACGGGATCTCCGATCACATAGGACAGGTTACCACTACTGAGTAACACACGGGTTTCAAGCCCAATTCCCTGGATGCATTGTCTATCACATCCCGTGAAAGACCCTTTGTGATTTGATCTGCCATGTTTTTAGCTGTTTGGATATAGTCCAAGGCTATCACTCCGAAGTTTCACAATTTTCTGATAGATTTCAGCCGCCTCTTTACATGTGTAGAGGACTTCATGTTATCCTTTGAACTATTCACCTTGACAATCACAATTTGATTATCACAGTTCATGAGGATAGACAGTATCAGTTTTTCAATTACCGGGAGATTCTTAACGAGATCACGAAGCCATTCAGCCTCAATAGTGGTGGTGTCTAATGCTGTGAGTTCTGCCTTCATAGTTGACCTCGTTAAGATGGTCTGCTTGCAAGGCTTCCAAGTGTAAACACATATCCACTTGTGGCTTCAATCTCATCTGCTTCAAATATCCAATTTGAATCATTGTAACCCTCTAGTATGTAACACCCAAAAATAGCCTATTTAAAATTTATTAGTAATTTATTTGCTTTTATTTAAATTGTTCATAATTAAATATAGGTTAAATAAATTATTTATGAGTATTAAAATCTAATATAAGTTGTAGAAACATTTTTGTTGCATTCATGCTGCTGCATTGTGTTTTGTTTGGTAGTAAGTTAAATTAGAATTTAAATTCTGTTTAAATTCAAATTTAATTTGCATTTGTTTGATCCTTAGAAAAATTGTTTTAACCCGAGTTTGATTCTGCCCCTTAAACTTTCTCCCCGGCTTGTTTACACCCCCTCTACTTTTTCACTGGTTCGGCCCAGCCCCTCCCCTCCCTCCCCCCCCCCCCGGCCCAGCTCATTTCTCCCTCCACTTGGGCCCCGCCCCACCAGGCCGGCCCACGCCCCTCGCCCCCGCGAGCTAGCCAGCTCCCCGCGCGCCCCGCTCTGGGCCACTCGCCGGACTAGCCCACCTACCCCTCCCTCACCCCAGCGGCCGACGGAAGGGACCCGCCTATCGGATCCATCCCTCTCCTCCCGCCAGTGCCTGAGCTCCACCCCGCGCTAATCACGCCGCCCCGGCCGGCCGCTCTGGCCCACCCCCGCGCTCCATGGGCCCTCCACGAAGTTGCCACGAAGCTTCCCGCATCCCCCTTCCTTTTGCGTCGCATCTTCTCGCATGGAAGCTCCCTTCCCGCTTAGGAATCTCCCGATCCGCCGGCCGCCGCCCGATTGGCATGGCACGCACGCCAATGCCCGCCCCGAGGCTATAAAAGCCCACCCTCCGCAGCTCCAGGCCTCACCCGAGCCTCCAACAGAGCACCCACGCCCCCAACGCCTCTCCCCGCTTCACACCGCCACTGTTTTCCCCCGAGCTCACCGCCGCGCCGACGATCTACACCTCTGGCCCCGCTGGGTCCTCCGCGACACCCAGGGCGCTTCGCGCGGTGGTAAGTGACGCGCCAAGCAACTCCTCGCTCCTTTGCCCCCTCGCCGGAGCCCCTCGGCCGCCGACCGACGTTGACCGCCACCCCAGTGCCTCTTTTGCCGACGAGGAGTACCTAGGTGAACTCGCCGTACTTTCCTGGTGCCATAGGTCTAAGCCAAGTGGCAATTGGAGCCCCCTAGCCTGAGATGGCTCCTGCTCCGCCGAGCCCCCGCCCTAGGCCGAGCGGCGCCGCCGCGAATCCCTCCCCCGCCGACGACCCCCCTCGCCCCAGCTGATCTGGGCCCTTGGATCCAGATCCAACGGTCGGATCCACGCCCCGCCCGGAGTCAAACCCCAACGTACCAGTCAGCCCTGGCATATTTGGTGTACTTTTCTAATAGAATATTATTTGTTTGCATGTATTGGCTTGCATGGATATTTGTGTCGTGATTCGTATCCAGTCGGTGAGCCTTTCGCGTTGGACTTCGAGTACGAGGAGGACTTCCAGGGACAGGACTCACAGCAGCAGCAGCAGCCGCCTTTTGAGGACGGCAAGTTATAGCACGGACAATCCTTGCTACCTACACACTTTGTAATAGATTATTTCATACATGCATGTGTCTAATTTGATGTACCAATAAGGTTGTACCTAGTTTGATTATCCTGTGCTTTGATTACCTTGGGTTTATGCATATGGGTAGATCTTTGCTATGCGCAGCTACTATCACCATTATTTAACTGTTAATTTTGACTTAATGGTTCACTTCAACATTAATGATAAAACTTTTTTTTAGCAACTTGGATTAGGGAGCTAGAGCATGTGCTTCGTGCTTTGATCTAGTGTCTCTCCGTAAGGTTCGGTTCTTAAAGCGGCAACCCAGGAGCCAATTAATCAGAGAGAGATACAAGAGTTACCAGACACGACCCGGATATTACTCGAAGTGGAGCCGCATCCGTAGAGGTACAGCAGGGAGAGGGGCCGACACTTCGGCTCCTCTCCGGGACGCTCACCTCTCCTCTCTCCCTATCTCTACTGATACAAGTGGAGAACTAACAGTGCTTCGCCTGCACTCTACTCTTGTGTTGTGTCTCTTGCAAGTGACCAGGGGCCTCAATTTATAGTGCCCAAGGTCGGTTTGAAGAGGAGTGGCAGCCACGCAACCCTGGAACGGTAGGAGGTCGGTTCAGGCGAAAACCCCGGTTCGACCGAACTGTAGGATTCGGCCGAACCGGTGGATGCACCGACCAAGGCCCCTACGGTGTGGATTTGCCCGTGGGAGGCGGTTTCCAGGGTCGGTTGCATGGGGACATGCCTTGGGCTGGTTCGGCCAAACCAATCCGTTCGGCCGAACTGGGCTTTTGGCCCAACAGCGCTCCCATGCACCGCCTCTCCCTCCTGGACCCTCTGGGCTGCCTTATCTTGGTGTTCTTCGTGCTCTTTTGGCCCAGAGGCGACGTGGTGGTGGTCCACATGTCATGTCCGGTCACTGCTCGGTTGTCGGCGATGTGTACGGCCTCCCGATCGTTCGGCCGAATCGGTCATTTCCGACCCCTATAGCACACATTTCTTGTTGTTGTACCTGCACAAGCGACACTCACCAAAACTCGTGGAACTCCATTAGAAATAAAACCTAAGTACATGGAATGTTGCATAGACTCTCATTTATTCCCGAGTATTGGTGGTCGAATTTGGGTTATAACGACCGCCAACAAGCTCCCCCAAGCTTAGCTCTTTGCTCGTCCTCGAGCAAAGATAAAAACTTAGGCTCGGTGGATCAGGAGTTGCTACAATGTCATGTCTCTTGCAGGTAACTTTATAAACAACTAGTACTCAAATTTTTACTTGAATTACTAGCAAGGTATAATTCACCATTTTTCCTATGGGGCTTATAGCAATCTCCTTATCTTGGGCGGTTGAAAGGATGAACAATTTAACTTAGTTTTATTCCACTCTACTCTTTTCAGGATACTATCTCGGAGTTTTCACCCTTTTGTGAAAAGATAAATTGTTCCTCATTGGCTCACTCAATCGCTCAAGTGTATTTGAATCCTTACCAAAGGCTTTGCCTTCTTTTCATCCTAACATCTAATTTGGCTTTTTGTGTGGCTCAGGGACAAAGAATGAAGGCATACAAGCATCTTATATTTTGCTAAGTCAAAGACCGGATCTCTGAGGAAACAAATCATACCTTAAGATCGAGAAGTGCAAGTGTGTGGGATATATGGAGTGGAATATGGTGGGATGGAATATGGTGGAGCTCCTTGGGATGAATCTCCCTCTCCTTGATTTATTTTCGAGAACATGGGCTATCTTTTATTCTCATATTTTTTCCATGCCACTTGACATGCTTTTCTTTTTCTCTTTATTTTTGCCATGCTTCTTTGGCATGCTTTTTTTTTGTTTTTTTACATAGCCCATGTCTCTATCAAGAATATTTGGAGAGGGAAATCATAGAACATGGAGAATTTATTTTTGTGGATGGATGATGGAAAATGTTTGCTAACTCCCAGTGTAGGAATTGCAAGTGAGAGGTGGTGTGTGTACGTGGATCTCGATCTCTAAGAATATGAAAGCTTCACTAAAAGGTCACAACAATTTGACAAAGCTCACTAAGATAACAAGCAGCATATGAGTAGAAAGTTTGAAACTAGTCCTATCATATGGCTCTGGTAGGAATGTTTGACCAATGAGGAACTTTGTTTTATTTTTGAAAGCATAAACATCCGAGATTTAAACCATACTAAGAGCAGAATTAGAGTTCAACCGAAGTCTCACTATATCAATCCCCACAACAACCTAGACTTGGAATAAAGTATGTGCTCCCACAAGGTTTTCAGGTTCATTTTTACTTCTGCCCAATAGCTCAAGCATAATCAAGCAACTAGTTGCAATAAAGTACTGGCAAAATTAATGACAGAGCAACTATTCATCATTTCCAAAGTGAGAGGCATATGATTCATTACATGCATAGTTGGGAGTTAATTTTATTCAAGGGAAATATTTTTGGTATTTTCAATTGAATGACCAAAGTGCTGAGTAATTCGGAACGTACCTGATGGGGGGTCCTCCCCCAAGCTTGGACTCTTCACTGGTAGGGATTCAACCTTGAAAGGTACTGAGTCAGCTGGTCAGCCTGCTCTCGGATGTCGTGCAAGGCATTATACAGCGTACGTGCGTGCGAAGTGGTTGAGTCTGGCTGGTTCGCCTGAACCAACAAGGTCGCCTAGACAAGCCAATTCGTCCAAACCAAATGGTTCAGCTGAACGGGTCGTCCTGCACGTTCTTGTCATGGTCCTCCACTGTGTCATGCCTGTACTCATGTATCTTTCTGTTAGACAGGGCAATCTCCAGTTGGCTCAAATGCACCAACCAGAGCGACAATTTTATTCCTTTTGCATTCAACTCTAACTTTATTTATTCATCAAGCTAAGATTTGGAAAAGCAAATATTGGAAGGGAAATAAAGAGAGCACCTCCTAAACAAAGATTTAAGCAAAGGGAAATTGAATTGGGAAATAAATTGAAACTAATGGTGCTCTACAGGATACAACCACATGACATCTACTCTATAGATGGATCGTGAAGGTCTAGATGTTACGTGGCTTTGGCGAGCCTCTTAAATTTTGTTGTGGGTGCTTGGCAGAGGACATTGATCTTGTCATCCTTGTCCATCTGCCAAGGCTCGCCTTCGATGACCTTCTCACCGAGATTGTTAAATTTCTGGTGTGTTTGTACTAGATCTCCATTCAGGCTCTTCATCCATGGGCTCCTCGTCTTCCTCCTCCTCGGGATGTTCAATCAGAAGGCTTTAGGGGTTTTGACAGTTTTGCATGTGATACTCTTGGAGAGGGAACCCCTAGGTGAGGAAAGGTCTTTGGATAAGGATTGGGTGGTCATGGCGGCTGGGAAATGTGAACACTTGGTCGTGTTCAGGAAAGTGATGGAGGATGGTTTCTGACTTGAGATCGACAAGCAGCTTTCCCAACATTTTCCTAGCGACTTCGAGACAATATGGGATAGAGATAGGATCAAGGGTCCAATAGGACGCTCAAGGGGCAAAAGTGGGATCCTTCGGTCGAACCAACATGGTTTGGCCGAATTGTCCTAATTTGCCCAAACTAGAGTGGTCTAGTTTGCCCAAAGTGCTTCAGTGAGTCTATCTCTCTAGTGCCTACCCATCTCATTGACGGTCTTTACAGAGTGTTCTTGATCTTCAGCTTGACCACTAGCTTAGGGGTGTTAAGGTGTGGCTATAAAATGCGGCTCCCCCAAGCTTAGATATTTCCGGGAGTTAATGAGATGGGAGCCCCTATGACTAGCCCAGGGACGCCAAAGCGAGGAAAGATGTTTTCATGGGTCATTTTCTCAGCGTGCCTAGTGGCTGCGGATCGATAGGGCTTGGCTTCTACCCAGTTAGAGATGCTATCTACGGCTAGCAGAATAAACTCATAGTTCTCTGAGTTAGGGAAAGGACCCATGGGGTCTATTCTCCTTACATCAAAGATTTCTACTGAATATTACTGGTGAGTGGCTTCGCGTCTCTTTCCCGTGTTTCTGGCAGTGTGGCCATCACTTGCTAAGTTTCTTAGCTTCTCCATATTGCCAGACCTTTATTCTGAACTCTCCATAATGTCCTTCAGAAGGTGCTCCCTGATATCTCTCCCAGGTTTTACGTGCCTCAGGTGCAGGCATGCATCGTCTGAGTCCATTTTGTATCCAGAAGAGATACGGGTTGTCCCATAGGTGATGTCTGCTCTCATAAACCAATCTTTTCCTATTTTCACCTGATGGGACGTACCCTAACACGATGAAGTCAACTATGGTGGCATACCACGGCTCTAGTGTTGTGGCTTTGAGGAGCGTATCACCCCGTAAGAAAATCGCTGATGGAAAGATCAAACGGGACTTATAGACAACGAATGAGTCTTGGGTTCGCATCCTTTTTGGCCAAGAAATACTTCAGAGCAGTATGGTTGGAATAGACTATAACCTTTGCCCTAACTTGGTAGGACTGGAATTTGTCTATAACAAACATTGTTGCTAAGAGTTCCTTTTCCGTGGTTGCGTGGTTGAGTTGGGGCCAGTGAGCATAATGCTTCTTGTCCTTGGTTTGGCCCACAACAGCTCCAACAGCATAATTGCTCGCATCACACATGATTTCTAATGGGATGCTCTAGTCGCGAGACCGGATGATGGGAGCAGAATTGAGTGCTTTCTTAAGGGTTTGCAAGGAAGCATAGCACTCTTGATTAGAGACGAGAGGGGTTCTTTGGCTGGGAGAGTGGTCAATGACCGGGCTACTAGAGAGGAATTTTTGATGAAACACCTATAAAGCCCGGTGTGGCCAAAGGAACTACGAATCCCCTTTACTCGTAGGAGGTGTAGGCATAGGGTCGTTTTAGAGGGTATGACAAGGGAAGATGATGGCTCCAGGCTTTGATTCTAGTCTTTCCCCGATCAAAGATGAATCTCCGTGACACTTTCCTAGCGACCCCAAGGTAAGATGATATAGGGATATGATGAGTATGGAGGTTAGGAGTAATCCCTTTGAAGTCTTGGATTGAGTGTCCAAAGACTGACCGATCTTCCTCCAGGACCGTGAAAGTCTGTTGGGTTTCAATGTCAGAGAGCTGGTCACTGATGGTCACTGGAGTGTGTTTATCTTTAAAGAGGGAAGCACACTTCAATCCTGAGGGAAGAGGCATAGGCTCGATTGGAGGATGGATTTCTTCTTCCTCCATAAGGAATTGGGCATCTTCTTCTAGAAAAGGTTGCTCTAAGTCTATCAAGGATGTTGACATGACCTCCTCTTTAGGATCAGGATCGGGATCTGTCTCTATTGGGATATTCAAGGAATAGGAATAAGAGTCTGGGACGAGTTCTTCTCCGATCCTAAGCTCTAGCTGGATTATTGGTGATTTCTCTAGGATTTTCATGATTGGCCTACCAATAAAGATGGAATGTGTGGAATCGTTGGGTAGGTCAAAGATATGGAAA
Source organism: Echinochloa phyllopogon (assembly GCA_033239725.1). NCBI lineage: Eukaryota > Viridiplantae > Streptophyta > Magnoliopsida > Poales > Poaceae > Echinochloa > Echinochloa phyllopogon. The sequence continues at coordinate 7,159,972 of BTCW01000016.1, read as the reverse complement.
TCTAGGAAAAGTTCAGGGTCGTTAATCTTAACGGGTATGACCCGCAAGATCCCTAAACAGTCGAGGACCCTTCCCGATATGAACCTTAGATGTTTCTGAGATGATGGCCATGGTTCATCGGGAAGTTGAGCTCGCACCAAGGAGCTAGAGATTATGTTGATTCCGAGGCTCGGGTCATACCCGATTTCTTTGTCCATGCCCATAACTTCACAAAAGATTGTTCGGATTCTCTTGGGCATTTTAACTACCTCGGTCGAGGCTTCCGCCTCGTCCAGCCATTCCCGACTCTTGATGGCAGAGAGACGGCCTATGTACTCTCTTTGATATTCTAATGCTTCCTTGTCGGGTGGTGGATCCTTTTGCTCTACACATTGTTCCCGTGGGAAATGTATGGCACAGTCGATGTCATCGAATAAACCATCGTCAAAATCGTAGGGAGTGGTTTAGAGTGGAGGATAGTAGTCTAGGCTAGAGTAAGGTTGTGGTTCGAATTGAGCATCGGGTTCTGATGGAATGGAAGGGCTGATAGATTTGGATTGTTGGTGTACAGGCTCTTCAGGTTTAGGCTGCTTCTCTTCTTCATCAGGGAGTTCGTCATAGACTCCAGTGTAGGGAGTGTCGTCCAAGATGCGCTCCAGGACTATCCTTGCTTCACCAGGAGTCAAATGAAAAAACGACCCTTTTGAAGCAGAGTCCAAGAAAGTTGCGGCTACGGGACAGAGGCCAAGGCTGAAGTGTTGTAAAACAACAGGTTCTGGTAGGCTTAGGTCTAGTCCGGATGCCAAGATTTGCTTGAAACGAGCCCAAGAAGCTCCTAACGACTCTCCCTGTAATTGCTTAAAGGTAAGAACTTCGATTCGGAGGCTGGCTACCTTGGAAATTGGGAAGAAATTTAGGCAGAATTTCTCTCTGAGAGTTTCCCAACTCCCTTCCATAGTACCGATAGCCAGAGAGTACCACTTCTTCGCTCCTCCCGTTAATGAAAACGGGAATAGCTTCCATTTGAGTGTCTCTTGTGTCATGCCCGCAACGGTCAGGCACGAGCAGAGTTGCTCAAACTCGCGCAAATGCGCGTATGGACTCTCGGCCTTCGTTCCTGAGAACGATTGCTCACGAGCCATGGCTATGAAGCCGGGACGTAGCTCATAGCCGGGTGTGGATATGGGATGTGATGATGGTGGTGGCTCCAAACAAGCGCCCTTTGGAACCGAGTGTTGGCGTAAGGTAAGAGTGAGATCCATATGGATGGTGGATGGTGGTGGGATACACGGACAACTTGGGTTCGAAATCAGAAGAGCTACCGTTCCCCGGCAACGGCGCCAGAAAGCTTGTTGGCACTCCTTACGGCCTACAGATAAATCCGCAAGCGGACGGATACCGATGTAGCTTTCACCCGGGAGTATTCCAAGGTATCGATTTCCACGGAGAACGAGAAGTGTACTAATCCTAAACTAAGTTGTCCTAGGTAGATGGTGTGGATGAAATGGAATGGATGAGGTGGATGACGACAACAAGGAGAGAAGAGAAGAGGTAAGAGGGTAGAGAGGGTACGGGTCTGATAAAGGTATTCTACCGATTGATTGAGCAGATCAGAGAATACATATAGATACTTGCTTCGGGACTACAGAGCCTCCGACACACAGAAAGGGTTGAGAAGGGGTGCCGGTTACCCTGAACCTTGGGTCCTAAGACACCGGAACTAACGTGATGGGCTATGAAGACCGAAAGGGCTGTCACCACCTTACGGCTACCACCTCCGTTGCGACGGGCAGAAACTAAGTTAGCCTCAAGTATAGGCACCACGCCTACACTAGTTGACTAATACTTATCTACTGCAGACAGATAAGCACTCAAGCTAAGTAGCTAGTATACAATTATACTACACAACTAAGCATTGAACGAAGAACCAGCAAGCATATAAAAGTAAGAACTGAATGCTCAATTAATCAGAGAGAGATACAAGAGTTACCAGACATGACCCAGATATTACTCGAAGTGGAGCCGCATCCGTAGAGGTACAGCACGGAGAGGGGCCGACACTTCGGCTCCTCTCCGGGACGCTCACCTCTCCTCTCTCCCTATCTCTACTGATACCAGTGGAGAACTAACAGTGCTTCGCCTGCACTCTACTCTTGTGTTGTGTCTCTTGCAGGTGACCAGGGGCCTCAATTTATAGTGCCCAAGGTCGGTTTGAAGAGGAGTGGCAGCCACGCAACCCTGGAACGGTAGGAGGTCGGTTCGGGCGAAAACCAAGGTTCGACCGAACTGTAGGATTCGGCCGAACCGGTGGATGCACCGACCAAGGACCCTACGGCGTGGATTTGCCCCTGGCAGGCGGTTTCCAGGGTCGGTTGCATGGGGACATGCCTTGGGCTGGTTCGGCCGAACCAATCCGTTCGGCCGAACTGGGCTTTTGGCCCAGCAGCGCTCCCATGCACCGCCTCTCCCTCCTGGACCCTCTGGGCTGCCTTATCTTGGTGTTCTTCGTGCTCTTTTGGCCCAGAGGCGACGTGGCGGTGGTCCACATGTCATGTCCGGTCACTGCTCGGTTGTCGGTGATGTGTACGGCCTCCCGATCGTGCTCTGCGTCGGGTATGGATAAGGGGGGTAACCGGCTGAATTTGTCGTTCGGCCGAATCGGTCATTTCCGACCCCTATAGCACACATTTCTCGTTGTTGTACCTGCACAAGCGACACTCACCAAAACTCGTGGAACTCCATTAGAAATAAAACCTAAGTACATGGAATGTTGCATAGACTCTCATTTATTCCCGAGTATTGGTGGTCGAATTTGGGTTGTAACGACCGCCAACAAGCGTCCCTTAGCGGTCACACCTCGGAAGTGTGATTTGTGAGGACCGATCCACCTCTGCGTGGTTGGGTTTAAAGTTCGTTTGAGCTTTTACACGACTGGTGGGTAAAGGGCGAAACCACTGCAGAGTGTAAAATCTATCATGATGGCCTTGCTCTGGGTCACGAGCGGCCTGGATCCTTTTTTATTAGAAGATGATGTTTATTTATGTTTAATGTCACTTATCCTTTATTAATTGGGTTGCAACTGGGCTTCATTCACCTGTAGTAACTTGGATAATGTTAAAATGAACCAACTAAAAATGCTAATGTAGTTAAGCCGTGTCTAGCCTTACTTTGAGCATTCATACACCCGTGCTATACTTGCTAAGTAAATGTTTCACTTACGCTTGCTATTATTCAACAAAATCCCGGATGGGTAACAGATTGGGCTGCGCATGAGTCTACCGCTGAGTTTCCAGAAGATTTGCCGTACTACTGAGTTGTGATCTCCCAGTCAGAGTCTCTGTGGATTGTGGCTCCATTTAGTTTGAGAGTTATAGTCTTCCGCTGTATTTGGTTAGTTTATTTATGATGCACTCTGATGTAAAACTCTTTTTGTTCAAGAATTTATTCAAGCATATGTTCTCTGTTTATCATATTTGTTCGATGTATGTGTACTATGACTTCCTGGGCACATATATGGCCACATTCGGGTTTTTGTGAAAATCCGGGTGTGACAGATTGGTATCAGAGCCGTGCTGAATTTAGGATCGCGGCTTAGTTAGAATGGTTGATTAAACCTTAGGAGACCACCATGATTATGAGTTATGAGTCATCTAGTTTCACTTTTTCAAAACTCAAGTTCAGTCAAGTCATGCGTGAATCATGTCCTTAGGTGCTTGATATGGTTGTCATTATGCTTATGCTTGATTCGGATTTTTGTAGTGATTGTGATGGGCGTAGACGCGAGTCTACCACCATCTAGATGTAGGACTAAGGTTTAAGGTCATTAATGATTACATATAGGGGGTGTTCATTTCTTTTGCTCTTTTTCCTATCAAATCCTCCATCCTAACAAGTTAGTAATCCTCTGAAGTCACTCCGTTATAACCAATGGAGGTTTTTGATGAGATTTATTTATTGATGATAGATGGTGAACACATGGAGCAACGCCGGTGCCATCGGAAGACCACTGCCGCCACCACCTCCCACCATTGAGCAGATGATGCTCACGCAGACCCAGCTGATGTAGCAGATGGCCCAGACTATGGCGTTGATGCAGCAGAACTAGCAGAACCAGCCACAGCAGCCCAACATGCTGCCCCGGGACAAGAGGGGTGAATTTCTGAAGGGATGCCCTCCCACCTTCAGCAAGGCCAGCGACCCCCTGCAGACAAATGACTGGCTCAAGGTGATGGAGAGACAGCTCGACATCGCGCAGTGCAATGACCGGGAGAAGGTGTTGTACGTGGGAGGACAGCTCCAAGGGCCAGCTTTGGACCGGTGGGACTCGTACCAGTACGCTCACGCTGACCGTACTAACATCACCTGGCAAGAGTTCTGTAGCAGCTTCTGCTCTCACCACGTGACAGAAGACCTGATGACCCTGAAGAAGAAGGAGTTCCTGGCACTGAGACAGGAAGGGATGAGTGTCACCGCTTACCATGACAAGTTCATCGAGCTGGCCCATTACGCTCCAGAGGACATGGCCACAGACAAGAAGAAGCAGACCCGGTTCCGTGATGGCTTGCAGGATGCACTGCAGTACCAGCTGATGTGCACCAAGTTCCCCAACTTTCAGGAACTGGTGGACAACGCTTTGATGCTAGAACACAAGCGCCATGAGATTGAGGAGAAAACGAGGAAGTTCCAGGGCCAGCAGACCGGGAGCAGTAGTCGCCCCCGTTTCGTTCCTCCTCGGGGAAGTCAGCCGATGGGGAACCAGCAGTGCTTTCAAAGTCAGCCCGGCCCGCTCAACCGTGGCCAGTACCAGCAGCGCCCCTAGTACCCCAGGCGCCATAGCTGCAACGACTTTTGCAGAATGCTCCAGCTCAGCGCAACCAGGTGCAGCAAGGTCCTGTTCAGCGCCCCAACCCCATCAACAACACAGAAGTGGGCCCTAGAGTGTGTTATCACTGTGGAGAGCAGGGGCACTTTGCCAATGTCTACCCCAAGAAGACCCAGAACGCCAACCAGCAGACCAGACAGCAGCAGGTGCAGGCCAACCGAGGACCCCAGAACCCCGCTAGAGGAAAGGTCAACCACATGGGCGCAGAAACCGCAGAGGGAGCTACTGACATGGTTGTGGCTACGTTCCTTGTCAACTTGACCCCCGCAACTGTTTTATTTGATTCTGGAGCTTCGCATGCTTTCATCTCTGCTGCATTTGTACACAAGAGTATGATGACCCTGCAACCCATGGGCAATCCCTTGTTAGTTAGTTCACCTGGGGGAGAACAACGAGCCAGTCTACACTGCTCCAAGGTTGTCATTACAAGAAGGGGGGGTAGATTTTAAGGTATTCCCCATAGTCCTGAATTCTCTTGGATTCGATCTAATCCTGGGAATGAGTTGGCTAGCCAAGTATAGTGCTGTAATCCAGTGCTCTGAGAGGGCGGTGCAACTGGTGGCAAAAGGCGGCGACAAATTGGAGTACCGAGCAGTCCAGTCTTCTGTTGGCACTCCTTACGACCTACAGATAAATCCGCAAGCGGACGGATACCAATGTAGCTTTCACCCAGGAGCATTCCAGGGTATCGATTTCCACGAGGAACGAGAAGTGAATTAATTCTAAACTAAGTTGTCCTAGGTAGATGGAGTGGAATGAACGGAATGGATGGAGTGGATGACAACAACAAAGAGATAGGAAGGGCACTAGGAGGGCAAAGAGGGTATGAGTCTGAAAGTGGTACTCTACTGATTGATCGAGCAGATCAGAGGATACAGATAGATACTTGCTTCGGTACAATGGATACCAGTGACACGCAGACAAGGATGAGAAGGGGTGCCACCAGCTCCACACTGGGGGATCCTACAGGCCGAGACTAACGAGATGGTTTACAAAGGCAGTATAGGGCTATCACCACCTAATGGCTACCACACGTTCGTTGAATCGGGGGCAAACTAAGTTAACCTCAAGTCTACGCACCGCGCCTACACTAGTCGACTAATACTTATCTCCTATAGAAAGATAAGCACCCAAGCTAAGGAACCAGTATACAGTTATGCCAATCAACTAAGCATTGAATGAAGAACCAGCAAGCATATAAAAGTAAGAACTAAATGCTCAATTAATAAAAAAGAGATACAAGAGTTACCAGACACGACCTGGATGTCACTCGAAGCGGAGCCGCACCCGTAGAGGTACAACGGGAAGAGGGGCCGACACTCCGGCTCCTCTCCGGGATGCTCACCTCTCCTCTCTCCCTATCTTATATTGATACAAGTGGCAGAGCTTCGCTAATGCCTAATCTCAAGTGTTGTGTGTCTTGAAGGTGACTAGGGGCCTCAATTTATAGTGGCCAGGGTCGGTTTGAGGTGGAACACTGGCCAAGCAAGCTGGGAGGTCGGTGCCGGGTCTTCGGCCGAAAATCCTGGTTCGGCCGAACCGGTGGATGCACCGACTTCTGCTCCAAGGGCCAGAATTGCACCTGTGGAGGCGGTTCCTAGCTGGGGGCAGTTCGGCTGAACTGGGCCTGGCCTCTGGCCGGCCTCCCCAGCACCGCCTTTGCCTAGTGGACCCCTTGGGCTGACTTCTGGTGCTTGGCCTTCATGTTGTGCTGGCCTCGAATGAGGTGGCAGTCGCCCACGTGTCATGTGGTGTCACTGCTCGGTCATCGTTGACGTGGACGGTCCTCGGTGTCATGCACGGCTAAGGGGGTAACCGGCCGAATCATGTCGTTCGTCCGAATTGGTCAATTGCGACCCCTATAGCACGTATTTTCCATTGTATACCTGCACAATGGACAATCACCAAAACTTGTGGAAATAGTTAGTGATAACCCTATAGGTATGGTCTTTGGTTCCATTGTACTTATTTTATACCCGGTTGGAGGTCGAAAATCGGTCCCTAACGACCGCCAACAAGCTCCCCAAACATAGATCTTTGTCGTCCCGAGTAAAGAAATTGAAATATGAGCAAGACTAAGGTAACGGTTCTTTCATGACATGAATAATTGCATATTCAATATTCCAAACTTTTCTCCATACATGTGAGTTTGTAGTGGCTATTCCCTGGATCTTGGGCGGTTGATAGTCGGAACGGCTCTTACAACAAGATCCTCTTGCTCATCCTGCATTCGGGGTTTTTCTGATTTTCGTAAACAAATAACCCTTGTCCCTTCATCCCTGATACTCTCAGCTCTCTGGAGTCACTCCTTTTCACTCACTCTCTTTTGTGTTTTTCTTTGTCTCTCAAGTGGTGGCCTTGTCAAGTCATGTACATCTGTTGAGTCGAAGATCGCTTCCCGGAGTTTCTCATCGTCGCCCTTGGTCAGATTGCAAGTTAAAGATGAAGAGTTGATGTCGGTCCCCAAACATAGATCTTTGTCGTCCCGAGTAAAGAAATTGAAATATGAGCAAGACTAAGGTAACGGTTCTTTCATGACATGAATAATTGCATATTCAATATTCCAAACTTTTCTCCATACATGTGAGTTTGTAGTGGCTATTCCCTGGATCTTGGGCGGTTGATAGTCGGAACGGCTCTTACAACAAGATCCTCTTGCTCATCCTGCATTCGGGGTTTTTCTGATTTTCGTAAACAAATAACCCTTGTCCCTTCATCCCTGATACTCTCAGCTCTCTGGAGTCACTCCTTTTCACTCACTCTCTTTTGTGTTTTTCTTTGTCTCTCAAGTGGTGGCCTTGTCAAGTCATGTACATCTGTTGAGTCGAAGATCGCTTCCCGGAGTTTCTCATCGTCGCCCTTGGTCAGATTGCAAGTTAAAGATGAAGAGTTGATGTCGGTCCTAAGCTTTGTGACCCCTTTCTTTTCTCTTCCCTTTTTGGGGATTTTTTTTTCTTTTCTTTTCTTTCTCTCTCTTTTTTTTCATTTGGACTTTCATGAGTCCTTTATTTTCTCTCTTTTTTTTTCAGGGTATCACCAAAGCATGAGGACTTCTACTACACTCTGATGATAGTATACTTGCAATAAACCTTGGGCAAACATGATTATCTCCGGGGACATCAAAATTCAACAAGACTTTGTACTGACCATAACAAGTTTCTCAGGAATAAACTCTCAAGCATATGTGTATGTTGGAAGTAGTGGACAGGATGAAGGGATAGGGTATAGTTTTATGTTTTCAAAATTTAAATTCTCCCGAATGGTGGAGTGAACAAGTGGTTTGTTTTATCGAGACATATCACAATCATCAACAACCTAGATCAAGAGGGTCCTATCATAAGAGATTTTCACAGGCAACAGGTACTAGGTTCAAAACAAGCAACATGCAAGTTCATGGCATAAAAGAAAAACCGAGTTTGTTTCAATTAAATGATATGCATATTAAAATTTTGAAACGTGTCATCATAGAAAAGAAAGGACAGAGGCTACGTGTGCAAACCAGCGTGCAGGTGCACGAGCAGGGGAAGCCGGGCTGGTTCGGCCGAACAGGTGGGTTCGGCCAAACTGTTGGGTTCGGCCGAACTGCCCAGTTCGCCCGAACCACCTGGTTCGGCCGAACTGGCCACCGTGCACTCCCTCGGTCCTATTAGTTCCTGTGTCATTCCTGTACTCATGTATCTCTCTGTTAAACATGGTATACTCCGGGTGGCTCAACTGCACCAGCCGGAGCGTCAATTTTATTCTTTTTGCAAGCAATTCTAATTTTATTTATTCATCAAGCTAAGATTGGAAACAAAATATTTGGGAAGGGAAATAGTTCAGAGCACCCTAAACAATATTCTTAAGGAAATAAATAAAATAAACAAACTAGCAAACCAATCTAACGGTGCTCTATCTAAAAATGAAACGACCGCAGGACACTATTCTGTAGGTGGGTCGTAAAGGTCCGAGTGTCCTGTGGCTCTGGCAAGCCTCTTGATCTTGGCGCACAAGCCCTTGCGGAGGACTTCCATCTTGTCCTCCGTCTCTAGGCGTGACAGTTCTGCTTCCGCCACTTTCTCCTCCATGTGGTTTATCCGCTGGCGTGCTTGTGCCAGCTCCACCCGCAGGCTCTCCAGTGTGGGCGGCTTCTCCTCCTCCTCCTCGTCCTCCTCCTCATCGGAGAACTCCATGTTTCCTGGCAGCCCCTTGATGGTTGGAGGCTGCCTGCGGCGCTGAACTCTAGGGTTCCACCGCGGAGGAGTGGACTGGGAGGACTCTGTCAGTCCGAGCTCGTCCCAGTTCAGCGGCGGGACCAACACCTTGCCGTACCCCGTAGCGGTGCACTCGCCCTTGATGCTGAAACGGGGCGGACTATCAGGTGTATAGTCCGACGTCTTCATGCCCTCCTCCTTGACTGCAGGGAGCGCGAAGTCCAGCACCCTTGTGGAGGATGCCGACTTTGGGCGCAGCTGCCCAGTAGTGGGGCGCCCTGGCGATGGTGAGCGAGGGGGCTTATTATTCGCCTTCAGCGGTGCAAAGGCATTGAACGTCGCTGACGGAGAGCGGCGTGGGGAGTTGGACTGCCTCATAGGGCTGCAGGCATGCACCCTTCCTCGCTACCCATCGCTTGACAGCTCAACGTCAGCAACGCGGAACGCTCGCTCACGTCGGGGAGATTCACCGATCCGGCTGGCGAGGCTAGATCCCTTGGTTGAAGATGTATCTTTGGAGCAGGAGGAGGCCATGGTGGCTGTGTTTATGGGCAAGGAAGCTTGTAGATGGGATGAGGGAGTCGACACAAACCCCCTGGCTTTTATCGATGTTTCTCCCGATCGAAAAACGAGATTCCCGACGTTTCCCTCGTGGATTTCGGGATAGGTTCAACTATAGATGAGTCTAGAGGCAAATATCCACACGGAGGACCAGGGGGCCTGATTCGGCCAAACCCTAGCCTTCGGGCGAACTGGCCAATTTGCCTGAATTGGTCTAGTTTGGCCGAACTGGCCCCTGGGTCTCCAGGTGTGCGGGCCAGGTCGAGTCTTGTGCCTTTGGTTAGGTGTTTTGAGGTTTGAGGGGGTTTTGGCCCAGAAAGGTTTTGAATTGAAGGATTTGTGCTGGATTTCACGAACGGGTTTCAGAGTTCCATGAACTCGACAACATTTAAATCATCGAGTGGCAGAGGCTCTGGTTCCAGGAAGATCTTCAACCTTTGCCCGTTAACCTTGAAGGTATTCCCATCCTTGCTTTGCAATGTGACGGCCCCATGAGATGCAGCGTTGATCAATGTGAATGGGCCATCCCACTTGCTTCTTAACTTCCCGTGACCAAAAAGTTTGACATGGGAATTGAAGACGAGGACCTTGTCTCCGGGCTTGAATGCTTTGACCTTAATCCTTTTGTCATGCCATCTCTTGGTCCGTTCTTTGTATAGCCGGGAGCTGTGGTATGCTCGTTCCCTCATTTCATCTAATTCGGCCAGCTGGATTTTCCGTTTGAGGCCGGCTGCTGGAAGGTTCATACCCCCACTTCCTAATGGCCCAGTGAGCTCTAAACTCCATCTCTACTGGTAAGTGGCAGATTTTGCCATAGACTAGTTGATATGGAGTCATTCCTATGGGTGTTCTATAGGCCGTGCGGTATGCCTAGAGTGCATCTGGTAGTTTATCCTTCCATTGCTTGCCCATCTCATTTACGGTCTTTTGCAGAATGTTTTTGATTTGTTTGTTTGAAGTTTCTGCTTGACCGCTAGTTTGGGGATGATAGGGTGTAGCTACGTTATGCTGCATCCCCAAACTTGAGAGATACCTACGGAAGGCCGAATCGATAAAGTGAGAGCCGCCGTCGCTGATGACTATCCTAGGAACACCGAAATGAGGGAAGATAACTTCACGGAACATTTGTTTCACGCAAAGCTTCCACCCACTTAGAAACATAATCTACCGCCACTAGAATGAACTGGCAACCTTCTGAGTTCGGGAAAGGATCCATGAAGTCCACTCTCCAAACATCAAAGATTTCTATTTGGAGATTGCTAGTGAGCGGCATTGCGTCTCTAGTGTTGATGCTCCCGTGTTTCTAGCATCGAGGGCATCTTCTGACAAATGCCTTAGCATCGTCGTACACGCCGGGCCAATAGAAACCACATTGCCAAACTTTGGCATTGGTTCTGAACGCACCATAGTGACCTCCATATGGTGCTGAGTGGCATCTCTCCAGGATTTTGTATGCCTCAGGTGCGGGTACGCATCTTTTGAGGAGTTTAGTCCATCGCTACAAATCCGGAAGAGATACGGGTCGTCCCAGAGATGGATTTTTCTCTCATAAGCTAATCGTTTCTTGTTTTCTCTGGGTGGGACATACCCCGAGACCATATAGTTCACTATATTGGCGTACCATGGATTTAAAGCCATGACCTTAAGGAGCGTATCATCCCGTAGATAATTATCTATAGGGAGATCCGAGGGTACTTCCATCCGAGACGAATGGTCTGCTACTGAATTTTCTAGTCCTTTCTTATCTCTTTTTTCAATGTCAAATTCCTGGAGTAGAAGAACCCAACGGATGAGTCTTGGTTTCGCATCCTTTTTGGTCAAAAGATACTTTAAAGCAGCATGATCTAAATAGACTATGACCTTGGCCCCAACTAGGTAGGACCGGAATTTGTCTATAGCGAATACAACTGCTTAAAGTTCTTTTTTCGTGGTTGCGTAGTTAAGCTGGGGAGCAGTGAGCATTTTTCTAGCATAAGAGATAACATAGTGCTTCCTGTCCTTGGTTTGGCCCAAAACAGCCCCTACAGCATAATCGCTTGCATCACACATGATTTCAAAAGGGATGTTCCAGTCAGGAGGCTGGATGATGGGAGCGGAAATGAGTGCTTTCTTGAGAGTGTGAAAGGCAGCATAGCACTCTTCATCAAAGACGAAGGGGGCATCCTTGGCTAAAAGATTGGATAAAGGCCGGGATATATGGGAAAAGTTTTTGATGAAGCGCCTATAGAATCCGGCATGACCAAGGAAGCTACAAATCCCCTTAACGTTAGTTGGAGGCGGAAGTTGCTCAATCATATCTATCTTTGCTCTGTCTACCTCAATCCCTCATTCTAACACCCGGTGTCCTAGAACGATTCCTTCCCGTACCATAAATTGGCACTTTTCCCAGTTTAGCACGAGGTGTTTCTCCTCGCACCTTTGGAAGACCTTGTCTAGATTTTCAGGCATTCAGTGAAGGTCTTCCCATAAACTGAGAAATCGTCCATGAACACTTTCATAATCTCTTCAATCATATCCGAGAAGATGGACATCATGCAACGTTGGAAAGATGCGGGTGTGTTACATAACCCAAAGGACATCCGCCGATAGGCATACATCCCGTAGGGGCATGTAAACGTGGTTTTACTCTGGTCATCTGGATGGATAGGAATTTGATTATATCCAGAGTAACCATCAAGGAAGCAGAAAAAGGAGTGTTTGGCTTGCCGTTCAAGCATTTTGTCAATGAACGGAAGGGGGAAATGGTCCTTTTGGTGGCTTTATTGTGTTTTTGATAATCGATGCACATACGCCACCCAATGACGGTGCACTGAGGGATAAGCTCATTTTTATCGTTGCGCACAACCGTCATTCCTCCCTTCTTAGGAACAACTTGAATGGGACTAACCCATTCACTATTGGGAACAGGATAAATGATCCCAGCGTGAAGGAGTTTGAGAACTTCCTTTTTAACGACCTCTCGCATGGCATTATTCAACCGTCTCTGAGGTTCTCGAGACGGTGTTGCCTCAGAATCGATCGGGATTTGATGAGTGCAAAGATTTGGACTAATCCCTTTTAGGTCTTGGAGAGAATATCCTAAGACCGATCGATTCTTCTCCAGGATAATGAGAAGCTGCTGGGTTTCTACATCCGATAGCTTATCACTAATGATCACTGGAGTTTGTTTGTTTCCAAAGAGGAAAGCATACTTTAATCCAGGAGGGAGTGGTTTAAGCTCGATTGGAGATGGTTTTGGAGTTTTGGATGTATCGAGCTCAATCGGAGGATGAGGTTCCTCCTCTTCAGCAAAGAACTGAATATCCTCTTATGAAATAGGTTGCTCTAAGTCTGTCAACGAGGTTGACATGACTTCCTCTATAGGATCAGGATCGGGTTCTGCCTCTATTGGAGTATTCAAGGAATGAGAATAAGAGACAGGGACAAGTTCTTTCCCGACCCTGACTTCTACTAGCTGATTGTTCGACACCCTTTCCAGAATGTTCATGATTGGCCTACCGATAAAGAAAGAATGGGTGGAATCATCGGGTAGGTCAAAGATATGGAAATCCAAGCAAAGTCTAGGGTCGTTAACCTTAACGGGTGTGACCCGTAAGATCCCTAAACAATCAAGGATTCTTCCCGAGGTGAACCTTAGTTGTTTTTGAGATGTTGACCACGGTTCATCAGGAAGTTGGGCTCGAACTAGAGAGCTAGAGATGATGTTGATCCCGAGGCTTGGGTCATACCCGATTTCTCTGTCACTGCCCAGGATTTCACAGAATATTCTATGAATTTTCCTGGGAAATTTGACAACCTCGGTTGAAGCTTCAGATGACAGAGAAAGTGGTGGCTACCGGACAGAGGCCAAGGTTAAAATATTGTAAAACAACTAGTTCTGGTAGGCTTAGGTCTGGTCCGGATGCCAAGATTTGCTTGAAACGAGCCCAGGCAGCTCCTAACGATTCTCCCTCTAATTGCTTAAAGGTGAGAATTTCGATTTGGAGGCTGGCTACCTTGGAAGCTGGGAAGAAATTTAGGCAGAATTTCTCTCTAAGGATTTCCCACCTCCCCTCCATGTTACCGACAGATAGCGAGTATCATTTCTTCGCTCCTCCCGTTAAGGAAAACGGGAATAACTTCCATTTGAGCGTCTCTTGTGACATGCCCGCAATGACGAGACATGAACAGAGCTGCTCAAATTCTCGCAAATGCGAGTATGGACTCAGCTCATAGCCGGGTGTGTGGATAGGATGTGATGATGGTGGTGGCTCCAAATAATCGCCCTTTGGAGCCGAATAATGGCGTAAGGTAAGAGTGGAATCCATATGGTGGATGGGATGGTGTGAAACACGGACAACTAGAGTTCGTAATTAGAACAGCTACTGTTCCCCGGCAACGGCGCCAGAAAGCTTGTTGGCACTCCTTACGACCTATAGATAAATCCGCAAGCGGACGGATATCGATGTAGCTTTCACCCAGGAGTATTCCAGGGTATCGATTTCCATGAGGAAGGAGAAGTGAACTAATTCTAAACTAAGTTGTCCTACGTAGATGGAGTGGAATGAATGGAATGGAATGGATGGAGTGGATGACAACAACAAAGAGATAGGAAGGGCACTAGGAGGGTAGAGAGGGTACGAGTCTGAAAGCGGTACTCTACTGATTGATCGAGCAGATCAGAGGATACAGATAGATACTTGCTTCGGGACAATGGACACCAGTGACACGCAGATAGGGATGAGAAGGGGTGCCACCAGCTCCACACTAGGGGATCCTACAGGCCGAGACTAACGAGATGGATTACAAAGGCCGTATAGGGTTGTCACCACCTAACGGCTACCACACGTTCGTTGAATCGGGGGCAAACTAAGTTAACCTCAAGTCTAGGCACCGCGCCTACACTAGTCGACTAATACTTATCTCCTATAGAAAGATAAGCACCCAAGCTAAGCAACCAGTATACAGTTATACCAATAAACTAAGCATTGAACTAAGAACCAGCAAACATATAAAAGTAAGAACTGAATGCTCGATTAATTAGAAAGAGATACAAGAGTTACCACACACGACCTGGATGTCACTCGAAGCGGAGCCGCATCCGTAGAGGTACAGCGGGAAGAGGGGCCGACACTCCGGCTCCTCTCCCGGACGCTCACCTCTCCTCTCTCCCGATCTTCTATTGATACAAGTGGCAGAGCTTCGCTAATGCCTAATCTCAAGTGTTGTGTGTCTTGCATGTGACCAGGGGCCTCAATTTATAGTGGGAGGTCGGTGCCGGGCCTTCAGCCGAAAATCCTGGTTCGGCCGAACCGGTGGATGCACCGCCTTCTGCTCCAAGGGCTAGGATTGCACCTGTGGAGGCGGTTCCTGGCTGGGGGCGGTTCGGCCGAAGGCCCAGTTCGGCCGAACTGGGCCTGGCCTCTGCCCGGCCTCCCCAGCACCGCCTCTGGCTAGTGGACCCCTTAGGCTGACTTTTGGTGCTTGGCCTTCGTGTTGTGCTAGCCCTGAATGAGGTGGCGGTCGCCCATGTGTCATGTGGTGTCACTGCTCGATCATCATTGACGTGGACGGTCCTCGGTGTCATGCAAGGCTAAGGGGGTATCCGGCCGAATCATGTCGTTCGGCCGAATCGTTCAATTGCGACCCCTATAGCACGTATTTCTCCATTGTATACCTGCACAATGGACAATCACCAAAACTTGTGGAAATAGTCAGTGATAAACCTTATAGGTATGGTCTTTGGTTCCATTGTACTTATTTTATACCCGTTTGGAGGTCGGAAATCGGTCCGTAATGACTGCCAACATCTTGAGACCAGTGCGAAGCCAACCAAGCCGAGGGAGCAGCTCCCGCAGACATCCGAGTGGTGAACGAGTTCCCGGATGTGTTCCCAGATGAATTGCCAGGTATGCTCCCGGATCATGAAGTTGAATTCGTTATTGAACTTAAACCTGGCACTGCACCTATAGCTAAAAGGTCATATAGAATGGGAGTAAAGGAACTAGAGAAGCTCAAGGAAGAACTGAGCTCCTTGCTAGCCAAGGGGTATATTCGTCCTAGCTCATCCACATAGGGAGCACCAGTGTTGTTCGTGGACAAGAAGGATGGGACACAGATGATGTGTGTGGACTATCGAGCCCTCAATGAAGTAACCGTCAAGAAAAAGTACCCACTGCCAAGGATTGATGACCTGTTTGATCAGCTGAAGGGAGCTTGCGTGTTCTCCAAGATAGATCTTCGATCGGGCTATCACCAGATGAGAATCCGGTCATCAGACATACCCAAGACGGCTTTCACTACTCGGTATGGGTTGTACGAGTTCACGGTTATGTCCTTTGGGCTGACCAATGCTCATGCATACTTCATGTACCTAATGAATAGTGTGTTCATGGACTACATTGACAAGTTTGTGGTGGTGTTCATTGATGACATTCTAGTCTTCTCCAAGAATGAAGAGGAACATGAAGATCATTTGAGATTGGTGATGCAGAGACTCCGGGAACATCAGCTATATGCCAAGTTGAGGAAGTGCGAGTTCTGGTTGAACGAACTGGCATTCTTGGGACATGTGCTGTACAATGGGGGTGCGACAGTCAACCCGAAGAAGGTTAACGATGTGTTGAGCTGGAACCTGCCTTAGGATGTTAGCGAGATTAGGAGTCTTCCTTGCGATGGCCAGATATTATCGACGGTTCATCGAGGGATTCTCCAAGGTTGCTAAACCCCTGACGGTGTTATTGGAGAAAAAAGCCAAGTTTGTCTGGACAGAGGAGTGCCAAACTAGCTTCGAAGAATTGAAGAAGAGGCTGACAACAGCACCTGTGCCAATTTTGCCCGACATAGCCAAGAGCTTCTCCATCTACTGCGATGCATCCCGTCTAGGACTGGGGTGTGTACTCATGCAAGATGGGAGAGTCGTGGCATATGCATCAAGACAGTTGGGGAAGTATGAGCGGAACTACCTGACACACGACCTGGAGTTGGCAACTGTAGTACATGCTCTGAAGATTTGGAGGCACTACTTGATTGGACACAAGTGTGACATTTACACCGATCACAAGAGCCTCAAGTACATCTTCACTTAGTCAGATCTGAATATGAGGCAGCACCGATGGCTGGAGTTGATCAAGGACTATGATCTGGAGATTCACTACTACCCAGGGTAGGCTAACTTGGTGGCAGATGCTCTGAGTATGCGGAGCTTTGTGAACAAAGTCACCGCACAGTGTCTGCCGGAAGATCTCAGTCTGGAGTTTGAGAGGATGATTCTGGGATTCATGGCTAGCATCACAGAGATGGTAGTAGAACCGACTCTGGAATAGGAAATCTGGAAGGGACAGCTTGAGGATGAAAAGATCAAGGAGATTGTGGAGCATGTTGCCCTAGGAAAGGCCCCTAGTTTCCGAGTGGATGAACAAGGAACCTTGTGGCACGGAAAGAGGATATGTGTACCCGACATAGCGCAGATCAAGGACACGATCCTAAGAGAAGCGCGTGATTCGGCATACACGATCCATCCAGGAAGTATGAAGATGTACCAAGACATTAAGGAGAGATTCTGGTGGTACGGATTGAAGCGTGATGTGGCAACATATGTGGCTCTATGTGACACATGTCAGAGAGTCAAGGCTAAACATCAGAGGCCAGCCGGATTACTCCAGCCCTTGAGGATACCTGAATGGAAATTGGAGGAAGTTGGTATGGACTTCATAACGGGTCTACCCCGCACTAATCGAGGATTTGACTCCATTTGGGTGATTGTGGATCGCTTGACCAAAGTGGCACACTTTCTTCCGGTGAAGACCAGTTACACCAGAGCCAGACTGGCAGAGCTATACATGGAGAGGATTATGTGTTTGCATGGAGTGTCAAAGTGGATAGTGTCTGACCGTGGTACTTAGTTCACTTAACACTTCTAGCAAAAGCTGCATGAGTCTATGGACACTAAGTTGCAGTTTAGTTCAGCTTACCACTCCTAGACAGATGGACAGACAGAGCGGACTAATCAGATTCTGGAGGACATGTTGAGGGCATGTGCTCTGTAGTATGGTGTTAACTGGGATAAGAGGTTACCCTATGCAGAATTCTCGTACAACAACAACTACCAGAAGAGTCTGCAGATGGCACCGTTCGAGGCTCTGTACGGCAGAAAGTGCAGAACACCACTGTTCTGGAATCAGACTGGAGAGAGTCAAGTCTCTGGGCCTGAGATACTTAGAGAGGCTGATGTGAACCCGCTGGGGTTTGCGCCCGATCTTTCGATGAGAGGCGTGGGGGATAACTTGATTGGAGGAGACGACGTTCACGGCCCGACTACAACCTTCCAAAGACTGCGCCTTAGCGACTGATACACCACCTCCTATGGATGCCGCGATCTTGTGGGAGCGCGTCACCCGACCTGTCCTGCAAGCAATCGAAGAACTAGCAAGAACAAGTATGATACAAGTACTGAATTTACTAGATGGGAATTGAATTGTCTCAATCTCAAACTCAATCACCAATGAAGTGGGGTTCCTTCGACTCGAAGACGGGCGGCTGGACCAGCACGCGCGCTTACAAGCAAGTAGCAATGGCTAAACTTGATCTAAACAAAACCCAATCTGTTTGTGGCGGCTATGGAGGTATAAAAGAGGGTGGAGGATGACCAGGACGAGGTTGGGGTCGTCCTACAACCCTAGGACGCGCCCCTAATGGACCCAACTTGATACACGGCCCATTGGCCCAAAATAAGGTGACGCAGCACCATGGGCAGAAAAGGTCTCTGTAGTAAATCGATGATTGCGGCCGCACCTGAACAGGTACGAGGGTGAGTCCAGGTCCATCTGAAAGTAGACTTGATAAGCTTTCCATCAAGTACTTAAACGCCCAAAACGGAGTCCGGATGAAACCATGGTGGCCGTCATAAGTCAGCACCTTCCTGCAGTCCGAATCCAGACTTTCCAAAACGTGTTGGATTTGGTCTCTTTCCTTCCTTAGGCCAATGTGACGTGGTAACCTGATGGGAATGTGAGAATACTTAGAATTGGTCCCCAATCAACTTCTTTGATCCTCCATGTCTTCCATATGTGTCTAACACTCCTTTTAATCCACGTATGTATTTCTGAAAATGAGAATGAACACACATCATGGCACAGCATCAATTCATCGAATGTACCAACAATAATTGTGATATAGGATTGATTCACCTTTGGTTTGCAAGCCATTAATATGGTCGTATCTAATCCAGTGATGTCCTCATCATTCTCCCCTTCTTGGCTGCAAGTCGTCCTCGACTTGCTCTTGTGGCATTCTAAGGTGATTCCTTTGTTGTTTGAGCACAAAAGTTCATCCATGTTGCACGACAACAACCAGCAATGCTCCCCTTCTTTGGGCTGACCCTGTTGCTTAAGAGAAAAACTAGCAAAACTTTGCAATATATCGTTAGTGTTAGTCCAGCCCTCTACTTGATTGTGATATTGTAGCCCAAAAGGATATTTCAGATTAGAACAAATATAAACTTTATGCACCAAATACTCTCCTTTGCAATTATACTTGCCAACAAAGTGATATGTATGATTAGACAAGCATGAAAATTCAGAATATGTAAAAAGTTTCTCCTCTAAACATTTTAGATCACAAAGAATATCAAATTCAATATAACCCAAAGTATTTAAAGAAGTCATCAATTTCAATTCATCTCGTGCACAAGTAATAGGAAGGAAAAGCTTTGCTTCAGCACATGTGTATGGTACCAAATAAAGAATATCACTCTTATTCACTACTTGTGGCATAGAAGTACAAGAAGCATCATCGCACAAGTTCTCTTTATCATAAGGAACAACAACTAATTCAGCTCGTGACAAAAGTAAATCAGCAGCAGGTTCCACAATTTCTTGCTCTTGAATAGCATGTATAATGGACAAATTTTCAGCATTAAGGATCACATCATTCTTGTAGGTATTCACAGATAATAAAATTTCCTTTTCAACACTCACAGCAAGCGAAAACAATGAAGCAATATTGTTGTATGATTTGCTAACTAATAAGGTTCGAATTTTAGAATTGAGCCCTTTCATGAACCTTCTCATATTATCTTCCCTGCATTGTTGTAGTCCACCAAATATGATACAAATTTTAAAATCATGGAAGTATTCTTTGACAGACCTACTACCCTGCTTTAATTTGTCTAGTTTTGCAAGCAAATAATCCACATAATATTCAGGAACATATTCATCTCGAAAAAGCATTTTGAAATCTTTCCAGGTTTGTGGAACTTTGTTGTGCCTACAAATGTGTTTCCATGTAATCAAAGCATATTTTGTTTAAAGCACTAGAAGCAGCAAAAAACATTTCATGTTCAGACAAGTCATAACTATCAAATTCTGCATCTACCTTAAGCTCCCAATCAATATAAGCTTCAGGATCAAACATACCAGCAAATAATGGCAAATGTTGAATGACATCCTGAAGATGAGGGTCGAGTTTCAACTGCTCAAAAATGTCTGTATCACCTGCCATGATTAGTAGACAACAAGAAACACAAAAATAAAATGTATCCTCCTGTCAACTACTGGGATGTGTCAATTGTAATTCTCTCAAACTATCCTTGTTCAAACAAGCTCTTACAGATTCTTACCAAGCCAAACAGGTGGTGACAGCAACCAACAAGACAACAACCTCAAAGATAGTGTATCGGTGCTGCAGCAACAAGACCTGTCAAACTGTAGTCAGATATGTGGAACTATAGGTGGGCTGAAACAAGGAATAACTAGCACCACGTTAATTAAAAAGCAAGCTGAATAATCGTTCAACGGTGGCACTGTGCGGGTCCTAGCCTAGACCGTGCTAGAGACGCGAGCCTCGACACAAGGGAAGTTACAATGCACCACCGAAAACAATAGATACTCACGATAAACAGATCAGCCCCCTTTCTTTCTTTCTTTCTTTTTTTTATCTTTTCTTTTTTTTCTTTTTTTCTGTTCCTCTTCTTTTTGGGGACTAAAATCTTTTGATTGATGCTATGACAACCAAAACAAATGGCAGCATACAACCCCTAACAAAACAGATTTACAATTCTTATTTCAGCTAACCAGACACGCAAATCTCAAAGGCGATTGCGGCGTGCTTAGAAGGAATTTTTGAGCACGGTCAGATTCGTTGGAAAGAGCACGAGTTAAGCTTTCCAGATTGTACTCAAACACCTGATTTGGATATCGGACGTGGAAACTACGTCAGTTTTCTTCTCGTGCTGGACAGGGACTCCGAATCAGAAAGTGACAAGAACTCGAAACTCTAAAGGATTAAACTAAGACCAGCAACTCGACGCGACCGATGCAACCGAAAACTCAACAAGCCCTAACTAAGCACTACTAGCAAAGGCTCAAAGGGTTTATAGGATTGCGGTAAAACTAATCTACTATTTGTTTTGGCTTTTCTGGACTATAGGAAATTAAAATCAGCAAAGAATTGATACACTCTCACCGATAAACCTCGCTCTGATTACCAACTGATGTGAACCCGCTGGGGTTTGCGCCCGATCTTTCGATGAGAGACGTGGGGGATAACTCGATTGGAGGAGACGACGTTCATGACCCGACTACAACCTTTCAAAGACCGCGCCTTAGCGACTGATACACCACCTCCTATGGATGCCGCGATCTTGTGGGAGCGCGTCACCCGACCTGTCCTGCAAGCAATCGAAGAACTAGCAAGAACAAGTATGATACAAGTACTGAATTTACTAGATGAGAATTGAAGTGTCTCAATCTCAAACTCAATCACCAATGAAGTGGGGTTCCGTCGACTCGAAGACGGGCGGCTGGACCAGCACGCGCGCTTACAAGCAAGTAGCAATGGCTAAACTTGATCTAAACAAAACCCAATCTGTTTGTGGCGGCTATGGAGGTATAAAAGAGGGTGGAGGACGACCAGGATGAGGTTGGGGTCGTCCTACAACCCTAGGACGCGCCCCTAATGGACCCAACTTGATACACGGCCCATTGGCCCAAAATAAGGTGACGCAGCACCGTGGGCAGAAAAGGTCTCTGTAGTAAATCGATGATTGCGGCCGCATCTGAACAGGTACGAGGGTGAGTCCAGATCCATCTGAAAGTAGACTTGATAAGCTTTCCATCAAGTACTTAAACGCCCAAAACGGAGTCCGGAAGAAGCCGTGGTGGCCGTCGTAAGTCAGCACTTTCCTGCAGTCCGAATCCAGACTTTCCAAAACGTGTTGGATTTGGTCTCTTTCCTTCCTTAGGCCAATGTGACGTGGTAACCTGATGGGGGATGTGGGAATACTTAGAATTGGTCCCCAACCAACTTCTTTGGTCCTCCATGTCTTCCATATGTGTCTAACACTCTTTTTAATCCACGTATGTATTTCTGAAAATGAGAATGAACACACATCATGGCGCAGCATCAATTCATCGAATGTACCAACAATAATTGTGATATAGGATTGATTCACCTTTGGTTTGCAAGCCATTAATATGGTCGTATCTAAGCCGGTGATGTCCTCATCAGAGGCAGAGCGCCAAGTGCATGTGATCAGGCAGAACTTGAAGGTGGCACAATCCAGGTAGAAGAGTAATGCTGATGTCAGACGGAGGGATCTCAGTTTTGAAGTTGGAGACTTTGTGTACCTCAAGGTGTCGCCGATGAGTGGCGTAAAGAGGTTTAATCTCAAGGGAAAACTAGAACCTCGTTACATTGGACCTTTCCAGATACTTGAAAGGAAAGGCGAAGTGGCATATCAGTTGGGACTACTGGAGAAATTGGTAGGAGTGCACGATGTGTTCCATGTGTCTCAGCTCAAGAAATGTTTGCGGGTGCCCGAAGAGCAGATCCCAATAGATGAGCTGAACGTGCAAGAAGACCTCACTTACGAGGAGTATCCAGTCAGGATTCTGGAGGTATCTGAGAGGGTGACAAGAAACAAGGTACAGTGGAGCCGTCACTCGGAAGATGAGGCAACTTGGGAAAGGCAAGAACACCTCAAGACTGATTACCCACAGCTCGTCGCATCTACATCCGAATTTCGAGAACGAGATTCATCCTAAGGGGGGTAGGTTTGTAACACCCAAAAATAGTCTATTTAATTTTTTTAGTAATTTGTTTGTTTTTATTTAAATTGTTCATAATTAAATATAGGTTAAATAAATTATTTATGAGTATTAAAATCAAATATAAGTTGTAGAAATATTTTTGTTGCATTCATGCTGCTGCATTGTGTTTTGTTTGGTAATAAATTAAATTGGAATTTAAATTCTGTTTAAATTCAAATTTAATTTGCATTTGTTTGAACCTTAGAAAAATTGTTTTAACCAAAGTTCGATGCTGCTCCCTAAACTTTCTCTCCGGCTTGTTTACACCCCCTCTACATTTTCCCTGGTCCGGCCCAGCCCCTCCCCCTGCCTTTCTTCCCCCCTAGGTCCGTCTCGTTTCTCCCTGTACTTGGGCCCCACCCCACCAGACCAGCCCACGCCCCTCGCCCCCGCGAGCCAGCCAGCTCCCCGCGCGCCCCACTCCTGGGCCACTCGCCGGATCGGCCTAGCTACCCCTCCCTCACCACAGCGGCCTACAGACGGGACCAGCCTGTTGGATCCATCCCTCTCCTTCAACAAGCGCCCGAGCTCCACCCCGCGCTAATCACGCCACCCCGGCCGGCCGCTCTGGCCCGCCCCCGCGCTCCGTGGGCCCTCCACGAAGTTGCCCCGAAGCTTCCCGCGTCCCCCTTCCTTTTGCGCCGCATCTCCTCGCATGGAAGCTCCGTTCCCGCTTAGGAATCTCCCGAACCATCGGCCGCCGCCCGATCGGCGTGGCACGCACGCCAATGCCCACCCGGGGCTATAAAAGCCCCCCTCTCCGCCGCTCCAGGCCTCACCCGAGCCTCCAACCGAGCACCCACGCTCCCAGCGCCTTTCCTCGCTTCGCGCCGCAACTGTTTTCACCCGAGCTCACCGCCGCGCTCCGGCCCGCTCGGTCCTCCACGACACCCCAGGGCGGTTCGCGAGGCGGTAAGTGATGCGCCGAGCCACTCCTCACTCTCTCTAGCACGCCTCACGCGCCTTTGCCCCCTCGCCGGAGCCCCTCGGCCGCCGACCGACGTCGACCGCCACCCCAGTGCCTTTTTTGCCGACGAGGAGTACCTAGGTGAACTCGCCGTACTCTCTTGGTGCCATAGGTCCAAGCCACGTGGCAATTGGAGCCCCCTAGCCCGAGATGGCTCCTGCTCCGGCGAGCCCCCGCCCTCTGCCGAGCGGCGCCACCGCGAATCCCTCCCCCGCCGACGACCCCCTCGCCCCGGCTAATCTGGGCCCTTGGATCCAGATCCAACAGCCGGATCCAAGCCCCGCCCGGAGTCAAACCCCAACGTACCAGTCAGCCCTGGAATATTTTCTAAAGAACCCCTCCACTATTCAAGAATTAACCCGCAGTCCACTCCAGTAGTAAAAGTATTTACATCTAGGTCCTTTCTTCACGTTTAGGACCCTGAACTTTTGAATATTAGAACCCGCGGTTCGAGTCAGTAGCATTTACGCATAGGCCCTCGGGTTTTAACGCATAATTATGTATAGGTCCTCGGTTTTTTCAAATAGCCCCCGGAAACTTTTAAAACTTGCCTGCAGGTCCCTACATTTTAGATTTGTCATATCTTTTCTGTTTTAGCTCCGATTAGTGTGATTTTCGCGCTTATGTGTTCGTATTGAAGCGTAGAATAATTCTAACACCTTTATTTGCACTGTTTCTACTGTTTGGTCTACTGTTCTAATAGAATATTATTTGTTTGCGTGTATTGGCTTGCGTGGATGTTTGTGTGGTGATTCATGTCCAGTCGGTGAGCCTTTCGCGTTGGACTTCGAGTATGAGGAGGACTTCCAGGGACAGGACTCACAGCAGCAGCAGTAGCCGCCTTTTGTGGAAGGCAAGTTATAGCACGGACAATCCTTTCTACCTA
Source organism: Echinochloa phyllopogon (assembly GCA_033239725.1). Taxonomy (NCBI): domain Eukaryota; kingdom Viridiplantae; phylum Streptophyta; class Magnoliopsida; order Poales; family Poaceae; genus Echinochloa; species Echinochloa phyllopogon. The sequence goes on along the minus strand of BTCW01000016.1, from coordinate 7,135,437 downwards.
CACACTTTGTAATAAATTATTTCATACATGCATGTATCTAATTTGATGTACCATTAAGGTTGTACCTAGTTTGATTATCCTGTCCTTTGATTACCTTTGGTTTATGCATATGGGTAGATCTTTGCTATGCGCAACTACTATCACCATTATTTAACTGTTAATTTTGACTTAATGGTTCACTTCAACATTAATGATAAAACTTGCTTTTTTAGCAACTTGGATTAGGGAGCTAGAGCATGTGCTTCGTGCTTTGCTCTAGTGTCCCTCCGTAAGGTTCGATTCTTAAAGCGGCAACCCCGAAGCCTGTCGCCACTACTAGAACTATTATGGCTCTAGTCTTGGTCAAGTAGTATGTACGTCTCTAGCTTGCCAGTGGTTACCGAAGTGGCCGACGGCGTTAAGGGAAACATGGGTGAGAGTATGTCTTGATCCACCGAGGACGGGTGATCCGTCGGCTATGCCCCCGTGAGGCACAGTCTCGTGCTGGGAGTCCCTGCAATGGGAAACTCCACACGTTGCGCATTGTTGGGTGCGATGCTCGCGCTCTGGATGCCATTGATCCCCATATGGTGTGACTCCGTAGGCATACGTCAATCTCGGTACCTGGGCCATGCTGCCTGTGCTGTACCATAATCGGCCACTGTCTTGTTAGGGTGTCTTGTGAAAAGCCTCGTAGCGTCCCTATGCGGTCACACCTTGGAAATGTGATTTGTGAGGACTGATCCACCTCCGCGTGGTTGGGTTTAAAGTTCGTTTGAGCTTTTACGCGACTGGTGGGTAAAGGGCGAAACCTCTGCAGAGTGTAAAATCTATCATGATAGCCTTGCTCAGGGTCACGAGCGGCCTGGATCCTTTTTTATTAGAAGATGATGTTTATTTATGTTTAATGTCACTTATACTTTATTAATTGGGTTGCAACTGGGCTTCATTCACCTGTAATAACTTGGATAATGTTAAAATGAACCAACTAAAAATGCTAATGCAGTTAAGCCATGTCTAGCCTTACTTTGAGCCTTCATACACCCGTGCTATACTTGCTAAGTAAATGTTTTACTTACACTTGCTATTATTCAACAAAATCCCAGATAGGTAACAGATTGGGCTGCGCATGAGTCTGCTGCTGAGTTTTCAGAAGATTTGCCGTACTACTGAGTTGTGATCTCCGAGTCAGAGTCTCTGTGGATTGCGGCTCCATTTAGTTTGAGAGTTATAGTCTTCTGCTGTATTTGGTTAGTTTATTTATGATGCACTCTGATGTAAAACTCTTTTTGTTCAAGAATTTATTCAAGCATATTTTCTCTGTTTATCATATTTGTCTCCTGTATGTGTACTATGACTTCTTGGGCACACATATGGCCACATTCGGGTTTTTGTGAAAATCTGGGTGTGACATAGTACCCTAGGGTACCCGGTATAGTGAATCACATAGTCCACAGTACTTTTTTAGAAAGCGCATTACCCGTTCAAGAGCATCCCAATGAGCATCTCCTGGATTTGGCACAAACCGGCTTAGTTTGCTCACAGCAAATGAGATATCGGGTCTCATAGTGCTAGCTAGTTACATCATTGAACCAATGATCTGGGAGTATCTCAGCTGATCTCTCATTATTCTTTTGTTCTTCCGCAATATTTTACTAGCATCATAAGATGTTGGAGGTACCTTGTAGTCATTATAACCAAAACGACTTAAGTCTTTCTCCACATAATGAGATTGTGTAAGGACAACTCTACTATCACTTTATCTCACTAGTTTAATATTTAGGATCACATCAGCCTCTCCCAAATCTTTCATCTCAAACTTTAGAGACAAAAACTCTTTGACTTCCTTAATCACATTAAGGTCCGTCCCAAATATCAGTATGTCATATACATACAGACACAAGATCACTACTTCGCTCCCACCATAGCGATAGTACACACACTTGTCGGCTTCGTTCACGACAAAACCAAGTGATGTTAATGTTCTGTCGAACTTCTCATGCCATTGCTTATGTGCTCGCTTAAGACCATACAAGGACTTTATTAACTTACACACCCCTCTAGCTAATCCATGTAGATCTCCTCTTTTAACTCTCTATTTAGAAAAGCTGGCTTAACGTCCATTTAGTGAACGAGAATACCATGGGAGGCTGCCAAGGAAAGTAGTACTCGAATCATAGTCAATCAGGCAACCGGTGAGTAAGTATCAAAAAAGTCATCTCCTTCTTTCTAAGTATAGCCTTTAGCCACTAACCTTGCCTTGTACCATCCGGCCTAAGCTTTTTCTTGAACACCCACTTAGATCCTATAGGTTTGCACCTATAAGGACGTTCACCAACCTTCAAAGTACCATTAGACATAATTGAATCCATCTCATTCTGAACTGCTTCCTTCCAATAGTCAGCATCCGGAGAGGAATATGCCTCTTCAATGGTTCTAGGGGTGTCATCCATGAGGTACACAATGAAATCATCACCAAAGAACTTTACAATCCTCTGTCCCTTCCTCTCTATCATCCGCCTCAGGATTTTCTACAAGTGTTTGTTCATCATGTTCTATCAAAACAGCAGGTTCTTTATTAGATGTGCTAGCTTTCTCCCAAAAATGTCGTAAAAAATGTACCATCTCTGGACTCCATAATTATACCAACATGCAATTCAGTTACTCCAGATTTAACTATTAAAAATATATAAATCACACTGTGGAAAGCACAACCAAGAAATACACAATCTATAGTCTTAGGTCCCAGTTTACGTTTCTTGGTTATGAGCACATTAACCTTGGCCAAACATCTTCAAGTCCGTAACTATGAAAGGGTTAGTTTTTTCTTTTCCCATTTCTCAAATGGTGTTATCTCTTTGTTCTTCATAGGAACAAGATTTAGGACATGACATGCAGTTAATATAGCCCCATCCCACCATTATGTGGAAAGTCCCGTTGTATCTAACATGGTATTAACCAAATCAGATAAAGTGTGGTTCTTTCTTTCGGCTACCCCATTTGACTGAGGTGAATAGGGAGGTGTCCTCTCATGAATTATTTCAAGTTCCTCACATAATGTAGTGAAAATGTTAGAAAAATACTCTCCACCATGATCAAACCTAACTCGTTTGATATTTCTCTCAAGTTGGTTTTCTACCTCAGCTTTATAGACTTTAAAATATTGCAATGCTTCATCTTTAGACTTGAATAAATAAATATAGAAGGACTAGTGCAATCATCTATCGAAGTCATGAAATGTTTTTTACCACCTTTTGTTAACACGTCATTCATCTCGCACAAATCCGAATGAATTAATTCTAAAGGTGCCAAGTTCCTCGCCTCAGCAGCCAAATGAGGCTTGCGATGTTGTTTTGATTCAACACACACATGGCACATAAATTTTTTGACTAAGGTAAATTTTGAAATTAAACTCAAGTTTGCAAGACACATCATACAACCAAAATTAACATGACAAAGTCGTTAATGCCAAATATTATATTCATCATTAACATTTGCAACATGATTCACATCTTTATTACATTCATTAGACAAAGAAAAGTGGAACAAGCCTTCGCTACCATAACCTTTTCCAACGAAGTTTCCAAACTTAGAAATTACACATTTATTGGATTTAAAGACTAATTTAAAATTGTCTCTACACAGAAGGGACCCTCTGACTAGATTTTTCTTGATGGTGGGGACATGCTGCACGTTCCTCAATTGAACGATCTTTCCCGAAGTAAGCTTCAAATCCACCGAACCAGCACCAAGAACATGCGCATGTGATCCGTGCCCCATCAACAAGGAAGAAGTCCCTCCTACCAGTTAAGAAGAAAACAAGAAAATATCAGCACAACACATGAATATTAGTACATATGTCAATTCACCAATAAGGTGAATGACATTTTGAAACAATTGTAGGTAATAGATTACGGTACCCCGACATTCCACCAGTCTCACTAATAAACATGTTAGCATTGTTGCCATTGTTCTTATTCTTGCGGTGCGAACACTTTCCAGCAAAGTGATCCGGGCTCCCATAGCAATAACACTTTGCTATCTACTGCCTTTTCTTCTTCTTGAACTGAGACATTTGATTAGTCTTTGTTTGGTTCTGTTGGGGTTTATTCTTCTTCTTGTTGGATGCATTGAAGTTCTTCTTTTGCAACAAGTTGGCACTAGAAGATCCAACAGTCCGTTTTCCATGTATGTCTTCTGCCCTCGCCTTGTCTTCCACATCAAGAGTGCCAATGAGACCGACAATTATGAACTCTTGTCTCTTGTGTTTCAGAGAGGTCGCAAAATCCCTCCAAAAAGGTGACAGCTTTGTAATGATACCTCCTGCCACAAACTTGTCGGGTAACAGACATGGAGCATCCTTTCTATAGTCTCAAGATCTTTAGATAGTGCCTGAATCTCATGGGCATGTTCTACCAAAGAACAGTCTTCAATCATCCCGTAGTCATAGAACTTTTCGATGACATACAACTCACTACCAGCATCAGAGACCCCAAACTTAGCCTCAACAGCATCCCAAACTTCTTTGACACTTGACAGTGAGAGGTACGTGTCCACAAGGTTTTCAACGAGAAAACTTATGATGGCACCTTAAAATAGGATGTCGGCCGCCACGAAAGCCCGCTCCTCCTCTGGAGTGAATTGTTCAGGCTTCCCCGATACGACTTGCATAATGTTCATTGCTGTCAACCACAACATAACTCTTTTGCGCCAACGCTTGTAGTTTGAGCCATCAAATGCATTCAGTTTATTAGATGCAGCAAACCAGCTACCGAAAGCCCATTAACAAAATAGGATTTTTGGATTCTTAGAAATTTAGGCATTTTTCGGTATATTTTAATTCCAAAAATTAACAACAAATTCATGATAACAGTGAGTGGTCTTGTGACAACACAGTATGTGCGTATGTTCAAGTTAAATCTCCTAATTAACAAGAACAACAAAATAAACCAGAACAAAGTTTGGTTTACAATGTACCCAGGGGCGGGCCGGTACTGGAGGCACCGGATGCGCCGTTACCAGCTGGAGGAATAGTGTTAACCATCCTCGACTGGCCTTGCTCGAAGTAGTCAATCTGATTCGGTGCAGTGACGAGTCGATGTAGTGGAGTCCCTCGAACCGCCTTCCGAAAGTAGTCGTTCACGACCTCCGGGTTTGGTCCAAGGTGGACGCAGGGAAGTAGTCGTTCGGGTTGTGGAAGACGGCTGTCGGGAAGTAGTCGTTCCGCTGTTGAAGTGAGCAGTCGCGTACGAGTACACTCTCCAAAAACCTTATGGTCTGCCTATCCCGAGCATGATCGCAAAGCAGCAAGGTTCAGAGGCTTTTGCTCACACAAGCAGTTTGCACGCAAAGCTTGCATTGGCAATGCAAGAAAAAACATAAAACAACGAGGGAGAAGGGAAAGGTCTTCTGAAAAGGAGTACCAGAGAGGGTCTGGGAGGGTGTGTATGTGCCTCGGCTCGGCACGGCCACGAGCCACGGCTCGGCGAGGCGAGCGAGCACGCGTGACACACCCTTCTTCTCTTGCCAACTTCACAAGCGATCCACAGCCGGTGCACTATTTAAGTTAGTTAGGATTCTTATTGACTCTCCATCCGGGATTTAAAGCCAATAACTCCCTAGCATTTACTAATGAAACTTTTAATTCTTTTGATTAATGGAGACTGAAATGGGTTAAGGCCCAATCAATCCAACACAATGCTCATCAAGCTATATAAGCTAAAATGTTAGGGAACATGGCTGCAACTGAAGGAACATAAGCTATATATATATATATATATATATATATATATGAAAAATCCATTCTACACGTGCGTGTAGCTACACCTACCTGTGTATCACATGATACATGATGAATTTGATTCGACGAAGAGTATGTACATGTAGTATGAGATGATACTAGACTATCTGTGATGATATATACGTTGGGTATGTAAGCATACATTGAGTATATAAAGATACTATTTTATATAGTATTATAAATGTATAATCAAAATATATTTAAAAATAGGGTTGATTTTGAAATTTTTTTGTGTAACTCGTTTTGAAGTATATTAGAATTAGTATATGAACATACTAAAAATGATAAACTAGTATGCGAACATACGTACAATGATATACTGATGGTGGGTGTAGCTACACGCATGTGTAGGCATATATATATATATAAACTAAGGGATCAATTGACTTTTTCCCCTTTGTGGTCTGGCCTTCCTTAGCATTGAACAATCCAGTTTAAGCCCACAACGAGCCCAGTTGGTACATCAGCACTTCAGTGGCCTTGTCGTGCTCGGGGAGCGAAGAGGGCCACTCCTGTGGTGACAAGGCGAACGGAAGCGAGGGCACCGACCACTCATCCGGCAAGCCGCCGCCCTGGATCTCCGTCGCCGAGGCGCTTTGAGCAGCTACCGAGTTACGAGGTATTCACTCGCCTCCCTCCCTTCCTTTCCTTCCCTGTTCCGTCGCTTGTTGTTAAGGAAACCCTACCTAGCGCGTCCGCGTCTGGCGTTGATGGTAATCATGCCGCCGTCTTATGGGATCCGTCGGTGCTAGAGATAATCAGCGATTCCTTTACTAGTGCAGAAGTCGCAGTAGTTTGGCGTCGCGCTCGCCCTGACGGAGGATTGCTAGTTTCGTAGAGTTTACTTTTATTTGGTGCTGCGACTGTGACATGTGAAACTCGAATCCATGTTTCTGCAATGTGTATACTATATTCACCTATGTACTACACCTCTAGACTCGTGCTGCTGATTTCCTCTGCCTGTGCTGCTGATTGCTTCTGTTGGCGCGAATTCGCGGCCAACAGAGCGCAGACGCAGGAACCGGTCAGACCGGTTTCTGTAACCGGTCAGACCGGTTTGCCAGGCAGGGCTGGCGGTAGACCTTCGAGCGTCGTCCGGGCAGGATCCCGTCGGGGCAACGCACGTAGGGTTGTCCTAGAGTCGGCAGGCCACCTAGGACGCCCTCAATCGACGTAGAGACGAAGGAGGAACAGCAAATAGTAGATTGGAAAAGTAGGGAAAAGAGAAAAAGTAAAAGATAATAAAAGATAAATAGTAGTTGTTCGATTGGATGATATCTCTCAATCGGCCATAACCCTTTATATTTATAGGGTGGGGAAGTCGTACCCCTTTAGTTCGGTTTACAATACGGGATAAAACTCTAAAGTCCTAAACCTACTCCAACACGGGAGAAACCGGTCAGACCGGATAGGGAAACCGGTCAGACCGGTTTGGCCGTTGCCAGATCGGCTACAGTAAAACCGGTCTGACCGCTTCCTAGAACCGGTCTGACCGGTTGCCCTCGGCCTGATAGGCAACTGCCAATTTTGGGTGCGAACAGCTTCGATCCCCTGCCGCCTGCCATCCCTACGGGAAAAGGCAGCAATTTCACCCCCAAACTGAAAGGGGGTTGATTTCAGGATATGTGAATCTTAAGTATCACTGACCATGTGTCCCTGAGAGTCACAAATCCTGAATTGCATCTTTACTTAGTGCAAGAGATTGATTTCATCCGGCCCGCTGTGCATTGCAGGAGTTTGAGCAAGTTTGTTGCTGGTGAGCCTGCAGGAAGGCAGAGGAGGTGCTGCCTGGCTGCCACACTGGTTGGCACCACCACCTTTTCGGGTGAGGTTCTCTGTGTGCTTTTAGGATCTGATAAGATGGAAGATTAGGTTGCAGCACAGCTGACTGTAGTGGATTCATGTTTGTGCGTGCCGCTTGTGATGGGGCTCATTCAGTTGATCTAGTTCAAGATCAAGTAGGTTGTAAGGCCTTCAATACACGCTTGGCTAGGTCGACCATCATGGTTGCCGAGTTGATGTGTCAGTTTTATTGTGGACGAAATACACAATTTTAGTCCAATATGTCTCCTTTATGATTTATATTTCTTGCTTTGAGTATAGCGGAACTGCTTTGATTCTTACCTCGACTGTGAACTATCTATTCCCAACTAATAGAAACCAAATGCTAGTGAATTACTTTGGTCATATTATGAAATTACCGGTGTATTATAGTCGATAATTTAATATTGTTAGCTGTGTATATAGATTTATTTGCTTGAGAGAATCCTACATCACAATAGTCTGTCTAGCTTAATGAAAATAAAAACAGTGGCCCAAACCTAGGTAGAGAAAGAAAGAGAACAAAAGAACCACCATATCAAGCTATCTTGTAACGTAAGCCATAATGCATATCAAGCTTGATAACATAATCAAGCTAATGTTCATAATGCATGTGAAAATAAAAATCGCCGAAGCAACCTTCAAATTTATCTTTTTTATGAAAGATGAATTTGAAACTATCTTAAAAAATTAACATTGCAGGTCCGTGGCAGTAGAAATGGAATCTTATATGGCAGTGATAGCATAGAAGGTATCAAACATGCATGACCCTATGTCTTATGACGTTAACTAGTTATGAACGTTAGTAGTTACTAGCAAATTGCCATGAGTTGCTAAGTTGAAATACTAATTGTGTTTTTGAAACTCGTGAAACTTGACTTAACATTTCCTTCTACATATCCTGTTCGTTCCAAGGCAACAAATGATCCCTAAAATTTGGAAACTAAATAGCTTGCTAGAACTTTTAAAAAAGGCTTCACGTTATGTATTCATCCAAGAACCTTTTTACCATGATAGCAAAATGAATGTATATTTCTTGCCGCATATGACAAATGATAGTGACTAGTCTATGGGGTTTCTTGATCCTAATGCTTTGTACATCATGAGCTTAATGAAGCCCTAAACCTTGTGTTCCTTTTGTAATAATCTTGCCGTAAAATATGAAGCGCTTATTTCTTCATTTGAAGTCACCTCATGGATGATTTTGTTGTTGATGTGGCACATGGGTAGAGCCTAATCCTAATTTTGTTTCTTAAATTGTCACACAACCGAATTAGGAAAGGTTCGAGTCCGTCCCCTGTACTCAAAGGAATTATTGACTGTAACTACTTGCAGTAGCACAGACAACCCACGCACGAGAACTACATTTATTAGCACTGGACTGGAAATTAGACCTGGGACAGCAAGGCACTCTGTTAACGGTTTCATACTTTGATTGGTGCAATCTGTTACACCTCTGGTTCATAGCGGGTAAATAAAGTAATGGTTTGCACCTAACCACAGCTGCGCGTGTTGTCTGGTGCTATGTGAATGACCTGCAAACCCCAAATGTCTAGAGTTCGAATCTCATGTGGAGTGTCTTGAACAATTGGCAGGCTACACTATTTTTCCTGAAAACCGGCTGCCGACTGGGTCTCGGATTTCTGCTGCTCGGTTTTTAGGGAATAAACCGGTTACGCCACCAGGACCCTGGTATTGGACCTAACTCATGGAAGGCTCCAGTTTTGCACCCCAAGAGCTGGTTCTCCACAGTTTCTGTTTTGACGGATGAAAATTAGGGCAGAAGGGTTGCTCACTTTAGAAATAGGTAAAAATATAACATGACTGCAATGATATGTGCAAATGTTCCATGTGTCTATTTGCATTATTTCAAATAACATATTGAATTGTTCTGCTTATATCATCGAAATACCTCACTTCATGTTTTATTAGAAATAATCTATATAATCAAGTATTTCGAAGGCTACATAATTTTAATCAAGAATGCAAAGAATGAAAAATATCAAAGTCACAAAGAGTTGACATTTTGGCATGCAGAAAACAAGCATAAGTGAGAAAAAATTTGAAGAAAGATATGAAACCGTAGTTGCTTCTGAACATGAGGCTGGAAAATATGGAAATCATTCACCTAGGGAAAGCTTGCAGATACAATGGAGCAGATACTCATTTCCACATAGTTTTCTACATTGAAATCGTATAAAATAAACGATGGACATTAAAGACATGTGACTCTGTTTTCAGCAGGCATCGGCAATCCAGTTGAATGGTGCTGGTACAAATATGCTATCAGAACTGCAGATTGCTGATGCTGATGAAGCATTTATTCAGGTAAGCTAAATGCAAAATATTCATTGTATATTTAAAATTGTTGAAGATTACTTTTCAATGGATGTTATTAAAATTTTAAAGTTACAGGAACTTGAACAAGAGAATGGGAATCCTATCCTAAATGATGAACCAGATGATGACCTCAATGAATGTCAGGAAGATACAGCTGAAGCAGAAGTTGATGGTGATGAAGACTATTTTTTCCCAAGTCCAGACGAAGTGGAACAGGCTAGACCTCCAGAAGTTGGAATGGTATTTGCAACATTGGAAGATGCTCATCGTTTTGTCAATGTCTATGGGCAAGTTACTGGATTTGTAGTGTTCAAAGGAAGGAACTACAAGCACAAGAAAATAACATTGCAGTGCAATAAAAGTAAGAAGGCAAAAGAGAATGAAACACGACAAAGGAAAAGGAAAAGAAATGCCATTGAGAGAACTGGCTGCCGCATGAGTGTGACTGTGAAACTTGTTGATGGAAGATGGCAGATTATGGCAATTCAAAATGAACATAACCATCCACTTTCAAGTTCACCTTCGCTGACCACATTTTTTCTCAGCCACAAGTACATGTCTGAAGAAGAAAGAAATTTCTCTAGAATATTGCAAGAAAGCAAAATTAAACCAGCAATGATAATGGAAATTTTCAGGAAACTAAGGGGCAAATTCAGGAATATACTTGTCAGGAAAAGTGCTGTCAACAATTTGGAACAGTCTGATAGGGTAACGGAGACAAAAAATACAGATATAGAAAGCACACTGGAACATGTTAGAAAATTACAAAAGGAACAACCTGGGTTGTACTACGCTATTAAGACTGATCGAGGTAACACTGTAAGAAGTATCTTTTGGACAGATGCGCAAGCTAGACTTGATTATGCATTATATGGAGATTTTGTTTCATTTGATACGTCTTATAGCACTATTGAGTATAACATGTTGTTTGCACTGTTAATCGGAATGAATGGGCACGGTAAGACAACTGTTTTTGGTTGGGCCTTATTGGAAGATGAGAAGGCAGAGACATTCTCTTGGTTATTCAGGACATTCTTGGATATAATGGATGGCAAGAAACCAAGTACAATGTTGACACATCAGGATTCAGCTATAACGAAATCAATTACAGAAGTATTTGATACAGCTTTTCACAGATTCAACATGTGGCATATGATGAGGAAAGCTACAGAAGAATTGAGTAGTTTCATAGCACAAAGAGTTGGAATGGATTCTGAGCTAACATGCCTAGTTGTTAATTCTGTATCTACTCAAGAATTTGAGAATGGTTGGCAAGCAATGCTTGAGAAATATGACGCAGCATCAGATGCACATTTGGATCTCATGTATCAGACAAGACTAATGTGGGTGCCAGTTTACTTCAAACATGTGTTTAGTCCGTTTATACGATCCACTGGATGTGGCAAGAGCAAAAATTCAATATTCAAAGACTATGTCCAGCAAAATGGTACCATAGAAACTTTCATCAGCCAGTATGACATCTTCCGGGAGGAGGCTATTAGCACTGAAGATGGAGATAGATTTGAGTCAACCCTGAAAAAGCCAATGTATGCTACATGGCACCCAATAGAAAGGCATGCTGCTGAAATATACACAATGGGGATGTTCTTGAGATTTCAGAAGGAGCTACTTGGTGCATCAGCTTTCAATGCATTCGAAAAAGAAAAGGACGTCATTTATACAGTGAAGAAAGCACTGGACTATGAGGAGGCTGAATTTCTCCGAGACTCATTTTCTGTTGAGGTTGACTTTAAAACCAACACATTTAATTGCATATGTTCAAAGTTTGAGCGTGATGGAATACTTTGTTCTCATGTTCTGAGACTTTTCACGCAGTTTAGCATCAACAGGATACCTGATCACTACATTAAACCAAGGTGGACCAAGAAGTTCAGAGAGCAGGAAGTACAGAAATACTGCTCGGAAAAAATAGCATCAGATGTTTCGCAAAGTGCCCTGAGATATGCTGCAATAATGAACAGGATGGCAGGAAGTAGTGCTATTGTAAGCAACGATCCGGATCGAAGTAAAATATTCTTGGAAGAGCATGAAAGAATTTTGTGGAAGCTAACAGATAGGGACTAGCAGGCTGATGATACAAATTAAAGTGCTACAAAAGAAGATAAGTGCGTTTCTGTGAATTAATTTTCGTTAGTTGGGTTGTTTCTAGTACCAGTAAGTTTTATCTTCTTTAGGAGTGGTCATAACTCATAAGTAGTTTTGTTCTCTAGTCTCTTATCTGTTTGTAGCCCATTGTAAATTGTCATCGTAACCCTTTTCCAATTTCATTCTATGTGTGGTGTGGTTGCCTCTAGTTGGCATTTAGAGATTTTAGACCATGCAATCCCACTCCATGGAATTTTGATGCAGCTACCTGATCTACTCATTTGTGCTAATAGGCACATACGTGAATGCCCATTTGTGCTCGTCCAATCAGATCCAAAATACCCCATCTCAATGGAGTGTTGCTGAACTCAGACGGTCACGTTGGTGCATGTCACACCCGGATTTACACAAAAACCCGAATGCTACTATATGTGTGCCCAGAAAGTCCACAGAACACATATAGTTAACAAATATGATAAACAGAGTACATATGCTCATATAAAATGGTTTTACATCAGAGTTTGACTCAAATAACTAAATAACACAGCGGAAGACTAATTATTAACTCTCTCTAAACGAAGACGAAGACGAAGCCGAAAGCCAAAATCCACAGGGACACCGACTAGTTGAGCACAGCTAGTAGAATGGTAGATCTTCAGGAAATTCAATAGCAGCAGTACCATCTAATCCATCTGTTACCCATCCGGGATTTTGTTGAATGGCAAGTGTAAGTAATTGTCTTACTTAGCAAATACAACACGGATAATGAAGGCTTAAAAGAAAGGCTTGACACGGCTGTTCTGCATTAGCAAATTTTAGTTGATTCATTTTAACATAAACCAAAATTACTACAATTAAGTGAATCCCAGTTGCAATTCCCAATTAATAAAGTAGAGGTGAACATTAATTAATAATAAAGATCAACTTCTAATCAAAAAGGATCCAGGCCGCTCTTGACCCTGAGCAAGGCTATCATGATAGATCATACACTCTGCAGAGGTTTCGCCCTTTTCCCACCGGTCGCGTAAAAGTTCAAAGGAACTTTGCACCCAACCACGCACATCAACACTTCCGAGGTGTGACTGCATAGGGACGCTACGAGGCTTTTCACAAGACACCCTAACAAAACAGTAGCCATTATGGTACAACCTAGGCAGCATGACCCAAGGCACCGAGATTGACTGACGCCCATGTCGCAACACGAGGGGGTCAATGGCGTCCAAGCGCGGAAAAGAATAACAACAACAAAATAAATAGCGCAACGTGTGGAACCCCCGCCATACGGAAGCTCCCAACACGGGACTGTGCCTCACGGGGACATAGCCAACGGATACTCCGTCCTCGGTGGATCAAACCATACTCTCACCCATGCTTCCCATAACGCCGTCGGCCCGTCGGTAACTACTGTCAAGCTAGAGCCGTACATGTTACTTGTCCAAGACCAGAGCCATTATAGTTCCGGCGGTGGCGACAGGTTCCTGGGTTGCCGCTTTAAGAACCAATCCTTACGGAGAGACACTAGGGCCAAGCATGAAGCATACGCCCTAGCTCCCTGCTCCATGTTGCTAAAAAGCAAGTTTTACTATTAACATTGAAGTGAACCATTAAGTCAAGATTAACAGTTAAACATTGGTGACAGTAGCGGCGCTTAGCAAAGGTCTACCCAAATGCAATAACCCAGGGTAATCAAGGTAAAGGATAAACAAAGCTAGGAACAACCTTATTAGGAACAATTTAGACACATGCACATGCAATAATTATTGTAAAGGTGTGTTTAGGTAGCAAGGATTGTCCGTGCTGTACTTGCCTTCGTCCAACTGCTGCTGTTGCTCTTGCTGCTGCTGTTGGTCCTGCTCCTCGTAACCCTCGAACTCAAACGCGTACGGCTCACCGACTGGACTCATACATCAACACACAAGCATCCATACAAGCCAGTACATGCAAACAATATTAATCTATTAGAACAGTACACCAAACAATAGCAACAGAACAAAAGAAGGCTTAAAAACTAATCTACGCTTCGCTACGAACACGTGAGCGCGAAAATCACTCAAATCGGAGCTAAAACGAAGAAGTTATGGCTTTTCTAAGGCTCAGGAACTTGCTGGCAAAGTTTTAAAAGTTCCAGGGGCTTATTTGCAAAAATTCAGGGGCTAAAACATAATTTTATATAAAAACAGGAGGGTTTATTTGCAATTTAACCAAAACAGGACCTCGGGTACTATTTTTAAATAAGGCAGGGGGTTTTCTGTAAAAATCAGGACTTAATTGTAATTATTTTTGGATAGATTTGGACTGCGGGTTAATTTTGAAAAAAAGACAAGGGTTCTTTCGCAAAACGCCATGGTTGACCGGTATCGGCTGTCTGACTTGGCTTGGTTGACTCGATCTGAGCCGTAGGAAACGGATCGGGCGGCGGAAAATAGATCCAGAGGGGGGGTTTGTCGGCGGCGAGCCGATACGGCGGCGCCGCCTGCGCGCGCGGCGGAGGGTCGCCGGCGAAACGCGCGAGCGCGCTACGGGGCACGGTTGACGCGGGTTTTGGGCGCTACGGACTCGGAGCGACGCGACGAACTCAACTGGGTGGCTCTCGTCGTCGGCGGGGCAGCGGAGAAGGCTCACGACGAGCTACAGCGGCGGCGGCGGTCGGGAAACGGCGGCGGGGATGGCACAGCGCGCGATACGGGCTAGACCGGGCTAGGGAGCGGGCTTACCACCTGGCGGAGCTTCCCCGGCGGTTGAATCGACCGGAGCGACGGCGGAACGGCGGATCCGCGGCGGCGGCGGCTTTGATTCCGGGCGGCGGCGCGAACTCGAGCGGGGCGACCAGGGCTAGGGTTCTCGGGGCAGGGAGGTCGGGAGACGGCGGCGGCGGGTATTTGAAGGCGGCCGAGGAGAGTCCGGGTCCTCGACGTGCGCGCCGTACCTCGGCCGGACTCCGGCGTCGGGGCCGAGTCGGACACCGACGGGAGGAGGGGGACGGACCTGACCGGTGGGTCCCCTCGGCCAGCGGCGTAGAGAGAGGGGGGCGCTGCGGGCCGCGTTGGGCCGCTTCGGCTGGCGGTGCTGGGCCGCGAGGGGGCGAGGCAGGCCGTCGGGCCGGGCGGAACAGGCCGGCAACGGGCCAAGAGCAGAGCAGGCCGCTGGGCCGAAAGTGAGAAAGGGGGGAGCTGGGCCGCTGCGAAATTGGAAAGAAGAGGGAGCAATCTTGGCCGAAAGAAATAGTTTAGGGAGGAAAAGTGGACTCGGGCCGCAGAAACTTTTCTAGAGCTCCAAACTCGGCGATTCAAATTCGAATTTAAACAGAATTTAAATTCCAACTGAACCACACACAAACAAAACACAATGCAGTCGGCATGAATGCAACAAAAATGTTTCTAACCTTATATTTAATTTTATTTATCATAAATAATTTATTTTCCTTAGATAAATATGAGCACAAATTTAAATAAATACAATTTAATTACTAAATTTTTAAAATAAGCATTTTTAGGGTGTTACAAACCTACCCCCCTTAAGATGAATCTCGTCCTCGAGATTCGGATGAGGATGAGAATAACTGTGGATATTCAGCTCTGAGTTCTTCTTTTCTTTCCCAAGTCGCTTCATACACTGAATGTCGGCTCCACTGAACCTTGCACATACGAATCACTTTATTTCTGGTGACTCTTTCTGACTCCTCCAAAATTCTGACAGGATGCTCAGTATAGGTAAGATCTTCCTCCACATTCAGTTCATCAATCGGAATCTGTTCCTCAGGTACTCGCAAACACTTTTTCAACTGAGACACATGGAACACATCATGTACTCCCGCTAACTTCTCTGGTAGTTCTAACTGATATGCCACCTCACCTTTCCGACCAAGTACCTTGAACGGTCCAATGTATCGAGGTGCTAACTTGCCCTTGACGTTGAACCTCTTCACGCCTCTCATGGGTGACACCTTGAGATACACGAAATCTCCAACTTCAAAGCTGAGATCTCTCCGTCGGTTATCCGCATAGCTCTTCTGTCTGGATTGTGCCACTTTCAGATTCTGTCTGATTATCTGCACTTGTCGCTCTGCCTCTCTTAGTATCTCAGGTCCAAATACCTGACTTTCTCCCGTCTGATTCCAGAATAGTGGTGTCCTACACTTTCTGCCATACAAAGCCTCGAACGGTGCCATCTGCAAACTCTTCTGATAGCTGTTGTTGTATGAGAATTCTGCATACGGTAAACTCTTATCCCAACTGGCACCATATTGTAGAGCACATGCTCTCAACATATCCTCCAATATTTGGTTCGTCCGTTCTGTCTGGCCATCTGTCTGCGGATGGTAAGCTAAACTGAACTGTAGCTTAGTGTCCATAGACTCATGCAATTGTCGCCAAAAGTGTGATGTGAACTGGGTACCTCGATCTGACACTATTCTTTTCGGTACCCCATGCAAGCACACAATTCTCTCCATATACAACTCTGCTAGTCGGGCTCCCGAGTAAGTGGTCTTCACTGGTAGGAAATGCGCCACCTTGGTCAGACGATCCACAATTACCCAAATTGAGTCAAATCCCCTCTGAGTGCGAGGTAAGCCAGTGATGAAATCCATACCGACTTCTTCCCACTTCCATTCAGGTACCTTCAGGGGCTGGAGCAAACCTGCTGGCCTCTGATGTTCAGCCTTGACTCTCTGACATGTGTCACATAGAGCTACGTATGTGGCCACATCTCTCTTCAATCCGTACCACCAAAATCTCTCTTTGATATCTTGGTACATCTTAGTACTTCCTGGGTGTATTGAATACGCCGATTCATGGGCTTCCCTGAGAATTGTATCCCTGATCTGCACTACATCTGGCACACAGATCCTCTTCTCATACCACAATGTTCCTTGGTCATCCACTCGAAAACCAGGGGCTTTTCCTAATGCCACTAGTTCCACGATCTCCTTGATCTTCTCATCTGTGAGCTGTCCTTTTCGGATCTCTTGTTCCAAGGTCGGTTCTACTGCCATCTCGGTGACGCTAGTCACAAATCCCAGACTCATCCTTTCAAACTCTAAACTGAGTTCCTCCGACAACCAATATCCCGTGATCTTATGCACGTAACTTCTTCTACTCAGAGCATCTGCCACCAAGTTGGCCTTTCCTGGATGATAATGAATCTCCAGGTCGTAGTCCTTGATCAATTCTAACCAACGACGTTGCCTCATATTCAGATCTGACTGTGTGAATACATACTTGAGACTCTTGTGGTCCGTGTAAATATCACACTTATGTCCAATCAAGTAATGCCTCCAAATCTTCAAAGCATGTACTACAGCTGCTAACTCCAGATCGTGTGTCGGGTAGTTCTGCTCATGTTTCCTCAACTGCCTCGATGCATAAGCTACTACTCTGCCTTCCTGCATGAGTACACATCCCAATCCTAGACGAGATGCATCGCAGTAGATAGAGAAGCTCTTGGTTATATCCGGCAATACTAGCACAGGTGTCGTTGTCAGCCTCTTCTTCAATTCTTCAAAGCTAACTTGACACTCTTTAGTCCAGACAAACTTGGCATTTTTCTCCAATAACGCCGTCAGGGGTTTAGCAATCTTGGAGAATCCTTCAATAAACCTCCGATAGTATCCAGCCATTCCAAGGAAACTTCTGATTTCACTCACATCCTTAGGCGGATTCCAACTCAACACATCACTAACCTTCTTCGGATCAACTGCCACTCCACCGTTGGACAGTACGTGTCCCAAGAATGCTACTTCCTTCAACCAAAACTCACACTTGCTCAGCTTGGCATACAACTGATGCTCACGAAGTCTCTGCATCACCAACCTCAGATGTTCTTCATGTTCTTCCTCGTTCTTAGAGAAAACTAGAATATCGTCAATGAACACCACTACGAACTTGTCAAGATAATCCATGAACACACTGTTCATCAGATCCATGAAGTATGCTGGTGCATTTGTCAAACCAAAAGACATGACTGTGAACTCATATAGACCATATCGGGTTGTGAAGGCTGTTTTGGGGATGTCTGTCACTCGTATCCTCATCTGGTGGTAACCGGATCGGAGATCGATCTTAGAGAACACACATGCTCCTTTCAACTGGTCGAAGAGATCATCAATCCTTGGCAGCGGGTACTTGTTTTTGATGGTCACTTCATTCAAAGCTCGATAATCCACACACAATCTCTGGGTCCCATCTTTCTTATCCACAAACAAAACTGGTGCTCCCCAAGGGGATGAACTAGGACGAATATACCCTTTTGCTAACAATGCCCTTAATTCCTCCTTAAGTTTCTCTAGTTCTTTTACTCCCATTCTATATGGCCTCTTAGCTATAGGTGCAGTACCAGGCTTAAGATCAATAACAAATTCAACTTCGCGGTCTGGGGGCATACCTGGTAACTCGTCTGGAAACACGTCTGGGAATTCGCACACCACTCTGATGTCTTCCAGTGCTACACCTTCTGCTTGGTAGATCTGATTGTGTCCCACGGGACTAGCTGCTTGGTACTCCACTTTCTCACCAGTCTTTGCTGTCAGCTGCACTGTTCTTTTGGAGCATTGAATCACCCCATCGTATCTGGCTAACCAGCTCATACCCAGAATCAAGTCAAACCCAAGGGTTTCTAGAACTATTGGGTTCACCACAAAGTCTACCCCCCTTATTGTGATGGTGATACAGGGGCAACGTAAAGTGGCACGCTGTTCTCCCCCAGGTGAACTAACTACCATTGGGTTTCCCATAGGTTGCAAGATCATCATGTTCTTTTTCACGAAAGCAGCAGATATGAAAGCATGCGAAGCTCCAGTATCAAACAAAACAGTTGCGAGAGATGAGTTGACAGGGAACGTACCCACAACGACATCCGTTGCTCCTTCTGTGGTTTCCGCACCCATGTGGTTGACCTTTCCTCTCGCCGGGTTCTGCTGCTGATTCCCGTTCTGGTGCTGCGGTTGTCCAATCCTCTGATTGTTGTTCTGACCAACGACGTTCTGAGCCTTGCGAGGACAAGCGCTGGCATAGTGTCCCAGCTCACCACAACCAAAACACCTCGGAGCCGTAGGTGCATTGTTGGTCGGAGTGGGGCGTTGGACAGGACCATTCTGTGGTTGGTTCTGAGGACGCTGCTGAGGTAGTGCTGAGGGGTACTGGGGACGTGGCTGGTACTGGGGACGTTGCTGATACTGGTTGCGGTTCATCAAACCGGACTGTCCCTGGAAACGCTGTGGAGTCACCACCTGCTGGTTTCCTTGCTGAGGGTTGAAGCGAGGGCGAACATTGCTTCCTGACGGTGCGCCTTGAAGCTTTCTCTTCTTTTCTTCCATCTCACGGCGCTTGTGCTCCAGCAGTAGTGCGCTATCCACCAGTTCTTGAAAAGTGGCGAACCTAGAGCACAGGAGCTGGTACTGGAGTGTATCATGCAGGCCATCACGGAATCGGGTCTGCTTCTTCTTATCCGTATTCACGTCCTCCGGAGCATAACGGGCCAACTCAATGAACTTGTCACGATAGGCGGTGACACTCATACCTTCTTGCTTCAATGCCAGGAACTCCTTCTTCTTCAAGGTCATCAGCGCTTCCGGCACGTGGTGAGAACGGAAGCTGTCGCGGAACTCCTGCCAAGTGATCTGATCAGGATTGGGGTGAGCATATTGGTACGCATCCCACCAATCCAAAGCTGCTCCCTGGAGCTGTCCACTTCCATACAACACCTTCTCCCGGTCGTTGCACTGTGCGATGTCCAGCTGTCGTTCCACTGCCTTGAGCCAGTCCTCTGCTTGCATTGGGTCGCTAGACTTGTTGAAGGTAGGAGGGCGTCCCTTCATAAACTCGCCCCTTTTATCTCGGGGTTGCACGTGGTGCTGTTGGGGTGGGTTCTGCTGATTCTGCTGCATCAGTGCTATGGTTTGCGCCATCTGCTGAGTCAGCTGAAGTTGCATCTGCATCATCTGCTCCATGGTGAGTGGCGGTGGTGGAGGTGGTGGGTTCTGGTTCTGGATGCTTCCACTGCCTCCGGGGTTGCTTCTGGTGTTAACCATCTACCATATCAAGAAATCTCCCATCAGTATTCCCGCCAACTGGTATTAGATAACCCATGCTTGCAGATGGTGTATGAGAAGATAGCAGTTCTTGGAAAGATATGATAGAGAAGTATAGAGAGTAAGACAGAGGAAGTGCAAAGGGGATAGATAACCCAACTATTTATTCACTATATTCCTTAAACCTTAGTCCTATAACTAGATGGAGATAGACTTGCGTCTATGACCATCACAATCATTACAAAGATCCAAATCAAACATAAGCATAATAACAGTAAAATCAAGCACCCAAAGACATGATTCACAGAGGATTCGACAACACTGGTTTTGAAAATTGTAACTAAATGATCCGAAACAAAAATCATGGTAGTCTCCTAGTGATTTTTCAACCGTTCTAACTAGGCTGCGTTCCTACAGTCAGCACGGCTCTGATACCAATCTGTCACACCCGGATTTACACAAAAACCCGAATGCTACTATATGTGTGCCCAGGAAGTCCACAGAACACATATAGTTAACAAATATGATAAACAGAGTACATATGCTCATATAAAATGGTTTTACATCAGAGTTTGACTCAAATAACTAAATAACACACCGGAAGACTAATTATTTACTCTCTCTAAACGAAGACGAAGACGAAGCCGAAAGCCAAAATCCACAGGGACACCGACTGGTTGAGCACAGCTAGTAGAATGGTAGATCTTCAGGAAATTCAATAGCAGCAGTACCATCTAATCCATCTGTTACCCATCCGGGATTTTGTTGAATGGCAAGTGTAAGTAATTGTCTTACTTAGCAAATACAACACGGATAATGAAGGCTTAAAAGAAAGGCTTGACACGGCTGTTCTGCATTAGCAAATTTTAGTTGATTCATTTTAACATAAACCAAAATTACTACAATTAAGTGAATCCCAGTTGCAATTCCCAATTAATAAAGTAGAGGTGAACATTAATTAATAATAAAGATCAACTTCTAATCAAAAAGGATCCAGGCCGCTCTTGACCCTGAGCAAGGCTATCATGATAGATCATACACTCTGCAGAGGTTTCGCCCTTTTCCCACCGGTCGCGTAAAAGTTCAAAGGAACTTTGCACCCAACCACGCACATCAACACTTCCGAGGTGTGACTGCATAGGGACGCTACGAGGCTTTTCACAAGACACCCTAACAAAACAGTAGCCATTATGGTACAACCTAGGCAGCATGACCCAAGGCACCGAGATTGACTGACGCCCATGTCGCAACACGAGGGGGTCAATGGCGTCCAAGCGCGGAAAAGAATAACAACAACAAAATAAATAGCGCAACGTGTGGAACCCCCGCCATACGGAAGCTCCCAACACGGGACTGTGCCTCACGGGGACATAGCCAACGGATACTCCGTCCTCGGTGGATCAAACCATACTCTCACCCATGCTTCCCATAACGCCGTCGGCCCGTCGGTAACTACTGTCAAGCTAGAGCCGTACATGTTACTTGTCCAAGACCAGAGCCATTATAGTTCCGGCGGTGGCGACAGGTTCCTGGGTTGCCGCTTTAAGAACCAATCCTTACGGAGAGACACTAGGGCCAAGCATGAAGCATACGCCCTAGCTCCCTGCTCCATGTTGCTAAAAAGCAAGTTTTACTATTAACATTGAAGTGAACCATTAAGTCAAGATTAACAGTTAAACATTGGTGACAGTAGCGGCGCTTAGCAAAGGTCTACCCAAATGCAATAACCCAGGGTAATCAAGGTAAAGGATAAACAAAGCTAGGAACAACCTTATTAGGAACAATTTAGACACATGCACATGCAATAATTATTGTAAAGGTGTGTTTAGGTAGCAAGGATTGTCCGTGCTGTACTTGCCTTCGTCCAACTGCTGCTGTTGCTCTTGCTGCTGCTGTTGGTCCTGCTCCTCGTAACCCTCGAACTCAAACGCGTACGGCTCACCGACTGGACTCATACATCAACACACAAGCATCCATACAAGCCAGTACATGCAAACAATATTAATCTATTAGAACAGTACACCAAACAATAGCAACAGAACAAAAGAAGGCTTAAAAACTAATCTACGCTTCGCTACGAACACGTGAGCGCGAAAATCACTCAAATCGGAGCTAAAACGAAGAAGTTATGGCTTTTCTAAGGCTCAGGGACTTGCTGGCAAAGTTTTAAAAGTTCCAGGGGCTTATTTGCAAAAATTCAGGGGCTAAAACATAATTTTATATAAAAACAGGAGGGTTTATTTGCAATTTAACCAAAACAGGACCTCGGGTACTATTTTTAAATAAGGCAGGGGGTTTTCTGTAAAAATCAGGACTTAATTGTAATTATTTTTGGATAGATTTGGACTGCGGGTTAATTTTGAAAAAAAGACAAGGGTTCTTTCGCAAAACGCCATGGTTGACCGGTATCGGCTGTCTGACTTGGCTTGGTTGACTCGATCTGAGCCGTAGGAAACGGATCGGGCGGCGGAAAATAGATCCAGAGGGGGGGTTTGTCGGCGGCGAGCCGATACGGCGGCGCCGCCTGCGCGCGCGGCGGAGGGTCGCCGGCGAAACGCGCGAGCGCGCTACGGGGCACGGTTGACGCGGGTTTTGGGCGCTACGGACTCGGAGCGACGCGACGAACTCAACTGGGTGGCTCTCGTCGTCGGCGGGGCAGCGGAGAAGGTTCACGACGAGCTACAGCGGCGGCGGCGGTCGGGAAACGGCGGCGGGGATGGCACAGCGCGCGATACGGGCTAGACCGGGCTAGGGAGCGGGCTTACCACCTGGCGGAGCTTCCCCGGCGGTTGAATCGACCGGAGCGACGGCGGAACGGCGGATCCGCGGCGGCGGCGGCTTTGATTCCGGGCGGCGGCGCGAACTCGAGCGGGGCGACCAGGGCTAGGGTTCTCGGGGCAGGGAGGTCGGGAGACGGCGGCGGCGGGTATTTGAAGGCGGCCGAGGAGAGTCCGGGTCCTCGACGTGCGCGCCGTACCTCGGCCGGACTCCGGCGTCGGGGCCGAGTCGGACACCGACGGGAGGAGGGGGACGGACCTGACCGGTGGGTCCCCTCGGCCAGCGGCGTAGAGAGAGGGGGGCGCTGCGGGCCGCGTTGGGCCGCTTCGGCTGGCGGTGCTGGGCCGCGAGGGGGCGAGGCAGGCCGTCGGGCCGGGCGGAACAGGCCGGCAACGGGCCAAGAGCAGAGCAGGCCGCTGGGCCGAAAGTGAGAAAGGGGGGAGCTGGGCCGCTGCGAAATTGGAAAGAAGAGGGAGCAATCTTGGCCGAAAGAAATAGTTTAGGGAGGAAAAGTGGACTCGGGCCGCAGAAACTTTTCTAGAGCTCCAAACTCGGCGATTCAAATTCGAATTTAAACAGAATTTAAATTCCAACTGAACCACACACAAACAAAACACAATGCAGTCGGCATGAATGCAACAAAAATGTTTCTAACCTTATATTTAATTTTATTTATCATAAATAATTTATTTTCCTTAGATAAATATGAGCACAAATTTAAATAAATACAATTTAATTACTAAATTTTTAAAATAAGCATTTTTAGGGTGTTACAGTGCAGTATATATTTAGGTAGTGTTTGGTTAGATGGATGAAGATGAATGGGATAGACCATCCCGGAAGGATTAAGGATGGATGGAATAATTCTGGATGATATAGTACACATTGTCTGTTTGGTTGGCTGTATGGGATGGTATGAGTTGTTACATGCATTATATTTGGTTGGATGTACGTTCCATTCAAAATTTGCCATTTACGACATATGTATACAAATTATTTTTTTACAATACTCTATAAACATGAATACAACAATTGATAAACGAATAAAATTATGGACAACAATTGACCATCGACAGAAATCAGTCCATAATGTCATACAGATCCAAACACTACACAGTAATAATACCACGCATAGCTAATATACATATCTTTAGATTCCATATACTAGAGGCACACTATTATATTACGAGACCATAAGACCACATATAAGTTTTGTTCATCCACCGTGATCAGACCAAAATACCACACCATCAGTACCTACATTAGTCCAAATATGACTCTGATGTACCTAGCCACCACCAAAATACCACACCATCAGAGTCAGAGATACAGAATACCTACATGAGTTCAAACAGGTGATTCTTGATGTATCTAGCCACCCATATCATTTTGCTAGAAAGGTTAGGTAATGCATAAAATGCTCTTGCCAAGGGAGGATTATCACATAGATAAGCATTGTAGTGATCAAGATGTGCCTCATCAAACCCTGGGATGCTCTTAAGCTCCATGTATAGTCCCTTTGGAACAGCAAGACAAGGTCCAGCAAGTTGTTTTATAGAAGATGAAAGATCTGCAAGGCTCTGACTGATCATCACAACCAAATCATCATCAGCAGCAATCCTGTGCTTCTTTGATGGTGGTGGCTTAGTACCCGAGGACTCTGCACCATTGTTGCCTGAGTGTGTTCCATCATCAGCACCAATTTGTTCACTTGGCTCAGTAAAGGTGGCTTTTGGTGCATTATCTGTTTCTGTCACTTCAGTAACAAGTGGGTCATTTGATCCTTTAGCATTTGCACCGGTTGCTAAACCGTTGCCAAATATAGTGGCTATCTCATGATAGTGCTCAATCGGAACATTCAAGTAGTTGGTATCTTCACGGTGGACCTGCAAGTCAAAACCCATAGCAAGGTAGGAGTAATATATACTGCACCTAAAATTTCAATAACAAAACTGTAAACAACCGGTAATTACTTGCCTGAATATGATTATTGTAATGCTCCGCATCCAGACTAATTATGCAATTATGTTCATCCCAATTTGCTCCACTCAAGCTCTTCAATTTCTCAACCTTTGCATAAATTCTTTTTCACTTCCTAAGATGATTACCGACCTGGCCCCCCATGCGTTGAACACCCAAGCTCTAGCACAACTGTTAAGATGGACTTGCTTGAAACCTGTGGAGGTTTTAGTGCCACTTGCAACCAGGTCAGCCAAGAATTTGAGTACAAAGCTAGACATTGCGTTGGACCAATGGACTTGTCCAGCTCCCGCATGGCCTGCCAGGTTGTCCCCATGCTGCTCCAGGTCCATCTGCTGTGAAGTTGTAATATGTCGCAAAGAGAATCAACACTAAATAGGAAAAAAACATGCAAGTATGTTATAAATAGGAGAAAAGCACAACAGTTTAATTAGTACAAAACCCAAAGTTCACTGATTGCAAATTATAGTACAAAAAATATATTCACAACATTAGGACTACATCACATTGACAAAACAGACATCACATGGTTCATGTAGATACTAACTACTTGTTCACTATCACATAGAAAGCATATTAGTTGGCATGGTAGTTTAGACGATCTGCCCACATTCTCTCGGCAACCATTTGTCTCGTTTCTACCATTAACCTATGGTCATTTGCTTGTTCTCGTGCTGTCCTCCTTGGGTTTGGTGTCCAATTGTTCTCTGGTACAATGAAACGGTCACTCCCTTGAGAAAGAACCCAATTGTGAAGTATGCAACAAGCTAGCACAATATCAACTTGAGTTGGAAAAGGGAAGAACCGGGTTGCATCATCAAGGATTTTGAACCTCCTCTTCAATGAGCCAAAGGCACGCTCAACGGTAACACGTAGAGAAGAATGTCTAAGATTGAACAATTCCCTCTCATTTTGCACAGGATTGCTAACCCCCCTCATTTAAATGGTATCGGACACCACGAAATGGAGGCATGAACCCATGCTTCACTCCATATCCGGCATCAACTAGGTAGAATTTTCCTAAGATAATACCACAATGTGATTAAATTGTTTTGAATATATTATTAGTAAGTGTGTTAATAACTAAAATAGTTTTGTTACCTTCTGGTACTCGCAAACCATTGACTCGCTCTAATGCATCTGACAATACCACAACATCATGTGCGGTCCCTTCCCAGCCGGCTAGAACATATGTGAATTTCAAATCAAAATCTACAGCTGCCATCACATTTTATGTTGCAAATGACTTCCTACCACGAAATGCTGCCTCCATAGACTTACTAAGAGATGCTCTTATATGTGTCCCATCAATGGCTCCAATACAATCCTATATGGTCATTATATTTGAAGAATTAGTAACCTGAAATTTTGGGCCAAATATGCCTCACAAACAATTTTAGATTGTCATACCTTAAAGTATGGATCCCATCTTGGGTTGCCTGCAATGTTGGCCGGGGTATCCATAGATAAGCTCATTTCTAAGCTCCCCTATGGCATGCAGGACTAGGTTGAAATATCTGCTAACAGTTTCACTTGACCTAATGAAGTTAGTCCCAACTAGCTTATTTCTTAGATTGTGTCCCAACAGTATTCAAGAACATGGCAACTTGTTCCTCAATGCATACATGTATGTGTCTTGGAGCAAAGATCGTTCCCTTAAAACTCGACACAACTGAAAGAGCGGACCTCTCTTAAGCCTTAACATTTTGGTGCAGGTTGTATGGTCCTTGCAAATTCTTTAGTTTAGATAGTCAATCCTGTTCTTATCCCTTTCCTCCATTGGAGCATATGTAATACGTTGCCTCTCTTTTCTCAGTCTAGACCGAATAAACAAAACCACCATACAGGCAGCTAGATACGTAGCAGCACTGATGGGTACAATTTTTTTTCCATCTATAAACTCCCGGTCATCCATCTACATTACCCAAGGGAAGACAAATATTATATAAGATATGATTTAAAAAATAGATTATATTCCCATGAGACAGCACACATGCTATCACGTGAAGAGTATCACAGAACAACATATCAGTATTCAATAAAAAAATAGCCAGGCCCTAATCGCATACTGAGCAAAAACCGATAAAAAAGCAAGAAGAAAATCTGAAACCTGTAATGCAATGAATCATCGAACTACGGGTCACATCTGTGTTATATTGAGTATCCCCTAGCACAATTCAGATTTAAACAACGGAAACCCCTCCGTGGCCTTTGATTCAATCAATCAAGCACCAGACCATGTAAGCCTAGCAATCAGAGGGGAGGGGGGGGGGGCAGTTACCCGGGGAGTTCGTGAAGGAGCCGCCGGGGGAGAGATCGCCCAGGCACCAGCAGTTCGTCTCAGGTGGCTTGCAAGAGGAGTCGCCGAGAGACGGGAAGGGGCGGGGGCAAGCAGATGCGAGCGAGACTTCCGTCCTGGATGGCGCGTCGTTCAGTGTTTTTTCCGCATGGGCGATACAACATCTAAATAGAATATTCGACCTCTCTGGATGGTTTAGTCCTGGACGAGTTGGTTCGGTCCAGTAAGCAAACAATTGGATGGGTGGGCCTAGCCATCCAGGATCAGTCCGTTCACGTATGATTTTGTCCCGGCAACCAAATGCTGCCTTAATAAAGATGTGGATATGATTTTGGTCATACCAAACGGTGAAAAACCTAGTGGATTCCCCAACATGATCCTACAGGTATTTTCTCGGCCAAGTGGTTACAAGGAATCCAGATGTAAGAATTGTGAGTTTTACTAAAATGATGGATAGATGTGTGAATTGCGATTACTAAAATGATAGAGACACGTCAACTTCAGTTGGAGACAGAGCTAATTACTTTCCATGGCATCCTGTTTGGAGCTAGCTTGGTGTTGCGGGATTGCTTGCTTAAGGAGGATTATGTGCCGGATTGTTTCAGTTCTAACTAACTTTATACTAATGAAACTGGACTACAAAGAAGGAACCCTCGTTAATGCCACATGTTGTCACACCACTTCTCATGTATTCTCCGTGCCTTCATTATTTGTTTACATGACTCGAACATAAATGGTTCTCAAAACATTGAACTAGATTCGCACTCTGGGACATTTGAAAAGATCCCCTGAAAAATTATCCGTTTACTCATGATATTCTAAATCGGGGAAATCTAAAAAGAACCCATCACTAGCGCGAGGTAATATAGAAAATCACGTAATCAATCCATAAATAAATCTATAATCTTTTTCTTTATAGTAGTAACCATCGGCGCTAGACCCGTAACTTACTTCCACCGTCATTACACAAGGCATTCTAATACTACGAGTAATGTTGAGATTGTTGAGTGGTATTGTTTCAGTAGCAGTGTTGTAGATAACAAACACTACCAGAATGCTTCACATCCGCCCGCCTCCTCCGCCTCGGCCATTTTTGGACCCGGTGCTGATGGGGATTCAGCACCGGGTCCAACGGCCAGGAGCGGGGGCGGCGCCACTACCAGAATCCTTCACATCCGCCCGCCTCCTCCGCCTCGGCCATTTTTGGACCCGGTGCTGATGGGGCTTCAGCACCGGGTCCAACGGCTAGGAGCGGGGGCGGCGCGGAGGTGTGTCAGGGCGGACACATTAGCACCGGGTCGTGGCAAGACCCGGTGCTAATGTTCACCCTTTAGCACCGGGTGCAGCCACGACCCGGTGCTAATGTGCCCGAGGCCTTTAGCACCGGGTCGTGGCTGCACCCGGTGCTAAAGGGTGAACATTAGCACCGGGTCTTGCCACGACCCGGTGCTAATGTGTTTGAATATAGGGGCTTCCCCTCCCCCGCCCGAGCCAGCTGAACACTTAGGCGCTGTGTTCATGCTGCTCGGCCGTGGGAGGGGAGGTGCTGCCCAAATTTTTTTCAAAATTTGTGAAGAATCTACTCATCTAAGGAGCACTACAAGGTACACTCTTTCATTCTCTAATGTTTTATTTAGCTTGTAATCCTTCTATGATTTAGAAATAGAGGGATTTGTGAATCAAAGTAAAGCTAGCTAGAGAGAGATTGTGTTCTTGGAGGAGAGAGAGGAGAGAGCTTGAGTTCATGGTGGAGAGAGTGTTCATGTTGTGTTTTAAATGGAGAGAGAAGGCAAGCTAGTTAGTATTTTGTTTTGTATGACTTGTGAATAGTTGTAAGGCTTATAGTAATGTGGTTTTAGAAATTACTAGAAAATCAATATAAAATGCTAGAAAATCTTATAAATTACTAGAAAATCTTATAAATTACTAGAAAATCAATATAAAATGCTAGAAAATCTTATAAATTAATAGAAAATCTTATAAATTACTAGAAAATCAATATAAAATGCTAGAAAATCCTATAAATTAATAGAAAATCTTATAAATTAATAGAAAATCTTATAAATTACTAGAAAATCAATATAAAATGCTAGAAAATCTTATAAATTAATAGAAAATCTTATAAATCTTATAAATCTTATAAGGCTTCCGTGATTATATAAATCTTATTTATATAATGGAATATATATTATAATTTGTATTTATTTATATATTAAATTTTTTTATCTTTAAATTGTATTGTATATTTGTTATTGGTTAATAATGCAGATGAATAGACAATGGATGTACGGGGACCCCCACGCTCAGGCCTTCCGTGATGGCCTTAGGACGTTTCTCGATGCCGCCGAGGCTAACAGGACGCCGTCCGGTTTCATGTTCTGCCCATGCACCCATTGTAAAAATATACAATCGTACAAACAAAGAGGTTGTCTTCAAGTGCATTTGATGAGGCACGGTTTCATGAGGAATTATTCTGTTTGGACGAAGCACGGTGAAAGAGGAATTCTAATGGATGAAGATGAAGAAGACGAGGCCGATGATGACATTCCGTTATTGGCTCAATACTACGGTTCCTTTGCATATGCTGCAATGGGTGATGCCGATGAGGAAGATGTTGCTCGGGAAGGCGATGCTCAGGAAGATGTTGCTCAGGAAAATGAACCTACTGATGGGCTCGGGCAAATGTTGCGTGATGCCGAGAAAGACTGCGGCAATGATAAGGAACTGAAAAAGATACAGCGCATGTTGTAGGACCACAAGACTGACCTGTACCCAGATTGCAAAGAGGGGCTAAAGAAGTTGGGTAGCACACTTGAACTTCTGCAGTGGAAGGCAGCAAATGGTGTTACTGATAAGGGTTTCGAGGAGCTACTGAAACTCATAAAGAAGATTCTTCCAGAGGGTAACACATTGCCATCGACAACGTATCAAGCAAAACGTGTTGTTTGCCCTCTCGGTTTGGAGGTGCAAAAGATACATGCGTGTCCTAATGACTGTATCCTCTATCGCGGACAGTACGAACACTTGGATCGTTGTCCGGTTTGCACCTGCGCGCGATACAAGATCAGGCGGGACGACCCTGGTGATGTTGGGGGAGAGCGTTCTAAGAAAAAAATCCCTGCGAAGGTGATGTGGTATTTCCCTCTGATACCCCGTTTGAAGCGTTTGTTCAGGAACAAAGACCATGCCAAACTGATGCGCTGGCACAAAGAAGAACGTAAGCAGGATGGCATGTTGAGACACCCCGCCGATGGATCCCAGTGGAGGAACATCGACAGAGCATTCCCAGAGTTTGATGCTGATGCGAGGAATGTTAGGCTTGGTTTAAGTACCGATGGCATGAACCCTTTTGGTGAAATGAGCAGTAGTCATAGCACTTGGCCCGTGACTGTTTGTATCTACAACCTACCCCCCTGGCTCTGCATGAAGCGGAAGTTCATTATGATGCCAGTGCTCATCGAAGGCCCAAAGCAACCTGGCAACGACATTGATGTGTACCTAAGACCATTGGTTGACGAACTTTTGCAGCTGTGGAAGAATGAAGGTGTTAGCGTGTGGGATGAGGACAAGCAGGAGCAGTTTGACCTTCGAGCACTGCTTTTCATAAGCATCAACGACTGGCCTGCACTAAGTAACCTATCAGGACAATCAAACAAAGGATATAAAGCATGCACTCACTGTTTAGAGGAAACCGAAAGCATGTATTTGAAACATTGTCGTAAAGTTGTGTACATGGGTCACCGTCGATTCCTTCCGGCGAAGCATGAGCTACGAAAGAAATGTGCGCATTTTGGCGGGAATGCTGACCGCCGTACAAAGCCGAGACACCGGAGTGGAGAAGAGCTATTTGATATGGTGAAGGACCTACACGTGGTGTTTGGCAAGGGAGACGGAAGCCAGGCTGCTCCGACGGGCGAGGATGGTCGTGCCGCGATGTGGAAGAAGAAGTCTATCTTTTGGGAGCTACCTTATTGGCAACGTTTAGAGGTCCGTAACGCGATTGATGTGATGCATCTGACGAAGAATCTTTGCGTGAACTTGATAAGCTTCCTGGGTACTTATGGGAAGCCAAAAGATACACTGGAAGCACGTCAGGATCTGAAACGATTGAAGCAACGGACTGATCTACATCCAGAAAAGAGAGACAAAGGACGCCAGTACTTGCATCCTGCCAGCTTCACTCTCAGCAAAGAAGAGAAGGCAAGCATGTTTGAATGCTTGGACAGTATCAAGGTTCCGTCTGGATACTCCTCCAATATTAAGGGAATAATAAATATGAAAGAGAAGAAGTTCACAAACCTGAAGTCTCACGACTGCCATGTGTTGATGACACAGCTGCTTCCCGTCATACTCAGGGGTGTGCTACCAGTTAACGTGCGGAAAGCCATTGTGAAGCTATGTGCATTCCTCAATGCAATTTCTCAGAAGGTGATCAATCCAGACCACTTAGATCAGCTACAGAACGACGTGGTGCAATGTCTTGTCAGCTTTGAGATGATATTTCCACCATCCTTCTTCAATATCATGACACATCTATTGGTTCACCTCGTCAAAGAGATTCGTATATTGGGCCCAGTATTTCTAAACAACATGTTCCCATTTGAGAGGTTCTTCGCAGTCCTAAAGAAGTATGTCCGTAATCGTTCTCGTCCAGAAGGATGCATTGCTAAGGGACATGAAACGGAGGAGGTCATTGAATTCTGTGTTGACTTTGTCGACGATCTTATGCCGATTGGTGTGCCCGAATCCCATCACGAGGGGAGACTTGGTGGAAAGGGCACACTAGGGAGAAGATCGATGGTGATCAAGGACGTTGAGACATTTCGTAAAGCGCACCTCACAGTTTTGCAACAATCAACCTTAGTTGCTCCGTACATCGAGGAGCACATGCAGATTCTCAGGGACGAAAACTCAACAAAGTCTGCGGCCTTCATTCAGCGTCTGCACAATAGTACTTTCGCCGATTGGTTGCGAAGACGTCTTATGGGTGTCGAGGGCATTGATGCGCAGCTAGCTTTTGTAGCTAGAGGTCCATCGAGCACGATCTTGACATTCCAAGGATACGACATCAATGGGTATACATTTTACACAAGAGCCCAGGACAAGAAAAGCACCAACCAAAACAGTGGTGTCCGGATCGACGCGACAGACACCAATGGCAATACAAACTCATACTATGGAATCATAGAGGAGATATGGGAACTAGAGTACGGACCTTTGAAGATCCCACTGTTCAAGTGCCAATGGGTGAAGCTGACTGGAGGAGGTGTTAAAGTTGAAGCGGACTATGGAATGACGTTAGTGGACCTAAGCAAGATTGGCTTTCTAGACGAACCGTTCGTCCTGGGCAAAGCTGTCACACAAGTTTTTTATGTGAAGGACATGGCTAGCAGACCGAAGAAAGGGGCCGATAAGAAAGGTGGGGATAAGCAATTGGACCGATCACAAGACGAGCCAAAGCGTCATATAGTTCTTCCAGGAAAGAGAAAAATTGTAGGAGTTGAGGACAAGACGGATGAAGATTATGATATGCTCGATGGCCGGCCTCCATTCTCAATGGCTGATGACCCAAGCATCCTGTTAGCGGCGGAGGAGACACCGTATCTACGGCGTGATCACAATCAAGGAACATTTGTAAAGAGGAAGTTTATTAGTGTCCGAGTAAACGATGATGCCATGTAATTTCTATTGATTTATAGGATTTTCTAACATTTTATATTGATTTTCTAGCATTTTATATTGATTTTCTATTAATTTATAAGAGTTTCTATTAATTTATAAGATTTTCTAGCATTTTATATTGATTTTCTAGTAATTTATAAGATTTTCTAGCATTTTATATTGATTTTCTAGCATTTTATATTGATTTTCTATTAATTTATAAGAGTTTCTATTAATTTATAAGATTTTCTAGCATTTTATATTGATTTTCTAGTAATTTATAAGATTTTCTAGTAATTTATAAGATTTTCTAGCATTTTATATTGATTTTCTAGCATTTTATATTGATTTTCTATTAATTTATAAGATTTTCTAGCACTGACTGGGCCTAAGGGCCTTTAGCACCGGGTCGTGGCTGCACCCGGTGCTAAAGGCAACGACCGCGGCTGGCCACGTCACCGGGCGCACACGAGCCACGTCACTGGCCCGGTCGTGGCCTTTAGCACCGGGTCGTGGCTGCACCCGGTGCTAAAGGCCACGACCGGGCCGCGGGGGCCGTGCGGCGGCCAGCCACGTCACCGGGCGCACGCGAGCCACGTCACTGGCCCGGTCGTGGCCTTTAGCCCCGGGTCGTGGCTGCACCCGGTGCTAAAGGCCACGCTGCGGCGGGGCCAAAGACCGGCCTGGCCACGGAGGCCGTGCGAGAGCTGGCCACGTCACCGGGCCACGTCACTGGATGAACAAGAACAATTTTTCTTTTTAATCTCTGTATAAAAGTTGTAACTAGTCGTTCTCCCTCGTACAAACTTCAAAAAAGATCATTTTTCTTCCTAAAAATTCCTAAAATCATACTCTATCAAGTTATGAAACTTATTAATGTTATTATTTTGAAAAATCTTCTCGTGTTTGAACAATCCAAATTTTGAATTAAAAATGACACCTACAACCAAGGTTTTTTTCACACTAGGTGATGTCAAATGAAAAAGTGATGAATACCAAAGTTTCATATTTCATCATGATCTACAATCTTTATTTAGGTCATTTTGTCATTTTCAAAATGGGTAATAACATGTAGTAGAAATTTGACAAGTCTCTAACAAAGTTTTGGAAACTATGCGAGTGAATCTAGGATTAATGAACAATGTATACTACCACTTTCTCAAATGCAAAAATGACTTAAATAAAGATTGTAGATCTTGATGAGATATGAAATTTTGGTATTCATGACTTTTTCATCTGAGACCGTTTAATGTTCCAAAATCTTTCATTTAGTTATCAATTTTTGTAATTTATAAGATTTTCTAGTAATTTATAAGATTTTCTAGTAATTTATAAGATTTTCTAGTAAGTTATAAGATTTTCTAGTAATTTATAAGATTTTCTATTAATTTATAAGATTTTCTATTAATTTACAGGATTTTCTAGTAATTTACAAGATTTTCTATTAATTTATAAGATTTTCTAGTAATTTATAAGATTTTCTAGCATTTTATATTGATTTTCTAGTAATTTATAAGATTTTCTTATTTAATATATATTTTTAACAGGTATTAATAACTGAATTAAAACAAGTATTAATAACTATACATTAAAAACTATATTTATAAGATTCCCAAATAGTAGCCCCCGGTGCTAAAGGCCCGTTTGGAAACTGGGCGCCAAACGAAAAGTTGGGGCCTTTAGCACCGGGTTGATCTAAAATCCGGTGCTAAAGGCCCCCAATTTTCGTTTGGCGCCAGTTACGGGGCCTTTAGCACCGGGTGTAGAAGACCCGGTGCGAAAGGGGGCCCTTTAGCACCGGGTCGTGGCTGCACCCGGTGCTAAAGGCCTTCGTCTGGCGCACAGTTACGGCCTTTAGCACCGGGTGTAGAAGACCCGGTGCTAAAGGGCCTTTCGCACCGGGTGGCGGGAAGACCCGGTGCTAAAGGGGGGGCCTTTAGCACCGGGTCTTCCCACCACCCGGTGCGAAAGGCCCTTTAGCACCAGGTCGTGGCTGCACCCGGTGCTAAATGCCCCGGACCTATATAGGCCGGGGACTTCTCTCCCCTCACTCACTTCGCCCTCACTCGTCACAGATCGAAACCGCCGCCGGTGCCTCCTCGTCTCCTCAGCCGCCGCCGCCCGTCGCCGTCGCCCGTCGCCGCCGCCGCCCGTCGCCGTCGCCCGTCGCCGCCGCCGCCCGTGGTCCCCGCGCCCTCGCCGCCGCCACCTGTCGTCCCCGCGCCCACGCCGTGCCGCCGCCCGTCGTCCCCGCCGCCGTCGTCGTCCCCGCCGCCGTCGTCGTCCCCGCGCGCGCGTGTCGTCCCCGCCGCCGTCGTCCCCGCGCCGGCGCCCCTCATCCCCGCGCCGCACGTCGTCCCCGCGCCGCTCCTCGTCCCCTCGCCGCCGTCGCCCGCCGCGCCCGTCACTGCACCCGGTGAGCCTCTCTGTGAAATGTTTGTGAGCCGGCCTTCGTGCCGTGCACGTGTTTGTGTGTGCAGGTACCCGTTGCATGGCCGAACACGTTCGTTAAGCACATACATTGAAAATATTAGAAATTACATTGAAATGTATATTGGAAATGTTATATTGGAAATGTATATTGGAAATGTTATATGTTTGAAATGTATATTGGAAAATGCATCATTTAAATGTATTGGAGATATTTACATTGAAATGTATATTGGAAATGTTATATGTTTGAAATGTATATTGGAAAATGCATCATTGAAATGTATATTGGAAATGTTATATGTTTGAAATGTATATTGGAAAATGCTTCATTTAAATGTATTGGAGATATTTACATTGAAATGTATATTGGAAATGTTATATGTTTGAAATGTATATTGGAAAATGCTTCATTTAAATGTATTGGAGATATTTACATTGAAATGTATATTGGAAATGTTATATGTTTGAAATGTATATTGGAAAATGCTTCATTTAAATGTATTGGAGATATTTACATTGAAATGTATATTGGAAATGTTATATGTTTGAAATGTATATTGGAAAATGCTTCATTTAAATGTATTGGAGGTATTTACATTGAAATGTATATTGGAAATGTTATATGTTTGAAATGTATATTGGAAAATGCTTCATTTAAATGTATTGGAGATATTTACATTGAAATGTATATTGGAAATGTTATATGTTTGAAATGTATATTGGAAAATGCATCATTTAAATGTATTGGAGATATTTACATTGAAATGTATATTGGAAATTCTATGTATATTAGAAATATATGTGCTTCATTTAAATGTATATTAGAAATATATGTGCTTCATTTAAATGTATATTGGAAATGTTATATGTTTGTATAATGTATACTATCGAAAATGTTTATTATCGGAAATTCTATGGCGTACCCGAACCCATCGCGCACCCGAACCCCCTTAGCGAACCCTTAGCGAATCAATTCACACCGCGCACCCGAACCCCTTGGCGAATCCGTTTTTCACGCACCGACCCCCTTAGCGAAAATGTTAGAAATATTGGGAATATGTATGCTTTGTATATATTTCTTATCAATTATTTTTAATTCTATAGATGGCGGACAACAACAACAACGTCCCACCCATGCAAGAGGACAACAACACCCCTGTCCCACCCATGCAAGAGGACAGCAACACCCCTGTCCCACCCATGCAAGAGGACAACGACACGTTTTTTGCGAATCAACTTTTCAATATTGTAACCCAACCAATGTCCATGGATGATGTGTTGGGCATCATTGGAAGGGACGACGATGTCCAGGGCGACAATGTTGCAAGGGCCGAAGATGTTGAAGGGGCCGCAAATGTCCAGGGCGACAATGTTGCAAGGGCCGAAACTATTGAAGGAGCCGGTAGCGCGCCCTCGTCTAGTCAGGTGTGTATATAGATAACATAAATTTGTACTGTACATGTCAATTATGTATACCATCTCTATATCATCTCGTATATATGTAATTTGTGTAGGCCACCTCTGCTAAGAAATCAAAACGATCGACCACGAAGAAGCTGAAGGATGTCAAGTTACACATCACCCGAGTGGAGGATGACGGGGAGCCAGTTGAGCCCCCAAAAGTGGCCAAGAAATTTGTATCTCAGTGCGGGGTAATTGTACGGGACAATGTGCCCATTAGTATCAGAAAATGGAAGTCCACGGACCCCACTGAGGAGTACGTGCTCCCCGATACAGAGAAGGAGATGCTATGGAGGGAATTAAAGGCAATATTCGACTGGCCTAGCACTCATGAAGCAGAACTGAGGGATTGGACAATGAAGAAGATGACAGTTCTGTTTCAGGATTTCAAAAAGAAGTTGTACTCGCAATTTCTCAAAACCGGAGAGGCCCCGGATCCTGAGAAGTATAAGAAGATCACCAATGACGAGTGGGAAGCATTCATTGAGTACAAAACCTCCGAAGAGGGTGCAACGGCTAGCGCTAGAAACGCTAGAAACGCCGCAAATAAGGAGTACTCGCTTAAGATGGGTTCGGGAGGTTACAAGGCAAGCATCGCTAAATGGGAGAAGATGGAAGAAGATCTATATGCTAGAGGCATCACTCCAGCGACACATGACTGGCCCACAAGGACCAAGCATTGGTACTATGGTCATGGAGGCACCCTAAGCCCAATCGACGGCTCCTTAGTTTTTCCCGAGGACTTGCGAGAACTAGCTCAGCGTCTCCTCGATATCCTCAGGGCATCTGATAGGGGAGAATTTGTTGCTGATAGAGACAGAGATGAGCTAACCTATGCCTTAGGGAACAAGGAGCATCCTGGACGGACGCGCGGCGTAGGCACAAGCGTCTCATGGAAGAAAGGTTTCCAAGAGCACGCCGCCACCTATAGGAGCTGTTCGAGGAAGAAGGTCGAATATGAGCAGAGGGTGAGGGACCTAGAGCAAACGGTTGCCGCCCAGGGCTCAAAGCTCCAAGAAATGGAGTCAGAGATGGAGCGACGGATGAAGGTAGCATGGCTGCAGATACAACAAGCCACAGGCGGGACCGGTTCCACAGAGCCTGCACCTCTCCAACAAGCCACAGGCGGGGTTTGTTCCACAGAGCATGCACCTCTCCAAGATGCGGCCCTTATTAGCCCTCCACAGCAATATCAAAGCAGTCACGCTTCCACACAGGCCGCCGAAGCGGTCCGTTACACCGTGGATGAAATAACTCAACGGACCGCGTGCGAGCTTGTCGTCAGGCAGAAGAACTTAGCTGTGGTGGTACGTATGCGACCTTAGTTCATACTGCATACATTTCACCGTAAATACCATTCATTTACTAACTTTCTTTGTGACTACTAACTTATCAGGTCGCATACGGTATGACCAAACGTGTGGAAGAAGGGCAAAAATGGCACTGCAATGACATTCCACATGGTTACGTACCTGTTGAGGTGGAGCAAGTCGTCACCAGCTGGGAAGACTTGGAACTTGACATCCCCGGAGGTGACGGAGAAACAAAACTCGGTCAGTGTTCTCACTGCATCATTCTATGGAGCAAGGCAGACATCGTTATACCCGATACACCTGCGGCTACCAACAAGCCCCCGTCACCTCCAAGAGATCCACAGGATCATGACGATTCTCCGGGAGCTCCTGATGCAAGCCCGTCTCCTCCGCCAAAGACAATATATATGACGTTGGTTTCGTTGACCCTCGAAGGATAAGTGAAGCAATGATAATGCACAATCCTGAGGAAACATATTTAAACCTATACAAATATATCAAGAAACAAAATTACCGTGACTCCATACTAATCCCGTACAACATCGAGTGAGTACATTCACAGCCTTCTTCTTATACTGTCTGTGTAACAATTCATTTCTGATTATAATGTATACATGTGCACAGATTCCACTGGTTCCTAATTATATTGTGTCCTGATCGGGGTGTCGTGAACGTCTTTGATTCATTGCACACCCCAAAAGAAAAACTACAGAACATCATGGACATGATGGCAAGGTGATGTATATTTTCCCCTACTTAATCCACCCCTTCCACTCGCAATGACTTAACTCAATTTTTTTGTTCGCAGGGCCTGGATTCAATTTCGTACAGAACACACGGGTATACAACATGAAACACTAAAATGGAACATTGGCTTTCCGGTAAGCAAGTAATTTGTACATGTAGGCATCGACTAATATATTATATGAATTTTACTAGATTTCTTTTGGTCGACAGTGTGCCAAACAGGGACCGGGAAATAATTTATGTGCATACTATGTGTGCGACTACATGTGGAATTGGGGACATAAAAAGCTCACACAACGCGATATTATGGTACGTAATAATAAACACATTTCCATTATTATTAAGTGCACAATTATTGTCTCCAACTCGACGGATTAAATATCTTTCAAATATTTTTAAATTATAGATGTTCAACCTGAAGGAAGAGTCCCTAGAGATAGAAAGAATTGACGCAATTGCAGAACAGCTCGTCGGATGGATCTGGGATGAGGTCGTCAATCCCCGAGGAGAATTCCACTCGCCAATACTGGAGGACGTGCCGGACAGTCCAACGAGAGCTAGCTAGTCGTCAATCTTAATTATGTAGAAAATACAGTTTAAATATATATAACTCGAGTTGACATGCATGAATATCTACTTTTGTAATATATATGTCTTCTATTTTGATGAAATGTCAGCTAATATGAATATAGAGTCGGCCGAATACGCATTAGAATACACGTATTAGAATATATACGTATATACACGTGTATAGACACGCATGCATGGCTACTGAAAAAAGCAAAAAAAAAAAAGAAATCCGGGGCCTTTAGCACCGGTTGTAGACAGCAACCGGTGCTAAAGGCATGCCCTTTAGCACCGGGTGCAGCCACGACCCGGTGCTAAAGGCCCTGCTAGAGGCGCTGCAGGACAGGCCCTTTAGCACCGGGTCGTGGCTGCACCCGGTGCTAAAGGGACCCTTTAGCACCGGTTATTCAACCCGGTGCTAAAGGGGTACCCCTTTAGCCTCGGATTAGTTGCACCGGGTGGGAAACCCGGTGCTAAAGGGCTTTCCCACCCGGTGCAGATGTCGATCATTCTGGTAGTGCGCGGAGGTGTGTCAGGGCGGACACATTAGCACCGGGTCGTGGCAAGACCCGATGCTAATGTTCACCCTTTAGCACCGGGTGCAGCCACGACCCGGTGCTAATGTGCCCAAGGCCTTTAGCACCGGGTCGTGGCTGCACCCGGTGCTAAAGGGTGAACATTAGCACCGGGTCTTGCCACGACCCGGTGCTAATGTGTTTGAATATAGGGGCTTCCTCCTCCCCCGCCCGAGCCAGCTGAACACTTAGGCGCTGTGTTCATGCTGCTCGGCCGTGGGAGGGGAGGTGCTGCCCAAATTTTTTTCAAAATTTGTGAAGATTCTACTCATCTAAGGAGCACTACAAGGTACACTCTTTCATTCTCTAATGTTTTATTTAGCTTGTAATCCTTCTATGATTTAGAAATAGAGGGATTTGTGAATCAAAGTAAAGCTAGCTAGAGAGAGCTTATGTTCTTGGAGGAGAGAGAGAGGAGAGAGCTTGAGTTCATGGTGGAGAGAGTGTTCATGTTGTGTTTTAAATAGAGAGAGAAGGCAAGCTAGTTAGTATTTTGTTTTGTATGACTTGTGAATAGTTGTAAGGCTTATAGTAATGTGGTTTTAGA
Source organism: Echinochloa phyllopogon (assembly GCA_033239725.1). Lineage (NCBI taxonomy): Eukaryota > Viridiplantae > Streptophyta > Magnoliopsida > Poales > Poaceae > Echinochloa > Echinochloa phyllopogon. Next base: position 7,095,004 of record BTCW01000016.1, on the reverse strand, counting down.
AATTACTAGAAAATCAATATAAAATGCTAGAAAATCTTATAAATTACTAGAAAATCTTATAAATTACTAGAAAATCTTATAAATTACTAGAAAATCAATATAAAATGCTAGAAAATCTTATAAATTAATAGAAAATCTTATAAATCTTATAAGGCTTATAGTAATGTTATATTTAATGAATATAGTAATGTAGTTTTAGAAATTTATTTATATAATGGAATATATATTATAATTTGGGCATGAAGTGTATGCTTTGTATATATTTTTTATCAATTATTTTTAATTCTATAGATGGCGGACAACAACAACCCCGTCCCACCCATGCAAGAGGACAACAACAACCCCGTCCCACCCATGCAAGAGGACAACAACACCCCTGTCCCACCCATTCAAGAGCACAACGACACGTTCTTAGCGAATCAACTTTTCAATATGGTAACCCAACCAATGTCCCTGGATGATGTGTTGGGGATCATTGGAAGGACCGAAAATGTTGAAGGGGCCGCCAATGTCCAGGCTGAAAATGTTGAAGGGGCCGGTAACGAGCCCTCGTCTAGTCAGGTGTGTATATAGATAACATAAATTTGTACTGTACATGTCAATTAGGTATACCATCTCTATATCATCTCGTATATATGTAATTTGTGTAGGCCGCCTCTGCTTCTACAAGTCGAGCTAAGAAATCAAAACGATCGACCACGAAGAAGCTGAAGGATGTCAAGTTACACATCACCCGAGTGGAGGATGACGGGGAGCCAGTTGAGCCCCCAAAAGTGGCCAAGAAATTTGTATCTCGGTGCGGGGTAATTGTACGGGACAATGTGCCCATTAGTATCAGAAAAGGGAAGTCCACGGACCCCACTGAGGAGTACGTGCTCCCCGATACGGAGAAGGAGATGCTATGGAGGGAATTAAAGGCAATATTCGACTGGCCTAGCACTCATGAAGCAGAACTGAGGGATTGGACAATGAAGAAGATGGCAGTTCTGTTTCAGGATTTCAAGAAGAAGTTGTACTCGCAATTTCTCAAAACCGGAGAGGCCCCGGATCCTGAGAAGTATAAGAAGATCACCAATGACGAGTGGGAAGCATTCATTGAGTACAAAACCTCCGAAGAGGGTGCAACGGCTAGCGCTAGAAACGCTGGAAACGCCGCAAATAAGAAGTACTCTCATAAGATGGGTTCGGGAGGTTACAACGCAAGCATCGCTAAATGGGAGAACATGGAAGAAGATCTATATGCTAGAGGCATCACTCCAGCGACACATGACTAGCCCACAAGGACCAAGCATTGGTACTATGGTCATGGAGGCACCCTAAGCCCAATCGACGGCTCCTTAGTTTTTCCCGAGGACTTGCGAGAACTAGCTCAGCGTCTCCTCGATATCCTCAGGGCATCTGATAGGGGAGAATTTGTTGCCGATAGAGACAGAGATGAGCTAACCTATGCCTTAGGGAACAAGGAGCATCCTGGACGGACGCGCGGCGTAGGCACAAGCATCTCATGGAAGAAAGGTTTCCAAGAGCACGCCGCCACCTATAGGAGCCGTTCGAGGAAGAAGGCCGAATATGAGCAGAGGGTGAGGGACCTAGAGCAAACGGTTGCCGCCCAGGGCTCAAAGCTCCAAGAAATGGAGTCAGAGATGGAGCGACGGATGAAGGTAGCATGGTTGCAGCTACAACAAGCCACAGGCGGGACCGGTTCCGCAGAGCCTGCACCTCTCCAACAAGCCGCAGGTGGGACCGGTTCCACAGAGCATGCATCTCTCCAAGATGCGGCCCTTATTAGCCCTCCACAACAATATCAAAGCAGTCACGCTTCCACACAGGCCGCCGAAGCGGTCCGTTACACCGTGGATGAAATAACTCAACGGACCGCGTGCGAGCTTGTCGTCAGGCAGAAGAACTTAGCTGTGGTGGTACGTATGCGACCTTAGTTCATACTGCATACATTTCACCATAAATACCATTCATTTACTAACTTTCTTTGTGACTACTAACTTATCAGGTCGCATACGGTATGACCAAACGTGTGGAAGAAGGGCAAAAATGGCACTGCAATGACATTCCACATGATTACGTACCTGTTGAGGTGGAGCAAGTCGTCACCAGCTGGGAAGACTTGGAACTTGACATCCCCGGAGGTGACGGAGAAACAAAACTCGGTCAGTGTTCTCACTGCATCATTCTATGGAGCAAGGCAGACGTTGTCATACCCGGTACACCTGCGGCTACCAACAAGCCCCCGTCACCTCCAAGAGATCCACAGGATCATGACGATTCTCCGGGAGCTCCTGATGCAAGCCCGTCTCCTTAGCCAAAGAGGTCTCCGTCTCCTCCACCGAAGAGGTCTCCGTCTCCTCCGCCGAAGAGGTCTCCGTCTCCTCCGCCGAAGAGGTCTCCGTCTCCTCCGCCGCGGAGGTCTCCGCCCCCTCCGCCAAAGAGGGGACGCCGCACTAAAGCCTCTGCCCCCACTCCACCAACGAAGAAGGCACGGAAAACCAAAGAGAAGCCCGCACCAGAGAAAAGAGCGGGTGAGAAGACTCTAGAGGAGCTCGAAGCCTCGGTCAAAGCAGACACAAAGAGGCAAATGGCCGAGTAGAGGAAAAAACCTGAGCCGGAGCCAAAGCTTGATCCCACCATCGTCAAGTCATTCCTCGGTAATTTGGGCAAGGGTCAACAGAAGGAAGTAATAGTAACAGACTATGACCGCTCATTACTGAAATCTCGCCGGAAGCGGAAGGCTGCAGATAAGGAGGCGGGCCCATCCAAAAAGGTTCCTCAGCTCGGCCAGCAACCTCAGCGGCCCTTGGGTCCATTGCCATCTCTGGACGAGCTTAACGTGCAACGAGTAATGGCCGAGACTGGACTAACCAGAGCGCAAGTCCTGGGGGAAGAAGAGGTGCCTGTAAACACAACGCTGAGGTGGCCGTTTAATCTTGGCGAGCCTATGGTCCCTCTTGAAATGGAGAGGAAGCTACAGACAAAGATGCGCCGATTCCATGAGTGGTACTTGGAAGAATCAAGAAGGAATAAATGGCGCATGATCAAAGTAGGCGTGAAGGACCATGATTTCTACAATGGTGACGAGGATTGGGTGTGGCTGAGGTTTAAGGATATATATGAGATGTACCACCGCGACGCCATGGACGTGGATTTGATCACCTGTTGGACACTGTAAGTACTTTGTTGTTGCTTATAATTCACAGTTTGAAAACAATAATTCCAATCTATGCTGACGCGGGCTTTATTTATTGCTTAACATATGCAGAATGGAGATTCAAAAATGTCGGAGATCCGAGATATATGACGTTGGTTTCGTGGATCCTCGAAGGATAAGTGAAGAAATGATATTGATGAATCCTGAGGAAACATATGGAAACCTATACAAGTATATTAAGAAACAAAATTACTGCGACTCCATACTAATCCCGTACAACATCGAGTGAGTACATATACAGGCTTCTTCTTATACTGTCTGTGTACTAATTCATTTCTGATTATAATGTATACATGTGCACAGATTCCACTGGTTTCTAATAATATTGTGTCCTGACCGGGGTGTCGTGAACGTCTTTGATTCGTTGCACACTCCAAAAGAAAAACTACAGAACATCATGGACATGATGACAAGGTGATGTATATTTTCCCCTACTTAATTCACCCCTTACACTCGCAATGACTTAACTCAATTTTTTTGTTCGCAGGGCCTGGATTCAATTTCGTCAAGAACACCCGGGAATTCAACATGAAACACTAAAATGGAACATTGGCTTTCCGGTAAGCAAGTAATTTGTACATGCAGGCCTCGGCTAATATATTATATGAATTTTACTTAATTTCTTTTGGTCGACAGTGTGCCAAACAGGGGCCGGGAAATAATTTATGTGCATACTATGTTTGCGATTTCATGTGGAATTGGGGACATAAAAAGCTTACACAACAGGATATTATGGTACGTAATAATAAACACATTTCCATTATTATTAAGTGCACAATTATTGTCTCCAACTCGGCGGATTAAATATCTTTCAATTATTTGTAAATTACAGATGTTCAACCTGAAGGAAGAGTCCCTAGAGCTAGAAAGAATTGACGCAATTGCAGAACAGCTCGTCGGATGGATCTGGGACGAGGTCGTCAATCCCCGAGGAGAATACTACTCGCCAGTACTGGAGGACATGCCGGACAGTCCAACAAGCTAGTCGTCAATCATAATTAAGTAGAAAATACAATTTAAATATATATAACTCGAGTTGACACGCATGAATATCTACTTTTGTAATATATATGTCTTCTATTTTGATGAAATGTCAGCTAGTATGAATATAGAGTCGGCCGAATACGCATTAGAATATATACGTATATAGACGTGCACGCATGGCTACTGAAAAAAGCAAAAAAAAAAGAAATTCGGGGCCTTTAGCACCGGTTGCAGACAGCAACCGGTGCTAAAGGCAGGCCCTTTAGCACTGGGTGCAGCCACGACCCGGTGCTAAAGGCCCTGCTAACGGCGCTGCGGGGCAGGCCCTTTAGCACCGGGTCGTGGCTGCACCCGGTGCTAAAGGGCCCCTTTAGCACCGGTTATTCAACCCGGTGCTAAAGGGGTACCCCTTTAGCCTCGGATTAGTTGCACCGGGTGGGAAACCCGGTGCTAAAGGGCTTTCCCACCCGGTGCAGATGTCGATCATTCTGGTAGTGAAAAAGCCCACTTGAAATAATCTCCCATCAACTAAAGTAATTATGTTAATTTTATGGTGAATTAAATACACAATTGCCCGTATGTACAAATTTTGAATATTTTGATGCCTTCTATTTCAGAATGGAGGGACTAGCTTTTGTTTATGTTAAAACCATGTCACCTTTACGACCTCATATATTTCACATTTTCAGCTTCATTCTTGCGTCCACGACATGAAACATAAAAATGTTTGTATAATATATCATATTTTTATAAAAGGGTAAAGTATATGGCCGGTCCTTAAACTTTCTCGAGTGTGTCATCTCGGTCCCTAAACTCGCAAACCGCATATTTGACTCCTTAAACTTGGCTTTGGGTATCATGCCAATCCCGGAACTCGTAAATTACATATTTAACTCCCTAAACGTAGCTTTGTATCCTATCTTGTGGATGCAGATTATTTAACCAATAGTGAAAATTGAAGTTAGAATTTAAAAGTTAAACTAGGATTTGTTTTTGCGGATTTGAAGCTAGGCATAACTATCTAAAGTTTTATGACTATCACAAGTGGGCATCATTCACGAAATAGGAGCGCTTCAAGTATAGCTCAATCAGACTAGTGTAACCGATGGAGATGAAGGCGACCCACGAATTATAGTGATGAACTATTAGAGAAAAATAATTATATACACAGCTATGTTCAATTACCATTATCATTAGATGGGAGCAGAAGATAGCAGTCCCTCTAGTACAGTATCATTTTCACTCTAAAATCGCTTTTTAGAACAGAATAATAGAAACACTTGTTTCTGATTAAAAATAATTTGTATTTCAAAAGTATATGGATCTGGATGGCACCTGAAGCTAAGTGTAGGGAGTCAAATATACAATTTGCGAGTTCAGGACGAGATAACACCCAAAGCTAAGTTTATGGAGCCAAATCTGCAATTTGAGAGTTTAGGGACCAGAACAACACACCCGAGAAAGTTGAAGGACCGGCTTTATACTTTACTCTTTATAAAACCAGGTTTAATATTATAGTGTGACAATATATGACTTTACACATAGCACGCATGGATTTTATTTGCTACTAAGACCCTCTTTGGTTCGAATTTCTCAATAGCTCCTCCACCAGCTCCACTAGCAGATGTACCAAACAAGAAATTACAGCATGAAGCCACTTTGAAGCCATTTGCTGGATTGAAGAGTGAAGGTGGAGCCCAAAATATTGGCTCCTCGCTGGGGCCATATCCAACTTGTCACACCCATAATTTCTATTTTGGGTTGTGAATAGAAAACACTAAAAAAATAAATGATTTTATTATTTGTCTAAAATTTTTAACATTTGATTTGTTATCAATGTAGATAGAAAAAATAGTTTTCTAAATATTTGTAATCAATTGGTGAGGGATGTTGCATTCATGCAGCTATGCATTGTGTTTTGTTTGAAAAAAAAATTTAAATTTTAAAATGCGATTAGATTTTGATTTGGTCCAAATCTAATAATTTCTAAATCCTAATTAAACTCTTGTTCAAAACTCAAGCCAAATCTTTGTTCAACCCAATATTTATCCTTCCCATTTGATATAAATTTTTCCAAACCATTCCTTTCTTCCTTTTATTTTAATCCCACCTATTGACCCTTTACATTTGCACCGTGATTTAATTAATCTCTTCAATGCATGAAAGAGCTATCAATCAAGGTATCTCCTTTATCCACTACCGGAAACCCCATATTTACCGAGTGCTTCTGTCTTTGCCGAGTGCCTTTTGTCAGACACTCAGCAAAGACAGGCGAGTGCGTATAGAAATGCACTCGGCAAATACATGGTTTGCCGAGTGTCAAACAACAGGCACTCGGCAAACAATGTTTTTGCCGAGTGTCACAAGCGTGACACTCGGCAAAGAGCATGCACATGCCCAACACGTGCCACGGCCGCCAACATCTTGTGGCGGCCATTTGGGACGTTAGCTCTTTGCTGAGTGTCAGAGGCTTGACACTTGGCAAAGAGGTGGCACGTGTCTAACACATGCCACGACCGCCAACGGCCGCTGACAGCTGTTTGGGCTGTTAGCTCTTTGCCGAGTGTTTGGAAGAGACACTCGGCAAAGACCCTATTTTTTTTTAAAACATGAAATTCAAACTAATAACATTTGAAAATTTTAAATATAAAAGTTTTTGGCCGGCTGGGCTGGTGGCTTTGCCGAGTGCTTGTAGCCGGCACTGGGCAAACTGTCACTTTGCCGAGTGGTTTCGCGCGGACACTCGGCGAACTATCACTTTGCTGAGTATCTAAAGCTCACACTCGGCAAACTTTAATTTATTTTGGATTTTGTGCTTCAAACTTTTTCTCCTCTCCATAGACATAAAGTGGCACTCTATAAATAAATTTGGGTTAATTCAGTGATGAGGACATGAACACATGTCCATGAGTGGTGCATGGGGTGGAGACGAAGGGGACCAACAAGGTTTTCCAAGTTAAGAAGAAGGCCCGAGGCTAATCCTATTCGAGTCCCCAAGGTGGAGGCCCAAAGAATCTCAAATTCGACTCCACCTCGGAGTCTAGGAGCAGCCCGCACTAAATTCATCGCCCAGGTTACATACAGGCTCGGTTTTTTACGTTCTATATATGCTTGGAAAGTTAAGGAGATAAGCTTTCCAATGGCACTGGTCCCACCTCAAAATTCCATCTGAGTCATTGGGAAGCGTCGAAACAAGTGGACGTCTGCGCCGCCATCTTTTGGGCTGTTGGCCCGTGTATCGTGTTGGGGTCCATTATGGACGTGGTTAGGGGGTTATGCACGCCCCAACCCCCATATAATCAGTAGCCTCCACCATATTAGGGTTTGGATTTTTCTTAGATTATTCTTTCGAGAACAGTTTTGCCGTCATCGATTTGTAAAACCCCAACTTTCGTGCTTAATCATTCATCTACAGTGTCACTTCATATGGAGAGCTGCGTTCTTTCGGATTCTTGCTTGTGTTCTTCGTTTTGCAGGCAGGGATTAGCCTTCTTAGCGAGGTCAGTCGGGTTATGACATGGTGAAGGCATCTAGGCCCCTAATTGAGTTTTGGTAATTAATGACAACCGTTGTGGACTAACAATTTCATTTGAGATAACGAGAATAGGTTAGTCCCGAGAGTTGGAATGAGCTTCAAGAAATGATACATGAATTGCATGAATGCTTTGGATCATGGGAAGCTCAAGGCAAAGGTATAAGATAGGGCTTTTAAATTTGACCGGTCATGAGAAGATTAGAGGATGAAATATTACCGGGTCGATAGGCGAGATAGTCGTACTATCAAGAGGGATCAACTTCATTGGTTTGATGGATTCTTAATGCCACATTGGTCATTGTCTTGCATGTAGTGCATTTAGATATTGTGGTGACTAACTCTGAAAAAGAGCTTTGTTGAATATCTTGAAAAACCTGTTCTGTCAAAGCAGGTCGGACAGTCCGAGAAAAGAAGTATAACCTTATATATAAAATATGTGAAAATCCGATCGGCTCACGGACATTCCGCGAAGAGAGCTCGGACTGTCCGCGAGCAGTGCTGACTTGTGGGCCCATGTGTGGTAACTTCGAGCTTGTGCTAAGTGTTGGTCGGACAGTCCGAGGTGGAGCTCAGACGGTCCGTAAAATAGCTCGGTTATAGACAGAGACGATTTTTGATGTTCCGGCGGGTCAGACCGTCCGACCACGCCTAGCAGACCGTCCGAGGTGGTATCGGACAGTCCACGGGTGACGGTCGAATAGTCCGGCCTGCCCAACGGTCACCTCTGACACACATTTGACTGCGCGTTGAGACCGTTGAATTTTGAACGCGGACAGTCCAAGGGTGTAGGTGGAACAGTCCAAGGTGTCCGTTTCCCACGCGTTTTTGAACGTAACGGCTAGTTTTGAGGAGAGGGCTATATATACTTGTTGGCACTACTTACAGCTTACAGATAAATACGCAAGCAGACGGATACCGATGTAGCTTTCACCCGGGAGTATTCCAAGGTATCGATTTCCACGAGGAAAGAGAAGTGAACTAATTCTAAACTAAGTTGTCCAAGGGTTATGGAATGGGATGGATGAAGTGGATGACAACAACAAAGAGGGAAGAGAAGCGATGAGATGGTAAAGAGGGTATGAGTCTGACAGAGGCACTCTACTGATTAGCTGAGCGGATTAGAGGGTACAGATAGGTACTTGCTTCGGGACAATAGAACCTATGACACGCATAAAGGGATGAGAAGGGGTGTCACCAATCCTACACTCTGGGATCCAGTAGGCCGAGAGGAACGTGATGGACTACGTAGGCCGTATAGGGCTGTCACCACCGAACAGCTACCACCTCCGTAGACTCGGGGGCAAACTAAGTTAACCTCAAGTATAGGCACCACACCTACACTAGTAGGTCAATACTTATCTCCTATAGAATGACAAGCACCCAAGCCAAGCAACTAGTATACAATTATACCAATCAACTAAGCATTGAACGAAGAACCAGCTAGTAAATATAAGTAAAACTGACTGCTCAATTAATCAGGATGAGATACAAGAGTAACCAGACACGACCCGGATGTTACTCGAAGCAGAGCCGCATCCGTAGAGGTATAGCTGGAAGAGGGGCCGATACTCCGGCTCCTCTCCGGACGCTCACCTCTCCTCTCTCCCTATCTTCTAAGTATGAAACTGGCAGAGCTTCGCTAAGGAACTCCTCTCTTGTGTTGTGTGTTGAAATAGGTGCCGGGGGCTTCAATTTATAGTGGCCAAGGGCGGTTGGAGGTGGAGCAGCGGCCAAGGCACTGAGATGCGGTGCCCGGCTGGTTCGGCGGAATCTCCCGGTTCGCCCGAACCCAGAAATTCGTCCGAACTGCCACGTTGCACCGCCTTGGTGCCGAGGCTGTGCAGAGGCGGTGCGGCTCTAGGGGCAGTTGTAACACCCTAAAAATGCCATTTTTAAAATTTAGTAATTAAATTGTTTTTCTTTAATTTTATGCTCATATTTATCTAAGGAAAATAAATTATTTATGAAAAATAAAATTAAATATAAGGTTAGAAACATTTTTGTTGCATTCATGCTGGCTGCATTGAGTTTTGTTTGGGTGTGGTTCAATTGGAATTTAAATTCTATTTAAATTCGAATTTGAATCGCTTAGTTTGGAGCTCTAGAAAAGTTTCTGCGGCCCGAGTCCGTTTTCCCTCCCTCGACTATTTTTCTCGGCCGATTTGGGCCCTCTTTCTTTTCTTTCCTGCAGCGGCCCACCTCACCAAGCTTCGCTTCCGGCCCAGCCCGCCAGCCAGCTGCGGCCCGCTCTGCTCCTTTCCCCGGCCTGCTCCGTTCTCCCGCTCCGCTCGGCCCATCCCGCGGCCCAGCAACCGGCGCGGCCCGCAGCCCCCTCCGCGCCGACTGCCAGGGGGGACCCGCTTGTCAGGCCGTCCCCTACCTCGCGACCGAGTCCCTCAAGGACACGGCGCCGGAGTCCGGTCCGGCCACGGCACGGACGCCGAGGGACCCCGGAGTCTCCCCTCGGCCGCTCCATAAAGGCCGCAGCCGTGCCGCCCCTAACCCCCACCCTAAATCGTGCCGCCGGTCCCGCCCGAGCTCGCAACGCCCCCGCCGAATCCGAGCTCACCGCCGCTATCAATCTCGCCGCTCCGACGCCCCACTGCCCCGGCCGACTCCCGAAGCAGCGTCGCCAGGCCGCCAGGAGCACGCCCAGCCCCGCGCGACCCCTCCCGTGCCTCAGAGCACCATCGCTGGCACCGCCCGACGCTATTGTTCGCCGGTCGCCGCCGACCAGCCATCCCGCCGTTGCTCCGGCCGAATTGATCGCCGGGGAAGCTTCCCTAGCAGGTCAGCTCCCTCCCACGCCCCTCCTTGCCCTCTCTCCCCCTCTGTCGCAAGCCCGCCGTCGTTACCCGAGCGCCGCCGCCGCCATAGATCGTCGCGCGCCGCCTCCGCTGCTCCGCCGCCGACGAGACCTATCCCGGCGAACTCGTCGTCGTCCCGCGCGTCTGTAGCACCCGGCCACACCCCAAACCGAGCCCTCTAGCTTGTTTTTGCGCAACGCCGGCGAAGCGCCGCCGCTCGCCGTCGACAAACCCCTCCCCTGGATCTATTTCTAGCCGCTCGATCCGAAACCTGCGGCTCAGATCGAGTCAACCCCGGGTCAAACAAACCCATACCGGTCAACCCCTAGTCAGCCGTGCCAGTTTTTCAAAAGAACCCCTCCACTATTTCAAAATTAACCCGCAGTCCAAATCTATTCAAAAATAATTACAATTAAGTCCTGATTTTTACAGAAAACCCCCTGTCTTATTTAAAAATAGCACCCGAGGTCCTGTGTTGGTTAAATTGCAAATAAACCCTCCTGTTTTTATATAAAATTATGTTTTAGCCCCTGAGTTTTTGCAAATAAGCCCCTGGAACTTTTCAAACTTTGCCAGCAAGTCCCTGAACCTTAGAAAAGCCATAACTTCTTCGTTTTAGCTCCGATTTGAGTGATTTTCGCGCTCACGTGTTCGTAGCGAAGCGTAGATTAGTTTCTAAGCCTTCTTTTGTTCTGTTTTTATTGTTTGGTGTACTGTTCTAATAGATTAATATTGTTTGCATGTACTGGCTTGTATGGATGCTTGTGTGGTGATGTTTGAGTCCAGTCGGTGAGCCGTACGCGTTTGAGTTCGAGGGTTACGAGGAGCAGGACCAACAGCAACAGCAGCAGCAGCAGCAACAGTTGGACGAAGGCAAGTACAGCACGGACAATCCTTGCTACCTAAACACACCTTTACATTATTTACTGCATATGCATGTGTCTAAATTGTTCCTATTAAGGTTATACCTAGCTTTGTTAATCCTATACCTTGATTACCCTGGGTTATTGCATATGGGTAGACCTTTGCTAAGCGCAGCTACTGTCACCAATGTATAACTGTTAATCTTGACATAATGGTTCACTTCAATGTTAATATTAAAATTTGCTTTTTAGCAACATCGATCAGGGAGCTAGGGCGTGTGCTTCATGCTTGGCCCTAGTTTCTCTCCGTAAGGACTGGTTCTTAAAGCGGCAACCCAGGAACCTGTCGCCACCGCTGGAACTATAATGGCTCTGGTCTTGGTTAAGTAACATGTACGGCTCTAGCTTGACAGTAGTTACCGACGGGCCGACGGCGTTATGGGAAGCATGGGTGAGAGTATGGTTTGATCCACCGAGGACGGAGTATCCGTTGGCTATGTCCCCGTGAGGCACAGTCCCATGTTGGGAGCTTCCGTATGGCGGGGGTTCCACACGTTGCGCTTTTTATTTTGTTGTTGTTATTCTTTTCCGCGCTTGGACGCCATTGACCCCCTCGTGTTGCGACATGGGCGTCAGTCAATCTCGGTGCCTTGGGTCATGCTGCCTAGGTTGTACCATAACGGCTACTGTTTTGTTAGGGTGTCTTGTGAAAAGCCTCGTAGCGTCCCTATGCAGTCACACCTCGGAAGTGTTGATGTGCATGGTTGGGTGCAAAGTTCCTTTGAACTTTTACGCGACTGCTGGGAAAAGGGCGAAACCTCTGCAGAGTGTATAATCTATCATGATAGCCTTGCTCAGGGTCACGAGCGGCCTGGATCCTTTTTTATTAGAAGATGATGTTTATTATTGTTTAATGTTCACCTCTACTTTATTAATTGGGTTGCAACTGGGATTCACTTAATTGTAGTAATCTTGGTTTATGATAAAATGAAACAACTAAAATTGCTAATGCAGTACAGCCGTGTCAAGCCTTTCTTTTAAGCTTTCATTACCCATGTTGTATTTGCTAAGTAAGACAATTACTTACACTTGCCATTCAACAAAATCCCGGATGGGTAACAGATGGATTAGATGGTACTGCTGCTGTTGAATTTCCTGAAGATCTACCATTCTACTAGCTGTGCTCAACCAGTCGGTGTCCCTGTGGATTATGGTTTTCGGCTTCGTCTTCGTCTTCGTTTAGAGAGAGTTAATAAAGAGTCTTCCGCTGTTTTATTTAGTTATTTGAGTCAAACTCTGATGTAAAACCATTTTATTCGAGCATATGTACTCTGTTTATCATATTTGTTATCTATATGTGTTCTGTGGACTTCCTGGACACACATATAGAAGCATTCGGGTTTCTGTGTAAATCCGGGTGTGACAGATTGGTATCAGAGCCGTGCTGACTGTAGGAACGCAGCCTAGTTAGAACGGTTGATAAATCACTAGGAGACCACCATGATTTTTGTTTCAGATCATTTAGTCACGTTTTTCAAAACCAGTGCTGTCGAGTCTTCTGTGAATCGTGTCTTTGGGTGCTTGATCTTGCTGTTATTATGCCTATGTTTGATTTGGATCTTTGTAATGATTGTGATGGTCATAGACGCAAGTCTATCTCCATCTAGATATAGGACTAAGGTTTAAGGAATGTTAGTGAATAAATAGTTTGGGTTATCTATTCCCTTTGCACTTCCTCTGTCTTACTCTCTATACATCTGAATCATATCCTTCCAAGTACTGCTATCTTCTTATACACCATCTGCAAGCATGGGTTATCTATTACCGATTGACGGGAATACTGATGGGAGATATCTTGCTATGGTAGATGGTTAACACCAGAGGCAACCCCGGAGGCAGTGGAGGCAACCAGAACCAGAACCCACCACCTCCACCACCGCCACTCACCATGGAGCAGATGATGCAGATGCAACTTCAGCTGACACAGCAGATGGCGCAAACCATAGCCCTGATGTAGCAGAATCAGCAGAACCCGCCTCAACAGCACTACGTGCAACCCCGAGATAAAAGGGGCGAGTTTATGAAGGGACGCCCTCCTACCTTCAACAAGTCTAGCGATCCAATGCAAGCAGAGGACTGGCTCAAGGCAGTGGAACGACAGCTGGACATTGCACAGTGCAATGACAAGGAGAAGGTGTTGTATGGAAGTGGACAGCTCCAGGGAGCAGCTTTGGATTGGTGGGATGCGTACCAGTATGCTCACCCCAATCGTGATCAGATCACTTGGCAGGAGTTCCGCGACAGTTTCCGTTCTCAGCACGTGCCGGAAGCGCTGATGACCTTGAAGAAGAAGGAGTTCCTGGCATTGAAGCAGGAAGGTATGAGTGTCACCGCTTATCGTGACAAGTTCATTGAGTTGGCCCGTTATGCTCCAGAGGACGTGAATACGGATAGGAAGAAGCAGACCCGATTCCGAGATGGCTTGCATGATACACTCCAGTACCAGCTCCTGTGTTCCAAGTTCGCCACTTTTCAAGAACTGGTGGATAGCGCACTACTGCTGGAGCACAAGCGCCGCGATATGGAAGAAAAGAAGAGGAAGCTTCAAGGCACACTGTCAGGAAGCAATGTTCGCCCTCGCTTCAATCCTCAGCAAGGAAACCAGCAGATGGTGACTCCACAGCGTTTCCAGGGACAGTCCGGTTTGATGAACCGCAACCAGTATCAGCAACGACCCCAGTACCAGCCGTGTCCCCAGTACCCCTCAGCACTACCTCAGCAACGTCCTCAGAACCAGCCACAGAATGGTCCTGTCCAACGCCCCAATCCGACCAACAATGCACCTACGGCTCCGAGGTGTTTTGGTTGTGGTGAGCTAGGACACTATGCCAGCGCTTGTCCTCGCAAGGCTCAACACGCCGTTGGTCAGAACAACAATCAGAGGATTGGGCAACCGCAGAACCAGAATGGGAGTCAGCAGCAGAACCCAGCGAGAGGCAAGGTCAACCACATGGGTGCGGAAACCGCAGAAGGAGCAACAGATGTCGTTGTGGGTACGTTCCCTGTCAACTCGACTCTCGCAACTGTTTTGTTTGATACTGGAGCTTCGCATGCTTTCATATCTGCTGCTTTCGTGAAAAAGAACATGATGATCTTGCAACCTATGGGAAACCCCATGGTAGTTAGTTCACCCGGGGGAGAACAGCGTGCCACTTTACGTTGCCCCTGTATCACCATCACCATAAGGGGGGTAGACTTTGTGGTGAATCCAATAGTCCTAGAAACCCTTGGGTTTGACTTGATTCTGGGTATGAGCTGGTTAGCCAGATACGATGGGGTGATTCAATGCTCCAAAAGAACAGTGCAGCTGACAGCAAAGACTGGTGAGAAAGTGGAGTACCAAGCAGCTAGTCCCTTGGGACACAATCAGATCTACCAAGCCGAAGGTGTAGCACTGGAAGACATCAGAGTGGTGTGCGAATTTCCAGACGTGTTTCTAGATGAGTTACCAGGTATGCCCCCAGACCGCGAAGTTGAATTTGTCATTGATCTTAAGCCTGGTACTGCACCTATAGCTAAGAGGCCATATAGAATGGGAGTAAAAGAACTAGAGAAACTTAAGGAGGAATTAAGGGCGTTGTTAGCAAAAGGGTATATTCGTCCTAGTTCATCCCCTTGGGGAGTACCGGTTTTGTTTCTGGATAAGAAAGATGGGACCCAGAGATTGTGTGTGGATTATCGAGCTTTGAATGAAGTGACCATCAAGAACAAGTACCCGCTGCCAAGGATTGATGATCTCTTCAACCAGTTGAAAGGAGCATGTGTGTTCTCTAAGATCGATCTCCGATCCGGTTACCATCAGATGAGGATACGAGTGACTGACATCCCCAAAACAGCCTTCACAACCCGATATGGTCTATATGAGTTCACTGTCATGTCTTTTGGTCTGACAAATGCACCGGCATACTTCATGTATTTGATGAACAGTGTGTTCATGGACTATCTTGACAAATTCGTAGTGGTGTTCATTGACGATATTTTGGTTTTCTCCAAGAATGAGGAAGAGCATGAAGAACATCTGAGGTTGGTGATGCAGAGACTTCGTGAGCATCAGTTGTATGCCAAGCTGAGCAAGTGTGAGTTTTGGTTGAAGGAAGTAGCATTCTTGGGACACGTACTGTCCAATGGTGGAGTGGCAGTTGATCCGAAGAAGGTTAGTGATGTGTTGAATTGGAATCCGCCTAACGATGTGAGTGAAATCAGAAGTTTCCTTGGAATGGCTGGATACTATCGGAGGTTCATAGAAGGATTCTCCAAGATTGCTAAACCCCTGACGGCATTATTGGAGAAAAATGCCAAGTTCGTATGGACTGAAGAGTGTCAAGCCAGCTTTGAGGAATTGAAGAAGAGGTTGACAACGACACCTGTGCTAGTGTTGCCAGATATAACCAAGAGTTTCTCTATGTACTGCGATGCATCTCGTCTAGGATTGGGATGTGTACTCATGCAGGAAGGCGGAGTAGTAGCTTATGCATCGAGGCAGTTGAGGAAACATGAGCAGAATTACCCAACACACGATCTGGAGTTAGCAGCTGTAGTACATGCCTTGAAGATTTGGAGGCATTACTTGATTGGTCATAAGTGTGATATTTACACTGACCACAAGAGTCTCAAGTATGTGTTCACACAGTCGGATCTGAATATGAGGCAACGTCGTTGGTTAGAGTTGATCAAGGACTACGACTTGGAGATACATTACCATCCAGGGAAGGCCAACTTGGTGGCAGATGCTCTGAGTAGAAGGAGTTACGTGAATAAGATCACGGGACATTACTTACCGGAAGAACTCAGTGCAGAGTTCGAAAGGATGAGTCTGGGATATGTGACCAGCGTCACCAAGATGGCAGTAGAACCGACCTTGGAACAAGAGATCCGAAAAGGACAGCTCACAGATGAGAAGATCAAGGAGATCATGGAACTGGTAGCATTAGGAAAAGCTCCTGGTTTTCGAGTGGATGACCAAGGAACATTGTGGTACGAGAAGAGGATCTGTGTACCAGATGTAGTGCAGATCAGGGATGCAATTCTCAGGGAAGCCCATGAATCGGCGTATTCGATACACCCAGGTAGTACCAAGATGTACCAAGATATCAAAGAGAGATTTTGGTGGTACGGATTGAAGAGAGATGTGGCCACATACGTAGCTCTATGTGACACGTGTCAGAGAGTCAAGGCTGAACATCAGAGGCCAGCAGGTTTGCTCTAGCCCCTGAAGGTACCTGAATGGAAATGGGAAGAAGTCGGTATGGATTTCATCACTGGCTTACCTCGCACTCAGAGGGGATTTGACTCAATCTGGGTAATCGTGGATCGTCTGACCAAAGTGGCGCATTTCCTACCAGTAAAGACCACCTACTCGGGAGCCAGACTAGCAGAGTTGTATATGGAGAGGATTGTGTGTTTGCATGGGGTACCGAAAAGAATAGTGTCAGATCGAGGTACCCAGTTCACATCACACTTTTGGCGACAATTGCATGAGTCTATG
Source organism: Echinochloa phyllopogon (assembly GCA_033239725.1). NCBI lineage: Eukaryota > Viridiplantae > Streptophyta > Magnoliopsida > Poales > Poaceae > Echinochloa > Echinochloa phyllopogon. Next base: position 7,078,050 of record BTCW01000016.1, on the reverse strand, counting down.
GACACTAAGCTACAGTTCAGTTCAGCTTACCATCCGCAGACAGATGGGCAGACAGAACGGACGAACCAGATATTGGAAGATATGTTGAGAGCATGTGCTCTACAATATGGTGCCAGTTGGGACAAGAGTTTACCGTACGCAGAATTCTCGTACAACAACAGCTTTCAGAAGAGTTTGCAGATGGCACCATTCGAGGCTCTGTATGGCAGAAAGTGTAGGACACCACTATTCTGGAATCAGACGGGAGAAAGTCAAGTATTTAGACCTGAGATACTAAGAGAGGCAGAGCGACAAGTGCAAATAATCAGACAGAATCTGAAAGTGGCACAATCCAGACAGAAGAGCTATGCGGATAACCGACGGAGGGATCTCAGCTTCGAAATTGGAGACTTCGTGTATCTCAAGGTGTCACCCATGAGAGGCGTGAAGAGGTTCAATGTCAAGGGCAAGTTAGCACCTCGATACATTGGACCGTTCAAGGTACTTGGCCGGAAAGGTGAAGTGGCATATCAGTTAGAGCTACCGGAGAAGTTAGCGGGAGTACATGATGTGTTCCATGTGTCTCAGTTGAAAAAGTGCTTGCGAGTACCTGAGGAACAGATTCCGATTGATGAGCTGAATGTGGAGGAAGATCTTACCTATACTGAGCATCCTGTCAGAATTTTGGAAGAGTCAGAAAGAGTCACCAGAAATAAAGTGATCCGGATGTGCAAGGTTCAGTGGAGCCGTCATTCAGTGGATGAAGCGACTTGGGAAAGAGAAGAAGACCTCATAGCAGAGTATCCACAGTTGTTCCCATCCACGTCCGAATCTCGAGGGCGAGATTCATCTTAAGGGGGGTAGGTTTGTAACACCCTAAAAATGCCATTTTTAAAATTTAGTAATTAAATTGTTTTTCTTTAATTTTATGCTCATATTTATCTTAGGAAAATAAATTATTTATGAGAAATAAAATTAAATATAAGGTTAGAAACATTTTTGTTGCATTCATGCTGGCTGCATTGAGTTTTGTTTGGGTGTGGTTCAATTGGAATTTAAATTCTATTTAAATTCGAATTTGAATCGCTTAGTTTGGAGCTCTAGAAAAGTTTCTGCGGCCCGAGTCCGTTTTCCCTCCCTGGACTATTTTTCTCGGCCGATTTTGGCCCGCTTTCTTTTCTTTCCTGCAGCGGCCCACCTCCCCAAGCTCCGCTTCCGGCCTAGCCCGCCAGCCAGCTGCGGCCCGCTCTGCTCCTTTCCCCGGCCTGCTCCGTTCTCCCGCTCCGCTCGGCCCATCCCGCGGCCCAGCAACCGGCGCGGCCCGCAGCCCCCTCCGCGCCGACTGCCAGGGGGGACCCGCCTGTCAGGCCGTCCCCTACCTCGCGACCGAGTCCCTCCCGGACACGGCGCCAGAGTCCAGTCCGGCCACGGCACGGACGCCGAGGGACCCCGGACTCTCCCCTCGGCCGCTCCATAAAGGCCGCGGCCGTGCCGCCCCTAACCCCCACCCTAAATCGTGCCGCCGGTCCCGCCCGAGCTCGCAACGCCGCCGCCGAATCCGAGCTCGCCGCCGCTATCAATCTCGCCGCTCCGACGCCCCACCGCCCCGGCCGACTCCCGAAGCAGCGTCGCCAGGCCGCCAGGAGCACGCCCAGCCCCGCGCGACCCCTCCCGTGCCTCGGAGCACCATCGCCGGCACCGCCCGACGCTATTGTCCGCCGGTCGCCGCCGACCAGCCGTCCCGCCGTTGCTCCGGCCGAATTGATCGCCGGGGAAGCTTCCCTAGTAGGTCAGCTCCCTCCCACGCCCCTCCTTGCCCTCTCTCCCCCTCTGTCGCAAGCCCGCCGTCGTTACCCGAGCGCCGCCGCCGCCATAGATCGTCGCACGCCGCCTCCGCTGCTCCGCCGCCGACGAGACCTATCCCGGCGAACTCGTCGTCGTCCCGCGCGTCTGTAGCACCCGGCCACACCCCAAACCAAGCCCTCTAGCTTGTTTTTGCGCAACGCCGGCGAAGCTCCGCCGCTCGCCGCCGCAGCTCCGCTCGCCGTTGACAAACCCCTCCCCTGGATCTATTTCTAGCCGCTCGATCCGAAACCTGCGGCTCAGATCGAGTCAACCCCGGGTCAAACAAACCCATACCGGTCAACCCCCAGTCAGCCGTGCCAGTTTTTCAAAAGAATGCCTCCACTATTTCAAAATTAACCCGCAGTCCAAATCTATTCAAAAATAATTACAATTAAGTCCTGATTTTTACAGAAAACCCCCTGTCTTATTTAAAAATAGCACCCGAGGTCCTGTGTTGGTTAAATTGCAAATAAACCCTCCTGTTTTTATATAAAATTATGTTTTAGCCCCTGAGTTTTTGCAAATAAGCCCCTGGAACTTTTAAAACTTTGCCAGCAAGTCCCTGAACCTTAGAAAAGCCATAACTTCTTCGTTTTAGCTCCGATTTGAGTGATTTTCGCGCTCACGTGTTCGTAGCGAAGCGTAGATTAGTTTCTAAGCCTTCTTTTGTTCTGTTTTTATTGTTTGGTGTACTGTTCTAATATATTAATATTGTTTGCATGTACTGGCTTGTATGGATGCTTGTGTGGTGATGTTTGAGTCCAGTCGGTGAGCCGTACGCGTTTGAGTTCGAGGGTTACGAGGAGCAGGACCAACAGCAACAGCAGCAGCAGCAGCAACAGTTGGACGAAGGCAAGTACAGCACGGACAATCCTTGCTACCTAAACACACCTTTACATTATTTACTGCATATGCATGTGTCTAAATTGTTCCTATTAAGGTTATACCTAGCTTTGTTAATCCTATACCTTGATTACCCTGGGTTATTGCATATGGGTAGACCTTTGCTAAGCGCAGCTACTGTCACCAATGTATAACTGTTAATCTTGACATAATGGTTCACTTCAATGTTAATATTAAAATTTGCTTTTTAGCAACATGGATCAGGGAGCTAGGGCGTGTGCTTCATGCTTGGCCCTAGTTTCTCTCCGTAAGGACTGGTTCTTAAAGCGGCAACCCAGGAACCTGTCGCCACCGCTGGAACTATAATGACTCTGGTCTTGGTTAAGTAACATGTACGGCTCTAGCTTGACAGTAGTTACCGACGGGCCGACGGCGTTATGGGAAGCATGGGTGAGAGTATGGTTTGATCCACCGAGGACGGAGTATCCGTTGGCTATGTCCCCGTGAGGCACAGTCCCGTGTTGGGAGCTTCCGTATGGCGGGGGTTCCACACGTTGCGCTTTTTATTTTGTTGTTGTTATTCTTTTCCGCGCTTGGACGCCATTGACCCCCTCGTGTTGCGACATGGGCGTCAGTCAATCTCGGTGCCTTGGGTCATGCTGCCTAGGTTGTACCATAACGGCTACTGTTTTGTTAGGGTGTCTTGTGAAAAGCCTCGTAGCGTCCCTATGCAGTCACACCTCGGAAGTGTTGATGTGCGTGGTTGGGTGCAAAGTTCCTTTGAACTTTTACGTGACTGGTGGGAAAAGGGCGAAACCTCTGCAGAGTGTATAATCTATCATGATAGCCTTGCTCAGGGTCACGAGCGGCCTGGATCCTTTTTGATTAGAAGATGATGTTTATTATTGTTTAATGTTCACCTCTACTTTATTAATTGGGTTGCAACTGGGATTCACTTAATTGTAGTAATCTTGGTTTATGATAAAATGAAACAACTAAAATTGCTAATGCAGTACAGCCGTGTCAAGCCTTTCTTTTAAGCTTTCATTACCCGTGTTGTATTTGCTAAGTAAGACAATTACTTACACTTGCCATTCAACAAAATCCCGGATGGGTAACAGATGGATTAGATGGTACTGCTGCTGTTGAATTTCCTGAAGATCTACCATTCTACTAGCTGTGCTCAACCAGTCGGTGTCCCTGTGGATTATGGTTTTCGGCTTCGTCTTCGTCTTCGTTTAGAGAGAGTTAATAAAGAGTCTTCCGCTGTTTTATTTAGTTATTTGAGTCAAACTCTGATGTAAAACCATTTTATTCGAGCATATGTACTCTGTTTATCATATTTGTTATCTATATGTGTTCTGTGGACTTCCTGGGCACACATATAGAAGCATTCGGGTTTCTGTGTAAATCCGGGTGTGACAGCAGTTCGGCTGAATGGAGGCCTTCGGCCGAATTGAGGCCTTCGGCCGAACTGGGCCTGTGGCCCAACAACGCTTCCCTGTGCAGCCTCTCCCTCCTGGACCTTCTGGGTTGCGTCATCTTGATGTACTTTGTGTTGTCTTGGCCTAGAGGTGACGTGGCGGTAGTCCACATGGCATGCTCGGTCATTGTCTGGTCGTTGCTAGTGTGGATGGCCTTTCGATCGTACTTCGCGTCGTATATGGCTAAGGGGGGGTAACCGGCCGAATCATGTCGTTCGGTCGAATCGGTTAGTTCCGACCCCAATAGCACGTATGTCGTTAATGTACATGCACAAGTGAAACACACTAAAACTCGTGGAACTTTATTATAAGTAAACCTAAGTGCATGGAATGTTGCATAAAGCCTCTTTTATTCCCGAGTATTTGTGGTCGAAAATGAGCCGTAACTTTCGCCAGCAAGCTCCCCCGAGCTTAGACCTTTGCTCGTCCTCGAGCAAAGATAGAAACTTAGGCTCGGTGGATCAGGAGTTGCAGGTCACTTTATGAACAACTAGTACTCAACAATACTCGAATCATTAGCAAAGTATTAACTCACCATTTTACCTATGGGGCTTATAGCAATCTTCTTGTCTTGGGCGGTTGAAAGGTTGAACAGTTTGATTTAGTTTTATTCCACTTTACTATTTTCAGGATCCCATCTCGGAGTTTCCACAATTTTGTGAAAAATGTAAGTTTGTTCCTCAATTGGTACACTAAATCACTCAAGCAGTATTTGAATACTCCCTAAAGGCTTGTGCCTTCTTTTCATCCTAAAATCTAATAAGGCTTTTTATGTGGCTCAGGGACAAAGGGTGAAGACCTACTTGCATCTTATATTTTGCCAAGTCAAAGACCGGATCTTTGGGGAACCAAATAACACCTTTATATCGAGAAGTGCAAGTGTGTGGAATGTGTGGAGTGGAATGTGGTGAAACTCCTTGGGATGATTCTTCCTCTCCTTGACTTATTTTCGAGAACATGGACTATCCCTTTTTGCTCATATTTTTGCCATTCGACTTGGCATGCTTTTCTTATTTCTTATTTTTGCCATGCTCTTTGGCATGGTCTTTTTTTTCTCTTTCTTTTTGCCATGCTCTTTGGCATGCTTTTCTTTTTGCATAGCCCATGTCTCTATTCAAGGATATTTGGAGAGGAGATCATAGAACATGGAGCATTTATTTTGTGTATGGATGATGGCAATATTTGTTAACTCCCAGTGTAGGAATTGCAGGTGAGTGTGGTGTGTATGTGAATCTCGATCTTGAAAGCATGAAAGATTCCTCACACTGGTCACAACAATTTGATAAAGCTCACTAAGATAACAAGCGGCACATGCGTAGAAGGTTTTCAACTAAGCTTAACATATGGCTTTGGTAGGAATTCTGAACCAATGATGAACTTTATTTTATTTTTAAAAGCATAAAACATCCAAGATTTTCACCATATTAAGAGGAGAAGTAGAACTTAACCACAATCTCACTATATCATTCCTCACAACAACTTAGACTTGGAATAAAACATGTGCTCCCACAAGGTTCAGGTTCATTTTTACTCATGCCAATTAACTCAAGTACTACAGGGCAACTAGTTGAAAACAAAGCACTTACAAGATTAATGACAGAGCAACTATTCATCATTTCCAAGTTGAGAGGCATATGGTTCATTCCATGCATAGTTGGGGTTATTTTATTCAAGGGAAATATTTTTTGTATTTGTATTTTAAGGTGGAAATAAAATAGGAAGGGAAATGGCAAATGCGAAATCAAAGTGCTCAAAGGAACACAGAACATACCTGGTGGGGGTCCTCCCCCAAGCTTGGATCTTTCATTGGTAGGGTCGAAACCTTGAGAAGTACTCCGTCATCTGGTTCGTCTGCTGCTGGACATCGTACCTTATAGAGTCTAGCACGCCGCTATTCTCTTGATAATATTGAGAATGGCGTGCCTGTGTTCCTTCAATGTTCCTGGTACGGTCGTCAAGGCGGTCAACTCGGTCGGAGATATAGGACGACTCCCGACTGATGTCATAGCTACTAGGTGTAGAGAAGCGTGCAGACTGAGAGTGCCCAGTGAAGTAAGGTTGGGAGGCACTGTCGTACCCTCTCCACCATCCCTGGGAATACTCAGAGTCCAGACTCAGCGTGCGTGTGCGTGAAGTGGTTGAGTCGGGCAGGTTCGGCTGAACCAACCAGCTCACCCAAACAAGCCAGTTCGCCAGAACCAAATGGTTTAGCTGAACGGATCGTCCTGTGTATTCTCGTCCTGTTCTTCCACCGCGTCGTCCCTGTACTCATGCAACATCTGTTAAATTGGGTATTCTCTGACTGGCTCAACAGCACCAGTCAGAGCATTATTTTGGACAGTTCAAACTAAGATTTTTATTTTATTTTATTTTATTCATCAAGTTAATTTTGGGAAAACAAAAATTGGAAGGGAAATAAAGAGAGCACCTCCTAAACAATGATCTGAGCAAAAGGGAAATTGAAATGGGAAATAAATTTAAACTAATGGTGCTCTACAAGATGCAACCACATGACATCTACTCTATAGGTGGATCGTAAAGGTCTAGATGTCATGTGGCTTTGGCGAGCTTCTTGAATTTGGTTGTGAATGCTTGGCAGATGACATTGATCTTGTCATTCCTTGTTTATCTACCAAGGCTCACCTTCAGCGACCTTCTCATCCAGGTTGTTCGATTTCCAGCGTGTTTGTGCTAGCTTTTATTTCAGGTTCTACAACCGTGGGCTCCTCTTCTTCCTCCTCCTCGGAATGTTCCATCACATGGCTCTCCGTTGGTAGGTTTAGAGAATTTTGCTTGTGATACTCTTGGAGAGGGAACCCTTGGGTGAGGAAAGGTCTTTGGGTGGCCATGGTGGCTAGGTATGCCGGCTCTATGTTCGGGAAGGTGACGGAGGAGGACGACGGTCTCCAGAATAAATCGAGAAGACTCGATCTGAAGACAACTTTCCCGATGTTTTCCTCAAGACTCCGGGATAAGATGGGATAGAGATAGGATGTAAGATTCGAATGGATGCGCATGGGCCAAGGGTTGCCTTCGGCCGAACAATGGTTTGGTCGAAGTGGCCCAGTTTACCAGAACCAAAGTGGGTTGGTATGCCCAGGGTGCATGAAAGAGCCTAATTCTATAGTGCCTACCCATCTCATTGACGATCTTTTGTAGAATGTTCTTGATCTGCGTGTTGGATGTTCTGCTTGACCACAAGTTTGGGGGTGATAAGGTGTGGCTATAAAAATGTGGCTCCCCCAAACTTGAGTATTACCGAAGCAGATATGGGTCGTCCCATAGGTGAGGTCTGCTCTCGTAAACCAATATTTTCCTATTTTCACCTGATGGGACGTACCCAGACACCATGAAGTTGACTATGTTGGCGTACCACAGCTCTAGTATTGTGACCTTGAGGAGCGTATTATCCCGTAAGAAATCATCAATGAGGTGATCTAACGGGACTTGTATCCGAGACAAACCCAACGGATGAGTCTCGGTTTCGCATCCTATTTGGTCAAAAGATACTTCAGAGCAGCATGGTCCGAATAGACTATGACCTTTGCCCCAACTTGGTAGGACCGGAATTTGTCTATAACAAACACAACTGATAAGAGTCCTTTTTCGTGGTTGTGTAGTTGAGCTGGGGCCAGTGAGTGTTATCCTAGCGTATGAGATAACATAAAGCTTCTTGTCCTTGGTTTGGCCCACAACAGCTCCTACGGCATAATCGCTCACATCACACATGATTTCTAGTGGGATGCTACAGGCGGGAGGCTGGATCATGGGAGTGAAATTGAGTGCTTTCTTGAGGGTGTGATAGGAAGCATAGCACTCTTTATCAAATATGAGAGGGGTTTCCTTGGCTAGGAGATTAGTTAACGACCAGGCTATTAGAGAGAAATTTTTGATGAAACACCTATAAAGCCCAGCGTGGCCAAGGAGACTACGAATCCCCTTTATGTTGGTGGGAAGTGTAGGCATAAGGTCATGTTTAGGAGTAGGATAGGGGAAGATGATTGCTTCTGACTTTGAATCAAGTCTTTCCTCGGTCAAAGATGAATCTTCGTGACACTTTCCTTGCGACCCCAAGATAAGATGAGATAGGGATATGATGTGTATGACGATTACTAGTAATCCCTTCTAAATCTGAGATAGAGTGATCTTTCTCCAGTATAGTGAGAATATGTTGAGTTTCAACATCAGAGGGCATGTCACTAATGGTCACTGGAGTTTGTTTGTCCCTAAAGAGGAAGGCATCCTTCTGTCCAGAGGGAAGAGGCTTAGGCTCGATTGGAGGATGAATTTCTTCTACCTCCATAAAAAATTGGGCATCTTCTTCTAGGATAGGTTGCTCTAAGTCTGCCAGAGTTGTTGACATGACTTCCTCTATAGGGTCAGGATCGGGGTCCATCACTATTTGTGGGTTCAAGGAATAGGAATAAGAGACTCGGACATGTTCTTCTTCGATCCTAAGTTCTACTAGCTGGTTTGTTGGTGAATTTTTCCAGGATTTTCATGATTGGCCTACCAATAAAGATGGAATGTGTGGAATCATTGGGCAGGTCAAAGATATGGAATTCCAGGAAAAGTTTAGGGTCAGTAATCTTAACAGGTGTGACCCGCAAGATCCCTAAACAATCGAGGATCCTTCCCGATGTGAATCTTAGACGTTTTTGAGATAATGACCATGGTTCATCGGGGAGTTGAGCTCGCACCAAAGAGCTAGAGATTATGTTGATTCTGAGGCTCAGGTCATACCCGATTTCCTTGTCTATGCCCATAACTTCACAAAAGATTGTTCGGATTCTCTTGGGCATCTTAACGACCTCGATTGAGGCTTCAGCCTCGTCTAGCCATTTCCGACTCATGATGGTAGAGAGACGTCCTAAGTACTCTCTCTGATATTCTAGTGCTTCCTTGTCGGCTAGTGGATCCTTTTGCACTCCCTACGTTATCGAATAGATCATCGTCAAAATCGTAGGGAGCGGTGTAGAGTGGATGATAGTAGTCCTGGCTAGAATATAGTGGTGGTTCGAAATGAGCATCGGGTTTTGATGGAACGGAAGAGCTGATAGATTTGGATTGTAAATGTATAGGCTCTTTAGGTTGAGGTTGTTTCTCTTCTTCATCGGGGTGTTCGTCATAGACTCTTGTGTAGGGAGTGTCATCCAGGATACGATCCAGGATTATCCTCGCTTCACTGGGAACCAAATGAGAAAATGACCCTCCTAAAGTTGAGTTCAAGACAGTGGTGGCTATGGGGCAGATGCCAAGGCTGAAATGTTGTAGAATGATAGGTTGTGATAAGCCTAGATCGGGTCCAGATGCCACAATTTCATTGAAATGAGCCCAGGCAGCTCCTAACGACTCTCCCTCTAATTGCTTAAAGGTAAGGATTTTGATTCAGAGGCTGGCTACCTTGAAAACTGCGAAGAAATTTAGGCAAAATTTTTCTCTAAGGATTTCCCAACTCCCTTCCATATTTTCAACAAATAGAGAGTACCATTTCTTTGCTCCTCCGGTTAATGAAAACGGGAATAACTTCCATTTGAGCGTCTCTTGTGTCATGCCCAATATGGTGAGGCAAGAACAGAGTTGCTCAAACTCTCGTAAATGCACATAGGGACTCTCAGCATTCGTTCCTGAGAATGTTTGCTCTTAAACCATGGCTATGAAGCCGGGACGCAGCTCATAGCCGGGTGTGTGGATGTGATGTGATGATGATGGAGGCTCCAAACAATCGCCCTTTGGAGCCGAATGTTGACATAAGGTAAGACTGGAATCCATGTGGTGGATGGTGGATAATGGGGATACACAGACAACTTGGGAATCAGAACAGCTACCGTTCCCCGGCAATGGCGCCAGAAAGCTTGTTGGCACTCCTTACGGCTTACAGATAATTCCGCAAGCGAACGGATACCAATGTAGCTTTCACCCGGGAGTATTCCAAGGTATCGATTTCTGTGGGAAACGAGAAGTGAACTAATTCTAAACTAAGTTGTCCAAGGGTTATGGAATGGGATGGATGAAGTGGATGACAACAACAAAGAGGGAAGAGAAGCGATGAGAGGGTATAGAGGGTATGAGTTTGATAAAGGCACTCTAGTGATTAACTGAGCGGATCAGATGTTATAGATAGATACTTGCTTCGGGACAATAGAACCTATGACACGCAGAAAGGGATGAGAAGGGGTGTCACCAATCCTACACTCTGTGATCCTGTAGGCCGAGACGAACATGATGGACTACGTAGGCCGTATAGGGCTGTCACCACCTAACGGCTACCACCACTGTAGACTCGGGGGCAAACTAAGTTAACCTCAAGTATAGGCACCACGCCTACACTAGTCGGTTAATACTTATCTCCTATAGAAAGACAAGCACCCAAGTCAAGCAACCAATATACAATTATACCAATCAACTAAGCATTGAATGAAGAACCAGCACGTAAATAAAAGTAGAACTGACTGCTCAATTGATCAGGAGGAGATACAAGAGTTATCAGACACGACCCGAATGTTACTCGAAGCAGAGCCGCATCCGTAGAGGTACAGCTGGAAGAGGGGCTGACACTCTGGCTCCTCTCCGGACGCTCACCTCTCCTCTCTCCCTATCTTCTAAGTATGAAAGTGGCAGAGCTTCGCTAAGGAACTCCTCTCTTGTGTTGTGTGTTGAAACAGGTGCTAGGGGCTTCAATTTATAGTGGCCAAGGGCAGTTGGAGGTGGAGCAGCGGCCAAGGCACTGAGAGGCGGTGCCCGACTGGTTCGGCCGAATCTCACGGTTCACCCGAACCCAGGAATTCGCCCGAACTGCCACGTTGCACCGCCTTGGTGCCGAGGCGATGCAGCTCTGGGGGCGGTTCGGCCGAATGGAGGCCTTCGGCCGAATTGAGGCCTTCGACCGAACTGGGCTTGTGGCCCAGCAATGCTCCCCTGTGCAGCCTCTCCCTCCTAGACCTTTTGGGTTGCGTCATCTTGATGTACTTTGTGTTGTCTTGGCCCAGAGGTGACGTGGTGGTAGTCCACATGGCATGCTCGGTCATTGTCTGGTCGTTGCTGGCGTGGATGGCCTTCCGATCGTGCTTCGCGTCGTATACGGCTAAGGGGGTAACCGGCCGAATTGTGTCGTTCGGCCGAATCGGTTAGTTCCGACCCCAATAGCACGTATTTTTCATTAATCTATCTGCACAAGTGAAACACACCAAAACTCAAGGAACTTTATTAGAAGTAAACCTAAGTGCATGGAATGTTGCATAAAGCCTCTTTTATTCCCGAGTATTGGTGGTCGAAAACGAGCCGTAACGACCGCCAACAATACTTCAACCCCGCGGGCATGCAGGGTCTCTTGGCACTTTGGGAAGCTTTCTTGACATACTAGAGCCCTTGTTCTCCTTTCTCTCACTCACTTGCTTTGAGATTGCATTTCTTTGTGAGATTGAGAGCATCTATTGTACTCCATCAAGGATTTGATCATTGTGGCACTTGGGATTCATCAAGCGAGCAAGTTGATTTGTTACTCTTGGAGGTTGCTGCGTCCTAGACGGCTTGGAGCTCGTGATTCCATTGAGCACTTCAAGAAGATTGTGAAGTTGCCTTGGAAGATTGGTGTGAGAGGTTCTTGTGCTCACTTCGCCGGAGTCGTGAAGAGCAACTCTAGTGAAATCGAGATTTGGAGCGGTTCTTTGGTTCTAACCGGCTTAGAGATTAAGAGGAGTCTTGATAGAGAAGCGGTTGAACATTGAATCCATCTCAACGTGGATTAGGGGTGACCGGCAAGTCATTGACAACACGGGATAATTTCTTGTCTCTTGTTTGTGAGTTCTCCATTGTTGGTTACTTTGAGCATTTTAATTTGAGCAAGTTATCTACCTAGAACTTGAATTGTATCTTGTCATCCTAGGTTGCAAACCCCTCAACATAGGCTTAGAATAGCTAGATATTTAATTTCCCTTGTGATTCTAATTAAATTTCTCTAGTGTTGTGATTGAAGTTTAAACCGCCTATTCACTCCCTCTAGTCCGTAATCCTAGATCCTACACCCTCGCTCGCACAACTGCCCCGCTCCCTCCCCTGACCTCCCGATGCGCGCCGCGTGGAAAGCGGCGCGGATGACAAAAATCGACGGCCATCATCGCCCGCTCCCCCGGCCCCTAGCTCTGACCGCCGCGCTATGAAAGCCGCAGTCGCTGCTTCCCCTAACCCCAGCCGCCTCGACCCTTTGGGGATTCCTCCAATCCACCGTCGCCGCCGGCCTAAGATAGGGGGAGGGGGAGGAGTGAGTAGGAGGAATAGGAAGAGAAGAGGAGGAGCAGCAAGCCTGTGGCCGCACGGGGCGGAGAAGATGAAGGGGAGGGCTGCCGCCACATGTGAGCCCCTTCGCCGCCATGGTGACACCCGCGGAGGAGCTGCCGTCAATGCGCAAGGAGGAGGAGATGCCGCTGTCCCCGAGCACCGCGAGCCTGCATCCACGCCGTTCCACGAGTCTTCACCATGCCGGCCACGACTCCACCGCCGACCCACGGTGAGTTGCCGCCGCAGTTGCCCTTCCTTTCCCTCTGTGTGAGTGCCTGGCCACCATAGCCTCTATGAAGCCCAGCCTTCGAACTGTGGCATACAGGTTCCCGTTGCCGCGAACCTATACCCCGCAGCCTTGCCATCGCCACAATCCCAATGTCCCAGGCTGCCGTGGCGGCGCCGCGCACTGTGGTAACCTGGCCCGCGCGTGCATGTTCACGAGTGTGCCAAACCCGAGCCAAGGCTGAACCTTGCGGCCCTGATGCCTCGCTCATCGGAGTGCCTAGCCCGTCGGAGCAATCCCTTCTGCCGCCGTTGCTGGCCCTCGCCTCGCCTACGCAAACCGTGAGCCCCGTCGTCGCTGGCCCTTTTCCCCTCGCTGCCCAAACCTCACCGGAGTCCCGTCGGAACGCCGTCAAGCGCCGAAGCGTGGTCATCGCTGGCCAAACCAACATGACAAACCCTCACCACAGAAGATCCCAAGTCGGCCACAGGACGATCCCGTGCCCGGCTCACATGACACCATAACACCCGCACCAGGCCACGGCCTAGACACTAATGGGCCGGTCCAGGAGAATCGGCCCGAGACCAGCCCAGCGAGCCCCTGCCCTTTTCTTTTTCCCAATCGAGCTGATAGAGGGGTCCAACCTATCGTAGGCTAGCCGAGGCTGACCAGTGGGCCCAGTTGACTACTTACCCCTATTGACCGCGGACCGCTGACTACCGACCATTGACCCGCTAACTTTCCCGGTCTACTCAATCCCGACCACTCTTGAAAATTTCGTATGTGAATTACAATACTATTTTCTACCTCAACAAATTAATTTCAAGCTAAATGATTTGATTTTGGAAAATAATCTAATTAACTTGTAGCAACTTTTTGTGGGCATCATTTGAATTATGGCGCTATTTCCCGCTTCTTGAATTAATTGCTTGCTAATTAATTCGTTAATGGAAAAACTAGTCTAATTCATTTGTATTGAGTTTACGAACTAAATTGCTATCAATTTATTTAGTTGGCTAATATTAATTTGGCCCAAAACTTGAGTCCCATCACATCTACTAAACTAACCCTAGCCGTAACTAGTCTCTATAAATATCCACCCTCTCTTTCCTCTCATTTTCTCTCCATCGCCGCCAACCCTTCTCTTTCCTCTGTTCTTTCTTGCACCCGAAGGAAACCAAGCAGCAGCCCCTCTGATTCTGTTTCCACCCGGTGGACAAACTACAACATTCCCTCACGTCTACCCCCATAACATGGAGGGAAGGAGCTAATCCCGTGAGCTGCTATTTTGGTCGCCCCCAGCGTGTTCGACGAAATGCGCAAACGTCGACAACGAGCCTCTAGGTGAGCCAACAGCCCAGCCTTGCCTCCCTTATGTGCCGGCCATCATGCTGAGGGCCCTCGCCGAGTCTCCATCACTGCATTGCTGCAGCCTCGCCGTCGCTTGTGTGCCGACCTTCGTGCCGTGCTCCTCTTTTCTACAGGTGCCACTTCCGTCGATGACTGCTACCGTGCGCACGAGCTGCGGCCTCGGGATGCCGAGTGCCCACACGCCATCGCCGGCAACACCGCGGCCACGGGACATCAGGAATGCCGCGACCATTCCGCCATGAATGCCGCGACCCTGGGCAGCCTGGTGCCCGCGTGCTCTCCCGTGCCCGCATCGCGTCGTGGAGACCCAGCTCCGCCTTGCCTCGCTGCCCGTAGATGATCCTCGCTCGAGTAGACTATTCGAACTGGGACATTAACTTGACTTAACATCTAGAGCCCACTGACAAGCGGGAACCACATGCTGACATGTGGAGCCCGACTGACTGCTGACCTCAACCACCGTAGTTTGATGTCACACCCGGATTTTCACAAAAACCCAAATGCAGCCATATGTGTGCCCAGGAAGTCATAGTACACATATAGCGAACAAATATGATAAACAGAGAACATATGCTTGAATAAATTCTTCATTAAATAAAGTTTTACATCAGAGTGCATCATAAATAAACTAACCAAATACAACAGAAGACTAATAAACTCTCAAACTAATGGAGCCGCAATCCACAGGGACTCTGACTGGGAGATCACAACTCAGTAGTACGGTAAATCTTCGGGAAACTCAGCATCAGTCTCATGCGCACCCCAATCTGTTTACCCATCCAGGATTTTGTTGAATAAAATGACAAGTGTAAGTAAACAATTAATTAGCAAGTATAGCACGGGTATGAAGTCTCAAAATAGGCTAGACACGACTTAACTACATTAGCATTTTTAGTTGGTTCATTTTAACATTAACCAAATTACTACAAGTGAATGAAACCCAGTTGCAACCCAATTCATAAGGTATAAGTGACCTTAATCATAAATAAACATCATCTTCTAATCAAAAAGGATCTAGGCCGCTCGTGACGCTAAGCAAGGCTATCATGATAGATTTTACACTCTGCAGAGCTTTCGCCCTTTACCCAACCACGCGGAGGTGGATCAGACCTCACAAATCACACTACTGAGGTGTGACCGCAAAGGGACGCTACGAGGTTTTTCACAAGACACCCTAACAAGACAGTGACCGATTATGGTACAGCACAGGCAGCAAGGCCCAGGCACCGAGATTGACGTACGCCTACGGAGTCACACCATAGGGGGGTCAATGGCGTCCAGAGCGCGGGCATCACACCCAACAATGCGCAACGTGTGGATTTCCCTGTCCAGGGACTCCCAGCATGAGACTGTGCCTCATGGGGGCATAGCAGACAGATCACCCATCCTCGGTGGATCAAGACATACTCTCACCCATGTTTCCCATAACGCCGTCGGCCACTCCGGTAATCACTGGCAAGCTAGAGACTTACAAGTTAGTTGACCAAGACCAGAGCCATAATAGTTCTAGCGGTGGCGACAGGCTCCTGGGTTGCCGCTTTAAGAACCGGACCTTACGAAGAGACACTAGAGCAAAGCACACAGCACATGCCCCAGCTCCCTAAACCATGTTGATAAAAAGCAAGTTTTATCATTAATGTTGAAATGAACCATTAAGTCAAAATTAACAATTAAATAAAGGTGACAGTAGCTGCGCATAGCAAAGATTCTTTCCATGTGCAAAAACCCAAGGTAAACAAGGATAGGATAAACAAGACTAGGTACAACCTTAATGGTACATCAAATTAGACACATGCAAGTATGAAATAATTTATTACAAGTGGGTAGGTAGCAAG
The DNA here is from genome assembly GCA_033239725.1 of Echinochloa phyllopogon. NCBI lineage: Eukaryota > Viridiplantae > Streptophyta > Magnoliopsida > Poales > Poaceae > Echinochloa > Echinochloa phyllopogon. Next base: position 7,062,190 of record BTCW01000016.1, on the reverse strand, counting down.
GATTATCCGTGCTATAACTTGCCTTCCCCAAAAGGCTGCTTCTGCTGCGAGTCCTGCTCTGGAAAGTCCTCCATGTACTCGAAGTCCAAAGCGAAAGGCTCACCGACTGGAAACAAATCACCACGCAAACATGCACGCAAACCAATACATGCAAACAAATAGTAATCTATTAGAATAGTACACCAAACAGTGGAAACAGTAAAAATAAAGGTGCTACAAATATTCTACGCTTCACTACGAACACATGAGCATGAAAATCACACTAATCGGAGCTAAAATAAAAAAGATATGGCAAAACTAAGTTCTAGGGACCTGCTGGCCAGTTTTAAAAGTTTCCAGGGGCTTATGTGAAGAAAACCAGGGACCTATGCGTATTTATGTGTTAAAACCCGAGGGCTAACGCGCAAAAATGACTAAACGGGACCGCACGTTATATTTCTAAAAAGGGCAGGGGGCTTTCTGAGAAAATTTGGGCCTAAATGCAATTGCTTTCAACAGAGGGTGGACTGCGGGTTGATATTTAAAAACTTGCGGGGGCTTTTCGGCAAAAATGCCACGGCTGACCGTTATTCTCGGGTTTGACCCGGGGCGCGACGCGACAGGGACCGATGGATCGGGACCGGATGGCTGGGGAGGTTTGGGAGGCGTTGGTTGCCGGCGGGAGTTAAACGCGGCGGCGCCGACGGTTCCCGCGGCGGTGGCTCACCGTTGCTTACACGATTTCGGGCTACGGACCACTAAACACGACGCGGCTTGGACGGGGAGCAAGCTGGGGATGCGGGGAACTCGGCCAGGGGGTCCTCGACGAGGATCTTGTGACGGGGGTGGCCAACGACGATGGCCGGCGGTCGGTCTCTGTCGGCGAGTGGCGGTGCATGGGCTCGGGGCACAAGAGCAGGCGGGGAAGGTGCAAGAAAGCTTCCAATTCCCCCAGGGGAAAGCCAAATTTGAAAGAAAATTTGCTCTAGGCCTTATAGGAAGATGTTTTTGAAACTGGAGATCTGAGCTGAATACATAGTATGTCCAGCAAGGAATCTGATGCAAGGAAAGATATTGGGAGGACTCCAAGCGACATATGGGAGGAGCTTGTGCGACAGAAGATGACACCTGAAGCCAAAGCCTTGAGTCAACAAAACTCCGCGAAGGCATTGGAAAATGCTAAGAACCCTCATCACTTGGGCGCCTGTGCGTATGCAAACAAGATCCCTAAATAGAGGGAAGAGGAGGAAGAAATGAAGTGTGCTGGTTTACCAGAAATACTCGCATGCATGGATGAGCATAGCAGGAATTGGGCCCTAGCTTGATGCCCTATTAGAACCCTGAAGGGGTTACATAAGAATCCCAACGACCACTGAGATTTTGTGAAGGCTTATGAAAATTGCATAGGATCAAAGGCTGGGTAAGTTCAAGCCTGATAGGTGAAGGATTGAAATGGCGACCAGAGAGGGGGGAGTGAATGGGAGCCGATAAATTTTCTTCTTGAAAGTTGGCCTATGTCCCAAAGTCACTATCCAATGATTCCTCACAAGCTTGTCAAGGTAGCGTAGTCACAGCGGATCTACCAACCCTAGTAACAAGCTAGGACGAGATACAAAGCAGAAGCACAACACAAGAAGCAAAGACAAACAGCTGTCTGCAAGGGCCAGGATGGACTGTCCGCATAGAGGTCTCGGATTGTCCATGAACCCAGCAGACTGTCCGACAATGCTGGACGGACAGTCTGTAAAACCCAATCAAATCTCCAGAAACTGCTAGACCTATACGGACTGTCCGACCCACTATCACTGACTGCCCGTCAGTGTCGCGGACTGTCCGAGGTGGTCACGCACACCGTCCGTGGAAAAACTTAGCCAAATCAAGAAACTTTCAGACGAACAACCAAGACTCAGACCGTCCGCCAATCACATGCAGACTGTCCGTGAACCCCACACGGGCTATCCGAGAATCCCGACGGAAGAACAACTACATTAACCCGCGAGTCAACCCTTTCAAATCCATCACCGGATCTTCCAAACGACTAGAGCTCTTGAAACGAAACTTGGGGAAGATGAGAAGCACCCCAAGGAGATGCTATGCCCCAAAAATCTCGGCCTCTAACTCGCTACAACATGAGGAATCGCAGATCACATGTAATAACACAACCACCTTGAGTTCATCCCAAAATCATCAATTCCAGACCAAATCCCGGCGTTTGAGGGGTCAAGATCATCCACAAAGAGGCATAAGGCACTCATCTATTATCCCGACAAAGAAGTCCGAGAGCAAATGGCCTAGAAATGAAGAATCGAGCCAAGCACGAAAATAGCACAAAATGAACTCGGGAAAGAAGAGAAGGAAATCATCCCAAAGTCAAATCTTCCATACAAATAGAGGTCAGATTCTATTCAACGGAGGCTAACCTCCACCCTTCATCCACCCACTAAAGATACTAGATCTGCGCTTGGCCAGCCTACCAGAAGAGAGAGCAAACGAACTAGGGTTCCGCATAGATAACTTGCCATCCCCTCCACCTCCTATTTATATTGAGTCTCCTCGTAGGGGCAAATGACCATACTACCCCTACACCCTAAAACTAAGACACACACCCCTCGGGGGCAATGTAGGAAAGCGAAGATATTTCCTCTGGCTGGGCACGCCATCCATCCGGCCTTGCATCCCTCCGACGCAAGATCCAGGATCCCACTGCGAATCCACCGTTGCGAAGCTTCCCGAACGCGCCCGGATCACCATCTCCGTCACGTTGGGCCCTCGGCCTCGGTTTTGAGGCCCAAACCGAGAAGCCATCATACGATGGTTTTATGGCCCAACCACCAAACCCCGCGTACAAGCTTCGGTTGTTAGCCGCTACCTTGCACCGGCTCCAAGTCCACGACCTTGTCTTGCTCTTCTTGCACTATGTTGATGTTGACGTAAAATCCGCACCTCACGCCAAGCACACAGCAAGCCGAATTAGCTGGCTTCACACGTGGCCCGAGCGTTTGAATCCGAGAGCGTGCCAGTCAATTTTCCTGAAAACTGACAAAGGGAGAAAAGATGTTTAGATAACACCTGGAACGTACCGGGTGATACCAGTCAGTTCCATATTTGTGGCTACGGAGCCAGCTTCGAACGACATATAGCTACAGAGAAGCTATCTGTCGGCAGTAAAAGCATCATTCGGCAATCGGCAAAGCACGCAGGAAGCGCACTGCCGAATGCGTGACGTAAGCATGACGAAAGATCGGCAATTGACTGAATAGACATTGTAACGCATACTCATAACCGATTAACGAGGAACAGAGCATGATAGATAAATAAAAGGGCGAAAACATGACCATAATTTCATAATAAACAAGAATGCATAGATCAAAAGCACTAGTCTACCGCATGTCTAGGTACTTTTCGACCCGTCGAGCATGAAACAAGCAAGTTAATCCACCGCATGATACGACTTGCTTAGAATCACACCACCAACCAAGAATAGATCAATCCACCGCATGATACGACTCTAATCATGGAAGGCTAAAAGCATTCTTTATTTAAAACAAAACCGTGAACACGTTTCGCTCGTGACGATACTGCCGAATACAACTATATAGCCGAATCGGGTTCCATGAAGAAGGAACATGCTTCGTTAGTGATGATAGATCTATCAGATCGAATCGAATTCTAATCCACCGGATGATTAGCTCTGAGACGACCCAAAAACCTGCATCTACCGCATGATACCCGGTTCTGTCAAGATCTACACAAGACCAACGAGCTTGAACCCACAACACGTGGCAATCTAGATCAACTTCGAATTCGGCTATGGAAACGCAGTGCATTGTAAGCTGGAACCGAATCTAATCAATCTAGACTGGGCAAAAGAGTGTTGTAATGAATTAAACATAAAGGTAAAATCCAGAGCAACACATGGTAACTTAATGAATCTATCAGATCTTGCCAAAATCCAATAGAGCCGATAACTTGTTCCACACTAAAACTTAGCCCACCGCATGGCTCATGATCTAACAATGGAACCTTCCCGAACCAAGGCCTAAATCCACCGCATGATACTAGGCATGGTGCAGGGTTGCCGGTACTTACGGAGGTCGACGGATCGATGATTCCTCTCGAAGAACTCGACGACTCGACTAAAGGACTCGAAGTTGGCACGGGGCCGGTTTGTTGTATGATTGATTGATTGTCTCCCTTTTTACAATTACCATGGGTTTATATTTATACCCGGGTTTCGACACGACTCCTAATCGATTACGATTACATTATTTATTTCCTAAAAAGATAAATGCCGGGGCACCGTATCCACCTTGCATTCCAAGTTAAACCAGCCTTTTCCTTATACCTGATCCACGTCATTACGCGTTCCCGGATGCCTTTTGCGAAACAGTTCTCTTGCCGAATGACGATGCGTTCCCGACTGCAGAACGTCTTTACCGAATGCTCTGGGGAAAAACTCCTTTGCCGAATGATATCTCCTCAACGAATCCGGCCCACATGTCAGCCTCTTCCTGGTGCCAATTTTTGGTGTCAACACATGCCCCTTCAATTTCGGGATAAAAGATAATTTTATCTCGGAATTGACCAGAAGCACTCAACATCCCCAAGTTAGTTCTGCTCGGCACCCGCTTCTCCTTTTGAATCTTTAGAGCTCTCATCCGGATCCGAACCCTAGGTCATCGACTTCCAAGATTCAATCTTCAAATGGCGAACCAAGATTTTGCCCTCCAGGTAAGCTTCAATCCCCTCAAGCACATTCGGTAATCTTCTTTCGATTTGCATCTTAAATTTCTTCTCATCCCTTTCTATTCTTGATAGGCCCTAGCTGCCGAAATCCTCATCCCCGTTGAGGAAAAAGCTCCATCCTACTTCCTCGGCCCTGTAGGGGATTCAGATCCTTCCGAAATCATCGCGGCCGAATCTCAGAGGATTCCTTTCAAGATTTCATTGACAAAACCTCATGAGTGGCAAGACGCCTTCAAGAACTGGCCTTTGCCCCCAATTGCCGGCTGGAGAAATTGGTACAAAAGGATATCCGATGATAAAAGCCCCCAAACACAGAACTGGGACCATTTGCGTATTTCTCATTGCCTGGAGCTGTCATTGGCCGAAACACCAAAGAATGAGAACCTTCTGATTGCAGCTTGCCATTTTTGGTCCAGTGGTGCAAATGCTTTTCTCTTCGGTCATGGCCCAATGTCTCCCACTTTGGCCGATGTCTACATGATGACCGGCCTGAATGTTACAGGAACTGTATATCCATATGACCACAAAGGTTCCTCCAAGCAGACAGGAGTAAAAACAGGGGTTGGATACAAGAGATACATCCAGAACTACATGTCTGATGGCCCTTTGACCGATGTCGAATATAGAGCTTTCCTGAACATGTGGTTATGCAGATCAGTCTTCTGTGGCAAAGCCAATGAGCCAACCCTGAATCATATCGTGATGGCTGAAGAACTAGCTGCCGGAAAACTCATCCCACTTGGGAAATACCTCCTGGGAAGTGTCTACCATATGCTCAATCAAACCACCCACTTGATGCATACCAACAAGAAAACCCCTTGTGTCAATGGTCCTTGGTGGTTTGTCCAAATGTGGCTGCAGTTGTACATGCATCAAATCGTCGCTATTGATCTCAACAGCCGAGACTTTCCTTCAATTAATTACAAAGAAGGAGAAATTCGGAGAACCAAAGGTTGTCAAACCTATGGAGAAGCTGCCTCCACTGTATCTATCAACAAGAACATCGGTGAACTGTTTGAGCTCTTCTTCAGAGGCTTTGCTCACCCTCTTTGGTTCCCATATTTGGACAATGACAACCTCACTCTCCCTTGCGAATTCAGCTTTGAAACTGGATGCACTGATGTACAATCTATAGCGATCTTCAATGCCTTCATCCAGCCCTGCATCCTGCCAGCCGAATTCTGTGGAGGAAGGCTGGTTCAAAGTACTTATGAATACTATCAGCCAAACATGATGGCTAGACAGTTGGGATGTGGCCAAGTGCCCCCTAGGCTATTTCTTCACGAATTTCTCAAGCCTAGGGAGATTGTCAAGGATTCCGCAGAGACAAGAAGGATTTTCACTTATAAATGCTGTGGAACTATCTATGCACCTGAGCCTTTTGTGCCAATAATATCTGCCCATCCTTCTTTCACTCTTTGGTGGCAAGAACTCTATGATCATATTTTCAACATACCAATCCATCCCTTCTGTCTCGAGTTAATGCCTGATTATCAGCCAACTTCAGAGGTAATATGCTTATCCCTCATTTGTCTCAATAATATTAACCCCAATTGATTCTGATTCTGTCATCTTGCAGGATATAACACCTGCCCCTCTTGCCAGGGCAATCTTGTACAAAGCTGCAGGTCCAATATCTACTTTGGGGCACAAATCTCCTACCTTGGCTCAACTGATGGCTAGACAGGCTTCTCTAGATCCAACACTTACCAGACCATCAGTTGTCAAAAGAAAAACCCTCCTTTTAGCTGCTCCCTCAGTTGTAAAGAAGAAAAGAACAAGCAGCAAAATCAAGGTCAGAGCCTTCTCTTTGACTATAACGCCTTTGGTATTTTGCTCAGCTTTATCTCTTCTTGATTTCAGGCCAGAGAACAGCAGCTAGCAATCAGTACAGATCTTGCCGATGCTTCATTGACTGGTAAAATTCTACCACTCTATCCTTCTAACTTCTTTTTCATCGGCACTCATTCTTTGTTAACTGTAGAACAATCCTCAATGGATCCAATCTTGGAGAGCTCTTCTTCTCATCACGATCCATCTTTAGCTTTGCAACTTCTTCCTCAATCAGAAGCATTATCTTCACCAAGAAATCTTCCGGCTTCTCCTCAGCAAGATACACAGATTCTTTCCATTGAGCCTGAGAGGCTTCCTTCCGCCATTCAAGAAGTCAGGAACGAGGTAAACATAATCATTCACTTTTTCCACTCTTTTACTCAGCAGATTATTACTAATTCGGCAAGACCTTCTTTCAGGAGAAACTCATTTCATCATCCAGCTACTCTTTCACTGTGGATGACTTGGTTGCCGAACAAGGGGAAGAAACATCTTCTGGCCAAACTCTGTCAGAAGAAAATCAAACAAAGCTGAAAGATATCCTTGCTTTGCTGCACAAGAGCATCCAAGATCAAGTCAAAGATGCTGATCTCTTAAGGATGTACTGGAATCCATTGACCAAGAACTCCCTGATGATATCAAATCTTCTTTGGAACCAGTTTCTCATTTGGATCAACAATATGCTGCAGTAAAGCAGGCTCTGAAAAACCAATCTTCTTAACCAGCTCTAGAACAGAGGAGATCCACAGCCAAACAATCTGTGAAAGACCTGCATACTCAAGTTCAGAACAGCAAAGAATTACTGACCAAATTGGAATCTGAACTTGAAGAGAAGAAGGTCAGAAAAGCTGCACTTGAAGCCGAATTGAGAGATCTATCGGCCGAAATTGAAGCTGATGAGAAGAAGATAGCTGAGCTTCCCAAATTAACAGAAAAGATGCGAAGGGAAGCTTCAGCAGCTCTGAATGAAGAAAAACAACTCAAGGCAAAGCTTGCTGCTCTAGCTAGAACCCAAGAAGCTGACAAAAACTTATTAGAGAGCATTAGCAACATGATATCAGATGCTAAAAATGTAATCTCAAAGTACTTGGGTTTGTAATTGTAACAAACAGTCGATAGCCGAATGTTTTATCAATCTTGCAATTTTGTCATTTCTTAACTGTCTTTCTCCATTGTGGATAACTCATTCGGCAAAGCTGGCTATAACAGTGTCAGACCCGAAAAACGCTTCAAACACGACATAGCCGAATCTCACTCAGTCAAAACCGAATATGACTCGGCAAGAATCCCAAACGACATGGAAACCGATCGGTTGGAAAATCCTTTCCACCTTCCGAGCTTCTTGGGATATGCACCACAATCCTCGGCCACGATTTCTTCGTTAGTTCCATAAATAAGAACCTTGAACACTCCTAATCTTCCACCAAATCTTTCAACTCGAGCCCTCTGCTAGCCTGAGTCTCTTCCTCTTCCAGCACAGTAACCTCCAAGAAACCCTGATGTCCAACAACAGAAGACGCCCGGCCGTCGACGAAGCCGAAGGGAGTCGTGCCGGCGCTCGTCGGAGGTGATGACTGTTTGCCTCTCCTTATCCTTTCCTCCAGATTTTGCCTTATTCTCAACTTTCTTTGTATTTTCAGGCTCATCCAATGGAACCCCGCTACCGCCTTGGCTGCGGCTCCGGCTGCAGCGGGTGACTCTTCGGAGTCATCTAGCCGATCCCCGAGGCCCAACTGGGATCTGCCCTACTCAGATAGCGATGCCCACCGATTCAAACAGGAACGTGACGACACTCGGCATGAACTGGAGGTCATCTCCAAACAAGCCAGGATCGCAGATTTAGAGTGGCAACACCAACGCAAGCAGCTGCTCGAGACCATCGACGGTAATTTCTGCGGTTTGCTTAACTTTAATCTGATCTTGGACTAAACCGCCGTTGCTTCGTAATCCTACAGCTCACGACGCCGAACTCGATCAGCTGAAGACATTGGTTGAGTCTTTGGCAAACAAGGTGAATGCTCCTGGGGACACGCCAGAAGCTCGCCTCGGCGCAGTAGCAGGCCGCATCGATGAGGTGGCCTCACACGGCATCCGTCTGGGAACTGCCGCAGGCCTAGTCGCCATGTCGACGCACACCGGCGCTGACTATTCCAGGCTACCGCCCGGCTTTGCCAATGGCAATCCGAAGGAGATCGACGACATTGAGGCCTCCATAGATCGCCTTGATGCTCATGGCGTCGCCATTGCCGATTCCATCCATCCCCAATCTGTTCTGAATAGGTTGTTCCATTAGTTTGTACTAGGGATCATGGAATTTCGGCAATAACACTTATCTTTTGCAATCCTTATGTGATGACTCTGTCAAACTTATTTTTTGTAATACATTTGCACTAAGGGCAATACGCTCTGGTATTGGCCATTTCTTCTTCTGTCAAAATTTTTTGTTCTGAAGACGGCTCCTTCCCGAATACCGGCTGTTTCAATCGTTCTAACATTAAATATTTCAATCAGCGATCAATCTCAATACTAGGATAATATTTCTTCAAGTATCTCCCATTGATAGCAGCAGTAAACTCCTCTCCTAGTAAAGTTTTCAGGATATATGCATTTCCAGGCACGCATCTGGCCACTCTGAAAGGACCTTCCCAGTTTGGAGACCACTTACCGAATGCACTGTATTTAGTTCCAATCGGCAATATTGCTTTCCAAACCAAATCTCCTTCTGCAAATTGCTTGACTTTCACCTTCTTGTTGTAATATTTAGCAACTCGCATTTTATTTTTCTCAATATTTTCCAAGGCCCTGAGACGAATCATATGCAAATCTTCTAATTCGTCCATCATTAAATCATTATAATCTTTAGAACTTAAATCTTTTTGCAACTTAATTCTCCTTGAGTCTGACTGCATCTCCCATGGCAAGATAGCATGATGTCCATATACCAATTCATAAGGAGACGTCTGTATAGCTCCATGTGGAGCCATTCGGTAAGCCCATAAAGCCTCATTGAGTACCGAATGCCACTTTCTTGGCTTCTGATCAATCTTCTTTTGTATAATTTTAATCATAATCTTGTTAGAAGCCTCCGCCTGACCATTAGCTTGGGCATAATAAGGAGAAGAATTCAACAATTTGATGCCCATACTTTCAGCAAAATTTTTGAACTCTGAAGATGTAAACTGAGTTCCTTGATCTGTGGTGATTGTTTGAGGAATTCCAAACCTGTAAATAATATGTTCTTTAACAAATTCAACCATATTCTCTGATGTCACCTTCTTTAATGGAATCGCCTCAACCCACTTAGTAAAATAATCGGTTGCTAAAAGCACAAACTTATGCCCCTTGCTAGATGGAGGATTTATTTGGCCAATCAAATCTATACCCCATCCTCTGAATGGCCATGGCTTGATAATAGGATTCAGGACCGATGCTGGAACTCTTTGAATGTTTCCAAATCTCTGGCAATCTTGGCATCCTTTGTAATATTCAAAGCAGTCTTCTAGCATTGTGGGCCAATAGTACCCAGTTCTCCTAATAACCCATTTCATTCGGTAAGCCGATTGATGTGCTCCACACAGCCCATCATGCACTTCACTTATCAGCCTTTTTGCTTCTTCTTGACTTAAGCAATGTAACAGCACCCCATCCAAGGATTTATAATATAGATTATCATCAAGAAGAACAAACTTTAAAGCTTTATACCTGAGCTTTCTAGAAACTTTTCGGGATGGATTCTCCAGATAATCAACAATTTCTTTTCTCCAATCATCTTCTGCTAGATTACTCCCGAAAGCATATACATCATTAGCAAAAACTTCTTGAAGCTCTTTATAACCCGAAGCACTTTGAGCTAATCTGTTCGCCTCTTCATTGTCTTTCCTAGGAATATGCCGTAGAATTACTGACTGAAACTCCTTTAAGATTTGCTTGCATTCCTCATAGTAATTCCTTAAGATATCGTTTCTGCATTCATATTCGCCATTCAGTTGCCTTATGACTAATTCTGAATCTCCAAAGATTTCAACTGCAATGGCCTTTGCTTCTCTCAAGTATTGAAGTCCTCTGAGCAACGCTTCATACTCGGCTTGATTATTAGTGACAGTAGGTTGAATAGGAATAGCAAATCCAAATACCTCTCCTTTTGGAGAAATTAACAAAATACCTACTCCACCACCTTTGTCACATGAAGATCCATCGAAGAATAATACCCAAGGAGTAATTTCAAGCAAATCAACTGATGAATCGCGATGTTCAGTAACGAAGTCAGCAATAATCTGTCCTTTAACAGCCTTTGCCGATTCAAACTTTAACTCAAATTTAGACAAAGCTAAAATCCATTTGCCAATCCTTCCGTTCAAAATTGGCATAGACAACATGTGCTTTATCACATCAAACTTTGAATACACAATGCATTCGGCATGTAGCAAGTAGTGCCGAAATTTTGTACAGGAGTAGTAAACACATAAACAAAGTTTCTCGGTAGCCGAATACCTCGTTTCGGGATCAAGCAATTTTCGGCTAAGGTATGCAACTACCCTTTCCTTTCCCTCAAATTCTTGTATGAGGGCCGATCCAATAGTTTGGGCATCGGCCGCCACGTACAACTTAAAAGGCTTGTTTAGCTGTGGAGGTACCAATACTGGTGGTTCTTTCATGTATTCCTTGATCTCATCGAAAGCCTTTTGTTGTTCGTCACCCCATACAAACTTCTGATCCTTCTTGATTTTTAGCAGTGAAGAGAAAGGCAACACCTTTTGTGATAAATTTGATATGAATCTTCTTACGAAATTAATCTTGCCAAGTAATGACTGTAATTCCTTAAGATTAGTTGGAGGAACAACTTCATCAATGGTTTTCATACTTTTCTCGCCAACTCCTATTCCTCCTTCATGCACCAAAAATCCCAGAAATTCTCCTGCCGAAACTCCAAAAGCACATTTATTCGGGTTCATCTTGAGCCCATGTTTCCTAGTGCACTCTAGAGTTTTCCTTATGTCGGCCAAATGTGCTTCATGATCCAATGACTTAATCACAATATCATCAATATATATCTCCACAATCTTGCCGATCAACTCATGAAAAATATAATTCATGGCTCTCTGATAAGTTGCACCAGCATTCTTTAAACCAAACGTCATGACAACCCATTCAAACAACCCTATATGTCCTGGACATCTAAAAGCTGTTTTCGCTATATCTTCCAATGCCATAAAAATTTGATTGTACCCTGCATTACCATCCATGAAACTAATCACTTTATATCCAGCAGCAGCATCAACTAATGAGTCAGCAATAGGCATTGGATACCCATCCATGGGCGTAGCTCTGTTCAGATCTCTGAAGTCTATGCAAACTCTCATCTTCCCATTTTTCTTGTACACAGGAACAATATTAGAGATCCATTCTGCATATCTGCATGGCCGAATAAAATTTGCTGCTATTAATCTTTCCACTTCTTTCTTTACATCGGCCAACACTTCGTCTTTGTAAATTTTCCGGGGTGGTTGCTTGTAAGGTTTATAACCAGGCTTGATTGGCAATCGATGCTCAACAATGGAACGATCTAAACCAGGCATCTCCGAATAATCCCAAGCAAAGCAATCTTTGTATTCTTTTAACAACTCAATCAACCTTTCTCTGAAAACTGAATCCAAGCTAGCACTGATGAGTATCGGCCTTGGTTTGTCACCATCTCCAATGTCTACTTCTTCTAATTTATCGGCCGACACAAATCCACGTCCTAACTTCCCGTCAGTCCCATCGATTGGATTATCCATTAAAAATTACTAAAAGAGCCGACTGCTTTGATCGGCTGTTGATCACTGCTGATCGGCTCAACAGGACCTCCTCCCCAGTCCTTACCTGAGAAGCAATCTATGCCTTGATATTCCAAAAAGGCTGGTTCCACATTAGCCACGCTAATTGAATCATCTGCTGGGACAATTTCCACTTCATCATCTATCCACTGAATAAGTTGCTGATGCATAGTAGATGGAATACAGCAATTCGCATGGATCCAATCCCTTCCAAGTAGCAAACTGTATGCCCCTTTGCCTTCAATAACAAAGAAGGTTGTTAGCAGAATCTTAGATCCAATCATCAGGTCTACATGTACACATCCTTTAGTGTCCGAAGGATTTCCAGCAAAATCATTCAAAACTATGCTTGTTGGCGTTAAATCTCCAGGGCTCATGCCAAGTTTCCTGAATGTATTGTAAGGCATCACATTAACAACAGCTCCACCATCAACAAACATCTTCATCAGTGGCTTTCCGTTGACATATCCTCTTAAGTACAGTGGCTTCATGTACCGATTCTGGACTGGCTTCTCGAAAATAGCTTGCTTATTCAATACCAATTGTGCCATTAACCCACATTGCTCGGCTTCATCCACTTCTGACAATATCTCTTCCTGTACAATTTGATTAGCTGGAGCCATGAATTCATTCGGCAAGAAACATACCATGCATGTAGGAGCCGAATGACCCGATTCGTCAGGTTTGTCTTTTGGACGCCATATCGATCTCATCCTGGTTCCTGCTCGCTTCAACTCTAGATTCCTCAGGCGCTGAACTCTTCTCTTCTGGCTCCTTCTTAAACCAGGTGGACACCACTGTCCTTTTTGCCAGACATACTCACGATCTTCTTCTTCATGATCAGCATGTCTTTTCCTTGGTTGATCATCATTCTTATATATTTTTAGACGCCGATCATCACTAGGATGTATCTTTCCAATTCTTTCGTGGACGGATCGGCGACTGGCAACATTTTGCCTATGTTCGACATATCCATTATTGCACTCAGGACAGTTATTCCATGTAGGTAGCTTTAAACCCTCGTTCCAACAGTGTCTGAAGAAGACATAACCCCAATGTGCACGTTCTTGTTCTCGTACATATGCCTCTTGTTCTTCCTCATATCTTCTTTCTTCGCACTTCCTCTTCTCCTCCTCGTACTCACGTCTCTGGTAGCGTTCTTTTTCTTGCTGACGCTGCCACTTATTGAGGAGAATGCGTGATGTGACTCTGGGTTTATAAGATTTCCCAAATTCAAATCGGCTATTCGGGAAGCAGAGCTTTTCCTGCCGAATCCGTTCGATCGTGATTTGCCGATTAGGATCGACTGAGCCATTCTGCTTCGCTTCCTTCGACGTCAGGACTCTCATCTTTCCCTTTTCTCCAGATTCGGCAACATTCACCATATTGATTGAGAACCCAATCATGTTCTGAGGAAACGGGTTATTGTCCAACTTCATCTTATTGTCGAATTTCAGATGCCCTTCTTGGATAGCTTTCTGAATCCTCACTCTAAAAACCCTGCATTCATTGATGGAATGAGAATTTTTATCATGGAATCCACAGTACCTTTTATCCTTCACTCCATCAGGCCGAAGCATAGAATGCCCCTCTGGTAGCTTGATTCGGCCTTCTTTTACAAGATAGTCAAACAATTTATCTGCCTTAGTTACATCAAAATCATAGGTGCCCTTATTCTGTTTAATCCACCTCTGATTCACCATGACTGGTTCTTTGCCCCACACTATCTCTGCTGCAGCTATCCCTTCACTATCTTCATATTCATCCTCTTGATCTGCTCTTTCAAGGAATTGGTTATAGATGTCAGCTACATCATTATGTTTAGCAAATCTGGCATCTTTCTTGAAACCATATGCCTGGTTACTCATTAAGGCCAATCTGTGTGACAACTGGCCCAGATCATCAAACTCCATCCCGAATAGCTTTTCTCGAATGGCAGGCAGCATGCCAGCTACAGCCATACCAGCTAGCTGGTCATCAGGTATGTTCAGAGAAAAGCACATACTCTTTGTTTCCCTAAATCTCCTGAGGAACTCCGTAGGTGTCTCATTATTTCTCTGCCTTAAGCTGGTCAAATCAACCAACTTTTTCTCGGTACTGCCAATGTAGTAATGAGCATGGAATTTCTGCTCCAGGTCTTTCCAAGTACAAATTGACTGAGCAGGCAAAGAAGCAAACCATGTAAAAGCTGGACCCGTCAGTGACAAAGGAAAGTATCTGATTCTGAAAGCCTCATCTGCCGAAGCTTCTCCAAGCTGCATCAGATATCGAGCTATATGTTCCACAGTGCTAGTATCATCTTGTCCTGAGAACTTGGTAAACTCTGTAGGCACCTTGACTCTATTCGGCAATGATACCCTTTGGTACCATTCTGGGAAAGGAGACGAGTACATGTACCCCTGATTTTTAGGCTTCAGACCGAATTGATTTTGCAATACATCGGTCATCTTTTGCACCATAAGGTCAATATTGGTATCTTGATTCCCTGGTCTCCCAGCAGGCATCCCTGTAATACCAACATACCCGGGATTCGGGAGAGCGTCGATAGCATTGTAATCCATGAACTCTGAATATCCGTTTCCATACATATCCCTTTGTAGCCTGTTATTCAGAGGGGATATCTTGTAAGCAGAAGTAGGTGGATTTCCCGTAGTGCCGAATGCCATATCACCATATGTACGAGGTTTCGGCAATGCATGCTGAAGCTCTTGCTGAATCGGCTGTCCATTCGTGTCTTTAGTTCCAGAAGCTTCAGTTTCTTCAATACCCTTACCATGGCGTTTTGGGACCGATGCTTGAACATTGAAATATGTTGGTCCACCAAGTTGTCCATGCGCTTGCTCAAAAGGTTTATCCACGTGTTGACCAAAGATGTTGACCAGTATGAGCCGAAAACTGTTCAGGAATGCAGCATTATGATTGGTCATTGTTTCTCCTAAAGCCTTGTACAACAAACTAGAGAACTTCTCCCTTTCTTCATCTTCAGTAAGATCAGATTGTCCCGGCAAAAGAACTCTTGGCAGATCTGACTTGAGAAACGGTGCACCACTCCTGTTCTTAGCAAAAGACAGCAAGCATTTTTTGATGAACTGATCCGCAGCAGTCTTCACCATTTGTTGATGTTCATCAGACAATTCTTCGAAGGTGACATCCAGAATGTCTTTTAATTCAGGCATCTTCGAAGCTTGTGGTCCCACCGGGCGTGCCAAAAAGTGTGTTGACGTAAAATCCGCACCTCACGCCAAGCACACAGCAAGCCGAATTAGCTGGCTTCACACGTGGCCCGAGCGTTTGAATCCGAGAGCGTGCCAGTCAATTTTCCTGAAAACTGACAAAGGGAGAAAAGATGTTTAGATAACACCTGGAACGTACCGGGTGATACCAGTCAGTTCCATATTTGTGGCTACGGAGCCAGCTTCGAACGACATATAGCTACAGAGAAGCTATCTGTCGGCAGTAAAAGCATCATTCGGCAATCGGCAAAGCACGCAGGAAGCGCACTGCCGAATGCGTGACGTAAGCATGACGAAAGATCGGCAATTGACTGAATAGACATTGTAACGCATACTCATAACCGATTAACGAGGAACAGAGCATGATAGATAAATAAAAGGGCGAAAACATGACCATAATTTCATAATAAACAAGAACACATAGATCAAAAGCACTAGTCTACCGCATGTCTAGGTACTTTTCGACCCGTCGAGCATGAAACAAGCAAGTTAATCCACCGCATGATACGACTTGCTTAGAATCACACCACCAACCAAGAATAGATCAATCCACCGCATGATACGACTCTAAACATGGAAGGCTAAAAGCATTCTTTATTTAAAACAAAACCGTGAACACGTTTCGCTCGTGACGATACTGCCGAATACAGCTATATAGCCGAATCGGGTTCCATGAAGAAGGAACATGCTTCGTTAGTGATGATAGATCTATCAGATCGAATCGAATTCTAATCCACCAGATGATTAGCTCTGAGACGACCCAAAAACCTGCATCTACCGCATGATACCCGGTTCTGTCAAGATCTACACAAGACCAACGAGCTTGAACCCGCAACACGTGGCAATCTAGATCGACTTCGAATTCGGCTATGGAAACGCAGTGCATTGTAAGCTGGAACCGAATCTAATCAATCTAGACTGGGCAAAAGAGTGTTGTAATGAATTAAACATAAAGGTAAAATCCAGAGCAACACATGGTAACTTAATGAATCTATCAGATCTTGCCAAAATCCAATAGAGCCGATAACTTGTTCCACGCTAAAACTTAGCCCACCGCATGGCTCATGATCTAACAATGGAACCTTCCCGAACCAAGGCCTAAATCCACCGCATGATACTAGGCATGGTGCAGGGTTGCCGGTACTTACGGAGGTCGACGGATCGATGATTCCTCTCGAAGAACTCGACGACTCGACTAAAGGACTCGAAGTTGGCACGGGGCCGGTTTGTTGTATGATTGATTGATTGTCTCCCTTTTTACAATTACCATGGGTTTATATTTATACCCGGGTTTCGACACGACTCCTAATCGATTACGATTACATTATTTATTTCCTAAAAAGATAAATGCCGGGGCACCGTATCCGCCTTGCATTCCAAGTTAAACCAGCCTTTTCCTTATACCTGATCCACGTCATTACGCGTTCCCGGATGCCTTTTGCGAAACAGTTCTCTTGCCGAATGACGATGCGTTCCCGACCGCAGAACGTCTTTACCGAATGCTCTGGGGAAAAACTCCTTTGCCGAATGATATCTCCTCAACGAATCCGGCCCACATGTCAGCCTCTTCCTGGTGCCAATTTTTGGTGTCAACAGTTGATGGCACTCAATCCCGTCTGGCCACCGGGTCCCTCAAACCAAGCCTACTTGTCTCTCCACTCCTCGGAGGCCACTCTGGCTAAGACCTTTCGCGCTTGTTTTTCACCTGCACCAACGCAAATCAAGTCGCATCTAACACCTGCAATACTAGGCCAAGAGTCAGTCCACACAACGTTGTCAATCGCTCATCACACTAAGAAGCGACCATCCATCTGTCCTCGGACACACCTGGTCCTCAATCTCCCCCTTGATGAGTGCATTGACAACACACCTCTCAATTTAGGATATGAAAAAGTAAAACAGAAAAGAAAAAGAACAATCCAAAAATGAAGTCACTCGAATGAGAAAGTCTTGGTCCCCTAAGACAAGGGCAACGAATCAACACAACGGAGACAACAAGTTCCAAATACCGACCCCTCAAGAAGAGGCAGAAAGGGCTCAACACCATCGGCAAAAAAGAACAAAACACAGATCAGGAATACAAGGTGCTCCCCTTGCACAAATGCATACTCCCCCTAAACAAGTGCATGCATACTCAAGTTCTCCACCTGAACTGAGTATCCCTTCTAATGCAACGCAATGCACAAACTTCTCAAGTCTTTACACATCTCCCCCTTATTGCCAATGCATGAATCAAGGCAAAAATGCAAACAATTCAAACTATAGCTTCTCAAATATACAGTGAGCACTATAGAATGCTACAAGTCAGCAAATGAGCAAGCAAGATAGTCCTAGGTGTTGTACAAGCATTGCCAACAAAATTTCATGATTGTATAAGCATTTGGCCAATTTGAGTTCAATTTGGGCAATTTTTTTTTACAAAAGTTCTCACCTCATGAGCAAGAATCCTAACCATGACCGATTCAACCCAAAATGAACTTGATCACGCAAAGATCATACAAGGTCACCAATTCTTAGCAAACGATCATTGTAAACACCCAAAAACTAACTCATGTCATGTCAAAGCCACCGAGCCATGTGTCTACTTCAAAATTAGAGACTTCTCTTTGGTAGACAACATGCAATGGTTTAGCACCCAAAATATTCAATATAGCACAAATGACATGATTAGCATATTTTTACAAGCATAGGCATTTCTCTTCCAGATTTTATACATGGTACATGAAATGCCTTTGCGGCAAAAATAAGCTTAGTTCATGGGCTAAACATTTGCACATGATAGAATGGTCTTTGACCCAATTTGCAAGACATAGATTTCCAAGCACAACCTAAGCATGAAAAAACATCTAGGCTAGAACAAGGCATGGAAACTTATCTACTCATGGGTGAGATCAAAATTTTTGTTTCCTTTCCAAAAATTAGGAAGCTCAACATATATATACAATAATGGCACCAAGAGCTTAGCTAATCACCACAAAGAACTATTAGCATATCCACAAGCTCAAATGTAGCAAGTTATAGTAATCACTCCATATAAGAGAAGCTCATCCTAAAATGCACCAAAATTAGGTATGTACATCAACAAGCCCTAGATATATCACAATGCAATCTATATGACAAATGCAAGACATATCATACAAGTGCAAATGCAAAAGGTACAAGATGTACATATGATATAAGAAAGCTATACATATGCTACGAAGAACCCAAAAAACCAACTCAAAGAGGACAACGCACTCCAAGCTCTCCTCGCAAGCGGGCAAAGGTTGCTTGGTCAAGTGGTTTAGTGAAAATATTGGCTAACTAGTTTTGGGTGGAGACATGGGATAGCTCTATATTTCCTTTCTCAACATGGTCCCTCAGAAAATGATACCTCACTTCTATGTGTTTGGTTTTGGAATGAAGCATGGGATTTTTGGCTACGCTTATGGCACTGGTGCTATCACATAGAAGTGGAACTCGGGAAAAGCTCAAGCCAAAGTCACTCATAGTGTATATGATCCATAGGAGCTGGGAACAAAAACGGCTGCAACATACTCAACTTCAGTGGTGGATTGTGCAACACTCGACTGCTTGCGAGAAGACCACGAAACCAAAGAAGACCCAAGAAACTGACACTGGCCCGAGGTGGACTTGCGGTCCAAATGACACCCAGTAAAATCAGCATCGGAAAATCCGTGAAGACTGAGTGTCGAGGAGGCAGAACACCAAAGACCCAAATCAGGAGTATATTTCAAGTACGTGAATATCCTCTTGATGGCCTACCGATGTGAAGTCCTCAGTGAAGTAGAAAACAAGCGCACAGACACACATTGAACTGTATGTCTGGCCTCGTTGCCGTCAAGTAGAGTAGGGAGCCAATCATGCTCCGGTACTCCTTCTGGTCCACGAGGTCACCATCTTCGTCAGCATCCAAAGCCGTAGTTGTACTCATCGGTGTCGACATCGTCTTGGAGTTGTTCATGTCAAACATCTTCAGCATGTTCTTCGTGTACTTCGCTTGATGCACGAATATCCTATCCTTGACTTGCTTGATCTGTAGCCCGAAAAAGAAATGCAACTCTCCCATCATCGACATCTCAAATTCCCTGCTCATATCTTCAGAAAACTTTGCAACAAGAGCATTAGAAGAACCACCAAAGATAATGTCATCCACGTAAATCTGCACGATCAAGATATCATTGCCAGCATGAAGCAAGAACAAGGTCTTGTCAACGGTGCCCATCACAAACCCCTTACTCAACAAGAACCCTCTCAGCCTACCATACCACGCCCTGGGTTCTTGTTTTAGGCCATATAGTGCTCAGTGGAGTTTGTACACTTGGTGTTGGTATCTCTCACTCTCAAACCCCGGTGGTTGCCTCACATACACTTCTTCCTCTATCACCCCATTCAGAAATGCACTCTTCACATCTATTTGGTGCAGCTTGAACCCTTTAGCAATGGCACATGCTAGAAGGAATTGAATTGCCTCCAAATGTGCTACGGGAGCAAATGTCTCCTCATAGTAAATTCCGTCTTTCTGGGTAAAGCCCTGGGCAACCAACGTAGCTTTGTTTCTCACAACCTCACCACTCTCACCCTATTTGTTCTTCCAAACCCACTTAGTTCCAATAGGGTGGCAATTTGGTGGAGGCTCAACAAGTTCCCACACCTCATTCCTCTCAAAATTCTCAAGCTCTTCGTGCATGGCATTGACCCAGTTCGCATCAGATAAAGCATGTATAATATCCTTGGGCTCAAAAGATGCGAATGAGCAAATTGAGAGTTATTCTTTGACCTTGACCTTGTAGTGCTCTCATCGATGTCTCCTATGATGCCTGAGGGTGGATGCCTAGCTTGAATGTGTCTTGGTGCCTCACGCCTTAAAATCTCCTCCCCCTCATGAACTGGCCCCACTCAATCTCCAGGTACTTGTGTTGATGTAGAACTGGGGGATAGACCATCGTCAACCATAGTCGTCATAGTGGAAGTAGTAGGTACACGTGTCGTAGGAGGCACACCATCTCCATCATCATCATCACCATCCTCCGCCTGCTCGTCCTCGAAGATCGTTTGTCCCATCTCCTCATCACCTGCACACTCAAAGACAGCCGAGCTACACGGCATCGTCTCGTCGAAAGTGACTTCGCAAGTCTCAATGATTTTGTTAGTGTCAAGATTGAGCACATGATATGCTCTAGAATGATTAGTGTCACACCAGGATTTTCACAAAAACCCAAATGCGGCCATATGTGTGCCCAGGAAGTCATAGTACACATATAGCAAACAAATATGATAAACAGATAACATATGCTTGAATAAATTCTTGAATAAAAATAGTTTTACATCAGAGTGCATCATAAATAAACTAACCAAATACAACGAAAGTCTATATCTCTCAAACTAAATGGAGCCGTAATCCACAGGGACTCTTACTCAGAGATTACAACTTAGTAGTACGGCAAGTCTTCTGGAAACTCAGCAGCAGGCTCATGCCCAGCCCAATTTGTTTATCGATCCCGGATTTTGTTGAATAAATGACAAGTGTAACTAAACATTTACTTAGCAAGTATAGCACAGGTATATGAAGGCTCAAAATAAGGCTAGACACGGCTGAACTACATTAGCATTTTTAGTTGGTTCATTTTATCATTAACCAAGTTACTACAAGTGAATGAAACCCAGTTGCAACCCAATTAATAAAGTATAAGTGACATTAAGCATAAATAAACATCATCTTCTGATAAAAAAGGATCCACGCTGCTCGTGACCCTGAGCAAGGCTATAATTATAGATTTACACTCTGCAGAGGTTTCACCCTTTACCCACCAGTCGCGTAAAAGTTCAAAAGAACTTTGCACCCAACCACGCATATCAACACTTCCGAGGTATGATTGCATAGGGACGCTACGAGGCTTTTCACAAGACACCCTAACAAGTCAGTAGCCGCTAAGGTACAACATGGTGGTAAGACTCTAGGCACCGAGATTGACTGACCCTCAGGGCGCAACGTGAGGGGGTCAATGGCGTCCGAAGCGCCGGCAACACGTGTCACACCCGGTTTTAAAGGCAAAACCAGGTGCATCTCATATGTGCGCCAGGATCAGTTTACACACATATGGTAGACGTCATAAGTGAATATCCATAACCATGCATAACGAAAGAGTATTATAGTGCATTTATTACAATATCAGGGTTGACTAAAATGTCATAGCGGAAGACTTAAATAAACGTTTATCTAACAAAGCAGAAGTGACTCCAACTCCACAGGCATTGATTGGGGGAGACTCGCCTAGAACTCTTCAAAATCAGTAGTGAAATCCTCAAAATTCTCCCAATCTGAGCAGCATTCCGGGTGTAGTTGATGCAATAAAAGAAAGAAAGGCAACAAGTATGAGCACAGAACGTACTCAGCAAATGTAATATGACATACAAGGCTGAGGCAAAAAGGTTGGCTGACCATACTGCAGTAAGCACTTTTAATTGGTCAAGTTTTATTAAGCAACTATTTACTAGCAAGTGAAAGTATATACCACCCACAAATTAATGAATGTCATATTCCCAACATATTCAAGTAACCACGATTTAGATCATGTTCAAGTATGATTATCATGTAAGGGTCCAGGCCGCTCTTAACCGTGAGCACGGCTGTTATAACAGTTTTACACTCTGTAGAGGTTGTACACTTTCACCATAAGCCGTGATTCCCATTGCCGAAGCATTGTACCCTTCCCACACCACGTGGACCGAATACTGGGTTTCACTATGAGACCTTTACAAAAGCACTCTAATAAATGATAGCCCGCTAAGGTTTCCGGTTCAGAAGCAAAGCATAACCCTCCCTAATGAGGTCTGTCTCTTACCAAAGCCCACAGCTCAAAAGGACCGAGCTATACCCCGTCAACCACCGCCCCCCATGCCCCTTTCGAGTAAAGCTACCATAAACCAGAGCACCTAATTAGTCAGTCAAAGCCAGAGCCACATGGCACTCATGGTTGTACTGTTTTCCTGGGTGGTTCTCCATGTTCCAATTAAAAAGATATGATCTTGTCCATTAATTGATTAAAAAGGTAGTAATGGAACATAGAGTAGGGGTTCATTAACCAATCCCAGTTGAGCAAGCTAAGCATCATCTACCATCAAAATTAATTAAGTAACCCAGTTTCAGGGACAGGAAAAATATAGTGGCTAGGCAAATCCTTAAATAGGAACCCATCAAATTAAGACACATGTACGGGTGGTGTAATTAATAATTATTAGGACATTTGCATGACATAATACACTTGCCTTCTTCCCAACTCGGTTGCTGCTCAAATCCTTCTCCAACAGTTGGTTCTTCAGATAAATCCTCGAACTGGTCGTTTCCTAATCGCATCACACATTCACATGCAAGGAAACAATACAACAAATAAGAAACAATACACCAAACAATTCCAACAGATCAAAACAGTAGCACAAAACTAATCTACACGTCACAACGAACGCGTGAGCGCGAGAATCACTAAAATCGGAGCTAAAACGCAAAAGATAAGGCTTTTCTAAGGTTCAGGGACTTGCTGACAAAGTTTTAAAAGTTCCAGGGGCTTAACTGCGAAAAACCAGGGGCTAAAACATAATTTTGTACAAAAACTTGAGGGTTTTCATGTAAAAAGACAAACCTTGGACCTCGGGCATAATTTTAAATATTGCAGGGGCTAAAACAGAAGAAAAAGGACCTAACCGTAATTATTTTTGAACTAACTAGGACTGCGGGTTGATTTTCAAAAACATGGAGGGCTCTTTAGCAAATTGACCACCGCTGACCGGTACCAATCTGCTTTGACTCGGGGCTTGATCTAAACTCGGCCGTTGGATCTTGATCGAAGGGTCGGGAACAGCTCGGGCGGAGGGGGAACGCCGGCGACGGCCGAGACGGCGGCGCCGCTCGTAACCGCGGCGGAGCATCGCCGGAGAAGCTTCGGGAAAATGCTACGGGCCTCGGTTTGGAACGGGACTTGGTCCTACGGACTCGCGAGACCATGACGAGTCCATCTAGGGTGGATTGGGTGGCTGGGAACGCACACTGACGACGAATCACAACGGCGGCGCCATGCGCGGCGGCGGAGCTCTCGGTCGAACGCGAAACCGGCGCTACGGACCAAGACGGGCTACGATAACCACACAGGAAGAATGAGAAGGGAAAGACGAGCTCACCAGGCGCGAACTCGACGAGTTTGGAGCTACAACGGCGTCGGACGACGGCGAGCGGCGGCCGGCGGAAAAATCGGCGGCGCGGGCGGCTCAAGATTGCGAAGCTCGGTCGATTTTCGATGGGAAGAGATTGCGGGCAGTGCGCTCTTTAAGTAGGCCGGGGACCGGGGCTTGGAAAGGCGTGCGGCGGCGGGACTCACAGTTGGAGACGGCGGCGCTCCGGATCGGGCTCGGGGGAGAGTCCCCATCGGAGACGAAGACCCTGACAGGGGGTCCCACCCGTCAACGACACAGAAGAGAGAGAGACGGGGAGAAACGGGACGGGCCGGTGCTGGGCCTAAAGCGGAACGGGCCGAGGGGAAGGAAAGGATTCGGCCCAGGGAAAAGAGAAAAAAAAGTGCGGGGAGGAAAAGCGAGCGGGAGAAACGGGACGGGCCGGTGCTGGGCCTAAAGCGGAACGGGCCGAGGGGAAGGAAAGGATTCGGCCCAGGGAAAAGAGAAAAAAAAGTGCGGGGAGGAAAAGCGAGCGGGAGAAAAAGTCCAGGGGGCAAACTTGGACTGGGCCAGGAGTTCGAGGGGCGAAACCGAGCTCGGCTATTTAAACTTTTCTAAAACTCAAACAAAAGCAAATCAAATTCAAATTTAAACAGAATTTAAATTCCAACTTGATTTACTAGCAACCAAAAATATATGCAACAGCATGAATGCAACAAAATCTTATTTTGACTAAAAAAAATTATTTAAGGTGATATTTAAATTAATAAAAAGGCTAGAAATTCCAATTAAATCCTAGAAAATTTATTTAAGCCTTAATAAAACCTAGAAAAATTAAAATGGTTGCTACAATTTAAATGTGATGAATTTTAGGGTGTTACAAACCTACCCCCCTTAAAGAGAATCTCGTCCTCGAGATTCGGACGGATTAGAGAAAATCTGAGGGAACTCTGTCATCAACTCATCTTCTCTTTCCCAAGTTGCCTCACTTTCCGCGTGATGACTCCACTGAACTTTACACATCTTAATCACTTTACTCCTAGTAATTCTTTCAGCAGTTTCCAAAATCTTAGCTGGATATTCCTTATAAGTCAAATCATCTTGCACATCCAACTCATCCAAGGGTAATTCTTCCTCAGGAACTCGAAGACACTTTTTCAACTGAGAGATATGGAACACATCATGCACATCTGACAGTCTGGCTGGCAACTCCAATTGATAAGCAACCTCACCTTTTCTATCAACAATCTTGAAAGGTCCAATGAAACGAGGAGATAATTTACCTTTCACCTTAAACCTTCTCAAGCCTCGAATAGGAGATACTTTCAAATACACATAATCACCTACTTTGAAAGTTAATTCTCGTCTCCTTGTGTCTGCATAGCTCTTCTGCCTGGACTGAGCCGTTCTTAAATTCTCTCTGATAATCTGAACCTGTCTTTCTGCTTCCTGCAGTATCTCTGGACCAAACAACTGACTTTCACCTGTTTCACTCCAATACAAAGGTGTTCTGCACTTTCTACCATAAAGCGCTTCGAAGGGGGCCATCTTTAGACTTGCCTGATAACTGTTGTTATATGAGAACTCTGCATATGGAAGACTCTTGTCCCAACTACCTCCATGCTTCAGAGCGCAAGCTCTCAACATATCCTCCAAAATCTGGTTAGTCCTCTCTGTCTGATCATCTGTCTGAGGATGATATGCCGAACTGAAATTCAACTTTGTATCCATGGACTCATGCAACTTCTGCCAGAATCTAGATGTAAACTGAGTACCTCTATCAGACACTATCTTTTTAGGTACACCATGGAGACAAACAATTCTAGACATGTATAACTCTGCTAACTTAGCGCTGGTATAAGTAGTGTGAACGGGTATAAAGTGAGCTACCTTAGTTAATCTGTCCACAATAACCCATATGGAGTCATATCCTCCTCGAGTGCGAGGTAATCCAACAATGAAATCCATACTGATTTCTTCCCACTTCCATTCAGGTACCTTGAGTGGTTGAAGCAAACCGGCTGGTCTCTGGTGTTCAGCCTTGACTTTTTGACAAACATCGCATAATGCCACATAGGCAGCCACATCCCTTTTTAGTCCATACCACCAATACCTTTGCTTCAGATCCTGATACATCTTGGTGCTTCCAGGATGAATAGAATATGCGGAATCATGAGCTTCCCTCAATATCTGCTCTCTGAGAGACTCGATATCCGGTACACATATCCTCTTTCTAAACCAAATTGTACCTTGATCATCTTCGGTGAAGTCGGGTGCTTTCCCTGCTAACATGGTTTCCTTGATTTCCTTTATCTTCTCATCAGTAAGCTGACCTTTCCGAATTTCCTGTTCCAGTGTAGACTCAACTTCCATTGTCACACCTTCTGTTTGATTCAGGAATCCTAAGTTCAGCTTTTCCATCTCTGCAAGCAACTCAGCTGGTAACTGGCGACCAAACATTGCATTTACTTGTGACTTCCTACTCAACGCATCAGCAACCAAATTAGCCTTGCCAGGATGATAGTTGATTCCCAGATCATAATCCTTGATCAACTCCAACCATCTTCTCTGCCTCAAATTCAGATCCTTCTGAGTAAATATGTACTTCAGGCTTTTGTGATCAGTATACAGCTCACATCTGTTACCTAGAATATAGTGCCTCCAGATCTTCAAGGCATGGACAATAGCTGCAAGCTCCAGATCATGAGTAGGATAGTTCAGCTCGTGTTTCCTCAACTGCCTGGATGCATAGGCTATAACGCTGCCTTCCTGCATGAGCACACACCGAAGACCTCTACAAGAAGCATCACAATATATATCAAAGTTCTTGTGAATATCTAGCATAGCAAGCACTGGGGCTGTAGTCAACTTCCTTCTCAACTCTTCAAAACTGGCCTGACACGCTTCTGACCAAACAAACTCCTTGCCCTTCTCTAATAGCGAAGTAAGAGGTTTCGCTATTTTAGAAAAGCCTTCAATGAATCTCCTGTAATATCTAGCCAATCCCAAAAAGCTTCTGATCTCAGAGACTGTGGTACGAGGTTCCCAATCCAACACATCCTTGACTTTACTTGGATCCACTGCGATACCTCCATCAGTAACAATATGACCAAGAAAAGACACTTGTTTCAACCAAAACTCACATTTACTAAACTTGGCATACAACTGGTTATCTCTAAGAGTCTGCAACACCAACCTCAAATGCTCTTCGTGCTCTTCCTCATTCGTAGAGTAAACTAGAATATCATCAATAAACACCACCACAAACTTATCCAAGTACTCCATGAACACCTTATTCATCAGGTACATAAAGTAGGCGGGTGCATTTGTCAATCCTAACGACATCACATTATACTCATATAATCCATACCTGGTGGTGAATGCTGTTTTAGGAATGTCGGAACGCCTGATCCTCAACTGATGGTAGCCAGATCTCAAGTCAATCTTGGAGAAAACCTTAGCTCCTCTCAACTGATCAAATAAGTCTTCAATTCTGGGCAATGGATACTTATTCTTGATGGTTACCTCATTCAATGAACGATAATCCACACGCATCGTCAGAGTACCATCCTTTTTACCCACAAAAATTATAGGTGCTCCCCAAGGTGAAGAACTAGGACGAATGTAACCTTTATCCAACAATTCCTTAAGTTGTTTCTTAAGTTCTTCTAGTTCATTAACAACCATTCTATAGGGTCTTTTAGAAATAGTAGCAGTACAAGGTAAAAGCTCAATAATAAACTCAATGTCTCGGTCGGGTGGCATACCTGGCAAATCATCTGGGAAGACATCCGAAAACTCACAAACAACTCTGATATCCTCCAAAGGAACACCGCTGGCCTGATTCACTGAGTAAGTTGAAGCTGAGGGTTGAGTGGCTCCGAATTCAATCTTCTCTCCCTGAGGGCTAGTCAACAACATGGACCTCTTGGCACACTGAATCATCGCATTAAAAGCAGCTAACCATCCCATTCCAAGTATGACATCAATTCCCTCAGAGTTCAGGACTATCAAATCAGCCGGAAAATCTACCCCAACTATTTTCAGGTTAACTCGGGGGCAGATAAAGTTGGCTTTCATGTTTCCACCGGGAGAGCTAACTAGCATGGAATTTCTCATAGGGACCATAGAGATATTATACTTAGCTATGTACTGAGCAGTAATAAAAGAATGAGATGCTCCAGAGTCGAATAAAACCGATGCAGGGGCTGAGTTGACGAGGAACATACCAAGTACCACATCCTGGGCCTCCTGCGCGGACTCTGCAGCAACATGGTTCACCTTGCCCCGCATCTGATTCTGCTGGCCCTTGTTGCTCTGGGGCGTCGGGTTCACATTCCTGTTCTGCTGCTGAGGGGTATTCTGCCTAGGTGCGCTGCCACTCTGGTGCTGTGGGGTCTGAGCATTCCTCTTAGGACAGTTGTGTGCAAAGTGGCTGGGATCCCCACAAATGTAGCAGGTACGGGGAGTAGGAGCACTACCTGGTGCAGGGGTCTTCACTGGAGTCTGAGTCGGGGTGGTCTGGCGGTTCTGCTGAAATGCTGGACGCTGAGGTGGAGGTGCTGACCGCTGACCCTGACTCTGCACAAAGTTACTCCCTTGCCCACCAAAACGAACGGGTATGTTCTGCTGAGGCTGCTGGAAACGAGGTCGGGTGTTACTGCTTGACTGTCCTGAGGCCATGAACTTCCTCTTCTGCTCTCCCAACTCACGGCGCTTGCTCTCCAAGCCAATAGCCTTATCCAGCAGCTTCTGAAATGTTGGGAAGGTATGAGACATGAGTTGATATTGGAGCGGCGGAATCAATCCTTCCAGAAATCGCTCCTGCTTCTGCTCATCATCCTTCACCTCATCTGGGGCGTAACGGGACAACTGAATGAACTTATCCCGGTACTCACTGACGGTCATCCCACCTTGCTTGAGTGAGAGGAACTCCTTCTTCAGCTTCATGACACCAGCAGGAATATGGTAGCTCCTGAAGTTAGTCCTAAACTCCTGCCAGGTGATAGCATCTGGGGTGGCATGAGCTGCAAGATAAGCATCCCACCAATCTGAAGCTGATCCTTCCAAGTGTCCTGAGGCATACAGGACCTTCTCCCTGTCATTGCACTGAGCCATATCCAGCTTTTTCTCAACATTCTTCAGCCAATCATCAGCATCAAGTGGATCTGCAGAGTGGGAGTAGGTAGGAGGTTTGTGACTCATGAACTCCCGGTGCTTGTCCCTCTGCTGGTTGTTGTTGTTGTTGTT
Organism: Echinochloa phyllopogon; assembly: GCA_033239725.1. Taxonomy (NCBI): domain Eukaryota; kingdom Viridiplantae; phylum Streptophyta; class Magnoliopsida; order Poales; family Poaceae; genus Echinochloa; species Echinochloa phyllopogon. The sequence continues at coordinate 7,033,167 of BTCW01000016.1, read as the reverse complement.
GTTGTTGTTCTGTTCTTGCATGGCTGCCAAGGTATTAGCCATGCCCTGTAGAATCTGAGTCTGGTTGGCGAGGATCTGATCCATTGCTACGGATGCTTGATTCGGCGTAGGATTTGGATTGAGGTTGGCACGTCCTTGACGATTCACAGGTGGTTGATCCACTCCACTTCCATACCTGGTGTTTACCATATGGTGGTTAGAACATGAGGTTCAGAGGGTGGTAAAAAGATATAACTCAAATCATGAACAGATAAGAGTTAGTGTAGAACTAGTTGCCAATGACGGGCAAATCAAATCCTGAAACAGATTCTGTTCGTCCTAATTAAACAGTTGTAACTCTCATTCTAACGTATCAATTTCTGAAGCTAACCCAACTTGAATCACCTCAATCGGAGTTTTGTGGCTCGAGTTATAAAATAAACAAGACAGTTGTGTCAGGACCACAGGACAGATTCTGGTTGCTCCAATAAAACCATTATATCTCTCTGCCAGAACCTCCACAAATCACGAAAAATTCCCAGAACCTAGGTTATCAAGTCCTTAATCCAACCCAACTGGATTTACGTCAAACGGAGTTCCGAAGCTCCAGAAACAATTCGGACAGTACCAGGATATCATGCAGCAGCGAGAACAGACTGTCGCATAACGTGATTTATATGAGGGGTACAATTATATGGATAAAGTGATAGTTAAGGGCTAAGATCAGAGACCATGATAAACCCAAACTAACTAAATTTATTTATTTAATAATTACTCAATTGTGGTCATCACTCCACAATTAAGTTCAATCATTACAAAGATCCAAATCACACATTTAGCACAAAAGCAAACATCTCTACCACACTTTTAACCAAACTAAAATCACACTACGCACGAGTCCCAATGATTCTAAACGTACTGAACTAACAAAAGAGAGGGTATCCTATCTTAATAGGTATGGGTGAAGCAACTAGACGATCCACCAAGCACTGTCTAGCGGGGCGGTGAATGTCCCATCAACCCTTCTACATCTTCATCCAAGGGCGGAAGTGCTTCTCCCTTGAGTTCAGCTATCAGCCTCTTGTTCTTCCTTCGTTCAGGCAGCGAGTTCTTCACGCACTTCTTGTAGTTCTCTTGTGGTGTCATCGGCGTGCACGTTGAGCATCTGGGTGAACGCCACTTGGACGTTGAGCGTAGAGTTCACACCTGGCGGGTGTGGTACAACCCCAGTTGGAGTGCCTTGCTGCCTTCGAGGAAGATATGCCCAAGTAGTGTGACGTACTTCAGCAGCCTCTTCATGACAAAGCACAGAAAGTGCCCTCCTGGCTGCATCCTGGATTCCAGCTTCGAAAGTTGATCTCATGGCGATGGCATGATGTACTGCAGCCTCTTTGGTTCCTCCAAACTCATAATCAGGCTCCCTGATGTATACATCGACTTCCCAGTCCTCTGGGTGATCTGGATTTGTCCTCCTTCTTCCACAATATTCTATCTCCACTGGGTAGTTCAGACGCTCGAATAGCATTCGAAGCATCATAGGGAACCCACTATTGCCTCCGTCGTGGTGATGAATAGTCACAACCCACATGTCAGGCGGCGGAGAGGGTCCTTCACTTCCTTCAGATCCAGCTGGAGCATTCCCTACTGAGTTGACTTCTTCGTCCATTACTTCCATCTCTTCAGGTTCCGGTTCCTCTTCTTGCACCGAATGCGACGAAAAAGAGGAAAGAGTGCTTGCCAATCTACGAGCACCTTGCCTTGTCAACACCATCTATGGTTTAAGCAAGAAAGGGGTGAGAACAGTTCTTAAGATATCAGAACCAGGTGAGATGGTGAAAAAGATAGACCAGAAAACAAAGTCAAGGAGGAGACAATTATCAATGACCTGGATTAATAGCAATTTAAACCAAGAATAGATAGACCAAGAGTAGTTACGCAAAATAATCCTTAGAGAATGACCATTGCTATCTAGGCTTGCGTCCTACCGTCAACACAGCTTTGATACCACCTCTGTCACACCCGGTTTTAAAGGCAAAACCAGGTGCATCTCATATGTGCGCCAGGATCAGTTTACACACATAAGGTAGACGTCATAAGTGAATATCCATAACCATGCATAACGAAAGAGTATTATAGTGCATTTATTACAATATCAGGGTTGACTCAAATGTCATAGCGGAAGACTTAAATAAACGTTTATCTAATGAAGCAGAACTGACTCCAACTCCACAGGCCTTGACTGGGGGAGACTCGCCTAGAACTCCTCAAAATCAGTAGTGAAATCCTCAAAATTCTCCCAATCTGAGCAGCATTCCGGGTGTAGTTGATGCAATAAAAGAAAGAAAGGCAACAAGTATGAGCACAGAACGTACTCAGCAAATGTAATATGACATACAAGGCTGAGGCAAAAAGGTTGGCTGACCATACTGCAGTAAGCACTTTTAATTGGTCAAGTTTTATTAAGCAACTATTTACTAGCAAGTGAAAGTATATACCACCCACAAATTAATGAATGTCATATTCCCAACATATTCAAGTAACCACAATTTAGATCATGTTCAAGTATGATTATCATGTAAGGGTCCAGGCCGCTCTTAACCGTGAGCACGGCTGTTATAACAGTTTTACACTCTGTAGAGGTTGTACACTTTCACCATAAGCCGTGATTCCCATTGCCGAAGCATTGTACCCTTCCCACACCACGTGGACTGAATACTGGGTTTCACTATGAGACCTTTACAAAAGCAATCTAATAAATGATAGCCCGCTAAGGTTTCCGGTTCAGAAGCAAAGCATAACCCTCCCTAATGAGGTCTGTCTCTTACCAAAGCCCACAGCTCAAAAGGACCGAGCTATACCCCGTCAACCGCCGCCCCCCATGCCCCTTTCGAGTAAAGCTACCATAAACCAGAGCACCTAATTAGTCAGTCAAAGCCAGAGCCACATGGCACTCATGGTTGTACTGTTTTCCTGGGTGGTTCTCCATGTTCCAATTAAAAAGATATGATCTTGTTCATTAATTGATTAAAAAGGTAGTAATGGAACATAGAGTAGGGGTTCATTAACCAATCCCAGTTGAGCAAGCTAAGCATCATCTACCATCAAAATTAATTAAGTAACCCAGTTTCAGGGACAGGAAAAATATAGTGGCTAGGCAAATCCTTAAATAGGAACCCATCAAATTAAGACACATGCACGGGTGGTGTAATTAATAATTATTAGGACATTTGCATGACATAATACACTTGCCTTCTTCCCAACTCGGTTGCTGCTCAAATCCTTCTCCAACAGTTGGTTCTTCAGAGAAATCCTCAAACTGGTCGTTTCCTAATCGCATCACACATTCACATGCAAGGAAACAATACAACAAATAAGAAACATTACACCAAACAATTCCAACAGAAGAAAATAACAGCACAAAACTAATCTATGAGTCACAACGAACGCGTGAGCGTGAGAATCACTAAAATCGGAGCTAAAACGCAAAAGATATGGCTTTTCTAAGGTTCAGGGACTTGCTGGCAAAGTTTTAAAAGTTCCAGGGGCTTAACTGCGAAAAACCAGGGGCTAAAACATTATTTTGTACAAAAACTCAAGGGTTTTCATGTAAAAAGACAAACCTTGGACCTCGGGCATAATTTTAAATATTGCAGGGGCTAAAACAGAAGAAAAAGGACCTAACCGTAATTATTTTTGAACTAACTAGGACTGCGCGTTGATTTTCAAAAACATGGAGGGCTCTTTAGCAAATTGACCACCGCTGACCGGTACCGATCTGCTTTGACTCGGGGCTTGATCTAAACTCGGCCGTTGGATCTTGATCGAAGGGTCGGGAACAGCTCGGGCGGAGGGGGAACGCCGGCGACGGCCGAGACGGCGGTGCCGCTCGTAACCGCGGCGGAGCATCGCCGGAGAAGCTTCGGGAAAACGCTACGGGCCTCGGTTTGGGATGGGACTTGGTCCTACGGACTCGCGAGACCACGACGAGTCCATCTAGGGTGGATTGGGTGGCTGGGAACGCACACCGACGACGAATCACGACGGCGGCGCCATGCGCGGCGGCGGAGCTCTCGGTCGAACGCGAAACCGGCGCTACGGACCAAGACGGGCTACGATAACCACACAGGAAGAACGAGAAGGGAAAGACGAGCTCACCAAGCGCGAACTCGACGAGTTTGGGGCTACAACGGCGTCGGACGATGGCGAGCGGCGGCCGGCGGAAAAATCGGCGGCGCGGGCGGCTCAAGATTGCGAAGCTCGGTCAATTTTCGATGGGAAGAGATTGCGGGCGGTACGCTCTTTAAGTAGGCCGGGGACCGGGGCTTGGAAAGGCGTGCGGCGGCGGGACTCACAGTTGGAGACGGCGGCGCTCCGGATCGGCCTCGGGGAAGAGTCCCCATCGGAGACGAAGACCCTGACAGGGGGTCCCACCCGTCAGCGACACAGAAGAGAGAGAGACGGGGAGAAACGGGACGGGCCGGTGCGGCCTAAAGCGGAACGGGCCGAGGGGAAGGAAAGGATTCGGCCCGGGGAAAAGAGAAAAAAAAGTGCGGGGAGGAAAAGCGAGCGGGAGAAAAAGTCCAGGGGGCAAACTTGGACTGGGCCAGGAGTTCGAGGGGCGAAACCGGACTCGGCTATTTAAACTTTTCTAAAAGTCAAACAAAAGCAAATCAAATTCAAATTTAAACAGAATTTAAATTCCAACTTGATTTACTAGCAACCAAAAATATATGCAACAGTATAAATGCAACAAAAACTTATTTTGACCTAAAAAATTATTTAAGGTGATATTTAAATTAATAAAAGGCTAGAAATTCCAATTAAATCCTAGAAAATTTATTTAAGCCTTAATAAATCCTAGAAAAATTAAAATGGTTGCTACAATTTAAATGTGATGAATTTTAGGGTGTTACAACACATGCCAACAACAAAAACAAAGAGCACAATGGGTGGAGTTCCTGTACCATAGGGACTCCCAACACGGGACTGTGCCTAACGAGACATAGCCAACGGGGCTACCGTCCTAGGGGAATCATGTAACACCCTGCTCCTTGCTTCCCATAATGCCATCGGCCACTCTGGTAACCACTGACAAGCTAGAGACGTACAAGCTACATAACCAAGACCAGAGCCATAATAGTTCTAGCGGTGGCGACAGGCTCCTGGGTTGTCGCTTTAAGAAACGGACCTTATGGAGGGACACTAGAAACAAAGCACGGAGCACATGCTCTAGTTCCCTAAACCAAGTTGCTAAAAAGCAAGTTTAATCATTAACGTTAAAGTGAACCATTAAGTCAAGATTAACAATTAAATATTGGTGATAGTAGATGCGCATAGCAAAGATTCTACCCATATGCAAAGACCCAAGGTAAACAATGATAGGATATTCAAAACTAGGTACAACCTTAATGGTACATCAATTTAGACACATACAAGTATGAAATAATTTTATACAAAGTGGGTAGGTATCAAGGATTGTCCGTGCTATAACTTGCCTTTGTCCAACAAAGATACCGCTACTCAGAGTCTTCAATCTTGTTCTTGCAATCCCTTGATGACGTTCCTCTGCCCGCAACAATCAACGACACGAGCACAACATGCAGCTGAACAAGCAAGCAAACAATATACAATTAAGAACAGTACACCAATCAAAATAAAAAGATTTAAAAGAGCATGCTAAGCGGAAGGGTCGGGACTAAATTCTGGAGGAACGGAGGTCCTATTGGTCAAGGATGTCTCGCCGGATGTTCGGGCTAGAGAACATTGCGAAAGAGCATGAGAAGATTGTCGATGTGAGGGTTTGAGACTCGCTGTCGATGGATGTGTTGGTCTAATTCATCTAGAATATTGCTAAGACATCAAGAACTAGGTTTGAAAAGTTTGGTTGCTTAATTCCATACATACTTTGTTTAATCACAAAATTAGGACTCGATCAATTCTCATCACCATCTGACATAGTCTGCTAGTTTATTTTATATATTGAGTTCTACACATTCGATTAATTTGATTCCAATTGGGTTAGCTTCATAATTTGATAATCTATCTTCTGGAAAAAAGTCACGATTTTAGGAGCTACTTTCTAGAATTGACACATGATTTAGTGCACCTTTATGAATCTGTTTTTGAGGGTAAAAATCTCCACTGTGACTTATCGCTATCCTTCACCATCCTCTGATAGATTATATTGGAGGGTTTCGATCCTACCACAAGTTACATAGTACTTCTAATCATAATTCATGTCGATATGAGTCAATCGCAACTAAAACGGATTAAAACGAATCTAAAACGTGGAAACTATGGACTAAACAAGATTTCCAACGCTTAAATCTAGCAGGGGCTTTTCTACGAAAGAGTATAGACTAAACGAATATGGTACAAAATTACAAGATTCGCTGAGGGTCTTACTAAAAAACTTGAGGCCAAAAACGACGGAAGGCTCGGTGCGACGATGAGACAAAGAATGGGTAGTAGTGGAAGATATGGTGGAAGAAGACTACCTTAGGGAATCCCAAACAAAGGGGCCTCCCGGTAAACGAGTCGATGGTGTGCCTTTTCCAGAGGAGAGGTGGTTCGTATATATAAGGAGAAAACCTCTCACTTCTAGGTACATTAGCAATATGGGACTAAAGGTTAGTTGCCCCATTACAATGTGAATGTGCTTGAAAATTTGGCCCAATAAAGTGATGGGATGGATTTGGCCTAAAATTGGGTCAACTTTGGGCCAAGGCTGGTCTACTAAGATTTAGGGTGATTTTAATTTTCGGAATAATTATTTTCCTGGTTATAAAATAATTCTAGATAAGTCCAGAATTGATATTAAAACCATGAAAAATATTCTAAAAATTCTAAAAACCTAGGAAAAATTCCAGAGATAGAGTTGGACACGAGGAACCCTAATAAAATATTTGGAGCTCATGAAAAATATTTTAGCACCTTCTATAAATTGGAATTAGATATAAAAAATAGGAATAAATCCTAGAAAGTTTTTGAAAATTCCCAGTAGGCTTCTAAACGCATTTTGAAAACTTTACACACATAAAACCATTAAATGATGGTTCCATCTATTTGCAATTAACTGTAGACTACATGGGTTATCTAGAAAGTTTCACAAGGCTTAGGGAACAGTGGTTGTGAAAAGATGGTTCCTCGGGTTTAGATCTGTTAAAGTGCCTCGGGTGTGTTTATGTGTAGAAGTTTAATAGATCCAGGGGGTTTTCTAAAAACGTGCATAGACTCAAAGAATTTACTAAAGATTACAGGATTCGACGGGGACTTAAACGCAAAATCTCCATCATCTTAGTTTACACAGGCAGGGGAGCTCGCCGGCATTCGTGGGTCATCGGGCTCGCCGGCGATTCTGCGGGCTAGAGCTCCGGCAAAGTGGCGCAAGAGGGAGAGGAGGTCGTGGGGAGCTAGGAGATGGGCTCACCGGCGGTGCAGGGTGGACGACGAGTGCCGGAGTCGGAGGCGGCGGTCGGCGGCTAAGGTCCTTGCGTGGGGGAGGGGCTCGGGTGGATGCCCGGCGACGAGGACCAGCTCGAGAGCTCCGTCCCGGCGAGGAGGTGCTCATGGTGGCCTCAGACCGACCCGACAACGAGCGGAAGCGGTGGGACGGCGTCAATGGCGGCGGCGGCTCCCGGCGGTGGCGCTTGTGCGGGGAGGGGGCACTATGGAGGCTGTGGCTGGCTTGGTGTCGAGAGATGGTGGGGCCAGTGGCTTTAAATGGGGTCGAGGTAGGCGCGGCGGGGCTCGGGAGGGCGAGGTGGCAAAAACGCCCAGGTTGGGCGCGGCACGCACGGCGAGGAGGCGGCAATGCCGCTGTGCGTCGGGAGGCCGTGTTCGCGGGCCGTGACGGGCTGAAAGGGGGGGGAGAAGTTGGGCCGGGGAGAGGGATCTGGGCTGAGCGGGGGTGGGGGAGTTGGCTTGGGTCAGACGGGGCGTTTTGGGCCGAGCGGACGCAAGATGGCGCGCTGGGCCGAGCGGAGGAGTTGGGCCGGGGCTGTCGGTGGGTTGGGCGCTGAGGAAAAAGGTGAGGGAGCAAAAGCAAACCGATGAAAAGTTCAGCGGGGCGAAACGAACGCGGACCGAAACAACTTTTCTAAAGATCGAAGTAATGCATTTCATATTTGAATTTAAATTAGATTTAAATTCTAATTGAATCCCACCCAACCAAATCTCAATGCAACCGCCATGAATGCAAAGCACTCAATATTAAACCTATATTGTTTTAATTTAATTTAGAAACAAAATTTCCTGTACTAAATTCCCTGTTAGTTATATAAAGCTTGAAAAAAATTAGAAAATTGAGAAAATCATTGTATTAATTATGCTGACAAATCACATCCCAAAATCCAAAAATTTTGGGGTGTGACAAACTACCCCCCTTAAACAGAATCTCGTCCCGAGATTCGCAAGGACTAGGAACAAGGAAGAGAACAGAACAAATGGAAAGAGAGATCTTGTGAAGTTGAATCATCATGCTTCTTCATCTTCATTGTTGATGTAGTTGGCGAGCGTCCACTTCTTCTCTTTGGGTGTGCTAATAGTGTTGACAAGATCCTCTCGTTAGAGCTTCTCTCGCCCTTACCCTCAGTTTTCCTTTTCATGTTCTTCATATTATTTAGGAGAAAAGAGATAGCAAGAGGAGCAAGGACGAACAAGGAGAATAGAAGGAGAACCCAACTTGACAATCATTACAAAGAAGCGAATCAAACAAAGGCATAAGAACATGCATTACAAGCACACTCAACCAAAGTTAGACACACAAGCATAAAAGTGACTCTTAACGTTGTCAATAATGTCAAGGGAATCCTCCTATGCAAGGTTATACCTTCAGTCTTCTTCACCCTACATCTTCAAACTCGTCTAGTGTGGTGTCCAACTTCTTGGTTGTAGCGGTACTTAGTGTGACGTCATCTTGTACTCTTAAGTCGCTCAGACTTGAACTTCTTGTAGTAGACTAGTATCTTCATTCTTCAAGTGACTTGGGAATGCATCGGGACGATACAGACAATCTAAATGTTTTAGGATAAAGGAAGAGTGGAAACGACACTTTGGGGTCAAAGGCCAAGGAAAGAATCCAAAGTGACAGAAGAACAAGGAGGACTAAAATGGAATTGCGGTCAAGGAACGACTGCAAATCTCAAGGAGGGGGATGAATGACCAAGGTAAAGCAATAAGCAAGGAGGAGTTAAATAGACAAGAATTTAAGATCAGCAGTTTATCAAACCAAGGTGTAGGTAAATAATCAGAAGTTAATAGTGAGAAGTAATTTATCAAGGAGAGGATAAAACAACCAAGGATATAATGACCAAAAGATAAGTCATCGAGGAGGTTAAAATGCTCAAGGATAGCACTTTTTATGAATAAAAATATAAAGGATAGATAAAGCAAGGGTTGTATGGCAAAATAACCAATAAAGGATGACCAGTACTATCTAGGCTGCGGCCCTACAGTCAGCACGGCTCTGATACCAATTTATGTTGGAATTAATTCAATCTTATTTGAATTTTGTAAGATCCGGGGTAGATTTAATCATATTCATTTGTAATCGTTTATGTAGAATTTATACAATGAAACATTTAACTTTTAGTAATAGAAATATGTGAGAGCATCTAACCGAATAATAACAAGACATTTTGTGTTTAACTGACCAATATTATATTTAGAACATGTTAATGTGGATATTATTCAATTTAATATTTAATTATGAAAACTCGGAGTGAAACTCTAATTTGCTTTTAATTAGAAAATTGATTTAATAAATTATTAAGAAAGTTAACATTAGGTTACCAAAACCGAGATATAACCTAGTTATGTTTTATTTATAAAACCGATGGGATAAATTTTAATCAAATTAATATCAACAAGAAATTCGAGTGTAGACCTTAGTTGGGTTTAAATTTGGAAAAGACATTTAAATAACCTTTAGTCAAATTAATAATAAATAAAATTTAGGAATAAATAACATGGTAAATGTCAGTGGTAATGCGTAGTTCATGTCAATATGAATCTAACGCAACTTGAGCGGGTTAAAACGGAGTTAAAACGTGGAATCTATGACTAAAACGGGGTTGCAGGGATCTGTTTGCAATTAACTGTAGACTACAGGAGTTAGCTAGGAAGTTTCACAAGGCTTAGGGAACAGTGGCTGTAAAAGGTGGTTCCTTGGGGTTAGATCTGTTAAAGTGCCTCGGGTGGGTTTATGTGCAGAAGTTTAATAGATCCAGGGGGTTTTCTGAAAACGTGCATAGACTCAAAGAATTCTACTAAAGATTAGAAGATTCGACGGGGACTTAAACGCAAAATCTCCATCTTCTTCGTTTACACAGGCAGAGGAGCTTGCCGGCGTTTGTGGGTCATCGGGCTTGCCGGCGATTCCGCGGGCTAGGGCTCCGGTGAAGTGGCGCAAGAGGGAGAGGAGGTAGTGTGGAGCTTGGAGATGGGCTCACCGGCGGCGCAGGGTGGACGGCGAGTGCCGGAGTCAGAGGCAGCGGTCGGTGGCTCGGGTCCTTGCATGAGAGAGGGGCTCAGGTGGATGCCCGGTGACGAGGACCAGCTGGGGAGCTCCGTCCCTGCGAGGAGGTGCTCGTGGTGGCCTCAGACCGACCCGTTCTTCAACCTCAAGATCAAGTCTCGAAAGAAACCAAATGCCACATCCTTAGCCGCTAAGAAAAACACTCAAGCATAGCGCGAATAGTCGTCCACTATCACAAGGACATACCGCTTCCCACCGACTGAGCGAACGCGAGCTGGACCAACCAAGTCCATATGAAAAAGCTCTCCAGGACGCTCAGTCATCACCTGAGTCAAAGGTGGATGAGAAGTAGCGACCATTTTCCCATGCCTACAAGGAGCACACACCAAATCCTTGTCGTATCGAAGCCTGGGAAATCCTCGGATAAGGTCAAAACTGCTCAAACAAGAGAGCAAGTCAAAGCTCAAGTGACCCAACCTCCTATGCCACTTCCCAAGCTCGGAAGAGGTACCAGCCACTAGACAACAAGGGGGACCAAAAGACCTCAACAAATAAGCACAGAAAACTTAACCCTCGGGAATGATCATACAAACAAGGTCACCTCGAGAATCAAGAATCCGAGAAGAACCACTGACAAAGCGAACCTCAAAACCCTCGTCAAGCAACTAAGAGACAGAAAGCAAATTAAAACCAAGCGACTTGACAAGAGCCACACGCTTCAACACAAACTTCTCGCTTACGTGAATATCACCCTCTGAAAAGCACTCTACCCTTACCTTTATCCCCAAATGTGATGTACTGCCTTGTCATCACTGGGGGTGAGACTTGACAACCACCTTCGATCAACCATGACCTCCTCAAGCCTCCCACTCACCTATGAAACGAGCGGTACCGGTCATGGTTACCCATCTCTCTCTCTCTCCCCTCACCTCTCTCTTCTTCCTGAAATAAAACTCCTCTTGGTGACCATCCCTACCACAAAACCCACAGTGGCAGCAGACTTGCTTTGGCTTTGGAGCTTCTTTTGGTGGAGGCTTCTCACTCGGCTTAAGACCACTCGATTCTCCCACAAAGGCCACTCTCTTTTGGAAATTGTTGGTTTGCGGGGGGGGGGGACACTGGAGGATCAGGAGTAGTATCAAGTTTGTTTTTCAAGTGGTTAGGTTTAGGATCAAAGGTGGTCTTGGCTGGGGTAACTTGTGGAGGAATTGACACACTCTCACACCCCACATCCTCACTCTCACACACCTTCTTCGAGCCAAGCCCACGACTATCAGCTCGCTTGAATTGAGCTATCATCATACCAAGCTAAGGCTCACGACCTGACAACCAACCCAAACACATCCTGCAAGCGGTTAGTTGCATGCTCAAGTTCAAGAATCTTCAAAGCATTTACATCACAACTCGAACAAGCATGAGTAGCAGAAGATATCAAAGAACTTTCAAGGCATTTTATCATAGCATGAGATTCATCCAATTTAGCATGCAAGATAGGACAAGAAGTACAAGATCCTAGCAAAGCAGATCAAGATTTCAACTCATCAAGTTCAACTTTGAGCAAATCAAATTATTCCAACATAGTCATGTGTTTCTTCTTATATTCAACCAATTCATTCATCACATGCACACAATTAATGCATTCAGGCTCATCAAAAACAACAGAAGCAATTTTCAAGGCATCAATCTCAACTTTAGAAGCAGTAAGCAAAGACCTAAACTCCCTCTTCTCTTTGTTGTTCATTCTAAGCACATCATCAAGGTTATGAAGCAAGGCATTCAGCCTATTAACCTCCTCTAGCAAGAAGTATGGATTGCGGTTTACCTCATATTCGGAGTCTAAGTCCGAGTCTTCTCTTGTACTCTTCCTGCTGTCGGTCCTGTGTGCTGTGGTGCCGAAACCACCGGAAGCCGTACATGCCAGCCCGTTGAAGTTCTTGCTCGCGTGCCTCCGGCGTCAACCTTGATCCTCATCCTCGTTGCTCGAGCTCGATTGTGGGGCCAGGATCCCTAGGGCCACTCATCTAAGGAATTAAACTACTAGATATGGAGAGTTGTGATCCGACTGCTTTGGACTAGCCAGATAAGGTATAGGATGATGTAGTCAAATAGTAAAACTACTCATATTCGAATAGTATACATGATAGATTACATTATTGTAACCATCCTGGTCGAATATGAGTAGTCTGTGTAATCGATTTGTAACTCTGCTCCCGGGGTATATAAGGAGGAGCAGGGACCCCCTCAAAACAAGTCAACTCACATACAATACAATCAAACATACAGGACGTAGGGTATTACACTACTCGCGGCCCGAACCTGTCTAAATCTTTGTGTTGTTCGTGCACCGTCGTTCCTAGAACTCGGCGAGACCCACTAATCTACTCCCTAGGATACCCCCGGATAGATGTGCTCGACATAAATCGTCAACACTTGGCGCCCACCATGGGGCCTCTCGCCAAAAGCTCACCATCAGGGACGATGGGATTCACCACCTTCAAGATTGCCGACGTCGAAGAAGGAGTCACCTTCATTTTCGGTGCATGGACCTTTGTCGCTGAAAGTGATGGTAGGTTCGCAAGCTACCTTGCGAACAACCCCGGCTCCTGCTCGGCGACTACTTCCAATTCGATCTCGGCTCCAATTTCGAGTTGGATCTTAACTCCAAGTTCGCTCGGGATTCTCCAGGCCGAGTCCGGGTACAACTCGATCCCAGTTATGGAAAGAGCAGGGAACTCCGAGCTGGCCACGCCATCGGACAACCCCCAGATCGGCTCCCAATCGAACTCTCCAACGTAGTGAATTCGCATAAACAGAGTCGTGCCACAAAAGCAGAGGCAAGGATGACCCAGGAGTCCCACTCAAAGCCAAGTCACCCCGACGACCTCGAGGTGGCATCAGCGCCATCGAGGGACAATGACGATGACTTCACCTTCCTGCTAAGTGACACTCCCGATAACGTCGCGTGCCTACACCATCACACTCACTTTGACACCAAGTTTGTGTTGGAGGAACCACTCGTTCACCTCCCATCCGAACTAGTCGTGACCAGAACACCAGGAGGACTCGCCGTTCACTGGCCCGAAGCGATTCCGGCCGACACTTCTCGGGACAACGATTCAAGACTTGCTGCCGTTAAACTAGAAGAACTCCCCTTCCAAGACGGCAAGACTGCATCGCTCACCACCCCAACTGAAAGCTCGAGCGACAACTTTTCAACCACTCAGATCGTCCTCAACGATCAAGACCCAAGTCGTCACGAATTTCATTGGTGTTTTCAGTGGGAAATTTTGCATTGAATCAAGCTCTCCACTCAAGAGTTTCCTAGGGTAAGAGCAAACCTTGCTCCACCAGGTCATGAAGGTCTCCTTCCTTCGCGGTGCAATACTTCCAAGCATCAGCGGGAGAAGGATGAGTTTTGCAATCCGGCTTTGTGTTTGGATCTACCAAGGGAACTCTCTTCCTTGGTGCCTTTTTCTCCGCAGGCTTAGCAGCAGCGTCTCTCCCTATGTTTTTGGGATCTGCTTTCTTTTGGCTCATGGTTGCAGATCGAGTTAAGACTTTACTTTTCTCTCGCATTCACAAGAGAAGCAAGCACAGAAAGTTCTAAAAGACAAGGAATCTACGATGAGGAGACAAAAGGCTATGGCGCTGGGCTCAAGGTTAACGAAACAAATGAAGGTCTCACTTCAGATTTACAACTTTCGGTTAGGTTTACTATTTTGAAAAGTATCTACGGTGTATCGCATTCCGTTACAGGGAAAGGCTTGGTTTTTCTTAAGTTCGTTTTTCCCGGCGTAAATTTTGGATTACATTACAACAGAATCCTGGTGATTAATCAGATCTTCAAATCAAAGATATTCTTTTGATTCAAAGCTCGGGGGCTGCTAACGGATAATCTGGGATTTGATTTCCTTCCGAGATTTAAGGCGGAAAACAGTAGAAAAAGATCTTTGACTGGTTTTAACAAAACCACTCGTAGATACGGAATTACAGTTGATCAATTCTTACATTTGAAGACAACTCAAAAGTTGTTATACTTACATGGATGATCGAAAAGCATGCTGATTCTTATGAAAATAATTATCAAGTATGTATTGGGATTCATGGCTTGGAGTAAATAAGGGGAGCAGTACTCGATCCAACGACTACTTAAAAGTACTCGTTGATTCGGGGGCTGCATTTGAAAGATACAATTTCTTTTAAGCCTATTATGCTTTATCCAAGACCTTTGAATAGTTTTAACAAAACTACTCGAAAGCTCGATGGTTTCACGTTATCCATGACCTTTGACTTGTTTTAACAAAACTACTCGAAGCTCGATGGTTGCATCTACTCGGTGCGCACCATTAGACTACTCAGGTGAAATTCAAGATTAGTTTCTTGAACCTTCGACTGCTTAAACGAGTACTCGGAGGCTCGGGGGCTACACCTATTGGGTGCATCAAAATATGTGCTTTAATGAAACTACTCATCAGAAGAGATTTAAGCGTCTTTGGCTTAGCTCTAACTACTCGAAGATGTTAAAAAATATTCAAGAGTTGAAGCAAAGGCGCAAGATGCTCGGGGGCTTGTGGGGCCAGGATCCCTAGGGCCACTCATCTAAGGAATTAAATTACTCGATATGGAGAGTTGTGATCCGACTGCTTTGGACTAGCCAGATAAGGTATAGGACGATGTAGTCAAATAGTAAAACTACTCGTATTAGAATAGTATACATGATAGATTACATTATTGTAACCATCCTGGTTGAATACGAGTAGTCTGTGTAATCGATTTGTAACTCTGCTCCGCGGGTATATAAGGAGGAGCAGGGACCCCCTCAAAACAAGTCAACTCATATACAATACAATCAAACATACAGGACGTAGGGTATTATGCTACTCGCGGCCTGAACCTATCTAAATCTTTGTGTTGTTCGTGCACTGTCGTTCCTAGAACTCAGCGAGACCCACTAATCTACTCCCTGGGATACCCCCAGATAGACGTGCTCGACATAAATCGTCGACATCGATGAAGTCCTCATGTCAATGTCGCTCGCACCAGCAACCATGGCTCGCGGCTTGTACTTGTGCTTGTGGTCGCCGTTCTTCTTCTACTTGTACTCATCCTTGCTCTTGTGCTTGCCCTTGTAGTCATTCCTGGCTCGGTTCTTGTGGTCATCCCTCGAGCGGTGCTTGTAGTCATTCCTGGGCTCGCTTGCTTCCGGGCATTCGGCGATGAAGTGCCCCATCTTGCCGCACTTGTAGCATGTACTCCCAACACGCCTGGTACTCTTTCGGTTCTCATGCAAGCGCCCGAACCTCTTGGCCAGCAATGCGAGATCGTCCTCGCTCAGCACCTAGAACTCCTCATCTAGCAAAGAAACAAGCATAGACAAAGCAAACTGTCATGAGGAGTTAGCAAGTAACCTAGAACCAGAGCCACTCATGAGAGCCAGACTATGGTGATCAGTCGGGTTCTCAAGCTTGGCTCTAGCCATCCTATTAATCTCTGAGAACTTGAGCTTGGAGAACAACCCATTAATTGTGAGCGTCTCATAGCCATTTGACTCTATAATCGCCTCAACCTTTGCACCCCACACAGATCTATCCAAGCAGTGCAAGAGCTTCAAAGCTCTATCATTATCTGAGTATGGGAGGTTGGTGATATTGGCTTGCATGTTGTTCACAATCACGGTAAACCTCTGAAACATGGCATCAATTGACTCGCCGGGCAAATGAGTGAAATTCTCATACTCCCTCTGGTAAGTCAAAAAGAGCCTAGCCTTAACCGCACCATCACCACCATGGGCAACCTCCATCTTTTTCCAAATGTGACAAGCAAGATGCTCTTCGATGACATGATTGAATTCATGCTCGTCAAGGGCTTTAAACAAGTAATCAACGGCTTTTGCATTTGCCTCAAACTTGTCCTTAGCATCCTGGGTTAATCTCGTAGCAGGGATGGTATAGGTAGTATCAAGAATGATATCCCATAGCAATTGTCCCTTGCCTCGGAGAAAAGCACCCATCCGAACCGACCACATCCGGTAATTCTTCCCATCGAAGAAAGGACGACTCGAACCATTTCCTGAGTACACCATATTTGGATCTTAAGACTGGTTAGAATCACAAAGATCCGTAACTGGCTCTGATACCAATTGAATGATCGAAATGGAGACCAGAGAGGGGGACAGTGAATGGGAGCCGATAAAATTTCTTCTCGAAACTTGGCCTATGTCCCAAAATCACTATCCAATGATTCCTCACAAGCTTGTCAAGGTAGCATAGTCACAACGGATCTACCGACCCTAGGAACCAGCTAGGATGAGATACAAAGTGAAAGCACAACACAAGAAGCAAAGACAAACAACTCTTTGCCAGGGCCAGGACAGACTGTCCACACAGAGGTCTCGGACTGTCCGTGAACCAAGCGGACTGTCCCACAATGCAGAATGGACGGTCCGTAAAACCCAATCAAATCTCTAGAAACTTCTCGACTTATACGGACTGTCCGACCCACTATCACGGACTGTCCGCCAGTATCGCAGACTGTCCGAGGTGGTCATGCAGACCGTCCGTGGAAAAACATAGCCAATTCAAGAAACTTTCAGACGAACACCCAAGACTCGGACCGTCCGAGAACCCTGCGGATTGTCCATGAACTCCACACGGACTGTCCGAGAATCCCGACGGAAGAACAGGAAGAACAGCTACAGTAACCCACGGGTCAACCCTTTCAAATCCATCACTGGATCTTCCAAACGACTAGAGCTCTTGAGACGAAACTTGGGGAAGATGAGAAGCACCCCAATGATATGCTATGCCCCAAAAATCTCGGCATGTAACTCCATACAACATGAGGAATCACGGATCACATGGAAGAACACAACCACCACGAGTTCATCCCAAAATCATCAATTCTAGACCAAATCCCAACATTTGAGGGGTCAAGATCATCCACAAACAGGAACAAAGCACTCATCCTTGATCTCCACAAAGAAATCCGAGAGCAAACAGCCTAGAAATGAAGAATCGAGCCAAGCATGAAAATAGCACAAAATGAACTCGGGAAAGAAGAGAAGGAAATCATCCCAAAGCCAAATCTTCCATACAAACAGAGGTCAGATTCTATACAATGGAGGCTAACCTCCACCCTTCATCCACCCACTGAAGATACTAGATCTGCGCTTGGCTAGCCTACCGGAAGAGAGAGCAAATGAACTAGGGTTCAACACAGATAACTTGCCATCCCCTCCACCTCCTATTTATATTGAGTCTCCTGGTGGGGGAAAATGACCATACTACCCCTACACTCTAAAACTAAGATACACACACCTCTAGGGCAATTTGGGAAAATGAAGATATTTCCTTCGGCTGGGCACGCCGTCCACCCGACCTTGCTTCCCTCCAACGCAAGTTCCTGGATCCCGCCGCGTATCCACCGCTTCGAAGCTTCCCAAACGCGCCCGGATCACCATCTCCTTCACGTTGGGCCTTCGGGCTCGGCTTTGAGGCCCAAACCGAGAAACCATCATCCGATGGTTTTGTGGCCCAACCACCAAACCCCGCATACAAGCTTCGGTTGTTAGCCGCTACCTTGCACCGGCTCCAAGTCCACGACCTCGTCTTGCTCTTCTTGCATTATGCTGACTGCACTAGATCTCGTCTGGCCACCGGGTCCCTCGAACCAAGCCTACTTGTCTCTCCACTCCTCGGAGGCTGCTCTGGCTAAGACCTTTCGCACTTGTTCTTCACCTACACCAACTCAAATAAAGTCGCATCTAATACCTGCAATACTAGGCTAAGAGTCAGTCCACACAACGTTGTCAATCACTCATCACACTGAGAAGCGACCATCCATTGATCCTCGGACACACCTGGTCCTCAATAGGGAAAAGACCAGCTCACTGAGGCCATAGGAATGCCGGAGCATAGTGGCCGTGTTCGAGGGCTGTCCTCAACAACCCCTTGGTGTAAAGGTTTTGATAAGGACATCGATAGCTGTAAGAAGTGGGACAGTTACAAGAAGCCCCTTCTCACAGAAGCGAAGATGAAATAAATCGCCGTGCAATCTTTTCTGGAATTGCTTCAAAACACACACAACTTAGACATGGCTAACCATTATTATTAGAGGAAGCTCAGCAACAACTACCAACCATGATGTTGTAACAACCCGTCATAGCTCCTAATCCGAGTAGTGTTGGCTCTACTGCAACAGAGAGATATCCCGTTGACGATATCCGGGTGGACACACCGTGCAAGCTAGCTGAGCGTATGGACAAAACTTGAACAAGTTTCGTGATGTTGCAATAGGCATGGCAATGTCGGGTCACACATTGCATTGTTTCCCTATTCCCCCAGAATACGCCAAGGTACAAGTGGTATTAGTAGTTGAAAACTATGAGAATGACGAATTAGATATCCCTAGTGAGGATGGTATCCAGCTTCTTGGAGATGCGGTCAACCATTTCATCCTATGGCATCGACGAGATATCATACTTACTGTGGAACCTCAATGTAATCCATCACATAGCCAAGCACCACTATCGCCATTGATCAAACATTTGCCTTGGGCATCATCTCCAAATGACCCAATTCCATTGAGCGATTGGATTAATGCCATGTTTGCCCAAGAGGAATTAGAGATTGATAATTCAACACCAGCTAAGTCGCAGTCACAGCCACATCCTTCATCAGCTAAGGCGATAGAAAAGGCTGCAACCTATCCTCCGTCGTCACCCAAGAAGATAGAGAAAGCTCCAGTGCCTCCTACTGTGCCCGCAGGATTAGTGCCTTGCATAATTACAACCTTTGACATGGGTCCATCTATATGGGTAGACATATTCCTAGGTGCAATGAAGAAGAAAGCACCACGTTCAGCATCAACCTCTAGGAATGTGGACACTAGGTCAGAATTCTAGGCTATGGAAGATTGTCCGGCCGAATTCGAACAAGACGAACCATTCCTGCATCAGTGGGAACTATTGGACGGCCCATGGGAAATGAACAAGTTCCATGCCTATATCATAAGAGCCATGAAGCTAGGCATCAATGCTAACATGGCAAGAGTTCCAATGAAAGTCTCTAGTGATATCGAGCATTCTATCATTGTTGATTTTTGGGACTTACAATCAACCTAATTTCCGTTTGGTTGTTGTAAGTACATACTGTAGCACTCAAATCTCTCACCAAAATTATGACACGTCTGCCATGTTATAAAATTTATGCAGAATGGAGTATGAAGATGAAAGAAAGATAGGAAGGTACTCAGTTGCATACTGCAATCCTCTACTAATGGCCCAGTCTGAGCACTGCTTCATGTTGAATGAAGAGCAAAAAAAAAGGCTTCAAGATGCAGCAAATCAAGAGGAGCATGATGCAATTATAAAAGAAGCTCACAACAATAGGAAGCGATCAGTTGCGATCTATATATCACAGGTATTTCGAAAAAGACCAGACAAGGATTACATCATGGCTCCCTATTGTTTTAAGTAAGTTCTTTGTGCAGCCACTTAATCTTATACTAATAACTACAATGACCAATAAATAACTTCATCTTCTGCATTCATATTTTGTTGTGACCACTTTATTTTTTTATAATCATGCTGAAGAATGGCCTAGCAATTGTCCTCGACTCAGCCGACTACCCTCCAGATAGTTATGAAGAATTCATAGAAATTCTACATAAGTAAGTGTAATAACAGCTCTTATGATAACATATATAAAATAAATGTGTTGGTACAAATACTATATTTACTAACCTTTTATACATTTTTTGACCAATGCTTACAAGTTCAGCATGATGTTGGCGGTCGTTACAACACGATTTCGACCACCAATTCTTAGGAATAAATGAGGTTATATGTATCATTCGATACACTTAGGTTTACATTCTAATAAAGTTCCATGAGTTTTGGTGAATATCCAATGTGAAGGCACATAATTGACAAATATGTGCTAAAAGGGATAAAATTAAGCACAACCGGGAGGTCAAATGTACAATGTCCACGTCAGAGAAGGCCAAGAAATGACAATACATGAAATGTGGATCGATGATGTCACCAATCTGAGCAAACAAACACACCCCCGACCAAGTGGAAGCGATCTAGGACGTCCATAGGCAGGAAAGCGGTGCCTAATGCCAGTTCGGCTGAACCACAGCCGGACACCGCCTCTTAGTGCTTTGTCCTATGCTCTTCCTCCACCGCCTCTTGTCCACTATAAATGGAGGTGCCTATGCCCAGCTTCAACACATACCAAGCCAAGGAGCTCCATTTGTCACTTTCCTTAGTAGAGTTAGGATAGTGTAGTTTGGGACTTAGAGTTAGGTTTGCCTCAGAGGTTCCGGAGTCGTCTTCAGAAGCTCTATTATAAGCTATTGTATCTTTTACTTTTCCTTTTGTAAGATTTTTAGTTATCAATATATCATCTTTATCATTATATCCGAGTCATTTATCTCTTGCTTCTACTTTATTCTAGTTGAAATCATTTCGTGTTTAGACTATAGTTGGTTGTGGCTCTAGTTTTTCTAGTTCTTTTTAAGTCTTTGCTTTAGCCGGTACTTTGATTCAGCTCACTACTTGTGGTGAGTTGTCACTGGGGTATTAATAGGACTGCTTGCTTTTGCCAGTGGAGTATGTAGTTATTAACTAGTGTAGGTGTGGTGCCCCTGATTCAATGTACGTGTGGTAGCCGTCAGGTGGTGACAGCTTTGTACGGCCTTCGTAATCCACCATGTTCGTCTTGGCCTGTAGGACCCATGGAGGAAGTTGGTAGTTCCCCTACTCATCCCTTTCTGTGAACTATCGGCGCTTTGTCCCAATGTTAAGGCAATACAGTTAAGCTTGGCCTTTAAGCGTTGTTTCCTCAACTGTTGTATCTCTTTACTCGAGTGCCCCAAATAGATAAAGTACCTAGGATTCTTATCTCGTCGCGCTGTCCTCCCAATTAGCTAGTTCTTCTCTTTCTTATCTGAGTTATCCTTAAATTGTGTGTCGTGGTCTTTCACTCTTACCATTACTGTTATCTCCCGTCCTAATAGAAGTGTATTCCTCTATGATATCCTCGAATACTTGTTTACTACTCTTGCCATAAGCTTCCCTGTGGAAAATATAAATTATGATACCTTGGATTACTCTCTTGTGAAATTCTACATCGGTAATTCTATGTGCTTGCAAAATATATATTTATTTTACAAAGTCATAAGAAAACCAACAAAACACTCCTTGCACCATTGCCGGGATTACCAATCCGGATAATGGACCGTAAGAAGTGTCAACCACGCACAACGGAGGGCCCCATCTTCCAACACGATGTGACCATTTGGAGATAAGACATCACAAATGGGTTAGTACTTGCTAGGATACGTGCACTCACTATGATATATGTAAGTAATTAACATTTACTAATTTAGACTATTTTTTGTAGTGTCACAAGCAAACTACTGGCAGTGTACTATGTGGATATTACATTTGCCAGTTCCTTAGGAATAACAAAAAGTACAGAACGAACCCCGAGGATGTATGTACCATCCTATTGTACCCACTTTTTATATTACCCATTTAATTAATACTAATCCTTCTTTGTTCATATTATATTTTATTTCAGATGCTTGAGATCCCGCATCATAGCTCAAGACTACAGGACAAACAAATTGATCAAATTTGTGCACCTATGTGTAGATTCATTCAATGCAAAATTTGTCATGAGAAAAGAAGGTTCTACGGTACTGAGAGTGCACCGGCAGCCGATGAGTGCCGAGAGCTTCGCACTTGCGCTAGAGTCCTGTTTGAAGACAATGATATTTCTATTGTAATGTCCCTGGAATATTGTATAATTAGACTTTAATTGGAGTAATTACTTTGAATAAATATATAGATTTCATGTTTGTTGATGTATATATGATTTATGAAATTAATACGGATTAATAATGACAACAATAACTGATTTAAATGGGGTGCCAATATGAATTTGTAATTAGCATAAAATAAAATTGGTGGGAAATATATATTTGCAATTTGGCGGAAAATATATATTCCAAAATAGGTGGGAAAATTCAAAAATTCAAGCCTAGCGTCTTTTCAGTGCTGGTGGTCATGGTACATCTGTGATGGCGGGAGTGGAGCCGCCAGCACAAATGGAGCGCTGGTGCTGGCGGGCGCCGGCCGCCAGCACAAATTAACATTTGTGCTGGCAGAGAGTTGCTAGTGGGTGGGAAAACCACCAGCACATAGCTCTTTCGACCTCCAGCACAAACCTTTTTTGTACTAGTAATGTGTACCATGACTAAACACCAGTGATAGCCTCCGCTTGTTGTCAACGAGCCGACCCCACCTGCCTAAGGTATATTTTGCCGAATGCTACCTCTCCTCCTTCACCTGTTGTAGTTTTTATGAGTGTCTACAATGCCCTATCGCGCCCTATAGCTCCGAGTGATCTTCTACATGGCCTGTCGATTATACCAAAATTATAGCTCTTGATACCAATTGTTAGAAAATTAGCCATCGCAGCGACAAGCCGCCCACTAATCTCCACCAGCAGAAGTGTTGTTTAGATCTACTGAGACGAATATGCAAGAGATATGATATTTGTTGATGAGGTTCAGCCGATCATTGTTACAACATCAGCTCCCTCTCATATTTACAAGAAGGCCTAGATTACAGAGTTTGACACGAACTATGCCCTGGTCCACTAAATACTAGTCTATGTTCCGTCGTAACCGGACCTATCAAATATTTGACACAATATCTAACACTAGCGTGGTCAGCGGGTGCTACAGCGGCCACTGGAGCGGGAGATGGAAGGAGTAGCCAGGATGCCCCATGCAGCAGAAGTGCATTGATGATTGACTCGGCTAAATCTGAAGCACAACAAGTCTCCGTGGCCGCCGTCACCTGATCTAGTTAGCCACCTGCAGATTGCCGTTCAGAGAGAGGGAAGGAGGAGGCACTGTGGGCTCACATGCATGGGAAGACGGGATTACTCTACAACATCATTGTCGCGGCCTTGTTTGTAAGCATCTGGCCCCCTGTTATGGTAGGCCTGCAAAAGCAAATAAAATGCAAATTTCACAGTATGGCATAATTACAACATAGCAACCATTTAATGTTTAATTACTAGGAGTTGGGGACAGAATCACGAAGACAATCGTATGATTTTTCTAACTAGGAACAAACCATGAAAACTTTTTTCAATTTCATATTTTAGCACATTAACATGCCCTACAAAAATATGGGGTATTATAGTCTCCCCCCTCATGGAATCTCGTCCATGTGATTAAGGACTTGCCTCTTCCACCCAAGTTGGTTCTTGTCCCGTGTGATTGCTCCATTGCATGTAGTAGAAATAGAAGCTTGTCCTCCTTGTTTCCTTCACATCCCTGTGTAGAATCTTTGTAGGATACTCCATGTACTCTAATATGTTGGAGGTGGAAAGCCTCCATTCCACTTCTACCAATACTCGAAGACATTTTCTTGGTTGGAAAATGTGAATCATTGGATTTACTCCAGCTTGTGACTTGGGAAGGTCTAGTTTGTAGGCTACATTTACAATTCTCTTCAGAACTCTGCAAGGACAAACAAACCTCGCGGCTAGCTTCTCCTTGATATGAAAACTCTTGGTGCCATGAAGTGCGGATACTGTGAGGTATATGAAATGCCCAACTTGTAATGACAATTCTCTTCTTCTCTTGTCGGCATAGGTGTCTGACGGCTTAGGGATATATTCAAGGTTTTGCAAACCTTTGCTACATTCTCTTGATCTTTATCAATATTTACTTGACCAAAGATGGTTCTTTCCCCAAGCTTTTGACCACATCAGCGGTGTTCTACATTTTTTTCCATACAGTTCCTCAAACGGTGACAACTATAGACTGACTTGATAATTGTTATTGTACAATTACTCTACATGGGACAAACTCTTGTCCCAATAGCTACTATAAGTCAACAAACAGGCTATAAACGAATCTTCAATAATATGGTTCACTCGTTGTATCTACCCATGTGTCTAAGGGTGCCATAGCAGTGTGCAAGCTTCTCCAAAACTTGGCGATTAATATGGAACCTTTGTTGTATAATATGCTCCTTGGGGCTCCACGGAACCTCTGTCAGTTCATGTTATCGAACAATTTAAACTATGTGCCTCGAATGTGTTTATTTTAGAAAAGAAATATTCTAACCTGCTCCAGATCTGCTCGATGACCTCCATGGCGCCCACGGTGGAGGATGATGCCATCGCGGGACAAGGCTGTGGAGGCAGTAGTGCTCTGCCTTGGAGAGGCCATGGCTAGAGCAGTTACTACAACGACAGCAACAGAGGTCATCCTTTGCATTGTGTTGGCGGTAGAGGGCAGATCTGTGGACGGCGTAATCGAATACACACCCCAGTCGTGTAAGGCACTTGTTTCCACCACCTAGGCTGTGGTGGATTCCTTTGTAGTGACTGTGGGGAGGGCGACATGGATCGAGTCCTTAGCTGTATCTAAGGTTCGTGCTCGCATCATTTTGGAGCTGGACCCCACTTTCCACCAGTGTTGTCTCCCCTTCGACCATGACCTTGGTCGCCGTGGTGGGGAGACGGAGGTGCGGCTGGCGTCGTGGTGGCAATGTTAGTGCAACAACCCTGATCTACTCTAGCGAAGTAAGCGCCAAAGGTGTTATGAAAGAATAGCACTTTTGCCTACTTAGTCTTTATCGTTCTGGTTTGCTAATTTCCCCTAGTAGGATGATGAACTGCATTGCCATGTTCCCCTAGTCTGGGTGATGAACTTTATGTTTCTTTAAAGTTCATTTATGTTTCTATTTTATTGCTAATCATGTTAATGTTTATGTTTATCTGAAACTTTAATTTATAATTACGTTGGTCAGTTATTGTTATCTTCATCTTTTTCTCATGTTAATGGTCGTGTATGTTCAACTTTTGTCATGTCCAAAATGACGAGTAGAGTTGGTATAACACATACACATCTTATTAATTTGAATGTGCATCTATTGCGTGTGCAATTCTTAGATGTACGTCTCTAGGCACACCGATCGAGTTTAGGTGGCACCAAACGTATTAGCAAAAATGTTGCCATCGTAACGTTTGGGCTGCAGATGCATCAATTTTCCAAGTTATTAAACTAAACTATATATTTTACAAGTTGTTGGACTAATTTGCACCCACCCGTCAAGTTGTGGTACTAAATTGAGTATTTATAAGTTGTCGGACCGATCTACACCCACCTGCCAGGTTGACGTATGGTGGGTACATTTTACTCTAGATTTCTTCCTGTTGGTAACCCTGCTAATCTTCATGTGCTATCTCATACTATCGCAAAAAGTATTAAACTATGGTCATTCGGTACAAAAGCTGACCACTAAACTAGGCGTCCCTTTGGTTGGGCTTTCCAACCTGCTTTTGCTTTTGCATCAAATGACTCACTATGCATACAACATTTGACGGTGATTGCCTAACTGATGGATATTGTAACCATTACCATGCAATGCATTGAAACCTTGGCAAATAATGTATCCCGTCAGCCATCTGCCACACCCCAAAAATTTTAATTTTGGGTTGTGAATAATAAGGTTAATTAATATTATAATTTTTTACTCAAATTTTTTAATTTTTCCAAGGATTATATAATTATCAGGGAATTTAGTATAGAAAAACCATTTTATAATTTAAAATAATATAATATAGGTTAGAATATTTATTGCTTGCATTCATGCCAGCTGCATTTAGTGCCTTTATGTGTGCAAAGTTTTCAAAAATACCTTTAGAAAACTAATAGGGATTTTTCTAGAAATTATTCCTATTTTCCTAGAGAGATTTCCAATTTTTAGAACATGCTAAAATCTATTTCATGAGCTCCAAATACTTTACTTGTGTTACTCATGCCCAACTTAATCCCGGGGATTTTTCCCAAAAATTTTGGAAATTTTAAAGTATTTTTTTGGCTTAAATAGTTTATTTAGAATTTTCTAGATTTATCTTTGCACGGGAAAACAATTTTCTAAAATTAAAAAGGAATCCTAATCCCTAAACGATACGGGCCCAGCAAAACCTAACCCAAAGCTAGCCCAAATCCCCCTCCTCTCCCTCCGCTGTTGGGCAACATTCATCTCGAGCCCATACCGACCCATCACAGAAGCGCCGCCGCCGCAGTCCGTCGTGGCGTGTGTGCCTTACTCACCGCGGCCGCCCTGCCCCTGTAAATCACGAAGCACGAGGCCCCATGCGTGTCGCTATTGCCCCCGCGCCCATCTGTCGTTTCCCCCGCTCGCCCACGCCCGAATCAAACCCCCGGTCAATTCCCAGCCATACCGGTGAACCATGGCCGTTTAGCTAAAAAGCCCCTTCGCTTTTTAGGTTTCAACCCTCCGTCCACTCCAATTCAAAAGCATTTACATTTAGGTCCCTACTTTTGAAAAAAATTCCTGAGCTTTAGTTTATTAGTGTTTTTCATCCTGTTAAGAAATTTTAGCCCTTAGACCCTCCTGTTATAATTAAAATCACATTTGGGTCTGTGAGTTTTTGCAGTTAAGCCCCTAGAAGTTACTGAAACTTGCCAGTAAGTCCCTGGACCTTAGAAAAGCTATAACTTTTCCGTTTTAGCTCCAATTAGAGTGATTCTCACGCTCATCTGTTCGTAGCGAAGCGTAGAATAGTCTTAAAGCTTTCTTTTGCTCTTTTGCTACTGTTTGATGCATTGTTCTAATAGGGTAATTTGTTTGCATGTACTGGATTGTATGGATGCTTGTGTGGTGCTTCGTGCGTCCAGTCGATGAGCCGTTCGAGTTTGGTTTCGAGCAAGGTTACGAGGAGCCGGACCACCAGCAGCGGCAAGAACTGCTCTTTGAGGAAGGCAAGTATAGCACGAACAATCATTGATACCTAAACACCTATTAATCATTTATTTTCATATGCTTGTGTCTAAATTGATGTACCTTAAAGGTTGTACCTATATTTGTTTATCCTATCCTTTAATATCTCGGGGTCATGCATATGGGTAGTTCCTTGCTAGGCGCAGCTACTGTCATTATTTATTCAACTATTAACTTTCACTTAATGGTTCACTTCAATGATAATGTTAAAACTTGCTTTTTGGCAACATGGTTTAGGGAGCTGGGGCATGTGCTTCGTGCTTTGTCCTAGTATCTCTCTGTAAGGCCTGGTTCTTAAATTGTCAACCCAGGAGCCTGTCAGCACCAGAACTATTATGGCTCTGGTCTTGGACAAGTAGCTTGTACGTCCCTAGCTTGCTAGTGGTTACTGATGGGCCTGCGGCGCTATGGGGAACAAGGTGAGAGGGCGTAGTTTAATACACCGAGGACGGGCCATCCATCGGCTATGTTTCGTTAGGCACAGTCTCGTGTTGGAGTCTCTACGATGGAGAACTCCGCACGTCGCACATTGTTGGTTGCGATGCCCGTGCTCTGGACGCCATTGACCCCCCTTATTGGTGCGATGCCTTAAGCGTCAATCAATCTCGGTGCCTTGGGTCGTGTCGCCTTGTTGTACCATAGTGGCTACAGTGTCATGTGAAAAGCCTCGTAGCGTCCCTATGCAGTCACACCAAAGGAAGTGTATCTGCGTGGTTGGGTGCAAAGTTCTTTTGAACTTTTATGCGACTAGTGGATAAAGGGCGAAACCTCTATAGAGTGTACATCTATCATGATAGCCATGCTCGTGATCACGAGCGGCCTGGATCCTTTTTGATTAGTGGTTCTTTAATTAAGATGTTGTTTATCCTATTTAAATATACTTTCATCATTAATTGGGTTGCAACTGGGATTCATTTAGTAGTAATAAATCGGTTAATGATAAAATGAATAAACTAAGAATGCTAATGCAGTTCAGCCATGTCAAACCTTACTTTTGAGCCTTCATTCACCCATTTTATACTCGCTATGTAAATGTTTTACTTACACTTGCCATTATTCAATAAAATCCCGGATGGGTAACAGATAGTTTAGTGAATGAGTCAGCAGCAACATAATTCCCTGAAGATCTTCCATATTACTAAGCTGTGGTCAATCAGTCAAGTGTCCCTATGGACTAAGGCTTCGCTTAGTTTTGAGAGAGCTAATAAATAGACTTCCACTATGTTTTACTTATTATTTATGTTAAACTTGAATGTTATCTATTTTATCCGAGCACCGTGTATCTGAGATTTCATATTTGTAAGCTATATGTGTGTTTGGACTTCCTGGGTTCATATATAGCAACATTCGGGTTTCTGTGTAAACCTGGGTGCGACACCATCTAATCTAGTGCCCGGCTGTTCAACATATAACCCTTAGGAAAACTTTGTACTTTTCGCCATTTGATACCAAGACCGATGGGGCATCTTGTAACTATCTAACAACCTATAACCGTTGGCAATTCACAATCTGCCCGTTGGCCATTGTATATCCCCATTGGCTTAGGTTGCATTCCTAGTAGTGATAACAATGCATGTGTATTCATGGATCTAATTGGACTTGATTACTAATAATTATTTTTGCCACCATTGTAGTATGTGCTCAATTACCCCGATATGGATTAGTTAGCAGAAAAGTAACGAGTTAATTAGTCACCGGTACAATTAGAACCAAGCAACATAACGATGCGAAATAAACACATGTAGAGTAGTAAACTCATATGTACGGGCGCTTAAACGGACAACGAATAGATGCTTGACAAATCAATTAGAATAGTGATATTATTTGTATCGGTTTTGACACGAATAAAACAACCACATTCGTATTGGTTCCATGATGCCAGCCCTGTCCCAAGTATGAATGATGTTTTTACTCCGGCAATGATCACTCCCGTAGCCTGTGAATAACCTACTTTTGGTGTTGCTGTTGATGATGAGTAAGACCATGAGATGCTGCTATCACTCCATGCGAATTTGAGAGATGAATGACGAATGTTACCTAATACCTAAACTAACAAACTAATAACTGTTCCAAATTAAGGATCCCTAATTTTGTAGCATTCTGCAAATAAGAGGAACATTGAAGTACACACCTCCGTGTTTGTATCATTCAATATATTATAAACAGGAATACAAGAATCGATGTTACAATGAAAACTCAGTGAGTCATGTTAACAAGAAACTAATCAACTTGTAAAATGAACACCTTAGTTTGGTGCTTGGGCCTTATTTCTCCTTAATAGAGGGTAGGTAAAAGTTCACCAGTTTTATTTTTGAATAAGGAAGCAAAACACAAGTCTTCCAATAAGCCAAAGATTTGTTTTAAAAGAAAAAAAAAAGCTGAAGACTTATTGAAGGATGGATGACAGAATAGCTAGATGCACGCATCTGCTGGTGGTCGATCCATCTCACGCGCATCCAATTCATCTAGCACTGTTTAATGCACACGCAGCGGCGGCGAAACGAGCTGCACCTGGCAGACGTGAACCCTTCACCACGGCACACGTTGGCGCAGTTGTCTACGTTCATGCACAGCCCAACGAATTTAGCGCTATCCTTCTCGCATTCCCTAGCCTGTACAGGCGCCACATCTGAACACAGAGAAGCACAACAGAGAGTTATCAGTATCACAAGCAATATTGTTTGTATAGACACATATGTGACATGCAAAACAAGTAGACCAGGGTGT
Organism: Echinochloa phyllopogon; assembly: GCA_033239725.1. Classification (NCBI taxonomy): domain Eukaryota; kingdom Viridiplantae; phylum Streptophyta; class Magnoliopsida; order Poales; family Poaceae; genus Echinochloa; species Echinochloa phyllopogon. The sequence goes on along the minus strand of BTCW01000016.1, from coordinate 7,003,138 downwards.
TTGTTACTCCCTCCGTCCTAAGATATAAGGCGCGGTCAAACTTGACACAGTCTCCCATACTAACGTTTGACTCTTAATATCTCTAATACTATAATGTTTGTAGCAACAAAATTATAGTTACATAAAAGTACATTTAAATACAAATCTAATGGTATTATTTTTTGTTAGATAAAGTTTTTATTATAAAAAATTAACTATAGGTCAAAAATTTTAAAGTTTGAATCTTGAATTACGTGCGCGTCTTATATCGTGGGACGGAGGGAGTATATGAGAAAACTTTAATGGCGCAGGAAAAAAAAGGCTACTGCCGATAATAGAATCTATTTTTGAGTGCTACGGTACACTGTGGTGTGTTTTCATGGGTGCTATACAAACTTTTAGCGTGGAGTTTGGAAAACCAAATCTTAAATAATTACTTTGTGAATATCAAAAGGTTTATATGGCAATGTCTACTAAATTTAGGTTTATATGGCCATGTCTACTAAATTTAGGTTCTATGGAAAACTAAATAAATTTCTAAAATTGGATTCTGAAATTTGAATGAATTATTAAATTTAGTATATATTTTAATTGCGCCCTAAATATCAGTCTACAAACATTTAGTTGTGAACTAAAGCTGTAAAATTACACATGACATCATCTTGAGTAAACTAATTTGGCCAAAAGGCATGTAATGCAAATTTTTTTAGACATTTAGCACACAAATAAATTAGAGCTATCGATTGACAAGAAAATGCACATATATAGATACTCGTTGCAAACTGTATTAATTACCACTGCAAAATGCTATAGCTTACAACATGAAATCCTGGAGGAAGCCTGGGACTTCTAGAAATTAAAAGCAAAACATACCCATTAAGGACATGCAGATCGACCATGTAGCCTACAACGATGGCTGTACATACATACATACATACATACATACATATATATATATATATATATATATATATATATGCACACACTAGGATGTGGTACCTACGGTGCTACTAGTGGGATCCTAGTATAGGCCGAATTAATCTATCCTCCAGTCATCGTTCACATCCTATAGTTTTTGCTAGAAGATAAGCCACTACAAATCATCTAAAACACTGTAAAAAACCTATTAATATTAAATATTCTCAAAGTGCATTTTTCATTGGTTTAGAATTATATAATTGTTTGTTTGCATGCCATTAGTAAATATATTTTTTCTTAATTTCGCCTCATTCTCCATGCATGTAACACTCCGCATCTTAAATCTACCTAAAACCCATCTTTTCGCACCTCAACAAGAATTGTAGGCTAACTTCCAGTGCCGCACTAAATTAAACCACCACCACAACATCACCGTGCCGCATAGGGCAACTTCCAGTCGTACTAGCAGGCTTCTAATGGGCTGTGGTATTACAATCTGCTGCTGCTGCTGCAGTTTGGTACAAAGTTTGAATAAAATCAAGAGCAAATACATGTTGCACACCGCGTTCGCCAGTAGTACATGACCTGCTTCTTTTAGAACATACCAGTGGCTGCAACGAGCAGAAGCAGGAGGATGACAGCTGGGAAGAACTTGCGCGGCGACTCCATTACAAAGCTTCTCCACAGGAAAATATTCTATGAATTTAGTGAGAACAAAATTTATCGCGTGGCGGTTTATTAGAACAGGGACTTGGCTTCCTGCTTATATAGACATAGGGGTAGCAGCATGCAAGGCACTGCCACCACAGGAAATTGTCTACTCCCTCTATATATAGCCAGCTAATATTACCACTGGTGGAGATTGAGCTAAAATTTAGGGAGTGAGCTGAGGGTGAACTTGATCTACAACATATAAAAACAATATTAAAGCTCAATAGTAAAACAGTCTAAATATTACGACATATCCAACTAATATAATGTAAGTTGGACATCAGTAATTTGTTTTCAATGCCAACAATTCTGGGATTCACATTCGAACTAAAAGTGTAATAAAATATATGACAGTGTAGAATTAAATCTGCATTTGGTGGTATGTAATTAAATTATGAAGTTCATGCAATTGAACAAGAGAGTATCGAAGAAAAATTAACATGTGCCAACTAAATTGTATTCGAGAAGTGGGAAACACCACTAAAAACAATACTATCTTGCCTTCTTGCATTTTGTAATTTTTCTAATGTAATCAAAACTGTACACTGGAAAATACAATAATGCAACACAAGAAAAAACAGTGCCGATGAAAGCAGGATGGTGGGGGAGCTAAACAAAGAGGCAGCAACCTGTACCTGTCACTACCAGAGAACCTCACATCCGCACCGGTTGGGAACGGGCTTTAGCACAGGATTCCCAACCGGTGCTAAACTTTCGGTGCTAAAGGGGGCCTTTAGCACCGGTTCTAAACATACACAACGGGGATAGGAGGGCCTGAATTTCTTTTTTTTTGTTACTTTTTGCAGCCGCCATGCATGTACATTTATATATGTATTATGATACGTATTCAAACATGTATTCAGCTGCCGTGCATGTAGTACTATATATTCATATTACTAGACATATAATCAAAATAGAAGATATATATATATATTATAATTCAGATATCCAACTAGAGTTATATATTTGAACTGTATATTACAACTTAAGAAATCCGACTAGAGGAACGACTAGACGGCACATCCTCCAGGGGGAGATGGAATTCTCCACGGGGATTAACGACCTCGTCCCAAATCCATCCAATGAGCTGTTATGCAATTGCGTCTATTCTCTCTTGATCGAGTCTATCTTCTTCCAGCCTCATCATCTATAATTTGCAAATAATTGGAAATATTAATTCCGTGGAATTGAAGACAACAATTGTGCAATTAATAATCATTTAATATAAAATAAATGCTTTACTTACAAATACAAATATCCGTCTATATTTAAATAATCATTTATTATAAAACAAAGTGTTTTTCTTATTAATACAAACATAGTAATTATTAAATGAAGCCCTATATTTCTAAATAATCATTTATTATAAATTAAAGTGCCTTACTTATTAATTCATATTTAATAATATTATTATTTATTATAAATGAATCCCATTATCATTAAATGAAGCCGTATATTTATAAATAATATCATTTATTAAAAAATCAAGTGCTTTTTCTACAAATATAGTAAATATATCAAATTAAAACCTGAAAATGTGTTACGTACCATAACATCATGGTGAGTCATATTTTTCGTCGACCATTTAAGCATGTTATCACAAACATAGTATGCACATAGATTATTTCCCGACCCCTGTTGGCAACACTATCGATCAAAAAATAAAGTTAAGTAAAATTTATATAATAGGTTAGCGGAGACCTACACGTACAAATTACTTGCTTACCGGAAAGTCAGTCTTCCATGTGAGTGTTTCATGGATCATACCAGAGTTATCTTGACGAAATTGAACCCACGCCCTGTGAACCAAAAAGTTGTGTTAAATCATTGTGATTGTAAGGGCAGAATTGAGTTGAATGGGAAAATATATGTCACCTTGTAAACATGTCAATGATGTTCTGGTAAGCATATGTTGGAGACTTCAACGAATCAAAGACGTGGACGATACCTCGGTCAGGACACAGTATGATTAGGATACAGTGAAAACTGTATACATGTAGACATTATAATGAGAAATAAAATTGAACGGCAATAGTATGGAGTCCATAAAATTTTGTATTGGCACTATAAGTAGATACATGTAGAGGTACTCACCCGAAGTTGTACGACAATAGTATGGAGTCGCAATAATTATGTTTTTGGAGATACTTGTATAAATTTTGATATGTTTCCTGTGGATTCCTCAAAATCATTTTGTCACTTATCTTTGTCGGGTCTATGTAACCAATGTCAAATATTCCTTCCCTCCGACATCTTTGAATCTCCATTCTGCATTGTTAAGGAATAAAGGGCGTGTCAAATGTAAATGAGAACAAAGCACTTACAATACCCAACAGGCGACCAAAGACACGTCCATGACGTCTTGGTGGTACACCTCATATATATGCTTGAACTCCAACCAGAGGGTTTCCTTGCCATTGAAAAAATCTTGGTCCTTTACGCGAACTCCAAACATGCGCCTTTTGCTTCTTGATTGTTCCAGATACCACTGATGGAATCGACGCATCTTTATTTGTAGCGTGCTCTCCATTTCTGGACCGACCAAAGGCTGGCCAAGCTTAAATGGCCACCTGAACGATGTGCTCACAGGGATTTCTTTTTGTCCCGTGATTTCCTCTCTCGAGAGTCCTGTCTTGGCCATTTGTCATTGCACGTTCAGCTCATACTCAGATGCCAACTGGGGCACTGACTGCTGAGGTTGGTTGACGAGCTGAGCAACAGGTTTGGACGCCGCCGCCTTCCTCTTCCCTTGAGATTTCAGTAATGAGCGGTAATAGTTTGATACATGTGCCCTCTTATGTTGTCCCCTAGTCAAATTTTGGAGGAAGGATTTTGCCGTGGTGGGGTCAATCTTCGGCTCTAGATGTTTTCTCGTGAAAAGTTGCCTCTTTACGTCTTCTTTAATAGAGGCATCGAGCTATTCTTGATTCTGCTCGTAAGCTTTTTTCGGTGGTGCAGGCTTCTCTTTGACATTCCGTGGCTTCTTCTGTGGTGGAGGGGTCAAGCTAGACAGGTTAGAGCGCTTCTTTGGTTCAGGCTTCTGCCGCAGAGGAGACGGAGGCTTCCACCACGGAGGAGACGGAGATGGAGACAGGTTTGCGTCATGAGCTCCCAGAGAATCGTGATCCGGTGGACCTCTTGGAGACGGGGGATCTGAAGGAGACTTGGTGCTTCCAGGTATGGCGATGTCTCGCTTGCACCATAGAATGATGCCGTGAGAACACTCCCCGAGTTTTGTTTCTCCGTCACCTCCGGCGATGTCAAGTTCCAAGTCATTCCATGTGGAATCTCCATGTGGAATCTCCATGCAATGCCATCTTTGACCTGGTTCCACTGGTTTGGTCATACCATATGCAACCTAATAAAATAAGTAGAAAGGAAGTTAGTAAATTAATAATATTTATGATGATATTTATGAAATATACAAACTAATGTCGCATACGTACCACCACGGATATGTTCTTCTGCCTCACGGCAAGCTCACACGCGGTCTGTTGAGTTATTTCATCCACAGGGTAACGAACCGGTTCAGACTGAGGTGCGGGAATGTCTTCATGGCCAGGTACATGCTCTGTGGAAGCGTGACTGCTTCGATGTATTGGAGGGCTAAGAAGGGCCGCATTAGGATCTTGGAGAGGTACATGCTCTATGTTGGCGGTTCCTGTGGCTTGTATCTGCAACCATGCTAACTTCATTCGCCGCTCCGTCTCTACCTCCATTTCCAGTATCTTTGAGCCCTAGGCGGCTACCGTTTCCTCTAGGTCCCTCACCCTCTTCTTATATTCCGCCTTCTTCCTCGAACGGCTCCTATAGGAGGCGGCGTCCTCTTTGAAACCTTTCTTCCATGGTACTATGCCTACGCCGCGCGTACGTCCAGGATGCTCCTTGTTTCCTAAGGCATAGGTTAGCTCATCTCTGTCTCTATCAGGAACAAATTCTCCCCTCTCATATGCCTTAAGGATATTGATGAGACATTGAGCTAGTTCTCGCAAGTCCTCACCAAAAACTAAAGAGCTATCGATCGGACTGAGGGTGCCTCCATGACCATAGTACCAATGCTTGGATCGTATGGGCCAGTCATGTGTCGCTGGACGAATGCCTCTAGCAAATAGAGATTCTTCCATCTTCTCCCATTTCTTAATGCTCCCTTTTATAACCTCCTTAACCCATTCTATGGGTGTACTTCCTATTACTGGCATTGTCAGCGTTTCTAGCGGTCATACTTGACCCTTCTTCGGAGTTTTTGTACTCCAAGAATGATTCCCAAGCATCATGAGTGATGGTTGGATGCTTCGTGGGATCCGATGCTTCTCCGGTAATGAGATAATTCTTGTACAAATTTTTCTTGTAATCCTGGAATAGAATTGCCATCTTTTTCATTGTCCAATCCTATAGTTGCTCTTCACGACTGCAAGGCCAATCGAAAATTCCTTTTAAGTCTGCCCATACCATCTCCTTCTTAGTATTGGGCAACACGTGCAGCTCAGTAGGGTCCGTGGATTTCCATTTTCTGATGCTAATGGGCACGCGTTCTCGTAGAACAACCCCGCACTGAGATATAAATTTTCTGGCCACTTGTTTGGGTTCAACTGGCTCCCCATCGTCCTCCACTCAAGTGATGTGAAACTTCACATCCTTCAGCTTCTTAGTGGCAGATCGTTTGGATTTCCTAGTTCTGGTTGTCGACGCAGAGGCAGGCTACATAAATTACATATGAACAATGCAATATTAAATGAGATATATTGAGATACAATACATATTAAATGAGATATATTGAGATACAATACATATTAAATGAGATATATTGAGATATACAATACATATTAAATGAGATATATTGAGATATACAATACATATTAAACGAGATATATTCACACCTGACTAGACGTGGGCTCATTATTACTGCGTTCATCCACATTGCACATTTTCGCTCCCTTGAGCAATACCCAGCACGTCTTCCATGTTTGGTTGCGGGTTATCTTCGGCATCGATACCAAATATTTGATTCAATAAAAACAGGTCATTATCATCCGGCAAGGGTTCTCTAGGGTTGTTGTTCGCCATCTATAGGAATAAAAATAATTTGTAAGCAATAAATATAAATAAATATAGATATCGGGTTTAGGGTCAGGGTAGGGGGTTTAGGGTTTGGGTTTCAGGGTTTAGGGTTAGGGTTAGGGGGTTTAGGGTTTGGGTTTCGGGGTTTAGGGTCAGGGCTAGGGGGTTTAGGGTTTGGGTTTTGGGGTTTAGGGTTTAGGGTTAGGGATAGGGGGTTTAGGAAACGAGTTTCGGGGTTTAGGGTCAGGGCTAGGGGGTTTGGGGTTTAGGGTTAGGGCTAGGGGGTTTAGGAAACGAGTTTCGGGGTTTAGGGTCAGGGCTAGGGGTTCTACGGTTTGCGTTTCGGGGTTTAGGGTTTAGGGTTAGGGCTAGGGGGTTTAGGAAACGAGTTTCGGGGTTTAGGGTTTAGGTTTAGGGCTAGGAGGTTTAGGGCTCAACTGGCTCCCCTTCGTCCTCCACTCGAGTGATGTGAAACTTTACATCCTTCACCTTCTTAGTGGCAGATCGTTTGGATTTCCTAGTTCCGGTTGTCGACGCAGAGGCGGGCTACATAAATTATATATCAACGATACAATATTAAATGAGATATATTGAGATACAATACATATTAAATGAGATATATTGAGATATACAATACATATTAAATGAGATATATTCACACCTGACTAGACATGGGCTCATTATTACTATGTTCATCCACATTACATTGTTCCACATTTTCGCTCCCTTGAGCAATACCCAACACGTCTTCCATATTTTGTTGCGGGTTATCTTCTATTTCTATTACTTTACTTTATTCATAAATACAAATAAATGAAGTGCTTTACTTACTAATAGTAATTATTAAATAAATATAACAAAGCTCTTTAAAATTATTAGAAAATTCTAGAAAAATAGTAGGAGTTACTAGAAATTATTAGATATTAATATAAAATCCTAGAAAATCGTAGGAATTACCATTTGCTTTCATTTACTTTATTAATAAATAAAAATATAATAATTATTTCAAGCGATGAGTGCTTTACTAACTAATAGTAATTATTAAATGAAGCTCTTTATTTCTAAATAATAATTTTGTAGAAAACAAAGCCCTGTAAAAATATTAGAAAATTCTAGAAAATAGTTGGAGTTACTAGAAAATATTAGAAAATAATAGAAAATTCCAGAAAATCGTAGGAATTAACATTTGGTTTCATTGATCGAACGTTGCTACATTTCACGAAAGATGGGCTTCGGGTGGTCATATCTTTTGATGGATCATATGTCAAAATGTTAAAAACTAAAACCACATAAATGCATAACAAATACATGACGTCATTTATATAAATATGAATTTCTGGAACATAGTGCAATTAAATTACACGGCATCATCGTTTACTCGGACACAAATAAACTTCCTCTTTACGAATGTTCCTTGATTGTGATCACGCCGTAGATAGGGTGTCTTCTCCGCTGCTAACAGGATGCTTGGGTCAGCAGCCATCGAGAATGGAGGTAGCCCATCGAGCATATCATAATCTTCATCCGTCTTGTCCTCAACTCCTACGATTTTTCTTTTTCAGGAAGAACAATATGACGCTTTGGCTCGTCTTGTGGTGGGTCCAATTGCTTACCCACCCCTTTCTTATCCACCCCTTTCTTTGGTCTACTAGCCATGCCCTTTACATAAAAAACTTGTGTGACATCTTTGGCTAGGACGAACGGTTCGTCTAGAAACCCAATCTTGTTTAGGTCCACTAATGTCATTCCATACTCATCAACTGTAACACCTCCTGCAGTCAGCTTCACCCATTGGCACTTAAACAGTGGGATCTTCAAAGGTCCATACTCTAGTTCCCATATCTCCTCTATGACACCATAGTATGAGTTAGTATTGTCATTGGTGTCTGTCGCGTCGATTCGGACTCCACTGTTTTGGTTGGTGCTCCTCTTGTCCTGGGCTCTTGTGTAAAATGTATACCCATTGATGTCGTATCCTTGGAATTTTAAGATCGTGGTTGATGGACCCCTAGCTACAAAAGCTACCTGTGCATAAATGCCCTCGACACCCATCAGACATTCTCGCAACCAAGCGGCGAAAGTACTATTGTGCATCCGCCGAATAAAGGCTGCAGACTTTGCTGGATTTTTGTCCTAGAGAATCTTCATGTGCTCCTCGATGTATGGAGCAACTAAGGTTGATTGTTGCAAAACTGTGAGGTGCGCTTTACGAAATGTCTCCATGCCCTTGATTACCATTGAACTTTTCTGTAGTGTGCCCTTTCCACCAAGTCTCCCCTCATGATGTGATTCGGGCACACCAATCGGCATAAGATCATTGACAAAGTCAACACAAAATTCAATGACCTCCTCTGTTTCGTATCCATTAGCAATGTATCCTTCTGGACGAGAACAATTACGGACATACTTCTTTAGCACAACGAAGAACCTCTCAAACGGGAACATGTTGTGTAGAAATACTGGGCCCAGTATACGAATCTCTTTGACGAGGTGAACCAATAGATGTGTCATAATATTGAAGAAGGATGGTGGAAATATCATCTCAAAGCTGACAAGACATTGCACCATGTCATTCTGTAGCGGAACTAAATGGTCTGGATTGATCAGCTTCTGAGAAATTGCATTGAGGAATGCACATAGCTTCACAATGGCTTTCCGCACATTAATGGGTAGCACACCCCTGAGTATGACGGGAAGTAGTTGTGTCATCAACACATGACAGTCGTGAGACTTGAGGTTTGTGAACTTCTTCTCTTTCATATTTATTATTCCCTTAATATTGGAGGAGTAGCCCGACGGAACATTGATACTGTTGAAGCATTCAAACATGCTTGCCTTCTCTTCTTTGCTGAGAGTGTGTCACACCCGGATTTTCACAAAAAACTGAATGCGGCCATATGTGTGCCCAGGAAGTTATAGTACACATATAGTGAACAAATATGATAAATAGAGAACATATGCTGGAATAAATTCTTCATTAAATAAAATGTTTACATCAGAGTGCTTCATAAATGATCTAAACAATAACAGCGGAAGACTAATAAAACTCTCAACTAATGGAGCCGTAATCCACAAGGACTCTGACTGGGAGATCAAAACTCAGTAGTACGGTAAAGCTTCTGGAAACTCAGCAGCAGACTCATGCCCAGCCCAATCTGTTTACCCATACGAGATTTTGTTGAATAAACTCAGTACAGTAAGTAAACAATTACTTAGCAAGTATAGCACGGGTATGAAGGCTCAAAATAGGCTAGACACGGCTTAACAGCATTAGCATTTTTACTTGGTTCATTTTAACATCAACCAAATTACTACAAGTGAATGAAAACCCGGTTGTAACCCAATTAATAAAGTATAAGTGACATTAAACATAAATAAACATCATCTTCTAATAAAAAAGGATCCAGGCCGCTCATGACCCTGAGCAAGGCTATCATGATAGATTGTACACTCTGCACAGGTTTCGCCCTTTACCCACCAGTCGCGTAAAAGGTCGAAAGAACTTTGCACCCAACCACACACATCAACACTTCCGAGGTGTGATTGCATAGGGACGCTACGAGGTTTTTCACAAGACACCCTAACAAGACAGTGGCCACTAAGGTACAATAAGGTGGTGAGACTCTAGCCACCGAGATTGACTTACGCTTACAGAGTCACACCATAAGGGGGTCAATGGCATCCAGAGCACGGGCATCGCACCCAACAATGCGCAACGTGCAGAGGTCCCCGTCGTAGGGACTCCCAACACGGGACTGGGTCAAACGAGACCTAGCCGACGGGGCTACCGTCCTCGGTGGAATCAAGAAACACCCCGTGTCGTACTTCCCATAACGCCGTCGGCCCCACCGGTAACCACTGGCAAGCTAGAGACGTACAAGTTACTTGACCAAGACCAAAGCCATAATAGTTCTAGCGGTGGCGACAGACTCCTAGGTTGCCGCTTTAAGAACCGGACCTTACGGAGAGACACTGGAGCAAAGCACACAGCACATGCCCCAGCTCCCTAAACCATGTTGCTAAAAAGCAAGTTTTATCATTAATGTTGAAGTGAACCATTAAGTCAAAATTAACAGTTACATAAAGGTGACAGTAGCTGCACATAGCAAAATATACTCATATGCATAAACCTAAGGTAATCAAAGGATAGGTATAAACAAACTAGGTACAACCTTAATAGGACATCAAATTTAGACACATGCGTATGAAAGTAAATGTATGTAAACAGGTGTGTATAGGTAGCAAGGACTGTCCGTGCTATAACTTGCCTTCCTCGAAGGGCTGCTGCTGCTACTGTGGGTCCTGCTCCGGAAAGTCCCCCACGTACTCGAACTCCAGCACGTACGGCTCACCGACTGGACACGAATCACCATACAAGCGAGCACGCAAACCAATACATGCACACAAATAATAATCTATTCGAACAGTACACCAAAAAGTGGAAACAATACATAAAAAGGTTTTTGAAATAATCTACGCTTCACTACGAACACATGAGCGTGAAAATCACACTAATCGGAGCTAAAACAAAAAAGATATGGCTTTTCTAAGCTCTAGGGACCTGCTGGCAAGTTTTAAAAGTTCCAGAGGCTAGTTTGTGAAAAACCAGGGACCTAAACATAATTTTGTATAAAAACTCGAGGGCCTACACATAAAAGGCGCAACTCAGGACCGCGGGTTCTATATTTAAAAAGATCAGGGGGTTTCTATTAAATTCAGGACTTAAACGTAAATACTTTTGAACAGAGGTGGACTGCGGGTTGATTTTGGATCTTGAAGTGGTTCTTTTGCAAAAGAAACACGGCTGACCATTATGGTGAAGTTTGACCACGGCTGGGAAGGATCAGGGCCGTCGGATCTTGATCCGATGGTGTGGATCAATCCCGGCGCTGGGGCTCGTCGACATGGGAGAGGGGGCGCGGCGGCGCTGCTTGGCCGCGGCGGAAACTTGCCGGAGCAGAGCCGAATCAGCGCCCCGGGGCTTCAATTGGCATGGGGGTGGCACCTACGGCACCAGGGCAGGACGACGAGTCCATCCAGGTGGGTCTCGTCGGTGCTCGGGCGGTCTAGGGTGGTCGGCGACGGCGCCCGGCGGAAACCATCGACGACGAGCGGAGGCAGAGGCTACGGTGCACGGGGAGGTCAAGATGGGGCTCGGGGATGGTGCTCACCTCGACGCGGAGCTCCGGGTGGGGTCCAATTGGCGAAGAAGGCGCCGGAGTGAAGGGGTCGATGGCGGTCGGCGCTCGGGCGGTTGGTATGGCGGCTGTGTAGTGCGGAGGAGGGGCGCCGAGGGGGTTGGGGATTGAATTGGCGGTGGTGTGGTGATCAGGGTGGGGGGGCCTTCGGCGCTTATATAGGCTGGAGGTGGTCACAAATGGTAGGGGAGCGCGGAGATCGGTGGCGGCGCCGCAGATCGGGAGCTTCCATCGGGGGCACCTCCTTCCAAGCTGAGCGCGCGCCAAGAAAGAAGCAGGGGCGGGGAAGGTGCGGGGAAGCCGCTGGGGTGGCGCACGGGCACGGGGAGGGCGCTGGACGGCGGGGCGTGGCGGCGATGATTGCGCCGGGCGAGGGGGGAGCGTCGGGAGGTAGGGGGAAGACCTGGCCAGGGAGAGAGAGGAAGGGGGGGGGAAGGAAATGCTGGGCCGAAGGGAAGAAGGGGAGGGGGATGGGCCGAGCGAGAGGAGAAGTGGAGGGAGCAAAAGCGGACCAGGGAGAGAGCTGAGGGAGCAAAAGCGAACTATGGTCCTAACAACTTTTCTACAGCTCAAAACAAGGTGATTCAAATATGAATTTAAATAAATTTAAATTCTCGTTTGAATCACAAGCAATACAAAAATAAATGCAGCAGCATGAATGCAACAAAATGTTTCTACAACTTATATTAAATTTTAATATTCATAAATAATTCCTTTAACCTATATTAAATATGAACAAATTAAATAAATGCCAATTAATTACTAAAAATTTTAAATAGGAAATTTTTGGGTGTTACAGAGTGAAGCTGGCAGGACGCAAGTACTAGCGTCCTTTGTCTCTCTTTTCTGGAGGTAGATCATTCCGTTGTTTCAATCGTTTCAGCTCTTGTCGTGCTTCCAGTGTATCTTTTGGCTTCCCATAAGTACCCAGGAAGCTTATCAAGTTCACGCAAAGATTCTTCGTCAGATGCATCACATCAATCGCGTTACGGACCTCTAAATATTGCCAATAAGGTAGCTCCCAAAAGATAGACTTTTTCTTCCACATCGCGGCACGACCATCCTCGCCACTCGGAACAGGTTGGCTTCCGTCTCCCTTTCCAAACACCACTTGTAGGTCCTTTAACATATCAAATACATCTTGTCCACTCCGGTGTCTTGGCTTTGTACGGTGGTCCGCATTCCCGCCAAAATGCGGACATTTCTTTCGTAGCTCATGCTTCGTAGGAAGAAATCGACGATGACCCATGTAAACAACCTTCCTACAATGTTTCAAATACATGCTTTCAGTTTCCTCTAAACAGTGAGTGCATGCTTTATATCCTTTGTTTAATTGTCCTGATAGGTTACTTAGTGCAGGCTAGTCGTTGATGTTTATGAAAAGTAGTGCTCGAAGGTCAAACTGCTCCTGCTTGTCCTCATCCCACATGCTAACACCTTCTTCCTTCCATAGCTGCAAAAGTTCATCAACCAATGGTCTTAGGTAGACATCAATGTCGTTGCCAGGTTGCTTTGGCCGTTGAATAAGCACTGGCATCATAATGAACTCTCGCTTCATGCAGAGCCAAGGGGTTAGGTTGTAGATACATAAAGTCACAGGCCAAGTGCTATGACTATTGCTCATTTCACCAAAAGGGTTCATGCTATCAGTACTTAAACCAAGCCTCACATTCCTCGCATCAGCATCAAACTCTGGGAATGCTCTGTCGATGTTCCTCCACTGGGATCCATCAGCGGGGTGTCTCAACATGTCATCCTGCTTACGTTCTTCTTCGTGCCATCGCATTAGTTTGACATGCTCTTTGTTCCTGAACAAACGCTTCGGACGGGGTATTAGAGGAAAATACCACATCACCTTCACAGGAATTTTTTACTTAAAAGGCTCCCCCACAACCTCACCAGGATCATCCTGCCTTATCTTGTATCGTGTGCAACTGCAAACTGGACAACAATCCAAATGTTCATATTGTCCGCGATAGAGGATACAGTCATTAGGACATGCATGTATCTTCTGCACCTCCAAACCGAGAGGGCAAACAACCCGTTTTGCTTCATACGTTGCCGATGGCAATTCGTTACCCTTGGGCAGAATCTTCTTTACGAGTTTTCGTAGCTCATCAAAACCCTTATCAGTAACGCCATTTGCTGCCTTCCACTGCAGAAATTCAAGTGTGCTACCCAACTTCGTAAGCCCATCTTTGCAATCTGGGCACAAGTCAGTTTTGTGGTCCCGCAACATGTGTTGTATCTTTTTTAGTTCCTTATCATTGCCCAAGTCTTTCTCAGCATCACGCAACATTTGCCCAAGTCCATCATTAGGGTCATCTTCCTGAGCAGCATCTTCATGATCGGCATCACCCATTGCAGCATCTGCAAAGGCCCCGTAGTATTCAGCCAATACCGGAATCTCGTTATTCACCTCGTCTTCTTCATCTTCATCCATTAGAATTCCTCTTTCACCATGCTTCGTCCAAATAGAATAATTGCTCATGAAACCGTGCCTCATCAAATGCACATGAAGAGCTCATCTTTGTTTGTACGATTGTATATTTCGACAATTAGTGCATGGGCAGAACATGAAACCTCACGGCGTCCTGTTGGCCTCGGCGACATCGAGAAACCCCTTCAGGCCATCACGAAACGACATCGAGAAACCCCTTCAGGCCATCACGAAACGGCGTATCGTGATTGTCCCCGTACATCCATTGCCTATTCATCTGCATTAGTAACCAATAACAATTATTTATATAATTTAATATATAATATAATACAAAGGTAATATATAAGACAATACAGATTTAATATATAACTAAATATAAATTTAACATATAATAGATTACAAAGTTAATACATAAGACAATACAAACTTAACACATTTCTAAAACTATAATTAATTTATTCATTTTCTAAAAACAAATATACTTCCATTAAAAAAATAATTAACTATTCCAACTTTAAATAAATAACTAATAAATACAATACATAAGCTCTCACTCTCCACTATAAACACAAGCTCTCTCTCCACCATAAACACAAGCTCTCTCTCCACCATGAACACAAGCTCTCTCTCTCTCTACCATGAACACAAGCTCTCTTTCCATTTTGATTCACAAATTTCTCTATTTCTAAAGCATATAAACAATACAAGATAATAAAAAACATAAGAGAATGAAAGAATGTACCCTGTAGTGCCCCTTGGATGAGTGAAATCTTCACAATTTTTGAAAAAAAATCGGCAGCACCTCCCCTGTCCCGAGCACAACATGAACACCGCTCCAAGTGTTGATGCTGGCTCGGGCGAGGGGAGAGAAGGTATTATATACGAGCACATTAGCACCGGGTCTTGCGATGACCCGGTGCTACTGCTCTCACATTTGCACCGGTTGCAGCCAGCAACCGGTGCTAAAGGGCCTTTGGCACATTAGCACCGGTTGCTGGAACCGATGCGAATGTGAGCACATTAGCATCGGGTCACGACCCGATGCTAATGTGCTCAGTCTGCCACCCCTGCGCGCCGCCCCCGCTCATAGCTGTTGGACCCGGTGCTGATGCACCCTTAGGACCGGGTCCAAAATGTGCCGCGGCCTATGAGGGGGGGGGGCGGATGTGAAGTTCTCTGGTAGTGTGTCAAAAAAACAGACAGACAGCAACCTATTGATCTCTAGCGACATGGTGTATTATGAAAGATGCAAATGGAAAGGTGCATGGATCTACAATTGTTGTAGTATGTGTAGTTCACAGAAATCCTAAATTTATCGGGATTGTCAAAATAAAGTCACGTAGAACATATATATATTGTCCATTACTGTTGAGCATAGATACCTGCTTTATTTGTTCTAGTCCAATATACATGTTATATGCATGAACATAGGAAAACCTTGAGAATCAAATGCTTGAGATGGATGTATACTACAAGATAATACTGTCACACATGCAGTAGACATCTTGCAGTACATATTTGGTTACACAACTCCACACAAGTTCAACTAACGATTAAAGTTTCAAACTATAGGTAGGTTGGTTCCCGCATAGATAATTCTAGTTATTTGCTGATGTCTGCTCTGATGTACGAGTTCAGTTCTTCATCATGGTTTGATCTGATTGTTGCGGATGATTCTTCGGTACTGGTCCACTGAGAGGTCATGGTGGGAATCTGCAGTAGTGGCGGTCATCGGGGTATAAGCTGCACCAACGCCTGATGTATCAGTATTTGTGCTTTCAGAGTTGCTGTTAACACCATTAGTATTGCTTGATGCCAGTCCTGACAAACTACTAGGTGATGGAGTTACTCCACTGGTAGCTAGCCCCCGCTCTTCTTTTAGACCTTTGCGAGGAAGTGCTGCATGGCTCATGTATGCTCCACCCTCCACGGCATTGATGGAGAACAGAACTACCAAGCTTAGTGATATAAGAATAATGGTGTGTGCCTTCATCATTTTTTACTGAATACAAATACATAATTTCATAAGAATAATGTAAACGCATGCAGCTGAAGAAAAGGGAATCCACATAGAATAGCAGACATATATAGAAAGTAAATTTAAGTATATTGGTACACTATAATCAAATTATTTCCAGTCGACTTGGGTTGTTTGATTTATCTGCCATTTAAAAAGAAAGGAAATACACATTATTTTACACATGATTATGGCAACATACTCTGAATAATGTGGTGAATAATCATTCTATACCTCTGGTAAAACAGTACTAACTCATTTAAATGCTCTGAAAATATAGCTAGCAAATTAATCTATCTTGTGTTTACAATCATGAGTAAGATTTAAAATAGCGAGCAAACACACTTTTCATACTGATTTATCTCATTGCTTTCTGCTCCCATGAACTCTATTTTTGTTTAAAAAACACCAGTTTCTAACTAATTCATAACTCTCTTATGATGAAGTTATATTCACAAGAATATATATGGACAAGTTATTTTAAACAGTAAAAATTCATTAGACAAATAAGTAAATTATCTAAAACTTGTTATACTGCTGAGAACTTATGTAGTAGAAGGGCTTATGACAATAGCAATGATATCAGACAAGGGAAGGAGATTGGGAGGCCTTACATGTTGAAAGTAGCATCCATAGCTTTGAAGTGTGCACATGTACTAAAGAGAGTTACGATATATATAGAAGAAGGATGGATAGGCATTACGCCGACTATGAGATTACAATCTTGCAACTAGGGTAGTGGGTTTTGTGCACGCACACTTCTCCGCAAATAAGTGTCATAAAGCACCTCCTCGAATATTTTGACACGTTGAACACGCGAATAAAGCGAGTGCAATGATTATGTCACCAATAATCGGAAAATGATGGAATGGCCCGCTCACCGAACACACACTTTGGATGTCTAGAACAATCCACTGTTCATATCAGTTCATATATAGATAAGTATCCTCTCGACATTACTCACCTCAAGAGAGATCAAATAATATGGATGTCCACTAAATAGGTGATCATGATTTCCAGCATAGCCTAGTAATAGATTACTAGGCCTAGATTGTACATTTTCTTATCAAATATAGTCATTATTGTGTGCAACCACGATCTCCAAACTTCTATTTTGATGTCATGCGTGCCATTTTCAACACCAAAACCTGTTAACACTAGGTAGTCCTTTTCTACATCATATTGGGTGATGTTTTTCCATTCAAATTAATATATGGCTTTCTTGCAGCATCCCCTTTTCTTGCAGTTGAGCCAGCTACGGAGAACTCAGAGATATCTCATGGTCACCAAGATAATTCCATAATGGCTATCTCCTAATTACGTATAATGATCTAGATAGTGCAAATCATCTTAACTGCCGAGAACATGTAAGTGCGTAATTAACATGAAAACTCTTCACATAATAGATTTAGTTGAACAATTAATGTACACAGTAAATAATAATAAAAATAACCTTCTAAATAAACATGGCCTAACTATCAAGATTAATTACAGAAAATATGAACTACGGACAGATCTGCGTTCTATATGGCTTTCTATTCCACCGTGCAGCAATATTCATAAATCATGTCTACAGGATTGACAGCATTGTCGACAACTTGCAGGCTTTCATGAATCTGCGGCAACTTGATTACCCCTGTGTAGGGATTCGTGAAGTCTGAAATAAACCAACAGAGCGCCTTCAAAGTAGCTATGCCTGCAGAAGCAGCAGATCGATGGGAAACTTTAGTTTCATTCTTTAGACAACCTTGTCAGTGCTGGCAAATCATGATCACCTAGTTACCGATGTGCACGACGTGAAGCTGTATATCTTGTTGAATGGTTCTATAGCCAGATAGATGGATTATAATAAGTTCAACATTATTGTGTCTGATGCGTGAAATAAATTGTCCAGCCATCATGGATGAGAGAACGAATAGAAATAGTTCGAATTCATCTCCAGTTTTGTAATCGACATTAGGTCATTCCAGGCTTCCAGATAAGTGTAAGACATGCCTAGCAGCTAGAAAGATAAGGTAATATAGCTAGCTCATGAGACAAAATTATCCCACTGTTCATGTGCAATCCAGTACACACCTTCCCTCTATAATTTCCTTTGTATACCAATTGCAATTATGGTTACCTATGTTGTTTGTCAGTCGGTAGTCCATGAGCTTTTACTATTCCAATAACACATCATTGTTTTCACAACCTAGCTATTGTTACCTTTCTAGCTGCTGAAGCTGTAGTTCATGAGCATGTACTAATACCAACAAATCATCATGGTCTGCACAATCCTAGCTATTGCTACAATGCATAGGTTCAAAAGAATTTATTTTTAATAGAGACATTTTTCCTGAACAAGGATGGACCTCTGTTACTGCTTCATTGAATAGTCTATTATGATACTTCAAGTACTAGGCTGTCTTTTCGTGTTATAAACACAACATGAGATTCACCAGATTACAAAATAATAACTAAAATTAATATTGTAGCAATACAAAGAACACCATATCTACTTTAGTTTGTTTCTTTATGATTGTTCCTTTCTCAAGAACGTCTTTATGTGAATTTTTGTCATTTAAAACAAAAGATATCAACACTCACTACGGGAAACTTCATGCTTGCCATGTGCTTGGGGGGTTTGCCGTGTGCATTCGCTCGGGTGCACGGCAAAGATGGAGTTTGCTGAGAGTTTTCCAAAAAAAATACTCGGCGAAACAAAAATACCCGGCAAACAAATACTTTGCCGTGTGTTTTTTCTTGGCACACGACAATGTCATGAGTTTGCTGTGCGCCTTCCTTACAGCGCACGGCAAAGCCATACTTTACCGTGCGCTTTTTTCTTGGCACACGGCAAAGAGGTGTTTCAAAGCACATTTTCAAGCCCAAAATGAATTTCAAAGCACATTTTGAAGCCCTAAACGAATTCAAATGAAAAGGTTTTGAACTACAAAATTCTACAATTCATCAAGATGAACAATTTTTGGCCTTGGCAGTTTTTCATTTGACAATGGTAAAGTAAATTTGTTCAAAAATCTTACATGTCTCTCTAGTAGTAGAAACAACTAGAGAAACAACTAGAGAGATGAGATTTCAAATTCAAAATTTTCAAATGACCTCAGATGGAGAAACACTCTAAATGAAAGTTGTAGATCTCAAATGTTATAAAACTTGGTAGTTGACAATTTTTTCATTAGAAACCATCTTGTCATGCAAAATACGTTAAACTACATTTGAATCTCAAAATTTTCAAATGACCACGGTCGGAAAAACTACCTAAATGAAAGTTGTAGATCTTTAAAAGTTATGAAACTTTGTAATTCTTTTTGAAAGTCATTTGATAATTTAGGTGTTGTTCTATGTAAATAGGTTTTTGCCGTGCGTTTTGGATCCGGCGCACGGCAAAGAGGTGTGTTTGCCGTCGCGCACGGCAAAGTCAACCCATTAATCCTCCGGCCCGTTAAGCCCGCCACCCCTCCCTGCGAAATCCTAGATTTTAAATACCTCCTCCATCCCCTAGCCGCGGCCTCCATCTCCTTCCTCCTCCCTGCCTCCGCCGCCTTCCTCCCTACTCCCCGCCTCTCACTGGCTCTACCGCCACTCCCTGACACCGCCTCCTCCATCCTCCACCGCCACCTCCCTCCCCACGGTGGTGACGCAGCCTCCCCACGGCGCGCGGCGGGCGGCCTCCCCATGATGCGCTTCCTCCACCGCCGCCTCCCTCCCGACGCGCGGCGCGCGGCGGCCTCCCCATGGTGGCGACGCAGCCTCCCCACGGCGCGTTTCCACGCGGCGGCCTCCCCACGGCGGCGGCCCGAGCTTGAAGCTCCCGGCGGCGGAGGAGACGACGGCATGGCGAGTTTCAGCGGCGAAGAGGCGGATCTCGGCCGGCCCTCCTGTTGGCTGCAGCGGCGGGAGGATCCAGGGTGGTGCGCTCCGCCGTCGTCCACCGCCTCCCTCCCCGGTGCGCAGGGTGCTCCATGACATCTCTTCCCCGACGGCATGGTGGTGGTGCGGGCGGCGCGGGGCGGGGCAGTGCAGTGGCGGCGGCAGCAGTGGGGTGCCATTTTTTTGTTTTTCTGAAAATTTTTGCTGTGTCAGATTTGGCGCACGGCAAAGAGTTTGCAGTGTGCGCGACAAAAGACACACGGCAAAGAGATTGTTGCCGTGCGATTTTTGCCGTGCGTAACGGCTAGATACGCACGGCAAATAGGCGGTTTCCGGTAGTGACTGAATCATAATTAACTTAACAGATTCTGATGTATGTTTAAACATTTCAGTGATATGTTTTGGCTAGATAGGGCATATATCCCTTAATAAATATATACAAACCAGACAGGCAGAAAGGGACATAAATTTCCCCTGATGATATGGAACTGATATATCACTACACTAGTAGTTATATAAGTTAAACAAACTTACTGGGATCATTTTACACCGGTAGGGGTAGGGAAATATACTTAACATCAGTAATTAAATGCCGGTATATTAGGTAATTGTACCTGTCAACATTGATTAGCACTGATTTGAATGATGACTTATTTTTACGGTTCCATTTTTCCACTCGCATGCATAATCAATTGGAAAAAATTGGTCCTCAAACTCATTTCTGCATTAGTGCCGCCCGGGGGCTCCAACCGGGACTAAAAACAACCCTTAGTCCCGATTGTGCTACCAGTCCGGACTAAAGGGTTTTACATGGGTTACTACTAAAAGTTACCAAGATTAAAAGGGCTTGGGAACCGGGACTAAAGACCATTTGTCAACTAGTGTTCTGACGTTCTACGAGTTTGGATGGACAAGAATGTAAATTTTATGTGTTTCATGTCTTAAGAAAACTTTTATAAAATGAAATGAGTTTCAGAAATCAGGATTAGAGCTTCAACAGTTCAGGAACTTGTAAAGTTTCCTTGGGCACGATTCAATTTCAGAAAATAGTGCTATTATATCTGATCTTTAGAAAATGGTGCTAATTTATGTCTCAAAAATAGAAAAAAAACAGAGTGAACCAGCTCGTCACATAGGAACTATTTTTCTTATCTTTGTTCTAAACGCTGACCACATGTCCAAAAAGTCGATTGAACACTGTAGATCAGCTTTGTCTTTCTGCGTTACTTTTGTGTGGCTAACAATAACTGAAAAGCATATAGTCTATTGCAGGCTTTGCAGTGGTTGTTTAATTTTATGTTCGAGCCGACCGACATAGACACAATAGTAGACAACTGAACATCACACCCATTTTCCGAATGCAAGCTGACAGGCATACAGTAAATTTTGTCAAAGTGAGCAGAGAGTAGTAGCGAAGGATGTATGCTGACGGCTTAACGTACAGAAGGAAACCAGAAGCTGCATGCCAGTGATGACAAGAATGACAGTTGTCAATACACTGTGGACATGATTTGATAATGTGGTATGCAGTGATAAAATGTAAAGAGGTCGATCTATGATAAATGTATTGCCGTCATTTCCATTTTCTCACTTTCCCCTCTCGCTTCCAGGATCATCAGCTAAAAAATGTATTATTTTTTTGCGAACAAGCTAAAAAATGTATTACCGAAAAGTAATCTGATCGTTACATTTCCAGCGGTCCAGATGGAAGGGATTGGCAATGCAATATGGACACATGCTCTGACTAGCCAAGTTAATGCTCGTGGGAAATTTAGGGTTTATTCCTTGCATCACTAACGGACAATACAACTGACACCATTGATTTAGTGCCAACCCTCACAATCCCGGTAAAGTAACCTGAACTAACAAATTGTATCCAAGCCTAAATTGGTTATATATAAAAAGCAAATTATCTCAACCATGTCGAAATACATCACCTAAAGCTGCTGATGAACTAGTTACGAGCTCCTCTTGTTGCACTGCTACCTCTGATAATTGAGACACACAAATGCGTGCATAACATATGACTTAAGACAATTATATGCGTCCCATTTGCCAATTGTGCACTACACTCATTAACTAGTTAGTCTCGTTCTCTACACAGATGAAATGATATTTTTGAATGACTTAAGTTTCTCCATACTTATCCAGAACTGATTAATCAAGTGTATTTTACGAAGTGATAGTCACAGGATTCTGAACAGTACATGACATTTATATTTTTAACATAAATAAAAAGATTATCCAAATATTTTTCTAAAACTTGTCAGCTGAGATCTGAGAGGATGGAAAAGCTTTTGTGAAAACATTAACTCAGGAAAGAGAGGAAGATTGTAAACAATTTTGTGCACCCAGCCTTAGCTTGTATATATGGACAACAATTATAGAAGAAAGATTGGGCTGGCATTACCCAACAATAAGATATCATTTCTCTTGTAGAACTGTTCGGCTAGCTGGTGGCTGGTGCTGGTTTGTGCTGAAAGAAAAATACCGTTGGCTGGCTGGTGGATGGTGTTGGTCTGTGCAGAGAGAAAAATATTGCTGACTGGCTGCTGAAAAGCCAGCCGAATGGGCCTGGTTTTTGTGCAAGCGCACTACTCTACGAGAAAGAATCATAAAAGGACACATAGAATATTCTGACACGCTAGACACACAAATAAAGTGACTGTATAATTATATCATCAATAATAAGAAATGACTGAATGACATAGGTAGCCAATATGGAGATTGATCATCAAGTATTCCTACAACATTAGTTGTAGGCTGTAATCAATTTGGAGCAACTTTGCTGCCCCTATAGGCCATGCCGGGGTTAATGAGCAGGGCCGGCTCTATGATTTTAATGGCCCTCGAGCAAATTAAATATTATGGGCCCTTTAGTCTAAATATATTTTTAATTTGTAATATGACAAAAAAGATAATAATACTAACAAACATCGTATATATAATTTTGAAAAAATAATATCTAAATTACAAACTAAAAGAGCCCAAAATAAAATGAGTATGGTTACCTCAAATAATATTTCTGCTACCCATTGAACTCCGCTGACTTGAACATTACTTAAACTATAAAAAAACTTATGTAAACCACTTATTTGCCATTCAACTAATTGATTATTTTTCTCTTTTTCCTTTTTTGAGCACCTGGCAATTATTTTTTTATAACATCTAAGACCTAATTACCTAAATTATACAGAAAAGTAAATAATTGTGGGGCACTAGAATTAAAAGTTTAGAACTATCTAAGAAGGAAGGTACGGTCGACGAGGGATCCGATACGAGATACTACACGTGTTTTTTTGGAAATCCTCATGCGTGATTAACTGAAACGGAGATAAGAGAGATTTTGTTTTTTCTGGATATTTCTAGCAAATATACCTTTGTTTATGGGATTATTTTAGACTATTTGATTTGTGGGTACGTGGGGTGGGTAAAGAAATTTTATGGTAAGAAAAGTAATGTCCAAAATGGCAAAAACTCTCTAGAAACATCGTTTTTGAGAAACGTTCCACGTCGTTTCCATCATTGAACCCGACATGTGGGTCCTCCGTGAGGAGTGGGTAGGAATTATTTCGGTGAGAAGTATTTTCAATTCTACTGGATCCTTATAGTATATATAGATAGACTATGTAAATAAAGATTATGAAAGAATTACAAATATTCATGAATTCTGAGTTTCTGATTTCTCATGAGATCAACGGGGCAGCCGACGGTGCTCACGGGGCACTGCAATTCACCGGCACTGCGGCACGGGCGTAGGGCGGCAGGCAGCTGGGCAGGATGATTTTGAGTCAAATCAGCGGCAACGGAGGCAGGAGGGCACCACAACAGTTCGTTTGATGCGATATTGTGAGCACGTTGTTCCGTCGCAATCGGCGCATGGTTCTCTTCTTCTGTCTTCACGAGCACTTTGTCATTCGTTTTCGCTTGAGCCTCTGAACACATATTTGATGTTGGGCCCCTCTCCTCCCTGGTAGAATCAAAATAATTGTTTAAGAGCTTTCACTAATACAAATAACATATTATGGTTTTCACAGGCCTAGCTATTGCGCTATGCTGGTAGAATCAAAATAATTGTTTCTTTTTAAGAAATACGCCACCTGAAGAAAGATAATTATTTCCTTGGATAGTCATCTATTTATATCGTTTACTACGAGCTATTTAGTTCAGAAATGAATTCATTTGCTTGTCCTAAACGTCGTATATTTAAGAACGGATGGAGTACTAGATAGTGACTTCTACATACCACAATATCTATCCGATTGAGCAGCTTCCAAAATACTAACTTTTTCATTTTTTTACATGAACACTTGAACAGTATGCACTCTGATGTGCTTTTGTAGACTTGCTTCAAGATTTGTTCCTTGTGTCTGATGTGGGCAACAAGCATTCACCAAGCACCCGTGACATCCTATAAGCCTTCAAAGATGACTACTATCTATGCTGTCTATTAGCTGGAGCTAAGGGGCTGCAAGCCCTTGGCCACAGGAGAGGGTTGATAAGTTTGATTGAGTTAACCTGGTTGTGTCAAATGTGTTTTCTGGTCTTGGAAGTATTATTTGGGTTTAATTAAAGATCCAACATTCTAGGGTACAAGATGAGTTGGTGTGTTGACCTTATTATCTCTCTCTTAATACAATGATATGTAGCTCTCCTGCATATTTAAGGAAAAAGAAATTGTTTTTGACATATCAAACAGAAGAGACGTATTCCAGCAAGTATATTAACAAGTATCTGTTCTTGATATATCAAAAGAATGTACTATGTGTCTGAAATGCAAAAACTACATACTCCCTCCTTTTTTTATAAGTCGTGCACGTATATCAAGATTCAAACTTTACAAACTTTGACAAATAATTTAAGCAATAAATTTTAACTTTTATAGCGCAAATTTAGAATTGTTAGATTTGTAATAAAAATACTTGATAATTATTATAAATTTATAATTATAAGTAACATAATGTAAGATAAATAAATGGTCAAAGTGTAATTTAGAAGACCGTGCCAAATATTCATGCCATATAAAAGGAAAAGGAGGGAATATTATTTATTTCCCAATAATGATCATAATATTCATTGATAATGTAACACCCCAGAACAAACAGCCACGTTCTGGATGGTTACCACACTATAAAAACAATAAGAAAGAAAACACAAACACAACATGCGGAAGCAAACATAAATCATCTAGCTTAAACAATTTAACATGTCTTTAGTATGGGTATAAACGAGATAAGCAAAGACTTCATAACAATCATTTATATTACAACACATGTCTTCAAAGATTATAAGCGTAAAGACAATTTGTTTGCACATGTGTTGGTACTCCCATCCAACGTGCACCCTCTAAACTCAAGAACCCACGAAAGGGAAAAAACATATGAGGTTTATGAAAAAACTCAACAACCAAACTTTTCAACTGAGTTATTTAATTCACAAGTAATTAAGCATCAATTTAAGAATAGAGACATATAAAAGTCACCATACTGAAACAATATATAACTTTGAGTACTAAAATAAATAATCGATAGTTCATATCAAAACTTCATAACTGTTCATGCAATAGTGGAATGCAATACATGACTTCACTTCTACCCACACATCCCAAGGATGGAAGTGAGAGCGGCAACCATATTTCTATATCTCAACATGCATTGTTGTACCGGTACCTACCGCAACAATCCGGCTATGGTGTGTTCATATGCATATCAAACATGTGAATGCAAAATGCTCAGATCATATGACTCATGTGAGGTACTAAAATTAAGTGGAGACAATTCAAACAATAAAGTTAAAGCACGTGGACCACAACGCCACGCTTACTGATCTTATTCGGAGATAAAAATATGACCTAAGCATGATCCGAAGGTGCACCACCTATTCACAAATATATCTCAGTACCAACACAATCACACAAGAATATACAAACTTCATTTGAAGCATTCCTACACTTGAACCCTACGTCCTCGTATAAACACACCCAAAACTAGACATAACAACAACACTATTGCTTCTCTTTTTTATATCATTTAATTATGATTGCAAAAAAATCCTAACTTAATCCATATGAAAGTTTTCACTTCAGAACGTACAACTTTCTAGTTATTTCAAACAAAACTCATTATCATAGCCTAATCTTGAGATGAACCTTAATCTGACAATCTAACAAATATTGAAGAACATCTCCACCAAAATAAATATAACAGGGGCTACAAAATTTGTATGAAGATTCACTTGATCAATCTGGAAAGCCTATAAAATTTCCTACCACTTTGTTGAATATCAAAAAGTCCAATTTTGATGTTAGATTTGCCTAAGCTTGAATCTAACAATTTCTATATAGAATCACGAGATTAAAAAACTATCATAATAAAACAATGGTTAGAGAGGATTGAACCTTGAATTGATCACTTAGTAAGTCTAGGCGACTGGATCTCCAAATTAATTGTTCGAGGAGGACCTAGGAAACACCTTGTAACAGCTTGAGGGTATAGCTGCTGCACTTTATTCTTTTGTAGATCATTTTTATCTCCATACAAAAATGATATTACTAGCTACAACTCCTATTCATGAAAATAAATATGTTCCTGCTTGCCTCTAGTCCATATATGGCCTCCATATAGGACAACAACAACTTGATCAGCAGCTACCTTTACCTTTCCAGGTATGCAATAACAGTTGTTTTGATAATGGAAACGGTTATTCTCTATGCACATTGTAATGCACTTAGGCTTTGTTCATATATTGTTACAACTCCATAACCCTTGGCTAATTTTTCAAAATATTGGCAAAACAACAACAGTAACAATGATTTCCATGAGAAAGATTCTTCCATTCCCATAAGTGGTTCCCAATTAAGCGCGTTATTATGCGGAGTAAGAAATATAGTATTAAAACATAAAAACAATTATAGCATGCATCACATAACTTTTGGCAAGTTTATGGCACGATAAAGTGATTGATATTGAACTGAGAGTTATTGAATGGCACATTTACCAAAGACATTTGTGTGTTTAAGGAAGAAAAGAAGGCATCTCATTTTCATACGTGTTTTCTAAACTATCCACAAGAATAGTTTATCTTACTTTTGAAAACATATCAATGATTATCTCTAGACAGAATCTTCCATTTACCAATTACGAACACCCTTACGAAGAAATATCAGATCTCGCGTGTGTCTAGTACAAATAGCACTACATCATGCAAATCACATAACATGGGCAATGTCGATTCACATACAAAAATATGAACAACACATTTTAATCATAGAACCAAACTTTCAATTTGTCTCATACTAAATTTAATTTCTATGGAAAAGTAATGACATATAGAACACTAAAAACTTGATGATATGAATAAATGTGTTGTTTCATAAAGAATTTTATCTGCCGATCTATTTGACATTATTGGTGAAAGCACACACAAGACAACTTTATTTGTTGATTTAGAAGCATACATTCAGTACAATTACACAACATTCCGATGAGGCCCTATACAGTATTTATATGAGCATAAGCTTAGATCACATATGGGCCTTACCCCCTGATACAACATACTGTATAGGATGGCAAATTATGGATATTCTATGAGCACATACACCAATAACATTAGAGAACAAGACATTAAGACCAAAGCTGGCACGCATGTAAATCATGCTGCTGCAAACAACCATACATCAATCAGGGATGACGGCCAAACTGAGCCATGAAGTCCTTGTACTGTTGGACAGATATCATGTGGTTGGAATCAGTAGTGGAAACACTAGCTGAATCAATAATAGTTGAACCTGCCATCAGCTTCCTTCCTAGAGTCATTCCACCTGAAGAACTGGTTCCATCCTCGCTTGCATATGAATTCGCGAGCAAGCTGGTTTCTTCAGCCTCAGTATCATGATAACTTGCATGATCGAAGTATGCAATTGTGCACATCAGGGTGACCAAAAGGGGCAGTGCTACTGTTGTGAACTTCATCTGCACATATGCCAGATGAACATACTGGTTCATTGAAGTCTTTTGAATTAAGAAAAGGAAATTCGATTGAACCATATTGAGCAATGTGAGGAAGCTAGCTCATTGAAAGTAATAAGAGCGCACCTGATCAATCTTGATGAATCAAAGGCTTGTGTCGATGATGACCAAGGCCTAGCATGGGTTATATATAGCCATTTCTATATAAATGTATGTACCTATCTCGAAGGCGATACTCATGATAATAAGCAATTATGTAAAGGATGAAAGCCATAAGATAACAGTTGGTGCATTATGTCCACAGAGCTATGGTGAATAATTTAGAAGTCTCTATGAATTTTAAAATCATAATTTATTTGCAACTTCAAAGAAAATTTTGTCATTGCCATGTAATCAGAGTGCATGCTATGAACATATATGATTGGCACATGGTATATAAAATTAGTTATATGTTACTTGCTTACTGTAAACTTTTGTGATTTGCCATGTATAATTGCTTACTGTAATCAGTGAGCATGCTGTCACCACATGATATATGCAGGGTTGGTCTTATGGTCATCTGGTATGAGCCAAATAATTAGTTTTGGATGTAGGATTTTATAGCAATATTGTTTTTGTGGGTAAATGTCGTAGGATTATCATGTGGTCTCTGAATCATTCATAAGGTCAACTAAACATGCTTTTCACGAACATAAATATTCTTATTTTCATACTAAAAACGCTAAATATCTGCAGAGGCCCCTCAGGACGAATATCATATGTTAGGCGCTGGCCTCTACTAGTCACAACTAGGATTTTTTGACAAATAGCTTCATTTCCTGTGTACAACCAAGAAATGTGGAGGATTACATATATTATTTCAAACAATTCCAAACTAGAACCATGAGGTATCAGGCGAAGCTAGATTTAAGGAAAGACATTATCTAACATCAATAAAAATGGACTATGAGCCGTAGTGAAATTATGATATAAAGATGGATATGTTTTATCGACTCAATATAGGAGCATATATGTAGAATCTAATTGGATAAGAATATAATGGAATGATGATATGTAAAGTGGTATGTAGTTTGTAATGCATTGGTCCATTAGTGTTATGTGTTTATCTAGTAGAATTAGTCCAACCTTAGCACTCAAGGGAGATGTAAATGTTTATCGGCCATGAATGTTGTAAGCCGTGAATGAGGGGAAAATGTGAGTAAGGCGATGATACACTTAGTAGATTTATACAAAGTGAGTATGCAAAGTGTAAGCTGATATCCATATCCGGACTCAGTCCACATGATAACTGAGCTGTAAGCAAATTTTTGACATGGGTGTTACGTAGTGCATACTAGTAACAACATAGCAAGGCCATGATATACTAAGTAGATTTTCAGGTACTATGTTTAATAAAATATAACTAAATATAGGTAAATATAGGTAAAGTGTTTGTTTTGCCTGTAGTGAACTATTCTTAAATTTACAAAATATTGACAGATATTGGTACAAAAACTATCTATATGAATTTTATTCCCAAAGAGATCTATAATTTTGTAGTTGATGGACAACTTTATTTGAGAAAACAATTAGATACCCAAATAATCATCAAAATTTTCTACGCAAATAAAAATAAATGAGGTGGTACATGGAATTGAACACGGTGAAGCAGAATGGACAAATAGGATTTGGATTACAAGTTCAGTATTGTTTGGTGTCATGGATTGATTGTATTGCACTGTGCGAACAACGGGCTGCACAACCACTACTGTGGCATGAATTCTGTACTAATTAAAATGCCGGCGCTTGCACACAAAGATTGTGCTCCAGTTTAAATGTTGGTGAACATTGTAAATGAGAAAGAGAAAAAGATGGGCTTATGACGTTGTGGCAGAGAAACTAGGCAAGGGAGGGAAAGGAAGGCAGTTAGTTTGGGGTGGTGTGTTAGGATAAAATTTTGAGAAGCAAAGAGGACGAACGAGGATTGGGGCATTTTATATGGGGTTTGAACTGGAGAAAATTCTTTTGTCCATTCTTTATTTTTGTTGTCTACAACTTTTTATTTGTAGATTGAAAAGTTTGCATTGTAATTAAAAAATTGAGGGAAATTTATAAAATTTCCGTGTGATCTTGAGACTTGAATAATCTATTTTCCATGTGTATTTGTTAATTCTTTATGCCATTTCTTGATTGATTTGGAAAGTTATGAAAATCTATCAAAAGGAGCTGAACACTACAACAAAAATTAAAAAGGATAGGATAATCTGCATCAATATTGTGAATTTGAAATTCTACAGCCTGAGAACGATCTCTGCTTATTGTGAAGCATACTAATGTACCTTGTGTAGCTAGAAATGAAAAATAAGCTGGACAATCTTATCATAAGATTCAGCAAAGGTGATAAAAAGAGAAAGCACAGAGCAGCAGCAGACCACAACTTTCTGCCTTTCTCATTTTGTGTTTGTACAACATTAGAGCGACACACATCATAGGCTGCAGCCTTTATTCAAAACAAGTTGATTGAATTGATGGTACAGGCCAATTCACGGGTCTTGTTCCTGTAAGCTTTATTCTGACAAAATGAAAGACTTGTAAGTGTGTATATTTGCTTTTGTTGTACCTAGCTACAAATAAAGACTGGTGGATTGTTTGTTAGCATGGTGCATGCTGTATAATAAGCTAGCACCAGTATTTGGTAAAATATGTGGGCAAACAATGATACCAAGTATGCTTCAGTAGGAGTAAGGTTCACTACCAGAGAACCTCACATCCGCACCGGTTGGGAATGGGCTTTAGCACCGGATTCCCAACCGGTGCTAAACTTCCGGTGCTAAAGGGGTACCCTTTAGCACCGGGTAGAATAACCGGTGCTAAAGACCCCCCTTTAGCACCGGTTCTAAACACCAACCGGTGCTAAAGACCCTGCCTACACAGCGGGGATAGGAGGGCCTTTAGCACCGGTTGATGTATACAACCGGTGCTAAAGGGCCTGGATTTATTTATTTTACTGTTGAATTGTGTGGTTGTTACAGCGGTGCTAGGCTTGTAAATCTGTCCTGTAAACAAATCAACTAAAATCATACCAATGCAACAATATAGAACGGTGGTGTATTGAACTCAAGGAACAAATCTATAGCTGTTAGTTGGACATGCTGATATGGTTTCTGAATTATTATTACTATATTCAGAATTTCTTGGTGGTGGCAATTCAATTAAATGAAAAGTCTATTTTACAACCTTCAAATAGAATAAAAGTCCGATTTTAAACCTTGAACTACAAAACCGGATAACAAAGGTCATCCAACTGTCAAAACCATGTAAATTTAGCCCTACAGGGTGGTCTCGAAGGTGGTTTTATATTTTGTAAAAAAATTTAAAAAATACAATTAGATCTAAAAAATCAAAACTAATTCATCATAAATCAAAAAAATATGAAACCAGTACAAAAATTT
Organism: Echinochloa phyllopogon; assembly: GCA_033239725.1. Lineage (NCBI taxonomy): Eukaryota > Viridiplantae > Streptophyta > Magnoliopsida > Poales > Poaceae > Echinochloa > Echinochloa phyllopogon. The sequence goes on along the minus strand of BTCW01000016.1, from coordinate 6,971,549 downwards.
CTAAAAATGTAACCTATCTATTATTGCTCTATTTGAATCTTAATTATTCAAAAATATTAGGCATAACTATAAGAAACAAAATACTATGAACATGAAAAAGATGGATCTGATTAAATGACAAATATAGTGACAATAGATAGGTTATATTTGTATACAACTTGTGATAGCAAATTTGTATTTTTGACTTAAAATGAATTACTTTTGAAATTTTTAGTTTAAATTTGAATATTTTTAATTTTAACAAAATGGAAAATCACTTTCGAAACCACCTAAAGGGCTAAATTTGCACGGTTTTGATAATTGGATGGTCTTTGTTATCCAGTTTTGTAGTAAGGTTGAAAATCGGACTTTTGTGATAGTTAGAGGGTGTAAAATGGGCATTTTCCTTCAATTAACTACAGAAATGGAATTGGATATTCTTATTTGTGCTATTCAGTTTGAAATTAATTTGTCAGTGCTATTTTTTCATAAAATTAATACCTACTGATTACGGTGTTCGGATAAAAGATCCATGTTGATCTAATATTACCATAGGGTATACCATGTATACTTGCATATGATGGATGATTATGTATATTATGCCCTCACTCACATTTCTCTCTGGGTCCGCCCCCTGGTATATGCCTTGATGTGTTCCGTTCCTAGTGCAGGCTTGCAAAGATTCCTAGGTTTGAAACTTTAATGCTATGATTATCCGAACTTGTATTGGTCTTATACTCTAAACTTTTGATGTTGTGACTACAACAGTGAACCAGCTGCCTTTTGCCTTGTGACTGATAATGCATATACGTACATATTCTGGAATGCTCTAAAATCTGAATGACTGGATTATTATTTTTACAATTACGAATTATCAGTGCTGATCTTATGTTTCTCTTGATCTCCCATGTATAGGCAGATGAACTCATGGCAACAAGATCTCGAAAATCAAGGAACTTGAACCTTGTACTTTCCGTCAAACGATGTGCAAGTAACAGACTACCTACTTTATTTCTAATATTCCTAGCTATCACAATAATATTTAAATTCCATCTAATGTCTTGTATAACATAGTTGATGACAGTTGCAGTAGCCATATATCCAGATAAATAATGGAGCAAACAATTGAAGGTATGCATGTGTTATTTAAAGCACAGTGATTGAGAATAGCATAAACAAGAAGACAGAGCCTCCTACAGCTAGCTATATACCAGCTCTGTTTAATTACCCCTCTACTTTTTCATGACATCACGAAAAACTAAGAGAAAAATGTAGCTTAAAAGATCTGTTGTTATTTTCATTGTTGGACAGCACAATGGCTCTCAGCTGGCTGGCTGGCCGCACGACATATGCTGGTGCGGCTCCCTATCTTTTATATTATCCCCTAGCCTTTCCCATGAAACAATAACTGCAGTGAAATATATTACAAACTGTATATATCTACATCATATCTACATGATAAACTGTATATATAGTTTATAGTATGAGCATTGCAAACCATCATAAGTCTATGTGTTACATAATACTTTCATATTAGTTTTGAAATTTGCATATCTAATATGTCAGTCGACTTATAGTATGGCCTTTTCTAGAATTTGTGAGTAAATATGCATGTTACACACTCACATGTTACTGAAAGTTAAATTTTAACATAGGATCACCATCTAAGTCATGTAATGGGATATTCTCATATACTAGTACCGTTATTTTCACTTCATTTATTTCAGTCACCGATTGATATTTGACTTTTCTGTTTTTTAGACAATTTGGAGATTGTGAAAGTTCAAGCAAGAGCGGGAAGAAGGTTCAATAAAATATAGATTTTAGTTTTAATAGAGAAGTTTTACAAATACTTGCATTATATTGCTGCTTTGTTTATGTTTCTTTATGAACACAATTGTCTTGTTGAATGTACTGTAATTAAGTATTCAATTTCTTGTTTTGTGAAGATAGAAATTCGATTACAAATGCAATGCCATGGATGATTTACTTTATTTTTCCATTATTAATTGGATTAGAAATAGAACAATATAAATGAAAAAAGAATCATAATATACTAATTCATGTGAAATAGGAATGAATGTACAAAATCGTATCTACATTTCTTAATATAGAACACGGTGATACTATATAATGTGTCGATACTTATAGACGCATAATAGAAAACTTAGTTTGGTATTACTACAAAACGTGTCAGATGCCACGTAACATGCCACTTCACTCGACAAGTCACCTTCCATGTCACTTAACACATTGTCTCTAGCACGTTAGACACTTAATATAAATGTAACTATTGAATCGTCTCTATACTACAACCACTACGGGAAACCCGACGTATGCCGAGTGCTTCCCTCTTTGCCGAGTGCTTTCTGTCGGGCACTCGGCAAAGACTGGCTGTGCCGAGTGCCCAGACAACGGCACTCGGCAAAGAGGCGACACTCGGCAAACAGGATCTTTGCCGAGTGTCAGAAAAGAGACACTCGGCAAACAGGATCTTTGCCGAGTGTCACGACAGAGACACTCGGCAAAGCTGACGCACGTGCCGGGCGCGTGCCACGCCACGGACGGCCGTTTGGGCTCCAGTAGCTTTGCCGAGTGTCACACGGCAGACACTCGGCAAAGCCGTGGCACGTGTCCAGCACGTGCCACGCGCGCCAACGGCCGTGGACGGCCGTTTGGCCTGTCAGTTCTTTGCCGAGTGTCTGGGTCAGATACTCGGCGAAGAGTTTGAAATTTTGAAAAATATTTTTAAAAAACTTGAAATTCAAACTCAAAAAAATTGAACATTTTAAATATAAGAGTTTTTGGCCGGCTGGATTGGTAGTTTTGCCGAGTGCTTCGGCGGGGCACTCGGCAAACCACCTCTTTGCCGAGTGTTTCCTAGGAGACACTCGGCAAAGCTTATGTTTGCCGAGTGTTTTCTAAAAAACACTCGGCAAAGTTTGGCCCTGTTTATTTAAACTTATGTTTTTGGGATCCAAAGTTTATTTTTTGTCTAACAATACTTGTCAAAGGCTCTTTATATCTTATGTGGAGCCTGTGGCAAAAAGTTGGGATGATTTCGAAAAGTTTATATATACGGCCCTTTCCAATCGGAGCATATCCCCATAGAAGATTCGGAGAGTTGAGAAGGAGACAGCTGGATTTCGAAACGAAGTGAAGTTGAACTAGAGTTTGAGTTCATAACTTTTTGTATAGGCAATAGACGATGTAGATTGCTTCATTTGAAGTTATCATATTTTTCCGGTCCCATTTGATATTTTTTAAATTATTTTTACAACAATCTTCACATGAAATAATGAAATATATGAAGGAATTATGAGATATATATGCTTCAAATAATGAAAACATTTCATCTAAGCATAAAATGTGCATTGTTGAATGTATTTGACAAGATATTTTGATGTGTATTTGATCGAATTTGAAAAATTTGGTATGCAAGAATTATTCTGGGAAATGTTTGCCGAGTGCTGCACTCGGCAAAAAGCACCTTTGCCGAGTGCCTGCTCGGGGGCACTCGGCAAAAAGCACCTTTGCCGAGTGCCTGCTCGGGGGCACTCGGCAAAGAGGACCTTTGCCGAGTGCCTGCTCGGGGGCACTCGACAAAGAGGCCACGAGGGCTGGTCGGACCGCGGACGCGCGGGCCACGTCATTGGCCGACGTGGCATGTTTGCCGAGTGCTGGATCTGTTTGCCGAGTGTCAGATCCAAGACACTCGGCAAACAGGGGGTGCGCCGGGGTACTTAACCGCCCACGCGCGGCCCCAACCCACACAACTCGCACACACGCACGCCGCCGCCGCCGCACCACGCCCCGCTCGCGGCTCGCCGCGCCGCCCGCCGCCGCTCCCCGCCCCGCCCGCCCGGCGCCGCTCCACCGCTCCGCCTGCCCGGCACCCGCCCGCTTCACCGCTCCGCCCGCCCGCCGCCGCTCCCCGCCTCGCCCGCCCGGCGCCGCTCCCCGCCCCGCCCGCCCGGCCCCCCGCGGCCGCCCACCAGTACCCGTGCCGCGCCGCCACTGCTGCCCCGGCCACCGCTCCAACCCGACGCCGCAGGCCTCCTCGCAGGGCCGGCCGCCTCTCCGCCCCGGCCTTCGCCCGAGCCTGTCACCCCGGCCGCCGGCGCCTCTCCGCCCCGGCCGTCGGCGCCCCTCCGCCCGTCCTGCCCCGGCGGTCGCGCAGGCACGCCGCCCGGGCCGCCGGCGCCTCTCCGCCCGTCCTGCCCCGGCCTCCGTCGACGCCTCTCCGGCCGATGAGCGATGCCGACGCCGCCCCGTTCATCTTCTATTGGTGAGTGCGCTGCTCCTCTTCCTTGATCTGTCTCCAATGCAAATCGATGATTGTTTCCATATAGACATTTTCAATTTCTTGAATCCAACATAAATAAATGCGAATTGTTATAGGAATGGACGATTTATAGTTGTGAATGTGTATGTGGTATGTGATTGTGAATGCGGATTGTGAACATGGGACCAACAATATTTAATGTTTGAATTATTCCAAATATTGAACAATGTGGATGTATATGTCGGCCTTCGTGCCATGGTTATCTTTGTATATGTCGTTGTCGGCCTTCGTGCCGTGTTTTTTTGCAGGATGGGATTTCAGAAACCTCCCCGTGCAGGGGAGGTGGTGCCGAATTTTTAATTTGACAACATTAAATTCGTAGATTCATATTTAAGTTGTGTACCTTCTCCGTCTCTTGTATTTATCTTTACCGTGTGGCTTCTTTGCCATGTTCTTGCGTTTCCTACAGTAAATAAGATGATATGACATCTTATTTACTGTACGATACGCAAAGACATGACAAAGAATTCATACCGTACAGTTAAATATAGCAGGCCAATATTGTGCACAACTGTGTCACGTAACCTATTTTGTTTTTTCGGGAGAAACGCCCTGCGCTGCTGCCCGGCGTCGACGGGCATCGGAGTCGCCCACACGGTGCACGAGGCATTGGTCCTCGACGACTTCGCCATGGAAGAGCTCCGATTCTACGAGGAAGGGGACTACTACAACCAAGGCCTCAAGCTCCATGACGACGAGCTTGAGGCCTTGGTTGTAGTAGTCCCCTTCCTCGTAGAATCGGAGCTCTTCCATGGCGAAGTCGTCGAGGACCAATGCCTCGTGCACCGTGTGGGCGACTCCGATGCCCGTCGACGCCGGGCAGCAGCGCAGGGCGTTTCTGCTGCCATGGCCTAAATTTTTGCCGAGTGCCAGGACAGACACTCGGCAAAACAAGTGTCGGCCCCAACCACCTTTGCCGAGTGCAACACTCGGCAAAACTTGGAGTCTTTGCCGAGTGTGGCACTCGGCAAAGGCCCCGTGAGCACTGACGGACGGCCGCGAACGTCTCCGTACCGTCCGCGGCCGTCCGTTAGTGCTTTATTTTGCCGAGTGTCGGCTTTTGCACTCGGCAAAACCTTTGCCGAGTGCCCGACAAAAGACACTCGGCAAAGGGCCTGTTTGCCGACACGAGCTATGCCGTAACCCCTTTGCCGAGTGTAACACTCGGCAAAGGCTTTGCCGAGTGCATAACTGCCTTTGCCGAGTTCCCCTGGCACTCGGCAAACGTGGGGTTTCCCGTAGTGAACACATGCAACAATGCGTTGCTATAAAATGCGACTATATTAGTAGACATTAATATTAATGTATATATGAGAGCGTATTTACATTTCTTAAGATGCAATGAAATGTTACTATACTGCATAAGTACACCACTAGACATGTTTTATATATGTGTCTACAGAGATGTATCAATGTCTGTAGATATGTATTTAACGTGTCTATAATACGTCTTTTCTTTCATAGATACGCTTAAAGAATTTGTCTCTATAAAGCCTGACACGGTGCATACGAAGACGCTCCTAACATGCTTTATCAAAATGTGCCTACATTGCTTTAGAGATGAACTATAGTGTGTGTAGCTCTAAATAAAACATACATATAAGGGCGGTATTCTAGTAGTGGAGTAGCAAACTCTTTTTGATTGAGCATTTTCTTCCTTGCTTATGTGTTGCTTCTCATTACCTTGCCTCTTCAATTTGCTTGAATCTTCTTCTCAAGCTTGGTATGACACTTTGAGGAAAAGTGTCTCATATCTTTGCACTTGATTTGATGATAATCTTTCTTTTTATCTTGATTCTTGCTCGTTATTTGGGTATCTTGACTAGAATGGTGCTTTGCTTTTGCTTTACTACCTCTTCTAGTCTTCTTCTTCTTCAACCCCAAATCATCATCTTGATGGTTGATTTGAACTTGTTTTTGAGGGTTTTGCTTTCGGCTCAACTTGAGGCTTCTTGGTTGGGCAATACTTTGCAAGATGTTCCATATCATGGCACCAATAGCACATGAAGTAGTGATGAGGACATCTTCCTCCACTATTACCCGCAGGCAAAGACGCAACAAAATGGGCCAAGTGGCCCAGTTGTAGTCGGGCGGCGACCGTGTGAGCTTCTGAATAATCCCACCTTGCTTAGCTAGGGAGGAAGAAGCCACCTTAAAAGGAAAAGCCACCCTTCACCTATCAGACTAGTCTTTTGGGGTGATTGGGCCTTTCCCCGAGTAGGTGTGCCAGGGCGCGGTGCTTAGATTACTAGGGGCCAGGTAGTACGTATCTGAAGTCGGAGTCATGGGGGCCAGGTCATGTGTACCTGAAGCTAGTCTTTGCCAGGGCTAGATCGTGCTATCTGTAGCCGGATCGGTGTATCGTGCTGCTAGAGTTGTGGTGCTAAGACTGTCGAGGCAAAACAAGAGGCCCTACGGGCGTTGCAGTCGGGTCAGTGTGTCGCACTTTTCCTTGCTAACCTGGGCCGGACTCATCATTTGGTATCAGAGTTGGGCCCTTGTTAAGAATGGGAGAATGATGAGGACATCTTCCTCCACTATTACCCGCTGGCAAAGACGTAACAAAATAGGCCAAGTGGCCTAGTTGTAGTCGGGCGGCGACCGTGTGAGCCTCTGAATAATCCCACCTCGCTTAGCTAGGGAGGAAGAAGCCACCTTAAAAGGGAAAGCCATCCTTCCCCTATCAGACTAGTCTTTTGGGGTGATTGGGCCTTTCCCCAAGTAGGTGTGCCTGGGTGTGGTTCTAAGATTGCTGGGGGCCATGTAGTACGTATCTGAAGTCGGAGTCACAGGGGCCAGGTCATGTGTACCATAAGCTGGGCTTTGCGAGGGCCAGATCGTTCTATCTGTAGCCGGATCGGTGTGTCGTGCTGCTGGAGTTGTGGTGCTAAGATTGTCGAGGTGCAACAAGAGGCCCTACGGGCGTTGCAGCCGGGTCGGTGTGTCGCACTTTTCCTTCCCAACCTAGGCCGGACTCATCAAGTAGGATGCCTTTTCTTCTTGCATCTTCTTGTTCTTGCCCTTGCTCTAGCTTTCTAGCTTGTTGCTCAAATTCTTCACTTCATTTTTGAGCTCAATGTTCTCCTTCAAAATGTTAGTATCACAAGATATTGAAGTAGAACATACATATATTTGTGAAGAATATGAAATATTCAATAAATCATCACAAGAGGTGGATACATGCTTCTTCTCTACATCACAAGGGTTAGCAACATTATGTGATTGATCATTTGACCCAAGTGATGAGCTCTCAATAGTTTTAGACGTTTCATTGGAAAGTTCCTTAGTGAGAAAAGCATAGTCTTGTACCAAGTTATCATTAGCAACACTAAGTTCCTCATGAGCCATTTTTAGCTCATCACGTGAACAAGTAATGACATAAAGTAGATGCTTTTGTTGTTCACATGTGGTCTTTAGAAATGAGTTTTTGTTTTCCAATTTACTCGTTTTTGCCACCTCATTTTCTAAAGCAATGTTCATGCTAGCAAGTCTACTAACAATCTCATCATATGAATCATGATCAATCACATTATAACTTGATATCTTTGTGTTACCTTGTGACATGAGGCAATGGTGTTGGTATAATACCCCAGAGCTGTTCTATGCATTGAATTTGAAATATACATGGTTTATGATTTAAGTGTTGGGCTGTTTGTTTGACTCAATAATGCATACCGAGCAAAATACACTTTCCAAGTTGAACAATAGAGAAAAAGATAAAAGGTTGACCGGGCATTTAATAAGAGGCAAATGATTGAATTTTTAATGGTAGCTCGGATGGATGATCAGATACCACAAATGCAATGAGCTCAACGAAGGCGTTGCATTTGATAGCTCATATGCACTATTTGGAGTTTGGATCATGGTGTTTCATTGGATCAAAGTTGAACGAATGAGATGGGGTCAAAGAACAAAAAGAAGAAACTCTATTCTACGGTGACTTGCACCAACATCACCCACGCCGCTCCTTCGTGGTGTCGCGGTGCCTCCTTCCACTCTCTCTCACGAAGAGGCAGGGGACTCCTTCCTCCTCCGCAATGGCAGTACCCTCTCATCTTTGATCCCACCTCCATAAGTCCAAGAAACAAGAAGGTGCATAGCGAAACAGAACGTGGGTGACAAGAGAAACAAGAAGGTGTGTGTCCAGCGTCTATCCTGCCATCCTCTTGATGTTCTTCGAAGGGGAAACCCTAGTTGAGACTCCATTACTGTTTCCCTTGTTTTGGGTGAGATTTAGGCCCTGCAATTAGTTTTATTTTCGGTGGATTAGTGGGGATATTAGTCCTTGATCTCATAGTTAATCTCTGCTGTACAGACAGATCTGGCAGTTTCGGTTCATCACTGATTTTGCCTGGGATATATTCCGAATCAATTTTTCCACATATAGAAGTTGTAGGGAGCTCAGAGATCTTTCCACGAACTCCAAGTTCATAATATTTGGCCCTGTGGTTCAAGAGATATCGCAGTTTGTTTATGGCAGTTTTGGTTTAACGAGTTTTAGACAAGCTTAGAAGCAAAACCAGTTCTACCAATGAATAGAAAAGTTGAGCAGATATAAGTGTTTTGCCAATGACCATCAGAATTACACAGAATTTCATGAGGATTGCATTAGTTGAATTGGACTGAAGATTGGGACTCTATAGAGACTGAATAAAAATAGTATGCCTATTGAAAGTTGTAGTGCTTCCTTTGTAGATTTCGAAAATGTGCTTGTTTCCTATCAGTGCTGTTGTAGATTAAATAATACACACAAGAGAGCAGTGCTGCTCATGTTGGATAGATGCAGGGTTGTGCTGTTTTAGCTTTTCTTTCTTGATTGAGCGTTCTGGGAGTAGGAGCCACGTACATTTTGTTTATATATGTTTCTTTTATTATGTCTGCACTGATTTTAAGGTTCTATCAGGTGGTATTGCTTTGGATCATGCTTACTGTTGTTTTCATCGTCGCTTAAGGCAAGTAAACGTAGCCGTTGTTTTGCTACAACTTCAACTTGTTGTTTATTCTACCTACACTCTAAAAACTTAGAATATTAACCATGGCATATGATCTCCTCAACTGAGTATTATATTATCCTTTTAAGTCATTTTGTTATATGATAAGACTTATGTCTTATGTCCTCCGTCATGAGGTAAGTGGAATGGTTATCTATGTAATTGTATATGGCATATGTGGAATGTGTTCTTGCAACTGCAACATATATTGCATCATGTGCATTCAAATCATGAGCATGTGCATTTGAGCCAGGTCGGTGAGAAAGACATATAACTGTTCCGGAGTGCAATTGAGCCATGTTGGTGAGAAAGTTATATGACTATTCCGTAGTGCTCTTGTGGATTATGTTGCCGTCTTTTGGTCGCGACTATACCAGTACAACATGGTACGTTGCCCGAGGAGGGGTATGATACAGCTTCATACCTTGTTGGGTATGGAGGAAGTGGAAATGGCATATGCATTGCACTTGCATTCATTGTGGTTGGATTATTATGCATTGGCATTGAAGTGGTTATGCATTTTCTTAATTGTTCTCCTGAAGTTCTGGTTTATTTATTATTTTGTATGCGGATGGTTTTTCACATATGGTTCAATACTGTTCTTTCCCAATAATGTTTCTATTTTAAATTGTTGTCTATTGAACTTGTAGTTTAAATGACTTGTTAAAGCAGCTTCCTTGCTGAGATTTATTCTCACACCCCTTTATCATTCCAGGTTCTTGAGTGGATGATTTGCTTAAAGGGTCAGGATTAACTGCACATCATCACATCATTGCCCACTTGTTTTTTTAATAATAATAATGGAACTTTGCCTTGTTGTAATGATATTAGAGTAGACCCCTTTATGCCCCATTCGGGTTTGATGTCTTTGAGTGTGGATGATGTTTCATAAATATTAATTTCTTAAGTTGTTTAAACGCTAGTGGTGGGTTATCTTTAAACTATCGTTTATGTTATTGCTTCCGCATTTTACTCTGTTTATGGGGTTTTGCTGCCGAGATTTGTACTCAAGCATGTGGTAAGGGTGTTTAGTGACATCTTTGGTTTTGTGATGTCAGTGGTGTTACAATTGGAGAGCTTGTGGTAGCATTATCACTCTCATAGCTTGAGCATGAATCATTCTCATCAACATCAAATGTGTTTGGAGTAGAAATATCACTTGCATCACTTGAGCTTTGGCCTTCAATAATCTTGACAAGTGATCTTGTGGTAGAATGACTATCATCGCCATCACTTGACACTGAGGTGGAGCAATCTTCCACAATCACCAAGTTGTGGTCATGCTCAACATCCTCATGGGCCACTTGCTTGGGCTCATCATCATCTTCATCGGAGATTGTCCCATACTTCTCATTGAAATAAATCCAAATCTCATGAGCATTCTTCAAGTTAATAATCTCCCCAAATATGCAATCATAAAAATAACTATACATGATGTGAGTAGCTTGGTAATTGAGTTGTAGGCATTTCTCTTGCACTTGAGTTGGATTGTTTTCATCGATTGCATGAGAAAAGCCCACATCTACAATCCACCACATTTGAGGGCAAATGAACTTAAAAGTGCATATCATCCAAGTTTTCCACTGTGTAAAGTGTGTGCCATAAAAAATGTATGGACAATCAACATCTAGCCCATAGTTCGTCATCCTCTCGGGTCGGTAAAGACCACAAAAGAGAGACCTCGGCTCTGATACCACTTTTAGGGTCGAGATGGCGGACTAAAGGGGGGGGTGAATAGTCCTTTCTAAAAACTTAACACAACGGCTAACCAAAACAAATGCGGAATTAAAACTAACGGTCTAGCCAAGACTGTACCACTTTATCTATGTTCACCTGCACATTATAAAATATCCTAAAAAAGTAAATAATGTGCCGGGCTAACACGAGCTCGCCTAAATAATTCTAGAAGCAAGGTCACACAAACCTATGCCACTAGTACTTCACACACCGGGGAGCTCCTATACAACTAGTAAGCAAAAGCACAAAGCTCCTAAGCTCACTAGCAATGCTCAATGGACAAGTCTACTCAAGTCTAATTCAAAGGCTCAATTTACTTAGCTACACAAACTAAGCAAAGAGACTAATTAAGCTACACAAGCTAATTAGTCACTAGATCGCTACTTCTAGCTACACGAGCAAGAAGGCAACTAGCAAGCTACACAGGCCAACTAATTATAAGAGCAACCACATAAGCACAAGATATATAAGGATGTAAATACAATGCTTGTGATCCAGAAATGCAAACCACCAAGATGAGTAGACAATGTTGACATGGTGATTTTTATCCCGAGGTTCACTTGGCTGCCACCAAGCTAGTCCTCGTTGTGTCGACCAACGCCTCGATGGTTCTTGGGCAAAGCTCTCAAGCTGCTTGACACTTCGGGCACTCCAAGACACCACTCGCAAGTGCGGTAACTCAATGACATGCTACTAGAGTTTCTCTTCGTGATCCCCGCGGGGTGAGCACAATCCCCCTCACAAAGCCATCTCCATAGCCACACACAATATCCTTGCGTGCTTCAATGGAGCCACAATCCACTAAGTTGTCTAGGAGGTGGTAACCTCCAAGAGTAACAAGCACACACGGACTGTCTGACCCCTAGATCTGCGAGAAATGTCTGTGTAAATTTGGTTGATTTTATACAGACAAACCATCCTTCCCCATGGATTGTCCATCATCCCATTTTTAGCAAAACTGAAGCTCGGTAAAACGGCCACAACTTTTAGCTCTGATGTTCGAATTAGGTGATCTTGGACTCTATGGAAAGCTCATTAAGAGGGCAGATCATCCCAACTAGACAAATTCCGACCAGGTCCAAACTAAACTCCTATAAACTTTTGCATACCATGGACTGTCCGAGCCCATGCTACGGACTATATGACCCAAGTTCCGACTTGGTCCGATCTGAATCCATTAAGCCACGGACTGCCCGAGCACATGCCACAGACTATCGACCCAAGTTTCGACCTACTTTCCCAAGGTTTTTCAAAGATCTTTTTCACAACCTCTTGAAAGGGTTTCTTTTTCTCTCTTCACCACGCCACACGATCCTAGCAACATCGCAATGTTAGATCGCTCAAGTGGCACTAGATGACTGATATGCAAACAAGTATTCCCCTCTTGATAGTATGGCTATCTATCCTAAATCCGGTCATAAACTTCTCTACTCACCTATGACCGGATAAATGAAATGCCTATGGGTTATACCTTTGTCTTGTGCATTACATTCCATATTCTCCAATGTTGATGCAACACATATACCAACATCATCACAAATGATACGATCCACACATATCATCATGGGACTTATTGGTTCATCGATCTTGACTTCACTTGTTCTTCACCGTTGCATCGGTTCATCGGTGACAAGTCATTACTCAAGAATTCCGTCATAGTTTAGTACCGGTTGGGAACACCAGCTGGTACTAAACTGGTTCGTCGGGGCCACAATGTTGTGCACCTTAGTACCGGGCCGTAGCTTGGCCCGGTACTAAAGTGTGCACCAAATTTTGGGCTCCCGCCCAAATGCATTTTTCTTTTCTTTTTCTTTTCTCTTTCTTTTTCTACAAATGGATAGTAAATACAAACATGTTGTGAAAACATTTTTAGTATATTGTTAATTATATATATATACAAAGCTAAAATATTAATTAAACTAAATTAAATAATATAGTACCATTGGGATTTTCTCTATATAATTTGGTATTAATGTATTTATATTTCTATTAATTCATCATAAATTGAGAAAATTACTTTTTGATTCATGCAAAAATATACAAAAATGTTAATCCTAAGAACATACTCCCTCCGTATCGGTAAAGAAAGCTGTTTAGGACAAGGTTTAAGTCAAACTTTGAAAATATAAATCATGAATAACTTTTAAGTTATTGAGTTTGAAATTGTAAAAGTTATATGAATAGATTTATTTTGAAAAATAATTTCATAAAAGTATACATGTATCACTTTTCAACATATATTTTTATAGAAATAAGAAGTCAAAATTTTGTTTTGAAGACTGTGTCGCTGTCCTAAACGACTTCCTTTACCAGTACAGAGGGAGTACACTATGTTTTCGTCAAATCACATATTACTTTCTTAGTTGTGTCTAATTTAACGTTTCAACCATTCTCTTAACGCCCAAATTAATGCATGTTCTTATATTTTTAACATCCAATATTATAGTATTGTATTTTGATATGGTTAATTCAAGATATTTTGTCCAATTTGCTCAAATAGTACCATTAATTCAGAGAAATACGACATAATGCACTATATTACATCACTTATTGTCAAATACAACATATAATGGTTCTAAAAACTGCTCCTCATTATTTAACGTGACATTGATAATCTTCCTTCTCACAAAAGTGTCTTGGTTGTGATCGCGGCATAAGTAAGGTGCGTCTTCTTTGGATAACAAGATGTTGGGGTCAACATCAACTGAGAATGGAGGAAGATCATCAATCTGATCAAAATCTTCTAACTTGTCCGTAATGTCCTTAACTCCAATATTTTTTTTCTTGGGAGGGCAATATGGCGTTAAGGCTCATCATCTGACTTATTCTGCAACTTATTAGCGCTTTTCTTTGGCTTGCTTGACATGTCTTTCACATAGAACACTTGTGTCACATCCTTAGCTAGGACAAATGGTTCTTCTTTATATCCAATATTTTGGAGGTCCATCATTGTCATCCCAAACTGGTCTTTTGTTATGCCTCTAGAGTTGTTCACCCATTAATAACAAAATAGAGGGACGCTTATGGGTCCGTAGTCAAGCTCCCAGATCTCCTCTATGACACATAATAGCTCTCCTTTTTCCCATTGGTGTCTATTGCATCTATACGAACACCACTATTTTGGTTAGTGTTTTTTTTATCTAGGGCTCTTGTGTAAAATGTATATTCATTGATTTCATAACCTTGGTATTGCTGGACCATGATCGATGGTCCCCTAGCTAGCCATTCAAGTTGTTCATCATAGTGTCGTCACCCAATTCTTTTTGCCTGAGCCAAATGGCAGAGGTATCCATGTGCGGAGTGCAATCCAGGCCTCAGACTTCCCCGGGTTTTCATGCTGTATAACATTTTTATGCTCTTCCATGTATGGAGACACCAAGGATGAATTCTGTAGAACTGTGAAGTTTGTTTTGCATATTTCACTGTGGTGTGACGCAGGAAGCCCAATCGGACTAGGATTCTCAATAAAGTCAATGTAAAACTAAATGACCTCCTCTGTTCCGTAGCCCTTAGCGATCCATCCTTTTCGCCGAGAATGATTGCGAACATATTTCTTTAGGACCGCCATGAACCTCTCAAAAGGGAACATATTGTGTAGAAAAACTAGTCCCAGAATAGTTATCTCTTTGACAATATGAACTAGAAGATGTGTCATAATGTTAAAGAAGGAAGGTGGGAAGACCATCTCAAAGCTGACAAGACATTGGACAACGTCCTTCTGTAGCTTTATTAGCTTCCTCATATTAATTGCCATATGTTCCTGGCGTCTGTCAAAATTAGGAAATTCTCGGTCAATGTTTCTCCACTGGGACCCATGCAGGGTGCCTCATCAGCTCATCTTGCTTACATTCTTCTTTGTGCCACCACAACAACTTTGTGTTCGCCTTGTTTCTGAACATACGCTTCAAACGTGGTATTATAGGGAAATACCACATCACCTTTGCAGGAACTCTCTTCTTGGTTGGCTGCCCATTAACATCACCCGGATCATCTCGCCTAATCTTGTACCGTAACGCGCCGCAAACTGGGCAGGCATCCAAGTTCTTATTTTTTGATGGGAACTAGGGTTTCCCGATCTTTCGAAAGGTTATGATAACTCTCGATTCGGTGGAGTCGTGACTCAAATCGATCCGGCTTCCGAACCACACGTTCCGAACCCCATAATCGCAGCACCACGTCTCCTTAGGTTATCAACCGGTGTTGCACGGTTGACCTCGCCCAGAAGGCTAATCCTTGCCTGTGAATCGAAGAACACAAGCAAGAACGAGAAAGATTGCAACGCAATTGCAGATGTATGATTAAACTCATGAAGTTGGCGTCTCACAAACCGACGAGCGGCGACACTGTTCTTGACAGAATTAATCTAAGTAAAACCCAAACCCTAACTTGGGCAGCGGCTACCGTTTTAAGGAGTCTAGGGTCGTGGTCGACCCCCCTCGATGCGCCCCTATTGGGCTCAACACGATACACAGCCCAAAGGTCAAAATACAACAATGCAGCACCGAAACAGATTCTGGACATAAACTTGTTTCATCGATTCCTGATGACTCCGGATGGACTTTGACATGAGACCAGTGCCATTGCAAAGATTATCTTCTTAGCTTTCCAAGCATATAAAGAACATCCAAATACGACCCCGTATGCGACTTAGGCGTCCGATTTAGCGCTGAGTGCTCCTGGACTCCGAGGTGGACTCGAAGTCAAGTTGATTTGGGCCTCTATCTTGACTTGCACGCCCTTGCTGGTCCTCTCCACCTTGAAGCCCTTCTCCAACTATCCTCTGGTCCTCTCCATGGTTCCTAATTACAACATAATCATTAGGTAGCAATCTATTCTCATAAGCACATAGAGAAGTACTTAGGAACGAGCTCACATCTAAATTCAATTGTCGTGCACGAGCTCTAGTGATTGGACCTTGAACGATCAATGGAGGATTGTTGTGAGTATCCATAGGAGGGTGTCCTCATCATCCTCCCCCTCTTGAATTGGAGTCATCATCGACTCAAGCTCATCCTCTTCTCCCAAGTATGGCCTCAAATCTGAAACGTTAAAGGTGGGACTAACCCCAAACTCGGGAGGCAACTCAAGTTTATATGCATTATCATTAATCTTTTCAAGTATTTTAAATGGGCCATCAGCTCTTGGCATCAACTTAGACTTTCTCAAATCTGGAAATCTTTCTTTTCTCAAGTGCAACCATACTAAATCACCCGGTTCAAGCTTTACTTCTTTCCTACCTTTACTACCAGCAATTCTATACTTAGTTGTGCTTAGTTGTTTCATCTTTTCAATGTTGTGCTTAGTTGTTTCATGCATTTGCAAAATGTTGTGCTTAGTTGTTTCATGCATTTGCAAAATAAATTCAGTACGTTCCTTGGCATCATTATGAATCCTTTCACTAGTAGGCAAAGGCAAAATATCAATAGGAGCACGAGGGTTGAAACCATACACTACCTGAAAAGGACTTACCTTGGTGGTAGAATGTGTTGCTCGATTATATGCAAACTCGACATGAGGCAAACATTCTTCCCACATCCTCAAATTTTTCTTCAAAATAGCTTTCAACATAGTACCCAAAGTATGGTTCGCGACCTCCGTTTGTCCACCAGTTTGTGGATGACAAGTAGTAGAAAACTACAATTTTGTACCCAACTTGTTCCACAGAGTCCGACAAAAATGACTCAAGAATTTAGCATCGCCATCCGAAACAATAGTAGACGGCATACCATGCTGTTGGGGGCGATTATTAGGGGTACCTAAACCTATGGATAATCACCCTTGTTAAACATTAAACTCATATGCATGACCACAAAAAGAGAAATAGAAGTTAAGGCCCGCGGCCCAGCAACGAACGAAGACCCGGTCAAGGCGCCCCGTGGTGTGCCTCGAAGCGAACCACAATCTCCGCTTCGCTCGAGGGAACCGACCCCTCGAGCGAATCGGAGAACTCCGCCTCGGTCGAGGCCTGAGGATCGAACCTCGAGCAGCCCGCGAAATGGGGAGAGCTCCGCCTCGGTCGAGACCCCCGGTCCGACAGACAATTAATGGCGTTCACCACCACCGTGCGTCCAATGTCAAAAGGCAAATCTCTCGCCATGCCGCCCTGACAGCCACGACCACCCCGTCGCGTCCGACAACTCCCGTCACTATACTGCCAACCGGGGGTCTGTGCGGGCAGGAAAGCGCTATGCGAACAGAGCCGGTCACTCCAAGCTCCTGTGCTGCCAACTCCGACGACCTGAAGCTCTCCGCCGGGCGGGAGAAACCCTCGAGCACACAGCAGAAGAAGAAGAGAGGACGGCGGAGGCACGGCGGGCCATTCCGAGCACTATACGACCATTCCTGGCGCTGTGCGCACATGTCGCCACTGTGTGAACAGGGCCGGGTCACTTCAACTCCGTGTGCTACCAACTCCCACAGTGATTTCCCACAGAATGGGCTGTGCACAGGCATGGGAGACCCTTGAAATAGTGTACGGACGAGTCATTACCGTACAAAGGACAGCTCGGATCCTCAAAACCACTCCTTGGCGTCATCACCAGTACAAGAATCGACCATAGGGATCACAATATCGCGCAACAGCGGACAAGGAGAAAGAAGCACGCCCGGCGCAATTCCTACTACTGTGCGGCAACTGTGCCTGTGCAGCGACACACACACACCTGTAACCCCTTCTCCTCGGCCTATAAAAGGAGGGGGTGATCGATCAAGAAAAGGAGGACAGATCGAGAATTCGCTCACATTCCGAAAGATCACGATATTGGCACTCCGCCTTAGTCATCTGGGACTTGGAGATCTAGCCTCCTCTCCCAACCTGCTTGTACCCCTACTACTTGCAGTCCGGTGCAGAATAACACATCACACGACCGGAACCAAGATAAATCCGTGTCTTGTTTCATCTTCTGCATCAACCATCAGGGGAGGGAACACAGCGCATTTCTGGTTGGTGTCGGGTTCACGATTTCTAAACACCGACAATGCAAACGAATAATCTCTTTAAAAAAGAGGTCAGCAATATATATAGCATCATCACTCTTATGACATGGTATAAAGTGTGCCATCTTAGAAAAACAATCCACCACAACAAATATGCTATCACTCCCCCTCTTAGTCCTAGGCAATCCCAAAACAAAGTCCATAGAAATATCTGCCCAGGGAATAGAAGGAACTAGAAGAGGCATGTATAACCCATATGGATTCAAGTGAGACTTAGCTTTTTGACATGTGGAGCAGCGAGAAACAAACCTCTCAACATCTCTCTTCATATGAGGCCAAAAAAATGTGAGGCCAAAACATCTGCAGTCTTCTTAGCACAAAAATGGCCCATCAACGCTCCTCCATGCGCTTCCTGTAACAACAAAAGACGAACAGAACCAACTGGAATGCATAGGCGGTTAGCTCTAAACAAGAACCCATCATTAACCACAAATTTGTTCCATGCACGCCCCTCTCTAAAATTCAGCAACACATCTTTAAAATCAGGGTAAGGCGCATATTGTTCTTTTATCGATTCAAGTCCAAAAATCCGACAATCAAGTTTGGACAGTAAAGTATATCGTCTAGACAAAGCATCAGCAATCACATTATCCTTCCCCTTCTTGTGTTTGACAACATAAGGGAAAGTTTCAATAAATTCAACCGACATTCCTTCTCAACTCTTCAAAACTGGCCTGACACGCTTCTGACCAAACAAACTCCTTGCCCTTCTCTATTAGCGAAGTAAGAGGTTTCACTATTTTAGAAAAGCCTTCAATGAATCTCCTGTAATATCCAGCCAATCCCAGAAAACTTCTGATCTCAGAGACTGTGGTAGGAGGTTCCCAATCCAACACATCCTTGACTTTAGTTGGATCCACTGCGATACCTCCATCAGTAACAATATGACCAAGAAAAGACACTTGATTCAACCAAAACTCACAGTTACTAAACTTGGCATACAACTGGTTCTCTCTAAGAGTCTGCAACACCAACCACAAATGCTCCTCATGCTCCTCCTCATTCTTAGAGTAAACCAGAATGTCATCAATAAACACCACCACAAATTTATCCAAGTACTCCATGAACACCTTATTCATCAGGTACATAAAGTAGGCGGGTGCATTTGTCAATCCAAACGACATCACAGTATACTCATACAACCCATATCTGGTGGTGAATGCTGTTTTAGGAATGTCGGAACGCCTGATCCTCAACTGATGGTAGCCAAATCTCAAGTCAATCTTGGAGAAAACCTTGGCTCCTCTCAACTGATCAAATAAGTCTTCAATTCTGGGCACTGGATACTTATTCTTGATGGTTACCTCATTCAATGAACGATAATCCACACACATCCTCAGAGTACCATCCTTTTTACCCACAAAAATTACAGGTGCTCCCCAAGGTGAGGAACTAGTGCGAATGTAACCTTTATCCAACAATTCTTTAAGTTGTTTCTTAAGTTCTTCTAGTTCATTAACAGCCATTCTATAGGGTCTTTTAGAAATAGGAGCAGTACCAGGTAAAAGCTCAATAATAAACTCGATGTCTCGGTCGGGTGGCATACCTGGCAAATCATCTGGGAAGACATCCGGAAACTCACAAACAACTCTGATATCCTCCAAAGGAACACCACTGGCCTGATTCACTGAGTAAGTTGAAGCTGAGGGTTGAGTGGCTCCGAATTCAATCTTCTCTCCCTGAGGGCTAGTCAACAACACGGACCTCTTGGCACACTGAATCACCGCATTAAAAGCAGCTAACCATCCCATTCCAAGTATGACGTCAATTCCCTCAGAGTTCAGGACTATCAGATCAGCAGGAAAGTCTACCCCAACTATTTTTAGGTTAACTCGGGGACAGATAAAATTGGCTTTCATGTTTCCACCGGGAGAGCTAACTAGCATGGAATTTTTCATAGGGACCATAGATATATTATACTTAGCTACGTACTGAGCAGTAATAAAAGAATGAGATGCTCCAGAGTCGAATAAAACTGATGCAGGAGCTGAGTTGACGAGGAACATACCAAGTACCACATCTTGGGCCTACTGTGCGGACTCTGCAGCAACATGGTTCACCTTGCCCCGCATCTGATTTTGCTGGCCCTTGTTGCTCTGGGGCGTCGGGTTCACATTCCTGTTCTGCTGCTGAAGGGTATTCTGCCTAGGTACACTGTCACTCTGGTGCTGTGGGGTCTAAGCATTCCTCTTAGGACAGTTGTGACTCTCATTCTGAGTATCCAAAAATCATAATCTTTTTTCTGAACGTAGACTATCAAATTCTAAAACTAACCCAGCTTGAATCACCTCAATCGGAATTTTGTAGCTCAAGGTATAAAATAAACAAGACAGCTGTGTCAGGACCACGGGACAGATTCTGGTTACTCCAATAAAACCCTTATATCTCTCTGCCAGAAGCTCGAAAATCACGAAAAATTCCCAGAACCTAGGTTATCAAGTCCTTAATGCAACCCAACTGGATTTATGTCAAACGGAGTTCCGAAGCTCCAGAAACAATTTGGACAGTACCAGGATATCATGCAGCAGCGAGAACAGATTGTCGCATAACATGATTTATATGAGGGGTAAAATTATTGGATATAGTGATAGTTAAGGGCTAAGATCAGAGACCAAGATAACCCAAAACTAACTAAATTTATTTATTTAATAATTATTCAATTGTGGTCATCACTCCACAATTAAGTTCAATCATTACAAAGATCTAAATCACACACTTAGCACGAAAGCAAACATCTCTACCACACTTTAAACAGAACTAAATCACACGCTACGCACGAGTCTCAATGATTCTAAACGTACTGAACTAACAAAAGAGAGGGTATCCTATCTTAATAGGTATGGGTGAAGTAACTAGACGATCCACCAAGCACTGTCTAGCAGGGCGGTGAATGACCCATCAACCCTTCTACATCTTCATCCAAGGGCGGAAGTGCTTCTCCCTTGAGTTCAGCTATCAGCCTCTTGTTCTTCCTTCGTTCAGCAGCGAGTTCTTCACGCACTTCTTGTAGCTCCCTTGTGGTGTCATCGGCGTGCACGTTGAGCATCTGGGTGAACGCCACCTGGACGTTGAGTGTAATGTTTACACCTGGCGGTTGTGGCACAACCCCAGTTGGAGTGCCTTGCTGCCTTCGACGAAGATATGCCCAAGCGGTGTGACGTACTTCAGCAGCCTCCTCATGACAAAGCACAGAAAGTGCCCGTCTGGCTGCATCCTGGATTCCAGCTTCGAAGGTTGATCTCATGGCGATGGCATGGTGCACTGCAGCCTATTTGGTTACTCCATACTCATAATCAGGCTCCCGGATGTATACAGCGACATCCCAGTCCTCTGGGTAATTTGGATGTGTCCTCCTTCGTCAACGATATTCTATCTCCACTGGGTAGTTCAGACGCTCGAAGAGCATTCGAAGCATCATCAGGAACCCACTGTTGCCTCCGTCGTGGTGGTGAAAAGTCACTACCGACATGTCAGGCGGCGGAGAGGGTCCTTCACTTCCTTCAGATCCAGCTGGAGCATTCCCTCCTGAGTTGACTTCTTCGTCCATTACTTCCATCTCTTCAGGTTCCGGTTCCTCTTCTTGCACCGAATGCGACGAAAAAGAGGAAAGAGTGCTAGCCAATCTACGAGCACCTTGCCTTGTCAACACCATCTATGGTTTAAGCAAGAAAGGGGTGAGAACAGTTCTAAACACATCAAAAACAGGTGAGATGGTGAAAAAGATAGACCAGAAAAATCAAGGAGGAGACAATTATCAATGCCCAGGAATAATAGCAAAATAAACCAAGAATAGATAGAGCAATAGTAGTTAAGCAAAATAATCCTTAGAGAATGACCATTGCTATCTAGGCTTGCGTCCTACAGTCAACACAGCTCTGATACCAGCTCTGTCACACCCGGTTTTAAAGGCAAAACCAGGTGCATCTCATATGTGCGCCAGGATCAGTTTACACACATATGGTAGACGTCACAAGTGAATATCCATAACCATTCATAACGAAAGAGTATTATAGTGCATTTATTACAATCTCAGAGTTGACTCAAATGTCATAGCGGAAGACTTAAAGAAACGTTCATCTAACGAAGCATAAGTGACTCCAACTCCACACGCATTGACTGGGGGAGACTCGCCTAGAACTCCTCAAAATCAGTAGTGAAATCCTCAAAATTCTCCCAATCTGAGCAGCATTCCGGGTGTAGTTGATGCAATAAAAGAAAGAAAGAAAACAAGCATTGTAACACCCTAAAAATGCCTATTTTAAAATTTAGTAATTAAATTTGATTTCATTTAATTTAATGCTCATATTTATCTAAGGAAAATAAATTATTTCTGAGAAAATAAAATTAAATATAAGGTTAGAAATATTTTTGTTGCATTCATGTTGTCTGCATTGTGTTTTGTTTGCGTGCGGTTCAATTGGAATTTAAATTCTGTTTAAATTCGAATTTGAATCGTTGTGTTTGGAGCCCTAGAAAAGTTGTAGCAGCCCGAGTCCGTTTTCCCTCCCTGAACTCTTTTTCTTGGCCGAGCCAGCCCCTCCCTCTTTCCTTCCCCGCAGCGGCCCGCTTCCCGCGCTCCCACTTTCGGCCCAGCCACGGCCTGCTCCGCTCCCCCGCCGGCCTGCCTTCCCTTCCGCGCCTGCGCCAGCCTGTCCCGCCCGCTCCGCGGCCCAACTTGGCCCAGCAGGTCGCGCAGCACACCCGCCTTCCTCCCCCAACGCGGCCCAGCAGCCAGCCCACCGCAGCCGCGCGCCGCTTCCGGACGCTGACGCGCAGGTCCCGCCCATCAGACCCCTCCCCTACCTCCAGCCGAGTTCGGCTCGGCCACGAGCCGGAGTCCGGCACGGCCACGGCACGCACGCCGAGGCCCACCCGAGCCGTCCACGGCTGCTCCTCAAATAGCCGCCGCCGCTACTCCCAATCCCCACCTCAATTCGCGCCACCAACCCTCCGCCGCTCGAGCTCGCATCGCCGCCGTCATTTCCAAGCCACCGCCGTCGATCTACCGTCTCGCCGCCGTTCCGTCCAAATTGACCACCGGGGAAGCTTCGCGAGGAGGTACGCATGCTCCCGAGCCCCTCCTTGCTCTCTCTCTCCCTCTGTCGCATGCTCGCCGCCATCACCCGAGCGCCGCCGCCGCCGCAGTTTGTCGCGCGCCACCTCCGCCGCACCGTCGTCGTCGTGATCCCCTTTGGCGAACTCGCCGCATCGCCCCGAAGCTGTAGCACCAATCCCCGCCCCAAACCGAGCCCCCTAGCTCGTTTCCGAGTTTCGCCGGCGAAGCGCCGCCGCCACTGCCGAGCGCCGCCGCCGTCAGCCACCGCCGCCGACGACCCCCTCCCCTGGATCTAATCCCCGCCGTCCAAACCAGATCCGACGGCCCAGATTGAACCAAGGCCGGGTGAAACCCGGGTCAATACCGGTCAATCCCCGGTCAACCATGGCGTTTTGCAAAAGAGCTCCTGACCTTTTTAAAAATCAACCCGAGGTCCAGATCTATTCAAAAATAATTAGAATTAGGTCCTGAGTTTTACAGAAAACCCCCTGTCTTATTTAAAAATAGCACCCGAGGTACTGTCTTGGTTAATTTGCAATTAAACCCTCCTGATTTAATATCAACCTCGAAAGTGTTGATGTGCGTAGTTGGGTGCAAAGTTCCTTTGAACTTTTACGCGACGGGTGGGTAAAGGGTGAAACCTCTACAGAGTGTATAATCTATCATGATAGCCTTGCTCAGGGTCACGAGCGGCCTGGATCCTTTTTGATTAGAAGTTGATGTTTATTATTGTTTAATGCTCACTTCTACTATATTAATTGGGTTACAACTGGGATCCATGTGAATATAGTAATTATGATGATGTTAAAATGAAACAACTAAAATTGCTAATGCAGTACAGCCGTGTCAAGCCTTTCTTTTAAGCCCTCATTATCCGTGTTGTATTTGCTAAGTAAGACATTTACTTACACTTGCTATTCAATAAAATCCCGTATGGGTAACAGATGGATTAGATGGTACCGCTGCTGTTGAATTTCCTGAGGATCTGCCATTCTACTAGCTGTGCTCAACCAGTCGGTGTCCCCGTGGGTTATGGTTATCGTCTTTGTCTTCGTTTAGAGAGAGTTAATTAAGAGACTTCCGTTGTTTTATTTAGTTCTTTTTGAGTCAAACTTTGATGTAAAACAATTTTATTCGAGCATATGTACTTTGTTTATCATATTTGTGAGCTATATGTGTTCTGTGGACTTCCTGGGCACACATATAGTAGCATTCGGGTTTCTGTGTAAATCCGGGTGTGACAAATTGGTATCAGAGCCGTGCTGACTGTAGGATCGCAGCCTAGTTAGATCGGTTGATAAATCATTAGGAGACCACAATGATTTTGTTTCAGATCATTTAGTTACGTTTTTCTAAACCAGTGTTGTCGAGTGTTGTGTGAATCATGTCTCTGGGTGCTTGATTTTGTTGTTATTATGCTTATGTTTGATTTGGATTTTTGTAATGATTGTGATGGTCATAGATGCGAGTCTATCTCCATCTAGATATAGGACTAAGGTTTAAGGCATATTAGTGAATAAATAGTTGGGTTATCTAGCTCCTTTGCACTTCCTCTGTCTTACTCTCTATCATATCCTTCCAAGTACTGCTATCTTCTCATACACCATCTGCAAGCATGGGTTATCTATTACCGATTGACGGGAATACTGATGGGAGATATCTTGCTATGGTAGATGGTTAACACCAGAGGCAACCCCGGAGGCAGCGGAAGCAACCAGAACCAGAACCCACCACCTCCACCACCACCACTCACCATGGAGCAGATGATGCAGATGCAACTCCAGCTGACACAGCAGATGGCGCAAACCATAGCACTGATGCAGCAGAATCAGCAGAACCTGCTTCAACAGCACCACGTGCAGCCCAGAGATAAAAGGGGCGAGTTTATGAAGGGACGCCCTCCTACCTTCAACAAGTCTAGTGACCCAATGCAAGCAGAGGACTGGCTCAAGGCAGTGGAAAGGCAGCTGGACATCGCACAGTGCAATGACATGGAGAAGGTGTTATATGGAAGTGGACAGCTCCAGGGAGCAGCTTTGGATTGGTGGGATGCGTACTAGTATGCTCACCCCAATCGTGATCAGATCACTTGGCAGGAGTTCCGCG
The DNA here is from genome assembly GCA_033239725.1 of Echinochloa phyllopogon. Lineage (NCBI taxonomy): Eukaryota > Viridiplantae > Streptophyta > Magnoliopsida > Poales > Poaceae > Echinochloa > Echinochloa phyllopogon. The sequence goes on along the minus strand of BTCW01000016.1, from coordinate 6,946,339 downwards.
ATAGCTTCCGCTCTCACCACGTGCCGGAAGCGCTGATGACCTTGAAGACGAAGGAGTTCCTGGCATTGAAGCAGGAAGGTATGAGTGTCACAGCTTATCGTGACAAGTTCATCGAGTTGGCCCGTTATGCTCCAGAGGACGTGAATACTGATAGGAAGAAGCAGACCCGATTCCGAGATGGCCTGCATGATACACTCCAGTACCAGCTCCTGTGCTCCAAGTTCGCCACTTTTCAAGAACTGGTGGATAGCGCACTACTGCTGGAGCACAAGCGCCGCGAGATGGAGGAAAAGAAGAGGAAGCTTCAAGGTCCACCGTCAGGAAGCAATGTTCGCCCTCGCTTCAATCCTCAGCAAGGAAACCAGCAGATGGTGACTCCACAGCATTTCCAGGGACAGTCCGGTTCGATGAACCGCAACCAGTATCAGCAACGTCCCCAGTACCAGCAACGTCCCCAGTACCCCCTAGCACTATCTCAGCAGCGTCTTCAGAACCAGCCACCGAATGGTCCTGTCCAACGCCCCAACCCGTCCAACAATGCACCTATGGCTCCGAGGTGTTTTGGTTGTGGTGAGCTGGGACACTATGCCAGCGCTTGTCCTCGCAAGGCTTAGAACACCGTTGGTCAGAACAACAATCAGAGGGTTGGACAACCGCAGAACCAGAATGGGAATCAGCAGCAGAACCCAGCGAGAGGCAAGGTCAACCACATGGGTGCGGAAACTGCAGAAGGAGCAACGGATGTCGTTGTGGGTACGTTCCCTGTCAACTCGACTCTCGCGACTATTTTGTTTGATACTAGAGCTTCGCATGCTTTCATATCTGCTGCTTTCATGAAAAAGAACATGATGATCTTGCAACCTATGGGGAACCCCATGGTAGTTAGTTCACCCGGGGGAGAACAGCGTGTCACTTTACGTTGCCCCTGTATCACCATCACAATAAGGGGGGTAGACTTTGTGGTGAACCCGATAGTCCTAGAAACCCTTGGGTTTGACTTGATTCTGGGTATGAGCTGGTTAGCCAGATATGATGGGGTGATTCAATGTTCCAAAAGAACAGTGCAGCTAACAGCAAAGACTGGTGAGAAAGTAGAGTATCAAGCAGCTAGTCCCTTGGGGCACAATAAGATCTACCAAGCCGAGGGTGTAGCACTGGAAGACATCAGAGTGGTGTGCGATTTCCCAGACGTGTTTCCAGATGAGTTACCAGGTATGCCCCCAGACCACGAAGTTGAATTTGTTATTGATCTTAAGCCTGGTACTGCACCTATAGCTAAGAGGCCATATAGAATGGGAGTAAAAGAACTAGAGAAACTTAAGGAGGAATTAAGGGCGTTGTTAGCAAAAGGGTATATTCATCCTAGTTCATCCCCTTGGGGAGCACCAGTTTTGTTTGTGGATAAGAAAGATGGGACCCAGAGAATATGTGTGGATTATTGAGCTTTAAATGAAGTGACCATCAAGAACAAGTATCCGCTGCCAAGGATTGATGATCTCTTCGACCAGTTGAAAGGAGCGTGTGTGTTCTCTAAGATCGATCTCCGATCCGGTTACCATCAGATGAGGATACGAGTGACTGACATCCCCAAAATAGCCTTCACAACCCGATATGGTCTATATGAGTTCACAATCATGTCTTTTGGTTTTGACAAATGCACCGGCATACTTCATGTATTTGATGAACAGTGTGTTCATGGACTATCTTGACAAATTCGTAGTGGTGTTCATTGACGATATTCTGGTTTTCTCCAAGAATGAGGAAGAGCATGAAGAACATCTGAGGTTGGTGATGCAGAGACTTCGTGAGCATCAGTTGTATGCCAAGCTAAGCAAGCGTGAGTTTTGGTTGAAGGGAGTAGCATTCTTGGGTCACTTGTTGTCCAATTGTGGAGTGGCAGTTGATCCGAAGAAGGTTAGTGACGTGTTGAGTTGGAATCCGCCTAAGGATGTGAGTGAAATCAGAAGTTTCCTTGGAATGGCTAGATATTATCGGAGGTTCATTGAAGGATTCTCCAAGATTGCTAAACCCCTGACGGCGTTATTGGAGAAAAATGCCAAGTTTGTCTGGACTGAGGAGTGTCAGGCTCGCTTTGAGGAATTGAAGAAGCGGTTGACAACGGCACCCGTGCTAGTGTTGCCGGATATAGCCAAGAGTTTCTCTATCTACTGCGATGCATCCCGTCTAGAACTGGGGTGTGTACTCATGCAGGAAGGCAGAGTAGTAGCTTATGCATCGAGGCAGTTGAGGAAACATGAGCAGAATTACCCGACACACGATCTGGAATTAGCAGCTGTGGTGCATGCTTTGAAGATTTGGAGGCATTACTTGATTGGTCATAAGTGTGATATTTACACTGACCACAAGAGTCTCAAGTATGTGTTCACACAGTCAGATCTGAATATGAGGCAACGTCGTTGGTTAGAGTTGATCAAGGACTATGACCTGGAGATTCACTATCATCCAGGGAAGGCCAACCTGGTGGCAGATGCTCTGAGTAGAAGGAGTTACGTGAATAAGATCACGGGACATTGCTTACCGGAGGAACTCAGTTCAGAGTTTGAAAGGATGAGTCTGGGATTTGTGACCAGCGTCACCGAGATGGCCGTAGAACCGACCTTGGAATAGGAGATCCGAAAAGGACAGCTCACAGATGAGAAGATCAAGGAGATCATGGAACTGGTGGCATTAGGAAAAGCCCCTGGTTTTCGAGTGGATGACCAAGGGACATTGTGGTATGAGAAGAGGATTTGTGTACCAGATATAGTGCAGATCAGGGATGCAATTCTCAGGGAAGCCCATGAATCGGCGTATTCGATACACCCGGGTAGTACCAAGATGTACCAAGATATCAAAGAGAGATTTTGGTGGTACGGATTAAAGAGGGATGTGGCCACATACGTAGCTCTATGTGACACATGTCAGAGAGTCAAGGCTGAACATCAGAGGCCAGCAGGTTTGCTCCAGCCCCTGAAGGTACCTGAATGGAAGTGGGAAGAAGTCGGTATGGATTTCATCACTGGCTTACCTCGCACTCAGAGGGAATTTGACTCAATTTGGGTAATCGTGGATCGTCTGACCAAGGTGGCGCATTTCTTTCCAGTAAAGACCACCTACACGGGAGCCAGACTAGCGGAGTTGTATATGGAGAGGATTGTGTGTTTGCATGGGGTACCGAAAAGAATAGTGTCAGATCGAGGTACCCAGTTCACATCACTCTTTTGGCGACAATTGCATGAGTCTATGGACACTAAGCTATAATTCAGTTCAGCTTACCATCCGCAGACAGATGGGCAGACAGAACGGACAAATACAATATTGGATGATATGTTGAGAGCATGTGCTCTACAATATGGTGCCAGTTGGGACAGGAGTTTACCGTACGCGGAATTCTCATACAACAACAACTATCGGAAGAGTTTGCAGATGGCACCATTCGAGGCTCTGTATGGCAGAAAGTGTAGGACACCACTATTCTGGAATTAGACGGGAGAAAGTTAGGTATTTGGACCTGAGATACTAAGAGAGGTAGAGCGATAAGTGCAGATAATCAGACAACCTGAAAGTGGCACAATCCAGATAGAAGAGCTATGCAGATAACAGACGGAGGGATCTCAGTTTCGAAGTTGGAGACTTTGTGTATCTCAAGGTGTCACCCATGAGAGGCGTGAAGAGGTTCAACGTCAAGGGCAAGCTAGCACCGCAATATATTGGACCGTTCAAGGTACTTGGTCGGAAAGGTGAGGTAGCATATCAGTTGGAGCTACCTGCGAAGTTGGCAGGAGTGCATGATGTGTTCCATGTGTCTCAGTTGAAAAAGTGCTTGCGAGTACCAGAGGAACAGATTCCGATTGATGAGCTGAATGTGGAGGAAGATCTTACCTATACTGAGCATCCTGTCAAGATTTTGGAGGAGTCAGAACGAGTCACCAGAAATAAAGTGATCCGGATGTGCAAGGTTCAGTGGAGCCGCCATTCAGTGGATGAAGCGACTTGGGAAAGAGAAGAAGACCTCCGAGCAGAGTATCCACAGTTATTCCCATCCACATCCGAATCTCGGGGACGAGATTCATCTTAAGGGGGGTAGGTTTGTAACACCCTAAAAATGCCTATTTTAAAATTTAGTAATTAAATTTGATTTTATTTAATTTAATGATCATATTTATCTAAGGAAAATAAATTATTTCTGAGAAAATAAAATTAAATATAAGGTTAGAAATATTTTTGTTGCATTCATGTCGTCTGCATTGTGTTTTGTTTGCGTGTGGATCAATTGGAATTTAAATTCTGTTTAAATTTGAATTTGAATCGTTGTGTTTGGAGCCCTAGAAAAGTTGTAGCAGCCCGAGTCCGTTTTCCCTCCCTGAACTCTTTTTCTTGGCTGAGCCAGCCCCTCCCTCATTCCTTCCCCGCAGCGGCCCGCTTCCCGCGCTCCCGCTTTCGGCCTAGCCACGGCCTGCTCCGCTCCCCCGCCGGCCTGCCTTCCCTTCCGCGCCTGCGCCAGCCCATCCCGCCCGCTCCGCGGCCCAACTTGGCCCAGCAGGCCGCGCAGCACACCCGCCTTCCTCCCCCAACGCGGCCCAGCAGCCAGCCCACCGCAGCCGCGCGCCGCTTCCGGACGCTGACGCGCGGGTCCCGCCCGTCAGACCCCTCCCCTACCTCCAGCCGAGTTCGGCTCGGCCACGAGCCGGAGTCCGGCACGGCCACGGCACGCACGCCGAGGCCCACCCGAGCCGTCCATGGCTGCTCCTCAAATAGCCGCCGCCGCTACTCCCAATCCCCACCTCAATTCGCGCCACCAACCCTCCGCCGCTCGAGCTTGCATCGCCGCCGTCGTTTCCAAGCCACCGCCGTCGATCTACCGTCTCGCCGCCGTTCCGTCCAAATTGACCGCCGGGGAAGCTTCGCTAGGAGGTACGCATGCTCCCGAGCCCCTCCTTGCTCTCTCTCTCCCTCTGTCGCATGCTCGCCGCCATCACCCGAGCGCCGCCGCCGCCGCAGTTTGTCGCGCGCCACCTCCGCCGCACCGTCGTCGTCGTGATCCCCTTTGGCGAACTCGCCGCATCGCCCCGAAGCTGTAGCACCAATCCCCGCCCCAAACCGAGCCCCCTAGCTCGTTTCCGAGTTTCGCCGGCGAAGCGCCGCCGCCACTGCCGAGCGCCGCCGCCGTCAGCCACTGCCGCCGATGACCCCCTCCCCTGGATCTAATCCCCGCCGTCCAAACCAGATCCGACGGCCCAGATTGAACCAAGGCCGGGTGAAACCCGGGTCAATACCGGTCAATCCCCGGTCAACCATGGCGTTTTGCAAAAGAGCCCCTGACCTTTTTAAAAATCAACCCGAGGTCCTGTCTTGGTTAATTTGCAATTAAACCCTCCTGATTTAATATAAAATTATGTTTTAACCCCTGAGTTTTTGCAAATAAGCCCCTGGAACTTTTAAAACTTTGCCAGCAAGTCCCCGAACCTTAGAAAAGCCATATCTTTCTCGTTTTAGCTCCGATTTGAGTGATTTTTGCGCTCACATGTTCGTAACGAAGCGTAGATTAGTTTTTCAGCCTTCTTTTGTTCTGTTTTTATTGTTTGGTGTACTGTTCTAATAGATTAATATTGTTTGCATGTACTGGCTTGTGTGGATGCTTGTGTGTTGCTTCGTAAGTCCAGTCGGTGAGCCGTACGCGTTTGAGTTCGAGGGTTACGAGGAGCAGGAGCAGCAGCAGCAACAACAGTTTGATGAAGGCAAGTACAGCACGGACAATCCTTGCTACCTAAACACACCTCTTACATTGTTTACTGCATATGCATGTGTCCAAATTGTTACCCTATTAAGGTTATTCCTAGTTTGTTTATCCTTTACCTTGATTACCTTGGGTTATTGCATTTGGGTAGAACTTTGCTAGGCACAAGCTACTGTCACCTTTACCTAACGGTTAATCTTGACTTAATGGTTCACTTCAATGTTAATGGTAAAACTTGCTTTTAGCAACATGGATACGGGAGCTAGGGTGTACGCTTCATGCTTGGCCCTAGTGTCTCTCCGTAAGGACTGGTTCTTAAAGCGGCAACCCAGGAACCTGTCGCCACCGCTGGAACTATAATGGCTCTGGTCTTGGACAAGTAACATGTACGGCTCTAGCTTGACAGTAGTTACCGACGGGCCGACGACGTTATGGGAAGCATGGGTGAGAGTATGGTTTGATCCACCGACGACGGAGTATCCGTCGGCTATGTCCCCGTGAGGCACAGTCCCGTGTTGGGAGCCACCGTATGGCGGGGGTTCCGCACGTTGCGCTATTTATTTTGTTGTTGATATTTATTACCGCGCATGGACGCCATTGACCCCCTCGTGTTTCTACATGAGCGTTAGTCAATCTCGGTGCCTTGGGTCATGCTGCCTAGGTTGTACCACAACGGCTACTGTTTTGATAGGGTGTCTTATGAAAAGCATTGTAGCGTCCCTATGCAGTCACACCTCGGAAGTGTTGATGTGCGTAGTTGGGTGCAAAGTTCCTTTGAACTTTTACGCGACTGGTGGGTAAAGGGTGAAACCTCTGCAGAGTGTATAATCTATCATGATAGCCTTGCTCAGGGTCACGAGCGGCCTGGATCCTTTTTGATTAGAAGTTGATGTTTATTATTGTTTAATGCTCACTTCTACTATATTAATTGGGTTACAACTGGGATCCATGTGAATATAGTAATTATGATGATGTTAAAATGAAACAACTAAAATTGCTAATGCAGTACAGCCGTGTCAAGCCTTTCTTTTAAGCCCTCATTATCCGTGTTGTATTTGCTAAGTAAGACATTTACTTACACTTGCTATTCAACGAAATCCCGGATGGGTAACAGATGGATTAGATGGTACCGCTGCTGTTGAATTTCCTGAGGATCTGCCATTCTACTAGCTGTGCTCAACCAGTCGGTGTCCCCGTGGGTTATGGTTATCGTCTTTGTCTTCGTTTAGAGAGAGTTAATTAAGAGACTTCCGTTGTTTTATTTAGTTCTTTTTGAGTCAAACTTTGATGTAAAACAATTTTATTCGAGCATATGTACTTTGTTTATCATATTTGTTAGCTATATGTGTTCTCTGGAATTCCTGGGCACACATATAGTAGCATTCGGGTTTCTGTGTAAATCCGGGTGTGACAGATTGGTATCAGAGCCGTGCTGACTGTAGGATCGTAGCCTAGTTAGATCGGTTGATAAATCATTAGGAGACCACCATGATTTTGTTTCAGATCATTTAGTTACGTTTTTCTAAACCAGTGTTGTCGAGTGTTGTGTGAATCATGTCTCTAGGTGCTTGATTTTGTTGTTATTATGCTTATGTTTGATTTGGATTTTTGTAATGATTGTGATGGTCATAGACGCGAGTCTATCTCCATCTAGATATAGGACTAAGGTTTAAGGCATATTAGTGAATAAATAGTTGGGTTATCTAGCTCCTTTGCACTTCCTCTGTCTTACTCTCTATCATATCCTTCCAAGTACTGCTATCTTCTCATACATCATCTGCAAGCATGGGTTATCTATTACCGATTGACGGGAATACTGATGGGAGATATCTTGCTATGGTAGATGGTTAACACCAGAGGCAACCCCGGAGGCAGCGGAAGCAACCAGAACCAGAACCCACCACCTCCACCACCACCACTCACCATGGAGCAGATGATGCATATGCAACTCCAGCTGACACAGCAGATGGCGCAAACCATAGCACTGATGCAGCAGAATCAGCAGAACCCGCTTCAACAGCACCACGTGCAGCCCAGAGATAAAAGGGGCGAGTTTATGAAGGGACGCCCTCCTACCTTCAACAAGTCTAGTGACCCAATGCAAGCAGAGGACTGGCTCAAGGCAGTGGAAAGGCAGCTGGACATCGCACAGTGCAATGACATGGAGAAGGTGTTATATGGAAGTGGACAGCTCCAAGGAGCAGCTTTGGATTGGTGGGATGCGTACCAGTATGCTCACCCCAATCGTGATCAGATCACTTGGCAGGAGTACCAGTATGCGTACCAGTATCCTCACCATACTGCAGTAAGCACTTTTAGTTGGTCAAGTTTTATTAAGCAACTATTTACTAGCAAATGAAAGTATATACCACCCACAAATTAATGAATGTCATATTCCCAACATATTCATATAACCACGATTTAGATCATGTTCAAGTATGATTATCATGTAAGGTTCCAGGCCGCTCTTGACCGTGAGCACGGCTGTTATAACAGTTTTACACTCTGTAGAGGTTGTACACTTTCACCATAAGCCGCGTAAAAGTTCAAAAGAACTTTAAACCCAACCATGCCGAGGGGGCCAATCCTCTTAAATCACACTACCGAGGTGTGACCGCATAGGGACGCTACGAGGCCTTTACAAAGATTCCTTAGTAAATAGTAACCCGCTAAGGTTTCCGGTTCAGAAGCGAAGCATAACCCTCCCTAATGAGATCTGTCTCTTACCAAAGCCCACAGCTCAAGAGGACCGAGCTATACCCCGTCAACCGCCGCGCCTCTTACCCCTTTCGGGTAAGGTTATCATCCACTAAAGTCCCTAATTAGTTAGCCAAGACCAGAGCCATATGGTACTTATGGTTGCACTGTTTTCCTGGGTGGTTCTCCATGTTCCAATTAAAAGATATGATCTTGCCATTTAATTATTTAAAAGAGTATATGGAACATAGAGTAGGGGTTCATTTAACCAATCCCAGTTGAGCAAACTAAGCATCATCTACCATCAAAATTAATTAAGTAACCCAGTTTCAGGGACAAGAAAATATAGTGGCTAGGCAAATCCTTAAATAGGAACCCATCAAATTAAGACACATGCACGGGTGGTGAAATTAATAATTATTAGGACATTTGCATGACATAATACACTTGCCTTCTTCCCAACTCGGTTTCTACTCAAATCCTTCTCCAACAGTTGGTTCTTTAGAGAAATCCTCAAACTGGTCGTTTCCTAATCGCATCACACATTCACATGCAAGGAAACAATACAACAAATAAGAAACAGTACACCAAACAATTCCAACAGAAGAAAATAACAGCACAAAACTAATCTACGAGTCACAACGAACGCGTGAGCGCGAGAATCACTAAAATCGGAGTTAAAACGCAAAAGATATGGCTTTTCTAAGGTTCACGGACTTGCTGGCAAAGTTTTAAAAGTTCCAGGGGCTTAACTGCGAAAAACCAGGGGCTAAAACATAATTTTATATAAAAACTCGAGGGCTAAACCATAAAATATCAAAACTTGGACCTCGGGCACAATTTTAAAACTTGCAGGGGCTAAAACGAAAGAAAACATGACCTAAACATAATTATTTTTGAACTAGGATGGACTGCGGGTTGATTTTTGAAAACTTTAAGGGCTTCTTTGCAAAATTGCAGCGCTGACCGGTATCGACTCATTTGACTTGGCTGCTCAGGCTGACGTGGACCGTTGGATCTCAATCTAACGGCCCTAAATAGATCGGGCGGAGGCTCGCCGGCGCGGGGAAGAAGAGCGGCGGCGCTGCGACGGCCGCGGCGGAGCTTCGCCGGCACTAACGCGATTAGGCGCTACGGTGCACGGATTGCGACGAAACTTGGACGGGAAGCAAGAGGAGAGGACGGCGAGCTCACCTGGCTAGCTCTCATCGAGGGAGACGCAGCGACGGCGGCCGGCGACGATGAATGGCGGGCGGCGGCGCTGCTAGAACGGCGGCGAGCGAGATTAGCGCGGAGCGCGGCCAAAATCGGGGCATGAACAAGATGGGTAGCTCTGGGGCATCAAGACGAACCTCCTGGAGTGCTTCACGGTGAGAGCGAAGCTACGGCGGTGAAGATCGACGGCGGCGGCGCGAAGCTTCAATGGTAGCGGCGCGGGCGCTAGGGTTGCGGGCTCGGCTTGATTGGAGGGGAAGTGGAAGCGGCGGCCGTGTTTGATAAGCCCGGGAGGGGGCTCGGCCCTCGCCTAGGCGTTCGTGTCCCGGCCGGACACGGCGGCGGCGGCGGAACGGACTCGGCCGAGGAGTCCGGGCTGGAGAAGATGATGCTGACAGGTGGACCCCACCTGTCGGCGAGAGAGAGAGAGCGGGAGAGAGAGAGAAGTGGAGCAGGCCGGCGCTGGGCCGAAAGTGAAGAAATGGGCCGGGGAAAGAAATCGGCCGAAGAAAAAGAAAGAAGTAGAGGGGGCAAACTTGGACCGGGCCCAGAGTTGGAGGGGTAAAAACGAACTCTGCCTATTTTAACTTTTCTAAAACTCAAACAAAAGCAAATCAAATTCAAATTTAAACAGAATTTAAATTCCAACTTGATTTACTAGCAACCAAAAATATATGCAACAGCATGAATGCAAAAAAAACTTATTTTGACTAAAATAATTATTTAATGTGATATTTAAATTAATAAAAGGCAAGAAATTCCAATTATATCCTAGAAAATTTATTTAAGCCTTAATAAATCCTAGAAAAATTTAAAGGGTTGCTACAATTTAATTGTGATGAATTTTAGGGTGTTACAACATGGTGCCAAGCTTCATAGCTATGAGCGCGTCAGTGACAGCCTTGTTGATTGTTTCTTCCATGTTGTCACGAGAAGCTTCTAGCTCTTCTCGACAAACACATTCACTGAAATCTGCGGGAGCCTTCGGTGCATCATCTCCTGCCATCGAAAAGCACCAAAACAAGAACACACACTGAAGGTTATCCCTAATAATCCGACTATGTGCTCTTAATACAACAAAGGAAGCGTCTTACCAAGCTCTTGCAAGGTTCTTACCAACAAGAAAGGCAAAGGATACCTGGAAGGCGTGTAGTCCGCGATTGCAAGGGTCAAAAACCAGTGCCGTCCAGAAGGTGTATGTGGAGCTTTGGGAAGGCACAATATGTAACAAGGAGTAGCAAATAACGAATGCAGAATAGCAAAGTTCAATAAGTACCCAAAGTACAAGTCACAATTGCTGGCTTAGACGTGTCCTAGACGTAGCACAACAAGTTGGAACAAGAAACGATGGAAAAATCTCATAGGACAAACAAAACAGCACTCTCTGCAATCGTTTTTAATCTTTTTAGAATTTCTCTCCAAAACCTCCGGACTAGTAGGAATCATAAGTTTTTTATTTTTTCAACTATTTTTTTATATTCGTGGTTTTGGGGAGGCCCGTGATGTGGTTCTCTGGAGGCTCAATTCGGCAAGATGCACGGCGGCGGTTAGGGTATGCAAGATGAATCAAGAAGGACTGCGATGCAAGGCGATGAACACATGGCGGCTCGCAACCTATCTAGGGCTTGCACGACAGGAGTTCACGCAAGGCAGCTAGTGAGGGCAAGTCGAGTTATGGGGTGGCATGACTTGTAATATGGTAATGATGGATGGGGTAGCGGCGGAAACAAACAATGCACAACAACGGGCGATTGAACTATGACGACGAACACGACCTAATACCAGCAACAAGACTCGACCATAGACATAAACTCAAAAAAGTGAATCTGAAACAAAATTGCAAAGGCTAAAAGGTACTAGGATAGTGGAAATTTTTTAGGGCTATTTTCTAGACTATAGGACAAAGGTGAAAGGACGAACTTGGCGGTAAACCTGTCTCCGAATACCACTTGGCTTTGTTGAGTTTGTGTCCGTGGTCGAGTCTCGTTGCTGGTATTAGGTCATGTTCGTCGTCGTAGTTCAATCACCCGTTGTTGTGCATTGTTTGTTTCCGCCGCTATCCCATCCACCATTACTAGATTACAAGTCGTGCCACCCCATCAAATCGATCCGGCTTCCGAACAACACGTACCGACCCCGCAATCGCAGCACAACGTCTCCTTAGGTTATCAACCGGCGTTGCACGGTTGACCTCGCCCGGAAGGCTAATCCTTGCCTACGAATCGTAGAACACAAGCAAGAATGAGAAAGATTGCAACACAATTGCAGATGTATGATTAAACTCACGAAGTTGGGGTCTCACAAACCGACGAGCGGCGACACTGTTCTTGACAGAATTGATCTAAGAAAAACCCAAACCCTAACTTGGGTGGCGGCTACCATTTTAAGGAGTCTAGGGCCGTGGTCGACCCCCCTGGACGCGCCCCTATTGGGCTCAACACGATACACGGCCCAAAGGCCAAAATACAACGACGTAGCACCAAAACAGATTCTAGACATCAACTTGTTTCATTGATTGCCGATTACTCCTGATGAATTTTGACATGAGACTAGTGCCATTGCAAAGATTATCTTCTTAGCTTTCCAAGCATATAAAGTACATCCAAATCGGAGCCCATATGCGACTTAGGCATCCGATTTAGCACTGACTGCTCCTGGACTCCGAGGTGGACTCGAAGTCGAGTTGATTTGGGCCTCTATCTTGACTTGCACGCCCTTGCTGGTCCTCTCCACCTTGAAGCCCTTCTCCAACTATCCTCTGGTCCTCTCCATGGTTCCTAATTACAATATAATCATTAGGTAGCAATCTATTCTCATAATCACATAGAGAAGTACTTAGGAACGAGCTCACCTCTAAATTTAATTGTCGCGCACGAGCTCTAGTGATTGGACCTTGGACGATCAATGGAGGATTGTTGTGAATATCCATAGGAGTGATGTCCTCATCATTTTTAGGGTTGCGATACAAGATACAGTCATTCTGACATGCGTGTATCTTCTGTACATCCAATCTAAGGGGGGCAAATAACCTTTTTTGCTTTGTATGTTGACGAGGGCAGTTTGTTACCCTCGGGAAGCATGTTCTTTACGATGTTCATTAGCTCCCCAAATCCTTTATCGCTGACACCATTTTTTCCTTTCCATCGCAACATCTCCATCGTGCTGCCCAACTTTTTGTGTCCCTATTTGTGTCAGTGTTCTGATTCGTGGCCCGACACTAACTAGTAAAAATGCACTGCGTCTTGTCTCTCGATGGTTGATGCGAAGGCTAACACAATGACACAAGATGTATCCTGGTTCCGGCCACGGGGCCGTACGTCCAGCAAAGGGTGTGCATGCAGTGTATTATCTTGCACTAGGTTGCTCGTAGTAGGGGTTTACAAGCAAGGCAGGAGAGGAGGTGAGGCCTCCAAGTCCCAAGTGTCTAAGGTTGATTGATGCAAGTGTCAATATCAGGGGGAGCGGATGTGTTGTTGCAATCTAGGTGCATTGTGTTGCCGATGATGGCCGGGGGTCTACCTCCTCCTTTTATAGTTCAAGGAAGGGCAGAGATATGCATGTTGCACAGTGGAGTCTACAGTCATTGGGCACTGGAGAGCATGACACCAGGCGTGGTTGTTGTCCCTGCGGATCCATCTGCCCAGCACAAATCGATGGGCGTCCTCCAGCTCCAGTGGGCAGTGTGGCGGCTCCTGTAGAAAGTACCGTCCCTGTACCTGTCCCGAGGTGACTTCCAGGGGCCGCGCTAACCAGCGTTCATGCCCAGTCATCGCCCGTACACCCATTCGAGGGTTTTCCCATGCCTTATCGAAGGCTTCATCATGGGGTTAATACGATGGTTGGCAGCACAGGAGTACGAGATTTGGCAGCAAAGGACTGCATAGGGCCTCGCAAGCCTGCACATTGTTGGGGATGGCTGCATAGTAACCGGAGATGGCAGACACGATCCAGGTCACATCGTCTGTGTGGGATGGCCCACGATTTACCTTTTGACTTTGGCGTCCCGCGGCTGCGCGGGGCATTGAATGCGCTTGTCAGCAGAGCAGACGAGCACGTGCCCTGTTGGTCGAGGGGTAGCCTCGAACGAGGCAGAGTTTCTTGAATCACGGGTCACGTGGGGCTTGACTAAGGAGGCCTCAATCGAGGCGGAGTTTGCTATTCGCTCGAAGGGGACCGACACCCTCAATCGAGGCGGAGATGGGGTGCGCGTTTCCGGGCCTTCACGAAGGGCCTCGAGTGGGCCGTTAGCCCATGATGGGCTGTTGGCTTTGTGTGCTTAGACCCTTTCCAGTTTGTGGAGACTTGGTACTGGTTTGTTTGCATTTTTCAAGGGCGATCATGTCTTAGGTTAGGGGACCCCTTATGGTCGTCCCCGACAGTAGCTCCCGAGCCTTGGCTGGGATGAGGATCAGTCCTGCAAAGGATTGTGTTCCTGTAGCAACGTCTCGGGTGCTCTGTATGGCGTTTCTCCTTTGAACACGTGAGCATTTCTGTGGTGGGCGCGCTAGCGCACCCGTGGGTGTAGCCCCCGAGGCCTTGGAGGAGTGAGTATACTCGTCCAAGGGGTATAAGTGTTCATATTTATGGCCTGTTGAGTGACGTGTTTCCTCAGCGTTTGTCTCAGCCGGCCTCGGCATTTTTCAGCCGGCATCGGCGATCTACACTGGTGAGGCGACGTCGTGCCCATTCAGACCATTCTCCCAATAGTTTGCTTAAGCATTCGAGGGGGTTGACCCGACACGGGATTTCACAATTAGGCGATCGTGCGATTTGTTCAAAGGGTATGGCCGCGGTGCGAGGGACCCCCGAGCCCTGGCCTGAGTAGTGTTGATCAGGGGAAACCCTTGACTTCGTTTCACAACCCTCGTCACCCTTCCGCAGGGAGGAGGGGTGACACAGTCCATGCTGCCCATGAGTGGGCCGTGAGTCATGGATGCTTCAGTGAGATAATAACGGGTGGTTCAAGTGGACGTATGTGCCCCGTTTGATAAGGGCCGGCTCATGGTCCGGAGACACGTCTCATGAAAGCGCTCGCAAAGGTTTGCTAGGCAGGGCTTGATCCTATTCGATAGGGGACGAGGGCTCATTGCTGTCCCTCGTTGGCATCCCTCGATCTAGCTGCCTTTGTCTGGCCTTGAACACAACACAGGGCGCCCCCAAACTCCGTGTTCGAGGGTAGGCTCGATCAAGCGCGCCCTGGGTGTCCCTAACTTTGTCGATCTGGGGCACCTATTGAACCCTCGATGGGCCAGGCTTCGAACCCCTGACCAGTAGGGCCTCGAGAAGAGGTGCCTTACCTTGGAAGGCACTCCCGAGGGGGATATTTTTGCTTGGTCCGCGGTATGACCGAGTCGTGGACGCACGCGCGGTCGTGGCTGATGTGGCCCGGGGCAGACGGAGCGGATGCGTCTTTTTAGGCAAAACGACACATGTGGTGGGTGGTTTGAAGAGACGCGCTACAGTGCCACCTGTGGCGCCTTGGATTACGTGCGCGTCGGTTCCCCATATGATGGGGCCCAGTCATCAGTGACGGCGGCACCCGACGCATTTACTGCGCCTGTCGCCCCGCGGTCGCGGCCGTTCCGTCTCCTTCACAATCTATAACACAGGAAACCGGGGAGGCCATTCACCTTACCTTAGCAATTCGCCATCACCGCCTTGCATTTCTATCTCCTCGCTCCCTCAAGCTCTATCGCGAGGAAGAAGAAGCCTGCGTACGACCGCGCGCGTTCGAGCCTTGCTCCATCCCCTTTCCTCCACGACCACGGTTGAGCTGAGGGACCCCGCGCCATGGAGTCCGTCCACCGCGGACGCACACTATCTTGGGGGGCCCATCGAGGCCGGGTTGCTGCCGAAGATCGTCGACAATGAGAGGCCAGAGTGAATCGCCCCGCCCGTGCTTGGCGCGTCTGAGCGAGCGGGGGTTCGGCATCCCCGCGGGGCGGTTCATTAGTGCATTGTGCCACAATTACAAGGTGGAGCTCCACAACTTCGCCCCCAATGCCATCTCACAGGTGGAGGTCTTCATCGCCGTCTGCGAGGGTTACTTGGGGATTCCGGCGCACTGGTAGATGTGGATTCACCTCTTTTGGGGTAAGCTCCATACGACCGCTGGTAAGGCGTAGGGGGTGCCGAGGCCCATCCGCACCGGTCGCCTCACCATCCATGCACGCGAGAAGAGGAAGAACCTCTACATCCCCTGCACCATGACGTCCAACAACCAGGACTGGGATAAGGGGTGGTTTTACCTTGGCAATGACGGCGGCAGGCTCCCAGCGTATACCTACGAGGTGCTGTGGGAGAAGCAAGTCTCTAGGTCCCATGGCGTGTCCCCACCCCCCCGAGCGGTAGGCCAAGCTCGACGTCTTCACCGATGCACTGTGCTACCTGGCGAGGGAGGGGCTGACCGCGGTGGCCGTCATCACCAACTTCCACAGGTAGATGGTGGCCCTGCTCATGGAGAGGAGACTCCCCATCTAGGAGCTGAAGCTGGGGCTGCCCTTCGAGGGCTCACGTATGATGGAGGAGCCGCTCGCCCATGACCACGCTGGCCAGAGGGCGAGGCATGCGGTGGAGTGCTCCAAGATGGACTGCTCCGATACCGCCTTGTGGTCCCTCAAGATGCGTCCCGAGGAGGGCTACCTCCAATTCGTAAGTGTTTGCTCCCTGTTCCATCAATCCGATTCAATTTGTTATCGATCCCCCTTTTTGATCCTCGTTGTGATACCAGGGGATGTCCCGCAAGGGGTACCGATCGGCTCCCCTGCTCCCTGAGACTTGTGAGGTGAACCGCCGTTTTGCTGAGAGGCAAAAACCGCAGAAGGACACAGAGAAGCAGAGGTGGGAGCGGAAGCACCGGAGAAAGGATGCGCACGAGAAGGAGAACCGGAAGTGGGCGAGGGAGGGTCTCTCCCCGCTGTCGACTCCAGAGAGCACGCCCGAGCCCGGCGACGATGACTCGTCTGAGGAACTCGTGGAGCCCCCGTTGCCTACCGTGGTGGAGGAGGAGCCCGCGCCTGCGGCAGCACAGATCCGGGCAGCGCCCGCGTCGATGGCGAGCGAGGCAACCCTCAATGAGCCGACACCTTCCACGGGGCAAGTTCATGCCGTGCCTGCCTCCACGGCAGGTGCGGCGTCCCTCAGCGGGGCGGCGTCGTCGAGGGGTCGCTCCGGCTCGTGGGGGCGCAGCCCCCAGGCGGATCAAGGAAACGCAAGCTGATGGGTAACACGCCGTAAGGCTCGTTCCAATCCCAATCATCATTTGATTCGTGGTTTCTTTTTGTTGATCTCCAATTCCCATGTCCCTCTCACCCGGACCGCGACACCTTCTCCCCTTGCGCTTGCGCCTGCCAAGGTGCTTAAGTCGGGAGCGCGCGCCTCGCCGCATGCGGCGGGGCAGCTCTTGGCTGGAACGCCACACTCGGCGAAGGCGGTCGTCGCCAGATATCAGGCGGCGCTAGTACAAGGAGCTAAGCAGGTGAGGCTGGGGCTCCGCGCGGTAGGCGTTGTGGGCACGGAGGTCGTGAGTCGTACGGAGGATGCGGCTCACGTTGTTGAAGGGGAGGCGGAGCTGCCCGCGCTCACGGGTGACGCTGCAGGCCGGGGGAGCCAAGACCATGCTGGGGATGTAGCCCAGACAGCAGACGGCAGGGACGATGGTCATGAGGTGGAGGCGGTGGCGTCAGAGTTCGAGCCTACCGCGGTGGTGCTCTTGGATCGACCCGATGACGCAGCCCAATCTGTCGAGAGCGGGGGTGGCGGCTAAATGGCAATACCGGCGTCGGTGGCCGCCGCCGAGGTGGATGCTGCTGTCGTCCTCCTCCCCGATTCGGCCGGGGTTGGGGACATTGAAGGCGCCATCGTGGTGACGTCGTTCCCGGTCGAGACCTCCGAGCGTCCTGACGTGTGGAGCGATCAGGGGCTCGACCAGTCCGGGGTCCCCTCGACTCTGGTGGATGACGTGGAGGCGGAGAGGTCATTGTGGTAGGAGTACCAATAGGTTGGCTCCGCTTTGCAAAACACTATCCTTTCTGCCCTCGAGCATCACATGACTTGAGGGCTCGCGGTCCACAAGGTAAGTCTTAATTAGGCTTGCTCCTAATTTACTTGGTTATTCTCGCGCTCATGCGTGTGTCTTATCTTGCATCTTCTCATTGGTAGCAACTGAGGGAGGTGGCAGGGAAGAAGGTCTCCTACCTCACCGGCTTGCACGCCGATGTGCATCGGCTTGGGCAGGAAAATGCTGACCTGATCTCGAAGGTAGAAAGGCTATGCGCCCTCACGAACGAACTGTGGGCCGAGGATCGCAAGCGCGGGGAGGCCTTGGTCCGCGTGGAGGAGGAGCGCGATGCCCAAAAGTCCTTTGCGGAGCAGAAGGCCCAGGAGGTCTCGCGGCTAGGCGTCGCGCTCCAGGGGAAGGTCGAGGCACTAGCGGCGGTGGAGGGCCAGCTCCAGCAAGAGTGCGTAGCACATGATGAGGCGGGGTCCCTACTTCAGCATAGGGATGGAGCGGTTGCGGCGGTGAACGCCCAACTCAAGTCCAGCGAGGTAGCAATCGGGCTGCTAACCGAGGCTTTGGTGGAGGGGAACATCACTGTTGAAACACTACAGATCTCCACTGAGGAGAGGGAGGCCTCAATGTTCATGCTTCAGCAAGAGGCTAGTGCTGCGTAGGTGCTGCTAGCGAAGGAGAAGGAGCGGACCGAGGGTAAGTTGCAATCATCGGTATCTTTGCTTATCTTGTGTTTGTTGGGACTTATCTTGACGTTTATCCATGTTTCAGAGCAGCGGAAGGCCATGGCGGACACATCGGCGGAGGCGGAGTCCCTCCAGGTCGCGTACTCGAGGACTCAGGAGGACCTGGAGGGTGTCGCCATCACCGCATGCAAGGAGCTCAAGGAGGAGGAGACCCCATCGGGCAGCACGGTGGCCAGTCGCCTAAGGTATTTGGGTGGTTGCATCACCAAGCGCCTAAGGGGTGCCCTTCACCTTGGAATCTAGAAGACCCTCGGCGTGATATCGACACACTTCATTGTCGAACTCGAGGCGTTGGCTGAGGGCTACGTTGTCGCCGAAGGCCTCGATGACAACGCCATGGTTGATGCCGTCGAGCAAGATGATGTCACCGCCGAGGGTACCGCCATGGCGCTTTCTGAGCTATTCGAGGGTGACCTCTTCCCCGACGCGGACGAAGGTGAAGACGCTGCCACCGCGGGTCCTTGCGATGGGGAAGACGTTCCCTGAAAGGTTCGGGCAGGGAAGCCCATAATGTACATAGCTTAGGATTTGGCTCAGTACTCGTTTGTAATAAACAATTTGTATGTGTAATTTATTCGGAGTGTCATTTGGTATGTTATAGCATTTTTACGCGGCTTACAAAGATTTTGGTGGGGAAGGTTGCGTTCGTAAAATGATTTAGGCTTAGGGAGGAGAGGGGGATGCCGTATCCCGGAGGCGTAGGTGGTCCCATGACTCGGCCGGCCCTGGCCTTAGTCATTTTACGCCTTGCTTCTACCTTTCTGAGTGCGTGAGGTGTAATGCGATAAAAGTTTCAAAAGAAAAGATCTAAAAAAATGGGACGATTTAGGGGGGGGAACCCCCCGTCGCAACCCCCGAGGGAGACCTGGCTTTATCGAGGGCAAAGTCAAGTCTTCCTGTTCATGACCTTTCTTTATTATTAGTTGCGGGTATGAGATATGTACAAAGAAACTTGGAAATTCATGGGTAGAAGCGACATAGCTATTGAATGTTCCAAGCGTTGGCGAAGACTTCGCCCTTCTCGTTCGCGAGCTTCTACATGCCAGGCTTGAGGACTTCAGCGACGATGTATGGCCCTTCCCATGGCGGCATGAGCTTGTGGCGCCCTCGACTGTCTTGTCAAAGCCTCAACATCAGATCTCCCTTGTCGAGGTCTCGACGTCGAACCCTCTGCGCTTGATATCGTCAGAGAGATTGCTGGTACCGCGCTGAGTGCAGGAGCACCACGTCATGGGCCTCATCCACACGGTCCAGCGAGTCCTCGCGGGCTTGCTAGTTTTGTTCTTCTTGGTAGGACTTGAGTCCTCCCGTACTCCAAGTCCATTGGGAGGATAGCCTCGGCACCGTAGACGAGGAAGAACGCGGTGAGGCCCGTGGCTCTACTCGGGGTCGTTCTGAGGCTCCAGACGACCGAGGGTAACTCTGCGACCCACTTTCAGTCAAACTTGTTCAACTTGTTGAAGATTCTTGGCTTCAAGCCCTGTAGTAACATGCCATTGGCACACTCCACTTGGTCATTCGTCTGTGGGTGCACCACAGCCGACCAATCTAGGCGGATGTGGTAGCTGTCACAAAACTCCAAGAATTTCTTGCCTGTGAACTGGGTGCCATTTTCGGTTATTATCGAATTGGGTACCCCAAATCTGTGGATTATGTCCTTAAAGAACTGTACAACTTGCTCGGATCTGATGTTGCTGATGGGTCGAACCTCGATTCATTTTGAGAACTTGTTGATAGCTACCAGCAAGTGGGTGAAGCCCCCGGGCGCCGCTCGTAGAGACCCGATGAGGTCCAACCCCCACACACTAAAAGGCCACGTGATGGGGATGGTCTGCAAGGCGTGAGCCGGGAGGTGGGACTTGCATGCGTAGAATTGACACCCCTCGCAGGTGCGCATGACATCGTTGGCGTCAGCAACCGCCGTGGGCCAGTAAAAGCCTTGCTGGAACGCGTTGCCTACGAGGGTGTGTGGTGCCGCGTGATGACCGCACACGCTAGTGTGGATGTCTCGAATTAGCTCTGTGCCCTCGGGGATGAGGATGCAACGCTGCAAAATCCTGAGGGACTGCGCTTGTACAACTCCCTGTCAATCAAGACGAAGGACTCAGGCTTTCTGGCGATGCGCCGTGCCTCGGTCCGATCCAAGGGTACCTCCCCTCGGTCGATCCAAGTGAGATACTGGTTGCGCCAGTCTCGAGAGGGTGGGGCCTCAAGAATCTCCAACGCCTCAGCCCCGTCAGCCGAAGATGCCCCATGATCTGAAGCCTCGAGTTCCCCTTTTGAGGGGTCCTTGTCCGAGGGCTCGACATCCGCAACTCTCGAGGGTGTAGCCCCCGACGGCGTGCCAAGGACTTTGGCGATCGTCTTGAAGTCGATAGAAGGCTCGGTGAGGTCGTGGGCGAAAACATTTCTGGGGACGGTGACCCGCCCTGATGCAATCTTGGCTAGCTTGTCTGCTTCTTCGTTGTATTTTCGTGCGATGTGGTTGAGCTCAAGGCCATGGAATTTGTCCTCGTGACGACGCACTGCGTTGCAGTACGCCTCCATCTTCTCGTCGTGGCAGCTCAACTCCTTCATCACTTGGTCAATGACCAACCAAGAATATCCCCGGATGCCGAGGCGCTTGACGTCGAGCTCGATGGCGATGTGGAGCCCACTGAGGTGTCACACCCGCATTTTCACAAAAACTCGAATGTGGCCATATGTGTGCCAAGGAAGTCATAGTACACATACAGCTTACAAATATGGAAATCAGAGTACATATGCTCAAATAAAATAGTTTACATCAGAGTTTACCTAAATAAAACACAGCGGAAGTCTAACTCTCTCGACGGGTAGAGCCACAAGTCCACAGGGACACCGACTAGTTGACCACAGCTCAGAAGTATAGAAGATCCTCAAAAAACTCAGTAGCAGCAGACTCATTTACTCCATCTATTACCCATCCAGGATTTTGTTGAATAATGACAAGTGTAAGTAAAACATTTACTTAGCAAGTATAGCACGGGTGTATGAAGGCTTAAAGTAAGGCTAGACACGGCTGAACTGCGTTAGCATTTTTAGTTGGTTCTTTTTAACATTGTCAAGGTTACTACAAGTGAAAGGAACCCAGTTGCAACCCAATTAATAAAGTATAAGTGTCATTAAGCATAAATAAACATCATCTTCAAATCAGAAAGGATCCAGGCCACTCGTGACCCTGAGCAAGGCTATCATGATAACTTTACACTCTACAGAGGTTTCGCCCTTTACCCACCAGTCGTGTAAAATTTCAAAAGAACTTTACACCCAACCACGCACATCAACACTTCCGAGGTGTGACTGCATAGGGACGCTACGAGGCTTTTCACTAGACACCCTGACAAGTCAGTAGCCGCTAAGGTGCAACAAGGTGGTGAGACTCTAGGCACCGAGATTGACTGACCCTCAGGGCGCAACGTGAGGGGTCAATGGCGTCCGAAGCATGGGCAACACATGCCAACAACAAAAACAAAGAGCGCAACGTGCGGAGTTCCCGTACCACAGGGACTCCCAACACGGGACTGTGCCTAACGAGATATAGCCAATGGGGCTACCGTCCTCGATGGAATCAAATAACACCCCGTGCCTTGCTTCCCATAATGCTGTCGTTCCCATTAGTAACAACTGGCAAGCTAGAGAAGTACAAGCTACTTAACCAATACCAGAGCCATGATAGTTCTAGCGGTGGCGATAGGCTCCTAGGTTGCTGCTTTAAGAACCGAACCATATGGAGGGACACTAGAACTAAGCATGAAGCACATGCTCTACTTCCCTAAACCAAGTTGCTAAAAAGCAAGTTTTATCATTAACGTTAAAGTGAACCATTAAGTCAAGATTAACAATTAAACATTGGTGATAGCAGCTGCGCATAGCAAAGATTCTATCCATATGCAAAAACCCAAGGTAAACAAGGATAGGATAATCAAAACTAGGTACAACCTTAATGGTACATCAATTTAGACACATGCATGTATGAAATAATTTATTACAAAGTGGGTAGGTAGCAAGGATTGTCCATGCTATAACTTGCCTTCCTAAAAAGGCGGTTGCTACTGCTGTGAGTCCTACCCCTGGAAGTCCTCCTCGTACTCAATGTCCAACGCGAAAGGCTCTCCGACTGGACACGAATCACCACACAAACATCCACGCAAGCCAATACATGCAAACAAATAATATTCTATTAGAATAGTACACCAAATAGTAGAAATAGTACAAATAAAGGATTTAGAATTAATCTAGACATTTACGAACACATGAGCGTGAAAATCACACTAATCGGAGCTAAAACGGAAAAGATATGGTCGATCTAAGTTCCAGGGACCTGCTGGCAAGTTTTAAAAGTTTCCAGGGGCTTAACTGAGATAAACCAGGGACCTAAACATAATTATGCTTAAAAACTGAAGGTCTAACATGCAAAAATTGTAGCTGTGGACTGCGGGTTCTATTTTTCAAAAACACAGAGGGCTAAACAAAGAAAACAGGACCTATTTGCAATTATTTTTGCACGGGGGTGGACCGCGGGTTCTAATTTAAAAAGTGGAGGGGCTCCCCTGCAATTTGGCCTGGGTTGACCGCTAAGGGGGAGTTTGACTCGGGGGCGAGGTTTGGATCCGGCCGCTGGATCTGGATCCAAGGGCCAGGATAGCTCGGGGCGTTGGATCGTCGGCGGGGATGCAGGGGCACGGCGTCGCTGCGTCAGCGCGACGGAGGATCACCAGAGCAACATCGATCCGGTGCTCCAGGGCCTCATTAGCGATGGGACTTGGACGGGGAGCGAGTTGGGGGCGTTGGGAAGACGACTAGGGGGTTCTCGACGAGGATTAGGCGGCGGGGGTGGTGCACGATGACGGCCGGCGGGCGGCCATCTCCGGCGAGGGTGGAGTGGGCGCTACGAGGCGAGAGAGAGGGAGGGAGTTGGCCCGGGGCATTGTTCACCTCCCTACGAAGCTCCTGGTGTGGCCAATTTTGCCGGAGCGATGCCGGGGTGGAGGACCGACGGTGGCCGGAGCTCAGGCGACGACGCTAGGCGTGGAGGAAGGGCGCTGCGGCTTGGGGAGCACGGGGGAGGCTTGGTAATGATCATAGGGCTGAGGGGCAGCTTTTATAGGGCCCAGGGGGTGCCCTTGGCATTCGAGCCGAGCCAATCGGGCGGTGGCAGCTGGCAATCAGAGTTTCCATGCGGGGGCAACTTTCCTAGCGGGGAGCGCGCCAAGAAAGGAAGGGGAGCGGGAGGGAAGCTTCGGGGAAGCTGCCAGGGGTGGCCCACGGGCGCGGGGTGGGGCTAAGGCGGCCAGCCGAGGCGACGAGATGCGCGGGGAGGAGCTCGGTGTGCTGGCGGGAGGAGGGAGGCGAAGCTGACGGGTAGGGCCCGCTGGCCAGTGAGAGGAAGAGGGGGAAGGAGGCGCTGCGGGCTGCGGGGAAGGCTGGGCCGGCTTGCTGAGCGGCCCAGTAGCGGGGTGGGCGGTGCGCGCGGGTGTTGGGCCAGCTGAGCGGGCCGAGCGGAGGCGGGGGAGTGCTGGGCCGAACCATGGAAGAGAGTAGAGGGGGCAGCAGTGAACCAAGGAGAAAGTGAACTCGGGCTAGAACTACGATTCTAGAGCTCAAAACAAAATGATTCAAATTCAAATTTAAACTAGATTTAAATACTCATTTGAACCACTATCAATACAAAACTTGGTGCCGCAGCATGAATGCAACAAAAATGTTCTACAACTTATATTTTATTTTAATATTCATAAATTATTATTTAACCTATATTAATTATGAACAATTTAATAAAAAGCAAATAAATTACTAAAACTTTAAATAGGGCTATTTTAGGGTGTTACATGAGGAGGGCCTCGTACTCTGCCATATTGTTGGATGCCGGGAAGTGTAAGCGCACCACATAGCGTATGTGCTCTCCAAGGGGTGAGACGAAAAGGAGGCATGCACCTGCGCCAGTTTTCATCACCGACCCATCGAAGTACATGGTCCAGCATTCTGCTTGGATCTGAGGTGGGGGGCAGCTGGTGTCGGTCCACTTAGCGACGAAGTCCGCCAAGATCTGCGATTTTATCGCCTTTCGAGGTGCGTCGGTGAGAGTCACACCCATCAACTCCACCGACCATTTGGCTATTCTAACCGAGGCATCCTGGTTGTGTACTATCACTCCCAGGGGGAAAGACGAGACCACAGTGACAGGATGAGCCTTGAAGTAGTGACGCAGCTTGCGTCGCGCCAGCACCACCGTTTAAAGCATCTCTTGGATCTGCGGGTACCGCATCTTGGTCTCGGACAACACCTCGCTGATGTAATACACTAGCCTCTAGACCGGCAGAGCACGGCCCTCCTCCATTCTTTCTATGACGATGACCGTGTTGACCACCTGGGTCATCGTTGCCACGTAGAGATAGAGGGGTTCGCTGTCCTTTGGCGGTGTCAGTATCGGCGCGCGAGCGAGCGATGCTCTTAGCCTGTTGAGGGCTTCCAGAGCCTCGGGTGTCCAAGAAAAGTGTTCGTTCTTCTTTAGGAGTTGATACAAAGCAAACCTTTCTCACCAAGTCACGAGATAAAATGGCTTAGGGCCGCTAGGCAACCCAATACCTTCTGTACCCCCTTTAGGTCTCGGATCGGTCCCATTCATACGAGGGCCGAGACTTTCTCAGGGTTGGGCTCAATGCCTCGCTGAGAGACGACGAAACCCAAGAGCATGCCTCAAGGCACCTCAAAGATGCACTTCTCCGGGTTTAATTTCACCACGTTAGCCCGGAGGCAATCGTCGACATATGCCTCTTGGTTCGCCCGATATGGTCCCCAAAAACGTGGAGCATACACCGCTGGTATGCGGCTCTAGCATTCCGGAGGCCAAAGGGCATCATGACGTAGCAAAACATGCCGAAGGGGTGATAAAAGAAGTCGCGAGCTGGTCGGATTCTTTCATCTTTATTTGGTGGTAACCGGAATATGCATCAACGAAACATAAAAGTTTACATCCCGCAGTTGAATCCACTATTTCATCGATGCATGGCAAAGGAAAAGGATCTTTTGGACATGCTTTATTTAAACCAGTGTAATTTACACACATCCTCCACTTCCCATTCTTTTTGTTAACTAGTACAGGATTAGCTAGCCAGTCGGGATGGAATACCTCCTTGATGAATCCGGCCTCCAAATGCTTGCGCACCTCCTCACTGATCGTTTGGCGCTTCTGCTCGTCAAAGCGTCGCAGGCGTTGCTTCACCGGCTTGGAGTAGGGCAGGATGTCATGGGAGTGCTCGGCGACCTCCCTCGGTATGCCTGGCATGTCCGAGGGGCTCCAAGCGAAGATGTCGACGTTGGTGCAGAGAAAGTCGACGAGCACCACTTCCTATTTGCTGTCGAGGGTGGAACTGACCCTTAGCGTCTTGCCATCGGGGACGCTGGGATCGAGGGGTACGACTTTAGTGTGTTCGGTGGGCTCAAAGCTGCCCGCGTGCTTCTGAGCAGAGTTGACGGCTTCATTTGCCATCTTCTCCAGATCCGCAATGAGGGCCTTGTCGTCCGCGAGTGCTTCGGCGCGCTCAATGCACTCAATGTCGCATTCGTAGGCATGCTCGAACGATGGTCCCACCGTGATGACGCCCTTCGGCCCTGGCATCTTCAACTTGAGGTAGGTGTAGTTTGGGATCGCCATGAACTAAGCATAGCATGGGCGCCCAAGGATGGCGTGATATGCTCCTCAGAACCCCACCACTTCGAAGGTGAGGATCTCGTTGCGGAAGTTGTCCAGCGTGCCGAAGCAGACAGGCAGGTCAATCTGTCCGAGGGTTTGAACTCACTTCCCCGGCGTAATGCCATGAAATGGCGACTTGCTGGGGCGTAGCTTGTCCCAGCCGATCCCCATGAGCTCCAAGGTGGAGGCGTACGTGATGTTGAGGATGCTGCCTCCGTCCATGAGAACCTTAGAAAACCGCGTGTTGCCGATGATGGGGTCGACGATGAGCGGGTACTGCCGTGGGTTCGGGACGTGGTCAGGGTGATCTTCACCGTTGAAGGAGATGGTTTCCTCCGACCAGTCGAGGTAGGATGGTGCGGCCCTGTGAACGGAGAAGACTTCTTGACACTCACGCTTGTGTTGTCGGGGCGTCATGTTTGTCATTGGCCCCTTTCGCCTGCGTCTCTCTTCGCATTGCTATCCTTCGAGGCGATGCGGTTGTAGTACTTCTTAAGCATCTCGCACTGCTCGAGGGTGTGGGTGACTGTATGTTGGCGGTCGTTAAAACCCAAATTCGACCACCAATACTCGGGAATAAATGAGAGTCTATGCAACATTCCATGTACTTAGGTTTTATTTCTAATGGAGTTCCACGAGTTTTGGTGAGTGTCACTTGTGCTGGTACAACAACGAGAAATGTGTGCAATAGGGGTCGGAAATGACCGATTCGGCCGAACGACACGATTCGGCCGGTTACCCCCCTTAGCCGTGCAAGGCACCGGGAGTCGTCCACGTCAGCGCCAACTCATCCCGGGCTTCCGCCACATCACCCTCGGCCCAAACTCAACCTGACAAAGACCCCGAAGTCAACCAGAAGGCCTCCGGCCCAGCCCAGGGCGTGAACCGACCTGCCAACCGACCCCAGGAGCTGGCCCAGCACGTATGCAAGCTCAAGGCGGTGCAGCACTGGGCCGAGCCCAGTTCGGGCGAACACGTGGGTCGGCCGAACCAGGGAACCGCCTCCAGGTTGCAATCCTGGCCTTTGGCTGCTGAGGCGGTGCATCCCTCAGTTCGGTCGAACCCGGGAGTTCGGCCGAACCGGGATTTTCGCCCGAACGGCTCGGCACCGACCTCCAGTTGCTTGGCCGCTGCTCCACTTCTCCACCGACCCTGGACATTATAAATAGAGGCCGGTTTCGCCTACACAAGACACACAACACAAGAGTAGAGTGCAGGCGAAGCACTGCTAGTTCTTCACTTGTATCAGTAGAGATAGGGAGAGAGGAGAGGTGAGCGTCCCGGAGAGGAGCCGAAGTGTCGGCCCCTCTTCCCGCTGTACCTCTATGGATGCGACTTCACTTCGAGTAACATCCGGGTCTTGTCTTGTAACTCTTGTATCTCTCTCTGATTAATTGAGCATTCCATTCTTACTTTTATATGCTTGCTGGTTCTTCGTTCAATGCTTAGTTGTGTAGTATAATTGTACACTAGCTGCTTAGCTTGAGTGCTTATCTGTCTGCAGTAGATAAGTATTAGTCAACTAGTGTAGGCATGGTGCCTATACTTGAGGCTAACTTAGTTTCTACCCGTCGCAATGGAGGTGGTAGCCGTAAGGTGGTAACAGCCCTTTCGGTCTTCGTAGCCCATCACGTTAGTTCTGGTGTCTTAGGACCCAAGGTTCAGGGTAACCAGCACCCCTTCTTACCCCTTTCTGTGTGTCGGAGGCTCTGTAGTCCCGAAGCAAGTATCTATCTGTATCCTCTGATATGCTCAATCAATCGGTAGAATACCTTTATCAGACCCGTACCCTCTCTACCCTCTTACCTCTTCTCTTCTGTCCTTGTTGTCGTCATCCATCTCATCTATTCAATTTCATCCACACCATCTACCTGTGACAACTTAGTTTAGGATTAGTACACTTCTCGTTCTCCATGGAAATCGATACCTTGGAATACTCCCGGGTGAAAGCTACATCGGTATCCGTCCGCTTGCGGATTTATCTGTAGGCCGTAAGGAGTGCCAACAAGCTTTCTGGCGCCGTTGCCGGGGAACGGTAGCTGTTCTGATTCCGAACCCAAGTTGTCCGTGTATCCTACCACCATCCACCATCCATATGGATCCCACTCTTACCTTACGCCAACACTCGGCTCCAACGGGCGATTGTTTGGAGCCACCACCATCATCACATCCCATATCCACACCCGGCTATGAGCTACGTCCCGGCTTCATAGCCATGGTTCGTGAGCAATCGTTCTCAGGAACGAAGGTCGAGAGTCCATACGCGCATTTGTGCGAGTTTGAGCAACTCTGCTCATGCCTGACCATTGCGGGCATGACACAAGAGACACTCAAATGGAAGCTATTCCCGTTTTCACTAGCGGGAGGAGCAAAGAAATGGTACTCTCTGGCTGTCAGTACTATGGACGGGAGCTGGGAAGTTCTCAAGGAAAATTTTGCCTAAACTTCTTCCTAGTCTCCAAGGTAGCCAGTCTCCGAGCGGAAATCATTAACTTTAAGCAATTAAAGGGAGAATCGTTAGGAGCTGCCTGGGCTCGTTTCAAGCAAATACTGGCCTCAGGACCGGACCTAAGCCTACCAGAACCTGTTGTTTTACAACACTTCAGCCTTGGCCTCTGTCCCGTAGCCACCACTTTCTTGGACTCTGCTTCTGGAGGGTCGTTCTTTCATTTGGTCCCTAGTGAAGCGACGGTAGTCCTGGACCGTATCCTAGATAACACCCCCTACACTGGAATCTATGATGAACTCCCTGATGAAGAAGAGAAGCAGTCTAAACCTGAACCTAAAAAGCCAATACCAGTCCAATCCAAATCCATTAGCTCGTCCAGTCCATCAGAACCTGAAGCTCATTTCGAACCACAACCATATCCTAGCCCAGACTACTATGATTCACTCTACACCACACCCTATGATTTTGACGATGATGTATTTGATGACATCGGGAGTGTAACGAGTTTCCCTCGAGAACACCGTGTAGAGCCCATAGATCAAGCCCCCGACAAGGAAGAACTCAAATACCAGAGAGAATACCTTGGACGTCTCTTTGCTATCATGAGTCGGGAGTGGCTAGAAGAGGCCGAAGCCTCGACCGACGTCGTCAAGATGCCCAGAAAGATTCAAAGGATATATTGTGAGGTCCTGGGCAAAGACAAAGAAATTGGGTATGACCGGAGCCTCAGGATCAACATAATCTCTAGCTCGTTGGTGCACGACCAACTCCCTGGTGTACCTTGGTCATTTTCTCAAAAACGACTAAAATTCACTTCAGGAAGAATCCTGGATTGTTTGGGGATCTTGCGGGTCACACCCGTTAAGATTAACGACCCTGAACTCTTCATGGATTTCCATATCTTTGAACTACCCAGCGACACCACACATCCCATCTTCATAGGTAGACCAATCCAGAAGATATTGGAAAAGGCACCAACAAATCAGCTAGTAGAGCTCATGATCGGCAAAGAACTCATCCCTGTCTCCTATTCTCAATCCTTGAACACCCCATTAGAGGCAGACCCCGATCCTGACCCATTAGAGGAAGTTAGGTCAGCTCACCTATTAGACCTAGAGCAGCCTATTCCAGAAGAAGATCTCCCGTTTTTCTCGGAAGAAGAGGAAACACATCCTCCGATTGAGCTTGACACAAACGAAACTCCAAAACCACCCCCAATCGAGCTCAAACCACTTCCACCTGGACTTAGGTATGCTTTCCTCTTTGGAGATAAGCAAACTCCAGTGATCATCAGTGATAAGCTCTCCGAACTAGAAACCCAACAACTCATCACTGTCCTGGAGAAGAATCGATCAATCTTAGGATATTCTCTCCAAGACCTGAAAGGGATTAGCCCAAATCTCTGTACTCATCGCATCCCGATCGATTCTGAAGCAATTCCATCTCGGGAACCTCAAAGACGGCTGAACAATGCCATGAGAGAGGTCGTGAAAAAGGAAGTTCTCAAGCTCCTTCATGCTGGGATCATCTACCCAGTTCCCAATAGCGAGTGGGTTAGTCCCGTCCAAGTCGTTCCAAAGAAGGGAGGAATGACGGTAGTGCGCAATTGCAAGAATGAGCTCATTCCTCAGCGCACTGTTACCGGGTGGCGTATGTGCATAGATTATCGTAAACTCAACAAAGCCACCAAGAAAGACCATTTCCCTCTTCCGTTCATAGACGAGATGCTTGAACGGCTAGCCAAACACTCCTTCTTCTGTTTCCTTGATGGTTACTCTGGATATCACCAAATCCCAATCCATCCTGAGGACCAGAGTAAAACCACGTTCACATGCCCTTATGGGACGTATGCCTATCGGCGTATGTCCTTTGGGTTGTGTAACGCACCTGCCTCTTTCCAACGTTGCATGATGTCCATCTTCTCTGACATGATTGAGGAGATTATGGAAGTGTTCATGGACGATTTCTCAGTTTATGGAAGGACCTTCACCGAGGGTCTGAAAAATCTGGACAAGGTCCTCCAGAGGTGTAGAGAGAAGCACCTCATTTTGAACTGGGAAAAGTGCCATTTTATGGTGCGAGAGGGTACTGTCTTAGGACATCGGGTGTCGGAACGTGGAATCGAGGTAGACAGGGCAAAAATAGAAGTTATTGAGCAACTTCCACCTCCCACAAACGTTAAGGGAATCCGAAGCTTCCTTGGTCATGCCGGATTCTATAGGTGCTTCATCAAAAACTTTTCCCAGATATCTCGGCCCTTGACCAATCTTATAGCCAAAGATGCCCCCTTCATTTTCAATGAGGAGTGTTACGCCGCTTTTCACACCCTCAAGAAGGCACTCATTTCCGCTCCCATTATCCAGCCTCCCGACTGGAGCATCCCATTTGAAATCATGTGTGATGCGAGCGACTATGCCGTAGGAGCTGTGCTGGGCCAAACTAAGGACAGGAAGCACTATGCTATCTCATACGCTAGCAAAACGCTCACCGGCCCTCAGCTCAACTATGCGACCACGGAAAAGGAACTCTTAGTGGTCGTATTTGCTATAGACAAATTCCGGTCCTACCTAGTCGGGGCCAAGGTCATAGTCTATTCAGATCACGCTGCTCTGAAGTACCTTCTGACCAAGAAGGATGCAAAGCCGAGACTCATCCGCTGGGTTCTGCTACTCTAGGAGTTTGACATCGAGATAAGAGATAAGAAGGGAGTAGAGAACTCAGTGGCTGACCACCTGTCCCGAATGGAAGTACCATCTGATCTTCCGATCGACGATTACTTGCGGGATGACACGCTCCTTAAGGTCACCACTGGCGATCCGTGGTACGCTGACATAGTAAACTCCATGGTCACGGGGTATGTCCTTCCTGGAGAAAATAAGAAGAGATTAACTTATGAGAGCCGACTCCATCTCTAGGACGACCCGTACCTCTTCCGGATATGTAGTGACGGACTCCTCAGAAGGTGCATCCCTGCACATGAGGCATATAAAATCCTAGAGAGGTGCCACGCAGCTCCGTACGGAGGACACTACGGTGCATTCCGGACCAATGCTAAAGTCTGGCAGAGCGGATTTTATTGGCCCAGCATGTACGAAGATGCAAGAGCATTTGTCATGCGATGCCCCCGCTGTCAGAAACACGGAAACATTAACACTAGAGACGCGATGCCACTCACTAGCAATCTCCAAGTAAAAATTTTTGATGTTTGGGGAGTGGACTTCATGGGTCCCTTCCCAATTTCCGAGGGTTGCCAGTTCATCCTAGTGGCAGTAGACTATGTCTCTAAGTGGGTGGAAGCTCTACCTTGTGTAGCCGCCGATTCTAGGAACGCGAGACGAATGTTTCATGAGTACATCTTTCCGCGTTTCGGCATTCCTAGGATAGTCAGTAGTGATGGCGGATCCCATTTCATCGATTCAGCCTTCCGTAAGTACCTTTCAAGTCTGGGGGTGCAGCATAATGTTGCTACACCCTATCACCCTCAGACTAGCGGTCAAGCAGAAACATCAAACAAACAAATCAAAAATATTCTGTAGAAGACCGTAAATGAGATGGGTAGGCAATGGAGGGATAAACTCCCGGATGCACTCTGGGCATATCGTACGGCCTATAAGACGCCCATAGGCATGACCCCATTGTTGGCGGTCGTTACAGACCGATTTTCGACCTCCAACCAAGTATAAAACAGACAGAATGGAGACACGCACCATAGCTATAGGGCTTATCACTAACTATTTCCACAAGTTTTGGTGATTGTCCTCTGTGTAGGTACAAAATGGAGAAACACGTGCTATAGGGGTCGGAAATGACCGATTCGGCCGAACGACACGATTCGGCCGGTTACCCCCCTTAGCCGTGCAAGCCACCGGGAGTCGTCCACGTCAGCGCCAACTCATCCCGGGCTTCCGCCACATCACCCTGGGCCCAAACTCAACCTGACAAAGACCCCAAAGTCAACCAGAAGGCCTCCGGCCCAGCCCAGGGCGTGCACCGACCTGCCAACCAACCCCAGGAGCTGGCCCAGCACGTGTGCAAGCTCAAGGCGGTGCATCACTGGGCCGAGCCCAGTTCGGGCGAACACGTGGGTTCGGCCAAACCAGGGAACCGCCTCCAGGGTGCAATCCTGGCCTTTGGCTGCTGAGCCGGTGCATCCCTCGGTTCGGCCGAACCGGGGAGTTTGGCCGAACCGGGATTTTCGCCCGAACGGCTCGGCACCGACCACCAGTTGCTTGGCCGCTGCTCCACTTCTCCACCGACCCTGGCCATTATAAATAGAGGCCGGTTTCACTTGCACAAGCCACACAACACAAGAGTAGAGTGCAGGCGAAGCACTGTTAGTTCTCCACTTGTATTAGTAGAGATAGGGAGAGAGGAGAGGTGAGCGTCCCGGAGAGGAGCCGAAGTGTCGGCCCCTCTTCCCGCTGTACCTCTACGGATGCGACTTCACTTCGAGTAACATCCGGGTCTTGTCTGGTAACTCTTGTATCTCTCTCTGATTAATTGAGCATTCAGTTCTTACTTTTATATGCTTGCTGGTTCTTCGTTCAATGCTTAGTTGTGTAGTATAATTGTATACTAGCTGCTTAGCTTGAGTGGTTATCTGTCTACAGTAGGTAAGTATTAGTCAACTAGTGTAGGCGTGGTGCCTATACTTGAGGTTAACTTAGTTTCTGCCCGTCGCAACGGAGGTGGTAGCCGTAAGGTGGTGACAGCCCTTTCGGTCTTCGTAGCCCATCACGTTAGTTCCGGTGTCTTAGGACCCAAGGATCAGGGTAACCGGCACCCCTTCTCACCCCTTTCTGTGTGTCGGAGGCTCTGTAGTCCCGAAGCAAGTATCTATCTGTATCCTCTGATCTGCTCAATGTTGGCGGTCGTTACAGACCGATTTCCGACCTCCAACCGAGTATAAAACAAACACAATGGGGACACACACCATAGCTATAGGGCTTATCACTGACTATTTCCACAAGTTTTGGTGAGTGTCCTCTATGCAGGTAAAAAATGGAGAAACACGTGCTATAAGGGTCAGAAATGACCGTTTCGGCCGAACGACTCCGTACGGCCGGTTACCCCCCTTAGCTGAGCAAGCCACCGGGAGCCGTCCACGTCAACCAAACGACAACATACGACACGTGGATGACAGCCAACTCATCCCGAAGGACCGACAAGTCACCCTGGGCCAATTCGACACGAACGCCAAGCACCAGAACCCAGCCCAGGAGGTCCAGAGGATAAGGCGGTGCAGCAGGGGGAGGCCCGGGCCTTCGGGCCAGTTCGGCCGAATTCTGGCCTTCGGCCGAACCGACCCCGGCTGGAAACCGCCTCCCAGGGAGCAATCCAGACCGTAGGGGCTTGGGTCGGTCGATCCACCGGTTCGGCCGAACTGCCCAGTTCGCCCGAAACGGGGATTTCGCCCGAACGACCCAGCACCGCCTCCTGGTGCCTTGGCCGCTGCTCCACTGCTCCACCGTCCTTGGCCACTATAAATTGAGGCCCCTGGTCACCTACAAGACACACACACACAAGAGTAGAGTGCAGGCGAAGCACTGTTAGTTCTCCACTTGTATCAGTAGAGATAGGGAGAGAGGAGAGGTGAGCGTCCCGGAGAGGAGCCGAAGTGTCGGCCCCTCTTCCCACTGTACCTCTACGGATGCGGCTTCACTTCGAGTAACATCCGGGTCGTGTCTGGTAACTCTTGTATCTCTCTCTGATTAATTGAACATTCAGTTCTTACTTTTATATGCTTGCTGGTTCTTCGTTCAATGCTTAGTTGATTGGTATAACTGTATACTGGTTGCTTAGCTTGGGTGCTTATCTTTCTATAGGAGATAAGTATTAGTTGACTAGTGTAGGCATGGTGCCTATACTTGAGACTAACTTAGTTTATTCCCGTCGCAACGGAGGTGGTAGCCGTAAGGTGGTGACAGCCTTTCCGGTCTTTGTAGCCCATCACGTTAGTTCCGGTCCGTAGGATTCCCCAGTTGGGAAATAGTGGCACCCCTTCTCATCCCTTTCTGTGTGTCCACCGGTTCCCTTGTCCCGAAGCAAGTATCTATCTGTATCCTCTGATCTGCTCGATCAATCAGTAGAATACCTCTACCAGACTCGTACCCTCTCTACCCTCCTATCACTCCTCTTCTCTCTCTGTTGTTGTCATCCACCTCATCCATACCATTCACTCCATTCCATCTACCTAGGACAACTTTATTTAGAATCAGTCCACTTCTCGTTCTCCGTGGAAATCGATACCTTGGAATACTCCTGTGTGAAAGCTACATCGGTATCCGTCCGCTTGCGGATTTATCTGTAGGCCGTAAGAAGTGCCAACAAGCTTTCTGGCGCTGTTGCCGGGGAACGGTAGCTGTTCTGATTCCTAACCCAAGTTGTCCGTGTATCCCACCACCATCCACCATATGGATTCCACTCTCACCTCACGTCAACACTCGGCTCCAACGGGCGATTGTTTGGAGCCACCACCATCATCACATCCCATATCCACACCCGGCTATGAGCTACGTCCCGGCTTCATAGCCATGGTTCGTGAGCAATCGTTCTCAGGAACGAAGGCCGAGAGTCCATACGCGCATTTGCGCGAGTTTGAGCAACTCTGCTCATGCCTGACCATTGCGGGCATGACACAAGAGACACTCAAATGGAAGCTATTCCCGTTTTCACTAGCGGGAGGAGCAAAGAAATGGTACTCTCTGGCTGTCAGTACTATGGACGGGAGCTAGGAAGTTCTCAAGGAAAAATTCTGCCTAAACTTCTTCCCAGTCTCCAAGGTAGCCAGTCTCCGAGCGGAAATCATTAACTTTAAGCAATTAAAGGGAGAATCGTTAGGAGCTGCCTGGGCTCGTTTCATGCAAATACTGGCCTCAGGACCGGACCTAAGCCTACCAGAACCTGTTGTTTTACAACACTTCAGCCTTGGCCTCTGTCCCGTAGCCACCACTTTCTTGGACTCTGCTTCTGGAGGGTCGTTCTTTCATTTGGTTCCTAGTGAAGCAAGGGTAGTCCTGGACCGTATCCTAGACAACACCCCCTACACTGGAATCTATGATGAACTCCCCGATGAAGAAGAGAAGCAGTCTGAACCTGAACCTAAAGAGCCAATACCAGTCCAATCCAAATCCATTAGCTCTTCCAGTCCATCAGAACCTGAAGCTTATTTCGAACCACAACCATATTCTAGCCCAGACCATTATGATTCACTCTACACCACTCTTTATGATTTTGACGATGATCTATTCGTAGACATCGGGAGTGCAACAAGTTTCCCACGGGAACGATGTGTAGAGCAAAAGGATCAGGCCCCCGGCAAAGAAGAATTGGAATACCAGTGGGAGTACCTGGGACGTCTCTTTGCTATCATGAGTCGGGAGTCGCTGGATGAGGCCGAAGCCTCGACCGAGGTGGTCAAGATGCCCAGAAAAACCAAAAGGATATTCTGTGAGATCATGGGCCTTAACCGAGAAATTGGGTACGACCCGAGCCTCGGAATCAACATAATCTCTAGCTCTTTGGTGCGAACCAAATTCCCTGATAACTCATGGTCGTTTTCTCAAAAATGACTTAAGTTTACTTCAGGAAGAATCCTCGACTGTTTGGGGATCTTACGGGTCACACCCGTTAAGGTCAACGATCCTGAACTCTTCATGGATTTTCACATCTTTGACCTACCTAGCACTACCACACATCCCATCTTCATAGGCAGGCCAATCTTGAAGATTCTGGAAAAAGCACCAATAAACCAGCTAGTAGAGCTTAGGATCGGTAAAGAACTTATCCGTGTCTCCTATGCCCAATCTTTGAATACTCCAATAGAGGCAGACCCCGATCCTGACCCGTTATAGGAAGTCAGGTCGGCTTCTTCACTAGACCTTGAACAACCTTTTCCAGAAGAGGATATTCCATTCTTTACGGAGGAGGAGGAAACTCATCCTCCCGATTGAGCTTGATACAAACGAAACTCCAATACCGTCTCCAATTGAGCTCAAACCTCTTCTGCCTGGACTTAGGTATGCTTTCCTCTTTGGGGATAAGCAAACTCTAGTAATCATTAGTGATAAACTCTCCGAGGTAGAAACCCAGCAACTCATCACTATCCTGGAGAAAAATCGATCGGTCTTAGGATATTCTCTCCAAGACCTGAAAGGGATTAGCCCAAATCTTTGCACTCATCGCGTCCCGATCGATTCTGAAGCAACACCGTCTCGGGAACCTCAACGACGGTTAAACAATGCCATGAGAGAGGTCGTGAAAAAGGAAGTTCTCAAACTCCTTCACGCGGGGATCATCTACCCTGTCCCCAATAGTGAATGGGTTAGTCCCGTTCAAGTCGTTCCTAAGAAGGGAGGAATGACGGTAGTGCGCAATGACAAAAATGAGCTCATCCCTCAGTGCACTATTACTGGTTGGCATATGTGCATCGACTATCGTCGACTCAATAAGGACACCAAGAAAGACCATTTCCCCCTTCCGTTCATAGACGAAATGCTTGAACGGTTAGCCAAACACTCTTTCTTCTGCTTCCTTTACGGTTACTCTGGGTACCACCAAATTCCTATCTACCCAGAAGACCAGAGTAAAACCACGTTCACATGCCCCTATGGGACGTACGCCTACCGGCGAATGTCTTTCGGGCTATGTAACGCACCTGCCTCTTTTCAACATTGCATGATGTCTATCTTCTCCGATATGATTGAGGAGATTATGGAAGTGTTCATGGATGATTTCTCAGTTTACGGAAAGACCTTTACCGAATGTCTGAAAAATCTAGACAAGGTCCTCCAGAGGTGTGAAGAGAAACACCTTGTTTTGAACTGGGAAAAGTGCCATTTTATGGTGCGAGAGGGGATTTTATACGTGGGATCGAGGTAGACAAAGCGAAGATAGAAGTGATCGAGCAACTTCCACCTCCCACAAACGTTAAGGGGATCCGCAGCTTCCTTGGCCATGCCGGATTCTATAGGCGTTTCATCAAAAACTTCTCCCAGATATCTAGGCCCTTGACCAATCTCTTAGCCAAAGATGTCCCCTTCGTTTTCGATGAGGAGTGCTATGCCGCATTTCACACCGTCAAAAAGGCACTAATCTCCGCTCCCATCATCCAGCCTCCCGACTAGAGCAGCCCATTCGAAATCATGTGCGATGCGAGCGACTATGCTGTAGGAGCTGTGTTCGGCCAAACTCAGGACAAAAAGCATTATGCTATATCGTATGCTAGCAAAACGCTTGTCACACCCGGATTTACACAGAAACCCGAAATGCGGCCATATGAGTTCCTAGGAAGTCATTACACATACAGCGAACAAATATGATAACAGAATACAGTGATCGAATAAAATAAATGGTTTTACATCAGAGTTTGACTCAGATAAATGAATAAAAAAGCAGAAGTCTCATTATTAATTCTCTCTAAACGAAAACGAGCCGATAACCCACGGGGACACCGACTGGTTGAGCACAGCTAGTAGAACGGCAGATCCTCAGGAAATTCAACAGCAACAGTACCATCTAATTCATCTGTTACCCATCTGGGATTTTGTTGAATAGCAAGTGTAAGTAAATGTCTTACTTAGCAAGTACAACACGGATAATGAAGGCTTAAAAGAAAGGCTTGACGCGGCTGTACTGCATTAGCAATTTTAGTTGTTTCATTTTAACATCATCATAATCACTACATTTACATGAATCCCAATTGTAACCCAAGTAATATAGTAGAAGTGAACATTAAATGATAATAAATAACAGCATCTTCTAATCATAAAAGATCCAGGCCGCTCGTGACCCTGAGCAAGGCTATCGTGATAGATTATACACTCTGCAGAGGTTTCACCCTTTACCCACCGGTCGCGTAAAAACTCATGGAGCTTTGCACCCAACCACGCACATAAACACTTCCGAGGTGTGACTGCATAGGGATGCTACGAGGCTTTTCACAAGACACCCTAACGAAACAGTAACCGTTATGGTACAACCTAGGCAGCATGACCCAAGGCACCGAGATTGACTAACGCTCATGTAGCGACACGAGGGGGTCAATGGCGTCCAAGCGCGGCAAAGAATATCAACAACAAAATAAATAGCGCAACGTGTGGAGCCCCCGCCATACGGTGGCTCCCAACATGGGACTGTGCCTCACGGGGACATAGCCGACGGATACCCCGTCCTCGGTGGATCAAACCATACTCTCACCCATGCTTCCCATAACGTCGTCGGCCCGTCGGTAACTACTGTCAAGCTAGAGCCGTACATGTTACTTGTCCAAGACAAGAGCCATTATAGTTCCAGCAGTGGCGACAGGTTCCTGGGTTGCCGCTTTAAGAACCAGTCCTTACGGAGAGACACTAGGGCCAAGCACGAAGCGTACGCCCTAGCTCCCTGATCCATGTTGCTAAAAAGCAAGTTTTACCATTAACATTGAAGTGAACCATTAAGTCAAGATTAACAGTTAAGCAAAGGTGACAGTAGCTGCGCCTAGCAAAGTTCTATCCAAATGCAATAACCCAAGGTAATCAAGGTATAGGATAAACAAAGCTAGGTACAACCTTAAAAGGGTAACAATTTAGACACATGTGTATGCAATAAATAATGTAAGAGGTGTGTTTAGGTAGCAAGGATTGTCTGTGCTATACTTGCCTTCCTCAAACTGCTGCTGCTGGTCCTGCTCCTCGTAACCCTCGAACTCAAGCGCGTACGGCTCACCGACTGGACTCACGAAGCAACACACAAGCATCCACACAAGCCAGTACATGCAAACAATATTATTCTATTAGAACAGTACACCAAACAATAAAAACAGAACAAAAGAAGGCTTAGAAACTAATCTACGCTTCGCTACGAACACGTGAGCGTGAAAATCACTTAAATCGGAGCTAAAACGAAGAAGTTATGGCGTTTCTACGGTTCGGGGGCTTGCTGGCAAAGTTTTAAAAGTTCCAGGGGCTTATTTGCGAAAAACCAGGGACCTAAACGTAATTTTATATAAAAACCGCAGGGCTAAAGCGTAAAATAACTTAAACAGGACCTCGGGTGCTATTTTTAAATAAGACAGGGGGTTTTCCATAAAATTTAGGACCTAAATCTAATTATTTTTGAATAGATCTGGACCGCGGGTTGATTTCCAAAAAGGTCAGGGGTTCTTTTGCAAAACGACGCGGCTGACTCGGGGTTGACCGGTATTGACCCGGGCTGGTTTCGATCTAGGCTGTTGGATCAAGATCCTAGGGCTAGGAACAGATCTGGGCGGGGTGTCGCCGGCGGCGGCGCTGGGTGGCGGCGGCGCTGGGTCGGAGGCGGCGGCGCATCACCGGCGTGGCTTCGAACTGGGGCTGCGGAGCTCGGTTTTGGGAGTGGTTTGCACCTACGGCTTCGGGGCACGACGGCGAACGCGTCCAGGGGGTTCAAGACGACGGCGGTGTAGCGGGGGCGACGAGCGACGAGCAATGGCGGCGGCGGCGCTCGGCGACGGCGGAGGCGGCTAGGGTTTTTGGTAGGGGGTTGGGAGGCGGCGGCGGCTGCTATTTATGGGGCCAGCTTTGGTGGCCCCGGTGGATCTCGGCTTGCGCGCCTATGGGCCCCGGGTCGGACTCGAGCCAGAGTCCGGCTCGGTCGGGAGGTTGGGGACGGATCCGACGGCGGGTCCCGCCTGGCAGTCGGAGTGGAGGGGGGCGCTGCGGGCCGCCCTGATGGGCCGAGCTGGGCCGCAGAGTTAGGGGTGGCCAGGAGTGTTGGTGGGCCGAGCAAACGCGCTGGGTTGCGGGAGCGGGAGAGCGAGTGGGCCGAAGGCGTGGTGTGCTTGGCCGCGAGTTGGGCCGGAAGGGGGAAACGGGGAGCTGGGCCGCTGCGGAAGGAAAAGGAGGGGCAACCTCGGTCGGGGAGAGAAGTTCAGGGAGGGAAAACGGACTCGGGCTGTAGCAACTTTTCTTGGGCTCCAAACAAGACGATTCAAATTCGAATTTAAATAGAATTTAAATTCCAATTGAACCGCACACAAACAAAACACAATGCAGCCGGCATGAATGCAACAGAAATGTTTCTAACCTTATATTTAATTTTAGAGTAAATTGCACCCACCATACAATAACTTGTATGACTGTATCATTTTAGTCTAATAAATTGCTAAATATGCAAATGGATACATGAACTTGTTCAACATGTGCATCTATGGTCACATATACGACACATAGAGTATTTTGTCATCGTGGTAGGCTAGATTTTAAGTCGATCGACACAAGCAGTATAAGATCACTACACAACAACAAAAAAAGAAATCGGCGACATGTATAGGCACGCAGTGGGCGGCTGGATCAATATCTATCTATAGTTTTGTGGTAAATATTTTCTGAATTCAGCCACTATTTCGCATGGAGTATCATGGAAATGTTATGTCCGAGCCCAATGCAGTGTCACCACGAACAACTGTTTATCTATTGCACTATATATGTGTCCAACTTTAGACTACCATTTAAAATACAGAAATTTTTTGAGAATGTGTTAATTATTGTGGCTAGCATAATTTTTTGTCCCATGTATCCTTAAAATTAATAATTGTAACCTAAATTAAGGTCGTGTAACTTGTCATTGTACTAAAATACGCTCGATAGCGTACATATGACCGTATATGCACACATTTAACAAGTTTATGTATTTATTTACATATTCCGCAACTTGTTGCCTCAAAGTGATACAACCATACAAGTTGTTGTATGGTGAGTGTAATTTACTCTTAATTTTATTTTCTCCGAAATAATTTATTTCCCTTAGATAAATATGAACATTTAAATTAAATAAAAGAAAATTTATTACTAAAATTTTAAACAGGCATTTTTAGGGTGTTACAAACCTACCCCCTTAAGATGAATCTCGCCCTCGAGATTCGGATGTGGATGGGAATAACTGTGGATACTCTGCTCTGAGATCCTCTTCTCTTTCCCAAGTTGCTTCATCCTCGGAGTGACGGCTCCATTGAACCTTACACATATGGATCACTTTAGTTCTGGTGACTCTTTCTGACTCCTCCAAAATGTTGACAGGATGCTCAGTATAGGTAAGATCTTCCTCCACATTCAGCTCATCAATCGGAATCTGTTCCTCAGGTACTCGCAAGCACTTTTTCAACTGAGACACATGGAACACATCATGCACTCCAGCCAACTGCTCAGGTAACTCTAGCTGAGAAGCTACCTCACCCTTCCGTTCCAGTACCTTGAACGGTCCGATGTAGCGAGGTGCTAACTTACCTTTAACGTTGAATCTCCTTACTCCTCTCATAGGTGACACCTTGAGGTACACAAATGCATCGACCTCAAAGTAAAGGTCTCTTCGTTTGAGATCTGCATAGCTTTTCTGTCTAGACTGTGCCACTTTCAAATTTTGTCTGATCATCTGCACTTGTCACTCTGCCTCTCTTAGTATCCCAGGTCCAAATACCTGACTTTCTCCCCTCTGATTCCAGAATAGTGGTGTCCTACACTTTCTGCCATACAGAGCCTCGAATGGTGTCATCTGCAAACTCTTCCGATAGCTGTTGTTGTACGAGAATTCCGCGAACGGTAAACTCCTGTCCCAACTGGCCCCATAATGTAGAGCACATGCTCTCAACATATCCTCCAATATCTGATTTGTCCATTCTGTCTGCCCATCTGTCTGCGGATGGTAAGCTGAACTGAACTATAGCTTAGTGTCCATAGACTCATGCAGTTGTCGCCAAAAGTGTGATGTGAACAGGGTACCTCGATCTGACACTATTCTTTTCGGTACCCCATGCAAACACACAATCCTCTCCATATACAACTCCGCTAGTCTGGCTCCCGGGTAGGTGGTCTTTACTGGAAGGAAACGCGCCACCTTGGTCAGACGATCCACGATTACCCAGATTGAGTCAAATCCCCTCTGAGTGCGAGGTAAGCCAGTGATGAAATCCATACCGACTTCTTCCCACTTCCATTCAGGTACCTTCAGGGGTTGGAGCAAACCTGCAGGTCTCTGGTGCTCAGCTTTGACTCTCTGGCACGTGTCACACAGGGCTACGTATGTGGTCACATCTCTCTTCAATTCGTACCACCAAAATCTCTCTTTGATATCTTGGTACATCTTGGTACTACCCGGGTGTATCGAATACGCCGATTCATGGGCTTCCCTGAGAATTGCACCCCTGATCTGCACCATATCTGGTACACAGATCCTCTTCTCATAGCACAATGTCCCTTGGTCATCCACTCGAAAACCAG
Organism: Echinochloa phyllopogon; assembly: GCA_033239725.1. Lineage (NCBI taxonomy): Eukaryota > Viridiplantae > Streptophyta > Magnoliopsida > Poales > Poaceae > Echinochloa > Echinochloa phyllopogon. The sequence continues at coordinate 6,903,536 of BTCW01000016.1, read as the reverse complement.
GGGCTGTTCCTAATGCCACCAGTTCCATGATCTCCTTGATCTTCTCATCTGCGAGCTGTCCTTTTCGGATCTCTTGTTCCAAGGTCGGTTCTACTGCCAACTCGGTGACGCTGGTCACAATTCCCAGACTCATCCTCTCAAACTCTGAACTGAGTTCCTCCGGTAAGCAATGTCCCGTGATCTTATTCACGTAACTCCTACTCAGAGCATCCGCCACCAGGTTGGCCTTCCCTGGATGATAATGAATCTCCAGGTCGTAGTCCTTGATCAACTCTAACCAATGACGTTGCCTCATATTCAGATCTGACTGTGTGAACACATACTTGAGACTCTTGTGGTCAGTGTAAATATCACACTTATGACCAATCAAGTAATGCCTCCAAATCTTCAAAGCATGCACCACAACTGCTAATTCCAGATCATGTGTCGGGTAGTTCTGCTCATGTTTCCTCAACTGCCTTGATGCATAAGCTACTACTCTGCCTTCTTGCATGAGTACACACCCCAGTCCTAGACAGGATGCATCGTAGTAGACAGAGAAACTCTTGGCTATGTCGGGCAGAACCAGCACTAGGGCTGTTGTTTGTCTTTTCTTCAACTCCTCAAAGCTGGCTTGACACTCCTCAGTCCAGACAAACTTAGCATTTTTCTCCAATAGTGCCGTCATGGGTTTAGCAATCTTTGAAAATCCTTCAATGAACCTCCAATAATATCCAGCCATTCCAAGGAAGCTTCTGATTTCACTCACATCCTTAGGCGGATTCCAACTCAACACATCACTAACCTTCTTCGGATCAACTGCCACTCCACCATTGGACAACACGTGACCCAAGAATGCTACTTCCTTCAACCAGAACTCACACTTGCTCAGCTTGGCATACAACTGATGCTCACGAAGTCTCTGCATCACCAACCTCAGATGTTCTTCATGCTCTTCCTCATTCTTGGAGAAAACCAGAATATCGTCAATGAACACCACCACAAATTTGTCAAGATAGTCCATGAACACACTGTTCATCAAATACATGAAGTATGCCGGTGCATTTGTCAAACCAAAAGACATGACAGTGAACTCATATAGACCATATCGGGTTGTGAAGGCTGTTTGGGGATGTCAGTCACTCGTATCCTCATCTGATGGTAACCGGATCGGAGATCGATCTTAGAGAACACACATGCTCCTTTCAACTAGTCGAAGAGATCATCAATCCTCGGCAGCGGATACTTGTTCTTGATGGTCACTTCATTCAAAGCTCGATAATTCACACACATTCTCTGGGTCCCATCTTTCTTATCCACAAACAAAACCGGTGCTCCCCAAGGGGAAGAACTAGGACGAATATACCCTTTTGCTAACAACGCCCTTAATTCCTCCTTAAGTTTCTCTAGTTCTTTTACTCCCATTCTATATGGCCTCGTAGCTATAGGTGCAGTACCAGGCTTAAGATCAATAACAAATTCAACTTCGCGGTCTGGGGGCATACCTGGTAACTCATCTGGGAACACATCTGGGAAATCGCACACCACTCTGATGTCTTCCAGTGCTACACCCTCGGCTTGGTAAATCTGGTTATGCTCCAAGGGACTAGCTGCTTAATACTCCACTTTCTCACCAGTCTTTGCTGTCAGCTGCACTGCTCTTTTGGAACATTGAATCACCCCATCATATCTGGCTAACCAGCTCATACCCAGAATCAAGTCAAACCCAAGGGTTTCTAGGACTATTGGGTTCACCACAAAGTCTACCCCCCTTATTGTGATGGTGATACAGGGGCAACATAAAGTGGCACGCTGTTCTCCCCCGGGTGAACTAACTACCATGGGGTTCCCCATAGGTTGCAAGATCATCATGTTCTTTTTCACGAAAGCAGCAGATATGAAAGCATGCGAAGCTCCCGTATCAAACAAAACAGTTGCGAAATTCGAGTTGACAGGGAACGTACCCACAACGACATCCGTTGCTCCTTCTGCGGTTTCCACACCCATGTGGTTGACCTTGCCTCTTGCTGGGTTCTACTGCTGATTCCCATTCTGGTTCTGCTGTTGCCCAACCCTCTGATTGTTGTTCTGACCAACGGCGTTCTGAGCCTTGCGAGGACAAGCGCTAGCATAGTGTCCCAGCTCACCACAACCAAAACACCTCGGAGCCGTAGGTGCATTGTTGGTCGGGTTGGGGCGTTGGACAGGACCATTCTGTGGCTGGTTCTGAAGACGCTGCTGAGGTGGTGCTGGGAGGTACTGAGGACGCTGCTGATACTGGTTGCGGTTCATCAAAACGGACTGTCCCTGGAAGCGCTGTGGAGTCGCCATCTGCTGGTTTCCTTGCTGAGGATTGAAGCGGGGGCGAACATTGCTTCCTGACGGTGGGCCTTGAAGCTTCCTCTTCTTTTCCTCCATCTCGCGGTGCTTGTGCTCCAGCAATAGTGCGCTATCCACCAGTTCTTGAAAGGTGGCGAACTTGGAGCACAGGAGCTGGTACTGAAGTGCATCATGCAGGCCATCTCGGAATCGGGTCTGCTTCTTCCTATCAATATTCACGTCCTCTGGAGCATAACGGGCCAACTCAATGAACTTGTCACGATAAGCGGTGACACTCATACCTTCCTGCTTCAATGCCAGGAACTCCTTCTTCTTCAAGGTCATCAGCGCTTCCGGCACGTGGTGAGAGCGGAAGCTGTCGCGGAACTCCTGCCAAGTGATCTGATCATGATTGGGGTGAGCATACTGGTACGCATCCCACCAATCCAAAGCTGCTCCCTGGAGCTGTCCACTTCCATATAACACCTTCTCCCTGTCATTGCACTGTGCAATGTCCACTGCCTTGAGCCAGTCCTCTGCCTGCATTGGGTCGCTAGACTTGTTGAAGGTAGGAGGACGTCCCTTCATAAACTCGCCCCTTTTATCTCTGGGCTGCACGTGGTGCTGTTGAGGCGGGTTCTGCTGATTCTGTTGCATCAGTGCTATGGTTTGCGCCATCTGCTGTGTCAGCTGGAGTTGCATCTGCATCATCTGCTCCATGGTGAGTGGCGGTGGTGGAGGTGGTGGGTTCTGATTCTGGTTGCTTCCACTGCCACCGGGGTTGCCTCTGGTGTTAACCATCTACCATAGCAAGATATCTCCCATCAGTATTCCTGTCAATCGGTAATAGATAACCCATGCTTGCAGATGGTGCATGAGAAGATAGCAGTACTTGGAGGGATATGATTCAGAGACATAGAGAGTAAGACAGAGGAAGTGCAAAGGAGATAGATAACCCAACTATTTATTCATTAATATTCCTTAAACCTTATTCCAATCTCTAGATGGTGGTAGATTTGCGTCTACGCCCATCACACTCATTACAAAAATCCAAATCACTCATAACCATAATAACAAACCAACCAAGCACCTAAAAGCAAAGTTTCACACTGGACTCGACACACTAAGCTTAGACTCAACCGAAAAAGCGTGGACTAATCGATTCCCTATTACAGACTCATGGTAGCTCCCTAAGGGTCGACGATGGTGGTGCTGGCGGCGGTGGAACCGAAGCGTGGCCTCTTGCGCGGCGGGGACTCTACACGATAGTCTGGACTGCGCGGTGCGGAAGCTCCCAGCTGCTCCTCTAGTAGCAGCATTCTGGCCTGCAACTCGTGCAACTGCTGCCTCAGCCTGTAGTTCTCATTAGAAGAAGCGTCCAGGTCAGTGTTGAGAGTAGCCACCATTCCAACAGCTGAAACGAACTGGGGGTCGCCGATGCCAGCTGTGGAGGCTATGGTGCAAGCTGTCTATCCGCTCCTCCTGCGGGGGTGATACCTATCTGGACGATTGTGCACCTGATGCCAGAGCCTGTCACGGTAGGTATAGTAAGCTTGATGGGCCGCGTCCAGTATCCCTGCCTGCTGGAAGTCTCTATCACTGAGAGCGAAGTGTGTCGTCTCAATCCTAGCAGCTCTCACTTGGTGATCCGGCCTACGGACGTGCAACACCGTCCTCCAGAAGGTCGGGAAGCGGGGGTGCGTCCACATCTCACTGTGGTACTCTGTGGCTACGTTTTGTGAAACATAGCGGGCATGCAGCATCCCCATGAGGCGCCGGTGGTAGTAGTTGTCGCCTCCATCCCGGATGTAGTCGTACACGGTCCACCTGGGTGGCTCCAAAACATCTGGCGCTGGCCGCACTGCAGGCACTAGAGGCTCCCCCTCCTCATCTAGGTCTTCGTCTGACTCCTCCCCCTCGTCTGAAGGCTCAGAGTTGTCATCCCCACCATCATCGTCATCAGGGTCTCCGACAGCCTCTCCCCCTCTGCTGGCGAAGACTCCTCGTCGGGGTCGGAGAGCTCTCTATCCTCGGGCTCTTCCTCTTCAGCGAGCTCTTCCTCCTCAGGCTCCTCCAGCTGCTGCCTCTCGAACTCCTGCTGTTGCAACCGGAATGCCTCCTCACGCCTGTCCCTCCACACATGGTAGGCGTCCTAGTATCCAACACCTAATGCCTCCTCAAGGACGCGTGGCGGAAGGTAGCCACAGGTTGTCTTGCGTGCGGTCAACTTCGTGCGAGCCATCAACTGCTAAAAAGAAGGAGGAAGCAAAGAGGAAAGAATGCCTAAGAATCTTTGCAATAGACAGAGGGGAGAGAAAACACAGCACCATTTTAAAGATAAACCCAACACAAATCTAAGTAGAATAGAGAGAGCAAGGATAACGCAAAATCTAACCGACCATTCTAACTAGGCTGCGATCCTACAGTCAGCACGGCTCTGATACCAATCTGTCACACCCGGATTTACACAGAAACCCGAAATGCGGCCATATGTGTTCCCAGGAAGTCATTACACATAGAGCGAACAAATATGATAACAGAATACAGTGCTCGAATAAAATAAATGGTTTTACATCAGAGTTTAACTCAGATAAATGAATAAAACAGCGGAAGTCTCATTATTAATTCTCTCTAAACGAAAAAGAGCCGATAACCCACGGGGACACCGACTGGTTGAGCACAGCTAGTAGAACGGCAGATCCTCAGGAAATTCAACAGCAGCAGTACCATCTAATCCATCTGTTACCCATCTGGGATTTTGTTGAATAGCAAGTGTAAGTAAATGTCTTACTTAGCAAGTACAACACGGATAATGAAGGCTTAAAAGAAAGGCTTGAGGCGGCTGTACTGCATTAGCAATTTTAGTTGTTTCATTTTAACATCATCATAATCACTATATTTACATGAATCCCAATTTTAACCCAAGTAATATAGTAGAAGTGAACATTAAACGGTAATAAATAACAGCATCTTCTAATCATAAAGGATCCAGGCCGCTCGTGACCCTGAGCAAGGCTATCATGATAGATTATACACTCTGCAGAGGTTTCACCCTTTACCCACCGGTCGCGTAAAAACTCATGGAGCTTTGCACCCAACCACACACATCAACACTTCCGAGGTGTGACTGCATAGGGACGCTACGAGGCTTTTCACAAGACACCCTAACGAAACAGTAACCGTTATGGTACAACCTAGGCAGCATGACCCAAGGCACCGAGATTGACTAACGCTCATGTAGCGACACGCGGGGGTCAATGGCGTCCAAGCGCGGCAAAGAATATCAACAACAAAATAAATAGCGCAACGTGTGGAGCCCACGCCATACGGTGGCTCCCAACACGGGACTGTGCCTCACGGGGACATAGCCGACGGATAACCCGTCCTCGGTGGATCAAACCATATTCTCACCCATGCTTCCCATAACGCCGTCAGCCCATCGGTAACTACTGTCAAGCCAGAGTCGTACATGTTACTTGTCAAAGACCAGAGCCATTATAGTTCCAGCGGTGGCGACAGGTTCCTGGGTTGCCGCTTTAAGAACCAGTCCTTACGGAGAGACACTAGGGCCAAGCACGAAGCGTACGCCCTAGCTCCCTGATCCATGTTGCTAAAAAGCAAGTTTTACCATTAACATTGAAGTGAACCATTAAGTCAAGATTAACAGTTAAGCAAAGGTGACAGTAGCTGCGCCTAGCAAAGTTCTACCCAAATGCAATAACCCAAGGTAATCAAGGTATAGGATAAACAAAGCTAGGTACAACCTTAAAAGGGTAACAATTTAGACACATGAGTATGAAGTAAATAATGTAACAGGTGTGTTTAGGTAGCAAGGATTGTCTGTGCTATACTTGCCTTCCTCAAACTGCTGCTGCTGCAGGTCCTGCTCCTCGTAACCCTCAAACTCAAGCGCGTACGGCTCACCGACTGGACTCACGAAGCAACACACAAGCATCCACACAAGCCAGTACATGCAAACAATATTATTCTATTAGAACAGTACACCAAACAGTAAAAACAGAACAAAAGAAGGCTTAGAAACTAATCTACGCTTCGCTACGAACACGTGAGCGTGAAAATCACTTAAATCGGAGCTAAAACGGAGAAGTTATGGCGTTTCTACGGTTCGGGGGCTTGCTGGCAAAGTTTTAAAAGTTCCAGGGGCTTATTTGCGAAAAACCAGGGACCTAAATGTAATTTTATATAAAAACCACAGAGCTAAAGTGTAAAATAACTTAAACAGGACCTCGGGTGCTATTTTTAACTAAGACAGGGGGTTTTCCATATTATTCAGGACCTAAATCTAATTATTTTTGAGTAGATCTGGACCGCGGGTTGATTTCCAAAAAGGTCAGGGGTTCTTTTGCAAAACGACGTGGCTGACTCGGGGTTGACCGGTATTGACCCGGGCTGGTTTCGATCTAGGCCGTTGGATCAAGATCTTAGGGCTAGGAACAAATCTGGGCGGGGTGTCGCCGGCGGCGGCACTGGGTGGCGGCGGCGGCGCATCACCGGCGTGGCTTCGAACTGGGGCTGCGGAGCTCGGTTTTGGGAGCAGTTTGCACCTACGGCTTCGGGGCACGACGGCGAACGCGTCCAGGGGGTTCAAGACGATGGCGGTGCAGCGGGGGCGACGAGCGACGAGCAATGGCGGCGGCGGCGCTCGGCGACGGCGGAGGCGGCTAGGGTTTTTGGTAGGGGGTTGGAGGCGGCGGCGGCTGCTATTTATGGGGGCAGCTTGGGTGGCCCCGGTGGACCTCGGCGTGCGCGCCTATGGGCCCCGGGTCGGACTCGAGCCAGAGTCCGGCTCGGTCGGGTGGTCAGGGACGGATCCGACGGGCGGGTCCCGCCTGGCAGTCGGAGTGGAGGGGGGGCGCTGCGGGCCGCCCTGATGGGCCAAGCTGGGCCGCGGAGTCAGGGGAGGCGAGGAGCTATGGTGGGCCGAGCAAACGCGCTAGGCTGCAGGAGCGGGAGAGCGAGCGGGCCGAAGGCGGGGTGCGCTTGGCCGCGAGCTGGGCCGGAAGCGGGAAACGGGGAGCTGGGCCACTGCGGAAGGAAAAGGAGGGGCAACCTCGGTCGGGGAGAGAAGTTCAGGGAGGGGAAACGGCATTCACAGGCAGCCGGCATGAATGCAACAAAAATGTTTCTAACCTTATATTTAATTTTATTTTCTCCGAAATAATTTATTTCCCTTAGATAAATATGAACATTTAAATTAAATAAAAGCAAATTTATTACTAAAATTTTAAACAGGCATTTTTAGGGTGTTACAATGCTCACTGGCCCCCAGCTCAACTACGCAACCACGGAGAAGGAGCTCTTAGCAGTCGTATTTGCTATCGACAAATTCCGGTCCTACCTAGTCGGGGCCAAGGTTATAGTCTATTCAGATCACGCTGCTCTGAAGTACCTTCTGACCAAAAAGGATGCAAAACCGAGACTCATCCGCTGGATTCTTCTACTCCAAGAATTTGACATTGAGATAAAAGATAAGAAAGGAGTAGAGAACTCAGTGGCCGACCATTTGTCCCGGATGCAAGTCCCGTCCGATCTCCCAATCGACGACTACTTACGGGATGACACCCTCCTTAAGGTCACCACTGGTGATCCGTGGTATGCCAACATAGTAAACTACATGGAAACGGGTTATGTCCCCCCCTGGAGAGAATAGGAAACGGCTAGCCTATGAGAGCCGACTTCACCTTTGGGACGACCCGTACCTCTTTAGGATTTGTAGCGACGGACTCCTCAGAAGGTGCGTACCCGCACATGAGGCTTATAAAATCCTAGAGAGATGCCACGCAGCCCCGTACGGAGGACACTTCGGTGCATTCCGGACCAATGCTAAAGTCTGGCAGTGTGGTTTTTACTGGCCCAGCATGTATGAGGATGCGAGAGCATTTGTCATGCGGTGCCCCCGCTGCCAGAAACACGGGAACATCAATTTAGAGACGCAATGCCACTCACTAGCAATCTTCAAGTAGAAATCTTCGATGTCTGGGGCGTAGACTTCATGGGTCCCTTCCCAAACTCTGAGGGTTGTCAATTCATCCTAGTAGCAGTGGACTACGTCTCTAAGTGGGTAGAAGCCTTGCCTTGCTTAGCTGCTGACTCTAAGAACACGAGACGAATGTTTCATGAGGTTATATTCCCCCGTTTTGGCGTTCCTAGAATAGTCATTAGTGATGGCGGCTCCCACTTCATAGATTCAGCCTTCCGTAAGTATCTCTCAAGTTTGGGGGTGCAGCATAACGTAGCCACACCCTATCACCCCCAAACTAGCGGTCAAGCAGAAACTTCCAATAAGCAAATCAAAAACATTCTGCAAAAGACCATAAATGAGATGGGCAAGCAATGGAAGGATAAACTTCCAGATGCACTCTGGGCTTACCGCACGGCCTATAAGACGCCCATAGGCATGACCCCATATCAACTAGTCTATGGCAAAACCTGTCATTTACCTGTAGAAATGGAGTTTAGAGCTCACTGGGCCATTAGGAAGTGGGGTATGGACCTTCCAGCTGCCGGCCTCAAACGGAAGATCCAGCTGGCCGAGCTAGATGAGATGAGGGAGAGAGCATACCACAGCTCCCGGCTATACAAAGAACGGACCAAAAGATGGCATGATAAGAGAATCAAGGTCAAAACGTTCAAGCCGGGAGACAAGGTTCTCGTCTTCAACTCCCGTGTCAAACTTTTCGGTCACGGGAAATTGAGGAGAAAGTGGGACAGCCCATTCACAGTAATCAATGCTGCATCTCATGGGGCCAGCACTTTGCAAAGCGAGGACGGAAACACCTTCATGGTTAATGGACAGCGGTTGAAGATTTTCCTAGAACCAGAACCTCCGACACTCGACGAATTAGACGTCGTCGATTTCATAGAACTCTGAACCCCGTCCATAGAACCCCAGCCCGAATCCATCATTTTCAATTTCTTCTGGGCCAAAACCTCCTGAACCTTGAAAACCTCCTTGACCCGAATCTCCCATTACCAAAACCTCGAACCACGGCACGGGCCACGCACCTGGGGGCCCAGGGACCTGTTCGGGCGAACAGGCCCAGTTCGGCCAAACCAGCTGGTTCGGGCGAACTGGTCTCCCAGGCCCCAGGAACAGATATGCTCGTCCAGATACATCTGCAGTTAGAGATATCCCGAGAGTCGCGAGGGAATCGCCGGGAAACTCCGTTTTTCCGATCTGAAATCCCCGATAAAAACAGAGACTCTCTGTCGACGTTTCCCATCTCATCTAAGCCAACTCCATCCCATAGAACACAGCCACCATGGCCTCCTTTTCCTCCAAGGGCGCATCATCGGCTCAGGGCTCGAGCAGTAGTAGCCGGAATGGCAACTCCTCCCGGCAGGAGCACGCCTTCCGCATCTCCGACGTCGACGCAGCGGGAGATGTGCACCGGGGGAGGATGCCGGGACGTAGCCCGGTGAGGCGCGGCAACTTCCCTTACCGCTCAGCACTCAACGAGCTCCTCGCCCCACTAAAAGGGATCAAGAATCCGCCTCGTTCGCCATCACCAAGGCCGAACGAAGGGCAGCTACGCCCCAGGTCAATATCCTCCTCGAGGGTGTCGGATTTGGCGTTGTTGCTGCCCAAGGAGAAGGCCGGAGAGGAGCCGGACTACACGCCGGAAAGCCCACCGCGTTTCGTCATCAAGGGAGAACGCATCCCGGGAGGAGGGTACGGAAAAGTCCTCGTCCCGCCACTCAACCGGAACGAGCTGGGGCTGGCAAACTCATCCCAGTCCTCTCCGCCACGGCACCACCCTAGAGTCTGGCACCACAGGCAGCCCCCATCCATCAAAGGGCTGCCCGGGGACATGGCGTTCTCCGATGAGGAGGACAATAAAGAAGAGGAAGAGAAGCCGCCCACCGTGGAGAGCCTGAAGGAGGAACTGGCACTGGCGAAGCAGAGGATCAACCACCTGGACGAGAAGGTGGCGGAGGGCGAGCTCACACGCTTGGAATGGGAGGACAAGATGGAACTCCTCCGCAAGGCCCTGTGCGCAAAGCTCAAGAGGCTCTTCAAGGCCACGGGACACTAAGATCTCTATGGACCGCCTCCAGAATAGTGTCTCGCGGTCGTTCCGTTTTTAGATAGAGCACCGTCAGTTTAGTTTGGTTTGCTAGTTGCTTGATTCGTTTAATTTTCTTTAGATCAATGTTTAGGGTGCTCTGAATTTATTTCCCCTCAAATATTTGTTTCCAATCATAGTTCGTTGAATAAATAAAGTTTGAATTGTTTGCAAGAAAGAAAATAAAAATTGTCGCTCTGGTCGGTGCATTTGAGCCAACCGGAGAATGCCCTGTCTAACAGAGAGTTGCACGAGTACAGGAACGACACAGGAACGCATGGCACGACGGACCGAGGCCCGGGGGCCAGTTCGGGCGAACTGGCCAGTTCGGGCGAACTGACCGGTTCGGCCGAACCAGCCCGGCTGCCCCCTCTCGCGCACCTGCACGTGGGTTTGCACCTTCTTCCCCCCTTTTTACTTTCCTGTGTTGTCTCGTTTTGAAAAAATTGAAAATGCATGCCTCGCATAAACGAAACAAACTCGGTCTCTCTTTATTATCATGATTGCTGCCTGTTGTTTATTTCAAACCCAGTATCTAGTACTTGTGAAAAAAATCCATCATGATAGGACCCCCCTGATCTAAGTTGTCGATGTTTGTGATATGACTCGATAAAATGATCCATTTGTTCACACCAACATTCGGGAGAATCTAATTTGTGAAAAGTTGAAAATCCTGCTCTATTCCTTCATCCTGTCCACAAATACCACATATGCGTGAGAGTTTACTCCTGAAACCTGTCATATTCTGTATGAAGTCTTGTTGAAAGTTGTGTTCTTGGAATGGATCACATTGTCTGTTGCAAGCAAATCTGTCATCAGAGTGTAGTGGAAGCCCTCATGCCTCAATGATACCCTGAAAAAAAAGGGGGAAAAGAGAGGAGAAATAAAGGACTCATGGAAGTCCAAGAAAAAAAAATCCCAAAAGGGGAAGAGAAAAGAAGAAAAAAGGGGGGTCAGAAAGGCTGAGGAACAACATAAACTCTCTATCATTAACTTGCAACATGACCAATGGTAGTGATGAGAAGCTCCAGGAGCCAATCTTTGGCTTGACCGAAATACTCGACATGACAAGACCACCACCTGAGAGACAAAGAGAAATACAAAATGAGTGAAAGGAAAGAGCTCCAGAGAGCTGAGTGTTAGGGATGAAGGGAGACGCGCCATTTAATTGCGAAAACCAGAAAACCCCGAATGCAGGATGAGCAAGAGGACCCTGTTGTAAGAGTTGTTCCATTTATCAACCGCCCAAGATCCGGGAAGTAGCCACTACAAATTCACAGGTATGAGAAAGGTTTGAAATATTCAATATGCAAGTATTCATGATTATAAAAGAACCCTTACTTTAGTCTTGCTCATGTTTTAATTTCTTTACTCGGGACGAGCAAAGATCTAAGTTTGGGGGAGCTTGTTGGCGGTCGTTACAGACCGATTTCTGACCTCCATAGCTATAGGGCTTATCACTGACTATTTCCACAAGTTTTGGTGAGTGTCCTCTGTGCAGGTACAAAATGGAGAACCACGTGCTATAAGGGTCAGAAATGACCGTTTCGGCCGAACGACTCCATTCGGCCGGTTAATCCCTTAGCCGAGCAAGCCACCGGGAGCCGTCCACGTCAACCAAACGACAACATACGACACGTGGACGACCGCCAACTCATCCCGAAGGACCGACAAGTCACCCTGGGCCAATTCGACACGAACGCCAAGCACCAGAACCCAGCCCAGGAGGTCCAGATGATAAGGCGGTGCAGCAGGGGCAGGCCCGAGCCTTTGGCCCAGTTCGGCCGAATTCTGGCCTTCGGCCGAACCGACCCCGGCTGGAAACCGCCTCCTGTTGGCGATCGTTACAGCCCAAATCCGACCACCAATACTCGGGAATAAATGAGGTTATATGCGACATTCCATGTACTTAGGTTTTATTTCTAATAAAGTTCCACGAGTTTTGGTGAGTGTCACTTGTGCAAGTACAATTACGCCAAATATGTGCTATTGGGGCCGGAAATGACCAAATCGGCCGAACGACTCCGTTCGGCCGGTTACCCCCCTTAGCCGAGCAGACCACCGGGAGTCGTCCACGTCAACAATGACCAAGAGAACACATCACACGACACGTGGGCGACCGCCAACTCATCCTGGGCCATGCCACATCATTCTGGGACAAATCCACACGAAGTCATGCATCAGGAGGAAGCCCAGGGGGGTCCAGGCAGCAAAGGCGGTGCTGGGGAGGCCGGCCACGGGCCAGGCCCAGTTCGGCCGAACTGGGCCCTGCGGCCGAACCGCCCCCAGCTGGAAACCGACTCCAGGTGAGCAATCCAGGCCATGGGAGCAAAGGCGGTGGAGATCCACGGTTCGGCCGAACTCTAGGATTCGCCCGAACCAGGATATTCGGCCGAATCAGCCGGAGATGCTCCCTGGTTTCCTTGGCCGGTGCTCTACCTCAACCGCCTCTCCCAACTATAAATAGAAGTGTTCTCCTCACTTGTAACACACACCACTTGGGAGCAAGTCTCCAATTCTCCACTTTCAAGATGTAGAGTTAGGCTAGTCCAGTTGGGAGTTAGAGTCGGGGTCGAGCTTCGCTCGGGATTCCGGAGTCGTCTTCTGGAGTTCTCGTAAAGCTCTTGTATCTTTTCCTTTTCTTTATGTTCGACTCTGAGTAATCAATATATTTCCTCTGCATTTACTTGAGCTATTTGTTCTGCATTTATTTCGCGAGTAATTGTGGAATGTCTAGCCTTGGTTATAAGCTATTGTAGTCTAGTTCTATAAGTTCTCTCTTGGTCCTTTGTCTTAGCTGGTTCCTCGTTTCTGCTCAATACTTGCGGTGAATTGTCACTGGGGTATTGACAGGATTGCTTGCTCTTTCTAGGAGAGTGAGTAGTTATTTCCTAGCGTAGGTGTGGTGCCTAGTCTAGATGGTAACCTTGGTTTATTCCCGTCGCAACGGAGGTGGTAGCCGTGAGGTGGTGACAGCCCTTTCGGTCTTCGTAGCCCATCACGTTAGTTCCGCTCTGTAGGATCCCCCAGTTGGGAAATAGTGGCACCCCTTCTCATCCCTTTCTGTGTGTTCACCGGTTCCCTTGTCCCGAAGCTAAGATAGTAGAGCTAGGAAGAGAACCATAGAAGTCATTCTTCTTACTAGCTGTAATCTCTGCTAGAGATATCTCAAGGCCAGTGGAAGTATATAGGAATCCTTTCCTGTCTCGTTGTTCTCCCACTAGCTAGACCGCTCTTCTATCTCTATCCTGAACTTCTTGTGTGTGTCAACTGAATATCACTCCTATCCTATCCTTTACCCCCGCCTTGTTAGTCGGTACTTTAATTAGTAGTTACGTCCTTGTCAATAGTCGATACTCTTTATCCAATGCTTCCCTGTGGAAATATAAATACGATACCAAGGAATACTCCCGGGTGAAATGCTACATCGGTATCCATACGCTTGCAGATTTATATCTGTATCGTAAGAATACCAATGAACACTACTTGCACCATTACTGGGATTGGCAATCCTAATAGTGGACCGTAAGAAGTGTCAACACCTCCCAGGGAGCAATCCAGACCGTAGGGGCTTGGGTCGGTGGATCCACCGGTTCGGCCGAACTGCCCAGTTCGCCCGAACCGGGGATTTCGCCCGAACGACCCGGCACCGCCTCCTGGTGCCTTGGCCGCTGCTCCACTGCTCCACCGTCCTTGGCCACTATAAATTGAGGCCCCTGGTCACCTACAAGACACACAACACAAGAGTAGAGTGCAGGTGAAGCACTGTTAGTTCTCCACTTGTATAAGTAGAGATAGGGAGAGAGGAGAGGTGAGCGTCCCGGAGAGGAGCCGAAGTGTCGGCCCCTCTTCCCGCTGTACCTCTACGGATGCGGCTTCACTTCGAGTAACATCCGGGTCGTGTCTGGTAACTCTTGTATCTCTCTCTGATTAATTGAGCATTCAGTTCTTACTTTTATATGCTTGCTGGTTCTTCATTCAATGCTTAATTGATTGGTATAACTGTATACTGGTTGCTTAGCTTGGGTGCTTATCTTTCTATAGGAGATAAGTATTAGTTGATTAGTGTAGACGTGGTGCCTATACTTGAGAATAACTTAGTTTATTCCCGTCGCAACGGAGGTGGTAGCCGTAAGGTGGTGACAGCCCTTCCGGTCTTTGTAGCCCATCACGTTAGTTCCGGTCCGTAGGATTCGCCAGTTGGGAAATAGTGGCACCCCTTCTCATCCCTTTCTGTGTGTCCACCGGTTCCCTTGTCCCGAAGCAAGTATCTATCTGTATCCTCTGATCTGCTCGATCAATCAGTAGAATACCTCTACCAGACTCGTACCCTCTCTACCCTCCTATCACATCTCTTCTCTCTTTGTTGTTGTCATCCACCTCATCCATACCATTCACTCCATTCCATCTACCTAGGACAACTTAGTTTAGAATCAGTCCACTTCTCATTCTCCATGGAAATCGATACCTTGGAATACTCCCGGGTGAAAGCTACATCGGTATCCGTCCGCTTGCGGATTTATCTGTAGGTCGTAAGGAGTGCCAACACTCAATCAATCGGTAGAATACCTTTATCAGACCCGTACCCTCTCTACCCTCTTACCTCTTCTCTTCTCTCCTTATTGTCGTCATCCATCTCATCCATTCCATTTCATCCACACCATCTACATGGGACAACTTAGTTTAGGATTAGTACACTTCTCGTTCTCCGTGGAAATCGATACCTTGGAATACTCCCGGGTGAAAGCTACATCGATATCCGTCCGCTTGCGGATTTATCTGTAGGCCGTAAGGAGTGCCAACACCGTACCCTTGTGGTAAGGGCATGACCTCTTGAGCATGTCGTCGAACACGCCACCACCTCGTGGGCCCTTGCGGGCAGGATCAACCGCGAGGGCCTCGTCAGAGTCCTTGTCTGACCCTTGACCATGCGGAACCTTCTTGCCCTGCTTCTGCTTCTTCATGGAGCTCTTGGGTTTTCTGCCCTCCGCGGGCGCTTCCTCCGCACGTTTCTCCTTCTTGCCGTCGAAGATGGCCCCAACTGCCTCTTCTCCAGAGGTGAAGCTGGTAGCAACGTCGAACAGCTCGTTCACGCTGGTGAGAGGGCTTCGTCCCGGCTCGCGCACCAGATCTCGGCAAGTCGTGCCTTCGAGGAAGGCATGGATGACCTCGGAGTCACCGACGCTCGGGAGCTCGGTGCACCGCTTGGAGAAGCGGCAGATGAAGTCTCTCAAGGACTCATCAGGTGTCTGGCGACACCCTCGCAAATCCCAAGAATTTCCAGGGCGCACGTACATGCCCTGGAAATTACCCACAGAGGTCTTCACCAGGTCATTCCAGTCGTGGATCTGGTTCACGGGCAATAGCTCGACCCATGTCCGTGCGAAGTCCACGAGATGAAGTGGCAGGTTGCGGATGATCATGGCGTCATCGGTTGCGCCGCCTACCATGTAGGCCAGGCGGTTGTCGTTGAGCCAAACTCTGTGGTCCGTCTCCCCCGAGTACTTGGTGATGGTTATGGGTTGTGAGAAGCGAGGGGGTATCGGAGCTGCGCGGATCTCTCGACTGAATACGCGAGTCCCTTGGGGTTCCAGCGTTGGGCTCCTATCCTCCCGGCTATCGTAGTGGCCTCAACGTCAAGGGTGGTAGCCATGGGTCACCGTTGTGTCCTGTTCCTTCTTGTTCAGGACGTTGTGGGCGTCGCCGTCGTTGGCGTTGCCACGTGTGTCCAGAGCGCTTTCTCTTTGCTCGTTGGTTGAACCGGCGCTGCTTTGGCCCCAGGTAGGGTTCGGACCGACTCCTCCTCGTCCTGCATGCTCCCACCAGCCGTCGTGCTAGTCGAATGGTGCATGTGGGACGCGGAGCTCTCGGCTTGCTGCACGCAGGTTGTGGCCCTCAGGCATCGAGGGTTTGGGCGCGGCGATGAGCTTTTTATGATCCTCCATCGTCTTCTCAAACTTCTTTGACTCTGCCACTGTTTCACTTTCTTTTTGTGCATCTAGCAACACTTGACCTAGTTCGTCAGGAAGTTGCTCTTCTTCAGCATTCTGTTAAGCCTCATCATTGGTTCATCTTCCAAGCCATCAGCTGCATATAACTGAGACCAATCTGGAATGTCATTTTCATCGTCCCCTTCTTCACCGTCTTCCATCACAACTCCAGGTTCACGTGGTTTATCCAAAAGGGTGTAGTTCGACATGAAAATGTTTTCATATATGTGGGAGATTAGAGTGCCTCTTCTCTTCCAGTACTTATTATTTTTGCAATGTTGCATGGACAACACATTAAACCCTTTGGCGACTTGTTGGCCTCTGCCGCATCGAGAAAATCTTGTACGTCAAGAACCCATGCCCTGGTGCTTTGACTGACGTTGTACATCCATTGTCGGTTCATCTATAATTGAATTAAAAACATTGGCAGTTGGAATTATATATAAAAAGTGCTCATTATCTCATTTTCTATTTGGTTGACGAGAAAGCTTGCATAATTATCTATACAAGTCTCACTTGGAATTAATTGAAAAAATGTCTCTATATATACACGATATCGGCTGCATTATCATTGATTTTTCTAGTAATTCCTACTATTTTCTATTAATTTTCTAAGTTGCTGGTTCTCCAATAGATTGTGCAGCCACACATCCAATCATTTCACCAGGGGCCACAAAAGACCGAAGGAACCTAGATTCAATTTCACCAATAACCCATTGAAAATCTTCCTTTTGTAGTTCTGTATTCCTCAGGACCCTCTTGCTAGCAAATGTGCTATGAAGCAGAATATTAAATAAGAAAGTTGCATTATTCTAAGCTTGAATTGTTGTCCTACTATTTTCTATTAATTTTCTAACAATTTTAAAGCAATACCTATAATTTTCTAAGATTTTTAGTTTTATACCAAACAAACAAATATCTAATCAATAATAAATAATCAAGGGTTTTATAGTAATATCTACTGTGTTTTAGGAATTTTTACTATTTTTCTACGAATAAACTAAACTTTGAGCTATTGAAAGCTTACAAAATAATTTATACACATGTCACTTGAAATTAATTGAAAAATCACTCTAATAATTTGCCATATGCAAGCAATCAAATAAGCCTTGTCCTTAATTATAGTCATGAAGTTTACATATCCGTAAGTGAGAGGCGGATGGTCTGCACCTAATGGGCGGACGGTCCTCCGGTCACTAACGGTCACTTCTGACACCGTCTGACACACGTTCTAGCCGTTGGAACTCTGAAGCGGACGGTACGCCAGTTGTACTGCGGGTGGTCCGCCAGCTGCGCGTTTTGAACGTAACGGCTAGCTTTTGGGTTGATGAGTATAAATACTTCACCCTTGGGCTTGGGGAAGCTCTCTTGGCACATTTGAAACCTTCCTTGACATACTTGAGCAATCCCCCACCTCTCTCTCACTCACTTGTCTTAGTGGTTGCATCTTTGTGAGATTGAGAGCATTCTAGTGCATCGCATCAAGAGTTTGAGCTTTGTGGCACTAGGAATCTTCAAGCAAGCGTCATTGGCTTGTTACTCTTGGAGGTTGCCACCTCCTAGACGGTTTGAAGCCCATGCTTCCTTGAGCACTTCAAGAAGATTGTGAAGTGGCCTTGTGTAACACCCCGCCCTCCAAAGCCGCCCCGCACAGCCCTTCTGAGGGGCGTGCATGCTGTTGGCGGTCGTTATAGCCCAAATCCGACCACCAATACTCGGGAATAAATGAGGTTTTATGCAACATTCCATATACTTAGATTTTATTTCTAATAAAGTTCCACGAGTTTTGGTGAGTGACACCTGTGCAGGTACATCTACGACAAATACACGCTATTGGGGCCGAAAATGACCGAATCGGCCGAACGACTCCGTTCGGCCAGTTAAACCCCCTTAGCCGTGCACGTCACAGGGAGTCGTCCAACGAATATCAAGCAAACACGACATGAGGACGGCAGCCATCTCTTCCCAGGCCACAACCACATCACCTCTGGGCCATAAACACACGAAGCCAATCACGAGGAGGCAGCCCAGAAGGCCCACAGGGAAAAGGCGGTGCAGGGGGACGGGCCTGGGCTCCCAGCCCAGTTCGGCCGAACTGGGGGGGTTCGCCCGAACCGCCCCCAGTGCACAACCGCCTTCCTGGGGTGGATCCTGGCCGCGGCCGAAGGCCCGGCACCGCCTCTCTGGTTGCCTTGGCCGCTACCCTGCCTCAACCGACCCTTGGAGCTATAAATAGAGGGTCGCACTTCACTTGTAACCACACACCAAGCCAAGGAGCTCATTTCCACTTTTATTCTAGTAGAGTTAGGATAGTTTACTTAGGAGTTAGAGTTGAGTCGAGCTTTGCCTCGGAGGTTCCGGAGTTGTCTTCAGAAGCTCTGGTAATAGCTCTTGTATCTTTTACTTTTCCTTTTGCAAGACATTGAGTATCAATATAGTTATCTTTATCACTTTGCCTTTGTCATTTATATCTTGCTTCTACTTTATTCTAGTTGCAAATATATCTTGTTTAGACTATAGTCAGTTATAGTTCTAGTACTTGTAGTCTTGTTTAAGTCTTTGTCTTAGCTGGTTCTTCGATCTTGCTTGATACTGGAGGTATATTGTCACCAAGAGTATTGACAAGGTTGCTTGCTCTTGCTAGCAGAGTAAGTAGTCGTTGCCTAGTGTAGGAGTGGTTCCTAGACTAGTCGGTGGCCTTAGTTTATTCCCGTCACAACGGAGGTGGTAGCCGGGAGGTGGTGACAGCCCTTTCGGTCTTCGTAGCCCATCACGTTAGTTCCGGTCCGTAGGATTCCCCAGTTGGGAAATAGTGGCACCCCTTCTCATCCCTTTCTGTGTGTTCACCGGTTCCCTTGTCCCGATGCTAAGACATTAGAGTTATCCCAGATCTCCAAGTGCTGGCTCTGTAGCCGTTGTATTTCTAAGCTAGAGTGACATAGGTAGATAAAGTATCCAGGAGTCCTCTATCTCTTCTCGTTGTCCTCCCAGCTATCTATCTCTTCTCTCCCTTACCAGAGTATCCCTTGAGCTGTGTGTCTGGTATATCCACTCCTATCCAATACCGTTATCCCCTGTCTTGTTTAGTTGTGTACCCTTCTCTGATAGTCTCGAATATCTGTTCACTAGTAATCTTGCCAAAGCTTCCCTGCGGAAATATAAATTACGATACCTCGGAATACTCCTAGGTGAAGTGCTACAGCGGTGATTCTGTGCGCTTGCAGAATATTTCTATATTTTACTAAGCCATAAGGAAAACCACTGAAACACTCCTTACCCCAGTACCAGGATTCTCAATTCTGATATTGGATCGTAAGAAGTGCCAACAAGCATTTCTGGCGCCGTTGCCGGGGAAGTCTTTGGCTAGATTATTTTTGAACTTTTATCTTGAGCTATCTTAGTTGAGTACCGCTACTCAAGCGGGTTTATCCTTGCTCTGTTCGTTGGTCTTTGTGGAACAGAGCAGTGCATGACTGGTTTCCAACTACCGTCAAACTTCCAAGAAAATCCGGAGTCATTTGTGAGGAAAGTACGACCCCGTGTTGTACCCCCTCAGAAGCACCTCCTTCCGACGAACCCAGTCCTTCCCGTCGTTGACCAGGCTGCATCGAGGATGGCAACTAAGACGATCCGTGAGTTCTCCGCTCCATCAAGCGAGAACGTACGTGTCGGACCAGCTCCGCCAGTCGGAGATAGTAGTTTCGAGCTGAAGCCAGCCGTCATCAACATGGTACAGGCTAGCCCATTCTGCGACAAGCCTCACGAAGATGCCAATGCTCATCTCCAGCATTTCCTTGAGATTTGCAACACCTTCACCATCCGTGGAGTAAGTATCGATGCCATTCGCCTTCGTTTATTTCCATTCTCATTATTAGGCATGGCGAAACAATGGTTTTATGCTAACCATGAAGCAATAGATACCTGGGATAAATGCACTAGCACTTTCTTGCTAAAATTCTTTCCGGTTGGGAAAACCAACGCTCTCCGCAACAAAATAGCTAGTTTCCAGCAGCTAAAAGATGAAACAGTCCCGGAGGCATGGGATCGCCTCTAGGACTATATTTTTTCTTGTCCTCACCATGGTATGCAGAGTTGGTTCATAATCCAAACTTTCTATCACGGGCTGAGAAATTCTGCCCGTGAGTACCTGGATGCTGCTGCTGGAGGCTCGTTCTTCTCTCTTGAGGAGAGTCGTGCGAAGGCCCTCATAGAGAAGATGGTCGAGAACCAAGGTTGGTCCGATGATCGGACCCAACCAAAGACCCGAGGAGTTCACCAAGTTGAAGCTCTGGACATGCTCGCTGCCAAGATGGACCTCCTGATGAAGAAACTGGAGGCCCCTGCTCAAGAAACGGTGAAAGCCATGAACGCTCGCATGACCTGCGAAGTCTGTGGCAACACTGGCCATTCGGGGAATGATTGCCCCGAAACGCGAGAAGATGCCCACTACGTCAATAACTCCAACAACAACGGGTACCGACCGAACAACTACGGCAACCAAGGCTGGAATCCGCGCCCAAACCTCCCTTTTGAGAGGCCTCAACAACGTAACAATTTCAATTCCAGCAATTTCAATAATCAGCCGTCTCTTAGAGATCTTGTGTTTGGCCATATGAAAATAACTGAAAACATCAATAAAATGCTTGCTGCTAATGATAAAACTCTGGAAAGCATAGACTCTAGGATGGAATCATTTTCATTCCGCCATGAAAAATCAGCTGAGCTTTAATAAAATGATAGAAACTCAAGTCGCTCAGTTAGCTGCTGTTGTTCCTATCACTGAATCGGGGAAGATTCCGGGGCAACCCAAACCTTCCATCGATACAGTGAAAGCCGTCACTACAAGGCATGGTAAGATGCCTCGTAGTGTCTTCCGAACTAAGCACGCAGGGAAGGTCGCACGTATCCAAGTGCTGACACCAAGATGGACCTACCTGCCGAGAGCTGTAAAAAGGGCGATCATCAAGACCTCTCCGGATAGGAAGGAAGATCCCGGAGTGCCCATCATTCAGTGCACGATCTAGAATCGTCGTATTGATGATGCACTCTGTGATCTGGGGGCAAGCGTCAACATCATGTCTAAGCTCAAGTGGAACGAGCCGACAAAACCAACAAGTGCGGAAGAAATGGATTTCCTCGTAAAGAAATACGAGGAAGAACAAGCCCTCTAGAATTCTCCAGAGACGCCGATCCCACCGCCACCAACACCGAAGAAGAAGAACAAGAAAATGTGGCGGAAGAAGGTTGCATCGTCCGAGTCGTCCACTCCGGGACCGGACGATGACAAGAGCAACTGAAGACAGGAGAAGTCCCGCTCACAGACTTAAAAGCTGAGCTCTCGCCGCGAGGAAAACCGGTATGTTTCCCATATTTCCCTTCAAATTTTTAAATTTCCAATTGCATTTGCATGTTTCCCTTTCCAAAATAAATGAACCACTTGAGTAATTAATTTTAGAGAGAGTAGAAAATCTTGCAAGCTTGGTTAAAAATAATTGGACACATGCTGAAATTTTACCTAAGGTGGATGTAATTGGTAACTTTTATCATTTTCATCCCTTCTAGAACATCTCCAATTATTTACCATCACCACCAACCAGCAACAAACATGTCTACCCCACTAAAAATGGCTGCACACTAACCAATTATCACAAACATGGCAGCATGGGGGTGACTCCACTAAAGTCCACTTTGGTCATGTCAATTTTGCATCTCACCTAACACAAACCACAAAATTTTCATGACCTAGTGCTGCACCCATTCAAGATTTTTGTGCTGGTGGGAGGCAGGTTGCGCATGAGGCACATGGGCCAGTTCGGCCGAATGCACTGGTTCGGCCGAACCAGGCATTTCGGCCGAACCAGCCTGCGTTGCCCCCTCTGCCTATAAATGCAACCCCTCGCTTCCTTGCTTCCTTGCACCATTCACACACTCTTACATTCTGAAAATTCTGCTAGGAAGCTCTCTCTCCCTCTCAAGTTCTTTGCTCTAGTGCTTGCTCAAGTTCTCCCCAAGTTCTTGCTCAAGTTTTGGTTCACTTGCATCACTAGAAAATCCCAAAAAATATTTTGCTTTTGTTGTGATCTTTGTGCTGAAATTCTGGACGATTTTGTGGTGGTCACCGACACCCACAAGAACGACTAACCTTTTGTGGTGGTTTTCATCCCCGCAAAAATGATTAACTATCTCGAACGACTGACTTGATTTCCTTGTGCTAACCATATATATATTCAGTCCTTTGGGTAGTTGTTGTTGCACTAACTTTTTGCAGGAATCATGTCAAAGTTCTTCACTTCGCTCCGCCGTTCCACCCGGCTAGGCCGACGATCGGACGATGCTGGGAGTTCCCCAGCTCCGTCTCGAGGCTCGAGCCAGATGGACACGGATGAGCACGGAGCAGCCGGCTCGGGATGGGGCCATGCCACGCCCCCGGCCAGGCAGCTCCTGAGCGAGAGTGACATCAACCTTAGAACAGAAAGGGAGCGGAACACCTTCAACGAGCTTTGGCTGAAGGAGTTCGAGCACACCCATGTGTTTGAGCAAGATTTGCTCAGGGACACGGGGATGGACGTAGAGTTTACAGAAATCTTCCAGGCCATTGGCTGGGAGAGTTTCTGGCACATCAACGAAGAAGGTTCGTACCTGCTCACCCTAGAATTCCTCTCGACTTTGGTTTCTGAAACTGGGGGGATTCATTTTCGACTCTTCAACCAAGAGTTCTTCTGCTCTTGGAGGGATTTTAGTTCGGGTCTCGGATTTTCAAGCCGTTGTTCATTAGACCCGAACAAAGCGCTTAAAAGATTTGACCGGGTGGCATTTTGGAAAAAGATTTCGGGGGATACCAACTGTCATGCGCCACGCACGAACAGCATACATAACCCCACTTTGCGTTTCATGCATCGTTGGGTGTCTATGACGGTATTCCCCCGGGCAGATTTGCGCCCTGTCAACACCATCGAGTTGCGGGTTCTATTTGCCATGGTCAAGCAGATTCCCTATTCACATGTGAAAGACATGGTTGGTCACTGGCTGTCTCATATTTCTCGTACGGGTGGCATGGCGATGACTTCTCTAGTCACTCGCCTCGCTAACCACCTGGGCGTCCTTCAAGGCGCCCGGCTCACGTACATCGAGACAGCGCGTTCCGTCGTGGATGCCGAGCACTTCGTGCAAGCCCACATGATACGGCGGACGCCTGACGCAACGCTGGCAATGATTTACCGTGGCTATACAACTGAAGTGCCTTTGCCTTGTGCAGCACTAAGGTTGTATACCATGCCGAAACTAACTCTTCAGTTGAGGACCGAGTCGGACGATTCTCCACCTTGGAGAGAGCCCGCTCGGCACAGCGTTGCAGGTGACGGACCCGTCACGAGGAGATGAGCCAGGCGTGATGCTGGGCTCACCACCTCACAGGAGCCGGAAGATGCACCACAAATGCCGCACCAACACACTTCCGCTTTTGAGGCCACCTACGACATGTACACCGGCGCTGGGACGTCCGAAGCAGGAGGCTCCGGGCAACACCAGGAGCCGAACTACTTGACCTCAGGACGCTGGGACTACGGCCAGGACACGGACTCTGAGTGGTCCGGGAGCCGGTATGTAGGGGGATACGACAGTGCCTCCCAGCCATACTACCCCGGATACTCACAGTCCGCACGCTTCGACTACGGCCGGGAGATGTCCTACATCTCCGACCGAGTCGAGCTCATCGACGACCGTAC
Source organism: Echinochloa phyllopogon (assembly GCA_033239725.1). Classification (NCBI taxonomy): domain Eukaryota; kingdom Viridiplantae; phylum Streptophyta; class Magnoliopsida; order Poales; family Poaceae; genus Echinochloa; species Echinochloa phyllopogon. The sequence continues at coordinate 6,879,437 of BTCW01000016.1, read as the reverse complement.
CCGAGAGATCCAGGACACACTAGCCCGCCATTCTCAGTACCATCAAGAGAATAGCGGGATGGTGGCGTCTATCCAGCACGACGTCCACGAACAAGCGGAACAGCTGAGCCAGTACCTCTCAAGGCTCAACCCCTACCAGTGAAGAGTCCAAGCTTGGGGGAGGACCCCCACAGGTATGTCCTGATTTACCCAGCACTTTGATCATTTAATTTCCCTTTTTATTTCCCTTCATGTTAACTTGCATTTAAAAAAATAAAAACACCAAAAATATTTCCCTTAAACAATATTTCCCTTAAATAAAATAACTCCCAACTATGCATGGAATGAATCATATGCCTCTCACCTTGGAAATGATGAATAGTTGCTCTGTCATTAATTCTGTAAGTATTTTGCTTCAACTAGTTGCTAGATTGTGCTTGAGTTATTTGGCATGAGTAAAAATGATCCTGAAAACCTTGTGGGAGCACATGCTTTATTCCAAGTTTAAGTTGTTGTGGGGATTGATATAGTGAGAATTTGGTTAAATTCTATTCTGCTTTTAGTACGGGGAAAATCTCGGAAATTTATGCTTTCAAAATGAAACAAGTTCCTCATTGGTCAAAATACCTACCAGAGCCATATGATAAGCTTAGTTGAAAATCTCTACTCATATGCTGCTTGTTATCTTAGTGAGCTTTATCAAATTGTTGTGACCTTTGAGTGAAGCTTTCATATTCTTAAAGATTGAGACCCACGTACACACACCACCTCTCACTTGCAATTCCTACACTGGGAGTTAGCAAACATTTTCCATCATCCATCCACAAAAATTCCAGCATATGCTGCTTGTTATGAGTTCCCTCTCCAAATATTCTTGATAGAGACATGGGCTGTGCAAAAAGAAAAGCATGCCAAAGAAGCATGGCAAAAATAAGAGAAAAAGAAAAGCATGTCAAAGAGCATGGCAAAAAGAAAGAGAAAAAGAAAAGCATGCCAAGTGGCATGGCAAAAATATGAGAATAAAAGATAGCCCATGTTCTCAAAAATAAATCAAGGAGAGGGAGTTTCATCCAAGGAGTTCCACCATATTCCATTCCACCATTCCACCATATTCCACTCCATTCATATCCACACACTTGCACATCTCGATCTTAGGATGTGATTTGTCTCCTCAGAGATCCGGTCTTTGACTTAGCAAAATATAAGATGCATGCATGCCTTCATCCTTCGTCCCTGAGCAACACAAAAAGCCATATTAGATGTTAGGATGAAAAGAAGGCACAAGCCTTTGGTGAGGATTCAAATACACTTGAGTGATTGAGTATGCCAATGAGGAACAATTTGTAGTTTTCAAAACTTATGAAAAACTCCGAGATGGGATCCTGAACAGAGTAGAGTGGAATAAAACTTAGTTTAAACTGTTCGTCCTCTCAACCGCCCAAGATAAGGAGATTGCTATAAGCCCCATAGGTAAAAATGTGATTTGAAACTTTGCCTATGATTCAAGTATTTTTGGAGACTAGTTGTTTATAAGTTACCTACAAAAGAAATGACATTGTAGCAACTCCTGATCCACCAAGCCTAAGTTTATATCTTTGCTCGAGGACGAGCAAAGAGCTAAGCTTGGGGGAGCTTGTTGGCGGTCGTTACAGCCCAAATCCGACCACCAATACTCGGGAATAAATGAGGTTTTATGCAACATTCCATGTACTTAGGTTTTATTTCTAATAAAGTTCCACGAGTTTTGGTGAGTGACACCTGTGCAGGTACATCTACGGCAAATACACGCTATTGGGGCCGAAAATGACCGAATCAGCCAAACGACTCTGTTCGGCCAGTTAAACCCCCTTAGCCGTGCACGTCACCGGGAGTCGTCCAACGAATATCAAGCGAACACGACATGAGGACGGCAGCCATCTCTTCCCGGGCCACAACCACATCTCCTCTGGGCCATAAACACACGAAGCCAATCACCAGGAGGCAGCCCAGAAGGCCCACAGAGCAAAGGCGGTGCAGTGGGACGGGCCTGGGCTCCCAGCCCAGTTCGGCCGAACTGGGGGGTTCGCCCGAACCGCCCCCAGTGCACAACCGCCTTCCTGGGGTGGATCCTGGCCGTGGGAGCCAGAGGCGGCAGATCCCACGGTTCGGCTGAACTGGCTAGTTCGGCCGAACCGGGAAATTCGGCCGAAGGCCCGGCACCGCCTCTCTGGTTGCCTTGGCCGCTACCGTGCCTCAACCGACCCTTGGAGCTATAAATAGAGGGTCGCACTTCACTTGTAACTACACACCAAGCCAAGGAGCTCATTTCCACTTTCATTCTAGTAGAGTTAGGATAGTTTAGTTGGGAGTTAGAGTTGAGTCGAGCTTTGCCTCGGAGGTTCCGGAGTCGTCTTCAGAAGCTCTGGTAATAGCTCTTGTATCTTTTACTTTTCCTTTTGCAAGACATTGAGTATCAATATAGTTATCTTTATCACTTTGTCTTTGTCATTTATATCTTGCTTCTACTTTATTCTAGTTGCAAATATATCTTGTTTAGACTATAGTCAATTATAGTTCTAGTACTTGTAGTCTTGTTTAAGTCTTTGTCTTAGCTGGTTCTTCGATCTTGCTTGATACTGGAGGTGAATTGTCACCAAGGCTATTGACAAGGTTGCTTGCTCTTGCTAGCAGAGTAAGTAGTCGTTGCCTAGTGTAGGAGTGGTTCCTAGACTAGTCGGTGGCCTTAGTTTATTCCCGTCGCAACGGAGGTGGTAGCCGGGAGGTGGTGACAGCCCTTTCGGTCTTCGTAGCCCATTACGTTAGTTCCGGTCCGTAGGATTCCCCAGTTGGGAAATAGTGGCACCCCTTCTCATCCCTTTCTGTGTGTTCACCGGTTCCCTTGTCCCGATGCTAAGACATTAGAGTTATCCCAGATCTCCTAGTGCTGGCTCTGTAGCTGTTGTATCTCTAAGCTAGAGTGACATAGGTAGATAAAGTATCCAGGAGTCCTCTATCTCTTCCCGTTGTCCTCCCAGCTATCTATCTCTTCTCTCCCTTACCAGAGTATCCCTTGAGCTGTGTGTCCGGTATATCCACTCCTATCCAATACCGTTATCCCCTGTCTTGTTTAGTTGTGTACCCTTCTCTGATAGTCTCGAATATCTGTTCACTAGTAATCTTGCCAAAGCTTCCCTGCGGAAATATAAATTACGATACCTCAGAATACTCCCAGATGAAGTGCTACAGTGGTGATTCTGTGCGCTTGCAGAATATTTCTATATTTTAAAAAGTCATAAGGAAAACCACTGAAACACTCCTTACCCCAGTACCAGGATTCTCAATTCTGATATTGGATCGTAAGAAGTGCCAACACATGCGTACACATAGCACCCTACTTACTTTCGTCCTCGCTTCGTGTAAAAGGATTTACATGAAGGTGCTATGGTTGGAATATAAGGGCTTATAAGTTGCCTCCACCCTTGCTAAACTAGCAATGTGGCACTAAACACGTGCATCCTGCACTCACGGGCCACTACTGGGCCATACAAACTGGACCGGGTGTGACATACAACCCCCCCTCAAAGAACCCAACGTCCTCGTCGGCGCAACTCATCCACACATGCAATTGTCCAGGAATGTTCCCCCTTAGCGCACGACCGTAGGTCCAGTGCCGGCGCCATAGTCCATGTCGTATGCCCTACCCGGGCCATACGCGCCATGCGCCCTATGCCCGCAAACTGACCCGTACACGCAACCGCGAGGGTCGGCTCTGATACCATTTGTAACACCCCGCCCTCCAAAGCCGCCCTGTACAGCCCTTCCGAGGGGCGTGCATGCATACACATAGCACCCTACTTACACTTTCGTCCTCGCTTCGTGTAAAAGGATTAACCCGAATGTGCTATGGCTAGAAGACTAGGGCTTATAAGTTGCCTCCACCCTTGCTAAACTAGCAATGTGGCACTAAACAAGTGCATCCTGCACTCATGGGCCAATATTGGCCATACAAACTGGACCGGGTGTGACACCATCGAAGATTGGTGTGAGAGGTCTTGTGCTCACCTTGCCGGAGTGGTGAAGAGCAAGACTAGTGAAAAGAGATTTAGAGCGGTTCATTGGTTCCAATTGGCTCATAGATCAAGCGGTGCCTTGATAGAGGAGCGGTTGAACATTGAATCCATCTCAACGTGTATTAGGGGTGACCGGCAAGTCATCGACACCACGGGTTGTCTCTTACTTGTGATTTGTTCATTTTTCTATACATTAAGCCTTTACTTTGAGCAATTTATATCCATAGAACTTGAATGGTTTCTTGTCATCCTAGGTTGCCAACCTCAACATAGGCTTAGACTATCTAGAGATTTAATTCTCTGTGTGTTTCTAATTAAATTCTCTAGTGTTGTGATTGAAGTTTTTAATCCGCCTATTCACCCCCCTCTAGTTGGTAATCCTAGATCCTACAAGTGGCATCAGAGCTAAGTACTCCTTAATCAAGGGATTTGACCATCTCAGAGTGGGATTAAAATGGCTAGAGAAAACAAAATGAAGCAAAGGAAGACAACTTACTTTGATGGGGAGAATTATGATTATTAGAAAACTAGAATGACAACCTACTTGAGGACAGCCGGTAGAAAAATTTGGAACATTGTTGAAAATGGGTTTATCATTTTAGATAAAGATCACAAGACAACACAAGATCTAGAGAATGAAGATCTCAATGAGGAAGCATTGTGCATCTTGTATGAGGGTTTATCCCTTGATCAATTCCATCGTGTCAAGGGTATCAGAATTGCCAAGGATGTTTCGAACAAGCTTACGGAAATCTATGAAGGAACATCCTCGGTCATGGAAGCCAAGCTCTATGTGTTCAAGGGTAAATTCAATGAGTTCACTATGAAGAAGGATGAAGACATCTCAACCATGTTCAATCAGTTGAATGACATTGTGAATGAGCTCAAATGTCTTGAATTTGATGTGCCCGATCAAGATTTTTCTCACAAGTTCCTTAGATGTCTCCTGGAGAAATATGAAACGATTGTGACATTGCTAGTGAGATAGAACTTGAAGAGCATGACACCTACGGAGGTTCTTGGTGAAGTGCTCACACATGACAGATTCAAGCAATCTCAAAACGAAGCTAATGGCGAATCAACAAGTGAAGAGAAGAAGAATATTGCTCTCAAGGCCAAAGCCACTCAAGAAGAAGAGAAACATGAAGAAATTGATGAAGACTTGGATGAGGAGATGGCTCTCATTGTTAGAGGGCTTAAAAATGTTCTTGAGAAGAAGAGATTTGGGAAGAAGAATCAATTCTCGAAAAACAATCCATTTGAAGGAAAAGAATGCTTCACTTGTGGAGAAATTGGATATATATCAATCAATTATCCAAACAAGAAAGAAGTAAAAAATAACAAGAACAAAGACAACAAAAGTGAGTACAAGAAAAACAAGAAGTACTACAAGAAGGAGAAGAATGGACATGCATATTTTGTTGAATGGGATTCCGATGCAAGTGATGATGAGGATGACAACAAGCCATCAAAGAGTCTTGCCGGGATTGCCATCAAGGAAGCTCCTTCACTTTTCTCTAAACCATATTGTCTCATGGCAAGGGGTGAATCAAAGGTGAATTACAAAGCCGGAGGAAGACATTGGGTAATTGATAGTGGTTGCACAAACCACATGACCGGTGAAAAGAAGATATTCTCATGTCTTGATGAAGATATTTCCGACTTTGATAATATCACCTTTGGAGATGATCGCAAGGGAGATGTTAAAGGCATTGGTGATGTACCTATCTCTCATGATTATAAGCTATCTAATGTCTTGATAGTTGATTAATTGAATTTCAATCTATTATCTATTGTTCAACTCTGTGATAATGGATATAGATGCTCGTTTACTAGCAATGAATTTGTAGTAACCTCTCTTGATTAAAAGGAAACAATCTTCAAGGGATTTTGGCATGATAGCCTATATCTTGTGGATTTCTCATCTAAAGAGGCAAATCTTTCTACTTGGTTATTCTCTAAAGCCTCTATCGGTTGGCTATGGCATAAAAGGCTAGGTCATGTTGGAATGAGACAACTCAATCGATTAATCAAGCATGATCTAGTTCTTGGCTTAAAAGATGTAAAATTTGAGAACAATAAATTATGTAGTGCTTGTGAATCCGAAAAACAAGTAGCCCACTTCCATCCAACCAAAAGTGTCATGTCTACCACAAGACCGTTTGAATTATTGCATATGGACTTATTTGGGCCCACAACATATAGAAGCATTGGTGGCAATAGTTATTGTCTTGTGATTGTGGATGATTTCTCAAGATTCATATGGGTATTCTTTCTTCATGACAAAGCCGATGCATGTGATATAGGGGTGAAAATGAGTTTGAGCAAACTTTGAAGAAAGTTAGAAGTGACAATGGTAGTGAATTCAAGAACACTCGTGCGGAAGAGTTTTGCAATGAGAAGGGAATCAAGCATGAATTCTCAACCACATATACGCCGGAGCAAAATTGATTGTTGGAGAGAAAGAATAGGACATTGATCGAAATGGCAAGATCAATGCTAGCCGAATACAATGTGTCGGATTCTTTTTGGGCGGAGGCTATTAGCACCGCTTGCCATTCATCAAATTTTCTATATTGTCATGGGTTCTTCAACAAGACCCCATATGAGTTACCTGCTGAAAGAAAGCCAAATATCTCTTATTTTTGGGTTTTTGGTTGCAAATGCTATAACTTGAGAAAAGGCTCTAGATTATCCAAGTTCCAAAGCAAGTGTGATCAAAGATTCTTTCTTGGGTATTCATCTTGTAGCAAGGCCTATAGAGTTTACAATAAATCCAAGGGGTTTGTTGAGGAAGCTTATGATGTTCAATTTGATGAAACAAATGGGTCTCAAGATGAAAAAGATAACTTGGATGATGTAAGAGGTGATGGTCTAAGGGAAGCCATGAAGAATATGGATATTGGTGATATTGGTGATATTGGTGATATTGATGAATAGCAAATTATCTCAACCCAAGTAAATGCATCATCACCTCAAGATCAAGAAAATGTCGATTCAAATATAAATGGTTCTTCTCAAGACAATGAGCAATTAGTCTCTACTACATCACCATCCACATCTTCTCAAGACCAAGTTATTCAACCAAGAATTCATGGTCAAGTTGCTAAATTGTGGGTGACATTAGTAAGGGCGTCCAAACTCAATCTCGTGTTGCTTCATTTTGTCAACATTACTCGTTTGTATCTTCTCTTGAGCCTAAACGTGTAGATGAAGCACTTGATGATCCAGTTTGGGTGATGGCCATGCAAGAAGAATTGAATAACTTCACCCAAAAAAATGTTTGGGATTTGGTTGAGAGGCCCAAGAATTATGATGTCATTGGTACTAAATGGGTTTTTCGCAACAAAAAGAATGAAGATGGTATTGTGGGAAGAAACAAGGCAAGGTTGGTTGCTCAAGGCTACACTCAAGTCAAAGGTTTGGATTTCGATGAAACCTTTGGTCCCGTAGCTAGACTTGAAGCAATTAGAATTCTACTTGCTTATGCTTGTTCTCACAATATAAAACTCTATCAAATAGATGTCAAAAGTGCCTTTTTAAATGGTGAAATTAGTGAACTTGTGTATGTTGAGCAACCTCCCGGTTTTGAAGATCCTAAGTTCCCAAATCATGTTTATGAGCTCTCTAAAGCTCTTTATGGATTGAAGCAAGCACCTCGTGCTTGGTATGAGAGGCTTAGGAATTTTCTTATATCAAAGGGATTCAAAATTGGAAAGGTTGACACTACTTTATTCACTAAGAAAATTGAAAATGATATTTTTATTTGCCAAATCTATGTTGATGATATCATTTTTGGATCCCCTAATGAATCTTATTATGAAGAATTTGGTGAAATGATGTCAAAGGAATTTGAAATGTCTATGATTATTGAATTGAGTTATTTCCTTGGTCTTCAAATCAAACAATTGAAGGAAGGCACATTTGTTTGCCAATCTAAATATGTGAAAGACATCTTGAAGAAGTTTGGTATGGAGGATGCAAAACCCATCAAGATGCCTATGGCTACAAATGGACATCTTGATCTTGATGAGGGAGGTAAATCGGTTGACACTAAGCTTTATAGGTCTATGATTGGTAGTTTTCTTTACCTTACCGCATCTAGGCCCAATATAATGTTTAGTGTATGCATGTGTGCTAGATTTTAAGCCACACCTAAAGAATGTCATTTGACGGCCGTAAAGAGAATCTTAAGATACTTGAAATTCACTCCAAATATTGGTCTTTGGTATCCAAAGGGTGCTCAATTTGAACTAGTCGGATACTCGGATTCGGATTATGCCGGTTGTAAGGTTGATAGGAAGAGTACTTCCGGTGGTTGTCAACTTATTGGTTGTTCACATGTATCATGGTCCTCAAAGAAGCAAAACTCGGTGGCTCTTTCCACCGTCGAAGCGGAATATATCTCAGCAGGAAGTTGTTGTGCTCAATTATTATGGATGAAGCAAACAATTCTTGATTATGGTGTGAAAGTCAATGGAATTCCTCTCTTATGTGACAATGAAAGTGTTATAAAAATTACCAACAATCCGGTTCAACATTCTAGAACCAAGCACATTGATATTCGTCACCACTTTCTTAGGGATCATGTGAGCAAAGGTGATATCAAGATTGATGGAGTAAGCATAAATGATCAATTGGCAGATATCTTTACAAAACCTTTGGATGAATCAAGGTTTTGCAAATTGAGGAATGAGCTAAATTTAATTGACATCTCAAATGTGGTTTGATGTTTAGGACATATATCTTGTGCATCTTGCATCTTTACTTGTCATCTAACCCATAGTGATCTTTATCTCTCCTTAATTTCTGTTGCATCATAAATCTTTACATGTTCATCCATGGTTCATGGTTCAACTCTCTGAAAAATATTGGTCACAAGCATCTCACAACAACAAAAGACTCATGAAAAATACCTATGGGCAGAAATCTTGGAAGAAATCTCAAAATCAAAATCAAAGAAAAGCATCTCGGGTCTATTTTCTGTGAATGGCAGACAGTCCGCCTGGGCAAAGGCAAACTGTCCGGGGTCCCCAGACCGTCCGGCTAAAGTAGAGCTGACAGTCTGCGGTTAGCTGACAGCGGCAGAGTAAAACAATAGACAAGGGCGGACCGTCCACACCCACCATGGCAGACAGTCCGCGCGCGCATCGGGCGCGGTGGAGCCGCTCGACCGCGGTCTTATCTAGCAAAGGAAGGACCCTCACCCCCAAACATCCCCAAACTGAGCCCCCTCCTCCTTCTCCCATCAACATCAAGAAAGGAGCTCTCATCTAGGGGGAGGATTTGGTGTATCGCCGGACCTTTTGAAGCACTTCCCCGGACACTCCGCGACCTCCTCCACCATGTCCTCTCGGTATTCAATTGATTCCACGACTTGTTTTCTTGGATTTCACTCATAGGACATGTCTAGGGATTCATATGGTGATTTACATCTCGTCCTTGGATTCATGCAAACAACTATGGGATAGTGTTGGTAGAGTCAAGAGGGATATATGATAGTGATTTGGCAAAGTTTTGTTGGCTAAAAACAGAGATCGATCAAAGATTGTTGGGTGGTTACTGTGCTTTTCGTCGGCTGAATAGTACCCGACGGACGGTCCGCCGGTGTCCTGTCAGGCACGACAACTACAACGCCTTTAATGGATTGGCATTCTTTCTTCTATATATGGACCATGCGTATGTTTGTGAATTTCCTTTGGCAGTAGTTCAAGGGGAGGAAGAGGCAAAAAGAGAACTACAAAGAGGGCAAGGTATCAACCCTCCGATAGTGATGATGATGACTATGAGATAAGTGAAGAAGAATAATCACAAGTTGGGACTAAAATGGAAGAGGAAGAAAGTGAAGATGAATTGGTTGATGTGACTGCACATAGGGGCGGCAGGGCATGGAATCCTAACACCTACAGAAGGGATCGTGCTGGAAATCAGTTTGAACTTGATCGTGACACTAACGACTTATTCTTCCACACTCAAGTCCAACAAGATGCATTCTATGGTCACATGCTAAAAAAGGAGGTGTTCAAACACCAATGGATTGATTCCTACTACATGGCAGAGAAACGTGTGATGAGTGATCTAGTGCACAAATTTGAGGCTATGGGATTGAGTGATTTCCTTGAACACAAGTGTGATTGGAATGAGATAGTCATCAGGCAATTCTATGCCACAGTTGAGATTGATATGGTGGCTAAAATGCTAGAATGGATGACCAGAAAGAGAAGATATGAAGCCACTTTTGCTGAATTTGATGAGGCAAATGAGTTGGACTATGGGTTCATTACTAGTGATCCTAGCTATGATATTGTGGATGAGAACCCACTTCTGGTTGATGAGATTGCTCAATTCTATGAGCCACACAGGATAGACATTGAAAGTGTAACAACCCGAAAATTCCCTATAGGATTTGTTGAGTGCAAAAATGTGATTTTAAAAATTTTTGGTGAATTTTGTGCAAGACAACAAACATATAAGAGTGACTTCTATTTGCTCCCTAAATTCCTAGGCAATTTAAATTCAAATTTAAAATCAAATTGAAGTGCTAAGGATGAAATAGTGTGGTTTGGAGTTATTTGGTTTTATTTGGATTTTTGGTTGGTTTGAATTCAAATTCTAGATTTGAATTCAAACTCTAATTGGCCAAACTAATTGTCAAATCTGTCTAACTGTTCTTGGGCCAATTTTCGAAGCCAAGTCTAGTTTTCCTCCTCAAACTCTTCTTCCCGAGCCAGCGAACCGAGCAGCCCAGCCGGCCATTCGGCCCAGCAGCGGCCCATCCTTTTCCCCGCCGCGTCCCCGCCGCGTCGTCTTTCTCTCTCGCTGACGCGCGGACCCCACCTGTCAGCCTTTTCTCCCTCCGCGCGTCATCTTCCTCCCCGCGCCGCTTCTCTCTCCCGCGGCCACGCGCCCGTGACCCCAACCACCCGAGCTCCGCGCGGCCCGTCCGATACGCGTCGCGTGTCCGCGGCCGCCTGGCCATCCTAATCTCGCCGTCAAGCCCCCTGAAACCCTAGCCTAGCGCCTATAAAAGCCGCCGCCGGCCGCATCTTCCTGTTCAAGCCGTCGCCGCCCCATTGGGGTATCCAGTCTCCAATTCGAGAGGGGGAGAGGGAAGGGGAGGACCAGAGGAGGAGTGGTGGAGGAGAGGAGGAAGAGGAGAGAAGCCGAAGCTTCTTCCCCGCGTCGCCGCCGCCAGAGCCGACGCCACCGCCCACGGAGTCGCCGGCGAGGAGCCAGACCGCGTCGAGCCTTCCCCGAGCTGCAGCGTACCTCGACGTGCCCCTAGGTGAGCCAACCGCGGAGCCCCCTTTCTCCCCTGTCTCCGGCCAAGTTCCGCCGCCGTCGCGTTGCCAGCCCCCTGGGACCCGACCTTCGAGTCGTGGCCGACCTCTTCTGCAGGTTCCCGACGCGCCGCTCTCCGCACCGCAACCCGCCGACACCCTTGGCCTCTGTATCCTAGCCGCCATGCTGTCGCCGCGCACCGAGCGAGCTCGGACCGCGCGAGTGCCATGGCCGCGGTGCGGTCAAGCCCGTAGCTTGAAATGCACGCGCGCGAGCCGAACTCACCCATACACCGCACGCACAGCTGAGCACATCTCGTTGAGAGGTTTTGGAGCACCAAGCCGAGCCGTTTCTACCCGCGCGTCGCCGCCGTCGTGGCACCATGGCCGCGTCGCCGCCGTTCACGTCGGTAAGCCCGATCCAAAGCCAATCCGAGCCCAAACACCCGCCTTTTTCACCCCGTCCGTGACCGCCGAACCCTAGCCATGCTGTTCCGGCCGTCCTAGGCCCGAGCCGAGCCGCCTCCGGCCAGTTCCGCCGCCGACCGTCGCCGCCGGCGTGCTCCAATGTGCGCCGCGCGCGCGTCGCGTCGCGCCGTGGCCACGCCACACGAACGGCCACACCAAGTCGCCACACGAAGCACCGCAGACGATCCTGATTCGGCCACAGATCGATCCCGTGCACCCGGCTCACGTGAACCGCACTCTCGGTTCACGGTGGACTTGGTCCACCGGAGCAGCACCAGCAGCGCCCCCTTCGTGGGCCTAATGTTCGCATTTAAGTCTGTTTAACCACCCTAAACTCTTCCGGCCCAGTCACTTTCGGCCCAGTTCCAGCCCAGCCATCGTTTATTCTTTTTCCTTTTTCTTTTAACCGCGCTGACGTATGGGGCCCAGCTGTCATACTCTGCGAGTCACTGACACATGGAGCCCACTGACCGGAGCTGACACGTTGACCGCTGACCGTTGACCAGTCAACGCTGACGTCAGCGGTGCCCACTGCTGACGTCATCCTAGGCGGACCCCACTGCTGACGTCAGCATGGCGTCATGCTGACGTCAGCGGGCTAATTTCTGTCTATTTTCTTTTTCGGAAATTATTTAATATTTTCAGAAAATGATTTAAACTTCAAAAATTAATAATAAATCAACCGTAGCTCAGAAAAATATGAAACTAGTTTCTATATTTTTCTAAAAACATGATCTACGCGTTAGTGTAGAGTTTGGTGTTATTTGGGTCTTCTCTCTCCGCTGTTTTAGTGTTTCTTTGCTAGTAGTCGCGCCTTATTTTATTTTTCCACGACCCTAGGGGCTCCGGAGAGTCAGGAGGAGCCGGACCACTTCGACAACTACTTTGACGAAGATGAAGACCTTTGCCCAGGTTCACGCCCGACCATCTCTGAAATACCTATTAGACATGCAAACTAGTATGCTAGCGCTTTACTTTACTCGCATGATAAACCTGCACTGCCTTTGTTATTATCCTGTCACCTTGCTACCTACTACTCACTATATGAAATGTGCTATGCTATGCATGTGTTGGGATGGTTGTGATTTGATCCTCTTGGCGTGAGTTGTGGGTGGATTGGGAGGAGTAGTGCAGCTAGGCGGTGTAAGCGAGTAATAACAACTCGATCGTTGATCGAGGTGCTGAGGGGCTGCACTCGGGCAGTCCCTATGGGGTACCTGTTGCAGGTACATGGTTTCTTGAGGGTTGGTACTCGGAGAGTACCTGAGGAGTTTGGGCGGCAATACATGTTATAGGTGCCGATTGCGGACCGTTGCGGCGGATCGCTTGTGATGCATATACTCGCTTTACCGATAATTAAGGACCGAGTCGTGCCCCCACTTTGGACTTGGGAAATACCGTGCTCACCATCTACCCAGTATGGGGAAGGTTCCAGCAAGCCTACTCTAGTGCGGCGCCGAGACTGTAGGAGAATCGAGCTTGATATGTGTAGGGTGGATTCGTTGCGGCGTAATCTCCCTGATTTACCACGGCCCCCGACTGGCCCCGGTGGGAAGGTTTCACGACCCTGGGGCAGATGTTAGATCGGATGTTTCCCGAGCCCAGGGAGACAGGATTGGCGCCGTTACTGTTTAGGGTCTTTGTTGTGGGCTGTGTCTCAGGTTGGTTGCGGACCAGCCTTGCAGCCCGGATGGATTCCTGGAGTGCCACCTCTGCAGAGTGTAAACTATACGTATAGCCGTGTCCACGGTTACGGACGACCCATTTCTGAGAAGCCCCGGCTAGCATGGGAATCTGCTTTCTTACCTCATCCTTGATTCGGGTTATGAGAGATTGGTCCAGCTGAGGCTGTTGAGACAAGGTGGGGAGGGAGCTCACCGAGTCGACTAGAGAGATAAAGGTGTTGGTGAATAATGCTTGCGGGAACCTGCCGTGGCAGGACGTGCCCGATGGGAAAACGTGAGGCTGATGGTTGGTTTCTGAGGAGTGGATGTGCGTGTGAGAGAAGGAGTTGGTGGTGAGATGATTTGGGTTATTGCTGCTGCTTGCATAAGAAAACCCTGGCTCAAACCTTGATTATTTCTATACCTTAGAATAGGCCAATTTAAAGCTTGCATCATATTATGGTTGGTGACGTGGACCTGTCCCATTTCCTTGGGGACAGACTTTGGGTTCACAGGTAAAGACCCCGACCACGAGTTCAACCAGGACGGGTGGTACGACTGAAGGGTGTGCGCTACGCTCTAGGATGCCTGTGGAGGAGTGGACCCTGTTGTTCTAGCTACCGCTGCGCAGATGTTTCTTATTGTCGATTTAGCCCAGAGGGCTTGTACCAGACGCTATGTTTTTATATATGTCATGTAATGGACCTGTTATCGTTGTATGGATGTGATATTCGACTGAGATGAGTTCTGTACGAGATAGCTGCTATTCCTGGGACTATCTCAAGGGTACAGGGAGTCGGGTTCTCGTCGGTGAGAATCCGGTTCGTCACAGAAAGGGTATATAAAAGGGTAACATGTCTTAGGCATCATCCTGCTGTTATCCTTAAGATTGCCAAGACTACGGTTCTCCCTAAGAGTGGCTACAAAGAAGCATTTGTGGGATGGCATAAGAACTTTGTGAAGCATGTCATGGCATGTAACAAGGTTGATGTGGTGAACTTAATAATGTGCCAAATTTTGGACAAGAAAACCAACTTCGAGATCAATCTTTACTTTGCTCCCTATATCATGTCACTTATTCTAGCCAAGACCAAATTCAAAGGTCCTTGTGATGTGCAGCATTCCCTCTATAGGCCATACAAGAATGACAAGAGGTTTCTTGAGAGGGAGTTGACTGAGTTTTTGCCTGCCGATTTAGATGAAGCATGGGGTGATCTAGAAGAAGAAGAAGAAGAAGAAGAAGAAGAAGAAGTAGCTGAAGGTACCGGTGCACATCCCGATGATGATGCACACACTATTCCACTGCCACCTCCACCTCCTGCACAACAGCCACAGTTTCCACCTCAGTGGGCACCCCCGCCTGGTTACTTTGATCCATATTTTGCATCCATGCAGCAGACTATGACCTCTCAGTTTCGAAGCACACTTTGAGGCATATGGGCAATAGATCAACAACTCCTTCCAGACTATGCAGAATGGTTTTCTGCAGCAGTTTGATGCTCTCAATGCTCGCTTTGATAGACTGTCTACCTCTGAGCATCACCAGGAGATCATGGATAGGCAGCAACATCTTGAGATGAACTTCAATGCCTTCAGCGGTCACTTCTATTCCATCTACCCTCGGCCTCCTCATCCACCGCCTCAGTAGGACTAGGTTCCCTTTTGGGTCATTAATGACAAAGGGGGGGGGGAATCTGAAAAAGTGATCCATACAGACAGGGGGAGCTTGATGATCATGGATAGTGGATGAACATTTGCATCTGCATTTGCATATTTACTTAATGGCACTGCATAAACATTGGCTTGTAATAATCATTAAACTTCCTTATGTGTGGCTTGCTTGTTGAACTAGAACTTGTGGTTTGTTTGTGGTGAACTATGTGGTTATCTAAAATGCTTATTTATGGCTTGTTCTAGTTCTTGTGAAAATTTGAGGCTAACCCGTTCTTATTTAAGACTTGTAGGATATATAAACCTACGGAGGTAAACTGATAACGTTAGATTATGTTTGGCTCGACACTGGCGCAATGGGATCCCCCGTAATCAGATACGGAGGACGTAAAAATCTCCCGTAAACAGATACCACTGCCTATCGAGCATATAAGATTTCGCTACTGGTTCTCAACGTCGTATGCGCTCGACTTCGGAAGGTCACTCTATCGCACTCTGCAAATGACTACCTTCCGTACATGTCACCTTGTATCTTTCTTCCTCTTTTATTTTCCGCATCATGATTCCATTACCGGCTAAACGAAACAAAACACGTAGTTGCTTACATTGTTTACATTTACAGAGCTCTTTCATTCCCTTTACGTTACCGATAAATTTCCCCAACCAAACAGCACCTAAGTTACTTTTCATAACAGAATTTACCGTTATACTAAGAGCAAGACCGTCACTTGTCCCCGCTAGGAGTCAATATGGCTGCAAGCCCAGTTGTAATCCTTTTTATCTTCTTTGTTTCTTAAACTCTATTTTTGTAACCTGTAAGTTCACAAAATAGAGTTTAAACTACCAAGGTCTGCACACTACAATTCCAGAAATCATGCATGACGCTGTAAAAATATCATGACAAAACCCTAGATTGCTGGTTGATTTGATTCAAGCTAACGTACAATACATTTGCAACTTTTGAAGTACAATTCAAGAGTAAAATGCACATGCATTAAATGAACTCGGTTGGTTCAACCCACAAATTGCACACTGAAATTCCATAACTTGCTGATCGGTTCAAATCAAGTTACTTGAGTCAAGGGGTGGACGCCAAGCCATCTTGGCTCGTTTTGGCTCGGCTCATTATGTATGTTAGTTAAACGAGCCAGCTCGACTAGGCTCGTTAAGGAAATGAGCAAAAAATCTGGCTCGGCTAGGCTCGTTAATAGCTCAATCTAGCTCGTTAGGCTTGCGAGCTAAAGGTAAATTTTAAAATTGCCACAATAATATATGTAATAATATGGTCTTAATACTTCCAAAATCTACTCTACCATACTATAATAACATAATATAACCATATCATCGTCTAGAACCATACATATAGTATTCGTAAGTTATAACTAACTAATAATTTACTTATTAGTCTACTAGGCCTTCTAACTCGTTTGCCTCGCTAGGTGGCTCGAGCTAGCTCGTCAACGAAATGAGCAAAAACAGCTGCTCATCTCGTTAAAAAATACATCAAGCCGAGTCAAGGTAGCTCGCAAGTTTCAAATTATTGGTCCAGCCCTACTTGGCTAGAATGCCCACAAGTCTGCTGACATGGAGCAGGCATGGGACTCCCTTACCACCTCATACTCCCTTCTTGCTGGTTTTGGTGCTGACCTATGCCGCTCCTGTCTGCCGTTCGGCTCTTCCGCCTCATCGCGACTCGGCATGGTCGCGCTCGCTTAGACCTCA
The DNA here is from genome assembly GCA_033239725.1 of Echinochloa phyllopogon. NCBI lineage: Eukaryota > Viridiplantae > Streptophyta > Magnoliopsida > Poales > Poaceae > Echinochloa > Echinochloa phyllopogon. Next base: position 6,862,604 of record BTCW01000016.1, on the reverse strand, counting down.
TGGCACCGAAGCTTGCCTCGTCCACCATGCCACTAAATTTGGCCTCACTCTGCTCGCATCCCCTCCCGATGCCACCAATGGCCACCTCCTCAACTTGAGGACTCATTTGCACCCCCATTGTGACAGCACAACACTTAATAGCATTGATAGAATACTCATATCAACAAGTTACAACTTTTTTTCCGAAAGCTCATCTCAAAATAACTCTGGAGTTAAGCGTGCTTGGCCCAAAGAAATTTAGGCATGGGTGACCGATCGGGAAATTCTTTCTGGGTGTGCACGAGTTATGATAAAATGCATAGAAAAGACTTGTGTTGGTTTGTGAGGGCTGCCTTGAGGTCCTAGAGAGTTGTAGGCATTGAGGAGGTAGGATGTTACTCTGGTATCAGAGCTGACTCTCGCTGTTTCATGGACGAATGGGGTCGCAGTTGCGCAGGTATTATGCGCATGGTTGGTGTGGGCCTAGAGTGATCACACAACATATGGCACATGCGCAGGCACTGGGCTCGTGGACGTGGGTGGAGGGGATGTTCCTAGACTGGGGTTGATCGATGAGGATGTTTGTCTTCTAAGGGGGTAAGTATTTGACAGCCCAGGGCTTAACAGGATTGATAGAATACTCATATCAACTAGTTGCAATTTTGAAGCGTCCCCTCAGTTGGGGTGACTAAATGTGATACTAATATCAGTCCCAGATAGCTAATACACATTTATTACAAAAGATGGTTCATAGCCGTACAAACCTGCGCGGTAGTGTTGGCACTCTTTACGACCTACAGATAAATCCGCAAGCGGACGGATACCGATGTAGCTTTCACCCAGGAGTATTCCAGGGTATCAATTTCCACGAGGAACGAGAAGTGAACTAATTCTAAACTAAGTTGTCCTAGGTAGATGGAGTGGAATGAACGGAATGGATGGATTGGATGACAACAACAAAGAGATAGGAAGGGCACTAGGAGGGTAGAGAGGGTATGAGTCTGAAAGCGGTACTCTACTGATTGATCGAGCAGATCAAAGGATACAGATAGATACTTGCTTCGGGACAATGGCACCAGTGACACACAGACAGGGATGAGAAGGGGTGACACCAGCTCCACACTGGGGGATCCTACAGGCCGAGACTAACGAGATGGATTACAAAGGCCATATAGGGCTGTCACCACCTAACGGCTACCACACGTTCGTTGAATCGGGGGCAAACTAAGTTAACCTCAAGTCTAGGCACCGCGCCTACACTAGTCGACTAATACTTATCTCCTATAGAAAGATAAGCACCAAAGCTAAGCAACCAGTATACAGTTATACTAATCAACTAAGCATTGAACGAAGAACCAGCAAGCATATAAAAGTAAGAACTGAATGCTCAATTAATCAGAAAGAGATACAATACTTACCAGACACGACCCGGATGTCACTCGAAGCGGAGCCGCATCCGTAGAGGTACAGCGGGAAGAGGGGCCGACACTCCGGCTCCTCTCCGGGACGCTCACCTCTCCTCTCTCCCTATCTTCTATTGATACAAGTGGCAGAGCTTCACTAATGCCTAATCTCAAGTGTTGTGTGTTGATGCAGGGACCCGGACCTCCATTTATAGCTGGCTGAAGGCGGTGGAGAGGAGTGGCATGCAAGGAAGCTCACGATGGTGCAGGGCCGGTTCGGCCGAACTGCTTGGGTTCGGCCGAACCGCAGGATCTGCCGCCTTTGCTCCCTACGGCCAAGATCTCTCCCTGGTGTCAGTTTCGTGCGTTGGGGGCGGTTCGGCCGAAGGCCCACAGTTCGGCCGAACTGGGCCTGGCCTCCGGGCCGCCCCCGTGCACCGCCATCTGTCTTGGGTCGCTCTGGATGCTTTGAACTTTTAGTTCTTCACGTGTCTTAGCCCATGAAGTGACGTGGCGGTGGCCCACATATCATGTACGGTCGTCGCCTTGTCACCGCTGATGTGGATGAGGCCTTGTACGCTCATGTGTCGGCTAAGGGGGATGGTTTGGTCCGAAACCGGGAGGTTTGGCCGAACCGGGGTTTTTACCCCCCTTAGCGAGCTTTTCGCGATTGAGTTCCTACAAAACATGAACTCACTAAAGCTTGTGGAATTGATTAGAAATAAGACCTATAGCTATGGTGCATGATTCCATTATGTTTATTTTATATTCGGTTGGAGGTCGGAAATCAGGCCGTAACGACCGCCAACAGGTAGCGGGCATTGAAGCACCACTATCACGAGGACTAGAAAGGAAACTAAAAGCCAAATGAGGGTGCCAACTAAGTCGAAGATGTCATCAGAGTCTTTGGGAACGAACTCTGGATCCTCCTCTCTATAAGTTAAGCAAGAGTGAGTACAAACATACTCAACCACACCCACGGAGGGGATATACACAAAACCATGCACATGTTATGTCAAGGATATGTTTTTGGTTCATTTGCAGAAACACCAGATTTTACACATGCAGGGGTTTATTTTATAAAAGGGTTTTCAGAAACATTTTCTTGAAGAATAGAATAATAAGTAGGGTTGTTTTGAGCCTGTAAGGGTCCAAGTTTTAGTGCTACCGGACTCCCCATCCGTCATAGGCACTGCCAAATCCTTCCAAAACAACTCACGCCACAAAACACATCCGAACCAAAAAGACTGGTGAAGTGATCAAGCTATAACTCGTCCAATACCGTGGACACAGCTATTCGAATAGATTTTAACTGTGCAAAGGTGTACACTACCACAAGTAGGGTACCACAACACTCACGTTAGTGCCGGTGCAGATCCATTAAAGCCATTACCCACCTTAGCTAAACTAGCTAGACACCACGAAAGCAATCACGGGGCCAGTGACCTACCAATGAGGTACCTAACCGAGACATAATTCACATAGATCGTATTCCCATCTCCATGATCTTCCGTTGCTCACCAGCACGCCTCATGAGTAATAGTTTAACTAGTGGGATTTATGCTATGCCATTGCCACATACAATGGTCGAGTGGTCGTACAATGAAATGGGTTAGGCAAGATGACACATCATCACGTCCATATATTGATGAGATGGACATCTCCTACCATGCTCAACCATAAAGGTACAAGCTCACCTCAGTATTTCACACAAGGAATACCGTCCGTCTCCTCCCCCAACAATATTCTTTTTATTTCCCAAACCCATTTCCTTTTTAAAACATGCACACCGTTATGTTGATAAACATAATGTGATTACTATTTGAGTATAAAAGTAAAATCCTAAGCATTTCTAGTAGCAATTAACATCAAAACGGAGCATCATCATATTTAGACATTAATCTAGGTCATCAAGGAATAGTATACAAATCAAAGGGTGGCTATCCAACCATGTCTCAGCAATAAAACATGCAAGTTTTATAAAACGGACCAATAGGTTGCATTTGTAAAACTGGGATAAACATGCATCAAAGGGCGAGATTGAACTTGCCATTCTCAAAGCCTTCCGCGAGCTCCTGCTCAGGGTACTGGTCTTCAGGCTCCTGCTCGTGGTAGTGCTCTCCCTTGGGCTCTTCCTCGGTCACAACATGATCTTTGGCACACACAAGCAAGCAAACAAACAAATAAGAAAAAGGTGTTTTATCGCTGAGCTCTGAGAGAGAGAGAGAAAGTAGAGAGCGGCAGAAAATAAATGTGCAAGTATTGTTTTTAGGAATATGTTGTATGGATTGGCGGGAATATAGTGGGAAAGTGTGTGGTGAAATCTGGGGTCATTCTGGATTAAAAATACACATAAAATGGTGTGTCGACCATGTATAGGAGGCACCGAAATAAGGGTGGAATTATATTGGGAGTTTCACAAAAACCTAGGGATTAAACAAGAAAGTGTAAGGGCCTATATAAGATGGTTTTAGGGTGCTATAGGGACCTATTTGCGAATAAAGGGAATATGGTGGGGTTTAGGGTGGAAAAATAATAGAGCAGGGGCGTTTAAAAGGCTCGCGGGTTTATTTACGATATAACCAGAAGGGGGAGGGGCTCCTAGCAAAATCACCAGAGAGAGAGGGGGGACACGGCCTTGGGCCTCGGGTGGGAAAAAGAGAAAGGAAAGGGGGTTTTCCATAAAATGGTCAGCTCTCCCTTCACTCTAACAGAACAGAGGGGGAGATAGGGGAGGTGCGGGCGACCGGCGGCAACAACAACGCCACAAGGCGCGGTGGCGGCCGGCAAGAGGGGCGGGAGCGAGAGGGAAGGGAGGGGAGTCCAAACCCATCCTCACCTTGGCAGGAGATGGTCAGGGCGGTGCCCCATGGCGCTGGGCGGCGGAAGGTGGAAGCGGCGGCGGGGGATGATGACTGCGGCGAGAGAGGTGGCCGGGGAGAGTGGATGTGGCTTGGTGGCGTAGAGGAGGTGCGGTGGGGGCCTATTTATAGACCAGAGGGGCGAGGGAGAGGGGCGACCGGCTTGGCGGCCCATGGGCAGCATAGGGTCGCCATTGATGGCGGCGACACGACTTGATGATGGGCGGCGCGGCCACTCGCTATGGCTGTTTGGCGCGGGGCGAGCGGCGTGCCGCGTTGGCACAGCGACGGCGAGCGGCACAGAGACGCGGTGCACGTGAGCGGCGTGGGCACGCGTGCACCGGTGGTGCGGCGTTGTAGCGCAGGGCGCGAAGTGCGAAGGGGGGCAGCGTTGTGGCGGAGCAGTGGCATGGCTGGAGGAGAGTCGGACAGAAAAGATATGAGAAGAAAATAGCTTGGGACAATAAGATATAACAACATTACCAAACAACAAGAAATGTTTGAACAGTGAGGTGATCCAAATTTTCTGTTGAAAATAGATTACAGAATACAAAATAGTACTGGAGAAAATCCATGGTAGGGATAATAAATGCCAATGTATTAGTATTACAAAGTTCAGAGATTTTTTCCTATGTGGAATTGCATATAAGAAACAGTTTTTTCGCTGCAACAGCATAATGATGTGCCAACACCACAGAACTTTGCAACCAAAATAAAGCCTTCCAGTCCAAAGCAAGTTGGGGTAGTCTAGATATGAAACCCAACAGGAGCCACCAGAAAGACCATAAAAAAAGGTACTAGTGGTAGCAATAATAGTAGTAACAATAGTCAAAAGAAAGTTCTTTGTAGTTTGTGTATATTCCACTCAATTCGAGCTTTCTTTTTAGTTAATAAAAATTGTTATCTCACTAATATGACAGGTTAGACAAATCTCTAACTGCAAGGTAGGTAACTAATGAATTCTAGAAAATCTTCTTGCCCTATGAACAGACCCAATCACCCAAAGGCTCCAAAGGTGTGCCCAAATTAGCAAGTTCATGTGCCACTAAATCAGAGGCAGGTTCTGAATGAAATTTAATTAAACATCACATCCAACCATCTATACCTTTAATATATCTACAGCCATATTGGCGAGTCCAAATCACATAAACCACACAAGCACTCATGTTAAGATATTAGCTGAATCTTCAGGTAACACTTCACACAAAATTCTCATATAATCTACAGAAGAACTTACACAATCATATGACCAGGTTGGAGCCCCCCTGTAATAGATTTCAATAGATTCTTTTTCCCTAGTGTCAGGGTCAGGTCCTTGAACTCAACTTTAAGCAAAGGTCTAAGTATCTCCTGCTCACTCACTGTGGTGACAGCACTATTTAAGGTCCAGTTCTTGTTTTCCTGCTGCTCGGCCTTCTCCTTCTCAATTCTTACATATGCATACTTGAATCTTTGTGAGTGTGTTAATTGGTGCATGCCTTTCAGTGCACCCTTGTCCTTGGTAACAACAGTTTCTCCATCACCACTAGAATTCACCTCAGCTGAAGAAGCAGCTTCAGATATCTCATTTGTGACTTCACTCTCAAACACTGCATCTTCTGATAGTTCCTGTGCCTTGAGCGGAACTGTTGGTGTTTCAGGCATTCTAGGGGTAGAATTCTCTGTATCTGCATGCTGAACAAAGGACCCTAATGGGAGGAGGCCGCACACGTCTACAAGCCCAACGACAAGCAGGCAATCGTCCCCGCGTCGTCCATAGGGCGACTCGAGCGGCGCAGCCAACGCTCCTCTCGCCCCCGCCCCAACCCCCACCAATCTGCCTCGCCGCCGCCGGAGCTCACCGCCAGAGGTCCGCTCGGCAGCGATGAGGGCGGCGGCAAGCTCATCTTTCCCTCCCGTTTTTCCTCCCCTCTTCCCCATCTTCTTCTCTCGGTGCTCCTGCTGAGCTGCAGCTGACAGCAGCGGCGGCCGTCCCGGGACAACGGATCCAGCGGCCTTCGGTCCTCTGGCGACTGGCGTTCCCTCGTGCAGATCCACTCGGGGGGGGGGGGGGGGGGGGGTCCACAGGGTGGGGGCTCCTCCGGAGGCTGCAACGCCGGGCGTCGGGCCGGTACGATCGGCGTCTGGTGCCGTCGGCTGGCTCCGGGATCCAAATTGTGAGGCCCCTGGCTCCTTGCAGGGGTGCTTGTGGTCGTGCCTTGGTGCCCGCTTTGCACCGGCCACCACAGAGGACGATTGTGGTGGCAGCACGGGTCCTCCATCGGCGCCTTGTCGAGGTTCCTGTGTGAGCACTCTTGCGGATGACCGTGGTGGTAGAACGGGTGCTCTCAACTCTTTGAGTACTTTGTCTCTGTGGCTAATGCTCAATAGCGTCAGGTCCATTCTTGATTGCTAGAAGTTGTGCAACAAAAGTGCCACGCCCGGTGCGTGGGAAGGTGCCCCACCTCCTCTTGGGGAGGTGCCTTACCTCTGCATAGTCTTGCCAAGATTTTGGTTGCTCGACTTGGTTGATTCCGGTTATGCACTGCTGCTCTGTCTTGTGATGGCTTTGGCCTACAGCGAAAGCACCGTGCTCGGAGCCGCGGGGAGGTCCCTGATCTTCGCATGGCTTCCTATGAAGCAAGCAAGAGAGTTTTGGTTAGCGCTGCAGTGCCCTCTTCCGCCTCCTCTTCCGCATGTTAAGGTCATCTCCTGGACATGGATTTTGTTTGTGTGGTCATTGGCTTCGTTGTGATTTGATATGTGGCCACTTCTGGCACCTCTGCTACGGTCATCGCACTCCTTTCTTGTGGTGTCATCAAATCTTATGCCGGATGCGCCAAAAAATAGTTTTCTGAATGTGAAGTTTCAAAATTACTTACAAATGGAGCTGTGGCTTGGCTTGCACGTCCAGCCAATTCTCAGGCAGTCATGGGCGGACCCAAGGCCCGGCAAGCCTGGGCAATCGCCCAGGCTCCTTGCTGAGCGCGCTAGTGAAGATATTGTTTGCGGCGCGACAATTTCAGTTCCGAATCGATAAATTGTATCTGTGGCCTGTGCGGGTGCATCGAGAGAGGAGTGCTAGCCGCAGCCGATGCCCAGCGACTAGACATGTTTGAGCGCATGCGCAAGCTAGTGTGGCCTTTTGCCACTGGCGTTTGCAACATCTTGATCTCAAACGAATTGATCTCTTGATTGTAGATAGGAAGAGCAGTAGGTTAGCGAGACTTGCAACTGAATATCTGATTATTCTCTTAATTTTTAGTGAATAATTATACTGCATTGATAGATCATTGGAACTCATCTTCATCTTGCCTTACTAGCTTATCCATGGTTCATTCAGGAATGAAGCGTTTTCTTTTACATAAAGAATACGCGTAGTGAAGCTGGTACATAATTTAACAAAAAAACTAAAAATAAAATTAAGCTACAAGAAGTACTAGATAAATTAGAGATATAAGTTTGCTTACGTTAGTAGTCAAAATACTTGTGTGAACTTATTATTGGTTGCTATATTCGAGGTCGAGAGGAGCTTTATGCCAAATTGGGATGCAGAGCTACAACGGATGGACGTCAGAAATTTGTGCACTTAAGTATTAAGTAGGACAAGCATCGGCGCATCGCCGTTTCAGTATCAACGAGTACGCGTGTATATGCGTATGCACAGGGTTTCAATAATCCATGCGAGGTTTGGTTACATCGATCCATGTTGACTAAAGTGCTAGGCAAGCCCGGCTTACATAGAAATCATCGCTACAAATGTTTGATAGGGAAATAAAATTAAGTTCCGTCTAGGCTAGCATAAGCAGTTATTACATGCTATCTCCGTTTCAAATGACTATACATTGTTGACTTTTTCTCGTAGCGTTTAAACATTTGTCTTATTAATTATTATTTATTTTATTTGTAATTTATTTTGTCATCACGTATACTTTAAATATGACTTTTTCGATAAAATTTTGAAATAAGATAAATAGTGAAACATTCCGAAAGAAAGTCGACAAATGAATAATAATTTATACTATAAAGATTCAAAACTTTCGACGACCGATAGACCCACAAATCATTAAAACCTTACCCCTTCTACGACCCCACATGTCAGGCTTTTTTTTCGTCAAACTTTTGACAACCGACGGACCCACCAGTCATTGAAACACTATCCCTCCTAATGACCCTACATGCTTTTTTTCGTCAAGCTCTTCGCCGTAGTATAGAATCTCGAGTTCATAACCAATACGGTCTCCGATCAATTATCTATTATGCAATCTTATTTTTTATTATAAACGTGTTTCTTGCTAGTTTGGAATAAAAGGACTATCTAAAAGTGTTTTTAGATCTTACACTGAATGTTTTGTTATATTCAATATTCAACTAGAGAAATGAATTGAAAGTTCGGGGTATTACCACAATTGGAAAGATTTGATCTACCTTTTTTAAAGGCTTTCCTGACATGAAGACAAAATTCACAAAACAAAACGAGGTTGAAAACCAAACAGAGGACAATTTCTAGTATGGGCCAGCCACGCAAACAGCCGTTCTGGGCCTCATGGTGATCGTCAAAGAAGGGAAAAGTTCATTTCACGTCCTTCAACTATCAACGTTATACGATTTTGACACCCTTCAACTTTCCAAACCACCCAATTTACACCCTTTGGTGGTTTTCGCTATGTGGTGCCAGGTTTACCATCCTATGTGGCGTCACGTCAACCATCAGGCGATAAATTGGTCTCCTCTGATAGTTCAAGGGGGTCAACTAAACTTTATGAACAAATGTTATAGAAAAATATTTTTTTCTTAGAAAACATATGGTACAGTCTTGTTCGGTCATAGAAAATTTGTTTTATCTTAGAAAAATATAAAACTAATTATATATATATTTTCTAAAACCACGCCCTACTCATATAGTGACTAGTTGGGAGTTATTTTGAACTTTTCGATCACCTTTTGGTGTTTATTTGCCGATTCCTAGTCTCGTCGACGTTGACGACTCGTATCATAAAAAAAGATGGTAAACTAACCTTGTAACTTGTTACTAAAATAACTTGAACAACACTTATTTTATTGAAATTAAAATTAGGTGGTTTTAAAAAGTCAACTTGAGCTTGCCTCATTCAGCTCTTCAGAAGTTTAGCTAATGTCATTGAGCAATACATGAGATTATAATAAAAAATATATATAATTTATTCTATATCTTTATGATCTAAAACAAATTTTCTACTCATTTTTAGACTGAATTAGATTTTTAAATTTTTAATAATATTTTTTTCTAAGAAAAAAAATAATTTTTATGATAAAGTTTAGTTTACCCCCTCGTACTATCAAAGCAGATCAATTTACGCCCCTCATGGCTGATGTGGCGCCACGTCAGCGAAAACCACCATGAAAACCACTAAAGGGTATAAATTGGATGGTTTAGAAAGTTGAAGGGTGTCAAATATCTAGTTTTACAGTTAAAAGGTTGAAAATTGGACAGCTTCGATAGTTGAGGGGTGTGGAATGGACTTTTCCATCAAAGAAAGACGGGTGCCCCTTAGTTGTCGAATAGTGGGCTAGAAAACGAGAAAATACCAGCGGTAATTTCTAGGCCAATGTCGCTTCGGATCGAATGGAGCCAACTCCGTCACCAAGGGCCCTCTAGCGGCCCACCATGTCTCCCTCCGTCACCAAGGGCTCTCTATGCTTTGCCGCCTGCAACGGAGCCCCCGGAACCCAACCCGAACTCTGAAATTGTAAGCACCGATGACGGATTGAGTTCCCAGTTTCATATCTTGTTTTACTTGTGGATACAGTTATCATGTCCGTTTTGCCATATAATGCGACACGGTAAATAGGACTCTGTTCCACTTTTATCCCAGATGTATGCACTACAACAATGATGCCAAAAAGAATTTCCTAATCTTTATATGCCGGTCAGTATACTAAAAGTTTACATCAGAAGCGATTTACAGATTTACATATGAATGAAAGAAATTGAAGATGAAAGAATGGTACACCTAGACTATGGTCATCTCTTCTTCAACAAAATCATGGCCGCAAATGCCACCATCCTGAAGAACAGACCATACATAAACAGAACCAAAATACAGAGCTTGTAGTTGTGGATATCGAAAGTACTGTTGAACAACAGGCCGCAGCGAGTTATTAACCAAACTCCAGGATACCTGCACAAAAACACAGAAGGCCATTAGTTCTAGTTCAACATTACACAACAGGGCCTGCCTGTATAAAGCAAAAATTCTAGTGCCAAGAGAACCAGTGATGAACAAACACTAACTTTTTGGCGTTTACAATTATGAAGCCTTCCAATGCCCATTTTGAGTAGCACAATCTCTTCAGAAACATTGGAGTACTCTTTTGAGTGGATAACAGGGTTAGAACAACCGGTATAAGTGCAGAACACTGCAGAAAGAACCAGAATCAGACACAATATATGTGGCCAATCATTCAGAAGATGTTGAACAGAACGTTTAATCCGCATGATACATACCAGCTGCGCTGATCCAGGGCTGAAGCAGATGGCAAAAGTGTATCCTATCCCCGTCACACAGTACACAAGTGCGAGAAGTACAATGTAGTTATCTGCCATTGTTGATCTCGGGTTGTTGAAGTAGTAGAACATGGAGAGGTAAATGATCGGCTTTACAACGGTGCTGAAATGATCAATTGTGTCCCTGGCAAGGAAGTAAGCCAGTGAGCTCATTCCAGATTCTCTTTCCCTAAAGTACTGCAATCGTTCCAGTGAAAACGATCTCAATGCTGCAATCTTGCACAAAAGAGCTGCATGGTAGTAACTTATGTCAGTGAAGTTCTCACCAAGTTCCTTGTGAAAACAGTGTATATGTATATTGAACTTACAAACTGCTATTATAGTATATATGTAGCCAGGCATCCCGAATGTTTTGTCGCTGAGCTTCGCTATGGTCCCTAAGCAGATACCAGCTAGGCCTAGTATCAGGAAATCAACTGAAAGTAGCCTAGCTTCACGCAGCCGCTGTTTTGTAACCCTACAATGGTATATGTTCAATAACAATTGATTAGTATCTGTTCCAGAATTTTGAAACCAGATCGAAAAGGTTGTGTTGAGCTTACCTTCCCAAGTAATATTTGTACTGCATAAAGATCCCTGGTGTTTTTCTGCTAGATAAGTCCTTTGGTTTTGACAAATGTTGTTCAAGCCGGTCACGCTCTTCTGCGAAAGCGTTTTTGAGGGGAAGGCAGTGAGGGGTTGAACCAGACATTGAAGGGCTGGACCTGATTTGTGGGGTTTGTTCACCAATTTCCTTGATATCATCTTGCATGTCACTTGGTACTTCATAGCCATTGTACAGCATCCAGTGCGCTGGTAGGTGCTTCGCTTTGATGCCAGACTCAGGCTTCACAATGCCCTCCAGAATGTCAATGTAGTGGTCTGGGGGGTTTACACGGTCGGGAACATGGATCCCAAGGGTTGTGAAGTAGTCCTCAACAGTCTTGACCGGACCATTGTAAACCATCAACCCTCCTTTTGCAAGAAGTATCAAGTCATCGAACATGTTGTACAATGTATAGCTTGGTTGATGCACAACAGCACAAACATTAACGCCTTCAAGTGCCTCATGCCGAAGAGCTCTGAGGAGTAGCTGTGATGATGAGCTGTCCAGGCCAGAAGTTGGTTCATCTAGGATTAGTAGGGATGGCTCCATCACCATCTCAATTCCCACATTAACACGCTTCCTCTGCCCACCAGAAATCCCACGCTTTTCAACAGTCCCAACCAATGAATTTCTGATCCCCTGAAGATCAAGAGAATCTATTACCCTCTCCACTATGAGGACCTTGTCGCGGTGCTTCATTCTCGCAGAGAGTCTGTAGGTTCACAAATAGAATGTTCAGAAGCTGATGAGCTAATTACTGGAAACGTAGTTAAATGAAAGCATTATTACCTGCACTTTGCACTGAACCAAAGGTTCTCTTCCACTGTTAAGTTCCCATGAACAATGTCATCTTGTGGCACAAAACCAATGATCTTCTTGTAAGAACGGATATTAATGTTCGTCTCATTAACAAGGACCGAACCTGTCACCTTATAGCCATTCACCTTCCCAGTGACGGCATTGAGGAATGTGGTCTTGCCAGCTCCTGATGGGCCCATGACAGCAGTTACACGGCCTGGCCGGAGTTGGCCATTGATAGATCTTAACAGCTTCTTCTTTCCAAGCATCAAAGTCAGGTCCCTGAACTCAACCTTGAGCAAAGGCCTAGTTATCTCCTTCTGCTGATCCTTCACCATGTCAATCACCCCGGTAAAGGTTAGATTCTTGTTCTCCTGCTGCTGGAATTTCTCCTTCTCAATCTCACCATACGCATACTTGAATACTTGTGTGTGGGTTGATCTGTGCTTTCCTTTTGGCGCAGGCTTTTCCTTTGCAGCAACAACTTCTCCCCCATCACTGACATCGACGATAACTGACGGCATCACTTCAGTTATCTCGTTCGTGCTCTGAACTGCAAACACAGCAGAGTCTGACAGCTCCTGTGTCCTGACGTGACCCATCAGTGGTGCTTCCTGCACCCTATGGCTCGAATTCTCTGGGTCAGTCTGCGGACGAAACGACCTCCTTCGTGAAAACGTGCCAGAAAGATGATCCTGCATGCCATTCACATGTCTCCTTGCAAACTGTTTTGCTGCTTTCCATCCCTCGTGCGCCTTCAACTGCTGCCGAGCCAGCTGAATGGCATTCTCCCTTGACCGAGCCTTCCTCCGTTCACGGATGCTGAGGAATTTGTCTGAGCAGTTGTATATGATCAGAAGCAGAAGGCACAATGCACCCTGCGTTGAATGGCAAAGTTTGAATCATATGCAAACACTAGAATTGTGCAGTGCAGCTGATTACTCTGTTCTATTAGTGACTGTCAGTAAAAATTTTCTACTAGCATCTAACTACAATGTTATAACAAAATCAATAATTAAGGTTCCAAAATTACAAAAATAGGCAAGAGAATTTACCACTAAGCAAGCACCAAGAATGACGATGCTTTCATTCTCTGTGTTTTCATGACAGGAGCCCTTTATTATGCATTCTGCAAATTAATCCCAATTGAGCTAATTGAAAAAGAGGATTGTGATTGTGTGATGGAAGTCATGTTCACGATGCTTACTGTTTTCAGCCGTGGAACCCAATCTGCAATAGTGCCTGCAAAAGCAACAAGCAATTATGATTTATGACCAAATCAAATCACTCGCTTCATGAAGGTTCAACTTTAAAGATGGAGAAAGCATAAGGTTAGATCAGTACCCACGGCTACAAGAATCCTTTTTAGTTGTGGTTGGACAGTAGTAACCAGCTGGGCAGAAGATCTCTTCAGTGCTCTGGATATCAGCCCACATGTCGGCACCTCCGCAATTTTCGGCCAAAGTTGAGTTTGGAGTTATCTGATACTTGTATCTGATCAAAGTTGCACAATTAAGATACATGGCATCCTATATTTGTTTATCAAGAAACCTATTGCAATAGGAATATATCAAGAAAAATCTTACGGGTCGCAAAGACCACTTGTCGCATTCGCCGTGGCACGTGGACAGTATGACCCTAGTGGACAAGCTATAGCCAAAAGAAACAAAAATTGAGATCATTTCACAAGCCAATAAACTGATTTCTCTGAACGAACTAATTGACATTTGACAAAAATGAAAAGTGCATAGGACTGTTGGAGAAACTCACGTAGCATGCAAGTAAGACCCCGGGGGCAGAAGAAGCCCTCGCAGCATGCTTGGCAGTTCCCTCTTCTCAACGGAATGTGGTTGCCATCACTGTTTCTAGGGTCAGGAACTGGATCGGTGGCGCAAGCCCATCCTGGGTCGCACCCCTTACCCCAAGAAGATATGTTGCAGTTTATGTTGGTCTTCAGGTTAATGTTCTTATCACCTTCGCGGTCATACAAACTTGAGAAGTAGAATTTGACTTCGTCGGGTGTGCACAGACGCTGTGGCAGATCACCTGAATGAATTGTTTAGATACGTCATCAATGAAACTGAATAATGTGCCCTTGAACCTGATAACAGCGTGACATTGAAAACAAATATATATTTTTTCCATAGTCAATGAATTCATCAATTCCAGATTGTCCCTATACACTTAGCACAATTTGATTAATGTGACATCTGAAGTAAAATAATAAAGGCTGCGGGTTCATCTGACACGAGTGATTCAAAATGCCTAATTTCTAGAGCCCTTTTACGGTGCGCCATACTAGCTTTAAAAAGGACTAGTATATAAAGATCGAACGGATCAGATTAATTGTATACTACTGTAACCGTGTTTAGTAGTATAGCTAGTATGAAGTAAGTAGTATAGGTAGTATAGAGGTATTATGGGAAAAAACATAATGACAGATATATAATTTTGACATATCTTTATTTTTGGAATGGCAGATATGTAATTATGACATATCTTTAATTTTTAATTTCATTATTTCTATCTCTCCTACTTTACCTTATTTTTACTACTTTACTTTATTTTTATTTGTACGATAGCATAGGGTCCGACGCCCTAGAAAAAAATAATTTTTTTATGTTACTATAATACCCCTGTTAATATCTAGTTTATACTACATACTACCGCCTACCAGTACGGAACACCGTAAAAGAGCTGAATTTCTAAGCATGTCACTGTATATGACTAGTTGGAGTTGAGGTTGTCAAATCCAACTGTGTGTCAAAGTCGTATGCTGCTGCGGTTCACAATTTTTTTTTTGAGTGAAACTGTGGTTCACAATTCTTTGTACTATTAATATTGCATAACAGAAAGCAATGGTTGCTATAGGCTAGCAGTTCCACTTGTCACGAGTACATACATGTCATCAGATTTATCTGTCCACTTCATGCTATCCAAGTCGTAACAAATGCTGAGCAAACACGCAAGAGAACAACTCAAAATAACGTCTTCGCAATCAGCCACTTGGTTGAGTATGACTTATTGTGGAGCAAGGCATATAGATATCAGAATGAAAATCTAGAGGCAAGATAACAGCATGTAAATTCTTCTATCTAGTAGTGAAAAGCACAGCTGAATAGTCCTCCTCCGTCATCTGACCCTAGGATCAAATTATCATATAATTATCTCAAGCGTCATCACATATAAATATATAGGAACCGTTGCGGCAACTTCACCAGGAGATACTAAATTTTGTAACATACTAGTGTGTGTGTATATATATATATCCGAAAAGAAGAAGTGGAAAATAATAATAAAAAACAGGGTATTGAGTCCATTGGGGATTAACTGGAGCATTTGGAGATAGTCTATTGAAAAGTCGATCCAACATAGGCAAGCGCCTGCCCCCCCCCCCCCCCCCCCCCAAAAAAAAAAAAATAATACTTAATTCACCTAACAATCTTTAGCGAGACGAGATTCTCTTATTTCAGAATAAACAAATCGAGAAGAGGCAGGAAATCAACGGGAAACCCGGTCAAGAAGAGCAGATGAAGCAAGCAAGAAAGCAGAGGAGCTGAAGTGTTACGAGATGCAATGCAATGGAGATGCACAACCAGTCAAACAGCAAACAAGGGGGCCTGAAACTGAAGACGACGAACATGAACTTGATTGATCGATCCGAAAGCTTTCGATTTTACCTTGGGTGTCGACGATGCACTGATTCACGAAGTCGAGGTTGGACGTGTAGTTGAAGGCCTCGTTCCAATCCTCCTGGCTGAAAAACGCAGCGCAGCAAGGGGATCCCGATCAGAATCCGAAGCAAACAATAGGAAAAAGCGCCGGCTTTCTTCCTCTTCCACCAGGGTACCGTACAGGGACGGCCAGGAAGCCGCGGGAAGTCAAGAAGCCGCAGCGGCAGGCCGGGAGGCGAGGAGAGCTTACGGGTCGGCGACGCAGAAGCTGAAGTTGTCAGAGATGGTGGCGGCGACGTGGTTGGTCAGGTTGTTGAGCTGCGTCTCGACGGCTGACAGCGCCGGCGCCGCCGGGCTCCGCTGGGCGAATGCGGCGCCGGCGAGGAGGAGGGCGGCGAGGAGCAGCACGGGGAGGTTACTGGCCGGGCCCCGCCGCTGGAGCAGGAGGGGGTTGGCATCGCGCATTCCGAGGCAGAGGAGGAGCAGGCACCAGGCAGATAGTAGCGGTGTTCCGAGGCGGCGACAGCAAGCGCGGAGGGGAGAAGAGGGAGGCGGTGATCGGAGTGATGGATGGAGGAAGACGGAAAGGTATGGGAGGAAACGAGAAAGAGATGCTCCGAGCTGGAATTTATATAGCTCGGAGTAGACCACACGTGGTGTGTATGCGTAGGGGTGGAAAGATCGGAGGAGAAGATGATCTTGGCTGGCTGGCTGATTGGTTGGTTGGTGAGCAGAGCAGAGAGAGCACGTTGGGGCCGAGGAGGGAGAGAGAGAGAGAGAGAGAGAGAGAGAAACGCTCAAATGAAGAAAAGAAGCCGTTGATTGAGTATTTTGGAGGCGCGTGGACTGCCTGCTACGCGGGCCTACCTTTCTGCGTCTCGCTGCTTTTCTTCTTTTTTTCCTTTTTCTCTTTCTCTCTCTCCCTTCTAATGTGGCACCACAGCATTTGCTGTTGTGTCCTCATTACTTAATGATTTTGTCTTACATCTCAGAGAAGCGGCAAACCAGAAAGCAGGAACAATTGTATCTAGAATAGTAATTCGCCAAATCTTTCTAGGGGTTGCTAATTTAGCATAATTTTTTTGGAATTCTGTATAGCTCAATTGGCTATATTTCTTGTGTCAAATTTGCTCGTCAAGAATCATATCATAGACTCATTACTATTGGTGTTTATATTTTTTGGATTTATTCAAAAAATGAACGGCACTTGTCTTTTAGTTGAGACGTACAGTGACGTCATCGATATCGAAGAGATGTTCACCTATTGGCTCAGAGATGTTTATAGTAATATATGTGCATGGTTAGCATGCTTACGTATAGATGATCATGTATTATGTGTTCTGTAAAAAAAGTAAAATCATTAAAAAAATTGCCTAACTGAAGTTCCACCGATAGAAAATTGTAAAAAAGTAAAAACCATATAAAAAATTGCCTAACTGAAGTGCCACCAATAGGAAATGTCTCCGCTCAACTTTTAATGTTTTTGAATATGCTTATGCATGGTTAAGCCATTCACATGTCTCAGTGGAACTGTTCAAAGCTCGTTTGGTGATTTGTTTTGGATGCGGGGAGGGGGTACCATGTCCACATCCTGTTTCCAATTGTCCAAGTCAAGCAGCGAGGTCTTCAGGTGCTGTCCTGCCACATGGATCATGGATGTGCCCGATTTTGGAAGACAAGCCACTGAGATCCATTCACTAGTGACAAATGAAGGAGTAAGTGACCTTAATTAGTTTAATTGTTGATATGAATAATGGAATTCGCTTTCCCGCGTCTGTTTTTTCCCCGAAGGAAGAGGAACGTAGGAGCACCCAAGTACTTCCAATTTGTTCTCTTGCCCTGATCTTTTTATATTTTTAATGAGGAATTTTAAGATGCTTGCGATTAACTAGAGCTATTCGTTTCGAGAAATCGGACGATGGAAATAAAAGGTAGTACCCAGAGGTACCAAGAGGTATCAAATTCATGGGACGTATCAAAAATAGTGGGACCAACCATTGATTTACATGAGGTGCTTCCATTACCGGTGGGTACCTCTTCAATCATTGTAAAAAAGTTATTTTTTAATATAATCAGCATCTTGATTCATTTAAACTTTTATTAATAAAAAGAAAACATATGTATACCCAAGATTTGGAGTCAACAAGTACTTAATATATTTTCCATACAACGTACTCTGCCTCCTCATGCGGGAAGAAAAAAAAACTCCCTGCTACAAATCAACATCGGAATCCTTGTAAACAAAAAAAAAGCAAGCAAATCAAGTGCTGAGATTGCCGGCTACCTTGATTCAACACGTCCGAGGTGAGGTAGCGTCATTGGGAGACATTTTGAGAATCCCTCCGCGTGATACCAGGTTGATTTGCTCGATTGTTCTGTGTGCTATCTCCAGTACCGAAAAATCAATTTTTTTTCAACACGGAGCAATAATAATATAGCCGTGTGCTGGGGCGATTAGTTCATTACTTGGAGCTTCCTAGAAATTCTGTCTGACTATGTAATCTGTGCAGAAGGGCGTGGCATGTGGCGCAAAATTCTGGTGAAGGTAACCGCCTATTGACCAGGACCAAGTGTTCAAATAAGCTTATTTATTTATCAAGTCGGATTTTTTAGAAAATGAAATAGTCTCCGGCCTCTGCAACCTCACACAGCCAAGTTCTTACAATATTCTCAACTCACAAGCTGATTATAAATAAAAAAAAAGTATGCAAATAATAGGAAGTAATCATAAGCAAAGGCTATTATTGTTTCTCCATCCATTCTTGGCAAAGATATCCAAGACGACAATCTTCAGTGCCTTGCTTACCAAACGGATAGTCTCCCTTGTGTCCTTATGCTGTAACAGGGACCAGAAACATAGCCAATATACTCCTCTGAAAATAGCCTGCGTAAAAGAGGTAAATCGTTTTTTCTCAAAAACTAAATCATTATGTGTACACCAAATCGCCCACCTAATGGTTGCAACCACAACAAAAATTATCCTTCTATCTTTTTTTTCTTATGCTAGTTAACCAATTTCCAAGCATATGAGCTATTATTTTTGGTGGAGTTAATCCAGTAGCTATATTCACAACTCTCCATATTGTCTTGGCATGTTGACAATCAAAGAAAATATGCTTGATTGTTTCATTATGATGACAGAAACAATATCTTTTACATCCAGATCAGTTTCCCTTAGCTAAGTTATCCTTTCTTAAAATAACACCTCATTGGAGGTACCAAAGGAAAAAATTTATTTTTGAGGAATCTTTAGCTTCCATATAAATTTATTGGTGAAAGGAGTATTCTGGTTTATGAGATATTGATACATAGATCTTACAGTAAAATTACCATGTCTATTTACGGATTTTAAAGAAGGACAGCATGAACATATGAAGACTACTCATAATTTAGTTTAATAAGAGTAGCCTCCCCCATAAGATAAGTATTTGTCCTTTCAGGTACTTAGTTTACGTTTGAATCTTTCCTCGATAACATTCCAATCCGCTTTGCGGAGTTTATTGTTGTGCATCGGGATTCCAAGGTACCTAAAAGGGTATAATCCTAGTCCACAACCAAACAGTTCAATATATTCCATCTCATAATGTTTGGCTTCCCCATAACAAAATATCTCACTTTTGTGAAAGTTGGTTTTTAAACCTGACAATTGTTCAAAGACGCAAAGCATGAGCTTCATATTTTTAGCTTGCTCTAGGTCATGATCCATGAATATGATTGTGTCATCTTCATATTGTAGAATCGACAATCCATATTCCACTAAGTGAGGAACCACTCCATTAATTTGGCCATCATCTTTAGCCCTATTAATTAAAATTAAGAGCATATCTATGTCAAAATTGTCTAACTTTAACCAAATTTAAAAAGAGATATAACAACATCTATAATACTAAACATACACCCTATCAAAATATAGTCCATGGTGGATAATCATGAGACGGATCAAAAGCTCGAAACTCATGAGCAGGCTCAACTCGGTTCTAGCTCGGCTCAGCTCGATGTATTTTTTAACGAGTCGAGCAGCCATTTTTGCTCATTTTGTTAACGATCTAGCTCACGAGCTAGAAGGTCTAAAAGACTAATGAGCAAATTATTTATTAGTTATAACATGTGTGTACTATAATGTATGATTCTAGATAATGATATGATTGTATTCTATTATTATAGTATGATAGAGTAAATTATTAATTAGTTATAATATGTGTACTATATGTATGGTTCTTCTACATGTCACATTATTAATGAGTTATTTTGCTCGTTTCCTTAACGAGCCGAGTCGTTTGACTAACGAGCCAGAACGAGCTGGCTCAGCTTCCACCCCTAGGTGGATTGAATGAAGCAAATTTGGTGTTGCAAATATTTTTATATTTCTCTATAAATTTGGTTAAAGTTGGATACCTTTAACTTAGTACAAATCTAATGTGACATGTACAAGAACAGAGCCAATATGTGTATGTGGGTAAGGCAAAGAATAATTTTAGAAAAACAAATTTAATCCAGAAATGCTTGAAGTAATGTATATTGAGACAATACTTTTTTGAAAAGAAGACAACTTCTTTTTTTCTTTAAACTGAGATAGACTTAAAAGAATGTATAATTTTTGGTCTAGAAATACCCAACAAATTAAACAAATGCATACTTTTGTTCCATTTTAATGCTTGTATATAAATGATCTACTCCTATATGGCTTTGGTTTTATGATAGCTTACTCCCCCTAAGTAATTGGACATTTGGACATGCCTTAGTATAAACACTACTTTTATATATTGCAAAATATACTTGAAGCCTAATAAAATTTGTGAGATAAACCGATTTTAGGAAATCCAAACACATGCATGCAGTATATAGCTAAGATAAGATACTTTGATGGCACCCATTTTGAAAAGGAAATTGAGCACAGAACATCATTAATGGCATGCCTATTTAGGGAGTGAAATTGCTTACAAGTAAAATAGGTATAAATTCCAAGAATTTCTATAGTTTTCTTAATCCAAGAGGACACATTCAGGTTAGTTGGAACGACTTATATAAATTTATCCTATAACATTTTTTTTGCGAGGATCAATCACACTGCATTTGTTCTTGATCTATGGCCATGAGAAACTAATAATTATGTACTCCCTCCGTATAGGATTTAGATATCGTTTTGGACAAGATTTTAGTCAAATATTAAGAATATAAATCACGAATAACTTTTAAGTCGTTGAGTTTTGAAATGTAAAAACTATATGAATAGATTTGTCTTAAAAATATTTTTATAAAAGTATACACATATTATTCTTTTAATAACTATTTTTGTAAAAATAAGAAGTCAAAGTTACGTTTTGAAGATGGTATCATTGTCTAAAACGATATATAAATCATATAGGGAGGGGGCATGCCGTTGTTATACTAATCCTCCCCAAGCGTACATGTGAGCTCGGAGCCCAATCTAGATATATCACGTTGAGAAAGCTCAAAGCAACGTCTCGACATTAATTATTATAAGGACGTGAGACGACGCAATCTTTGAAGGTTGACTAGGAGCGCATGGAGTGAAGAGAAGCACTAGATTATTGCGGTTAAGCAGACAACAATATATAACTAAAGCACAAATGGGCCTGAAAACAGTTGAGCTCATGAGGGCATGTACAACAGTTTAGACAGCTGCTGTCTATTTAACCCATACAGACAGTTAAATAGACAGCTCTACAACAGTTTAGACACCTGTTGTCTATTTAGCTGTCTATGTGATAATAAATATGTACTCTAGTTTCTGTTGTTTTGCATGGGAGCACGAGCCAAAGCAGTAGACGAGATAGTAGACAGCAACAATCTCTTTCCTCATTAAATGATGGCCACATCAGCTCATTTGGCCTATGTGACAACAAAAAGACAGCTACTGTCTGTGGGTTGTACATGCCCTAATAGTGTTTGCCTGTGGACGACATGGAACATTTTTCCTTGAGGACTAGTCATCGGAACCATTTTTTTTTCTAGACATCGTTGTGAGGTAAATTAGACAAATTTTATTAAGAGTTAAATTGCAACAATCGACATAATTGTTGGGTAAATTAAACTAAAAACTAGGGAGTTATCTGGATTTTGGTAAATAATTGAAACTTTTTTATTTTTATAAATTCTATATACGTACTGTTGAATCTTGATTTTGGTTTCGGAAGCATGGCCTCAATTTTAGCCCGTCGGATTCAAACCATGTAGGGTCAGAGGAGGTGGAAGGTCGTCAGGAGCATCGTTGTAAGTCAAGTCAACTGACACCGTGATGAGTGATGCCCGGCGTAGGCATGGTACAGTAGTACTCTCGTACTTTCGTTAGGCAATCGAGGATAAGGTCAACGCGTGGAATTTGGCCTGCTGCACGTTGCTCCTGCAGGTTGCCACGAAACTCCAGCAGCGACGAACATGATCCTCGTTTGATATTATCTTGGACCACTTTTAACACTGCTGGACTTGGCAGGCAGGGGGTTCAGACACGGACCTGCAACGCACACCAAGTAATTATTTACTGTATCCAAGCTACACAACGACGACATCACTTGCGACACACTTGTGCAATAGGCCGGGGAACGCAACAATCGACTAGACCATTGCCTGATAGTACATAATTTGTTATAAATGGGCCGTACTATTCTAATAGTCAATTAAACTTTGTTTTTTAATGGGTCTGGCCCAGCTACATATGGTCTGTTAATATTTGATACTATCTTCACCTTTTGCATGGATGATGACTTTTTATTCGAAAGCATGGATGATAACTCTGCTCGTGGCACAGAATGGCAGAAACCTGCTGAATATTTTTTCAGGAGACGTGCACACTTCACCCGTGCAATCCTTTCGGAAAGCTGCAGGGAGGAAACCATTGGTTACCATACCATGAAAGATATGATTTCCAGCATTGAATCTTCGTTCGACAGAAGGAACAAGCACTAACTCTCGTCGTTACACAACTTATTTCCTCTGGACCTGAATCAATCGTTCCCTGCAGGAAGCTATCTACCTAGCCAGATCGCAGTGACGCCGGCCGCTTCGTTCATGGTATAGCTGCTGCTGCTGCTGCTCCCCGCACCAGGCAGCAGCAGATGGGGTAGTACTTCCCCGGAGAGCACGACGTCTGGAAGTTCTTGAAATTGTTCTTCTGGCAGTACTCGAAGCACGTCGTCGCGTTGCACGGAACCACCGGGCTGCAGGGGGCTGTCAGGTACAAATACATCACTGTCAGACACAAGGCCAGGACGATACATTGTGATCGACGTACATACAGCAAATAGGCATGAAATGAATTGCCAATACATACGCACCTGCTGCACTGCAGGATGAGAATACGAAGGCCATGGCCGCGACGATAGCTGCAAACATCAGGACACTGGTGCCCATCTTGGCAAGCAGAGCCATGGCCAAAGTGGAGTGAGATGGAGAGGCTACTCTTACTGCTTGTATTCTTCTGTTTGGATCTTGTGCGTTGATGATGTTATACCTTGGGCTGGAGTTATTATATAGAGGTGCGAGGCAGGCATCAAAAGGAGAAGATTGATGGTGTCTTGATTGGTACCTCAAAAATGTTTGGATGAAAATTGGATGTCATTTAGTTGTTACCACTTTGTCAGAGAGTCAATTTTGCCTGCTAATTAAGAAACATTTGGACCAGCCAATATAATACCTGGGCTTTACATGGCTTGTTGGTACTGGGCCTTGACAATGCCAGCCTAGGCCCATCCATGCATAGATCCATATCTAGATTTCATCAGTATAAAACATAAATGAGTTTCACACTTTGCAGTATCCATATATGTTTTTTTACAAAATCATAGGTGACAGAGATGAACGAAAATTAACATATACAGATTATAAAGTGGCAATTGGCAAATGTGTTATGAGGTAGGGAAGGGAAATGACGAAAATCAGCATATACACAAATTAGAGGTAATGAGAAGAAAAAAACCACGGATTTTGAACAGGGGGAAAACATTATCCCAAACCATGTTTTTTTCATAGTGAGAAATAGGTCGATACCACCACCATTCTTATCCCTATCCCAAACCATGTTTTTTTTATAGTGAGAAATAGGTTGTGATGGTAAGAAACGGACTTTTAGTCAATTTACCAAACAGATGGTAACTTCCCAATCCAAAACCCACATCATAACCCAACATCATTTTCTTTTTCCATTCCAAGTCACGTCTCCATCACTGGATCACTTGACATGCTTTGGTCTGGAGAAACAAGATATTTGTTTTGATTTGAGTAATCTGCCTCCGTTCAATAACGTCCTTCCGTCAGTCACTTTAGTAGGGCAATCTCAGCTTCAAATATTAACCAAACTCAATGCTCAACTCAATGGGTGTTTCTGTTCTTTTGATTCCATGACCATTTGGACCGCGAAGACTGAAGGTAAACACAGGTTCTTTGCCTGGCTGCTGATCCAGTGCAAAATACTTACCGCTGACAAGCTAATCGCAAGGAATTGGCCCTGTAATCCTGTGTGCTCATTGTGTGATCAAGAACTGGAACATGCGGATCATCTGTGCTTGCATTGCGTATTTGCACATGAAGTGTGGTGGCTTGTGGAGAGGTGGACAGATGGAGAGGTGAGCATCCCAGACCGGATCATCTGTGCTTGCATTGCGTATTTGCATAGGAAGTGTGGTGGCTTGTGGAGAGGTGGACAGATGGAGAGGTGAGCATACCGGACCGGAATGTAACCTTGGAGTCTTGGTGAAATACAGAGTTGCTCCATCTCCCAAAGAAACTCAAGAGGCGTAAGGCGTCGTTCATGATCTACACAGCATGGAACATAAGGAATGAATGCAATCGAAGATTCTTCAGGGGCATTTCATCATCGCCTTGGTGTGTCTTTCAGCTAATCAAGGAAGAAATGGGCACTAGAGCATCAGCCTGTCAGCCGCGAGAGGCCACAAGTTTGCATCAATGAGAGTTAGCAAGTATCGAGTGGAGTGTTATTTAGTTTTTTAATAACGATTATGTAAGAACTCGCATGCTTCTTCTTATATGACCGGGCAGTGCTCCTACCAATTTTTCAAAGAAAAATATTGACCAAACAATGTCGTCCAGAGCACAGCAAACTAACAAAACAATATGCATACTGCAATCAAGAAACCCAGAACAAGTAGACAGTGACATATATGCTCTAAGGAATAACCTATTCATCATGCAAGCTCTAGAAAGAGCATGAGCATTACTAGACAGCAACCTGGCCGCACATAAGATTGTCGTTCAAAAGGATCTTAAACCTTCTAATCCACAGAAGTTCAGGAACACGTAAGATCTGATTCCAGATTCCAGAACCATTTCAATCCTATCATTACAGAAATAAAAAGAAGTCAGGGATGAAGGATTATATTTAAGCACACATAGCATCATATACAGAACAGAACTGAAGCTATGTTTCTGTTAAATACAGTGTCAATGTGAAATCCTTAAACTTGTTAGTATTTCACATTATCTTGAACAATGAACATGCTTTTGCAGATGGCCAACCTAGCTTAAGAGGCAGCTGTTAGTGCAACTACCACACAATATCAAGACAAGCAGCTTATCTAGGTCAAAAAGGAGAGTTTGAAACTTATGGCAATATTGGTAAGCAGGTACATAAAGATTGAAAAAGAGCATACATAAAGACAAAGCGGAGTTAAAACATAAAGACAATAGGTCTTCCAGAAAAAAAAAGAGCATACATGCTATCTAAATGGCAGATACATTCACATAGAAACAAGAGCAACAGGCAGGGTTCCATCTGGATATACAGTACCACTTAAGATGAGAACAAACTTGAAGTTGCAGCCAGCTCTGGCCAAAAGCAGAAAGGGAGTGGCCATGAGGGTATCAAGTGCTATCAGGAGGTTGATTGAACGGGTTCAGTAGTATGTTGTATGATACAAGCAGGACAGGGGAAGCTATTGTTCTTTTAAAGGTGTTGAAACTCTTTGGGTGGAAAACACACAACTCTTTTAGTCGAAATTGTACGAAAATATAAATTAACCTAATTACAAAGTTCCAAATAATCTGTTGCATAACATAAAGCTCCCTTATAGCAGTAAAATATGCAGTTTACTTGCACATGTCTACAGCAGGCGACTTACAACTGAGTGAAATGTTTGCACAAGTACACATTTGTCATTGTTACAAATTAACCACCCCAGAGTAGAATTCCTAACACTACAGCAGGACAATAAGATATAACAACATTACCAAACAACAAGAAATGTTTGAACAGTGAGGTGATCCAAATTTTCTGTTGAAAATAGATTACAGAATACAAAATAGTACTGGAGAAAATCCATGGTAGGGATAATAAATGCCAAAGTATTAGTATTACAAAGTTCAGAGATTTTTTCCTATGTGGAATTGCATATAAGAAACAGTTTTTTCGCTGCAACAGCATAATGATGTGCCAACACCACAGAACTTTGCAACCAAAATAAAGCCTTCCAGTCCAAAGCAAGTTGGGGTAGTCTAGATATGAAACCCAACAGGAGCCACCAGAAAGACCATAAAAAAAGGTACTAGAGGTAGCAATAATAGTAGTAACAATAGTCAAAAGAAAGTTCTTTGTAGTTTGTGTATATTCCACTCAATTCGAGCTTTCTTTTTAGTTAATAAAAATTGTTATCTCACTAATATGACAGGTTAGACAAATCTCTAACTGCAAGGTAACTAATGAATTCTAGAAAATCTTCTTGCCCTATGAACAGACCCAATCACCCAAAGGTTCCAAAGGTGTGCCCAAATTAGCAAGTTCATGTGCCACTAAATCAGAGGCAGGTTCTGAATGAAATTTAATTAAACATCACATCCAACCATCTATACCTTTAATATATCTACAGCCATATTGGCGAGTCCAAATCACATAAACCACACAAGCACTCATGTTAAGATATTAGCTGAATCTTCAGGTAACACTTCACACAAAATTCTCATATAATCTACAGAAGAACTTACATAATCATTACAGTAGTACTTTCTGTGATTCAAGAATATGGCATTGGAGAGCACATGTAGATATGTGACAGTGTACTTACAGTAAAAGGATACCCATTCATCCCACTGGTAATTGGATGCGCAGACCCTGTATGTGAATTTTTCTCCTAACAAAGAAGTTACTTCACCTGACAACCAGACAAGCAAAGTAAATGTGCAAAGACACATTTTCAGTTAACAGTGCCCTTCTGTCGTATGCAACGGAATATGACTATGTAGCACATATGACCTGGCTACCGAAGCCCATCCAAACAAAACAGCTGGTATATCTCTTTCTTGCAGTCACTGCATTTACATTTGGGAATGCACATAACAAAATATAGACATCCTGACCGTAAGCAAAAAGATAAATTGGTAGCTCTTAAACTTCCACTACCACCTCATGCTAAATTCCTAGCCTGGGTCACTAAATCCAGCTGCTAGTCAGGAACTCAGGACAAATATGAAAGCAACTAATCATGTACAGAAAGCAAACATAACATTCAGATAGAAACTGAAGCACCACAAGAGGTCAGACTTTGTTTCCAACATCACTAGAACTCAACAACCACTGAAATATCTGTCTTCCATCTTCTGTTGTTACCATCTCAATCTGTTCTCTACCTCAATCACTGACCATCTAACAAACGTAATCCATGGCATCCGCCAATTTATTAAGGAGGATGCCATGGCTACAGAGCACACATATAAGAAAACCTAACCTAATAACTAGCATTAACCTAATGAGTAACATTAGAACCCTAACCGTAGTAACCGCCCTCTGAGAATACCCTTCTACCTAGCCTAGTTATTATTCTCCTCCCCGGCGGTGCCAGAGACGGATCTGGAGGCGGCAGGGACCCCATCAGCGGTGGGGGGTGGCTGCATGAGTAGCGTGGTGTAGTACGGGACGGGCATCAGGGACGCCGTGGCCCCGACGGGGGAAACGGGGACGACCGTGGAGGGCGCCTCCTCGGGCGTGACGCCCGTGCCGGTGGCGGCGATGATGGAGGGCTCGGCCTGGCGGAGCAGCCACTCGATGGTCTCGCCGTCGGTGCGGTGCCCGAGCTCGCGGGTGAGCTGGAAGACGCGCGCCGCCACCATGGCCGGGATGCGTACCCGGCGGCCGCGGCCGGCGACCTTGGCGTGGCGGTCGCCGGAGGAGGACCCCACCGCGCGGCGCACGCGGCCGCGGAGAGACGCCTCGGGAGGCGCCGCGACGGCGGTGGATATGGAGAGTTCGCCGGAGACGATGCCGCCGGCACCGGCGGCGGCGTGGTGTTGGGGAGGGTTTAGGGTTTGGGGGGCGGGGACGAGGTTGTAGAGAACGAGCTCGGAGGTGGAAGACATTTGGAAACCGAAAGGGGGATTTGGGGCTGCGAGGTGGGGCCGGCTCCTGCCTGTTTGGTGGGGCTATGGGGACGGCACGGACGGAGGACCCAGGGATGATTATATAGGATGGATGGATGGATGGATGCCGGGGCGGGGAGATTTGGAGATTGGGCCGTATTAATTTTCCATTCATCTCTTTCTAATTTCTATATAAATCAATTTACTTCTAGTGATGAGGATGATGTTGATGATGAAGCTTATCGGATTGTGCCTCGTCATGGCAGTGGGGCAGCTCATGATGATGAAGATGAGATGGGTGAAGACCAGGGAAAAGAAGAGGAGGAAGCAGTAGGGCAAGATGATGATGGAGAGCCACCATTTCCTAAAGTAAGAGATCCATCAGCCCCTGCCACTTGGCGATTGGTGAACTACAGAGCGTTAGGGATGACTGATGAGGCTAGGGAACAGAGGAGAGTGAGCCCTATTGGTGTACCTAGGACAACCACTGATTATAGGTTTCACACTGCTTTTCAGCAGGATTACTATCAGACGGCCGTGATTAAAGGGAGAATTGTTTGCGCGCAGCATTGGATAGACTGGGATTATACGGTGAAGGCAGAAAACATCATATTCAACCAAATCATTGAGACTTGCAAACATAGAAAGATCTACTCCATCATGGGCTACAAAAAGGATTGGAACACAGAGGTGATAGCCCAATTCTATGCCACAGTCTACTTTGAAGGAGATGAGCTGGAGAACAGAAGGATGCATTGGATGACTGAGGGGACCTCGTACAACATCTCATATCTAGCCTTTGCAGAGATTCCTGGTTTCAGGCAGGCTGACAGGAGTCGCCATAGGCTGCACCTAGATGGTGTCTTTGCAGCAGAAAACATGAAGTTCATGTACCCCAGCACTGAGACAGGGAACTTTGGCAAGGTCGCCGGTCTCTACACTTATTATTCGGTGTTCAACCGGATGCTCAGAGCGACACTTGCACCTCGTGGAGGCAACACTTCAGATGTATCCCTATTTGCAAAGAACTTGCTTGCTAGAATGAAGCCCGGAGATGACAAGTTTTGTGTAGGTGATTACATTTGGGAGTAGGTCAAGCACATATCCGAAAATCCTCAGAAACTTTGTGGTTATGCATCTTATATTATGAGAGTTATTGAGAGGATCACGTGTATTGCATTTCATTGTGATGCATCTCATGGAACAATTCGCATACCCATTCCAAAGAAGATCAGACTTCCATCTCCACGAGCAGATCCACCTACAGACACAACAAATATTGATCAGCAGCAGCAACATGAGGAGCCGCCGCCGCAGCAGGGAACTGCTCAGCAGCAGCCCCAGGAATCCGGTCTGACCGGTGTTGGCACTTCTTATGATCCAATATCAGAATTAAGAATCCTGGTACTGGGGTAAGGAGTGTTTCAGTGGTTTTCCTTATGGCTTAGTAAAATATAGAAATATTCTGCAAGCGCACAGAATCACCGCTGTAGCACTTCACCTGGGAGTATTCCGACGTATCGTAATTTATATTTCCGCAGGGAAGCTTTGGCAAGATTACTAGTGAACAGATATTCGAGACTATCACAGAAGGGTACACGACTAGACAAGACAGGGGATAACGGTATTGGATAGGAGTGGATATACCGGACACACAGCTCAAGGAATACTCAGGTAAGGGAGAGAAGAGATAGATAGCTGGGAGGACAACGAGAAGAGATAGAGGACTCCTGGATTCTTTATCTACCTATGTCACTCTAGATTAGAGATATAGCGGCTACAGAGCAAGCACTAGGAGATCTGGGATAACTCTAATGTCTTAGCATCGGGACAAGGGAACCGGTGAACACACAGAAAGGGATGAGAAGGGGTGCCACTATTTCCTAACTGGGGAATCCTACGGACCGGAACTAACGTGATGGGCTACGAAGACCGAAAGGGTTGTCATCACCTCCCGGCTACCACCTCCGTTGCGACGGGAATAAACTAAGGCCACCGACTAGTCTAGCAACCACTCCTACACTAGGCAACGACTACTTACTCTGCTAGCAAGAGCAAGCAACCTTGTCAATACTCTTGGTGACAATTCACCTCCAGTATCAAGCAAGATCGAAGAACCAGCCAAGACAAAGACTTAAACAAGACTACAAGCACTAGAACTATAACTGATTATAGTCTAAACAAGATATATTTGCTACTAGAATAAAGTAGAAGCAAGATATAAATGACAAAGACAAAGTGATAAAGATAACTATATTGATAACTCAAAGTCTTACAAAAGGAAAAGTAAAAGATACAAGAGCTAATACCAGAGCTTCTGAAGACGACTCCGGAACCTCCGAGGCAAAGCTCGACTCAACTCTAACTCCCAACTAAACTATCCTAACTCTACTAGAATGAAAGTGGAAATGAGCTCCTTGGCTTGGTGTGTGTTACAAGAGGGGGTATGGGGTCCTATTTATAGTGCTTCAGGGTCGGTTGAGGTAGAGTAACGGCCAAGGGAGAGGGCAGAGGTGGTCGCCGGCCGTTTCGGCCGAGAGGGTCGGTTCGGCCGAACCCTGGCGTTCGGCCGAACGCCCGATCCACCGCCTTAGCCGCCTACGGCCGAGATGCATCCCCTGGAGTCGGTTGAGCAACTGGGGGCGGTTCGGCCGTAGGCCTCAGTTCGGCCGAACTGGGCCCGGCAGCCCCCCTGCACCGCCTCTCCTCCTGGGCCTTACTAGGCTGCTCTGGGTTGATGTAGTCCATGTACTTCTATTGTTTTAGCCCAGAGATGACGTGGCAGTAGCCCAAGGATGAGTTGGCGGTCGCCCACGTGTCATGTGATGTGTTTGCTTGGTCATTGTTGACGTGGACGACTTCCCGGTGGCCTGCTCGGCTAAGGGGGGTAACCGGCCGAACGGAGTCGTTCGGCCGATTCGGTCATTTTTGGCCCCAATAGCGTGTATTTGTCGTAGTTGTACCTTCTCAAGTGACACTCACAAAAACTCGTGGAACTTTATTAGAAATAAAACCTAAGTACATGGAATGTTGCATATAACCTCATTTATTCCCGAGTATTGGTGGTCGGATTTGGGCTGTAACGACCGCCAACAAGCTCCCCCAAGCTTAGCTCTTTGCTCGTCCTCGAGCAAAGATATAAACTTAGGCTCGGTGGATCAGGAGTTGCTACAATGTCATTTCTCTTGCAGGTAACTTTATAAACACTAGTCTTCAAAAATACTTGAATCATAGGCAAAGTTTCAAATCACCTTTTTACCTATGGGGCTTATAGCAATCTCCTTATCTTGGGCGGTTAAAAGGACGAACAGTTTAAATTCAGTTTTATTCCACTCTACTCTTTTCAGGATCCCATCTCGGAATTTTTTCACAAGTTTTGAAAACTACAAATTGTTCCTCATTGGCACACTCAATCACTCAAGTGTATTTGAATCCTCACCAAAGGCTTGTGCCTTCTTTTTCATCCTAACATCTAATATGGCTTTTTGTGTGGCTCAGGGACAAAGGATGAAAGCATGCATGCATCTTATATTTTGCTAAGTCAAAGACCGGATCTCTGAGGAGACAAATCACATCTTAAGATCGAGACGTGCAAGTGTGTGGATATGAGTGGAGTGGCATATGGTGGAGTGGTGGAATGGAATATGGTGGAACTCCTTGGATGAATTTCCCTCTCCTTGATTTATTTTCGAGAGCATGGGCTATCTTTTATTCTTTTATTTTTACCATGCCACTTGACATGCTTTTCTTTTTCTCCTTCTCTTTGCCATGCTCTTTGGCATGTTTTTCTTTTTCTCTTATTTTTGCCATGCTTCTTTGGCATGCTTTTCTTTTTGCATAGCCCATGTCTCTATCAAGAATATTTGTAGAGGGAAATCATAGAACATGGAGCATTTATTTTTGTGGATGGGTGATGGAAAATGTTTGCTAACTCCCAGTGTAGGTAATGCAAGTGAGAGGTGCTGTGTGTACGTGGGTCTCGATCTTTAAGAATATGAAAGCTTCACTCAAAGGTCACAACAATTTGACAAAGCTCACTAAGATAACAAGCAGCATATGAGTAGAGGTTTTCAACTAGGCTTATCATATGGCTCTGGTAGGTATTTTGACCAATGAGGAACTTGTTGCATTTTGAAAGCATAAATCTTCGAGATTTTCCCCGTACTAAAAGCAGAATAGAATTTAACCAAATTCTCACTATATCAATCCCCACAACAACTTAGACTTGGAATAAAGCATGTGCTCCCACAAGGTTTTCAGGATCATTTTTACTCAAGCCAAATAACTCAAGCACAATCTAGCAACTAGTTGAAGCAGAGTACTTGCAAAATTAATGACAGAGCAACTATTCATCATTTCCAAGGTGAGAGGCATATGATTCATTCCATGCATAGTTGGGAGTTATTTTATTCAAGGGAAATATTGTTTAAGGGAAATATTTTTGGTGTTTTCATTTTTTTTAAATGCAAACTATCATGAAGGGAAATGAAAGGGAAATTAAATGATCAAAGCGCTGGATAAATCGGGACATACCTGGTGGGGGTCCTCCCCCAAGCTTGGACTCTTCACTGGTAGGGGTTGAGCCTTGAGAGGTACTGGCTCAGCTGTTCCGCTTGTTCGTGGACGTCGTGCTGGATAGACGCCACCATCCCGCTATTCTCTTGATGGTACTGAAAATGGCGGGCTAGCGTGTCTTGAATCTCTCAGGTACGGTCGTCGATGAGCTCGACTCGGTCGGAGATGTAGGACATTTCTCGGCCGTAGTCGAAGCGTGCGGACTGTGAGTATCCAGGGTAGTATGGCTGGGAGGCACTGTCGTATCCCCCTCCATACCGGCTCCCGGACCACTCAGAGTCCGTGTCCTGGCCGTGGTCCCAGCGTCCTGAGGTGAAGTAGTTCGGCTCCTGATGCTGCCCGGAGCCTCCTGCTCCGGACGTCCCAGCGCCGGTGTACATGTCGTAGGTGGCCTCAAAAGCGGAAGTGTGTCGGTGCGGCATTTGTGGTGCATCTTCCGGCTCCTGTGAGGTGGCAAGCCCAGCATCACGCCTGGCTCGTCCCCTCGTGATGGGTCCGTCACCTGCAACGCTGTGCCGAGCGGGCTCTCTCCAAGGTGGAGAATCGTCCGACTCGGTCCTCAACTGAAGAGTTAGTTTCGGCATGGTATACAACCTTAGTGCTGCACAAGGCAAGGGCACTTCAGTTGTATAGCCATGGTAAATCATTGCCAGCGTTGCGTCAAGCGTCCGCCGTATCATGTGGGCTTGCACGAACTGCTCGGCATCCACGACGGAACGCGCTATCTCGATTACATGAGCCGGGCGCCTTGAAGGACGCCCAAGTGGTTACCGAGGCGAGTGACTAGAGAAGTCATCGCCATGCTACCCGCACGAGAAATATGAGACAACCAGTGACCAACCATGTCTTTCACAGGTGAATAGGGAATCTGCTTGACCATGGCAAAAAGAACCCGCAACTCGATGGTGTTGACAGGGCGCAAATCTGCTCGGGGGAATACCGTCATAGACACCCAACGATGCATGAAACACAAAGTGGGGTTATGTATGTTGTTCGTGCGTGGCGCATGACAGTTGGTATCCCCCGAAATCTTTTTCCAAAATGCCACCCGGTCAAATCTTTTAAGCGCTTTGTTCGGGTCTAATGAACAACGGCTTGAAAATCCGAGACCCGAACTAAAATCCCTCCAAGAGCAGAAGAACTCTTGGTTGAAGAACCGAAAACAAATTCCCCCAGTTTCAGAAACTAAAGTCGAGAGGAATTCAAGGGTGAGCAGGTACGAACCTTCTTCGTTGATGTGCCAGAAATTCTCCCAGCCAATGGCTTGGAAGATTTCTGTAAACTCTACGTCCATCCCCGTGTCCCTGAGCAAATCTTGCTCAAACACACGGGTGTGCTCGAACTCCTTCAGCCGAAGCTCGTTGAAGGTGTTCCGCTCCCTTTCTGTTCTAAGGTTGATGTCACTCTCGCTCAGGAGCTGCCTGGCGGGGGGCGTGGCATGGCCCCATCCCGAGCCGGCTGCTCCGTGCTCGTCCGTGTCCATCCGGCTCGAGCCTCGGGACAGAGCTGGGGAACTCCCAGCATCGTCCGATCATCGGCCTAGCCGGGTGGAACGATGGAGCGAAGTGAAGAACTTTGACATGATTCCTGCAAAAAGTTAGTGCAACAACAACTACCCGAAGGACTGAATATATATGGTTAGCACAAGGAAATCAAGTCAGTTGTTCAAGATAGTTAGTCGTTCTTGCGGGGATGAAAACCACCACATAAGGTTAGTCATTCTTGTGGGTGTCGGTGACCACCACAAAATCGTCCAGAAATTCAGCACAAAGATCACAACAAAAGCAAAATATTTTTGGGATTTTCTAGTGATGCAAGTGAACCAAAACTTGAGCAAGAACTTTGGGAAGAACTTGAGCAAGCACTTGAGCAAAGAACTTGAGAGGGAGAGAGAGCTTCCTAGCAGAATTTTCAGAATGTATGAGTGTGTGAATGGTGCAAGGAAGCAAGGAAGCTTGGCCAGCAATTTATAGGCCGAGGGGAGGGCCTTGGCCAGTTCGCCCGAAGGCTCTGTTTCGCCCGAACCAGGCCTGGTGGCCAGGGCACTCCCATGTGAGTGCAGCACTCACATGCCTTTGTTTCCACTCCAAGTTTGTGCGGCCATCAATTCCCAAGGACATTTTTAGTGGATTTTAGTGGTAGGTGAGATGGAAATGTGACATGACCAAAGTGGAAATTAGTGGAGTTACCCCCATGCTGCCATGTTTGTGATAATTGGTGAGTGTGCAGCCATTTTTAGTGGGGTAGACATGTTTGTTGCTGGTTGTTGGTGATGGTAAATAATTGGAGATGTTCTAGAAGGGATGAAAATGATAAAAGTAACCAATTACATCCACCCTAGGTAAAATTTCAGCATGTGACCATTTATTTAAACCAAGCTTGCAAAATTTTCTACTCTCTCTCAAATTAATTACTCAAGTGGTTCATTTATTTTGAAAAGGGAAACATGCAAATGCAATTGAGAATTAAAAAATTGGAAGGGAAATATGGGATACATACCGGTTTTCCTCGCGGCGAGAGCTCAGCTTTTAAGTCCGCGAGCGGGACTTCTCCTGTCTTCAGTTGCTCTTGTCATCGTCCGGTCCCGGAGTGGATGACTCGGACGATGCAACCTTCTTCCGCCACATTTTCTTGTTCTTCTTCTTCGGTGTTGGTGGCGGTGGGATCGGCGCCTCTGGAGAATTCCAGAGGGCTTGTTCTTCCTCGTATTTCTTTACGAGGAAATCCATTTCTTTTGCACTTGTCGGTTTTGTCGGCTCGTTCCACTTGAGCTGCTCACCACCGAGTATTTCCAACTCTCCATTAATGAGAGCCTTAAGGAAACACTCGGCGCTCCTCTGCTCCGGTGTGAGTGGCTCTATCTTCTTCTCTTCCCGGGGGTGAAACTTGAAGTAAGTCAACCTTCCGTCAATACGGAATGAGATTTCTCTCGCATCCATATCGATCCTAGCCCTGGTGGTGTTCAAGAATGGTCGGCCCAACACAAGGGGAAACGAATGCTCGTTCCCCGTGTCGAGGACAACAAAGTCCACAAGGACATATCGTCCCCAGATCCGGACCGGTACATTCTCGATCACCCCCTCGGGGTAGCGGATGGTTGAGTCCGCAAGCTGTACCTGGGCAGTAGTGGGTGACAAAGTAGGGTAGCGTAATTTCTTAAATAATACCTTAGACATGATGTTGACGCTTGCCCCCAGATCACAGAGTGCATCATCAATGCGACGATTCCAGATCGAGCACTGAATGATGGGCACTCCGGGATCTTCCTTCCTATTCGGAGAGGTCTTGATGATCGCCCTTTTTGCAGCTCTCGGCAGGTAGGTCCATCTTGGTGTCAGCACTTGGATGCGTGCGACCTTCCCTGCGTGGTTAGTTCAGAAGACACTACGAGACATCTTACCATGCCTGGTAGTGATGGAATTCACTGTCTCGATGGAAGGTTCGGGTTGCCCTGGAATCTTCCCCGATTCAGTGATAGGAACAGCAGCAGCTAACTGAGCGACTTGAGTTTCTATCATTTTATTAAAGCTCAGTTGACTTGTCATAGCAGAAGAAAATGATTCCATCCTAGAGTCTATGCTTTCCAGAGTTTTATCATTAGCAACAAGCCTTTTATTGATGTTTTCAGTTATTTTCATCTGGCCAAACACAAGATCTCTAAGAGACGGCTGATGATTGAAGTTGCTGGAACTGAAATTGTTACCTTGTTGAGGCCTCTCAAAAGGGAGGTTTGGGCGCGGATTCCAGCCTTGGTTGCCGTAGTTGTTCGGTCGGTACCCGTTGTTGTTGGAGTTGTTGACGTAGTGGGCATCTTCTCGCGTTTCGGGGCAGTCATTCCCCGAATGGCCACTGTTGCCACAGACTTCGCAGGTCATGCGAGCGTCCATGGCTTGCACCGTTTCTTGAGCAGGGGCCTCCAGTTTCTTCATCAGGAGGTCCATCTTGGCAGCGAGCATGTCCAGAGCTTCAACTTGGTGAACTCCTCGGGTCTTTGGTTGAGTCCGGTCGTCGGACCAACCTTGGTTCTCGACCATCTTCTCTATGAGGGCCTTCGCACAACTCTCCTCAAGAGAGAAGAACGAGCCTCCAGCAGCAGCATCCAGGTACTCACGGGCAGAATTTCTCAGCCCGTGATAGAAAGTTTGGATTATGAACCAACTGTGCATACCATGGTGAGGACAAGCAGAAATATAGTCCTGGAGACGATCCCATGCCTCCAGGACTGTTTCATCTTT
Source organism: Echinochloa phyllopogon (assembly GCA_033239725.1). Classification (NCBI taxonomy): domain Eukaryota; kingdom Viridiplantae; phylum Streptophyta; class Magnoliopsida; order Poales; family Poaceae; genus Echinochloa; species Echinochloa phyllopogon. The sequence continues at coordinate 6,825,646 of BTCW01000016.1, read as the reverse complement.
TAGCTGCTGGAAACTAGCTATTTTGTTCCGGAGGGCGTTGGTTTTCCCAACCGGAAAGAATTTTAGCAAGAAAGCGCTAGTGCATTTATCCCAGGTCTCTATTGCCTCGCGGTTAGCATAAAACCATTGTTTCGCCTTGCCTAATAATGAGAATGGGAATAAACGAAGGCGAATGGCATCGATACTTACTCCGCGGATGGTGAATGTAACACCCCGCCTTCCACGAGCCGCCCCGCACAGCCCTTCCGAGGGGTGCGCACGCGTACACATAGCACCCTGCTTACACTTTCGTCCTTGCTTCTTGTAAAAGGGTTAACCCGAAGGTGCTATGGCTGGAAGACAAAGGCTTATAAGTTGCCTCCACCCTTGCTAAACTAGCAATGTGGCACTAAACACGTGCATCCCGCACTCATGGGCCACTACTGGGCCATACAAACTGGGCCGGGTGTGACATACACCCCCCCTCAAAGAACCCGACGTCCTCGTCGGCGCAACTCACCCACCCGGGCAAATGTACAGGAACGTTCCCCCTTAGCGCACGACCGTACGTCCAGTGCCGGTGCCATAGTCCATGCCGTATGCCCTACCCGGGCCATACGCGCCATGCGCCCTATGCCCGCACACTGACCCGTACGCGCAACCGCGAGGGTCGGCTCTGATACCATTCGTAACACCCTGCCCTCCACGAGCCGCCCCGCACAGCCCTTCCGAGGGGCGTGCACGCGTACACATAGCACCCTACTTACACTTTCGTCCTCGCTTCGTGTAAAAGGGTTAACCCGAAGGTGCTATGGCTGGAAGACAAAGGCTTATAAGTTGCCTCCACCCTTGCTAAACTAGCAATGTGGCACTAAACACGTGCATCCCGCACTCATGGGCCACTACTGGGCCATACAAACTGGGCCGGTTGTGATAGTGAAGGTGTTGCAAATCTCCAGGAAATGCTGGAGATGAGCATTGGCATCTTCGTGTGGCTTGCCGCAGAATGGGCTAGTCTGTACCATGTTGATGAGGGCTGGTTTTAGCTCGAAGCTACCATCTCTGACTGGCGTAGCTGGTCTGACACGTACGTTCTCGCTTGATGGAGCGGAGAACTCACGGATCGTTTTGGTTGCCATCCTCGGTGTAGCCTGGTCAACGACGGGAAGGACGGGGTTCGTCAGAAGGAGTTGCTTCTGAGGAGGTACAACACGGCGTCGTACTTTCCTCACAAATGACTCCAGATTTTCTTGGAAGTTTGACGGTAGTTGGAAACCAGTCATGCACTGCTCTGTTCCACAAAGACCAACGAACAAAGCAAGGATAAACCCGCTTGAGTAGCGGTACTCAACTAAGATAGCTCAAGATAAAAATTCAAAAGTAATCTAGCCAAAGACTTCCCCGGCAACGGCGCCAGAAATGCTTGTTGGCACTTCTTACGATCCAATATCAGAATTAAGAATCCTGGTACTAGGGTAAGGAGTGTTTCAGTGGTTTTCCTTATGGCTTAGTAAAATATAGAAATATTCTGCAAGCGCACAGAATCACCGCTGTAGCACTTCACCTAGGAGTATTCCGAGGTATCGTAATTTATATTTCCGCAGGGAAGCTTTGGCAAGATTACTAGTGAACAGATATTCGAGACTATCAGACAAGGGTACATGACTAGACAAGACAAGGGATAACGGTATTGGATAGGAGTGGATATACCGGACACACAGCTCAAGGAATACTCAGGTAAGGGAGAGAAGAGATAGATAGCTGGGAGGACAACGAGAAGAGATAGAGGACTCCTGGATTCTTTATCTACCTATGTCACTCTAGCTTAGAGATACAGCGGCTACAGAGCCAGCACTAGGAGATCTGGGATAACTCTAATGTCTTAGCATCGGGACAAGGGAACCGGTGAACACACAGAAAGGGATGAGAAGGGGTGCCACTATTTCCTAACTGGGGAATCCTACGGACCGGAACTAACGTGATGGGCTACAAAGACCGAAAGGGTTGTCACCACCTCCCGGCTACCACCTCCGTTGCGACGGGAATAAACTAAGGCCACCGACTAGTCTAGGAACCACTCCTACACTAGGCAACGACTACTTACTCTGCTAGCAAGAGCAATCAACCTTGTCAATACTCTTGGTGACAATTCACCTCCAGTATCAAGCAAGATCGAAGAACCAGCCAAGACAAAGACTTAAACAAGACTACAAGCACTAGAACTATAACAGATTATAGTCTAAACAAGATATATTTGCTACTAGAATAAAGTAGAAGCAAGATATAAATGACAAAGGCAAAGTGATAAAGATAACTATATTGATAACTCAAAGTCTTACAAAAGGAAAAGTAAATGATACAAGAGCTAATACCAGAGCTTCTGAAGACGACTCCGGAACCTCCGAGGCAAAGCTCGACTCAACTCTAACTCCCAACTAAACTATCCTAACTCTACTAGAATGAAAGTGGAAATGAGCTCCTTGGCTTGGTGTGTGTTACAAGAGGGGGTATGGGGTCCTATTTATAGTGCTCCAGGGTCGGTTGAGGTAGAGTAACGGCCAAGGGAGAGGGCAGAGGCGGTTGCCGGCCGTTTCGGCCGAGAGGGTCGGTTCGGCCGAACCCTGGCGTTCGGCCGAACGCCTGATCCACCGTCTTAGCCACCTATGGCCGAGATGCATCCCCTGGAGTCGGTTGAGCAACTGGGGGCGGTTCGGCCGAAGGCCTCAGTTCGGCCGAACTGAGCCCGGCAGCCCCCCTGCACCGCCTTTCCTCCTGGGCCTTCCTGGGCTGCTCTAGGTTGATGTAGTTCGTGTACTTCTATTGTTTTAGCCCAGAGATGACATGGCAGTAGCCCAAGGATGAGTTGGCGGTCGCCCACGTGTCATGTGATGTGTTTGCTTGGTCATTGTTGATGTGGACGACTTCCCGGTGGCCTGCTCGGCTAAGGGGGGTAACCGGCCGAACGGAGTCGTTCGGCCGATTCGGTCATTTTCGGCCCCAATAGCGCGTATTTGTCGTAGTTGTACCTGCACAAGTGATACTCACCAAAACTTGTGGAACTTTATTAGAAATAAAACCTAAGTACATGGAATGTTGCATATAACCTCATTTATTCCCGAGTATTGGTGGTCGGATTTGGGCTGTAACGACCGCCAACAACCGGTTCCCCAAACCGGTCTGACCGGTTTGGCCCTGGGAGCTCCACTCATTCCGAGCGGCGATTGTCTCCAATCAAGAAGTTCATATCTATGTTCACTGGTATTTGCAAGGATCAGAGGGATGTCCAGGTGGACCTTAGGCAGCAAAGAATTGATAGCAAGAAAACTCGGGATGAGTTCAAAAAGTTGCGTGCCGTGTTGAGTCTGGATAACCCTCCATCTCCTGTCTCTCCACCTCCTGAGCTGCCAGAGATACCCCCGCTTCGAGACATTATGACAGATCACATGAATGCGGGCTACTTTGAGGAATTTGGGGACATATTCGGATATGGACATATTGCATCGAGCTCACAGCCTCCACCAGCTCCTCCTCAGTCATATGGTGGTCCCAGTACGTACACTTACATGCCTACTTCAGAGGGTGACACTTTTGGAGCTTTGTTTGTGTATCCTTCATCCGGAGGCCCATCCTTTGCAGCTGCCACATACCCCTCCTCGTCATTTGCATATGCTGGTACATCATCTTCTATGGTGGGAGTTCAGTACTCTAGTGCTCCATCTCCATCTCCCGGAGACTTTGCTTCTCAGGCAGCGGCTTCCATCTTCTGATCCGAGTGCGAGCTTCTGATGGATGCAGGACTACAAGCTTCTCTAGGCCCTTTTATGGATGATTGATGACAAAGGGGGAGAAGAATGGATTAAAGCGTCAAGATTCAGAGCATTTGTAGTCTGTCAGGGAAAAGCGGTCTGACCTGTTTTGGAAACCGGTCTGACCGGTTTCTGTAGTGTTTACAGAAACATGGATGTAATAAACTCGTGCTTTATCTATCTGTGGACTTGAGGCTTTGTACTGTGTGCTATTGTGTGTAGTGAACAAGTTTATGTATTCTAAGTGACATTATGATAGTGTGATATGCATGTATTGGTTGTTGTACTGTTCTGTACATGTGCTGACTGGCAAAACCGGTCTGATCGGTTTTGGAAACCGGGCTGACCGGTTTCTTCCCAGACAGCACATGTACAACTCTATCTTGTTGTTATGTGAAAGCCATGTCATATGCATCACGGGTTATTTCATTTTGTCACACACACTTGTAGCACATGCTGGATGCTGAGATATAGGGGGAGCTCTCATTTCTTTCCTTAAATGTGCATTTGGCATGTGAGGCCAAATTTTTTGAAAGTTTATTCAAAGCACATATTAAGGGGGAGCTCACAAGATATCTCAGATATTTAGAGCTTTAATTTCTTATCTTTTTGTGTGCTTTAATCATGTTGTCATCAATAACCAAAAATGGGGAGATTGAAAGTGCATCTAGGCACTTATGTGTTTTGGTGATTTGTATGACAACATGATTCGTGATCTAACTTGTTTGCTTAAGCATATGAGCAGGTTTTATTCTTATGAATATTCGCGCAATATAATTGTTGATAAGAATATGTACTTGACATTGGTTCTAAATGACATAAAAGCAAGCAAGTATGTTTGATCCCATGATGCAAAAGATGAGCAATGACAAAAGAATAGAAATGACAAATGAGACAAGGTTCTTATGCATATTGGTTGGTCTCATTTAGTAGAAGCTCGTCAAAATAAAATGGGACAATCTACATGAAGAAATTGGAATTCCTTTGATCTTGATCCATAGTAGTGGTTATAAATAAAATGAGATATGATTCTATGGATAGTATATGGTCTCATCTAGTAGAAGCTTATCAAGACAAAATGGGACAATCTACATGAAGAAATTGGAATTCCTTTGACGTGGTCCATGGCAATAGTTAAATTCATGATGAGACATGATCTTATGGATACTATATGGTCTCATGTACATGGAAGCCTATGGACAAGTGATTTGACAAAGACGACATACAAGACAATATTGAATATATTTCGGGTAAATTGAATACATGGATTTCAATATGGTTTTCATGATGATGCAAAGCAAAGCGAAACTTAAAGTGGCAAGATATGATGTAAAGAATCAAGCTAGATGGGAGTGACATTCCAAGCGAAGAGAAGGGTAAGTTGGTCTTGTGGCCGAGGGACTTTGTTAGGGAAAGTCTAGCATCTTAGTTTGATCTCTATACTTCAATCAAGCCGTATCAAGTGAAGCAATGTGAAGCATCTAATCATTTATGGATCATATATTGGAATGGCTTATGAATTGGTCCATACACTTGGAAATTCTAAGCCCAGCTCAAGATTGGATTTGCTCAGCAACCAAGAAAGGTTGTATGCCCTCAAAGTTGAAATTGACAAGTATGGCATGAATGAAGACATTGAAGCTCAAGTGGAAGACTTAATTTGTTATTTATTTTCTTGAGTATAGGAATGTCGTACTATCAAGAGGGATGCAACAATTAGTTGTTTAGACAACACCAAAAAGTGCTCATAGGTCAACCCATGTGAGATAACCTTTGAGAGAAGTCGTTTTGAGACTAAGTGTGCTGACTGGTCCAAAACCGGTCTGACCGGTTTTGGAAAGAGGTCTGACCGGTTTTAGAGCTCAGAGTGCTAACGGCTAGTTTCATTTAAAAACCGGTGTGACCGGTTTGGGAAACCGGTCTGACCGGTTTGCCACTGACATAACGGCTAGTTTTTGGGTGTGGGGTATTTATACCCCTTGGCCCTCTCCTTTGAGGGTTGTTGGTTCCCTTGATTTTCTTGTGCGCCCAGAACCTTCTTGAGCACCAGCAAGCTTTCCCCAAACATCTCTTTGTGAGATTGATAGAAATTTGATTGTATCTTTGGATTTGGGTTGAGAGGCTAATTGTGTGTGAGCTATTGCAAGCTAGTAAGAGCTAGCTAGATCAGTGAAGAGAAAATCCTTAGCTTGAGCATTTCCGGTGAAGTCTAGCAACCATTGAAGCATTTGTTACTCTTGGAGGTAAAGCCTCCTAGACGGCTAGGCTTTGCCGGTGAGCTACCGTATTTGTGGTGAGCCACGGATTGTTTGTAAAGGCTGGCCCTGCCTCCTTCGTGGAAAAAGGTTACAAGTTAGTGGAATCGAGGAAAGTGGCTTGGTGTGTATAAGCCTGCCTTTCTTAGGCCCTCAACGGAGACGTAGGATTCATCGTGCTTTGGTGGCAGCCTTAGTGGTAGCGGTGAATCTGAACTTCGGGAAACAAATCATCGCGTCTCTCATTCGGTTTGCCTCACAAGTTCAATTCTAGCATTTACATTAGCTTCCGCTTCGATCTACTTGGTTGTGCTTGATTTGTGTGCAGGGACATAGTGAACCTGCTAGAAATCATCTACAGAAGCTATTCACCAAGTTTGGTTTGTGCTAGAACTCGTAGAGGGGATAAATTGCATTGTTGTATTTCTCTGCCAGAAACTAGTCTGACCGGTTTGGGAAACCGGCTGACCGGTTTCGGTACTGATTGTGTGTCAAATTTTGATTAAGTGCAGATTCACCTATTCACCCCCCTCTAGGTGACATCAAGGTCCTTTCACGGCGACACGGCCGCTACTGGGCTTCAAGGGTTCTCGTGCAAGACCGCTGCACAGATTTACATATGCGACATCACGGCTCCCTCAGAAAAGCGACCGGAGTCCTCAACGGATACGGTTTGTTGTTGTCGTATGCGATTCGATCGCTATGTATGGATCGTGTGTAGCTCGATCGCAGCTTATGGAAAAAAGGATTGCTTCCTTGCTTTAGAATTAGGAAATAAATTAGGGGGGCTTTTATAAAATTATGACGTACCGCAGAATCAATCATTGCTTTAGTACTAAAGCAAGGATTGATTCTGCGGTACGTCGTAATTTTACAATAAAGACCCTGATATCTTTAAAAATCAATCGGCAGTCCTGGTCTCTAAAAAATTCGAATCAAACTCGACATAGCTAAAGAGCCAGGAGCGCGCCCGCCCACGGCAGGCACGGACTCCTGCTTCTGGTACATGTGAACTCCTTGCATCCCATCCCTATGCGGAATAATTCTATGTAAATCTAAGGAGTATATATACAAACACAACACAACTATCGGTGCTGAGATTGGCCGCCCAACCTCAGCGCCACACAGAATGCGCTGTGTCCCGTCCCCTGACGGTTGATGCAAGAGCTAGCACGATGACACGAGAGTTTATCCTGGTTCCGGCCGCGGGGCCGTACGTCCAGCAGACTGTGCTCGCGGCACTATACTATCCTGCACCGAGGTGCCTGCAGTGGGGGAGCTACAAGCACGACGAGAGAGGAGAGGAAGTCTCCAAGTCCCTGAAAATGGGTGTGAAAGTGATTGAGGAGAGTGCCAATATCGGGGAAGGCGGTGATCGTATGTGCCTCTCACTTCTATCTCGTTCCCTTCCTCCTTTTATAGGCCAAGGAGAGAGGGGGGGAGGGGCTTACAAGTACAAGTACAGTGTGTGCCACAGGGGTGCGCACTGGAGAGCATGGCGCCGGGCGTGCGGTCGTCCTTGACCCTCGCAGGGGATTTATGGCGAGCTCCGGCTTCTGCGGGTGTCACGGCCGTCCCTGTGCTTGTCCTAGAGTGGTTTCGAGGGGTGGCACCGCCGTATTCCGTGCCCAGCTGCCCGCCGCTGGTTGGTTCGAGGGCGTGGCAGGTGGGGAAGGACGAGAGTTGGCGGTGCAGGGGTCGGCATGGCGGTTGCTGTTGACCATAGTGCGCGGCGTGCCCGGTTTACCGGGGAATGGCTGAGAGTTGGTGGATTTCACCCGACGTTCGTCATCACCAGGCCGCGCCTGACCGGAGTCCGCGCTCGGTCGCTGCTCATATATTCGTTCGAGGGTTCTTCACGCCCATTCGAGGGCTGCACCGGGGGGGAAAGGACGGGAGCGGGTGGAATAGTGGTGCGGAATGATGCCTGTAAGTCTGCACAGGGCCTTGCGCAGTGCCGCATGCGTCCGCATAGTGGCGGTGAGGACGCATAGTGACCGAAGCAGGTAAAACAGTGAGCTCTGCGGCGTCAGCGGCGCGGCGTGGGGAGAGATCGCCTTTTGACTTCGGCGCCCGCCCGATGGGGCGGGCATTAAATGCCGTTGTCGGGCGGGGCGCCGGGGCGCGCCGCGTTGAGTAGAGGGGTGGCCTCGAGGGAGGCGGAGTTGGCTCGCCTGCTTGAGGGGGTGTGCGGCCCTCGAGCGAGGCGGAGTTGGCTCGCCTGCTTGAGGGGGTGCGCGGCCCTCGAGCGAGGCGGAGTTTGCGTTGCGCCTGATCCGGGGGGTCCGGGTCCCTCGAGCGAGGCGGAGACGGGGGTCGCTACTTGGGTCCCCTCGATAGGCGAGCTCGGATGGCCGTTTTTGGGCCGTGATAAGCTGTGACGGGCCGCGCTGCCTTGGTGGCCCTTCCGGGCTGATGGTGATTCGGCCTTCTGAGGTTAACGTTTTTCGAGGGTGGTTACGCCGATGGTTAGGGGACCCCCTGGGTCTGTCCCCGACAGTAGCCCCCGAGTCTCTACTGGACTAAGGGTCAGTCGGGCAGAGGCTGATGGTTCGCGGGATCGTTCCCGGGCATTCTGCGGGGATTACTCCTTCTTGATTACGCATGTTCTTCCGTGGGGGCGCACGAGCGCACCCGCGGGTGTAGCCCCCGAGCCTTTGGAGGACTGAGGTCACTCGTGCAAGGGCTTTGACTCCCAAGGATTGTGTTAATTGCTCCCTGTTGGCGGTCGTTACAACCCAAATTCGACCACCAATACGCGGGAATAAATGAGAGACTATGCAACATTCCATGTACTTAGGTTTTATTTCTAATGGAGTTCCACGAGTTTTGCTGAGTGTCGCTTGTGCTGGTACAACATTGCGAAATACGTGCTATAGGGGTCGGAAATGACTGAATCGGCCGAACGACCCGTTCGGCCGGTTACCCCCCTTAGCCGTATTGGTGGTCCCAGGAGGGACCCAAAGGGCAGAGGCGGTGCAGAGGAGTGGGCCTGGACCCTGAGGCCTGTTCGGCCGAACAGAGGCCTTCGGCCGAACCGACTCCCCTGCAGAAACCGCCTCCAAAAGCAAATCTGAGCCATTGGGAGCCAAGGCGGCAAGATGGACGGTTCGGCCGAACAGGTCAGTTCGGCCGAACCGACCTTCTTCGCCCGAATCAAGGGGGAATATTCCCTGGATGCCTTGACAGTTACTCCACTTCAACCGACCATTGAGTGCTATAAATAGAGGGCCAAGCTGCTCATTTGAACACACAATGCAAGAGTAGAGTGCAGGCGAAGCACTGTTAGTTTTCCACTTGTATCAGTAGAGATAGGGAGAGAGGAGAGGTGAGCGTCCCGGAGAGGAGCCGAAGTGTCGGCCCCTCTTCCCACTGTACCTCTACGGATGCGACTTCACTTCGAGTAACATCCGGGTCTTGTCTGGTAACTCTTGTATCTCGCTCTGATTAATTGAGCATTCAGTTCTTACTTTTATATGCTTGCTGGTTCTTCGTTCAATGCTTAGTTGATTGGTATAACTGTATACTGGTTGCTTAGCTTGGGTGCTTATCTTTCTATAGGAGATAAGTATTAGTTGACTAGTGTAGGCGTGGTGCCTATACTTGAGGCTAACTTAGTTTATTCCCGTCGCAACGGAGGTGGTAGCCGTAAGGTGGTGACAGCCCTTCCGGTCTTTGTAGCCCATCACGTTAGTTCCGGTCCGTAGGATTCCCCAGTTGGGAAATAGTGGCACCCCTTCTCATCCCTTTCTGTGTGTCCACCGTTTCCCTTGTCCCGAAGCAAGTATCTATCTGTACCCTCTAATCTGCTCGATCAATCAGTAGAATACCTCTACCAGACTCGTACCCTCTCTACCCTCCTATCACTCCTCTTCTCTCTTTGTTGTTGTCATCCACCTCATCCATACCATTCACTCCATTCCATCTACCTAGGAGAACTTAGTTTAGAATCAGTCCACTTCTCATTCTCCGTGGAAATCGATACCTTGGAATACTCCTGGGTGAAAGCTACATCGGTATCCGTCCGCTTGCGGATTTATCTGTGGGCCGTAAGGAGTGCCAACAAGCTTTCTGGCGCCGTTGCCGGGGAACGGTAGCTGTTCTGATTCTGAACCCAAGTTGTCCGTGTATCCCACCACCATCCACCATCCATATGGATTCTACTCTTACCTTACGCCAACACTCGGCTCCAAAGGGCGCTTGTTTGGAGCCACTACCATCATCACATCCCATATCCACACCCGGCTATGAGCTACGTACCGGCTTCATAGCCATGGTTCGTGAGCAATCGTTCTCAGGAACGAAGGCCGAGAGTCCATACGCGCATTTGCGCGAGTTTGAGCAACTCTGCTCATGCCTGACCATTGCGGGCATGACACAAGAGACACTCAAATGGAAGCTATTCCCGTTCTCATTAACGGGAGGAGCGAAGAAATGGTACTCTCTGGCTATCAGTACTACGGAAGGGAGTTGGGAGACTCTTAGAGAAAAATTCTGTCTAAATTTCTTCCCAATCTCCAAGGTAGTTAGCTTCCGAATCGAAGTTCTTACCTTTAAGCAATTAGAGGGAGAGTCGTTAGGAGCTGCCTGGGCTCGTTTCAAGCAAATCTTGGCATCTGGACCAGACCTAGGCCTATCTGAACCTATCATTCTCCAACATTTCAGCCTTGGCCTCTGTCCCGTAGCCACCACTATCTTGGACTCTGCTTCAAAAGGGTCATTTTTTCATTTGACTCCCAGTGAAGCGAGGATAGTCCTGGAGCGTATCCTGGATGACACTCCCTACACTGGAGTCTATGACGAACTCCCTGATGAAGAAGAGAAGCAGCCTAAACCTGAAGAGCCTGTACACCAACAATCCAAATCTATCAGCTCTTCCATTCCATCAGAACCCGATGCTCAATTCGAACCACAACCTTACTCTAGCCTAGACTACCATCATCCACTCTACACCACTCCCTACGATTTTGACGATGATCTATTCGATGACATCGACTGTGCCATAAGTTTCCTACGGGAACGATGTGTAGAGCAAAAAGATCCACCCCCCGACAAGGAAGCATTAGAATATCAAAGAGGGTACTTAGGCCGTCTCTCTGCCATCAAGAGTCGGGAATGGCTAGACGAGGCGGAAGCCTCGACCGAGGTAGTTAAAATGCCCAAGAGAATCCGAACAATCTTTTGTGAAGTTATGGGCATGGACAAAGAAATCGGGTATGACCCGAACCTCAGAATCAACATAATCTCTAGCTCCTTGGTGCGAGCCCAACTTCCCGATGAACCATGGTCATCATCTCAGAAACATCTAAAGTTCATATCAGGAAGGCCATACCCGTTAAGATTAAGTCCATACCATGGTCATCATCCTCGACTGTTTAGCGATCTTGCGGGTCATACCCGTTAAGATTAATGACCCTGAACTTTTCCTGGATTTCCATATCTTTGACCTACCTGAAAATTCCACTTATTCCATCTTTATTGGTAGGCCAATCATGAAAATCCTAGAAAATTCACCAATAATCCAGCTAGAGCTTAGGATCGGAGAAGAACTCATCCCAGTCTCTTGTTTCTACCCCTTGAACACACCTATAGAGGTGGAGCCTGATCCTGATCCTAAAGAGGAGGTCATGTCAACATCCTTGATAGACTTAGAGCAACCTTTCCTAGAAGAAGATGCCCAATTCCTTATGGAGGAAGAAGACATTCATCCTTCAACCGAACCTAAGCCTCTTGCCTCTGGATTGAAGTGTTCTTCCCTCTTTAAGGACGAACACACTCCAGTGACCATCAGTGACGAACCCTCTAACGTTGAAACCCAGCAAATTTTCACTGTCCTGGAGGAATATCAATCAGTCTTTGGACACTCGGTCCAAGATTTCAAAGGGATTACTCCTAACCTTCATGCACATCATATCCCTGTCTCATCTTATCTTGGGGTCGCTAGGCAATTGTCACGGAGATTCGTCTTTGATCGGGGAAAAAATAGACGCCATCATCTTCCCCAGTCATACTCCCTAATATGACCCTATGCGTACACCTCCTGCGAGTAAAGGGGATTCGTAGTTCCTTGGCCACACCGGGCTTTATAGGTGTCTCATTGAAAGTTTCTCTCTAATAGCCCGGTCGCTGACCAATCTTCTAGCCAAGGAAACCCCTCTCGTCTCTGCTCAAGAGTGCTATGCTTCCTTTCAAACCCTCAAGAAAGCACTTAGTTTCGCTCCCATCATCTAGTCCCACGACTATAGCATTCCACTAGAAATTAGGTGTGATGCGAGCAATTTTGCCGTAGGATCTGTTGTGGGCCAAACCAAGGACAAGAAGCATTATGCTCACTGGCCCCAGCTCAACTATGCAACCACGGAAAAGGAACTCTTAGCAGTTGTGTTTGTTATAGACAAATTCCGGTCCTACCTAGTTGGGGCAAAGGTCATAGTCTATTCAGACCATGCTATTTTGAAGTACCTTTTTGACCAAAAAGGATGCGAACCCAAGACTCATCCGTTGGGTTTGTCTTGGGTACAAGTCCCGTTTGATCTTCCCATCAGCGATTTTCTTAGGGGGTGATACGCTCCTCAAGGCCACAACACTAGAGCCGTGGTACGCCACCATAGTTGACTTCATGGTGTTAGGGTACGTCCCATCAGGTGAAAATAGGAAAAGATTGGTTTATGAGAGCAGACATCACCTATGAGATAACTCATATCTCTTCTGGATGCAAGATGGACTCAGACGATGCATACCTGCACCTGAGGCACATAAAACCTGGGAGAGATATCATGCATCACCTTATGAAGGTCACTATAGAGCGCTCAAAATAAAGGTCTGGCAAAATGGAGATGCTAAGAAATTTAGCAAGAGATGCCCACACTGCCAGAAACACAGGAATATAAGAGACGCATAGCCGCTTACCAGTAGTCTTCAAGTAGAAACCTTTGATGTATGGGGAATAGACCCCATGGGTCATTTCCCTAACTCAGAGAACTACGAGTTTACTCTGGTAGCCATAGATCCCGTCTCTAACTGGGTAGAAGCCAAGTCCTATCGAGCCGCAACCACCAGGCACGCTAAGAAAATATCCCATGAAAACATCTTTCCTTGCTTTGGCATCCTGGGCTAGTCGTAGAGGCTCCCATCTCATTGACTCCATCTCCCGGAAATATCTAAGCTTGGGGGAGCCACATTTTATAGCCACACCTTCTCACCCCCAAACTAATGGTCAAGCAGAACATCTGCACTCACATCAAGAACATTCTGCAAAATCGTCAATGAGATGGGTGTGCAGTAGAGAGATAGGCTCACTGATGCACTCTGGGCATACTAGACCACTCTAGTTGGGCAAACTAGGACAATTCGGCCGAACCATGCTGGTTTGACCGAAGGACCCCTGTTTTGCCCCTTGAGCATCCATTTGGACCCTAGATCCTATCTCTATCCCATCTTGTCTCAGAGTCGCTAGGAAAATGTTGGGAAAGTTGCTTGTCAATCTCGAGTCAGAAACCATCCTCCATCACTTTCCCGAACACGACCAAGTGTTCACATTTCCCAGCCACCATCCTTGTCCAAAGACCTTTCCTCACCCAAGGGCTTCCTCTCCATAAGTATGACAAGTCCACTAACGAAGAAAGCCATGGAGGAGGGAGAAGAGAAATCCATGGTTGAAGAGCCTGAAAAAGAACTGGCACAAACCTGCCAGAAGTTGAGCAACTGGGATGAGAAGGTCACTGAAGGCGAGCCTTGGCAGATGGACAAGAACAATGTCCTCTTCCAAGCATTCACAACCAAATTCAAGAGGCTCGCCAAGGCCACATGACATCTAGACCTTTACAATCCATCTATAGAGTAGAAGTCGTGTGGTTGTATCTTTTAGAGCACCATTAGTTTCAATTTATTTCCCAATTCAATTTCCCTTTGCTCAAATCATTGTTTAGGAGGTGCTCTAATTATTTCCCTTCCAACACATTTTGTTTCCAACCTTAGCTTGATGAATAAATAAAATTAGAGTTGAATGCAAAAAGAATAAAATTGTCGCTCCGGTTGATGCATTTGAGCCAACCGGAGATTGCCCTATTTAACAGAAAGATACATGAGTACAGACATGACACAGTGGAGGAGCAGGATGAGGACGAGCAGGCCGACCAGCTAACTCAGTACCTTTCAAGGTTGAATCCCTACCAGTGAAGAGTCCAAGCTTGGGGGAGGACCCCCATCAGGTACGATCCGAATTACTCAGCACTTTGGTCATTCAATTGAAAATACTTCCTTTGAATAAACTCCCAACCATGCATGGAATGAAACATATGCCTCTCACTTTGGAAATGATGAATAGTTGCTCTGTCATTAATTTTGCTAAAACTTTGTTGCAACTAGTTGCTTGACTATGCTTGAGTTATTTGGCATAAGTAGAAATGAACCTAAAAATCTTGTGGGAGCATATGCCTTATTCCAAGTCTAGGTTGTTGTGGGAATTGATATAGTGAGACTTTGGTTGAATTCTATTTCTGCTCTTAGTATGGTGAAAATCTCGGTTGTTTATGCTTTCAAAATTAAAACAAAGTTCCTCATTGGTCATAATACCTACCAGAGCCATATGATAGGATTAGTTCTAAACTTTCTACCATATGCTGCTTGTCATCTTAGTGAGCTTTGTCAAATTGTTGTGACCTTAGTGAGGAATCTTTCATGCTTCTAAGATCGAGATGCACATACACTCCACCTCTCACTTGCAATTCCTACTTGGGAGTTAGCAAAACCATACCATCATCCATTCCATAAATAAAATTTCATGTTCTTTGATTCCCTCTCCAAATATCTTTAAAGTAGAGGCATGGGCTATGCAAAAAGAAAAAGAAAAGCATGCCAATTGGCATGGCAAAAAAAATGAGAAAAAGAAAAGCATGCCAAAAGGCATGGCAAAAATATGAATAAAAGATAGCCCATGCTCTCGAAAAATAAATTAAGGAGAGGAAGAATCATTCCATGAAATTCCGCCAAATTCCACTCCACATATTCCACTCCACGTATTCCACACACTTGCACTTCTCGATCTAGAGTGTGATTTGATTCTCCTAAGATCCGGTCTTTGACTTAGCAATATATAAGATGCTTGTATGCCTTCATCCTTTGTCCCTGAGCCACACAAAAGCCAAATTAGGTGTTAGGATGAAAAGAAGGCAAAGCCTTTGGTGAGGATTCAAATACACTTGAGCGATTGAGTGAGCCAATGAGGAACAATTTATCTTTTCACAACAGGGTGAAAACTCCCAGATAGGATCCTGAAAAGAGTAGGGTGGAATAAAACTAAGTTAAACTGTTCATTCTTTCAACCACCCAAGATAAGGAGATTGCTATAAGCCCCATAGGTAAAATGGTGAATTAATACCTTGCTAGTGATTAAAGTATTTGTTTGAGTACTAGTTGTTTATGAAGTTACCTGCAAGAAAAATGACATTGTAGCAACTCCTGATCCACCGAGCCTAAGTTTTATCTTTGCTCGAGGACGAGCAAAGAGCCAAGCTTCGGGGAGCTTGTTGGCGGTCGTTACAACCCAAATTCGACCACCAATACGCGGGAATAAATGAGAGACTATGCAACATTCCATGTACTTAGGTTTTATTTCTAATGGAGTTCCACGAGTTTTGGTGAGTGTCGCTTGTGCAGGTACAACATTGCGAAATACGTGCTATAGGGGTCGGAAATGACTGAATCGGCCGAACGACCCGTTCGGCCGGTTACCCCCCTTAGCCGTACAGGCCGCCGGGAGCCGTCCACGTCTACAACAACCAAGCAACGACTGTGCAAGCCATGTAGGACGCCCGCCAACTCATTTCGGAGCACCGACACATCAGCCTGGGTCCATACTACACAAGTCCAAGCAGCCAGGTCAGCCCAGGAGGGACCCAATGGGCAGAGGCGGTGCAGAGGAGTGGGCCTGGACCCTGAGGCCTGTTCGGCCGAACAGAGGCCTTCGGCCGAACCGACTGCCCTGCAGAAACCGCCTATAGAAGCAAATCTGAGCCATTGGGAGCCAAGGCGGCAAGATGGACGGTTCGGCCGAACAGGTCGGTTCGGCCGAACCGACCTTCTTCGCCCGAATCAAGGGGGGATATTCCCTGGATGCCTTGACGGTTACTCCACTTCAACCGACCATTGAGTGCTATAAATAGAGGGCCAAGCTGCTCATTTGAACACACAACGCAAGAGTAGAGTGCAGGCGAAGCACTGTTAGTTTTCCACTTGTATCAGTAGAGATAGGGAGAGAGGAGAGGTGAGCGTCCCGGAGAGGAGCCGAAGTGTCGGCCCCTCTTCCCGCTGTACCTCTACGGATGCGACTTCACTTCGAGTAACATCCGGGTCTTGTCTGGTAACTCTTGTATCTCTCTCTGATTAATTGAGCATTCAGTTCTTACTTTTATATGCTTGCTTGTTCTTCGTTCAATGCTTAGTTGATTGGTATAACTGTATACTGGTTGCTTAGCTTGGGTGCTTATCTTTCTATAGGAGATAAGTATTAGTTGACTAGTGTAGGCGTGGTGCCTATACTTGAGACTAACTTAGTTTATTCCCGTCGCAACGGAGGTGGTAGCCGTAAGGTGGTGACAACCCTTCCGGTCTTTGTAGCCCATCACGTTAGTTCTGGTCCGTAGGATTCCCCAGTTGGGAAATAGTGGCACCCCTTCTCATCCCTTTCTGTGTGTCCACCGGTTCCCTTGTCCCGAAGCAAGTATCGATCTATACCCTCTGATCTGCTCGATCAATCAGTAGAATACCTCTACCAGACTCGTACCCTCTCTACCCTCCTATCACTCCTCTTCTCTCTTTGTTGTTGTCATCCACCTCATCCATACCATTCACTCCATTCCATCTACCTAGGACAACTTAGTTTAGAATCAGTCCACTTCTCGTTCTCCGTGGAAATCGATACCTTGGAATACTCCTGGGTGAAAGCTACATCGGTATCCGTCCGCTTGCGGATTTATCTGTAGGCCGTAAGGAGTGCCAACACTCCCCATTCGACGTGGTGGATTGCGGGGATGATACCGATTTATACGGAACTCGGGGGGCGGGTCCTGCACGGCTTCGACGTGTTTCGCGCATAGGAGGAGGAGGATATGCTGCAAGGAGCCCCCAAGCCCCCGGCCCGAGCAGAGGCGGTCAGAGGGGGCTTCTTGTCTTTGAGTTGCGACCCTCGCTTCCCCTTCGCGGGGGAGAGGGGTGAGGTCATTCGTGTAACCCTCGAATTGGGCCGCGTACACGGATGCCTCGGTGAGCTGCTAGCGGGTAGTTCAAGTGGACGCCCGTGCCCCATTCGCTAGGGGTCGGCTCGTGGTCTGGAGACTCGTCCATAAGAGCGCTTGCAAGAGTTTGCTAGGTAGGGCTCGGCCCCCTTCGATGGAGGCCGAGGGCGCGGAAGCTCTCCCTCGATGGGATCCCTCGTCTAGCTGCCCATGTCTGGCCTTGAACACAACAGGGGCGTCCCCAAACTTCGCGTTCGGGGTAAAGTCCGTTGAGCACGCCCGAATCATCCCTGACTCTGTTGATCCGGAGCGCCTGTCGAACCCTTTCGAGGGCCAGGCTTCGTACTCCTGATCAGTGGGGCCTTGCGAAAGGTGCAGGTCGCCCTCGAGCAGCGGACTCGAGGGTTTGTCGAGCGTGACCGGTAGCCTTCGCATCGCTTAATTTGGGGCGCCCGTCGAACCCTTTCGAGGCCTGGGCTTCGAGCCCCTGATTAGTAGCCCCCCGCGCCTTGGGGGGGCACCGTTGTCTTACCTTGGAAGGAACCCAACGGTTCGGTTGTTGACGTTTCGGATTGCGGGCCTGCGCAAGACCGCTGGCGGGCGTGGTCGTGGCTGACGTGGCGCGGAGTGGGCGAGGTGGGCGCACCTTTTTAGGCGGAGTTGGCGTGCGCCAAGGAGAGGCGAGGCGACGGGCGGTCAGGCGCCGCTGCCGCGTCGTTTCGTTTTACTGTGCCGCAGTAAATGCCGCCGCTCACGCGTGCCGTTCTCGGGGAAAGGGGAGGGGGCCCCCGCTTGTCATCGATGCGCCAAGTGCGCCGGGCCCGTCGCCAACGGTTTTGTGTGCTGCGGCGGGGATGAATCCGCTTGCTCCCTTATAAAAAGGAAAGCTGGGGGGGAGGGGATTACTTACCTTCGCCATTCCCCGCATCAGCTCGCGCCTCCGCCTCTCTCGCTTCCGAGTCCGCTCGCTGCTCTCTGCTTATTCCGCCCGCCTTCGTCACCTTTCGCTCCCCGCTCCGCCGTCTGCCATGGTGGTCATTGAGGGCGTCACCGAGTCGACTCTGTCTGTTGACACCAAAAATTAACACCAGGAAGAGGCTGACATGTGGGCCGGATTTGGTGGAAGGATGCCATTCGGCTAAAGGGCTTTCTCTGAAGCATTCGGCAAAGATGCTCTGCGGTCGGGAACGCGTCGCCATTCGGCTAAGGGGTTTTCTCTGAAGCATTCGGCAGAAATACTCTGCGGTCGAGAATGCGTCATCATTCGGCAGAAGCATTGTTCCGCAGGCGAAGAGTGGTAGCGTTCGGGAAGACATGATGACGTGGATCAATATAAGGAAAAGGCCGGTTCGAACAAGGAATGCAATATGGGCACGAAGATCCGTCATTTGTTTTTAGAAACAAGTATTGTAGTCGTGTCCGACTAGGAGTTGTATCAAGACCTGGGTATAAATATAAACCCATGGCATCTGTAGAAGAAAGGAGACAATCAATCATACAACAAACCGGCCCCGTGCCAACATCGAGTCCTTTAGTCGAGTCGTCGAGTTCTTCGAGAGGAGTCATCGATCCGTCGACCTCCGTAAGTACCGACAACCTTGTATCATGCTTAGTATCATGCGGTGGATTTAAGCTTTGATGCAAGTAGTCTTGTTACCATGCTTAGTATCATCCGGTGGATTTAAGTTGTGGTCTCAAGAAGGTTCCTCTGTTAGGTCATGAGCCATGCGGTGGGCTAAGATCTAGTATGGACCAAGTTATCGGCTCTGTTAGATTTCGGCAAGATCTAATAGATTCATTAAGTTACCCCGTGTTGCTTCGTTTTTACTATGTGCTTAATTCATGCAACACACCTTTGCTCAATCTAGATCGGCTAGAATCGGCTCTACTTCACGATGTGGCGACTTATCCCTTCACAGCTGAGTCCGAAACCGATCTAGGTTGCCACGTGTCGCGGGTTCGAGCTTATCGGCATCGTGTAGATCTTGACAGAATCGGGTATCATGCGGTAGATGCAGGTTTTTGGGTCGTCTTAGAGCTAATCATCCGGTGGATTAGAATTCGATTCGATCTGATAGATTTATCTTTACCGATTAAGCTTGTTCCTTCGCCATGGACCCCGATTCGGCTAAATAGCCGCATTCGGTAGTGCTCTCACGAGCGAACGTATGTTCATGGGTTTGCATTGGACAAAGAATGCTTTTAGCCTTTCACGATTAGATTGTATCATGCGGTGGATTGATCTAATCTGATTGGTGGTATGGCCTCAAACGAGTTGTATCATGCGGTGGATTAACTTGTTCGTTGCCATGCTTGACGGGTGCTGCTTTCGGCCTATGCATTCTTGTTTCAATGTAAATTCGTGACTGTGTTGTGGGTTCGTAATTAAACATTGAATGCTTTTAGCTTTTCACGGTTAGATTGTATCATGCGGTGGATTAGTCTAATCTGATTAGTGGCGTGGTCACAAACAAGTCGTATCATGCGGTGGATTAACTTGTTTGTTATCATGCTTGACGGGTGCTGCTTTCGGCCTATGCATTCCATGTTTACTGCGAATTTATGATCATGTTTCACCCTTTTATTTATCTATCATGCTCTGTTTCTCGTTAATCGGCTATGAGTATGTGCTACAATGTTCATTCGGTTGAAAGCCGATCTTTCGTCATGCTTACGTCACGCATTCGGCAGTGCGCTCCTTGTGTGCCTTGACGATTGCCGAATGAGGCTTTAACTGCCGACAGATAGCTTGTCCGTAGCTATATGTCTCTCGAGATTGGCTTCAATGCCGCAAATATGGAACTGTCTGGTCTCGCCCGACACGTTCCAGGTTTTGATCTAAACTTTTTTGTCCCTTTGTTAGTTTTCAGGCAAACTGACTGGCACGCTTCCGGATTCAAAAGCCCGGGCCACGTGTGAAGCCAGCTAATTCGGCTTGCTGTGTGCTTGGCGTGAGGTGCGGATTTTACGTCAACACACTTTTTGGCACGCCCGGTGGGACACACACAAGTTTTCAAGATGCCTGAGTTGAGCGACATCATGGATGTCACTTTGGAAGAGTTGTCTGAAGAGCATCAACAGATGGTAAAGGCTGCTGCTGGTCAATTCATTAACAAATGTTTACTGTCTTTCGCCAAGAACAGGAGTGGTGCACCGTTTCTCAAATCCGACTTGCCAAGAGTTCTCCTTCCTGGGCAGTCTGATTTTACTGAAGAAGAAGAGAGGGAGAGATTCTCGGGCTTGTTATACAAAGCTTTGGGAGAAGCAATGACCAATCACAATGCTGCGTTTTTGAACAGTTTTCGGCATATAATGGTAAGCATTTTTGGTCAGCATGTGGATAAACCCTTCGAGCAAATACATGGGCAATTGGGTGGTCCGATGTACTTCAATGTTCAAGCACCAGTTCAGAAACTACATGGTAAAGGAAATGCTGATGAAACTGGAGGTTCTGGTGCTAAAGATACAAATGGACAACCGATTCAGCAAGATCCTCAGCCTGCACTGCCGAAAACTCGCACATACGGTGATATGGCATTCGGCACCACAGGGAATCCGCCTGCTTCTGCTTACAAGATATCTCCCTTGAACAACAGACTGCAGAGGGATTTATATGGAAACGGATATTCAGAGTTTATGGATTACAATGCTATCGACGCTCTCCCGAATCCTGGATATGTTGGTACTGCAGGCATGCTTGCTGGGAGACCAGGGAATCAAGATACCAGTATTGACCTCATGGTGCAAAAAATGACCGATGTATTGCAAAATCAATTCGGTCTGAAGCCTAAAAATCAGGGGTACATGTACTCGTCTCCTTTCCCGGAATGGTACCAAAGGGTATCATTGCCGAATAGAGTCAAGGTGCCTACAGAGTTTACTAAATTCTCAGGACAAGATGATACTAGCACTGTGGAACATATAGCTCGATATCTGATGCAGCTTGGAGAGGCTTCGGCAGATGAAGCTTTCAGAATCAGATACTTTCCTTTGTCACTGACGGGTCCAGCTTTTACATGGTTTGCTTCTTTGCCTGCTCAGTCGATTTGTACTTGGAAAGACCTGGAACAGAAATTCCATGCTCATTACTACATTGGCAGTACCGAGAAAAAGTTGGTTGATTTGACCAGCTTAAGGCAGAGGAATAATGAAACACCTACGGAGTTCCTCAGGAGATTTAGGGAAACAAAGAGTATGTGCTTTTCTCTGAACATACCTGATGATCAACTGGCTGGTATGGCTGTAGCTGGAATGCTGCCTGTCATTCGGGAGAAGCTATTCGGGATGGAGTTTGATGATCTGGGCCAGTTGTCGCACAGATTGGCCTTGATGAGTAACCAGGCATATGGTTTCAAGAAAGATGCCAGATTTGCTAGAAATAATGATGTAGCTGACATCTATAACCAATTCCTTGAAAGAGCAGATCAAGAAGATGGGTATGAAGATAGCGAGGAGATAGTCGCAGCAGAGATAGTGTGGAGCAAAGAACCAGTTACAATGACTCAAAAATGGATCAAACAGGTGAAGGGAACGTATGATTTTGATGTGACTAAGGCGGACAAATTGTTTGAGTTCCTGGTGAAAGAAGGCCGAATCAAATTGCCGGAGGGGCATTCTATGCTTCGGCCTGATGGAGTGAAAGATAAGAGGTACTGTGGGTTTCATGATAGAAATTCTCATTCCATTAATGAATGCAGAGTCTTTAGGATGAAGATTCAGAAAGCTATCCAGGAAGGACATCTGAAATTCGACAACAAGATGAAACTGGACAGTAACCCTTTC
This sequence comes from Echinochloa phyllopogon, assembly GCA_033239725.1. NCBI lineage: Eukaryota > Viridiplantae > Streptophyta > Magnoliopsida > Poales > Poaceae > Echinochloa > Echinochloa phyllopogon. The sequence continues at coordinate 6,803,590 of BTCW01000016.1, read as the reverse complement.
CCTCAGAATATGATCGGGTTCTCGGTTAATATGGTGAATGCTGTTCCATCTGGAGAAAAGGGAAGATTGAAAGTTTTAACCTCAAAGAAGGCAAGACAGGATGGTTCAGTTGATCCCACTCGGCAGATCACAATTGAACAGATTCGCCAGAAAGATCTTCGGTTCCCGAATAGCCGATTTGAAGTGGGAGAATCCTTTAAACCTAGAGTTACTACACGTATTCTCCTCAACAAATGGCAGCGTCAGCAAGAAAAGGAGCGTTTTCAAAGGCGTGAATACGAGGAGGAGAAAAGAAGGCGCGAAGAAGAAAGGTTTGAGGAAGAACAAGAAGAATATGCTCGAGAGCAGGAACGTGCGCATTGGGGGTGTGCATTCTTCAGACACTGTTGGAACGAAGGTTTGAAGCTTCCCACATGGAATAGTTGTCCTGAATGCAATAATAGGTATGATGAATATAGGCAGGGAACTGTCAATCGCCGATCTGTCCATGAAAGAATTGGCAGGGTGCATCCTAGTGATGATCGGCGTTTTGATGATCGACCAAGAAAGAGACATGCTGATTACAAATGGGTTGATCATGAAGAAGAAGAAGATCATGCTTATGTTTGGCAAAAAGGACAATGGTGCCCACCTGGTTTGAGGAAGAGCCAGAAGAGAAGAGTACAGCGCCTGAGGAATCGGGAATTGAAGCAAGCAAAGGTCAAGGTGAAATCAATATGGCTCCCAAAAGACAGGCCTGACGAACATGGTCATTCGGCTCCTACATGTATGGTATGTTTTCTGCCGAATGAATTCATGGCTCCAGCTAACCAAATTGTACAGGAAGAGATATTGCCCGATATAGATGATGCCGAACGATTTGGGTTAATGGCACAATTGATGTTGAACAAACAAGCTATTTTTGAGAAGCCAGCCCAGAATCGGCACATGAAGCCACTGTACTTGAAGGGATATGTTAATGGCAAACCATTGACCAAGATGTTTGTCGATGGAGGAGCTACTGTCAATGTAATGCCATATACCACATTCAGGAAGCTTGGTATGGGCCCTAGAGATTTGACACCAACGAGCATAATTCTAAATGATTTTGCTGGAAATCCTTCGGACACCAAGGGATGCGTGCACGTTGATCTGATGATTGGGTCCAAGACTCTGCTTACGACTTTCTTTGTCATTGAGGGCAAAGGGGCATATAGCTTGCTGCTTGGAAGAGATTGGATTCATGCAAATTGTTGTATTCCATCTACTATGCATCAACAGCTTATTCAGTGGATAGATGATGAGGTGGAGATTGTCCAAGCAGATGATTCAATAAGCGTGGCAAATATGGAACCAGCTTTCTGGGAGTATCAAGGCATAGATTGTTTCTCAGGCAAAGACTGGGGAGAAGGTCCTGTGGCACCAGCCAGCAGTGATCAGCAGCCGATCGAAGCAGTCGGCTCTCATAGTAATTTTTGATGGAAAATCCAATTGATGGAACTGATGGAAAATTAGGACGTGGATTTGTGTCGGCCGATAAATTAGAAGAAGTGGACATTGGAGATGGTGACAAGCCAAGGCCGACATTTATCAGTGCTAACTTGGATTCGGTTTTCAAAGAAAAGTTGGTGGCATTGTTAAAAGAATACAAGGACTGCTTTGCTTGGGATTATTCGGAGATGCCCGGTCTAGACCGTTCTATTGTTGAGCATCGGTTGCCAATCAAACCTGGATACAGGCCTTACAAGCAACCACCCCGAAAAATCTACAAGGAAGAAGTGTTGGCCGATGTGAAAAAGGAGATTGAAAGATTACTAGATGCAAATTTCATTCGGCCATGTAAATACGCGGATTGGATCTCTAATATCGTTCCTGTCTATAAGAAAAATGGAAAAATGAGGGTTTGCATAGATTTTAGAGATCTAAACAAGGCTACACCCATGGATGGATATCCAATGCCTATTGCTGATTCGTTGGTTGATGCTGCTGCTGGATACAAAGTGCTCAGTTTCATGGATGGTAATGCAGGATACAATCAGATTTTTATGGCATTGGAAGATATAGTAAAGACAGCTTTCAGGTGTCCTGGACACATAGGGTTGTTTGAATGGGTTGTCATGACCTTTGGATTGAAAAATGCTGGTGCAACTTATCAAAGGGCTATGAATTATATTTTCATGAGTTGATCAGCAAGATTGTGGAAATATATATTGATGATGTGGTGATCAAGTCATTGGATCATGAGTCTCATTTAGCCGACATAAGGAAAACTCTAGAATGCACCAGGAAACATGGGCTTAAGATGAACCCGAACAAGTGTGCTTTTGGAGTTTCGGCTGGAGAGTTTCTGGGATTTTTGATACATGAAGGAGGAATAGGAGTTGGTAAGAAAAGCATGAAGGCAATTGATGAAATTGTTCCTCCAACTAATCTTAAAGAGTTACAATCGCTGCTTGGCAAGATAAATTTTGTGAGAAGGTTCATATCAAACTTGTCACAAAAGGTGTTGCCCTTTTCCTCACTGTTGAAAATAAAAAAGGATCAAAAGTTTGTATGGGGTGACGAACAACAGAAGGCTTTTGATGAAATAAAGGAGTACATGAAGAAGCCACCAGTATTGGTGCCTCCACAATTGAACAAGCCTTTCAAGTTGTACGTGGCGGCCGATGCCCAAACTATTGGATCGGCCCTCATTCAAGAATTTGAAGGGAAGGAAAGAGTAGTTGCATACCTTAGCCGAAAGTTACTAGATCCAGAGACAAGGTATTCGGCTATAGAGAAGCTTTGCTTATGTGTTTACTACTCCTGTACAAAATTTCGGCACTACTTACTACATGCCGAATGCATTGTGTATTCAAAGTTTGATGTGATAAAACACATGTTGTCTATGCCAATTTTGAACGGAAGGATTGGCAAATGGATTTTAGCTTTGTCTGAATTTGAGTTAAGGTTTGAATCGGCAAAGGCTGTTAAGGGACAGATTATTGCCGACTTCATTACTGAACATCATGATACATCGATAAATTTGCTTAACATTGTTCCTTGGGTGTTATTCTTCGATGGATCTTCATGCAACAAAGGTGGTGGAGCAGGTATCTTATTAATTTCACCCAAAGGAGAAACATTTGAGTTTGCTATTCCCATTCAATCTGCTGTTACTAACAATCAGGCTGAGTATGAGGCATTGCTCAAAGGGCTCCAATATTTGAAAGAAGCAAAGGCCATTGTAGTTGAAATTTTTGGAGATTCAGAATTGGTCATAAAACAATTGAATGGTGAATATGAGTGCAAAAGTGATACCTTGAGGAATTACTATGAAGAATGCAAAGAAATATTGAAGAGCTTTCGGTCAGTAATTCTACAACACATTCCTAGAGGGGATAATGGAGAGGCAAATAGATTGGCCCAAAGTGCATCAGGTTATAGAGAGTTTCAAGAAGTGTTTGCTAATGATGTATATGCTTTCGGAAGTAATCTGGCAGAAGATGATTGGAGGAAAGAAATTGCCGATTATTTGGAGAATCCATCCCAGAAAGTTTCTAGAAAGCTCAGGTATAAAGCTTTAAAGTTTGTTCTTCTTGATGATAATTTGTATTATAAATCCTTGGATGGGGTACTGTTACATTGCTTAAATCATGAAGAAGCAAAGAGGCTGATGAGTGAAGTACATGATGGGTTATGTGGAGCACATCAATCGGCCTACCGAATGAAGTGGGTTATTAGAAGAACTGGATATTACTGGCCGACAATGTTGGAAGATTGCTTTGAATATTACAAGGGATGTCAAGACTGTCAGAGATTTGGAAACATTCAAAGAGTTCCAGCATCGGCTTTGAATCCCATTATCAAGCCATGGCCATTCAGAGGATGGGGAATAGATTTGATTGGCCAAATAAATCCTCCATCTAGCAAGGGGCATAAGTTTGTGCTTTTGGCAACCGATTATTTTACCAAGTGGGTTGAGGCAATTCCATTAAAGAAGGTGACGTCGGAGAATATGGTTGAATTTGTTAAAGAACATATCATTTACAGATTTGGGATTCCTCAAACAATCACCACAGATCAAGGGGCTCAATTTACATCTTCAGAGTTCAGAGATTTTGCTGAAAATATGGGCATCAAATTGTTAAATTCTTCTCCTTATTATGCTCAAGCTAATGGTCAAGCAGAAGCTTCTAACAAAATTATGATCAAAATTATACAGAAGAAGATTGATCAGAAGCCGAGAAAGTGGCATTCGGTACTCAATGAGGCTTTATGGGCTTACCGAATGGCTCCACATGGGGCTACACAGACGTCTCCTTATGAGTTGGTGTATGGGCATCATGCTATCTTGCCATGGGAAATACAATTAGACTCAAGGAGAATAAAGTTGCAAAAGGATTTAAGTTCTAAAGATTATAATGATTTAATGATGGACGAATTAGAAGATTTGCATATGATTCGTCTCAGGGCCTTGGAAAATATCGAGAAAAATAAAATGCGAGTTGCTAAATATTACAACAAGAAGGTGCAGATCAAGCAATTTACAGAAGGTGATCTAGTTTGGAAAGCGATATTGCCGATTGGAACCAAATATGCAGCATTCGGCAAATGGTCTCCAAATTGGGAAGGTCCTTTCAGAGTAGTTAAATGCGTGCCTGGAAATGCATATATTTTGAAGACATTATTGGGAGAAGAATTTGCTTCTGCTATAAATGGAAGATATTTGAAGAAGTATTATCCCAGTATTGAAATCGATCGGTGATTGATATATTAAATTGCCGAACAACCGATATTTGGGAAGAAATCGTCTTTAGAAGGAAATTGACAGAGACATTGGAGAAAAAGAAAAATGGCCAGTACTGAATGTATTGCCCTTAGCACAAAATATGTTACATCAAGAGTTCATGCAAAAGATAAGTTTTATTGCCGAAATTCCATAAATCCCTAGTACAAACTACTGAAAGAGCCTGTTCAAAACAGACTGGGGATGAATGGAATCGGCAATGGCAGCGCCGTGGCCATCAAGACGATCAATGGAGGCGTCAATATCGTCGATGTCTTCTGGGTTGTTGTGGGCAAAACCAACCGGCATTCTGGAATAATCGGTGCCGGTGTGCGTCGACATAGCGACGAGACCCGCAGCGACGCCCAGGCGAACGCCATGGGAAGCCACTTCGTCGACACGACCTGCCACCGCACCAAGGCGTGCCTCGGGTGTGTCCCCTTGGGCGTTCCCCTTGTCCGCCAGCTCCTCCACCAGCGCCTTCAGTCGATCAAGTTCAGCATCACGCGCTGCAAAGTCACAAGGGGATAACAGATTAATATCATTTGGAGGACGAGAATTGAGATTGAGCAGATTGCAGGACTCACCATCAATGACTTCAAGCAGCTGCTTGCGCTCGGCCTGCCATTCGAGGTCCGCAATCCCGGCTTGCTTGGAGATGATCTCCAGTTCGCGACGAGAGTCGTCGCGCTCCGCCTTGAATCGGCGAGCATCGCCGTCTGAGTAGCGGGAGTCGTCCGATGAACGAGTCCGATTGGACGAACTCGAGGAGTTGGGCGCCGCAGGAGCAGCGGCTGGAGCCGCAACTGGCGCACCAGCGCCGGCAATCCATTGGATTACCCTGAAAGAACAAAGAAGATTCGTCAAGAAAGAGAAAGGAAATCTCGAGAAGAACAGAGAGAAGCAAGCAGCCAATCACCTGCGGCGAGCGCCGGCGCGACTTCCTTCGGCCTCATCGACGGCCGGGCGCCTCCTGTTGTTGTCGGCCATTGGAAGTACCTCGGAGTTACTGTGGATGGGGAAAAGAATGACTTGAGCCGGCAAGGACTTGGAAGACGAAGAACTTGGTGAAAAACTGTGGGCTGCCTGGGTGTTTATTTATAGAACCCGCAGAGGAAATCGTGGCCAAAGATCGTGGCGCGTATTCCGAAGAGTTCGGAAGGTGGAAAGGATTTTCCAGCCGATCGGTTCTCATGTCGTTTGGGATTCTTATCGAGTCGTATTCGGCTTTGACTGGATGAGATTCGGCTATGTCATAGTTGAAGCGTTTTCGGGTCTGACGCTATTAAAACCAGCTTTGCCGAATGAGTTATCCACAATGAAGAGAAAGCAAAGATTGGTGAAATTACAAAGTTGGTAAGACATTCGGCTGATTAAATATTCAATACAATTACACACCCAAGTACTTGGAGATTACATCTTTAGCATCAGATATCATTCTATTAATGGTCTCCAAAAGATTTTTGCCTGCTTCTTGGGTTTTTATCAGAGCAGAGAGCTTCGTTTTGAGCTGTTTATCTTCAGATAGAATTGCCGATGCTTCCTTTCGTATCCTCTCTGTCAGATCAGGGAATTCGGCTAACTTCTTCTCGTCAGCTTCGATTTCGGTTGACAGAGTCCTCAATTCGGCTTCTAGCTCAGCTTTTCTGATTTTCTTCAGATCAAGTGCTGACTGCAGTCTAGCTGACAATTCTTTATTGCTCTGAGCTTGGATATACAGATCTTTCAAGGATTGCTTAGCTATGGCTCTTCTTTGTTCTAAAGCTGGTTGTAAAGATTGACTTTTCAGAACCTGTCTGACTGCAGCAAAATTTTGATCCAATTGAGAGATTGGTTCCAAAGAAGCTTGAATATCAATAGGAAGTTTTTGTTCAATGGGCTCAAGCATATCTCTCAGAAGATCAGCATCCTTGACTTGATCCTGGATGTCTTTGTGCAGAAAGGAGAAGATTTCCTTTAGTTTTGCCTGGGTTTCTTCTGATAAAGTCTGACCAGAAGAAATTTCCTCTGCTTGTTCGGCAACAAGATCATCCAAGGGAAATGAGTAGCTGGGTGATGAAGTTATTTTCTCCTGGAAAAAGATATTGCCGAATTAATGATTATCCATTGAATAAAGAACTGGGGAGACTGGGAAATTATCTCTACCTCATTCCTGATCTCTTGGATGGAGAGAGAAGGCGGCTCAAGCTCAGGCAAAGGTTCTTGTATGTCATGCTGAGGAGAGCTTGGAAGGTTCTTTGGTGAAGATGAGGCTTCTGGCTGAGGTGCATCAGGTAGAGCTGAAGCTGGTTCTTGATGAGAAGAAGAACTCTCCAAGATTGGGTCTATTGAGATTTGCTCTGAAACTGAAAAAAAGAATCAATGCCGATGGAGAGGAACTTTAAAGACAAAATAGTGAGAAATTTTACCAATCATTGAAGCATCGGCAGGACCTGTACTGATTGCTGGCTGCTGTTCTCTGGCCTGAAATCAAAAAGAAATAAAGCTGAGCAAAACACCAAAAGCATTATAGTCAAAGAAAAAAGGCTCTGACCTTGATTTTGCTACTTGTTCTTTTCTTCTTTACAACTGAAGGAGCAGTTAAAGAAAGAGTTTTCCTCTTGACAGATGATGGTCTAGTAAGTATTGGATCTGAAGAAGCTTGTCTAGCCATCAGCTGAGCCAAGGTAGGAGATTGGTGCCCCAAAGCAGAGATTGGGCCTGCAGTTTTGTATAAAATTACCCTGGCAAGAGGGGCAGGTGTTATGTCCTGCAAAATAATAGAGTTAGAATCGATTGGGGTTGATGTTATTAAAACGGATGAAGGAATAAGCATATTACCTCTGCAGTTGGCTGATAATCAGGCATTAATTCAAGGCAGAAGGGATGGATTGGCATGTTGAAGATATGATCATGGAATTCTTGCCACCAGAGAGTGAAGGAAGGATGGGCAGATATTATTAGCACAAAAGGATCAGGTGCATAAATAGTTCCACAGCATTTATAAGTAAAAATCCTTCTTGTCTCTGTGGAATCCTTGACAATCTCCCTGGGCCTGAGAAATTCATGGAGGAATAGCCTAGGGGGCACTTGGCCGCATCCCAACTGTCTAGCCATCATGTTTGGCTGGTAATATTCATAAGTGCTTTGAACCAGCCTCCCTCCACAGAATTCGGCTGGCAGGATGCAGGGCTGGATGAAGGCATTGAAAATTGCTACAGATCGTACATCAGTGCATCCAGTCTCAAAGCTGAATTCGCAAGGGAGAGTAAGATTGTCATTATCCAAATATGGGAACCAAAGAGGATGAGCAAAGCCTCTGAAGAAGAGCTCAAACAGTTCACCAATGTTCTTGTTGATAGATACAGTGGAAGCAGCTTCTCCATAGGTTTGACAACCTTTGGTTCTCCGGGCCTCTCCTTCTTTGTAATTGATTGAAGGGAAGTCTCGGCTGTTGAGGTCAATAGCAACGATTTGATGCATGTATAACTGCAGCCACATTTGGACAAACCACCAGGGACCATTTACACAGGGGATTTTCTTACTGGTATGCATCAGGTGGGTGGTTTGATTGAGCATATGATAGACGCTTCCCAGAAGGTATTTCCCAAGTGGGATGACTTTTCCAGCAGCCAGCTCTTCAGCCATCACGATGTGATTCAAGGTTGGCTCATTGGCTTTGCCACAAAAGACTGATCTGCATAGCCACATATTCAGGAAGGCCCTGTATTCGACATCGGTCAGAGGGCCATCAGACATATGATTCTGAATGTATCTCTTATATCCAACCCCTGTTTTTACTCCTGTCTGCTTGGAGGAACCTTTGTGATCATATGGGTGTACAGTTCCTGTAACATTCAGGCCGGTCATCATGTAGACATCGGCCAAAGTAGGAGACATTGGGCCATGACCAAAAAGAAAGGTATTTGTACCATTGGACCAAAAGTGGCAAGCTGCAATCAGGAGGTTCTCATTCTTTGGTGTTTCGGCTAATGACAGCTCCAGGCAATGAGAAATACACAGATGATCCCAGTTCTGTGTTTGGGGGCTTTTATCATCAGACATCCTTTTATACCAATTTCTCCAGCCGGCAATTGGGGGTAAGGGCCAGTTCTTGAAGGCGTCTTGCCACTCATGAGGTTTTGTCAGCGAAGTCTTGAAAGGAATCCTCTGAGATTCGGCCGCAATGATTTCGGAAGGGTCTGAATCCCCTACAGGGCCGAGGAAATAGGATGGAGATTTTTCCTCAACGGGGATAAGGATTTCGGCAGCCAGGGCCTATCAAGAATGGAAGGAGATGAGAAGAAATTTAAGATGCAAATCGAAAGAAGAATGCCGAATATGCTTGAGGGGATTGAAGCTTACCTGGAGGGCAAAATCTTGATTCGCCATTTGAAGATCGGAGCTTGAAAGATTCGACGAACTAGGGTTTGAGTTTGAGAACGCACTCTGAGGATTTGGGAGCAGAAAACGGATGTCGAGCGGGCTCAGCCTGGAAATGTTGGGGATTCCTGGTCAATTCCGAGATAAAGTATCCTTTATCCCGAAATTGAAGGGGCATGTGTTGACACCAAAAATTAACACCAGGAAGAGGCTGACATGTGGGCCGGATTTGGTGGAAGGAAGCCATTCGGCTAAAGGGCTTTCTCTGAAGCATTCGGCAAAGATGCTCTGCGGTCGGGAACGCGTCGCCATTCGGCTAAGGGGTTTTCTCTGAAGCATTCGGCAGAAATACTCTGCGGTCGAGAATGCGTCATCATTCGGCAGAAGCATTGTTCCGCAGGCGAAGAGTGGTAGCGTTCGGGAAGACATGATGACGTGGATCAATATAAGGAAAAGGCCGGTTCGAATAAGGAATGCAATATGGGCACGAAGATCCGTCATTTGTTTTTAGAAACAAGTATTGTAGTCGTGTCCGACTAGGAGTTGTATCAAGACCTGGGTATAAATATAAACCCATGGCATCTGTAGAAGAAAGGAGACAATCAATCATACAACAAACCGGCCCCGTGCCAACATCGAGTCCTTTAGTCGAGTCGTCGAGTTCTTCGAGAGGAGTCATCGATCCGTCGACCTCCGTAAGTACCGACAACCTTGTATCATGCTTAGTATCATGCGGTGGATTTAAGCTTTGATGCAAGTAGTCTTGTTACCATGCTTAGTATCATCCGGTGGATTTAAGTTGTGGTCTCAAGAAGGTTCCTCTGTTAGGTCATGAGCCATGCGGTGGGCTAAGATCTAGTATGGACCAAGTTATCGGCTCTGTTAGATTTCGGCAAGATCTAACAGATTCATTAAGTTACCCCGTGTTGCTTCGTTTTTACTATGTGCTTAATTCATGCAACACACCTTTGCTCAATCTAGATCGGCTAGAATCGGCTCTACTTCACGATGTGGCGACTTATCCCTTCACAGCCGAGTCCGAAACCGATCTAGGTTGCCACGTGTCGCGGGTTCGAGCTTATCGGCATCGTGTAGATCTTGACAGAATCGGGTATCATGCGGTAGATGCAGGTTTTTGGGTCGTTTTAGAGCTAATCATCCGGTGGATTAGAATTCGATTCGATCTGATAGATTTATCTTTACCGATTAAGCTTGTTCCTTCGCCATGGACCCCGATTCGGCTAAATAGCCGCATTCGGTAGTGCTCTCACGAGCGAACGTATGTTCATGGGTTTGCATTGGACAAAGAATGCTTTTAGCCTTTCACGATTAGATTGTATCATGCGGTGGATTGATCTAATCTGATTGGTGGTATGGCCTCAAACGAGTTGTATCATGCGGTGGATTAACTTGTTCGTTGCCATGCTTGACGGGTGCTGCTTTCGGCCTATGCATTCTTGTTTCAATGTAAATTCGTGACTGTGTTGTGGGTTCGTAATTAAACATTGAATGCTTTTAGCTTTTCACGGTTAGATTGTATCATGCGGTGGATTAGTCTAATCTGATTAGTGGCGTGGTCACAAACAAGTCGTATCATGCGGTGGATTAACTTGTTTGTTATCATGCTTGACGGGTGCTGCTTTCGGCCTATGCATTCCATGTTTACTGCGAATTTATGATCATGTTTCACCCTTTTATTTATCTATCATGCTTTGTTTCTCGTTAATCGGCTATGAGTATGTGCTACAATGTTCATTCGGTTGAAAGCCGATCTTTCGTCATGCTTACGTCACGCATTCGGCAGTGCGCTCCTTGTGTGCCTTGACGATTGCCGAATGAGGCTTTAACTGCCGACAGATAGCTTGTCCGTAGCTATATGTCTCTCGAGATTGGCTTCAATGCCGCAAATATGGAACTGTCTGGTCTTGCCCGACACGTTCCAGGTTTTGATCTAAACTTTTTTGTCCCTTTGTTAGTTTTCAGGCAAACTGACTGGCACGCTTCCGGATTCAAAAGCCCGGGCCACGTGTGAAGCCAGCTAATTCGGCTTGCTGTGTGCTTGGCGTGAGGTGCGGATTTTACGTCAACACTGTCCACCGCCACCGATCACCTCCTGGAGGGCCTGGTGACCATCGGGCAGCTCTCGCCCCGGGGCGATCCGGCGCGGCCGGCGTGGATTGTCCCGCCGCTGGCGGCCAGGGTGCCGAACCCGCCGGCGGGGTACGTGGTGAGCTTCATCCGCTTCCACGAGCGGGGCTTCAACGCGCCTGCCAGTCAGTTCATGCGGGGCCTCTGCCACTACTACGGCGTGGAGCTCCACAACTTCGCCCCCAACGCCATCCCTCAGGCGGCGGCCTTCGTCGGCGTCTGTGAGGGCGTGCTGGGGATCGAGACGCACTGGGACCTGTGGGTCCACCTCTTCCGCGCCGAGCTCAGCACGTCCGACGCGGGAAAGGGGGTGCGCCGTTCTTCGTGTGCCGGCGGTCTTACGCTTGCGCCGTTCGAGCCCCAGAAGCATCTATACCCGGCCTGCAGGATGACCACCAACAACAGTGGCTGGGCCAAGGGGTGGTTCTATCTGCGCAACAACGGCCTAGGGTTGCCGGAGTACACCGGCAAGATTTTGACGGAGAAGGCCGACTCCTGGAGCTACGGTGTTTCCGGCGACGGTCAGCGGAAGAGGCTCCGCCCCGCCATCGATGCCCTTCATACTCTGGAGGGGTCGGGTTTGACCGTGGCACACGTGCTTGCGCACTGCCACCGTCGCCGGGTGGTTCCCCTCATGGAGAGACAGCTCCCTCTGTTCCGGATGACAGAGGGCGCCGACCTGGCGGCATTGGCGGCTTCGCGTATGTTGCCGGAGCCACTCCTTGAGGAGTATGTCGTCACGAGGGTGCGAACGGCGGTGCATCCCGACACTATGCCGAGCGACCTCTGGTCGTTCCAGCTGCGCCCCGATGAGGGCCACGTTTTGTCGGTAAGTCGCCATTTTCCCTCCCGAGCTGTCGGATTGATAACTTAGGATTTTCTTTCTCGATTCATTGTGGTTTCAGGAGGTGAATTGCAGCCTCTACCGCTCTCTCACGCCGACTCCGGAGGTGCGCGCTTCGAACCGCGCTCGCCGCGACCGCGAGAGGGACGCGAAGGCGGCGAGGAAGGCTAGCAGCCAGAGGAGGCAGGCCCGGCGCGACGCGCACTTGGCGGCGTTCCGCCGGTGTAGGAGGGACGGCGGGACGCCGCCGGCGTCCCCAGAGGACTCCCCGGACCCTCCAAGCGAGGAGGAGGAGGAGGAGGAGATCGATGCCGGCGGGGCGCTGCTCGCCAGTGAGGAGGAGGAGATGACGGTGCTGCCACCGGGGGCGGGTGCGGCGAGCCTTGGCGATGCCGCGCCGGTGGTGGCGCGGACGGCGGTCGCGCCTGCCCAACCCGCGGCGCCGCGGGCGCAAGTGACTTCTACCCCTGCTGCGGGCGTGTCGCGCCGCAGCAGATCGGATGCCGAGGGCTCGAGGGATTCGCAGCCCCCGAGCGGGTTGAGGGGGTCCTCGAGTTCGAGGAGGGCTCCCTCGTCGGGCGGCTCGAAGCGGAAATTGCAGGCCTTGCAGGACTGCGTCCGGTAAGCCTCGCTTTGAGCTATTCTCGTGGTTTTCCATCCCCGTTTGGTTTTTTGTTTCGTAATTTCCGTTTTTCCTTTCTGATTCAGCGCTCGGGGTGCTGCCAAGGCCAACCCCAACCTCGCGCCTAAGAAGGCGTTGAAGGTCGGGGCGTTGGATTCCCCTCACGCCGGGTGATAGCGTTCGTGCGGGACTCCGCGTCCAGCAGCGACGCTCGCAGCGATGCCGATGGAGCCAGCGCCGGGGGTACGAGATTCCCGGTCGATGGAGACAGAGCGGGGGGGGGGGGGGGGGGACGCCCCCGATGGTGGTTACGGAGCCAGGGCAGGACGCCCTGGTGGTGGATATGGAGCCGGGGCATGGCGCCCCGGCGATAGAGGTGGGCGAGCAGGGGGGACGTGCCACCGCCGCGACCCCTACTGGAAGGAGGCGGGAGGCGGTCGCGCCGATCGGCAGCATGGTCATCCTGCCGGCTTTTGGTTGCGCACAAGGCGTGGCCCAAGATGACGATGGCGGGCGTGCTCCCCCTGCGGGGGTGGCTGCGGCCGAGGTGCCGGCGGCGTTTTCCTTGGCCCGGGGGCTGCTGCCGGCGCTAGTGGCTGGGGGAGCGGCCGAGTGAGATACGGCTGAGGCGGCGCTGCGTCAGGGTCGGCGCGGCCCGAGCGCATGGTCGGAGGAGCCCGGCGTCTCCGCTCGAGTCTGGCGGGGCATGGCGGAGGAGAACGAGCTGTGGGCTCGAACGGAGCGGGTCGGGACGGACATGGAGCGGGCCATCACTGCCGCCGCCGATCTCCATTCCAGGCAGGCGCTGGAACTTTTCGAGGTAACCCCGTGCTTATCCACACTGCTTGGTAATTCGTCACCGTTTTTAGTTCGTGGCTTATCCTTGATGGTTCTTCGTGCAGCTTCTGCGGCAGGAGGCGGCAGACAAGACCGCGTGCATCGTGGACTTGTACGCCGATCTTCGTCGGTACCGTCGGGCGAACCTGGACCTGGGCACGGAGGTGACCCAGCTCACCGCCCGGGTGAAGGAGACGGAGACGGCCGCCCGCGCACACGAGGGTGCCAAGGCTCACACGGAGCAGGAACGCGACGCCGAGAGGGACGCGGCGGAGCGGGGGGGCCGGGCACTGGCCGCGGCGTTGGAGCGGCTCAAGCTCGACAGCAAGGCACGCGAGGAGGCCGGGACCAAGCTGCTGGAGGCACAGGGCCAGCTCCAGCGGGAGCGCGAGGTGCTCGCGGCAGAGCGGACGCAGCTCGAGCAGGAGCGCAAGGCGCGCGAGGCCGCGCAGTCTCAGCTCGCGGAGGCGACGGCCCGGGCAGGGCAGAAGGCCCAGGAGGCCGAACAGCTGGGCCGCTCGCTTCGGGAGAAGGAGGGTGCGCTGGCCACCGCGGAGGACCTGCTCCAGCAGGAGCGCGTGGCGCTTACTGAGGCCACGGCCTTGGTAGATGGTATGGTCTTATGTTTTCTTAGCTTCCTTGGCTGTCTTTGTGTTGGAGTTCGTTTTGACGTGCTCGATCCTTGTCAGGGCTGCGGAAGGCCAAGGCTGAGAAGGCGGACGAGGTGGTGGCTGTTCAAGCTGCCTACTCCGAGGCTCAGGGGGAGCTCGACACTCTGAGGGCTGCCGCCGATGCCGCGTGCCGGGACATCCAGTGCGTCGACATCCCGCCGGGGTTGCAGTCGGGGTCGTCATTGCCTAGCCGCATGAGGTCTTTGAGAGGCTGCGTGGCGGAGCGCCTCGAGAATGCTCTTCACCTTGGTGTGAAGAAGGCACTTGGCGTGGTGTCGACCCACTACGACATCGACCTTGCGGCGGTGGCGTGCGGCTACTTTATCGATGCAGACCTGGATGACGACGCCGCCCTTGCTGCTCTCGACGAGGCCGATGACAGCGCCGAGGACGCCGCCATAGCGCTTGCCGCCAAGTTCGGGCGTGAGCTATTTCCTGGCGAGGATGAAGATGAAGATGCGCGCGCCTTCATCGGGCCCGAGGTTGTGGCTGCCCCCGAAGCCGAGGCTGATCCTGAAGCTGACGCCGTGGCGTCCATTGAGGAGGCCATCGCCTCGGTGCGCCGTGATGACGATGGTCCTGGGGCCCTCGCGTCGGTTCCTTCGACTGCCGCCGCCGAGGCCGCCGCGCCCCCGCAGGAAGGTGAAGCCTGAAAGGTTCAGGCTTAGAGGTCTAAATGTATCTTGGTTCTTAGGAGACTGGCTCTGTTCATAAACTAAGTTTGAATTTTGATTGTGCGCTTCGAACTTGTTTGAATGTTCTATTGTGCTATTCTTGGCTTGGAGAGATTTTGGCCTGGTATTTTGAATCCACGAGTAATTAAGGCGTTGGTGAAGAAGCCATGCCCTAGCCCTTCGAGGGCGTAGGCGGTCTCACGGCTCAGCCGGCTCCGGCTTTAGTTAGCTCGTGCCCCGCATCTTTCTAAGTGCTCTGAGTTTTAGCACAACTTTAAAATTGGGACGATTAGGGGGGGTAAACCCCCCCGCAGCCCCCGAGGGGGGCTTGGCTCTATCGAGACTAGATCGAGGATAGGACCAAGTCCCCCTTGTTCATGCTGTTAGTAACAATGTTTCCATGTTTTTCGCAAACTTTTCATCGTTGTTAGCTAAGAACATGAAGTATTTACAAGGAATGCTTAGAGTTTTAAGGATAGAAGCGACGTAGCTGTTAGATGTTCCAGGCGTTGGTGAAGATCTCGCCCTTCTCGTTTGCCAGCTTGTAAGTGCCAGGCTTGAGGACTTTGGCGATGATGAATGGTCCTTCCCATGGTGGAGTGAGCTTGTGGCGCTCTCGATTGTCCTGGCGCAACCTTAGCACCAAGTCCCCTTTGTGAAGGTCTCGACGCCGCACCTTCTGAGCTTGATACCGCCGGAGTGATTGCTGATAGCGTGCTGAGTGAAGCAACGCTACGTCTCGAGCCTCATCCACCTGGTCCAGCGAATTCTCGCGGTTCCGCTGATTTTGTTCTTCTTGGTAGGCCTTGAGCCTCGGAGACCCGTACTCCAAGTCTGTTGGGAGGACGGCCTCGGCGCCGTAGACGAGGAAGAACGGGCTGAAGCCTGTGGCCCTGCTTGGGGTCGTCCTGAGACTCCAAATCACCGATGGCAGCTCAGCTACCCATTTCCGGCCAAACTTGTTTAGCTTGTTGAAGATTCTTGTTCAGGCCTTGTAGTATCATGCCGTTGGCACGTTCTACTTGGTCGTTCGTTTGTGGATGTGCTACGGCCGACCAATCTATGCGAATGTGATGGTTGTCGCAGAACTCCAAGAATTTCTTGCCGGTGAACTGGGTGCCGTTGTCGGTGATGATCGAGTTGGGTACCCCGAATCGGTGTATGATGTCGGTGAAAAACAACACGGCCTGCTCAGATCTGATGCTGGTGATGGCCCGAACCTCGATCCACTTCGAGAACTTGTCGATGGCCACCAACAAGTGGGTGAAGCCCCCGGGCGCTGGGCGGGGAGGCCCCACGAGATCCAACCCCCAGACCGCAAAGGGCCATGTTACAGGGATGGTCTGTAGGGCGTGCGCCGGGAGATGCGTCTTTCGTGCATAAAACTGGCACCCTTCGCAGGTGCGCACGACTTCGTTCGCGTCGGCTACGGCGGTGGGCTCGTAAAAGCCTTGCCAGAACGCGTTACCCACGAGGGTACGCGGCGCCGCGTGGTGTCCGCACACCCCGGCGTGGATGTCGCGGATCAACTGCTTTCCCTCGGGGATGGGGATGCATCGCTGCAGAATTCCCGAGGCACTGCGTTTATATAGCTCGCCGCTGACCGAGACAAAGGTCTTGGCCCTTCTGGCGATGCGGCGCCCCTCGGTCCGGTCCGAGGGCAGCTCCCCGGGGTCGATCCACGCGAGGTATGGGCTGCGCCAGTCTTGCGGTCGTGTGTCCACGTCGATTTCCATGGCCTCGGACGAAGAATTTCCAACGTCGAGGGCTTCGAGCCCCTCTTTCGAGGGGTCCTCTTCCATGGGCTTGACTCCCTCGGCCCCTGAGGGCGTCTTGAGGGCTCCGGCCCTTTGTTCGAAGTTGACGGAGGGTTGGTCGAGGTCGCGGGCGAATACGTTCGGAGGAACGGTGACTCGCTCTGACGCGATCTTGGCCAGCTGATCCGCTTCCTCATTGAATTTGCGCATGATATGGTTCAGCTCGAGGCCATAGAATTTGTCCTCGAGGCGGCGAACCTCGTTGCAGTACGCCTCCATCTTTTCGTCGCGGCAGCTTGCGTTCTTCATGACTTGGTCGATGACCAACTGAGAATCTCCCCGGACGTCGAGGCGTTTGACGACGAGGTCAATGGCGATGCGGAGCCCGGCAAGGAGGGCTTCATACTCCGCCATGTTGTTCGACGCCGGGAAGTGCAAGCGAACCACGTATCGGATGTGCTCCCCGAGGGGTGAAACGAAGAGGAGGCCCGTGCCTGCCCCAGTTTTCATCACTGACCCGTCGAAGTACATGGTCCAGCATTCGGCTTGGATCTGTGGTGGTGGAAGTTGGACGTCGGTCCACTCAGCGACGAAATCCGCCAAGGTTTGCGATTTTATCACTTTTCGTGGTGCGTAGGAGAGAGTTTCTCCCACAAGCTCCATCGACCACTTCGCTATCCTACCCGAGACGTCCGGGTTGTGGACTATCTCCCCCAAAGGGAAAGATGAGACCACGGTGACCGGGTGGGCCTCGAAGTAGTGTCGCAGCTTTCGTAGCGTGAGCACTACAGTGTAGATTAGCTTCTGAATCTGTGGGTACCGTGCCTTGGTCTCGGTCAGCACCTCACTGACGTAGTACACCGGCCTCTGGACCGGCAGAGCGTGTCCTCCCTCCGTCCTTTCCATGACGATGACGGCGCTGACAACTTGCGTTGTCGCAGCCACGTATAGGTAGAGGGGCTCGCCGTTCTGTGGCGGCGTGAGGATTGGTGCGCGTACGAGCGACGCTTTTAGCCCGTCGAGGGCTTTTTGGGCTTCGGGGGTCCATGAAAAGCGTTCGTGCTTTTTTAGGAGCCGGTACAAAGGTAAGCCTTTTTCACCAAGTCGGGAGATGAAACGGCTGAGAGCCGCGAGGCAGCCCAGTACCTTTTGCACCCCCTTGAGGTCCCGAATCGGCCCCATCCGTTCCAGGGCCGAGACTTTTTCGGGGTTGGGTTCGATGCCTCGTTGGGAGACGATGAAACACAGCAGCATGCCCCGCGGCACCCCGAATATGCATTTCTCCGGATTTAATTTTAGCCCGTTTGCCCGGAGGCAACCGAATGCGATTTGCAAATCGTTTACCAGATCGTCCGCCTTTCTGGTTTTCACAACGATATCGTCTACATATGCCTCAACGGTGCGCCCGATGTGGCTTCCGAAAACGTGTTGCATACATCGCTGGTATGTAGCTCCAGCGTTTCGGAGGCCGAACGGCATAGTGACGTAGCAAAACATGCCAAATGGGGTGATGAAAGAAGTCGCGAGCTGGTCGGACTCTTTCATCTTAATCTGATGATAACCGGAACAAGCATCAAGAAAGCATAGCAATTCGCACCCAGCAGTGGAGTCTACTATCTGATCTATTCGAGGCAAAGGGAACGGAACCTTAGGGCATGCTTTGTTTAAACCGGTATAATCTACGCACATACGCCATTTTCCGTTTTTCTTCCTAACTAGAACAGGATTAGCAAGCCAGGTTGGGTGAAATACCTCTTTGATGAACCCGGCCTGCAGAAGCTTGTGCACCTCCTCCCCGATGGCGCGGCGCTTTTCCTCGTCGAACCGCCGCAGTCGCTGCACCACCGACTTGGAGTGAGGCTGGATGTCGAGGCTGTGCTCGGCAACCTTTCTCGGAGTACCCGGCATGTCCGAGGGTCTCCACGCAAAGATGTCGGCGTTGGCGCGGAGAAAGTCGACGAGCACTGCTTCCTATTTGGGGTCGAGGGTGGTGCTGACCCTCAACGCCTTGCCCTCGGGGGCATAGGGGTCGAGGGGCACCGCCTTGGAGTGCTCTACAGCCTCGAAGGTGCCTGCGTGCCTTTTGGCGGAGTCGACGGCCTCGTTCGCCATCTTTTCCAAGTCCGCCACCAGGGTCTCGCTGTAGGCGAGCACCTCCGCGCCCTCGACGCACTCGACGTCACATGCGTAAGCATGCTCGTACAACGATCCCACGGTGATGACGCCCTTTGGCCATGGCATCTTCATCTTGAGGTAGGCGTAGTTGGGGACCGCCATGAACTTGGCGTAGCACGGACACCCGAGAATGGCGTGGTACGCTCCTGGGAATCCCACCACCTCAAAGGCCAGGGTCTCCCTCCGAAAGTGTGTCGGGAGTGCCGAAGCAAACAGGTAGGTCGATCTGCCCGAGGGGTTGGACCCGTTTTCCCGATGCGATGTCGTGGAACGGCGCCTTGCTTGGCCTCAGCTGGTTCGTGCCGATGCCCAGGAGCTCAAAGGTGCGGACGTAGAGGATGTTGAGACTGCTGCCCCCGTCCATCAGCACTTTGGAGAATCGTGTGTTGCCGATGACGGGGTCGATGACAAGTGGATAGCGCCCCGGATTCGGGACATAGTCCGGGTGGTCCTCGCGGCCGAAGGAGATGGTCTCGTCTGACTAGGCGAGGTAAGTTGGCGTCGCGGGGTGAATGGAGAAGACCTCTCGGCGTTCACGTCTTTGCTCCCGGGACGTCGCGTTCATTGTGGGCCCTCCACGATGAAGAAGACATTCTCCACATGGGGGAACTCGTCGTTGCCGCCATCACCCGTACCCTTCTTCGGGCCATCCTCCTTCACGGAGGTGCGCTTGTAGTAACCCTTGAGCATCTCGCACTGGTCGAGGGTGTGGCTGACAGGGCCCTTATGGTACGGGCATGGCTTCTTCAGCATCTCGTCGAACAGGCCTCCCCCCTGAGGTAGGCCTCGAGGGCCTTTGCGGCCTCGCTCGACCGCGAGGGCCTCGTCAGAGTCCTCGCCCTGCTATTGCTGCTGCGCGGCTTGCCGAGGCTTCTTGCCCTTGTCGCCTCATTTCTGCTTTTTAGCCTTTCCCTTGGACTTGCTGCCATCCGCGGGCAGCTCCTCCGCGCGCTTCCCCTTGGTCTTGCCGTCGAAAATCGCCCCAACAGCCTCCTCTCCAGAGGCGAAGTTGGTAGCGATGTCGAATAGCGCGTTGACGCTGGTGGGATGGTTTCACCCCAGCTCGCGCACCAGCTCTCGACAAGTCGTGCCTTCAAGGAAGGTGTGGATGATTTCAGAGTCACCCACACTCGGTAGCTCGGTGCAGCGCTTGGAGAAGCGGCGGATGAAGTCTCTCAGCGGTTCGTCGGCCGCCTGCCGGCACCCGCGCAGGTCCCAGGAGTTTCTGGGGCGGACGTATGTGCCCTAGAAGTTACCCACAAACATCCTGACCAGGTCATCCCACTCGTGGATCTGGTTCGCGGGTAGGTGTTCGAGCCATGTCCGCGCCGAGTCCGCGAGATGAAGCGGAAGGTTGCGGATGATCATAGCATCGTCGGTGGCCCCGCCCAACTGGCAAGCCAGGCGGTAGTCATTGAGCCACGTCTCGGGTTTCGTCTCGCCCGAATACTTGGTAATGGTGGTTGGCTGACGAAAACGCGGCGGGATGGCGGCCGAACGGATCTTCCGGTTGAACACAGGGGTTCCCGGGGGTTCCGGCGTCGGGCTTTTATCTTCCTCGCTGTCGTAGCGACCCCCTCGTCGGGGGTGCCTACTGCGGGGAGGCGCCGCGTCCTGCCTCTCCTTGTTCAGGACGTTGCGCGCGTCACCGTCGTTGATGGCGCCTCGTGTGTCCACGAGTCGGTCCTTCGCGGACCTCCTCGTTTCGCGGTCGCCGGTCATGAGCGCCTTCCCGTCGTTCGTCGGTCGGTGAGGCGTCCATGCGCCCCTAGGCGGGGTATGGATAGACTGTTCCTTATCCCGCTTGCTTCCTCCGGCTCTCGAACTGGCCTGGTGGCGCATGCGGGAGGCGGAACTTTCCGCTTGTTGAACGGCCGCTTCTTCGACAAGGGCCTGCACCTGGCGCTGCATGTCGCGCGCTTCTGGTGTCAATGGTTCGGGCATGGCCCGAATCAGAGTTACTGC
Organism: Echinochloa phyllopogon; assembly: GCA_033239725.1. NCBI lineage: Eukaryota > Viridiplantae > Streptophyta > Magnoliopsida > Poales > Poaceae > Echinochloa > Echinochloa phyllopogon. Next base: position 6,782,788 of record BTCW01000016.1, on the reverse strand, counting down.
GGTGACGAGCTTCTGGCTTGCCCGCGGTGGCATGGCAGGGCTGGCGTCGTTGCCATCACTCATGATGCGCGCTTGAGCGATGCGCCCGGCGGCTCGCGCACGTTCGCCGTGCTCGGGCTGCCGGGCTTCCAGAGCTGCGCGTAGCTCCTGTACCTGCTGGCGCTCCTGTCGGAGCCTGGCTTCCAGCTCTTGTACCTGCACGAGCTGTGCCTGCGCGAGTGCGGCTTCGCCCGATGGCTCGGCGGGCACTGGTGGCGGTTCGTCGTGCCCAGCCCCGTCGCGCGTTTCTTCATCCTCTCCCACGGACTCTACTTCGTCGTCGAGGACGAAGCACTCCCGCGTGGGGTCGTATTCCCCTTCGCTGGAATCGTCGGAACAGGTGAGGCAGAAGTCCGCGGCGGCCTGTATGGAGGTAAGGCCTTCATGGTCGCGTAGCCCGGAGTAGTCCAGGCCTGGGTGATCCTCTCCGCGCACACTTTCCCCGTCGTCCGACTTGGGCCGGGACCCGCCGGGCGAGGAAATGTTGAGGCTGCGTATCGAACCCAGCTGGTGACCCGGCGAATCCTCTTGCGCGTTCAGGTTGGCGCTGATTGCCACGGAGTAGCTTGCGGCCGCGTTGCTCATTCCGTGCGGGAGCGGCGCCGGCCCGGCCACATTTTCCCAGCGTGCTCCCTCCGCGGGAGCCGCTGGTGGGGGTGCGCCCCCCTGTAATGTGGCAGCGGGCCGGAGCAACAGGTGTGCGTCCCAATCAGGGAGGACAACGCGTGGGGCAACGCGCCATTCCACGCGAATCTGCAGCTCGCGCAGTCTTCGACGTCTCCTGAGGTTGGGTGGCGTTGGCGGCGCCAGGGTTATAGCCATCATGCCGGGCGTCCTGGAAGCGAGCCACATGAGGAGGCCCTCACCGGTCGCTTCGAACTCCAGGCTCCCAAACATGATCCGGTACCCGCGCGGAAGCGGGCCGGGGGACCCCGTGGCGGATCATGGTGATATGGCCTTGGCGTGGCTTGCCGTCAAGGGAACTGATCGGGTGAAGTGGGTTGATCACAGCGCAACCCCCCTACCTGGCACGCCACTGTCGGTGCTGAGATTGGCCGCCAAACCTCAGCGCCACACAGAATGCGCTGTGTCCCGTCGTCTGATGGTTGATGCAAGAGCTAGCACAATGACACGAGAATTTATCCTGGTTCCGGCCGCGGGGCCGTACGTCCAGCAGACTGTGCTCGCGGCACTATACTATCTTGCACCGAGGTGCCTGTAGTAGGGGAGCTACAAGCACGGCGGGAGAGGAGAGGAAGTCTCCAAGTCCCTGAAAATGGGTGTAAAAGTGATTGAGGAGAGTGCCAATATCGGGGAAGGCGGTGATCGTGTGTGCCTCTCACTTCTCTCTCGCTCCCTTCCTCCTTTTATAGGCCAAGGAGAGAGGGGGGGGCTTACAAGTACAAGTACAGTGTGTGCCACAGGGGCGCGCACTGGAGAGCATGGCGCTGGGCGTGCGGTCGTCCTTGACCCTGGCAGGGGATTTATGGCGAGCTCCGGCTTCTGCGGGTGTCACGGCCGTCCCTGTGCTTGTCCTGGAGTGGTTTCGAGGGGTGGCGCCGCCGTATTCCGCGCCCAGCCGCCCGCCACTGGTTGGTTCGAGGGCGTGGCAGGTGAGGAAGGGCGAGAGTTGGTGGTGCAGGGGTCGGCATGGCGGTTGCTGTTGACCATAGTGCGCGGCGTGCCCGGTTTACCGGGGAATTGCTGAGAGTTGGTGGATTTGACCCGACGTTCATCATCACCGGGCCGCGCCTGACCGGAGTCCGCGCTCGGTCGCTGCTCATATATTCGTTCGAGGGTTCTTCACGCCCATTTGAGGGCTACACCGGGGGGGAAAGGACGGGAGCGGGTGGAATAGTGGTGCGGAATGACGCCTGCAAGTCTGCACAGGGCCTTGCGCAGCGCCACATGCGTCCGCACAGTGGCGGTGAGGACGCATAGTGACCGGAGCAGGTAGAACAGCGAGCTCTGCGGTGTCAGTGGCGCGGCGTGTGGAGAGATCGCCTTTTGACTTCGGCGCCCGCCCGATGGGGCGGGCATTAAATGCCGTTGTCGGGCGGGGCGCCGGGGCGCGCCGCGTTGATTAGAGGGGTGGCCTCGAGCGAGGCGGAGTTGGCTCGCCTGCTTGAGGGGGTGTGCGGCCCTCGAGCGAGGCGGAGTTGGCTCGCCTGCTTAGAGGGGGTGCGTGGCCCTCGAGCGAGGCGGAGTTTGCGTTGCGCCTGATCCGGGGGGTCCGGGTCCCTCGAGCGAGGCGGAGATGGGGGTCGCTAGTTGGGTCCCCTCGACAGGCGAGCTCGGATGGCCGTTTTTGGGCTGTGATAAGCTGTGATGGGCCGCGCTGCCTCGGTGGCCCTTCCGGGCTGCTGGTGATTCGGCCTTCTGAGGTTAACGTTTTTCGAGGGTGGTTACCCCGATAGTTAGGGGACCCCCTGGGTCTGTCCCCGACAACAACCAAGATCGCAAGGATGAGGCCCAAATCAGGACTATGTGCTCTGGTAATTACCAGGATAAGGAGCCATATGCACTGGCGCCTACATCACCTGCAGTTGTGTCGGCGGCGTCAGAAGAAACCCCCGGCCGCCATGTAGCTCGCCACTTGATGACCCATCGTGCTGCGGTAACAGGTGCCTCCACGACACTCGCCCGCAGCCATCGGCCACCTGCATGCGCGCCCAAAGTCGCCCTTGCTTGGTGGGGATGGAGGATGGCGAATGAAGGTGGTGGCACAGGAGTTCTGCTGCTGTTGACGTAAAATCCGCACCTCACGCCAAGCACACAGCAAGCCGAACAAGCTGGCTTCAAACGTGACCCGGGCTTTTGAATCCGGAAGCGTGCCAGTCAGTTTGCCTGAAAACTAACAAAGGGATAAAACGTTTAGATCAAAACCTGGAACGTGCCGGGTGAGACCAGACAGTTCCATATTTGCGGCGTTGAAGCCAATCTGGAGAGACATATAGCTACAGAGAAGCTATCTGTCGGCAGTTAAACCCACATTCGGCAATCGGCAAGGTACGCAAGGAACGCACTGCCGAACGCGTGACGTAAGCATGACGAAAGATCGGCTTTCAACAAAATGAACATTGTAACACATATTCATAGCCGATTAACGAGAAACAGAGCATGATAGATAAATAAAAGGGTGAAACATGATCATAAATTCGCAGTAAACAAAGAATGCATAGGCCGAAAGCAGCACCCGTCAAGCATGATAACAAAACAAGTTAATCCACCGCATGATACGACTTGTTTGTAACCACGCCACTAATCAGATTAGATTAATCCACCGCATGATACAATCTAACCATGAAAAGCTAAAAGCACTCAATGTTTAGTTACGAACCCACGATACAGTCACGAATTTACATTGAAAACAAGAATGCATAGGCCGAAAGCAGCACCCGTCAAGCATGACAACGAACGAGTTAATCCACCGCATGATACAACTCGTTTGAAGCCACACCACCAATCAGATTAGATCAATCCACCGCATGATACAATCTAATCGTGAAAGGCTAAAAGCATTCATTGTCCAATGCAAACCCACGAACACACGTTCACTCGTGAGAGCACTGCCGAATACGGCTAATTAGCCGAATCGGGGTCCATGGCGAAGGAACAAGCCTAATCGGTAAAGGTAAATCTATCAGATCGAATCGAATTCTAATCCACCGGATGATTAGCTCTAAGACGACCCAAAAACCTGCATCTACCGCATGATACCCGGTTCTGTCAAGATCTACACGATACCGACAAGCTTGAACCCGCGACACGTAGCAACCTAGATCGGTTTCGGATTCGGCTATGAGGGGATAAGTCGTCACACCGTAAAGCAGAGCCGATTCTAGCCGATCTAGATTGGGCAAAGGTGTGTTGCATGAATTAAGCACATAGTAAAAAAGGAGCAACACGGGGTAACTTAATGAATCTGTTAGATCTTGCCGAAATCTAACAGAGCCGATAACTCGGTCCATACTAGATCTTAGCCCACCGCATGGCTCATGACCTAACAGAGGAACCTTCTTGAAACCACAACTTAAATCCACCGGATGATACTAAGCATGGTAACAAGACTACTTGCATCAAAGCTTAAATCCACCGCATGATACTAAGCTTGATACAAGGTTGCCGGTACTTACGGAGGTCGACGGATCGATGACTCCTCTCGAAGAACTCGACGACTCGACTAAAGGACTCGATGTTGGCACGGGGCCGGTTTGTTGTATGATTGATTCGATTCTTGATCCTACAGCTGCCATGGGTTTATATTTATACCCAGGTCTTGATACAACTCCTAGTCGGACACGACTACAACACTTGTTTCTAAAAATAAATGACGAATCTTCGTGCCCATATTGCTTTCCTTGTTCGAACCGGCCTTTCCTTTATGTTGATCCACGTCATCATGCCTTCCCGAGTACTCTTTCCATACGATCAGCGCTTCTGCCGAATGACGACGTGTTCCCGACCGCAGAGCGTCTCCTGCCGAATGCTTCACCTTTGCCGAATGATAACGCGCTCCCGACCGCAGAGCATCTCCTGCCGAATGCTCCAGCAAAGCCTCCTAGCCGAATGGTATCTTTCCACCAAATCTGGCCCACATGTCAGCTTCTTCCCGGTGCCAATTTTTGGTGTCAACACATGCCCCTTCGATTTCGGGATAAAGGTGATCTTTATTTCGGAATCGACCACAAGCACCAAACATTCTCAAGCCAACTCTACTCGACATCCGCCATTCTCCTTTGAATCCACGAGGCTTCCGCTCAGATCCGCACTCTAGGTCATCAGCGTTTCAAGACTCAACCTCTTCATGGCGAATCAAGATTTCGCACTTCAGGTAAACTTTAATCTCTCCAAGCTCATTCGGCAATCTTTTCTTGATTCCTGTCTCAAATCTCTTTATCCTTTTCCATGCTTGACAGGCCCTAGCTGCCGAAATCCTCATCCCTGTTGAAGAGAAATCTCCATCGTATTTTCTCGGCCCTGTAGGGAACTCAGATCCCTCTGAATTCATCGCAGCCGAATCCCAAAGGATCCCGTTCAAGATCTCTCTGGCCAATCCTCACAAGTGGCAAGACACTTTCAAGAACTGGCCTCTGCCCCCGATTGCAGGCTGGATGAATTGGTACAAGAGAATATCAAATGATAAAAGCCCCCAAACACAGAACTGGGATCGTCTGCGCATATCTCACTGCTTGGAGTTGTCATTGGCTGAAACACCCAAGAATGAGAACCTTCTGATTGCAGCTTGCCACTTCTGGTCCAATGGTGCCAACGCCTTTTTATTCGGTCATGGTCCAATGTCTCCCATCTTGGCCGATGTATATATGATGACTGGTCTGAACATAACAGAAACTGTTCGACCATATGACCACAAGGGCTCCTCCAAGCAGACAGGAGTTAAAACAGGGGTTGGATATAAAAGATACATCCAAAACTATATGTCTGATGGCCCCTTGACCGATGTAGAGTACAGGGCTTTCCTGAATATGTGGCTGTGCAGGTATGTCTTCTGTGGCAAAGCCAATGAGCCAACTCTGAACCACATCGTGATGGCTGAAGAACTGGCTGCTGGTAAACTCATCCCATTGGGAAAATACCTCCTGGGCAGCGTCTATCACATGCTTAATCAAACTACCCAATTGATGCACACCAACAGGAAAATACCTTGTGTGAATGGTCCCTGGTGGTTTGTCCAGATGTGGCTACAACTGTACATGCATCAGATTATTGCCATTGATCTCAACAGCAGAGAATTCCCTTCCATCAACTATGCAGAGGGAGAGATCAAGAAGACCAAAGGTTGTCAAACTTATGGAGAAGCTGCTTCTACTGTATCCATCAACAAAAATATCTGTGAATTATTTGAGCTCTTCTTCAAAGGCTTTGATCATCCTCTCTGGTTTCCATATCTGGACAATGACAACCTCACCTTCCCCTGTGAATTCGGCTTTGAATCTGGATGCACTGACGTACATTCTATAGCAATTTTCAATGCTTTCATCCATCCTTGTATCCTGCCAGCCGAATTTCATGGGGGAAGACTAGTTCAGAGCACATATGAATACTATCAGCCGAACATAGCAGCCAGGCAATTGGGATGTGGCCAGGTGCCCCCAAGGCTATTCCTTCATGAATTTCTCAAGCCTAGGGAAATCATCAAAGATGCCACAGAAACAAGAAGAATCTTCCCTTATAGATGCTGTGACACAATCTATGCACCTGAGCCCTTTGTGCCAATAATATTTGCACACCCTAGCTTCATAATCTGGTGGCAAGAACTTCATGATCATATCTTCAATGTGCCAATTCATCCTCTCTGTCTCGAGTTGATGTCAGACTACCAACCAAGCTCAGAGGTAATATGTTCAGCTTTTATTCACTTTCAATCAAATAAAGATCCAACTTGACCTTGACTTTACCATCTTTGCAGGACATCATACCTGCCCCTCTTGCCAGGGCAATTGTATACAAGGCAGCAGGCCCAATCTCAGCTCTGGGATATCAATCCCCAACTTTAGCTCAAATAATGGCCAGACAAGCTATCCTGGATCCAAAAATCACCAGGCCATCATCTGTCAAAAGGAAGACCCTTGTCCTGGCAGCCTCCTCAGGCACAAAGAAAAGAAAAGTGGTTCCCAAGAAAATCATCAAGGTCAGATCTCTCTTTCTTTGGCCATGATGTCAATAATATTCTGCTCAACTTCATCTTTCCTTGTTTTTTCAGGCCAAAGCTCAGCAATGGTTGGCTAGCACAGAAATTGCCGATGCCTCATTGGACGGTAAAAAAAAAAAAAATCTACCACTTCATTTTTCTTAATTTCTTGTCATCGGCATTTACTCTCTTGTCAATTGCAGAACAAGCTTCAACAGATCCTGCCTTGGAAAGCTCTTCCCTTCCTCATGATTCGTCTTCAGCTTTGCTGCCCCTTCCAGAAACAGGAATAGAATCCTCTTCAATTGACACTCCGGTTTCTCCTCAGCCAGATACACAAACTCCCATCATGGAACTTAAAACACTTCCATCTCCCACTCGGGAAGCCAGGGCCGAGGTAAACATAATCATTCAATTCTCTTGACTCCCTCTCATTCGGCAATTCTTTTACTAATTCGGCAAGAACCCTTTTCAGGAGAAATCCACTTCATCACCCAGCTATTCCTTTGCTGTGGATGACTGGGTTACCGAACAAGGAGAAGAGATTACTTCTAGCCAAGATTTATCAGAAGAAACCAAAGCAAAGCTGAAAGACATCTTAGCCTTACTGAATAAGAGCATCCAAGACCAGGCTACACATGCTGTTTCATTAAGAGACGTACTGGACTCCATTGATCAAGAACTCCCAGCTGACATCAAGACCGCATTGGAGCCAGTCTCTCAATTGGATCAGCAATTCGCAGCAGTGATGCAAGCCTTGAGCAATCAATCTTCTCTGCCAGCCTTAGAGCAAAAAAGATATCTGATCAAGCAGTCAGTAAAAACCCTGCACTCTCAAGATCAAGAGAATAATGAGCTGTTGACCAAGCTGGTATCTGATCTTGAGAGCAAAAAGGCCAGGAAAGCTGCACTTGAAGCCGAATTGCAACGCTTATCGGCCGAAATTGAAGCTGACGAGAAGAATATTGCTGAGCTTCCCAAGTTATCAGAAAGAATACGAAAAGAAGCTTCAGCCACTCTGAACAAGGATAAACAACTCAAGGCAAAGCTCAAGGCTCTGGCTAAAACCCAAGAAGCTGACAAAAACTTGTTAGACAACATTAGCAACATGATTTCCAATGCCACAAATGTAATTTCAAAATACTTGGGTTTGTAACTTGTAACCAATAACCTGTAGCCGAATAATTGCCTCATCTTGTGAATTCGTAGCTGTTAACTCTTCTTCTCCATCATTGCGAACAACTCATTCGGCAAAGTTGGTTTCAACAGTGTCAGACCCGAAAACGCATCAAACGATATAGCCGAATCCAATTCAGTAGAACCGAGCCCGATTCGGCATGAATCCCAAACGACACGGTAACTGCTCGGTTCGTGGGGTTTTCCATCTCCTGAAATTTTGGGACGCGCGCCACGATCCCTGACCACGATTTCCTCTGCGGATTCTATAAATAAACATACCAAGTGCCGCTATCTCTTCACTAAGCCTTTCGCCTCCCTTGAACTCTTCTTTTCCTCAAGCACAGTAAACTCAAGAAAACCCCAATGGCGAATGGAAGGCGACCGGCCGCCGACGAACCCGAAGGAAGCCGCGCCGGCGCTCGCCGCAGGTGATTGGCTGCTTACTTCTCTCTATTCTTCTCGAGATTTGCCTTCTCCTTGACGAATCTCTTTGTTTCTTCAGGGTAATCCAATGGATTGCCGCCGCTGGTGCGCCAGTCGCGGCTCCAGCCGTTGCTCCTGCGGCGTCCGGCTCTTCGAGTTCGTCCAATCGAACTCACTCATCGGCCGATTCCCGCTATTCAGACGGTGATGCTCGCCGATTCAAGGCGGAGCGCGATGATTCTCGTCGCGAGCTGGAGGTCATCTCCAAGCAAGCCGGGATTGCGGATCTCGAACGGCAGCACGACCGCAAGCAACTGCTCGAAGTCATCGATGGTGAGTCCTGCAATCTGCTCAATCTCAATCTCATCCCCTGAATGACATTAATCTGTTGCCCCTTTTGTAAACTTGCAGCGCGTGATGCCGAACTCGATCGGCTGAAGGTGCTGGTGAATGAGCTGGCGAACAAGGTGAATGCTCCTGGGGACGCACCAGAAGCTCGCCTCGGCGCGGTGGCGGGCCGCATCGATGAGGTGGCCTCGCACGGCATCCGTCTGGGCACTGCCGCAGGCCTAGTCGCCATGTCGACGCACACCAACATCGACTACTCCAGGCTACCAACCGGCTTCGCTAATGGTAATCCGGAGGAAATTGACGACATCGAGGCTTCCATAGATCGCCTTGACGCTCATGGCGCCACCATTGCCGATTCCATTCATCCTCAGTCCGTCTTGAACAAGCTATTCCATTAGTTTGTACTAGGGATTTTATGGAATTTCGGCAATAAAACTTATCTTTCGTGATCTTGCATGAATCATCTGATGTAGTATATTTTGTGCTAAGGGCAATACATTCAGTACTGGCCATTTTCCTTTTCTGTTAACATTTGTTCTGAAGGCGATTTCTTCCCGAATATCGGCTGTTTGGCAAATTAATATATCAATCACCGATCGATTTCAACACTGGGATAATACCTCTTCAAATATCTTCCATTTATAGCAGAAGCAAATTCTTCTCCCAATAATGTCTTCAAAATATATGCATTTCCAGGCATGCATCTAAACACTCTAAAAGGACCTTCCCAATTTGGAGACCACTTGCCGAATGCTGCATATTTGGTTCCAATCGGCAATATCGCTTTCCAGACTAAATCACCTTCTGTAAATTGCTTAATTTTCACCTTCTTATTGTAATACTTAGCAACTCGTATTTTGTTCTTCTCAATATTCTCCAAGGCCCTGAGACGAATCATATGCAAATCTTCTAATTCGTCCATCATTAAATCATTATAATCTTTAGAACTCAAATCCTTTTGCAACTTTATTCTCCTTGAGTCCAATTGTATTTCCCATGGCAAGATAGCATGATGCCCATACACCAACTCATAGGGAGACGTCTGTGTAGCCCCATGTGGAGCCATTCGGTAAGCCCATAAAGCCTCATTGAGTACCGAATGCCACTTTCTCGGCTTCTGATCAATCTTCTTCTGTATAACTTTAATCATAATCTTGTTAGAAGCCTCTGCCTGACCATTAGCTTGGGCATAATAAGGAGAAGAATTCAATAATTTGATGCCCATACTTTCAGCAAAATCTCTGAATTCTGAAGATGTAAATTGAGTCCCTTGATCAGTGGTGATTGTCTGAGGAATCCCGAATCTGTAAATGATATGTTCCTTAACAAACTCAACCATATTCTCCGACGTCACCTTCTTTAATGGAATTGCCTCAACCCACTTGGTAAAATAATCGGTTGCCAAAAGCACAAACTTATGCCCCTTGCTAGATGGAGGATTTATTTGGCCAATCAAATCTATTCCCCATCCTCTGAATGGCCATGGCTTGACAATGGGATTCAAAGCCGATGCCGGAACTCTCTGAATGTTTCCAAATTTCTGACAGTCTTGACATCCTTTATAATATTCAAAACAATCTTCCAACATTGTCGGCCAGTAATATCCAGTTCTTCTAATAACCCACTTCATTCGGTAAGCCGATTGATGTGCTCCACACAACCCATCATGTACTTCACTCATCAGCCTTTTTGCTTCTTCATGATTTAAGCAATGTAACAACACTCCATCCAGGGATTTATAATACAAATTATCATCAAGAAGAACAAACTTTAAAGCTTTATACCTGAGCTTTCTAGAAACCTTTCGGGATGGATTCTCCAGATAATCGGCAATCTCTTTTCTCCAATCATCTTCTGCCAGATTACTCCCGAATGCATATACATCATTAGCAAAAACTTCTTGAAGCTCTTTATAACCTGATGCACTTTTGGGCCAATCTATTTGCTTCTCCATTATCCCCTCTAGGAATGTGTTGTAGAATTACTGACCGAAAGCTCTTCAATATTTCTTTGCATTCTTCATAGTAATTCCTCAAGGTATCACTTCTGCACTCATATTCACCATTCAATTGCTTTATGACCAATTCTGAATCTCCAAAAATTTCAACCGCAATGGCCTTTGCTTCTTTCAAATATTGGAGCCCTTTGAGCAATGCCTCATACTCAGCTTGATTGTTAGTAACAGCAGATTGAATAGGAACAGCGAACTCAAATATTTTTCCTTTGGGTGAAATTAATAAAATACCTGCTCCACCACCTTTGTTGCATGAAGATCCATCGAAGAATAACACCCAAGGAACAATGTTAAGCAAATCTATCGATGTATCATGATGTTCAGTAATGAAATCGGCAATAATCTGTCCCTTAACAGCCTTTGCCGATTCAAATCTTAATTCAAATTCAGACAAAGCTAAAATCCATTTGCCAATCCTTCCGTTCAAAATTGGCATAGACAACATGTGTTTTATCACATCAAACTTTGAATACACAATGCATTCGGTATGTAATAAGTAATGCCGCAATTTTGTACAGGAGTAGTAAACACATAAGCAAAGTTTCTCTATAGCCGAATACCTTGTCTCTGGATCTAGTAACTTTCGGCTAAGGTATGCAACCACTCTTTCCTTCCCTTCAAATTCTTGAATGAGGGCCGATCCAATAGTTTGGGCATCAGCCGCCACGTACAACTTGAAAGGCTTGTTCAATTGTGGAGGCACCAATACTGGTGGCTTCTTCATGTACTCCTTTATTTCATCAAAAGCCTTCTGTTGTTCGTCACCCCATACAAATTTTTGATCCTTCTTTATTTTTAACAGTGAGGAAAAGGGCAACACCTTTTGTGACAAGTTTGATATGAACCTTCTCACAAAATTTATCTTGCCAAGCAATGATTGTAGCTCTTTAAGATTAGTTGGAGGAATAATTTCATCAATTGCCTTCATGCTTTTCTTACCAACTCCTATTCCTCCTTCATGTATCAAAAATCCCAGAAACTCTCCAGCCGAAACTCCAAAAGCACACTTGTTCGGGTTCATCTTAAGCCCATGTTTCCTGGTGCATTCTAGAGTTTTCCTTATGTCGGCCAAATGAGACTCATGATCTAATGACTTGATCACCACATCATCAATATATATTTCCACAATCTTGCCGATCAACTCATGAAAAATATAATTCATAGCCCTTTGATAAGTTGCACCGGCATTTTTCAATCCAAAGGTCATGACAACCCACTCAAACAACCCTATGTGTCCAGGACACCTGAAAGCTGTCTTTACTATATCTTCCAATGCCATATAAATCTGATTGTATCCTGCGTTACCATCCATGAAACTGAGCACTTTGTATCCAGCAGCAGCATCAACCAATGAATCAGCAATAGGCATTGGATATCCATCCATGGGTGTAGCCTTGTTTAGGTCTCTAAAATCTATGCAAACCCTCATCTTTCCATTTTTCTTATAGACAGGAACAATATTAGAGATCCAATCCGCGTATTTACATGGCCGAATGAAATTTGCATCTAGTAATCTTTCAATCTCCTTTTTCACATCGGCCAACACTTCTTCCTTGTAGATTTTTCGGGGTGGTTGCTTGTAAGGCCTGTATCCAGGTTTGATTGGCAACCGATGCTCAACAATAGAACGGTCTAGACCGGGCATCTCCGAATAATCCCAAGCAAAGCAGTCCTTGAATTCCTTTAACAATGTCACCAACTTTTCTTTGAAAACCGAATCCAAGTTAGCACTGATAAATGTCGGCCTTGGCTTGTCACCATCTCCAATGTCCACTTCTTCTAATTTATCGGCCGACACAAATCCACGTCCTAATTTTCCATCAGTTCCATCAATTGGATTTTCCATCAAAAATTACTATGAGAGCCGACTGCTTCGATCGGCTGTTGATCACTGCTGGCTGGTGCCACAGGACCTTCTCCCCAGTCTTTGCCTGAGAAACAATCTATGCCTTGATATTCCCAGAAAGCTGGTTCCATATTTGCTACGCTTATTGAGTCATCTGCTTGGACAATCTCCACCTCATCATCTATCCACTGAATAAGCTGTTGATGCATAGTAGATGGAATACAACAATTTGCATGAATCCAATCTCTTCCAAGCAGCAAGCTATATGCCCCTTTGCCTTCAATGACAAAGAAAGTCGTAAGCAGAGTCTTGGAACCAATCATCAGATCAACGTGCACGCATCCCTTGGTGTCCGAAGGATTTCCAGCAAAATCATTTAGAATTATGCTCGTTGGTGTCAAATCTCTAAGGCCCATACCAAGCTTCCTGAATGTGGTATATGGCATTACATTGACAGCAGCTCCTCCATCGACAAACATCTTGGTCAATGGTTTGCCATTAACATATCCCTTCAAGTACAGTGGCTTCATGTGCCGATTCTGGGTTGGCTTCTCAAAAACAGCTTGTTTGTTCAACATCAATTGTGCCATTAACCCGAATTGTTCGGCATCATCTATATCAGGCAATATTTCTTCCTGTACAATTTGATTAGCTGGAGCCATGAATTCATTCGGCAAGAAACATACCATGCATGTAGGAGCCGAATGACTATGTTCGTCAGGCCTGTCTTTTGGGAGCCATATCGATTTCATCCTAGGCCTTGCTTGTTTTAATTCTTGATTCCTCAGGCGTTGGACTCTTCTCTTCTGACTCCTTCTTAAACCAGGTGGGCACCACTGTCCTTTCTGCCAAACATACTCACGATCTTCTTCCTCATGATCAATCCATCTGCAATCAGCATGTCTCTTTCTTGGTTGATCATCAAAACGCCGATCATCACTAAGATGCACCCTACCAATTCTTTCATGGACAGATCGGCGATTGGCAACATTTTGCCTATGTTCGACATACCCATTATTGCACTCAGGACAGTTATTCCTTGTAGGCAGCTTTAAACCTTCGTTCCAACAATGTCTGAAGAATGCACACCCCCAATGCGCACGTTCCTGCTCTCGAGCGTATTCTTCTTGTTCTTCCTCGAACCTTTCTTCTTCGCGCCCTTTTTCCTCCTCCTCATATTCACGCCTTTGAAAACACTCTTTTTCTTGCTGACGCTGCCATTTGTTGAGGAGAATACGTGTAGTAACTCTAGGTTTAAAGGATTCGCCCACTTCAATTCGTCTATTCGGGAGCCGAAGATTTTTCTGGCGAATCTGTTCCATTGTGATCTGCCGAGTGGGATCAACTGAACCATCCTGTCTTGCCTTCTTTGAGGTTAAAACTTTCAATCTTCCCTTTTCTGCAGATGGAACAGCATTCACCATATTAACCGAGAACCCGATCATGTTCTGAGGGAAAGGGTTACTGTCCAGTTTCATCTTGTTGTCGAATTTCAGATGTCCTTCCTGGATAGCTTTCTGAATCTTCATCCTAAAGACTCTGCATTCATTAATGGAATGAGAATTTCTATCATGAAACCCACAGTACCTCTTATCTTTCACTCCATCGGGCCGAAGCATAGAATGCCCCTCTGGCAATTTGATTCGGCCTTCTTTCACCAGGAACTCAAATAATTTGTCTGCCTTAGTCACATCGAAATCATATGTTCCCTTCATCTGTTTGATCCATCTCTGAGTCATTGTAACTGGTTCTTTGCTCCACACTATCTCTGCTGCGGCTATTTTCTCGCTATCTTCATACTCATCTTCTTGATCTGCTCTTTCAAGGAATTGGTTATAGATGTCAGCTACATCATTATTTTTAGCAAATCTGACATCTTTCTTGAAACCATACGCCTGGTTACTCATCAAGGCCAATCTGTGCGACAATTGGCCCAAGTCATCAAACTCCATCCCGAACAGCTTCTCCCGAATGGCAGGCAACATTCCAGCTACAGCCATACCAGCCAGTTGATCATCAGGTATATTCAGAGAAAAGCACATACTCTTAGTTTCCCTAAACCTCCTGAGGAACTCTGTAGGTGTTTCATTATTCCTCTGCCTTAAGCTGGTCAAATCAACCAACTTTTTCTCGGTACTGCCAATGTAGTAATGAGCATGGAATTTCTGTTCCAGGTCTTTCCAAGTACAAATCGACTGAGCAGGCAAAGAAGCAAACCATGTAAAAGCTGGACCCGTCAGTGACAAAGGAAAATATCTGATTCTGAAAGCCTCGTCTGCCGAAGCCTCTCCAAGCTGCATCAGATATCGAGCTATATGTTCCACAGTACTTGTATCATCTTGTCCTGAGAATTTAGTAAACTCTGTAGGCACCTTGACTCTATTCGGCAATGATACCCTTTGGTACCATTCAGGAAAAGGAGACGAGTACATGTATCCCTGATTTTTAGGCTTCAGACCGAATTGATTTTGCAATACATCGGTCATTTTTTGTACCATGAGGTCAATATTGGTATCTTGATTCCCTGGTCTTCCAGCAAGCATACCTGCAGTACCAACATATCCAGGATTCGGGAGGGCGTCAACAGCATTATAATCCATAAACTCTGAATATCCGTTTCCATATAAATCCCTCTGCAGTCTGTTGTTCAAAGGAGATATCTTGTAAGCAGAAGCAGGCGGATTCCCTGTGGTGCCGAATGCCATATCACCGTATGTGCGAGTTTTCGGCAGTGCAAGCTGAGGATCTTGCCGAATCGGTTGTCCATTTGTATCTTTAATACCAGAACCTCCAGTTTCATCAGCATTTCCTTTACCATGTGGTTTCTGAACTGGTGCTTGAACATTGAAGTATGTCGGACCACCCAATTGCCCATGTATCTGCTCGAAGGGTTTATCCACATGCTGACCAAAAATGCTTACCATTATATGCCGAAAACTGTTCAAGAACGCAGCATTGTGATTGGTCATTGCTTCTCCCAAAGTTTTGTATAACAAGCCCGAGAATCTCTCCCTTTCTTCTTCTTCAGTAAGATCAGATTGCCCAGGAAGGAGAACTCTTGGCAGATCGGACTTGAGAAAAGGTGCACCACTCCTGTTCTTGGCGAAAGACAGTAAACATTTGTTAATGAATTGACTAGCAGCAGCCTTTACCATCCGTTGATGCTCTTCAGACAATTCTTCCAAAGTGACATCCATGATGTCGCTCAATTCAGGCATCTTGAAAACTTGTGTGGGTCCCACCGGGCGTGCCAAAAAGTGTGTTGACGTAAAATCCGCACCTCACGCCAAGCACACAGCAAGCCGAACAAGCTGGCTTCAAACGTGACCCGGGCTTTTGAATCCGGAAGCGTGCCAGTCAGTTTGCCTGAAAACTAACAAAGGGATAAAACGTTTAGATCAAAACCTGGAACGTGCCGGGTGAGACCAGACAGTTCCATATTTGCGGCGTTGAAGCCAATCTGGAGAGACATATAGCTACAGAGAAGCTATCTGTCGGCAGTTAAACCCACATTCGGCAATCGGCAAGGTACGCAAGGAACGCACTGCCGAACGCGTGACGTAAGCATGACGAAAGATCGGCTTTCAACAAAATGAACATTGTAACACATATTCATAGCCGATTAACGAGAAACAGAGCATGATAGATAAATAAAAGGGTGAAACATGATCATAAATTCGCAGTAAACAAAGAATGCATAGGCCGAAAGCAGCACCCGTCAAGCATGATAACAAAACAAGTTAATCCACCGCATGATACGACTTGTTTGTAACCACGCCACTAATCAGATTAGATTAATCCACCGCATGATACAATCTAACCATGAAAAGCTAAAAGCACTCAATGTTTAGTTACGAACCCACGATACAGTCACGAATTTACATTGAAAACAAGAATGCATAGGCCGAAAGCAGCACCCGTCAAGCATGACAACGAACGAGTTAATCCACCGCATGATACAACTCGTTTGAAGCCACACCACCAATCAGATTAGATCAATCCACCGCATGATACAATCTAATCGTGAAAGGCTAAAAGCATTCATTGTCCAATGCAAACCCACGAACACACGTTCACTCGTGAGAGCACTGCCGAATACGGCTAATTAGCCGAATCGGGGTCCATGGCGAAGGAACAAGCCTAATCGGTAAAGGTAAATCTATCAGATCGAATCGAATTCTAATCCACCGGATGATTAGCTCTAAGACGACCCAAAAACCTGCATCTACCGCATGATACCCGGTTCTGTCAAGATCTACACGATACCGACAAGCTTGAACCCGCGACACGTAGCAACCTAGATCGGTTTCGGATTCGGCTATGAGGGGATAAGTCGTCACACCGTAAAGCAGAGCCGATTCTAGCCGATCTAGATTGGGCAAAGGTGTGTTGCATGAATTAAGCACATAGTAAAAAAGGAGCAACACGGGGTAACTTAATGAATCTGTTAGATCTTGCCGAAATCTAACAGAGCCGATAACTCGGTCCATACTAGATCTTAGCCCACCGCATGGCTCATGACCTAACAGAGGAACCTTCTTGAAACCACAACTTAAATCCACCGGATGATACTAAGCATGGTAACAAGACTACTTGCATCAAAGCTTAAATCCACCGCATGATACTAAGCTTGATACAAGGTTGCCGGTACTTACGGAGGTCGACGGATCGATGACTCCTCTCGAAGAACTCGACGACTCGACTAAAGGACTCGATGTTGGCACGGGGCCGGTTTGTTGTATGATTGATTCGATTCTTGATCCTACAGCTGCCATGGGTTTATATTTATACCCAGGTCTTGATACAACTCCTAGTCGGACACGACTACAACACTTGTTTCTAAAAATAAATGACGAATCTTCGTGCCCATATTGCTTTCCTTGTTCGAACCGGCCTTTCCTTTATGTTGATCCACGTCATCATGCCTTCCCGAGTACTCTTTCCATACGATCAGCGCTTCTGCCGAATGACGACGTGTTCCCGACCGCAGAGCGTCTCCTGCCGAATGCTTCACCTTTGCCGAATGATAACGCGCTCCCGACCGCAGAGCATCTCCTGCCGAATGCTCCAGCAAAGCCTCCTAGCCGAATGGTATCTTTCCACCAAATCTGGCCCACATGTCAGCTTCTTCCCGGTGCCAATTTTTGGTGTCAACAGCTGCCCACGAGCTCGCCGCTCCCGTGCTGCTTGAATGCTCGTCGAGATCCTAAAGGAGGGGGAAAACGACGAGATTAACAGCCCCAGGCCTCTTCTTTTATAGGGTCCACCACAATGGACGCAACCTATGCGGATGGTCACTACCAGAGAACCTCACATCCGCACCAGTTGGGAACGGGCATTAGCACCGGATTCCCAATTGGTGCTAAACTTCCGGTGCTAAAGCGGGTACCCTTTAGCACCGGGTAGAATAACCGGTGCTAAAGGGGGCCTTTAGCACCGGTTCTAAACACCAACCGGTGCTAAAGGCCCTGCCTACGCAGTGGGGATAGGACGGCCTTTAGCACCGGTTGGTGTATACGACCGGTGCTAAAGTGCCTGGATTTATTTTTTTTGGTTACTTTCTACAGCCGCCATGCATGTACGTTTATATATGTTTATATATGTACTATGATACGTATTCAAACATGTATTCAGCTGCCGTGCATGTAGTACTATATATTCATATTAGCTAGACATATAATCAAAATAGAATATATATATATATTATAATTTTGAACTGTATATATATTTGAACTGTATATATTTGAATTGTATATTACAAATTAAGAAATCCGACTAGAGGAACGACTTGACGGCGCATCCTCCAGGGGGAGATGAAATTCTCCACGGGGATTAACGACCTCGTCCCAAATCCATCCAATGAGCTGTTCTGCAATTGCGTCTATTCTCTCTTCATCGAGTCTATCTTCTTGCAGCCTCATCATCTATAATTTGCAAATAATTGGAAATATTAATTCCATGGAATTGAAGACAACAAATGTGCAATTAATAAACATTTAATATAAAATAAATGCTTTACTACAAATACAAATGTCCGTCTATATTTAAATAATCATTTATTATAAAACAAAATGTTTTTCTTATTAATACAAACATAGTAATTATTCAATGAAGCCCTATATTTCTAAATAATCATTTGTTTTAAAACAAAGTGCCTTACTTATTAATTCAAATTTAATAATAATATTATTTATTATAAATGAATCCCATTATCAATAAAAGAAGCCGTATATTTCTAAATAATATAATTTATTACAAAATCAAGTGCTTTTTCTACAAAAATAGTAAATATATCAAATTAAAACCTGAAAATGTGTTACATACCATAACATCATGGTGGGTCATCTTTTTCGTCGACCAATTGAGCATGTTATCACAAACATAATATGCACATAGATTATTTCCCGACCCCTGTTGGCGACACTGTCGATCAAAAAATAAAGTTAAGTAAAATTCATATAATATGTTAGCGGAGACCCACACGTACAAATTACTTGCTTACCGGAAAGTCAGTCTTCCATGTGAGTGTTTCATGGATCATACCAGGGTTATCTTGACGAAATTGAATCCACGCCCTGTGAACCAAAAAGTTGTGTTAAATCATTGTGATTGTAAGGACAGAATTGAGTTAAATGGGCAAATATATGTCACCTTGTAAACATGTCGATGATGTTCTGGTAAGCATATGTTGGCCTCTTCAACGGATCAAAGACGTGGACGATACCCCGGTCAGGACACAATATGATTAAGATCTAGTGAAAACTATATACATGTAGACATTATAATGAGAAATAAAATTAAACGGTAATAGTATGGAGTCCATAAAATTTTGTATAGGCACTATAAGTAGATACATGTATTGGTACTCACCCGAAGTTGTACGTTAATAGTATGGAGTCGCAATAATTTTGTTTTTGGAGATACTTGTATAAATTTTGATATGTCTCCTCTGGATTGATCAAAATCATTTTTTCACTTATCCTTGTCGGGTCCATGTAACCAATGTCAAATATTCCTTCCCTCCGACATCTTTGAATCTCCATTCTGCATTGTTAAGAAATAAAGGGCACGTCAGCAAAGATTAAAGTTTTTTTCAAGTGTCAAATGCAAATGAGAACAAAGCACTTACAATACCCAACAGGCGACCAAAGACACGTCCATGACATCTTTATGGTAGACCTCATATATATCCTTAAACTCCAACCAGATGGTTTCCTCGCCATTGAAAAAATCATGGTCCTTTACACGAACTCCAAACATGCGCCTTTTGCTTCTTGATTGTTCAAGATACCACTGATGGAAACGACGCATCTTTGATTGTAGCGTGCTCTCCATTTTTGGACCGACCAAAGGCTAGCCAAGCTTAAATGGCCACTTGATGTCTGTGCTCACAGGGATTTCTTTTTCTCCCGTGATTTCCTCTCTCGAGAGTCCTGTCTCGGCCATTTGTCGTTGCACATTCAGCTAATACTCAGATGCCAACTGAGGCAACGACTCCTGAGGTTGGTTCCCGAGCTGAGCAACAGGTTTGGACGCCGCCGCCTTCCTCTTCCCTTGAGATTTCAGTAATGATCGGTCATAGTCTGATACCTGTGCCATCTTCTTTTGTCCCCTAGTCAAATTTTGGAGGAAGGATTTTGCCGTGGCGGGGTCAATCTTCGGCTCTGGTTGTTTTCTCGTGAAAAGTTGCCTCTTTACGTCTTCTTTTACAGAGGCATCGAGCTCTTCTTGAGTCAGGTCGTAAGCTTTTTTCGGTGGTGCAGGCTTCTCTTTGATGTTCCGTGGCTTCTTCTGTGGTGGAGGGGCCAAGCTAGCCAGTTTAGAGCGCTTCTTTGGTTCAGGCTTCTGTCGCGGTGGAGACGGAGACTTCCGCCGCGGAGGAGACGGAGACGGAGACGGGGGGACCTCTTGGAGACGGGGGATCTGAAGGAGACTTGGTGCTACCAGGTATGGCGATGTCTCGCTTGCTCCATAGAATGATCCCGTGAGAACACTCCCCGAGTTT
The DNA here is from genome assembly GCA_033239725.1 of Echinochloa phyllopogon. Taxonomy (NCBI): domain Eukaryota; kingdom Viridiplantae; phylum Streptophyta; class Magnoliopsida; order Poales; family Poaceae; genus Echinochloa; species Echinochloa phyllopogon. The sequence continues at coordinate 6,762,279 of BTCW01000016.1, read as the reverse complement.
TGTTTCTCCGTCACCTCCGACGATTTCAAGTTCCAAGTCATTCCACTGGTCAACGACTTGCTCCACCTCAACGGGTACGTAACCATGTGGAATCTCCATGCAATACCATCTTTGACCTGGTTCCACTGGTTTGGTCATACCGTATGTGACCTAATAAAATAAGTAGAAAGGAATTTAGTAAATGAATAATATTTATGATGATATTTATGAATCATACAAACTAATGTCGCAGACGTACCACCACGGATATGTTCTTCTGCCTCACGACAAGCTCACACGCGGTCCGTTGAGTTATTTCATCCACGGGGTAACGAACCGGTTCAGACTGAGGTGCGGGAATGTCTTCATGACCTTGTACATGCTCTGTGGAAGCGTGGCTGCTTCGATGTTGTGGAGGGCTAAGAAGGGCCGCATTAGGATCTTGGAGAGGTACATGCTCTGTGCTGGCGGTTCCTGTGGCTTATATCTGCAGCAATGCTAACTTCATTCACCGCTCCGTCTCTACCTCCATTTCCTGTATCTTTGAGCCCTGGGCGGCCACCGTTTCCTCTAGGTCCCTCACCCTCTGCTCATATTCCGCCTTCTTCCTCGAATGGCTCCTATAGGAGGCGGTGTCCTCTTTGAAACCTTTCTTCCAGGGTACTATGCCTACGCCGCGTGTACGTCCAGGATGCTCCTTGTTTCCTAAGGCATAGGTTAGCTCATCTCTGTCTCTATCAAGAACAAATTCTCCCCTCTCAGATGCCTTAAGGATATTGATGAGACGTTGAGCTAGTTCTCGCAAGTCCTCGCCAAAAACTAACGAGCCGTCGATCGGACTGAGGGTGCCTCCATGACCATAGTACCAATGCTTGGATCGTGTGGGCCAGTCATGTGTCGCTGGATGAATGCCTCTAGCAAATAGAGATTCTTCCATCTTCTCCCATTTCTCAATACTCCCTTTATAACCTCCTGAACCCATTCTATGGGTGTACTTCCTATTACCGGCATTGTCAGCATTTCTAGCAGTCATACTTGACCCTTCTTCGGAGTTTTTGTACTCCAAGAATGATTCCCAAGCATCATGAGTGATGGTTGGATGCTTCGCTAGATCCGGTGCTTCTCCGGTAATGAGATAATTCTTGTACAATTTTTTCTTGTAATCCTGGAATAGAATTGCCATCTTTTTCATTGTCCAATCCTTCAGTTGCTCTTCATGACTGCTTGGCCATTCGAAAATTCCTTTTAAGTCCGCCCATAGCATCTCCTTCTCAGTATTGGGCAACACATGAGGCTCAGTAGGGTCTGTGGATTTCCATTTTCTGATGCTAATGGGCACGCGTTCCCGTAGAACAACCCCGCACTGAGATATAAATTTTCTGGCCACTTGTTTGGGCTCAACTGGCTCCCCATCGTCCTCCACTCGAGTGATGTGAAACTTCACATCCTTCACCTTCTTAGTGGCAGATAGTTTGGATTTCCTAGTTCCGGTTGTCGACGCAGAGGCGGGCTACATAAATTACATATTAACGATACAATATTAAATGAGATATATTGAGATACAATACATATTAAGTGAGATATATTGAGATATACAATACATATTAAATGAGATATATTCACACCTGACTAGGCGTGGGCTCATTATTACTGCGTTCATCCACATTACGTTGTTCCACATTTTCGCTCCCTTGAGCAATACCCAGCACGTCTTCCATGTTTGGTTGCGGGTTATCTTCGGCATCGATACCAAATATTTGATTCAATAAGAACTGGTCATTATCCTCTGGCAAGGGTTCGCTAGGGTTGTTGTCCGCCATCTATAGGAATAAAAATAATTTGTAAGCAATAAATATAAATAAATATAGATTTGGGGTTTAGGGTTAGGGCTAGGAGGTTTAGGGCTTGGGTTTCGGGGTTTAGGGTTTAGGGTTTGGGCTAGGGGGTTTAGGGTTTGGGTTTCGGGGTTTAGGGTTAGGGCTACGAAGGTTTGGGAACGCGATGCGTTTGGGTTCGCGAAGGAGCTCGGGCGACGAGTTTGGTTTCGCGATGGTGTTCGGGTGCGCGATAGTTTTGCACATACAAAATATGCACATATACAAAATTATATATACAAAATTACATACAAAATTATATATACAAAATTACATACAAAATTATATATACCAAATTACATACAAATTTATATATACCAAATTACATACAAAATTATATATACCAAATTACATACAAAATTATATATACCAAATTACATACAAAATTATATATAAGCATATAAATAATAACAAATTATATATAACAAATTAAATAACAAATTAAATAACAAATGAAATAACAAATTATATAACAGATTAAATAACAAAATAAATAACAAATTAAATAACAAAATTAAATAACAAAATGTAAAAATCGACCGAGGGGCGACGGGTGTGGGCGACGGCGGCGGGTGCGGGCGACGGGCAGCCGTCGGCGGCGGCGGATGCGGGCTCGGGCGAGGGGCGACGAACGACGGCGCAGCGGCACGGGCGAATGGCGGCGACGGGCCACGGGCGGCGCGGACGAGGGAGCGGGCGAGGGCGCGGACGCGGCGGCGACGGGCCACGGGCGGCGCGGGCGAATGGCGGCGACGCGGGCGACGGGCGACGGCGGCGAGGGCGACCAGCGACGGGGAGCGGGACCGGCGGCGGAGGCGAGATGCGAGAAGTGAGGAGGGGAGAGGGCGCGGGCGGTTATATGGGGCGGGGCCTTTAGCACCGGGTGAGGGGTAAGACCCGGTGCTAAAGGCTCATTTGCACCGGGTCTTACTCTAACCCGGTGCTAATGAGACTTTAGCACCGGGTGGAAGCACACTCGGTGCTAATGTGGTGCCCGGGGAGGCCAGCACATTAGCACCGGGTGGAAACAACACCCGGTGCTAATGAGACTTTAGCACCGGGTGGAAGCACACCCGGTGCTAAAGAGGTGCCCAGGGCGGGAACTGAAATCCTGGGCACCTTTAGCACCGGGTGTTGGATCTACCCGGTGCTAAAGGGTTAGGATTTCAGTTGCCGCCATTTTTACATCCAAATCGACAATTAGCACCGGGTCTTTTTTCTATTTCTATTACTTTACTTTATTCGTAAATAAATAAAACAAAGCTCTTTAAAATTGTTAGAAAATTCTTGAAAAACAGTAGGAGTTACTAGAAAATATTAGAAATTAATATAAAATCCTAGAAAATCGTAGGAGTTACCATTTGCTTTCAGTTTCTAGTAATTATTAAATGAAGCTCTTTATTTCTAAATAATAATTTTGTAGAAAACAAAGCCCTTTAAAATTATTAGAAAATTCTAGAAAACAGTGGGAGTTACTAGAAAAAATATTAGAAAATAATAGAAAATTCCAGAAAATCGTAGGAATTAACATTTCTATAAATTATATATAAATATGAATTTCTGGAACATAGTGCAATTAAATTACACGTCATCATCGTTTACTGGGACACTAATAAACTTCCTCTTTACGAATGTTCCTTGATTGTGATCACGCCGTAGATAGGGTGTCTCCTCCACCGCTAACAGGATGCTTGGGTCAGCAGCCATCGAGAATGGAGGCAGCCCATCGAGCATATCATAATCTTCATCCGTCTTGTCCTCAACTCCTACGATTTTTCTTTTTTCAGGAAGAACAATACAACGCTTTGGCTCGTCTTGTGGTGGGTCCAATTGCTTACCCACCCCTTTCTTATCCGCCCCTTTCTTTGGTCTTCTAGCCATGTCCTTTACATAAAAAACTTGTGTGACATCTTTGGCTAGGACGAACGTTTCGTCTAGAAACCCAATCTTGTTTAGGTCCACAAACGTCATTCCATACTCATCAACTGTAACACCTCCTGCAGTCAGCTTCACCCATTGGCACTTAAACAGTGGGATCTTCAAAGGTTCGTACTCTAGTTCCCATATCTCCTCTATGACACCATAGTATGAGTTAGTATTGCCATTGGTGTCTGTCGCGTCGATTCGGACTCCACTGTTTTGGTTGGTGCTCCTCTTGTCCTGGGCTCTTGTGTAAAATGTATACCCATTGATGTCGTATCCTTGGAATTTTAAGATCGTGGTCGATGGACCCCTAGCTACAAAAGCTAGTTGCGCATCAATGCCCTCGACACCCATCAGACGCTCTCGCAACCAAGCGGCGAAAGTAGTATTGTGCATCCGCTGAATAAAGGCTGCATACTTTGTTGGATTTTCATCCCAGAGAATCTTCATGTGCTCCTCGATGTACGGAGCAACTAAGGTTGATTGTTGCAAAATTGTGAGGTGCGCTTTACGAAATGTCTCCATGTCCTTGATTACCATCGATCTTTTCCCTAGTGTGCCCTTTCCACCAAGTCGCCTCTCATGATGTGATTCGGGCACACCAATCGGCATAAGATCATTGACAAAGTCAACACAAAATTCAATGACCTCCTCTGTTTCGTATCCCTTAGCAATGCATCCTTCTGGACGAGAACGATTACGGACATACTTCTTTAGCACAACGAAGAACCTCTCAAACGGGAACATGTTGTGTAGAAATACTGGGCCCAGTATACGAATCTCTTTGACGAGGTGAACCAATAGATGTGTCATAATATTGAAGAAGGATGGTGGAAATATCATCTCAAAGCTGACAAGACATTGCACCACGTCGTTCTGTAGCTGAACTAAATGGTCTGGATTGATCACCTTCTGAGAAATTGCATTGAGGAATGCACATAGCTTCACAATGGCTTTCCGCACATTAACGTGTAGCACACCCCTGAGTATGACGGGAAGCAGCTGTGTCATCAACACATGACAGTCATGAGACTTGAGGTTTGTGAACTTGTTATCTTTCATATTTATTATTCCCTTAATATTGGAGGAGTAGCCCGACGGAACCTTGATACTGTTCAAGCATTCAAACATGCTTGCCTTCTCTTCTTTGCTGAGAGTGAAGCTGGCAGGACGCAAGTACTGGCGTCCGTTGTCTCTCTTTTCTGGATGTAGATCATTTCGTTGTTTCAATCGTTTCAGCTCTTGTCGTGCTTCCAGTGTATCTTTTGGCTTCCCATAAGTACCCAGGAAGCTTATCAAGTTCACGCAAAGATTCTTCGTCAGATGCATCACATCAATCGCGTTACGGACCTCTAAATATTGCCAATAAGGTAGCTCCCAAAAGATAGACTTTTTCTTCCACATCGTGGCACGACCATCCTCGCCAGTCGGAACAGGCTGGCTTCCGTCTCCCTTTCCAAACACCACTTGTAGGTCCTTTAACATATCAAATACATATTGTCCACTCCGGTGTCTTGGCTTTGTACGGTGGTCCGCATTCCCGCCAAAATGCAGACATTTTTTTCGTAGCTCATGCTTCGTAGGAAGAAATCGACGATGACCCATGTAAACAACCTTCCTACAATGTTTCAAATACATGCTTTCGGTTTCCTCTAAACAGTGAGTGCATGCTTTATATCCTTTGTTTGATTGTCCTGATAGGTTACTTAGTGCAGGCCAGTCATTGATGTTTATGAAAAGCAGTGCTCGAATGTCAAACTGCTCCTGTTTGTCCTCATCCCACATGCTAAGACCTTCTTCCTTCCATAGCTGCAAAAGTTCATCAACCAATGGTCTTAGGTAGACATCAACGTCGTTGCCAGGTTGCTTTGGCCCTTGAATAAGCACTGGCATCGTAATGAACTTTCGCTTCATGCAAAGCCAAGGGGGTAGGTTGTAGATACATAAAGTCACAGGCCAAGTGCTATGACTACTGCTCATTTCACCAAAAGGGTTCGTGGCATCAGTACTTAAACCAAGCCTCACATTCCTCACATCAGCATCAAACTCTGGGAATGCTCTGTCGATGTTCCTCCACTGGGATCCATCAGCGGGGTGTCTCAACATGCCATCCTGCTTACGTTCTTCTTTGTGCCATCGCATTAGTTTGGCATGCTCTTTGTTCCTGAACAAACGCTTCAGACGGGGTATCAGAGGAAAATACCACATCACCTTCGCAGCAATTTTTTTCTTACAACGCTCCCCCACAACCTCATCAGGGTCATCCCGCCTTATCTTGTATCGTGCACAACTGCAAACTGGACAACAATCCAAGTGTTTGTATTGTCCGCGATAGAGGATACAGTCATTTGGACACGCATGTATCTTCTGCACCTCCAAACCGAGAGGGCAAACAACCCGTTTTGATTCATACGTTGCCGATGACAATTCGTTACCCTTGGGCAGAATCTTCTTTACGAGTTTCAGTAGCTCATCGAAACCCTTATCAGTAACGCCATTTGCTGCCTTCCACTGCAGAAATTCAAGTGTACTACCCAACTTCGTAAGCCCCTCTTTGCAATCTGGGTACAAGTCAGTTTTGTGGTCCCGCAACATGCATTGTATCTTTTTCAGTTCCTTATCATTGCCCAAGTCTTTCTCAACATCACGCAACATTTGCCCAAGTCCATCATTAGGGTCATCTTCCTGAGCATCATCTTCCTGAGCAGCATCTTCATGATCGGCATCACCCACTACAGCATCTGAAAAGGCCCCGTAGTATTCAGCCAATACCGGAATGTCGTTATCCACCTCGTCTTCTTCATCTTCATCCATTAGAATTCCTCTTTCACCATGCTTCGTCCAAACAGAATAATTGCTCATGAAACCGTGCCTCATCAAATGCACCTGAAGAGCTCCTCTTTGTTTGTACGATTGAATATTTCGACAATTAGTGCATGGGCAGAACATGAAATCTGACGGCGTCCTGTTGGCCTCAGCGACATCGAGAAACCCCTTCAGGCCATCACGAAACGCCGTATCGTGATTGTCCCCGTACATCCATTGCCTATTCATCTGCATTAGTAACCAATAACAATTATTTGTATAATTTAATATATAATATAATACAAAGGTAATATATAAGACAATACAAATTTAATATATAACTAAATATAAATTTAAAATATAATAGATTACAAAGTTAATACATAAGACAATACAAACTAAACACATTTCTAAAACTATAATTAATTTATTCATTTTCTAAAATCAAATATACTTCCATTAAAAAAATAATTAACTATTCTAACTTTAAATAAATAACTAATAAATACAATACATAAGCTCTCACTCTCCACCATGAACACAAGCTCTCTCTCTCCACCATGAACACAAGCTCTCTCTCTCCACCATGAACACAAGCTCTCTCTCCATTTTGATTCACAAATTTCTCTATTTCTAAAGCATATAAACAATACAAGCTAATAAAGAACATAAGAGAATGAAAGAATGTACCTTGTAGTGCCCCTTGGATGAGTGAAATCTTCACAAATTTTGAAAAAAAAAATTGGCAGCACCTCCCCTGTCCCGAGCACAACATGAACACAGCTCCAAGTGTTGATGCTGGCTCGGGCGAGGGGAGGGAAGGAATTATATACGAGCACATTAGCACCGGGTCTTGCGACAACCCGGTGCTACTGCTCTCACATTGACACCGGTTGCAGCCAGCAACCGGTGCTGAAGGGCCTTGGGCACATTAGCACCGGTTGCTGGCTACAACCGGTGCGAATGTGAGCACATTAGCACCGGGTCGTCGCAAGACCCGGGGCTAATGTGCTCACCCTGCCATCCCTGCCCCCCCCCCCCCCGCTCATAGCCGTTGGACCCGGTGCTGATGCACCCTTAGCACCGGGTCCAAAATGTGCCGCGGCCTATGAGGGGGGCGGATGTGAGGTTCTCTGGTAGTGGGTGTAAATACATCAAAATAAAAATTTGTTACAAGAGTATTTCCATCCAATGTTATCACAATTTGTTACAAGAGTGCATGAATCATCAACCATCAAAATGATTAATTCCTCTCGTGCCATTATAATTTTTAAAAATTAGAAAAATACCACTGTCAGTGACTGAGGTAGCCCCCACCTTCGGTGACACACTGATGGCATATTTCCAAACTGTGAAAATTATAATGGCATGTATCTAACTGGCCCAAATCAAAATAGTCGAAGTCAGATGCCCATCGGAGCACTGTGTGCCGAGCGTGAAAGGAACGAACATTGCATCCAGAGAAGGAAATTAAACACTATGCTATTCATTGTCCCGTGTTGATGCATGCGGCACCCGCCGAGCACACAAGGGGCTGACAAATCTAGAAAAGAAAGATCAGGAGAAAGAGGGGCAACAACCGGAACTGCACCATGAATCATTGAAATTCATTGGGAAATCAAGAGAAAAGCTCGGAAATTCAATGAGAAATCAAGAGAAAAGATGGGCAACCCATGTACCCCGTGCTTACTGTCGCACTTGCCACACAAGCTCAAAGGGAGAGAGCACTAGATAAACAAAAACGGGGAAGGAGCCGTGTGAGCAGATGATATGGAGGGAGATAACTGGAGGAAAGGTTGGTGTGCATAGCCTGACGGCCTGACACGCGCGCAACGACGGCAGCGCCAGCGCTCCGCACGCGACACGCCTTTGCCTCACTCCACACGTTGCCGGTTGGTGCGTGTCAGGCCTCTGCCTAATCCTTCGTCCGTCATACCGTGATCCGTGGAAACATGGATCAAACCGGTCAAAACCGGGCTCCCTGCTTCTCGCTTCTCCGTGTGGTACCATGCTAGACCGAAAAAAAAACCGAGGCACTGCTGGGAATATTCATATAGGTCAGCAACTCAGCAGTCCGCATGGCCAGGCAGGTCCACGTAAGGGTGCACTAAGGCAACTCGTTCAACGCTTTATGTGAGTAAACATTACTAATCCGCAAATCGATCTCCTCCTACATGCCACTAGCTGTGATACAAAGGCTTGGCTTTCCTCTTGTATTGCTAGCTATGATTGATGTTTTATAAATGATCAATTTGATCTTTTTAAAATCACAAGTAGTATTTGACTCTAACAATGTAATAGGTCTTTATCCGTGGCAACGCACGGGCACAGTTGCTAGTAACTACAATATGCGGATAATTTTTTTTGTCACACCTCATAATAACCAGACAATAGAGCATCTCTGAGCATACATCATATAATCCGACATTGGAAAACATTGACAAAAGCAGCTTGCCCTCATAAGTCAGTTCAACAACATTAGCATCAGTTGAACTATCATGCAAGCTACTTCCAGAGTACCATTCAAAAACTATGTTATATATATCCCTTGCAAGTCCTAAACGCTGCAAGCACGGATCATGGATGACCTCTGGAACTACCCTACAAGATAACAGTAAATTCCATGTGTTAAAAAAACAGTGAAAAAGGAATCTGATCCACATAGATGAACAATCAAGATTAAATTCTAAAAAAGTATTGGTTACCTAGTTTTTCATTTAACAGCACAAGTCATTATAAGATTATATCAGAACCTATAGCATGTATCGTATTGATTATCTACTACATGCTACTTGCAACCACCTCATGGAAAAAACACTTTATTTGCATCCAACGTTCTGAGGATATGATCTTTGCTCTAGCAGTTTATGCATCACCACCATTTCACAGAAGTGAGTTTTCACATGATCCAACTTGACAGAGTAAATAGAAATACAAACAAATCTCTTAACTTGGTATGTCTTCTATCTTCGCTTGGAACAGCTACGGCCTGTTGTGGGGATTTTTCAGATAAATGCCCAACATAAAAGGCAAAAAATTTTGGCCAAAACTTATTCTCTGTGCACAAAACTTAAAAACCTCATGTAATCTGTCTGATGTGATCTCAAAAGGCCAAAGATGAAGCAACATCACTGTCAGGCATGGTGAAAAACTTCTTGATTTTTTCTCTTGGTGAGGGCTTTACTTTTAAAAAATGTGATGCAAGTGGCCTTCAAGTCAATCCAAATGCAGTGAAATAGCAGATGATGAACAATGTTGACATGTCAACACTGAACTGAAAGAAGGTTTATGACTGGGTGCTTTGCAATACAATCACAATTATGGAAATTTTCAGAAGAAAAAAAGTAATCCACGACATATCAACAGTTTCTCGTAAGGGTACAAGATCAAATGAACCAATACCATCCAAAACCAACTGACAACAAAGCCTGAAAGGCAAACAGGAATAAATTGCTTACAGCGGCAATGTTAAACCTACTTTCCCCACCGCCCGAAGAAAACTTTTCTTAAGAAGGATGGGTTGCGATGCCCATGTTCAGTTTAGTGTTAGTCTTAGCAGGGAGGGGGTTTGGTCTGTGCAAAAAGTCGTACTTGATCACAATCATTACCTTGCGAGTCCAAATAAAAAACAGATGTTGAGGTGCCAACGAAGTGTTGAAGTAGCGGATAATAAGATAATTGGCCAGATGAGAGAATACGGGATGAAGCCAGCCCAGGTATTTGAGTTTATGGTATAATATTATGGTGGAGCTTACAAAGTGTCATTCTCACATATTGATTGTAACGAGATTGGTCGGCAATGCAACAAGTATTTAGAATTCAATGATGCACAAACGCTATTGGAATATTTGAAAAATAAGCAGATACATGATGGCAGGATGGCTAATTTCTTTTGGGTCGATGACCAATCTATCATGGATTACCCATGTTTTGGTGATGCCGTGTCATTTGACAGCACATTTCAAACTAATAAATTTGAAATGTCTTTTGCTCCACTCCTCGGAACCAACTATCACAAGCAAACAATAATTTTTTGAGTTGCATTATTGTTAATGAGAATATTAAATCATTTGTTTGGCTCTTTGAAACCTTTCTAACAGCAATGTCAGGCAAGCACCCCAGCATAATTTTCACTGGTCAAGATGCGGTCATGGCAGGAGCAATTGCTTATGTATTCCCAAACATGTCACATCCTCTTTGTTCGTGGCGCATGTTTATCTAAATGATGTTAAACACCTCGAGCATGTAATCGAGAAGCATGTGAAGTTCCTTCCGGATTTTAAGAGATGTGTCTACGAAGACATATCTAAATTTTATTTTTTTCGGAATTCCAAAAGAAAACAAACAATCCTTCATTGCTTTTTTTTAAAAAATATGCCGTCAGTTACTTTAATTTGCTTTGTTATAGATTTAATCTTTGCTTCAAAGATATTTTTATATTATCAAAAGTAAATTACAAATTTGCTACCACCGATTCAAAAAAGCGATACTCAAAGATGAATAAAAAAAAATCTCACACTCCATCTAAAGAAACAAGTTCTCTATATCTAGGTAAGAGCATCTCCAAGATATTAGCTAAAAAGACTAGTCAAATTTACTGATTTAGCTACTCTCGAAAAAATATTTGACTAACAAATAACAGAGTAATCCAACAGATTCTGTAAAGATGACCAGTAAGGTAGCCTAGCTAAAAATAGGTAACGAATGAGGTGGGACGGAGAGTCACTAAATTTAGAGGGTTATTTACAGAGTCTGTTGGAAACATTTTTTCTCTAACAATAGCTAAATTTAACTTTAGAAAATAATTTAGCTAGTGTCTTGGAGATGCTCTAAATTAATCATTCGTCCTTATGGAAAGCAAAAAACACACCATTGTAAACCATAAAAAGACAGAGAGGGCAAGTATCACTGACATTTAAAATATTTAGGTGAGTAAAATATCCACATAACAAAATAGGCAGCACCAACCCTACAACTGTCGCCACAAAAATAGCTCATTTAGGGCAGCTCCAATGTGAACAAAAAGGTAGCCTTAAGCATTGAATGCAGCTACAGTTATTGACTATAGCCATTGTAGAGATACACCATAGGCAATGTCCGGCGAGAATGCACCTTAAGCTTAAGGTGTGGCCACAAGACAATAAAATACAATACTTTTTTACCAAATTAATGTAGTAATGAATAAAATATATATGGCAGTTTTAGTTGTTGCTCCTGTTGCTCTTGCTCTCCCCTGATCGTTGCTCCTGTTGCTCTGGCCTGGCCGTTGCTCCTGCTGCTCCTTGCTCTGCGCCGATAGCCGTTGCTCTGCACTGGTAGCCGTTGCTCTGCTTTGCTCCTTGCTCTTCCCAGGTAGCCGTTGCTCTGATTTGCTCCTGTTGCTCTGCCTTGGTAGCCGTTGGCTTCAAGTCTTGACCTATAAACTAGAAGCACAGGTTGGTGAACAACACATCCAAACCATTTATTCAGCACACAACAACACAGCCCACCCTTTATTTCAATAGAAATGGACCACTTCAACAGAAATTTCACCAACCCAATGAATCAAGGTTCCTCAAGCCAAGCTGTAGAGAGGGATTGCCAAGACTCCCCTCCTATCCAATTTCCCACAAATTTCTCCCAATACTTCACACCTAATTATATGCAGAATTTCCATCCTTTTGGTACTCCAAGCAACTACCAACCATATGGCCACCCTCCTCCAATCTTTCAAGGTGCTCACAACCATGGAAATTGGATGCAAAATGCTCCAACAAGATTTCCAGGTGGTGAAGAAAATTCAGTGCACTCACCTAATCAAATGTTTGGATTTGCAGCCGGTAGATCATTATTTGGGATGCAATCTGGTACTTCTGGAGGGGCTGCAGCTAACGGTTCTTCCCATGGTTCAGAGTCTGCTGCTATGTGCCCTACAAGTCAGCAACAACCACAAACTGTTAACGTTGAAGAGTTAAGTGATAGTAGTGATGAACCAAGAAGAGGTACATGGGTCAATTGGACTGAAGATGATAATATCCGACTTATGAGTTCTTGGTTGAGCAACTCAGTTGATTCGATTAAAGGCAATGACAAAAAATCAGAACACTATTCGAAGGTCGTAGCTCAGGAGTTTAATGACAACATGCCTAGCAACGGGCATAAAAGGACAGCCAAGCAATGCAGGACACAGTGGGATGGTATTAAGAGAGAGGTCTCAAAGTTCAGTGAGTTGCATTCAAAAGTTAAAGATACCTTCACTAGTGGATTGTCAAGGGCGTTAAGCCCTAGGACAGCAGGACCCTGACTACGGAGTTCGTAGCCGGCGTTGATAGGATCGCCGGTGTTAGAAGCCGGCAGATCAATTGTTGAAGGGGATGAGATTGAGAGTTGAGAGGAGGTTTTGGAGGAGATTGATAATTCTTGATTGCCCCAAAACGGTCTGCCGTACAAAGGCTTAAGTAGCCGACCAATCTAACAAAACAGAAAGGAAACAAACTAGACTTCCTAAAAACAGAAAAGGAAACCAACTAGACTTCCTAAAAACTAGCCACGAGCAGTTGGGCCTTCCCCTGGCGTGCCGTCGCCCTCCTGATCCCCTTGCCGAGCAGGTCTCCTGCGCCTGTACTGAAGGCCCCACATGACATCTCTCCCCCCCTCGACGAGCAGCTCGTCCTCGAGCTGAAAATTTGGATACCTCTGCACAAAACTGTCAAGATCTTCCCACGACGCCGATGCAGGAGGCTCGCCCTTCCACTGGATCAGCACCTGGCGTACCCCCCTAGCAAGACGTGATCGAACAGCACGCTCAGGTTCAGGTACAGCAGCCCCATGATGAATGGGAGGCAAAGCCGGCGGTGCTTCGGGAGGAGTACCCACAAACTTCTTGAGAAGCCCGACATGAAAAACATTGTGGAGGCGAGCATGAGGAGGAAGCTCCAAACGGTAGGCCACCTCATTAATCATCTCGATCACCCTGTACGGTCCATAGAACCGCGGTTTGAGCTTGCCAGACATAGAAACCTGAAGTGAGGCAGCAGCCCGCTGACGGAGACGGAGCCACACCCAATCGCCCACTGAGAAAGAAACCTCCCGATGCTTCTTATCATAGAAATGCTTGTAGACTGCTTGGGCCTGCTCAAGCCTGTATCTCACATCTTCTAAGAACTCATCACGCTCAGTCATCAACTTAGCAACTGCAGCCACCCTTGTGTCCCCAGGTTCATAGGACCGGATGGACGGAGGATCACGGCCATACACCACCCGAAACGAGGTGTCCTTGAGAGCTGTCTGAAAAGCCGTATTGTACACATATTCAGCCCACGGCAACCAACGAACCCACTGACGAGGACGATCTCCTGTCAAACAGCGGAGGTACATGACGATGACCTTATTGGCAGCCTCCGTCTGACCATCTGATTGTGGATGAAAAGCAGTAGTCATATGCAGCTTAGTACCCGTGAGACGCATCAGCTCTTTCCAAAATGATGAGGTAAATACCGGATCACGATCAGATACCATTGTCTGTGGAATACCATGTAAACGCACAATCTCCCCAAAGAAAGCCATAGCAACCGATTCAGCGGAATATGGATGAGCCAACGGAATGAAGTGACAATACTTGCTGAACCGATCAACCACCGTAAGAATCACTGACTTGCCTCCGACGCGCGGTAAAACTTCAATAAAATCGAGTCCAATGTCCGCCCACACTGACTGCGGAACAGGAAGAGGCATCAATAACCCTGCTGGATGGAGATGTTCCGACTTGTAGCGCTGACAAGTAGCACAAGCCCTGACATGGTCTTGGACGATCGGGCGGAAGTTCGGTGAATGGAAATCCCTGCGGATCCGGTGCAATGTACGCTGAACGCCCTCATGGCTGTCATCATGAACCGCAGCCAAAAGCTCCTGGAGAAGAGGACTGCCCGGTGGAACATACAGGCGCCCAGAAAATGCCACCATCCCATCTACAAGCGACCACGGCGCGGCACGGTGATTAGCCATGATCTCCTCTTTAAGGGCTCGCAATGCCGGATCAGTATCATGTGCTTGACGAAGGCGATCAATGAAGTCAAAGCGCGGGCTGGACAGCGCCATGACAGTCCCCTCTTCAGTGTCACGCCGGGAGAGAGCATCTGCAACTGTGTTATTGATCCCTGCTTTGTACTCCACAGTAAAATCAAAACCAAGCAATTTTCCCACCCAATGGTGCTGTGGAATAGTTGCCGGTCGCTGATCTAACAAATATTTGAGACTGAAATGATCTGTACGTACCAAGAACCTCCGTCCCCATAAATACGGTCTCCAATGTCGGACTGCAAGAACCAGTCCAATAAGTTCCCGTTCATATGCTGCAAGAGAGCGGTGTCGGGGCGCCACAGGGCGGCTGAAGAAAGCGACCGGATGATTGTCCTGCAGAAGAACAACACCAAAACCATGTGCCAAAGCATCACATTCCACTACAAAGGGCTGGCCAAAATCTGGGAAGATAAGAACAGGTGCTGTCGTGACCGCCTTCTTGAGCGCCTCAAATGCGACCGTAGCGTCATCAGTCCACGAGAATCCCTCCTTGCGCAACAACGCCGTGAGTGGAGCCGCAATAGTGCCATAGTCCTTCACAAATTTGCGGTAGTAGCCCGCGAGGCCCAGAAAGCCGCGCACAGCACGGGCAGACCATGGGCGTGGCCAGTCCGCGACCGCCTGTACCTTGGCGGGATCCATAGACACTCCTGCCGCTGAAACAATATGGCCCAGGTAAGAGATGGAGTCAGCCCCGAATGCACACTTCGACTTCTTGACAAAAAGCTTGTGCTGTTGGCGAACGCTTAGCACAGACCGGACGTGACGGAGATGATCAGCCCACGAGCTGCTGAAAATCAGGATATCGTCGAAAAAAACCAGCACAAACTGTCGGAGGAAAGGCCTAAGAACATCATTCATCAACCCCTGAAAAGTAGCGGGTGCATTGCACAAGCCGAACGGCATAACCAAAAATTCATACAGTCCATCATGGGTGCGGAACGCAGTCTTGGCGATGTCATCGATGTTCATGCGAATCTGGTGATAGCCCGAACGGAGATCCAGCTTAGTGAAAAACTTGGCACCCTTAAGCTCATCTAGCAGCTCGTCGATCACCGGAATTGGATACGCATCCTTCACTGTGATGGCATTAAGAGTCCTGTAATCAACGCAAAACCACCAAGTACCATCTGGCTTCCGAACAAGGAGAACCGGCAAAGAAAATGCCGAGTTGCTGCTCCTGATGAGTCCCTGAGCCAACATTGTGGCGCACTGCTTTTCCAATTCATCCTTGTGCGCCACCGGGTAACGATATGGACGAACTAACACATGAGTAACGCCTGGAACAAGGGTGATGCGGTGGTCGCAAGAACGGGGCGGCGGCAAGCCGGAGGGTTCCTCAAAAACCCTGGCGAACTCATCCAGAACGGCCTACATCAGATTGTCAGCATAGCATGCACGTAAGGCTGGACTTGGCGGACCTGCGACCCCTGCCATGACACCCGATGGTCCTTGTGCCAGAAGGACATGCTGAGCGTGCCGAAATCCCACACGATCGGTCCCAACGAAGCCAACCACCGAGTGCCCAAAACGACATCGTATCCGGCCAGAGGCAAAGCGTAAAGATCAGTAGTAAACTCCTCGCCGTCAATGAACACCGTAGCCTCGTATACTCCCGGACACGGCACACGCTCCCCATTTGCCACTGTAACCTTTAGAGTGCCTCGCGAGACCAACTGTAGACTGGTGCGGCTAGCTGCCTCTTCCGTGATGAAATTATGTGTGGATCCCGAATCCACTAGTGCTAGGAATGAGGCATCCCCAATCTGCAGGCGCAGCTGCATAGTTTCGCTAGTGCGCACACCAGCAATTGCCAAAACAGAAATCCTTGGTTCGTCAGCAGCAGCGTCGTCCCCATCTTCTGTCTCATCATCTGCCAGATCAAGGAGAAAAATTCGTTGGCATATGCGGTTGTGGCCCTTGCCAAACTTCTCATTGCAGTTAAAACATAACCCCAAGCGTCGGCGCTCTTCCATCTCAGTCTGGGACAGGAGCTTGACGGGACGACCGTCCACGGTCATGGTAGGCGCCTGAGCGGCCGAGGTTGTCGCTGTAGTGACCGTCTGTGGCGGTGCTGGCAGGGCTAGGCGTTGTGGTGCCGGCAGAATCCCCTTCTGGTAGTCACGCGCCCGGCTTGGTGCTGAAACAGGTGAGGGTGCGGCACACTGATCGCGCAGCTCCAACTTGCGAGCAAGGCTCATGGCCACAGCGAGGGACTGCGGGTTGTGGATCTCGACGTCGAGGCTGAGCGGAGGGAGAAGGCCGGCGGTGAAGATTTGAACCTTCTGTGTCTCCAACAACGGACCGGCTCGAGGCAGAAGCGCCTCGAAACGATTCTGGTAGTCCACCACGGAACCAGTGCGGCGGCAGGCCACCAGCTCTCCTAATGGATTGGCGCGGAGGGGTGGTCCGAAACGCAGGTTGAGGACCTCAGTAAAGCGGCGCCATGGCGGCGTGCCCTCGTCGCGCTGGAGCTGCATAAACCACAGCTGTGCGGCGCCCTGCAGGTTGTAGCCTGCCATCCAGACTTGCTCCTCGGCGGCGATGCGCTGCTGTCTGAAGTACGACTCGCATTGATTTATAAACGCGAGTGGATCTGCTGTGCCGTCATACTTAGGAAAATCCAACCTCTGGAGCTTAGGCGGCGGCCGGTCGTTGTGGTGTTCTTCCGACCCAACCGTGCGGACGAGGAACTCCCATCTGGCGGCTTGGACGGGATCGCGTCGACTTTGGACTCCAGGCCGTTAACCGTGGATTGGAGGCCGGTGACCGTGGTCGACAGATCATTCATCTGCTGCTTGAGCTCGATGTTGTTGTTGTTCACCGTGGTGGTCAGGCCGCGGATGAGCTCCGCAAGCTCCACGATGGTGGGGTTCGCCATGGACGTGGATGGCGACGGTGGCGCAGCGGTGGTGGAGCAACGCCTGGATCGTGATACCAAGTTCTCAAGGGCGTTAAGCCCTAGGACAGCAAGACCCCGACTACGGAGTTCGTAGCCGGCGTTGATAGGATCGCCGGTGTTAGAAGCCGGCAGATCAATTGTTGAAGGGGATGAGATTGAGAGTTGAGAGGAGGTTTTGGAGGAGATTGATAATTCTTGATTGCCCCAAAAAGGTCTGTCGTACAAAGGCTTAAGTAGCCGACCAATCTAACAAAACAGAAAGGAAACAAACTAGACTTCCTAAAAACAGAAAAGGAAACCAACTAGACTTCCTAAAAACTAGCCACGAGCAGTTGGGCCTTCCCCTGGCGTGCCGTCGCCCTCCTGATCCCCTTGCCGAGCAGGTCTCCTGCGCCTGTACTGAAGGCCCCACATGACATAGGTACTCTGATGATATGATAATGGAGAAAACCCGTGAGTGGTACAAAAATCGCAATAAACAGAAACCTTTAACTTTAGAGTGTATTTGGAGAGATCTCAAAGATCAGCCTTAATGGCGTAGAGTCCTACAAGAGGGTAGCAACAATAAGAGGAACAAGATTTCTGAATCAGGAGCATATACATCATCATCAAACCAAGACACCGAGGAAGAAAGTGTGAGCAAAGAAAAGTGTCCTAAGGGGCAAAAGGCAGCAAAAGTGAGGCAAAAAGGAAAAGGTGTCGCACCATCTCCTTTGGGTGACAAACCATGTCAAAATATGGTTCTCTTTCATGAAGCTGTATCAACTAGATCAGCAGCAATACTAAAATCAGCAGAAGCAACACCGGTAGCTGCAGAAGCAAAAAAAGTAAATGCAAGGGCAAAAATAGATAAAGCAAGGGCAGAAAAGTACCAGACATACTACAAATTGCTGGATAAGGATACATCTAATTACAGTGAAGTAAAGCTGAAGAGACATGAAGATATCTTGGATAATTTAGCTAGAGAACTTGCCGAGGAGTGAACGCTACAAATTATGTTTATTTTACAATTTCATTATTGTAGTACGTGTTAGAATTCTGTATTAGGTTGCTGATTGTGTGAGTAGGCTGCATGTGTGGGTAGGTTGCTGCTTCTAGTACAAGCAAATTTGTAGTAGGCTGTTGTTTGTAATGTGAACAAATTTGTATTAGAGTGTACCTTGTAATATGAATATATAAGTATGACCTATTTCTTGTATGCAACGAATATATTCTGAGGAAAATAAATTAGCAAAAGAAAAAGATGCCTAAAGTAAAAGATACTGACAAAAGCAAAAGCTGCCTGATGTAAACCAGACAAAAGCAAAAGCTGCCTGATGTAAACCTGACAAAAGCACTAGCCGTTTGAATGTAGCCGTTGGAAGACATCATCTACAAATACAACATCAAGTTCAGCAGGACACCACTCACTCTCACTCTCGCCAGCTTCATCCCAAGAGCAATCCCAATTTCAGAAAAAAAATGTCTAGCCAATCACAAGATGAGTCTACTCAATCAGATGATTCCAGCTCTAGTGATAGCCTTGTTGAGCTAATGTGGGAAGAAATCAATGATCCTATGGAAGCAGAGATTGAAACTCAGATTGAAGCTCAGATTGAAGCTCAACTACAAGCGCAGCTACAAGAACAACACGCTGGCACCTCTAAACGGTGTAGGGGCTACAAACGAAGGTACATCAATAGAAACCATGAAGAAGACCACAACAGATTATTTGCAAAATACTTTTCCGACAACCCTTTATACACTGATGATCAGTTCCATAGGAGATTTCATATGAGAAAGCATCTTTTTTTGCGCATTGTTGAAGCTCTTGGTATTTGGTCTCCTTATTTTCGTTTAGACAAGATGCATTTGGCAAGGTTGGTCATTCTCCATTGCTGAAATGTACTGCTGCCATCCGAATGCTAGCATATGGTACACCAGCTGATTTAATGGATGAGGCCTTTGGGGTGGCAGAAAGCACAGCAATAGAGTGCATGATCAATTTTGTTCAAGGTGTGAGGCATATATTTGGGCAGCAGTATCTTCGCAGACCTACTAACCAAGATATCCAACATTTACTTCAACAAGGAGAGGCACATGGATTCCCTGGAATGTTGGGTAGTCTTGACTGCATGCATTGGGAGTGGCAAAATTGCCCGGTTGCATGGAAGCCGTAGCCTCTGCTGACATATGGATTTGGCATGCCTCTTTTGGAGTTGCTGGTTCAAACAATGATATTAATGTGTTGGAACAGTCACCATTGTTCAGTGATGTTTTACAGGGAAGAGCTCCTACCATCCACTTTACTATCAATGGAACATAATATAACATGGGGTACTATCTAGCTGATGGAATTTATCCGGATTGGGCTGCATTTGCCAAATCGATCACTAAACCTCAAAATGACAAAGCTAGATTGTATGCGCAACGTCAAGAATCAGCGAGAAAAGACGTGGAACGTGCATTTGGGGTTCTGTAGAAACGTTGGGCTATCATATGCCATCCATCACGACTTTGGGAAAGGGAACAGCTAGCTGATATTATGTATGCATATGTTATTTTGCACAACATGATAATTGAGGATGAGAGGGACTCCTATGACATACCCGATGACAATACATATGAACAATCGCAAGTTTCAGCACAAATTATAGGACTTGTCCAAGGCCCAATTCATGGATTTGCACAGGTCCTAGAGCAAGACACGAATATTCGTGATCGAACAATGCATCGGTGTCTCAAGGCTGATTTGATGGAGCACATATGGCAAAAATTTAGTGGTCAGCCACAACAAAACTAGTTTATTAGTGTGCAATGAACCATTTATTTTACTAGTTTTATTTCAGTAATCCAATTTGTTTGTATTCCTATGTGAGATTTATTATTATGTACTGGTACCATTGTCTCAATCGTAAAATGCTAGTGTCCTTTTCAACACATCATGTATTTTTTTTGTCTTTTTACTAATTACGATTTGTTGTAGCATATTTTTTTTACCAAGCTTGACCAAGTGTTTGTGATGTAACAAACTTTTTATTATGTAAACGAACAATGGATGCGGACAAGAGCTAAAAACAACTTTGCTTACCACCAATTGATTGCTTAAACCATCACCATAGATGCAGCCTATAGGATCCGCTGTAGGGTTGAGGCCGGCCATGGCGCGGGCCTGTTCCGCGATGCATCACCAATCCACCACCTCGATTGGTTGTTGTTGTGGCTTGCCGCGAATCCAACAATGGAGAAGATTAGGAGCCTGTGCTAGAGGGGCTCCCCAAACGACGAGCAATCCATGAGAAGATGAACTCCATGGACTCCCGGAAGACGAGCAATCCATGAGCAGAGGATCTCCATGTGCTATGAGGGTCGAGTATTTGGTGGACGAGGTAGAGGATGGAGTGGATTTGCGGGATCTAGGACGACCACAAGGGAAACCTAGCCGCGAACTGGGATCCGGCGGAGGAACTGCGGCGGCGGAGGAACTGCGGATGGGGATTTTTCTCCCGCTGCTGAGAGTTTACGATGGTTCTGACTCCTGATTTTTTTTACACAATGTGGGACCTAGCAGGACCCACCTCATTTCCATCGTGGGGGCTGTACCATTGTGCGGTTGACAATAGCGTCGGGGCCGATCATCGGGGGTACCCAAACCTATGGGATAACTGCCCCAATAAACATTAATCTTGTCCAAGTAACCGGAAAAAGAAAGCGGAAGTTAAGGCCCACGGCCCAGCAACGACTGAAGGCCTAGCCAAGACGCCCCGCGGCGTGCCTCGACGCGAACCAAATTCCCCGCTTCGCTCGAGGGGACCGACCCCTCGAGCAAATCGGAGAATTCCGCTTCGGTCGAGGCCTGGGGACCGAACCTCGAGCAACCCACGGAATGGGGAAAGGTCCGCCTCGGTCGAGACCCTCGCTCCAACAAACATTAAATGACGTCCTCTGCCACCATGCCTCCAAAGTCAAAATGCAGATTTCTTACCGTACTGCCCTGACGGCTACGACTCCTCCCATCATATCCACCAACTCCGGTCACTATGCTGCCAACCGAGGCTCTGTGCAGACAGGCCGATACTGTGCGAACAGAGCCCGTCACTCCGAGCTCCTGTACTGCCAACTCCGACGACTCGAAGACCTTCGTGGACGGAGAGACCCTCGAGCACACAGCAGGAGAAGAGCTCAGGACGACAGAGGTATGGCGGGCCATTCCGAGCACTATGCGACCAACCCCGGCACTATGCGGACATGTCGCCTCCGTGCGAACAGGGCCGGGTCACTCTAACTCCCTGTGCCACCAACTCCCACAGCGATTTCCAATAGAATAAGCTGTGCGCCGGCGTGGGAGACCCTCGAGGTAGTGTACGGACGAGCCATTATCACATTAAGGACGACCCGGATCCTCAAGACCACTCCTCGATGTCATCACCAGTACAAGAATCGACTACAGCAAACAAGGACAGAGAAGCACGCCCAGCGCAATTCCTACTACTGTGCAACAACTATGCCTAACCAGCAACACGCTCCTGTAACCCCTCCTCCTTGGCCTATAAAAGGAGGGGGTGATCGAGCAAAAGGGAAAAAAGGAAGGAGAAAATCCGCATACACTTAGAATATATCACGATATTGGCACTCTGCCTCAATCATCCGGGACTCGGAGGTCTAGCCTCTCGTCCCAACCTGCTTGTACCCCCTACTGCTTTGCTGGAAGTACGGTCCTCTGACCGGAACCAGGATAAACCCGTGTCTTGTGTTATCTTCTGCATCAACCATCAAGGGAGGAAACACATCGCATTTCTGGTTGGTGTCGGGACCACGATTTCTAAACACCGACAGTGGCGCGTCAGGTATCCTAACCGGACCATGACCAACTCTTCATCAGTTGACACAAACATGACGGCGTATGAGGATTTGCCAGGCCACCACCTGATCTTGATCCGCAATCTCATAGCAACGTCGCCAGACGAAAACTACCCTGAGTCTGACAGCGAGGCAGCCGAGAGCGGCCGGAGGATCCCCGAATGGGATTACTCAGGGCTTCGCGATCGAGAGGCCCTCTCATCATTTCAAGCTGCGGCGAACTACTACAGCTGCCCCAGGGCTTCGGCAAGGGCGGCATGCTCCTGCTGAAGCTCACCCTTGAGCGCCGTTAGCGCTTGCGTCCGCCGATGGAGCTCGTCCCCTTGCCGAAGGACCTCTTCGGCCGTCTTCACGGCAAGTGTCCTCTCGCGCAGGCGTTCCCGCTCGGCGTGGCTTAAGGCCTCCCTTAGCTGATGCACCTCGACGTGCGCATCAGCAAATTCGGCGACCTTTCGCCCAGCCATCTCCCTCAGATCCTGTTATTAATACGACAAATGAAGGTGAAAAAAGGGGGAGAAACGCAAAACGCGCGACAAAATTAGTGGTTAAGTCACTTACCCGGTGGGGGTCCAAACCCCGACCAATGTGGAGTTCGAGGACCTACTTCAGGGCTTCTTGGACCGTCGTCCCCAGGGCCTGATGTTCCTCCCATAGGAGGCGCTCGGCCTCAGCAGCCTTGGCCAGGCCGGGCGGGACGCCGTGACGACCGAGCCCAAAGTTGCGCCAGGCCTCGAAAGCCGGAATGCCAGGCAGGGTGCCCATGGCCCTCTCCTCCCAGGGGCTCCAGGTCCCGTCGTGGAATCCTGGAGCATCCTCCTCCTCATCCTCCTGGCCACCCTCGAGGGTGGCCGGGAGGGTCATCATTGCGGAGCCGGCCCCGAGCACCTCCTCGACCTCCGCCGAACCGCTGCCTCCCGCTGCGGACCGACCCACGCCTTCACCAAGAGCTGCACCCTCCACCACCTCCGTGCCCTCAGCCGGCACGGAGGTCTCTGTCACCCCCATAACGGCAGGGGCCACATCCTCCACGGGGAGGGCCGAGGGCGTCTCCTTGGCCCGCTCCTCGCCTGCCACCACCGATGCTCCTCCGGCCACCGTCTCCCCCTTGATCAGGCGGCCCGGTACCGAGCCACAATCCCCGACGCCTGGGGTGCCCCGGATGAAGGCAGCGCTGTTGAATGAGGTGTGGCGCGCGCCGACACCTTCAGAGCTTTCGTCGGCGCCAACGAAAGCGCCACCGGCGGACCGGATTGGCTGACAGAAACCAAGACAACAAAATCAGAACAACAACTTAAGAATTAAGCCCGAGAAAAGAATGGCGACTTACCTAACCCGGATGATGTGGCTAAGCTTGCGCTTCTTGCTGCTCGAAGGCCGCCGAGCCCCCGAACGGCCACGGCCCCTCGACGGCGGGGTCTCGCTCGCGGGCCTCGAACCCGCCGGTACGGAGCTTTGAGCCCCAGGCACCGACGGGCTCCGAGCTCGAGCCGCGGCAGCCGCCACCATGGAACTCGGGGGGGTGGCACCCGCCGTCGAAGGGGTCGGGCCCCTCGAGGCCTCCCTATCCCGTGACGACGACGGGATCTCCTGGCGTTGCTTCCTCGGGGGCGCACTCACTTCAGCCGCCACCGGTGCAGGTGGCGGAATCTCCACGAGGTTCTCCGAAGAAGAATCCTCCGGAGTACTCTTAGGGGTGGTAGGCGGGGAACGCCCCTCGCTGATTCGACGGTGGTACTCCTTCTCGTACGCCGCCTTCCGCAAAAGTTTCCTCTCTTTCTTCTACTTTGCCGCGTCCTTCCGTGCCTTCTACCTCTTGGCAGAGAGGCAGTGCGCAGCACGTACCTTTGTTGGCGGTCGTTACAGACCGATTTCCGACCTCCAACCGAGTATAAAACAAATACAATGGGGACACACACTATAGCTATAGGGCTTATTACTGAATATTTCCACAAGTTTTGGTGATTGTCCTCTATGCAGGTACAAAATGGAGAAACACGTGCTATAAGGGTCAGAAATGACCGTTTCGGCCGAACGACTTCGTTCGGCCGGTTGCCCCCCTAGCTGGGCAAGACTTGTGGACCACGACCACGCCACTCTGGGCCAGCTCAACCAATATCCAGAAGACCAGTGGCTCTTATCCAACCCGACGGAGCCCACGAGTCCACCGAAGACCCTCCAGACCAACCCAAGACGCGAACCGACCTACAAACCGCCTCAGGAGTTGGGCTAGCATGTGGTGGAGACAAAGGCGGTGCAGCAGTGGGCCGGGCCCAGTTCGGGTGAAGGCCAGGCTTTTCAACGCACCTGCCTCTTTTCAACGTTGCATGATGTCCATCTTCTCCGATATGATCGAAGAGATTATGGAAGTGTTCATGGACGATTTCTCAGTTTACGGAAAGACCTTTACCGAATGTCTGAAATATCTGACAAGGTCCTCCAGAGGTGTGAAGAGAAACACCTTGTTTTGAACTGGGAAAAGTGCCATTTTATGGTGCGAGAGGGGATTGTCCTAGGACATAGGGTGTCAGAACGTGGGATCGAGGTAGACAAAGCGAAGATAGAAGTGATCGAGCAACTTCCACCTCCCACAAATGTTAAGGGGATCCGTAGCTTCCTTGGACATGCCGGATTCTATAGGCGTTTCATCAAAAACTTCTCCCAGATATCTCGGCCCTTGACCAATCTCTTAGCCAAAGATGCCCCCTTCATTTTCGATGAGGAGTGCTATGCCGCATTTCACACTCTCAAAAAGGCACTCATCTCCGCTCCCATCATCCAGCCTCCCGACTGGAGCATCCCATTCAAAATCATGTGCGATGCGAGCGACTATGCTGTAGGAGCTGTGTTGGGCCAAACTAATGACAAGAAGCATTATGCTATCTCATACTCTGAAATACTCATCCGCTACTCTATAGTCTATTCAGATCACGCTACTCTGAAGTACCTTCTGACCAAAAAGGATGCAAAACTGAGACTCATCCGCTGGATTCTTCTACTCCAAGAATTTGACATTGAGATAAAAGATAAGAAAGGAGTAGAGAACTTAGTGGCTGACCATTTGTCCCGGATGCAAGTCCCATCCGATCTCCCAATCGACGACTATTTACGGGATGACACCCTCCTTAAGGTCACCACTGGTGATCCGTGGTATGCCAACATAGTAAACTACATGGTAACGGGTTATGTCCCCCCTAGAGAGAATAGGAAACGGCTAGCCTATGAGAGCCGACTCCACCTTTGGGACGACCCATACCTCTTATAAAATCCTGGAGAGATGCCACACAGCCTCGTACGGAGGACACTACGGTGCATTCCGGACCAATGCTAAAGTCTGGCAGTGCGGTTTTTACTGGCCCAGCATGTATGAGGATGCGAGAGCATTTGTCATGTGGTGCCCCCGCTGCCAGAAACACGGGAACATCAATACTAGAGACGCAATGCCACTTACTAGCAATCTTCAAGTAGAAATCTTCGATGTCTGGGGGGTAGACTTCATGGGTCCCTTCCCAAACTCCGAGGGTTGTCAATTCATCCTAGTAGCAGTGGACTACGTCTCTAAGTGGGTAGAAGCCTTGCCTTGCTTAGCTGCTGACTCTAAGAGCGCAAGACGAATGTTTCATGAGGTTATATTCCCCCGTTTTGGCGTTCCTAAAATAGTCATTAGTGATGGCGGCTCCCACTTCATAGATTCATCCTTCCGTAAGTATCTCTCAAGTTTGGGGGTGCAGCATAACGTAGCCACACCCTATCACCCCCAAACTAGCGGTCAAGCAGAAACTTCCAATAAGCAAATCAAAAATATTCTACAAAAGACCGTAAATGAGATGGGCAAGCAGTGGAAGGATAAACTTCCAGATGCACTCTGGGCTTACCGCACGGCCTATAAGACGCCCATAGGCATGACCCCATATCAACTAGTCTATGGCAAAACTTGTCATTTACCGGTAGAAATGGAGTTTAGAGCTCACTGGGCCATTAGGAAGTGGGGTATGGACCTTCCAGCTGCCGGCCTCAAACGGAAGATCCAGCTGGCCGAGCTAGATGAGATGAGGGAGAGAGCATACCACAGCTCCCGGCTATACAAAGAACGGACCAAGAGATGGCATGATAAGAGAATCAAGGTCAAAACGTTCAAGCCGGGAGACAAGGTTCTCATCTTCAACTCCCGTGTCAAACTTTTCGGTCACGGGAAATTGAGGAGCAAGTGGGACGGTCCATTCACAGTAATCAATGCTGCATCTCATGGGGCCGTCACTTTGCAAAGCGAGGACGGAAACACCTTCAAGGTTAACGGACAGCGGTTGAAGATTTTCCTAGAACCAGAGCCTCCAACACTCGATGAATTAGACGTCGTCGAGTTCATAGAACTCTGAACCCCGTCCGTGGAACCCCGGCCCGAATCCGTCATTTTCAAATCCTTCTGGGCCAAAACCTCCTGAACCTTGAAAACCTCCTCGACCCGAATCTCCCATGACCAAAACCTCAAACCACGACACGGGCCACGCACCTGGGGGCCCAGGGACCTGTTCGGGCGAACAGGCCCTGTTCGGCCGAACCAGATGGTTCGGGCGAATTGGCCTCCCAGGCCCCAGGGACGGATATGCTCGCCCAGATACATCTGCAGTTGAAAATATCCCGAGAGTCGCGAGGGAATCGTCAGGAAACTCCGTTTTTCCGATCTGAAATCCCCGATAAAAACAGAGACTCTTTGTCGTCGTTTCCCATCTCATCTAAGCCAACTCCATCCCATAAAACACAGCCACCATGGCCTCTTTTTCCTCCAAGGGCACATCACCAGCCCAGGGCTCGAGCAGCAGTAGCCGGAATGCCAACTCCTCCCGGCAGGAGCACGCCTTCCGCATCTCCGATGTCGACGCAGCGGGAGACGTGCACCGGGGGAGGACGCCGGGACGTAGCCCGGTGAGGCGCGACAACTCTCCTCACCGCTCAGCACTCAATGAGCTCCTCGCCCCACCAAAAGGGATCAAGAAACCGCCTCGTTTGCCATCACCAAGGCCGAACGAAGGGCAGCTACGCCCGAGATCAATATCCTCCTCGAGGGTGTCGGATTTGGCGTTGTTGCTGCCCAAGGAGAAGGCCGGAGAGGAGCCAGACTACACACCGGAAAGCCCACCGCGTTTCGTCATCAAGGGAGAACGTATCCCGGGAGGAGGATACGGAAAAGTCCTCGTCCCGCCGCTCAACCGGAACGAGCTGGGGCTGGCAAACTCATCCCAGTCCTCTCCGCCACAGCACCACCCCAGAGTCCGGCGCCACAGGAAGCCCCCATCCATCAAAGGGCTGCCCGGGGACATGGAGTTCTCCGATGAGGAGGACAATGTAGAAGAGGAAGAGAAGCCGCCCACCGTGGAGAGCCTGAAAGAGGAACTGGCATTGACAAAGCAGAGAATCAACCACCTGGACGAGAAGGTGGCGGAGGGCGAGCTCGCACGTATGGAATGGGAGGACAAGATGGAACTCCTCCGCAAGGCCCTGTGCGCAAAGCTCAAGAGGCTTTTCAAGGCCACGGGACACGAAGATCTCTATGGACCGCCTTCAGAATAGTGTCCCGCGGTCGTCCCGTTTTCAGATAGAGCACCGTTAGTTTAGTTTGGTTTGCTAGTTGCTTGATTTATTTATTTGCTTAGATCAATGTCTAGGGTGCTCTGAAATTTCCCTTCCAAATATTTGTTTCCAATCTTAGTTCGTTGAATAAATAAAGTTTGAATTGTTTGCAAGAAAGAAGATAAAATTGTCGCTCTGGTCGGTGCATTTGAGCCGACCGGAGAATGCCCTGTCTAACAGAGAGTTGCACGAGTACAGGAACGACACAGGAACGCATGGCACGACGGACCAAGCCCCGGGGGCCAGTTCGGCCGAACCAGGCAGTTCGGGCGAACTGGCCAGTTCGGGCGAACTGACCGGTTCGGCCGAACCAGCCCGGCTGCCCCCTCTCGCGCACCTGCACGTGGGTTTGCACCTTCTTCCCCCCTGTTTACTTTTCTGTGTTGTCTCGTTTTGAAAAATTGAAAATGCATGCCTCACATAAACGAAACGAACTCGGTCTCTCTTTTATATCATGATTGCTGCCTGTTGTTTATTTCAAACTCAGTATCTAGTACTTGTGAAAAATTCATCATGATAGGACCCCCCTGATCTAAGTTGTTGATGTTTGTGATATGACTCGATAAAATGAACCACTTGTTCACACCAACATTCGGGAGAATTTAATTTATGAAAAGATGAAAATCCTGCTCTATCCCTTCATCCTGTCCACAAATACCACATATGCTTGAGAGTTTACTCCTGAGACCTGTCATATTCTATATGAAGTCTTGTTGAAAGTTGTGTTCTTGGAATGGATCACATTGTCTGAGGTCTGTTGCAAGCAAATCTATCATCAGAGTGTAGTGGAAACCCTCATGCCTTGATGATACCCCGAAAAAAAAGAGAGAAATAAAGGACTCATGAAAGTCCAAAGAAAAAAAAATCCCAAAAGGGGAAAAGAAAAGAAAAGGGGTCAAAAAGACTGAGGAACAACATGAACTCTCTATCGTTAACGTGCAACATGGCCAAGGGCAGTGATGAGAAGCTCCAGGAGCCAATCTTTGGCTTGACCGAAATACTCGACATGACAAGGCCACCACCTGAGAGACAAAGAGAAATACAAAAGAGAATGAGTGAAAGGAGAGAGAGCTCCAGAGAGCTGAGTGTCAGGGATGAAGGGAGACGAGCCATTTAATTGCGAAAACCAGAAAACCCCGAATGCAGGATGAGCAAGAGGACCTTGTTGTAAGAGTCGTTCCATTCATCAACCGCCCAAGATCCGGGAAGTAGCCACCACAAATTCATAGGTATGAGAAAGGTTTGAATATTCAATATGCAAGTATTCATGATTATAAAAGAACCCTTACTTTAGTCTTGCTCATGTTTTAATTTCTTTACTCGGGACGAGCAAACATCTAAGTTTGGGGGAGCTTGTTGGCGGTCGTTACAGACCGATTTCCGACCTCCAACCAAGTATAAAACAAACACAATGGGGACACACACTATAGCTATAGGGCTTATTACTGACTATTTCCACAAGTTTTGGTGATTGTCCTCTGTGCAGGTACAAAATGGAGAAACACGTGCTATAAGGGTCAGAAATGACCGTTTTGGCCGAACGACTCCGTTCGTCCGGTTGCCCCCCTAGCTGGGCAAGACTTGTGGACCACGACCACGCCACTCTGGGCCAGCTCAACCAATATCCAGAAGACCAGTGGCCCATATCCAACCCGACGGAGCCCACGAGTCCACCGAAGACCCTCCAGACCAGCCCAAGACGCGAACCGACCTACAAATCGCCTCAGGAGTTGGGCTAGCACGTGGTGGAGACAAAGGCGGTGCAGCAGTGGGCCGGGCCCAGTTCGGGCGAAGGCCAGGCTTCGGCCGAAGGCAGGAACCACCTCCAGGGTGCGATCCTAGCCGTTGGCTGCTGAGGCGGTGCATCCACCGGTTCGGGCGAACTGGGCAGTTCGGCCGAACCGGGGAATTCGGCCGAACGGCCCGGCACCGCCTCCCAGCTGCCTTGGCTGCTACTCTGCCTCCACCGTCCTTCCTTGCTATAAATAGAGGCCCTGTTTCACCTGCAAAACACACAACACAAGAGTAGAGTGCAGGCGAAGCACTGTTAGTTCTCCACTTGTATCAGTAGAGATAGGGAGAGAGGAGAGGTGAGCGTCCTGGAGAGGAGCCGAAGTGTCGGCCCCTCTTCCCGCTGTACCTCTACGGATGAGACTTCACTTCGAGTAACATCCGGGTCTTGTTTGGTAACTCTTGTATCTCTCTCTGATTAATTGAGCATTCAGTTCTTACTTTTATATGCTTGCTGGTTCTTCGTTCAATGCTTAGTTGATTGGTATAACTGTATACTGGTTGCTTAGCTTGGATGCTTATCTTTCTATAGGAGATAAGTATTAGTTGACTAGTGTAGGCGTGGTGCCTATACTTGAGACTAACTTAGTTTATTCCCGTCGCAACGGAGGTGGTAGCCGTAAGGTGGTGACAGCCCTTCCGGTCTTTGTAGCCCATCACGTTAGTTCCGGTCCGTAGGATCCCCCGGTTGGGAAATAGTGGCACCCCTTCTCATCCCTTTCTGTGTGTCCACCGGTTCCCTTGTCCCGAAGCAAGTATCTATCTGTATCCTCTGATCTGCTCGATCAATC
Source organism: Echinochloa phyllopogon (assembly GCA_033239725.1). Lineage (NCBI taxonomy): Eukaryota > Viridiplantae > Streptophyta > Magnoliopsida > Poales > Poaceae > Echinochloa > Echinochloa phyllopogon. The sequence continues at coordinate 6,731,692 of BTCW01000016.1, read as the reverse complement.
AGTAGAATACCTCTACCAAACTCGTACCCTCTCTACCCTCTTATCACTCCTCTTCTCTCTTTGTTGTTGTCATCCACCTCATCCATACCATTCACTCCATTCCATCTACCTAGGACAACTTAGTTTAGAATCAGTCCACTTCTCGTTCTCCGTGGAAATCGATACCTTGGAATACTCCCGGGTGAAAGCTACATCGGTATCCGTCCACTTGCGGATTTATCTGTAGGCCATAAGGAGTGCCAAAAACCTCGCGAAGAGGAGGAGCAGAACGGTACCCTTTTTGAGACAAACCCTGAAGAAAGAATTCAGAATTAAACGATCAGATAATCTCGAGGGTAGAGAGCAAAATTGAATCTAAACCAAACTTAAAGCGGAACTTACAAATTGTAGAAACCCCGCTTCGAGGCGCATCTTGACGGCGAAAAGGGCCTCCTTCTTGCAGTCAAGCTTGGAGACCTCCACGGCACGCTCTGCTCGATGCATGCAGTACTCGAGGACGAGGGTCCCCTCCTTCATCTTCGAGCCTTGCCAGAGCGAATCCGCCCTGAGCTGGTCGAGCCGCAGCTTCCTCTCCATCAGCGGCAGTACATACCGCTGATTGAAGTTTGCAATCACTCCCGCCGCGGTCAAACCCGCCCTCGAAAGCGCAACAAAGGCGTCGGTGAAGACCCGAAGTTGCTCCTGACAGTCGGCGGGGAAAACTCCGTAGCTCCACACCTCCGGTCGCTCGCGCGGCACTTTGCCGGTGTACTCCGGCAGCTTGTTGTCAACGTTGCGGAGGTAGAACCACCCCTTGTCCCAACCGGCGTTGTTGGAGGTCATCGTCGACGGGATGTACAATCCGCTCCGCTGCCCCCGAACTTGCAGGGTAAGGCCCCCGACGCGGACCGCCTGACGGAGCCCCCGAGACTCACCTACAGCCATATGGAGCTCACCCCGGAAAAGGTGAACCCATAGGTCCCAGTGAGCCTCGATCCCCAAGTACCCCTCACAAATGGCGAGGAAGACCGCCGCTTGCGAGATGGCGTTGGGGGCAAAGTTGTGGAGCTCCACGCCGTAGTGGAGGCACAACCCGCGGAAGAACGGCGAAGCCGGGATTCCGAACCCCCGCTCATGAAGCCTCGCCAGGCTCACCACAAAGCCCTCCGGCGGAGAAGGCTCGTGGTGATTGGATGGCGGCGCGATCCACATCGGCTCGTCCGGATTGCTGTTCGCCGGCAGCACCCCGGCGTCCACCAGCCCGGCGAGATAAGCGTCGGTGGCGATGGAAGGGCTCCACGGAGCGGGGTCGACAATGGTCACCATGACGAACGGCAGCGGCGAAAAGGACGAAGTCTTGTGCACGGAAAGGTGAAAGGCGAAGATCGGCGGCGCTTGGACATAGTAGATGCAATCGGAAGGCAAGGGCTGGGTAAGCTAATCCTTTCCCCTTGTCTCTTTATTTATAGTATCATGCGAAGCGCAACCGGCACCCCGGCCGCGTAAAAAACGCATCCGATACGATTAAACACCTCAGCCACTGACGACACGGCCCCACGAGTTGGGATAACCACTACGCGTGAAAATCCAGGCGACACGTCGCATCGTAACTGCCCACGTCTCTTCCTCTCCGCCTAAAAAGGCGCGCCCACTTCGCGTACTCCGCGCCACGTCGCCCACGACTACGGAAATAAACACTCGAGGCCAGCCAAAAGGCTTCCGAGGTAAGCTACCTCTCCTCGAGGCCCTACTGATCAGGGGTTCGAAGTCCTGGCCCCTCGAGGGTTCGACAGGCACCTCAGATCTAACAGAGTCAGGGATAACCAAGGGCACGCGCGATCAAGCTTATCCTCGAGCACGAAACTCGAGGGTGTCCTTCAAGTTATATATTCAAGGCCAGGATGGAGGCAGCTAGTTGAGGGATCCCACCGAGGGAGAGCAACCAGCCCTCGACCCCAAACGAACGGGGTCGAGCCCTGCCTAGCAAACCTCCACAAGTGCTCTTATGAGACATGTCTCCGGACCACGAGCCGGCCTCCATCGAACAAGGCACGGATGCTGTTGGCACTTCTTACGATCCAATATCAGAATTTAGAATCCTGGTACTGGGGTAAGGAGTGTTTCAGTGGTTTTCCTTATGGCTAGTAAAATATGTGAATATTCTGCAAGCGCACAGAATCACCGCCGTAGCACTTCACCTGGGAGTATTCCAAGGTATCGTAATTTATATTTCCGCAGGGAAGCTTTGGCAAGATTACTAGTGAACTGATATTCGAGACTATCAGAGAAGGGTACACGACTAGACAAGACAGGGGATAACGGTATTGGATAGGAGTGGTGTTGACGTAAAATCCGCACCTCACGCCAAGCACACAGCAAGCCGAATTAGCTGGCTTCACACGTGGCCCGGGCTTTTGAATCCGGAAGCGTGCCAGTCAGTTTGCCTGAAAACTAACAAAGGGACAAAACGTTTAGATCAAAACCTGGAACGTGCCGGATGAGACCAGACAGTTCCATATTTGCGGCTATGGAGCCAGTTTCGAACGACAAATAGCTACAGAGAAGCTATCTGTCGGCAGTTAAAGCCTCATTCGGCAATCGGCAAGGCATGCAAGGAGCGCACTGCCGAATGTGTGACGTAAGCATGACGAAAGATCGGCTTTCAACCGAATGAACATTGTAACACATACTCATAGCCGATTAACGAGAAACATAGCATGATAGATAAATAAAAGGGTGAAACATGATCATAAATTCGCAGCAAACAAGGAATGCATAGGCCGAAAGCAGCACCCGTCAAGCATGATAACAAACAAGTTAATCCACCGCATGATACGACTTGTTTGAGACCACGCCACTAATCAGATTAGATTAATCCACCGCATGATACAATCTAACCGTGAAAAGCTAAAAGCATTCAATGTTTAATTACGAACCCACAACACAGTCATGAATTTACATTGAAACAAAAATGCATAGGCCGAAAGCAGCACCCGTCAAGCATGGCAACAAACAAGTTAATCCACCGCATGATACAACCCGTTTGAGGCCACACCACCAATCAGATTAGATCAATCCACCGCATGATACAATCTAATCGTGAAAGGCTAAAAGCATTCATTGTCCAATGCAAACCCGTGAACACACGTTTACTCGTGAGAGCACTACCGAATGCGGCTATTTAGCCGAATCGGGGTCCATGGCGAAGGAACAAGCCTAATCGGTAAAGATAAATCTATCAGATCGAATCGAATTCTAATCCACCGGATGATTAGCTCTAAGACGACCCAAAAACCTGCATCTACCGCATGATACCCGGTTCTGTCAAGATCTACACGATACCGACAAGCTCGAACCCGCGACACGTGGCAACCTAAATCGGTTTCGGACTCGGCTATGAGGGGATAAGTCGTCACATCGTGAAGCAAAGCCGATTCTAGCCGATCTAGATTGGGCAAAGGTGTGTTGCATGAGTTAAGTACATAGTAAAAACGAAGCAACACGGGGTAACTTAATGAATCTGTTAGATCTTGCCGAAATCTAACAGAGCCGATAACTTGGTCCATACTAGATCTTAGCCCACCGCATGGCTCATGACCTAACAGAGGAACCTTCTTGAGACCACGACTTAAATCCACCGGATGATACTAAGCATGGTAACAAGACTACTTGCATCAAAGCTTAAATCCACCGCATGATACTAAGCATGACACAAGGTTGCCGGTACTTACGGAGGTCGACGGATCGATGACTCCTCTCGAAGAACTCGACGACTCGACTAAAGGACTCGATGTTGGCACGGGGCCGGTTTGTTGTATTGATTGATTCGATCATCTTTACAATTGCCATGGGTTTATATTTATACCCAGGTCTTGATATAACTCCTAGTCGGACACGACTATAATACTTGTTTCTAAAAATAAATGACGAATCTTCGTGCCCATATTGCGTTCCTTGTTCGAACCGGCCTTTTCCTTATATTGATCCACGTCATCATGTCTTCCCGAACGCTACCACTCTTCGCCTGCGGAACAATGCCTTGCCGAATGATGACGCATTCCCGACCGCAGATTATCTCTGCCGAACACTTCAGAGAAAACCCCTTAGCCGAATGGCGACGCGTTCCCGACCGCAGAGCATCTTTGCCGAATGTTTCAGAGAAACCCCTTTAGCCGAATGGCATCCTTCCACCAAATCCGGCTCACATGTCAGCCTCTTCCTGGTGCTAATTTTTGGTGTCAACACATGCCCCTTCAATTTCGGGATAAAGGATACTTTTATCTCGGAATTGACCAGGAATCCCCAACATTTCCAGGCTGAGCCCGCTCGACATCCGTTTTCCGCTCCCAAATCCTCAGAGTGCGTTCTCAAACTCAAACCCTAGTTCGTCGAATCTTTCATGCTCCGATCTTCAAATGGCGAACCAGGATCAAATTCTTCAAGTAAGTTCCGTTTTCTTCAATCACATTCGGCATTACTCTTTTCAAGCTGCATTTTGAACTCCCGAATCGCTCTTCTTCCGTTCTCAATAGGCTCTGACCACTGAAATCCTGACCCCTACGGAGGAGCAATCCACATCTTTCTTCCTCGGCCCTTCAGGGAATCCAGATCCCTCCGAAATTATTGCGGCCGAGTCTCAGAGGATCCCTTTCAAAACTTCACTGTCGAGACCTCACGAATGGCAAGATTCATTCAAGAACTGGCCTCTGCCCCCAATCGCCGGCTGGAGAGACTGGTACAAAAGGATTCTTGAAGATAAAAGCCCCCAGACGCAGAATTGGGACAGTCTTCGTATTTCTCATTGCTTGGAGCTATCTCTAGCCGAAACACCCAAGAATGAAAATCTCCTGATTGCAGCTTGTCACTTCTGGTCCAATGGCATAAATGCCTTTCTCTTTGGTCACGGACCAATGACTCCAACCCTGGCCGATGTCTACATGATAACCGGCCTGAACATTACAGGGATAACACACCCATACAGGTACAAAGGTTCTTCCAAACAGACAGGGGTGAAGACTGGAGTCGGCTATAAGAAATACATCCAGACTTACATGCATGATGGTCCTCTGACTGACGTTGAATACAGGGCCTTTCTGAATATGTGGTTGTGCAGATTTGTTTTCTGTGGTAAAGCCAATGAGCCAACTCTGAATCACATAGTAATGGCCGAAGACCTGGCTGCAGGCACACTTATCCCTCTCGGGAAATATCTCTTGGGAAGTGTCTATCACATGCTCCATCAAACCATTTATCAGATGCATACCAACAAGAAAATTTCCTGCGTCAATGGTCCCTGGTGGTTCGTCCAGATGTGGCTGCAATTGTACATGCACCAAATTGTCTCCATTGACCTCAACAGCCGACACTTCCCCTCGGTCAATTACCAGGAAGCAGAAGCCCAGAGCACCAAAGGCTGTCAAACCTACGGGGAAGCAGCCTCCACTATTGCTATCAACAAGAGCATTGGAGAACTGTTTGAACTTTTCTTCAAAGGCTTTGCCAATCCCCTCTGGTTCCTATACATGGACAATGACAGTCTCACTTTTCCTTGTGAATTCAGCTTCGAGACTGGATGCATAGATGCAGAGTCCACAGCAATTTTTAACACTTTTATTCGGCCTTGCATCTTACCAGCCGAATTTTGTGGAGGAAGGCTGGTTCAAAGTTCATATGAGTATTACCAGCCGAATACAGTAGCCAGGCAATTAGGATGTGGTCAAGTGCCCCCAAGATTATTCTTCCATGAATTCCTCAAGCCTAGGCAGATCATCAAAGACTCCACAGAAACAAGAAGAATTTTTGATTACAAGTGTTGTGCAGCCATCTACCAGATCGAACCTTTTGTGCCAACAGCACTTGCTCATCCTTCTTTTATTCTTTGGTGGCAAGAAGTCCATGATCATATCTTCAATGTGCCAGTTCACCCTCTCTGCCTTGATTTGATGCCTGACTATCAGCCGAATTCAGAGGTAAATATACTTATAATCCATCTGTTTTTCCAATAACACCCTTTTTCATCGACTTTTAACTCTGTTATCCTGCAGGACATAGTCCCTGCCCCTCTGGCCAGAGCAATCGCATATAACACTGCAGGCCCAATATCTATTCTGGGGCATCACTCTCCTTCTTTGGCTCAAATAATGTCTAGGCCTGCCAATCTGGATCCAACTCTTGCTGCACCACCTGCTGCCAAGAGAAAAATTTCTTCTCTAACTGCCCCTTCATCTATAAAGAAGAAAAGAACAAGCAGCAAAATAATTGCACAGGTCAAATTTCTCCTTCCTCGAGTAAAAAATGCTAATTTCATTCTGCTCATTTTCTACTTCTTTATGATTTCAGGCCAAATCACAGCAATTGGCCATTAGCACAGAACCTGCCGATGCTTCAGTGATTGGTAAAATTTCTCACTATTTTGTCTCTAAAGTTCCTCTCCATCGGCATTGATTCTTTTTTCAGTTTCAGAGCAAATCTCAATGGACCCAATCTTGGAGAGTTCTTCTTCTCATCAAGAACCAGCTTCAGCTTCACCTGATGTTCCTCAGCCAGAAGCCTCTTCCCCATCAAAAGATCTTCTAAGCTCTCCTCAGCACGACATACAAGAATCTTTGCCTGAACTTGAGCCGCCCTCTCTCTCCATCCAAGAGATCAGGAATGAGGTAGAGATAATTACCCAGTCTCCCCAGTTCTTTATTCAATGGATAATCATTAATTCGGCAATATCTTTTTCCAGGAGAAAATAACTTCATCACCCAGCTACTCATTTCCCTTGGATGATCTTGTTGCCGAACAAGCAGAGGAAATTTCTTCTAGTCAGACTTTATCAGAAGAAATCCAGGCAAAACTAAAGGAAATCTTCTCCTTTCTGCACAAAGACATCCAGGATCAAGTCAAGGATGCTGATCTTCTGAGAGATATGCTTGAGCCCATTGAACAAAACCTTCCTGTTGATATTCAAGCTTCTTTGGAACCAATCTCTCAATTGGATCAACAATTTGCTGCAGTCAGACAGGTTCTGAAAAGTCAATCTTTACAACCAGCTTTAGAACAAAGAAGAGCCATAGCTAAGCAATCCTTGAAAGATCTGTATATTCAAGCTCAGAGTAATAAAGAATTGTCAGCTAGACTGCAGCCAGCACTTGATCTGAAGAAGACCAGAAAAGCTGAACTAGAAGCCGAATTGAGGACTCTGTCAATCGAAATCGAAGCTGACGAGAAGAAGTTAGCCGAACTCCCTGATCTGACAGAGAGGATACGGAAGGAAGCATCGGCAATTCTAACTGAAGATAAACAGCTCAAAACGAAGCTCTCTGCTCTGATAAAAACCCAAGAAGCAGGCAAAAATCTTTTGGAGACCATCAATAGAATGATATCTGATGCTAAAGATGTAATCTCCAAGTACTTGGGTGTGTAGTTGTATCGAATATTTAATTAGCCGAATGTCTTACCGACTTTGTAGTTTCACCAATCTTTTGCTTTCTTCCTCACTTTATTGTGAACAACATATTCGGCAAAGCTTAGTCGTAACAGCATTAGACCCGAAAAACGACCTAACACAACACAGCCGAATCCAATTCAGTAGAACTGAACCCGATTCGGCATGAATCCCAAACGACACCGAAACCGCTCGGTTCGTGGGGCTTTCCACCTTCCGAAATTTTGGGACGCGCGCCACGATCTCCTCTGTGGGTTCTATAAATAAACACTCAGGCAGCCCACAGTTTTTTCACCAAGTTCTTCGTCTTCCAAGTTCTTGCCGGCTCAAGTCATTCTTTTCCCCATCCACAGTAACTCCGAGGAACTTCCAATGGCCGACAACAACAGGAGGCGCCCGGCCGCCGATGAGGCCGAAGGAAGCCGCGCCGGCGCTCGCCGCAGGTGATTGGCTGCTCACTTCTCTCCATTCTTTTCGAGATTTGCCCTCTCCTTGACAAATCCCCTTGTTTCTTTTAGGGTAATCCAATGGATTGCCGCCGCTGGTGTGCCAGTTGCGGCTCCAGCTGCTGCTCCTGCGGCGTCCAACTCCTCGAGTTCGTCCAATCGGACTCGTTCATCGGACGACTCCCGTTACTCAGATGGTGATGCTCGCCGATTCAAGGCGGAGCGCGACGACTCTCGTCGCGAACTGGAGATCATCTCCAAGCAAGCCGGGATTGCTGACCTTGAATGGCAGCACGAGCGCAAGCAGCTGCTTGAAGTCATTGATGGTGAGTCCTGCAATCTGCTCAATCTCAATTCTCGTCCCCCAAATGATATTAATCTGTTATCCCCTTGTAACTTTGCAGCGCGTGATGCTGAACTTGATCGACTGAAGGCGCTGGTGGAGGAGCTGGCGGACAAGGTGAATGCCCAAGGGGACACACCCGAGGCACGCCTTGGTGCGGTGGCAGGCCGTGTCGACGAAGTGGCCTCCCATGGCGTTCGCTTGGGTGTCGCTACGGGTCTCGTCGCTATGTCGACGCACACCGGCACTGACTATTCCAGGATGCCGGTTGGTTTTGCCAACAGCAACCCAGAAGACATCGATGATATTGACGCCTCCATTGATCGTCTTGATGGCCATGGCGCTGCCATTGCCGATTCCATTCATCCCCAGTCTGTTTTGAACAGGCTCTTCCAGTAGTTTGTACTAGGGATTTATGGAATTTCGGCAATAAAACTTATCTTTTGCATGAACTCTTGATGTAATATATTTTGTGCTAAGGGCAATACATTCAGTACTGGCCATTTTTCTTTTTCTCCAACGTCTCTGTCAATTTCCTTCTAAAGACGATTTCTTCCCGAACATCGGCTGTTTAGCAATTTAATATATCAATCACCGATCGATTTCAATACTGGGATAATACTTCTTCAAATATCTTCCATTTATAGCAGAAGCAAATTCTTCTCCCAATAATGTCTTCAAAATATATGCATTTCCAGGCACGCATCTAACCACTCTGAAAGGACCTTCCCAATTTGGAGACCATTTGCCGAATGCTGCATATTTGGTTCCAATCGGCAATATCGCTTTCCAAACTAGATCACCTTCTGTAAATTGCTTAACCTTCACCTTCTTGTTGTAATACTTAGCAACTCGCATTTTGTTCTTCTCAATATTCTCCAAGGCCCTGAGACGAATCGTATGCAAATCTTCTAATTCGTCCATCATTAAATCTTTATAATCTTTAGAACTTAAATCCTTTTGCAACTTTATTCTCCTTGAGTCTAATTGTATCTCCCATGGCAAAATAGCATGATGCCCATACACCAACTCATAAGGAGATGTCTGTGTAGCCCCATGTGGAGCCATTCGGTAAGCCCATAAAGCCTCATTGAGTACCGAATGCCACCTTCTTGGCTTTTGATCAATCTTCTTCTGTATGATTTTGATCATAATTTTGTTAGAAGCCTCTGCTTGACCATTAGCTTGAGCATAATAAGGAGAAGAATTTAACAATTTGATGCCCATATTCTCAGCAAAATCTCTGAACTCTGAAGATGTAAATTGAGTCCCTTGATCTGTGGTGATTGTTTGAGGAATCCCAAATCTGTAAATGATATGTTCTTTAACAAACTCAACCATATTTTCCGATGTCACCTTCTTTAACGGAATTGCCTCAACCCACTTGGTAAAATAATCGGTTGCCAAAAGCACAAACTTATGCCCCTTGCTAGATGGAGGATTTATTTGGCCAATCAAATCTATTCCCCATCCTCTGAATGGCCATGGCTTGACAATAGGATTCAGAACTGATGCTGGAACTCTCTGAATGTTTCCAAATCTCTGGCAATCTTGGCATCCCTTATAATATCCAAAGCAGTCTTCTAGCATTGTAGGCCAATAGTACCCAGATCTTCTAATAACCCATTTCATTCGGTAGGCCGATTGATGTGCTCCACACAACCCATCATGTACTTCACTCATCAGCCTTTTTGCTTCTTCATGATTTAAGCAACGTAACAGCACCCCATCCTTTTTTATTTTCAACAGTGAGGAAAAGGACAACACCTTTTGTGACAAGTTTGATATGAACCTTCTCACAAAATTTATCTTGCCAAGCAGCGATTGTAACTCTTTAAGATTAGTTGGAGGAACAATTTCATCAATTGCCTTCATGCTTTTCTTACCAACTCCTATTCCTCCTTCATGTATCAAAAATCCCAGAAACTCTCCAGCCGAAACTCCAAAAGCACACTTGTTCGGGTTCATCTTAAGCCCATGTTTCCTGGTGCATTCTAGAGTTTTCCTTATGTCGGCCAAATAGGACTCATGATCCAATGACTTGATCACCACATCATCAATATATATTTCCACAATCTTGCCGATCAACTCATGAAAAATATAATTCATAGCCCTTTGATAAGTTGCACCAGCATTTTTCAATCCAAAGGTCATGACAACCCATTCAAACAACCCTATGTGTCCAGGACACCTGAAAGCTGTCTTTACTATATCTTCCAATGCCATAAAAATCTGATTGTATCCTGCATTACCATCCATGAAACTGAGCACTTTGTATCCAGCAGCAGCATCAACCAACGAATCAGCAATAGGCATTGGATATCCATCCATGGGTGTAGCCTTGTTTAGATCTCTAAAATCTATGCAAACCCTCATTTTTCCATTTTTCTTATAGACATGAACGATATTAGAGATCCAATCCGCGTATTTACATGGCCGAATGAAATTTGCATCTAGTAATCTTTCAATCTCCTTTTTCACATCGGCCAACACTTCTTCCTTGTAGATTTTTCGGGGTGGTTGCTTGTAAGGCCTGTAACCAGGTTTGATTGGCAACTGATGCTCAACAATAGAACAGTCTAAACCGGGCATCTCCGAATAATCCGAAGCAAAGCAGTCCTTGTATTCTTTTAACAATGTCACCAACTTTTCTCTGAAAACCGAATCCAAGTTAGCACTGATAAATGTCGGCCTTGGCTTGTCACCATCTCCAATGTCCACTTCTTCCAATTTATCGGCCGACACAAATCCACGTCCTAATTTTCCATCAGTTCCATCAATTGGATTTTCCATCAAAAATTACTATGAGAGCCGACTGCTTCGATCGGCTGCTGATCACTGCTGGCTGGTGCCACAGGACCTTCTCCCCAGTCTTTGCCTGAGAAACAATCTATGCCTTGATATTCCCAGAAAGCTGGTTCCATATTTGCCACGCTTATTGAATCATCTGCTTGGACAATCTCCACCTCATCATCTATCCACTGAATAAGCTGTTGATGCATAGTAGATGGAATACAACAATTTGCATGAATCCAATCTCTTCCAAGCAGCAAGCTATATGCCCCTTTGCCCTCAATGACAAAGAAAGTCGTAAGCAGAGTCTTGGACCCAATCATCAGATCAATGTGCACGCATCCCTTGGTGTCCGAAGGATTTCCAGCAAAATCATTTAGAATTATGCTCGTTGGTGTCAAATCTCTAGGGCCCATACCAAGCTTCCTGAATGTGGTATATGACATTACATTGACAGCAGCTCCTCCATCGACAAACATCTTGGTCAATGGTTTGCCATTAACATATCCCTTCAAGTACAGTGGCTTCATGTGCCGATTCTGGGCTGGCTTCTCAAAAACAGCTTGTTTGTTCAACATCAATTGTGCCATCAACCCAAATCGTTCGGCATCATCTATATCGGGCAATATCTCTTCCTGTACAATTTGGTTAGCTGGAGCCATGAATTCATTCGGCAGAAAACATACCATACATGTAGGAGCCGAATGACCATGTTCGTCAGGCCTGTCTTTTGGGAGCCATATTGATTTCACCTTGACCTTTGCTTGCTTCAATTCCCGATTCCTCAGGCGTTGTACTCTTCTCTTCTGGCTCTTCCTCAAACCAGGTGGGCACCATTGTCCTTCTTGCCAAACATAAGCATGATCTTCTTCTTCTTCACGATCAACCCACTTGTAATCAGCATGTCTCTTTCTTGGTTGATCATTAAAACGCCGATCATCACTAGGATGCACCCTGCCAATTCTTTCATGGACAGATCGGCGATTGACATTTCCCTGCCTATATTCATCATACCTATTATTGCATTCAGGACAACTATTCCATGTGGGAAGCTTCAAACCTTCGTTCCAACAGTGTCTGAAGAATGCACACCCCCAATGCGCACGTTCCTGCTCTCGAGCATACTCTTCTTGTTCTTCCTCAAACCTTTCTTCTTCGCGCCTTCTTTTCTCCTCCTCGTATTTACGCCTTTGAAAACGCTCCTTTTCTTGCTGACGCTGCCATTTGTTGAGGAGAATACGTGTAGTAACTCTAGGTTTAAAGGATTCTCCCACTTCAAATCGGCTATTTGGGAACCGAAGATCTTTCTGGCGAATCTGTTCAATTGTGATCTGCTGAGTGGGATCAACTGAACCATCCTGTCTTGCCTTCTTTGAGGTTAAAACTTTCAATCTTCCCTTTTCTCCAGATGGAACAGCATTCACCATATTAACCGAGAATCCGATCATATTTTGAGGGAAAGGGTTACTGTCCAATTTCATCTTGTTGTCGAATATCAGATGTCCTTCCTGGATAGCTTTTTGAATCCTCATCCTAAAGACTCTGCATTCATTAATGGAATGAGAATTTCTATCATGAAACCCACAGTACCTCTTATCTTTCACTCCATCGGGCCGAAGCATAGAATGCCCCTCTGGCAATTTGATTCGGCCTTCTTTCACCAGGAACTCAAACAATTTGTCCGCCTTAGTCACATCAAAATCATATGTTCCCTTCATCTGTTTGATCCATCTTTGAGCCATTGTAACTGGTTCTTTGCTCCACACTATCTCTGCTGCGGCTATCTCCTCGCTATCTTCATACTCATCTTCTTGATCTGCTCTTTCAAGGAATTGGTTATAGATGTCAGCTACATCATTATTTTTAGCAAATCTGGCATCTTTCTTGAAACCAAATGCCTGGTTACTCATCAAGGCCAATCTGTGCGACAACTGGCCTAGATCATCAAACTCCATCCCGAATGGCTTCTCCCGAATGGCAGGCAGCATGCCAGCTACAGCCATACCAGCCAGCTGGTCATCAGGTATGTTCAGAGAAAAACACATGCTTTTTGTTTCCCTAAATCTCCTGAGGAACTCCGTAGGTGTTTCATTATTCCTCTGCCTTAAGCTGGTCAAATCAACCAACTTTTTCTCGGTACTGCCAATGTAGTAATGAGCATGGAATTTCTGCTCCAGGTCTTTCCAAGTACAAATCGACTGAGCAGGCAAAGAAGCAAACCATGTAAAAGCTGGACCCGTCAGTGACAAAGGAAAGTATCTGATTCTGAAAGCCTCATCTGCCGAAGCTTCTCCAAGCTGCATCAGATATCGAGCTATATGTTCCACAGTGCTAGTATCATCTTGTCCTGAGAATTTAGTAAACTCTGTAGGCACCTTGACTCTATTTGGCAATGATACCCTTTGGTACCATTCCGGGAAAGGAGACGAGTACATGTACCCCTGATTTTTAGGCTTCAGACCGAATTGATTTTGCAATACATCGGTCATTTTTTGCACCATGAGGTCAATATTGGTATCTTGATTCCCTGGTCTCCCAGCAAGCATGCCTGCAGTACCAACATACCCAGGATTCGGGAGAGCGTCGATAGCATTGTAATCCATAAACTCTGAATATCCGTTTCCATATAAATCCCTCTGGAGTCTGTTGTTCAAGGGAGATATCTTGTAAGCAGAAGCAGGTGGATTCCCTGTGGTGCCGAATGCCATATCACCGTATGTGCGAGTTTTCGGCAGTGCAGGCTGAGGATCTTGCCGAATCGGTTGTCCATTTGTATCTTTAGTACCAGAACCTCCAGTTTCATCAGCATTTCCTTTACCATGTGGTTTCTGAACTGGTGCTTGAACATTGAAGTATGTCGGGCCACCCAATTGCCCATGTATCTGCTCAAAGGATTTATCCACATGTTGACCAAAAATGCTTACCATTATATGCCGAAAGCTGTTCAAGAACGCAGCATTGTGATTGGTCATTGCTTCCCCCAAAGCTTTGTATAACAAGCCCGAAAATCTCTCCCTCTCTTCTTCTTCAGTAAGATCAGATTGCCCAGGAAGGAGAACTCTTGGCAGATCGGACTTGAGAAAAGGTGCACCACTCCTGTTCTTGGCGAAAGACAGTAAACATTTGTTAATGAATTGGTTGGCAGCAACCTTTACCATCTGTTGATGTTCTTCAGACAACTCTTCCAAAGTGACATCCATGATGTCGCTCAACTCAGGCATCTTGAAAACTTGTGTGTGTCCCACTGGGCGTGCCAAAAAGTGTGTTGACGTAAAATCCGCACCTCACGCCAAGCACACAGCAAGCCGAATTAGCTGGCTTCACACGTGGCCCGGGCTTTTGAATCCGGAAGCGTGCCAGTCAGTTTGCCTGAAAACTAACAAAGGGACAAAACGTTTAGATCAAAACCTGGAACGTGCCGGATGAGACCAGACAGTTCCATATTTGCGGCTATGGAGCCAGTTTCGAACGACAAATAGCTACAGAGAAGCTATCTGTCGGCAGTTAAAGCCTCATTCGGCAATCGGCAAGGCATGCAAGGAGCGCACTGCCGAATGTGTGACGTAAGCATGACGAAAGATCGGCTTTCAACCGAATGAACATTGTAACACATACTCATAGCCGATTAACGAGAAACATAGCATGATAGATAAATAAAAGGGTGAAACATGATCATAAATTCACAGCAAACAAGGAATGCATAGGCCGAAAGCAGCACCCGTCAAGCATGATAACAAACAAGTTAATCCACCGCATGATACGACTTGTTTGAGACCACGCCACTAATCAGATTAGATTAATCCACCGCATGATACAATCTAACCGTGAAAAGCTAAAAGCATTCAATGTTTAATTACGAACCCACAACACAGTCATGAATTTACATTGAAACAAAAATGCATAGGCCGAAAGCAGCACCCGTCAAGCATGGCAACAAACAAGTTAATCCACCGCATGATACAACCCGTTTGAGGCCACACCACCAATCAGATTAGATCAATCCACCGCATGATACAATCTAATCGTGAAAGGCTAAAAGCATTCATTGTCCAATGCAAACCCGTGAACACACGTTTACTCGTGAGAGCACTACCGAATGCGGCTATTTAGCCGAATCGGGGTCCATGGCGAAGGAACAAGCCTAATCGGTAAAGATAAATCTATCAGATCGAATCGAATTCTAATCCACCGGATGATTAGCTCTAAGACGACCCAAAAACCTGCATCTACCGCATGATACCCGGTTCTGTCAAGATCTACACGATACCGACAAGCTCGAACCCGCGACACGTGGCAACCTAAATCGGTTTCGGACTCGGCTATGAGGGGATAAGTCGTCACATCGTGAAGCAAAGCCGATTCTAGCCGATCTAGATTGGGCAAAGGTGTGTTGCATGAGTTAAGTACATAGTAAAAACGAAGCAACACGGGGTAACTTAATGAATCTGTTAGATCTTGCCGAAATCTAACAGAGCCGATAACTTGGTCCATACTAGATCTTAGCCCACCGCATGGCTCATGACCTAACAGAGGAACCTTCTTGAGACCACGACTTAAATCCACCGGATGATACTAAGCATGGTAACAAGACTACTTGCATCAAAGCTTAAATCCACCGCATGATACTAAGCATGATACAAGGTTGCCGGTACTTACGGAGGTCGACGGATCGATGACTCCTCTCGAAGAACTCGACGACTCGACTAAAGGACTCGATGTTGGCACGGGGCCGGTTTGTTGTATTGATTGATTCGATCATCTTTACAATTGCCATGGGTTTATATTTATACCCAGGTCTTGATATAACTCCTAGTCGGACACGACTATAATACTTGTTTCTAAAAATAAATGACGAATCTTCGTGCCCATATTGCGTTCCTTGTTCGAACCGGCCTTTTCCTTATATTGATCCACGTCATCATGTCTTCCCGAACGCTACCACTCTTCGCCTGCGGAACAATGCCTCTGCCGAATGATGACGCATTCCCGACCGCAGATTATCTCTGCCGAACACTTCAGAGAAAACCCCTTAGCCGAATGGCGACGCGTTCCCGACCGCAGAGCATCTTTGCCGAATGTTTCAGAGAAACCCCTTTAGCCGAATGGCATCCTTCCAACAAATCCGGCTCACATGTCAGCCTCTTCCTGGTGCTAATTTTTGGTGTCAACAAGTGGATATACCAGACACACAGCTCAAGGGATACTCAGGTAAGGGTGAGAAGAGATAGATAGCTGGGAGGACAACGAGAAGAGATAGAGGACTCCTGGATACTTTATCTACCTATGTCACTCTAGCTTAGAGATACAGCGGCTACAGAGCCAGCACTAGGAGATCTAGGATAACTCTAATGTCTTAGCATCGGGACAAGGGAACCGGCGGACATGCAGAAAGGGATGAGAAGGGGTGCCGCTATTTCCCCATTGGGGGATCCTACGGGCCGGAACTAATGTGATGGACTACGAAGACCGAAAGGGCTGTCACCACCTCCCGGCTACCACCTCCGTTGCGACGGGAATAAACTAAGGCCACTGACTAGGCTAGGAACCACTCCTACACTAGGCAACGACTACTTACTCTGCTAGCAAGAGCAAGCAACCTTGTCAATACTCTTGGTGACAATTCACCTCCAGTATCAAGCAAGATCGAAGAACCAGCCAAGACAAAGACTTAAACAAGACTACTAGCACTAGAACTATAACTGACTATAGTCTAAACAAGATATATGATGCAACTAGGATAAAGTAGAAGCAAGATATAAATGACAAAGGCAAAGTGATAAAGATAACTATATTGATACTCAAAGTCTTGCAAAAGGAAAAGGTAAAAGATACAAGAGCTTATACAAGAGCTTCTGAAGACGACTCCGGAACCTCCGAGGCACAGCTCGACTCAACTCTAACTCCCAACTAAACTATCCTAACTCTACTAGAATGAAAGTGGAAATGAGCTCCTTGGCTTGGTGTGTGTTACAAGAGGGGGTATGCGGTCCTATTTATAGTGCTCTAGGGTCGGTTGAGGTAGGGTAGCGGCCAAGGGAGCCAGGGGGGTACCCCCTGGGATTTCGGCCGGGGACGTCGGTTCGGCCGAACCCTGGCGTTCGGCCGAACGCAGGATCCACCGCCATCTGCACCAAGGGCCGAGATGCGCTCCAGTGAGGTGGTTTGGCAACTGGGGGCGGTTCGGGCGAATCCCCCAGTTCGGCCGAACTGGGCTGGGAGCCCAGGCCCACCCCCCAGCACCGCCTCTGTTGTGTGGTGCTCTTGGACCGGTCTCTGATGCGTGGGATTGAGTTGTGTGGGCCCAGGATGACTTGGCATGGGTCCGGGTTGAGTTGGCGGTCGCCCACGTGTCATGTGATGTGTTCGCTTGGTCATTGTTGACGTGGACGACTCCCGGTGGTCTGCTCGGCTAAGGGGGGTAACCGGCCGAACGGACTCGTTCGGCCGATTTGGTAATTTCCGGCCCCAATAGCACATATTTGTCGCAGTTGTACCTGCACAAGTGACACTCACCAAAACTCGTGGAACTTTATTAGAAATAAAACCTAAGTACATGGAATGTTGCATATATCCTCATTTATTCCCGAGTATTGGTGGTCGGATTTGGGCTGTAACGACCGCCAACAAGCTCCCCCAAGCTTAGCTCTTTGCTCGTCCTCGAGCAAAGATATAAACTGAGGCTCGGTGGATCAGGAGTTGCTACAATGTCATTTCTTTTGCAGGTAACTTTATAAACAACTAGTCTTCAAAAAATACTTGAATCATAGGCAAAGTTTCAAATCACCTTTTTACCTATGGGGCTTATAGCAATCTCCTTATCTTGGGCGGTTGAAAGGATGAACAATTTAAATTCAGTTTTATTCCACTCTACTCTTTTCAGGATCCCATCTCGGAGTTTTTCATAAGTTTTGAAAACTACAAATTGTTCCTCATTGGCACACTCAATCACTCAAGTGTATTTGAATCCTCACCAAAGGCTTGTGCCTTCTTTTTCATCCTAACATCTATTATGGCTTTTTGTGTGGCTCAGGGACAAAGGATGAAGGCATACATGCATCTTATATTTTGCTAAGTCAAAGACCGGATCTCTGAGGAGACAAATCACATCTTAAGATCGAGACGTGCAAGTGTGTGGGTATGAGTGGAATGGAATATGGTGGAATGGTGGAATGGAATATGGTGGAATGGAACATGGTGGGACTCCTTAGTTTAATTTCCCTCTCCTTTATTTTTGAGAACATGGGCTATCTTTTATTCTCATATTTTTGCCATGCCACTTGGCATGCTTTTCTTTTTCTCTTTCTTTTTGCCATGCTCTTGGGCATGCTTCTCTTTTTCTCTTTTTTTTGCCATGCTTCTTTGGCATGATTTTTGTATAGCCCATGTCTCTATCAAGAATATTTGTAGAGGGAAATCATAGAACATGGAGCATTTATTTTTGTGGATGGATGATGGAAAATGTTTGCTAACTCCCAGTGTAGGAATTGCAAGTGAGAGGTGGTGAGTGTACGTGGGTCTCGATCTTTAAGAGTATGAAAGCTTCACTCAAAGGTCACAACAATTTGACAAAGCTCACTAAGATAACAAGCAGCATATGAGTAGAAATTTTTCAACTAAGCTTATCATATGGCTCTGGTAGGTATTTTGACCAATGAGGAACTTGTTTTATTTTGAAAGCATAAATCTCCGAGATTTTCCCCGTACTAAGAGCAGAATAGAATTTTAACCAAATTCTCACTATCCAATTCCCACAACAACTTAGACTTGGAATAAAGCATGTGCTCCCACAAGGTTTTCAGGATCATTTTTACTCATGCCATATAACTCAAGCACAATCTAACAACTAGTTGAAACAAGGTACTTGCAAAATTAATGACAGAGCAACTATTCATCATTTCCAAGGTGAGAGGCATATGATTCATTCCATGCATAGTTGGGAGTTATTTAATTCAAGGGAAATTTTGTTTAAGGGAAATATTTTTGGTATTTTCATTTTTTTTAAATGCAAATTATCATGAAGGGAAATGAAAGGGAAATTAAATGATCAAAGTGCTGGGTAAATCGGGACATACCTGGTGGGGGTCCTCCCCCAAGCTTGGACTCTTCACTGGTAGGGGTTGAGCCTTGAGAGGTACTGGCTCAGCTGTTCCGCTTGTTCATGGATGTCGTGCTGGATAGATGACACCATCCCGCTATTCTCTTGATGGTACTGAGAATGGCGGGCTAGTGTGTCCTGAATCTCTCGGGTACGGTCGTCGATGAGCTCGACTCGGTCGGAGATGTAAGACAACTCCCGGCCGTAGTCGAAGCGTGCGGACTGTGAGTATCCGGGGTAGTATGGCTGGGAGGCACTGTCGTATCCCCCTCCATACCGACTCCCGGACCACTCAGAGTCCGTGTCCTGGCCGTAGTCCCAGCGTCCTGAGGTGAAGTAGTTCGGCTCCTGGTGTTGCCCGGAGCCTCCTGCTCCGGACGTCCCAGCGCCGGTGTACATGTCGTAGGTGGCCTCAAAAGCGGAAGTATGTCGATGCGGCATTTGTGGTGCATCTTCCGGCTCCTGTGAGGTGGCGAGCCCAGCATCACGCCTGGCTCGTCCCCTTGTGACGGGTCCGTCACCTGCAACGCTGTGCCGAGCGGGCTCTCTCCAAGGTGGAGAGTCGTCCGACTCGGTCCTCAACTGAGGAGTTAGTTTCGGCGTGGTATACAACCTTAGTGCTGCACAAGGCAAAGGCACTTCAGTTGTATATCCACGGTAAATCATTGCCAGCGTTGCTTCAGGCGTCCGCCGTATCATGTGGGCTTGCACGAAGTGCTCGGCATCCACGACGGAACGCGCTGTCTCGATGTACGTGAACCGGGCGCCTTGAAGGACGCCCAGGTGGTTAGCAAGGCGAGTGACTAGAGAAGTCATCGCCATGCTACCCGCACGAGAAATATGAGACAGCCAGTGACCAACCATGTCTTTCACAGGCGAATAGGGAATCTGCTTGACCATGGCAAAAAGAACCCGCAACTCGATGGTGTTGACAGGGCGCAAATCTGCCCGGGGGAATACCGTCATAGACACCAAACGATGCATGAAACGCAAAGTGGGGTTATGAATGCTGTTCGTGCGTGGCGCATGACAGTTGGTATTCCCTGAAATCTTTTTCCAAAATGCCACTCGGTCAAATCTTTTAAGCGCTTTGTTCGGGTCTAAAGAACAACGACTCGAAAATCCGAGACCCGAACTAAAATCCCTCCAAGAGCAGAAGAACTCTTGGTTGAAGAACCGAAAACGAATCCCCCCAATTTCAGAAACCAAAGTCGAGAGAAATTCAAGGGTGAGCAGGTACGAACCATCTTCGTTGATGTGCCAGAAATTCTCCCAGCCAATGGCCTGGAAAATTTCCGTGAACTCTACGTCCATCCCCGTGTCCCTGAGCAAATCTTGCTCAAACACACGGGTATGCTCGAACTCCTTCAGTCAAAGATGTCACTCTTGCTCAGGAGCTGCCTGGCTGGGGGCGTGGCATGGCCCCATCCCGAGCCGGCTGCTCCGTGCTCGTCTGTGTCCATCCGGCTCGAGCCTCGGGACGGAGCTGGGGAACTCCCAGCATCGTCCGATCGTCGGCCTAGCCGGGCGAAACGACGGAGCGATGTGAAGAACTTCGACATGATTCCTGCAAAAGGTTAGTGCAACGACAACTACCCGAAGGACTGAATATATATATGGTTAGCACAAGAAAATCAAGTCAGTCGTTCGAGATAGTTAGTCGTTCTTGCGGGGATGAAAACCACCACAAAAGGTTAGTCGTTCTTGTGGGTGTCGGTGACCACCACAAAATCGTCCAGAAATTCAGCACAAGGATCACAACAGAAGCAAAATATTTTTGGGATTTTCTAGTGATGCAAGTGAACCAAAACTTGAACAAGAACTTGGGAAGAACTTGTCAAGAACTAGAGCAAGAAAGTGAGAGAGAGAGAGAGAGAGCTCCTAGCAGAGAATTTTCAGAATGGAAGTGCGTGTGAGGGAGCAAGCAAGCACCCCAGCTTTTATAGGCCGAGAGGGGGCACCCTTGGCCGTTCGGCCGAAGGGCCTGGTTCACCCGAACCAGGTCTGGTGGCCAGCCCACCCCCATGTGAGTGCAACACCCTCTTTTGCTTTGATTCCACGCCAAAATGTGTGGCCACAATTTCCATGGTCATGTGAG
This sequence comes from Echinochloa phyllopogon, assembly GCA_033239725.1. Taxonomy (NCBI): domain Eukaryota; kingdom Viridiplantae; phylum Streptophyta; class Magnoliopsida; order Poales; family Poaceae; genus Echinochloa; species Echinochloa phyllopogon. Next base: position 6,710,506 of record BTCW01000016.1, on the reverse strand, counting down.
TGGTTTTTAGTGGTAGGTAAGATGTAAACTTGACATGACCAAAGTTGGTTTTAGTGGAGTCCCCCCATGCTGCCATGTTTGTGATAATTGGTGAGTGTGCAGCAATTTTTAGTGGGGTAGACATGTTTGTTGCTGGTTGGTGGTGATGGTAAATAATTGGAGATGTTCTAGAAGGGATGAAAATGATAAGAATTACCAATTACATCCACCCTAGTTAAAATTTCAGCATGAGACCAATTATTTAAACCAAGCTTGCAAAATTTTCTACTCTTTCTCAAACTAATTACTCAAGTGGTTCAGTATTTTGAAAAGGGAAACATGCACATGCAATTGGAAATTTAAAAATTGGAAGGGAAATATGGGATACATACCGGTTTTCCTCGCGGCGAGAGCTCAACTTTTAAGTCCGCGAGCGGGACTTCTCCTGTCTTCAGTTGTTCTTGTCATTGTCCGGTCCCGGAGTGGATGACTCGGACGATGCAACCTTCTTCCACCACATTTTCTTGTTATTCTTCTTCGGTGTTGGTGGCGGTAGGATCGACGTCTCTGGAGAATTCCAGAGGGCTTGTTCTTCCTCATATTTCTTTACGAGGAAATCCATTTCTTCTGCACTTGTCAGTTTTGTCGGCTCGTTCCACTTGAGCTGCTCACCACCGAGTATTTCCAGCTCTCCATTAATGAGAGCCTTTAGGAAACACTCGGTGCTCCTCTGCTCCGGTGTGAGTGGCTCTGCCTTCTTCTCTTCCCGGGGTTGAAACTTGAAGTGAGTCAACCTTCCATCGATACGGAACGAGATTTCTCTCGCATCCATATCGATCCTAGCCCGGGTGGTGTTCAAGAATGGTTGTCCCAACACAAGGGGAAACGAATGCTCATTCCCCGTGTCGAGGACAACAAAGTCCACAGGGACATATCGTCCCCAAATTCGGACCGGTACATTGTCGATCACCCCCTCGGGGTAGCGGATGTTGAGTCCGCAAGCTGTACCTGGGCAGTAGTAAGTGACAAAGTAGGGTAGTGTAATTCCTTAAATAATACCTTAGACATGATGTTGACGCTTGCCCCTAGATCGCAGAGTGCATCATCAATGCGACGATTCCAGATCGTGCACTGAATGATGGGCACTCCGGGATCTTCCTTCCGTCCGGAGAGGTCTTGATGATTGCCCTTTTTGCAGCTCTCGGCAGATAGGTCCATCTTGGTGTCAGCACTTGGATGCGTGCGACCTTCCCTGCGTGGTTAGTGCGGAATACACTACGAGACATCTTACCCTGCCTGGTAGTGATGGAATTCACTGTCTCGATGGAAGGCTCGGGTTGCCCCGGAATCTTCCCCGATTCAGTGATAGGAACAACAGCAGCTAACTGAGCGACTTGAGTTTCTATCATTTTATTAAAGCTCAGTTGACTTTTCATAGCAGAAGAAAATGATTCCATCCTAGAGTCTATGCTTTCCAGAGTTTTATCATTAGCGGCAAGCTTTTTATTGATGTTTTCAGTTATTTTCATCTGGCCAAACACAAGATCTCTAAGAGACGGCTGATTATTGAAATTGCTGGAATTGAAATTGTTACCTTGTTGAGGCCTCTCAAACGGAAGGTTTGGGCGCGGATTCCAGCCTTGGTTGCCGTAGTTGTTCGGTCGGTACCCGTTGTTGTTGGAGTTGTTGACGTAGTGGGCATCTTCTCGCGTTTCGGGGCAGTCATTCCCCGAATGGCCAGTGTTGCCACAGACTTCGCAGGTCATGCGAGAGTCCATGACTTGCACCGTTTCTTGAGCAGGGGCCTCCAGTTTCTTCATCAGGAGGTCCATCTTGGCAGCGAGCATGTCCAGAGCTTCAACTTGGTGAACTCCTCGGGTCTTTGGTTGAGTCCGGTCATCGGACCAACCTTGGTTCTCGACCATCTTCTCTATGAGGGCCTTCGCACGACTCTCCTCAAGAGAGAAGAACGAGCCTCCAGCAGCAGCATCCAGGTACTCACGGGCAGAATTTCTCAGCCCGTGATAGAAAGTTTGGATTATGAACTAGCTCTGCATACCATGGTGAGGACAAGCAGAAATATAGTACTGGAGGCGATCCCATGCCTCCGGGACTGTTGCATCTTTTAGCTGCTGGAAACTAGCTATTTTATTCCGGAGGGCGTTGGTTTTCCCAACCGGAAAGAATTTTAGCAAGAAGCGCTAGTGCATTTATCCCAGGTATCTATTGCTTCGCGATTAGCATAAAACCATTGTTTCGCCTTGCCTAATAATGAGAATGGAAATAAATGAAGGCGAATGGCATCGATACTTACTCCGCGGATGGTGAAGGTGTTGCAAATCTCCAGGAAATGCTGGAGATGAGCATTGGCATCTTCATGTGGCTTGCCGCAGAATGGGCTAGCCTGTACCATGTTGATGAGGGCTGGCTTCAGCTCGAAGCTACCATCTCTGACTGGCGGAGCTGGTCCGATACGTACGTTCTCGCTCGATGGAGCGGAGAACTCACGAATCGTCTTGGTTGCCATCCTCGATGTAGCCTGGTCAACGACGGGAAGGACTGGGTTCGTCGGAAGGAGTTGCTTCTGAGGAGGTACAACACGGGGTCGTACTGTCCTCACAAGTGACTCCGGATTTTCTTGGAAATTTGACGGTAGTTGGAAACCAGTCATGCACTGCTCTGTTCCACAAGGACCAACGAACAGAGCAAGGATAAACCCGCTTGAGCAGCGGTACTCAACTAAGATAGCTCAAGATAAAAGTTCAAAAATAATCTAGCCAAAGACTTCCCCGGCAACGACGCCAAAAATGCTTGTTGGCACTTCTTACGATCCAATATCAGAATTTAGAATCTTGGTACTGGGGTAAGGAGTGTTTCAGTGGTTTTCCTTATGGCTAGTAAAATATGTGAATATTCTGCAAGCGCACAGAATCACCGCTGTAGCACTTCACCTGGGAGTATTCCAAGGTATTGTAATTTATATTTCCGCAGGGAAGCTTTGGCAATATTACTAGTGAACAGATATTCGAGACTATCAGAGAAGGGTACACGACTAGACAAGACAGGGGATAACGATATTGGATAGGAGTGGATATACCGGACACACAGCTCAAGGGATACTTAGGTAAGGGAGAGAAGAGATAGATAGCTGGGAGGACAACGAGAAGAGATAGAGGACTCCTGGATACTTTATCTACCTATGTCACTCTAGCTTAGAGATACAACGGCTACAGAGCCAGCACTAGGAGATCTGGGATAACTCTAATGTCTTAGCATCGGGACAAGGGAACCGGCAGACACGCAGAAAGGGATGAGAAGGGGTGCTGCTATTTCCCCACTGGGGGATCCTATGGGCCGGAACTAACGTGATGGACTACGAAGAACGAAAGGGCTGTCACCACCTCCCGGCTACCACCTCCGTTGCGACGGGAATAAACTAAGGCCACCGACTAGTATAGGAACCACTCCTACACTAGGCAACGACTACTTACTCTGCTAGCAAGAGAAAGCAACCTTGTCAATACTCTTGGTGACAATTCACCTCCAGTATCAAGCAAGATCGAAGAACCAACCAAGACAAAGACTTAAACAAGACTACTAGCACTAGAACTATAACTGACTATAGTCTAAACAAGATATATGCTGCAACTAGGATAAAGTAGAAGCAAGATATAAATGACAAAGGCAAAGTGATAAAGATAACTATATTGATACTCAAAGTCTTGTAAAAGGAAAAGGTAAAAGATACAAGAGCTTATACCAGAGCTTCTGAAGACGACTCCGGAACCTCCGAGGCACAGCTCGACTCAATTCTAACTCCCAACTAAACTATCCTAACTCTACTAGAATGAAAGTGGAAATGAGCTCCTTGGCTTGGTGTGTGTTACAAGAGGGGGTATGGGGTCCTATTTATAGTGCTCCAGGGTCGGTTGAGGTAGGGTAGCGGCCAAGGGAGCCAGGGGGGTACCCCCTGGGATTTCAGCCGGGGACGTCGGTTCGGCCGAACCCTGGCGTTCGGCTGAATGCAGGATCCACCGCCATCTGCACCAAGGGCCGAGATGCACTCCTGTGAGGCGGTTTGGCAACTGGGGCCGGTTCAGGCGAACCCCCCAGTTCGGCCGAACTGGGATGGGAGCCCAGGCCCACCCCCCAGCACCGCCTCTGCTGTGTGGTGCTCCTGGACCGGCCTCTGATGCGTGGGATTGAGTTGTGTGGGCCCAGGATGACTTGGCATGGGTCCGGGTTGAGTTGGCGGTTGCCCACGTGTCATGTGATGTGTTCGCTTGGTCATTGTTGACGTGGACGACTCCCGGTGGTCTGCTCGGCTAAGGGGGGTAACCGGCCGAACGGACTCGTTCGGCCGATTTGGTAATTTCCGGCCCCAATAGCACATATTTGTCGCAGTTGTACCTGCACAAGTGACACTCACCAAAAATCGTGGAACTTTATTAGAAATAAAACCTAAGTACATGGAATGTTGCATATATCCTCATTTATTCCCGAGTATTGGTTGTCGGATTTGGGCTGTAACGACCGCCAACAGATGCCCACTTGAATTACCCGCTAACAGCTCATAGAGGCATTCATGACTCGCAGCCCGTTTGAGGGAAGCATGGATTGTCTCACCCCTCCTCCACGCAAATGGGGCGACGAGGGTCGTAACTCAAAGTCAAGAACCGCCCCTGATCGACCTTGCTAGGGCCAAGGATCGGGGGCTCCTTGCACCACAAGATCGAATTCCTTGAAGACGAAACATGCTGTAGCTCACGAAGGCGCGAAACGCTAATAAGCCCTTGGAGGCCTCGGGGGCTACACCCGCGGGCGCGCGCGCACCCAGCGGAATTCTTCAAGGAAAGCCTTGTCAGAAGCACCCACGACAAAGAGCCTTTGTCGGATTAAAACATATTCCGACAAAGGCTCGGGGGCTACTGTTGGGGGCAATCATTAGGGGTACCCAAACCTATGGGATAACCGCCCCAATAAACATTAATCTTGTCCAAGTAACCGGAAAAATAAAGCGGAAGTTAAGGCCCACGGCCCAGCAACGACTGAAGGCCCAGCCAAGACGCCCCGCGGCGTGCCTCGACGCGATCCAAAATCCCTGCTTCGCTCGAGGGGACCGACCCCTCGAGCAAATCGGAGAACTCCGCTTCGGTCGAGGCCTGGGGACCGAACCTCGAGCAACCCACGGAATGGGGAAAGGGCCGCCTCGGTAGAGACCCTCGCTCCAACAAACATTAAATGGCGCCCTCTACCACCATGCCTCCAAAGTCAAAAAGCAGATTTCTTACCGTACTGCCCTGACGGCTACGACTCCTCCCATCATATCCACCAACTACCGTCACTATGCTGCCAACCGAGGCTCTGTGCAGACAGGCCGACACTGTGCGAACAGAGCCCGTCACTCCGAGCTCCTGTACTGCCAACTCCGACAACTCGAAGACCTTCGTGGACGGAGAGACCCTCGAGCACACAGCAGGAGAAGAGCTCAGGATGACAGAGGTATGGCGGGCCATTCCGAGCACTATGCGACTAACCCCGGCACTGTGCGGACATGTCGCCGCCGTGCGAACAGGGCCGGGTCACTCTAACTCCCTGTGCCACCAACTCCCATAGCGATTTCCCACAGAATAAGCTGTGCGCCGGCATGGGAGACCCTCGAGGTAGTGTACGGACGAGCCATTATCACATTAAGGACGCCCCGGATCCTCAAGACCACTCCTCGACGTCATCACCAGTACAAGAATCGACTACAGCAAACAAGGACAGAGTAGCACGCCCAGCACCATTCCTACTACTGTGCAACAACTATGCCTAACCAGCAACACGCTCCTGTAACCCCTCCTCCTTGGCCTATAAAAGGAGGGGGTGATCGAGCAAAAGGGAAAAAAGGAAGGAGAGAATCCGCATACACTCAGAATATATCACGATATTGGCACTCTGCCTCAATCATCCGGGACTCGGAGGTCTAGCCTCTCGTCCCAACCTGCTACACACACCGCTTTGCTGGAAGTACGGTCCTCTGACCGGAACTAGGATAAACTCGTGTCTCGTGTTATCTTCTGCATCAACCATCAAGGGAGGGAACACAGCGCATTTCTGGTTGGTGTCGGGACCACGATTTCTAAACACCGACACATAGCTAATGCCAATCTTAGTGGGTCCCACCCATATTGCTATCCAAGCAAGTTACATTGGCCTTGCCCTTATGTTCATGACTCGGGCTTAAAGAGAATGAAGGCTAAATAGTTGTTGACACAAAAATGGGGCAATGGATGTTCGTGTAGCATCGCACCGGAGGCCTGAGAGATCTGCTGCACTCTACTGCGTGGAGATATGCTGCACTCTACTGCATGTCCTTTAAAATCTTGAGGTTCGTTGATGGTGGGTGAGTACCGTAAGCACATATTTGAGGGAACCCCGTTTAGAGATTCGGACGAGGGTGTAACACGCGATGAGCTAAGATCTTATGGTATGCAAAAAGGGATTTAGAGAGGTTTGGGCCACGCTGGAGCTTAACACCTATGTCATATGTGTGGTGGTTCTGAGTGTATTGCTCTTGATCTCTAGGATCCGATCTCTTTACATGTTTGTTCTTCTATCCTATTCATAGCCATTCCCATCACAGTGGGAATGGACTTACCGCCTTTAGTGTGAAAACGGCACCTGGCGCCACCCTGACATCAGGTCCCTCCTTGTGTTAGATGTTGTCATGTCCTGGAAGCCGCTCCCTACCATTCCGAGATAAACTCAAGACCCCTGGGTGCCCTGCGGTCGCCATGGAGCCCGGGATGCCTAGGAACCTCCTCCCACGCTTGCTGCCGTGGCAGGCGATATGCGGAGCGGGATCTCTCGAGCTGCACGTTGAGTGACGTGACGGGCCTTGGGTGAGGGGCTCATACTACGACGGTGGCAGGGCCGCCTGAGCGCACGCCTCCTCCGTAATCATGTTTTTTTATGGGGAAGGCGTGTCATTGCCGGGCCATGTCAGGATGCAGTGTCGTAGATGTTTCGATCGTGCCGCCGGGGGTGGCTCCTTCTCCTGGAAGGACACCCAACCACATGAGTATTGTCTAGGCTAGCGTGACCCGAGGCCTTTGCATGGCTATTTCCATTACTAGGCCCAAAACTTACATCAGGCCTCATTCCCTTCCTCTTTGTCCAGCCCAAAAGGGATCCTGGTTTCCTTGGTCCTGACATTCGTGGTGTGCCAGTCAATTTGACCTATAATTGACAAGGGAAACGCGAAATACATGAACCGACAGGCGGCGAAGCCTTTATGCTAATAGATAGGCATTCTTTGAAAAAACACCATAGGCAGATAGATATTAAGTGTAATTATGCGGTGTAAATGAATAAACTAATTATAGCATGCATTGTTGAGTAAATCAGTTAATAGTTTAAAACACAACAACATAGCATGGTAAACGAATTATCAGCCATGAGGCCGACTTTCAGTACCCTAATGAGCATGAGCACCTCATCGGATGTCCAAATAGGAATATAGCAATTGATGATAATTAAGCGTAAACTCTATCACCTTGAGAGCCGATAGAAGCACCGTTGAGCTCTTACTCCACTATGGCTAAGCCCATGAGGCATGACCACCAGAATTTCTAGATGAAACGACAGCGATGCACCCGAAAGTTACAATCTAGAAGCGCTAGCAGCAATTAGTTAATCTAAACTCCATAAACCAATGGATCTATCCACAGTGGGATTCAATCTTAAAAGCACTCAAAGGAGTTATCAAGATTAAATGCAACATGCCATTAAAACAATCTATCGTCTATTTTAACAGGATTAATGCTAATTAAAGCAAACTAGACAGTAAGACGTTAGATTAAAGAATATCAGCTGATGCAAGCTTAATCAGGACAGCAAAACCGTGCTTTTACCACATCTAGCAAGAGATCAAGCGATGCGGCCTTACGAGAAAAGATAAAATCGATAACTGGTAAATGTGAATAGAAACAGAACAAGGAAGCCTAAAACGACAACCTTAATCAGATCTAAATAGGTTCAATAACTTGGTAGAACTTTGGACTTACCCCTTCGCCGGAGATCAAAACGATGCAGCCACATGTCAGGCACGAAGTTCCGCCAACGATTAAAGTAAAAAATAATAGAAAGGTAAAGGGTGGTGATGCGTCGAGTTTAATTGATCGAGAAATATAACCTTTTACGATGGCTTAAGGTACATATTTATACCCTGGACTAATGATTACTGATTGAGCCGCACAAGACTTGCCTAATATTAAATATATAAACAAAAGGAAATATTAAGATACATAGACTCTAATTTTCCTTATGTAGAATCCTTGCTAATGAAGCTTCTTGCCGATCTGTCCGTGCAAAGATTAATCAACATGCATAATTATTCTGGATTCCTTCTTATGCAGTAACTTTGTTTTCTTTATTCTAATGATCCCCACATGATGATGGCCTGCCTCCTCTACGTGCACTTTCTTTAAATACATTTCCTTGCCGACCAATCGCACCAAGCCTTCCTTCATTCACCTTTCTATTCTCGTCAAGCTGATGCCTTGTGTCTCTTTAATTTCCCTGTATGCCAATGATGTAGTTACCCGGCCAGATTAAGCCAAATAATTATTGCACCATTTTCACTTCAAGCCCGAGGACATGCACATGCAAATAGGGGCTTGTGGGATATACATCCCCAGGTACCCTCACGAAATAAGATCGAGTCCTAGTAGAATTACTCAGAGAACTACTCGTGTAATCCTACTAGGACTCCCACATTGTAACCGACTAGGAGACTAGCCATGTAACCTTGCCCCTGGATATACAAAGGAGGGCAGGGGTCCCTAGTTTGGTAGACTACAGAGACAAAAAGTAGACTACAAAAGAGACCACCGAACGAGAAGAATACAATATACAATCTCCCATACAAGACGTAGGGTATCACGCAATTTGCGGCCCGAACCTGTCTAAATCTTTGTCTTGTGTGTGCATCACCGCCAAAAACCACAGAGAAGAAGGTCGCGAAGACAAAGAAGTCCATTGTTGATCCAAACACGAAGCCCAACACCAATAATACGCCATCCCCAGGCTATGCTTGGACGGATTGCACTGCTGCTGTAGAAGATGTACAAAACCTGGTAACCCAAGGCCTTCTACTTTTCGAAGATACTTTGCAGTGGAGATCTTGCAAGAATTTGCAATTTCCCACTAAGGACACCCACGAAATTTCTCTATTCATCTCATTCTGTGAGCATGGGGTTGGTCTTCCAATTTCTCCTTTCTTCCGCTCTCCTTGACTTCTATAAAATTCAACTACACCACCTTAACCCCAATGGGATTACACATGTAGCAGTTTTTGTCCACGCCTGTGAGGCATTTTTAGGCATCTCTTTACCGCATCAAGCCACAACCCAATTCTACTCGGATAGAAGTAGTCGGTGGAGCTGGCATTCAATTTCGTCAAAGGATGAAGGATCAATGGTTTGATATGCCACTGAAGGATTCTTGCGGAACCTGGAAGTCCGACTGGTTCATCATTGGTAAGTACTGTGCAGTTCAACAACGAGTGCTTTCCATTACTATTTTGACCAATGTAACTAAAATTTGCTATAGCAGGAAATCATGCTAAGAGTTGTCCGCCCAAGGATAACTGGTATACAAAAGATCACTCAACGTGGAATTCAAAGCCAACCGCCAAAGAAACTGAAGAAGTACCCGCTTTGCTAAAGTGAGTAAAATCTTTGAAGAATAAAGGGTTATCTAGAGTCGAAATCGCCTTTAGCTTTTTAAAGCGTAGGGTGCAACCACTCCAGAAGCAAGAAGTACTCGGTTACGAGTACACTGGCAACTCATATCCTTCTAGGATGGCGCCAGAGGAGATATCTGACGAGACAATGCTAATGCGCTTGTCTTGTTTCTTCAATGGAGTGACGGAGAAGCCAATAATCGTTGGAGAATGCTCGAAAATGAATCCTCCAGGCCCGGTAAGGAGTCGTTCGTTTGATTTATCCTTTGTTCGCTTATATTTTGCCTGACACGTGTTGTTTGTGACAACAACCAGCTATGAAGATGATGACAAGGAAGTTGGTGGGCTTGCACCACACCTCTACTCGGCCTCTGCATGCCTCGGCGACGGCTATGACTACTCGGCAACCATTAAAAAACTAGTCGAAACAATTTGACTCGACTTGAAACTAGTCGCCAACAACTCTGGCATGATCAATAACTAGTTAGACATAGATCCCGACTAGTTGGCTTCAGCGACAACCACTTCATTGCCTGCGACGACTACTTTGTCTACTCATCTCGACTAGAAAACTAGTCGAGATCGACTACAACGCCATCAACAACTAGTCGAAACCAATTTCAATTAGTCTACTTCAACAACAACCGTAGCAGCTCCATCACTGACGCCGCAGCTTCATCTACACTCGTCCACGAATAAAGCTAAGTCATATTCAATAATTATTTTCAGTACAATAATTTATTCAGCTTGTCCCTCGATGGAAATAGCTTTCGAGGGCTACATCATCACCGACTATTCTTTTTTAGTACATCCCTCGACAACAATAGTTCTTGAGGGCTACATCATCACCGACTACATCTGCTACATTATCGTCGACATCTACATATGAAGAATTCTTCGCCAACGGGTTACAAACCCTCATGCGACAGAAAAGTCCTAACCGACTACTTTATTATTTCTCTCACCACTCTTAATGACCAACACCGCTCAGTAGCATGCACCTTAATTTATGAAACTTTGGTTCCTTCGCAACACCTTTGCACCTTAAAAGGGCTGGTTAAGCGGGACCAAGCGTTTAAACGTAACAGGGCTACTACTCGAGTGGTTACAAGTCTAACAAGAGCAACGAGCAGAAAGCTTAAACATGGGTTGCAATATGTTATTATCGTGTCTTATGATTATTTTTCGATGGATACTACTCATCTTATGTATTTAAATTGAAGGGTGGCTAGCTAAAGTACTGTCGACGATTTATGTCGAGCAGGTCTGCTAGGGGGTACCCCAGGAAGTAGATTCGTGGGTCTCGCCGAGTTCTTGGAACAATATTGTACGGACAACACAAAGATTTAGACAGGTTCGGGCCACGAGTAGCGTAATACCCTACGTCTTGTGTGCTTGATTGTATTGCACATGAGTTTAGTCATTTTGAGGGGGTCCCCGCTCCACCTTATGTATCCGGGGAGCAGAGTTACAAGTCGGTTACATGATCCTAGTCGTATACAACAGGGAGTACTACAACAGGCTACTTTGGGGAGTCTCCTAATAGTACACGACTAGTCTTTCCTAATCAAATACGTCGTCTCCTAAAGTAGTCGGGTTAAATCTTCCTTATCGAGTAATTTAATCCCGTGGATGAGTGGCCCTAGGGATCCTGGTCCCACAAGCCCCCGAGCATCTTGCGCCTTTGCTCCAAGTCTCGAATCCATTTCAACGTCTCCAAGGCATCATCTCTAAATGATTCGAGTAGTTGGGGCTAAGCCCAAGACGCTCAAGTCTTCTTTGTAGAGTGGTCTGCATTGGAGTGCATCTTTTAGATGCACCCAATGGGTGTAGCCCTCGAGCCTCCGACTACTCTTTAAGTAATCGAGGGTTCAAAAGCAATCTTCTATCTTTATCTCGAGTAGTTTAATGGCGTGCACCGAGTAGGTGTACCCATTGGGTATAGTCCCCGAGCTTCGAGTAGTTTTGTTAAAACTAGTCGAAGGTCTTCGTTTGAATTAAGCCGAAAATTTTAGAAAATAAAATATCGGATATTTCGGTAGCATCCCCCGAGCTTTAAAGCAAATATCTTTAGTTTAAAGATCAAGAAAATCTTTCAAAAACCTGCCAAAATCTAGAATCTCCGAATATTCCGTCACTTGTGGCTTAGTTAGGAAGATTATCCCTAAAAAACCAGCCCAAATAACAGAATATGAGACGCCATTGTACCGTGTAAAATAGTAACCCTAGCAATGGTTATAAATCTTGAAGCAATAAGCCTTGTTTCATTATACTTCATTAAGCTTTGGAGTCGTCGTCAACCTCACAGAGCTTGATCTTGAGCCCCCAAACTTCAGTCCTTGAACTTTATCCCCCGAGCTTTCGCAACCCTAGTGCATCTCATCGCCCATTTGTCTCCCAGAATCACCATGGGTAGGAAGCAAGGAGCAGTGAAGAAAACCGGCGATGCTGGATCCGCTCAGCCACCGGAGAAGAAATCCACAAGGAAAAGAGTGTCATTGGTTGATCCAACTGCCAGGGTTGAGTTCAAAGATCCTCCTTGCCCGGCTAATGCTTGGAAACAATGTACAGCCTCCACCGACGATCTCAATAATCTGGTGGAACAAGGTTTGCTCTTTTCCCAAGCAACTTTGGAGTGGAAATCATGCTGGAAACAACCCTTCCCAACAGAAAATAATGAAGAAGTTCCTCTCTTTCTTTCCTTCTGTGAATGAGGGGTAGGATTGCCACTTTCACCATTTATAAGAGAATTTCTTTCTTTTTACAAACTTCAACTCCACCACCTTAATCCAAATGGAATTCTCTATATCTCTGTTTTTGTCCACGCTTGTGAGCATTCCTAGGTATAAAACCAAGCCTAGCTTTGTTTCGTACATTGTACCACATCAAACCACAACCCAACTTTCAACGCACAGAAGTAGTCGGAGGAGCCGGGATTCAATTTCGCCAAAATATGCGGGCTAAGTGGTTTGACATGCCCATCATGGACTCCTGCGGAGATTGGAAAGCCAAATGGTTTACCATTGGTGAGTTGATATTATTGCCTATACCTTGTATCAATAACATTGCATATTTGTTTTTCTGAGCATCTCCTGTGTCATTTTAATACAGCAGGTAATCACAGCAAGAGCTGTCCAGAGAAAGATGGGTGGTACCTGCGAGATCTGTCCTTTTGGAACCTACGTCTGAGTCCTGAAGAAGCCAGAGATGTACCTGCTTTGTTAAAGCGAGTACAAGCACTAAAGGTAAGAGGCTTGACTGGTGTTGGAATTGCCTTCAGCTTTTTAAAGCAAAGGATTCAACCGCTTCAAGAGTGATGTAATCTTGGATATGAATACGAAGGAAACGCGGATCCGTCGCGCATGGTACCTGAAGAACTCTCTGACGAGACAGTACTTATGCAACTGGATCGCTTGTTTACTGGTGTCACAGAAAAACCAGTTATCATGGGAGTGTACTCGAAGGCTAGCCCTCCAGACCCTGTAAGTAATTGTAATATTTGCTTCAGAAGCTAATGTTTGAGATAATATTCATCCGAGTTGTTTTTAACAACATAGGCTTTGGTGCTTGTGGACGAGTTAACCGAAGAAGCTTGGAAGGACATCAGCAAGACTTCTTCGGAAAGGACATTAAGCGCTGGAGACATTCCTGACACTGCCGCCATGGCTGAAGAAGAATGCATAGCAGATTCAGATGCGGATACAGCGGCGACAGACCCGAAACAGGTAGATGTCAAGGGTAAGTACCTTGTGCCTGGTCCTCTATTCATTGATGATCATCATAACATTGGAGTGGCAAATTCTGATAACTCACCACCGCTGCCAAAAATCTTAGGGGGGAATTTCAAACCAGAAAGTTCAAGGGAACCCCCGATAATCCCTGTGGGTACCAAAAGGAAGCGATCAAGCTACTCCTTTGTAAGTCGCTCAAAACCTGTATGAGTTTGTTCCTTTTGAAGCGGATCTTGCCGAACAAGGCAAAGTGTCCAAGCATGTCATCATGCCACAAGGTTCGTCCACAACTAGTGCTATGACAAGTGGAACAACTGGAAGCACTACAAGTTCAAAAAGGCATCTACCCCTCCTAAAAAAGTTCAGTTTCCAGCCTTTGACTCCTCCAACACCTCCCATGGAGTAAGTAGATAGAACATACTAGTCGCTGTTGAGTAGTTTTGTTGATATCTAGTTGTCAACTTCTAATATTGTTTGTATTTTTTTCGAACAGATCTCCAACGAAGACCTTCATAAGGGCGGTATAGGCCGATGAAGTAGTAAAACAATCAATTGTATTAGAGGAGATTGCCAAAGATCCATCAACAACAGATATAGTCGAAGAAACTACCCAAGTTGCTCCAATCATTGAAATCAATACTGACGAAGCTGGCGGAAGGGCCGAAGCCGAGACAAATGTGAAAGATACTGAGGAGCCAAATGTTGTAACAAAGGCTCAAGAATCTGTTGTGGCCATGGAAGTTGACGTGAACATAAAAAATCCTTCAAGCATGGTTGAAGAACCTAAGACCGTCGCGCCGCCCTCAACCATGGAAGTGATCACTTCTTCTGGTGCAAAGGTACTTCTCACATTGGAGTTTATCAAATTGAATTATCCATATGTGAAATTCATTTGTTGTTATTTTATAATTATAACCTACAACCTGCAAAATGTCAACAGTCTGACGGAACAGAGGAAGTCGAAACGGTTAACAAAAATGTTAATATAAATGTCTCAGTAGCTGGCGAAAGAATTTCAAGAAATGTAAGTAGTCTCTAGAGAAACATATAAATTGCAAAGGAAAGTAGTTTGATTAATAACTACATAATCCTGTGATAGGTTGAAGTTGCGGTAATGGAACCAGTAGATGAAGCTGCGCAACTCAGGAACCATCTTCAGATTGCCCTGGTAGAGACTCTTAACCTAAATCGTGTTAGGCAATGGAGCATAGCATCCAATAACAAATATGCCATAATTGCAGGCTTTGGTAGACATGGTTGAAAAACCAAGCAATGCGAAACTGGCAGCACGAATTGAAGAGCTAGAGGTGGATCTAGCAGCGTTTTTGAGCAACGAGTGGAAATGCAGCTGGGGCATCAAAAAGCAATCGATAACCTCCATGCGCAACTCCAAGCTCTTGGTGATGAGAGATCCAGGCTAGACATCCGTTGTAGTAATTTGGTGAAGGAAAACACTAGTAAGTACTCTTTTCTAGTGTAATCCATGTTCCTTGAGTAGCGCTGATTGAGTTGTTGTGTGTAACAACATTGCATATGGAGTAGGATTAAAAAAGAGTTTAAAGGAAGAGAAAGATAATGCCGCTTCGTGGTTCAAGCTCTCACAGTCCTAGGCAGATGAAATTTCTCAGCTCAAGCGCACCATAGAAGAAAACGAGAAGAACTTCGCTAAAGAACAAAAGATTCGCCAAGATTGGGAGAGTCAAGCCGTGGAAGCTGTGAAACTCACACAGTCCAAGTAGAAAGAAGTAGACACCTTGTTGGCTGAAAAGAAAAAATATGGAAGAAGCCGTTGAACCAATCCTGGGGATGTTAACTCCCGAAGGCACAGAGGCAAACAACCAAACACTTTTGCAGTGGCTATATTAGGTACCAGAACAAGTGTCAGAATTTTGTAAATCAACTCTGAAAGAATGCACCAATAGGCTCTTAGCTTTGGTAAAAGCGCATAATCCTGATGCTAAGCTGGAGATAAGGTATTTGCCTCCTGGCGCGACGAAAGAACAATATGAAGCGCTGGTGGCCAAAACCGAGCCTATGGCCAACGAGTTCATCAGTTCTTTGGAATAGTAATGAAAGATCCATCATGGTGCCTGTAAATTGCTACAATTAAGTAGTCTATAAATTATGATACTATGAAAGTAATCAATGATTTTGGCTACTGTTAAGTAGTCAACTTTAATGCTGTTATTAAACGATCATTTGTTGATGTACTACTTTGAAAGTAGTTTTATGAACCGCAAAGTATGTTGGCGGAAAACATCAAACATTCTATGTAGAGGAATTGTAGCATAACTGCTTGTGGTCGTGATAGTGTCCAACTAGTCTCTGTAAGACTGGGTAGACTGCTAGGGCAAGTCTACAATACTATTGTAGTAGTTTATGATATGGTGCATGCCATGCCAGAGTACTTGTATACTAAGGATTTTTAAAGCAATATCTACTGGTAAAGATTTTGTCTATGTTAGTCCTGTTAAGACATAATTGGTAGCTAGCGCAGAGTAATGGCATGATTTAGAGTAGTTTTATGCTTAATTGCATAAAAGAGTAGTACTAATGTACGCTATGTATATCAAGGCAAAACTCTCATGAGTTCTTGTAATGCATAAATAAGAAGTCTGATGTAGTCAACAAAGGACACAGAGCAGAACAAAACCGTAGCCTTCCATTGAAGGTAGGACATCGAGAAAACGAGACTAGCGCCAACAACCGTGTATTAGTTGGGTAGCTTTGCCGAGACTTTTGAGGCTTAGCGTCGCTTCTGCTTTGTATTTTTTAAAAGAAGTGCAGTCTTGGCTTCTGCGTATAAAATGAAAACTACTCTGAGTCCAGGCTTTTTAAGCAACAGGCTATACACAGAGTCTCTCTAATGAGAGTATAATTAAAAGGTAAACAATGGACTGCAATTTTTAATTGACAGGGAGACCATAATTTTATTGATATTGTGATCATCGGAAGATACATTGAAGTTGTTACATAAACCTGTTTTATGGGTAGAATTTCCTCAAATGCTCGATGTTTCACACATTTGGTAGATCTTCACCTTCTTGAGTCTGGAGGCGATATGTTCCAACCCCAATGTCTTGCTTGACGAGGAACGGCCCCTCCCAGCATGACATAAGCTTGTGTAGGCCGCCAGTCTTCTGCATGCGATGCAATACCAAGTTTCCTATGAAGAAAGAACGAGTTTGGACAGAGCGTTGGTGGTAATGTCGTAAGCCTTCAAGATACTGAGGGTTCTGGATAAGAGATGCCACATGAGGTTCTTCAACACCATCAACATCTTGGAACCTTTCCCTAGGGTGGTTGTTGTCCTTACGACGATCTTTACCGCCTCTGTGGTAGTTATTGTCATTGTTGCTGTTGTCGCGATGCCTGTCAAAGCGCTTGTGCTCATGATCGTCTTGATCAGCCCACTCGACTGCCATGCAGCGTAACTCTGGAATAGTTGTTCGGCGTCGTCTGCCGAACTCATGATGTAGCTCTCTGCCGTAGAGTCCGTCATGGAAGCAGTCAATGACCTCACGGTCAGATATGTCCACAATTGTTGCTCTTTTTTCAAAGAATCTCTTGATGAATTTGCGCAGGGTTTCGCTTTTATCCAGTTTACAGGCTGTCAATTCAAATCAGGTTCCGGGCTGAGACCAGGTTCCCTGGAAATTGGCAGTGAACTTCTTGGTGAGGTCTTCCCAGGAGTCGATGGACCCGGGGCGGAGGCCCTCGAGCCATGTGAGCGGAGTAGTATCCATCATGATGGGGAAGTAGTTGACTTTTAGTCATTGGATCCCCCCGCCATCTGGATTGCAGTCGAGTAGACTCTCAGCCATTGTTCAAGGTATTGTTTGCCTGTGAACTTCTCGATGCCGGTTGTCTTGAACTTGCTAGGTAGCTTGATTCTCTTGATGCGGCTGGAGAATGCTGGGAAGCTATCATACTTGTCTGCTGGTGAATGGTTATGTTCGCGGTGACCATCGCTGCGGTCGGAGTCATAGGGGTAGCCACGACTGTCTGAGCTGTGGCTTGGTGAGTTGTCAGGTCTCGGCCATCCACGATTGTGGTCACGGTCCTTGTCATGGCCTCGTCCGCGTGGAGGACGATCACCGTTGCGATTGTTATTGCGAGGAGGATAGTTGTTGTGTGGTTGACAATCTTCATCGCGTAGGTGGTCGCGGTCGCGGCCGCGTGGAGGACGGTCGAATTCTTCACGCCGGTGGAGCTCCGAGTTGATCTGGTTCACTCTACTTGACTGTATTATAGAGCGAGCATCTCGGTTGGCGTTGATGTGGGCACGAAGATCACCATCGCGGTTAGGCCCATCACGTGGCCTGTTGCCATCTTGTGGTCTGGCATTGGGGGAATTGCTCGTTAGGTTGCCTTCCAGCTGCCCCGCCCGATGGCTCTCGGGGAGCACGACTCGGGTGGGCAGATGTTGCGGGTTCAGTGTGCGAGCGCCTTCCTCCAGGACGTCTGCCGCTTGAGGCATGGTGGCTTAATGCGGGACCGGTGCTGATGTTCTCACGAGCTGTCTCTAGGAGAGTCAGGACCTGCCTGATTTGTTGTGTTTCAGGTATGGACCTGACGATCTCCGCTGCGACGGAGATGTTCATTGGAGCGTCCTGGAGCACCGGTTGGTCACCAACCATTGCAAAATCCAGTGTAAGGTTTTGAGTTGCGTTGGCACGTATGGCTGCATTGATGAGCCTTTGCTTGCGCTTGGCGTTCCTTGCTTGTCTTGAGGTTCTCTGTTCCTCAGTTTCTCCATTGGTAGTTTGTTCCTTCTCGGAGATGTCGCCGACCAGCTCACGATCGTATTGGGTGCCTTGGTCGCCAGAGCCGGCTATGAAGACTTGTCTGCCGGGGTCGGAAGAGGTCTGCAGTAGTAAAGTTGGAGCATTGGAGAAGTTGTCTCCTGTGATGTCGGAGGAGGTGGTGATGGAAGCCGTCTGGCCGTCCTAGTAAGGTAGTTCTTCCAGGATCGTTGCGGCTAACCTTGACTCGTTGTCCCGACAGGCTTCAGTAGGTATTGCACTAGGCCAGTGAACAACAAGTCCTCCTGGTGTGCTGGTCACTACGAGTGCTAAAGGGAGGTAGACGAGTGGTTCTTCAAGATCGAAGTCGGTCTTGAAGTGGGCACAGTAGGTTAACCGTGAAATCATCGTCTTCGTTGTCCTCTGATGGCTTAGACGCCGGCTAAGAGTCTTTGCTGCTTTCCACGGTTGGACTGTCGACCTTGAGTATGTAATTGTTGTGCTCCGCGGTGTAGATCTGTTGATATGTAGCCGCGGCTTTGGGGACTCCGTAGCCATCTCGGTGTTCCCGACTCCTTCCATAATTGGAAGCGAGTTGTACCCAATATCGTTTTGGGTAGTCCCGATCGGAGTTGGGGTTGGAGTCGAAGTCGACCTCGAAATCGTGCGACGTGTCGAAGTCGAGCTCGAAATCGTGCGACGTGTCGGAGTTGAGATCAAAATCGTTGCCGAAGTGGTTGTCGAGACTTGTCTTTCGCGGAGCGGTTCCAGTGGAGACGCCATCATCGGGTACGAGCCTGGGCGATCCGCAAGGAAACTTACGAAATCACCCTTGCCATAAGTGACGAAGGTCCATGCGCCGATGACGAAAGTTGCACCCTCCTCGATGTCGTAGGTGTTGAATCTCGATCCCATCGCGCATAATGGTGAGCTGTCGGCGAGTTGCCCCATGGTGGGTGCCAAGTGTTGATGATTTATGTCGAGCACGTCTGCTAGGGGGTACCCCAGGAAGTAGATTCATGGGTCTCGCCGAGTTCTAGGAACGATAGTGCACGAACAACACAATGATTTAGAGGAGGTCCTGTGTGTTTGATTGTATTGCACGTGAGTTTAGTCATTTTGAGGAGGTCCCTGCTCCACCATATATATTTGGGGAGCAGAGTTACAAGTCGGTTACATGATCCTAGTCATATACAACAGGGAGTACTACAACAGGCTACTTTGGGGACTCTCCTAACAGTAAACGACTAGTCTTTCCTAATCAAATACGCCGTCTTGTACCATAGCCGACTAGTTTAAAGTAGTCGGGTTAAATCTTCCTTGTCGAGTAGTC
The DNA here is from genome assembly GCA_033239725.1 of Echinochloa phyllopogon. Classification (NCBI taxonomy): domain Eukaryota; kingdom Viridiplantae; phylum Streptophyta; class Magnoliopsida; order Poales; family Poaceae; genus Echinochloa; species Echinochloa phyllopogon. Next base: position 6,690,988 of record BTCW01000016.1, on the reverse strand, counting down.
TAATCCCATGGATGAAAGGCCCTAGGGATCTTGATGAGGACATCACATGCTCGGATATGACCATACACCATGATGTGTGTTCAATGTCATTTTCAGAAATATATAGCTGGATCAAAAAGAGTCTTAAACATACATGGAAGGCATGGAGGACCAAAGAAGTTGATTGGGGACCAATTCTAAGTATTTCCACGTTTTCCATCAGGCTACCACGTCACAATGGCCCAAGGAAGGAAAGAGACCAAATCCAACACGTTTTGGAAAGTCTGGATTCGGACTGCAGAAAAACATCAACTTGTGATGGATACCACGGTCGCATACGGACTCGGATTGGGGCGTTCAAGTACTTAACGGAAATGTAATCAAGTCTACTTTCCAACGGATCCAACCGCACATCCATATCTATTCGGAGTCGTCCAAAATCGTCTATTTGCTCTGAGATGTTTTCTGCCCATGATGCTGCGCCATCTTATTTTGTCCCGATGGGTCGTGTATCATGTAGAGTCCATTATGGATGCGTCCTAGGGTTGGAGCATGACCCCAGCACCCCTGTGGTCGTCCTCCCTTGTCTTATACCCCTTAGCCGCCAAGAACACTTGGGTTTTGTTTAGATCAAGTTTAGCCATTGCTACTTGCTTGTAAGCGCGCGTGCTGGTCCAGCCGCCCGTCTTCGAGTCTTCAGAACCCCACCTTTGTGATTTCAGATTGGTTATCATCTCCAAATTTACAATTCAGTTGCTTGTTCTGCTTGTTCTTGCTTGTTCTTTGATTGCTTGCAGGAATTACCCTAGTGGTTTGGTTGATCGTGCTCCACAAGATCACGGCGACCGCTGGGGTTGGTGTATCGGTTGCTAAGGCGCATCGTCCTTGGATGGTTGTAGTCGGGCCGTGATCGTCTCTCCAGTCTAAATCGAAGTTATCCCCCTCTCATCGAAAGATCGGGCACAAACCCTAGCGGGTTTGCATCAGTTGGTAATCAGAGCAAGGTTTATTGGTGAGAGTTATCCAATTCTTTGCTGATTTTAATTTCCTATAGTCTAGAAAAGCCAAAAAGAAATAGTAGATTGGTTTACCTACAATCCTATAAACTCTTTGAGCCTTTGCTAGTACTGCTTAGTTAGGGCTTGTTGAGTTTTCGGTCGCATCGGTTGCGTCGAGTTGCTGGTCTTAGTTTAGTCCTTTAGAGTTTCGAGTTCTTGTCACGTTTTGTTTCGGAGTTCCTATCCAGTATGACACAAAAACTGCTACAGTTTCCATGTCCAATCTCCAAATTGGGTGTTTTAGTACAATCTCGAAAGCTTAACTCGTGCTCTTTCCAACGCATCTGACCTTGGTCGAAAATTCCTTCTGAGCACTCCGCAATCGCCTTGGAGATTTGCGAATCTGGCTAGCTGAAATAAGAATTGTAATCTGTTTCGATAGGTGTTGTATGCTGCCATTTGTTTTGGTTGTTACACCATCAATCAGAAGATTTTAGTGCCCAAAAGAAAAGGAAAAGGAAAAAAGAGAAAAAAAAGAAGAAGAAAAAAATAAAAGAAAAAAAGAAAGAAAGGGGCTGATCTATTCATTGTGAGTATCTATTGTTTTCGGTGGTGCGTTGTGATTTCCCTTGTGAACAGGCTCGCGTCTCTAGCTTGGTCTAGGCTAGGACCAGCACGGTACCACCGTTGAACGATTATTCAGCTTGCTTTATTTTAACCAACGTGGTGCTAGCTATTCCTTGTTTTCAGCCCACCTATAGCTTCACATATACGACTACAGCTTGACAGGTCTTGTTGCTGCGGCACCAATACACTATCTTCGAGGTTGTTGTCTTGTTGGTTGCCGTCACCTCCTGTTTTGCTCGGTAAGAACTTGTAAGAGCTTGTTTTGAACAAGTTCAGTTTGAGAGAATTACAACCAACACATCTAGTAGTTGACAGGAGGATATATCTTGTTTTTATGTTTCTTGTTTTCTACTAATCATGGCAGGTGATACAGAAATTTTTGAGCAGTTGGAACTAGACCCTCATCTTCAGGATGTCATTCAACATTTGCCATTATATGCAGGTATGTTTGATCCTGAAGCTTATAATGATTGGGAGCTTCAGGTAGATGCAGAATTTGATAGTTATGACTTGTCTGAATATGAAATGATTTTTGCCGCTTCTAGTGCTTTAACAAAATATGTTTTGATTACATGGAAACATATTTGTAGGCACAATAGAGTTCCACAAACTTGGAAAGATTTTAAAATGCTTTTTCGAGATGAATATGTTCCTGAATATTATGCTGATTGTTTACTTGCAAAATTGGACAAATTGAAGCAAGGTAGTAGGACTATCAAAGAATACTATCATAGCTTTAAGATTTGTGTCATGTTTGGTGGATTAGATGAATGCAAGGAAGATGTTATGAGTAGGTTCATGAAAGGGCTTAATTCTGAAATTCGAACCAAGCTAATTAGCAAATCATACAACAATATTGCTTCATTGTTTTGACTTGCCGTAAGTGCTGAAAAGGAGATTTTGTTATCTACGAATACTTGCAAGAATCATGCGACCCATGATATTAAAAACTTGTCCACTTTGCATGCTTATCAAGAGCAACAAATAGTAGAAACCGTTGTAGATTTACCTTTGTCACAAGATGAGTTACTTATTGTTCCTTGTGATAAAGAAGACTTGTGTGTTGATGATTCTTTTACTCATATGCCACAAGTAGTGAATAAGTGTGATTCTTTTGGTTTGGAACCATACAAATGTACTAAAGAAAAACTTTTCCATCCTATTACTTGTGCACAAGATGAACTGAAATTGATGTCTTCTTTAAATACTTTGGGCTATATTGAATTTGATATTCTTTGTGATCTAAAATTTTTAGAGGAGAAGCTTTTTGCATATTCTGAATTTTCATGCTTGTCTAATCATACATATCACCTTATTGGCAAGTATAATTGCAAAGGAGAGTATTTGGTGCATAAAGTTTATATTTGCTCTAATATAAATTCTCCTTTTGGGCTGCAATACCATGATCAAATAGGGGGCTGCACTAACACTAATAATGTCTCGCAAAGTTTTCCTAGTGTTTCTCTTATTCAACAGGTTCAGCCCAAAGAAGGGGAGCATTCCTGGTTGTTGTCGGACACTATAGTTTTCGCTCCATATTGCAACTTCAAACCAAGAACTTCTGAATGCAACTGGAGCAAGTCGAGGACGACTTGCAGCCAAGAAGGGGAGAATGATGAGGGAGCAGAGTTACAAGTCGGTTACATGATCCTAGTCATATACAACAGGGAGTACTACAACAGGCTACTTTGGGGACTCTCCTAACAGTAAACGACTAGTCTTTCCTAATCAAATACGCCGTCTTGTACCATAGCCGACTAGTTTAAAGTTGTCGGGTTAAATCTTCCTTGTCGAGTAGTCTAATCCCATGGATGAAAGGCCCTAGGGATCTTGATGAGGACATCACATGCTCGGATATGACCATACACCATGATGTGTGTTCAATGTCATTTTCAGAAATATATAGCTGGATCAAAAAGAGTGTTAAACATACATGGAAGGCATGGAGGACCAAAGAAGTTGATTGGGGACCAATTCTAGGTATTTTCATTTTTCCATCAGGCTACCACGTCACAATGGCCCAAGGAAGGAAAGAGACCAAATCTAACACGTTTTGGAAAGTCTGGATTCGGACTGCAGAAAAACATCAACTTGTGATGGATACCACGGTCGCATACGACTCGGATTGGGGCGTTCAAGTACTTCACGGAAAGGTTATCAAGTCTACTTTCCAACGGATCTGACCGCACATCCATATCTATTCGGAGTCGTCAAAAATCGTCTATTTGCTCCGAGATGTTTTCTGCCCATGATGCTGCGCCATCTTATTTTGTCCCGATGGGTCGTGTATCATGTAGAGTCCATTATGGATGCGTCCTAGGGTTGGAGCACGACCCCAGCACCCCTGTGGTCGTCCTCCCTTGTCTTATACCCCTTAGCCGCCAAGAACACTTGGGTTTTGTTTAGATCAAGTTTAGCCATTGCTACTAGTTGGTACTTGCATATTACGACGATTCGATGACTAACCGAGTACGGGCACCAGTCGGTATTTGGATATCTACATGGAAGCTACTTTGAAGATTATGTTCTTGACCCTCGGAGCGAATGAAAAACCGTTAGCTTCAAGGCACGGTGGCTATACTTAAGGGGTACTCATTTTTTGTGCCTATTGTTGATTATTTCAAGACAAAGACTCGAAGATTTTTTCAAGACCCTCGACCTGATTATTCTAATCAACTTTAGGCTCGGGGGCTAAGCATATATGCTTCACCTTCGGTGATCATATTTATTCAATATATTTATGAAGCTCTCCACAGCCTCTCAGTAACCACAAGCACTTGGCAAAAGACTAGAAGACTTCAAAGAATGGTTGCTGTTTGGCTATGAAGCGCTCGGGGGCTTGTGGGATGTACATCCCCGGGTACCCTCATGAAAGAAGACCAGGTCCGTACAACTACTTGTAAAACTACTCGTGTAATCCTACTAGGACTCCCACATTGTAACTGACTAGGAGACTAGCCATGTAACCTTACCCTGGATATATAAAGGAGGGTAGGGGTCCCTAGTTCGGTAGACTACAGAGACAAAAAGTAGACTACAAAAGAGACCACCCAACGATAAGAATACAATATACAATCTCCCATACAGGACGTTGGGTATTACGCTACACTGGTGGGCTGAACCTGTCTAAATCCTTGTGTATTGTGTCTTCGTGTTAACCATCAAGTTCCAGGTCTGGTGATCCCCACAAAACTCTCTGAGATACCCCTAGACAGATATGCCAGAGATAAATCTTTGACAGGGCTCCATTTGGTTTCCTCCATTATCATCAATAAAATAATCCGGCCATGGCGCAAATCATGTTGCTTAACTTCTTCTTCGCCTGTGACTTCACCAACTAGCCTGATCATGGTGATTACTTCGTAATTCAGATTACATCAGATTTGGTGACCAAAATCCGGTGTCAACACGGGCCCACCGTTGATCGCTGATGTTGACCACTGACCGTTGAGCGATCAACGCGGACGTCAGTAGGGCCCACTATTGATGCTAGCATTTCTGACCCCACTGATGATGTCATGCTAGCGTCAGTGGACTGACCTAGATCAACACGTGGTGCCCTCTGGTGCTGCCACATGTCACCGTCTGATTTTCACAATTTATTTAAAATCTAGAAAATATTTAAATCTTTGAAAATCATCTTAAATCAACCGTAACATAGAAAAATATGAAACCAATTTCTATATGTTTTCTAAAACCATGATTTACAAATTAGAGCAGAGTTTGGTGTTATTTGGCTCTTCTTACTTCATTGTTTTGTTGTTTCATTTGCTAGTAGACTCCATTCTTATTTATTTACCGCAACTTTAGGAGCCTCGGAGAGTCAGGAGGAGAGCGAGGACTACACCAACTACTTTGACTAGGAGGAAGACACCTGTAACAACCCTAATAATTCCCTATAGGATTTGTTGAGTGCAAAAATGTGAATTTAAAAATTTTTGGTGAATTGTTGTGCATGCAAACCAATATTTAAAATTAATTCTAATTGCTCCCTAAATTCATAAGATTTTTAAATTTAAAAATTTAAAATCAATTTGAAGTGCTAAGGACCAAATAGTGTGATTTGGATTTATTTGGATTTAAATGGATTTTTGGTTGGTTTGAATTCAAATTCTAGATTTGAATTCAAACTCTAACTATTTAAACTAATTTCCAAATTCTTCTAACTGTTCGTGGGCCGAAACCCGAAGCCAAGTCCATCTAACCTCCTCGAATTCTTTTCCCCGAAGCCAGCGAACTAGCCGGCCTGCTCGGCCTTTCGGCCCAGCGCGGCCCAACCTCTCCCGCGCGCCCCCCCTTCTCTTCTCTTCTCCCGGCGACAAGGGGACCCAGGCTGTTAGCCCATTCCACCGCATCCCCGCCGCGTCGCCCTTCTCTCTACCTCGCTGACGCGCGGACCCCACCTGGCAGCCTTCTTCTCCCTCCTCTCTTCATCTTCCCCGCGCGCCGCTCTGCTCTCTCTCTCTCGCGGCCGCGCGCGCCCGTGACCTCCAACCACCTGAGCTCCACGGCCCATCCGATACGCGCCGCGTGTCCGCAGCCGCCTGGCCGTCCCAATCCAGCCGTCGAGCTCCCGAAAAACCCTAGCCATCGCCTATAAAACCGCCGCCGGCCTTTCTTCCTCCCCAAGCCGCGCTGCCCCTTTGGGGTTCGATCCAATCCAATCGCGAGGGGTGAGAGGTGCGAGGAGTGGTGGGGAAGAGGTTGAGCGGGAGCAGGAGCAAGGAGAGGAGCCGGAGCGTCTTCCCCGCGTCGTCGCCGAAGGCCGGATCACCACCGCGCGTGGACCGCCGACTCCAGGCCGAACCAAGGAGCGAGAGGAAGAGCACGAGCTATGTTTTTATATATATGTCATGTAATGGATCTTTTATCATGGTATGGATGTGATATTCGACTGAGATGAGTTCTGTACGAGATAGCTGCTATTCCTGGGACTATCTCAAGGGTACAGGGAGTCGGGTTCTCGTCGGTGAGAATCCAGTTTGTCTCAGTTGGTATCAGAGCCATACTTGACCGTAGCGCGTAACCCCTAGAACGGAAAACTTAGGACAGAAGCTCTAACTGAGTCCTCTACTATATATGAAACCCCTTGGACTATTTGAAAACTATATATAAGTACATCTCAACTATTTACAAAACTTTTACCCTTACCTTACCTTACTAACTTGCTAACTTACTAACAACCCACTAACTGTCTGGCAGATGGAAGGAAGAGGATCAACAGATGAACGACGGGAGGTCAGGACCACAGGAGCAGATTGTGGAGGTTTGGCAGTGCTACTGAGGGAGGTGCTGCGTACAGTGGGGATAGACGTGGACAACGTCTTCTACGAGGGCTGGACCTACGGCCCTGGTGAGGGAGTACACACCCGGTTGCAGATGGTAGTACCCAATATCCCTGGACGACCAAGGTCACTGATGTTACGAGCAGCTACCAGCGAGAGCACTTTCAGTCGGGCAGTGCAGACTATAGCCATGAGGATACTCCGACTTGCCACACTTGTGTACCAGAACCAGCTCAGCCACACTCATTTCCAGTACCTACCGAGGGCTCTTGAAGATCCAACTGACAGAGACGCAGTCAGCTTGCAGGTTCACGCAGCAGACCGAGAGCGGAACGTGACCCTGCGGACCTCAGTTCAGTGCATGATTGAGCAGGAGTACTTGAACATTGGTTTAGAGGAGAAAGTTGCCAAGCTGAAAGAGAGGGTATGGAAGAAGGACATCCAGCTGATGGAGAAGGACAACAGGATCGCCTTACTTGAGGAGCGACTCAAAGCTAAAGCAAGAGAAGTCAGAAACCTGGAATACGAAGCTCGCAACAACAGGCAGTTGGCAGGACTGATCCGAGCAACTCACCATGCTCGAGATGTTCGTCTGGAAGATCAACTCACAGAAAAAGACAAAGAACTCGCAGCCAAGGAAGAAGAGATAGAAGGACTGAAGGAAGAAGTATACTGGTTGGACAGTCACAACTCAGAACTTCAGGAAGAGGTGGATAGCTACAAGGAGAAGAGTGGACGGAACTACCAGCTAATGAAGTACTTGAGTCTTCAGCAGATTATGGCAAAGGATGAAGCTCGAAGGACCCTTAGTAGCTGGGTAAGGTCAGATAAAAAGAGGGTAGCAGAGGTGATCTCAGTGAACCAAGGACTACCAGAAGAGCGCAGAGTTGAACCCAGGACAGAGAACTACAGAGTCTCACCAAGCCAAGTTGAACCGACAGCACTACCTGAGGCTCGGACCCTTACTCCCGAGATGACAAGACTGAGGCAAGAACTGGCACACCTAGAGTAGTAGTTGACAGGACCTGAGATGGACACAGTGAGGTTGGCAGCGCGCCTCACGGACACTCTCCACGATGACAGACAGTGATCAAGTAGCAGACAGAGACTGAGGCTGTGAGGTTGGCAGCGCGCCTCACAGGTACTTTCAGCAGTATGAGACAGATGCAGTAGGCAGTATCAGCAGATGTCAGCAGTAGTGATGAGACTTGTATCTATCATTTTGAGCAGATGTTTAGACTTAGTAGATCATGACCACCTTTTGGCTCAGCCACGATGTAGCATTCACTTAGATGTACTAATCCTCAAGGTTCCAGGAGCTTACCTCGGGATAGTACTCATGTCTAGGGTGTAATGCTGTAATGAATGATCGATCTTTATGGCTGTTCTTGCAGTTTTATTGATGTTCATCTTGAACTTTGGTGTTGAGTCTATTTCATGTGTGCAGCTCCTACTCTAGATATGCTAACTGTTGGCGGTCGTTACAGCCCAAATCCGACCACCAATACTCGGGAATAAATGAGGTTATATGCAACATTCCATGTACTTAGGTTTTATTTCCAATAAAGTTCCATGAGTTTTGGTGAGTGTCACTTGTGCAGGTACAACTGCGACAAATATGTGCTATTGGGGCCGGAAATGACCAAATCGGCCGAACGACTCCGTTCGGCCGGTTACCCCCCTTAGCCGTGCAAGTCACCGGGAGCAGTCCACGTCAACCATGACCGAGCAACAACATCACACGCCACGTGGACGACCGCCAACTCATCCCGAAGGACCGACACGTCACCCTGGGCCAGAACAACACGAGTCCAACCACCAGGAGGCAGCCCAGAAGGTCCAGGCAGCAGAGGCGGTGCTGGGGAGGTCGGCCACGGGCCAGGCCCAGTTCGGCCGAACTGGGCCCTTTGACCGAACCGCCCCCAGCTGGGAACCGACACCAGGGAGCAAATCTTGACCGTGGGAAGCAAGGTCGGCGGATCCTATGGTTCGGGCGAATTGGGGAGTTCGGCCGAACCGACCTGTTCGGCCGAACCGCCTCCCCTCGCCCGAAATCCCAGGGGGTACCCCCTGGCTCCCTTGGCCGCTACCCTACCTCAACCGACCCTGGAGCACTATAAATAGGACCCCATACCCCCTCTTGTAACACACACCAAGCCAAGGAGCTCATTTCCACTTTCATTCTAGTAGAGTTAGGATAGTTTAGTTGGGAGTTAGAGTTGAGTCGAGCTGTGCCTCGGAGGATCCGGAGTCGTCTTCAGAAGCTCTGGTATAAGCTCTCGTATCTTTTACCTTTTCCTTTTGCAAGACTTTGAGTATCAATATAGTTATCTTTATCACTTTGCCTTTGTCATTTATCTCTTGCTTCTACTTTATCCTAGTTGCAGCATATCTCCTGTTTAGACTATAGTCAGTTATAGTTCTAGTGCTAGTAGTCTTGTTTAAGTCTTTGTCTTGGCTGGTTCTTCGATCTTGCATGATATTGGAGGTGAATTGTCACCAAGAGTATTGACAAGGTTGTTTGCTCTTGCAAGCAGAGTAAGTAGTCGTTGTCTAGTGTAGGAGTGGTTCCTAGACTAGTCGGTGGCCTTAGTTTATTCCCGTCGCAACGGAGGTGGTAGCCGGGAGGTGGTGACAGCCCTTTCGGTCTTCGTAGTCCATCACGTTAGTTCCGGCCCGTAGGATCCCCCAGTGGGGAAATAGCGGCACCCCTTCTCATCCCTTTCTGCGTGTCCGCCGGTTCCCTTGTCCCGATGCTAAGACATTAGAGTTATCCCAGATCTCCTAGTGCTGGCTCTGTAGCCGCTGTATCTCTATGCTAGAGTGACATAGGTTGATAAAGTATCCAGGAGTCCTCTATCTCTTCTCGTTGTCCTCCCAGCTATCTATCTCTTCTCTCCCTTACCTGAGTATCCCTTGAGCTGTGTGTCCAGTATATCCACTCCTATCCAATACCGTTATCCCCTGTCTTGTCTAGTCATGTACCCTTCTCTGATAGTCTCGAATATCTGTTCACTAGTAATCTTGCCAAAGCTTCCCTGCGGAAATATAAATTACGATACCTTGGAATACTCCCAGGTGAAGTGCTACAGCGGTGATTCTGTGCGCTTGCAGAATATTTCTATATTTTACTAAGCCATAAGGAAAACCACTGAAACACTCCTTACCCCAGTACCAGGATTCTCAATTCTGATATTGGATCGTAAGAAGTGCCAACAAGCATTTCTGGCGCCGTTGCCGGGGAAGTCTTTGGCTAGATTATTTTTGAACTTTTATCTTGAGCTATCTTAGTTGAGTACCGCTGCTCAAGCGGGTTTATCCTTGCTCTGTTCATTGGTCCTTGTGGAACAGAGCAGTGCATGACTGGTTTCCAACTACCGTCAAATTTCCAAGAAAATCCGGAGTCACTTGTGAGGACAGTACGACCCCGTGTTGTACCTCCTCAGAAGCAACTCCTTCCGACGAACCCAGTCCTTCCCGTCGTTGACCAGGCTACATCGAGGATGGCAACCAAGACGATCCGTGAGTTCTCCGCTCCATCAAGCGAGAACGTACGTATCGGACCAGCTCTGCCAGTCGGAGATGGTAGCTTCGAGCTGAAGCCAGCCCTCATCAACATGGTACAGGCTAGCCCATTCTGCGGCAAGCCACATGAAGATGCCAATGCTCATCTCCAGCATTTCCTGGAGATTTGCAACACCTTCACCATCCGCGGAGTAAGTATCGATGCCATTCGCCTTCGTTTATTTTCATTCTCATTATTAGGCAAGGCGAAACAATGGTTTTATGCTAACCGCGAAGCAATAGATACCTGGGATAAATGCACTAGCGTTTTCTTGCTAAAGTTCTTTCCGGTTGGGAAAACCAACGCCCTCCGGAACAAAATAGCTAGTTTCCAGCAGTTAAAAGATGAAACAGTCCCGGAGGCATGGGATTGCCTCCAGGACTATATTTCTGCTTGTCCTCACCATGGTATGCAGAGCTGGTTCATAATCCAAACTTTCTATCACGGGCTGAGAAATTCTGCCTATGAGTACCTGGATGCTGCTGCTGGAGGCTCGTTCTTCTCTCTTGAGGAGAGTCGTGCGAAGGCCCTCATAGAGAAGATGGTCGAGAACCAAGGTTGGTTCGACGACCGGACTCAACCAAAGACCCGAGGAGTTCACCAAGTTGAAGCTCTGGACATGCTCGCTGCCAAGATGGACCTCCTGATGAAGAAACTGGAGGCCCCTGCTCAAGAAACGGTGCAAGCCATGGACGCTCGCATGACCTGCGAAGTCTGTGGCAACACTGGCCATTCGGGGAATGACTGCCCCGAAACGCGAGAAGATGCCCACTATGTCAACAACTCCAACAACAACGGGTACCGACCGAACAACTACGGCAACCAAGGCTGGAATCCGCGCCCAAACCTTCCTTTTGAGAGGCCTCAACAAGGTAACAATTTCAATTCCAGCAATTTCAATAATCAGCCGTCTCTTAGAGATCTTGTGTTTGGCCAGATGAAAATAACTGAAAACATCAATAAAAAGCTTGCTGCTAATGATAAAACTCTGGAAAGCATAGACTCTAGGATGGAATCATTTTCTTCTGCTATGAAAAGTCAACTGAGCTTTAATAAAATGATAGAAACTCAAGTCGCTCAGTTAGCTGCTGCTGTTCCTATCACTGAATCGGGGAAGATTCTGGGGCAACCCAAGCCTTCCATCGAGACAGTGAATTCCATCACTACCAGGCAGGGTAAGATGTCTCGTAGTGTATTCCGCACTAACCATGCAGGGAAGGTCGCACGCATCCAAGTGTTGACACCAAGATGAACCTATCTGCCGAGAGCTGCAAAAAGGGCAATCATCAAGACCTCTCCGGACAGCAAGGCAGATCCCGGAGTGCCCATCATTCAGTGCACGATCTGGTATCGTCGCATTGATGATGCACTCTGCGATCTAGGGGCAAGCGTCAACATCATGTCTAAGGTATTATTTAAGGAATTACGCTACCCTATTTTGTCACCTACTACTGCCCAGGTACAGCTTGCGGACTCAACCATCCGCTACCCCGAGGGGGTGATCGAGAATGTACCGGTCCGAATTTGGGGACGATATGTCCCTGTGGACTTTGTTGTCCTCGACACGGGGAACGAGCATTACTTTCCCCTTGTGTTGGGCCGACCATTCTTGAACACCACCCGGGCTAGGATCGATATGGATACGAGAGAAATCTCGTTCCGTATCGATGGAAGGTTGACTCACTTCAAGTTTCAACCCCGGGAAGAGAAGAAGGCAGAGCCACTCACACCGGAGCAGAGGAGCGCCGAGTGTTTCCTAAAGGCTCTCATTAATGGAGAGCTGGAAATACTCAGTGGTGAGCAGCTCAAGTGGAACGAGCCGACAAAACCGACAAGTGCAGAAGAAATGGATTTCCTCGTAAAGAAATACGAGGAAGAACAAGCCCTCTGGAATTCTCCAGAGACGCCGATCCCACCGCCACCAACACCTAAGAAGAAGAACAAGAAAATGTGGCGGAAGAAGGTTGCATCGTCCGAGTCATCCACTCCGGGACCGGACGATGACAAGAACAACTGAAGACAGGAGAAGTCCCACTCGCGGACTTAAAAGCTGAGCTCTCGCCGCGAGGAAAACCGGTATGTATCCCATATTTCCCTTCCAATTTTTAAATTTCCAATTGCATTTGCATGTTTCCCTTTTCAAAATACTGAGCCACTTGAGTAATTAATTTGAGAAAGAGTAGAAAATTTTGCAAGCTTGGTTTAAATAATAGGACGCATGCTGAAATTTTACCTAGGGTGGATGTAATTGGTAATTTTTATCATTTTCATCCCTTCTAGAACATCTCCAATTATTTACCATCACCACCAACCAGCAACAAACATGTCTACCCCACTAAAAATGGCTGCACACTCACCAATTATCACAAACATGGCAGCATGGGGGTGACTCCACTAAGTTCCACTTTGGTCATGTCACATTTCCATCTCACCTACCACTAAAATCCACTAAAAATGTCCTTGGGAATTGATGGCCGCACAAACTTGGAGTGGAAACAAAGGCATGTGAGTGCTGCACTCACATGGGAGTGCCCTGGCCACCAGGCCTGGTTCGGGCTAACCAGAGCCTTCGGGCGAACTGGCCAAGGCCCTCCCCTCGGCCTATAAATGTTGGTGCAAGCTTGTGAGCTCCTCACACTCATACATTCTGAAATTTCTGCTAGGAAGCTCTCTCTCTCTCTCAAAGTTCTCTGCTCTAGTGCTTGCTCAAGTTCCTCCCAAGTTCTTGCTCAAGTTTTGGTTCACTTGCATCACTAGAAAACCTCAAAAATATTTTGCTTCTGTTGTGATTCTTGTGCTGAATTTCTGGACGATTTTGTGGTGGTCACCGACACCCACAAGAACGACTAACCTTTTGTGGTGGTTTTCATCCCCGCAAGAACGACTAACTATCTCGAATGACTGACTTGATTTTCTTGTGCTAACCATATATATATTCAGTCCTTCGGGTAGTTGTTGTTGCACTAACCTTTTGCAGGAATCATGTCGAAGTTCTTCACTTCGCTCTGTCGTTCCGCCCGGCTAGGCCGACGATCGGACGATGCTCTGAGTTCCCCAGCTCTGTCCCGAGGCTCGAGCCGGATGGACACAGACGAGCACGGAGCAGCCGGCTCGGGATGGGGCCATGCCACGCCCCCCGCCAAGCAGCTCCTGAGCGAGAGTGACATCAACCTTAGAACATAAAGGGAGCGGAACACCTTCAACGAGCTTCGACTGAAGGAGTTCGAGCATACCCGTGTGTTTGAGCAAGATTTGCTCAGGGACACGGGGATGGATGTAGAGTTCATGGAAATTTTCCAGGCCATTGGCTGGGAGAATTTCTGGCACATCAACGAAGAAGGTTTGTACCTGCTCACCCTTGAATTTCTCTCGACTTTGGTTTCTGAAACTGGGGGGATTCGTTTTCGGTTCTTCAACCAAGAGTTCTTCTGCTCTTGGAGGGATTTTAGTTCGGGTCTCGGATTTTCGAGTCGTTGTTCTTTAGACCCGAACAAAGCGCTTAAAAGATTTGACCGAGTGGCATTTTGGAAAAAGATTTCAGGGGATACCAACTGTCATGCGCCACGCACGAACAACATTCATAACCCCACTTTGCGTTTCATGCATCGTTGGGTGTCTATGACGGTATTCCCCCGGGCAGATTTGCGCCCTGTCAACACCATCGAGTTGCGGGTTCTTTTTGCCATGGTCAAGCAGATTCCCTATTCGCCTGTGAAAGACATGGTTGGTCACTGGCTGTCTCATATTTCTCGTGCGGGTAGCATGGCGATGACTTCTCTAGTCACTCGCCTCGCTAACCACCTGGGCGTCCTTCAAGGCGCCTGGTTCACGTACATCGAGACAGCGCGTTCCGTCGTGGATGCCGAGCACTTCGTGCAAGCCCACATGATACGGCGGACGCCTGACGCAACGCTGGCAATGATTTACCATGGATATACAACTGAAGTGCCTTTGCCTTGTGCAGCACTAAGGTTGTATACCACGCCGAAACTAACTCTTCAGTTGAGGACCGAGTTGGACGACTCTCCACCTTGGAGAGAGCCCGCTCGGCACAGCGTTGCAGGTGACGGACCCGTCACAAGGGGACGAGCCAGGCGTGATGCAGGGCTCGTCACCTCACAGGAGCCGTTAGATGCACCACAAATGCCGCATCGACATACTTCCGCTTTTGAGGCCACCTACGACATGTACACCGGCGCTGGGACAACCGGAGCAGGAGGCTCCGGGCAACACTAGGAGCCGAACTACTTCACCTCAGGACGCTGGGACTACGGCCAGGACACGGACTCTGAGTGGTCCGGGAGTCGGTATGGAGGGGGATACGACAGTGCCTCCCAGCCATATTACCCCGGATACTCACAGTCCGCATGCTTCGACTACGGCCGGGAGTTGTCTTACATCTCCGACCGAGTCGAGCTCATCGACGACCGTACCCGAGAGATTCAGGACACACTAGCCCGCCATTCTCAGTACCATCAAGAGAATAGCGGGATGGTGTCATCTATCCAGCACGACGTCCATGAACAAGTGCAACAGCTGAGCCAGTACCTCTCAAGGCTCAACCCTTACCAGTGAAGAGTCCAAGCTTGGGGGAGGACCCCCACCAGGTATGTCCCGATTTATCCAGCACTATTGATCTTTTAATTTCCCTTTCATTTCCCTTCATGATAATTTGCATTTAAAAAAAATGAAAATACCAAAAATATTTCCCTTAAACAAAATTTCCCTTGAATTAAATAACTCCCAACTATGCATGGAATGAATCATATGCCTCTCACCTTGGAAATGATGAATAGTTGCTCTGTCATTAATTTTGCAAGTACCTTGTTTCAACTAGTTGTTAGATTGTGCTTGAGTTATATGGCATGAGTAAAAATGATCCTGAAAACCTTGTGGGAGCACATGTTTTATTCCAAGTCTAAGTTGTTGTGGGAATTGGATAGTGAGAATTTGGTTAAAATTCTATTCTGCTCTTAGTACGGGGAAAATCTCGGAGATTTATGCTTTCAAAATAAAACAAGTTCCTCATTGGTCAAAATACCTACCAGAGCCATATGATAAGCTTAGTTGAAAAATTTCTACTCATATGCTGCTTGTTATCTTAGTGAGCTTTGTCAAATTGTTGTGACCTTTGAGTGGAGCTTTCATACTCTTAAATATCGAGACCCACGTACACTCACCACCTCTCACTTGCAATTCCTACACAAGGAGTTAGCAAACATTTTCCATCATCCATCCACAAAAATAAATGCTCCATGTTCTATGATTTCCCTCTACAAATATTCTTGATAGAGACATGGGCTATACAAAAAGCATGCCAAAGAAGCATGGCAAAAAAAAAGAAAAAAAAAGAAAAAGAGAAGCATGCCCAAGAGCATGGCAAAAAGAAAGAGAAAAAGAAAAGCATGCCAAGTGGCATGGCAAAAATATGAGGATAAAAGATAGCCCATGTTCTCAAAAATAAAGGAGAGGGAAATTCATCCAAGGAGTTCCACCATATTCCATCCCACCATATTCCATTCCACCATATTCCATTCCACCATATTCCATTCCACTCATACCCACACACTTGCACGTCTCGATCTTAAGATGTGATTTGTCTCCTCAGAGATCCGGTCTTTGACTTAGCAAAATATAAGATGCATGCATGCCTTCATCCTTTGTCCCTGAGCCACACAAAAAGCCATATTAGATGTTAGGATGAAAAAGAAGGCACAAGCCTTTGGTGAGGATTCAAATACACTTGAGTGATTGAGTGTGCCAATGACGAACAATTTGTAGTTTTCAAAACTTATGAAAAATTCCGAGATAGGATCCTGAACAGAGTAGAGTGGAATAAAACTGAGTTTAAACTGTTCGTCCTTTCAACCGCCCAAGATAAGGAGATTGCTATAAGCCCCATAGGTAAAAAGGTGATTTGAAACTTTGCCTATGATTCAAGTATTTTTTAGGACTAGTTGTTTATAAGTTACCTGCAAAATAAATGACATTGTAGCAACTCCTGATCCACCGACCCTAAGTTTATATCTTTGCTCGAGGACGAGCAAAGAGCTAAGCTTGGGGGAGCTTGTTGGCGGTCGTTATAGCCCAAATCCGACCACCAATACTCGGGAATAACGGAGGTTTTATGCAACATTCCATGTACTTAGGTTTTATTTCTAATAAAGTTCCACGAGTTTTGGTGAGTGACACTTGTGCAGGTACAACAGCGACAAATATGTGCTATTGGGGCCGGAAATGACCAAATCGGCCGAACGACTCCGTTCGGCCGGTTACCCCCCTTAGCCATGCAAGTCACCGGGAGCAGTCCACATCAACCATGACCGAGCAACAACATCACACGCCACGTGGACGACCGCCAACTCATCCTGAAGGACCGACACGTCACCCTGGGCCAGAACAACACGAGTCCAACCACCAGGAGGCAGCCCAGAAGGTCCAGGCAGCAGAGGCGGTGCTGGGGAGGCCGGCCACGGGCCAGGCCCAGTTCGGCCGAACTGGGCCCTTCGGCCGAACCGCCCCCAGCTGGGAACCGACACCAGGGAGCAAATCTTGACCGTGGGAAGCAAGGTCGGCGGATCCTGTGGTTCGGGCGAATTGGGGAGTTCGGCCGAACCGACCTGTTCGGCCGAACCGCCTCCCCTCGCCCGAAATCCCAGGGGGTACCCCCCTGGCTCCCTTGGCCGCTACCCTACCTCAACCGACCCTGGAGCACTATAAATAGGACCCCATACCCCCTCTTGTAACACACACCAAGCCAAGGAGCTCATTTCCACTTTCATTCTAGTAGAGTTAGGATAGTTTAGTTGGGAGTTAGAGTTGAGTCGAGCTGTGCCTCGGAGGTTCCGGAGTCGTCTTCAGAAGCTCTGGTATAAGCTCTCGTATCTTTTACCTTTTCCTTTTGCAAGACTTTGAGTATCAATATAGTTATCTTTATCACTTTGCCTTTGTCATTTATATCTTGCTTCTACTTTATCCTAGTTGTAGCATATATCCTGTTTAGACTATAGTCAGTTATAGTTCTAGTGCTAGTAGTCTTGTTTAAGTCTTTGTCTTGGCTGGTTCTTCGATCTTGCTTGATACTTGAGGTGAATTGTCACCAAGAGTATTGACAAGGTTGCTTGCTCTTGCTAGCAGAGTAAGTAGTCGTTGCCTAGTGTAGGAGTGGTTCCTAGACTAGTCAGTGGCCTTAGTTTATTCCCGTCGCAACGGAGGTGGTAGCCGGGAGGTGGTGACAGCCCTTTCGGTCTTCGTAGTCCATCACGTTAGTTCCGGCCCGTAGGATCCCCCAGTGGGGAAATAGCGGCACCCCTTCTCATCCCTTTCTGCGTGTCCGCCGGTTCCCTTGTCCCGATGCTAAGACATTAGAGTTATCCCAGATCTCCTAGTGCTGGCTCTGTAGCCGCTGTATCTCTAAGCTAGAGTGACATAGGTAGATAAAGTATCCAGGAGTCCTCTATCTCTTCTCGTTGTCCTCCCAGCCATCTATCTCTTCTCTCCCTTACCTGAGTATCCCTTGAGCTGTGTGTCCGGTATATCCACTCCTATCCAATACCGTTATTCCCTGTCTTGTCTAGTCGTGTACCCTTCTCTGATAGTCTCGAATATCTGTTCACTAGTAATCTTGCCAAAGCTTCCCTGCAAAAATATAAATTACGATACCTTGGAATACTCCCAGGTGAAGTGCTACAGCGGTGATTCTGTGCGCTTGCAGAATATTTCTATATTTTACTAAGCCATAAGGAAAACCACTGAAACACTCCTTACCCCAGTACCAGGATTCTCAATTCTGATATTGGATCGTAAGAAGTGCCAACACTAACCTAACAATTACCGACCACCACTAAACCTGCTCTATGAAAAATACAGCAAGATGTCGATCCGAAGATCCAACCGACTGCTTGCACGTTTTGAGGAAGCTGAGGAAGAAGAGGCAGCAATGGCAGATAGAGGCAGAGGACGTGGCAGAGGTCGTGGTCGCGGAAGAGCAATAGCTGCAGTTGGAGGCAGGGGCCGTGGACGCGCAGCAGGCGTGCTCCAGCCCGAGAACAACGCACCAGGTGGAGAACAGGAAGTGGAAATGGAAGAACCAGCAGTGGAACCTCAGCAGAACCAGCAACCACCGCCACCTCCTAACTTGGCAGAAGTAATGCTTACTCAAACATAGCTGATGCAGCAGATGGCACAGGCCAATACTCAGATGATGCAAGCTATGCAATAGATGCAGGGAAACCAGAACCAGAACCGTCATGGACACCGTGAGGAGGACCTACAAAGGAAAATTGAAAGGTTCATCAGGCTGAAAGCACCCACCTTCGACTATTCAGACGAGCCACTCGACGCGCACGACTGGTTGCGTACCATCGAGATGAAGCTGGACCTGACAGACTACACTGAAGAGGAATGTGTGGCCCTTGCGGCGCACCAGCTTGAATGAGCAGCGAAAGCGTGGTGGGAGAGCTACTGTGACTCTCACACAAACCCAGCTCAGATCACCTGGCTAGAGTTTTGTGAAGCTTTCAAAGAGTACCACATCCCAGAACAAGTCATGGTGCATAAAGCAATGGAGTTCAGGACAATGACCCAAGGAAGTTTGTTTGTAGCTGAGTACGCTCGACACTTTGCTAAGATGTCAAGGTACGCTCCTGAAGACGTCAACACTGAAAAGAAGAAGCAGTTTTGGTTCCAGCGTGGTTTGCACAGAGGTCTGAGGACAGCACTCGCAGCGAGTTCACACAGGTCACTCAGAGAGCTGATTGACAGGGCTATCGCAGTTGAGAAGGAAAGAGTGGGTCTTGAAGATACCTGGCGGGAGAAGAAAAGAAAGGCTGAACAGTTGCACAACCATAGACTAAGTCAGAGGCCGAGGAGTGGCCAGAGCAACATGCTCAGGAGAAACTTTCAGCAGAGCAACAGCCAAGGAAGCTCAGGGTTCAACAGGAACAGTTACCAGGGTAACCGAGGCAGTAACAACAACAACTTTGGCAGCAGAGGTAACAACTACAACAGCTTTGAAAACAGAAACAACAGTTACTCAGGTCAGGGAAACCCCAACTGGAAGCCAAACAACACGCCCAGAATTGGTGGAGGAACCTCAGTGGTCAGTTTTGCTTGTGGGAAGCCCGGTCACAAGTCCTTTGACTGTCCGGAGAAGAAGAACAAACAAACCCCAGCCAAGGCACCGGCACCTGGAGGACAGGATAGACAGCCAACTTCAGTGCAGAGGGGACGCCTCAACCACCTGACAGAGGAAGAAGCCGAGGACGCTCCCGACGTTGTGCTCGGTGAGTTTTTAGTAAATTGCATTCTAGCATTGATATTGTTTGACTCTGGAGCAACTAGATCTTATATCTCGACAAAGTTCGTAAGAGAGCAGTCACCCCCGACAATACCTGAGGCTAGACCTATAGTCACTACTTCTCCCTTAGGAGAGCTTAGGTGCACCCTAGAGTGCCCAGCAGTTAAACTGATGATGGGTGGGCAGGAGTTCGTAGGAGACCTAACAGTCCTGAAGTCAGACGGAATTGACGTGATACTGGGAATGGATTGGCTTACAGAGCACAAAGGAGTAATCAGTTGCTCGTCCAGAACAGTTGAGTTGACACACCCTAGCGGAGTCAAAGTAACAGCAGTACCGCAAAGAAGAAGAACAGGGAAGAGATCCAGAACATGTATTCTGAGACAGTTGGTATACTCTATCGAGAAACAGACGATCGAAGAAGTGCCTGTAGTATGTGAATATCCTGACGTGTTTCCCGAAGAACTACCAGGATTACCACCTGACCGAGACGTAGAGTTCATAATCGAACTGCAACCAGGCACAGGGCCCATTGCCAAGAGACCGTACAGAATGTCGGTGGAAGAGCTGGAGGAACTCAAGAAGCAGCTGAAAGAGATGCTAGAAAGCGGGGTAATTCGACCAAGTGCATCCCCATGGGGATCGCCAGTGTTGTTTGTGAAGAAGAAAGATGGGTCAATGCGCATGTGCGTAGACTATCGATCCCTGAACGCAGTGACGATCAAGAACAAGTACCCATTACTGTGGATTGATGACTTGCTAGATCAGTTGAAGAAAGCTAAGTACTTCAGTAAGATTGATCTACGATCGGGATACGACCAGATGAAGATTAGAGAAGGCGACATTCCCAAGACAGCCTTTGTGACTCGGTACGGGCAGTACGAGTTCACCGTTGTGTCCTTCGGATTGACCAACGCACCTGCTTACTTCATGAACATGATGAACAAGGTATTCATGGAGGAACTGGACAAGTTCATAGTGGTGTTCATTGACGACATACTAGTCTACTCAGAGACAGCTGAAGAACATGAGGAGCATCTAAGGATTGTACTAGAGAAGCTGAGGCAGCATCAACTCTACGGGAAGTTCAGCAAGTGTGAATTTTGGTTAGAGAAAGTAGCCTTTTTGGGTCACGTATTGACAGCTGAGGGCGTAGCAGTAGACCCACAAAAGATTGAGGCAGTAGCAGAATGGAAGCAACCGAAGAGTGTCACGGAAATCCGAAGCTTTCTGGGTTTGGCCGGATACTATAGAAGATTCATTGAGAATTTCTCCAAGATTGCCAAGCCAATGACCGAACTACTCAAGAACAATGTCCCATTCGAGTGGACGGACAAGTGTGAAAGAAGTTTCCAAGAACTCAAGCACAAGCTCACTACAACTCCAGTATTGACCCTACTAGATATTCGCAAGGATTTCGTAGTCTATTGCGATGCTTCAAGACAAGGTTTGGGATGTGTTCTGATGCAAGAGGGCAAGGTTGTTGCCTATGCATCAAGGCAGCTGAGGAAACATGAGGAAAACTACCCCACACATGATTTGGAACTAGCAACAGTGGTACATGCATTGAAGATCTGGAGGCACTACCTGATTGGCAACAAGTGCGATATCTACACGGATCACAAAAGTTTGAAGTATTTCTTCACCCAATCCGAACTGAACATGAGGCAGAGAAGATGGTTAGAATTGATCAAAGATTACGACTTGGAGATCCACTACCATCCTGGCAAAGCCAACGTAGTGGCAGATGCCTTAAGCCGAAAGAATTATTGTAACAACTTGATGATAGAAGAAAGTTAGCCCGAACTAGCAAAGGAATTGTACATGCTGAAACTCGAGCTAGTAGAAGAAGGAAAACCCCAGGAAATGAGGGTGAAGTACAACCTAGAAGACCGAATCAAAGAAGCTCAAGGAAAGTGTCCAGAAATCCAAGAAGTAAAGGAGGATATCCAGCGAGGAGTGGCACCTGACTTCCGAGTAGATGAAGCAGGGACGGTATGGCTAAAAGACCGTATTTGTGTGCCACAGGACAAAGAAATCAGGAGAACAATTCTCTCGGAAGCTCATGAGTCCAAGTACTCGATACACCCAGGATGCACCAAGATGTATCAGGATCTGAAGGATAAGTTCTGGTGGAAGAAAATGAGAGAAGACATAGCAGAGTATGTAGCGAAGTGCGACTCTTGTCGAAGAATCAAGGCAGAACATCAAAGACCAGCAGGATTGCTGAAACCACTGGAAATTCCAATGTGGAAGTGGGAAGATATAAGCATGGATTTCGTAGTTGGCCTACCTCGCACTCAGAAAGGAAATGATGCCATTTGGGTCATAGTTGATCGACTGACGAAGGTGGCCCACTTTATACCAGTCAAAAGCACGCACCCAGTGGGCAGACTAGCAGAACTATATATAGACAACATTCTCAAGCTGCATGGGGCACCAAAAAGTATTGTGTCAGACATAGGACCACAATTCACAGCTCAGTTCTGGAAAAGCCTACATCAAGCCATCGGAACAACCTTGGAGTATAGCACAGCTTACCACCCTCAGACGGATGGGCAGACCGAAAGAGTGAACCAGGTTCTTGAAGACTTGTTGAGGGCATGCGTCCTAGCCTACAGCACCGACTCGGAGAAGAGTCTATCTTACGCAGAATTCTCCTACAACAACAGTTACCAGGCCAGCCTGCAGATGTCACCCTTTGAGGCACTATATGGCAGAAAATGCAGAACACCTCTAATGTGGTCAGAGGTGGGAGAACGAACATTCTTTGGACCTGACATGATTGTAGAGGCAGAAGAAAATGTGGCCAAGATTCGAGAGCATCTGAAGGCAGCTCAGAGCCGACAAAAGAGCTATGCGGATAAAAGGAGACGAGATCTAGAGTTCGAAGTAGGGGACTTCGTCTACCTAAAAGTGTCACCCCTCAGAGGGCATAAGAGATTCCAAGTGAAAGGAAAGCTAGCACCCCGTTTTGTTGGACCGTACCAGATACTGGAGAGAATAGGAAAGGTAGCCTATAAGCTAGACCTACCAGAGGAACTAGCGGGAGTACATCCTGTGTCCCACGTATCTCAGCTGAGAAAGTGTCTGAGAGTACCAGAACATGAGATCAAGACAGAGGCACTAGACCTACAAGACACCTTGGAGTACCTAGAGTACCCAGAGAGGATACTAGACAGAGCGGTCAAAGAGACTAGAAGCACAACTATTCCATTTTGTAAGGTGCAGTGGAGCAATCGTTCAGAAAGAGAAGCTACTTGGGAGAAGGAGTCAGTACTAAAGGAGAAATACCCCCACTTGTTTAAACCATAGGTAACCACAAATCTCGAGGACGAGATTCTTGTGAGGGGGGGAGACTGTAACAACCCTAAAAATTCCCTATAGGATTTGTTGAGTGCAAAAATGTGAATTTAAAAATTTTTGGTGAATTGTTGTGCATGCAAACCAATATTTAAAATTAATTCTAATTGCTCCCTAAATTCATAAGCAATTTAAATTTAAAAATTTAAAATCAATTTGAAGTGCTAAGGACCAAATAGTGTGATTTGGATTTATTCGGATTTAATTGGATTTTTGGTTTGTTTGAATTCAAATTCTAGATTTGAATTCAAACTCTAACTATTTAAACTAATTTCCAAATTCTTCTAACTGTTCGTGGGCCGAAACCCGAAGCCAAGTCCATCTAACCTCCTCGAATTCTTTTCCCCGAAGCCAGCGAACCAGCCGGCCTGCTCGGCCTTTTGGCCCAGCGCGGCCCAACCTCTCCCGCCCCCCCCCCCCTTCTCTTCTCTTCTCCCGCCGACAAGTGGACCCGGGCTGTCAGCCCATTCCACCGCGTCCCCGCCGCGTCACCCTTCTCTCTCTCTCGCTGACGCGCAGACCCCACCTGGCAGCCTTCTTCTCCCTCCTCTCATCATCTTCCCCGCGCGCCGCTCTTCTCTCTCTCTCTCGCGGCCGCGCGCGCCCGTGACCTCCAACCACCCGAGCTCCGCGGCCCGTTCGATACGCGCCGCGTGTCCGCAGCCGCCTGGCCATCCCAATCCAGCCGTCGAGCTCCTGAAAAACCCTAGCCATCGCCTATAAAACCGCCGCCGGCCTTTCTTTCTCCCCAAGCCGCGCCGCCCCTTTAGGGTTCGATCCAATCCAATCGCGAGGGGTGAGAGGTGCGAGGAGTGGTGGGGAAGAGGTTGAGCGGGAGCAGAAGCAAGGAGAGGAGCCGGAGCGTCTTCCCCGCATCGTCGCCGAAGGCCGGATCACCGCCGGGCGTGGACCGCCGACTCCAGGCCGAACCAAGAAGCGAGAGGAAGAGCACGAGCTTCACCAAGCCACGACGAGCCCTTCCCCGAGCTGCAGCGTACCCCTACTGGCCCCTAGGTGAGCGCCGACGCTTCTCCCCCTTCTTCCCCAACTCCGGCAGAGCGCCGCCGCTTGCTAGCCTTCTGTGCTCCGGCCATCGAGCCGTGTATCTTCTGCAGGGTCTCTTCGTGCCGCTGTAGCCGACTCGCAAACCGCCGTCGCCCTTCCCGCTGTTGACCCGGCCGCCATGCCGTCGCCGCGCACCGAGCGAGCTCGGACCGCGCGAGCGCCATGGCCGCGGCGCGGTCAAGCCCATGGCTTGAACTGCGCGCGCGCAAGCCAAACTCACTCACGCACACACGCACCCACTCAGCACCGAAGCACGTGCACGGCCCTCGTGGCCAAAAGCCCCTGACTTGTGCGTCGCCACGGAACCGGCTCGCCGGAGCACCCGTGCCGCCGCCGTCGCTCGTCGGGGAGCTGCTTCATCGGCTAAGCCCGGTCCGTCAAACCCTAGCCAAGCCGTTCCGGCCATCCAAGGCCCGAGCCGAACCTGTTCCGGCGAGAACCGCCGCCGACCGATGTCGCCGGCGTGCTCCAGAGCGCGCCACGCGCGTGTCGCGTCGCGACGTGGCCGAGCCACACGAACGACCACACCAAGTCGCCACACGAAGCACCGCAGAAAATCCCGTTTCGGCCACAGATTGATCCCGTGCACCCGGCTCACGTGAACCGCACTCTCGGTTCACGGTGGACCTAGTCCACCAGAGCAGCACCAGCAGCGCCCCCTTCGTGGGCCGAATCTCGCGATTAAGTCTGTTTCACACCCCTAAACTATCTTGGCCCATTCACCTTTCGGCCCGATTCCAACCCAGCCATCGTTTAATCTTTTTCTTTTTCTTTTAACTGCGCTGACGTATGGGGCCCACATGTCATACACTGTGTGTCACTGACACATGGGGCCCACTGACCAGAGCTGACCGTTGACCGTTGACCCCGTTGACCGTTGACCAGTCAACGCTGACGTCAGCAGGGCCCACTGTTGACGTCATCCTAGGTGGACCCACTGCTGACGTCAGCATGACGTCATGATGACGTCAGCAGGCTAATTTTTGTCTGTTTTTCTTTTTCGGAAATTATTTAATATTTTCATAAAATGATTTAAACTTCGAAAATTAATAATAAATCAACCGTAGCTCAGAAAAATATGAAACCAGTTTCTATATTTTTCTAAAATCATTACCTACGCATTAGTGTAGAGTTTGGTGTTATTTGGACCTTCTTTTGTCGCTGTCTTAGTGTTTCTTTGCTAGTAGCCGGGCCTTATTTTTATTTTTACGCAACCCTAGGAGCTCCGGAAAGTCAGGAGGAGCTGGACCACTTCGACAACTGCTTTGACGAGGACGAAGACCTTTGCCTAGGTTCACGCCCGACCATCTCTGAAATACCTATTAGACATGCAAACTAGTATGCTAGCGCTTTACTTTACTCGCATGATAAACCTGCACTGACTTTGTTATTATCCTGTTACCTTGCTACCTACTACTCACTTTATGATTATGCTATGCTATGCATGTGTTGGGATGGTTGTGATTTGATCCTCTTGGCGTGAGTTGTGGGTGGTTTGGGAGGAGTAGTGCAGCTAGGCGGTGTAAGCGAGTAATGATAACTCGATCGTTTGATCGAGGTGCTTGGGGACTGCACTCGGGCAGTCCCTACGGAGTACCTGTTGCGGGTACATGGTTCTTGGATATGGGTACTTGAGGAGTACTTGAGGAGTTTGGGCGGCTATACCTGTTATGGGTGCCGATTGCGGACCGTTGCGGCGGATCGCTTGTGATGCAGATACTCGCTTTACCGAAAATGAAGGACCGAGTCGTGCCCCCACTTTGGACTTGGGATTACCATGCTCACCATCTACCCAGTATGGGGAGGGTTTCAGCAAGCCTACTCTAGTACGGCGCCGAGACTGTAGGAGAATCGAGCTTGATATGTGTAGGGGGATTCGTTGCGGCGTAATCTCCCTGATTTACCACGGCCCCCGACTGGCCCCGGTGGGAAGGTTTCACGACCCTGGGGCAGATGTTAGATTGGATGTTTCCCGAGCCCAGGGAGACAGGATTGGCGCCGTTACTGTTTAGGGTCTTTACTGTGGGCTGTGTCTCAGGTTGGTTGCGGACTAGCCTTGCAGCCCGGATGGATTCCTGGAGTGCCACCTCTGCAGAGTGTAAACTATACGTATAGCCGTGTCCACGGTTACGGACGACCCATTTCTGAGAAGCCCCGACTAGCATGGGAATCTGCTTTCTTACCTCATCCTTGATTTGGGTTATGAGAGATTGGTCCAGCTGAGGCTGTTGAGACAAGGTGGGGAGGGAGCTCACCGAGTCAACTAGCGAGTGAAAGGTGTTGGTGGATGATGTTTTGCGGGAACCTGCTGTGGCAGGACGAGCCCGATGGGAAAATGTGAGGTTGACGGGTGGATTTGGGGGAGTGGATGTGCGTGTGTGAGAAGGAGTTGGTGATGAGATGAAATTGGGTTATTGCTGCTGCTTGCATAAGAAAACCCTGGCTCAAACCTTGATTATTTCTATACCTTAGAATAGGCCACTTTAAAGCTTGCATCATATTATGGTTGGTGACGTGGACATGTCCCATTTCCTTGGGGACAAACTTTTGGTTCACAGGTGAAGACCCCGACCACGAGTTCAACCAGGACGGGTGGTACGACTGAAGGGTGTGCGCTACGCTCAAGGATGCCTGTGGAGGAGTGGACCCTGATGATCCAGTTACCGCTGCACAGTTGTTTCTTATTGTCGATTCAGCCTAGAGGGCTTGTACCAGACGCTATGTTTTTATATATATGTCATGTAATGGATCTTTTATCGTGGTATGGATGTGATATTTGACTGAGATGAGTTCTGTACCAGATAGCTGCTATTCCTGGGACTATCTCAAGGGTACAGGGAGTCGGGTTCTCGTCGGTGAGAATCCGGTTCGTCACAACACCGTACTAGGTTCACACCCAACCAATCTTTGAAATACCTATTAGCCATGCAAACTAGTATGCTAGCGCTTTACTTTACTCGCATGATGATGATATGCCCTACACTACCTTTTATCTACCTTGATACCTTGCTACCCTATTATCCACTTTTTATATATGCTATGCTTGCAGTTGTTGTTATGGTTGTGATTGTTTACTCCTGGCGTGAGTTGGGTGGCTTGGAGGAGATAGGGAAGGTAGGGATTTTGTAGGAAGTGAGTGATAACAACGCAATCGTTGATTGGGGTGTTTGGGATACTACACTCGGGTAGTTCCTATTTTTTAGGGAAACTACTGAGTACCTATGGTGGGTACAATCTTTGATGACTTGTGTAAAGGAGTTGAGAGGCTATGCCTATAATGGGTGTCGATTGCGGACTGTTGCGGCGGATTCACCATGCTAATACTCTCTTCGCCAGCTTAAGCGACCGTGTCGGGATGACCTGGAAGTGGGAATTTGTGAACAAGCTCACCATCTTCCCACTATGGAAGGGTTCTAACAAGCCTAGCCGGTGTGGTACCAGGACTGTTAGGAGATCGACCAGGATTTGTGTATGGGGGACTCATTGCGGCGTACTCTCCCTGATATACCATAGCCCCCACTGGCCCTAGTGAGAAGGTTTCAAACCCTTAGGGCAGATGTTTCCTATGCCCCAGGAAGTAGGATGGTATCGTTACTTGTTAGGGTCTTTCATGTGTGTTGCGTCTCGATATGGCCGATCACCATTTCATAGCTCGGATGGGTCCTGGAGTACAACCTCTATAGAGGGTAAACTATAGCTATAGTCATGTCCTCGGTCATGGACACCCCTACAACTGGCTTATCCTGATTAGAAATGGGAAATTCTACATCACCTTTACCTTGACTTGGGAAAAACTTTAAAAACGCATCATACACTTGAGTGGATGAAGTTGGTTTGATGGGGAAAGATTCTAATTTAAAGTAAAAGTCAAGTGTTAATGAGTGACCCCAAGCTTGGATTTTAATTTTTTATGAAATAATTGACTTGACCAATGGCCAACATCAGTTTGAATCTCCTTACAAAGGTAAAAAGTTCCACGAGTTTTCGTGAATATCCATTGTGTAGGTACATTATTGTCAAATATGTGCTAGAAGGGTTAGAATTGGTCAATTCAGTTGAACCACTTGGTTCGGCCGGGTTACCCCCTTAGCCATATGCATCCATGAAGCGGACCACAGTAAGAATGTCTCGTCCATGCCAGCGGTGACAGAGCGATGACAGTGCAAACCACGTGGGCCAAAAACATTAGCCATCTAGGGCCAAAACCACGCAACCTGGGCCAAGTGAAGCAACCCAAGACAAGAGGCGGTGCAGGGGATCGTCACTGGGTTGCAGGCCTAGTTCGGCCGAACTCCCGGTTCGGCCGAACCGCCTCCACTGGACAAACCGCCTCTAGGGTGAAATCTCAGGCTCCAAGCAAGAGGTGGTGGATCCACTGGTTTGGCCTAACCGACCCAGTTCGACCGAACCAGGGAATTTGACCAGACTGCCC
The DNA here is from genome assembly GCA_033239725.1 of Echinochloa phyllopogon. Classification (NCBI taxonomy): domain Eukaryota; kingdom Viridiplantae; phylum Streptophyta; class Magnoliopsida; order Poales; family Poaceae; genus Echinochloa; species Echinochloa phyllopogon. Next base: position 6,662,376 of record BTCW01000016.1, on the reverse strand, counting down.
GGGGAGCCCCCTAGGTCCCATGGCGGTGAATCCACCCAAACTGACCTTGAGCAACTGTAATTGCAGTGGTCCAAGCTCCGGTTTCACACATACCCAAGCCAAGGAGCTCATTTTTCCACTTCTTTCTAGTAGAGTTTGGATAATTTAGTCTGGGAGTTAGAGTCGAGTCGAGCTGTGCCTCGGAGGTTCCGAAGTCGTCTTCAGAAGCTCTAGTATAAGGTCTTGTATCTTTTCCTTTTCTTTCTATAAGACTTTGAGTTATCAATATAGTTCATCTTTGTCACTTTGTCTGAAATATTTATATCTTACCTCTATTTTATTCTAGTTACAAGTATTTTGTGTTTAGACTATAGTTGTTGTGATTCTAATTCCTCCGGTTCTTGTTTAAGTCTTTGCCTTAGTGGTTCCTTGTTTCTGCTCAATACTTGCGGTGAATTGTCACTGGGGTGTTGACAGGATTGCTTGCTCTTGCTAGTGGAGTAAGTAGTCATTGTCTATTGTATGTGAGGTACCTAGACTAGATAGTGACCTTGGAGTGCTACCGAGTGCAGTGATTGGTGGCACACCTCATCCCTTTTTGTGTGTCATGGGTTTTGTGTCCCAAAGCTAATACATTAGATTTACTCTCAACCTGTAAGAGCTGATTTTCAGCTGCTGTATCTTTTTTCTCGAGTAACCCAGATAGACATAGTACCTAGGAATCCTTTTCTCTTCTCATTGTCCTCCCAGTTAGCTAATCCTTCTCTTACCTATCTGAGTATCCTTGAGTTGTGTGTCATGGTAATCCACTCCTATCAAATATCGTTATCCCCCCGTCTTGTTAGTAGTAAATTCCTCTCTGATAATTGTTGGCGGTCGTTACAGCACGTTTTCGACCACCAATACTCGGGAATAAAAGAGGATATATGTGACGTTCCATGTACGTAGGTTTATTTCTAACAGAGTTCCAAGAGTTTTGGTGAGTTACACTTGTGCAGGTATAACAACGAGAAATACGTGTTATAGGGGTCGGAATTGACCGATTCGGCCGAATGACTCCGTTCGGCCTGTTACCCCCCTTTGCCGTGCACAACATCGGGAGTCGTCCACGTCAACAATGACCAAGCAGATGACGATGCATGACACATGGGCGACTGCCACCTCATCCTGGGCCAGATCAACACGAAGACTATCACCAGAAGCCAGCCAGGGGGGTCCAAGACCAAAGGCGGTGCTGGGGAGGCCGGCCACGGGCCAGACCCGGTTCGGCTGAATCTCCCAATTCGCCCGAACCAACCCCAGCACCAGAACCGACCAAGGGGGGCAAATCCAGGCTGTGGGAGCAAATGGCGGTGCATCCAAGGGTTCGGCCGAATCCTAGGATTCACCCAAATCACCGGGGGGTACCCCCCGGTTCCCTTGGCCGCCACTCCTCTCCACCGTCCTTGTTCACCTATAAATGCAGTAGCATTTCACTTGTAACACACACACTCAAGCTAAGGAGCTCTCATTCTACTTTTTTCTAGTAGAGTTAGGATAGTTTAGTTGGGAGTTAGAGTCGAGTCAAGCTTTGCCTCGGAGGTTCCGGAGTCGTCTTTATAAGCTCTGGTATAAGCTCTTGTATCTTTTCCTTTTTCTTTTGTAAGACTTGAGTTATGAATATAATTATCTTTATCATCTTGCCTTTGTCATTTATAGCTTCCTTCTACTTTATTCTAGTTGCATCTATATCGTGTTTAGACTATAGTCGGTTCTAGTTCTAGTGCTTCTAGTTACTGTTTAAGTATTTGTCTTAGTTGGTTCTTCGACTTAGCTCAATATTTGCCGGTGAACTGTCACCGGGGGTATTGACGGGTTGCTTGCATTTGCTAGCGAAGTAAGTAGTCGTTGGTTAGTGTGGGTGTGGTACCCAGACTAGTCAGTGGCCTTGGTTTGCCCCCGATTCAACGAACGTATGGTAGCCGTTAGGTGGTGACAGCCCTATACGGTCTTTGTAATCCACCTCGTTAGTCTCGGCCTGTAGGATCCCCCAGTGTGGAGCTGGTGGCACCCCTTCTCATCCCTTTCTGCGTGTCACTGGTGTCCATTGTCCCGATGCTAAGACATTAGAGTTAATCCAGATCTTTCAGTGCTGGCTCTTTAGCCGCTGTATCTCTAAGCCCGAGTGACATAGACAGATAAAGTCCATAGGAATCCTCTATCTCTTCTCGTTGTCCTCCTAGCTATCTATACCTTCTCTCTCTTACCTGAATCTCCCTTGAGCTGTGTGTCACGGTATATCACTCTTATCCAATACCGTTATCCCCTGTCTTGTTTAGTTGTGTACCTTTCTCTGATAGTCTTGAATACCTGCTTACTAGTACTCTTGCCAAAGCTTCCCTGCGGAAATATAAATTACGATACCTCGGGATACTCCCAGGTGAAGTGCTACAGCGGTGATTCTATGCGCTTGTAGAATATTTATATATTTTACTAAGCCATAAGGAAAATCACTAAAACACTCCTTACCCCAGTACCGGGATTCTCAATCCTGATATTGGATCGTAAGAAGTGCCAACAAGCATTTCTAGTGCCCTTACCAGGGAAGCAATTGGCTAGAATACTTTTAAACATTTATCTCAAGTTATCTGAGTTGCTGCACCCCTACTCAAGCGGGTTTACCTTTGCTCTGTTCGTTGGTCTTTGTGAAGCAGAGCAGTGCATGACTTGTTTTCAACTACCGTCAAACTATTAAGAGAATCCTGAGTCACTTTTGAGGAAAGTACGACCCCGTGTTGTACCTCCTCAGAGGCAACTCAGCTTGACGAGCCCAGTCTTTCACGACGTCGACACGACTTTAGCATCGAGGATGGCAAGCAAGACGATATGCGAATTCTTGGCTCCATCGAGCGAGAATGTGCGTACCGGTCCCACTCCGCCTGTCGGAGACGGGACTTTCGAGCTCAAGCCAGCCCTTATCAACATGGTGCAGGCTAGTCTGTTCTGCTAACGCTCATCTCCAACACTTCCTGGAGATCTGCAACACCTTCACCATACGCGGTGTAAGTGCCGATGTTATTCGCCTTCGTTTATTCCCGTTCGCCTTATTGGGTAAGGCAAAGCAATGATTTTATGCTAGTCGTGAAGCTATAGACTCATGAGATAAGTGCAATAGTGCCATTTTGCTAAAATTCTTTCTGATTGGGAAAACCAACGCCCTCCGGAATAAAATTGCTAGTTTCCAGCAACCAAAAGATGAAACAGTCCCGAAGGCATGGGAACGCCTCCAGGACTATATTTCTGCTTGTCCTCACCATGGTATGCAGAATTGGTTCATCATCCAAACCTTTTACCACGGGGTAAAGAGCTCATCCCATGAGTATTTAGATGCTGCTGCTCGAGGAGCATTTTTCTCTCTTGAGGACAACCGAGCTAAGGCCCTCATCGAGAAGATGGTGGAAAATCAGGGTTGGGGCACTGAACGTGACCAACCACGTACCCAAGGAGTCCACCAAGTTGAAGCTTTGGACATGCTCGCTGCCAAGATGTACCTCCTTCTGAAGAAGATGGAGGCCCCTGTTCAAGAAACAGTGCAAGCCATGGATGCTCGCATGACGTGCGAAGTCTGTGGCAACACAGGCTATTCGGGGAATGACTGCCCCGAAACTCGAGAAGATGCCCACTACATCAACAACTCCAAAAACAATGGGCATCGTCCCAACAACTACGACAGTCAAGGCTAGAATTCGTGCCCGAATCTCTCATTTGAGAGATCTTCACAAGGTAACAATTTCAATTCCAGTACTTTCAATAATCAGCCGTCTATCAAAGATCTTGTGCTAGGCCAGGGTAAAATCAATGAAAATATTAGTAAAAAGTTTGTTGCAACTGATAAAATCCTGTAAAGGATAGATGCAAAGCTAGAATCTTTTTCTTCTGCTATAAAAAGTCAATTGAGCTTTAATAAAATGATAGAAACACAAGATGCTCAATTAGGTGCTTCTTTACCTTTGGGGAAAAATTCTGGGCAACCAAAAAAGATCCCTTGTGGAAATGTTAAAGCGCTTACCACGAGAGGGGGTAAGACCGCTCGGGATCTGCCATATCCTAATGATGCAGGTAAAAAGGCAGTAGCTCCAGAAAGTGATAGCGAAGAGGAGGAGGCTGTCAAAGAAACTCTGAAAAGCAAACCTCAGAAGGAAGCAAAGACAGCCCCTCATGAGTTCTACGATACGACTGTGCTGCCATTCCCAAGAAGACTTCACAAACCGACGGTGGATGAGCAATTCACAAGATTTGTTGAGGTAATTCGAAAACTCGATGTCAATATTCCATTACTTGAAGCTATGCAGGTTCCCACATATGCCAAGTATTTGAAGGACATCCTCAACAACAAAAGGGCAATACCAACCACCGAGGTAATTAAACTAACCGAAGCATGCAGCACAACCATTTTGAATGAATTTCTAGAGAAAAAGAAGGACCCTGGATATCCTACCATCGCGTGCTCCATCGGAGACCAACACTTCAGCAACGCCCTGTGCGACCTCGGAGCAAGCATCAACGTCATGCCCAAGGTAGTGTTTGATAAATTGAATCATACTTCCTTGTCCCCTACAACCATGTATTTGCAGCTGGCAGATCAATCCATCCGATATCCCGCGGGAATTGCGGAGGATATTCCGGTGAGAATCCTGGAATTCTTCGTACCCGTGGATTTTGTAGTGCTTGATATGGAGGTTGACACGAAGACCCCTCTCATTCTTGGGAGGCCATTCCTGAGCACCGCCAATGCGAACATCGACGTAGGAGCCGGAGAGATCCACCTGAACATCAATGGCAAGGAAGAAAAGTTTGCATTCAAACCCAGGGTGGAGAAATGCTCTAAGGTATATGCATCATGAATTCAAAATTTAACTAACCTAGAGCAGGTCAAGATGGTTGCACCAAACATCCACCGCCACCGACACCTACACTGAAGAAAATCAAGAAGGTGTGGTGGAAGAAGCAGAGTTCATCGTACGAACCATCCACTCCGAGATCGGACGATGACAAAAATCACTGAAGACACGGAGGAGTCCCGCTCGAGGACTCAAAACTCGAGCTCTCGCTGCGAGAAAAATGGTATGTATCTCATGTTTCCCTTTCCAATTTTAAATTTAAATTCACTGCATTTGCATGTTTTATTTCAAAAATTTTGAATCACCTGTGCATGAAATAAAATGAGAGAATAGCAAGAATAAAATTGGTGCATGCAAAACATCTTTGGTTTAAATTTTGGTAAAAATAAATGGACCATATGCTGAAATTTGTTTGAAGTGGGTAAAATTTGTAATTTTTATTACTTTTACCCCTTCTAGAACATCTCCATTTATTTACCATCATCACCAACCAGCACAAAACATATTTACCTCACTCCACATGGCTGCACACTCACCAATTATCACAAACATGGCAGCATGGGAGTGACACCAATAATTTGTCCACTTTGGTCATGTCAAAATGAGCATCTTTGCACTAACTTCCACTCAAATGACCATACATCAATGCTGGCCACTAAAATTTGTGTGCACATGAAGCAAAGGGGGAGCACCAGCACTTGCATGGAGTGCTGGCAGCATTGCCCTGGTTCGGCCGAACCAGGGGGGTTCGGCTGAACCAGGCCTGCCTCCCCTTGGCCTATAAATGCTGCCCCAAGTGCTTGCTTGCTTTCTGCACCACTCCTTGCTGCATATATTTGCCCAGGAGCTCTCTCTCCCGCTCATGTTCTTGCTCTAGCTTGCTCTCAAGCTTTCTCCCTTTGTTCTTGCTCAAGTTTGATTCACTTGCATTAAGAAAAAAACAAAAATATCTGCTTCCCATTTTGCTGCTGAAACTTGAACGTGTTTGTGGAGGTTTCCGACACCAACAAGAACGACTAACCTTTTTGTGGAGGTGTCAAATCCCCGCAATAACGATTAACCCTCGAACGACTGACTTGCCTTCATTGTGCTAACCTCATAATTTCAGTCCTTCGGGTATCGTTGTGTGCACTAAACTTTTGTAGGGAACATGTCATGGCTATTCCGAGGGTCCAGCCGGTTGAGCCGTCGTTCAAGCGGTGATGATGCCGGTAGTTCACCGACACCATCCAACGCACCGGCTCCGATGGAGATGGATGAGCCAGGGGCATCAAACATAGGCAGAGGCTATGCCTCTAGCCCAGTTCGAAGGCTCCTGAGCGAGGAAGACATCATCCTCAGGACGACCCGCGAGCAAGAAGCATTTGCTTTGCTGCGCGTGAAGGAATTCGAACATACCCGAATTTATGAGCATGACCTGCTCGTAAAGACGGGGATGGTCGACGAGTTTCCGGAGGTTTTCCACGCGATTGGGTGGGAGAACTTCTAGCTGATCACGGAACCAGGTTCGCGCCTCCTTTCCCTTGAATTTTTATGCACACTCGTTTCTGAAAAGGAGGGTATTCGCTTTCGACTTTTTAACCAAGAGTATTCTTGCTCTTGGAGGGATTTTAGTGTGGCTTTGGGTTTTAATCGTCGTTGTTCTTAAGAGCCCACTAAATCTTTGAAAAAGTTTAGTAGAGATGACTTTTGGCATAAAATTTCCGGGAACACTAGATGTACGACTCCCCGTACAAATGACATTCATAACCCCACCTTGCGTTTCATGCATCGCTGGCTGGCTATGATGGTGTTCCCTCGGTTGGATTTGCATCCCGTTAACACAGTGGAGTTGCGTTTGCTTTATGCGATGACTAAAAAGATTCCAGTCTCACCTGTTCAAGACTTGGTTGCCCATTGGATTTCTATGCCCCCTCGTGTTGGGAGCGTGGCGATGACTTCTTTAGTTACTTGTCTCGCTACTTGGCTAGGCATTCTTGACAATGCCCAGCTATCATACATCGAGATAGAATGTCCTGTCGTGGATGCTGAGCACTTTGTGCAAGGCCACATGATACGCAAGGCGTTCGATGGGAGCCTCGTTATGACTTATCGTGGCCATACAACCGAAGTTCCGTTACCTTGCCCGGAACTTAGGTTGTATGCCGCTCGGAAACTGACCCTTCAGCTAAGGGCGGGTTCGGAAGACTCTCCCCCTAGGAGAGAGCCAGCCCGCTACAGTGTTACAGGCACAGGGCCAGTTACCCGAGGGCGGGCCAGAAGAGACGCTGGTCTGGCCACTACACAGGGACAGACGGATTCACCTCAAGAACCGCACCGCCACACTTCTGCTTTTGAGGAGGCTTATGAGCAGTACACCGGCGCTGGGACATCTACAGCAGGAGGCTCTGGATATCCCCAGGGTCCGGAGTACTTTGCCTCGGGCCGCTGGGACTATGCTCAGAGTTCGGGCTCTGAATTTTCCCAGGGTTATGGGTTCGATAGTACCTACTATCCACCCTATAACCCAGGATTCTCTCAGTCCGAACGGTACACCACGCCAACCGGGGCGTACATTGATCGGGAATTATCCTATATTTCCGATCGAGTGAATCTCATCGATGATCGCACCCGGGACATTGAAGGGACTTTGGCCCAGCACACTCGCTACCTTTAGGAGAACAGTTCTATGCTAGAATCCCAAAGGTATGAGCAGAGGGAGCAGTTCGAGAGAATGAACAATTACGTCTCGAACTTCCGACCGTACCAGTGACATCGTCAAGCAAGCTTGGGGGGGGGAGAACCCCCGCGATGTTATGTCCGACCCCTTCCAGCTCAGCAGTAATTTCCTTTGCTTTCATTTCCCTTCATTTCAATTCCTGTTTAAATAAAAGAAAAGACCAAAAAAAAATTTGCTTTGAATCTTGAATAAAATCAACTCCCAGACTATGCATGAATGAAACATATGCCTCTCATTTTTGAAATGATGAATAGTTGCTCTGTCATTTATTTTGCAAGTATCTTGTGCTTAATTAATTGCTTTATTGGTACTTGAATTTAATTGGCATGAGTGATGATAGAACCTGAAAAACAACCTTGTGGTTGCATATGCTTATTCTAAGTCTAAGTTGTTGTGAGGAATGATATAGTGAGATTTGGTTGAGTTTTATTTCTGCTCTTAGTAAGGTGAAAATCTCAGATGCTTTATTTTCAAAAATATTCAAATGAAGTTCCTCATTGGTTCAAAATGCCTATCCAAAGCCATATGATAAGTTAGTTCAAAAACCTTCATACATATGCTGCTTGTCATTTTAGTGAGCCTTGTCAAATTGTTGTGACCTTAGTGAGGTACCTTTCATGCTTTAAAGATCGAGATTCACATACACACCACCTCTCACTTGCAATTCCTACACTGGGAGTTAGCAAATATTTTCCATCCACCATCCACAAAAAAATAAATGCTCCAAGATTCCCTCTCTGAATATCCTTGAGTAGAGGCATGGGCTATTCAAAAAGAAAAAGAGGAAAAGCATGCTAAGTAGCTTGGCAAAAATATGATAAAAATATGAGCATGTCAAAATACATGGCAAAAATATGAGAAAAAGAAAAGCATGCTCAAGAAAGCATGGCAAAAATAGAAAGAAAAAGAAGATAGCCCATGTTCTCGAAAAATAAATTCAAAAAGAGGAAGAATCATTCCCAAGGAGTTTCCACCAATTTCCACTTTCCACTCCACACATCCATACACTTGCACTTCTCGATCTAAAGGTATGATTGGATCCTCCTTAGGTCCAGTCTTTGACTTAGCAAAATTCTAGAATGCAAGTAGGCTTTCATCCATCTGTCCTACAAGAGCCACACAAAAAGCTTTAGTAGAGTTAGGATGAAAGAAGGCAAAGCCTTTGGTGAGGATACAAATACCACTTGAGTGACTGAGTGTGCCTTTGAGGAACTAAGCTTTAATTTTCAAAAAATTTGAAAACTCCGAGGTGGGATGCTGAAAAGAGTAGGAATGAAATAAAACTGAGTTAAATTGTTCTATCTTTCAACCGCCCAAGGCAAGGAGTTTGCTAGAAGCCCCATAGGTATGAAGGTAATTGGTCACTTTGCCAAAAAATTCAAATACCTTAAAGTGTTAGTTGAGTATAAAGATTACCTGCAAAATAATGACATTGTAGCAACTCCTGATCCACCGAGCCTAAGTTTCTATCTTTGCTCGAGGACGAGCAAAGGTCTGAGCTTGGGGGAGCTTGATGGTGGTCGTTACGGTATGAATCCGACCACCAACTCTCGGGAATAAAAGAGGTTTTATGTAACATTTCATGCATTTAGGTTTTACTTCTAATAAAGTTCCACAACTTTTGGTGAGTGTCTCATTTGCAGGGACCGAGTCGGAAAAAGCCCGTTAAGGGGGGTAAAACTCCGGTTCGGACGAAACCTTCTGGTTTCCGACCGAACCACCCCCCTTAACCATCATGCAAGCACACGAGGTGTCGTCCACGTCAGCGATGACGATGCGATGACCGTGCAAGCCATGTGGACTCCCGCCACATCATTCCATGGGCCAAATTCAACGAAGAACACCAAGACAAGCTAGCCAGGAGGCCCAAGAAGCGGAGGCGGTGCACGGAGGCGGTGCACGGGGGCGGCCCTCGGCCAGAAGCCCAGTTCGACCGAACTTTAGGGATTCGGCCGAACCACCCCCAGCACCCAAAACCGCCTCTAGGGATGCATCAAGGCCGTAGAAGGTTAAGGCAGTTGAATCCGACATTCGGCCGAACTAGATGAGTTCGGCCGAACCCATCCAGTTCAGCTGAACTGGCCGATAACCGCCACAACGTCCTGTGGCGGTTACTCCACTCAACCACCCTTTGGTGCTATAAATGGAGGTGTCCACGGCTCATTTCAACACACACCAAGCCAAGGAGCTCTCATTTCCACTTCTCTCTAGTAGAGTAAGGATAGTTTAGTTGGGAGTTAGAGTCGAGTCGAGCTTTGCCTCGGAGGTTCCGGAGTCATCTTCAGAAGCTCTGGTATAAGCTCTTGTATCTTTTCCTTTTCCTTTTGTAAGACTTGAGTTATCAATATAATTATCTTTATCATCTTGCCTTTGTCATTTATAGCTTGCTTCTACTTTATTCTAGTTGCATCTATATCATGTTTAGACTATAGTTGGTTCTAGTTCTAGTGCTTCTAGTTCTTGTTTAAGTCTTTGTCTTAGTTGGTTCTTCGACTTAGCTCAATATTTGCCGGTGAAATGTCACCAGGGGTATTGATGGGTTGCTTGCTTTTGCTAGTAAAGTAAGTAGTCGTTGGTTAGTGTGGGTGTGGTACCCAGACTAGTCAGTGGCCTTGGTTTGCCCCCGATTCAACGAACATGTGGTAGCCGTTAGGTGGTGACAGCCCTATACGGTCTTTGTAATCCACCTCGTTAGTCTCGGCCTATAGGATCCCCCAGTGTGGAGCTGGTGGCACCCCTTCTCGTCCCTTTCTACGTGTCACTGGTGTCCATTGTCCCGATGCTAAGACATTAGTGTTAACCCAGATCTTCCAATGCTGGCTCTTTAGCCGCTGTATCTCTAAGCTCGAGTGACATAGACAGATAAATTCCATAGGAATCCTCTATCTCTTCTCGTTGTCCTCCCAGCTATCTATACCTTCTCTATCTAACCCGAGTCTCCCTTGAGCTGTGTGTCACGGTATATCCACTCCTATAAAATACCGTTATCCCCTGTCTTGGTTTGTTGTGTACCTTTCTCTGATAGTCTTGAATACCTGTTTACTAGTACTCTTGCCAAAGCTTCCCTGCGGAAATATAAATTACGATACCTCGGGATACTCCCAGGTGAAGTGCTACAGCGGTGATTCTGTGCGCTTGCAGAATATTTATATATTTTCCTAAGCCATAAGGAAAACCACTGAAACACTCCTTACCCCAGTACCGGAATTCTCAATCCTGATATTGGATCGTAAGAAGTGCCAACAGCAATCAAGTGTACCAATTGAGGAACAAATTTAAATTTTTGAAAATTGTGGAAACTCCGAGATGGGACCTTGAAAAGAGTAGGAGTGGAATAAAAAAAACTGAGTTAAGCTGTTCAACCTTTCAACCGCCTAAGACAAGGAGATTGCTATAAGCCCCATAGGTAAAATGGTGAGTTAAACTTTGCTAATGATTCGAGTATTTTCGAGTACTAGTTGTTTATAAAGTTACGTGCAAGAAAATTGACATTGTAGCAACTCCTGATCCACCGAGCCTAAGTCTTTATCTTTGCTCGAGATGGGAGCTTGTTGGCGGTCGTTACGGCACGTTTTCGACCACCAATACTCGGGAATAAAAGAGGATATATGTGACATTCCATGTACTTAGGTTTATTTCTAACAGAGTTCCATGAGTTTTGGTGAGTTACACTTGTACAGGTACAACAACGAGAAATACGTGCTATAGGGGTCGGAATTGACCGATTCGGCCGAATGACTCCGTTCGGCCGGTTACCCCCCTTAGCCGTGCACAACATCGGGAGTCGTCCACGTCAACAATCACCAAGCAGATGACGATGCATGACATATGGGTGACTGCCACCTCATCCTGGGCCAGGTCAACACGAAGACAATCGCTAGAAGCCAGCCCAGGGGGGTCCAAGACCAAAGGCGGTGCTGGGGAGGCCGGCCACGGGCCAGGCCCGGTTCGGTCGAATCTCCCAATTCGCCCGAACCGACCCCAGCACCAGAACCGACCAAGGGGGGCAAATCCAAGCCGTAGGAGCAAATGACGGTCCATCCACTGAATCGTAGGATTCGCCCGAATCACCAGGGGGTACCCCACTGGTTCCCTTGGCCGTCACTCCTCTCCACCATCCTAATTCACCTATAAATGCAGTGGAATTTCACTTGTAACACACACTCAAGCCACGGAGCTCTCATTCCAATTCTTTCTAGTAGATTTAGGATAGTTTAGTTGGGAGTTAGAGTTGAGTCGAGCTGTGTCTTGGAGGTTCCGGAGTCGTCTTCAGAAGCTCTGGTATAAGCTCTTGTATCTTTTCCTATTCCTTTTGTAAGATTTTGAGTTATCAATATAGTTATCTTTATCACTTTGCCCTTGTCATTTATAGCTTGCTTCTACTTTATTCTAGTTGCATCTATATCGTGTTTAGACTATAGTTAGTTGTAGCTCTAGTGCTTCTAGATCTTGATTAAGTCTTTGTCTTAGCTGGTTCTTCGATCTTGCTCAATACTTGTGGTGAATTGTCACTGGGGTATTGACAGGGTTGCTTGGTCTTGCTAGAGGAGTAAGTAGTTGTTGACTAGTGTGGGAGTGCTTCCCAGACTAGCTAGTGGCCTTAGTTTGTCCCCACGTCTATGGAGGTGGTAGCCGTTAGGTGGTGACAGCCCTATACGGCCTACGTAGTCCATCACGTTCATCGTGGCCTGCAGGATCCCAGAGTGTAGGATTGGCAGCACCCCTTCTCATCCCTTTCTGCGTGTCATAGGTTCTATTGTCCCGACGCTAAGATATTAGAGTTAACCATGATCTCTGAGTACTGGCTCTTCAGCCACTGTATCTCTAAGGCCGAGTGACATAGGTAGATAAAGTACCCAGGATTCCTCTATCTCTTCTCGTTGTCCTCTCAACTATCTATTCCTTCTCTTTCCTATTCGAGCCACCCTTGAGCTGTGTGTCACGGTATAACCCCTATCCAATATCATTTATCCCCTGTCTAGCTAGTAGTGTACCCTTCTCTGATAGTCTCAAATATCTGTTTGCTAGTAATCTTGCCAAAGCTTCCCTACGGAAATATAAATTACGATACCTCGGATTACTCCATGGTGAACTGCTACAGCGGTAATTCTGTGCACTTACAGAATATTTATATATTTTACTGAGCCATAAGAAAAACACTGAAACACTCCTTACCCCAGTACCTGGATTCACAATCCTGATATTGGATCGTAAGAAGTGCCAACAATAATCTCGAATATCTATTTACTAGTACTCTTACCATAAGCTTCCCTGTGGAAAAATAAATTATGATACCTCGGATTACTCCCTGGTGAAGTGCTACACCAGTGATTCTATGCGCTTGTAGAATATTCATATATTTTATTGAGCCATAAGAAAAACCACCGAAACACTCCCTACCCCAATACCGGGTTCACAATCCTGATAGTAGACCGTAAGAAGTGCTAACAATCGTCGTGGGCTTCTCTGTCCTTTACAGTGCCGGTCGTACGGGTGTACGAGCGCACTTGCCTTTCACAGTGCCCCACTGTTCAGGGAGTGGTTAGACGTGTGGTGAGCTCAATCTATATGGGAGTTGTCATGGGGGTACGACCTTCGTTTGTTCGGGCGCTCCTCGGTTTCTGTCGACCTCACTTGAGGGGTTAGAGGTCAACACCATGGGAGGCGTGGGCTGGTAGCTCTGCCGTTGCTGTCTTTTTGGGCTTGCTGCCACGCCTCAATGCAATAAGCCTGATACTGCCCAATCCCTAAGGTTGGATGGATCGTACCATGTGTACACTAGGAACCCAAGTGGAGTAGTATGGGCTCCTGACTTTGGATTAGGACGGAGTCATCATCATGATTGGGCCTTCTGAGAGGTCAGAGGCCTTTCTTGTCTTGGCGGGGGCCATGTCCTCCGGAGTGGTTAGGAGGGCGCCGCATGTCTTGGCAGTTCGCCTCCCCTTGTGGTGGTTGGTGGGCCGCCACAAGTGCTTTTTGGTGAGGTTCCCTGGTAGGTCGGGGACTTTCCACACATCCTGTTCGGGAGGACACGCCCAGTCAGTCAGGGACCGGGTGCTTGGCATTACTTTTGTTGTGATCTTGATGATAATAATGCTTATTCCGATGATTTTTCCTGATGCGATGGGTACCTCGGGTATAGGTATGCCACACATATCTATAGGGTTTATTTCTAATCATTTCCACAAGTTTTTGTGTTTATTTGATTCTAGGAGGCAAATTACCAAACTTGGGGCAAAACCATCCAAAACCCCATGGTTCGACCGAACTCCGTGTGCGCGGTGTGTGCCACACCTTGAATATGTACAATCCACCAAAACCCCAAGCATAGGTGGACCATCATGTCTATCACAAACACAAATGTGGTGGATCCAAGGGATGACCCCATATCAATTGGTCTATGGCAAGATATGCCACTTACAAGTAGAGATTGAGTTCAAGGCTCATTGGGCCATTATGAAATGGGGCATGGATCTCCTGCCAACCAGCCTTAAGAGACGGATTCAGCTGGCCGAGCTAGATGAAATGAGAGAAAGGGCATATCACAGCTCTCTTCTATATATGGAATGAACAAAGAGATGGCATGACAAACGGATCAAAATCAAGACGTTCAAGCCAGGAGATAACGTCTTAGTTTTCAACTCTCGTCTGAAGCTTTTTGGTTGAGGCAAACTCAAGAGTAAGTGGGACGGCCCATTCACTGTGATCAACACATCATCCCATAGAGCTATTACCTTACAAAATGAAGATGGATACATTTTCAAGGTCAATGGGCAATGCTTGAAGATCTTCTTTGAACTAGAACCGCCACCACTTGAGGACTTACATGTCATCAAGTTTTTAGAGGTCTAAAACTGGCCCTAGAACCTTTGCCCATGAACCTCAACGAAACAATCTCCCAGGGCAAAGTCCACTTCGACCACTTCAACCCCGAAACTTGGCTTGACACGTTGCACATCCCGCACAAATTAGGGGACCAGGGTCCAGTTCGGCTGAACCTGGCAGGTTCGAGCAAACTGTCAAGTTTGCGCAAACCATGTTGGTTCTGAACCCCCGTGTTTCGCCTCACGTGCGGCTAAGCGTAGCCAAACTCATCTACACTCGATCTCATCCCAGGTTCCGCGAGGAAAACATCGGAAAAGTGGTTTTTTGATCAGGAAATCCCCCCTACCTTCATCAACCTCCGTCATTCTCACACGACCAAAGTCTTCTCCCTAGCCACCATGACCACCTAATCCTCGTCCAAAGACCTTTCCTCACACAAGAATTCCTTGTCCAATAGTATCACAAGGAAAATTATCAAAACCCGACTAATGGAGAAAGCCATGAGATGGAACATTCCGATTAGGAGGAAGAAGAAAGCCCACGGTTGAAGAGCCTAAAGGAAGAACTAGCACAAACACGCCAGAAACTAAACACCCTTGATAAGAGGGTCGCCGAAGGCGAGCATTGGTAGATGGACAAGGATGACAAGATCAATATCCTCCGTTGAGCATTCATAGACAAATTCATGAGGCTCACCAAAGCCACAGGACATCAAGACCTTTATGATCCACCTAGAGAGTGAATGTCCTATGGTTGTATCTTTTAGAGCACCATTGGATTAAATTTATTTCCCAATTTAATTTCCATTTTTGTTCAAATCTTTGTTTAGGAGGTTCTCTCTCTATTTCCCTTCCAATATTTTTTCCCAAAATTAGCTTGATGAATAAAATACAAATCTTAGTTTGAATTGTCCAAAATAATGCTCTGACTGGTGCAGCTGAGCCAGTTAGAGAATGCCCAATTAATAGATGCTACACGAGTACATGGACAACACAGGGGAGGAACAGGACAAGAACGTGCAAGACAACCCATTCGACCCGAACCTGGCTTGCTTGGCCGAACTGGTTGGTCTCGCCGAACTAGCCTGGCTCATCCACCTCGCGCACCTGCACGCTAGTTTGCACTCCTTACTCATGTTTATTTCTTGTGTTGCCATGTTTCAATATTTGAACCTTGCACAAACCATTTAAAAGAAATGTTCTCAGTTTTCTTTCATGCCATGAATTATGCCTATAGTTTATGCCAAACTAAGTATCCGCATGCCTGTGAAACCTTTCATACTAGGACCCCTAGTCTAAGTTGTTAATGAATGTGATATGACTTGATAAAACAAACCTCTTGTTCATTCTATCATTCGGGAAAATTTAGTTTGAAAATATAAAACCTTACACTATCCTTTCATCCCATCCATATACTTTGATCATCCAACTGACACATATGCTTGAGAGATCATTTCTGAAAAAGCTTGTCATGACTAGTATAATGTCTTGTCAATTTTTGAGTCCCT
Organism: Echinochloa phyllopogon; assembly: GCA_033239725.1. NCBI lineage: Eukaryota > Viridiplantae > Streptophyta > Magnoliopsida > Poales > Poaceae > Echinochloa > Echinochloa phyllopogon. The sequence continues at coordinate 6,646,466 of BTCW01000016.1, read as the reverse complement.
GGAAATAGTCATGTTGCCTCAGATCAATTGCAAGAATATTTATTAGAGCCACATTAGAAGTCCTCATGCCTTGGTGACACCCTAAACAAATTGATGAGCAAAATAACGGACTCATGAAAGTCCAAGTATGCAAAAGAAAAAAAGAGAGAAAAAAGAAGAGTGAGAAAAATTCCCAAAAGGGAAAGAAAAAGAAAAGGGGTCACGAGACTGAGGATCAACAATGAACTCTTCATTCCAAACTTGTAATTGGATCAAGGGTGATTGGCATAATCTTCAGGAACCAGTCTTTGACTTCACAGAAATATGTGTCTTGACAAGATCACGACCTGAGAGACAAAAGAAGACAAACAAAAGAGGGTGCGTGAAAAGAGAGAGTGACTCCACAGAGCACGAGAGTATTAAGGATGAAAGGACAAGGGTCATTTATTTATGAAAATATTCGAAAACCCCCAGTGCAGTATGATGAAGATGCACCTTGTTGTAAGAGCCATTCCTTTCATCAACCGCCCAAGATCCAGGTAGTAGCCACTTCAAATTCACAGGTATGGATCGAGAAAGGTTTGGAATAATCAATTTGCATATCTTCATTTCATGAAAGTACCCCCTACCTTAGTTCTTGCTCTTATTTTTAATTCTTTACTTGAGACGAGCAAAGATCTAAGCTTGGGGGAGCTTGTTGGCGGTCGTTATGGCTTAATTTCCAACCTCCAACCGAGCATAACATGAACACAATGGAATCATGCACCATAGCTATAGGGTTTATTTCTAATCATTTCCACAAGTTTTGATGTTTGTTTGATTCCAGGAGGCAAATTACCAAAGTTGGGGCAAAACCATCCAAAATGGTGGGTTCGACTGAATCCCATGGTTCGACCGAACTCCGTCCTTGTGCCCGATACGTGCCACACCTTGAATGTGTACAATCCACCAAAACCCTTAGCATCGGTGGACCATCATGACAGTCCCCAACACAAAGATGGTGGATACAAGGGCGAATAAGGACACGGACCAGTTCGGGCGAAGTACATGGTTCGGCTGAAGCAAACCATTACAGGAACGCAATCTAGACCGAAGGAAGCGAAGGTGGTGGATTGGGTGGTTCGGCCGAACTGGGGCAGTTCGGCCTCCCCCCCCCCCCACCCCCACCTCCCTCCCCCACAGTTCGCCCGAACCCCCTTGTTCGGCCGAACTAGGGGTGCACCGCCCTATGGTACCGTGCATGCTACTATGCCTCCACCATCCTTCTCTATCTATAAATATAGAAGAGAAGAGAAGCTCCCTAGTGAAGCGCTGCCACTGTCATACTTAGAAAATAGGGAGAGAGGAGATGTGAGCGTGCCGGAGTGGAGCCGGAGTGTCGGCCCCTCTTCCACCTGTACCTCTATGGATGCGGCTTAACTTCGAGTGACCTCCGGGTCGTGTCTGGTAACTCTTGTATCTCTCTAATTAATTGAGCATCAGTTCTTACTTTTATATGCTTGCCGGTTCCTCGTTCAATGCTTAGTTGATTGGTATAATTATATACTAGTTTCTTTTCTTGGGTACTTATCTTTCTTGAGGATATAAGTATTAACTGACTAGTGTAGGTGTGGTGCCTAGACTTGAGGTTAGCTTGGTTTGCATCCGATTCAATGGACGTGTGGTAGCCATTAGGTGGTGACAGTCCTGTACGGCCTATGTAATCCACCACGTTAGTCTCAGACTTGTAGGATCCTTAGAGCGGTTATTGGCAATACCCCTTCTCACCCCCTTTCTGTGTGTTGTTGGTTCTGTGTCCCGACACAAGCACTTATCTGTATCACCTAGCCGGCTCGATTAGTCAGAAGTACAATACTATCAAACTCATGCCCTCTCTACCCTCCTATTGTTTTTTCTTCTTTTTCTTTGTCATCATCCACTTCACTTTATCATCCTCTTCACTTTATCATCCTTGGACAAACTTAGTTTAGAATTAGTTGACTTCTCGTTCCTCGTGAAAATTGATACTCTGGAATACTCCTTGGTGAAAGCAACATCGGTATCCATCCACTTGCGGATTTATCTGTAGGCTGTAAGGAGTGCCAACAACAATTGATTTACTAAATTTTGAGTCACATAAAGCATGACAAGCATTAAAACTGGCATGTAAAACTCTAACATACTAGTTGAGAGGAACAACATAAACATGATCTCAATTACAACACACATGCTAAATGATTGCAGGCATACGTATTGAATGATTTTAGATGAGGAAGTAGTGAAGACGAGTAGTGATGTAGCAACAACGACGGTGCTATGAACGGCTCGCAGCAGCTGGTGCTAAAGATGGTGATGCACTGCAGCGCCAGACATCAAAGGAGGATGACCCATGGTGAAGAAATTGAAAAATCATGTGGAGTGCTTCCCAAAAACCTTATTCGTATCCTCCCAGTGCAGGATCTCAAGTGCAAGGGGTTTTGGAAACATGCTCTCGTGTTCACCGGTGCACGCCGACGCTCAGGATGAGGAAGACTACAGTGGTAGCACATGAAGCTAGGGTAAAACTCTAACCAAATATATGAGGTTTCTGGATGATTCTCTTGCTTATTTAAGTCTTAGTTGTCTCCAACACTTACACACGAAGCAATGGACTTCTTGTCCAAGACAAATACTCATAACTCGAGTCAAAGCTTTCAGTGCAAGCCACTAAAAATAAAATTGGCAAAAGGAAGCTATGGTCCCACAAGGCGAGAGGCCTTGTTAATGCCCGTTATCAGTTGACACCGGTAACAGGCTTTTTGCTTGCCCATTACCAATATATTGTTATTGGTAAAAGGCTCGAGTTTGACACGCTTATTGGTAACGGTCAGTGTGTCGCGCCCGTTACCTATCTGGTACCTTGTAACGGGTTTCATATGCATGTTACCAATGTTGTGGTACCTATTTGAGGTTTTCATATATTCACGCAGTTGTTGTGCTCCCGCTTCCTTCGCCGCGCCACACCACGTCCCCCACGGGACTTTAGGGTTTTACTAGGAATTTTTGAATTTTTATTGGGACAGGCCTATAAATTCCAGCACTACTTGTTGTCGTCATATCCATCACGACCTTAAAAGGGTTTGTACAAATGGTTAAAAACCCTTTTGGTAACGAATTACCTTCTGTTTACCACCTCAAGCAACAAATGGTGAAATAGATGTTAGCTAGGATTAAGTAACCAAAAAATGGTTATGATCTTGGAAACTATCCAGAAGGTGCCCAATACAAGTATAGGTTAAAAAGTGATCGACTATCAAGTAGTTTTTCTTACAGCCTCTTAAGTAACCCTCATAGTTATGTCGCACAAATTAAGCAGCCTTTTTGAAGAATGGTTAGTTAGTGAACTATTAGGGCAGGTACATTGCTACACATCAGCGGTCTCATAGATCGTCTCATGCAATGCCACATAGGATTTTTACTGATGTGGAGGATAGAGAGCGATGTGAGAGAAAGAGGTCGTTGCTTCGCGAAATAACCGTCTCATGAGCTAAATTTGAGGACTATGAGACAACTCCTCCACTATTGTATGGGTTTTATTGCCATGCAACCAATAGTATTTCTTTATTTTTTCCATAATTAAGGGATATTGTATTACTACGAGACAACCAAAACAACAATCCATTGTATATGTTGTCTGATAAGTCGTCTCAAGATTACGTGTTACTGCATGAGACCCCCTATTAGACGACACCAATGTACCTGTCCTTACATATGTATTCATTTGGCAAGACTAGACAACTACAATATCTCATTGAGCTAGATATTTCAAGAGATAGCAAAACGGGCAAATGCCAATGGGACATTAACAAACCATGAAGCATAAGACGTCTTCCATAACAATATTGTAGACAAGTAAATGCTGCTTGTTGTTGACGTAAAATCCGCACCTCACGCCAAGCACACAGCAAGCCGAATTAGCTAGCTTCACACGTGGCCCGGGCTTTTGAATCCGGAAGCGTGCCAGTCAGTTTGCCTGAAAACTAACAAAGGGACAAAACGTTTAGATCAAAACCTGGAACGTGCCGGGTGAGACCAGACAGTTCCATATTTGCGGCTATGGAGCCAATTTCGAACGACAAATAGCTACAGAGAAGCTATCCGTCGGCAGTTAAAGCCTCATTCGGCAATCGGCAAGGCACGCAAGGAACGCACTGCCGAATGCGTGACGTAAGCATGACGAAAGATCGGCTTTCAACCGAATGAACATTGTAACACATACTCATAGCCGATTAACGAGAAACAGAACATGATAGATAAATAAAAGGGTGAAACATGATCATAAATTCGTAGTAAACAAGGAATGCATAGGCCGAAAGCAGCACCCGTCAAGCATGATAACAAAACAAGTTAATCCACCGCATGATTCGACTTGTTTGAGACCACACCACTAATCAGATTAGACCAATCCACCGCATGATACAATCTAACCATGAAAAGCTAAAAGCATTCAATGTTTAATTACGAACCCACAACACAGTCACGAATTTACATTGAAACAAGAATGCATAGGCCGAAAGCAGCACCCGTCAAGCGCGGCAACAAACGAATTAATCCACCGCATGATACAACTTGTTTGAGGTCACACCACCAATCAGATTAGATCAATCCACCGCATGATACAATCTAATCGTGAAAGGCTAAAAGCATTCATTGTCCAATGCAAACCCACGAACACACGTTCACTCGTGAGAGCATTGCCGAATACGGCTACTTAGCCGAATCGGGGTCCGCGGCGAAGGAACAAACTTAATCGGTAAAGATAAATCTATCAGATCGAATCGAATTCTAGTCCACCGGATGATTAGCTCTAAGACGACCCAAAAACCTGCATCTACCGCATGATACCCGGTTCTGTCAAGACCGACACGATACCGACAAGTTCGAACCCGCGACACGTGGCAACCTAGATCGGTTTCGGATTCGGCTATGAGGGGATAAGTCGTCGCACCGTAAAGCAAAGCCGATTCTAGCCGATCTAGATTGGGCAAAGGTGTGTTGCATGAATTAAACACAGAGTAAAAACGAAGCAACACGGGGTAACTTAATGAATCTGTTAGATCTTGCCGAAATCTAACAGAGCCGATAACTTGGTCCATACTAGATCTTAGCCCACCGCATGGCTCATGACCTAACAGAGGAACCTTCTTGAGACCACAATTTAAATCCACCGGATGATACTAAGCATGGTAACAAGACTACTTGCATCAAAGCTTAAATCCACCGCATGATACTAAGCATGATACAAGGTTGCCGGTACTTACGGAGGTCGACGGATCGATGACTCCTCTCGAAGAACTCGACGACTCGACTAAAGGACTCGATGTTGGCACGGGGCCGGTTTGTTGTATGATTGATTGTCTTTCTTTTACAGATGCCATGGGTTTATATTTATACCCAGGTCTTGATACAACTCCTAGTCGGACACGACTACAATACTTGTTTCTAAAAATAAATGACGGATCTTCGTGCCCACATTGCATTCCTTGTTCGAACCGGCCTTTTCCTTATGTTTTTCCACGTCATCGCGCCTTCCCGAATGCTACCGCTTTTACCTGCGGAACCATGCCTCTGCCGAATGACGACGCATTCCCGACCGCAGAACGTCTTTGCCGAATGCCTCTGGGGAAAAACTCCTTTGCCGAATGACATCTCTTCGACGACTCCGGCCCACATGTCAGCCTCTTCCTGGTGCCAATTTTTGGTGTCAACACATGCCCCTTCAATTTCGGGATAAGAGGTAACTTTTATCTCGGAATTGACCAGAAGCACTTAACATTTCCAAGTTAGTTCTGCTCGGCACCCGCTTCTCCTTTTGAATCTTCAGAGCTTTCATCCGGATCCGAACCCTAAGTCATCGACTTCCAAGATCCAACCTTCAAATGGCGGACCAAGATCTTGCTCTCCAGGTAAACTTCAATCCCCTCAAGCATGTTCGGCATTCTTCTTTCGATTTGCATTTTAAATTTCTTCTTATCCCCTTTCATTCTTGATAGGCCCTAGCTACCGAAATCCTCATCCCTGTTGAGGAAAAATCTCCATCCTACTTCCTCGGTCCCGTAGGAGATTCAGATCCTTCTGAAATCATTGCGGCCGAATCTCAGCGGATTCCTTTTAAGATTTCACTGACAAAACCTCATGAGTGGCAAGACGCCTTCAAGAACTGGCCTTTGCCCCCAATTGCCGGATGGAGAAATTGGTACAAAAGGATTTGTGACGATAAAAGTCCCCAGACGCAGAATTGGGACAGTCTTCGTATTTCTCATTGCTTGGAGCTATCTCTAGCTGAAACACCAAAGAATGAGAACCTTCTGATCGCAGCTTGCCACTTCTGGTCCAATGGTGTAAATGCTTTTCTTTTCGGCCATGGCCCAATGTCCCCTACCTTAGCCGATGTCTACATGATGACCGGCCTGAATGTTACAGGAACTGTGTACCCATATGACCATAAAGGTTCCTCCAAGCAGACAGGAGTAAGAACAGGGGTTGGATACAAGAGATATATCCAGAATCATATGTCTGATGGTCCTCTGACTGATGTCGAATACAGAGCTTTCCTGAACATGTGGCTATGCAGATCAGTCTTTTGTGGCAAAGCCAATGAGCCAACCTTGAATCATATCGTGATGGCCGAAGAGCTGGCTGCTGGAAAAGTCATCCCACTTGGGAAATACCTCCTGGGAAGTGTTTACCATATGCTCAACCAAACCACCCACCTGATGCACACTAGCAAGAAGATCCCCTGTGTCAATGGTCCCTGGTGGTTTGTCCAAATGTGGCTGCAATTATACATGCACCAAATCGTTGCTATTGATCTCAACAGCCGAGACTTCCCTTCAATCAATTATAAAGAAGGAGAAACCCGGAGAACCAAAGGTTGTCAAACCTATGGAGAAGCTGCCTCCACTGTACCTATCAACAAGAACATTGGTGAACTGTTTGAGCTCTTCTTCAGAGGTTTTGCCAATCCTCTTTGGTTCCCATATTCGGACAACGACAATCTTACTCTCCCTTGCGAATTCAGCTTTGAGACTGGATGCACTGATGTACAATCTGTAGCAATTTTTAATGCCTTCATCCAGCCCTGCATCCTGCCAGCCGAATTCTGTGGAGGGAGGCTAGTCCAAAGCACTTATGAATATTATCAGCCAAACATGATGGCTAGACAGTTGGGATGTGGCCAAGTGCCCCCTAGGCTATTTCTCCATGAATTCCTCAGGCCTAGAGAAATAGTCAAGGATTCCACAGAAACAAGAAGGATTTTCACCTATAAATGCTGTGGAACTATTTATGCACCTGATCCTTTTGTGCCAATAATATCTGCCCATCCTTCCTTCACTCTCTGGTGGCAAGAATTCCATGATCATATCTTCAATATGCCAATCTATCCCTTCTGCCTTGAGTTAATGCCTGATTATCAGCCAACTGCAGAGGTAATATGCTTATTCCTTTATCTGTCTTCATAACATTGACTCCAATCGATTCTGACTCTATTATTTTGCAGGACATAACACCTGCCCCCCTTGCCAGAGTAATCTTATACAAAACCGCAGGCCCAATATCTGCTTTGGGGCATCAATCTCCTACCTTGGCTCGGCTGATGGCTAGACAAGCTTCTTCAGATCCAATACTCACTAGACCATCATCTGTCAAGAGGAAAACCCTCCTTATAGCTGCTCCCTCAGTTGTAAAGAAGAAAAGAACAAGTAGCAAAATCAAGGTCAGAGTCCTTTTTCCTTGACTATAATGCTTTTGGTGTTTTGCTCAGCTTTATTTCTTTTTGATTTCAGGCCAGAGAACAGCAGCCAGCAATCAGTACAGGTCCTGCCGATGCTTCAATGATTGGTAAAATTTCTCACTATTTCGTCTTTAAAGTTCCTCTCCATCGGCATTGATTCTTTTTTCAGTTTCAGAGCAAATCTCAATAGACCCAATCTTGGAGAGTTCTTCTTCTCATCAAGAACCAGCTTTAGCTTCACTTGATGTTCCTCAGCCAGAAGTCTCTTCTCCACCAAAAGATCTTCCAAGCCCTCCTCAGCATATCACACAAGAACCTTTGCCTGAGCTTGAGCTGCCTTCTCTCTCCATTCAAGAAATCAGGAATGAGGTAGAGATAATTACCCAGTTTTCCCAGTTCTTTATTCAATGGATCATCAATAATTCGGCAGAATCTTCTTCCAGGAGAAAACCACTTCTTCACCCAGCTATTCATTTGCTGTGGATGATCTAGTTGCCGAACAAGGAGAAGAAACTTCTTCTGGTCAAGCTTTATCAGAGGAGAACCAAGCAAAACTGAAGGAAATCCTCTCTTTTCTGCATAAGGACACTCGAGAACAAGTTACCAATGCTGATCTTTTAAGAGACTTGCTTGAATCATTCGACCAAGATCTTCCTGCCAATATCAAGACTTCTTTAGATCCAATTTCCAGATTGGATGATCATTTTATTGCAGTGAAGCAAGCTCTGAAGAATCAATCTGCTCAACCAGCCTTGGAGCAAAGGAGAACTTTGGTCAAGCAATCTGTAAAAGACCTGCATACTCAAGTCCAGAATGACAAGGAATCATTGACCAAATTGGAATCTGAACTTGAAATGAAGGAGATCAGAAAAGCTGCACTTGAAGCCGAATTGAGAGATCTATCGGCCGAAATTGAAGCTGACAAGAAGAAGATAGTCGAGCTTCCCAAGTTAACAGAGAGGAGGCGAAAGGAAGCCTTAGCAGCTCTAAACGAAGACAAACAACTCAAGGCGAAGCTTGCTGCCCTGGCTAGAACCCAAGAAGCTGACAAAAACTTATTAGAGAACATTAGCAATATGATATCAAATGCCAAAAATGTAATCTCAAAGTTCTTGGGTGTGTAAATTGTGTCAAATAGTTTGATAGCCGAATGTTTTATCAACCCCGTAATCTCACCAATCTTTGCTTTCTCTCCATTGTGGATAACTCATTCGGCAAAGCTGGTTTTAATAGCGTCAGACCCGAAAACACTTCAACTATGACATAGCCGAACCTCATCCAGTCAAAGCCGAATACGACTCGATAAGAATCCCAAACGACATGAGAACCGATCAGCTGGAAAATCCTTTCCACCTTCCGAACTCTTCGGAATACGCGCCACGATCTTTGGCCACGATTTCCTCTGCAGGTTCTATAAATAAACACCCAGGCAGCCCACAGTTTTTCACCAAGTTCTTCGTCTTCCAAGTCCTTGCCGGCTCAAGTCATTCTTTTCCCCATCCACAGTAACTCCGAGGAACTTCCAATGGCCGACAACAACAGGAGGCGCCCGGCCGTCGATGAGGCCGAAGGAAGTCGCGCCGGCGCTCGCCGCAGGTGATTGGCTGCTTGCTTCTCTCTGTTCTTCTCGAGATTTCCTTTCTCTTTCTTGACGAATCTTCTTTGTTCTTTCAGGGTAATCCAATGGATTGCCGGCGCTGGTGCGCCAGTTGCGGCTCCAGCCGCTGCTCCTGCGGCGCCCAACTCCTCGAGTTCGTCCAATCGGACTCGTTCATCGGACGACTCCCGCTACTCAGACGGCGATGCTCGCCGATTCAAGGCGGAGCGCGACGACTCTCGTCGCGAACTGGAGATCATCTCCAAGCAAGCTGGGATTGCGGACCTCGAATGGCAGGCCGAGCGCAAGCAGCTGCTTGAAGTCATTGATGGTGAGTCCTGCAATCTGCTCAATCTCAATTCTCGTCCTCCAAATGATATTAATCTGTTATCCCCTTGTGACTTTGCAGCGCGTGATGCTGAACTTGATCGACTGAAGGCGCTGGTGGAGGAGCTGGCGGACAAGGTGAACGCCCAAGGGGACACACCCGAGGCACGCCTTGGTGCGGTGGCAGGTCGTGTCGACGAAGTGGCTTCCCATGGCGTTCGCCTAGGCGTCGCTGCGGGTCTCGTCGCTATGTCGACGCACACCGGCACCGACTATTCCAGAATGCCGGTTGGTTTTGCCAACAACAACCCAGAAGATATCGACGACATTGATGCTTCCATTGATCGTCTTGATGGCCATGGCACTGCCATTGCCGATTCCATTCATCCCCAGTCTGTTTTGAACAGGCTCTTTCAGTAGTTTGTACTAGGGATTTATGGAATTTCGGCAATAAAACTTATCTTTTGCATGAACTCTTGATGTAACATATTTTGTGCTAAGGGCAATACATTCAGTATTGGCCATTTTTCTTTTTCTCCAATGTCTCTGTCAATTTCCTTCTAAAGACGATTTCTTCCCAAATATCGGCTGTTCGGCAATTTAATATATCAATCACCGATCGATTTCAACACTGGGATAATACCTCTTCAAATATCTTCCATTTATAGCAGAAGCAAATTCCTCTCCCAATAATGTCTTCAAAATATATGCATTTCCAGGCACGCATCTAACTACTCTGAAAGGGCCTTCCCAATTTGGAGACCATTTGCCGAATGCTGCATATTTGGTTCCAATCGGCAATATCGCTTTCCAAACTAGATCACCTTCTGTAAATTGCTTAACTTGCACCTTCTTGTTGTAATATTTAGCAACTCGCATTTTATTTTTCTCGATATTTTCCAAGGCCCTGAGACGAATCATATGCAAATCTTCTAATTCGTCCATCATTAAATCATTATAATCTTTAGAACTTAAATCCTTTTGCAACTTTATTCTCCTTGAGTCTAATTGTATTTCCCATGGCAAGATAGCATGATGCCCATACACCAACTCATAAGGAGACGTCTGTGTAGCCCCATGTGGAGCCATTCGGTAAGCCCATAAAGCCTCATTGAGTACCGAATGCCACTTTCTCGGCTTCTGATCAATCTTCTTCTGTATAATTTTAATCATAATCTTGTTAGAAGCCTCTGCCTGACCATTAGCTTGGGCATAATAAGGAGAAGAATTTAACAATCTGATGCCCATACTTTCAGCAAAATCTTTGAACTCTGAAGATGTAAATTGAGCTCCTTGATCTGTGGTGATTGTTTGAGGAATCCCAAATCTGTAAATGATATGTTCTTTAACAAATTCAACCATATTCTCCGACGTCACCTTCTTTAATGGAATTGCCTCAACCCACTTGGTAAAATAATCGGTTGCCAAAAGCACAAACTTATGCCCCTTGCTAGATGGAGGATTCATTTGGCCAATCAAATCTATTCCCCATCCTCTGAATGGCCATGGCTTGATAATGGGATTCAAAGCCGATGCCGGAACTCTCTGAATGTTTCCAAATCTCTAACAGTCTTGACATCCCTTATAATATTCAAAACAATCTTCCAACATTGTCGGCCAGTAATATCCAGTTCTTCTAATAACCCACTTCATTCGGTATGCCGATTGATGTGCTCCACACAACCCATCATGTACTTCACTCATCAGCCTTTTTGCTTCTTCATGATTTAAGCAATGTAACAGCACCCCATCCAAGGATTTATAATACAAATTATCATCAAGAAGAACAAACTTTAAAGCTTTGTACCTGAGCTTTCTAGAAACCTTTCGGGATGGATTCTCCAGATAATCGGCAATCTCTTTTCTCCAATCATCTTCTGCCAGATTATTCCCGAAAGCATGTACATCATTAGCAAAAACTTCTCGAAGCTCTTTATAACCTGATGCACTTTGGGCCAATCTATTTGCCTCTCCATTATCCCCTCTAGGAATGTGTTGTAGAATTACTGACCGAAAGCTCTTCAATATTTCTTTGCATTCTTCATAGTAATTCCTCAAGGTATCACTTTTGCACTCATATTCACCATTCAATTGTTTTATGACCAATTCTGAATCTCCAAAAATTTCAACCGCAATGGCCTTTGCTTCTTTCAAATATTGGAGCCCTTTGAGCAATGCCTCATACTCAGCCTGATTGTTAGTAACAGCAGATTGAATGGGAACAGCAAACTCAAATGTTTCTCCTTTGGGTGAAATTAATAAGATACCTGCTCCACCACCTTTGTTGCATGAAGATCCATCAAAGAATAACACCCAAGGAACAATGTTAAGCAAATTTATCGATGTATCATGATGTTCAGTAATGAAGTCGGCAATAATCTGTCCCTTAACAGCCTTTGCCGATTCAAACCTTAACTCAAATTCAGACAAAGCTAAAATCCATTTGCCAATCCTTCCGTTCAAAATTGGCATAGACAACATGTGTTTTATCACATCAAACTTTGAATACACAATGCATTCGGCATGTAGTAAGTAGTGCCGAAATTTTGTACAAGAGTAGTAAACACATAAGCAAAGCTTCTCTATAGCCGAATACCTTGTCTCTGGATCTAGTAACTTTCGGCTAAGGTATGCAACTACTCTTTCCTTCCCTTCAAATTCTTGAATGAGGGCCGATCCAATAGTTTGGGCATCGGCCGCCAGGTACAACTTGAAAGGCTTGTTCAATTGTGGAGGCACCAATACTGGTGGCTTCTTCATGTACTCCATTATTTCATCAAAAGCCTTCTGTTGTTCGTCACCCCATACAAACTTTTGATCCTTTTTTATTTTCAACAGTGAGGAAAAGGGCAACACCTTTTGTGACAAGTTTGATATGAACCTTCTCACAAAATTTATCTTGCCAAGCAGCGATTGTAACTCTTTAAGATTAGTTGGAGGAACAATTTCATCAATTGCCTTCATGCTTTTCTTACCAACTCCTATTCCTCCTTCATGTATCAAAAATCCCAGAAACTCTCCAGCCGAAACTCCAAAAGCACACTTGTTCGGGTTCATCTTAAGCCCATGTTTCCTGGTGCATTCTAGAGTTTTCCTTATGTCGGTCAAATGAGACTCATGATCCAATGACTTGATCACCACATCATCAATATATATTTCCACAATCTTGCCGATCAACTCATGAAAAATATAATTCATAGCCCTTTGATAAGTTGCACCGGCATTTTTCAATCCAAAGGTCATGACAACCCACTCAAACAACCCTATGTGTCCAGGACACCTGAAAGCTGTCTTTACTATATCTTCCAATGCCATATAAATCTGATTGTATCCTGCGTTACCATCCATGAAACTGAGCACTTTGTATCCAGCAGCAGCATCAACCAATGAATCAGCAATAGGCATTGGATATCCATCCATGGGTGTAGCCTTGTTTAGGTCTCTAAAATCTATGCAAACCCTCATCTTTCCATTTTTCTTATAGACAGGAACAATATTAGAGATCCAATCCGCGTATTTACATGGCCGAATGAAATTTGCATCTAGTAATCTTTCAATCTCCTTTTTCACATCGGCCAACACTTCTTCCCTGTAGATTTTTCGGGGTGGTTGCTTGTAAGGCCTGTATCCAGGTTTGATTGGCAACCGATGCTCAACAATAGAACGGTCTAGACCGGGCATCTCCGAATAATCTCAAGCAAAGCAGTCCTTGTATTCTTTTAACAATGTCACCAACTTTTCTTTGAAAACCGAATCCAAGTTAGCACTGATAAATGTCGGCCTTGGCTTGTCACCATCTCCAATGTCCACTTCTTCTAATTTATCGGCCGACACAAATCCACGTCCTAATTTTCCATCAGTTCCATCAATTGGATTTTCCATCAAAAATTACTATGAGAGCCGACTGCTTCGATCGGCTGCTGATCGCTGCTGGCTGGTGCCACAGGACCTTCTCCCCAGTCTTTGCCTGAGAAACAATCTATGCCTTGATATTCCCAGAAAGCCGGTTCCATATTTGCCACGCTTATTGAATCATCTGCTTGGACAATCTCCACCTCATCATCTATCCACTGAATAAGTTGTTGATGCATAGTAGATGGAATACAACAATTTGCATGAATCCAATCTCTTCCAAGCAGTAAGCTATATGCCCCTTTGCCCTCAATGACAAAGAAAGTCGTAAGCAGAGTCTTGGACCCAATCATCAGATCAACGTGCACGCATCCCTTGGTGTCCGAAGGATTTCCAGCAAAATCATTTAGAATTATGTTCGTTGGTGTCAAATCTCTAGGGCCCATACCAAGCTTCCTGAATGTGGTATATGGCATTACATTGACAGCAGCTCCTCCATCGACAAACATCTTGGTCAATGGTTTGCCATTAACATATCCCTTCAAGTATAGTGGCTTCATGTGCCGATTCTGGGCTGGCTTCTCAAAAACAGCTTGTTTGTTCAACATCAATTGTGCCATTAACCCAAATCGTTCGGCATCATCTATATCGGGCAATATCTCTTCCTGTACAATTTGGTTAGTTGGAGCCATGAATTCATTCGGCAGAAAACATACCATACATGTAGGAGCCGAATGACCATGTTCGTCAGGCCTGTCTTTTGGGAGCCATATTGATTTCACCTTGACCTTTGCTTGCTTCAATTCCCGATTCCTCAAGCGCCGTACTCTTCTCTTCTGGCTCTTCCTCAAACCAGGTGGGCACCATTGTCCTTCTTGCCAAACATAAGCATGATCTTTTTCTTCTTCACGATCAACCCACTTGTAATCAGCATGTCTCTTCCTTGGTTGATCATTAAAACGCCGATCATCACTAGGATGCACCCTGCCAATTCTTTCATGGACAGATCGGCGATTGACAGTTCCCTGCCTATATTCATCATATCTATTATTGCATTCAGGACAACTATTCCATGTGGGAAGCTTCAAACCTTCGTTCCAACAGTGTCTGAAGAATGCACACCCCCAATGCGCACGTTCATGCTCTCGAGCATACTCTTCTTGTTCTTCCTCAAACCTTTCTTCTTCGCGCCTTCTTTTCTCCTCCTCGTATTCATGCCTTTGAAAACGCTCTTTTTCTTGCTGACGCTGCCATTTGTTGAGGAGAATACGTGTAGTAACTCTAGGTTTAAAGGATTCTCCCACTTCAAATCGGCTATTCGGGAACCGAAGATCTTTCTGGCGAATCTGTTCAATTGTGATCTGCCGAGTGGGATCAACTGAACCATCCTGTCTTGCCTTCTTTGAGGTTAAAACTTTCAATCTTCCCTTTTCTCCAGATGAAACAACATTCACCATATTAACCGAGAACCCGATCACATTCTGAGGGAAAGGGTTACTGTCCAGTTTCATCTTGTTGTCGAATTTCAGATGTCCTTCCTGGATAGCTTTCTGAATCTTCATCCTAAAGACTCTGCATTCATTAATGGAATGAGAATTTCTATCATGAAACCCACAGTACCTCTTATCTTTCACTCCATCGGGCCGAAGCATAGAATGCCCCTCTGGCAATTTGATTCGGCCTTCTTTCACCAGGAACTCAAACAATTTGTCCGCCTTAGTCACATCAAAATCATACGTTCCCTTCATCTGTTTGATCCATCTTTGAGTCATTGTAACTGGTTCTTTGCTCCACACTATCTCTGCTACGGCTATCTCCTCGCTATCTTCATACCCATCTTCTTGATCTGCTCTTTCAAGGAATTGGTTATAGATGTCAGCTACGTCATTATTTTTAGCAAATCTGGCATCTTTCTTGAAACCATATGCCTGGTTACTCATCAAGGCCAATCTGTGCGACAACTGGCCCAGATCATCAAACTCCATCCCGAATAGCTTCTCCCGAATGGCAGGCAACATGCCAGCTACAGCCATACCAGCCAGTTGATCATCAGGTATGTTCAGAGAAAAGCACATACTCTTTGTTTCCCTAAATCTCCTGAGGAACTCCGTAGGTGTTTCATTATTCCTCTGCCTTAAGTTGGTCAAATCAACCAACTTTTTCTCGGTACTGCCAATGTAGTAATGAGCATGGAATTTCTGCTCCAGGTCTTTCCAAGTACAAATCGACTGAGCAGGCAAAGAAGCAAACCATGTAAAAGCTGGACCCGTCAGTGACAAAGGAAAGTATCTGATTCTGAAAGCCTCATCTGCCGAAGCCTCTCCAAGCTGCATCAGATATCGAGCTATATGTTCCACAGTGCTAGTATCATCTTGTCCTGAGAATTTAGTAAACTCTGTAGGCACCTTGACTCTATTCGGCAATGATACCCTTTGGTACCATTCCGGGAAAGGAGACGAGTACATGTACCCCTGATTTTTAGGCTTCAGACCGAATTGATTTTGCAATACATCGGTCATTTTTTGCACCATGAGGTCAATACTGGTATCTTGATTCCCTGGTCTTCCAGCAAGCATGCCTGCAGTACCAACATATCCAGGATTCGGGAGAGCGTCGATAGCATTGTAATCCATAAACTCTGAATATCCGTTTCCATATAAGTCCCTCTGCAGTCTGTTGTTCAAGGGAGATATCTTGTAAGCAGAAGCAGGCTGATTCCCTGTGGTGCCGAATGTCATATCACCGTATGTGCGAGTTTTCGGCAATGCAGGCTGAGGATCTTGCTGAATCGGTTGTCCATTTGTATCTTTAGCACCAGAACCTCCAGTTTCATCAGCATTTCCTTTACCATGTAGTTTCTGAACTGGTGCTTGAACATTGAAGTACGTCGGACCACCCAATTGCCCATGTATTTGCTCGAAGGATTTATCCACATGTTGACCAAAAATGCTTACCATTATATGCCGGAAGCTGTTTAAGAACGCAGCATTGTGATTGGTCATTGCTTCTCCCAAAGCTTTGTATAACAAGCCCGAGAATCTCTCCCTCTCTTCTTCTTCAGTAAAATCAGACTGCCCAGGAAGGAGAACTCTTGGCAAGTCGGATTTGAGAAACGGTGCACCACTCCTGTTCTTGGCGAAAGACAGTAAACATTTGTTAATGAATTGACCAGCAGCAGCCTTTACCATCTGTTGATGCTCTTCAGACAACTCTTCCAAAGTGACATCCATGATGTCGCTCAACTCAGGCATCTTGAAAACTTGTGTGTGTCCCACCGGGCGTGCCAAAAAGTGTGTTGACGTAAAATCCGCACCTCACGCCAAGCACACAGCAAGCCGAATTAGCTAGCTTCACACGTGGCCCGGGCTTTTGAATCCGGAAGCGTGCCAGTCAGTTTGCCTGAAAACTAACAAAGGGACAAAACGTTTAGATCAAAACCTGGAACGTGCCGGGTGAGACCAGACAGTTCCATATTTGCGGCTATGGAGCCAATTTCGAACGACAAATAGCTACAGAGAAGCTATCCGTCGGCAGTTAAAGCCTCATTCGGCAATCGGCAAGGCACGCAAGGAACGCACTGCCGAATGCGTGACGTAAGCATGACGAAAGATCGGCTTTCAACCGAATGAACATTGTAACACATACTCATAGCCGATTAACGAGAAACAGAACATGATAGATAAATAAAAGGGTGAAACATGATCATAAATTCGTAGTAAACAAGGAATGCATAGGCCGAAAGCAGCACCCGTCAAGCATGATAACAAAACAAGTTAATCCACCGCATGATTCGACTTGTTTGAGACCACACCACTAATCAGATTAGACCAATCCACCGCATGATACAATCTAACCATGAAAAGCTAAAAGCATTCAATGTTTAATTACGAACCCACAACACAGTCACGAATTTACATTGAAACAAGAATGCATAGGCCGAAAGCAGCACCCGTCAAGCGCGGCAACAAACGAATTAATCCACCGCATGATACAACTCGTTTGAGGTCACACCACCAATCAGATTAGATCAATCCACCGCATGATACAATCTAATCGTGAAAGGCTAAAAGCATTCATTGTCCAATGCAAACCCACGAACACACGTTTACTCGTGAGAGCATTGCCGAATACGGCTACTTAGCCGAATCGGGGTCCGCGGCGAAGGAACAAACTTAATCGGTAAAGATAAATCTATCAGATCGAATCGAATTCTAATCCACCGGATGATTAGCTCTAAGACGACCCAAAAACCTGCATCTACCGCATGATACCCGGTTCTGTCAAGACCGACACGATACCGACAAGTTCGAACCCGCGACACGTGGCAACCTAGATCGGTTTCGGATTCGACTATGAGGGGATAAGTCGTCGCACCGTAAAGCAAAGCCGATTCTAGCCGATCTAGATTGGGCAAAGGTGTGTTGCATGAATTAAACACAGAGTAAAAACGAAGCAACACGGGGTAACTTAATGAATCTGTTAGATCTTGCCGAAATCTAACAGAGCCGATAACTTGGTCCATACTAGATCTTAGCCCACCGCATGGCTCATGACCTAACAGAGGAACCTTCTTGAGACCACAACTTAAATCCACCGGATGATACTAAGCATGGTAACAAGACTACTTGCATCAAAGCTTAAATCCACCGCATGATACTAAGCATGATACAAGGTTGCCGGTACTTACGGAGGTCGACGGATCGATGACTCCTCTCGAAGAACTCGACGACTCGACTAAAGGACTCGATGTTGGCACGGGGCCGGTTTGTTGTATGATTGATTGTCTTTCTTTTACAGATGCCATGGGTTTATATTTATACCCAGGTCTTGATACAACTCCTAGTCGGACACGACTACAATACTTGTTTCTAAAAATAAATGACGGATCTTCGTGCCCACATTGCATTCCTTGTTCGAACCGGCCTTTTCCTTATGTTTTTCCACGTCATCGCGCCTTCCCGAATGCTACCGCTTTTACCTGCGGAACCATGCCTCTGCCGAATGACGACGCATTCCCGACCGCAGAACGTCTTTGCCGAATGCCTCTGGGGAAAAACTCCTTTGCCGAATGACATCTCTTCGACGACTCCGGCCCACATGTCAGCCTCTTCCTGGTGCCAATTTTTGGTGTCAACACTTGTCTGATGCAAGCCTTCCAAAATCACTGGATGGGAAAGCATAATCTGTACGTTATGATAGAAAAATAGATGGATATTTGTATAAATCCATCAAAAATCATTTGATGATACATTTGTCTCGGATCGCAAATGTTAGGTGTTGAGAAACAATGTGGACACTTTATACGTAAAAGGCATTTATGTAATATTAACAAGCTTAGACTTTTATCCGTTGGTGTTATGAGAGAGTTGGGCTTTTCTTTGCAAGTTTTCACTACCTTTCCAAATTTTCACTGGTCACATTTTTCTGTTTGTTTTCTTTTTGATGAAACAGGAGGAGCTGGGGCAGATGTCAGACTTGCAACATTTTTTTTTGAAATGAAACAATTTCCCTCTCTCATCAAAGTGCGTAATTGGAGGCGAGAGGAATCATGGTGAATTTAAATACTATATGGAAAGAATACTTCTCAGATTAAATATAAGTACTTACAAAAATAATGAAAAATACTTCTCAGTAGGAATCCCATATATAAAATTATTTGTCTCTCTCGTATTACTAACTGCACCCTATAATCACGTTTCAATATTGCAGTGTGCCGCAATGGAATGAATTTTGTATGCTTTGTTTCAGCGCAACGATGATGTTGCTTGTGGAAATGGGCGTAGCTAGGTGATGTGTGCATGAGCATAGCCAACTTTCTGCAGATAGTGGTTAATTATGAAAAACATCTCGACACCAATCATAGTTTTTCCCACTATGAGTGTGGCCTGTATGCTCTTTACATGACAACACGTTAGTATTTTATTGATCAGTGGAGATAAGTAATCACGATCTAGCATTAATCATCTCATTAATGCCCCTAGAAATATAATGCCCACTTCATCAACGCCTAGGCATATAGACGATATCCATCTTGCTTTATTATACCAGTGGTAAAAATAATAAGATCCTGAGCTATGTAAGTAGGTAGAGAATAGTGAGACACCAGAAAACTGAGCAGTAGTTTGGTTGCCTATTAGTTCCTCCAACTTTAGAATCTACGCCTGGGCTGGAATTCCAAGCTCTCTAATTTGTACTAGGCAAAATAGACTTTTTATCCCTCAGCTTGTCCTCGAAGGTCAAGTTCGTCCTCCAACTTTTAATCGACTAATCTAGTCTAGTCTCTCCAATTCTGTTTTTAGGTGAAACTTGTCTTTCAACTTTAGAATCAGCCAATCTCCATCAATTTCATTGTTAGAACAAACTCATCCCTCAAGTTTCATTCTTCTATTCACTTCACTATTTCTCGGCACCACTTTTCATATGCAGCTAGTATTCAAATAAATATAGTTCACTAATTTATTTTTAACCACCTCATCTATCAATTATCATAATCCAATACTCTTTGAATCTATTATGGATCGTATGATTAGCTCAACCTATTTATGTGCAGAAGGTACTGGCTTTTTGCCAGACTTTCCACTATACTCATTTGTATCGCAAATTATTTTTCGAAAATATACTTCTAACCCTAGACGGAGGTAATTTGAGTGCTTAGCCACACTTCATATACTTGGGAAACTTAATCTGAATGTTTACCTAGCATTACCATGTAGCTCCAAAAACAGTAGCACGTGATCTTTGTAGCAGAGGTACACATAAGAGTACATGGATATTAAGATATAATCACAATAAAACTTTTGAGCTCTCAAGGGATGGGTCAGACCAAAAACCAAAACTTAGGGGCTAGATAAGCCGATTTAAAACTTGAGGAACGAGTTTGATCCCAAAACAAAATTTAAGGGACTAAATTGACTAATTTAAAAGTTGACGGATCATCTTGATCATGGTAAAATTGAGGGACGAAATTGTCTATTTTGCCTTTATACTAGCAGGAAGGTCATACCATGCATAGGCATATAGGGGTGTGTGTACGCAAGACGGTTAAGTTTTTTGGCCGGTGAAAAAAGTGGCCTCCAAATGGTGGAGACCCTCTAAAAATGCTCTTTTTGTTTGACGTCGCAAATTCATCGACGTACTTTCCCCTATGGACCCGATATGTAGTTCCTCTGTGCGGTAGAAAAATTTTGGGTGGGAATTATTTTTAATTCTACTAGATCATTATATTATAATAAATAATAGATAAATAGATTAAATACCTTCCTGAAGGGATCAACAAATTTTATAGCCAGCCAGAGTTCTGTACTCGATCTTATACCTTAAAACTAAGAATGCATGGAGCGGAGTCTCTCCCAAAGTTAAGAAAAAACAATGATATACCAACTGAATTAGTTTAAACGGAAAATATGTCATGCGCATATGTTGACCTGCAGGGTGCTGGGCACACTATATAGGAGACAAACGCACTTGAAATTACCAATGGATATGTTCTGTTATTTTCATTGTCCACGTGACCTTTTTACTACTGCTCAACTGTTCACATATGTGGCGTAGAATGTTTCTCTGGAACTATCTCTACTATATTTAGGTTCAAACAACTTCATTTAATAAAAGAAAGAAATGAAAAAAACTACTATATTCATATTAAAGATATTTTTACTCCCATTTCTTAAGTAGAACACAAAGTTGAAACATGCCACGCGAAGCAACAAAACCACGCTATCAAAGAAACCATCATCCGCCCCCCTCATATGCCTTGGCACACTCAAAATCCGGTGCTAATACAACATTAGCACTGGGTGCAAAATTGAGGTGCCCTCGGAGACCCAACCGGTGCTCTAAATGTGCTCCCCTTTAGCACCGGTTGGTAAATACGACGTAGTGCTAAAAGTGTTAGCAAATAATGCGGAAAACAAGATCGAACACGAGACACGATTTAACGTGGAAAACCCATTGCGGGAAAAAACCACGGAAGACAATCAATATTGAGGAGAGTTTACAAGTACGGATGATACATGGCTTATCTGTTTTGCCTTGTCTTGTCTTGTCTTACCCTACCGTCTACATAGGCTTACATATATATAGGCAGATCGCGCGCCCGTACTTGGTTGCGTTACCAAGGTGGGACTAAACTGTGCACTTTCTGAGAGAAACCACAGCGCGATGGGCCTCCGCTTCGCTCCGGCCCAAGCATGGCCTATATCGTGGATGTGAATTTGAAACATATCCAACAAACTCCACCATGAGACAAATTCCATCATGTAGACGAATAATAAACGTCCATATTCAAATCTTGAATACCAATGTTCATTGGACAAATAAGATCACTTGAGTATTCTCCCAACACTTGAGCAAATAACCAATAGGTTCAAACACACACAGCTATCAACAAAGCAGACGAACAATCTGGGCCTTCAACAAATTCATAATCCCAGCAAAAGTCTGAGTCTGTGCAACTGGCCTCGGAAAAATAAATGGCAATAATGCTCAATCATTAAACGACATAAAGTCGCAATATCACCCGTGGCATAAATATCCAGTGAAGAACTCAATTACTCCTCCATTCAAACACGGTTCAGATGTAGAAATAAATGTGCAACCAACGAAGTATAAACCTCTGCAATAGACTCAGCAGTAGTGCAGTCATGAGTGGACGTCTCCACCTTGAACAATAAATGTACTGAATGCTGGCCAGTACAAAAAATTATAGTATCTATGCAGCAACTCTGAACTAGATCCCTCAACACGAGCAAAGACAGCAATAAACGTACTGCTCCCGCAATACAAAACACTGTAGTATCTAGTCAAACAAAACTTCCTCTGTTGCGCTTAGAATCCTCCACCTCGAACTCAATTCGGAGCAAAACCTTCACTTTTAATTAACCAACTTCATAGGAGTAAAGGAAACCACTAGGCTGACATGAACGATGTTGTCAAAACATCAAATGAATTAACTCAAAGTGATCAAATAGTAATCCCAATATCTCCTCAAAATCTCAATATCTCAGCAGCGGAAATCATATTTCAAAGAAGCCATGTGAAAGAAATAACCAGAAGAAAATAATCTACAGTAAATAATCTAGAAACGTTACTATGTAACTCTAGCAATAACCTGCAGCCTTGTGTACACTTCCTGTGTACGTCCAACGAGTAACTCTGGAAATCTTCTGGTATATCTTTATGTGTGCGCCTAGCACAATTCGCTTCTAATCTTTTTCCACTAAACAGCAGTCGGCGCTCTGCCTCTTCTCGATCCGCGTGCAAGCAACAATCTTTTTCCTCCCGGTGCAGACGGAGCGACATAGAATTAATTCCTTTGCCGAACAACGTAGTGGCGGCGGCGCGACGCAATAACAGGGGTGAAACCCTTTTTTTTACGCAATCTCGTACCAAGCTCTGATACCACTTGTTAGCAAATAATGCGGAAAACAAGATCGAACACGAGACACGATTTAACGTGGAAAACCCATTGCGGAAAAAAACCACGGAAGACAATCACTATTGAGGAGAGTTTACAAGTAGGGATGATACATGGCTTATCTGTTTTGCCTTGTCTTGTCTTGTCTTACCCTACCGTCTACATAGGCTTACATATATATAGGAAGATCACGCGCCCGTACTTGGTTGCGTTACCAAGGTGGGACTAAATTGTGCACTTTCTGAGAGAAACCACAGCGCGATGGGCCTCCGCTTCGCTCCGGCCCAAGCATGGCTTATATTGTGGATGCGAATTTGGAACATATCCAACAAAAAGGAATGTTGCATCCTACTATAAACGGAGTGCATCTTCTACTCAATCACATATGTTGCGTAGGTGAGATGAAAAGGTGGGTACGCGCGAGCCAAAATGTCTTGAGTTCAAATCCCCGCAGCAACACACTTTTTTTTTACCGGTGGGCACCGATGTGTAGCACCGGTGGTTGCGTTTTCCAACCGGTGCAAATGGCGCATAGAAGGATACACTACGAACATGCACCTGACAAAATAAGCACACTCATACACAGATACTTCATTTCACATTCTCCATGTCGATACAATTTCAATGACCATCAGAATTTTGAGTGCTTCCCTGAGAACTCTGGATCACAGCCCGGCATGGATAACTCCCAAGTGGACAAACATGATGTATGTCTTCACCAGCTGAGGCAGCCCTTCCATCAATATTGGAGAGTTTGGGCATCTCTTGTCCGTGAATTGTCTTGTACAATTCATCCCCTTGTATTTTATTTGCTATACACATACATGAATGGAATAAAGCAAGCCCGATGATTGCCAACACAATAATCTTCCTTTTTCATAACTTTCTTGTTGGCCTATAGGAAATGAACATTTTTAATCAATACAATACTTCTTGCAAGGGATCATGCTGGCTCCAACTCTGGGCCAAGTTACAGCGAAGTGAAGAAAATCAGGAGACCTTAGTGGCAGCGTGCTGCAACCTGGAGATGGAAGCATTGCATTTCTTCAATTCGAATGGATGGTTCTTAAATATGCGAATTTGTTTTTCAGTCGTTTATCCTTGGTCTAAAACTTTATGTGGCAGTATAGCAATGCTACTACTACTTGTAATAATTTTGGACTGATGCTCCTCTGCAGAGGAGGTTGAAGCCAGAACTTTTTTCCATTATCTAAAAAAAATACTTCTTGCAGGATAAATTAAGGATCCTATGCAGATAAGGCAAGTCCTTTTGCTAATAATATATTTATTCAGTGAAAAAGGAAGGGTAGAATTATTTACCGAAAAATGAAATAGTTGAAGCTGCGTCAAAATGATTTCACTTCAGGCCTTCTTTTGTTTACACAAAATGTGATACGAAGTTGTGCTACTTATAGGAGAGAAAAGTAGTGCCGTTACGTTTATGCTACCGAATGCATGTAAGCAATTGCCCAGACAGAAAACAGATTCACAACTAATTAGAGATATCAGACAGCTTAAGTGGGCAAAATCACCATTGGCGTGTCATGCTAAATGGTAGACTTTTATACCATTTGTTGACACCCAAAAGTGGCACAACAGTGCAAACCGGTCTGACCGGTGTGCACAAACCGGTCAGACCGGTTTCGGTGAAAGTGTCAAAATGCTAATTGGACTTCACCATTGCGTAGCTCTCGTCGAGACGATCAAGATGCATATGTAGAACGTCTAATTTGGGATCCGGATGAGAGAGATATGACTTCGGCAAGATCTGCACCCGGACAAACCGGTCTGACCGGTTTGCCAAACCGGTCTGACCGGTTTGGTTCTGTAATTCGAGTAGGATTAGGATTCCGAGTTTTAGTCCCATATTGTAACCTATTCGAAAGGGGTAAGACTTCCCCAGCCTATATATATGAAGGCTAAGGCCGATTGAGAAGTATTCCAATCGAATCAAACACTTTATCTTATATTTTTTGTCTCTCAAACCCTAATCCTTTTCCAACCCCATATTCTGTTCTTTGCTCGTCTCTACGGCGTTCAAAGACGTTCTAGGTGGCCTGCCGACCCTAGAGCAACCCTAGACTGCTTGAGCTCCGACGGGGTCCCTCCCGAGCTCGAGTTTCTAGGTCTTCACGGTTTCCCGAACAGAAGCGGTCAAACCGGTTTATACAACCGGTCAGACCGGTTTGCCCCGGGAAGTCAGGAGTTGGCCGTTGTGACGGCCGTGCTGCGCGTTCGATCGATCTTCGAGTGTGTTGGCGCATTTTCGTGTCAACATACTTTTTGGCGACTCCGCTGGGGAAGATTAATCTGGTGCTAAAACCGATTCAATCTACTCCTAATATGTCTGGATCGACGTGCGACCTTGACAAGGACAACATCATCGCCGCGACGATGGAAGAGCTCACGGACGAGGAGCGGAAGCGGTACCTGATCGCCGAGTAGCACTTCAGGACGCAATTCTTGAAGGGCTTCAAGAAAGATCGCGGTGGTCTTGTCAAGAGAGTGGAGGAATTCGTCATGCCGGCTTTCAAGCTGGCAAACGACCAAGTTGAAGAACTTCCTAAGGTAACTGGCGAATCCTCTGATTTAATGCAGCAAATTACTCGCATGATGGATGATAGATTACTTGCTGCACAAACTGCTACTAGTGAATTAATTGCTAGTATGACTGGTAATTCTGATAAAAATAAAGTTAATTTAGAATCTAATGAATTACCTAGCTCATCAGGCGTGCCAGAACATGTTTTAGATTCTAATTTGGGCATGCCGGTGAATTTTTATGCGGGACAAACACCTCACCCTGGTTCGGTCCACGAACCGGTCAGACCGGTTTGTACAACCGGTCAGACCGGTTTGGCCCCCTCTGGTGGTCAGACCGGTTCTTTGGGTGCAGGAGCATCTGGTGCGATGGTTTTGCCTAATACATCTACTTCTGGTCCTGTTTACACTATTCCACGCACCACGGGAAGTATACCCCACGGATCTGGCACGTTTCACGCGCCGATTCCGAGTACTTCTCAGAATACGATGTATGGTGTTCCCCGTATTCCACATAACAGAGGTGATGAGAAATATCAAGATGAGTTAGCTAAGTTTAAAGAAGACATAGCTAATACACTTAGAGCAAAACTCGGGCTTGAATTGGGTAGTGCACACTTATATCAGAAACCGTATCCACCTGAATTTGATTTAGTTGCTTATCCTAATGGTTGGCGTGTTCCCGATTTTATTAAATTCAGTGGTGAAGATAATAGAACTCCTTGGGAACACATTACTCAATATATTTTGCAATTAGGAGAGGCATCATTTTATGAGGCATTGCGTATACGGTTGTTCTCATTATCTTTAACTGGAACTGCTTTTTCATGGTTTTCTTCGCTTGCTCCAAATTCTATTCATAATTGGACTCAATTGGAGCGAAAATTTCATGATCACTTCTTTAGCGAAGAAAACGAGGCAAAATTATCTGATTTAACATCGGTTAAACAAAGCCGTGAGGAATCGGTTCTTGAATACTTTAAAAGATTTAAGGATGTTAAAAACCGATGCTTTAATATCACTGTTTCTGAAAAGGATTTAGCAGATTTAGCTTTTGCGGGCTTACGGTCTAATTACAAGGAAAAATTAGAAGGTTCTGATTTCCTTACTATTAATCACTTGCAAATGAAGGCTATGAGTCTAGAGCTTAAGTTTAAAAATTCGAAAGAATCTGCTAAACCCCATCGTTCGAATGTGCATATTGTTGATAATGATTCTGATAGTTCGGACGATGATAAAGAAATTTATGCCGCTGAGTTTGTTTGGTCATCAAAGAGTAAACCTAGTTCTTGTCCTTCATTAAAGCCGATTCAGAAAAATTGGCAAGAAGAAAAATTTACTTTTGATGTAGCCAAATGTGATCGTGTTTTTGATGAATTGCTTAAGAATGGCTTTATTAAACTTTCTCATGCAATTCCACCAGCCGATCAATTAAAAAATCGTGCATATTGTAAGTGGCATAATTCCTTTTCTCACGTAACAAATGATTGCAATGTTTTTCGACGACAGGTACAATCGGCCCTTAATGAAGGTCGATTGGTGCTCGCCGAAATGCAAGTTGACAAGACTCCTTTCCCTGTTCATACCTTGGATGTGAACACCAAGATGTTGATTCGGCCGGAACAAGCCGATGGAGCGAAAGGGAAGAACGTGGTGATTGGAGACCCGAGGCCGGAAAAAGTTGATGATAAAGTTCCGGCCAGAACAGTGATGATCGGGAGAACTTTAGATGGAAAAGAGTCTCTGAAGATTACAATTAACGCATCAAGGCCCGGGGGGCAAGGGAGTTCCTTGGAAGAGAATCGGTTCGCTTGCCAGGCGAAACCGGTCAGACCGGTTTCCTAAACCGGTCAGACCGGTTTGTCTCCAGACCGTCCAAGGACTTTCAAGCCCAAGCGCCCGGAAGTGGGTACTTGGAAATTCAATGAGCCAAGGATTCAAGGAAGGGTTCTGAAGCAAGGACCTACTTTTTCGCAGCTCATGAACAAGTACACGAAAGCCGTTCAAGTTGATCGGCCAACAAAAAAGAGACAAAGGTCACCACAGTGTTGGAACAATCCTACAGATTATAAACGCCGTGGTGGTGTTACTGGAAATTCGGTGCATAACCGATTAAGCTCATACCAATCAGGTCGCTTGACAGCTTTCCAAAGCGGTCAGACCAGTTTTGTAAACCGGTCAGACCGGTTTCGGTCTGAGCAGAAATTTCAAGCTCCTCCTAAGCAAGAATATCGTATCAAGGAGAAAAAGGAGGATGTGCAAGCCCAAGCCAATGAATTCATAAAAATTGGCGATATTCCAGTGGCTATGCAAGATTTGAGTACAAAGCCAATAGTCATTGGAAATTCGGCTCCTGTTCCAGTCAAGAAGCCGATCATGGTTAATGATCATGAGGCTAGCAGTAGCAAGGGCGTGAAGAAAGTTTTTCAACCAAGGTGGTGTCCTTCTGGGTTGACTCATACACAGAAGCGGAAACTACAGCGCTTGAGAAACAAAGAAAAAAGGGAACAGGAAGCTGAGAAGATGAGGGATGACTACTTCAACAACTACAGGCCTATGATCCCTCAGACCAAGGTTTGGCAAGCTAAACCCGTTGTGCAATCAGCAGCACAACCGGTCAGACCGGTTTCTGAATCCGGTCAGACCGGTTTGGGTCAGCCGACCGCTGCAGAAGCGGTCAGACTGGTTTCTGAAACCGGTCAGACCGGTTTGATGACAGAAGCGGGGGCTGGTGCTTCTTCAACCATTGAAACTACTACACCGATTCCTCCAGTGGTTGAAGATGAAGAGTTAGTTGATTTTGAGCCTTCTCCAGAGCGTGACAACATGGAAATTAATGTTGTCTATTTATCTTCTGATTATTGTGTGGTGCCGGAGGAGGAAATTTCTCATCTTCAACTCGGACCGCGAGATGCTGTGTTTCAGAAGCCTAGTGAATCAGAAAATCATCTCAAGGCTTTGTATATGAGAGGGCACATCAACGGGAAGCCAGTTTCTCGTATGTTGGTTGATGGTGGAGCCATTGTGAATCTCATGCCATACTCTCTCTACAAGAAAATTGGCGGAAAAGACGAAGAACTAATCAAGACGAACATGACGGTCAGTGGAGTTGGTGGAGGTGATCCCATTGGTGCCAAGGGGGTAGCTTCTATGGAGTTGACCGTCGGGAGCAAGACTATTGCTACGGCTTTCTTCGTCTCCGAGGTGCAAGGTAACTTCAGTTTAATCCTTGGTCGAGATTGGATTCATGCAAATAAATGTATTCCATCTACCTTGCATCAATATCTTATTCAGTGGATCGGCAATGAAGTTGAAGTTGTCCATGGTGACAATTCTTCCTTTGTTGCAACGGCCGATTCCGACTCTCTTAGTGCAAATGAAAAGGTCCAATGTTTGTCGGGCATGGATTTGACCGACTATGAGTTGATCAGTTGCACCAAGGATGGTTTTGTTCCTGCTACATTAAAGCCGATGGAGAATCGGTTGAATTACTTGCTGTAATTAATGGAGCAAACAAATCAACAGAGACAAACCGGTCAGACCGCTTCTGGAAACCGGTCAGACCGGTTTAGACCTGAACAGCGCCAACCGAGCCAAACCGGTCAGACCGCTTCTGGAAACCGGTCAGACCGGTTTGCGTCTGGACAGTGGCTTCAAGACCGAATTGATCATCATCGACCTCATTCGGCCGGCATGTTTGAAGCCATTGAAGATCTTGGTGATATGGATAAGTTGGGTCAGGGTTTCACGTCAGCCGACCCTTTAGAAAAAATAGATATTGGTGATGGTACTATTCCTAGGCCTACTTTTGTAAACAAGAATTTATCGGCTGAGTTTAAAGCCGAATTGATAAATTTGTTGAAAGAATATGTCGATTGTTTTGCTTGGGAGTACCGTGAGATGCCTGGTTTAAGTCGTGACTTAGTTGAGCATCGTTTACCAATAAAAGCCGGTTTTAGACCTTTTAAACAATCGGCTAGACGTTTTAATCCCGCTATTTATGACCGAATAAAAGAAGAGATTAATCGTTTATTAGATGCTGGTTTTATTCGGACTTGTCGTTATGCGGAGTGGATTTCTAATATTGTTCCCGTTGAAAAGAAAGATTCGGGAAAACTTAGAGTTTGTATTGATTTTAGAGATCTTAATAAAGCCACTCCAAAAGATTCATATCCCATGCCTATAGCCGATGTCTTAATTAATGAAGCTTCTGGACATCGTGTTGTTAGTTTTCTTGATGGTAATGCCGGATATAATCAAATCTTCATGGCCGAAGAGGATATGCACAAAACGGCCTTTCAATGTCCGGGATTTATTGGTTTGTTTGAGTGGGTGGTTATGACCTTTGGATTAAAGAATGCCGGTGCAACTTATCAAAGAGCTATGAATTTAATCTTTCATGATTTACTTGGTGTTATTGTGGAATTGTATATTGATGATATTGTAGTTAAATCGGATGGCTTGGATTCTCATTTAGCCGATTTAAAACTTGCTCTCGAGAGGATGCGACGGTATGGCTTGAAGATGAATCCACTCAAATGTGCTTTTGGTGTTTCGGCTGGGAAGTTTCTTGGGTTTATTATTCATGAGAACGACATAGAAGTTGATCCCAAGAGAATTGAAGCTATGAAGAAAGTCGAAGCTCCTACTTGCAAGAAGGATTTACAAAAGTTTCTAGGCAAGGTAAATTTCTTGAGAAGATTTATAATTAACTTGTCTGGAAAGGTTGATGCTTTTACTCCTTTACTTCGGTTGAAAGATGAAGCCGATTTTACCTGGGGGGGCAAAACAGCAAGAAGCTTTTGAGAAGATTAAAGAATATTTATCTTCACCACCGGTGCTTCGGGCGCCTAAGCGAGGAGTTCCATTTAGACTTTATGTGGCGGCTGAAGATAGAACTATTGGGGCTGTTTTGACTCAAGAAATCGGCAACAAGGAGTATGTGATCGCTTATGTAAGCCGACGGCTCATTGATGCAGAAACAAGGTATACTTTCATTGAGAAGTTGTGTTTATCCTTGTACTATGCTTGCACTCAATTGAGGCATTATTTATTATCTAGCACATGCATCGTGTTGTGTCAAACCGATGTAATTAAACATATGTTGCAAAAGCCGATTTCTAGCGGAAGAATCGGTAAATGGGCTTATGCTTTAGTTGAGTATGATTTGGCTTGTGAACCTTTAAAATCAATGAAAAGCCAAATTGTAGCTGATTTTATTGTTGAACATCGGATCAATGATGCTTGTGAGTACAACGTCGGCTATGTTACTTGTACACCATGGAAGCTATACTTTGATGGATCGGTTTGCAATGATGGGCAAGGAATTGGTGCTGTTTTGGTTTCTCCAAGTGGTGTCGTATTTGAGTTTTCAAACCGATTGGAAGAAAAGCGAACTAATAATCAAGTTGAATATGAAGCTCTTCTATTTGGCTTGGAATTTTTGCAAGACATGAAAGTAAAACATGTTGAAGCTTTTGGTGATTCGCTCCTGGTGGTACATCAAGTATCGAAGGTATGCCAATGTTATAACGGTTCATTAAATGCATATCTTGATAGATGCCTTGATATCATTGCTTCTTTTGATGAATTTACTATCAAACATATTCTGAGAGAAGATAATGATAAGGCAAATACTCTGGCTCAGAAAGCATCTGGTTATATGGTTGCAAAGAAATATTTCTATCTCCAAAAACCGATGCAAACGAAAGCCGAGGTTCTGGTTCTGGACGAACCGGTCGCACCGGTTTCAGAAACCGGTCAGACCGGTTTGAGTGCCAGAACCGGTCTGACCGGTTCTGAAAGCGGTCTGGCCGCTTTGTCCCCTGACAGAAGCGAAAATCCTTTGGATGATGTTAATCAATCCAAAGTTGAAGATCAGGATTGGAGGGTGCCTATTATTACTTATCTGAAAGATCCTGGTCGTGGTGCAGAAAGAAATATTCGGCGAATATCCTTTAAATATGTTTTGCTTGACGATGAACTCTATCGTCGAAACGCCGAAGATTTGTTGTTGAAATGTCTTGATTCGGATCAGGCCAAAGTTGCCATGGGTGAGGTCCATGAAGGTATTTGTGGTACACACCAATCGGCTCCAAAGATGAAGTGGTTACTTAGGCGAGCCGGTTTCTATTGGCCTACTATGATAGCAGATTGTTTCAAATATTATAAAGGATGTGAAGAATGTCACAAGTTTGGTAATTTACAACTTGTTCCTGCTGCATTGATGCATCCTATTATTAAGCCATGGCCGTTCCGAGGTTGGGGATTGGATTTTATTGGACAAATTAATCCTCCATCATCGAAAGGACATCGTTTCGTGTTGGTTGCTACGGATTATTTTACTAAGTGGACCGAAGCAATTCCATTGAAGAGTATGACACATCGAGAGGTGATAGAGTTTGTTACACAAAATATTATTCATAGATTCGGTATTCCTCAAACTTTGACTACGGATCAAGGTACTTCGTTTATGTCTAAAGAGGTACGTGAATTCGCCGAATCCTATAGAATTAAGTTGCTCAATTCATCTCCATATTACGCTCAGGCTAATGGACAAGCCGAGTCAAGTAATAAAACTTTGATCAAGTTAATCAAGAAAAAGATAGAAGATAGTCCTAAGCGGTGGCACGAAGTTTTATCTGAGGCATTATGGGCTCATCGTATATCTAGACATGGTGCTACTAAGGTTACTCCTTTTGAGCTTGTTTATGGTCAAGAGGCCGTTTTACCTGTTGAGGTGAATCTGGACGCTTATAGATTAGCTAAGCAAAACGACCTTGATGCTGTTAATTACCACAACTTGATGTTGGACAATATTGATGAGGTAACCGACAAGCGATTGAAAGCTTTGAAGGAAATTGAGAAGGATAAGCTTCGGGTTGCTAAAGCTTACAACAAGAAAGTGCGAGGAAAATATTTTCAGATTGGTGAACTTGTTTGGAAGACGATCTTGCCTATTGGGACGAAGAGCAACAAGTTTGGCAAATGGTCACCAAGTTGGGAAGGACCCTATAGAGTTATCAAAGTTATCTTTGGGAATTCTTACATGTTAGAGACATTGAAAGGAGATCATTTACCTAAAGCTATCAACGGAAGATATTTGAAGAAGTTCTATCCAAGTGTTTGGCAAGAAGCATGAAGACCAATGGCCGATATGTTGTTAATATCGCCCTTAGCATAATTTTAGCTCCTGAGTTGTATTTACTTGCTTTTTAGTTCTCAAGTTCACTAAAAACGCAGGGGGGCATGTGTTGACACCCAAAAGTGGCACAACAGTGCAAACCGGTCTGACCGGTGTGCACAAACCGGTCAGACCGGTTTCGGTGAAAGTGTCAAAATGCTAATTGGACTTCACCATTGCGTAGCTCTCGTCGAGACGATCAAGATGCATATGTAGAATGTCTAATTTGGGATCCGGATGAGAGAGATATGACTTCGGCAAGATCTGCACCCGGACAAACCGGTCTGACCGGTTTGCCAAACCGGTCAGACCGGTTTGGTTCTGTAATTCGAGTAGGATTAGGATTCCGAGTTTTAGTCCCATATTGTAACCTATTCGAAAGGGGTAAGACTTCCCCAGCCTATATATATGAAGGCTAAGGCCGATTGAGAAGTATTCCAATCGAACCAAACACTTTATCTTATATTTTTTGTCTCTCAAACCCTAATCCTTTTCCAACCCCATATTCTGTTCTTTGCTCGTCTCTACGGCGTTCAAAGGCGTTCTAGGTGGCCTGCCAACCCTAGAGCAACCCTAGACTGCTTGAGCTCCAACGGGGTCCCTCCCGAGCTCGAGTTTCTAGGTCTTCACGGTTTCCCGAACAGAAGCGGTCAGACCGGTTTATACAACCGGTCAGACCGGTTTGCCCCGGGAAGTCAGGAGTTGGCCGTTGTGACGGCCGTGCTGCGCGTTCGATCGATCTTCGAGTGTGTTGGCGCGTTTTCGTGTCAACACCATTCTTAAGACATTATGAAAGCATTTTGTAGCTAGCTTTCTCCTGTTTTTGAAGCAGTGGTAAAAAGGCACTTGCAATTGTTGTGTACCATTCGGTTGTCTTGTCAAAATAACGTCGTGGCAGAAAGGAATTTCTATGCCTCATAATTTGTATCTCTAGCTGCTCCCACTGCTACAAAGAGATTTAGTGATACAAGCAAAATCTAAACCTACATCCTATAAGCAGTTCAGTGGAAGCCTAGAACCAATCCCGCTCTTTCTTATTTTTGTCCTTCCTGTTACCATGTTTATTTAGTTCCAAATTTTCAAGCAAACAGTGTTGTTTTTTAGAGTGCCTTTTGGTGATAATTTCATAAATTACATAAAGCCATATCTCTGTTCCATGCTGTGATACCCATATTTATGTCTCATATTTATGTTCATTAGTACATATTTGGATAAAATATGTATTGTATCAGAAAAATATCAGTCTCACGGATGAATCTCATGGAAAAATCCAAATGGCAGCCTCCACTACTCTTGAGTTCTTGATGGCTTTCATTAGATTATGCTTCCTTGCCCGCTATAACGCGGCTATGATCTTTGGATAAAACCTACCTTGTGTAATTGTGTTTTTGCCTTATATTCGTGTTTCTCAATAGATTTATGCAAACATGTTTAAAAATGTATGTGCAATAGAGTTTAGAGCAAGGTTATAGAAATGTTCCACTATCACGTATAGTCTATATTTTTAGATAAAGGAAAATTCTATTTCATCAAGCAAATGAAAAAAAGCATCCCAGCCTCCTCGTCTTTCAACAAGTTTGGCCACTTAATTATTACAAAGTTTAATTACGGAGAAATAATACTTCTTCTCATAACTCTAATGTTTCACTATGAGGTAGACTCCATAGACCTCATAGTACACACACCATCATTCCAACTAAAATGGTAGAGATAACAAAAGATTCTAACAACCCAATCTATTACTAAATCTCCAACCATTCTTGGCAAATATGTCCATTGTTGACGTCTCCAAAAGCTGGCGTGTATTGCGCAGTAGTGTATGACCTGCACTTTTTTGTAGCAAAGACCCCATTCCGATCCAAATGTGTACCCCTGTAGATCACCTGCATAGGAGAAAAAAATCGTGCTTTGTTAAAAATCATATCATTGCGGCTTAACTATATGGCCCAGCACATGGCGTCTGCCCCAATCATACTGAGTTTCCTGAGACCCTGGTTATTGTTATCCGGTCAAGAATCAAACAGGTGATCATAAGTCTAGCCCAATTTTTTTTATCATAAGACTAGCCTGATTTGAACCGGCCCATTGGAAACCTACCACCTCCCCTCCTCCCGGGCACCCTCCGCCTATCACCTCATCCCCTTCCCTCGCTCCGTCGCTCGTCCTCCACCATGCTGTCAAATCAGGAATATGATCCCCATCAGTACACTGCTTTTAGTGCACAATAGTCTTTTGCTCAACTGCATGCATGTTAGGGTAGTCGAAGTGGGAAAAGAGCCATGCTATGACGATGCGTCACGACATGATTAGTCAAAAAAGAGTTGGGATCAAAATCTTGAGTACAACTTTTCTTCCAAACTATTTATTCTGTTTTAAAGTTCTTTGTACCATGATGTTGTTAATGCAACAAATAAGATCAAACATGAATATATTTTGAGTGTTTATCAACATTTTTGTGTATATTTCTCATTCCACAAGTGCTATGATTTGTTCGATATGTATATATTTTGTTCCACCAGTCTTACTATCCAGGTTTGTACTGTTCACTAGTAAATTTGTATCGCGCGTTGGGCTCCGATGTAAGCACTCAGAGACTCATCAGGGTTCGAGCAACCTGCCCCACATTCAGTAGGCTGCAGAATATTTTAGACTCCCAACGTGCAGAGTGATGTGCTAAAGGTGCATGGCTATTGGCAGCACTTTGGTTCATCATAGATGTTCCGTTGTTTGCTAATCTAAAAGTAGTATGTGCTAAGAATGACTAGGATCACTGCACTACACAGCAAATTTCTTTAGCTGGTGTGGTAAGAAAAGGATGTTGTTGCTTAATTTCTTAAACTGATGTGTCTTGTCATTTGTTTAACATAATGTATACAAATCAAGTATTTGCCGTCCTTTTAATTTTGTATGTGTAGACTGAATAAGAAGACATTTGATTCTATTTTGAGAAGTGCTCTGGTACTCGCTCTCTTTTTAAAATCAGCACTAATCCCAGATCAACAACTAGACTAATTTTAAAATAGTCATTAGATTTAAATTGTCCAGACGAGCGGACGAGCCCATCCATGTCCAGTGCAATTAGCCCCATGGACTTAATCTCGATTCATGTCGACCATAAGAACACGCTTAGAGACAGTCGCGGTGCCCTTTGTCGTTTGTCATCGCCACCTCGCTGGTAACATGGATATAAATGGCCAAATGGGCCGCCCGGAACTAGCAGGGCACTGGCACTAAGCAGCACCACAGTAACAAACATGATGGCATGATCGTGTCATGCCATACCGGCATGTCGTGCCGAACTGCAGGCCCAAGCACGGCATTAAGGCCATTTGATAGTGTCATGCCACCACTATGGCACGATGGGCACGATCATGCTAGTGCCGGCCGAGGCACAATGGCATTATCCTCAGCACACAAGTCACAAATCACCTTTTCACAGATTCAAGTACTCGAACTCAACATTTCAAGTTTTCAGCTCACACTATTTCACAGAACCACAACACAGTACCAGATCATCACACATTACAGTCACAGAACCACATCACAGAATCAGACAGACATAAATAAGCTAGCTTGAGCTGGTGCAATGGTTGCCTCATTGAAAACCTATCTAGGTAAAACTCAGACCTCATGAGAAAACCTAGATACATAAAAAGAGTATTGCCCAGGTCATTCAAAATAAAGTTCATGAAATTATTACAGTTTCTAGTTCCAGGTTCTTCCATCAGTCAATAGCTACAAATCTAAATCATCAAGATACAAGTTCTCAAAAGCAGCTTCAAGCTCCTTGTCTTCCACCATGTGCTGGAGTCTTGCTTCAGTAGAGTCCCAATTCTTGACGAAGGTCAGCATCTCCATCGTTTTCGGGCTCAATCAACGTCATCACTCCTTGATGATCCTGCCAGATGTACTAAAATCAGAGTCTGATGATATGTTAGAAACTGGCACACTGAAAACATCTTTAGCTAGAATAGATAGAACTAGATATGTAAGTTTGTGCTCACGCCACCAATTCAAGATGCTAAAGCCATCATCAAAGCGGCTCATAGTGTCACTGTCCAAGTAGGAAGAGAATTCAGAACCAATAGCAATCTTAGTTGCACCACTGCTTGGGCAATAAAGGTGGCATACAGAAAGAAGTACTAGGAGTAGTAGAAGCAGACCCATGTCCAAGTACAAACTCAGCATCAGCATCAGCATCATCTGAATAAATGTCATCCCAAGCACTTTTCTCTTACCAATACTTAGTAGTTGTGAGGGCCTTTGCAACCTAACTCCACCAACTTGTCATCATACCTGTTAAATATGGTAGAAAGTTCAGCTCTTACCAGAATAACCAGTACTAGTAAGATTAGTGTTGGCAATCGTTACGGCACGGTTTCGACCACCAATTCTCGGGAATAAATGAGGTCATATGCAACATTTCATACACCTAGGTTTATATTCTAATAAAGTTCCATGAGTTTTAGAGAATATCCAATGTGCAGGTACATAATTGATAAATATGTGCCAAAAGGCATAGAATTAGCCAATTCGGCTGAACCACTTGGTTCGGCTGAGTTACCCCCCTTAGCCATAAACATTCCATGAAGCAAAGCACATCCAGGAGGTCTCATGCACAAGGTCCACATCAGAGATAACCAAGCGATGACAATGCTAGCCACGTGGATCAATGACGTCACCAATCCGGGGCAAACAAGCACAACCCCGACCAAGTGGAGGCAATCCAGGATATCCAATTGCAAAGGCGGTGCATGAGGGGCAGCAGAGCCCAGGGGTCGGTTTGGCCGAACTAGTCAGTTCGCCCGAACCCCCAACAGCCTCACAACTGCCATCCAGGAGCAATCCAGGCCACAAATGAAGAGGCGGTGGAGGATGGACGGTTCGACCGAACTGGTCAGTTCGGCCAAACTGATCCATTCGGCCGAACCAGCTGGGGTACCCCCCCCTCCCTCCCCGAGTTAGGATAGTTTAGTTTGGGAGTTAGAGTCGAGTCGAGCTTTGCCTCAGATGTTCGAGAGCCATCTTCAGAAGCTCTGGTATAAGCTCTTGTATATTTTACTTTTCCTTTTGTAAGACTTTCAGTTATCAATATATCATCTTTATCATTATATATGAGTCATTTATCTCTTGCTTCTACTTTATTCTAGTTGCAAGTATATTTTGTGTTTAGACTATAGTCAGTTGTGGCTCTAGTTGTTTTAGTTCTTGTTTAAGTCTCTATCTTAGCCGGTTCTTCGATTCTGCTACCAGTGGCTTGCTCTTGGTAGCGGAGTAAGTAGTTCTTGACTAGTGTAGGCGTGGTGCCTAGACTTGATAGTAACCTTGGTTTGCACCCTATTCAACGTACATGTGATAGCCGTTAGGTGGTGACATCCCTATACGGCCTTCGTAATCCACCATGTTAGTCTCAGCCTTGTAGGACCCCTTTTGAGGAAGTTGGCAGTTCCCATTCCCATCCCTTTCTGTGAGCCTTGTCCCGACATTGAGACAATAGAGTTAAACCTGATCTTTAAGCGTTGTTCCCTCAGCTGTTGTATCTCTTTACCCGAGTGACCAGAATAGATAAAGTACCTAGGAATCTTTTCTCGTCTCATTGTCCTCCCAACTAGCTAGTTCTTCTCTTTCCTTATCTGAGCTATCCTTGAGCTGTGTCACGGTCTTACACTCTTATCATTACCATTATCCACCGTCTTGGCGGTAGTGTATTCTTCTGTGATATCGTCGAATACTTGTTTACTAGTACTCTTGCCATAAGCTTCTCAGTGGAAAATATAAATTATAATACCTTGGATGACTCCCAGGTGAAATGCTACATTAGTAATTCTGTGCAATTGCAGAATATTTATTTATTTTACTCCTTGCACCATTACTGGGATTGCTAATCCCGGTAGTGGACTATAAGAAGTGCCAACAAGCATTTGTAGCATCGTTGCCAGGGAAGCAAGTGGCTAGATACTTTTAAACATTTATCTCGAATTATCATAGTTGTGTATACCGCTACTCAAGTGGGTTTATCCTTGATCTGTCTTCTGTTAGTTTTGTGAAGCAGAGCAGTGCATGGCTAGTTTCCAACTACCGTCAAACTATCAAGATAATCATGAGTCACTTGTGAGGAGAGTTCGACCTCGTATCTTGTCTCCTCAGAAGCAACTCAGCTCTACGAGCCCAGTCAGTCCCATCATCGACATGGCTTCAACATCGAGGATGGCGAGCAAGACGATCCTTGAGTTCTCCGCTCCGTCCAACAAAAATGTGCCTATCATACTAGCTACATTTGTCAGAGATGGAAACTTCAAGGTCAAGCTAGCATTCATCAACATGGTTCGGGCTAGCCCGTTCTGTGGCAAGCCTCACAAGGATGCGAACGCACATCTTCAACACTTCCTAGAGATCTACAACACCTTCACCATATGCAAAGTAAGTACCAATGCTATTTGCCTTCGTTTATTTCCATTCTCATTATTGGGTAAGGCAAAGCAATGGTTTTATACTAATTGCAAAGCTGTCAATACTTGGGAGAAGTGCACTAGTGCCTTCCTCCTTAAATTCTTTCCGGCCGAATGTTATGGTGTAAATTTCACAAATTTTTAAAACTTTTTGTCGTTTGATTACTAGATTATAAAACTATAAGATTGTCTTCTGGTTCCTTCCTAAATTCTAAGATTAATTAAACATTAAATTGAAATAAGGTGTATTTTTATCTTATTGTGATTTTGGGTTTTATTTGTTTTTTGGAGTTAAATTGCTTGAGCATTTGAATTTGAACCTAGTTCAAATACTAACTAAAACCTAAACTAAGCCAACCACTAACTAACCCTGGGTGCAAACCCACTAACTAACC
The DNA here is from genome assembly GCA_033239725.1 of Echinochloa phyllopogon. NCBI lineage: Eukaryota > Viridiplantae > Streptophyta > Magnoliopsida > Poales > Poaceae > Echinochloa > Echinochloa phyllopogon. The sequence goes on along the minus strand of BTCW01000016.1, from coordinate 6,606,975 downwards.
TAGCCGGCCTGCTAACCTAACCCCTCAAACCAGCCTAACCCCCACCGGCCCACTTGGCCCATCCAAGCGGCCCAGCCCAAGCTGCCACCACTTACTCACCCTCTGTCTTTCTCCTTCATTGACGAGTGGGACCGACTCGTCAGCTTTATCCCTCACCACTCACCACACTCTCCCTCTTGCATTCCTCCCTCACACTGAGTTGCCGCCCCGCTCCGTGCCAAATTCCGCCGCTCGTGCCCTCGGATGGCGACGCGTGGAAAGGCACAGACGACGAGAATCACCAACCGTTCACGCCCATCCTCGTGCCCAAACCCCAGCCTCGGCCGCCCCATATAATTCCCCATCTGCCGCTGCCTGAGCCTTAGCCACTCTGCCCCATTGGGGTTTTCCCAAACTGCCGCCACCAGATTGAGAGAGAGGATAGAAGCAGGAGGAGGAGTCGAGGAGGAGCCACCGGAAGGGAAGAGGAGGACCGCCGTCGTCGCCTTCGAACCTCCCAAGGAGGAGAGCCGCCCCGGGACACCGCCAGCCATCGTCGCAACGCACGGGGGAGGAGACGCCACCGTCGGAGAGGACCGAAGCCCGACGACCGCGACGTTCCGCGAGCCACCACTGAGCCAGCGACGACTACAACATTGCCTCAAGGTGAGCCATCGCCGCCCATCCTCCCTTCCCTCTATGTGGATTGACCGCCCGCCGGTGAGCCATGACCGCCGCCGCCCTGCAGCCCTCTGTGTCGCCGGCCTTCGAGCTATGCTTTTCTTGCAGGACCCCGACGCCGCCGCCGTAGCACCCCCGTAGTCGTCATCGCCGTCCTTCCTCTGTCCTAGGCTGTCGTGTCGCTGCCGCATGCCAGGATAGCCTGGGCCGTGCAGGCACCATGGTCGCGTCATGGGCAAGCTTGTGGCTTGCCATGCGCACGCATGTGCCCAAGCCTGAGCCAAGGTTGAGCCTTCCTGCCTACTAGCGCTCGCCGGAGCCCTAAACCTCACCGAAACCACTTCTTCCGTCGCCGCTGCTAGCCCTCCCATCACCGTCGTGAACCGCAAGTCCCGTCGTTGCCCAAGCACCTCGCCCCGCTCCCCGGAACCCTAACCTCGCCGGAGTTACCTCTGTCCCCTAGCCGAGCCTCACCGAAACCCCAGACCCCATCAGAATGCCGTTGTGCGCTGGAGCGCGGCCACCAGCGGCCAAGGTCGTGACGTCGCGCACCCAGGGCACGCGGCGGAGGCGACCACAACAAGCCCAGCGTCCTCAGCTGCAGAAGATATCGAGTCGACCACAATATGATCCCGTGAACCAGGGTCACAAGAGCCAAGCTCACGGTTCACGATGGGCCATGTCCACCCCACCTCAACCCTAACTAGGCCGAAAGCCCAAGGCTGTTGGGCAGGCCCAGCTAAATTGGCCCAAAGTTGGCCCGTGAAGCCCCTGTCCTTTTTTCTTTTAGCTTGCTGACAGCCTGGCCCCACCTACCATATACCGGCAGATACTGACCAGTGGGCCCTATTGACCCTAGTCAACTGCTGACCTGTTGACCATTGACTGGTCAACAATGGCGTCAGCAAGAGCCATGCTGACGCCAGCAGACCCAGACCCACCGATGATGTCAGCATGACATCATGTTGGCATCAGCAGTGCTGACTGGCCAACACGTGGCAGGTCCTGGTGCTGCCATGTGTCACTGTGTGTTATTATATATTTTCAGAATTAATAAATAATTTCAGAAAATGATTTAAACTTCAAAAATTAATAATAAATTAACCATAGCTCGGAAAATATGAAACCAGTTCGTTATTTTCCTAAAATCATGATCTACGAGTTTGGTGTTATTTGGCTCTTGTTTGGTGTTTATTTGCTAGTAGTCTCGGAAATTAATTTGGATCGATATTTAGGAGGGCCGGAGACTATAGGGATTGAAGTGCCGGAGATCAAGGAGTACTACAACAAGGAGTCACCAGGTTCACGCATGTCCATACTTTGAACTCCTATTAGACATGCTCGTAGTATGCTATGCTTTACATTACTCGCATGATGCTAGATATGATTAAACCTTGCATAGCCTGTTTAATTAGCTTTACCTTGTCGTCCTATTACTATATTTATATCGAGGATATTTCTTCGCGTGCATGTGTGTGAGGAAAATGGGTGTTTTGAACTATCTTGGTGTGCGTGTGAAAACTGAAAGAGATGGAGGATTTGAAAACTCTTTTGTTGAAGCGAGCGTACCATAACCCAATCCTTGGATTGGGGGCATGGGATGTACACTTGGGTACTTCCTATAATGGGTAAAAGTTAGTTTTGGTTTGTTGATGAGGAGATGGTAGCGATACCTATAATGGGTGCGACAAGCGATCCACTACGAGGGGATACGCATTTCGAGAGAAGAGCTCGATTTGGCAGTTTAAGAACCGGGTCGGACTACCTGCTTCATGGGACTATGTAAACATGCATACCGTGTGTCCAATATAAGGTTGGGCCCGTTCTGAGTCTAGCAAGTGTGGTACGAAGCCTGCGCGAGGATAGTGTATAAGTGTAAGGGGGACTGGTGTTGACCTTTGCTCCCTGATTTGCTTTGGCCCCCGACTGGCCCCAGGGCAGTGCTTCACAGTTTCAGGGCAACCTCCAGCGGAGGACGCGTCCCAAGCACTAGACCTCTGTTCGGTGTGGTGCGACTCTCTTGGTTGCGCACCGTCTTGGTGTATCTCGCATGGGTACAGGTGTATAAATTGTGCAAAGTAAAAACTATATGTATAGTCGCGTGCTCGGTCATGGACAAACCCGTGTGGAGCGTACATTCTGATTAGTGTTTTTGGTGACTAAACTTCTACCTCCCCTTTTTAACTAAGGACCTGGCATGGCCGATGAGATGGGAGGGGTGGGAGCTCTCCCATCGAGTAGATGATGAAGACGAGAGCCTGTTGTGTCAGGATTGCCCGTGGAGGAGTGAGTTGGTGTTGGAAACTCTTGTTTTAAACTGTTGCTGCTTGCTTAGGAAACCCAAGCTATCCCCTTTTCTATTTGTGTACTAGATTAGTCCACTTTAAAACTTGCCCATCTATGGATGGTGACGTGGAACTGTTCCAATCCTTGGGAACAGTTGAAGGGTTTGCAGGATACGAGTCCGACTTCGACAACGCCGCCGATGGATGGTACAACTGAGGTGTTTTGCTACGCTTGAGTGGTTGCCTGTGGAGATGATGGAGAAGAAGCACTGAAGCTTAGCTACCGCACTTCCTATGTTGGGAGATGTAATAATCTAAATATTGCATTGTTTTATCGATGTATGGATGTGATGAGTTCTGAGATGAGTTCTGTACATGATAGTTGTTAATTCAGGGACTATCACAATGTACAGGGAGTTGAGTTTTTGGTAAGGAAAATATGGTTCATTTCACCAACGCCCTCCGGAATAAAATTGCTAGTTTTCAGCAGTTTAAAGATGAAGCCGTCCTGGAGGCATGGGAATGCCTCTAGGACTATATATCTGCTTATCCTCACCATAGTATGCAGAGTTGGTTCATAACCCAAACATTTTATCACGAGTTTAAGAGCTCCGCCCATGAGTATTTGGATGCTACTGTTGGAGGAGCCTTCTTCTCGCTTGAGGAAAGCCGAGCAAAGGCTCTCATCGAGAAGATGGTGGAAAATCAAGGTTGGAGCAATGAATGTGCCCAACCATGAAACTGAGGAGTCCACCAAGACGAAGCATTGTACATGCTCACTGCCAAGATGGACCTCCTGATGAAGAAGCTCAATAAACAATTCAAGTCATGGATGCTCACATGATGTGCGAGGTCTGTGGCAATGCTGGCCATTTGCGGAACGGCTACCCCGAGACGCGAGAAGATGCCCACTACCCCATCAATTAAAGATCTTATACTAGGCTAGGTTAAATTTAATGAAAATATCAGCAAAAAGTTTGTTGCAAATGATAAAATTATGGAAAGCATAGATTCTAAGCTAGAATCATTCTCTTCTGCGATGAAAAATCAACTAAGCTTTAATAAATTGATAGAAACTCGAATTGCTCAGTTGGCCGCTTCTGTTCCTGTTGCTGAATCAGGGAAGATTCTAGGGCAACCCGAACCTTCCATTGAAATTGTTAAGGCAGTAACCACAAAACGGGGTAAGATGTTTCGTGGTTTGTTCCACACTAACCATGCAGGAGGAATTCCTTTTGCTCAAATGCAAACACTAAAGGGAACGTACCTGCCAAGAGCTGCCAAGAAAGCAATCCTAAGAACCCCTCTGGAAAGGAAGATCCCTAAATACCCATCATCAAGTGCTCGATTTGGAATCAGTGCATTGAAAACGCCCTCTACGATATGGGAGCCAGTGTCAACATCATGTCCAATGTATTATTTGAAAAGTTGCACTATCCTACTTTGTCTGATACAAATGCCCAGGTACAACTTGCCGATTCGACGATCCACTATCCCAAGGGGATGGTTGAGAATGTGTCTTTCCGAATCTGGGGATGTTATGTCCCTACAGACTTTGTTGTCCTTGACATGGGGAACGATTACTCATTTCTCCTTGTGCTGGGCCAGCCAATCTTAAACACTGCCCATGCTAAGACTGATATGGATATAATAGAAATCTCATTCCGTATCAGCGGAAAGAAATTTTTCTTCAAGTTCCCGTCCCAGGAGGAACAAAGGACAAAGACACTCACTCCAGTGCAGTTTGAATGGGACGAGCTGACAGGATTGATGGATGAGGAGCAGATGGACCTCCTTGTTAAGAAATATGAGGAGGAACAAGCCATCTGGAATGCACAAGAGGATCCGATTCCACCGCCACCAACACTGAAGAAAATTACGAAGGTGTGGCGGAAAAAAGGTTGCATCGTCCGAACCACCCACTTTGGGAGCGGATGATGACAAAATTCACTGAAGAAAAGGATGAGTCCTACTCACAGATCTAAAACACAAGCTCTCTCCATGATAAAACATGAGCTCACGGACTTAAACAAGCACAACCCTAGCCAAGTGGAGGCAATCCAGGACATCCAACTGCAGAGGCGGTGCATCAGAGGGCAACTGAGCCCCGGGGTCAGTTCGGCCGAACTAGTCGGTTCGCTCGAACCCCCAACCTCCTCACAATCTCCATATAGGAGCAATCCAGGCCATAGACGAAGAGGCGATGGACGGTGACGGTTCGGTCGAACTGGTCCGTTCGGCCAAACTGATCCATTCGCCTGAACCAGCAAGGGCACCCCACCACCCCTCCCCCTGCCCCGAGATGCCTTGGTTGTTGCTCCACTCCACCGCCTTCAGACCACTATAAATATAGGTGGCAACCCCTTGGTTCAACACACACCAAGCCAAGGAGCTCCATTTGTTACTCTCTTTAGTAGAGTTAGGATAGTGTAGTTTGGGAGTTAGAGTCAAGTCCAGCTTTGCCTCGGAGGTTCCGTAGTCGTCTTTAGAAGCTCTAGTGTAAGCTCTTGTATCTTTTACTTTTCCTTTTGTAAGTCTTTTAGTTATCAATATATCATCTTTATCATTATATCCGAGTCATTTATCTCTTGCTTCTACTTTATTCTAATTGCAAGCATTTCATGTTTAGATTATAGTCAATTGTGGCTCTAGTTCTTTTAGTTCTTGTTTAAGTCCCTGTCTTAGCCGGTTCTTTGATTCTGCTCAATACTTGTGGTGAATTGTCACTGGGGTATTGACAGGGTTGCTTGCTCTTGCTAGTGGATTAACTAGTTCTTGACTAGTGTAGGCGTGGTGCCTAGACTAATAGTAATCTTGGTTTGCACCCTATTCAACGTATATGTGGTACACGTTAGGTTGTGACAGCCCTATACAACCTTCGTAATCCACCACGTTAGTCTCGGCCTTGTAGGACCCCTTTTGAGGAGGTTCGCAGTCCCCCTTCTCGTCCCTTTCTGTGAGCTGTCAGTGCCTTGTCCCGATGTTAAGACAATAGAGTTCAACCTGATTTTTAATCGATGTTCCCTCAGTTGGTGTATCTCTTTACCCGAGTGACCCAAATAGATAAAGTACCTAGGGATCCTTTCTCGTCTTGTTGTCCTCCCAACTAGCTAGTCCTTCTCTTTCCTTATGTGAGTTATCCTTCAGCTTTTTTTTAGCATCAAGTTATCCTTGAGTTGTGTGTCACAGTCTTACACCCTTATCATTACCATTATCCCCCATCTTTGCGGTAGTGTATTCTTTTGTGATATCCTCGAATACTTGTTCACTAGTACTCTTGACATAAGCTTTCCTGTGGAAAATATTAATTACGATACCTTGGATTACTCCCAGGTGAAATGCTACATCGGTAATTTTGTGCGCTTGCAGAATATTTTTTTCATTTTACTAAGCCATAAGAAAAACCAACAAAACACTCCTTCCACCATTTATGAAATTACCAATCCTGATAGTGGACTGTAAGAAGTGCCAACAATTAGATTACAACCAAACCACCTTGTTAAAACCTTTAAGTTTAGTTGTTGGATCCAAGATGAATGCAATAGAATAAAGAAAAGAGATGTTCCTCTAGTACTTAAGGTAGTAATCCTTCCTCAGGACAACAATAACCTAAGTAATATATCATTCTCACAATTCTTTAGGCGCTTAGCTATGAGGATCAGCCGATGCAACATAAGTGGAGATGTAGGATAATAAACACTAGAAAGTGTAATAGTGTAATCATAGCAAGTTTTAGGGATAACAATAATTTTCAGCTACATACCAATGATTATCTGTCAATAGCAAAGGCTCATCTTCACATGGGGTAGTTGGTCTTGATATGACCTCATCAATTGTGGCGTTGTAAGGCACTAGATGCATAAGCATCAGGTATGTAGAGTTCCAGCTGACATCCATGTCCAAACCAAACTTTCCGGGATGAAAATTCCCAGCAGTACAATACTTCTCAATGCAGCAATGCGTTGGTTAGATGAGTTTAAGAGAAAAATAGCATATCTAAATTCTTCAAGTTACGATTGATAATGTGACAAGCACAGTGTTGATGCAAGAACAGATCACCAACATAAGCAGACAATGAAGGATTAAGTTTCTCTATGGCATTGATATTAGTAGAGGCATTATCCAAAGTAACAGATAATACTTTCGAAGCCAAACCATTCTCCTCTAACACACAAGTCGCATGATCAGCAATGTTCTTACCAGTGTGAGATTCATCTATTAGCCTAAAACCAATTTTTCCTCTTCTCTAATTGCCCATCAGAATTAGCATAGTGTGCAACCAAACTAATATCATCATCCTTAGCATTACTAGACCAAATATCAGAAGTAAGAGCAACAAAACTTACACCAAATGAAAATGACTCAATAAGCATAGCATAAGAAGCAATAAAGTACTTACTGAAAGTACTCAACACGCATCTGATTAGCATGGAGACAAACATGAATCTAGGATTATGGGCAACTTGAATATACTCTTCAAATGCATCAGATGCATGTTGACACTTCTTACGGTCCACTATCAGGATTGCCAATCCCGGTAATGGTGCAAGGAGTGTTTATTAGTATTCTTACGACACAGATATAAATCCGCAAGCGCACGGATACCGATGTAGCATTTCACCCGAGAGTATTCCTAGGTATCGTATTTATTTCCTCAGGGAAGCAATGGATAAAGAGTATTGACTATTAACAAGGATGTAACTACTAATTAAAGTACCAGCTAACAAGGCACAGATAAAGGATAGGATATGAATGATATGCAGTGACACACACAAGGAGAAATCCAGGATAAATGATAGAGATAGAAGAGCGGTCTAGCTAGTGGGAGGACAATGAGACAGTAAAGGATTCCTATACACTTCCCATGGTCTTGAGATATCTCTAGCAAAGGTTACGGCTAGCAAGAAGAATGGCGTCTATGGTTCTTTTCCTAGTTCTATTATCTCAGCATCGGGACAACAGAACCAATGACACGTAGAAAGGGATGAGAAGGGGTGTCACCAACTCCGCACGGGGGGATCCTACAAGCCGAGACGAACGTGGTGGGCTACGTAGGCCGTATAGGGCTGTCACCACCTAACGGCTACCACCTCTGCAGACTCAGGGGCAAACCAAGGTTACCATCTAGTCTGGGCACCACGCATATACTAAACAGTAACTACTTACTCTACTAGAAAGAGCAAGCAACCCTGTCAATACCCCAGTGGCAATTCTCCGCAAGCATTGAGCAGAATCGAGGAACCAGCTGAGACAAAGAACTAAGGAGAGAACTTATAGAGCCAGACTACAACAGCTTATAACCAAGGCTAGACATTCCACAATTATCCTGGAAATAAATACAGAATAAATAACTCAAGTAATTGCGGAAGATAATATATTAAGTACTCAGAGTCTTGCATAAAGAAAAGGAAAAGATACAAGAGCTTTACAAGAACTCCAGAAGACGACTCCGGAACCCCGAGCGAAACTCGACCGTGACTCTAACTCCCAACAGACTAGCCTAACTCTACGTCTTGAAAGAGAGTAATGGAGAATTGCTCCTAAGTTATGTGTGTTACAAGTGAAGAGAGGGATCTCTATTTAGGTGGAAGTGACTCGGGGATGCGGAGAAAGTTGCATGCAAATGTGCTTCTTTCCTCCTGCTGATCCACGTGAAGGGAATGCTGGCCAACAGGCGTCTGCCACGCACCCTTCAACCAGCACCGCCTCTCCTGCACATGCACCCAAAATGTGGCAGCGTGGTCAAGGACCAACGGCAGGGCGCCATGTGCCCTTGGCGCACCGCTTCCCTGCATGCAAGCGTATGCACGTGGGCCCGTCCTGGCTCTGCGCTGCGCCCGCCGCCTTCCTGCGTGCGAGCGTGTAGGCGCGCTGCTGTCGCTGCTGTGCGGGCCACGCCTGCTCCCCCGCGCGCGTGGCTTCTGCGAGCGTGCGCTGTGCCTCTACGCCGCCTGCGCTGTGGGGCCGGCTATCCCTGTGCGTGTGGGCCGCATGGGCCCGTTGGGACCCGCCTGCCCCCTGCGCGTGTGCGCACCACGCATTTCTATGCGTGAGCGTCTGCCGCTCGCCAGGTGGGCCTGGCGATGCTGCTGACGTCAGGTGCTGACTATTGGAGCCTTATATCTTTTTATCCTTAACTCAAAGTATTGCGAATAATATATCCTATGGGATTGTCTCAACGAGCTCTTCACATTGGTGCACTCCAACTTAGTATATGAGACTGTTTGTGTTCATGGTAATTTCGAGTGCATCTTCGAGCCTGACGGTGAATATTCAATTAAATGTCATTTTTGTTATAACTCTGCAAAAAACACTTTAGAAACACCAAGACTCGGGGAAATAATTAGTATTAGCCTAATAATGCATGGAAGTATGTCTGTAAGCCATTTATCTACCGAGACTTTGGCGGTGAAATTTGGCTAAAATTGGGTTGTAACGACCGCCAACAATGCACCAACACAAAGAGGAAGATCAAGTCTAGCAATCGAATGGCAGAGATGAGTATGAGCCACCTCGGCATTGTACTCCCAATGACGGATAGTACCATCAGAATTGAACTGAAGCACAGATTGAGATCGGCAACACCTAGCCATTCTTACTTGGCATATCACAACATGCCGCAAGCGATGCCCAGTGCCACCAGTAGATGTTGGCAGTCGTTATGGCACGTTTTTTACCATCAATTCTTGGGAATAAAAGGGGTTATATGTTACATCCCATGCACTTAGAATTATTTCTAATAAAGTTTCATGAGTTTTGGTGTATATCCATTGTGCAGGTACAATATCGACAAATACATGCTATGGGGATTGGAATTGACCGATTCGGCCGAATGACATGATTCGGTCGGCTACCCCCTTAGTCGTACGTGAAGCAAAGCACAACCGGGAGGCCGTCCACGTCAGGAGTGACCAAGAAATGACCATGCATGCCACGTAGACCACCACCACATCATCTCTAGGCCAGAAAACACACGAAGAGCATCAAGCAGAACAGCCCAGGAGGTCCAGGAGCAAGAGGCGGTGCAGGGGGCATTGCTGGGCTGGAAGCCCAGTTCGGCTGAACCGTGGTAGTTCGACCGAACCGCCCCCAGCAAAAAACCGCCTCCAGGGGGAGATCTAGGCCATAGGCACCAAGGCGGTGCCACGTACCAGTTTCGCCGAACTGCTTGGTTCGGCCGAACCAGCCGGGCACCGCCTCTAGGTTCCTTGGCCGGTGCTCCATTTCCACCACCTTGGATCATCTATAATTTGGAGGCCTTCACCCCTGGATCAACACACACCAAGCCAAGAGTTCCATTTCTCACTTGTTCTAGTAGTGTTAGGATAGTTAGTTTGGGAGTTAGAGTCGAGTCGAGCTGTGCCTCGGAGGTTCCGGAGTCGTCTTCAAAAGCTCTGGTATTAGCTCTTGTATCTTTTCCTTTTTCTTTTGTATGACTTTGAGTTATCAATATAGTTTATCTTTATCATCTTGTCTGAGTCATTTATATCTTGCTTCTACTTTATTCTAGTTGCAATTATTTCGTGTTTAGACTATAGTTGGTTGAGGCTCTAGTTCTTCTAGCTCCTGCTTAAGTCTTTGTCCTAGCAGGTTCTTTGATCCTGCTCAATACTTGTGGTGAATTGTCACTGGGGTATTGACGGGATTGCTTGCTTCTTCTAGTGGAGTAAGTAGTTGTTGACTAGTGTAGGAGCGGTTCCTAGACTAGACAATAACCTTAGTTTACCCCCCGAGTCTGCGGAGGTGGTAGCCGTTAGGTGGTGACATCCCTATATGGCCTACGTAGTCCATCACGTTCATCTCAGCCTATAGGAAACCCCCCTCGAGGCTGTTAGTGGCTCCCCTTCTCATCCCTTTCTGTGAGTCACGTGCACCTTATCCCGACGTTAAGGCAATAGAGTTGATCTTGACTCTCTTAGTGTTGTTCTCTCAACCCCTGTATCTCTTAACCCGAGTGACCCAGATAGATAAAGTACCCAGGAATCCTCATTCTCTTCTCATTGTCCTCCGAGCTAGCTAATCCTTCTCTTTCCTTTTCGAGCATCCTTGAGCTGTGTGTCACGGTATATCCACTCTTATCCAATACCTTATCCCCTGTCTTGTTAGTAGTGTACCCCTCTCTGATTGACTCAAATACCTGTTTACTAGTACTCTTGCCATAAGCTTCCCTGCGGAAATAAATTGTGATACCTCGGATTACTCCCTAGTAAAGTGCTACAACGGTAATTTTGTGCGCTTGCAGAATATTCATTTATTTTACGGAGCCATAAGAAATACCACTGAAACACTCCTTACCCCAATACCGGGATTCACACTCCTGATATTGGATCGTAAGAAGTGCCAAAAGTAGACTTACCAGAGTATAGGTTGCCACAGTGATTGCACTTGGCACTGACCTTAACCCTCCTACCATTGATGTCCTTCCATGCTTTCTCAAAATTGTTCCATGCTTCAGAGGTGTGGTGGCAACGCCTCTTCTGGGTGCCAATAGTGGACAGTTCATGTGGCAGTCCCTCAAGTTAACTAGGATCAACCGGCACGAGACCTTGCCCCTTTAACGGTATCAAGGGTCATTGGTGTTTTGAAATGAATTAATCTTGGAAGCTGTCAGGTATGAGGTCCTGATTAACCACCCTTCTTTCAATGATCAAAATAATGCATGGGAGTACAACAAAGCTCCAACATTTAAACCACACGGTTCACATAGATATAATGTATAAACCTAGTCCAAATATTAAGTTATTGCAAACCATGGTTCAGAGTTCAATTTGCAGCAGAAATGAAACAACACGCAGAAGCTAAACGACTATACAAGAAGTCAGATGACAGCCCATCACATGACATCAACCCACAACCCTCTCACTAAGAGGACGGCTCAAACTCGATGGACCAACCCTCCGGAAGCAAACACGACCAAGTCAAAGCATCCACCTACTCCTGGACACTAGCGTCGACTAAAAAACAAGCCACAAGCAAGGCTAAGTATACTAATACTCAGCAAGACTTAACCGACAACAAAAGAAGTCGTGAGTGACAGGCAATCAACCAAACATGAACATTGCACAAGATCTCGTCCACTGACTTTATGGTTCCAACATAAAGAGGGGAAACAACTCCTATAACTCGCGAGTGACAGTCAATCACTCGACCTCTACCAGTCCCTATTAACATGGCAGTTATTGGTAAGAACATACTAGTAAGTGTTGGCACTCCTTATGGCTTACAGATAAATCTGCAAGCGGAGGAATATCGATGTAGCTTTCACTCAGGAGTATTCTAGAGTATCGATTTCTACGAGGAACGAGAAGTGTCTAAACTAAGTTGTCCAAGGGTGGTAAGATGGAATGGATGACGAGAAAGAAAAGGAGAGAAAAACAATAGGAGGGTAGAGAGGGCACGAGTCTGATAATCGTGTCATCTTAACTAATTGAGCAGACCAGATGATACAAATAAATGCTCGCATCAGGACACAGAACCAGCAACACACAGAAAGGGATGAGAAGGCGAATTGCCAATAATCGCCAAAAAGATCCTACAGTGTTGTCACCCCCTAGTAGCTACCACACATACGTTGAATCGGGTGCAAACCAAGCTAACCTAAAGTCTATACACCACGCCTACACTAGTTAGTTAATATTTATCTCCTATAGAAAGATAAGTACCCAACCCAAGCAACCAGTATACAATTATACAAATCAACTAAGCAATGAATGAGAAAGTGGCAAGCATATAAAAGTAAAAACTAATGCTCAATTAATCAGAGAGATATAAGAGTTACCAGACACGACCTGGATGTCACTCGAAGTGGAGCCGCATCCGTAGAGGTAGGTGGAAGAGGGGGCGATACTTCGGCACCTCTCCAGCACACTCACCTCTCCACTCTCCCTATTTTCTAAGTATAACAGTGGCAATTCTTCGCTAGGGAGCTCTTCTTCTCTTCTGTGCTTGATACAGGTGCTGGAGGGTCCTATTTATAGCAAGGAAGGGTAGTGGCAAAAGGAGAAGCGGCCAAGGCACCGTAGGGTAGTGCCCGACATCTTCAGCCGAACCAGGGGGTTCGGCCAAAGTGGGCTGGTTCGGCCGAACTGCCCAGTTCGGCGGAACCACCCATTTCCACCGCCTCACCTTCCAATGCTCAGGATTGCTCCCCAGAGGCAGTTCTAGGTCGGTTGGGTGTTCGGCCGAACCCTGTACTTCGGCCGAAATGGTCTGGGTGCTCGTTAGCCCTTAGATCCACCAACTTTTTGTTGGGGATGGTCATGATGGCCCACCTATGCCCGAAGTTTTGGTGGTTTGTATGTTTTCAAGGTGTATCACGCACCGGGCACAAGGGTGGAGTTCGGTCAAACCATGGGATTTGGCCGAACCCACCATTTTGGGTGGATTTGCCCCAAATTTCGTAATTCACTTCTTGGAATCAAATAGACACCAAAACTTGTGGAAATGATTAGAAATAAACCATATAGCTATGGTGTATTGTTCCATTATGTTTGTTTTATGCTCGATTGGAGGTCGGCAATCAGACCGTAATGACCGCCACCGGTAAGCATAACATAGGTTCCTAGGATCATGCATGCTAAGGTTTCAAGCAACTCCTAGAAACGTAAATGCATAATCAAACATAGGTTAGATGCTCCGGCGTTTGGCTTCTTCCTCAGCCTTGGGCCCTTCCGAGTCTTTGCTAATGACATGAAGATGCACATGTGTGAGCTCAAGAATGGATATGACACAAAGACAAATATGATGCTTATGAGTGCACCAACTCAATCTTACAGAGGTAAATAAACATGAATGATTCATTAAGAACACTTATCATGAATGCAAGCAAGGCCCTAGCCTAGTGAGTGATTAACTAGTTTCTTTTGTCGTTTACCGAGTATGTACAGATTTCATCTTCGGTAGAGAAGCTAATTTACTTGATTAGTTGACTACTCTTGTCTGGAGTACTTTCTTCATCTACTCTAGTAAACAAGTTTGCAAAGTTCATTAAAGCATATGTTGTATGTTCTAGCAACACTATAAGATATGCATATGAATAGTTTATGAAATGGTACTAGCAAGCTTCCAAAAATTATCAAACAGCAAGGGTACATGCATCTTGACATAAGAAACTTATTTGATCAGCAAGACTTGCATGAACATGAGTTTAAGCTACTCAAATCAAATTATTTCCAAGCAATGTTAGTTTTCACATTAAATAGCGAAACTAAAGGAATTCATAAACAAACAGCATAAAACATTTTGGAGATGTTCTACTGCCAATTCTAAGCAAGATTGATAGGTTGAAGTTCACAGAAAAGACAGTTTACTAAGCAATAACATTTATACAAGGATTCAGCCAAGCGATTTTTATCTGAAGCTAGAGACACTTCAAGAAAGTAAGGTTTTGCCAGAAAGTCATCATGAACATAACAAGCTTACTACGAAGTTTTCCGAATTTTAACACAAGCACAAAATTTACTAAAATTCATAGAAGCACAGATAGCTAGTGAAGAAATAAAATCATAACTCAGAATATGTTGACATTCAAGAGCTCAACTTTGCTCAGTGGCTCAAATATGATGAAATGCAGCTTGAGACAAAAACAATTAGAGCGTTTCAAGCAGGTTACTATTCATTCTAATTTTCATTGTTTAAACATAGGAAAAATGATAGATAATACAAGAACAACATATATATAGAAATAAAATGTATAACTCAGTACTACGACTTGCATGTAACATTAAATATGAATATTTCAAGTTTCCACGTACACATGTAAGCATAAATTCAAACTTGATAACAAATCAAACTTTCTGCCTATGCATGCTACTCCACTGAGTAGATCTAGTTACTAGGAGTGCATTGCAGTAGGATTTACCATTTTAGCATTTTTTTACAATTTATTAAGCAATAAACATGGTAAAGGGGACACGTGCAAGAATAAATAAAATCCGTACAGCAAAGTATCTTTTTCATGAATGCATGTTAGTCCAATGGAAAGCAAATTTCTCAACGAGTCCAAAACCATTGGATTTGTCATTTTGTTTATTTTCGGCTTAAAAGTAACAAAGAAAACCCTATAGACTTATCTAGCCCCTGAAGTCTATACTTAATTCTAATCTAGACCCTAGAAATTTACAAACAGATCGTCCCGCAGATCTGTATGGAGGTTTTGCAAAAGAACCCCTCCAAGTTTTGAAATCACCACAAATAAGTCCCTGCAATTTACAAAATAGCCCCCAATCTTCCTATTTCTTTTACCAATAGGCCCTTGGCCTCGGCTCGTCGGCAACAATGCCGGCCGGCGGCGCCACTCAGCCATTCCGGCTTCTACGGCAAAGAACCGGCGATGAGGACCCGACCACGAGCTTCCTTGACCCCCACTACACCTAACCCCAGCCCTAAAGACCAATCTCGCGCGGTGAAACGCCCCTCGTGCCATGCGTGGCAGACCGGTGGACCGGTGCGCGTCGGCGACGACGAAGGAGTGGCGATGTGGGCATGGAGACGTGCGCGCGAGCTTCGCCGGCATGAGAGGAGTCTACTGGCCTACTTACCAAGGTTAGAGAAGAAACCGTATGATGGTAAAACCCGTGGAAAGAGGAACTGCTCTCATCCTTCTTGCAAAAATGGTTGATTAGCAAACAAACTACACCACCGCCGTGCGCCTATTCGTTGTCTCTTGCTATCTGCATATGTATCGGCATATAGTATACCTGCTCCCTAGCTAGACGATGCTATGTGTGTATCTTAAGTTATAAATAAACATGGATACGGCAAGACATGTCTAACCTTTAGGTGCTGTTTGGTTGTCGATTTTGTAACCTAATCGGTTTACATCAGGGAAGCGATAACCATACATATGTTTGGCTCGTGTGCGACGTAATTGCTTTGCGGGTATCGGATACTAGCCTATTCAAGGTCTTTACCGCTCCTACTCGACTAGTAATGCATATTGACTCCAGGCGCGCAGGGGGAGTTGGCTGCGCTCTGCTGCCTGCGGAGGACCGAGAGAGCAAGGCTGCGAATGAATGGATGATGACATCAGTGAGGGGTGCAGCCGTGGAGGATCTGGCGACGAGCAATCTGCATCTACGGGATAGAGTGCCTTCAGCGTGTGGTTGATATCGTTACTGAGCAATTGTCAAACAAATACGGTAATCAATTATTTTGTATCCGCTCACAATGTTTTATGATACCGTTACCCTTACCGTTAACATTTCTCAACCAAACATTACCTTAGTTCTTACTCCATTAAAATGTTTTTCCTGTTGTTGGAAATATATATTTCGCATTCATCCATGCGGCTTAATTTGGTGTGGAGATCTTTTTTTCTAGCTGATAGAAATAAACCTGGAATATTACGATCTCCAATCTCACTCGTGGATGGGTAGTTCGGACTAATAACATGATTATCCTATTCCTCTAACAGAGGGAGACGGAGAAAAGACAAACAAACCGTGTGTAACAGCTAAGTAGGTCATACCTCGGTAACATGTTTGACGTCCACCCATAGGTACCCACAAGTTAACATTTGCTAAAAATAGAGAAGTCGGTAGCTACATAAAAGATCTGCTTGTTTCTTGACGCAAGAATAGTACTGGGGAAAAGCTGCAATGATCTGCATAAAAACAAATCAAAATTTTAGTTTCTTATTGTAAACTTGCCAGCCTGGGTGTTAATCTCTTGTCGGAAAAATGAGTGTGTTTTTCTTGAAAAGAGATTACTCTGTATATTCGTAGTATGTAACACCCTCAATTAATAGCTTCTTCCATCTTAGCACAGCAGCCGGTACATATTATTCTTCTCTTATGAATATGTATCTCGTTATGTATATTCCTAATGTTCCATGGACTTATAGTACGTATTAAGATTAATTAGTACCAATGATCATAAGTCAGTCAAGAATTATCTTTAAGTAACCTATCTCTGGCAAGCCAAAAAAATGTAGAGTATAAAGCAAAAGAACAAAACCTCATCAACTTGCCTTTACCTACATTTCCTCTAGCTTAATCAATTGACATTGAGATAAATCTGATCTAATCCCTCCTATCCTGATCATGGTGCCCAATGAATCATAATAAATTCATTTATGTTTCCAATACACCTCCATGGGACTATGCAACTTTGAGACAACCAACAACCTAAGTCAGCCTTAGACCTGTGTTATGGCGTGGGACACACGAGGTGATTTTTTTTAACCTCAGTTTAAAATTTGTTCTCATTGGGAGTCGAACCTGGGACCTCAAGAGTGATACTAGAGCTACCAAACCAACTCAGCTAGATGGTCGCAAAAAAAAATAACTCAGCTGGAGGCCCGTTCGCATGTCCACGCTTTAAACCCATCAATTTAAAGGTTCTTAGTGCATCAACTCTAGTCTTCACCAGCGTTTGAATCTTTCTGAGGGCAGGTAAATTGCTACACATCAGCAGTCTGATAGTCATCACATGTAGTGCCACCTATGATTTTTGCTTACGTAAAGGAGAGAGAGCGAGGTGAGAGGAGTTCGTTGTTTTGCAAAACAACGGTCTCATGAGCTTTTAGGATTATGAGACAACTCCCCACCATTGTATAAGTTTGTTGCCGTGTAACCAATAATATTCTTTTATTTGTCCATAACGTATTACTACAAGACAACTAAAATAACAATATATTATATAGGTTGTCTCAAAATTACGTGTCACTGCATGAGAGTGACTATTAGGCCATTCCCAACCCAGAATGTCCATAAGTGGTGTCTATATTGCCATATCATCAAGACATCATGTTTAGACACTATAGTACCCAACCCATAGTTTCTTCCTTTGAGCCTTAATTAATTTTGTAGTCCATTCAATTCTCCTAACTCCTTGAAACTCGTATCCAAATGTTTTTATTGGCTTCTCTCGCCTTGGAACTGTGACGAGCTGGTTTCCCGTATGTGACCCAGTTTCCATATTTTTTTCTTGACTCTCCTTCTTAACTCTTCTGTCACATCAGATTTTTGCTTACTTGACAGCATCACTTACTTGACGGCCTCATTAATTCTATGAAAACCATATGACTAAGGGTTGGGATGGCCTTAGACGACACCGTTGTACTGAGGTATCGTGTCGTCGCCTCCTTGAACTTATATAGTGATGGACTTCGTGAGATCATATGCTCGACATCAATGACTTTTTTAGATGGATCGAATTTCTCTCGATGCAGCTCGATCCGCATGACCTTGTCATGTCGATCCTTGACACACTCCCGAAGTCCATCCTGCCTTCTTGATGGAGATACTCTGGGCTTGCATTTCCTTCAGCAACGTCGTGACCTGCTGCTCCATTGCGACCGCGTTCTTCTGCTCCCGCGTGAGGTTTTGCCGTCCCATCAGGTAGTCCTGAAGCTCCGTCAGGATCAGGAAATGGCTTTGATGTCAATTATAACAAACAACTACTCAAAGCAAGAGGAATATGCGTAGCTAGGATGATTGTTACTTAAATAACTTCAAGCAGAGCTCGCCACCGGTCTGCAGCTTAGGTATAGAGAACTTATACGAAGCACACACGCACCAACAAATGGGCCAAACTACTTCCATTACCACTGTGGGCATAGGTCATATTGGGCTTGTTGTTCCTCTTCTGCTCAGCCGGCTCATCATGGCAGCTGTTCTGTTCTTCCTCAGCCTCTGATTCAGTTTGCAGCCTTGGTGTCACACGAGCCGACATGCTTTTTTTTATTAATAATCGAGCCGACGTGCTTTGGTGGCTTTGCAGTTGGGCAGTGCGGACAAGTGCAGCTAGGGAAAGGAGCGTACGAGTAGTGAACAGATGATGTTTAGTTCAGAAGTGAGCTGCACGAGACGTAGATTGGTTATTACGGAAGTATATGATGCTAACATAGCTTGTCATAGAGTTGACGGCGATAACCCGTGGGGGAAGCCCGCACCTGTCCCAGGCAATGGGCGGAAGCCCGCCACCTTCCCCCATCCCTCCGGTCCCCTCCGGCCCGCCGCAGCTCGAGCAGGCCGCCGCGTTGCCGCGAGGACAGCGGCGGCGGGTCACCTCCCCTCTTCTCCTCTCTTGGTTGGGATTCCGGCGCTCGATGGCCCGTCGGGTGGGTCGCCGCGTGGCAGGGCTCTTCCTCGGCCCAGTGGCCGGCCTCGTGGGGATTTCACCCCCGGATACGGGCTGTCGGGTCCTCCTCCTGCTCCTCCCATCGGGTTGGGAAGCCAGCGGCGGTCGAGAGAGGGCGGCGGTGGCGCGGCCCCGGTGGCTCCCTGACGGGAGCTCCAGCAGCCCGTTCGGCCTGCGGCACCAAGTTCTTCAGTGGGGCGGCCGGGGCTCTGGTCCTCCAGTGGAGGTGTGGTCTGGCGGCGCCCGACGCTAGCGAAGCTAGGGCTGTGTGGGCCCCACTGCTTCTCTGCCCTTGCCCTCCGCGTCTGCTCTGCACCGATGGGTGGAGGGATTCGAGGAAGTGAGGAGTTCCAGCCTGTGGCTTCGTCTTACCGGTCTCAACGTGTTCAGCCCGGTGTCGTCCCATTGAGGGGACGATGCGAGATTTGGTGTATCATAGGGAATCAAATCTCCCCGATGCGTCGGATGGTGCAGTCGATTGCATATGGAGCATAGTGGAAAGCTTCGGTGGCTGCGAGGTGTCGGCGGTGGATGACGCGAGTGGGGTTGGTACTTGTCCCTCGGTTCGTCGGGCATGGTCCTCAAGCGTAAGCTTTGATCCAGCTTCGGGTCGGGCAACGGTGCTTGCACTCCCCTCTTGAGGGCGTTACCTTTTGGTTCATGTTCAGCAGTGATCCGTGGAAGCTCTCCGAGGTGAAAACCTAACGTTAGTGTTGTGCGCCTTTGCCTTTCTGAATGCGTTCTTTGGAGCGCTTCCTGTGGTCATTATGGTGGAGCGATAGGCTCTGCTGAAGGTCTGGCCCAGCCTGATGTTGTAATGGTTTCTTGGCCTTTTAATTTCTCCGGCTAGAGTAGTCTCCGCCTATCTCTGCCGCGTGGCCCGAAGGGTCTTGTCGCAGATCGGATTGGTGTTAGGTCTTCTAGCGGTTTGAGCTTTATTGTAAACTAATAATCCCAGGTTTATGCTTTATTGTAAACTGATAATCCCAATATTTGACTTTGCTTTTATCTATAGAGCTGGTTACGGCCTTTGGTCGTAGCCAAAGTCTATTATTCAACTTTTTCTAGTGCAAACTTAGTTAGGAATCCCAACAGACCACTGCTGATGCACGCCTGAAGACATGCAGGTTTACAATCGCTCAAGAGGTGAATGACAATTTTGCTTGTTACTATAACACAATAAAGGATTCAATAAATCATAGTCGTTCCATTTACATAAAAATTAACCGTGTCGCCAAAAACAAGCACGCATCCGGACGACGGATGCTGTTTGCCCAAAAAAATAATAGCACGTTTGGTTCGACATCCAACATGGGTCCATTCCGCACGCAGATGGACGGAGTCATCCGGTGTTTTTCTATGAACCAACTGATGCCACAAATCTGTCTTAATCTGTTAACACGAGGGGCTGATTGATGTCTGATGCTATTAACACGATGGGCTAATCTATGCCGGAGTTGATTCCATAAAGCAAACCAAACTCCAAACCTGGTTTGGAGTTAGGGTCGGATCATTATGCATATGTCGGACCGGCAAACCAAATGCGTTGCCAACGAAAACCCATGGTCATAAAGGCCTGACGGTGCAAACGAGAAACCCCAGACTACACCGCGGACAGGACTCTGCTAAACGGTTCTGCAACTAAAACTACTCCCATTCAAAAGACCAGCAAGAGTATATTACACAGCACGCTTCACATACCGACGCTCTGCCAAAAACTTAAGCTCCAGCACAATGTACATGTATTATCCACTGTAAACTTGTACATGGCCAAAAGGATTTACAGTGCCGAAAACCTAATCCTCATGTAGCTACTCAAGCTGCTGAAAACACTGGATTATATACAGGCAACATAACTCCCTAGAGTATCAGCTAAGTACCCCTATTAAACCATGTATCAAAATGTTATCTCCACATGTACCACCTGCTGGTTATATTGACGGCCAATGCTTAAAAGGAATTTACGCGCATCTACAGCACGTCTACAGCTGTACAAGTCGGTGACTGCTGTTGCTGGGAACTCAGGGACACCATCCTTGCTCGTTTCTCTGAAATCAAGTACAACTATTAGAAAGCAGAAAGCATATGCTCCACGAAAAGTTCATCTATATTTTCATATAGCGATACAACAAATTTGATATCTCCATACCTCCTGTAACAATTAGCTTCTCGACACGTGCAACAATATGTTTCCCGTATGTGTAATTCTTCAGCTCATTCAAGTGTAACTTGATGCTTGAAAGGATCATCTCTAGGTACTTATCATCACAAGTATTAAGGACTTTCTGTACAACATAGTTACCAAACTGATCTTTCATCAATTCCTGCAAAACAGATGGAAGTGTAGCGATGTCAGTTGAAATCTATCACAAAGGACCACCAAGAACAATATTCCACAAGGCTCTTATGAAATAAGCAACACATGTGAAATGAATTAGAGCTACATAAAGCAAAAAGGTGGCACTGAATAAAGTAGGCTTCAAAGGTGGAATAGTTTGTGATGCTGTGATGCCACCAGCTTAGCAAACTAAAACGAACCTGAAATGTTTGACCAGAAGAAATGATTTCTCCAATAAGACTATCACGTTCTTCAGGAGTTCCAAATTCCAAACATTTCTCAATGACATTGGAAGCAAACTTTTGCTTGCTCAAGATCACCACTTGCCCAGAGAGCTTTTGAATAATGGATGAACGCTCTTCTGGCTTCCCATGTTGCAAAACGTGCTAAAGAATTTTCAACACAGATTCATCAAAAAACCAAACGAGTACAAAAGAGGCGAAGGCAACAGAGTCATATGACATGTAAATAATCAACATAAAATGAAGTTCCAATGTAAAGAGCCTAAAATGCTTATGCATACAATTCAAAGTTTCATTGTTCCAACCCAAAATGAAGGCTACAACCAAAAGCAGCTACATTCCTTCTGTTCTTTGTGTGATAGTTCACAATCCATGAGCAAGACCATCATTATATAAACAATTTGATCAATCAATCATTATACAAATACTTGTGTTCATTTTTCTAATTCAAACCAATAATCAATGTTCTATGTCCAATACTGTGAAAACTACAAAATATCATTAGAAAAATTGATGTTAATTGTGATGACATCCTTATATGTTTAAGTCTTACATGAACACGTCCTTTAAGACCCATGCAACACACATTAATTTAACCATAGGACATACAGACCTGCAAAGTGAAAGGAACAAAGATTTCCAAAAGAAATAGGACAAAACTTCCAACACCTGTTTACATTCTAGTGTCATCGAAATATCAAATCAGGCTGCTACACAGCAGATTAAGTGCATATTTAATCTTACATTTAGTTTGTCCCTGGTGTTCTTGTATTTGTTCAGGGTCAACTGGTATTTATAATATTTTAAAGCATACCTATAAATACCACCAGTACCAGCTAACCATGGCTAGATTACTACTACAACTAGCTATGGCAAGCAACCAAACAGAATCAACAGCAAGTTAAATTGAAGTTGCACATGCACATACAATTTCTTTTACAACTTAAGACAATCGACCTCATCCAAGCAGATCAAGGTCAACAAAATTCACATTGGCTTGAACCATCATTCAAAATCTAATTTCAAAGTGAATATTCAAATATTAGCTATAGTGGGTTACAAAAGTGATTTGGACCAATGTATCATGGAAAATGGAAGTTCAGATATTCAAATAAGCACATACATGAATAGAAAGAAATAACATACTTGAACAACATAGTTCCCAAATTTATCATCTGTCAAATGGAAGGTCTGCTGCACAATTTCATTCATGATAGCACTTTGAGTCGCTGGATCATGGCAATGCTCCAGAACTCTCTGCAACAATCAAATTAGTAGTTAATATATGGAATTGATTTAACACTTCTTTCAAGAAACATAATGATGCATAATGTACCTGAATAACTCTGCAGCCATATTGATGGGTACAAAGAACAAGAATTTGTGAAAGAATAGGCTCTATAACAAACGGAATACGGTCTTCAGGAACACACTCAATGCATTTCTGGATGACATGGTTACCATTCTGATCACCAATACATTTCAAAACAGAGTTCTTGAGCGCATGAACAATATTGATCTTCCGATCCATATCAACTACCTCCAAGACCTGTTAATATTGAAAATCAGAAATTATCCCACAGAGCACGAAGAGGATATATGAAACTTCACTGCAAGTGGTGCAGGAGATCAACAAAATAAATTTGAAAAAAAAAATTGAAACTCATCATGTCCATTATTGGATTCAAGAAGGATGACAACAATTTAATGCGGATAATTAAGACTAAGGAGACTCAAGCACATGTGGGCAAGTCCCCTGTTAAGGTCAGAATTAATATCAACTAAGTTGGCAGTGCAGCTGCAAACGGAGATTTCCTAGAGTAATTTTAATTTTTTACTCCATGAGTATGTATTCCAAATTCATTAGTAAATTAACATAGGAGCTAAAAATAAGTGTATTGATCTGCAACCGAAGTTGAGACACTAGTCACCAAAATGACCGATAAAGAGTAATAAATGAAAATAAGTGTATTGATCTGCAACCGAAGTTGAGACACTAGTCACCAAAATGACTGATAAAGAGTAATAAATGGCATGAGACTTCAATTGAGAAATGTAGAAGTTAGCCATCACCATGCCATTCCGCATGCTAACAATGTTAATACAAGATGACTAGATGAGTGAAGTTACAACGACCAAAATTGGATTGCCCCATAATGAACCAAACCATCGAGTGAGTCTAATCCTCAAACCAAAGGCCATATAAAGCTCTGCTAGATCCTTGAGTTTTCCAATGATAGACCAGTAATTAAGGACATAAATCAGATAGAGCTTCAAGAAATAACTATAGTTAGCGACAAAACTTCCATAACAATGACGATGAAATGAATAGCGGTCCAAGACAAACTCGAGAGGCACAGAACCACCACAGGACTTGAAAATAGAGTTTGAGATTTAATTAGAAATAACAATGACACCCCAATGAACGAAGTAACAGTGCAGGACAAGCGAAATGTTGGGTTCTCTTAAATCATGACACAGAAGCTAGCAACCAAAACAAATTTCCGTATTAAATATGCAAGTTAAAATGAAATACACATGGCTCCAACTCATACCAATCACGGAAATTTGAACCATATATGAACATATGGCCTTTTAGTGGAGATCAACATACTGAAATGGCTTGTGTACATCTCTGCGCTCAGGTTTACTAGAAACTTTAGGTAGGGTAGTTCAGGTTTTAAACATTCAAGATTTTCCAAAATGACACCAAAAGTTTAGCAGAAAAGGAAAACCAAAAAAATTATAGTAAAATTGGTGCTGGAGAAGCATTTCATGTATAAAAATTAGATGCATCCAAAAAAGGATCATGACTCAAATTATGGCCCAAAGCAGGCTTTGATTTTTCTAGTTTATGAAACAAAGGTAGAATTTCAATTTAATAAAATAACTATTGTAAAATAACAATAACAAAGACTCCCTCCATTCAGAAATACAACCCTTTTTTTAGAAAAGTCAACTTCGTGGGTTACCAAATTAATCAAACCATAAGAATTTTAGTGTAGAAAAATTATACAACTAGACACACTTTAAAATGTTTTTTAACTAGATTGATTTTGTAGTTAGAAATGACTATTATTTATGAAAAACAATAATGACAGCTAACTTCAAGACTGCGACAAAATAAAATACGCATTTTATTCTGGAGGGAGAAAATCACTAACTTAACTGGCAACCTTTACACATTGGAATAAATGCAATATTATTTATATTCAACACAAATACTAATTGTGGGTCCCTTAAGAGCGTAGTACACTCAGACCCCTTGAAAAGAAAAGGCAAGCAGTTCCCACACCAATTTGGTAAGTGAATAAATCTTAGGTCACATCAATCTAGGAGAGAACAAGCTTGGAATAACCTTGAAATTGAAAGTTAGGGAAAAGGAAATTTTGTAAAAGTTTCTTGGTCAAATTGCAATGCCATCAAGCACCACACCAGTCTACCAACTGCTTTATATGCATGAGGTAAGCAAATCTCTTTTCATATGGGCTTATGAAAAACATGGTATGTTGCAGATTGAATTCATTTGTATCAAAAATGGTATTAGCCAGATTAAATGGATTATGAAAATTTCAAATTCAGGACTACTATTTGTAAAAGAGCCCTTGTAGACAACTGCATAATACAATGCCTGCGTGTTCACAACAATCAGGAGGCACAAAAGGTGCAAAGTATATAGGGTTACATACAAACAAAGCATTAAACAGATCTGACCTTCTGAACTACTCTGCAACCATACATCTGGAGGCTGAGTTGCAAAATGTGACCTTTGAGTTGATCTGCCAATTGGATTAACTGACTCTCTGTAGCGAACTCAAAAAACTGTGGACATCACATTCCAAATGTCAGGATTACTCTAGAAATATAAATGAACGAAACAGGATAGATAGATATACCTTCTGGATAACATAATTGCCAAAAACATCAGTTGTGAGAGCAATTGCATTGGATAATATCTCTGGGAATATTTTCTCCCGGTCATCAGGTGATGCATTTTCAAGTTTTTGCTGAATAAACCGGCTCCCATATTGATCCACACTGCAGTAAATGAGAAATAATGAGATGAAGAAAATTTGAATGGGAAAACAGAAACTGAAGAATGGAAAGAAAGACTTGCCTAACTTCCTTAACACGGCCCACTACATCAATCAGATCCACTGAATCAGCCCCACTTCTATCTGCATTATCCAAAGAAGGCACATCGAGGTAGTTTGCTAATGTATTATCATGATATACCTGTGATCCAATATTTCTATCAGTTCCCTTTCTATTAAAGGAGAAGAGCCGTGATTGCCGATCACCATGAGAAATGTTCCCTGGGTTTGGATGAAAATGGGATCCAGATCTTTGCATTCTTGAATAGGGAAAACGAGGCTCATCATGATAGATCCTGCTATCATTATATAACAGATTATCATCCTGAAGGTATTCCTGTGCAAGTAGATCCTCAAGGTATGCTCTTCGATTCCTAACCAAATCCAAGTCTATAATGCTGTTGTATCCATCACTCATGGGGTTGATCATATTAGTCAATGCTGCGTTGTGAGAAGAATTCACTCCTCTAGGCAAGCTGCCTGATCGCATCATAGCTAGCTGTTCAGTCAAAGATAAGTGATCAACATCCTTGAAGTGATGGCGACTCATCCTTGAAACATTGGAACCATCTAATGCACTGGTCTGCCTGCGCAAAATACCATCTCCATATATTGGTGGCGGACGCACATCCACCCTAGGTGTGCGAAAAACATTACCAACCAAAGGCATTCGGTTATCATCACTAATTTTAGTTGAGAAATCTCTTTGACGCTTGAGTAGTTCATCTAGTAGCTCTTCCCCATGATTCCTTTCATCCATTACTCTACTATTAGACAGCCTCAACCCAGATAAAGCATCTGAAAGATCAGAATCAGACATGTATGAAGCACAGTCCCTATTAACATTCATCTTCTCTAAGTTTGACATGAAGCGATTCTGGACATTTCTGCGATATTCAGCATTGTCTGGATCCATATCTGTCCAAAGGGAACCCATGTCAAATGTAGAGTAGTTTGACATAGCACCACCACTATGAACTCTGCTCGGTCCAAACTGCCGCTCATCCATGTCTTCTGTACCATTAAACAGGAGGCCTGGTGGTCCCACAGATAAAGATGCAGAATTACCAAAACATTCCTGAAGCAAAAAAATAAGGCCCACAGTTATTTTGAATGCATACATATAATGGAAAAAGCTATAGAAACAATAAACTGTTGTCTGTTCTTGGGGATGGGGGGTTGGCAAACAGAATAGAGCAGGTTCTTCAAACAAATGAAAATATAAATAAGGAAGGTACACAAAAAAAGGGAATGACTAAACATTCTGAGATAAAGAGTTATGAAGAACTTTTGGTACACATTAAATCATTGAAGCATGAAAAATTTACATTAGAGTAAGCAGCACAGCTGCACCAAACAAATAAGAAAACTTGAATGTAGAACAGAAAGTTCAGTTCCCTTTGGATGTATGGGTTAGTATTGGCAGCTAAACCTTGAAGAGCATGAACAAGAAACAACTCTTGCCATTGCCGAGATGGCAAGGTGAGACACTTCACATGAGGAGCACCTAGAATTACAACAAAATAGGAAAAGGACAACTAGCATACCCTTATTTCTCACTCAATGAATAGAACACCAACAAACCAGCTTCCACATCTCCACTCACCCCGTTACACCTCCACAGTCTCCGTTGTCAAATCTAAACCATGGCCCAAAGAAATGGCTCTCCTGTGCTCCAAGCACGATAGTGTGGCAACCACCAGAACACAGGTAGTGGACAACAGCAGGATGCAGGAAGCTGGACTAGCGTAAGCAGCCCGATAGGGATAGCTCAAAACTAGTGTCCCCATTCGCAAACTAATCCAGAACCCCACAGTTATTAAGGTGTCGCTTCAACAACGCTTAAACGTCGAAGCGGTATACGGTCGACATATAGGTAAGGCGTCGTCGGGTGGCCTTACGTGCATACCGCCGCCCGCTTGATTGCACCATCTATGATTGAATCCACTGCTAATCTATCCAATTTTGCTTTCTCCCGCAAGATTCAACTCCATTTCCATTCGATTCCGCTGCTCCTCACTCGATTTCTGCACCTCACGCTCGTCAATCGATTGATCACATCGCAGTTTGTTGTCACCCGATCTCCGTCTGCTTGATTGTGCTGTCGGGAGATCACAGGAGGCTACATATGTGGACAGGAGGGGACAGGAGTAAATTGGAGGCAGCTGTTGGATCTTGGAAGGCTCGAGAAGGAGAACTGGAGAGTGGAGACATCTGCAGCGAGCACACGAGGAGAGAGGCGGCGGCTGATATCTGCGGACGGTGGATGCAGGGGAAGTTACAAATCTAGGTAATGCAAGGGGGTTATGGACCTACTAGGCTTGTATTGGGCTTTAATTGATTGGCTAATGGGCTGGACCTGACTATGACTGACAGCTCATGTATTTTTACTTTTCTTGTTTAACGGTTATACCTTGTGCCGTCGCCTCGCCTTAGGCTTTAATGCTTAGGCGGTTAGGGCGTACCAGAGTCACCACGCCTCTACTTACCGCCTTAATAACCATGGAACCCTAGCGCGTTATCAACACCAAAAAAAGACAAATGAAACAAGGAGTACCCCCTTCCCATCCACACATGGCCTAGGTACAAATGTGAGGTTTGGCGTTAGCGACCGAGTAACGCCACTACATCGTGACATCAGCCCAGTGGCATTTAAAACATACTATATTTTGGCTAAAAAATAGGAGCAGAACCATATCGATTTCCATATTAATCACAAAAAATGCAGCAGCTGTTACAAACTTTTGAACTGAGGACTACACAAGAAAATCCCTGTCGTATATGCTTCCACACTAAAAGCTAACTGTCAAATTAAATTGAAAGGTAAAATAATCAGTCCAAACTGAGGACTATACAAGAAAAATCCCTGTCATATATGCTTCCACACTAAAAACTAATTGTCCAATTAAATTGAAACATAAAATAATCAGTCCGTAAAATGAAGACAAAAACAGGTAAAGCCAGATTACAAGAAACATAATTGTCTAAGTGAATGAAAAATAGTGTCTCGCGACACTGAAGATTTTTCTCCCAAATTAATTACAACAAGCAAGACATTCCAATGAAGCTCTCGGCATGGCAAGTGGAGTGGCAGACATCATGGCCACCATGTGGCCTCCAGTACCTCGAATACCCTTGTAAATCCAAATCCGCCTAACAGACATAATAACAGGCAACGAAGCATCTATCTAAATCTACAAGAGAAAATAAACACATGCAGGAACTCATGGAACGCTGGTCAAAATACAATCTTTTTCACGATTAACTAAACAAAACGCTAAAGACGAAAAATCCATGTTCCTGCCAACTTTGACGCACAGACAAAACACCCAAAGCGGCAAAAAATACGAATCCGAACCAAACCATCAAAGAAAACAAGAATCGAAACACCCGTGAGATGCATCTTTTATCTTTACAAGGTATTAAAACAATCTGCGAAGTTATAGAAACCCTATCGAAGAAGGAATCAAACGCAACCCCCAACCTTACCGATCCAATCTACACCCCAAACAAATAAAAAGCATCGATGAGCAAAAGAACAGACACACCCTCACCTGCGTTCCGGCGGCCCCGCGGCCCCTGCTGACCTCTTCGAGCCTGGCGCCGAACCCGAGCCCGCCCATCCCGGAGAAGAACGAAGCCCCGCCGCCGCCGCTGCCGCCGGCACCAACTACGCCAAACATCCCCTCCGCCGCCACCGCCGCCGCCGCCGCGCCCTCCATTGTCGGCGGCGCGCTACCGCTGCGCAGCGGGTCCCACCCCCGCACCGCCTCGCCATCCCCGCCGCCGTCCCCGAACGGAGCCATCTCCACCTCCCCCTCTCGCAGCCAAGCGCGCGCTTGCGAAAAACTGGGTTGGGTTTGAACGAAACCACCCGCAGGGGCCGCGCGGAACAAATGGGTGCGCGAATGGGGTGGCGGCGCCTTTTCTTAGGGTTAGGGTTGCCGGGGTTTTGGGCTCGCTGGGTTTTACAGGGCGGGCGCGAGGAGGGAATGGAAATCGCGGGCGGCGGGACTACGATTCGGCGCCGCGAAAAGAGATGGGAATGCCATTCCGTTCGGGAGCACTGCCGTGCTGGTATCCCCAGTTTGAAGAAAATAGAGTCAAGGAATCAAGGATAAAACGAAGGAAAAACTTAGGTTTCTATGATTGGTTTTTGAATATTTATATACGTAGCAAAAGTTGTTTCTATATACATATACGAGAGAAAGGTGTTTAGTCGCTTAGCATAAGTCTAGCTATGAGTTTTGATGTGGATGCAGCGATACTTTACCCTATGCTTATGTTATTTATGAGACACATGTTTGGTTGATTGGTTCATGCGCTAAGTCTATACAACGAAGCGCCCCGGGGTTAGGGCCCTGGGTTGTTGGGGTCGGAGCTCGCCGGCGGCCATAGAAAAGGTGGCTGGGGCGGCAACCAATCCGGCGGCGGCGACGATCGTCGGGCGTAGGGCCGGCAGGACGGTGGGGGAACAACGGTGGGTGGTGCCGGCGGCGGGGGCGAAGACAGTGGCGGCGGATTAGCGTGGCACCGGAGCCGTGGGCGGAGAAGGCGGCGGGGCGAAGAAGGCGATAAAGGAAAGCGACGGTCGAGAAGTTAGTGTGGCGGCGGCGGAGGTGGCTGAGGAAGGCGGGGTGGCGACCGGTCATGCCTTAACCCGGTCCTAATTTATGGTCACTTTTAATGGGGACGGTGAGTTTACCAATAGAGAAACGCTCGTAACTATAATATCAAACATAGGTGTTAAGCATCTATTTCCCATAAATTCTACGTCCATCATGCGGGACATGCACCTCATATTCTAAATGAGTTGTGGTTGGCTGTACATAAAGAAACAAGCAGGCGCGAGGCTTCACATTGTGTTGGCGGCACCCGCAAGAGGACGAGCTTAACCTCCAATGTGTTATAAAAAAAAAACCTTCAATGAGCTGGCATCCACGCAGAATAATATCAACAAATCAACCATTGATTATAGTTCCGAGCTCTTAACACCATAATACCAAATCAAGTATCACAGGGACATGGTCGCAAAACTCAATGTCAATGTGGCGACTTTGTTCTTCTAGGAATTGAATTTGCTCGTAGTGCCACCCGATGCATGCCAAGCCCCATATTAGGGTAGTCTATTGGGGCGCAAGCGGGAAGTGTAAAAGGGAGCTCACTGCTATAGGATTCAACATCACAAACGGTTTTAAAGCCACATCATAAACGGTTTTAAAGGTCGTTTGTGATATTTCATTTGCGATACCTCCAGACATTACAAACGGATTATGAACCGTTTGTGATGGGAGTATCACAAAGAGTTTATAACACAAACCGTTTGTGATGTTGTGATGTTATAGACTCTTTGTGATGCTCTAGACATCACAAGGGTTTTTGTTACAACCCGCTTGTGATTTTATTTTTATAGTTTTTAATATACAACACAAGTTATACATATACAGCACAAGATAGCACATATTCACATCACAAGCACAATTCAACAATATTTGACAAGTTTCAAACTTATTACAAGTCCTTCTTACAAGTTCTACATATTTGACAGTTCTTACCTCTTTATAAGGTTAAACTCACCATCTGGCTTGCTAGGCTTGAGCCCTTGGCTGAGGACAGATCCTTGGAGGATGATGAGGAGGCCATGGTGGCTAGGAGGAGTTTGTTTCTGTTGAGGGAGTGCCGAGAGATGATGGGGGTCTCTCTGTTTTTATCGAAGAATTCCCGATCGAAAAATGACCTCCCCGACGTTTTCCTTGTGAGACTCGGGATGAGATCAACTGTAGATGAGTTTGGGAGCAATTATCCGCACGTGGGGCCAGGGGGGCTGATTCGGCCGAACCCTACGGTTCGGGCGAATTGGCCAATTCTCCCGAATTGACCTGGTTCGGCCGAACTGGCCTTTGGGCCTCCTAGTGTGCGGGCCAAGTCAAGTCTTGTGTCTTTGGTCGTGGGTGTGAGGGCTAAGGTGGTTTTGGCCTATAAAGGTTTGGATTTGAAGAATTTGGCCCGAATTTCATGGACGGGTTTTCAGAGCTCCACGAACTCGATGACTCCTAAGTCATCGAGTGGTGGAGGTTCTGGTTCTAGGAAGATTTTCAACTGCTGTCCATTGATCTTAAAGGTATTTCCGTCCTCACTTTGCAATGTGATGGCCCCACGAGGTGCAGCGTTAATACTGTGAATGGGCCGTCCCATTTGCTTCTAAGCTTCCCATGACCGAAAAGCTTGACACGAGAATTGAAGATGAGGAATTTATCTCCCGGCTTGAACTTTTTGACCTTCATCCTCTTGTCATGCCATCTCTTGGTCCGTTCCATGTATAGCCGGGAGCTATGATATGCTTGCTCTCTCATCTCATCTAACTTTGCCAGCTGAATCTGCCTTTTAAGGCCGGCTGCTGGAAGGTCCATACCCCACTTCCTAATGGCCCAGTGAGCTTTGAACTCCATTTCTACTGGTAGGTGGCAGGTCTTGCCATAGACTAGTTGATATGGGGTCATTCCTATGGGTGTTTTATAAGCCACACGGTATGCCTAGAGTGCATCTGGGAGCTTGTCCTTCCAGTGCTTGCCCATCTCATTCATGGTCTTTTGCAGAATGTTTTTGATTTGTTTGTTTGAGGTTTCTACATGACCACTAGTCTGGGGGTGATAGGGTGTAGCTACGTTATGCTGCACCCCCAAACTTGAGAGATACCTACGGAAAGCTGCATCAATAAAGTGGGAGCCGCCGTCGCTGATAACTATCCTAGGGACGCCAAAACGAGGGAAGATAACTCCGCGGAACATTCGTCTTGCGCTCCTAGAGTCAGCGGCCACACATGGCAAGGCTTCCACCCACTTAGAGACGTAGTCTACCGCCACTAGAATGAATTTGCAGCCCTCTGAGTTCGGGAAAGGACCCATGAAGTCCACTCCCCAAACATCAAAGATTTCTACTTAGAGATTTCTGGTGAGCGGCATTGCGTCTCTAGTGTTTATGTTTCCATGTTTCTAACAGCATGGGCATCACATGATAAATGCTTTAGCATCTTCATACATGCTGGGCCAGTAAAATCCACACTGCCAGACTTTAGCATTGGTCCGGAATGCGCCATAGTGGCCTCCGTATGGGGCTGCATGACACCTCTCCAGGATCTTATAGGCCTCATGTGCAGGTGCGCATCTTCTGAGGAGTCCGTCACTACATATCCTGAATAGGTACGGGTCGTCCCAGAGATGGAAGCGGCTCTCAAAAGCCAATCTCTTCTTATTTTCCCCTGGTGGGACGTACCTTGTCACCATGTAATTCACTATGTTGGCATACCACGGATCAATAGTGGTGACCTTAAGGAGCTGAAAGTGCATCTAGGCACTTAATCTATTTTGGTGATTAATGACAATAGAATTTTGGATATAATGCTTTGAATGAGTTGTGCTGGAATAAAATGAAAGAAAAGAAAAGAAATGTGAAAAGAAGGTCCCCAATTCGATTTCTTATGGTGGTGGACTCGATCAAAGAATTTAATTTGATTTTCGGTTTGAATTTGAGTATAGGACCACCGTACTTTCAAGGGGGACGTGTTCGACAAATTCTATTTGTTAAAAGTGCTATGCTTGAGATGAAAATCCACTTGAGAGACACACCAAGTCACATTCACATGTTGTCTGCTTGGTCGGAACTTAGGCCGGAAGATCCGACCGGAAGTTTTGGCTGGCTCGGTTTCGAGTTGTTTTCCTTCGGAAGATATGATCCTAGCATCAGAACTTCCATCGGAAGATCCTACACTGTGTCGGATCTTCCGGGACTTAGGCAGATTTCAGCCTTTGAGTGTGTCACTTGCATGTTCGGACCCCTGGTCGGAAGATCCGACCGTAAGTTCCGGCCAGCTCGGTTTTGGTTTGTTCCGGGGCCGGAAGATCCGACGCCTATCACACCCGGATTTACACAGAAACTCGAATGCTACTATATGTGTGCCCAGGAAGTCCACAGAACACATATAGTTAACAAATATGATAAACAGAGTACATATGCTCGAATAAAATGGTTTTACATCAGAGTTTGACTCAAATAACTAAATAAAACAGCGGAAGTTTCTTAATTAAATCTCTCTAAATGAAAACGAAAACGAAGTCGATAACAAAGCCGATAACGAAGCCGATAACGAAGCCGATAACCCACGGGGACACCGACTGGTTAAGCACAGCTAGTAGAATGGCAGATCCTCAGGAAATTCAACAGCAGCAGTATCATCTAATCCATTTGTTACTCATCCGGGATTTTGTTGAATAGCAAGTGTAAGTAAATGCCTTACTTAGCAAGTACAACACGGATAATGAAGGCTTAAAAGAAAGGCTTGACACGGCTGTACTGCTTTAGCAATTTTAGTTGTTTCATTTTAACATCATCATAATCGCTACATTTACATGAATCCCAGTTGTAACCCAATTAATATAGTAGAAGTGAGCATTAAACGATAATAAATAACAGCATCTTCTAATCATAAGGGATCCAGGCCGCTCGTGACCCTGAGCAAGGCTATCATGATAGATTTACACTCTGCAGAGGTTTCGCCCTTTACCCACCAATCGCGTAAAAGTTCAAAAGAACTTTGCACCCAACCACGCGGAGGTGGATCAGACCTCACAAATCACACTTCCGAGGTGTGACCGCATAGGGACGCTATGAGGCTTTTCACAAGACACCCTAACGAAACAGTAGCCGTTATGGTACAACCTAGGTAGCATGACCCAAGGCACCGAGATTGATTGACTCCCAGGGCGCTCCGAATAGGAGGGTTAATGGCGTCCAAGCGCGGCAAAGAATATCAACAACAAATTAAATAGCGCAACATGTGGGACCCCCGCCATACGGTGGCTCCCAACATGGGACTGTGCCTCACGGGGACATAGCCGACGGATACTCCGTCCTCGGTGGATCAAACCATACTCTCACCCATGCTTCCCATAACGCCATACTCCGTCCTCGGTGGATCAAACCATACTCTCACCCATGCTTCCCATAACGCCGTCGGCCCGTCAGTAACTCTGTCAAGCTAGAGCCGTACATGCTACTTGTCCAAGACCAAAGCCATTATAGTTCCAGCGGTGGCGACAGGTTCCTGGGTTGCCGCTTTAAGAACCAGTCCTTACGAAGAGACACTAAGGCCAAACATGAAGCGTATGCCCTAGCTCCCTGATTCATGTTGCTAAAAAGCAAGTTTTACCATTAACATTGAAGTGAACCATTAAGTCAAGATTAACAGTTAAACAAAGGTGACAGTAGCTGCGCCTAGCAAAGTTCTACCCAAATGCAATAACCCAAGGTAATCAAGGTATAGCATAATCAAGCTAGGTATAACCTTAAAAGGGTAATAATTTAGACACATGCGTATGCAGTAAATAGTGTAAAGGTGTGTTTAGGTAGCAAGGATTGTCCGTGCTATACTTGCCTTCCTCAAACTGCTGCTGCTGCTGCTGCTCCTCGTAACCCTCGAACTCAAACACGTACGGCTCACTGACTGGACTCACGAAGCAACACACAAGCATCCACACAAGCCAGTACATGCAAACAATATTATTCTATTAGAACAGTACACCAACAGTAAAAACAGAACAAAAGAAGGCTTAGAAACTAATCTACGCTTCGCTACGAACACGTGAGCGCAAAAATCACTCAAATCGGAGCTAAAACGGAGAAGTTATGGCGTTTCTACGGTTTAGGGACTTGTTGGCAAAGTTTTAAAAGTTCCAGGGGCTTATTTGCAAAGGCTAAAACATAATTTTATATTAAAACAGGAGGGTTTAATCGCAAATTAACCAAGATAGGACCTCGGGTGCTATTTTTAAATAAGACAGGGGGTTTTCTGTAAAAATCAGGACCTAACTGTAAATACTTTTGAATAGATCTGGACCGCGGGTTAATTTTGAAATAGTGGAGGGGCTCTTTTGCAAAACGGCCGTGGCTGACTCGGGTTGACCGTTACGGTCAACTTTGACCCGGGGCTGACTCGATCTGAGCTGTTGGATCTAACGTGGGCGGCTCAGATTGGATCTGGGGAGGGGAAGTCGCCGGCGGGGAGGGGCTGCGGCGGCGCCGCCTGCGTGTGTTGGCGGTCGTTACAGCCCAAATCTGACCACCAATACTCGGGAATAAATGAGGTCATATGCAACATTCCATGTACTTAGGTTTTATTTCTAATAAAGTTCCACGAGTTTTGGTGAGTGTCACTTGTGCAGGTACAACTACGACAAATATGTGATATTGGGGCCGGAAATGACCAAATCGGCCGAACGACTACGTTCGGCCGGTTACCCCCCTTAGCCGAGCAGACCACCGGGAGTCGTCCACGTCAACAATGACCAAGCAAACACATCACATGACACGTGGGCGACCACCAACTCATCCTGGGCTACTGCCACGTCATCTCTGGGCTAAAACAACAGAAGTACACGGACTACATCAACCCAGAGCAGCCCAGGAAGGCCCAGGAGGAGAGGCGGTGCCGGGGGGCTTCCGGGCCCAGTTCGGCCGAACTGAGGCCTTCGGCCGAACCGACCCCAGCTGCCAAACCACCTCCCAGCAGTGCATCCTGGCCCTTGGTGCAGATGACGGTGGATCGGGCGTTCGGCCGAACGCTGTTGGCGGTCGTTACAGCCCAAATCCGACCACCAATACTCGGGAATAAATGAGGATATATGCAACATTCCATGTACTTAGGTTTTATTTCTAACAAAGTTCCATGAGTTTTGGTGAGTGTCACTTGTGCAGGTACAACTGCGACAAATATGTGCTATTGGGGCCGGAAATGACCAAATCGGCCGAACGAGTCCGTTCGGCCGGTTACCCCCCTTAGCCTAGCAGACCACCGGGAGTCGTCAACGTCAACAAATGACCAAGCAAACACATCACATGACACGTGGGCGACCGCCAACTCAACCCGGACCCATGCCAAGTCATCCTGGGCCCACACAACTCAATCCTACGCATCAGAGGCCGGTCCAGGAACACCACACAGCAGAGGCGGTGCTGGGGGGTGGGCCTGGGCTCCCAGCCCAGTTCGGCCGAACTGGGGGGTTCACCCGAACCGTCCCCAGTTGCCAAACCGCCTCACAGGAGTGCATCTCGGCCCTTGGTGCAGATGGCGGTGGATCCTGCGTTCGGCCGAACGCCAGGGTTCGGCCGAACCGACGTCCCCGGCCGAAATCCCAGGGGGTACCCCCTGGCTCCCTTGGCCGCTACCCTACCTCAACCGACTCTGGAGCACTATAAATAGGACCCCATACCCCCTCTTGTAACACACACCAAGCCAAGGAGCTCATTTCCACTTTCATTCTAGTAGAGTTAGGATAGTTTAGTTGGGAGTTAGAGTTGAGTCGAGCTGTGCCTCGGAGGTTCCAGAGTCGTCTTCAGAAGCTCTGGTATAAGCTCTCGTATCTTTTACCTTTTCCTTTTGCAAGACTTTGAGTATCAATATAGTTATCTTTATCACTTTGCCTTTGTCATTTATATCTTGCTTCTACTTTATCCTAGTTGCAACATATATCCTGTTTAGACTATAGTCAGTTATAGTTCTAGTGCTAGTAGTCTTGTTTAAGTCTTTGTCTTGGCTGGTTCTTCGATCTTGCTTGATACTTGAGGTGAATTGTCACCAAGAGTATTGACAAGGTTGCTTGCTCTTGCTAGCAGAGTAAGTAGTCGTTGCCTAGTGTAGGAGTGGTTCCTAGACTAGTCGGTGGCCTTAGTTTATTCCCGTCGCAATGGAGGTGGTAGCCGGGAGGTGGTGACAGCCCTTTCGGTCTTCGTAGTCCATCACGTTAGTTCCGGCCCGTAGGATCCCCCAGTGGGGAAATAGCGGCACCCCTTCACATCCCTTTCTGCGTGTCCGCCGGTTCCCTTGTCCCGATGCTAAGACATTAGAGTTATCCCAGATCTCCTAGTGCTGGCTCTGTAGCCGCTGTATCTCTAAGCTAGAGTGACATAGGTAGATAAAGTATCCAGGAGTCCTCTATCTCTTCTCGTTGTCCTCCCAACTATCTATCTCTTCTCTCCCTTACCTGAGTATCCCTTGAGCTGTGTGTCCGGTATATCCACTCCTATCCAATACCGTTATCCCCTGTCTTGTCTAGTCGTGTACCCTTCTCTGATAGTCTCGAATATATGTTCACTAGTAATCTTGCCAAAGCTTCCCTGCGGAAATATAAATTACGATACCTTCGAATACTCCCACGTGAAGTGCTACAGCGGTGATTCTGTGCGCTTGCAGAATATTTCTATATTTTACTAAGCCATAAGGAAAACCACTGAAACACTCCTTACCCCAGTATCAGGATTCTCAATTCTGATATTGGATCGTAAGAAGTGCCAACAAACGCCAGGGTTCGGCCGAACCGACCCCCTCGGCCGAAACGGCCGGCAACCGCCTCTGCCCTCTCCCTTGGCCGCTACCCTACCTCAACCGACCCTGGAGCACTATAAATAGGACCCCATACCCCCTCTTGTATCACACACCAAGCCAAGGAGCTCATTTCCACTTTCATTCTAGTAGAGTTAGGATAGTTTAGTTGGGAGTTAGAGTTGAGTCGAGCTGTGCCTCGGAGGTTCCAGAGTCGTCTTCAGAAGCTCTGGTATAAGCTCTTGTATCTTTTACCTTTTCCTTTTGCAAGACTTTGAGTATCAATATAGTTATCTTTATCACTTTGCCTTTGTCATTTATATCTTGCTTCTACTTTATCCTAGTTGCAGCATATATCTTGTTTAGACTACAGTCAGTTATAGTTCTAGTGCTTGTAGTCTTGTTTAATTCTTTGTCTTGGCTGGTTCTTCAACCTTGCTTGATACTGGAGGTGAATTGTCACGAAGAGTATTGACAAGGTTGCTTGCTCTTGCTAGCAGAGTAAGTAGTCGTTGCCTAGTGTAGGAGTGGTTCCTAGACTAGTCGGTGGCCTTAGTTTATTCCCGTCGCAACGGAGGTGGTAGCCGGGAGGTGGTGACAGCCCTTTCGGTCTTTGTAGCCCATCACGTTAGTTCCGGTCCGTAGGATCCCCCAGTTGGGAAATAGTGGCACGCCTTCTCATCCCTTTCTGTGTGTCCACCGGTTCCCTTGTCCCGATGCTAAGACATTAGAGTTATCCCAGATCTCCTAGTGCTGGCTCTGTAGCCGCTGTATTTCTAAGCTAGAGTGACATAGGTAGATAAAGTATCCAGGAGTCCTCTATCTCTTCTCGTTGTCCTCCCAACTATCTATCTCTTCTCTCCCTTACCTGAGTATCCCTTGAGCTGTGTGTCCGGTATATCCACTCCTATCCAATACCGTTATCCCTTGTCTTGTCTAGTCGTGTACCCTTCTCTGATAGTCTCGAATATATGTTCACTAGTAATCTTGCCAAAGCTTCCCTGCGGAAATATAAATTACGATACCTTGGAATACTCCCAGGTGAAGTGCTACAGCGGTGATTCTGTGCGCTTGCAGAATATTTCTATATTTTACTAAGCCATAAGGAAAACCACTGAAACACTCCTTACCCCAGTACCAGGATTCTTAATTCTGATATTGGATCGTAAGAAGTGCCAACAAGCATTTCTGGCGCCGTTGCCGGGGAAGTCTTTGGCTAGATTATTTTTGAACTTTTATCTTGAGCTATCTTAGTTGAGTACCGCTACCCAAGCGGATTTATCCTTGCTCTGTTCGTTGGTCCTTGTGGAACAGAGCAGTGCATGACTGGTTTCCAACTACCGTCAAACCTCTAAGAAAATTCGGAGTCACTTGTGAGGAAAGTACGACCCCGTGCTGTACCTCCTCAGAAGCAACTCCTTCCGACGAACCCAGTCCTTCCCGTCGTTGACCAGGCTACATCGAGGATGGCAACCAAGACGATCCGTGAGTTCTCCGCTCCATCAAGCGAGAACGTACGTGTCGGACCAGCTCCGCCATTCGGAGATGGTAGCTTCGAGCTGAAGCCAGCCCTCATCAACATGGTACATGCTAGCCCATTCTGCGGCAAGCCACACGAAGATGCAATGCTCATCTCCAGCATTTCCTGGATATTTGCAACACCTTCACCATCCGCGGAGTAAGTATCAATGCCATTCGCCTTCGTTTATTCCCATTCTCATTATTAGGCAAGGCGAAACAATGGTTTTATGCTAACCGCGAAGCAATAGATACCTGGGATAAATGCATTAGCGCTTTCTTGCTAAAATTCTTTCCGGTTGGGAAAACCAACGCCGTCCGGAACAAAATAGCTAGTTTCCAGTAGCTAAAAGATGAAACAGTCCCGGAGGCATGGGATCGCCTCCAGGACTATATTTCTGCTTGTCCTCACCATGGTATGCAGAGTTGGTTCATAATCCAAACTTTCTATCACGGGCTGAGAAATTCTGCCCGTGAGTACCTGGATGCTGCTGCTGGAGGCTCGTTCTTCTCTATTGAGGAGAGTCATGCGAAGGCCCTCATAGAGAAGATGGTCGAGAACCAAGGTTGGTCCGATGACCGGACTCAACCAAAGACCCGAGGAGTTCACCAAGTTGAAGCTCTGGACATGCTCGCTGCCAAGATGGACCTCCTGATGAAGAAACTGGAGGCCCCTGCTCAAGAAACGGTGCAATCCATGGACGCTCTCATGACCTGCGAAGTCTGTGGCAACACTGGCCATTCGGGGAATGACTGCCCCGAAACGCGAGAAGATGCCCACTACGTCAACAACTCCAACAACAACGGGTACCGACCGAACAACTACGACAACCAAGGCTGGAATCCGCGCCCAAACCTCCCTTTTGAAAGGCCTCAACAAGGTAACAATTTCAATTCCAGCAATTTCAATAATCAGCCGTCTCTTAGAGATCTTGTGTTTGGCCAGATGAAAATAACTGAAAACATCAATAAAAAGCTTGCTGCTAATGATAAAACTCTGGAAAGCATAGACTCTAGGATGGAATCATTTTTTTCTGCTATGAAAAGTCAACTGAGCTTTAATAAAATGATAGAAACTCAAGTCGCTCAGTTAGCTGCTGCTGTTCCTGTCACTGAATCGGGGAAGATTCTGGGGCAACCCGAACCTTCCATTGAGACAGTGAATTCCATCACTACCAGGCATGGTAAGATGTCTCGTAGTGTATTCTGAACTAACCACGCAGGGAAGGTCGCACGCATCCAAGTGCTGACACCAAGATGGACCTACCTGCCGAGAGCTGCAAAAAGGGCAATCATCAAGACCTCTCCGGACAGGAAGGAAGATCCCGGAGTGCCCATCATTCAGTGCTCGATCTGGAATCGTCGCATTGATGATGCACTCTGCGATCTAGGGGCAAGCGTCGACATCATGTCTAAGGTATTATTTAAGAAATTACGCTACCCTACTTTGTCACCTACTATTGCCCAGGTACAGCTTGCGGACTCAACCATCCGCTACCCCGAGGGGGTGATCGAGAATGTACCGGTCCGGATCTGGGGACGATATGTCCCTGTGGACTTTGTGGTCCTCGACACGGGGAACGAGCATTCATTTCCCCTTGTGTTGGGCCGACCATTCTTGAACACCACCCGGGCTAGGATCGATATGGATGCGAAAGAAATCTCGTTCCGTATCGACGGAAGGTTGACTCACTTCAAGTTTCAACCCCGGGAAGAGAAGAAGACAGAGCCACTCACACCGGAGCAAAGGAGCGCCGAGTGTTTCCTTAAGGCTCTCATTAATGGAGAGCTAGAAATACTCGGTGGTGAGCAGCTCAAGTGGAACGAGCCGACAAAACCGACAAGTGCAGAAGAACTGGATTCCCTCGTAAAGAAATACGAGGAAGAACAAGCCCTCTGGAATTCCCCAGAGACACCGATCCCACCGCCACCGACACCGAAGAAGAAGAACAAGAAAATGTGGCGGAAGAAGGTTGCATCGTCCGAGTCATCCACTCCGGGACCGGACGATGACAAGAACAACTGAAGACAAGAGAAGTCTCGCTCACGGACTTAAAAGCTGAGCTCTCGCCGCGAGGAAAACCGGTATGTATCCCATATTTCCCTTCCAATTTTTAATTCTCAATTGCATTTGCATGTTTCCCTTTCCAAATTGAATGAACCACTTGAGTAATTAATTTGAGAGAGAGTAGAAAATTTTGCAAGCTTGGTTTAAATAATTGGACACATGCTGAAATTTTAACTAGGGTGGATGTAATTGGTAACTTTTATCATTTTCATCCCTTCTAGAACATCTCCAATTATTTACCATCACCACCAACTAGCAACAAACATGTCTACCCCACTAAAAATGGCTGCACACTCACCAATTATCACAAACATGGCAGCATGGGGGTGACTCCACTAATTTCCACTTTGGTCATGTCACATTTCCATCTTACCTACCACTAAAATCCACTAAAAATGTCCTTGGGAATTGTGGCCACACATTTTGGCGTGGAATCAAAGCAAAGGAGGGTGCTGCACTCACATCGGGGTGGGCTGGCCACCAGACCTGGTTCGGGCGAACCAGGCCCTTCGGCCGAACGACCAAGGGTGCCCCCTCTCGGCCTATAAAAGCTGGGGTGCTTGCTTGCTCTCTCACACGCACTTCCATTCTGAAAATTTTCTGCTAGAGCTCTCTCTCTCCCTCTCAAGTTCTTTGCTCTAGTTCTTGACAAGTTCTTCCCAAAGTTCTTGCTCAAGTTTTGGTTCACTTGCATCACTAGAAAATCCCAAAAATATTTTGCTCTTGTTGTGATCTTTGTGCTGAATTTCTGGACGATTTTGTGGTGGTCACCGACACCAACAAGAACGACTAACCTTTTGTGGTGGTTTTCACCCCCGCAAGAACGACTAACTATCTCGAACGACTGACTTGATTTTCTTGTGCTAACCATATATATTCAGTCCTTCGGGTAGTTGTTGTTGCACTAACCTTTTGCAGGAATCATGTCGAAGTTCTCCACTTCG
Organism: Echinochloa phyllopogon; assembly: GCA_033239725.1. Lineage (NCBI taxonomy): Eukaryota > Viridiplantae > Streptophyta > Magnoliopsida > Poales > Poaceae > Echinochloa > Echinochloa phyllopogon. The sequence goes on along the minus strand of BTCW01000016.1, from coordinate 6,564,370 downwards.
CTCCGTCGTTCCGCCCGGCTAGGCCGACGATCGGACGATGCTGGGAGCCCCCCAGCTCCGTCTCGAGGCTCGAGCCAGATGGACACGGACGAGTACGGAGCAGCCGGCTCGGGATGGGGCCATGCCACACCCCCAGCCAGGCAGCTCTTGAGCGAGAGTGACATCAACCTTAGAACAGAAAGGGAGCGGAACACCTTCAACGAGCTTCGGCTGAAGGAGTCCGAGCACACCCATGTGTTTGAGCAAGATTTGCTCAGGGACACGGGGATAGACGTAGAGTTTACAGAAATCTTCCAGGCCATTGGCTGGGAGAATTTCTGGCTCATCAACGAAGAAGGTTCGTACCTGCTCACCCTTGAATTCCTCTCGACTTTGGTTTCTAAAACTGGGGGGATTCGTTTTCGGTTCTTCAACCAAGAGTTCTTCTGCTCTTGAGGGATTTTAGTTCGGGTCTCGGATTTTCAAGTCGTTGTTCTTTAGACCCGAACAAAGCGCTTAAAAGATTTGACCGGGTGGCATTTTGGAAAAAGATTTCGGGGGATACCAACTGTCATGCGCCACGCACGAATAGCATTCATAACCCTACTTTGCGTTTCATGCATCGTTTGGTGTCTATGACGGTATTCGTCCGGGCAGATTTGCGCCCTGTCAACACCATCGAGTTGCGGGTTCTTTTTGCCATGATCAAGCAGATTCCCTATTCACCTGTGAAAGACATGGTTGGTCACTGGTTGTCTCATATTTCTCGTACGGGTGGCATGGCGATGACTTCTCTAGTCACTCGCCTCGCTAACCACCTGGGCGTCCTCCAAGGCGCCCGACTCACGTACATCGAGACAGCGCGTTCCGTCGTGGATGCCGAGCACTTCGTGCAAGCCCACATGATACGGCGGACGCCTGACGCAACGCTGGCAATGATTTACCGTGGCTATACAACTGAAGTGCCCTTGCCTTGTGCAGCACTAAGGTTGTATACCACGCCGAAACTAACTCTTCAGTTGAGGACCGAGTCGGGCGACTCTCCACCTTGGAGAGAGCCCGCTCGGCACAGTGTTGCAGGTGACGGACCCGTCACAAGGGGACGAGCCAGGCGTGATGCTGGGCTCGCCACCTCACAGGAGCCGAAAGATGCACCACAAATGCCGCATCGACACACTTCCGCTTTTGAGGCCACCTACGACATGTACATCGGCGCTGGGACGTCCGGAGCAGGAGGCTCCGGGCAACACCAGGAGCCGAACTACTTCACCTTAGGACGCTGGGACTACGGCCAGGACACGGACTCTGAGTGGTCCGGGAGTCGGTATGGAGGGGAATACGACAGTGCCTCCCAGCCATACTACCCCGGATACTCACAGTCCGCACGCTTTGACTACGGCCGGGAGTTGTTCTACATCTCCGACCGAGTCGAGCTCATCGACGACCGTACCCGAGAGATCCAGGACACACTAGCCCGCCATTCTCAATACCATCAAGAGAATAGCGGGATGGTGGCGTCTATCCAGCACGACGTCTATTCTCAATACCATCAAGAGAATAGCGGGATGGTGGCGTCTATCCAGCACGACTTCCACGATCAAGCGGAACAGCTGAGCCAGTACCTGTCAAGGCTCAACCCCTACCAGTGAAGAGTCCAAGCTTGGGGGAGGACCCCCACCAGGTATGTCCTGATTTATCCAGCACTTTGATCATTTAATTTCCCTTTCATTCCCCTTCATGATAGTTTGCATTTAAAAAAAATACCAAAAATATTTCCCTTAAACAATATTTCCCTTGAATTAAATAACTCCCAACTATGCATGGAATGAATCATATGCCTCTCACCTTGGAAATGATGAATAGTTGCTCTGTCACTAATTTTGCAAGTACCTTGTTTCAACTAGTTGCTAGATTGTGCTTGAGTTATTTGGCATGAGTAAAAATGATCCTGAAAACCTTGTGGGAGCACATGCTTTATTCCAAGTCTAAGTTGTTGTGGGGATTGATATAGTGAGAATTTGGTTAAGTTCTATTCTGCTCTTAGTACGGGGAAAATCTTGGAAATTTATGCTTTCAAAATAAAACAAGTTCCTCATTGGTCAAAATACCTACCAGAGCCATATGATAAGCTTAGTTGAAAATTTCTACTCATATGCTGCTTGTTGTCTTAGTGAGCTTTGTCAAATTGTTGTGCCCTTTGAGTGAAGCTTTCATATTCTTAAAGATCGAAACCCACGTACACACACCACCTCTCACTTGCAATTCCTACACTGGGAGTTAGCAAACATTTTCCATCATCCATCCACAAAAATAAATGCTCCATGTTCTATGAATCTTCCTCTCCAAATATTCTTGATAGAGACATGGGCTATGCAAAAAGAAAAGCATACCAAAGAAGCATGGCAAAAATAAGAGAAAAAGAAAAGCATGCCAAAGAGCATGGCAAAGAGAAGGAGAAAAGAAAAGCATGCCAAGTGGCATGGCAAAAAAATATAAGAATAAAAGATAGCCCATGTTCTCGAAAATAAATCAAGGAGAGGGAAATTCATCCAAGGAGTTCTACCATTCCACCATATTCCGTTCCACCATTCCACCATATTCCACTCCATTCATATCCACACACTTGCACGTCTCGATCTTAATATGTGATTTGTCTCTTCAGAGATCCGGTCTTTGACTTAGCAAAATATAAGATGCATGCATGCCTTAATCCTTTGTCCCTGAGCCACACAAAAAGCCATATTAGATGTTAGGATGAAAAGAAGGCACAAGCCTTTGGTGAGGATTCAAATACACTTGAGTGATTGAGTGTGCCAATGAGGAACAATTTGTAGTTTTCAAAACTTATGAAAAACTCCGAGATGAGATCCTGAAAAGAGTAGAGTGGAATAAAACTGAGTTTAAACTGTTCATCCTTTCAACCGCCCAAGATAAGGAGATTGCTATAAGCCCCATAGGTAAAGAGGTGTTTTGAAACTTTGCCTATGATTCAAGTGTTTTTTGAAGACTAGTTGTTTATAAAGTTACCTGCAAAAGAAATGACATTGTAGCAACTCCTGATCCATCGAGCCTAAGTTTATATCTTTGCTCGAGGACAAGCAAAGAGCTAAGCTTGGGGGAGCTTGTTGGCGGTCGTTACAGCCCAAATCTGACCACCAATACTCGGGAATAAATGAGGTCATATGCAACATTCCATGTACTTAGGTTTTATTTCTAATAAAGTTCCACGAGTTTTGGTGAGTGTCACTTGTGCAGGTACAACTACGACAAATATGTGCTATTGGGGCCAGAAATGACCAAATCGGCCGAACGACTACGTTCGGCCGGTTACCCCCCTTAGCCGAGCAGACCACCGGGAGTCGTCCACGTCAACAATGACCAAGAAAACACATCACATGACACGTGGGCGACCGCCAACTCATCCTAGGCTACTGCCACATCATCTCTGGGCTAAAACAACAGAAGTACATGGACTACATCAACCCAGAGCAGCCCAGGAAGGCCTAGGAGGAGAGGCAGTGCAGGGGGGCTGCCGGGCCCAGTTCGGCCGAACTGAGGCCTTCGGCCGAACTGAGGCCTTCGGCCGAACCGACCCCAGCTGCCAAACCGCCTACCAGCAGTGCATCCTGGCCCTTGGTGCAGATGGCGGTGGATCGGGCGTTCGGCTTGGCCCCGAACCGACCCCCTCGGCCGAAACGGTCGGCAACCGCCTCTGCCCTCTCCCTTGGCCGCTACCCTACCTCAACCGACCCTGGAGCACTATAAATAGGACCCCATACCCCCTCTTGTAACACACACCAAGCCAAGGAGCTCATTTCCACTTTCATTCTAGTAGAGTTAGGATAGTTTAGTTGGGAGTTAGAGTTGAGAAGAGCTGTGCCTCGGAGGTTCCGGAGTCGTCTTCAGAAGCTCTGGTATAAGCTCTTGTATCTTTTACCTTTTCCTTTTGCAAGACTTTGAGTATCAATATAGTTATCTTTATCACTTTGCTTTTGTCATTTATATCTTGCTTCTACTTTATCCTAGTTGCAGCATATATCTTGTTTAGACTATAGTCAGTTATAGTACTAGTGCTTGTAGTCTTGTTTAATTCTTTGTCTTGGCTGGTTCTTCGATCTTGCTTGATACTGGAGGTGAATTGTCACCAAGAGTATTGACAAGGTTGCTTGCTCTTGCTAGAAGAGTAAGTAGTCGTTGCCTAGTGTAGGAGTGGTTCCTAGACTAGTCGGTGGCCTTAGTTTATTCCCGTCGCAACGGAGGTGGTAGCCGGGAAGTGGTGACAGCCCTTTCGGTCTTCGTAGCCCATCACGTTAGTTCCGGTCCATAGGATCCCCCAGTTGGGAAATAGTGGCACCCCTTCTCATCCCTTTCTGTGTGTCCACCGGTTCCCTTGTCCCGATGCTAAGACATTAGAGTTATCCCAGATCTCCTAGTGCTGGCTCTGTAGCCGCTGTATCTCTAAGCTAGAGTGACATAGGTAGATAAAGTATCCAGGAGTCCTCTATCTCTTCTCGTTGTCCTCCCAGCTATCTATCTCTTCTCTCCCTTACCTGAGTATCCCTTGAGCTGTGTGTCCGGTATATCCACTCCTATCCAATACCGTTATCTCCTGTCTTGTCTAGTCGTGTACCCTTCTCTGATAGTCTCGAATATATGTTCACTAGTAATTTTGCCAAAGCTTCCCTGCGGAAATATAAATTACGATACCTTGGAATACTCCCAGGTGAAGTGCTACAGCGGTGATTCTGTGCGCTTGCAGAATATTTCTATATTTTACTAAGCCATAAGGAAAACCACCGAAACACTCCTTACCCCAGTACCAGGATTCTTAATTCTGATATTGGATCGTAAGAAGTGCCAACAGCGTGTGCGGCGGAGGTTCGCCGGCGAAACGCGCAAAAGCGCTAGGAGGCTCGGTTGGGGGCGGAGCTTGGCGCTACGGGTGCGGCGCGACGCGGCGAGTCGAGCGGGGTGGATCACGTCGGCGGCGAAGCAGCAGAGGCGGCGGTCGACGGCGAGCAGCGAGCAGCGGCTCCGGCGAGGGCGGTGAGCACGCGACAGAGGGAGAGAGAGAGAGCAAGGAGGGGCTCGGGAGGTTCCTTACCACGGTGCGGAGGTCCCTAAGTCGCTGGACTGGGCAGAGCGGCGGCGAACGGCGAGATCAACGGCGGCGCGCGAGCTCGGGCGGCGGCGGTGATGGCGGCGCTGCGATCGGCGGCTAGGGCTAGGGTTAGCGGGCAGGTGGTCGGGCTTCGGGGGCGGCACGGCTCAGCTTTTATAGAGCGGCCGAGGGGAGTCCCGGTGGACCTCGGCGTGCGTGCCGGGCCTCGGCCGGACTCGAGCTCGTGGCCGAGCCGAACTCCGTCGCGAGGTCGGGGACGGAGCTGACGCGTGGGACCCGCGCGTTAGTGACGAGGCGGCGTGAGGTGGGCCGCGGAGGGAAACGGGCCGCAAGGTGACGCGGGACTGGTGGCCCAGTACCGGAGGCGGGCGGCGGGTCGGCTGGCTGGCGGGGCTGGGCTGCGAGGTGGGCCGAGCGGGGAAAGGAGCGGGTGGGCTGGAGCGCGCGGGTGGCGAGCTGGACTGGGCCGCCGGAGAAGAAAGGAGGAGGGGGCTGGGCCGGGCTGGAGAGAAAAAGAAGGAGGGGGAAACCCGCCCGGGAAAAAGAGTTCAGGGAGGAAAATCGAACTATGGCCAAAACAACTTTTCTAGAGCTCCAAACAATGCGAATCAAATTCGAATTTAAAGTGGATTTAAATTCCAATCTAATTCACAAGCAACCAAAACACAATGCAGCAGCATGGATGCAACAAAAATGTTTCTAACCTTATATTTGATTTTATTTCTCATAAATAATTTATTTCTTCCTAGATAAATATGAACATCTCTTAAATAAAAGCAATTTAATTACTAAATTCAAAAATAGGCATTTTTTTAGGGTGTTACAACGCCTGTCGGAAGATCCGACAGGGTGCCGGAAGATCCGACGTCTGGAACTGTTCTAAGGATCTCTTACTCTGCTCTGTCACTTGCCGGATGTTCCGGCCCTCATCGGAAGATCCGACACTACGTCGGAAGATCCGATGCCTGGAATTTTTCTGGGGTTTTCTAACACTAATCTATCATTCTTCGGAAGATCCGACTCATGGTCGGAAGATCCGATACCCCTTCGTAAAACACATAACAGTCACATTTTGGGGGGTTGGTATATATACCCCTTCACCCCCCTCATTCATTGCTGCTACCTCCTCTGACCTAACTCGTGACAAACACCAACTTGAGCATTCATTTCACTCCTCCACTCTCTCCCAAGCTTGATTCTTGCAAGGATTCACCTAGGGTTTGAGTGTGAGAGAAGTTTGGTGGTGTGAAGCTAGTGCTAACCTTGAGCTCTCACTTGTTCATCTCTTGAAGCACTTGGAGCAACTTTGATTTGTCGATTCGCGTTTGTTACTCTTGGAGCTTTGCTCCTAGACGGTTAGATGTAGCGGTGAGCTCCCATTCCTTTGTGGTTGAGCCCCGGAAGTTTGTATTACCACTCTCTTTGTGAGAGCCAATAGTAAGTGACTCAATCTTCCTTTTTGGTTGATTGAAGGAGACTAGGGGCTAGTGTGACAGCCCGGCTCTTTGTGAGCTTCTCAACGGAGACGTAGATCCTTTGTGGAGTGAACTTTGGAAGTAAATCCATTGTCTCCTTGTGCTCACTTGTTTTATTGTTGGATTTGCTCGATTTGATCCGATCTACTTGCTTGTTGTTATTCTATTGTGTTGATCATATCTAGAAGGCTCTATACACTTTTTTCACACTTCTATTCAAGTAGAATCTTTAAAAAGTGTACTAGAACTCAAATTACGAAGTAAAGTTTTTATCCCGTCGGAAGATCATACACAGTGTCGGATCTTCCGGGGGTCGGAAGATCCGAGACTGCGTCGGATCATCCGATGTCTGACAGTTTTCAGAGAAATTTTGCAGAAATTTTTAGAGGGCCTATTCACCCCCCTCTAGGCCTAGTGTTGGTCCTTTCAGGAGCGTGTCATCCCGTAAATAATCATCAATTGGGAGATCAGACAGGACTTGCATTGGAGACAAGTGGTCAGCCACTGAGTTCTCTACTCCTTTCTTATCCCTTATTTCAATATCGAACTCTTGGAGTAGAAGGATCCAGTAGATGAGTCTCGGTTTAGCATCCTTTTTGGTCAGAAGGTATTTCAGAGCGGCATGGTCTGAATAGACTATGACCTTGGCCCCAACTAGGTAGGACCGGAATTTGTCTATAGCAAAGACGACCGCTAAGAGTTCCTTCTCCGTGGTTGCGTAGTTGAGCTGGGGGCCAGTAAGTGTTTTGCGAGCATATGAGATAGCATAGTGCTTCTTGTCCTTAGTTTGGCCCAACACAGCTCCTACAGCAAAATCGCTCACATCACACATGATTTCAAATGGAATGCTCCAGTCAGGAGGCTGGATGATGGGAGCGGTAATGAGTGCTTTCTTGAGAGTGTGAAATGCTGCATAGCACTCTTCATCGAAAATGAAAGGGGAGTCCTTGGCTAAGAGATTGGTCAATGGTCTAGAGATTTGGGAGATGTTTGTGGGGCCAGGATCCCTAGGGCCACTCATCCAAGGGATTAAACTACTCGATATGGAGAGTTTTGATCCGACTACTTCGGACTAGCCGGTTAGGGTACAGAACGGTGTAGTTGATTAATGAAACCACTCTTATTCGAACAGGACACATAATAGATTACCTTATTGTAATAATCCTTGTTGTATATGAGTAGTTTGTGTAACCGACTTGTAACTCTGCTCCCTGGATATATAAGGAGGAGCAGGGACCCCCTCAAAACAACTCAACCCACGTGTAATACAATCAAGCACACAGGACGTAGGGTATTACGCTACTCGTGGCCCGAACCTGTCTAAATCTTTGTGTTGTTCGTGCACTATCATTCCTAGAAGAACTCGGTGAGACCCACAAATCTATTCCCAGGGGTACCCCCAGGCAGACGTGCTCGACATAAATCGTCGACACTTGGCACCCACCATGGGGCTACTCACCGAAAGCTCACCATCAGGGACGATGGGATCAATCGCCTTCAAGATCACCAACATCGAGGAAGGAGCCACCTTCGTCTTCGATGCGTGGACCTTCATCGCCTTAAGCGATGGTAGGTTCGCGAGCTACCTTGCGAACAAACCCGGCCCCTACTCGACGACGACGACTCCACCAGGATCTTTACAAGGCCTTATCAAGAGGCAAATCTCGACGAATACTCCAAATTCGATCTCGGCCCCAACTCCGAGTTCGATCCTAATTCCAAGTTCGTCCGGGATTCCTCAAGTCGAGTCCAGGTACAACTTGACTCCAAATATGGAAAGAGCAGGGAACTCCGTGTTGGCCACGCCATCGGACAACCCCCCAGATCCACTCCCGTTAGAACTCTCCAACGTGGTGGCTCCATATCAACAGATGCAGACCACGAAAGCAAGAGGAGGGACGAGTCAGGAGCTTCACTCGAAGGTAGATCATTTCAAAAACCTTGAGTTGGCATCAACGCCATCGAGGGACAACGACGATGATTTCACCGTCCTACTAAGTGACGCTCCTGATAACGTCGCACGCCTACGCCACCACGCCCACTTCAGCACCAATTTCGTGTTGGAAGAACCACTTGTTCGCCTCCCGTCCGGACTAGTCGTAACCAGAACACCAGGGGGACTCGCCGTTCACTAGCCTGGAGCGATCCCAGCTGACACCTGCCGGGACAACGAGTCAAGACTTGTCACAGTCATCCTAGAAGAACTGCCCTACCAAGACGGCAAGACTGCATCACTCACCACTTCAACAGAAAGCTCGAGCGACAACTTCTCAGCCACCCAGATCATCCTATCCCTCAGCGAGCAAGACCCTGGTCATCAAGTGTTCATGGCTGGCAATGAGGACCAAGGCACCCAATATGATCGTGAGCTGAATACTGACATATCAGAAGAGGAACGCACTACCGACGGAGAAACATAGGAAGAAAAGACTTCGCGCCAAGCAAGGAACGCCAAGCGCAAGCAGAGGCGCATCAACGCCGCCATACGTGCCAACGCCATCCGAAACCTTACACAGGATTTTGACATGGTCGGGGACCAGCTAGTATCTCGGGACGCACTACTCAACATCTCCGTCGTGGCAGAACTTGTCAGGGCCATGCCCGACACTCCTGTCGTCAGACAAGTACTCACGCTCTTCGACACGGCTCACAATGCTACAAACCAAGCAAATTCTAGCCACCACACATTGGGTACCAGGCGCTCGGGTGTAGGGAGGCCTCCTCCACATGAAGCATTAACCGCTACTACGGGAGGACACAGACGTGACCGGGATGTTGATCGCGGCCACCAGCAGGGGAGAAGGCGCGGTCACAACCAAGATGGTGCAAGGCCACGAGATCGAGACCTTCGCAAAAATATTAATGCCAACCGCGATGCTCTCTTTGTAATCCAAACGAGTCGAAAGCTTCGTGTGGAATCTGAGCTACGCCGTCGCACAGAATACAACCGCAACTACGGGCCTCCGCCCCGTCAAAGCCACAAAAACCGACCACGTGATCAAGATCGCCCTCGTGACCGTCATCAAGAGCACGGCAACGATCGTCACCATCACCAAGAGTCACCGAATCATGACGATCGACCATGCCAGAACCACAATCGTGGATGACAATACGACTCCGATCACAGCATCTCCAGCCACCGGAGCGATCGTTCACCAAGCGATAAGTACGACGGCTTTCCAGCCTTCTCCAGGCGCATAAAGGAAATCCAGTGGCCAAGCAAATTCAAACCAACTGGAATTGAAAAGTTCATGGGCAAGAAAGACCCCGAACAATGGCTTAGAATCTACTCTACCGCCATTCAGATGGCTGGGGGATCCAACAACATAAAAGTCAGTTACTTCCCCGTCATGTTAGATACCACGCCCCTGACAATCGTTCACCAAGCGACAAGTACGACGGCTTTCCAGCCTTCTCCAGGTGCATAAAGGAAATCCAGTGGCCAAGCAAATCCAAACCAACTGGAATTGAAAAGTTCATGGGCAAGAAAGACCCCAAACAATGGCTTAGAATCTACTCTACCGCCATTCAGATGGCTGGGGGATCCAACGACATAAAAGTCAGTTACTTCCCCGTCATGTTAGATACCACGCCCCTGACATGGCTCGAGGGCCTCCGCCCCGGGTCCATCGACTCCTGGGATGACCTCACCAATAAATTCACTGCCAACTTCCAGGGAACCTGGGCTCGGCCCTGAACCCGCTATGAACTGGCAGCTAGCAAGCAAGAAAAAGGGGATACTCTGCGCAAGTACATCCAGAGATTCTTCAATAAAAGTGCTACAATTGTGGATATCTCTGACCGAGAAGTAATCGACTGCTTTCACGACGGCCTCTACACTCGGGAATTACACCGCGAGTTCGGCCGACGCCGCCCCGAGGACATCAGTGAGCTACGACGCATCGTCGCTGAGTGGGCAGACCAAGACGACTGCGAACGGGAATGCTTGGATAGGCATCGCGACAACAACACCAACAACCACAACAAAGACAATGGTGACCGACATAATGATCGCTCAAACAACCGGGATTTCAACCGCGACAATAGGAAACGCAAGCCAGACAATACAGTCGCAGCAGTCCATCGCCCTAGTCCCAAGACTCGTTCAGCGGCAGATGTCATGAACGGTCCTTGCCCATATCATCCCAATGGCAAGCACACAATGACAAAATGTTTCCACTTGAAGCAGGAGTTTGATAAGCAAACACCAGAAGTGCCCAAAGCTGACAAGAAAAAGGAAGATAAAGACGATAAAGAACCCGGCAATGGCTTCCCAAACGTCGAGAACGTCATAGCCGTGCTATTCAGTGGAGAAGCATTGAATCAGTCGAAGCGCGCCAAGAAGGTAACCCTGTGAGAGATCATGGCAATAAAGCCCGCTACTCCAACATACTTGAAGTGGTCGGAAGTTCCCATCACGTTTTCTAGGACGGATCAATGGATTAACTACGCAAATCCCGAGAGATATCCACTAGTCTTGGATCCAGTCACGACACAAGCCAGATTGACCAAAGTACTCATTGTGGATGATTTATATCGAGCACGTCTGCCTGGGGGTACCCCAGAGAGTAGATTGGTGGGTCTCGCCGAGTTCTAGGAATGACAATACACGAATAACACAAAGATTTAGACAGGTTCGGGCTGCAAGTAGCGTAATACCCTACGTCCTGTGTGTTTGATTGTATTGTACGTGTGGTTGAGTTGTATGACTTGTATGGTCTCTGCCTTTTTGGCTTCTGCCTTTAGGCCTACCGAGCTAGGGACCCATGCCCTCCTTTATATATCCCTGGGGGCAAGGTTACATGGCAAGTATCCTAGTCGGTTATAATATGGGAGTCCTAGTAGGAATACACGAGTAGTTCTACTTGGAATAGGAGTTCTCCGAGTAGTTCTATTAGGACTCGGTCTTCTATCTTGAGGGTACTCGGGGATGTATATCCGACACTCATCGACGGTGGAAGTGGGCTCAATGTCATCTTCGCAAACACGTTCAAGAAGATGGGTTTGGACATTACGAAATACCTCAAGCCTACAGAGTCCCCATTCTATGGCATTGTTCCAGGCAACGCAGCAATCCCTCTGGGCCAAGTCACACTCCCGGTCACCTTCGAGACAGAAGCAAACTTCAGGACCGAGTACATCAAGTTTGAGGTGGCAGACTTCGAGACTTCATATCACGCGATCCTTGGGCGACCAGCCCTCACCATATTCATGGCAATTCCACATTACGTATACTTGGTCCTCAAGACGCCTACACCTAAAGGAGTACTCTCCCTAGAGGGAGACCTAAAGATCTCGCACGATTGCGACGTTGAAGCAGTAGAATTCGCCGCCACCTCGCAAGTTCCTACTCAGATGCTAGAAGTACTCGCCTTGGCCAAGAAGTCGAAGGAAGTGGACTTAGAAGTACCCAGCAAGAAGTCGGCAAGTACCAGTTTCAAGCCCTCCGAAGAAGTACAGCTCAAAACTGTAGATCTTGGGATGGGCGACCCATCCAAAACTGCCCTTATAGGGGCAGATTTAGACTGTAAATAGGAAGACACGCTCGTCAAGTTCCTCAATGATAATAAAGATATATTTGCTTGGAAGCCATCTGATATGCCTGGTGTTCCTAGAGAACTTGTCAAGCACAAATTAAACGTTGATAAGAACGCAAAGCCCAAAAAACAGCGCCTCTGACGATTCGCACAAGACAAACGTGACGCAATCAAAGGCGAAATCGCCAAACTACTCGCCGCAGGCTTCATCAAGGAAGTCTTCCATCAAGAGTGGTTAGCTAATCCAGTGTTAGTTCGGAAGAAGAACAACAACGAATGGCGGATGTGTGTTGACTACACAGACCTGAACAAGCACTGTCCAAAAGACCCCATGGGACTTCCACGCATTGATCAAGTCGTGGATTCCACCGCGGGATGCGCACTGCTCTGTTTTCTGGACTATTACTCAGGATACCATCAGATAGCATTAAAGAAAGAAGATCAGATCAAGACATCCTTTATCACCCCCTTTGGCGCTTACTGCTATACAACTATGTCTTTTGGACTGAAGAACGCAGGCGCCACATATCAACGAGCTATACAAACGTGTCTATCCAAACAAATCGGACACAATGTAGAGGCATATGTTGATGATGTGGTCGTCAAAACAAGGCAGTCATAACATCTCATCAATGATCTACAAGAGACCTTTGACAACCTTAGAACATTCTGTTGGAAACTAAACCCAACCAAATGTGTCTTTGATGTCCCATCAGGGAAGCTTATGGGGTTCATGGTCAGTAACAGGGGCATCGAAGCCAATCCAGCAAAGATCTCGGCAATCCTTACAATGGAAGCACCGAAGAGTATAAAAGATGTCCAGAAGTTGACACGATGCATCACGGCCTTAAACAGGTTCATCTCAAGACTTGGGGAAAAGGGTCTCCCTTTCTTCAAACTGCCTAAAAAGCAGGATAAATTCTCTTGGACGAAAGAAGCACACACGGCATTCGAACAACTCAAAACATATTTATCTACTCCGCCAGTACTAACAGCACCTATGGAGGATGATCATCTCTACCTGTACATTGCAGCCACAACCCATGTGGTCAGCACTGTAATGGTAGTCGAAAGACAAGAGGACGACCATGTATTCCCATTACAGAGGCCAATTTACTACATCAGCGAAGTACTCTCCAAGTCCAAGATTCTTACCCGCAAGTCCAAAAACTACTCTACGCTATCTTCATCACATCGCAGAAGTTACGACATTATTTCCAAGCTTTCAACATCACAGTCGTAACCAAATTTCCACTAGGCGAAATCCTCAATTATCCAGACGCAACAGGTTGCATCTGCAAGTGGAAGGCCGAAATTGGAGCGTACCACCTTGACTTCACATCTCAGACAACCATCAAGTCCCAGGCCCTTGCTGATTTCACGGTCGAATGGACAGAAATTCAAAATTCTATGACAACTACTCGCCCTGAGCACTGGATCATGTACTTTGATGAGTCAGTCAAACTTGAAGGAGGAGGCGCAGGTGTACTTCTCATATCTCCTAAAGGTGATCAACTCAAGTACGTTCTACAAATTATATTCCAGGTCACCAACAATGAAGCAGAATACGAGGCTATGTTACATGGGCTCCGCCTGGCAGCATCACTTGGTATCAAGCAACTTGTCTTCTATGGAGATTCGGCTGTCGCCATTAACCAAGTTAACAAAGATTGGGATGCTTCTAAAGAGACGATGGATGCCTATGTCAAAGAGGTTCGTAAATTGGAACGAAACTTACTTGGCCTGAAGTTTCACCACGTCGTTCGCGATTACAACGTCGCCACAGATGCTCTATAAAAACTAGGGTCACGTCGAGATGAAGTCCCAGTAGAAATATTTGTTCAAGAACTACTCCAGCCATCCATTAAGGAGCCGACACGAGACGAAACCACCCAACTCCAGTCCCAGCCGGATACACAGATCATGGTAATCGATACCGATTGGATGACTCCCTTCATCGAGTACTTGAAAGATCATAAATTGCCATAGGAGCAACAAGAGCAAATACGTATTCGGCGATGAGCTACTAACTACGTGGTGGTGGACAATGTACTCTATAGGCGTGGGGCTTCGGTCAACGTCTTGATGAAATGCATCACAACTGATCAAGGAAAAGCCCTACTACAAGAAATTCAAGCGGTGTATGTGGTAATCATGCCGCTACACGAACCTTGGCCGGTAAAGCTTACAGAGCGGGTTTCTACTGGCCTACAACCAAAGCTGATGCAGAGGATATTGTCAAGAAGTGTCAAGGTTGTCAGTTCTTCGCTCGACAAGCCCACGTCCCAGCACACGATCTCAACACTATCCCCTTGTCATGGCCTTTCACCTGTTGGGGTCTTGACCTCGTCTGTCCGCTCACCAAAGCTCCAGGTGGATTCGAGTGGCTTATCGTAGCCATCAATAAATTCACCAAGTGGATTGTATGTCACACCCGACCCAGTTTGTATGGCCCGGTAGTGGCCCATTAGTGCGGGATGCACATGTTTAGTGCCACATTGCTAGTTGAGCAAGGGTGGAGGCTGTTGACACCAAAAATTAACACTAGGAAGAGGCTGACATGTGGGCCAGATTTGGTGAAAGGATGCCATTCGGCCAAAGGGCTTTCTCTGAAGCACTCGGCAAAGATGTTTTGCGGTCGGGAACGCGTCGCCATTCGGCTAAGGGGTTTTCTCTGAAGCATTCGGCAGAGATACTCTGCGGTCGAGAATGCGTCATCATTCGGCAGAAGCATTGTTCCGCAGGCGAAGAGTGGTAGCATTCGGGAAGACATGATGACGTGGATCAATATAAGGAAAAGGCCGGTTCGAACAAGGAACGCAATATGGGCACGAAGATTCGTCATTTATTTTTAGAAACAAGTGTTGTAGTCGTGTCCGACTAGGAGTTGTATCAAGACCTGGGTATAAATATAAACCCATGGCAATTGTAAAAGAACAATCGAATGAATCATACAACAAACCGGCCCCGTGCCAACATCGAGTCCTTTAGTCGAGTCGTCGAGTTCTTCGAGAGGAGTCATCGATCCGTCGACCTCCGTAAGTACCGGCAACCTTGTATCATGCTTAGTATCATGCGGTGGATTTAAGCTTTGATGCAAGTAGTCTTGTTACCATGCTTAGTATCATCCGGTGGATTTAAGTTGTGGTCTCAAGAAGGTTCCTCTGTTAGGTCATGAGCCATGCGGTGGGCTAAGATCTAGTATGGACCAAGTTATCGGCTCTGTTAGATTTCGGCAAGATCTAACAGATTCATTAAGTTACCCCGTGTTGCTTCGTTTTTACTATGTGCTTAATTCATGCAACACACCTTTGCCCAACTTAGATCGGCTAGAATCGGCTTTGCTTTACGGTACGACGATTTATCCTCTCATAGCCGAATCCGAAACCGATCTAGGTTGCTACGTGTCGCGGGTTCGAGCTTGTTGGCATTGTGTAGATCTTGACAGAACCGGGTATCATGCGGTAGATGCAGGTTTTTGGGTCGTCTTAGAGCTAATCATCCGGTGGATTAGAATTCGATTCGATCTGATAGATTTATCTTTACCGATTAAGTTTGTTCCTTCGCCACGGACCCCGATTCGGCTAAGTAGCCGTATTCGGCAGTGCTCTCACGAGTGAACGTGTGTTCGTGGGTTTGCATTGGACAATGAATGCTTTTAGCCTTTCACGATTAGATTGTATCATGCGGTGGATTAATTTAATCTGATTGGTGGTGTGGCCTCAAACGAGTTGTATCATGCGGTGGATTAACTCGCTCGTTGCCATGCTTGACGGGTGCTGCTTTCGGCCTATGCATTCTTGTTTCAATGTAAATTCGTGACTGTGTTGTAGGTTCGTAATTAAACATTGAATGCTTTTAGCTTTTCATGATTAGACTGTATCATGCGGTGGATTAGTTTAATCTGATTAGTTGTGTGGTCTCAAACAAGTCGTATCATGCGGTGGATTAACTTGTTTTGTTATCATGCTTGACGGGTGCTGCTTTCGGCCTATGCATTCCTTGTTTACTGCGAATTTATGATCATGTTTCACCTTGTTATTTATCTATCATGCTCTGTTTCTCGTTAATCGGCTATGAGTACGTGTTACAATGTTCATTCGGTTGAAAGCCGATCTTTCGTCATGCTTACGTCACGCATTCGGTAGTGCGCTCCTTGCGTGCCTTGCCGATTGCCGAATGAGGCTTTAACTGCCGACAGATAGCTTCTTTATGGCTATTTGTCGTTCGAGATTGGCTACAACGCCGCAAATATGGAACTGTCTGGTCTCACCCGGCACGTTCCAGGTTTTGATCTAAACCTTTTTGTCCCTTTGTTAGTTTTCAGGCAAACTGACTGGCACGCTTCCGGATTCAAAAGCCCGGGCCACGTGTGAAGCCAGCTAATTCGGCTTGCTGTGTGCTTGGCGTGAGGTGCGGATTTTACGTCAACACACTTTTTGGCACGCCCGGTGGGACACACACAAGTTTTCAAGATGCCTGAGTTGAGCGACATCATGGATGTCACTTTGGAAGAGTTGTCTGAAGAACATCAACAGATGGTAAAGGCTGCTGCTGGTCAATTCATTAACAAATGTTTACTGTCTTTCGCCAAGAACAGGAGTGGTGCACCTTTTCTCAAGTCCGATCTGCCAAGAGTTCTCCTTCCTGGGCAATCTGATCTTACTGAAGAAGAAGAAAGGGAGAGATTCTCGGGCTTGTTATACAAAGCTTTGGGAGAAGCAATGACCAATCACAATGCTGCGTTCTTGAACAGTTTTCGGCATATAATGATAAGCATTTTTGGTCAGCATGTGGATAAACCCTTCGAGCAAATACATGGGCAATTGGGTGGTCCAACGTACTTCAATGTTCAAGCACCAGTTCAGAAACTGCATGGTAAAGGAAATGCTGATGAAATTGGAGGTTCTGGTACTAAAGATACAAATGGACAACCGATTCGGCAAGATCCTCAGCCTGCACTGCCGAAAACTCGCACATACGGTGATATGGCATTCGGCACCACAGGGAATCCGCCTGCTTCTGCTTACAAGATATCTCCCTTGAACAACAGACTGCAGAGGGATTTGTATGGAAACGGATATTCAGAGTTTATGGATTACAATGCTATCGACGCTCTCCCGAATCCTGGATATGTTGGTACTGCAGGCATGCTTGCTAGAAGACCAGGGAATCAAGATACCAGTATTGACCTCATGGTGCAAAAAATGACCGATGTATTGCAAAATCAATTCGGTCTGAAGCCTAAAAATCAGGGATACATGTACTCGTCTCCTTTCCCTGAATGGTACCAAAGGGTATCATTGCCGAATAGAGTCAAGGTGCCTACAGAGTTTACTAAATTCTCAGGACAAGATGATACTAGCACTGTGGAACATATAGCTCGATATCTGATGCAGCTTGGAGAGGCTTCGGCAGATGAAGCTTTCAGAATCAGATACTTTCCTTTGTCACTGACGGGTCCAGCTTTTACATGGTTTGCTTCTTTGCCTGCTCAGTCGATTTGTACTTGGAAAGACCTGGAACAGAAATTCCATGCTCATTACTACATTGGCAGTACCGAGAAAAAGTTTGTTGATTTGACCAGCTTGAGACAGAGGAATAATGAAACACCTACGGAGTTCCTCAGGAGATTTAGGGAAACAAAGAGTATGTGCTTTTCTCTGAACATACCTGATGATCAACTGGCTGGTATGGCTGTAGCTGGAATGCTGCCTGCCATTCGGGAGAAGCTATTCGGAATGGAGTTTGATGATCTGGGCCAGTTGTCGCACAGATTGGCCTTGATGAGTAACCAAGCATATGGTTTCAAGAAAGATGTCAGATTTGCTAAAAATAATGATGTAGCTGACATCTATAACCAGTTCCTTGAAAGAGCAGATCAAGAAGATGAATATGAAGATAGCGAGGAGATAGCCGCAGCAGAGATAGTGTGGAGCAAAGAACCAATTACAATGGCTCAAAGGTGGATCAAACAAGTGAAGGGAACATATGATTTTGATGTGACTAAGGCGGACAAATTGTTTGAGTTCCTGGTGAAAGAAGGCCGAATCAAATTGCCAGAGGGGCATTCTATGCTTCGGCCTGATGGAGTGAAAGATAAGAGGTACTGTGGGTTTCATGATAGAAATTCTCATTCCATTAATGAATGCAGAGTCTTTAGGATGAAGATTCAGAAGGCTATCCAGGAAGGACATCTGAAATTCGACAACAAGATGAAACTGGACAGTAACCCTTTCCCTCAGAATATGATCGGGTTCTCGGTTAATATGGTAAATGCTGTTCCATCTGGAGAAAAGGGAAGATTGAAAGTTTTAACCTCAAAGAAGGCAAGCCAGGATGGTTCAGTTGATCCCACTCGGCAGATCACAATTGAACAGATTCGCCAGAAAAATCTTCGGTTCCCGAATAGCCGATTTGAAGTGGGAGAATCCTTTAAACCTAGAGTTACTACACGTATTCTCCTCAACAAATGGCAGCGTCAGCAAGAAAAAGAGCGTTTTCAAAGACGTGAATACGAGGAGGAGAAAAGAAGACGCGAAGAAGAAAGGTTTGAGGAAGAACAAGAAGAGTATGCTCGAGAGCAGGAACGTGCGCATTGGGGGTGTGCATTCTTCAGACACTGTTGGAACGAGGGTTTAAAGCTGCCTACGAGGAATAACTGTCCTGAGTGCAATAATGGGTATGTCGAACATAGGCAAAATGTTGCCAATCGCCGATCTGTCCATGAAAGAATTGGTAGGGTGCATCCTAGTGATGATCGGCGTTTTGATGATCAACCAAGAAAGAGACATGCTGATTGCAGATGGGTTGATCATGAGGAAGAAGATCGTGAGTATGTTTGGCAGAAAGGACAGTGGTGTCCACCTGGTTTAAGAAGGAGTCAGAAGAGAAGAGTTCAACGCCTGAGGAATCAAGAATTAAAGCAAGCAAGGCCTAGGATGAAATCAATATGGCTCCCAAAAGACAGGCCTGACGAACATAGTCATTCGGCTCCTACATGTATGGTATGTTTTCTGCCGAATGAATTCATGGCTCCAGCTAACCAAATTGTACAGGAAGAAATATTGCCCGATATAGATGATGCCGAACAATTTGGGTTAATGGCACAATTGATGTTGAACAAACAAGCTGTTTTTGAGAAGCCAACCCAGAATCGGCACATGAAGCCACTGTACTTGAAGGGATATGTTAATGGCAAACCATTGACCAAGATGTTTGTCGATGGAGGAGCTGCTGTCAATGTAATGCCATATACCACATTCAGGAAGCTTGGTATGGGCCTTAGAGATTTGACACCAACGAGCATAATTCTAAATGATTTTGCTGGAAATCCTTCGGACACCAAGGGATGCGTGCACGTTGATCTGATGATTGGGTCCAAGACTCTGCTTACGACTTTCTTTGTCATTGAGGGCAAAGGGGCATATAGCTTGCTGCTTGGAAGAGATTGGATTCATGCAAATTGTTGTATTCCATCTACTATGCATCAACAGCTTATTCAGTGGATAGATGATGAGGTGGAGATTGTCCAAGCAGATGATTCAATAAGCGTGGCAAATATGGAACCAGCTTTCTGGGAGTATCAAGGCATAGATTGTTTCTCAGGTAAAGACTGGGGAGAAGGTCCTGTGGCACCAGCCAGCAGTGATCAGCAGCCGATCGAAGCAGTCGGCTCTCATAGTAATTTTTGATGGAAAATCCAATTGATGGAACTGATGGAAAATTAGGACGTGGATTTATGTCGGCCGATAAATTAGAAGAAGTGGACATTGGAGATGGTGACAAGCCAAGGCCGACATTTATCAGTGCTAACTTGGATTCGGTTTTCAAAGAAAAGTTGGTGACATTGTTAAAAGAATACAAGGACTGCTTTGCTTGGGATTATTCGGAGATGCCCGGTCTAGACCGTTCTATTGTTGAGCATCGGTTGCCAATCAAACCTGGATACAGGCCTTACAAGCAACCACCCCGAAAAATCTACAAGGAAGAAGTGTTGGCCGATGTGAAAAAGGAGATTGAAAGATTACTAGATGCAAATTTCATTCGGCCATGTAAATACGCGGATTGGATCTCTAATATCGTTCCTGTCTATAAGAAAAATGGAAAGATGAGGGTTTGCATAGATTTTAGAGACCTAAACAAGGCTACACCCATGGATGGATATCCAATGCCTATTGCTGATTCATTGGTTGATGCTGCTGCTGGATACAAAGTGCTCAGTTTCATGGATGGTAACGCAGGATACAATCAGATTTATATGGCATTGGAAGATATAGTAAAGACAGCTTTCAGGTGTCCTGGACACATAGGGTTGTTTGAGTGGGTTGTCATGACATTTGGATTGAAAAATGCCGGTGCAACTTATCAAAGGGCTATGAATTATATTTTTCATGAGTTGATCGGCAAGATTGTGGAAATATATATTGATGATGTGGTGATCAAGTCATTGGATCATGAGTCTCATTTGGCCGACATAAGGAAAACTCTAGAATGCACCAGGAAACATGGGCTTAAGATGAACCCGAACAAGTGTGCTTTTGGGGTTTCGGCTGGAGAGTTTCTAGGATTTTTGATACATGAAGGAGGAATAGGAGTTGGTAAGAAAAGCATGAAGGCAATTGATGAAATTGTTCCTCCAACTAATCTTAAAGAGCTACAATCACTGCTTGGCAAGATAAATTTTGTGAGAAGGTTCATATCAAACTTGTCACAAAAGGTGTTGCCCTTTTCCTCACTGTTGAAAATAAAAAAGGATCAAAAGTTTGTATGGGGTGACGAACAACAGAAGGCTTTTGATGAAATAAAGGAGTACATGAAGAAGCCACCAGTATTGGTGCCTCCACAATTGAACAAGCCTTTCAAGTTGTACGTGGCGGCCGATGCCCAAACTATTGGATCGGCCCTCATTCAAGAATTTGAAGGGAAGGAAAGAGTAGTTGCATACCTTAGCCGAAAGTTACTAGATCCAGAGACAAGGTATTCGGCTATAGAGAAGCTTTGCTTATGTGTTTACTACTCCTGTATAAAATTTCGGCACTACTTACTACATGCCGAATGCATTGTGTATTCAAAGTTTGATGTGATAAAACACATGTTGTCTATGCCAATTTTGAACGGAAGGATTGGCAAATGGATTTTAGCTTTGTCTGAATTTGAGTTAAGGTTTGAATCGGCAAAGGCTGTTAAGGGACAGATTATTGCCGACTTCATTACTGAACATCATGATACATCGATAACTTTGCTTAACATTGTTCCTTGGGTGTTATTCTTCGATGGATCTTCATGCAACAAAGGTGGTGGAGCAGGTATCTTATTAATTTCACCCAAAGGGGAAACATTTGAGTTTGCTGTTCCCATTTAGTCTGCTGTTACTAACAATCAAGCTGAGTATGAGGCATTGCTCAAAGGGCTCCAATATTTGAAAGAAGCAGAGGCCATTGCGGTTGAAATTTTTGGAGATTCAGAATTGGTCATAAAACAATTGAATGGTGAATATGAGTGCAAAAGTGATACCTTGAGGAATTATTATGAAGAATGCAAAGGAATATTGAAGAGCTTTCGGTCAGTAATTCTACAACACATTCCTAGGGGGGATAATGGAGAGGCAAATAGATTGGCCCAAAGTGCATCAGGTTATAAAGAGCTTCGAGAAGTTTTTGCTAATGATGTATATGCATTCGGGAGTAATCTGGCAGAAGATGATTGGAGAAAAGAGATTGCCGATTATCTGGAGAATCCATCCCGAAAGGTTTCTAGAAAGCTCAGGTATAAAGCTTTAAAGTTTGTTCTTCTTGATAATAGTTTATATTATAAATCCTTGGATGGGGTGCTGTTACATTGCTTAAATCATGAAGAAGCAAAAAGGCTGTTGAGTGAAGTACATGATGGGTTGTGTGGAGCACATCAATCGGCCTACCGAATGAAGTGGGTTATTAGAAGAACTGGATATTACTGGCCGACAATGCTGGAAGATTGTTTTGAGTATTATAAGGGATGTCAAGACTGTCAGAGATTTGGAAACATTCAGAGAGTTCCAGCATCGGCTTTGAATCCCATTATCAAGCCATGGCCATTCAGAGGATGGGGAATAGATTTGATTGGCCAAGTAAATCCTCCATCTAGCAAGGGGCATAAGTTTGTGCTCTTGGCAACTGATTATTTTACCAAGTGGGTTGAGGCAATTCCATTAAAGAAGGTGACGTCGGAGAATATGGTTGAATTTGTTAAAGAACATATCATTTACAGATTTGGGATTCCTCAAACAATCACCACAGATCAAGGGGCTCAATTTACATCTTCAGAGTTCAGAGATTTTGCTGAAAGTATGGGCATCAAATTATTGAATTCTTCTCCTTATTATGCCCAAGCTAATGGTCAGGCAGAGGCTTCTAACAAGATTATGATTAAAATTATACAGAAGAAGATTGATCAGAAGCCGAGAAAGTGGCATTCGGTACTCAATGAGGCTTTATGGGCTTACCGAATGGCTCCACATGGGGCTACACAGACGTCTCCTTATGAGTTGGTGTATGGGCATCATGCTATCTTGCCATGGGAGATACAATTAGACTCAAGAAGAGTAAAGTTGCAAAAGGATTTGAGTTCTAAAGATTATAATGATTTAATGATGGACGAATTAGAAGATTTGCATATGATTCGTCTCAGGGCCTTGGAGAATATTGAGAAGAACAAAATGCGAGTTGCTAAGTATTACAACAAGAAGGTGAAGATTAAGCAATTTACAGAAGGTGATCTAGTTTGGAAAGCGATATTGCCGATTGGAACCAAATATGCAGCATTCGGCAAGTGGTCTCCAAATTGGGAAGGTCCTTTCAGAGTGGTTAGGTGCGTGCCTGGAAATGCATATATTTTGAAGACATTATTGGGAGAAGAATTTGCTTCTGCTATAAATGGAAGATATTTGAAGAGGTATTATCCCAGTATTGAAATCAATCGATGATTGATATATCAAATTGCCGAACAGCCGATATTCGGGAAGAAATCGCCTTCAGAACAAATGTTGACAGAAAAGGAAAATGGCCAGTACTGAATGTATTGCCCTAAGCACAAAATATATTACATCAGATGTTCATGGTCACAAAAGATAAGTTTTATTGCCGAAATTCCATAAATCCCTAGTACAAACTAATGGAATAGCCTGTTCAAAACGGACTGGGGATGAATGGAATCGGCAATGGCGGCGCCATGAGCATCAAGGCGATCTATGGAGGCCTCGATGTCGTCGATCTCCTCCGGGTTATCATTAGCGAAGCCGGTCGGTAGCCTGGAGTAGTCGGTATTGGTGTGCGTCGACATGGCGACGAGACCCGTAGCGACGCCCAGACGAATGCCGTGGGAAGCCACTTCATCAACACGACCTGCCACCGCACCAAGGCGTGCCTCGGGTGTGTCCCCGTGGGCGTTCACCTTGTCCGCTAACTCCTCTACCAGCGCCTTCAATCGATCGAGTTCAGCATCACGCGCTGCAAAAGTCACAAGGGGATGACAGATTAGTATCATTTGGGGGACAAGATTGAGATTGAGCAGATTGCAGGACTCACCATCAATGACTTCGAGCAGTTGCTTACGCTCGTGCTGCCATTCGAGGTCAGCAATCCCGGCTTGCTTGGAGATAGCCTCCAGTTCGCGACGAGAGTCGTCGCGCTCCGCCTTGAATCGGCGAGCATCGCCGTCCGTGTAGCGGTAGTCGTCTGATTCGAGAGATCGATTGGACGAACTCGAAGATGCCGCAGGAGCAGCGGCTGGAGCTGCAACTGGCGCACCAGCGCCGGCAATCCATTGGATTACCCTGAAAGAACAAAGAGATTCGTCAAGAAAGAGGGAGGAAATCTCGAGAAGAACAGAGAGAAGCAAGCAGCTAATCACCTGCGGCGCGCGCCGGCACGACTTCCTTCGGCCTCATCGGCAGCCGGGCGCCTCCTGTTGTTGTCGGCCATTGGAAGTTCCTCGGAATTAGTGTGGATGGGGAAAAGAATGGCTTGGGCCGGCGAGAACTTGGAAGACGAAGAACTTGGTGAAGAAACTGTGGGCTGCCTGGGTGTTTATTTATAGAACCCGCAGAGGAAATCGTGGCCAAAGATCGTGGCACATATTCCGAAGAGTCCGGAAGGTGGAAAGGATTTTCCAGCCGATCAGTTCCCATGTCGATTGAGATTCTTATCGAGTCGTATTCGGCTTTGACTGGATGAGATTCGGCTATGTCGTGGTTGAAGTGTTTTCGGGTCTAAGTGCTATTAAAATTAACTTTGCCGAATGAGTTACCCACAATGGAGAGAAAGCAAAGATTGGTGAGACTACAAAGTCGGTAAGACATTCGGCTAATTAAATATTCAATACAACTACACACCCAAGTACTTGGAGATTACATCTTTGGCATCAGATATCATTCTATTAATGGTCTCCAAAAGATTTTTGCCTGCTTCTTGGGTTTTTTCTAGAGCAGAGAGCTTCGCTTTGAGTTGTTTATCTTCAGTTAGAATTGCCGATGCTTCCTTTCGTATCCTCTCTGTCAGATCAGGGAGTTCGGCTAATTTCTTCTCGTCAGCTTCGATTTCGGCTGACAGAACCCTCAGTTCGGCTTCTAGTTCAGCTTTTCTGGTCTTCTTCAGATCAAGTGTTGACTGCAGTCTAGCTGACAATTCTTTGTTACTCTGAGCTTGAGTATGCAGATCTTTCAAGGATTGCTTAGCTATGGCTCTTCTTTGCTCTAAAGCTGGTTGTAAAGATTGATCTTTCAGAGCCTGTCTGACTGCAGCAAATTGTTGATCTAATTTAGAGATTGGTTCCAAAGAAGCTTGAATGTCAATGGGAAGATTGTGTTCAATGGGCTCGAGCATATCTCTCAGGAGATCAGCATCCTTGACTTGATCCTGGATGTCTTTGTGCAGAAAGGAGAAGATTTCCTTTAATTTTGCCTGGATTTCTTCTGATAAAGCCTGATTAGAAGAAATTTCCTCTACTTGTTCGGCAACAAGATCATCCAGAGGAAATGAGTAGCTGGGTGATGAAGTTATTTTTTCCTGGAAAGAGATATTGCCGAATTATTGATGATCCATTGAATAAAGAACTGGGAAGACTGGGTAATTATTCCTACCTCATTCCTGATCTCTTGGATGGAAAGAGAGGGCAGCTCAAGCTCAGGCAAAGGTTCTTGTATGTCATGCTGAGGAGAGCTTGGAAGGTTCTTTGGTGGAGATGAGGCTTCTAGCTGAGGTACATCAGGTAAAGCAGAAGCTGGTTCTTGATGAAAAGAAGAGCTCTCCGAAATTGGACCCATTGAAGCTTGCTCTGTGACTGAAAGAAAGTTAGTGCTGATGAAAAAAGTTTTAAAGGACAAGATGGTGAAAAAATTTTTTACTGATCACTGAAGCATCGGCAGGTTCTGTGCTAATGGCCAATTGCTGTGATTTGGCCTGAAACCATAAAGGAGTAGAAAATGAGCAGAATAAAATTAGCATTTTTACTCGAGGAAGGAGAAATTTGACCTGTGCAATCGTTTTGCTGCTTGTTCTTTTCTTCTTTACAACTGAAGGGGCAGTTAAAGAAAGAGTTTTCCTCTTGACAGATGATGGTCTAGTAAGTATTGGATCTGAAGAAGCTTGTCTAGCCATCAGCTGAGCCAAGGTAGGAGATTGGTGCCCCAAAGCAGAGATTGGGCCTGCAGTTTTGTATAAAATTACCCTGGCAAGAGGGGCAGGTGTTATGTCCTGCAAAATAATAGAGTCAGAATCGATTGGGGTTAATGTTGTTAAGACAGATGAAGGAATAAGCATATTACCTCTGCAGTTGGCTGATAATCAGGCATTAATTCAAGGCAGAAAGGATGGATTGGCATGTTGAAGATGTGATCATGGAATTCTTGCCACCAGATAGTGAAGGAAGGATGGGCAGATATTATTGGCACAAAAAGATCAGGTGCATAAATAGTTCCACAGCATTTATAGTTGAAAATCCTTCTTGTTTCTGTGAAATCCTTGACTATCTCCCTAGGCCTGAGGAATTCATGGAGGAATAGCCTAGGGGGCACTTGGCCACATCCCAACTGTCTAGCCATCATGTTTGGCTGATAATATTCATAAGTGCTTTGGACTAGCCTCCCTCCACAGAATTCGGCTGGCAGGATGCAGGGCTGGATGAAGGCATTAAAAATTGCTACAGATTGTACATCAGTGCATCCAGTCTCAAAGCTGAATTCGCAAGGGAGAGTAAGATTGTCATTATCCAAATAAGGGAACCAAAGAGGATTGGCAAAACCTCTGAAGAAGAGCTCAAACAGTTCACCAATGTTTTTGTTGATAGGTACAGTGGAGGCAGCTTCTCCATAAGTTTGACAACCTTTGGTTCTCCGGGTTTCTCCTTCTTTATAGTTGATTGAAGGGAAGTCTCGGCTGTTGAGATCAATAGCAACGATTTGGTGCATATATAATTGCAGCCACATTTGGACAAACCACCAGGGACCATTGACACAGGGGATCTTCTTGCTAGTGTGCATCAGGTGGGTGGTTTGGTTGAGCATATGGTAAACGCTTCCCAGGAGGTATTTCCCAAGTGGGATGACTTTTCCAGCAGCCAGCTCTTCGGCCATCACGATATGATTCAAGGTTGGCTCATTGGCTTTGCCACAAAAGACTGATCTGCATAGCCACATATTCAGGAAGGCCCTGTATTCAACATCGGTCAGAGGGCCATCAGACATATGATTCTGAATGTATCTCTTATATCCAACCCCTGTTTTCACTCCTGTCTGCTTGGAGGAACCTTTGTGATCATATGGGTGTACAGTTCCTGTAACATTCAGGCCGGTCATCATGTAGACATCGGCCAAAGTAGGAGACATTGGGCCATGACCAAAAAGAAAGGTATTTGTACCATTGGACCAAAAGTGGCAAGCTGCAATCAGGAGGTTCTCATTCTTTTGTGTTTCAGCTAATGACAGCTCCAGGCAATGAGAAATGCGCAAATGATCCCAATTCTGTGTTTGAGGGCTTTTATCATCAGACATCCTTTTATACCAATTTCTCCAGCCGGCAATTGGGGGCAAGGGCCAGTTCTTGAAAGCGTCTTGCCACTCATGAGGTTTTGTCAGTGAAATCTTAAAAGGAATCCGCTGAGATTCGGCCGCAATGATTTTAGAAGGATCTGAATCTCCTACGGGACCGAGGAAATAGGATGGAGATTTTTCCTCAACAGGGATGAGGATTTCGGTAGCTAGGGCCTATCAAGAATGAAAGGGGATAAGAAGAAATTTAAAATGCAAATCGAAAGAAGAATGCCGAACATGCTTGAGGGGATTGAAGTTTACCTGGATAGCAAGATCTTGGTCCGCCATTTGAAGGTTGGATCTTGGAAGACGATGACTTAGGGTTCGGATCCGGATGAGGGCTCTGAAGATTCAAAAAGGAGAAGCGGATGCCGAGCAGAACTAACTTGGAAATGTTAAGTGCTTCTGGTCAATTCCGAGATAAAAGTTACCTCTTATCCCGAAATTGAAGGGGCATGTGTTGACACCAAAAATTAACACTAGGAAGAGGCTGACATGTGGGCCAGATTTGGTGAAAGGATGCCATTCGGCCAAAGGGCTTTCTCTGAAGCACTCGGCAAAGATGTTTTGCGGTCGGGAACGCGTCGCCATTCGGCTAAGGGGTTTTCTCTGAAGCATTCGACAGAGATACTCTGCGGTCGAGAATGCGTCATCATTCGGCAGAAGCATTGTTCCGCAGGCGAAGAGTGGTAGCATTCGGGAAGACATGATGACGTGGATCAATATAAGGAAAAGGCCGGTTCGAACAAGGAACGCAATATGGGCACGAAGATTCGTCATTTATTTTTAGAAACAAGTGTTGTAGTCGTGTCCGACTAGGAGTTGTATCAAGACCTGGGTATAAATATAAACCCATGGCAATTGTAAAAGAACAATCGAATGAATCATACAACAAACCGGCCCCGTGCCAACATCGAGTCCTTTAGTCGAGTCGTCGAGTTCTTCGAGAGGAGTCATCGATCCGTCGACCTCCGTAAGTACCGGCAACCTTGTATCATGCTTAGTATCATGCGGTGGATTTAAGCTTTGATGCAAGTAGTCTTGTTACCATGCTTAGTATCATCCGGTGGATTTAAGTTGTGGTCTCAAGAAGGTTCCTCTGTTAGGTCATGAGCCATGCGGTGGGCTAAGATCTAGTATGGACCAAGTTATCGGCTCTGTTAGATTTCGGCAAGATCTAACAGATTCATTAAGTTACCCCGTGTTGCTTCGTTTTTACTATGTGCTTAATTCATGCAACACACCTTTGCCCAACTTAGATCGGCTAGAATCGGCTTTGCTTTACGGTACGACGATTTATCCTCTCATAGCCGAATCCGAAACCGATCTAGGTTGCTACGTGTCGCGGGTTCGAGCTTGTTGGCATTGTGTAGATCTTGACAGAACCGGGTATCATGCGGTAGATGCAGGTTTTTGGGTCGTCTTAGAGCTAATCATCCGGTGGATTAGAATTCGATTCGATCTGATAGATTTATCTTTACCGATTAAGTTTGTTCCTTCGCCACGGACCCCGATTCGGCTAAGTAGCCGTATTCGGCAGTGCTCTCACGAGTGAACGTGTGTTCGTGGGTTTGCATTGGACAATGAATGCTTTTAGCCTTTCACGATTAGATTGTATCATGCGGTGGATTAATTTAATCTGATTGGTGGTGTGGCCTCAAACGAGTTGTATCATGCGGTGGATTAACTCGCTCGTTGCCATGCTTGACGGGTGCTGCTTTCGGCCTATGCATTCTTGTTTCAATGTAAATTCGTGACTGTGTTGTAGGTTCGTAATTAAACATTGAATGCTTTTAGCTTTTCATGATTAGACTGTATCATGCGGTGGATTAGTTTAATCTGATTAGTTGTGTGGTCTCAAACAAGTCGTATCATGCGGTGGATTAACTTGTTTTGTTATCATGCTTGACGGGTGCTGCTTTCGGCCTATGCATTCCTTGTTTACTGCGAATTTATGATCATGTTTCACCTTGTTATTTATCTATCATGCTCTGTTTCTCGTTAATCGGCTATGAGTACGTGTTACAATGTTCATTCGGTTGAAAGCCGATCTTTCGTCATGCTTACGTCACGCATTCGGTAGTGCGCTCCTTGCGTGCCTTGCCGATTGCCGAATGAGGCTTTAACTGCCGACAGATAGCTTCTTTATAGCTATTTGTCGTTCGAGATTGGCTACAACGCCGCAAATATGGAACTGTCTGGTCTCACCCGGCACGTTCCAGGTTTTGATCTAAACCTTTTTGTCCCTTTGTTAGTTTTCAGGCAAACTGACTGGCACGCTTCCGGATTCAAAAGCCCGGGCCACGTGTGAAGCCAGCTAATTCGGCTTGCTGTGTGCTTGGCGTGAGGTGCGGATTTTACGTCAATAGAGGCAACTTATAAGCCTTTGTCTTCCAGCCATAGCACCTTCGGGTTAACCCTTTTACACGAAGCGAGGACGAAAGTGTAAGCAGGGTGCTATGTGTACGCGTGCACGCCCCTCGGAAGGGCTGTGCGGGGCGGCTCGTGGAGGGCAGGGTGTTACAAATGGTATCAGAGCCGACCCTCACGGTTGCGCGTACGGGTCAGTGTGCGGGCATAGGGCGCATGGCGCGTATGGCCCGGGTAGGGCATACGGCATGGACTATGGCGCCGGCACTGGACGTACGGTCGTGCGCTAAGGGGGAACGTTCCTGTACATTTGCCCGGGTGGGTGAGTTGCACCGACGAGGACGTCGGGTTCTTTGAGGGGGGGTGTATGTCACACCCGGCCCAGTTTGTATGGCCCGGTAGTGGCCCATTAGTGTGGGATGCACATGTTTAGTGCCACATTGCTAGTTGAGCAAGGGTGGAGGCAACTTATAAGCCTTTGTCTTCCAGCCATAGCACCTTCGGGTTAACCCTTTTACACGAAGCGAGGACGAAAGTGTAAGCAGGGTGCTATGTGTACGCGTGCACGCCCCTCGGAAGGGCTGTGCGGGGCGGCTCGTGGAGGGCAGGGTGTTACAAATGGTATCAGAGCCGACCCTCGCGGTTGCGCGTACGGGTCAGTGTGCGGGCATAGGGCGCATGGCGCGTATGGCCCGGGTAGGGCATACGGCATGGACTATGGCGCCGGCACTGGACGTACGGTCGTGCGCTAAGGGGGAACGTTCCTGTACATTTGCCCGGGTGGGTGAGTTGCGCCGACGAGGACGTCGGGTTCTTTGAGGGGGGGTGTATGTCACACCCGGCCCAGTTTGTATGGCCCGGTAGTGGCCCATTAGTGTGGGATGCACATGTTTAGTGCCACATTGCTAGTTGAGCAAGGGTGGAGGCAACTTATAAGCCTTTGTCTTCCAGCCATAGCACCTTCGGGTTAACCCTTTTACACGAAGCGAGGATGAAAGTGTAAGCAGGGTGCTATGTGTACACGTGCACGCCCCTCGGAAGGGCTGTGCGGGGCGGCTCGTGGAGGGCAGGGTGTTACAATTGAAGCAGTAACCTTAGTGAACGCCAAAGCTTGTAATTTGATCAAATTCTTCGATGGTATCATCCAGAGATTTGGAGTTCCTCACAACATCATCACAGACCTAGGCTCTATATTCACCAGTGAAGAATTCCAAGACTATTGCGACAGGTACTCGATTGAGATACATTATGCTTCAGTCGCTCATCCTCATGCCAATGGGTAGGTTGAAAAGGCCAACAGCTTGTTACTGCAAGGGTTAAAACCCATATTGTACGAGCCTTTGAAGAAATATGGCAGTAAATGGGCCAAAGAGTTGCCCGTGGTGCTTTGGGGGCTACGCACCCAGCCCAGCAGGGCTACCGGACAGTCACCGTACTTCCTGGTGTATGGCTCTGAAGCAGTTCTACCTGCTGATCTCCTATGGGAAGCTCCGCATCTGGAGAACTATGATGAACAACTCACTCATCAAGAAAGGTCCCAGGATGTTGATGGCATCGAAGAAGCTCGAGTAGCAGTTCTTATCCATAACACACGTTATCTCCAAGGATTGCGCCGCTTTCATCAGCGCTCTATCCAACCTCGATCCTTTACCATAGGAGACTTGGTATTATGTCGAATCCAAAAGCCTGACGGGTTGCACAAGCTTATGTCACGGTGGGAAGGTCCCTTTCTTGTAAAACAAGTCATTGGACCCAAGACATATCAATTGCAAACTCCAGAAGGCGAAGAATTGCCAAATGTATGGAACGTAGAGCATCTCCGCAAATTCTACCCGTAACATGGGAAATTGTATCTTCTTCGATGTAAAAGAACTTTGATTACAAATTAATAAAGTTATCTTTCTCCGCAATGTACAAGTTGTGGCATTTTTATCAAACCATATCTCATTAGAGAAAAATTTACCGTATGCATATCGACACTAGTCGTAGCATGGTACTCGGGTAGTCTTCTACCTTCGCTCAAAAGAAACCAAGACTCCCTTTTAAAAGGAGGTATAAAAACCTAAGAATTTTGGATGAGCTACCCTCACCTATACACGGTTGAAGGCGATAGTCTCGTTTCTTTTGATTGTTTGGCTTGCTCAACAAAAGCTTTGAGGAATTAGTGTTATACCAACTGCACTAAAGGTGCTCAAAGTACTAACAAGTACAGAATACTCATGCGTATACGCACAACTCTCTCTCCTCGCATTAGAAAAATTGATAGGCCTTAACAAGGCTTGATACAACTATTTCTATTCTACATAGCTGTTGGCGGTCGTTACAGCCCAAATCTGACCACCAATACTCGGGAATAAATGAGGTTATATGCAACATTCCATGTACTTAGGTTTTATTTCTAATAAAGTTCCACGAGTTTTGGTGAGTGTCACTTGTGTAGGTACAACTACGACAAATATGTGCTATTGGGGCCGGAAATGACCAAATCGGCCGAACGACTACGTTCGGCCGGTTACCCCCCTTAGCCGAGCAGACCATCGGGAGTCGTCCACGTCAACAATGACCAAGCAAACACATCACATGACACGTGGGCGACCGCCAACTCATCCTGGGCTACTGCCACGTCATCTCTGGGCTAAAACAACAGAAGTACACGGACTACATCAACCCAGAGCAGCCCAGGAAGGCCCAGGAGGAGAGGCGGTGCAGGGGGGCTGCCAGGCCCAGTTCGGCCGAACTGAGGCCTTCGGCCGAACTGACCCCAGCTGCCAAACCGCCTCCCAGCAGTGCATCCTGGCCCTTGGTGCAGATGGCGGTGGATCGGGCGTTCGGCCGAACGCCAGGGTTCGGCCGAACCGACCCCCTCGGCCGAAACGACCGGCAACCGCCTCTGCCCTCTCCCTTGGCCGCTACCCTACCTCAACCAACCCTGGAGCACTATGAATAGGACCCCATACCCCCTCTTGTAACACATACCAAGCCAAGGAGCTCATTTCCACTTTCATTCTAGTAGAGTTAGGATAGTTTAGTTGGGAGTTAGAGTTGAGTCGAGCTTTGCCTCGGAGGTTCCGGAATACTCCCAGGTGAAGTGCTACAGCGGTGATTCTGTGCGCTTGCAGAATATTTCTATATTTTACTAAGCCATAAGGAAAACCACTGAAACACTCCTTACCCCAGTACCAGGATTCTCAATTCTGATATTGGATCGTAAGAAGTGCCAACAAGCATTTCTGGCGCCGTTGCCGGGGAAGTCTTTGGCTAGATTATTTTTGAACTTTTATCTTGAGCTATCTTAGTTGAGTACCGCTACCCAAGCGGGTTTATCCTTGCTCTGTTCATTGGTCCTTGTGGAACAGAGCAGTGCATGACTGGTTTCCAACTACCGTCAAACCTCTAAGAAAATCCGGAGTCACTTGTGAGGAGAGTACGACCCCGTGTTGTACCTCCTCAGAAGCAACTCCTTCCGACGAACCCAGTCCTTCCCGTTGTTGACCAGGCTACATCGAGGATGGCAACCAAGACGATCCATGAGTTCTCCGCTCCATCAAGCGAGAACGTACGTGTCGGACCAGCTCCGCCAGTCGGAGATGGTAACTTCGAGCTGAAGCCAGCCCTCATCAACATGGTACATGCTAGCCCATTCTGCGGCAAGCCACACGAAGATGCCAATGCTCATCTCCAGCATTTCCTAGAGATTTGCAACACCTTCACCATCCGCGAAGTAAGTATCGATGCTATTCACCTTCATTTATTCCCATTCTCATTATTAGGTAAGGCGAAACAATGGTTTTATGCTAACCGCGAAGCAATAAATACCTGGGATAAATGCACTAGCGCCTTCTTGCTAAAATTCTTTCCAGTTGGGAAAAACAATGCCCTCCGGAACAAAATAGCTAGTTTCCAGCAGCTAAAAGATGAAACAGTCCCAGAGGCATGGGATCGCCTCCAGGACTATATTTCTGCTTGTCCTCACCATGGTATGCAGAGTTGGTTCATAATCCAAACTTTCTATCACGGGCTGAGAAATTCTGCCCGTGAGCACCTGGATGCTGCTGCTGGAGGCTTGTTCTTCTCTCTTGAGGAGAGTCGTGCGAAGGCCCTCATAGAGAAGATGGTCGAGAACCAAAGTTGGTCCGATGATCGGACTCAACCAAAGACCCGAGGAGTTCACCAAGTTGAAGCTCTGGACATGCTCGCTGCCAAGATGGACCTCCTGATGAAGAAACTGGAGGCCCCTGCTCAAGAAACGGTGCAAGCCATGGACGCTCGCATGACCTGCGAAGTCTGTGGCAACTCTGGCCATTCGGGGAATGACTGCCCCGAAACGCGAGAAGATGCCCACTACGTCAACAACTCCAACAACAACGGGTACCGACCGAACAACTACGGCAACCAAGGCTGGAATCCGCGCCCAAACCTCCCTTTTGAGAGGCCTCAACAAGGTAACAATTTCAATTCCAGCAATTTCAATAATCAGCCGTCTCTTAGAGATCTTGTGTTTGGCCAGATGAAAATAACTGAAAACATCAATAAAAAGCTTGTTGCTAATGATAAAA
Organism: Echinochloa phyllopogon; assembly: GCA_033239725.1. Lineage (NCBI taxonomy): Eukaryota > Viridiplantae > Streptophyta > Magnoliopsida > Poales > Poaceae > Echinochloa > Echinochloa phyllopogon. Next base: position 6,530,267 of record BTCW01000016.1, on the reverse strand, counting down.
CTCTGGAAAGCATAGACTCTAGGATGGAATCATTTTCTTCTGCTATGAAAAGTCAACTGAGCTTTAATAAAATGATAGAAACTCAAATTGCTCGGTTAGCTGTTTCTTTGCCCTCACCCGGAGCGGGGAAATTCTCTGGGCAACCAGACAATTGCCCCAGTGAAAAGGTTAAAGCGGTCACCACGAGAGGGGGTAAGACCACTCGGGACCCGCCATATCCTGACAGTGCAGGTAAAAAGCCAGCCACTACAGAAAGTGATAGCGAAGAAGAGAAGGCCGCAGTAGAACCACAGAAGACAAGTCCGCAGAAGGAAGCAAGGGCGACCCCTCACGAGTTTTACGAACAAAACATGCTGCCATTCCCCAGAAGATGCCATAAGCCAACGGTGGACGAACAATTCAGCAAATTTGTTGAGGTAATTCGAAAGTTATATGTCAATATCCCATTGCTTGAAGCTATGCAGGTTCCCACATATGCCAAGTATCTGAAGGACATCCTCAACAACAAAAGGGCACTGCCAACCACCGAGGTAATCTCCCAGAAAAGAAGAAGGACCCAGGATGCCCTACCATCACATGCTCGATCGGGGAGCAGCACTTCAACCATGCCTTGTGCGATCTTGGAGCAAACGTCAGCGTCATGCCCAAGGTAGTGTTTGACAAACTGAACTATTCTTCTTTGTCCCCTACAACCATGTATTTGCAGCTAGCGGATCAATCGATTCGCTATCCCGCGGGAATAGCCGAAGATATTCCGGTGAAAATCCGGGAATTCTTCGTACCCGTGGACTTCGTGGTGCTCGACATGGAGGTTGACACGAAGACACCTCTCATCCTCGGGAGGCCATTTCTGAGCACCGCCAATGCAAACATCGACGTAGGAGCCGTAGAGATCAGCCTGAACATCAACGGCAAGGAAGAAAAGTTCGCGTTCAAGCCCAGGGTGGAGAAATGCTCTCAGGTATGCACTGATTTAATTCAAAATTCCAATAACCTGGAGCAGGTCAACGTGGTTGCATCCGAACCATGATCTCCAGAGACACCGATCCCACCGCCACCGACACCGAAGAAGAAGAACAAGAAAATGTGGCGGAAGAAGGTTGCATCATCCAAGTCATCCACTCCGGGACCGGACGATGACAAAAGCAACTGAAGACAGGAGAAGTCCCGCTCGCGGACTTAAAAGCTGAGCTCTCGCCGCGAGGAAAACCGGTATGTATCCCATATTTCCCTTCCAATTTTTAAATTTCCAATTGCATTTGCATGTTTCCCTTTTCAAAACAAATGAACCACTTGAGTAATTAATTTGAGAGAGAGTAGAAAATTTTGCAAACTTGGTTTAAATAATTGGACATATGCTGAAATTTTAACTAGGGTGGATGTAATTGGTAACTTTTATCATTTTCATCCCTTCTAGGACATCTCCAATTATTTACCATCACCACCAACCAGCAACAAACATGTCTACCCCACTAAAAATGGCTGCACACTCACCAATTATCAAAAACATGGCAGCATGGGGGTGACTCCACTAATTTCCACTTTGGTCATGTCACATTTCCATCTTACCTACCACTAAAATCCACTAAAATGTCCTTGGGAATTGTGGCCACACATTTTGGCGTGGAATCAAAGCAAAGGAGGGTGCTGCACCCACATGGGGGTGGGCTGGCCACCAGACCTGGTTCGGGCGAACCAGGCCCTTCGGCCGAACGGCCAAGGGTGCCCCCTCTCGGCCTATAAAAGCTGGGGTGCTTGCTTGCTCTCTCACACGCACTTCCATTCTGAAAATTTTCTGCTAGAGCTCTCTCTCTCCCTCTCAAGTTCTTTGCTCTAGTTCTTGACAAGTTCTTCCCAAAGTTCTTGCTCAAGTTTTGGTTCACTTGCATCACTAGAAAATCCCAAAAATATTTTGCTCTTGTTGTGATCTTTGTGCTGAATTTCTGGACGATTTTGTGGTGGTCACCGACACCCACAAGAACGACTAACCTTTTGTGGTGGTTTTCACCCCCGCAAGAACGACTAACTATCTCGAACGACTGACTTGATTTTCTTGTGCTAACCATATATATTCAGTCCTTCGGGTAGTTGTTGTTGCACTAACCTTTTGCAGGAATCATGTCGAAGTTGTTCACTTCGCTCCGTCGTTCCGCCCGGCTAGGCCGCCGATCAGACGATGCTGGGAGCTCCCCAGCTCCATCTCGAGGCTCGAGCCGGATGGACACGGACGAGTACGGAGCAACCGGCTCGGGATGGGGCCATGCCACACCCCCAGCCAGGCAGCTCTTGAGCGAGAGTGACATCAACCTTAGAACAGAAAGGGAGCGGAACACCTTCAACGAGCTTCGGCTGAAGGAGTTCGAGCACACCCATGTGTTTGAGCAAGATTTGCTCAGGGACACGGGGATGGATGTAGAGTTTACAGAAATCTTCCAGGCCATTGGCTGGGAGAATTTCTGGCACATCAACGAAGAAGGTTCGTACCTGCTCACCCTTGAATTCCTCTCGACTTTGGTTTCTGAAATTGGGGGATTCGTTTTCAGTTCTTCAACCAAGTGTTCTTTTGCTCTTGGAGGGATTTTAGTTCGGGTCTCGGATTTTCAAGTCATTGTTCTTTAGACCCGAACAAAGCGCTTAAAAAATTTGACCGGGTGGCATTTTGGAAAAAGATTTCGGGGGATACCAACTGTCATGCACCACGCACGAACAGCATTCATAACCCCACTTTGCGTTTCATGCATCGTTGGGTGTCTATGACGGTATTCCCCCGGGCAAATTTGCGCCCTGTCAACACCATCGAGTTGCGGGTTCTTTTTGCCATGATCAAGCAGATTCCATATTCACCTGTGAAAGACATGGTTGGTCACTGGCTATCTCATATTTCTCGTACGGGTGGCATGGCGATGACTTCTCTAGTCACTCGCCTCGCTAACCACCTAGGCGTCCTCCAAGGCGCCCGGCTCACGTACATCGAAACAACGCGTTCCGTCGTGGATGCCGAGCACTTTGTGCAAGCCCACATGATACGGCGGACGCCTGACGCAACGCTGGCAAGGATTTATCGTGGCTATACAACTGAAGTGCCCTTGCCTTGTGCAGCACTAAGGTTGTATACCACGCCGAAACTAACTCTTCAGTTGAGGACCGAGTCGGACGACTCTCCACCTTGGAGAGAGCCCGCTCGGCACAGCGTTGCAGGTGACGGACCCGTCACAAGGGGACGAGCCAGGCGTGATGCTGGGCTCGCCACCTCACAGGAGCCGGAAGATGCACCACAAATGCCGCATCGACACACTTCCGCTTTTGAGGCCACCTACGACATGTACACCGGCGCTGGGACGTCCGGAGCAGGAGGCTCCGGGCAACACCAGGAGCCGAACTACTTCACCTCAGGACGCTGGGACTATGGCCAGGACATGGACTCTGAGTGGTCCGGGAGTCAGTATGGAGGGGGATACGACAGTGCCTCCCAGCCATACTACCCCGGATACTCACAGTCCGCATGCTTTGACTACGGCTGGGAGTTGTCCTACATCTCCGACCGAGTCGAGCTCATCGACGACCGTACCCGAGAGATCCAGGACACACTAGCCCGCCATTCTCAATACCATCAAGAGAATAGCGGGATGGTGGTGTCTATCCAGCACGACGTCCACGATCAAGCGGAACAGCTGAGCCAGTACCTCTCAAGGCTCAACCCCTACCAGTGAAGAGTCCAAGCTTGGGGGAGGACCCCCACCAGGTATGTCCCGATTTATCCAGCACTTTGATCATTTAATTTCCCTTTCATTCCCCTTCATGATAGTTTGCATTTAAAAAAAATACCAAAAATATTTCCCTTAAACAATATTTCCCTTGAATTAAATAACTCCCAACTATGCAAGGAATGAATCATATGCCTCTCACCTTGGAAATGATGAATAGTTGCTCTGTCACTAATTTTGCAAGTACCTTGTTTCAACTAGTTGCTAGATTGTGCTTGAGTTATTTGGCATGAGTAAAAGAGCAACCGGCTCGGGATGGGGCCATGCCACACCCCCAGCCAGGCAGCTCTTGAGCGAGAGTGACATCAACCTTAGAATAGAAAGGGAGCGGAACACCTTCAACGAGCTTCGGCTGAAGGAGTTCGAGCACACCCATGTGTTTGAGTAAGATTTGCTCAGGGACACGGGGATGGATGTAGAGTTTACAGAAATCTTCCAGGCCATTGGCTGGGAGAATTTCTGGCACATCAACGAAGAAGGTTCGTACCTGCTCACCCTTGAATTCCTCTCGACTTTGGTTTCTGAAACCGGGGGATTCGTTTTCAGTTCTTCAACCAAGAGTTCTTTTGCTCTTGGAGGGATTTTAGTTCGGGTCTCGGATTTTCAAGTCATTGTTCTTTAGACCCGAACAAAGCGCTTAAAAGATTTGACCGGGTGGCATTTTGGAAAAAGATTTCAGGGGATACCAACTGTCATGCGCCACGCACGAACAGCATTCATAACCCCACTTTGCGTTTCATGCATCATTGGGTGTCTATGACGGTATTCCCCCGGGCAGATTTGCGCCCTGTCAACACCATCGAGTTGCGGGTTCTTTTTGCCATGATTAAGCAGATTCCCTATTCACCTGTGAAAGACATGGTTGGTCACTGGCTATCTCATATTTCTCGTACGGGTGGCATGGCGATGACTTCTCTAGTCACTCGCCTCACTAACCACCTAGGCGTCCTCCAAGGCGCCCGGCTCACGTACATCGAAACAGCGCGTTCCGTCGTGGATGATGAGCACTTTGTGCAAGCCCACATGATACGGCGGACGCCTGACGCAACGCTGGCAAGGATTTATCGTGGCTATACAACTGAAGTGCCCTTGCCTTGTGCAGCACTAAGGTTGTATACCACGTCGAAACTAACTCTTCAGTTGAGGACCGAGTCGGACGACTCTCCACCTTTGAGAGAGCCCGCTCGGCACAGCGTTGCAGGTGACGGACCCGTCACAAGGGGACGAGCCAGGCGTGATGCTGGGCTCGCCACATCACAGGAGCCGGAAGATGCACCACAAATGCCGCATCGACACACTTCCGCTTTTGAGGCCACCTACGACATGTACACCGGCGCTGGGACGTCCGGAGCAGGAGGCTCCGGGCAACACCAGGAGCCGAACTACTTCACCTCAGGACGCTGGGACTACGGCCAGGACACGGACTCTGAGTGGTCCGGGAGTCAGTATGGAGGGGGATACGACAGTGCCTCCCAGCCATACTACCCCGGATACTCACAGTCCGCATGCTTTGACTACGGCTGGGAGTTGTCCTACATCTCCGACCGAGTCGAGCTCATCGACGACCGTACCCGAGAGATCCAGGACACACTAGCCCGCCATTCTCAATACCATCAAGAGAATAGCGGGATGGTGGTGTCTATCCAGCACGACGTCCACGATCAAGCGGAACAGCTAAGCCAGTACCTCTCAAGGCTCAACCCCTACCAGTGAAGAGTCCAAGCTTGGGGGAGGACCCCCACCAGGTATGTCCCGATTTATCCAGCACTTTGATCATTTAATTTCCCTTTCATTCCCCTTCATGATAGTTTGCATTTAAAAAAAATACCAAAAATATTTCCCTTAAACAATATTTCCCTTGAATTAAATAACTCCCAACTATGCAAGGAATGAATCATATGCCTCTCACCTTGGAAATGATGAATAGTTGCTCTGTCACTAATTTTGCAAGTACCTTGTTTCAACTAGTTGCTAGATTGTGCTTGAGTTATTTGGCATGAGTAAAAATGATCCTGAAAACCTTGTGGGAGCACATGCTTTATTCCAAGTCTAAGTTGTTGTGGGGATTGATATAGTGAGAATTTGGTTAAGTTCTTTTCTCCTCTTAGTACGGGGAAAATCTCGGAGATTTATGCTTTCAAAATGAAACAAGTTCCTCATTGGTCAAAATACCTACCAGAGCCATATGATAAGCTTAGTTAAAAATTTCTACTCATATGCTGCTTGTTATCTTAGTGAGATTTGTCAAATTGTTGTGACCTTTGAGTGAAGCTTTCATATTCTTAAAGATTGAGACCCACGTACACACACCACCTCTCACTTGCTATTCTTACACTGGGAGTTAGCAAACATTTTCCATCATCCATCCACAAAAATAAATGCTCCATGATTCTATGAATCTCCCTCTCCAAATATTCTTGATAGAGACATGGGCTATGCAAAAAGAAAAGCATGCCAAAGAAGCATGGCAAAAATAAGAGAAAAAGAAAAGCATGCCAAAGAGCATGGCAAAGAGAAGGAGAAAAAGAAAAGCATGCCAAGTGGCATGGCAAAAATATAAGAATAAAAGATAGCCCATGTTCTCAAAAATAAATCAAGGAGAGGGAAATTCATCCAAGGAGTTCCACCATTCCACCATATTCCATTCCACCATTCCACCATATTCCACTCCATTCATATCCACACACTTGCACGTCTCGATCTTAAGATGTGATTTGTCTCCTCAGAGATCCGGTCTTTGACTTAGCAAAATATAAGATGCATGCATGCCTTAATCCTTTGTCCCTGAGCCACACAAAAAGCCATATTAGATGTTAGGATGAAAAGAAGGCACAAGCCTTTGCTGAGGATTCAAATACACTTGAGTGATTGAGTGTGCCAATGAGGAACAATTTGTAGTTTTCAAAACTTATGAAAAACTCCGAGATGAGATCCTGAAAAGAGTAGAGTGGAATAAAACTGAGTTTAAACTGTTCATCCTTTCAACCGCCCAAGATAAGGAGATTGCTATAAGCCCCATAGGTAAAGAGGTGATTTGAAACTTTGCCTATGATTCAAGTATTTTTGAAGACTAGTTGTTTATAAAGTTACCTGCAAAAGAAATGACATTGTAGCAACTCCTAATCCACCGAGCCTAAGTTTATATCTTTGCTCAAGGACGAGCAAAGAGCTAAGCTTGGGGGAGCTTGTTGGCGGTCGTTACAGCCCAAATCTGACCACCAATACTCGGGAATAAATGAGGTTATATGCAACATTCCATGTACTTAGGTTTTATTTCTAATAAAATTCCACGAGTTTTGGTGAGTGTTACTTGTGCAGGTGCAACTACAATAAATATGTGCTATTGGGGCCGGAAATGACCAAATCGGCCGAACGACTACGTTCGGCCGGTTACCCCCCTTAGCCGAGCAGACCACCGGGAGTCGTCCACGTCAACAATGACCAAGCAAACACATCACATGGCACGTGGGCGACCGCCAACTCATCTTGGGCTACTGCCACGTCATCTCTGGGCTAAAACAACAGAAGTACACGGACTACATCAACCCAGAGCAGCCCAGGAAGGCCCAGGAGGAGAGGCGGTGCAGGGGAGCTGCCAGGCCCAGTTCGGCCGAACTGAGGCCTTCGGCCGAACCGACCCCAGCTGCCAAACCACCTCCCAGCAGTGCATCCTGGCCCTTGGTGCAGATGGCGGTGGATCGGGCGTTCGGCCGAACGCCAGGGTTCGGCCGAACCGACCCCCTCGGCCGAAACGGCCGGCAACCGCCTCTGCCCTCTCCCTTGGCCGCTACCCTACCTCAACTGACCCTGGAGCACTATAAATAGGACCCCATACCCCCTCTTGTAACACACACTAAGCCAAGGAGCTCATTTCCACTTTCATTCTAGTAGAGTTAGGATAGTTTAGTTGGGAGTTAGAGTTGAGTCGAGCTTTGCCTCAGAGGTTCCGGAGTCGTCTTCAGAAGCTCTGGTAATAGCTCTTGTATCTTTTACTTTTCCTTTTGTAAGACTTTGAGTTATCAATATAGTTATCTTTATCACTTTGCCTTTGTCATTTATATCTTGCTTCTACTTTATCCTAGTTGCAAATATATCTTGTTTAGACTATAGTCAGTTATAGTTCTAGTGCTTGTAGTCTTGTTTAAGTCTTTGTCTTGGCTGGTTCTTCGATCTTGCTTGATACTGGAGGTGAACTGTCACCAAGAGTATTGACAAGGTTGCTTGCTCTTGCTAGCAGAGTAAGTAGTCGTTGCCTAGTGTAGGAGTGATTTCTAGACTAGTCGGTGGCCTTAGTTTATTCCCGTCGCAACGGAGGTGGTAGCGGGGAGGTGGTGACAGCCCTTTCGGTCTTCGTAGCCCATCACGTTAGTTCCGGTCCGTAGGATCCCCCAGTTGGGAAATAGTGGCACCCCTTCTCATCCCTTTCTGTGTGTTCACCGGTTCCCTTGTCCCGATGCTAAGACATTAGAGTTTTCCCAGATCTCCTAGTGCTGGCTCTGTAGCCGCTATATCTCTAAGCTAGAGTGACATAGGTAGATAAAGAATCCAGGAGTCCTCTATCTCTTCTCGTTGTCCTCCCAGCTATCTATCTCTTCTCTCCCTTACCTGAGTATCCCTTGAGCTGTGTGTCCGGTATATCCACTCCTATCCAATTCCGTTATCCCCTGTCTTGTCTAGTCGTGTACCCTTCTCTGATATTTTCGAATATCTGTTCACTAGTAATCTTGCCAAAGCTTCCCTGCGGAAATATAAATTACGATACCTTGGAATACTCCCAGGTGAAGTGCTACAGCGGTGATTCTGTGCGCTTGCAGAATATTTCTATATTTTACTAAGCCATAAGGAAAATCACTGAAACACTCCTTACCCCAGAACCAGGATTCTCAATTCTGATATTGGATCGTAAGAAGTGCCAACAATAGCCTAGCTGTGAACCTTACACGACCACTAGACTACTTAAACAGTAGCAATTTATCAAATAGTACTACCCGTAGTACCTTGAGTTTGCATAGACTACACAAAAGATACTACTTAACTAGTAGTATTTCATAACGACTACTTTAAACAAGTAGCAAAGGTTATATACAGGACAAGCATTCAATATGGCTTACAAAGCAGAGTGGTCAAACGAGTACTTAAAATTACAACTCAGAACTATTCTAATGAATCGATAAAAGTATTAGCTACTGGCTTCGTTTCCTTCACCAGAGCCTCGAACTCCTCAATGTTTCCTCCTTCTGGTAGCTCCACAACTTCGAGCTTGGCGTTTGGATTGTGCGCCTTCACCATTGCCAGCAGCCGATTGATGCACTCCTTCATGGTACTCTTGCAAAAGTCAGTGATCTGCCCAGGTACCGCGCTGATCCGCTCCAGGATTGACTAGTTTGCAGTGGAAGAACCTTCAGGCGTTACCATCTCAATGATGGGAAGGACTGCTTCTTCTATGGCTTTTTTCTCGGCCTGGAGATCCTCCACTTCTTGTTGTTTCGCTTGTTGGTCAGCCAATGCCTTGGCGCAGGACCGCTCCATATCGACACAGATTTGATGCTCCTTGGTAAATTTTGAGCTAAGGCTTTCGAGTTCTTTCTCCAAGCAAGCACAGTCTTCGATCTTTGATTTCGCCAGGTTGTACCACGATGTACTGCTGCTCTGCTCTTCCACCAATTTCTTCTTCAACCCTACAAAAACAAGACAAGTCTATGATTATACTTCATGCGACTAGTTTAATGGTCCAAGTGTACAACATTTGCTTAACTTACTGTTATTGTCTCGAATCAATGCTCGGTTACGAGTGTCTAACCGAGATTTCCCATCTCCTATTCCTTCGAGTTGTTTGTGTAAGTGAGAAATCAGGTTCTGAGCATCAACTCGGGCTTTCTCCCACGCCTCATAAGCAGCTAGAAGGTCTTCCTCGAGTTCCTTTATTCGGGACTCTAGGCTTGCATCTTTGGTCTTTTCCAACTTATCTACCAGCACCTGCACTTGACTTCAGTTAATGATTACTCTATTAACTACTCGCTACTAAGATTTTCTCTTACCAGAGCACCTTCCAAATGTTGTTTCAATAGCATTGCTTCATTATCAAGTTCTTCTGCTGATAGTTCACCCTGCATTTAGTTCTATAATCATTAACAGATTCATATGGCATGTATGCTACTCAAAAGGACAAGTTCTTTCCAAAGTACTACTTACTAGTGCGGAAGCTTCTCCCTGTGGTTGCGGAGTACTTTCTTCAATAATAATGTTGACGACTTCTTCAGTCGCCATATCATCCTTCAAGATTTGCATGAGTGTTATTCATATACAATTCAAGGATAACAAATTCAAAGAAAGTGCAATATGACGTACCTCCACAATTGACGGCGGCTTGTCAGTGCCTCCTTGATTTGTGGTTTCCGCTGGGCCTGCTTCTGAAGCCAGATTGGTGTCAGTCGAGTTCTTTTCTGGCGATTGGTTCAACTCTGGAACTCTGGCACCTTCGTCAGCGGCAACAGGTGTTACGTTCTCTTCGACGTGCTCTGTTTCTTCCGCTCTTTTCAACTGTTGCTCTTGGTGCGCCCACAAGTGTGGTGGATGGTGCTCTTCACAAAGGAAGCAATCTAAGTATCCGAATGATAGTGCAAATGGAATAATATTTGATTCAATATACTTACTTTAAAAGCACAGTGGTTTTCGGCTTGAAGTTGAACTTCTTCAACTTCAGAGCACCCAACTTGGAGCTGGTTGTGCTCCCTGTGGTACCAATCACCATAGCACTTGTGGTCGATGAGCTTTGCGGGGCGGTAATGAATTTGGAGAGTTTGATTCGCTGACCCTCCTCTGCTCCAGGCACGTATGCTCCTGATGGGGTTTCTGATCGAGATCGAGCAGTTCTTTTCCACTTTACCCCTGCAGGAACAGCTAGTACTATTTCCGTACTCTCTGTTTTTCAGAAATAGTACAAGAAAATCAATTGGCGGAAGGGATAAAGTACTCGGATTCAATTATGAAGATCACTAAAAGAAATCTTTTACCTTGAAGATTCACTTGACTGTCATCTGGGGCAGCTATGTTTTCCTCTGATTCTGCTACGAGTTCTTCTTTACTGTCAACAATTGCTTGGATGTCTTCATTGGATGGCTCTGACTTTTTGAAGAACTCTTTCTGAAATCTTCCCATTCTTGTGGGGAAAGGCCACCAATCGGCCCATCAGAATCAGTAGACGACTATATCAGAGGAGTCAACATCAAGATGCATGTTTATAACAACTCAAATTTTAACTACAAAGGCTGCGGGTACTTACAGAACTAGGAGATTGACCTTTGCAGAACTCCTTGGCGATGAATGGCTTCTTGTTGCTCACACCAGAGAACATGCGCGACAGGCACATCAGAACTGTCTCATCCGACAATTCTTTAGGCACCATCCGAGAGGGATCTGCATTCCCCTCGTACCCGAGGTTGATGCGCTCTTGGAGTGGTTGGATTCTCCTCTTGAGTAAGCTGAATGCTATCCCTACTCCGGTCAAGCCTTTATTCTTCAAGGATTGCACTCGCTTTAACAAAGCAGGTATATCCTTAGCTTCTTCATCAGTTGGCTTCGTATTCCAGTTCGATAGATCCCTGGGATACCATCCATCCTTCACAGGGCAGCTTTTTCTATGATCCCCTGCTGTATTACAATTATACAGGAACAGGATTAGTGTATAACAAAGTACACTAATTATAAATATCAAAGAAGAAGTACTCGTTTTCGACTACTCACCTATTATGAACCACTCGGACTTCCAATCTCCACGTGATTCCTTGAGTGGCATGGAAAACCACTTCTCCTTCATCCTCTGGCGGAATTGAATTCCCGCTCCACCGACCACCTCCATCCTTTGGAAATTTGGGTGTGGCTTTATATGGTAGAGGGTGCGGAATAGAGCAAGATTGGGTTTGATGCCAAGGAATGTTTCGCAAGCATGAACAAAAACAGCGATGTTCAAAATCCCATTGGGATTCAGATGATGCAGTTGGAGCTTATAAAAGTCAAGGAGCTCACGAAAAAAGGAGGAAATTGGAAGACCAACTCCACGTTCATAGAAAGACATGAACAAAGGAATCTCATTAGTGTTTTCGGTAGGAAATTGCAAATCAAAGCAAGTTTTCCACTCAAGAGTTTCATGGGATAAAAGCAAACCTTGCCCCACCAGGTTATGGAGATCTCCCTCTTTCGCGGTAGAATATTTCCAAGCATCGGCTGAAGAAGGATGGGTCTTGGGGCTTCGTGTTTGGATCCACCAAGGAAACCCTTTTCCTTGGTGTTTTCTTCTCCGCAGGGTTGGCAGAGGTGGTCTCCTTTGTGTTTTTTGCAGCAGCTTTCTTTTGGCCCATGGTTGCAGAGCGGGTTAAGACTTTGCTTTTTTCTGGCATTCACAAGAGATGGGAACAAAGGGAACCCTAAAAGCTCAGGAAGCAACGATGTGAAGAAGAAAGGCGATGGTGCTGCGCTCAAAGCTATGAAACGAATGAAGGTCACACTCCAGATTTATAACCTCCGGTTAGGGTTACTGTTTGGAACAGTATCCCCGGTGTATCGCATTCTGTTACAAGGAATGGTTTGTTCGCGAAAACATTCCTAAGTTAGTTTTTGCCCACAAAAATCTCGGATTCAATAACAACGGATTCTTGGAGATTATTTAGATCTTTAAGTCAAAAATATTTTTTTGATTTAAAGCTCAGGGGGTTTTAGCGGATAATCCGGGGTTTGATTTCATCCGATATTTGAGGAGACAAGCTGTGAAAAAAGATCTTCGATTGGTTTTAACAAAACCACTCGCAGACACAAAACTATAGCTGATCAATTTATACATTTGGAAACAACTCGAAGATTGTCATGCTTATGCGATTGCTTAAAAAGTATACGCACTCTGGGGGCTACAATCATTGAGTATATATTAGCGTTCACTGCTAAGAATAAATAAAGAGAGCAGTGCTCGACCCAACGACTACTTAAAAGTACTCGGAGGCTCGGGGGCTATACCCATTGGGAGCATCTAAAAGATGCACTCTAATGAAACTACTCATCAGAGAAGATTTGAGCGTCTTGGGCTTACCTCAAACTAGTCGAAGATGTTAAAATAGATTCAAGATTTGAAGCAAAGGCGCAAGATGCTCGGGGGCTTGTGGGGCCAGGATCCCTAGGGCCACTCATCCAAGGGATTAAACTACTCGATATGGAGAGTTTTGATCCGACTACTTTGGACTAGCCGGTTAGGGTACAGGACGGTGTAGTTGATTAATGAAACTACTCGTATTCGAACATGACACATAATAGATTACCTTATTGTAATAATCCTTGCTGTATACGAGTAGTTTGTGTAACCGACTTGTAACTCTGCTCCCCGGATATATAAGGAGGAGCAGGGAACCCCTCAAAACAACTCAACCCACGTGCAATACAATCAAGCACACAAGACGTAGGGTATTACGCTATTGGCGGCCCGAACCTGTCTAAATCTTTTGTTGTTCATGCACTATCGTTCCTAGAACTCAGCGAGACCCACAAATCTACTCCCTGGGGTACCCCCATGCAGACGTGCTTGACATAAATCGTCGATAATGTTTTTGATGAAACGCCTATAGAATCCGGCATGGCCAAGGAAACTACGGATCCTCTTAACGTTTGTGGGAGGTGGAAGTTGCTCAATGACCTCTATCTTTAGTCTATCTACTTCGATTCCACGTTCTGACACCCTATGTCCTAAGACAATCCCTTCTCTCACCATGAAGTGGCACTTTTCCTAGTTTAGGACGAGGTGCTTTTCTGGGCATCTCTAGAGGACCTTGTCAAGATTTTTTAGACACTCGGTAAAGGTCTTCCCATAAACTAAGAAATCGTCCATGAAGACTTCCATAATCTCTTCGATCATATCAGAGAAGATGGACATCATGCAACCTTTAAAAGAGGCAGGTGCGTTACATAGCCCGAAGGACATCTGCCGATAGGCATACGTCCCATAGGGGCATGTGAACATGGTTTTACTCTGGTCATCTGGATGGATTGGAATTTGGTGATATCCAGAGTAACCGTCAAGGAAGCAGAAGAAAGAGTGTTTTGCTAACCGTTCAAGCATCTTGTCTATGAATGGAAGGGGGAAATGGTCTTTCTTGGTGGCCTTGTTGAGTCGACAATAGTCGATACACATACGCCAACCAGTGCCGGTGCACTGCGGGATGAGCTCATTTTTATCATTGCGCACAACCGTCATTCCTCCCTTCTTAGGAACAACTTGAACAGGACTAACCCATTCACTATTAGGGACAGGATAAATGATCTCTGCGTGAAGGAGTTTGAGAACTTCCTTTTTCACGACCTCCCTCATGGCATTGTTCAACCGTCTTTGAGGTTCCCGAGACCGTGTCACTTCAGAATTGATTGGGATACAATGGGTACAGAAGTTAGGACTGATCCCTTTTAGATCTTGGAGTGAATATCCTAAGACCGCTCGATTCTTCTCCAAGATAGTGAGCAGTTGTTGGGTTTCTAGGTCGGATAGCTTGTCACTAATGATCACTGGAGTTTGCTTGTCTCCGAGGAGGAAAGCATACTTTAATCAGGGAGGAACAGGTTTCAGCTCAGTTGGAGATGGTTTTGGAGTTTCAGTTGGATTGAGCTTGATTGGAGCTTGATTGGATTCAGCTCCGTAAAGAATTGGATATCTTCCTTTGGGATGGTATGCTCTAAGTCCATCAAGGCTGTTGACATGACCTCCTCCATAGGATCAGGTTTAGGATCTATCTCTGCTGGGGTGTTCAGAGGATGAGAGTAAGAGACAGGGACAAGTTCTTTCCTGATCCTAAAATCTACTAGTTGATTCATTGGTGCCTTTTCCAACCTTTTCAAAATTGGCCTCCCGATAAAGATAGAATGAGTGTTTCGGGTAGGTCAAAGATATGGAAATCCAGGAACAGTTTAGGGTCGCTAATCTGAACGGGTGTGACCCGCAAGATCCCTAAACAGTCAAGGATTCTTCCCGATGTGAACCTTAGGCGTTTCTAAGATGATGATCATGGTTCATCGGGGAATTGAGCTTGCACCAAAGAGCTAGTGATTATGTTGATTCCGAGGCTCGGGTCGTACCCGATTTCCTTGTCTATGCTCATGACTTTACAAAATATACTTCGGATCATTTTGGACATTTTAACGACCTCGGTCGAGGGTTCAGCCTCTTCTAGCCATTCCCTACTCATGATAGCAGAGAGACGTCCTACGTACTCTCTCTGATATTTGAGTTCTTCCTAGTCGGGAGGTTAATCTTTTTGCTCTACACGTTGTTCCAATGGGAAACTCGCTGCACTCCCGATGTCATCGAATAAATCATCGTCAAAATCATAGGCAGTGGTGTAGAGTGAATTATAATGGTCCTGGCTAGAGTATGGTTGTGGTTCGAAATGAGCTTCGGGTTATAATGGAATGGAAGAGCTGATTGATTTAGATTGTGTGTATAGGCTCTTCAGGTTTAGGCTCAAGCTGCTTCTCTTCATCGGGGAGTTCATCATAGATTCCAATGTAGGGAGTGTCGTCCAGGATACGATCTAGGATTACCCTCGCTTCACTAGGAATCAGATGAGAGAACGACCCTCCTGAAGAGGAGTTCAAGAAAGTGGTGGCTACGGGACAGAGGCCAAGGCTGAAGTGTTGTAAAACAACAGGTTCTGGAAGGCTTAGGTCCGGTCCTGATGCCAGAATTTGCTTGAAACAAGCCCACACAGCTCCTAACGATTCTCCCTCTAATTGTTTAAAGGTAAGAATTTCGATTCGGAAGCTGACTACCTTGGAAGCTGAGAAGAAAATTAGGCAGAATAACTAGAGAGTACCATTTATTTGCTCCTCCCGTCAATGAGAACGGGAATAACTTCCATTTAAGCGTCTCTTGTGTCATGCCCGCAATGACGAGACACGAATAGAGTTGCTCAAACTCGCACAAATGCGCGTATGGACTCTTAGCATTTGTTCCTGAGAATGCTTGCTCTCGAACCATGGCTATAAAGCCGGGACGCAGATCATAGCCGGGTGTGTGGATGGGATGTGATGATGTTGGTGGCTCCAAACAATCACCCATTGGAGCCGAATGTTGACGTAGGGTAATAGTGGAATCCATATGGATGGTGGATGATGGAGATACACGGACAACTTGGGTTCGGAATCAGAACAGCTACTGTTCCCCGACAACGGTGCCAGAAAGCTTGTTGGCACTCCTTACGGCCTACAGATAAATCTGCAAGTGAACGGATACCGATGTAGCTTTCACCCGGGAGTATTTCAAGGTATCAATTTCCATGGGGAATGAGAAATGAACTAATTCTAAACTAAGTTGTCCAAGAGTAATGGGATGGAGTGGATGAAATGGATGAAGTGGACGACAACAACAAAGAGTGGAAGAAAATCGATAAGAGGGTAGAGAGGGCACGAGCCTGGTAGAAGCACTCTACTAATTAATTAAGCAGGTCAGAAGGTACAACTAGATACTTGCTTCGGGACAGCAGAACCTACCATGTAGAGAAAGGGATGAGAAAGGGGTGTGATCTATCCTGCTCTAGGGGATCCTACAAGCAGAGACGAACGTGATGGGCTACAAAGGCCGTATAGGGCTGTCACCACCTAACGACTACAACCTCCACAGACTCAGGGGCAAACTAAGTTAGCCTCAAGTCTAGGAACCACACCTACACTAGTCAACTAATACTTATCTCCTATAGAAAGATAAGCACCCAAGCCAAGCAACTAGTATACAATTATACCAATCACTAAGCATTCAATGAAGAACCAGCAAGCATATAAAAGTAAGAACCGAATGCTCAATTAATTAGAGAGAGATACAGGAGTTACCAGACACGACCCGGATGTTACTTGAAACAGAGCCGCATCCATAGAGGTACAACGGGAAGAGGGGCCGACACTCCGGCTCCTCTCCGGGACGCTCACCTCTCCTCTCTCCCTATCTTCTAAGTATGAAAGTGGCAGAGCTTTTCTAAGGGACTCTCCTCTTGTGTTGTGTGTTTTTCATGTGAAGGGAGGCTTCAATTTATAGCAAGCAAGGACGGTGGGAGGCAGAGTGGCAGCCAAGGCAGCTGGGAGGCGGTGCCGGGCTGTTCGGCCGAATCCTTCGGTTCGGCCGAACTGCCACGTGCACCGCTTTAGCTCCCTACAGCCTGGATCAGCTGCTTGGAGGCGTTTCTCTGCTGGGGGCGGTTCGGCCGAATTGTAGGATTCGGCCGAGCTGGGCTTTTGGCCCAGCAACGCTCCCCTGCACCGCCTCTCTCTTCTGGACCCTTGGGCTGCTGCTCCTTGGTGTTCATCGTGTTGTCTTTGGCCCAGAGGTGACGTGGTGATGGTCCACATGACATGCTTGGTCATTGCTTGGTTGTCCCCGACATAGATGACATTCTGATCGTGCTCCGCGTCGGGTACGGCTAAGGGGGGTAATGGGCCGTATCGTGTCGTTCGGCAAAATTGATCAACTCCGCCCCCTGTAGCCTGTATTTCTCCATTTTATACCTGGACAATGGATAATCACCAAAACTCATGGAAATGGTTAGAAATAAGTCCTATAGCTATGGTGTGTGATTCCATTGTGTTTATTTTATACTAGGTTGGAGGTCGGAAATCTGTCTGTAACGACCGCCAACACACCCCTTCTCATCCCTTTTTTCGTGTCATAGGTTCTATTGTCCCGAAGCTAAGACAGTAGAGTTAACCCTGATCTCTGAGTGCTAGCTCTTCAGCCACTGTATCTCCAAACCCAAGTGTCATAGACAGAAAAAGTACCTAGGAATCCTCTATCTCTTCTAGTTGTCCTCCCAGTTGTCTACTCCTTCTCTTTCCTATTTGAGCCTACCTTGAGCTGTGTGTCACGGTATATCCATTCCTATCCAATACCATTATCCCACGTCTTGCTAGTCGTGTACCCCTCTCTGATAGTCTCGAATACTTGTTTGCTAGTACTCTTGCCATAAGCTTCCCTATGGAAATATAAATTACGATACATCGGATTACTCCCTAGTGAAGTGCTACAACGGTAATTCAGTGCGCTTGTAGAATTTTATATATTTTACTAAGCCATAAGAAAAACCACTGAAACGCTCCTTACCCCAGTACTTGGATTCACAATCCAGATATTGGATCGTAATAAGATTCAACAACTACTCGGAGAACTACTTGTGTAATCCTACTAGGACTCCCATATTGTAACCGATTAGGAGACTAAGGTTCTGTTTGGCACAGCTCCCAAAGTCGATTCTATGGTGAATCAAGGAGGAGCTTTGCCAAAAAGTTTTCCAGTGAGAAGTGATTCTCTGCTGATTCTGTGAAGTGATTATCTGAAATGAACTAAGGGGCTGGGAGATGAAAAAAGCAGTTTCTCCTGATTCTGTTAAGTGATTCTCCATCCTGATTTTGAGAGTTTGTGATAGAGAATCACTTTCAGCCATAGAATCACTTCTCCTAGAGAATCAGCTCCCATAGAGAATCAGAATTAGGTGGAGCTTTACCAAACAGGCCCTAACCATGTAACATTGCCCCTTGTGATATATAAAGGAGGGCAGGGGTCCTTAGTTCGGCAGATAATCAACCAACGTCTAGAAGACGCAATATACAAAACCCCCATACAGGATGTAGGGTATTACGCTACACTGGCGGCCCGAACCTGTCTAAATCCTTGTGTGTTATGTCTTCGTGTTAACCATCAAGTTTCAGGTTTGGCGATCCCCACAAATCTACTCTCTGGGATACCCCTAGACAAATACGCTCGAGATAAATCTTCGACACTTGGCACCCACTGTGGGGCAGATCGCAGGATCATCGGGTGAGCTTGATGGACCAAAGTCTAAAACTTCGGTGTCCCATGCAAGAAAGCGGGGTTGAACACGGACTCGGTGACAACCAACAACTCAGCGGAGATTATTTGTGTTGATTCGAAGGCGGATTGCAGTCTGGTTCAGAGTCACCATGCAATTCCACCTAGCAATTGGATGCACCGAGCTTGGGTTGAATACAAAATTATTTTCCAAAGCGGAGTTAAAACGTCCAGGACGTCCCTGCACTGTTGCATGTCAGGCCGCATGTCAAATCAAGTCAGAGCTAAGCGGATCAAGTATCAAGAGGTGGGCCATGTATGACACAACGTACAAAGTGAACAAGCAATTGGAGAGAGATGAAGACCATACAGGCATACCAGCATGTACTGCTCCTCCAACCAAGTCGCCCACACCACTGCTCGACCTCCGCGCAGCTTGACGACGACTGCTACTACTCGGCAATCATCAAAGAACTAGTCGGCGATGACTTCTACGAGATCAAGAACTAGTCAGGGGCCAATCTCGACTAGTCGGCTGCATTGACTCGCCGTGTGACTACTTCGACTACTCGTCTCGACTATAAACTAGTCGAGATCGGCTACCGCGCCATTGTTGACACTTCTTACGATCCAATATCAGGATTGTGAGTCCAAGTACTGGGGTAAGGAGCGTTTCAGTGGTTTTTCTTATGGCTCAGTAAAATATATAAATATTCTGCAAGCGCATAGAATTTCCGTTGTAGCACTTCACTAGGGAGTAATCCGAGGTATCGTAATTTATATTTCCGTAGGGAAGCTTATGGCAAGAGTACTAGCAAACAAGTATTCGAGACTATCAGAGAGGGGTACACGACTAGTAAGTCGGGGGATAACGGTATTGGATAGGAATGGATATACCGTGGCACACAGCTCAAGGTAGGCTCAGATAGGGAATAGGAGTAGATAGCTGGGAGGACAACGAGAAGAGATAGAGGATTCCTAGGTATTTTATTTGTCTATGTCACTCGGGTTTAGAGATACAGTGGCTGAAGAGCCAGCACTCAGAGATCAGGGTTAACTCTAATGCCTTAGCATCGGGACAATAGAACCTATGACACGCAGAAAGGGATGAGAAGGGGTGCCACCAATCCTACACTCTGGAATCCTGAGGGCCACGACGAACGTGATGGACTACGTAGGCCGTATAGGGCTGTCACCACCTAACGGCTGCCACCTCTGTAGACGTGGGGACAAACTAAGGTCACTGGCTAGTCTGGGAACCACTCCCACACTAGTCAACAACTACTTACTCCGCTAGCAAGAGCAAGCAACCTTGTCAATACCCAGTGAAAATTCACCACAAGTATTGAGCAAGATCGAATAACCAGCTAAGACAAAGACTTAAACAAGATCTAGAAGCACTAGAGCTACAACTAACTATAGTCTAAACATATGACAAGACAAGATGATAAAGATAACTTTATATTGATAACTCAAAGTCTACAAAAGGAAAGGAAAAGATACAAGAGCTTATACCAGAGCTTCTGAAGATGACTCCGGAACTTCCGAGGCACAGCTCGACTCAACTCTAACTCCCAGACTAACTATCCTATCTCTACTAGAAAGAAGTGGAAAATGAGCTCCTTGGCTTGAGTGTGTGTTACAAGTGATGTGGACACCTCTATTTATAGCTTGGAGTGGCGATTGAGGAGGAGTACCGGCCAAGGGAGCTAGGAGGTGGTTCCTGGCAGTTCGGCCGAATCCAGGGGATTCCGGCAAGCAGCCATTGTTCGGTCGATAAACTTACTAACTAACCGATGACATAATTCTCGGATGATTCAAAATGGTTGTGGATTTCTGAAGATTTCCTTGAGCTTTAAACCAAAGATATTTGCTTCAAAGCTTGGGGCTGCTAGCGAATAATCCGGGATTTGATTTTTCCGAGATTTGAGGCATAAGTTACGTGAAGACCTTCGATTGGTTTTAACAAAACCACTCGAAGCTCGGGGGCTATACCCAATGGGTGCACCTACTCAGTGCACACCATTTAAACTACTCGAAGCAAAGATAAAAGACTACTTTTGAACCTTCGACTGCTTAAAAAGTAGTCGTAGGCTCGGGGGCTACACCCATTGCACTCCAATATAAACTATTCTACAGACAAGATAAGAGCGTCTTGGGCTTAGCTCAAACTACTCGAATCATCAAGAGATGAGACCTTGAAGATGTTAAAACAGATTCAAAATTTGAAGCGAAGGCGCAAGATGCTCGGGGGTTTGTGGGACCAGGATCCCAAACTACTCGAATCATCAAGAGATGAGACCTTGAAGATGTTAAAACAGATTCAAGATTTGAAGCGAAGGCGCAAGATGCTCGGGGGTTTGTGGGACCAGGATCCCTAGGGCCTTTCATTGTGGGATATACATCCCCGGGTACCCTCAAGACAGAAGACCGAGTCCTAGTAGAACTACTCGGAGAACTCCTACTCCAAGTAGAACTACTTGTGTACTCGTACTAGGACTCCCAAATTGTAACCGACTTGGTGACTAACCATGTAACCTTGCCCCCTAGGATATATAAAGGAGGGCAGGGGTCCCTAGCTCGGTAGATCGAGGCCTAAAACCAACCAACGTCTAGAAGATACAATATACAAAACCCCCATACAGGACGTAGGGTATTACACTACACTGGCGGCCCGAACCTGTCTAAATCCTTGTGTTTTGTGTCTTCACGTTAACCATCAAGTTCCAGCTCCGGCGATCCCCACAAATCTACTCTCTGGGATACCCCTAGATAGACGTAGTCGAGATAAATCTTCGACACATTGGCACCCACCGTGGGGCAGATCTTAGCGATCAATGGGTGAGCTTTATGAACCTATCATCAAAAAAAATCTACTCTACGAGATAAGTAGATTCAACGTCGGTACCGTCTAGCAAGAAGTGCTACATCAACATCAAATTGGATCCGATCAAATTGATTTCGGTTATATTACTACTCGGAGACTCCATCAAGGAATAGTACCGCAAGGCACGTTTATTGTCTGACCCCTATCCGATTTGTGTTATGTGTTTTGTATCCAACTCGACGAGATTGGATTCAACATCTAAACCGCCCGGTGAGAAGTGTTGCATCAATTTCATATTGGATCAACAGATTGATTCCGAGTTACTCGCCGATTCTGACACAGGACAGGACAGCAAGTCATTCGGGTCCGTTTCCAACTTGGGTTACGTGTGTTCTCTGTTCGATTCCATCTCCAACTCGGAAGCACTGGTTGTCTTTTGCGTGCATCAAGGGCTTGCACAGGCTGGCGGCATGAATCTCGCAAGTTAATCTATTTAGTGGAGTTCTACTAGAAGCACACGGAGGATTATCGGAAGCTTTTAGATCTTCACTTGCCGCACATGGGAAGATGTACGTGAGTACTACTACGCCTACGTTCAGCTGCGTTGATTCGTCGTACAACTGCTTCGGCAACTCATCTCGACTAGAAAACAAGTCGGGATCGGCTACCGCGCCATCAAAAACTAGTTGGAACCGATTTCAACTAGTCGGCTTCATCGAAAACAACTTCATCGTGCAGTACGACTACTCATCTCGACTGGAAAACTAGTCGAGATCGACTACAATGCCGTCAATGACTAGTCGAAATCAACTTCGGCTAGTTGGCTGCATCAACTTGACGGCGACAACCTCGACTTCTTCGACTACTTATCTCAACTAGTTGAAAACTAGTCGAGATTTGCTACCGCGCCATCAACTAGTCGGGACCGACCTCGACTAGTTGACTTCAACAACAACCGTCTTGACTCCATTGCCGACTGCCACGGCTTCACCGACGCTCATCCGCGGGTCAAGTTAAGTCTTATCTAATAAATATTTTCTTCATAATAATTTTATCAGCTTCTTTAAAAACATGTTTGGCCTTGAGCCGACTACTCTAAAAGAATATTTCACTCGACAACAAAAGTTCTCGAGGGCCATACTATCACCGACTATGGAGCATGCCACATTAGCCCACACATTTGGTAAATCGAGTTACGCAGGGCGCTAGCCCGCTGACTTGGTGCATGGAATTACGGAGGGCTCTTGGGGGCTATATCTACAGATTCAAGATTCTTCGCCAATGGGTTACAAACGCTCGCGCGACCTCTCCTATAGGAGAAAAGTCCTAACCAACTACTTTTTTGTGCACCACGGATACTTTTGTCGCATGTCGACTACTTTATGCTTGTTGTCTTCTCTTAACGGTTGCTAAAGTACTCGTGTAACATAAGCCTTAATTCCTGAAACCTCGACTCTTCTGTAAGCCCTTGTTCCTAAGCGTGCAGAGGCACGATCCCTACGCCATGGACTAAGGCCATCAGGGATCAGGTGTTTAAACGTAACAGGCCAACTGCCCGAAGAAATTACATAACCTACCAAGAGCTTGGCACGAACTCTTTTTACGCATTTAAACAATGCAGGGATCCATTCCCTACTCGATATTCTATATATTAGTTACAACATAATTTTATGTCTACCTTGCAGGAGCACTCGACGTGTACTTAAACTAGTCGTTTCAAGCTCGAGGGCTACACAGCGCAAACCAAGAGATGAAGACGAGTACTAGACCTAGTCGGTACTAAAACGACGCGGCTCTACAATGCCAGCCGAGTACTTTAAAGTAATCGGTGCTTGCATATTACGACAACTCGGTGGCTAACCGAGTACTCAAAACTTGGATTTCTACAGGAAGCTACTTTGAATATTATGTTCTTGACCCTCGGACCGAATGGTAAACCGTTCGCTTCGAGGCTCGGGGGCTATACCTAAGGGGTACACATTTCTTGTGCCTATTGTTGATCAATTCAAGACAAATATCCGAATATTTTTACAAGACCCTCGACCTGATTATCCTAATCAACTCGAGGCTCGGGGGCTAAGCATATATGCTTCACCTTCGGTGAGCATATTAATTGAAGACATTTGTGAAGCTCTCCACAGCCGCTCAGTAACCACAACCATTCGGCCAAAGATTAGAAGACTTCGAAGGAGGTTGTTGTTTGGCTATGAAGCGCTCGGGGGCTTGTGGGCTATACATCCCCGGCTACCCTCAAGACAGAAGACCGAGTCCTAGTAGAACTACTCGGAGAACTCCTACTCTAAGTAGAACTATTCGTGTACTCCTACTAGGACTCCCAAATTGTAACCGACTAGGAGACTAACCATGTAACATTGTCCCCCCGGGATATATAAAGGAGGGCATGGGTCCCTAGCTCGGTAGATCAAGGCCTAAAACCAACCAACATCTAGAAGATACAATATACAAAACCCCCGTACAAGACGTAGGGTATTACGCTACACTGGCGGTTTGAACCTGTCTAAATCCTTGTGTTTTGTGTCTTCGCGTTAACCATAAAGTTTCAGGTCCGGCGATCCCCACAAATCTACTCTCTGAGATACCCCTAGACAGACGTACTTGAGATAAATCTTCGACAATCATCTATGGGAATAAACTACTCGGCTATGGGAAGTTTATTCCCGACTACTCCAAACCAGTCGGCTACAGTGTAAGACGGCGTAGTAGATTGGGAGAACCAGTCATGTACGGTTAGGAGACTTCCCAAAGTACCATGTTGTAGTACTTCATGTTGTATACGACCAGATCATTTAACCGACTTGTATCTCTGCTCCCCGGATATATAAGGCGGAGCAGAGACCCCTCCTAAACAACTCAACCTCACGTGCAATACAATCAAGCATACATGACATAGGGTATTACGCAATTTAAGGTCCGAACATGTCTAAATCTTTGTGTTGTGTGTGCACCATCGTTCCTAAAACTTAGCGAAATCCATAGATCTACTGTCTGGGATGCTCTAGACAAACGTACTCGAGATAAATCTTCGGATGTCCTAGGGAAATAGAGAGGATCGAGGCCACCCAGCCCCATGGCGTGGGCTGCCAATGCGTGAAAAATTGGGCCCGTGGCCTATTTCCCCGTGGGGGACCTGTCCGGGGAAAAGCCAGGGATCCCGATGGGGTATTGGGATCCCAAAGGAGTCCTCGCACAGGCGCAACATAATGTGTGCACCAGCAGCCAAGCTCGTCATCGTGCACACGGTAAGCTCCAGCGGCCGAGACGACACATGAGGTGAGGCGTGCAAGCACTAGTGGCCTATCTCGTCTTCGTGCACAGCAAGATCTGGCAGGTCCTCAGCAATCCACGATGGTCGGCACGGCCATGGAGTGGCCACAGTAGATGAGTATTTTGTTTTGGTTTGTCGAATTGATTTCTAGGTTGGTTGTTTTACACCTACCACCCTAAAAATCTAATTTATATAGAAGCAGACTTCTTAAGCCCCACCCTCATAAATGGATTTATAGGGGCAATTGCTAGCCCACCTCTATAAATGACCTATTGTAATGTCGTTTGCATAGACTAGTAAGGACGCACGTGCGACACACAATTTATAATACAAAACAAGACTGCATAACAGATAATTGGCCAGAAATCATGTTGGTTATGAATTCGAGATTCTATACTACGACGAAGAGCTTGACGAAAAAAGACCTGACAGGTATGGTCGCTAGGAGGTATAGTGTTTCAATGACTGGTGGGTCCGTTGGCTGCCAAAAGTTTGACGAAAAAAAAGCCTGACAGGTGGGGTCGTAGAAGGGGTAATGTTTCGATGATTTGTGGATCCGTCGGTCGTCGAAAGTTTTGGATCTTTATAGTATATACACATGATAGATATGCAACCGCTCCCTACAAGTCGATTTTGACCGCGTCTAATTTTTTTATAGTAGTATTCAATATGTATAAGATAATAGATTAAGCATCTACACAACAGATCCATATTCAATGATCAAACTACTATATTAGGAGAGTTGATGTAAAAATAGTGCTCTGGCAGAACACCGTACTCTCTCCGTTCCTGTTTGCACGGCATACGTATCAAGATTCAAACTTTATAATCTTTAACCAATAATTTAGCCAACAAATTTTAATGTTTATAATGTAAATTTGATATAGTTGAATTTGTAATTAAATGTACTTTCCAATAATCATAAGTTTATAACTATAAATAATATAATGTTAGATAAATAAACGGTCGAGCTAGCGCCCGGACATCTGACGGGAACAAAAAAATCGAACGGTGACGTGGCGCAACCACAACCAAGTATTCCTCTCCGACGGTAATGTAGCATAGAAAAAATCCCGCCGCAACATGGGTATGATGTTGCATGCAACATGTAAATTTTTTGCAACATCTAAAAATAACGTATGCAACATCAAACAATAGTATCTGCAACATGAAAAGTTGTCGGTTGCAACATCGGGGACACGTACAGAAACGCACGCCATCGAATATCATCTAGTTGCTATGGGAGTTGAGTAAAAATTCCCGCCGCAACATTAGAGCATGTTTCATGAAACATTCAATTTTATATGAAACATCCAATCAAATTTCATATGAAACATCCGATCAAAATCCATGCAACATCAAGACAAGGCTATTGCAACATCCAAATTATGCAGCTCCAACATGAAAACAAAATCAGTCCGGTTTCATGCAACCTCCATGGAGCCAAAATCATAGAGCTGCCACATTCCCAAAAAGATACTGTAACACCATGAAGTAACTACTGCAGCATGGAGTCGAAGAGAACATAAGGTCTTCCAGCTCGAGCCACCGCCGCACACGCTTGGCGTTGCTGCTCACGCGTCGCCAGCCTCATACACCACCGCCTCGGAGGAGCTCTGGATGCCGCCATGGAGCTCCTGTTGCAGGTCACGTCCCGCCGATGACCACCACGGAACTCTCGCTGCTGGCCCGCGTGAGCTGCTCCTACTGCCGGCCGTGCACGCCGTACCCCATGCGCTCCTCCACTCACCTCGTCGCCGGCACAAGCGGGCTGCTCGCCTCACGCGGCACCCAGAGGAGCGGTGCGGTGGTGGCCGTGGTCGAGGAGGAGCGGCGCCCGGCGTAGCGGCGTCGCGCGGAGGAGCGGGCCAACGGCGGCGGTGTCTCGCGGCGGAGGGGAGGCGGCGGCAGTGCAGAAATCAGGGTCGGCGGCGGTGCGGGAAGATACAGGGTTACCGGGAATGAGCCGCGTGCGGATAAGGGTGCTGCGGTATTATTTTAATCCACGCTGGTGCAGCGACGGATGAGAAGCCGTCCGATTTTTCCGTGGGCGTTGGACGCCCTCTGCTTAGCATTACCGATAAATAAATGGTCAAAATGTGATTTAGTTGGAGCACTCCCGGTACAGTAGTAAGTAGTTCGTCAATGTGTCACGCACAGTGCCTGGGCCATCGACCCAATTTGATAGCCAACACTTTCTCAATTCTGACAAAGCACAAGTATTTTTATTGTTTTGGAGAAAAGTGTTTTTCTCTAATTGTTTTCTTATTTTTGATGTTTTATTTTGTATATACCAGATAATTGTTGTCACAAAAGGCATACAAGTAGTTCATGCAATATTATGAACTATTAGCCCTAACAAAACCCTTTAGCAAAACAAATTTGGTGTCAACCTAATGATGTTGCAGCTGAACTCTTCATATGTGGTTCCTTCAAATTGCACATGAATATTTAACTTTGATCCACTGATATTGCATCCACCCAACAGACACAAGGCACAGGATAGCCAAATGTGGATATACAGAAATATGGCAGTGCCAAATAGTATTAGTAAATTACATTTGAGGATACTAATCTCTTAATAATACTAATAACAAAGATGGTATGAAAACATCACAATTGAAAAATAATAGCCTAAGGAAACTAGCAAAAATGATACAAGAAGATCAAGTCGCCGGCAAAAATACTCCGATCCTTCGGTAGTACACGCCTAATTTTATCCATTTTCATCAACTTGAGTCATGAGAACAATAATTTTTACATCAAACCCACAAAAACAAGTACTCTAAATACTGATGGAATTTAGGGGCTTGGCCCATTAAAGCCCACGAAGAAATTCCTAAATTCCTAAATAAGTCTCAAAGGCCCATACGTGCATGAGGAAGTGGTGGATGGGTGCAACCTTTAGTCCCACATTGTTAGTTGAGCTGGGATGACCAACTTAAATATGGAAGTTGTCTCCACTCCTCCAAGCTATGTGTGTGGGGAGAGAAGGGAAGCTCCACACGCACGCGCGCTTGCTCGCTCGCCTCGCCGGGGCGGGGCGAAGGGCGCGGGCGCACGACGTCTGCGTGAATGGTCCGCCGAAATCCGGCCCCTCGCCTTGCAGTGCCAAAATACATCTAATCGAGCTAGGGTTTCTGCCTTCTCTCGCTGCTACGTCGCCGCTCTATTCCTACTCCATCCCGATCGCCGGCGTGCACCGGCGAACGGGAGAGCAGGTCTCCGGAACCCTTCGTCCTTGTGATCCTGCACCGGGAGAGGGCGAATAAGGTTTTTGGGAAGCGCTCCGCGCGCCTGCTCCAAATCTTCGCCACGGCTCGTCTTTCGCCAAGGTCCGGCGCTGTACGAGCTCGTCGTCTGCAGCGCCGATTGTTGCGCTCCATCCACAACGTGAACGTCGCTCCTTCAACACTCGTCACCACGGCTGCGCCAGCGCATCCACTGTACGTACGCCGTGTTCAGATCTATTTCTTCATCATGTTTTATGAGTTAATCATGATGATCTTGATGGTTACTAGTATAATAGAGTGTTGCATGCTACATTTAGTTCGTGCCATGATTAATACTGTTCGGATTTTGATCAATTTATTGTCTACATTTCCAACAAATACATGGACACAAGATAGTTCTAGGGCAACATTCAATTGTACTGCTGTATTATCTCAGAAAGAGATGAGTATGTGCCAACACCAGCACAGCAGAGCCCGACTGCAATGATGAACACACACAGTACTACCTGCACAGTGATACGGTTTATTAAGATCCACACATGCTACTATGCAAGTCTGAGTAATTATTTCTATTTGGATGATAGCTGGATCAAGATTCAAGAATACATGGGACATGATTTCTTTTTTGTCCAAAAATTTGCACCCAAGGAAAGTGAAAAGTTCGGACTGATATTTGGAGAATAAATATTGAAGTGTTCAAGCTAGCAAAACCATTTGTAGATGTAGATTGATATAAATGAAGTTGTGCTTTGTAAATAGATGGTTGAAGCAAAAAACATAATTATTGCAGAAGTAAAAACACTATTTACCTGATACCAGGTCACTTTACTCCTAAGGATAGCCAAAGGGCAGGCACATGGTAAAATATAGGCCTAGAACAAAATACAAATTAGGAAAATGATATACAATCAAAGGCTCCAAAGGTTCTGAAGGTGAACTTACCACAAACATGGTGAGGAAAGATCCCACCAGGGACATGACAAGTCCTGAAAAGGCTCAACAACCATTGCAGCAGAGAGTTAGAAACAGAATGAAAAGAGCAAATTTGCTGAAAGGTCAATAGGCAAATTTTATTCTACACACACTTCTTAGTATAATGTACTCAGAAAATGAGAAGAAACACAAATAATGGATGACTAACACAAACTTACCAAAAAATGGAACAGATAGAGCAACAACAAGGGAAGACACCACCAGCGCAGATCTAAGCATTACTATGTTTGGGTACGTCTGCTGATTTGGTGGTAGCAATTCCTCCAAACTCAGGGCAAGAGGAGTCATGGTTAGTGCATATGTGGGTATTAGTTAAGTTCAGAACGTCTGATACATGTCGAAACTATCTTACAACATAGAGCAAAAGTTAAGCCAAACTTGTTCATCAACAGTGGATTGTCTGTTAGAAATTGATACCAGCATTGCTTTAGGGAAGAGAATTATAGCAAAGATATGACATAACGTTACTTGTTAAATATGGGAAACAGAGGTGTATGGGCAGCTGAAATAATAGGCCAAGGATATTTAGTAAGTGGATTTGTCACCTGCATGAGCAAAAAGCACACAATGTCAGGATGATATTGCCACATAAATGCATTTTAATATCCATAATATGACTGAGCTTGATTATGCTATAAAATGTACTATGTAAAATTTTGCTAGAAGCCAAAATTTGCCTTTTTCTAATCTAGTCTTGAGAAAAGAACAATTACCGTAGTCCAAACGGCAATCTTGGAAGACACAAGATTTTGGGGTAAGTTCAGTGTGAATTGGGACTCTGTAGATTCACCAAACATAATGTATCCCATGATTGCAGCACCAGCGAATAGAACAGTAGACAGAGCAATGCTAACAGCAAACATAAACCAAAGCATGAGTTCATGAATAACAGAAAACAACTTACAGCTTGTATGCGATTATTATACCAGGTGAAAAGAACAGCAGAGAACTGGTTGCGTTTCTTCAGAGAAGAGTAGATGTTAGGGAACACTCCATGGCCAGAGTAGCAGTAACCATACAACCCAATGGCAATGGGAATTCCAGGAAGGTTCAGTGCCGTCCCTTCAGTCTTGACTGTACCAACATGATCAACAAGTCCAACCCAGAACAAGCAGGAGACAATAACGATAGATGCGATGACTCCACCAGCTAGAAGCACATATTGCAAGATGAGATCCCTTGCAAGATTGCCTTGGTACAGCTAACTAAGAAACAGGCAAGTATATTTGGTGAGATAAACAATGGAGGCAACAAGTGAGTTGGTTACCTGAAACGAAGCTTAGACAGCTGAGATCCCGAAGCCAAGTGGTAGGCACGACGATAAGAGCAGTCAGGATGGAAAATAGCACATGTGAATTAAAAGTCAAGCTACCTATGGTCAGGTGCGCGTTGGGGAACAACTTTGACAAGTTGTCGCTCTCTAATATTAAATACCCAATGCAACATGCCTGCAACAAAGGATTAGGACCAATTATCATATAGTTAGATGTTCATAAAACTAAGGGGTAGTTTTTTTAATGGACTGCTGTAGTTTAGAGAGAAAATATTCAACAGTGCTAATCGAATGATCAGGTAGTTCATGCCCATATCGGCCATATCACCATCATAATCAGAATATTTTTTTTTGCAATTAGAATAGATTTCTTTTACTACATATACCAACTAGCAGAGAAACAACTAATATATCAGACATGTTTTTTTATATACAGCAAAAAGAGTTCTTTTTTTTCTCGAACAACGCAGGAGAGCTGTGCCATTTCATCAAGAAGGAAGAAAAAGTGCAAAAGATTAGGAAAGCCCCAATCTTAGCACCAACACACACCCCCACACCCACCACCGCTACTAACAACAAACAACTATTACCAGCAAGAAAACAAAAAAGCTCGACCGCGAACCACTAGGCCTAAGCGGCCGGAGCTAGCGACCTGGAGTTTAGAGGCCCCAGCCATGCACCAGAAGGAGCTCTCATTAGCAAAAGGAGAGTTCTACTATGTGTTGAGACTGAACCAAACCAGAAGGTGTATATTAAGTACTTACATATAGCTCCGTATACAGGATTATCTGCAGATTGCAAAGACATAAAAGCAGAAGAGTTAGCACAAGACCTCCCTCCATTGCGCTGCATAGTGTAAAGAATATAAAACTAAATAACAGATGGACATTACTAGTGTGGAAAATAAAAAACTTACCGAGATGATGATACGACCAGCAGTGCCAAAGGCGGCATGTCCGATGTCAGGGTAGGTCTCAAGGCCTTCCTTGCTGTCCAGGCAACGCCTCAGGAGTATGCCAGTGTACCATGCTAGTGCACCCAACACTGCCAGTATCACTAGTCCAAACCATCCACCTTGCTTGACAGCGTAAGGTGTTGACAGGATCCCCACACCACATAAGACATTCACTCCTGCATATGACAAACAAGTAACTGAGCTAAACCTTTGTCTTTCACAAATGAAAATGTTACATGTTAAGATGATAACTCTGTTATGTGGTTTGCGTACTGAGAGGAGAAGGTTTGCCATTGTTTACAACACCAATTAATTTATCTGATAACTGAGATGTAACAAACCAACTAAAGCTGCAGAACTGAAGTTACTAATTGTGCTGAGTGTTTTCCCCTTAGAATAAGCAGAAGAAACTAACTGATGTCAGTTTTATTTCCAAAACAAGAACTTCAACTGTAACTGTTACGGGGAAAGTGGATACTTAAAAAGTGTGGAGCTTTAATACCTAAGAATATAAATTTGATAGAGAATTCTCATGTTCGAATAGATCTCATCCACATGAGCAGATACAGAAAGCAAACATGTTCCTAGTATAAGCCATATACTGTGATTTGATTAGGACAATGTTTCTCTTTCAACTCAACAAAGACAGATCTAAATCTTTATGCCTGAATACAAGTATAACCAGTTGTCCATGACACATGTGTTGGATATGTTCCAAATTCCACATCCACGACATAGGCCGGGCTTCTGCCGAAGCGCAGCGGAGGCCCGTCGCCGGAGGCTTGGGCCGGAGAGTATATATACCCTTGCTAGGGTTTCGTGGAGACTTGATTCTCTTGTAAGCCGCCATAGGCGTTGTAACCCGACTCTTGAGATATAGTGAGATTGTGCTGGCTGGTGCCCGTGGTTTTTCCCCTTCGCATTGGAGGGGTTTCCACGTTAAATCTTGTGTCCTGCCGTGTTTGATTACTTCGTTATTCGCCGCCGTTTATAACAACATGCTCCTGTCACATGACTGTACAGACTCACCAACCATTGTGATATCTAATGCTATATGTTATATATATACTGGGAAGAAAAAAAAATGGACATGTGCTTTGGCGTGACGACAGAGGGCAGATGTAACAAAGAAACATAACTGACTACTCTGCTTTGCTAAATCTAGTTAATTGAAGAGTAGTATTTCCTCACAAATATTTGGCTGATGAACTGATAGTGTAGTAGTATACCATATTTGGAGTGTTTCTTGAGTAAAATCAGTGAATCATAACTGCCCTTGTGTAAGTTCATGGAGAATGTGCCCAGGTGAATAAAATAATTATGGTATAATATGGCGAATAGAATGTGTAAAAATGGTGAACTGGATACTTGTTTAGATCCCAACCTCAGTTATCTGCTCTCATGGAATAGCGATGTATAGCAGCACTACCACAACTCAAGGTGCATGATGCATACCTGAAGGAAGCAGCCTAAAATAGTGGTCAAATCCCAAATTAACAGAGAAATTCAGGGTACAACTCATGGTTGAATCTAGTGAACTTTGCACATCCGCAAGGTTTGACAGACTCGATTTGGTAGCCAAAATGGTTAGACAAGTAGAAAGGTTTCCTTGCAAAAGAAAAAAGGCTGAATTATTTGACTCCATGATATATATCACACCATGCTGCCAGCTTGCCATTGGTGAGTAGCATGGATTTTCTTATTGAAAATTTTGACCTGATATAAGATTTCTGATTTCCTTATCATGTTTTTACTTTTTCATGATGGTGACATGATATCATGTTTACATAAATATCATCACAGTAGGCCACCATCCTATTACTCACAAATCCACCCTGCACTTATACGCAACAAGAAATAAGTGCTACAACTGCCTAAATCCGATATTTCCTTTTCGTCTCCTATCCTGTCCTTAGAAATATAAATAATGGCCTCCCGATCACAAAGGTATTGGCTCGTTCTCATTGTTAGCAAGGAGGTTAGGGTAATGGTTAGAGGCCCAATGGGCCCTGTGTGGCTGGTGCGCAGACCTCCCTGGTCTGGTGTGCCCCCCCCCCCCCCCACCGTCCATGCTAAG
Source organism: Echinochloa phyllopogon (assembly GCA_033239725.1). NCBI lineage: Eukaryota > Viridiplantae > Streptophyta > Magnoliopsida > Poales > Poaceae > Echinochloa > Echinochloa phyllopogon. The sequence continues at coordinate 6,497,038 of BTCW01000016.1, read as the reverse complement.
GCGGCCGCCGCACGCACCGCCGCCATGGAAGGCGATCTCGACGCCGACCGCGACGCGAAGGAGGAGGAGGAGGAGGACGACAACGCCCGCTGCGACCCCCGCGACGACAACGCCCTGCACCATGCTGCGCTGGCACACGAAGCCGCCACCCTCATCAATCTGCACGCCCGGGCGATCAGCGTGCAGAACATACGCAGCCTCGTCCACGTCGTCCTCGACCTCAACGCCGGCAACTACACTCGCTGGCGTGATCAGATCGTCCTCATCATCGGCAAGTACTCGCTGGAGACTCACGTGCTCACCGATCTTCCCGCGCCTGAATTCCCGGACTGGGCGCGCATGGACTGCGTTGTCAAGTCCTGGATCGCCGGCACGATCTCCCCCGACCTTGCTGAGACAGCCATCGACAAACTCCTTGGTCTAGTGCGCCGCCCCTCTGATAGGATAGACGGCAGGGATTCCCTGATGATACTGTTTCTATAAACCATCTAGGGTTCCCTGTCTATATATGTACATCCATTGTGCTCCTATCAATCAATCCATTATTTCCATGCATTCTCTATTGCTTACACTCATCAATGTAGCTTCACTTTTATTTAAGACATAGAATGCTCATAAATAAAAACTGAATCTAAGAAAACTTTTTGAGAGTATTTACCACTCATGACCCCTTGAAAATAGGAGCACTGCCGGTAGGGCCCCACCTCATGGCCCCCAACCATAGGCCTGTGGTCCTCAGGGATCTTCTGCAGTGATGATGCCTTCCTTGATGGTGGCAGGTAATGGGAACTCCTCCGGATGTCCTCTTGCTTCTGCTGGTGGTGATCATCGCTGGTAGCAGCGGTGCTCGTTGGCAGGAGAGGCTTGATTAGGCTGGAGATGATCTCTGGTGGCTTCCCTCGAAATGAGTTTGTCAAGAAGGAGTTGGACAGACGGCTCAGTGACGCTGTCCCCAGAAAGCTCAGGTTGGGCGAGTGCACGCTGCTGTACATGTCAATAGACTGCCTGCTCGTACAGGAAGAAAATGGTTATGGAGTTTGTTTCAGGATATTGAAGATGTGAAGTTATAAATTTTGTCCAAATGCATCAATTAAGATCAACTTTAACATCAAAACTTGCGATGCCAAAAAACCGGTATGAACTGCTGTAAATCTGGATTAAACAAGAAGATAATAATCCGACCTTCCATTACAGTCTCCAATCATTTTATCTCATAGATTTCTCATTTGAAATTCAATGAAGAATATTTGGATAAAAAGACGAGACCAACTGAATTTGCCACGTTGGCAGACCAGTGCAACTGGGACCACACACATAGAGAGAGACATATGGAAACCAGACGACTGCACATACTGGTGGAACATTGGCATATCACCAACAAGGGCCCCACCTGTCAACGGTGGAACCTCATCCACACATCCATATGCACACCTCCACCCTTAGAGATACTAATGGGCCATAATATTTTCCAACAGAAGCAAATATTTATTATTGCAAGGAGAAATATGCCCCTTGAGTACTGAAAAGCCACATGCCCGTTCTCACGAAGAAAGACAGACATTTTTCCGCATCACAGTCATTTTCGCACGCCTTAGCAGTCCCTGACATTTCACAAACAGGCCTATCGAACAATGCATTTGATGGCCCTGTCAAACTGTGGCCATTTATCAAGAGAGAAAAAATAGTGCTACAGGACAAGCCACTAATAGAGACAAAATGGTACCTGCTGTATCTTGATTTTTTTCATTATGTATGGGGATTATATTTTTCTCTTTCAAATTCACACCTTGAAAGTAATAATTGAAGAACTAAGATCAATGATTGTAATATTTACACCACTCAGTATCGAGTTAGTATATTGTTTAATCGTTGGGGTCCTTTCGGATACTGGCACTTTCTTAAAAGCTCAAGATTCACGACCAATTTCTAATAGCATACTTGTGAACAGATAAAATCTACTCATATTCATGCTTATTTTTAGATCTCTAATCCTCTAGAGACCTATGTGCGTTGTGTGACCTGTGTCACCTTATTTGTGAGAACTCTTATGTATGTTTGTGACTGATGAGAACTATGTGTTAGTAACTTAGTATGACTGTCATTCACTCATTTAGTCATTTGTGAGAACTGTCAAGTATCAAACTATGCGGCTGCTTATTATTAGTGTTCCATATTTATGTTAATCTGTTTATTTATGTTTGTCAGATGTGTTTATAGCTTCCTAGACATAGTTCAATAGCTACTTTTAGTTAATATATACCAAAAGGTGCAATCCTTATTAATTCCGTGTACATACAGTCTAAACACTACACGACACCTTGCGACTGTTTAGCGTTTACTGTTTAGGCTAACACTCGTCAATATTACTAGAATAGTTCAAACATGTGTGGTTCTCGCATGCCATTCTTATTACTACTACTAGCTACTTCCTCGTATCCTAAATAAGTACTCCCTCCGTCCCGGAAAAAATGCATTTCTCACATCCCGAGAAGTCAAAGACTTTTAATTTTGACCAAATTTATATAAAAGATTACTAATATTTATAGTATAAAATAAGTATCATTAGATTAATCATGCAATATATTTTCATACTAAATTTATTTAGAGACATAAATGTTAGTACTATTTTGTATAAAATTGGTCAAAGTTAAAATTGTTTGACTCCTCGACATGTGAGAGTTGCATTCTTTTGTGAATGGAGGGAGTAAATACAAAGTCCATTTAGCTTTGTCCTAAATTAAACTTTTTTTTGCTTTGATCATCAATAACTAAAAAATATGCAAATGTCATCTCTTGGGTCTCTATTCATATATATTATGAAATACATATACTTTCATAATACAAACCTTTTTCTTTAAATAGTTTATTCTTTTAAAATATTATTAGTCAAAGTACAATACATAGATCATGTCGATTTTCTAGAGGAAATATACGTGGGATTAGAGAAAGTAGTAATCACTCATCGGTGAAATTCTGTGAGCATGCTTGTACGGGTAGCAAATACGGAGTAGCAAATATTTAAATATATGCAATGCCACGCGCCACCCTATAACAAAAAGTAATTCTAGAACGTGCAGGGAAAAGTTTGGCCGCTGCTGCATCCTGCAGCGAGCGAGAGAGAGGGTGTGCCGCCGCCACAGGGCGGAAGAGGGACGACGATGGGGGCGGAGCAATTACCTGTAGCTCTGCGGCCATTGCTGGGTATAGGAGCTCGGCTGGCTGCACCGCGCGGCGACCACCCGCGGGCTGTCGCACGGCGACGAGGAGTCCGACCCGGAGCCACCGTCGTCGCCCGACTCCTCCTCGCCGCCAGGGCCGTGGCCGCCGCGCCTCCCGCCCTCCACGGCGGCGGCGTCGTCCTCGTCGCTGTCGATGAGGAAGCTCGATCCGCTCCGACACCGAGTCCTTCATCTCCCCGCTTCGTCTCCCACCTCACGCAGCTCGCCGGCCCCAAGCTTAATGGTAATGAGAGAGAAAGAGGGGAGGAGGGAGGGAGCAGAGAGGGCGGGGATTGTCAGGAGGAGGCGGAGGGAGAGGGACGGCCTTATATAATGGCGACGTGGTTTGGGGGCACTCGATTTGCATCGGCGGTGGTGGCGACGGCCGGAGGCGGACGGGGGTATTTTTGTCCGAATTTTTTTAGCCCGAAAAGACATTCACAGTTACTCCCTTCGTTCCAAAATGCAGGTCGTTTGACTTTTAACCTCAAGTTTGACCACTCGTCTTATTCAAATTTTTGTGCAAATTTTTATATTTTTTAGGTGGTTTGCTTTATTAATATAGAATATTCATAAACGTCTTAAATTTGACTATATTTTCATAAATTTTTTGAATAAGACGAGTGGTCAAACTTGGGGCTAAAAAAATCAAACGACCTACATTTTGAAACGGGGGGAGTACGTCTCTGGTCAAAACATTTTAAAAAATGGACCCTAAGCTCGGTGCCACGAACCATAACGTCGAGGTTACACCATGGCACCGAGCCAGCGCCGAGCCAGCCGATGTGGCATCCCACGTGGCAAGGGCTCGGTGCCATGGACTGTGGCGCTGAGCTTTGAATATCCCTCGACCGGTCCCTCCCTCGCGTCGTGTCTCTCTCTTTCCCTTTCTCGCCGCCGCCGTCGCAGCTCCCCAATCCGGCCGCTGCCCTACACCTCCCGCCCCGCCGTCCCGTCGCCGGCCCCATATGCGTTTGTCTCCTGTCTCCGGCCGCCGCCCCTGAGCCCCGCCGTCCCCGCCCCGGCCCCCTGCGTCGCCTTCAGACAGGGGCCGACAGTGCTCCATGCCGGCGGGCGGGGCCGGCGCCGCCGTAGCACGGGCGAGCGAGGCCACCGCCGCTGTCCCCGTCTCGCGGCCTTGCTTGTCCGCCGCTGCCCCCGGCTCTCTTGGCCACGGCGGCCTTGCCCCCGTGCGGCGGTCAGCCCTACCCCCAAGGCGTCGTTGCCCCCGACGTCCCTGCCCCCGGGGTAGTGGCCCCCCCCCCCCCCCCGCCGCGTCGGCCCTGCCCCCTGGCAGGTAAACACTTGAATTGTCCACTGGATTGAATTGCTGGGTCTAATAATATGTCCACTGAATTGAGTTGCGGTGCATTGTTTAGTAAAAGGAATTATACAGTCTGAATTCCAGGAAACTTTAAGCTGTGCAATTTAGTACTACCTTCGTTCCAAATTACTACTCGTTGTTGACTTTTTTTTCATAATCTTTGACCATTCGTCTTATTCAAAAATTTTGTCCAAATATATAAATCAATAAGTTATACTTGAAGTATATACGATGATAAAGCCAGTCACGTATAAAATAAATGATACTTGTGAAATTTTTTGAATAAGACGAATGGTTAAATGTTAAGTGAAAAAGTCAACAACGAATAGTAATTTGAAACGGAGCTAGTAGTATTCATTTGGTCTCTTTTGCAGTGACATGTCATGTGTCAAAAATCAATTTTGCTCTAGAATATGATGAAGCTGTGCAATTTAATATGATGTGTCCTGTTATGTCTAGAGTGCCACCTATGTGTTTCATGTCATAAACCAATAGTTTTAGCGTTCAGCACTAGGATCAACAATTTTGCTCAATGCAAATAAAATTGTACTGGACACTGAACTTATGTTACTTGTATGCAAATTTAGAAGCCCCAGCTGATACTGCTGCATAGGGGATTTAAACACGTAAATGCATCTCATGTGATGGCTCCTTTCATTTCAGACTGGTTATAACGAGTTAAACGTTACTCCCTCTGTCCCTAAATATAGGTCATTTTCGCTTTCTGAGAAACATCTTTGACCGAATATATAAAAATATATATTAATATTTATGACATAATAAACATCATTATATAGATATTTGAATCTAGTTTTTTTAATAAATTTATTTGGAGATTAAAATGTTGTACGTATTTTCTACAAATCGAAGCAAAGTCATGGCACAAAAACCAATGGCGATAGTTATTTAGGGACAGAGGGAGTAGTCAGTACCTTCAAATGTTGAAAAATGAAAACAATAGTGAGCCTTTTGTGTTTTGTTAGCTGGATTGTATCTACATTTGTTCAGTCTTATATTTTCTCTTGGTAGATAGTGCCTCAAGATCTTCATTTGTCGGGGTCTGAATGCTCTCATTGTTTTTTTTGTTACATAGCAGGCTGCTAAATTTTTAGATGCAGATTAATGTATGTCACGATGTCATGTGTGAGTAAAATATTGGATAGTGGTAAGATGTCTCTTTAGGGAACACGGGTGGTTATTATTTCTTAGTAGTAATTATTTATAGTTAGATAGTGGGTAGTGGTAATTATTTCTTAGTAGTAATTATTTATTGGGTAGTGGTAATTATTTCTTAGTAGTAACTATTTTGATATGTGCATGTAGTACTAGATGGATAACCTAGTGAACATATATCATGGGAGCAGTGTGGAAAGTGATCGTTACGGATATGTTGAGTTTGTTGACATGCAAAGTGTGCCGGTTCTATTCAATGAAAGACCATCTTCTAGTGAGTTCACTGGAAGGGCTCGTGAGGAGATACGTTCCCATGGAGATGTTGATGGCATAGAAATTGATGGTGTTATCAACCTAGGTGCTGTCCCCAACATCTTGAGGCGGACCGTCCGAATTATGTGAGATTGGCAATGAAGAGTTAGTTGCAATGTTTAGCTGTGGTTGTGCATCCGGTGTTCATTGATCCCACCCCTGACATGTGTGGCCAATTAATGGATCAGTTTCCCACATTTTGACTCTCCGGTGCGTGTTTCTGATGCTCAATCTGGTCCTGATAGTAAGTGTCGCAACCACATGTGTTGTTGGCGATCATGCGTTACCACTTTATGTGCTTTTGTTGTACAGGGGACAGTCGTGATAATGTCCGTGTTAACCCACTTCCCTCTTGTGTCTGAACTGAAGAGGAAATTAGGGCCTCCAACAGTGTGGAAGTTGAAGCTCAAGATATGCATCGTGATAATGTTGGTGCTCAGCATGTTCCCTCTTCTGTTTGAAATGAAGAGGAAATTAGGGCCTCCAACAGCGCGGAAGTTGAAGCTCAAGTTATGAATGATGATGAGCCTTATGAGTTTGCAAGGTCTATTAACTCTGATGATGACCGGCCGGTTGGAGAGCTTACGGAGAGTGATATTGAGATGATGAGACATATTCTTCATGGTCGTGACTTAAGGGTTCATGTATTTAGCGATCTTGCTCGTTCAGATAAGGCCTGTGCAGAAGTTCATGATGATGAGCTTTTAGACGCTCCTGAGGTTTCTTGGAGCATGATATTTGAGACAGGGCGCGTTTTCACCGACCTTCCTTCATTGAAGAGGTGGTTGCAACACTATGCAGTCCTTCGCAAAAGGCCATACAAGGTCCTCCATTCTTATGCTGAGCGGCGGTACACAGTTGTATGTGACAAGGAACGTTGTGATTGGAGGGTATGTGCAAGGAAGGAACAGGTCACCGGTAAGTGGAAGATCGCAAAAGTTGTTGGACCACACACATGTTCATAACATGAGTTGACAACTAAGCATCGACAGTTGAGCTCAACCTTAATTGCGAAGCAGCTAATGGGAATTCTCAAGCAAGAACTCACTATGAAGGTGAACACAATTATCAGCACAATTAAGGAGGTTTATGATAGATACCAGACTACGTATGGTAAAGCTTGGAGGGCTAAGCAGCGGGCATGGAAGATGATATATGGGGATTGGAAGGATGGCTATGAGCATTTGCCGATACTTTTAAATGCAATTAAAGCGGTGAATCCAGGGACAGTTTATGAGTACATGTCTAAACCAAATGAGTTGATCAATTGGCAGCGAATTTTCTTACGTGCCTTTTCGTGCTTCCCTCAGTGTGTTGAGGCCTTCAAGTATTGTCATCCCGTCTTCTCAATCGACGGCACATTTCTTCTTGACAAGTATGAAGGGGTACTTCTTATAGCCATATCAGTTGATGCAAACAACGAACTGGTTCCTTTGGCATTTGTCATGGTCGAGAACGAGAACAAAGATAGTTGGGGCTAGTTCTTGCGACTTGTCCAGATACATGTGGTCGGTCCCGGTCGGGAGGTTGGTGTCATATTTGATAGGCACCAGGGCATACTTAATGTTGTTCGTGAGCATATACAGGGGTATGCACCTTTGCACCATCATTCGTATACTCGGCACCTTGCCGAGAATCTGCTCCGTAAGGATGGTGTGAAGGATAACTTCAAGCTATTCGAGGAGTGTGCACGCCAGCTTGAGGATAAATACTTCCGTGAGAAGTTGGAGCAGATTAGAACAATATCAAATGCAGAGGGTAGACAATGGTTGATAGGATTGATGAGAGATTCGGAGAAATGGACTAGGGCCCATGATGTGGGAGGATGGAGGTACGAGTTTCAGACCAGCAACATGGTTGAGTCCTTCAATGGCCTTCTCTTGGGGATACGTGGTATGCCTGTGAATGCTATTGTTTCCTACACTTTCTACAAACTTGTTGCATTCTTCAACGACAGGCATGCCAAGGCGAGAGAGTTGCAGAGTCGTGGAGTGAAATGGCCTAAAAACCCAACACGACACCTTGACAAGGCAAAGGAACGGGGACACACGCATGAAGTGGTATGTTTTGATCATACTTCGGGCACTTATGAGGTAGTACAGAGGGGTGGTACAACATTCGATGGCGAAATCCGATAGTCCAGAAAGCATGTGGTTTGTCTACAAGAATTTATTTGCACTTGTGGTGCACCAAAGCAATATCACTTCCCTTATTCCCATATGGTGGCTGCAGTAAGAGCTCGCAACTATGACATCGAGAGTAGGATACCTCGTGAGTACAGTGTTGACTATCAAGTGCTCACATGGAGTCCTAGATTCGTACCTTTTCGGGACTCGCGAGAGTGGCCTCCATATGACAGCCCCAAGTACGTGGTAGATCCAGCATCCCGTTGGGACAAGCGTGAACTTCTTCGTCAATCATATTACATTTGTAATTGCTAATAACTTTGTTAATCAATTTTTTCTTTGTGTGCAGGAACTGGCCCTTCTTCGCCCTCGAACCCATAACGGGTTCGTTGACATGTGGTACGGCGACAGGTACACTCCTCTCTTGAGGAGGGCTAGCTTGGATGTCGTATCGTACCAGGTTCGTCGCGGGTGGCCTGTTTTGAACCCAGCGGTGATCACAGCTCTGGTTGATAGGTAAAATCAGATACCCACTAATCTGGTTTCTTTTTTGTTTTCAGTAAACTGTATGATTCGTTTCAGTGTCCTATTTCTGTAGGTGGAGGTCGGAAACTCATACGTTTCACCTACTTTATGGTCAGATGACAGTGACACTTGAGGATGTGCAGAAGCTTCTTGGACTCAGTGTCAGAGGGCATCCGGTTACAGGCCACTATGACCCTGAGGGTTGGAGGGATCGAGTGCATGCCTTTCTAGGGAGACAGCTTCCTACCGCGGCACCGGGTACATGGACCTCTGGGTACCTATTTCTTGGCTTTGACAGAACTTTGGTGTTTATCTGGGACATGCAGATGAGCAAACAGTTACCTACTACTATAGAGCTTGGATACTTCACTTGTTTGGGTGTGTTCTCTTTCCAGATGGCACTGGTGACGTCGTGTCTTGGATGTACATCCCTTGCCTGACATACTTTGACATAGCGGGGGGTTACAGTTGGGCGTCTGAAGTGTTGAGTTTCTTGTACCGGCACCTCTGCGAGGCTTGTCAGCGCACTAGGCAGACCAGTTCTGTTGGCGGGTGTGTCTACCTTCTACAGCTTTGGATGTGGTCTCGGTTACCTGTTGGTCGGCCCTCAGTTCTTCCTCCATGTCCCTGGTTCGTGGAGCCCGATCCTCGGCTTCAACTGACGATTGCTTACCTTTGGGACCAGGTGACGCCTCCACATGCCAAGTCCGCACGGGCGTACGTCGAGTACGCTAACATTTGTGATTGATACTAACATTTCAAGTTTTTTAGGTCTCTTGGTAGCCGTACACAAATACGAAGGTGGGACAGTTTCAGTGGAGTAGCATGTGCTTCACTGATGAGGATCTATGTAGGATGACGTGCCCGCTGATTTGCTTCTACGTAGTTGAGTACCACTTACCACAGTGAGTTGCGCGACAGTTTGGCTTGCGACAGGAGTGGCCAGTACCACCGTTCTCGACATCCATCGGGTTACACAAGTAAGTGCTTCTGCTTAATTGTCCATTTCGATTAACGAATAATTGTCCATTGCCTTGCTTAATCATTGTTGAAACCGGACGCTTAATAGTGTTGTTATAGCTCAATTGTCCATATCGATTAATGAATAAGTAACATAATGTGTGCAACTTTCGATTATAATTATTGGGCCTATGTTACATACTTAACCATATTTTGTTGCTTTGGTTTACAGGATCGAACGTCAGAAGCATAAAAAGACTACCGATTTTGAGAGCCTTCACTACGCGTACATTGAAGAATGGGATCTTTTTGCTGAAAATGTGTACGATAATGAGGAGCATACGAACTACAACTTCCGGGCGTACCTTTCTTGGTGCTTAGGTGTGACTCATCCCAGATTGAAGGTGCAGTGGATAGGTGCTGACTACGTCGACATGGATTCATCTGATGACAAGGATACGTTCTACGACATTGCGACCCGGGATGGGACTGTGGTGGAGGCTGCACCAATCTTGGATAGAGTGGTACTGGCTGCTCTAGAATCATATTTTGTGAAAAGTTTGGTAATTATTGACGAGTAAAAGTTGGTTTTTGCCTGTGTTTGTAGGGAAACGTGCTAAGGCAATCAGTGCTTGATATTGAGCGGTTTCCGAGGACGAATGTCGATGAGAGTTCACTAAACACCTTTCTTGGGGCAAGTTTGCAATGATTTCCAATATGAACATATCCATTGACTAATATTTGAACTCTCATTGAAACATATCCATTGACTAATATTTGAACTTCAGAGACTTGTACATCGGCTACGTCGTGCTTCAGCTCGTTGTGGTTGTAGGAGTAGCTCGGCGAGGGACGTGCGTGGTGATGCGGCTCCGCGAGGTGCAAGGGAGGCCACTTCTTCGCACGACAGGTTGACAAGGGATACTTTCGATGAGATTGGAGTTGAGGGCGAGGAGGAGGACGACCGCAAGGAGATTGGACCGTCTGAGATCCCAGATGCTCCTCAGCCTTCGCAGCCTGCCACACGTAGGCAGCGCCGCCTACGTGACTGTTATACTCCAGGCACCGACGCTCTAGGTAAGGGCAAGGGTAAGGCTAGGAGGTAGTGATGGTTGTGGGTGACTTGTGATGGTTTATGTGCTGTATGTGACTTGTGATGGTTACTTGTGATGGTTTATGTGATGGATGTGACTTTGTGACGGTTGTGGGCTTTTGATGCTAGAAAAACAAGGGAAGTTCTGGCAATTTTTTCTGTGACTTTATGGATTGTATGGACTGTTATTATGGACTTTATGGATGGTTATTATGAACTTTCTTTATGTCATTATAAACTTATTGTGTTTATGTGAACCTATGATATATGTGCCTTGTCATGATTGTGGATAGTATAAAAACAAGGGAAGGTCTGCCAAATTTTTCCGTGAATCATTAATAATTTAGAGATTTTATTATATCCTAATGTAGGTTCAACTATATATATATATATATATATATATATATATATATATATATATGATCCCATGGCTCATAGATATAAGCAGGACCATTTCCTCGCTTTGCCTTTCAATCATAAAAATGAATTAAAAACGTGGACCATGTTATGTATGATTTGACACACAAAGAACCAAGCCTAAATTGACTTTATCTTAGAATAAAAATGAGTGCAAGCTAAATAAATTTGAAGCGCAATCAAACTAGCTTAGCTTAGACCCTTTTTTTGTCCGGTCCGGACCCGAAACATGTAATGCTATAAAAGCGAAGAGAGTAGAGACCAGAGATAGGAGCATGGCCCAGATTTGAAACTTTTTCTTTTTTGTGATAATGGGAAAAGGAGTGACACGAGATCATCCAATGCATAACGTGTTCAGGGCCTTATCTTCTCAACTGGTACAACAATAATGCTGCAAATAAATGAAATGACAGGTCACTGAAAAGTCTAGATTCCACGTAGCCTTTTCAGTGTCCTTCCAAATTGCCTTTTTAGTCATCTAGCGTAGCCTTTACAGATGCATTAACGCCTGCACACCATGACTAATTAATGTGGCTCGGCCTATACATACACACACACCCTGAAGAGCCACACATCCACAGGAGTAGCGATGTTTGGAGGGTCGTCTAGCGGAATGGGTTTCACCACTGGGGGAGGAAGGGACCTCCAATTGTGTGGGAAGGGTCTCTTGGTCTAGTTCAAAGCAAAAGTGATTTCGGTAAAGAGTGCCCTCTGAGAGGATACGATAACTATAGACATGACTGGCCGAAATGCATGCATGGAGAGGATTGCTTAGTGCAAATGATTGCCGAGAGAACAGATGGAGGTCGTCGTTTCTTCAAATGCCCGCGAGCATGGGCAAATATTATTGATCTTCATTTTTTTATATTTTCATATCACTTTCTATCTACAACTTATGATAGTTATTTTTTTACAGTCGTCCATGGCCCCAGAAAACTATGATTTTGTTAGGTGGGTTGATCCTCCTCCTATTCATCCACATCAGGAGTACATCTACTACCTGCAGAATCGTATCTTTGATTTAGAAATGAACATGAGAAACGGTAACAAGGATGACGGTTCAGAGTAGGCATTGTGCATGGACCCAGATTGCAGCTGCGCATGTCACAAGAAGAATGGACCTCCACCGCCAGATTCTCCTCCTCTGCCGCCGCCGCCTACAATCAGAGGATACTATGGAGAAGGTGCAACACCGTTTGCTATGTGAGGACACTACTAGGAGTAACCTATCGTAGGCGCGTCCTACATCCATGTTCTTGTTGTTGGTTTGAATTACCTAAGGCATGTTAGGTTTAGTAGAGGGCATGTGTTACCCTTGTTTGGTACAGGTCCTCACATGCTACTACATGTGTTCTGCTTTTCGATTATCTAATGTACTATTCGTAAGTTTTTAATTCGTATTCCGTGCGACCAAAATGAAAAATGCACCGCTTGACAATTAACCATATTTAAAAGTGCACCATTGTTTATGGATTAACCATAAGAGAATTAAAAGTGCATTACATGAGAACAAGCACAATAGTCGAATACTCTAAAACATTGCTCATAACTACTTGCTAAGACATGCAAATCTAGAGTCCTGCTGAGTGCACCGAGGCCACTTTCCCTTCCTCAAAGCGTCGGGATTCTCCTCCAATGCTTCTTTCGCACGACGAGCACGCTCAAGCTTATTATCCCTCTCCTCCCTTGCCTTCGCAGCACGCCTACTTTCTAGCTCCTCTTCACGCTCCTTTTTTCTGTCTATTGTTTGCACCTCATCTCCAACCTTTCATTTATCTCCGCATCCCACTGATTCATTCCATCCCAAAAATCCTTGTCTTCCTTCTTAATCTCAGTGTCGATCCACTGCTCAAAATTGCATAGTTGTGGTGGAGTCTGCAAAAAAAAATCATTGCATTGCTATTACATGATGTAACGAATCAAAATAAACTAATGTGACCATTAAATTCTCACCATCATGCCAATGCGGATCTGCTGCGGTGTTGGATCAAACGCAAAGTTCGCACACATCCAGTACCTTTGCCTAAAAGTTTCCTCTTCCTTAGAAACGTCAACCTTGCAAGGATCACTGCAAAAGCACATCGGCACGGGAACACCACTAGGTAATGAATAAGGTTCGAAGGCATTGCGAGACCGTTGTTGAAAGGTATTTCCCCTATTCGACAAAACACGTTTGCACCAAGGGTTATGATTATATCAAATTAGCGATTCTACTAACGAAATCGGAGACTTTAATATTACAGACAGAGATTACCTTCTTGCTTTACCAGCTCTATCACGACTAGCCATCCTAGTGTCGAATAACACACGCACACATATTAATTTTCTAATGACTCATAACGAATTTCATATCTAGGGTCGCAAAATACACAAAATATAGACCAAACCAATGCGAGAAAAAAGAGGAGATGAGAGAGGATACCTTGCTCTCGAAGATCTATGGAACAAATCCAAGTTTCCACGGTCTAATATGTCGATTGCGGAGGTTGGGCGGGTTGGGCCCTGGGCAGCTGATTTGAATTGGGGCTCGGCGCTGTATGTCTTGGCGCCGAGCTCGGCGCCATGGTCCATGGCGTCGAGCCCCCTTCCACGTCGGATGCCACATCGGCTGGCTGCGCACTGGCTCGGCGTCATGGTCGACGGTGCCGAGACGTGTAACCTCGGCGCTGAGCCTAGGGTCCATTTTTTGAAATCTTTCCACTAGAGACGTATTTGTGAACATTTTTCACGAAAAGGGCTAAAAAACAAAAAAGTCGATATTTGTGTCTCGCCTTGGATTGTAGAGCATGTGAACGGCTTCGTACTACTAGGACTATTTTCCAGCCCGTGTCAAGAAAAAAAGCTATTTCCCAGCTATTTCTTACTTGTGGTGTTGGAGACATCAATCGATTCTAATTTCAGATGTTTAAAAAGGATAATCTGAAAAAAATCGATCTGTTCCGCTAAACAGTTGCATAAGAATAACGGTGCTACAAATATTTAAAAATTTGTAAATGTTATGATTTTACGACTATGTCAATATCCAAAACATTTCCCTCAAAAAAGTTATCCAAAACATCACTAGAGGAAGTATAATGCTATGCTAAGAAAGTGTTCTTGTCCACTGACAATGAGGAGATGGATAATGTTGTTATAGTATCTCCAAGAGTGTCTAAAAAATAGAGTCGAAAAACACTGATTTTGTGACCTTGCCAAAAACTATTGGGAGCAAAATAAAGTCTCTTGTCCAACAGTTTCCAAAAAAATTGGCCCCAAAAAAATTGCAATGCTTCCACATCATCAATATATGGGTCTAGTGTTTGACTTTTCTTTCCTGGGTGAACAGTAAACCATGAACAACCATGAACAATACCGTGAAATTATGAGGATTGGGAGTGCAATGGCTGCCCAAAATCTAGCCCACTTTGACTTTTTTTTGGGACTTCAGAAAGATTGAGAGTACCTTTTGGGAACTGATGGAGAAGAGTTTTTTTTACACTAAATCTAAAATTTGACTTTTGGGTATGTATTTTGGTCACTCTTGGAGATGCTCTTAGTCATGTGTCCAAAACACAGGATGGTATACATGGTAGGCACAATGATGAAGTTGGTTTCCTCAAAAACAAACGATGGAATTGGATGGATTAATGTAGTCATAATTTGCTCTGCTTCTTCCACTCCAGCATTGGCTACTAATTTTGCTGTTATGCATCCTAATGACATGATAAAATTTACTACTTTTTGACTCAAATCTACTTGTACCATTTCAAACTCTATGCAGTCACTCACTTAGATATAAAAGCAGAGAACTAGAATATGCTCTGGTATAGCAGTGCACTTGTGCTCTGTGCACGTACTGTCTGGAAAGTCCTATTGTTGAGATGGCGTCCTTTAATCTTTTTTTTTTGGGGCAAAAGGGCGTCTGTTGAGCAAGGCGCGAAATAAATCCCCTATAGGTTGATAAGCACCACGTTTCCCCACAAGAAAATAATTATTCTGATGATACACATCTTTCGTCAAAAGCAAAACGTAAATCTGTCTTCATAATAATTTTACCAATATATAAAAACTGTACTATGCTCTCTGCACGTGCTGGCTAGAAATTCTTCTCTTGTTGAGAATTGAGATGTCTCAAATAGTCAAATCGTCTGAACAGCATTGGTTATCCTAGGTCCTGGCCACGTGTCCTGCTGGCCTATGTGGCTATGCTGGCATTGAGGCTTCAGGTTCCCAAGGAAGTGACTGTCCTGCTGAAGGTGGGTAGAGAGATGCTTGGAGCCTTCCAGTTGCTGTGGCTGATGCAACTATAAAGTTGGATGGCTTTTTAGTTTCAATTCTACCCTATCATATGGCTGTCTATTTTTTGCCTTATGGCATCATACATGCATTGTCTTCATCGCAACTATATCTGGTTTGTTTGTTTCTCTTTTCTCTTTGGCAGAAAAGGGGTGTGTTTTACTGGTATGGAGGAAGTATGCTGCTTATGAAATTCATACATCCTTATTAAACAGACCTAGATTTAAGGCAAAAATTTCAAACAAAGAACTTGTAGTCATCATTAATAATCTAAAGGAACTAGATTGTTCACACAAAAACGAAGCTGGGACCTTTGGTGTAAGGTTTGGAAGCAAGCAACATAAGTTTTTTTTTGTAACTAGAGCAACTAAAAGTAAGTTGTGAGAATGAAAATGAACGGCCTAGCTGCTTGTAGACAATGGCCACTACGATTAATTCATCGATTTCATAGGCAAGTGTTGTTTATTTGGGTTTAGGAATCTACCTCTGTCGGCGGGGCACACGTACGTGATATAATTGTCGGCACATTCGTTCGAGTAGCCGCAGAGTGTGTGATGACTCAGCCACTCAGGAGTCATGCTGTCTCTATTATTGCACATGTATATCTGGACCTGATCGAGTATTTGGATAATACAGTTAATGATGACTGTTTTCTTATGGGAAGAATCATATATATGGCCATGCATGGCAAGAATAGTGTGCCCACAATGAGGATAAACTACAGATCAACGACTTGACTGTTGACACTGTTTGAGATCACTCTAATAAATCGGGAAAGCTAAGCTAAAACAACACTGTATTATTGAGCTTATATATAATCTGAGGCTGCACAAAATCTGATTAAGTCCAGGAAATTAATTTGATTGAGTTCTAACGTGTGAGATGGCGAGTCATGACAGGACAATAATGAAACGCCAAACGCAGAACAATTCCTGAAACAGTACGTCCGCGTACGAGAAACTCCAATTCCACTGACTGGCAACCAGCTGCGAGCATTTTCTGCAGTGGTTTTCAGATCTGCCGAAGTGATCAGGAAGAACCATGCATGTGTTGTCCACGTGACTCCTGAGATACATTCCAATTCTAGGACTATTTTCAACAGGGCGGGATCACATCAGACATCACATGCCTGTACCCGTAGGCTATATATCTCAAGGTTCCGAGGAACCTGAACCTGACACCCGTTGGTCACATTGTTAACACAGAACCCACATGGCGACTGCGACGGAGCCCAGATCCAAAGTTTGCATCTCAAATTCCACTACGTAAACAAATATTCTCATCACATCAAAATATCGGTATATGCATGAGGTACTAAATATAGATGAAATAAAAAACTAATTACACAGTTTTGTTGTACTTCACGAGATGAACATTTTGAGCCTAATTAATCAATGTTTGGACAATTTTTCATAAATACAAACGAAATGCTACAGTAATGCATTTATTACAAACACCAAACTTTGGTCCCAAGTTTAGATCCAAAATTTGGATCTAAACAAGGCCAGAGACTGTTGGATTTCTTCGGTGCAGAAGCCGTCGACGTTGCTCCAGAGATCCATGATCCTGTGTTTCGATCGACTTGTGTCGGTGTTTAGAAATCGTGGTCCCGACACCAACCAGAAATGCGCTGTGTTCCCTCCCCTGATGGTTGATGCAGAAGATAAAACAAGATACGGGTTTATCCTGGTTCCGGTCGTAGGACCGTACTTCCAGCAAGGTGGTACGTGCGATGTATTATTCTGCACCGGACTGCAAGTAGTAGGGGGTACAAGCAGGTTGGGAGAGGAGGCTAGACCTCCGAGTCCCAGATGATTGAGGCGGAGTGCCAATATCGTGGTCTATCTGAGTGTGTGCGAATTCTCGATTGCTTTGTCTGTGTCTCTCTTGCTCGATCTCCCTCTCCTTTTATAGGCCAAGGAGGAGGGGTTACAGGTGTGTGTTGCTGCACAGCCATAGTTACCGCACAGTAGTAGGAGTGGCGCTGGACGTGCTTCTTTGTCCTTGTCTGCTGTTGCGTGATATTGCGATCCCTGTGGTCGAATCTTGTACTGGTGATGACGCCGAGGAGTGGTTTTGAGGATCCGAGCTGTCCTTTGTGCGGTAATGGCTCGCTCGTACACTATTTCGAGGGTCTCCCATGCATGTGCACAGACCCTTCTATGGGAAATCGCTATGGGAGTCGGTAGCACAGGGAGTTGGAAAGACCCGGCCCTGTTCGCACAGTGGCGACATGTGCGCACAGCGCCAGGGATGGTCGCATAGTGCTCGGAATGGCCCGCCATGCCTCCGCCGTCCTGTCTTCTTCTCCTGTTGTGTGCTCGAGGGTTTCTCCCGTCCGACGGAGGTCTTCGGGTCGTCGGAGTTGGTAGCACCGGAGCTCGGAGTGACGGGCTCTGTTCGCACAGCACCGGCGTGCCCGCACAGAGCCTCGGTTGGCAGCATAGTGACGGGAGTTGGCGTAAGCGACGTGGGGGTCATGGCTGTCAGGGCGGTATGGCGAGAGATTTGCCTTTTGACTTTGGACGCACGGTGGTGGTGAGCACCATTAATTGTACATCGGAGTGAGGGTCTCGACCGAGGCGGAGCTCTCCCCATTCCATGGGTTGCTCGAGGCTCAATTCTCAGGCCTCGACCGAAGCGGAGTTCTCCGATTCGCTCGAGGGGTCGGTTCCCTCGAGCGAAGCGGAGATTATGGTTCGCGTCGAGGCACTCCACGGGGCGCCTTGACTGGGCCTTCGTTCGTTGCTGGGCCGTGGGCCTTAACTTCCGTTTCCCTTTTTCTGGTTAAGCGCATGAGTTTAATGTTTAACAATGGTGGTTATCACATAGGTTTGGGTACCCCTAATGATCGCCCCCAACAGTAGCCCCCGAGCCTTTGTTGGAGTAGGTTTAATCCGGCAAAGGCTTTTCGTCGTGGGTGCTTCTGATAAGGTTTTCCTTGAAGAATTCCGCTGGGTGCGCACTAGCGCACCCGCGGGTGTAGCCCCCGAGGCCTTAGAGGAGTGGATATACTCCTGCAAGGGCTGTCAGTGTTTCTTGCTTTCGTGAGCTACGGCACGTTTCATCTTCAAGGAACTCGACCTTGTGGTGCAAGGAGCCCCCGAGCCCTGGCCCTAGCAAGGTTGATCAGGGGCAGTCCTTGACTTTGAGTTACGACCCTCATCGCGCCGTTTGTGGGGAGGAGGGGTGACGCAATCCATGCTTCCCACGAACGGGCCGCGAGTCATGGATGCCTCTGTGAGCTGTTGGCGGGTAATTTAAGTGGACATCCGTGCCTCGTAATTTAAGTGGACATGTCTCATAAGATCACTTGTGAAGGTTTGCTAGGCAGGGCTCGACCCCGTTCGTTTGGGGTCGAGGGCTCGTTGCTCTCCCTCGACTACCTGCCTTCATCTTGGCCTTGAATATAACATGGAGGGCACCCTCGAGTTTCGTACTCGAGGATAGGCTCTATTGCGCGTGCCCTTGGTTATCCCTGACTCTGTTAGATCTGGGGTGCCTGTCGAACCCTCGAGGGGCCAGGACTTGGGACCCCCTGATCAGTAGGGCCTCGAGGAGAGGTAACTTACCTCGGAAGCCTTTCGGCTGGCCTCGAGCATTTATTTTCGTAATCGTGGGCGACATGGTGTGGAGTATGCGAAGTGGGCGCGCCTTTTTAGGCGGAGCGGCAGAGACGTGGGCAGTTACAATGCGACATATCATCTGTAACTCCTGGATTCTCGCGCGTAGTGGTTATCCCAACCCGTGGGGCCCGACCGTCAGTGGCAGCGGTGCGTATTTCACACGGCCGGGGTGCCGGTTGCGCTTCGCGTTACACTATAAATAAAGAGACAAGGGGAAAGGTTTGGCTTACCCAGCCCTTGCCTTCCGATTGCATCTGCTATTTCCAAGCGCCGCCGCTCTTGCCTTTCATCCTCCTCGCACAAAACTCCGCATTTCACCGCCGCCGTTCGCCATGGTGACCATTGTTGACCCTGCTCGCCGGGCTGGTGGAGGCCTGGGTGCTGCCGGCGAACAGCAACCCGGACGAGCCGATGTGGATTGCGTCGTCGTCCAATCACCACGAGCCTTCTCCGCCGGAGGGCTTCGTGGTGAGCCTGGCGAGGCTACACAAGTGGGGGTTCGGAGTCCCCGCATCGCCGTTCTTCCGCGGATTATGCCTCCACTACGGCGTGGAGCTCCACAACTTTGCCCCCAATGCCATCTCGCAAGCGGTGGTCTTCGTCGCCGTTTGTGAGGGGTATTTGGGGATAGAGGCTCACTGGGACCTATGGGTTCACCTTTTCCGGGGTGAGCTGCATAGGGCTGTAGGTGAGTCTCGGGGGTTTCGCCGGGCGGTCCGCGGTGGGGGCCTTACCCTGCACGTTCGGGGGCAGCGGAGCGGGCTGTACAACGCCTACTGGGACAAGGGATGGTTCTACCTCCGCAACGTCGACAACAAGCTACCGGAGTACACCGGTAAGGTGTTGCGCGAGCGGCCAGAGTTGTGGGGCTACGATATTTCCCCCGCCGACCATCAGGAGCGACTCCAGGTCTTCACCGACGCCTTTGTCGTGTTGTCGAGGGTAGGATTGACCGCGGCGGGGGTGATTGCGAACTTCAATCAGCGGTATGTCCTGCCGATGATGGAGAGGACGTTGCGCCTTGACCAGCTCAAGGCGGATTCGCCCTGGCAGGGCTCGAAGATGAAGGAGGGGACCCTCGTCCTCGAGTACTGCATGCATCGAGCACGGCGAGCCGTGGAGGTCTCCAAACTCGATTGCTAGGAGGAGGCCCTATTCGCCGTTAAGATGCGCCCCGAAATGGGGTATTTACAATTTGTAAGTTCTGTTTTAAGTTTGATTTAGATTCAATCTTGCTTCCTACCCTCGAGGTTTTCTGATCGTCAATCTTGGATTTTTTTCTTCAGGGTTTGTCTCAAAAAGGATATCGCTCCGCTCCTCCCCCGAGGGGGCAAAGCCAGGAGACCCCGTCATCGTCACGGGGTAGGGAGACCTCGAGCGGCCCGACGCCTTCGACGGCGGGTGCCCGCCCCCCCCCCCCCCCCCGAGTATGGCGGCTGCTGCAGGGGCTCAAGCTCGGAGCCCGCCGGTGCCAGGGACGGACAAGGGGGCCATTGCCCCAGGGGCCACTAGGGCGCAAGGCTCTTCGAGGCCCGCGAGCGATACCCTGCTGCCGAGGGACCGTTGTCGTTCGGGGACTCGGCAGCCCTCGACCGGCAAGAAGCGCAGGCTGAGTAGCCTCATTTGGGTTAGGTGAGTTGTTGTTCCTTTCTCGGTCTTAATTCATGTGTTGTTCTTTGGTCCAATTTTATTGACTTGGTTTCTGTCAGCCAACCTGGACCACCGGCATCGCTTCCGTTGGCGCCGACGAAGGCGCCACGCCTCGGTCGGCAGCGCCGCCTCCGTCAGGGGCGCCCTAGGCGACGGGGATTGTCGCCCGGTATCGGGCGGCCCTCACGCGAGGGGTCGTCCGATCAAGGGGGCAGGCGGTGGCTGGAGAAGTATCGGCGGCAGCGAGCGACGAGCGGGCCAGGGAGACGACCCCGGCTCTCTCTGTGGAGGATGTGGCCCCTGCCGTTGCGGGGGTGACCGAGACCTCCATGCCGGCCGAGGGCACGGGGGTGGCGGAAGGTGCGTCCCGTGCTGAAGATGCGGGTCAGTCCGCGGCTGGAGGCAGCGGAAGAGCGGAGGCTGAGGAGGTGCCCGGGGCCGGCTCCGCAATGATGACCCTCCCGGCCACCCTCGACGGTGGTCAGGAGGATGAGGAGGAGGATGCACCAGGATTCCGCGACGGGACCTGGAGCCCTTGGGAGGAGAGGACCATGGGCGCCCTACCTGGCGTTCCGGCCTTTGAGGCTTGGCGCAACTTAGGGCTCGGTCGTCGCGGCGTCCCTACCGGCCTGGCCGAGTCCGCTGAGGCCGAGCGTCTCCTATGGGAGGAACAACAGGCCTTGGGGACCACGGTCCAAGAAGCTCTAAAGCAAGTCCTCGAACTCCACCTTGGTCGGGGTTTGGACGTCCACCGGGTAAGTGGCTTAGTCACTAATTTTATTGCACGCTTTGCGTCTCTCCCCCTTTTTTTCATTTTTATCTGTTGTGTTAATAACAGGACCTGAGGGAGATGGCCGGGCAAAAGGTCACCGAACTTACTGATGCGCACGTCGAGGTGCATCAGCTAAGGTAGGCCTTGAGCCATGCCGTGCGGGAACGCCTGCGCGAGAGGACTCTCGCCGTGGAGACGGCAGAAGAGGTCCTTCGGCAGGGGGACGAGCTCCATCGGTGAACGCAAGCGCTGGCGGCGCTCGAGGGCGAGCTTCAGCAGGAGCGTACCGCCCTTGCCGAAGCCCGGTGGCAGCTGCAGCAACGGGACTCGGCGCTTGCCGCGGCTGTGGCCCAATTGAAAACCCAGGGCGAGGCTATCGACCTGCTCACCATGACGGTGACGGAGTGAGATGTCGCCATCACGGAGCTGCGGGCCTCGGTCGAGGCCCAACAAGGAGAGATGGCAACACTCCAGCAGGAGGCCCGTACAGCCCTGGAGGCCCTCACCGAGAAGGAAAAGCTAGCGGAAGGTAAGTTTAGTATGAACTTATCCTAAATTTAGACTGTAGTTTTTGAAAACTTATCTGATTTTTGGTGTTGGGCTTTCAGAGGTGCGGAAGGCGGTGGAGGAAACCTCCTCACAGGCGGAGTCGCTCTAGGTAGTCTATTCGAAGGCCCAGGAGGACCTCGAGGAGCTACGGGAAGTAGCCCTTGCCGTCTGCAAGGAGGTCGAGGGGCCAGACGCCCTCGGGTCCCAGTCGGGTAGCTCGGTGGCCAGCCGTCTAAGGGCCTTGGGCGGTTGCATTACCAAGCGCCTGAAGGGGGCCCTTCTCCTCGGCGTGCAGAAGACCCTCGGGGTGATCTCGACGCACTTTGTCGTGGACCTCGATACGGTCAGCGGTGGCTATGTGGTGGCGGATGACCTCGACGACGACACTGCGCTGGCCGTCGTGGAGAGTGCCGACACCGCTACCTCTGCTCCTGCTGCCACCCTCGCGCGAATCTTCGAGAGCGACCTCCTTCCCGACGCTGAAGACGAAGAGCACGCCACCCCCGAAGACCCCGAAGACCCTTCTCCCTAAGTAGTTTAGGGATATTTATGTAATAAGTACTCTAGTGGTTTAAACAATTTCATGTTTTCAAACACACATTCAAGTTTTTATTTGAATTATGGTTTCTTTATCACGTTTATCTTACTGAATTTGCAAGGGACTTGTCGAGGAGAGTATCGTTCATAGACTAACTTTAGCGTAGGGTGGCGAGGGGGATGTCGTATCCTTTCGAAGGCGTAGGCGGTCCCTCGACTCATCCGGCCCTTGGCTTTAGTCATTCTAAGGCCATAGTGATTTAGCTTGCTATTGGCTATATTATATTGCCATATTATTATAAACCAATCTAATAGCTCACCATATATAGAGTGGGCTGCACCATTAATATCTGGTCAATTTCTTCTCTTATTCTCTCACTAATATATTAGATTTGTATTGCAGTCGGCTAAGAGTGGGCTATTAGCCCACTTCTTTTATCTCTCCTCCCTCTCTCCTCCAACTTAGCATTTATGTGACATATCACCTCATTTAACCTGTCTATCAACTCATTGAAAAGAAATATACTCAACATGTAAAATAGGCACCAATATTTAGATTTGTAGGCCGGAAAGGCACCAAGAAGCCTAGCATGCAGTAATTAGTGGACTGATATTTATTCGTGGGCTGGGGCTATGGCCTGCTATATACGAAGGGGCACTTCGTGTCGGCTTACAATATTGGGCCTAGGATGCAGTTCATAATGGGCTAGTTAATATTCGGCTGTCACCTTGTCCATCAGCCCCAGCTCCGGCCGCCAGGGCCATCGGCCGCGGCCCCGATTCTGTCCAGACGACGGCTCGCATCCTCCACGGGCTGGTGCTCCCCCACACGCAAGTGGAATCTGTTGCGCTTGCGCACCTCGAGAGGTGCCGCAACCAGCCGCGAGGATGGTGGCGCCGTCACCGATTTGCCCTCTCCGAATACTCCCTCTGTCTGTAAGCCCCCAGTCCTCTCGATCAAGTGTATAGCTTATTTGCCATGCCGTTAGGATTCGCGGTGC
The DNA here is from genome assembly GCA_033239725.1 of Echinochloa phyllopogon. Lineage (NCBI taxonomy): Eukaryota > Viridiplantae > Streptophyta > Magnoliopsida > Poales > Poaceae > Echinochloa > Echinochloa phyllopogon. Next base: position 6,473,480 of record BTCW01000016.1, on the reverse strand, counting down.
TTTGCGATTCCGATTTGTCTTGCGCCCTGACTTCCAGATGTCTGGATGTATGCCGGCTCACCTTTTGTAGAATCAGCAGTGAGACAAAGAGTTTGTTTTGCTCAGTTTAATCTGCTTAGTAATCGATTGCTACTAAACATATGGATGGATACAGTACAGCATGCCGCATGGAAGCATCTACATTCATACAAAATTTCAGGTTGAACAACAAAAACTGTGCGAGAAAAAAAAGAAATCACGTGTGAATAATTGCAGGTTCCTACAGGAAAATAATCTAATGTAGGATAAGAAAAAAAGATGTCCCTATTTGGAAGAGGAACCTTCCTATTATTTGCTCCAGCCAATTTTTATATAATAGCAACTATACAGCACTGCAGTATATATCTTACTCCCTTCACCATGGATGGAGATTTAGTAATAGAATTGCTTACTAATGTTTTGTCATCCAAATTATTATTGGCCTTTTCTTTTGTGTGAGGCAGACTGAGGTGCTGCAAACTTTTGTAATAAGTGGCTCTAGCTTCTTTTGAAGTGAAGGCCGGAACATTTTATCCATTATCAAAAAATCTTACTCCCTTCACCATTATGTTTGCTCATACTTATGTTAATCTCACAGTATCCTGGAGCAGTACTATCGAAGTGAACTTAAACGAAGAAGGATCAGCAGGAGTGCGGACTGCAGCTACTCCATCAAGCATTTGCGTCACCTTCAGCATTGTAGGTCTCATGGCAGGGTGTTGTGGACGCTTTTATAGGGAAGACATACAGCAGGCGCAAGAAGAGTTCGACGTCCACAAGTACCAGTTAGATAGGTTTTAGATATTTTTGGTAGTTCAGATTTGATTAGAGTTTGTTTCAGGGTTGGCTTTATTTAAAGAGTCTTGTAACCCTTCGGAGAAGTTAAGAAGGAGATTAACCCTAAACTCAGAGCCTCCTATGCGAGGGCGAGTTGGTTGCATCTCCCTGCCGTCGTGTTCTCGTTGAACAAAGATAGTCACATCATCTTTGGTATCAGCCTACCGATCCTGCGCCTCGCGCCCACCACGCCCATCCTTGTTGCCGCTAAACCCCACCGCGCCACCGCCACCATGGGTGACTAGTTTGTCTCCGTCAAAGACTTCAAGGAGGCCGTCGACAAGATCGTCTCCAAGCTTGCTGATCTCACCATCAAGCTGGACAAGGATATGAAGGAAGTTCGTCTAGAGCAGAGCCGGCTGTCGACACCCATCCAGAACGTGCAGACCCAAGTCCTGGAGAGCAAGGGCCGGTTTGATCCCAACAAATCCATCGATCGTAAACCAGAAGCCTTCCACAAGCTCCAGTTTCCATCGTATGATGGAGCGGAGGATCCATTGAGCTGGTTGCACAAGTGCGAGAAATTCTTCCGCTCCCAAGGCACCCCCAAGGATCACAAGGTCGTGACTGCCACGTTCTACTTGGATGGCGCTGCCCAGCAGTGGTACCATCGTTTGGAAACAAATCGTGGCATCCCCACTTGGCCAAAATTTGTTGAAGCCATCAACCTGCGCTTCGGTCCGCCAATCCGGAGTAACCCCCTAGGTGAACTGACGCGCCTGCGCCGAACGGGTAGCGTCGCGGAGTACCAAGATCAATTCTTGAAGCTGTTGGCGCGATGTGCCAATGTAACCGAGCGCCAACAGATCGATATCTTCACATCTGGTCTCGGTGACCCCATGAGTACAGACGTCGAGATGCACCGTCCTGAGGCGTTTGAAGATGCCATGTCGCTAGCTCGTGCTTATGAACGGCGCAGTCAAGTGGAGTCTAGCACCTCGCATGTGCCGGCCCGTTCTGCACCGCGCCCGGCGACGACCACCTCACCGTCCAAGACGCCTACCACCGGCAGTTCCTCCGCTCTGGTTCCAGTTACTCCTGGTGCGCCTGTCAAAGGTGCGCCCTGGGCTGTTCGTTTGACACCGGACGAGATGGCCCAGCGTCGTCGGGAAGGTCGTTGTTTCAATTGCCCGGAGTTGTTCACCCTTGAACATCGCGAGCAGTGCACCATGCGTGGTATTCACATGTTGGAGCTCGGTGCGGATGAGGCTGTTGACGATGATGATGGGGAGACCAGGGTGTTTGTCTCCCTTCATGCGCTGACAGGGATTTCGGTGGGTGCCACGTTCCAACTCGCTACACGCATCACAGGCATTACTGTCCATGCGTTGGTCAACTCCGGATCGATGCATTGCTTCCTATCCACGGCCACAGCTACTCGCATGGATCTCCATCCTGCTCCTCGCCCGGGTCTGACTGTGGGCGTTGCCAACGGTGAGCGTGTTCCATCTGACGGGGTTTGTTCTAACGTTTCTTTCACAATTGATGGTGAGACCTTTACTACTAATATCTATGTTATTCCCTTGGCGGGTTATGAGATGGTGCTGGGATGTCAGTGGCTGCGCACATTGGGACCCATATTGTGGGACTTCAAGTACTTGTCCATGTCCTTTTGGCGGGTTGATCATCGCATCAGGTGGTGTGGGGTTGGTGCCACCCCTCAACCCGAACTAGCAGCAGCAGTGACATAGGATCTCCTTGCCTTATTACTGGAGGAATTCAGCGATCTATTTACTGAACCAATAGGTCTGCCGCCCCAACGCGCTCTGGATCATCGCATTCATCTGTTGCCTGATACAACACCGGTGGCTGTTCTTCCTTATCGATACCCCCAACTACTTAAGGATGAAATCGAGTGTCAATGCCAGGAAATGTTATGCCAGGGCATTATCAGACCAAGCACCTCTGCATTTTCCTCACCTGTGTTATTGGTTCGCAAGAAGGACGGCTCATGGAGGTTCTGCGTCGATTTCAGGGCATTGAATTCCAAAACAGTGCGTGACATGTTTCCTATTCCGGTTGTTGATGAGCTCAAGGGTGCTATGTTCTTCACGAAGCTGGATTTACGGAGTGGCTATCATCAGGTTCGGATGCATGAAGATGATATCCTCAAAACTGCATTCTGAACTCATCATGGGCACTTCGAAATTTTGGTAATGCCCTTCGGCCTCACCAACGCTCCTGCTACTTTCCAGGCATTGATGAACGAAGTGCTTAGTCTGTTCCTTCGTCGTTGTGCGCTCGTTTTCTTTGATGACATCTTAATATACAGTAAGTCATGGTCCGAGCATCTTCAGCATGTGCGTGCAGTATTCTCAATGCTTCGAGCACACAGCCTCTCGCTGAAGCGTTCCAAGTGTATCTTTGCATAGGAGAGTATGGCATATTTAGGCCATGTGATCACCGGCGCTGGCGTTGCTATGGATCAGTCCAAGATCGAGTCTGTTCAAGCTTGGCCGGTTCCTCGTTCAGTGAGAGCACTCCGTGGGTTTCTAGGCCTCACAGGTTATTATCGCCGGTTCATATGCAACTATGGAGTGATCGCTGCTCCCCTCACTGCCTTGCTCAAAAGGAAGCTTTCAAATGGTCTAACTCTACAGCCGCAACTTTTCATGATCTCAAACAGGCTTTGACGACTGGTCCAGTCCTGCAATTGCCGGATTTTCAGGTGGAGTTCATGGTAGATTGTGATGCCTCGAGTTCTGGTTTTGGTGCAGTCCTCCATCAAGACAATGGGCCTATTGCTTTCTTTAGTAGGATGGTTGCGCCCCAACATGCCAAACTCGCTGCATATGAACGCGAGCTCATCGGGTTGGTCAAGGCTGTTCGTCATTGGCGGCCTTATCTCTGGCCGCGTTCCTTCGTTATACGCACCGATCATTACAGTTTGAAGTATCTTCTTGATCAGTGCCTCTCTACAATTCCTCAGCATGCATGGGTCAGCAAATTATTTGGTTATACGTTCCGGGTGGAGTTTCGTCCGGGTAAACAGAATAGCGCGGCTGATGCGCTGTCGCGGCGTGATGAGGAGGCTCCTGTGTCAGCGGCGTTTGACATTTCGCGGCCGGAGTTTGAGCTCTTTGATGCCTTCCGGAGAGAAGCTGTCACGCTGCCAGAAATTGTCAGTAAGCAGAAGGACATTTCAGACGGTGTTGCTGGTGCATCCTGGACATTGGTGGATGGATTGGTGTTGCATCAGGGTCGAATTTTTATGCCAGAAACCTCCACGTTTTGGCCCCAGGTCTTGGCAACGGCACATGGTACAGGTCATGAGGGTGTTCAGAAAACCCTCCATCGTCTTCGGGCCTCTTTTTACAATCTGCATGCTAATCGTCTTGTGCGGGATTTTGTTAAGAATTGTGTGGTATGTCAGCAAAATAAGACCGAACATCTTCATCCCACTGGTTTGCTTCAACCGTTGGATGTTCCTCATGTTGTGTGGGCTGATATTGCTATGGATTTTGTGGAAGGATTTCCTCGGGTTGGGGGCAAGTCTGTGGTTTTGATTGTGGTCGACCGATTTTCCAAATATGCACATTTCATTGCCCTTGGCCATCCTTATACTGCCTTGTCGGTCGCCCGCGCTTTCTTTGATCAGATTATCCGTTTGCATGGTCTTCCTTGCTCCATCGTCAGTGACAGAGATCCTGTCTTTACTAGTGCTCTTTGGACGGAGCTGTTTTCTTTGGCTGGTATTCAGCTTCGTCTCAGTTCTGCATTTAGGCCACAAACTGATGGGCAGTCCGAGGTTACTAATAGGGTGTTGGGTGTTTATCTTCGTTGTCTGGCAGGGGATCGCCCAAGGAACTGGCTCAAGTGGCTTCCCTGGGCCGAATTTTGTTACAATTCATCTTATCAGATAGCTTTGAAGACGACACCGTTTCAGGTGGTTTATGGTCGTGCGCCTCCAACTCTATTGTCGTATCAGCCTGGGATTGCTCGTGTAGTGGCTCTCGACCAGCAACTTCAGGATCATGATGCGTTTCTTTCAGATATTCGCGAACCACTCTTACAGGCTCAGGATTATATGAAGTTGTCCCATGATAAACGTCATCGGGATTTGGAGTTTGTGGTGGGAGAATTTGTTTGGCTCCGATTGCATCAGTGTTCTGCCACTGGAATTAAGGACACGACTCGTTCGAAGTTGGCACCTCATTATTATGGTCCTTTTGAAATTTTGGAGCGTATTGGGCAAGTGGCTTATCGTTTGCATTTGCCAGATTGGGCGCGTATCCATGACGTCTTTCATGTGGTGTTTCTCAAGAAGTATGTTGGGCCTTCTCCGACGGTTGTCGTTGCTCTTCCTCCGATTGTGAATGGCCGTGTTCTTCCTGAACCGGCTTCAGTCCTGCGTGTTCGTCTTAACCGAGGAGTTTGGCAGGTTCAGGTTCAATGGGTTGGTCGATCTGCTGCCGATGCTACTTGGGAATCGCCGGAAGAGTTTTGTTCTATGTATCCTGACTTCAAGCTCGAGGACGAGCTTTTTCGGAAGGAGGGCGGAAGTGTTGTGGACGCTTTTATAGGGAAGACATACAGCAGGCGCAAGAAGAGTCCGACGTCCACAAGTACCAGTTAGATATGTTTTAGATATTTTTTGGTAGTTCAGATTTGATTAGAGTTTGTTTCAGGGTTGGATTTATTTAAAGAGTCTTGTAACCCTTCGGGGAAGTTAAGCAGGAGATTAACCCTAAACTCAGAGCCTGCTCCGTGAGGGCGAGTTGGTTGCATCTCCCTGCCGTCGTGTTCTCGTTGAACAAAGATAGCCATATCACAGGGTCATCCTGGAGACACCACAATGCCAGTGCCACAAACCTTTCCACCATCTTCAGATCGTAAATTGCTTCGTCATCACCCTCCACTAGAAAATCGACCCTGCCACATCTATAACAATCATTTGCCCAGTAAGTCAGTATTTTCTGATCCTCCTTTGCAGCCTCCAACTCAACATTCCGCCAACAAGAGATGAGCTCCAACAGGATGACCCCGAAGCTGTAAACATCCACCTTGGCAGTGATACTGATACTCTTGAACCACTCGGGTGCAACATATCCTCGGGTACCCCGGATACCCGTATTTGTTTGTGTCTGATTAGTACGAAGCAGTTTGGCTAAGCCGAAGCCTGAGATCTTTGCTATGAAATTGTCATCGAGAAGAATGTTCTGTGGCTTTATGTCGCAATGGATGATCTGTGTGCTGCATTCCTCATGTAAGTATAGGAGCCCCCTTGCCACCCCAAGAGCAAGCTGAACTCTAAGGTTCCACTGAAGCTTGATATCTCCAAATAGGAATCTGCTGAGTGATCCATTGCTCATGAACTCATACACCAATAGTCTTTCTTTCCCTTCGTTGCAGAGTCCTAGCAACCTGACCAAGTTCTTGTGGTGTGTCCGTCCAATGGCTTGTATTTCAACAGTGAATTCCTTTTCTGATTCCTGCTCGAGCCTGTCAATTTTCTTGACAGCAATGCAGGTGCCAAGCTCAACTTGTAGCTGGCCCTTGTACACAATACCAGAGGCACCAGTGCCAATAACTTCCTGGAATCCATTAGTTGCCTTCTCTAGCTCAGCATAAGCGAAGGCTTTTAGGGGCAGTCCTAGGTTATTCGAGGACTGCACAGATGGGATTGTCCTTGTACTGATGGTATACTTCGTGCCCAAAAGGAGGATATGGATCAAGACAAGGACCACCAAGACAGAGCTTCCCAGAAGCAATGAGCTTCCAATGATCCAGTATTTCTTGTCTTTCTTCCATTTGCTGGACTCTCTGAGCTGTGATTGTGTCTTATTGTTCGTTGCTGTTGGTACCTTGATGAGAACTGTTGCCTGCACATCACCCCCATGTTTCCGTTTGACAAAGGAAGCTTCTTCTTATAACATGTGCTACCACCATCATAAAACACAGCGACAGCACAGAAACAATCTGTCAGACAGAGGCCAGTTCACATGGTACATCGTTGTCAACTGAAACTGCTTGGTGGCTTCTTCTTCATCCAAGTCACAACTTTGTGGCTGGAAGTCTGGTTTACAGCCTTTATACTTCCGCTCCTCATCAACAAACGAGTACTGCGTTGGGCACATGCAGGTAGTCTGGCTGCTGTCCAACATGCAGTAACTATTGAACCCGCATGTCCCACTGCCGACCTTTGTCATTGCTAGGCAGTCTCAACTTCCAGCTAGAATGATTTTCATATCATTAAACAGGGTGACACATAGGACTATTGGCTTATATGGTGCTACGTTAAATAAATAGGAGAGAGGGGAAAAGAGCAAGACACTGGGTCTCATGCAAGACCCAGTTTGTACACGAAAACATATGCACTACCAAGTTTAGGTTGGGAGATGACAGTGTCTTCATTATAGATAAAAAACAAATACGATTGGTGGAGAGGAGAGATGATGAATTTATTCAAGACCCACATACTAAGAAATTATGGGTTGGAGAATATAATATCTAAAGTAGTGTCTTGCTAACATGGTATCATAAACACTACCTATAGATAGGGATGCAAGTGGGTACCCAATGGTGTTTTTTGGGTCATTCACTCTAGTTCATTCCATCTTCTAAATTATTTACGTGGCATGCCATTATAGTTCATTTTTCTAAGTTTTGGGTCGACCCAATGACCCAAAAACGGATGGACTTGCATCCCTACCTATAGACATCATGAGTTGATACTGCTCTAAACATATATTTTGAGGTTCCATGGCCACTACAGACCATCCCTGACTCCACTGGTTGTTGGCCTTCTTTGGGTATGCATATTAATATTGCCGGAAAACACCATCTGGGTGAAGTGTGCCACGATGGTAGTAGTCCGCCATGGAACCGATCGCGCCTTGTGTCATATTGATTTGTGTGCCGTTATCCAAAATTATGTATATTCTGCCCATCAAATCAAACACCAGCTTTGTGGTGTTTCCGACAATGGACCAATAAGAATCATGGCCTTGTTTAGTTTCTGAATTTGAGAGCCAAACTTTAGTCTTTTGAGGTGCGTGCGTCACTGTAGCATTTCGTTTGTATGTGTAAAAAATTGTTCAAAAATTAATTAATTAGGCTCAAAATGTTCGTCTCGTAGAGTACAACAAAACTGTGTAATTAGTTTTTGATTTCATTAACATTTAGTATTCCATACATGTGCCGATATTTTGATGTGATAAGAATCTTCTTTTTACATAGTAAACTTTGGGGTGGAATTTGGGATCTAAACAAGGGCCATATTGGAAACCAGATGGCACAACAACAGAATAAAGGAAAACACCGTTAGTTTGCATGTTAAGGATGAACCTGCCATTGGAGTAGTCTGTGGCAATGATCCGGCTACGGAGGGTCATCCCGGGGGTGAGCACTTGTGTGAGCAGGATTGTATCTGTTGGGTCGTTGAAAGTTTTCCACTTGGTTGAGTCATTTGCAGCAATCAGTACAAAGTTTCCAATATCAAGTATGCAGGCATAAGCTGCCTACCAACTGATTGGGGAGTCCATACCTCCGTATTGGTGGGGTCGAGGAGGGATAACGTCCCACCCGAGGTGAGCTGGAGGCGTGAACCGGATGACACTTTTAGAGTTATTTTACGCTGCTCCATACTGGCAGGGTAAAAAATAGGGTGCGCGGGCGCCGTGCGTGCCGCTGCCCGGTGGGTCCGCGCCTGCCGCTGCATGTGCGCTCGCCTCTCCGTGATCTATGCGCTATCCTGATCTATGCGCGTGAACAGGCCCACAAGCAGGGACGCATGGCAGGGGTGCACACGGGGCGGCGCATGGGCACCCCGGGTTGTAGGACGCAGTATAAACAAGATATTAACAGGGGTATTATGGAACATAAAAAATTTATTTTTTCCCAGGCCGTCGGACTCTGTGATGTCATACAAATGAAAATAAGGTAAAGTAGAAAAAATAGAAACAATGAAATTATAAATTATAAATATGTCATAATTACATATTACCACTCTAAAGTTTAAGATATGTCAAAATTACATATCTGTCATTCTGTTTTTCCCATAATACCCATATACTACATATACTACTTACTTCATACTATCTATACTACTAAACACAGTTACAGTAGTATACAATTAATCTGGTTCTTACTTCCTACTATCTATACTACTGAACACAGTTACAATAGTATACAATTAATCTGGTTCGTCCAATCTTTATATACTAGTCCTTTTTAGGGCTAATATGACGCACGGTAAAAGAGCTCAACTTTTATCGGTGCTGTACCACTCGTCTTCGCATACCAAGCCACTCTCTTGTCGCAGATCTTGCTGAACCAGACAGCAAGGAGGTAGCAGGAGGTGTTGCCCTCGATGGTCCGGAAACCAAACGCAAAATCACCAGATGGTGAGAGCCAATAGCTGCTAGGCCCTTCGGGTGCCAAGGAAGAGCCTAAGGTGATGTTCTGTTGAGCATGAACAGAAGTAGAGGTCAGCAGCACGAGCAAGCAAGAGAGGATGAGAGGCGCCATCTGTTCTTGTTTGGCTCTCAGTTCCTACATCTGATGGCAAATTTATGCATCTCTCTCGGCATTTTAGAGTCTTTAGACTTGACCTGATAATTGATGGACCATCAGATACTTTATGTGGCCTAAGGAAAAACAGCATTGAGCTGGTCACAACGGGCAGCTCCACGTGCATTGGCCCCCTTTCACTGTGACTGACTATTCTGTTCTGAATTGCTGATGTTTGCATGATCACATTGAGGTTTGCGTGAAGGTAAATTACAATGACTATTTGTCATCATCAAGGACACAAATTGTACTGTTTTCAGAACAATTTTGGCAATATTCACTAAAAGTCTCGCGAGCTGGAATTATGATGCGACTATACAACCATCAATGTCAATGTTTGCTGCTTGAGCAATCAAGTTGGAACAAGGAGTTGAAATTATACACGCCAAAATAGTATTTGACTTGTTCTGGGCTTAGCTGGTTTGCTACTTCGTTTTTCCTCTGTTCGGCTGGCTCGTGGCTGGTGCTGGTTTGTGCTGAGAGAAAAATACTGTCGACTGGCTGGTGGCTGATGCTGATTTGTGCAGAGAGAAAAATACTGCTGGCTGGCTGCTGATAAGCTAGACGAACAGGGAGACGCGAAGTTGCTGATGTCACTTGAACCCCCTTTGCTTAAAATCATTACATGATCCCATAGTCGGGCCTTGATGTCACTGAAACATTGAGGTTGAGCACTTGCAGGAGTTGCAGATGCACTACCAGTACTGGCTGCTGACATCTAATTAGAGGGAAAAAAAAGATGGATCTAAGAAAGTAAGGACTAAGGAGCAAGAACAGGAGGGTAATAGTCTGGAGTCTGGACAAGTATGAGAGAAATAGGACCTTAGAAGTTAGAGCCACTCACGTTGCACACAGAAAGCTAGCTCGCCGGAGTTCTGTCGCTATCGGTGCCGCCGGCCGCTGGAGTTCTTCGCTGCAGCCTGCAGATCGAGATAGGAGGGAGGCAAGGCGTTGGCCAGGAGGAGACGAAGCGATCGGGTGAATACGAATGGGAAGCGACGTTCGACGCAGCAGCAAGTTCACTGGTGGGGCGCTTGGGCTGTGTTGGGCCGTATCGACGCCAACTCCATATGTATCGATAAGTATCGGTGTTTTTTTTGCGTTTAATGTCTCCATATGCCGCATGCCGTTCCGGTGCCGTTTCACGTATCGGAGACGTCCGCGATACGTGAAACGGCACCTGACTGCCGTATCGGCGTGGCGTAGGAGGATACCATTGTAATGTTCAGTTGAGCTTGCATATAGCAGGAGGAAGGGCAAGGGGAGGAGAGATGCTATCCATGGTTCTTTGGATTTGACTCTCAGTTTCCTACATATCAGATGGCAACCTTATGTTTCTCTCTTCAGACTTGACCTTAAAACTGATGGTTCATCAGATACTTATGTGACGTAGCCGCGTAGGAAAAACATCATTTAACTGGTCACAGTTAGTAGCCTCTTTCTAGGAAAAAACATGCTGGAAGTTTGCTAGTCTTCCGAGACTATCTGCTTCAGATCAGCCAAAATTCTCAGCAGTCTTATAGAAAAGAAGTAATTTTCTTGTGATCGCACTGACGTTGGCGTGAAGGCAGGCTCACAATAATTATCTGTCCTCTGAACGTGGACAAGTCTTTTTAGAGGATGTTTGGATTCCAGGATTAAAGTTTAGTCTCTTAAATAAATACAATCAAAAGTATTAAACATAAACTAATTATAAAACTAATTACATAGGTCATTGCTATTTCATGAGATAAACCTAACGAGCCTAATTAGCCTATAATTAGTAAATAGTTATCACATATTTACTGTAGCATTACATTATCTAATTATGAACTAATTAGACTTAATAGATTTGTCTCATAAATTAGTTCTCGCTTATGTAATGAGTTTTTTAATTAATATATATTTAATACTTCTAATTAACATCCTTACATCTGATGTGTCGGGACTAAACTTTAGTTGAAGAGATCCAAACACCCCCTTACTCGGTGACTTATCCGAAGACGTACTCGAAGACTGATGCTCTCTCGTCGTTTTCTGCTTTGACTAGATATTAAATGCTTGGAAAGCTGGTGGAGAAAACGAAGATGGAAGATTGACAAACCACACCGCAAAGATTTTAATGGCATAACAATCTATTTTTGATGGCAAATTTGGAAGGAACGCAACAGGAGAATCTTCCGAAATGAGGAGAAAATAACAGTTGATGTTGCGCACCTTGTCATGGAGGCAATTCAAATTAGCCTCTCAGAGCCATTAGTCTTCTCTCCTTTTTTTTCTCTTTGTTTGCTCTCTTTTTTCGCTTTGTTGGCTCTTCGGGTCGTAGTTGTTCCATGTTAGTTGGTGGCTTTGGTGTTAATTATTATTATTTCTTGTTAGTCGTTTGTTGTACTTGTTTTTCCCCTCTTCTAATCAAATTTTCACGATAAAGCTGTTGCCATCCTTTCAAAAAAAGAAAGCTTGGCACCTGTGGAATAACCTTTTTTTTCTTTAGTTTGCGCTATAGATTGACCAAAGACCGTGGCCAGCTTTATAGATACAGCAAACGGAACAGGTCTACTGGAAACGACTTGCGGTCAACAGCCCGCAACACAGTTACAGCAGCAGGAACACCGTTCCTCAGGCAAAACCGCCCGGCGGTTAGCAACCAAAAGAGAACACTCTGACAACATCAGGCCACAGCAAAAGAAACACAACCCACAGAAAAAAGAAAAGGACTCTCAGGCTGAGAGGTTCAGCTTGAGGAGCACACACAGGCACACGAGGCGAGCATCGAAGGCTCCTTCTATCCAATTCCTGCGGGAGCTACAACTAGTAGCGGAGACATGAATATTTTCTAGATGTGGCGGGTTTGTAAATGTCAAATATGTATAATACAACTATTAACTATGCAAGACCGGCAGACACCAAACTGCCGCTAAAGCAGTTAAGTAGACTTACATGTTGGCTCATTGATTATTGCCTAAGTAGACGTATATCATGCACGTGTATGTATATTATACATATATTCAGTTTTTTGTATTATTTTAGGTACGGCGGCCGCCGAACCTCACCATTTACCTGACTCCGCCGCTGGCTACAACTCTATAAGTACGGGTTGTAGAGAATTGGCTAATTTCGCAAATCGCAATCAACAAATTTGACTATATGAGAGTACACTCTTGATTCAACAAGCTTAAATCCTTTTCTACAAATCTATCAAAAAACTTAATATATAATTTAGTTAGTAATACACTAATATTATTAAGTATATTAAAATATTCAAAAGAATTTCCGGAGATGGTGGTTCTCGTGAAGCTGATTTGTTCCCTGCGTCGTGGATTACTGCCCTGTCACGTTCGCTGCCCGGAGATGGTGGTTCTCGTGAAGCTCGGGGCGCCGAGCACGCCAGGTCACTCTTGACGCTAACCTTATCCTGTCAGTCTCGTGTGGCCTTCATTTTTTTTTTATCCCCGGCAGTCAGCAGTAGCGTACCTACGTGGCGCGTTTCTTATCGCAGCCGTTGAGCCGTGCGCATCACCGCCGTTGGGTCTGATTTCCCCTGTGTATTCCTCCGACCTCACGGAACCCCGCGCGCAGCTCGCCGTCCTTCGCCGCCCTCCCCTCCGCGGCGCACTCACCGTCTGCCGCCGCCGTCCTCCGCCGTCCTCCACCCGCGGCCCCTCCGCCCGTCCGCGAGCCGCCGCCGCCGCCGTCCCCTCCGCCGCGCCCTCATCGCCCTCCGCCGCTCGCTCACCGTCCTCCGCCGCCGGCCCCTCCCAGCTCGTTAGTTCAAGTTTCTTTATCATCTCAATTTTTCTAGTCTTTGTACAGCATCTACTGCACCTTTCTGCGGGGAAGTATGGCTTTATGACCTGGTGATTTAGACAGGTTGAAAACTTGCAATACGGGGAGCAAGAGCTAGCATGTGGTTGCAAGAGCAGTATTTAAAATTTGTACTAAAAATAACTAGGTACTTTCTTTCATGTTCACAGTAGTATAATGTTTAGGCTTTAAGACTAAATGAAAATGTGAGAAAAATTGCAAGATTTGTTGGCAGCAGAGACTAAACGACATTTTTTTTTGTATGTCGTGAAAAAAGGAGGTGTTTCAGGGGTATGCTTCCGGAGATGGTGCTTCTCGCGAAGCTCGGGGCGCCGAGCATGCCAGGTCAGTCTTGGCGCTAACCTTATCCTGTCAGTCTTGTGTGGCCTTCATTTTTTTTTTATCCCCGGCAGTCAGCAGTAAGTGGAAGCAGTCAATTTGCATTCGTATTCTTGCGTCTGCGGATTGTAATAACTAGTCCGTGGAGAAATTTAAACTTCCGATTTACGCTCTCTAAATGTGGCTTCAGCTTCAACTTGAACTTATTGATGATCTACACCTGAATTGGGCGCACTATTGATATCACTAAATTTTATTATTGGGACAATTTCCCCTATATGCCATGCTGATTCAGGTGGAAGTAGATGCAATCAGAATGTGGTTTCTGTGATTCATCAACTCAATCAGAAGATAATTTCACAGGTGTATATACCTCATATGTAATTTAATAATCTGAACTGAGATGCTCTGTTTACCAACTAAAAGAACAGAAGAAAATGGATAGACTCCCTTGCAGCTGGATTTGATAGATGAAAGCAATTCCTTGGGTACAGGTTTTATGATGGACAGAAGGAGACTGATGTTGATCCCTGCAATTACCATCGGCATCGGCTCCTGTCAGTACACGTTGGAGAAGCGAGTGGCGAAAGCTGAATTTGCTGATAGTAAGTCTCCCTATCTTCATTGGATTACAGACAAGGCCATATGGTCCAGCAATCACATTATGGAAGACAATGATAGACTAAGATAAACAGAATGTGAACCAGTAATAGCTTTCTGCTGGCATGTTTTCATTGGAATGATTCAGTTAGTATACTTGTATGACTGAAACTCTTTGTAGTGTGTGAGACAAACAGAAGGTGACATTTATGGCTAACTGCTTTGCCACTACTAATTCAAGCTTCTTAGTGTGCATCTGTTGTTCTAACAAGAAAGTGTAGAAGATGTCAATATGACCTCACTCGACGCTCCAATTTCAGTGCCTGCACTTCGTGGTAAAGATTATGGAAAGACAAAAATGCGGTATCCAGATTACACTGAAACAGAATCAGGTCTCCAGTACAAGGTGACCTTACCACCATCCGCTGATTTCTCTTCTCCTACATAATGCTTAAATGATCAGACCGTTGCATACTTGCATTCATTATTCTCGTGACAAAATACAGGACTTGCGGGTTGGTGATGGCCCTGTGCCAAAACAGGGGGAGACTGTTGTGGTGAGTTACATATGAATTTACAAGTAGCTTATTTTGATGCATGTACATGTATCCTTCTCTGTAATATTTGGTGTTTTCTATAGAGTTGTGCCAAGTGTGAACCCTGATGAAAGTTTGAATTTCTTTACTCCCTAAGGTTGATTGGGATGGCTACACAATTGGATACTATGGTCGTATTTTTGAAGCTCGAAACAAGACCAAAGGAGGTTCATTTGAGGTATCAATTGCCACTGTATATTACAGAAAAAATAGTATTTAGCTTTCTTACAAGTTCAAATAGTCATGTGATTCTTTGAACTAGATAGGTTGCCACAAGAATTGTGTTATCGTTGTTTAATTATTAACGGACATGATTTATGAAATGAATTTTAATTCAAATCTCAAAGGACGAAGCCAACATTTCAATAATTCATATTTTCATGCTCTGTTTTTCTAGCATATTTGACTAATACGCAATTCTGAAATCATAAATGTCAGGGTGGTGACAAAGACTTTTTCAAGTTTAAGGTTGGATCAGGACAGGTAATTTACTAGTTTAAGCTGTATTGATCACCTTTTCCGTATCATACTACTAATCACTTTTGGTAGAGTGCTACATGCCTACATTATCATGTCCACATACTAATATACGGAACTAATAACAGTCCTTTTCCCAAATGCTGGCTACAATAATTTCGGAGGATAATTATGAAACAAACTGTTGAGTTTTTTCGCAGTTTTGTGAGCTCTGTATAATAGGAAATATTCCATCAGTGCTAGTCTCACTAATGCCATGTTTTCACAATGTAGGTCATACCAGCTTTTGAGGAGGCTATATCAGGCATGGCTCCAGGAGGAGTTAGGAGGTAAGGTGGCTTCCATGCATTTTCTGAAAGTTCATCTTGCAACATGCAAATACACTATTGAAGAGCTCATTCACTTTAGGATAATCGTACCACCGGATCTTGGATACCCAGATAATGACTATAATAAGTTGGGTCCAAAACCAACAACATTCTCGGTAAAACATTTGCCCTATTTCACAAGTTATCCTTGACAGTGTTTGTTTGAATCGTGTTCAACATTTAGCATTTGTCTTCCAGGGGCAAAGAGCTCTTGATTTTGTTCTACGGAATCAAGGCTTGATAGACAAAACTCTCTTATTTGACATTGAGCTTCTCAAGATAATTCCAAATCAGTAGTATATGAGGTTCCTTTCTCACTTGGAACATGGTTCTATCTTGCATTAACTTCCTGGTTTGTCCATAGTTCGGTAACATTGCCAAATAACATTTTGCAGGGATGACGGTTGTTCTGGAAGAAAGAAACATATGTTGTTCACATCCATTATTAAAGAACTTTGCTAGGCATGTGTGTATGTGCACATACGTAATTATGTGAACATATCAACGTACATCTCCACTGAATATGTCTCGTTTCAAAAGATGTGTATGCAGTTTTCACCGGAAGCTGTATTTAGATACCTTCCTCTCTGGTCACCACCACTGAGCGTATAGAGGAAGTCATCAGCTGGCAAATTGCTGAAAGGAACAACATAGCTGCAAAAGTTGTAAATAGACCAAAAAATTTCCTCCGTCTATCTTGGGTAATTCTTTTGTAGCCTATAACATGGTTCTCGGTCAATTAATGAATCGAAACTTGAGAGTTATTGATTGATTGCATTACATCAGCATAGTTATGAAGAAGAAGGTAATGTTAAAGCTACTGTGTAATCGAGCTCTCCCTTTTTAGGCTCACTTCATTGTTAGTTTGGTACTTTTCTTGTGGGTCCATTGTTTCTTTTAATGACTGGTTACCAAAAGCAAACTAGAAATATCAGCTTTACCACCGGGAACCATTCAAGTAGAATTTGGATAAAAGAAATTCTAAATATTTTGTACAAAGATTTTAGTAAACAAATCTAAAACGCCTGAGAACGAATTGCTTTGCTATCCCATTGCAAAATAGTAAATTCAGATTCTTATTGTAAATTTTATTTGGGCACTTCAAGAAAACAAGAAATTCCAGGTGCTACGGAAATTTTGCAAATTTTATTTACGGAGAATTGGAACCTGCTTCATTGCAACACTGCTAGTGGATGAATGGTGCAGCTGTGACAAAGCAGGCGGAAGAAGGCTATATACAGAGCTCTTTTTTCGGGTGAAAGACCGGTACATACGCAGATGCTCATGCATACATACTCACCCCTATAAGTATATGCACCTAAGCTCTACCCAGTATCTGAGAGACGGATCGGCAGATCCGGTCTTAGATTCACGAAGTCATCACAGTCGTCTTGCTGTCAGCGGGGACGTCGTCTTGCTGGTGGACAGGGGTTCGACTGTATCCTTACCACCTGCTATATGATCAGTTCGCATATATCGAGCTCTTCAACTCAGCTTGATCACTTAGAGTGCTTACATTCTTTCAAAAATGAAACAAATCCCACAGCGTGATTTTGAGACTTGTCCAGTCTTATTGCATCCGTAAATCTAGTCACAGTTAAATCAAGGTGCCTAATAACATAAGGGTTTTTTATTGCTAGAATTGTTATCACTTTTAGGTTTAATTCAATCAGAAATAAATCATGAATGTAGAAAAGTAAAGTAGATTAACTAACATCATCGTGTAGCACAATCATATGAAGATATATGCATAGAACGGAACAAGGATTTTGGTGGAATGACTCTACCTGACTTCTATTTTAGTGGTACCAGTAAAGAAACTCTGCATGTTGGAACTAGTAGATGGGGCAGTTGCCCAGGCTTGCCCGGCAGTGGATCCGCCACTGTCCGTTTCTATATATCGTGGAGGTCGTTCCTATACTGAAAAATTAAGAACCTGCTCTCATGCTTGGGACGAGTCCCATGAAATAAAAAAATCTCGCTTTCCCATGCGATGGGAGAGAAAACGGCCTGTGCCTGGTCTCTCTGGTAGATGTGAACGGAGGTGGTTGAAGGGATGGATTTTTTATTCCTTTGGTGGGACCCAGGGTAATAATGAGGCTGGTTCTATGCGCCGTGAAATTTTTAACGGACCGGCAATTCTATATAGAAACGGGGTTGCTACTATACTTCGGAGATGTCCTTATTGTCCAATCTATTTGAGTCTGAAGAATAAAAAACAAATGACACATTTAGTATGATGGTTGAACCTTTAGATATCTGTAAACTTGATAAGTTTGCAGGCCATGGCAACACAATCTTACAGGAGGAATTTAATTTCTGTACTTCACCTACAGGATGGCACCACACTGTCTGATCATGAGCAGAAGGCAGGTGCTCTCTGGAATGCTTTCAAGGACAGATTGGGAGTATCTGAATTCACAGGCATATCCTATGATTTGGCCACCTTGTTGCACCAAGTCCCTTTACCTGCTCTGGATGAGCCTTTTTCTGAAGAAGAGATTGTAGCTGTATTAAAGGACATGCCTAATGACCACGCACCTGGGCCTTATGGCTTTAATGGAAGATTTTTTAAGAAATGTTGGAATATAATCAAAGGGGATATCATGAGATTGTGCTCTGACTTTGCAGCTGGGAGTTTGGATTTATGCAGACAGTACTCAACTGTTGGCTCTGAAGGAGATTCTCAACACATTTGCAGTTGCATCTGGGCTCAAAGTGAACTTTGACAAATCCTTCTTAGTTCCAATCAATGTAGAACATGACAAAATGATTCTGCTATCTGCTTGCCTGGGCTGCCAAATTGGAACAATGCCTTTTACCTATTTAGGATTACCCTTGGGCACCACCAGACCTGTTGTGACTGAATTCATGCCCGTGCTAGGAAGGATTGAGAAGCATCTTATGGGAATATATCTAAGTTTTTATCATATTCAGGGAGACTAATTTTGGTTAACTCCATTTACTTGGCCATGCCCACATTTTACATGTGTGCTTTGAAAGTGCCAAATCAAATTCTGGAACAAATTGATAGATACAGAAAGCACTGCCTGTGGGCTGGGGGTGATGTTAGTAAAAAGGGTGGACAGTAGCTTGGAACTATGCTTGCAGATCAAAGGAAGAAGGGGGACTAGGCATTATTAATCTCAGGACCCAGAACATAGCTTTGCTGTTAAAGTTCCTGCACAAATTCTACAACAAAGCTGACCTCCCTTGGGTGCATCTTACCTGGCAGCATTTGTGTAATAGTAACAAGCCACCTCAGGCAAGGGCCAAAGCAGGCTCATTTTGATGGAGAGATATCATGGGCCTAGCTGAAAAGTTTCGAATGATCTCTTCTTGCAAAATTCAGGCAGGAAATACTGCTTCTTTTTGGAATGATCTCTGGGACCTTGGTGTCCTAAAATGGAAATTCCCACAGCTCTTTTCTTATGCCAAAAGTGACAAGATTTCAGTTACATTCTTCTTGACAAAGCCCTTGAACCAGAAATTCCATTTGCCCATGTCAGTGGTGGCTGCAGACCAACTTCATGTTCTCATGGGTATGTTACTGGATTTGCATTTTGATGATCAACTGCCTGATCAGTGGGAATATATATGGGGTTCAGGGGAATTAAGTGCGAAGAATGCATATACATGGTTGAGGGGCACAATTCCTGCTTCTCCATTGTCTAAGTGGATGTGGAAATCAATGGTGCAGAACAGGCACAAGTTCTTTTTCTGGCTGTTTTTGAGAGATCGGCTAAACACTAGAAATATGCTACGAAGGAAAAATATGGTACTTGCATCTTACAACTGTGTGCTTTAAGTGGAGAACGTGGAAGAAACTAGGAACCATCTGTTCTTGGACTGCCCCTTTAATCGAGCATGTTGGATTTTCTTGGATATTCACTGGGACAGCTCATTGGACACTCTAGACATGATTATTCGTGCACGTCAGCAGTTTTGAAACACCATCTTCAGAGAAATTGTTATAATTGCCTGTTGGTCGATTTGGTGCCTTAGAAATAGCACCATATTCGAAGGGAAAGCTCTTTCATTTGTATCTTGGAGGATTTCTTTTGAGAAGGAGCTTAAGCTGATGACTTTAAGAGTCAATGCAGCTACTAGGGTTAAAATTCTTAGTTGGTTGAGTAGTCTGTCATAAACTTTGTCTGTTTTCCTCTTTTGGCCTAGGGCCTTGTAACCCTCTCCTCTACATATTATTCTTTCACTCTTATATATATATATATATAGGAAAAATCATTTCTACACGCGCGTGTAGCTATGCCTACCTATGTATCTCATGATACATGATGAATTTGATCCGACGAAGAATATGTACATATAGTATGTGATGATACTAGACTATCTGTGATGATGTATACATTGGGTATGTAAGCATACCTTGAATATATGGACATACAATTTTATATAGTATTATAAAGGTATAATCAAAATATATTTAAAAATAGGGTTGATTTTAAATTTTTTTCATGTAACTCGCTTTGAAGTATCTTAGAATTAGTATATGAACATACTAAAAAAGATAAACTAGTATGCGGACATACGTACAATGATATACTGATGGTGGGTGTAGCTACACGTAGGTGTAGATAAAACTCGCATACTAATTTGTATATATCATTGATACTAGACTATCTGGGTGGTACGTAGGTTGAGTATATAAGCGTACTTTAAGTATGTGGACATACTAATTTCTACATACGAGTATAATGATATAATCATAATAAATTTTAAAAATAGGGTTGTTTCTGAATTTTTTTCGTGCAATTCGCTTTGAAGTATGCGAACATACTAATTTCTACATACTAGTATAATGATATAATCATAATAAATTTTAAAAATAGGGTTGTTTCTGAATTTTTTCGTGCAATTCGCTTTGAAGTATCTTAAAATTAGTATGCGAACATACTAATTTCTACATACTAGTATAATGATATAATCATAATAAATTTTAAAAATAGGGTTGTTTCTGAATTTTTTCGTGCAATTCGCTTTGAAGTATCTTAAAATTAATATGCGAACATACTTAAACTGATAAATAAGTATGTAAACATACACACAATGGTATATTGATAGTGATGATAGCTACAATCGCTTGTAGATAAAACTCGTCATATATATATATAGTAATACTGTATCTACCCGAGCCGACTCAGCGCGCGAGCCGACTCACACCCATGCCAGGCGCTCCACTCCGACGCAACCGGCCGGTTTTTTTCTGTGCGATCCCAGCAGGCAGAATACGCCACGATCTACGACAGTTTTTCGTCTTGTTTCGCATATCCCATCGTCTCCGCCGCCTGCAACTAGCCGCATCGCTCCGCGGCGAATCTCACACCTGGCCGGCGGCCGCCGCTCCCCCTCCCCTCCCGCCCTCGCAGACCTCACCGCGCCAACGCTCCGCTACTCCGCCACCCCGGTGCTCCGACTACCGCGCGGAAGAAGGCGGCCCACCCGCCGCTCCCTCACCAGCTCCCTCTGCTCTCTCTCCCATCCATTCCCGGCCGCCCCTGCGCCCTCCAGCTGGGCGAGACGATGACGTTAACGTGCTAGCCCCTATTGCCCTCCTTCTTGACCAGTCGGCGACGACAGCAGGGTGCAGGCTGCCCCATCCGCCCTCATGCCGAGAGCTGCGGCCACCCCGGCGCACCTTCCCCTTCCGTGCACTGCTTCACGCACGCCTCTCCTTATCCATCAGGTGGAATCATATATCATTTTCTGTCCGATTCAGTTGACTTTGATTGATTTCTCGTAATGGTGCCGATGATTTGTGCAGGTAGTAGCAAATTGTTGCAATCGTGGAGCTGCGTGAATGCGTGATCCTTTCCCCTGTTTCCAATTGATTATGTGAAGCAGCATACCAGCGTATGGAAACCAATTTCTTTTCTGCAGACTTCAGCTTCCGATGTTGTATGGTGGTGTAGAAATTCATTTGCTATCCAATTTCCAATTTCATTTTTTATTCATACTATTCAATTTCCATCTTCTCCTGTGCGTGCAGATTGGAGACCCATCAAGATGCAGTACCAGATTTCAATATATGGTGGATGTACTCTTGGGTGGGTACAAGTTCCTCCAGCTCGGGTAGGGGACGTCAGCCTTATTGGTGGTGGCTGCGGCATCATGGTCATGGAATCCAATTCCTTAGCAGCAACTTTTCCGATATGGAACCTGGCGGCTCTCCTGGTGTTCCAGGATCAGCACCAGCTCATCCAAGGGAGCACATGCGCCATGCTTGTGATGTATTTGACAAAATGCACCGGAGGGAGTGCTGTGGTAATTGGACAGAAGACTTTCCATTACCGTTCCTTTTCCGGCATTATCTTTCTTTCCCTAAATAATCAGTTTGAAAAATCGGAACTGTATGAATTGTTGATTGTTTTTTAGACAAAGACATGCTTAACCTTTTTTAATTAATTAGCCCTGCCATTTGTTTTATATCTAAGAATTCTTTTTGTCAGTAGAAAAATTACTATAGTAATTTAACCTATTGTACTTATGTGCTGGCTAGTCAAGGAGGATTTCGTCACTATCCAACGCACAATAATGAAGATAATAAGGACGAGTTCTTTATATTTTAGAAATGAGGATTTCTTGAGCTGTGACTGTCACTATCTTCTAATTATAGTTGTTTCCTTATTAGGTTCAATCCTTTGCTTCTGTTTACTAAATTAAACCTATAACTGAGCTGTAGATGACTAGTATACAGTTATGAGTGCTCTAGATAGGAGCCGGCTTTTTTGATCAATTCACTGTAGAACATTTTTCAGATAGTTGTGGCAACTTATATTTCAAATTGATTGACTGTAGTTATATTTTTCAAATCCATGTGCCCACCAACATTCCTAATTAATTCACTGTAGCCAAATTTTCAGTTCGCTGGGGCAACTTCATTTACCAATATTGGAGCTCAGCGAGACCTCCTTGTTTTCTGCTAATGGACAGACCCCATCCAATGGCCCATTCTCATCCATCGGCTTGCCTCCTAACACATCCTTCTGGATGAGACCCAGACAGCTAGGAGACCATGGTAGCATAGGCATTCATGATGACTCAGCACAAGGAGAGCACCAACTCTGAGTTGGCTGGATCGGCAGTAGAATACTCTGTCTGACCTTGGGAGCTCTGTCAACGTCACTCTCACAACTTTCTTGTGCATGTTTGGCACCAAGATTTTGGCTGATGCAGAGGCATACCGGTGAGATTCCAGGTATGAAGCTGCAGATTCGTCATTATGCCAGAAACGAGCCAACCACAGGAACCAATCCCTTGGTTTATTTGGCTCGTGATGACTTGATTAGCATTCTCAATTTTGCCTAATGTGTGCGGATTGATGTACACATCGGCAGCCAACCTACGTCTGTATTGGCCTCCGGCCATGGAAGTGCTGAAGGTATCTCTGGGGGTCCAAAACTTCATTTTTGCTGCTTCAATTATATTCTTAATGTCTGTGTTTCTCAAAGGGTAATTGAGAGGGGAAAATGCTAAATTTATCAATTAACAGCGATTCTATTCTTCTCTTGATGTGATCTAAGCTGTGGGTATCTTTATGGAACACCATGGCTTCTTCGTATCCAGTCTGTCTCTTATCTACTCGCCTCAACATCAGTTCTGCCGTATTGACTGTCTCAAATGTGTATAGATACTAAAGGAACATGTTGTCTCTATTGTTTCAGCTAGGCTGCTATCGATCAATTCAGATGTTTTCCCTCACAGGGTGATAAAAGCATGATACATTTTCTGCTCACACATTTGAGATAAAGGTCAGCGCAGATTAACTTTCTGGCTGCAATAATTTGAATTGAACCTGACCAGGGCCCAAGGCCTGGGATCACCAATGACCAGTACATTCAGAGTATGCAAACCAAATAGAGTGTCTCTGCAATTCTGCAGTTCATTTATGTGGTTGCCTGTGGTTCTGAGCTTAGATGTGATTAGGTGTTTAACCCATTGTGAGCTTTTGATTGGGTGTCCTGGTTCTGATTCTTGTTGCCACGAGCAACCATGTATACTCGCTTAGCACTTTGTTACTGGCCAACTGATGTTTTAAGCTGCTATTGATTTTTCTTTTTAGGAAAGCCATTCAACTGAATCTGATTAGCTTACCAATCAATGTCAGTATACTATTCTTTCATGTGTAGATAAATGTAAATTGCAAATATACCTCTCAATTTGTCATCCAATTACAACAACAATAACAACATAGCCTTTTGTCCCAAGCTAGTTGGGGTAGGCTAGAGGTGAAACCCAAAAAGTCAAAAAAAAAACAGAAAAAGAGTTAGAGGAAAGCAGAAAAGAAAGCAAAGATCACGGCTCAGGCACATTAATTGCTAGTCTCCAAGCGCTCCTATCCATAGCTAAATCCTTAGAGATATTCCACTCTTTAAGGTCTCTAATAACCGACTCGTTCCAAGTTAGTTTGGGTCGACCTCTACCTCTCTTAACATTATTGGCCCGCTGTAGAACCCCACTACGCACCGGCGCCTCAGGAGGCCTCCGTTGGACATGTCCGAACCATCTCAACCGATGTTGCGTCAATTTCTCCTCAATTGGTGCCACTCCGACTCTATCTCGAATATCTTCATTCCATATCCTATCCCTTCTTGTGTGACCACAAAACCAACGCAACATACGCATCTCTGCTACACTCAGTTGCTGTATATGTCGCCTTTTTGTAGGCCAACATTCAGCATCGTATAGCATTGCCGGGCGAATCGCCGTCCTATAGAACTTACCTTTTAGCTTTTGTGGTACCCTCTTGTCACAGAGGACAGCAGAAGCTTGACGCCATTTCAACCAACCGGCTGAAATTCTATGCCTAACATCTTCATCAATGTCACCATCCTTTTGCAGCATCGATCCTAAATACCTAAAGGTATCTTTCTCGGCCACCACTTGCCCATCAAGCCTGACATCTCCATCTTCATATCTAGTCCCACTGAAATCACACAGTACTCGGTCTTGGTCCTGCTAAGTCTGAAACCTTTGGACTCTAACGTATGCCTCCACAACTCTAACTTCCTATTAACACCTGCCCTACTCTCATCAACTAGCACCACATCATCAGCAAAGAGCATACACCAAGGGATATCACTTTGTATATCCCTTGTGACCTCATCCATCACCAGAGCGAATAAATAAGGGCTCAATGCTGACCCCTGATGCAAACCTATTTTATTTGAAAAATCACTACTGTCTCCACCATAAGTGCGGACAACCGTCATCGCATCCTTGTACATATTCTTGATAAGGGTAATGTACTTAGTTGGGACTTTGTTCTTCTCCAAAGCCCACCACATGACATTTCTTGGTACTTTATCATATGCCTTCTCGAGGTCAATAAAGACCATGTGCAAGTCCTTCTTTTGCTCCCTATGTCTCTCCATGAGTTGTCGTATTATAAAAATCGCTTCCATGGTCGACCTTCCAGGCATGAACCCAAATTGGTTTTGGGTCACACTTGTCACTCTCCTAAGGCGATGCTCGATAACCCTCTCCCAAAGCTTCATCGTATGGCTCATCAGCTTAATCCCACGGTAGTTAGTACAACTTTGAACATCTCCCTTGTTCTTGAAGATCGGTACTAATATACTTCTTCT
Source organism: Echinochloa phyllopogon (assembly GCA_033239725.1). Classification (NCBI taxonomy): domain Eukaryota; kingdom Viridiplantae; phylum Streptophyta; class Magnoliopsida; order Poales; family Poaceae; genus Echinochloa; species Echinochloa phyllopogon. Next base: position 6,448,346 of record BTCW01000016.1, on the reverse strand, counting down.
CCATTCTTCAGGCATCTTGTTTGACCTAAAAATGAGGTTAAAAAGCTTAGTCAGCCATACTATTGACCCAGGCATCTCCACACCTCAATGGGGATACCATCAGGACCCATCGCTTTACCTCCCTTCATCCAATTACTCTGGAATAATAAATTTCATGTCCTGATGTATGTTAAATCTTACTGACCAAAGTGACATCATATTGAACCCTGTTCTGGCCACTGATACCCTGATAGCTGCGCTGAGTCCAGACTTCAGTGCAGTGATCACTTCAGTACTACTAGTTGAACTATCCTTCTATGTTAAGTGTGCCTATCTTTGGCTGGGTGACCAAATTTGATGCCATGTGTCTTTGTTATATCTTTGCTCAGGTCTATGTTCTATGCTAGACCAAATATATGACAGCTGCTGGAGTGCCAGCAGAGGTTAACAAGCAAGCAGTGGTGGATCCTACAATGAAATGCATAACTTTTTCTTTGTTGATGTGCACCACTGTTGAGCTGCCCGGTACCTTTTGATTTTCTTGTTGCATTGATAGAAAGAGATGTGATCTTTCCTACATTACGAGTTGAGATTGTATCTTTTTAATTCTCTGCCATGAACAGTTTGGCAATGCTATTTCTATTTTACAGCCTTCAACTATTGGAGGTCCTGGTTTTAATTCTCCAAATGAAGCTCTGACAGTAGCTAATAAGGGTTCCATATATGGGGTGTTTCTTTTGCATTTAGCACATAGTGAATAGTGTGCCAGATTAATTCATAATTCTTTGCATATCTGGAAATGTTTACTCATTTTTTGTTAACCAAAATACTGAAAATTGGCGTTGAGTATCTGGAAATTCTAACAAAAGATCTATGTGTCATTTACTTTCTCATTACAATTACTCCATATGCAAGCATTTCAACTGTTTTTTGTTTGGTTTTCTCCCTTACGTGGCAAACCTGATCTGCTCCATAACTAACTGTTGTTTCATTGGTGCAATTAGCTGATGCATAACAATAAAAGTTTCTGAATTTCAGAGTTTCTTGTCGATCTGTGCATCAATTTGTTGATTCACAGAGGAATGTAGTGATTTTTTGTCCATTTAGTGTAGGATGGAGCTTTCTTGTCTTTCCAAATATTCTGAAGCTCTAGACTTTACAAAACTGTTGGTTCATTATCCTAAAAGTTTGTCCGTTCAAAATGCCTCGTTTCATCTGAAAACCTATTACATGACCTTACATTTTGGGCCATTTTCTTATATAAAGACATGATATCTGCTTATCACTATTTGTCCTGGCAGGTAAGGATTCCCATGGAAATGGACAACAAATTGAGTCATGCAGTATACCCTGTCAAAACAAAAGTGCAATTTTATCATGTATACTCCTTGGAAGAGATTATGCCTTGTGTCAAAACAAAAGTGCAATTTTATCATGTATACTCCTTGGAAGTGATTATGCGTTGTGGTGTTGCGGTCAACACAGATGCTCCGAACTGCTGAAGGAAGAAATTCTGGCCTCGCAGCGAGAAAACTGCAAGCCATCCATGGCTTAGACTTCTATGAAATAATCAAAAGTTTGGGCGTGATCCAATTCATTTTGAAATAATCAAAAGTCTCCACGGTGCAGCCTTTCGTTTTATTGTAACGATCACTAGGTGATCCAATTCTTGTACCATTGTATACAATTGGTTACTGAATTCATTTTGTTGAAAATAAATAGCTGGTAACTCAGCTTTTGGAAATCCAGCTACTTCTACATTATGCCTTTGTTTACCCATGTTTGCAAAGATCCAATGCAAATAGTATATCTGATCAATTGCTAATTGTTGAAATTGCAATGAAGATGGACGCATCCAAGCATCACACGTGCACATGTCCACGTGATACCGATGATACGGTAGCCAAAAGAAACAACCCGGCAAACTTGGCACATCCGGTACAGCTCCCAGCAACACGTGCAAAAAAATAATCCAAACCAGACGGAGCTGGTGGATCGCCGGAAAAAACGAAAAAAATAATAGACGTGCAGACGCCTGGGTTCGCTCGGTGGTGGACTCTGGCACGCGCGGTCGCCCATCGCGGGGGCTAGCGCGGAGCGCCTGCGGGGCTCCCCAGCAGGGCGCATGGGCTGACTCGGTATGGAATAATAGGTATGAAATAGCGCTGGCTATATATATATATATATATATATATATATATATATATATATATATATATATATATACCTCCCCTGCCTTTTCAGTCAAAAAAAACTTGATAAGTTTGCTATGCCAAGATTTTTGGTGGTGGTGGTTCGTGAAATGACAGAATAATGAATTAAAGAAAAGTATCATTAGTTTAAGGTGGTGAGCCAAACCTTATCACCGTATAAACAAACGACATAGTGGGTCATCAAAAAATATATATTTTATTTCAGTAGCAACGCACAAGCATTTTATCTAGTATAGTAAGTACGAGGCAAAAGATGGTGGTTTCAAATTTTGCGCAACGTAAAGATAAAAATTCATATGCACCTCTTTTAGATTTACAATATTTTTTTGTCTTTTTTCCTTTAGTACCTGTTGTTGTCCCGGATCTGTACTACCGGGTGAGTGACATGAGATTCTTAGGCTATCTGCACTGAAACCGTACAAGTCCCTCCAGTACGACGTGTAGAGGTATTTTTCTCTGCATCGGTGTCCTCGGAGGGTCACGGTAAACAAGCCTGCGGTTCAGGACCCTCTATTCCCAGCGACCCGGCTAGAAAACGCTATCCACCGCACCCAAACTACTCGCGCCCTTCCGCCGCCGCCGCCAGCCGCAGCCGCCCCGCCCCACCCCGCAACCGCCCCGCCATCGTGGCTGTCCACCGTGATCGTCGCGCCTGTCCCCGCGGCCCTCGCGCACGTCCTCGGGCCTGGGCCGGATCTGGCCATGGGCACCGAGTGAACCGGAGATCAAAGCGAGCACGAGCAGCCGCCGGCGGTGGCGTGAAAAAAATTCGGCACCAGGCCTCGCAGTGAAGAGGCTGCGCCGTTGCTCCTCCGCTGACACGACGCTCTTGCACGCCAGAGTTGAGGCGTACAGCGGCAGCTGTTTGGTTGGACGTCGCAGCTTAGGCGTGCCGCAACCATGTCTTAGCAATCCAGTTCATTTTCGCTGCCAAACCATGACTAAGGTGCGGCGAGCGTTTTCTTGGCCGCAAGTTCGGTGCGGCCGCTGATACGGCGTGGCATGCTTAGACAGCTTCCAAACACACCCCTTTGCCCACCTGCTACGATTGCCAAATCAAAACCCCACGACTTTTTTTTGGGAAAAAACCCCCGCGACTTTATGCTAGCGGTTGAGGGGAAGAAAAGGACCAGTATCAGATTCGAACTCCAAGAAATGGAGATGATAATAATTTTTTTTATCATAACTTTGAGTGACGATAAGGAAAAGGTTCATAGTACATGACCATTTGACAACCATCCAAATTACAACATGATTAGCATTTTATTAAGCAGACAAGTGACGAGTGTCTACAGTAAATGGAAATAGTCCGTACCCATAGAAAAGAAGAAGAAAGAGAACAGTCCCTATTACGTACATGTCATCAGAATGAACATTTTATTCTATAGAGTTGCTATATAGGTTCTCCGGCCTACTCGATCAGATAGACAAAGCAGACTTACTTTGTTACAATGACTCTGTGGATTCACCTTGTTTCACTCCGCAAAAAGCCTTTAGTGGATCACTGAACTTGAACCCTTCTGAATAACGGAACGCTCTGTACTCGTCAAAACGACAGGGGTTGTACATTAATGGGTGATCGCTGTCGACAAGTTCATCCATCACACTCACTACAGTGTCGCCACTAGACCAGCGGCTGAACACCAATGAGAAACGCTCACGGTTGCTCGGTGTCCTCACACGGTGGATGCATACCGGCACCCTTCCGTTCGTAAGAACCTACAACAGTAACGTTGATGGCATATGAAAATCAAGGAGGCATATGAAATATAAATGACTATTATAGAGATAGATGTTTAATTTGATTCTTACTGTGAACAAGTCACCGGCGATAAAGGTAAAAGTGTCCGGTTCAGGTGGGATGGCAAGCCAGGTACCGTCCTTGGCCTGCACCTCAAGGCCTTCCACCTCATGCTGCACGATTGTTGTGAGCATGTTGGTGTCGCGGTGCGCCATCAAGGACAGACTGGTGGTCTCTGTGACTGGCTGTACACCATAGTAGGACAGCCGAACAACGTGAGTGAGCATGCGGAGGTAGGAGGCAATGTTTTCTTCTCGGACACCAAGGCTCTCCAGCGTCATCTTCTCCACGGCTTGCACCAGTTTAAGCATGTTCGTGGCCACAGATGTAATTGTGTCACTGGACGGGAGTGAGTACATATATCATGAGAAATCAGTAGGTTCTGCGGCAAAAAAAAATCAACAAATAACAAGGAACTGGGAAAAAATTTCGGTGTTCAAACCTGAATTCTGGGTTTCCCTGGGGCCAGAAGATGTCGTCGAAGACCCGGACACTGCCGGACTCAGCAGTCTGCGCGACACAGACGCTCTCGTAGGCCATGCCCGGTAACTCTCCTACGTATCCTGTGTACGGGCCATTGGTGGAGACGTTGCGTTGTTTGGTTTGGAGAGGGAGGTCAAAAAGCTCCGGCATGGCTCGGGAAAACAGCGCCCGCTTAACCTCCGGGCCAAGAGCGTTGTGAGCAACAACAACGCAGCCGTAAGACCTCATGGATTGAGCCACCGCTGCCTGGGCTTCCTCCCAACCTGGCATGCCAGGCTCAAGTCCGCGGAGGTCGACTTTCGGGAGCTCCATATAGAAAAGCTCCTCCGAGAGGAATTTGGGTTGTCGTGTGGACCTTCTCTTAATCCTTGCCTCTAAGTTTGTGTAATGCAGTACTATGAACCTAGCTATTTATAGAGATGTGCTCCATAAGATAGCAGATATTGTCACACCCGGTTTTAAAGGCAAAACCAGGTGCATCTCATATGTGCGCCAGGATCAGTTTACACACATATGGTAGACGTCACAAGTGAATATCCATAACCATGCATAACGAAAGAGTATTGTAGTGCATTTATTACAATATCAAAGTTGACTCAAATGTCATAGCGGAAGACTTAATTAAATGTTCATCTAACGAAGCAAAAGTGACTCCAACTCCACAAGCATTGACTGGGGGAGACTCGCCTAGAACTCCTCAAAATCAGTAGTGAAATCCTCAAAATTCTCCCAATCTGAGCAGCATTCCGGTGTAGTTGATGCAATAAAGGAGAGAAAAACAACAAGTATGAGCACATAACGTACTCAGCAAATGTAATATGACATACAAGGTTGAGGCAAAAAGGTTGGCTGACCATACTGCAGTAAGCACTTTTAGTTGGTCAATTTTTATTAAGCAACTATTTACTAGCAAATGAAAGTATATACCACCCACAAATTAATGAATGTCATATTCCCAACATATTCATATAACCACGATTTAGATCATGTTCAAGTATGATTATCATGTAAGGGTCCAGACTGCTCATGACCGTGAGCACGACTGTTATAACAGTTTTACACTCTGCAGAGGTTGTACACTTTCACCATAAGCCGCGTAAAAGTTCAAAAGAACTTTAAACCCAACCATGCCGAGGGGGCCAATCCTCTTAAATCACACTACCGAGGTGTGACCGCATAGGGACGCTACGAGACCTTTACAAAGATTCCTTAGTAAATAGTAACCCGCTAAGGTTTCCGGTTCAGAAGCAAAGCATAACCCTCCCTAATGAGATCTGTCTCTTACCAAAGCCCACAGCTCAAGAGGACCGAGCTATACCCCGTCAACCGCCGCACCTCTTGCCCCTTTCGGGTAAGGTCACCATCCACTAAAGTCTCTAATTAATTAGCCACGACCAGAGCCATATAATACTTATGGTTGCACTGTTTTCCTGGGTGGTTCTCCATGTTCCAATTAAAAAGATATGATCTTGCCAATTAATTATTTAAAAGAGTATATGGAACATAGAGTAGGGGTTCGTTAACCAATCCCAGTTGAGCAAACTAAGCATCATCTACCATCAAAATTAATTAAATAACCCAGTTTCAGGGACAGGGGAAAAATAGTGGCTAGGCAAATCCTTAAATAGGAACCCATCAAATTAAGACACATGCATGGGTGGTGAAATTAATAATTATTAGGACATTTGCATGACATAATACACTTGCCTTCTTCCCAACTCGGTTGCTGCTCAAATCCTTCTCCAACAGTTGGTTCTTCAGAGAAATCCTCAAACTGGTCGTTTCTTAATCGCATCACACATTCACATGCAAGGAAACAATACAACAAATAAGAAACAGTACACCAAACAATTCCAACAGAAGAAAACAACAACACAAAACTAATCTACGCGTGACAACGAACGCGTGAGCGTGAGAATCACTAAAATCGGAGTTAAAACGCAAAAGATATGGCTTTTCTAAGGTTCAGGGACTTGCTGACAAAGTTTTAAAAGTTCCAGGGGCTTAACTGCGAAAAACCAGGGACTAAAACATAATTTTGCATAAAAACTTGAGGGTTTTCATGTAAAAAGACAAATCCTGGACCTCGGGCATAATTTTAAATATTGCAGGGGCTAAAACAGAAGAAAAAGGACCTATTTGGAATTATTTTTGAACTAGGATGGACTGCGGGTTGATTTTGAAAAACTACAGGGGCTCTTTAGCAATTTGGCCAGGGCTCACCGTTACCGACTCGGGTTTGACTCGGGTCGGATCTGATGCAGGCCGTTGGATGAAGATCGGGTGGTCGGGAATGAATCGGCCGAGGGGGTATCGCCGGCGACGACACCTGCGGCGGCGCCGCCCGTTCCCGCGGCGGAACTTCGCCGGAGAAAGGCGATCTGGGGCTACGGTGCGCCAAACTCGACGGGACTTGGCCGGGGAAAGAGAGAAGAAGATGGCGAACTCACCGAGCTAGGTCTCGACGAGGGAAGGGCGACGATGGCGGCCGGCGACGAGCAACGGCGGCGGCGGAGCTCTGCAAGATCGGCCGGTGAGCAATTAGCGCAAAGCTCGGCCAAAACCGGGTCAAGATCACAAAGGAGAGGTACGGGATGTCGAGGCGAACCTCCTGGGGTGCTTCACGGCGAAGGAGCGGCGGCGACGACGCGAATCGACAGCGGCGGCTTGAGCTCGGTCAAAGGCGGCGGCGCTAGCTAGGGTTCGAGGAGCTCGCGGCTTCGATTTGATGGGAGGGAAAGCGGACGGTGCGCGCGCATAAATAGGTGCATAGCTTGGGCTCGGGTAGGCGTGCGGCGGGCAGAGTCGGAGACGGAGGCGGCGGCGCTCGGGACTCGGCCGGGGAAGTCCCTGTCGGAGACGATGAACCCGACAGCCGGGCCCCACTTGCCAGTGACTCAGCAGAGAGAGCGGCGGGGAGGAGAAGGACGGGCCGGTGCTGGGCCTAAAGCGAAACGGGCCGGGGAGAGAAAAGCAGGCCGACTCGGGAGAAAGGAAAAAAAGAGGGAGCAAAGATGGACTGGGCCAAGAATTCGAGGGGCAAAAACGAACTCGGCTATTTAAACTTTTCTAAAACTCAAACAAAAGCAAATCAAATTCGAATTTAAATAGAATTTAAATTCCAACTTGATTTACTAGCAACCAAAAATATGTGCAACAACATGAATGCAACAAAAACTTATTTTGACTAAAATAATTATTTAATGTGATATTTAAATTGATAAAAAGGCTAGAAATTCCAATTAAATTCTAGAAAATTTATTTAAGCCTTAATAAATCCTAGAAAAATTCAAAGGGTTGCTACATTTTAATTGTGATGAATTTTAGGGTGTTACAAACCTACCCCCCTTAAAGAGAATCTCGTCCTCGAGATTCGGACGGATTAGAGAAAATCTGAGGGAACTCTGCCATCAACTCATCCTCTCTTTCCCAAGTTGCCTCACTTTCCGCGTGATGACTTCACTGAACTTTACACATCTTAATCACTTTACTCCTAGTAACTCTTTCAGTAGTTTCCAAAATCTTAGCTGGGTATTCCTTATAAGTCAAATCATCTTGCACATCTAACTCATCCAAGGGTAATTCTTCCTCAGGAACTCGAAGACACTTTTTCAACTGAGAGATATGGAACACATCATGCACATCTGACAGTCTGGCTGGCAACTCCAATTGATAAGCAACCTCACCTTTTCTAGCAACAATCTTGAAAGGTCCAATGAAACGAGGAGATAATTTACCTTTCACCTTAAACCTTCTCAAACCTCTAATAGGAGATACTTTCAGATACACATAATCACCTACTTCGAAAGTTAATTCTCTCCTTCTTGTATCTGCGTAACTCTTCTGCCTGGATTGAGCCGTTCTTAAATTCTCTCTGATAATCTGAACCTGTCTTTCTGCTTCCTGCAGTATCTCTGGACCAAACAACTGACTTTCACCTGTTTCACTCCAATACAACGGTGTTCTGCACTTCCTACCATAAAGCGCTTCGAAGGGTGCCATCTTTAAACTTGCCTGATAACTGTTGTTATACGAGAACTCTGCATATGGAAGACTCTTGTCCCCACTGCCTCCATGCTTCAAAGCACAAGCCCTCCACATATCCTCCAAAATCTGGTTAGTCCTCTCTGTCTGACCATCTGTCTGAGGATGATATGCAGAACTGAAATTCAACTTTGTATCCATAGACTCATGCAACTTCTGCCAAAATCTAGATGTAAACTGAGTACCTCTATCAGACACTATCTTTTTAGGTACACCATGGAGACAAACAATTATGGACATGTATAACTCTGCTAACTTAGCGCTGGTATAAGTAGTGTGAACGGTTATAAAGTGAGCTACCTTAGTTAATCTGTCCACAATAACCCATATAGAGTCATATCCTCCTCGAGTGCGAGGTAATCCAACAATGAAATCCATACTGATTTCTTCCCACTTCCATTCAGGTACCTTGAGTGGCTGAAGCAAACCGGCTGGTCTCTGGTGTTCAGCCTTGACTTTCTGACAAACATCGCACAATGCCACATGGGCAGCCACATCCCTTTTTAGTCCATACCACCAATACCTTTGCTTTAGATCCTGGTACATCTTGGTGCTTCCAGGATGAATAGAATATGCGGAATCATGAGCTTCCCTCAATATCTGCTCTCTGAGAGACTCGATATCCGGTACACATATCCTCTTTCTAAACCAAATTGTACCTTGATCATCTTCGTTGAAGTCAGGAGCTTTCCCTGCTAACATGGTTTCCTTGATTTCCTTTATCTTCTCATCAGCAAGCTGACCTTTCCGAATTTCCTGTTCCAGTGTAGACTCAACTTCCATTGTTACACCTTCTGTTTGATTCAGGAATCCTAAGTTCAGCTTTTCCATCTCTGCAAGCAACTCAGCTGGTAACTGGCGACCAAACATTGCATTTACTTGTGACTTCCTACTCAACGCATCAGCAACCAAATTAGCCTTGCCAGGATGATAGTTGATTCCCAGATCATAATCCTTGATCAACTCCAACCATCTTCTCTGCCTCAAATTCAGATCCTTCTAAGTAAATATGTACTTCAGGCTTTTGTGATCAGTATACAGCTCACATCTGTTACCTAGAATATAGTGCCTCTAGATCTTCAAGGCATGGACAACAGCTGCAAGTTCCAGATCATGAGTAGGATAGTTCAGCTCGTGCTTCCTCAACTGCCTGGATGCATAGGCTATAACTCTGCCTTCCTGCATGAGCACACACCCAAGACCTCTGCGAGAAGCATCACAATAGATATCAAAGTTCTTGTGAATATCTGGCATAGCAAGCACTGGGGCTGTAGTCAACTTCCTTCTCAACTCTTCAAAACTGGCCTGACACACTTCTGACCAAACAAACTCCTTGCCCTTCTCTAATAGCGAAGTAAGAGGTTTCGCTATTTTAGAGAAGCCTTCAATTAATCTCCTGTAATATCCAGCCAATCCCAGAAAACTTCTGATCTCAGAGACTGTGGTAGGAGGTTTCCATTCCAACACATCCTTGACTTTACTTGGATCCACTGCAATACCTCCTTCAGTGACCACATGACCAAGAAAAGACACTTGATTCAACCAGAATTCACATTTACTAAACTTGGCATACAACTGGTTCTCTCTAAGAGTCTGCAACACCAACCTCAAATGCTCCTCATGTTCTTCCTCATTCTTAGAGTAAACCAAAATATCATCAACAAACACCACCACAAATTTGTCCAAGTACTCCATGAACACCTTATTCATCAGGTACATAAAGTAGGCGGGTGCATTTGTCAATCCAAACGACATCACAGTATACTCATATAATCCATATCTGGTGGTGAATGCTGTTTTAGGAATGTCGGAACGCCTGATCCTCAACTGATGGTAGCCAGATCTCAAGTCAATCTTGGAGAAAACCTTAGATCCTCTCAACTGATCGAATAAGTCTTCAATTCTGGGCAATGGATACTTATTCTTGATGGTTACCTCATTTAATGAACGATAATCCACACACATCCTCAGAGTACCATCCTTTTTACCCACAAAAATTACAGGTGCTCCCCAAGGTGAAGAACTAGGACGAATGTAACCTTTATCCAACAATTCCTTAAGTTGTTTCTTAAGTTCTTCTAGTTCATTAACAGCCATTCTATAGGGTCTTTTAGAAATAGGAGCAGTACCAGGTAAAAGCTCAATAATAAACTCAATGTCTCATTCGGGTGGCATACCTGGCAAATCATCTGGGAAGACATCTGGAAAGTCACAAACAACTCTGATATCTTCCAAAGGAACACCACTGGCCTATTTCACTGAGTAAGTTGAAGCTGAGGGTTGTGTGGCTCCGAATTCAATCTTCTCTCCCTGAGGGCTAGTCAACAACACGGACCTCTTGGCACACTGAATCACCGCATCAAAAGCAGCTAACCATCCCATTCCAAGGATGACATCGATTCCCTCAGAGTTCAGGACTATCAAATCAGCAGGAAAGTCTACCCCAACTATTTTCAGATTAACTCGGGGACAGATAAAATTAGCTTTCATGTTTCCACCGGGAGAGCTAACCAGCATGGAATTTTTCATAGGTACCATAGATATATTATACTTAGTTACGTACTGAGCAGTAATAAAAGAATGAGATGCTCCAGAGTCGAATAAAACCGATGTAGGGGCTGAGTTGACGAGGAACATACCAAGTACCACATCCTGGGACTCCTGTGCGGTCTCTGCAGCGACATGGTTCACCTTGCCCCGCATCTGATTCTGCTGGCCCTTGTTGCCCTGGGGCGTCTGGTTCACATTCCTGTTCTGCTGCTGAGGGGTATTCTGCCTAGGTGTACTGCCACTCTGGTGCTAAGGGGTCTGAGCATTCCTCTTAGGATAGTTGTGGGCAAAGTGGCTTGGATCTCCACAAATGTAGCAGGTACGGGGAGTAGGGGCACTGCCTGGTGCAGGGGTCTTCACTAGAGTCTGAGTCGGGGTGGTCTGGCGGTTCTGCTGAAATGCTGGACGCTGAGGTGGAGGTGCTGACCGCTGACCCTGACTCTGCACAAAGTTACTCCCTTGCCCACTGTTGACACCAAAAATTGGCACCAGGAAGAGGCTGACATGTGGGCCGGAGTCGTCGAAGAGATGTCATTCGGCAAAGGAGTTTTTCCCCAGAGGCATTCGGCAAAGACGTTCTGCGGTCGGGAATGCGTCGTCATTCGGCAGAGGCATGGTTCCGCAGGTAAAAGCGGTAGCATTCGGGAAGGCGCGATGACGTGGAAAAACATAAGGAAAAGGCCGGTTCAAACAAGGAATGCAATATGGGCACGAAGATCCGTCATTTATTTTTAGAAACAAGTATTGTAGTCGTGTCCGACTAGGAGTTGTATCAAGACCTGGGTATAAATATAAACCCATGGCATCTGTAAAAAAAAGAAGACAATCAATCATACAACAAACCGGCCCCGTGCCAACATCGAGTCCTTTAGTCGAGTCGTCGAGTTCTTCGAGAGGAGTCATCGATCCGTCGACCTCCGTAAGTACCGACAACCTTGTATCATGCTTAGTATCATGCGGTGGATTTAAGCTTTGATGCAAGTAGTCTTGTTACCATGCTTAGTATCATCCGGTGGATTTAAGTTGTGGTCTCAAGAAGGTTCCTCTGTTAGGTCATGAGCCATGCGGTGGGCTAAGATCTAGTATGGACCAAGTTATCGGCTCTGTTAGATTTCGGCAAGATCTAACAGATTCATTAAGTTACCCCGTGTTGCTTCGTTTTTACTATGTGCTTAATTCATGCAACACACCTTTGCCCAATCTAGATCGGCTAGAATCGGCTCTACTTCACGATGTAACGACTTATCCCCTCACAGCCGAGTCCGAAACCGATCTAGGTTGCCACGTGTCGCGGGTTCGAGCTTGTCGGCATCGTGTAGATCTTGACAGAACCGGGTATCATGCGGTAGATGCAGGTTTTTGGATCGTCTTAGAGCTAATCATCCGGTGGATTAGAATTCGATTCGATCTGATAGATTTATCTTTACCGATTAGGCTTGTTCCTTCACCATGGACCCCGATTCGGCTAAAATAGCCGCATTCGGTAGTGCTCTCACGAGTGAACGTGTGTTCGTGGGTTTGCATTGGACAATGAATGCTTTTAGCCTTTCACGATTAGATTGTATCATGCGGTGGATTGATCTAATCTGATTGGTGGTGTGGCCACAAACGAGTTGTATCATGCGGTGGATTAACTCGTTCGTTGCCATGCTTGACGGGTGCTGCTTTCGGCCTATGCATTCTTGTTTTCAATGTAAATTCGTGACTGTGTTGTGGGTTCGTAATTAAACATTGAATGCTTTTAGCTTTTCATGGTTAGACTGTATCATGCGGTGGATTGGTCTAATCTGATTAGTGGTATGGTCTCAAACAAGTCGTATCATGCGGTGGATAAACTTGTTTTGTTATCATGCTTGACGGGTGCTGCTTTCGGCCTATGCATTCCTTGTTTACTGCGAATTTATGATCATGTTTCACCCTTTTATTTATCTATCTTGCTCTGTTTCTCGTTAATCGGCTATGAGTATGTGTTACAATGTTCATTCGGTTGAAAGCCGATCTTTCGTCATGCTTACGTCACGCATTCGGCAGTGCGCTCCTTGTGTGCCTTGCCGATTGCCGAATGAGGCTTTAACTGCCGACAGATAGCTTGTCCGTAGCTATATGTCTCTCGAAATTGGCTTTAATGCCGCAAATATGGAACTGTCTGGTCTCGCCCGACACGTTCCAGGTTTTGATCTAAACTTTTTTGTCCCTTTGTTAGTTTTCAGGCAAACTGACTGGCACGCTTCCGGATTCAAAAGCCCGGGACACGTGTGAAGCCAGCTAATTCGGCTTGCTGTGTGCTTGGCGTGAGGTGCAGATTTTACGTCAACACACTTTTTGGCACGCCTGGTGGGACACACACAAGTTTTCAAGATGCCTGAGTTGAGCGACATCATGGATGTCACTTTGGAAGAGTTGTCTGAAGAGCATCAACAGATGGTAAAGGCTGCTGCTGGTCAATTCATTAACAAATGTTTACTGTCTTTCGCCAAGAACAGGAGTGGTGCACCGTTTCTCAAATCCGACTTGCCAAGAGTTCTCCTTCCTGGGCAGTCTGATTTTACTGAAGAAGAAGAGAGGGAGAGATTCTCGGGCTTGTTATACAAAGCTTTGGGAGAAGCAATGACCAATCACAATGCTGCGTTCTTGAACAGTTTTCGGCATATAATGGTAAGCATTTTTGGTCAGCATGTGGATAAACCCTTCGAGCAAATACATGGGCAATTGGGTGGTCCGACGTACTTCAATGTTCAAGCACCAGTTCAGAAACTACATGGTAAAGGAAATGCTGATGAAACTGGAGGTTCTGGTGCTAAAGATACAAATGGACAACCGATTCAGCAAGATCCTCAGCCTGCATTGCCGAAAACTCGCACATACGGTGATATGGCATTCGGCACCACAGGGAATCCGCCTGCTTCTGCTTACAAGATATCTCCCTTGAACAACAGACTGCAGAGGGACTTATATGGAAACGGATATTCAGAGTTTATGGATTACAATGCTATCGACGCTCTCCCGAATCCTGGATATGTTGGTACTGCAGGCATGCTTGCTGGAAGACCAGGGAATCAAGATACCAGTATTGACCTCATGGTGCAAAAAATGACCGATGTATTGCAAAATCAATTCGGTCTGAAGCCTAAAAATCAGGGGTACATGTACTCGTCTCCTTTCCCGGAATGGTACCAAAGGGTATCATTGCCGAATAGAGTCAAGGTGCCTACAGAGTTTACTAAATTCTCAGGACAAGATGATACTAGCACTGTGGAACATATAGCTCGATATCTGATGCAGCTTGGAGAGGCTTCGGCAGATGAAGCTTTCAGAATCAGATACTTTCCTTTGTCACTGACGGGTCCAGCTTTTACATGGTTTGCTTCTTTGCCTGCTCAGTCGATTTGTACTTGGAAAGACCTGGAACAGAAATTCCATGCTCATTACTACATTGGCAGTACCGAGAAAAAGTTGGTTGATTTGACCAGCTTAAGGCAGAGGAATAATGAAACACCTACAGAGTTCCTCAGGAGATTTAGGGAAACAAAGAGTATGTGCTTTTCTCTGAACATACCTGATGATCAACTGGCTGGTATGGCTGTAGCTGGAATGCTGCCTGTCATTCGGGAGAAGCTATTCGGGATGGAGTTTGATGATCTGGGCCAGTTGTCGCACAGATTGGCCTTGATGAGTAACCAGGCATATGGTTTCAAGAAAGATGCCAGATTTGCTAAAAATAATGATGTAGCTGACATCTATAACCAATTCCTTGAAAGAGCAGATCAAGAAGATGGGTATGAAGATAGCGAGGAGATAGCCGCAGCAGAGATAGTGTGGAGCAAAGAACTAGTTACAATGACTCAAAGATGGATCAAACAGGTGAAGGGAACGTATGATTTTGATGTGACTAAGGCGGACAAATTGTTTGAGTTCCTGGTGAAAGAAGGCCGAATCAAATTGCCGGAGGGGCATTCTATGCTTCGGCCTGATGGAGTGAAAGATAAGAGGTACTGTGGGTTTCATGATAGAAATTCTCATTCCATTAATGAATGCAGAGTCTTTAGGATGAAGATTCAGAAAGCTATCCAGGAAGGACATCTGAAATTCGACAACAAGATGAAACTGGACAGTAACCCTTTCCCTCAGAATATGATCGGGTTCTCGGTTAATATGGTGAATGCTGTTCCATCTGGAAAAAAGGGAAGATTGAAAGTTTTAACCTCAAAAAAGGCAAGACAGGATGGTTCAGTTGATCCCACTCGGCAGATCACAATTGAACAGATTCGCCAGAAAGATCTTCGGTTCCCGAATAGCCGATTTGAAGTGGGAGAATCCTTTAAACCTAGAGTTACTACACGTATTCTCCTCAACAAATGGCAGCGTCAGCAAGAAAAGGAGCGTTTTCAAAGGCGTGAATACGAGGAGGAGAAAAGAAGGCGCGAAGAAGAAAGGCTTGAGGAAGAACAAGAAGAATATGCTCGAGAGCAGGAACGTGCGCATTGGGGGTGTGCATTCTTCAGACACTGTTGGAACGAAGGTTTGAAGCTTCCCACATGGAATAGTTGTCCTGAATGCAATAATAGGTATGATGAATATAGGCAGGGAACTGTCAATTGCCGATCTGTCCATGAAAGAATTGGCAGGGTGCATCCTAGTGATGATCGGCGTTTTGATGATCGACCAAGAAAGAGACATGCTGATTATAAATGGGTTAATCATGAAGAAGAAGAAGATCATGCTTATGTTTGGCAAAAAGGACAATGGTGCCCACCTGGTTTGAGGAAGAGCCAGAAGAGAAGAGTACAGCGCCTGAGGAATCGGGAATTGAAGCAAGCAAAGGTCAAGGTGAAATCAATATGGCTCCCAAAAGACAGGCCTGACGAACATGGTCATTCGGCTTCTACATGTATGGTATATTTTTTGCCGAATGAATTCATGGCTCCAGCTAACCAAATTGTACAGGAAGAGATATTGCCCGATATAGATGATGCCGAACGATTTGGGTTAATGGCACAATTGATGTTGAACAAACAAGCTATTTTTGAGAAGCCAGCCCAGAATCGGCACATGAAGCCACTGTACTTGAAGGGATATGTTAATGGCAAACCATTGACCAAGAAGTTTGTCGATGGAGGAGCTGCTGTCAATGTAATGCCATATACCACATTCAGGAAGCTTGGTATGGGCCCTAGAGATTTGACACCAACGAGCATAATTCTGAATGATTTTGCTGGAAATCCTTCGGACACCAAGGGATGCGTGCACGTTGATCTGATGATTGGGTCCAAGACTCTGCTTACGACTTTCTTTGTCATTGAGGGCAAAGGGGCATATAGCTTGCTGCTTGGAAGAGATTGGATTCATGCAAATTGTTGTATTCCATCTACTATGCATCAACAGCTTATTCAGTGGATAGATGATGAGGTGGAGATTGTCCAAGCAGATGATTCAATAAGCGTGGCAAATATGGAACCAGCTTTCTGGGAATATCAAGGCATAGATTGTTTCTCAGGCAAAGACTGGGGAGAAGGTCCTGTGGCACCAGCCAACAGTGATCAGCAGCCGATCGAAGCAGTCGGCTCTCATAGTAATTTTTGATGGAAAATCCAATTGATGGAACTGATGGAAAATTAGGACGTGGATTTGTGTCGGCCGATAAATTAGAAGAAGTGGACATTGGAGATGGTGACAAGCCAAGGCCGACATTTATCAGTGCTAACTTGAATTCGGTTTTTAAAGAAAAGTTGGTGACATTGTTAAAAGAATACAAGGACTGCTTTGCTTGGGATTATTCGGAGATGCCCGGTCTAGACCGTTCTATTGTTGAGCATCGGTTGCCAATCAAACCTGGATACAGGCCTTACAAGCAACCACCCCGAAAAATCTACAGGGAAGAAGTGTTGGCCGATGTGAAAAAGGAGATTGAAAGATTACTAGATGCAAATTTCATTCGGCCATGTAAATACGCGGATTGGATCTCTAATATTGTTCCTGTTTATAAGAAAAATGGAAAAATGAGGGTTTGCATAGATTTTAGAGACCTAAACAAGGCTACACCCATGGATGGATATCCAATGCCTATTGCTGATTCATTGGTTGATGCTGCTGCTGGATACAAAGTGCTCAGTTTCATGGATGGTAACGCAGGATACAATCAGATTTATATGGCATTGGAAGATATAGTAAAGACAGCTTTCAGGTGTCCTGGACACATAGGGTTGTTTGAGTGGGTTGTCATGACCTTTGGATTGAAAAATGCCGGTGCAACTTATCAAAGGGCTATGAATTATATTTTTCATGAGTTGATCGGCGAGATTGTGGAAATATATATTGATGATGTGGTGATCAAGTCATTGGATCATGAGTCTCATTTGACCGACATAAGGAAAACTCTAGAATGCACCAGGAAACATGGGCTTAAGATGAACCCGAACAAGTGTGCTTTTGGAGTTTCGGCTGGAGAGTTTCTGGGATTTTTGATACATGAAGGAGGAATAGGAGTTGGTAAGAAAAGCATGAAGGCAATTGATGAAATTGTTCCTCCAACTAATCTTAAAGAGTTACAATCGCTGCTTGGCAAGATAAATTTTGTGAGAAGGTTCATATCAAACTTGTCACAAAAGGTGTTGCCCTTTTCCTCACTATTGAAAATAAAAAAGGATCAAAAGTTTGTATGGGGTGACGAACAACAGAAGGCTTTTGATGAAATAAAGGAGTACATGAAGAAGCCACCAGTATTGGTGCCTCCACAATTGAACAAGCCTTTCAAGTTGTACGTGGCGGCCGATGCCCAAACTATTGGATCGGCCCTCATTCAAGAATTTGAAGGGAAGGAAAGAGTAATTGCATACCTTAGCCGAAAGTTACTAGATCCAGAGACAAGGTATTCGGCTATAGAGAAGCTTTGCTTATGTGTTTACTACTCCTGTACAAAATTTCGGCACTACTTACTACATGCCGAATGCATTGTGTATTCAAAGTTTGATGTGATAAAACACATGTTGTCTATGCCAATTTTGAACGGAAGGATTGGCAAATGGATTTTAGCTTTGTCTGAATTTGAGTTAAGGTTTGAATCGGCAAAGGCTGTTAAGGGACAGATTATTGCCGACTTCATTACTGAACATCATGATACATCGATAAATTTGCTTAACATTGTTCCTTGGGTGTTATTCTTTGATGGATCTTCATGCAACAAAGGTGGTGGAGCAGGTATCTTATTAATTTCACCCAAGGGAGAAACATTTGAGTTTGCTGTTCCCATTCAATCTGCTGTTACTAACAATCAAGCTGAGTATGAGGCATTGCTCAAAGGGCTCCAATATTTGAAAGAAGCAAAGGCCATTGCGGTTGAAATTTTTGGAGATTCAGAATTGGTCATAAAACAATTGAATGGTGAATATGAGTGCAAAAGTGATACCTTGAGGAATTACTATGAAGAATGCAAAGAAATATTGAAGAGCTTTCGGTCAGTAATTCTACAACACATTCCTAGAGGGGATAATGGAGAGGCAAATAGATTGGCCCAAAGTGCATCAGGTTATAAAGAGCTTCGAGAAGTTTTTACTAATGATGTACATGCTTTCGGGAATAATCTGGCAGAAGATGATTGGAGAAAAGAGATTGCCGATTATCTGGAGAATCCATCCCGAAAGGTTTCTAGAAAGCTCAGGTACAAAGCTTTAAAGTTTGTTCTTCTTGATGATAATTTGTATTATAAATCCTTGGATGGGGTGCTGTTACATTGCTTAAATCATGAAGAAGCAAAAAGGCTGATGAGTGAAGTACATGATGGGTTGTGTGGAGCACATCAATCGGCCTACCGAATGAAGTGGGTTATTAGAAGAACTGGATATTACTGGCCGACAATGTTGGAAGATTGTTTTGAATATTATAAGGGATGTCAAGACTGTCAGAAATTTGGAAACATTCAGAGAGTTCCGGCATCGGCTTTGAATCCCATTATCAAGCCATGGCCATTCAGAGGATGGGGAATAGATTTGATTGGCCAAATGAATCCTCCATCTAGCAAGGGGCATAAGTTTGTGCTTTTGGCAACCGATTATTTTACCAAGTGGGTTGAGGCAATTCCATTAAAGAAGGTGACGTCGGAGAATATGGTTGAATTTGTTAAAGAACATATCATTTACAGATTTGGGATTCCTCAAACAATCACCACAGATCAAGGAGCTCAATTTACATCTTCAGAGTTCAAAGATTTTGCTGAAAGTATGGGCATCAAATTGTTAAATTCTTCTCCTTATTATGCCCAAGCTAATGGTCAGGCAGAGGCTTCTAACAAGATTATGATTAAAATTATACAGAAGAAGATTGATCAGAAGCCGAGAAAGTGGCATTCGGTACTCAATGAGGCTTTATGGGCTTACCGAATGGCTCCACATGGGGCTACACAGACGTCTCCTTATGAGTTGGTGTATGGGCATCATGCTATCTTGCCATGGGAAATACAATTAGACTCAAGGAGAATAAAGTTGCAAAAGGATTTAAGTTCTAAAGATTATAATGATTTAATGATGGACGAATTAGAAGATTTGCATATGATTCGTCTCAGGGCCTTGGAAAATATCGAGAAAAATAAAATGCGAGTTGCTAAATATTACAACAAGAAGGTGCAAGTTAAGCAATTTACAGAAGGTGATCTAGTTTGGAAAGCGATATTGCCGATTGGAACCAAATATGCAGCATTCGGCAAATGGTCTCCAAATTGGGAAGGCCCTTTCAGAGTAGTTAGATGCGTGCCTGGAAATGCATATATTTTGAAGACATTATTGGGAGAGGAATTTGCTTCTGCTATAAATGGAAGATATTTGAAGAGGTATTATCCCAGTGTTGAAATCGATCGGTGATTGATATATTAAATTGCCGAACAGCCGATATTTGGGAAGAAATCGTCTTTAGAAGGAAATTGACAGAGACATTGGAGAAAAAGAAAAATGGCCAATACTGAATGTATTGCCCTTAGCACAAAATATGTTACATCAAGAGTTCATGCAAAAGATAAGTTTTATTGCCGAAATTCCATAAATCCCTAGTACAAACTACTGAAAGAGCCTGTTCAAAACAGACTGGGGATGAATGGAATCGGCAATGGCAGTGCCATGGCCATCAAGACGATCAATGGAAGCGTCAATGTTGTCGATGTCTTCTGGGTTGTTGTTGGCAAAACCAACCGGCATTCTGGAATAGTCGGTGCCGGTGTGCGTCGACATAGCGACGAGACCCGCAGCGACGCCCAGGCGAACGCCATGGGAAGCCACTTCGTCGACACGACCTGCCACCGCACCAAGGCGTGCCTCGGGTGTGTCCCCTTGGGCGTTCACCTTGTCCGCCAGCTCCTCCACCAGCGCCTTCAGTCGATCAAGTTCAGCATCACGCGCTGCAAAGTCACAAGGGGATAACAGATTAATATCATTTGGAGGACGAGAATTGAGATTGAGCAGATTGCAGGACTCACCATCAATGACTTCAAGCAGCTGCTTGCGCTCGGCCTGCCATTCGAGGTCCGCAATCCCAGCTTGCTTGGAGATGATCTCCAGTTCGCGACGAGAGTCATCGCGCTCCGCCTTGAATCGGCGAGCATCGCCGTCTGAGTAGCGGGAGTCGTCCGATGAACGAGTCCGATTGGACGAACTCGAGGAGTTGGGCGCCGCAGGAGCAGCGGCTGGAGCCGCAACTGGCGCACCAGCGCCGGCAATCCATTGGATTACCCTGCAAGAACAAAGAAGATTCGTCAAGAAAGAGAAAGGAAATCTCGAGAAGAACAGAGAGAAGCAAGCAGCCAATCACCTGCGGCGAGCGCCGGCGCGACTTCCTTCGGCCTCATCGACGGCCGGGCGCCTCCTGTTGTTGTCGGCCATTGGAAGTTCCTCGGAGTTACTGTGGATGGGGAAAAGAATGACTTGAGCCGGCAAGGACTTGGAAGACGAAGAACTTGGTGAAAAACTGTGGGCTGCCTGGGTGTTTATTTATAGAACCTGCAGAGGAAATCGTGGCCAAAGATCGTGGCGCGTATTCCGAAGAGTTCGGAAGGTGGAAAGGATTTTCCAGCTGATCGGTTCTCATGTCGTTTGGGATTCTTATCGAGTCGTATTCGGCTTTGACTGGATGAGATTCGGCTATGTCATAGTTGAAGTGTTTTCGGGTCTGACGCTATTAAAACCAGCTTTGCCGAATGAGTTATCCACAATGGAGAGAAAGCAAAGATTGGTGAGATTACGGGGTTGATAAAACATTCGGCTATCAGACTATTTGACACAATTTACACACCCAAGAACTTTGAGATTACATTTTTGGCATTTGATATCATATTGCTAATGTTCTCTAATAAGTTTTTGTCAGCTTCTTGGGTTCTAGCCAGGGCAGCAAGCTTCGCCTTGAGTTGTTTGTCTTCGTTTAGAGCTGCTAAGGCTTCCTTTCGCCTCCTCTCTGTTAACTTGGGAAGCTCGACTATCTTCTTCTTGTCAGCTTCAATTTCGGCCGATAGATCTCTCAATTCGGCTTCAAGTGCAGCTTTTCTGATCTCCTTCATTTCAAGTTCAGATTCCAATTTGGTCAATGATTCCTTGTCATTCTGGACTTGAGTATGCAGGTCTTTTACAGATTGCTTGACCAAAGTTCTCCTTTGCTCCAAGGCTGGTTGAGCAGATTGATTCTTCAGAGCTTGCTTCACTGCGATAAAATGATCATCCAATCTGGAAATTGGATCTAAAGAAGTCTTGATATCGGCAGGAAGATCTTGGTCGAATGATTCAAGCAAGTCTCTTAAAAGATCAGCATTGGTAACTTGTTCTCGAGTGTCCTTATGCAGAAAAGAGAGGATTTCCTTCAGTTTTGCTTGGTTCTCCTCTGATAAAGCTTGACCAGAAGAAGTTTCTTCTCCTTGTTCGGCAACTAGATCATCCACAGCAAATGAATAGCTGGGTGAAGAAGTGGTTCTCTCCTGGAAGAAGATTCTGCCGAATTATTGATGATCCATTGAATAAAGAACTGGGAAAACTGGGTAATTATCTCTACCTCATTCCTGATTTCTTGAATGGAGAGAGAAGGCAGCTCAAGCTCAGGCAAAGGTTCTTGTGTGATATGCTGAGGAGGGCTTGGAAGATCTTTTGGTGGAGAAGAGACTTCTGGCTGAGGAACATCAAGTGAAGCTAAAGCTGGTGCTTGATGAGAAGAAGAACTCTCCAAGATTGGGTCTATTGAGATTTGCTCTGAAACTGAAAAAAGAATCAATGCCGATGGAGAGGAACTTTAAAGACGAAATAGTGAGAAATTTTACCAATCATTGAAGCATCAGCAGGACCTGTACTGATTGCTGGCTGCTGTTCTCTGGCCTGAAATCAAAAAGAAATAAAGCTGAGCAAAACACCAAAAGCATTATGGTCAAAGAAAAAAGACTCTGACCTTGATTTTACTACTTGTTCTTTTCTTCTTTACAACTGAGGGAGCAGCTATAAGGAGGGTTTTCCTCTTGACAGATGATGGTCTAGTGAGTATTGGATTTGAAGAAGCTTGTCTAGCCATCAGCCGAACCAAGGTAGGAGATTGATGCCCCAAAGCAGATATTGGGCCTGCGGTTTTGTATAAGATTACTCTGGCAAGGGGGGCAGGTGTTATGTCCTGCAAAATAATAGAGTCAGAATCGATTGGAGTCAATGTTATGAAGACAGATAAAGGAATAAGCGTATTACCTCTGCAGTTGGCTGATAATCAGGCATTAACTCAAGGCAGAAGGGATAGATTGGCATATTGAAGATATGATCATGGAATTCTTGCCACCAGAGAGTGAAGGAAGGATGGGCAGATATTATTGGCACAAAAGGATCAGGTGCATAAATAGTTCCACAGCATTTATAGGTGAAAATCCTTCTTGTTTCTGTGGAATCCTTGACTATTTCTCTAGGCCTGAGGAATTCATGGAGAAATAGCCTAGGGGGCACTTGGCCACATCCCAACTGTCTAGCCATCATGTTTGGCTGATAATATTCATAAGTGCTTTGGACTAGCCTCCCTCCACAGAATTCGGCTGGCAGGATGCAGGGCTGGATGAAGGCATTAAAAATTGCTACAGATTGTACATCAGTGCATCCAATCTCAAAGCTGAATTCGCAAGGGAGAGTAAGATTGTCATTGTCCGAATATGGGAACCAAAGAGGATTGGCAAAACCTCTGAAGAAGAGCTCAAACAGTTCACCAATGTTCTTGTTGATAGGTACAGTGGAGGCAGCTTCTCCATAGGTTTGACAACCTTTGGTTCTCCGGGTTTCTCCTTATTTATAATTGATTGAAGGGAAGTCTCGGCTGTTGAGATCAATAGCAACAATTTGGTGCATGTATAATTGCAGCCACATTTGGACAAACCACCAGGGACCATTGACACAGGGGATCTTCTTGCTAGTGTGCATCAGGTGGGTGGTTTGGTTGAGCATATGGTAAACACTTCCCAGGAGGTATTTCCCAAGTGGGATGACTTTTCCAGCAGCCAGCTCTTCGGCCATCACGATATGATTCAAGGTTGGCTCATTGGCTTTGCCACAAAAGACTGATCTGCATAGCCACATGTTCAGGAAAGCTCTGTATTCGACATCAGTCAGAGGACCATCAGACATATGATTCTGGATATATCTCTTGTATCCAACCCCTGTTCTTACTCCTGTCTGCTTGGAGGAACCTTTATGGTCATATGGGTACACAGTTCCTGTAACATTCAGGCCGGTCATCATGTAGACATCGGCTAAGGTAGGGGACATTGGGCCATGGCCGAAAAGAAAAGCATTTACACCATTGGACCAGAAGTGGCAAGCTGCGATCAGAAGGTTCTCATTCTTTGGTGTTTCAGCTAGAGATAGCTCCAAGCAATGAGAAATACGAAGACTGTCCCAATTCTGCGTCTGGGGACTTTTATCGTCAGAAATCCTTTTGTACCAATTTCTCCATCCGGCAATTGGGGGCAAAGGCCAGTTCTTGAAGGCGTCTTGCCACTCATGAGGTTTTGTCAGTGAAATCTTAAAAGGAATCCGCTGAGATTCGGCCGCAATGATTTCAGAAGGATCTGAATCTCCTACGGGACCGAGGAAGTAGGATGGAGATTTTTCCTCAACAGGGATGAGGATTTCGGTAGCTAGGGCCTATCAAGAATGAAAGGGGATAAGAGGAAATTTAAAATGCAAATCGAAAGAAGAATGCCGAACATGCTTGAGGGGATTGAAGTTTACCTGGAGAGCAAGATCTTGGTCCGCCATTTGAAGGTTGGATCTTGGAAGTCGATGACTTAGGGTTCGGATCCGGATGAGAGCTCTGAAGATTCAAAAGGAGAAGCGGGTGCCGAGCAGAACTAACTTGGAAATGTTAAGTGCTTCTGGTCAATTCCGAGATAAAAGTTACCTCTTATCCCGAAATTGAAGGGGCATGTGTTGACACCAAAAATTGGCACCAGGAAGAGGCTGACATGTGGGCCGGAGTCGTCGAAGAGATGTCATTCGGCAAAGGAGTTTTTCCCCAGAGGCATTCGGCAAAGACGTTCTGCGGTCGGGAATGCGTCGTCATTCGGCAGAGGCATGGTTCCGCAGGTAAAAGCGGTAGCATTCGGGAAGGCGCGATGACGTGGAAAAACATAAGGAAAAGGCCGGTTCAAACAAGGAATGCAATATGGGCACGAAGATCCGTCATTTATTTTTAGAAACAAGTATTGTAGTCGTGTCCGACTAGGAGTTGTATCAAGACCTGGGTATAAATATAAACCCATGGCATCTGTAAAAAAAAGAAGACAATCAATCATACAACAAACCGGCCCCGTGCCAACATCGAGTCCTTTAGTCGAGTCGTCGAGTTCTTCGAGAGGAGTCATCGATCCGTCGACCTCCGTAAGTACCGACAACCTTGTATCATGCTTAGTATCATGCGGTGGATTTAAGCTTTGATGCAAGTAGTCTTGTTACCATGCTTAGTATCATCCGGTGGATTTAAGTTGTGGTCTCAAGAAGGTTCCTCTGTTAGGTCATGAGCCATGCGGTGGGCTAAGATCTAGTATGGACCAAGTTATCGGCTCTGTTAGATTTCGGCAAGATCTAACAGATTCATTAAGTTACCCCGTGTTGCTTCGTTTTTACTATGTGCTTAATTCATGCAACACACCTTTGCCCAATCTAGATCGGCTAGAATCGGCTCTACTTCACGATGTAACGACTTATCCCCTCACAGCCGAGTCCGAAACCGATCTAGGTTGCCACGTGTCGCGGGTTCGAGCTTGTCGGCATCGTGTAGATCTTGACAGAACCGGGTATCATGCGGTAGATGCAGGTTTTTGGATCGTCTTAGAGCTAATCATCCGGTGGATTAGAATTCGATTCGATCTGATAGATTTATCTTTACCGATTAGGCTTGTTCCTTCACCATGGACCCCGATTCGGCTAAAATAGCCGCATTCGGTAGTGCTCTCACGAGTGAACGTGTGTTCGTGGGTTTGCATTGGACAATGAATGCTTTTAGCCTTTCACGATTAGATTGTATCATGCGGTGGATTGATCTAATCTGATTGGTGGTGTGGCCACAAACGAGTTGTATCATGCGGTGGATTAACTCGTTCGTTGCCATGCTTGACGGGTGCTGCTTTCGGCCTATGCATTCTTGTTTTCAATGTAAATTCGTGACTGTGTTGTGGGTTCGTAATTAAACATTGAATGCTTTTAGCTTTTCATGGTTAGACTGTATCATGCGGTGGATTGGTCTAATCTGATTAGTGGTATGGTCTCAAACAAGTCGTATCATGCGGTGGATAAACTTGTTTTGTTATCATGCTTGACGGGTGCTGCTTTCGGCCTATGCATTCCTTGTTTACTGCAAATTTATGATCATGTTTCACCCTTTTATTTATCTATCATGCTCTGTTTCTCGTTAATCGGCTATGAGTATGTGTTACAATGTTCATTCGGTTGAAAGCCGATCTTTCGTCATGCTTACGTCACGCATTCGGCAGTGCGCTCCTTGTGTGCCTTGCCGATTGCCGAATGAGGCTTTAACTGCCGACAGATAGCTTGTCCGTAGCTATATGTCTCTCGAAATTGGCTTTAATGCCGCAAATATGGAACTGTCTGGTCTCGCCCGACACGTTCCAGGTTTTGATCTAAACTTTTTGTCCCTTTGTTAGTTTTCAGGCAAACTGACTGGCACGCTTCCGGATTCAAAAGCCCGGGACACGTGTGAAGCCAGCTAATTCGGCTTGCTGTGTGCTTGGCGTGAGGTGCAGATTTTACGTCAACACCCACCAAAACGAGCGGGCATGTTCTGCTGAGGTTGCTGGAAACGAGGGCGGGTGTTACTGCTTGACTGTCCTGAGGACATGAACTTCCTCTTCTGTTCTCCCAACTCACGACGCTTGCTCTCCAAGCCAATAGCCTTATCCAGCAGCTTCTGAAATGTTGGGAAGGTATGAGACATGAGTTGATATTGGAGCGGCGGGATCAATCCTTCCAGAATCGCTCCTGCTTCTGCTCATCATCCTTCACCTCATCTGGGGCGTAACGAGACAACTGAATGAACTTATCCCGGTACTCACTGACGGTCATCCCACCTTGCTTGAGTGAGAGGAACTCCTTCTTCTTCAGCTTCATGACACCAGCAGGAATATGGTAGCTCCTGAAGTTGGTTCTAAACTCCTGCCAGGTGATAGCATCAGGGGTGGCATGAGCAGCAAGATAAGCATCCCACCAATCTGAAGCTGATCCTTCCAAGCGACCTGAGGCATACAGGACCTTCTCCCTGTCATTGCACTGAGCCATATCCAGCTTCTTCTCAACAGTCTTCAGCCAATCATCAGCATCAAGTGGATCTGCAGAGTGGGAGTAGGTAGGCGGTTTGTGACTCATGAACTCTCGGTGCTTGTCCCTCTGCTGGTTGTTGTTGTTGTTCTGTGCTTGCATGGCTGCCAAGGTATTAGCCATGCCCTGTAGAATCTGAGTCTGGTTGGCGAGGATCTGATCCATTGGTACGGATGCTTGATTCGGCGGAGGATTTGGATTGGGGTTGGCACGTCCTTGACGATTCACAGGTGGTTGATCCACTCCACTTCCAGACCTGGTGTTTACCATCTGGTGGTTAGAACATGAGGTTCAGAGGGTGGTAAAAAGATATAACTCAAATCGTGAACAGTTAAGAGTTAGTGTAGAACTAGTTGCCAATGACGGGCAAATCAAATCCTGAAACAGATTCTGTTCGTCCTAATTAAACAGTTGTAACTCTCATTCTGTGTATTCAAAAATCATGATCTTTTGTCTGAACGTAGACTATAAATTTCTGAAACTAACCCAACTTGAACCACCTCCATCGGAGTTTTGTAGCTCGAGGTATAAAATAAACAAGACAGCTGTGTCAGGACCACAAGACAGATTCTTGTTACTCCAATAAAGACATTATATCTCTCTGCCAGAACCTCCAAAAATCACGAAAAATTCCCAGAACCCAGGTTATCAAGTCCTTAATCCAACCCAACTGGATTTATGTCAAACGGAGTTCTGAAGCTCCAGAAACAATTCGGACAGTACCCGGATATCATGCAGCAGCGAGAACAAATTGCCGCATAACATGATTTATATGAGGGGTACAATTATATAGATAAAGTGATGGTTAAGGGCTAAGATCAGAGACCAAGATAAACCCAAAACTAACTAACTTTATTTATTTAATAATTACTCAATTGTGGTCATCACTCCACAATTAAGTTCAATCATTACAAAGATCCAAATCACACACTTAGCACAAAAGCAAACATCTCTACCACACTTTTAAACCAAACTAAATCACATGCTACGCACAAGTCTCAACGATTCTAAACGTACTGAACTAACAAGAAAAAAGAGGGTATCCTATCTTAATAGGTATGGGTGAAGCAACTAGACGATCCACCGAGCACTTTTCTAGCGAGGCGGTGAATGACCCAAAAATCCTTCTATATCTTCATCCAATGGCGGAAGTGCTTCTCCCTTGAGTTCAGCTATCAGCCTTTTGTTCTTCCTTCGTTCAGCAGCGAGTTCTTCACGCACTTCTTGTAGTTCTCTTGAGGTGTCATCGGCGTGCACGTCAAGCATCTGGGTGAACGCCACCTGGACGTTGAGTGTAGAGTTCACACCTGGCGGGTGTGGTACAACCCCAGTTGGAGTGCCTTGCTGCCTTCGAGGTAGATATGCCCAAGCAGTGTGGCGTACTTCAGCAGCCTCCTCATGACAAAGCACAGAAAGTGCCCTGCTGGCTGCATCCTGGATTCCAGCTTCGAAAGTTGTTCTGATGGCGATGGCATGATGTACTACAACCTCTTTGGTTCCTCCAAACTCATAATCAGGCTCCCTAATGTATATAGCGACTTCCCAGTCCTCTGGGTGATCTGGATGCATCCTCCTTCTTCCACAATATTCTATCTCCACTGGGTAGTTCAGACGCTCGAAGAGCATTCGAAGCATCATCGGAAACCCACTGTTGCCTCCGTCGTGGTGATGAATAGTCACTACCCACATGTCAGGCGGCGGAGAGGGTCCTTCACTTCCTTCAGATCCAGCTGGAGCATTCCCTCCTGAGTTGACTTCTTCGTCCATTACTTCCATCTCTTCTGGTTCCGGTTCCACTTCTTGCACTGAATGCGACGAAAAAGAGGAAAGAGTGCTTGCCAATCTACGAGCACCTTGCCTTGTCAGCACCATCTATGGTTTAAGCAAGAAAGGGGTGAGAACAGTTCTAAAGACATCAGAACCAGGTGAGATGGTGAATAAGATAGAACAGAATACAAAGATCAAGGAGGAGACAATTATCAATGACCAGGAATAATAGAAAATTAAACCAAGAATAGATAGACCAAGAGTAGCTTAAGCAAAATAATCCTTAGAGAATGACCATTGCTATCTAGGCTTGCGTCATACAGTCAACATAGCTCTCATACCAGCTCTGTCACACCCGGTTTTAAAGGCAAAACCAGGTGCATCTCATATGTGCGCCAGGATCAGTTTACACACATATGGTAGACGTCACAAGTGAATATCCATAACCATGCATAACGAAAGAGTATTATAGTGCATTTATTATAATATCAAAGTTGACTCAAATGTCATAGCGGAAGACTTAATTAAATGTTCATCTAACGAAGCAAAAGTGACTCCAACTCCACAGGCATTGACTGGGGGAGACTCGCCAAGAACTCCTCAAAATCAGTAGTGAAATCCTCAAAATTCTCCTAATCTGAGCAGCATTCCGGTGTAGTTGATGCAATAAAGGAGACAAAAACAACAAGTATGAGCACATAACGTACTCAGCAAATGTAATATGACATAGAAGGCTGAGGCAAAAAGGTTGGCTGACCATACTGCAGTAAGCACTTTTAGTTGGTCAAGTTTTATTAAGCAACTATTTACTAGCAAATGAAAGTATATACCACCCACAAATTAATGAATGTCATATTCCCAACATATTCATATAACCACGATTTAGATCATGTTCAAGTATGATTATCATGTAAGGGTCCAGGCCGCTCATGACCGTGAGCACGACTGTTATAACAGTTTTACACTCTGCAGAGGTTGTACACTTTCACCATAAGCCGCGTAAAAGTTCAAAAGAACTTTAAACCCAACCATGCCGAGGGGGCCAATCCTATTAAATCACACTACCGAGGTGTGACCGCATAGGGACGCTACGAGGCCTTTACAAAGATTCCTTAGTAAATAGTAACCCGCTAAGGTTTCCGGTTCAGAAGCAAAGCATAACCCTCCCTAATGAGATCTGTCTCTTACCAAAGCCCACAGCTCAAGAGGACCGAGCTATACCCCGTCAACCGCCGCACCTCTTGTCCCTTTCGGGTAAGGTCACCATCCACTAAAGTCTCTAATTAATTAGCCACGACCAGAGCCATATAGTACTTATGGTTGCACTGTTTTCCTGGGTGGTTCTCCATGTTCCAATTAAAAAGATATGATCTTGCCAATTAATTATTTAAAAGAGTATATGGAACATAGAGTAGGGGTTCATTAACCAATCCCAGTTGAGCAAACTAAGCATCATCTACCATCAAAATTAATTAAATAACCCAGTTTCAGGGACAGGGGAAAAATAGTGGCTAGGCAAATCCTTAAATAGGAACCCATCAAATTAAGACACATGCATGGGTGGTGAAATTAATAATTATTAGGACATTTGCATGACATAATACACTTGCCTTCTTCCCAACTCGGTTGCTGCTCAAATCCTTCTCCAACAGTTGGTTCTTCAGAGAAATCCTCAAACTAGTCGTTTCCTAATCGCATCACACATTCACATGCAAGGAAACAATACAACAAATAAGAAACAGTACAACAAACAATTCCAACAGAAGAAAACAACAGCACAAAACTAATCTACGCGTGACAACGAACGCGTGAGCGCGAGAATCACTAAAATCGGAGTTAAAACGTAAAAGATATGGCTTTTCTAAGGTTCAGGGACTTGCTGGCAAAGTTTTAAAAGTTCCAGGGGCTTAACTGCGAAAAACCAGGGACTAAAACATAATTTTGCATAAAAACTCGAGGGTTTTCATGTAAAAAGACAAATCCTGGACCTCGGGCATAATTTTAAATATTGCAGGGGCTAAAACAGAAGAAAAATGACCTATTTGGAATTATTTTTGAACTAGGATGGACTGCGGGTTGATTTTGAAAAACTACAGGGGCTCTTTAGCAATTTGGCCAGGGCTCACCATTACCGACTCGGGTTTGACTCGGGTCGGATCTGATGCAGGCCGTTGGATGAAGATCGGGCGGTCGGGAATGAATCGGCCGAGGGGGTATCGCCGGCGACGACACCTGCGGCGGCGCCGCCCGTTCCCGCGGCGGAACTTCACCGGAGAAAGGCGATCTGGGGCTACGGTGCGCCAAACTCGACGGGACTTGGCCGGGGAAAGAGAGAAGAAGATGGCGAACTCACCGAGCTAGGTCTCGACGAGGGAAGGGCGACGATGGCGGCCGGCGACGAGCAACGGCGGCGGCGGAGCTCTGCAAGATCGGCCGGTGAGCAATTAGCGCAAAGCTCGGCCAAAACCGGGTCAAGATCACGAAAGAGAGGTACGGGATGTCGAGGCGAACCTCCTGTGGTGCTTCACGGCGAAGGAGCGGCGGCGACGATGTGAATCGACAGCGGCGGCTTGAGCTCGGTCAAAGGCGGCGGCGCTAGCTAGGGTTCGAGGAGCTCGCGGCTTTGATTTGATGGGAGGGAAAGCGGACGGTGCGCGCGCTTAAATAGGTGCAGAGCTTGGGCTCGGGCAGGCGTGCGGCGGGCGGAGTCGGAGACGGAGGCGGCGGCGCTCGGGACTCGGCCGGGGAAGTCCCTGTCGGAGACAAAGAACCCGACAGCCGGGCCCCACTTGCCAGTGACTCAGCAGAGAGAGCGGCGGGGAGGAGAAGGACGGGCCGGTGCTGGGCCTAAAGCGAAACGGGCCGGGGAGAGAAAAGCAGGCCGACTCAGGAGAAAGGAAAAAGAAGAGGGAGCAAAGATGGACTGGGCCAAGAATTCGAGGGCCAAAAACGAACTCGGCTATTTAAACTTTTCTAAAACTCAAACAAAAGCAAATCAAATTCGAATTTAAACATAATTTAAATTCCAACTTGATTTACTAGCAACCAAAAATATGTGCAACAGCATGAATGCAACAAAAACTTATTTTGACTAAAATAATTATTTAATGTGATATTTAAATTTATAAAAGGCTAGAAATTCCAATTAAATCCTAGAAAATTTATTTAAGCCTTAATAAATCCTAGAAAAATTCAAAGGGTTGCTACAATTTAAATGTGATGAATTTTAGGGCGTTACAGATATGCTGTGGCTTAGTTGTTCATTTGCTTACGTATTTGTGCTCCATCAATCATACACCATAACATATAGATGAAAGCTATTTTTACCTTCTTATATTTCAGATTTTATAACGAATCTAATTAAGTTTATTTAATTGTGATTTAGAGTACATTTATAGATGGTTCAACAATTATATGTTGGATTTTCGCAAAAGAAAAGTTATACTTTGGATAAACTAATTTAATATTTCTTTATTTATATTTGGATCTTGTTTTGTTGCATAAATTCTAAGCAACACCATAGTTAGAAATAGAATCTAGACAACCCAAGACGAGAAACATAAGTTCTTAGGGAAGATACATAGTAAGGGCCTGATTGGATCTTTCACCATGGAGTAAACCATGGTATATCGAATCCAAGGAATAATAACTATACTAGAATAAGAAACACGTTCAGCTGGACCAACATGAGAAAAAAGGGATCGACATGTAGACGGTCTAATGTTCGCTAGCGAACTATTTACCCTAATTACTTACAACTTAAGCAGGCTGAAAGGATCATGGACTAGACGAGGGGTGGATAGTCCAACAGATAATAATCAACACTTAACATAGCTCATCAGTAAAAACACTACCTA
The DNA here is from genome assembly GCA_033239725.1 of Echinochloa phyllopogon. Lineage (NCBI taxonomy): Eukaryota > Viridiplantae > Streptophyta > Magnoliopsida > Poales > Poaceae > Echinochloa > Echinochloa phyllopogon. The sequence goes on along the minus strand of BTCW01000016.1, from coordinate 6,415,837 downwards.
GGGCATTCCCAGTCCATACGCTACACCACGGCGAGTGGGTACTGCATTGACTGAGAAACCATCTCAGTACCAGTTTCACTTTTGATCTTTGCGTTCCATTTCTTTTATTTTCTTTATTTTTCATTTTAGATTAAAAAGACAAAACACCAAAAATATTTTCTCTGAATAAAAATAACTCACAACTATGCATGGAATAAATTTTATGCCTCTCACTTTGGAAATGATGAATACTTGCTCTATCATTTATCTTGCAAGTACCAAAAAAATATTTGCTTCAATAAAAATAATTCCCAGCTATGCATGGAATGTATCGTATGCTTCTCAATTTGAAAATGATGAATAGTTGCTCTGCCTTGTAGCTTGCAAGTACCTTGTTCACAACCTGTTACTCTATTGGTGCTTGATTTATTTGCAATGAGTGAAAATGAACGTGAAAACTTTGTGGGAGCACATGCTTTATTCCAAGTCTAAATTGTTACGAGGAATGATATAGTGAGACTATGGTTGAGTTCTTCCTCTTTGAACGGTGAAAATCTCACATGCTTTTATTTTCATAAATATTTAAGGTGAAGTTCCCCATTGGTGAAAATGCCTACCAAAGCCATATGATAAGTGATGAGGACATCACTACGTTGGACATACACAAGCCGGCCTCATCTCCAAGCTATAAGTCTTTGCCATGTTGGACAACGTCTTCGGTTCGAATTCAGCCGACATGTCTGCAACTAAATGACGATATCTCCCTCATCCGGCGTCCAATCAAGGCGTTCTTGGATGTGTTGGAGTCGAGACGACGAGACACTTCTTTTTGTTCCGGTCCTAGCTTCAGAAGCCTCATGGATCATTTTGTGTGACCATGAAAAGGTGCTATGCGAAAGGATCACAAAATGACTAGAGGGGGGGGGCGGTGAATATGATCTTCTTCTAATTCTGCACACAATTTATCTCATAGTCAGATTAGTAACCGGAACTTTCGGCACCCTATCAGATACTCCGACCCCTGGAGTATCTAGTAGGTTCCCGGATTTTCCTACGACAAAAAAGTGTCAGCACGTGATGCAAAGATTTAGATCAACTTAGCTAATTCCCTTTGAATAGAAAGGTGGGAAATCGTCTAGGGACTCTTTTCCACCTAAGAGCTGCACCACAAACTTCACACACGAGTAGATCGGACCAAATATGTGAAAGTCAACTATGAACTACGAAGAACATATGAACACAAAGAACAAACACCACAACAAGAGACAAGTGATTTGTTTACTGAAGTTCACTTCCCTAAAGAAGCTACGTCTCCGTTGAGGTGCCTCCAAAGAGACCGTGTTGAGCCACAACCCTACCCTCTCCCTAGGGCCCAAAAGCCAAGCTAGGGTTACTTACTATGATATCCTCGAGAGGATTGGCTTTACAAACTTTCCGGGGCAAGCTCACATGAGTTGAGCGCTCGTCGGAGATGCCTAGCCGTCTAGGAGCAAAAGCTCCAAGAGTAACAAACGCGAGTCGATGGCCATGGATGCTTCAAATGCTCAAGAGATGGAGTTGATGCTCTCTCACACTCAAATCCGTGAACTCACTCAATCCCCTTCTCAAATCTCACTTGGAATAGCTCTAGAAGGTTGAGGGAGTGAGTGAGAAGCTTGGGGAAGTGTTTCTTGCGTGTGAGGTCGGCAGCCACAAGAGGAGGGGCTGCAGGGGTATTAATACCCGCGCCCCTAAAACTAGCCGTTGTGCTGTCTGCGAGATCTGGGTCGGAGACTCCGGGTCAACCCCGGATACTCCTCCCACAGAAATGAACGTGCAACACAGTGACCCTGGACACTCCGGTCCTGTCCCGAAAACTCCAGGGTGCCCTGATTCTGTACTAGAATACTCCGACCCCTTGTCGGAGCATCTGCCAACAGAAACACTTGTGCCTGTGAGTGCATTTGTGTCTCCCATGTGCACTTGGTTAGATCTATTTGAGCATTTAGACATCCATGGCTTGATCAACACGCATTCCCCTTGATAGTACGGCGTTCCTAACTCAAATTCAAAATAGAAAATAATTTAAATCTTTCAATCTTTTTTGCCGTCCACCATGAATTCTTGAGGGCATCATCATCAAGTTCCACACATGAATTTTATCATATTATGACCTGTCCATGAACTTAATTAAACCATTAGCTCTCTGGTTACACTTGTCATCATTCAACCAAAACCCACTAGGGAGAGCCTAGATGCACTTTCAATCTCCCCCTTTTTGGTGATTGATGACAACATAACCAAAGCTCACAATAAAATTCATAATCGTTTTGAATCCATCCATATAGTTGGCTCCCCCTAAATATGTGCTTCTCCAACATATGTGTCATTCTCAACATATTTCACATATTTACAAGGGCTTCCCCTATATCCATGCATTCGTGGGATGCAAAGTGTGAAACAAAATAATCGTGATGCTCACGACATGCTTATACAACCAACAAAATGCAAATAATCAGTACACCATCACATAGACTAGCATACTCATGACATCGAATAAGTAGTGCATCACGCTAACATTTAATCCCTAAAAGTTCAAATGTGTCACCTGGCACACCATTACATCACACCACCACACATTTAAGTCTTACATGTCCATCATTGAATAGAATAAAACCTAAGATAGATCAGTTCACCATCAGGCCCGGAATATCCAACATAGGATCATATATTCCGGCCCTGGAACCAAAAGTCAGACAGCAGCAGCAGCAACTCAGTAGCAGCAGCACAACAGCAGCAGTAGCACAGCAGCAGCAAGCAGCAATAGCAGCAGCAGCAACAACACATATTACTCCCCCTTTGGCATCAAGCACCAAAAAGGGAGTAGCAGCAGCTGAAAGCTCTAGAAGGTGTCGCTGTCTCCATCTCCATCTTCCCCAGCCGTCCCCTCAGATTTGCCTTCAGCGGCTGCACATCTGGATCACCAAGCTCATCTTCATCTTTATCCACTTCTTCGACATCAGCCTCATCATCGTCATCTTCATCCCATGGGTTATCAAAATGAGGCTTAGGAGGAGGTGCATCATGAGGAGGTGAGTATGGGAGGTTCATCCCGTGCATGATCTCTTTCTGCCTTGCTTCCATCAACACTTGCCTCTCACCCTGCCGGTGAATCTCAACAGCTTAATATGTGCAAACCTTGAAAAGGCTTTGTATGACCTTGCTGAGAAAGGAGAATGTGCTGGTGTTCCTATTGCCCTTAAATGGACAAGTAGCAGGAGCTCTGGAAGATGAGGGCTGACTAGGACCAGAGGAGGCGGGTGGCTGTCCAGATTTCAAATTTTTCTTCTTTGCCTTAGCTGCCCAATCCGCGACTTGAAGACAGTATGGCTTATGCTTCATGTCACATGGGAACTCCCTCTCGATCACATGCTCTATCATAGCCATGATGTAGGGTCCATACATGCAGCTCTTGTTGGGAAGGGTGGAACAGACAAGAATTTCATTCCAAATAAAATCAAAGACACTGAAATCATCAAGTTTCTTTGGTGCCATCCATACCAGCAGATTCCTATTTGTGTTGAGAACACCTCATGAATCACCAACTTTGGGGAGCATGGTCTTGCAAAACAACATGTGAAGATACCTATAGTAGGGCTTCATCCCAAGATTCTTCCCATATTCCACGGTCCCATACTTCTTGTTGTACATGAATGCAATCTCTCCATCACTACACACAACATCATCGTGCAGCCTATGCTTCTCCTTGTCACCTTCATTGAATCCAAGGATTTGAGCAAACTGATCATAAGTGACTGATAGCTTTTCTCCTTGAGTCATCCAATGCATAACTTGTGGATGAGCAGCAGCATCAATCCAAAGAGTGGCAAAGAACTGAGCTATGATCTCTTCATTCCAATCATGAGTGAATTGCATAATGTTGTACAGATTCTTCTTCTCACAATTAGCAACAATGAGATTGAAATGGGCATCATCTTGATTTCTCATGTGCTTCCAATCGATCCACTGCATCCTCACGGTCTTCTCATCTTTTGTCATGACAGCACACTTGTAGTAGTCGGCTTGGAAGCGATTCCAAAACCGAATGTCAACAACAGAACTGTCTTTGGGCTGAGTGTAGGGATTGAGATACCTTTTCTCCCAAAGATCATGTGTGCCCCTCTTGTAGTCCACACCCTCTCCATGAAAATCATCTGTCAGCTTCCTCTTTGGATGGTGGGGTCGAAGCATGGTGTCACCAATATCCAATGGGTGTTGAGCAGGCCTCCCTACAACTGACTTGCGAAACCTAGGTGCCTGACCAGATGAAGCACCTTCCCTGATCTGAACCCCACCTGTACCTCTGCCTCTACCCTGCCCCCTCAAAATAGACTCAGAAACAGATCCAGTGGCCTTGCGCTTGTTAGCTGACCCATCTGCCTTCTTGAACTTGCAACAACATCAGTGGATGCCAGCTTCTTCTTGACAGCAGCCTTTCTGGTATTGCGTGCAGTGGGAAGAGCATCATCAGAGAGAGCATGAGCACCATCAGCTCCCCCTCTGCCCGCACCCCTGTCTCTCCATCACAAGCAGCACGGGGTGGATTTGCACGAAGGCCCCTGGCTCGAGCAGCAATGGGGATGTCATCCTCGCTGATAGCCCCTTCTGACTCACTGGAAGAAGTCTCAAAGAAGAGTTTTGTTGGGGGCGATCATTAGGGGTACCCAAACCTATGGGATAATCACCCTTGTTAAACACTAACTCGTGCACATATCAGAAAAAAGGGAAGCAAATTAAGGCCCACGGCCTAGAAACGGACAAAGGCCTAGTCAAGGCACCTCGCGGGGCGCCTCGGCGCGCACCTCAATCTCCGCTTCACTCGAGGGAACCGATCCCTCGAGCGAATCGGAAAACTCCGTCTCGATCGAGGCCTGAGGGTCGAGCCTCGAGCAACCGACGAAATAGGGAAAGCTCCGCCTCGGTCGAGACCTCCGCCCCGACAAACAATTAATGACGCTCATTGCCGCCGTGCGTCCAAAGTCAAAAGGCAAATCTCTCGCCACGCCGCTCTGACAGCCACGACCCCCCGTCACATCCGCCAACTCCCGTCACTATGATGCCAACCGAGGCTCTATGCGGATAGGCCGGCGCTGTGCGAACAGAGCACGTCACTCCGAGCTCCTGTGCTACCAACTCCAACGACCCGAAGTCCTCGATCGGACGAGAGAGACCCTCGTTCACACAGCAGGAAAAGGAGGAACGACGGCGGAGGCATCGCGGGCCATCCCGAGCACTATGCGACCATCCCCGGCGCTGTGCGAACACGTCGCCACTGTACGAACAGGGCCGGGTCACTCCGACTCCCTGTGCTGCCGACTCCCACAGTGATTTTCCACAGAAAGGGCTGTGCACAGGCATGGGAGACCCTCGAATTGGCGTACGGGTGAGTCATTATGGCACGCAGGTCAGCTCAGATCGTTGAAACCATTCCCTGGCGTCATCACCAGTACAAGAATCCATCACAGGGACAGCAACACCGCGCAACAGTGGCCAAGGACAAGGAGCCACGCCCGGTGCCACGCCAACAGCTGTGCAACAACTGTGCCTGCATAGCGACACACGCCTGTAACCGCTCCTCCTTGGTCTATAAAAGGAGAGGGCACGCTCATAAAGAGAAGGACGAAATCAATCGAATACAGAACAAGAAACAACACAAACACACCACACTCCATGATATTGGCACTCTGCCTCAATCATCTGGGACTTGGAGGCCTGGACTCTTCTCCCAACCTGCTTGTATCCCCTACTACTTGCAGTCCGGTGCAAGATAATACATTGCACGTGCCATCTTTGCTGGACGTACGGTCTTGCGACCGGAACTAGGATAATTTCGTGCCATTGCATTACCTTCTACATCAACCATCAGGGGTGGGAACACATCGCATTTCTGGTTGGTGTCGGGACCACGATTTACAAACACCGACAGTGGCGCGCCAGGTAGGGGGGGCGCTGTGATCGACCACACCATCCACTATCTCCCTTGATGGCAACCCGTGTCATATGCGACAATCCTTTTCCGATGGGGACTTCGTACCCACTTCCCGCCGGATTCGAAATCCGGTTCAGGAGTCTCGAGTTCAGGGCGACTGGCGATGGCTACAACATGCAGCTCCTTACGAGGAGCGCCAGTGTGGACATGCCAGCGCCACTCCCGTCACCACCACCGCCACGTAGGAAGCGTTCGCGTCAACACACGTGGCGAACGCGCGCGGAACGACGCAGAGCGTCCCGCGCCGGCTCCCCTGAGCGGGTTGAGATCGGCATGCTAAACCCTGCGACAGTGACAAAGAACATCCTGCCAGCGACACTCGGCACAAAGTCGCACTCTGCCAGGGATAGCACGCACCACAACCGTGGCCAACTCCTCGTCAGTTCACACAGACATGACGACGTATGAGGATCTGTCGGGGCACCATCTGCTCTCACTTCGCAACCTCATAGCAACTTCGCCGGACGATGACTACCCCGACTCTGGCAGCGAGGCACGCGAGAGCGGCCATAGGGTCCCCGAACGGGACTACTCAGGGCTTCGCGATCGTGAGGCCTTTTTATCATTCCAGGCTGCAGCAGATTATTGCCTAACCTGCTCCGACGACTCTAGAGAGGAGGATTACGATCCCTCCAGGGAGTGCTTCGTCGTCCTCCCGGGAAGGGGTGGCGAAGATGATGGAGCAGGAGAACCAGCGGGAGCCAAGAATAACGAGCAGGCACCTGACAATGCTGCATTTGCGCAAGCGCAACTTGCCCAAGTCCGCGAACTTGAGGCCAAGCTCGAGGAAGAACGCCAACAAGTCTGGAAGCTCCGGGAAATGCTTGAGGACAACTGCCCTGTGTGCAGCGCGCGTGCCAGGATGGCCGGGCGCATAGCCCGAGCCCGCATCGAGGCTGATGATGATGTGGACGACCCACTCGCGTTAGCCAGGGTGAGCCAAAAGCTCATCGATGCGGCGACCTTAATCTAGGCCATGCTAGAGCCCTCAACGCCTAAAGGCCGAAACCTGCGCCGAGAGGCGCAGCTCCTCATCGAGCAAGCAGCTGTGCAGCAAGCCGAAAGCTCAGCCTCCCGCATACGCAACTCTGCCGGCCCGAAAACCGGTGGAGGAATACGGAAGCATGAGGCATCGGCGCAAACCCCACGAAGGGACGATGTGGTGCCACCCCCGTCATCAAATAAGGGGAAGGCACCCTCGGTGCATGAACGCATCGGGAGGAAGCCTCTCAAGGAGCGAATCCTTGACACACGCGGTGACACCAGCGACGCCGATGCCCGCAACATCCTCAACAGAAAGAGGCGGGATGGCACATCTCGCGGTTTCCACCCTCGCCATGGAGGCCACTACGACAGCGACGAAGACAAAATCTCAACACCGGAACCCGGGTGTTTGGCTGGGAGATTCGCGCGGCCCTATTCCCGCACGATTCTGGCAACCGATGACCATCACCAGGTTCTCGGGGGAAACGGATCCAAAGGTGTGGCTCAACGACTATTGCCTCGCTTGTCTACTAGGCGGCGACGCCATGATCATCCGCAACTTGCCGCTCCATTTGGCGGATTCTGCGCGAACATGGCTCTAGCACCTACCCACGAACGAAATTCACGATTGGAACGACCTCATGAAAACATTCGTGGGTAATTTCCAGGGCACTTATGTCCGCCCTGGAAATTCGTGGGACCTTCGAGGGTGTCGCCAAACATCCAACGAGTCCCTTCGTGATTTCATCCGCCGCTTCTCCAAGTGCTGCACCGAGCTCCCAAGCGTTGGTGAATCCGAAGTCATCCATGCCTTCCTCGAGGGCACAACCTGCCGCGACTTGGTGCGTGAGTTGGGACGAAGCCCTCCTACCCGCGTCAACGAGTTGTTCGATGTCGCCACCAACTTTGCCTATAGCGAGGAGGTGGTGGGAGCCATCTTTGATGGCAGGAGGGGGAAACGGACGGAGGAAACGCCCGCAGAGGGCACCAAGTCCAAAGGCTCCGTAAAGAAACAGAAGCAAGTCAAGAATGGGAAGAAGCCCCAAAAAGCCTCGCGCCAACAAGTGCGGACCGAGGACCCCGACGAAATCCTCGCAGTCGACCCTACGCCCAAAGCTCCTCGCGGACCCCCTCGAGGAGGTGGCATCTTCGATGACGTGCTCAAGAAACCTTGCCCTTATCACAAGGGCATCGTAACCCACATCCTCGAGTAATGCCGAATGCTAAATAAATACTTCAATCGCGCCGCTTCGAAGGATGATGGGGGGAAAAGGACGCGGGCGACGGGGGAGGCCAAGGCTTCTCGAAGGTGGAGAACGTCTTCTTCATCTTTGGGGGGCGAACGGCGAACATGACGCCTCGACAACGCAAGCGCAAGCGCCAAGAGGTGTTCTCCATACACAAGGCCGGGCCATCCTACCTCGACTGGTCTGAGGAGATCATCTCCTTCAGTCGAGAGGATCACCCCAACTACATCCCAAACCCGGGGCAGTACCCGCTCGTCGTTGATCCCATCATCGGCAACACCCGGTTCTACAAGGTACTAATTGATGGAGGCAGTAGCCTCAACATCATGTACGTCTCGACTTTGGAGCTCATGGGCATCGGGAGGAACAAGCTACACCCTAGCAAGGCGCCATTCCATGGCATTGCGTCGGGAAAGCGAGTTCAGCCCCTTGGGCAGATCGATCTGCCTGTTTGCTTCGGCACGCCCGACAGCTTCTGTAGGGAGACCCTGACCTTCGAAGTGGTGGGATTTTGAGGTGCCTACCACGCCATCTTTGGCCGCCCATGCTACGCCAAGTTCATGGCCATCCCGAACAACACATACCTCAAGCTAAAGATGCCAGGGCCAAAGGGCGTCATCACGGTGGCCCCATCGTTCGAGCATGCCTACATATGCGACGTGGAATGCGTTGAGAGCACCGAGGCGCTTGTCAAGGACGAGGCTCTCGTCGCGGACCTGGAGAATATGGCAAATGAAACCATCGCCTCTACTTCGAAGCATGCAGGTAGTTTCGAATCCGTAGAGCACACCAGGGCTGTGCCCCTCGACCCCAGCGTCCCCAATGACTAAGACGGTGAGGGTCAGTTCGACCCTCAACAGCAAATAGGAGGTGGTGCTCGTCTACTTTCTCCGCGCCAACGCCGAGACCTTCGCGTGGAGCCCCTCGGATATGCCGGGCATACCGAGGGAGGTCACCGAGCACTCCCTTGACATCCTGCCCCACTCCAAGCCGGTGGTTCAACGCCTGCGATGCTTCAACGAGCAAAAGCGCCGGGCCATTGGCGAAGAGCCGCGCAAGCTCCTCGAGGCTGGATTCATCAAGGAGGTATTTCACCCTAACTGGCTCGCTAATCCTGTTTTAGTTAAGAAAAAGAATGAGAAATGGAGGATGTGCATAGATTATACCGGTTTAAATAAAGCATGTCCAAAAGTTTCTTTTCCTTTACCACGTATCGATCAAATGTGGATTCAACTGCGGGATGTGAGCTATTATGTTTCCTTGATGCTTATTCTGGTTTCCACTAAATTAAGATAAAAATTTCTGACCAGCTCGCAACTTCCTTTATCACGCCTTTCAGCATTTTTTGCTATGTCACGATGCCATTTGGTCTTCGAAACGCCGGAGCCACATACTAGCGGTGTATGCTTCGTGTTTTCGGGGATCATATCGGGCAGACCATAGAGTCATACGTTGATGACATCGTTGTAAAATCCAGGAAGGTGGACGACCTGGTAAACGATTTGTGCATTGCATTTGATTGTCTCTGGGCCAATGGGGTAAAACTAAATCCGGAGAAATGCGTCTTTGGGGTGCCTCGAGGCATGCTCTTGGGTTTCATAGTCTCTCAGCGAGGCATTGAGCCCAACCCTGAAAAAGTCTCGGCCCTCGAGCAGATGGGACCGGTCCGAGTCCTAAAGGGGGGTACAAAGGGTATTGGGATGCCTAGCAGCCCTGAGCAGGTTCATCTCGCGTCTCGGCGAGAAAGGCTTGCCCCTGTACCGACTCCTAAAAAAGATCGAGCATTTTTCTTGGACCCCCAAGGCCCAGAAAGCCCTCGACGGGCTAAAAGCATCTCTTGCGCGAGCACCAATTTTTACGCCACCTAGGGAGGGCGAGCGCCTCTACCTCTACGTAGCCAGCGGAGTCGTTGTTGTAGAAAGAACTGAGGAGGGACACGCTCTGCCCGTCCAAAGGCCGGTGTATTACATCAGCGAAGTATTGACCGAAACCAAGACGCGATATCCACAAATTCAGAAGCTGCTCTACGTAGTAGTGCTAGCACCTCGCAAGCTGCGCCACTACTTCGAGGCTCATCCTGTCACCGTGGTCTCATCTTTCCCCCTGGGGGAGATACTCCGCAACTAGGATGTCTCGGGTAGAAGAGCCAAATGGTCCGTGGAATTGATGGACCAAGCCCTCACTTACGCCCATCGAAAGGCAATCAAATCGCAGATCTTGGCCGATTTCGTGGCAGAGTGGACGGACACACAGCTGCCCCACCCCAGATCCAAGCAGAATGTTGGATCATGTACGTCGATGGGTCGGTGATGAAAACCGGTGCAGGTGCGGGCCTGCTCTTTGTCTCACCCCTCGGAGAACATATAAGACACGTGGTACGCTTGCAGTTTCCGGCGTCCAACAATATGGCCGAATACGAGATCTTCTCACTGGGCTTCGTATAGCTATAGAGTTGGGTGTCAAACGCCTTGACATCGGGGAAGATTCGCAACTGGTCATTGATCAGGTTATGAAGGAGGCAAGCTGCCACGACGACAAAATGCAAGCGTACGGCAACGCGGTACGCCGGCTCGAGGACAAATTCCATGGCCTCGAGCTCAACCACATCGCACGAAAATACAACAAGGAGGCCGATGAGCTGGCCAAAATCGTGTCAGGTCGAATCACTATTCCACCAAATGTATTCACCCGTGACTTAGCAGAGCCGAGCATCAACCTCAAGCCAACTCCCGGACCTCCTGACGCTCCCTCGAAGGCCGAACCCTCGGGGGTTGTGGGCGTCGAGCCCATGGACGAGGATCCCTCGAGAGAGGAACCCGAAGCCTCGAGTCAGGAGATATCCTCGGCGGATGAGGGTGAAATTATGGAGATCAACGAGGCCCCATCATCTCGTGATTGGCGCGATCAGTATATCGCCTGGATCGACCAAGGGGAGCTACCCTCGGATCGAACCGAGGCTCGGCGCATCGCGAGAAGGGCCAAGTCATTCGTCATTATCGACAGGGAATTGTATAAGCGCAGCCCCTCCAAAATTTTGCAGCGATGTATTCCAATTCCCGAGGGAAGGGAGCTCATTCGAGACATCCACGCCGGCGTCTGCGGCCACCACGCGGCGCCCCGTACCCTCGTGGGCAATGCGTTTCGCCAGGGCTTCTATTAGCCCACGGCTGTCGCCGATGCTAACGAAATCGTGCGCACCTGCGAAGGGTGTCAATTCTACGCACGCAAGTCTCATGTCCCAGCCCATGTTTTGCAAACCGTCCCTATCACATGGCCATTCGCTGTGTGGGTGCTCGACCTCGTCGAGCCAATGCGAGCAGCGCCCAGGGGCTTCACACATCTACTGGTGGCCATCGACAAGTTCTCGAAATGGATCGAGGCTCAACCCATCAGCAGCATCAGATCTGAAAAGGCCGTGCAATTCTTCACGGATATAATTCACAGGTTCGGGGTCCCTAATTCACGAATTCTGTGATGATCACCATATCCGCGTGGATTGGTCGGCCGTAGCACATCCACAGACGAATGGCCATGTAGAACGTGCCAACGGCATGATTTTACAAGGCCTCAAGCCAAGAATATTCAACAAGCTGAATAGATTCGGTGGAAAATGGGTGTCAGAGCTACCCTCGGTAATTTGGAGCCTCAGAACGACCCCGAGCAGAGCCACGGGCTTCACCCCGTTTTTCCTCATCTATGGTGCCGAGGCTATCCTCCCCACGGACTTGGAATATGGGTCCCCGAGGCTTAGAACCTATCAAGAAGAGCGGAACAAGCAAGCTCGTGAAGACTCACTCAATCAAGCAGACGAGGCTCGAGATCTGGCGATCCTACACTCAGCACGGTACCAGCAGTCCCTCCGAAAATATCAATCCCAGAAGGTTCGACGTCGAGACCTCAATAAGGAGGACCTAGTGCTAAGGCTGCGACAAGATAATCGAGAACGCCACAAGCTCACGCCACCATGGGAAGGGCCCTACATCGTCGCCGAGGTCCTCAAATCAGGCACATACAAGCTCGCGAACGAGAAAGGCGAAGTTTTCGCCAACGTCTGGAACATTCAACAGCTACGTCACTTCTACCCTTATGTTTTCAAGCATTCATGTACATTTGTACTTATCTCAATAAATGAATAAAGAAAGATCTGAAATGAGTGAGACTCGGCTTACCCTCGAAAAAGCCAAGTCACACTCAGGGGCTAATTCGGGGGGCACCACCTCCTAAAATTGTCCCAATTTTACGGTTTTTTCTTCAAAGTTCTTTCATCATGTTCATCTCCAATAATTGCCAAAAGGCAGTTCGAGGCATAGATTTACTAAGGCCAAGGGCCGGCCGAGTCGAGGGACCGCCTACGCCTTCGAAAGGATACAGTATCCCCATTGCCACCCTACGCTAAAGTTAGTCTATGAATGAAATCTTCCTCGTCAAGTCCTTTGCAAATTCAGTGAGAAAAATGTGATAAAGAAAACGATGATTCAAATAAAACTCGAATGTATGCTTAAAACATTAAATTGTTTAACAGACATAAAAATTCCAAACCACAAAACTAATTATTACATAAATATTCCTAACTATTCAGGGAGCGGGGTCTTCGGGGCCTTCGGGGGTAGCGTCTTCTTCGTCTTCGGCGTCGGGGCGGAGGTCGTCCTCGAAGATCTGCGACAAGGCGGCAACAGGAATAGAGACACCGGCGTCGGTGCTCTCCATGACGGCCAACGCAGCATCGTCGTCGAGATCATCCGCCACCACGTAGCTGACGCTTACTGCCTCGAGGTCTATGACGAAGTGCGTCAAAATAACCCCGAGGGTCTTCTACATGCAGAGGCGGAGTGCCCCCTTCAGGCACTCGGTGACGCAGCCGCCCAAGGCCCTTAGGTGGCTTGCCACCGAACTGGCCGATTGGGACTCGGGGGCTTCTGGCCCCTCGACCTCATTGCAGACTGCGAGGGCTACATCCCGTAGCGCCTCGAGGTCCTCCTGGGCCTTTGAATAGGCCACCTGGAGAGACTCCGCCTGCGAGGAAGTCTCGTCCGCCACCTTCTGCAGCTCTGAAAACCCAAAAGCAAATTCAGATAAGTTTCAAAAAGCTGAATTTGAATTAAGGATGAGTTTGTAATGAACTTACCTTCAGTCAGCTTCTCCTTCTGGGCCAGATCCTCCCGAGCGGTGCTGACCTCCTGCCGGAGCATTTCCATCTCGCCTTGCTGGGCCTCGACTGAGGCCTGCAGCTCAGTGATAACAACGTCTCCCTCCGCCACTGTCACGGTGAGCAGGTCGACGACCTCGCCCTGAGTCTTCAGCTGGGCCTCAACTGCTGTGAGGGCTGAATCCCGCTGCTGCAGCTGCCCCCGGGCTTCGGCGAGGGCGGCGCGCTCCTGTTGAAGTTCGACCTCGAGTGCGGCCAGCGCCTCGGTCCGCCGATGGAGCTCATCCCCCTGCCGGAGGACCTCGTCAGCCGTCTCCACGGTGAGGGCCCTCTCGCGGTCGCGCTCCCACTCGGCATGGGCTAGAGCCTCCCTCAGCTGATGCAGCTCGGTGTGTACATCAGTGAGTTCGGCGACCCTTCGGCCGGCCATCTCTCTCAAATTCTGCCATTTGCGCATTGACAGACAAAAATAAGAGAAAGGGGAAGACACAAAGCACACAATGAATTTAGCAGTTAGAACACTTACCAGATGGAGGTCCAAGCCTCGGCCGAGGTGGAGCTCGAGGACCTGCTTCAGGGTCTGCTGGTTTGTGGTCCCTAGGCCCTGCTGCTCCTCTCACATGAGTCGCTCAGCTTCGGCGGCCCTTGCCAGGCCAGGGGGACGCCACGCCGGCCGAGCCCCTGATTGCGCCAGGCCTCGAAGGCTGGGATGCTAGGAAGGGCTTCCACCATCCTCTCTTCCCAAGGGCTCCAGACCCTTCCTGGAAGCCCGGAGCCTGCTCCTCCTCCTCCTCCTCCTCTTGGCCACCCTCGAGGGTGGCCGGGAGGGCCACTAATGTGGTGCCCGCCCCCGGCGCTTCCTCCACCTCTTCCGTGCGGCTGCCCCCGGCCGTGGTCTGACCCGCGTCTCCGGTGCGGCCCGCACCTTTTGGTTCCACCGCGCCCTCGGTCGGCGCGGAGGTCTCACTTGCCCTCGCAATGGTGGGGGGGCCCTCCTCCACAAGAGGGGCCGGGGTCACTTCCCCGATCCGGTCGTCGCCCACAGCAGCCGATGCTTCCGCGGCCACCGCCTGCCCCCTCGACCGGGCGACCCCTCGCGCCAGGGCCTCCTGATACCGGGCGATGATCTCTGTCGCCTGGGGCACTCCTGACGGGGGCGTCACCGTCGAATGTGGAGTGGAGTGCGTCGACACCTTCTGCGCCTTGGTGGGTGCTAGCTGGAGCGATGCCTGCGGCCCAGGTTGGCTAACAGATAATCAAATCAAAAGAATTAGACTAAAGACACCGACAATCTACGACCAAGAGAAGAGAACGAAACTCACTGAACCCGAAGGAGGCAGCTCAGCTTGCGCTTCTTGTCGCTCGGGGGCTGCCGGGCCCCCGAACGACCCCGGCCCCTCGGCGGTGGGGACCCGTGTTGACACCAAAAATTGACACCAGGAAAAGGCTGACATGCGGGCCGGATTCGTCGAAAAGGTATCATTCGGCAAAGGAGTTTTTTCCCGGAGCATTCGGCAAAGACGTTCTGCGGTCGGGAACGCATCGTCATTCGGCAAGAGAGCTGTTCCGCGGAAGGCATTCGGGAGTGCGTGATGACGTGGATCAAGCATAAGGAAAAGGCTGGTTTAACTTGGAATGCAAGACGGATACGGTGCCTCGACGTTTATCTTTTTAGGAGTCGTGTCGGAACCTGGGTATAAATATAAACCCATGGTAATTGTAAAGGAAGAATCGAATCAATCAATCATACAACAAACCGGCCCCGTGCCAACTTCGAGTCCTTTAGTCGAGTCGTCGAGTTCTTCGAGAGGAATCATCGATCCGTCGACCTCCGTAAGTATCGGCAACCCTGCGCCATGCCTAGTATCATGCGGTGGATTTAGGCTCTGGTTCAGGAAGGTTCCATTGTTAGAGCATGAGCCATGCGGTGGGCTAAGTTTTAGCTTGGAACAAGTTATCGGCTCTATTGGATTTTGGCAAGATCTGATAGATTCATTAAGTTATCATGTGTTGCTCTGGATTTTACCTTTATGTTTAATTCATTACAACACTCTTTTGCCCAGTCTAGGTTGATTAGATTCGGTTTCCAGCTCATAATGCACTGCGTTTCCATAGCCGAATTCGAAGTCAATCTAGATTGCTACGTGTTGCGGGTTCACGCTCGTTGGTCTTGTGTAGATCTTGACAGAACCGGGTATCATGCGGTGGATGCAGGTTTTTGGGTCGTCTTAGAGCTAGTCATCCGGTGGATTAGAATTCGATTCGATCTGATAGATCTATCATCACCAGCGAGGCATGTTCCTTCTTCATGTAACCCGATTCGGCTATATAGCTATATTCGGCAGTATCGCCACGAGCGAAACGTGCTCACGGTTTTGTTTTAAATAAAGATTGCTTTTAGCCTTCCACGTTTAGAGTGTATCATGCGGTGGATTGCTCTATTCTTGGTCGGTGGTGTGATTCCAAGCAGGTCGTATCATGCGGTGGATTAACTTGCTTGTTTCATGCTCGACGGGTTGAAAAGTACCTAGACATGCGGTAGACTAGTGCTTTTGATCTATGCATTCTTGTTTATTATGAAATTATGGTCATGTTTTTCGCCCTTTTATTTATCTATCATGTTATGTTCCTCGTTAATCGGTTACGAATATGAGTTACAATGTCTACTCAGTCGAATGCCGATCTTTCATCATGCTTACGTCACGCATTCGGCAGTGCGCGTCCTGCGTGCTTTTGCCGATTGCCGAATGATGCTTTAAACGCCGACAGATAGCTTCTCTATAGCTATATGTCGTTCGAAGCTGGCTCCGTAGCCGCAAATATGGAACTGACTGGTATCACCCGGTACGTTCCAGGTGTTATCCAAACATCTTTTCTCCCTTTGTCAGTTTCAGGAAAATTGACTGGCACGCTTCCGGATTCAAAAGCCCGGGCCACGTGTGAAGCCAGCTAATTCGGCTTGCTGTGTGCTTGGCGTGAGGTGCGGATTTTACGTCAACACACTTTTTGGCACGCCTGGTGGGACCCAAGCTTCGAAGATGCCTGAATTAAAAGACATTCTGGATGTCACTTTTGAAGAATTGTCTGATGAACATCAACAAATGGTGAAGATTGCTGCAGATCAGTTCATCAAGAAATGCTTGCTGTCTTTTGCTAAAAACAGGAGTGGTGCACCGTTTCTCAAGTCAGATCTGCCAAGAGTTCTTCTGCCGGGACAATCTGATCTTACTGAAGAGGAAGAAAGGGAGAAGTTCTCTAGCTTGTTGTACAAGGCTTTAGGAGAAACAATGACCAATCATAATGCTGCATTCCTGAACAGCTTTCGGCTCATATTAGTCAACATCTTTGGTCAACACGTGGATAAGCCTTTTGAGCAAGCGCATGGACAACTTGGTGGACCAACATATTTCAATATTCAAGCGTCGGTCCCAAAACGTCATGGTAAAGGTATTGAGGAAACTGAAGTTTCTGGAACCAAAGACACGAATGGGCAGCCGATCCAGCAAGAGCTTCAGCATGCATTGCCGAAACCTCGTATATATGGTGATATGGCATTCGGCACTACGGGAAATCCACCTGCTTCTGCCTATAAGATATCCCCTCTGAGCAACAGGCTGCAAAGAAATGTGTATGGAAACGGATATTCAGAGTTCATGGATTACAATGCTATCGACACTCTCCCGAATCCCGGGTATGTTGGTACTGCAGGAATGCCTGCTGGAAGACCAGGGAATCAAGATACCAATATTGACCTCATGGTGCAAAAGATGACCGATGTATTGCAAAATCAATTCGGTCTGAAGCCTAAAAATCAGGGGTACATGTACTCGTCTCCTTTCCCAGAATGGTACCAGAGGGTATCATTGCCGAATAGAGTCAAGGTGCCTACAGAGTTTACTAAGTTCTCAGGACAAGATGATACTAGCACTGTGGAACATATAGCTTGATATCTGATGCAGCTTGGAGAAGCTTCAGCGGACGAGGCTTTTAGAATCAGATACTTTCCTTTGTCATTGACGGGTCCAGCTTTTACATGGTTTGCTTCTTTGCCTGCTCAGTCAATTTGTACTTGGAAAGACCTGGAGCAGAAATTTCATGCTCATTACTACATCGGCAGTACCGAGAAAAAGTTGGTTGATTTGACCAGCTTAAGGCAGAGGAATAATGAAACACCTACGGAGTTCCTCAGAAGGTTTAGGGAAACAAAGAGCATGTGCTTTTCTCTGAACGTACCTGATGACCAGCTAGCTGGTATGGCTGTAGCTGGCATGCTGCCTGCCATTCGGGAAAAGCTATTCGGGATGGAGTTTGATGATCTGGGCCAGTTGTCACATAGATTGGCCTTAATGAGTAACCAGGCATATGGTTTCAAGAAAGATGCCAGATTTGCTAAACATAATGATGTAGCTGACATCTATAACCAATTCCTTGAAAGAGCAGATCAAGAGGATGAGTATGAAGATAGTGAGGAGATAGCTGCAGCAGAGATAGTGTGGGGCAAAGAACCAGTCATGGTGAATCAGAGATGGATTAAACAGAATAAGGGCACCTATGATTTTGATGTAACTAAGGCAGATAAATTGTTTGACTATCTTGTAAAAGAAGGCCGGATCATGCTACCAGAGGGGCATTCTATGCTTCGGCCTGATGGAGTGAAGGATAAAAGGTACTGTGGATTCCATGATAGAAATTCTCATTCCATCAATGAATGCAGGGTTTTTAGAGTGAGGATTCAGAAAGCTATCCAAGAAGGGCATCTGAAATTCGACAATAAGATGAAGTTGGATAATAACCCGTTTCCTCAGAATATGATTGGGTTTTCAATTAATATGGTGAATGTTGCCGAATCCGAAGAAAAAGGAAAGATAAGAGTCCTGACGTCGAAGGAAGCAAAGCAGAATGGCTCAGTCGATCCTAATCGGCAAATCACGATCGAACAGATTCGGCAGGAAAAGCCTCGCTTCCCGAATAGCCGATTTGAAATTGGGAAATCTTCTAAACCCAGAGTCACATCGCGCATTCTCCTCAATAAGTGGCAGCATCAGCAAGAAAAAGAATGCTATCAGAGACGTGAGTACGAGGAGGAGAAGAGGAGGCGCGAAGAAAGAAGGTATGAGGAAGAACAAGAGGAGTATGTCCGAGAACAAGAACGTGCACATTGGGATTGTGCCTTCTTCAGACATTGTTGGAGCGAGGGTTTAAAGCTGCCTACATGGAACAACTGTCCTGAATGCAATAATGGATTTATTGAATATAGGCAAAATGGTGCCAGTCGCCTATCCGTCCACGAAAGAATTGGAAGGATACATCCTAGTGATGATCGGCGTCTAAAAATATATGAGATTGATGATCAACCCAGGAAAAGACATGCTGAAGAAGAAGATCGTGAGTATGTCTGGCAAAAAGGACAGTGGTGTCCACCTGGTTTAAGAAGGAGCCAGAAGAGAAGAATCCAGCGCCTGAGGAATCAAGAGTTGAAACGAGCAGGAACCAGGTTGAGATCGATATGGCGTCCAAAAGACAAACCCGACGAATCGGGCCATTCGGCTCCTACATGCATGGTATGTTTCTTGCCGAATGAATTCATGGCTCCAGCTAATCAAATTATACAGGAGGAGATATTGTCAGAAGTGGATGAAGCCGGGCAATGTGGGTTAATGGCACAATTGGTATTGAATAAGCAAGCTGTTTTCAAGAAGCCAGTCCAGAATCGGCACATGAAGCCACTGTACTTAAGAGGATATGTCAACGGAAAGCCACTGACGAAGATGTTTGATGATGGTGGAGCTGCTGTTAATGTGATGCCATATAACACATTCAGGAAACTTGGCATGAGCCCTGGAGATTTAACACCGACAAGTATCGTTTTGAATGATTTTGCTGGAAATCCTTCGGACACCAAAGGATGTGTACATGTAGATCTGATGATTGGGTCTAAGATTCTGCTTACAACCTTCTTTGTTATTGAAGGCAAAGGGGCATACAGCTTGCTACTTGGAAGGGATTGGATCCATGCGAATTGCTGTATTCCATCTACTATGCATCAGCAGCTTATTCAGTGGATAGATGATGAAGTGGAAATTGTCCCTACAGATGATTCAATTAGCGTGGCTAATGTAGAACCAGCCTTCTGGGAATATCAAGGCATAGATTGTTTCTCAGGCAAGGACTGGGGAGAAGGTCCTGTTGAGCCAGTCAGCAGTGATCAACAGCCGATCGAAGCAGTCGGCTCTTTTAGTAATTTTTAATGGATAACCCAATCGATGGGACTGACGGGAAGCTAGGACATGGATTTGTGTCGGCTGACAAATTAGAAGAAGTAGACATTGGAGATGGTGACAAACCAAGGCCGATATTCATCAGTGCTTGCTTGGATTCAGTTTTCAGAGAAAAGTTGATTGAGTTGTTAAAAGAATACAAAGATTGCTTAGCTTGGGATTATTCGGAGATGCCTGGTTTAGATCGTTCCATTGTTGAGCATCGATTGCCGATCAAGCCTGGTTATAAACCTTACAAGCAATCACCCCGGAAAATCTACAAAGATGAAGTGTTGGCCGATGTAAAGAAGGAAGTGGAAAGATTAATAGCAGCAAATTTTATTCGGCCATGCAGATATGCAGAATGGATCTCTAATATTGTTCCTGTGTACAAGAAAAATGGGAAGATGAGAGTTTGCATAGACTTTAGAGATCTGAACAGAGCTACACCCATGGATGGATATCCAATGCCTATTGCTGACTCGTTGGTTGATGCTGCTGCTGGTTATAAAGTGATTAGTTTCATGGATGGTAATGCAGGGTACAATCAAATTTTTATGGCATTGGAAGATATAGCGAAAACAGCTTTCAGATGTCCAGGACATATAGGGTTGTTTGAATGGGTTGTCATGACGTTTGGTTTGAAGAATGCTGGTGCAACTTATCAAAGAGCCATGAATTATATTTTTCATGAGTTGATCGGCAAGATTGTGGAAATATATATTGATGATGTTGTGATTAAGTCATTGGATCATGAAGCACATTTGGCCAACATAAGGAAAACTCTAGAGTGCACTAGGAAACATGGGCTCAAGATGAACCCAAATAAATGTGCTTTTGGAGTTTCGGCAGGAGAGTTTCTGGGATTTTTGGTGCATGAAGGAGGAATAGGAGTTGGCAAGAAAAGTATGAAAACCATTGATGAAGTTGTTCCTCCAACTGATCTTAAGGAATTGCAGTCATTACTTGGTAAGATCAATTTCGTAAGAAGATTCATATCAAATTTATCGCAAAAGGTGTTACCTTTCTCTTCACTGCTAAAAGTCAAGAAGGATCAGAAATTTGTATGGGGTGACGAACAACAAAAGGCTTTTGATGAAATCAAGGAATACATGAAAGAACCACCAGTATTGGTACCTCCACAGTTGAACAAGCCTTTTAAGTTGTACGTGGCG
This sequence comes from Echinochloa phyllopogon, assembly GCA_033239725.1. Taxonomy (NCBI): domain Eukaryota; kingdom Viridiplantae; phylum Streptophyta; class Magnoliopsida; order Poales; family Poaceae; genus Echinochloa; species Echinochloa phyllopogon. The sequence continues at coordinate 6,395,021 of BTCW01000016.1, read as the reverse complement.
GCCGATACCCAAACTATTGGATCGGCCCTCATACAAGAATTTGAGGGAAAGGAAAGGGTAGTTGCATACCTTAGCCGAAAATTGCTTGATCCTGAAACGAGGTATTCGGCTACCGAGAAACTTTGTTTATGTGTTTACTACTCCTGTACAAAATTTCGGCACTATTTGCTACATGTCGAATGCATTGTGTATTCAAAATTTGATGTGATAAAGCACATGTTGTCTATGCCAATTTTGAACGGAAGGATTGGCAAATGGATTTTAGCCTTGTCTGAGTTTGAATTAAAGTTTGAATCGGCAAAAGCTGTTAAAGGACAGGTTATTGCTGACTTCATTACTGAGCATCGCGATTCATCGACTAATCTGCTTGAAATTACTCCTTGGGTATTATTCTTCGATGGATCTTCATGGGACAAGGGTGGTGGAGTAGGTATTTTGTTAATTTCGCCAAAAGGAGAGGTATTTGAATTTGCTATTCCTATTCAACCTACTGTCACTAATAATCAAGCCGAATATGAAGCGTTGCTCAGAGGATTTCAATACTTGAGAGAAGCAAAGGCCATTGCAGTTGAAATTTTTGGAGATTCAGAATTAGTCATAAGGCAACTGAATGGCGAATATGAGTGCAGAAACGATGTCTTAAGGAATTACTATGAAGAATGCAAGCAAATCTTAAAGGAGTTTCAGTCGGTAATTTTGCGGTATATTCCTAGGAAAGACAATGAAGGGGCGAACAGATTAGCTCAGAGTGCTTCGGGTTATAGGGAGCTTCAAGAAGTTTTTGCTAATGATGTATATGCTTTCGGGAGTAATTTAGCAGAAGATGATTGGAGAAAAGAAATTGTTGATTATCTGAAGAATCCATCCCGAAAAGTTTCTAGAAAGCTCAGGTATAAAGCTTTAAAGTTTGTTCTTCTTGATGATAATTTATATTATAAATCCTTGGATGGGGTGCTGTTACATTGCTTAAGTCAAGAAGAAGCAAAAAGGCTGATAAGTGAAGTGCATGATGGGTTGTGTGGAGCACATCAGTCGGCTTACCGAATGAAATGGGTTATTAGGAGAACTGGGTACTATTGGCCCACAATGCTAGAAGACTGCTTTGAATATTACAAGGGATGCCAAGATTGCCAGAGATTTGGAAACATTCAAAGAGTTCCAGCATCGGTCCTGAATCCTATTATCAAGCCATGGCCATTCAGAGGATGGGGAATAGATTTGATTGGCCAAATAAATCCTCCATCTAGCAAGGGGCATAAGTTTGTGCTTTTAGCAACCGATTATTTTACTAAGTGGGTTGAGGCGATTCCATTAAAGAAGGTGACATCAGAGAATATGGTTGAATTTGTTAAAGAGCACATTATTTACAGATTTGGAATTCCTCAAACAATCACCACAGATCAAGGAACTCAGTTTACATCTTCAGAGTTCAGAAATTTTGCCGAAAGTATGGGCATCAAATTGTTGAATTCTTCTCCTTATTATGCCCAAGCTAATGGTCAGGCGGAGGCTTCTAACAAGATTATGATTAAAATTATACAGAAGAAGATTGATCAGAAGCCAAGAAAGTGACATTCGGTACTCAATGAGGCTTTATGGGCTTACCGAATGGCTCCACATGGGGCTACACAGACTTCTCCTTATGAATTGGTATATGGACATCATGCTATCTTGCCATGGGAGATGCAGTCAGACTCAAGGAGAATTAAGTTGCAAAAAGATTTAAGTTCTAAGGATTATAATGATTTAATGATGGACGAATTAGAAGATTTGCATATGATTCGTCTCAGGGCCTTGGAAAATGTTGAGAAAAATAAAATGCGAGTTGCTAAATATTACAACAAAAAGGTGAAAGTCAAGCAATTTGCAGAAGGAGATTTGGTTTGGAAAGCAATATTGCCGATTGGAACTAAATACAGTGCATTCGGTAAGTGGTCTCCGAACTGGGAAGGTCCTTTCAGAGTGGTCAGATGCGTGCCTGGAAATGCATATATCCTGAAAACTTTACTAGGAGAGGAGTTTACTGCTGCTATCAATGGGAGATACTTGAAGAAATATTATCCTAGTATTGAGATTGATCGCTGATTGAAATATTTAATGTCAGAACGACTGAAACAGCCGGTATTCAGGAAGGAGCCGTCTTTAGAACAAAAATATCAACAGAAGAAGAAATGGCCAATACTAGAACGTATTGCCCTTAGTGCAAATATATTACATAAAATGAGTTTGACAGAGTCATCACATAAAGAACAAAAAGATAAGTTTTATTGCCGAAATTCCATAATCCCTAGTACAAACTAATGGAACAACCTGTTCAGAACAGATTGGGGATGGATGGAATCGGCAATGGCGGCGCCATGAGCATCAAGGCGATCTATGGAGGCCTCAATGTCGTCGATCTCCTCCGGATTGCCATTGGCAAAGCCAGGCGGTAGCCTGGAGTAGTCAGCGCCGGTGCGCGTCGACATGGCGACTAGGCCTGCGGCAGTGCCCAGACGGATGCCGTGTGAGGCCACCTCATCGATGCGGCCTGCCACTGCACCGAGGCGAGCTTCTGGCGTGTCCCCAGAAGCATTCACCTTGTTTGCCAGAGACTCGACTAATGTCTTCAGCTGATCGAGTTCGGCGTCGCGAGCTGTAGAGTTACGAAGCAATGGCGGTTTAGTCCAAAATCAGATTGAAATTAAAGCAAACCGCAGGAATTACCGTCGATGGTCTCGAGCAGCTGCTTGCGCTGGTGTTGCCACTCCAGATCTGCGATCCCGGCTTGTTTGGAGATGACCTCTAGCTCACGCCGAGTGTCGTCACGTTCCTGTTTGAATCGGCGAGCGTCGCTATCCGAATAGGGCAGATCCCAGTTAGACCTTGGGGATCGGCTAGATGACTCTGAAGAGTCACCCGCTGCAGCTGGAGCCGCAGTCAAGACAGTGGCGGGGTTCCATTGGATGAGCCTAAAAAATACAGAGAAAATTGAGAATAAGGCAAAATCTGGAGGAAAGGATAAGGAGAGGTAGACAGTCATCACCTCCGACGAGCGCCGGCGCGGCTCCCTTCGGCTTCGTCGACGGCCGGGCGTCTTCTGTTGTTGGGCATCAGGGTTTTTTGGAGGTTACTGTGCTGGAAGAAGAAGAGACTCAGGATAGCAGAGAGCTCGAGTTGAAAGATTTGGTGGAAGATTAGGAGTGCTCGAGGTTCTTATTTATGGAACTAACGAAGAGATCGTGGCCGGGGATTGTGGTGCATATCCCAAGAAGCTCGGAAGGTGGAAAGGATTTTCCAACCGATCGGTTTCCATGTCGTTTGGGATCCTTGCCGAGTCGTATTCGGTTTTGACTGAATGAGATTCGGCTATGTCGTGTTTGAAGCGTTTTCGGGTCTGACGCTGTTATAGCCAGCTTTGCCGAATGAGTTATCCACAATGGAGAAAAAACAGAGTTAAGGAATGACAAGATTGCAAGATTGATAAAGCATTCGGCTATCGACTGTTTGTTACAATTACAAACCCAAGTACTTTGAGATTACATTTTTAGCGCCTGATATCATATTGCTAATGCTCTCTAATAAGTTTTTGTCAGCTTCTTGGGTTCTAGCCAGAGCAACAAGCTTTGCCTTGAGTTGTTTTTCTTCATTCAGAGCTGCTGAGGCTTCCCTTCGCATCTTCTCTGTTAATTTGGGAAGCTCAGCTATCTTCTTCTTATCAGCTTCAATTTCGGCCGATAAATCTCTCAATTCGGCTTCAAGTGCAGCTTTTCTGACCTCCTTCATTTCAAGTTCAGATTCCAATTTGGTCAGTAATTCCTTGCTATTCTGAGCTTGAGTATGCAGGTCTTTCACAGATTGTTTGGCTGTGGACCTCCTCTGTTCTAGGGCTGGTCGAGAAGATTGGTTTTTCAGAGCCTGCTTTACTGCAGCATATTGTTGATCCAAATGAGAAACTGGTTCCAAAGAGATTTTGATATCATCAGGAAGTTCTTGGTCAATGGATTCCAATACATCCCTTAAGAGATCAGCATCTTTGACTTGATCTTGGATACTCTTATGCAGCAAAGCAAGGATATCTTTCAACTTTGTTTGATTTTCTTCTGACAGAGCTTGGCCAGAAGATGTTTCTTCCCCTTGTTCGGCAACCAAGTCGTCCACAGCAAAAGAATAGCTGGATGATGAAATGGTTTTCTCCTGAAAGATGGTTCTTGCCGAATTAGTAATAATCTGCTGAATAAAAAGTAGAGAAAGTTAAATGATTATGTTTACCTCGTTCCTGACTTCCTGAATAGGAGAAGGAAGCCTTTCAGGCTCAATTGGGGGATTCTGTGTATCTTGCCGAGGAGAAACTGGAAGACTTCTTGGTGAGGATGATGCTTCTGATTGGGGAAGAAGTTGCAAAGCTAAAGGTGAATCATGATAAGAGTAAGAGCTCTCCAAAATTGGATCCATTGAGGGTTGTTCTGCAGTTAACAAGAAATGAGTGCCGATGAAAAAGAAGTTAAGAAGATAAAGTGGTAGAATTTTACCAATCAATGAAGCATCGGCAGGATCTGCACTGATTGCTGGTTGCTGTGCTTTGGCCTGAAACCAAGAAGAAATAAAGCTGAGCAAAATACCAATGGCATTATGGTCGAAGAAAAGAAGGCTTTGATCTTGACAACCTTTTTGCTGCTTGTTCTTTTCTTCTTTATAGCTAAGGGAGCAGCCAAAGAAAGAGTTTTTCTTTTAACAGATGATGGTCTAGTGAGTATTGGATCTAGAGAAGCCTGTCTAGCCATCAGCTGAGTCAAGGTAGGAGATTGGTGCCCCAAAGCAGATATTGGACCTGCAGTTTTGTACAAAATCGCCCTGGCAAGAGGGGCAGGTGTTATGTCCTGTAAAATAACAGAGTTAGAATCAATTGGGGTTAATGTTATTAAGACAGATGAAGGAATAAGCATATTACCTCTGCAGTTGGCTGATAATCAGGCATTAATTCAAGGCAGAAGGGATGGATTGGCATGTTGAAGATATGATCATGGAATTCTTGCCACCAGAGAGTAAAAGAAGGATGGGCAGATATTATTGGCACAAAAGGATCAGGTGCATAGATAGTTCCACAGCATTTATAAGTGAAAATCCTTCTTGTCTCTGTGGAATCTTTGATAATCTCCCTAGGCTTGAGAAATTCATGAAGAAATAGCCTTGGGGGCACTTGGCCACATCCCAACTGTCTAGCCATCATGTTTGGCTGATAGTATTCATAAGTGCTTTGAACCAGTCTTCCCCCACAGAATTCGGCTGGTAAGATGCAGGGCTGGATGAAGGCATTGAAAATCGCTATAGATTCTACATCAGTGCATCCAGTTTCAAAGCTGAATTCGCAAGGGAGAGTGAGGTTGTCATTGTCCAAATATGGGAACCAGAGAGGATGAGCAAAGCCTCTGAAGAAGAGCTCAAACAGTTCACCGATGTTCTTGTTGATAGATACAGTGGAGGCAGCTTCTCCATAGGTTTGACAACCTTTGGTTCTTCGGGTTTCTCCTTCTTTGTAATTAATTGAAGGAAAGTCTCGGCTGTTGAGATCAATGGCAATGATTTGATGCATGTACAACTGTAGCCACATTTGGACAAACCACCAAGGACCATTGACACAGGGGATTTTCTTACTAGTATGCATCAGATGGGTGGTTTGATTGAGCATATGGTATACACTTCCCAGGAGGTATTTCCCATGTGGAATCAGTTTTCCAGTAGCTAGCTCTTCAGCCATCACGATATGATTCAGAGTTGGCTCATTGGCTTTGCCACAAAAGACTGATCTGCATAGCCACATATTCAGGAAGGCTCTGTATTCGACATCAGTCAGAGGACCATCAGACATATGATTCTGGATGTATCTCTTGTATCCGACCCCTGTTTTTACTCCTGTCTGCTTGGAAGAACCTTTGTGGCCATATGGGTATACAGTTCCTGTAATGTTTAGGCTGGTCATCATGTAGACATCGGCTAAAGTGGGGGACATTGGGCCATGGCCGAAAAGAAAAGCATTTGCACCATTGGACCAAAAATGGCAGGCTGCAATCAGGAGGTTCTCATTCTTTGGTGTTTCGGCTAGTGACAGCTCCAGGCAATGAGAAATACACAGTTGGTCCCAGTTCTGTGTTTGGGGGCTTTTGTCATCAGATATCCTCTTGTACCAATTTCTCCAGCCAGCAATTGGGGGCAAAGGCCAGTTCTTGAAGGCATCTTGCCACTCATGAGGTTTTGTCAGTGAAATCTTGAAAGGGACCCTCTGAGATTCGGCCGCGATGATTTCGGAAGGATCTGAATCCCCTACAGGGCCGAGGAAGTAAGATGGAGCTTTTTCCTCAATGGGAATGAGGATTTCGGCAGCTAGGGCCTACCAGGAATAGAAAGAGGTGGGAAGAAATTTAAAGATGCAAATCGAAAGAAGAATACCGAATGTGCTTGAGGGGATTGAAGTTTACCTGAAGAGCAAGATCTTGGTCCGCCATTTGAAGATTGGATCTTGGAAGTCGATGACCTAGGGTTCGGATCCGGATGAGAGCTCTGAAGATTCAAAAGGAGAAGCGGGTGCCGAGCAGAACTAACTTGGGAATGTTGAGTGCTTCTGGTCAATTCCGAGATAAAGTTACCTCTTATCCCGAAATTGAAGGGGCATGTGTTGACACCAAAAATTGACACCAGGAAAAGGCTGACATGCGGGCCGGATTCGTCGAAAAGGTATGATTCGGCAAAGGAGTTTTTTCCCGGAGCATTCGGCAAAGACGTTCTGCGGTCGGGAACGCATCGTCATTCGGCAAGAGAGCTGTTCCGCGGAAGGCATTCGGGAGTGCGTGATGACGTGGATCAAGCATAAGGAAAAGGCTGGTTTAACTTGGAATGCAAGACGGATACGGTGCCTCGACGTTTATCTTTTTAGGAAATAAATAAATGTAATCGTAATCGATTAGGAGTCGTGTCGGAACCTGGGTATAAATATAAACCCATGGTAATTGTAAAGGAAGAATCGAATCAATCAATCATACAACAAACCGGCCCCGTGCCAACTTCGAGACTTTTAGTCGAGTCGTCGAGTTCTTCGAGAGGAATCATCGATCCGTCGACCTCCGTAAGTATCGGCAACCCTGCGCCATGCCTAGTATCATGCGGTGGATTTAGGCTCTGGTTCAGGAAGGTTCCATTGTTAGAGCATGAGCCATGCGGTGGGCTAAGTTTTAGCTTGGAACAAGTTATCGGCTCTATTGGATTTTGGCAAGATCTGATAGATTCATTAAGTTATCATGTGTTGCTCTGGATTTTACCTTTATGTTTAATTCATTACAACACTCTTTTGCCCAGTCTAGGTTGATTAGATTCGGTTTCCAGCTCATAATGCACTGCGTTTCCATAGCCGAATTCGAAGTCAATCTAGATTGCTACGTGTTGCGGGTTCACGCTCGTTGGTCTTGTGTAGATCTTGACAGAACCGGGTATCATGCGGTGGATGCAGGTTTTTGGGTCGTCTTAGAGCTAGTCATCCGGTGGATTAGAATTCGATTCGATCTGATAGATCTATCATCACCAGCGAGGCATGTTCCTTCTTCATGGAACCCGATTCGGCTATATAGCTGTATTCGGCAGTATCGCCACGAGCGAAACGTGCTCACGGTTTTGTTTTAAATAAAGATTGCTTTTAGCCTTCCACGTTTAGAGTGTATCATGTGGTGGATTGCTCTATTTTTGGTCGGTGGTGTGATTCCAAGCAGGTCGTATCATGCGGTGGATTAACTTGCTTGTTTCATGCTCGACGGGTTGAAAAGTACCTAGACATGCGGTAGACTAGTGCTTTTGATCTATGCATTCTTGTTTATTATGAAATTATGGTCATGTTTTTCGCCCTTTTATTTATCTATCATGTTATGTTCCTCGTTAATCGGTTACGAATATGAGTTACAATGTCTACTCAGTCGAATGCCGATCTTTCGTCATGCTTACGTCACGCATTCGGCAGTGCGCGTCCTGCGTGCTTTTGCCGATTGCCGAATGATGCTTTGAACGCCGACAGATAGCTTCTCTATAGCTATATGTCGTTCGAAGCTGGCTCCGTAGCCGCAAATATGGAACTGACTGGTATCATCCGGTACGTTCCAGGTGTTATCTAAACATCTTTTCTCCCTTTGTCAGTTTCAGGAAAATTGACTGGCACGCTTCCGGATTCAAAAGCCCGGGCCACGTGTGAAGCCAGCTAATTCGGCTTGCTGTGTGCTTGGCGTGAGGTGCGGATTTTACGTCAACAACCCGCTCGCGGGCCTCGTTGCCGCAGGCGCAAGGCTTCATGCCCTCGTGGCCCCTGGGGCCACCCCAGGCGCGGGCAGGCTTTGAGCTTGAACCCCCGGGGTGGTCGCCACGGCGCTTAGGGGGGTGGCTCGCGCCGTCGAGGGCGCCGAGCTGCTTGAGGCCCCCCTACCCCACGATGACGCCGGGGTCTCCTGGGTTCGCCCCCTCGAGGGCATGGTCACTTCGGCCGCCACCGGCGTAGGTGGCGGGATCTCCACGAGGTCGTCCGAGGAGGACGCCTCCGGGCTACTCTCGGGGGTCTCAGGGGGGTGAGCCCCTCCTTGCCCGTCGTCGGCGCTCTTTCTTGTGCGCCGCTTTACGCTGGCGCCTCTGCTCCTTTCTTGGCTGCGTCCTTTCGCGCGCGATTCGCTTCACGGACTTCGGGAAGAGGAGGGGTGGAGCGATACCCCTTGTGAGATAACCCTTGAAGAAAAAAGTCACGGATTAGCAATGAGCAACTCTCGAGGGTAAAAATCAGATTAAGTCTAAATCAAACTGAAACTTACAGATTGTAAGTGCCCCGCATCGGGGCGCATCTTGACGGCAAACAGGGCCGCCTCCTTGCAGTCGAGCTTGGACACCTCCACTGCTCGCCGTGCTTGGTGCATGCAGTGCTCGATGAGAAGGCTTCCCTCCTTCATCTTCGAGCCCTGCCAGGGCGCTTCTGCCTTGAGCTGGTCAAGGAGCCCATGCCTTGAGCAGGACATGCCGCTGATTGAAGTTGGCAATTACGCCCGCCGCAGTCAGCCCGGCCCGCGACAGTGCGGCGAAGGCGTTGGTGAAGACCTTCAACCGCTCCTGGCGGTCGGCGGGGGAGACGCCATAGCTCCAAGACTCCGACCGCTCCCGCAGCACCTTGGCGGTGTACGCCAGGAGCTTGTTGTCGATGTTGTGCAGGTAGAACCACCCCTTGTCCCAGTCGGTGTTGTTGGATGTCATGGTCACCGGGTTGTAAAGCCCGTTGCGCTGTCCTCCGACTTGCAGGGTGAGGCCCCCGGCGCGCACCGCTCGGTGGACCACTCGAGGCTAACCGGCAGCCATATGGAGCTCACCCCGAAAGAGGTGAACCCATAGGTCCCAGTGGGCCTCTATGCCCAAGAACCCCTTGCAAACGGCGACGAAGACAGCCGCTTGCAAGATGGCGTTGGGGGCGATGTTGTGGAGCTCCACACCGTAGTGGAGGCACAACCCGTGGAAGAACACTGAAGCGGGGATTCCGAACCCCCACTCCTGCAGCCTCGCCAGGCTAACCACGAAACCCTCCAGTGGAGAAGGCTCATGGTGGGTGGATGGTGGCGCGATCCACATGGGCTCCGCCGGGTTGCTGTTCACCGGCCGGACTCCGGCCTCCACCAGCCTGGTGAGATAGTCGTCCGTGGAGATGGAAGGACTCCACGGAGCGGGGTCGGTGATGGTCACCATGGTGAATGATTGCGGCGAGAAGTGTTGCTTGTGCGGGGAGGGCGAAAGGCAAGAGCAGCGGCGCTTGGAAATAGTAGATGCGATCTGAAGGCAAGGGCTTGGTAAGCCGAACCTTTCCCCCTACCTCTATATTTATAGTCTCATATGTAGCGCAACCGGCATCATAGCCGCGTGGAATCTGCATTCAATGTGGTTGCTGCCGCTGTCACTGACGGTCGGACCTCACCGGTTGGGATAACCACCACGCGCGAGAACCCAGGCGTCGCAAACGCCACGTCCCGTCGTAACTGCCCATGCCTCTGCCGCTCTACCTAAAAAGGCGCGCCCGCTTCGCATGCTCCGTGCCACGTCAGCCAGGATTCCCTAAATAAATGCTCGAGGCTAGCAGGAAAGCTCCCAAGGTAAGCCACCTCTCCTCGAGGCCCTACTGATCAGGGGTTTGAAGCCCTGGTCCGTCGAGGGTTCGACAGGCGCCCCAGATCAATAGAGTCAGGGACAACCGGGGGCGCGCGCAGTCGTGCCTATCCTCGAACGTGAAGTTCGAGGGCACCGCCCATGTTGTATTCAAGGCCAGATGGAGGCAGCTAGTCGAGGGATCCCACCGAGGGAGAGCAACGAGCCCTTGACCCCTATCGAACGGGGTCGAGCCCTATCTAGCAAACCCCGACTAGTGCTCTTATGAGACTTGTCTCCGGACCACGAGCCGACCTCTATCAAACGAGGCACGGACGTCCACTTGAATTACCCACTAACAGCTCATAGAGGCATCCATGACTCATAGCCCGCTCGAGGGAAGCATGTATAGCGTCACCCCTCCTCCCCACGAACGGGGCGACGAGGGTCGTAACTCGAAGTCGAGGATCGCCCCTGATCGACCTTGCTAGGGCCAGGGCTCGGGGGCTCCTCGCGCCACAAGATCGAGTTCCTTGAAAACGAAATATGCTGTAGCTCACGAAAGCGAGAAACACTGACAGGCCTTGCAGGAGTATATTAACTCCTCCAAGGCCTCGGGGGCTACACCCGTGGGTGCGCTACCCAGCAGAATTCTTCAAGGAAAGCCTGATCAGAAGTACCCACGACGAAAAGCCTTTGCCAGATTAAACCTACTCCAACAAAGGCTCGGGGGCTACTGTTGGGGGCGATCATTAGGGGTACCCAAACCTATGGGATAATCACTGTTGTTAATCACTAACTCATGCACATATAAGAAAAAAGGAAAGCAAATTAAGGCCCATGGCCCAGCAATGGACAAAGGCCTAGTAAAGGCACCTCGCGGGGCGCCTCGGCGCGCACCTCAATCTCCGCTTCGCTCGAGGGAACCGACAGGGGTGGGAACACAGCGCATTTCTGGTTGGTGTCGGGACCACGATTTCCAAACACCGACAAGTTTCTTGGTTGCCTATGAAACAAGAGAGGCATCCTACCCAAGGAAATCCACTAAAATCGTCTAGAAGTGTAGATCAAGGGAAAACCGTGGCGGTTAGGGTTCGTACCATGGGAAGGAGATGGGATCCACGGACGCGGGCGAATGCAGTGGAGGGAAGGAGTGAGGCCGACACGAAGATCTTGCGCGTGTTCGCCGACGAGGATGGCCACGGGAGCGTCAGGTTCCCTCTCGACGTCGGAGAGAGAGACACGGCGGCGCACCCACAGGAGAGAGGAGTCGAGTGGTAGATAAGATTTGGTCAAGCGAAGCGGTACGCGGGTCGAGGGATTGGACTTGGGGTTGGTCAATGTGAACCGACGTGGAGTCAAGACTAGGAACGGTCAACAAAAAGAGGATAACGGTCAACCTATACACATCTTTTAGATACGAGTCGGATACTCCAGGGCAGTATCAGATATTCCGAGAACCCGGTTTCCCGAGGGGCTTCTCGGAAGCTTTTTGCTCTAGGGCGGTGCCGGAGTGTCTGGCTCCAGAAATTTTAGCAGACAAGGGGCAGAGAAAGATGTTGAGTTATGACCAAGGTTTTTCAATAGATTGAGAGATTGAGAGATGGACATCTAAGAACCGTTTTGACACATGTGATCAGCCAACAATCAACAATACATAACAATGATCACAATAGCCAAAACATGATCCAACGATCACAAGAACCAAATATTTTTCAAGAACACGCACAAAGAAAACGTTTTCCTATCTAAACAACAACCAAATTTGTGTGCAAGATCTCAAGCCACGTTACGAGAATCCAAGATATTTAGTTCACTCCTCAAAGCACAAAATCTTGACTCATCTAGTGGCTTAGTGAAGATATCGGCAAGTTGCCTTTTGGTGCTCACATGACGTAAAGCAATATCTCCCTTTGCCTCATGATCCCGTAAGAAGTGGTGACGAATATCTATGTGCTTTGTTCGGGAGTTTTGCACCGGATTGTTAGCTAGCTTGATAGCGTTCTCATTGTCACATAAGAGCGGAATATCACTAAACTCACAACCGAAGTCACTCAAGGTTTGCCTCATCCAAAGTAGTTGGGCACAACAAGCACCGGCCGCCACATACTCGGCTTCGGCGGTCGATAGAGCGACCGAATTTTGCTTCTTTGAGCTCCATGACACCAAGGACCGACCAAGAAATTGGCAAGTCCCCGTTGTACTCTTTCGGTCTACTTTACAACCGGCATAATCGGAGTCCGAATAGCCAAGTAGACTAAAAGTTGAGCCTTTGGGATACCACAAGCCATGATTAAGAGTGTGCACTAAATATCTAAGAATTCTTTTAACGGCCATCAAATGACACTCTTTCGGGTTAGCTTGAAACCTTGCACACATGCACACACTAAGTATAATATCGGGTCTAGATGCACAAAGGTAGAGTAGAGAACTAATCATGGAGCGATATACCATTTGATCCACGACATTACCATCTTCATTTAGATCAAGATGTCCATTGGTTGGCATGGGAGTCTTGATGGGTTTGGCATTTTCCATGTCAAATTTCTTGAGCATATCTTTGGTGTACTTGGTTTGACTAATGAAAGTGCCATCTTTGAGTTTCTTTATTTGAAATCCAAGAAAGAACTTCAACTCACCCATCATGGACATCTCAAATCTCTTTATCATGATCCTACTAAATTCTTCACACCAAACATTGTTAGTAGAACCAAATATAATGTCATCGACATATATTTGGCACACAAAAATATCTTTATCTTGCTTGCGTGTAAAGAGAGTAGGATCGGCCTTGCCTATCTCAAAACCTTTTCTTAAGAGAAAATCCTTGAGGCATTCATACCATGCTCTAGGAGCTTGCTTGAGCCCATAGAGCGCCTTATGGAGCTTGTATACATGGTGAGGATAATTGGGATCTTCAAAGCCCGGTGGTTGTTCAACATGTACCAATTCGGAAATTGGTCCATAGAGAAATGCACTCTTGACATCCATTTGATGTAGCTTGAAATCATGGTGAGTAGCATAGACAAGTAAAATACGAATTGATTCAAGCCTAGCTTCGGGAGCATATGTCTCACCAAAATCCAAACCTTCTATTTGAGTGAAACCTTGAGCAACCAACCTTGCCTCGTTTCTTGTTACTACACCATGTTCATCTTGCTTGTTCCGAAAGACCCACTTGGTTCAGATCACATTTTGCTTGGGCCTTTCCACTAATGACCAAACTTCATTTTTCTTGAAATTGTTGAGCTCCTCTTGCATGGCCATTACCCAATCCAGATCATCAAGTGCTTCTTCTACCTTAAGAGGTTCCAAAGAGGAAACAAACGAGTAATGTTCACAAAAACTTGCTAATCTAGAACGAGTAGTTACCCCTCTTTGGATGCTTCCAAGAATGTTGTCCATGGGATGATCTCTTTGGATAGTGTGGTGGACTCTTGGATGTGGTACACTTGATTGAGCTTGGATTGGACCATCATCATCTTGATCGTCATCTTGACTTGAGTTGGCACCATCTTGTGCTTGATCTTGATCATTTGTTGGAGTAGATGGTTCAACTTGTGGTGGTGATGATTTGTCCTCATTTTCCTTGTTTTGTTCACTTGGATCTTGAGGTCTTACTTCTCCAATGGCTAGCTTCTCAATTGCTTGTCATGGAGGCTCTTCATCTACATCATTTGGATAAACTTGCTCTTCTTGAGAGCCGTTAGTCTCATCAAAGTCCACGTCACACGCTATTTCAACACAACCGGATGTTTTGTTGAAAACACGGTAACCATGGGCATTTGATGCAAAACCGAGAAGAAAACCCTCATCACATTTAGGTGCAAACTTAAAGCTTTTGGTCTTCTTGTTTAGAATGAAGCACTTACTTCCAAAAACTCGAAAGTAAGACACATTAGGCTTTTTACCTATGAGAAGCTCATATGCCGTTTTACTCAAGAGCTTGTGGAGGTAGAGACGGTTGATGGCATGCCATGCGGTGTTGATGGTTTCGGCCCAAAATTGATTTGAAGTTTTGTACTCATCTAGCATTGCCTTGCCATCTCAATGAGTGTCCTATTCTTCCTCTCCACAATGTCATTTTGTTGAGGAGTGTATGGCACGGAGAATTGATGCCCAATTCCCTCCTCTCCAAGAAATTATTCAATGTTGGTGTTCTTGAATTCGGTGCCATTGTCACTTCTCACTTTTTGATCTTCCAATTGAACTCGTTTTGTGCCTTTCTTGCAAACTTCTTGAATATATCATGCACTTCACTCTTGTCATGCAAAAAGAATACACAAGTGAAACGAGAATAATCATCAACAATGACAAAGCCATATTTGTTACCACCAATGCTTATATAGGCCACGGGCCCATATATATCCATGTGTAGAAGAACAAGTGGTGTCTTGGTGGTGACAATGCTCTTGGGTGGATGTGGAACACTAACTTGCTTTCCCGCTTGACATGCGCTACAAAGACGATCTTTCTCAAAGGAAACATTTGTTAGTCCAAGAATGTGATCGCCCTTCAGAAGCTTGTCAAGGTTTCTCATCCCAACATGAGCTAGTCGGCGATGCCAAAGCCAACCCAAGCTAGACTTTACCAACAAGCATGCATCAAGTTGGGCTTTCACCGATGAGAAATCCACAAGATAAAGCTTTCCCTTGAGCACACCCTTGAAGGCAACGGAGTCATCACTTCTTCTAAAGACGGATACACCCTTATCGGTGAACAAACAATTGTAGCCCATCTCACAAAGTTGTGAAACAGATAACAAGTTGTAGTCCAACGATTCCACCAAGAAAACATAGGACCTTACACTTCACTTGTAAACACACACCAAGCCAAGGAGCTCATTTCCACTTTCATTCCAGTAGAGTTAGGATAGTTTAGTTGGGAGTTAGAGTTGAGTCGAGCTTGCCTCGGAGGTTCCGGAGTCGTCTTCAGAAGCTCTGGTAATAGCTCTTGTATCTTTTACTTTTCCTTTTGTAAGACATTGAGTATCAATATAGTTATCTTTATCACTTTGCCTTTGTCATTTATATCTTGCTTCTACTTTATCCTAGTTGCAAGTATATCTTGTTTAGACTATAGTCAGTTATAGTTCTAGTGCTTGTAGTCTTGTTTAAGTCTTTGTCTTGGCTGGTTCTTCGATCTTGCTTGATACTGGAGGTGAACTGTCACCAAGAGTATTGACAAGGTTGCTTGCTCTTGCTAGCAGAGTAAGTAGTCATTGTCTAGTGTAGGAGTGGTTCCTAGACTAGTCAGTGGCCTTAGTTTATTCCCGTCACAACGGACGTGGTAGCCGGGAGGTGGTGACAGCCCTTTCGGTCTTCGTAGCCCATCACGTTAGTTCCGGTCTGTAGGATTCCCCAGTTGGGAAATAGTGGCACCCCTTCTCATCCCTTTCTGTGTGTTCACCGGTTCCCTTGTCCCGAAGCTAAGACATTAGAGTTATCCCAGATCTCCTAGTGCTGGTTCTGTACCCGATGTATCTCTAAGCTAGAGTGACATAGGTAGATAAAGAATCCAGGAGTCCTCTATCTCTTCTCGTTGTCCTCCCAGCTATCTATCTCTTCTCTCCCTTACCTGAGTATCCCTTGAGCTGTGTGTCCGGTATATCCACTCCTATCCAATACCGTTATCCCTTGTCTTGTTTAGTTGTGTACCCTTCTCTGATAGTCTCGAATATCTGTTCACTAGTAATCTTGCCAAAGCTTCCCTGCGGAAATATAAATTACGATACCTCGAGATACTCCCAGGTGAAGTGCTACAGCGGTGATTCTGTGCGCTTGCAGAATATTTCTATATTTTACTAAGCCATAAGGAAAACCACTGAAACACTCCTTACCCCAGTACCAGGATTCTCAATTCTGATATTGGATCGTAAGAAGTGCCAACAAGCATTTCTGGCGCCGTTGCCGGGGAGGTCTTTGGCTAGATTACTTTTGAATTTTTATCTTGAGCTATCTTAGTTGAGTACCGCTACTCAAGCGGGTTTATCCTTGCTCTGTTCATTGGTCTTTGTGGAACAGAGCAGTGCATGACTGGTTTCCAACTACCGTCAAACTTCCAAGAAAATCCGGAGTCACTTGTGAGGAAAGTACGACCCCGTGTTGTACCTCCTCAGAAGCAACTCCTTTCGACGAACCCAGTCCTTCCCATTTTGACTCCAGCTTCATCGAGGATGGCCGGCAAGACGATCCGCGAGTTCTCCGCTCCATCAAGCGACAACGTGCGTACCGGACCAGCTCCGCCAGTCGGAGATGGTAGTTTCGAGCTAAAGCCAGCCCTCATCAACATGGTACAGGCTAGCCCATTCTGCGGCAAGCCACACGAAGATGCCAACGCTCATCTCCAGCATTTCCTGGAGATTTGCAACACCTTCACCATCCACGGAGTAAGTATCGATGCCATTCTCCTTTGTTTATTTCCATTCTCATTATTAGGCAAGGCGAAACAATGGTTTTATGCTAACCGCGAAGCAATAGATACTTGGGATAAATGCACTAGCGCTTTCTTGCTAAAATTCTTTCCGGTTGGGAAAACCAACACCCTCCGGAACAAAATAGCTAGTTTCCAGTAGCTAAAAGATGAAACAGTCCCGGAGCCATGGGATCTCCTCCAGGACTATATTTCTGCTTGTCCTCACCATGGTATGCAGAGTTGGTTCATAATCCAAACTTTCTATCACAGGCTGAGAAATTCTGCCCGTGAATACCTGGATGCTGCTGCTGGAGGCTCGTTCTTCTCTCTTGAGGAGAGTCGTGCGAAGGCCCTCATAGAGAAAATGGTCGAGAACCAAGGTTGGTCCGATGACCGGACTCAACCGAAGACCCGAGGAGTTGACCAAGTTGAAGCTTTGGACATGCTCGCTGCCAAGATGGACCTCCTGATGAAGAAACTGGAGGCCCCTGCTCAAGAAACGGTGCAAGCCATGGACGCTCGCATGACCTGCGAAGTCTGTGGCAACACTGGTCATTCGGGGAATGACTGCCCCGAAACGCGAGAAGATGCCCACTACGTCAACAACTCCAACAACAACGGGTACCGACCAAACAACTATGGCAACCAAGGCAGGAATCCGCGCCCAAACCTCCCTTTTGAGAGGCCTCAACAAGGTAACAATTTCAATTCCAGCAATTTCAATAATCAGCCATCTCTTAGAGATCTTGTGTTTGGCCAGATGAAAATAACTGAAAACATCAATAAAAAGCTTGCTGCTAATGATAAAACACTGGAAAGCATAGACTCTAGGATGGAATCGTTTTCTTCCGCCATGAAAAATCAGCTGAGCTTTAATAAAATGATAGAAACTCAAGTCGCTCAGTTAGCTGCTGCTATTCCTGTCACTGAATTGGGGAAGATTCCGGGGCAACCCGAACCTTCCATCGAGACAGTGAAAGCTGTCACTACAAGGCATGGTAATATGCCTCGTAGTGTCTTCCGTACTAACCACGCAGGGAAGGTCGCACGTATCCAAGTGCTGACACCAAGATGGACCTACCTGCCGAGAGCTGCAAAAAGGGCGATCATCAAGACCTCTCCGGATAGGAAGGAAGATCCCAGAGTGCCCATCATTCAGTGCACGATCTGGAATCGTCGCATTGATGATGCACTCTGTGATCTGGGGGCAAGCGTCAACATCATGTCTAAGGTATTATTTAAGAAATTACGCTACCCTACTTTGTCACCTACTACTGCCCAGGTACAGCTTGCGGACTCAACCATCCGCTACCCCGAGGGGGTGATTGAGAATGTACCGGTCCGGATCTGGGGACGATATGTCCCTGTGGACTTTGTTGTCCTCGACATGGGGAACGAGCATTCGTTTCCACTTGTGTTGGGCCGACCATTCTTGAACACCACCCGGACTAGGATCGATATGGATGCGAGAGAAATCTCGTTCCGTATCGACGGAAGGTTGACTTACTTCAAGTTTCAACCCCGGGAAGAAAAGAAGACAGAGCCACTCACACCGGAGCAGAGAAGTGCCGAGTGTTTCCTTAAGGCTCTCATTAATGGAGAGCTGGAAATACTCGATGGTGAGCAGCTCAAGTGGAACGAGCCGACAAAACCGACAAGTGCAGAAGAAATGGATTTCCTCGTAAAGAAATACGAGGAAGAGCAAGCCCTCTGGAATTCTCCGGAGACGCCGATCCCACCGCCACCGACACCGAAGAAGAAGAATAAGAAGATGTTGCGGAAAAAGGTTGCATCATCCGAGTCATCCACTCTGGGACCGGACGATGAAAAAAGCAACTGAAGACAGGAGAAGTCCCGCTCGCGGACTTAAAAGCTGAGCTCTCGCCGCGAGGAAAACCGGTATGTATCCCATATTTCCCTTCCAATTTTTATTTTTTTAATTGCATTTGCATGTTTCCCTTTTCAAAATAAATGAACCACTTGAGTAATTAATTTGAGAGAGAGTAGAAAATTTTGCAAGCTTGGTTAGAAATAATTTGACACATGCTGAAATTTTACCTAGGGTTGATGTAATTGGTAACTTTTATCATTTTCATCCCTTCTAGAACATCTCCAATTATTTACCATCACCACCAACCAACACCAAACATGTCTACCCCACTAAAATTGGCTGCACACTCACCAATTATCACAAACATGGCAGCATGGGGGTGAATCCACTAAAATCCACTTTGGTCATGTCAATTTTGCATCTCACCTACCACTAACTCCACTCACATGACTTAAAAATTTTGTGGTCACACATTTTGGCGTGGAATCAAAGCAAAGGAGGGGGCTGCACTCACATGGAGTGGCCAGGCCACACCTGCCCGGTTCGGCCGAACCAGGGGCCTGCCCCCCTCGGCCTATAAATGCTGGTGCAAGCTTGTGAGCTCCTCACACACTCATTCACTCAGAAAAATTCTGCTAGGAGCTCTCTCCCTCTCTCTCAAGTCCTTTTCTCTAGTGCTTGCTCAAGTTCTTCCCAAGTTCTTGCTCAAATTTTGGTTTACTTGCATCACTAGAAAATCCCAAAAATATTTTGCTTTTGTTGTGACCTTTGTGCTGAAATTCTGGACGATTTTGTGGTGGTCACCGACACCCACAAGAACGACAAACCTTTTGTGGTGGTTTTCATCCCCGCAAGAACGACTAACTATCTCGAACGACTGACTTGATTTTCTTGTGCTAACTATATATATATTCAGTCCTTTGGGTAGTTGTCATTGCACTAACTTTTTGCAGGAATCATGTCGAAGTTCTTCACTTCGCTCCGTCGTTCCGCCCGGCTAGGCCGACGATCGGACGATGCTGGGAGTTCCCCAGCTCCGTCCCGAGGCTCGAGCCGGATGGACACGGACAAGCACGGAGCAGCTGGTTCAGGATGGGGCCATGCCACGCCCCCGGCCAGGCAGCACCTGAGTGAGAGCGACATTAACCTTAGAACAGAAAGGGAGCGGAACACCTTCAACGAGCTTCGGCTGAAGGAGTTCGAGCACACCCGTGTGTTTGAGCAAGATTTGCTCAGGGACACGGGGATGGACGTAGAGTTCACAGAAATCTTCCAAGCCATTGGCTGGGAGAATTTCTGGCACATCAACGAAGAAGGTTCGTACCTGCTCACCCTTGAATTCCTGTCGACTTTGGTTTCTGAAACTGGGGTGATTCGTTTCTGATTCTTCAACCAAGAGTTCTTCTTCTCTTGGAGGGATTTTAGTTCGGGTCTTGGATTTTCAAGCCGTTGTTCCTTAAACCCGAACAAAGCGCTTAAAAGATTTGACCGGGTGGCATTTTGGAAAAAGATTTCGGGGAATACCAACTGTCATGCGCCACGCATGAACAACATACATAACCCCACTTTGCGTTTCATGCATCATTGGGTGTCTATGACGGTATTCCCCCGAGCAGATTCGCGCCCTGTCAACACCATCGAGTTGCGGGTTCTTTTTGCCATGGTCAAGCAGATTCCCTATTCACCTGTGAAAGACATGGTTGGTCACTGGTTGTCTCATATTTCTCGTGCGGGTAGCATGGCGATGACTTCTCTAGTCACTCGCCTCGCTAACCACCTGGGCGTCCTTCAAGGCGCCCGGCTCACGTACATCGAGACAGCGCGTTCCGTCGTGGATACCGAGCACTTCATGCAGGCCCACATGATACGGCGGACGCCTGACGCAACGCTGGCAATGATTTACCGTGGATATACAACTGAAGTGCCTTTGCCCTGTGCAGCACTAAGGTTGTATACCACGCCGAAACTAACTCTTCAGTTGAGGACCGAGTCGGACGATTCTCCACCTTGGAGAGAGCCCGCTCGGCACAGCGTTGCAGGTGATGGACCCGTCACGAGGGGACGAGCCAGGCGTGATGCTAGGCTCGCCACCTCACAGGAGACGGAAGATGCACCGCAAATGCCGCACCGACACACTTCCGCTTTTGAGGCCACCTACGACAAGTACACCGGTGCTGGGACGTCCGAAGCAGGAGGCTCCGGGCAACACTAGGAGCCGAACTACTTCACCTCAGGACGCTGGAACTACGGCCAGGACACGGACTCTGAGTGGTCCGGGAGTCGGTATGGAGGAGGGTACGACAGTGCCTCCCAGCCATATTACCCCGGATACTCACAGTCCGCACGCTTCGACTACGGCCGGGAGTTGTCCTACATCTCCGACCGAGTCGACCTCATCGACGACCGTACCCGAGAGATTCAAGACACTCTAGCCCGCCATTCTCAGTACCATCAGAAGAATAGCGGGATGGTAGCGTCTATCCTACATGACGTCCACGAGCAAGCGGAATAGCTGAGCCAGTACCTCTCAAGGCTCAACCCCTACCAGTGAAAGTCCAAGCTTGGGGGAGGACCCCCACCAGGTATGTCCCGATTTATCCAGCACTTTGATCTTTTAATTTCCCTTTCATTTTCCTTCATGATAATTTGCATTTAAAAAAAATGAAAATACCAAAAATATTTCCCTTAAACAATATTTCCCTTGAATAAAAATAACTCCCAACTATGCATGGAATGAATCATATGCCTCTCACCTTGGAAATGATGAATAGTTGCTCTGTCATTAATTTTGCAAGTACTTTGTTTCAACTAGTTGCTAGATTGTGCTTGAGTTATTTGGCATGAGTAAAAATGATCCTGAAAACCTTGTGGGAGCACATGCTTTATTCCAAGTCTAAAGTTGTTGTGGGGATTGATATAGTGAGAATTTGGTTGAGTTCTATTTCTGCTCTTAGTATGGGAAAATCTCGGAGATTTATGCTTTCAAAAAGAAACAAGTTCCTCATTGGTCAAAATACGTACCAGAGCCATATGATAAGCTTAGTTGAAAATTTCTACTCATATGCTGCTTGTTATCTTAGTGAGCGTTTTCAAACAGTTGTGGCCTTTGAGTGAAGCTTTCATATTCTTAAAGATCGAGACCTACGTACACACACCACCTCTCACTTGCAATTCCTACACTGGGAGTTAGCAAACATTTTCCATCATCCATCCACAAAAATAAATGCTCCATGTTCTATGAGGTCCCTCTCTAAATATTCTTGATAGAGACATGGGCTATGCAAAAAGAAAAGCATGCCAAAGAAGCATGGAAAAAATAAGAGGAAAAGAAAAGCATGACAAAGAGCATGGCAAAAAGAAAGAGAAAAAAAAAGAAAAGCATGCCAAGAGGCATGGCAAAAATATGAGAATAAAAGATAGCCCATGTTCTTGAAAATAAATCAAGGAGAGGGAGTTTCATCCAAGGAGTTCCACCATATTCCATTCCACCATTACACCATATTCCACTCCATTCATATCCACACACTTGCACGTCTCGATCTTAAGATGTGATTTGTCTCCTCAGAGATCCGGTCTTTGACTTAGCAAAATATAAGATGCATGCATGCCTTCATCCTTTGTCCCTGAGCCACACAAAAAGCCATATTAGATGTTAGGATGAAAAGAAGGCACAAGGCTTTGGTGAGGATTCAAATACACTTGAGTGATTGAGTGTGGCAATGAGGAACAATTTGTAGTTTTCAAAACTTGTGAAAAAATTCCGAGATGGGATCCTGAAAAGAGTAGAGTGGAATAAAACTGAGTTTGAACTGTTCGTCCTTTCAACCGCCCAAGATAAGGAGATTGCTATAAGCCCCATAGGTAAAAAGGTGATTTGAAACTTTGCCTATGATTCAAGTATTTTTGAGGACTAGTTGTTTATAAGTTACCTGCAAAAGAAATGACATTGTAGCAACTCCTGATCCATCGAGCCTAAGTTTATATCTTTGCTCGAGGACGAGCAAAGAGCTAAGCTTGGGGGAGCTTGTTGGCGGTCGTTATAGCCCAAATCCGACCACCAATACTAGGGAATAAATGAGGTTTTATTTCTAATTAAGTTCCACGAGTTTTCGTGAGTGCCACTTGTGCAGGTACAACTACGACAAATACACTCTATTGGGGCCGAAAATGACCGAATCGGCCGAACGACTCCGTACAGACCACCGGGAGCCGTCCACGTCACCGATGACCAAGCAAACACGATGCACGACACGTGGACGACCGCCAACACGTCCCGGAGCACCGACACGTCAACCTGGGCCGAATCAAGACAAGTCCAAGCAGTAGAGGCCGGCCCAGGAGGGACCCAGCGCCGAAGGCGGTGCAGGGGGGCGGGCCTGGGCTCCCAGCCCAGTTCGGCCGAACTGGGGTGTTCGCCCGAACCGCCCCCAGTTGCCCAACCGACTCCAGGGGATGCATCTCGGCCGTAGGTGGCTAAGGCAGTGGATCGGGCGTTCGGCCGAACGCCAGGGTTCGGCCGAACCGACCCTCTCGGCCGAAACGGCCGGCAACCGCCTCTGGCCCCTCACTTGGCCGTTACCCTACCTGAACCGACCCTGGAGCACTATATATAGGACCTTAAACTTCACTTGTAAACACACACCAAGCCAAGGAGCTCATTTCCACTTTCATTCCAGTAGAGTTAGGATAGTTTAGTTGGGAGTTAGAGTTGAGTCGAGCTTGCCTCGGAGGTTCCGGAGTCGTCTTCAGAAGCTCTGGTAATAGCTCTTGTATCTTTTACTTTTCCTTTTGTAAGACATTGAGTATCAATATAGTTATCTTTATCACTTTGCCTTTGTCATTTATATCTTGCTTCTACTTTATCCTACTTGCAAGTATATCTTGTTTAGACTATAGTCAGTTATAGTTCTAGTGCTTGTAGTCTTGTTTAAGTCTTTGTCTTGGTTGGTTCTTCGATCTTGCTTGATACTGGAGGTGAACTGTCACCAAGAGTATTGACAAGGTTGCTTGCTTTTGCTAGCAGAGTAAGTAGTCATTGTCTAGTGTAGGAGTGGTTCCTAGACTAGTCAGTGGCCTTAGTTTATTCCCGTCGCAATGGAGGTGGTAGCCGGGAGGTGGTTACAGCCCTTTCGGTCTTCGTAGCCCATCACGTTAGTTCCGGTCCGTAGGATTCCCCAGTTGGGAAATAGTGGCACCCCT
Organism: Echinochloa phyllopogon; assembly: GCA_033239725.1. NCBI lineage: Eukaryota > Viridiplantae > Streptophyta > Magnoliopsida > Poales > Poaceae > Echinochloa > Echinochloa phyllopogon. Next base: position 6,371,455 of record BTCW01000016.1, on the reverse strand, counting down.
TCTCATCCCTTTCTGTGTGTTCACCGGTTCCCTTGTCCCGAAGCTAAGACATTAGAGTTATCCCAGATCTCCTAGTGCTGGTTCTGTAGCCGCTGTATCTCTAAGCTAGAGTGACATAGGTAGATAAAGAATCCAGGAGTCCTCTATCTCTTCTCATTGTGCTCCTAGCTATCTATCTCTTCTCTCCCTTACCTGAGTATCCCTTGAGCTGTGTGTCCGGTATATCCACTCCTATCCAATACCGTTATCCCTTGTCTTGTTTAGTTGTGTACCCTTCTCTGATAGTCTCGAATATCTGTTCACTAGTAATCTTGCCAAAGCTTCCCTGCGGAAATATAAATACGATACCTCGGGATACTCCCAGGTGAAGTGCTACAGTGGTGATTCTGTGCGCTTGCAGAATATTTCTATATTTTACTAAGCCATAAGGAAACCCACTGAAACACTCCTTACCCCAGTACCAGGATTCTCAATTCTGATATTGGATCGTAAGAAGTGCCAACATACATCCACTATCAAGCACCCACTTGGTTCCACCAGAGGAGTATGCCTACAAAACCAAATCAAGCCTTTGTTTTAGGTACCCAAATAGGTTTGGGTCCTTTAGCGTTAGTCACATGAACTTTGGGCACCCACACACTTCTCTTGATCAATGTGTCTCTAGTGCGGTACCAAACATATTTGGCGACCACCCTACCATGATGGTCCCAAGACAACACATAATCGGCATAGAAAGTACATTGAGGAGCATGTGCCTTGACTTTCTTGTCTTCCTTCAAGTTGGTCTTGGTGGGCTTCTCCTTCTTGGGTTGAGTTTGAGTTTGAGGCCCAGCCAAGAACACTTTTGACCCTAAACCCAATCACTTGAAAAACAAACTCGATACTACTCCTGATCCTCCCAAACTCGTACTGACCACGAGGAGGGGGCAAACTCACCATGCCCAAATCCAAAGCACCTATCACCACCTCTCTGAGGACCACCTGCACGAGCAAACCCACGAGCTCCCTCTCTAGGAATCGAACGCACAAACCCCTCACCCCTAGGCATAGGTGCACGATGCTCATGGACGCTATGAGACAAGCGGTACCTATCATGGTTACCCATCTCTCTCTCTCTCTCGCCTCACTTCTCTCTTCTTCCTGAAGCAGAACTCCTCTTGGTGACCATCCCTACCACAAAACCCACACTGGTAGCGGACTGGCTTTGGCTTTGGAGCTTCTTTACGTGAAGGCTTCTCACTCGGCTTAAGACCAGTCGACTCTCCCACAAAGATCACTCTCTTTTGGAAATTGTTGGTTTGAGGGGGAACGCCGTAGGAAAATATCTGTAACTTTACCGTTTTGCCCTTAAGGGCGTGTCTCTTAGGTTTAAGTTGTAGGGGTAGTTTAGTCTTTCGGCGGCGGCTATATATACTCACCTTGGTGGGAGTTGGCTGCTAACTCTTGGAACTCTAGTTCATTTGTTCCTTATTTTCTCGGGCTAGCCAAGTGCTTCATGTTACGAGGGAGAGAGAGGAGGGGACTTCTCCACTTTGATTTTCCTCCACTTGGACAGCCGACGGAGGAGGCAATAAAGAAGAACAATAGATGGACACGAACGACCAATAAAAAATTGGATTATTGGCCGGTAGTGGAGCTGATCTTTGATTATTGCAGAGGATGGACCTGATCATATATAGATGATTTGGAAACATTGACCATGGATATTTTCGTCAAGAATGGGTGGAGGTTTAGCAATAGATTAAGTTTATGATGAACATCTTTGTTAAGTCTCAAACTTATGAATTCTTAGCTTTTGGGTGTGTCAACTATGTAGAGTGCATGTTCGTGTATTCCATGTCTAAAAAGTACCCACCACTAGCCAGCATTAAAAGGGTATGGGCCCATACATCGGCTTATGGATTGCTGATACGGATGTGTTGGCCGATGGAATATTGAGCCAATGAGGAAGCTAGTAAGTGGATTTAGAAAATAGACGTGAAGACAAAAATTTCACCTCAAAATAGGATGAGGGTCGACAATGATTAGGTAACGGTGCATCGGCTGAATGAAGCTTTGGATTTAGTTGAGCAGACTTTTTCCCATTCGTTGCATCATGTTCTCAAAAGATAATCAGATGCAAACAAAAAAGTTGGGATATATACGTAAAGGTACAGAAGGCAACAGAAGGAAGACCCACTACTGGTTGGCCGGCGAATGTGCAGAAAGCCAAATGCACCGGTGTTCTTGTTCTCTTATTTCTCTACGCATGGCTTCAACTTGTCTCCAGCCGATCCAATTGAAAATTTTATGTTCCAAAGGAGTTATTAAGTTAGTATAAAATATCTGAGCGCTTAGCATACACATCGGTTGAAGGACATTGATATACCAGTGGTGGCTGTTTAAGAGTTAAAATATTTCAAGTGGGACACGTTATCATTAACAGGCTGGTCGGAATATTTTATTATATCCTAGCAAGGCTGTCGATTCACTGCTATCTTCATGGACCAAGAGAAGAACTGCATTACAAGAATTACGTGTTCAGGCCGATGATGTCGACAAAAGCCGATCGTCCAGACCGTAAGAGCGGATAAGGATGATAGACGATCAAAATAAAAACACTAATGCACTTATCCATAATTGTGTAAAAGATCAACGATGCTCCTAACGGCTCTCTAGCAAATAGATTTTATGCTTCATTATTATTAATCACGCTGATGCGTAAATTGAATAGCTGATGGACCGCTTATTCTTATTAGGATGTCAAAATCGGCCTCATTGCTGATTATCTATTTATCATGCTTTATTGATATAGTTTAGTTTGTCTCCATCACATGCCTGGTTACTTCATATTGGATCAAGTATTTGGTCGCAAGATTGAGTAGTTATTTCCTGCAATATGGATACACTGCTAATTACTAGATTCAGGCTCGTGCCATAAACACTGATATTACATTTGGCCTCTTAATTTCAGGAAAAATGGGAGAATTAGAACTGAACAAAGAGGGGTTGCTTTAGGCCTGGCAGTGAAGAAGTTGTATGCTAAGATGATCTATTTTCTATGGTTTTAATCTAATGCTTGAGGGAAACTTGACATGATCTTAATGTATTTGATGTGATGCCTTTATGTTCACTTCAGTTTGTTGTGTGTACAAAATTATGATGATGTATGGATTTGTTATTTTTGAATTGGGCTCCATGTTCTTGAATTGTAATTCTGAAATGGACTGGAAAAATTGTGGGCCTGCATTTTGTGGGCTAAAGTGGTTTCAACCGAAAATGTATAGGCTGAAATTTTTGGCCACAATGTGGCCGACTTCTAAAATGGGCCCATTAATAAATAGTCCATGATTGTTGGGGGCGATCATTAGGGGTACCCAAACTTATGGGATAATCATCCTTGTTAAAACGTAAACTATTGCCAAACTCATACACATATCAGGAAAGAGGAAAGCAAATAAGGCCCATGGCCCAACAAGAGTCAATGGTCCAGTGGAGACGCTTCGGCAGGGGTCTCGACGCGCGCCTCATTCTCCGCCTCGCTCGAGGGAAGCGATCTCTCGAGTAAATCGTAAAACTCCGTCTCGGTCGAGGCTTGAGGGTCGAGCCTCGAGCAATCCACAAAATGGGAAAAGTTGTGCCTCGGTCGAGACCTTCCTCGACAAACACTTAATGCCGCTTAACGCCGCCGTGCATCCAAAGTCAAAAGGCAAATCTCTCGCCACGCCGCTCTGACAGGCACGATCCCCATCGCATCTGCCAACTCCTATCACTATGCTGCCAACCGAGGCGCTGTGTGGACATGTTGGCACTGTGCGAACAGGGCACGTCACTCTAAACACCCGTGCCACCAACTCTTGTGTCCCGAGGCCCTCGATTGGGCAGGAGAGACCCTCGAGCGGGTAACAGGATGAGGAGGAAGGACGGCGGAGGCATGACGGGCCATCCCGAATACTATACGACCATCCCCGGCGCTGTGCGGACATGCTGCCACTGTACGAACAAGGCCGCATCATTCCTACTCCCTGTGCTGCCAACTCCCACTGTAACTTTCCACAGAAAGGGCTGTGCACAGGCATGGGGAACCCTCGAATTGGCGTACAGACAAGTCACAGGATACGCTGGTAAGCTCCAACCCTCGAAACCACTCCGTGGCATCACCGCAAGCACAAGAACCCTCCACAGGGGCGGCAACGCCGCACAACAGTGATCAAGGACACAAGGACAAGGAACCACGCCCGACGCCATGCCTACAACTATGCTGTAACTATGTCTGCACATTTACACACGCCTGTAACCCCTCCTCCTTGATCTATAAAAGGAGAGGCGGACGCTCATGCACGGAGAATCGAAACAGAGACGACCAACGCACCAAGACAGAACACACACACTCCACACTCCACCGATATTGACACTCTGACTCAATCATCATCATCATCTGGGACTTGGAGGGCTTTGCCTCTTCTCCCAACCTACTTGTATCCCCTACTACTCGCAGTCCGGTGCAGGATAATACATTGCACACACCTTCTTTGCTAGACGTACGATCTTGTGGCTGGAACCAGGATAATCTTGTGTCTTTGCATTACCTTCTGCATCAACCATCAGGGGTGGGAACACATCGCATTACTGGTTGGTGTCGGGGCCACGATTTCCAAACACCGACAGTGGCGCGCCAGGTAGGGGCTAGCGCTGTGATCGACCACATCATCCACTATCTCCCTTGATGGTAATCTGTGTCGTACGCGAAAATTCCTTTCCGATGGGGACTTCGGATCCATTTCCCGCCGGATACAAAATCCGGTTCGGGAGCCTTGAGTTCAGGGCGACTGGCAATGGTTACCACATGCGGCTTGTAACACCCAAAAAAATTGCCTATTTAAAAATTTTTAGTAATTAATTGGCTTTTATTTAGATTGTTCATATTTAATATAGGTTAAATAAATTATTTATGAATATTAAAATTAAATATAAGTTGTAGAAAATTTTTTGTTGCATTCATGCTGCTGCACTGTGTTTTGTTTGTTAGCAAGTTAAGTTGGAATTTAAATTCTGTTTAAATTCGAATTTAATTTGCATTTGTTTGAAGCCTAGAAAAGATTATTTCAAGCCGGGTCTGTTTTTGCTCCTTAAGCTTTCTCCCCGGTCCACTCTCGCCCCTCTAACTTCTCTCCCGAGCACAGCCCAACCCCTCTTCCTTCTTTCCTCGGCCCAGCTCCCTTCCTCCCCTCTTCCTGGGCCGCGCCACCACTCGGCCCAGCTCGCACCTGTTCACTCCTCCCCTCTCTCCCTCTGGCTGACACCCCGACCCCACCTGTCGGATTCTCCTCTTTCCTTCCTTCCCCCCTGCGAATTGGCCTGGGACTCCGGCGAGCAAATTTCGCGCCCGAGCCGTCTTTCCCACGCCGTGGGCCCCGCCGAAGCTTCCTGGCGCTTTCCCCGCACGCTTTCGTTCCTTTTTGGCGCCACTCTCCGCTTGGCAAGAAGCCTCCCCGCATGGAAGGCTCGATGCGCCACCGATCACCACCAATCCTCACGGCCCGCTTGTTGACGTAAAATCCGCACCTCACGCCAAGCACACAGCAAGCCGAATTAGCTAGCTTCACACGTGGCCCGGGCTTTTGAATCCGGAAGCGTGCCAGTCAGTTTGCCTGAAAACTAACAAAGGGACAAAAACGTTTAGATCAAAACCTGGAACGTGCCGGGTGAGACCAGACAGTTCCATATTTGCGGCATTGAAGCCAATCTCGAGAGACATATAGCTACGGACAAGCTATCTGTCGTTACTCAGAACATCATTCGGCAATCAGTAGAAGCATATAAGAATCACACTGCCGAACGCACAACATCAGCATGACGTAAGATCGGTCTTTAAGTAATCAAAGAAAGCAAAGTATATCCGTGACCGATTAACGAGGACATATGTGGTATGAAAATAAAGGGTGAAACATGATCATAAATTCGCAGTAAACAAGGAATGCATAGGCCGAAAGCAGCACCCGTCAAGCATGATAACAAACAAGTTAATCCACCGCATGATACGACTTGTTTGTGACCACGCCACTAATCAGATTAGACCAATCCACCGTATGATACAATCTAACCGTGAAAAGCTAAAAGCATTCAATGTTTAATTACGAACCCACAACACAGTCGCGAATTTACATTGAAACAAGAATGCATAGGCCGAAAGCAGCACCCGTCAAGCATGGCAACGAACAAGTTAATCCACCGCATGATACAACTCGTTTGAGGCCACACCACCAATCAGATTAGATCAATCCACCGCATGATACAATCTAATCGTGAAAGGCTAAAAGCATTCATTGTCCAATGCAAACCCACGAACACACGTTCACTCGTGAGAGCACTACCGAATGCGGCTATTTAGCCGAATCGGGGTCCATGGCGAAGGAACAAGCCTAATCGGTAAAGATAAATCTATCAGATCGAATCGAATTCTAATCCACCGGATGATTAGCTCTAAGACGACCCAAAAACCTGCATCTACCGCATGATACCCGGTTCTGTCAAGATCTACACGATGCCGACAAGCTCGAACCCGCGACACGTGGCAACCTAGATCGGTTTCGGACTCGGCTGTGAGGGGATAAGTCGTCACATCGTGAAGTAGAGCCGATTCTAGCCGATCTAGATTGGGCAAAGGTGTGTTGCATGAATTAAGCACATAGTAAAAACGAAGCAACACGGGGTAACTTAATGAATCTGTTAGATCTTGCCGAAATCTAACAGAGCCGATAACTTGGTCCATACTAGATCTTAGCCCACCGCATGGCTCATGACCTAACAGAGGAACCTTCTTGAGACCACAACTTAAATCCACCGGATGATACTAAGCATGGTAACAAGACTACTTGCATCAAAGCTTAAATCCACCGCATGATACTAAGCATGATACAAGGTTGCCGGTACTTACGGAGGTCGACGGATCGATGACTCCTCTCGAAGAACTCGACGACTCGACTAAAGGACTCGATGTTGGCACGGGGCCGGTTTGTTGTATGATTGATTGTCTTCTCTTTTACAATTGCCATGGGTTTATATTTATACCCAGGTCTTGATACAACTCCTAGTCGGACACGACTATAACACTTGTTTCTAAAAATAGATGACGAATCTTCGTGCCCATATTGCGCTCCTTGTTCGAACCGGCCTTTTCCTTATTTTGATCCACGTCATCATGTCTTCCCGAACGGTACCACTCTTCGCCTGCGGAACAATGCCTCTGCCGAATGATGACACATTCCCGACCGCAGAGTATCTCTGCCGAACGCTTCAGAGAAAACCCCTTAGCCGAATGGCGACGCGTTCCCGACCGCAGAGCATCTTTGCCGAATGCTTCAGAGAAAGCCCTTTAGCCGAATGGCATCCTTCCACCAAATCCGGCCCACATTTCAGCCTCTTCCTGGTGCTAATTTTTGGTGTCAACATATGCCCCTTCAATTTCGGGATAAAGGATACTTTTATCTCGGAATTGACCAGGAATCCCCAACATTTCCAGGCTGAGCCCGCTCGACATCCGTTTTATCTTTTGAATCTTCAGAGCTCTCATCCGGATCCGAACCCTAAGTCATCGACTTCCAGGATTCAATCTTCAAATGGCGAATCAAGATTTTGCCCTCCAGGTAAGCTTCAATCCCCTCAAGCATATTTGGCATTCTTCTTTCGATTTGCATCTTAAATTTCTTCTCATCTCCTTCCACTCTTGATAGGCCCTGGCTGCCGAAATCCTTATCCCTGTTGAGGAAAAAGCTCCATCTTATTTCCTCGGCCCTGTAGGGGATTCAGACCCTTCCGAAATTATTGCGGCCGAATCTCAGAGGATTCCTTTCAAGATTTCGCTGACAAAACCTCATGAGTGGCAAGACGCCTTCAAGAACTGGCCCTTGCCCCCAATTGCCGGCTGGAGAAATTGTTATAAAAGGATGTCTGATGATAAAAGCCCCCAAACACAGAACTGGGATCATCTGTGTATTTCTCATTGCCTGGAGCTGTCATTAGCCGAAACACCAAAGAATGAGAACCTTCTGATTGCAGCTTGCCACTTTTGGTCCAATGGTACAAATACCTTTCTTTTTGGTCATGGCCCAATGTCTCCTACTTTGGCCGATGTCTACATGATGACCGGCCTGAATGTTACAGGAACTGTACACCCATATGATCACAAAGGTTCCTCCAAGCAGACAGGAGTAAAAACAGGGGTTGGATATAAGAGATACATTCAGAATCATATGTCTGATGGCCCTCTGACCGATGTCGAATACAGGGCCTTCCTGAATATGTGGCTATGCAGATCAGTCTTTTGTGGCAAAGCCAACGAGCCAACCTTGAATCACATCGTGATGGCTGAAGAGCTGGCTGCTGGAAAAGTCATCCCACTTGGGAAATACCTCCTGGGAAGCGTCTATCATATGCTCAATCAAACCACCCACCTGATGCATACTAGTAAGAAAATCCCCTGTGTAAATGGTCCCTGGTGGTTTGTCCAAATGTGGCTGCAGTTATACATGCATCAAATCGTTGCTATTGACCTCAACAACCGAGACTTCCCTTCAATCAATTACAAAGAAGGAGAAGCCCGGAGAACCAAAGGTTGTCAAACCTATGGAGAAGCTGCTTCCACTGTATCTATCAACAAGAACATTGGTGAACTATTTGAGCTCTTCTTCAGAGGCTTTGCTCATCCTCTTTGGTTCCCATATTTGGATAATGACAATCTTACTCTCCCTTGCGAATTCAGCTTTGAGACTGGATGCACTGATGTACGATCTGTAGCAATTTTCAATGCCTTCATCCAGCCCTGCATCCTGCCAGCCGAATTCTGTGGAGGGAGGCTGGTTCAAAGCACTTATGAATATTATCAGCCAAACATGATGGCTAGACAGTTGGGATGTGGCCAAGTGCCCCCCAGGCTATTCTTCCATGAATTCCTCAGGCCTAGGGAGATTGTCAAGGATTCCACAGAGACAAGAAGGATTTTTACTTATAAATGATGTGGAACTATTTATGCACCTGATCCTTTTGTGCCAATAATATCTGCCCATCCTTCCTTCACTCTCTGGTGGCAAGAATTCCATGATCATATCTTCAACATGCCAATCCATCCCTTCTGCCTTGAATTAATGCCTGATTATCAACCAACTGCAGAGGTAATATGCTTACTCCTTCATCTGTCTTAATAACATTAACCCCAATCGATTCTGACTCTATTATTTTGCAGGACATAACACCTGCCCCTCTTGCCAGGGTAATTTTATACAAAACTGCAGGCCCAATCTCTGCTTTGGGGCACCAATCTCCTACCTTGGCTCAGCTGATGGCTAGACAAGCTTCTTCAGATCCAATACTTACTAGACCATCATCTGTCAAGAGGAAAACTCTTTCTTTAACTGCCCCTTCAGTTGTAAAGAAGAAAAGAACAAGCAGCAAAATAATTGCACAGGTCAAATTTCTCCTTCCTCGAGTAAAAATGCTAATTTCATTCTGCTCATTTCTGTTCCTTTATGATTTCAGGCCAAATCACAACAATTGGCCATTAGCACAGGACCTGCCGATGCTTCAGTGATCAGTAAAATTTCTCACCATCTTGTCCTTTAAAAAATTCTTTTTCATCGGCACTAACTTTCTTTCAGTCACAGAGCAAACTTCAATGGATCCAATTTCGGAGAGCTCCTCTTTTCATCAAGAACCAGCTTCAGCTCTACCTAATGTACCTCAGCCAGAAGCCTCATCTCCACCAAAGAACCTTCCAAGCTCTCCTCAGCATGACATACAAGAACCTTTGCCTGAGCTTGAGCCGCCCTCTCTCTCCATCCAAGAGACCAGGAATGAGGTAGAGATAATTTCCCAGTCTCCCCAGTTCTTTATTCAATGGATAATCATTAATTCGGCAATATCTTTTTCCAGGAGAAAATAACTTCATCACCCAGCTACTCATTTCCCTTGGATGATCTTGTTGCCGAACAAGCAGAGGAAATTTCTTCTAGTCAGACTTTATCAGAAGAAACCCAGGCAAAACTAAAGGAAATCTTCTCCTTTCTGCACAAAGACATCCAGGATCAAGTCAAGGATGCTGATCTTCTGAGAGATATGCTTGAGCCCATTGAACAAAACCTTCCTGTTGATATTCAAGCTTCTTTGGAACCAATCTCTCAATTGGATCAAAAATTTGCTGCAGTCAGACAGGTTCTGAAAAGTCAATCTTTACAACCAGCTTTAGAACAAAGAAGAGCCATAGCTAAGCAATCCTTGAAAGATCTGTATATCCAAGCTCAGAGCAATAAAGAATTGTCAGCTAGACTGCAGCCAGCACTTGATCTGAAGAAAATCAGAAAAGCTGAGCTAGAAGCCGAATTGAGGACTCTGTCAACCGAAATCGAAGCCGACGAGAAGAAGTTAGCCGAACTCCCTGATCTGACAGAGAGGATACGAAAGGAAGCATCGGCAATTCTATCTGAAGATAAACAGCTCAAAACGAAGCTCTCTGCTCTGATAAAAACCCAAGAAGCAGGCAAAAATCTTTTGGAGACCATTAATAGAATGATATCTGATGCTAAAGATGTAATCTCCAAGTACTTGGGTGTGTAGTTGTATTGAATATTTAATTAGCCGAATGTCTTACCAACTTTGTAGTTTCACCAATCTTTGCTTTCTCTCCATTGTGGATAACTCATTCGGCAAAGCTGGTTTTAATAGCGTCAGACCCGAAAACGCTTCAACTATGACATAGCCGAATCTCATCCAGTCAAAGCCGAATAAGACTCGATAAGAATCCCAAACGACATGAGAACCGATCGGCTGGAAAATCCTTTCCACCTTCCGAACTCTTCGGAATACGCGCCACGATCTTTGGCCACGATTTCCTCTGCGGGTTCTATAAATAAACACCCAGGCAGCCCACCGTTTTTTCACCAAGTTCTTCGTCTTCCAAGTTCTTGCCGGCTCAAGTCATTCTTTTCCCCATCCACAGTAACTCTGAGGAACTTCCAATGGCCGACAACAACAGGAGGCGCCCGGCCGTCGATGAGGCCGAAGGAAGCCGCGCCGGCGCTCGCCGCAGGTGATTGGCTGCTTGCTTCTCTCTGTTCTTCTCGAGATTTCCTTTCTCTTTCTTGACGAATCTTCTTTGTTCTTTCAGGGTAATCCAATGGATTGCCGGCGCTGGTGCGCCAGTTGCGGCTCCAGCCGCTACTCCTGCGGCGTCCAACTCCTCGAGTTCGTCCAATCGGACTCGTTCATCGGACGACTCCCGCTACTCAGACGGCGATGCTCGCCGATTCAAGGCGGAGCGCGACGACTCTCGTCGCGAACTGGAGATCATCTCCAAGCAAGCCGAGATTGCGGACCTCGAATGGCAGGCCGAGCGCAAGCAGCTGCTTGAAGTCATTGATGGTGAGTCCTGCAATCTGCTCAACCTCAATTCTCGTCCTCCAAATGATATTAATCTGTTATCCCCTTGTGACTTTGCAGCGCGTGATGCTGAACTTGATCGACTGAAGGCGCTAGTGGATGAGCTGGCGAACAAAGTGAACGCCCAAGGAGACACACCCGAGGCTCGCCTTGGCGCGGTGGCAGGTCGTGTCGACGAAGTGGCTTCCCATGGCATTCACCTGGGCGTCGCTACGGGTCTCGTCGCTATGTCGACGCACACCGGCACTGACTATTCCAGGATGCCGGTTGGTTTTGCCAACAGCAACCCAGAAGACATCGATGATATTGACGCCTCCATTGATCGTCTTGATGGCCATGGTGCTGCCATTGCCGATTCCATTCATCCCCAGTCTGTTTTGAACAGGCTCTTTCAGTAGTTTGTACTAGGGATTTATGGAATTTCGGCAATAAAACTTATCTTTTGCTTGAACTCTTGATGTAACATATTTTGTGCTAAGGGCAATACATTCAGTACTGGCCATTTTTCTTTTTCTCCAATGTCTCTGTCAATTTCCTTCTAAAGACGATTTTTTCCCAAATATCGGCTGTTCGGCAATTTAATATATCAATCACCGATCGATTTCAATACTGGGATAATACCTCTTCAAATATCTTCCATTTATAGCAGAAGCAAATTCTTCTCCCAATAATGTCTTCAAAATATATGCATTTCCAGGCATGTATCTAACTACTCTGAAAGGACCTTCCCAATTTGGAGACCATTTGCCGAATGCTGCATATTTGGTTCCAATCGGCAATATCGCTTTCCAAACTAGATCACCCTCTGTAAATTGCTTAACCTTCACCTTCTTGTTGTAATACTTAGCAACTCGCATTTTGTTCTTCTCAATATTCTCCAAGGCCCTGAGACGAATCATATGCAAATCTTCTAATTCGTCCATCATTAAATCATTATAATCATTAGAACTTAAATCTTTTTGCAACTTTATTCTCCTTGAGTCTAATTGTATATCCCATGGCAAGATAGCATGATGCCCATACACCAACTCATAAGGAGACGTCTGTGTAGCCCCATGTGGAGCCATTCGGTAAGCCCACAAAGCCTCATTGAGTACCGAATGCCACTTTCTTGGCTTCTGATCAATCTTCTTCTGTATAATCTTAATCATAATCTTGTTAGAAGCTTCTGCCTGACCATTAGCTTGGGCATAATAAGGAGAAGAATTTAACAATTTGATGCCCATACTTTCAGCAAAATCTCTGAACTCTGAAGATGTAAATTGAGCCCCTTGATCTGTGATGATTGTTTGAGGAATCCCAAATCTGTAAATGATATGTTCTTTAACAAATTCAACCATATTCTCCGACGTCACCTTCTTTAATGGAATTGCCTCAACCCACTTGGTAAAATAATCGGTTGCCAAAAGCACAAACTTATGCCCCTTGCTAGATGGAGGATTTATTTGGCCAATCAAATCTATTCCCCATCCTCTGAATGGCCATGGCTTGATAATGGGATTCAAAGCCGATGCTGGAACTCTCTGAATGTTTCCAAATCTCTAACAGTCTTGACATCCCTTATAATATTCAAAGCAATCTTCCAACATTGTCGGCCAGTAATATCCAGTTCTTCTAATAACCCACTTCATTCGGTAGGCCGATTGATGTGCTCCACATAACCCATCATGTACCTCACTCATCAGCCTTTTTGCTTCTTCATGATTTAAGCAATGTAACAGCACCCCATCCAAGGATTTATAATACAAATTATCATCAAGAAGAACAAACTTTAAAGCTTTATACCTGAGCTTTCTAGAAACCTTTCGGGACGGATTCTCCAGATAATCGGCAATTTCTTTTCTCCAATCATCTTCTGCCAGATTATTCCCGAAAGCATGCACATCATTAGCAAAAACCTCTCGAAGCTCTTTATAACCCGAAGCACTTTGAGCTAATCTGTTTGCCTCTTCATTGTCTCTCCTAGGAATATGCTGCAGAATTACTGACTGAAATTCCTTTAAGATCTGCTTGCATTTTTCATAGTAATTCCTTAAGACATCGTTTCTGCACTCATACTCGCTATTTAGTTGCCTTATGACTAATTCTGAATCTCCAAAAATTTCAACTGCAATGGCCTTTGCTTCCCTCAAGTACTGAAGTCCTCTGAGCAACGCTTCATACTCAGCTTGATTATTAGTGACAGTAGGTTGAATAGGAATAGCAAATTCAAATACCTCTCCTCTTGGTGAAATTAACAAAATACCTACTCCACCACCTTTGTCACATGAAGAGCCATCGAAGAATAATACCCAAGGAGCAATTTCAAGCGAATTAACTGATAAATCGTGATGCTCAGTAATGAAATCAGCAATAATCTGTCCTTTAACATCCTTTGCCGATTCAAACCTTAACTCAAATTCAGACAAAGCTAAAATCCATTTGCCAATCCTTCCGTTCAAAATTGGCATAGATAACATGTGTTTTATCACATCAAACTTTGAATACACAATGCATTCGGCATGTAGTAAGTAGTGCCGAAATTTTGTACAGGAGTAGTAAACACATAAACAGAGCTTCTCAGTAGCCGAATACCTCGTTTCGGGATCAAGCAACTTTCGGCTAAGGTATGCAACTACCCTTTCCTTTCCCTCGAATTCTTGTATGAGGGCCGATCCAATAGTTCGGGCATCGGCCGCCACGTACAACTTAAAAGGCTTGTTTAGCTGTGGAGGTACCAATACTGGTGGTTCTTTCATGTAATCCTTGATCTCATCGAAAGCCTTTTGTTGTTCGTCGCCCCATACAAACTTCTGATCCTTCTTGACCTTTAACAGTGAAGAGAAAGGCAACACCTTCTGTGACAAGTTTGATATGAATCTTCTTACGAAATTGATCTTACCAAGCAGTGATTGCAATTCCTTAAGATTAGTTGGAGGAACAACTTCATTAATGGCTTTCATACTTTTCCTGCCAACTCCTATTCCTCCTTCATGCACCAGAAACCCCAGGAATTCTCCTGCCGAAACTCCAAAAGCACATTTATTTGGGTTCATTTTGAGCCCATGTTTCCCGGTGCATTCTAGAGTTTTCCTTATGTCAGCCAAATGGGACTCATGATCTAATGACTTGATCACCACATCATCAATATATATTTCCACAATCTTGCCGATCAACTCATGAAAAATATAATTCATAGCCCTTTGATAAGTTGCACCAGCATTTTTCAATCCAAAGGTCATGACAACCCACTCAAACAACCCTATGTGTCCAGGACACCTGAAAGCTGTTTTTACTATATCTTCTAATGCCATAAAAATCTGATTGTATCCTGCATTACCATCCATGAAACTGAGCACTTTGTATCCAGCAGCAGCATCAACCAACGAATCAGCAATAGGCATTGGATATCCATCCATGGGTGTAGCCTTGTTTAGATCTCTAAAATCTATGCAAACCCTCATTTTTCCATTTTTCTTATAGACAGGAACGATATTAGAGATCCAATCCGCGTATTTACATGGCCGAATGAAATTTGCATCTAGTAATCTTTCAATCTCCTTTTTCACATCGGCCAACACTTCTTCCTTGTAGATTTTTCGGGGTGGTTGCTTGTAAGGCCTGTAACCAGGTTTGATTGGCAACCGATGCTCAACAATAGAATGGTCTAGACCGGGCATCTCCGAATAATCCCAAGCAAAGCAGTCCTTGTATTCTTTTAACAATGTCACCAACTTTTCTTTGAAAACCGAATCTAAGTTAGCACTGATAAATGTCGGCCTTGGCTTGTCACCATCTCCAATGTCCACTTCTTCCAATTTATCGGCCGACACAAATCCACGTCCTAATTTTCCATCAGTTCCATCAATTGGATTTTCCATCAAAAATTACTATGAGAGCCGACTGCTTCGATCGGCTGCTGATCACTGCTGGCTGGTGCCACAGGACCTTCTCCCCAGTCTTTGCCTGAGAAACAATCTATGCCTTGATATTCCCAGAAAGCTGGTTCCATATTTGCCACGCTTATTGAATCATCTGCTTGGACAATCTCCACCTCATCATCTATCCACTGAATAAGCTGTTGATGCATAGTAGATGGAATACAACAATTTGCATGAATCCAATCTCTTCCAAGCAGCAAGCTATATGCCCCTTTGCCCTCAATGACAAAGAAAGTCGTAAGCAGAGTCTTGGACCCAATCATCAGATCAACGTGCACGCATCCCTTGGTGTCCGAAGGATTTCCAGCAAAATCATTTAGAATTATGCTCGTTGGTGTCAAATCTCTAGGGCCCATACCAAGCTTCCTGAATGTGGTATATGGCATTACATTGACAGCAGCTCCTCCATCGACAAACATCTTGGTCAATGGTTTGCCATTAACATATCCCTTCAAGTACAGTGGCTTCATGTGCCGATTCTGGGTTGGCTTCTCAAAAACAGCTTGTTTGTTCAACATCAATTGTGCCATTAACCCAAATTGTTCGGCATCATCTATATCGGGCAATATCTCTTCCTGTACAATTTGGTTAGCTGGAGCCATGAATTCATTCGGCAGAAAACATACCATACATGTAGGAGCCGAATGACCATGTTCGTCAGGCCTGTCTTTTGGGAGCCATATTGATTTCACCTTGACCTTTGCTTGCTTCAATTCCCGATTCCTCAGGCGCTGTACTCTTCTCTTCTGGCTCTTCCTCAAACCAGGTGGGCACCATTGTCCTTCTTGCCAAACATAAGCATGATCTTCTTCACGATCAACCCACTTGTAATCAGCATGTCTCTTTCTTGGTTGATCATTAAAACGCCGATCATCACTAGGATGCACCCTGCCAATTCTTTCATGGACAGATCGGCGATTGACAGTTCCCTGCCTATATTCATCATACCTATTATTGCATTCAGGACAACTATTCCATGTGGGAAGCTTCAAACCTTCGTTCCAACAGTGTCTGAAGAATGCACACCCCCAATGCGCACGTTCCTGCTCTCGAGCATACTCTTCTTGTTCTTCCTCAAACCTTTCTTCTTCGCGCCTTCTTTTCTCCTCCTCGTATTCACGCCTTTGAAAACGCTCCTTTTCTTGCTGACGCTGCCATTTGTTGAGGAGAATACGTGTAGTAACTCTAGGTTTAAAGGATTCTCCCACTTCAAATCGGCTATTCAGGAACCGAAGATCTTTCTGGCGAATCTGTTCAATTGTGATCTGTCGAGTGGGATCAACTGAACCATCCTGTCTTGCCTTCTTTGAGGTTAAAACTTTCAATCTTCCCTTTTCTCCAGATGGAACAGCATTCACCATATTAACCGAGAACCCGATCATATTCTGAGGGAAAGGGTTACTGTCCAGTTTCATCTTGTTGTCAAATTTCAGATGTCCTTCTTGGATAGCTTTCTGAATCCTCATCCTAAAGACTTTGCATTCATTAATGGAATGAGAATTTCTATCATGAAACCCACAGTACCTCTTATCTTTCACTCCATCGGGCCGAAGCATAGAATGCCCCTCTGGCAACTTGATTCGGCCTTCTTTCACCAGGAACTCAAACAATTTGTCCGCCTTAGTCACATCAAAATCATATGTTCCCTTATTCTGTTTGATCCACCTCTGATTCACCATGACTGGTTCTTTACTCCACACTATCTCTGCTGCAGCTATCTCTTCGTTATCTTCATATTCATCTTCTTGATCTGCTCTTTCAAGGAATTGGTTATAGATGTCAGCTACATCATTATTTTTAGCAAATCTGGCATCTTTCTTGAAACCATATGCCTGGTTACTCATCAAGGCCAATCTGTGCGACAACTGGCCCAGATCATCAAACTCCATCCCGAATAGCTTCTCCCGAATGGCAGGCAGCATGCCAGCTACAGCCATGCCAGCCAGCTGGTCATCAGGTATGTTCAGAGAAAAGCACATGCTTTTTGTTTCCCTAAATCTCCTGAGGAACTCCGTAGGTGTTTCATTATTCCTCTACCTTAAGCTGGTCAAATCAACCAACTTTTTCTCGGTACTGCCAATGTAGTAATGAGCATGGAATTTCTGCTCCAGGTCTTTCCAAGTACAAATCGACTGAGCAGGCAAAGAAGCAAACCATGTAAAAGCTGGACCCGTCAGTGACAAAGGAAAGTATCTGATTCTGAAAGCCTCATCTGCCGAAGCTTCTCCAAGCTGCATCAGATATCGAGCTATATGTTCCACAGTGCTAGTATCATCTTGTCCTGAGAATTTAGTAAACTCTGTAGGCACCTTGACTCTATTCGGCAATGATACCCTTTGGTACCATTCTGGGAAAGGAGACGAGTACATGTACCCCTGATTTTTAGGCTTCAGACCGAATTGATTTTGCAATACATCAGTCATTTTTTGCACCATGAGGTCAATACTGGTATCTTGATTCCCTGGTCTTCCAGCAAGCATGCCTGCAGTACCAACATACCCAGGATTCGGGAGAGCGTTGATAGCATTGTAATCCATAAACTCTGAATATCCGTTTCCATATAAATCCCTTTGCAGTCTGTTGTTCAAGGGAGATATCTTGTAAGCAGAAGCAGGCGGATTCCCTGTGGTGCCGAATGTCATATCACCGTGTGTGCGAGTTTTCGGCAGTGCAGGCTGAGGATCTTGCCGAATCGGTTGTCCATTTGTATCTTTAGTACCAGAACCTCCAGTTTCATCAGCATTCCCTTTACCATGTGGCCTCTGGGCTTGTGCTTGAACATTGAAGTATGTTGGACCACCCAATTGCCCATGTATCTGCTCGAAGGATTTATCCACATGTTGACCAAAAATGCTTACCATTATATGCCGAAAACTGTTCAAGAACGCAGCATTGTGATTGGTCATTGCTTCCCCCAAAGCTTTGTATAACAAGCCCGAGAATCTCTCCCTTTCTTCTTCTTCAGTAAAATCAGACTGTCCAGGAAGGAGAACTCTTGGCAAGTCGGATTTGAGAAACGGTGCACCACTCCTGTTCTTGGCGAAAGACAGTAAACATTTGTTAATGAATTGGTCAGCAGCAGCCTTTACCATCTGTTGATGCTCTTCAGACAATTCTTCCAAAGTAACGTCCATGATGTCGCTCAACTCAGGCATCTTGAAAACTTGTGTGTGTCCCACCGAGCGTGCCAAAAAGTGTGTTGACGTAAAATCCGCACCTCACGCCAAGCACACAGCAAGCCGAATTAGCTAGCTTCACATGTGGCCCGGGCTTTTGAATCCGGAAGCGTGCCAGTCAGTTTGCCTGAAAACTAACAAAGGGACAAAAACGTTTAGATCAAAACCTGGAACGTGCCGGGTGAGACCAGACAGTTCCATATTTGCGGCATTGAAGCCAATCTCGAGAGACATATAGCTACGGACAAGCTATCTGTCGTTACTCAGAACATCATTCGGCAATCAGTAGAAGCATATAAGAATCACACTGCCGAACGCACAACATCAGCATGACGTAAGATCGGTCTTTAAGTAATCAAAGAAAGCAAAGTATATCCGTGACCGATTAACGAGGACATATGTGGTATGAAAATAAAGGGTGAAACATGATCATAAATTCGCAGTAAACAAGGAATGCATAGGCCGAAAGCAGCACCCGTCAAGCATGATAACAAACAAGTTAATCCACCGCATGATACGACTTGTTTGTGACCACGCCACTAATCAGATTAGACCAATCCACCGTATGATACAATCTAACCGTGAAAAGCTAAAAGCATTCAATGTTTAATTACGAACCCACAACACAGTCGCGAATTTACATTGAAACAAGAATGCATAGGCCGAAAGCAGCACCCGTCAAGCATGGCAACGAACAAGTTAATCCACCGCATGATACAACTCGTTTGAGGCCACACCACCAATCAGATTAGATCAATCCACCGCATGATACAATCTAATCGTGAAAGGCTAAAAGCATTCATTGTCCAATGCAAACCCACGAACACACGTTCACTCGTGAGAGCACTACCGAATGCGGCTATTTAGCCGAATCGGGGTCCATGGCGAAGGAACAAGCCTAATCGGTAAAGATAAATCTATCAGATCGAATCGAATTCTAATCCACCGGATGATTAGCTCTAAGACGACCCAAAAACCTGCATCTACCGCATGATACCCGGTTCTGTCAAGATCTACACGATGCCGACAAGCTCGAACCCGCGACACGTGGCAACCTAGATCGGTTTCGGACTCGGCTGTGAGGGGATAAGTCGTCACATCGTGAAGTAGAGCCGATTCTAGCCGATCTAGATTGGGCAAAGGTGTGTTGCATGAATTAAGCACATAGTAAAAACGAAGCAACACGGGGTAACTTAATGAATCTGTTAGATCTTGCCGAAATCTAACAGAGCCGATAACTTGGTCCATACTAGATCTTAGCCCACCGCATGGCTCATGACCTAACAGAGGAACCTTCTTGAGACCACAACTTAAATCCACCGGATGATACTAAGCATGGTAACAAGACTACTTGCATCAAAGCTTAAATCCACCGCATGATACTAAGCATGATACAAGGTTGCCGGTACTTACGGAGGTCGACGGATCGATGACTCCTCTTGAAGAACTCGACGACTCGACTAAAGGACTCGATGTTGGCACGGGGCCGGTTTGTTGTATGATTGATTGTCTTCTCTTTTACAATTGCCATGGGTTTATATTTATACCCAGGTCTTGATACAACTCCTAGTCGGACACGACTATAACACTTGTTTCTAAAAATAGATGACGAATCTTCGTGCCCATATTGCGCTCCTTGTTCGAACCGGCCTTTTCCTTATATTGATCCACGTCATCATGTCTTCCCGAACGCTACCACTCTTCGCCTGCGGAACAATGCCTCTGCCGAATGATGACGCATTCCCGACCGCAGAGTATCTCTGCCGAACGCTTCAGAGAAAACCCCTTAGCCGAATGGCGACGCGTTCCCGACCGCAGAGCATCTTTGCCGAATGCTTCAGAGAAAGCCCTTTAGCCGAATTGCATCCTTCCACCAAATCCGGCCCACATGTCAGCCTCTTCCTGGTGCTAATTTTTGGTGTCAACACCGCTCGCCAAGGAACCCCTGAGCCTATAAAAGCCCCCCCCCCCCCCGAAGTCCCCCAATCCCTCATTAGCCATCGCCCCGAGCTCCCCTACCCCGCAGCACCCTCCCCTCGCTCCACGCTCAAGCGCCGTTGCCCCGATCCGTCGGCCGCCGTCGAGCTCCTCCCCCGACGCTGCCCCGGTCAAATCCGCCCCTCCAGGAGCCTTGAGCAAGGGTAAGGAAGCTCTCCCGCCGTTTCCCACACTCCCTCTCGCTCCCTAACGCGCCTGTGCACCTCGCTGGAGTTGCCCGACCGCCGGCTCTCGTCGACGGCCGCCACGGTGTCTCTTCGGCTGCCGTAGAGTACTCAGGTGAACTCGCCATAGCCCCGGCTTCCTCCCCGTCCAATCCACGTCGCAAATGGGGCCTTGCAGCGCTAGATCACCTCTTCTCCGGTGATGCGCCGCCGCGCTGGCACAACGCCGCTGCCTCCCGTGTCGCCACCGGTAACCCTTTCCGCCCGATCAGATCTGGTCCGCAGAATCCCGATCCAACGGCCCATAACAGCCCCAACCCCCGAGTCAAAATTCTAAATATCGGTCAGCCTTGCAATTTTGCTAAAGAGCCCCTCGGGTTTCTGTGAATCAACCCGTCGTCAACCTCTGTTGAAAAGTATTTACGCATAGGTCCTATTTTTAACGAAAACCCCCCTGAGCTTTTAAGTATTAGAACCCGCTATCCTATTTAGGTGTTTTTACGCGTAGGCCCTCGAGTTTTTATATGAAATGATGTTTAGGTCCTCGGTTTTCTTCAAATAAGCCCCTAAAACTTTTAAAAACTTGCCAGCAGGTCCCTAGATCTTAGTTTTGCCATATCTTTTCCGTTTTAGCTCCGATTAGTGTGATTTTCATGCTCATGTGTTCGTAGTGAAGCGTAGAGTGTACTGTTCTAATAGAATATTATTTGTTTGTATGTATTGGCTTGCGTGGATGTTTGTGTGGTGATTCGTGTCCAGTCGGTGAGCCTTTCGCGTTAAACTTCGAGTTCGGTGAACACTTTCCGGAGCAGGACTCACAGCAGCAGCAGCTGCTGCCCTTCGAGGAAGGCAAGTTATAGCACGAACAATCCTTGCTACCTACTCACTTGTATTAAATTATTTCATACGTGCATGTGTCTAAATTTGATGTACCATTAAGGTTGTACCTAGTTTTTGATTACCTTGTCCTTGTTACCATGTGTTTATGCATATGGGTAGAATCTTTGCTATGCGCAGATACTGTCACTATTATTTAATTGTTAATTCTGACTTAATGGTTCACTTCAATGTTAATAATAAAACTTGCTTTTTAGCAACATGGTTTAGAGAACTGGATCATATGCTGTGTGCTTTGCTCCAGTGGCTCTCCCTAACGTCCGGTTCTTAAAGTGGCAACCCAGGAGCCTGTCGCCGCTGCTAGAACTATTATGGCTCTGGTCTTGGTCAAGTAGATTGTACGGCTCTAGCTTGTCAGTGGTTACCGTCGGGGCCAACGACGTTATGGGAAGCATGGGTGAGAGTATGTCTTGATCCACCAAGGATGGATTATCCGTTGGCTATGTCTCGTTAGGCACAGTCCCGTGCTGGGAGCCCTCGCGTTGGAGCTCCACACGTTGCTCATTGGTTGGCTTGCGTAGCCCGCGCTCTGGACGCCATTGACCCCCTCATGTTGCGCCCCGAGGGTCAGTCAATCTCGGTGCCTGGGCCATACTGCGTGTGTTGTACCATAATCGGCCACTGTCTTGTTAGGGTGTCTTGTGAAAAACCTCGTAGCGTCCCTATGCAATCACACCTCGGAAGTGTTGATGTGCGTGGTTGGGTGCAAAGTTCTTTTTAACTTTTACGCGACTGGTGGGTAAAGGGTGAAACCTCTGCAGAGTGTAAAATCTATCATGATAGCCTTGCTCAGGGTCACGAGCGGCCAGGATCCTTTTCGATTAGAAGATGATGTTTATTTATGTTTAATGCCACTTATACTTTAT
This sequence comes from Echinochloa phyllopogon, assembly GCA_033239725.1. Lineage (NCBI taxonomy): Eukaryota > Viridiplantae > Streptophyta > Magnoliopsida > Poales > Poaceae > Echinochloa > Echinochloa phyllopogon. Next base: position 6,349,025 of record BTCW01000016.1, on the reverse strand, counting down.
TAATTTGGCTACAACCGGGTTCTCATTCACTTGTAGTAATTTGGTTAATGCTAAAATGAACCAACTAAAAATGCTACTGCAGTTAAGCCGTGTCTAGCCTATTTTGAGCCTTCATACTCGTGCTATACTTGCTAAGTAATTGTTTACTTACACTTGTCATTTTATTCAACAAAATCCCGGATGGGTAAACAGATTAGGCTGGGCATGAGTCTGCTGCTGAGTTTCCCGAAGATTTACTGTACTACTGAGCTATGGTCTCACAGTCAGAGTCCCTGTGGATTGCGGCTCCATTAGTTGGGAGTTTTATTAGTCTTCCGCTATTATTGCTTAGTTCATTTATGAAGCACTCTGATGTAAAACTTTATTTAATGAAGAATTTATTCCAGCATATGTTCTCTGTTTATCATATTTGTTCGCTATATGTATGCTATGACTTCCTGGGCACACATATGGCCGTATTCGGGTTTTTTTGAAAATCCAGGTGTGACAGATTGGTATCAGAGCCGTGCTGACTGTAGGATCGCAGCCTAGTTAGAATGGTTGATTTAAACCTTAGGAGACCACCATGATTATGTGTTATATGTCGTCTAGTTTCATTTTTTCAAAACTCAAATCTAGTCGAGTGTCACACCCGGCCCAGTTTGTATGGCCCAGTAGTGGCCCATGAGTGCGGGATGCACGTGTTTAGTGCCACCTTGCTAGTTTAGCAAGGGTGGAGGTAACTTATAAGCCTTTGTCTTCCAGCCATAGCACCTTCGGGTTAACCCTTTTACACGAAGCGAGGACGAAAGTGTAAGCAGGGTGCTATGTGTACGCGTGCACGCCCCTCGAAAGGGCTGTGCGGGGCGGCTCGTGGAGGGCGGGGTGCTACAAATGGTATCAGAGCCGACCCTCGCGGTTGCGCGTACGGGTCAGTGTGCGGGCATAGGGCGCATGGCGCGTATGGCCCGGGTAGGGCATACGGCATGGACTATGGCGCCGACACTGAACGTACGGACGTGCGCCAAGGGGGAACGTTCCTGGACATTTGCTCGTGTGGGTGAGTTGCGCCGACGAGGACGTCGGGTTCTTTGAGGAGGGGTGTATGTCACACCCGGCCCAGTTTGTATGGCCCAGTAGTGGCCCATGAGTGCGGGATGCACGTGTTTAGTGCCACCTTGCTAGTTTAGCAAGGGTGGAGGCAACTTATAAGCCTTTGTCTTCCAGCCATAGCACCTTCGGTTAACCCTTTTACACGAAGCGAGGACGAAAGTGTAAGCAGGGTGCTATGTGTACGCGTGCGCGCCCCTCGGAAGGGCTGTGCGGGGCGGCTCGTGGAAGGCGGGGTGTTACATCGAGTCTTGCGTGAATCATGTCTTTAGGTGCTTGAAATGATTGCCATTATGGTTATGCTTGATTTGGATTTTTGTAATGATTGTGATGGGCGTAGACGCAAGTCTACTACCATCTAGATGCAGGACTAAGGTTTAAGGAATTTTGTGATTAAATAGAGGGGGGTATTCATTTCTCTTGCTCTTTTTCTATCAAGCCCTCCATCATAACCAACTAGTAATCCTCTGAAGTCATCAACGGAATTTTTATGAAACTTATTTATTGATGATAGATGGTTAACACAAGGAGCAACCCCGGTGCCAGCGGACTGCTGCCACCACCTCCCACCATTGAGCAGATGATGCTCATGCAGACCCAGCTGATGCAGCAGATGGCTCAGACGATGGCGATGATGCAGCAGAACCAGCAGAATCCACCGCAGCACAACATGACGCCCCGTGACAAGAGGGGTGAATTATTGAAGGGACGTCCTCCTACCTTCAGCAAGGCCACTGACCCCCTGTAGGCTGATGATTGGCTCAAGGCGGTGGAGAGACAGCTCGACATCGCACAGTGCAACGACCGGGAGAAGGTGTTGTACGCCGGAGGACAGCTCCAAGGACCGGCATTGGACTGGTGGGACTCGTACCAGTACGCTCACGTCGACCGTACTCAGATCACCTGGCAGGAGTTCCGCAGCAGTTTCCGCTCCCACCACGTGCTAGAAGCTCTCATGACCCTGAAGAAGAAGGAGTTCCTGGCACTAAAGCAGGAAGGGATGAGTGTCACCGCCTACCATGACAAGTTTATCGAGTTGGCCCGCTATGCTCCGGAGGACGTGGACACCGACAAGAAGAAGCAGTCCAGGTTCCGTGATGACTTGTAGGATGCACTGCAGTACCAGTTGATGTCCACCAGGTTCCCCAACTTCCAGGAACTGGTGGACGATGCTTTGATGCTGGAACACAAGCGACATGAGATGGAGGAGAAGAAGAGGAAGTTCCAGGGCCAGCAAATTGGGAGCAGCAGTCGCCCCCGTTTCGTTCCTCCTCAGGGCAATGAGCAGATGGGGAGCCAGCAGCGCTTCCAGAGCCAGCCCGGCCCATTCAACCGTGGCCAATACCAGCAGCGCCCCCAGTACCCTCAGGTGCCACAGCAGCAGCGTCCTCAGAACCAGCTGCAGAATGTCCCAGCTCAGCGCCACCAGACGCAGCAAGGTCCTGCCCTGCGCCCCAACCCCGCCAACAAAGCACCAGCAGATCCGAGGGCGTGCTTCCACTGTGGGGAGTCTGGGCATTATGCTCACTACTGCCCCCGCAAGACTCAGAACGCCCCCAGCCAGAACAACAACCAGCAGCATGTAGGCCGAGGACCGCAGAACCCCGCCAGAGGCAAGGTCAACCATATGGGCACAAAGACCGCATAGAAGGCTACTGACGTGGTTGTGGGTACGTTCCTTGTCAATTCGACCCCCGCAACTGTTTTATTCGATTCCGGAGCTTCGCATGCTTTCATCTCTGCTGCATTTGTACACAAGAGTATGATGACCCTGCAACCCATGGGGAATCCTATGTTAGTTAGTTCACCCGGGGGAGAACAACGAGCCAGTATACGCTGCTCCAAGGTTATCATTATAATAAGGGGGGTAGATTTTGAAGTATACCCCATAGTCCTGAATTCTCTTGGATTTGATCTAATCCTGGGAATGAGTATAATGCTGTGATCTAGTGCTCCGTGAGGGCAGTGCAACTGGTGGCAAAAGGCGGCGGTAAAGTGGAGTACCGGGTAGTCCAGTCTTCAGACCAATGCCAAGCCAACCAAGCTGAGGGTGCAGCTCCCGTCGACATCAGGGTGGTGAGTGAGTTCCCGGACGTATTTCCAGATGAGTTGCCAGGTATTCCCCCGAAACGCGAAGTTGAATTCGTTATTGAACTTAAACCTGGCACTGCACCTATAGCTAAGAGGCCATATAGAATGGGAGTGAAGGAACTGGAAAAACTCAAGGAAGAATTAAGCTCTTTGCTAGCCAAGGGGTATATTCGACCTAGTGCTTCACCATAGGGAGCACCAGTGCTGTTCATGGACAAGAAGGATGAGACACAGAGGATGTGTGTGGACTATCGAGCCCTCAACGAAGTGACCATCAAGAACAAGTATCCGCTGCCAAGGATTGATGATCTGTTTGATCAGCTGAAGGGAGCTTGTGTGTTCTCCAAGATAGATCTTCGATCGAGTTATCATCAGATTAGAATCCGGTCGTCGAACATACCCAAGACGGCTTTCACTACTCGGTACGGGTTGTACGAGTTCACGGTTATGTCCTTTGGACTGACCAATGCTCCTGCATACTTCATGTACTTAATGAATAGTGTATTCATGGACTACCTTGACAAGTTCATGGTGGTGTTCATTGATGACATTCGGGTCTTCTCCAAGAATGAAGAGGAACATGAAGATCATTTGAGGATGGTGATGCAGAGACTCCGGGAACATCAGCTATATGCCAAGTTGAGAAAGTGTGAGTTCTGGTTGAAGTGGCATTCTTGGGACACGTGCAGTCCAATGGAGGAGTGGCAGTTGACCCGAAGAAGGTTAATGATGTGTTGAGCTGGAACCCGCCTCGGGATGTCAGCGAGATCAGGAGTTTGTTAATTCCGACTTAATGGTTCACTTCAATGTTAATAATAAAACTTGCTTTTTAGCAACATGGTTTAGGGAACTAGAGCATGTGCTGTGTGCTTTGCTCCAGTGTCTCTCCCTAAGGTCCGGTTCTTAAAGCGGCAACCCAGGAGCCTGTTGCGACCGCTAGAACTATTATAGCTATGGTCTTGGTCAAGGAGCTTGTACGGCTCTAGCTTGTCAGTGGTTACCGTCGGGGCCAACGGCGTTATGGGAAGCATGGGTGAGAGTATGTCTTGATCCACCGAGGACGGATTATACGTTGGCTATGTCTCGTTAGGCACAGTCCCGTGCTGGGAGCCCTCGTGTTTGAGCTCCACACGTTGCGCATTGGTTGGCTTGTGTAGCCCACGCTCTGGACGCCATTAACCCCCTCACGTTGCGCCCTGAGGGTCAGTCAATCCCAGGCGCTGCAGACACCACGTCCCGTCGTAAGTGCCCCCGCCTCTGCCACTTTGCCTAAAAAGGCGCGCCCGATCCGCATGCCCCGCGCCACGTCGGCGACGACTCCCTAAACAAACGCTCGAGACTCACAGGAAAACTTCTAAGGTAAGCCACCTCTCCTCGAGGCCCTACTGATCAGGGGTTCGAAGCCCTGGCCCGTCGAGGGTTGACAGGCACCCTAGATCAACAGAGTTAGGGACAACTGGGGCACGCGCGATCGAGCCTATCCTCGAACGCGGAGTTTGAGGGCACCCCTCATGTTGTATCCCAAAAATCGCGGATTGATTTGAGTCACGACTCCACCAAATCGAGAGTTATCAGAACCTTTCGGAAGATCGGGAAACCCTAGTTTCCATCATCGGGCTACTCCGTGACAGTCAAGATACGTCACAAACCGTGACGTTTATTAAGAAACGTCGTCTTCTTGAATTAATAACACCCATTCCACCACAAAAATTTAAATCATCGCAGACACAACATTTGTGACAGTTTTATAGCAATCCGTGACATAATGTTTAGGTCAAAGATTAAATAGTTTCTTGTAGTGGTAGTGTTGGCGGTCGTTACAACCCAAATCCGACCACCAATACTCGGGAATAAATGAGGTTTTATGTAACATTCCATGTACTTAGGTTTTATTTCTAATAAAGTTCCACGAGTTTTGGTGAGTGTCACTTGTGCAGGTACAATTACGACAAATACGCGCTATTGAAGCCGAAAATGACCGAATCGGCCGAACGACTCCGTTCGGCCGGTTACCCCCCTTAGCCATACACGCCACCGGAGGCCGTCCACATCAGCAATGACCGAGCGGCGACCGTGCAAGACACCTCATCCACTGCCACATCACCTCTGGGCCAGAAACACACGAAGACCAACACATACAACCAGCCTAGGAGGTCCAGGAAGCAAAGGCGGTGCATGGGAGGCGTTCTGGGCTGGAGGCCCAGTTCGGCCGAACCGCCCCCAAATGCCAACCGCCTTCCAGAGCTCATCCAAGGCGTCCAGGAGAAGGCAGTGCATCCAACGGCCTTCGGCCGAACCGACCTGTTCGGCCGAACCCGGGGTGTTCGGCCGAACGGGTCCCCAACCGCCTCTGGTTGCCTTGGCGGTTACCCAGCCTCCAACTGCCTTGGGACACCTATAAATGCAGCGGCATACCCCTTGTATCAGACACACCACTTGGGAGCAAGTCTCCATTCTCTACTTTCAAGTTGTAGAGTAGGCTAGTCCTGTTGGGAGTTAGAGTCAGGGTCGAGCTTCGTTCGGGGTTCCGGAGTCGTCTTCTGGAGTTTTGGTAAAGTTCTTGTATCTTTTCCTTTTCTTTATGTTCGACTCTGAGTAATCAATATATTTCCTCTGCATTTACTTGAGCTATTTGTTCTGCATTTATTTCGCGAGTAATTGTGGAATGTCTAGCCTTGGTTATAAGCTGTTGTAGTCTGGTTCTATAAGTTCTCTCTTAGTCCTTTGTCTTAGCTGGTTCCTCGTTTCTGCTCAATACTTGCGGTGAATTGTCACTGGGGTATTGACAGGATTGCTTGCTCTTTCTAGAAGAGTGAGTAGTTACTGCTAGCGTAGGTGTGGTACCTAGTCTAGATGGTAACCTTGGTTTGTCCCCATCGCAACGGAGGTGGTAGCCATGAGGTGGTGATAGCCCTTTCGGTCTTCGTAGTCCATCACGTTAGTTCCGGTCTGCAGGCACCCCGTAAGAGCACGGAGTTTGTGGCACCCTTCTCATCCCTTTCTGTGTGTCACGGGCTCCGTCCCCGATGTTGAGATAATAGAACTAGGAAGAGAACCATAGATGCCATTCTTCATGCTAGCCGTAACCCTTGCCAGAGGTATCTCAAGGCCAGTGGAAGTATATAGGAATCCTTTCCTGTCTCGTTGTTCTTCCACTAGCTTGACCGCTCTTCTATCTCTATCCTGAACTTCTCCTTGTGTGTGTCAACTGAATATCACTCCTATCCTATCCTTTACCCCCACCTTGTTAGCCGGTACTTTAATTAGTAGTTACATCCTTGTCAATAGTCGATACTCTTTATCCAATGCTTCCCTGTGGAAATATAAATACGATACCTAGGAATACTCCCGGGTGAAATGCTACATCGGTATCTATGCGCTTGCGGATTTATATCTGTATCGTAAGAATACCAATGAACACTACTTGCACCATTACTGGGATTGGCAATCCTAATAGTGGACCGTAAGAAGTGTCAACAAGCATTTCTGGCGCCATTGCCGGGGAAGCAATTGGCGAAAGATATTGATGATTGACACTGGTGTCTACTAATTTAATTTACCGCTAGCATTAGCGGGATCACACCTGTTTGTTTGAGTTTGTTTCAAACAGGAGGAAAGCAGAGAGCCCAGGGTGCCCGATCATGCAGGATTTATCAATGTATGCCCCTGTCTACTGCAATGAGTACTGTATGGAAGCTTCTGAAGAAAATTTGCACAAGTATGTGTTCATACATATACATATTTTATCATAACCACGTGCAGAATGGAAGAAAGATCGTGGTCAAGGAAGAAAAAGGAAATCAAATGTGACGGACGAATGACACTGCATCACTGCAATTCCGTCTCAAATTGTTGGTAATGGCGAGAAAAATCAAGGTATGTGAGATAGTCCAGCTCTTAGACATTAAATTTTGAGCTTTATCCTTTAAATTGTTGCATTATCCACTGCATGATTGCATTGAATCACTTAACTTAGGAATTCATGCATACTATTACCCCATTTTGTTTTCCCAATTCACTGCATATTTCCCATTCTTGCATTTGCATTCATTCGCCCCATCACTGTTTTGCATAAAAAAAACACTAAAAGAAAAATAAAATAAATATCCAGCGACCACTAGTGTTAGGCCAAGGTGTCTGTATGTCTGCAGGCCTTAATCCAAGGCTAGTGGCCAAACATAACCTGGCCTGGCCAGTTTTCTCTTGTCCTTTGCGCTTCGTGCGAGAGAGGAGGCAAACTCTACGCCTCCACTCCTTTGCCGCTCCACTTTCTTGTTTTTGGGACCCATTGTTTCAACATTCGCATACAAGCTAGTTCCGCGGCATTGCACTAGTTGGTATGTTTGAGTGCCGATCCCCTTTGCCACATCCATAACCGTGTATCCGTACACGGAAACATCAACGCGGAGGAGGACTCAGCCAACTTCGTGCAGTCACGTTGGCGTTGTAGCATCACCGCTGCATCAGTTCTGAAAGTATTCATCATCAGATGCCAACGGTAGGCACGCTCATGTGTTTCCATGCCCCCTTCATCTATTGCGGTTTGCTCGGGTTTGAATGTGTTGCTAGCTAGAATACATTCATAAGCTCTTTAAATTAAGCATGGTGCTTAGTTTAATTAGCTTGCTTTAATCGAACTAGACATGGTGTCAAGTTTGATTAATGAACCTTTAAAGCAGTACTTCAATGGATATTGGTTGTATGTGTGGACTAACCCCTACAGAAAGAAAATCAAAAAAAAAAGAGAGAAGGGGGAGTCCCAAAATATACTTCACACCGGATATGAAGGCTATGGATACAGTTGAAACCCAGGGTGGACAATCATTCTAGGTATGCACATATTGCAGTAAATTATAAGTAACCTGGAATAGGAAGTTGCATCATCCGAGACATTCTCTCCAGATCGGACGGTGACAAGAACAATTGAAAACAAGAGAAGTCCCGCTCGCGGACTTAAAAGCTGAGCTCTCGCCGCGAGGAAAACCGGTATGTATCCCATATTTCCCTTCCAATTTTTATTTTTTCAATTGCATTTGCATGTTTCACTTTTCAAAATAAATGAACCACTTGAGTAATTAATTTGAGAGAGAGTAGAAAATTTTGCAAGCTTGGTTAGAAATAATTGGACACATGCTGAAATTTTACCTAGGGTGGATGTAATTGGTAACTTTTATCATTTTCATCCCCTCTAGAACATCTCCAATTATTCACCATCACCACCAACCAGCACCAAACATGTCTACCCCACTAAAAATGGCTGCACACTCACCAATTATCACAAACATGGCAGCATGGGGGTGACTCCACTAAAACCAACTTTGGTCATGTCAAGTTTGCATCTTACCTACCACTAAAAACCACTCACATGACCTTGGGAATTGTTGGCCACACAAAATTTCGTGGAATCAAAATAAGGGGAGGTGCTCCACTCAGGGAGGAGTGGCCTGGCCACCAGGGCCTGGTTCGCCCGAACCACCCAGTTCGGCCGAACCAGGAACCTGCCTCCCCTCGGCCTATAAATGCTCGTGCGTTGCTTGCTTGCTCTCACACACTCATACACTCTGAAAAATTTCTGTTAGAAGCTCTCCCTCTCTCATTTCTTGCTCTAGCTTGTGCTCAAGTCCTTCCCAAAGTTCTTGCTCAAGTTTTGGTTCACTTGCATCACTAGAAAATCCCAAAAATATTTTGCTTTTATTGCGATCTTTCCACTGAAATTCTGTACGATCTTGTGGTGGTCACCGACACCCACAAGAACGACTAACCTTTTGTGGTGGTTTTTATCCCCGCAAGAACGACTATCTCGAACGACTGACTTGATTTTCTTGTGCTAACCATATATATTCAATCCTTCGGGTAGTTGTTGTTGCACTAACCTTTTGCAGGAATCATGTCGAAGTTCTTCACGTCGCTCTGTCGTTCCACCCGGCTAGGCCGACGATCGGACGATGCTGGGAGTTCCCCAGCTCCGTCCCAAGGCTTGAGCCGGATGGACACGGACGAGTACGGAGCAGCCGGCTCGGGATGGGGCCATGCCACGCCCCCGGCCAGGCAGCTCCTGAGTGAGAGTGACATCAATCTCAGGACAGAATGGGAGCAGAACACCTTCAACGAGCTTCGACTGAAGGAGTTCGAGCACACCCGTGTGTTTGAGCAAGACTTGCTCAGGGACACGGGGATGGACGTAGAGTTCACGGAAATCTTCCAAGTCGTTGGCTGGGAGAATTTCTGGCACATCAACGAAGAAGGTTCGTACCTGCTCACCCTTGAATTCCTCTCGACTTTGGTTTCTGAAACTGGGGGGGGGGTTCGTTTCCGATTTTTCAACCAAGAGTTTTTCTGCTCTTGGAGGGATTTTAGTTCGGGTCTCGGATTTTCAAGCCGTTGTTCCTTAGACCCGAACAAAGCGCTTAAAAGATTTGACCGGGTGGCATTTTGGAAAAAGATTTCGGGGAATACCAACTGTCATGCGCCGCGCACGAACAGCATACATAACCCCACTTTGCGTTTCATGCATCGTTGGGTGTCTATAATGATATTCCCCCGGGCAGATTTGTGCCCTTTCAACACCATCGAGTTGCGGGTTTTTTTTGCCATGGTCAAGCAGATTCCCTATTCACCAGTGAAAGACATGGTTGGTCACTGGCTGTCTCATATTTCTCGTGCGGGTAGCATGGCGATGACTTCTCTAGTCACTCGCCTCGCTAACCATCTGGGCATCCTCCAAGGCGCCCGGTTCACGTACATCGAGACAGCGCATTCCGTCGTGGATGCCAAGCACTTCGTGCAAGCCCACATGATACGGCGGACGCCTAACGCAATGCTGGCAATGATTTACTATGGATATACAACTGAAGTGCCTTTGCCTTGTGCAGCACTAAGGTTGTATACCATGTCGAAACTAACTCTTCAGTTGAGGACCGAGTCGGACGATTCTCCACCTTGGAGAGAGCCCGCTCGGCACAGCGTTGCAGGTGACGGACCCGTCATGAGGGGACGAGCCAGGCGTGATGCTGGGCTCGCCACCTCACAGGAGCCGGAAGATGCACCACAAATGCCGTACCGACACACTTCCGCTTTTGAGGCCACCTACGACATGTACACCGGTGCTGGGACGTCTGGAGCAGGAGGCTCCGGGCAACACCAGGAGCATAACTACTTCACCTCAGGACGCTGGGACTACGGCCAGGACACGGACTCTGAGTGGTCCGGGAGCCGGTATGGAGGGGGGTACGACAGTGCCTCCCAGCCATATTACCCTGGATACTCACAGTCCGCACGCTTCGACTACGACCGGGAGTTGCCCTACATCTCCGACCAAGTCGAGCTCATCGACGACCGTACCCAAGAGATTCAAGACACGCTAGCCCGCCATTCTCAGTACCATCAAGAGAATAGCGGGATGGTGGCGTCCATCCAGCATGACGTCCACGAGCAAGCAGAACAGCTGAGCCAGTACCTTTCAAGGCTCAACCCCTACCAGTGAAAGTCCAAGCTTGGGGGAGGACCCCCACCAGGTATGTCCCGATTTATCCAGCACTTTGATCTTTTAATTTCCCGTTCCTTTTCCTTCATGATAATTTGCATTTAAAAAAATGAAAATACCAAAAATATTTCCCTTAAACAATATTTCCCTTGAATAAAAATAACTCCCAACTATGCATGGAATGAATCATATGCCTCTCACCTTGGAAATGATGAATAGTTGCTCTGTCATTAATTCTGCAAGTACTTTGTTTCAACTAGTTGCTAGAATGTGCTTGATTTATTTGGCATGAGTAAAAATGATCCTGAAAACCTTGTGGGAGCACATGCTTTATTCCAAGTCTAAGTTGTTGTGGGGGTTGATATAGTGAGAATTTGGTTAAATTCTATTCTGCTTTTAGTACGGGGAAAATCTCGGAAATTTATGCTTTCAAAATGAAACAAGTTCCTCATTGGTCAAAATACCTACCAGAGCCATATGATAAGCTTAGTTAAAAATTTCTACTCATATGCTGCTTGTTATCTTAGTGAGCTTTGTCAAATTGTTGTGACCTTTGAGTGAAGCTTTCATATTCTTAAAGATCGAGACCCACGTACACACACCACCTTTCAATTCCTACACTAGGAGTTAGCAAACATTTTCCATCATCCATCCACAAAAATAAATGCTCCATGTTCTATGAGTTCCCTCTCCAAATATTCTTGATAGAGACATGGGCTATGCAAAAAGAAAAGCATGCCAAAGAAGCATGGCAAAAATAAAAGAAAAAGAAAAGCATGCCAAAGAGCATGGCAAAAAGAAAGAGAAAAAAAAGAAAAGCATGCCAAGTGGCATGACAAAAATATGAGAATAAAAGATAGCCCATGTTCTCGAAAATAAATCAAGGAGAGGGAGTTTCATCCAAGGAGTTCCACCATATTCCATTCCACCATTCCACCATATTCCACTCCATTCATATCCACACACTTGCACGTCTCGATCTTAAGATGTGATTTGTCTCCTCAGAGATCCGGTATTTGACTTAGCAAAATATAAGATGCATGCATGCCTTCATCCTTTGTCCCTGAGCCACACAAAAAGCCAGATTAGATGTTAGGATGAAAAAGAAGGCACAAGCCTTTGGCGAGGATTCAAATACACTTGAGTGATTGAGTGTGCCATTGAGGAACAATTTGAAGTTTTCAAAACTTGTGAAAAACTCCGAGATGGGATCCTGAAAAGAGTAGAGTGGAATAAAACTGAAGTCAATCTATTCATCCTTTCAACCGCCCAAGATAAGGAGATTGCTACAAGCCCCATAGGTAAAAAGGTGAATTAAAAACTTTGCATATGATTCAAGTATTTTTGAGCACTAGTTGTTTATAAAGTTACTTGCAAAGTAAATGACATTGTAGCAACTCCTGATCCACCGAGCCTAAGTTTATATCTTTGCTTGAGGACGAGCAAAAAGCTAAGCTTGGGGGAGCATGTTGGCGGTCGTTACAACCCAAATCCGACCACCAATACTCAGGAATAAATGAGGTTTTATGTAACATTCCTCGTTTCCTCGTTCTATAAGTTCTCTCTTAGTCCTTTGTCTTAGCTGGTTCCTCGTTTCTGCTCAATACTTGCGGTGAATTGTCACTGGGGTATTGACAGGATTGCTTGCTCTTTCTAGAAGAGTGAGTAGTTACTGCCTAGCGTAGGTGTGGTACCTAGTCTAGATGGTAACCTTGGTTTGTCCCCATCACAACGGAGGTGGTAGCCGTGAGGTGGTGACAGTCCTTTCGGTCTTCGTAGTCCATCACGTTAGTTCCGGTCTGCAAGCACCCCGTAAGAGCACGGAGTTTGTGGCACCCTTCTCATCCCTTTCTGTGTGTCACGGGCTCCGTCTCCGATGTTGAGATAATAGAACTAGGAAGAGAACCATAGATGCCATTCTTCATGCTAGCCGTAACCCTTGCCAGAGGTATCTCAAGGCCAGTGTAAGTATATAGGAATCCTTTCCTGTCTCGTTGTTCTCCCACTAGCTAGACCGCTCTTCTATCTCTATCCTGAACTTCTCCTTGTGTATGTCAACTGAATATCACTCCTATCCTATCCTTTACCCCCGCCTTGTTAGCCGATACTTTAATTAGTAGTTACATCCTTGTCAATAGTCGATACTCTTTATCCAATGCTTCCCTGCGGAAATATAAATACGATACCTAGGAATACTCTCGGGTGAAATGCTACATCGGTATCCGTGCGCTTGCGGATTTATATCTGTATCGTAAGAATACCAATGAACACTACTTGCACCATTACTGGGATTGGCAATCCTAATAGTGGATCGTAAGAAGTGTCAACAGGTAGTTCGACAGATCTTCTAGAAACTCAGCAGCAGACACATGCACAGCCCAATCTGGTACCCATCTAGGATTTTGTTGAATAAATGGCAAGTGTAAGTAAATCATTTACTTAGCAAGTATAACACGGGTGTATGAAGGCTCAAAATAAGGCTAGACACGGTTGAACTGCATTAGCACTTTTAATTGATCCATTTTAACATTATCCAAGTTACTACAAGTGAATAAAGTGTAAGTGACATTAAGCATAAACAACATCAATTTCTAATCAAAGAGGATCCAGGCTGCTCGTGACCCTAAGCAAGGCTATCATGATAGATTTACAGTCTGCAGAGGTTTCACCCTTTACCCACCAGTCGCGTAAAAGCTCAAAAGAACTTTAAACCCAACCATGCGGAGGTGGATCAGACCTCACAAATCACACTTTCGAGGTATGACTGCATAGGGACTCTACGAGGCTTTTCACAAGACATCCTAACAAGACAGTAGCCGCTAAGGTACAACAAGGTGGTGAGACACTAGGCACCGAGATTGACTGACGCTTACGGAGTCACACCATAAGGGGGTCAATGGCGTCCAGAGCACGGGCATCACACCCAACATTGCGCAACGTGTGGAGTTCCCCATCGCAGGGACTCCCAGCACGGGACTGTGCCTAACGAGACATAGCCAACGGATCACCCGTCCTCGGTGGAATAAGGAAACACCCCGCGCCTTGCTACCCATAACGTCGTCGGCCCATCAGTAACCACTGGCAAGCTAGAGACGTACAAGCTACTTGACCAAGACCAGAGCCATTATAGTTCTAGCGGTGGCGACAGGCTCCTGGTTTGCCGCTTTAAGAACCGGACCTTACGGAGAGACACTAGAGAAAAGCACGAAGCACGTGCTCTAGCTCCCTGAACCATGTTGCTAAAAAGTAAATTTAATCATTAATATTGAAGTGAACCATTAACTCAAGATTATCAGTTAAGCAAAGGTGACAGTAGCTACGCCTAACAAAGATCTATCCATATGCAATAAACCCGGGGATATCAAAGGACAGGATAAACAAACTAGGTACAACCTTAAGGTACATCAATTTAGACACATGCATATATGAAATAAATGATTACAAGGTGGGTAGGTAGCAAGGATTGTCCGTGCTATAACTTTCCTTTATCCAACAAAGATACCGCTACTCAAAGTCTTCAACTCTTGCTCTTTAATCTTCGAGGCACTCAAACTGCATTCCTTCTTCTCGTAGCAATCATCGAGCAATCGTACAAACATTCAACTACACAATTAATCAAACAAGTACAACTAAGAACAGTACACCAATCAAAGAAAAAGCTTTAAAAGATTGCGCTAAAGGATAGGGCTTGGTTCTATGGTCACGTAAGCGCAAGAGTTAGCAGGGCAACTATTGAAAGATTTTTGTCATATCTTAATTGCAAATGTTCAAGTACAAATTACTCCAGTTAAAATATTAAGTAAAAATAAAATATGTGAGAGCATCTAATCGAATACTTTATATCCATGTTGAACTAATCAGTACTATGATAGAAACACGTTTATGTTGATATTAACCACATTAACATTCATTTATGAAAAGCCGAAGTTTAATTCGAATCATCTTTTAATTAGAGAACTAGTTTAGTTATGATTTAGCACTTTAGCATAACTTTATGAAAAACAGAGATGTAACCTAATTATATTTTATTCAGAAAACCAATTGAATAGATATTAATCACATTAACATTTATATGAAAAATCGAGGTATAAGCCTTAATTACATTTTAATTTGTAAACACATTTAAATATCCTTTAATCAAATTAATAGTAACTAAATTTCAGAAATAAATTATATGTTAAATAACAGTGCTAAATCGTAGTTTAATTTGATATGAAGCTAACGCAACAAGAACGATGTAAATCGGAGGCAAAACGTGTCATCTATGGGCTAAACAAGATTGCAGGGACCTATACGTGATTCAACTTAGATCTCAGGGGCTAGTTGGTAAGATTTGCGAGACACAGAGAATAGTGCACGCAAAATTAGCAAAGCCTAGGGTTAGATCTGGAAAAACACAAGGTAGGACTGGTTTGCTAGGTGGGGATATTTCCAGGGGGTTTCCTACAAGATTGCTAAGACTTAAGAAGGCTCAAAATATTACAGGAATGTACAGGGACCTTTTTGCGAATCATTCATCTTCAACCTCTGAACAGCACGGGGAGGGCGTGTCGACAATTTATGTCGAGCACGTCTGCCTGGGGTACCCCAGAAAGTAGATTCGTGGGTCTCGCCGAGTTCTAGGAATGATAGTGCACGAACAACACAAAGATTTAGACAGGTTCGGGCCGCGAATAGCGTAATACCCTACGTCATGTGTGCTTGATTGTATTGCACGTGAGTTCAGTTGTTTTGGGAGGGTCCCTGCTCCACCTTATATATCCAAGGAGCAGAGTTACAAGTTAGTTACATGATCCTAGTTGTATACAACAGGGAGTACTACAACAGGGTATTTTGGGGAGTCTCCTAACAGTACACGACTAGTCTTTCCAATCAAACTACACCGTCTTGCACCATAGCCGACTGGTTTAAAGTAGTCAGGTTAAACCTTCCCTATCGAGTAGTTTAATCCCGTGGATGAGTGACCCTAGAGATCCTGGTCCCACAAGCCCACGAGCATCTTGCGCCTTTGCTTCAAGTCTTGAATCTGCTTTAACATCTTCAATGCATCATTTCTAGATGATTCGAGTAGATGGAGCTGAGCCCAAGACACTCAAGTTTTTCTCTGTAGAGTTGTTTACATTGGAGTGCATCTTTAGATGCACCCAATGGGTGTAGCCCACGAGCCTCTGACTACTTTTTAAGTAGTTGGAGGTTCAAAAGCAATCTTCTATCTTCATCTCGAGTAGTTCAATGGCGTGCACCGAGTAGGTGCACCCATTGGGTATAGCCCCCGAGCTTCGAGTAGTTTTGTTAAAACTAGTCAAAGGTCTTCATTTGAGTTAAGCCGAAAATTTCGGAAAATAAAATCCCAGATATTCCGATAGCAGCCCCTGAGCTTTAAAGCAAATATCTTTGGTACTAGTGGTTTAATTAAGAAGGTTATCCCTAAAGAACCAGCCCAAGTAACGGAATATGAGACGCCATAGTACTGTGTCAAATAGTAACCCTATCAACAGTTATAAATCTTGAAGCGATAAGCCTTGTTTCATTATACATCATTAAGCCTTGCAGCCACCATCGACCTCTCAGAGCTTGATCTCGAGCCCCCGAACTTCAGCCCCCGAGCTTTTGCAACCCTAGTACACTTCACCACCCATTTTTCTCACAGCATCACCATGGGCAGGAAGCAAGGAGTAGTGAAGAAAGCCGATGATGCTGGATCCGCTCAGCCACCAGAGAAGAAATCTACAAGGAAAAGAGTGACATTGATAGATCCATATACTAGGGTTGACTTCAAAGATCCTCCTTGCCCTGCTAACACTTGGAAGCAATGTACAGCCTCCACCGACGATCTCAATAATCTGGTGGAATAAGGTTTGCTCCTTTCTCATGCAACTTTTTTTTTGACGGGAATCGGCAGGGGAAGCCCCAACCCCTATTTTTGTATTTATAAATAAAAGAAATAAGATATGTATAGGTTAAAAGGCCCCAGGCCAAAAGGAGAAAAGCAGACATTTACAAAAGGCTACTAAACCAAGAATTGATTTGGTCACTAATCTGCGGTTTAGCCCTTAGGGTAACCGATTTCATCTCAGCAAAGAACTGTCTTCTCTAGGTTGCAAAGGAGAGGGGTTTATTGTCAAAGATAATACTATTCTTGTGACACCAAATGGTCCAGCAGCCAATGATGCGAACCTCTCTGAAAATTACCAACTAAAAATTGTTCCTTGCTTGCAAAATCATCTCTTGAAAATCTAGTGCATGATCCCATTGAATCCCCACGAAAGTCCAACAGGCATCGCTGAATGGACAGAAGAAAAAAAGATGCCAGAAATTCTCCTCAAGGTCTTCCACACATAATACACAGGCATAAGACTGCAGATACATATGCTTCCTTCGTAGCAAATTTTTGGTATTTAGCCTGTCTTTGAGAAGGAGCCAAAAAAAGAATTTGTGCCTATTTTGTGCTTTGGATTTCCACATCCACTTGAAGAGGATAGAAGCTGGGAAAGAACCTTGTAAACACTTGTAAGCTCACTTAGAAGAGAATCCATTGGTTCCCCAGATATAGACCCATTCATCCAGCAAAAGAGGATCCAGCTGCAGCTACTCAATGCCAGCTCTTAACTCCACTAGCTGACCATGTGCTAAATCTAAAAGTGGCAAGTGGAAATTCCTATTGTCCTCCAATGTGATGAATTGCCTGATAGAACATTTCTTCTTCCTTGCAAAAGAAAACAGTTGGGGGTATTTCAACCTAAGAACCCCCAAATCCCACAAGTCATTCCAAAAGGCAACTGTGATCCCACTATTTTCTATGGGGGTGGCTATCATAAAAAATTGCTGCACCAAGGACATCACATCTCTCCACCAGAATGAGCCGACCAGTTTCCTTTCCTGTGGAGGATTCCCATTGTTGTATAGATGTTCCCATGTGAGTTGTACCCAAGGCAGATCTAATTTGTTATAGAACTTGTGCAGGAATTTTAACTGTAGAGCTACATTCTGGGTTCTGATGTTGATAATCCCAAGCCCACCATCCTCCTTGCTACGGCAGGCATGTTTCCAAGCATCCAAGTATCCTCCCTTCTTGTTTAAATCACCCCCATGCCAGAGTACATGCTTTCTATACTTGTCAATCTGTTTGGTAATCTTTCCGGGCAGTTTTAGTGTGCACATGTAGAAAGTGGCCAGAGCTGAAAAAATGGAATTGACCAAGACCAATCTGCCAGCAAAAGAAAGGTGCCTAGAGATCCCCATGAGGTGTTTCTCCATCCTTGTCAGAACTGGAGAAAAGTCTTGAACTGAAGGTCTGGTAGTGCCCAAAGGTAAACCCAGGTAAGTAAAGGGCATTCCCCCTAACTGACATCCCAAAGCATCAGTCAGTGTTGCATGATGAGCCTCATCCACATTAATTGGGACAAGAAAGGATTTCTAAAAGTTAACTTTCAGGCCAGTGGAGACAGCAAATGTTTCATGAATTGATTTCAAGTGAAGCAACTGAATTGGGTCAGTAGGAAAGACCACAAGAGTGTCATCAGCATATTGAATGACAGGGAAATCACCTTCAAATTCTGGTCCTAATGGGTGTGTTAAGTTTCCCATCGTAGCCTCAGCATTCAGGACAGACTGCAACAAGTCAGCCCCCAAAACAAACAGGAGGGGAGTGTGGGACCCTGCCCATATCATCCGAACGGACAACACAAGATGGCTGACTGTTTCACCTTAAACAGGAATTCGATAAGCAAGGACCAGCAAAGGCAGACAAAGAGGACGACAAGAAGGATGAAAAAAATCATGACAATGGTTTTCCCCAAGTCCAGAACGTTGTAGCAGTCTTGTTCAGCGGCGAGTCCTTAAACCAGTCAAAGCGGGCAAAGAGACTATCGCTCCGTGAAATTATGGCAATACAACCAGCCACCCCGACGTATCTCATGTGGTCCGAAGTCCCCATCACTTTCTCAGAAAATATCAGTGGACCAACTTCGCCAACCCAGGAAGATATCCTTTAGTGTTGGATCTAGTCGTGGCACAAGCCAGACTAACCAAAGTCCTCGATGATGGAGGCAATGGGCTCAACGTCATCTTTGCGAAGACTGTCACCAAAATGGGACTTGATATCACCAAATATCTAAAGCCCACATAATCTCCATTCTATGGTATTGTACCCGGCAATTCCCCTGGGACAAGTTACACTCCCAGTGACCTTCGGGATAGAAGCCAACTTCAGGACAGAGTACATCAAGTTTGAAGTGGCAGACTTTGAGACCTCGTATCATGCGATCCTTTGGCGTCTGGCCCTCGCCAGGTTCACGGCGATTCCGTACTATGTATACCTTGTTCTCAAAATGTCTGCTCCTAAAGGAGTTCTTTCCTTAAAAGGTGATTTGAAGATCACCTACGACTGTGACGTGGAAGCAGTAGAGTTCACTGCCACATCACAAGTTCCCATCCAGATGCTTGAAGTACTCGCTCTAGCCAAGAAGTCGAAAAGAGAAGACCAAGAGGTTTCAAGCAAGAAGCCCACAAACACAAGTTTCAAGCCTTCTGAATAAGTACAGCTTAAAACTATAGATCTTGAGATGGGCGACTCATCCAAAATAGCCCTTATAGGGGCTGACTTAGATTGTAAATTGGAAGATGCGCTCGTCAAGTTCCTTCGCGATAATAAAGATATATTTGCATGGAAACCATCTGATATGCCTGGTGTTCCTAGGGAGCTTGCTGGGCACAATTTAAAAGTTGATGAGAAGGCGGAGCCTAAAAGGCAACGCCTACGACGTTTTGCTCAAGATAGACGCGATGCGATCAAGGCAGAGATCTCCAAACTACTCGCAGCCGGATTCATCAAAGAAGTTTTCCATCCAGAGTGGTTGGCCAACCCAGTCCTGGTCAAAAAGAAAAACAACAACGAGTGACGGATGTGTGTTGACTATATAGACCTCAACAAGCATTGCCCTCCAGACCCAATGGGTCTCCCGCGCATTGATCAAGTCGTGGACTCCACGGCTGGATGTGCGCTCCTCTGCTTCCTCGATTGCTACTCAGGATATCATCAGATAGCCCTAAAAAAGGAGGATGAGATCAAGACTTCGTTCATCACACCCTTCGGCGCCTACTGCTACATGACAATGTCGTTTGGATTAAAGAACGCTGGTGCCACATACCAACGAGCCATACGAAAATGCTTGTCAATCAAGATTGGCATCAATGTAGAGGCATATTATCGGTGTCCGGATTGGCTGCCCGATACTAACTAGAATGAACGCGCTGCGCCCACTCTCCCGATGGTCGGTGCGAAGGGTAACACAGATAACAACGGTTTATCCTGGTTCCAGCCACAGGGCTGTACGTCCAGCAAAGGGGGGGTGCTCGCACTATATTACTCCGCATTGGGGTGCTTGTAGTAGGTGTTTACAAGCGTGATGGGAGAGGAGGTGGCGTCCTCCAAGTCCCGTGCGTGATTGGTGGGTGTGTTGAGAACTCTGATCGTCTCTGCGTGTGTGTGCTTGTTGCTTGTCTATATCTCTCTCTCTCTCTCGCCGGCCCCTGGCCGGGCGTCTACCTCCCCTTTTATAGTTCAAGGAGGGGCAGAGTTACATGCATTGTACAGTAAGATCTACACTATCAGGTACTGGTGGGTATGGCACCAGACGCGGAGGCCATCCTACGGATCCTTTGGCCCGGCGCGAATCGCTGAACCTCTACCAACTTTCGTAGACGGTGGCATGGCGGCTCCTGTAGAAGGTATGTGTCGTTGTACTTGTCCTGAAGTGTCTTCAAGGGGTTACGCCGATCAGTGACTGAGCTCGGTCGTCGCCCGCACACCTATTCGAGGGTTCTCTGGTGTCCTTCGAGGGCCTTGTCACGGTGTCCGTACCGGGGTCAGTGACACAGGAGCGCCCGGGCCTTTAGCACTAGTCAGGTATGGGCCTCTCATGCCGTCATGGCGAGAGAGTTGGTGGTATAGGGCCGCGCGGTCACGCACAGTGCCGGGGATGGCGGAGCAGTGACCGGAGTTGGCGGATGGAACCAGACCTTGTTGTCCGTGCAACTGCACCGATCAGCGAGTGCGCCTGGTCTTTGCCCGTACGCCCATTCGAGGGCTGCCCCATGCTCGCTTGAGGGTTTCGTGACGGGGGATGGACAAAGGTCACCAGAACCGTGTGCCAAGGTGATGCTCGCCTGTTCGCACAGGGTGCTGCAGTGCTGGCACAGTGACCGGCGCGCACAGTGGTCGGAGTTGGCCGCATAGTGCCCCGGGTCGTGCCAGTCGGCATGGGAGGCGATTTGCCTTTTGACTTGGGCGCCCCGCAGGTCGCTGGGCATTAAATGCTTCTGTCAGGCAAGGCCCTTTGTTGGGACGGATGGCCTCGAGAAAGGCAGAGTCGGGGTGTCCGCTCGAGGGAGGTCGATACCTTCGAGCAAAGCGGAGTTTGTATAGTGTTTCGGTGGAAGGGGCCGAGACCCTTGAGTGAGGCGGAGATG
This sequence comes from Echinochloa phyllopogon, assembly GCA_033239725.1. NCBI lineage: Eukaryota > Viridiplantae > Streptophyta > Magnoliopsida > Poales > Poaceae > Echinochloa > Echinochloa phyllopogon. Next base: position 6,327,892 of record BTCW01000016.1, on the reverse strand, counting down.
AAGCCCGCGCGTCGGGCCTTCGATGGGAGGAGTTCGAGCGGCTGTTGGGCCGTCAAGTGGCGTGGGCCTTGGGCGTGTTTTGGTCTTCCTTTGGCCCACGGGGATTTGGTTGTGATTTATTTGCATTTTTCTGGGGTGATTATCCTTAGGTTAGGAGACACCTTAAGATCGTCCCCAACAGTAGCCCCCGAGCCTTGGCCGGACGTAGATTAGTCCAGCATAGGCTCGTGCCTCTGCGACATCGTTTCGAGTGCTGTGTGTGGAGCTCCCTTCTGACTCTTCACGAGTTTCCGTGGGGGCGCGCTAGCGCACCCACGGGTGTAGCCCCCGAGGCCTTGGAGGAGTGAGCACACTCATCCAAGGGCTATGAACACTTTGGGCACATGATTCGTCGGGTGACGCATTCGTCTAGCGTTTGTTCCAGCCGGCTTCGGCATTCTTTCAGCCGACATCAGCAATCTACGCTGACTCGATGATGTGGCCCCAAACGAACCACTCTCCAAAGCACTCGATCGAATACTCGAGTGGGCTGGCCCGATATGGGAGTTCGTTCCCACGTGACGGCATGGTTCACTCAAAGAAGCCTTAGCCGTAGTGCGAGGAGCCCCCGAGCCCTGGCCCAAGCGGAGTCGATCAGGGGTCTGTCTCGTCCTCATAGTATGACCCTCATCTCCCTTACGTAGGGAGGAGGGGTGAGGGAATCCATGCTACCCACGAGCGGGCGACGAGCCATAGATACCTCGGTGAGCTGTTAACGGGTGGTTCAAGTGGACGTCCGAGCCCCATTCGATAAGGGTTGGCTTCGTGGTCCGGAGACACGTCACATAAAAGCACTTGCAAAGGTTTGCCAGGCAGGGCTCGACTCCATTCGATAGGAGTCGAGGGCTCGTTGCTCTCCCTCGTTGGGACCCTTCGACCTAGTTGCCTTTGTATGGCCTTGAACACAGCACTGGGTGCACCTAAACTCCGCGTTCGTGGGTAGGCTCAATCGAGCGCGCCCAGGTTGCCCCTGACTCTGTGGATCGAGGGCGCCTGTCGAACCCCCGATGGGGTAGGCTTCGAACCCCTGATCAGTGGGGCCTCACGAAGAGGTGCCTTACCTCGGAAGGAACCCCCGGGGGAATGCCACTGCTTGGTCTTCGGCTTGACCGGGTCATGCGCGCGGACATGGCTGACGTGGCCCGTGGCAGGCGGAGTGGGGCGTGCCTTTTTAGGCGTGGGCGCCGGGCGTGCGAGCGGTTCCGAAGCGACGGGCTGTAATGCCGCCTTGGATTGTGCGCGCGTGGGTTTTCACTCCCCAATAGGGCCCAGAAGTTAGTGAGAGCCGCGCCTACCGTATTAACTGCGTTGGGGTATAAAACGAGGAATCGGAGGAGTCAATACTTTTACCTTAGCCATTCGCCTCCCCTTGCCTTTGCATCCCTGAGCTCTGTCGCAGGGAAGAAGAGAAAGAGAAAACTCTGTGTTCCCCTCGGCTTCCGCCTTTCCGAGCTCTGCCCGGCCGCGCCGCTTAGCCCGCCTTCGCCCCTGTTCACCCATCTCCATGGTTGAGTCAGGGACCCCGCAGCATGGAGCCCGTCCACCGAGGACATGAGCTACCTCGCGAGCCTCACCGAGGTTGGGCTACTACCCAAGATCGCAACTCTGGAGAAGCCGGAGTGGATTGCTACGCCCACGTCGCACGGGGAGCCGACCCCCCGCCGGGCTACGTCGTCAGCCGGGCGCGGCTGCATGAGCGGGGGTTCGGCACCCCCGCTGGACGATTCGTTCGCGGGTTGTGCAAGCACTACCAGGTGGAGCTACACAACATTGCCCCAATGCCATCTCGCAGGCGTTGGTCTTCGTTGCCGTCTGCGAGGGGTACCTCGGGGTCGAAGCGCACCGCGCATTGAACTTTTCACGACCGCCAGCGAGATGCGGGGAGTCTGGAAGGCCGTTCATGCTGGTGGCCTTGCCATCCATGCCCGTGAGACCCGGAGGAGCCTGTACATCCCCCGCACGATGGCCTCCAACAACCAGGACTGGGACAAGGGGTGGTTCTACCTGTGCAATGATGACGGGCTGCTTCCGGCGTACACAGGCAAGGTTCTTCAGGAGAATGACCTCTCCTGGTCGCACAGCATGTCCCCGGTCGACCGCTAGGCCAAGCTCACGGTCTTCACCGATGCTCTACGTGTCCTAGCAAAAGAGGGGCTGACCGAGGCGGCCGCCATCGCCAACTTCCATCGGCAAAGGGTGGTCCCACTGATGGAAAGGAAGCTCGCCATCTACGAGCTGAAGCCGGGGGTCCCCTTTGAGGGTTCACATATGTCGGAGGATTTGCTCCCCATGGCCCATGCCAGTCAGAGGGCAAAGCATGCAATGGAGTGCTCGAAGCTAGACTGCGTCCCGAGGCGGGCCACCTTCGATTCGTAAGTGTCTCGCCCTCGAGGTCGGATCGATTAGATTTGTTTATTTCGTATCTATATGCAGTGTCAGTTTTAGGGGCTGTCTCACAAGGGATACCATTTGGATCCCCCTCTCCCTGAAGTTTGTGAGGCGAACCGCCTTCACGCCGAAAGGCGGAAGGCACAGAAGGACGTCGAAAAGAAAAAGCGTGAGAGAAAGCAGCAACGCAAGCTTGCTCACGAGAAAGAGAACCGCAAGCAGGATAGGGAGGGGCGCTCCCCGCTAACCACCCCGGAGAGTACCCCCGAGCCGGATGAGGACTTGTTCAACGACCTCATGGGACCCTCGCCGGCGGCCGTGGTGGAGATGGAGGACACCGCGCCTGTCATCGCGCAGGTTCAATCTGCGCCTACTTTGAGGGCGGGCTAGGGGGCCCTCGACGCCCCGGCACCCTCGAGGATGCGGATGCCCGTCGCGCCCGCTCCCGCCGCGCCATCCCAACCCCCACCCAGCTCGAGGGGTGCGCAACCCTCGAGCGGATCGAAGATGCGCAAGCTGTCGGTAGTGACCCGGTGAGTTCCGCTCTCGTCCGCTCGTTTTTTGTCTTTTTGGGCTTGCTTTCGTTGTTTACTAACTTGTGTTCCTGTTCATCAGTCGGACCACGGCGCTTACCTCCCCGACACTTGCGCCCACCAAAGCACTCAACCTGGGAGCGCGAGCCTCCCCACACACGCAGGCGCAACCCTCGGCCGGCCTTCCCCGTTAGCCGAGGCCGTTGTTACGAGATACCAAGCAGTGCTGGCGCAGGGGGTTGCAAGATCGCGGCAAGAACGCCGTGAGGGGTGCGCCGCGGGTGCCGGCGCCGGGGGCCACACGGAGGACGCGGCTCCAGACGTGGTGGTGGTGGATGCGCCCGTGCCTGCGGGTGATGTCATGGAGCTGGCAGCCCCAAGCCGTGCTGATGGCGCAACTCAAGCCACCGATGGCGGGGAAGCCGAGCGTGAAGCTACGGCGGGAGCGCCGGAGGCCGTGGCTCCGGCCTTAGCGGCCCCTAGCGTCACGACAGAGGTGGCATTGACCGCGGAGGCGGTGGTGCCACGGCTCGAGGCTGTGGACTCAGTACCGCCAGAGCGCGCCGCACCAGCACCCTCAGCCGCCCCCGAGGTGATCGTCGGGACCGCGGTCGACCCCGACCCGACCGCGATCGAGGGCGACGGGGGTGCCCTGGTGGCCATGGAGGACTTGCCCGAGGCCTCGCAGCCAATGGGTGCTTGGGCCGAGAATTTAAAGAGCTTATGAATGTATTCACGAGATCACATTCAAACCAGAGCAAACCAAAATAGATAGAGAGAGCATGAAAGCATCAAGAAATATTCACATGGAGATAAGCATATGGCAACTGGTGAACTTTGCTTTTAATTTAGGTAAAAAGCAAAAACCTTTTTCACGTACCTGAGTGTGCTCACCGTTGGCATCTGATGATGAAAACTTTTAGAACTGATGCCACGGTGATGGCACTACGCCGACGTGACTGCACATAGTTGGCTGAGTCCTCCTCCGTATTGATGTTGTCGTGTAAGGATACACGGTCGTGGGTGTGGCAAAGGGGATCGGCACTCAAATACGCCAACTAGTAGGGTGCCACGGAACTAGCTTGTGTGCGAATGTGGTGAAACAATGGGTCCCAGAAACAAGCTAGTGGAGCGGCAAAGGAGCGGAGGCGTAGAGTACGTCTCCTCTCTTGCGCGAAGCGCAAAGAACGAGCAAAAACTGGCCAGGCCAGGTCAAGTTTGGTCACTAGCCTTGAATCAAGGCTTGCAGACATACGGACATCTTGGCCTAAAACCAGTGGTCGCTGGATATTTATTTTCTTTTTTAGTTTTTTTATTTTTTTTCAATGCAAAACGGTGATGGGGCGAATGAATGCAAATGCAAGAATGGGAAACCTGAAGTGGGTTGGAAAAAATGGGGTGATAAAATGCATGAATTTCTAAGCCTGGCTTTTCTCATGGCGCAAACTCATCATCCATTTCTAAGGCGTGGTCGGAGACAGTCCCATTTAACCCTATAGACGGTGAACCAACCACGCTTGGGAATCACCAACACAAAATAGGGGCTGCCATGAGTTGGACTAAGAACATCGAATAAACAGGCAGCAAAATGGCTTCACTAACTATCTAGACTAGGCACAGTTGCCCAAATACAGTTCAAAGTCGAGGAGCCACCCATTCAAAAAGAAGGCATAGAAATCGAATGATTCAAAGCAAACATGCAGTGGATAATGCAAAAATTAAAGGGATAATGCATAGGCTACCTCCTAGCAGGTACTCAAAATTTAAAGTCTATGTGTCGGTGTTCGGATCGTTCACCCGACACTAACTAGAACGAATGCGGTGCGTCCTCTCTCTCGATGGTTGGTGCAAAGACTAACAAAATGTCACTGGGTTTATCCTGGTTCCGGCCACGGGGCTGTACGTCCAGCGAGGGGCGTGCACGCACTGTATTATTTCACATTGGGGTGCCTGTAGTAGGGGTTTACAAGCAAGGCGGGAGAGGAGGGAAGACCTCCAAGTCTCAAGCATCTAGGATGTGTTGTGTCTGATCGTTTGGGTTGTTGTGTGTTCTAAGGGTTGGATGTTGTCTCTTGTCCATCGCCAGCCCATGGCCTGGAGTCTACCACCTCCTTTTATAACTTAAGGAGGGGCAGTGACATGCGTGTTTGCACAGTTGAGTCTACTGTTATCGGGCACTAGAGAGTGTGGCGTTGGTCGTGGCTGTCGTCCTTGCGGATCCTTCAGCCCAGCGCAAGTTGTCTGCTAGCTCCAGCGGACGGCATGGTGGTTTCTATAGAAAGTATGTGCCCCTATGTTTGTCCGGAGCATCTTCGAGGGGTCGTGCTGACCGGTGCCCATGCCTAGTCATCGTCCGTACACCCGTTCAAGTGTTCTCCCATGCCTCGTTGAGGGCTTCGTCAGGGGGTCAGTACGGGAGTTGGCAGCATAGGAGCACCGGAGATGGCAGCACAGGGCTGCACAGGGTCTCGCAGGCCGGCACAGTGACAGGAGTTGGCCATACAGTGACATGCGATCATGTACAACGTCGAGGATGGCCGCACAGTTACCGGAGTTGGCGAACATGATTCAGGCCGTATCATCTGTGTGGCATGGCTCGCGGTCAGCCTTTTGACTTTGGTGTCCCGTGACAGCGTCGGGCATTGAATGCGCCTGTCGGCGGAGCAGATAGGGGCGCGCACGCGTGCGGTGGGTCGAGGGGTAGCCTCGAGCGAGGCGGAGTTTCTGGGGTAGAGGGCCGCGCGGGATTCGACTGTGGAGGCCTCGATCAAGGTGGAGTTTGGTGTTCGCTCGAGGGGGGTCGGCACCCTCGATGGAGGCGGAGATGAGACGCGCGCATCGGGACCCTTTCGGGGGGTCTCGAATGGGCCGTTGGCCTATGTTGGCCCATGGGATCTGTGCGCTCAGACCTTCATCGATTTGTGGAGATTTGTTTGTGATTGATTTGTGTTTTTCAAGGGTGATTGTCCCTTGGGTTAAGGGACCCCTTATGACCGTCCCCAACACTATGAATAGGACTATCTCACATACCTTGATTTTTCTGCGCCATTACCAACAATTTGAAATTGAATTGCGGTGATGCAGCATCGTTCGTCCGTCATATTCAATTTTCTTTTTCTTCCTTGACGATGACCTTTCTTCTATTCTGCACATGGTTATGACAAATATTTTTTTTCATATATAAATACATACATGTGAGAATTTCTTCTGAAGCTTCCGTACGGTACACATCGCAGTAGACAGGGGCAAAAATTGAAGGATCCTGCACGATTGGGCACCCTAAGCTCTCTGCTTCCTCTTGTTTAAAACACTCAAACAAACAGGGGTAATCCTGCTAATGCTAGCGGTAAATTCAATTAGTAGACACCAATGTCAATCATCAATAACTTTCTCCAATTGCTTCCCCGGCAATGGCGCCAGAAATGCTTGTTGACACTTCTTACGGTCCACTATCAGGATTGCCAATCCCAGTAATGGTGCAAGGACTGTTCATTGGTATTCTTACGACACAGATATATATCCACAAGCGCACGGATACCGATGTAGCATTTCACTCGGGAGGATTCCTAGGTATCATATTTATTTCCTCAGGGAAGCATTGGATAAAAAGTATTGACTATTAACAAGGATGTAACTACTAATTAAAGTACCGGCTAACAAGGCGGGGATAAAGGATAGGATAGGAATGATATACTGTGACACACAAGGAGAAATCTAGGATAAGTGATTTAGATAGAAGAGTGGTCTAGCTAGTGGGAGGACAACGAGATAGAAAAGGATTCCTATATACTTCCACCGGCCTTGAGATATCTCCAGCAAAGATTACAGCTAGTATGAAGAATGACGTCTATGGTTCTTTTCCTACTTCTATTATCTCAGCATCGGGACAATAGAACCAATGACACGCAGAAAGGGATGAGAAGGGGTGTCACCACCTCCGCACTGGGGGATCCTACAAGCCGAGACGAATGTGATGGGCTACGTAGGCCGTGTAGGGCTGTCACCACCTAACGGCTACCACCTCCGCAGACTCAGGGCAAACCAAGGTTACCATCTAGTCTGGGCACCACGCCTATACTAGACAGTAACTACTTACTCTACTAGAAAGAGCAAGCAACCCTGTCAATACCGCAGTGACAATTCACCGCAAGCATCGAGCAGAATCGAGGAACCAGCTGAGACAAAGAACTAAGGAGAGAACTTATAGAGTCAGACTACAACGGTTTATAACCAAGGCTAGACATTCCACAATTATCCTGAAAATAAATGGAGAATAAATAACTCAAGTAAATGTGGAAGATAATATATTAAATACTCAGAGTCTTGCACGAAGAAAAGGAAAAGATACAAAAGCTTTATCAGAACTCCAGAAGACGACTCCGGAACGCCGAGCGAAGCTCAACCCTGACTCTAATTCCCAACATACTAGCCTAACTCTAAATCTTGAAAGAGAGTAATGAAGACTTGCTCCCAAGTGGTGTGTGTTAAAGTAAGGAGAGAGGGTCCTATTTATAGTGGAGAGGTGACTTGGGATGTGGAGATGCTCAAGAAATATTACTCTCTCCCTTGGTGCCATGTGTCCAGCTCTCCACCGCCTCCCTGCATGCGTTGTGCTTCTTTTGGCTGCTGATCCGCGTGAAGGAAATGCTAGCCAACGGGAATACGCCACGCGCCCCCTACCAGTACCGCCATGCATGCGCGCGTGTGCTGCATGCACGCGCTGACCGGCTCTGCGCCTGCTGCTGCTGCTGCTAGCGGGCCCGGCCTGCCTCCTGCCTGCGCGCTGCCCCCTGGCCCGCTGGCCTGCTGGCCACCCGCGCATGTGCGCGCGCGTACGCGCTGCAGCGCCAGGCCGCCGGCCTCCGGCCTCCGCATGCCGGCCTGCATGCTGTCTGCCGTGCGTGGGGCCCGCTGGGACTTTTCTATCCCCCGCCGCTTGGCCTGCTGGCCTGCAGCCGCTGCCGCCCTGCTCGCGTGCTGCGTGTGGGGCCTGCTGCGCGGTGGGCCCACCAATACTGCTCAGCTGACGTCATGTGATGACATCAGCACCCGTATACCTTTGGACTTTAATATCTTTTGATCCTGAGCTCTGATCGATGCAGATAATATATCCACTGGAATGGTCTCGACGAGCTCTTTATAATGGTGAACTCTACTTTAGCATCTGAGATTGTTTGTGCTCATGCTAGTTCCGAGTGTATCCTAGAGCCAAACGATGAATGTAACAATTAATACCATTTTCGGTATAATCCTGTAAAACACTTTGGAAACACCAGGACTTGTGGAAATAGTTAGTATAAGCATAATAATGCATGGAACTATGTCTATAAGTCATTTATTTACCGAGACTTTGGTGGTAAAAACATGCCAGAATTAGGCCATAATGACCGCCAACACATGCATGCCTTCATCCTTCGTCCCCGAGCCACACAAAAGCCATATTAGATTTTAGCATGAAAAGAAGGCACAAGCCTTTGGTGAGGATTCAAATACCACTTGAGTGATTGGGTGTGCCAATTGAGGAACAAACTTACATTTTTTTCACAAAATTGTGAAAACTCCAAGATGGGATCTTGAAAAGAGTAGAATGGAATAAAACTAAATCAAACTGTTCAACCTTTCAACCGCCCAAGACAAGGAGATTTCTATAAGCCCCATAGGTAAAATGGTGATTTAATACTTTGCTAATGATTCGAGTAATTTTGAGCACTAGTTGTTTATAAAGATTACCTGCAAGATATTGACATTGTAGCAACTCCTGATCCACCGAGCCTAAGTTTTTATCTTTGCTCGAGGACGAGCAAATGTCTAAGCTTGGGGGAGCTTGTTGGCGGTCGTTACGGCACGTTTTCGACCACCAATACTCGGGAATAAAAGAGGATATATGTGAGATTCCATGCACTTAGGTTTATTTCTAATAAAGTTGCTCGAGTTTTTGTGAGTTTCACTTGTGCAGGTACATTAATAACAAATACGTGCTATAGGGGTCGAAATTGACCAATTGGGCCGAACGACACGATTCGGCCAGTTAACCCCCTTAGCCGTACATTACACCGGGAGACGTCCACGTCAACGAAGCGATGATGACACATGACACGTGGGCGACCGCCACCTCATCTTTGGGCCAATTCTACATGAAGTACACCAAAGCAAGTCAGCCCAGGAGGTCCAGGACCAGAGGCGGTGCTGGGGAGGCCGGCCACGGGCCAGGCCTAGTTCCGCCGAACTGGGGCCTTCGGCCGAACCGCCCCCAAGCCAGCAACCGACCCCAAGGATCAATCCAAGCCATTCAGAAGCAAGGCGGTGGATCCAAGGGGTTCGGCCGAACCGACCTGTTCAACCGAACCTAGGCAATTCGCCCGAATCACTAGGGGGCACCCCCTCGGTCCCTTGGCGGTTACTCCACCACAACCGTCATTAGCTACTATAAATAGAGGCGTCCACTTCACTTGTAACGCACACCATGCCAAGGAGCTCTCTTTCAACTTGTTCTAATAGATATAGGATAGTTTAGTTGGGAGTTACAGTTGAGTCGAGCTGTGCCTCGGAGGTTCCGGAGTCGTCTTCAGAAGCTCTGGTATAAGCTCTTGTATCTTTTCCTGTTCCTTTTGTGGACTTTGAGTTATCAATATAAAGTTATCTTTATTACTTTGCCTCGGTCATTTATAGCTTGCTTCTACTTTATTCTAGTTGCATCAATATCGTGTTTAGACTATAGTTGGTTCTAGCTCTGGTGCTTCTAGATCTTCTTTAAGTCTTTGTCTTAGCTGGTTCTTCGATCTTGCTTGATACTTGAGGTGAGTTGTCACTAAGAGTATTCACAAGGTTGCCTACTCTTGCTAGCAGAGTAATTAGTTATTGACTAGTGTAGGAGTGGTTCCTAGGCTAGCCAGTGGCCTTAGTTTGCCCCTGAGTCTGCGGAGGTGTTAGCCGTTAGAAGGTGACAACCCTATACGGCCTTCGTGGCCCATCATGTTTGTCTCGGCTTGTAGGATCCCCCAGTGCAGGGTAGATGCCACCCCTTGTCATCCCTTTCTGTGTGGCGTAGGCTCTGCTGTCCCGAAGTTAAGACATAGGTTTGACCTTGACCTCTTAATGCTAGCTCTGCAGCCTCTGTATCTCTAACCCCGAGTGACATAGACAGATAAAGTACCTAGGAATCCTCTATCTCTTCTCGATGTCCTCCCAGCTATCTATTCCTTCTCTTTCCTATTTGAGCCTACCTTGAGCTATGTGTCACGGTATATCCACTCCTATCCAATACCGTTATCCCCCATCTTGCTAGTCGTGTACCCCTCTCTGATAGTCTCGAATATATGTTTGCTAGTACTCTTGCCATAAGCTTCCCTGCGGAAATATAAATTACGATACCTCGGAATACTCCCTGGTGAAGTGCTATAGCGGTAATTCTGTGCGCTTGTAGAATATTTCTATATTTTAGTGAGCCATAAGAAAAACCACTGAAACACTCCTTACCCCAGTACCGGGATTCACAATCCTGATATTTGATCATAAGAACTGCCAATAGTGGGTCTCGCCGAGTTCTAGAAACGATGGTGCACACACGACACAAAGATTTAGACAGGTTAGGGCCGCAAATTGCGTAATACCCTACGTCTTGTATGCCTGATTGTATTGTGTATGAGATTGTGTTGGATTCTACCGAGCTAGGGACTTCTTCCATCCTTTAAATATCCCAGGGGGCAAGGTTACATGATAGGTCACCTAGTCGGTTATAATGTGGGAGTCCAAGTAGGAGTACACGAGTAGTTCTACTAGCACTAGGTCTTCTTTCTTGAGGGTACCCGGGGATGCATATCCCACAGCGTTCCTAACAACATCATCACTGACTTGGGATCAGTCTTCACCAGCGAAGGATTCCAAGACTATTGCGACAAGTATAACAACTCCATCCATTATGCTTCGGTGGCTCATCCACGCGCTAATGGATAAGTCGAGAAAGCTAATGGCCTGTTACTCCAAGGGCTAAACCCCAAACACAATGGTCCTTTGAAGAAATACGGCGGCAAGTGGGCCAAGGAACAACCCACAGTACTCTGGGGCTTCGCATTTAGCCTAGTCGTGTAACCAGATAGTCGCCATACTTCCTAGTCTACGGTTCTGAATCAGTCCTACATGTTGATCTTCTTTGGGAGGCTCCGCGACTGGAAAACTACGACGAACAACTAGCTCAGCAAGAAAGATTTCAAGATGTTGATGGCATTGAGGAGGCATGAGTTGCAGCTCTTATTCAGAACACGTGTTATCTCTAGGGCTTATGGCGCTACCATCAGCGCTCTGTCCAGCCTCGTTCCTTCATCATAGGAGACTTGGTACTTCGGCGCATCCAGAAAAGTGATGGCTTACACAAGGTTATGTCATGCTGGGAAGGTCCGTTCATTGTCAAGCAAGTTATTGGGGCTGGAACATATCACCTCCAGACTGAAGAAGGCAAAGACTTGCCAAATGTATGGAATATTGAACATCTACAGAAATTTTACCCATAACCTAGGTATTATGTAAATTCTCCAATGTAAACTTTGTGAATCAATGATCAATAAAGATGATCTCTCCTGCCAACTAAAAGTTGCAATGTGTCTCTGACTTATCGCCATCAGACGAACCTTCAATAGAAGGACCTTGTGTAAGTTTGTCTGTCAGCAGACACTAGTCGGGACACAAGCCCAGGGTAGTCCGTACTTTGTATAAGGAATCCACAACTACTTTTTATGTAAGTGGCACTAAAGCCTTAGAAGTCTAGGCAGAGCTGTCCCAACCAATACACGGTTGTAGGTGCATGTCTCTTTTTCCTTGCTACTTTGCTTTCCTTATAAAGTTTGAGGATATTTTATGTTGTATGTATTATGAGCGTACATCAGACTCCTCAATTAATGCAGTATAGGAACTCTACAGAGTTTTGTCCTATACGTGTTTATGAGTACATCAATACAACATGCATAAACGCGTACTTGTTGGCGGTCGTTACCTCCAACCGAGTATAAAATGAGCACAATGGAATAATGCACCATAGCTATAGGGCTTATTTCTAACCATTTTCAAAAGTTTTGGTGTTTATTTGATTCTAGGAGACAAATGGACAAAATAATGTGAAAACTGCATGGAATGACGGGTTCGGCCGAATCCCCAGATTCAACCGAACTCCGTCCTTGACCCCGGGATCTGCCAGGACACGAAGAGGTGCAAGTCATCAGAACCCAGGCTGGGTTGGATCATCAGAGCCGCCACAACATGAGCCAGTGGACCAAAAGACGGAAAGGCCCAAGCCCAGTCCACCCGAAGCCAAGACTGACTTGGAACCGACCTGGGGAAGCAATTCTGAGCATTGGATCGAAGGCGGTGGACATTGGGCGGTTCGGCCGAACTCCATGGGTTCGGCCGAACCCCACCAGTTTGACCGAACTCCACGGGTTCGGCCGAACCCCACCAGTTCGCCCGAACCAATCCACCGCCTTAGAACCACCTCAGGACGAGATCGAGGCCGTGGGAAGTAGAGGCGGTGTCGGGGACGGTTCGTCCGAACTCCACGTGTTCGGCCGAACCGACCCTGTTCGCCCGAACCCCCGAGGTTTGGCCAAACTGGGGGGAACCACCTTGAATAGTTGTGCATGCTACTCCTTCTTCCACCGTCCTTGGCCAGCTATAAATGGAGACCCTCGTCTCCTGAAACAAGACACACCAGAAGAGAAGAGCTCATTAGCGAAGCGCTGCCACTCTTATACTTAGAAGATATGGAGAGAGGAGAGGTGAGCGTCCTAGAGAGGAGCCGGAGTGTCGGCCCCTCTTCCAGTTGTACCTCTACGGATGCGGCTTTGCTTCGAGTAACATCTGGTTCATGTCTGGTAACTCTTTGTATCTCTCTCTGATTAATTGAGCATTCAGTTCTTACTTTTATATGCTTGTTTGTTCTTTATTCACTGCTTGGTTGATTAGTATAATTGTATACTATTTGCTTAGCATGGGTGCCTACCTTTCTATAGGAGATTGGTACTAGCCGACTAGTGTAAGTGCGGTGCTTAGACTTGAGGTTAGCTTGGATTGTTCCCGAGTTGGCACGAAGGTAGTAGTCGTTAGGTGGTGACAGCCCTATACGGCCTACGTAGTCCATCACGCCTGGCTTGGCACGTAGAATCCCCCAGTGCGGAGTTGGTGATACCCCTTCTCATCCCTTTCTGTGTATCCCTGGCTCTGTGTCCCCATACAAGCATACATCTATAGTACATGTCTGCTCAGTTAGTCAAGAAAGAGCATTAGCCCCAGACCCGTACCTTCTCTATCCTCCGATCACTTTTCCCTCTTCTTCTCTATGTCAACCACTTCACCATGCCATCCTTGGACAACTTAGTTTAGAATTAGTTCACTTCTCGTTCCTCATGGAATTCGATACTCTGGAATACTCCCGAGTGAAAGCTACATCGGTATCTGTCTGCTTGTGGATTTATCTGTAGGCCGTAAGGAGTGCCAACAGTACTCCACATTACTACTCGTAGTACCTCAGGCTAACAACCAAATATGTCTTAACAAGGTAACTTTCGATTACATTTGCAGTAGCAGATGATTCAAAAAAAAGTACTCATGCAAACAGCTAAAGTACTAAGATATTAAATCAAACCAAGAAATTAACACTACTTAACCAGTAGTTATACTACATGACCTTTTTGGATTATTTCATTACATCACTCCTCCCGTGAGTTGATGAACTTTTCCTCTATAGGCTCAGTCTCCACGACTAGGGCTTCATACTGCTCGAGTGTTACCTCCTCTGGCAACACTTCTATTTCAAGTATTGTCATGGGGTTATGCACCTTAACCATAGCAATTAACCTGTTAATACAGTCCTTCATGGTATCTTTACAGAAATCAGTAATTTGTTGTGGTACCATGCTCAGGCGCTATAAAACCGACAGGTTTGTTGAAATTGCCCCTTCTGGGGTTACCATCTCTCCAGGATTGGCTGCACGGCATCTTCGAGTGCTTTCTTATTGGCTTGCAGCTTATCTAATTCACTTTGCTTGGCTTGTAACTCCTTCAAGGCTTGTCCAAGGTTTTTCTCCGCATCAAGACGGATCTGATGTTCCTTGGCTAAGTCTTCTGATCTTTTTGTTGCCAGATTTTCAAGCTCATTATATGCCTCGATCTTCGCTTGGAAGGCATTATACCACGTAGTTGCAGTGCCCTTTTCATCAACGAGATCCTTTTTTAGTTTTGTACACAGGTAAAAGTGTTAATACATTACAATATGCAACATGGCTACTCTATCATCAGATAAAGAGTACTTACTCGTCACTTGGTCCCTCAAAGAATGGTTTCGGGTGTCTAGTCGGGATCTTTCATCGCCTAAACCTTCCAGTTGTTTATGCATGTTATCAATCATCTCCTCGTGATTCACCCGAGTAGTTTCATGGGATTCATATGCGGCTTTCAAGTCTTCCTCAAGCTATTTTATTCGAGCTTCGAGACCAACATGGTTGTTTTCATTTACTTCATTAGCAAGAGCCTGTTCAACAGTGTTCAAGAGTACTTTATTGATGATTTATTCGCACGAGTTAACGTCCCTTACCAGTGTAGCTTTGATATTCTTTTTTCAACTGAGCAGCCTTGGAGCGTTGGTTTTCTTCTTCAACAATATTGACCTGCATGCTAGATACAATGACTTATAACAGATACAAGTTTAGATGTGTTGTTGTCGCTACAACAGAATGGATCAGGTCACTTACAGTTCTTGGTTCATCCAACGGTGGCGGAAAAGTGGTTTCATGGATGTCCATGCCCAGTGACTTTCCTCTTCTACTCCACCAGTTTGTGGCTTCCGCAGATCCAACATCATGGCATTCAAAAATAAGGGCCAAGGAATATGAATTGATGGAGTAGTTGCAACACATTTGGTGATTGGGCATACCTCTTTACGTGTTTCTTCGGCACGGATGACTACTTCTTGTACATCAACAGATGGAGGTATGGCGTCCTGCGTGAATTGTGGCAGATCTATGGGGACTTCTCTAAGTGGTTGGTTTAGGTCCAGCTTATCAGTTGTCTCTATGGCATTTTCCGCATCTCCTTCTATAGTAGCGGTTGTTTCTTCTTCAGTTCTGGCATCCTCTGCAGTGGCGGAGGACTGTTTTTCCGCCTCCAGCGACTGCTTCTCCGCCTCCAAGCCTTGAATGGCTTTGACGACCGTCTCCACTTGAAATTTGTCATATTATGAGTGACAATATTACTTCAATAATAAACAAGACATATTTTACAGCAACAAGTAGTGCTTTACTCACTTCATCAACATCTTTGGCTTAGGCTTGAACGAGAACTTTTTCATCTTTAAAGTACCCGCCATTGAGCTTGTTATGCTTCCAGTGGTTCTGCTGTCCATGGCACTAGTCATGGACGATCCCTGGGCTGCGGTGATCTTCTTTGACACTGTGATTGTGGGCTCATGACCACATCTAAGGACAAGTCCTGAGACTGTGGTCATTTCTGCTTTCTTTTGTGTGTCTTCTTCCGATTTGAACCAACAGGCACTTCTGGCAACTCGACTGAAGACTCTGCTTACAAAAGTTTTGCACAAGAGCATTATAGCATCACAATTATCAAGTCTATTTGAAATTAGTACAATAAATTTACCTTTGGGTTCTTCTGCTCGGTCAGTCTTGTCTCTAGTCTCTGTCTCAGTGTCAACATTAGCGTTAGTGGCGGCTTCAGGATTTACATCACGTTCAATAGAGTTCTGTGATGAACTGTGTTCTAGTTCATCCCAGACTTGCTTATCAATTCCGCCTACTTCATCCTCATCATCTCCAGCAGATGGCTGTTGACACAAACAACTCGAGTCAGGCAAAATAAACGTAATCAGAGGATAAATCCTACAAATGACTACTTAGTGGACCAGGAGGCTTCCCTTTTGAACACTCTCCGACAAGTACTGGCTTGCCTGACACTCCAGCAAACATCTTTGATAGTCGCATAAGCATTGTCTCATCAGAGATCTCTTCTGAAGCCATTCAAGAAGGGTGTGAGTTCCCCAAGTACTCGTAACCAAGTACATCTCGGTTCTGGAGCGGTTGTACTCTTCGCTTTAAAAAGCTAAAGGTGATCCCAACTCCGATCAGACCTTTATTCTTCACAGAGCTTACCCGCTTTAACACAGCGGGGACTTCTTCAGCTTCTTCAACTATGGGCTTGGTGTTCCATTTGGACATGTTCCATGGATACCACCCATCTTTGGATGGACAATTCTTTCCATGGTTACCTGTTGTGTCAAGAGCACAAGTTTGTAAGAATTAACCAAGGCGTACGTAGAAACTGCATGAACTACAAAAGTAGACGATTTTCTGACTTACCGATAATAAACCACTCGAACTTCCAGTCTCCACAAGAATCCTAGATAGGCATTTCAAACCATTGATCTTTCATTCTCTGGCGGAACTGGATGCCTGCTCCACCGACCACTTCTGTTCGTTGTAAGGTGGGTTGCGGCTTGATATGGTATAAAGTGCGGAACAGAGCAAGATTGGGTTCAATCCCAATGAATGCTTCACATGCATGTACAAAGACAACAATATGCAGAATACCATTGGGGTTGAGATGATGAAACTGAAGACTATAGAAGTCGAGAAGTGAACAAAAGAAGGAGGAAATCGGAAGCCCAACTCCACGCTCGTAGAAAGAAATAACCAGATGGATTTCATGGGTGTTTTCAGTGGGAAATTGTGGATCTTTGCACGATTTCCACTGCATGGTATCCGCAAAAAGAAGCAAACCTTGTGA
Source organism: Echinochloa phyllopogon (assembly GCA_033239725.1). Classification (NCBI taxonomy): domain Eukaryota; kingdom Viridiplantae; phylum Streptophyta; class Magnoliopsida; order Poales; family Poaceae; genus Echinochloa; species Echinochloa phyllopogon. Next base: position 6,311,153 of record BTCW01000016.1, on the reverse strand, counting down.
CTGTCACACCCGGATTTTCACAAAAACCCGAATGTGGCCATATGTGTGCCTAGGAAATCAAAGTACACATATAGCGAACAAATATGATAAACAGAGAACATATGCTTGAATAAATTCTTCATTAAATAAAGTTTTACATCAAAGTGCATCATAAATAAACTAACCAAATACAGCGGAAGACTAATAAACTCTCAAACTAATGGAGCCGCAATCCACAGGGACTCTGACTGGGAGAACGCAACTCAGTACTACAGTAGATCTTCTAGAAACTCAGCAGCAGCAGACTCATTTACTCCATATGTTACCCATCCGGGATTTTGTTGAATAATGACAAGTGTAAGTAAAACATTTACTTAGCAAGTATAGCACGGGTGTATGAAGGCTCAAAGTAAGGCTAGACACGGCTGAACTACATTAGCATTTTTAGTTGGTTCATTTTAACATTATCCAAGTTACTACAAGTGAATAGAACCCAGTTGCAACCCAATTAGTAAAGTATAAGTGATATTAAGCATGAATAAACATCATCTTCTAATCAAAAGGATCCAGGCCGCTCATGACCCTGAGCAAGGCTATCATGATAGATTTACACTCTGCAGAGGTTTCGCCCTTTACCCACCAGTCGCGTAAAAGTCCAGAAGAACTTTGCACCCAGCCACGCATATCAACACTTCCGAGGTGTGACTGCATAGGGACGCTGCAAGGTTTTTCACAAGACACCCTAACAAGACAGTGGCCGCTAAGGTACAACAAGGTGGTGAGACTCTAGGCACCGAGATTGACTTACGCTTACGGAGTCACACCATAAGGGGGTCAATGGCATCCAGAGCGCGGGCATCGCACCCAACAATGCGCAACATGTGGAGTTCCCCGTCGCAGGGACTCCCAACACCGGACTGGGTCAAACGAGACCTAGCCGACGGGGCTACCGTCCTCGGTGGAATCAAGAAACACCACGTGTCTTGCTTCCCATAACGCCGTTGGCCCCACCGGTAACCACTGGCAAGCTAGAGACGTACAAGCTACTTAACCAAGACTAGAGCCGTAATAGTTCTAGCGGTGGCGACAGGCTCCTGGGTTGACGCTTTAAGAACCGAACCTTATGGAGGGACACTAGAATAAAGCACGAAGCACATGCTCTAGTTCCCTAAACCAAGTTGCTAAAAAGCAAGTTTTATCATTAATGTTGAAGTGGACCATTAAGTCAATATTAACAATTAAATAATGGTGATAGTAGCTGCGCATAGCAAAAATCTACCCATATGCATAAACCCAAGGTAAACAAGGACATGGTATTCAAAACTAGGTACAACCTTAATGGTACATCAAATTAGACACATGCATTTATGAAATAATTTAATACAATGTGAGTAGGTAGCAAGGATTGTCCGTGCTATAACTTGCCTTAAATCCATTTTAATTACTCACGGTCTTCAACTCTTGATCTTCACACTCTTCTCCTTGATAGGAATCGAAGCATGTTCCTTCTAGTCACAACGATCAACAACACGAGCATACAAGTAGACAAACAAACACAAATAAGAACAATACACCAATCAAAGGAAAAGCATTAAAAAGAGCACACTAAAGGATAGGGATTGGTTCTAAGGTCACGTTAGCGCAAGAAACGTTGAAAACGGAGCTACGGCTGAAGAGATAGAGCTATCCGAAGATTTGTATTATGAAATAAAATAACAGACTAGATGCTTGATGTATTTTAATTAAGTCAAATAATTCATATAGGTTATTTCAGAGAAATACCCTATTGAGAAATAATATGAATTATATTTGAACATTGGAAAAAGGCGGGAGTAAACTTAATCATGTTTTAATTGCAAATGTTCAAGTATAAATTATTCTACTTAAAGCATTAACTTAAAATAAATCATATGAGAACATCTAATCAAATACTTTTATGAAACTTGTTGAACTAATCATTATTATGATAGAAACACATTTATGTTGATATTAATCAAATTAACAACACTTTATGAAAACCGAGATGAAACTTAATTATTTGTTATTTAGAAAACTAGCTAAATAGATATTAATCACATTAACGTTAATATGAAAACCGGAGTATAACACATTGAAATAACCTTTAATCCAATTAATGTTAAATAAAATTCAAATAAATAACATGGTAAATATCATTTCTAACTCGTAGTTTGAGTCCATACGAAGCTAACGCAACAACAACGGATCTAAAACGTGGATTTTATTGTGAAAACAAGGTTGAGGGATCTATTCGGGATTAACTATAGCCGGCAGGGGTTAGTTTGCAAGATTCCATGGACTCAGGGAACAGTCGCTGAGAATAGAGGAAATCTCGAGGTTAGATCTGCTAAAACACCACGGACTTGGATTGGACTGCGAGAATCTAATCCTTCCAGGGGGTTTCTTGCAAAGCATGGAGCTTCTTGCTCCCATGGCCGTCGGGCGGCACTGGGCGTCCTGCTCGCTGGCGATTGGGCGGATGGGGGGCCTAGGCGACGCGTGCAACAGGGAGAGGAGAATGAGGGGATCTCGCGGAGGTGCTCACCATGGCGGGAAGTGGAGGGCGACGGCCGAAACTTGGTCCGCGGCGAACGTGGCGGCCGACAGTGGTGCCCTCACGTGGGAAAGCTTCTCCGGCGACAAGGTGGGGTCAGCGAATAGCGGCGGGTGTGCGGCTCTGTGACGGGTTGCTCATGGTGGCCATGGATTCGTCTGGCAGTGACCGAGGCGATGGAATCGGGGCGGCACCCAGGCCGACGGTCGGTCCAGGCGGCGAGCTCGCGCGACGCGCGCACAAGGCGGAGACGGGTGGAGGCGTGGGCGGTATGGCTTGGATGGCACGAGCCTCAGGGCGGCGGCCTTTGTAGGGACGCGGAGGCCAAGGATTGTGGAGTGAGCACGCCAAGGAAGGAGAGCGGCGGCGCGGCGGTGATTGCGGAGCGGCGGCGCGGCGGCGATTGCGGAGCGGCGGCGGCGTCGCGCGGACGCTGTTGCGGCGCTGCGGGGTGGGCCGCGTGGAAGAGAAGGGAGTGGGCCAAGGCGCTCTGGGCTGCGTGGCGGTGGGGGAGATGGAAATGGGACGCGAAGGAGCTGGGCTGGGACGAAGCTGAGTGAAAGAAAAGGAGGGGCAAAAGCGGACCAAGTGAAAAGCTCAGGGGGCAAAACCGAACTGGGCCGGATTGAGCCGGGTTGGGCCTGAAACAGGGGAGAGCGGGCCGGGTTGGGTTGGAAGGGAGTTGGGCTAGATCCAGCCCAGTAGTAGTTTAGGGTTTTCTTTATTTTTGGAATAACAATTTCATATGCAAATATAAATCCAGAAAATTCTGGATAAATCATTTAAGCCACGAAAAATGCTTCGAAAATTCCAAAAATCTTGGGAAAAAATCCTAGAGAATAAGTTGGACAAGAGGAACCCAAATAAAATATTTGAAGCTCATGAAATAGATTATAGCACCTTCTAAAAATTAGAATTAGCTCTGGAAAAATAGGAATAAATTCCAAAAAAATCTGGAAAATTCCTATTAGGCTTCTAAACGCATTTTTGCAAACTTAACACACATAAAGCCACTAAATGCAAGCTGGCAAATTCCCTGAAAAATGGTTTATACACTGCTTTATTTTAATTTAGAAAAATGGTTTTCCCTATACTAAATTCCCTGCAAATTAAATAACGTTGAGAAAAAAATTTAAAATTATGAGAAATTCTTTATTTAATTATTCTTCAAAACACACATCCTGAAATCCAAAAATATCAGGGTGTGACAGTGACACAAGAGATTGCAGATCATCATGAGAGGCTGTGCACCACTTCCACGCATCACCTGGTGATGGATGAGTCTTGGACTGCGGCTTGACATTTGGATCTACGATGGAGGCCCTTTTCCTAGTGGTCTTTCTTTCCGCTGGCTTGGTTGCCTCTGCTTCTTCAACTTTCTTTGTGGCTCCTTTCTTTTGGCCCATAATAGTTGCGTGCGTAAGGACCTTGGATTTTTCTCGCATTCACTAAAGGAGACTGGTGCGCAAAGCCTGGGGGCTACACACATGCAAGAAAAGCTCGAGAGCTGGTAGAAAGATCGGGGGTTGTGGCTGGGAACTCAGGAAGAAGAGAATGGCAGCATAGTAAACAGATGTGGATAAATGTGGTTTTTCACCTGAGTATTTATAACGCATGGCTAGGGTTACTGTGTGATACAGTAAATCCCCGTGGCGCATGACATTTCGTTATTAGGGCCGGTTTTTTAGGGATAAAATTCCTAACTAACCACCGATAGCGGGATTTTTTGAGATTTCAGATTTTTGAAGATTCCCTTGATCTTCAAAACAAAGATATTTTGTTCCAATGATCGGGGGCTACATGTGAATATTGCGGGATTTGATTTTTCCGAGGTTAAAGACGAAATTCAAGCGAAGACCTCCGACTAGTTTTAAAAAAACTACTCGGAAGCTCAGGGGCTACGCCCAATGGGTGCACCTAGTCGTTGCGCGTCATTGAACTACTCCGTATGAAGATAGAAGACTACTTTGAACCTTCAACTACTTAAAAAGTCATCGGAGGCTCGGGGCTACACCCAATAGGTGCATCAAAGATGCACTCCAATGAAAACTACATGAAATGAAGAATAGAGCGTCTTGAGTTTTACTCCAACTATTTGAAACATCAAGAAGATGAGGCCTTAAAGATGTTAAAGCAGATTCAAGACTTGAAGCAAAAGCGCAAGATGCTTAGGGGCTTGTGGGACCAGGATCCCTAGGGCACTCATGTACGGGACTAAACTACTTGGTAGAGTAGTATGACCTGACTACTCCATGAAGCAGTCGGCTATGGTGCAAGACGGCGTAGTTGACTTGGAGAACTAGTCGTGTACTGTTAGGATACTCCCCAAAGTATTCTGTTGTAGTACTCTTTGTTGTATACGACTATGATCATGTAACCGACTTGTAACTCTGCTCCCCGTGTATATAAGGCGGAGCAGGGACCCATCCAAAATGACTCAACTCATACACAACGCAATCAAGCATACATGATGTAGGGTATTATGCAATTTGCCGCCCGAACCTGTCTAAATCTGTCTTGTGTGTGCACCATCGTTCTTAGAACTCGGCGAGACCCACAAAACTACTTTCTGAGATACCACTAGACAGATACACCAGAGATAAATCTTCGACAATACTGGTGTACAAACTCTGCATAGTAAAACTATATATATAGCCAAGTCCTTGGTCATGGACAACCCCTATGAACTGCTCATTCTGATTATTGTTTTGGTGACTAAACTTCTACCTCCCCTTTTTAATTAAGGAACCAGTTTGGCTTATGAGATGGGAGGGGCTTGGAGACGGGAACCTGTTCCGACAGGATAGCCCATGGAGGGGTGAGTTGGTGTTGGAAACTCATGTTTTAAACTGCTGTTGTTTGCATAGGAAACCCCAGCCTTTTCCTTGTACATTTGATTACTAGATTAGTCCACTTTAAAGCTTGCACATATATGGATGGTGATGTTGAATTTTTCCAATCCTTGGGAACAGTTCAAGGGTTTGCAGGGTACGAGTCTGACTTCGACAACAACACCAATGGATGGTACGACTGAGGTGTTGTGCTTCGCTCGATTGAATGCCTACGGAGAAGATGAAAATGAAGCCCTAAAGCTTAGCTACCGCTGGGTTGGTTTACTTATTGTTGATTAGCCCAAGTGGCTTGTATCCCATACTTTCTATGTTGGAAGATGTAATAACCTAAATATTGCACTATGATTTCGAGGTATGGATGTGATGACTTCTGAAATGAGTTTTGTACGTTATAGCTGTTGATTCTGGGACTATCACAATGGTATAGGGAGTCAGATTTTTAGTAAGAAAAGTCCGGTTCGTTTCATTCATCACCATGAAACTCCTTTGACTCAGTTACCTAGTTTGTGGTCTAGATAACCGTGCAATAAAACTGTGCATAGAGACTAGCCTAAGAGTTACCTGGTATGCATGTCCTTGCATTGGTAGATCTTCGTGCTGCCATGAAGTGCATGCCCTATCCAATGTGGCCACTATCTTGTATATCAGTACATGTTTGCTTCAATCTTGTTCACCAGTTGAAACTTCAATTAATGGAATACTCCCAGCGGAGTATTTTATTCCCTTTATTTTTTATATTCAGCTGATTTTCACTAGTCTACACAGAAAATAATATGTTGACCACTACGGATTAGTAGTATTACTTAGTAGTTGACTTTACTTTGGTTTCAATGGTATAGCATTTATTTATTCCATACCATTGCATTCTGGCATATGCTTGAACTATCAAAATAATATATATACTAATCTTCAAGTTGCACGTGAAGCTTTCTTGTGCCTTTGTTCCCTTTTGGGCCAAGTTTGTTTATGTTACAAAATATATTAGTTTAATATATTAGAGTGATCAATATGACCATTACCATTCCAATGGGCCTCTCCGAAGGGGCCTGTCCCTTCGGGTGGCATCCACCATGCCCCTTGGGCCATGCATATATACAGTAAATGTTCCCTCTGTAAATGAATCAATCCATTCCAATTTCTCTTTTATTCCATTCTCAACATGTTATCAGTCACTTTGCCTACTACTGAGCACAAAAAAAGTTCAGAGGCATAAGGCCTCACACACGTCACTGGGTAAGAAATGGATCCCAGCAACCTTCGTTTCTATGAACTAGACAATGGATTCCTAGTTCTTCATCTTCATGGCCATTGGTGTTGGAGGCATAGACGCCCCTGTATCCGCTTCCGTTGATGGGGCTTCACACACCACGAATGACGCCCTGTAGCATGTCGTAGTCATGGTGGATGTCGATTCCATGGTTGGTGTGGCCATCCCATCCTCGATGGACTCCAGCCTGCTCCTCCCGTGCTTGCACTGTGCGCGAGGCCTCGTTCATGCCGGCTTTGGCCCTTAGGCCACATCGCCCTCAGCGCCCTCATCGGCAACACCATCAGCAGCTCCGCCCGCGGCGGAGGCCACCCATCCGGCAGTGCCGCCCTCTCAGCCCAGAACCGCTAGCCGTGCAGCGGCCGCGGACAGCCGCTGCGGCATCCTCCCGACACTTGGAACCCAGCTACGCTGGGCTTCGCCCCCAGCGCACAAACGCCGGCGATGGCCGGCTGTCGGCGCAAGCCGACAACAGGTGTGGCGTGAATATAGAGGGAGAAGGGGACCAGGTGGCGGTGGCGGATCCGAGCCACAGCGCCGGTAGCAGCGGCGGCGGGCGGCGAACCTTTGTCCGAGGCGTCGCACAACGCACTTGCGAGCGCGACACAGCGCGGTGGCTCACAATGCCAGCGCCGGTGGCACACCAGCGGTGAATGTGCCCGCGTGGAGGAAGGCGGCAGTGCAGTGGCAGGGGAGGAAACCCTAACCGCTCCCCCGCCCCTTTTATACGGTCCGCGTGTCCTAGGTAGGCCGGCTGGGCCGATTCGTGAGCCAGGCAGGCAGCGCCGCACCGCTGGGCCATGTCCGCATGAGGCACTGGCTTGCCCACGGCTGGGCCGCGCCCGCGCATGGGCCGCACTTCACCCGTGGCTGGGCCACGTGATGCCCCCGCGCTGGGCTTCATACCCTTGGTGCCACGCGGGCCACCGGCTGGGCCGCGTACGGCATCGTGGACTGAAACAAAAGAAAAAAGGGATTAGCCCACAGGCCAGATTGCCCCCTTTTTTCTCCTCCAAATGTACACTATATATATCTACACTATAAATATCCTAGACAACTGAAAACACTTCCCACCTAAAAAATTATGTACACTCCTCTCACACCGTCCCCATCTGGGGAATTTTTTCTGTCTACGAGGTGATACACAGATGAAAATCGATCGTTCCACTGTGAGTAGACGCCATGTGACGGTTACAAAATTGGGCCAGGTGGTACATGGATGAAATTGGGCTCCAGGCTATTCTGTGAAGGTTATGAAACGTCACAGATTGCATCTATCTATGACGATTTGGGAAAACCGTCACGAGGGTTAATCTATGACGCTCAATACATAGTGATACTTGAAAACATCATAAACACTGCTTTGTGACATTTTTTTATTGATCTATGACGTATTTTGCTTGTCATTGATTACAAGGTTTATTGTAGTGCCATCTCGAACCGAGCTGCAACTGCCAGCAGCAACAGCATCCGCTATCCGCCGCCGGCCGCAGAGACAAGGGATCCCGCTGGAACACCAGAACGCCATTCGGCCAGAACGCCGAGCCGTCGGCTCCAGCGTTGAGGGTGCCCGCTGCCGCGAGGTGCAAGGGCTGCAAGCCCACGGAGGAGAAGTTGGCCCCGATCGAGATCCTCATCGACGGGCCCAACCCGGAGCCGACGCCGCGGCGTGAGGAGGAGTCGGCCCCGATCTAGATCCGCGGAGGGGAGGCTCCCTTGTGCTGGCTAGCTGGGCCGCGCACCACCGGAGGTCGGTGGGCCTCGCGCGCCGGAGGTCGGCTGGGCAGCGGGGGCGGCGCGGGGAGGACAGGCGGGAGGGGGGAGCTTGGGCGCGGCGGCGGGAGGGGCTTGCGGTGGGGAAGGGGACGGGGGAGATGGGAGAAAGAAATTATAGCGAGAGAGAGAGTGGGGAGATAGAGTGCGGGTGAGAGGAGAGAGAGAGATAGAGTGGGCATGGGTGAGAGGAGAGAGAAAAAAAGAGAAAATAGTGGGCCCGAGATATTGGTAGATGGTATAGAGTATAAGATACAGAGGATGACTGGTGATGGGAACTAGGGTTGCCCGATCTTCCGAAAGGTTCTGATAACTCTCGATTTGGTGAAGTCGTGACTCAAATCGATCCGGCTTCCGAACCACACGTTCTGAACCCCGCAATCGCAGCACCACGTCTCCTCAGGTTATCAACCGACGTTGCACGGTTGACCTCACCCAAAAGGCTAATCCTTGCCTGAGAATCGAAGAACAAAAGAAAGAACGAGAAAGATTGCAACACAATTGCAGATGTATGATTCAGCTCATGAAGTTGGGGTCTCACAAACCAACGAGCGGCAACACTGTTCTTGACATAATTGATCTAAGCAAAACCCAAACCCTAACTTGTGCAGCGGCTACTGTTTTAAGGAACTAGGGTCGTGGTCGACTCCCCTGGATGCGCCCCTATTGGGCTCAACACGATACACGGCCCAAAGGCCAAAATACGATGACGCAGCACCGAAACAGATTTTGGATATCAACTTGTCCATCGATTCCTGATGACTCCGGATGAATTTTGACATGAGACCAGTACCATTGCAAAGATTATCTTCTTAGCTTTCGAAGCATATAAAGAAAATCCAAATCCGAGCCCGTATGCGACCTGGGCGTCCGATTTAGCGCTGACTGCTCCTGGACTCCGAGGTGGACTCGAAGTCGAGTTGATTTGGGCCTCTATCTTGACTTGCATGCCCTTGCTGGTCCTCTCCACCTTGAAGCCCTTCTCCAACTATCCTCTGGTCCTCTCCATGGTTCCTAATTACAATATAATCATTAGGTAGCAATCTATTCCCATAATCACATTGAGAAGTACTTAGGAACGAGCTCACCTCTAAATTCAATTGTCGCGCACGAGCTCTAGTGATTGGACCTTGAACGATCAATGGTGGATTGTTGTGAGTATCCATAGGAGTGATGTCCTCATCATCCTCCCCCTCTTGAATTGGAGTCGTCCTCGACTCAAGCTCATCCTCTTCTCCCAAGTATGGCCTCAAATCTGAAACGTTAAAGGTGGGACTAACCCCAAACTCGGGAGGCAACTCAAGTTTATATGCATTATCATTAATCTTTTCAAATATTTTAAATGGGTCATCAGCTCTTGGCATCAACTTAGACTTTCTCAAATCTGGAAATCTTTCTTTTCTCAAGTGCAACCATACTAAATCACCTGGTTCAAGCTATACTTATTTCCTACCTTTACTACCAACAATTCTATACTTGTCGTTCATCTTTTCAATGTTGTGCTTAGTTGTTTCATGCATTTACAAAATAAATTTAGCACATCCTTGGCATCATTATGAATCCTTTCACTAGTAGGCAAATGCAAAATATCAATAGGTGCAAGAGGGTTGAAACCATACACTACTTGAAAAGGACTTACCTTGGTGGTAGAATGTGTTGCTCGATTATATGCAAACTCGACATGAGGCAAACATTCTTCCCAAATCCTCAAATTTTTATTCAAAATAGCTCTCAACATAGTACCCAAAGTACGGTTCATAACCTCCGTTTGTCCATCCGTTTGTGGATGATAAGTAGTAGAAAACAACAATTTTGTACCCAACTTGTTCCACAGAGTCCGCTAAAAATGACTCAAGAATTTAGCATCGCGATCTGAAACAATAGTAGACGGCATACCATGCAAATGAATAAACTCTTTGAAAAAGAGGACAACAATATGTATAGAATTATCACTCTTATGACATGGTATAAAGTGTGCCATCTTAGAAAAATGATCCACCACAACAAATATGCTATCACTCCCGATCCTAGTCCTAGCCAATCCCAAAACAAAGTCCATAGAAATATCTACCCAAGGAATAGAAGGAACCGGAAGAGGCATGTATAACCCATGTGGATTCGAGCGAGACTTAGCTTTTTGACATGTGGAGCAGCAAGACATAAACCTCTCAACATCTCTCTTCATATGATGCCAAAAAAATGCGAGGCCAAAACATCCGCAATCTTCTTAGCACCAAAATGGCCCATCATCCCTCCTCCATGCGCTTCCTGTAACAACAAAAGACGAACGGAACCAACTGGAATGCATAGGCGGTTAGCTCTAAACAAGAACCCATCATTAACCAGAAATTTGTTTCATGCACGTCCCTCTCTAAAATTCAGCAACACATCTTTAAAATCAGGGTCAGGCGCATATTGTTCTTTTATCGATTCAAGTCCAAAAATCTGACAATCAAGTTGGGACATCAAAGTATATCGTCTAGACAAAGCATCAGCAATCACATTATCCTTCCCCTTCTTGTGTTTGACAACATAAGGGAAAATTTTAATAAATTCAACCCACTTAGCATGTCTACGATTTAGATTATTTTGAGAGCGAAGATACTTCAGCGATTCATGATCAGAATGAACAACAAATTCTCTAGGCCACAAATAATAACGCCACGTTTCCAAAGAACGTACAAGTGCATACAATTCCTTATCATACGTAGAATAATTCAGAACTGGACCATGCAACTTTTCACTAAAATATGCAACAGGTTTACCATCTTGCATCAAAACACCTCCAATACCAACTCCACTAGCATCACATTCTAACTCAAAAGTCTTACCAAAGTTTGGAAGTTGCAGCAATGGCGCGTGCATAAGCTTGTACTTCAAAGTTGCAAAGGACTCCTCTTGTGCTTTTCCCCAATGAAACACCACACCTTTCTTTGTCAACTCGTGCAACGGTGCAGCAATGGTGCTGAAATCTTTGACGAAGCGGTGATAGAAACCTGCAAGACCAAGAAAACTTCATACCTGTGTGATGGTTTGGGGCAACGACCAGCTCTCAATGGCCTCAATTTTCATCGCATCCACATCAATTCCCTGTGGAGTAACAACATAGCCAAGGAAAGAAACTCTATCGGTGCAAAAGATGCACTTATCAAGATTAGCAAACAAACGTGCATCTCTCAACGCATCAAAAACAACACGTATGTGTTTCATATGTTCATCCAAATACTTGCTGAAAATTAATATATTATCAAAGTAAACCACCACAAATCGCCCAATAAAAGCCCGCAAAACCTCATTCATCAATCACATGAAAGTACTAGGTGCATTGGTTAAACCAAAAGGCATAACTAACCACTCATATAACCTGAATTTGGTTTTAAAAGTTGTTTTCCATTCATCTCCAAGTTTCATTCTTATTTGGTGGTAACCACTACGCAAGTCTATCTTTGTGAAAATTATAGCACCACACAACTCATCAAGCATGTCATCTAGCCTAGGAATAGGATGACGATATCGAATGGTAATATTATTGATAGCTCGACAATCAACACACATACGCCAAGTACCATCTTTCTTGGGAACCAAAAGCACAGGAACAAGACAAGAACTAAGGCTTTCACGGACATACCCACGGTCCAACAGTTCTTGGACTTGTCGCTGAATCTCCTTAGTCTCCTAAGGATTGGTGTGATAAGCAGCACGATTCGGCAATGTGGCTCCGGGAACTAGGCTTTCCTGATCTTCTGAAAGGTTCTGATAACTCTCGATTTGGTGGAGTCGTGACTCAAATCGATCCGGCTTCCGAACCACAGGTTCTGAACCCCGCAATCGCAGCACCACATCTCCTCAGGATATCAACCGTCATTGCACGGTTGACCTCACCCAGAAGGCTAATCCTTGCATGCGAATCGAAAAACACAAGCAAGAACGAGAAATATTGCAACACAATTGCAGATGTATGACTAAACTCATGAAGTTGGGGTCTCACAAACCGACGAGCGGCGACATTGTTCTTGACAGAATTGATCTAAGCAAAACCCAAACCCTAACTTGGGTGGCGGCTACTGTTTTAAGGAGTCTAGGGTCGTGGTCGACCCCCCTGGACGCGCCCCTATTGGGCTCAACACGATACATGACCCAAAGGCCAAAATACGATGACGCAGCACCGAAATAGATTCTGGATGCAAATTGTTTCGTCGATTCCCGATGACTCCGGATGAATTTTGACATGAGACCAGTGCCATTGCAAAGATTATCTTCTTAGCTTTCGAAGCATATAAAGAACATCAAATCCGAGCCCGTATGCGACCTGAGCGTCCGATTTAGCGCTGACTGCTCCTGGACTCCGAGGTGGACTCGAAGTCGAGTTGATTTGGGCATCTATCTTGACTTCCACATCCTTGCTAGTCCTCTCCACCTTGAAGCCCTTCTCCAACTATCCTCTGGTCCTCTCCATGGTTCCTAATTACAATATAATCATTAGATAGCAATCTATTCTCATAATCACATCGAGAAGTACTTAGGAACGAGCTCACCTCTAAATCCAATTGTCGCGCACGAGCTCTAGTGATTGGACCTTGAACAATCAATGGAGGATTGTTGTGAGTATCCATAGGAGTGATGTCCTCATCAACTGGTGCGAAAGAAATCGATATAGAAAAGACAATCTTGGTGATTAGGCAAGTATTCCTTTTAGAGGATGAAACTAGAGGACGACGAGTAGCGGATAGTCTCACTCGATCACTAAAATTTCTCCTGATGATTTCATCTATTGAAGAAGAGTTTGGCGTGGGATCTCCAGGAACGCACAAATTCCTGAGACTCACGGGCAACCTGGGCCTTGTTTACTTCCCAAAATTGGGAGGCAAATTTGGGTCTTTTGGAGTACGTGCGCTACTGTAGCATTTCGTTTGTATGTGTGAAAAATTATCTAAAAATTGATTAATTAGGTTCAAAATGTTCATCTCGTAGAGTACAACAAAACTGTGTAATTAGTTTTTGATTTTATCTACATTTAGTACTCCATGCATGCTACGACATTTTGATGTGATGGGGATCTTCTTTTTGCATAGTGAACTTTGGGGGTAGAATTTGGGATCTAAACAAGGGCCTGGGCAGCATCTCTCATTGGCACCAAGGAATGTATATTACCCCATATCTCCTGCATGCAAACACATGTGGGAGGAATCTTTTCAATGGAATTATAAAGGAAGGAATCCACCTAGAGTTTTGCAGCACAAAAAACACTACTCCCTCTGTCCCTAATTATAGGTCATTTTCACTTTCCGAGAAACATTTTTGACCGAATATATAAAAATATATATTAATATTTATAGTACATAATAAATATCATTAGATAGATATTTGAATCTAGTTTTTTAATAAATTTATTTGGAGATTAAAATGTTACATGTATTTTTTAAAAATTGAAGCAAAGTCGTGGCACGAAAACCAACGGTGACAGTTATTTAGGGACGGAGGGAGTACATCTCTTTCACTTGATTCGCGAACTTGTGCCACACCTCGTCAGATTGACCACATCTCTTTCACTCGATCCACGGCCTTTGCTTACAAGTCCATTCAATCCATGGCCCTAGAGATAGTAGCGGCCTGGTGCCGCCGCCTCATCAAAGGCCTCGCCTCATGCTCCTTTGCATCGATGCCCCGAGTCGCGGCTTTGTCATGTGGTGTCGCCTCCCTACATCGATGACTCATCACATCATCTCCCTCTCATCAGTCCTTTGCATGTCACCTTCAATTCACCATGTTGAGGACTAGAGTGGCCCGCCGCCAAGCCTACATCACATCGCCTCCTCTCTTAGATTGGCCAAGGAAGGCAAAATGCATGGAAAACAAAAGGGATAGACACTCTCCATCCTCGACGCGACTCCAAAAATTCTAAAGAATTTGGAGGGACCCCCTAAATCTGCTGATATATGCCGGTGAGTGGGCCTCGGGCTAAAAAAATTAGAGAACAATGACACACGTTTGATTGAAAATCAGTAATGATGAGGCGGCTCCTGATATAAGCTAAAAAAATGCAAAATAGATATTGTAGCATAGCGTGCAGACCGGCCTGAAGAGCTTTTGTAACATTAATACACTGTTGAATTAAAAGCATATACAAGGTTTCATAGGTAATGCAAATCACCATGTTAACAGCTTGAAGTCACAAATATAAAAAAGGAACCATCACCACATTTCTATGAAACTATAGTAGAGGGGGTAGACATGAATAAAACCTGCAAGTATAGGTATATGGTCCCTACAGATTAAACTGAAACCTATAATCAAGATCTTTAGGTGCATGATATGATGTTATATAATGTAAAACTAAATAACCAGCATGTATGCAGTATGTTATGGGTGAAGCATGCAGGACAATGCATTAGTGAACACAAAAGGGAAAAGGAGGTAAAAAACACACACACAACGAAAAGATGATCATAATCGTTAATTGGAAGCACACACAGCTAGTCATCAAGATAAACAAAGGAAAAAATGAAAAACATATACAAAGGAAAAATGTAATACAGACATGGTGAGAGATCAAGTTGGGATGTGTCTTTGTCTATTTTGTGACAAGTGATTGACTAGATGATTTGTAGCTTTTCCGGTTAAGTTGATATTCTCTTATGCGCTTGATTATGCTAATGACTAACCAGAAGTGTTGTGTGTGTTGCGTTGAGTTGTGGTGTTTGTGTAAAACCATATGTTGCATGTTGCGTCTCTTGGCTTGAATGTGCAGGTGTCGGTTGTGGCACGACTGACAGCAGCTGAGTGGTGAAGGGCAAGCTTCAGCTTGGGTGCGATGTACCATGCGGTGGTGAAGGGAAAGCAAGAGGCTTGGCGCCGATGAACCATGCGGTGGTGAAGGTCAAGTTGAGGCTTGGCGCTGAAGGACCGTCCGATCCAGGTGGAGTCGTAGACGATCTACATCGTGCACGTGAAGAGCAAGAGTACACGGTGATGAAGACGGCGTCGGTTAAGTCAAGGAGGGATCTTGGTGGAGGCCAGACATGCGTCGACATTGGTCAATCACACCGGGCGAGGTGTGCAGGAGGGTTTGACCGGTTTGGCCTCAAAACCGGGGGTAAGTCACGCCATGTGGAGTGTGTGAGAGGGTTTGCCGGTTTGGTCCTTAAAACCGGGCATTGGTGGGTCTGTCGGTTTGGGCCTTAAAATCGGGTGGCGACGAGTCGGAGGATGCGAGGCACCATCACGAAGCTTGCATCGAGGCGAAGTGAAGTCGTGAAGACGTCGGGTCCGTCTGATGCTCCAAGAAAAATCTGGACGGTTTTACCCCTAGGGGTATTTGAGTTGTATGCTTCATGTAAGGGTGTTTTGGTCATTTATCGGAAGCCATATATATATATGTGAAGTGACTCTTGAGGCAGCCATATCTCTTGACCTCTCTCTGGGGTAGTAGGTCTCGTTTGTTTGTGTGGGGTTTTTTTGGGTTTGGAGACAGGGAGAGAAGAGAGAATCTTTGAGTGATCTTTTTGCCATCTTAGCTTTGATTGTTGATAGGAGTGGCCTGTAACCGGACCACATGAAGTAATCCAAAGATCAATTTCTTGCTCAAGCGTCACCCCATGTCAAGATCCGAAATTTATCTTTTTCAGGATTTTTGGAGCTATTTTCAGGAATTTTCGTTCTTCGCATTTGGGTGCGAAATTCACGAAATTTGTTGGGGGGTTTTGTTGCTGGTATCTTTGTGAGCAACTTTGATGTGATTCCCTCATGAATTCCTCACGGATTTGGCTTGAAATTGTAGTTTTCCCGGAATCGTTCTTGAAGTGGTGTTCTTTGATTTGATTCAAAATTGGTCATGGATACTTGAGCTTCTATTTTCTAGATCTATTAGCCCTTGGGGTTGTGAACCTTTGGCTCAAGTTTTGTGCGAAATCATAAAGATTTGAAGGAGTTCTTTGAAGTTGCGCTGTTCGTTCTGTTCGCGCAGCAGCAGTGCCAGCGAAGCGACGCGGTCAAGCGCGAACGCACGCCACGCGCACGCAGCGCTGCAAGCCCAGCAATGGGGGCACGTGCCGCCTAGCTTGCTGCAGCGCGCGGCCCAGGCGAAGCAGCTCACACGCGCAAGGCCCAGGCGGGGCGAGTAGGCCCAGCCAGGGGGGCTCCTATCTGGCTCGCTGAAGCCATATAGGAGCGCCGGCTTAGAGGCCCACGAAGACCCATCACGTAGCCCTTCTTCCCCGGTGCGCCGTCACCCCCGCCCCCTCATCCTCCGCCGTGGCCGGCGGCTGCCGCGCCATCTGCCCACCGCCCGCCATCGCCGCTCCGCCCCACCCTTCCTCACCCAATGGATCTTCTTATCCTCACGCCTTCATCTTCCTCGCGTCGTCTTCTTCCTCGCGCCCATGCGCCCGCCGTCGTCGCCACCTTCGCCGCCGTCCACCGCTGCCGCCCCGCCCTTCCTAATCCTATGTGCTTGTCGCCCCCGCCGCCGGTCCCCGCCCACCGGATGTCTGGCCCTGCACGGCCGGCGGCGCTCCCGCGCAGCCTCATCTCCGCCGCCGGCCGTCCCGCCTCCACCGCCGGACCTTCCCTCCGCCCCCTCTCTTTCTTTTCTATGGCAGGCGGCTATTGGAACCGGTGACCTCGGCAACCCCAAAAAAATAACCCTACCACCGCCACCGCCGCCGCCGGCCTCGGCCACCGCCCGCGGCTGGCGGTGCCCTCGCCGCCGAGCCGTTCACGCCGGCTCCCGGCCCTCCCCCGTCGGCGGCGCCCGTCGGTGAACAGCGCAGAGGAAGAAGATAAAGGATGGATCGGACGGATGATATACCTCGCACGAATCTCAAACATTGGAAGCCACCACACCCAAAAAACTTCCGGAAGCCATATAGGATCCCGGGCCAGCAGCGCCGGGGGCTCCTATCTAGCTTCCGTGCGCCGGATAAGCCACGCATCTTAGGCCCAAGAGCGGCCTATCGACGTCCGGCCTTCATCTTCCTCGAGCCGCATGTCCGCCGCTCTTACCCCTTCCACCGCCGCCCCGGCCGGCGGCCGCCGTGCCACCCCGCCGTTCCTAATCCGTTCCTCCTCCTCCCCCGAGCCGCTAGTCCGCGCCCACCACATGTCCGGCACCGCCCGGCCGGCGGCGCGGGAGCGCCGCCTCGCCTCCACCGCCGCCTGAGCCGCTGCCGCCGGACCTTCCGTCCGCCCCCTTCCTCTTCTTTTCTATGGCCGGCGACCATTATTACCCCACCCGCCACTGGAACCCCGAACCCTAACGCCGGCGGTGGCGGCGGCGACAACCACCGCCCAAGGCCGGCGGCGCCCTCACCGTCGAGCCGCTCCCGCCTGCCTCCCGCCCCTCCGGCCGCCTGCGTCCCGTCCCTCCACCCACGCCTTCAAGCCGGCGCGCCCCGCCCGACCACCGGAGGAACAAGGAGATCGTGCGGCCGACAGTGGCCGCATGAATCTCAAACACCGGAAGCCGCGTCGTTTAAATGGCTTCCGGAAGCCATATAGGATTGACGAGCAGCGCCAGCGCGGGCGGCCCAGGAGCAGCAGCCCAGCGGCCGGGCGCACAGCCAGCGCGGCTGATGCAAACCCGGTAGGGTTTGTGCCCGATCTTTCGATGAGAAGGGGATAACTTCGATTTAGACTGGAGAGACGATCACGGCCCGACTACAACCATCCAAGGACGCTGCGCCTTAGCAACCGATACACCAACTCCAACGGTCGCCGTGATCTTGTGGAGCACGATCAACCAAACCACTAGGGTAATTCCTGCAAGCAATCGAAGAACAAGCAAGAACAAGTAGAACAAGCAACTGAATTGCAAATTTGGAGATGATAACCAATCTGAAATCACAAAGGTGGGATTCCGAAGACTCGAAGACGGGCGGCTGGACCAGCACGCGCGCTTACAAGCAAGTAGCAATGGCTAAACTTGATCTAAACAAAACCCAAGTGTTCTTGGCGGCGGCTAAGGGGTATAAGACAAGGGAGGACGACCACAGGGGTGCTGGGGTCGTGCTCCAACCCTAGGACGCATCCATAATGGACTTTACATGATACACGGCCCATCGGGCCAAAATAAGATGGCGCAGCATCATGGGCAGAAAACATCTCGGAGCAAATAGACGATTCTGGACGACTCCGAATAGATATGGATGTGCGGTCGGATCCATTGGAAAGTAGACTTGATAAGCTTTCCGTGAAGTACTTGAACGCCCCAATCCGAGTCCGTATGCGACCGTGGTGTCCATCACAAGTTGATGTTTTTCTGCAGTCCGAATTCAGACTTTCCAAAACGTGTTGGATTTGGTCTCTTTCCTTCCTTGGGCCATTGTGACGTGGTAGCCTGATAGAAAACGTGGAAATACTTAGAATTGGTCCCCAATCAACTTCTTTGGTCCTCCATGCTTTCCATGTATGTTTAACACTCTTTTTGATCCAGCTATATATTTCTGAAAATAACATTGAACACACATCATGGCGTATGGTCGTATCCGAACATGTGATGTCCTCGTCAGCGGCCCAGCAGCTGGCAGGCCGTTCGCGGCCCAGCGCGCAGGCGGAGCAGCCCGCATCGGCAGCGACGTGCACGCAGCCCAGGAGCACTCGTGCGGCCCGAATCAGAACAACAGCAGCTTCCCATTTGCAGATACGTGAAATGTTGCTTTCAATGAATAGTGAGCTAATCATTACATCCATTGTTTATTCATTGCTGCAGCTTATTTAATCTAATCTGTAGCTATTAGCTTGAGCTCATGTATTATCTCGGAATTGCTTTGAGATAGCTCATCTTTGCTTTGGCCCTTGATTAGTTTATTTCTATTTACTTGTTTTGGCCGGCAATACATAGAGCTATTATATATTGATGCATGTTTCCACTTAATCATTCTATCTATTTGGTTGGTGCTATGTAAGTGGCCCTTTGTTTTTGCTTCCGCGATACTTTGGTAACTTCCTAATCGTTCCTAGGGTGAGTAGGTTACTAGTTGGCTTGTGTCACCTTGGCGATTACAATAAATTCGCTTTGGATGTTTTTGGATATAGGCTGAGTTTCTTCAACGAGAAATTTTAGTCAGCTCCCATTCACTCACTCTGGTCGTCGTTTCGGTCCTTCACGTGGAGAACTATTCTTGCATTGAAACACCACTGAATCGAAAGCATCTACAATGCCTCATAGATAAAGCTCAAATTACCATGTAGATGTAAACAGCATGAACCAACGTAAACATAAATAGACAAGAGGGTCACCACACGTCTATGCAACTCTAATAGAAATGCTTCTACCAATGAAGCAAGTAGCACCAGTGTGGAAGCAACCAACTTTAACAATCAAATTTATAAGATTGTTGCCTTCTGGACGGCACCAATCTACGGAACAGGGAACTGAATGTATCTAGCACAAAAGCAAAACGGTTAGCAGATGCACGTACAGCATGAATATTCCAGACGTAACACAGAATAATTTAGTCAGCACTGTAACTAAGTGTGAGGATGTTAATCAGGATAGGAAGAAAACTATTCAAAATCTAGTAGAAGCCGACAAGAAAATTACCCCCCTCGTCAGCGGACTGAGACAAAAAATATATTGTAATAATATATACAACCATATTTTGTTCAAGAAAAATTTGAAGCATGAGAAGAAGGAAGGGAAAAAGCAAGGATGTGCAGTGGATGGCCAGGAAGAGGAAGAGAAAGAGTTGCACATCCATCCGATACACAAGAAACAAGGAAAAAAATTCAAGGGAAGGGAGACGAACTGAACAGTTCCAAAGCTTATAGCAACATTATCCCTTAATGACAGGTGGTAAAGCCATAGAAGGAATTGGAACAGTAACACAAAATATGGAAATCTGACAAATCACGATCAAACCAGAAGGACACGGAGGCGATGACTCCGTCATTAAGGCATCTTCGAGCCGGAGAGGCACAAGGATGCGAAGGCGGCGAATCCGCTGGCAGCCCACGGTGAGCCCTTGAATAAACTCCCCGCTCGGCTCCACCTACGCCGCCACGACAGGCTGCCTTCAGAAGAGATGCCGCCATGGGAGGTGGGCGATGGAAGATTTTTTTTACTGGTACTATGGCTGACACGTGGAATCAAATTAACCTAGTTCCGAATCCAAAGATGGGCAATAAAATGGTCAGGAGATTTCAATACCTCCTTGCGAACCTCACGTGGAAGATCTTGGCGAGAGAGAGCATCTGCAGGCGAGATCACCGGCGGCGACGGCGACTTAGCGCTAGGGTTTCGCGGGCGCTGCGCGTGCAGGCGAGGCACGGGTCAAAGGGGCGTTTGCGCGCTGGCTAAAGACCAAGGCCTTGCGCACCTAGACGTGCGTGCCTGGGCGGAGTCGACACGGGGTCGGAGACGAGCTCGGGTCCGGCTCGGTCAGGGAGACGAGTCCGACGGGCGGGGCCCAGCAGGGACAGGAGAGACGAGAGAGAGGTAAACGTGCCAGCGCGAGCAACGGGGATAGATGGGCCAGCAACTGGGCCGAGCTAGGAGAGGTAGAGGTTGGGCCGGCTCGGAAGACGAAAAGACTGGCCAGCTGAACTGAAAGGAAAAAGTCCATTTGAGGTCCCTCATGTATCGTCGTAGTCCGACTTTCATCCCCCATGTACAAAATTGGGTATTACTCATCCCTCAACTTCAAAAAGCAGTTATTTTTGATCCCCTGGTTGTTTTGATGGCGGTTTTAGCTGACATGGCGACAGGTCAGCCATCCTAGGTGGCACCACGTCAGCCTTAAGGAACCTAAATTGAGCTATGCTGATAGTTAAGAGGGTCTAATATACTTTACCAAAAAAATTATACAAATAATTTCTCAAAAACTATCCGAATATTTTTTCTATCCAGAAATCTAGTTTCTTTTTAGAAATTTTATATAAAAAATATTTTACCTAAAAAAATGAAACCAGGTTCGATTTTTTTCTAAAATAGATAAATAGAGCCTCTTCTAGCAAATCAACATATAAAAGGTCATAAAAAATTAAATAATTCTTTGTTATTTGCTACCAGATGGAGTAAAAAAGATAGATTATGATTTTTGGAGAAAAAGAGTAAATAATTAAAGATAGAGTAAATAATTAAAGATGGAGTAAAAAAGATAGAGTATGATTTTTTCTAAGATTAGATTTTATTATTTTTAATTGCATAATTTCTCATAGAAAATATTTGGATAATATTTTGAGAAATTATTTATATAGTTTTTTTGTTAAGTGAATTTGGCCCCTGAACTACCAAATTAGTTCAATTTAGATCCCTCGATGATGACGTGGTGCCACATAAGATGGTTCATGTGTCGCCACATCAGCCAAAACCACTACTGAAACAACTGGAGAACAAAAAATAACCGATTTGTTAAGTTGAGGATGAGTAATATCTAGTTTTCTACATAAGGGACGAAAACCAGACTAGAGAGATACATGAGGGACCTTAAATGGACTTTTTCTGAACTGAAATGAAACATGGGGAAAACAGACCGAGCAAAAGTTAAGGGGGCAAACCTGAACTTGGACATAATAGGACTTTCCTAAAACTTAAACAAAAGCAAGTCAAATTCGAATTGAAGCAGAATTTAAATTTCAACTTGATTTACCAGCATACAGAACAATGCAACAACATGAATGCAATAGAAACTTATCTTGACTAAAATTATTTAATATGCTGTTTGAATTGATTAAAAGGCTAGAGATTCCTATTAAATCCTAGAAAATTTATATTGACCTTAATAAATTCTAAAAAATTCAGAAAGTTTCTGGGTACTTTATGTGATGAAATTCTAGGTGTTACATAAATCGTCTATGGGAAAAGTTGAGCCGTGAACATCAAATCGAACTGTATAAATTTATTTTACTATCGTGGCGCAGCTGACGGCCGCCCCGTTGAGTATATAGAAATTTGATCTGCTGATATATGCCGGTGAGTGGGCCTCGAGCTAAAAAAAATTAGAGAACAGCCACACACGTTTGATTGAAAATCAGTAATGATGAGCGGCTCCTGAGATATTCTAAAGAATTTGGAGGGACCCCTAAATCTGCTGATATATGCCGGTGAGTAGGCCTCGAGCTAACAAATTTAGAGAACAACGACACACCTTTGATTGAAAATCAGTAATGATGAGCGGCTCCTGAGATAAGCTAGCTTACATTAAGAGCACTTTAAATAGAATTTACTATAGGTTTTGGGATTTCAAATCACATATCTAGGACTATAAATTTGCATATTCAAATTGCATAATATGCGTATCTTTTTGGCAGCAAAGACAAAGGAGCCACTGTAGCAAATGTCTTTCTTGTTTAGACCATGAAAAGCAGCAAAGAAACGAGGACGAAGCTTCAAAATTAAACCGGTCAAAGAAATGCGGCAACAAAGAGTATAACGCTATCTTTTATCGAGTACCCAGTCAACGGAGCTCCGCTGTCAGTCCATGCCCCTCCATGGAAGAATGAGCTTCCTACAATCCTACTACGAGTGGAAGAAGAGCCTTGCGCGCCACTCCACTGGAAGAACCGCTGCTTATTTAAACGCCAATCCATTCACCCCAACACACAAGTGAAAACAAACCTATGGAGATGAGCGCGAGCGCGAGCGTCTCCTCCGCCGCCGGCGTGGGCGCCGGCGCGCAAGTGCTCCTCCTGCCGTACCCGGGCGCGCAGGGCCACACCAACCCGCTGCTCCATTTCGGCCGCCGCCTCGCGTACCACGGCCTCCGCCCCACGCTCGTCACCACCCGGTACGTGCTCTCCACCACCGCGCCACCGGGGGAGCCCTTCCGTGTGGCCGCCATCTCCGACGGCTTCGACGACGGCGGCGCAGCCGCGTGCCCGGACCTCGACGTGTACTCGCGCCGGCTCGAGGCCGTCGGCTCCGAGACGCTGGCGGAGCTGCTCCGGTCCGAGGCCGCCGAGGGCCGGCCCGTGCGCGTGCTGGTCTACGACCCGCACCTGCCGTGGGCACTCCGGGTGGCGAAGGCGGCGGGCGTGGCGACGGCGGCGTTCCTGTCGAAGCCCTGTGCTGTGGACCTTGTCTACGGGGAGGTGTGGCCCGTGTGGGCGGGGCGGCTGGCGCTGCCGGTGACGGACGGGAAGGAGCTCTTCGCGCGCGGGCTGCTGGGAGTCGAGCTCGGGCCCGACGACGTGCCGCCGTTCGCCGCCAGGCCGGACTGGTGCCCCGTGTTCCTCAAGGCGACCGTGCAGCAGTTCGAGGGGCTGGAGGAAGCCGACGACGTGTTCGTCAATTCATTCCATGACATCGAACCCAAGGTGAGGTCACCGTCAGCATGCCCGCATCCTGTTTGTTGTTTTGCTCAAGTGAACTTTCGGTGCAGGTGACCTATACTCTGCTTTTCTCTAGACACAAACATCATCATGCGTCCACTAGTATCATCATTCTTCATCTATATGCGCAGATTCTTTTCTTGCACTGCACTGTCATATGATCTTTTTCTTTCGAGTTTTGACACATTTGGATTGTCATGAACTGAGCAGGAGGCAGAATATATGGCACTGACATGGCGTGCAAAGACAATAGGCCCAACCTTGCCATCATTTTACCTGGATGATGACCGTTTGTCGTCCAACAAGACTTATGGTTTCAACCTCTTCAGCAGCAGTGTGTCATGTCTGGATTGGCTCGACAAGCAGCTTCCGAGCTCTGTAGTCCTTGTGTCCTATGGGACTGTCTCTGACTATGATGAAACACAGTTAGAGGAGCTTGGCAATGGATTGTGCAATTCTGGCAAACCATTCCTCTGGGTTGTGAGATCAAATGAAGAACACAAGTTGTCTGATGAACTTCGAGACAAGTGCAAACAACATGGCCTTATTGTTTCTTGGTGCCCCCAGCTTGAAGTCCTAGCACATAAAGCCACAGGTAAGGAAAATGGTTGTCTTCAATGTTCAGTGAAACTTATACAGACTAATATGCAATGTAAAAAAAATTCTAATGTACTATTAACATTAACACCCAGGTTGTTTCTGTACACACTACAGATGGAACTCAACATTGGAAGCAATTATTAATGGTGTGCCAATGGTGGCAATACCACACTGGGCAGACCAGCCAACCATATCAAAATACATGGAGAGCATGTGGGGCTTGGGCATCCGGGTGCGCAAGGATGAGAAAGGCTTGCTGACGAGAGATGAGGTGGAAAGGTGCATTAAGGAGGTTATGGACGGGGAGAGGAAGGATAAGTACAGAATGAATGCCACTATGTGGATGCATAAGGCCAAGGAAGCTATGAAGATTGGAGGGAGGTCAGACAAGAATATTGCTGAATTCGCAGCAAAGTATTCATTGAGTTAATTATCATTGACATGATCATACTGCATTTGCTTATAACTCTGCGGATTATATGTGTTACTGTATCTGTTACGTAATTTTGTCTGTGGACTGTAGTGCTATTTGCCTACATTAATCTGTTTGTCATATACAGATGGAAAGTGCCTCTTTGCTCTAGTGAAATCTTCCAGATCTTAAATAGGAGTATGTAGATTATTATACATCCTTTGAAACATTGGGAGTAAACCTTTTTTTAGGGAGACCATTATGTTGTACTTCATATAATCATATATGTTTCCTTATACTAAATTCTGAAGAACTGGAAGTTCCTTGCACTGGAAACTCCGCAGACTTCATCCATGTATGGTTATTCACTATCAGCACACAGGAGGAAACAAAGGTGAATTTAACAGCCTGTAACAACTAAATAAGTTGCCCAGGACAAAACATGAATTTGTTGATTCGGAGGAGACCATCAAGGTCATTCGGCATTGTCCAGGCAATCTGCACCCAATTTGCTTCTGACAACACGCCCTTGTTTAGATCCCAAATTCCCACCCCAAAGTTCACTATGCAAAAAAAAAATTTCCATCACATCAAAATATCATAGCATGCATGGAGTACTAAATGTAGATAAAATCAAAAACTAATTGCACAGTTTTGTTGTACTCTACGAGACGAACATTTTAAACCTAATTAATCAATTTTTGGACAATTTTTCACACATACAAACGAAATGCTATAGTAGCGCACATACTCCAAAAGATCCAAATTTGACTCCAATTCCAGGAACTGAACAAGGCCTAGTGTGTTGCATTCAGATACGGAAGAAGTGAGCAGCATATGGTAACTCCAAAAGCTCTGACGTACTGACAAAATAAAATTAACATTCCAAAACATATTGGATGTGTTTCTTTGGTTGGACAAAAATTTTATTGATCAATAATTAAGGATATTAGATAAAGTCAGTTTATAAAACTATCTTCACAACTCCGGGTTAATTCACGAGACAAATCTAATGAGGTGTTTGACCGCACGATTAGAGGATGGTTACTGTAGTAAATCATGGACTACTTAGGCTCATTATATTCGTCACGTATAATTACACTCATCTCTAAAAAGGTTTTGCAAATAGACTTCATTAAATACTCCATGCATACGAGATTCTCTTTAAATTTTTTTTCCAAAGACCAAAGAAACACAGCCATTGTAAGTCCAAAGACCAAAGCTCCAATGCAATAAACAGAATGAGTACTGACTACAATCTTGCCACGCTAACAATATTCATATTATATTTGAGTACATAAGAACAAACTTACATAACAGATCACATAGAAACAATTTACAGATACATTATTATGTACTGGATATGTGTGTGTATGAATATGAGGCAATTGGAGCACGGATTACTCAGTGGGGTAGGATGGCTGCATGGCAAGGCCACACATTCCCCTCTTATCGGAGATGTCCTTCTCCATTCTGAGGAATCCATTCTCACCCCAGGTTGTGCCCCAAGAGTTCTTCGTCAGCCAATACTTGGTGGCATCACTAGCCTTTTCATAGCCAACGGCTGCAATGCCATGGTCCAAGTCAGTGCCACAGGAACCCATCATAACACCACCAGAATATAACTGAAATGTCATGTCTCCACCATCTACCGCCACTGACACAGGCTGGTTGGCTACCGCCTTCATGAGGGCAACCTCGTCATTAGCCGCCTAGCCGGCACATCCTCATAACCCTTGATGGTTGCAGCTCTGTTGGATCCTGCCTTGCACTGGTCATCTTGCGCAGTGTAAGGGTAGCTGGCCCGTACTGGAGCATCCACTGCTCGTGCCTGGCGACCATGGCCGAGTCATCTCGCTCAGCTCGCGAGCTGCCATGGCAGCACCGAGAAAGCAGGCGCAGCAGAGGCTGGCTAGGAGCAAAGCCTTTGGGGTGGCCATCGCCAATCAGGCACTCGGAGTTGCTTTACTGCTGCTGCTTTCAATTTGATTTTGTTTGGTGATTGGGGTCTGAGTTACATTGGTGTATTTATAGGCTCTTGTATATATGTGTAAAGTAAATAAGATTCACAAAAAAGTAACTAGTCAGATGAGGTACGGCGCTTATACGACGTATATAGTTTAATTTAGTTGTGGGAGTGCGTGGCCGTTGAGTTTCTCTCAATTGGTTTAAAATTCTCGTGCATGAGAATTTTGGTTACAGCTGAAAACGGTAACTTTTCTTGTGTAGAGTTCTCATCTATGCAGGAAGATCAATTGCACGTAGTTGTCCATCGCGTTGAGGATTAAACTGGAATCTTAATAGAGAGTACAGGAGAACTTTTTTTGGGGTTTTCACAAGACGTTCCGTGCCAAATGGGACATTGCAGGTTTGATTGCAATCTAATATTACTATGGAGGAACTACTGAGGAAGGCACGTTGTCCAGTCGAGTTTTTTAAGCATTTTGTGTCCGAGGAGTGTGGACAGTCCATGGTGCTTAGGGTAGTTATAAATAGTTAGGGACAGCGTTAATTAAGCTGTGACCGTCATGCAATAGTCAAGCGGACGACCCCACTTCTCTCCCAAATCGTACAAATCACTGCAAGAAAGCTATTAATTTGTGATGAAAAATTTTCGTCACAGATCGCTAAAAAACCGTCATAAAGCAATGTTTGTGACGATTTCGCATTATGGATCAAGCGTCACAAATTACGCCTCATGGCGTTTTAGCTGTAAACGTCATAGATTGAAACAATCTGTGACGTTTCTAATTCGTCATGAAATAGTCACCAGCCCACTTAGCCCAGCCCAAACCCAACTTTAGTGATAAAAATAAATGTCATAGATGGTCGCCATGTGTGCTAATATTCATCATGGATCAAACAGACACATCAGCAACAAGTTTAGTAGCCGATGACATGGAGGACGAGGAGGATGATGACATGGCCAATGACACGTGGCAGATGACATGGCCAATGACAAGTGGCGGATGACATGGCCAATGACACGTGGCAGATGACGTGAGCGATGACATTGACGCTAAGATGGCGGCTGACGTGGACATGACCTCATCACGGTCCATTTATGAAATAGACCCATAAGCTAATATAATTTTTTTAGCCCATTACTAATTTCAATCATATGAACTCAAATTTTAACCCACTAACAGCCCAGAAAACTTTCAGCCTATTTATAATAATACATATTACAGCCCATAATACGTAGAATTTCAGCACATTCCAGCCTAAAATACACAGAATTTCAGCAAATCTTGCCCATAATACATAGTTTTCCAGCACAGATACAATATCACATCACATGCATGCTTTCATCTAGCACCCAAACAGATTCACCATAGCACATAAGCCAACTACAACACCAAAAACAGCATATTGCACCAGCAACAGATACATACCAGAAGGCTTGGTACCAGTAACAGCAACAACAGATAGTGTTGACGTAAAATCTGCACCTCACGCCAAGCACACAGCAAGCCGAATTAGCTGGCTTCACACGTGGCCCGGGCTTTTGAATCCGGAAGCGTGCCAGTCAGTTTGCCTGAAAACTAACAAAGGGATAAAACATTTAGATCAAAACCTGGAACGTGCCGGGTGAGACCAGACAGTTCCATATTTGCGGCGTTGAAGCCAATCTCGAGAGACAAATAGCTACAGAGAAGCTATCTGTCGGCAGTTAAAGCCTCATTCGGCAATCGGCAAAGCACGCAAGGAGCGCACTGCCGAATGCGTGACGTAAGCATGACGAAAGATCGGCTTTCAACCGAATGAACATTGTAACACATACTCATAGCCGATTAACGAGAAACAGAGCATGATAGATAAATAAAAGGGTGAAACATGATCATAAATTCGTAGTAAACAAGGAATGCATAGGCCGAAAGCAGCACCCGTCAAGCATGATAACAAAACAAGTTAATCCACCGCATGATACGACTTGTTTGAGACCACACCACTAATCAGATTAGACCAATCCACCGCATGATACAATCTAACCATGAAAAGCTAAAAGCATTCAATGTTTAGTTACGAACCCACAACACAGTCACGAATTTACATTGAAACAAGAATGCATAGGCCGAAAGCAGCACCCGTCAAGTATGGCAACGAACGAATTAATCCACCGCATGATACAACTCGTTTGAGGTCACACCACCAATCAGATTAGATCAATCCACCGCATGATACAATCTAATCGTGAAAGGCTAAAAGCATTCATTGTCCAATGCAAACCCACGAACACACGTTCACTCGTGAGAGCACTGCCGAATACGGCTACTTAGCCGAATCGGGGTCCGCGGCGAAGGAACAAACTTAATCGGTAGAGATAAATCTATCAGATCGAATCGAATTCTAATCCACCGGATGATTAGCTCTAAGACGACCCAAAAACCTGCATCTACCGCATGATACCCGGTTCTGTCAAGACCTACACGATACCGACAAGCTTGAACCCGCGACACGTGGCAACCTAGATCGGTTTCGGATTCGGCTATGAGGGGATAAGTCGTTGCACCGTAAAACAAAGCCGATTCTAGCCGATCTAGATTGGGCAAAGGTGTGTTGCATGAATTAAACACAGAGTAAAAACGAAGCAACACGGGGTAACTTAATGAATCTGTTAGATCTTGCCGAAATCTAACAGAGCCGATAACTTGGTCCATACTAGATCTTAGCCCACCGCATGGCTCATGACCTAACAGAGGAACCTTCTTGAGACCACAACTTAAATCCACCGGATGATACTAAGCATGGTAACAAGACTACTTGCATCAAAGCTTAAATCCACCGCATGATACTAAGCATGATACAAGGTTGCCGGTACTTACGGAGGTCGACGGATCGATGACTCCTCTCGAAGAACTCGACGACTCGACTAGAGGACTCGATGTTGGCACGGGGCCGGTTTGTTGTATGATTGATTGTGTTTTTACAGATGCCATGGGTTTATATTTATACCCAGGTCTTGATACAACTCCTAGTCGGACACGACTACAACACTTGTTTCTAAAAATAAATGACGGATCTTCGTGTCCATATTGCATTCCTTGTTCGAACCGGCCTTTTCTTTATGTTTTCCCACGTCATCGCGCTTTCCCGAATGCTACTGCTTTTACCTGCGGAATCATGCCTCTGCCGAATGACGACGCATTCCCGACCGCAGAACGTCTTTGCCGAATGCTTCTGGGGAAAAACTCCTTTGCCGAATGATATCTCCTCGACGACTCCGGCCCACATGTCAGCCTCTTCCTGGTGCCAATTTTTGGTGTTAACAGATAGGTACAAGCAACGGAACAGCACCAGAAACCAAACAGTGCAGCAGCAAAACTTTGGTACCAGCAAAATTCATATGCTTATCTTGTTCAACTTTGACCCAGTAGATGCTCCAGTTTCGCCTCCAACTCAGCATGCTTCATCTTCATCTCCTCTTGGTCCCTCATCCTAGCACGTTCTGTTTCCTGCAGTTTCTGTGACATGTCATCCATTTATGATCGAAGCTCAGCATTTACCATATTCTCCGCTTCTAGTTCTGCTTCAACGATCTCTGCACTAGACCTTGGTCGTGCAATCTGGATCCCCACATTCTGAAGGAAGTGATTCCTTTTGGTGTTTTCACGAAGCACATCAGCTACCACCTTAGTGGCTGACTTGGGTAGGTCACCTTCTGCTGGTGGTGTAGAGAGCTGGTTTTCCATTTCATTCTAGCAAGCAAGTAGCAAAGATGGTTCACGATCATGATAAACTATTTAATATAAGAAAAATAGAATACCACCATTTGAAAGCTTACTTACAATAGCCAACTAGACACTAGGTGTGTAGCCTTTTTTTCTCTTGCTGAAGTGGCACACTTTGAACAAATCAAACATATCAGGTTCCTTATCCTTGTACTCGCCTCCCTGAAAACAATGTTTATGTTGAGCAAGACTACTTAATTACTCACTAACGCTTGATATTGGTAGAGCAAGAGCTAATGTTCTACACAATTATACAAAGTTATCTTGGGAAATTATGAAACTAGAAACATCTTTTACTAATATATGACAGAACATGCTCAACAACAATACTCAAAGTATACTATATATATAAGACAGAACATGCTAATAGTATACAAGTTATTGACAAAACATGCTCAACAACAATACTAGATATTGGCATTCACTACCAGGAAGTGAAAACATTGCTATTGAACCACATAGTATAACACGAGTGAATTATTGCAGTTTTGGAAGAGAGTTGTAAGCAACATTGAAGACTACATGAGCCAGTTGTTTGATGGAACTTAACGTTGCCTCGGTTGTCTTTGTCCTTTTGACATGCCTCCTAGATCAAAGGCAAAATACATGTTAGGCATGTGCCACAATAGCATGTACAAGGCAAGCATTGATTTTTTAGAACAAAACATACCATTTTTTGGGGAGTCTTCCGTAATTCCACAAGGACAATCCCCTGTTCATTACTTGTTGATTTGACAGGAGAGGTTTTCGTAACCAAATGTACTGGAAAAGGATCAAAATACTGTTGTTTCAGCCTGTGTCGTTGGTTATGAACTACAGATTTCATCATCTCAAGACAACCCTTTCTAATTATTGTATCATTTGTGTCAATGTCAAACTTTGCCTATTTCAGATGAAAGAAAATGTGTCAGAATATAATGTCCGAGATAATGAATAGGCAGCAAGAATGTGTATGAATATGTTACTATTTTCTAGAACCATACTATCTGTAATTTTTTTAAGTTGAAAGAAAACAACTTACACGAAGTCATACTATATTTCAGAAAAGAACAGTTATTATTGCAATTAATAGGGGAAGAATGCACTTACACGAAGTCTTCCCATAAAAAAGATTAATTATTATAGGTTGTTTCTTATATTCCTTCCGGTGCGTGAAGATAGACACATAGTTCACGACTGTAATGTTGCATTCAGTTGCAAACTTTGCAGCAACAAGAGGTACCACGGGCCTGATATTCCCTTCATTTATGACAACTGCTAGTTTGCCACGCCAAGCTCGGCTCATCCTCTGGAGACCATGACCCATATTAACTCCTCAGTTCAATCCCCGTTGTCCTCCTGGTTGAAATCGCAACTATATACGGTCATTGAGACTAAAAGATTTTGCCAAAAAAAGTTGGTACAAGCAGAATAAAAGTAGAAACGGAGCTAGGTAGGCAAACTTAAATTAGAAACATGAAATATGGTCATTTCACTTCTATCAGGAAATACAAACCATTATCCAAGAGGTGCATCAGGTAGAATTTCAACACATTCAGTAACAAAATCAGAGTAAATAATTGTGATTCAGGTTAAGATGGAGTCCACTGAGAACATTTAGTTATCAGGTTAATGAAGTAAAGAAAATAAACAGCATGCTACGATAAGATTAAGTGTTGGGTAATGCCATCACCTTCGTTGGTCATCTGATTATCTCCAGAAGGATGGGTAATACCATCAGCTCCATCAACCATGGTGTCGTTGTCATCATGGTGGTCAACACCATCTAAAAATGGCACACAGTAAGAACACATGCATCATGCAAGCAAAGCTAATAGAATGATAGTAAGAGAGCATCACCTTTACTGGACAAATGGTTGTGCCCTTCAGACTGGGGAATGGCATCACCTCCAACATCTAAAAAACAACAGTAAGTAATAAGAGTGCATTCATCATGCTGGTCAATACCATATAAAAATGCCAGGTAGTAAGAAAGTATCACCTTCACTGGACAAATGGTTGTGCCCATCAGACCGGGGAATGGCATCACCTTCAACATCTAAAGACAACAGCAAGTAATAAGAGTGCATTCATCACGCCAGTCAAGACCATCTAAAAATGGCAGGTAGTAAGAAAACAACACTTTTTCTGGACAAATGGTTGTGCCCATCAATCCGTGGAATGACATCACCTCCGTCCTCTAAAAAATAGAGGCAAATAATAAGAGAGCCTTCATCATCTAAGCAAAGCTAATAGAACAAGAAACAAGGTAGTAGAACTAGCATTCACCAGCAGCTTGTGTGTGATCTTCAAAGTTGCCAACAGGTTCAACAACTGTGCTCATATTAGTATGTGATGAATGTGGCACATGGATGGCACTTGGTGTCAGACTTGCATCTGGCTGTGAATTGATTTTCTTTGACCTTGGACCTCCAGTAGGTAGCGTCTCTGCATAAACCCTCTTACGAGTCCAAAACTTGACTCCAATAGTAGGAGGTGCATCTAAAATTTGTTTGTTAGTTTTATTGGAAATCTTCCCCTTAGAGCCCTGCTAGAAATGGAAGAATAGATTTGTTAGTAGAATGTAAAGAATTATATTGCATTATCAAGCAAGACACAATTGAAGCGTTGACAAGAAGGAGAATTAGCTCCTTACCATTGTCATCATCAATCAAATCTCCTTCACTGGTATCATCATGTAAAGGATCATACTCAGATCCAGAGTCTTCTATATTTCTATGTTTTGTCTTGCTCTTGTCCTGAGATATGGCATGCGCACTTGCAAACATATTCGTCAAAACTGAAAGTCTAAGTTGGTGCAACCTTGCACTGTTCCTCATACATGTTCTCAGGCGCAACTCTTCATATGGATGCAATATGTTTTTCTCAATATGCATGACATCAAGATTATGCCTTAGCTTCAAATTTTTCCAATATGGTAACTTTCACAAACTAACCATTCGGCTCCAAATTCGCACATGATTGCCTCCCATGTCGGAACGTTTCCTCTTCCTACATTCTTGTTGCTTCCTAGGTCTAACATCTTTAACTTTCTCCAATTCAGCCAACAACTCTTCTATAGTGAATTTACCTGGTGGGTCATTGCTTTCATGGAGTCCAGCAAACTCATTTTTCTTCGCAAACGATGTCCCTTTGCAAGAAACCAAAAGTGCCCAAAATACCCAATTTTGCTCCTTAGCCCGTATGAAAGAGGGTCCTTATCACAATGAATACATGCAAAATAGCCTTTTGTGGTACGCCCTGAAAGAGTACTCAAAGCTGGGTAATCATGGATGCACCATAGAATTGCAGCACGAAGGCTAAATGTTTTGCGAGTAATAGCATCATATGTAGGCACACCCTTCCAAAGATCAAGTAAATCTTCTATAAGAGGCTCTAAAAATATATCAAAGTCCTTCCCGAGTGATTTAGGTCTTGGAATAAGCAAAGCCATCATGAAGTTAGACTCCTGCATGCATGCCCAGGGCGGAAGGTTGTACGGCAAAACAAATATAGGCCACATGTTGTATCTTGAGTTCTGTTATGAAAAAGGGTTGAACCCATCAGTAGCCAATCCAAGTCTAAGGTTTCTTGGATCTTCCACAAAATCTAGATATACTCGGTCGAAATCTTTCCATGCCTCACCATTAGCTGGGTGGCTCATTTCCTTCTCACTAGGCCGCCGCTTTAACTTGTGCCATTGTGCTTCTTCTGATTCTTCTTTGGTAGCAAGCATCCTTCTTAGCCTAGGTGCCAATGGAAAATGCCGCAACACTTTCTGTGTTATCTTCTTCCTTTCTAGGTCTTACCATCTTGAGAGACCACAGACACCACAATTGTCATGCTTGGCATATGCTTTTCTAAACATCACACAATTATTGTAGCACACATGTATTGATTCATATCCAAGACCTAATTCCTTTAGAACACTCTTTGCTTCATTATATGATTTTGGCAGTGTATTGCATTCCGGGAATGCTTCAGCCGATAGCTTCATTACTGCAGAAAAGGCAGAATTGCTTATCCTATATAATGACTTCATGTCACACCTGGTTTTAGAAAGAAAACCAGGTGCATCTCATATGTGCGTCAGGATCAAGTTTACACATATATGGTAGACGTCACAAGTGAATATCCATAACCATGCATACGAAAAGAGTATTGAAGTACATTTATTACAATCTCAGAGTTGACATAAATGTCATAGAGAAAGACTTAAATAAACGTTTAACTAAACGAAATGAAATAACCCATCTCCACAGCCAGTTGACTGAGTGACTCGCCTAGAACTCCTCAAATTCGGTAAAATCCTCACAGTTCTCCCAATCTGAGCAGCAGTCCGAGTGTGGTCGTTGCAAGTAAATAAACAACAAGAGTACATGTCGTACTCAGCAAAATATGGAAATAAATGACATGCAAGGCTGTATAAAGTGGATGGCTGAAAGGATAGCTGCATTAAGCACTTTTAGTTGGTCAAGTTTTATTAAGCAACTAGTTACTAGCAAATGTAAGTATATAGCAACCATAATTAAATAATAACATAAGCCCATTAGATTCAAGTAACCACAATTTAGATCATATCAAGTATATTAATCATGTAAGGGTCCAGGCCGCTCATGACCATGAGCACAGCTGTTATAACCGTTTTACATTGTACAGAGGTTGTACACATTCACCATAAGCCGTGATTCCCATTGCCGAATCATGTACCCTTTCCACACCACGTGGACCGAATACTGGGTTTCACTATAAGACCTTTACAAAGCACATTTAATACAACGTAACCCGCTAAGGTTTTTAGTCCAAGCGAAGCATAACCCTCCCTAATGAGGTCTGTCTCTTAGCTAAGCCCACAGCTCAAGAGGACTGGGCTATACCCCATCAAGGCCTCCCCCTATGCCCCTTTCAGGTAAGGTTATCAAGCACTAAACATGCTAATTAGTCAGTCAAAGCCAGAGCCACATGGTACTTATGGTTGCATTGTTTTCCTGGGTGGTCGCTCCATGTTCCAATTAAAAAGAGTGATCTTGTCCATAAATTAATTAAAAAGGGTAGTTGTGGAATATAGAGTAGGGGTTTCATTAACCAATCGCAGTTGAGCAAGCTAAGCATCATCTACCATCAAATTAATTAAATAATCCCAGCTTCAAGGTATAGTCAACAGAAACTAGGAAATCCTTAATAGGACCCAACAATATTAATGCAAGCAATAAAATAAATAGTGTAATTGAAATGTATGTCATTTAGGTATAAATGGGTATGATCAAGAAAAACTTGCCTTCCTCACAACCTTGCTGCTGCTCAAACTCTTCAATAGTTGGATCTTCAAAGTTCTCTTCAAACAGCGTACTTCCTATACGCATCACACATTCACATGCAAAGAAACAATACAATAAAATAAGAAACAGTGCACCAAACAATTCCAACAGAACTAAACAATAGCATAAAACTATTCTACATATTACAACAAATGCGTGGGCGCAAGAATCGCTAAAATCGGAGTTAAAATGAGAGATATCAAGGTTTCAAGGTAGGGCTTAGCCAACAGCAGGAGCACTTAGATATGACACTTGCAAAAGATTATGAACATATACATCTCACAAATTAAGATATTATTTTAATAATTCAATTTTATATTAGGGCGCAATGACATAGTAATTAATCCACTGATTATATACACTACCAGAATCCTTCACATCCGCCCGCCTCCTCCGCCTCGGCCATTTTTGGACCCGGTGCTGATGGGGCTTCAGCACCGGGTCCAACGGCTAGGAGCGGGGGCGGCGCGGAGGTGTGTCCGGGCGGACACATTAGCACCGGGTCGTGGCACGACCCGGTGCTAATGTTCACCCTTTAGCACCGGGTGCAGCCACGACCCGGTGCTTAAGGCCTCGGGCACATTAGCACCGGGTCGTGGCTGCACCCGGTGCTAAAGGGTGAACATTAGCACCGGGTCTTGCCACAACCCGGTGCTAATGTGTTTGAATATAGGGGCTTCCCCTCCCCCGCCCGAGCCAGCTGAACACTTAGGCGCTGTGTTCATGCTGCTCGGCCGTGGGAGGGGAGGTGCTGCCCAAATTTTTTTCAAAATTTGTGAAGAATCTACTCATCTAAGGAGCACTACAAGGTACACTCTTTCATTCTCTAATGTTTTATTTAGCTTGTAATCCTTCTATGATTTAGAAATAGAGGGATTTGTGAATCAAAGTAAAGCTAGCTAGAGAGAGATTGTGTTCTTGGAGGAGAGAGAGGAGAGAGCTTGAGTTCATGGTGGAGAGAGTGTTCATGCATGTTGTGTTTTAAATGGAGAGAGAAGGCAAGCTAGTTAGTATTTTGTTTTGTATGACTTGTGAATAGTTGTAAGGCTTATAGTAATGTGGTTTTAGAAATTACTAGAAAATCAATATAAAATGCTAGAAAATCTTATAAATTACTAGAAAATCTTATAAATTACTAGAAAATCTTATAAATTACTAGAAAATCAATATAAAATGCTAGAAAATCTTATAAATTAATAGAAAATCTTATAAATTACTAGAAAATCAATATAAAATGCTAGAAAATCTTATAAATTAATAGAAAATCTTATAAATTAATAGAAAATCTTATAAATTACTAGAAAATCAATATAAAATGCTAGAAAATCTTATAAATTAATAGAAAATCTTATAAATCTTATAAATCTTATAAGGCTTATAGTAATGTTATATTTAATGAATATAGTAATGTAGTTTTAGAAATTTATTTATATAATGGAATATATATTATAATTTGTATTTATTTATATATTAATTTTTTTTATCTTTAAATTGTATTGTATATTTGTTATTGGTTAATAATGCAGATGAATAGACAATGGATGTACGGGGACCCCCACGCTCAGGCCTTCCGTGATGGCCTTAGGACGTTTCTCGATGCCGCCGAGGCTAACAGGACGCCGTCCGGTTTCATGTTCTGCCCATGCACCCATTGTAAAAATATACAATCGTACAAACAAAGAGGTTGTCTTCAAGTGCATTTGATGAGGCACGGTTTCATGAGGAATTATTCTGTTTGGACGAAGCACGGTGAAAGAGGAATTCTAATGGATGAAGATGAAGAAGACGAGGCCGATGACGACATTCCGTTATTGGCTCAATACTACGGTTCCTTTGCATATGCTGCAATGGGTGATGCCGATGAGGAAGATGTTGCTCGGGAAGGCGATGCTCAGGAAGATGTTGCTCAGGAAAATGAACCTACTGATGGGCTCGGGCAAATGTTGCGTGATGCCGAGAAAGACTGCGGCAATGATAAGGAACTAAAAAAGATACAGCGCATGTTGCAGGACCACAAGACTGACCTGTACCCAGATTGCAAAGAGGGGCTAAAGAAGTTGGGTAGCACACTTGAACTTCTGCAGTGGAAGGCAGCAAATGGTGTTACTGATAAGGGTTTCGAGGAGCTACTGAAACTCGTAAAGAAGATTCTTCCAGAGGGTAACACATTGCCATCGACAACGTATCAAGCAAAACGTGTTGTTTGCCCTCTCGGTTTGGAGGTGCAGAAGATACATGCGTGTCCTAATGATTGTATCCTCTATCGCGGACAGTACGAACACTTGGATCGTTGTCCGGTTTGCACCTGCGCGCGATACAAGATCAGGCGGGACGACCCTGGTGATGTTGGGGGAGAGCGTTCTAAGAAAAAAATCCCTGCGAAGGTGATGTGGTATTTCCCTCTGATACCCCGTCTGAAGCGTTTGTTCAGGAACAAAGACCATGCCAAACTGATGCGCTGGCACAAAGAAGAACGTAAGCAGGATGGCATGTTGAGACACCCCGCCGATGGATCCCAGTGGAGGAACATCGACAGAGCATTCCCAGAGTTTGATGCTGATGCGAGGAATGTTAGGCTTGGTTTAAGTACCGATGGCATGAACCCTTTTGGTGAAATGAGCAGTAGTCATAGCACTTGGCCCGTGACTGTTTGTATCTACAACCTACCCCCCTGGCTCTGCATGAAGCGGAAGTTCATTATGATGCCAGTGCTCATCGAAGGCCCAAAGCAACCTGGCAACGACATTGATGTGTACCTAAGACCATTGGTTGACGAACTTTTGCAGCTGTGGAAGAATGAAGGTGTTAGCGTGTGGGATGAGGACAAGCAGGAGCAGTTTGACCTTCGAGCACTGCTTTTCATAAGCATCAACGACTGGCCTGCACTAAGTAACCTATCAGGACAATCAAACAAAGGATATAAAGCATGCACTCACTGTTTAGAGGAAACCGAAAGCATGTATTTGAAACATTGTCGTAAAGTTGTGTACATGGGTCACCGTCGATTCCTTCCGGCGAAGCATGAGCTACGAAAGAAATGTGCGCATTTTGGCGGGAATGCTGACCGCCGTACAAAGCCGAGACACCGGAGTGGAGAAGAGCTATTTGATATGGTGAAGGACCTACACGTGGTGTTTGGCAAGGGAGACGGAAGCCAGGCTGCTCCGACGGGCGAGGATGGTCGTGCCGCGATGTGGAAGAAGAAGTCTATCTTTTGGGAGCTACCTTATTGGCAACGTTTAGAGGTCCGTAACGCGATTGATGTGATGCATCTGACGAAGAATCTTTGCGTGAACTTGATAAGCTTCCTGGGTACTTATGGGAAGCCAAAAGATACACTGGAAGCACGTCAGGATCTGAAACGATTGAAGCAACGGACTGATCTACATCCAGAAAAGAGAGACAAAGGACGCCAGTACTTGCATCCTGCCAGCTTCACTCTCAGCAAAGAAGAGAAGGCAAGCATGTTTGAATGCTTGAACAGTATCAAGGTTCCGTCTGGCTACTCCTCCAATATTAAGGGAATAATAAATATGAAAGAGAAGAAGTTCACAAACCTGAAGTCTCACGACTGCCATGTGTTGATGACACAGCTGCTTCCCGTCATACTCAGGGGTGTGCTACCAGTAAACGTGCGGAAAGCCATTGTGAAGCTATGTGCATTCCTCAATGCAAT
This sequence comes from Echinochloa phyllopogon, assembly GCA_033239725.1. Lineage (NCBI taxonomy): Eukaryota > Viridiplantae > Streptophyta > Magnoliopsida > Poales > Poaceae > Echinochloa > Echinochloa phyllopogon. Next base: position 6,271,726 of record BTCW01000016.1, on the reverse strand, counting down.
TTCTCAGAAGGTGATCAATCCAGACCACTTAGATCAGCTACAGAACGACGTGGTGCAATGTCTTGTCAGCTTTGAGATGATATTTCCACCATCCTTCTTCAATATCATGACACATCTATTGGTTCACCTCGTCAAAGAGATTCGTATATTGGGCCCAGTATTTCTACACAACATGTTCCCATTTGAGAGGTTCTTCGCTGTCCTAAAGAAGTATGTCCGTAATCGTTCTCGTCCAGAAGGATGCATTGCTAAGGGATACGAAACGGAGGAGGTCATTGAATTCTGTGTTGACTTTGTCGACGATCTTATGCCGATTGGTGTGCCCGAATCCCATCACGAGGGGAGACTTGGTGGAAAGGGCACACTAGGGAGAAGATCGATGGTGATCAAGGACGTTGAGACATTTCGTAAAGCGCACCTCACAGTTTTGCAACAATCAACCTTAGTTGCTCCGTACATCGAGGAGCACATGCAGATTCTCAGGGACGAAAACTCAACAAAGTCTGCGGCCTTCATTCAGCGTCTGCACAATAGTACTTTCGCCGATTGGTTGCGAAGACGTCTTATGGGTGTCGAGGGCATTGATGCGCAGCTAGCTTTTGTAGCTAGAGGTCCATCGAGCACGATCTTGACATTCCAAGGATACGACATCAATGGGTATACATTTTACACAAGAGCCCAGGACAAGAAAAGCACCAACCAAAACAGTGGTGTCCGGATCGACGCGACAGACACCAATGGCAATACAAACTCATACTATGGAGTCATAGAGGAGATATGGGAACTAGAGTACGGACCTTTGAAGATCCCACTGTTCAAGTGCCAATGGGTGAAGCTGACTGGAGGAGGTGTTAAAGTTGAAGCGGACTATGGAATGACGTTAGTGGACCTAAACAAGATTGGCTTTCTAGACGAACCGTTCGTCCTGGCCAAAGCTGTCACACAAGTTTTTTATGTGAAGGACATGGCTAGCAGACCGAAGAAAGGGGCGGATAAGAAAGGTGGGGGTAAGCAATTGGACCCATCACAAGACGAGCCAAAGCGTCATATAGTTCTTCCTGGAAAGAGAAAAATCGTAGGAGTTGAGGACAAGACGGATGAAGATTATGATATGCTCGATGGCCGGCCTCCATTCTCAGTGGCTGATGACCCAAGCATCCTGTTAGCGGCGGAGGAGACACCGTATCTACGGCGTGATCACAATCAAGGAACATTTGTAAAGAGGAAGTTTATTAGTGTCCGAGTAAACGATGATGCCATGTAATTTCTATTGATTTATAGGATTTTCTAACATTTTATATTGATTTTCTAGTAATTTATAAGATTTTCTAGTAATTTATAAGATTTTCTAGCATTTTATATTGATTTTCTAGCATTTTATATTGATTTTCTATTAATTTATAAGAGTTTCTATTAATTTATAAGATTTTCTAGCATTTTATATTGATTTTCTAGTAATTTATAAGATTTTCTAGTAATTTATAAGATTTTCTAGCATTTTATATTGATTTTCTATTAATTTATAAGAGTTTATATTAATTTATAAGATTTTCTAGCATTTTATATTGATTTTCTAGCATTTTATACTGATTTTCTATTAATTTATAAGATTTAGGCCTTTAGCACCGGGTCGTGGCTGCACCCGGTGCTAAAGGCAACGACCGCGGCTGGCCACGTCACCGGGCGCACACGAGCCACGTCACTGGCCCGGTCGTGGCCTTTAGCACCGGGTCGTGGCTGCACCCGGTGCTAAAGGCCACGACCGGGCCGCGGGGGCCGTGCGGCGGCCGGCCACGTCACCGGGCGCACGCGAGCCACGTCACTGGCCCGGTCGTGGCCTTTAGCACCGGGTCGTGGCTGCACCCGGTGCTAAAGGCCACGCTGCGGCGGGGCCAAAGACCGGCCTGGCCACGGAGGCCGTGCGAGAGCTGGCCACGTCACCGGGCCACGTCACTGGATGAACAAGAACAATTTTTCTTTTTAATCTCTGTATAAAAGTTGTAACTAGTCGTTCTCCCTCGTACAAACTTCAAAAAAGATCATTTTTCTTCCTAAAAATTCCTAAAATCATACTCTATCAAGTTATGAAACATATTAATGTTATTATTTTGAAAAATCTTCTCGTGTTTGAACAATCCAAATTTTGAATTAAAAATGACACCTACAACCAAGGTTTTTTTCACACTAGGTGATGTCAAATGAAAAAGTGATGAATACCAAAGTTTCATATTTCATCATTATCTACAATCTTTATTTAGGTCATTTTGTCATTTTCAAAATGGGTAATAACATTTAGTAGAAATTTGACAAGTCTCTAACAAAGTTTTGGAAACTATGCGAGTGAATCTAGGATTAATGAACAATGTACACTACCACTTTCTCAAATGCAAAAATGACTTAAATAAAGATTGTAGATCTTGATGAGATATGAAATTTTGGTATTCATGACTTTTTCATCTGAGACCGTTTAATGTTCCAAAATCTTTCATTTAGTTATCAATTTTTGTAATTTATAAGATTTTCTAGTAATTTATAAGATTTTCTAGTAATTTATAAGATTTTCTAGTAAGTTATAAGATTTTCTAGTAATTTATAAGATTTTCTATTAATTTATAAGATTTTCTATTAATTTACAGGATTTTCTAGTAATTTAAAAGATTTTCTATTAATTTATAAGATTTTCTAGTAATTTATAAGATTTTCTAGCATTTTATATTGATTTTCTAGTAATGTATAAGATTTTCTTTTTTAATATATATTTTTAATAGGTATTAATAACTGAATTAAAACAAGTATTAATAACTATACATTAAAAACTATATTTATAAGATTCCCAAATAGTAGCCCCCGGTGCTAAAGGCCCGTTTGGAAACTGGGCGCCAAACGAAAAGTTGGGGCCTTTAGCACCGGGTTGATCTAAAATCCGGTGCTAAAGGCCCCCAATTTTCGTTTGGCGCCAGTTACGGGGCCTTTAGCACCGGGTGTAGAAGACCCGATGCGAAAGGGGGGCCTTTAGCACCGGGTCGTGGCTGCACCCGGTGCTAAAGGCCTCAGTCTGGCGCACAGTTACGGCCTTTCGCACCGGGTGTAGAAGACCCGGTGCTAAAGGGCCTTTCGCACCGGGTGGTGGGAAGACCCGGTGCGAAAGGGGGGGCCGTTAGCACCGGGTCTTCCCACCACCCGGTGCGAAAGGGCCTTTAGCACCGGGTCGTGGCTGCACCCGGTGCTAAATGCCCCGGACCTATATAGGCCGGGGACTTCTCTCCCCTCCCTCACTTCGCCCTCAATCCTCACAGAAACCGCCGCCTCATCTCCTCAGCCGCTGCCGCCCGTCGTCCCCGCCGCCGTCGTCGTCCTCGCGCCCACGCCGCCGCCGCCCGTGGTCCTCGCGCCCACGCCGCCGCCACCCGTGGTCCTCGCGCCCACGCCGCCGCCGCCCGTCGTCCCCGCCGCCGTCGTCGTCCCCGCGCCCGTCGTCCCCGCGCTCCGACACCCACGCCGCCGCCGCCCGTCGTCCCCGCCGCCGCCGTCGTCCCCGCGCCCGTCGTCCCCGCGCCGGTGCCCCTCGTCCCGCGCCGCTCAAAATGTTCGTCTCGTAGAGTACAACCAATCCATGCAATTAGTTTTTGATTTTATCTACATTTAGTAGTCCATACATGCTATGATATTTTGATGTGATGACAATCTTCTTTTTGCATTGTAAACTTTGAGGGTGAAATTTGTGATCTAAACAGTGCTAAATGTATATTGGAAATTTACATTGAAATGTATACAGAGATCTAAACAGTGCTAAATGTATATTGGAAATTTACAGTGGAAAATTTACATTGAAATGTATACAGTGCTAAATTTGTGATCTAAACAGTGCTAACTTTGAGGGTGAAACTTTGAGGGTGAAATTTACATTGAAATGTATATTGGAAATGTTATATGTTTGAAATGTATATTGGAAAATGCTTCATTTAAATGTATTGGAGATATTTACATTGAAATGTATATTGGAAATGTTATATATTTGAAATGTATATTGGAAAATGCTTCATTGAAATGTATATTGGAAATTCTATGTATATTAGAAATATATGTGCTTCATTTAAATGTATATTGGAAATGTTATATGTTTGTATAATGTATACTATCGAAAATGTTTATTATCGGAAATTCTATGGCGTACCCGAACCCATCGCGCACCCGAACCCCTTAGCGAATCCGTTTTTCGCGCACCGACCCCCTTAGCGAACCCTTAGCGAATCAATTCACACCGCGCACCCGAACAACAACAACAACAACGTCCCACCCGAATCAATTCTTACCAATTATTTTTAATTCTATAGATGGCGGACAACAACAACAACGTCCCACCCATGCAAGAGGACAACAACACCCCTGTCCCACCCATGCAAGAGGACAACAACACCCCTGTCCCACCCATGCAAGAGGACAACGACACGTTCTTTGCGAATCAACTTTTCAATATTGTAACCCAACCAATGTCGATGGATGATGTGTTGGGCATCATTGGAAGGGACGACAATGTCCAGGGCGACAATGTTGCAAGGGCCGAAGATGTTGAAGGGGCCGCAAATGTCCAGGGCGACAATGTTGCAAGGGCCGAAACTATTGAAGGAGCCGGTAGCGCGCCCTCGTCTAGTCAGGTGTGTATATAGATAACATAAATTTGTACTGTACATGTCAATTATGTATACCATCTCTATATCATCTCGTATATATGTAATTTGTGTAGGCCGCCTCTGCTAAGAAATCAAAACGATCGACCACGAAAAAGCTGAAGGATGTCAAGTTACACATCACCCGAGTGGAGGATGACGGGGAGCCAGTTGAGCCCCCAAAAGTGGCCAAGAAATTTGTATCTCAGTGCGGGGTAATTGTACGGGACAATGTGCCCATTAGTATCAGAAAATGGAAGTCCACGGACCCCACTGAGGAGTACGTGCTCCCCGATACAGAGAAGGAGATGCTATGGAGGGAATTAAAGGCAATATTCGACTGGCCTAGCACTCATGAAGCAGAACTGAGGGATTGGACAATGAAGAAGATGGCAGTTCTGTTTCAGGATTTCAAGAAGAAGTTGTACTCGCAATTTCTCAAAACCGGAGAGGCCCCGGATCCTGAGAAGTATAAGAAGATCACCAATGACGAGTGGGAAGCATTCATTGAGTACAAAACCTCCGAAGAGGGTGCAACGGCTAGCGCTAGAAACGCTGGAAACGCCGCAAATAAGAAGTACTCGCATAAGATGGGTTCGGGAGGTTACAAGGCAAGCATCGCTAAATGGGAGAAGATGGAAGAAGATCTATATGCTAGAGGCATCACTCCAGCGACACATGACTGGCACACAAGGACCAAGCATTGGTACTATGGTCATGGAGGCACCCTGAGCCCAATCGACGGTTCCTTAGTTTTTCCCGAGGACTTGCGAGAACTAGCTCAGCGTCTCCTCGATATCCTCAGGGCATCTGATAGGGGAGAATTTGTTGCCGATAGAGACAGAGATGAGCTAACCTATGCCTTAGGGAACAAGGAGCATCCTGGACGGACGCGCGGCGTAGGCACAAGCGTCTCATGGAAGAAAGGTTTCCAAGAGCACGCCGCCACCTATAGGAGCCGTTCGAGGAAGAAGGCCGAATATGAGCAGAGGGTAAGGGACCTAGAGCAAACGGTTGCCGCCCAGGGCTCAAAGCTCCAAGAAATGGAGTCAGAGATGGAGCGACGGATGAAGGTAGCATGGCTGCAGATACAACAAGCCACAGGCGGGACCGGTTCCACAGAGCCTGCACCTCTCCAACAAGCCACAGGCGGGACCGGTTCCACAGAGCATGCACCTCTCCAAGATGCGGCCCTTATTAGCCCTCCACAGCAATATCAAAGCAGTCACGCTTCCACACAGGCCGCCGAAGCGGTCCGTTACACCGTGGATGAAATAACTCAACGGACCGCGTGCGAGCTTGTCGTCAGGCAGAAGAACTTAGCTGTGGTGGTACGTATGCGACCTTAGTTCATACTGCATACATTTCACCGTAAATACCATTCATTTACTAACTTTCTTTGTGACTACTAACTTATCAGGTCGCATACGGTATGACCAAACGTGTGGAAGAAGGGCAAAAATGGCACTGCAATGACATTCCACATGGTTACGTACCTGTTGAGGTGGAGCAAGTCGTCACCAGCTGGGAAGACTTGGAACTTGACATCCCCGGAGGTGACGGAGAAACAAAACTCGGTCAGTGTTCTCACTGCATCATTCTATGGAGCAAGGCAGACATCGTTATACCCGATACACCTGCGGCTACCAACAAGCCCCCGTCACCTCCAAGAGATCCACAGGATCATGACGATTCTCCGGGAGCTCCTGATGCAAGCCCGTCTCCTCCGCCAAAGAGGTCTCCGTCTCCTCCGCCGAAGAGGTCTCCGTCTCCTCCGCCGAAGAGGGGACGCCGCACTAAAGCCTCTGCCCCCACTCCACCAGCGAAGAAGGCGCGAAAAACTAGAGAGAAGCCCGCACCAGAGAAAAGAGCGGGCGAGAAGACTCTAGAGGAGCTCGAAGCCTCGGTAAAAGCAGACACAAAGAGGCAAATGGCCGAGTGGAGGAGAAAACCTGAGGCGGAGCCGAAGCTTGATCCCACCATCGTGAAGTCATTCCTCGGTAATTTGAGCAAGGGTCAACAGAAGGAAGTAATAGTAACAGACTATGACCGCTCATTACTGAAATCTCGCCGGAAACGGAAGGCTGCGGATAAGGAGGCGGGCCCATCCAAAAAGGTTCCTCAACTCGGCCAGCAACCTCAGCGTCCCTTGGGTCCATTGCCATCTCTGGACGAGCTTAACATTCAACGAGTAATGGCCGAGACTGGACTAACCAGAGCGCAAGTCCTGGGGGAAGCAGATGTGCCAGTAAACACAACGCTGAAGTGGCCGTTTAAGCTTGGCGAGCCTATGGTCCCTCCTGAAATGGAGAGGAAGCTACAAACGAAGATGCGCCGATTCCATGACTGGTATTTGGAAGAATCAAGAAGGAATAAACGGCGCATGATAAAAGTAGGCGTGAAGGACCAAGACTTCTACAATGGTGACGCGGATTTTGTCTGGCTCAGGTTTAATGATATATATGAGCTGTACCACCGCGACGCCATGGACGTGGATTTGATCACATGTTGGACATTGTAAGTACTTTGTTGTTGCTTATAATTCACAGTTTGAAAACAATAATTCCAATCTATGTTGACGCGGGCTTTATTTATTGCTTAACATATGCAGAATGGAGATTCAAAAATGTCGCAGAGACAATATATATGACGTTGGTTTCGTTGACCCTCGAAGGATAAGTGAAGCAATGATAATGCACAATCCTGAGGAAACATATTTAAACCTATACAAATATATCAAGAAACAAAATTACTGTGACTCCATACTAATCCCGTACAACATCGAGTGAGTACATTCACAGCCTTCTTCTTATACTGTCTGTGTAACAATTCATTTCTGATTATAATGTATACATGTGCACAGATTCCACTGGTTCCTAATTATATTGTGTCCTGATCGGGGTGTCGTGAACGTCTTTGATTCATTGCACACCCCAAAAGAAAAACTACAGAACATCATGGACATGATGGCAAGGTGATGTATATTTTCCCCTACTTAATCCACCCCTTCCACTCGCAATGACTTAACTCAATTTTTTTGTTCGCAGGGCCTGGATTCAATTTCGTACAGAACACACGGGTATACAACATGAAACACTAAAATGGAACATTGGCTTTCCGGTAAGCAAGTAATTTGTACATGTAGGCATCGACTAATATATTATATGAATTTTACTAGATTTCTTTTGGTCGACAGTGTGCCAAACAGGGACCGGGAAATAATTTATGTGCATACTATGTGTGCGACTACATGTGGAATTGGGGACATAAAAAGCTCACACAACGCGATATTATGGTACGTAATAATAAAGACATTTTCATTATTATTAAGTGCACAATTATTGTCTCCAACTCGACGGATTAAATGTCTTTCAAATATTTTTAAATTATAGATGTTCAACCTGAAGGAAGAGTCCCTAGAGATAGAAAGAATTGACGCAATTGCAGAACAGCTCGTCGGATGGATCTGGGATGAGGTCGTCAATCCCCGAGGAGAATTCCACTCGCCAATACTGGAGGACGTGCCGGACAGTCCAACGAGAGCTAGCTAGTCGTCAATCTTAATTATGTAGAAAATACAGTTTAAATATATATAACTCGAGTTGACATGCATGAATATCTACTTTTGTAATATATATGTCTTCTATTTTGATGAAATGTCAGCTAGTATGAATATAGAGTCGGCCGAATACGCATTAGAATACACGTATTAGAATATATACGTATATAGACGTGCACGCATGGCTACTGAAAAAAGCAAAAAAAAAAAAGAAATCCGGGGTCTTTAGCACCGGTTTCAGGCAGCAACCGGTGCTAAAGGCAGGCCCTTTAGCACCGGGTGCAGCCACGACCCGGTGCTAAAGGCCCTGCTACCGGCGCTGCGGGGCAGGCCCTTTAGCACCGGGTCGTGGCTGCACCCGGTGCTAAAGGGCCCCTTTAGCACCGGTTATTCAACCCGGTGCTAAAGGGGTACCCCTTTAGCCTCGGATTAGTTGCACCGGGTGGGAAACCCGGTGCTAAAGGGCTTTCCCACCCGGTGCAGATGTCGATCATTCTGGTAGTGATACTATACCATTAAAGCAATACAAAAGTCAAAGATTAAAATAATATTAATTTGCAGTGTATCGTACTGACTTTAGGGAAGCAACATGTGAGAAGGTCTGTAGGTGAAATTTAATGGTATGACTCAGAAACGATGGACTAGCTTTGGAAGTGAATGAAAAGAGTGCTGAATTATTAAATCAATGGCCAACGATCAAATATCTAGGACAACAGGAGTGTTTGTAAAAGTACAGGATAGATGATGGCCGGTGTAGCTTGCTGGTGCACATCTTGGAAACGAAATCTCAGCTACCACGGGTGTCCTCTGTTGATCACACGATGCCGAGGGAAAATTTATTTTGTCTCTAGAAGGGCATCGAGCTGGCGATGTGAAAGCCTACAAGCTATATCGAGACTCTCACCTGCACTCCGCAAACTGCATGCATGGCAGTGATCTAATCGTTAGCACCAGTAAAGGAGAAAGAGAGAAAGTTTGATTGGACAGGACTTACGAAGAAAGCAAGGCGAGATTGATCAAGGCACTGGATAGATGGACAGGTGCATCATCGGCAAGCTTTCTCGTAGGGGCTTAGGATGGAAAACTCGATCAGTTAGCCATCGATGATGTGGACAGCAGTGCCGCGACCTCCGTGTCCGTGATGCTCCAGTTGTCCATATGGGCTTCACGCCGAGGCCGTCGATTCTTCAGATGATAGCAGCTTGGTCCCCGCGGCCACGATGAAGCAGATCATTGGCGGCGGCTGCTCGGCGGCGGCGGCGATATGCAGGGGAGCTAGGGCACGGAGACACGGCATTCTGTTGCGAATAAAAATAGAAGGATGGGGATACTTGTGGGCCATCAGAGTTTTTAGCGTCAATGCTGGGCAGCTGCTATGCCTCACGTGAGAGAAAAGAAAAGAACGTGGGCTGGTTTGTTTGGTCAAGATTGATACAGGCTTTACTGAAGGTATATAGAGAATATAAAAGAAGCAGGGACTCAGGTGGTCTTCCACGTGAACAGCAAGGTGAGAAGGAGAAGGATTAACAGGCCGGCTTTAACTTGCTCAAGGAACTCACGTGCCGAGAAGAAAGGCTATAGATTTACATAGTTAGCTCATCGTCCTACCGTCAGCGGCGGCGACAGCACCACCACACGACGCGACAAAGCTTCACCGGAGCAGAGCGAATCTCGAGCTAGTTTCGCGACGGGGTTTGGTCGAAGTGCGCGCTAGGAGCACGGAGAACTCAGCCTGATGGTTTGGAACGGCGGTGAGGCGACGATGGCGGCCGGTGATGAAGAAGATTGTAGCCGGCGGCCTCTTGGCCAGACTTCCGGTGTGGGTCTCGACGAGAGAGGGGTGGTGAGCGGGAAAGGAGTCGGGTCGGCTGGCTTGCTGGGCCAAGGGAAAGAGAGAGAGAGAGCCCAAGGGAGTTGCCGGGCTGGCCTATAATAAAGGACGGGGAAATACAAATCAAGGTAGAGTTCAGGGAGCAACAACGAACTCAAACAGACAGAACTATTCTAGAGCTCAGACAAATGTAATTCAAACTCGAATTTAAATTAAATTTAAATTCTAATTTGAACTCAAGCAAAACAAAAATCAATGTGCAACAACATGAATGCAACAAAAACTTATTTTGGCTAAAATTATTGAATATGTTATTTAAATTGGTTAAAAGGCTAGAGATTTCAATTAAATCAAAAAAATATTTAGACCTTAATAAACCCTAGAAAATTTATAAAGTTGCTAGATAATTTTTTATGATGAATTTTAGGGTGTGACACTTCATGTGAAGAAGCTTTACCACAAAGGAGAACCTTGAAAATTTGGTACAACCAGAATAAAGTTGACGTTTTGCCTCTCTCATGGCTATTTTGAAAAAATAAATCTTGTTCATGAGGATCTGCATCAACATTCTGAATTTGTACATCATGTCCTATTTGCTTTGCTGCAGTGTGTTGGTCTCCTAAAACCTCTTCCAAAGGATCAACACTATAGTTATCCTCAGGATGATCAATAACATCTACATTCAAGGATGCTTCTCCATGATGAATGCATTGAGTATAAGTATTGTCCATCACATTCATCAATATGTGCTTCTTCACTAGAGCCTGACATTGGTACTTCTGATTTAGGCATCTACTGCATGGGCATAGAATTTCAACATTGTCATTAAATTTTTCTCCAACAAAGCTCATGAATTCTTTGACACCATCAATGTGTTCGGGTGAAAACATTCTGTCATACACCCAGCTTCGATCCATCTATTCAAACATTGCAGAATACCCAAATGAACAATTTTGCACCAATTCAGAATCTACATTCAACTAACTGAAAAAAAGAACAGAGAGATATATGTTCACTCCCGTTTAGTGTTGTGAAGGGGAAGGTGTGCCTAGCAGGAGGAGTGAGGGTGGCACGACTGTGATGCACTCAATGTTCTGCTCACGTGGTTGTTGGCCTTGGTGTGGCAATGACGGCCTTGGAGTTGCGAGTGGCAATGACGGTGTCGCCGGCGGTGGTGGCAGCTGCCAGCGGCGGTGGTGTGAGGTGTGGCGGCTGGCAGCGGCGGTGGTCTCAGATGTGGCGGCTGGCGGGGGCAGTGATACTGGCCGGTGGCAGCGGCGGCGAACGATGGGCAGCGCCAATGGAGCAGGCCTGAGGCAATAGGGGCAGCAGGGCTGCACGAGTAGGCGATGACGACGGCGACAGAGATGCGGAATGGCATGGCAATGGTGGCCGCCGGCGGGATCTCGCCGAGCAAAGGCCGGTCGCGGCGTACAAGTCCCGAAGTCCTGCGTGCGAATCTCGCCTGTTTGTAGTAGCAAAAACCTAACTTTAACTTACAAATAGCGCGGTGGTAAGTTGTCCTCTTTTCTCCAACGAGATCAGGAGTTCGGCTCCCACTGCCGCTGTATTTTTGCCGATTTGATTCCAACATTTAATGCCTCACAAATGGGCCAGCGATGATTGGGCGTGCCTGTGGATTGTAGTCTCAGGTTCGAACCATAAAGGGCACCTCCAGTCCTGCTTCGAATAATGCAGGCCACCTTACGCGAACAATTGTATGGTAGGGCCCACGATGCAGAAAACGAAAGGCTCCAGGCGTCCGTCTCCTCGCGCGAGTGAATATTTTATTTGGACTGCATGGCGGGGAGTGAACAACCCGGACGCTGCCGCATTATTTAATTCTTTTACAGCAGCTCATGGTTCGACGCTTCTGCAGAGTTTGCTTTTTTATCTGACAACTACGGTTCGATCGCCACTACGTTTACACTGGAGCTGCTCTAACGTCCGCAACTTTTTTTGCGTGTCACACCCGATTTTAGAAATAAAACCGGATGCATCTCATATGTGCGCTAGGATCAAGTTTACACACATAGTAGACGTCGCAAGTGAATATCCATAACCATGCAAACGAAAGAGTATTAAAGTATATTTATTACAATCTCAGAGTTGACACAAATGCCATAGCGGAAGACTTAAATAAACGTTTAACTAAACGAAACGAAATAACTCCATCTCCACAGGCAGTTGACTGAAGGACTCGCCTAGAATTCCTCAAAATCAGTAGTATAATCCTCAAAATTCTCCCAATCTAAGCAGCAGTCCGAGTGTGGTCGATGCAATATAAATAAACAAGCGTAAGCACATGTCATACTCAACAAAGTATGGAAATAAATGACATGGTAGGCTTTATAGAGTGGAAGGCTGAAAGGATAGCTGCATTAAGCACTTTTAGTTGGTCAAATTTTATTAAATATCTATTTACTAGCAAATATAAGTATATACCAACCACAATTAAATGACAACATAAACCCATCAAATTCAGGTAACCACAATTTAGATCATATTCTGATAGATTGATCATGTGAGGGTCCAGGCCGCTCATGACCGTGAGCACGGCTGTTATAACCGTTTTACACTCTGCAGAGGTTGTACACATTCACCATAAGCCGTGATTCCCATTGCCCGAAAGCATGTACCCTTCCCACACCACGTGGACCGAATACTGGGTTTCACTATGAGACCTTTACAAAGATACTCTAATAAGTGATAGTTCGCTAAGGCTTCCGGTTCAGGAGCAAAGCATAACCCTCCCTAGTGAGTCGCGTATCTTAGCAAAGCCTACCGCTCAAGAGGACCGGGCTATACCTCGTCAACCGCCGCACCTCTTGCGCCTTTCGGGTAAAACTATCCCAAACTAGAATACCTAATTAGTTAGTCAAAGCCAAAGCCACATAGCACTTATGGTTGCACTGTTTTCCTAGGTGGTCGCTCCATGTTCCAATTAAAAGATGTGATCTTGTCATTATTCAATTAAAATATAATAATGGAACATAGAGTGGGGGATTCATTAGACCAATCCCAGTTGAGCAACTAAGCATCATCTACCAGTCAAATTAATTTAATGACCCAACTGCAAGATATGGTAAAACAAACTAGGAAATCCTTAATGGGACCCAGCAATATTAATGCAAGCGATAAATAAACAATACAATTAAAATTTATGTCATTTAGGTACAAACGGGCATGATCAAGGAATACTTGCCTTCTTCCCAACCCTGCTGCTACTCAAACTCTTCAACAGCTGTTTCTTCAAACACTTCCTCGAACGACGCGTTTCCTATACGCATCACACGAACACATACAAGAAAATAATACAATAAATAAGAAACAGTACACCAAACAATTCCAACAGAAGAAAACAACAGCACACAACTAATCTACGCGTTACCACGAACGCGTGAGCGCGAGAATCACTAAAATCAGAGTTAAAACGCAAAAGATATGGCTTTTCTAAGGTTCAGGGACTTGCTGTCAAAGTTTTAAAACTTCCAGGGGCTTAACTGCGAAAATCCGAGGGCTAAAACATAATTTTGTATAAAACTATGAGGGTTTTCATGCAAAAAGGTAAAACTTGGACCTCAGGCGCAATTTTAGAACTTGGAGGGGCTAAACCGAAGGAAAAAGGACCTAAGTTGAATTATTTTTGAACTGGCTAGGACCGCGGGTTAAATTTGTAAACTTGGAGGGCTTCTTTGCAAAATTGCCGAAGTTGACCGGTACGCGGCTGATTGACTCGAAGCTCGAGCGCTTGTGAACCGTTCGATCAGGATCGGGCAGCCTAGGATGAATCTGGGGTGAGGGTCACGCCGGCGACGGCGGGGGCGGCGGCGCCGCTGACGGACGCGGCGGAGGATCGCCGGCGTGTGCGCAAAATCCCGCTACGGGCGAGAAGCTGCGACGACGGCCCGCGGCGGCGAATGGCGGATGGCGGCACTGGAAGATCGGTGGCGAGCGGATTAGGTAGGGCGCGACCAAAAATTGAAGCGAAAACTCGATGGGAAGCTTCGGGGCTTCAATGCGAACCTCTAGGGGTGCTTCACCGAGGAGGAAAGACGGCGCGGCGGCGAAACCCTGTGCGGCGGCGTGGAGCTTGAAGCAGCGGCGGCGGCGGCGAGTTATGTTAGGGCTTCGAGAGCCGGGCGACGCGCGAGAAGAGCGGGGAGTAGATGGGCTAGGGCGACGCGTGCCAGGAAAAAGGGCGGGGCGCCTAGGCGTGCGTGCCCGAGCCGGAGGAGGCGCGGCCGAGCCATGACCGGGTCGGACTCGAGTCCGACTTGGCGGGGAAGAAGCTGACGCGTGGGCCCCGCGCATCAGCGAGAGGTGGAGAGGGGGAAAGGGGAGTGGGCCGGCGAGAGGAGATGGGCGGGAAAAGAAACAGGCCGACGCCCAGAGAGAGAAATAAAGGGGACGAAATCGGACTGGCCGAGACTTGGAGGGGCAAAAGTAAACTCGACAGAAAGCAACTATTCTAAACATCAAACAAAATTCAAAATAAATTTGAACTTAAACGGAATTTAAATTCCAACTTAATTGAACAACAAGCAAAAGACAAATGCAACAACAACTTATTTTGACTAAAATTATTTAATATGATATTTCAATTGATAAAAGGCTAGAAATTCCAATTAAATCATAGAAAATGTATTTAGGCCTTAATAAATCCTAGAAAATTTCAGAAGTTGCTACAATTTAATTGTGATGAATTTTAGGGTGTTACATTGCACAAACTAACCTGGCCCTGTTGTTGCCACGTAGGCAACAAGGGACGAATCTGAGTATAACAAATTTAAAACTAAATAACAAGTAGCTCAATAGTAAGTGCTAAACATCATGTTCATGAGGTCCAAAGTTCAACCTTTGATATCCACCCCTTTTAGTTTTTTTCATTTTCCATACAGAACATGATTATTTTAATTTAGTAATGGTGACAAACTTGCTAAAACATCACAAAGTTGTGGGCCGGATTATGACAAATTTGAAAAACGTCACTGTGTTGCGGGCTTCAATATTCATCATTCCACATCCATGACGAAAAACAGAAAAACGTCATAGATGCAGTACCATTCGTGACGTTCTCAAAAAATGTCACAGAAATTTTGTCACAGATTAACAGGTTTCTTGTAGTGAATACAACAGCAGCGAGCCAGCAGAATTTTATTTCTATGCTATACGACAATACTTCCGTAAGCACGGGGAATGTGGGTGGATCATATCAACATCAACAACACTTTATGTTTACTTATCCTTAATTATCTATCATTTTCAATATACTATTTCTCTCACATACGGGTTGTAATTTTTATTCTGTTTGCGGCATTGTGCTCCTCATGACGAGACCCATTTTTGCATATGTTTTTAGAAATTTTTAGCTATAGTGTCAATATATGTGAAGTGGTACTAACATCTTATATAGATATTTTGTATCAACTTATGCATACATTAGATGGCAACTTATGTGTATCAACTTGTGCTAAGAAGTAACGTATTAACTTACCTATACCATATAATTGTGTGTACCGACTATTATCAACTTACACATATTGTTTATATTAACTTATATGTGTAATAGTAATATCAGCTTATGTATGTATCAACTTATGTGTGTTTCATATATTTTTACAATTATATTATTTAGTCTTATAATTTCTTTGTAGTGGTACTAACAATTTGTATTAATATTATGTATCAATCTATGCATATGTTAGATGCCGACTTATATCTATCAGCTTGTGCAAAGGCAGTGTGTCAACTTACCTAGATAATGTGTACCATCATGTGTAAAGACTAGTATGAACTTATACATTGTAATTGTATTAACTTTTATATGCGATAGTATTATCAATCATGCATAAACTTATGCATAATTTAGTAGGAACTTGTGAAAAGATCTTGCTTCGACTTATGTTGTATGTTTTAGAATACCCTTTGTTCTGTACTTCCAACTTATATGCAATTTCAGTAGCAACTTATGAATAAATCTTGCATCAACTTATATTGCATATTTGTTTGATGTAAACATATTAAAGACCGTGTCATAACTAATCTTGCATGATCCGGTATCAAGTTACTATATACTCGTTTATCAACTTATAGCGTATGCCAAGTACATTTTGAACTTATGTATCAACTTCTATATATAGCATAAATTATAAAATAAATAATATATATAATCATATTTTGCAGAATAAATATTTATGTATCATTGTAAAATATATGTCTATGAAAACTTATTTTATATGTTTGGAAACAATTTATACACTGGTATTATACTCATTTATGTTAATACATATAGCGGCTTATATAGTGTATCATCTGGCAACTTATATGCAAGTTTTATTCTACATTTATACATAAGTTGTTATTTCCCCTGCATATAAGGTAACATGATAAATAAAATAACTTCAAAACATATGAAATATGAGTCTTATTTTGTTGATGTCAACATATATGCAATATGGGTCACGGCTTAACGCGGTCCGTAGACACATCTTAACATGGTCCATAGACACATTCGGGCAGACAGAATTAAAAACGGATAATAAATAGACAAGTTTTATCACAATTTAAAAAATGAACTGGTACAAGGACATTAATTAGCTTTCATAGATGAGTTTCTCACATGTTCACTACAGACTCTAAAAACTATGTGTGGAACAACACATAAGGACACATGCATGTATATGAAAGTCACCGGTCCATAACACACGTATGCCGCACAAATTTCATCGACCCATAACGCATGTAGGCTGCGCGGCTCGCACACTTTAGCACGAGCTCATCCAATCATGCGATAGAGTTTGCATATAGTTAGACGTAAAAGGTAGGTAAGGATGGTGCAAGATTTCATATAAGGGCATATTAGTATTGCCTTAGATATATCCATGTATCTTTCCTGGCCATTGGTCGATATAGAAGCATGTATCTCATCCTAGAATTATGATGTGCACATCACCGTCTTTACTTCATCATCCTAGCAAACTCTTGAAGAAGCCTATGCTAGGAAGCAGATTGTGCAGAATCAAGGTTTCAAATTTCCTTTTGCAGATTGAAATTACTATGATTAGCAAATTTCATGATTTCATGTAAACATTCGGTAAAAAATTATGGTAAAACCTAAAATTTTAAAAAAATGAGAACATATATTAAGACCTCCATTGATTATAAGTCAAATTTCAGCTGGTACCTCCAGAGCCTTTGGCCAAAATTATCACGCTGAGCAGGAATGGAATTGACCACCTGAAATAGAACGTACTGCTATATGTTATATAGTAAGTTCTCATACAACCTATATATGAGAACAAAATTATCGCGCTGAGCAGGAATGGAACTGATCTGATTCGAAGTTAACAAAAATCACAGGATCATCTCACACATGAATTTGCATTAAAAAATCAAATGGTGGTGGGCAGATCTATAAGTCCTTTGCATGTAGTCGAGGGGAGTCAGCGCTAATAGAATGGAAGTTTTAGGAAGTCAAATGGTGGTGAGCAAATATATAAGTCCTTCGTCCAAAGTGGAGGTGAGGCAGTACTGATAGAATGGAAGTGGTAGGGAGGAGCTAGCGAGGCCGTCCATGCATGGAGAGGTTACCAGCATTAATGGAGGCATGGAGGAGACTAAGCAGATGGAGACACGACAAGCCGGGGCAAAGTGGAATAGGAACTACAAGCTAATGTAGAAGAAGCGTAATTCAGATGTCCATGGCCCGCTATCGTGGAGCTCAGTAAGGTGTCATCATCGAGCGCCGTCACCTTCGGCCTACTCAGTGCCCGCAATGCTAACATTACCCTCAACAGGTTGTGAACGTTAACGCAAGGCCACTTGAAAGTGCATCTAGGCACTTATGTGTTTTGGTGATTTGAATGACAACATGATTAGTGGACTAACTTGTTTGCTAAAGCATATGAACAGGGATTTATCGTTGTCTATATTCATGTAATATATTTGTTAACAAGAATTTGCGCTCTCCATTGGTTACAATGAAACAAATGCAAACAAGTGTATGTGATCTCATGCCACTAAGATAGACAATGACAAGTGAAGGAAATGACAAAGGAGACAAGAGTTATATATATATATATATATATATATATATATATATATATATATATTGATTGGTCCTCATCTAGAAGAAGCTTGTCAAAGGTTATTAGGATGATTTATTTGAAGAAATTGGGATTTCTTGAGGCTTGGTCCTTAAGCTTCGGTTTGAGAAGAATGAGACATGTTTCTATGATTAGCTAATGGTCTCATATGGATGAAAAACTTATGAACAAGTCATATTGTATAAATGACATAGAAAATCACATTGGGCATATCATCGGTTTGGTTGAAGACATGGATTTCAAAATGGTATTTATGGTCATGCAAAGCAAAGCTAAACGTAAAGTGGCAAGATAGGACGAAAGGATCAAGTTAGATGGCTAGTGACGAGGTACTAAGCAAAGAGAACGGCAAGGTAGTTTTGTAGCCGAGGAACTTTGCTGGGGTGATGTCGAAGATTTATCTCGAGCGTATCTGTCTAGGGGTATCCCAGAGAGTAGATTTGTGGGTCTCGCCGAGTTCTAGGAACGATAGTGCCCACACAACACAAAGATTTAGACAGGTTTGGCCGCAAATTGCGTAATACCCTACGTCTTGTATGCTTGATTGTATTGCACGTGAGGTTGAGTTGGATTCTCCCCAGCCAGGGAACGCTGCCCTCCTTTATATATCCCAGGGGGAAAGGTTACATGGATAGTCTCCTAGTCAGTTACAATATGGGAGTCCTAGTAGGAGTACACGAGTAGTTCTCTGAGTGGTTCTAGTAGGACTCGATCTTCTTTCTCGAGGGTACCCGGGGATGCATATCCCACAAGCCCCCGAGCGCTTCATAGCCAAAAAGCAACCATCCTTCGAAGTCTTCTAGTCTTTCACCGAGCGCTTGTGGTTACTGAAAGGCAGTGGAGAGCTTCATGAATGTCTTGAAAATATGGTCACTGAAGGTGAAGCATATATGCTTAGCCCTCGAGCCTCGAGTTGATTAGAATAACCAGGTCGAGGGTCTTGAAAAATCTTCTAGTCTTTGTCTTGATCAACAAAAAATATGTACCCCTTAGGTATAGCCCCCGAGCCTCAAAGCAAATTGTTGTTCATTCGGTCTGAGGGTCAGGAACATAATCTTCAAAGTAGCTCATGTGTTGATATCCAAGTACCGACTGGTGTCAGAATTCAGTTAGTCATCGAGTTATCATAATATGCCAGCACCGACTAGTTAAAGTGCTCGGCTGGCATTGTAGGTCTTAACCGATTGAGTACCAACTAGTTGTATTACTCGTCTTCATGTTTGGGTTGCGGTATGTAGCCCCTCAGCTTCAAACGACTAGTTGAAGTACTCTGTACGTGAACACCAATTAGTGTAGGTACTCGAGTAGCTTTGTGGCGTCGTAAAGAGACGAGGAAAGTGACTCACCGCAAGCTCACCATGCTATTTGTTAAGTAGTCTTCCACATGCTACTTGTTAAATAGTCTTTCACATGCTACTTGTTAAGTAGTCTTTTGAATGCTACTTGATAAGTAGTCATTTATATGCTACTTGTTAAGTAGTCTTTTGAATGCTACTTGTTAAGTAGTCTTTCACGTGCTACTTGTTAAGTACTCTTTTGAATGCTACTTGTCAAGTAGTCTTTTGAATGCTACTTGTTAAGTAGTCTTTCATATGGTACTGGTTAAATAGTTTTTCATATGCTACTGGTTAAGTAGTGTTTTGAAACTTGTTAAGTAGTTTTTCATATGCTACTGGTTAAGTAGTCTTTTAAATGCTACTTGTTAAGTAGTCTTTTGAATGCTCCTTGTTAAGTAGTCGTTCATATGCTACTGGTTAAGTAATCTTTTGAGTAGGGTAGTTTATCTTGCAATATCATTCTCAAAATTTGATCATGTCATTGTCCAAGTTGATCCCAACTTGATTTGGCTCACCTCGGGTGAAACAGGTCTGACCGGTTTGGCCCTGAGGTGACCCAAATCCTTTTTGGATGCTCTCAAGATGATCCAATCCTTAGTCAATCTTTTTCTGGGTACTTATATCATCCTTTGTTACCCAGGAAGGACAGTAGAAGATACCCAAGGGAAAACATGCCGAGAGAATAAAAAAGAGGCGTCATGACACATTCACGGGCAGTAGCTCGGGCGCATCTAGTGGGAGATCATTGAGGCCAAGAAGGCATAAGAGAGTAGCAGAATAGGAGATAGAAGAAGTGGATGTAGAGGTGGAAACCACCTCTAGCGATACGGATGATGTTAAGAATGAGCCGTATAGGATTGAGCCCCGACATGGTAAAGGGCCAGCTCCTATTGATGATGAAGACATAGTAGAAGAACAGGGAGAGGAAGATGAGGAAGAAGAGGGACATGATGATGAGGGTGGAGAGCCACTATTTCCTAAGGTTAGAGAGACATTTGCCCCTACTTCATGGAGATTGGTGAATTATAAGGGGTCAGGGATGACTGATGAGGCTAGAATATAGAGGAGAGCGACTCCTCTAGGTGTCCAAAGGACAACCACTAACTATAGATTTCACACAGCTTTTCAGCGGGATTACTATAGAATAGTTGTGATCACAGGCACGATTGTTCCCGAACCACGGTGGATAGATTGGAGTACATGGTAAAGGCAGAAAATACGATCTTCAATGAAATCATTGAGACCTGCAAGGTGTAACACCCTAAATTAGGCCTATTTAAAATTTTAGTAATTATTGTGCTTTTTATTAAAGTTCCCATGCTCAACATAGGGTAAATAAATAATTTTTGGCAAAATAAAATAAAATATAAGGTTAGAAACATTTTTGTTGCATCCATGCTGCTGCATTGTGTTTTGGTTGCTTGTGAATTAGATTGGAATTTAAATCCTCTTTAAATTCGAATTTGATTCGCATGGTTTGGAGCTTTAGAAAAGTTGTTTTGGCCATAGTTCGATTTTCCTCCCTGAACTCTTTTTCCCGGGCGGGTTTCCCCCTTCTTCTTTTTCCTCAGCTCGGCCCCGCTCCCCGTGCTTTCCCGTTTGCGGCCCAGCCCGCGGCCTGCTTCGTTTCCCCGCCGGCCTGCCCCTCTTCCGCTCCCGCGCCAGCCCGCCTCCCCTCACTCCGCGGCCTGGCCCGGCCCAGCAGCTAGCTTGTCGCGCAGCCCAGCAGCGCGCCCTGCAGCCCAGCTCCGCCCCGCAGTCACTGCCAGGCGGGACCCGCCCGCCAGACTCGTCCCCGACCTCCAGCCGGAGTTCGGCTCGGCCACGAGATCGAGTCCGGCCGAGGACCAGCACGCACGCCGAGGTCCACCTGGACTCCCCTCAACCGCCCTATTTAAGCCGCCGCCCTGCGCCACGACCCCCCATCGAACCCTAGCCGCCTCCGCTCGAGCTCTCCGCGCAGCCGCCGCCATAGCCGCCAACGCCGAGCTCTGCGCCGTCGTCTATCCGCCGCGTCGTCGCCGCTCCGCCGCCGCCGACCCTTCCAGGAGCTTCGCGAGAAGGTAACGAACCTTCCCGGCCGCTCCTTGCTCTCTCTCCCTCTCTGTTGCGTGCTCGCCGCGTTCGCCGGAGCCGCCGCCCGCGGCTCGCCGTCGTCCGTTACCTCTACTGCGTCGCCGCCGTCGAGAGCACCACTGCCGTGTTCCACGCGTTGCACTGCGTCCATACCACCCAACCCCGACCCGAGCCGTGCCTCCTAGCACTTTTGCGCGTTTCGCCGGCGATGCTCCGCCGCCGCCAGCCAGCGCCGCCACCCCAGCGCCGCCGCCGTCGACGCCCCCTCCCCAGATCTAATCAGAGCCCTCCAATCCAAAACAAGCGGCCTAGATCAAGTCAACACCCGAGTCAACCGAGTCCATACCGGTCAACCCCGGTCAGCCGAGCCCCTTTTGCAAAAGAATCCCTGGCGTTTTTTGAAATCAACCCGCGATCCAGATCTATTCAAAAGTATTTACAGTTAGGTCCTGAATTTTATGGAAAACCCCTGTCTTATTTAAAAATAGCACCCGAGGTCCTGTTTAAGTTATGTTACGCTTTAGCCCTCCTGTTTTAGTATAAAATTATGTTTTAGCCCCTGAGTTTTTGCAAATAAGCCCCTGGAACTTTTAAAACTTTGCCAGCAAGCCCCCGAACCTTAGAAAAGCCATATCCTTCTCGTTTTAGCTCCGATTTGAGTGATTTTCACGCTCACGTGTTCGTAGCGAAGCGTAGATTAGTTTTTCAGCCTTATTTGCTTCGGTTGCTACTGTTTGCTGTACTGTTCTAATAGATTAATATTGTTTGCATGTACTGGCTTGTGTGGATGCTTGTGTGTTGATGTATGAGTCCAGTCGGTGAGCCGTACGCGCTTGACTTCGAGGGTTACGAGGAGGAGGACCAGCAGCAGCAGCAGCAGTTTGAGGAAGGCAAGTATAGCACGGACAATCCTTGCTACCTAAACACACCTTTACATTATTTACTGCATATGCATGTGTCTAAATTGTTACCCTTTTAAGGTTGTACCTAGCTTTGTTTATCCTATACCTTGATTACCTTGGGTTATTGCATTTTGGTAGAACTTTGCTAGGCGCAGCTACTGTCACCTTTGCTTAACTATTAATCTTGACTTAATGGTTCACTTCAATGTTAATGGTAAAACTTGCTTTTTAGCTACATGGATCAGGGAGCTAGGGCGTACGCTTCGTGCTTGGCCCTAGTGTCTCTCCGTAAGGTCTGGTTCTTAAAGCGGCAACCCAGGAACCTGTCGCCACCGCTGGAACTATAATGGCTCTAGTCTTGGACAAGTAACATGTACGGCTCTAGCTTGACAGTAGTTACCGACGGGCCGACAGCGTTATGGGAAGCATGGGTGAGAGTATGGTTTGATCCACCGAGGACGGGGTATCCGTCGGCTATGTCCCTGTGAGGCACAGTCCCGTGTTGGGAGCCACCGTATGGCGGGGGGCTCCACACGTTGCACTATTTATTTTGTTGTTGATATTCAGTACCGCGCTTGGACGCCATTGACCCCCTCGTGTCGCTACATGAGCGTCAGTCAATCTCGGTGCCTTGGGTCATGCTGCCTAGGTTGTACCATAACGGCTACTGTTTCGTTAGGGTGTCTTGTGAAAAGCCTCGTAGCGTCCCTATGCTGTCACACCTCGGAAGTGTTGATGTGCGTGGTTGGGTGCAAAGTTCCTTTGAACTTTTACGCGACTGGTGGGTAAAGGGCGAAAGCTCTGCAGAGTGTATAATCTATCATGATAGCCTTGCTCAGGGTCACGAGCGGCCTGGATCCTTTTTGATTAGAAGTTGATGCTTATTACTGTTTAATGTTCACCTCTACTTTATTAATTGGGTTTGCAACTGGAATTCACTTAATTGTAGTAACTTGGTTTATGTTAAAATGAATCAACTAAAATTGCTAATGCAGTTCAGCCGTGTCAAGCCTTTCTTTTAAGCCTTCATTATATGTGTTGTACTTACTAAGTAAGACATTTACTTACACTTGCTATTCAACAAAATTCCGGATGGGTAACAGATGGATTAGATGGTACTGCTGCTGTTGAATTTCCTGAGGATCCGCCATTCTACTAGCTGTGCTCAACCAGTCGGTGTCCCCGTGGGTTATGGTTATCGGCTTCGTTTTCGTTTAGAGAGAGTTAATAATGAGACTTCCGCTGTTTTATTCATTTATTTGAGTCAAACTCTAATGTAAAACCATTTATTTTATTCGAGCATTGTATTCTGTTATCATATTTGTTCGCTATATGTGTAATGACTTCCTAGGAGCACATATGGCCGCATTTCGGGTTTCTGTGTAAATCCGGGTGTGACAGATTGGTATCAGAGCCGTGCTGACTGTAGGATCGCAGCCTAGTTAGAACGGTTGATAAATCATTAGGAGACCACCATGATTTTGTTTCAGATCATTTAGTTACGTTCTTCAAAACCAGTGCTGTCGAGTCTTGTGTGAATCATGTCTCTGGGTGCTTGATTTTGTTGTTCTTATGCTTATGTTTAATTTGGATTTTTTGTAATGATTGTGATGGTCATAGATGCGAGTCTATCTCCATCTAGATATAGGACTAAGGTTTAAGGAATATTAATGAATAAATAGTTGGGTTATCTATCTCCGTTGCACTTCCTCTGTCTTACTCTCTATGTCTCTGAATCATATCCCTCCAAGTACTGCTATCTTCTTGTGCACCATCTGCAAGCACGGGTTATCTATTACCGATTGACGGGAATACTGATGGGAGATATCTTGCTATGGTAGATGGTTAACACCAGAGGCAACCCCGGTGGTAGTGGAAGCAACCAGAATCAGAACCCACCACCTCCACCACCGCCACTCACCATGGAGCAGATGATGCAGATGCAACTCCAGCTGACACAGCAGATGGCGCAAACCATAGCACTGATGCAGCAGAATCAACAGAACCCGCCTCAACAGCACCACGTGCAGCCCAGAGATAAAAGGGGCGAGTTTATGAAGGGACGCCCTCCTACCTTCAACAAGTCTAGTGACCCAATGCAGGCAGAGGACTGGCTCAAGGCAGTGGAAAGGCAGCTGGACATTGCACAGTGCAATGACAGGGAGAAGGTGTTATATGGAAGTGGACAGCTTCAGGGAGCAGCTTTGGATTGGTGGGATGCGTACCAATATGCTCACCCCAATCGTGATCAGATCACTTGGCAGGAGTTCCGCGACAGCTTCCGCTCTCACCACATGCCGGAAGCGCTGATGACCTTGAAGAAGGAGGAGTTCCTGGCATTGAAGCAGGAAGGTATGAGTGTCACCGCTTATCGTGACAAGTTCATTGAGTTGGCCCGTTATGCTCCAGAGGACGTGAATACTGATAGGAAGAAGCAGACCTGACTCCGAGATGGCCTGCATGATGCACTCCAGTACCAGCTCCTGTGCTCCAAGTTCGCCACTTTTCAAGAACTAGTGGATAGCGCACTACTGCTGGAGCACAAGCGCCGCGAGATGGAGGAAAAGAAGAGGAAGCTTCAAGGCCCACCGTCAGGAAGCAATGTTCGCCCCCGCTTCAATCCTCAGCAAGGAAACCAGCAGATGGTGACTCCACAGCGCTTCCAGGGACAGTCCGGTTCGATTAACCGCAACCAGTATCAGCAACGTCCCCAGTACCAGCAGCGTCCCCAGTACCTCCCGACACCACCTCAGCAGCGTCTTCAGAACCAGCCCCAGAATGGTCCTGTCCAACGCCCCAACCCGGCCAACAATGCACCTACGGCTCCGAGGTGTTTTGGTTGTGGTGAGCTGGGACACTATGCCAGCGCTTGTCCTCGCAAGGCTCAGAATGCCGTTGGTCAGAACAACAATCAGAGGGTTGGACAACCGCAGAACCAGAATGGGAATCAGCAGCAGAACCCAGCAAGAGGCAAGGTCAACCACATGGGTGCGGAAACTACAGAAGGAGCAATGGATGTCATTGTGGGTACGTTCCCTGTCAACTCGACTCTCGCAACTGTTTTGTTTGATACTGGAGCTTCGCATGCTTTCATATCTGCTGCTTTCGTGAAAAAGAACATGATGATCTTGCAACCTATGGGGAGCCCCATGGTAGTTAGTTCACCCGGGGGAGAACAGCGTGCCACTTTACGTTGCCCCTGTATCACCATCACAATAAGGGGGGTAGACTTTGTGGTGAACCCAATAGTCCTAGAAACCCTTGGGTTTGATTTGATTCTGGGTATGAGCTGGTTAGCCAGATATTATGGGGTGATTCAATGTTCCAAAAGAACAGTGCAGCTGACAGCAACGACTGGTGAGAAAGTGGAGTATCAAGCAGCTAGTCCCTTGGAACACAACCAGATCTACCAAGCCGAAGGTGTAGCACTGGAAGACATCAGAGTGGTGTGCGATTTCCCAGATGTGTTTCCAGATGAGTTACCAGGTATGCCCCCAGACCGCGAAGTTGAATTTGTTATTGATCTTAAGCCTGGTACTGCACCTATAGCTAAGAGGCCATATAGAATGGGAGTAAAAGAACTAGAGAAACTTAAGGAGGAATTAAGGGCGTTGTTAGCAAAAGGGTATATTCGTCCTAGTTCTTCCCCTTGGGGAGCACCGGTTTTGTTTGTGGATAAGAAATATGGGACCCAGAGAATGTGTGTGGATTATCGAGCTTTGAATGAAGTGACCATCAAGAACAAGTATCCGCTGCCGAGGATTGATGATCTCTTCGACCAGTTGAAAGGAGCATGTGTGTTCTCTAAGATCGATCTCCGATCCGGTTACCATCAGATGAGAATACGAGTGACTGACATCCCCAAAACAGCCTTCATAACCCGATATGGTCTATATGAGTTCACTGTCATGTCTTTTGGTTTGACAAATGCACCGGCATACTTCATGTATTTGATGAACAGTGTGTTCATGGACTATCTTGACAAATTCGTAGTGGTGTTTATTGACAATATTCTGGTTTTCTCCAAGAATGAGGAAGAGCATGAAGAACATCTGAGGTTGGTGATGCAGAGACTTCGTGAGCATCAGTTGTATGCCAAGATGAGCAAGTGTGAGTTCTGGTTGAAGGAAGTGGCATTCTTGGGCCACGTGTTGTCCAATGGCGGAGTGGCAGTTGATCCGAAAATGGTTAGTGATGTGTTGAGTTGGAATCCGCCTAAGGATGTGAGTGAAATCAGAAGTTTCCTTGGAATGGCTGGATATTATCGGAGGTTCATTGAAGGATTTTCACAGATTGCTAAACCCACGACGGCACTATTGGAGAAAAATGCTGAGTTTGTCTGGACAGGTGAGTGTCAGGCCAGCTTTGAGGAGTTGAAGAAGAGGTTAACAACAGCCCCAGTGCTGGTTCTGCCCGACATAGCCAAGAGTTTCTCTATCTACTGTGATGCCTCTCGTCAAGGCTTGGGATGTGTACTCATGCAGGAAGGCAGAGTAGTAGCTTATGCATCGAGGCAGTTGAGGAAACATGAGCAGAACTACCCGACACATGATCTGGAGTTAGCAGCTGTGGTGCATGCTTTGAAGATTTGGAGGCATTACTTGATTGGTCATAAGTGTGATATTTACACTGACCACAAGAGTCTCAAGTATGTGTTCACACAGTCAGATCTGAATATGAGGCAACGTCGTTGGTTAGAGTTGATCAAGGACTACGACCTGGAAATTCATTATCATCCAGGGAAGGCCAACCTGGTGGCAGATGCTCTGAGTAGAAGGAGTTACGTGAATAGGATCACGGGACATTGCTTATCGGAGGAACTTAGTTCAGAGTTTGAGAGGATAAGTCTGGGATTTGTGACCAGCGTCACCGAGATGGCAGTAGAACCAACCTTGGAACAAGAGATCCGAAAAGGACAGCTCGCAGATGAGAAGATCAAGGAGATCATGGAACTGGTGGCATTAGGAAAAGCCCCTGGTTTTCGAGTGGATGACCAAGGCACATTGTGGTATGAGAAGAGGATCTGTGTACCAGATATAGTGCAGATCAGGGATGCAATTCTCAGGGAAGCCCATGAATCGGCGTATTCGATACACCCGGGTAGTACCAAGATGTACCAAGATATCAAAGAGAGATTTTGGTGGTACGGATTGAAGAGAGATGTGGCCACATACGTAGCCCTGTGTGATACATGCCAGAGAGTCAAGGCTGAGCACCAGAGACCTGCAGGCTTGCTCCAACCTCTGAAGGTACCTGAATGGAAGTGGGAAGAAGTCGGTATGGATTTCATCACTGGCTTACCTCGCACTCAGAGGGGATTTGACTCAATCAGGGTAAACGTGGATCGTCTGACCAAGGTGGCGCATTTCCTTCCAGTAAAGACCACCTACACGGGAGCCAGACTAGCGGACTTGTATATGGAGAGGATTGTGTGTTTGCATGGGTTACCGAAAAGAATAGTATCAGATCGAGGTACCCAGTTCACATCACACTTTTGGCGACAACTGCATGAGTCTATGGACACTAAGCTACAGTTCAGTTCAACTTAACATCCGCAGACAGATGGGCAGACAGAACGGACAAATCAGATATTGGAGGATATGTTGAGAGCATTTGCTCTACAATATGGTGCCAGTTGGGACAGGAGTTTACCGTACGCGGAATTCTCGTACAACAACAGCTATCAGAAGAGTTTGCAGATGGCACCATTCGAGGCTCTGTATGGCAGAAAGTGTAGGACACCACTATTTTGGAATCAGACGAGAGAAAGTCAGGTATTTGGACCTGAAATACTAAGAGAGGCAGAGCGACAAGTGCAGATAATCTGACAGAATCTGAAAGTGGCACAATCCAGACAGAAGAGCTATGCAGATACTAGACGGAGGGATCTCAGCTTTGAAGTTGGAGATTTCGTGTATCTCAAGTTGTCACCAATGAGAGGCGTGAAGAGGTTCAACGTCAAGGGCAAGCTAGCACCTCGATACATTGGACCGTTCAAGGTACTTGAGCGGAAAGGTGAGGTAGCATATCAGTTAGAGCTACCTAAGAAGTTGGCAGAAGTACACGATGTGTTTCATGTGTCTCGGTTGAAAAAGTGCCTGCGAGTACCTAAGGAACAGATTCCGATTGATGAGCTGAATGTGGAGGAAGATCTCACCTACGCTGAGCACCCTGTCAAGATTTTGGAGGAGTCAGAAAGAGTCACCAGAAATAAAGTGATCCGGATGTGTAAGGTTCAGTGGAGCCGCCATTCAGTGGATGAAGCGACTTGGGAAAGAGAGGAAGACCTCAGAGCTGAATATCCACAGTTGTTTCCATCCATATCCGAATCTCGAGGACGAGGTTCATCTTAAGGGGGTAGGTTTGTAACACCCTAAATTAGGCCTATTTAAAATTTTAGTAATTAATGTGCTTTTTATTAAAGTTCCCATGCTCAACATAGGGTAAATAAATAATTTTTGGCAAAATAAAATCAAATATAAGGTTAGAAACATTTTTGTTGCATCCATGCTGCTGCATTGTGTTTTGGTTGCTTGTGAATTAGATTGGAATTTAAATCCACTTTAAATTCAAATTTGATTCGCATGGTTTGGAGCTTTAGAAAAGTTGTTTTGGCCATAGTTCGATTTTCCTCCCTGAACTCTTTTTCCCGGGCGGGTTTCCCCCTTCTTCTTTTTCCTCAGCTCGGCCCTGCTCCCCGCGCTTTCCCGCTTGCGGCCCAGCCCGCGGCCTGCTTCGTTTCCCCGCCGGCCAGACCCTCTTCCGCTCCCGCGCCAGCCCGCCTCCCCTCACTCCGCGGCCCAGCCCGGCCCAGCAGCCAGCCTGTCGCGCAGCCCAGCAGCGCGCCCTGCAGCCCAGCTCCGCCCCGCAGTCACTGCCAGGCGGGACCCGCCCGCCAGACTCGTCCCCGACCTCCAGCCGGAGTTCAGCTCGGCCACGAGATCGAGTCCGGCCGAGGCCCGGCACGCACGCCGAGGTCCACCTGGACTCCCCTCAACCGCCCTATTTAAGCCGCCGCCCTGCGCCACGACCCCCCCATCGAACCCTAGCCGCCTCCGCTCGAGCTCTCCGCGCAGCCGCCGCCATAGCCGCCAACGCCGAGCTCTGCGCCGTCGTTGATCCGCCGCGTCGTCGCCGCTCCGCCGCCGCCGACCCTTCCAGGAGCTTCGCGAGAAGGTAACGAACCTTCCCGGCCGCTCCTTGCTCTCTCTCCCTCTCTGTTGCCTGCTCGCCGCGTTCGCCGGAGCCGCCGCCCGCTGCTCGCCGTCGTCCCTCACCTCTACTGCGTCGCCGCCGTCGAGAGCACCACTGCCGTGTTCCACGCGTTGCACTGCGTCCATACCACCCAACCCCGACACGAGCCGTGCCTCCTAGCACTTTTGCGCGTTTCGCCGGCGATGCTCCGCCGCCGCCAGCCAGCGCCGCCACCCCAGCGCCGCCGCCGTCGACGCCCCCTCCCCAGATCTAATCAGAGCCCTCCAATCCAAAACAAGCGGCCTAGATCAAGTCAACACCCGAGTCAACCGAGTCCATACCGGTCAACCCCGGTCAGCCGAGCCCCTTTTGCAAAAGAATCCCTGGCGTTTTTCGAAATCAACCCGCGATCCAGATCTATTCAAAAGTATTTACAGTTAGGTCCTGAATTTTATTGAAAACCCCCTGTCTTATTTAAAAATAGCACCCGAGGTCCTGTTTAAGTTATGTTACGCTTTAGCCCTCCTGTTTTAATATAAAATTATGTTTTAGCCCCGGAGTTTTTGCAAATAAGCCCCTGAAACTTTTAAAACTTTGCCAGCAAGCCCCCGAACCTTAGAAAAGCCATATCCTTCTCGTTTTAGCTCCGATTTGAGTGATTTTCGCGCTCATGTGTTCGTAGCGAAGCGTAGATTAGTTTTACAGCCTTATTTGCTTCTGTTGCTACTGTTTGGTGTACTGTTCTAATAGATTAATATTGTTTGCATGTACTGGCTTGTGTGGATGCTTGTGTGTTGATGTATGAGTCCAGTCGGTGAGCCGTACGCGCTTGAGTTTGAGGGTTACAAGGAGGAGGACCAGCAGCAGTAGCAGCAGCAGTTTGAGGAAGGCAAGTATAGCATGGACAATCCGTGCTACCTAAACACACCTTTACATTATTTACTGCATATGCATGTGTCTAAATTGTTACCCTTTTAAGGTTGTACCTAGCTTTGTTTATCCTATACCTTGATTACCTTGGGTTATTGCATTTATGTAGAACTTTGCTAGGCGCAGCTACTATCACCTTTGCTTAACTGTTAATCTTGACTTAATGGTTCACATCAATGTTAATGGTAAAACTTGCTTTTTAGCAGCATGGATCAGGGAGCTAGGGCATACGCTTCGTGCTTGGCCCTAGTGTCTCTCCATAAAGACTGGTTCTTAAAGCGGCAACCCAGGAACCTGTCACCACCACTGGAACTATAATGGTTCTGGTCTTGGACAAGAAACATGTACGGCTCTAGCTTGACAGTAGTTACCGACGGGCCGACAGCGTTATGGGAAGCATGGGTGAGAGTATGGTTTGATCCACCGAGGACGGGGTATCCGTCGGCTATGTCCCCGTGAGGCACAGTCCCGTGTTGGGAGCCACCGTATGTCTTGGGGCTCCACACGTTGCGCTATTTATTTTGTTGTTGATATTCAGTACCGCGCTTGGACGCCATTGACCCCCTCGTGTTGCTACATGAGCGTCAGTCAATCTCGGTGCCTTGGGTCATGCTGCCTAGGTTGTACCATAACGGCTACTGTTTCGTTAGGGTGTCTTGTGAAAAGCCTCGTAGCATCCCTATGCCGTCACACCTCGGAAGTGTTGATGTGCGTGGTTGGGTGCAAAGTTCCTTTGAACTTTTACGCGACTGGTGGGTAAAGGGCGAAACCTCTGCAGAGTGTATAATCTATCATGATAGCCTTGATCAGGGTCACGAGCGGCCTGGATCCTTTTTGATTAGAAGTTGATGCTTATTACTGTTTAATGTTCACCTCTACTTTATTAATTGGGTTTGCAACTGGGATTCACTTAATTGTAGTAACTTGGTTTATGTTAAAATGAATCAACTAAAATTGCTAGTGCAGTTCAGCCGTGTCAAGCCTTTCTTTTAAGCCTTCATTATCTATGTTGTACTTGCTAAGTAAGACATTTACTTACACTTGCTATTCAACAAAATCCCGGATGGGTAACAGATGGATTAGATGGTACTGCTGCTGTTGAATTTCCTGAGGATCTGCCATTCTACTAGCTGTGCTCAACCAGTCGGTGTCCCCGTGGGTTATGGTTATCGGCTTCGTTTTCGTTTAGAGAGAGTTAATAATGAGACTTCCACTATTTTATTCATTTATTTGAGTCAAACTCTGATGTAAAACCATTTATTTTATTCGAGCATTGTATTCTGTTATCATATTTTTTCGCTATATGTGTAATGACTTCCTGGGAGCACATATGGCCGCATTTCGGGTTTCTGTGTAAATCCGGGTGTGACACAAGGATAGGAATATCTACTCGATTATGGGCTACAAGAAGGACTGGAACATCGAAGTGTGATAGCCCAGGTCGATGCCATAGTCTATTTATTCCTCTTGGCCCTCTCCTTTGAGGGCTGCTGGTTCCTTGGTGTCGGTGTTTGGAAATCGTGGTCCCGACACCAACCAGAAATGCGCTGTGTTCCCTCCCCGGATGGTTGATGCAGAAGGTAATGCAATGACACGAAAGTATCCTGGTTCCGGTCGCAAGATCGTATGTCCAGCAAAGATGATGCATGCAATGCATTATCCTGCACCGGACTGCAAGTAGTAGGGGATACAAGCAGGTTGGGAGAAGAGGCTAGGCCTCCAAGTCCCGGATGATTGAGACAAAGTGCCAATATCGTGGAGTGCAAAGTGTGTGTGTGTGTGTGTTGTTTTTTGTTCTTTACTCGATTGATCTCTCCCTTCTTCATGAGCGCGCCCTCTCCTTTTATAGAACAAGGAGGAGGGGGTTACAGGCGTGTGTCGCTATGCAGGCACAGTTGTTGCACAGCCGTTGGTGTGGCGCCGGGCGTGGCTCCTTGTCCTTGGCCACTGTTGTGCGGTGTTGTTGTCCCTGTGATGGATTCTTGTACTGGTGATGGTGCCAGCGAATGGTTTCGAGGAACTGTGCTGACCTGCGTGCCATAATGACTCGCCCGTACGACAATTCGAGGGTCTTCCATGCCTGTGCAGAGCCCTTTCCGTGGAAAATCACTATGGGAGTCGGCAGCACAGGGAATTGGATTAACCCGGCCCTGTTCGCACAGTGGTGGTGTGTTCGCACAGCGCCGGGGATGGTCGCATAGTGCTCGGGATGGCCCGCCATGCCTCCGCCGTCCTTCCTCCTTCTCCAGCTGCGTTCTCGAGGGTCTCTCCCGCCCGACCAAGGACTTCGGGTCGTCGGAGTTGGTAGCACAGGAGCTCGGAGTGACGTGATCTGTTTGCACGGCGTTGGCCTGTCCGCACAGAGCCTCGGTTGGCAGCATAGTGACGGGAGTTAACGGATGCGACGGGGGGTCGTGGCTGTCAGAGCGGCGTGGCGAGAAATTTGCCTTTTGACTTTGGGTGCACGGTGGCGATGAGCGTCATTAATTGTTTGTCGGGGCGGAGGTCTCGACCGACGCGGAGCTTTCCCCATTTCGTGGGTTGCTCGAGGCTCGACCCTCAGGCCTCGACCGAGACGGAGTTTTCCGATTCGCTCGAGGGGTCAGTTCCCTCGAGCGAAGCAGAGATTGAGGTGCGCGTCGAGGCGTCCCGCGAGGTGCCTTGACTGGGCCATTGTCCCTTGCTGGGCCGTGGGCATTAATTTGCTTTCCTTTTTTCTGATATGTGTATGGGTTAGTGTTTAAACAAGGGTGATTATCCCATAGGTTTGGGTACCCCTAATGATCGCCCCCAACAGTAGCCCCGGAGCCTTTGTTGGAGCAGGTTCGATCCAACAAAGGCTTTCGTTGTGGGTGCTTCTGATCCGGTTTTCCTTGAAGAGTTCCACTGGGTGCGCGCTAGCGCACCCGCGGGTGTAGCCCCTGAGGCCTTGGAGGAGTGGATATACTCCTGCAAGGACTGTCAGCGTTTCTCGTTTTCGTGAGCTACATCATATTTTGTCTTCAAGGAACTCGGTCTCGTGGTGTGAGGAGCCCCCGAGCCCTGGCCCTAGCAAGGTCGATCAGGGGCGATCCTCGAGTTCGAGTTACAACCCTCGTTGCCCCATTCGTGGGCAGAAGGAGCGACGCTATCCATGCTTCCCTTGAGCGGGCTACGAGTCATGGATGCCTCTGTGAGCTGTTAGCGGGTAATTCAAGTGGACGTCCGTGCCTCGTTCGATAGAGGTCGGCTCGTGGTCCGGAGACACATCTCATAAGAGCACTTTTGGAGGTTTGCTAGGTAGGGCTCGACCCCGTTCGATAGGGGTCAAGGGCTCGTTGCTATCCCTCAGTGGGATCCCTCGACTAGCTGCCTCCATCTGGCCTTGAATACAACATGGGGGTGCCCTCGAACTTCGCGTTCGAGGATAGGCTCGACTGCGTGCGCCCCCGGTTGTCCCTGACTCTATTGATTTGGGGTGCCTGTTGAACCCTCGACGGGCCAGGGCTTCGAACCCCTGATCAGTAGGGCCTCGAGGAGAGGCGGCTTACCTTGGAAGCTTTCCTGCTAGCCTCAAGGGTTTATTTAGGGAATCGTGGCTAACGTGGCGCGGAGCATGCGAAGCGGCCGCACCTTTTTAGGCGGAGCGGCAGAGGCGTAGGCAGTTACGATGGGACGTGGTGTATCCGACGCCTGGGTTCTCGCGCGTGGTGGTTATCCCAACCGGTGGGGTCCGGCCGTCAGTGACAGCGGCACCAACAGCATTGAATGCGGATTCCACGCGGCTGTGATGCCGGTTGCGCTTCGTATGATACTATAAATAAAGAGGCAGGGGGAAAGGTTCGGCTTACCAAGCCCTTGCCTTCAGATTGCATCTACTATTTCCAAGCGGACGAGGCTCGAGACGTGGCGATCCTATACTCAGCACGGTACCAGTAGTCCCTCTGAAAATACCAAGCCTAGAAGGTTCAACGTTGAGACCTCAACGAGGGGGACCTTGTGCTAAGGCTGAGACAAGATAATCGAGGACGCCACAAGCTCACACCGCCATGGGAAGGGCCCTACATCGTCGTCGGGGTCCTCAAACCAAGAACATACAAGCTCGCGAAGAAGAAAGATGAAGTTTTCAACAACGCTTGGAACATTCAACAGCTACATTGCTTCTACCATTAAGTTTCCAAGCATTCATGTACATTTGTACTTATCTCAATAAATGAATAAAGAAAGATCTTAAATGAGTGAGACTCTGCTTACCCTCGAAAAAGCCAAGTCACACTTGGGGGCTAATTCGGGGGGCACCCCCTCCTAAAATTGTCCCAATTTTAAGGTTTTTTCTTTAAAATTCTTTCATCATGTTCATCTCCAGTAATTGCCAAAAGGCAGTTCGAGGCATAGATTAACTAAGGCCAAGGGCCGGCCGGGTCGAGGGACTGCCTACGCCTTCGAAAGGATACGACATCCCCCACGCCACCCTACGCTAAAGTTAGTCTATGAACGACATCTTCCTCGACAAGTTCTTTGCAAATTCAGTGAGAAAATGTGATAAAGAAAACGATGATTCAAACAAAACTCGAATATATGCTTAAAACATTAAATTGTTTAATGGGCATAAAAAATTCCAAACCACAAAACTAATTATTACATAAATATTTCTAATTTTTCAGGGAGCAGGGTCTTCGGGGGTAGCGTCTTCTTCGTCTTCGGCATCGGGGAGGAGGTCGCCCTCGAAGATCTGCGACAAGGCGGCAGCAGGAGCAGAGGCACCAGCGTCGGCGCTCTCCATGACGGCCAGCGCAGCGTCGTCGTCGAGATCGTCTGCCACCACGTAGTCGGCGCTTACTACCAAGAGGTCTACGACAAAATGCATCGAGATAACCGCGAGGGTCTTCTGCACGCCGAGGCGGAGAGCCCCCTTCAGGCGCTCGGTGACGCAGCCGCCCAAGGCCCTTAGACGGCTTGCCATCGAGCTGCCCGATTGTTACTCGGGGGCTTCTTCCCCCTCGACCTCTGTTGGCACTCCTTACGGCCT
The DNA here is from genome assembly GCA_033239725.1 of Echinochloa phyllopogon. NCBI lineage: Eukaryota > Viridiplantae > Streptophyta > Magnoliopsida > Poales > Poaceae > Echinochloa > Echinochloa phyllopogon. The sequence goes on along the minus strand of BTCW01000016.1, from coordinate 6,236,114 downwards.
ACAGATAAATCCGCAAGCGGACGGATACCGATGTAGCTTTCACCCGGGAGTATTCCAATGTATCGATTTCCACGGAGAATGAGAAGTGTACTAATCCTAAATTAAGTTGTCCCAGGTAGATGGTGTGGATGAAATGGAATGGATGAGATGGATGACGACACCAAGGAGAGAAGAGAAGAGGTAAGAGGGTAGAGAGGGTACGGGTCTGATAAAGGTATTCTACCGATTGATTGAGCAGATCAGAGGATACAGATAGATACTTGCTTCGGGACTACAGAGCCTCCGACACACAGAAAGGGGTGAGAAGGGGTGCCGGTTACCCTGAACCTTGGGTCCTAAGACACCGGAACTAACGTGATGGGCTACGAAGACCGAAAGGGCTGCCACCACCTTACGGCTACCACCTCCGTTGCGACGGGCAGAAACTAAGTTAGCCTCAAGTATAGGCACCACGCCTACACTAGTTGACTAATACTTATCTACTGCAGACAGATAAGCACTCAAGCGAAGCAGTTAGTATACAATTATACTACACAACTAAGCATTGAACGAAGAACCAGCAAGAATATAAAAGTAAGAACTGAATGCTCAATTAATCAGAGAGAGATACAAGAGTTACCAGACAAGACCCGAATGTTACTCGAAGTGAAGTCGCATCCGTAGAGGTACAGCAGGAAGAGGGGCCGACACTTCGGCTCCTCTTCGGGACGCTCACCTCTCCTCTCTCCCTATCTCTACTGATACAAGTGGAGAACTAACAGTGCTTCGCCTGCACTCTACTCTTGTGTTGTGTGTCTTGCAGATGACCAGGGGTCTCAATTTATAGTGGCCCGGGTCGGTGGAGGAGTGGAGCAGCGGCCAAGGCAGCTCAAGGCGGCTCCGGGCCGTTCGGGCGAAAATCCCGGTTCGGCCGAACTCCCCGGTTCGGCCGAACCGAGGGATGCACCACCTCAGCAGCCAAAGGCCAGGATTGCACCCTAGAGGCGGTTCCCTGGTTCGGCCGAACCCACGTGTTCACCCGAACTGGGCTCGGCCCAGTGCTGCACCGCCTTGAGCTTGCACACGTGCTGGGCCAGCTCCTGGGGTCGGTTGGCAGGTCGGTTCATGCCCTGGGCTGGGCCGGAGGCCTTCTGGTTGACTTCGGGGTCTTTGTCAGGTTGAGTTTGGGCCCAGGGTGATGTGGCGGAAGCCCGGAATGAGTTGGCGCTGACGTGGACGACTCCCGGTGGCTGCTTGAGTGTCGGTGACGTGGATGGCTTCCCGATTTCGTATACGGCTAAGGGGGGTAACCGGCCGAATCATGTCGTTCGGCCGAAACGGTCATTTCTGACCCTTATAGCACGTGTTTCTCCATTTTGTACCTGCACAAAGGACAATCACCAAAACTTGTGGAAATAGTCAGTGATAAGCCCTATAGCTATGGTGCGTGTCTCCATTGTGTCTGTTTTATACTTGGTTGGAGGTCAGAAATCGGTCTGTAACGACCGCCAACAAGCTCCCCCAAGCTTAGCTCTTTGCTCATCTTCGAGCAAAGATAAAAACTTAGGCTCGGTGATCAGGAGTTGCTACAATGTCATTTCTCTTGCAGGTACTTTATAAACAACTAGTACTCAAATTTACATGAATTATTAGCAAGGTATTAATTCACCATTTTACCTATGGGGCTTATAGCAATCACCTTATCTTGGGCGGTTGAAAGGATGAACAATTTAACTTAGTTTTATTCCACTCTACTCTTTTCAGGATCCTATCTCGGTGTTTTTTCACCCTTTTGTGAAAAGATAAATTGTTCCTCATTGGCTCAGTCAATCGCTCAAGTGTATTTGAATCCTTACCAAAGGCTTTGCCTTCTTTTCATCCTAACATCTAATTTGGCTTTTTGTGTGGCTCAGGGACAAAGAATGAAGGCATACAAGCATCTTATATTTTGCTAAGTCAAAGACCGGATCTCTGAGGAACAAATCATACCTTAAGATCGAGAAGTGCAAGTGTGTGGGATATATGGAGTGGAATATGGTGGGATGGAATATGGTGGAATGGAATATGGTGGAGCTCTTTGGGATGAATCTCCCTCTCCTTGATTTATTTTCAAGAACATGGGCTATCTTTTATTCTCATATTTTTGCCATGCCACTTGACATGCTTTTCTTTTTCTTTTTATTTTTGCCATGCTTCTTTGGCATGCTTTTCTTTTTGCATAGCCCATGTCTCTATCAAGAATATTTGGAGAGGGAAATCATGGAACATGAAGCATTTTATTTTCGTGGATGGATGATGGAACATGTTTGCTAACTCCCACTGTAGGAATTGCAAGTGAGCGGTGGTGTGTGTACGTGGATCTCAATCTCTAAGAATATGAAAGCTTCACTCAAAGGTCACAACAATTTGAAAAAGCTCACTAAGATAGCAAGCAGTATATGAGTAGAAAGTTTGAAACTAATCCTATCATATGGCTCTGGTAGGAATGTTTGACCAATGAGAAACTTTGTTTTGAAAACATAAACATCCGAGATTTTCACCATACTAAGAGCAGAAATAGAATGCAACCAAAGTATCATTAAATCAATCCCCACAACAACCTAGACTTGGAATAAGGCATATGCTCCCACAAGGTTTTCAGGTTCATTTCTACTCATGCCAAATAACTCAAGCATAGTCAAGCAACTAGTTGCAACAAAGTACTAGCAAAATTAATGACAGAGCAACCAATCATCATTTCCAAAGTGAGATGCATATGATTCATTCCATGCATGGTTGAGGGTTAATTTTATTCAAGGGAAGTATTTTCAATTGAATGACCAAAGTGCTGAGTAATTCGTAACGTACCTGATGGGGGTGTTCCCTCAAGCTTGGACTCTTCACTGGTAGGGATTCAACCTTGAAAGGTACTGAGTCAGTTGGTCAGCCTGCTCGTTCTCGTCCTATTCCTCCACTGTGTCATGCCTGTACTCATGTATCTTTTCGTTAAACAGGGCAATCTCCGGTTGGTTCAAATGCACCAACCGGAGCGACAATTTTATTCTTTTTGCATTCAACTCTAATTTTATTTATTCTTCGAACTAAAATTTGGAACAAATGATTGGAAGGGAAAATTCAGAGCACCCTAATCATGAATCTATGCAAAATAAATGAATCACACAATTAACTAACACACCAAACTAAACTAAACTAAATGGTGCTCTATCTAAAGACGGACGGGGTTCAGAGTTCTATGAACTCGACGACATCTAATTCGTCGAGTGGCGGAGGTTCTGGTTATAGGAAAACCTTCAACCGCTGTCCGTTGACCTTAAAGGTGTTTTCGTCCTTGCTTTGCAAAGTGACGGCCCCATGAGATGCAGCATTGATTACTGTGAATGGGCCGTCCCACTTGCTCCTCAACTTCCCGTGACCGAAAAGTTTGACACGGGAGTTGAAAACGAGGACCTTATCTCCTGGCTTGAACGTCTTGACCTTGATTCTCTTATCATGCCATCTCTTGGTCCGTTCCTTATATAGCCGGGAGCTGTGGTAAACTCGTTCCCTCATTTCATCTAATTCGGCCAACTGGATCTTCAGCTTGAGGCCGGCAGCTGGAAGGTTCATACCCCACTTCCTAATGGCCCAGTGAGCTTTGAACTCCATGTCTACTGGTAAGTGGCAGGTCTTGCCATATACTACCTGATATGGGGTCATGCCTAGTGGCGTCTTATAGGCCGTACGATATGCCCAGAGTGCATCCGGGAGTTTATCCTTCCATTGCCAACCCATCTCATTTACGGTCTTCTGCAGAATATTTTTGATTTGTTTGTTTGATGTTTCTGCTTGACCGCTAGTCTGAGGGTGATAGGGTGTACCAACATTATGCTGCACCCCCAGACTTGAAAGATACTTACGGAAGGCTGAATCGATGAAATGGGATCCGCCATCACTAATGACTATCCTAGGAACGCCGAAACGCGGAAAGATGTACTCATGAAACATTCGTCTCGCGTTCCTAGAATCGGCGGCTACACAAGGTAGAGCTTCCACCCACTTAGAGACATAGTCTACTGCCACTAGGATGAACTGGCAACCCTCGGAAATTGGGAAGGGACCCATGAAGTCCACTCCCCAAACATCGAAAATTTCTACTTGGAGATTGCTAGTGAGTGGCATCGCGTCTCTAGTGTTAATGTTTCCGTGTTTCTGACAGCGGGGGCATCGCATGACGAATGCTCTTGCATCTTCGTACATGCTGGGCCAATAAAATCCGCTCCGCCAGACTTTAGCATTGGTCCGGAATGCACCGTAGTGTCCTCCGTACGGAGCTGCGTGGCACCTCTCTAGGATTTTATATGCCTCATGTGCAGGGATGCACCTTCTGAGGAGTCCGTCACTACATATCCGGAAGAGGTACGGGTCATCCCAGAGATGGAGTCGGCTCTCATAAGCTAATCTCTTCTTATTTTCTCCAGGAGGGACATACCCCGTGACCATGAAGTTTACTATGTTAGCGTACCATGGATCGCCAGTGGTGACCTTAAGGAGCGTGTCATCCCGCAAGTAATCGTCGATCGGAAGATCAGATGGTACTTCCATTCAGGACAGGTGGTCAGCCACTGAGTTTTCTACTCCCTTCTTATCTCTTATCTCGATGTCGAACTCCTGGAGTAGCAGAACCCAGCGGATGAGTCTCGGCTTTGCATCCTTCTTGGTCAGAAGGTACTTCGGAGCAGCATGATCTAAATAGACTATGACCTTGGCCCCGACTAGGTAGGACCGGAATTTGTCTATAGCAAATACGACCGCTAAGAGTTCCTTTTCCATGGTCGCGTAGTTGAGCTGAGGGCCAGTGAGCGTTTTGCTAGCGTATGAGATAGCATAGTGCTTCCTGTCCTTAGTTTGGCCCAGCACAGCTCCTACGACATAGTCGCTCGCATCACAGAAGATTTCAAATGGGATGCTCCAGTCGGGAGGCTGGATAATAGGAGCGGAAATGAGTGCCTTTTCGAGGGTGTGAAAAGCGGCGTAACACTCCTCATTGAAAATGAAGGGGGCATCTTTGGCTAAAAGATTGGTCAAGGGCCGAGATATCTGGGAAACGTTTTTGATGAAGCGCCTATAGAATCCGGCATGACCAAGGAAGCTTCGGATTCCCTTAACGTTTGTGGGAGGTGGAAGTTGCTCAATCACTTCTATTTTTGCCCGGTCTACCTCGATTCCACGTTCCGACACCCGATGTCCTAAGACAATACCCTCTCGCACCATAAAATGGCACTTTTCCCAGTTCAAAATGAGGTGCTTCTCTCTACACCTCTGGATGACCTTGTCCAGATTTTTCAGACACTCGGTGAAGGTCCTTCCATAAACTGAGAAATCGTCCATGAACACTTCCATAATCTCCTCAATCATGTCAGAGAAGATGGACATCATGCAACGTTGGAAAGAGGCAGGTGCGTTACACAACCCAAAGGACATACGCCGATAGGCATACGTCCCATAAGGGCATGTGAACGTGGTTTTACTCTGGTCTTCAGGATGGATTGGGATTTGGTGATATCCAGAGTAACCATCAAGGAAACAGAAGGAGTGTTTGGCTAGCCGTTCAAGCATCTCGTCTATGAACGGAAGAGGGAAATGGTCTTTCTTGGTGGCTTTGTTGAGTTTACGATAATCTATGCACATACGCTACCCGGTAACAGTGCACTGAAGACAATGCAGTATATCACTTTTGGGGATAATGGTAAGGGAAGAGTGCGTCCAGAGGGAGATATTCAGGTAAGTGAGAAGTTTGTGTCGAAGCGTGTTGCTCTCGTCAAGTCGCTTGGTTTTAATTTGCTTTCTGTCTCTTAGTTGCTTGACGAGGGTTTTGAGGTTCGTTTTGTGAGTGGTTCTTCTTGGATTCTTGATTCTCGAGGTGACCTTGTGTGCATGATCATTCTCGAGGGTCAAGTTTTCCGTGCTGATTTCTCGAGGTCTTTCGGTCCCTCTCGCTATCTAGTGGCTGGTTCCTCTTCCGAGCTTTGGAAGTGGCATAGGAGGTTGGGTCATTTGAGCTTTGACTTGCTCTCTCGTTTGAGCAGTCTTGACCTTATCCGAGGATTGCCCAAACTTGGGTATGAGAAGGATTTGGTGTGTGCTCCTTGTAGGCATGGGAGAATGGTCGCCACTTCTCATCCACCTTTGACTAAGGTGATGACTGAGCATCCCGGGGAGCTTCTTCATATGGACTTGGTTGGTACAGCTCGCGTTCGCTCAGTCGGTGGGAAGTGGTATGTCCTTGTGATAGTGGATGACTATTCTCGCTATGTTTGGGTGTTTTTCTTGGCATTTAAGGATGAGGCTTTTGGGTTCTTTCAAGACTTGATCTTGAGGTTGAAAAACGAACGTAATGGTAATGCCATGTGAGCTATCCGCAGTGACAATGGCACGGAATTTAAGAACGCTCGTTTTGAAGCCTTTTGCCGTGATCAAGGTCTTGAACATCAGTTTTCCTCGCCTTATGTCGCTTGTCAGAATGGTGTTGTGGAGAGAAAGAATCAGACTCTTTGTGAGATGGCTAGGACGATGCTTGATGAGCATAGGACTCCTAGGAAATATTGGGCCGAGGCGGTGAGCACCGCATGCTATGTCTCAAATCGGTTTTTCCTTCCTGCGTTCAAGAACTAGACTTTCTACGAGATCTTTCCTGGGAGGCCCCCCAAGGTGAGTCATTTTTGAGTCTTTGGTTGCAAGTGCTTCATTCTTAAGAAAGGAAATCTAGACAAATTCGAGTCTCGATCTCATGATGGTATTTTTCTTGGCTATGCTAATCAGTCTAGAGCATATCGTGTGCTCAACCTTGACTCTAACCAAATAATGGAGACTTGTGAAGTAACATTTGACAAGACGATTCCGTGTAGCTCGACTGTCTTTGAGTGTGCAGGTGATGAAGAAATGTGACAGATGTTGGCACTCCTTACGGCCTACAGATAAATCCACAAGCGGACGGATACCGATGTAGCTTTCACCCGGGAGTATTCCAAGGTATCGATTTCCACGGAGAACGAGAAGTGGACTGATTCTAAACTAAGTTGTCCTAGATAGATGGAATGGAGTGAATGGTATGGATGAGGTGGATGGCAACAACAAAGAGAGAAGAGGAGTGATAGGAGGGTAGAGAGGGTACGGGTCTGATAAAGGTATTCTACCGATTGATTGAGCAGATCAGAGGATACAGATAGATACTTGCCTCGGGACTACAGAGCCTCCGACACACAGAAAGGGGTGAGAAGGGGTGTCGGTTACCCTGAACCTTGGGTCCTAAGACACCGGAACTAACGTGATGGGCTACGAAGACCGAAAGGGCTGTCACCACCTTACGACTACCACCTCCGTTGCGACGGGCAGAAACTAAGTTAGCCTCAAGTATTGGCACCACGCCTACACTAGTTGACTAATACTTATCTACTGTAGACAGATAAGCACTCAAGCTAAGCAGCTAGTATACAATTATACTACACAACTAAGCATTGAACGAAGAACCAGCAAGCATATAAAAGTAAGAACTGAATGCTCAATTAATCAGAGAGAGATACAAGAGTTACCAGACAAGACCCGGATGTTACTCGAAGTGAAGTCGCATCCGTAGAGGTACAGCGGGAAGAGGGGCCGACACTTCGGCTCCTCTCCGGGACGCTCCCCGCTCCTCTCCGCCTATCTCTACTGATACAAGTGGAGAACTAACAGTGCTTCCCCTGCACTCTACTCTTGTGTTGTGTGCTCAAATGAGCAGCTTGGCCCACTATTTATAGCACTCAATGGTCGGTTGAAGTGGAGTAACTGTCAAGGCATCCAGGGAATATCCCCCCTTGATTCGGGCGAAGAAGGTCGGTTCGGCCGAACCGACCTGTTCGGCCGAACCGTCCATCTTGCCGCCTTGGCTCCCAATGGCTCAGATTTGCTTCTGGAGGCGGTTTCTGCAGGGGAGTCGGTTCGGCCGAAGGCCTCTGTTCAGCCGAACAGGCCTCAGGGCCCAGGCCCACTCCTCTGCACAGCCTCTGCCCTTTGGGTCCCTCCTGGGCCGGCCTGGCTGCTTGAACTTGTGTAGTATGGACCCAGGCTGATGTGTCGGTGCTCCAAAATGAGTTGGCGGGCGTCCTACGTGGCTTGCACAGTCGTTGCTTGGTTGTTGTAGACGTGGACGGCTCCCGGCAGCCTGTACGGCTAAGGGGGGTAACCGGCCGAACGGGTCGTTCGGCCGATTCAGTCATTTCCGACCCTTATAGCACGTATTTCGCAATGTTGTACCTGCACAAGCGACACTCACCAAAACTCGTGGAACTCCATTAGAGATAAAACCTAAGTACATGGAATGTTGCATAGTCTCTCATTTATTCCCGCGTATTGGTGGTCGAATTTGGGTTGTAACGACCGCCAACAAGCTCCCCAAGCTTGGATCTTTGCTCGTCCTCGAGGAAACATAAAAACTTAGGCTCGGTGGATCTGGAGTTGCTATAATGTCATTTCTCTTGCAGATAAGTTTATAAACAACTAGTACTCAAATTTACTTGAATTATTAGCAAGGTATTAATTCACTATTTTACCTATGGGGCTTATAGCAATCTCCTTATCTTGGGCGGTTGAAAGGATGAACAATTTAACTTAGTTTTATTCCACTCTACTCTTTTCAGGATCCTATCTCGGAGTTTTCACCCTTTTGTGAAAAGATAAATTGTTCCTCATTGGCTCACTTAATCGCTCAAGTGTATTTGAATCCTTACCAAAGGCTTTTGCCTTCTTTTCATCCTAACATCTAATTTGGCTTTTTGTGTGGCTCAGGGACAAAGAATGAAGGCATACAAGCATCTTATATTTTGCTAAGTCAAAGACCGGATCTCTGAGGAAACAAATCATACCTTAAGATCGAGAAGTGCAAGTGTGTGGGATATATGGAGTGGAATATGGTGGGATGGAATATGGTGGAGCTCCTTGGGATGAATCTCCCTCTCCTTAATTTATTTTCGAGAACATGGGCTATCTTTTATTCTCATATTTTTACCATGCCACTTGACATGCTTTTCTCTTTTTTTCCTTTCTTTTTGCTATGCTTTTCTTTTTCTTTTTATTTTTTCCATGCTTCTTTGGCATGCTTTTGTTTTTGCATAGCCCATGTCTCTATCAAGAATATTTGGAGAGGGAAATCATGGAACATGAAGCATTTTATTTTTGTGGATGGAAGATGGAAAATGTTTGCTAACCCCCAATGTAGGAATTGCAAGTGAGAGGTGGTGTGTGTACGTGGATCTCGATCTCTAAGAATATGAAAGCTTCACTCAAAGGTCACAACAATTTGACAAAGCTCACTAAGATAACAAGCAGCATATGAGTAGAAAGTTTGAAACTAATCCTATCATATGGCTCTGGTAGGAATGTTTGACCAATGAGGAACTTTGTTTTGAAAACATAAACATCCGAGATTTTCACCATACTAAGAGCAGAAATAGAATTCAACCAAAGTATCACTATATCGATCCCCACAACAACCTAGACTTGGAATAAAGCATATGCTCCCACAAGGTTTTCAGGTTCATTTCTACTCATGCCAAATAACTCAAGCATAGTCAAGCAACTAGTTGCAACAAAGTACTAGCAAAATTAATGACAGAGCAACCATTCATCATTTCCAAAGTGAGAGGCATATGATTCATTCCATGCATGGTTGAGAGTTAATTTTATTCAAGGGAAGTATTTTCAATTGAATGACCAAAGTGTTGAGTAATTCGGAACGTACCTGATGGGGGTGCTCCCCCAAGCTTGGACTCTTCACCGGTAGGGATTCAACCTTGAAAGGTACTGAGTCAGCTGGTCGGCCTGCTCGTTCTCGTCCTGTTCCTCCACTGTGTCATGCCTGTACTCATGTATCTTTTCGTTAAACAGGAAATCTCCGGTTGGTTCAAATGCACCAACCAGAGCGACAATTTTATTCTTTCTGCATTCAACTCTAATTTCATTTATTCTTCAAACTAAAATTTGGAACAAATGATTGGAAGGGAAAATTCAGAGCACCCTAATCATGAATCTAAGAAAAATAAATGAATCACACAATTAACTAACACACCAAACTAAACTGAACTAAACGGTGCTCTATCTAAAGACGGACGGGGTTCAGAGTTCTATGAACTCGACGACATCTAATTCGTCGAGTGGCGGAGGTTCTGGTTCTAGAAAAACCTTCAACCGCTGTCCGTTGAACTTAAAGGTGTTTCCGTCCTCGCTTTGCAAAGTGACGGCCCCATGAGATGCAGCATTGATTACTGTGAATGGGCCGTCCCACTTGCTCCTCAACTTCCCGTGACCGAAAAGTTTGACACGGGAGTTGAAAACGAGGACCTTATCTCCCGGCTTGAACTTCTTGACCTTGATTCTCTTATCATGCCATCTCTTGGTCCGTTCCTTATATAGCCGGGAGCTGTGGTAAGCTCGTTCCCTCATTTCATCTAATTCGGCCAATTGGATCTTCCGCTTGAGGCCGGCAGTTGGAAGGTTCATACCCCACTTCCTAATGGCCTAGTGAGCTTTGAACTCCATCTCTACTGGTAAGTGGCAGGTCTTGCCTATGGGCGTCTTATAGGCCGTACGATATGCCCAGAGTGCATCCGGGAGTTTATCCTTCCATTGCCTACCCATCTCATTTACGGTCTTCTGCAGAATATTTTTGATTTGTTTGTTTGATGTTTCTGCTTGACCGCTAGTCTGAGGGTGATAGGGTGTAGCAACATTATGCTGCACCCCCAGACTTGAAAGATACTTACGGAAGGCTGAATCGATGAAATGGGATCCTCCATCACTAATGGCTATCCTAGGAACGCCGAAACGCGGAAAGATGTACTCATGAAACATTCGTCTCGCGTTCCTAGAATCGGCGGCTACACAAGGTAGAGCTTCCACCCACTTAGAGACATAGTCTACTGCCACTAGGATGAACTGGCAACCCTCGGAAATTGGGAAGGGACCCATGAAGTCCACTCCCCAAACATCGAAAATTTCTACTTGGAGATTGCTAGTGAGTGGCATCGCGTCTCTAGTGTTAATGTTTCCGTGTTTCTGACAGCGGGGGCATCGCATGACGAATGCTCTTGCATCTTCGTACATGCTGGGGCAATAAAATCCGCTCTGCCAGACTTTAGCATTGGTCCGGAATGCACCGTAGTGTCCTCCGTACGGAGCTGCGTGGCACCTCTCTAGGATTTTATATGCCTCATGTGCTGCGATGCACCTTCTGAGGAGTCCGTCACTACAAATCCGGAAGAGGTACGGGTCGTCCCAGAGATGGAGTCGGCTCTCATAAGCTAATCTCTTCTTATTTTCTCCAGGAGGGACATACCCCGTGACCATGAAGTTTACTATGTTAGCGTACCACGGATCGCCAGTGGTGACCTTAAGGAGCGTGTCATCCCGCAAGTAATCGTCGATCGGAAGATCAGATGGTACTTCCATTCGGGACAGGTGGTCAGCCACTGAGTTCTCTACTCCCTTCTTATCTCTTATCTCGATGTCGAACTCCTGGAGTAGCAGAACCCAGCGGATGAGTCTCGGCTTTGCATCCTTCTTGGTGGGAAGGTACTTTAGAGCAGCGTGATCTGAATAGACTATGACGTTGGCCCCGACTAGGTAGGACCGGAATTTGTCTATAGCAAATACGACCGCTAAGAGTTCCTTTTCCGTGGTCGCGTAGTTGAGCTGAGGGCCGGTGAGCGTTTTGCTAGCGTATGAGATAGCATAGTGCTTCCTGTCCTTAGTTTGGCCCAGCACAGCTCCTACGGCATAGTCGCTCGCATCACACATGATTTTCAAATGGGATGCTCCAGTCGGGAGGCTGGATAATGGGAGCGGAAATGAGTGCCTTCTTGAGGGTGTGAAAAGCAGCGTAACACTCCTCATTGAAAATGAAGGGGGCATCTTTGGCTAAAAGATTGGTCAAGGGCCGAGATATCTGGGAAAAGTTTTTGATGAAGCGCCTATAGAATCCGGCATGACCAAGGAAGCTTCGAATTCCCTTAACGTTTGTGGGAGGTGGAAGTTGTTCAATCACTTCTATTTTTGCCCTGTCTACCTCGATTCCACGTTCCGACACCCGATGTCCTAAGACAATACCCTCTCGCACCATAAAATGGCACTTTTCCCAGTTCAAAATGAGGTGCTTCTCTTTACACCTCTGGAGGACCTTGTCCAGATTTTTCAGACACTCGGTGAAGGTCCTTCCATAAACTGAGAAATCGTCCATGAACACTTCCATAATCTCCTCAATCATGTCAGAGAAGATGGACATCATGCAACGTTGGAAAGAGGCAGGTGCGTTACACAACCCAAAGGACATATGCCAATAGGCATACGTCCCATAAGGGCATGTGAACGTGGTTTTACTCTGGTCTTCAGGATGGATTGGGATTTGGTGATATCCAGAGTAACCATCAAGGAAACAGAAGAAGGAGTGTTTGGCTAGCCGTTCAAGCATCTCGTCTATGAACGGAAGAGGGAAATGGTCTTTCTTGGTGGCTTTGTTGAGTTTACGATAATCTATGCACATACGCCACCCGGTAACAGTGCGCTGAGGAATGAGCTCATTCTTGTCATTGCGCACTACCGTCATTCCTCCCTTCTTTGGAACGACTTGGATGGGACTAACCCACTCGCTATTGGGAACTTGGTAGATGATCCCAGCATGAAGGAGCTTGAGAACTTCCTTTTTCACGACCTCTCTCATGGCATTGTTCAGCCGTCTTTGAGGTTCCCAAGACGGCATTGCTTCAGAATCGATCGGGATGCGATGAGTACAGAGATTTGGGCTAATCCCTTTCAGGTTTTGGAGAGAATATCCTAAGACCGATCGATTCTTCTCCAGGACAGTGATGAGTTGTTGGGTTTCTAGTTCGGAGAGCTTATCACTGATGATCACTAGAGTTTGCTTATCTCCAAAGAGGAAAGCATACCTAAGTCCCGGTGGAAGTGGTTTGAGCTCGATTGGGGATGGTTTTGGAGTTTCGTTTGTGTCAAGCTCAATCGGAGGATGTGTTTCCTCTTCTTCCGAGAAAAACGGGATATCTTCTTCTGGAATAGGCTGCTCTAGGTCTAATAGGTGAGCTGACCTAACTTCCTCTAATGGGTCAGGATCGGGGTCTGCCTCTAATGGGGTGTTCAAGGATTGAGAATAGGAGACAGGGATGAGTTCTTTGCCGATCCTGAGCTCTACTAGCTGATTTGTTGGTGCCTTTTCCAATATCTTCTGGATTGGTCTACCTATCAAGATGGGATGTGAGGTGTCGCTGGGTAGGTCAAAGATATGGAAATCCATGAAGAGTTTAGGGTCGTTAATCTTAACGGGTGTGACTCGCAAGATCCCTAAACAATCCAGGATTCTTCCAGAAGTTAATTTTAGTCGTTTTTGAGAAAATGATCAAGGTACACCAGGGAGTTGGTCGTGCACCAACGAGCTAGAGATTATGTTGATCCCGAGGCTCGGGTCATACCCAATTTCTTTGTCTTTGCCAGGACCTCACAGTATATCCTTTGAATCTTTCTAGGCATCTTGACGACCTCGGTTGAGGCTTCGGCCTCTTCTAGCCACTCCTGACTCATGATAGCAGAGGGACGTCCAAGGTATTCTCTCTGGTATTCGAGTTCTTCCTTGTCGGGGGCTTGATCTATGGGCTCTACACGGTGTTCTCGAGGGAAACTTGTTACACTCCCGATGTCATCGAATAGATCATCGTCAAAATCATAGGGACTGGTGTAGAGTGAATCATAGTAGTCTGGGCTAGGATATGGTTGTGGTTCGAAATGAGCTTCAGGTTCTGATGGACTGGACGAGCTAATGGATTTGGATTGGACTGGTATTGGCTTTTTAGGTTCAGGTTCAGGCTGCTTCTCTTCTTCATCGGGGAGTTCATCATAGATTCCAGTGTAGGGGGTGTTGTCTAGGATACGGTCCAGGACTACCCTCGCTTCACTAGGGACCAAATGAAAGAACGACCCTCCAGAAGCAGAGTCCAAGAAAGTGGTGGCTACAGGACAGAGGCCAAGGCTGAAGTGTTGTAAAACAACAGGTTCTGGTAGGCTTAGGTCCGGTCCTGAGGCCAGTATTTGCTTGAAACGAACCCAGGCAGCTCCTAACGATTCTCCCTTTAATTGCTTAAAGTTAATGATTTCCGCTCAGAGACTGGCTACCTTGGAGACTAGGAAGAAGTTTAGGCAGAATTTTTCCTTGAGAACTTCCCAGCTCCCGTCCATAGTACTGACAGCCAGAGAGTACCATTTCTTTGCTCCTCCCGCTAGTGAAAACGGGAATAGCTTCCATTTGAGTGTCTCTTGTGTCATGCCCGCAATGGTCAGGCATGAGCAGAGTTGCGCAAATGTGTGTATGGACTCTCGACCTTCGTTCCTGAGAACGATTGCTCACGAACCATGGCTATGAAGCCGGGACGTAGCTCATAGCCAGGTGTGGATATGGGATGTGATGATGGTGGTGGCTCCAAACAATCGTCCGTTGGAGCCGAGTGTTGGCGTAAGGTAAGAGTGGGATCCATATGGATGGTGGATGGTGGTGGGATACACGGACAACTTGGGTTCGGAATCAGAATAGCTACCGATCCCCGGCAACGGCGCCAGAAAGCTTGTTGGCACTCCTTACGACCTACAGATAAATCCGCAAGCGGACGGATACCGATGTAGCTTTCACCCGGGAGTATTCCAAGGTATCGATTTCCACGGAGAACGAGAAGTGTACTAATCCTAAATTAAGTTGTCCCAGGTAGATGGTGTGGATGAAATGGAATGGATGAGATGGATGACGACACCAAGGAGAGAAGAGAAGAGGTAAGAGGGTAGAGAGGGTACGGGTCTGATAAAGGTATTCTACCGATTGATTGAGCAGATCAGAGAATACAGATAGATACTTGCTTCGGGACTACAAAGCCTCTGACACACAGAAAGGGGTGAGAAGGGGTGCCGGTTACCCTGAACCTTGGGTCCTAAGACACCGGAGCTAACGTGATGGGCTACGAAGACCGAAAGGGCTGTCACCACCTTACGGCTACCACCTCCGTTGCGACGGGCAGAAACTAAGTTAGCCTCAAGTATAGGCACCACGCCTACACTAGTTGACTAATACTTATCTACTGCAGACAGATAAGCACTCAAGCTAAGCAGGTAGTATACAATTATACTACACAACTAAGCATTGAACGAAGAACCAGCAAGCATATAAAAGTAAGAACTGAATGCTCAATTAATCAGAGAGAGATACAAGAGTTACCAGACAAGACCCGGATGTTACTCGAAGTGAAGTCGCATCCGTAGAAGTACAGCGGGAAGAGGGGGCCGACACTTCGGCTCCTCTCCGGGACGCTCACCTCTCCTCTCTCCCTATCTCTACTGATACAAGTGGAGAACTAATAGTGCTTCGCCTGCACTCTACTCTTGTGTTGTGTGTCTTACAGGTGACCAGGGGTCTCAATTTATAGTGACCCGGGTCGGTGGAGGAGTGGAGCAGCGGCCAAGGCAGCTCAAGGCGGCTCCAGGCCGTTCGGGCGAAAATCCCGGTTCGGCCGAACTCCCCGGTTCGGCCGAACCGAGGGATGCACCGCCTCAGCAGCCAAAGGCCAGGATTGCACCCTGGAGGCGGTTCCCTGGTTCGATCGAACCCACGTGTTCGCCCGAATTGGGCTCGGCCCAGTGCTGCACCGCCTTGAGCTTGCACACGTGCTGGGCCAGCTCCTGGGGTCGGTTGGCAGGTCGGTTCACGCCCTGGGCTAGGCCGGAGGCCTTCTGGTTGACTTTGGGGTCTTTGTCAGGTTGAGTTTGGGCCCAGGGTGATGTGGCGGAAGCCCGGGATGAGTTGGCGCTGATGTGGACGACTCCCGGTGGCTGCTTGAGTGTCGGTGACGTGGATGGCTTCCCGATTTCGTATACGGCTAAGGGGGGTAACCGGCCGAATCGTGTCGTTCGGCCGAAACGGTCATTTCCGACCCTTATAGCACGTGTTTCTCCATTTTGTACCTGCACAGAGGACAATCACCAAAACTTGTGGAAATAGTCAGTGATAAGCCCTATAGCTATGGTGCGTGTCTCCATTGTGTCTGTTTTATACTTGGTTGGAGGTCGGAAATCGGTCTGTAACGATCGCCAACAACCTCCTTGCAGACGGTGAGGGCTACATCCCGTAGCGCCTCAAGGTCCTCCTGGGCCTTCGAATAGGCCACCTGGAGTGACTCCGCCTACGAGGAAGTCTCTTCCGCCACCTTCCGCAGCTCTAAAAACCCAAAAACAAATTCAGATAAGTTTCGAAAAGATGAATTTGAATTAAGGATGAGTTTATAATGAATTTACCTTCTGTCAGCTTCTCCTTCTGGGCCAAATCCTCCCAGACGGTGCTGACCTCTTGCCGGAGCGTTGCCATCTCACCTTGCTGGGCCTCGACTGCGGCCTGCAGCTCGGTGATGACAACGACTCCCTCCGCCACCGTCACGGTGAGCAGGTCGACGGCTTCGCCCTGGGCCTTCAACTGGGCCTCAACCGCTGCGAGAGCCAAATCCCGCTGCTGCTGCTGCCCCTAGGCTTCGGCGAGCGCGACGCACTCCTATTGAAGTTCAACCTCGAGCGCGGCCAGCACCTAGGTCCACTGATGGAGCTCATCCCCCTACCGGAGGATGTCGTCAGCCATCTCCACGCGGAGGGCCCTCTCGCGGTCACGCTCCCACTCGGCATGGGCCAGAGCCTCACTCAGCTGATGCAGCTCACTGTGAACATCAGCGAGCTCGGCGACCCTTTGGCCAGCCATCTCCCTCAAATTCTGTCATTGGCGCGTTAACAGATAAAAATAAGAAAAAGAGGAAGATAGAAAGCACATAACGAATTTAGCAGTTAGAGCACTTACAGTATGGAGGTCCAAGCCTCGGCTGAGGTGGAGCTCGAGGACCTGCTTCAGGGCCTGCTGGATCGTGGTCCCTAGGCCCTGCTGCTCCTCCTAGAGGAGCTGCTCAGCTTTGGCGACCCTTGCCAGGCCAGGGCAACGCCACGCCGTCCGAGCCCCTGATTGCGCCAGGCCTCGAAGGCCGGGATGCCAGGCAGGGCTTCCACCGTCCTCTCCTCCTAAGGGCTCCAGGACCCTTTCTGGAAGCCCGGAGCTCGCTCCTCATCCTCCTCTTGGTCGCCCTCGAGGGTGGCCGGGAAAGCCACCAGTGTGCTGCTCGCCCCCGGCACTTCCTCTGCCTCCTCGGTGCGGCTGCCCTCGGACGCGGTCTGACACCGTGCCCTCGGCCGGCGCGGAGGTCTCACTTGCCCCCGCAATGGCGGGGGCCACCTCCTCCACAAGGGAGGTCCGGGTTGGCCCCCCTTGTGGAGGAGGCGGCCCCCGCCATTGAGCAGGCGAGTGAGACCTCCGCGCCGGCTCAGGGCGCAGTGGAACCAGAAGGTGCGGGCTGCACCGGAGACGCGGGTCAGACAGCGGCCGGGGGCAGCCGCACCGAAGAGGCGGAGGAAGCGCCGGGGGCGGGCACCACACTGGTGGCCCTCCCGGCCACCCTCGAGGGCGACCAAGAGGAGGAGGAGGAGCGTGCTCTGGGCTTCCAAAAAGGGTCCTGGAGCCCTTGGGAGGACATGACGGTGGAAGCCCTGCCAGGCATCCTGCCTTCGAGGCTTGGCGCAATCAGGGGCTCGGACGGCGTAGCATCCCCCCTGGCCTGGCAAGGGCCGCCAAAGCTGAGCGGCTCCTCTGGGAGGAGCAGCAGGGCCTGAGGACCACGATCCAGCAGGCCCTGAAGCAGGTCCTCGAGCTCCACCTCGGTCGAGGCTTGGACCTCCATCTGGTAAGTGCTCTAACTGCTAAATTCGTTGTGTGCTTTCTATCTTCCTCTTTTTCTTATTTTTGTTTGTTGACGAGCCAATGGAAGAATTTTAGGGACATTGCTGGCCGAACGGTCGCCGAGCTCGCTGATGTGCATAGTGAGCTGCATCAGCTGAGTGAGGCTCTGGCCCATGTCGAGTGGGAGCGTGACCGCGAGAGGGCCCTCGTCGTGGAGACGGCTGACGAGGTCCTCCGGCAGGGGGATGAGCTCCATCGGTGGACCCAGGCGCTGGCCGCGGTCGAGGTTGAACTTCAACAGGAGCGCGCCGCGCTCGCCGAAGCCCAGCGGTAGCAGCAACAGCGGGATTCGGCTCTCACAGCTGCTGAGTCCCAGTTGAAGACCCAGGGCGAAGGAGTCGACCAGCTCACCATGACGGTGGCGGAGGGAGACGTTGCCATCACCGAGCTGCAGGCCTCAGGCGAGTCCCAGCAAGGTGAGATGGCAACGCTCCGGTAGGAGGTCAGCGCCGTCCGGGAGGATCTGCCCAGAAGGGGAAGCTGAAAGAAGGTAAATTCATTATAAACTCATCCTTAATTCAAATTAAGCTTTTCAAAACTTATCTGAATTTGCTTTTGGCTTTTCAGAGCCGCGGAAGGTGGCGGAGGAGACCTTCTCGCAGGCGGAGTCACTCTAGGTGGCCTATTCGAAGGCCCAGGAGGACCTTGAGGCGCTACGGGATGTAGCCCTCGCCGTTTGCAAGGAGGTCGAGGGGCCAGAAGCCCCCGAGTCCCAATCGGGCAGCTCGGTGGCAAGCCGCCTCAGGGCCTTGGGCGGCTGCGTCACCGAGCGCCTGAAGGGGGCTCTCCGCCTCGGCGTGCAGAAGACCCTCGGGGTTATCTCGACACACTTCGTCGTAGACCTCGAGGCAGTAAGCGCCGACTACGTGGTGGCGGACGATCTCGACAACGACACTGCGCTGGTCGTCGTGGAGAGCGCTGAAGCCGGTGCCTCTGCTCCTGCTGCCGCCTTATCGCAGATCTTCGAGGGCGACCTCCTCCCCGACGCCGAAGATGAAGAAGACGCTACCCCCGAAGGCCCCGAAGACCCTGCTCCCTGAAAAATTAGGAATATTTATGTAATAATTAGTTTTGTGGTTTCGAATTGTTTATGCCTGTTAAACAATTTAATGTTTTAAGCATATATTCGAGTTTTGTTTGAATCATTGTTTTCTTTATCACATTTTTCTCACTGAATTTGCAAAGGACTTGTCGAGGAAGATGTCTTTCATAGACTAACTTTAGCGTAGGGTGGCAAGGGGGATGTCATATCCTTTCGAAGGCGTAGGCTTTCCCTCGACTCGGCCGACCCTTGGCCTTAGTAAATCTATGCCTCGAACTGCCTTTTGGCAATTACTGGAGATGAACATGATGAAATAAATTTGAAGAAAAAACCTTAAAATTGGGACAATTTTAGGAGGGGGTGCCCCCCGAATTAGCCCCCGAGTGTGACTTGGCTTTTTTGAGGGTAAGCCGAGTCTCACTCATTTAAGATCTTTCTTTATTCATTTATTTAGATAAGTACAAATGTATATGAATGCTTGAAAACTTAAGGGTAGAAGCAACGTAGTTGTTGAATGATCCAAGCATTGGTGAAAACTTCGCCTTCCTCGTTCGCAAGCTTGTATGTGCCTGGTTTGAGGACCTCTGCGACGATGTAGGGCCCTTCCCATGGCGGCGTGAGCTTGTGGCATCCTCGATTATCTTGTCGCAGCCTTAGCATCAGACCCCCCTTGTTGAGGTCTCGACGTCGAACCTTCTGGGCTTGGTATTTTCAGAGGGACTGCTGGTACCGTGCTAAGTGTAGGATCGCCACGTCTCGAGCCTCGTCCGCTTGATCGAGTGAGTCTTCAGGAGCTTGCTTGTTCCGCTCTTCTTGGTAGGTTCTAAGCCTCGGGGACCCATATTCCAAGTCCGCGGGGAGGATAGCCTCGGCGCCATAGACGAGGAAAAATGGGGTGAAGCCCGTGGCTCTACTTGGGGTTGTTCTGAGGCTCTATTCAGCTTGTTGAATATTCTTGGCTTGAGGCCTTGTAAAATCATGTCGTTGGCACGTTCTACTTGGCCATTAGTCTGTGGATGTGCTACGGCCGACCAATCCACGTGGATATGGTGGTCCTCACAGAATTCCAAGAATCTCTTGCCTGTAAACTGGGTGTCATTGTCAGTAATTATCAAATTAAACCTGTGAATTATATCCGTGAAGAACTACACGGCCTGTTCCGATCTGATGCTGCTGATGGGTCGAGCCTCGATCCATTTCGAGAACTTGTCAATGGCCACCAGCAGATGTGTGAAGCCCCCGGGCGCTGCTCACATTGGCCCGACGAGGTCGAGCCCCCACACAGCGAATGGCCATATGATAGGGATGGTTTGCAAGGCATGGGCCGGGAGATGAGATTTGCGTGCATAGAATTGACACCCTTCGCAGGGGCGCACGATTTCATTGGCATCGGCGACAGCTGTGGGCCAATAGAAGCCCTAGCGAAATGCATTGCCCACGAGGGTACGGGGCACCGCGTGGTGGCCATAGACGCCGGCGTGGATGTCTCGAATGAGCTCCCTTCCCTCAGGAATTGGAATGCATCGCTGCAAAATTCCTAAGGGGCTGCGCTTATACAATTCCCTGTCGATAATGACGAACGACTTGGCTCTTCTCGTGATGTGCCGAGCCTCGGTTTGATCCGAGGGTAGCTCCCCTCAGTCAATCCAGGCGATATACAGATCGTGCCAATCATGAGATGATGGGGCCTCGTCGATCTCCATAATTTCACCCTCGTCCGCCGAGGATATCTCCTGACTCAAGGCTTCGGGTTCCTCTCTCGAGGGATCCTCGTCCATGGGCTCGATGCCCGCAGCCTCCGAGGGTTCAACCTTCGAGAGAGCGTCAGGAGCTTTGGAAGTTGGCTTGAGGTTGATGCTCGGCTTTGCTAAATCACGGGCGAACGCGTTTGGTGGAACGATGATCTGACCTGACGCGATTTTGGCCAATTCATCGGCCTCCTCATTGTATTTTCGCGTGATGTGGTTGAGTTCGAGGCCATGGAATTTGTCCTCGACCGGTGTACCGCGTTGCAGTACGCTTGCATTTTGTCATCGTGGCAGCTTGCCTCCTTCATGACCTGATCGATGACCAGGTGCGAATCTCCCCGGATATCAAGGCGTTTGACACCCAACTCTATAGCTATACGAAGCCCGGCGAGCAGAGCCTCGTATTCGGCCATATTGTTGGACGCCGGAAAGTGCAAGCGTACCATGTTCCTTATGTATTCTCCGAGGGGTGAGACAAATAGCAGACCCGCGCCTGCGTCGGTTTTCATCACAGACCCATCGAAGTACATCATCCAACATTCTGCCTGGATCTGGGGTGGGGGCAGCTGTGTGTCCGTCCACTCTGCCACAAAATCGGCCAAGATCTACGATTTGATTGCCTTTTGAGGGGCATAAGTGAGGGCTTCGCCTATCAATTCCACGGACCATTTGGCTATTCTACCCGATACATTTTGGTTGCGGAGTATCTCCCCCAGGGGGCAAGATGAGACCACGGTGACAGGATGAGCTTCGAAGTAGTGGCGCAGCTTGCGCCGTGCTAGCACTACTGCGTAGAGCAGCTTCTGGATTTGTGGATATCGCGTCTTGGTTTTAGTCAATACTTCGCTGATGTAATACACCGGCCTTTGGATGGGCAGAGAGTGTACCTCCTCAGTTCTTTCTACGACAATAACTCCGCTAACTACTTGAGTCGTTGCGGCTACGTAGAGGTAGAGGCGCTCGCCCTCCTTAGTTGGCGTTAAAATTGGTGCTCGCGCGAGAGATGCCTCGGGGGTCCAAGAAAAATGCTCGTTCTTTTTTAGGAGTCGGTATAGGGGCAAGCCTTTCTCGCCAATACGTGAGATGAACTGGCTCAGGGCTGCTAGGCATCACAATACCCTTTGTACCCCCTCTAGGTCTCGGAGCGGTCCCATCTGCTCGAGGGCCGAGACTTTTTCAGGGTTGGGCTCAATGCCTCGCTGAGAGACTATGAAACCCAAGAGCATGCCTCGAGGCACCCCAAAGACGCATTTCTCCGGATTTAGTTTTACCCCATTGGCCTGGAGACAAATCGTTTACCAGGTCGTCCACCTTCCTGGATTTTACAACGATGTCGTCAACGTGTGCCTCTACGGTACGTCCGATATGATCCCCCAAAAACACGAAGCATACACCGTTGGTATGTGGCTCCGACATTTTGAAGACCAAATGGCATCATGACATAGCAAAAAATGCCAAAAGGCATGATAAAAGAGGTTGCAAGCTGGTCAGAAATTTTCATCTTAATTTGGTGGAAACCAGAATAAGCATCAAGGAAACATAATAGCTCACATCTCGCAGTTGAATCCATGATTTGATCGATACATGGTAAAGGAAAAGAAACTTTTGGACATGCTTTATTTAAACTAGTATAATCTATGCACATCCTCCATTTCCCATTCTTTTTCTTAACTAAAATAGGATTAGCGAGCCAGTTAGGGTGAAATACCTCCTTGATGAATCCAGCCTCGTGGAGCTTGCACAGCTCTTCACCGATGGCCCGGCGCTTTTGCTCGTCGAAGCGTCGCAGGCGTTGAACCACCGGCTTGGAGTGGGGAAGGATGTCAAGGGAGTGCTCGGCGACCTCCCTCGGTATGCCCGGCATATCTAAGGAGCTCCACGCGAAGATGTCGGCGTTGGCGCGGAGAAAGTCGACGAGCACCACCTCCTATTTGCTATCGAGGGTCGAACTGACCCTCACCGTCTTGTCGTTGGGGATGCTGGAGTCGAGGTGCACAGCCTTGGTGTGCTCTGCGGGTTCGAAATTGCCTGCATGCTTCGAAGTGGAGACGATGGGGCCACGGTGATGACGCCCTTTGGCCCAGGCATCTTCAACTTGAGGTATGTGTAGTTTGGGATGGCCATAAACTTGGCGTAGCATGAGCGGCCAATGATGGCATGGTATGCACCTCGAAACCCCACCACTTCGAAGGTCAGGGTCTCCGTGCGGAAGTTATCGGGGGTACCGAAGCAAACTGGCAGATCGATCCGCCCGAGGGGCTGAACTCGCTTTCCTGGTGCAACGCCATGGAATGGCGCCTTGCTAGGTCGTAGCTTGTCCCTCCCAATGCCCATGAGCTCCAAAGTCGAGACGTGCATGATGTTGAGGCTGCTGCCTCCATCCATGAGTACCTTGGAGAACCGGGTATTGTCGATGATGGGCTCAACGACGAGCGGGTACTGCCCCGGGTTTGGGATGTAGTTGGGGTGATATTCTCGACTGAAGGACATGGTCTCCTCAGACTAGTCGAGGTCGGATGGCCCGGCCTTGTGTATGGAGAACACCTCTCGGCGCTCACGCTTGCGTTGTCGAGGCGTCATGTTCACCGTTGACCCCCCGAAGATGAAGAAGACGTTCTCCACCTCCGGGAAGCCTTGGCCTCCCCCGTTGCCCGCGTCCTTTTTCCCCATCTTCCTTCAAAGCGGAGCGATTGAAGTATTTCTTTAGCATTCCGCATTGCTCGAGGGTGTGGGTTATGACACCCTTGTGATAAGGGCAATGTTTCTTGAGCATGTCATCGAAGATGCCACCTCCTCGAGTGGGGCCTCGAGGAGCTTTGGGCGTAGGGTCGATTGTGAGAATTTCATCGGGGTCCTCGGTCCGCTCTTGTCGGCGCGAGGCTTTCTGGGGCTTCTTCCCCTTCTTGCCTTGCTTCTGTTTCTTTGCAGAGCCTTTGGACTTGCTGCCCTTCGCGGACGTTTCCTCCATCTGTTTCCCCCTTCTGCCATCAAAGATGGCTCCAACCGCCTCCTCGCCGGAGGCAAAGTTGGTGGCGACATCGAACAACTCGTTGATGCTGGTAGGAGGGCTTCGTCCCAATTCACGCACCAAGTCCCGGCAGGTTGTGCTCTCGAGGAAGGCGTGGATGACTTCAGAGTCACCCACGCTTGGGAGCTCGGTGCAGCGCTTGGAGAAGCGGCGGATGAAATCACGAAGGGACTCATTGGATGTTTGGCGACACCCTCGAAGGTCCCACGAATTTCCAGGGCGAATGTAAGTGCCCTGTAAATTACCCATGAACGTCTTCATGAGGTCGTTCCAATCGTGAATTTGGTTCGCGGGTAGGTGCTCAAGCCATGTTCGCTCAGAATCCACCAAATGAAGCGGCAAGTTGCGGATGATCATGGCGTCATCGGTCGCGCCGCCCAGTAGACAGGCGAGGTGATAGTCGTTGAGCCACACCTTTGGATCTGTTTCCCCCGAGTACTTGGTGATGGTCGTGGGTTGCAGGAATCGTGCGGGAATCGGGGCCGCGCGAATCTCCCCGCCAAACACCCGGGTTCTCGGGGGTTCCGGTGTTGGGCTCTTGTCTTCGTCGCTGTCGTAGTGGCCTCCACGACGAGGGTGGAAACCACGAGATGTGCCATCCTGCCTCTGTCTGTTGAGGATGTTGCAGGCATCGTCGTCGCTGGTGTCACCGCGTGTGTCAAGGATTTGCTCCTTGAGAGGCTTCCTCCCGATGCGTTCGTGCACCGAGGGTGCCTTCCCCTTATTTGATGACGGGGGTGGCATCACATCGTCCCTTCGCGGGGTTTGCGCCGATGCCTTGTGTTCCCGCATTCCTCCACCAGTTTTTGGGCAGGCAGAGTTGCGTATGCGGGAGGCTGAGCTTTCGGCTTGCTGCACAGCAGCTTGCTCGATGAGGAGCTGCGCCTCTCGACGCAGGTTTTGGCCTTCAGGCGTTGAGGGTTCTGGCATGGCCCGGATTAAGGTCACCGCAGCGATGAGCTTTTGGCTCGCCCTGGCTAATGCAAGTGGGTCGTCCACATCATCATCAACCTCGACGCGGGCTCGGGCTACGCGCTCGGCCTCCCTGGCGCGCGCGCCGCGCACAGGGCAGTTGTCCTCAAGCGTTGCCCGGAGCTTCCAGACCTGTTGGTGTTCTTCCTCGACCTTGGCCTCAAGTTCACGGACTTGGGTGAGTTGCACTTGCGCAAACGCCACGTTGTCAGGCGCGTGCTCGTTATTCTTGGCTCCCGCTGGTTCTCCTGCCCTGTCATCTTCGCCACCCATTCACGGGAGGACGACAAAGCACTCCCTAAAGGGATCGCAATTCTCCTCGCTAGAGTTATCAGAGTAGGTTAGGCAATAATCTGCTGCAGCCTGGAATGATAAAAAGGCCTCACAATCACGAAGCCCTGAGTAGTCCCGTTCGGGGACCCTATCGCCGCTCTCGTGTGCCTCGCTGTCAGAGTCGGGGCGAAGTTGCTATGAGGTTGCGAATTGAGAGCAGGTGAGAGCCGGGGTAGTCATGTCCGTGCCAACTAACGATGAGTTGGTCATGGTTGTGGTGCGCATCTCACCGGGGATTTGCGACGGGTCGGCCGTGCTATCCCCGGCAGAGTGCGACGTTGTGCCGAGTGTCGCTGGCAGGATATTTTTTGCCACTGCCTCAGGGTTTAGCGCGTCGGCCTCAACCCGCTAGGGGGAGCTTGCGCGGGCCGCTCTACGTCATCCCACGCACGTTCGCCGAGCGCGTTGATGCGAACGCTTCCTGCGTGGCGGTGGTGGTGACGGGAATGGCACTGGCGTGCCCGCACTGGCGCTTCTCGTAAGGAGCTGCATGTGGTACCCATTGCCAGTCGCCCTGAACTCGAGACTCCCGAACCGAATTTCGAATCCGGCGGGAAGTGGGTCCGAAGTCGCCATCGAAAAAGGATTGTCGCGTACGACACGGGATGCCATCAAGGGAGATAGTGGATAGTGTGGTCGATCACAGCGCTAGACCCCTACCTGGCGCGCCACTGTCGGTGTTTGGAAATTGAGGTCCCGACACCATCCAGAAATGCGTTGTGTTCCCTCCCCGGATGGTTGATGCAGAAGGTAATGCAATGACACAAAATTATCCTGGTTCCAGTCGCAAGACCGTACGTACAGCAAAGATGATGCATGGAATGTATTATCCTGCACCGGACTGCAAGTAGTAGGGGATACAAGCAGGTTGGAAGAAGAGGCTAGGCCTCCAAGTCCTAGATGATTGAGGCAAAGTGCCAATATCGTGGAGTGTAGAGTGTGTGTGTGTGCTGTTTTTTGTTCTATACTCGATTGATATCTCCCTTCTTCATGAGCACGCCCTCTCCTTTTATAGACCAAGGAGGAGGGGGTTACAAGCGCGTGTCGCTATGCAGGCACAGTTGTTGCACAACAGTTGGTGTGGCGTCGGGCGTGGCTCCATGTCCTTGGCCACTGTTGTGCGATGTTGCTGTCCCTGTGATGGATTCTTGTACTGGTGATGACGCCAGGGAATGGTTTTGAGGATCTGAGCTGACCTGCATGCCGTAATGACTCGCCCATACGCCAATTCGAGGGTCTTCCGTGCCTGTGCATAGCCCTTTCCGTGGAAAATCACTGTGGGAGTCAGCACCATAATGAGTTGGATTGACCCGGCCCTGTTCGCACAGTGGCGGCGTGTTCGCACGGTGCCGGGGATGGTCGCATGGTGCTCGAGATGGCCCGGCCTTCCTCCTTCTCCTGCTGCGTTCTCGAGGGTCTCTCCCGCCCGACCGAGGACTTCGGGTCGTCGGAGTTGGTAGCACAGGAGCTCGGAGTGACGTGCTCTATTCGCACAGCGTCAGCCTGTCCGCACAGAGCCTCGGTTGGCAGCATAGTGACAGGAGTTGACGGATGCGACGGGGGGTCGTGGCTGTCAGAGTGGCGTGGTGAGAGATTTGCCTTTTGACTTTGGGTGCACGGCGACGATTAGCGTCATTAATTGTTTATCAGGGCGGAGGTCTCGACCGAGGCGGAGCTTTCCCCATTTCGTGGGTTGCTCGAGGCTCGACACTCAGGCCTCGACCGAGACGGAGTTTTCTGATTCGCTCGAGGGGTCGGTTCCCTCGAGCGAAGCGGAGATTGAGGTGCGCGTCGAGGCATCCCGCGAGGTGACTTGACTGGGCCTTTGTCCGTTGCTGGGCCGTGGGCCTTAATTTGCTTTCCTTTTTTCTGATATGTGTATGGGTTAGTGTTTAAACAAGGGTGATTATCCCATAGGTTTGGGTACCCCTAATGATCGCCCCCAATACTTGGGCTCCTTGGACATCCAGCACCTTGTTTAGCACCAGCAAGCTCTCCCCAAGCATCTCTTTGTGAGATTGGTTGATATTGTTCATTTCTTTGGGTTTGGGTTGAGCTATAGAAAGCTAGAGAGAGCTAGTTAAATAAGTGAAGAGCAAGTCCATAGCTTGAGCACTCGCAGTTGAGGTCTAGCAACTCTTGAAGCATTTGTTAGTCTTGGAGGTGAAGCCTCCTAGACGGCTAGGCGTCACCAGTGAGCCACCAAGGTTATCGTGTGTCACGGATCATTTGTGAAGGTTGTGATCTTGCCTCCTCTGGGGAAAAGGTCACAAGTTAGTGGAACCGAGGAAAGTGGCTTGGAGTCTATAAGCCCGCCTATTAGTAGTCACCTCAACGGAGACGTAGGATTCACTTTGGTGAATCTGAACTTCAGGAAACAACTCATAGTGTCTCTCATTTGGTTTACCTCACTTGTTCAATTCTAGCATTTATATTTGCTTCCACTTCGATCTACTTGGCGGTGCTTGTCTTGTGTGTAGGGACTTGGTGAACCTGATAGAAACCATCTACAGAAGCACTTCATCAAGTTTGGTTTGTGATAGAACTCGTAGATGGGCTAATTTACTTTGTTGTGTTTCTCTGTCTGAAACCGGTCAGACCGGTTTCAAACCGGTTTTGGTACTGACAATGTGAAATGGTTTTAAAAGTTGCATATTTACCTATTCACCCCTCTAAGTGATATCAGGGTCCTTTCACCAATCCTACCATCTATCCAGCGCTCCCGCTAGTAGCACATAAGTGGGGCCCACTTCAATCTTATCACTTTGGCTAGCCTCTCTCTCCGTTCTCTTTCTCCCTTTCCCTTTCCCTTCCTTCTCTTCATTTATCTCCCAATTTAGATCTGGCGACGGAGATCCTCCAATGGGGAGGGCATAGGGCGGCGGCCCGCGTGGCTCGTGGAGCTCGCCGCTTGCGGAGACGCCCGCCAACCTCATAACGAAGCTCGCGCGCGCAAGGAACCACCTCTTTTTTTCTTTTTTTTTCTCAAATTTCTTCACTGTAAACTTGTTTTCTTGATGTTTTTCTTTCAAATGTTTACGATGAATTTATTTTCCTCTAATTTTTTACACATGTTTTCCATAAATTTTGCTGCCAAATATTTTTCTGTGTATTTCTTTTAAAAAATGTTCATAAGTTTTTCATAAAACCTTTTTTTGAATTCTCTTCTTTATTTTCTTGGTTCTAAATGTTTTCTATATACTTTTGTGCATAACTTTGTGACACAAAATTTCTTACATAATTTTGTGTCCCTAGAATTTTGCGTCCAAATACTTTTGTCTATGTAACTAATTGTTTTTTTTCATAATTTTTTTTTATGTTTTTTAATATTTTAAATATTTTCTATAGATTTTTAAAACTTTTTATCTAATATTTTGTTTTTAAAATTTCGGTGTAAGTTAGCGAATATTGTTTACTGTATATATTTTTTTGTGATTCTTTGTTGCTTGAATAGACGTGGAACCGTGGAACAATAATCGGGGTGGGGGAGACCGCACTAGTATATATTAGCCTCATAGAATCCAAAAAGGGAATAAGGACAGCTCAACAGTATCTTTTCTGGGCTATTCGAGAATTGACCGGTGGGAAAGCTACCGCTCGGTGCCTCACACCGAAAAAAAGCAAAACATAAGATGAAAGGGAATCATGATTGAAGGGTGTGCACCGTGTATGGGCTGGACCAGGGCTGGTTCCGGATGTGACAAAATATTTAATTATTTGCTAGTTCGCTTGCTTTAGGATTCATGCTAACTTTTATAAAGGGTGTATCTAATCTATCTAACTCTTTTGGTTCAAAACAGTCCTTTATACAACCAAAATAGATCAACTCAGAGATACTCTGAACATATGTTGAATATAAGATGGCTAGCCCGCGTATTGGCTCTGTTGCAATGGCATGTTGGCTAATTAAAATAAATAAGGAAAAAATATAAACACCAAATCATGACGGCAAAGAGCTAAACTCAAAACCAGATTCGCTCTATTTTTCTTCCTGGACACAGCAGGGTCGAGAGAGTTGTTGATCAGCACCAACTGCTGACAAAGCCCGAAAACGTCCCTTTTAAACTGAGGGCTTGTTTAGTTCCTGAAATTGGAAGCCAAATTTTGGTTTTTGAAGTGCGTGCGTTACTATAGTATTTCGTTTGTATGTGTGAAAAATTGTCCAAAAATTGATTAATTAGGTTCAAAATGTTCGTCTCGTAGAGTACAACAAAACTGTGCAATTAGATTTTGATTTTATCTACATTTAGTACTTCATGCATACTATGATATTTTGATGGGATGAAAATCTTCTCTTTGCCTAGTGAACTTTGAAGATGGAATTTGGCATCTAATCAAGGCCTGATAAATACTTGGCTGCAAACTGTGCAATGTTCTTAGCACCTCTCTGAGGCACCAAATCAATACGGCAAACAGCCTAAAGTAAAAGCGGTGTATATATTTCATCCTGAACATAGCACGGCCAAAAGAGTTGATAATTAATCTGCAACACTTGGGCCTTGTTTAGATCCCAAATTCAACCCCAAATTTCACTATGCAAAAAAAAATTCTCATCACATCAAAATGTCGGTACACGCATGGAGTACTAAATGTAGATGAAATTAAAAACTAATTACATAGTTTTGTTGTACTTTGCGAGACGAACATTTTAAGCCTAATTAATCAATGTTTGGATAATTTTTTACAGATACAAACGAAATGATAGAGTCCCCAGTGATTGAAAACTCCTAAATTGGGAGCTCCCAAATTGGAATCTAATAAAGGCCTTGGTGACGAAGCCTGCATAATGCATATATAAACGCGATTTCAGGCTGACAGATACTTGGCTGCAAACTCTGCAATGTTCTTGTCTGAGCTCCCTCCTTCCTGCGTCGCCTGCTTAGCCTTCTCCATCCATTTTTCCGCATTCTGTTTGTACTCCTTTTTCCTCTCCCCATCCATCACCTCTCCGATGCACCTCTCCACCTCCTCCCTCCTTAGAAAGCCCTTCTCATCTAAACGCATTCGCAGACCGATCCCCCACACGCTCTCAACATACTTTGCCGTGGTTGGCTGGTCCGCCGATCGCGGCATTGCCACCATGGGTACACCAGTGACGATCGCCTCCGTCGTTGAGTTCCATCCACAGTGTGTCAAGAAACAACCTGAATATTGACAGATATATTGCAAGATGTTAATTATATCCTTAGGTATCACAGATAATATAACTTAGTTCACCGATGCTCTGCTATGTCTCATTTCATACCTGTGGCCTTGTGTGCCAAGACCTCAAGTTGGGGGCACCAGGACACAGTGAGGCCCTTCTGCCTGCACTTGTCACGGAGAGCTTCAGACAATTTTTGCGCCTCGTCAGGCCTCACGACCCAGAGGAACGGCTTGCCGGAATCGCAGAGTCCATTGCCGAGCTCATCTAGCTGATTGGCATCCACGCTGTAGACTGTCCCATAGGAAGCAAGGACTACGGAGCAAGGTGGCTGCTCATGCAGCCATTCCATCGCCGGTGCACTGCTGCTGAAGAAGTCGACACCGTAGGTCTTGTTGGATGGCAGGCGGCCGTCGTCGAGGAAGAACGACGGCAAACTTGGGCCGATCGTCTTCGCGCGCCATGTCGTCTCCATGTACTCTGCCTCCTGCTCGATCAATTAGTGAATCAAATCATGTGAGCCAACAAGGTTGTCAATCCATCTCACATGACGTACGTACTCACCTGTGGCTCAAGGTCTCGGAAGGAGTTGATGAACACGTTATCGGCGTGCTCGATGCCGTCGAACTGCCGGATCGACACTTCGAGGTACTGGGGGTAAATCTCCGGCGCCACCACGAACGGCGGCAAGTCCTCTGCTCCGAGGTCCACGCCGATCACCCGCCGCCGCCGCAGCGCGCTCCCGTCCGCCATCGGCAGCGCCACGCGCCCCGCCCACACCTCACCGTAGATGAGGTCCACCACGCACGGCTGCGACAGGAACGCCGCGGTGGGGACGCCGGCGGCGCTCGCCACCCCCCGCGCCCACGGCATGTGCGGGTCGTACACCACGACGGCCGCGCGCCGCCCCGCCCGCGCCTCGGCGTCGATGACCCGCGCCAGCGTCTCGGACCCCACGGCCTCCAGCCGGCGGCAGTACTCCACCGGGTCCGAGCACGACGCCATGCCGCCGCCGTCGAAGCCGTCGGAGATGGCTGCTACCGGGAACGGCTCACCGGCGGTCGGCGAGGTAGACAGCACGTACCGTGTGGTGACGAGCGTGGGACGGAGGCCGTGGTAGGCGAGGCGGCGGCCGAACTGGAGCATCGGGTTCATGTGGCCTTGCGACGGCAGCGGCACCAGCAGGACGTGGGCGCCGCTGCGTTCATGGCCGGACCCGGAGTAGGAGGTCGTAATCACTTCGCCCTGGCTGTCCATTATTTTGCTCAAAAGCTATCCATTACTGTGCCCAGTCGTTTTGTGGTTGCACGCGCGGTGCTTTGGGGAGGAAAGCTAAGCTATGTGGAAATTGCAGCCAAGCGGAAAGCGACGCAGTGACAAGTTCTGTTATCGGAGTAGATTCCTGACCTTCGTGTCAAATTTATTGATTTAACTACTCTTAAAAATATATTTGACTAACAAATAACAGAATAATCCAACAGATTCTATAAAGATTACCACTGAGATAGGCTAGCTAAAAATAGTTAGCTAATGAGGTGAGATGAAGAGCCACTAAATTTAGAGAGTCATTTACAGAGTCTTTTGGAAAACATTTTTTCTCTAATAATAGCTAAATTTAACTTTAGAAAATGATTTAGCCGGTCTCTTGAAAATGCTCTTATGGAGTTATTTTATTTTATTTTTATTTGAAGGTTTGAATGATAGTGACAGCAGGTTCTTAAAATGCACCCAGGTTATTAAACTTCTCATGGATTTGCATTTCTCACTCCATTAGAAGTCACGAACACCTTAAACATAGGCAGTTAGTTTTCCCTAAGGCAAACTTATCTAATTTTGATCAAGTTTACAAAGTTATTATTGTTGAGAGTGAAAATGAGATAGGAATAGAATGATACATATTTATACACGGAGAAGGGGTGTGTCCAAAGGACCAAATGCCTCTTCGGGGAGATTCGCCCCTTTGCGGAAGGCCCGGTCAGGTCCCTTCGTGAAAGGTTCACGCCCTTTTATGAAAGGTCCTATAATGATTATCATACCAAGGGCCTGTTTGTTTCTCACGCGGTAAACTTTAGCGTCGTTATATCGGATATAAATATGTTAATTAGGAGTATTAAATATAGATTAATTTAAAAACCCATTACATAAACGAGGAGTAATTTACGAGACGAATCTATTAAGCCTAATTACACCATGATTAGATAATGATAATGTAATGCTACAGTAAACATATGGTGATTATGTATTAATTATAGTGAAATTAGACTTATTAGGTTCGTCTCGTGAAATAGACATGACTTATGTAATTAGTTTTATAATTAGTTTAGGTTTAATACATCTAATTATCACTTATTTAAAACGCTAAACTTTAGCACATGTATCCAAACACCACCTAATTGATCATCACTAACTATTGTAATTCGAAAAGTTATATTAAAATCTATAAGACCTAAATAGATGTACTATTAAGATATATTGTTTCATGATACATTTATTGAAATTTATTTGATGTTGATGCATTTTTTATAAGCATGGACGAAGAAGTTACACAAGCTTGATATACGAGAAAACTATAATTACCTATATTTTAAAATGGAGGATGTAGGTCAACAAACTCTCAAAGTTAATGTCCAGGTCCCTAACATTCAAAATGATTCAAGGTTTTATGGACAT
The DNA here is from genome assembly GCA_033239725.1 of Echinochloa phyllopogon. Classification (NCBI taxonomy): domain Eukaryota; kingdom Viridiplantae; phylum Streptophyta; class Magnoliopsida; order Poales; family Poaceae; genus Echinochloa; species Echinochloa phyllopogon. Next base: position 6,203,318 of record BTCW01000016.1, on the reverse strand, counting down.
GAATTGTCACTTGGAAAGAACCACTTAAAATTAAATGAGCTAAATGTAAACTTTGAGGTTTATGGACTTTGATGAGAATCATAGAAAAGTTTGACGACCTTGAGTGCACTTTATTAAGTACTTTGAGGTCACGCGCTAAGGTTGGGTGAATTGCGGTTTCTAAATAACGTATGGTGGCTCAATTTGCATATATAAAAATTTACATATCTAAAAGTAAATTCTGTTTTTTTCTATGTTTGTTTTTCCCATGCCACAAAAAGTATTCTACTCCCTAGATTATGAGCCTATTAAACTACAAAAGTCAATTTTACGTAGAGCAAATTGAGAAGTATAAGGTGAAATTAGTTATGCGGAAATTAATTTTTACTGAGGTGTTGAAAAACTCATACTTGTTGAAAAACTCATACTTTCTACTAGTCCTTATTCGAGACCCATACAAGGGTCAGTAACTCCAAGAATTGCACTATGTACGGTTTCATGTGCAAGTGGTTTCCAAAATGGCTCCACCTGTCACACAGACAGATCCGGGAAGATTTTCAAGTGCTGTTGTATCATCTTGATGTAACGCTATTTGAGAGTAATAAAGCTTTGCATTTCGAAATATATCTTTATATAGCCATCCAAATGCCGTAATTGTACTTTTAGAATGTTTTGTGAATACATGGACTGCAGCGTGCAGGCCAAGTTAATTTACTCATTAAACATTATTATTCTTGCTGAACAGACGTATGGTATCTGCTGAGAGCTGAGTGACCCATAATCCGGTAGAAATAGAAAAGTAACCGTGGAAGACTGTGTGGACATGTCTACGCGATGGAATTGATAGTTTGGTATTAGTATAAACTGGATCATGATTGATGATTGAAAATCAGGATGAAAGGAAAAGCTATAGAGGTACTGATTTGGACTTTTTCCTAGAATTAACGATGTGTGTTTGTTCTGTAGTTGAAAAAACAAACTTCGATCGCAAGAAATTAATGGGTAGTAGTAAATTAGATAATAAATCATGTTCAAGTTTCAGTTTGGTTTTCCAAACCTAGGAAGAAGACTATACACCATGTTCGAACCCAAAATTCAATGATGGAAAATTCAAGTTCCTTATTATATGACACCTAATATTCCACGGGCACTTGAATTTGAACAACCTTATTAACGCCATGGTTTGGGATTTTCCAGTTAGAAACCTATATGAATTATAACATAACATCGCTTAAATTTGTTCCAGATCAATTATTCATCTCAACAAGGCTAGACCTACAAATCTTTCTTTAGTTCCATGGTGTCCGGATTTGTACGAAGTATATAATTTATTGTTCCACTTGAACAATTTCCTTTTCAATTGAAGCTCCAGCATTTTCGTTCAGTGACAATTCTCTCCTTTTTTAAACAGGAACAGTTAAGACCATCTACAAGAACGTCTAACAAATGTTACAAAAATCACTTTTAGGAACAAAAGTAAAAAACAGTGCTCCAATGGTGGCCCAATCTTATTTTCAATTTTTTCCGCTGGACCGACGCTATTCACTTTTTCCCCACAAATCATGGTTATTTTCTTTTTCCCGCGTGGTAGCTTTCATTCTGAAGTAATGTGCTCCCTTTTTTTCAGCACAAATATAATATTGTAGATGGATGGATGGGCCCACATATGGATCAAAATTAATTTGTTTAGAAAATAATTTTTAGGCAATGTTGGCGGAGGTGGTCTTTTTATCTCCCAATACCTTTTTAGAAGGCCAAAAACTAGTTTTTTGGGGGTCCATTTTTTAAACACTCTTGCAGACGATATAATAGTACAACCAGAATTTAGTCTAGACACTCAAATATAACTTTTTGACACCATCTTCGGCATTGTAGGGGGTGGTTAGTACGGCGTCTTTTGCTGACCAACGTGCCTTAGCAGCCTTTGTCATTAGAGCTATACGATTGTACTTTCAAATGTGTCTTTGTTTCGTGCATTATTTTTGTAAGGTTGTGTGCATACTGGTTATGGTTATGCAGAGAGACCTGGGGGATTTCAAGCTATTTGTATCAACTTGGTGGAAGGTGCTATAATTTAATAAAATTTTCCCTTTTAAAAAAACTTCCAAATCATGCCATGCAATTCCAACAGGTTTATTATTGGTACCTAATTTGAGAACTACATACACATCTGCATTCTTTTCTTTTCATTCTGCATGCATGGTTCCTGACATTACATATATAGTTTTGGAACAAGTAGCAGTTTCTCCTTCCGATGCATTGTCAGTCCATACAAAACCGTCATGTCAATATCCTCTTCTGTCATCCCAGCTGGGAGATCCCAATGGAAGCGGTACAGAAGATTTGCTAGCATTATCTCAACAAGGGCCATCCCAAAATTCATTCCAGGGCACATCCTACGCCCAGCTCCAAATGGCACAAACATGAAATCTCTGCCCCTAAAGTCAATAGCCATGTTGCTGCCACCGTCCACAAACCTCTCTGGCATGAACTCATCTGTTTTCTCCCATGAGCTGGCATCTCTACCAAGAGCCCAAGCATTAATGATAACACGTGTTCCAGCTGGAATTGTGTACCCATTGACATCACAGTTTTCTATGCAAAAGTGCGGGGGCATGAGTGGTGTTGGTGGGTGCAGTCGAAGTGTCTCTTTGATAACGGCTTTTAGGTAAGTCATATTGATTATGTTGTCTTCCTTGACCATTTCTTGGCCCCTAGGAGTGTTCTTGTTAATTTCATCTTGTACTTTGGCCATGATATGTGGGTTCCTTATGGGCTCGATCATAGCGTATTCCAGGACTAAGGATGATGTATCTGTTGCTGCACCAAACATGTCCTGCAAGCCGAAAGGGGGAAGGATTTGTTAATGCTATTAAAAATCAATAATGCTTCTATTATAGAAAATAAGAAATATGCATTTTCATTAGTTATATACGTTGGCCTTTGTTTGTTTTAATTTAACAAGAACAGACATGTTAAAGTGTAACATAATTTTATTGTTGCAAGCTTACAATATACTGTATATGAGGCCTTATCTATGTCTGAGAAAATTAAGTGCAAAAAATTAAGTGACTGGGACGAGCATATACCATCAAGATGGCCTTGACTTGAGCTCCAGTGAGATGGTACTCCTGTTGAAGCGAAAGCAGAACATTTATGAAGTCGTTATCATCTTCTTGGCTTTGGAAGGTGTTACTCTTATCGTGATATTCCTCTTGCACCGACGATGATTTGGATGCATGTTCATCAATGATCTCATCGAGCAGCTTGTCCCATCTCTTCTTCAACCTCTTGGCCCTGGCACACACCATCTGTGCGAACACACCAACCTTTGCAAAGCACGGGAAGCAATCGTCAAGGTTGAAGCCTCCAAAGAGTGCCACCTGGTTATCGATGAGCTCTTTGAACACCCTATTTCGACCTTCCACCCGGAGGAGTTTTCCAGACACAGCACGACACACAACATCATTGGCAAACATGTTGAGTAGATCGGACATGTCCACCGTGGCATTAACAGCCATCGCGTCTTGGATCCTACTAACAACCAAGCACACCTGCTCTTCGCGGGCACAGCGGAAGGAGTGTACCTTGCTGGCGTTCAGCACGTGTATGGTAATGAGCCTCCTCGCCTGGCGCCAATAGTTGCCATAGGGAGCCAAGCCGACAGAGTCGGTGAAGATGATGTTCGCCATGGCAGAGGGTGGTCGCGATGCGAAGGTGTGGTCATGCACTCGCAGGATGGCCTCAACGGCATGTGGAGATGACACGATAAGGTTGGTTACTTGGCCAAGGCGAAGGAGCATGAAGCCATCAGCGCCACGCCTACTGTCGATGTCATGGAGAGAGATGTGTGGGTGGGGTCCTATGAGGTGGAGGTGCCCGATGATCGGCAGCCCCGGAGGTGAAGGTGGGAGACGGGAAGCATGTTGGCAGCGGCTTGCACGGATGCACCGGAGCAGCACTAGTGTAAGGAGAGGGAAAAACAAGAGATAGAGTATCATTTGGGCTATAAGGTGCAAAATTTTGTCTCTCTTGGTTGAGTGTCTCCTCTTATTTATAGCTTGAGATGGCCTGCACAGACTTGCCACACAACACAATAGTTGTCAGGCATGCAACAACCCATATACATTTGGCTAGTATAAGTGTTTACTGACAAATAACTGGTGCACCAGCTAATACATGCAAGCCACTCACCTCAAAAAGAGTATACTGCCAATAGATACTTTGATATGCAAACAACGACATGCTGGAGATGTGCTGTACAGGCAGTCAATACCAATATAGATATGCTCCAAAAGAGGTTAGAGTCCTAGTGAGCTTGCAAATCTTGCAACTGAAATATGAGCTCTTCATATGTTTGGTTAGAAACCAAGGAATGTCTTTTTGTGAAGAAAGGTAACTTTACTTAATGGTTAAGGAACCGTACTTGGTGGCTAAGAAAACTTACTTGCTAAGGCATATGTTTTTTAAGTTTTAGGGGCCTCCCTTAATGGATATGACCAAGGATCCTTAATGGTTATTGAAGCTTTATGGATAAAACAAATGTTCCTTAGTGGTTAAGAAAACTTGGCGTCTAAGGCAAAGTTTTCTTAATGGCTAAGTAAACTTACATAAAATATCAGTTACATTTTTGGCTAAGTTACTTAATGACTAAGTAACGTAGAGGCTAAGGAAAGGTTTCTTAGAGGTTAAATAGCCTTTTATACATATCAAGATGTTATTTTGCAACCAAGAAAAGGTTCCTTAGCTATGACCTATCTCACAACAACACACAAGCAAGCACTACAAGGAATATTTTCATTGGTGATGCGAAAACAAAGGTGTCATAAACACGGTTTTGGTGCCATAAACCGTAATTTATGATAATGTTATGACAAACACCTTGCGTCATTAATTGAGCATCATATTTATCAATAGTGACGATCCTTATTTCTATTCATAAAATCTATTGCACCAATAAAACTATATATAGTAACGTCATAAAGTTTCTACTCCAGTTATGCAGTGGTGGACAAGAATTTGGTGTGGCATCCTATGTGGCTCCACAATAGTGACAGTTATGCAATGGTGGACAAGAATTTGGTGTGGCATCCTATGTGGCTCAACAATAATGACGCTTTTTTTATCATAACTTGAGTTAGGGCCTTCTTTTGATGGACCGAGCCCAATATTCATTAGCATCATAGCTTGTATGGCACTAAGGCCCATATTTGCTTTTGAGCCCGTTATAGCCCAAACTATGTGGCCCATATTGTACGAATTCTATATGGGTTTTTGAGCCCATTTTAGCATCATAAAAAATGATTTGGAGTCAACATTGGCCCACATTTACTTTCGAGCCCATCTTATCCCAAGCTACATGTAGCGTAACCCATATTTGGTTGTTCGTATTTCTTATGATTATAGTTATTCTACAATCACACATAAGTATGTTGTAGCATTTCACTCGGGAGTATTCTCGAGTATCATATTTGTTTATTCCATAGGAAAATCGATTGGTAAACCAATGCACCGAGCCAAAACATGAAAAGCATTCCCACTACCTAGATAGGGGTAACGACAGATATAGGGTTAGCGTGACACATAGAAGAGGCTTGATCCTATATAGGGCTAGCTTAGAGGAAGAGGCAAAAGAGAGAAGGGCAAGGGATCCTATTTACTTCCATAACATGATCTAGCACACAAGAATATATACTTTACATTACAAAAGATTTAGAAGCATTTCAATATGCAAATGGAGGTGTCAAGAAGAACATCTCCTTATCCAAGGGAATGCTTGACATCTTATCTCAAAAGACCTAACACCTAACCTCGAACGTGGGGGATTACAAAGTACGGATAAGGCTGTCAGCACCTGCTGCCTACCTCTACAAATCCGCGGGGTAAAGGTACTCTTAATAATATCCCTTAGCCTAAACACCATGTTTCCACTAAAAAATATTACTCTACTCTAGTAACACTAAGGTACACTGAGCCAATGTAGTAATATGCATAAAAAAGCCTAGGAGCAATCTTATGAAAGCACTCATGCAAGCCATATAACTTATAGACTAAGACTAAAATAGAGACTTTAAGCATAGGACATAACCATGGAGATAACTTCATTTAGAGCAAAGTATTAAAAGTAACTGAGATACAAAAGCTTATACCAAAGCTTACCAAGACACTTTCGGAAACCCTAGAGAAGCTTAATTTCTAAGCCTAATTCCCAACTAATACTAAGCCTAAGCACTTGGAGTAGGAGAACTCTTCTTTGGGTGTGTGTTTTGAACCGTAGTCCCTAGCAGCTATTTATAGCTTGGTGATGCAGCTCAAGATCAACACGAGGTGGTTGGAGCTAGTGGGCCCACTCCCACGTTTGAGGACCATATGCGTCGACTAACTCTTGGATGAACCACGTTCCAGCGTGCACATCAGGGATGCAATCCTGGAGGCAGTTTGGTGCCTGAGCTGCCTCGGCCTTTGTGGCCTGGCATCTCTCAGCTTCCCCTTTGGCTGGGAGGTTGCTTAGTTGGCCCACGTCATCCTCCCTTGGTGTTTGGCCCAGTTCAAGTACTTTTGTCCCCTATATGCAGATATTCTCCTATACAGGTGGAACTACATTATTTAAATAAAATATATATGCGAGAAATGTTTTAGTTCTTTATTATTTCTAAGATTGAAAGTGCATCTAGGCACTTATGTGTTTTGGTGTATTGTATGACAACATGATTAATGTACTATCATTTTTGATAAAGCATGTGAGTAGCGATTCATTCTTATGATTATTTATGTGACACAATTATTGATAAGAATGTATGTTCTCTATTGGATTATGATGATATGAGAGCAAGCAAGAATGAGCAATGACAATTAAATGGAAATGACAAAATAGACAAGGACTTATGCATATTGGTTGGTCTCATTTATAAGAAGATTGTCAAAAGAAAGTGGGATAATTAATTTGGAGAAATTCAGATTTCTTTGAACTTGGTCCTTGTTGGCACTCCTTACGGCCTACAGATAAATCCGCAAGCGGATAGATACCGATGTAGCTTTCACCCGGGAGTATTCCAAGGTATCGATTTCCACGGAGAACGAGAAGTGGACTGATTCTAAACTAAGTTGTCCTAGGTAGATGGAATGGAGTGACTGGTATGGATGAGGTGGATGACAACAACAAAGAGAAGAGGAGTGATAGGAGGGTAGAGAGGGTACCAGTCTGGTAGAGGTATTCTACTGATTGATCGAGCAGATCAGAGGATACAGATAGATACTTGCTTCGGGACAAGGGAACCGGTGGACACATAGAAAGGGATGAGAAGGGGTGCCACTATTTCCCAACTGGGGAATCCTACGGACTGGAACTAACGTGATGGGCTACAAAGACCGGAAGGGCTGTCACCACCTTACGGCTACCACCTCCGTTGCGACGGGAATAAACTAAGTTAGTCTCAAGTATAGGCACCACGCCTACACTAGTCAACTAATACTTATCTCCTATAGAAAGATAAGCACCCAAGCTAAGCGACCAGTATACAGTTATACCAATCAACTAAGCATTGAACGAAGAACCAGCAAGCATATAAAAGTAAGAACTGAATGCTCAATTAATCAGAAAGAGATACAAAAGTTACCAGACACGACCCGGATGTTACTCGAAGTGAAGCCGCATCCGTAGAGGTACAGCGGGAAGAGGGGCCGACACTTCGGCTCCTCTCCGGGACGCTCACCTCTCCTCTCTCCCTATCTCTACTGATACAAGTGGAGAACTAACAGTGCTTCGCCTGCACTCTACTCTTGTGTTGTGTGTTGATGCAGGCGAAGGAGGGCTCTATTTATAGTGGAGCCAAGGCGGTGGAGCTAGAGCAGGCGCCAAGGAAGCTCAAGGCGGTGCCCGGCTTGTTCGGCCGAATATGCCGGTTCGGGCGAACCGAGCAGTTCGGGCGAACTGCCAAGTGGCACCGCCTTGGTGCTGAGGCGGCTCAGGGTCGGTGCAGCACTTGGGGGCGGTTTGGCCGATTTGGTGGGTTTGGCCGAACTCATGGATTCGGCCACACTAGGCTTTTGGCCCAGTAGTGCTCCCCTGCACCCCCTCTCCCTCCTGGATCTTCTGGGTTGCTTCATCTTGATGGGCTTCGTGTAGTTTTGGGCCTAGAGGTGATGTGGCGGTGGTTCACTTGTCGTTCTTGGTCACTGCTTGGTTGTCGGTGATGTGGACGGCCTCCCGATCGTGCTCTGCATTGGGTACGACTAAGGGGGGTACTCGGCCGAACGGAGTCGTTCGGCCGAATTGGTCAATTCAGACCCTTATAGTACGTTTCTCCCGTTGTTGTACCTGCACAATGGACAATCACCAAAACTTGTGGAAATAGTCAGTAGTAAGCCCTATAGCTATGGTGTGTGGTTCCGTTGTGTTCATTTTATACTTGGTTGGAGGTCGGAAATCGGGTTGTAACGACCACCAACAAGCTCCCCCAAGCTTAGCTATTTGCTCGTCCTCGAGCAAAGATAAAAACTTAGGCTCGGTGGATCAGGAGTTGCTACAATGTCATTTCTCTTGCAGGTAACTTTATAAACAACTAGTACTCAAATTTTTACTTGAATTACTAGCAAGGTATAATTCCCCATTTTACCTATGGGGCTTATAGCAATCTCCTTATCTTGGGTGGTTGAAAGGATGAACAGGTTAACTTAGTTTTATTCCACTCTACTCTTTTCAGGATCCTATCTCGGCGTTTTTCACCCTTTTGTGAAAAGATAAATTGTTCCTCATTGGCTCACTCAATCGCTCAAGTGTATTTGAATCCTTACCAAAGGCTTTGCCTTCTTTTCATCCTAACATCTAATTTGGCTTTTTGTGTGGCTCAGGGACAAAGAATGAAGGCATACAAGCATCTTATATTTTGCTAAGTCAAAGACCGGATCTCTGAGGAAACAAATCATACCTTAAGATCGAGAAGTGCAAGTGTGTGGGATATATGGAGTGGAATATGGTGGGATGGAATATGGTGGAATGGAATATGGTGGAGCTCCTTGGGATGAATCTCCCTCTCCTTGATTTATTTTCGAGAACATGGGCTATCTTTTATTCTCATATTTTTTCCATGCCACTTGACATGCTTTTCTCTTTTTTTTTCTCTTTCTTTTTGCTATGCTTTTCTTTTTCTTTTTATTTTTGCCATGCTTCTTTGGCATGCTTTTCTTTTTGCATAGCCCATGTCTCTATGAAGAATATTTGGAGAGGGAAATCATAGAACATGAAGCATTTTATTTTTGTGGATGGATGATGGAAAATGTTTGCTAACTCCCAGTTTAGGAATTGCAAGTGAGAGGTGGTGTGTGTACGTGGATCTCGATCTCTAAGAATATGAAAGCTTCACTCAAAGGTCACAACAATTTGACAAAGCTCACTAAGATAACAAGCAGCATATGAGTAGAAAGTTTGAAACTGATCCTATCATATGGCTCTGGTAGGAATGTTTGACCAATGAGGAACATTGTTTTGAAAACATAAACATCCGAGATTTGCACCATACTAAGAATAGAAATAGAGTTCAACCAAAGTCTCACTATATCAATCCCCACAACAACCTAGACTTGGAATAAAGCATGTGCTCCCACAAGGTTTTCAGGTTCATTTTTACTCATGCCAAATAACTCAAGCATAGTCAAGCAACTAGTTGCAACAAAGTACTGGCAAAATTAATGACAGAGCAACCATTCATCATTTCCAAAGTGAGAGGCATATGATTCATTCCATGCATGGTTGAGAGTTAATTTTATTCAAGGGAAGTATTTTCAATTGAATGACCAAAGTGCTGAGTAATTCGGAACGTACCTGATGGGGGTGCTCCCCCAAGCTTGGACTCTTCACTGGTAGGGATTCAACCTTGAAAGGTACTGAGTCAGCTGGTTGGCCTGCTCGTTCTCGTCCTGCTCCTCCACTGTGTCTTGCTTGTACTCATGTATCTTTTCGTTAAACAGGGCAATCTCCGGTTGGCTCAAATGCACCAACCGGAGTGACAATTTTATTCTTTCTGCATTCAACTCTTATTTTATTTATTCATCAAGCTAAGGTTGGAAAAAAAATATTTGGAAGGGAAATAATTAGGGCACCTCCTAAACAATGATTTGAGCAAAGGGAAATTGAATTGGAAAATAAATTGAAACTAATGGTGCTCTACAGGATACAACCACATGACATCTACTCTATAGATGGATCGTGAAGGTCTAGATGTTACGTGGCTTTGGCGAGCCTCTTAAATTTTGCTGTGGGTGCTTGGCAGAGGACATTGATCTTGTCATCCTTGTCCATCTACCAAGGCTCGCCTTCGATGACCTTCTCACCGAGATTGTTAAATTTCTGGTGTGTTTGCACCAGATCTCTAATCAGGCTCTTCATCCATGGGCTCCTCTTCTTCCTCCTCCTCGGGATGTTCAATCAGAAGGCTTTAGGGGTTTTGACAGTTTTGCTCGTGATACTATTGGAGAGGGAACCCCTGTGTGAGGAAAGGTCTTTGGATAAGGATTGGGTGGTCATGGCGGCTGGAAAATGTGAACACTTGGTCGTGTTCGGGAAAGTGATGGAGGATGGTTTCTGACTTGAGATCGACAAGAAGCTTTCCCAACATTTCCTAGCGACTTCGAGACAAGATGGGATAGAGATAGGATCAAGGGTCAAAAAGGACGCTCAAGGGGCAATAGAGGGGTCCTTCGGTCGAACCAACATGGTTTGGCTGAATTGTCCTAATTTTCCCAAACTAGAGTGGTCTAGTTTGCCCAAAGTGCTTTTACGGAGTCTATCTCTCTAGTGCACACCCATCTCATTGATGATCTTTTTGCAGAATGTTCTTGATGTGAGTGTTGGATGTTTTGCTTGACCACTAGTTTGGGGGTGCGGCTCCCCCAAACTTAGATATTTCCGTGAGATGGAGTCAATGAGATGGGAGCCCCTATGACTAGCCCAAGGATGCCAAAGCGAGGAAAGATGTTTCATGGGACATTTGCTTAGCGTGCCTGGTGGCTGCGGCTCGGTAGGGCTTGGCGTTTACCCAATTATAGACGGGATCTATGGCTACCAGAGTAAACTCGTAGTTCTCTGAGTTAGGGAAATGACCCATGGGGTCTATTCCCCATACATCAAAGGTTTCTACTTGAAGACTACTAGTAAGCGGCTTTGCGTCTCTTATATTCCCGTGTTTCTGGAAGTGTGGGCATCTCTTGCTAGATTTCTTAGCATCTCCATATTGCCAGACCTTTGTTCTGAATGCTCCATAATGTCCTTCATAAGGTGCTCCATGATATCTCTCCCTGGTATTATGTGCCTCAGGTGCAGGTATGCATCGTCTGAGTCCATTTTGTATCCAGAAGAGATACGGATCGTCCCATAGGTGAAGTCTGCTCTCATAAACCAATCTTTTCCTATTTTCACCTGATGGGACATACCCTAACACCATGAAGTCAACTATGGTGGCGTACCACGGCTCTAGTGTTGTGGCATTGAGGAGCGTATCACCCCGTAAGAAAATCGCTGATGGAAAGATCAAACGGGACTTATACCCGAGACAGACCCAACGAATGAGTCTTGGGTTTGCATCCTTTTTGGCCAAGAAATACTTCAGAGCAGCATGGTCTGAATAGACTATGACCTTAGCCCCAACTTGGTAGGACCGCAATTTGTCTACAACAAACACAGCTGCTAAGAGTTTCTTTTTCCGTGGTTGCATAGCTGAGCTGGGGCCAGTGAGCATAATGCTTCTTGTCCTTGATTTGGCCCACAACAGCTCCTATGGCAAAATTGCTTGCATCCTACATGATTTCTAGTGGAATGCTCTAGTCGTGAGACTGGATGATGGGAGCGAAACTGAGTGCTTTCTTGAGGGTGTAAAAGAGAACTCTTGATCAGAGAAGAGAGGGGTTTCCTTGGCTAAGAGATTGGTCAACGACCGGGCTATTTGAGAGAAATTTTCGATGAAACACCTACAAAGCCCGGTGTGGCCAAGGAAACTACGAATCCTCTTTAATCGTGGGAGGTGTAGGCAGAGGATTGTATTAGGGAGTATGACAAGGGAAGATGATCGCCTCTGGCTTTAAATCTAGTCTTTCCCCGGTCAAAGACAAATCTCCGTGACAATTGCCTAGCGACCCCAAGATAAGATGAGACAGGGATATGATGTGTATGAAGGTTAGGAGTAATCCCTTTGAAATCTTGGATCGAGTGTCCTGAGACTGATCGATCCTCCTCCAGGACCGTGGAAGTCGGTTGGGTTCCAAGGGGTCTGCCACTGATGGTCACTAGAGTGTATTCGTCCTTAAAGAGAGAAGCGTACTTCAGTCTAGAGGAAAGAGGCTTAGGCTCGATTGGAGGATGAATTTCTTCTTCCTCCATAAGGAATTGGGCATCTTCTTCTAGGAAAGGTTGCTCTAAGTCTATCAAGGATGTTGACATGACCTCCTCTTTAGGATCAGGATCGGGCTCCGCCTCTATAGGTGTGTTCAAGGAATAAGAATAAGAGACTGGAACAAGTTCTTCTCCGATCCTAAGCTCCACTAGCTGATGTGGTGATTTCTCTAGGATTTTTATGATTGGCCTACCAATAAACATGGAATGTGTGAAATTTTCAGGTAGGTCAAAGATATGGAAATCCAGGAAAAGTTCAGGGTCGTTAATCTTAACGGGTATGACCCGCAAGATCCCTAAACAGTCGAGGACCCTTCCTGATATGAACCTTAGATGTTTCTGAGATGATGACCATGGTTCATCGGGAAGTTGGGCTCGCACCAAGGAGCTAGAGATTATGTTGATTCCGAGGCTCGGGTCATACCCGATTTCTTTGTCCATGCCCATAACTTCACAAAAGATTGTTCGGATTCTCTTGGGCATTTTAACTACCTCAATCGAGGCTTCCGCCTCGTCTAGCCATTCCCGACTCTTGATGGCAGAGAGACGGCCTAAGTACTCTCTTTGATATTCTAATGCTTCCTTGTCGGGGGGTGGATCTTTTTGCTCTACACATCGTTCCCGTGGGAAACTTATGGCACAGTCGATGCCATCGAATAGATCATCGTCAAAATTGTAGGGAGTGGTGTAGAGTGGATGATGGTAGTCCAGGCTAGAGTAAGGTTGTGGTTCGAATTGAGCATCGGGTTCTGATGGAATGGAAGAGTTGATAGATTTGGATTGTTGGTGTACATGCTCTTCAGGTTTAGGCTGCTTCTCTTCTTCATCGGGGAGTTCGTCATAGACTCCAGTGTAGGGAGTGTCGTCCAGGATACGCTCCAGGACTATCCTCGCTTCACTGGGAGTCAAATGAAAAAACGACCCTTTTAAAGCAGAGTCCAAGAAAGTGGTGGCTACGGGACAGAGACCAAGGCTGAAATGTTGGAGAATGATAGGTTCAGATAGGCCTAGGTCTGGTCCGGATGCCAAGATTTGCTTGAAACGAGCCCAGGCAGCTTCTAACGACTCTCCCTCTAATTGCTTAAAGGTAAGAACTTCGATTCGGAGGCTAGCTACCTTGGAGATTGGGAAGAAATTTAGACAGAATTTTTCTCTAAGAGTCTCCCAACTCCCTTCCATAGTACTGATAGCCAGAGAATATTATTTCTTCGCTCCTCCCATTAATGAGAACGGGAATAACTTCCATTTGAGTGTCTCTTGTGTCATGCCCGCAATGGTCAGGCACGAGCAGAGTTGCTCAAACTCGAGCAAATGGGCGTATGGACTCTCGGCCTTCGTTCCTGAGAACGATTGCTCACAAACCATGGCTACGAAGCCGGGACGTAGCTCATAGCCGGGTGTGGATATGGGATGTGATGAAGGTAGTGGCTCCAAACAATCGCCCGTTGGAGCCGAATATTGACGTAAGGTGAGGGCGGAATCCATATGATGGATGATGGTGGGATACACGGACAACTTGGGTTCGGAATTAGAACAGCTACCGTTCCCCAGCAACGGCGCCAGAAAGCTTGTTGGCACTCCTTACGGCCTACAGATAAATCCGCAAGCGGACGGATACCGATGTAGCTTTCAACCGGAAGTATTCCAAGGTATCGATTTCCACGGAGAACGAGAAGTGGACTGATTCTAAACTAAGTTGTCCTAGGTAGATGGAATGGAGTGACTGGTATGGATGAGGTGGATGACAACAACAAAGAGAAGAGGAGTGATAGGAGGGTAGAGAGGGTACGAGTCTGGTAGAGGTATTCTACTGATTGATCGAGCATATCATAGGATACAGATAGATACTTGCTTCGGGACAAGGGAATCGGTGGACACACAGAAAGGGATGAGAAGGGGTACCACTATTTCCCAACTGGGGAATCCTACGGACCGGAACTAACGTGATGGGCTACAAAGACCGGAAGGGCTGTCACCACCTTACGGCTACCACCTCCGTTGCGACGGGAATAAACTAAGTTAGTCTCAAGTATAGGCACCACGCCTACACTAGTCAACTAATACTTATCTCCTATAGAAAGATAAGCACCCAAGCTAAGCAACCAGTATACAGTTATACCAATCAACTAAGCATTGAACGAAGAACCAGCAAGCATATAAAAGTAAGAACTGAATGCTCAATTAATCAGAAAGAGATACAAAAGTTACCAGACACGACCCGGATGCTACTCGAAGTGAAGCCGCATCCGTAGAGGTACAGCGGGAAGAGGGGCCGACACTTTGGCTCCTCTCCGGGACGCTCACCTCTCCTCTCTCCCTATCTCTACTGATACAAGTGGAGAACTAACAGTGCTTTGCCTGCACTCTACTCTTGTGTTGTGTGTTGATGCAGGCGAAGGAGGGCTCTATTTATAGTGGAGCCAAGGCGGTGGAGCTAGAGCAGGCGCCAAGGAAGCTCAAGGCGGTGCCCGGCTTGTTCGGCCGAATATGCCGGTTCGGGCGAACCGAGCAGTTCGGGCGAACTGCCAAGTGGCACCGCCTTGGTGCTGAGGCGGCTTAGGGTCGGTGCAGCACTTGGGGGCGGTTCGGCCGATTTGGTGGGTTCGGCCGAACTCATGGATTCGGCCACACTGGGCTTTTGGCCCAATAGTGCTCCCCTGCACCCCCTCTCCCTCCTGGACCTTCTGGGTTGCTTCATCTTGATGGGCTTCGTGTAGTTTTGGGCCTAGAGGTGATGTGGCGGTGGTTCACTTGTCGTTCTTGGTCACTGCTTGGTTGTCGGTGATGTGGACGGCCTCCCGATCGTGCTCTGCATTGGGTACGACTAAGGGGGGTACTCGGCCGAACGGAGTCGTTCGGCCGAATTGGTCAATTCAGACCCTTATAGTACGTTTCTCCCGTTGTTGTACCTGCACAATGGACAATCACCAAAACTTGTGGAAATAGTCAGTAGTAAGCCCTATAGCTATGGTGTGTGGTTCCGTTGTGTTCATTTTATACTTGGTTGGAGGTTGGAAATCGGGTTGTAACGACCGCCAACAGTCCTTAGCTATGATTGCAAAGGCAAGAGACATGATTCTATGGCTAGTCAATGGTCTCATATGAAGGAAAGCTTGTGGATAAGTTATTTGACAAAAATAACATTGACGATCATATTGTACATATCATGGTTTATTTGAAAATATGAATTTCAAGGTGGTATTCATGATGATGCAAAGCCAAAGCTAAACTTAAAGTGACAAGATATCATGAAAGGATCAAAATAGGACTAGTGACGAGGTACTAAGCAAGGAAAATGGCAAGACTGGTCTTGTGGCAGAGGAACCGTGCTACGGTGAAGAAGCTAGTGCCTAGGTTTGATCTCTAAGCATTAATAAGCCTTATATAGTGAAGCAATTCAATGCATCCAATTATTGTTGAATCATATATTGAAGTGGCTTATGAATGGGTGATGGATTCATGATCATACATTTGGAAGTTCTAAGTCACAAGCTCAAGTTGGATTTGCTTAGCAAGATTAGAATTTTAAAAGCCATCATGTTGAGATTGATCAAGTATGGCATCAATGAAGACATGCAAACTCATGTGGATATTTTATTTTTTCGTATGCAATCTTGAGTATAGGTATGCTACACTATCAAGGAGGATGCAATATTAATTGTTGGACAACCCCAAAAATGCTCATAGGTCAACCCATGTGAGATAGCCTTATGAGACAAGTCTTTTGGAACTTAGGGGTTGTTTGGATCATCTGTTTTATGGAAACTGATTTTCAAAAAACGTATTTTCATGTAACTAACTCTAGTTCTTTGTTTGGGTAGTCCAACAAAACCCGGTACAAGGAAAATGAACTTTCCACGAAACCAGTGGAAAACACATTTTAATAAAACAACTCCTCGACATTTGTACCAAGACAAGTTTTCGAAAACCACGATTTGGATGAGAAAATAAAAACGCATAAGTGCTGCTATACAGTAAAAATTCCATCGGCCACGTGTGCCCATTGCACCTAGTTAAGGACCATTGATGGTCATCTAATCAATTGAGATTAGGTCATCAGCCGCCACGACCGTCGTTTGTCGAGTCGTCCGCCATCCAAACAAGTCACCAATAGACAAGGTAATATCCTGGGAGACTTGGTGACAAAGTAGTAGGCGAGGTGGCCAAAAGGAAGGCTAGGTCGACCATCTGGACCAGTCAAGATCGTCTATCAAATTGTTCTATGACCTCCTCGGTTATATATAGACCCGTTGTGGCCATTCCAAAGTGATCGACTCAACAAATTTACACTAGAGAAGCATATGAGCTTGAGGGACACTGTTTGGAGAGCTGGTGGTTATGCGATTGCATAATGATTATCATAGCTAAACTCTAGCCAACACAATCACCCAATGAAGTAAAAGCACAATCGGAGTTTTGGAGCTATCGTTGGTGATTCAATGAGTACATTCCATCTCAGTAAAGTTATTTATGTGTTCTGATTCTTCAGCGATCCATATGCCTCTTCTTATAGTTTCATTTATTGCAAGTATTTTTATCTTCAATCTATGAATTGATGTAGATTTCTTAGGGTGTTTGCATAGTCATGGTATCTAGGCTTTCATATCAAACCTCTTATAGCAGTATAACATGTGCATTCATGTGCATGCTCTTAGAACCTCTCGAATATAATGGTAGGATCATGACATGGGTCAGTGCCTAGTAGGGCGGTCAGTATTTGAGGGTTAGACCGGAGGTGGAGGTTTAAAGAAGATTGGAATGAGAACCATAATCTTCTTGCTTTCTTATAAGAACATCAACACATGCATAGTCTATGATTTCTCTAGATTGGTTACTATTTTTATATGTTCATTGAATCTTGTTTACACTTACACCACATCATCAATGTTTAGATTAGAATCTTTAAGATTTCTCTAGATTGGCTACCTTTTTCTCATATCTGTGTATATGTCCATTAAATCTCGTTTACACTTACACCACATCATCAATGTTTAGATTAGAATATTTATGAATCCAATTTTTTATTGCAAATTTATTTTTCATAATGATAAAATTAGGGAATACATTTAAGAGATAAAATTGATATGTGCACTCGTTGTTCACAATTGATGGCCTTAAACTGCGTCAACATGTTTTGTTATGTATGGTTGAGTATAGGGTTGAACATAGAACAACAACAATGATTGCTACTGAAAACATACTCGAGGACCAGCAAGGACTACGCATGGGGGATGCATTTAAGGGAAAAGCTACAACTGATCCATGCACATGCGGATCACAATTGATGGCCTTACCCACAATCAACAACTACATCTAAAACCCCCAAAAGGATGTAAGGGCTGATCTGTACCAAGGCCTAGTTGACAACTTGCATGTTGGCAAAAGTCGCGTAATGCTATTAGGAAGCGAACTATGATTACATCATTCATCGGCGGCCCTCAGGATATGAGATGTAAATACATGGACACAATGGCATAGTGTGGATGTATGGTAAATGTTGGCACTTCTTACGGTCGCTATCACGATTTGTGGTCCGGTAACGGCACATGGAGTGCTTGGTTGGTTTTTCCTATGCCTCAATTAAATATATAAATATTCTGCAACTGCACAGAATCACCTTTGTAGCATTTCATCCAGAAGTATTCCAGAGTATCGTAATTTATATTTTTGACAGGGAAGCACTATGGCAAGATAACAAATAAACAAATATTCAACTAATAAACGAATATTTGAATAATATCACAGAGGAGTACACTACCGGTAAGACATGGGATAACGGTAATGATAAGAATGAAATACCATGACACACAGCTCAAGGATAACTCAGATAAATAAGATAAGATGGAGGGGACTAGCTAGTTGGGAGAACAATGAGAAGAGATAGATCCCTGGTACTTTATCGTTTCGGGTCACTCAACGAAAGAGATATTACAGCTGTAAAATAGCGTCTATAGATCAAGTTGGCTCTACTACCTCAACGTCAGGACAGGGAATCGACAATCGCAGAAAGGGATGAGAAGGGAGACTAAAACTCCCCGGGGTAGCCCTACAAGGCCAAGACTAACGTGGTGGAATATATAAGCCGGTAGGGCTATCACCACCTAGCGGCTACCACAGCTATCCATTGAATTCAGTGCACTCTAAGCTCACCCACAATTTATAGGCACCCTGCCTACACTAGTCATGTTATACTTACTCTTCTAGAAATAGCAAGCAACCCTGTCAGTTCCTAGGTGACAATTCTGTCGAAGATTTATCTATGGCATATCTGTCTAGGGGAATCTCAGAGAGTTCATGGGTCTCACCGAGTTCTAGGAACAATGGTGCACACACGAGATAAAGATTTAGACAGGTTCGGGCCGCAAATTGCGTAATACCCTACATCTTGAGTTATTTTGGAGGGGTCCCTACTCCGCCTTATATACACAGGGAGCAGAGTTACAAGTCGGTTACATGATCCTAGTCATATACAACAAGGAGTACTACAATAAGGTACTTTGGGGAGTCTCCTAACAGTACACGACTAGTTCTTTGAGTCAACTACGCCGTCTTGCACCGTAGCCAACTGCTTCATGGAGTAGTCAGGCCAGACTACTCTACCGAGTAGTTTAGTCCCATACGTGAGTGGCCCTAGGGATCCTGGTCCCACAAGCCCCCGAGCATCTTGCGCCTTTGCTTCAATTCTTGAATCTGCTTTAATATCTTCAAGGCCTTATTTCTTGATGACTCGTGTAATTGTAGCAAAGTCCAAGACGCTCCTGTCTTTAGTGTCGAGTAGTTTTCCATTGGAGTGCATCTTTCATGCACCCAATGAGTGTAGCCCCCGAGCCTCAGACTACTTTTTTAAGTAGTCTAAGGTTCAAAGTAGTCTTATGTCTTCATACGGAGTAGTTCAATGGTGTGCACCGACTAGGTGCACCCATTGGGTGTAGCCCCCGGGCTTCAAGTAGTTTTGTTAAAACTAGTCGAAGGTCTTCGCTTGAATTAAGCCGTAAATTTCAGAAAAATTGAATCCCCGAATATTCGCTAATAGCCCCCGATCATTAAAACAAATATCTTTGATTTAAAGATCAAGGAAATCTTCAACAAATCTGTGCAAATCTTGGAACCGAGAGTCTCGACGTCAATGGTTAGTTAGGAATGTTATCCCTAAAAAACCGGCCCTGATAACGGAATGTGAAGTGCCGTAATGTTACTATGCCGCACAGTAACCCTAGCTTCTTATTATAAATATCCGATGAAAAACGCGTGTTCACATCTGTTAACTTGTGCTGTCCTTCCTTCATTCTAGAGCTTGTAGCCCCCGAGCTTTTGCCCATACCCCGTGCTTGCCTCCAGCCCCCGAGCTTTGCGCTTTAGTGAATGCGAAAGAAATCCAAAGTCTTGACGCGCTCAGCTTCTATGGGGCAGAAGAAAGGCGACGTGAAGAGGAAGGATGGGGATGAAGGTGCCTCCAAGCTGCCGGAAAGGAAGACCGCCAGGAAGAAGGCATCACTCGTAGATCCAACTGCCAAACCTCAATGCAAGACCCATCCATCTCTATCGATGCGTGGAAATTTTCTACAACGTCGACCGAAGATCTGCAAGGTCTAGTTACACAAGGTTTGCTACTCTCTCAGCAGACTCTCGAATGGAAGGCATGCTATAATGGACAATTCCCCACTGAAGATACCATGAGATTCCAATATTTTACTTCATTCTGCGAGCGCGGAGTTGGGCTACCGATTTCTCCTTTCTTTCGCTCACTTCTTGATTTCTATAAACTTCAACTTCATCATCTCAATCCTAATGGGATTTTGCACACATCTGTCTTTGTCCATGCATGTGAGGCATTTCTTGGCATTGAGCGTAATCTTGCTCTATTCCGCACGCTATATCATGTCAAACCCCAACCTAACTCTCAGCGAGTAGAAGTAGCCTGCGGATCTGGTATCCAGTTAAGCCAAAGGATGAAGGATCGGTGGTTTGAAATGCCAGTGAAGGACTCCTGCAGAGACTGGAAAGACGAGTGGTTTCTCATTGGTGAGTATTGTAATCAACTCCTTCTATTATGAAGATTGCTGACAATATAAATTAAGTTAATCCTTGAATGCCTTGTTTTTGATGCAGCAGGTAATCATGGAAAGAGCTGCCCACCCAAAGATGGGTGGTATCCAAGGGATCAATGTACTTGGAATACCAAGCCAAACGTCGTAGAAGGTGAAGAAGTACCCTCTTTGTTAAAGCGCATACAAAATTTGAAGAACAAAGGTCTTACTGGAGTTGGAATTGCTTTTAGCTTTTTAAAGCGAAGGGTACAACTACTCCAGAAGCGAGAAGTACTTGGTTATGAGTACTCGAGGGAACTCAGACCCCTCAAGGATGGCACCGGAAGAAATTTCAGATGAAACAGTGCTGATGCGACTGTCTCGCATGTTCACTGGAGTGTCAGACAAGCTAGTACTTGTCAGAGAATGCTCAAGAGAGAAGCCCCCAGGCCCGGTGAGTAGTCTGGTATAACACACTGCAAATGTTTGCTAATATGTTATATGACATGAGTTGTTGTTGCGATATACAACCATCCTTTGAAGGTGACGACGAAGAGCCTGACTAGTGCTATGGGCAATGGAAGCACGACAAGTTCAATGAAGGGAGTTCTGAAGTTGACGAAATTCACTTTCAAGCCTAAACCTCGGCTTTTGCCAAAGTAAGTAAAACTAGTCATTGATACTTATCCCACTCCAATTTATATCCCAACCGTTTTCGTATATCGCGTTTTTATGCGGGATATCCCGTTTTTAAAAATACAGGATGTCCCGTTTTCAGCCCATGAAGCTAGCCCAAGTAACCAACAGGACTTAAAAAACCATTGACTCCTATAAAGACCCAGCAGCCCATCTGCTCTCTCACGTACGTGAGCCCCCTCAATCCAGTCTTGTCCGCTCCCTCCCGATCCATCCTGGTGCGCCGCCGCTTCCCCCTCCCACACGCCGCCGCCTGCTCAAGCTCCTGCCGCGCCGCCGCCTCCCCCTACTGGTTGCCGCTTTCTCCAGCCGCACCAACACCCATTCCAGCTCCTGCCGCACCGCCGCCTCCTCCTGCCAGCCGTCACTTTCTCTAGACACGCTGTCGCCCATTCCTACCACGCCGCCGTCTTCTGCTGCCGAGCGCCACCTGCTGCTGCGACACCGCACTACATTGGCACTGCTCCAGCATGGCCCTGCTCCCATCTGTTTGTGAGAGAAATAGTATGCTTTGGTTTATAATCTACTGCCCAGATTTTGTTGGAAAATATATATTCATGTTTTGTTTTATTATTTGTGCAATATTTGTTGGAACATAGTATGGTTTGGTAGTTTACACTGATTTATCAACGTTTTTTCTGCTCTCATGGCAAGATCATGGTGAAGATGAACTATTAATGTGCCGTCCGAACGTGGCATCATTAAACATATGCAATACTATTAACATATGTGTGTCTCTATACATCATTAACAATTACTGACTTATTTATGTAGTTATGTTTGCATCATGTCTACATGCCACACTTGTTGTATCGGGTTCTACGGACTACAAATCGGTGTTTTTGTTTTATGTTCCGTATCCCGATCGTTATCGACACATTTTCGCTCAAAACAGTTTGTTTTCGATATACCAGTATCCCGCAAGTTCGTTTTTGTTTCCGATTTCGATTTCGTTTTCGTATTATAGCCCTCATTTAGTTTCCAAAAAG
The DNA here is from genome assembly GCA_033239725.1 of Echinochloa phyllopogon. NCBI lineage: Eukaryota > Viridiplantae > Streptophyta > Magnoliopsida > Poales > Poaceae > Echinochloa > Echinochloa phyllopogon. The sequence goes on along the minus strand of BTCW01000016.1, from coordinate 6,181,245 downwards.
CAACCCTAAAGTTTACTATGAAAAAAAGATTCCCATCACATCAAAATGTTGGCTCATGCATGGAGTACTAAATATAGATGAAATAAAAAACTAACTGCACAGTTTTGTTGTACTCTGCGAGACGAACATTTTGAGCCTAATTAATCAATTTTTGTACAATTTTTCACACATACAAACGAAGTGCTACAGTGACGTAATGATTACGAAGTGACTCCAAACCCCCAAATCCCCACCCCTATTTCGCATCTAAACAAGGCCATAATGTAAATCGTGTTCGATAGTTTTGAACCCTATATACTAGTGTCGGTGATCAATCTCCAGGTGTAGTGCTCGCCCGCAAAATAGAAACCTGCCTTCTTGGAAGCATCCATGACGTGACCCATTCATCCACCTGTCACCTGCACTCACGCCTTTCCTATACTAAATTATTGGTTCTGGCAAATTCCAAATAGTTGTTTGTCCTTCACTGCTTCTCGATCAGCTGTGTCGATGGTCGTCTTCTACCATGCCTCCGATTCCCAAATCCCAACCTCAGAAGCTTGCGCGCTACTCCACTGGGGCACTGGATAACTTATTTATGCAAATCAGCGAGTGACCAGCCATACAGCCATTGCAACGTCTCGACTAGCAAGCCATGGACGGCGGCGCAGCCACCACCACCGTTGCTCAAGGCGGCGACGGCTCCGGCGCCCACGTCCTGCTCCTGCCGTTCCCGGGGATGCAGGGCCACGCCTACCCGATGCTCCAGCTCGGCCACCGGCTGGCCTACCACGGCCTCCGCCCCACCCTCGTCGTCTCCCGCCACGTCCTCTCCACCACCACCAACACCACCCGCTTGTCCTGTCCCTTCCCCGTGGCCGCCATCTCGGATGGCTTCGACGCCGGCGGGATCGCGTCGTGCCGGGACACCGCGGAGTACGTGCGCCGGATGGAGGCCGCGGGGTCGGAGACGCTGGCGCGGCTCCTCGACGCCGAGGCGCGCGCGGGGCGGCCCGTCCGGGTGCTGGTGTACGACTCGCACCTGCCGTGGGCGCGGCGCGTGGCGCGCGGCGCCGGCGTGGCCGCGGCGGCGTTCATGACGCAGATGTGCGCGGTGGACCTGGTCTACGGCGAGGTGTGGGCGGGGCGGGTGGCCTTGCCGTTGGCCGACGGCGGCGCGCTGCGTGGGAGGCTCGGCGTCGAGCTGGGGCCAGACGATGTGCCGCCGTTCATGGCGGCGCCCCGGTGGTACCCGGTGTTCACGCAGTCCGTCCTGAGCCAGTTCGACGGGCTGGAACACGCCGACGACGTGCTCGTCAACTCCTTCCGTGAGCTCGAGCCAATGGTGAGCACTCAGGACCACATATCTGTTGCTTTTCTTAGCAAACAGTTCGAGAAACAGAGCACGTTTGAGTATTTGACAGCATTTTCTGTTGATCGAGCAGGAGGCAGATTACCTGGAGCTGATATGGCGCGCGAAGACCATCGGCCCGACATTGCCGTCGTTCTACCTCGACGATCACCGGCTGCCATCTAACACGACCTACGGTTTCAACCTCTTCTCGAGCAGTGTTGCGCCGTGCATGGTGTGGCTGGACAAGCAGGCGCCCTGCTCTGTTGTCCTCGCGTCCCACGGGACCGTGGCCAATCTCGACACCACGCAGCTGGAGGAGCTTGGCAATGGGTTGTGCGATTCCGGTAAACCTTTCATTTGGGTGTTGAGATCCAACGAGGCAGAAAAGTTATCCGAAGAACTTGGCGGCAAGTGCAAGGAGAGGGGCCTGATTGTCCCCTTCTGCCCCCAGCTTGAGGTGCTGGCGCATAAGGCCACAGGTATGAGATGAGGAAACACAAATTCAGTTTGTGATGCGATATATATGGTCCAGAAGATAAGAAAATTGTTCGGAAAGAGTTTTAATATTTTGCTCATCATCGAATGTAGGCTGATTCCTGACACATTGCGGGTGGAATTCGACGATCGAATCCATTGTTACTGGTGTTCCAATGGTGGCAATGCCGCAATGGGCAGACCAGCCGACATCGGCAAAGTATGTGGAGAGCGCATGGGGGATTGGATTGCGCATGAAGAAAGGTATAGTTCAGAGGGAGGAGGTGGAGAGGTGCATAAGGGAGGTGATGGACGGACAGAGGAAGCAGGAGTACAGGAGGAATGCTGCTCAATGGATGCACAAGGCCAAGGAGGTCATGCAGGAAGGAGGGAGCTCTGACCAGAACATTGCCGAATTCGCAGCCAAGTATTTATCAAAGTAGAAGTCCAATGATGTTCTCTAAGCTGGTGAACTTTTCTCTTAAATATTTAAGAGAGATTTGCATCCTCAGATTAAAATCTTTGGGTGCATGCCACTATTTTTGCTCTATGATTGTGAAGGAAATAACATCTGTTTAGCAATTAGGACACCTTTTCTAAAATGAAATTTAGTTCCATTGCATCACCGTGGAGAAACATGTATAAGTTCGATGGTGAACCCCAATGTTCATAACATTTCTGAAAACAGAGTATGTATTCCATTTATACATATTTTTAGCATACAATGTCTGGTTCAATTTAGAAAAGACTATTGTATTGTATTACTAGTATATATAGATATCGTGCCTCTACACCATGGCCGCATAACTCATCTCAGGAGCTGCTAGGACAGAGCTGAACAAGCATGGCCCTACCAAGGATGGCAAGGAGGAAAGCCTTGGAGTTGATCATGATCAGTTCTTGTGAGTTTCTTACTGCTTGCTGTTGCTTTTGTACTCGATGTCTTTGCTATAGACTATGGAATGGGGGAGCGTGGTCATTCTAATACCGTAATGCATACATCGGTGAAGGTATGGTATCTTAGAATATTACTATTAATACATGGACTGCAGCATGCAGGTCAAGTTAATTACTTGTTATATACTTCTTGTTCTTGCTGAGCAAATGTATGGTGTCGGCTGAGAGTGGCCGATGATAAGTAAAAGGGAAATGATAGTTTCAATAAATATTAGTATAAGCTCTGTCATTGATTACCATAATTGAAAAGCAGAATAAAAGGAAAAGAAAGGTAGATTGGAATTGATAGTTCGAATATGATGAAGAACGTTACGAATTAATGGAACAAAGCGACTTTCCTGCACGCACCACCTGTGCTTCACCATTGGATGGGTTAGCATCTAGATTTGAGCCTGTCTGTCTGATTAGATCGTTGCTTTTGCTTAGACCCACGCCTGTGATTTCTTGCCGCAGTTCCCCTTAATCTTTTCTGCATTTGAAAACTTTGGGGGCAGGAACTCATCGACCTGTCACTTCAATAGAAATAGCCAACGGTATGGGCGTACAGTAAGCTGGTGATGTAAATATCCTACTCCATATCCTAACTTCTTTATTCCTATAGAAGTAATTTTGTATGTGAGGTACAAATGAACAACCTAGTACTTTGGTAATTCAATTTTGCACGTTTGCTCCTTATTTAGTCCTATGGATAAAGTATTCCTAGACTTTTAAACAGAAGATAAAAGAGAAGAAGTCTGTCCTGATACCCAGAATCTTGACATCCAGCTAATCTCACGACAAAACTTCCAATCCTCCTCATAAAACTTTATGCAGCTCGGGCGACTCGGGCGCGTCCTGCCCCCGGCCGCCGCTGTCGCCACCTCTCCCTCCCTCCTCCTCGCCGCGCAGCCGCCGGAGCCGGCCACAGGAAGCCCGCGTGGCCTGCCGGGATGGTGGCGGCGTGGCTACCCCTCCCCTTCCTTCCCTTTCACGGCTGATGCGGACGCCAATGGTGGATGGAGGGGTTCGCCGCGGGGTGCTTGCCGTCACCGATGGGGAGGCCAGATCCGGGCCCCCAATGGCCGGATCCGGAGACTGCGCCGGCGGATCTATCGCCATCGAGGACATTCGGCGCGCGGGCGCTTCGGGCGATGGCCGGCGCACGGGGCGGCACACCGGCGGCGGCGGCCGGCGAGGGCGGCACGGCATCAAGCCAGCCGGATCCACGGCGACGTGGAGGATCCAAGCGCGTGAATGCCGGCGGCTTCAACGCACGCGGACGCTTGGCAAGGCCGGCGATTTTTCCGGCAGCCGGGCGCCGCGAGACGTGTGGTCCTGGCACCTCATGAGGAAGCCCCCGCAGCGCCGCCGTTCAACGCCGGGCGCGTTGCCAGGGCGAGCGGACGGCGGCAGGGCGATTCGTCGTCTGTGGCCGGCGTGCGGGTCGTCTTACGGGGGAGGGGTCAGGTCTGATTTTGGCCCATTGCCTCCCGAGCGAAGCTGTTCATGTCCTTCCGGTGAAGGCGACCTTCTGGTTGGTCAAGTGCAGTGTTGATGGTGATGGCGGCAGTTTGGGTGAAAACCTTGCTTGGCGTGTTTTGCCGGGCCGGCGGCGGTGGCTGTCTGTGACACACATCTTGTTGAAGGCGCTGCTGAAGTCGATGGTTTATCCGTCTCCTGCTGCATCAGTGGGTGTTCAAGAACTGGGTGAAAACCTAGCCTGGTGCCTCCAGGCCGGCGGCGGCAATGCAGGCGCGTTGTTGAAGTCTTGTTCATCAAGGCCGGGGCAGTTCTCCCGTGTGGACATCCTGTTCAGCATTCAGCTCCATGCGGAGGTGGTATTTGATGGCGTAGCAGCTCGGATGTTGGTTGGCAGGTTATAGCTGTACCAAGTCTTTGTGCTGTTGCCTTGCAAGAAGCATCCAATCTTTGGTGGTCGGTGTCCAAACTCTTCAGCACATTTCTAAGGTATGTGTTAAAGCGGCGTTGTCTTGACGTTGGTGATCGTATTCTTGAAGAGTTGACACCGCGGAACAAGCTGGTTTGTCGCGTAGGGCTACTTGAACCCCTTGATGGGATGTAATTTTTCCTGTCAGATTTTCCTCTTTTTTTGTTGTTCTTATGTAACAGTTTGGGCTGTAGCCATCTTGGTCAAGGCCGGATATTTATAAAATTGCCATTATCTAAAAAAAACTTTATGCAGCGCATTGGACAAAAGTCTCGAACAGTGCTCACAGACAAAATATATTGCTAATTTGTGTGGTTCGGCTGGTGCCGTCAAAGTGCTAACACATGAAGGTGCCCAACAAATATGCCTTATTTGGATGGACACGTGCTGGATTATGGCCGGGTGCACATGCCGTGGTGTTCACGGACTGTTTTCTATTAACAAAATACCGTACCTTAACTTGACCTGCACGTTGCTCATAAAATTTCTAACAGTGGGGTACGCATTTTTTTTCCACGTATACATATTTTTATCATACAATGTCTAGTTAAAATCCGAAATACTCTTATGTGCCAAAAATTAAAAAGTAAATATCCGAAATACTCTTATTTGATCAACAATAAACTATTGAAACAACCAATATATTTACAAAGATCCCAAGCATAATAAAAATTAATTACAAGTATATGCGTAAGACAAGATACACAAAGAACAAACTGTATGAGAGTGCAGAAGGAACATAATTATTCAATATGCATAGATATTTGTGGCACTAATATACCATACTTTTCTACTCAGTGGGGTAAGATGGCTTCATGGCAAGGCCACACATGCCCCGTTTATCAGAAATATCCTTCTCCATCCTCAGGAATCCCTTCTCTCCCCATGTGGTGCCCCATGAGTTCTTCAAAAGCCAATACTTCGTGCCATCGCTCTCCACGCCATACCCGATTGCGGCGATCCCATGGTCAAGTTCGGTGCCGCAAGAGCCGGTCATCACACCACCAGAATAAAACTGAAACGTCCTGTCACCTGCATCAACGGCGACGGACACGGGTTGATTAGCCACCGCCTTCATCAGTGCAGCCTCGTTGTTGGTGGGCACGTCCTCGTGACCTTTGATGGCCGCCGCGCTCTTGGATCCACCCTTGCACTTGCCATCCACTGCCTTGTATGGATAGCTGGACTCGGTAGCGAGGCCACCGTTCTTGATGACAAATTCAAAGGCACTGTCCATCCAGCCTCCCTCGCAGCCCTCGTCCATGCTGTGGGTGTCACAATCTACCAGTTCTTGCTCGGAGAGTGAGATGAGGTTGCCGGTGCTCAGCTTGACAATGCCCTCCATGGCAGCTACAGCTGAGAATGCCCAGCAGCAACCTGCAGTTAATCGTGTCATCATTGATATTGGCGATGACATCACAAGCTAACTAACCAATATCGCAAAAACTAAGACTTAATGCATGACAGATCATAAATGTACATACCACATTGGCCTTGGTTCTTGATAGGTGTGACGGCCCCCTTGGTCCTCCAGTCCACGGCTGTCGGAAGAGCATCAACACTCAAATTTTCATACTTGAATCCAGTTGGAACCCTTGTCGAAATTGGTTTCAAGCCTTTGTTGACTTTGGTCGCTTTGAATTCATCGTTGGTGAGGTCAGCGAACTGGTTGACAGCAAGCCAGAACTTGGTGTTCCCAGCATTGAACGATTCAATGAAGGCAACGTTATCTTTGAACACCTCAAACCGCTGTGCCTTCTCTGCCACGTTCTTGTACACACGGCCATACTCTGCCATCCACCTCTCATACCTCTCTACCATGGCCGCATCGCTCAGCTCCCGAGCTGCTAGGACAGAGCTGCACAAGCAGGCGCAACAAAGGATGGCAAGCATGAAAGCCTTGGAGCTGGCCATGATCAGTTCTAGTGAGTTTCCTATTGCTTGATGTTGTTTTTCTACTCTCTTTGCTATATGGAGAATGTGGAATCGACAAGGGGGTGGTATGTCATTATATAGCCATCCAAAGCCGTAATGGTGCTTTTAGAATGCTGTGAATACATGGACTGCAGCGTGCAGGCCAAGTTAATTTACTCGCTAAATATTCTTACTCTTGCTGAACAAACGTATGGTATCTGCTGAGAGTGACCTATAATCCAATAGCAATAGAAAAGTAACCAAAGAGCGCTGTGTGGACAAGTCTATACAGTCGGAAGATCATGATGATTGAAAAGCATGATGAAAGGAAAAGCAAAGGTCTATGGAATTAACAATTTGCGTTTGTTCTGTGTTTGAAAAAAGAAATTTTGATTGCAGGCAATGGGCAATAGTAAATTAGATAATAAATCATTTTGTAATTTCAGTTCCATTTTACAAATCTGGGCAGAAGGCTATATACCATCTTAACCCAAAATTGTATTGTGATACTCTGTTTGAATGTTTTATCATTTTAAAATGGTAGCATTTATTTTTCAAATTTAAATGGAAAAATTCATGTCCCCTTATATGGCACTGAATATTCTGCTGGCTCTGAGTTTCAACCAATATTTTTAACTCCATGCTTTGGGATTTTCCAATTAGTAACCTACAGGAATTCTAACATAACAGTTCGCTTAAATTTGTTCCAGTTCAATAACTAATCTCAAAAAGTCTAGACCAAGAAATCTTTCTTTTGTTCTGGGTGTCCTGATTTGTTCTAGGTATATAATTTGATATAATTTGTTGTTCCACTTGAACAATTTTTTTTCAATTGAACCCGTAGCATTTTCATTCTGTTCCAATTCTCTCTCTCTCTCTCTTTTAGCAGGAGCAATTTTATGTTAAATCCAGAACAGTTTTCGCGTGATCCTTGAATATTTTTCACATATTCATAAAAGAATATCCCACCATCATAAAAAAATATTATTGAGAAAATGTCAGCAAAATATACTTAAGTGTGTTCTTGTTCTTGAAATCTTGTCCTAAGAACTATAATAGTACAATCATAATTCAGTCTAGATACTCAGTTCGGTAAATATGGCTTTTTTGACACAATCAACAGCATATAGGGAGTGATTGGTAGCGGCTTTCTTGCTGTCCAATGTGCCCTAGCAGCTATACTCTTGTAATTTCAAATGTGTCTTTGTTTCTTGCGCCATTTTTGTAAGGTTGTGTGCATACTGGTTATGCAGAGAGACTAGAACTGCAAGTTCTTTTATATCAACATGATGTAACGCACCTGAAGCCCAAGAGAAATATTGTAAGCTTATTTTGATTTGGAATGTGCCAGGTCTGAATTAGAGAGATCACTGTAATGCAGTCAGAGACGTCATCCGCTCCAGCAATGCCGACATTGTATGTCTACAAGAAAGAAAAATTGAAAACTTGTCTCAGCATTTTTTCTCTCTCGGTATTTGGCACGGTTTATGATAAATACATTGCTCTGCCGGCCAATGGTGTGGTACTAGTGGAGGAGTGTTGATTGCATGGAAGGGTAATGTTTGTCAGGCCATTGCTTCCAGGGTGGATACATACTCGTGTCAGTTCTATCTGCCGGTCAATGGTGATACACACGGGTGGTTTACGGGAGTATACGGTCCACAAAGGGATGAGGAGAAACTGCTGTTTTTACAAGAACTTCGAGACATTAAGGCTCTATGCAATGGACCTTGGCTTGTCGCCGATGATTTCAACCTGATTTATCAGGCGGCTGACACGAACAATGCTAATTTGGACAGGGTTATGATGGGAAGGTTCAGACCTAGAAATCTTTCTTTTGTTCAGGCGTTTATTGGATGAGGCAGAAATCAAGGAGATACCATTGTTGGGTCGTAAATACACTTGGTCAAATGAGCGAAGGTCTCCCACCTTGGTTCATTTGGATCATGCTTTTTGCTGCGGGGGTGTCTGATCGCTGTCTACTTATCCTTGGCTCAAAAAGTGGGCATCGGGAGCAAGCATCGATATCATTTTGAAAGCTTGTGGTCTAAAGTCCCTGGTTTTATGGAGGCTGTCAAGCAAAATTGGCACGTACCCATACAAACCAATTGTGCTATAGAGCACCTTTTTCTGAAACTTCAGAAGCTTAGTAAAGGACTACAAAAATAGGGACAACGAAAGGCGGAGAATACCAAAGGCCAACTTGAAATGGCCAAGGAGATACTTCAGCGTTTGGAAATTGAGAGGGACACAAGGGAACTTTCTGAAAATGAGGAATAGCTGCGCAAGAAACTCAAGCTCCACTACCTCGGGCTGGCATCGCTTGAGCGTACAATTGCCCGACTACGATCCAGAATTCTGTACATTCAGGAAGGGGATGCTAACACTTCTTTTTTCAATCAGCAAGCTCGTTGCAGAGAAAAGAAGAATTTTATCCCTAAGTTGCAGGTTGGGGATCGGGTACCAGAGGACCTCACATCCGCCCCCTCATAGGCCGCGGCACATTTTGGACCCGGTGCTAAGGATGCATCAGCACCGGGTCCAACGGCTATGAGCGGGGGCGGCACCCAGGGGTGGCACGTTGAGCACATTAGCACCGGGTCTTGCGACGACCCGGTGCTAATGTGGTCACATTCGCACTGGTTGCAGCCAGCAACCGGTGCTAATGTGCCCAAGACCCTTTAGCACCGGTTGCTGGCTGCAACCGGTGCAAATGTGAGAGCAGTAGCACCGGGTCGTCGCAAGACCTGGTGCTAATGTGCTCGTATATAATACCTTCCCTCCCCTCGCCCGAGCCAGCATCAACACTTGGAGCTGTGTTCATGTTGTGCTCGGGACAGGGGAGGTGCTGCCAAATTTTTTTTTTCAAAATTTGTGAAGATTTCACTCATCCAAGGGGCACTACAAGGTACATTCTTTCATTCTCTTATGTTTTTTATTAGCTTGTATTGTTTATATGCTTTAGAAATAGAGAAATTTGTGAATCAAAATGGAAAGAGAGCTTGTGTTCATGATGGAGAGAGAGCTTGTGTTCATGGTGGAGAGAGAGCTTGTGTTCATAGTGGTGAGTGAGAGCTTATGTATTGTATTTATTAGTTATTTATTTAAAGTTGGAATAGTTAATTATTTTTTTAATGGAAGTATATTTGATTTTAGAAAATAAATAAATTAATTATAGTTTTAGAAATGTCTTTAGTTTGTATTGTCTTATGTATTAACTTTGTTATCTATTATATGTTAAATTTATACTTAGTTATATATTAAATTTGTATTGTCTTATATATTACCTTTGTATTATATTATATCTTAAATTATACAAATAATTGTTATTGATTACTAATGCAGATGAATAGGCAATGGATGTATGGGGACAATCAAGATACGGCATTTCGTGATGGCCTGAAGGGGTTTCTCGATGTCGCCGAGGCCAACAGGACGCCGTCAGGTTTCATGTTCTGCCCATGCACTAATTGTCGAAATATACAATCGTACAAACAAAGATGAGCTCTTCAGGTGCATTTGATGAGGCACGGCTTCATGAGAAATTATTCTGTTTGGACGAAGCATGGTGAAAGAGGAATTCTAATGGATGAAGATGAAGAAGACGAGGTGGATAACGACATTCCGGTATTGGCTGAATACTACGGGGCCTTTGCAGATGCTGCAGTGGGTGATGCCGATCATAAAGATGCTGCTCAGGAAGATGATGCTCAGGAAGATGACCCTAATGATGGACTTGGGCAAATGTTGCGTGATGCTGAGAAAGACTTGGGCAATGATAAGGAACTAAAAAACATACAACGCATGTTGCGGGACCACAAAACTGACTTGTACCCAGATTGCAAAGAGGGGCTTACGAAGTTGGGTAGTACACTTGAATTTCTGCAGTGGAAGGCAGCAAATGACGTTACTGATAAGGGTTTTAATGAGCTACTGAAACTCGTAAAGAAGATTCTGCCCAAGGGTAACGAATTGCCATCGCCAACGTATGAAGCAAAACGGGTTGTTTGCCCTCTCGGTTTGGAGGTGCAGAAGATACATGCATGTCCTAATGACTGTATCCTCTATCGCGGACAATACGAACACTTGGATTGTTGTCCAGTTTGCAGTTGCGCACGATACAAGATAAGGCGGGATGACCCTGGTGAGGTTGTGGGGGAGCGTTGTAAGAAAAAAATTGCTGCGAAGGTGATGTGGTATTTTCCTCTGATACCCCGTCTGAAGCATTTGTTCAGGAACAAAGAGCATGCTAAACTAATGCGATGGCACAAAGAAGAACGTAAGTAGGATGGCATGTTGAGACACCCCGCTGATGGATCCCAGTGGAGGAACATCGACAGAGCATTCTAAGAGTTTGATGCTGATGCGAGGAATGTGAGGCTTGGTTTAAGTACTGATGGCATGAACCCTTTTGGTGAAATGAGCAGTAGTCATAGCACTTGGCCTGTGACTTTATGTATCTACAACCTACCCCCTTGGGTCTGCATGAAGCGAAAGTTCATTACGATGCCAGTGCTTATTCAAGGGCCAAAGCAACCTGGAAACGACATTGATGTCTACCTAAGACCATTGGTTGATGAACTTTTGCAGCCATGGAAGGAAGAAGGTGTTAGCATGTGGGATGAGGACAAGCAGGAGCAGTTTGACATTCGAGCACTGCTTTTCATAAACATCAATGACTGACCTGCACTAAGTAATCTATCAGGACAATCAAACAAAGGATATAAAGCATGCACTCACTGTTTAGAGGAAACCGAAAGCATGTATTTGAAACATTGTAGGAATGTTGTTTACATGGGTCATCGTCGATTTCTTCCTACGAAGCATGAGCTACGAAAGAAATGTACGCATTTTGGCGGGAATGCGGACCACCGTACAAAGCCAAGACACCGGAATGGACAAGATGTATTTGATATGTTAAAAGGACCTACAAGTGGTGTTTGGAAAGGGAGACGGAAGCCAGCCTGTTCCGACTAGCGAGGATGGTCGTGCCGCGATGTGGAAGAAAAACTCTTTCTTTTGGGAGCTACCTTATTGGCATATTTAGAGGTCCGTAACGCGATTGATGTGATGCATCTGACGAAGAATCTTTGCGTGAACTTGATAAGCTTCCTAGGTACTTATGGGAAGCCAAAAGATACACTGGAAGCACGACAAGAGCTGAAACGATTGAAACAACGGAATGATCTACATCCAGAAAAGAGAGACAACGGACGCCAGTACTTGCGTCCTGCCAGCTTCACTCTCAGCAAAGAAGAGAAGGCAAGCATGTTTGAATGCTTGAACAGTATCAAGGTTCCGTCGGGCTACTCCTCCAATATTAAGGGAATAATAAATATGAAAGATAACAAGTTCACAAACCTCAAGTCTCACGACTGTCATGTGTTGATGACATGGCTGCTTCCCGTCATACTCAGGGGTGTGCTACCCGTTAATGTGTGGAAAGCCATTGTGAAGCTATGTGCATTCCTCAATGCAATTTCTCAGAAGGTGATCAATCCAGACCATTTAGTTCAGCTACAGAACGACGTGGTGCAATGTCTTGTCAGCTTTGAGATGATATTTCCACCATCCTTCTTCAATATTATGACACATCTATTGGTTCACCTCGTCAAAGAGATTCGTATACTGGGCCCAGTATTTCTACACAACATGTTCCCGTTTGAGAGGTTCTTCGATGTGCTAAAGAAGTATGTTCGTAATCGTTCTCATCCAGAAGGATGCATTCCTAAGCGATACGAAACAAAGGAGGTCATTGAATTTTGTGTTGACTTTGTCAACGATCTTATGCCGATTGGTGTGCCCGAATCACATCATGAGGGGAGACTTGGTGGAAAGGGCACACTAGGGAAAAGATCGATGGTAATCAAGGACATGGAGACATTTCGTAAAGCGCACCTCACAGTTTTGCAACAATCAACCTTAGTTGCTCCGTACATCGAGGAGCACATGAAGATTCTCTGGGACGAAAATCCAGCAAAGTCTGCAGCCTTTATTCAGCGGATGCACAATAGTACTTTCGCCGCTTGGTTGCGAGAGCGTCTGATGGGTGTCAAGGGCATTGATGCGCAACTAGCTTTTGTAGCTAGGGGTCCATCGACCACAATCTTAAAATTCCAAGGATACGACATCAATGGGTATACATTTTACACAAGAGCCCAGGACAAGAGGAGCACCAACCAAAACAGTGGAGTCCGAATCGACGCGACAGACAACAATGGCAATACTAACTCATACTATGGTGTCATAGAGGAGATATGGGAACTAGAGTACGGACCTTTGAAGATCCCACTGTTTAAGTGCCAATGGGTGAAGCTGACTGCAGGAGGTGTTATAGTTGATGAGTATGGAATGACGTTAGTGGACCTAAACAAGATTGGGTTTGTAGACGAACCGTTCGTCCTAGCCAAAGATGTCACACAAGTTTTTTATGTAAAGGACATGGCTAGCAAACCGAAGAAAGGGGCGGATAAGAAAGGGGTGGGTAAGCAATTGTACCCACCACAAGACAAGCCAAAGCGTCATATTGTTCTTCCTGGAAAAAGAAAAATCGTAGGAGTTGAGGACAAGACGGATGAAGATTATGATATGCTCGATGGGCTACCTCCATTCTCGATGGCTGCTGACCCAAGCATCCTGTTAGCGGTGGAGGAGACACCCTATCTACGGCGTGATCACAATCAAGGAACATTCGTAAAGAGGAAATTTATTAGTGTCTGAGTAAACGATGATGACGTGTAATTTAATTGCACTATGTTCCAGAAATTCATATTTATATAAATGACATCGTGTATTTGTTATGCATTTATGGGGTTTTAGTTTTTAACATTTTGACATATGATCCATCAAAAGATTTGACCACCCGAAGCCCATCTTTCGTGAAATGAAGCAACGTTCGATCAATGAAACCAAATGTTAATTCCTTCGATTTTCTGGAATTTTCTATTATTTTCTAATATTTTCTAGTAACTCCCACTGTTTTCTAGAATTTTCGAATAATCTTAAAGAGCTTTGTTTTCTACAAAATTATTTTTAGAAATAAAGAGCTTCATTTAATAATTACTAGAAAATGAAAGCAAATGGTAATTCCTACGATTTTCTAGGATTTTATATTAATTTCTAATATTTTCTAGTAACTCCTACTATTTTTCTAGAATTTTCTAATAATTTTAAAGAGTTTTGTTTTATTTATTTACGAATAAAGTAAAGTAATAGAAATAGAAAAAAGACCCGGTGCTAATTGTCGATTTGGATGAAAAAATGGCGGCAACTGAAATCCTAGCCCTTTAGCACCGGGTAGATCCAACACCCGGTGCTAAAGGTGCCCACGATTTCAGTTGCCGCCCTGGGCACCTCTTTAGCACTAGGTGTGCTTACACCCAATGCTAAAGACTCATTAGCACCGGGTGTTGTATCCACCCGGTGCTAATGTGGTGGCCTTTAGCCACCCTAGGCACCTCTTTAGCACCAGGTGTGCTGCTAAAGACTCATTAGCACCGGGTGTTGTATCCACCCGGTGCTAATGTGGTGGCCTTTAGCACCGGGTGGAGGAAAGACCCGATGCTACTGAGCCTTTAGCACCGGGTCTTTCCCTCACCCGGTGCTAAAAGCACTGCCCCATATAACCGCCCGCCCGCACTCCCCTCCTCACTTCTCGCATTCCTCGCCCGCCTCCGCCGCCGGTCCAGCTCCCCCGCCCGTCGCCCGTCCCCGTCGCCGGTCGCCCGCGCCGCTGACTGCGCCGCCGGTCGCCCGTCGCCCGCGCCGCCGACTGCTCCGCCGTCGCCCGCGCTCGTCGGCGGCCGTCCGTCGCCCGCCGCCGTCGCCCGCACCCTCCGCCTCGGCCGATTTCTGTTTTCATTTTGTTATTTAATTTTGTTATTTAATTTGTTATTTAATTTGGTATTTAATTTGTTATATAAATTGGTATATAATTTGTTATATAATTTGGTATATAATTTGTTATTTAATTTGTTATTTAATTTGTTATACAATTTGTTATTTAATTTTTTATTTAACTTGTTATATATAATTTGTTATTATTTATATGCTTATATATAATTTTGTATATATAATTTTGTATGTAATTTTGTATATATAATTTTGTATATATAATGTTGTATATATAATTTTGTATATGTGCATATTTTGTATGTAATTTTTTTAATACTTAAGACTTTGCATTTAGATAAATGTGCATATTTTGTGTATGTGCATTTAGATATTTGGAACTTTGTATATGTGCAAAACTATCGCGCACCCGAACCCCATCGCGAAACCAAACTCGTCGCGCACCCGAGCTCCTTCTCGAACACAAACGCGTCGCGCACCCGAGCCCCTTCGCGAACCCAAACGCGTCGCACACCCAAACCTTCCGGAACCCAAACTCGTAGCGCACCCGAACCCCTTCGCGTCGCGCACCCACCTATCGCGAACCCGGAAACGCCGAAACCCAAACCCTAAACCCCCTAGCTCTAACCCTAAACCCCGAAACCCAAACCCTAAACCCCCTAGCCCTAACCCTAAACCCCCTAGCCCTAAACCTAAACCCCAAAACCCAAACCCTAAACCCCCTAGCCCTAACCCTAAACCCTAAACCCTAAACCCCAAAACCCAAACCCTAAACCCCCTAGCCCTAACCCAAAACCCCGAAACCCAAACCCTAAACCCCCTAGACGTAACCCTAAACCCCGCAGCCCAAACCCGTCACCCCGAAACCCAAACCCTAAACCCCCTAGCCCTAACCCTAAACCCTAAACCCCGAAACCCAAACCCTAAACCCCCTAGCCCTAACCCTAAACCCTGAAACCCAAACCCTAAACCCCAAAACACAAACCCTAAACCCCCTAGCCCGTTTCCTAAACCCCCTAGCCCTAACCCTAACCCTAAACCCTAAACCTCGAAACCCATTTCCTAAACCTCCTATCCCTAACCCTAAACCGTAAACTATAAACCCCCTAGCCCTAACCCTAAACCCCAAAACCCAAACCCTAAACCCCCTAACCCTAACCCTAAAAACCCTAGCCCTAACCCTAAACCCTAAACCCTAAACCCCGAAACCCGTTTCCTAAACCCCCTACCCCTAACCCTAAACCCTAAACCCTAAACCCCGGAACCCAAATCCTAAACCCCCTAGCCCTGACCCTAAACCCCGAAACCCATTTCCTAAACCCCCTAGCCCTAGCCCTAAACCCTAAACCCTGAAACCCAAACCCTAAACCCCCTAGCCTTGACCCTAAACCCCGAAACCCGTTTCCTAAACCCCCTAGCCCTAACCCTAAACCCTAAACCCCAAACCCCAAACCCCAAACCCCCTAGCCCTAACCCTAAACCCCCTACACTAACCCTAAACCCCATATCTATATTTATTTATATTTATTGCTTACAGATTATTTTTATTTCTATAGATGGCGGACAACAACTCTAGTGAACCCTTTGCCAGAGGATAATGACCAGTTCTTATTGAATCAAATATTTGGTATCGATGCCGAAGATAACCCGCAACCAAACATGGAAGACGTGCTGGGTATTGCTCAAGGGAGCGAAAATGTGGAACAACGTAATGTGGATGAACGTAGTAATAATGAGCCCACGTCTAGTCAGGTGTGAATATATCTCATTTAATATGTATTGTATATCTCAATATATCTCATTTAATATGTATTGTATCTCAATATATCTCATTTAATATGTATTGTATCTCAATATATCTCATTTAATATTGTATCGTTAATATGTAATTTATGTAGCCCTAACCCTAAACCCCGAAACCCAAACCCTAAACCCCCTAGCCCTAACCCAAAACCCCGAAACCCAAACCCTAAACCCCTAGCCCTAACCCTAAACCCAAACCCTAAACGCCCTAGCCCTAACCCAAAGCCCCAAAACCCAAGCCCTAAACCCCCTAGCCCTAACCCTAAACCCCGAGCCCTAACCCTAAACCCCAAACCCTAAACCACGAAACCCAAACCCTAAACCCCCTAGCCCTAACCGTAAACCCCGAAACCCAAACCCTAAACCCCAAAACACAAACCCTAAACCCCTAGCCCGTTTACTAAACACCCTAGCCCTAACCCTAAACCACCTAGCCCTAACCCTAAACCCTAAACCCCGAAACCCGTTTCCTAAACCCCCTAGCCCTAACCCTAAACCATAAAACCTAAACCCCCAAGCCCTAACCCTAAACCCCGAAACCCAAACCCTAAACCCCCTAGCCCGGACCCTAAACCCCCTAGCCCTAACCCTAAACCCTAAACCCTAAACCCCGAAACCCATTTCCTAAACCCCCTACCCCTAACCCTAAACCCTAAACCCCGAAACCCAAACCCTAAACCCCCTAGCCCTGACCCTAAAACCCGAAACCTATTTCCTAAACCCCCTAGCCCAAACCCTAAACCCTAAACCCTAAACCCCGAAACCCAAACCCTAAACCCCCTAGCCCTGACCCTAAACCCCGAAACCCAAACCCTAAACCCCCTACCCGGACCCTAAACCCCATATCTATATTTATTTATATTTATTGCTTACAGATTATTTTTATTCCTGTAGATGGCGGACAACAACCCTAGCAAACCCTTGCCAGAGGATAATGAACAGTTCTTATTGAATCAAATATTTGGTATCGATGCCGAAGATAACCCGCAACCAAACATGGAAGACGTGCTAGGTATTGCTCAAGGGAGCGAAAATGTGGAACAACGTAATGTGGATGAACGCAGTTATAATGAGCCCACGTCTAGTCAGGTGTGAATATATCTCATTTAATATGTATTGTATATCTCATTTAATATGTATTGTATCTCAATATATCTCATTTAATATGTATTGTATCTCAATATATCTCATTTAATATTGTATTGTTAATATGTAATTTATGTAGCCCGCCTATGCGTCGACAACCGGAACTAGGAAATCCAAACGATCTGCCACTAAGAAGCTAAAGGATGTGAAGTTTCACACCACTCGAGTGGAGGACAATGGGGAGCCAGTTGAGCCCAAACAAGTGGCCAGAAAACTTATATCTCAGTGCGGGGTTGTTCTACGGGAACGCGTGCCCATTAGCATCAGAAAATGGAAATCCACGGATCCTACTGAGCCGCACGTGTTGCCCAATACTGAGAAGGAGATGCTATGGGCGGACATAAAAGGAATTTTTGAATGGCCAAGCAGTCATGAAGAGCAACTGAAGGATTGGACAATGAAAAAGATGGCAATTCTGTCCCAGGATTACAAGAAAAAATTGTACAAGAATTATCTCATTACCGGAGAAGCACCGGATCCAGCGAAACATCCAACAATCACTCATGATGCTTGGGAATCGTTCTTGGAGTACAAAAACTCCGAAGAAGGGTCAAGTATGACCGCTAGAAATGCTGACAATGCCGGTAATAGGAAGTACATCCATAGAATGGGTTCGGGAGGTTATAAATGGAGCATTGAGAAATGGGAGAAGATGGAAGAATCTCTATTTGCTAGAGGCATTCGTCCAACGACACATGACTGGCCCACACGATCCAAGCATTGGTACTGTGGTCATGGAGGCACCCTCAGTCCGATCGACGGCTCTTTAGTTTTTGGCGAGGACTTGCGAGAACTAGCTCAATGTCTCATCAATATCCTTAAGGCATCAGAGAGGGGAGAATTTGTTCCTGATAGAGACAAAGATGAGCTAACCTATGCCTTAGGAAACAAGGAGCATCCTAGACGTACGTGTGGTGTAGGCATAGTACCATGGAAGAAAGGTTTCAAAGAGGACGCCGCCTCCTATAGTAGCCGTTTGAGGAAGAAGGCGGAATATGAGCAGAGGGTGAGGGACCTAGAGGAAACGGTAGCTGCCCAGGGCTCAAAGATATGGGAAATGGAGGTAGAGACGGAGCGGCGAATGAAGTTAGCATGGCTGCAGATACAAGCCACAGGAACCGCCAGCACAGAGCATGTACCTCTCCAAGATCCTAATGCGGCCCTTCTTAGCCCTCCACAACATCGAAGCAGCCACGCTTCCATAGAGCATGTACAAGGTCATGAAGACATTCCCACACCTCAGTCTGAACCGGTTCATTACCCCGTGGATGAAATAACTCAATGGACCGCGTGTGAGCTTGTCGTGAGGCAGAAGAACATATCCGTGGTAGTACGTATGCGACATTAGTTTGTATATTTCGTAAATATCATCATAAATATTATTCATTTACTAACTTCCTTTCTACTTATTTTATTAGGTCGCATACGGTATGACCAAACCAGTGGAACCAGGTCAAAGATGGCATTACATGGAGATTCCACATGGTTACGTACACGTTGAGGTGGAGCAAGTCGTTGACCAGTGGAATGACTTTGAACTTGACATCGCCGGAGGTGACGGAGAAACAAAACTCGGGGAGTGTTCTCATGGGATCATTCTATGGAGCAAGCGAGACATCGCCATACCTGGTAGCACCAAGTCTCCTTCAGATCCCCCGTCTCCAATAGATCCACCGGATCACGATTCTCTGGGAGCTCATGACGCAAACCGTCTCCGTCTCCGTCTCCTCCGCGGCGGAAGTCTCCGTCCCCACCGCGGCAGAAGCCTGAACCAAAGAAGCGCTCTAAACTGGCTAGCTTGGCCCCTCCACCACAGAAGAAGCCACGGAAGGTCAAAGAGAAGCCTGCACCACCAAAAAAAGCTTACGACCTGACTCAAGAAGAGCTCGATGCCTCTGTTAAAGAAGACGTAAAGAGGCAACTTTTCACGAGAAAACAACCAGAGCCGAAGATTGACCCCGCCACGGCAAAATCCTTCCTCCAAAATTTGACTAGGGGACAACAGAAGAGGGCACAGGTATCAGACTATGACCGCTCATTACTGAAATCTCAAGGGAAGAGGAAGGCGGCGGCGTCCAAACCTGTTGCTCAGCTCGGCAACCAACCTCAGGAGTTGTTGCCTCAGTTGGCGTCTGAGTACGAGCTGAACGTGCAACGACAAATGGCCGAGACAAGACTCTCGAGAGAGGAAATCATGGGAGAAAAAGAAATCCCTATGAGCACATCGTTCAGGTGGCCATTTAAGCTTGGCCAGCCTTTGGTCAGTCCAGAAATGGAGAGCACGCTACAAACAAAGATGTGCCGTTTCCATCAGTGGTATCTAGAACAATCAAGAAGCAAAAGGCGCATGTTTGGAGTTCGCGTAAAGGACCAAGATTTTTTCAATGGCGAGGAAACCCTCTGGTTGGAGTTTAAGGATATATATGAGGTGTACCACAAAGACGCCATGGACGTGTCTTTGGTCGCCTGTTGGGTATTGTAAGTGCTTTGTTCTCATTTACATTTAACACTTGAAAAATAAACTTTAATCTTTGCTGACGCGCCCTTTATTTCTTAACAATGCAGAATGGAGATTCAAAGATGTCGGAGGGAAGGAATATTTGACATTGGTTACATGGACCCGACAAGGATAAGTGACAAAATGATTTTGATCAATCCAGAGGAAACATATCAAAATTTATACAAGTATCTCCAAAAACAAAATTATTGCACCTCCATACTATTGCCGTACAACTTCGGGTGAGTACCTATACATGTATCTACTTATAGTGCCCATACAAAATTTTATTTCTCATTATAATGTCTACATGTGTACAGTTTTCACTGGATCTTAATCATATTGTGTCTTGACCGGGGTATCGTCCACGTCTTTCATTCGTTGAAGTCTCCAACATATGCTTACCAGAACATCATCGACATGTTTACAAGGTGACATATATTTACCCATTTAACTCAATTCTGCCCTTACAATCACAATGATTTAACACAACTTTTTGGTTCACAGGGCGTGGATTCAATTTCGTCAAGATAACCCTGGTATGATCCATGAAACACTCACATGGAAGACTGACTTTCCCCGAGGCGGGCCCGGCCTCGGGGAGGCGGGACGTTACAATTATATTATTTCGAAATATACGGCTTCATTTATTGATAATGGGATTCATTTATAATAAATAATATTATTATTAAATTTGAATTAATAAGTAAGGCACTTGGTTTTATAATAAATGATTATTTTGAAATATAGGGCTTTATTTAATAATTACTATGTTTGTATTAATAAGAAAAACACTTTGTTTTATAATAAATGATTATTTAAATATAGACGGACATTTGTATTTGTAAGTAAAGCATTTATTTTATATTAAATGATTATTAATTGCACATTTGTTGTCTTCAATTCCATGGAATTAATATTTCCAATTATTTGCAAATTATAGATGATGAGGCTGGAAGAAGATAGACTCGATCAAGAGAGAATAGACGCAATTGCAGAACAACTCATTGGATGGATTTGCGATGAGGTCCTTAATCCCCATGGAGAATTCCATCTCCCCCTGGAGGATGCGCCGTCAAGTCATTCCTCTAGTCGGATTTCTTAATTTGTAATATACAGTTCAAATATATAACTCTAGTTTGATATCAAAATTATAATATATATATCTTCTATTTTGATTATATGTCTAGCTAATATGAATATATAGTACTACATGCACGGCAGCTGAATACATGTTTGAATACGTATCATAATACATATATAAACTTATATAAACGTACATCCATGGCGGCTGTAAAAAGTAACCAAAAAAAAATCTAGGCCCTTTAGCACCGGTTGTATACACCAACCGGTGCTAAAGGCCCTCCTATCCCCGCTGTGTAGGTAGGGCCTTTAGCACCGGTTGGTGTTTAGAACCGGTGCTAAAGGCCCCCTTTAGCACCGGTTATTCTACCCGGTGCTAAAGGGTACCCCTTTAGCACCGGAAGTTTAGCACCGGTTGGGAATCCGGTGCTAAAGCCCATTCCCAACCGGTGCGGACGTGAGGTTCTCTGGTAGTGGTGGTAGTATCTCAAGAGGACAAGAAATATGTTGTGTTCACTTTTTACAAAAATCTCCATGGAAGGGCTGAGGAAAGAGAGTACACTATTGACTTGAATAAAATTGGTATTCAGCAACATGGCCTCTCTTTTTTGGATGCTCCCTTCTCAGAAGAAGTTACGACCACTATAAAGGATATGCCTTTGGACAAGGCCCCAGGACCTGATAGGTTTACTGGGCGTTTTAATAAAACCTGCTGGAATGTTATCAAGGGCGACATATTAATGGCCCTGGATGCTATTCATAGGGGCCATGTCTTTAAATCCAGACTCCTTAATTCGGCCTTCATTACATTATTGCCAAAGAAGATGGATGCAGCTGAAGTGAAGGACTTCCGGCCTATTAATCTAATCCTTAGTTTCTCTAAATTGGTGACTAAGATTATGGCCCCTTTATTATCCACTCTCATATCTACAAACCAAAGAGACTTTGTTAGAGGAAGAAATATTCATGATAATTTCATTATGGAAAAGCAGATGGTAAAATCTTTGCACAAAAAGAAGGAGGCCTATATACTTCTCAAATTAGATATATCGAAGGCTTTTGATTCAGTATCTTGGTCATTCTTCTTGGAAGTCTTGCATCATGTAGGGTTTGGACAGCAATGGTGTGATTTGGTATGCCTGATCCTATCCACCACCTCTACGCAAGTGCTGGTGAATGGTGAACTGGGAGATACTAATGTTCAGCATCGGGGTCTTCAACAGGTTGATCCTCTCTCACCTATGTTGTTCATCTTGGTTATGGATGTTCTGAATTCTATGGTCAAGTATGCTACAATGCACAAATTATTGCAGGCAATATCTATCCAGCAAGTCAGGCAACGGGTTTCCTTCTATGCAGATGATGCAGCGTCCTTTTTGAGGCCTTACAGTACGGACTTAACTGTTGTCAAACATCTCCTCGACCTGTTTGGATACGCCTCCGGTCTCAGAACCAACCCGTCCAAAAGTTCTGTCTCCCCTATTCATTGCACAGATGAGGAACTACCACTCACGGCTGACATACTTTCTTACCCCATCAAGGATTTTCCTTGTACTTACCTTGGATTACCCCTCACAATTGGTAAGCCAACCAAGGAAGTGTTGCTGCCATTACTTGACAAGGTATCTGAATATGACAAATAGAGCTAGGAGGTTGGTAATGGTGTGATTGTCCTGACTGCTGCACCTGTTTATCTCTTGATTGCGTTGGATTTGCCAAAATGATTCCTCAAGGCCATTGAAAAAAAGAGGAGAGGTTTCCTATGGAAGGGCCAACAAAAATCAAATGGGGGCAATTGTTTAGTAGCCTGGGAAAGAGTACAATGGCCATTGGAATATGGAGGTCTCGGGATTCATAACCTTGAATTACTTGGCTGCACGTTAAGAATATGATGGCTTTGGGCGCAAAAGACCGATCCGGATAGACCATGGGTGGGTCTCCCTGTTTCAGCCTCTCCAAAGGCCCGAGCACTTTTTGATGTAGCGGTGGATGCCATAGTTGGGAATGGGGAGCAGATCCTTTTTCTGGACAGATAGGTGGCTAGATGGCCATACTATGTCTGAGATAGCACCAAATTTGTTCATAACAGTCACCCAAAGGACAGCAAAGTGGCGGACCATGGCTCAAGCACTTGTTGACAGAAGTGGGTCAGTGACGTAAAAGGAGCGCTCACAGTAGAAGTTCTGATCGAGTATCTTTTTATTTGAAATTGTCGGGGACGACCATAAGGGGTCCCATAACCTAAGGGATGATCACCCTTGAAAGACGCAAACAAACCACTACCAAGTCTCCACAAACCGGAAAGGGTCTAAGCACACAAAGCCCACGACCCACCAAGGGAAAACGGCCCACTCGAGGCCCTTTGTAAAGGCCTCGATGGGCGCACCCGATCTCCGCCTCGATCGAGGGTGCCAGCCCCCTTCGAGCGAATAGCAAACTCCGCCTTGATCGAGGCCTCCTTAGTCGAGCCCCGTGCGACCCTCGATTCGAGAAACTCCGCCTCACTCGAGGCTACCCATCGACCAACGGGGCGCGCGCCCGTCTGCTCTACTGACAGGCGCATTCAATGCCCCGTGCTGCCGCGGGAAGCTGAAGTCAAAAGGTAAATCACGGGCCATCCCGCACAGACGATGTGACCTGGATCGTGTCCGCCAACTCTGGTCACTGTGCAGCCATCCCGAACACTGTGCAGGCCTGCGAGGCCCTGTGCGGTTCTGTGCTGCCAACTCCCGTACTCCTGTGCTGCCAACCCCCGTACTAACCCCATGATGAAGCCCTCAATAAGGCATGGGAAAACCCTCGAATGGGTGTATGGGCGATGACTGGGCACGGACGCCGGTCAGCGCGACCCCTCGAAGTCACCCTGGGATAGGTACAGGGACATGTACTTTCTACAGGAGCCGCCATGCCGCCCACTTGAGCTTGAGGATGCCCACCGATTTGCGCCGGGCAGAAGGATCCGCAAGGATGACAGCCACGCCCGGCGCCAAGCTCTCCAGTGCCCAATGATTGCAGACTCCACTGTGCAACACGCATGTCTCTGCCCCTCCTTGAACTATAAAAGGAGGAGGTAGACCCCCGGCCATCATCGGCAACACAACGCACCTAGATCGCAACAACACATCTGCTCCCCCTGATATTGGCACTTTCCTCAATGAACCTTAGACACTTGGGACTTGGAGGCCTCACCTACTCTCCTGCCTTGCTTGTAAACCCCTACTACGAGCAACCTAGTGCAAGATAATACAGTGCACGCACAACCTTTGCTGGACGTACGGCCCCGTGGCCGGAACCAGGATACATCTTGGGTCACTGTGTTAGCCTTCGCATCAACCATCGAGAGATAGGACGCAGTCCATTTTTACTAGTTAGTGTTAGGCCACGAATCTGAACACCGACAGTTGGCGCGCCAGGTAGGGGTAGCGCTGTGATCATTCTCTTCATCCACTATCTCTCTTGATGGTTATCCACACGGAGCGTAGTGACCGATACCCTATGGAAGTCTCGGACCTGCTTCCGGCCAGATATGAGATCCAGTTCAGAAGCCTGGAGTTCGAGGCAACTGGTAACGGCTACCTCATGCAGCTCCTTTCAAGGAACGCAAGTGTGGAGGCTTCAGTGCCGCTCCCACCATCATCCCGACGTAGGAGGCGTTCGCGCCAGCGCGCGCGACGAGCGAGCACGGAGCGACGCAGAGCGGCTCGTGCATGCTCCCCTGAGTGGGTCAGAACTAACGAGTCACACCGTACTGCTACGATGGGAGAGGCTGCACCTTCACCAACAAACCCGACAACAAGTACCCCCGGGGAGAGACGGCCGAGCCGTCACGATTCCCCTACGGGATGCACGCCACTGCCACGATCTACTCCTCGTCGGTCAGCACAGACATGGGCGCATATGAGGATCTGCCGGGACATCACTTGATCTCGATCCGCAACCTCATCGTGACCTCACCCGACGATCCATACCCTGACTCCGACAGCGAGGTGCACGTGCGCGGTCAGGAGGTCACGGAGCGGGACTACTCCAGGCTCCATAATCGTGAGGCTTTTTTGTCATTTCAGGCTACGGCGGACTACTACCTCACCTGCTCTAATGACTCCTGTGAGGGGGATTACGACCCCACAAGGGAGTGCTTCGTCGTCGCTCTGACGGAGCATGAAGACGAGGGTAACGGAATGGGCGGCGCGGCAGGTCGCACCGACCACACGGCGAACTCACGGGCGGCGACGCCACCAAACAACACCATGTTTGCACAGGCACAATTGGCCCAGGTCCGAGAGGTGGATGCTAAGCTCGAGGAAGAGCACAAATAGGTGCAGAAGCTGCGAGCCACGCTTGAGGTGGGACACCTTGAGCGTGGTGCGTGCGCCAGAGAAGCGGGACTTGTTGCTCGGGCCCGCATTGAGGCCGACGACGACGTGGAGGATCCACTGACATTGGCAAGGGCTAGCCAAAAGCTCATCACCGCGGCGACTCTGATTCGGGCCATGCCCAAACCCTTGACGCCTGAGGGCCACAACCTGCGTTGCGAGGCGCAACTCGTCATCGAGCAGGCTGCCGTGCAGCAAGCCGAGAGCTCTGCGTCCTGCATGCGCCATTCAACTAGCACGAGGGTTGGTGGGAGCATGCAGGACTAGGAGGAGTCGGTCCAAAGCCCACCTGGGGGCAAAGCGGCCGGCTCAACCAACGAGCAAAGGGAAAGCACCCTCAGTTCATGACCGTGTCAAGAAGAAGCCCGTGAAAGTGCGGATTCTGGACACACATGGCAACGCCGGCGACGACGACGCCCGCAACGTCCTGAACAAGAAGAAATAGGACGCAACGGCGACCCCTGGCTACCACCCTCAACATGGAGGCTGCTATGACAGCCGAGAGAACAGGAGCCCGACGTCGGAACCCCTAGGGACCCGCGTGTTCAGTCGGGAGATCCGCGCAGCTCCGATTCCCCCGCGCTTCCGACAGCCCGTAACCATCACCAAGTACTCAGGGGAGACGGACACAGAGTTTTGCTCAACGACTACTGCATGGCCTGCATGCTAGGCGGCGCAACCGATGACGCCATGATCATCTGCAACCTGCCACTTCATCTCGCGGACTCCGCACAGACATGGCTCGAGCACTTGCCCGCGAACCAGATCCACGACTGAACAACCTGGTGAAGACCTTCGTGGGTAATTTCCAGGGCACGTACGTGCGCCCTGGAAACTCTTGGGATCTGCGAGAGTGTCGCCAGACACCTGACGAGTCCCTGAGAGACTTCATCCGCCGCTTCTCTAAGCGCTGCACCGAGCTCCTGAGCGTCGGTGACTCCAAGGTCATCCATGCCTTCCTTGAAGGCACGACTTGGCGGGATCTAGTGCGCGAGATGGGACGAAGCCCTCCCACCAACGTGAATGAGTTGTTCGACGTCGCCACTAGCTTCACGTCTGGAGAAGAGGCAGCTGGGGCCATCTTCGACGGCAAGAAGGGGAAACGTGCGGAAGCAGCGCCCGCGGAGGGCAACAAACCTAAGGGCTCCGCGAAGAAGCAGAAGCAGGGCAAGAAGGTTCCACGCGGTCAAGGGCGAGACGAGGACTCCGACGAGACCCTCACTGTTGATCCTGCCCGCAAGGGCCCTCGAGGTGGTGGCGTGTTCGACGACATGCTCAAGAAGTCGTGCCCTTACCACAAGGGTACGGTCACCTACACCATCGAGAAGTGTGAGATGCTCAAGAAGTACTACAACCACATCGCCTCGAAGGGTGACAACGCGAAGAAAGACGTAGGCGAAAGGGGCGACGATGTCTTCCCCGACCTGGAGAACGTGTTCTTTATCTTCGGGAGGCCAACGACAAACATGACGCCCCGATAGCGCAAGCGTGAGCGTCGAGAAGTCTTCTCCATTTACAGGTCCGCACCATCCTACCTCGACTGGTCGGAGGAAACCATCTTTTTCAAATGTGAAGATCACCCTAACCACGTCCCAAACCCGGGGCAGTACTCGCTCTTCGTCGACCCCATCATCGGCAACACGCGGTTTTCCAAGGTGCTCATGGACGGAGGTAGGAACCTCAACATCATGTACGCCTCCACCTTGGAGCTCATGGGGATCGGCCGGGACAAGCTACACCCCAGCAAGTCACCATTTCATGGCGTTGCGCTGGGAAAGCGAGTTCAACCCCTCGGGCAGATCGACCTGCCTGTCTGCTTTGGGACGCCGGACAACTTCCGCAAGGAGATCTTCACCTTTGAAGTGGTGGGGTTCCAGGGAGCATATCACGCCATCCTTGGGCGCCCGTGCTACACTAAGTTCATGGCGATCCCGAACTATGCCTCCCTCAAGTTGAAGATGCTGGGGCCGAAGGGTGTCATCACGGTGGGGCCATCGTTCGAGCATGCCTATGAATGCGACGTTGAGTGCGTTGAGCGCACCGAAGCACTCGCGGACAACGAGGCCCTCGTTGCGGATCTGGAGAAGATGGCGAATGAAGCCGTCAACTACGCTCAGAAGCACGCGGGCAGCTTTGAGCCCGCCGAACACACCAAAGTCGTACCCGTCGACCCCAGCGTCCCCGATGGCAAGACGCTGAGGGTCAGTTCCACCCTCGACAACAAATAGGAAGTGGTGCTCATTGACTTTCTCCGCGCCA
This sequence comes from Echinochloa phyllopogon, assembly GCA_033239725.1. Lineage (NCBI taxonomy): Eukaryota > Viridiplantae > Streptophyta > Magnoliopsida > Poales > Poaceae > Echinochloa > Echinochloa phyllopogon. The sequence continues at coordinate 6,153,628 of BTCW01000016.1, read as the reverse complement.
ACATCGACATCTTCACATGGAGCCCCTCGGACATGCCAGGCATACCGCGGGAGGTCACCGAGCACTCCCATGACATCCTGTCCCACTCCAAGCCGGTGAAGCAACGCCTGCGAGGCTTTGACGAGCAGAAGCGCTGGATGATCGGAGAGGAGGTGTGCAAGCTCTTGGAGGCCGGATTCATCAAGGAGGTATTCCATCCCGACTAGCTAGCTAATCCTGTACTAGTTAAGAAAAAGAATGGGAAGTGGAGGATGTGTGTAGATTACACTGGTTTAAATAAAGCATGTGCAAAAGTTCTTTTCCTTTGCCACGTATTGATCAAATAGTGGATTCAACCGCGGGATGTGAACTTTTATGTTTCTTTGATGCACATTCCGGTTACCACCAAATAAAGATGAAAGAATCCGACCAGCTCACGACTTCTTTTATCACCCCCTTCGGCATGTTTTGCTACGTCACGATGCCCTTTGGCCTCCGGAACGGTGGAGCCACATTCCAGTGGTGTATGCTCCATGTTTTTGGGGACCATATCAGGCGAACCGTAGAGGCATATGTCGATGACATCGTTGTAAAATCCAGGAAGGCGGATGACCCGGTAAATGATTTGCGCGCTGCGTTCGATTGCCTCCGGGCTAACGGGGTGAAATTAAACCCGGAGAAGTTCGTCTTTGGGGTGCCTCGAGGTATGCTCTTGGGTTTCATCGTCTCTCAGCAAGGCATTGAGCCCAACACTGAGAAAGTGTCAACCCTCGAACGAATGGGACCGATCCGAGACCTAAAGCGGGTACAGAAGGTATTGGGTTGCCTGGCGGCCCTAAGCCGTTTTATCTCGCGACTTGTTGAGAAAGGCTTCCCTTTGTATTGACTCATAAAGAAGAACGAACACTTTTCTTGGACCCCCGAGGCTCAGGAAGCCCTCGACAGGCTAAGAGCATCGCTCGCTCGCGCGCCGATCTTGACACCACCAAAGGACAACGAACCCCTCTATCTCTACGTGGCCGCGATGACCCAGGTGGTCAACGCGGTCATCGTCATAGAAAGAACGGAGGAGGGCCATGCTCTGCCAGTCTAGAGGCCCGTGTATTACATCAGCGAGGTGTTGTCCGAGACCAAGATGCAGTACCCGCAGATCCAGAAGTTGTTTTACGCAGTGGTGCTGGCATGGCGCAAGCTGCGTCACTACTTTGAGGCTCATCCTGTCATTGTGGTCTCGTCTTTCCACCTGGGAGAGATAGTCCACAACCAGGATGCCTCGGGTAGAATAGCCAAATGGTCGGTGGAGTTGATGGGCGTGACTCTCATCTACGCGCCTCAAAAGGCGATAAAATCGTAGATCTTGGTGGACTTCATCGCTGAGTGGACCGAAACCCAGCTGCCCCCACCTCAGATCCAAGCAGAATGCTGGACCATGTACTTCGACGGATTGGTGATGAAAACTGGCGCAAGCGCAGGCCTCCTTTTTGTCTCACCCCTCGGAGAGCACATACGCTATGTGGTGCGCTTACACTTCCTGGCGTCCAACAATATGGCAGAGTACGAGGCCCTCCTCAGTGGGCTCCGCATCGGCATCGAGCTCGGCGTCAAGCACCTCGACATCCGGGGAGATTCTCGGTTGGTCATTGACCAAGTGATGAAGGAGCCGAGCTGCCACGACAAGAAGATGGAGGCGTACTGCAACGTAGTGTATCGTCTTGAGGGCAAATTTCATGGCCTCGAGCTCAACCACATCGCACGAAAATACAACGAGGAAGCGGACGAGCTGACCAAGATTGTGTCAGGGCGGGTCACCGTCCCCCCAAATGTTTTCGCCCGTGACCTCACCGAGCCTTCTGTCGACTTCAAGACGATCGCCAAAGTCCCTCGCACGCCCTCGGGGTCTACACCCTCGAGAGCCGTGGATGTCGAGCCCTCGGACGAGGACCCCTCGAAAGGGGAACTCAAGGCTTCGGATCATGGGGCATCTTCGGCTGACGAGGCTGAGGCGATGGAGATCGATGAGGCCCCTCCCTCTCGAGACTGGCGCGACCAGTACCTCGCTTGGATCGACTGAGGGGAGCTACCCTCGGATCGGACCGAGGCGCGGCGCATCGCCAGAAAGGCCAAGTCATTCATCTTGATTGATAGGGAGTTGTACAAGCGCAGTCCCTCGGGGATTTTGCAGTGCTGCATCCCCATCCCCGAGGGCAATGAGCTAATTCGAGACATCCACGCCGGCGTGTGCGGTCATCACGCGGCACCACGCACCCTCGTAGGCAACATGTTCCGGTAGGGCTTTTACTGGCCCACGGCGGTTGCTGATGCCAATGAAGTCATGCGCACCTGCGAGGGGAGTCAATTCTATGCACGTAAGTCCCACCTCTCGGCTCAAGCCTTGCAGACCATCCCCATCACGTGGCATTTCGCTATGTGGGGGCTGGACCTCATTGGGCCTCTACGAGCACCGCCCGGGGGCTTCACCCACTTGCTGGTAACCATTGACAAATTCTCGAAATGGATCGAGGTTCAACCCATCAGCAACATCAGATCCGAGCAAGCCGTACAGTTCTTCACGGACATAATCCACAGATTCGGGGTACCCAATTCGATAATAACCGTCAATGGCACCCAGTTCACGGGCAAGATGTTGTTGGAGTTCTATGACAGCTACCACTTCCACGTGGATTGGTAGGCTGTGGCGCACCCACAGACGAATGGACAAGTGGAGCGTGCCAATGGCATGATACTACAGGGCCTGAAGCCAAGAATCTTCAACAAGTTGAACAAGTTTGGCTGAAAGTGGGTCACTGTTGACACTTCTTAGGGTCCACTATCAGAATTGCCAATCGCGATAATGGTGCAAGGAGTGTTTATTGGTATTCTTATGACACGGATATAAATCCGCAAGTGCACGGATACTGTTGGCGGTCGTTACGCCACGTTTTCGACCACCAATACTCGGGAATAAAAGAGGATGTATGTGGCATTCTATGTACTTAGGTTTATTTCTAATAAAGTTCCATGAGTTTTGGTGAGTTTCACTTGTGCAGGAACAACAACGAGAAATATGTGCTATAGGGGTCGGAAATGACCGATTCGGCCGAACGACTCCGTTCGGCCGGTTACCCCCCTTAGTCGTACACGACATAAAGCACAACCGGGAGTCGTCCACGCCAACGATGACCAAGCGATGACGACACACGACACGTGCGTGACTGACATGTCACTCCTGTGCCAAACCAACACGAAGACCACCTGGATCAAGTCATCCACGAAGCCTAGGAAGCAAAGGCGGTGCAGGGGGCAGGCCTGGGCTTCCAGCCCAGTTCGGCCAAATCCACCAATTCGGCCGAACCGTCCCCACTACCCAAACTGCATCCAGGAGCTGTTCAGGGCCGTGCTATGAAGGTGGTGCAGGATGGACGGTTCGGCCGAACAGCCATTCGGTCGAATTGGCCGCAGGCACCGTGGCGGTCCCTTGGCCGGTACTCCACCTCAACCGCCATTAACCACTATAAATGGAGGTGTCCCATGCCCGGTTTCACACACACCAAGCCAAGGAGCTCGCATTTCCACTTCTCTCTAGTAGAGTTAGGATAGTTTAGTTGGGAGTTAGAGTTGAATCGAGTTGTGCCTTGGAGGTTCCGGAGTCGTCTTTAGAAGCTCAGGTATAAGCTCTTGTATCTTTTCCTTTCCTTTTGTAGACTTTGAGGTATCAATATAGTTATCTTTATCACTTTGCCTCTGTCATTTATAGCTTGCTTCTACTTTATTCTAGTTGCATCTATATCATGTTTAGACTATAGTTGGTTCTAGTTCTGGTGCTTCTAGATCTTGTTTAAGTCTTTGTCTTAGCTGGTTCTTTGATCTTGCTTGATACTTGAGGTGAATTGTCACTAAGAGTATTGACAAGGTTGCTTGCTCTTGCTAGTGGAGTAAGTAGTTGTTGACTAGTGTAGGAGTGGTTCCTAGGCTAGCCGGTGACCTTAGTTTGCCCCTGAGTCAGCGGAGGTGGTAGTCGTTAGGTGGTGACAGCCCTATATGGCCTTTGTAGCCCATCATGTTCGTCTCGGCTTGTAGGTTCCCCCAGCGCAGGGTAGATGCTACCCCTTCTCATCCCTTTCTATGTGGCGTAGGCTCTGCTTTCCCGAAGTTAAGACATAGGTTTGACCTTGACCTCTGAGTGCTGGCTCTATAGCCTTTGTATCTCTAACCCCGAGTGACATAGATTGATAAAGTACCTAGGAATCCTCTATCTTTTCTCGTTCTCCTCCCACCTATCTATTCCTTGTCTTTCCTATCTGAGCCTCCCTTGAGCTGTGTGTCACGGTATATCCACTTCTATCCAATACCATTATCCCCTATCTTGCTAGTCGTGTACCCCTCTCTGATAGTCTCGAATATCTGTTTGCTAGTACTTTTGCCATAAGCTTCTCTGCGGAAATATAAATTGCAATACCTCGAATTACTCCCTGGTGAAGTGCTACAGCGGTAATTCTGTGCGCTTGCAGAATATTTCTATTTTTGCCGAGCCAAAAGAAAAACCACTGAAACACTCCTTACCCCAGTACCGAGATTCACAATCCTGATATTGGATCGTAAGAAGTGCCAACAAGCATTTCTGGCGCCGTTGCCGGGGAAGTAATTGGCTAGATACTTTCAAACTTCTATCTCGAGCTATCTTAGTTGAGTATACCGCTACTCAAGTGGGTTTATCCTTGCTCTATTTCATTGGTCTTGTGAAGCAGAGCAGTGCATGACTGGTTTCCAACTACCGTCAAACTTCCAAGAAAATCCTGAGTCTCTTGTGAGGAAAGTGTGACCCCGTATTGTACCTCCTCAGAAGCAACTCATTCCAACGAGCCCAGTCTTTCCCGTCGTCGACACGGCTTCATCAAGGATGGCAAGCAAGACGATCCATGAGTTCTCCCCTCCATCGAGCGAGAACATGCGTGTCGGACCAGCTCCGCCACTCGCAGATGGCAACTTTGAGCTCAAGCCAGCCCTCATCAACATGGTGCAGGTTAGCCCATTCTGCGGCAAGCCACACGAGGATGCCTACGCTCATCTTCAGCATTTTCTAGAGATTTGTAACACTTTCACCATACATGGGGTAAGCATTGATATTATTCGCTTTCGTTTATTCCCATTCTCATTATTAGGCAAGGAAAAATAATGGTTTTATGCTAACCGCAAAGCCATAGACACTTGGGATAAGTGCACTGGCGCATTTTTGCTTAAATTCTTTTCGGTTCGGAAAACCAACGCCCTCCGGAATAAAATTTCTAGTTTCCAGCAGTTAAAAGATGAAACAGTCCCGAAGGCATGGGATCGCCTCCAGGACTATATATCTGCTTGTCCTCACCATGGTATGCAGAGTTGCTTCATCATCCAAACCTTTTAACACGGGGCTTAGAAGCTCTGCCCGTGAGTATTTGGATGCTGTTGCTGGAGGTTCTTTCTTCCCTCTTGAGGAGAGTGGTGCAAAGGCCCTCATCGAGAAGATGATCGAAAACCAAGGTTGGTCCGATGATCGAGCCCAACCTCGGACCCGAGGAGTACATCAAGTTGAAGCTCTTGACATGCTCGCTGCCAAGATGGACCTCCTGATGAAGAAAATGGAGGCCCCTGCTCAAGAAATGGTGCAAGCCATGGACGCTCGCATGACTTGCGAGGTCTATGGCAACACTGGCCATTTGGGGAATGACTGCCCCGAAACGTGAGAACATGCCCACTACGTCAACAACTCCAACAACAATGGGTATCCACCGAACAACTACGGCAATCAAGGCTGCAATTCACGCCCAAACCTCCCATTTGAGAGGCCTCAACAAGGAAACAATTTCAATTATAGCAATTTCAATAATTAGCCATCTCTTATAGATCTAGTGTTTGGCCAGGGTAAAATCACTGAAAATATCAATAAAAATCTTGCTGCTAATGATAAAATCCTGGAAAGCATAGACTCTAGATTGGATTCATTCTCTTCTGCCATGAAAAGTCAACTGAGCTTTAATAAAATGATCGAAACCCAAATTGCTCAGTTAGCTGTAGCCGTTCCTGTTACCGAGTCAGGGAAGATTTCGGGGCAACCCGAACCTTCCATGAGGTAAGGCGTCTCATAGAACATATTGTGCTTGTCACGCAAGTGTAGTCTCACGAGTCCAAGTAGAAATACCACATGGGGCACACCTGCCAAGAGCTGGTGTTAAAGCCATCACGAGGACACCTCCAGAAAAGAAGGAAGATCCCGGAGTGCCGATCATTCAATGCGTGATCTGGAATCGTCGCATTGATGATGCACTCTGTGATCTGGGAACCAGCATCAACATTATGTCCAAGGTATTATTTAAAAAGTTACGCTATTCTACTTTGTCTCCTACAAATGCCCAGGTACCACTGGCAGCTTCATCGATCCGCTACCCCGAGGGGGGTGATCGAGAATGTGCCGGTCCGAGTCTGGGGACATTACGTCTCTACAGACTTTATTGTCCTTGACACGGGGAGCGATTACTCATTTCCCCTTGTGTTGGCTCGGCCATTTTTGAACACCGCCTAGGCCAGGATTGACATGGATACAAGAGAAATCCTGTTTCATATCAACCGGATGCCAATCTCTTTCCCATTCCGGCCTTGGGAAGAGAATAAGACAAAATCTCGTACACCGAAGCAGAGAAGCGCTGAATGTTTCCTAAAAACACTCCTCAGTGGAGAGCTGGAAATACTCGGTGAAGAGTAGTTCGAATGGGATGAGCTGACAGGACCAATGAGCGCAGAAGAAAAGGACCTCCTCGTGAAGAGATATGAGGAAGGGAAAATCAGGCCATCTGGAATTCTCCAGAGGAGCCAATTCCACCGCCACCGACACAAAAGAAGAACAAGAAGGCGTGGCGGAAGAAGGTTGCATCGTCCGAACCACCCACTCTGGGATCGGATGATGACAAGATCAACTGAAGACAGGAGGAGACCCGCTCGTGGACTTTAAGCACGAGCTTTCGCCGCGAGGAAAACCGGTATGTATCCCATGTTTCCCTTCCAAATATTATTTTCCATCATTGCATTTGCATGTTTCCCTTTCCAAAATAAATGAACCACTTATGTAATTAATTTGAAAGAGAGTAAAAATTGCAAGCATGGTAAAGAATAAATGGAGAGTATGCTGAAATTTATTTGAAGTGGGTGTAAGTTGTAATTCTCATCATTTTTACCCCATTCTAGAACACTCCATTTATCTCCCATCATCACCAACCAGCACAAAACATGTTTACCCCACGCCATATGGCTGCACACTCATCAATTGTCACAAAACATGGCAGCATGGGGGTGACTCCACTAACTTCCACTTTGGTCATGTCAATTTTTCATCTTACCTAGTGTTGGACCTATGAAAGATTTTTGTGCTGGTGGGAGGCAAGATGTGCACGCAGCACATGCCCAGTTCGGCCGAATGCCCTGGTTCGGCTGAACCAGGCAATTCGGCCGAACCAGGCCGGCTGCCTCCCTTCGCCTATAAATGCCACCCCTTGCCTCCTTGCTTGTTGCACCATCTCACACCGAAAAAATTCTGCTATAAGCTCTCTCTCTCTCTCTCTCAAGTTATTGCTCAAGTTCTTGCTCAAGTTGGTTCACTTGCATTGCTAAAAATCACAAAAATATTTTGCTTTTGTTTAATTCTTGTGCTGAAACTTGAACTGTTTGTGGTGGTTTCCGACACCCACAAGAACGACTAACTTTTTGGGGTGGTTCTTCATCCCTGCAAGAACAACTAACCCTCTCGAACGACTGATTTGTTTTACTTGTGCTAACCCCATATATTCAGTCCTTCGGGTAGTCGTTGCGCTAACATTTTGCAGGTAGCATGTCGAAGATCTTCTCCACATTCCGTCGGTCCGCCCGGCACAGCAAACGCTCGGATGATGCTGGGAGTTCCCCAGCCCCGACCCAGGGTTCATGCCGGATGTTGTTTGACGAGTCAGGGGCAGCCGACTTTCGGAGAGGCTCTGCCTCGCACCCAACCTGGCAGATCCTGAACAAGGGTGACATCATCCTCCGGACGGACCGGGAGCGGAACGTCCTCAACATGTTGCGCTTGAAGGAGTTTGAGCATGCCCGTGTCTTCGAGCAGGACTTGCTCGTAAGAACGGGTATGGATGAAGAATTCCCATAAGTCTTCGAAGCCGTTGGCTGGGGCAACTTCTGGCGTGTCAACGAACAAGGTTCGTACCTCCTCACCCTCGAATTTCTGAACGGGAGGGTGTTTGCTTTCGATTTTTTCAACCAAGAGTACTTCTACTCTTGGAGGGACTTGAGCATGGCTATTGGTTTTGCTAGTCATTATTCTTTGGAGCCTGCTAAAGCTTTGAAAAGGTTTAGTCGGACGGGTTTTGAAAAAACATTTCCGGAAGCACCAATTGTTCTGCTCCTCGCACCAATAACATTCATAACCCCACCTTGCGTTTCATGCATCGGTGGATGGTTATGACTGTGTTTCCGCGTTCTGATTTGCGTCCCATTAATACAGTCGAGTTGCGGCTTCTTTATGCCATGGTTAAGCAAGTTGCTGTTTCTCCAGTTAAGGATATGGTTACCCATTGGTTGTCCTATCTCTCTCGCGTGGGTAGCGTAGCGGTGACTTCTCTAGTCACTCGCCTCGCTAACCAGTTGGGCGTTCTAGAGGGCGCCCAGCTCACGTACATAGAGACAGCGCATTCTGTTGTGAATGCCGAGCACTTTGTGCAATGCCACATGATACGACGGGCGCCCGATGCAACATTGGTGATGATTTACCGTGGCTATACAAACCGAAGTGCCGCTGCCCTATGCAGAGCTGAGGTTGTATACCGCCCAGAAACTAACTCTTCAGCTGAGTACCGAGTCGGATGATTCTCCCCCTCACAGAGAGCCCGCTCGGCACAGTGTTGTCGGGCTATTCACCGCACAGGAACCAACAACTTCACCAACACAGCCACACCGACATCCGTCTATGTTCGAGGAGGCCTTCGGCGAGTACACCGGTGCTGGGACGTCAGGAGCAGGAGGCTCTAGACAATCCCAGGACCCGGACTACTTCGCCCTGAGCCATTGGGACTACGCCCAGAGTACGGATTCTAAGTACTCCCAGGGGTGCTATGCAGGGGGGGTACGATAATGCCTCCCAACCGTACTTCTATGGGCACTCTCAGTCCGCATGCTTCTCCACACCCAGCGGCTACGACATGGGTCGGGAGTTATCTTACATCTCCGACCGAGTCCTCCGACCGAGTCGACCTCCTCGATGACCGTACCCGAAACATGGAAGGCACTCTGGCACGCCATTCTCAGTACCATCAAGAGAATAGTGGCGTCCTGGAATCTATAAGGTACGACGTCCAGCAGCAGATGGACCGAATGGCAGAATATTTTTCAAGGTTTCGACCCTATCAATGAAAGATCCAAGCTTGGGGGAAGACCCCCACCAGGTATGTTCTATGTCCCTCTCAGCACATTGATTTTGCATTTGCCATTTCCCTTTCTATTTTATTTACATCTTAAAATGAAAAGACCAAAAATATTTGCTTTGAATAAAATTAACTCCCAACTATGCATAGAATGAACCATATGTCTCTCACTTTGGAACCTTGTAGGATCCCCAACGTGGGGTAGTTGCCACCCCTTCTCATCCCTTCCAGCATCGGGACAGCAGAACCAATGGCACGCAGAAATGGATGAGAAGGGCTGCCACCACCTCCGCACTGGGGGATCCTACAAGCCGAGACGAACGTGATGGGCTACGTAGGCCGTATAGGGCTGGCACCACCAAACGTCTAACACCTCCGCAGACTCAGGGGCAAACCAAGGTTACCATATAGTCTGGGCACCACGCCTATACTAGACAGTAACTACTTACTCTACTAGAAAGAGCAAGCAACCCTATCAATACCCCAGTGACAATTCACCACAAGCACTGAGTAGAATCGAGGAACCAGCTGAAACAAAGAACTAAGGAGAGAACTTATAGAACCAAACTACAACAGCTTATAACCAAGGCTAGACATTCCACAATTATCCCAAAAATAAATGCTGAATAAATAACTCAAGTAAATGCGGAAGATAATATATTAAATACTCAGAGTCTTGCATAAAAAAGGAAAAGATACAAGAGCTTTATCAGAATTCCAGAAGACGACTCTGGAACCCCGAGCGAAGCTCGACCCCGACTCTAACTCCCGACAGATTAGCCTAACTCTACATCTTGAAAGAGAGTAATGGAGACTTGCTCCCAAGTGGTGTGTTACAAGTGAAGAGGGGTGATCCTATTTATAGTGTGGAGGTGCCTTGGGGATGTGGAGAAGGTTGCATAGATTTGTGCTTTCTCCTTGGGCTGGATCCATGTGAGAGGCTCCTCGGTGAACCAGCAGCTGCCACGTGGCCTGGCATGCACCGCCTCTCCTGCATGCGCAGCGGCTCATCCGCGGCACGGCACAAAGTCCTGTGGCGTCGCGCCACGTGCCCAGCTCCTGCCGCCTTCCTGCATGCGCGATCCGCCTGCGAACCGCCTCTACGGAGTATGTCTGTGCGCCTGCCCGTGGGCCCCACTGCTGCTCCTGCGTCGTGCTTTGCACCTGCGCCTGCCCTGCCTCTGTGCGCCTGCGGGCCAGCGCCGTTGGCTATCGCTGTAGCGTGGGGCCGCGTAGGCCACCTGCACCCCTGTGCTGCATGCACCGCTGCCTCCGCTGGGCTGCATGGCCTGCCTGGCCCACTGGCCCCGCGCTGCTCCCGCGTGAGGGAGGCACTGCCCTGTGGATGTGCGCAGTTGCGCATTGGCCCGCCTGCATGCGCGCCTGGCGCCCTGGTCGCTTGCCCCTCTGCCGCTGCTGCTGTGTTGCTCTTCTGCTGTCGCCGACATGTGAGCCTCCACATGCGCGCTGTGACTTGCGTGTTTGGCCTGAGCTGTGCTGTGCATGTGGGCCCCACCAGGTGCTGATCCATTAGAGTTTAATATCTTATGGTCCCGAGCTCCAAGTAATGCAAATAATATATCCAACGGATTCATCTCGATGAACTTTTCTCATTGGTGTACTCCAACTTAGCATCTGGTACTATTTGTGTTCATGATAATCTAGAGTCCATTTTTAGCCCAAATGACAGATTGTCCATTTAATGTTGTTTTTGGGTATAATCCTGCAAAGCACTTTGGAAACACTGGGACTCGTGAAAATAGTTAGTATAAGCCTAATAATGCATGAAACTATATCTATAAGCCATTTATTTACCGAGACTTTGGCGGTAGAAATTGGTCAAAATTAGGCCGTCACGACCGCCAACAGTCGCGGAGTTACCTTCGTTCATCTAGAGCCTCAGAACGACCCCGAGCAGAGCCACGGGCCTCACCCCGTTCTTCCTCGTCTATGGTACGGGTCCCCAAGGCTCCAGGCCTACCAAGAAGAACAAAACCAGCAAGCCCGTGAGGACTCGCTGGACCGCGTGTACGAGGCCCGTGATGTGGTGCTCCTGCACTCAACATGGTACCAGCAATCTCTCCGACGATATCAAGCGCAGAGGGTTTGACGTCGAGACCTCAACAAGGGAGATATGGTGCTGAGGCTTCGACAAGACAGTCAAGAGCGCTACAAGCTCACGCCGTCATGGGAAGGGCCATACATCATCGCTGCAGTCCTCAAGCCCGGCACATACAAGCTCACGAATGAGAAGGGCGAAGTCTTCACAAACGCTTGCAACATTCAACAACTACGCTGCTTCTACCCATGAATTTCAAAGTTTCTTTATACATATCTCATACCCGCAACCAATAATAAAGAAAGGTCATGAACAGGAAGACTCGGCTTTGCCCTTGATAAAGCCAAGTCTCCCTCGGAGGCTACGACGGGGGGTTCCCCCCTCCTAAATCTTCCCTTTTTTCAAATCTTTTTTTTGAAACTTTTATCGCATTACACCTCGCGTGCTCAAAAAGGTAGAAGCAATGCGTAAAATGTATAAGGCCAGGTCCGGCCGAGTCGTGGGAACGCCTACACCTCCGGGATATGGCATCCCCCTCACCTCCCTACGCCTAAATCATTTTATGAATGCGACCTTCCCCGCCGAAATCTTTGTAAGCCGCGTAAAAATGTGATAACGTACCAAATGACACTTCAAATAAATTTCACATACAAATTGTTTATTACAAACGAGTACTCAGCCAAATCTTAAGCTATGTACATTACGTGCTTCCCTGCCCGATCCTTTCAGGGCGCGTCTTCCCCGTCGCGATGACACGCGGCGGCAGCATCTTCACCTTCGTCCGCGCCAGGGAAGAGGTCACCCTCGAACAGCTCAGAAAGCGCCATGGCGGTATCCTCGGCGGCGGCATTAGCTTGCTCGACGGCGGCAACCGCGGCGTCGTCGTCGAGGCCTTCGGCGACAACGTAGCCCACAACCAACGCCTCGAGTTTGACAATGAAGTGTGTCGATATCACGCCGAGGGTCTTCTGGATTCCAAAGCGAAGGGCACCCCTTAGGCGCTTGGTGACGCAGCCGCCCAAAGACCATAGGAGACTGGCCACCGAGCTGCCCGACAGGGTCTCCTCCCCATCGAGCTCCTTGCATACGGCGACGGCGACACCCTCCAGGTCCTCGAGGTCCTCCTGAGCCCTCGAGTACGTGACCTAGAGGGACTCTGCCTCCGTCGACGTGTCCTCCATGGCCTTCCGCAGCTCTCAAACATGAAGAAACATCAAGATAAGTCTGGACGAACATAAGATAAGCAAAGATACCGATGATTGCGACTTACCCTCAGTCCGCTCCTTCTCCTTCGCTAGCAGCACCTGCGCAGTGCTGGCCTCCTGCTGAAGCACGGACATCGAGGCCTCCCTCTGCTTAGTGGAGATCTGCAGCGTTTCGACGGTGATGTTCCCCTCCACCAAAGCCTCGGTTAGCAGCCCGCTTGCTGCCTCCCAGGACTGGAGTTGGGCGTTCGCCGCTGCAACTGCTGCATCACCCTGCTGAAGAAGGGACCTCACCTCATCATGCGCCGCACGCTCCTGCTGGAGCTGGTCCTCCGCCGCCGCTAGCGCCTCGACCTTCCCCTGGAGCGCGACGCCCAGCCGCGATACCTCCTCGGCCTTCTGCTCTGCCAAGGCCTTTTGGGCATCGCGCTCCTCCTCCGTGCGGACCAAGGCCTCCCTGCACTTGCGACGTTCGGCCCACAGTTTGTTCGTGAGGGCGTGGAGCCTTTCTACCTCCGAGAGCAGGTCGACATTTTTCTGCCCAAGCCGCTGCACATTGGCGTGCAAGCCGGTGAGGTAGGAGACCTTATTCCCCGCCATCTCCCTCAGTTGCTACCAATGAGAAGATGCAAGATAAGACACATGTACGAGCGTCAGAAGAACCAAGTAAATTAGGAGCAAGTTGGCTTACCTTATGGACCGCGAGCCCTCTAGTCCTGTGGAGCTGTAGGGCAGAAAGTAGGGTGTTTTGCAAAGCGGAGCCGACCTGTTGGTAATCCTGCCACAACCCCCTCTCCGCCTCCATGTCATCGACCAGAGTCGAGGGGACCCCAGCCTGCTCGAGCCCCTGATCGATCCACGCGTTAGGACGCTCGGAGGTCTCGGCTGGGAGCGACGTCACCACGATGGCGCCTTCAACGTCCCCAACCCTAGCCGAATCGGGGAGGGGGACAACCGCAACATCAACCTCGTCGGTGGCCACCGACGCCGGTATTGCCGTATGGCCGCCACCCCCGCTCTCTAGGGATTGGGTCGCGTCCTCGGGGTGATCCAAGAGCGCCACGGCCGTAGCCTCGAACTCCGGCGCCGCCGCCTCCACCTCACGACCGTCGTCCCCACCGGCTGCTGTCTGGGGCGCGTCCCCAGCACGGTCTGGGCTCCCCTGGCCTGTGACACCACCCACGAGCGCGGGCACCTCCTCCTCCCCTTCGACAACGTGAGCCGCATCCTCCGTACGGCTCACGACATCCGTGCCCATGGTGCCTCCTTCACGGAGACCCTGCCTCAACCGTTCAGCTCCTTGCGCCAGCGCTACCTGATATCTAGTGACGACCGTCTCCGCCGAGCGAGGCGTTCTGGCCAAGAGCTGCCCTACTGCATGTGGCGAGGCGCGCGCTCCCGACTTAAGGGCCTTGGTAGGTGCAACCGCAAGGCGAGAAGGCGCCGCGGTCTGGCTAAGAGGGACATGGGAATTGGAGATCAACAAAAAGAAACCACACATCAAATGATGATTGGGATTGGAACGAGCCTTACCGCGTGATACCCATCAGCTTGTGTTTCCTTGATCCGCCCGGGGGTTGCGGCTCCCGTCGAGCCGGATGGACCCCTCGACGATGCCGTCCCGCTGAGGAACGCCGCACCTGTCGCGGAGGCAGGCACACCATGAATCTGCGCCATCGAAGGCGCTGGCTCATCGAGGGTTGCCTCGCCCGCCACCGACGCGGGCGTGGCTCGGATCTGCGCCGCCGCAAGCGCGGGCTCCTCCCCTTCCACCATGGCAGGCAATGGGGGCGCCACAAGTTCCTCAGATGAGTCATCGTCGTCGGTCTCGGGCATGCTCTCTGGAGTCGGCAGTAGGGAGAGACCCTCCCTCGCCTGCTTTCGGTTCTCCTTCTCGTGCGCCTCCTTCCTCCGCTGCTTCTGCTCCCACCTCTGCTTCTCCGCATCCTTCTACACTTTTTGCCTCTCAGCAAAAAGACGGTTTGCCTCGCAAGTCTCAGGGAGTGGGGGAGCCAATCAGTACCCCTTGCGGGACAGCCCCTGGTATCGCAACGAGGATCAGAAAGGGGGATCGATAACAAATCGAATCGGATTGATGGAACAAGGAGCAAGCACTTAAAAATTTGAGGTAGCCCTCCTCGGGATGCATCTTGAGGGACCACAAGGCGGCGTTGGAGTAGTCCATCTTGGAGTACTCCACCGCACGCCTCACCCTCTTGCTAGCATGCTCGTGGGCGAGCGGCTCCTCCATCATCTGTGAGCCCTCGAAGGGCACCCCGGCTTTAGCTCATAGATGGGGAGTCTCCTCTCCATGAGCGGCGCCACCCTTTGCCTGTGGAAGTTGGCGATGAAGGCCGTCGCGGTCAGCCCCTCCCTCGTCAGGGAGCATGCCATGGGACCAAGAGACCGGCTTCTCCCGCGGCACCTTTCCGGTATACGTCGGGAGCCTGCCACCATCGTTGCGTGGGTAAAACCACCCCTTATCCCAGTCCTAGTTGTTGGACGTCATGGTGCAGGGGATGTAGAGATTCTTCCTCTTGTCACGCGCATAGATGGTGAGGCCACCGGTGCGGATGGGCCTCCACACCCCCTTCGCCTCACCAGCGGTCGTATGGAGCTCACCCCAAAAGAGGTGAATCCATAGCTCCTAGTGTGCCAGAATCCCCAAGTAACCCTCGCAGATGGCGACATAGACCGCCACATGTGAGATGGCATTGGGGGCGAAGTTGTGGAGCTCCACCTTGTAATGGTGGCACAACGCACGGATGAACCGCCCCACGGGGACGCCGAACCCCCGCTGGTGCAGACGTGCCAAGCTGACGACATAGCCCGGTGGGGGATTCGGCTCCCTATGCGACGCTGGTGGGGCGATCCACTCCGGCCTCTCCTTGTCGATGATCTTCGGCAGCAACCTGGCCTCGACGAGCCCCCCAAGGTAGTGCGCGTCTGCGGTGGACGGACTCCATGGCATGGGATCCCTCAGCTCAACCATGTTCGTGGAGGAAAGGAGATGGAGCAAGGCTCGAACGGCGCAATCATACACGGACTTCTTCTTCTTCCTCGCGACAGAGCTTGAGGGAGCGAGGAGATGGAAAGGCAAGGCAGTGATGGTGAATGGCTAAGGTAAGGCGAATGGCTAAGGGAAGGAGATGGAATGGCCGCGACCGCGGGGCAACAGGCGCAGTAAATGTGGTGGGTGCCGCCTTCACTGGCGACTGGGCCCATCGTATGGGGAACCGACGCGTGCGTAATCCAAGGCGCCACAGGCGGCACTGTAGCGCGTCTCTTGAAATCGCCTGCCGCATGTGCCGTTTTGCCTAAAAAGGCGCACCCGCTCCGTCTGCCCCGGGCCACGTTAGCCACGACCGCGCGTGCATCCACGACTCGGTCATGCCGAGGACTAATTGAAAATATCCCCCCAGGAGTGCCTTCAAACGTAAGGCACATCCTCTCGAGGCCCTACTGATCAGGGGTTTGAAGCCTGGCCCATCGAGGGTTCAATAGGTACCCCAAATCGACAGAGTCAGGGACGACCGGGATGCGCTTGATCGAGCCTACCCTCAAATGCGGAGTTTGGGGGTGCCGTGTATTGTGTTCAAGGCCAGACAAAGGCATCTAGATTGAGGGATCCCAACGAGGGAGAGCAATGAGCCCTCGACCCCTATCGAATGGGATTGAGCCCTGCCTAGCAAACCTTTGCGAGCGCTTTAATGAGACGTGTCTCTGGACCACGAGCCGGCCCTTATCAAACGGGGCACGGACGCCCACTTGAACCACCTGTTATTAGCTCACCGAAGCATCCATGACTCGCGGCCCGCTCATGGGCAGCATGGACCACGTCACCCCTCCTCCCTGCGGAAGGGCGACGAGGGTCATAACATGAAGTCGAGGGTTTCCCCTGATCGTCCCTACTCGAGCCAGGGCTCAGGGCGCCCTCGCACCGCGGCCATACCCTTTGAACAAATCGCACGATCGCCTGATTATGAAATCTCGTGCCGGATCATCCCCCTCGAATGCTTAAGCAAACTCTCCGGAGAATGGTCCGGATGGGCACGATGTCGCCTCACTAGCGTAAATCACCGATGCCGACTGAAAAAATGCCGAGGCCGGCTAAAACAAGCACTGAGCAAGCACGTCACTCGACAGGCCATAAAACTGAACACTTATAGCCCTTGGACGAGTATACTCACTCCTCCAAGGCCTCGGTTGTTACACCCGCGGGTGCGCTAGCGCGCCCCCACGGAAATCCTCACGTGTTCAAATGAGAAACCCCATATAGAGCACCCAAGACGTCGTTGTAGGAACAGAAGCCTTTGCAGGACTGATCCTCATCCCAACCAAGGCTCGGGGGCTACTGTCAGGGATGACCATAAGGGGTCCCCTAACCTAAGGGATGATCACCCTTGAAAGACGCAAACAAACCACTACCAAGTCTCCACAAACTAGAAAGGGTCTAAGCGCACAAAGCCCATGACCCACCACAGGCTAACGGCCCACTCGAGGCCCTTCGTAAAGGCCCCGATGTGCGCACCCCATCTTCGCCTCGATCGAGGGTGCCGCCCCCCTCGAGTGAATAGCAAACTCCACCTCGATCGAGGACTCCTTAGTCGAGCCCCGCGTGACCCTCGATTTGAGAAACTTCGCCTCGCTCGAGGCTACCCCTCGACCAATGGGGTGTGCGCCATTTGCTCTGCTAACAGGCGCATTCAATGCCCCACGCTGTCGCGGGACGCCGAAGTCAAAAGGTCAATTGCGCGCCATCCCGCACAGACGATGTGATCTGGATCGTGTCTGCCAACTTTGGTCACTGTGCAGGCCTATGAGGCCCTATGCGGTCCTGTGTTGCCAACTCACGTACTCATGTGCTGCCAACCCCCGTACTAACTTCATGATGAAGCCCTCGATAAGGCATGGGAAAACCCTCGAATGGGTGTACGAGCAATGAATGGGCACGGACGCCGGTTAGTGCGGCCCCTCGAAGTCACCCCGGGATAGGTACAGGGACATGTACTTTCTACAAGAGCCGCCACGCCGCCCACTGGAGCTGGAGGACGCCCACCATTTGCGCCGGGTAGAAGGATCCGCAAGGACGACAGCCACGCCCGGCGCCATGCTCTCGTGTGCCCAATGACTATAGACTCCACTGTGCAACATACATGTCGCTGCCCCTCCTTGAACTATAAAAGTAGGAGGTAGACCCCCGGCCATCATCGGCAACACAACACACCTAGATCGCAACAACACATCCTCTACCCCTGATATTTACACTTGCCTCAATCAACCTTAGACACTTGGGACTTGGAGGCCTCACCTCCTCTCCCGCCTTGCTTTTAAACCCCTACTATGAGCAACCTGGTGCAAGATAATACAGTGCACGCACACCCTTTGCTAGACGTACGGCCCCGTGGCCAGAACCAGGATACATCTTGTTTCATTGTGTTAGCCTTCGCATCAACCATCGAGAGATAGGACGCAATGCATTTTTACTAGTTAGTGTCGGGCCACGAATCCGAACACCGATAGAAATGTTGTGGAAGGAATTGTCCTTCAGCATGATGTGCGAGACTAATACAAATGGAAATTGACAAAGAACGTCTCTTATAGCAGCAAGCCTGCTTATGCAGCATTCTTTGTGGGATCTATCAAATTTGGTCCATGGCGCAAGATCTAGAAAAGTTGGGCCCCTCCTTGGTGTAAATTCTTCATCTGGCTTGTATTTCACAATAGATTATGGGTGGCTGTCACGTTGGCTAAACAGGGACTGCCCCATTCTGAAGCATGTCCCTTCTGCGATCAGGTGGAGGGAATCCATACACCACTTGTTGGTTGGTTGTGTGTTCACTCGCCAGGTGTAGAGTATGATTTTCCAGAAATTGGGGCTGCTCCACTTTGCACCTAATCCTGCAGTATCTCATTTTTCTAGTTGGTGGAGGAAATCTATGGCATCAGCTCCAAAGGAAAACATGAAAGGACTTAATTCACTTATCATTTTAGTATCCTGGGAGGTCTGGAAGCATCATAACATGTGTGTCTTTGAAAATTTGAGACCAAGCATTCAGGAGGTACTTAGGGCAGTGAATACAGAGGGTGGCAGCTGGTGCATGGCTGGGCTTCCAAGCTCCTCCAGTTAGTTGCCAGGTCACCACACCAAGGTTCTTAAGCCCCATATGTCTTTTTGGTGGTTTTCTTAGAGTATGTGGCGCGTAAGCAAGCTGTTTTTTGGGTGTTGTGTGTGTGTGGTATTCGGTACGCAGGTTGGGTCCCTCGGTACTCGTGTACTTTTTTCTACCTAATGAAATGACGTGCAGTTCTCCTGCGTGGTTCGAGAAAAAAAGAAAACAAATAATAATAAAAACTTCCCTTTTGGAAAAACTTTCAAATTGTTCCATCCAATTCCAAATTTATGATTGGTACATAATATGAGAACTACATACTCATATCCATTGTTTCATTTTTATTCTGCATGCATGGTTGCTGACATTACATGTATAGTTTTGGAACAAGTAGGAGTTTCTCCTTTCGACGTATGGCCAGTCCATACAAAACCGTCATGTCAATAACCTCTTTGTTCATCCCAGCTGGGAGGTCCCAATGAAAGTGGTACAGAAGATTTGCAATCATTATCTCAACAACGGCTATCCCAAAATTCATTCCAGGGCACATCCTTCGCCCAGCTCCAAATGGCACAAACATGAAATCCCTGCCCCTGAAGTCAGTGGCTATGTTGTTGCCACCGTCCACAAACCTCTCTGGCATGAACTCCTCTGCCTTCTCCCATGACCTGGCATCTCTACCAAGAGCCCAAGCATTGATGATGACACGAGTTGCAGCTGGAATTGTGTACCCGTTGACATCACAGCTTTCCATGCAGAAGTGAGGGAGCAGAAGTGGTGTTGGGGGATGCAGCCGAAGTGTCTCTTTGATGACTGCTTTCAGGTAAGTCATATTGATTATGTTATCTTCCATGACCATTTCTTGGCCCTTGGGAGTGTTTTTGGTAATCTCATCTTGTACTTTGGCCATGATCCGTGGATTTTTTATGAGCTCGATCATAGCGTGTATTCCACGAGTATGGATGATGTATCTGTTCCTGCTCCAAACATGTCCTGCGAGACAAAACAAGGAGGGATTTGTTCATGTTCTTGCAAATCAATAAAGTTTCTATTATTAAAAAATAGATGTGCATTTTCATTAGTTATATGTTATAGAACAGATAAGTAACTGTGATTTTATTGTTGCAAGCTAGCAAAAAGGTGTATATGAACCCAAAAAAAATTATAATGTATATGAGGCTTCAATATCTATGTGTGAGCAAATTAAGAGTAAAAAATTAATTGATTGGGAGGATCACACACCACCAAGATGGCCTTGACCTGCGCTCCAGTGAGGTTGTACTCCTGTTGTAGCGAAAGCAGCACAGTAATGAAGTCGGTGTCATCTTCTTGGCTTTGGTAGGTGTTACTCTTGTCGTGGCATTCGTCTTGCACTGACAACAATTTGGATGCATGTTCCTTGATGATCTCATCGAGCAGCTGGTCCCATCTCTTCTTCAAGCTCCTGGCCTTGGTGCACACCATCCTCGCGAGCACACCAATCTTGGCCAAGCAGGGGAAGCAGTCATCAAGATTGAACCCTCCGAAGAGTGCCACTTGGATGTCGATGAGCACCTTAAACACCCTGTTCCGGCCTTCCATCCGGAAGAATTTCCCCGACACAGCATGGCACACGACGTCGTTGGCAAACGTGGTGAGCAGCTTAGACATGTCCACCACGGCATCCATGGCCACCGCGTCCCGGAGCCGACTGACAACCAAGCGCACCTCTTCTTCACGGGCATGGCGGAAGGAGTGTACCTTGCTGGTGCTAAGCACGTGTGTGGTGACAAGCCTCCTCACTTGGCGCCAATAATCACCATAAGGGGCCAAGGCAACATCAGAGGAGCCACTGAAGATGATGTTGGCAACAGCGGAGGGTGGTCGCGATGCGAAGGTGTGGTCATGCACACGCAAGATGGCCTTGGCGGCACGCGGAGACGACACGATGAGGTTGGATACCTGGCCGAGGTGGAGGAGCATGAAACCATCTTCGCCGTGCTTGTCAACAATGTCACGGAGGGAGAGGTGAGGGTGGGGTCCCATGAGGTGGAGGTGCCTGATGATGGGTAGCCCTGGAGGTGAAGGTGGGAGACGCTGATTTTGGTGGTTGCGGATTCCACTACCACTTCGCCTTCCACCGATGCACCGGAGTAGCACTAGTGTACGGACTGGGAAGAACAAAAGATAGAGTATCATTTGGGCCATGATGAGTGCCTCTCCTTATTGAGTACCTCCCCTCATTTATAGGATTAGATGGTTTGCACAAACTTGTCACCCAAAATAACAGTTGTCAGCCATGCAGCAGGCCTATGCCAAGTGGCTACTACAAGGGCTTATTGGCAAACAACTGGCGTCCATGCTAGCCCATGCAGCCACCTACCCCAATAAGTATGTGATGTCAATAGATACATTTTGTGGTGGAAAATATATCTATTTATTTGTCAAAGCTGGACAATAGAAATGTAAAAAATATACTATAGAAAACAAAGATAACAGTATTCATACTCAGATCTTAGAGTTAAATCAGAATCCTAATGGAACCACTAGCATACTCAGGCATCGCTCATGTTACCGATGTTAAGAAGCTCCCTCTATTTTTTAGACTTTGAAACTTTATACTCATAACATATTATAAATTTTATACTCAAAACTAATAACTTTCTACAAATACATTTCAAAACTTTCTACCCAGAATTCAAAAACTTACTGATATATTACAAACTTTGTATCAAACTATTTCACCAATTCTAAAACTTTCAATAAATGTATAAGCAATAGCTATTGGCAAACAAGACAACTGTATGCCATGCATCAGTGCATACACAGTAACAACTGGTGGCTACTGTATAAGCTTGTTGATAAACCTTTGTCAGCCATGCTGCAGTGCATATACAGTTGGCAAATAATTGGCATACCTGCTAACCTGTGCATACATCCACCTCAACAAGTGTATGGAGAGGGAAAAACATCATACCTGTTGTGCATACATCCAACGTTGTATGTGTCTCTCTTGGCTGAGTGTATCCTCTCACTTATAGCTTTAGATGCTATACAAAGGCGTGCCACAAACACAACAGTTGTCAGCCAAGAAGCAGCTATATACAGTTGGCTACTATAAAGGACTTATTAGCAAATAACTGGCATACCTGTTAGCCCGTGCAGCCTGACTCAATCTTAGATCTCGTGTATAAATGATTGGCATATTCTTATATTCTGGGAATCATGGTGGACGGCGCCATACCTGACGTGGAGGCCTTCTCCAGATATGAGCAGACATTCGCAGGTGAGTTATCTGAGTCACAGGCACAAGCTATCGCTGAGCTTTTCCCCAATGGGCTGCCTGAGGAGGCGCTGGTGGATGATGAGGCTCAACAGGTGGAGATGTAGGTTTGCCATCGGTTGTCTGGCGCACTACGGTTCCAATTGGGTCTACAAACATTCTGGTTTGATTGGAATGTACGCGGGTTAAATTCCACCGCGAGACAAAATGTCCTTCGTGATTTGGTCGTAGCTGAGAAAGCTTCCTTGGTCTGTATCCAGGAAACCAAACTTGAGAGCATCACTGACGCTGATGTTCTTTCTCTATTTGGTATAAATTTTTCCTTTGCGTATTTTCTGCTGCCCGCACCTGTGGGGGAATTCTGGTCGCTTGGAACAAGCTCCTATGGTCAGGTTCGAATGTTTCTAATCGTGATTTCTCTCTTACGCTGAAGATGGTGGATGTCGCCTCCGGAGTCTCGTGGTGGCTCTCGTTGGTTTACGGTCCTACAAGGGTTGGAGACAAAGAGAGTTTTATTATGGAATTGAGGGAAATCCACCGCGGCATCTCAGGCTCCTGGATGGTGAATGGGGACTTCAATATGATCTATAAGGCCGAGGACAAGAACAATGGTTGTTTGAATAGAAGACGCATGGGTCATTTCGGTCACCTCATTGGGGACTTAGAACTCAAAGAGCTGCATCTTCACGGTCAACTTTATACCTGGAGCATCGAACGTCAACATCCAACCCTGGAACGGATCGACAGGGCCTTCGTTACTTTGGCCTGGGACGAAATGTTCCCCAACAGTTCGCTGCAGTCCATCTCTTCCCAATGCTCAGATCATGCCCCTCTCCTCCTCCAGACTAATGCATCTCATTTTACCAAACAGCGATTCCATTTTGAGGGGATCTGGCCAAAGTTCCCGAGCTACCTAGACACGGTCGCGGAGGCCTGGCGTTGCCCCTGGGTGGATGCTAATCCTTTTCAAGTGCCTTGCCTGGTTGTTCCGCAGCACGGCCAAGGCCCTCCAAAGTTGGAGCGCCAAGCATGTCGGGGGTATCCGACTGCAAATCCAGATTGCAAAAGAAGTAATCCACCGTTTGGAGTGCGCGGGTGATCAACATCAGCTCTTCGATTGGGAAAAATCATTGCCGATGCTCTTAAAAAAGAAGATTTTTGGTATGGCATCGTTGGAACGGACGATTGCCCATCAGCGGTCTCGGTTGACCTTGTTGTCGGACGGGGATGCAAGCACTCGTTTCTTCCATCAACATGCCAATTTCCGGCAGCAGCGGAACTTCATTCCAACACTGGACCGAGCAGGCATCCCGATTGCTGACAGAAGGCGGAGATGGCTTTTTCTTTCTTCAATGATATTCTCGGTAACCCGGGATCACGGTCGCGTATTCTTGATCCGCCAAGGCTTGGCATTCCATCGTTAGAACTCTCAAGCCTTGTTAGCCCTTTCACGGAGGATGAAATTTGGGGTGTCGTCAGGAACTTGCCTTGTGATAAGGCACCTGGCCCAGAC
Organism: Echinochloa phyllopogon; assembly: GCA_033239725.1. Taxonomy (NCBI): domain Eukaryota; kingdom Viridiplantae; phylum Streptophyta; class Magnoliopsida; order Poales; family Poaceae; genus Echinochloa; species Echinochloa phyllopogon. The sequence goes on along the minus strand of BTCW01000016.1, from coordinate 6,130,063 downwards.
GGGTTCACCGGCAGGTTTTACAAGTCAGCGTTGAAAGTGCATCTAGGCACTTAATCAATTTTGGTGATTAATGATGATAGAAATTTGGATATGATGCTTTGGATGAGTTGTGCAGGAGTAAAATGAAAACAAAAGAATAGAAATATGAAGTGAAGGTCCCCAATTCTAAATTGTATGGTGCTGGATTCAATTGGAAGATTTAAATTTATTTTTGGTTTGAATTTAAGTATAGGACCACCGTACTATCAAGGGGAACATGATCGATAAATCCTAGTTGTCTAAGTGCTTTGCTTGAGATGAATATCCCCATGAGAGACACACACAGTCACATTCACAGCTTTCTGTGTGGTCGGAACTTAGGCCAGAAGATCCGACCAGAAGTTCCGGCGCGCTCGGTTTTGAGTTTTCTCCCATTGGAAGATCCGGTCCTGGCATCGGAACTTCAATCGGAAGACCTACACTGCGTCAGATGTTCCGGGACTTAGCCGTTTTTCAGCCCTCGTGAGTATCTTGTGTGCATGTTCCGACCCTATGCCGGAAGATCCGACCGGAAGTTCTGGCCGGCTCTGCCTTGAGTTATTCTAGGTCGGATGATCCGAGGCCTGCCAGAAGATCCGACACCATGTCGGAAGATCCGAAGCTAGGAAGTTTTCTGGGTTTTCTAACACTGGTTTGTTACTTACCGGAAGATCTGACCCACAGTCGGAAGATCCGATACCCCTTCGCTGAGCACATAACGGTCACATTTTGGGGGGTTGGTATTTATACCCCTTCACCCCCCTGTTCATTTGTTGCTGACCTAACCTGAGACATGCACTCTCTAGAGCATTCAATACTCTCTCCCTCACCCTTCTTGAGCTAAATCTTGTGGATTCATCTAGGGTTTGAGTGGGAGAGAAGATTGGTGGTGTGAAGGTAGTGCTTACTTTGAGCCCTCACTTGTTTATCTCTCAAACACTTGAAGCAACTTTGATTCATCGATTTGTGTTTGTTACTCTTGGAGCTTTGCTCCTAGATGGTTAGAGTTGCCGGTGAGCTCCCATTCCTTTGTGGTTTGAGCCCCAGAAGTTTGTATTACCCCTCTATTTGTGAGAATCAATAGTAAGTAACTCGATCTTCTTTTGTGGTTGATTGAGGGAGATTTGGGGCTAGTGTTACAGCCCAGCTCTTTGTGAGCATCTCAACGGAGACGTAGCTCCTTTGTGAAGTGAACTTCGGAAGTAAATCCTTTGTCTTCGTGTGCTCATTTGTATTTCTTATTATTCGTGCTTGATTTGTCCCGATCTACTTGCTAATTGTCATACGCTCGTGTTTCATATTTAGAAGGTTATTTGCATCATTTGTCAACTCTCTATTCAAGTTGAATCATCAAAAGGTCAATAGAATTCAAATCACGAAGTAAGTTTCATACCCCATCGGAAGATCCTACACAGTGTCGGAGACTGCGTCGGATCATCCGACACCTGACAGTTTTTTGAAGAATTTTTGCAGAATTTCTTAACAGGCCTATTCACCCTCCGCCCCTCTAAGCCTAGTGTTGGTCTTTTCAATTGGTATCAGTGCCTAATCCCTTGATTTAGTCTTAACCACTAAGGGAAAAACACTATGGCTACTCTAGGGGACAACTCCAGTGTCGGTGCTTCCGCTACCAAAGAAGATCGTCTGTTGGTCGTTGATACAAGTTCAAGTGAAGATGATTTGGTCATAAGTGATATTGATGAAAGCTTGAATGAAGAAGAAAATAAGAAGAAGAGAAAAGAGAAGATGAAAAAGAAGATTCAAGAGAAGGCCGAGAAGAAGGCTCAAAAGCTTCTCAAGAAGAGGTTGAAAGAAAAAGAAGTTTTTGAAGGACTTCACTCCGTGTCTTATAAATATGAGACCTCCTCTTCGCATAAAACTTTTGATCCTTCTAGTCTTGCCTTCACATCGGTTCCTATGGGCAAAGTTCCTCGCTTTGATGGGAGTGACTATGCTCGTTGGAGCAATGATATGAAAATGTATTTATATGGTCTTCATCCTTCTCTATGGACTATTGTGATTGTAGGTGTTGACAAGAGTGTCATGCCAAGCCATGAACAAGAGCATGACTTCATTCGTAACGCTCAAGCCGTAATGGTGCTTAGGAGTGCACTAAGCCCCTATGAGTATAACAAGATAAGAGGGCATGAAGTTGCGAAGGACATTTGGGACTCTTCAATTGTCTCATGAAGGGACGGATGTTGTCAAGGAAGGAAAAATTGATCTTCTCCAAGGAGAGCTAGAGGCTTTTGTCATGAAGAAGGATGAGACTCTTCAAGAGATGCATGATCGGTTGAAGCTTCTTGTGACTGAGATAAGAATGCTCGGTAGCAAGGATTGGGATGAACACAAAGTCACCAAGAAGATGCTTAAGGCATATGCTCCAAAGAACCCAATGCTCACAACCATTATTAGAGACAAGAGCAAGTTCAAGAAAATGCTACTCATGGAATTGTTCACCAAATTGCAATATCATGAGATGAACAACATGGACGTAGCCAAGTCAATTGAACCTACCGAAGTCAAGACTATCGCTCTCAAAGCCAAACCAAGCAAGGAAGTTGAGTCAAGTGAGATGCCACCAAAGTTCAAAAAGAAGGAAGACTCAAGTGAAAACAATAGCACCGATGAAGAAAATGCCATGATGGTGAAGAATTTCAAGAGGTTCATGAAGAGACGAAGTGACAAGAAGCTCGTCTCTCAAAGAAGATACTATGAGTGTGGAGAAAAAGGGCATTTCATTGCCGATTGTCCTCGCAAGAAAAATGACAAGGAAGACAAGAAGTCAAAGGACAAGAACTTTTACAAAGAAAAGAGGTATAAGGAGAAGAGTCAAGAGTACAAGAAGAAGTTTGAGAATGCTCATGTTGGTCAAGGGTGGGATTCTAGTGATGACTCCGATGATGAAGAAATGGCAACTCTTGCCATTTAAGCCCGTACTTCAACACCAAGGCTCTTCAACAACTATCATGATAGTGATGATGAAGCTCCCATGTGCCTTATGGCTCAAGGGACAACGGTACTAAACACTACCCCACCTCTATCATCTACTCTCATGACATCTAGGGATGTAGAAAATAAACTAGATAAAGAAGAAGCCAAACATGAGACAAAAATGATAAAGAAGTTTGGCAAAGATGGTTACAAACAAATTTAAAAACTAGTAGAGAAATTGGAAGGAAAGGAGTCTCTTGATAGGTAAGAAAAATTGCTCATCCTTGAGAAGGAGAGAAACCTTGCCCTTGAATAAACTCTAGTCGAAGAGAAGATTAGGGTTCAGAAATTAACATGTGACTTGTCACGTGCCAATGAGTCACATGAGAGGATGTCTAAGGATTTGTCCTTGGCAAATGACTCTCTAGCTAACCTAAAGAATGCATCAAGAAAGGCATTCAAGCCTAGAGGTCAAGTACAAAGACCTAGAAGCCAACTTTAGCACTATTTGGGAAAGCACCAAGATCGACTCTAAGACAATTCATGACTCCAATGTCTCTACTAGTGAAGGTTGCTCAAGATGTTATAAGATTGATATAAATGCTTGTGCCACTAACCTTTCTAAGCTAGAAGAGAAAGTCAAAGCTAAAGATGCTCAAATCCAAGAGTTGACCAAGGCAATTGGCAAAGACAAAGCTAAAGGTAAGAGTGAGTTCGAGTCTCATCTGGCATGTAAAGCTAGAAGATATCCTAGTATCAAGGATGGACTTGGATTCACTAGAGGTGGAAAAGCCAATGGTACAAGAATGTTGAACGACCATAAAGTACCCATGTTCAACAAAGGTGTCAACCTTGGAGATTTGATGAACATCACTCATGGTGTGTCAAGGGTAGACACCGTGGAAGCTAAGCCCATGGTTGAGGAATCTAGCAAAGGTGCTAATGACTCAAACAAGATCAAGAAAAATGAGAAGACCATTGAGCACAAGCCATCCTCCAACTACACCGTTGATTATACGGTCATGTGGGATCACAATGGGAGGATGGTGGTCAAGTATGTGAGTTCTCATGTCAAGAAGATGATGAGGAATGTTTCGGTGCCTAAGATCTCTAAAGCTAACACTCAAGGACCCAATCTCTTTTGGGCACCTAAATCCAAGGCTTAAACTTGTTTTGTAGGCATATTCCTCCGGTGGACCTTCATGGTTGCTTGATAGTGGATGTTCAAATCATATGACCGGAGAGAATAATATGTTTGCCAAGTTGGAAGAATATGACTCACCCATTGAAATGATTACTTTTGGTGACAATAATCATGATGACGTGATAGGTCAAGGTAAAGTTGCTATCTCAAATGACTCATCTCTTTCCAATGTTTATCTAGTTGATTCTTTGGGATACAATTTGTCGTCGGTCTCACAACTTTGTGAGAAAGACTACAATTGTCTCTTTACTAATGAGGGTGTGAGCATTATTAGAATAGAAGATTCCTCTATTGCTTTTACGGGTCAACTTAAGGGAAAGCTTTACTTGGTTGATTTCACAATGACTAAAGTAGAACCGAAGACTTGTTTAGTGGCAAAATATAGCTTGGGTTGGCTTTGGCATCGCCGGCTAGCCCATGTTGGCATGAGGAACTTGGCCAAACATCAAAAGGATGAACATATTCTAGGACTAACAAATGTTATCTTTGAGAAAGATAGGTTATGTAGCGCTTGTCAAGCCGGGAAGCAAGTTGGTGCTCCCCATCCACCCAAGAACATATTGACAAGTTCAAGACCCTTGAAGTTGATTCGCATTGATTTATTTTCCCCTATTGCTTATATTAGTATTGGTCGAAACAAATATGATCTTGTCATTGTGGATGATTTCTCTAGATATACTTGGGTATTCTTTCTACAAGACAAGAGTGAAGCTCAAGGGGTTATCAAGAAGTTCATTAGAAGAGCACAAAATGAGTTTGAATTGAAAGTCAAGCGTATGAGAAGTGATAATGGCACCGAGTTCAAAAAATCTAAATGTTGAAGAATTTCTTGATGAAGAAGGCATCAACTATGAGCTCTCCGCTCCATATACACCTCAACAAAATGGCATTGTTGAGAGGAAGAATTGGACCTTGATTGAAATGGAAAGAACCATGCTTGATAAATATAAGACTCCGGATATCTTTTGGGCCGAGGCGATCAACACGGCTTGCCATGCCACAAACCACCTCTATATGTAAAAGTACTTGGGTGTTGGCACTTCTTACGATCCAATATCAGAATTGAGAATCCTGGTACTGGGGTAAGGAGTGTTTCAGTGGTTTTCCTTATGGCTTAGTAAAATATAGAAATATTCTGCAAGCGCACAGAATCACCGTTGTAGCACTTCACCTGGGAGTTTTCCGAGGTATCGTAATTTATATTTCTGCAGGGAAGCTTTGGCAAGATTACTAGTGAACAGATATTCGAGACTATCAGAGAAGGGTACACGACTAGACAAGACAGGAAATAACGGTATTGGATAGGAGTGGATATACCGGACACACAACTCAAGGGATACTCAGGTAAGGGAGAGAAGAGATAGATAGTTGGGAGGACAACGAGAAGAGATAGAGGACTCCTGGATTCTTTATCTACCTATGTCACTCTAGCTTAGAGATACAGCGGCTGCAGAGCCAGCACTAGGAAATCTGGGATAACTCTAATGTCTTAGCATCGGGACAAGGGAACCGGTGAACACACAGAAAGGGATGAGAAGGAGTGCCACTATTTCCCAACTGGGGAATCCTACGGACCGAAACTAACGTGATGGGCTACGAAGACCGAAAGGGCTGTCACCACCTCCCGGGTACCACCTCCATTGCGACGGGAATAAACTAAGGCCACCGACTAGTCTAGGAACCACTCCTACACTAGGCAGCGACTACTTACTCTGCTAGCAAGAGCAAGCAACCTTGTCAATACTCTTGGTGACAATTCACCTCCAGTATCAAGCAAGATCGAAGAACCAGCCAAGACAAAGACTTAAACAAGACTACAAGCACTAGAACTATAACTGACTATAGTCTAAACAAGATATATTTGCAACTAGGATAAAGTAGAAGCAAGATATAAATGACAAAGGCAAAGTGATAAAGATAACTATATTGATAGCTCGAAGTCTTACAAAAGGAAAAGTAAAAGATACAAGAGCTATTACCAGAGCTTCTGAAGACGACTCCGGAACCTCCGAGGCAAAGCTCGACTCAACCCTAACTCCCAACTAAACTATCCTAACTCTACTAGAATGAAAGTGGAAATGAGCTCCTTGGCTTGGTGTGTGTTTACAAGTGAAAGTGACCCTCTATTTATAGTTGCACAGGTCGGTTTGGGGCTGAGTAACCTCCAAGGCATCTAGGGAATATCCCCCCTTGATTCGGGCGAGGAGAGGCGGTTCGACCGAACGTAGGATCCACTGTCCTGGCCACCAAGCGCCAGGATTTCGCCCCTGGAGTCGGTTCTGGTGCTGGGGGCGGTTCGGCCGAAGGCCCCAGTTCGGCCGAACTGGGCCTGGCCCGTGGCCGGCCTCCCTAGCACCGCCTCTACTCTGTGGGACTTCTGGGCTGCCTCCTGGTGGTTGGCTTCGCGTTGTTCTGGCCCAGGTTGACGTGTTGGTCCTTCGGGGTGAGTTGGCAGTCGCCCACGTGTCATGTGATGTGTTCGCTTGGTCATTGTTGACGTGGACGACTCCCGGTGGTCTGCTTGGCTAAGGGGTGTAACCGGCCGAACGGGGTCGTTCGGCCGATTTGGTCATTTCCGGCCCCAATAGCACATATTTGTCGTAGTTGTACCTGCACAAGTGACACTCACCAAAACTCGTGGAACTTTATTAGAAATAAAACCTAAGTACATGAAATGTTGCATATAACCTCATTTATTCCCGAGTATTGGTGGTCGGATTTGGGCTGTAACGACCGCCAACAAGCTCCCCCAAGCTTAGCTCTTTGCTCGTCCTCGAGCAAAGATATAAACTTAGGCTCGGTGGATCAGGAGTTGCTACAATGTCATTTCTTTTGCAGGTAACATTATAAACAACTAGTGCTCAAAAATACTTGAATCATAGGCAAAGTTTCAAATCACCTTTTTACCTATGGGGCTTATAGCAATCTCCTTATCTTGGGCAGTTGAAAGGACGAACAGTTTAAACTCAGTTTTATTCCACTCTACTCTGTTCAGGATCCCATCTCGGAATTTTTTCATAAGTTTTGAAAACTACAAATTGTTCCTCATTGGCACACTCAATCACTCAAGTGTATTTGAATCCTCACCAAAGGTTTGTGCCTTCTTTTTCATCCTAACATCTAATATGGCTTTTTGTGTGGCTCAGGGACAAAGGATGAAGGCATGCATGCATCTTTTATTTTGCTAAGTCAAAGACCGGATCTCAGAGGAGACAAATCACATCCTAAGATCGAGACGTGCAAGTGTGTGGGATATGAATGGAGTGGAATATGGTGGAGTGGTGGAATGGAATATGGTGGAATGGTGGAATGGAATATGGTGGAACTCCTTGGATGAAACTCCCTCTCCTTGATTTATTTTTGAGAACATGGGCTATCTTTTATTCTCATATTTTTGCCATGCCACTTGGCATGCTTTTCTTTTTTTTCTCTCTCTCTCTCTTTTTTTGCCATGCTCTTTGGCATGCTTTTCTTTTTGCATAGCCCATGTCTCTATCAAGAATATTTGGAGAGGGAAATCATAGAACATGGAGCATTTATTTTTGTGGATGGATGATGGAAAATGTTTGCTAACTCCCAGTGTAGGAATTGCAAGTGAGAGGTGGTGTGTGTACGTGGGTCTCAATCTTTAAGAATATGAAAGCTTCACTCAAAGGTCACAACAATTTGACAAAGCTCACTAAGATAACAAGCAGCATATGAGTAGAAATTTTCAAATAAGCTTATCATATGGCTCTGGTAGGTATTTTGACTAATGAGGAACTTGTTTCATTTTGAAAGCATAAATTTCCGAGATTTTCCCCGTACTAAAAGCAGAATAGAATTTAACCAAATTCTCACTATATCAATCCCCACAACAACTTAGACTTTGAATAAAGCATGTGCTCCCACAAGGTTTTCAGGATCATTTTTACTTATGCCAAATAACTCAAGCACAATCTAGCAACTAGTTGAAGCAAAGTACTTGCAAAATTAATGATAGAGCAACTATTCATCATCTCCAAGGTGAGAGGCATATGATTCATTCCATGCATAGTTGGGAGTTATTTAATTCAAGGGAAATATTGTTTAAGGGAAATATTTTTGGTATTTTCTTTTTCTTTTTAAATGCAAATTATCATGAAGGGAAATGAAAGGGAAATTAAATGATCAAAGTGCTGGATAAATCGGGACATACCTGGTGGGGGTCCTCCCCAAGCTTGGGCTTTCACTGGTAGGGGTTGAGCCTTGAAAGGTACTGGCTCAGCTGTTCCGCTTGTTCGTGGACGTCGTGCTGGATAGACGCCACCATCCCGCTATTCTCTTGATGGTACTGAGAATGGCAGGCTAGCGTGTCTTCAATCTCTCGGGTACGGTTGTCGATGAGCTCGACTCGGTCGGAGATGTAGGACAGCTCCCGGCCGTAGTCGAAGCGTGCGGACTGTGAGTATCCGGGGTAGTATGGCTGGGAGGCACTGTCGTATCCCCCTCCATACCGGCTCCCGGACCACTCAGAGTCCGTGTCCTGGCTGTGGTCCCAGCGTCCTGAGGTGAAGTAGTTCGGCTCCTGATGCTGCCCGGAGCCTCCTGCTCCGGACGTCCCAGCGCTGGTGTACATGTCGTAGGTGGCCTCAAAAGCGGAAGTGTGTCGGTGCGGCATTTGTGGTGCATCTTCCGGCTCATGTGAGGTGGCGAGCCCAGCATCACGCCTGGCTCGTCCCCTCGTGACGAGTCCGTCACCTGCAACGCTGTGCCGAGCGGGCTCTCTCCAAGGTGGAGAGTCGTCCGACTCGGTCCTCAACTGGAGAGTTAGTTTCGGTGTGGTATACAACCTTAGTGCTGAACAAGGCAAAGGCACTTCAGTTGTATAGCCTTGGTAAATCATTGCCAGCGTTGCGTCAGGCGTCCGCCGTATCATGTGGGCTTGCACGAAGTGCTCGGCATCCACGACGGAACGCGCTGTCTCGATGTACGTGAGCCGGGCGCCTTGAAGGACGCCCAGGTGGTTAGCGAGGCGAGTGACTAGAGAAGTCATCGCCATGCTACCCGCACAAGAAATATGAGATAGCCAGTGACCAACCATGTCTTTCACAGGTGAATAGGGAATCTGCTTGACCATGGCAAAAAGAACCCGCAACTCGATGGTGTTGACAGGGAGCAAATCTGCCCGGGGGAATACCGTCATAGACACCCAATGATGCATGAGACGCAAAGTGGGTTTATGTATGCTGTTCGTGCGTGGCGCATGACAGTTGGTATTCCCCGAAATCTTTTTCCAAAATGCCACCCGGTCAAATCTTTTAAGCGCTTTGTTCGGGTCTAATGAACAACGGCTTGAAAATCCGAGACCCGAACTAAAATCCCTCCAAGAGCAGAAGAACTCTTGGTTGAAGAATCGGAAATGAATCCCCCCAGTTTCAGAAACCAAATTCGAGAGGAATTCAAGGGTGAGCAGGTACGAACCTTCTTCGTTGATGTGCCAGAAATTCTCCCAGCCAATGGCCTGGATGATTTCTGCAACTCTAAGTCCATCCCCATGTCCCTGGGCAAATCTTGCTCAAACACATGGGTGTGCTCGAACTCCTTCAGCCGAAGCTCGTTGAAGGTGTTCCGCTCCCTTTCTGTTCTAAGGTTGATGTCACTCTCACTCAGGAGCTGCCTGGCCGGGGGTGTGGCATGGCCCCATCCCGAGCCGGCTGCTCCGTACTCGTCCGTGTCCATCCGGCTCGAGCCTCGGGACGGAGCTGGGGAACTCCCAGCATCGTCCAATTGTCGGCCTAGCCGGGCGGAACGACGGAGCGAAGTGAAGAACTTCGACATGATTCCTGCAAAAAGTTAGTGCAACAACAACTACTCGAAGGACTGAATATATATATGGTTAGCACAAGAAAATCAAGTCAGTCATTCGAGATAGTTAATTGTTCTTGCGGGGATGAAAACCACCACAAAAGGTTAGTCGTTCTTGTGGGTGTCGGTGACCACCACAAAATAGTCCAGAAATTCAGCACAAAGATCACAACAAAAGCAAAATATTTTTGGGATTTTCTAGTGATGCAAGCGAACCAAAACTTGAGCAAGCACTAGAGCAATGAACTTGAGAGGGAGAGAGAGCTTCCTAGCAGAATTTTCAGAATGTATGAGTGTGTGAATGGTGGAAGGAAGCAAGGAAGCTTGGCCAGCAATTTATAGGCCGAGGGGAGGGCCTTGGCCAGTTCGCCCAAAGGCTCTGGTTCGCCCGAACCAGGCCTGGTGGCCGGGGCACTCCCATGTGAGTGCAGCACTCACATGCCTTTGTTTCCACTCCAAGTTTGTGCGGCCATCAATTCCCAAGGACATTTTTAGTGGATTTTAGTGGTAGGTGAGATGGAAATGTGACATGACCAAAATGAAAATTAGTGGAGTCACCCCCATGCTGCCATGTTTGTGATAATTGGTGAGTGTGCAGCCATTTCTAGTGGGGTAGACATGTTTGTTGCTGGTTGGTGGTGATGGTAAATAATTGGAGATGTTCTAGAAGGGATGAAAATGATAAAAGTTACCAATTACATCCACCCTAGGTAAAATTTCAGCATGTGTCCTATTATTTCTAACCAAGCTTGCAAAATTTTCTACTCTCTCTCAAATTAATTTCTTAAGTGGTTCATTTATTTTGAAAAGGGAAACATGCAAATGCAATTGAGAATTTAAAAATTGGAAGGGAAAATGGGATACATACCGGTTTTCCTCGCGGCGAGAGCTCAGCTTTTAAGTCCGCGAGCGGGACTTCTCCTGTCTTCAGTTGCTCTTGTCATCGTCCGGTCCTGGAGTGGATGACTCGGACGATGCAATCTTCTTCCACCACATTTTCTTGTTCTTCTTCTTCTTCTTGTTCTTCCTCGTATTTCTTTACGAGGAAATCCATTTCTTCTGCACTTGTCGGTTTTGTCGGCTCGTTCCACTTGAGCTGCTCACCACCGAGTATTTCCAGCTCTCCATTAATGAGAGCCTTAAGGAAACACTCGGCGCTCCTCTGCTCCGGTGTGACTGGCTCTGTCTTCTTCTCTTCCCGGGGTTGAAACTTCAAGTAAGTCAACCTTCCGTCGATACGGAACGAGATTTCTCTCGCATCCATATCGATCCTAGCCCGGGTGGTGTTCAAGAATGGTCGGCCCAACACAAGGGGAAACGAATGCTCGTTCCCCGTGTCGAGGACAACAAAGTCCACAGGGACATATCGTCCCCAGATCCGGACCGGTACATTCTCGATCACCCCCTCGGGGTAGCGGATGGTTGAGTCCGCAAGCTATACCTCGGCAGTAGTAGGTGACAAAGTAGGGTAGCGTAATTTATTAAATAATACCTTAGACATGATGTTGATGCTTGCCCCCAGATCACAGAGTGCATCATCAATGCGACGATTTCAGATCGTGCACTGAATGATGGGCACTCCGGGATCTTCCTTCCTGTCCGGAGAGGTCATGATGATCGCCCTTTTTGCAGCTCTCGGCAGGTAGGTCCATCTTGGTGTCAGCACTTGGATGCATGCGACCTTCCCTGCGTGGTTAGTTCGGAAGACACTGCGAGGCATCTTACCATGCCTGGTAGTGATGGAATTCACTGTCTCGATGGAAGGTTCGGGTTGCCCCGGAATCTTCCCCGATTCAGTGACAGGAACAGCAGCAGCTAACTGAGCGACTTGAGTTTCTATCATTTTATTAAAGCTCAGTTGACTTTTCATAGCAGAAGAAAATGATTCCATCCTAGAGTCTATGCTTTCCAGTGTTTTATCATTAGCAGCAAGCTTTTTATTGATGTTTTCAGTTATTTTCATCTGGCCAAACACAAGATCTCTAAGAGACGGCTGATTATTGAAGTTGCTGGAATTGAAATTGTTACCTTGTTGAGGCCTCTCAAAAGGGAGGTTTGGGCGCGGATTCCAGCCATGGTTGCCGTAGTTGTTCAGTCGGTACCCGTTGTTGTTGGAGTTGTTGACGTAGTGGGCATCTTCTCGCGTTTCGGGGCAGTCATTCCCCGAATGGCCAGTGTTGCCACAGACTTCGCAGGTCATGCGAGCTTCCATGGCTTGCACCGTTTCTTGACCAGGGGCCTCCAGTTTCTTCATCAGGAGGTCCATCTTGGCAGGGAGCATGTCCAGTGCTTCAACTTGGTGAACTCCTCGGGTCTTTGGTTGAGTCCGGTCGTCGGACCAACCTTGGTTCTCGACCATTTTCTCTATGAGGGCCTTCGCACGGCTCTCCTCAAGAGAGAAAAATGAGCCTCCAACAGCAGCATCCAGGTACTCACGGGCAGAATTTCTCAGACCGTGATAGAAAGTTTGGATTATGAACCAACTCTGCATACCATGGTGAGGACAAGCAGAAATATAGTCCTGGAGGCGATCCCATGCCTCCGGGACTGTTTCATCTTTTAGCTGCTGGAAACTAGCTATTTTGTTCCGGAGGGTGTTGGTTTTCCCAACCGGAAAGAATTTTAGCAAGAAAGCGCTAGTGCATTTATCCCAGGTGTCTATTGCTTCGCGGTTAGCATAAAACTATTGTTTCGCCTTGCCTAATAATGAGAATGGAAATAAACGAAGGCGAATGGCATCGATACTTACTCCGCGGATGGTGAAGGTGTTGCAAATCTCCAGGAAATACTGGAGATGAGCATTGGCATCTTCGTGTGGCTTGCCGCGGAATGGGCTAGCCTGTACCATGTTGATGAGGGCTGGCTTCAGCTCGAAGCTACCATCTCCGACTGACGGAGCTGGTCCGACACGTACGTTCTTGCTTGATGGAACAGAGAACTCACGGATCGTCTTGGTTGCCATCCTCGATGTAGCCTGGTCAACGATGGGAAGGACTGGGTTCGTCGGAAGGAGTTGCTTCTGAGGAGGTACAACACGGGGTCGTACTTTCCTCACAAGTGACTCCGGATTTTCTTGGAAGTTTGACGGTAGTTGGAAACCAGTCATGCACTGCTCTGTTCCACAAGGACCAACGAACAGAGCAAGGATAAACCCGCTTGAGTTGCGGTACTCAACTAAGATAGCTCAAGATAAAAATTCAAAAGTAATCTAGCCAAAGACTTCCCCGGCAACGGCGCCAGAAATGCTTGTTGGCACTTCTTACGATCCAATATCAGAATTGAGAATCCTGGTACTGGGGTAAGGAGTGTTTCAGTGGTTTTCCTTATGGCTTAGTAAAATATAGAAATATTCTACAAGCGCACAGAATCACCGCTGTAGCACTTCTCCTGGGAGTATTCCGAGGTATCGTAATTTATATTTCCGTAGGGAAGCTTTGGCAAGATTACTAGTGAACAGATATTCGAGACTATCAGAGAAGGGTACACGACTAGACAAGACAGGGGATAACGGTATTGGATAGGAGTGGATATACCGGACACACAGCTCAAGGGATACTCAGGTAAGGGAGAGAAGAGATAGATAGTTGGGAGGACAACGAGAAGAGATAGAGGACTCCTGGATTCTTTATCTACCTATGTCACTCTAGCTTAGAGATATAGCGGCTACAGAGCCAGCACTAGGAAATCTGGGATAACTCTAATGTCTTAGCATCGGGACAAGGGAACCGGTGAACACATAGAAAGGGATGAGAAGGGGTGCCACTATTTCCCAACTGGGGAATCCTACGGACTGGAACTAACGTGATGGGCTACGAAGACCGAAAGGGCTGTCACCACCTCCCGGCTACCACCTCCGTTGCGACGGGAATAAACTAAGGCCACCGACTAGTCTAGGAACCACTCCTACACTAGGCAACGACTACTTACTCTGCTAGCAAGAGCAAGCAACCTTGTCAATACTCTTGGTGACAATTCACCTCCAGTATCAAGCAAGATCGAAGAACCAGCCAAGACAAAGACTTAAACAAGACTACAAGCACTAGAACTATAACTGACTATAGTCTAAACAAGATATATTTGCAACTAGGATAAAGTAGAAGCAAGATATAAATGACAAAGGCAAAGTGATAAAGATAACTATATTGATAACTCGAAGTCTTACAAAAGGAAAAGTAAAAGATACAAGAGCTATTACCAGAGCTTCTGAAGACGACTCCGGAACCTCCGAGGCAAACCTCGACTCAACCCTAACTCCCAACTAAACTATCCTAACTCTACTAGAATGAAAGTGGAAATGAGCTCCTTGGCTTGGTGTGTGTTTACAAGTGAAAGTGACCCTCTATTTATAGTTGCACAGGTCGGTTTGGGGCTGAGTAACCTCCAAGGCATCTAGGGAATATCCCCCCTTGATTCGGGCGAGGAGAGGCGGTTCGGCCGAACGTAGGATCCACTGTCCTGGCCACCAAGCGCCAGGATTTCGCCCCTGGAGTCGGTTCTGGTGCTGGGGGCGGTTCGGCCGAAGGCCCCAGTTCGGCCGAACTGGGCCTGGCCCGTGGCCGGCCTCCCTAGCACCGCCTCTACTCTGTGGGACTTCTGGGCTGCCTCCTGGTGGTTGGCTTCGCGTTGTTCTGGCCCAGGTTGACGTGTTGGTCCTTCGGGGTGAGTTGGCAGTCGCCCACGTGTCATGTGATGTGTTCGCTTGGTCATTGTTGACGTGGACGACTCCCGGTGGTCTGCTTGGCTAAGGGGTGTAACCGGCCGAACGGGGTCGTTCGGCCGATTTGGTCATTTCCGGCCCCAATAGCACATATTTGTCGTAGTTGTACCTGCACAAGTGACACTCACCAAAACTCGTGGAACTTTATTAGAAATAAAACCTAAGTACATGAAATGTTGCATATAACCTCATTTATTCCCGAGTATTGGTGGTCGGATTTGGGCTGTAACGACCGCCAACAAGCTCCCCCAAGCTTAGCTCTTTGCTCGTCCTCGAGCAAAGATATAAACTTAGGCTCGGTGGATCAGGAGTTGCTACAATGTCATTTCTTTTGCAGGTAACATTATAAACAACTAGTGCTCAAAAATACTTGAATCATAGGCAAAGTTTCAAATCACCTTTTTACCTATGGGGCTTATAGCAATCTCCTTATCATGGGCAGTTGAAAGGACGAACAGTTTAAACTCAGTTTTATTCCACTCTACTCTGTTCAGGATCCCATCTCGGAATTTTTTCATAAGTTTTGAAAACTACAAATTGTTCCTCATTGGCACACTCAATCACTCAAGTGTATTTGAATCCTCACCAAAGGTTTGTGCCTTCTTTTTCATCCTAACATCTAATATGGCTTTTTGTGTGGCTCAGGGACAAAGGATGAAGGCATGCATGCATCTTTTATTTTGCTAAGTCAAAGACCGGATCTCAGAGGAGACAAATCACATCCTAAGATCGAGACGTGCAAGTGTGTGGGATATGAATGGAGTGGAATATGGTGGAGTGGTGGAATGGAATATGGTGGAATGGTGGAATGGAATATGGTGGAACTCCTTGGATGAAACTCCCTCTCCTTGATTTATTTTTGAGAACATGGGCTATCTTTTATTCTCATATTTTTGCCATGCCACTTGGCATGCTTTTCTTTTTTCTCTCTCTCTCTCTTTTTTTTTGCCATGCTCTTTGGCATGCTTTTCTTTTTGCATAGCCCATGTCTCTATCAAGAATATTTGGAGAGGGAAATCATAGAACATGGAGCATTTATTTTTGTGGATGGATGATGGAAAATGTTTGCTAACTCCCAGTGTAGGAATTGCAAGTGAGAGGTGGTGTGTGTACGTGGGTCTCAATCTTTAAGAATATGAAAGCTTCACTCAAAGGTCACAACAATTTGACAAAGCTCACTAAGATAACAAGCAGCATATGAGTAGAAATTTTCAAATAAGCTTATCATATGGCTCTGGTAGGTATTTTGACTAATGAGGAACTTGTTTCATTTTGAAAGCATAAATTTCCGATATTATTAGGAGAGAAGAGATAGATAGTTGGGAGGACAACGAGAAGAGATAGAGGACTCCTGGATTCTTTATCTACCTATGTCACTCTAGCTTAGAGATACAGCGGCTGCAGAGCCAGCACTAGGAAATCTGGGATAACTCTAATGTCTTAGCATCGGGACAAGGGAACCGGTGAACACACAGAAAGGGATGAGAAGGAGTGCCACTATTTCCCAACTGGGGAATCCTACGGACCGAAACTAACGTGATGGGCTACGAAGACCGAAAGGGCTGTCACCACCTCCCGGGTACCACCTCCATTGCGACGGGAATAAACTAAGGCCACCGACTAGTCTAGGAACCACTCCTACACTAGGCAACGACTACTTACTCTGCTAGCAAGAGCAAGCAACCTTGTCAATACTCTTGGTGACAATTCACCTCCAGTATCAAGCAAGATCGAAGAACCAGCCAAGACAAAGACTTAAACAAGACTACAAGCACTAGAACTATAACTGACTATAGTCTAAACAAGATATATTTGCAACTAGGATAAAGTAGAAGCAAGATATAAATGACAAAGGCAAAGTGATAAAGATAACTATATTGATAACTCGAAGTCTTACAAAAGGAAAAGTAAAAGATACAAGAGCTATTACCAGAGCTTCTGAAGACGACTCCGGAACCTCCGAGGCAAAGCTCGACTCAACCCTAACTCCCAACTAAACTATCCTAACTCTACTAGAATGAAAGTGGAAATGAGCTCCTTGGCTTGGTGTGTGTTTACAAGTGAAAGTGACCCTCTATTTATAGTTGCACAGGTCGGTTTGGGGCTGAGTAACCTCCAAGGCATCCAGGGAATATCCCACCTTGATTCGGGCGAGGAGAGGTGGTTCGGCCAAACCAGGGGGTTCGGCCGAACGTAGGATCCACCGATCTGGCCACCAAGGGCCAGGATTTCGCCCCTGGAGTCGGTTCTGGTGCTGGGGGCGGTTCGACCGAAGGCCCCAATTCGGCCGAACTGGGCCTGGCCCGTGGCCGGCCTCCCCAGCACCGCCTCTGCTCTGTGGGCCTTCTGGGCTGCCTCCTGGTGGTTGGCTTCGCGTTGTTCTGGCCTAGGGTGATGTGTTGGTCCTTCGGGGTGATTTGGCGGTCGCCCACGTGTCATGTGATGTGTTCACTTGGTCATTGTTGACGTGGACGACTCCCGGTGGTCTGCTTGGCTAAGGGGGGTAACCGGCCGAACGACGTCGTTCGGCCGATTTGGTCATTTCCGGCCCCAATAGCACATATTTGTCATAGTTGTACCTGCACAAGTGACACTCACCAAAACTCGTGGAACTTTATTAGAAATAAAACCTAAGTACATGAAATGTTGCATATAACCTCGTTTATTCCCAAGTATTGGTGGTCGGATTTGGTCTGTAACGACCGCCAACATTGGGCAAGACTCCATATGAGATTCTCACTGGAAACAAACCAAAGGTGCATTACTTTAGAGTTTTTGGTTGCAAATGTTAGATTCTTAAGAAGAAGGCCAAAAGCTCCAAGTTTGCACCTAAAGTTGATGAAGGTTTTCTACTTGATTATGGTACTAACGAACACGACTATCATGTCTTCAATAAAACCACCGGTTGTGTTGAGTTCACGGTAGATGTGAAATTTGATGAATCAAATGGCTCTCAAGTAGAGCAAGTTGTAAATGACCTTGTAGATGACGAAGAACCTCCTAGACGATCCATCATGAGAATGGGACAAGGAGAAGTGAGGCCTCATGAAGCTCAAGTTGAAAATCAAGAGTTAGCTCAAGCTCCAAAAATCAATTTCAATATTGATCCATCATCATCAACAAGAGTTGAACCACCAAGATCTTCTCAAGATCAAGTTCAAGCTCATGGTGACGATCATGATCATGATAATGATCAAAGGGGAGTTCAAATTGATGATGCTCAAAATGGTGTATCTCACCTTGAAGATAATGATGATGGGCCTATTCAACGTCAATCAACATTTCCTCACCCAAGAGTTCATCAAAGTGTCCAACGGGATCATCCCGTTAATAATATACTTGGGAGCATCCAAAAGAGGGATAACTACTCGTTGACGTTTAGCAAATTTTTGTGTATGTTACTCATTTGTTTCCTCTTTGGAACCACTCAAGGTGGAAGATGCTCTTAGCGATGTGGATTGCGTCATTGCTATGCAAGAAGAATTGAACAATTTCACAAGAAATGAAGTTTGGGAGTTGGTCCCGAGGCCCAAGCAAAATGTGATTGGCACTAAGTGGGTGTTCCGGAATAAGCAAGATGAAAATGACATTGTCACAAGAAACAAAGGTAGATTGATTGCTCAAGGGTTTACTCAAATTGAAGGTCTAGACTTTGGAGAAACATATGCTCTGGTGGCAAGGCTTGAATCCATTCGTATTCTCTTAGCCTATGCCGGTCATCATGACTTTAGGCTTCATCAAATGGATGTGAAGAGTGCTTTCTTGAATGGGCCTCTCTCCGAGTTGGTATATGTGGAGCAACCACCGGGTTTTGAAGATCCCAAGCATCCCAACTACGTCTACAAACTCCATAAGACGCTCTATGGGCTCAAGCAAGCTCCTAGAGCATTGTATGACAGCCTTAGGGAATTTCTTCTCAAAAATGGTTTTGTGGTAGGAAAAGCCGATTCAACTCTCTTTACTCAAAAAGTAGACAAAGATTTATTTGTGTGTCAAATATGTGTTGATGACATCATCTTTGGTTCTACTAACGACAAATTTTGTGAAGAATTTAGTAGGATCATGACAAAGAGATTTGAGATGTCCATGATGGGTGAATTGAAATTCATTGTCGGTTTTCAAATCAAGCAATTGAAGCATGTGACTTTCATATGTCAAACTAAATATACAAATGATATGCTCAAGAAGTTTGACATGGCCAATGCTAAGCCTATCAAGACTCCAATGCCGGTGACTCTTGTTGATGGCCAATGCTAAGCCTATCAAGACTCAAATGTTGTTTTTCTCTCTTTAATTGATGTGAATATCTTATCATATGCATCACGATAAATTTGTCACACTCTGCACCTATTTGCAATGCTTTAGGGGGAGTCCTCACAAAAACATGTGCATAGGCATTTGAGGCCATTCGAGTTGAACGTGCACATGTTTGGGGGAGTCTCTCTAAAATTTTATTTGGTGCTAAACATTAATTTTATTCCTATATTGTGAAAGCAAATTTGTATTGTCATGAATCAACAAAAAGGGGGAGATTGAAAATGCATCTAGGCACTTAATCAATTTTGGTGATTAATGATGACAGAAATTTGGATATGATGCTTTGGATGAGTTGTGCAGGAATAAAATGAAAAGAAAAGAATATAAATATGAAGCGAAGGTCCCCAATTCTAAATTGTATGGTGGTGGATTCAATTAGAATATTTAAATTTATTTTCGGTTTGAATTTAAGTATAGGACTATCGTACTATCAAGAGGGACGTGATCGATAAATCCTAGTTGTCTAAGTGCTTTGCTTGAGATGAAAATCCCCATGAGAGACACACAAAGTCACATTCACAGCTTTCTGTCTGGTTAGAACTTAGGCCGGAAGATCCGACCGGAAGTTTCGGCGTGCTTGGTTTTGAGTTTTCTCCCATCGGAAGATCCGGTCCTCGCACCAGAACTTCAATCGGAAGATCCTACACTGTATCGGATCTTCCGGGACATAGCCGTTTCTCAGCCCTCGTGAAGATTCAACCGGAAGTTCTGACCAGCTCTGTCTTCAGTTATTCTGGGTCGGATGATCTGAGGCCTGCCGGAAGATCCGACACCGTGTCGGAAGATCCGAAGCTGGGATGTTTTCTGGGTTTTCTAACACTGATCTGTTACTTACCGGAAGATCCGACCCACAATCGGAAGATCCGATACCCTTTTGCTGAGCACATAACAGTCACATTTTGGGGGCGGGGGGTATTTATACCCCTTCACCCCCTCTTCATTTGTTGCTGACCTAACAAGAGACAAGCACTCTCTAGAGCATTCAATGCTCTCTCTCCCTCACCCTTCTTGAGCTAAATCTTGTGGATTCATCTATGGTTTGAGTAAGAGAGAAGATTGGTGGTGTGAAGCTAGTGCTTACTTTGAGCCCTCACTTGTTCATCTCTCAAGCACTAGAAGCAACTTTGATTCGTTGATTTGTGTTTGTTACTCTTGGAGCTTTGCTCCTAGACAGTTAGAGGTGCCGGTGAGCACCCATTCCTTTGTGGTTTGAGCCCCAGAAGTTTGTATTACCCCTGTCTTTGTGAGCGTCAATAGTAAGTAACTGGATCCTCCTTTGTGGTTGATTGAGGGAGACTTGGGGCTAGTGTTACAGCCCGACTCTTTGTGAGCATCTCAACGGAGACATAGCTCCTTTGTGGAGTGAACTTCGGAAGTAAATCCTTTGTCTCCGTGTGCTCATTTGTATTTCTTGTTATTCTTGCTCGATTTGTCTCGATCTACTTGCTAGTTGTCATGCTCTTATGTTGATCATATTTAGAAGGTTATTTGCATCATTTGTCAACTCTCTATTCAAGTAGAATCATCAAACGGTCAATAGAATTCAAATCACGAAGTAAGTTTCATACCCCGTCGAAAGATCCTACACAGTGTTGGATCTTCCTGGACGGAAGATCTGAGACTACGTCGGATCATCTGACATCTAACAGTTTTTCGAAGAATTTTTGCAGAATTTCTTAAGAGGCCTATTCACCCCCCCCCCCCCCCCCTCATTTGGGGCAGAAGCTTTCATCTCATCAACGGAGGCTTAAACAGCCTGCTGCCCAAGACCAAAGAAGCAGCATCTTTGAGAGACTTCCACCCTATTAGTCTGATCCATAGTGGAGAGAAGCTCTTTTCCAAGGTGATGGCTAATCAGGACGCTCCGTATCTAGCTGACCTAGTGAGACCAAACCAGAGTGCTTTCATTAGATGAAGATATATTCTCGACAACTTTCAGGTCGTAAGGGGAATTGCTAGAAGGTTGCATGTAAAGCGGAAGCCGAAGGTGTTGATCAAAATTGACATCGCTCAGGCATTCGATTCAGTGAATTGGTTGTACCTATTGGATATGTTGCAGAACATGGGTTTCCCTCTGAAATGGCGGGATTGGGTGAGCATCCTTCTGTCTACTGCTAGTTCTAAGGTCCTTTTCAATGGTCCTATTGGACGTCGTATCTGCCATGGGAGAGGTCTTCGTCAAGGAGATCCGTTATCTCCTATGCTTTTTCTCCTAGCCATGGAAGGCCTAAATGCATTGATTGCTAAGCGGATGAGTTGCAATTGTTTGAGAGCCTTGGCTGCCCATCCATTCCATACAGGGCCTCACTTTGTGCTGATGATCTGGCCCGTGTTTAGATGCCACGGCGAAAAAATTTTCGAAAAGAAATCTTACATGCATGAAGTACTAAATGAAGTCTATTTGCAAAACCTTTTTACAGACGAGTATAACTTTACGCGATGAATCTAACGAGCATAATTAGTATATGATTTGCTACAGTAATGCTACAGTAACCGTGCTCTAATCGTATGGTCAAAGGCCTCGTTAGATTCATCTCAAAAATTTATCTAAAGTTGTGAATGTAGTTTCGTAAATTGTATTTATTTAATACCCCTAATTACTGGTCAAAAGTGCATTTATTACCCAAAATTTTTTTTACGACCCAATCTAAACACGACCCTGGTTATGTTCGTGTCTTCTACCACTTCGGATATGGAGCTTATTAGAGTTATCTTGTCAGCCTTCCAGGAAGCATCTAGGCTACGTACCAATGTCAAGAAATGCAGCATCACACCAATCAGGTGTTCAGACCAGGACCTGGTTCAAGTCAGCTCCATCTTCCCTTGCAAGATCGAGCAGTTTCCTTGCAAATATTTGGGAATTCCTCTGTCAGTTCACAAACTCAAGAAAACTAATTTTCAACCTCTGGTGGATGCGGTGGCTGATCGGCTGCAGACATGGAACATGGATGGGTCATCTCCTGAATTGGTCGGGCAGATGGGTTCTCACGAGGACTAGTTTGACTTCCATGACTGCGTACTTGTCGATCGCGGTCCAGTTCTGTCCTTGGGCAATTGAGGCAATTGATAAACTCCGGAAAGCATTCTTGTGTCAAGGAACTGACATGGTGTCTGGCAGCCATTGCTTGCTAGCTTGGCCTAGAGTCTGTCAACCGCTCAACTTAGGGGGTCTCGGTATTCAAGATTTGAGGTTGTCAGGCTTAGCGCTGAGGTTGAGATGGCTCTGGATTGGCCGGACCGACCCCACGAGGGACTGGAGGAGTATTTTGGGGAAACCAGACCGTATTGCCCAAGCATTTTTTGATGCGTCTATCTCAGTAACGGTGGGCAATGGTACAGCTACTTCTGGAAGGACAGATGGCTAGCTGGAGAATCCTTGATTTACATCGCCCCAAACCTTGTTCAGGCTGTTCCCGTTCGGATCAGGAACACCCATTCGGTGGCTGAGGCATTACAGGGCAGGGCTTGGGTCAGGGACATCCGTGGTGGTCTGACGGTCCAGGTGATATGCGATTACCTTCAAGTCTGGGCACTAGTCACTGATGTCCAATTATCTCCCCACGGGTCGGACGCCTTCATCTGGAAATGGTCGAACACAGGCTCGTTTTCTTCCAAATCAGCTTATGAGGCACTCTTCTTTGGTCGCAACAGCACCTGGGGGGCGAAACAATTATGGCGAACCCGAGCACCAAACAGATGCAGGTCCTTTTTTTGGTTTGTGCTCCATGGGCGCATCTGGACCTCTAACAGGCTTCAACGCCACAAGCTGCCTAATAACGGGAACTGCACGCTTTGCGACCAGCATGCAGAGACGCTTGGCTTGACCACCTTCTTCTTGGCTGTGTTTTCAGTAAAGAAACCTGGTACCGACTGCTTAGAATGTGCGGGTTGCAGTGGCTGGTCCCATCTCCAGATCACAGCCTGGTCGCTTGGTGGCTGGACAGCAGGAAGTCACTGCCTCGAACTGTCAAACGCTTCTTCGATTCCTTGGTTCTATTAGTCTCCTGGAGCATATGGAAGGAGTGGAATGCTAGGGTATTCTTTGTTTTTTGCGGGTAGAATGCTAGGGTATTCAGGAGGTCTGTATGTATGCCGGTGGCTTTGGTGGATGTCATCCTCGCCGAAGTGGAGCTTTGGAGGTGGGCGGGTCTGTTGTCGTTCTTGCTACAGGATCTGTTGTATTCCTAGGTCCCTTTCTGTTTAGTGCTCCTGCGGTTCTTCTCTCTTGGCCCTAGTTGGCCTTTTTTGTAATGACTGTCTTCGTCGTACTTCGTTCTCCTTAATAAAAAAATGTGCATCGCAGGTTCTCTAAAAAAAACTACAGAGTCATTTCTCCAAGGGTTCCTCTACTTTTTTCCAATGAACATTTGACATTTTACTATATTGTATAGGGACATCCAAATATCCAAATGCAAAGCCCGCTGGATTATAGACAAATAATTTAGTTATTGATTATTGAGATATATTGTATTTTCACCTCATCGCAGCTTCTACACCAACTGGCAACTACGACAGTAGTACTGTAGGTTAGCAAGTGCTTGCCCCATTATGCAAGAAGACATACCAAAAACTTATTTCTGTATCATGTCTTACTCTTTATTCGTAATGCAAAATCAGGAGACGGAAACTATCACGGGAGAGCTGCGATCTCGGAATGAATAGCTATCGCGTGCACTACATTTTCACGATTGTCGCCCAAAGAGGTCCGTGCGGTAGGACGAGCAGGAGAGAGGCCGGTGTTCCGGCCCATTGGTCAGCCCACTGTTGATATTTCGTTCACCTGTGGCCCATTGATGACGCAGTTTCAAGGTAGCAAGACTAAATGTTTTGTTTTGCATTTGTATTAATCGTATTGATAGTAAGATTGGGTCATATTACACTTTGCGGTCCATGATTATATATGTTTTATATTTTCTTTATTTTTTCTCTTTTGATTTCTCTTATTTGTTTCTCTTTTCTTCCTTTTCTCCTTTTTTCTTTTTGTTTATATCACGTTTCTTTTTATTCTTTCATTTCTTTCTTTTATTCTTTCATTTATTGTCTCCTATTTTTTCTTTTCTTCCTCATATATATGACTTATTCGTTCACCATATATAATTGTATTCACGATATGAATTTTCTCTGTGTCTAGTTGTTTTTTTGTTTTCCCTTCATTATGACACTATTTTTCCTTTTTTTATTCTTTTCGTTTCTTCTATTTTTATGTTTCCTTATTTTGTTTGTTTTTATTTTTCTCTATCTTTCCTTTTTGTTTTCTTTATATACAATATGTTCAGCATGCAAATTAATTTTGTTTGCCTTGAATAAATATAATATGTTCATGATGTGGACGTTTTGTTCTTTATGTAGAATTATTTGCTAGCGTGTGGATCCATTTTGTTCACTTTTGCAGACCAAATTAATCATTTTACTTATTTGATCGTTTTGTATAATAAAATATTCGCTTGTCGATACAATCTGTCATGTTCATGATTTGTGCACATTTATTCTCCATACAAAATATTTGTTCTCCATATAAAATATTTGTTCTCTATATAAAACAATTTATTCGCATGTTGAACCATTAGATCACTGAATTAGACTAACTTGTTCATGATGTGAATTTATTTTTTTCGCTTTTGAGACTAAATTTTTTGACTGTAATCATAATTTGTTTGCGATGTCGATGCATTTGCTCTTCATGTAGAACAATTTAGTTCACTTGTGAAGCTGATGTTTATTTTATAGACTAATTTGTTTGGATTGTTAAATTATTTGTACATTCTATTTAATCTTTTGTTCAGACATAACAATAGTTTATTCATGCAATACAAGTATTATTCACAACAGTAAATAATCTAGCTTTATAAAAAATATTCATAAAATATATTATCCCAAACATAGTGAAGTATTGACTTGTTTTGAAGGTCTTGTCACAACAAATATTATAGTCAAATCAAAATTTAATTTGGAGGCTCGCTTTGAAGTTAATAGTCTTTCTAGTTTGAAACTTTATTTCCATGCGGATGACATCAGCAGTCAAATCATTGCAAACTCCTTCCTGCAGTGGAAATAGAAATTTAGCATGCCACACACGTTTGACCACTAATTAAGGGCATCAAATAAAGTCAGTTTACAAAACTACGTACAACAACCCCCGGGTTAATTCGTGAAACCTATCTAATAAGGCCTCTGACCGTATGATTAGAGGATGGTTACTGCAGCATTACTGTAGTAAATCATGGGTTAATTAGGCTCATTAGATTTGTCGCGCAAAGTTACACTCATCCTTACAAAAGGTTATGCAAATAGACTTCATTTAATACTTCATGCATACAAGGTTCTCCGGGGAAAAAATTTTGCTGACACAAAGAAACACGGCCAATGCCAAGTCACATAAAGCCAGCACAACAAAACACCTATATAATAGGCTGGTTGTAAGGCAAGAATCAAGTGTTTAATGCTTCTATGTACATTGATCTACTATATATGAAGTGTATATCTATGGCCACTTTAACAATACAATAGCAACTAAATATACTTTTTCCTTGGCAGATACCTGAATAACAAATAGCGCCAATGACAACAACATTTAAACATTACAAGAGTCTTTCCAAATGAAAGCACTAACACAAAGCACTGTTAAATAGGTTCTTCAGCACACTTAACCATTACAAGAGTCTTTCCAAATGAAACCATTAACATAAAGTACTGGGATAAATAAACTAACCAATCTAAGATCCTCCTCTTTTGTCCACAGTAAGCGCTTTTCAGTCCTAGTGCAATCGCCATCATTTGTATCATCACCAGCCATGAGCTCCCATTGCTCACAACTTGTGCAGGGCTGGTGTGTTTTTCTTGAAGTTAATGAAACCACAGGGTGGATGAGAATCGGATCCCCTGTTTAGAATTTTTATATACTAAATCAATAAAAAAATAGAGCACATGAACAGATAGCTAGCTAGTTACAAATTAGAACAGCCTCCAGGTATAATGAATGGGGAAAATCAGAATCCTATGTCTCAAACATATACATCTACATACAACATCTTTATACAACCACTTCAATATTTGGCATCCACAAATTTAGTGAAAACTAGATTGGGAACCTGGCTCAACATACCATGCTTGTAGATTGGGAACCTCAGCATACTGTGCCTGTAGATTGGGAACCTCAGCATACTCAACAGATTGGGCTGCTGGTGCAGAGGCACCCATGCCAGCAGGCCAAGGGCCTTGAGCCGATAAACCACCTTGCAAGCATAATAGTGTGGTGATGGCGGTGGGAAGACGAACAGCAGTGGTGGTGGCGGGACCTCTGGAGGCGGCGCTGCTGGCGTCCTCTTAGACTGCAGACTCATCTTGCTATGGTTGTGGAGGCAATGTCTAGGGTTTGGAATTTTGAAATTTGGGGACGAACTGGTGTCACCTGAGTGGATTTTTTTTAGGCGCCGGATGATTGATTTGGCGGGAGGAGAAGAAAATTTGGCACGCATGGAAGTGGAAGCAATCGATGAGGAGCTGCAGGAGAGATGCATGGGATCAGGAGGAGAAAGAAAGCGGCGGCTTCTGCGTCAGCGGTGACCGGGCTGGGAGCAGGAGTTTTCGCCTCGTATGCAGCGCTTCCATGGGTGACGAAGGAAACACCCCTTCGCTTCTCTCTCTCTCTCTCCTTTTCTCTCGGTGCTGGGGAGGATTTTGTTGACGTGTCCTGATATACCGTCCACCTAGTCAGATCTACAATACTTGCTCTTATGTCTTGTTGTATGTTGATATATACTACAGGTTTGCCATTTGTAAGCATGCATTGGCTTTTGCTTTTTATTTTTCTTTTGTGACGGGTTTCATCAATGGTCTGCAAAATACAAATGGCACACAATAATTTTGCTTTGACAGTTAGGATTCTTCAACGGGGCCTTCGAAATACCAGACTCTTTGCAACAGACGATTCAAGAATGCTCATGATGATCGAGTAATGATCCTCTTTGTTGTATTGAATTAAACACAATCTTATTCTTAAGATATGATTCCACAGGTTCTGGTCAAGCTCAGATACGAAGCCGACTGTTGATGAATGCCTGAGCAGCTTTTTTTTTTTTAACGCAGCCTGAGCAGCCAAACTGAGTCGTTTACTTAGTGAGTAATGGCTTCTTTAATACGTTTCCCCTCCCTCATCTCTCCAACGTCGACATTGTAATGTAAATCGCATAGACAACAACATTCTAGCGCAAGCCTCGGCAAGGCGCGATACGTAAACAAACTCTTTTCCATCTTTAATACAAAGATACAAAACCCTTATCCCTATTCAAGAGAAAAACACATGCTAGAATTACTGTCGGAGTAGTTGATATAGAAAAGCGAGGTGATGCGGACAGATAGCACGTGGGAGCTTGACAATGTTTGGTTCCAGGAGTGGTAATGTAAATGTAAATGTAATCCTATGACATGGGAATCAGCACTGGAATAAGCGATGACGGGCTCTGTTTGGTTCGTTGTTCGTTAAGGTAACAGTATCCACAAAGGAGGTAGACTTCACTACAACAAACTATTTAATCTATGACGGATTCTTCCCGATGAATTCCAAAAACGTCGCAGATCTGCAAATAGCCCGTTAAGGCTCAAATTCGGGCCTAATTTCTATGAAGAATTTCAGTAACCATCGTAGATTGAAAATCAAAATCGTCTTTATTAGCTTATTAAATGGTAAATGGAAAAAACTGAAAAAAAAATTGGCACAGAAGGAAGGAAAAGCTGGGATTCAAACCCAGGTGGTAGAGACAAAGGGCACAACGCCTTTCCATTGCGATACGCACACGATATTGAGTATGTATTGTAATAATTTTTTATATATTTGTAATTGTGTTTTATTTTGGAAAAATAAAAAAGTTGGGATAACAACATTACTGACCTACCATAAAAAGTTGGTCCTATTTTACCGAGTAAATAAATTACTAAAATGTTTTAGTACAACAGGGCTAGTAACTAAAATAAATAGGAAACAGTAGAAAAAGTCATATTTTTGGGCACTTTTTACACAGTAGAGTAGGCATACACTAAGGATTAACATATCCAAAAATCAGCCCTATGGCTTCTCTGTGGATCCAGTTATCCACAAAAGTAAATAAACCTGGAATGATTTCTAATTTGTAAAATACACAGAAAATGTATATACATGATTGTGGAAAGTGTAGATCTAGGTATAGTGAGTCCAAAAAAATTTAGTTTGCATTTTTTTATTTTCCTACGAGTTTTAATTGATTTTTAACATTCACTATTTTTTAATTAAAAACTTAAGTTTCACAGTTAGGTCCCTGGTGTTTTGCGTTCAAGTCCCTTTAAGTTTTAAAATGTTTGCAATTGGGTCCCTCGCCGGCCGGTGGCTCGGGCACTCAAATTCCGGCGATCTGGGGCCTTGACCGTCGACTTGATCTAGCCTACGAGCATCAGGAGAACACCACGAGCTTGTAGACGTGCTTGGCGGGGCCGGGGGTGATCGGAGTTGGGCTGCTGGCGGCGGAGCAGATCAAGCGGTCGCCGGCGAGGTCGCGCCGGCGTCGTGGAGTAGTTGCGAGCTCGAGGATGGGTCGGGGAGCTTCCTAGGGTGACGGGGAGCGTGATGGTGAGCTTGGTTTGGGCTGGGAAAGTGTAGGTGAGGCTACCCACGTGGAGGCGGCAGACAACGACGAGAACGGCAGCGGTGGTCCGTGCGAAAGGCCGGTAGTCATCGGGGGAGGTCCGTGCGATGGTCGTGGAGCTCTGCTAGGGCGCGAGGGGGGTCCTGGTGGGGTTGAATCGAGCTGGGGCGACGCGGTGTGGCCAGCCCACAGCAAGGTGGGTGGCGGCGGCGGAAATGGCGCGCCGGTAGAGAAGGGCTTGTTGCGGCTGTCGGGCGCGGGGGGGGGGGGGGGGGAGAACAGGGGAGGAGAGAGAAGGGCACGTGGCGCGCCTAGCTTGCTTCCGGATCATCTTTTTTTCTTTTTTTAATCTATAATTAAATTTGTAATTGGTATTTCTTGATCATTTGAAATCCAAATTCAGTGATGTTTTTCCTAAATTTTTATAAATCACGGTCTTTCATTTCATATCATTTGTTTGCACACTTGTTTAAAGTTTCATCTCATTTTTTATTTGACTTCTTTTCTTGCACCTAAAGAGAATTGATAAACCAAATTTTTTTTCTATAACAATTGGACATCTAACTTCATATTCTATAATGGTATGATGAACATAAGGTTATATCCAAGTTTGAGTTTCATATGAGTTCGAAAATATAAGGTGCTACTTAAATCTCAAAGTTAGACTAGAGTTATAAGATACAATGTGAGAGATGTATCATTTTGTGAACATTATATAGTCTAACTTGCGTAAAATCTTACGAAATTTTTATGCCGACCTTGTACATCAATAAAACAAATGTATAGCAGTTTTTAGATTTTTTGGATAAATTTTAGGTAATATTATTGTTATTTTATAATAACATTGCTAGTAGAACTTTGAATGATCCCTATAAAACTTTTAAAATGTTCATCTATTTTCAGGATATAAGCTATACTAGAACAAAGGTAGTTGAAATATTTTTTGATTACATTATAAATATAATTTGATATACATGTAGTTCAAATTGTAATTACATTCAGTAAACCTGTAGAAATTCATTTAAACTGTTAAAAATAGTAAATAAGTTCTATAATTATTGAAACTTTTCAATATGACTTATATATAGTCGATTGTATATAAAAATATTTTTGTTAATTTAAGATAGTTATTTTTATGTGCTACTTCACAATGGTACAATAAAATAAAAAAGAAAAACGTTAAGCAGAGAAGGAAGAAACCAAGGCCCGTTCTGGCCTAAACGGCCCAAACAATCCTGGCTATCCATCGCTGATCTGACGACCATGATCGCACCCCCACGATATAAAATCACCGGAACCCTAGTGCCTCCTCGTGTTTCCCTCTCCGTCTCTCTCCCCTCACTCTCTCGAGCAGCCGCCTCTTCTCCCGCGCCGCCAGTGCTCCTCGCCCGCACCTCCTCCTCTCCTGCGGCGCCACCGCGCGGGGACTCGCCCTCCCCTTCGCCTCCAGCCCCGTGGCAGCACCCCGTCGTTTCCCCGCCGATGCGGAGCCGCCTCCCCTTCTCCACCCAAACCCTAACCCCGGTCCCTCCTCCGCCGCCACCCCCCGATGCAGCAACTGAGGCGGCGACCGAGTCCGCGGGGCTCGCGCTCCTGGAGGTCGCGGAGCTCCACGAGTCTGAGGGCGATGAGGCGGCGGCCGAGCCCGCGGGGCTCACGCTTCTGGAGGTCATGGAGCTCCATGAGTCCAAGGGCGACAAGGCAAGGATGATGACGAGGCTGGGGTGCGCTGCCGCGACTAGTGCTCACCCCTCCTCACCTCCACGCCGCCCGCTCCACATTTTTTGAAGTGGGGGGCTCGAGTACACCGAGAAGTGGATCTGCATCCTCTACTTCCTCGATCTTGTCTCTACATCTCTGCATCCTCTGTTGCTTGCTATGCATTTTTTGTTTGTCTTATTGTCTAGTTAATCGACTAAATCAATAGCTTTTGCTATGAATTGAATGGTTGTGGTGGACTTCTAGATGTAGAAATGATAACTTGTGATATATCTGCTAGTATTTTAGTGCCAGGTGATAACATGTTTGTGCACTGAAGTAGTCTATTTTTTTAGTGCAGTTCTTGAGGGACTAAGGGGCTGCAGCTTCTGCGATTGGGCTTGTAGTTCAATGGTAGTAAAGTCCAGTGGGACGCTACCCACCAGGGTTCAAATCGTAGTGCTCGCACCTTTTCCTGGGATTTTCTCAGGATTTATCGGCGTTATGTGTTAAGTGGTGAGCGGCCTTCCTGTCGACAACGAGGCGCCAATGGTGACTTTGGGAATATCCAGATCTGTCGGGTGCTCAGTCCTTCAAAGGTGCTCATAGGGGTAGGATTTGCGTACGTGTATTCTTAGGGGTGAGTGTGCGTGCGTATTGTGAGTGTCTGCGTTGTACTTCGAAGGTGCTCATAGGGGTAGGATTTGCATACGTATACTCATAGGGGTGAGTGTGCGTGCGTGTTGTGAGCGGCTGCGTTGTATTGTGTAATTCTAAAAAAAAGGGTTGTAGCTTCTTGTGAATGGCAAGTTGGTGGCCGCCCCATACTTGTGATACTGACGAAGGATGGATTGAAGATAAGGTATAGTGGTGGTTGTTTAACCTACTAAAATACAAGTCAAAGAACAACAAATATTCCATAATATTAGTTGTAAATGTCCGGTCTTCAATCTTGCCATTCCTCTTTGGTTAGATGCGTATTCTTGTTAAGCTTTGCAATATTATCTCTAGCTTGTACTAGAGCCTTACAAGAAACTTTATTATTTAATAAGCTATATATAATCAATGACGCTCAATCAACCTAGTCTTGCCTAGTCTTGTTTGTGATTTGGCCAATGAGATATATGCCTGCCGAATTGATATGTTTATACATGCCAGGTAGAACTGAGTGATCAAATCTGTTTGCAGGGGGTTGTCCATCGAAGTTCAGGCTTACAAGATCATTTGGAGTGGAGGGAAAAATGCTGCTTGCCTACTAACTGCTGGCCAACTGCTCTCATCTTGGAGTTAGAATATGTGATTTCATTCTAAACTGTGATCTAGGTTTAGAACTTTTTATGTGATGAGATGTTAATATGTTGTTGATGATGGGTTGGTTCATATATATTGTGTTTGGCTGAAATTGTAATACCGTTTATATGGGCTTTATGTATTGTTATGGGTTGCAATGGTAGATCTGAAAAATGGGCTGAATTGGCAGAATTCTGAGTTAATGGACTGAAAAAATGGTATGGTGTTTTGGGTCTATTTTCGTAAATGGGTTATAAGCACCACATCAGCTGCCACGTCAGCCGCCACGTGTCATCTACCACGTCAGCCGCCATGTGTCATGCTACATCAGCCTCCACGTAGGTGCCACATCATCATCCACGTAGGAAGCATGTCATCATCCACGTAGGTGCCACATCATTGTCCATGTCTGCAGCAATCCACAACGGTTATTTTCGTCACAAAAACTGGGCTTTAGGCTGGGCTGAGTATAGATGGCCAAATGGGCGGCCCGACACTAGCACGGCACTAGCACTATCCGGTCCGGCACTATCAGGCACTATGGCACTTTCGTGCCGTGCCGTGCCGTCGTGTCGAATCGCCGGCCCAAGCACGACACTAAGCCTTTTTTATAGTGCCGTGCCGGCACTATGGCACGATCGTGCTAGTGCCGGCCCATGCATTATAAGCAAAAGAGAGTAACCAAATCAAGACCAAAAGTTCTAGATAATCAAGAAAATTCATCACACAACTCACAATAGTTCTTAAATCCACACGAAAATGTACACCCATATCAAATACAACACATGAAATGCAACAACACATAAAGTTCAGGAACAATGGCATAGGGTTTACCTATTTATATAGTTTTTATGAGTTGGTGGGGATGTGTGGTCGGGCTGCCATCGTGCCGGCCTAGTTTTTGTGCTTTCCCTAGGCCGGCACTATGGGCCGAGATTGGTGGCCCAGCACTACACGATGCATAGTGCCATGCCGGACTAGGCACTATGCGTTATGGGCCGGGTCATTTAGTGTCGGGCCTCGGGCCGCCCATTTAACTCGGCCCATTTGGCCATCTATAGGGCTGAGTGGGTTTCGGGTTGTTTTGCAACGGTCAAAAAAGTCACAGATCGCTTCAATCCGTGACGATTTTGAGATTTATCGGTCGATTTAATCAATGACGTTCAATCAACCACGGAATTTAAAATCGTCGCGAACACTGAATTGCAACGGATTTTCAACGATATACAACATAATGATTCCGTCACAGATTAAATAGTTTCTTGTAGTACTTCCCGGCACGAAGCGAAAGAGGTGTGATTACGTCCGGATAGGACAGACGAGCGGTATCTGATCTGAATACCTCGGCCGTTATCCAATTACGACGTGGTAATCGATTACAGATCAAATCGAAACAAATGACCGTAGTGTTATCTGTTATCACTCCGTAAAGGGTTTACGTTAGATTCGGTGAATCAAACACCATCATAATTTTTACAGCCATATTATTTTTTTTTTGAGGGAACCTACGGAGGGCCAGAGGCCCACCTAAATTGCATTTCATTCCATCAAGTGGCAAGTTTTTGAGGCAAGCGCGAGCCTTATTATCTTAACTTCATTCACACAATCTTACAAACCAGATGACGCAAATAAACACATGAATGCAGACGACGGCGCAAGTAGACGTGCACGCTAATTAATAACGACCATTTTTACTAGCTATATATCAGCTACGCCGTCGGGTAGGAAGGCTGCATGGCGAGTCCGCACAATCCCTCCTCGTCGGCGATGTCCCTCTCCATCCGGATGTAGCCTCCCTCGCCCCACGACGTGCCCCACGAGTTCTTCATCAGCCAGAACTTGGTGCCGTCGCTCGCCACGCCGTACCCGACGGCGGCGATCCCGTGGTCGAGCTCGGTGCCGCAGGCGCCGGAGAGGACGCCGCCCTTGTAGAACCTGAAGAGGGAGTCCCCTCCGTCGACGGCGATTGACACCGGCTGGCCGGCCACCGCCTTGCGCAGGGAGGCCTCGTCGTTGACCGGCACGTCCTCGTACCCCTTGATGGACGCGGCGGCGTTGGAGGCCTCGTTGGAGTTGCAGGTGCCGTCGGCGGCGGTGTAGGGGTAGTTGCTCTCGGTGGTGAGCCCGCCGTTGTTGACGATGAACTCGAAGGCGTTGTCCATCTCCCCGCCCTCGCAGCCCTGGTCCATGCCGTTCACGTCGCAGTCCACGAGCTCCTGCTCCGAGAGCGAGATCAGCTTCCCAGTGCTCAGCTTCACGATGCCCTCCATCGACGCCACCGTCGAGAACGCCCAGCAGCATCCTGCTTGTACACATTATTACATATACATATATATAAACTGTTGCCATGCCAACTCAAGCAAGCCATTGATGATCATCTAAACCCAAAACTTGCTAAAAAGAATCATCTGAGTTCTTACCACATTGGCCTTGGTCCTTGATGGGCGTGACGGCGCCCTTGGTTCTCCAGTCCACGGAGTCTGGAACGTCATCGAGGCTGACGTTGGCGTACCTGAACGCTGTCGGCCTCCGGCTCTTGCTGCTGGCGAGCTTGTAACCGGTTCTCATGGCCCTGAACTCGTCGTCGGTGAGGTCGGCGAATCGGTTGGCCTCGAGCCAGAACTTGTGGTTCCCGGCGTTGACGGACTCGATGAAGGCGACGTTGGCCTTGAACACCTCGAGCCGCCGCGCCTTCTCGGCGGCGTCGCGGTAGACGCGCCCGTACTTGGCCATCCACTGCTCGTGCTTCGCCGCCATGGCCTGGTCGGCGAGGTCACGCGCCCCCAGTGCGCCGAGCGCGCAGGCGCAGGCGAAGACGGCGGCAAAGAGGAAAGGTGACGACGGGCGACGAGTAGTAGTAGCCATGGCGTTAAGTTATTGACGGTATGTAGCTAGGAAGGATTATTATGGTTGTTGCTATATACACGCACACTGAACTCGTTTGAATGTGAGATTGTGCTGTGGGGAGCGAGACATGGTGTATTTATAGGTGACGAATTGTGAACACTGCAAGGATTCTTAACATTTGTAGAATGTAATGATCGGGATTGCGGCGTGCCGTACGGGCATTGGAGGAAGAAAAGTCGGTAAACATGGAGATGTGGGTTAGCTAGCTTCCCGGGCAAGCTGAAAACGACATTATTATTTAGGAGTACGTATAGTGTTAGGGCATGTTTGAACGGGGTTCATATTCTTTTAGAAACATTTCAGAAGTATATTCTTATTTAAAATGCTTCTCTGCTGAAACAGAATCATTTGTTGAAAGCGTTTGGCTACCAATGATTTCAAGTTTCCGCAAATGATCTACTCCTAGATAGGATCGGTGTGAAATAAATGACTTTTTAAGGTGGTTCAGGAACAAACGTTTCTTGTTTTTCACCATTTGGTCCAGATTCTGCTGATTCTTGCAAGAATAAGAAATGATTCTTGCATCCAAATGAGCCCTAGTTTTTCTTTTTAGATCATGAGCCCTAGTTTCGTTTTTTAGAAAGAGGAATATCCATTAATATCCCAGCCGCTACATCAATCAATGCATATAGCTGATGAGCCCTAGTTTACTGAAGTGATTAGTGTTGGTGCTGCACTGAGAGCAACTGGCTATATTAGTATGTCTATCAAAGATGTGAAAACATATGTTCACAGTTACGGCGTACATAAAGTATAGTAAAGGCAATTCTATCAAGTAACAATATACTTGGTGTGAAATCAGGCTTATCTATCTACTAGCAAATGTGTCACTGTGTTGCTACGGGTGAAGGAGACTTCACATTAATGAAGGTGTGTGGGAGCCATCCACGCCACCAATTATGCATCTGATGTGAAGTACAACAAAGGACGCCTGGGAATGACGGCGGGTCAACGACATGGATGCAAGTGATGTGAGACGACGAATGGTGCATGTGGCACTGCGAGACCGCGTGAGGAGGTGAGGTATTGTGGGTTGGTTAATACCAATTCGTTGCTATGGGTGAGGGAGACCTCGTAAGTGAAGGCGAGTGGGAGCCATGGATGCCGCCAATTCCCCATCGATGAGGACCACGACAAAAAGAGATCATCGGTAGACGTTTCTCCCGGAAGGATGGCAAGTCAACACAGGGATACAAGCAATTAAGATAAAGAGATGAAGGGGTGCGGGCGGCGGTGCAGGACGATGAGAGAAGATGATGTACGAAAGGGTAGATAATTGCTCATGTGTTGGTACGGGTGGAGTGGACTTCATGCCCCCCCCCCCCCCCCCCGAATTGCGCATTCAATAAAGAGCAAGACAAATGAGAGATCCTCGGTATATGTTGCAGTTGAAAATGACAACGGGGATGCGAGCGACGTTAGAAGACGATAGGGTGTGGTACGACGAGAGGAGATGAGGCACTACGGGTAGATTAATTAATGCCTATGTGTCGCTACAAGTAGAGGGGACTTCACGAGCGAAAATGCACAAGAGTCATGGACGTCGCTGATTCTGCATCTCGTTAGGAGCATGACAAAAGGAGATATCCTTGGTAGACGTCATATATGAGAACGACGGCGGGGTGACGACGGAGATGTGAGCGACGTGAGAAGATGAAGGGGTCCATGCAATGATGTGAGACGAAGAGTGGAGATGAGGTACTTCCTGTTGGTATATGATACATTGGGATTTTTTTAAAAAATACAACATACTGGAGAATGGTGGGTTAATTTCTATAAATATTAGGGGGGTTTTGGCAAAATTATGATGTATCTCTCAATCAATCATTGTTTAAGTTTAGGTAAAGATATCTATCTATATACTATAAAGATCCAAACTTTCGACAGTCGACGAACCCACGAGTCATTGAAACATAATTCCTCCTACGACCCCACCTATCGGACTCTTTTTTTCGTCAAACCACGTCCGAACCCAACACTCATCATCAATTAGGATCAAGTAGAATTGAAACGTTTGTTACCTAAAAAAATTCCCCCATATCCCTCACACACCCCTCATAAAGTCCCCACCTGTCATCCTTCCATGGATCCAGAAGTTGCAAAACCAAAAATTGTGTCGAAGAACGGGTGAGTCCAGCTCCTTTTATTTTTTGTTTTGTCACCACAGCTCAGGTTACCCGCCCACGTACCCACCCCCCAAAATCATCGTGATGTTGTTATAATCATGTGGCATACAAGAGTCCAGCCGTACAAGGGAAACATCTCATAAACTATAGGGATTACATGCCATAATCCTAACAGCTAAAAAGCAAAAAGGAGATACGGTGGGACTTCGTCCCAAGTGAAGAGTATAAGACTCCATTCCGGATTACCAGCAGCACTGGCAGGTGCGAAGCATGGACGACGAGATAAAGGCTATCACCAGGCTTACCGCATCAGGGTAAGGGCACAGCACAGGAAGGACAGCAACGGCGGTAGGGACCTACCTTCACCTTCCACAAGGTTGACCCCCGACCACACGGGCGAGGTTGGGAAAGGCCAGGCGATGCTCTGTCAGGCAAAGACCATACCCCCCCTCCCCCAACAACTTCTCTACAGTTGAGTTCACCACACAGCCAACCACTCTTCCAAATAGTTGGCATTGTGGCTGGCCTGGTGGCTCAGACATCAGCACAGTGTGGTCCTATGCCAACCACTCTGCCAGAACCCAGCACGGCAAGAAGTGTACGGCGCTCAAGCAGGGGCCTCCGACCGGGCGAAATGAGATCAGGGGACAGCGATGCAAGTAGACAAGACCAAAGGCCCACAGGACCTCTTTCGATCTACTCTATTTCTTCCTTTTCCCGCATGTAACCGACCCCCAATTATATATATGGGGAAGGGCCCTCGGGAAGGGCAAGGGGACAAAAACAAGGCAACCAAGCTCTCTCGCAACACAACAACACATGACACACATACACACGCAGCACAATCTTTTCTGACACTCCTCTCCACCGTTTATGAGCACCCCCGTTGTAAGCCCGAGGCACCCCAAAAAAGGAACACAACACTCTCGCACTGGACTATTGCCTGAATCAGTATAATTCCTCTATGTCTGGAGTGCCTACATTGAGAGCTGTGAGGTAGCGCAGTGTAAGTAAACTGGAGGTGTATGAAACACCGACATGTTGAGTACAATATCGTACATCTTAGTAGTACATACTTAACTAGTGATAATTAGATAAAAAAACCCCGAGAGTATTTCTGTGTCGCACATACTATTTAATGGAACGGAGACAGAAAAAGTATGTAGCAAAACGGTTACTTATTTTCTTTTTCCAAAGGGGCCGGTGGCTTCTTTTTCTGTGGTTCTGTTATTTGGCTTATTTGGGCCTCTAAGCCATAAACTAGCGCACGGAAGCTACATAGGATCGGGGGGCACATAGCCTAACCGGCCATATAGCCTAACTAGAGTGATTAGCAGAGAGATATCAGGGGCCTGTATTGGATGTTTCCTTTAAGTGACGTCATGTACTGGAAAACCTACGTGGCTTCCCTAAGTTTTTTCTCAAACGTAGCTTTCATTGTTGGAGATTTGTGCAACTGCTAGAATTACTAATTTATTCGGGTCTCGTGTGGGTTCACAGCGAGCTGTCGGAGGGCT
The DNA here is from genome assembly GCA_033239725.1 of Echinochloa phyllopogon. Taxonomy (NCBI): domain Eukaryota; kingdom Viridiplantae; phylum Streptophyta; class Magnoliopsida; order Poales; family Poaceae; genus Echinochloa; species Echinochloa phyllopogon. The sequence goes on along the minus strand of BTCW01000016.1, from coordinate 6,091,895 downwards.
GGCGGACAGGTGTCAGCAATCGAGTGGAATGATGGACAGGGCCGGCAACCAAGGTGTCCGCCAGCGTTGAACAGATTTCCATACAAAATGTTGATCTACTTTATCCGAATTGCTAAATTAAGTTTGAGATAATGTTGAATCTACTATATCAAAATATTAACCTCACTAGTTCAACACTTTGAACATATATATTAATTTAAATGTTTAGCGCAAATACTAAAATGGTATAATTGGAATGTTGAATCGTTGTTTTTGGAATGTTGAGTGAAACATCGTACATCTTAGTACATACTAAGCTAGTGATAATTAGAAAAATAAAAAAAGTCACGACATTATTTCCTCGCTGCACTTGCGATTCAATGGAACGGAGATAAAAAAGTATGTAGCAGAACTTATTTCCTTTTTCCAAAGGGAGCGGTGGCCTTTTTTTCTATGGGTCTGTTATTGGGCTCTATTGGGGCCTAACAGTTTGATCAACAATGTAGCAGTTGTCCCCCCCCCCCCCCCCCGGGGCGTGTCCATCACGCTTGCGATACGGACACTACTATCACCTGAAGGATTCCATACCCTCTGGGCTAATATTGAGCTGAATTGATTCAGCCACCTAGGACTGACCGCGCACGTAGCACATGCACCTAGGTTGCTCCCATCTAGTGACGTGCCTAGTTTACTGTTACTTTTTGCATGCGATAAAGTTTAGAAAAAAGTCATTACTCTTAAACCAAATATCCAAATTAAATTCCGATAGCACCATAATGCTTATTGCGATAAAATCTTCAAAACAAGATCTCACTTGACTACATTTAGATGATATTTTTTTGTGAACATTTTTTATCAAACTAGAACAAATGAGTCCACGTTGCGAACAAATTGTTGTATATGGAGAACAGAAGAATCCACGTTGCGAACAAATTACTGTACATGGAGAACAAATGAGTCCACGTTGCGAACAAATTGTTACACATGAAGAACATAAGAATGCACACTGTGAACAAATTACTACACATGAAGAACAAATCAGTGCACATTACGAACAAATTAGTACACATGGAGAACAAATGAGTTCACGTTGCGAACAAATTGCTGCACATGGATAACATAAGAATGCACGTTGCGAACAAATTGCTGCACATAGAGAACATAAGAATCCACGTTGCGAACAAATTAATATACACAGAGAACAAATATATCCACATTGTGAACAATATATATATATACATGACGAACAAGTTAGTATAAAAAATAAGAGTACAGAAAATAAATAAAAGAACAGAAAAGAAAAATATAAATTAATAGATATAGAAAAAGTAAATAGATAATAAATAAAAAAAATAAAAAAAAACTAATATATGGATCTCTATTGGGCTTATTGTGGTCCTCTGTATAGCCCAAAATCTTAATGGGCCGAAGAAACACACACAATTGAGCCCACCATCCGCGTGACAGATAGTCACTTTGCAGCGCGCGGGTCCTTGGCTCTTGGATATAGACTAGCCAAAGAACGCAACATTTGCTGAACTGCATATCAACATAGGATTTCATTTATACCTGATGTAAGACTTGAAATGTCTTGCAACACCAAAATTTGTTCACATGTATGTGTACAACTTTCATTTTTGACGTTGTTCAGTCACACCTTCGACCTTGACGAACTTTTGTGAACTTAAAACATTCGTAGCTAGATGTTGCAGAGTGCTTAGTGCAGACATGTTAAAAAGAGCGTAACTGTGACAGAACCGCTCAAATTAAACCGGCTTAAGTGCGTTGACCATCATCTTAAAAGCTAATCAGGTCGACCCGCACTTAAAACGGTGCAATTCGGCAGACGGTTGGGTAATTCCCAATAAATCACAAAATTCGGAACCTCGACCGAAACATACACCAGGAGTCTCATACGAAGACAAGCACGGATAGTACAGACACGACAGAGAATACACAATTTAATTTACATAGGAAGTTCAACACTTAAGTTATTACAAACCGAGTTCAGGACATAATTATACATAACAATTGCCTTAAGAACAGAGTTTTTAAACAACATGGAGTTCACTATGATACAACGAAAGCGATCAACAAAAGATCATACACGTAGCCCACACATCAATAACTAGGCCACAACAACTACTGAGCATGATCATCGGTGACAAAACCAACCATCTTCCTCTCTCCGCACAAACTTAGCGCAACAAGGACAGAAGTTTATATCATCATCACTTGGAAAAAAATGTTATGCCACAAACCGTGAGTATACTAATACTCATCAAGTCTTACCCGACTATGGTATATACTTAGCCGACTCCTAGCATGCAAGGCTTTTGGCTTCTAGGTTTGTTTTGCCAAAAAGCATCTAAGAGTGAGTCCTTACTTTCCAATTTTAGCAATCAATTTAAGGTTGAGCTAACCATTACCTAAATTTGCAGCTATCCAAAACAAGCATGGTGGAAAGTAATCAATTAACATACAACATAATTTATTCTTCATTCTCATTCTTGTCTTACTATGATGTGACGCAACGATCAAGGTTCTCTTTACTGAGAGGTATGGCGAATTTACTTAATTTAAACCTTGCAAGGTACACCTAATCACACGACACGTGCACCACAAATGCCACACGTGGCAACCTTTCACAAGCCACTACCAAACATCTAAGTTATGCCCGCAAGCTCCCGGGAGTCAACCCCCAACGCGACACCGCAAGCAACTCAGTCGTCCATGGGTTATAGGTCATTTTCCCCCGCCCTCATTCCACGCCAAGAGAAAGCTGACATAATTCAAATTTTGGGAGTGCACAAGCTACGTCAGTTTACTGGTTTCGACTACCTCCTGCTCCCAGCATGTGATTAGTACATTCAAACTTGATCAAACAGGGCCAACAACGAACAGACCTCAAATGACTCAGGCAGGGCTATCCATCCATCCAACGATATAAAAACATTAACATTTCCGCCCCTGCCTGGTCTCCCATTTTTCCTCATATGAACCATTCTCAGTAAACATAGCCATAAAGCTTATAATCTCCTATCTCTCGCGAGTGACATGAAATCACTGGACTTCTACCGGATACCTAATTAAGCATGGCATATCTAACGGCCTACATATACTAGTATTAGAACCAAGGATTCCTATGGATCATGCATCTAAGGTTTCAATCAACTCCTAAAAACTTAATGCACAAATACATAGATAAATATTTATTATATACGAAAATTAGGGGTTATGGTCCGGGGCTTGCCTTCCGGCGGTTGCTCAACAATTGGATCCTCCGAACCTTGGGCCGGGTCTTGTGGCTGCTCGTGCTGCACTTGGGGTTCAGCTACCAATTCAAACACCACGTCCTCTACATGCATGTGTGCAAGTGATGCAAAGTTAGAGAGACGACAAAAACCACACAACAAAAAGGTGAAGGGTTACTAGCTAGGTGAATGAGCAGAATATTAATCTTATACTATCACAGGTTCAGGTCCGACTTAACAGTTCAGGAATTTGCAAAACTAATTCTCAAGTATAAACAATAACAGGAACATACACACTCAATCATCAATAGCAATGCATATGCATGCATGTATGTATGCAACCAATGTGTATATATTCTCTACTACAGCGCCGAACCTGCTGGTGTGAACATTCTCTCCCATGGTAAAGCCACTGAATTATTATGTTTGTGAACTTTATCAAGATTTTACACAACATGATTTATTGTCAACAAGTGAAGCATGCTATTATGATGTTATATATTCATTCAAACACCAAACAATGCTTACTGGGCATGAAATGTTCACTGAATCTAATGCATCATGACAGAAGCATTCTGTGAAATTTTTGTGAATTTTGGACTAACATAATTATTTCTACGCAACCAATCACCATAAACATATTCTGATTTTTTACCAGGGCAAAGCTGGACATTTCACATGAACTGATATTTTTTCATGGTAGGTCCATACATAACAGAACTAAAAAAAATTACTTCACATTTTTTGTGATTTTTCTACAATTTTCTAGGCATCAACTAATGTTTCAGCTAAGTAAAACACTTAACACAGCAGTGTACATATCCTTGGGCCGGCGTGGCCATTTGGCCCACGTGCGCTCAGCCCCGCCACTGGCCCAATGGGCCAGCAGCCCACTCACGCTCCTCTCATCCCCCTCTCTTCGTCCGGGAAACCTATATGGCTTCCGGAAGTTTTTTCGGCAAGATAGCTTCCACTGTTTGAGATTCGTGCAACGGCTGGGATCGCACGCTTATTCGGATCCGAAGCGGGCGGATGAGAGGAATAGGCGTCCGACGACATCAGCCACAGGAATTTAATTTGAGTTTCAACCTTCAAATGCGATTTTCTCCTGAATCGTCGATCATTTTCCGAATCCGTTTGAACTACCATGTTATTTACTATTAATGCTACAGAATAAGATCAAATATGAGTATATTTTTATTTTATATATGCATCTTTTAGAATCAACACTTTTCAATATGCTATTTCAACATTTTGAATAACTATCTCAACATCTTGGACTTACTGCTTCAATATTTTCAAACAAAATGTTGATCTAGTTTATCTGAATTGTTGAATTAAGTTTGAGAAAAATGTTGAACCTAGTATATGAAAATGATGATTGTATTAGTTTAACACTCTGAGCATGTTAGTTTAAATTTTATGTGAAAAATGTTAAAATGGTATAATCGAAATGTTAAACTGTTATTTTTGAAATGTCGGCCGCAACATCGTACCTCCTATAACTGCATACTTAGTAGTGATAATTAAAAAATAAAGAAAGGAAAAAAGGCACAAGATACTTTCCACCACTCGCACGTGTATAACGGAGTGAAAACACACAAAAAATCTGACCATTATGCGCCTCCGCTTTTCTTCTCATACGCGTGTCGTTGGTGGGCTTTATTGGGCCCCTAAGCCAACTCGCTTAACCGGTAAACGGAAGCCACATAGGACCCCCCCTCTTCGTCTCCCACGCGGAGGACACCGAAGCGGTGGCTTGGCCGCGGTGGCATGCGGCGCCCCGACGCCGGTGGTGGTGAGCGCGCCAAGGTGACTCGAGCATGGGTATTAGGGGCTCACCAGGAATTGATTTGCGTGGTTGGTTGGCGGAGATAAGGACCCGAGGGGTGAGCTCCACGGCGAGGTGGCCCGGCGGCCACAGGATCCTCAATCCCTGGCGAAGTGGGACATGGCGACGGTTGAGGAGTGGTGGAGAGCGAAGCTGTGGAGGTCGGTGTGGCTTGGGTCGAGGCGATATGGGAATGGTCGGCCGTGGACGACGGATTTACGGCCGGCGGCTTGCTCGGCTTGTTCTGCTCGTGACCGAGGAAGAAGAAGAGGCGATGGAGCGAGCTGGTAGTGCAAGTGTGTCAGGTATATGCCTATGGACAGGTTGCCAGGTAGGGTCAAGCGGTCAGCCACTGGAGACCCGCTACCAAAAATGGATCAAGAGTTTGCAGTTGTACTTGGGCGGTGCTCGAGCAAGATCGCAGCGGGTGTCTGCGTCGTACTTGGGCCTAGTCCATGTAATAGTTTATATAGTGTTCCAGTCTGAACTGAGGAGGGATTATCAGATATTGTATGAATTATTCATCTTCTTTCTCAGGTAAACATTCCTCTGCTCTTTCGTTGTTGTCCCCAATTTCTTGCTCGTTCTTCGCTTGAATTCATTCTCTTTTTTAGCCCCCACTACCCTACTGCTAACAATTGGTATTCAGAGCCACTCGAAGTCCTTGGATTTTTTTTCCACCCTTGTTATTCATCACCACGACGCCATGGCTATCGACGCCCTCAACAAGCACTTCGATGAGCTAGACGTCAAGATCGGTGGTTCAGTGCCGAGGATTCCAAGTGGAGCCGGCGGCTCACTTCCAGTGGTGACGTCGTTCCCGTCGAGGAGGTCGCGGGCGAGCTGCCTACTGCGGTGGCTGCGCCCAACACTTCTCCTCCCACTACTTCATCTACAGCCTCTGCCATGACATTCGACGACACCATCCCGGCCGGTCCCTGCAGCTAGCTTTCCATGGCGCAGCACATAAGTGACGAGGACGACGCCACCACTACTCCGCCCACAAAGTGTTCGACACCGTGTCGCAACCCTAACACGCGTGTGTATTTGTACCTGACGATGTCCACACCAGTGCCACCACCACCTACACGTCCACCAGCCCCACTGCAGGACGTCAACTCCGTCATCGTCATCAACTCCGCTGGGCTTGCCGAGGATACACACACCAGGCTGAGTGAACCATGGTGGCCTGCAGACGCCTCCGTGGATGTTCGAGTGGTGTTTGACGCAATGCAGCAAAGGTGCATCATCTACTATATCCCTACATACTTGATTAGTGTTCTGTTGCCATGTGTGGCCACCAAAGTCCGTGGTGCCCAGAAGCTGTTTCTTGGAATGGATTCTCATAATGTATTGTTTCTACAACCATTACTTGTTGAATTGGTTGACAAACGACCTTGGCCCCCTCCTTTTAAGTATTGTCAAACTCTCCGGCACTGGTACTAATCAGTCTTGCTTAAGATCAAGGCAGACAGCTAGTTGTGATCAGTTTTATGGGCAACAAAAATCACCGTGGCCACCACCTATACACTTAGAGATGCAAAGTGTTGATGTTCTAGTTAGGCCCATACCTTGTCCATCTTCCAATGGGCAAACAATTGTGATGCACCTGGGGAAATTCTTTCCAAGGGAAGTGCGTAGTTCACTGATGAACAGGTGCTTGATGATGCTTCTCAATTCAGAATTCAATTTGGAGCACTGGAGGAAGTGGCTCGGGTTTCTTGACCATGCAGCACAGTATGTATACATCTTCACCAGTAAGCATGTCCTTGTCTACCAAATATTGGCTATTCAGACACGTGATATATCAATCTCACCTGAATTTCACTCATGTTTTGCCATTGGGGCAGTATTTCAAATTTATGCTTGGACATGGAGCAATATTGCTCAGCTTGCATGGCTTAAGATATTATTGCAGTGCTACACAAGCAGAGCTAAATTAGTAATATTCAGTGGTGAGCCTATGCAGATCCCTACATGTTTAGCATTCTATAATGGGTGGCATATTACTACTTGTTCTGTAGAAAGTGCATATCAAGCTTTGAAATGGAGTTCAGACCTCCATCTTTCCCTCCAAGTCTGTATCTCTCTACATGCCTGCCAAGAAATATCGGTGATAAGTATACAAGGTTTTCACGTGATCTGTATGGTATATTTTATACTGAACATTCATGAGCCCTCATTTCAATCTTGGAAAGAGAAACATACAATACTCAGTTCTGATCAGTCTCGGCTACATCCAGAGCTAGCATTTCTGCACAATAGGAGCATGGTACTGGGGCTATCATTGGATGACCACATATTTGGCTTCTCTAGTGAGTGGATGTGGTGCACTGACAGTTCAATTCAAGATAAGAAATGCTGGATATGCAATGCGGGAATTCTTTCTTCGACTCTAATTCAGAGCTATGAGTGGGATGTGCACCTGCCTGAATGTGGTGATTATCAGGCTGGCAGTATTATTGGTTTCTATGTTATCCTACGTCCATTATGGTCATGGTTTATAAGTTCTCAGCTTCCAATGGTTACTGGTATAGCAGTTCTGGTTCCTCAACAATTTTCACTTCTGCTGATTGACCGTGAGCTAATCCAACATCTTGATGGTTCATGGTGTTATATGACTTGTGTTCAATTTGGTTTATCCTCTATCGGTTCTCATTGGACCAAAGTTCAAGTGATAGAAAGGCTATATCCATTGCCGATTGATGAATTTTTGTTCAGATTACAAGGATTTCATCTTCGAGCTGCTTCCTTTGTAGAGATCAAGATCAAGTATGTGTCAGGCATCAAGTACTTGCAAGTTCCTTGGGATCCCGATGGAATCGATCTCATGCATCGGCTTGAGGGCAAGCCGAATCTTAAGAAGGGGGGAATGTTAGGTATATGCCTATGGATAGGTTGCCAGATGGGGTCAAGCTGTCAGCCACTGGAGACCAGCTACCAGAAATGGATCAAGAGTTTGCAATTGTACTTGGGCCATGCTCGAGCAAGATGGCAGCGGGTGTCTGCGTGCACGTACTTGGGCCTAGTCCATGTAATAGTCTATATAGTGTTCCAGTCTGAACTGAGGAGGGATTATCAGATATTGTATGAATTATTCATCTTCTTTCTCAAGTAAACATTCCTCTTCTCTTTGGTTGTTGTCCCCAATTTCTTGCTCGTTCTTCCCTTGAATTCCTTCTCTTTTCTAGCCCCCACTACCCTGCTGCTAACAAAGTGGATAAGGGCAGCGTGAAGTTGTTGGCTGGGCGGTCGCCGGAGAGGCCAAACGCCTGCGCCGCGTGACGCGCCGTACCGGCCATGATGGCATGGCTAATAAGCCAGCCGGCTGCCGGCTGTAACCCAAGTTAATGTTTCATTTTTTATTCACCATCTCATGCACGATTTAGGCCTTGTTTAGTTCCCAACTTTGACATGTCAAAGTTGGAACTTTACCATAAATGCGTCACTCTAACATTTCGCTTGTATTTATAAATAATTATCCAAACATTGATTAATTAGGCTCAAAATGTTCATCTCGTAAAGTACAACAAAACTGTGTAATTAGTTTTTGATTTCATCTACATTTAGTACTCCATGTATGTACCGATATTTTGATGTGATGGGAATCTTTTTTTTGCATAGTGGAATTTGGGGATGGAATTTGGTAACTAAACAATGCCTTAATACTTTTCCGGCTTCTACAGGGTCGGCAACCAACCGGAGCGTAGAAGCAGTGCTGGTGGGCTCAAAACAGTGTTTCCGCCTGCGTTTCGTCGGCGTTTTATAAGGGGTAGTTAGATCCATGCCACTATAATTTTCACGGTTTGAAAATATGTCATCGGTGTGTCACTAACAGGTGGGGGCTACCACAGTCACTGACATTGGCATTTTTCTAATTTTTAAAAATTATAATGGCATGAGAGGAATTAACGCTTTTATAAGACGCTCGCTTTCATCTCTCTCTTCTTTTCTCTCTCTAACATGCCGGATTTCGCCGACCGAACTGAGGTTATAATACTTGGGTGGTGTTTGGATCCGGGTGCTAAAGTTTAGCACTTTAAATAAGTGATAATTAGATGTATTAAACATAAACTAATTATAAAACTAATTACATAAGTCATGTCTATTTCGCGAGACGAACCTAACAAGCCTAATTTCGCTATAATTAATACATAATTATCATACGTTTACTGTAGCATTACATTGTCTAATCATGGTGTAATTATTCGTCTCGTAAATTACTCCTCATGTATGTAATGGATTTTTAAATTAATCTATATTTAATACTCCTAATTAATATATTTATATTCGATGTGACGGCGCTAAAGTTTAGCACGTGATAAACAAACAGGGCCTTGCTCTCACGCCCGCGACAGTGGGCGGCATGCATGGGCTCAGGACTGGAAGTACTGAATGGTGTGTGGGGGGAGTTGAACTGCCTGACAATCCACTGAGTTGAACCATAAGCTCACACTCCCCAAACCAAAATCTATCAGATCAAAATGCTAATGAACAATTACTGCAGATAATCAACACAAAATTGATGCTAAACCTACAGGTGTTACAGTAACTACCGGGTTTTTTTTTCGCTGTAGCGATATGATTGTTGGAATTGTTGACCTCGGGTCAATAACCGGAATAGGCCCCATTCTGAATCTGACTCAATCCCTAATTATTATTTCGATCGCGAGGCAAAACTTAGCCCACATTTTGAATCCGGCCCCAAACCTACATCACTATATAACTAAGTGAAGGACGCCCCTTGTTGTGTCGTTTTGTTGGCTCGTTTAGATCTAATCCATGAGTTAAGTCTTAGGGCTCACGGTAACTCTAATTCTATCGGTCGCTAAGGTGCTGGAAGGTTTGGAAGCTCGGTGCCCATAGGATCTACATCGACATCCTACTACCTCATCAAGCACGTGTTCTGCATCAACAACCTCATCAGGCATCGTCATTAGCATGAACAAGTCTGATAAGTTATAAGATTCATCTAATTATAGTGTTAGATTAATGTTCTAGGAGTGATCTATTAGTGATAGTGATCCTGTGCTATGTGTTCAAAATCGATTTGACCTAACATTTGGTATTAGATGCCTTAAACTAGTCCTTTTAGATCCCCTAGTTTACGTTTACTCAGACGTGATAATAGATCTAGTGATGTTTTAGCTCAATTTTAAGTAGATAAGTAGCGTTTTCATGCCTAGATCCATTAGATCAATAAATTTATTTAAGTAATTACTCATGTTTTAGTCTACATCTATAAGTCAGGGTTCGGTTAAGTTGAGAAAAGAACGGGATTGCGAAAAACACCGAATCGAGCTCTCACACGCACGCAAATCCGCAAATGCCTAACCCTAACCCTAAGATTAAGCTCCCACCTGTTCAGATCTGGCCATGGATGAGATTAAGAGGGCCGGCGCTCCGACGAGGGGCCCCGCGACGGCGCCATCAGATCTGGCCACCGGCTGTGGATAAGCATAAAGGGGGCTGCCTTGGGGACCCTCGACGGCCGCGTGATCACCGCAAGGGGAGCGCGCGCCGGCGAAGAGCCCCACGATATCCCCAGCGGCCGTGCCGCCATGCGCACCACCGTGCTTCACGCAAAGAAGCTCGGGTGCGCTCGGCTCTCTCTCTCTCTCAGACACACACTCAGACCAGAAAAGAAGGGGAGGGAGAGCTCTAAGGTCAGCTGGAGCACTTGGAGGAGCACGGCGGTGTGCGGCGGTGCGCACGCGTCGCCGGCCGCCGTGGGTGGCTGCTGCTCTCACACCGCCACGACAGCCCTACCGCTCCTGGCTGCCGCCGCGTGCCATGCGCATCGCGCACGCAAGCTCGAATTGCCGCCACAAGCCCGTCTCTCACTCTCACTCAGTCAGAAATGGAGGGGAGGAGAGGACATGTGGCTGGCCAGAGCTGGAGTAGGAGAAAGGGCGACGCGAGGCGGTGTTGCACCGCCGGCCACGAGCACTACCGACGCTCACTCAGAGCTGCGGCACGGGGGACGGAAGAAATGACTAGGGTTCCTCCCCCCAAGTTTCGTGCTTATAAGGGTAAGTCGGGCGAGCGCTGGCCGTTGATCCGCTTCAACGGACAGGATCATGCGACCCCTCGGCTTTGCGCGGGCGCCCGCCTAGGCCGGATTGGTGGCCTGTTGTTGCCGCTCGGGCCGTCGCGCGCTGCTCCGGGCCGCTGCTTCGCGCTAAGTTGGCCTATTGCGCTGCTACACGCGCGTTGGGCCGAGCTGCGCTGAGGCGGCGAGTCGCATGAGTTGGGCCGCACGCGCACTGAGTTGAGCTGCGCTGCGCTGCCACTGCTGCGCAAATTTGGGCCGCGCAAGCTGGGCCGCATTTTTATGTTTTGGGCCGAAATAATTTCAACTCTGCGTTACACCCGAATAAGTTTTTCCATTTAAGTTTCAGTGTTAGTTTTGCCCAAATTTTAAGCACTAATGTAGATAGGTCATTAGACTAAATTTTCATTTCAGTATTTTCAGTAAGTTAGTTAAGTTTTCAGTACATTTATTTATTAATTGTTGGTGTTGTAAGTATTAAATCCACCATACTTTAAGATGCCTCTAAATAAATGGAATCACCGAGAAGTTTATTTAGAGTATTTAGAGTAAACTTGTGATTATTTCTAACTAATGTTGTTTTAATCATGAGTATTAAGATGAATTTCATTTTGTTTTCCCACCGGGATGCAATTTGAAATTCAATTGTATGCTAAACCTACAGATGTTACAGTAACTACCGGGTTTCTTTTTGCTGTAGCGATATGATGACCTATAGGACGAACTGATCAGTTTGAAATTAAACTAATTATTCGAATAAAACCCTAAGGTTAAGGTCCGATGGAGTAGTAAACGGTAAAAGAGTACACTGTTTCATAATTCTGATTCAGCTATATATGCACATTCTTGCATCATCTGATTATCATCAGGATATGATGACACGTCTTGCCCGCTTTCAAGTTACAAATCACATATTATATACTCGCTAAAAAAAATACAGCTTCCAATAATGGCCAGACCCTGAACATTGGTGACAGAATCAGACAACTTCTATCATCACTAAGGCTGGTTTAGTTCTCCAAATTTAGCCCCAAATTTTACTGTGCAAAAAGAAGATTCTTGTCACATCAAAATATCGGCACATGCATGGAATACTAAACGTAGAGGAAATAAAAAACTAGTTGCATAGTTTTATTCCTAAATGTTTGGATAATTATTCCTAAATACAAACGAGATGTTACGATGATGCATTAATGATAAAATATTAAGTTTGACATGTCAAATTTTGGAACTAAACAAGGCCTAACATCAATTAACAGAGTAGCACTGCCAGCCCCAGAGCTGCAACGACGACTTTGCGAATCACAGGCTTATCCCCGACCGCAACGCTGAACCAGCCCGCGTTAGGCAGGTACCCAACCGCCTTGGCCATGACTTGGTGAGGATGCAGCCACGGCCCGCGGTAAAACACAGAATCGTCGGCGCCGTTGCTGTCCCCTTTGGTCATGATATCGCCGCCGCCGTCTCGCCGCTCGTGGACCTTGATGACGCGATGAACGATCGGGATGTCGCCGTAAGCCGGCTTGTACAGAACTACGTCGCCTGCTCGGATAGGGTCGCCGTCGCCCTTGCGGAAGAGCAGGAGGTCGCCGCGCTTGAACCCCGGCTCCATGCTGCCGGACATGACCGCCATCGGCATGAACTCGTCGGTCCCGGTCGCAGCCTTCACCGCGTTGTAGGCCATTAGCAAGTGCGCAAGCAGGAGACCGAGCAAGATGATCTGCGACAGGGCGCGCCGTGGCACGAGCCCGAGGGGCCGGTGGATCGCGCTGATGCCCATCGCTCTCGCCGCGCAAGAAATCCAGTGGAATACTCGATCGTGTACCAATGGCTGAAAGGGATCGGGACATCGAGTAGATAGAAGGGAAACATGCTTCGGAGCCGTAAACTGATCGGACTCGGACTCTCAGAGTCGGTCGATCACCATTGTGCGCCAGGACCCCGTCTCTCGGAGTCGGGCGGGGACGTAGGTCTGACGAACTCGAAGGCCACATGACCGTTTGGTACGCTAGAAAGGGATACTAGCTATCCATTACTTATACGTTGTAATCTTTTAACAACCAACTAACCCACGAATCATTGAAACCCATTCTTAACTTTGAACCTTTGACAAACTTTTGACAACCGACGGATCCATCAGTTATTGAATTAATTTTTCGCTTTGATAACCACGACATGAACCATCGGTCATTGAAATCAATTATTCGTCAAACTAGCCCCTCCTCCTGCTCCGCTCCCTCGTGGTCGTCGGCCGCCGACGCGCTCCCTTGTGGTCGCTGGGCGGCGGACCTGGACCCGCCGCCCGAGGACATGGCCATCCTCGTAGCGGACGTCTCTGACATGTCCTACCTCATGGCGCTTGTGTCCCACGCCAGGGTCGTAATCTCCTGCGCGGGGCCTTCCGCCTCCACGGCCATGCCATTATGGTAGCATGTGTGGCCACGGGCGCCGAGTGCCTCGACATCTCCAGGGTGCCCGAGTTCAAGGAGTGCGCCGAGGCTGACCTCCATGAGCCTGCCATGAGGTCTGGGTTGCTCATCGTCTCCACCTACTCCGTCCAGGGCGATCTCGGGTACCTCTTCCACATCAGGCAATGGGATGCTCCCGGCCTGTTCAATCGTGACATGAAGATGGAAGACAGTATAAATTATAATATTTATATGGTGATAGAGGTTAAATTGATGATTTATCTGCACTTGAAACGTATTGAAAATTTTCTCTATGATAGTTGCTGGACCAGATACCAAATTTATGTGTTTTGAAAATTAGAAGCCATTATGCTAGAATTTTCTTTTGCTGTCCAATTTGAGCCAAATTTGGCTGTGTTTCAGTGAAGGGTATGGATCACTAGTTTAGAAAAGTGCATATGTGCGTGGACCGTGGGCGTCGCGTCCAGGTGCCGCACGGGCTAACCCTGCGTCGGATTTTGCGCACCTGCACCACCCTCAGCACCCGCGTATTGGCCTTGATCTCCTCGATCAGGAGCTATGCGTCAAAATAAGTGTTCTATCTAATTTTTTCATTCCACAAAACTTAAAATATCATTTAAAAAAATGCAGGCATGTGTACTCAACTAGTATATATAAAGTTTGACACGGAGGAAACATAAATATATGTTAATCTGAAAACTCTTTTGATACGTCATGCTGTGAAAACAAAAACTGAAAATTTGATACGTCATATTGTGAAAACAAAAACTGAAAACACGAGTCTGCCTGACAAAATATTAACTTATACCTTCTGCTCCGATTTGAACAACCAGCATTAACTTATACCTTGCAAAATAGGCTTAGACCTCCTCATGACACTAGCATTACTGTGGTAATGGACAATAGCCTTATACCACCCCTGACCTAGCAAGGAGCTGTATTTATGCTACCCTAGGATCGAGTCTGCACCGTGTGGTAGCATAGAAAACTAGATGCCTAATTAGTATTAGTTAAATACATATTTAAAAAATGAGAAAATAATTTTAGCAGAGACGGATCCGTGGCGCAATGGTAGCGCGTCTGACTCCAGATCAGAAGGTTGCGTGTTCGATTCACGTCGGGTTCAAAATCCCTGTCCAATTAAACGATTCTTTTTTTAATCTTTATTAGACGCTTCTGTTACTGGTACATACTTGGGCACTAGAGAAGAGCAAACGTGCCCATAGTAACAGGAAACGGGGTCGGTGGCACGTTCCTCGACCCGGGAACGTCGTTCCAATTCGTGGGTCGGGGTCACCATGGGTCGTCGTCCCAATTTTCGTTGGATCATCGTCCCCACCCCGTAGGGTCATGAACTCTGGATCAAGGTCCTGAAGGTCGCCATGGAGAAGCTCCAATATGAGGCAGGCACGATGTTGCAACATAGATGTAAAGCAAAGTAATTGGTAGCTCCAACATGATGTGAAGCATAGTAATTGGTAGCCCATCTAGCCCTTTTCTTTCATCATTTTCTTTGTTTTCCTTGACTCTTCTATACCTCGTTCCGGAGTCATCGACCCGACACTCCTTGGTTCACGTACCATGTTGTGAATTTTCGTCTCAAAGAGCTATACCCATCCATACCACAATTTCATAAAGTATCGACCCTCGATCCCGTTTCTCGACCCAATCGACCTCAGAACTTTGTGAGAGTGTACCGTCACCAGACATAAACAGAGATACGTTGAGAAAATAAACCTAAACAAGTCATATACGATACTGACAGATTACGCCATATATACACCTAATAAAGATCAGCAATTAGTTTAGCAACAATGGTCATTTGCATGTAAGGTAGTACTATTAGCTTTATCGAATCAAGCTCACCATGCAAGAAGGACGAGCAATGAAAGCAGAACATATATTACAATAGAAACAGGTAGCATGCAAACTCCTAAATAACTGATGCCAACCATCACCGGTCCATGCAAACCAACGACATGTACATTTATAGTTCATACATTTCATATACATTTATAGTACAAAATCTGCCTGCTGAAGAGATTTTCAGAGATAGTGAAGCCAAATAGTAGTTCAAACCATATCGCCAATTTTCACCAGACAGACATATTTCACGAAAATAAACACCAATGTCAGATCATGTGTAGCCAAATTAAAGCTGTGACATAAGATGCTGATACAATGCTAAGAGACCTGGGAGGCCAGATAGAATAAAAGCATGCTCACAATGCACCACCAATTTTCACCAGCATAAACACATAAACAGAGAAAATAAACGTAAAATGGTCATACAAGATGCTGACAGAATAGGCCATATTACACCTAAAAATCAGCAATTAGTTTAACAACAAGTCATTTGCATGGCAGGTAGTACTATTAACTTTAGCGAATCAAGCTCACCATGCAAGAAAGACGATCAAAGCAAGCATAACAGATTTTGCAATAGAATCAGCTAAACATGCAACTCCTAAATAATTGGTGCCAACCATCACCAGTCCATCTTAGTTCTTTCAAACAAGCAGACAAGACCTGAGAGAGATGATAAGAATTTGAATGCAACTCACAATTAGTCCGAGATGCGAAGCCCATTATGCAGTTTAAGCTGTTATATTAAAAAAAGACATGTACATGAATAGTTCACCCATTTCTTCATATAGTTATGAGATCACTGACTTACTGAATCCGTGCATGTCATTCAGGATGC
This sequence comes from Echinochloa phyllopogon, assembly GCA_033239725.1. Lineage (NCBI taxonomy): Eukaryota > Viridiplantae > Streptophyta > Magnoliopsida > Poales > Poaceae > Echinochloa > Echinochloa phyllopogon. The sequence continues at coordinate 6,075,646 of BTCW01000016.1, read as the reverse complement.
ACAATCTGCAAGTAACAAAACCTGCCTGCTGAAGAGATTTTTCAGAGATAACAAAGCCAAATAGTAGTTTAGAACATATGTCCAATTTTCACCACACATAAAGACAGATAATTCGCGAAAATAAACACCAATGTCAGACCATTGGTAGCAAAATTAAAGCAGTGACATAAGATGCCGATACAATGGTCCATAGGAAACTACCTGGCTAACAATACTCATATGGAAGAAATCTGGTATTGTTAACTTCAGCGATTAAAGCTAAAGATGACAGTAGAACTAGCATAGCTTCTTAATATGCATGCCAAAAATCTAGAGCACTGCCTTCTGTGTAGATACCATCGAATTCTCAGCAGTAATAGAGGGGATCGACAGAAAAATCAAATCCGTTTTGCAAACTCCAAATCACGCCCCCTTCGGGATCTGAGCTCTCATAGACCAGCACATGGTAGTGATTACTAGTGCCATTTTCAGGAATCAGAGTCTTCAATTTGGAAATCACCTCAGCAAAGGATGTGAAACTTCCATTGGACCCCACAATTAACGCGTTCTTCAGAACTCGGGCACTCTGGAAGAAGAATTTGAGGAAGGCAACCTCGCTTCGCTCCATTCGGAATTCACGGAAAGTCATCATCTTGACGCAGGACTGGATGCTTTCAATGGGATCAGATTCCTGCCAGAACTTGAGGTTGACCTTGCCAGCAGTTTTAGTTTTCTCCGACTGCAAATTGCATAAATCAGTGAGTACCTCAGCATGTGATGGATGGCGCAGTGCCAACAGCAGTATGATTAACATGTCAAAAATAATATGTTTCAGTACCACAAAATGCAGTGTCTCAACATTGGGAAAGCATCTGAGGAAGGTGGGCAACATCTTGGCATCACTGCAGACTCCAAAACGCACATTTAATCCTAGGATCTTTATGCCTGGGGCCATTGTGCTTGGGCTTGCTTTTATCCCGGCCTGGAATGCACAATCAGCAGAGGAAATATTAGACATTGGCACCAGTGGTTGATTTGCACATGTTACTGAACTTCAATTAAACGAATGCAATGGTCAATAAAGGAAATTGCTACACGGGTGAGAATTGGGTGTACATTGATGATGGTGTTGCGGATCTCCAGCATTTGAATTCCGCCAGGATTCAAGTATCCAAGTACGCGCAGCTTGGGGGCTTTGCCAATCTTGAGCCTAATGAAAGAGCCGTGGGGCGGCATGGCATCCAACAGGAGCAGCCGCTCCAGGCTCGGGGTGTCAATCAAGGCGACACTGTCCACTGCGGACAAGCAGATCTGCACGCACCGGAGATGCTGGCCAACGAGGCGGAGGTGCGTCGCCTTGTTCCTGCATCCCATAATCCCAAGGTTCTCCAAGACGGGGCTCCCGGCGAGGAGGAAGTCCATGTGGCGGCCCTCAATCTCCATGGAGCAGAGGACGAGCTCGAGGAGGTGCGGGAACGCCGCGCCAGCGCCAGGGCCACGCTGTGAGAGCGCGGAGGTGTCCGGGAATTTCCAGACGCCGAGGTAGAGGCGGGTAAGTGTGGCGATGCCGAAGAGCGCGGCGGGGAGAGGGACGTCGAGCGGCCACGGGCGGTTGACGAGGACGAGCTCCTTGGCGGCGAACGTCTGGACCCAGCGCGCGAGCTCCCGCTGGCGCGGCGCGTCCGCGTAGTAGCCGCAGAGGAGGCGGACGGCGCGGAAGGGGCCCGGGTGCGCGGCGACGGCGCGTGAGACGGTGGCAGCGAGGGCCGGCGTGTCGGCGCCCGCGGGCTCGCGGAGCCCCTCGAGGACGCCCGGGAGGAAGTGTCCCCACCTGTAGATGCAACGCAATCACCTTGATGATGGTGTCGCCCACCTTTAAAAGGCAGTTAATAAACCTGTACACACTTTCAGTTCGAAAAAAAAACATGTACACACCACGTTCTCATATAGCAAACAAAAGAGCTATCACTAAGCTGCACACCACCTCTATATGTTTGAAGCTGTAATTTCCATAAGCATGCATTCAAGTTCACAACTCAGTTACACTTGAACAACGGTAATTAACCAGGTTTTAACTAACTGATGATGAATGTCACAGAACTCCTACTTTGCCCATGATGTATGTTGATTGATCTACAATCTCGGCAACCAATGTCATTCCACTCCCTGACATTGGACACCAACATTCCTAACCAAAGCCTACAGTACGTCAACTCTGTAATGAAAAAAAACCAGTTACAAAACACAGATACTTGTTCAAAACTATGAATCAAGGGATAGTAGTTACATGCCTGTGGAATAAAACTTCCATATAGCAAACTTGATATCGCAATTGTCAATATTTTTGGCAGGTGCAGGTCCTCCATAAACCCAACCTTTCTACAACTTTGCTAATCTGGCCATGTCCGATCTAGCAACCGCAGCAAATAAATCCAACATCCGCTTCTGGCGTGCTCATTGGTACTGCAAACCACAAGAGAATTAAAGGAAAGTCAAAGGACAGGACCTGGCTTGAAGGTAATCATCCGGTAAACAAGGTATTCTTCAACTGCAAGAGCAATTATGTTACATCGAATGCTAGAGGAGTAATAGTAATTATTAACAATGCAAATACTCTTTTCGCAATTCTACAAAGCTATGTTTTCTAGTCTTGTGAATTTGATTATAGGTTCATAGGTTTTCTATGACTCGGAATCCATCAAGCACAAGTTAATGGATGTTTTAGTAACAGCTCAATTGTTTGTGGTTAGGATCAGGGACCAATAACCAGAAAAGTAAATCAAAATTCCATGTATGAACCAAAAAATATTAGTTCAAATAATTTGGATTGTGACTTAACTACAGCTTATTGATAGAAAGCAAGGGAAAGCCGAGCAGAGCGTGCAAGCAAACTTAACTGGAGTTAATTTACTGGCATCATGATATTGGTTATAGTAGTACAAATATAACAATTTGATCTTTCCATACTTGTGGATGGACAATTTTTTCCCAAAGAATTTGTACGTCAGTGGAATTCTTGAATGCTTATATATGTGTTATCAATGCCCAAATGAACACGCAGAGAAAACTAAAAGGACAATTTCAGCAAATAGAAAACATAATTTACCTTCCCAGCGAAGATTGCATCAAGTCAAACATTGTGTCATCTCCCATTGTTCTCGGACATTCTTTGCCTTGACAGTTTATAAGCAACTCTTAGTACAAGAAAGCAAGTAGGCACATGTTAGACATGCAAGGCATGATACCTGCACCTCTACTTAAGAGTCAACATATAGGTGCAAGACAAGATGCATCCACAAAGAGATTCTATGGAGCCCTTGATTTCTATACATCTGAAATAAATAAGATGTTTGCTTGGCAGACTACTACACGAAGTTTCAAACCGAATTAGGAACTTGTGTGTTCTGATTCAGTAAACATTGGTATGGCCTCAATCTAAATCATGTATTTTATTTGCAAATTAACCATCCTTGTATATTTCTTTGAAGGCCAGCATCAGCAAGGGGAAATGAGAAACAATGATAATTCAAGGCTTGGCTATGAGGAAAGATCTGCCACTGTCTTTGCAACAATATATATACCCTATTTGCCCAGTCTCACTATGTCTATTGTTTTAAGCAACTTGCTACATTATAGGATAGGTATGCACATTATGGTTATTGCTTTCCTTTCAGGGTTATATTTCAAGGTAACTGAGTAAGTCCCTGAGAGGCAAAAATTGCCATAAACTATGCTTATGTCTCACCTTGTCTTTCACTGGAAAATATTCAAAAATAATATTCCTGGCAGTTTGGATACTTCTTATGAAACTATGACAAAGGTTTACACTTCCAAGCTGTTTAACTTTATCATCAGCATCAAGTCCTTGTGAACTTAAATATGAACCGATGCTAGTGTATGTACTACACTTAACTACTGCACAAGTTACACATAGACGAAAATTTTTTACAAGGGAAAGAACCTTACCCTGAACTGGCAGGTAACATAGAGCGCTCCAATATGTTCAGGTCCTTTCACCTGGATGTTGGACATAAAATAGCTATCAAAACATAAATTACCTGTAATCATCAGGCTGGTCCAGGTAAATCAAAATGCAACCATAACAAAACCAAATTCTGAACATTTTGGAAGGGACTATATGCAAGTGTGTACTCCATTTGCACTTCTCCATTATCATTAATAAAATAATCCGGTCATGGTGCTAATCACATTTTTTTATTTTCTCTTCCCACGTGACTTCACCAACTAGCTGAAGATCATGATATCGTCGATACAGACCAATAGCCGATTACTTCGTAATTCAGATTGCATTGGATTTACCGACAAAATCCAGCGTCAATACAAAGCCCCCCAGTTTCGGAGTATGAAGGATTCATGCTTTGAAACTTTCTAAATCTAATGTCATGACCTGTTTAATTTGCTACAGACCCGACATCTAAATTTATTTGTTGCTGCTTTTTTCATAACCCATGTCTTCTTCAAATTCTGACCAGAATATTTTAACCAACATGATGAATCAAATCAACTCAACTCTTCCTGCTAAATAACTTAGATTTTTTGAAAGATTTTTAAATTAAAACATAACCTTGCTCCTTAAATGATTCTCTCAGATCACTCAATGTGTATGACTCCTCACCAAGGCATTGGGTTGCCTTTCTTTCTCCCTACTTGTAATAAGGCTTTTAGTGGAGCTTGGGGTAGGGACAAAAAGGAAGCGCACTTGTACCACATATTTTGCAGAGTCAAAAATCGGATCTAATGGAGAAAACAAGTCATACAATCGGATCAAGATGTGCATGCATGTGTAATTTTTCTAAACGGAACTCCAACCTTTTTTGCATGACTCCTTTTTCTAAAGGATATGGGCTATCTTTGTTTGTCCCTTTTTGTAATGGAAACATATGTGGAGTGTATGTGATATCGATCTTAAAAGCATGAAACGAATCTCACACGGGTCACAAACAATTTGACAATGCTCAATACAAAAACAAGTAGAAAGCATATGCATAAGGTTTTCAAAGGCATCAACATATGGCTCCAGTAGGAATTTAATATAATCAAAGAGCTAAGCTATTTTAATTTTTGCAAGATAAAAAAATCCCAAATACTTTGCAGTAAGAAATAGAGTTTCTTTATTTGATCGTACCGTGTCTCCTTTTCTGAGTCTTAGTCGAGCTTAATGTCATTCCTTTGCTTCTAGCAAGACAGTAGTAGTCTTGCGACCCTTAACTTGGTGCTTAATAATCACTTCCGGTTGTACTACGTACCACTGGACTATTGGCTGACCATCGGCTTCCCAGTAATAAAACCATTGACTTCTTGTATTCTCATAATCCGACGCTCCAATCTGATTCCCTTCTTGCTCCGTATATCGTCGGCTGTTTGCTAACGTTTGGTAGTGGTGCATGCATGTGCTCACGCGAACGAAATCATCGGCCAACTCGTACAAGATCATGTCGTTCAAAGCTCTTGCTAGTCTCTCCTGGTCGTGTATATAAATAGTCGATACGCACAAACGTGCATATGGCTATGCGAGCTCCCTTGCTTGCACGTTGGAGGATATTTAATCTGGAGTGAATTTTACTGTAGGTCCATAAACTTTTCTCAAGATATCATCTAGGTCCGTAAACTAAAAAATGGTCATCTAGGTCCTATCAACTTTTTCTGAGGTCCCATCTAGGTCCACAAACTAAATATGTGGTCATCTAGGTCCACGAACTTTTAAAGATCTGCCATCTAGGTCCAAGATGGTGGCGATGAGCCTGACCTTGACGACCGCTCTTTAAAAGTTTATGGAACTAGATGACCACTTTTAAAAGTTCATGGACCTAGATGATTGCTTATTTAGTTTGCGGACCTAGATGAGATCTCGAAAAAAGTTTACGGACCTAATTGACCGTATTTTTTAGTTTACGGACCTAGATGGGATCTCGAGAAAAGTTCATAGACCTACAATGAAATTCACTCTTTAATCTTTTAGCTGCATGTACTAAAATCTCGATATATCGTATTGCCTGTGGCCAATTAATATGGCATCATGATCATCTTGGCGCCGGTCCTCCGTTCTTTGGCAGCCTAGAACGGGATCTCCTCGGATCGGCCTTGCGGCTCGGTATCGGCAGCCATATGGTGTGCCGACGCTAGCATATATGTGACGATCGACGATCTGCCGGAGAATACCGCATTAGATCAACAGCCCTTACAAGATGGCTTCCTCGCGTCTGCGTATCTGTGACATTATCAGTGGTGCTGTCATCATTTGCCGCTATCCATGCCGGGCTTCGCCGTCCAATGCATAAGCAGCGTGTTGACCTTGCCAACGATCATCCGCGATGTGAGCTATAGCCATGAAATCAGTCTTCAACGTCATGGCAACGACGCATGTCAAGCACAATGAGCCAACCATATCATCCACCGAGGTAGAGCGTGCTTAGCTTCAGACAATATCATTGACCAACATATATATGGTCGATAGTTAGAGAATGTCACGCCGGCTCATTATACGTTTGCCGAGTAACTAGCCGATGTTGATACGTGGCCTCAATGTCACATCAACCAGACCAACCTTCGTACTCAAAGCCAAATGACGACCCAACAGCTCCCATATTTTATATTTGATTGGTCATCGGCTATCTATATACTCCCTCCGGTTCACTATTAAAGTCGTTTAGGACAGCGACACGATCACAAAAGCACAACTTTAACTTCAGTTTTTTATAAAAATATTTCTTGAAAAGTTATATGTACATTTTTTTATATAAGTAATTTTGAAGATCTATCTATTTATATGATTTTCACATTTCTAAACTCAACGACTTAAATGTTATTCATGATTTATATTCCCAATGTTTGACTCAAATCTTGTCCAAAACGACTTCTAATACGAAATCGGAGGGAGTATTTGTTATAAAGTTGATATCTTTTTTCCTCTGTTAGGCTTCTCGTTTGGCAATAAATATTATCATCGACTGTCTATACTCCCTCCATTCTGAAAAAACTGACGTTTAGGACAGCGACATGGTCTCTGAAACATAACTTTGACCTCTTGTTATTATAAAAATATTTATCAAAGAGTGATATATGTATACTTTTATGTAAGTATTTTTCAAGACGAATCTATTCATATAGTTTTCACATTTGCAAAGTCAACAACTTAAAAGTTATTGATGATTTATATTCCCAACGTTTGACCCAAACCTTGTCCTAAACGTCAGTTTTTTTTGGAATGGAGGGAGTATATATCAGAAAACAATCGATAGAAAAATCTAGAGAACCATCCTTTGTGTTGTCTTGCTCTTGCTGCTCAGATTAAATAAATGTCCATCGGATCAGCTTCATCATTATTGGAATATCTCCATTAGCTAATTAATCCCAGTTTTAACCAAAAGCCATCTCGATATTTTAAAATACCACTTCGTATTCAATTCCCTGCTCGTCTGGCTGGTAGCTGGTGGTGCTGACTTGTTCTGAGAGAAAAATACTGTTGGCTGGTTGCTAATGACTGATTTGTTTTGAGAGAAAAGTACGACTGACTAGTGGCTGATAACCCACGTGAACAGGACCTCTCCGTGGGCTGTCCACTTAGCTCAATTTTGAAACTAGCTTCATCGGCCGCCTCGGGGAAGATGAATTCGACAGCGCCGGCGGCTGGGCCAACACAGGCAGACATCTTGGCATAGAGGCAGAGCAGCAGGATGGCAACATCACTTGGCGTCACGGAGACGCATGAGGCTCTCCGTACTCATGTTACTCTATTTGGTTCCCCAAAAAGAATATTTTATCCTAATCATCGAGATTGTTTTCTCTATCTCAATTTCTTCCGCACTCATATCTCCTCTATACTCTTTCTCTATCCCGACTACCACATGTTTTATTCCATTATCTCCAACTACCATATCATTTTACCATTTTTTTACTCTCTCCCTCTCGTTCCCATCTCCTCCGCCGCCCCCTGCCTCCATCCCCTGCCGCCCCCTACCTCCTTCCCCCGCCGCCCTAGGCTACCCCCACAGCTCCCCCGCCCCCCCCCCCCCCGTCCCTCCCCACCCCTCCATTCGGCGCCGGCGTCCCCTTCCCTCTCCCCCTCCGTCCCTCCTTTCGCGCAGCCCATGCTGTGGACGGAGGAGGCCTCCCTTCGCACAGCCCATCCGTCGCCTCGACGCGTCCGCCACCGTCCGTGCGCGCCTCGCCGGTGCGGGCTCTGCCGCGGAGGAGGCCTCCTAGGAGCGCGACGTGCGCGGGCCTGGGCTCGCGACGTGCGCGGGCCTGGGCTCGTGGCCATCCGGAGCTTCCCCGCGCCGCCGCCCCCGCGTCTCCTTCCCTCCACCCGCCGCCGCCGCCTACTCCCCCAGCGCCGCCCCTCCGTCTCTCCCTTCGGCGCCGGGCAGGTGCGGGCGGTGGCCAGCGTGCGAGCCCCCGCGGGCGGCGGTTGGCAGGGGCGGGCAGCCGGTGTTTGGCGACGGGGGCCCGTTGGCGCAACAGCTCCGGCCGGCCGGCGGTGCGGCAGCGGCCTAGCCCAGACTCCACGACACCGTTCGGCGGCCGCGGCCCGGAGCAGCGGCGCGGGAGGGGAGGGGCGGCTTCGGCGGGTGGCGGCGCAAGCCGCCAGCATGCAGGCGCCCAGGCTACGTCAGCCCGTAGCATGCCTTCGCCATCCCGCCATGAACGGCGCAACCCGGGGCCTCCGGCAATTTACCGTGGGCTTTACCGGGGCCCGGTGCAGCCCTTCACAGTGCTAAACCCTCCTGCAGGGATGGTTACCGGGAGCTGGTGCGGAGAGCCTGACAGCACAGTTGGAACCCTCAGCATACGGAGGATGACCTTGTGTCACGTAATTCTGGACAGGATCCCCCTCTTTTATGAAGCCGATGTTTCTTCGCATGGGAAAGTATGATATTGTCTGCTCAAAATTAATCAGCCGATGGTGGGCAAACGAAAATAATCATATCGGCTATTTAACTACTCTCTAAACTATCCGATGATGATATAAATCAAAGTATCATCCGCTAATCAACGTGTTTCCGTATTTTCCTTGTTTACAGGGATCTGATATTGATATTGAACCAATAAGCTAGCGGTCGTCGTGGCATGCCATTGGCGCCATTCAATCTTGTCATTAATATATGCTTCTCCAGTTTTTTTGCCTTGCTTTTATCTTATCCGAGTTGCATGTACACAACTGATAATGGTATCCATCGGCCACTAGACCATCCCCATCGGCTGCTTAAGCCTGAGAAGATTTACATCCATCAACCTTAAACAATCTCAGATATCACTTCGCTTCCAACTCAGACTGTGGTTTCCAAGATATGTATCTGAGTTGGCGGTTGCAGATGAGTAATCATCGACCGGCACGCTTGGGGCGCATACTGCCACTGTTGGTTTTTCGATTGTTGTTGCTGATACGACTGTCGAGAGTGGGGACCCATCAGCCACAACACTTGAGGAAAATATTCCATCTGAGAATCTTCTTGGCATTGATACGTTGGTTGCAGAACCGTATGTCACCGTAGAGCCGATAAATAAATCTATATCAGTTATCTTGTAATAAATATTGGCACATCATTTTCTGAATAAATATGTGAGCTTTTCTTCTTGTCCCACCGGACGTGCCAAAATTGTGTTGAAGCAAAAATTGAGCGATAAACCTCTACACAAACAACACACGATAGGCCTCGGAGATCTGCTTTACTCCAATGAAGAGCATATAAATCGGCGCGCTTGTGGTGTGCGCGGCGTGCTAGTCAATTTGATCTATAATTGACAAGGTGTTGCAAACGTAAAATTCGCAGATCGGCTATGATTCCAAACTGTGCTCTTGGAGTAGTATCAGCTTGAATTTGCCGATGCGTAGTTTAAAGTCTAAATTTAAGTCTAGATCGGCTATGCGCTTAAAAGCTTGAAGCCGATAAAGAGCTTTTAAATAGACCGGATAAATTGTGATAAATCTAAAACTTAAATATATAATCTATCAAGGACTAGCAATTATTGATAATTGTGTACATAAACAGAAACAAAGCAGAGAAGCCTACAACGACAACCCTAGATTGATTCTATTGTAGGTTCGATAAATTGGTGAATAAACTATCAAAGATGAAAGTGCATCTAGTGCCCCTTGTGGGTTTTGGTGAATTGATGACAAGAAACTTAAGGAATTAACATGATTATTGAGATATATGCAGATGTTAGTGTCGTTCATGTTTAGCATTGATGGGAGATGACCCTCAAAAAGAAAAGAAAGGAAGGGCTTGCCCTGTCCACGGAGATTTAGTTTTTGCTAATTTCTCATTGAGTTTAGGACACGTCATACTATCAAGAGGGACAGGTAATCAGTGAAACATGTCCTTTTGATGCTCAAGAACACTTCCAACATTTCCTTGAACCACACTTGACATAACACATACACTCTACCTCTTGCAGTCCTTCTGCCGGACATTTCCAGCGTTCACTGGAAATTTTCGACAGTTTCCAGAAATTTCCGATCCCCCACCGTAAATTTCCAACCTCAAGTTTCTAGCTTATTCCCCACCGTAAATTTCTGATACTTGGCGTAAATTTCCGACATATGCGATGGAAATTTCCGGTAGTTCGAGCAGAAATTTATGAAATTATACAGCCCAACGGTCATATTTGAGTGTGAGCTATAAATACCCACTCACCTCTCCACCTACCGGTTGGCCACTGCATTGAATGAACCCTAACTTCTCCCAAGCCTTCTTGAGCTCTTCCAACTCCCCTAGCATTAAATCCAAAGTGTTTGGTGGTGAGTTGGTGAGAGATTTGAGCTAGTGAGCTAGTGAGCCACTTGAGCATTCATTCCTCTCTTGAGCATCAAGGTCTTGTTCTCCCCGTGATTCTTTTTTGTTACTCTTGAGGATTCATCCCCTAGATGGCTTGGCGTCACCGAGAGCATCCAAGCAATGCTTGTGGATTCACCTCGGAAGTTTGTATTGCCCATCCTTCGAGGATTTGTTAGTAAGGACACTTAACTCCTTTGTGGTGATTAAGTAGAGGAAAGTGGCTTGAAGTGTATAAGCCCGCCTTTCATAGGCCCTCAATGGAGACGTAACTTCCTGTGTGGAAGTGAACTTCGGATTAAATCTTGTGTCTCCTTGTTGGCTCATGTTCTTTGTGTTCATCTTGTTCATGCGAGCTTATTTGCCTTTCATGTTGATCTATATATTTGTGAGGTTTCTAGTGCAGGTGAAAGGTTTACTTACACCTAGGACTACATCTTTATTCATATAGATTGTAGTAGTTCGCATCTTTGATCCTATGATTCGTGTGTTACTCTCATCACCGGATATTTCCGATAGTAGGCAGAAATTTCCGGTGAATTACCTAGTGACATAGGAAGTGACCTAGATGAAGAGGAAGCCGAATATGAAAGAAACATGATAATTAAATATGGTAATAATGGTTACAAGCAAATTAAAAAGCTATTAGAATAATTGGATAAAAGAGATGAATCAACTCTAGTTGGGGAGAAAGTTAAAGTTGAGAAGTTAACATGTGACTTGTCACTTATCAATGACTCACATGAGAGGATGTCTAAGGAATTAACCTTGGAAAATGATTCTCTAGGTAATCTAAGTAATGCACATAGTGAGCTTCAAGAAAGTCATTCAAGCCTAGATGTTATATACAAAGACCTTGAAGTTAACTTTGGCACTCTTTGGGAAAGCACTAAGACTAACTCCAAAACATCTCTTGATCCCAATGCTTCTACTAGTGAAGGTTGCTCGTTATAAGGTTGATATGAATGCTTGTGCTACTAATCTTGCTAAGCTAGAAGAGAAGGTCAAAGCTAAAGATGCTCAAATTCAAGAGTTGACCAAGGTAATTAGCAAAGACAAGGTGAAAGGTAAGAGTGAATTTGAGTCCCATCCGACGTATAAAGCCGGAAGATATCCTAGTATCAAGGATGAACTCAGATTTACTAGAGGTGGAAAAGCTAATGGCACAATAATGTTTAACGGACATGAAGTGCCTTTGTTCAAGAAGGGTACCAATTGTCACCCCCGCTTCTAAGGACAAACTGAACGCTAACTTTATGCATGCCCAGGATCAAATTTTAATGCATAGAGAGACTTCATCAGTGAATATCACAACATATAGCATTACAAAGCGAATAAATATTATAAAATGACCAAAGGGTCTTAAAGAAAGATTACACAACGAAAAGCTAATCGCAGCGGAGGGCTCCATCTTCCACAGGAACATCGACCGGGGGCACGCCAGCCCAGAACTCCAGGTCTTCATGATCCAAGTCTTCTCTACCCTATTAAGGTCTATAGCAAGCGTAAGTGCACTTATGGTTGTCACTTAGCAAGTGGGAGGGAGAATATGACATGAAGGCTTAAACAAGGGCTTTATTAGATGGACTGCTTAGCTCAAATTTTAGTTGGTCAAGTTTTAATTTGGCACCTAGAGATATTATAACGTGATAAGCTTCCAAACCACAACAAGGCACAAGGATTCCCACTTGTCCTAAACCTAGCGTTAAACTTCTCATCAACCAGCATCACATCCAAACCACATATACCGCTTTTGTGATTCTCCCAAACTAAACTAACCATGTGAGGGTCCATGCCGCTCTTGACCGTGAGCACAGCTGTTATAATAGTTTTTACACTCTGTAGAGGTCGTACAACTTTACCCATGAGTCATGTTACCCGTTCACGCCAGGGGTTGCAAGTCCCTTTACACATTTCTAAGATGTGTCTTCTGGGTACACTACGAGGCCTTTACAAGGAGATTCCAAATGTACTTTGCTTGCTAAGGTTTCACTTCATCGAGCTAAATGAATAGTCCGAAGACATGTACCACTTAACTGGAAGCCCCCTCTTGCATCCCACAAACAACCGAGGCTAATACAAATGAAAGTCATCCAATTACTCAGCCAAGACCAGAGCCCATTAGCACTCGCGGTTGCACTATCTTCCTGGGTGGTCGCTCCACAGACCGGTCAGCTTGGGCAAGATAACCACATCTCCATGAAACCTCAACAATTCATCATTCATATCCATATCCATATCCATATCCATATGCATCATCCACCTTTCCACATCACTTTCCCAAGCCCCTAAAGGTCCATGTTGCTAAAAAGATTACCAAACCCACATTGCATAATTCATTTAGTCAATATTATATATAACCCAACCATCCCATGTTTGAGCAAACTAAGTATGAATCTACCCTGAACCAGGTGACTTCTAAAGGCTTCAAGGAATAATCATGAAACTCTAGTAAACAACCTATCATAGGTTTCCCATCACATTTGAAAACTAATGCAAGAAAATATAAATAATAGGTGACATTATGTTAAATAAAGTAAATAGGTACAAGGAGAATGATCAAGGAACCACTTGCCTCAATTCAAGGATCCCACTTGCTCATAAACGTCGATCCTCAACACAAACAAAAAACTGAACAAAGCACACAAAGAAAACAACCAAGAACAATACACCATACAGTAAACCAATTTTAGAAAAAGTGTTGCTATTAACTAGCTCTAGCTACAACGGGCACAAGAGCGCAAGAATCGACTAGATTGGAACTATGAGTGATAAGATATGAGTATTCGAAAGAATTAGGGATTAAGTGATACAAAGGACATGAGATAGAATTGTTTGGTTTATGACATCATCAGATTAATGGCATGGTGCCATAGGGAATTTCATTGTAAGAGACCAGTGGAGATTAGTATATGTACATACAACTTAATATATCATTTTAGTAACTAAAGTTCATGTGTGTGGCCAGCGCACATGAATTTAGTATAATAAAATAATATACTAGGATTATAGTGGTACAAATGCTAAACATTATAAAATAAGAATATTGAAATGGCATACGAGGTGTAAATAGATTAAATAAAATGCAAATGGAATTCAAGGTTGTATGACAAATAAATAAGAACTTGGATGAGTTGTAGTCGAATTTTGGATGAAAAGGTGGATTCATTTTGTGGGCATTTAGCGGGCACCTAGGAACATCTTATGACTAAATGGTGCCCTGAGATAACCATTAAATCAACAGGGAACGCACACATGGTTTGAGTGCACATGCTCAATATGGACGATAGCATGACAGCGAGCACCATGAGCAGCAAAAAGCCGGTCCCAGATTTTCCTATGGCCGAGCCATTTTGTGGTAACATGTGCAACTACAAGCCACACGTTGTCGTTAGAGGATTCACTGATTCGTCATCTAGATCAATAGGGAACGCGAGCCAAGTGCAGCACACCCGAATCAGGCACAACCAGAGAACAGCAGCATTGTGATCACCATAACTTCATGATCCCTGAACCAAAAGAGGATCTGTTTTGTGGGATTGCTAAGGGATACCAGCTCTACATACTGACCAAAAAGTAAGTGGTTTAAAGCTTTGGTTCATCGGGGAACGCGAAGACAAAACAAAACAGTGCGGCTATCTTTCAGCAGGAGCAGTGAGCACGACAAAATTGATATCCATGGATTCGCTAGTCCTATGGCCGGCCCACTTGGCAGGATCATGTACAACTACTGGAGGCACATTCTGGTGGAAGGAATCATCAATTCGTTCAAAGGATCAATGGGGAACGCGAGTACCAATGGCAGTCATGCTGCTGGACGCGAGGACATCGATGAAGTTCACTAGCAAACGTTGCCTTGAATCAAAGGAACTCGATATATGGCACAAGTTTCACGATATGGAATAGCAACACATAGAGTGAGAGAACACATGGTCTCACTTTGGGGATTTTGTAGCCGCTGGGGATGAGCATGACGGCGAGAGGTAGCGGTGATCGACGATGTCGAGGAGAGACAGGGGTGGTCGACGACGAAGACGAGAGGTGGGGATGGTCTGTACATGACACCAGGAGGGGCGCAGCCTCTGTCTTGCATCGAGGGTCACTGGTTGTTCATCCTCAGGCCTGCGATGTGACGAGATAAGCGATGGGAACAAGAGGTAGAGGGACAGACGAACGATGAGATAGCACAACCTACTGGACGGCGACAGCCTTCATGGTTGGATGCAGCACGATGATGGCGGCCTTAGCAGGGGTGGCACTGAGGAGATGTGGTGAGGGTGGTTGGATTGTAGAGGAAAATGGCAAAAAGGTTAACCTGCAGCAAGGGGGCTCCATTTTTATAGAGAACAGAATGGGAGGTGAAGGGGAAAGGCAGCCATGAAGGTGAGAGAGAAGAGGGCCACAGCTGTTTTGCCCAGCCATTGATGGGAATTCACGTACATGCAATTGGAGTGGAGTAATTGGAGGGAGTAATTGCAAAGGAGGAGTTACAGAAGGGGTGAAGGAGGGTGGGGATCAGTTTCTATTTTCTTGTTCGTCATGGAGAAAGATGGGGGCAACCATGGAGAAGGGGAGAGCAGGAGCCATGGCCAGCCATTCAAGAATATTTAACATTGTTTATTGGTGATTAAGGAAGGATTAAGGAGGGGATCATGATTAGAGAAGGGTCCCGTGAGTAGGAAGGGAAGGGGCAGGTCACTTAGTTTCTGTCGTTGGAGAGGGTCAGGGGGGGGGGGGGGTGCGGCGCAGGGGAGAGGGGCGCACATGAGAGGGAGGGACTGGTTCTCTTTTTTGTTGTGGAAAAAGAGAGAGTGGCGGCAAACAGGGAGGGTTTGTACGATGGGGGAGGGATAGGGAGAGGAGGGCTGGGTTGGGCTAGCATGAGTCTTCATGGATTTGGATGATGCGCAGGCATAATGATCGGCATGATTTAGGAACTACACAGCCGAGTTATACACTAAGTCAAAACCTAATCGAGTTTTAAAAAAAACTTTGAAATCATTTTATCACACAATGAACACTATGCACGTCAGCATGAATGCGACAAACAAATTTTATATCCTATATTAATTTAATTTTTTTAGAAACTAGTTTTATTTTCAAATGATTATGCACACTTTCTAATTAATTCTAACACATTTTATAAATAAAAGTTCAAATCCTAGAAAAATTAAAACTAGGGTGTTACACCAATCTTGGAGATTTGATGAACATTGCTCATGGTGTGTCAAAGGTGAACACCCTTGGAGCCAAGTCTAGTGTTGAGGCACCATGCAAGGAAGCTAAGGACTCAACCAAGGCAAAGAAGGATGAAAATGTCATTGAGCACAAACCATCTTCCAACTGCACTGTTGATTATACGGTCATGTGGGATCACAATGGGAAGATGGTGGTAAGATATGTTGGTGCTCACGCCAAGAAGATAATGAGAAGTGTTTGGGTGCCTAAGACATCTAGTGCTAACACTCAAGGACCCAATCTCTTTTGGGTACCTAAATCCAAGGCTTAAACTTGTTTTGTAGGCATATTCCTCCGGTGGACCTTCTTGGTTGCTTGATAGTGGATGTTCGAATCATATGACCGGAGAAAGGAATATGTTTGCCAAGTTGGAAGAATATGACTCACCCATTAAAAAGATTACTTTCGGTGACAATAATAACGGTGACGTGGTAGGCCAAGGTTATGTAGCTCATGTCAAGCCGAGAAGCAAGTTGGTGCTTCTCATCCACCCAAGAACATTTTGATAAGTTCAAGGCCCTTGAAGTTAATTCATATGGATTTATTCGGTCCTATTGCTTATATTAGCATTGGTAGCAACAAATATGGTCTTATCATTGTAGATGATTTCTCTCACTTTACATGGGTATTCTTTCTATAAGACAAGAGTGAAGCTCAATGGGTTGTCAAGAAGTTCATTAGAAGAGATCAAAATGAGTTTGAGTTGAAAGTCAAGCGTATGAGAAGTGACAATGACACGGAGTTCAAAAATCTCAATGTTGAAAATTTCTTGATGAAGAAGGAATCAAGCATGAGCATACACCTCAACAAAATGACATTGTTGAGAGAGGAAGAATCAGACTTTGATTGAAATGGCAAGAACCATGCTTGATGAATACAAAACTTCGGATATCTTTTGGGCCGAGACGATCAACACGGCTTGCCATGCCACAAACCGTCTCTATCTTCAAAAGTACTTGGGCAAGACTCCATACGAGATACTCACTGGTAACAAACCAAAAGTGCATTACTTTACGGTTTTTGGTTGCAAATGTTACATTCTTAACAAGAAGGCCAAAAGCTTCAAGTTTGCACCTAAGGTTGATGCAATTTTTCTACTTGGTTATGGTACTAACGAACACGCCTATCGTGTCTTCAACAAAACCACCGGTTGTGTTGAGGTCATGGTAGATGTGAAATTTGATGAATCAAACGGCTCTCAAGTAGATCAAGTTGAAAATGACCTTGTAGATGATGAAGAACCTCCACGTTAATCCATCTTGAGAATGAGACTAGGAGAGGTGAGGCCTCATGAAGCTCAAGTTGAAGATCAAGAGCAAGCTCAAGTTCCGGAAATCAATTTTAGTATTGATCCATCATCATCAACAAGAGTTGAACCACCAAGCTCTTCTCAAGATCAAGTCCAAGCTCATGGTGACGATCATGATCATGGCAATGATCAAGGGGGAGTTCAAGTTGATATTGAAAATGATGCATCTCACGTTGAAGATGATGATGATGAAGGACCTATCCAACGTCAATCAACATTTCCTCACCCAAGAGTTCATCAAAATATCTAACCGGATCATCCTGTTGATAATATTCTTGGGAGCATCCAAAGAGGGGTAACTACTCGTTCACATTTAGCTAATTTTTGTGGATGTTACTTGTTTGTTTGCTCTTTGGAACCTGTCAAGGTGGAAGATGCTCTTGACGATGCGGATTGGGTCATTGCTATGCAAGAGGAATTGGACAATTTTACAAGAAATGAAGTTTGGGAGTTTGTCCCAAGGCCCAAGCAAATTGTGATTGGCACCAAGTGGGTTTTCCGGAATAAACCGGATGAAAATGGCATTGTCACAAGAAACAAAGCTAGATTGGTTGCTCAAGGCTTCACTCAAATTGAAGGTCTAGACTTTGGTGAAACATATGGTCCCGTGGTAAGGCTTGAATCCATTCGTATTCTTCTAGCCTATGCCGCTCATCATGACTTCAAGCTTCATCAAATGGATGTGAAAAGTGCATTCTTGAATGGACCTCTCTTCGAGTTGGTGTATGTGGAGCAACCACCGGGCTTTGAAGATCCCAAGCATCCCAACTATGTCTACAAACTCCATAAGGCGCTCTGTGGGCTAAAACAAGCTCCTAGAGCATGGTATGAATGCCTTAGGAAATTTCTTCTGAAAAATGGCTTTGTGGTAGGAAAAGCCGATTCTACTCTTTTTACTCAAAAAGTAGACAAGGACTTGTTTGTATGTCAAATTTATGTTGATGATATCATTTTTGGCTCTATCAATGACAAATTTTGTCGAGAGTTTAGTAGGATCATGACCAAGAGGTTTGAAATGTCTCTGATGGGAGAATTGAAATTCTTTCTTGGTTTTCAAATCAAGCAATTGAAGCATGGAACGTTCATATGTCAAACTAAATATACAAGTGATATGCTCAAGAAGTTTGATATGGCCAATGCTAAGCCTATCAAGACTCCTATGCCTGTGAATGGTCATCTTGATCTCAATGAAGATGTAAAATCGGTTGATCAAAAGGTATATCGGTCCATGATTGGTTCCTTGATTTACCTTTGTGCATCTAGGCCCGATATTATGCTTAGTGTGTGCATGCGTGCAAGATTTCAAGCCAATCCTAAGGATTGTCACTTGATGGCTGTTAAAGAATCTTTAAATATTTAGTGCACACTCCAAACCTTGGCTTGTGGTATCCCAAGGGCTCCTCTTTTGATCTACTTGGCTATTCCAATTCAGATTATGCCGGTTGCGAGGTAGATCGAAACAGCACAACGGGGACTTGCTATTTTCTTGGTCGGTCCTTGGTATCTTGGAGCTCTAAGAAACAACATTCCGTTGCGCTATCCACCGCCCAGGCCGAGTATGTTGCAGCTAGTGCTTGTTGTGCTCAACTATTTTGGATGAGGCAAACCTTGAGTGACTTTGGTTGTGAGTTCAAAAATAGCAATGGCAGTGCCATCAAACTAGCAAACAACCCCGTCCAACACTCAAGAACCAAGCACATTGACATAAGACATCATTTCCTAAGAGATCATGAAGCCAAAGGAGATATCGCCCTAAGCCATGTGGGAACCGATAAACAATTAGCCGATATCTTCACCAAGCCCCTCAATGAGCAAATGTTTTGTTCTTTGAGGATTGAGCTAAATATCTTGGATTCTTGTAACTTGGCTTGATATATTACACATAGTTGAGTGGTTGTAGTATAGGTTTCTTGAAAAACAAAAGTTTTTGAAATTATGTGTGTTTTGTGCTTCAAAGATTTGATTCTTGATCCTTGGATCACATCAACTCAATTGTGACCATTGTTCTTCATAATTGTTTGTGGCTGGTCACACATTGCGAAGATATCGGGTTCGGTAGCATGATATCTTATCAATCATCTGTAACACCCAAAAATAGCCCATTTAAAATTTTTAGTAATTTTTGGCTTTATTTTTAATTGTTCATAATTAATATAGGCTAAATAAATTATTTATGAATATTAAAATTAAATATAAGCTGTAAAAATATTTTTGTTGCATTCATGCTGGTGCACTGTGTTTTGTTTGATAGCAAGTTAAGTTGGAATTTAAATTTTGTTTAAATTCAAATTTAATTTGCATTTGTTTGAATCCTAAAAAGTTAATTTTAGCCGAGTCCATTTTTGGTCCCTAGGCTTCTGCCTTGGTCGGCTTTCACTCCCCCTACTTCCTTCCCAAGCCGGCCCAACCCCCTCCCTTTCTCCCCGCGGCCCAGCCACCTTCTCTCTCCCTCCCTAGACTTTTCTTTTCCCCGCCCGAGGCCCATCCCCTTTCCCCCCTCTCGGCCCAGCGCCCCCGCGCCGGGCCAACCAGCACCCGCCCCTTCTCCCTCTCCCACTGCCACACAACCCCACCCGTTAGCTCCACCTTCAACCTCGCGCCCGAGCTCCCCTTTCCCGGCGCGCAATCACCTCCGCGATTCCGGCCGACTCAACCCCACCCTACGCCTGTGGGCCCGCGCGAAGCTTCGCCGAACCTTCCCCCTCGTCACCTTTCCTTCCCCGCGCCGAATCCCCCCATGGAAAGCTTCCCCCGCATGGAAAGGAAGGATCGCCGGCCGCCACCCGATTTCGGGGCTCGCACGCCAAGGATTACCTCCCGGGGCTATAAAAGCCGTGTCCCGCACCTTAATGCCGCATCCCAGCCCATGCCCCGAGCCTCCCTAGCCCGCAGCGCCGTCCCCTCGCCCAAGCTCGAGCGCCATCTTCCCGAGCGCGCCACCGCCCTCGATCCCCGCCGGCCACCGCCCTCTGCACGACGAGAGGCGACCCAGGAGCTCTGCCGTGGGGTAACAAGACTCCTGCGCCCCTTCTTGCTCGATCCTGTGCCCCGCAACCTGGCCCCCGTCGCCGCCTTCGCTTTTCGCCGTCGTCAACATACCCCCGCCATGAAATCCTCGACTTGGACCCCACCATCGAGTTCGCCATCTCCTCCCGAGACCATAGAGCCTAGCCATGCCGCGAACCATGCCCTGGAGCCCGAGATCGAGCTTCGCCGGCGAGCCCTCTGCCGCGATTCGCGTGGCGCCGCCACTTTCCCTACTGCCGCCGCTGACCCTAGTGCTAGGCTCCATCCGAGACATCGGATCTTGATACGACGGCTGCCACGCGCCCTCAACCCCAAGTCAAACTTTCTCTTACCGGTCAGCCTTGGTCTTTTTGCTAAAGAGCCCTCCTGTTTTCCCAAAATTAACCCACGGTCCACCGTAGTTCAAAAGTAATTGAATACAGGTCCTGTTTTTCACAGAAAACCCCCTGCCCTTTTTAAAAATGGAACCCGCGGTCCTGAGTTGAACTATTTGCGCTTAGGCCCTCCTATTTTAACTCATAATTACGTATAGGTCCTTGGTTTTCTTCAAATAATCCCCTGGAAACTTTTAAAACTTGCCAACAGGTCCCTAGAACTCAGAAAACCCATATCTTTTCTGTTTTAGCTCCGATTAGTGTGATTTTTGCGCTCATGTGTTCGTAGTGATGCGTAGAATATTTCTAGAACAATTATTTGGATTGTTTCTATTGTTTGGTGTACTGTTCTAATAGATTATTATTTGTTTGCATGTATTGGTTTGCTGGCTCGTTTTTATGGTGATTCGTGTCCAGTCGGTGAGCCGTTCACTTTGGACTTCGAGTACGAGGACTTTCCGGAGCAGGACTCACAACAGCAGCACCAGCCTTTTGAGGAAGGCAAGTTATAGCACGGACAATCCTTGCTACCCACTCACTTGTATTAAATTATTTCATACCTGCATGTGTCTAATTTGATGTATCATTAAGGTTGTACCTAGTTTGATTATCCTGCCCCTTTAATTACCTTGGGTTTATGCATATGACACGGTCAATCCTTGCTACCCACTCACTTATATTAAATTATTTCATACCTACATGTGTCTAATTTGATGTACCATTAAGGTTGTACCTAGTTTGATTATCCTGCCCCTTTGATTACCTTGGGTTTATCCTACCATTATCATTATTTAATTGTTAATGTTGACTTAATGGTTCACTTTAATATTAATGATAAAACTTGCTTTTTAGCAACTTGGTTTAGGGAACTAGAGCATGTGCTTCGTGCTTTGTTCTAGTGTCTCTCCATAAGGTTCGGTTCTTAAAGCGGCAACCCAGAAGCCTGTCGCCACCGCTAGAACTATTATAGCTCTGGTCTTGGTCAATTATCTTGTACGTCTCTAGCTTGTCAGTGGTTACTGGAGTGGCCAACGGCGCTATGAGAACCACTCGTGAGTGTATGGTTCGATCCACCGAGGACGGGTGATCCGTCGGCTATGCCCCTGTGAGGCACAATCCCGTGCTGGGAGTCCCTGCGACGGGGAACTCCACATGTTGCAAATTGTTGGGTGTGATGCCCGTGCTTTGGACGCCATCGACCCCCTTATGGTGTGACTCCGTAGGAGTAAGTCGATCTCGGTGCCATGGGCCATACTACTTGTGTTGTACCATATTGGCCACTGTCTTGTTAGGGTGTCTTGTGAAAAGCCTCACAACGTCCCTATGCGGTCACACCTCGGAAGTGTGATTTGTGAGGTCTGATCCACCTCCGCGTGGTTGGGTTTAAAGTTCGTTTGAGCTTTTACGCGACTGGTGGGTAAAGGGCGAAACCTCTGCAGAGTGTTAAATCTATCATGATAGCCTTGCTTAGGGTCATGAGCGGTCTGGATCCTTTTTGATTAGAAGATGATGTTTATTTATGTTTAATGTCACTTATACTTTATTAATTGGGTTGCAGCTGAGTTTTATCCACTTGTAGTAATTTGGTTAATCTTAAAATGAACCAACTAAAAGTGCTAATGCAGTTAAGCTGAGTCTAGCCTTATTTTGAGCCTTCATATACCGTGCTATACTTGCTAAGTAATTGTTTACTTACACTTACCATTTATTCAACAAAATTCAGGATGGGTAAACAGATTGGGCTGTGCATGAGTCTGTTGTTGAGTTTCCAGAAGATTTACCGTACTACTGAGCTTTGGTCTTCCAGTCAGATTCCTTGTGGATTGCGGCTCCATTAGTTTAAGGGTTTATTAGTCTTCCGCTGTATTTGGTTAGTTTATTTATGAAGCACTCTGATGTAAAACTTTATTTAATGAAGAATTTATTCAAGCATATGTTCTCTGTTTATCATATTTGTTCGCTATATGTGTACTTTGACTTCCTGGGCACACATATGGCCGCATTCGGGTTTTTGTGAAAATCCGGGTGTGACATCATCTCACATCTAGCCATCCAATCTTGCTTCGATCTCTCATTTGTTTCCTGCCAGGAATTACCGGAAATATCCGGTGAGTAGCGGAAATTTCCGGCTAATGCATCGGAAATTTCTGGTGGTCATCGGAAATTTACGGCAATCTGTATTCTACGCCAGTCTGGCGGAAATTTCCGGTCCGTCGACGGAAATTTCCCATGACCGACGGTTCTTAACCCTATCTCTCTAGTCACCAATAGCCATCGACGCCCTCCTCTGGCTCCTCTCTGCTCCCATAGCGATTCCACGTTTCCTCCACTAAAATGTTCCAAGAAGAGGCACATTACTTCATCCAATATCAATCTAGGTCGAGGAGATCTCTCTACCTCACCTTCCCTTGTCGGTCAAGCATTCGCAAGGTACTCCATCTCGTCCCTCGATCTAAAACCCTAGGGTTCATCTATATCTTTCCTTGATCTTGTTCTAGTACTCATATCTGGTGCTCCTACATACCTTGTTGGAATCACATTGCGAAATATAGTGAGCTTATTCATGTGAAACTAGGGTTTCCCAATCTCTTGCTCTAAGCCACTATAGACCATTTCCCGGTGTAAAATCTCATCTATCATGTCTACACCCTCTAGATCTACCTTAGTTTTCGTTTTCATCAAGTATTTGACAGGCTATGCGAACCAAGATTTGAAACTCCGTCTGTCGGAAATTTCCATCATTTCATCGGAAATTTCCAGCGAAACCATCAGAAATCTTCGACGGACAGTGACTCACTCCTTGGTTCTCATAATTTGTTGAGTGCTTTCTTCCTTTCTTTAATTCCTATGCAGTTAACTCTATCATATGCTTCTGCACAGGCTGTGTTCTCATGGATTCCACTGATCCCAATGCTCCAAAGGATAAAGTGTTTGAGTAGAGGACCAAACTTTGACTTGATACAAATGCTCCTTCTGCCACTAGTCCACCCACTGAGGATGACACTGTTGAAGCAAATCCTATAGAGTCTGTTCCTCGGATGACTACTCCCAGTGGTCGTGTGAAGGCGGGTGCACACAAATCTACTCATACTCAACCTTCTCTGCTGCCCGTGATAGACCGCTGGAACCTCAAACAATCAATGTGGCTCCTGGTGGTGCCCTTCCTCCTCGCCGCAGCAAGGCTAAACCAATTCGAGGTAAAGGGAAAGGCACACAAGGTGCTAGTTTTTCTAGGCAGTAGCCCAGGGATGAATCTGATGGCGAAGATGAAGAAGGGGATGAAGCTCATGATGTCATGGCTGCATTGCATGAGATTGATGATGAAAACCGATAGAAACTTGAGTGTCCTCAAACCCCTCCAAGAATCACTCCAAAGTTTCAAGGCTACACCCAAGTGAGTGTTTGTCCCACAAAGCATGCTCCTATCACTGGCCTTGGTGGTGTTACTCCTAGGCTGCCCATCAACTATAGGGAGCAAGTTGTTGCTTGTCGTGAAAAGAGAAGAGAGGAATGCCCACTCATCTATCGGAAGGACATATCTCTTGACTTTAGGTTTCACACTCAGTTTCACTTGGATTTCTATGCCACCGTCCTCCTCAGCCGCACGAAGCCTATTGTTGATATGCAGTGGATTGATTGGAAGTACATGGAGGATGCTCGTCACCCTGACTGGGATGTTGTTATTCAAGTGTGCAAATAGAAAGGTGTATATGATGTCATGGGGTTTCAATATGACTGGAATGAGGAGATCATACTTCAGTTTTATGCTACCCTATACCATCTTCCGTCTACCCACAAGATTTATTGGATGACCGAGGGGGTTTGGTATGAGGCAGCTTACAGGGATTTTGCTCACCTTATTGGTTTTGGTCATGCTGATTGGGAAAACCATCTGTGTTCAACTCCCGCACTCTCTATCTTAATGAGATTCAGTTCATGTATGTTGAGGGCACAGAGGCTGATGGTTGGATTCACAACTTGAAGCCATTCTTCCATTACATGAACAAGTTGCTGCGGGCCACTCTCACTATCAAGAAAGGTGATGGTTCCTCTGTTCTTTCTCATACACGGAACCTTCTAGCTCGTCTTTGCCCTGATGGTGCCGATTTTAGTGTCTCGGACTTCATTTGGAATGAGATTATTGAAGGTGCTTCGGACTCCGAGCGGTGTCTTCCATATGCTCCATATGTGATGTACTTGATTGAGACCACTACCAAGACCGTGTTTCCCAAAGATCATTCTCACAAGCACCTTCGGGTCATGAGAAAGAGAGGCACAGCTCCACCCCCACCTCCTCGTACTACTCGGATAGCTAAACATCATCTCCGGGTAGAATCTTCTAGTGCTGCTGCTGCTAGAGCGGCGGGGGCTGCTCGCACTGCTGCTGCTGCTGCCTTTTCTAGCATAGCTGCACCACCACCTACACACCACAAGCAAAGCAAAGTCATGAGGGCATTCCGTTCTTTATTCCAAATTTGCAAGCACAATGCCATTGAAATCAATAAGAATCAAAAGGGCATCAAGGAACTTCAAGCTCATGCCGGTCTTCCTCATTAACCCATTCGTGAGCTCCCGAACTTTGAAGATCCTTGGTCTGACTTCGAGAATGAAGAAGGTCCTTCTAGTCCTCCTGTTGCTGCTCCCTCCCGTCGTCGCCGCCGAGCTTCCACTCATGTTGATGAAGATGTTGAGGATACCGACGATGAAGAGCCTTACAAGGGAGATGGCGTCTACACTGATGATTATGATGGGGCTGACAGTGAGGCAACCCACGATGATGAGTGATCTGCACTTGCCATGCTTATTTGTTTTCTTTTTGGTGTTTGTTGCCAAAGGGGGAGAAAAGCTCTTAAGTTGCTCATGTCATCTTGTATCTTTCTTATGTGGATCTTGTGCTATTGTGCTACTGAACCTTTGTGTGTGAACTATGTGTGTTACGCTTGTTAAACTTGTTAATGCTTGCTGGATATTAATGCTTAGTTTATGCTCATGAGTGATGTGATGTTCTTTTTCAGTTCAGCGAGTTTACCGGAAATCTCCAGTAGCCAGCAGAAATTTCCGGCTAATGCGACGGAAATTTTTGGTGGTTCCATCGAAAATTTCCGATGAACTAGCTGAATTTTCTTTTGATATGTTTATTGTGTTATATCTTGTCATTTGCATCACGTATTTCTTTTATATTCACTCTAGAATGACCCCACGGTTGATGTGATATAATTTTAACTCTCATGCTTCTAAAAATTGTACAAAATGACATTTGAGGACAATTCTCTTGTATTCAAGATAGTGCACATATTTAGGGGGAGTTCATTATATGACATGAGTCAAAACCTTTCTTATCCTTTTGTATGCCTTATTGTCATCAAACACCAAAAAGGGGGGAGATTGAATGTGCATCTAGTGCCCCTTGTGGATTTTGGTGAATTGATGACAAGAAACTTAAGGAACTAACGTGATTATTGAGATGTATGCAGATGCTAGTGCCATTCATGTTTATCATTGATGGGAGATGACCCTCAAAAATAAAAGAAAGGAACGGCTTGCCCTCTCGATGAAGATTTAGTTTTTGCTAATTTCTCATTGAGTTTAGGACACGTCGTACTATCAAGAGGGACAGGTAATCAGTGAAACATGTGCTTTTGATGCTCAAGAACACTCCCAACATTTCCTTGAACCACACTAGACAAAACGCATATACTCTACCTCTTGCAGTCCTTCTGCCGGACATTTCCAGCGTTCACTGGAAATTTTCGACAGTTTCTAGAAATTTCCAATCCCCACCATAAATTTCCGACCTCAAGTTTCTAGCTTATTTCCCACCGGAAATTTCTGATACTTGGCGTAAATTTCTGATATATGCAATGGAAATTTCTGGTAATTCGAGTGGAAATTTCTGACATTACACAGACCAACGGTCATATTTGAGAGTGGGCTATAAATACCTACTCACCCTCCACCTACCAGTTGGCCACTGCATTGAATGAACCCTAACTTCTCCCAAGCCTTCTTGAGCTCTTCCAACTCCCCTAGCTTTAACTCCCAAGTGTTTGGTTGTGAGTCGGTAAGAAATTTGAGCTAGTGAGCCACTTGAGCATTCATTCCTCTCTTGAGCATCAATGTCTTGTTCTCCTAGTGATTCTTGTTTGATACTCTTGGGGATTCATCTCCTAGACGACTAGGCATCGTCGAGAGCATCCAAGCAATGCTTGTGGATTCGCCTCGGAAGTTTATATTGCCCATCCTTCATGGATTTGTTAGTAAGTACACTTAACTCCTTTGTGGTGATTAAGTGGTGGAAAGTGGCTTGGAGTGTATAAGTCTGCCTTTCATAAGCCCTAAACAGAAACATAGCTTCCTCTGTGGAAGTGAACTTCAGATTAAATCTTGTGTCTCCTTGTTGGCTCGTGTTCCTCGCGTTCATCTTGTTCATGCGAGCTCATTTACCTTTTCGTGTCGATCTATATATCTGTGAGGTTTCTGGTGCAGTTGAAGGTTTCCAAGGCCTACTTACACCTAGGACTACATCTTGATTCATATAGATTGCAATAGTTCATATCTTTCATCTTGTGATTTGTGTGTTACTCTCATCACCGGATATTTCTGGTAGTAGGTGGAAATTTCCGGTCATTGATCTAAACAAATAAATGAATCAAGCAACTAGCAAACCAAACTAAACTAACGGTGCTCTAACTAAAAACGGGATGACCGCGAGACACTACTCTGAAGGCGGTCCATAGAGATCTTCGTGTCCCGTGGCCTTGAAAAGCCTCTTGAGCTTTGTGCACAGGGCCTTGCGGAGGAGCTCCATCTTGTCCTCCCATTCCATGCGTGCAAGCTCGCCCTCCGCCACCTTCTCATCCAGGTGGTTGATTCTCTGCTTCGCCAGTGCCAGTTCCTCCTTCAGGCTCTCCACGGTGGGCGGCTTCTCTTCCTCTTCTTCATTGTCCTCCTCATCGGAGAACGCCATGTCCCCGGGCAGCCCTTTGATGGATGGGGGCTGCCTGTGGCGCCGGACTCTAGGGTGGCGCTGTGGTGGAGAGGACTGGGATGAGTTTGCCAGCCCCAGCTCGTTCCGGTTGAGCGGCGGGACGAGGACTTTTCCGTACCCTCCTCCCGGGATGCGTTCTCCCTTGATGACGAAACGCGGTGGGCTTTCCGGCGTGTAGTCCGGCTCCTCTCTGGCCTTCTCCTTGGGCAGCAACGACGCCAGATCCGACACCCTCGAGGAGGATATTGACCTCGGGCGTAGCTGCCCTTCGTTCGGCCTTGGTGATGGCGAACGAGGCGGTTTCTTGATCCCTTTTAGTGGGGCGAGGAGCTCCTTGAGTGCTGAGCGGTGAGGGGAGTTGCCGCGCCTCACCGGGCTACGTCCCGGCATCCTCCCCCGGTGCACGTCTCCCGCTGCGTCGACGTCGGAGATGCGGAAGGCGTGCTCCTGCCGGGAGGAGTTGTCGTTCCGGCTACTGCTGCTTGAGCCCTAGGCCGATGATGTGCCCTTGGAGGAAAAGGAGGCCATGGTGGCTATGTTCTAAGGGATGGAGTTGGCTTAGATGAGATTGGAAATGTCGACAGAGAGTCTCTGTTTTTATCGGGGATTTCAGATCGGAAAAACAAAGTTTCCCGATGATTCCCTCGCGACTCTCGGGATATCGTTAACTGCAGATGTATCTGGGCGAGCATACCTGTCCCTGGGGCCTGAGAGGCCAATTCGCCCGAACCAGCTGGTTCGGCCGAACTGGGCCTGTTCGCCCGAACAGGTCCCTGGGCCCCCAAGTGCGTGGCCCGTGTCGTGGTTTGAGGTTTTGATGATGGGAGATTCGGGTCGAGGAGGTTTTCAAGGTTCAGGAGGTTTTGGCCCAGAAGGATTTGAAGATGATGGATTCGGGCCGGGGTTCCACGGATGGGGTTCAGAGTTCTATGAACTTGACGATGTCTAATTCGTCGAGTGTCGGAGGTTCTGGTTCTAGGAAAATCTTCAACCGCTGTCCGTTAACCTTGAAGGTGTTTCCGTCCTCGCTTTGCAAAGTGACGGCCCCATGAGATGCCGCATTGATTACTGTGAATGGGCCGTCCCACTTGCTCCTCAATTTCCCGTGACCGAAAAGTTTGACACGGGAGTTGAAGACGAGAACCTTGTCTCCCGGCTTGAACGTTTTAACCTTGATTCTCTTATCATGCCATCTCTTGGTCCGTTCTTTGTATAGCCGTGAGCTGTGGTATGCTCTCTCCCTCATCTCATCTAGCTCGGCCAGCTGGATCTTTCGTTTGAGGCTGGTAGCTGGAAGGTCCATACCCCACTTCCTAATGGCCCAGTGAGCTCTAAACTCCATTTCTACAGGTAGATGACAGGTTTTGCCATAGACTAGTTGATATGGGGTCATGCCTATGGGCGTGTTATAGGCCGTGCGGTAAGCCCAGAGTGCATCTGGAAGTTTATCCTTCCATTGCTTGCCCATCTCATTTACGGTCTTTTGCAGAATGTTTTTTATTTGCTTATTGGAAGTTTCTGCTTGACCACTAGTTTGGGGGTGATAGGGTGTGGCTACGTTATGCTGCACCCCCAAACATGAGAGATACTTACGGAAGGCTGAATCTATGAAGTGGGAGCCACCATCACTAATGACTATTCTAGGACCGCCAAAACGGGGGAATATAACCTCATGAAACATTCGTCTCGCATTCTTAGAGTCAGCAGCTAAGCAAGGCAAGGCTTCTACCCACTTGGAGACGTAGTCCACTGCTACTAGGATGAATTAACAACCCTCGGAGTTTGGGAAGGGACCCATGAAGTCTACTCCCCAGACATCGAAGATTTCCACTTGAAGATTGCTAGTGAGTGGCATTGCGTCTTGTTGACACCAAAAATTGGCACCAGGAAGAGGCTGACATGTGGGCCGGATTCGTCGAAAAGGTATCATTCGGCAAAGGAGTTTTTTCCCCGGAGCATTCGGTAAAGACGTTCTGCTGTCGGGAACGCATCGTCATTCAGCAAGAGAGCTGTTCCGCGGAAGGCATTCGGGAGTACGTGATGACGTGGATCAAGCATAAGGAAAGGGCTGGTTTAACTTAGAATGCAAGACGGATACGGTGCCCCGACGTTTATCTTTTTAGGAAATAAATAAATGTAATCGTAATCGATTAGGAGTCGTGTCGAAACTAGGGTATAAATATAAACCCATGGTAATTGTAAAAAGGGACAATCAATCAATCATACAACAAACCGGCCCCGTGCCAACTTCGAGTCCCTTAGTCGAGTCGTCGAGTTCTTCGAGAGGAATCATCGATCCGTCGACCTCCGTAAGTACCGGCAACCCTGCGCCATGCCTAGTATCATGCGGTGGATTTAGGCCTTGGTTCAGGAAGGTTCCATTGTTAGAGCATGAGCCATGCGGTGGGCTAAGTTTTAGCTTGGAACAAGTTATCGGCTCTATTGGATTTTGGCAAGATCTGATAGATTCATTAAGTTACCATGTGTTGCTCTGAATTTTACCTTTATGTTCAATTCATTACAACACCCTTTTGCCCAGTCTAGGTTGATTAGATTCGGCTCCAGCTCACAATGCATTGCGTTTCCATAGCCGAATTCGAAGTCAATCTAGATTGCCACGTGTTGCGGGTTCAAGCTCGTTGGTCTTGTGTAGATCTTGACAGAACCGAGTATCATGCGGTGGATACAGGTTTTTGGGTCGTCTTAGAGCTAATCATCCGGTGGATTAGAATTCGATTCGATCTGATAGATCTATCATCATCAGCGAAGCGTGTTCCTTCTTCATGGAACCCGATTCGGCTATATAGCTGTATTCGGCAGTTTTGTCACGAGCGAAACGTGTTCACGGTTTTGTTTTAAATAAAGAATGCTTTTAGCCTTCCATGTTTAGGGTGTATCATGCGGTGGATTGCTCTATTCCTGGTTGGTGGTGTGATTCCAAGCAAGTCGTATCATGCGGTGGATTAACTTGCTTGTTTCATGCTCGATGGGTTGAAAAGTACCTAGACATGCGGTAGACTAGTGCTTTTGATCTATGCATTCTTGTTTATTATGAAATTATGGTCATGTTTTCGCCCTTTTATCTATCTATCATGCTCTGTTCCTCGTTAATCGGCTGTGAGTATATGTTACAAGGTTCATTCAGTCAAATGCCGATCTTTCGTCATGCTTACGTCACGCATTCGGCAGTGCGCTTCCTGCGTGCTTTGCCGATTGCCGAATGATGCTTTAACGCCGACAAATAGCTTCCTTGTAGCTATATGTCGTTCGAAGCTGGCTCCGTAGCCGCAAATATGGAACTGACTGGTATTGCCCGGTACGTTCCAGGTGTTATCTAAAAATCTTTTATCCCTTTGTCAGTTTTAGGAAAATTGACTGGCACGCTCTCGGATTCAAACGCTCGGGCCACGTGTGAAGCCAGCTAATTCGGCTTGCTGTGTGCTTGGCGTGAGGTGCGGATTTTACGTCAACACACTTTTTGGCACGCCCGGTGGGACACCAAGCTTCGAAGATGCCTGAATTAAAAGACATTCTGGATGTCACTTTTGAAGAATTGTCTGATGAACACCAACAAATGGTGAAGACTGCTGCAGATCAGTTCATCAAGAAATGCTTACTGTCTTTTGCTAAGAACAGGAGTGGTGCACCGTTTCTCAAGTCAGATCTGCCAAGAGTTCTTTTGCCTAGACAATCTGATCTTACTGAAGATGAAGAAAGGGAGAAGTTCTCTAGCTTGTTGTACAAGGCTTTAGGAGAAACAATGACCAATCATAATGCTGCATTCCTGAACAGTTTTCGGCTCATACTGGTCAACATCTTTGGTCAACACGTGGATAAACCTTTTGAGCAAGCGCATGGACAACTTGGCGGACCAACATATTTCAATATTCAAGCATCGGTCCCAAAACGTCATGGTAAAGGTACTGAAGAAACTGAAACTTCTGGAACCAAAGACGCGAATGGACAGCCGATTCAGCAAGAGCTTCAGCATGCATTGCCGAAACCTCGTACATATGGTGATATGGCATTCGGCACCACGGGAAATCCACCTGCTTCTGCTCACAAGATATCCCCTCTGAATAACAGGCTGCAAAGAGATGTGTATGGAAACGGGTATTCAGAGTTCATGGATTACAATGCTATCGATGCTCTCCCGAATCCCGGGTATGTTGGTACTGTAGGGATGCCTGCTGGAAGACCAGGGAATCAAGATACCAATATTGACCTCATGGTGCAAAAGATGACCGATGTATTGCAAAATCAATTCGGTCTGAAGCCTAAAAATCAGGGGTATATGTACTCGTCTCCTTTCCCAGAATGGTACGAAAGGGTGTCATTGCCGAATAGAGTCAAGGTGCCTATAGAGCTTACTAAGTTCTCAGGACAAGACGATACTAGCACTGTGGAACATATAGCCCGATATCTGATGCAGCTCGGAGAAGCTTCGGCAGATGAAGCTTTCAGAATCAGATACTTTCCTTTGTCACTGACGGGTCCAGCTTTTACATGGTTTGCTTCTTTGCCTGCTCAGTCAATTTGTACTTGGAAAGACCTGGAACAGAAATTCCATGCTCATTACTACATCGGCAGTACCGAGAAAAAGTTGGTTGATTTGACCAGCTTAAGGCAGAGGAATAATGAGACACCTACGGAGTTCCTCAGAAGATTTAGGGAAACCAAGAGCATGTGCTTTTCTCTAAACATACCTGACGACCAGCTAGCTGGTATGGCTGTAGCTGGCATGCTGCCTGCCATTCGGGAAAAGCTATTCGGGATGGAATTTGATGATCTGGGCCAGTTGTCACACAGATTGGCCTTAATGAGTAACCAAGCATATGGTTTCAAGAAAGATGCCAGATTTGCTAAACACAATGATGTAGCTGATATCTATAACCAATTCCTTGAAAGAGCAAATCAAGAAGATGAGTATGAAGATAGTGAGGAAATAGCTGCAGCAGAGATAGTGTGGGGCAAAGAACCGGTCATGGTGAATCAGAAGTGGATTAAACAGAATAAGGGCACCTATGATTTTGATGTAACTAAGGCAGATAAATTGTTTGACTATCTTGTAAAAGAAGGCCGGATCAAGCTACCAGAGGGGCATTCTATGCTTCGGCCTGATGGAGTGAAAGATAAAAAGTACTGTGGATTCCATGATAGAAATTCTCATTCCATCAATGAATGCAGGGTTTTTAGAGTGAGGATTCAGAAAGCTATCCAAGAAGGGCACCTGAAATTCGACAATAAGATGAAGTTGGACAATAACCCGTTTCCTCAGAACATGATTGGGTTCTCAATCAATATGGTGAATGTTGCCGAATCTGGAGAAAAGGGAAAGATGAGAGTCTCGACGTCGAAGGAAGCGAAGCAGAATGGCTCGGTCGATCCTAATCGGCAAATCACGATCGAACAGATTCGGCAGGAAAAACCTCGCTTCCCGAATAGCCGATTTGAAATTGGGAAATCTTCTAAACCCAGAGTCACATCGCGCATTCTCCTCAATAAGTGGCAGCGTCAGCAAGAAAAAGAATGCTATCAGAAACGTGAGTACGAGGAGGAGAAGAGGAGGCGCGAAGAAAGAAGGTATGAGGAAGAACAAGAGGAATATGTCCGAGAACAAGAACGTGCACATTGGGATTGTGCCTTCTTCAGACACTGTTGGAACGAGGGTTTGAAGTTGCCTACATGGAATAACTGTCCTGAATGCAGTAATGGATATGTCGAACATAGGCAAAATGGTGCCAATCGCCGATCCGTCCACGAAAGAATTGGAAGGATACATCCTAGTGATGATCGGCGTCTAAAAATATATAAGAATGATGATCAACCAAGGAAAAGACATGCTGATCATAGATGGATTAATCATGAAGAAGAAGATCGTGAGTATGTCTGGCAAAAAGGACAGTGGTGTCCACCTGGTTTAAGAAGGAGCCAGAAGAGAAGAGTCCAGCGCCTGAGGAATCAAGAGTTGAAGCGAGCAGGAACCAGGTTGAGATCGATATGGCGTCCAAAAGACAAACCTGACGAATCGGGTCATTCGGCTCCTACATGCATGGTATGTTTCTTGCCGAATGAATTCATGGCTCCAGCTAATCAAATTGTACAGGAAGAGATATTGTCAGAAGTGGATGAAGCCGAGCAATGTGGATTAATGGCACAATTGGTATTGAATAAGCAAGCTATTTTCGAGAAGCCAGTCCAGAATCGGCACATGAAGCCACTGTACTTAAGAGGATATGTCAACGGAAAGCCACTGACGAAGATGTTTGTTGATGGTGGAGCTGCTGTTAATGTGATGCCATACAATACATTCAGGAAACTTGGCATGAGCCTTGGAGATTTAACGCCAACAAGCATAGTTTTGAATGATTTTGCTGGAAATCCTTCGGACACCAAAGGATGTGTACATGTAGATCTGATGATTGGGTCTAAGACTCTGCTTACAACCTTCTTTGTTATTGAAGGCAAAGGGGCATACAGCTTGCTACTTGGAAGGGATTGGATCCATGCGAATTGCTGTATTCCGTCTACTATGCATCAGCAGCTTATTCAGTGGATAGATGATGAAGTGGAAATTCTCCCAGCAGATGATTCAATTAGCGTGGCTAATGTGGAACCAGCCTTCTGGGAATATCAAGGCATAGATTGTTTCTCAGGTAAGGACTGGGGAGAAGGTCCTGTTGAGCCAATCAGCAGTGATCAACAGCCGATCGAAGCAGTCGGCTCTTTTAGTAATTTTTAATGGATAACCCAATCGATGGGACTGACGGGAAGCTAGGACATGGATTTGTGTCGGCTGACAAATTAGAAGAAGTAGACATTGGAGATGGTGACAAACCAAGGCCGATATTCATCAGTGCTAGCTTGGATTCAGTTTTCAGAGAAAAGTTGATTGAGTTGTTAAAAGAATACAAAGATTGCTTTGCTTGGGATTATTCGGAGATGCCTAGTTTAGATCGTTCCATTGTTGAGCATCGATTGCCGATCAAGCCTGGTTATAAACCTTACAAGCAACCACCCCGGAAAATCTACAAAGATGAAGTGTTGGCCGATGTAAAGAAAGAAGTGGAAAGATTAATAGCAGCAAATTTTATTCGGCCATGCAGATATGCAGAATGGATCTCTAATATTGTTCCTATGTACAAGAAAAATGGGAAGATGAGAGTTTGCATAGACTTTAGAGATCTGAACAGAGCTACACCCATGGATGGATATCCAATGCCTATTGTTGACTCGTTGGTTGATGCTGCTGCTGGATATAAAGTGATTAGTTTCATGGATGGTAATGCAGGGTACAATCAAATTTTTATGGCATTGGAAGATATAGCGAAAACAGCTTTCAGATGTCCAGGACATATAGGGTTGTTTGAATGGGTTGTCATGACTTTTGGTTTAAAGAATGCTGGTGCAACTTATCAGAGAGCCATGAATTATATTTTTCATGAGTTGATCGGCAAGATTGTGGAAATATATATTGATGATGTTGTGATTAAGTCATTGGATCATGAAGCACATTTGGCCGACATAAGGAAAACTCTAGAGTGCACTAGGAAACATGGGCTCAAGATGAACCCAAATAAATGTGCTTTTGGAGTTTCGGCAGGAGAATTTCTGGGATTTCTGGTGCATGAAGGAGGAATAGGAGTTGGCAAGAAAAGTATGAAAGCCATTGATGAAGTTGCTCCTCCAACTAATCTTAAGGAATTACAGTCATTGCTTGGTAAGATTAATTTCGTGAGAAGATTCATATCAAATTTATCGCAAAAGGTGTTACCTTTCTCTTCACTGCTAAAAGTCAAGAAGGATCAGAAATTTGTATGGGGTGACGAACAACAAAAGGCTTTTGACGAAATCAAGGAATACATGAAAGAACCACCAGTATTGGTACCTCCACAGTTGAACAAGCCTTTTAAGTTGTACGTGGCGGCCGATACCCAAACTATTGGATCGGCCCTCATACAAGAATTTGAGGGAAAGGAAAGGGTAGTTGCATACCTTAGCCGAAAATTGCTTGATCCCGAAACGAGGTATTCGGCTACCGAGAAACTTTGTTTATGTGTTTACTACTCCTGTACAAAATTTCGGCACTACTTGCTACATGCCGAATGCATTGTGTACTCAAAATTTGATGTGATAAA
Organism: Echinochloa phyllopogon; assembly: GCA_033239725.1. Classification (NCBI taxonomy): domain Eukaryota; kingdom Viridiplantae; phylum Streptophyta; class Magnoliopsida; order Poales; family Poaceae; genus Echinochloa; species Echinochloa phyllopogon. The sequence goes on along the minus strand of BTCW01000016.1, from coordinate 6,039,797 downwards.
GCATATGTTGTCTATGCCAATTTTGAACGGAAGGATTGGCAAATGGATCTTAGCTTTGTCTGAATTTGAGTTAAAGTTTGAATCGGCAAAGGCTGTTAAAGGACAGATTATTGCTGATTTCATTACTGAACACCGCGATTCATCAGCTAATTTGCTTGAAATTACTCCTTGGGTATTATTCTTCGATGGATCTTCATGTGACAAAGGTGGTGGAGTAGGTATTTTGTTAATTTCGCCAAAAGGAGAGGTATTTGAATTTGCTATTCCTATTCAACCTACTGTCACTAATAATCAAGCCGAGTATGAAGCGTTGCTCAGAGGACTTCAATACTTGAGAGAAGCAAAGGCCATTGCAGTTGAAGTCTTTGGAGATTCAGAACTAGTCATAAGGCAACTAAATGGCGAATATGAGTGCAGAAACAATACCTTAAGAAATTACTATGAAGAATGCAAGAAAATCTTAAAGGAGTTTCAGTCAGTAATTCTGCGGCATATTCCTAGGAAAGACAATGAAGAAGCAAACAGATTAGCTCAAAGTGCTTCGGGTTATAAAGAGCTTCAAGAAGTTTTTGCTAATGATGTATATGCTTTCGGGAGTAATCTGGCAGAAGATGATTGGAGAAAAGAAATTGTTGATTATCTAAAGAATCCATCCCGAAAAGTTTCTAGAAAGCTCAGGTATAAAGCTTTAAAGTTTGTTATTCTTGATGATAATTTATATTATAAATCCTTGGATGGGGTGCTGTTACATTGCTTAAGTCAAGAAGAAGCAAAAAGGCTGATAAGTGAAGTGCATGATGGGTTGTGTGGAGCACATCAATCGGCTTACCGAATGAAATGGGTTATTAGGAGAACTGGGTACTATTGGCCCACAATGCTAGAAGACTGCTTTGAATATTACAAAGGATGCCAAGATTGCCAGAGATTTGGAAATATTCAAAGAGTTCCAGCATCAATCCTGAATCCTATTATCAAGCCATGGCCATTCAGAGGATGGGGAATAGATTTGATTGGCCAAATAAATCCTCCATCTAGCAAGGGGCATAAGTTTGTGCTTTTAGCAACCGATTATTTTACTAAGTGGGTTGAGGCGATTCCATTAAAGAAGGTGACATCGGAGAATATGGTTGAATTTGTTAAAGAACATATCATTTACAGATTTGGAATTCCTCAAACAATCACCACAGATCAAGGAACTCAGTTTACGTCTTCAGAGTTCAGAAGTTTTGCTGAGAGTATGGGCATCAAATTATTGAATTCTTCTCCTTATTATGCCCAAGCTAATGGTCAAGCAGAGGCTTCTAACAAGATTATGATTAGAATTATACAGAAAAAGATTGATCAGAAGCCGAGAAAGTGGCATTCGGTACTCAATGAGGCTTTATGGGCTTATCGAATGGCTCCACATGGGGCTACACAGACGTCTCCTTATGAATTGGTATATGGACATCATGCTATCTTGCCATGGGAGATGCAGTCAGATTCGAGGAGAATAAAGTTACAAAAAGATTTAAGTTCTAAAGATTATAATGATTTAATGATGGACGAATTAGAAGATTTGCATATGATTCGTCTCAGGGCCTTGGAAAATGTTGAGAAAAATAAAATGCGAGTTGCTAAATATTACAACAAGAAGGTGAAAGTCAAGCAATTTGCAGAAGGGGATTTGGTTTGGAAAGCAATATTGCCGATTGGGACTAAATACAGTGCATTCGGTAAGTGGTCTCCAAACTGGGAAGGTCCTTTCAGAGTGGTCAGATGCGTGCCTGGAAATGCATATATCCTGAAAACTTTACTAGGAGAGGAGTTTACTGCTGCTATCAATGGGAGATACTTGAAGAAATATTATCCTAGTGTTGAGATTGATCGCTGATTGAAAAGTCCAATGTCGGAACAACTGAAATAGCCGGCATTCGGGAAGGAGCCGTCTTCAGAACAAAAAATATTGACGGAAGAAGAAATGGCCAATACCAGAGTGTATTGCCCTTAGTACAAATGTTTCGCATCATGAGTTTGACCAAGTTATCACAAAAAGGACTGCAAAAGATGAATTTTATTGCCGAAATTCCATGATCCCTAGTACAAACTAATGGAACAGCTTGTTCAAAACAGACTGGGGATGAATGGAATCGGCAATGGCAGCGCTATGAGCATCAAGGCTATCTATGGAGGCCTCGATATCGTCGATCTCCTCCGGGTTGCCATTGGCAAAGCCGGGCGGTAGCCTGGAGTAGTCGGTGCCGGTGTGCGTCGACATGGCGACTAGGCCTGCGGTAGTGCCCAGGCGGATGCCGTGTGAGGCCACTTCATCGATACGGCCTGCCACTGCACCGAGGCGAGCTTCTGGCGTGTCCCCAGGAGCATTCACCTTGTTTGCCAAAGACTCGACCAATGTCTTCAGCCGATCGAGTTCGGCGTCGCGATCTGTAAGATTACGAAGCAACGGCGGGTTAGTTCAAGGTCAGATTGAAGTCAAGCGAACCGAAGAAATTACCGTCGATGGTCTCGAGCAGCTGCTTGCGTTGGTGTTGCCACTCCAGATCTGCGATCCCGGCTTGTTTGGAGACGGCCTCCAGCTCATGCCGAGTATCATCACGTTCTTGCTTGAATCGGCGGGCATCGCTATCTGAGTAGCGCAGATCCCAGTCGGGCCTGGAGGATCGGCTAGATGACTCCGAAGAGTCACCCGCTGCAGCCGGAGCCGCAGTCAAGACAGTAGCGGGGTTCCATTGGATGAGCCTGAAAAATACAGAGAAAATTGAGAATGAGGCAAAATCTGGAGGAAAGGATAAGGAGAGACAGACAGTCATCACCTCCGACGAGCGCCGGCATGGCTCCCTTCGGCTTCGTCGACGGTCGGGCGTCTTCTGTTGTTGGGCATCAGGGTTTTTTGGAGGTTACTGTGCTGGAAGAAGAAGAGACTCAGGATAGCAGAGAGCTCGAGTTGAAAGAGTTGGTGGAAGATTAGGAGTGCTCGAGGTTCTTATTTATGGAACTAACGAAGAGATCGTGGCCGAGGATTGTGGTGCATATCCCAAGAAGCTCGGAAGGTGGAAAGGATTTTTCAACCGATCGGTTTCCATGTCGTTTGGGATCCTTGCCGAGTCGTATTCGGTTTTGACTGAATGAGATTCGGCTATGTCGAGTTTGAAGCGTTTTCGGGTCTGACGCTGTTATGGCCAGCTTTGCCGAATGAGTTGCCCACAATAAAAAGAACAGAGATAAGAAATGGCAAGATTGCAGGATTGATAAAACATTCGGCTATCAACTGTTTGTTACAATTACAAACCCAAAAACTTTGAGATTACATTTTTAGCATTTGATATCATATTGCTAATGCTCTCTAATAGCTTTTTGTCAGCTTCTTGGGTTCTAGCCAGAGAAGCAAGCTTTGCCTTGAGTTGTTTGTCTTTGTTTAGAGCTGCTGAAGCTTCCTTTCGCATCTTCTCTGTTAACTTGGGAAGCTCGACTATCTTCTTCTTATCAGCTTCAATTTCGGCCGATAGATCTCTCAATTCGGCTTCAAGTGCAGCTTTTCTGACCTCCTTCATTTCAAGTTCAGATTCCAATTTGGTCAGTAATTCCTTGCTATTCTGAGCTTGAGTATGCAGGTCTTTCACAGATTGTTTGGCTGTGGACCTCCTCTGTTCCAGGGCTGGTCGAGAAGATTGGTTTTTCAGAGCCTGCTTTACTGCAGCGTATTGTTGATCCAAATGAGAAACTGGTTCCAAAGAGATTTTGATATCATCAGGAAGTTCTTGGTCAATGGATTCCAATACATCCCTTAAGAGATCAACATCTTTGACTTGATCTTGGATACTCTTATGCAGCAAAGCAAGGATATCTTTCAGCTTTGTTTGATTTTCTTCTGACAGAGCTTGGCCAGAAGATGTTTCTTCCCCTTGTTCGGCAACCAAGTCGTCCACAGCAAAAGAATAGCTGGATGATGAAATGGTTTTCTCCTGAAAGATGGTTCTTGCCGAATTAGTAATAATCTGCTGAATAAAAAGAGTAGAGAAAGTTAAATGATTATGTTTACCTCGTTCCTGACTTCCTGAATAGGAGAAGGAAGCCTTTCAGGCTCAATTGGGGGATTCTGTGTATCTTGCCGAGGAGAAACTGGAAGACTTCTTGGTGGTGCTTCTGATTGGGGAAGAAGTTGCAAAGCTAGAGATGAGTCATGATGAGAAGAAGAGCTCTCCAAGATTGGATCCATTGAGGATTGTTCTGCAGTTAACAAAGAATGAATGCCGATGAAAAAGAAGTTAAGAGGATGAAGTGGTGGAATTTTACCAGTCAATGAAGTATCGGCAAGATCTGTACTGATTGCTAGCTGCTGTTCTCTGGCCTGAAATCAAAACGAGATAAAGCTGAGCAAAATACCAAAAGCATTATAGTCAAAGAAAGAAGGCTCTGACCTTGATTTTGCTACTTGTTCTTTTCTTCTTTACAACTGAGGGAGCAGCTGAAAGGAGGGTTTTTCTTTTGACAACTGATGGTCTGGTAAGTGTTGGATCTAGAGAAGACTGTCTAGCCATCAGTTGAGCCAAGGTAGGAGATTGGTGCCCCAGAGCAGATATTGGGCCTACAGCTTTGTATGAGATCGCCCTGGCAAGAGGGGCAGGTGTTATATCCTGCAAGATGACAGAATCAGAGTCAATTGGGTTTAATATTATTGAGACAAATGAGGGATGAGCATATTACCTCTGAAGTTGGCTGATAATCAGGCATTAACTCGAGACAGAAGGGATGAATTGGCATGTTGAAGATATGATCATGGAGTTCTTGCCACCAAAGGGTGAAAGAAGGATGGGCAGATATTATTGGCACAAAAGGCTCAGGTGCATAGATAGTTCCACAGCATTTGTAAGTGAAAATCCTTCTTGTCTCTATGGAATCCTTGACAATTTCCCTGGGCTTGAGAAATTCGTGAAGAAATAGCCTAGGGGGCACTTGGCCACATCCCAACTGTCTAGCCATCATGTTGGGCTGATAGTATTCATAAGTGCTTTGAACCAGCCTTCCTCCACAGAATTCGGCTGGCAAGATGCAGGGCTGGATGAAGGCATTGAAGATTGCTATAGATTGTACATCAGTGCATCCAGTCTCAAAGCTGAATTCGCAGGGGAGAGTGAGGTTGTCGTTGTCCAAATATGGGAACCAAAGAGGGTGAGCAAAACCTCTGAAGAAGAGCTCAAACAGTTCACCGATGTTCTTCTTGATAGATACAGTGGAAGCAGCTTCTCCATAGGTTTGACAACCTTTGGTTCTCCGAGTTTCTCCTTCTTTGTAATTAATTGAAGGAAAGTCTCGGCTGTTGAGATCAATAGCGACGATTTGGTGCATGTACAACTGCAGCCACATTTGGACAAACCACCAAGGACCATTGACACAGGGGATTTTCTTGCTGGTATGCATCAGCTGGGTGGTTTGATTGAGCATATGGTAGACACTCCCCAGAAGGTATTTCCCGAGTGGGATGAGTTTTCCGGCAGCCAGCTCTTCAGCCATCACAATATGATTCAGAGTTGGCTCATTGGCTTTACCACAGAAGACTGATCTGCATAGCCACATGTTCAGGAAGGCTCTGTATTCAACATCGGTCAGAGGGCCATCAGACATATAGTTCTGGATGTATCTCTTGTATCCAACCCCTGTTTTTACTCCTGTCTGCTTGGAGGAACCTTTGTGGACATATGGATGTATGGTTCCTGTGACGTCCAGGCCGGTCATCATGTAGACATCGGCCAAAGTGGGAGACATTGGGCCATGACCGAAGAGAAAAGCATTTGCACCATTGGACCAAAAATGGCAAGCTGCAATCAGAAGGTTCTCGTTCTTTGGTGTTTCGGCTAATGACAGCTCCAGGCAATGAGAGATACGCAGATGATCCCAGTTCTGTGTTTGGGGGCTTTTGTCATCAGATATCCTCTTGTACCAATTTCTCCAGCCGGCAATTGGAGGCAAAGGCCAGTTCTTGAAGGCGTCTTTCCACTCATGAGGTTTTGTCAGTGAAATCTTGAAAGGAACCCTCTGAGATTCGGCCGCGATGATTTCGGAAGGATCTGAATCCCCTACAGGGCCGAGGAAGTAGGATGGAGCTTTTTCCTCAACGGGAATGAGGATTTCGGCAGCTAGGGCCTATCAAGAATGGAAAGGGGTGAGAAGAAATTTAAAGATGCAAATCGAAAGAAGAATATCGAATGTGCTTGAGGGGATTGAAGTTTACCTGGAGAGCAAGATCTTGGTCCGCCATTTGAAGATTGGATCTTCGAAGTTGATGACCTAGGGTTCGGATCCGGATGAGAGCTCTGAAGATTCAAAAGGAGAAGCGGGTGCCGAGCAGAACTAACTTGGAAATGTTGAGTGCTTTTGGTCAATTCCGAGATAAAGTTACCTCTTATCCCGAAATTGAAGGGGCATGTGTTGACACCAAAAATTGGCACCAGGAAGAGGCTGACATGTGGGCCGGATTCGTCGAAAAGGTATCATTCGGCAAAGGAGTTTTTTCCCCGGAGCATTCGGTAAAGACGTTTTGCGGTCGGGAACGCATCGTCATTCGGCAAGAGAGCTGTTCCGCGGAAGGCATTCGGGAGTACGTGATGACGTGGATCAAGCATAAGGAAAGGGCTGGTTTAACTTAGAATGCAAGACGGATACGGTGCCCCGACGTTTATCTTTTTAGGAAATAAATAAATGTAATCGTAATCGATTAGGAGTCGTGTCGAAACTAGGGTATAAATATAAACCCATGGTAATTGTAAAAAGGGACAATCAATCAATCATACAACAAACCGGCCCCGTGCCAACTTCGAGTCCCTTAGTCGAGTCGTCGAGTTCTTCGAGAGGAATCATCGATCCGTCGACCTCCGTAAGTACCGGCAACCCTGCGCCATGCCTAGTATCATGCGGTGGATTTAGGCCTTGGTTCAGGAAGGTTCCATTGTTAGAGCATGAGCCATGCGGTGGGCTAAGTTTTAGCTTGGAACAAGTTATCGGCTCTATTGGATTTTGGCAAGATCTGATAGATTCATTAAGTTACCATGTGTTGCTCTGAATTTTACCTTTATGTTCAATTCATTACAACACCCTTTTGCCGAGTCTAGGTTGATTAGATTCGGCTCCAGCTCACAATGCATTGCGTTTCCATAGCCGAATTCGAAGTCAATCTAGATTGCCACGTGTTGCGGGTTCAAGCTCGTTGGTCTTGTGTAGATCTTGACAGAACCGAGTATCATGCGGTGGATACAGGTTTTTGGGTCGTCTTAGAGCTAATCATCCGGTGGATTAGAATTCGATTCGATCTGATAGATCTACCATCATCAGCGAAGCGTGTTCCTTCTTCATGGAACCCGATTCGGCTATATAGCTGTATTCGGCAGTTTTGTCACGAGCGAAACGTGTTCACGGTTTTGTTTTAAATAAAGAATGCTTTTAGCCATCCATGTTTAGGGTGTATCATGCGGTGGATTGCTCTATTCCTGGTTGGTGGTGTGATTCCAAGCAAGTCGTATCATGCGGTGGATTAACTTGCTTGTTTCATGCTCGACGGGTTGAAAAGTACCTAGACATGCGGTAGACTAGTGCTTTTGATCTATGCATTCTTGTTTATTATGAAATTATGGTCATGTTTTCGCCCTTTTATCTATCTATCATGCTATGTTCCTCGTTAATCGGCTGTGAGTATATGTTACAAGGTTCATTCAGTCAAATGTCGATCTTTCGTCATGCTTACGTCACGCATTCGGCAGTGCGCTTCCTGCGTGCTTTGCCGATTGCCGAATGATGCTTTAACACCGACAGATAGCTTCCTTGTAGCTATATGTCATTCGAAGCTGGCTCCGTAGCCGCAAATATGGAACTGACTGGTATTGCCCGGTACGTTCCAGGTGTTATCTAAAAATCTTTTATCCCTTTGTCAGTTTCAGGAAAAGTGTGTTGACGTAAAATCCGCACCTCACGCCAAGCACACAGCAAGCCGAATTAGCTGGCAAAGGGATAAAAGATTTTTAGATAACACCTGGAACGTACCGGGCAATACCAGTCAGTTCCATATTTGCGGCTACGGAGCCAGCTTCGAACGACATATAGCTACAAGGAAGCTATCTGTCAGCGTTAAAGCATCATTCGGCAATCGGCAAAGCACGCAGGAAGCGCACTGCCGAATGCGTGACGTAAGCATGACGAAAGATCGGCATTTGACTGAATGAACCTTGTAACACATACTCATAGCCGATTAACGAGGAACAGAACATGATAGATAAATAGAAGGGCGAAAACATGACCATAATTTCATAATAAACAAGAATGCATAGGCTAAAAGCACTAGTCTACCGCATGTCTAGGTACTTTTCAACCCGTCGAGCATGAAACAAGCAAGTTAATCCACCGCATGATACGACTTGCTTAGAATCACACCACCAACCAAGAATAGAGCAATCCACCGCATGATACACCCTAAACATGGAAGGCTAAAAGCATTCTTTATTTAAAACAAAACCGTGAGCACGTTTCGCTCGTGGCGATACTGCCGAATACAACTATATAGCCGAATCGGGTTCCATGAAGAAGGAACATGCTTCGCTGATGATGATAGATCTATCAGATCGAATCGAATTCTAATCCACCGGATGACTAGCTCTAAGACGACCCAAAAACCTGTATCCACCGCATGATACTCGGTTCAATCAATCAATCATACAACAAACCGGCCCCGTGCCAACTTCGAGTCCCTTAGTCGAGTCGTCGAGTTCTTCGAGAGGAATCATCGATCCGTCGACCTCCGTAAGTACCGGCAACCCTGCGCCATGCCTAGTATCATGCGGTGGATTTAGGCCTTGGTTCAGGAAGGTTCCATTGTTAGAGCATGAGCCATGCGGTGGGCTAAGTTTTAGCTTGGAACAAGTTATCGGCTCTTAAATCTTTTTGTAACTTTATTCTCCTCGAATCTGACTGCATCTCCCATGGCAAGATAGCATGATGTCCATATACCAATTCATAAGGAGACGTCTGTGTAGCCCCATGTGGAGCCATTCGGTAAGCCCATAAAGCCTCATTGAGTACCGAATATAACAAATCCTGGAGAGGGTATCATTGCCGAATAGAGTCAAGGGACCCATGAAGTCTACTCCCCAGACATCGAAGATTTCCACTTGAAGATTGCTAGTGAGTGGCATTGCGTCTCTAGTATTGATGTTCCCGTGTTTCTGGCAGCGAGGGCACCGCATGACAAATGTTCTCGCATCCTCATACATGCTGGGCCAGTAAAAACCACACTGCCAGACTTTAGCATTGGTTCGGAATGCACCGTAGTGTCCTTCGTACGGGGCTGCGTGGCATCTCTCCAGGATTTTATAAGCCTCATGTGCGGGTACGCACCTTCTGAGGAGTCTATCGCTACAAATCCTAAAGAGGTACGGGTCGTCCCAAAGGTGAAGTCGGCTCTCATAGGCTAGCCGTTTCCTATTCTCTCCAGGGGGACATAACCCGTTACCATGTAGTTTACTATGTTGGCATACCACGGATCACCATTGGTGACCTTAAGGAGGGTGTCATCCCGTAAGTAGTCGTCGATTGGGAGATCGGACGGGACTTGTATCCGGGACAAATGGTCAGCCACTGAGTTCTCTACTCCTTTCTTATCTTTTATCTCAATGTCGAATTCTTGGAGTAGAAGAATCCAGCGGATGAGTCTCGGTTTTGCATCTTTTTTTGTCAGAAGGTACTTCAGAGCAGCGTGATCTGAATAGACTATAACTTTGGCCCCGACTAGGTAGGACCGGAATTTGTCTATAGCAAATACGACAGCTAAGAGCTCCTTCTCCGTGGTTGCGTAGTTGAGCTGGGGACCAGTGAGCGTTTTGCTAGCATATGAGATAGCATAATGCTTCTTGTCCTTAGTTTGGCCCAACACAGCTCCTACCGCATAGTCGCTCGCATCGCACATGATTTCGAATGGGATGCTCCAGTCGGGAGGCTGGATGATGGGAGCGGAGATGAGTGCCATTTTGAGGGTGTGAAATACGGCATAGCACTCCTCATCGAAAACGAAGGGGGCATCTTTGGCTAAGAGATTGGTCAAGGGCCGAGATATCTGGGAGAAGTTTTTCATGAAACGCCTATAGAATCCGGCATGGCCAAGGAAGCTGCGGATCCCCTTAACGTTTGTGGGAGGTGGAAGTTGCTCGATCTCTTCTATCTTCGCTTTGTCTACCTCGATCCCACGTTCTGATACCCTATGTCCTAGGACAATCCCCTCTCGCACCATAAAATGACACTTTTCCCAGTTCAAAACAAGGTGTTTCTCTTCACACCTCTGGAGGACATTGTCCAGATTTTTCAGACATTCGGTAAAGGTCTTTCCGTAAACTGAGAAATCGTCCATGAACACTTCCATAATCTCTTCAATCATATAGGAGAAGATGGACATCATGCAACGTTGAAAAGAGGCAGGTGCGTTACATAACTCGAAGGACATTCGCCGGTAGGCGTACGTCCCGTAGGGGCATGTGAACGTGGTTTTACTCTGGTCTTCTGGGTGGATAGGGATTTGGTGGTACCCAGAGTAACCGTCAAGGAAGCAGAAGAAAGAGTGTTTGGCTAACCGTTCAAGCATTTCGTCTATGAACGGAAGGGGGAAATGGTCTTTCTTGGTGGCCTTATTGAGTCGACGATAGTCGATGCACATACGCCAACCAGTAACAGTGCGCTGAGGGATGAGCTCATTTTTGTCATTGCGCACTACCGTCATTCCTCCCTTCTTAGGAACGACTTGAACGGGACTAACCCATTCACTATTGGGGACAGGGTAGATGATCCCCGCGTGAAGGAGTTTGAGAACTTCCTTTTTCACGACCTCTCTCATGGCATTGTTTAACCGTCGTTGAGGTTCCCGAGACGGTGTTGCTTCAGAATCGATCGGGATGCGATGAGTGCAAAGATTTGGGCTAATCCCTTTCAGGTCTTGGAGAGAGTATCCTAAGACCGATCGATTTTTCTCCAGGATAGTGATGAGTTGCTGGGTTTCTACCTCGGAGAGTTTATCACTAATGATCACTGGAGTTTGCTTATCCCCAAAGAGGAAAGCATACCTAAGTCTAGGTGGAAGAGGTTTGAGCTCGATTGGAGATGGTTTTGGAGTTTCGTTTGTATCAAGCTCAATCGGAGGATGAGTTTTCTCCTCCTCCGTAAAGAATGGAATATCCTCTTCTGGAATAGGTTGCTCGAGGTCTAGCAAAGAAGCTGACCTGACTTCCTCTAACGGGTCAGGATCGGGGTCTGCCTCTATTGGAGTATTCAAAGATTGGGCATATGAGACAGGGATAAGTTCTTTACCGATCCTAAGCTCTACTAGCTGGTTTATTGGTGCTTTTTCCAGAATCTTCAAGATTGGCCTGCCTATGAAGATGGGATGTGTGGTAGTGCTAGGTAGGTCGAAGATGTGAAAATCCATGAAGAGTTCAGGATCGTTGACCTTAACGGGTGTGACCCGTAAGATCCCCAAACAGTCCAGGATTCTTCCTGAAGTAAACTTAAGTCGTTTTTGAGACAACGACCATGAGTTATCAGGGAATTCGGTTCGCACCAAAGAGCTAGAAATTATGTTGATTCCGAGGCTCGGGTCGTACCCAATTTCTCGGTCAAGGCCCATGATCTCACAGAATATCCTTTTGGTTTTTCTGGGCATCTTGACCACCTCGGTCAAGGCTTCGGCCTCATCTAGCCACTCCCGACTCATGATAGCAGAGAGACGTCCCAGGTACTCCCGCTGGTATTCCAATTCTTCTTTGTCGGGGGCTTGATCCTTTTGCTATACACATCGTTCCCGTGGGAAACTTGTTGCACTCCCGATGTCTTCGAATAGATCATCGTCAAAATCGTAAAGAGTGGTGTAGAGTGAATCATAATGGTCTGGGCTAGAATATGGTTGTGGTTCGAAATGAGCTTCAGGTTCTGATGGACTGGAAGAGCTAATGGATTTGGATTGGACTGGTATTGGCTCTTTAGGTTCAGGTTCAGGCTGCTTCTCTTCTTCATCGGGGAGTTCATCATAGATTCCAGTGTAGGGGGTGTTGTTTAGGATACGGTCCAGGACTACCCTCGCTTCACTAGGAATCAAATGAAAGAACGACCCTCCAGAAGCAGAGTCCAAGAAAGTGGTGGCTACGGGACAGAGGCCAAGGCTGAAGTGTTGTAAAACAACAGGTTCTGGTAGGCTTAGGTCCGGTCCTGAGGCCAGTATTTGCTTGAAACGAGCCCAGGCAGCTCCTAACGATTCTCCCTTTAATTGCTTAAAGTTAATGATTTCCGCTCGGAGACTGGCTACCTTGGAGACTGGGAAGAAGTTTAGGCAGAATTTTTCCTTGAGAACTTCCCATCTCCCGTCCATAGTACTGACAGCCAGAGAGTACCAGTTCTTTGCTCCTCCCGCTAGTGAAAACGGGAATAGCTTCCATTTGAGTGTCTCTTGTGTCAAGCCCGCAATGGTCAGGCATGAGCAGAGTTGCTCAAACTCGCGCAAATGCGCGTATGGACTCTCGGCCTTCATTCCTGAGAACGATTGCTCACGAACCATGGCTATGAAGCCGGGACGTAGCTCATAGCCGGGTGTGGATATGGGATGTGATGATGGTGGTGGCTCCAAACAGTCGCCCTTTGGAGCCGAGTGTTGGCGTAAGGTGAGGGTGGAATCCATATGGATGGTGGATGGTGGTGGGATACACGGACAACTTGGGTTCGGAATCAGAACAGCTACCGTTCCCCGGCAATGGCGCCAGAAAGCTTGTTGGCACTCCTTACGGCCTACAGATAAATCCGCAAGCGGACGGATACCGATGTAGCTTTCACCCGGGAGTATTCCAAGGTATCGATTTCCACGGAGAACGAGAAGTGGACTGATTCTAAACTAAGTTGTCCTAGGTAGATGGAATGGAGTGAATGGTATGGATGTGGTGGATGACAACAACAAAGAGAAGAGGAGTGATAGGAGGGTAGAGAGGGTACGAGTCTGGTAGAGGTATTCTACTGATTGATCGAGCAGATCAGAGGATACAGATAGATACTTGCTTCGGGACAAGGGAACCAGTGAACACAGAGAAAGGGATGAGAAGGGGTGCCACTATTTCCCAACTGGGGAATCCTACAGACCGGAACTAACGTGATGGGCTACAAAGACCGGAAGGGCTGTCACCACCTTACGGCTACCACCTCCGTTGCAACGGGAATAAACTAAGTTAGTCTCAAGTATAGGCACCACGCTTACACTAGTCAACTAATACTTATCTCCTATAGAAAGATAAGCACCCAAGCTAAGCAACCAGTATACAGTTATACCAATCAACTAAGCATTGAATGAAGAACCAGCAAGCATATAAAAGTAAGAACTGAATGCTCAATTAATCAGAGAGAGATACAAGAGTTACCAGACACGACCCGGATGTTACTCGAAGTGAAGCCGCATCCGTAGAGGTACAGCGGGAAGAGGGGCCGACACTTCGGCTCCTCTCCGGGACGCTCACCTCTCCTCTCTCCCTATCTCTACTGATACAAGTGGAGAACTAACAGTGCTTCGCCTGCACTCTACTCTTGTGTTGTGTGTTTTGCAGGTGAAACTGGGCCTCTATTTATAGCAGGGAAGGACAGTGGAGGCAGAGTAGTAGCCAAGGCAGCTGGGAGGCGGTGCCGGGCCGTTCGGGCGAAATCCCCGGTTCGGCCGAACTGCCCAGTTCGCCCGAACCGGTGGATCCACCGCCTCATCAGCCAAAGGCCAGGATTGCACCCTGGAGGCGGTTCCTGCCTTCGGCCGAACAGGCCACTTCGGCCGAAGTGGGCCCGGCCCAGTACTGCACCGCCTCTGCTTTGCACACGTGTTAGTCCAGCTCCTGAGGTCGGTTGGCAGGTCGGTTCGCGTCTTGGGCTGGCCTGGAGGGCCTTCGGTGGACTCGTGGTCTCCGTCGGGTTGGATATGGGCCACCGGTCTTCTGGATATGGGTTGAGCCGACCCAGAGTGGCGTGGTCGTGGTCCACAAGTCTTGCCCAGCTAGGGGGTCAACCGGCCGAACGGAGTCGTTAGGCCGAAACGGTCATTTTTGACCCTTATAGCACGTGTTTCTCCATTTTGTACCTGCACAGAGGTCAATCACCAAAACTTGTGGAAATAGTCGGTGATAAGCCCTATAGCTATGGTGTGTGTCCCCATTGTGTTTGTTTTATACTCGGTTGGAGGTCGGAAATCGGTCTATAACGACCGCCAACACATGGGATTCTGCTTTCTTACCTTATCCTTGATTTGGGTTGTGAGAGGTTGGACCAGCTGAGGCTGTTCAGACAAGGTGGGGAGGGAGCTCACCGAGTCGACTAGTGAGTGAAAGGAGTTGGCGGATGTTTATTGCGGGAACCTGTTGAGGCAGGATGAGCCCGATGTGGTTGTGAGATTGATGGGTGGTTTTGGGGAGAGTATGTGCTTGTGAGGAATGGTGTTTGGAGATGAGATGAACTTGGTTATGTTGCTGCTGCGCGTATAGGAAAAACCCCCAGCTTACATTCCTTGAATATTTTATTACTAGTACAGGCCACTATAAAGCTTTGCTGCATATTATGGTTGGTGACGTGGACCTGTCCCATTTCCTTGGGGACAGTCTTTGGGTACACAGGAGAAGACTCCGAGTACAAGATCATCCACGACGGATGATGCAAATGAGGGTTGTGCGCTGCGCTCAAGGATGCCTGTGGAGGTGAAGGCCCGGAGTACCAGAAGCTTATAGCTATCCGCTGCATAGTTGTTTCCCTTTTGTCGTTTAACCCAGAGGGCTTGTACCATACCGCTATGTATTTATATCAAGTTTGAAGGCCCCTAATCAATGTATGGATGTGATTTCCGCTGAAATGAGTTCTGTACGTGATAACTGTTGTTCCTGGGACTATCACAAGGGTACAGGGAGTCGGATTCTCGTCGTTGAGAATTCGGTTCGTTTCAGTTGGTATCAGAGCCATACTTGACCGTAGTGCGCAACCCTAGACTTGAAAACTAGGACAGAGGCTCCAACTAAGTCTGTTGCGATATAAGAAATCCCTTGAACTACTCTGTATCACACCTTGTGCTATTGTTCACTCTTCTATCCTTGCTAACTCTTGCTGCTAACAACCCCTCTAACCAAGTGGTTGACGATGGTCTCGTGCTTATCGTCGAGCCAAGGTAGATGTAGTCCATGACCACCACTGGATCAGCCACGATCTTAAGCCGAGTAGAAGTGTTAATCTTCGAGGTTTCGGGAGTTGGCCTCAAGATAACGCAAGTGTCTAAGGTGTAATGCTTTGATTGTGTGTTCGGTCCTTGTGGCTGTTCTTGCAGCTTTCTTGCTGTTCACCTTGAGTGTGGTTAGTGTTCAAGCTTTCATGTGTGCAACTCCTACAACTAGATTACCAGTGCCTATAACCCTACCTGACCACCACTTACCTGCTTCGTGAATTGCAGAAAATGTCAACCAGAAGGTCGAACCGACTGCTAGCCCGTTCAAAGGAAACTGAGCAAGAGGAGACAGTGATGACAGATAGAGACAGAGGTCGTGGTAGGGGACGCGGGAGAACACCCGCTACAAGCAGAGGCTGGGGCCATGGACGCGCAGCAGGCGTGTTCCAGCCCGAGAACAACATAGCAAGAGGTGAAGTAGAAGAGGTTGCAATGGAAGAACAGGCAGTAGAACCCTAGCAAAACCAGCCTAGGGGCAGAGATGCGCCACATCCTAACACACCGCCCAACCTAGAAGAAGTGATGACTGTTCAGACCCAGTTGATGCAACAGATGGCACAGGCCAATACCCAGATGGCACATGCAATACAACAACTCCAGGAAGATCTGAACCAGAACCAACAGGGTAACTGTGAGGAAGACCTTTGGATGAAGATTGAAAGGTTCATCAGATTGAAGACACCCACATTTGACTACTCAGACGAGCCACTAGATGCTTATGATTGGCTTAGAACTATCGAGGCCAAGCTGGACTTGACAGATTACACAGATGAAGAATGTGTAGCCCTAGTGGCACACCAGCTTGAAGGAGCAGCTAAAGCTTGGTGGGAGAGCTACTGTGACTCTCATGAGAACCCAACACAAATCACCTGGCTGGAGTTCTGCGAAGCGTTCAAGGAATATCACATTACTGAACAAGTAATGGCACACAAGGCTATGGAATTCAGAACCATGAAGCAAGGAAGCATGACAATAACAGAGTACGCCCGACACTTTGCTAAGATGTCGAGGTATGCCCCGGAAGAAATCACCACCGAAAAGAAGAAGCAATTCTGGTTTCAAAGAGGCTTACATAGGGGACTTAGAATGGCACTCGCTTCCAGCAGTCACAACTCACTTCGAGAGATGATTGACAGAGCTATAGCAGTGGAAAAGGAAAGGGTTGACTTAGAAGACACTTGGAGAGCTAGGAAAAGAAAAGCCGAGCAACAGCACCACCTAAGGTTGAGTCAAATACCGAGGAGTGGCCAGAGCAATATGCTCCGCAGGGGATTCCAGTAAAGCTTAAGCCGAGGAGGAATAGGATTTGTTAGGAGTGCAATCTTAAACACTGAGAACAAGACTGGTGACAACAACGGCTTTGAGAACAAGACCAGCAACTACCCTTCTTACGAAAGTTCAGGCCAGAAACAGCTCAACGCTCCAGAAGTTGGTGACAAGACATCTCTTGTTTGCTTTGGTTGTGGAAAACCAGGTCACAAGTCGTTTGAGTGCCCAGACAGAAAGAACCAACCGCAGCCTTCAGCCATCAGAGGCCGACTTAACCACCTGACTGAGAAGGATGCCGAGGATGCTCCTGAGGTAGTACTCGGAGAGTTCTTGGTAAATGGCACAAAAGCTTCGGTACTATTTGATTCTGGTGCAACTGGATCGTTCGTTTCGTCGAAGTTTGTTACGGAACAGTTACTCCATACAGAGCCTAGAGCTAGACCCGTAATCACAACTTCACCGTTAGGAGAGCTCAGATGCACCCAAGTGTGCCCAGCAGTTGGCATGGAACTAGGAGGATTCGGATTCCCTGCAGACCTGACAGTGCTGAAGTCAGATGGCATTGACGTGATCCTTGGTATGGATTGGTTGACAGCTCACAGGGGAGTGATCAGTTGCTCACCCAGGTCAGTAGTATTGACACACCCGAGTGGTCTGAAGGTGTCAGTTAAGCCGCAGAAAGCAAAAGAAGGACCGAGGAAGCCTTCCATGAGAAAGTTTGCGTACAGTATCAAGGAAAAGACCATTGAGGAAGTGCCAGTAGTCTGCGAGTACCCAGATGTTTTTCCAGAAGAACTACCAGGGTTACCACCTGACCGTGATGTGGATTTCATAATCGAGTTGCAACCAGGCACAGGGCCAATTGCCAAGAGACCGTACAGAATGTCTGTGGAAGAACTCGAGGAATTGAAGAAGCAATTGAAGGATATGCTGGACAATGGAGTGATAAGACCCAACGCGTCTCCATGGGGATCGCCAGTACTGCTCGTGAAGAAGAAGGATGGTTCTATGCGCATGTGCGTAGACTATCGATCTCTGAACGCAGTGACTATCAAGAAAAAGTACAAGCTACCTCGAATTGATGATTTGCTAGATCAGTTGAAGAAGGCAAAGTACTTCAGCAAGATAGACCTGAGATCAGGATACCACCAGATGAAGATTAGGGAAGGAGACATTCCCAAGACAGCTTTCGTGACTCGATACGGGCAATATGAGTTCACCGTAGTGTCTTTCGGGCTGACAAACGCACCTGCCTACTTCATGAACATGATGAACAAAGTATTCATGGAAGAGCTAGACAAGTTTGTCGTGGTATTCATTGATGACATCCTGATCTATTCCGAAACAGCAAAAGAGCATGAGGAGCACCTACGTATAGTGCTAGAGAAGTTGAGACAGCACAAACTCTTTGGGAAGTTCAGCAAGTGCGAGTTCTGGTTGGAGAAAGTTGCCTTTATGGGCCACGTGTTGACAGTCGAGGGTGTAGCAGTAGACCCTGAAAAGATTGAAGCAGTCTCCGAGTGGCAGCAGCCAAAGAGTGTCATAGAAATTTGAAGCTTCTTGGGTTTGGCGGGCTACTACCGAAGATTCATTGAGGACTTCTCCAAAATTGTCAAGCCAATGACAGAGTTGCTCAAGAACAATGTACCCTTCAAGTGGACAGAAAAGTGTGAAGGAAGCTTCCAAGAGCTCAAACATAAGCTTACCACCACCCCAGTGTTGACTCTGCCAGATATCCGGAAAGACTTTGTGGTATATTGTGATGCCTCAAGACAAGGGCTGGGATGTGTACTGATGCAAGAAGGCAAAGTGGTCGCGTATGCTTCGAGGCAGTTGAGAAAGCACGAAGAAAACTACCCCACTCACGACTTAGAATTAGCAGCAGTGGTACATGCCTTGAAGATCTGGAGACACTATCTGATTGGCAACAACAGTGATATCTACACTGATCACAAGAGTCTGAAGTACTTCTTCACCCAAACAGAACTGAACATGAGACAGAGACGATGGTTGGAACTGCTCAAGGACTACGACCTAGAGATACACTACCATCCAGGGAAGGCCAACGTAGTAGCAGATGCCCTGAGTCGTAAGAGCTACCATAACAACTTGATGATGGAGGAGAGACAACCGGAGTTGATAAGGGAGCTGAACATGCTCAGACTTGAAGTAGTAGAAGAAGGCCAACCAAAAGAGCTGAGGGTGATATACAACCTGGAAGAATGCATCAAGACTGCTCAGAAAGATTGCCCAGAAATTCAGGAGCTGTTTCAAGATATACAGCGTGGAGTAGCGCCAGGCTTCCGTGTTGATGCTTAAGGAACAGTATGGCTTAAGCAACGCATCTGCGTACCACAAGATGATGATATCCGGAAGACCATACTAGTAGAAGCTCATGAGTCCAAGTACTCAATCCACCTAGGAACCAAGATGTATCAGGATCTCAAGGATTGATTCTGGTGGAAAAAGATGCGAGAGGATATAGCTGAATATGTCGCCAAGTGCGATTCATGTCGAAGAATCAAGGCAGAACACCAAAGGCCAGCAGGACTGTTGAAACCTCTAGAAATTCCAGAGTGGAAGTGGGAGGACATCAGTACGGACTTTATAGTCGGACTACCCCGCACTCAGAAAGGAAACAATGCTATTTGGGTGATAGTAGATCGACTGACCAAAGTGGCTCACTTCATACCAGTCAAGGACCGGTTCTCAACGGACAGACTAGCAGAACTATATGTGGATAACATTCTCAAGTTGCATGGGGCACCAAAGAGTATCGTATCCAATAGAGGACCGCAATTCACAGCTCAGTTCTGGAAGAGCTTGCATAAGGCGATTGGGACCAGACTAGACCCACAGACGGATGGTCAAACAGAACGAGTGAATCGGATTCTAGAAGATCTGCTGAGAGCTTGTGTGTTGACCTATAGCAAGGATTGGGAGAAGAGCCTCTCCTATGCAGAATTCTCGTACAACAACAGTTACCAAGCAAGTCTGAAAATGTCCCCATTTGAAGCCCTATATGGAAGAAAATGCAGAACCCCTCTTATGTGGTCAGAGGTGGGAGAGAGAACCTTCTTTGGCCCCAATTCAATTGTGGAAGCAGGAGAGAATGTGGCTAAGGTTAGAGAGAACTTGAAGATTGCACAGAGTAGGCAGAAAAGCTACGCTGACAAGAGAAGAAGGGACCTCGAGTTCGAGGCGGGAGATCAAGTGTACCTGAAAGTGTCGCCCCTCAGGGGAAGTAAGAGATTTCATGTGAAAGGGAAACTAGCACCCAGATTTGTAGGACCCTACAAGATTCTGACCAGAGTGGGGAAATTAGCTTACGAGCTAGAGCTACCTGAAGAGCTAGCCAGAGTGCACCAAGTGTTTCACATGTCGCAACTACGCAAATGCTTGAGAATGCCAGAGCATGAAGTCAGGACAGAAGCATTGGATTTGCAAGATACACTAGAGTACTTGGAGTACCCAGAGAAGATCTTGGACATAGCAGTTAAAGAGACAAGGAGCACATCTATTCCATTCTGCAAGGTTCAGTGGAGTAACCACACAGAGAGGGAAGCAACTTGGGAGAAAGAGTCAGTTTTGAGAGAGAAATACACACACCTATTTGAGCCCTAGGTATACCTAAATCTCGAGGACGAGATTCTCGTGAGGGGGGAAGACTGTAACATTCCAAAAAAAATGCGTAGGATTTGTTGAATGCAAAAATGTGAATTTCAAAATTTTTGGTGAATTGTTGTGCATGCCAACAAACATATAATGTTGTCTTCTACTTGCCCTCTATATTCCTAGGCGAATTTGAATTTAAATTTAAAATTCAAATAGAAGTGCTAAGGATAAAAATAGTTTGATTTGGTTTTTATTTGGTTTTGTGGTTCTTTGTTTGGATTTGAATTCAAATCATTAACCAAGCAAATTCCAAAAGGTCTAACACCCCTTTGGGCCCAAACCTTCCCAAAGCCTATCTGCAGCCCGGCCTGCTAACAAAACCCCACGGCCATCTCTAAGTCTACTTCGCACCCTCGATCTTTCTCATCAGCTCGCAAACCGACCCAGCCCAGCGCCGAATCCAGCCCAGTCGCGGCCCAGCCAACTCCCCCGCTTTTTCCTTCTTCCCCAGTCGCTGTCATACGGGTCCCGCCGAGCACTGTGCATCTTCCCCCTTTCTTCCTTCTCCCCCACGCCCGGCAGAGGCAGGGCACCGCGGCCAACCCCGAGCCCGAGCTAGTGCGGCCCGTTGCGATACTGCCGTGTGTCCGAGCGCGGACGCCGAGCCATTCCCACCGTCCAAGCCTTCGAACCCTAGGGCCTTGCCCTATAAAACCACCCATCGGCCGCTTTTCCTCTTCAAGCCGCCACCGCCCCAATTGGGGATTCCAGCCTGCTATCCGAGAGAGAGAGAGTGGAGAAGGAGCAGAGGTGGGAGGAGAAGCCGAGGGTGATCCAAGGAGGCGACGTGGAGCAGTCGGAGCGTGGAGCCGCCGACGCACGAGCAAGCCGGAGCGCCGCCGTCCGTGGGAGCGCCGGAGCTGAGCAAGACCGAACCGTTCGTGGGCGCATGAGCTTCGCCGGAGCGCTGCGAGTCTTCCCGAGCTGCCGCGTACGACGACGTGCCCTATGGTGAGCTGCCGACGAAGCCCCCTCTTCTTCCCCTGTTTTGGCCGTGGCGCCGCTGTCCCGTTGCTCCGCCGCGCAGCCATCTTCTACTGTGAGCCAGCCTTCGTGTTGAGTGTCTTGTGCAGGGACCCGTCGCGCCGCCTTGTTCCTCACCGCAAACCGCCGACGACCGCAGCTGACCCAGGCCGCGCGAGGCGTCGCTGCGCACCGGGGCTGCCCGGAGTGCGCGCACGTCAAGGCAGCGGCGCGGTCAAGCCAGGGGCTTGGCTCGCGTTCGCGAGTGCCAAACCGAGCCGCGAGTCGGCCTTGACGTCTTGCCAACTGACCAGCTAGCGCCATGCCGCGTGGGTGTGTGCCGCCGTGGAACCGGGTCGCCGGGGCACCCGCGAGCGCCGCCGCCGTTGTTGCTCTGCACGCACACGAACCCTTTCTGGGTCGGACCGCCGTGGACTCGGACTGCCGGGGCATCACGCGTGTGTGCGGAGCCAAGAAACTGCCGCCTCGGACCATCTCCGCCGCGCCAAACCACACCGCCGCCGCTGCCGTGCGCGCCGCGCATGCGTTCACGGCCGTCCTGAGCCACACGCTGACCCACACCATCTCCACACACGGCCAACCACAGAGAATCCATCCGAGCCGCAAACCGATCCCGTAGACTCGGCTCACGTGCACCTCTCTCTCGGTCCACGATGGACAGCACCCACCGCGTCACAGCCAAGTTCAGCGTCTCTTGGGCCGCCAGCCCAGCATTGTTGGGCCGGCCCAGCTCTTTCGGCCCATGACCAGCCCGCGAAGCCCTTAATCCTTTTCTTTTTCCTCCCGCGCTGACAGCCCGGCCCCATCTGACAGCGACCTAGGTGACTGATATGTGGGCCCAGCTGACCCTGCTGACCTTGACCGTTGACTGGTCAACGTTGAGCAAGTCAACGCTGACGTCATCCGGGCCCACGATGACGTCAGCAAAGCCGGCCCCACTGATGACGTCATGCTGACGTCAGCAGTGATGACGTGGCACGCTCTGGTGCTGCCACGTGTCCCAGTCTGATTGTATTTCTTTTTCGGAATTATTTAATATTTTCATAAAATGATTTAAACTTAGAAAATTCATAATAAATCAATCGTAGCTCAGAAAAATATGAAACCAGTTTCTATATTTTTCTAAAATCATGACCTACGTGTTAGTGTAGAGTTTAGTGTTGTTTAGGTCTCATTGCTTTTCTGTTTTGGTGTTTCTTTGCTAGTAGCTTCCGCCTTTATTTTATTTCCGCATAATTACGAGCTCCGGAGTCGCGGAAGGATGCTGACGACTACACCAACTACCGGAACGAAGAGGACAAGCAATACCCAGGTTCATGCCCAGTCATTCTCTGAAATACCTATTAGACATGCAAACTAGTATGCTAGCGCTTTACTTTACTTGCAAGATGATGATAAACTTGCACTGCCTTTGTTATTATCCTGTTCCCTTGCTACCTACTACTCACCATATGGAATATGCTAGGCTATGCATGTGTTGGGACGGGTGTGATCTGTTATTCTTGGCGTGAGTTGTGGGTGGTTTGGGAGGAGTAGTGCAGCTAGCCGGTGGAGGCGAGTGATAACAACTCGATCGTTTGACCGGGGTGCTTGGGAACTGAACTCGGACAGTTCCTACGGAGTACCTGTTGCGGGTACATGATTACTTGGTTACTTTTTAGGAGTTTGGGCGGCCATACCTGTAATGGGTGCCAATTGCGGACCGTTGCGGTGGATCGCTTTTGAAGCTGATACTCACCTTGCCGACAATTAAGGACCGCATCAGGATGCCTTTCGGAAGTGGGAATTACAGTGCTCACAATCTACCCAGAATGGGGAGGGTTCCAGCAAGCCTATCTAGTGCGGTACCAGGACTATAGGAGGATCGAGCTTGATATGTGTAAGGGGGACTCGTTGCGGCGTACTCTCCCAGATCTACCACTGCCCCCGACTAGCCCCGGTGGGAAGGTTTCACATCCCTGGGGCAGATGTTAGCGTGCGGATGTTTCCCGAGCCCAGGGAAGCAGGATGGTACCGTTGCTTTATAGGGTCTTTGCTGTGGGCTGCGTCTCGAGCTGGGGCACCTGCTCGCAGCCCGGGTGGTTCCTGGAGTACAACCTCTGCAGAGTGAAAACTATACGTATAGCCGTGTCCACGGTCATGGACGATCTCACATCTGATCCACCCAGATTAGCATGGGATTCTGCTTTCTTACCTTATCCTTGATTTGGGTTGTGAGAGGTTGGACCAGCTGAGGCTGTTCAGACAAGGTGGGGAGGGAGCTTACCGAGTCGACTAGTGAGTGAAAGGAGTTGGCGGATGTTTAATGCGGGAACCTGTTGAGGCAGGACGAGCCCGATGTGGTTGTGAGATTGATGGGTGGTTTTGGGGAGAGTATGTGCTTGTGAGGAATGGTGTTTGGAGATGAGATGAACTTGGTTATGTTGCTGCTGCGCGTATAGGCAAAAACCCCCAGCTTACACTCCTTGAATATTTTATTACTAGTACAGGCCACTATAAAGCTTTGCTGCATATTATGGTTGGTGACGTGGACCTGTCCCATTTCCTTGGGGACAGTCTTTGGGTACACAGGAGAAGACTCCGAGTACAAGATTAACCATGACGGATGATGCAAATGAGGGCTGTGCGCTGCGCTCAAGGATGCCTGTGGAGGTGAAGGCCCGGAGCACCAGAAGCTTATAGCTATCCGTTGCGTAGTTGTTTCCCTTCTGTCGTTTAACCCAGAGGGCTTGTACCATACCGCTATGTATTTATATCAAGTTTGAAGGCCCATAATCAATGTATGGATGTGATTTCCGCTGAAATGAGTTCTGTACGTGATAGCTGTTGTTCTTGGGACTATCACAAGGGTACAGGGAGTCGGATTCTTGTCGTTGAGAATTCGGTTCGTTTCAGCGAGCCACACCCCACAGCGTGAAAAATCAAATGGGATGTTTAGAATAACATGGAATACTCGATACCCCATTTTAATTTCGGCTGCAGCGCACAAGGTCTGTCTATGGATCTATATATGTTACCATTAATAAACATCACAATGAGCATTTGCGCAAGGTATATCATTTTTTCCTATTATTTCAGCAACTCTCTCCTATCCTCATGTCACTTACAAATAGGGCAAAGTGTTTTAAATCCCATGTTTGATTTTTTAAAAGAAAAATAGAACACTAGCATGTGCTCTCTTCGTCCCAATAAAGAATGATGTTCTAGAGTTTTTTAGACAGATTAGAGGAGGATGAAAAAGACATATTTGTCCTTAGTTAGTTGAGTCTATATGCAAAAACTGGAAAGAATTTGTTTGTATTTAATGCACACAAGAGATTTGTTTCCATGTATTCATGCATACATGCCACAATATCATTCTTTGTAGAACAAATTTCCAATGCTAAAACATAATTCTTTTTGGGATGGATGGAGTATGTGATTATGTCAGTCTCCATTCCTATATGAGTGGAGGAAAAAAGGAGGTATTAGGACATTCATAGGGTACCATGGTGGATTACTGCCCCATGCTCCACATATGCATGAATGTACAATGGCACTCAGATCGGTGGTGTCCGAGACATTAAGAGACAAGAACCAATAGTCTCAGTGACAAAAGTGAAGAGGCGCTGTCGCTAGGGCACTTGTTGCAAACAATCCAGTACTCTAGGACGCGTTTGGTTGGTCCCACGAGCCATAGGAGAAAGCTGATCCATATGTAAAGTGAAAATTTACTTTCTATTTGAGAAGAGTAGGAGTGGGCAAAAAAAAACCCAATACCCGAAGATAGGGAATCTTAAATAACCTGAGCCCAAACTCAAAAAACCTGAAATCTAAAAAAACCCAAAGCTAGATCGGGTTTGAAATCACATAACCCGAATTAAAGTAGGGTAATTCGGATTTGAGTCCATGGTACCCAAATAACCTGATCTATCCAAAATACATTAGAATTCCTAGACATTGCAGCTTGTTAGGCAACTCAAAGGGACTTATCTCGTTGTTTTCTTTCCTCTTATATGAAATAACTATTGCTCTATGTTTGCTTTGAAGGTTAATAGATGCATCATTCTGTGGTTTTGAACTAATGTGATGTTAGGTCTTTCAAATGTTACTAAATTTTGTTTGACTTTGTTATAATTGGTGGATCGGGTTACCCAAACCCAAATCAGAACATGAATTTATCAAAAAACCCAAAAAAACCCACCTAAATTCTTTTGTGGAAAGTTCAAGTTATAGTTTTCAAAACCCAAAAATTCCAATTCGATATTTTCAGGTAACCTGAATGCCGACCCCTAGAGAAGATAGAAAATAGACAGGAGCCATTGCCTCTGTTGGCGAGAAAGGTAACTTTGTTTCTTTAATGTATGTGGTCTCAAGACCAACAATTTTGGTATCTAGCGTTGAGTCTGCCCTTATAAATCGCAAGTGCTATTAAAAGTAACCTAGTTGTTGGACACTCTCTTAACCTTTTATCCTCTTTGTAGAACATTTTCTTCCTACCACTAGATCATTTTGTAGTGTGAAGTGTAAGTGAAAAATGTTCCCATAGTAGAAATAATATAATTTTTTTAAACAGTAGAAAAGTTCATCCTATGGCGAGCTGAAAATATCTGATAATACATGTGATTCATAGTATTTTGTATGAAAATGCATCCTTTTATGGATTTGGACATGTAGAGAGAGGAAGTGTGTATACGTTACTATTATTTACTCCATCCAAAAATTTGAGTAAACGACAACATAGGGAGAGTATATATGGTCGTTGATTTACAATTCTTTTGATGAGATTACGATTTATTTTGTGACTAACAATATTAAATAATAATTGATGTTATTTCCCTAACATTGTTTTTTTTGTGGGTATTTCCCTAACATTCAAAGAGTTAGAGCATCTCCAAAAGTGTCCAAAAAATAAAGCCCTAAAACACTGTTTTTGGGACCTCGCTAAAACCTATTGGGAGTAAAAAATATTCCTCCACCCAACACTTCCCGAAAAAATTGGCCCAAAAAAGATTTAATTGCTGCCACATCATCCCTCTGTGGGCCCAAAAGCTGATTTTTTACCTATGTGAACAGTAACTCGGGCAGTTTTTTTCTCCGTTATTTTTTCGTGGGACTGGAAGTGCACAAAGGAGGGTAAATTTAGCTCAACATGGAGTCAATATTGGGCACCTGGAAAATTTGGGAACAACTTTGGACAATTGTTGGAGCCTTGTTTTTTCGCTTCGTTCTCAAAATTATTTATTGGGAGTGTTTATTAGTCACTCTTGGAGATGCTCTTACTACATACACTATATAAATTTTGAATCCTATTCCTTTTTTTAGAAAAGGAGATATATTAATATACCAGCTTCTGCATCAACCAATGCATATAGATGTATCATATTACAAGGCAAACCAGAGTATTTCACACCACGGGATAGCAAAAATGAAGTTTTGACACACTGTCATTATGAACAGATTGAAACAAAATTGAAGGGAAATTCTATTGCTCAAACGCCATCCAAATCTGGCGAAGACTTCTGTTGCAGTTGTCTCAATCTGCATACAAGCTGCCTTCATTGTCTGCCGATCCTCCTCCTTGTGAAGCAGGGACCAAAATCTGATCCAATGCATTCCCCTGAAGATTATCTGCAAAAATGAAGGAGCTGGGCCCTTGTCAAAAACTATCTCATTACGACTAAGCCAGATCGCCCAGCATAACATGCTTGCCCCAACTAGAACTTGAGATTTGAGTCTCTTGTCTAGACCCACCAACCAGCCATTAAACATATGATGGATACTGGTAGGTGGTCTTAAGTTACAAGAAACATAAACAATTCTCCATATAAATTTAGCCATAGGATAATTGAAGAGTAAATGTTGTATTGATTCTTTTAACACAAAAACAACATTTCTTATCCCCTTGCCATTGTCGCCTAGCTAAATTGTCTGTTGTTAGGATCACACCCTTGATTAAAAACCACATGAAAACCTTTATTTTTAGGGGCAATTTCAATTTTCATATTGCTTTGTTGATTGGAAATGCTTGTGAATTTAACAAAGCTTTATACATTGGTCTTACTGAGAAGATTCCATTTTGATGGAGCCCCCACACAAAACGATCCTTTTGATGTGTTAATTGCACATCCTAAATTATGGAAACAACTTGATGCCATTCCTGCAAATTAACCCCAAATAAGGACCGCCTAAATGCCACATTGAGTGGTCTAGATGTCATAACAGTGTGTACAGAGGCACTTTTTTTCCAAACAATATTATAGATTGATGGAAACAAAACTTTGAGAGGCTGAGGTTGAATCCATGCATCTTCCCAGAGCCTTACTTGGTGGCCATCCCCCAATGAAAATCTGCCCAACTGTAGAAATTCACCTTTGACCTTCATAAGGCCAGCCCAAAAATGTGAATCCCTAGGCATATGATCTACTTGTGTGATGGTTCTATTTTGTAGATATTTCCTTCTAATCACCTGTTGCCAAACTCCATCTTTACTAATTAAATTAAAGAGACATTTGCTAAGGAGACACTTGTTTTGAATATCCAGGTTTAAAACTCCCAGCCCTCCATGATCTTTGGGGGTGCACGCCACAGACCACTTAGTTAGCTTATATTTCTTTTTATGTTGATCCGTCTGCCAGAAAAATTGTGACCTAACGAAGTTTAGTCTTTTGAGAACACCATGAGGGATCTCAAAGAATGATAGCATAAAAGAACCAAGCGCCCTCCTGCAGATAACATTTTGCTTTGCCAGCAAGATAGCCTCTTCTGAAAGCGCTCCTCCACATGTTCCAATCCAAATTACTAAGCCTTTTATGATGCATCGGTATGCCTAAGTACTGAAAAGGCAGTGTCCCTATATTGCAGCCAAAAATTTACACGCACTCACTTTGCCTATTTTTTGCATTGCCGTAGCAAAACATTTCATTCTTATAAAAGTTAATTTTGAGACCAGACAACTGTTCAAAAGCACAAAGCAAAAGGTTTCGTGTTCTTTGCCTGTTCAATATTATCCTACATAAGAATAATAGTATCATCCGCATATTGTAAAATGGATAGCCCTTCATCAACAAGATGTGGTACTAACCCTTCAATCTGACCCGCATCTTTTGCTCGACTAATCAAAACAGCTAGCATATAAACCACAATATTGAACAAAATTTGAGAAAGAGGGTCTCCTTAACGAACCCGTTTTTTAGTTTGGAAATAATGCCCAATATTGTCATTTACCTTGATTGCCACACTCCCCTTAGTCATGACTTTATTGATCCACTCGCACCATGTTGGAGAGAACCCTTTCATCCTAAGGACTTGTTGAACAAAAGGCCATTTAATCTTATCATATGCCTTTTCAAAATCTAATTTTAGAATGACCCCATTTTTTTTTCTTCTTATGAAGCTCATGAAGCGTTTAATGTAAAACCACCACTCCTTCCATGATATAACGTCCAGGGACAAATGCGGACTGAGACAGTCCTATCAATTTATCCGCCACCTTCAAAAGTCTATTATTTAGAACTTTTGTAAAAACCTTCAATTAACATATCGGCATGTATTGTTGTATTTTAATGGCTTCCGCTTTCTTTGGTAGTAACGTTATAACCCTAAAATCAAGGTTGTGTAATGGTAACCTCATTGCATGGAAGTCATGAAAAAGAGATATCAAGTCTGATTTTATCACTTCCCAAAACACTTGATAAAACTCTGTTGGGAATCCATTAGGCTCGGAGGCTTTATTATATTCCATTTGAAAGATCGCAGCCTTAATTTCCTCTTGTAGCATGGAAATAAGACGACAGTCAATATGCATGTCAATTCAATATATATAAAAACGGAAAAATCACAGATTGCTACTGCAATCCTACAAAACCCGAAAAAGGTTCACACGATGAGTGAACAAAGCAAACCCATGAGCTAGCACAACCGCAGAAGTACAAATCAAAGTACAGCGCGCGTGCCCTTTTACCAGGCCTTAGATCCCAAATTCCACCCCAAAAGTTCACTATGCAAAAAGAAGATTCTCATCACACCATGACATGCATGGAGTACTAAATGTTGATGAAATAAAAAAACTAATTGCACAGTTTTGTTGTACTCTACGATACAAACATTTTGAGCCTAATTAATCAATTTCTAGACAATTTTTCACACATACAAACGAAATGCTACAGTGACACAATGATTACGAAGTGACACTGTACTCCCAAATTTAGGATCTAAACAGGACCTAGATCAAACCATCGACGCGTCACCAACCAAAATGTCGTTGCTGCTTTATTAGCTAGAACGCCAGGACGTCAAGTCCCCGTCTTCCCACGGGTCATCAAAAATTTGTACATGCAACCTATCCTATCAGGTACTAGCAGCCATGCACGCAGAAAAAAATAAGAAGAAAGCAGCCTGCGCAATAACTCCGGGTGCACGGGCATCCTCCCGCTCACAGCTAGGCAGCTAGCCTAGCACCCCCCGGCTGCCGCGTCGTCCTTGCAACCCCTGACACGTCCTCCACACGAGCCCCGGCTCCCTTTTCTTTAAGACCCAGCCAGCCAGCTCCGCCCCTATCTATCTCTCTGCCTCCTCCCTGACAGACTGACACGTACACTCGATCTCCACGTAACCATGTCCACTCTTGTCGCCATGATCGTGCTTCTGCTGCTTCTGGCGGTGGTCGCCGTGTCGCCGGCGACGCCGGCTACCACAGTGACTGGAGATGAGAGGAGGCCGCCATCGCTCGTGCCGTTCGAGCCTGCGCAGCGGCATGGCGGCCGGCGGCGGCCGGAGTTATTCTTCCATGGGCGGGCGGCCGGCGGGTGCATGCCGAGGGGGTTCCGCGTGCCGCCGTCCGCGCCGAGCCGGTACGTCAACTACCACATCCTCGACGCCGGCGTGTGCGGCCGCGGCGGTGGCCGGAAGCCATGAGACGGCCGGCCGGCCCGTGAATTCTCTGGTGATCGGAGAGAAGTGTGCTGAGTTGTATTGTATATACGTGTATACTACGAGTCGTGGATGCACTCGTGCTGAGCAAATGCATGAGAAAGCATATGTAATAAATAAATTGTTCAAATGGATGATGTCTTTCTTTTTTTGTTTTTGTTTTTACTTGTTTGCCCTCACCGAAAGAATATGAGGGTAATTCTTTTCCGGTGATTTAATTTCGTCTCTTTGTTCAGTAACGACTTCTATATCAAGAGTTTTCTTTGACCTTAGAACTAAACGATGTCAATTGCCAGAAGACTTGATTGGTGCTTACTTATATGTTTGTCTCATGAGAACCAATTCAATATATTGTACTATCCCAAACAACTCCTTTTGTTCTATTTCACTCGTAAACAAAACCTTGGGTTATGTAGAACCAACTATTTTATATATTTAAAATCATTCAATCTTCCTCCCTCTGATGAAACTGTGCACTGTAACCCTAGTAAAATATACTTCTAGGCAGAGCTGCAGCGTATACTTCTAGAAGAGAAATAAAATTTGGACAATAGACTTCTATTTCTTTCTTTTTTTTCTTTTTGACATGACTTCGTGTAACAACCCAAATTTACTAAACATGACATGGAGCATACATGTGCATCATATTTAGTATGTTTTCATTGTTTGAGCCCAATTAGAAGATATTGGACTTGAATTTTAATTAAAAATGTGATGTATAGTATATGGTTTGTGAAACTTTGATTTTAACCATATCACCTGTGCTGGAAGTTGGCATGATAAAGACTATGTGAATCTTGAATTTAGGTGATTTTTTTTTGGATTTTTAGAAGCCATCTTGAGGCCAAACAGCTTGTTTGAAAGTTCAAAAATAGTGTTCCGGGAAGAATTTTCATTTCAAATCTAGAGTGCCCATTATGCCAGTTTTTAGTAAAATGGATTCATCTTGATGTATAGTAGCTACTATAAAAGTTTCAGGACTTTTAGAACTATGTAGATCACTTTTCAGGATTTTCTGGTTTCACCGGACTGTCCGACACAACCCTCGGACTCTGTGACCCCCTGGAACGCTAGAAAATGCTTTTGTGTGATTTTGATCGATTTTACGGACGGTCCGTCCCCACTGGCGGACAGTCCGACACCCCCTGACAGAAATTGTTTTTGACACTGTTTCTTTCTCCGTTTGCCCCTCCCCTTGTAAAAACCCCCGACCCTTCTCTTTCTTTCTCTCTCTCTCCCGTTCTTTTCTCTCCCTCCCTCCTGTTCTCCCCCAACCGACGTGAACCGCTCGACCTTGTCGCCTCTGCCCCGACGGTGGCGAGTGGGAGGCCGTCGGCCACGGCCACGGCCCTGGCCAAGGCTAGGGCGAGCTCCTCCTCTTCCCCCACGATGACTTTGACTCCATCCTCACAAGAATCAGGCCGTTCTTCATGTTCTTCTTCCCCAACTCCGGTGAAGCAAGGTGAAGCCCGATCTTCTTCCTCACCGCTCTACTCCAACTTGTGGCACTTAAAACCCTCCTTTCTCATCCTAGGTAAGCCTTCCCCATCGTTTGCCCCTCCTCTTTCATGCTCTATGAGCCTAGCCATGGCTCCCTACCTCCATTAAACTCCATTGAAGCCGTAGGTAAAGCAAACCACCGTGCACGTTAAAGTTAAGCCCTAAAACGGAATCCCCATCATTCAAACAAGCTCTAGGTTCAATTCCCGTCGAGTTTGGTCGCCGGAATCACCGTGAACACCATTGCCGGGCACTTGACGAGCTATTTATGATTCTGCCACTCGACCTATTTTTGAAGAGAACCGTGCTATTCTTGATAGCTAATTGCTTTAATGATTGTTATTAATTATATAAGACATAGTAGAAGCATGATAACATTATTTTACTTTCATCCTTGCATATCATCGCATCATATGGCATTTTACTTATGCACCATTGCACTCGTGTAGAGACCGAGACGCTGGAGACCGTGGAGTGAGCCTGAGCAGGAGTCCTTTGCCGACGAGTCTTCCTTTGAGCTTCAAGGCAGGTCCCTAAACATCCTTACTCCATATTTTGGATCAATTGTGTATATGAGTCTTGATTGTGCATTGTCTATATTATTTATCCATGATTGCTTACAACCTATTTGTCGCATTATCAACCTTGAAATAGAATGCTCCCGTTAGATGAGTATGATTGCTAGGTGTCACGAAAAAATTGCATAGCCATGCTTAGCTACGGTAGAAGCCGAGCGGTGGCAAGGGCACCACTACTTGTGAGTTATAGGTTATATGTTTGACAACCATTAATAGATGAGAAAAGTAAAATGTAAGCAATTGAAAATAATGAGCAAGGATTGATATCATTGTCGCCGGGTTCTTGAGCAGTATCCCGTACAAACCACATGTCTAATATCACACCCCAAAATTACCATTTTGGGTTGTGAACAATTAACACTAATAAAACTATAGAATTTTATATATTTCTAAAATTTCCAACAAATAGTTAATAGAAAAACATTTAATTATATAAAAAAATATACTTTCTAAACAAACAATCCATATAGGCTATATAATTTAGGTTGATGCATTCATGCCGTATAGTTTGCATAAGATGTTTATTGTATGAAAAATATATTTTGAAGGGTCAGACTAGCGCCCGGACGTCCGACGCCACCCTGAAAATCAGACGGGTGATGTGGCGCATCCTGAGCCAAGCATTCCTACTCCAACGGTACTGTAGCAATTGAAACTCCCGCTGCAACATGGGTACGATGTTGCATGCAACTTACAAAATTTTTGCAACATCCAAGAATAGCGTATGCAACACCATAGAACAATATCTGCAACACTAAAAGTCATCGGTTGCAACATCGGGGACACGTACAGAACGTACGCCATTAGATATCATCTAGTTGCTAGGGTAATTGAGTAAAAATTCCCGCCGCAACATCAGAGCATGTTTCATGAAACATTCAATTCATCTGAAACATCCAATCGAATTTCATATGAAACATCCAATCAAACTTTATGCAACGCCCTGCAACATCTCGATTTGTTTGCCGCAACATCCGAAATCTTACACTGCAACACTGTGGAAGCAAAAAAGCAAGAGAAAAGTGTTGCAATAGTCGACTATTATACTGCAACGTAAGAAAATCACAAATGTAACATCAGAAAATCGTAACTACAACATCTTCAGACAACAAATTGCAACATAAGAAAAATCGGGCCGGAGACGACAGATCCATGGCGGCGCGAGCTCGCGTTCATCTTCCCCACGCCCGGTGCCATGAGCTCGGCACGAGCTCCACTGCTGCCGGTGCGCGCAGAGAGGATGACGCCGGAATGGGGGAGCAGAGACGGAGGGGAGCCGCAAATGTAACATTAGGAAATCGTAACTGCAACATCTTCAGACAACAAATTGCAACATAAGAAAAATCAGGCCGGAGACGACAGATCCATGGCGGCGCGAGCTCGCGTTCGTCTTCCCCATGCCCGGCGTCATGAGCTCGGCACGAGCTCCACTGCTGCCGGTGCATGCAGAGAGGATGACGCCGTAATGGGGGAGCGGAGACGGAGGGGAGCCGCGGCAGCGCGGAGGAAAAGGAGCTGGCGACGTGGAGGAGCGGGGATGGGAGCTGGCGCCGACGCGGAGGAGAGGAACCAGCGGCATCGTGGGAAGACGGGGACGAGGGGCAGCGGTGGAGCTCCACGTGCTCACCGACGGCGTGGAGGAGCGGCGACGAGGGAGCGCGGCCGCGGCGTGGAGGAGGAGCTAGACGCGGACGAGGGGCGGCGGCGGAGGAGCTCACGGAGGATGGGCGGCGGCAGAGGTGCTCGCGGAGGAGGACCTCGACACGGCGACGGACGAGCTCGCGGAGGAGGTGTAGCGGCGACGATGCAGAGGAGGGGCGGCGACCCGCGGGGGAGCTTCGCGGCGGTGCGGCAGCATGCGGAGGTGCTTCGCAGCGGCGCGCGTAGGACCGGCGGTGGCAGCGCGTGCGGAAGAGCGGCCGGCGGCGCGTGCGAGAGAAGGACGAGAGAAATGGGGCAGCAGCGGATAACGATGGAATGGATGCGGGAGGAGGGGATAACGATGGATAGATGTGGATGAGAAAGAGTCACGTGGCCTCGGTCAGCGTCCGTCCGGACGCTACGGGTCGGACGGCC
Source organism: Echinochloa phyllopogon (assembly GCA_033239725.1). Classification (NCBI taxonomy): domain Eukaryota; kingdom Viridiplantae; phylum Streptophyta; class Magnoliopsida; order Poales; family Poaceae; genus Echinochloa; species Echinochloa phyllopogon. Next base: position 6,005,558 of record BTCW01000016.1, on the reverse strand, counting down.
GACCTGAAGCATTACCGTATTTTGAAAGTTGGATAGGAATTCGTTTAGATTAAAAATTGAGTTCGTTTAAATTTTAAATTTTTGGGCCGAAACTCTTGTTATCCAAACCATGGCCCATCTCAACTCTACCTCATGCCATCTCTATCCAACGCGGCAGCAACTTCTCTCGCGGAACCTACGCGTGTGCCTTGCCGCTCCGGAACCTCTCTCGCTCGCTCGCCCTTTAAAACGCCGAGCCGCAGCCCTCCCTTCCACCCTTTTTGCATCTGCTCAACAGCACCACACCAGCGCCGCCGTTGTCACCCTTAGTTTCTTGGTCCGGGACGCGATAAGACCTCCGGTGCAGTTCGCAGCGAGCCGCACCGAGCTCGCCCTTCTTCAGTGAGCTATCTCCATGGTGATATTCCCTGTCTAATCATCTCGGCTCTCATCTCATCTCCGTCTCGGTATCGTTTGCGTCATAGGAACAGACGGAGGGTGCGTCACCGACCTCGTCGTCGTTCTGCACGAACATTAAACCTCCCAAACCCTAACAGTCCTCTACTGTCCTCCCCAAACTGCTCACAAACAGCAGCGATAAGGCTCTCCAAAGTGCCCTAGGTGAGGTCCCCATCTCGTAAGATTTCCGTTTTGCCGCTTCCCGTTGAATTCCGTGCACCGTAAACCAATCTAGGGTTGCATCATTAGGCTATGGAGCTTGAAAAGGAACCCATACATGGCCCCCTGTTCTGCAAAAAAGCTACGCAGCATACCGTCGCGGCGCGTTCTCTATTGCGTCCATTGAAGCCCTCCATCACCACCGTTGCTTCCTGCCTCCCCTTCAGTATTCACTTTGTATAGAGATTTTTCTTCAAGTGTATTTCTTTAGATGCAGGTCCCACATCACTTTCCCATCGTCGTGCGTCCTCCGCGTCGTCTACTCCGCGCGGCTCACCTTCCTCTCCGCTACCGTCACTCGCCGCCCCCTCGCCGTCCCCTCCGCCGCCGAAGCTCTCCGCATGCTCGCCGTCCCCTCCACCGCCGCCGCTTGCCGTTCTCCTCCGCCGCCGACGCTCGCCGTGCGCTCACCGTCCCCTACGCCTCCGGCGCTCGCTGTTCCTCCAGTCTTCGTCGTTGCTTCATCTCCGGTTAAGAAGTAAGCAAGCACTGATATGATGGTGACGCTACTGTTGGATATGTTCCAAATTCCACATCCACGACATAGGCCGGAGCGAAGCGGAGGCTGAAGCCGGCCCATCAGGAACTCGCCCCCATGTTGACGCGTAAAGGGGGGTACGGGGGGCGAAGCCCCCCATGGTACGGTATATATACCCTTGCTAGGGTTTCGTGGAGACTTGATTCTCTTGTAAGCCGCCATAGGCGTGGTAACCCGACTCTTGAGATATAGTGAGATTGTGCTGGCTGGTGCCCGTGGTTTTTCCCCTTCGCATTGGAGGGGTTTCCACGTTAAATCTTGTGTCCTGCTGTGTTTGATTACTTCGTTATTCGCCGCCGTTCATAACAGCTACCTCGATTGCCAAATCATCATTAGAGGCGAGCTCACCCAGCCCTTCTCCTATTCCCCCCTGTTCTTCAAACTAACTGTCTGCAGTCTATGCTTGCAGCTAAGATACCTGAGCCTGTTTGGAACCTGAGTGTAGTATAAATGTACTATCTTGTTTCAAGAGAAGTATATCAGTCTTCTGTGCAATGTACATCCACTTATTTATGCATTTATTCCACTCAGTTCACAATAGTTGGTATTCTTGTGTTGAATCCGTCCATCTTCCAACAATCTTTCCATTGACTCCTCTATCCCCCTACTTTAGACTTTGTAGATATATCTCAAATTCCGTTTATTTGTGGCACTGTAAATTACTTTGTCTTAGTTCTGTTGTGTGTCAAATTTCTGCCTGTTTTGTTTTTTTTATTTGGATGACTTTTTTATATACAATCGTAGAGCATCTGTATTAGATTGGAGCACTGATACATAAATAAGCCGCATATAAAAAAAATGAGTTCTGCTAGCTTATGAAAATAGTAGTTGTCATGTTGTAGAACCTTCTTCGACTACTTGCCTTTTTTGCCAAATTTATTGTGCCAAAATTGCATTGAATCATTCTCGCTCAGATGATCCTCGATTTGTAGTACTGCTCCACCTTTGCTGAATGAACTTATTTGCCTATCCATATTTTAGATTTTCAATGCATGCCTCACAAAGACAGTACCTAAGCAGCATAAAAGAAATCTACCTTCACCCATGATTGTTGTACACTTGTATTGAAATTTAGGTAGTTGCTCTAATTTGATTTTTATTAATCTATGCTATTCCAGCCTTTCAGTTAGTTGTCTATCAGATAATCTATGCTACTCCAGCCTTTCAGTTCATTTCAGTTAGTTGTCTATCAGATCTATATTCTCTTTTGAAAATCTGTAATACTGTGTTCTAATGCTTTTATTGATAGCAAGTATATTTCTACATGTCCAGGAACTGTCCTAATATGAATTAGCCAAAGCAATTTTTGTACATGGTCATGAACATTTGAGTTTTGAATGCCAGATCTTTACTTGATTTGAGCGGCTAAGATCCATTTATTCACCTCGTTACTAAATCGACTTGTCGATGGAACACAAAGCTGCTGTTTTATTTCCCAGCAGAAATTACTTATAATTAGCTGATGCCATCATCTGTTTTGATCATACTCCAGATCTAGCATCAGTGAGGAAACATGAGTTTGGACTTCCACTACCCATCAGTTGTTATCACCGTGCTGCAGAATTTTAGAGTCAATGCACAATTTGTCAAATGTGGAAAGGTATAGCCTTCTCTGCTCTTGTTAAGGCATTTATTTACACACATGTTGTTTCGCTTCTTTAGATGCACATTCAAATGGCAATCCTTCTTATAGTTTTCTGCATCCCTGAATGGAGGGGTTTTGTAGGGTTGCTATTGTTATATTTCTCTCCCCTTTATGAATGATTTAATTTATGTGTTGTGTCACAACTTAAGCAAATTTATCTGATCACTTGATGATAATATTATTTAATGTTTGAACTAAGTTTCCTGAAACCCTGCACATCCTGACCTTTTTGTATCTTGTTGATAACAGGGCGATACATACACACAAGACACTAGATGCAATTCTGAGCGAAGTCCAGAGGATGCTATATTAACTGAATTCTGAGACAAGTCATTTGTATTTTGACTGAATGTCGTCTATAGGATTCTATATTAGAGGGATACATGTAAATTCAGGACCCCATGTCAATGAAGGAGCCATTGTTTTTTGGTGTTCTAGTTACTGTGCTCATGTAATGTGTATAAGTCAAGAATTGTTACAATTTCTCCTTTGTACATCTTCCACTTCTATCAAAGGACTACTGTGTATTTCTCCTTTGTACATCTTCCCATTCTAGAACTACTGTGCATCCTGCCCATCTATAGTGACTGTGCTACGTTCCATCTATAAATTAAAATGTACGTATACATACCAAAGTCATCAGCTTTATAGTACTTGATTACTCACAGATCAAGATTTTTAACTACCTTTTCTGTGCTTATTCAGATACTACTTTTGTTAGAATGTTGCGCTTATATCAAAGGTGTCTTATGACTTATGAGCTAAATTTTTATTCAAGCACACGAAAGGTAGAAAATTGTGTATCAGATACTTCTTTGTATCAATTCATATCAAAGTACTACTTCCCATTTCTGAATGCTTATTTCACATATTAAAAAACCCCTTGCCATCCCACTCTTCTCGAAGTTCAAATAATCGAATGCAAACTTCATGAATTGTACCAGGACACAAGCACATTAGGAAATTGGTTTGGTTCCTTCAACATGATCACACCATTGTTGATTTCAGACATGCTAATACAGTACCCATGAATTCAAATTTGGCACCAGACCCTGTTACAATAGTTTTCTGAATGCATAGCTTGTCCAATAACTATTGCATGCTTTACATTCATGACATGCTGATGCAGTAACCCATAAATTCAAATGTTTGAACTAGGCCCTATTACAAAAGTTAGCTGTATGCATAGCTTGTCCAATAACCCAGGCAATTTTGTGTTGCTGTCCAAAATGATCTCTGATGGCAGATAATGGTCTTTTTCAGTAGTGCCCTGTCATTGCTGCCACAATGGTCGCAGGTGCTTGACCCGTATTACCAAACTTATTCAGCAGCTGGTATAGGATGTTACACTTCTGAAGTTGAGAAGCTTCCTGCATCCAATCCCACATGTATTTATTGTCATATGTTCATCACAAACAACAATACTGAATTTCAGATCTGCTACTTACTTGTGTTAAAATCCTAGTCAGGTACTCCCCATCGAAGTACCTTGCATAGAAGAATGTGTACAATCCAGATGTGTTGCTTCATAACAGGAGATAGTTTTAGTTCCATTTATAAACAAGAAACCTTGTGATCATTTGTATTACAAATCATTTTTTTTACCTCTCATCACCTTTCTTAGTCAAATACTCTACCTCCCAGCCTTCCATAGATGCAGGTGGTTCTGCGAAGTACCTTCCCTTTTATTGACGTAGGGAATCACGCATGATATTTACACTATGATTGTGCTTATCCTCCATATGATGCTCACCAAGCGGCATGCCAATTGGATCCAACACTACCATCTTTTCTTTCAAAATCCCATACATACAAGCACCAATGCCAGTGTAATAGGATTGGTGCTATTACCTGCAAGTAAATAATTTTTTAACGTATTTGTTCATATTTCAACAAGTATAGCATTAGTAAGACATTCTAATATTCCTCAATATAGCTCACCAGCCTGCAGTCACCAACATTGTAGGTGATATGGTAGTTCGAAAACATTTCTTCCATACCTCTGAATCTATGTACCCATCTCCTCTAAAAGCTGCTATCTGCATTGTTTTCAATGTTGCCAGATTTCAGTTCAGCTTCTATCACCGACATTTGTGCAGCCAACAATTCATAAAAACATACGTTAAACCGTTTCTACATACCGCAAAGTCTGCAGGCAGGAAGTGCCTCCATCTTTTCACTCCATCTTGCATACATTTCATCATCCATTTGTTGGAGCACCCTTAAAACTGCGTTCATTGTTGTCATGCCGAAGTCAAAATCCCCTCCAAATGTGCCTTGAATTAGTTTGCCATTAATCTTCAATACTGTTGGGATATCATGAATGTACCACATCCTAGCATAAACAAACGATAAGGATTTATTTTTGACAAGCATACGCTCAATGAAGGTTTAGTTCTGAAGAGTCACCTTTCTTTTTCTTCATCTTCGACTTGCCTCAGAGCTTTCTCTAGTTTCAATTGAGCCTCTAATGGAGCATCTTTATGTGATATACCAATACGAAACGGAGAAACACCAAACCTTGATTGAGGCCTGAAGTATGCAACATCTACTATTATGTCATTTACCACCATTGTTTGTCCCTCGTCTTGATCCTTTGTTGCTAGAGTTAGGTTGCTGTTCATGCCTCTGCTAGTGTCCGCACCTAGCAATTATTGATGTTTTTATATTAGAGTCTAATCCTAAACAGGGGTAAATTATCTGGTCTTATGGAATTAATCAGCAGTACCTTCATTCGTTACAATTGATAGTGGTGTTGGACAATAATCGTTCTCACTCTCATTCCTATTTTCACAAACAAGAAAAATAACAATGTTATTATAACCAACCAACATATCATTATTAATTGAATAATATTGTTGTTTAACATTTTCCCTTACCCTGTATCGTTATATCCATCCGTATCTCCTCGCCCACCTCAAACCCCCCATTTTTGCTCCATGAGTAGCTTCCTCCTCTGGACAGAGGTGTTCCTGAGGAAAACAACTCTCTTGTATCAGTCTTTAGAAGAAATGTTCAAAATAGATACAAGTTTCTGCATGTGTCATTAATTTTTATCCAATTACCAGTGCCATGAAACCCTGGATGCACGTTCCCATGTTCGCTGTCATCAGAGTCAGAAATGTTGTAGTAATCTATTTCACTTGTTCCTTTATACCGACAAATTGGCATGTCTGTCCCCGCTTTACTATATCCAAAGTTTCTCAGGTTCTCCTCTTTATCCTTGTTCTTGTCTTGGCTTACACCTGTAGTTGTAGGTTCTCCTGAGACAAGCCCCCCCAAACCATGTGTCTCCCCATCACAGACACATTTAGCTCCGTTGACGGCTGAATTTATCACTTCATCGTCTCTCATATCTAGTCAACATTTTTACAATTTCAGTTACACTACTCATTGTACTGTATTTATTAATATGCTTATGATGTTTAACAATAATAATCCAACGGGAAACATCTTACCATCTTGATGAATCGGAGCCATGCTGCTACTCTCTCCAGCTTCTGCAGATTTCCCACATTTAGTCAAATATTCCAACATTTCTTCTCGAGCTTGAGTAGTGGCCTTGTTAATAATCACCTCCCAATTGGTAAATGCTTTGATTATACTTTCCTTCATTTCACCAGGTGAATCACTGCCAACAGACTGGACAACCAGAAAGGGTTTCATGAAAATTCAAACAAACATTTATAAGCATATTCATAGTGCAAATACTAAATATACTAATCAACTGAAGTTGTTTCCCTCTTTTCACATCAGTGTTGACAACACCTCCATTCTGACTGTATATCACTGCTACACTTTGTCGTAGCTGCACAAATAAATATAAATGAAACAACTGTTCATTCCATTTATTATAAAACAAGAACCGATTGCTTCCAGATTGTGAATTTACCTTATTGCCCCCATATTCTGCCAGCTCTATCCCCCCTCTTTTTTTCTTGTCAACTTTCTCTAGTGTTTTTACAATATCATATGTGTAGTCAACAATACGTGGCAGCACGGTATGTGATGAGTTCAGAGGACCAAAGTCCACATTGTCTAGATAGAATACCTGTAGTTCACCAAATGTATGATTTATTGGAATTTGGACACCAAATTAATTTCTTAATGTATGCTATATATCTTAATGTTTGCTATTTTAACTCACCACCCAGAAGAACAAGCAACCATCAAGTGTTACTTGTTTCCACTCTGCATCGACATTTGCACTTTCTTTGTTGATTGTAGGAGCAAACGAAGGACATAACCACACCAATTCAGTTGTTGTATGCAGACTGTGTTCAAGTTTCTGAAAATTTCCCAGTTCACTTTCACTTTCGCCCCCTTTGGCGCCATGAAATAAGAATCAACATAAAGAAGCACAGCAACCTTGAATGCCTCAATTTTCCTCGCATTCATTTGCCTTTCTGAATCACGCATAAGGATTGATTCGATATATTCTAATGTAATTTCATCACCATTACCCAGCATCAATATGTATCTGATAGTGGACACATCCTCTCTAGAAATGTACAAATTACACTGAACATTCCTATCGCCGTATGGGATCCCCAGAACCAGATGCACATCCCTTTCACTAACTGGAATGCTCTCACGATCCCTGTATCTGCATCCATGTTCCTTAGCAACCAAAGCACTAACTGCCTAGGGAATCTAACTAGTGGATGCATCTTTAAGAGGCCACCAAAACCAATTGATTCCACTATTTCCTTTTTTTCTTCACTGAAACTAGAGAAAATCCTATGGATAGCATCCATAGAAAATACTGTCTGTACCTGGGCCTTGCTGCTTCTTGTCGTTGCATCCGCACTCTGTGTATATGATGCAAAGACCGTCTCATGTCCACTGTCTCCTCTTTCAGCTTCCATTGCCCTCTGCTGAACTCCAGCTCTTTGCTTTGCAGTTGGCACCGGTGGCTGTGTCCCTGCATTGAAATTTGGTTGGTGTTGTAGCAGCATCCTTTTTGTTTCCTCCCAATATTTCCTAGTCTTCCGCTCGCTTCTCCTCATCGCAGCTGGACTCTTGAAATCCACTGCAAAGTCTGAATCACTGCCATTGTCTTCTGGATCCATGCCCCTTATTCTCTGTCGAGATCCAATTGTTAGGGCTGCGCATTTGATCTACCCCCACCCCGCTAACTAATAACCATCTTGTACTACAGATGCAAGGAGTGCTTACCCTTTCCGGATCTGGTTGTCCTTGCCACGGTCAATCTTCTTCTACCACCAGTAGCAGAGAACTAGCCAACTTGGTTTACGGAGGAAGAAGACGGGAACTTCGAGAGGCAAACTGTTTGGATGAAACTGTTGCGCCCCTCCCCACGAACATGTGCTGGTCACGTGCTTCTAGTTAACTTTTTGCATATGCACCCTTCAGTTGGGACATGCCTCCTTGACTCCGACCGGAGCACATCATACGATTGTTAGCCTCTGTCTTGATTATCCTCATTGGTCTGACAATAATCATAGTAATGAATTGAAGCAGCTCTTTACGTACATGTCGATCTAGGCCTTGTTTAGTTCTCAAATTTAGGAGCAAACTTTGGACTTTTGGAGTACGTGCGTCACTGTAGCATTTCGTTTGTATGTGTGAAAAATTGTCCAAAATTTGATTAATTAGGCTCAAAATGTTCGTCTCGTAGAATACAACAAAACTGTGTAATTAGTTTTTGATTTCATCTACATTTAGTACTCCATGCATGCTATGACATTTTGATGCGATGGGAATCTTCTTTTTGTATAGTGAACTTTGGGTGTAGAAGTTGGGACCTAAACGAGGCCTTAGTTTCAGATAAGTTTGACACCAAAGTGTTATTCCTATATGTTATTTCAACACTCCACATCCATTATTCTAATCAGGTACCCATTACATTTCTTCACTCATCAAGTAAATAATATCTGCAGCCCAGACAGTGATTCAGAATGCGCACTGAAATTTTGAGGAGTGAAATAAGAGAGCTAGTAAAGTGCTCCACTGACATTGTCAACAGGTTCAGTTGACATAAACCTTACAGAAAATGCATACATGCCCTTCTCACAACAACTCCTATCATGCCAAAAACTACCGTTGCCATCAAGTAAATGGTTGTTCTAAATTGTGTACCCAAAAGAAAGATCACAACTGACAATACATTAGTTATTCGAAGAACATCATTGTCTCATTCGAAAACACCATTAATGTCTAAGCTGCTTGACTGTCAGAGTTTCCTGCTCCAGCACTGTTACACCCTCGCACAGTGCGCTGGGCTGCAAGCATACACACGGCGGTGCTTTAGGTGGCGTTTGGATGCAGGTGCTAAAGTTTAGCGTTTTAAATAAATAATAATTAGATGTATTAAACATAAATTAATTATAAAACTAATTACATAAGTCATATCTATTTCGCGAGATCAACCTAACAAGCCTAATTTCGCTATAATTAATACATAATTAATGTACGTTTACTGTACCATCATGTTGTCTAATCATGATGTAATTAGGCTTAATAGATTCGTCTCGTGAATTACTCCTCGTTTGTGTAATGGGTTTTTAAGTTAATCTATATTTAATACTCCTAATTAACATATTTACATCCGATGTGACGGCGTTAAAGTTTAGCGCGTGGGAAACAAACGGGGCCTTAGGTTCTTGACGACCTCGTCATTGCCTTAGGTTCCCGGGACTAAAGTTTTAGTCCCGTCACATCGAATGGAAGAATGCTAATTAGAAGTATTAAATATAGATTAATTACAAAATGCATTACATCGGATGACTCGTCATTGCGTTGTTTTGTTGTTGAGTTGCTCATGTCGGAAACACAGCTTAGCTTGGATGGGCTTGAACCTTCGTAGTCAGACATGGTGAGAGCTGCAAGGTTTTTGGAGGAGTTTGATGGCTGAATGTTGAAGTTCTATTTCTGTGGAAGAGAGGGCATTTGTACTGTACCCCCCCCCCCCCCCCCCAAAACTTGAAATTCAAAATTTCACCACAGTCCCAAATGCAAAGTCCCAGCACCACGCCTTTCTTGTTGGCCGCTGGCATGTCCCAGTCCCAGCCCCTCACGTCCCACATTAATGCGATATTTTTTTAATTTTAACCAATTTTTAAAGAATATTTTAAAAAACCCCTCACAAGCTTTATTTGCATCAGGTGACCCTTTTGGTCGCGCCAAGACACGGGGCGCGACCAAAAAAGGCTGCCGCGCCAAAGAATGTGGCGCGGCAAGCATGGCACCGTGGCACAGGCCGCGGGCGGCCGCCAGCCTGGCACGGGGTCTGTCGCACCACATGCTCCGGCGCGACAGGCTTGTCGCGCCAGGCGGGGTGGCGCGACAGGCTTGTCGCGCCAGGCGGGGTGGCGCGACAGACCCTAGCCTGCTGACGAGCTCCTCCGCCGCCGCCGGCCATTGCGCCCTAGGAACCTCCACAAATCCACCGTTTTAGGTGGGGAAAAGTGGGGGGATCGATCCCCGCATCATCCCGAAGGTATTCCCCCACTTTTTTCCATGTTTCACCGTAGGATTTTTTAGATATTGAGTTAGGGTTAGAGTTAGGGTTAGGATTTGATTTCGGATTGTAGATGAACGAGATGTTTTTCTAGATGGATCGGATGCTTATTTGGTACATAGTGAAGTCTCTGCCCGCGATTGTTACGTGTAGAATTAGTTGCATGCTTTGTTTTTTAAATATTGTTAATGAATTTCATGCTTTGTTTAGAAGTTATTAGTTGATTAATATGTGTATGTTTGTTATTGAACCCTAGGACGCCTAGGCGTGGTAGAGGTGGGAAAGCAAGGTAATCTCCATCCGTTGTATTCTCCGATTTTATTAGTTGAGTCGTTCATTTAACCATAAATGTGTTTTGTTAAATAGGGGAAATACCTTTCAACTACGGCATCGCAATGCCTTAGAACCGTATCCGTTACCTAGTGGTGTTCCGGTGCCGATGTGCTTTTGCGGTGATCCTTGCAAGGTAGACATTTCTGAGGAAGATGAAACTTTAAGGCAAAGGTACTGGATGTGTGCGAATTTTGCATTCGATCCACCACCGCAGACGGTCCGCATTGGCATTATGGTGAGAACTATCTGGTGAAGTTAGTTATTTTGTATCCGTAAGTATACATCATCTAATAGGAATGTAACGATTATTTATTTTTCAGACTCCACCACCGCTATGCAATTTTGAGCAGTGGATCGACACTAAGATAAAGAAGGAAGACAAATAGTTTTGGGATTCAATGAAGAAGTGGGATGCTGAGATAAATGAAAGGTTGGATATAAGGCGCAAACAGGAGGCTGAAAGAAAGGAGCGTGAAGATGAGCTAGAAAGGAGGCGTGCTGCGAAGGCAAGGGAGGAGAGGGAGAAGTAGCTTGAGCAAGTTCGTCGTGCGAAAGAAGCACTCGAGGACAATCCTAACCGCTTTGAGGAAGGGAAAGTGGCCTCGTTGCACTCAGTAGCATGTCCTTGGAAGTAGTTATGAGCAATGTTTAAGAGTACTTGCCTATTGTGCTTGTTCACATGTAATACACTTTTCTTTCTCTCTTGGTTAAGCCATGAACAATGTTGTATTTTTAATTGTGATGACATGGACTGGACTCTACATGAAGTGGTGCATTATCATTGTGTTGGCAAGGAATACGAATACAAACGTTTAGGCACTACAAAGGCAAAAGGTAGTAGTACGGAAAACAAAAGTACAGCTTGGGAAGGCTGAAGAATGGAGTGACAGGCTGTCGCGCCAGGAAGATTGGCGCGGCAGTTGTAAGCTGTCGCGCCACCAGATTTGGCGTGACAGGTCCTGTCGCGCCAGACACCGTGGCGCGACAGGCTGCAGTCACCGCGCAATTCACTATTGTCGCGACAGGCCCTGTCACGCCAATCGTGCTGGCGCGACAGGTCGAGCTGTCGCGCCAATGCCATTCTGTGACTAGGACAAAATCGTTCACAAATCGAATCGTCCGCCCGAGTGGCGCGACAACTCAGTCCTGTCGCGCCATTCTTCTTGGCGCGACAGGTAGCTTGTCGCGCCAAGAAGAATGGCGCGACAGGTAGCTCCTGCCGCGCCAGCCAACGTGGCGCGGCAAAGCCCCAAAATACATAGCATCTCTCCCTCCATCAAGCCAGTTGTACCAATGCAAGGCGATAGTTGGAAAACGTTTTTCACGGAACAAATCGATGTGCCGCGTTGACCGCCCTGCACAGTGGAATACATATGTATTTCACGGTATATGTATATGTCTATATGTTGGGACATCTATTTGGTAGCGGTGGGAATACGTTGTGTTTTCGATGACGTGAAATCATTTTTCACGTTAAGGTTCCATTCGATCTCTCTCGCAGTCGCACATGAACATATACATATAGCTAAGAACGTAGCACATAAACATATAGAACATAGTCCTCACATAATCCATAGGAACATAGTCCTCACATATTCCGTACAAACTAGGCATCCTTGGCGTGACATAGTCCATACAAAGTTCTCACGCACCATTGAAGTCGAAATGCACATAGTCCTCACGTCATCCATACAAAGTGCACACAAAGTTCACATAAATCCACTAGATAGTCCACTAGGAAACACACAAACAACACATCAACGGCGACGGCGGCGTTGATCCGGCGGGCTGAAGACGTCCCTTGCGCGGCGCTCCCTCCCGGGCTCGGTTGGCAAGATATTGCCGCTACCAAGGTCCGAACGATCCCAGGCACGGCGGCGTAGGCGGAGTTCCCGCTCCGTAGGAGTTGCCTGAAACATAAAAATGTTATAAACCATATTCATTCACCAATTTCATCCACATTTCTATAACTAACAATGGTGATGATTGGTGACATACCTGACTAGACTGTCCCTGTGTCTAGGTGAATGGAGGTGCATCAAACATTTGAGACATCGGCAGCTCCTCACCATACGGTGGGTCATTGTCGTCAGAGGTACCGTTGTCACCACCTTCTTCAGTGGACTCAGAGGAGGCCAGGGCCTTGCCACGGGAGGTAGATGCACGTGCTGCTGTAGCTGGTGCCGAGCGGGTCCTTGAAGGGGTGCGTTCCATGCCTGAAGTGCCTTGAAAGACGGGAGTGCGATGGCTCGATCCAGAAACAGTACCACCAACTCCTTAAGCATATGCCACGTCTGCGGAACTCAAACAGTTGAGCTTCATCGCCATACGGCGGCAGCTCCGTCGTACCCTCTGCATCAAATTCCCCGAGGCTATAGTCGGCAACAAACCGGCCTTGAGATGCATCCATATCGCCTTTCAACCGTTTTGTCCTCCTCCTTCCCTTTGCGACCTTCATCAAATATTTGTCTGGTATATTGTACGGTGGCCATCGTGTAGGATCTAGATATGGTTCAAAGCTTGTTTCCCATATATTAATGGTGTTTTCTCTCATGTACAACAGCGACGTGTACGTGGGGCTACTGAAATCAAAGCCTCTAGCCTTACAAGTTGTAATCAAATGTGAACATGGTAGGTGTGCTAATTGTGGAGTCATGCATGAGCACTCCCCAGCCTTGAGCTCTACTCTATAATTGCGGCCTCCGTGACTCTCTCCGCCAACTGTTGTGCCTCCAGCACCTCTAACAGAGTACATCATTCTTTCTGGCCCATATGGCTCCCCAATTTGGTGAACAGGACGCTCTTCTGCTTCTTCCAAGTGTTCCTCAGCAATTTTACCAATTCTATCACCATTAGCAAGCAAAGCACGCGCCTTCTGCCACCTATCCACAAAGTACTCATTGCATTTGTGGAACGAGTACTCTACGATTCCGGCTACGGGTCTACTACGGATTCCTTTGAAAACATTGTTCAATGCTTCTGAATTGTTAATGGTCATAATTTCGTACCACCGCCCCCCTCATCGAAAGCAAGTGCCCACTTATCCTTGTCCGACATTTCATTTTGCAACCATTTATTTGCTGGCTCATTCAAATCTTTGACTAAGTCTTCAAGTTTCTCCTCAAATTCCTGCACCGTTCGCACCGAACACAATATTTTCAACTTTCCTATAACATCTTTGTTTTTTTGGCGATGCCACATATTCGCGGCAAAATGTCTCATGCACCACCGATGGACAAGTGGCGGGTACCCATCCATGTGATCACCGGCATACTTGACCAGTCCATGATGTCGATCAGATATCATACAGACTTGCCGCGATGGACCCAACACATGTCGGCGAACTAGACACATGAACCATGACCAGCTACCATCGTTCTCCCCCTCGGCCAATGCAAAAGCAAGTGGGACCAGCTGGCTTTCAGGGTCTACTGCAACTGCATCATCAATGTGCCCTTGTACTTTTCGGTCAAGAATGTCCCATCCACAAGAATCACAGGACGACAATGTTGAAAAGCGGTGGAGCATTGCGGGAAGCACCAGAAAACCCTGTGAAGAACATGCTTCAAAATACCCTTGTCAGGCTGCATCACCCCCAAAGAGTAAGGGAACCATCTAATGCCAGGATTGAAGTGAGCCATAGCCGTGAGGACACGTGGAACCATTGCATACGACTCATTCCAATCACCCCACAACACAGACAAAGTGTGTTGCTTTGCACGCCAAGCCTTGGAATACTTCACCCTAAACACACTGAAGGCAAAAATGGATTCCATAAGAGATGACACCGATGTGTCGCTGTCCGTGTGAATAATACCATGGATACGACGACCAAGGTACCTTGCCATCAACTGTGCATGCTCTTGCTTCGGCTTGGCCGAGCGGCAAGTGTGAGGTTGCACCACTCTACTAATCCTCCATTGGCTACTGCTTCTCATTACTCTACACCAAACACGCCACATGCACCCTTGCTTGCACATAACATCATATCTTAGCTTCCGGCCCGAGTGAACAACACTGAAAGGCCTGAAAACTCTAACCGCATAGTCAGCCAAGAAGAACTTCAATTCTTCAAGCGTATCAAACTTCATTCCCTTGCGAATCTATAGGTTCTCTATATCTAGAACACCCCCCCCCCCAATTCCATTAAATCGGAGTCACATATGGCTTTGTGACACATGCTTATGTCCCTAGAATTCGGCACCGAAGGAAGTTCAACGTGAACTTCCTTAAGCAACTTCAACTCTCTTTCCGTATATTTAAACCGGTCATCATCATGTTGCACGGATGAAGGTTGTGGTGCACCTTCGTCTAATTCTTCTATTTCCACATCATCTTCCACTTCCTCTTCACACACTTCATCTACTTCCACTTCTTCGAAATCATCATCTTCCGATCCTAATGATATTTCATCATCGTCAATATCTTCTTCCTCTTGCTCAAAACTACCATTTGCAAAATCATCGGAAGCCACCACTAAATCAAAATGAGGGGACCTAGGAAGAGGCGAGGACGAATTAGGTTGAGTTTCTGTAGTATCATTTCCAAAATCCTCCGAAGCCACCGCTAAATCAAAATGAGGGGAACGAGGATTGGGCGAGGACGAATCAGGTTGAGTAGGCCTAAGAGCATCACGTGAAATGGTTGACTGTTGGCTTAGGTTCTCAACAACTACATGATCGACCACGACATTGCGATTACTTCCAACCAAACGACATATGTCAACCACCACCTCCAGACATACCACATTTGCATTCTCAACTATTTCCTTGTATTGCTTCCAATGAGACTCCGAAGACAAAGTCATCATCACATAATGTGACCGAGCTTTACCACAATCAAATCGACCTCTCAATGTTACTTCCTCCTGCACACATCCATACTTTGATATCACACGGTCAACTACATCCCTCAAGCTTGGACGAGTATCAAACAACTCAATATCCTCGTTCATATTCTCAAATTCTCCGCTCTCTTTCACAACCCCACCATAAAATAAATGAACTAAACGGTCCATCTATATAAACAATACACAACAATATACCACAAATATCATATACATGAATTAAAACCAACAAAACACTACCTACATTACACAAACAAATAATTTATACTGCCTCATGCATATACACTATACATTTATGAGCAACATTCAACAATCGAAGCATGCAACTAATTCTACACATAACAATCGCGGGCAGAGACTTCACTACGTACCAAAGAAGCATCCGATCCATAAAAAAAACATCTAGTTCGTAGAAATTTCGAAATCCAATCCTAACCCTAACCCACCAAAACTACTCCATATCTAACAAATCCTACGGTCAAACATGGAAAAAAGTGGGGGAATAACTTCGGGATGACGCGGGGATCGATTCCCCCTACTCCCCCCTCCAAACGGTGGATTTGGGGGGGGGGGGGTCTGAGGGCGCAATGGGCGCCGGCGGCGAAGCTTCCCGTGGGCGTGCTCGGGCTGGGGGAGGAAGAAGGGAGGGGAGGGAGAGGGGAGGCCGCGGCGCGGCCTCTATGTAGGGTCTGTGGGTGGCGCGACAGACCCCGTGCCAGGTTGGCGGCCGCCCGCGGCCTGTGCCACGGTGCCATGCTTGCCGCGCCACATTCTTTGGCGCGGCAGCCTTGTTTGGTCGCGCCCCGTGTCTTGGCGCAACCAAAAGGGTCACCTGATGCAAATAAAGCTTGAGAGAGGTTTTTTTTAATATTCTTTAAAAATTGGTTAAAATTAAAAAGAATCCATTAATGCCCGGTACTGCAAGGCTGTATCTACATCCCTCCCCTCACGTCACATCTCACTCAATACCTAAATGCATACTAGATTTATGGTACTCTGTATAATATTCTAGTCAGACTACTACATACCCATGGCACAATCGCCATCATTTTGCTCCTTTGATCAGGTCCTTCATTTTATCATTGTAATATCATTTTTGTTTGAGACCGCATGGATATTCATCTCAAATTCAACTCACCTCAAATTATTCACAACACCAAGTTACATTATATTTTTCATTATTTTGATCTCTTTGTTTATCATGTTTCCTGATTTTTACAATGGCTTCAGATAAAATATTCTTTCTGTAATAAAGGTGAACATTTTAGTTTCTATTCTGTTTTTCATAATCACCATCATTTCATTTTTTCCATTAATTATCTGTTTGCATAATTATCATCATACCTTATTTTCATTTTATCTAAATTAATCCAATCACCATTCCATAACCACATATCTAATTTACCTCACTCCGTCCAAAAGGTGACCCATTGCGTAGGCTTCTCGATATCCTGTCCAACTCAATTGACCTATCCAGTAGTTCATAACCGCTGTCCCTATCGCTTGACAATCTGTAACGTGTTGTTTTTTACCATTGAAAACTCAGATTGTCCAAATATGCAACCTGCCATGCGAAGGAAAGTGAGCACATCCTGCCAGTTACATTTTATCTAAATTAATCCAATCACCATTCCATAACCACATATCTAATTTACCTCACTCCGTCCAAAAGGTGACCCATTGCGTAGGCTTCTCGATATCCTGTCCAACTCAATTGACCTATCCAGTAGTTCATAACCGCTGTCCCTATCGCTTGACAATCTGTAACGTGTTGTTTTTTACCATTGAAATCTCAGATTGTCCAAATATGCAACCTGCCATGCGAAGGAAAGTGAGCACATCCTGCCAGTTACATTTATAATACTCACAAGTTTTTGGCCTTAAACTTCTAAAGACGAGTCACTACTATGGTCAAAAGTTTCACATTTGTCCCTTCAACCATGTGCCATTTCCATACTGATAGCACTTAATAGTATAAGAAAAATATGTTGTTCGACTTAGAAGTTCCTTTTTTGCCCCTACATCTTTTGTTCTTATGTGAAACAGGTGTCTATAAACTGCTTTCATTTTTTTAATTTATTCCAATTTGCTCCAAACTTGTCAAAATCTTCTTTCTAATATTGATTCAATAGGACTCTGCCATTTTTTATAGTGCCATTTAATTGGTGTTCACTCCTCATATTATAGTAGACATTACCTTCCGCATTACGAAAAACTATTTGTTTACAATAGGATTATGTAAAAAAACTATATATTTAATACCAAAGTAGTTAGAGTTGTGTTAAATATCTTAGGAGTAAAATGCACAGCCGGTACATCAACTTGACAAACAGTGTCATCCAGGTCCCTAGGTCTTACATCTGGTCCTCTCCGAGGGGTGGGTAGAAATTATTTAGGTGAAAAGTATTTTCAAAATAATTGGATCCTTATTCCTTATTTTGTTTATTTATAACTTCGCGTGATAAGTTCTTTCTCGTTGTTTCTTTTGCATATTTGTAGGATTATTTATCGCTGTTCCATTGTTTAATTTCACGCGATAAGATATTACTCACTTTGTCCCGTTCCATATCTGTAGGATTATTTATCGCTTTATTCATTTTGTTCACTTTTCTTCTACCGTATCCATACACTTTAAGATTGTTTTGTGCCCCATAAATCTTTTCTAGCTTTGTTAACACTGTTTATTCCCAAAAAAGAAAAGATTGTGCGGCAGTCCAGCACACTTTGGGTCACAATGGAACAAAACAAAGATGCTTCGCAAGATTTCTAAGGGGGTGTTTGGTTCCGGTTTTAGTCCCGTCACATTGAATGAAAGAATGTTAATTAGAAGTATTAAATATAGATTAATTACAAAATGCATTACATAAGCAATGACTAATTTATGATACAAATCTATTAAGTCTAATTAATCCATGATTAGACAATATAATGCTACAGTAATAATTTGATAATCATGTACTAATTATAGGTTAATTAGGCTGGTTAGGTTCGTCTCGCGGATTAGATATGACTTATGCAATTAATATTATTATTAATTTACGTTTAATGCTAGTAATTATCACTTATTTGATGGACTAAACTTTAGTCCCTCGGATCCAAACACAACATAATACTGTTGGACTTAGACCTCTAAACTAGTACCTTTTACCTGCGACCCTTACACCAATCTTTAGTTTTTTTAAGGTCTCATATATTTTTGTTCAAGTTTTTTACCACATCCTTCGATGTAATTTTTTTTTCGCCTTTGCTAAGGTCACCAACTAGTTTGAGCATCAACTAGCGGCACCAGCCTTGTCGCCAGTACAACTACAGCATTTATTGAATAAAATCCTCCTGTCCTCCTTGGTCGCTAGACGCTTACACGTTACACGGTGGCCCATTGACCATACGCTAGCACCTGTTGCTACCAAAATAGGATGCAAAATTGGAACCCCTAAAGTTCACTATACAAAAAAAAGATTTTCATCACATCAAAATGTCGGCCCATGCATGGAGTACTAAATATAGATGAAATTAAAAACTAATTGACAGTTTTGTTGTACTCTGCGAGACGAACATTTTGAGTCTAATTAATCAATTTTTGGACAATTTTCACACATACAAACGAAAATACTACAGTGGCGCATTTATGATGAAGTGACCTCGTACCCCCAAGTTTGCATCTAAATAGGGGCATACTCCCTCCGTCCCACAATGTTACCGTTTCAAGCATTCAAACTCAAGAAATAACAGAACTGCTAAAATACATCTATATCCCTCATTTTACATTACCTACCAACTGTCTACCCAACCTATCAATCCATTTTATTTTGTCCTATCTATAAAAATGCTTACATTTTGATACAAAATTTGAACCTAATGCTTACATACGAGGACGGAGAGAGTAAAACAATAGAAGTACGGTCAATGTAGAATCCCTTTCATTAATTGACACAAATACCAGATATTTGGATGGCCCCATTCTCCCCTGTTTTATTTAATTTCCCCCACTAGTATTCAGAACAAATTCATGTGTCTGATACAGTATGGGATAAAATACTCTCATATTTCTAATATTTAGGGTGTGTTTAGTTTCCCTAAATTCCAAACTTTCCATCACATCGAAACATTAAATATAGCAAATGACGCATGCATGAAACACTAAATGTAGTTAAATAAAAAACTAATTACATAGTTTTGATGTACACGACGAGACGAATCTTTTGAGCCTAGTTAGGTCATGGTAGGACAATGATTACCACAAAAAACGAAAAGTTCTACAGTGCGCTACAGTGTCCGTTGTGACTTTTTCACCACACTTTTCGCGGATCTAAACACACCCGGATCCTAGGGACTAAAGTTTATTCTCTCAAATAAATCACAATTTGAAGCATTAAATATAACTTAATTATAAAACTAATTCCATAAGCCATGTCTACTACGCGAGACGAACCTAACAAGCCTAATTAACCTATAATTAGTGTATAATTATCAAATTATTACTGTAGCATTTATTGTCTAATCATGGGGGTTTAATAGATTCGTATAGTAATTTAGTCATCACTTATGTAATGTATTTTTTAATTAATCTATATTTAATACTTCTAATTAGTATTGCTCCATTCGATGTGATGGACTAAAACTTTAGTCCCTAGAACCAACCGTGTCCTTATTCACGTTCTACCCCTCCAATGGTTACTAGACGTGTCCATCCACAAAAAAAAACTATCACTCCAATAACGTTTCACTATATATACCAGTAGGGCCGTGTTTACTAACTGCTCGGAAAAAAATTTCAAAGAGAATCTTGCATGCATGAAGTATTAAATGAAGTCTATTTACAAAACCTTTTCAGGGATGAGTGTAAATTTACGCGACGAATCTAACGAGCCTAATTAGTCCATAATTTGCTATAGTAATGCTACAATACCCATCCTCTAATCGTACGGTCAGAGGCCTCGTTAGATTTGTCTCATGAATTAACCCGGGGTTGTAAAGTTAGTTTTGTAAAACGGGATGAAAAAAAAATTTCCAACCCAAAAAAACACGGCCTATTCTCTTTACACTTCTCCTTTCTCCGTAGTTCATGTCTCGCCGTCGGCCTACCTCCTCTACCAGCGAATCTTCCCAGAGCTCAAGGCTCCGGCTCCCTGACGGATGTGAGGTTCATCCTCATCTCTTTTGTGCTTGCGGCAGGAAGGCCCTTGTCTTGCAAACTCGCCATTCCACACGGAACAATGGTAGGAAGTTCATCAAATGCGAGAAACACGTAAATGGATGTCTCCCCACACCCCTGCCATATGTGAGGTGTTTTATTTACCTGTTCCCACCAACCACATTTTTCATCTTCTTTTCAGGACAATGCATGTGCTCTCTGAGGTGTGTTTGGTTGAGCTGTGGCTGTGGAAAAAGCTGTCGTGGGTTGTGGCCGTGGAAAAAGCTATTGTGGGCTATGAGCTGTGAGAAAGCTGAAAGCCGTTTGATAAAACAGATGTGGCTTTTTAAAAACTTACTAGCAAACCCTACTTGTCATGTATATATACGTACGTATATACATATATATATAGTTATATATACATAAAACTAAATAAATACATAGTTGTTCACAATTTTATATGTATAATATATTTTATATTTATCTATTTATTTATATCATATATCTTATAATATAAATAAATAGATAAATATATATATGTATATATATATCATATATACATATTTATTTATATCATATAATAAATATATAAATATATATATATATACATATGAATAATATATATCTTATACATATAACATATTTATAAGATACACATATAAATAAATAAATATACACACATATATCTTATACATATAAACATATATATAAGATATAAATAAATAAACAAATAAATAAACACATAATATATATACATATATATAAGATATATCTTATACATGTATACATATAAATCTATATATAAGATATATGTATAAAAATAAATAAATATCATATAATATATACATTATGTATATATACACATATATACATACATATATGTATGTAGGTAATTTCTTCAAACTTGTGAAAGCCAAAGCCAAAAAGCACCTCCATACCTGCTTTTAGAAATGAACTAGAAAAAAAGCTGCTTTTGGCTTTGGCTTTTGTTGACAGCCAACCTCTTTGGTTGGGCTACTGGCTTTTTTGAAAAGTCAAAGCCACAAAAAGCCCAACCAAACACACCTTTACTCGAGGACTATGTAGGGGTACGTCTTCAGGAAGCTAATTTCAAATTCCAGGAAGCTTTTGATGGTTTTGCATCAATCATCAAGACAAAGGACTTGAGGATTGAAAAGCTCAAGGAGGCGCAGATCACAGTTGGCCATGCTACGCGCCAGAACTTGGCCTACGTTTTTCTTGCTTTTTTCCTTGGTTTTAACCTTTCATCCGCTTTGAATTGTCCATGGATCATTCTGTCTTTTAATCTACCAGGGAGGAACATGTCCAATCATGTACTCACCAAGTGACCCGACTCGTTGGTTTGTTTTCTAATTGTTTACTTTCAATTTGTAGTGTCTCTAGGGCGCCACTTTATTTTACATTGGACTCCACAACTTAATTATACATTATATTACTTAGAGCATCTCCAAAGCTCATGTATAAGTTATGGGCTAGCTAAAAAAGAAAAAAGGAAGAGAAAATGTCATCCAACAGAATAGGCAAACGACTCGCCATCTATACAGGCTCGCTATCCTTTGGCCTCCGCTCGGCACTTTTGCCTCGCTCGCTCGCCATCCCCCCTCCTTTTTTGGCCTCCCGCGCCCAGGCCCAGCGGCAGTCGCCGCCCCTGCCCTCCGTCGCCCCGCGGCCGCCGCCCGGCCCTCCGTCGCCCCGCCGGTCGCCGCAACGACAGCGCACAAACGCACATCGGCAATACGCGAGCACTGAGCAGAGCACGCGACGGACCACGGGCAAGGTGACTCGACACGCCGACGCTTTCCACCTCCGAGCCTCCCATCACCACCCCCTCCTCGTCGGCGCCGCGCTCGTCCTCCTCGCCGTACCGGTCGAGGGTGGCATGCCCCTGCCTCCGCGGCTCCGTCGCCTACCTCGACTGCGCCGCGGGACACGGCCTCTCCAGTATGTAAAGCACGCGTTCGGGGGGATGCGCGGGGTCATCTCCACGCGGCGGCGCGGGTCTCCACGCAGTACAGACCGACGTCCGCGGCAGCCTTGGTCTCGCCGCAATGCCCGGCGAAGGTCCTCGGCACAACGACGGAGCAGCTCTACGCGCCGCAATCATTCTACTCAAGCAGCTGGTGCAATCATTCTTTCCAATATCGAGATGAAGCATTGGATGTCGCCGCCATGCGCAGCGAGGGTCCTCAGCGCCACGACGGAGCAGCCCTGTGTTGATGTAGTGTGTACCTGAGATCGATTTGTTTATACTTGAGCAGCCGGCCTTGATGCAACGTGGACCAATTTTGAATATAGCTAGCATAATTTATCTAGTCTCTTGGATTACCCTATAAAATTATATGATTTTCTATTTTTACAAAGGGATTCAATCTCTAAATTTAGCTAACAGATACAGGAGCTCTTGGAGACGCTCTTACAGCCTTTTTCCCATATATTCCCGCTATATGTTGTGGCTGACTTGTGGGCCTGACTGGAATAAATACCTCACACTAACTTTTGTACGCCACATCACATATTTTAATTCCCTACGTAGCAAGCTAACCAGCATGAACACACCGCCAGCTTACATACAGGTCTCTGACTTTTATTTCGACCGACCAGTGGCCCCGTGCACCCGATGGCTTGCAGCATTTTCACATGTACTCAGAATACGGTATGCTCCATGGGTGCTGTAGTAGCCAGCTAGTCTACAGCTACTTGGCTTGCTTGCATACGCACACGCCTTTCAGCCTTTGCTCGATTCCTCGTGGCGTCATACTGTTTCATAAAGTTGAATTTTTTTAACAGTTTAATAAAAAACGCCCCTATTGCTTAGATCTTTGAACAAAAGTAATTCATAAATCACCATATCAATTCCTGGACATTGCGTTCTTTATTTTTATTGCACAAATAAAACCGTTTCATAAACCTTGTTGAATACTTTGGCTATGTTTAGATCCCCTGAAGTTGTTAGGGTTTAGTGTTTAGGGTTTAGGGTTTAGAGTTTAGGGGTTTAGGCACAAATAAACCGTTTCATAAAGGGTGGTCGAAAAGTCACATCGGTCATTGTAGCGCACTGTAGCACTTTTCGTTTGTTTGTGGTAACTGTTGTCCTATCATGGCCTAACTAGGCTCAAAGGATTCGTCTCGTCGTGTATAAGTATGCAATTAGTTTTTTTTATTTACCTATATTTAATACTCCATGCATGAGGAGAGAGATTTGATGTGATGCAATATTTACCTATATTCAATGATCCATGTATAGAGCCCCTTTTTTGTAGCTGGACTCCGCCTCCAAATTTTCACCAGATAATTTTTTTAATCGCACGCTGATATAAATGATGGCCTACTGTGCTCAATCTAGGACTCTGTAGACTGTTATCATGACTATAGTTGATATGGAGACATCCACAAGCAAGCAGCTTTCATCTGTAGTGGTTAACTTTTTCTTATTCAACATTTTCAATATGTGAAACTTTTATAGTTTATCACTATTTTCTGCATGCCACTTATAGTTAAATTAAAAATATATAACCTTTTATTGTAAAAAACTTCAAAAATACTCCACTCAAGCATAATGTTAAAATTTTATGTTTTATCTCATGGCTAATATATTTTTGTATCAAAACACCATGATAAATGTTAAAAATATAATATGACCAGCCCTATGTACCAATATGGCTAGTTTATTATTATAGCCTTCTCTAATCTTAAAATTGTTATCATAAAATTTATTAAAATTGTTATCATAAAATTTATTATTGTACCAATATTGTTATCATAAAATATTTCCCTATAATATATGGTTTTTACCTTCTTTTCAGAGAGGGGTTGTAGGGGGTGTCATTGTAGGTAATCTGACCCTTGATGCCACCGAGCCTGCCTCCCAGGATCTTGAGCAAGGTGGTCTTGCCACTGCCAGATGGGCCCATCAACGCCAGGATCTCACCGGGGTCCACACTGCCTGCAATGCCCTCAGGATGTGCTTGCAGCAGCTGCCCTGAGCCACCCTCATCTGGGATGCAAATGCCACTCTTGGAGCAGTGAGGGGGTTCTTCAAAGTCATCTTCACCCTGTACTCCACATTCTCAAACTGCATTTTGCCCCCCAAAAATAAAAGGTTCAGTTTTTCCATGTAATTTTCATAGTGATGAAACATCGATCAGTACATCACACACATACTATGAGTTATTGTGCGTTTAACAATTTGTTTGTAATAATTATATTACCTATGCACTGATAAATAATTTTATTACCTATGCACTGATAAACAATTTCGTTTGTAATAATTAGAGGCGGTGAGGAGCTAACCGGCGAAGGGAACTAGAGGCGAGAGACGACGGAGGAATGGATAGAGGATAGAGAGTGTTTGGAAGACGAGAGAGGTATACGAGTAGAGATACAATATACATAAAAGTATATGAGTATTATGTGTATGGTGGGAGAGAGAAGCTGATGTGACTGGCCACTTGATGTGCGGCCCAGATAAAGAACGCGCCGCGTTTCTTGGCCAAAAAACTAGACTGCCTGTTCTGCTCACGTATCCTATAGGTGCTGAAGGTAGGAGATGAACTGCTAGCCTTTAGATCAAAGATCGATGGTGTAGATTAAATCACTTACTTACCCCTTCGTGTGAACTTGGTCTACCATAGACCCAAGTTCAAACCCCCTGGTCCACGGATCCCACAGACCTAGTCCATGCGACAGTGACTGCCAACTCACCCTCCTTTTGCATTCAAACCCCTGTCCTTGATGAGAATCGCAACACATTTATCCTGAGTCACACCATTTATACCTCCTAGCCCCTGAACACCTTGATAATATTATTCCAACACTAACCCTTGCACTTTTACACATAAAACCTTGATATTTTGATTATTCTAAGTCACTGGTCACTGCCCAGTTCGCACTTTACTGTTTAGTCCCGTAATTTATTTATAGTGTTACGAATAGGTCCATGCACCTTGAAACTCTTATATCTTTTTAACTTTAAATCCAATTTTAGCGATTCTTACGCTGACGCGTTCGTAGAGACAAGTACTACACGTTAGTAACCTTTATATCATATTTTGTTACTTTTTAGTGTACTGTTTTTATTTATTGTGTGTTGCTTGTGATTGTTTGCGCGTCTAGGAAGTGTGTTTGTGAATCTTGGAGTCTGAGTCGGAAGCTGTTGATCATTCTACGACCGAAGGCAAGTGTCCTTGCTCATATTTGATCCTATATTTATTTTATTTTACTAGAGTAGTTAAGTGTAGTTGCATGCTGTGTTATAAACTTGAATCCCATGTTAGGGTTTACTAGATATTTCCCTTATCATCCTTGAAACGTGGTTCGGGCTGTGATGAGTAGATTCATGCTTAGCTTGCTGTCTCGGTTGGGATGGTTGGGATTATAAAGTTAAACCTGATTAATTATTTATACAATGGAAATCGATTGGTAATGTTGTAGTAGCAACATGGAGAATTAGGGAATCTGAGCAGGATGGATGGAACCGGTGGATGGTTCTGTTTTGATTTTATTTGGTTTGTGTCATTTGACATGTGGGTTGGTGCTAGTATCTGCTTTGGATTTGAAGGACCGGTTCATGAAGCCTGTAACCTAGCTTAGCAGCGCAACCATGAGGGCTATATGGCTCTAGCTCTGGCCGACTAAATTGTTGTCCCATTTGTTACATTGTCGGTGGTTTGAGTGGCACAAAAGAGGGCTACCGGGGTCGCTGACCTTATTGTAACGGGGCGAAACCTTAGTGGGTGTACTCAAGTGGGAACCTAAGACTTTTGAAAGGCCTTGTAGTGTGACCTTGGCTGATCACCTCGGAAAGTGTGATGCATAATGGGAAGCACGACTCATGGTGAAAGTGTGCAACCTCTACAGAGTGTAAAACTGATATATCAGCCATGCTCACGATCAGGAGCGGCTTGGACTTCTTCGTGATTAGTGGTGGAGATGGATGGTTGGTTTGGTGACCAGGTGGTGGTACCCTGGTGTGGTTTGGAAGCTAGATGGAATCCAGTGGTTGGTTTTGGAGCTCGGATTGGGGTTGATATTTATGGTGTTGGTGGTAATCACATCTAGTAAATATGTGCTAAGCTAATTAAGGTTTAGGATGAGATGCTTAGGCACTTTATAACCGGAGTAAGCCTTTCCTTGTTTTGGCCTCATGTCATATTTTAACTACACTTGCGGAGTACATCTAGATGTACTCACCCTTTTCTCTTTCAAGCCCTGCTGTGTATATACCCGTTGTTGCTCAGATGGAGAAGAAGTAGAGAACCAGGAAGAGGATGCATTGGACTAGGCTGGCGTGCCCCCGGACGACTGCCTGTGGATTGAGGAAGACCTGCTCCGCTAGAATTATATGGTGTATCTTTTCTTTAGACCTAAGGGTCATTTTGAATTAAAGTTACATTTATATATGACATTGTAATGATACACTGATGAAGTCGCTGCATGTATGAATAAACTGATCTTGGCATACATGTGGTTAGCACTTGGTTTTGTCCTTGTAAAATCGGGTGTGACATCTAAATATGGTAATGATAAGCCAAGTAGTATAAGTGACACCAGGTCTTGGGCGAATTTGGTGCAGGTCGAATGAGGTGTAGTCGGCGGTTCTGTTGTATCTATTTCCTCCAGCCGTTTGTTCAATTCTGGGTGCGACTATATGAAAGGTTGAGGGCATGAATTAACACTTATCCTTGGTCGTGGGTATGGTCGTTGGTCTTGCGCCTCGTGTGGGAAATGTTGTACACCCCTGTAGGGTTTTGATTTATTGCAATAGTCGCGCTCTCGGCCATGAGCACGCTCTATAAATTTCACGCTCAATTTAGAGTTACGAAGAGCTTATGGAAAATTTAGCTCATGTTACATGATCAATTTATTTACGCAATTGTTTGATGCTTGAATTAGAATATTTAGTATGCTATGTCTTTTTCTTATTACAACTTGATCAAATGTGGATGCTTTTATGCAAAATAAATAGCCTTGTCATATCCTTGCTACTTAAACCAAATGCATTCTCCTTGGAGTCGGTCTAAGTATATAACCATGTTTTGGATAAGTCCTGTGAGTACCTCTTTGTACTCACGGTGTTGTCATTAAGTTGTTTCAGGTGAGCCGCAGTCGGAGGCCGTCTTTGGGTACTTCTTTCCCACGGACGGAGGTGCGGGGGAGCAGTAGTTGGTCTTTGTCGTACATAAGGGCACTAGTGTCATGTAGTGTGAACCTTCATATTTTGTTATGTATCGTATGAGCGTGAGGTTGAACTTTCTTCTGCAAAACTCTAAGACATAATGATGTAAACTTGAATCACTTTTATGTGTGTGATGATTGTGTATGGACTTGCTTATATTTTGTGAAGATGTTTATAATGTGCTTGTGAGGTGTGTCGCTTGGGAATAATTATCGGGCACATCTCATTGATTACTGGGGTTATTCTCCTTTAATTGGGTTGATCAATGGATGATAACTCAATTAAATGAGGGTAATTTGGTTGGGTCCTCACAGCGTGGCATCAAAGCAGGTTGGCATTTCCATGCATAGTTATCACTTAAAAATCATGTGAGACATGCTAGAAATTAATTGGTGATCACCTAAAATATTTTACTTGTAAAATTTCGATTTTCTAAGGTTATATTGCTCATATATGATATGTAACTCTTTTCTATCTTAGAGCTATTTCTATCTTATGGCTGCACCTTAATTCTTATAATTTGTTCATTAATTCACCTTTTCTTGTCACATCTAGATGAACAGGAACTTCGGGCACTTAGTTTTTGTGACCCGTGGTAGAGATGCGGAGGGATTCCCACCCCTTTTGTATGAGATGCTTTGGAGAGGAAATTTCTCCTATAGGCCGGAGTAATCGGTCTATGCAAAAGGACTTTGACCGGGCATGGTGGACTATGTGGCTACTGTGACCATTCCAAGGTGTATTGCTCAAGGAGTTCATCACGAGCACCAAATTTCAGCTCATGGAACTTCGATTGAGATGGCAATTCAAGAAGTGGCATACAAGGCTATGAGCATCCTTCGCTAAGAGATCATTGAGCTTGAGCGTCAACCATTCACTCACTTTCCAAGGCATGGTCCAATTCAAGGAGTAAATGAGTTCGAAGTGGGCATAGTGAATGCAACCTTGTATGAGAGGCGTATGTCCAAATTGATTGTGGCACAAGACCGAAGCCTTCGTTGCATCCGAGGTGAATTGGTGGAGACAAGGCGCCGCTACAACCGACTCCAACATGCCATTGAGCCATATGTTCGCATGGGTCGTGTGCCTCCAAGTGTGCTTTATGTATCAAATGACTTCACTCCACATGAAATGGAACCCATGGAGGATCGTCATCCTCATGTGCCGGGTTACCTTCTTCCTTAACCCAAAGAAATGCGACCCCACATCTCCAATGGGCTACGCGTTCGTCGCTTTGTACAACTGGAGTTAACGGTGGAAATGATCCTTAGTACCGAGCATGAAGCTCTCACTCACTTGGAGAACCCCGAAGATACCGGCTCACCCAACTACCACCTCCTCAACGCGTTCCCACCGTACTTCATGAGAGCTCCTTATGGCCCTTTCTAGGTTATTTATGTAACTCTTATGGCATTTATGAGACTCCTCGAGCTATATGACTCGTTGTAATGTACCACCTATTTTATGTAACCGAATAGTTAATTGGTGAGACGATGTGAGACACTAATTAGCTATCATGCCTATGTAATATATCTACGTAGACCTCTATTATTTATTGTGTGTCATTGTGAGAAATTCGTATGGTTACAACATGTCATCATATATCATTCATGCATGCATTTTATTCAAATATGAACTAGTGGGTATATGGCTATGAATATATATGGTAGTAGAATATTATCTCCTAGCTGTCCAAATTTTTATTTCATCTCCAATCAATGGTCTATCTTATTCATGATATAGAATCTCCATTCTCACACATTTGTGGTTGATATTTTATCTCTTGTGCAATTTTTTTGTACAATTGTAATATGTCAATTTTCCTTTTCCCTTGTCGCTAACCTATTTTGTGGTTGGCAACAGGATGTCTCATATTCCAGGTGATGGTGGTAGGGATGAGATCCCTGCTCTTCCCATGTTACCCGCTGGACTTTTAGAGATTCTTAGAAGGTCCGAGGAGAGCCGAGTCACCCAAAACCAAATTTTAGAGAACTTGACCCAAGCTTTGGCCGACCGTGGAGGAAATGGTGGTGGTAACCAACGTACCGGCTATTCCGCTTTTCTTGCGACTGATCCTCCCACTTTTCATGCTACTCAGGATCCTTTGGATGCCGATCATTGGATTCACACCATAGAGCAAAATTTTGAGTTCTTTCAATGCAATGATCAAGAGAAGGTGAATTTCACGGCTCATCAACTTCGTGGTGCCGCGGGTGCGTGGTGGCGAAGCTATAAGGCTCAAGTTGGTGTGGGACGCCAAATTAATTGGGATGAGTTTAAGAAGGCCTTTAGGGAATATCATATTCCCAAAGCTGCTCTCCTTATCAAGAGAGATGAATTTCACAACTTGAAGCAAGGAAATAAATTGGTGCTTGAATATGTGAATGCTTTAAACTATCTTGCTCAATATGCTAGAGATAATGTTTCTACGGATGAGAGAATGCAAGATAAGTTCATGAGTGGTTTATCCTTGAAGCTCCAAGAGAACTTTGCAACAACAAATTTGAAGATTTTAATGACATGGTTAGTCAAACTCTCAATTCTGAGTACAAGATGAAAGAACTTGAAGCGGAGAACCGCAAGCTTGATATGGAGAGCCGCAAGTGGCCTTCCTCTTCCTTTCCAGGTGGTAGCTCTCAACGCGTGCGCTCGGGGCCAACTCCTCCGCCCTGTATGCCGGGTATAGTTCTCCTCAATCCATGTGGATGGCATGTCGTCCCCCGGCACCTCTAGGGCAACCTCCTTGTCCCTTTGGACAGACGGGTGGCGGTGGTGGAAATACCTCTCGGGGGCACTTGTTTTAATTGTGGTGGACATGGACATTTCTCCTGTGGACATTTCTCACTTGTTTCTATTCCCTCTCCTAAGAAAAATGGAGCCGGCAATGCTCCTAGGCCTCCAACGCCTCCTACCCAAGGTCAAAAAGGTGTGTAAAATCCCAAGCATGGAAAATTAAATCATATCACCGTGGAGGAAGCTAGTGAGGATATGGAAGTCCTTGTTGGTATGGTTTCCATCAACTCTATTCCCACTCGTACATTATTTGATTCCGGATCATCCCATTCTTTCATGAGTAAAAGTTTTGCTATAAAACATCAATTCCCTATTCGGGTAGTGTCTACTCCATTTCATATTGATGCACCGAGAGCCACACTAGTAACCAATCAAGTTGTTAATTTAGCTTAACTAGAAGTTTTGGGACTTATCTTCCTAGTGGATTTTATTATCATTGATCTAGAAGATTTGGATATCATTGTGGGAATGAATTGGATGACCAAGCATGTTGGCGTTATTTGGTGTAGTCCCCATTCCATTGAACTTAGGCACCCATCCGGACCACGAGTTACTCTCTACTTACATAAGAAATGTGGACCTCAACTATTTGCTCTCAAAGCCACCGTGTTACCGAAGTTAGAGGCAATTCCGGCGGTATGTGAATTTCTGGATGTCTTTCCCGAAGATTTACCGGGGATGCCTCCCGACCAGGAAGTGGAGTTTGTCATTAAACTACTCCCCGGGACGGCCCCAATATCTAGAAGACCATATAGGATGCCGCCCAATGAATTAGTGGAGTTGAAGAATCAATTGCAAGATCTTCTTGATAAGGGATATATCTGCCCGAGCTCCACACCTTGGGGATGCCCGGCTCTCTTTGTGAAGAAAAAGGATAATACTCTCCGCATGTGTGTGGGTTATCGACCTTTAAATGCGGTGACCGTGAAGAACAAATATCATCTCCCTAGGATTAATATCTTATTTGATCAACTCTTCTGTGCCAAATATTTCTCCAAAATTGATCTTAGGTTGGGATATCATCAAATCAAAATTAGAGCGGAAGATATTCCTAAGACGACTTTCTCTACTCGCTATGGACTTTATGAGTATATTGTCATGTCCTTTGGATTAACCAATGCACCAGCCTATTTCATGTATTTGATGAATTCCATCTTCTTCGAAGAGCTTGATGTCTTTGTGGTTATCTTTATCGATGATATTCTCATTTTCTCCAAGACCAAGGAAGACCATGCTAAACATATTCGAATAGTTCTCCAAAAACTTCGTAATCATCATCTCTATGCCAAGCTTAGCAAGTGTGAGTTTTGGATTAGGAAAGTGTCTTTTCTTGGCCATGTTATTTTCGAAGAAGGTGCGGCGGTCGATCCATCCAAGGTGCAAGATGTGCTCAATTGGGAACAACCTCAAAATGTTAGTGAAATCCAAAGTTTTCTAGGACTTGCAGGTTATTACTGTCGGTTCATTAAAATTTTCTTGAAAATTTTCAAGCCCATGACCGAATTAACCAAGAAGGGAGTAGCATTTAAATGGACCGATGCTTGTGAAGAAGCTTTTCAAACTCTTAAAACCAAGCTTACTACCGCTCCTATGCTAGCTCAACCAAATATTACTAAAGGATTCGATGTCTATTGTGGTGCTTCAAGAATTGGACTTGGTTGTGTTCTTATGCAAGAAGGTCGAGTCATTGCTTATGCTTCTCGTCAACTCAAGTGCCATGAAGAGAATTATCCAACTCATGATCTTGAACTTGCCGCGGTTGTTCATGCTTTGAAAATTTGGCGGCATTATCTTCTTGGAAACCCATGCAATATCTACATCGATCATAAAAGCCTCAAATATATCTTCACTCAATCAGAACTCAATATGAGACAAAGAATATGGCTTGAATCGATCAAGGACTATCAACTAGAAATTCATTATCATCTCGGCAAGGCCAATGTGGTTGTCGATGCATTGAGCCGCAAGGCACAATGTTTTTGCTTGCAAGCCCAATCCGGAGTTGACACCATTTGTGAAGATTTTTAGGAGCTCAATCTCACCATGGTTGACCATGGATCACTTGCTTCTCTTGTGGTCACCTCTAATCTTATTGAAGAAATCAAAAAGACCCAACATGAAGATAAAGGCATGGCAAAACTAAGAGCTAGAATTTAGGAAGAGAAAACCAAGTGTTTTAGGCTTGATGATCAAGGAATTCTTTAGTTTGGGAAACACTTGGTGGTTCCCAAAAAATATGGAGCTTAGGAAGAAAATTCTTAATGAGGCTCATGAATCACAATTCTCTATCCATCCCGGAAGTAACAAGATGTACCAAAATTTGAGAAGAAAGTTTTGGTGGACCCGCATGAAAAGAGAAGTGGCTCATTATGTAGCCCAATGAGATGTTTGCCAATGAGTGAAGGCCGAACATCTCACACCAGCTGGAACTCTCCAACCTCTTCCTATTCATTCCTGGAAGTGGGAAGGTATTTCTATGGATTTTATCACGGGATTACCTCGCACTCCTCATGGATATAATTCTATTTGGGTCATTGTGGATCGACTCACAAAATCTGCTCATTTCCTTCCAGCTATTGATAGATACACCGTGGATAGATATGCTGAGTTATATCTCACCAAAATTGTATGCCTTCATGGAGTTCCTAAATCAATTGTCTCTGATAGAGATCCTCAATTCACCGCCAAATTTTAGCAAAGTCTTCATGATGCCATGGACACCGAGCTTACCTTTAGCACATGTTTTCATCCTCAAACCAGTGGGCAAATCGAGAGAGTAAATCAAATTCTTGAAGATATGCTCAGAGCTTGCAAAATTATTTATGCAAAGGATTGGGAAACTTGTTTGTCATTTATGGAATTTTCTTATAACAATAGTTATCAGGTGTTGACGTAAAATCCGCACTTCACGCCAAGCACACAGCAAGCCAATTTAGCTAGCTTTACACGTGGCCCGAGCGTTTGAATCCGAAAGCGTGCCAGTCAATTTTCCTGAAACTGACAAAGGGAGAAAAGATGTTCAAATAACACCTGGAACGTACCGGGTAATACCAGATAGTTCCATAATTGCGGTTACGGAGCTAGTTTCGAATGACATATAGCTATAGAGAAGCTATCTATCAGCAGTTAAAGCATCATTCGGCAATCGGCAAAGCACGCAGGAAGCGCACTGCCGAATGCATGACGTAAGCATGACGAAAGATCGGTATTTGACTGAATAAACATTGTAACGCATATTCATAACCGATTAACGAGGAACAGAGCATGATAAATAAATAAAAGGGCGAAAACATGACCATAATTTCATAATAAACAAGAATGCATAGACTAAAAGCACTAGTCTACTGCATGTCTAGGTACTTTTCAACCCGTCGAGCATGAAACAAGCAAGTTAATCCACCGCATGATACGACTTGCTTGGAATCACACCACCAACCAAGAATAGATCAATCCACCGCATGATGTACTCTAAACGTGGAAGGCTAAAAGCATTCTTTATTTAAAACAAAACCGTGAACATGTTTCGCTCGTGGCAATACTGCCGAATACAGCTATATAGCCGAATCGGGTTCCATGAAGAAGGAACATGCTTCGTTGATGATGATAGGTCTATCAGATCGAATCGAATTCTAATCCACTGGATGATTAGCTCTAAGACGACCCAAAAACCTGCATCCACCGCATGATACCCGGTTCTGTCAAGATCTACACAAGACCAACGAGCTTGGACCCGCAACACGTGGCAATCTAGTTTGACTTCGAATTCGGCTATGGAAACGCAGTGCATTGTGAGCTAGAACCGAATCTAATCAACCTAGACTGGGCAAAAGAGTGTTGTAATGAATTAAACACAAAGGTAAAATCCAGAGCAATGCATGGTAACTTAATGGATCTATCAAATCTTGCCAAAATCCAATAGAACCGATAACTTGTTCCAAGCTAAAACTTAGCCCACCGCATGGCTCATGATCTAACAATGGAACCTTCCTGAACCAAAGCCTAAATCCACCGCATGATACTAGGCATGGTGCAGGGTTGCCGGTACTTACGGAGGTCGACGGATCGATGATTCCTCTCGAAGAACTCGACGACTCGACTAAAGGACTCGAAGTTGGCACGGGGCCAGTTTGTTGTATGATCGATTGAACTCTCTTTTTACAACTACCATGGGTTTATATTTATACCTAGGTTTCGACACGACTCCTAGTTGATTACGATTACATTATTTATTTCCTAAAAAGATAAACGTCGGGGCACCGTATCCGTCTTGCATTCGAAGTTAAACCAGCCTTTTCCTTACACTTGATCCACGTCATCACGCACTCCCGAATTCCTCCTGCGGAATATTTTCTTGCCGAATGACAATGCGTTCCCGACCACAGAACGCCTTTACCGAATGCTCTGGGGAAAAACTTCTTTGCCGAATGATATCTTTTCAACGAATCCGGCCCACATGTCAGCCTCTTCCTGGTGCCAATTTTTGGTGTCAACACATGCCCCTTCAATTTCGGGATAAAAGATAATTTTATCTCGGAATTGACCAGAAGCACTCAACATTCCCAAGTTAGTTCTGCTCGACACCCGCTTCTCCTTTTGAATCTTTAGAGCTCTCGTCCAGATCCGAACCCTAGGTTATCGACTTCCAAGATTCAATCTTCAAATGGCGAACCAAGATTTTGCCCTCCAGGTAAACTTCAATCCCCTCAAGCACATTCGGTATTCTTATTTCGATTTGCATTTTAAATTTCCTCTCATCTCTTTCCATTCTTGATAGGCACTAGCTGCTAAAATCCTTATCCCCGTTGAGGAAAAAGCTCCATCCTACTTCCTCGGCCCTGTAGGGAATTCAGATCCTTCCGAACTCATCGCGGCTGAATCTCAGAGGGTTCCTTTCAAGATTTCATTGACAAAATCTCATGAGTGGCAAGACGCCTTCAAGAACTGGCCTTTGCCCCCAATTGCCGGTTGGAGAAATTGGTACAAAAGGATATCTGATGACAAAAGCCCCCAAACACAGAACTGGGACCATCTGCGTATTTCTCATTGCCTGGAGCTGTCACTAGCCGAAACACCAAAGAACGAGAACCTTCTGATTGCAGCTTGCCATTTTTGGTCCAATGGCGCAAATGCTTTTCTCTTCGGTCATGGCCCAATGTCTCCCACTTTGGTCGATGTCTACATGATGACCGGCCTGAACGTTACAGGAACTGTATATCCATATGACCACAAAGGTTCCTCCAAGCAGACAGGAGTAAAAACAGGGGTTGGATACAAGAGATACATCCAGAACCATATGTCTGATGGCCCTCTGACCGATGTCGAATATAGAGCCTTCCTGAACATGTGGCTATGCAGATCAGTCTTCTGTGGCAAAGCCAATGAGCCAACCCTGAATCATATCGTGATGGCTGAAGAGCTGGCTGCCGGAAAACTCATTCCACTTGGGAAATACCTCCTGGGAAGTGTCTACCATATGCTCAATCAAACCACCCACCTGATGTATACCAGCAAGAAAATCCCCTGTGTCAATGGTCCTTGGTGGTTTGTCCAAATGTGGCTGCAGTTGTACATGCATCAAATCATCGCTATTGATCTCAACAGCCGAGATTTTCCTTCAATCAATTACAAAGAAGGAGAAACCCGGAGAACCAAAGGTTGTCAAACCTATGGAGAAGCTGCCTCCACTGTATCTATCAACAAGAACATCGGTGAACTGTTTGAGCTCTTCTTCAAAGGCTTTGCTCATCCTCTTTGGTTCCCATATCTGGACAATGACAACCTCACTCTCCCTTGCGAATTCAGCTTTGAAACTGGATGCACTGATGTACAATCTATAGCGATCTTCAATGCCTTCATCCAGCCCTGCATCCTGCCAGCCGAATTCTATGGAGGAAGGCTGGTTCAAAGCACTTATGAATATTATCAGCCAAATATGATGGCTAGACAGTTGGGATGTGGCCAAGTGCCCCCTAGGCTATTTCTTCACGAATTTCTCAAGCCTAGGGAGATTGTCAAGGATTCCACAGAGACAAGAAGGATTTTTACTTATAAATGCTGCGGAACTATCTATGCACCTGATCCTTTTGTGCCAATAATATCTGCCCATCCTTCTTTCACTCTCTGGTGGCAAGAACTCCATGATCATATCTTCAACATGCCAATCCATCCCTTCTGCTTCGAGTTAATGCCCGATTATCAGCCAACTTCAGAGGTAATACGCTTATCCCTTCATCTGTCTCAATAATATTAACCCCGATTGATTCTTATTCTGTCATCTTGCAGGATATAAGACCTGCCCCTCTTGCCAGGGCGATCTTGTACAAAGCTGCAGGCCCAATATCTGCTTTGGGGCACCAATCTCCTACCTTGGCTCAATTGATGGCTAGACAGGCTTCTCTAGATCCAATACTTACTAGACCATCATCTGTCAAGAGGAAAACCCTTTCTTTAACTGCTCCCTTAGTTGTAAAGAAAAAAAGAACAAGCAGCAAAAAAGTTATCAAGGTCAGAGCCTTCTTCTTTTGACCATAATGCCATTGGTATTTTGCTCAGCTTTATCTCTTCTTGGTTTCAGGTCAGAGAACAGCAACTAGCAATCAGTACAGATCTTGCCGATGCTTCATTGACTGGTAAAATTCTACCACTTTATCCTCTTAACTTCTTTTTCATCGGCACTCATTCTTTGTTAACTGCAGAACAATCCTCAATGGATCCAATCTTGGAAAGCTCTTCTTCTCATCACGATTCATCTTTAGCTTTGCAACTTCTTCCTCAATCAGAAGCATTATCTTTACCAAGAAATCTTCCAGCTTCTCCTCAGCAAGATACACAGAATCTTTCCATTGAGCCTGAGAGGCTTCCTTCCCCCATTCAGGAAGTCAGGAACGAGGTAAACAAAATCATTCAACTTTCTCTACCCTTTTTCTCAGCGGATTATTACTAATTCGGCAAGACTTTCTTTCAGGAGAAATCCATTTCATCATCCAGCTATTCTTTTGCTGTGGACGACTTGGTTGCCGAACAAGGGGAAGAAACATCTTCTGGCCAAACTCTGTCAGAAGAAAATCAAACAAAGCTAAAAGATATCCTTGCTTTGCTGCACAAGAGTATCCAAGATCAAGTCAAAGATGCTGATCTCTTAAGGGATGTACTGGAATCCATTGACCAAGAACTCCCTGATGATATCAAAACTTCTTTGGAACCAGTTTCTCATTTGGATCAACAATACGCCGCAGTAAAGCAGGCTCTAAAAAACCAATCTTCTCAACCAGCTCTGGAACAGAGGAGATCCACAGCCAAACAATATATGAAAGACCTGCATACTCAAGCTCAGAACAGCAAAGAATTACTGACCAAATTGGAATCTGAACTTGAAAAGAAGAAGGTCAGAAAAGCTGCACTTGAAGCCGAATTGAGAGATCTATCGGCCGAAATTGAAGCTGATGAGAAGAAGATAGTTGAGCTTCCCAAATTAACAGAGAAGATGCGAAAGGAAGCTTCATCAGCTCTGAACGAAGAAAAACAACTCAAGGCAAAGCTTGCTGCTCTGGCTAGAACCCAAGAAGCTGACAAAAACTTATTAGAGAGCATTAGCAATATGATATCAGATGCTAAAAATGTAATCTCAAAGTACTTGGGCTTGTAATTGTAACAAATAATTAATAACCGAATGCTCTATCAATCCTGCAACTTTGTCATTTCTTAACTCTGTTTTTCTCCATTGTGGATAACTCATTCGACAAAGCTGATTGTAACAGTGTCAGACCCGAAAACGCCTCAAACACAACACAGCCGAATCTCATTCAGTCAAAACCGAACACGACTTCGGCAAGAACCCCAAACGACATGGAAATCGATCGGTTGGAGAATCCTTTCCATCTTCCGAACTCTTTGGGACGGTGATCCAGAGGAGATCGACAATGTTGACGCCTCCATAGGTCGTCTTGATGCTCACGGCACCGCTACTGCCGATTCCATCCATCTTCAGTCTGTTCTGAACAAGCTCTTTTATTAGTTTGTACTAGGGACTAAGGAATTTTCGACAACAAAGCATTATCTTTTGCAATCCTTATGTGATGACTCTGTCAAACTCATTTTTTGTAATATATTTGCACTAAGGGCAATACGCTCTGGTATTGGCCATTTCTTCTTCTGTCAATATTTTTGTTCTGAAGACGGCTCCTTCCCGAATGCTGGCTGTTTCAGTCGTTCTGACATTGAATATTTCAATCAGCGATCAATCTCAACACTAGGATAATATTTCTTCAAGTATCTCCCATTGATAGCAGCAGTAAACTCCTCTCCTAGTAAAGTTTTCGGGATATATGCATTCCCAGGCACGCATCTGACCACTCTGAAAGGACCTTCCCAGTTTGGAGACCACTTACCGAATGCACTGTATTTAGTTCCAATCGGCAATATTGCTTTCCAAACCAAATCTCCTTCTGCAAATTGCTTGACCTTCACCTTCTTGTTGTAATATTTAGCAACTCGCATTTTATTTTTCTCAATATTTTCCAAGGCCCTGAGACGAATCATATGCAAATCTTCTAATTCGTCCATCATTAAATCATTATAATCTTTAGAACTTAAATCTTTTTGCAACTTTATTCTCCTTGAGTCTGACTGCATCTCCCATGGCAAGATAGCATGATGTCCATATACCAATTCATAAGGAGACGTCTGTGTAGCCCCATGTGGAGCCATTCGGTAAGCCCATAAAGCCTCATTTAATACCGAATGCCACTTTCTTGGCTTCTGATCAATCTTCTTCTGTATAATTTTAATCATAATCTTGTTAGAAGCCTCTGCCTGACCATTAGCTTGGGCATAATAAGGAGAAGAATTCAACAATTTGATGCCCATACTTTCAGCAAAATTTCTGAACTCTGAAGATGTAAACTGAGTTCCTTGATCTGTGGTGATTGATTGAGGAATTCCAAATCTGTAAATGATATGTTCTTTAACAAATTCAACCATATTCTCTGATGTCACCTTCTTTAATGGAATCGCCTCAACCCACTTAGTAAAATAATCGGTTGCTAAAAGCACAAACTTATGCCCCTTGCTAGATGGAGGATTTATTTGGCCAATCAAATCTATTCACCATCCTCTGAATGGCCATGGCTTGATAATAGGATTCAAGACTGATGCTGGAACTCTCTGAATGTTTCCAAATCTCTGGCAATCTTGGCATCCCTTGTAATATTCAAAGCAGTCTTCTAGCATTGTGGGCCAATAGTACCCAGTTCTCCTAATAACCCATTTCATTCGGTAAGCCGATTGATGTGCTCCACACAGCCCATCATGCACTTCACTTATCAGCCTTTTTGCTTCTTCTTGACTTAAGCAATGTAACAGCACCCCATCCAAGGATTTATAATATAAATTATCATCAAGAAGAACAAACTTTAAAGCTTTATACCTGAGCTTTCTAGAAACTTTTCGGGATGGATTCTCCAGATAATCAACAATTTCTTTTCTCCAATCATCTTCTGCCAGATTACTCCCGAAAGCATATACATCATTAGCAAAAACTTCTTGAAGCTCTCTACAACCCGAAGCACTTTGAGCTAATCTGTTCGCCTCTCCATTGTCTCTCCTTGGAATATGCCGCAGAATTACTGACTGAAACTCCTTTAAGATTTGCTTGCATTCCTCATAGTAACTCCTTAAGATATCGTTTCTGCACTCATATTCGCCATTTAGTTGCTTTATGACTAATTCTGAATCTCCAAAAATTTCAACTGCAATGGCCTTTGCTTCTCTCAAGTATTGAAGTCCTCTGAGCAATGCCTCATACTCGGCTTGATTATTAGTGACAGTAGGTTGAATAGGAATAGCAAATTCAAATACCTCTCCTTTTGGCGAAATTAACAAAATACCTACTCCACCACCTTTGTCACATGAAGATCCATCGAAGAATAATACACAAGGAGTAATTTCAAGCAAATTAGTTGATGAATCGCGATGTTCAGTAATGAAGTCAGCAATAATCTGTCCTTTAACAGCTTTTGCCGATTCAAACTTTAACTCAAATTCAGACAAAGCTAAAATCCATTTGCCAATCCTTCCGTTCAAAATTGGCATAGACAACATGTGCTTTATCACATCAAATTTTGAATACACAATGCATTCGGCATGTAGCAAGTAGTGCCGAAATTTTGTACAGGAGTAGTAAACACATAAACAAAGTTTCTCGGTAGCCGAATACTTTGTTTCGGGATCAAGCAATTTCCGGCTAAGGTATGCAACTACCCTTTCCTTTCCCTCAAATTCTTGTATGAGGGCCGATCCAATAGTTTGGGCATCGGCCGCCACGTACAACTTAAAAGGCTTGTTTAGCTGTGGAGGTACCAATACTGGTGGTTCTTTCATGTATTCTTTGATCTCATCGAAAGCCTTTTGTTGTTCGTCACCCCATACAAACTTCTGATCCTTCTTGACTTTTAGCAGTGAAGAGAAAGGCAACACCTTTTGTGATAAGTTTGATATGAATCTTCTTACGAAATTGATCTTGCCAAGTAATGACTGTAATTCCTTAAGATTAGTTGGAGGAACAACTTCATCAATGGTTTTCATACTTTTCTTGCCAACTCCTATTCCTCCTTCATGCACCAGAAATCCCAGAAATTCTCCTGCCGAAACTCCAAAAGCACATTTATTTGGGTTCATCTTGAGCCCATGTTTCCTAGTGCACTCTAGAGCTTTCCTTATGTCGGCCAAATGTGCTTCATGATCCAATGACTTAATCACAACATCATCAATATATATCTCCACAATCTTGCCGATCAACTCATGAAAAATATAATTCATGGCTCTCTGATAAGTTGCACCAGCATTCTTCAAACCAAACGTCATGACAACCCATTCAAACAACCCTATATGTCCTGGACATCTGAAAGTTGTTTTCGCTATATCTTCCAATGCCATAAAAATTTGATTGTACCCTGCATTACCATCCATGAAACTAATCACTTTATATCCAGCAGCAGCATCAACCAACGAGTCAGCAATAGGCATTGGATATCCATCCATGGGTGTAGCTCTGTTCAGATCTCTAAAGTCTATGCAAACTCTCATCTTCCCATTTTTCTTGTACACAGGAACAATATTAGAGATCCATTCTGCATATCTGCATGGCCGAATAAAATTTGCTGCTATTAATCTTTCCACTTCTTTCTTCACATCGGTCAACACTTCATCTTTGTAGATTTTCCGGGGTGGTTGCTTGTAAGGTTTATAACCAGGCTTGATCGGCAATCGATGCTCAACAATGGAACGATCTAAACCAGGCATCTCCGAATAATCCCAAGCAAAGCAATCTTTGTATTCTTTTAACAACTCAATCAACTTTTCTCTGAAAACTGAATCCAAGCTAGCACTGATGAATATCGGCCTTGGTTTGTCACCATCTCCAATGTCTACTTCTTCTAATTTATCAGCCGACACAAATCCACGTCCTAGCCTCCCATCAGTCCCATCGATTGGATTATCCATTAAAAATTACTAAAAGAGCCGACTGCTTCGATCGGCTGTTGATCACTGCTGACTGGCTCAACAGGACCTTCTCCCCAGTCCTTACCTGAGAAACAATCTATGCCTTGATATTCCTAGAAGGCTGGTTCCACATTAGCCACGCTAATTGAATCATCTGCTGGGACAATTTCCACTTCATCATCTATCCACTGAATAAGCTGCTGATGCATAGTAGATGGAATACAGCAATTCGCATGGATCCAATCCCTTCCAAGTAGCAAGCTGTATGCCCCTTTGCCTTCAATAACAAAGAAGGTTGTAAGCAGAATCTTAGATCCAATCATCAGATCTACATGTACACATCCTTTGGTGTCCGAAGGATTTCCAGCAAAATCATTCAAAACTATGCTTGTTGGCGTTAAATCTCCAGGGCTCATGCCAAGTTTCCTGAATGTATTGTATGGCATCACATTAACAGCAGCTCCACCATCAACAAACATCTTCGTCAGTAGCTTTCCGTTGACATATCCTCTTAAGTACAGTGGCTTCATGTGCCGATTCTGGACTGGCTTCTCGAAAATAGCTTGCTTATTCAATACCAATTGTGCCATTAACCCACATTGCTCGGCTTCATCCACTTCTGACAATATCTCTTCCTGTACAATTTGATTAGCTGGAGCCATAAATTCATTCGGCAAGAAACATACCATGCATGTAGGAGCCGAATGACCCGATTCGTCAGGTTTGTCTTTTGGACGCCATATCGATCTCATCCTGGTTCCTGCTCGCTTCAACTCTTGATTCCTCAGGCGTTGGACTCTTC
The DNA here is from genome assembly GCA_033239725.1 of Echinochloa phyllopogon. NCBI lineage: Eukaryota > Viridiplantae > Streptophyta > Magnoliopsida > Poales > Poaceae > Echinochloa > Echinochloa phyllopogon. Next base: position 5,962,633 of record BTCW01000016.1, on the reverse strand, counting down.
TCTTCTGGCTCTTTCTTAAACCAGGTGGACACCACTGTCCTTTCTGCCAGACATACTCACGATCTTCTTCTTCATGATCAATCCATCTACGATCAGCATGTCTTTTCCTTGGTTGATCATCATTCTTATATATTTTTAGACGCCGATCATCACTAGGATGTATCCTTCCAATTCTTTCGTGGACGGATCGGCGACTGGCACCATTTTGCCTATGTTCGACATATCCATTATTGCATTCAGGACAGTTATTCCATGTAGGCAGCTTTAAACCCTCGTTCCAACAGTGTCTGAAGAAGACACAATCCCAATGTGCACGTTCTCGTTCTCGGACATATTCCTCTTGTTCTTCCTCATACCTTTTTTCTTCGCACCTCCTCTTCTCCTCCTCGTACTCACGTCTCTGATAGCGTTCTTTTTCTTGCTGACGCTGCCACTTATTGAGGAGAATGCGCGATGTGACTCTGAGTTTAGAAGATTTCCCAATTTCAAATCGGCTATTCGGAAAACGAGGCTTTTCCTCGCGAATCTGTTCGATCGTGATTTGCCGATTAGGATCGACTGAGCCATTCTGCTTCGCTTCCTTCGACGTCAGGACTTTCATCTTTCCCTTTTCTCCAGATTCGGCAACATTCACCATATTGATTGAGAACCCAATCATGTTCTGAGGAAACGGGTTATTGTCCAACTTCATCTTATTGTCGAATTTCAGATGCCCTTCTTGGATAGCTTTCTGAATCCTCACTCTAAAAACCCTGCATTCATTGATGGAATGAGAATTTCTATCATGGAATCCACAGTACCTTTTATCTTTCACTCCATCAGGCCGAAGCATAGAATGCCCCTCTGGTAGCTTGATCCGGCCTTCTTTTACAAGATAGTCAAACAATTTATCTGCCTTAGTTACATCAAAATCATAGGTGCCCTTATTCTGTTTAATCCACCTCTGATTCACCATGACTGGTTCTTTGCCCCACACTATCTCTGCTGCAGCTATCACCTCACTATCTTCATACTCATCTCCTTGATCTGCTCTTTCAAGGAATTGGTTATAGATGTCAGCTACATCATTATGTTTAGCAAATCTGGCATCTTTCTTGAAACCATATGCCTGGTTACTCATTAAGGCCAATCTGTGTGACAACTGGCCCAGATCATCGAACTCCATTCCAAATAGCTTTTCCCGAATGGCAGGCAGCATGCCAGCTACAGCCATACCAGCTAGCTGGTCATCAGGTATGTTCAGAGAAAAGCACATGCTCTTTGTTTCCCTAAATCTCCTGAGGAACTCCGTAGGTGTCTCATTATTCCTCTACCTTAAGCTGGTCAAATCAACCAACTTTTTCTCGGTACTGCCAATGTAGTAATGAGCATGGAATTTCTGCTCCAGGTCTTTCCAAGTACAAATTGATTGAGCAGGCAAAGAAGCAAACCATGTAAAAGCTGGACCCGTCAGCGACAAAGGAAAGTATCTGATTCTGAAAGCCTCATCTGCTGAAGCTTCTCCAAGCTGCATCAGATATCGAGCTATATGTTCCACAGTGCTAGTATCGTCTTGTCCTGAGAACTTAGTGAACTCTGTAGGCACCTTGACTCTATTCGGCAATGATACCTTTTGGTACCATTCTGGGAAAGGAGACGAGTACATGTACCCCTGATTTTTAGGCTTCAGACCGAATTGATTTTGCAATACATCGGTCATCTTTTGCACCATGAGGTCAATATTGGTATCTTGATTCCCTGGTCTTCCAGCAGGCATCCCTGTAGTACCAACATACCCGGGATTCGGGAGAGCATCAATAGCATTGTAATCCATGAACTCTGAATATCTGTTTCCATACATATCCCTTTGCAGCCTGTTGTTCAGAGGGGATATCTTGTAAGCAGAAGCAGGTAGATCTCCCGTGGTGCCGAATGCCATATTACCATATGTACGAGGTTTCGGCAATGCATGCTGGAGCTCTTGCTGAATCGGCTGTCCACTCGCGTCTTTGGTTCCAGAAGCTTCAGTTTCTTCAGTACCTTTACCATGACGCTTTGGGATCGATGCTTGAACATTGAAATATGTTGGGCCACCAAGTTGTCCATGCGCTTGCTCAAAAGGCTTATCCACGTGTTGACCAAAGATGTTGACCAGTATGAACCGAAAACGGTTCAGGAATGCAGCATTATGATTGGTCATTGTTTCTCCTAAAGCTTTGTACAACAAGCCAGAGAACTTCTCCCTTTCTTCATCTCTAGTAAGATCAGATTGTCCAGGCAAAAGAACTCTTGGCAGATCTGACTTGAGAAACGGTGCACCACTCCTGTTCTTAGCAAAAGACAGCAAGCATTTCTTGATGAACTGATCTGCAGCAGTCTTCACCATTTGTTGATGTTCATCAGACAATTCTTCAAAAGTGACATCCAGAATGTCTTTTAATTCAGGCATCTTCGAAGCTTGTTGTCCCACCTGGTGTGCCAAAAAGTGTGTTGACGTAAAATCCGCACTTCACGCCAAGCACACAGCAAGCCGAATTAGCTAGCTTTACACGTAGCCCGAGCGTTTGAATCCGAAAGCGTGCCAGTCAATTTTCCTGAAACTGACAAAGGGAGAAAAGATGTTCAAATAACACCTGGAACGTACCGGGTAATACCAGATAGTTCCATAATTGCGGTTACGGAGCCAGTTTCGAACGACATATAGCCATAGAGAAGCTATCTGTCAGCAGTTAAAGCATCATTCGGCAATCGGCAAAGCACGCAGGAAGCGCACTGCCGAATGCGTGACGTAAGCATGACGAAAGATCGGTATTTGACTGAATAAACATTGTAACGCATATTCATAACCGATTAACGAGGAACAGAGCATGATAAATAAATAAAAGGGCGAAAACATGACCATAATTTCATAATAAACAAGAATGCATAGACTAAAAGCACTAGTCTACCGCATGTCTAGGTACTTTTCAACCCGTCGAGCATGAAACAAGCAAGTTAATCCACCGCATGATACGACTTGCTTGGAATCACACCACCAACCAAGAATAGATCAATCCACCGCATGATATACTCTAAACGTGGAAGGCTAAAAGCATTCTTTATTTAAAACAAAACCGTGAACATGTTTCGCTCGTGGCGATACTGCCGAATACAGCTATATAGCCGAATCGGGCTCCATGAAGAAGGAACATGCTTCGTTGATGATGATAGGTCTATCAGATCGAATCGAATTCTAATCCACCGGATGATTAGCTCTAAGACGACCCAAAAACCTGCATCCACCGCATGATACCCGGTTCTGTCAAGATCTACACAAGACCAACGAGCTTGGAACCGCAACACGTGGCAATCTAGATTGACTTCGAATTCGGCTATGGAAACGCAGTGCATTGTGAGCTAGAACCGAATCTAATCAACCTAGACTGGGCAAAAGAGTGTTGTAATGAATTAAACACAAAGGTAAAATCCAGAGCAACGCATGGTAACTTAATGGATCTATCAGATCTTGCCAAAATCCAATAGAACCGATAACTTGTTCCAAGCTAAAACTTAGCCCACCGCATGGCTCATGATCTAACAATGGAACCTTCCTGAACCAAAGCCTAAATCCACCGCATGATACTAGGCATGGTGCAGGGTTGCCGGTACTTACGGAGGTCGACGGATCGATGATTCCTCTCGAAGAACTCGACGACTCGACTAAAGGACTCGAAGTTGGCACGGGGCCGGTTTGTTGTATGATCGATTGAACTCTCTTTTTACAACTACCATGGGTTTATATTTATACCCAGGTTTCGACACGACTCCTAGTTGATTACGATTACATTATTTATTTCCTAAAAAGATAAACGTCGGGGCACCGTATCCGTCTTGCATTCGAAGTTAAACCAGCCGTTTCCTTACACTTGATCCACGTCATCACGCACTCCCGAATTCCTCCTGCGGAATATTTTCTTGCCGAATGACAATGCGTTCCCGACCGCAGAACGTCTTTACCGAATGCTCTGGGGAAAAACTTCTTTGCCGAATGATATCTTTTCAACGAATCCGGCCCATATGTCAGCCTCTTCCTGGTGCCAATTTTTGGTGTCAACATCAGGTTAGCATTGGGATGTCACCATTTGAAGCTTTATATGGACAGAGTTGTAGAACTCCTCACAATTGGTCGGAATCCGGAGAACGCACATACTTTGGCCCGGATATTGTGATGGAAGCCGAAGAGAAAGTGAAAACCATACAAGAAAAAATTAGAGCTGCCCAAACTCGCCAAAAGCATTATGCCGATCGTCAGAGGTCTTTGGAATTCCAATTTGGTGATCATGTCTATCTCAAAGTTGCACCATTCAAGGGCACACAAAGATTTCAAGAAAAAGGCAAAATTGCTCCTCGCTATGTTGGTCCATTCCGGATCATGGCAAAACGTGGGGTTGTGGCTTACAAACTAGAGCTCCCACAATCTCTATCAACCATCCATAATGTGTTTCATGTTTCCCAATTGAAGAAATGTTTGAGAATCCCCACAGAAGCAACAAGTTATGAAGAACTTGATATCTTACCAAATATTTCTTACAGGGAACATCCTATTAGGATTCTTGATCAAGCCGAGCGCAAAACTAGAAACAAAACCACCAAATTTGTAAAAGTGCAATGGAGTCGTCATTCTAAACGAGAAGCCACATGGGAACAAGAGGACCGACTTCGTGAACTATATCCTAAACTTTTCATTGAGATGTAAGTTCTCCATGGAGTTGTCCGTCCCATAAACTCCTATTAGACTTTTTGAAATAAAATGTGATGTTTAGTATATGGCTTGTGAAGCAACTTAGATTTTCACCATAGCACCTATGCTGGAAGTTGGCATGATAAAATAGTACTATGTGAATCTTGAATTTAGGTAATTTTCTCTGGATTTTTAGAAGCCATCTTGAGGCCAAACAGCTTGTTTGAAAGTCCAACAATAGTGTTCTAGTAAGAATTTTCATTTCAAATCTAGATTTCCTATTATGCCAGTTTTTAGTAAAATGGATTCATCTTGATGTATAGTATCTTTAGGACTTTTAGAACTATCTAGATCACTTTTCAGGATTTTCTTGTTCCACCGGACTGCCCGACACTACCCACGGACTGTCTGACACCACCCTCGGACTGTGTGACCCCCTGGAATGCTAGAAAATGCTTTTGTGTGAGTTTGATTGATTTTACGGATGGTCCGTCCCCACTGGAAGACAGTCCAACTGTAACACCCTAATTTTCATCACATTACATTATTAGAATTTTCTAGGATTTATTTAAGGGTCAAATAAAATTTCTATGATTAATTGGAATTTATTCTAGGCTCTAAAGTATTTAATATCATTTAAATAAATTATAGCGCAATAAGTGGTTGTTGCATTTCATGCTGGTGCATTGTGTTTTGTTTGCTTGTCATTTGTTTTGGCTGTAGAAGAGTTGTTTAGGCTCGAGTCCGATTTTGATCCCTCAACTCCCAGCCCGGTTCGTTTCCAACCCCCACTCTAGCGTCGCTCGCTTAACTCCTCTAGGGCCGAGCCCATCGTCCGGCCCAGCAACATTCCCGCAGCCCAGCTCGTCTCCTCCCTCTCTGTTCTGCCAACAGGAGGACCCCACCTGTCAGGGTCGTCTTCTTCCTTCCGGCCGAATCCGAGTCAAGCTTGGAGCCCCACCAACGCGCCTGTCTTTCCTTACTACGGATCCCGCGCGACCCGTGGACTCTCAAGGACCTTCTCCGAAGCTTCGTCGCCCTTCTTTCCAAAGCATGCTGCCTCTCTGTTGGCGGTCCTTACAGCCCAAATCTGACCACCAATACTCAGGAATAAATGAGGTTATATGCAACATTCCATGCACTTAGGTTTTATTTCTAATAAAGTTCCACGAGTTTTGGTGAGTGTCACTTGTGCAGGTACAACTACGACAAATATGTGCTATCGGGGCCGGAAATGACCAAATCGGCCGAACGACTACGTTCGGCCGGTTACCCCCCTTAGCCGAGCAGACCACCGGGAGTCGTCCACGTCAACACATCACACGACACGTGGGCGACCGCCAACTCATCTTGGACCATGCCACGTCATTCTGGGCCTGATCAACACGAAGTCATGCATCAGGAGGAAGCCCAGGGGGGTCCAGGCAGCAGAGGCGGTGCTGGGGAGGCCGGCCACGGGCCAGGCCCAGTTCGGCCGAACTGGGCCCTTCGGCCGAACCGCCTCTAGCTGGAAACCGACACCAGGGAGCCAATCCTAGCCGTGGGAAGCAAGGTCGCCAAATCCTCTGGTTCGAGCAAACTGGGGAGTTCGGCCGAACCGACCTGTTCGGCCGAACCGCCTCCCCTCGCTCGAAATCCCAGGGGGTACCCCCTGGCTTCCTTGGCCGCTACCCTGCCTCAACCGCCTCGGACTCCTATAAATAGAGGGTCACTTTCACTTGTAAACACACACCAAGCCAAGGAGCTCAGTTCCACTTTCATTCTAGTAGAGTTAGGATAGTTTAGTTGGGAGTTAGAGTTGAGTTGAGCTTTGCCTCGGAGGTTCCGGAGTCGTCTTCAGAAGCTCTAGTAATAGCTCTTGTATCTTTTACTTTTCCTTTTGTAAGACATTGAGTATCAATATAGTTATCTTTATCACTTTGCCTTTGTCATTAATATCTTGCTTCTACTTTATCCTAGTTGCAAATATATCTTGTTTAGACTATAGTCAGTTATAGTTCTAGTGCATGTAGTCTTGTTTAAGTCTTTGTCTTGGCTGGTTCTTCGATCTTGCTTGATACTAGAGGTGAATTGTCACCAAGAGTATTGACAAGGTTGCTTGCTCTTGCTAGCTGAGTAAGTAGTCGTTGTCTAGTGTAGGAGTGGTTCCTAGACTAGTCGGTGGCCTTAGTTTATTCCCGTCGCAACGGAGGTGGTAGCCGGGAGGTGGTGACAGCCCTTTCGGTCTTCGTAGCCCATCACGTTAGTTCCGGTCCGTAGGATTCCCCAGTTGGGAAATAGTGGCACCCCTTCTCATCCCTTTCTGTGTGTTCACCGGTTCCCTTGTCCCGAAGCTAAGACATTAGAGTTATCCCAGATCTCCTAGTTCTGGCTCTGTAGCCGCTGTATCTCTAAGCAAGAGTGACATAGGTAGATAAAGAATCCAGGAGTCCTCTATCTCTTCTCGTTGTCCTCCCAGCTATCTATCTCTTCTCTCCCTTACCTGAGTATCCCATGAGCTGTGTGTCCGGTATATCCACTACTATCCAATACCGTTATCCCCTGTCTTGTCTAGTCGTGTACCCTTCTCTAATAGTCTCGAATATCTGTTCACTAGTAATCTTGCCAAAGCTTCCCTGCGGAAATATAAATTACGATACCTCGGAATACTCCCAGGTGAAGTGCTACAGTGGTGATTCTGTGCGCTTGCAGAATATTTCTATATTTTACTAAGCCATAAGGAAAACCACTGAAACACTCCTTACCCGAGTACCAGGATTCTCAATTCTGATATTGGATCGTAAGAAGTGCCAACAAGCATTTCTGGCGCCGTTGCCGGGGAAGTCTTTGGCTAGATTACTTTTGAACTTTTATCTTGAGCTATCTTAGTTGAGTACCGCTACTCAAGCGGGTTTATCCTTGCTCTGTTCGTTGGTCTTTGTGGAACAGAGCAGTGCATGACTGGTTTCCAACTACCGTCAAACTTCCAAGAAAATCCGGAGTCATTTGTGAGGAAAGTACGACCCCGTGTTGTACCTCCTCAGAAGCAACTCCTTCCGACGAACCCAGTCCTTCCCGTCGTTGACCAGGCTACATCGAGGATGGCAACCAAGACGATCTGTGAGTTCTCTGCTCCATCAAGCGAGAACGTACGTGTCGGACCAGCTCCGCCAGTCGGAGATGGTAACTTCGAGCTGAAGCCAGCCCTCATCAACATGGTACAGGCTAGCCCATTCTGCGGCAAGCCACACGAAGATGCCAATGCTCATCTCCAGCATTTCCTGGAGATTTGCAACACCTTCACCATCCGCGGAGTAAGTATCGATGCCATTCGCCTTCGTTTATTTCCATTCTCATTATTAGGCAAGGCGAAACAATGGTTTTATGCTAACCGCGAAGCAATAGATACCTGGGATAAATGCACTAGCACTTTCTTGCTAAAATTCTTTCCGGCTGGGAAAACCAACGCCCTCCGGAACAAAATAGCTAGTTTCCAGCAGCTAAAAGATGAAACAGTCCCAGAGGCATGGAATCGCCTCCAGGACTATATTTCTGCTTGTCCTCACTATGGTATGCAGAGTTGGTTCATAATCCAAACTTTCTATCATGGGCTGAGAAATTCTGCCCGTGAGTACCTGGATGCTGCTGCTGGAGGCTCGTTCTTCTCTCTTGAGGAGAGTCGTGCGAAGGCCCTCATAGAGAAGATGGTCGAGAACCAAGGTTGGTCCGACGACCGGACTCAACCAAAGACCCGAGGAGTTCACCAAGTTGAAGCTCTGGACATGCTCGCTGCCAAGATGGACCTCCTGATGAAGAAACTGGAGGCCCCTGCTCAAGAAACGGTGCAAGCCATGGACGCTCGCATGACCTGCGAAGTCTGTGGCAACACTGGCCATTCGGGGAATGACTGCCCCGAAACGCGAGAAGATGCCCACTACGTCAACAACTCCAACAACAACGGGTACCGACCGAACAACTACGGCAACCAAGGCTGGAGTCCGCGCCCAAACCTCCCTTTTGAGAGGCCTCAACAAGGTAACAATTTCAATTCCAGCAACTTCAATAATCAGCCGTCTCTTAGAGATCTTGTGTTTGGCCAGATGAAAATAACAGAAAACATCAATAAAAAAGCTTGCTGCTAATGATAAAACACTGGAAAGCATAGACTCTAGGATGGAATCATTTTCTTCTACTATGAAAAGTCAACTGAGCTTTAATAAAATAATAGAAATTCAAGTCGCTCAGTTAGCTGCTGCTGTTCGTATCACTGAATCGGGGAAGATTCCGGGACAACCCGAGCCTTCCATCGAGACAGTGAATTCCATCACTACCAGACATGGTAAGATGTCTCGTAGTGTCTTCCGTACTAACCACGCAGGGAAGGTCGCACGTATCCAAGTGCTGACACCAAGATGGACCTACCTGCCGAGAGCTGCAAAAAGGGCGATCATCAAGACCTCTCCGGATAGGAAGGAAGATCCCGGAGTGCCCATCATTCAGTGCACGATCTAGAATCGTCGCATTGATGATGCACTCTGTGATCTGGGGGCAAGCGTCAACATCATGTCTAAGGTATTATTTAAGAAATTACGCTACCCTACTTTGTCACCTACTACTGCCCAGGTACAGCTTGCGGACTCAACCATCCGCTACCCCGAGGGGGTGATCGAGAATGTACCGATCCGGATCTGGGGACGATATGTCCCTGTGGACTTTGTTGTCCTCGGCACGGGGAACGAGCATTCGTTTCCCCTTGTGTTGGGCCGACCATTCTTGAACACCACCCGGGCTAGGATCGATATGGATGTGAGAGAAATCTCGTTCCGTATCGACGGAAGGTTGACTTACTTCAAGTTTCAACCCCGGGAAGAGAAGAAGACACACTCACACTAGAGCAGAGGAGCGCCGAGTGTTTCCTTAAGGATCTCATTAATGGAGAGCTGGAAATACTCGGTGGTGAGCAGCTCAAGTGGAACGAGCCGACAAAACCGACAAGTGCAGAAGAAATGGGTTTCCTCGTAAAGAAATACGAGGAAGAACAGGCCCTCTGGAATTCTCCAGAGACGCCGATCCCACCGCCACCAACACCGAAGAAGAAGAACAAGAAAATGTGGTGGAAGAAGGTTGCATCGTCCGAGTCATCCACTCCCGGACCGGACGATGACAAAAGCAACTGAAGACAGGAGAAGTCCCGCTCGCGGACTTAAAAGCTGAGCTCTCACCGCGAGAAAAACCGGTATGTATCCCATATTTCCCTTCCAATTTTTAAATTCTCAATTGCATTTGTATGTTTCCCTTTCCAAAATAAATGAACCACTTGAGTAATTAATTTGAGAGAGAGTAGAAAATTTTGCAAGCTTGGTTAGAAATAATTGGACACATGCTGAAATCTTACCTAGGGTGGATGTAATTGGTAACTTTTATCATTTTCATCCCTTCTAGAACATCTCCAATTATTTACCATCACCACCAACCAGCACCAAACATGTCTAACCCACTAAAAATGGCTGCACACTTACCAATTATCACAAACATGGCAGCATGGGGATAACTCCACTAAAGTCCACTTTGGTCATGTCAAGTTTGCATCTTACCTACCACTAAAAACCACTCAAATTTCCTTGTGAATTGGTGGCCACACAAACTTGGAGTGGAAACAAAGGCATGTGAGTGCTGCACTCACATGGGAGTGCCCCGGCCACCAGGCCTGGTTCGGGCGAACCAGAGCCTTCGGGCGAACTGGCCAAGGCCCTCCCCTCGGCCTATAAATTGCTGGCCAAGCTTCCTTGCTTCCTTGCACCATTCACACACTCATATATTCTAAAAATTCTGCTAGGAAGCTCTCTCTCCCTCTCTCAAGATTCTTTGCTCTAGTGCTTGCTCAAGTTCTCCCCAAGTTCTTGCTCAAGTTTTGGTTCACTTGCATCACTAGAAAATCCCAAAAATATTTTGCTTTTGTTGTGATCTTTGTGCTGAATTTCTGGACGATTTTGTGGTGGTCAATGACACCCACAAGAATGACTAACCTTTTGTGGTGGTTTTCATCCCCGCAAGAACGACTAACTATCTCGAACGACTGACTTGATTTTCTTGTGCTAACCATATATATATTCAGTCCTTCGGGTAGTTGTCGTTGCACTAACTTTTTGCAGGAATCATGTCGAAGTTCTTCACTTCGCTCCGTCGTTCCACCCGGCTAGGCCGACGATCGGACGATGCTGGGAGTTCCCCAGCTCCGTCTCGAGGCTCGAGCCGGATGGACACGGACGGGCACGGAGCAGCCGGCTCGGGACGGGGCCATGCCACAGCCCCGGCCAGGCAGCTCCTGAGCGAGAGTGACATCAACCTTAGAACAGAAAGGGAGCGGAACACCTTCAACGAGCTTCGGCTGAAGGAGTTCGAGCACACCCGTGTGTTTGAGCAAGATTTGCTCAGGGACACGGGGATGGACGTAGAGTTTACAGAAATCTTCCAGGCCATTGGCTGGGAGAATTTCTGGCACATCAACGAAGAAGGTTCGTACCTGCTCACCCTTGAATTCCTCTCGACTTTGGTTTCTGAAACTGGGGGGATTCGTTTCCGATTCTTCAACCAAGAGTTCTTCTGCTCTTGGAGGGATTTTAGTTCGGGTCTCGGATTTTCAAGCCGTTGTTTATTAGACCCGAACAAAGCGCTTAAAAGATTTGACCTGGTGGCATTTTGGAAAAAGATTTCGGGGGATACCAACTGTCATGCGCCACGCACGAACAGCATACATAACCCCACATTGCGTTTCATGCATCGTTGGGTGTCTATGACGGTATTCCCCTGGGCAGATTTGCGCCCTGTCAACACCATCGAGTTGCGGGTTCTTTTTGCCACGGTCAAGCAGATTCCCTATTCACCTGTGAAAGACATGGTTGGTCACTGGCTGTCTCATATTTCTCGTACGGGTAGCATGGCGATGACTTCTCTAGTCACTCGCCTCGCTAACCACCTGGGCGTCCTTCAAGGCGCCTGGCTCACGTACATCGAGACAGCGCGGTCCGTCGTGAATACCGAGCACTTCGTGCAGGCCCACATGATACGGCGGACGCCTGACGCAAAGCTGGCAATGATTTACCGTGGCTATACAACTGAAGTGCCTTTGCCTTGTGCAGCACTAAGGTTGTATACCACGCCGAAACTAACTCTCCAGTTGAGGACCGAGTCGGACGACTCTCCACCTTGGAGAGAGCCCGCTTGGCACAGCGTTGCAGGTGACGGACCCGTCACGAGGGGACGAGCCAGGCGTGATGCTGGGCTCGCCACCTCACAGGAGCCGGAAGATGCACCACAAATGCCGCACGGACACACTTCCACTTTTGAGGCCACCTACGACATGTACACCGGCGTTGGGACGTCCGGAGCAGGAGGCTCCGGGCAGCATCAGGAGCCGAACTACTTCACCTCAGGACGCTGGGACTACGGCCAGGATACGGACTCTGAGTGGTCAGGGAGCCGGTATGGAGGGGGGTACGACAGTGCTTCCCAGCCATACTACCCCGGATACTCACAATCCGCACGCTTCGACTACGGCCGGGAGATGTCCTACATCTCCGACCGAGTCGAGCTCATCGACGAACGTACCCGAGAGATTCAAGACACACTAGCACGCCATTCTCAGTACCATCAAAAGAATAGCGGGATGGTGGCGTCTATCCAGCACGACGTCCACGAACAAGTGGAACAGCTGAGCCAGTACCTTTCAAGGCTCAACCCCTACCAGTGAAGAGTCCAAGCTTGGGGGAGCACCCCCACCAGGTATGTCCCGATTTATCTAGCACTTTGATCTTTTAATTTCCCTTTCATTTCCCTTCATGTTAGTTGCATTTAAAAAAAATGAAAATACCAAAAATATTTCCCTTAAACAAAATTTCCCTTGAATAAAATAACTCCCAACTATGCATGGAATGAATCATATGCCTCTCACCTTGGAAATGATGAATAGTTGCTATGTCATTAATTTTGCAAGTACTTTGCTTCAACTAGTTGCTAGATTGTGCTTGAGTTATTTGGCATGAGTAAAAATGATCCTGAAAACCTTGTGGGAGCACATGCTTTATTCCAAGTCTAAGTTGTTGTGGGGATTGATATAGTGAGAATTTGGTTAAAATTCTATTCTGCTTTTAGTACGGGGAAAATCTCCGAAATTTATGCTTTCAAAATAAAACAAGTTCCTCATTGGTCAAAATACCTACCAGAGCCATATGATAAGCTTAGTTGAAAATTTCTACTCATATGCTGCTTGTTATCTTAGTGAGCTTTGTCAAATTGTTGTGACCTTTGAGTGAAGCTTTCATATTCTTAAAGATCGAGACCCACGTACACACACCACCTCTCACTTGCAATTCCTACACTGGGAGTTAGCAAACATTTTCCATCATCCATCCACAAAAATAAATGTTCCATGTTCTATGATCTCCCTCTCCAAATATTCTTGATAGAGACATGGGCTATGCAAAAAGAAAAACATGCCAAAGAAGCATGGCAAAAATAAGAGAAAAAGAAAAGCATGCCAAAGAGCATGGCAAAGAGAAGGAGAAAAAGAAAAGCATGCCAAGTGGCATGGCAAAAATATAAGAATAAAAGATAGCCCATGTTCTCGAAAATAAATCAAGGAGAGGGAAATTCATCCAAGGAGTTCCACCATATTTCATTCCACCATTCCACCATATTCCATTCCACCACTCCACCATATTCCACTCCATTCATATCCACACACTTGCACGTCTCGATCTTAAGATGTGATTTGTCTCCTCAGAGATCTGGTCTTTGACTTAGCAAAATATAAGATGCATGCATGCCTTCATCCTTTGTCCCTGAGCCACACAAAAAGCCATATTAGATGTTAGGATGAAAAAGAAGGCACAAGCCTTTGGTGAGGATTCAAATACACTTGAGTGATTGAGTGTGCCAATGAGGAACAATTTGTAGTTTTCAAAACTTATGAAAAACTCTGAGATGGGATCCCGAAAAGAGTAGAGTGGAATAAAACTGAGTTTAAACTGTTCGTCCTTTCAACCGCCCAAGATAAGGAGATTGCTATAATCCCCATAGGTAAAAAGGTGATTTGAAACTTTGCCTATGATTCAAGTATTTTTGAGCACTAGTTGTTTATAAAGTTACCTGCAAAAGAAATGACATTGTAGCAACTCCTGATCCACTGAGCCTAAGTTTATATCTTTGCTCGAGGACGAGCAAAAAGCTAAGCTTGGGGAAGCTTGTTGGCGGTCGTTACAGCCCAAATCCGACCACCAATACTCGGGAATAAATGAGGTTATATGCAACATTCCATGCACTTAGGTTTTATTTCTAATAAAGTTCCACGAGTTTTGGTGAGTGTCACTTGTGCAGGTACAACTACGACAAATATGTGCTATTGGGGCCGGAAATGACCAAATCGGCCGAACGACTACGTTCGGCCGGTTACCCCCCTTAGCCGAGCAGACCACCGGGAGTCGTCCACGTCAACAATGACCAAGCGAACACATCACACGACACGTGGGCGACCGCCAACTCATCCTGGACCATGCCACGTCATTCTGGGCCAGATCAACACGAAGTCATGCATCAGGAGGAAGCCCAGGGGGGTCCAGGCAGCAGAGGCGGTGCTGGGGAGGCCGGCCACGGGCCAGGCCCAGTTCGGCCGAACTGGGCCCTTCGGCCGAACCGCCCCCAGCTGGAAACCGACACCAGGGAGCCAATCCTGGCCGTGGGAAGCAAGGTCACCAGATCCTCTGGTTCGAGCGAACTGGGGAGTTCGGCCGAACCGACCTGTTCGGCCGAACCGCCTCCCCTCGCCCGAAATCCCAGGGGGTACCCTCCCTGGCTTCCTTGGCCGCTACCCTGCCTCAACCGCCTCGGACTCCTATAAATAGAGGGTCACTTTCACTTGTAAACACACACCAAGCCAAGGAGCTCATTTCCACTTTCATTCTAGTAGAGTTAGGATAGTTTAGTTGGGAGTTAGAGTTGAGTCGAGCATTGCCTCGGAGGTTCCGGAGTCGTCTTCAGAAGCTCTGGTAATAGCTCTTGTATCTTTTACTTTTCCTTTTGTAAGACATTGAGTATCAATATAGTTATCTTTATCACTTTGCCTTTGTCATTAATATCTTGCTTCTACTTTATCCTAGTTGCAAATATATCTTGTTTAGACTATAGTCAGTTATAGTTCTAGTGCTTGTAGTCTTGTTTAAGTCTTTGTCTTGGCTGGTTCTTCGATCTTGCTTGATACTGGAGGTGAATTGTCACCAAGAGTATTGACAAGGTTGCTTGCTCTTGCTAGCAGAGTAAGTAGTCGTTGTCTAGTGTAGGAGTGGTTCCTAGACTAGTCGGTGGCCTTAGTTTATTCCCGTCGCAACGGAGGTGGTAGCCGGGAGGTGGTGACAGCCCTTTCGGTCTTCGTAGCCCATCACGTTAGTTCCGGTCCGTAGGATTCCCCAGTTGGGAAATAGTGGCACCCCTTCTCATCCCTTTCTGTGTGTTCACCGGTTCCCTTGTCCCGAAGCTAAGACATTAGAGTTATCCCAGATCTCCTAGTTCTGGCTCTGTAGCCGCTGTATCTCTAAGCTAGAGTGACATAGGTAGATAAAGAATCCAGGAGTCCTCTATCTCTTCTCGTTGTCCTCCCAGCTATCTATCTCTTCTCTCCCTTACCTGAGTATCCCTTGAGCTGTGTGTCCGGTATATCCACTACTATCCAATACCGTTATCCCCTGTCTTGTCTAGTCATGTACCCTTCTCTGATAGTCTCGAATATCTGTTCACTAGTAATCTTGCCAAAGCTTCCCTGCGGAAATATAAATTACGATACCTCGTAATACTCCCAGGTGAAGTGCTACAGCGGTGATTCTGTGCGCTTGCAGAATATTTCTATATTTTACTAAGCCATAAGGAAAACCACTGAAACACTCCTTACCCGAGTACCAGGATTCTCAATTCTGATATTGGATTGTAAGAAGTGCCAACACTCTCCACAAGGAAGGCGTAGCCTCCCGACAAGGAAGGAGGAGCCGCCGGCGCCCGATCTGCGATTCATGGTCCTCACACCAAGGCGAGCCCGAGGCGCTATAACACCAAGCCACCGCACCCCCTAGGTCCTCACCAAATCCTCCACCCGAGCTCTCGAAGCCTCAAAGCTCACTCATGCCTCGCATCGCCGCCATTGACCCGCGGCCATCGATCTCCGCCGCCGCCCTCAATTGCTCGATGAGAACTCATCTAGGAGCTTCGCGAGAAGGTAATGAGGCCAGCCAAGTAGATCCCGACCTTGTTTTTGCCTTCAAACGAGCCTAATCCCTCGCTGTCTTTACTCAGACTCACCGGAGCCACCCCTTTTTGCTGTCCATGCTCTTCACCGCCCGAACGTCGTTGTGAACCACCTAGGTGAGATCACCATTGTCTCCCAGTGTTGTAGGATCAAATCCCATCGTTTTTCGTGGTCTGTAGCTCAAGTTTCATCCATCATCGGTGAAGCTCCGCCGTCGGCCGAGCGGCGCCGCCGAGTCGCGAGCCGCCGCCGGTGACCCAAACCTCCACGCAAACTACAGCCGTCAGATCTAAATCCTACGACCCAGATAGATCTGACTAAAGTCACATACCGGTCAGCGTCGGTCAGCCGTGGCCTTTTTGTTAAAGAGCCCCTCCCACCCGGTTTTGCTAAATCAACCCGCAGTCCTTCGTAGTTATAAAAGTATTTGCAGATAGGTCCTTTTTCTTCGTTTAAGCCACTGTACTTTCAAAGAATTGTGCGCGCCGTCCTGATAGGTTATTTTTATGATTTAGTCCTCGTAGTTTCAATCATAATTATGTTTTAGCCCTCGGTTTTCTTCAAATAAGCTCCTGAAACTTGTTTTAGCCATATCTTTCACGTTTTAGATCCGATTTATGTGATTCTTTCGCTCATGTGATCCTTGTAATGTGTAGATCAATTTAAAATCCTTGATTTGTTCTGTTACCACTATTTGGTGTACTGTTTCTTATTGTTTTTTTCTCTTGTATGTACTTGTGTGATGCATTTAGAAGCCGTGTCGTTTGAGGGATTCGAAGAGCAGTTTGAGGAGGGCTTTGAGCAGCAACAAGGCTTTGGAGGAGGAAAGTGTATTTTTGATCATCTCTTTGCGATCCCATCATTCACCAATAAAGTTACATGCTAATTCAAGATCACATGCTAATTGGAACATGGAGTGACCACCCAGGAAAACAATACAACCATAAGATCAACGGGCTCTGATCTTGGCTGACTAATTGGAGATTCTAGTTTGGGATAGCTTTACCGAAAGGGCAAGGGGGGAGGCGTTGATGAGGTATAGCCCGGTCCTCTTGAGCTATGGGCTTAGCTAAGAGACATACCTCATTAGGGAGGGTTATGCTTTGCTTCGACCTGAAACCTTAGTGGGTTATCACTTACTAGAGTTTCTTTGTAAAGGCCTCATAGTGTATCCCTAGCCATGCACTTTTGTGTTTTTATAAGGCTGGCTCCCTCAGGCATGAGTGGGAAAACATGACTTATGGTGAAAGTGTACAACCTCTGCAGAGTGTAAACTGTTATAACAGCCGTGCTCACGGTCAAGAGCGGCCTGGACCCTCGCATGATTAATTACTCAAAGATGATATTAAATTGCTGATCTTTATTCATGAACATGTTATTTTATATTGTTAATGCGGGTTGGTATATACTTGCACTTGTTAATTAAGGAATAAATTGTTGACCAACTAAAAGCTTAATGCAGTCAAACCGTGTCAGCTTTATCCTTGCTTAGCCTTGTATGTCATTTATTTTTCCTCTACACTTGCTGAGTACCAACCATAAGTGTACTCATCATTGCTTTATGCAACGCTGTTCAGACTAAGGTGAATTGGAAGAGTTCCCAGTGGATTTCCAGGAGTACTAGGCGTATCTGTTCACCAGTCAACTGCCTGTGGATTTGATGGATTATCCGCTGCTAGCTACTCGCTATACTTTTCGTTAAAGACTTATGTCTTGGAGTGTAATAATGATACTATAACTCTTTTACTTCATTTATGCACTGTCTTATGGTACTTCACTTATGACGTCTATCATATGTGTGAATATTTTATCCTGGCGCACATATGAAATGCATCTGGTTTTTCCCCTAAAACCGGGTGTGACAGTAGTGGTACCAAAGCCGTGTTGACTGTAGGACGCAAGCCTATATAGAAAATGGTCATTTTTAAGGTCTTATGCACTATATTCATGCTTCTATTATTTCTCTAAGCTTTTTATCTCTCCAATTTTGGTTTTACCCTCATCTTGATCTTAAAATTTTTATTCTCATCTTGGTTATGTTATCTTTGCTTTAAGTGATTCTTTAGCCTTGTTCTAATCCCAATCCTCTTTTCTCTGAGTAGATGACACGTACCAAGAGGACTCATTGCAAGTGGGCTACTCCCACTGAAGAGCTCATGGAAGATGAGGAGATGCAGCAGGAGCAGCAAGAACCCCAGGAGATGCAGCAGCAGTTGGCCATACCTGAAGAAGGGATGCAAGTGGAGGATGAAGATCCTATAGAAGGCAACCCAGAAGTTGAAGCTGCTGATGGAGGAGCACCTGAGAAGACGAGCATAGTGGAGTACCAAGATGATGGAGGCACCGCTCGTTTGCCCATCTTGCTCAGGCTTGTGATGATCTAGTTGGGGTACACCAGGAGGCCAGAGTATTGCTGTGTGGAGCACAAGAGCACCTGGTACCCATCCTACTGGACAATGTCTGTGCACATCAGGGTGGATGACCCTGCAACTAGATTGAAGAAAGTGGTTGCTATCTCCAACGACGACACTCCACAATGCAGCCGACACGCAGGAATCAGTGAAGCTTCTAGGCATGCTCTCTATGCGCTTTGCAAAAAGCACAAGGAAGAGGTGGAGAACTTGCACTACAGAGTAATCCCACGTCGTGCCAGTGGTACCCCACAGACAGTCCTTCCTCCCGTCCAAGGTGATATGGAGAAGGAAGTGTTGACGAACCTCGTTCCTGCTCTCAACATGGATCTTGATGCCATACAAAGTGAGCTATGTTGGATTAGGTACTTGTTGCTTCAGATGAGAAGGGAGAGGGACATTCTGGCAGCCCAGCTGAATGGAGACCCAGTGCCTAAGCCATGGGGAGAAGATCCAGATGAGGAAGTGCTGCGAGCAGAATCACCAGAGCGGGATATACTAGATTATGGAGAAGCCGGCGCAGTGGAGTTAGGTAGTCAACCCTCTTTTGTAATCGTTTAGTTTGAGTCATCATTGAGGTCGGTGTGTTAGTTTTTGTTTAGGTGTGCTAGCTTGTTGAGTGCTAATATTTGAGTTGGATCTTTGTGATGAGTGCGGTGTTTTGTGGAGTGATGACCACAAAGCATCGGATATCTTAAATCAATAAAGTTAGTTTGGTTTAGGTTATATCTTTATCCATGTTCTTCATATTAATTATGTTCTTCAATCAAATCAACTCAATCTATCTTGTGTATCATGCTACGTTGGAAGCTGTTCGCGAGTTTCTTTAACATGTCAGTGCTGTTTGATTTATTTCTGGAGCTACAGAAGACCAAATGACATGATTCCAGATGGGTTAGATTCCTAACTTCGTAAGCTACTTTCTGGAATGTTTTGAGAATTTTTGGATTACCTGATTAAGAGCTACGCATTTCTTAGTAAATTACTCAGAACCTGCCCTGAGGAGAACCTGCCTCACAGTCTCCGACACAGCAAGCTTGTTTATTTAATATAAGTTACAGAAGTCCTATTGCAGTAATTCAAGTTGGATTAGATTCATAACTTCATAAGATTCATTCTGGGAATTATTCAGAATTTTTGGATCGTCTGATATGGAGTTGTGCACATATTAGTATGCTACTCAGAACCTGTCTCGAGATGCCTGACACAGCGAGCATATTTATTTAATATCTCAAGATTGAGGTGATTCAAGTTGGGTTGGATTCAAGACATGAAAAGCTTCGTTCTGACCAAAAATTCATAATTTTTAGAGCTTCAGAGTGCGCGATATACCCGTTTCATTAAGGCACCCAGAATCTGTTTCGATGCAATGTGAAGGTTACAAGTGTTGTAGTTGGATCTCTTGGATATGTGCAATTTCTTTATCTTTTTCTCCACTTATTTGTGATTGTTTGCTTCCCCAGCAATCATCTGAGTCTCATATCCCTAACCATCAGATGGTGAACACCAGGTCCGGTGATGGAGTTGATCGATCACAGTGAGACGTCCAGGACGCAACAACACCAACTCCAACCCTCAGGCAGGACCAATACCACCAGTAGGGATGGATCAGATCCTCGCCGCTCAGACTCATATCCTCTAGAACATCACCGCCACCATGACGGCCATGCAAGCTCAGATGAACAACAACAACAACAACAACAACAACAACAACCAGCCACCTCGGGACAAGCACATGGATTTCATGAGTCACCAGCCCCCAACTTTCTCTCACTCTTCAGACCCGCTCGATGCTGATGATTGGATGAAGATCACCCAGTGCAATGACACAGAGAAGGTACTGTATGCTGCAGGGCGACTAACGGGATCAGCTTCAGATAGGTGGGATGCCTTCAAAGCTACTCATGCCACCCCTACTGCTATCACTTGGCTGGAGTTCACGACCAACATTAGGTCGCACCACATCCCCACCGGTGTGATGAAGATCAAGAAGGAGTTCCTCGCGCTGAAGCAGGGCAGCATGTTAGTGAGCGAATATAGGGACAAGTTCTTTCAGTTGGCCCGCTATGCACCGGCGGAGGTGTCTGATGATGACAAGAAGCAAGAGCACTTCCTGGAAGGTCTAAACGCTCCTATCAAGTATCAGCTGATGGTGCACATTTTTCCCACATTCCAGGGCCTAGTGCACAAGGCCATTAGTGTGGAGCATGTTCGTCGTGAGATGGGGGAGATGAAGAGCAAGTTCAACTCAACGGGGCAAGGCAGCAGCAACGTCCGCCCTCATTTTTCTCCATCTCAGGGGACTCCCTTCCGTCCTGCAACTCAAGGTGGGAACTTTGGGCAGACCCAGTTCCAGTGCCAGAACCAGTCTACTCCGTGCCCTAACTTCCAGCAGAACCGCCAGAACACTCCAATGAGCATCCTAGTGAAGACCACCACACCCAACACCCCCGCTGGTCCCAGATGTTTCAAGTGTGGGGAGACGGATCACTATGCCAACAACTGTCCCAAGAGGAACACCTCAGGCGCCCAAGGCTAGAATGCCAACACACCCAGGCCCACCCCTCAGATGCAGCAAGCACAGAGTGGAAATCATACCCCGTAGGGGAGCAAAGGGCAGCAGAACTATATGTGTGGCAAGGTGAATCATGTGGACAAAGAGACTGCCCAGGAGGCACAAGATGTAGTGCTCGGTATGTTCCTTGTCAACTCAGCCCCTGCATCAGTTTTATTCGATACCGGAGCATCTCATTCTTTTGTTACTGCTCAGTTTGTTGCTAGACATAATATCCCCATGTCCACTATGCCCACACCCATGATAGTCAACTCACCCGGGGGAAACCTGAAAGCTTTATATGCATGTCGTAAAGTTAGCCTTACCATTTTGGAGAAGGAGTTTTAGGCTGATCTCATAGTGTTGGAGTCAACTGGGATAGATGTTATCCTTGGAATGTGATGGTTGCACAAGTTCAATGCAATGATACAATGTGCCAAGCGGTCAATGCTATTGACAAGCCCTCAGGGAGAGAGAATTGAGTCCGTGACTGTTTCACCCACGACGACATATTATGCAGTGAACCAGTTGGAGGGGCAGCATTATGGGACATCAGAGTTGTGTGCGAGTTCCCCGATGTCTTTCCTGATGATTTGTCAGGTATGCCACCAGACCGTGACATTGAGTTTATTATTGAGCTTTTACCTGGCACTGCACCTATCTCTAAAAGACCTTATAGAATGGCTGCTAATGAGTTAGAAGAGCTTAAGAAACAGTTAGTTAATTATTGGAAAAGGTTTTATTCGTCCTAGTTCTTCGCCTTGGGGAGCACCAGTTATCTTTGTGGACAAGAAGGATGGTACACAAAGGATGTGTGTGGATTATCGATCTCTCAATGAGGTGACCATCAAGAACAAGTATCCACTGCCCCGCATTGAAGATCTTTTCAACCAGATGAGAGGGGTCAAAGTGTTTTCCAAGATTGATTTGAGATCAGGATATCATTAGTTGAGGATACGAACCTCAGATATTCCCAAGACAGCCTTCACTACCAGATATGGTCTTTATGAGTATATTCGCATGTCCTTCGGCTTGACTAATGCTCCTGCCTACTTCATGTATCTGATGAACAAGGTGTTCATGCAGTACCTGGACAAGTTTGTGGTGGTTTTCATTGATGACATCCTAGTTTTCTCCAAGAATGAAGGGGAGCATGAGGGACACTTGAGGCTAGTGTTACAGAAGCTCAGAGAGAATCAGTTGTATGCTAAGCTGAGCAAATGTGAGTTCTGGCTGAAGCTAGTGGCATTCCTTGGACATGTCATCAAAGATGGAGGAGTTGCAGTCGATCCGAGCAAGGATAGCGAAGTATTGGAATGGGAACCCACTAAGAGCGTGTTTGAGATCAGAAGCTTTCTTGGATTGGCTGGATACTACCACAGGTTCATAGACAGATTCTCAAAGATTGTGAAGCCTCTTACCTCTTTGTTGGAGAAAGATAAGGAATTCAAGTGGACAGATGCTTGTCAAGCTAGCTTTGAGGAACTGAGAAGGAGATTGACATCAGCTCATGTGTTAATTATGCCAGACATTCACAATGGTTTTGACATCTATTGTGATGCTTCGAAGAGGGGTCTTGGCTGTGTGCTCATGCAGGGAGGACGTGTTGTAGCATATGTATCCCGACAATTGAGGAAACACGAGCAGAACTACCCCACCCATGATCTGGAGTTAGCATCCGTGGTACATGCATTGAAGATATGGAGGCACTACCTTGTTGGGAACAAGTGCCAGATTTACACCGACCACAAGAGCTTGAAGTATATCTTCACGCCGAAGAATCTTAATTTGAGACAGTGTCATTGGTTGGAGCTGATCAAGGACTACAACCTGGAGATACATTGTCATCTAGGGAAGGCCAATGTAGTTGCGGATGCCTTGAGTCAGAAGGGCCAAGCCAATATGGTCTTAGCCTACCAACTATCCCCAGAGTTGCACAAGGAGTTTGAGAAGCTGAACCTAGGAATTGTCACCCAAGCTAAAGGAATAACCATGGAGGTAGAGCCCACCCTAGAGGCAGAGATACGGAAGAGTCAGTTGGGAGACAAGAGAATCGAGGAGATCAAGCAACTCATGAAGGATGGCAAGGCACCCGATTTCAGGTTGGATGATCAGGGAACACTATGGCAGAAGGATAGGATTTGTGTACCTGATGTGGAATCACTAAGAAAGCTCATACTGAGGGAGGCCCATGACTCTGCATATTCCATTCACCCAGGAAGTACCAAGATGTATCAAGATTTAAAGGACAGATATTGGTGGTACAGGATGAAGCGTGACGTGGCCAGTCATGTCGTCGTGTGTGACACCTGTTAGAGAGTCAAGGCTGAGCATCAAAGGCCTGCAGGATTACTTCAGCCTTTGAAAATCCCTGAGTGGAAGTGGGAAGAGATTAGTATGGATTTTATAGTCGGTTTGCCGCGCACCCGAGATGGTTATGATTCTATCTGGGTAATAGTGGATCGACTGACCAAAGTGGCTCATTTCATTCCTGTAAAGACCACTTACATGGGAGCTAGACGTGCAGAGTTGTATTTTGCCAGGATTGTGTGCTACCATGGAGTGCCTAAGAGGATTGTTTCTGAAAGGGGTACTCAGTTCACATCAAGGTTTTGGCAACAACTGCATGAGTCCATGGATACAAGGTTGAATTTTAGCTCTGCTTATCATCCTCAGACAGATGGTCAGACAAAGAGGACGAATCAGGTACTAGAGGATATCCTGAGAGCCTGTGCTCTGAAGTATGGGAGAAGTTGGGATAAGAGTTTGCCATACGCGGAGTTCTCTTATAACAACAGTTACCAAGCGAGTCTCAAGATGGCACCCGTCGAGGCCCTGTATGGAAGAAAATGTAGAACCCCATTGTTTTGGAATGAAACAGGGGAGAGGAACCTGTTTGGACCAGAAATCATCAATGAGGCAGAAAGGCAAGTTCAGATCATCAGGGAAAACCATAGAATTGCTCAATCGATGCAAAAGAGTTACGCCGATACCCGAAGGAGAGAGTTGACCTTTGAGGTAGGAGACTTTGTGTATTTGAAGGTGTCACCTATAAGGGGACTAAGGAGGTTCAAAGTGAAAGGGAAGCTAGCACTTCGCTACATAGGCCCCTTCAAGATATTGGAGAGGAGAGGGGAAGTAGCTTATCAATTGGAGTTACCAGCTCAGTTATCGGATGTTCACAATGTGTTTCACATCTCTCAGTTGAAGAAGTGCCTTAGAGTCCCCGAGGAGCAGTTACCCCTATAGGAACTGAATGTACAAGATGATTTGACATACACCGAGCAACCGATTAAAATATTGGAAATGGTAGAGAGAGTCACCAGGAGCAAAGTTGTTAAAATGTGCAAAGTGCAATGGAGCCACCACGAAGAGGATGAGGCTACTTGGGAAAGAGATGATGAATTGATGGCAGAATTTCCCCAGCTCTTTGCTAGTTCACCCGAATCTCAAGGACGAGATTCTCTTTTAAGGGGGTAGGTTTGTAACATCCTAATTTTCATCACATTATATTACTAGAATTTTCTAGGATTTATTTAAGGGTCAAATAAAATTTCTATGATTAATTGGAATTTATTCTAGGCTCTAAAGTATTTAATATCATTTAAATAAATAAAAGCGCAATAAGTGGTTGTTGCATTTCATGCTGGTGCATTGTGTTTCGTTTGCCTGTCATTTGTTTGAATTTAAATTCTATTTAAATTCAAATTGAATGGCTTTTGCTGTGGCTGTAGAAGAGTTGTTTAGGCTCGAGTCCAGTTTTGCTCCCTCAACTCCGAGCCCGGTTCGTTTCCAGCCCCCGCTCCAGCGTCGCTCGCTTAACTCCTCTTGGGACGAGTCCATCGTCCAGCGCAGTAACATTCCCGCAGCCCAGCTCGTCTCCTCCCTCTCTGTTTCGCCGATAGGAGCACCCCAATTGTCGGGGTCGTCTTCTTCCTTCCGACCGAGTCCGAGTCAAGCTTGGAGCCCCACCAACGCGCCTGGCTTTCCTTACACCGGTTCCCGCGCGACCCATGGACCCTCGAGGACCTTCTCCGAAGCTTCGTCGCCCTTCTTTCCAAAGCGCGTTGCCTCTCCACAAGGAAGGCGCAACCTCCCCACATGGAAGGAGGAGCCGCCGACGCCTGATCCGCGATTCGTGGTCCTCACGCCAAGGCGAGCCCCAAGGGCTATAAAATCAAGCCTCCGCACCCCCTAGGTCCTCGCAAAATCCTCCACCCGAGCTCTCAAAGACCCAGAGCTCATTCACGCATCGCATCGCCACCATTGACCCGTGGCCATCGATCTCCAACGCCGCCCTCAATTGCTCGATGAGAACAAATCCAGGAGCTTCGCGAGAAGGTAATGAGGCCGGCAGAGTAGATCCCGACCTTGGTTTTGCCTTGAAACGAGCCTAATCCCTCGCTGTCTTTACTCAGACTCACCAGAGCCGCCCCTTCTCGCCGTCCGTGCTCTTCACCGCCCGAACATCGTCGTCAACCACCTAGGTGAGATCGCCATTCTCTCCCGGTGTTGAAGGATCAGCGCTGGTCAGCCGTGACCTTTTTGTTAAAGAGCCCCCCCCCTGGTTTTGCTAAATCAACCCGCAGCCCTTCGTAGTTATAAAAGCATTTGCAGATAGGTCCTTTTTCTTCGTTTAAGCCCCTGTACTTTCAAGGAATAGTGCGCGCCGTCCTGATAGGTTATTTTTATGCATTAGTCCTCGTAGTTTTAATCATAATTATGTTTTAGCCCTCGGTTTTCTTCAAATAAGCCCCTGAAACTTGTTTTGGCCATATCTTTCACGTTTTAGATCCGATTTAAGTGATTCTTTCGCTCATGTGATCCTTGTAACGTGTAGATCAATTTAAAAGCCTTTGTTTTGTTCTGTTACTATTGTTCGGTGTACTGTTTCTTATTGTTTTGTTTTGTTCTCTTGTATGTACTTGTGTGATGCGTTTAGAAGCCGTGTCGTTCGAGGGATTCGAAGAGCAGTTTGAGGAGGACTTTGAGCAGCAGCAAGGGTTTGGAGGAGGCAAGTGTATTTTTGATCATCTCTTTGCAATCCAATCATTCACCAATAAAGTTACACTTTAATTTTCCGCATTGCATTAATTTTGATGATTCCTATGCTAAGGTTGTTCCTAGTCTTTTACCACTATCCTTGTTGCACCTGGGATGCATTGCTTATGTTGGGTAGGATATTGCTTAGTCGCTAAACCTGGGTGTGGTGAAATTTGGGTTCAGTTATTAAACTTGATTTACTTCATGTTCTTACACTGATAATTCAAGATCACATGCTAATTGGAACATGGAGTGACCACCCAGGAAAACAGTACAACCATAAGATCAACGGGCTCTGATCTTGGCTGAATAATTGGAGATTCTAGTTTGGGATAGCTTTACCGAAAGGGCAAGGGGGGAAGCGTTGATGAGGTATAGCCCGGTCCTCTTGAGCTGTGGGCTTAGCTAAGAGACAGACCTCATTAGGGAGGGTTATGCTTTGCTTCGACTTGAAACCATAGTGGGTTATCACTTATTAGAGTTTCTTTGTAAAAGCCTCGTAGTGTATCCCTAGCCACACACTTTTGTGCTTTTATCAGGCTGGCTCCCTCAGGCATGAGTGGGAAAACACGACTTATGGTGAAAGTGTACAACCTCTGCAGAGTGTAAAACTGTTATAACAGCCGTGCTCACGGTCAAGAGTGGCCTGGACCCTCGCATGATTAATTACTCAAAGACGACATTAAATTGTTGATCTTTATTCATGAACATGTTATTTTTTATTGTTTAATGTGGGTTGATATATACTTGCACTTGTTAATTTAGGAATAAAATGTTGACCAACTAAAAGCTTAATGCAGTCAAACCATGTCGGCTTTATCCTTGCTTAGCCTTACATGTCATTTGTTTTTCCTCTACACTTGCTGAGTACCAACCATAAGTGTACTCGTCCTTACTTTACGCAATGTTGTTCAGACCAAGGTGAATTGGAAGAGTTCCCAGAGGATTTCCAGGAGTACTAGGCGTATGTGTTCACCAGTCAACTGCCTGTGGATTTGATGGATTATCCGCTGCTAGCTACTCGCTTTACTTTTTGTTAAAGACTTATGTCTTAGAGTGTAATAATGATACTATAACTCTTTTACTTCATTTATGCACTCTCTTGTGGTACTTCACTTATGACGTCTATCATATCTGTGAATTTTTTATCCTGGCGCACATATGAAATGCATCTGGTTTTCCCCTTGTGAAAACCCCCGACCCTTCACTTTCTCTCTCTCTCTCTCTCTCTCTCTCTCTCTCTCTCCCGTTCCTTTCTCTCGCTCCCTCTCGTTCTTTCCCCCCCGACGCGAACCGCTCTGCCCTTGTCGCCTCCACCCCGACGCCGACGAGCGGGAGGCCATCAGCCACAGCCACGGCCACGGCCCTGCCCAAGGCTAGGGCGAGCTCCTCCTCCTCCCCCACGACGACCTCACTCCATCCTCGCAAGAATCAGGCTGTTCTTCTTCCCCAACTCCGGTGACGCAAGGTGAAGCCCGATCTTCTTCCTCACCGCTCTACTCCAACTTATGGCACTTAAAACCGTCCTTTCTCATCCTAGGTAAGCCGTCCCCATCGTTTCCCCCTCCTCTTTCATGCTCCATGAGCCTATCAGCCTAGCCATGGCTCCCTACCTCCATTAAAATCCATTGAAGCCGTAGGTAAAGCAAACCCCGGTGCACATCAAAGTTAAGCCCTAAAACGGAATCCCCATCATTCAAACAATCTCTAGGTTCAATTATCGTCGAGTTTGGTCGCCGGAATCACTGGGAACACCATTGTCATGCACTTGACGAGCTATTTATGATTCTGCCACTGGACCTATTTTTGAACAGAACCTTATTATTCTTGATAGCTAATTGCTTTAATGATTATTATTAAATATTTGTGACATAGTAGAAGCATGATAACATTATTTTACTTTCATCCTTTCATATCATCACATCATATGGCATTTTACTTATGCATCACTGCACTCGTGTAGAGACCGAGACACTGGAGACCGTGGAGTGTGAGTCCGAGCAGGAGCCCATTGCCGACGAGTCTTCCTTTGAGCATCAAGTCAGGCCCCTAAGCATCCTTACTCCCTATTTTGGATTAATTGCTTATATGAGTCTTGATTGTACATTGTCTATATTATTTATCCATGATTGCTTAGCACCTATTTGTCGCATTATCAACCTTGAACTAGAATGCTCGCATTAGATGAGTATGATTGCTAGGTGTCACGAATAAATTGCATAGCCATGCTTAGCTATGGTAGAAGCCGAGCGGTGGCAAGGGCACCACTACTCGCGAGTTATAGGTTATATGTTTGACAACCATTAATAGATGAGAAAAGTAAAATGTGAGCAATTGAGAATAATGAGCAATGATTGGTATCATTGTTGCCGGGTTCTTGAGCACTATCACGTACAAACCACATGTCTAAATATGATAATGATAAGCCAAGTAGTATAAGTCACACCGGGTCTTGGGCGGATTTGGTGCGGGTCAAATGAGGTGTAGTCGGCGGTTCCGTTGCATCTATTTCCTCCGGTCGTTCGTTCGATTCCGGTTGCAGGTATATGAAAGGTTGAGGGCATGAATTAACACTTATCATTGGCCGTGGGTATGGTCGTTGGTCTTGCGCCTCATGTGGGAAATGTTGTACACCCCTACAGGATTTTGATCTATTGCAATATCCGCGCTCTCGGTCATGAGCACGCTCTGTGAATTTCACGTTCAATGTAGAGTTACGAAGAGCTTATGGAAAATTGAGCTCATGTTACATGATCAATTTATTTATGCAATTGTTGATGCTTGAATTAGAATATTTAGTATGCTATGTCTTTTCCATATTACAACTTGATCAAATGTAGATGCTTTTATGCAAAATAAATAACCTTGCCATATTCTTGCTACTTAAACCAAATGCATTCTCCTTGGAGTCGGTCTAAGTATATAACCATGTTTTGGATAAGTCCTGCGAGTACCTCTTTGTACTCACGGTGCTGCCGTTAAGTTGTTTCAGGTGAGCCGCAGCCGGAGGCCGTCTTTGGGTACTTCTTTCCCCCGGACGGAGGTGTGGGGGAGCAGTAGATGGTCTTTGTCGTACAGAAGGGCACTAGTGGCATGTAGTGTGAACCTTGGTATTTTGTTATGTATCGTATGAGCACGAGGTTGAACTTTCCGCTGCAAAACTCTGAGACGTAATGATGTAAACTTGAATCGCTTTTATGTGTGTGATGATTGTGTATGGACTTGCTTTTATTTTGTGAAGATGTTTATAATGTGTTTGTGAGGTGTGTCGCCTGGAAATAATTATCGGACACATCTCAGGGATTACCGGGGTTATTCTCCTTTAATTAGGTTGATCAATGAATGATAACTCGATTAAATGAGGGTAATTTGGTCGGATCCTCGCACACTTCGCATCTCTTGGAGAGTGAAAATGTTGGATGCCATAGGTTTCTATCTTCTTCTGTGTCAGCGTGGGCTGGACTGAAAGCCCACGTACTCTGAGATCCTTTATGTACTCCAGAGGGGATTGATATGCCGCTGTGTTTTATCACCATCATCGTAAACATTGCACCAAGCTTACAAGTTACACGTGTATGTGGTGTGCCACCAGCCAAAGGTTGTGACCTCGCCGATGGCACACAGCCTCCATACATGACCTTTTTGTGTACACATGCATTAATCTGCCCAACTAAGTAATCAGAATGCCATTTAAACAAAATGCGGTCATCTCTTTACTTTGAAAATTGATATAACAAAATGTGGTCCCCTGATTACTTTGGAAATTGAAAGAACAAAATGTGCTCCCC
Organism: Echinochloa phyllopogon; assembly: GCA_033239725.1. Taxonomy (NCBI): domain Eukaryota; kingdom Viridiplantae; phylum Streptophyta; class Magnoliopsida; order Poales; family Poaceae; genus Echinochloa; species Echinochloa phyllopogon. The sequence continues at coordinate 5,932,869 of BTCW01000016.1, read as the reverse complement.
TGTTTGCTGAAATTGAAAGAACAAAATGTGGTTCCCTGTTTACTTTGAAAATTGAAAGATAACTTTCATCTTATTTCTGCCTCTGTGAGCTTAACTTTCATCTTATTTCTGCCTATGTGAGCTTCTATCTAACAAAACAGCCGGAAACGCACAAGATCTTGGGTTCACCCTGGCCCACTCCTAACACTGTCAATATTCTAGATTTATTATCTGCTCCGTATTCTGCCTATGTCTGCCGCATCATGGGTGGACTCATAGGTTTGACGAGCGATTCACATACTCCTCAACCATCGCACCGAAGAGGGACGGCTGCTCGATCAACCTCGATGGTGCATCAAATTCTTTTACCAGACCTGAAGTGGAAATAGAATTATTTATTTAGAACAAGAATAACGCTCACATCCATAGTACTAGATATCTGAAACTATGTGCAACAGATATCTCTTGAAACGAACGCATATTTTCAATCAATAAGCAGCAAGACTGAAGAGATCTACCTGCATCCAGCACCAAAACTCTATCACAGTCCATGACTGTTGGTATTCGGTGCGCAATGCTAATTATTGTACATGATGAGAACTCTTGCCGTGTGATCTTCTGAATCGTGGCATCAGTTTGAGAATCAACTGAAGCAGTTGCCTCATCCATAAATAAGATTTTAGTCTGCTTCAATATGACACGACCAAGACATAAGAGCTGCCTTTGGCCTACGCTCCAGTTCTCTCCACTATCAGCCACTATGAAGAAGCAAAATAAAAGAAATGAGCGGAAGATGCAACCTATACAGCTATGCAATTAAATTACAGAGAAAATAAGAATTAGCATACCTGGAGCATCGAGTTTTTCAGGTTTTGAAACTACTACATCTTTCAGCTGGCAGCGCTCCAGAGCCTGAAAATATGTGCATTAGTGCCAATGGTTAATTTAACACAGGTAGCGTATTCAGAAGGAATAGTGCATGCTGGTTACACAGTACCTGCCATATTTCTGCATCCGAATACTGCCCAATCGGATCAATGTTGCTTCGAATTGTTCCTTCAAACAGAACCGGTTCCTGGGGAATTATGCCGAAGCGAGATCTCAGATCATGGAGACCCAGTGTGCATATGTCTATTCCATCAATGATCATTTTCCCCTCTGCTGCCTCGACGAGCCTGAACAATGCTTGGACCAAAGTTGACTTGCCACTACCAGTCCTTCCTACAACTCCTATCTTTTCTCCACCACTGATGCTTATATTAATTCCTTTCAGAATCAAAGGTGTATTGGGTCGGTACCTAACCTGAAATAACAAGAATGGTGTTTTCAGTATTTTATAATTGATCCTTGTGTGCAAACAGAATGTTTCGAAACAGTCTGTACCTAACCTTATGCATTAATGTGTAAGATAAAGTTTTGTACCATATAGAAAAAACTAAGGATAAGATTGAGTTTTGTACTTTGAACTATGAAAAGGACCAATAGAGAAAATCAGGAAAATAGGTAAATTAGACCCGCTAACCTTTAGATTCTTAATTTCAATATCTCCATGTGTAGGCCAATTCGGAGAAGGAAGATGCTCTTCTATTTTCCATGCTGGCTCAGAAGGAAGAGTGCTGAACTGATTTACCCTCTCTACAGCAACCATATCATTTTCCAACATGCAGCTAATGGATATTGCAAAGTATACCAGAGAATTGAGGGAGAGGCCATAGGAAAGAGACATACCAACAAATTCTACAAAAAAAACATAACTAAAATCAGAGCCTATGAAAAGATCATCATCATAGATCTAGAGACTAATTACCAGGTATAACAATTGAAAGCATTTTCATCAGTTGATTACTTGCAGAAAAAAGTGATAAGCAATCATGTATGTAGCCTCAAACTATTAATAACATCCAGGTTGACTAGAAAGTAAAAGGAAATAACACTACCATTTTAAATTCTAAATGCAGATAATGCGCTTGACTAATAATTTCTCAATATACTAAACATATGAAGCTGAAATTAATGCTTTCTCATATGAGATTCTATGTCTGCATTTTTTATGCTAGGGAAAATTCTGAATCTAAAAATCATCGATTTATACCTTTTCTGATAAAATTACTTGGCAAGCTGATCATGAGAAGTGCTGTTATTGACAATACAAGCGTTCCAATCAGCTCTAGTCGAAACCCAAGCCATTCATTTGCAGCATAGTTGTGGAAGTGCATGCGCAAACTTGAATTAATTTTGTCTAAATTTTCCTGGAAAAAGTCTTTATCCTTTTTGAAACATCTTATGGTTGTGGCACCAAGAACAGTCTCCGAGAAGTGATCAATAACTGGTGTCTGTGTTACTCCTTCAAGTCGAGTTAACTCCCGAGAGGTTGCAAGATAGCGATTCTGCAGAAATGAACGGGGAAAATTGAAATGTACAGTAATTATCATATTTTTTATAACCAGAACTAGCTGAGGTGCTTGAGATGAATTTTGACAGCCAAAGCATACCCTGTACCAAATGTTCAATAGTAGAAGCGGAAGTACTGCTATAACTGATGGCCAGGCAACCTGACAAGTAACAATTATGGTACTCAGTACTGAAATATACATTGAAATTGTCAGACCAACAAAAAATGCCAGCACATCATCAATAGTTGTTTGATCAGATGATGCCTGAAAAGATAAAGTGGATATATCATATCAGTAGAAGACAAAAGAAATGGAGTGTAACTCTTTCTAGGCCTCAAACTAAAACATGCTGTACTATAAAGATGTCAGCACGAGCAGCACACAGTATGTTGTATAAAAGAGCATACTGTATAAACTATGTTAACAGGGTTTAACTCTGTTCACGTGTACTTAGATTCACATAGGAGGTCTCCAGAAGAATTTAAATCTTTTCATAATTACTAATGAAGTATGGAGCTTTGGGCCAAAACACAAATAGACCAAAAGATGAGATTTACCCTACTGAGAATCCTTCCTGAAGGAGTTGTATCAAAAAATGACATAGGGGCATGCAGAATGCTGTCAAACATCTTCTTAAAAAATATCTGAGCTGTTTGAAGTCCCAAAATCGTCTCAAGAAGAGTCTTGATTACTTCAAGGACCATCGAGAAAGCTGCTATGGCCACATACACTCCAATGAACAAGGATGGGTTAAATGGAATGCTGCTTGATGTTTCATACGATAGCCAATAGTCACTAGCCATATCAGAACCCTGCCAAACAACTGCAAGTGCAAGCATACCGATAACCCCCCACCAGCCCCAAGCCTCTGTCATGTATAGCTTGTACACTCGCCAACTTACTTGACCGCTCTCCCTTTCCTCTTCTTGTATAATCTTAGAAGTGGCTGCTTCTACTGGTGCAACGACCACCTTCTCACCTTTTCCAATGGATCTGGAGCGTAGAGAAGGGATTCTAATTACTGCAGCAGGCTGAGAATGTTCAGCTTTCTCTACTTGACGACTTTGCTCCAACAGCTCCATTGAACTGTCATGAGCAGCAACAAGAGCTGCAAAATCTGAGCCTGCTTCTAGTAGTTCATCATACTTTCCTGACTGTGCAATCATACCATCTCTAATGACCTGCATATTTCCACATGGGAAAAAAGGATAAAAGAATAAGTCAAGGCCATATTATAAGACTCTAGCAATGTGCCATTTTACAAGAAAATAATGACCAATCCAAAAGTCTCTATCACACATGTACAAATGGTTCCTAACAAGAATAGATGACAATGAGAATGAATTTGAAATTATAAGTGTGACAATTCTTTTGATGCATCTTTAATCTTTAGACCTACAGTTTCAGGTTTATTAAAGAACAAAGTGATATGGTTTTATTGACTCAATCACATAATAGTTCAATTTTGCTTGCTAACTTTCAAGAAAACGAAAGATTTTTCTTTTTAGATACCATCAGAACATGCTGGTAAGTAATTGCAGTTCATAATGAGAAGTTCTCCAAAACAAAAGCATATTGCCTGACAAATGCAACAGTGTAGCATCCAACTTACAAAGATGTTGTCCACATTATGCAAGAAATCCACTTGGTGTGTAACAAGTATGATGGTCTTTCCTTTCAGTGTGCCCCTTAGACATGCCTGTCAAATAAAGGTTACTGTTATAATCGGTTAAACAACAAACAGTACACTGTTCTAATAAGATAAGAATAAGAAGTACGGTTTGACTTTTTCCATCACTGGTTGTTATATATCAACATAAATCAAGTAGCATTTCATCATTCAGAAATCCATTAACAGCTACTTCAAAAATCATTGATTTCGATTTGGAGCAATATAAAGCCAAATCATTCACATAAATTTCTCAAGTATATAACACTAGCTATTTAATTGTGATTTAATTACTCCAAACTATAATGATGTTTAATTTGAAAATTTGCAGGTGTGTGACCCAGGCAGTGGAGAAAGAATGCTGATTGAAAAATCATCTATATTCATACAAAACTTTGGGAGCTAAACCTACTGATAATCACTTCTTCCTCAAAAACTTATGATCTATGAAGTTAAACCTGCTGAAAAAAGATTAGCTAGACAAGTCTCATACTTGTGTCCATTTCCTGTCACTTTCCATTTACTTGGAATAGAGGGAAAAGATTAATCAGGACAGTAACTTCTATCCAATGCATAGTTACTATTTACTGAAATATCTATGATTAATTTAATGCCACATTGGCTTTTGTATCACAAAATAAGTATGAGGAAAGCTTCAATTTGATAACACCATTTCTACAACATTTCTGCAGGGTTGTGTTTCACCTAAGCCTATTGCAAATTACAATTTTCTTCATCCATTAACAACTTACCCAGCTTGTATCTTCTCAAAAAAAAAACCCAGCTTGTTGTAACTTAAATTCAGAAAAAAAATGCTGCAAGGGTATGCAAGCTTGAAAATAGTTAAAACAACAAAAAAGGTATACCCTAAAGATATTTGAACCAGTATGTGCATCAACAGCACTGAAGACATCATCAAGAAGATAAATATCACAGTTTTGATAAACTGCTCTAGCAAGCTGAATACGTTGTTTCTGCCCACCACTGAGATTGATTCCTCGCTCTCCTATTTCTGTCTGGTCCCCAAATTCCATCATTTCCAAATCTTTTTCTAGGCAGCAAGACCGTATAACCTCTTTATATCTTTCAGCCCACATTGGTTGTCCAAATAAGATATTCTCTTGAATGGTCCCATTTTGGATCCAAGCAGTCTGTGCAACATATGCAGTGCTCCCACATACCCTAACCTATAAAAAAAATGCAAGGATTAAGCAGACAGGCACAAGAGTACAGAAGACAAAAATAGTGCAGGTATAGGACAGGTCATTATTTGGGAAATGCTAAACATTATTCAAATTAATGTGCTATGAATTTGTATTGCTAATCGAACATTATGACTTCATTATTGTACCAGAAACTGACACAGCATTCTAACTATCAGGAACACAATGTTAACTTAAGGAAAGACAGTGAGAGCATTTCAGTCCAAAATGTGTTTTCTTCCACACAATTAAAATGAAAACGTTTACACCACCAAGCATGTACACTTAGAGTAAACTCATGGCTAGGCATTCAGTCAAATGAACCAGGCATAAGAATATACAGACCATATCAGGTTGAGAGACACATTTCATCAAACACATGGTGGTCGTTGTATGAAGGACTCCAAACTGGCATGTCAAACAAAGCTGAGAACCTTACGAGTTGGATACTTGGATTGGGAATTCGCTTACCTGATTTGCATCCATTCTAACCAGTGTGAGGGACAAAGCAAACAACTAATTAGTCTAATTGAACAGGCTTCTCTAGCCGCGCAAATTACCTATCGGTATGCACCTACGGTTCCATACTTACTGAGACAAGGGCTGAACATATATTTGGTTGATATGTGCAGGGAGAATGTTGAGTCTGTATGCTGACCACCAAGCATGGACTCCTGAAGTCGCCTTACACTTGTCTGAAACCAACCTACCTAAGACTAATTTGACAGCTCTGTATGCAGGTGATGACTTACGGAGAATTTTGCACAAACCAATGAACAAATTGCATGGTATTAATACCATTTTTGCTCAAAGGGTGTGCCAGACCACAGCAACACGTCTCTCAGAGTGTGCTGGGTACGGTGTGCCTACGAGGAACGCATGGTATTGCTCCTAACATTGCTTTGAATCAGAAATATCACACTCACCGTGCCAGAGATCTTCTCCATCTCCCCCATGATGCAAGAAAGCAGTGATGACTTGCCGGAACCAACAGTCCCAACCACCGCTGTAAGCTCACCCCTCCTTAACTCCATATTGATCCCTTTCAGCACAGTCTCCAACACTGGTGTTTCCTCCACATCTTTTTCCTCGTCCCTTTCTCCGTCCTCATCACCATCTTCACCTTCTTCATTCTGCTTATTTCCCCTCATGTCCCACGCAAAAATGCCGTTTCTCACCTCCACGGCAGCTGCACCTGTACCAATGCCAGTGTCTTCCACGTGCTCCACCGCCGATTCATCAAGCTCGGCATCAAGCAGGTATCTATCAAGCCTGCCAACAGACACGGTTGCCTGTGTCACAGCAGCAATCGCCTGGGGGAAACTCTGCATAGGCCCGTCAAGCATTCGGAAGAACGCAGTCGCAGTGAAGACCTTTCCAGCGTTGAGCTCGACGCCACTCAGCACGCATGTGCCAAAGACGAGCACGGTCATGGCGAGTGGGCCACTCCAGAGCACGATGGTGTTGGCACACATGAAGTACATGGACTTGGCCAGCCACCCGAGCTCTTCCTCCCGGAGCTCGCGGATTTTGTCCCCAAATGTCTCCTCCCACGCCTGCAGCTTGATCACGCGGATGTAGTTGAGCAGCTCAGTGGTGGCCTTCATGCGCTCGTCGCGCTTGCCCAGGAACTTGAACTGGTACTCGATGTTGAGCTTGTTGGCGAAGGCCACGACCACGGTGACCACGGCAATGGCAGCGACGGCGGTGAGCACAGAGGGGCCCAGGTGGGTGTAGAGCAGTGCGAGCGCCACGGCGATCTGCAGCGGCATCAGCCACAGGTTGTGGAGCTGGTGCGTGACGTCGGCCACCTCCTGGGCGTCCACATCCATGTAGTTGACAATCGCGCCGGCGCCATGCGCGCGGCGCGCGCCCGTGGACAGCCGCAGCGACTTGCGGTACACGGCGGCGAGCAGCGCGGCGTTGATGCGCATCCCGAGCTTCTGGCCCTGGAACTCGTAGTGGTGCGACGCCAGCGTCTCGGCCGCCTTGCCGACGAGCAGGACGGCGACGAGCTGCAGCCCCTCCGTGACCTCCCCGCCTTGGCGCACGAACGTGACGAACCTGTCCACGAGCGACGGGCCGATGTACATGACGGAGAGGTGCGCCAGGCCGAGCGCAGCGGTGAGGAGGAACTGCGGCCAGAAGGAGCGCAGCAGCGCGGTGACCACCGGGCGGTGGGGCTTGTCCGCCCCGGGAGCCGGCGCGGGCCAGTTGGAGGCGAACAGCGCGTACGCCACCTCGGCGGTGTCGGCCGGCGCCACCGGCGGGACCTGATCGGCCGCAAGCGTGGCCCTGGAGCCCTTGGTGATGAGCGGGTTGATCCACACGAACGTGGCGAGCGAGAGCCACGACGCCGTGGCGTACGTCATCTCTGCCGCCGCGGCATGAGCGCCATCGGGAGAAACGCCGTCCGCGGCCGCTCCGACGGCGAGGCCGGTGGCGGAGAAGTAGAGCAGCGGGAGCGAGAGCGCAAGACACGCGAACGCGAGCGGGTCGTCGGGGAGGAGCGGGTCCCCGGCGGCGTACCGCGCGGCCGCGCACCCGGAGAGGAGCGCGGCGAAGGCCGCGGTGCCGAGCCAGAAGAGCCTGAGGTGGAGCGGGTGGTGGCGGGCCACCCCCGCGGGTTCCGCTTCCGACGCCTGCTGCTTCTCCGCGGCGACGGTCCCCGCGGCCGCGAGGTGCGCCGCGGCGTGCGCGGCGAGGAAGGCGCACTCCGCCGCGCGCCACGGGGCCGTCCTCCCACGGAGGCGCAGGAGCGCGAGGACGAGCAGCACGAGGGCGGCCGCCGCCTGGACGGCTGAGGCCGCGAGCGCGAGCCCGTGCCGGGCGCTCCACCCACCGCGGACTGGAGGGGGCGCATGCTGGTCGGCGGGTGCCTTGTCGAGGAGGGGCTCCCGCTCCCGCGCGCGGGGTTGGAGGCCGTGGCCACCGGCGTCGCGGCGGCAGAGGCGGGCGCGGAGGGCGAGGGCAAGCGCAGCGAGGAGGAAGAGGAGGTCGAGGGCGGCGAGGAGCGCGCGCTGCGGGCACGGGGAGAGGAAGAGGAAGGCGAGGTGGCCCGCGGCGGAGGACGGCGGCGGGGAGCAGGCGGCGGTGGCGAGCCACCACGGGAGGGCGGAGGATGGGGCCTCCATCCGTGGAGGCTGGAGGGTGGGCGGTGGCTGCGCAGTCACATTTGGATGCGGCGAGCCGCGGCGGCGTGGGGAATTTGGAGGAGCGGCAGAGCCGAGCCGAGGGCGGGTGCCGTTCTGACTCTGCCGGCCGGGCCGAGCAGAGCAGAGGAGAAAGAAGGACGCGTTGACTGGACGGAAGAAAAAGTTTGAATACCAGTGGCTGACATGTCGACACCCCGGGGTCCTTGGCCCACATGTCGGCGGGCGTTAGAACAAGCCGCGCGACAGAACCACGCCGAGCGGCTGGCCCACCGGTCGGGGCGTCGGGCGCGCCGGTGTGGAGGTCGTGACGCGGCTGCGTAGAATACTCTCTGCGAGGGACAACGCCGGTGCGGGAGGAGAATCCAAGAGCGCGCGCCGTTCGTCTCCAGGAGGAAAGATTTGATGGCAACTAGGTCTTATTTAAATGCAGAAAGTGGCCTTCGGCGATCACCACGCCTGCCCGATCGCAGCCGGACTATTTAAATTGGTGCATGTGCGAGATTTTTTAATTAGGCCCGGTTTACTTGCAAAATTGACGCTCAAAATTCACTATGCAAAAAGAATATTCTCATCCTATCGAAATGTCGGTACATGTATAGAGTACTAAATATAGATAAAATTAAAAATTAATTGCACAGTTTTGTTGTACCCTGCGATACGAACATTTTGAGCCTAATTAATCAATTTTTGGACAATTTTTCACACATACAAACGAAAATGCTACAGTGGCGTATCTATAGTGAAATGACCTCATACCTCTAAGTTTGCACCCCCAAATTTGCATCTAAACAAGGGCTAAGGGTATGTGGTTTGGTAGAACTTCACCTGATTCTGATACTCTATGAGAGCTAATTCTTTGATACAAAAAATTGCGTGGCTGAAAGTGATTTCGTTTGATTCTATATCATAAACTCTCGGAATGAGGATGGAGAATCGCTTCACAGAATAAGGAAAAACTACTTTTTTCAGCTCCCAGCCTACTAGTTCATTTCAGATAATCACTTCACAGAATCAGAAAATCACTTATCTCTTAAAAACTATTTGACGGAACTCCTCCTGAATTTCCCAAAGAATCGGCTCTAAGAGCTCTGTCAAACAAGGCCTAAGGAAACATCCGGCTGCCAAACAAGGCCGAAGGAAACATCCGGCTGCCAAACAAGGCCTAAGGAAACATCCGGCCTCAGCCATTCAAGTTTGAAAGCTTGCAGCCATAACATAATACAAAGGCCCACCGCAGTACATAGACTACCAGGTACATCACCTAAACCACTTTCTCAAGACAGGAAACGGGAAAGAAAACACCCGACTCCACTGTCGCTTGCAGCTTGTTCCTGAACTTCCATCCGAAGTTGCTGAAACTTCAAGCTTGCGACAATGCTCGATTATGCTGACATTTTCTTCTTCTTTAGACAACATTGATCAGCCTACTAGTTCATTTCAGATAATCACTTCACAGAATCAGAAAATCACTTATCTCTTAAAAACTATTTGACGGAACTCCTCCTGAATTTTCCAAAGAATCAGCTCTAAGAGCTCTGTCAAACAAGGCCTAAGGAAACATCCGGCTGCCAAACAAGGCCGAAGGAAACATCCGGCTGCCAAACAAGGCCTAAGGAAACATCCGGCCTCAGCCATTCAAGTTTGAAAGCTTGCAGCCATAACATAATACAAAGGCCCACCGCAGTACATAGACTACCAGGTACATCACCTAAACCACTTTCTCAAGACAGGAAACGGGAAAGAAAACACCCGACTCCACTGTCGCTTGCAGCTTGTTCCTGAACTTCCATCCGAAGTTGCTGAAACTTCAAGCTTGCGACAATGCTCGATTATGCTGACATTTTCTTCTTCTTTAGACAACATTGATCAGCTTCTTGTCCAATACGTTCCCCTAAAAATTACCTGCACGAATGAATGAGGTGTGGTTCGTTTAAACTCCACATTATTCCCGCTCAGCCAAATGGCCCAACACAACCCAAACGCGCCTACTAGTAATTGCTTTCTAATCTTTGCAGTGACCACTTTCATCCATGACCCCAACATGTTACCAACACTAGTAGGTAGAGGTATACCAAAAGTGATATATACCGTGTTCAAAATGAACCTTGCCAAATGACAATAAAAACATGTGTTATTAGAGTTACAGAAGCTGCACTTGTTATTTTCTTTGCCACTTTCTTTTAGCTAGATTGTCTTTAGTTAGTATGATCCCTTTCCTCACATACCATAGGAAATCTTGATTTTTAGAGGTACATTGACAGAGTGACTTTTGTGCCACGGGCGGCATGTGCCCCCCCCCCCCTCTGTTATGTCGTCACATACATTTTCAACTGTCACAATTCATCGTGGGGGAGTTAACAGACTCTAACGGTGTGGGAGATAAGCCAAAAGCTTCCCACATGGTGGGCCCCATTGGCAACCTTATCCCTTCCTCTCCCAGTGCACCTCGAGACTTCTCCGTCTCCCATGGCTGGCACCTTCCTCTCCAGGTCGCCCCGCCTCCAAGGAGCTCTCTCTTTCTCTATAGCTCTATCTCTCTCTCACTATCTGCCCCCCTTCATCTCAAAGTGTGCCTTGGGCCTTCTCCGTAGCGGTAGCAGTACGATACCAAGCGCGGCAGCAGCATGAGGGCCTCCCACGGCGACGCCGGCGCGGCACTCGGGGCAACGTGGACCGCGGCCCGCGGTGCCTTGCCGTCGTGCCACTTGGATCCGTGCACTTAAGCAGCAGCCGGCCGGCAGCGGCGCGGCGCGGCACCTGGGGCAAACTGGTAGGTGGCAGCGCGGCGCTCGGGGCGAACGGGTAGGCGGCGGCAACGCGGCACTTGAGGGAGAAGCAGTAACCGGTACGCACATCTCAGCCTCGATTAGAGTTCTCAACTTTCGCTCCGAGCTCGACCGTTGTGGTTATGATGCTAAACATTGCGGAAGCTAAAACAAACAAAGGTAGAAACGAAGAAGGAAAAGAAAAATATCCCTCGCTTGGGCGTAGGAGGCATGCATCTCCCTCGCTGATTTTACATGAACATTCATTGTGAATTGTGTCATATTGTTGCTGATTTGTGTCAGATTGTTGCAGATTTTCCATGAACATTGTTGATTTGCAGAAATGAAAGTGAAACAAGGTGTTCTATTCTTTAAATATATTCTAGCCTTTCTGACAAACTGTGTCAGATTGTTGCTGCATTTGGATCTTTCATGTCTAGGCTAAAACTAGCATATAGCTGTACAAATTTGATTTAGATTGGATTTTTTAGCCTACATGGATCATAGCAAGAAAGAACACGTGGGGATTGCTATTGGTCTTTGTGTTCTTGTTTTTCCCGCATGGGGTGGCAGTCTTTTATTTTTATCTCAGATTGTTTGGCTGGGAAGATTTTTTTAGTTTCTAGGACCCACATTCTCTCTCTACGGCCCCTAACGACATTAGGGGTGGGCATATGGCACCCGGTGCATGGCATGTTTTTTGAGTTCATTGATCCTCCAGGAAGTGCAAGTTGAAAGGATCACAAGATGCCTAGAGGGGGGTGAATAGGATCTTGTTAAATTTCTGCACACAATTTATCTCACAATCGGATTAGTAACCGGAACTTCCGACACCCTATCAGATACTCCGACTCATAGCCCTGGAGTATCTGGCAGGTTCCCAGATTTTCCTATGATAGAAAAGAGTGAGCACGTGATGCAAAGATTTTTGAGCAACTTAGCTAATTTCCTTTGAATAGAAACGTGGAAAATCGTCTAGGGACTCTTTTCCACCTAAAAGTTGCACCACAAACTTCACAAAGAGTAGATCGGAGGAAATATGTGAAAGTCAACTATGAACTATGAAGAACATATGAACACGAAGAACACCAACCACAATAAGAGACAAGAGATTTGTTTACCGAAGTTCACTTCCCCAAAGAAGTTATGTCTCTGTTGAGGTGCCTCCAAAGAGACCAGGTTGAGCCACAACTCTACCCTCTCCCTACGGCCCAAAAGCCAAGCTAGGGTTATTTATAATGCTATCCTCGAAGAGGATTGGCTTTACAAACTTTCCAGGCCAAACTCACACGAGTTGAGCGCTCGCCGGAGATGCCTAGCCGTCTAGGAGCAAAAGCTCCAAGAACTCACTCAATCCCCTTCTCAAATCTCACAAGGATTAGCTCTAGGAGCAAGAGGGAGTGATTGTGAGGCTCAAGAGTGTGTTTCTTGTATGTGGAGTCGGCAGGCACAAGACGAGGCGGCGAAGGGCTATATATACCCGAGCCTCCAAAACTAGTTGTTACTATGTTGGCGAGATCTGGGTCGGATACTCCGGGACGACCCCGGTACTCCTACCATAGAAACGAGAGCGTAACAAAGGCACCCTGGATACTCTAGGACCTTCTCAGATTTTCAGAATAAACTCAAACCCGAAGGGCTTCTCGGAACAATAATGTTTGGGCCCTGTCCCGAATACTCCAGGGCGCTAGACACAAAACAACAATTTTGTACCAGGAGACTCCGACCCCGAGCTGGAGCATCTAGCAACAGAAACACATGTGCCCATGAGTGCATTTGTATCTCTCATGTGCACTTCGTTAGGTTACTTTGAGCACTTTGACATCAATGGCTTGATCAACATGCATCCCCCTTGATAGTATGGCGTTCCTAACTCAAATTCAAAATAGAAAATAATTTAAAGTCTCCAATCTTTACGCCGACCATCATGATCCTTTGAGGGCTTTATAATCAAGTTCCAAACATGAATTTTATCATAGTACAACCTGTCCATGAACTCAATTCAACCATTAGTTCTTTAGTTACATTTGTCATCATTCAACCAAAACCCACTAGGGAGAGCCAAGATGCACTTTCAATCTTTCCCTTTTTGGTGATTGATGAAAACTTAACCAGAGCTTACAATAAATTCATAATCATTTTGAATCCATCCATATATGTGACCCCCCCTAAATATGTGCTTCTCCAGCATATATGTCACTCTCAACATATAGCGCATATTTACAAGGGCTCCCCCTATATCCATGCATTCGTGGGGTGCAAAGTGTGAGATAAAATAACTGTGATGCTCATGACATGCTTATACAATCAAAAAAGTTAAAATAACAAAACACCATCACAAGACTAGAATAAGCATGACATCAAATAAATAGCACAATGATCGCATCACGCTACCAATTAATCCCTAACAAAGTTCAAATGTGTCACATGGAACACCATTACATCACACCACCACATAAATAAGTTCTTACATGTCAATCAAATGAAACCTAAGATTAACTAAGAGAGTTCAGTTCAGCCACCATCAGGTCCAGAATATCCAACACAGGGTCAGATATTCCGGCCCCGGAACCAAAAGTCATGCAGCAACAGAATATTACTCCCCCTTTGGCATCAAGTCACCAAAAAGGGCAGCAGCAGCAGCGGCGGCGGAATAACTCAGAATGTGTCGCTGTCACCATCACCATCCTCTCTAGCACTCCCTTCTTCTCCTCCTTCAACATCATTTGGGTTGCCCAGATTAGCAATGAGATCTTATTCATCCACCTCTTCTGCAGCTTCTTCTTTCTCGTCTTCACCCCATGGGTTTCCAAATCGAGGCATAGGTGGAGGAGGTGCAAATAAATGAGGAGGAGAGTGTGGGAGATTCATGCTTGCCATCATTGCCTTCTGCCTAGCCTCTGCTCGCTGCATGTGATCAACAAGAAGCTCTCGTTGTCGATGAACCTCCACAGCTTGATATGTGCAGACTTTGAACAAACTTTGGACTACCCTGCTGAGAAAGGAGAAGGTGCCATTGTTCCTCTTGCCCTTAAATGGAGAACCAGCTGGCCCTCTAGATGATGATGACTGATCAGGAACGGAGGAGGAGGGTGGCTGACCAGCTAGGAGTACCTTCTTCTTTGACTTGACCGCCCAATCAGTGACATGTGGACGGTAGGGCTTGTGCTTCATGTCACATGGAATAGTACTCTCTCTCTCACACACATGCTATGTCACTGCCATGATGTATGGTCCATATACGCAGCTCTTGGAGGGAGTGGTGGCACAAATGAGTACCTCATTCCAAATGAGTATCTCATTCTCACTGACAGCCCTGCTTGAGCCACTTGAGGTATCCGCAAAATACAACTTGGACGCCTAGGCATGAGAAAGAGTACGAGCAATGTCACAAAGTGCGCTAATAGGGTATACATAACTTGAGAAGGGTACATGGCTACTAAGATGGAAACGATATGAACTGGAGAGACTTGAAACCGTCAAAACTAGATCTAGAACTGAGAGGATAAGACATGGATCTCGAAATCTAGACATAGGATTGCAACAAGATCATTAGGAGAGGTTCTACAACATCTAGAGAAGCATCCTACCCAAGGAAATCCATTAGAACCGCCTACAACTCTAGATCATGAAAGGATGGCGCCGGATAGGGTTCGTACCATGGGGAAGAGTGGAGATCCACGCGCGCGGGAGAATGCGGCGGTGAAGAGAGGCCCCACACGATGGAGAACGACGATGCGATAAACTTGCACGGATCCATCGGTGGAGAACCCCCGAGAACCCCGGACCCCCTTCCCGTCGCCGGAGAGGAGAAAGAGAAGCGACGGCGCACCCGCGGGAGACAAAAAACGAGTGAACTGGATAAGATTTGGTCAACGGCGAAAGGGTATGGTCCACGCTTATATACCTTGACAGATTTGAGTCGGATACTCTGGGGTGGAGCCAGATTTTCTGAGAACCCATTTTCCAGAAGGGTTCCTCGGAGAATTATTGTTCCAAGGCAGTGCTGGAGTATACGGCCATAGAATTTCCAACTGACAGAACTGAGAAAGATGTGGAGTTTTGACCAACCGATTTTGATAGATGAAGACATTTAGAGATGGACATCTAAGAGACGTTTTGACACATGTGATCACCCAACAAACAACAATACATAACCGTGATCGCAATAGCCAAAACATGATCCAACGATCACAAGAATCAAAAAATTTCAAGAACTCACACAAATAAAACATTTTTCCTATCTAGTCATCAACCAATTTTGTGTGCAAGAGCTCAAGCAATGTTAAGAGAATCCAAGATATTTAGTTCACTCCTCAAAGAACATAATCTTGACTCTAGTGGCTTAGTGAAGATATCGGCAAGTTGCATTTCCGTGCTTGCATGACGTAAAACAATATCTCCCTTTGCCATTGATCCCATAAGAAGTGGTGGCGAATATCTATGTGCTTTGTTCGGGAGTGTTGCACCGGATTGTTAGCTAGCTTGATAGCGCTCTCCTTGTCACACAAGAGCGGAATCTCACTAAACTCACAACCAAAGTCACTCAAAGTTTGCCTCATCCAAAGTAGTTGGGCACAACAAGCGCCGACCGCCACATACTCGGCTTCGGCGGTCGATAGAGAGGCCGAATTTTGCTTCTTTGAGCTCTATGACACCAAGGACCAACCAAGAAATTGGCAAGTCCCAATTGTACTCTTTCGGTCTACTTTACAACCGGCATAGTCGAAGTCGGAATAGCCAAGTAGACTAAAAGTGTAGACTTTGGGATACCACAAACCAAGATTAGGAGTGTGTACTAAATATCTAAGAATTCTCTTAACGGCCATCAAATGACACTCTTTCGAGTTAGCTTGAAACCTTGCACACATGTACACACTAGGCATGATATCGGGCCTAGATGCACAAAGGTAAAGTAAGGAGCCAATCATGGAGCGATATACCTTTTGATCCACGGCCTTACCATCTTCATTTAGATACAAAATCTCCATTGATTGGCATAGGGGTCTTGATGGGCCTGGCATTTTCCATGTCAAACTTC
Source organism: Echinochloa phyllopogon (assembly GCA_033239725.1). Classification (NCBI taxonomy): domain Eukaryota; kingdom Viridiplantae; phylum Streptophyta; class Magnoliopsida; order Poales; family Poaceae; genus Echinochloa; species Echinochloa phyllopogon. Next base: position 5,916,665 of record BTCW01000016.1, on the reverse strand, counting down.
TAGAGCATGTCTTTGGTGTACTTAGTTTGACTAATGAAAGTTCCATCCTTGATTTGTTTAATTTGAAATCCAAGAAAGAACTTCAACTCACCCATCATGGGCATCTCAAATCTCTTTGTCATGGTCCTACTAAACTCTTCACAACAAACATTGTTAGTAGAACCAAATATAATGTCATCGACATATACTACCTCCGTTTTCATTTAGATGACGTTTCAGACATCAACTTTAGCTTTAATTGGCCTAAGTTTCCTATTAGTGACGTCATATAAATAAAAATAGAGGTAGTATTTGGCACACAAAAATATCTTTATCTTGCTTGCGTGTAAAAAGAGTAGGATCGGCTTTGCCTATCTCAAAACATTTATTTAAGAGAAAATCCTTAAGGCCTTCATACCATGCTCTAGGGGTTTGCTTGAGCCCATAGAGCATCTTATGGAGCTTGTACACATGGTGAGGATACTTGGGGTCTTCAAAGCCTGGTGGTTGCTCAACATATACCAATTCAGAAATTGGTTCATTGAGAAATGCACTCTTCACATCCATTTGATATAGCTTGAAATCATGGTGAGTAGCATAGGCAAGTAAAATATGAATTAACTCAAGCCTAGCTACGGGAGCATAAATCTCACCAAAATCCAAACCTTCTATTTGAGTGAAACCTTGAGCAACCAACCTTGCCTTGTTTCTTGTCACTACATCATGTTCATCTTGCTTGTTGCGAAAGACCCACTTGTTTCTAATCACATTTTGCTTGGGTCTTTCCACCAATGACCAAACTTTATTTCTCTTGAAACTGTTGAGCTCCTCTTGCATCATCATTACCTAATCTGGGACATCAAGTGCTTCTTCTACCTTGAGAGGTTCCAAAGAGGAGACAAACGAGTAATGTTCACAAAAATTTGCTAATCTAGAACGAGTGGTTACCCCTATTTCGATGCTTCCAAGAATGTTGTCCACGGGATGATCTCTTTGGACAGTATGGTGGACTATTAGATGTGGTACACTTGATTGAGCTTGAATTGGACTACCATCATCATGATCATCTTGACTTGTGTTGACACCATCTTGTGCTTGGTCTTGATTATTTGTTGGTGTAGATGGTTCAACTTGTGTTGGTGATGGTTGGTCCTCATTTGGCTTGTTTTGTTTACATGGGTCTTGAGGCCTTACTTCTCCAATGGCTAGCTTCTCAATTGCTTGTTGTGGAGAATCTTCATCTACATCATTTGGATCAACTTGCCCTACTTGAGAGCTGTTGGTTTCATCAAAGTCCACATCACATGCTATTTCAACACAACCGGAAGCTTTGTTGAAAACATGGTAACCATGGGCATTTGATGCATAACCAAGAACAAAACCTTCATCACATTTGGATGCAAACTTAAAGCTTTTGGGCTTCTTGTTTAGAATGAAGCAATTACTTCCAAAAACTCTAAAGTAAGACACATTATGATTTTTACCTACGAGAAGCTCATAAGTCGTTTTCCTCAAGAGCTTGTGGAGGTAAACACGGTTGATGGCATGGCATGTGGTGTTGATGGCTTCGGACCAAAATTGGTTCGAGTGTCCTATTCTTTCTCTCCACGATGCCATTTTGTTGAGGAGTGTATGGCACGGAGAATTGATGTCCAATTCCTTCCTCTCCAAGAAATTCTTCGATGTTGGTGTTCTTGAATTCGGTGTCATTGTCACTTCTCACTTTCTTGATCTCTTAATTGAACTCATTTTGTGCCTTTCTTGCAAATTTCTTGATAATCTCATGCACTTCACTCTTGTCATGCAAAAAGAACACCCAAGTGAAACGAGAACCACCAATGCTTATGTAGGCCACGGGCCCAAATATATCCATGTGTAGAAGCTCAAGTGGTGTCTTGGTGGTGACGATGCTCTTGGGTGGATGTGGCACACCAACTTGCTTTCCCACTTGACATGCACTACAAAGACGATCTTTTTCAAAGGAAACATTTGTTAGTCCAAGAATGTGATCTCCCTTTAGAAGTTTGTCAAGATTTCTCATCCCAACATGAGCTAGTCAGTGATGCCAAAGCCAACCCAAGCTAGACTTTGCCAACAAGCATGCATCAAGTTGAGCTTTCTCTGATGTGAACTCCACAAGATAAAGCTTTCCCTTGAGTATACCCTTGAAAGCAACGGAGTCATCGCTTCTTCTAAAGACGGTCACACCCTTATTAGTGAACAAACAATTGTAGCCTATCTCACAAAGTTGTGAAATGGATAACAAGTTGTAGTCCAATGATTCCACCAAGAAAACATTTGAAATTGAATGATCGGTAGATATAGCAATTTTACCTAGACATTTTACCTTTCCTTGGCTATTATCAGCAAACACAATGTTGTTACTTGAATTTTCATTTGCCTCAAATGACATGAACATACTCTTCTCTCCGGTCATATGATTTGTGCATCCACTATCAAGCACCTACTTGGTTCCACCGGAGGAGTATGCCTACAAAACAAATCAAGCCTTTGTTTTAGGTACCCAAAGAGATTTGGGTCCTTGAGTGTTAGTCATAAGAACTTTGGGCACCCACACATTTCTCTTGATCAATGTGTCTCTAGTGCGGTACCCAACATATTTGGCGACCACCCTACCATAATGGTCCCAAGTGAACACATAATCGGCATAAATAGTGCTTTGGGGAGCATGTGCCTTGACTTTCTTCCCTTTCCTTGAGTTGACCATGGTTGGCTTGATTGGTCCCTCCTTCTTCACTTGAGTTTGTGGCCTCTCATACTCATAGGATGCAACATGAGAGGACTTGAAACTCATGGGCTTCGAGTAGTTGGCTTTGTGTTCCTCCCTCCTGCTCCAAGGATACCTAGTGTGTTGAAAGTGCTTCAACAAGCCACCTTTTACACCTAGGCCAGAGGTCTTGTTGTTCTTGATGACGGGGATGAGATTTCTATCACCTTGTTCATCCTTACCTAACCCCTTGTCATTCCTGTAGCCATACTTCTTCATATAGCTTGTACCAAAAGCCTTTGAGTACTTCTCAAACTCACCTATCTTGAGATGTGGCTTTTCTTTCTTGAGGAGATTGGTGAATCTAGTTATCTCCATCTTCATAGCTTGTGCTTCGGCAAGGTTAGTACCATAAGATTTAATATCAACATTATAACATCTTGCACAACCATTGCTAGTGGAGGGATTAGAAGACTTGGTTGCATCATTAGAGCATGAGGAAGTGATTTCCCAAAGAGTGTTGAATTGTACTTCAAGAGCCATGTGCTTGGCATTCAAACATTATAAGTTTTCTTAAAGTGTTTATTTTTCACAATTTAGTTTAGTATTTGAACCATTGGCTAAGGAGAGTTTCTTAGTCAACTTCTCAACATTCTCTTTCTCTTTAGCAAGAGACTTTTCAAGCCCAATAAATTTGTCAATTTTGGCATTGAGCAAGTCCTCTTGCACCTTGAAACCCTTCCTTTCTTGGGAGAGGGATTCCTCAAGGGCTATGGATTTCTCTTGCTCATGCCTAATTAACTTTTCTTGAGCCTCAAAAGTCTCTTCCCTAATTTGTAATTCCTCCGCTAGCTTCATGATTCTATTAGCGGCCTTTTTACCAAATTGTTTAGTTAATATCTCATACATATGCTCATTATTATTATCATCGTCATGTGCAAGAGAGAGGGTTTGTGGAGCTACCTTAACCCCTTTTGCCATAAGACAAGTGGGAGTAGCATCATCTTCATCATCGGTGAGCTCTCCAAAAAGTGATGTGCTTGTAGTAGTGTCTTGCACGGCAATTGTTGCAACCTCCTCATCATCGGAGGTCTCTTCTGTTGAATCCCACTCTTGACCAAGATGAGCTTCATCGGTGTGCTTCTTCTTCTTGTGGCGTTCCTTATCTCTCTTGTTGGGTGTTGGACAATCAGCCACAAAATGACCAACTTTCCCACATCCAAAGCATGGCTTGTTGGACTTTCTTCTAGTCTTGCCCTTGAAGTTTCCCTTCTTGAAGAAACCGGTCTTCTTGAATGTCTTCTTAAGGTTCTTCATGAAGAGAGCTAGTTCTTCATCATCATCACTATCACTATCACTTTCTTCCTTTTCTTCTTTCTTAGACCTTTCTTCAACCTTGACTACTTCCTTGCCCTTGCTCATTGTGCTTGCTTGAAGTGCAACACCATTTCCCTTCTCAATTTGCTCATAAATTCTTGACATTTGTTGAGAGACATGGGCTTCCTTGACGGTCATGAGATGTTCTTCAATCCTTCCAATAACATCAGCGGCAGTGAATCTCTTGAATCCCCTCTTCTCTCTAATCAAGGTAGGGAGGTTTACATCTCTTTCCATATATGCACACAAGATCTTGTCCACCACTTCCCATCACCCCAGTTGGTGCTTCCAAGTGATCGAATCTTGTTGATGATCTTGTTCAACCTATTGTACATTTCTTGTGGTGACTCACTTGGGAGCATGACGAACCTATTGAGCTCTCCTTCCAAGCATCGAATTCTCCCATCTCTAACCATTCTTATGCCTTCATGGTTGATTTGGAGTGTATCCCAAATCTTCTTGGCGGAATGCATCCCATCTACCTTTTCTTTCTCTTCTGGTTCCAAGGCACTAAGAAGGATGGAGGTAGCATGCATGTTGTGATGAATCTCAAGTTCTTGGTACGGAGTGAGAGGAGTGTTGTCCTTTGGATAGTTGACACCTACACACACAATCTTCCAAAGGGTCAGATGGAACCCAATCAAATGCGCAATCAACTCATTTCTCCATGAGGCATACGTCGTCCCTTTAAAGCAAGGAGGTTTGCCCATGGAGATTGAGGTGTATTGAGTTGAATAACTTAAACGAGAATAATCAAAAGGAATTTGAGTGTTAGACTTATTCTCGCGCTTTTTTCTCTCATCTTCTTCATAGTCTGAGTCATCTTTGGATGAGTCGACATAGACTAAACCCGCAACAACCTTGTCATCATTGTTCTTTAGTGTATCTTCCTTCTTCGATCCATCACCTTTAGGAATTCCTCCTTCCCCCGACATCTTGATTCTCCAAGCCTAGAGGGGGGTGAATAGGATCTTCTTAAATTTCTGCACACAATTTATCTCACAATCGGATTAGTAGCCAGAACTTCCGTCACCCTATTAGATACTCTGACTCAGCCCTGGAGTATCTGGTAGGTTCTTGGATTTTTCCTATGACAGAAAAGAGTGAGCACGTGAAGCAAAGATTTTCGAGCAACTTAGCTAATTTCCTTTGAATAGAAAGGTGGGAAATCGTCTATGAACTATTTTCCAACTAAGAGTTGCACCACAAACTTCACACACGAGTAGATTGGAGCAAATATGTGAAAGTCAACTATGAACTATGAAGAACATACGAACACGAAGAACACCAACCACAACAAGAGACAAGAGATTTATTTACCGAAGTTCACTTCCCTAAAGAAGCTATGTCTCCATTTAGGTGCCTCCAAATAGACCGGGTTGAGCCACAACCCTACCCTCTCCCTACGGCCCAAAAGCCAAGCTAGGGTTACTTACTATGATATCCTCCAAGAGGATTGGCTTTACAAACTTTTTGGGGCCAAGCTCACACGAGTTGAGCGCTAGTCGAAGACGCCTAGCCGTCTAGGAGCAAAAGCTCTAAGAGTAACAAACACGAGTCGATGGTCGAGGATGCTTCCAGTGGTCAAGAGATGGAGTTGATGCTCACACACACCCAAATACAAGAACTCACTCAATCCCCTTCTCAAATCTCACAAGGATTAGCTCTAGGAGGATGAGGGAGTGAATGGGAGGCTCAAGAGTGTGTTTCTTGCGTGTGGAGTCGGCAGGCACAAGAGGAGGGGACAAGGGGTATATATATATCCGAGCCCCCTCGTTACTATGCTGGCGAGATCTGGGTCGGATACTCCTACCATAGAAATGAGAGCATAACATAGGCACGCTAGATACTCCGGGACCTTGACAGATTTTTTGAAGAAACTCAAACCCGAAGGGCTTCTCGGAACAATAATTTTCCGGCCCTGTCCCGGATACTCCAAGGCACTAGACACAAAACAACAATTCTGTACCAGGAGACTTCGACCCCCAGCTGGAGCATCTGGCAACAGAAATACATGTGCCCGTGAGTGTATTTGTGTCTCTCATGTGCACTTGGTTAGGTTAATTTGAGCACTTTGACATCCATGACTTGATCAACACGCATCTCCCTTGATAGTACGACGTTCCTAACTCAAATTCAAAATAGAAATAATTTAAAGTCTTCAATCTTTACGCCGTCCATCATGATCCTTTGAGGGCTTTATCATCAAGTTCCAAACATGAATTTTATCATAGTACAACCTGTCCATGAACTCAATTCAACCATTAGTTCTTTAGTTACATTTGCCATCATTCAACCAAAACCCACTAGGGAGAGCCTAGATACACTTTCAGAAGTAAGAGTCCCTTCAGCTTGCATCAAATCTGTATACATTGCATTTATAGTAAACTCCCCTTTCTTCTTTACTCCCCACACAAAACCATCATTTTGATTAATCAGATGTTGTTGTTGTAGAGTAAAAGGAATAACACTTACCACCATTTTCAGCCATTGTTGCAACTTGTCCCCTGTCAGAGCACGCCTAAAATACACACTTGAAAGGATTGTGCCTAGCACCTCTGTGCGATATATGGCAAAATTGTGAATCTCCCGGTTTCTTGGTTACCTGTGCGCAATATATGGCAATAAGGCATGCATGAGTCTTAAACTTTAGAGGTCATGGCGATTGCCGAGGGATGCCGAGAACCACAGCCTTCCAAGCCTGCCCGTCTTCCTTATAAAAGAGTAAAACTTCTAGAATCACTACAAAATGAAAAAAAGAACAGCTAAAGTTTTTATTCAATCTATCTATCTATATATACTACAAGCATCTAGTATAATTTTGTAAAATAACATAATATTCCTGTTTCATGATGAAGTAATTTATAAAATTAATATCCATCATAAGTTGCAAAAGAGAAATTAAAGCTATTTAATAGTTTATCATGCATAAGGAATACTAGGTATTTTTACATAATTTTTGGAAGTATATTTGTGCCCTTAAAAATAAAATAGTTTTTAATATAGTCTAGTTTGGTAAATTTTTGTTTAAATATTTGAAATGCTCATTATGTATTTTTATCTAAAATGGGTTCATTTCCATTTTGTATAACTACAACAGGTTTTATGAATTTGGAAGGTCATTCATAGGTCATTTTGGTTAAAAAAGGAGATTAGGAGCATCCATGGGTTACTACTCACCAGAGTTAACTGACGCAACGGATGGGAGTGTCGACAAGAAAGTTCAAATAATAAGGAACGAAAAAGTTTGATTAAAAGGGAGAAACTAACTTAGAGTTAGACCATTGCAGAAACTCAATCAAAAGGGAGAAGAGTGTGGCCTCGCTAAATAACTCGATATCATTCTATCATAATGCATAAGAAATTAAGAACAATCTTTTACATATATGGTTTGATTCCTATGTCAAATACCTAGCTAACTCGGTTGTAGCTACAAATAGATATGCAACGTTTTCAAAATCGCACAAATCATATTGTTGGGCCCCAGCCGATTGATGAGAATTTTGGGACTCGTCCAGACTAACACTTTACTTTGAAATCTTGGTTGGTATATTAGGCCAGTCTCGTGAAGATTCTATAGAGAGTTTCATGGCATTAAATTTATCGGTGTGGCAGAGGAGAGAGAAGAGAGAGTTTCATGGCATATGACTTCTGGTTTGATTATCTAGTTTCTAATATAGATAATCTTTTACATATATGGTTTGATTCCTATGTCAAATACCTAGCTAACTCGGTTGTAGCTACAAATAGATATGCAACGTTTTCAAAATCGCACAAATCATATTGTTGGGCCCCAGCCGATTGATGAGAATTTTGGGACTCGTCCAGACTAACACTTTACTTTGAAATCTTGGTTGGTATATTAGGCCAGTCTCGTGAAGATTCTATAGAGAGTTTCATGGCATTAAATTTATCGGTGTGGCAGAGGAGAGAGAAGAGAGAGTTTCATGGCATATGACTTCTGGTTTGATTATCTAGTTTCTAATATAGATAATCGTACAATAAAAGTGTGCAATGAGACTGACCTTAGCGCACGACCACGAAATTCCCGACATCCTGCTGACACTAGATATTTTTTTTTAGCGGTGGACAACTTTAGCACCGGTTATTTGGCCCGATGCTTTAGCATCGGAAGCGTAGCACCGGTTGGGAACCCCGCTGCCTCGATGCTAAAGGGGGTTCCCAACCGGTGCAAAAGCTACTTTTTCTAGTAGTGTACCTGGCATTTAAGTCAGTTCAAATTCCCACAAAATTCAGAAAACAAACCCAGTGCTCTTTTTATGTTTGAATGAAATAAGATTAATTGTTACACTTGGGCATGTATTTTAAAGAACAAAGACATGCGTGTGCCTGGGGCAAAGAAACATGCCCAGTGACGGATGCAGGTGGTACCACGCCATCTCTCGTTCACCGAGTTTGGTATGTCCACTTGATTCAGAAGATAGACTGATTGACTCTTAGCAAGTAAGGAACTGATTTCCATAGGCTGCGCGTATCGATGTAAAGATTACGCGGGAGAGACGAAAGATTATGTGATGAAAACAACCCGTGGAAGACTGGAAAAGGAGGAGGGAAAGGTTCCACAAATCTCAATGGTCGCAAAGCACCGCCATTTCCAGACTTCGTCCCGAGGGCATGCGTAAATACTACTCAGTTTACTAGAAAGATTGCCGATCAAAAAAAAAAACTCAGCAGCTACATCATCAGGCAATTATTGCATCAACTAGCTAGTACATTCCATCGTCTGCCTGCGTGGTAGAAGAGCGATTTGCATGCTCCTGAACCATCGCACCAAAGAGCGACGGCCTCCCCATCAATTTGGATGGCGCATCAAACTCTCTCACTAGCCCTGAAACAGATAGAAACAAAAAAGGTTTAAGCATCAGGAGGACATGATGTTACTAATAAGATTGGTCAGCAGAAAATAGAAGTTCCAGCGTTCACTTGTTCTGATGCATGATTTATTTCTCGAGAATAGATCATCAGCGCAAAGAGCTATGTACCTGCATCCAACACCAAAACTCTATCACTGTCCATCACTGTCCGTATGCGGTGCGCAATGCTGATGACAGTGCATTCGGCGAACTCCTGTCGGATGATCCTCTGGATCGCTGCATCCGTTTGTGAATCAACAGAGGCCGTTGCCTCGTCCATGAAGAGGATCCGGCTACGTTTCAGTATGACGCGGCCGAAGCAGAGGAGCTGCTTCTGCCCAACGCTCCAGTTCTCCCCCATGTCGGTTACTGTATGTGAACAACAAGCATTTCTTGCGTTTTAGTATAACATTCATCTGTTTCCCACTATTGAAAATATTTCTTGCGGATCCCTAAACTAGTATGGTTTTCTCAAATATGTTTGCGAGTTGAATTTTTAAGCTGGCAAGTCTAGAACTCGAGCGCACTTATCTTTTACAGGAGAAACAAAAAAATATATCTGTTAGCAAAATTGCAAACCTAGTGCATCAAGCTTCTCTGGTTTTGAAGCTACTATATCCTTCAGTTGGCAGCACTCGAGGGCCTGCAGGGAAATAAACAAAACATATCAGGTTCAACTCGGGCAAAAAAAAAAGAGTAAATGCATCCAAGAGGGAGTTCAGAGAAGCTTCATCTAGGTTGTACCCGCCATATCTCAGCCTCAGAATACTGCCCAGTTGGGTCAATGTTGCTCCTCACAGTTCCTTCAAAGAGCACAGGCTCTTGGGGAATCACACCAAAGCGGCGCCTCAGATCGTGAAGCCCCAAACTACAGATATCAACTCCGTCGATGATGATCTGGCCTTCTGTAGGCTCCACGAGCCTAAATAAAGCCTGGACCAAAGTTGACTTGCCACTGCCAGTCCTTCCCACAACTCCAATCTTTTCCCCGCTCCTAATATTTATCGTAATGCCTTTCAAGATTAGAGGAGTGTTTTGCCGATACTTAACCTGGAAAAATAAATACTAACATTACTGACACGCATGAGAATTATGTGTCACTGTATTGTAGAGGACATAGGAGTTTAGTGGCAATACTGTTCATTTCTCTTAATCACCAAATGAACTCGAAAGTAACATGAGTCAAAAAGAAGGCATGCTCTTTCAAATAAAGATAGTGTTGACCTTGAGATCATTGATGTCGATATCTCCTCGGCTGGGCCAATCTGGTGAAGGAAGACAATCTGCAACTTCCCAGGCTGCTTCAGAAGGGAGCATACTGTACTGATTCACCCTCTCCACGGCTACCATATCATTTTCAACCATACAGCTTATGAGAATTGTGTAGTACACCAAGGAATTGAGAGAAAGACCATAGGAAAGGGACATGCCGACGAATTCTGCATAAAAAAATTAAAGACAAGTATTTGAAGGTCATGAAGAACTGATGAGAGAACATATCGAATTATAACTTCCGGTAGAGTTCATCTCTAACATTTCTTTAGTATTCAGCTCGAACCATGCAATAAAGTAATAGAGAACTATTAAATCTTAGTTTGACATGCTCCAACAAACAATTTGTGTTCCATTATTACTTCTGCAAAGATTGAACCATCTTCAAGGATGCATTTGAGGTTTGGGTATTCAAATAATCAGGACAAGAACCTCTAAGGTAAGTTCTATGCTTAGTATTACTAAAAGACTTGACAAGAACCTTGCTAAGATACTATTCCAAGAAGACTTGACGATAACATCTAAGACAAGTTCTATGCTTAGCATGGGACTCAACGCCTAAACTTACATACATAGAACATAGTGCATTCTACTCTGTTACCCATCACACAAACTTTTTATGAGTACCAAGATCATATACCTTTCTTGATAAAATTGCTAGGCAAGCTGATCATGAGAAAAGCAGTTACAGACAATATAATTGTGCCAATCAGCTCCAAGCGAAATCCAAGCCACTCATTTGCCGCATAATTATGAAAAGACATCCGCAAATTCAAATTGATTCTGTCCAAGTTGGTCTGGTAGAACTCATCCTCCTTTCTAAAGCACCTTACAGTTGGAGCACCCAAAATGGTTTCAGTCAAATGGTCAATAACTGGTGCCTCTGTTACTCCTTGAAGACGAGTTAGCTCTCGAGATGTTGCTATATAATGATTCTGAAAAACAAGATAGAAGACAGAAAAAAACTAATTTATGATGATACAGTTGAGTCTAGTATTGGAGTTGACAATGATTTGAGTCATCTGATATGCATCGGGATAGATGGACCATACCCGGTACCAAATGTTCAACAACAGTAGTGGAAGTACTGCTATGACCGACGGCCATGCAACTTGGCAAGTAACAACAACGTTGGTAACCACTGAAATGCACATTGATGTGGCAAAACCAACATAAAACACAAGGACAATATCAATTTTCAGTTGGTCCGAGGATGCCTGAAAACTTGAATGATTAGCACCACTTCAAAAGAACAAAGTGATTATGTACATAATTGCTCCAAAGAGTGGTTGCGTAAATAATGCACGACAAAGTAAATCTGAGTCTAGTTGCTACAAAATACATACCCGGCTTAGGATCCTTCCTGAAGGAGTGGTGTCAAAAAAAGAAATTGGAGCTCGTAGAACACTATCAAACATCTTGTTGAAAAAGGCCTGGGCTGAATGAAGGCCTGAGAATGTCACAACAATAGTGCTTGCCATTCCGAGTACAATTGTAGCAGCGACTATTGAAACATAAACACCAAGAAATATGGTTGTGTCAAACACAGGGCCTCCTGATGTTTCATATGACAGCCAGTAGTTACTTGCCATACTGAAGCCCTCTGAAAGCAGAGAGACTGCTAAAAAAACCAGAACTCCCCACCATCCCCAGGCCTCTGTCATGTATAACTTGTACACGTCCCAGCTTACTCGTCCGATCTCCTTTTCCTCCTCCTGGATCAACTTAGAGGAATTTGTTTCTTTGCTTTGTCCAATGACAGTCATTTCACTATTTTCGTTACTGGACTTGGTGTTCTGAGAAGTTTTGGTGTTCTGAACTTGGCAGCCATGTTCCTCAGCCATCCCCATTGAACTATGATGAGCAGAAATAAGAATAGAAAACTCTGAGCAGGATACTAGTAAATCATGATAGATCCCAGATTGTATGACTAGCCCATCTTTCATTACCTGCATATTCACACAGGCTAGCGATGTTTAATTTGCATTAGCTATCAGAAACATTAGCATGGTATCATTGGTGTGATATCGTAGTGCATGTCCATGGCCAAATCAAACTGAAAAAGATTTAAACACTTAAATAAAGACGCATATATAGTTTGTAGGAACCACAGATGGGAATATCACTGTTATTTTCCTACTTCCATCCAAAAGAAACATTGTTACTACTTTTGCAATTAGATAATATGTTCAATTTTATTTCTTAAACATTTTCTCAGAGTCTAATATGGACGGTTCAAACGTGAAACTTACAAATACTGTATCCACATTTTGCAAGAAGTCCACTTGGTGAGTGACAAGAATAACCGTCTTATTCTTGAGTATGCCCTTCAGGCATTCCTGCAGAACATAGCCAAGTGTTAAGAGTACAGCTGAAGAGCTGGGATGAAACACTAAGCATGGTTCTCGATTTATTTACAAGAACCTTCCTTTGTAACAACAAATGTAACAATGAAGAATAAACAGCGCTAAATAAAGTAGGGCATGAGTCCACCTTGTTGTGAATAAATTCCATGCCATCGATGATTCTGCATAATTTATGTGGTCTTACTGAATTTTGCATATAATATTGTTCAGGGTTTCATTTAATTTATTTAAAATTATCAATTGTCATTCTGTCAACTTCTCTAATAAATTCTCATATGCAACAGGACAAGATATGGTGTTACATTTATATACAGCCAAATGCAGTGGCAGAGCTTGAGCAAAGATTTAGAGAGGGACAACACTTGAAGCTCACTTAGCCAAATAGCCAAAGTGCTTGGTTAAAAGATATATTAGATACTGGAGTCCTCTCTATATGGTTGTGAATTAGAGCCATGTGCTTGTTGCGCGTGTGAACCTCCACAAGTTTTCTCAACTCACAAGCTTAATTATCTAGCATAGCTTTACATCCCATTTTTCATTTTTGTTGTCTCACTTTCAATTTTGAAATTTAAAATATATATAGAAAATGAATTGTCAAAGGGGTTCATGGTGCAATGGCAAAAGCCACCGGTTGGGGAGCTCCCACCCAGGGTTCAGTCCCTGGGTGCTGCATAATTTGTGGGGAAAAAAATCCCCTCGCCGCACCTCCTGTGGAGCATCCAGACCGGCCTGTGGCAACGGTGCAGTCCAACCAGCGGGTTGTTGATTGTGGGCCGGCTCAAGCAACGGCTTGTTGTCCCAGATGTGCAGCGGGGTTCGGCGGTTTTCTCGGTCGGGAAACAATGTCTCCTCCTTACATTGAAAATCGTGGGGGCGGTCTTACCCCCACCGGTCGAGTTTTTTTTAACACAGTATCAAGATAAAAAAAAGAAGAGATTAGGACTCACTGTGAAAATAATAGATCCTGTATGAGCATCAACTGCGCTAAAGATATCATCAAGAAGATATATATCACAATCTTGATACACTGCTCTTGCAAGCTGAATGCGTTGTTTCTGACCCCCACTTAGATTGATCCCTCGCTCTCCTATTTCAGTCTGGTCACCAAAGTCCATCATTTCTAAATCTTTTTCTAGGCAACATGCACGTATAACTTCTGAATATCTCTCTGGGTGCATTGGCTTTCCAAATAAAATGTTGTCTTGAATAGTTCCATTTCGGATCCAAGCAGTTTGAGCAACAAATGCTGTGCTTCCACATATGCTAACCTGTACCAAAGAGAAACAGAGATAAGACAGAAGTTAAATATTGTGGAAAAGGACACATTGACACAACATTCTCTTTTGTAAGATTAAGTTCAACTGTAAGTAACATTAATTACTAGATAAGCTTATCGTTTCTAAGAAACAGGAGGGGAAGCCCCTACTGGTTATTACAGAGTATATATTATATTAAAGGCATAAAAAAGAGGAGGTGTAGTACAAGTCAAGAAAATCAAGAAAGCTTGTCCTGTCTGTTTAGAGAGAAAAAAAAAAGGGACTTGGACCATCTCCTACTGTAACTTGCTATTTTTTTTTCTAGGAAACTCAAACTAAACATTTTCAGGTGCAACTACATCTTACATGGTACTTCATGTTTTTAAAGCGGTAAGGCGAGGCGACATGCCACCGCTTAGCCACCAAGGCGCTTAAGGCGCGAGGCGAGGCAACGCCTTACATACATGTATATTTTGTTATATACATACATATACCTATACAAGAGAAGAGAAAACATAGGACCAGTGGGCCTAAAGATGGGAAGAAGGCCCATCAAATCAGTCCAATCTAAGTCAGCCCAAATCCCCCACCTTACACCTGGCTCTCAGCCCCCTATCTTATCCACTCCCCATCACGAGTCCTCTCGTCCACCCGACGCTCGCGCCGCCGCCGTCGCCATCCGCCTGCCTCTACCTCCGCCTCCACCTCCGTTGGTGCCTACTTCCCGCCTGCGCCAACCCCTGCCTCCTCCGCCGCCCGCCCCTGTCTCATGCTCCTCCACCGCCCCGCCCCTCTCTCATGCTCCTCCACCGCCCGCCCCTGCCTCCTCCGCCGTCTGCCCCTGCCTCCTCCGCCGTCGTATGCCGTCCGCACCACGACTACAGCCGATGTCCCAATCTCTCTCCCGTTCCATCCGATGGAGGGCTACCACAACAGGAGGAGGAAGGACAGGAGGCATCCGTGCAGCTCCATCCCCCGGCGGTGCAGCACTGGATTCGTCGGTAAGGCGGACGGATGGTTAGGCGATCTGATGTTGTCGGTGTTTGGAAATCGTGGCCCCGACACCAACCAGAAATGCGTTGTGTTCCCTCCCCTAATGGTTGATGCAGAAGGTAATGCAGAGACACAAGATTATCCTGGTTTCGGTCACAAGACCGTACGTCCAGCAAAGAAGGTGTGTGCAATGTATTATCCTGCACCGGACTGCGAGTAGTAGGGGATACAAGCAGGTTGGGAGAAGAGGCAAAGCCTCCAAGTCCCAGGTGATGACGATGATGATTGAGGCAGAGTGTCAATATCGTGGAGTGTGGAGTGTGTTGGTCGTCTCTTGTTCTCTCGTTCGATTCTCTTCCTGCATGAGCGTGCGCCTCTCCTTTTATAGATCAAGGAGGAGGGGTTACAGGCGTGTGTCAGTGTGTAGGCACAGTTACAGCATAGTTGTAGGCATGACGCCGGGCGTAGTTCCTTGTCCTTACGTCCTTGATCACTGTTGTGCGGCGTTGCCGTCCCTATGGAGGGTTCATGTGCTGGCGATGACGCCGCGGAGTGGTTTCAAGGGTCGGAGCTGACCAGCGCGACTCGTCCGTGCGCCAATTCGAGGGTTCCCCATGCTTGTGCATGGCCCTTTCCGTAGAAAGTTACTGTGGGAGTTGGCAGCACAGGGAGTAGGAATGA
The DNA here is from genome assembly GCA_033239725.1 of Echinochloa phyllopogon. Lineage (NCBI taxonomy): Eukaryota > Viridiplantae > Streptophyta > Magnoliopsida > Poales > Poaceae > Echinochloa > Echinochloa phyllopogon. The sequence continues at coordinate 5,901,139 of BTCW01000016.1, read as the reverse complement.
CCCGGCCCTGTTCGTATAGTGACAGCGTGTTCGCACAGCGCCGGGGACGGTCGTACAGTACTAGGGATGGCCCGCCATGCCTCCGTTGTCTTTCTCCTTATCCTGTTACCCGCTCGAGGGTCTCTCCTGCACGATCGAGGGCCTCGGGACATAGGAGTTGGTGGCACAGGAGCTTGGAGTGACGCGCCCTTTTCGCACAGTGTCAACATGTCCACACATAGCCTCGGTTGGCAGCATAGTGACGGGAGTTGGTAGATGCGACGTGGATCGTGCCTGTCAGAGCGGCGTGGCGAGAGATTTGCCTTTTGACTTTGGATGCACGGCGGCGATAAGCGGCATTAATTGTTTGTTGGGGTAGAGGTCTCGACCGAGGCGGAGCCTTTCCTATTTCGTGGGTTGCTCGAGGCTTGACCCTCAAGCCTCGACCGAGACGGAGTTTTGCGATTCGTTCGAGGGATCGCTTCCCTCGAGTGAGGCAGAGAATGAGGCGCGCGTCGAGGCCCCCGGCGAGGTGCCTCGACTGGGCCATTGACTCTTGTTGGGCCGTGGGCCTTATTTGCTTTCCTCTTTCCTGATATGTGTATGAGTTTGGCAACAGTTAGTGTTTTAACAAGGATGATTATCACATAGGTTTGGATACCCCTAATGATCGCCCTAACGGACGCCTAGAATTTTTTACCACTGAACGCCTAGGCGACGCCTAGCGACGCCTTAAAAACCATGATGGTACTTGTGGTTGAATGTAAAATATTATCTTTAACACAGGAAAATGTACAGCACACAAGCCTAGGCGCCTAGCTTTTAAGACAGAAAAAAGGAAGGAGGGCCTAGAGTGTCTTCTACCTTTTTTTTTTCTGTGAACGTGCAGTAGAACTACGCATTGTTATAGTTGCCAGCCTGCGCCCCAAGAAGGCGGGCATAGCAAGAAGTAACTGCTTTCTTATATTAGTTGAACCCCCTCTCACCTCCGTTTCACATGGACGGTACCAATTAGGCGATTTTAATCCAAGACATCAAAATAAGAGGCATATTTAATCTCCCTCTATCTATATCTACTCCCTCTTAAAGAAAGAAGAAAAGGAATTCATGGTAAAACGGAGAGGAGGATAAAAACAAGAACATTTATGTTCCAGTAATTTAAAAATAGGTTTGGTTATACAATTAGTTTATGGATAGTTATAATATCTCTGTGTCTTCTGCAGATTGGATTCAGAAGACTGACTAAAATTTAGTATTTTGGATCTCAATGAGAGGTCAGTGGCTCACCTTGCCCGAGACCTTGTGCATCTCTCCCATGATACAGGACAGCAGCGACGACTTGCCGGACCCCACCATCCCAACCACCGCCACGAGCTCACCCTTCCTCACTTCCACGTCAATCCCCTTCAGCACCGTCTCCATCTCCGGCTGGCCATCGCCGCCCTTCGCCTCGCTGTCCGGCACGTCCCACGCAAACACACCTCCCTCCACCTTCACGGCCACCGCGCCACCGCCAACCCCGTCCCCGACGCGTTCTACCGCCATGGCGTCGATCTCGGTGTCCGACAGGAACTTGTCCAGCCTGCCCAGCGACACGAACGCCTGCATGGACGAGACGATCGTCTGCGGGAAGTCCCTCATGGGGGCGTTGAGCATGCTGAAGAATGACGTGGCCGTGAACACCTTGCCGGCGTCGAGCTCCCCTCCGGCCGCGAGGTACGTCCCGAACACGAGCACGGTCATGGCGAGCGGGCAGCTCGAGAACACCACGTTGTTGGCGCAGATGAAGAGCGTGAACTTCACCAGCCACCGGAGCTCGTCTCGCCGGCGCTCCCGCACCTTGCCGCCGAACGTCTCCTCCCATGCCTGCAGCTTGATGACGCGCATCTGGCTCAGCATCTCGGTGAGCGCCTTGATGCGGCCGTCTCGCGCGCCGATGAACTTGAGCTGGTAGTCCAAGCTGAACTTGTTGGCGAACGCGGTGACCACGGTCACCGCGGCGATCACGGCGAGCGTCATGAGCACGGCGGGGCCGAGGTAGGCGTAGAGGAGCAGGATCGCCGCCGCGATCTGCAGCGGCATCTGCCACAGGCCGTGGAGCCCGTGCATGGCGGAGGCAACCATCCCGGCGTCCACCTGCATGTAGTTCACGATGGCGCCGGCGCCGTGCGCGCGGCGGGCGCCGGTGGACAGCCGCAGCGACTTGCGGTACAGCGCCGTCTGCAGCGCGCCGCGGATGCGCATGCCCAGGAGCTGGCCCTGGAAGTTGTAGTGGTGCGACGCCAGCGTCTGCGCCGCCTTGCCGGCGAGAAGGACGAGGACGAGACGGAGGCCCTCCCAAGGCGTCCCGCCGCGGCGGATGAACTCGACGAAGTGGTCGATGAGCGACGGGCCGACGTACATGGCGGCGATGTTCGCGACGCCGAGCGCGGCGGTGAGCGCGAACTGCGGCCAGAAGGACCGCCACAGCGCGGCGGCCACCGGGTGCCGCGACGCCGGCGAGGTCGGCCAGTTGGACATGAACAGCGCGTAGGACGCCTCGGCGCGGTGCCCGGCGGGGACACTGGGGACGTCGGCGGCGGCGAGAGAGGTGGCCGCGTACCCCTTGGAGATCAGCGGGTTGATCCAGCTGAACGTCGCGCGCGAGAGGAACGACGCGGCGGTGTACGGAGGGGTGGGCGCAGCCGCGCCGTTGCGGTCCGCTTCGCCGTCGTCTCCAGCGCCGGCGTCACGGCCGGCGAAGCCGGTGACCGCTACGAAAGCCAGAGGCAAAGAGAGGAGCAAAGCGGCGAAGGCGAGGACGTCATCTGGGAAGATCAGCGAACCGTCGGCGCCGCGGACCGCCGCCGACGCGGAGAATAGCGCGGCGCCGAGGGCGGTGGCGAGCCAGAACGCGCGGAGATGTGCCGGCGGCGCAGCGGCGGTGGCGGCCGGGGCACCTCCTCCTGCTCCTCCTCTCCACGAAGCGGCGATGCTCCACGTGGCGACGCCGTGCGCGACGGCATGGGTGGCGAGGAAGGCGAGCTCCACAGCGCGCCACGGCGTGCTCGGCAGGAGCAGGAGCGCGAGCGCGAGTAGCACGGCGGACGCCGCCGCGAGCACGGCCGAGGCCGCGAGCGCGAGGGCGTAGCGGAAGGCCCGCGGCGGCGAAGGCTTCGGCTCGCGGAGCAGCGCCTCGCGCTCGGGAGCGGCAGCCGGCCCCGACGGCTCTCTGCGGCGGGCGACGAGCACGAGGGAGGCGGCGAGGAACGCGAGGTCGACGGCGCCGAGGAGGGCGCGCTGCGGGCACGCGGAGAGGAAGAGGAACGCGAGCCGGTCGGCGAGGGAGCCGGGCTGCGGCAACGGCGACGCGCACGACGTGTCGGCCAGCCACCACGGGAGCACCATCTCGTGCTGCCTCCTCTGCTGCTATCTTGGGCTGAACGGATTCCCATATCCTTTATTCTAGTATATAGGAAGTAGTTGACTGCTGGGGTCATTAATGACAAGTTTTTTTAATAAGGAAATGATCCATTTTCCTTCATTTTGAATTCAATTCCGATAGGTTCAAATTTTGTCTGTTTCATTCAACCTTTTGTGATTGTGAATTTTATTTAAAACTTAGTGGAATAGTTTAAACCTTTTGGTTTGAATGTTTGAAGGAAATTTTGTCGAATTTTCATTATCGATCGGTGGCGAAATCTCTTAAACTTTGAGGGAAAACCTGCCTCAATACTACCTAGGTCCTTACATGGACGGATCTACAGGGTATGCCAGGTAGGCCGAGGCATACCCTGTAATCCAGCCCAATAATACAGCCCAGCCGGCCAGCCCATAAGCAAAACAGAGGCAGAAGCAGTCCAGCCGATCAGCCCAATAATAAATACGTGCAAGCAGAAGCAGAATCAGGGTGTACGCATGAACAACATGCACAGATTAGATATAATTGTATGACAAAAAAAAATGATGAGGCATACACTTTAGTTAATTCCTAGCTCCGCCACTGGGTCCTTACATGTATAAAGTTTTGATGCTACGGGTCAAAGCTAGGTCTGTCTTCCATATCTTTTATTCTCATCAAATGTGTTTCATGGTGTGATGGAAGGATTATCTCCATGGACCAAAGTCTAGGAAGCTCGGAGAGCTCACCATTGCCGGTAAAAATGTATTTATTCAGGATTTAGAGGGGTTTTTTATGGATTGTGAGCATAGGAGTTTGGGAGGAATTGAAGGCTGGCCAGGGGAGTATCAAGGCCATCTCAAATTTCACCCTCAAAGTTCACTATGAAAAAAAATTCCATCACATCAAAATATCGGCATACATGGAGTACTAAATATAGATAAAATAAAAAACTTTGTACTCTGCGAGACGAACATTTTGAGTCTAATTAATCAATTTTTGAACAATTTTTCACACATACAAACGAAATGCTACAGTGGTGCACGCATCTCAAAAGATTAAAATTTGGCTCCCAGATTTGAAAACTAACAAGGGCTTGGTGGGAATCTCAAAAAAGAAAGATAGTTGGCGGGAAAAGCGTAGTCAACCAGGGAGGAGGATAGTATAAAAAAAACAAGGAAGATAACATAACTAGCAATGGTGGAAGAGCTACCGAAGCCGTAGACCAGTGTAGAAGGTACTAGCCGTGACACGGCAGAGAGAGCAAACCCATCTTCGTTTACTTGAAAAAAAAAAGAAATTTCAATCGTCAAAGCATAGCATCTCCATTGCCAAATGAACATTTCCTCCCATCTATTCAATTCGGCACCAGCTATTAATTCTAATCGAGATTTCGGACAGAGATAAAACCCAGACTCGGTACAACCCAAAATCACCATTCCTTGAATCACAATCCTTCTATCATTTACCACAAGTCCAAAAACATCTGAAGCTACTACAGAATGCTCCTACACAATCTCTTCTTAGGCCTCGTTTAGATTCCAAATTCTACCTCAAAGTTCACTATGCAAAAAAAGATTCCAATCACATCAAAATGTCATAGCATGCATGGAGTATTAAATGTAGATAAAATTAAAAACTAATTGTACAGTCTTGTTGTACTCTACAAGACGAACATTTTGAGCCTAATTAATTAATTTTTGAACAATTTTTCACACATACAAACGAAATGCTACAGTGGTGCATTTAATGTACTGTGCCGAATTCGACCCTCCCGATTCGGGATCTAAAGGACTTACTTTAGAATCTTCTGTTCTACTTCAAGGAGAACCAGGAAAAAACAAATTTTATATTCCGAGAACTAATTGCGTCTACAAATCAAGATAAGATCTGTTATCAAAGCAGTGATCTTTGAGAGCAAGAATGGTAATAGTAGCAGCAGCAGCAGCAGCAGATGCCTCCGACCGACATTTTATCAGATACAAAAAGTGGTGGAAATGTTAACCAAGTACTCCAGTTCTATGTGAAACAAGGCACGGTGTTGCGACATGTAATTGCTCATCTAATGGAAAACAGGGAAATACGACGCTTTCTGCTTGCAAGCTTACTCCTACAGTTTATTTTTCCTTTCGTTAGATGATGTGTAGGCTAGTGTGCCTAAATTTCTCCTATACTACCGTCTTTGCCAGGACAACATGGTCTCATCCATCCGTTTCCTGCGGGCTAGAAGACCGAGCTGCGTACTCCTGAACCATGGCACCAAAGAGTGATGGCCTCCCCATCAACTTGGATGGTGCGTCAAACTCTGCCACTAGACCTGATACAGACAAACGCAAAGGTCATTAAAAAAACAAACAAACGCAAAGGTGGAACAGTGGCACAGAATCTTAATTCAAAGCAATCAGCTCTCCAGTTCCATTGATCGAGAGCGACATGTAACCTAGTTTTCGGAAACTAATGTAGGAACAGGTAGGGACGATCAGTGCAAAGGCCTACCTGCATCCAACACCAGAACTCGGTCACTGTCCATGACAGTCGGTATACGATGGGCAATGCTGATGACGGTACATTCTGTGAATTCTTCTCGGATGATCCTTTGGATGGCTGCATCTGTTTGAGAATCAACCGAAGCCGTTGCTTCGTCCATGAAGAGGATCCGGCTGCGTTTCAGTATAACACGACCAAAGCAGAGGAGCTGCTTCTGCCCTACACTCCAGTTCTCTCCCATGTCGGCAACTGTGATGAACAAGCAATTAGCAAGGAAATGTTATTCAACGGTTGTCAATATCATGATGAACTATTGAGTCAATTTGGAGAAGTTTGAAGACTTAGAGCACAATCTTCTACATAAAACAAGAGCATCTGTTCACGAAATAGCAAACCTAGTGCATCAAGCTTCTCTGGTTTTGAAGCTACTATTTCCTTTAGCTGGCAACGCTCGAGGGCCTGCAGGAAAATAATAATATTAACATCAAGATTTATAGAAGGAAAAGAGAAATAATTGTGTATCCAAGAGGAAGTTCATATTATGAAAATAGAGCTTGAATAGTTGAATTACCTGCCATATCTCAGCCTCAGAATACCGCCCAGTTGGGTCAATGTTGCTCCTCACAGTTCCTTCAAAGAGCACAGGTTCTTGGGGAATCACACCGAAGCGAGACCTCAGATCATGAAGCCCCAAAGTGCTGATATTAACACCATCAATAATTATTTGGCCTTCTGCAGGCTCCACAATCCTGAATAAAGCCTGGACAAGAGTCGACTTGCCACTGCCAGTCCTTCCTACAACTCCAATCTTTTCCCCGCTCTTAATACTTACAGTAATACCTTTCAAGATTAAAGGTGTATTTTGACGATACCGAACCTGAAAGGAGTTGTGCTTATTTGTTATTCCACATTCACCTTACTTAAAGTACTAGAACATGATACAAATGAAAAACATATTGACCTTAAGATCTTTCACATCAATATCTCCTCGGCTGGGCCAATTTGGAGAGGGAAGGCGATCTGCAACTTCCCATGCTTCCTCAGAAGGAAGGCTACTGTACTGATGCACCCTCTCCACGGCTACCATATCATTTTCAATCATACAGCTTATGGAAATTGTGTAGTACACCAATGAATTAAGAGAAAGACCATAGGAAAGGGACATGCCGACAAATTCTGCATCAAAATTGTGTGTTTAAGGTCCCAGAGGATTAAACAGGAAACATATAGTGATGCAACAGCAAACTCTTAAAGACTTGACATGCTTTGAACAAACCATTAATGCTTCATTGTCGATGTAAATATCTATTAAGGATTGAACCTTAAGGTTTGGATATTTAGACAAATGGGAAAGTTAGCCATGCTATCAATCCAGGGACACAATTCATACCTCCTTAGCAATTTATTTCTAATAATACACTATTCCTATATGAGAATATCCAATAATACAACTCCTTTTAGGGAAAAGGAAAGAACACTTATTAGATTAGAGAAAGTTCAAATGTGCCAACCAAGGCCCAACAAGCTATGAAAAATTAAATGTCCTTGTCACACAGTTACAAACAAAAAAGGACTATATGACAGTCACAAAAATTAGATGTTCTAACATAAGTTCTACACTTAGAACTGGACATGGATATCAACTCTACTCTACCCCATGATACAAAGGTTTATGAGTACACAACTAATTGAGATTACAATATTACCTTTCTTGATGAAATTGCTAGGCAAGCTGATCATGAGCAAAGCAGTTATAGACAAAATGAGTGTGCCAATTAGCTCCAGGCGAAATCCAAGCCACTCATTAGCTGCATAATTATGAAAAGACATACGCAAATTTGAATTGATCCTGTCCAAGTTTGTCTGGTAGAACTCGTCCTCCTTTCTGAAGCACCTTACAGTTGGGGCACCCAAAAAGGTTTCAGTAAAGTGATCAATAATTGGCGCCCTTGTTACTCCTTGAAGGCGGGTAAGCTCTCGAGATGTTGCAATATAACGATTCTGAAAAACATGATGAAACAAAAGAAACCCGATTTACAATTAATTTAGAGTGTTGTATTGATGTTAAGTAATATGAACAGTGATTACAGTCTTCTGGGATACATCATGGTCATGGGCGGAGCCAACGTGAGGAATACCCAACATTGCCAAACAACCAAGTATACATCAAAGTATATACATAAGTATATAGGTTATGTTGGGTCAAATTAACTGTTTTCTGAGTTAGAAATCAGCCCACTGCAACCAGGCAACCAAGTTGCCCATCGGCCCACTCTCCTCCCACCTGAGGCCGGCCGACTCAACCACTCCCTCTCTCATGTCTCTGTTGGATATGTTCCAAATTCCACATCCACGACATAGGCCGGGCTTCTGCCGAAGCGCAGCGGAGGCCCGTCGCCGGAGGCTTGGGCCGGAGCGAAGCGGAGGCTGAATCTGTGATGTTTAATGCTAGTTTGACCTCAGACAGTGTTCCAGATATTTCTGCTCCAGAGGTGCAGCGTATGCGCATGCAGGTGGAGCATGTTGATGAGGCAGTTGTGCAGGTGGAGCCGGTTGATGATCAAACCAATGATGTTGCTGATGATGTTGCTCATGATGGTGTTCAGCAAACTCCTCCCAATTTTCAGCAAGAGGAGGATTTACCTATTGCTCAACGCAAGACGAAGAGAGGTTGCGGTCCTCCAAAACGTCTTATTGAAGAATGTAATTTATCTTACTATGCTTTGAGTTGTGCTGAACAGGTGGAGAATGTTCATGAGCCAGCGACATATAGAGAAGCTGTTAGCTGTGGTGATAGTGAGAGCTGGGTTTCAGCTATGCATGAGGAGATGCAGTCACTTGAAAAGAACAACACATGGGAAGTTGTACCATTGCCTAAGGAGAAGAAGACCATCCGATGCAAATGGATCTTCAAGAGAAAGGAGGGTTTATCTCCAAGTGAGCCTCCAAAGTTTAAGGCAAGGTTAGTTGCAAAAGGTTACAGTCAAATTCCGGGTGTTGATTATAATGATGTATTCTCTCCAGTTGTAAAACACAGTTCGATCCGTACTTTCTTTAGTATTGTTGCATCACATGATCTTGAGCTTGAGCAGTTAGATGTGAAAACTGCATTTTTACATGGAGAGCTAGAGGAGGACATATACATGGACCAGCCGGAAGGGTTCATAGTGCCAGGCAAGGAGAAGCATGTGTGCAAGTTGAAGCGATCCTTGTATGGTTTAAAACAGTCCCCTCGTCAGTGGAACAAGAGGTTTGATTCATTTATGCTGTCACACAGTTTTAAAAGGTCGAAATTTGATAGCTGTGTCTACATCAAACATGTTAATGGATCACCTATATACTTGTTGTTATATGTTGATGATATGCTGATTGCTGCCAAGAGTCAGATAGAAATCACTAAGTTGAAGAAATTGTTGAATAGTGAGTTTGACATGAAAAATCTTGGTGCTGCTAAAAAAATTCTTGGTATGGAAATTAGTAGAGATAGAAAATCGGGTTTGCTATTTCTTAGTCAACAAAATTATATCAAGAAAGTTCTTCAGCGTTTCAACATGACAGATGCTAAAGCTGTTAGTACCCCCATTGCATCTCACTTTAAGTTGTCAGCTGCACAGTGTCCTAGTACAGATCAGGAGATTGAATACATGACAAAGGTTCCTTATTCTAGTGCTGTTGGGTCTTTGATGTATGCCATGGTTTGCTCTCGTCCAGATTTATCATATGCTATGAGTTTGGTTAGTAGATATATGTCTAATCCTGGTAAAGAACATTGGAGGGCAGTTCAGTGGATTTTCAGGTATCTCAGAGGCACATCAGATTATTGTTTAAAGTTTGGAAGAACAGATAAGGGGCTGATTGGTTATGTGGATTCAGATTATGCTGCTGATATGGACAGAAGAAGATCACTTACTGGTTATGTGTTTACTGTTGGCAGTTGTGTTGTGAGTTGGAGGGCTACGTTACAGACAGTTGTTGCTTTGTCTACTACTGAGGCAGAATATATGGCTATTTGTGAAGCTTGCAAGGAATTGGTTTGGCTGAAAGGTTTATATGCTGAACTGTGTGGGGCTGAATCTTGCATTACATTATATTGTGATAGTCAGAGTGCTATTTATCTTACTAAAGATCAGATGTTCCATGAGAGGACTAAGCATATTGATATCAAGTATCATTTTGTGCGTGATGTGATCGAAGATGGTAAGCTGAAGGTATGCAAGATCAGTACTCATGATAATCCTGCTGATATGATGACAAAGCCTGTACCCGTTTCTAAGTTTGAGCTGTGCTCAAGCTTAGTCGGCTTGATAGGATAGTCCAAGTGACTATCGTTGGCACCAGAAGCATTTTGCTCAAGATGAAGATGATTTATGCTACAAGAGGGAATTTGTCTCAAGGTGGAGTTTGTTGGATATGTTCCAAATTCCACATCCACGACATAGGCCGGGCTTCTGCCGAAGCGCAGCGGAGGCCCGTCGCCGGAGGCTTGGGCCGGAGCGAAGCGGTATATATACCCTTGCCCCCCGTGGTACGGTATATATACCCTTGCTAGGGTTTCGTGGAGACTTGATTCTCTTGTAAGCCGCCATAGGCGTTGTAACCCGACTCTTGAGATATAGTGAGATTGTGCTGGCTGGTGCCCGTGGTTTTTCCCCTTCGCATTGGAGGGGTTTCCACGTTAAATCTTGTGTCCCGCTGTGTTTGATTACTTCGTTATTCGCCGCCGTTCATAACAGTCTCGTGACAATGTGAGTGGCCCTGTTGTGGTCCATGGGCAAATCGCAAGCTTAGCGAGCAGGCCAAGGTGGCTTGCGCCCAGTAGCCAGCAGGTAGCAGAGAGCCAAACGGCCAGAACAGCACGCGTGGGAACGTGAGATTATGTGGATCTTTGCTCACTGCCGCACTACCATGGACAACACAAAGCTACAACTATAGGAGTGGATGGATGCTTCAGGCGAGTAGTGACATCATAATTATAGTAGCTTATAAATAAGCCAAAGATCAAGTTTGGATAGGAGAAACCAGGTATTTGAATAATTTTGTGTAGTTTGAATATTAGAATGATTGTTTTACCATATCAGAAAATTACATGACTGAGATTTAGAAATAGACAATTTCCATATGTACATATCGCACTAGATTTACTGGTCAGGTTCGGCTGAATATGAGGTAGGATCGAAAAAATTGTACAGTTTATATGTTAATAATCAATATTGTGATTGTGAACCATTTTATATATTTAGCTTGTATATTTTTTTAGGAGTTGGGAATACCCAACTTTAAAATCCTGGCTCCGCCACTGATCGTGGTAGTCAGATCATACCCGGTACCAGATGTTCAAAAGCAGTAAAGGAAGTACTGCTATGACTGACGGCCATGCAACTTGACAAGTAACGGCAATGTTGGTGACCACTGAAATGCACATTGATGTGGCAAAACCAACATAGAACACAAGGGACGTATCAATTTTCGATTGGTCCGATGATGCCTGTGAATGTTAAAAGATTAGCAATGCTTTTCAAGTAGTGGTTATGCATGATATAATGTACAACAAATAGAACCTATGTCTACTTGGCTATACAACACATACCCGGCTTAGGATCCTTCCTGAAGGAGTGGTGTCAAAAAATGACATTGGAGCTCGTAGAATGCTGTCAAACATCTTGTTGAAAAATACCTGGGCTGACTGAAGCCCCAAGAATGTTACAATAAGAGTGGTGATCATTTCCAATATAATTGTAGTAAATACTATCGAAGCATAAACACCAAGAAATACGGATGTGTTAAATACAGGGCCTCCTGATGTTTCATATGACAGCCAGTAGTCACTAGCCATACTGGAGCCCTCTGACAGAAGCGGCACGGCTAAAATGACCACAACTCCCCACCATCCCCAGGCCTCTGTCATGTATAGCTTGTACACACGCCAGCTTACTCTGCCACTCTCCTTTTCCTCTTCCCTGATCAGCTTAGAAGAACCTGCTTCTTTATTTGTTGCAGGGGCAACTGTTTCACCATTTTGATCATTGGATTTCGAGTGCACCGATGGGACATCTACAGATCCAGTGGATGCTTGAGAGCTCTCTGCGTTCTGAACATGGCTACCTTGTTCCCCTGTTGTCTCCATGGAACTATGATGAGCAGCAACAAGATCTGAAAAATCTGAGCATGATGCTAGTAACTCACGGTAGATTCCTGACTGGATGACTAACCCATCTTTCATTACCTGCATGTTGACACACAAACTAATGTAGTTTAATTTCCAGTAGCTGTCAACAACATAAGCATGGTATCATCAGTGTAATATCATTACATAGCCTAGAATTAAAATGTATCTATTTAAAGTAACCATAGATATGAATCGTAATGTTTATTTCCATACATGAAGAAATGAAACATTGCTACGGGCTATAGTAAACGCACAGCATTACTAAGCTTAAGTTTACCTGGTGAAGTAAGAATGTATTACTAATCTATTCCGTACAATGTAATATGGACAATTCAAAAGACTTACAACTATAGTATCGACATTCTGCAAGAAGTCCACTTGGTGAGTCACAAGCAACATGGTCTTATTCTTAAGTATGCCCTTCAGACATTCCTGCATAACATGGCCAAGTTTTAGAGTACAGCTTAAGAACAGTAACACTGGCCAAAATTCTACTTGTTTGGAAGAATTTTTCTTTGTGATAAAAAACAACAAATAGCATTGAAAAATCAAGTAGGTCATGACTCGTTAGTCCACCTTACTGTGAACAGGCTTCATGCCATCATGGTTCTGCATATATTATGCATGCTTGCCAAATTCTACAGATTGTAATGCAAGGTTCTATCTATCTTATTTACGTCTAAGGTTTTTTCGTCAAGCACTACAAGCTAAGAGATTAAACAGACCAAATGCAAACAGAATCAGAGAGCTCATTAGTAGATGTCTGGACAAATTTATTGAGGGGCCGATTCATCATGTTTTGCAACTTTATGATGAAATTTGTCTTTTCCAATGTTGAAATATCATTCTGAATATGTATGTTGGTACAAGATCTAGCCAATGTGGTTTCTTGCAAGCTTAAGTGTCCAGTTTTCTCAAGTATATTTAATAAGAACGGTTACAATAATATACTTATTTCAGATTTAAACAACTGAATGAATTTGTCGAAACACAACATAAAAATGAAACAGAAGAGATTAAGATTCACCATGAAAATAGTCGATCCAGTATGAGCATCAACTGCACTAAAGATGTCATCAAGAAGATATATATCACAGTCTTGATAAACTGCTCTTGCAAGCTGGATGCGCTGTTTCTGACCCCCACTAAGATTGATCCCACGCTCTCCTATTTCAGTCTGATCACCAAACTCCATCATTTCCAAATCCTTTTCCAGGCAGCAAGCGTGTATGATTTCTGAATATCTCTCTGGGTGCATTGGCTTTCCAAATAAAATGTTCTCTTGAATGGTCCCATTTCGGATCCAAGCGGTCTGAGCAACATATGCTGTGCTTCCACATATGCTAACCTATATCAAAGAGAATCGAGATAAGACAAAAGTAAAATGACCTGAAAAAACATATTGGCATAATAGGTGTGAATGAATATGTTTTTTGCTACAAATAATATGCTTAAAGCGCAGAAATTTAAAATGTGAGCGTTTGAATTTCATCATGTGCTTCACTTGCTATGATTGGCCAAATATCCTGAAGTGTGAAGAAAGTGATTAATCAAGCTAATCATCCATATGATGGATCTGTTCCTATATAAACGTAAGTTCTACTCTCAAGTCAACAACTTATATTACTTTCATCAGATGTCTACTTTTAGAATCTGGTGGTAAATGCCAAAGAAATCCAGCGATCATTAACAATAAGGCTTTAGTAAAATTACGATCAAGCCTATCTCTCTTTGTTCTACAGCCAATTTGTAGACCAGAAAGGCATAAGTCAAAATCAATATTTCACTGACTGCCCTACCTTAACAGTACTCAGTACTCACTGCCACAAAAAGCTAACAAGTACTTATGTATAATAATTCTCGATCAGATAGCTACTGCACGTAAAGAAAATTTCTGGTTGATTACTAATAGGGGTGGATATCGAGCCGGCTTGGCTTGCTTGGGCTCAGCTCGAGCTGGCTCATTAATATAACGAGCTAGCTCAGCTCGGCTCATTATCTTAACGAGCTATAGGTATGGCTTGGCTTGACTCGTTTGTCAGCTCGAGCTGGCTCGTTTAGCTCATGACCTAGCTTGATTAAAAAATAATTGTAAGGTAAAATCAAAGTAAAAAAATTCAAGATTAGCAAATTAGGTATATTATTAAAAGGAGTAATCAGTACACCACTAATCCTCACAAATTTATTGTATCACATCATATCCCAAATCACTCTCACAGGTCTAATAGAAGTAAAGAAAAATGGAGTAATCAAGAGAATAAATGAAAAGAATCCTACAACACTATATGGAATGGGGATCGGAGATGTAGTACCATCGTACGGATGGGTAGTGTCGGAACTGGCTGGCCGTCGCCGGCAGCGCACGTGCAATTTAATAGTGAGAGAATTGGATTGTGTCATGCAACATAGTTAGGGTTTAAGTTGGTTGTTCATACTTTACATACTCTTGAATTGAGGACTCGCTAGATGAGTCTAATGTTACATATTTTCTATTAGGCTCGGGCAGAGACCTTGAGCTGTTGTGGCTTGTTTTGGCTCGCGAGCGGCTTGCGAGCCAGCTCGAGCTGGCTCATTATATTACCGAGCTAAAATATTGGCTCAGCTCGTTACAATTTTCCAACAAGCTAAGCCGAGCTAAGCCATTACCGAGCCGAGTCGAGCGAGCTATCGAGCCACGAGTTTTTTGTCCAGCCCTAATATTTACTAATCAGAATCGAGTGTATTTAAGCTAGCTAGATAATCCTTACTATAGACTTATTGTGCAAAAGGATCTTTTTGATAACATTGTTAGCGATGGTGACAGCCGAATTGATCATGTGGTGTACTGTATGTATAGCCGGTTCTGGAACCCAACCTATACTATCAATCTATCATAACAGCGACACAAGTATAATGTGGGCCAAGCAATACACTACAGCTTCAAAAGACAGCTACTTTCAACGCATCACAGATTCACAGCTTAATACAAGGAAAGTTGGGGTCCGAGAAGTCCAACGAGAATCCAAACCACGGCCGTCCAAGGTATCGAACTATCCCCAGCTCATTACCACCTCATCGCAATCTTGGAGACGGCCAACGAACGGCCATGGACCGTGTTAAGTAAACTCGCGCACACGCCGAATCAGATCTGGTTTTCTTTTCTACATTTACTAGGCACGACTGATATTTTAAATATCCATTTTTCAAGGAGAAAAGGTTCTGCTTAAAAATTTATTTATGTTAACGAGTACCGCACCGGAGATGGATAAGATGATTGGGTGTTGCTAGAACGAGGGAATAATAGCATATTTCAAATCAGAAAGAAGAAATAAAATCTGAACGAAGAAGACAACGCATCAAATTATGCAGGCTAATTTGTCGGTAGGTTACTTTAATCTAGGCCTGCGAGGATTGGATTATGTGTCCAACATGAACGAAGAAGATTTGATACCAATGAAGTCACTGCAGCACGTACACTCACCTTGCCGGAGAGCTTGTGCATCTCTCCCATGATGCAGGACAGCAGCGACGACTTGCCGGAGCCCACCGTCCCGACCACCGCCGTGAGCTCACCCCTCCTCACCTCAACGTCAACCCCCCTCAGCACCGTCACCAGCTCCGACCCATTTCCTTGGCCATTCTCCGCCGCGCCATGGGGGTAGCCGTACGTTGCCGTTGCCCCTCGTCTCCTCGCCGTCCGGCACATCCCACGCAAACACGCCGCCTTGCACCTTGACGGCCACGGCGTCCTCAGCGCCGCCACCGCCGCTCTCGACGCGCTCCACGGCCGCCGTGTCGATCTCGGCGTCCGTCAGGAACTTGTTCAGCCTGCGGAGCGACACGAACGCCTGCATCGACATGACGATCGTCTGCGGGAAGCTCCGCATGGGGCCTTCCAGCATGCTGAAGAACGCGGTGGCCGTGAACACCTTGCCGGCGTCGAGCTGCCCGCCGGAGGCGATGTATGTCCCGAACACGAGCACCGTCATCGCGAGCGGGCCGCCGGAGAACACCACCGTGTTGGCGCACGTGAAGAGCATGATCTTGGCGAGCCACCCGATCTCCTCCCGCCGGATCTCGCGGACCTTGCCGCCGAAGGTGTCCTCCCACGCCTGCAGCTTGATGACGCGCATGTTGCTGAGCATCTCGGTGATGGCCTTGACGCGGCTGTCGCGGACGCCGAGGAACCTGAGCTGGTACGCCAGGTTGAGCTTGTTGGCGAAGGCAGTGATCACGGTCACCGCGGTGATCACGGCGAGCGTCATGAGCACGGCGGGGCCGAGGTAGTTGTAGAGGAGCAGCAGCGCCACCACGATCTGCAGCGGCATCAGCCACAGGTAGTGGAGACCGTGCATGGCCATGGACACGATCCCGGCGTCCACCTGCATGTAGTTCACGATGGAGCCGGCGCCGTGCGCGCGGCGGGCGCCGGCGGTGAGGCGCAGCGACTTGCGGTACAGCGCCGTCTGCAGCGCGCCGCGGATGCGCATGCCCAGGAGCTGGCCCTGGAAGTTGTAGTGGTGCGACGCAAGCGTCTGCGCCGCCTTGCCGGCGAGCAGGATGAGGACGAGTCGGAGGCCCTCCCATGGCGTCCCGCCGCGGCGGATGAACTCGACGAACCGGTCGATGAGCGACGGGCCGACGTACATGGCGGCGAGGCGCGCGAGACCGAGGAAGGCGGTCAGCACGAGCTGCGGCCAGAAAGAAAGCCACAGCGCCACGCCCACCGACAGCCGAGACGCCGGCGACGACGGCCAATTGGACATGAACAACGCGTGCGCCGCCTCAGCGCTGTGGCTTGGGGGCACCGGAGGCACGTCGTTGACGGCGAGGGAATCAGATGCGTAGCCCTTGTCGATGATGGAGTTGATCCAGCTGAACGCCGCGCGGGAGAGGAACGACGCCGCGACGTACGGTGAGGCAGGCGCATCCTCGCCGGCGCGCTCTGGTTCAGTGTCTCCCGTGCCGGTGTCATGGCCGCTGAAGCCGGTGACCGCTACGTACGCCAGAGGCAGCGAGACGAGCAGGGCGGCGAATGCGAGGACGTCGTCGGGGAAGAGCAGCGAGCTGTCGGCGCCGCGGACCGCCGCCGAGGCGGAGGAGAGCGCCGCGCCCAAGGCGGTGGCGAGCCAGAACGCGCGGAGGTGTGCGAGGTGCGCGGCCGGGGCAGCTCCTGCTCCCGCTCCCCGCGACGCGGCGACGGTCCACGCCGCCGCTCCGTGCGCGGCGGCGTGGGCGGCGAGGAAGGCTGCCTCCGCGGCGCGCCACGGCGTGCTCGGGAGGAGCAGGACCGCTAGCACGAGCAGGACGACGGACGCCGCCGCGAAGACCGCGGAAGCCCCGAGCGCGACCGCGGCGTAGCGGAAGGGCGGCGGCGGCGAGGGACCATCCGGCGGCTTCTGCAGCAGCGCCTCGCGCTCGGGAGGAGCAGCCGCCGCCGCCGCCGTCGAGCCTCCCCTGCGGAGGCGGCGGCGAGCGAGGAGGACGAGGCAGGCGGCGAGGAACACGAGGTCGACGGCGCCGAGGAGCGCGCGCTGCGGGCACGGGGAGAGGAAGAGGAACGCGAGGAAACCGGCGAGGGAGACGGGCCCCGGCGGCGGCGGCGCGCACGCCGTGGTGGCGAGCCACCAGGGGAGCGCCATCCCGTCTGCGACTGCGAGGAGGGAGCTCCTTGGGATCCGTGGGGATTGGATTCATACGGAGTATAGACTGACTGTGCAAAGTTCGCAACAAAAATTCTCATCATATTAAAATGTTATAGGATGTATAGAGTACTAAATATACATAAAATTAAAAACTAATTGCACGGTTTTGTTGTATTCTACAAGACGAACGTTTTGAGTCTAATTAATCAATCTTTAGACAATTTTTCACACATATAAACGAAATGATATAACGACGCACGCACACCAAAGAGCTAAAGCTTACTCCTAAATTTGGAAACTAAACCAGGGCTAACTCCATGGTGAAGCAAATTTCGTTGGAGCTCGTGCTGATTCGTCGTACATGGTAGACTACTCGATTTTTGTTAGGCCGTCCCGAATCTGAGAGCAAACTTTGGCCTTTTAGGTGCGTGTGTCACCGTAGCATTTCGTTTGTATGTGTGAAAAATTATTTAAAAATTGATTAATTAGGCTCAAAATGTTCGTCTCGCAGAGTACAACAAAACTGTGCAATTAATTTTTCATTTTATCTACATTTAGTACTTCATGTATGCACCGACATTTTGATGGGATGAGAATTTTTTTTACATAGTAAACTTTGGGGGTGAAATTTGAGATCTAGACCAATGCCTTACTTTCGTTCTTGACCTCGACTGTCTTCTTTTGTTGTTGTTTTCAAACAAAATGACATATCGATTCACTATCGTTCTTGACTTTGACCCTATCTAACATGTACTACTTTTTTTTCAAAAAAAATGGCATAGAGCTTTTCTTAAAAACGACATTTGCCTTGGTTTCCAAGCATACACCGTGTCGATTAGAGTCTTGTCATTTTCCTTATTCACTATATGTTGAATTCCCTCGTTAGTTTCGTTTTTGAACTAAACCCTTGTGATATTCTTGAATCGGAAGTTCTTCTCAGAGTAAAACTGAAACCTTTTAGCCAACAAATACCGATTCGTTTGCTGAGCAGAAAATTCTATAAGATTCGGGGTCTGACCTTGCTGTAAGATGGGTATGCAGGGAAATGGTACTAGCAACCAAGCAAGCATGACATTTGACTAGGCTAACTAGTGGTCAAAGGACCAAGATGGCTTTGAGCTGAATACTAATTATATTTTTGAAAACATATAATCAAACAAAGCCATGATGCAGTACTTTTCAAATGGCAAGTTTATAAAAACATAATGTATGTTCACATTATTTCTTTTAGAGCAGGTTGAAAACAAAGTTAGTACGTACAACAAGCAACTTCATTAATTTTGGGTGACTTTGGTGTGTCCGATGGCACCAGGTTGCATTTTCCATAATGATGTCCCACTTTCCATTGTGATCTTGCCTTGTTTGTAAAGATGATGCTGCATCATCACTAAATTATTGTCTATGAGAACAAAAATGAGACGGTAACTTTTAGGACGTGACGACAGTCCAAGCTCGAAAACGACTGGTTCCTATGATTATATATACTACTGGAATAGAACCAATGATACAGTGGCTGATCCTAATCACAGCTGGTATTTTCTGCTATCATTAGGGCCTGTTTGGTATAGCTCTAACTTAAAACTCCAGACTGAATTTATATTTTTATACTAAATTAAAGTACTTTAAATATTAATATTTAGTATAAACTATAAATAAAATAATTCATCTAAACACTCTCTATATACCCCTAGCTTCAGCTCCAAGATTTCTTGGAGCTCTTAATACCTAGCTCCAATAACTCCATGGATTTTTGAATAAGACGAATGGTCAAAGGTTCTAGAAAAAAGTCAACAACGGCAAGTAATTTGAAATAGAGAAAGAGAATTACAAATTTTAGTTGATAAAATTTTCATAGATTTTATACTACATATTGCATATTGGTCGCCTTGAAGAGTTTTTCAGTTTTCCTTATATGATTTGCTATTTTCTAATGATTAATTTAATTTCTTTGTACTTATTCTTAGTAATTCTAATTTAAACTAGATGTATGTCAAATAATTCTTAATGGTATATTTGAATTCCTAAAGATAGCTTTGGATGTTATTCGAATCCTTAAACTCGCAAATTACATATTTAGCCTCCCAAAACTGTTAAATCTTCAATTTGCAAGTTTAGGGACCATGATGGAACGGGTATAAGATACTAAAACAAACGTCGAACACCTATATGCAAGGAATACGATACTAAGGAGGGTTACTTGTTGATTATGTCTGCTTTTTCATACAAAACTAGAGCGTGTTAAATTGCGGTTTGTGTGATGCTCCCTAATGCATGTACTTTTTCTAGTGGAGCTGAGTACGGCATTTCTGATGGTTCATATGGTTTTCTCTGACGACTTTTGTCCTTTCTAAGTTTTGACATATAGGCCTTGTTTATTATGTGGTACTTTGGAGATACGCGGATGGATTATCACTAGCAAAACAATTGGAAAATAGGCACACATAAATTCGTTTAAAATATTTGAAAATATTAAATAAGTTTGTAAAACTTTTAAAACTCATACGCAAACACACATAGATAGGGTGTATTTCTTGTAAAAGTTGTTTTTGGATATATGAAATAATTTTATTTACATGCTACTTCACAGGTGCACCTAATTAGTTGAAAATAGAAAAATACAAATGGCCAGGCCCAATCGTTGGATCAGCGAATCGACGGTTGATATCCTCTTTAGCTCTCCTCGCCTTATCCTCGCAGCCACGGCTCGAGCTCCAGCAGCTCTTCCTTCACCTTCCTTCCCTCTCCCTCCCTTCCTCAGATCCACCGCAGGCCTCCTCGATGCAATCCGCTGCTGCTGGGCGCGGCGGCAGTGGCTGCTGGCTCCCCTCAGCGCGGTGGCCGGAGGGCGGTGCTGTATATCCATGGCACATCGGCTGGGGTCCTCCATTGCTCACGGGCTACCATGGGAGGTCGTGTGCCTGGTCGGCGGGGCGCGCCGGTTCGAGCTCACAGGCCCCTTCATCGCTCTACGTCAACGCCGACAAGTTCTCCCTCCACGCGCGCGCCGCGCCGTCCCAGGCCTGCCTCGCCGCCGCCCGCATGTTCCGACTGGACCCCGTGGAGGGGACGTCGTCACGCGCGCGACAACTCACCCAACAGCATCCAGGTCAGTCCCCCGCCGTCCTTGTTCGATCTCAAACTCAACAAAACCATCTGGTACAAGCGTAATCAGTAGTGGATCTTCACGACCATTCTATTTTGGTTTACTCTCTGTACAGGCTTGGTGGTACATCAGGAAATAGCTCTGCATTAAGATATAAGGATGAAATTGCTACATATACACATGTTGTGATGCCACTGACTTTAAGATTTCTGTTGATTTTTTTGAGGAATTCTCTGTGTTCATGCAAGAAAATGCTTTGGAACCTTCAGCATTATCTGCACCTATTGCTGAAGAAGCTATAATTATACTATTTTTTTTCTCAAGTAGAGGGATCTTACTGTCCTGGTGTCTACAATTTCCCTATCTCACTGTTGAATGGTATTTGTAGGCCATTCTAAAAGCAATTGACAAAGGGGATATTGTAAATAGTGGTGTCCATCAGACAAGTGGGTTATTGTAAATAGTGGTTTCAGTGCTATGGTTAGCTTGTAATTCTTGTTGCTGGATTAAAAAATCTAAAGAGTTCTAGCTCTAACTTCTATTCCAACAAGGCATTGCTACAACTAAAACTGCAAGTGTGTCATTAAATATCTATAGCTTGCTGCCATAACATTTCTCATTCACGCGCTATACCTCAATATATATATTTTTACTTCAAGAATACACGCTGAGCCTCGGAATTTTACTATCCAGATGAATTGCTTGTTAAATAAAGGAGGTCTATGGACACAACAGGCCCATCTTGCCCATGTAGTAAGCCGCCGATCTAGTCTATACAGGTCGAATGAAGAAACCGGAGAACATCAAGAGAGACCGCGAACACGAGTGAAAGGCAGCCACGGCCAGGTTTGGTAAGCGCCCTTGGAAACTAATCAGTAGCTTATTCGTGGTCTCTCTTGATGTTCTCAGGTTTCTTCATTCGACCTGTATAGACTAGATCAACGCCTTACTACATGGGCGAGATGGGCCTGTTGTGTCCATAGACATCCTTTATTTAACAAGCAATACATCTGGATAGAAAAATTCCGAGGCGCAGCGTGTATTCTTGAAGTAAAAAAAAAGAGATATAGCGCGTGAATGAGAAACATTATGGCTGCAAGTTATAGATATTTTGGAATAGAAGTTAGAGCTAGAACTCTCTAGATTTTTTTATCCAGCAACTTAAGCCCACTTGTCTGACCTAAGAAATTATCTACAAATCTGTTAGGCTATTGTGCTACTTTTGGTTTGCACGTGATTAGTAGCACGGATTGGAATGCATGATATTCATTTTCGCCCAATTAACTGCGGGTTTACATGTTCCTTTTGTGAAACTTTTTCATGAAGTTGGCCATACCTTTCATTATGAAAGGCAACTTTAGATGGCATACACTTCCAATTCCAAGTTGTATTTGTATTACCACAGCCCATTTGCTGCCTCTTAGTAGTGGTGTTGTTGGCCCAAGTGGCCCAATTGTAGTTGTGGTGTGATGTTTTAGTAACTCCTTGGAAATATAGGTGGGTCAGGGTCAGCTTAATAATCCTTGTCGCTCCAAACGTAGCACCTCCACCCCTTCGACATGAAGCAAGGACGGTAGTGTAAAACATGTCATATGCATATGCGAGATTGTTCCTTGTGAGGAGTGGGCCTTAAGCAGATTTTGGACTTGGGGTGTTCATATTTCTGTCAAAGGATCCTAGGCTCCATTTGTCACCGTGTGACCTCTTAGAAGCAAATCCTTCTTTGCTACTTCTGGATCTGTAACATTAAAACACTACTAAAATTGTTAAGGATTTACATAACTAACTAAATTCTAGATAACAGCATAGCAACTGCAAATTGGCCCTTAGATTCATCATACTACCTAAAAACCATCTTGTATTGATCCAAAGGATTTCAATATTTTTTTCGGTATATTCGTCAATCCTGCCCAGGCATCACCATATGATTTGAATGGCTTATTTTTTATTTCTAACAGTAAAATGTAGGCTGATGTCATGGTTGAAACAAGTAAGGCATGACGTTAGGGTGCAAATGTCCAATGTAAATGTTGGTGCTGGGAGCTATGAAGGAGATGGAGCAACTAGCCATGGAGAACATTTGGATAATTCTGCCACCAGAGATTCCAACAAACCGTGAGTGCTAATCCTCCCCTTCTTTTGTCTTGATCTCATGTCAATGTCTTGTACACTGAACTTCTATCCTTGACAATGCATCACAGAACAAAACCACTTTCAGGATCTAGTTACCTGCAATGTATTGGTGCTGTGCTACTTCTCTGTGCCCTGGCAGCTAGTTTTTTTTTATTCTTCAAAGGACAATCATCTGCAGTTGTATCTATGCTGGCAAAATCAGGTTTCACAGCAGCATTTACACTGATTTTTGTATCTGAGATTGGAGATAAGGTATATAATTCATTTCCATTGACCTTTTTCTCTCTTATATTGAGCTTCCAGATACACTGCAACATGTCTCTTCACCATTTTTACAGTAGCATAGGACTATTGCACCTTTTCCTAATACTTCTTTGTAGTGTAATTGAAACATTCACCCACACTTGGAGTTTCTAATTTCGCTGATCGAACTGTTTTTTTAGGTTTCTCACATTCTTTGGAGTTTCACTCATTGGTATAGAGTTCACCTACATTCTCATTCTCCATCTCTGATAGTTAGCTCATAATGAACTACATATCTCTGAGTGATTTGTAAAGCATATGAAGCTTAGCATCATGCAGCTTCATCTAAAGTTGCGATCATAATTTACTATATTTCAAGAATTGAGGACTTTATTGCCAACACAATAAGATTGGATTTGCATTACCTCAGTACTGAATTACTATAATGTAGTTTCAACCTTACATTTCATGTACTGGAGTTCTTATTTTGTCTTTTTATTGCTATCGGTTGTAGCTATATGTTGTTCAGTTGTTCTGCAATGCTCTCCTTTGTAAGCTCAACAGATATGTATTTCATTTCTTCCATTTGAAGATTATGTTATATGTTTAAAGCACTTTTAGCTTTTTAAGTAGACAAGGAATTTGATTGGGTTCACATTTCTGTCATTGCAGACATTTTTCATTGCTGCACTACTTGCGATGCAATATCAAAAGGCATTGGTATGTTGCGACTTGTGATCCTGGAAATTTAATATCTGTCTCATTTTATTGCCTAACTATTTGATTTTCCCTCTTTGCGCATATCTAGAATTCTAGATATCACGTCCTGTGGTCTGATCCTTGATGTAGAAACATGTATATATCTCACTCCAAAGTGCCTGCCCTGCCCTTTAATGATGAAAAATGCAAATATACCACTATAAACTAACAATTACTAATATGCCGCCAAATGTGCAGAGGGTCTTGTATATATGTCACCTTCCCATTTTTACGTACATGTAATCAAAAGACTGTTTGATCCTTTTATTGGAATCTTTTTATGGACTAATGCCCAGAAGTAATGTAAGATTGGCAGCAACTGTTTGATCAGCTGGGTAGAGATCTCCCTGTAACTGGAAAACACATCCTAGATTCCTCCAGAATCCAAAGAGCCAAAAATACTGGTTTCCTGTATATCAAAATCCAAGCATTGTTTTTTCCCCTCAAATATGCAGGAGAACTGCATATCATTGCTTTAGGAAGAACATAAAATTTACAAGACACCCAAAACACACGCCCACACCCAGCAGCAGCAGTTCAACAATTACATTCGTGCCAGCTACAGAATTCAAGAATCGTCAAACTGTTCCATTTGCCTGCATTAGAAGGAAAAAGAATTAAGTGATCTTAATATACTATGAATGGTGTTGCAGTCCTGTTATATGTGACATCACTCTGTTATGGTCCGAGGTCCATTAGGGGATAACCATTGCCGAGAGGAAGACCGGGCAAAGTCGGCGTGGAGGGAGACTAGACCTTTGGGGGATTTGGGATTAATACTTCTTCACTGATTGATTTTGATTGATACAACTCCTCTCATTATATAGAGAGGTTTACCTGACCCTAAACAATAGAATCCCAATCTGGTACTATTATCTCTAACTAACCTTAACCAGCTACAGCCGCGGCTACTGTTCAGGGGTACTGTAGCGCGCCAGCCACCAAAGGGCCCATTTGGCCCATAAGGCCTCCGACTAACCATGACACACTCACTGGTCACTGGCTAGCATGCCTTGTGCCTAAACATGGTCAGTGATGGAATGGACAGCCTGCGAATCAGCGATCAGGTAGAGGTAGTCCATTGGTGAGGAATGTAGGTGCAACCGGGTGCCAGGACAAATGAATCTATGTGATCTGGTTGCAGTGTGTATTTATTTTTGAGTGGAAGCTGTTAGCCTGTTACTGAACTTATGATAAATAGAGATCTTTTTTCGTAACTTGTTGCTACAAAATTTTCTTGGTGGCATATATATTAAAATTGTTGTTTTGTAGTAGTGGTTTCATGGTTTCAGTTTTTCAGTGGCATTTTGTTTAGCATGGTTCTGGAGTAATACATATTCAGATAGTCTCCTATTGATCATATGATTTGCCTTTTTTTTCTTCTAGTTTTTCAGCAAATGTTTGAGCATTTGTACATCTCTGTGAATTTTGCGAGCAGGTTCTACTTGGGTCAGTGGCTGCTCTTTCCCTGATGACTATTGTGAGTGTTGTAATTGGAAGGATTTTCCAGTCTGTACCAGCACAGTTTCAAACAAGTTAGTATAACTACTTCTTTAGTAAATAGTCCATTATGTTTAGGAAAGAAATATTCATGCCTTTTGTGATACTATATGTATTCTAATTTGTAATGTACGATTTTCGTTCTTTCTGCAATTTGTTTAGTGTTGCATGTTTGTCTCATTATGCTAACAACATAGCTGTGAAACCATGGTGTTCCTTCAGCATTGCCCATAGGAGAGTATGCTGCAGCTGCTCTGCTGGCATTCTTTGGTTTCAAATCAATAAAAGATGCACTGGCACTTCCTGATAGTGCCAATGGGAACCTTGAGGGAAACTCTGAAAGTGGGGAACTGGCTGAGGCTGAGGAGCTTGTCAAGGAAAAGGTTGTCCTTGTTCACACTATTGTTTCTGTTCAGAGTTATTGTCAAGTTTGCACTTTGCAGTGGCATGCAGTGATTTTTGAGATTTTGTTGAATTTGTTCCTGACCAAATTTTAGTTCCAGCCTTTTCTCCGGTCTTTACTGAAAGTTCTTCTACTTTGTTACAGGTTTCTAAGAAGCTCACCAGTCCTCTTGAGGTCCTTTGGAAGTCCTTCAGTCTCGTTTTCTTTGCAGTAAGTTGTTTCTCATGCACTGTGAAATTATTTGTCATTAATATTTAGGGGCTTACTCGTTAGATTTTGTCAAACAACCATCTTATTGCTTCCCAATGTTCCGCACCTGTAGGAATGGGGAGATCGCTCTATGCTGGCTACAATTGCTTTGGGTGCTGCGCAGGTGTGTTTGAGAGTTGTGTTTACAGTATTCACATGTAATTTGTTTGGTTTAGCTGGTGTAAGCATTGACCAAAGCTATCTCATTTTTGTAGTCTCCTTTGGGCGTTGCTAGTGGAGCCGTAGCTGGACACTTGATTGCAACTGCCCTTGCTATTCTTGGGGGAGCATTCCTGGCCAACTACCTATCCGAGAAGCTGGTAAGACAACTAAGCATTTTTTTTTTGAGTCAACAACTAAGCATTGTTTGGTCATATCTTTTGTGTTACTATCAGTAACATGTCAGCATGTATGTAAAACCCACGTTTCTCATAAAGTCAAACGACAACAATAACAAAACCTGTAGACCCAGGTAATTTGGGGTAGGCATTCTGATGAACTCAAAGTGCATTATTAGTTGTAGACCTGCAGAGGTACCAAACTAAAAAGTAGAAACTTGAAATTATCATGGGAGAAAATTTTCACTAACCAAATTCAATATGAACAATAGTTTTAGCTTGTAGTGTGTTTTGTATGTGAACACGAGGCTATCTGTGAAAGAAAGCGGCTGAAGTAAAATTTGTGTGTATGTGTGACCATTATGCTCCAGATGACCAGATCTGCCAAACTGTTTACTTAGGCAGTAAAGAAAACAGATTGGATTTTAAAGCAGTTACTTGGGGCCTGCTTGAAAGAGCTCCGGCTCATGGATTCTTGCACTAGAGCTTGTGAGTTAATAAAGTGGTTTAAGGATATACTTTTAATCTAACATATGAATAAGATGCTCACACAAACACCCAGTCCACCCTTTCAGCTCCAAGCCTCCAAGAACTTTTATAGTAGGGATACCCAGCTCCAAGAATTCTTGGGCCTCTCTCAGGCAGACTTGTGCTGGAAAATACCTCTTCTTTTGGTCACTCATTCTAGTCTAATTCCGAATGCTTTGCCTTGTTGTCATTAGCTTGTTCTGCATATCCTCTGAGAGTTCAACAAAAGATCATGACCTGAAAATACTTTTTTTTCAGGTTGGCCTGCTAGGAGGAGTATTATTTTTGCTCTTTGCTGCAGCAACGCTATTCGGGGTATTCTAACCTATCTGAAGAATCTGTGGCTAGGGAAAAGATTTTGCAGTTCCAATTTGGTGTTGTATTTTGAAGATGAGGAGCAAAACCAAGTAGGCTTGTTGGCACACGTTATATGTAAATAGGGTTTATCCTTTCCATCAGATTATTTTAAGAAAAAAGTCCAAATTGTTACCCTTAAGTATAAATAAAGTCCGAATAACCCTCTAAAGTATGTTTTGGTTCATTTTATACCCGCAACCGTCTCAATCGATCTAATCTACCCCTTACTGACATTTGTCCTTTTTGTTTCTCCACGTACAACTGGTATTTTAAATTAAAATTTTGTGGGGTGATAGATGACCGTATAAAATATTTTTAAAAATATAACATGAATTTTTCATGATGAAAATTTCATTTTATATTTTTTAAAAATACTTTATGTGGCCCTATATCATCTTACAAAGTTTTAACTTAAAACACCACTTGTGCGTGGAGAAACAGAAAAGACAAATCTTTCGAAGGGGTAGATTGGACTGATTGAGATAGTTGGGGTGTAAAATGAACTAAAACATACTGTAGTGGGTTATCTAAACTTTGTCTATACTTGAGGGTAGTAATTTAGATTTTTTTTTCTTTATTTTAATGTGCATACATTTTTATCAGATTGGAAAACTTACCATCATATATAGTTGACAGGTGTTACCATTCAATAATTTAATTACATTTGTTTAACTGGACATTTACTATCTTGGCCTTTGAATCTAGTGTTAAGTTTTGTCAGCCATGCGCTTATTTATTTTTTTCTTGGGAGAGGATTACATAAGGAAATCCAAAGTATGTGTTAAAAACACACTCGGTTACCAGAAAAAAAAGCAATGCATGCAAATA
This sequence comes from Echinochloa phyllopogon, assembly GCA_033239725.1. Lineage (NCBI taxonomy): Eukaryota > Viridiplantae > Streptophyta > Magnoliopsida > Poales > Poaceae > Echinochloa > Echinochloa phyllopogon. The sequence continues at coordinate 5,873,063 of BTCW01000016.1, read as the reverse complement.
TCGCTATATCGAATATTAATGATTCGTTTCAAATACTAGTAGAGTGCCGCACGTGGTTTTAATATTGTTTTTTATAAGTTTTACCAATTTTACAATACATGGGATGTTAAAACATTATAAATAAGAGGAATTTTAAAATACTTGAGATTAATTAGAGCGTCTGTTATGAGAAATCGGACGGTGGAAACAAATAGAAGAAATCGGACGACGGAAACAAATAGAGTACTCAAAGGTATCTAAATATAGGTACTAAATTGGTAGGACCAGCTACAAAAATAATGAATCAACTATTGATTTAATTTATTTTTTTTACTCAAAACGCAGGTACTTTCAGATTTCAGATACGGTGGGTACCTTGTGCATTGTAAAACAACTCTATAAACGTATATAACAAATTTGGCTTGCACGATATGACATATTTGATGTTAGATCATTCTACTGTGACAACAATTTTTTGAAGAACATTTGCTGGATTGGTGGAAAGGATTCATGAATCGTCATAACAGCCGAAACCGTTCCTTCCTTGAGCATGATAGATGTGAATATTGATGCGCATGGGGATCTAGAAATTGTATGCAAGCTCAATAAGCGTTTTCTCAGGCGTGTAGTGCTATGTCTCACACCGTCAAATAGTAAAAGTCACTTGGTGTTTCTTTATTCTCTGAGCATCTCCAAAGACTGGCCAAATCGTTTTCTAAAGTTAAATTTAGCTATTGTTAGAGAAAAAAACGTTTCTGAACCCTCTAAATTTAGTGGCTCTCCATCCCACCTCATTCGCTAGCTATTTTTAGCTAGTCTACCTCACTAGTCATCTTTACAGAACATGTTGGATTATTCTGTTATTTGTTAGTCAAATCTTTTTTAGAGTAGCTAAATCAGTAAATTTGACTAGTCTTTTTAGTTAATCTCTTCGAGATGCCCTTAGCTTTCACAAAATGCATGGCATTTGCGGGTGAATTTGGAAGGAAGCAAATCATTTGTGGTGAAATCGATTTTGTATATGAAAGGTTTATGATGTAGGGTGGTATTTTTTTTTGTACATACGGGTGGGCAAGAAAAGTCACGGTGAAAAAAAAAGGAAAAAGTCCAAATTAAGCACACAAAATTCATTTATTTTGGGTGACGATGGTGTGTCCGTGTGCGATGATCGTTAACCCTTTTTTATGTGATGTCACTAGTACTTAAACATACTAGGTTGCATTTTCCATAATACTGTCCCACTTTACATTGTGATCGATCTTGCCTTGTTTGTAAAGATGCTGCAGAATTATCACTAACTTACTGTCTATGAGAACAAAAATGAGACGGCAACTTTGAGGAATGTGACGACAGTCCAAAACGATCGGTTCCTCATATTATACGTATATACTACTGGAATAGAACCAAATGATCCGGTGGCTGATCCTAATCACAGGTGGTATTTTCTGCATGCTATCATTAATGAGATATACTAGCAGCTGTAGTTTGGTCTTTGGCATCATTGTTTAAGCAAACAGCTAACCAGACCATGAGAACATATGAATGCGACAACCTCAAATGGAGCCATAGTCACACGACATTAACATAGAAAACAACAGCAGAGAATCTGGTTTAGAACAACCTCAAATGGAGCCATAATCTGGCAACGGCCAAATCTTCTCAAATCCACTGCATAGCAAAATGCCTAAGGGCTGGTTTGGGACCCTTCAACCCGGGGTATGCATCCCCGGGAGGGGCGCCTCACCTGTCTACGTCGGGCAGATTTCCCCGGGAAGAAGAGGGGATCCCGACGGGGGAGGAGGTTCCCAAAGGAGCCCTAATGGTAAGATCTGCGTCATAGGCAGAATATATATACCACCTGCGGTAATCAGCCACCGGATCACGAATTTTGTTCCAGTAGTATATATATAATCCGAGGAACAAGGTGCCCGGTCGCTTTTGGATAGTCCCAATTCCACAAAGTTGCATCCTATTTATGTTCTCTGTTTCAAAAGTTGAAGGGTTCTATGCTTAAATGGGCATTTTAAGCCCTAAACTTGCTAAAAGGTTCTAAATTGGCTCTGAGAACTCCTGATGCAATAATATCACAAGCTTTCAGCTGAAAAACGAAACTTTATCAAGCGGTGGGTCAGCAACACGAGGACAATCAACATCATTGATGCATGCGTTTGGACAAATAAGCCAAAAAATGTCCTTGTGCGAACCCCAAAAAAAATGCAGTTTAGAATGGAAGTGACAAACCAGTAAGTCTAGCATGATAAATCAGGAGCCCCAATGAATTTTTCTTCCTGGATCGAGTCTACGTGAATCCAATAATCCTTACTGGCCTGTTTCTTTGCTTCCCGGAAATAATTTTCAAAAGAAATTTTGCATATATGGAGTATTAAATAAAGTCTATTTGCAAAACCTTTGTAGGGATGAGTGTAACTTTACGCGATGAATCTAACGAGCCTAATTAATCTATGATTTACTACAGTAATGCTACAGTAACCATCCTCTAATCGTGCGGTGGCCTCATTAGATTTGTCTCGTGAATTAACCTGGTTGTGAAGATATTTTTGTAAACGGACTTTATTTAATACCCTTAATTATCCACCGAACCCCAGTGAGCTCACAGTCATGCCAGCAGAGAATTTTAAATTTGCTAGGGAACATGTGGGCCAAAGAACGACATTTGGCACGCTTCCCAAACCCAATGAAATGTCCACGTTTTGTTTGGAGTATCCATATGTGTTTGCAACCCACCCTGATAATGTTGTTTCTCTTTGAGCTGAAAGCTTCTTTGAGCTGAAAGCATATAGATCTGAGTGAACGGACTAATGCGCGACCTATCTGTGACATCCCAGATTTTTCTGGAATGTTATTATATTGAAAAATGTGAATTTCAAAAAAAAATTTCATGCAATGCTTGATAACTAGCTAGAAAACCTAATGTTGTCTTCCTGTGCCTTCTAAAAATTCCTTGTAATAAAAATTTGGGAGCTTTAATTTATTAATTAAGGATATTGATGATAGTGTGTTTTGGTTTTCTTTCGGTTTTGTTTGTCTCTTTGTGTGTGGTTCATATTTGAATCTTCAGTTCAAATATAAACCTAAAGCTAATGCACTAATTAGACCTCTACCCTCTAGCCCTAACTTGCTTACTAACTTAAACCCGCTGACTATCTAACTTAAGCCCACTAACAAACTAACCTAAACCTCGCGCCTGCTAACAGAGCCAGCCCAGCCTGCTAACTAACCCCGCTCGGCCCAGCGAGCCAAGCCAGCCTAGCCCAGCCCAACACCACCACCGACGCCTTCATCCATCCCTATCTTTCCTACTCGCCAAAAGGTGGTCCCCACCTGTTAGCTTTCACTTCCTCCCTTACGCCTCTGTCGCCTACGCCGCTCCCTCTCCCTCTCCCTCTCAACGCAGCTGCCCTGCCCCGCGCCAAAGCCGACGTCCCCGCTACGTGCCAAGCACCGCCGCGCGAGCCGCGGATGGGTGCCGCGTGTAAAGGGAGAACGGACGCCGAGGCTCCCAGCCGTCCGCGCCCCCCGCTCCCCTGTGAACCCTAGCCGGGCACCCTACAAATACCCTGCGGTCGCCGCTGCCCAACCCTAGCCGCCTCGCCCTTCGGGTATTCCCCTGCTCCATTGGCCACTGATGCCACGATAGTGGGGAGGAGGAAGAGGAGGAGACGCCGCGGAAGAAGAGGAGGAAGCTGGAGCCACCGCCGCCGATGCGGGCGTCACCGCTCACGAGCCCGGCGCCATCCCCATCTACGCGTGAAAAAGAAGAGGAAGACCAGAACCAGAGGAAGATGACGCCGCCGAGCCCGTCGCGGCGCTCGTGCAGGGGAAGACCATCAACACCCGTCCTCAAGCCGTTCCGCGAGCTCGAGGAGATCCGTGAGCCGTTGGAGCACCGCCGTCCGCAAGTCAGCCTGCTTCGCCTCGCCACTGCCTCGCCGTCTCCCTGCTTCGCCTTGACCACCTTCGAGCCCCTAGGTGAGCTCCGAGCGCCGCCGCCCTCTCCAGTGTGCTGGCCGTCGAGCAGAGGTTCTCTGTCGTCGCAGTGATGTGTGGGTGCGCCGTCGAGCCACCGTACAGGTACCACCGCTAGGAGCCCTCTCGCTGCCCGCGGTCGCATGGCCAACCGCCCAAGCCGTCGGCCGCCGTTCGAGCCGCGCCCCGGGGATGCCCGGAACGTGCGTGTGCGACACGGCCATGTCGCGGGCAAGGCAAGACCTTGACCCCGCGCGCGCGTGTGCCAAACACTATGCCGCCGTGAGCCGCTCGTCGCCTCGCCGCGCAAGCCTGGGATGCCAGGGCCTTGTCCGTGCCGCCCCGTGCTCCACCGCCGCCGCAGCTGCCCCGGCCGCCGCCGTCCGTGTGGCGTCGCCGTGCGTGCTACATCCCTGGACAACCAGGAGTACGCGCTCACCGTAGTCGCCGCTTGGTGGGCCACCGCTGCGCCGAACCCCGTCGCCTTACCCTCGCCGCCGTGGACTGAGTCAAACCAAGTCGTGGCCCTTGCCGCTATGAGCCATAGCCTCGTCGCCGACGCGCCAGAGTGCAGCCACCACTCCGCGCCACACGCGGCATCGCGCGTATGGCAAGCCACACGCAGGGCCACAGCAAGCCCAGCGTGACCGACCGCAGAAGATCCCGCGAGCCGCATCCTGATCCCGTAGATCCGACCTACGTGAGCCGAACTCCCGGCTCGCGGTGGACCAAGTCCACACCGCCAGCCCCTTCTAGGCCTGCATCTCTGGTGATGCAAGCGTTGATGTCATGGCCGACATCAGCTACCTAAACCCAATGGCCGCTATGGGTCAAAGGCTCACTTGCGCCTATTTGATTCCCGTGGGCCGCCGTAGGTCAGTTACACGGCCCAAGGCCGATAAAGTTGAGTCGGCCCGCCCGTCGGCCAAGCCGCCTAGGCCTATCACGATTAGAATGGACTGGCCCAGTGAAGCCAATCGAGCCGGCCCGTTAACCCTTAACCATCTCTTCTCTGTTTAACCCAATCTATGTGGGCCCCATCTATTAGAGTCTACTAGTGGCTGACTCATGGCCCCAGTTGACTAGTGGACCCCTGTTGACCGTGACCATTGACCGGTTGACATTCCCGACCTGCTCAATCTTGACCGCTCTGGAAAATATCATACATGAATTATGATATTATTCCCGACTCTTCAAATTAATTCCATGCTAATTGATTTGATTTCGGAAAGTAGTTTAATTCATTTGTATTAAAATTACGTGAGCTTCATTTGAATTACAGCTTAATTTTTTAGCTTCTCGAATTAATTATTTGCTAATTAATTTGTTCCTGGAAAAATTAGTCTAATTAATTTGTATCGGGTTTACGAAATAAATTGCTATTCATTTATTTCGCGGGCTAATAATATTTGGCCCAGAACTTATGAGCCCATCTAACCTAGCCCTACCCCTAACCCTAGCTACTTCCTATAAATATCTCACCCCCAACCCTCTCTCTCCTCTCAGTTTCTTTCTCCGAGCCGCCGCCACTGCTCTGTCCTCTTTTCCCACTGTTCTTTCTTGGCAAATTTTGCTACTGGGCATCTAACTTTCTTCGAATTGGCCAAAGCACACCGCAAACATCGAAATTGGTCTAGTACCATTACAAAATCGTGGTTCTTTGCTCTAACACACCGCAACGATTAAAATAAGAATTTATCTTATTTCGGGAGAGTGATGGTGGAGGAGATGTCATTTTTACCCTTGTCTTTCATCGTTGGCATCCTTGGCGTGGTCTCCTGGCTCACAGTTCCAAAGACCATGGCGGTCGGCGGGTCTAGGCGCTCTTGCTCGCCGGCGCTCCGGCGACCTAGAACGGCAGGTATCTAGCGCAGGAGGTAGAGGAGGGTGAGGGGATCACGGGGTGCGCTCACCGGTAGCGAAGATGGACGACGATGATAGGAAATCTGCCCGTGGCAGAGACAATGGCCAGCGGCGGAGCCTTCACGTGGACGGAGGTGCTTCGGCGGCGGAACGACGACGAGAAACGGCGGAATCGATGCGTCTTGGCGAAAGGATCGCCATGGTGGTTGTTGTTTGCCCCAGGGCCTTACGGAGGCGGCGAAACGGGTAGCACACGGCCGACGGCGGCACCCGACTCGGTCTTCCCGGGGACAAGGTGCTCCGGCGGTGAATTGCGAGCGGCAACCAGCAGTTGAGGTGCGAGGAGGCTTGGTGAAGCTCGTCGTGGTGACGGTTCGGCCGGTGGTCCTTGAATGGCGACGACTTGAGGTGACAATGGCGTCGGCGGCGCTCGGTGGTCTGGGTCTCCTGTGGAGGGGCTCTTCCGACGACAGGGTAACGACGAGAGCCGGTGGCGGAGATTCCGCTCGTCCTTGCAAAGCCCAAGGTGGTAGCAGCTCGTCCCGTGGCCCCTAGACGCGAAGAATCGCTACGACAAAGCCGACGACGGCTCTCGACTCCGAGGAGCAATGGCGGCGGCGGCGCTGCGCGAATGGTGAAGGCGGAGGGAGTGGCTAGGGCGACGGCGAGGCAACAGGGGGCATGCGGGCTCGGCTACGGCTGTGTCGGGCGCGGCCGATGCGGCCGGGTGTGTCATGCATGCCAAGGATGGCTGGTGGAGTGAGAGGATGAAGACAAGGGCAAAATGGACATTTCCCCCACCTTCTCTCTCCCAAATCAGATATATTCTTAATTTAATCGTCGTGGTGTGCTGCAGCAAACGATCACAATTTTATAATGGTACTGAGCCAATTTCATCATTTGCTGTGTGTTTTGGCCAATTCGAAGAAAGTTGGACGTCCAGAGCAAAATTTGCCTTCTTTCTTCCAGCGCAAGGATAAGCAAGCTGCCTCTCTCTCTCCCTCCACTCGAGATTCCCCTCTGTTTTCCACCGAGCAACAGCAAGCCAACAGCAGTAGCACCTCCTCTTTGATCTTCATCCACGCAGGATAAATCGAAGTCCAAGCCATCAATCCCCGCAGCTGCTCTGCACCAATCTTTCCGGCCAACACAAAGCTGTAGCTTGAGATCTCTTCCCCGCACAAAATTCCTTCGATCCAAGCAAGCCTCCCTCTGATTTTTCTCCATTGCGCTAGAAGCTCCACACGCATCTTCCTTGCATCTCGCATGCTAGCAAGCAGTATGTTTCAGCTGGAATTTTCCTTTCCGCTCTGATCAATTTCTAGCAGTAGCGCTGCTGCTAGCGATCAGTTCCACCCTGAGCCTACACCAATCAGAACAGGGATTACGCTAGCCCCAACCCATCAGTGCCAGCTACCTCCTATCCTCCTCTTTGCGCAACTTCATTTCGGCACCTCCACCTCTCTGCCACCTCCTCTGATTGGTAAGCGAAGCACCAGCAGCTCCTCTACACCCATGCCCGCAGCCTGCTCGATGAATTGTGTGAGCAGCTCTGTTGGAGCTGCACACCCTGATGTCAAGCAGAACGTGGACCAGGACGTGCACAGGAGGACGTTGGCCGCTAAGGAGCGCGAGCTTGATGACCCGAACGACTACGCCGAGCCAAGACTGTCGCTGCCGCCGTGAACGACAACAGCAAGCTGCTGCCCCTTCTCTGCAGCAACATCGACAGCGGCGACCTCGCTCAGAACCTGTTCGATGAAATGCTTAAACGACCCCATCGCATCGAAGGTGAGCCACCGGCCCAGCTTTGCCTCCCCTGTGTGTCGGCCTTTGTGCCGAGGGCCCTTGCCGAGTCTCCGTCACCGCATCGCTGCAGCCCCGCCGTCGCTTGTGTGCCGGCCTTCGAGCTGTGCCCCTTGTTCACAGGTGCCGCTGCCTTCAACGCCGCCGCCTAGCCCTTGCTGCAGCCTCGGCGTCGCATGTATGCAACGCCGCGTCGTGGACCTGCTGCGCCACCATTCCCCGCCTTGCTGCCGTTCATCGCGACGTCGTGCCGTTGTGGCCTTTGATCGAACACCTTTGGGGCACTCACCTGAGCACAACCGAACCACCTTTGCTAGCCTCCAGCCACGTCTAGCTGCCCCTAGCCTTGCCCGGCAGGCTCTGGCCGCGTTCTACGTAGCCTTGGCCGCCCACAGCCAGCCGTAGCCGCTCCCAGCTAGCTGCAGCCACGCACAGCCTGGCCGCAGCCAGCCGCAGCTACCCATGGCCTGGCCATAGCTGGCCATACCTAGCCATAGCAAGCCAAAGTTGGCCGCAAGCCTCACAGCAGCTCCTAGACCACCCGGGCACCTTATCCCGTTGCTAGAAGTTGATCCCTTCCTGCACGGCCTCTCCCACTAACCCGAGCCATTAACTGAAGGGCTTACATGATGGCTTAATCAACCCTGATGTTGGCATAGCCCTGTTAACTATAGAAAACCAAACCCACCTGATCGACCTATCCATGCGTGACACATGTCACGTTGTGGAGCTAACATTAGGCCCTCTAACCTGTTGACTGTGTCTTGTGCGCTTCTTCGAAATTAATTAAAATCCAAAATGTGTTTCAATGCTTGAAACTAAATAATAAATTGAACTTAGTCTAGAAAAATATAAAACCAGTTTCATTATTTTTCTAAAACCATGATCTACCCGTTAGTATAGTATTTGGTGTTATTTGGTTCTTCCTTGCTTCTTATTTGGAGTTTGTTTGCTTAGGTATCGCTATTTATTTGTAATCCGTATGTTAGGATTCTCTGAAGACTCGGGTGATTTCGTCGAGCCAGACTTCAACGACTGATGCTACTTCGTTACTGAAGAGAAGGACATTGTTCCAGGTTCACGCCCATCCATACTATGAACTCCTAATAGACATGCTCGTAGAAATGCTATGCTTTACTATACTCGCATGATGCCTGAGATGATGAACCCCGCATAACCCGTTTAGTTACCTTTACCTTGTTGTCATACTACTTCATATATATAAACTGTTGATGTTGCTTCGCTTGCATGCGTGTGAGGAAAATGGGTATTTTAAACCGTTTTGGTGTGCGTGTGAAAACTGAAGGAGAAGGAGGATTTGAAAACCCTTTTTGTTGAAGCGAGCGTACCATAACTCGATCCTTCGGATCGAGGGCTTGGGAAGTAAACTTGGGTACTTCCTACGGAGTGCCTGTGGCGGGCACAAGTGATTGTTCCATTTTGTTGAAGAGGAGTTGGCGGCGATACCTGTAATGGGTGCGACTGGCGGTCCACTGCGGGGGACACACATTTCGAGAAAAGAGCTCGCTTCTGCAGTTTGAGGACCGGGTCGGACTACCTGCTCCATGGGACTTTACCGTGCACACTGTATGTCCATTATGAGGGTGGCCCGTTCCGAGACTAGCAAGTGCGGTACCAAGCCTGCAAGAGGATAGAGTATCAGTGTAAGGGGGACTGGTGTTGACCTTTGCTCCCTGATTTGCTTTGGCCCCCGACTGGCCCCGGGGGAGTGCTTCACAGTTCCGGGGCGACCTCTAGCGGAGGACGTGCCCAAGGCCCGTAAAAGCAGGATGGTGCCGTAACTACTAGACCTCCGTTCGGTGTGGTGTGGCTCAGTTGGCTTGCTACCTTCTGGGTGCACCTCGCATAGATTCCAGGTGTACACACTCTGCAGAGTTAAAAACTATACGTATAGTCGCGTCCTCGGTCATGGACATCCCCTGTGGAGCGTACACTCTGATTAGTGATTTGAAACTGTATTTCAAACTCCCCTTTCTCCAAACTGTTTTGAGCGAGGTGAGGTACGGTTAAGGCCGATTAGACATGGAAGGGAGTGAGCTTTCCATGTCGCAGACTGAGGAAGTGGAGATGGACTGGTGTGGAAACGGGAGCCTGTGTCGACAGGATTGCCCGATGTTTTGCAAATGTTTTGAGAACTTTACTTTACTGAACTTCTTCAGCTTGCTTAGGAAATCCCGGCCATTACTTGCATCTTTGTATACTAGATTAGTCCACTTTCAAGCTTGCACATATATGGATGGTGACGTGGAACTGTCCTATTCCTTGGGGACAGTTCGTGAGCTTGCAGGTTGGACTTGAAGCTCGAGTCTGATCGGGGTAGATGCTACGATTGGAGGGTCGCATCGCTACGCTCAAGGATGCCTGTGGTGAAGAAGTGAAGAGTGGAGATGAAGACTTGATGCCCTAGCTACCGCTTCGTAGGGTTTATACTCATCGTTTAGCCCAATGAGCTTGTACTAAATTCGTAATATTTGTGTAAATACCCACGTTGTACTATGATTTTGTTGTATGGAAATGATATTATTCTGAAATGAGTTCTATACGTGATAGTCGATGTGTCCTGGGACTATCACAATGGTACAGGGAGTCGGATTTTCAATTATAAAAATCCGGTTCGTTTCACTATCACGCGGAAGGGAAGCGCGCAACCCGCCGCCGTCACCGCCTTGATCCCCCGCCGCAGCCAACGCTAACCCGCTGGCCGTCGTGTCCTCGGTCGCCTCCTCCACTCCTACCTCCGGCGGCGCGCTGCCGCCTCCACCACCACCGTCCACTGCCACGGCCGACACTAATCGGTCGGCCGCCGTATCCTCCGTCGGCTCTTTCGCCCTATCGCCTCGGTTGGTGACGCCCTCGCTTCCCAGCCTCCGCCCGCCGCTCGTCACTACCGCCGCCAGGCCACCTTTTTTATGGCCGTCAGTGAGCTCCAATGCAATCTGGGGCCGCTAAACCGGCCGACAGCGCTCGGCAGCGGCGACGGGTCGCACTCTGAGCTAGCGCGCGATTAATCGCTAAGATAAACATAGCGAAATCTGAGATATGTGAAGGAACATTTGCTGCCTAGCTCACTGATTCGTAGTTTCCAACTTTACAGCGTCTCACTTGTTATTATTTTTCTAAAATGAACAAGCTAGGCAAGAGAGTTATCAATTGTATTAAAAAGACTTATTTTATTGAATTTGAAAATTTGAAGTCTACTTAAAATTAATTCTTGTTAATAAATTAAAGGGGAACGAATGCAGTGTGGGAAATAAATCTACAAGACCACAAAATCACAGTGTCTATCCTCGCAAAAAAAAAACAGTGTCCATTAGATGAAATTGGCAAGTATAGTGTGCAAGGGACCAAACCATACATACTCTTCTATATCGTAGAGACAAATTTCGCACAAAAAAAACCTGAAATCATACAATGGACCTTATATTTGTCTGTGAACGGTCGATGTTTGTCATGTGTGATGTGAGTCTTTGAGACACAAATGGATCGTCACGATCACGACCATGCAGTCCATGCTAATCTTCAACATAAAGTATGTGTGAGCTACCTATGAACAATGGACAGGCAGATGCAGATCTTCAACAAGAACGCCAAATTCAGAAAGAAGTAAAAGGGCGCCGCTGGTCCAACAAGGAAAGTAAAGATTATGAAGCAAAAGTCACTTTGTGCCATCTTTTTTATGTAGTAGTCAAGTCGTAGTGGGCTGAAGATTTGGTACACGTCTGCTACCAGAATCCAGGAAATTTCAATCCAGCTATCCTCTCACCATCACAAACAAACAAAACAAAAGCAGAAAGTGCAAATGCACTTGCTGACTTGCAGACTGCAGTTGGTGATTTTCAATAAACATGCAAGGATACCTTGTTCAGAGATTAGCGTGAAAGCGAGAGCAATTGTTACCCTGAATTTGCTTGAAAAAAAGATTTAGAAATAGATGTTGGAGCATGTATGGACCATATACTATGAACCTTCAGTTATAGACTGAAGTTATCAGTGAAAAGAGAAAATTATGGACAACGAATCAGAAGTGCAGTCCCACCTCATTATTTGTCAGATGCCATCTAAGACTTAAGTCAAATGGCGAACAACAAACTGAGAAATGGTCACTTAAGATTTCAATGCTGACATATGATGTTACGGTTACAGATTTGATGAAACATAATCCAAATTTATGGTATACACAAGAAGAAGCATGGCTTCCTCTAAACATTACAAAGCGTTGAATGTGGCAAATAGGACGTGCCATGCAGCAAAGCCTCTTTCGACCTGGCTAAACTGAATTGGTTACAATAAAATCCGGTTGGAAACATAGTGTGCGGCAGAGACACTTCTAAACCATAAATTTGGATTATGTTTCCTCCGGATCTAACCATAAATTTGGATTATGTTTCCTCCGGATCTAAGTCCACATTCTCTGACCCATTGCAAGGATCCCGCATACCCCAATAAACCTGAGAAAAAAAAAGTCACAGGAAAAAGCATATAAGCAACTGCGCCTCTTGTGAGGGCTAAAGGCTGCATATAATGTATAAGGCATCTATTTTTTAGCTGCTGTGTTGAAATTCGACTTGTAAATGTACTTTCATAACTAGAAAAGAAACTCATCAGTCTTCTATATCTTTCTGACGAAAGGTCCATTATATTGTAAACCAATCTATTATTATACCTTTTACTTTTGAGAAAATCTGCCATTATAGCTTTTTTATATGTTGTAAAAATAACCCTGTTTAAACCTTTTTTCCAAGGGAAAGGAAGGTGCAATTATTGTGAGGGCACATACTCTCTTTTCGATGTGAGCGAGCTTCATCTTGTTCTCCTTTGATCTGCACCACTGAATTAGTTCAGGGCATCCATAAGTATCTAGGAGCTGCAAGCGGGTGAGCTGCTGTATACTGTTTGGCAGAGTGTTGATGCCCTTGCAGTCAATTATCTCAAGTGCCTTGAGAGAGGTGAGGTCTCCGAACCTCTCCGACAGCGACACGATGCTTTCGCAACGTCTCACAGCTAGTCTCTGCAGGCACGTGAGTTTTTGTATACTGTCTGGCAGAGTCTTGATGCCCTTGCAGTCATCTATCTCAAGTTCCGTGAGAGAGGTGATGTCTCCCAACCTCTCCGGCAGCGACACGATGCTTTCACAGCCACTCACAGTTAGAGTCTGCAGTGAGAGGTGACACATCGAAAGAAATCTGGTGAGCTGCATGTGAGATCCCTGCAGTTTATAATCTGTAAATGTCTGAGGCAAGGAAGGTGGGCAAGCAAGCTCCACCGATGCAGAGGCACCACACAGCATTCCGCACGAAGAGATGTGGTTGCGGAAGCACTGACATGGCCTCTGTCCCCCCAAGACGACAATATTACTTCATCACTGCGGTCTACCAACAAGGTCTTGATACTTCGTGGTGGGTGTGGTCTGAACCTCAACCTTGGGCAGCGTCGTATTTCTACAAAAGCGAGGCAGGGGAACAGGGGCTCATTCAAACTGTCCTCGTCACTTGAGTAGGCCATGTTCCACTCTTGCAGGCATTTCATACGATCTATGGTAAACTGCTTGCGTCGAGGAAACCCACTTGTTCCCCCGTACAGGTCCTTGTCAATCTTTTTAATGCTGTCCATCCGTATGATCTCCAGAAACTCGAGGTTTGGTAACTGGCCAAGCGGTGGCAAGTTTTCGCAACTGGGCAAGTCCCACATCTTAATACGGGTCAGACCAGATAAATATGTATCAATGTCGACCATCACCCAGTCTGGAAAGCTGTCGCTATTATAACCTTCTAGGTGGAATTCTGAAACAGTGTATGGTGGCTCTAGTTCTGTCAAAACATCTCTGTCATCCATCAATCTCTCCGCGTCGCTAGTCCATTCTAATGCTAATTGTGTAATATCTGTTTTGTCCATGAGCTTTATTTTCTGTGCCTCTTTTGCCGACTTCACATTTTCAAGCCTGCTTATCCGCCAACCAGGACATCCATGGTCTGACTCGGAAACAAAGCTGCTACATTCACCGTCACCAGTATGGGTCATACTCCCTCCGTATCGAAATATTTGTCGCCATTGACTTTTTTCTACAACTTTGACCATTCGTCTTATTCAAAATATTATGCAAGTACCATCCATTTTATTTGCCACATGCTTTACTATTGTAGCTATTTTAAGCTTGACTTACCCTTTTACATATTTGTGATAATTTTTTGAATAAGACGAATGGTCAAAGTTGTAAGAAAAAGTCAACGGCGACAAATATTTCGATACGGAGGTAGTACAATGAGCCATCTTGGATCTGTCCAACTCCCAACATCCCTTGGTATATAGAAACTTCAGGCTGTCAATACCAGATATATTTGCCGGCAGACTCTGTAGTCTACCGCAGGACGAAAGATCTAGTGTATGTAACTTCCTGAGGTTGGCAAGAACTTCAGGCATGCTATAAATGTTATCATTATCGCAAAGATTCAGATACTCTAGATTGGTAAGAGTACAGATCCGCTCCAGGAGTCTGTCGCCTATTTTTTTCGACAGAAGTTTTCCGCTTATGTTATACTCATATTGTTCTTTTCTGATGCAGCTGCCTAAATTTAAATGCCGAAGTTCACTGAGATTGCGAAAAGCTTCATCAAGCCCTTCCATGAATCTGCGTAAATCCGTATGTTGGAGCTGGAGCTTGGTGAGCCAATTCAAATCTACTGACACACCTCCGAGAGGATGACAGTATGACATGTCAAGATGCACCAGGTTACTAAGATTCCCTAATGATGCTGCCAATTTATTTTCCACAATATAGTCATGTGATAAGTTCAGATGCTCGAGTTTAGTGAGGCTACCCAAAGCTTCAGGCAAGATGATGATGCCCCGTTCATTAATCGAAGATAGTGTTGACGCTTTTTCTGGTCAACACACACGAGCGCCGTATCGCGCAAACGAAGAAACGATGAACTCGCCTCAGCACCACACAAACCGGTCAGACCGGTTTAGGGATCCGGTCAGACCGGTTTCCCTCGGGAGCTTCGGGATGAACCTAGAATCACCACCTCGGGAGGGACCCCGTTGGAGATGGCGCGCCTAGGGTTGCTCTGAGATCGGTCAGGCCACTCAGAACCTCCTTGAACGCCGTAGAGACAAACAAGGAAAGCAAAGGGGTTGGAAAAGCTAGGGTTTGGAGATAAAAAGTAGAAAGATAGTATTGATCGATTGGATGCCCCTCTCAACCGGCCACGGCCCTTTATATTTATAGGGTGGGGAGGTCTTGCCCCGCAAGGAATCCTTTTACAATTTGGAACCGACTAGGACTCCTAATTCTACTCTAACTCGGAGTAAAACCGGTCAGACCGCTTTGGCAAACCGGTCGGACCGCTTTGGCAAACCGGTCAGACCGGTTTGGCTGTTGCCAAATCGGCTACAGGGAAACCGGTCTGACCGCTTCCTAGAACCGGTCTGACCGGTTGCACTCGGCCTGTCAATTTTGGGTGCGAACATATGCCCCCCTGTTTTCTAGTAAATTTTATGCACTAGAAAATATGCTAAGGTCGATGTTACAGAATTCACTGGCCATTTTATCCTAAGGACGATTTTTAACCATAAATCGGCCATGTCCTATCAAGCACTTTGCCAAACACTTGGATAAAATTTCTTCAAGTATCTCCCATTGAGAGCTCTAGGCAGCTGCTGTCCTTGCAAGGTCTCTACCATGTAGGAATTTCCTGAACAAACCTTCACAATCTTGAAAGGACCCTCCCAACTTGGAGACCATTTGCCAAACTTGTTGCTTTTCAATCCAATAGGCAAAATTGTTTTCCAAACCAAATCACTTACTTGAAAGGATTTGAATTTAACTTTCTTGTTGTATGCTCTCGCCATTCGTCTCTTATCTTTTTCAATCTCTTCTAAAGCTTCCAAACGCTTGTCGGTCACTTCATCAATATTATCCATCATCAAAGCATAATATGTATCAACATCAAGATTATTTTGCTTTGCAAGTCTATATGCGCCAAGATTCACCTCTACAGGTAAAACGGCTTCTTGACCATACACAAGCTCAAACGGAGTAACTTTAGTAGCACCATGTTTAGAAATACGATGAGCCCATAAAGCTTCAGATAATACCTCATGCCACCTTTTAGGATGATCTTCTACCTTCTTCTTGATGAGCTTTATCAAGGTCTTGTTACTAGATTCTGCTTGACCATTGGCTTGAGCATAATATGGAGATGAATTGAGAAGCTTAATACCATAGGAATTAACAAATTCACGCACCTCTTTGGATATGAACGAAGTCCCTTGATCCGTAGTCAAAGTTTGTGGAATACCAAACCTATGTATGATATTTTCTCTAATAAACTCAATCACCTCTCTATGCGTCATATTCTTCAAAGGAACCGCTTTCGTCCATTTGGTAAAATAATCAGTTGCTACAATCACAAAACAATGACCCTTTGTCGAAGGAGGATGAATCTTGCCAACAAAATCTAAACCCCATCCTCGGAAAGGCCAAGGCTTAATAATTGGATGCATCAATGCTGCAGGTACCAACTGAATATCCCCATGTTTCTGACACTCCTCACATCCTTTGTAATATTTAAAACAATCGGCTATCATATTGGGCCAATAGAAACAAGCTCGCCTAAGGAGCCATTTCATCTTGGGAGCCGATTGATGAGTACCACAAATTCCTTCATGAACCTCTACCATAGCTAACCTAGCTTGGTCAGGACCCAAACATTTTAAAAGCAAACCATCAATAGTTCGACGATACAACTCATCACCATCCAAAACAAACTTGAGAGCCCATCGTCGGATTTTTCTGTCAACTGTACTGCTAGGATCTTGCAAATAACCAACTAAAGGTCTTCTCCAATCATCCACTTCGTCTTGATTACAAACAACAGCCGAAGTAGTATTTTCACCAGGCAACCGGTCAGACCGGTTCTGTAAAGCGGTCAGACCGGTTGAACCGGTCAGACCGGTTTGAGGAAGCGGTGCGACCGGTTCCTCCAGAACAGAACACTCGGCTTCTAAAAACATCGGTCTTTGTTCTTGAAAATTTCTTTTCTGAACGTTATAACCAGATGCTTGCTGAGCCAGAGCATTTGCCTTTGGATTCCTTTCTCGTGGTACATGACGAATCACAAACTCATCGAAGCAAGATATAACATCAAAGCATTTATCGATATATGCATTCAAGAATCCATCTAAGCATTGACATACCTTAGAAACTTGCTGTACCACCAGTAAAGAATCACCATAAGCTTCTACATGCTTTACTCCCATGCCATGCAAAATTCCCAATCCGAATAGAAGAGCTTCATACTCGACTTGGTTATTAGTACATTTATGATCCAATCGGTTAAGTGCTTCAAAAACAGCCCCATGTGGAGAAGTAATAACAATTCCAATACCACAACCACTTTTGCAAACCGATCCATCAAAATGCAACTTCCATGGAGTAAAAGTAACATAACCGACATTTAAATCAAGTTGCTTATCTATTCTATGTCCAACAATAAAGTCGGCTACTATTTGACCTTTCATTGAAGTTAATGGTTCACAATGCAAGTCATATTCAACTAAAGCATAAGCCCATTTGCCGACTCTACCACTTAAGATTGGTTTGTGCAACATGTATTTAATTATGTCGGTTTGACATGCTACTATACAAGTACTTGGTAAAAGATAATGCCTCAACTTGGTACAAGTATGATATAATGATAAACATAACTTTTCAATAAAAGTGTACCTTGTTTCGGCATCCAATAATCTTCTACTCTCATATGCAACCACATGTTCCCTTCCTTCGGTTTCTTGAGTCAAAATACCTCCAATGACATTTTCTTCCGCCGCCACATACAACTTGAATGGAACCTCACTCTTAGGTGCTTGAAGGACGGGTGGCGAAGATAAATATTGCTTGATATCATCAAATGCCTCTTGTTGTTTTGCCCCCCAAGTGAAATCAATGTCATTCTTTAACCGAAGTAAAGGAGTAAAGGCATTCACCTTCCCGGACAAATTACAAATAAACCTCCTTAAGTAGTTTACTTTGCCCAAGAACCTTTGCAAATCTTTCTTACAAGTGGGGGCCTTTACATTATTAATAGCTTCGATCTTTTTAGGATCTATCTCTATCCCCTTTTCATGCACAATAAATCCCAAGAACTTTCCAGCCGATACACCAAAAGCACATTTGAGTGGATTCATCTTTAATTTATATCGACGCATTCTCTCGAATACAAGTCTTAAATCAGCTAAGTGAGAATCTACTCCAGCCGATTTGACAACAATATCATCGATATAAACTTCTACTATAATGCCAAGTAAATCATGAAAAATTAAATTCATAGCCCTTTGATATGTGGCGCCAGCATTCTTTAAACCAAAAGTCATCACTACCCACTCAAATAGACCAACGAAACCCGGACATAGAAAAGCCGTTTTGGCTATATCCTCTTCGGCCATAAATATTTGATTATAACCAGCATTAGCATCAAGAAAGCTAAGAATTCTATGTCCAGATGCAGCATTAACAAGAAAATCGGCTATAGGCATAGGATATTCATCTTTAGGAGTAGCTCTATTGAGATCTCTAAAATCAATGCAAACACGAAGCTTTTTTGTTCCTTTCTTTTCAACAGGCACAATGTTAGAGATCCAATTAGCATATCGACAAGGCCTAATAAATTTAGCATCTAGTAACCGATTGATTTCTTCTTTCACTCGGTCATAAATATCAGGATTAAAGTTTCTGCGAGATTGTTTAAAAGGCTTAAAACCAGGTTTAATGGGTAAACGATGCTCAACTAAATCACGACTCAAACCAGGCATTTCATTGTAATTCCATGCAAAACAATCAACATACTCCTTTAACAACTTTATTAACCTAGATTTAAACAAAGGATCAAGATTCTTGTTTACAAACGTCGGCCTAGGTACAGTACCATCACCAATATCTACCTCCTCTAGAGGATCAGCCGACGTAAACCCTTGTCCTAATTTGCTTAAATCATCAAAATCTTCAATGGCTTCACACATATCGTTCTTATGCGCCCGATAGTGCTCACGCCTCTGCTGTAACCACTCTAGATTTGGATCCATCAAATCATAAGGGATGGTATAGCCAGATCTCCGATCGGCCTCATAACAGCAGTAGCAAAGCCATCCTTGGTGCAACCAATGATCTCACAATCAGATAAATCTAAACCAGATAAACATTTAAGATTTTCATGATCATCCAAAGAATAACTATCGGCCACTGCAACACAAGCCGATGTATCTCCATGAACGACCTCTATTTCATCATCTATCCATTGAACTAAAAATTGATGCAAAGTAGAAGGCACACATTGGTTTGCATGAATCCAATCACGACCAAGGATTAAACTGTAGTTACCTTGTGTCTCAGCGACGAAGAACGCAGTAGCCAAAGTCTTGCTTCCAACAGTGAGCTCCATAGAAGCAACTCCCTTGGCGCCCATAGGTTCACCTCCTCCAACGCCGCTGATGGTCATGTTGGTCTTGATCAACTCTTCATCTGAACCTCCCTGCTTCTTGAACAGAGAATACGGCATCAAATTAACAATCGCTCCTCCATCCACCAGCATGCGAGAAATAGGCTTCCCATTGATATGACCCTTCATGTACAAAGCCTTCAGATGACTTTCAGTAGCTTTAGGCTTCTGGAAAATAGCTTCCTTTGGTCCAAAATCAAGTTGAGCAATGCTTTCTTCTGATAACACATAACCATCCATAGACATGTGAATAACATTACGCTCAAAATTCATATGCTCAGGAGAGGAGCTATAATCAACAAGCTCTTCATCGTCCTCTGAAGTGGATATCGATGATAACTTGCTATCACAAACCAAAGGAGTAGGAGAAGAAAAACCGGGCGGCGCGTCGGGCAAAGCGGTCTGACCGCTTCTAACAACCGGTCTGACCGGTTCAACCGGTCTGACCGACTCCCCAACCGGTCTGACCGGTTCTGTCTGGGAGCTGGTCTTGGCTCTCCACTCTTTCCCTTGTGGAATCATGGGCCTGTACTTGTTGAATGCTTCGTCTCTCTGCTTCTCTAGCTCTTTCTCTTTCATCTCCTGAAATCTCAAACGCTGAAGCTTCCTCCTTTGAGTACGAGATAAACCGGGAGGACACCACCTTGGCAAAAAGTATTTGGAGTTAGAACTACTTCCACTGGCCTCATGATCATTAGAAACAGACCCCTTCTGAATAGGTGTCTCAACCTTATTGTCTATGACAATCGGTCCTTTGCCACCGTCTCCAAGGGGAACGTTCATCAACCCAATCTGAATAACATCTTGATTTGTAGTTCTCTCTGGGTCAATATCCATCTTATGCACCTCCTCACGTTGTTTTGGCTTGTAAACTTGCTTCATAAGAGGTGTTGCCGATTTCCCAGGGAAACCGGTCTGACCGGTTTGTGAAACCGGTCTGACCGGTTGGGTCTGGTGACCCTGACCAGATTGGCGAAGTGCCAAACGGTCCTGTCCAGGCCTCGAGATTCTGTTCAATGCTGGCCTTCGTGGTCCTCCCCAACCATGTTGGAAAGGCTGCTGATATGGCACCCACATCACTCCATTATTATTATAAATTGGACGGGGTGGATATTAACTTGATGCCTCCCATCGCAGAGCAGAATTCCTCTTTGGCTGAGAACATTCTTCTTGGTGTGGAGACACCCTCATTCTCTTTTTTACTGGCCGATCACTTGTAACGGCCTTTTGCTTGGAGTACTTGTCAAATAGCATATCAAAGGTGACCTTTGGCCTAAGAGTACTCCCCTGATTCTTTGCAACATTGATCTTCCAGTTTCCAATCTCCGGACGGCTTGGTTTAATCATCTTTGGACGACCCTGAGGGAAACCGGTCTGACCGCTTTCCCTAACCGGTGTGACCGGTTTGTCCTGTACAGGCTCAAACGGTCTCTGCTCGGTGGAAACGGTTGACTCTTGCCCCCATGTTCAGAGGCTCTTACAGTAACCTTGAAAGTCTCCCTGCCATCTGGAGTTGTCTCACATGCAACTTCTCGAATCAACTCTTTTCCCCTCAAATCAGATTTTACTTCACCAATCACAACATTATTTCCTTTGGTTGCTTCGGCTTGATGCGGCCGAACCAAGACCTTAGGCTGTTGTAAATCCATAGTATTGACAGGGAAAGGAGTTTTGTCCACTTGCATCTCATGAAATGTCAAACGACCTTCATTTATGGCCGATTGAACCTGTCGACGAAACACATTGCAATCATTAGTGGCATGAGAATAAGTATTATGAAACTTGCAATATGCACGCCTTTTCAATTCTTCAAGTGGAGGCAATTTATGAGATAATTTGATATTTCCAGATTTAAGCAATTCATCAAAGATACGATCACACTTGGAAACATCAAATGTAAACTTAACTTCTTCTTGCCGACCTTTGTTAACCGGCTTAAGTGATGTACAAGAGTAAGTTTTTTCTTTAGAGGGCCATACAAATTCAGCAGCAAGTACTTCTTTATCACTATCACTCGAATCATCAGACTCATAATCAATTATATGAACATTGGAACGACATGACCTAGAAGTATCTCTTTCTTTTTCTTTATTCATTCGGTTTTCAACAATTAAAGCTCTAATTTGAACTTGTGCAACCGAAAGAAAATCAGAACCCTCTATTCTATCTCTTATGGATGACCTTAAACCTTTTAAGCAAATATCAGCAAGGTCCATATCAGTGATTGACAAATTGAAACAACAGTTTTTAGTTTCTTTAAATCTCTTAATGTAAGCAGAAACAGTTTCATCTCTACTTTGTCTAACCGATGTCAAATCTGTCAATTTCAATTGTAAACTCCCACTATAAAAGTGATCATGAAATTTACGCTCTAACATATCCCAAGATATAATAGAACCGGGAGCAAGTGAAGAAAACCAAGCAAAAGCGGTGCCAGTCAATGATAAAGAAAATAAACGCACTTTAAGAGCATTATAAGCACCCGCTTCTCCTAGTTGAGCTATGTATTGACTAATATGTTCCCACGTGGTTCGGTCATCATCTCCACTAAATTTGATCAAATCAGGCATACGCCAACCACGTGGAAGAGGAAAATTATCAAACTCAGCATCATATGGTTTTTGATACAAATTTGTGTTGCCAATATCGACACCAAGTTTGTGTTGACGTAAAATCCGCACTTCACGCCAAGCACACAGCAAGCCGAATTAGCTAACTTTACACGTGGCCCGAGCGTTTGAATCCGAAAGCGTGCCAGTCAATTTTCCTGAAAACTGACAAAGGGAGAAAAGATGTTCAAATAACACCTGGAACGTACCAGGTAATACCAGATAGTTCCATAATTGCGGTTACGGAGCCAGCTTCGAACGACATATAGCTACAGAGAAGCTATCTGTCAGCAGTTAAAGCATCATTCGGCAATCGGCAAAACACGCAGGAAGCGCACTGCCGAATGCGTGACGTAAGCATGACGAAAGATCGGTATTTGACTGAATAAACATTGTGATGTATATTCATTACCGATTAACGGGGAACAGAGCATGATAGATAAATAAAAGGGCGAAAACATGACCATAATTTCATAATAAACAAGAATGCATAGACTAAAAGCACTAGTCTACCGCATGTCTAGGTACTTTTCAACCCGTCGAGCATGAAACAAGCAAGTTAATCCACCGCATGATACGACTTGCTTGGAATCACACCACCAACCAAGAATAGAGCAATCCACCGCATGATACACTCTAAACGTGGAAGGCTAAAAGCATTCTTTATTTAAAACAAAAAACCGTGAACATGTTTCGCTCGTGGCGATACTGCCGAATACAGCTATATAGCCGAATCGGGTTCCATGAAGAAGGAACATGCTTCGTTGATGATGATAGATCTATCAGATCGAATCGAATTCTAATCCACCGGATGATTAGCTCTAAGACGACCCAAAAACCTGCATCCACCGCATGATACCCGGTTCTGTCAAGATCTACACAAGACCAACGAGCTTGGACCCGCAACACGTGGCAATCTAGATTGACTTCGAATTCGGCTATGGAAACGCAGTGCATTGTGAGCTGGAACCGAATCTAATCAACCTAGACTGGGCAAAGGAGTGTTGTAATGAATTAAACACAAAGGTAAAATCCAGAGCAACACATGGTAACTTAATGGATCTATAAGATCTTGCCAAAATCCAATAGAACCGATAACTTGTTCCAAGCTAAAACTTAGCCCACCGCATGGCTCATGATCTAACAATGGAACCTTCCTGAACCAAAGCCTAAATCCACCGCATGATACTAGGCATGGTGCAGGGTTGCCGGTACTTACGGAGGTCGACGGATCGATGATTCCTCTCGAAGAACTCGACGACTCGACTAAAGGACTCGAAGTTGGCACGGGGCCGGTTTGTTGTATGATTGATTGATCTCCTTTTTACAATTACCACGGGTTTATATTTATACCCAGGTTTCGACACGACTCCTAATCGATTACGATTACATTATTTATTTCCTAAAAAAGATAAACGCCGGGGCACCGTATCCGTCTTGCATTCCAAGTTAAACCAGCCTTTTCCTTATACTTGATCCACGTCATCACGCGCTACCGAATGCCTTTTGCGAAACAGTTCTCTTGCCGAATGACAATGCGTTCCCGACCGCAGAACGTCTTTACCGAATGCTCTGGGGAAAAACTTCTTTGCCGAATGATATCTTTTCAACGAATCCGGCCCACATGTCAGCCTCTTTCTGGTGCCAATTTTTGGTGTCAACACATGCCCCTTCAATTTCGGGATAAAAGATAATTTTATCTCGGAATTGACCAGAAGCACTCAACATTCCCAAGTTAGTTCTGTTCGACACCCGCTTCTCCTTTTGAATCTTCAGAGCTCTCGTCCAGATCCGAACCCTGGGTTATCGACTTTCAAGATTCAATCTTCAAATGGCGAACCAAGATCTTGCCCTCCAGGTAAACTTCAATCCCCTCAAGCACATTCGGTATTCCTCTTTCGATTTGCATCTTAAATTTCTTCTCATCTCTTTCCATTCTTGATAGGCCCTAGCTGTCGAAATCCTTATCCCCGTTGAGGAAAAAGCTCCATCCTACTTCCTCGGCCCTGTAGGGAATTCAGATCCTTCCGAACTCATTGCGGCCGAATCTCAGAGGGTTCCTTTCAAGATTTCATTGACAAAACCTCATGAGTGGCAAGACGCCTTCAAGAACTGGCCTTTGCCCCCAATTGCCGGCTGGAGAAATTGGTACAAAAGGATATCTGATGACAAAAGCCCCCAAACACAGAACTGGGACCATCTGCGTATTTCTCATTGCCTGGAGCTGTCACTAGCCGAAACACCAAAGAACGAGAACCTTCTGATTGCAGCTTGCCATTTTTGGTCCAATGGCGCAAATGCTTTTCTCTTCGGTCATGACCCAATGTCTCCCACTTTGGCCGATGTCTACATGATGACCGGCCTGAACGTCACAGGAACTGTATATCCATATGACCACAAAGGTTCCTCCAAGCAGACAGGAGTAAAAATAGGGGTTGGATACAAGAAATACATCCAGAACCATATGTCTGATGGCCCTTTGACCGATGTCGAATATAGAGCCTTCCTGAACATGTGGCTATGCAGATCAGTCTTCTGTGGCAAAGCCAATGAGCCAACCCTGAATCATATCGTGATGGCTGAAGAGCTGGCTGCCGGAAAACTCGTTCCACTTGGGAAATACCTCCTGGGAAGTGTTTACCATATGCTCAATCAAACTACCCACCTGATGTATACCAGCAAGAAAATCCCCTGTGTCAATGGTCCTTGGTGGTTTGTCCAAATGTGGCTGCAGTTGTACATGCATCAAATCGTTGCTATTGATCTCAACAGCCGAGACTTTCCTTCAATTAATTACAAAGAAGGAGAAACCCGGAGAACCAAAGGTTGTCAAACCTATGGAGAAGCTGCCTCCACCGTATCTATCAACAAGAACATCGGTGAACTGTTTGAGCTCTTCTTCAAAGGCTTTGCTCATCCTCTTTGGTTCCCATATCTGGACAATGACAACCTCACTCTCCCTTGCGAATTCAGCTGTGAAATTGGATGCACTGATGTACAATCTATAGCGATCTTCAATGCCTTCATCCAGCCCTGCATCCTGCCAGCCGAATTCTGTGGAGGGAGGCTGGTTCAAAGCACTTACGAATATTATCAGCCTAATATGATGGCTAGACAGTTGGGATGTGGCCAAGTGCCCCCAAGGCTATTTCTTCACGAATTTCTCAAGCCTAGAGAGATTGTCAAGGATTCCACAGAGACAAGAAGGATTTTTACTTATAAATGCTGCGAAACTATCTATGCACCTGAGCCTTTTGTGCCAATAATATCTGCCCATCCTTCTTTCACTCTCTGGTGGCAAGAACTCCATGATCATATCTTCAACATGCCAATCCATCCCTCCTGCTTCGAGTTAATGCCTGATTATCAGCCAACTTCAGAGGTAATATTCTCATCCCTCATCTGTCTCAATAATATTAACCCCAATTGATTCTGATTCTGTCATCTTGCAGGATATAACACCTGCCCCTCTTGCCAGGGCGATCTTGTACAAAGCTGCAGGCCCAATATCTGCTTTGGGGCACCAATCTCCTACCTTGGCCCAACTGATGGCTAGACAGGCTTCTCTAGATCGAATACTTACTAGACCATCATCTGTCAAGAGGAAAACCCTTTCTTTAACTGCTCCCTTAGTTGTAAAGAAGAAAAGAACAAGCAGCAAAAAAGTTATCAAGGTCAGAGCCTTCTTCCTTTGACCATAATGCCATTGGTATTTTGCTCAGCTTTATCTCTTCTTGGTTTCAGGTCAGAGAACAACAACTAGCAATCAGTACAGACCTTGCCGATGCTTCATTGACTGGTAAAATTCCACCACTTTATCCTCTTAACTTCTTTTTCATCGGCACTCATTCTTTGTTAACTGCAGAACAATCTTCAATGGATCCAATCTTGGCAAGCTCTTCTTCTCATCACGATTCATCTTTAGCTTTGCAACTTCTTCCTCAATCAGAAGCATTATCTTCACCAAGAAATCTTCCAGCTTCTCCTCAGCAAGATACACAGAATCCTTCCATTGAGCCTGAGAGGCTTCCTTCCCCCATTCAGGAAGTCAGGAATGAGGTAAACAAAATCATTCAACTTTCTCTACCCTTTTTCTCAGCGGATTATTACTAATTCGGCAAGACTTTCTTTCAGGAAAAATCCATTTCATCATCCAGCTATTCTTTTGCTGTGGATGACTTGGTTGCCGAACAAGGGGAAGAAACATCTTCTGGCCAAATTCTGTCAGAAGAAAATCAAACAAAGCTGAAAGATATCTTTGCTTTGCTGCACAAGAGTATCCAAGATCAAGTCAAAGATGCTGATCTCTTAAGGGATGTACTGGAATCCATTGACCAAGAACTCCCTGATGATATCAAAACTTCTTTGGAACCAGTTTCTCATTTGGATCAACAATACGCCGCAGTAAAGCAGGCTCTAAAAAACCAATCTTCTCAACCAGCTCTGGAACAGAGGAGATCCACAGCCAAACAATCTGTGAAAGACCTGCATACTCAAGCTCAGAACAGCAAAGAATTACTGACCAAATTGGAATCTGAACTTGAAAAGAAGAAGGTCAGAAAAGCTGCACTTGAAGCTGAATTGAGAGATCTATCAGCCGAAATTGAAGCTGATGAGAAGAAGATGGCTGAGCTTCCCAAATTAACAGAGAAGATACGAAAGGAAGCTTCAGCAGCTCTGACCGAAGAAAAACAACTCAAGGCAAAGCTTGCTGCTCTGGCTAAAACCCAAGAAGCTGACAAAAACTTATTAGAGAGTATTAGCAATATGATATCAGATGCTAAAAATGTAATCTCAAAGTACTTGGGCTTGTAATTGTAACAAACAGTCGATAGCCGAATGCTTTATCAATCCTGCAACCTTGTCATTTCTTAACTCTGTTTTTTCTCCATTGTGGATAACTCATTCGGCAAAGCTGATTGTAACAGTGTCAAACCCGAAAATGCCTCAAACACAACACAGCCGAATCTCATTCAGTCAAAACCGAACACGACTTCGGCAAGAATCCCAAACGACATGAAAATCGATCGGTTGGAAAATCCTTTCCATCTTCCGAACTCCTTGGGATATACACCACAATCTTCGGCCACGATCTCTTTATTAGTTCCATAAATAAGAACCTTGAGCGCTCCTAATCTTTTATCAAATCCTCCGTCTTCCAAGCTTTCTGCTAGCCTGAGCCCCCTCTTCTTCGAGCACAGTAATCTCCAGAAAACCCCAATGACCAACAACAGCGGAAGACGCCCGGCCGTCGATGAAGCTGAAGGGAGCCGCGCCAGGGCTCGTCGGAGGTGATGACTGTCTGCCTCTCCTTATCCTTTCCTCCAGATTTTGCCTTATTCTCAACTTTCTTTGTGTTTTCAGGCTCATCCAATGGAACCCCGTTACTGCCTTGACTGCGGCTCCGGCTGCAGCGGGTGATTCTTCGGAGTCATCTAGCCGATCCCCCAGGCCCAACTGGGATCTGCGCTACTCAGATAGCGATGCCCGCCGATTCAAGCAGGAACGTGACGACACTCGGCATGAGCTGGAGGTCATCTCCAAACAAGCCGGGATCGCAGATCTAGAGTGGCAACACCAGCGCAAGTAGCTGCTTGAGACCATCGACGGTAATTTCTACGGTTCGCCTAACTTCAATCTGACCTTGGACTAACTCGCCGTTGCTTCGTAATCCTACAGATCGCGACGCCGAACTCGATCAGCTAAAGACATTGGTTGAGTCTTTGGCAAACAAGGTGAATGCTCCTGGGGACACGCCAGAAGCTCGCCTCGGTGCAGTGGCAGGCCGTATCGATGAGGTGGCCTTACACGGCATCCGTCTGGGCACTACCGCAGGCCTAGTCGCCATGTCGACGCACACTGGCACTGACTATTCCAGGCTACCGCCCGGCTTTGCCAATGGCAATCCGGAGGAGATCGACGATATTGAGGCCTCCATAGATCGCCTTGATGCTCATGGCGTCGCCATTGCCGATTCCATTCATCCCCAGTCTGTTCTGAACAGGTTGTTCCATTAGTTTGTACTAGGGATTATGGAATTTCGGCAATAAAACTTATCTTTTGCAGTCTTTTTTGTGATAACTTGGTCAAACTCATGATGCAAAATATTTGTACTAAAGGCAATACATTCTGGTATTGGCCATTTTCCTTCTGTTGGCATTTGTTCTGAAGGCGGCTCCTTCCCGAATGCCGGCTGTTTCAGTTGTCCTGGCATTGAATATTTTAATCAGCGATCAACCTCAACACTAGGACAATATTTCTTCAAGTATCTCCCATTGATAGCAGCAGTAAACTCTTCTCCTAGTAAAGTTTTCAGGATATATGCATTCCCAGGCACGCATCTGACCACTCTGAAAGGACCTTCCCAATTTGGAGACCACTTACCGAATGCACTGTATTTAGTTCCAATCGGCAATATTGCTTTCCAAACCAAATCTCCTTCTGCAAATTGCTTGACCTTCACCTTCTTGTTGTAATATTTAGCAACTCGCATTTTATTTTTCTCAACATTTTCCAAGGCCCTGAGACGAATCTTATGCAAATCTTCTAATTCATCCATCATTAAATCATTATAATCTTTAGAACTTAAATCTTTTTGCAACTTTATCCTCCTTGAGTCTGACTGCATCTCCCATGGCAAGATAGCATGATGTCCATATACCAATTCATAAGGAGACGTCTGTGTAGCCCCATGTGGAGCCATTCGGTAAGCCCATAAAGCCTCATTTAATACCGAATGCCACTTTCTTGGCTTCTGATCAATCTTCTTCTGTATAATTTTAATCATAATCTTGTTAGAAGCCTCTGCCTGACCATTAGCTTGAGCATAATAAGGAGAAGAATTCAACAATTTGATGCCCATACTTTCAGCAAAATTTCTGAACTCTGAAGATGTAAACTGAGTTCCTTGATCTGTGGTGATTGTTTGAGGAATTCCAAATCTGTAAATGATATGTTCTTTAACAAATTCAACCATATTCTCTGATGTCACCTTCTTTAATGGAATCGCCTCAACCCACTTAGTAAAATAATCGGTTGCTAAAAGCACAAACTTATGCCCCTTGCTAGATGGAGGATTTATTTGGCCAATCAAATCTATTCCCCATCCTCTGAATGGCCATGGCTTGATAATAGGATTCAGGACCGATGCTGGAACCCTCTGAATGTTTCCAAATCTCTGGCAATCTTGGCATCCCTTGTAATATTCAAAGCAGTCTTCTAGCATTGTGGGCCAATAGTACCCAGTTCTCCTAATAACCCATTTCATTCGGTAAGCCGATTGATGTGCTCCACATAGCCCATCATGCACCTCACTTATCAGCCTTTTTGCTTCTTCTTGATTTAAGCAATATAACAGCACCCCATCCAAGGATTTATAATATAAATTATCATCAAGAAGAACAAACTTTAAAGCTTTATACCTGAGCTTTCTAGAAACCTTTCGGGATGGATTCTCCAGATAATCAACAATTTCTTTTCTCCAATCATCTTCTGCCAGATTACTCCCGAAAGCATATACATCATTAGCAAAAACTTCTTGAAGCTCTTTATAACCCGAAGCACTTTGAGCTAATCTGTTCGCCTCTCCATTGTCTCTCCTAGGAATATGCCGCAGAATTACTGACTGAAACTCCTTTAAGATTTGCTTGCATTCCTCATAGTAATTCCTTAAGATATCGTTTCTGCACTCATATTCGCCATTTAGTTGCCTTATGACTAATTCTGAATCCCCAAAAATTTCAACTGCAATGGCCTTTGCTTCTCTCAAGTATTGAAGTCCTCTGAGCAACGCCTCATACTCGGCTTGATTATTAGTGACAGTAGGTTGAATAGGAATAGCAAATTCAAATACCTCTCCTCTTGGCGAAATTAACAAAATACCTACTCCACCACCTTTGTCACATGAAGATCCATCGAAGAATAATACCCAAGGAGTAATTTCAAGCAAATTAGTTGATGAATCGCGATGTTCAGTAATGAAGTCAGCAATAATCTGTCCTTTAACAGCTTTTGCCGATTCAAACTTTAACTCAAATTCAGACAAAGCTAAAATCCATTTGCCAATCCTTCCGTTCAAAATTGGCATAAACAACATGTGCTTTATCACATCAAATTTTGAATACACAATGCATTCGGCATGTAGCAAGTAGTGCCGAAATTTTGTACAGGAGTAGTAAACACATAAACAAAGTTTCTCGGTAGCCGAATACCTCGTTTCGGGATCAAGCAATTTCCGGCTAAGGTATGCAACTACCCTTTCCTTTCCCTCAAATTCTTGTATGAGGGCCGATCCAATAGTTTGGGCATCGGCCGCCACGTACAACTTAAAAGGCTTGTTTAGCTGTGGAGGTACCAATACTGGTGGTTTTTTCATGTATTCCTTAATCTCATCGAAAGCCTTTTGTTGTTCGTCACCCCATATAAACTTCTGATCCTTCTTGACTTTCAGCAGTGAAGAGAAAGGCAACACCTTTTGTGATAAGTTTGATATGAATCTTCTTACAAAATTGATCTTACCAAGTAATGACTGTAATTCCTTAAGATTAGTTGGAGGAACAACTTCATCAATGATTTTCATACTTTTCTTGCCAACTCCTATTCCTCCTTCATGCACCAGAAATCCCAGAAATTCTCCTGCCGAAACTCCAAAAGCACATTTATTTGGGTTCATCTTGAGCCCATGTTTCCTAGTGCACTCTAGAGTTTTCCTTATGTCGGCCAAATGTGCTTCATGATCCAATGACTTAATCATAACATCATCGATATATATCTCCACAATCTTGCCGATCAACTCATGAAAAATATATTTCATGGCTCTCTGATAAGTTGCACCAGCATTCTTCAAACCAAACGTCATGACAACCCATTCAAACAACCCTATATGTCCTGGACATTTGAAAGCTGTTTTCGCTATATCTTCCATTGCCATAAAAATTTGATTGTACCCTGCATTACCATCCATGAAACTAATCACTTTATATCCAGCAGCAGCATCAACCAACGAGTCAGCAACAGGCATTGGATATCCATCCATGGGTGTAGCTCTGTTCAGATCTCTAAAGTCTATGCAAATTCTCATCTTCCCATTTTTCTTATACACAGGAACAATATTAGAGATCCATTCTGCATATCTGCATGGCCGAATAAAATTTGCTGCTATTAATCTTTCCACTTCTTTCTTCACATCGGTCAACACCTCCTCTTTGTAGATTTTCCGGGGTGGTTGCTTGTAAGGTTTATAACCAGGCTTGATCGGCAATCGATGCTCAACAATGGAACGATCTAAACCAGGCATTTCCGAATAATCCCAAACAAAGCAATCTCTGTATTCTTTTAACAACTCAATCAACTTTTCTCTGAAAATCGAATCCAAGCTAGCACTGATGAATATCGGCCTTGGTTTGTCACCATCTCCAATGTCTACTTCTTCTAATTTATCAGCCGACACAAATCCACGTCCTAGCTTCCCATCAGTCCCATCGATTGGATTATCCATTAAAAATTACTAAAAGAGTCGACTGCTTCGATCGGCTGTTGATCACTGCTGACTGGCTCAACAGGACCCTCTCCCCAGTCCTTACCTGAGAAGCAATCTATGCCTTGATATTCCCAGAAGGCCGGTTCCACATTAGCCACGCTAATTGAATCATCTGCTGGGACAATTTCCACTTCATCATCTATCCACTGAATAAGCTGCTGATGCATAGTAGATGGTATACAGCAATTCGCATGGATCCAATCCCTTCCAAGTAGCAAGCTGTATGCCCCTTTGACTTCAATAACAAAGAAGGTTGTAAGCAGAATCTTAGACCCAATCATCAGATCTACATGTACACATCCTTTGGTGTCCGACGGATTTCCAGCAAAATCATTCAAAACTATGCTTGTTGGCGTTAAATCTCCAGGGCTCATGCCAAGTTTCCTGAATGTATTGTATGGCATCACATTAACAGCAGCTCCACCATCAACAAACATCTTCGTTAGTGGCTTTCCGTTGACATATCCTCTTAAGTACAGTGGCTTCATGTGCCGATTCTGGACTGGCTTCTCGAAAATAGCTTGCTTATTTAATACCAATTGTGCCATTAACCCACATTGCTTGGCTTCATCCACTTCTGACAATATCTCTTCCTGTACAATTTGATTAGCTGGAGCCATGAATTCATTCGGCAAGAAACATACCATGCATGTAGGAGCCGAATGACCCGATTCGTCAGGTTTGTCTTTTGGACGCCATATCGATCTCATCC
This sequence comes from Echinochloa phyllopogon, assembly GCA_033239725.1. NCBI lineage: Eukaryota > Viridiplantae > Streptophyta > Magnoliopsida > Poales > Poaceae > Echinochloa > Echinochloa phyllopogon. Next base: position 5,841,056 of record BTCW01000016.1, on the reverse strand, counting down.
TGGTTCCTGCTCGCTTCAACTCTTGATTCCTCAGGCGTTGGACTCTTCTCTTCTGGCTCTTGGCTCTTTCTTAAACCAGGTGGACACCACTGTCCTTTCTGCCAGACGTACTCACGATCTTCTTCTTCAATATCAATCCACCTACGATCAGCATGTCTTTTCCTCGGTTGATCATCATTCTTATATATTTTTAGGCGCCGACCATCACTAGGATGTACCCTTCCAATTCTTTCGTGGACGGATCGGCGACTGGCAACATTTTGCCTATGTTCGACATATCCATTATTGCATTCAGGACAGTTATTCCGTGTAGGCAGCTTTAAACCCTCGTTCCAACAATGTCTGAAGAAGATACAATCCCAATGTGCACGTTCTTGTTCTCGGACATATTCCTCTTGTTCTTCCTCATACCTTTTTTCTTCGCACCTTCTTTTCTCCTCCTCGTACTCACGTCTCTGGTAGTGCTCTTTTTCTTGCTGACGCTGCCACTTATTGAGGAGAATGCGCGATGTGACTCTGGGTTTAGAAGATTTCCCAATTTCAAATCGGCTATTCGGGAAGCGAGGCTTTTCCTCGCGAATCTGTTCGATCGTGATTTGCCGATTAGGATCGACTGAGCCATTCTGCTTCGCTTCCTTCGACGTCAGGACTCTCATCTTTCCCTTTTCTCCAGATTCGGCAACACTCACCATATTGATTGAGAACCAATCATGTTCTGAGGAAACGGGTTATTGTCCAACTTCATCTTATTGTCGAATTTCAGATGCCCTTCTTGGATAGCTTTCTGAATCCTCACTCTAAAAACCCTGCATTCATTGATAGAATGAGAATTTCTATCATGGAATCCACAGTACCTTTTATCTTTCACCCCATCAGGCCGAAGCATAGAATGCCCCTCTGGTAGCTTGATCCGGCCTTCTTTTACAAGATAGTCAAACAATTTATCTGCCTTAGTTACATCAAAATCATAGGTGCCCTTATTCTGTTTAATCCACCTCTGATTCACCATGACTGGTTCTTTGCCCCACACTATCTCTGCTGCAGCTATCTCCTCACTATCTTCATACTCATCTCCTTGATCTGCTCTTTCAAGGAATTGGTTATAGATATCAGCTACATCATTATGTTTAGCAAATCTGGCATCTTTCTTGAAACCATATGCCTGGTTACTCATTAAGGCCAATCTGTGTGACAACTGGCCCAGATCATCGAACTCCATTCCAAATAGCTTTTCCCGAATGGCAGGCAGCATGCCAGCTACAGCCATACCAGCTAGCTGGTCATCAGGTATATTCAGAGAAAAACACATGCTCTTTGTTTCCCTAAATCTCCTGAGGAACTCCGTAGGTGTCTCATTATTTCTCTGCCTTAGGCTGGTCAAATCAACCAACTTTTTCTCGGTACTGCCAATGTAGTAATGAGCATGGAATTTCTGCTCCAGGTCTTTCCAAGTACAAATTGACTGAGCAGGCAAAGAAGCAAACCATGTAAAAGCTGGACCCATCAGCGACAAAGGAAAGTATCTGATTCTGAAAGCCTCATCTGCTGAAGCTTCTCCAAGCTGCATCAGATATCGAGCTATATGTTCTACAGTGCTAGTATCGTCTTGTCCTGAGAACTTAGTAAACTCTGTAGGCACCTTGACTCTATTCGGCAATGATACCCTTTGGTACCATTCTGGGAAAGGAGACGAGTACATGTACCCCTGATTTTTAGGCTTCAGACCGAATTGATTTTGCAATACATCGGTCATCTTTTGCACCATGAGGTCAATATTGGTATCTTGATTCCCTGGTCTCCCAGCAGGCATCCCTGTAGTACCAACATACCCGGGATTCGGGAGAGCGTCGATAGCATTGTAATCCATGAACTCTGAATATCCGTTCCCATACACATCCCTTTGCAGCCTGTTGTTCAGAGGGGATATCTTGTAAGCAGAGGCAGGTAGATTTCCCGTGGTGCCGAATGCCATATCACCATATGTACGAGGTTTCAGCAATGCATGCTGAAGCTCTTGATGAATCGGCTGTCCACTCGTGTCTTTAGTTCCAGAAGCTTCAATTTCTTCAGTACCTTTACCACGACGTTTTGGGACCGATGCTTGAACATTGAAATATGTTGGTCCACCAAGTTGTCCATGCGCTTGCTCAAAAGGCTTATCCACGTGTTGACCAAAGATGTTGACCAGTATGAGCCGAAAACTGTTCAGGAATGCAGCATTATGATTGGTCATTGTTTCTCCTAAAGCCTTGTACAACAAGCTAGAGAACTTCTCCCTTTCTTCATCTTCAGTAAGATCAGATTGTCCCGGCAAAAGAACTCTTGGCAGATCTGACTTGAGAAACGGTGCACCACTCCTGTTCTTAGCAAAAGACAGCAAGCATTTCTTGATGAACTGATCTGCAGCAGTCTTCACCATTTGTTGATGTTCATCAGACAATTCTTCAAAAGTGACATCCAGAATGTCTTTTAATTCAGGCATCTTCGAAGCTTGTGGTCCCACCGAGCGTGCCAAAAAGTGTGTTGACGTAAAATCCGCACTTCACGCCAAGCACACAGCAAGCCGAATTAGCTAGCTTTACACGTGGCCCGAGCGTTTGAATCCGAAAGCGTGCCAGTCAATTTTCTTGAAAACTGACAAAGGGAGAAAAGATGTTCAAATAACACCTGGAACGTACCAGGTAATACCAGATAGTTCCATAATTGCGGTTACGGAGCCAGCTTCGAACGACATATAGCTACAGAGAAGCTATCTGTCAGCAGTTAAAGCATCATTCGGCAATCGGCAAAACACGCAGGAAGCGCACTGCCGAATGCGTGACGTAAGCATGACGAAAGATCGGTATTTGACTGAATAAACATTGTGACGTACATTCATAACCGATTAACGGGGAACAGAGCATGATAGATAAATAAAAGGGCGAAAACATGACCATAATTTCATAATAAACAAGAATGCATAGACTAAAAGCACTAGTCTACCGCATGTCTAGGTACTTTTCAACCCGTCGAGCATGAAACAAGCAAGTTAATCCACCGCATGATACGACTTGCTTGGAATCACACCACCAACCAAGAATAGAGCAATCCACCGCATGATACACTCTAAACGTGGAAGGCTAAAAGCATTCTTTATTTAAAACAAAAAACCGTGAACATGTTTCGCTCGTGGCGATACTGCCGAATACAGCTATATAGCCGAATCGGGTTCCATGAAGAAGGAACATGCTTCGTTGATGATGATAGATCTATCAGATCGAATCGAATTCTAATCCACCGGATGATTAGCTCTAAGACGACCCAAAAACCTGCATCCACCGCATGATACCCGGTTCTGTCAAGATCTACACAAGACCAACGAGCTTGGACCCGCAACACGTGGCAATCTAGATTAACTTCGAATTCGGCTATGGAAACGCAGTGCATTGTGAGCTGGAACCGAATCTAATCAACCTAGACTGGGCAAAGGAGTGTTGTAATGAATTAAACACAAAGGTAAAATCCAGAGCAACACATGGTAACTTAATGGATCTATAAGATCTTGCCAAAATCCAATAGAACCGATAACTTGTTCCAAGCTAAAACTTAGCCCACAGCATGGCTCATGATCTAACAATGGAACCTTCCTGAACCAAAGCCTAAATCCACCGCATGATACTAGGCATGGTGCAGGGTTGCCGGTACTTACGGAGGTCGACGGATCGATGATTCCTCTCGAAGAACTCGACGACTCGACTAAAGGACTCGAAGTTGGCACGGACCGGTTTGTTGTATGATTGATTGATCTCCTTTTTACAATTACCACGGGTTTATATTTATACCCAGGTTTCGACACGACTCCTAATCGATTACGATTACATTATTTATTTCCTAAAAAAGATAAACGCCGGGGCACCGTATCCGTCTTGCATTCCAAGTTAAACCAGCCTTTTCCTTATACTTGATCCACGTCATCACGCGCTCCCGAATGCCTTTTGCGAAACAGTTCTCTTGTCGAATGACAATGCGTTCCCGACCGCAGAACGTCTTTACCGAATGCTCTGGGGAAAAACTTCTTTGCCGAATGATATCTTTTCAACGAATCCGGCCCACATGTTAGCCTCTTTCTGGTGCCAATTTTTGGTGTCAACAGTTTAGTTTTTACCACATTAGCCAAATCTTCTCTAAATTTGTTAAATTCAGCCCAGTTAGGATTATTTGGTTGTTGTGGTTGTACATTCTCCAAATTCATCTTATTTAAGTAGGGAGCAATCTTAGCTTGAGCTAGCCTATAACTTTCAAACACATCATCAGGTATAACGTTTCTTTGAGCAGATGTGTTAATTGTTGTACTAAATTGAGGCTTAGCAGTACCCAAAGTATTAGTGTGAGCATAAACCATTGGATCAGGTAAAACAGAAAGTGGCAAAGGTTGCTCATGCACTAATTCAAACGCATTGGTCAGACCGGTCTGACCGGTGCCCTGATCCGGTCTGACCGGTTTGGCCGTGTTCGGCCCGGTCGGTTGGAACGGTAGGGATTGACCAATGGCAAACTCAGGTGGCATACCATACATGTATTTTTCAATATTAACATTAGGTATGGGTGACAAGCTAGGAAAAACTCCCCCACTTGTATTAATTTTAGGAACACTACTACTAGTTTCATTATTGTTAAAGCAAGTAGTGGTCCTATCTTTCTCAAGATCCTCTAAGCGTTCTAAACGAGCAATATATGAGGCAAGTAATTCATCACTTTCTACACTATTTTCAGGAACAGTAGTAGAAGAAGTGTTCTGTGATTTACTTACAGTGGGTATTACCTCAACTTGATTGTCGTTTAACTTGATCGCCGGTAGCTCAAATTCTTTCAATCTTGCCACCTTGCCATGACGATCTTTCTTGACGCCAGCCAAAAATTGTGTCTTCATGAATTCTTGTAGCGCCTCGAATTTCTTCTGCTCCTCCGGAGTAAGATCTTCCAATGAAGCCGTGATGATGTTATCCATATCAAGATCACATTGAGATCCCATCTTGTCTGGAGCTTAGATCAAACGATTTTTTGAAAACCAGATCTTCTATTTCCCCAGCGGAGTCGCCAAAAGTATGTTGACGCTTTTTCTGGTCAACACACACGAGCGCCGTATCGCGCAAACGAAGAAACGATGAACTCGCCTCAGCACCACACAAACCGGTCAGACCGGTTTAGGGATCCGGTCAGACCGGTTTCCCTCGGGAGCTTCGGGATGAACCTAGAATCACCACCTCGGGAGGGACCCCGTTGGAGATGGCGCGCCTAGGGTTGCTCTGAGATCGGTCAGGCCACTCAGAACCTCCTTGAACGCCGTAGAGACAAACAAGGAAAGCAAAGGGGTTGGAAAAACTAGGGTTTGGAGATAAAAAGTAGAAAGATAGTATTGATCGATTGGATGCCCCTCTCAACCGGCCACGGCCCTTTATATTTATAGGGTGGGGAGGTCTTGCCCCGCAAGGAATCCTTTTACAATTTGGAACCGACTAGGACTCCTAATTCTACTCTAACTCGGAGTAAAACCGGTCAGACCGCTTTGGCAAACCGGTCAGACCGCTTTGGCAAACCGGTCAGACCGGTTTGGTTGTTGCCAAATCGGCTACAGGGAAACCGGTCTGACCGCTTCCTAGAACCGGTCTGACCGGTTGCACTCGGCCTGTCAATTTTGGGTGCGAACAGATAGGTTTAGATATTTGAGTTTGGTGAGGGAGCCCAAAAACTCCGCCTCAGCAAGTTCGTTTCCGGAAAGGTATGAGCTGCCGGATAAGTTCAGGTATTGCAATTGTGTGAGGCTGCCCAATGCACTAGGTAGGTCTCCAATATTTTTACAGTTTGATAAGTTCAAATGTTCCAGTTTTGTAAGGCTAGTCAGGCATTGTGATACTCCGGTGACATTTTTGCAATTTGCAAAATCCACATGCTCCAAACTTGTAAGATTAGCAAATGATTCTGGCAGTCCTTTTATTCCCACGCAACCTGAAAAATCCACATGCACCAGACCTTCCATTTCTCCAATCGACTCTGGTAGTGCTCGGATGCCACAAGATCCGCGAAGAATGAGATAACTTAAATTCAAGAGCTTTGTCATGCATTCTGGAACCATTCGATCCCGGATCCTTGGAGCATTAAGATACCTCAATTGCTTCAGTCGACCAATAGAATCTGGCAACTTGTGTATTAAGCAGTCGCTTAAATCCAACACTCGCAGGGACTCGGCAGGTTCAAAAGCAGCAACATGTAGTTCGTTCAGCCGACAGTCCAGAAAATGCAACGCGCTTAAGCTGGCAGGAGAAGCCGTGCATGACTCCAGTGGCTTGCTACAGTCGGTGAGCAGAGCATAGCGGCAGCTGCTTCCCCTAGTGTAGCCTTTTTTTTTAAACCAACCGGCAGGAGAGCTGTCAATTGCATTAAAAAGGAGGACCTCCCTGAACCCCTAGTGTAGCCTTGTTTGCTCTGATCCAAAATTTGGTCACCAAGGAGTGAAATTGCCAAGTCATGCACCAGATCGTGCATCGTGAACACTGTGTCATGTTCATAGTATGCTCGATAAGTCTGCGTCAAAAGTACATACAAATGTCAAAGTTTTCCCATTGAGCTGGTTCAACTTTTTTTTCTAGCTTTCACCGTAATTGATATATTATTATTATTTAATTTACTCCCTCTAGTTTTTTAAATATCACATTAGGTCTGTACTAAGTGAAAGTTATCCAACTTTGACCAAATCGACACAGAAATATAAAGTCTATAATACCAAACATATACACTGTCAAAATATATTCCATGGTTGATTGAATGAAACAAATTTGGTATTATAGATGCTTTTATATTTCTCTAGAAACATAGTCAAAGTTGGACAGCGTTGACTTAAGATAAACCTAATGTGAAATATAAAAAAAAGGAGTAATATGCTCCTCTATGATTTGAGACCTAACTTCACACAAGCCTAATTAGCAAGCTTTGACTTCCATTAATTCAGAGTTAGATAACTTTGATTTTTAAAAAAAAAGTGTAACCGGAACAATTTTAAAGCATAACGAGTTTTTTGTTTATCTAGCCCTATTTCTCAACATTACTCAAATTGTACAACATCATGATATATGCCAAAAGACAATAAGTATACCATACCAAGCCATAATATTAAGAGCCAGCCATTCAATAGACCAAAAAATAAAAAAAGTATATGTGAATTTAATATTTTTCTTTACTAGAGCCTCGTAATATTATGCCCCAATGGAGATTGGGATTGCAAGAAGAAATTTACTTCAAGTTTGCCGTAGCATCTACAACATCAATTTCGAAAAATGGAGTTCCCTCTCCCTCCTACGCTATAATTAAAAAAGGTGAAAATTCACGAAAACAATGAATTAAAAATCAATAAAAAATGGCTTGTGGCACGCGGGGGTTGCTTGTCTGAAAAGAAAAAGAAAAACAAATGTTCCGATATAACTTAGGTCTCTCCTCCACGCAGCCAACTGCTCAACCTCCTCTTCCATTTGGCACCCTGTCCACCGTACCGGTCTTACTGCCTGCGCTGCACCTAACATACCACTGCCACATGAGAACTAACGATTGTCTCCTACTTTTCTTCTACTTTCAACGTTGCCTATTCACCACCTCGTTCTCGTTTTGGCAGTAGCTGATTGAAAACATCGTTTGGAGTTCAAAGATTTGCTCTCTAGGGTGAAAACCGATATGCTCTGGTCTTGATTGGTGCATGCACATGCCGTTTCTCTTTGTTGGATGTATTGCTTTTAAAGAGCCTTTCTCGACGTTCACGAGTGGCTATGATGGTGCAGGGAACAGACGATTAAGTTACGTGCTGTATCTTGCTATGACATGATATATGGCGTCATATTATTTTCTTTTTTCCCTTTTTTATAGGCTACGTGCATCTTATCTATCAAGAGGTTGGAAATGGTATTGGCTCCGTTTATATATAGACATTGGAGGCGATGGCATTGAATTAGGTTCAATACCAAATCAGCCATGATACTGAATTGAGCTACAATTCAATTCTATTATTTGGATGACCATTATATTGCCTTTTGGAATCCTATAAAACAGTCCAATTCAATTCTTGTTTGGATGTACAATATCATAGAATTGAAAATTGGTCATCCACATCTCCTCAAGCTCGCCGCACTGCCACTCCTCCTCTTTGTCCGCCCCCACCCTCGTCGTGCGGTGAGGCTTTGCTCGTCCGGCTGCCACTCACCTCTGCCTCCCCCGCCCTATCCCGCGATGGAAGGCCACACGTGCCTGCCACTGCAGCACCGTGAGCACCTATGCCCTACCCCAGTCGGGATCCAAATCCATGGCGGCGAAGAGGAGGCAGGCAACGGGCGTGGAGAGGATAGAGGCAGGGAGCATTCGCGGAGGGGAGAGAGGGAACTGAGAGTGGAAGCTGTGCAGCACCGCGGCCCTTGGACATCCAGGTTGCAAATCCCGCGGCGGCGGGGCTCACCTTGGCCATCCACGATGGAAATCCCGCGGCAGCGGGGCTCTACCTCACGCTCACTGCGCCACCCCTTGCTCGGTCAGGAGGGAGGCAGGGACGCGCGCGGAGGAGAGGGAGGCAGGGAGCGGGGCGCGGAGGAGAGGGAGAGCGGCACAGCTAATGCGGAGTGTATTATGTGCCGAAGGGAGGGACTGAGGGAGGCAGCGGCGGGGGGGGGGGGGGGGGGGGCAACAATGCCACGCGATACCGAGGGTCTCGGATCGGCATTGCGGACGAGTGGGTGATGACTACACCAATGCCGGTTGGTATTGGTGTTGATTTCCAATTCTGAATTCCAGAACATCCAAACACCTGGTATTCGGAGCTGTCAATGCCAATTCCGAATTTTAGGACTCAATATCTACATCCAAACGCAGTGTTAGTATAATTGTATTGCTTGATATTGTTTAAAATTAGTAAAACTTGCCTTATTGAAAAAATTGTATCTACCTTGTTCTCAACAACCGACTTTGAACTGCAGAGTGTGGCCGTAGGGACGTACGTACGGTGCCTATCGTGTAAGTTTTTTGTTTTTTGGGCGAAAGGCTATCGTGTAAGCTTGGCTGTAAAGTTTAGCTTATGATGATAAGGCCGGGAGAGTATTTATTCGAAATAATGGCTGTCGGCCACCACCTATTTTTCTAGACACTCTTGACGTACTGCAGGTACGTTGTTTATTTCGGTTGTTTTACTACCCCTATTTTCTTAGCATGATTATCAAAAAATGTATTACATACGGAGTAAGTTTCCTATCAATTGTTACACGGAAATAATATGCAATTTCAGTTGTAATAGTTCCATAGTTAACTCACCTGAGGTGGCATTGAATAATGTTCAAGGAAAGTCAGCCCCAGGAGTTGCACAATATACTTTTCACAGAGCTGCAAAGTGGAGAACATTTTGGTTGGCTTGATTAAACCCAAAGAAATCCATTGGTAGGTTAGATCACATTTAACTATCTCATGACCCTTTGGAAAGATCGCACAATAGGTAAAGCATGACTTCAAGCGATCATCCATACTAAAAGCATAACTTAATTTCAACGATGCAAGAACATGGTTTGGCAAAGAAGTGTCCTCTGAAATAGTTTCATTCCAGATATCACTGTTTTTCACTGTGATCCATTCATCATATTTCATGGTCTGCAACAGGGATCCAAGTGCTTGAGCTGCTAAGGCCACACCTCCACACTTCTGGGCAATCTCTTTTCCTATACCCATCAATTTTTCATTGTCAGGTCTAGCATCAAAACCACTTTTTTGTTTAATTATATCCCAGCATATTTCATCTGCCAAGAATTCTATCTTGTATGGTTCAATGTTACTGCAAATATTCTGTGCTATATCTGCACTGCGTGTAGTTACTAAAACAATTGTTTTGATGCTGTCACCAGGCCTTAGCATATGCTTCAAATCTGCTAGTTGAATTGTATTATTCTCCCAAATGTCATCTAAGACAATCAGAATCTTCTTACCAGAAATTAATTTGGCAAGGCAACTCTTTATTTCCTGTAGTTCATTAGCTTGGTTCTCCTTTCCAGATAGCTGTGAAATTATAGATCTACCAATTTTACACAAGTCAAATCTTGGGGACACATAGATCCAGACCTGAGAGTAATATTTGAAATTTATATCATTGTAAATTAGTCTAGCAAAGGTTGTCTTGCCAATTCCTCCAATACCATATATAGGAAGGATGACCACCTTTTCCGACATGCTGTCAAGTGATGAAGCCATTCTTTCCTTTTCCTTTTTTCTCCCTAAAATATGTTCTTTTCCACCGTCAAATGATGTTTCTTGTGTCTTACCCGATTCTGTCGCCTCGCAAACAGTTTTGCGTTTTTTCTGGGGAAGCTGCACAACGTCAATTTATCTGTTAACACTTACGAAAATGCAGACACCTTAGTTTATGCTCTTTCTAAAGCAATACTGGCTGGAAAATGAGGCAACAACAGAGGTAAGAATAACATTATTGCAACGATTATTCACTCATCATGACGCTATCGCACTTTCACGATGCAACTAAGGCTCTGTTTGTCACAGCTCCAACTCCAGAAAATCTATGGAGTTGGTTATGAGGAGCTCTAAGAAATCTTGAAGTTGGAGCTGGGAATACATAGAGAATATGTAAATGAATTATTTGGTTTATAGTTTGTACTAAATATTAATATTTAAGTACATTACTTTAGTATAGAAAGTGCAAATATAGACTGGAGTTAAGCTGGAGCCATGCCAAACAGGCTCTAACTTTCAAAGTGTTACCACTAAAACATATATATTGCCATGTTAAAACAAATTGTAGCAATAAAAAATAACATACTGCCACAAATAGTTCATTGTATGCCTCTACAAATGAACTTTTAATATAAAAATTTACTATGATATTAATTACCTCGTTAATGCCAGTTTCAAGCCTACGTAACTTATTGATGATGTCAACAATATCATGCCGTTTTTGGCTATCTTTCTCCAAGCAGTCCAATGCTATCTGAGTGCATGTCTCTACTTGGCGGCAACATACTTCGATCGAGAAATCACTACTGCATGTTGCTTGCCACCTCTTCCTCCAGTTTATCTGGACCTGAGAAATTGAGATGTCAAGATGGGTCAGCACCATTCAAATGTGAATATGACATACCATGTGATTAAAACTTTGATCTTATCAGTAGAAAGAAATACCATTTCTCACCTGATCAATAAATTCATGAGAAGACATGTCTAGGCATTTGGGGTAGCCTTCTGGTCCTGACACTATCCTTATTATTATGACACCTAAGCTGAATATGTCAAACTTTTTTGAGATTTCCTTTTTGTCAATGTATTCTGGTGGCTTGTACCCACTGCATTGCATCATATGTGTCGATTTATATTCTAATGCACAAAGATTTTTTATGATTAGAAAACGGATATTCACACGATGCATTCGACTTACAGTGTCCCAAAAGAACTTTTGGTGGCCCTTGTTAGTTGATCACCAAATATCCCAGATAAACCAAAGTCTGCAATCTTTGGTACCATGTTCACATCCATTAAAATGTTATCAGGTTTTAGGTCTAAATGCAAAAGAGATTCATCCAGGTCCTCATGAATATATCTTAAACCTTCACATGTTCCCTTAATAATTTCGTACCGTGTATACCATTCAAGTCCCGAAGACTCAAATGCAGTAGTAAACAGAAGGATTATCTATCAATCAAATGCAAATGTACCGGAACATTTTCTTCCGTGACACTGAAAATGGAGCACAAAAGCATACTAGAAAGATGGTTTTGAAGGCTCCCGTTGTGCAAATACTCGAAGCAGAGTGCTTTATGTGTCTTCTCAGCAAACACTATTCTTCCATCGTAGTCTGTAGGTGTTTGCTCTGTTTCAAAGCAATAGCCAAGAAATTGTACAATATTTTCATGGTTGACTTTCATGAGGTTATCCAACTCGTTCTTAAATTGATTGAAGTCAAGATCTGGATTGTTGCCATCTCGAAATATCTTTACAGCAACATCCTCTCCATGTTTAGTCACTCCCTATTAAAGAAATATGATATGCATTCTGTAAGTTCAACATTAATTTCTATACGTACTCCTTTTAAATTATATTTAACAAGCAGAAAATATAATGGTGGTGTACTGGCTTTGTTTTGCTTGTTGTCGCTTACTCCCTCCGTCCCAAATAATATACTTCTCACTCGGCAAGAAGTGAACCATTTTCAAATTTGACTAAATCTATAAAAAAATACTACTATTTATGTTATAAAATAAGTACCATTAGATTAATCATGAAATATATGTTCATAGTAAACTTATTTGGAGATACAAATGTTGATACTATTTTTTATAAATTTAGTCAAATTTGAATGTGATTGACTTTCAAAATTGAGATGTGTTGTCTGTGCTAGTTTGGTGACACTTCATAACCACACGGGTCACCTGTATATCTGCTCCTCTCTGCATGGAACAAAATGCATCACCTATGTGCGTACATAAGTGACGCGGCTCAACAAAACACGTCACCAATGTTCACATATGATCCTCACGTGATATATATTTGTGACACATGCTATCCATCTGCATCACATATGTAAAACAAAATCATTGACGTAGGTGAATCAAAATGTGTCACAAATATTTGGTAACGTGGCCCATGGGCACGTGTCTAAGGCTATTCCTAGTGGGGATTTCATTTTTGCGTTTTCAAGAATGCCACATAAGCAAGTAGACAATTAATTCATAGATGAAATGATTCATACAATGCATTGTTTCATCTTGATGTTTCATAGGCAATGCATGCAAGACACAAAGTTGTTGGAAACGGTGTGTACAGAGTTTCATCTAGATGAAACACATTTCATCTCTCTCCTCATTAACTCTTTGCCACATCATATAAAATGCTGATTTGACACCCTATTTAATGTGCATGAAACTCTATGAAACCTTGCACCGGTAAAAGAGTAAATCGGACCCGAAATTTCCATTCACTCCAATTAAGAAAACGGACTCAGGTTCTCCGACCTGAAAAAACGTTGGCAGAATAGCCAATTTCATCCTCGGACTATCGACCCAGGCTCAATTTCCTTCTAAAACTATCAAAATGACCATTTTAGTCCTTGAACTTTCTTGAACGGCTCATTTTCATCCTCCGTCGTACGTGTCGTGCCACATTAGCATGCCATGTCAGCACCCAGTTAGCTAGTATCATTTTGAGTGCCAATGCATGACACAAGTCATTTGTATTAAACAATTTTATGGCATGCCACTTTGAACCGGAAGCATTGAGTGAATAATTATTTTTATTATGTAAATAGATATGATTGTATTCATGATAACAAACAAACATTACAATATTAGCCATAGACCACAATTACAGTAGAAAAATACAAATATATGCATCATCTAGAGGGTAGAAAATGATATTTACAAAATCTAGCTGCATGAGTGCTGACTAAACGTGCCATCGTGGCATGATATGTAGGATGAATGACAAAAACGAGCCATGTGAGAAAGTTTAAGGACTGGATCAGTTATTTTAGTAGTCTAGGAATGAAATTAAATTTTGGTTGATAGTTCAAGGACGAAAATAGCTATTCCGCCAATAACGTTTAGCTCCAATTAACCCGACTCCTCGCGTTCTCCCACTGCTCCTTCCCCCCATCAATCTTATATTATTCTCGTCTCATCCTCATCGCTGCCTCCCAAATCCCTCTCGTCTCCATGGCGGCGCCTCTCCTCCCCACTGCTCGACCTTTCAAGCCTTACCAGCCTGTCCTCCCTACTGGCTGAGCCTTAGTCGCATTTCTCTTCTTCGTATCCCCACTGCCCGCTTGTAGGTTGCGCAATGCCCGTGAAGCCCTGATCCAATCCTAGGATTTCGATGAACTTTGGGTATGCATGAGACAAGAGCGATGGCATGCCAATTGAGGCTATCCTGGATTATGCCCCGCCGCCAATGATGATGTCACTCCAATGGCCTTGTCTTGTTCATCCTTCACGGGACTTGCCTTCTGTGTGGATGATGACTGCGCCATGCTCCTCTGGCTGCACCCCCGTCCCTACTCCCTGTGCCCCTACCCTACTTTCGCTCCTTTGAGGAGCTAGTCCGGAGGATGATGGGGCTAGCTACGATGGCATCGTGCTCCACCATGACCATCCGGATGTTGTTCTGGTGTGTTGGTTCGCTGATCTGCAGTATGTGTTCCTATTTGTTTTACTGACGAGAGATTTCAGTATTTGGATCTCAATTCACGAACCTTTTTATTATTTGACACTCAGTTTGCATGTCTTTCAAAATTTAACATCGAGCGCGCTAATTATTTTAGTTTAGGTGAATTTACTCAATTTCTCTCTTACCTTTTCTTTTCCCATCCCAACCAATATGAGATATCGGTTTCCCCCTTGCCTTGTCCATATCAAGGATTGGTGATCAGCCGCATCCCCTTTCTTGCATGCCTCTCTTTCTCTCTTGGTTGCTCCGCCGCTCATCTCACCAGACATCGATGAGGATCCACTGGAACCCATCCGTGCCACATTGCAGTGGGGGCTGGCCAAGGCTGCCTTTGTGGCATGTCACCTGGTGATCGTGCCACATAACCAGTAGATGGGACTAGCCCTGTGAGTTTGGCGGTGGCGCCGGAGCGTTGGCCATGTTCCCAACAGCCACACTCACGGCCGTGGCTCCTGTCAGCTTGTTAATGTTGAAGCTTTTGGCCTTGCGACAGTATCCATCATCGTCAAACACGACCTTCAGATCCGGTTGCAGCTGGAGTGACCAAGCTTGCCCGCGGCTGCAATAGGAGATGTCGTGCATTGCTCCAAGCTCAATAATAGGCAAGAGAGGAGGGCCACATAGTGTTGCCATCCAAACCCACTACTGCTCTGGGCTAGTCGGAACAGGTCGGCCGCTCCTCCTCTAGTGGCTGTAACATCTTGGTGTGATGTGGGGACAGCATCAGGGGGCTTGCCACGTACCAAATTCATATTGTGGCCTACGTGACCGAGGTTCCTATCGCTGGCACTCGAGTATGTGCCGGAGAGAGGGACCTGAGTGAACTATGGGATTAGAATTTTCACCAAATATCCCAATGGTTGCACCACTTTTTAGATTTCCTATCATGCAATACCTACCCTTTACAAGTAACTCTCATGATTTCATCTCGAAGCGATAAGCCACAACCTTAAAGTTCTAGTGACCTCACAGATATTATACCGAACTCCCATAAGTGTGCAGTGTCTTTCATTATGCATGTCCAACGTAACTGTTCCCACCTTAGTGACTACATACTTCTTGCTATCTGCCAAGTGAACAGTTTCATTTGCCATATGTAGAGATTCTTCGTCAAACATCTCCCTTGCCGAACATAGATGGAAGCAACTACCTGAATCTAATATTAGTTCTTTAAGTGATGATAAGTACATCACTTTCATCCACACTTGCCACCGAGAATACCCCTCTAATAGTCTTCAAACTTGGACAACCCTTTATCACGTGACCCTCCTCATCACATGGATAGCATGTGCATCTGACCTTGATTTTGTCTTTCTTCTTCCCATGATTCTTGACTTTGCATGCTCCACCTAGAACAGTCAGCTCGACCACCTAAGGATGAAGATTCATGTGGCTTCTTCAATGACTCCGCTTCCAATAGGTATGCAACTATCTCGTTGAAGTTGAGAGCGGTTTTCCCGATGAGTATATTTATCACCAACTGCTCCCATGATGATAAGGATGAAGCTAGTATGACAACCTTATTGTTCTCCATAATTTTCACATACACACTAATCAACTGAGTGACAAGCTTGTTGAAGACGTTCGAATGGTCGATGAATCATGTTCCTTCCTCCATGTGCAACCGAAATAGTTGAATTACAATTCTCTAAACTATACTATAATTTCTTCAGTGAATTATCCTTAATTATCTAGTACTTTACCTTGTTGACAGACATAGCCGCATTGTATTGACAGCCTTCGGCTCCATCACCTTCCATTCTTCATCGGTTGTCATATCTGGTTTGTCCCCTTTAAGAGTATCAATCAACCCTTATAAGACAAGAACATATATCACCATGCACAGCCATACGCGGAAATTCCCTTTCCCTTCAAAATTCTCTACTTAATTCTACATCCCTGACATCATCTTGATTTTGTGCTTCCTAGCACTATTGACCTTCTTGTGACACCTAGCCCACTTTGTATGGCCCAGTAGTGTCCCATAAGTATGAGATGGACATGTTTAGTGCCACCTTACTATTTTAGTAACAGTGGAGCCAACTTTATAAGCCATTTTCTTCCGGCCATAGCATCTTTGGGTTAATCCTTTTACACGAAGCAATGACGAAAGTGTAAACAGGGTGCTATTTGTACGCATGTACAGCCCTGCGAAGGGTTGTGGGGTGCGGCTTTGGAGCGCGAGGTGTTACAAATGGTATTAGAGCCGAACCTCGCGGTTGCACGTACGGGTCAGTGTGCGGGCATATAGCGCATGACGTGTGTGGCTCAGGTAAGTCATACAACATGGCATATAGCGCCAGCACTGGACGTGCAGTCGTGGGCTAAGGGGAATGTTCTTGGACATTTGCCCGTGTGGGTGAGTTGGGCCAACGAGGATGTCGGGTTCTTTGAGGGGACATGTATATGACACCCGGCCCAGTTTGTATGGCCCAATAGTAGCCCATGAGTGTGGGATGCACATGTTTAGTGCCACCTTGCTAGTTTAGTAAGGGTGGGCCAACTTTATAAGCTCTTGTCTTCTAGCGATAGCACCTTCGGGGCTTCGGGTTAACCCTTTTACGCGAAGCGAGGACGAAAGCGTAAGCAGGATGCTATGTGTACGCATGTTCACGCCTCAGAAGGGCTGTGTGATGCGGCTTTAGAGGGAGGGGTGTTACACTTCTCATAATATCAGATCCAATCCGACCTTAGTTCTAATATTACTTGTTAGAATATAATATCCATCGTTATGCATAGTAGCCATCGGATCTAGAAAGGATATTGCAACTACGGCACGAGCTTGCACTGTACCAAGAATGATGTAGACAAATCTTTTTAGAAAACCTAGATGACGGCGTCAAAGCAACGATGACTAGAGAACATGATGTTGGCGAAGATGATCGCAGTTTTTTAAACACAACTCCATAAGAGTACAAATGATTATCGCTCCCTCACAACTATACTTGACCCTTTAGGACCCCTTTGATTCTTGATCTATACAATAATTTAGTGATATAGAACTATCTAGCCTACTACTCTTGAGTGCTTCTAATTGCCCCTTGCAAGCTTTGGACGAAACACTTGTGTTCGCTCTCTTGGAGTGCTTTCCTTAGGCCTGCTTGATCCCTATAGTCTCCACCCCTTTGTTTATAGTCTCATCCAAGGCCCCATGTTACATGCTATTAGGATTGATATTGCTAGTAGGAGTCAACTTTTAAGTCCTAGCAGTACTAAAAGTCCTAATATCATGCCCCTAATAAGTCCTAATTCATGTAGGATTTGACTTCACATACAATTTGATCCGATAGTTTAAATTATGGTTAGCCTTGTTGTACTAGCACGTGTGAAAGAATGTGAATCATTGTTGCGCTGGCATCCAACTCCATTCACTAAGAATGGGATGTGCGCTCCTCGGGTTCTACTCCAAGCATGTCAGCTCCATTGTGCACTTGGCCGTTCGCAAGCGACTGAGCCATGCGATCCCGATGCAGTAGGCGGCGGCGGCACTACAAGGTGGCTCATGGTGTCTGTCTGAGGCAGGAACGACATATTTTAGTAGGGGCGAGGTAGATGAGGAGATATAGAAGGTTGTGTGATGGCCGGATGATGCTAAGGAAGATGGTGGCGATGACAGGTGGCGTCTGGTTTGGCTGGGTCGCTGGGAGTATAAACCTAAGCGAAGAAATATCTATTTATGTGATCTGGAAATAGAAAAAAAGGAAAAGAGAAAAATATTTAGAAACGCCAAAAATTTTTGAAGGCATGAGAATTGAGTGTCAAATAATAAAAGTTGGGCGAATTGAGACCCAATCACCCAAATACTAAAATCTCTCTTTGTCGTTGGGGGATATAAGGTGGTTTATTCCTAGCGTTCGATCCGGCTCCAGTGGCAGTAGTGCCCCCTCACTCCCAAGGATTCCAGTCAGGTGCGGTCAGTATGGAATCTCAGCTCTGAAAACTCTCTGGAGTAATCTATTGCTCTCTTTGATGGACCTAGAACAATAGTATTTACAAGCAAGTATATTAATTTGTTGATAAATACTATCTGTTAAATGATATTCGAGTGTTCGTGATAGAATTCCGTTAGACTCTACTTGTTAGAGCAACTCCAGCAACCCCCTACTTCAGCCCCTACTCAAAAAGTAGGGTCCAAGAGCAAAAAAAAAGCTCCTGCAAAGTATCTACTGGCCCCCCTACTCTAGGGAGGCCCCTACTTTTCCTCCCCAAGCCCCTTCTACCACGGGTCTATAGGGAGGCCCCTACCAGAAGAGATAATTGAAGATCAGGACATTCAAATAGAACCGGACTTGACATATGAAGAGAAGCCCATAAAGATCTTGGATCAGAAAAATAGGGATACTAGAAGGCACAGCATCAAGTTCTATAAGGTCCAATGGAGCAATCATACTGAAGATGAAGGTACCTAGGAACAAGAAAGTTACTTAGCATCTAAGTATCCAGAGATTTTAAGAAAGTATATAGCTTGAGTACTTTGTATGATATTGATGGACCAAGAAGCATTTCCACCACAGTACTTTAGTAGAAATCAGTAATGATGCTATGACTGATATATTTTCCTTTCCGCTTCACAAGTCGTATGTCTGCTCATGGGAATCTCGGGACGAGATTCTTTTAAGGGGAAAGGGCTGTAACATTATGGAAATTAAACACCTCCAAAACAATGGTTAACATTAGATCAAGCCCTAATGAAGGATTAGAAGAGGATGAGTTCAAAACATCAACAAGTTTGTCCATTTGGTGAAAGTTTGGCAAAAATTCAGTAACTTGAATTTTCAACCAAAACCAATGTCATGATGCCATCTTGGAGCCAAGAATGGGAGAGGATTTGTAAATAAATTTTGGTCAAGAACTAACACATTAGAAACTAGAAACTTTGGACTACATCATGGACTACTTCATGATCAATCAAAGAATTGTTTGCTAATTAAATTTGAGGATCAAAGATTGAAGTTTGCACTGTTTTTACCAGCCGGTTTAACTAACGAGCTGATATTGGCCGATCTTTAGAGCTTTTGTTCTTCCCTTTTGGCACCGTTTGAGAAAAAACAATCTATACAAACTTTGAAGCCCCAAGTACCAGCTACAACTTTTGTATAGACACTTAAGAAGCTTGACATATGAAATTGAGAGAAAAAGGGGAGAATTCAGAGAAAGAAACGAAAGGAAGAAGGGAGAAGAGCTGGGCGGTCATGGCAGAGCCGCCGCGGGAAGCGCCGCCAAGGTTTCCACTGTCTTGACCGGCGGTGAGCGAGCAAGACAGCGCGTGAGTGGTGAACAAAATGATCACGGTGAAGATTCAAATAAATACCGAGCTATGGTCATCGTCTCCCGGTCGTCATTCTCGCGCTCACCATCGCCGTCGCCTCTACTCGCCTTGATTCATCGCCGTCGTTGAGCCGCCGTCTGATTCCTCCCACCCACAGCACCACCACCTCCCCAGCTACACCCCCGACCCGCTCAAGTCCAGCCATCAGCCCCACCGTCGCTGCTCGCCATCTTCTTCTACCTCTCTGAGGTACGCCGTCGAGTG
This sequence comes from Echinochloa phyllopogon, assembly GCA_033239725.1. Classification (NCBI taxonomy): domain Eukaryota; kingdom Viridiplantae; phylum Streptophyta; class Magnoliopsida; order Poales; family Poaceae; genus Echinochloa; species Echinochloa phyllopogon. Next base: position 5,821,303 of record BTCW01000016.1, on the reverse strand, counting down.
GAGCTATCTTAGCATGTCCTTGAGTTCGTTTTGATGCTGCAGCTAGACCCATAGGGTGCTCGCGAAGCTCTAGAGCTTATGCCAAGTCCTTATACCTGCCTCTTCTGACCTGAACGCCGCGCCGCCGTGGAGCGCGGCTGCGCCATGGCTGCCGCCGAGGGGAACCACGCTCCGGCCTTTGTCTTTGTCTTGTTGCTAGGGAATCGTGTAGAGGAAGTCATGGTGAAGCTTTAGCATCAGTTCCTGTCACCGGACTCGCCGCCGTTTAGTCGGCGACGAGCCCGAGCGGAGCACTGCCGCTGCTGTCATCGTGCGCCGTCGTACGGTCACCAATAGTAAGACTTTGACCCATGGGAGTGCTCGTTGTGACAAGCTGATTCTATTGAGCCCCTTACCGCCGCCGGAGACATCACCGCCGGCGAGATCGAGCCGGCCGTCCGCCGCCGGGATTATATTAAGGCCGGGAGGGCCTTTTTGCAAGAAGTTAGAAAGTTCATGGGGTTTTAAGGAAAAAGTCGAGTCTGAGCGTGGGAGGGCTTAGTTGTGAATCTTTAATTCTTTCAGGGGGTTATTTGTAAAGCTATTTTGTTTAGTTGTTTTTCTTTATGTTTTAATAGCTGAAATCTTGTTTTAATTATCATAATTAGTAGAAGTGTCCAAAAATTATGAAACCAATTTTTTTAATTTTGTTATATTAATCTCTACGTTTTAAAAATCTCAGAACTTATTTAAGAGCAAATAAAATGCAAATAAACCTAATTCTAATGGACCTGGCCCAACAGACCCAGTCGGCCCAGCCGACTGCCCATGACACAGAATTAGGTTAGGGTTAAGTAAGCCTCTCTATATAAAGGGGGGGGGGAGATGTACCAATGGATGCAAGCAATAAGAATATCAGTCTATTAGGGTTAGCCCCTTCTATCCTTTCCCTTATGGTCCGGCTGCCGCCATTTGGCGAGGTCGGGCTGCTAGGGTTCAGGATCGATTGGATCTCTGCCGTTTAGCCCCTTCTATCTCTGCCCATGACACCAAAGGGTTAGGAGATGTGCAGGCCGCAGCAAGAGAAGCGAGGATCGATGGAGTCGGTGAGTGTCGATTTAGAGGACAAGGGCCAAAGAGCCCAACCATGTCGGAAGCGGATGGTTCCTCACTAGCTGGCAGCTCTGTGTTCTCTAGGTGGTTGGCAACACGCGCTAGCCATAGCTTGATGGTTGAGACCTCATCCTCGAGGGGGCGTACCACTTCCTCTAACTGGGTCTTAACCATTTGTTGGAGCTCGGAACGTAAGGAATCCAATAATAGTCAAAGAATGAATCGAAGGTCAGAGTAGTGGCAGCCACACGTAGCTCTCATTGGTGAATCTGAAGACTGAGGATGATGTCCACTTGGTGGGGAGGTAGCCACAACGTCAGGCCAACTCCGTGTTTGCTGTGGACGATGAGGTTGCACCAAAGAGGAGCCGACTCGTGGAGTTGTGGCTGGGGATCGAAGGCGACAATGCCGCTCCCAATGACCAGGACGACGACAACAGATGCAACGGAAGGAGTCTTGGCAGGAGCTAACTTGATGGCCACGTGCAAGGCAACGGTAGCACCTGCCCTAAGCCCACCTCTTGAATTCCAAGCTGCGCTCTGACTTTGATCTATGCAGCGATAATGGTTGCTTGACATGGCGTGCAGGAGGGTGATGGTGTGAGCTATCATTCGAGTCGATCCATGGCGCATCCATGGAAACATCTGCAGTTTGCGCCCAAGCAGGAGCATCACTCAGCGATGGAGAAGGCGACATGGCAACACAGAACAGCTCGCCTCAGCTGTCGATCAACATGCCGGAGGGAAAGGTGGCAACAGGAGCAGACACATAGACAGCAGAGGACACAGGTCGACAGCGAGTCCACACGCAGAATAGCAGCAGGCCGAGCAACTCTCTTCAACGGCCCCTAGTGAGGCGAATTGCACGACGAGATGTGGAATAAGAGATGACTGGCGATAGAAGTTGAATCCTCACTGGTACGAGCTGTGGACAACATAATACCAGCAGGAAGGGAGGCGGGCCACGGGCCGTGTTGGTCGCTGCTAATCCGCTATCTCTATCTTCGACCAGGAGCTCGAGGTGCCGGCTCAACGGAGGACAATGGTACTGGCGTTGCTACGAGATTCCGGCAGAGGAGACCAAGATGCGGGCTGATATTGGTTCCCACGGTGAGGCCCCTAGGGAGGTTGATGAGGACATGACACCCATGCATATGTCCATGAGTAGTGCATGGGGTGGAGAAGAAGGAGACCAACAAGGTTTTCTAAGTCAAGAAGAAGGCCCGAGGCTAATCCGATTCGAGTCCCCAAGGTGTAGGACCAAAGAAACTCAAGTTCGAGTCCACCTCGGAGTCCAGAGCAGCCCACACTAAATCGGACGCCCAGGTCGCATACGGGCTCGGATTTGGACGTTCTTTATATGCTTGGGAAGCTAAGAAGATAACCTTTCTAATGGCACTGGCCTCATTCAAAATGCATCCGGAGTCATCGGGAATCGACGAAACAAGTTGACGTGTAGAATCTGTCAGGGTGCTGCGCCGCCATCTTTTGGGCTGTTGGCCCGTGTATCGTGTTGGGGTCCATTATGGACGTGGTTGGGGGGTTATGCACGCCCCAACTCTCATATTATCAGTAGCCACCGCAACATTAAGGTTTGGATTTTGCTTAGATTAATCTGTCGAGAACTGTTTCGTCGTCATCGGTTTGTAGAACCCCAACTATCGTGCTTAATCATTCATCTGCAGTTGTTACTTTCCATTGAGCTGCGTTCTTTCGAGTTTTGCTTGTGTTCTTCGTTTTGCAGGCAGAGATTAGCCTTCTTGACGAGGTCAACCGGGTTGTGAATTATTACTCCATTTAAAGGTGCGGGAATAAGTTTAGGAGTAAGCAGGTCGCCCACTTTGAACAATAAAATCTAGTGAGGCAGGTACGTGTCTGTTGCTTCAAAGCACTATATGGTGTCTTGTTACGATTTATTCACAATAAAGCAAGCCAATCTGTTGACAGCCAAAATTGGCTTTGGCCCGGCCAAACCGGTCTGACCGGTTTGCCAAACCGGTCAGACCGGTTTAGGTTCTGTAATTCGAGTAGGATTAGGATTCCAAGTTTAATCCCATATTGTAACCTATTCGAAAGGGGTAAGACTTCCCCGGCCTATAAATATAAAGGCTAGAAGGCCGATTGAGGTATTCCAATCGAATCAAACACATTTTATCCTTTACTTTTTATCTCTCAAACCCTAGTCTTTTCCAACCCCCATATTCTGTTCTTTGCTCGACTCTACGGCATTCAAGGGCGTTCTAGGTGGCCTGCCGACCCTAGAGCAACCCTAGATTGCTCGAGCTCCGACGGGGTCCCTCCCGAGCTTGGGTTTCTAGGTCTTCACGATCTCCCGACAGAAAGCGGTCAGACCGGTTATACAAACTGGTCAGACCGGTTTGCCCCGGGGAGGTCAGGAGTTGGCCGTTGTGACAGCCGTGCTGCGAGTTCGATCGATCTTTGAGTGTCTTGGCGCGCTTTAGTGTCAACATACTTTTTGGTGACTCCGCTGGGGACAGATTAATCTGGTTTCAAGACCGATTCAATCTACTCCAAATATGTCTGGATCAACGTGCGACCTTGACAAAGACAACATCATCGCCGCGACGATGGAAGAGCTCACGGAAGAGGAGCGGAAGCGGTACCTGATTGCCGAGGAGCACTTCAGGACGCAATTCTTGAAGGGCTTCAAGAAAGATCGCGGTGGTCTTGTCAAGAGAGTGGAGGAATTCGTCATGCCGGCTTTCAAGTTGGCAAACGACCAAGTTGAAGAACTTCCAAAGGTAACTGGCGAATCCTCTGATTTGTTGCAGCAAATTACTCGTATGATGGATGATAAATTACTTGCTGCACAAACTGTTACTAGTGAGTTGATTGCTAATATGTCGGGTAATTCTGATAAGGGTAAAAATAATATAGAATTTAATGAATTGCCTAACTCAACTCCTAGCTCATCAGGCGTGCCAGAACATGTTTTAGATCCTAATTTAGGCATGCCGATGAATTTCTATGCGGGACAATCACTTCACCCTGGTTCGGTCCACGAACCGGTCAGACCGGTTTTCACAACCGGTCAGACCGGTTTGGCCTCCTCTGGCGGTCAGACCGGTTCCATGGGTGCAGGGGCACCGGGTGCGATGGTTTTATCTAATACGGTTGCTTCTGGTCCTGTTTACACTATTCCACGCACTGCGGTTGCGGGAAGTATACCCCACGGATCTGGCGCGTCTCACGGGCCGATTCCGAGTACTTCTCAAAGTGCGACGTATAATGTTCCTCGTTTTCCACAAAATAGAGGTGATGGGAATTATCAAGCCGAGTTAGCTAAGTTTAAAGAAGATATAGCTAATACACTTAGAACAAGACTCGGGCTTGAATTGGGTACTTCACGCTTATATCAAAAACCGTATCCGCCTAAATTTGATTTAGTTGCTTATCCTAATGGTTGGCGTGTTCCTGATTTTATTAAATTCAGTGGCGAGGATAATAGAACTCCTTGGGAACATATTAGTCAATATGTCTTGCAATTAGGAGAAGCATCATACTATGAACCATTGCGTGTACGGTTATTCTCATTATCTTTAACTGGAACTTCTTTTTCATGGTTTTCTTCGCTTGCTCCTAACTCTATTCAAAATTGGACTCAATTGGAGCGTAAATTTCATGATCATTTCTTTAGCGGAGAAAACGAAGCTAAATTGTCTGATTTAACATCGGTTAGGCAAAGCCGAGAAGAATCGGTTCTTGATTACTTCAAAAGATTTAAAGATGTTAAGAACCGATGCTTTAACATAACTGTTTCTGAAAAGGATTTAGCAGATTTAGCTTTTGCACGCTTACGGTCTCATTTCAAGGAAAAACTAGAGGGTTCTGATTTTCTTACTATTAATCACTTGCAAATGAAGGCTATGAGTCTAGAGCTTAAGTTTAAAAATTCAAAAGAATCTGCTAAACCTCATCGTTCGAATGTGCATGTTGTTGATAATGATTCTGATAGTTCGGACGATGATAAAGAAATTTATGCTGCTGAATTTGTTTGGTCATCAAAGAGTAAACTTGGTTCTTGTCCTTCATTGAAGCCGATTCAGAAAAATCGGCAAGAAGAAAAATTTACTTTCGATGTAGCCAAATGTGATCGTGTTTTTTATGAATTGCTTAAGAATGGCTTTGTTAAACTTTCTCATGCAATTCCACCAGCCGATCAATTGAAAAATCGTGCATATTGTAAGTGGCATAATTCTTTTTCTCATGCGACCAACGATTGCAATGTTTTTCGACGACAGGTACAATCGGCCCTTAATGAAGGTCGATTAGTGCTAGCTGAGATGCAAATTGATAAGGCTCCTTTCCCTGTTCATACTTTGGATTTGAATACTAAAGTGTTGATTCGTCCAGAACAAGCCGATGGAGCTAAAGGTAAGAATGTGGTGATTGGAGACCCAAGGCCGGAAAAAATTGATGACAAAGTTCCGGTCAGAACAGTGATGATTGGGAGCACTCTGGATGAAAAAGAGTCTCTGAAGATTACTATCAACACATCAAGGCCCGGGGGGCAAGGAAGTTCTTTGGAAGAGAATCGGTCCGCTAGCCAGGCGAAACCGGTCAGACCGGTTTCCCAAACCGGTCAGACCGGTTTGTCTCCAGACCGTCCAAAGACTTTCAAGCCCAAGTGTCCGGAAGTGGGTACTTGGAAATTTAATGAGCCAAAGATTCAAGGATAGGTTCTGAAGCAAGGACCTACTTTCTCTCAGCTCATGAACAAGTACACAAAGGCCGTTCAAGTTGATCGGCCAACAAAAAAGAGACAGAGGTCACCGCAGCGTTGGATCAACTCTACAGCTTATAAGCGCCGTGGTGATATTACTGGGACTTCAGTGCATGACCGATTGGGCTCATACCAATCAGGTCCTTTGGCTGCTCACCAAAGCGGTCAGACCGGTTTCGGTCTGATCAGAAAATTCAAGTTCCTCCTAAGCAAGAGTACCGTATCAAGGAGAAGAAGGAGGACATGCAAGCCAGAGCCAGTATTTTTGTTAAAATTGGTGATATTCCAGTGGCTATGCAAGACTTGGGTAGAAAGCCGATAGTCATTGGAGATTCGGCTCTTGTTCCAGTCAAAAGGCCGGTCATAACTAATGATCATGAGGCAAGCAGCAGCAAGGGCGTAAAGAAGGTCTTCCAACCAAGGTGGTGTCCTTCTGGTTTGACTCATACGCAGAAGCAGAAGTTACAACGCTTGCGGAACAAAGAAAAAAGGGAACAGGAAGCTGAGAAGCTCAGGGATGAATACTTCAACAATTACAGGCCTATGATTCCTCAGACCAAGATCTGGCAAGCTAAACCTGTTGTGCAATCAGCAGCACAACCGGTCAGACCGGTTTCTGAATCCGGTCAGACCAGTTTGGTTCAGCCTACCGCTGCAGAAGCGGTCAGACCGGTTTTTGGAACCGGTCAGACCGGTTTGTCAACAGAAGTTGGCGCTGAAATTACTTCAACCATCGATACTACTCCGCCAATTCCTCCAGTGGTTGGAGATGAAGAATTGGTTGATTTTGAGCCTTCTCCAGAGCATGACAACATGGAAATTAATGTTGTTTATCTATCTTCTGATTATTATGTGATACCGGAGGAGGAAGTTTCTCATCTTCAACTTGGGCCTCAAGATGCTGTTTTTCAGAAGCCTAGTGAATCAGAAAATCATCTCAAAGCTTTATATATAAGAGGGCACATCAATGGGAAGCCAATTTCTCGTATGTTGGTTGATGGTGGAGCTATTGTAAATCTTATGCCATATTCTCTCTACAAGAAGATTGGCGGAAAAGACGAAGAATTGATCAAGACGAACATGACGGTCAGTGGAGTTGGTGGAGGTGATCCCATTGGTGCCAAGGGGGTGGCTTCTATGGAGTTGACCGTCGGGAGCAAGACTATTGCTACAGCTTTCTTCGCCTCCGAGGTGCAAGGTAACTTCAGTTTAATCCTTGGTCGAGATTGGATTCATGCAAATAAATGTATTCCATCTACCTTGCATCAATATCTTATTCAGTCGATCGGCGATGAAGTTGAAGTTGTCCATGGTGACGCTTTTTCCTTCGTTGCAACGGCTGATTCCGATTCTCTTAGTGCAAATGAGAAGGTCCAATGTTTGTCGGGCATAGATTTGACCGACTATGAGTTGATCAGTTGCACCAAGGATGGTTTTGTTCCTGCTACATTAAAACCGATGGAAAATCGGTTGAATTACTTGCTGTAATTAATGGAGCAAACAAATCAACAGAGACAAACCGGTTAGACCGCTTCTGGAAACCGGTCAGACCGGTTTAGACCTGAACAGCGCCGATCAAGCCAAACCGGTCAGACCGCTTCTGGAAACCGGTCAAACCGGTTTGCGTCTGGACAGTGGCTTCAAGACCGAATTGATCATCATCGAGCTCATTCGGCTGGCATGTTCGAAGCTATTGAAGATCTTGGTGATATGGACAAGTTGGGTCAGGGTTTCACGTCAGCCGACCCTTTAGAAAAAATAGATATTGGTGATGGTACTATTCCTAGGCCAACTTTTGTAAACAAAAATTTATCGGCTGAGTTTAAAGCCGATTTAATAAATTTGTTGAAAGAGTATGTCGATTGTTTTGCTTGGGAGTACCGTGAGATGCCCGGTTTAAGTCGTGATTTAGTTGAGCATCGTTTACCAATAAAGGCCAGTTTTAGACCTTTTAAACAATCGGCTAGACGTTTTAATCCCGCTATTTATGACCGAATAAAAGAAGAAATTAATCGTTTATTAGTTGAGCATCGATTTCTAATATTGTTCCCGTCGAAAAGAAAGATTCGGGAAAACTTAGAGTTTGCATTGATTTTAGAGATCTTAATAAAGCCACTCCAAAAGATTCATATCCTATGCCTATAGCCGATGTCTTAATCAATGAAGCTTCTGGGCATCGTGTTGTTAGTTTCCTTGATGGTAATGCCGGATATAATCAAATCTTCATGGCCGAAGAGGATATGCACAAAACGGCCTTTCAATGTCCGGGATTTATTGGTTTATTTGAGTGGGTGGTTATGACTTTTGGATTGAAGAATGCCGGTGCAACTTATCAAAGAGCTATGAATTTAATCTTTCATGATTTACTTGGCGTTATTGTGGAAGTGTATATTTATGATATTGTAGTTAAATCGGATGGCTTGGATTCTCATTTAGCCGATTTAAAACTTGCTCTTGAGAGGATGCGACGGTATGGCTTGAAGATGAATCCACTCAAATGTGCTTTTGGTGTTTCGGCTGGGAAGTTTCTTGGGTTTATTATTCATGAGAATGTCATAGAAGTTGATCCCAAGAGAATTGAAGCTATGAAGAAAGTTGAAGCTCCTACTTGCAAAAAGGATTTGGAAAAGTTTCTAGGCAAGGTAAATTTCTTGAGAAGATTTATAATTAACTTGTCTGGAAAGGTTGATGCTTTTACTCCTTTACTTCGGTTGAAAGATGAAGCCGATTTTACCTGGGGGGCAAAACAGCAAGAAGCTTTTGAGAAGATTAAAGAATATTTATCTTCACCACCGGTGCTTCGGGCGCCTAAGCGAGGAGTTCCGTTTAGACTTTATGTGGCGGCTGAAGATAGAACTATTGGGGCTGTTTTGACTCAAGAAATCGGAAACAAGGAGTATGTGATTGCTTATGTAAGCCGACGGCTCATCGATGCAGAAACAAGGTATACTTTCATTGAGAAGTTGTGTTTATCCTTGTACCATGCTTGTACTCAATTGAGACATTATTTATTATCTAGCACTTGCATCGTGTTGTGTCAAACCGATGTAATTAAACATATGTTGCAAAAGCCGATTTCTAGCGGAAGAATCGGTAAATGGGCTTATGCTTTAGTTGAGTATGATTTGGCTTGCGAACCTTTAAAATCAATGAAAAGCCAAATTGTAGCTGATTTTATTGTTGAACATCGGATAAATGATACTTGTGAATTCGACGTCGGCTATGTTGCTTGTACACCATGGAGGTTATACTTTGATGGATCGGTTTGCAATGATGGACAAGGAATTGGTGCTGTTTTGATTTCTCCAAGTGGTGCCGTCTTTGAGTTTTCAAACCGATTGGAAGAAAAGCGAACCAATAATCAAGTTGAATATGAAGCTCTTCTATTTGGCTTGGAATTTTTGCAAGACATGGGAGTAAAACATGTTGAAGCTTTTGGTGATTCGCTCCTGGTGGTACAACAAGTGTCAAAGGTATGCCAATGTTATAATGGTTCATTAAAAGCATATCTTGATAGATGTCTTGATATCATTGCTTCTTTTGATGAATTTACTATCAAACATATTCCAAGAGAAGAAAATGACAAGGCAAATACTCTGGCTCAGAAAACATCTGGTTATATGGTTGCAAAGAAATATTTCTATCTCCAAAAACCGATGCAAACAAAAGCCGAGGTTCTGGTTCTGGACGAACCGGTCACACCGGTTTCAGAAACCGGTCAGACCGGTTTGAATGCCAGAACCGGTCTGACCGGTTCTGAAAGCGGTCTGACCGCTTCGTCCCCTGACAGAAGAAAAAATCCTTTGGATGATGCTAATCAATCCAAAGCTGAAGATCAGGATTGGAGGGTGCCTATTATTACTTATTTGAAAGATACTGGTCGTGGTGCAGAAAGAAATATTCGGCGAATATCGTTTAAATACGTTTTGCTTGACGATGAACTCTATCGTCGAAACGCCGAAGATTTGCTATTGAAATGTCTTAATTCGGATCAGGCCAAGGTTGCCATGGGTGAGGTCCATGAAGGTATTTGTGGTACGCATCAATCGGCTCCAAAGATGAAGTGGTTACTTAGACGAGCCGGTTTCTATTTGCCTACTATGATGGCGGATTGTTTCAAATATTACAAAGGATGTGAAGAATGTCAGAAGTTTGGAAATTTGCAACTTGTTCCTGCTGCATTGATGCATCCTATTATTAAGCCATGGCCGTTCCGAGGTTGGGGATTGGATTTTATTGGACAAATTAATCATCAATCATCAAAAGGACATCGTTTCGTGTTGGTGGCTACGGATTATTTTACTAAATGGACCGAAGCGATTCCATCGAAGAATATGACGTATCGAGAAGTGATTGAGTTTGTTACACAAAATATTATTCATAGATTCGGTATTCCTCAAACTTTGACAACGGATCAAGGTACTTCGTTTATGTCTAAAGAGGTACGTGAATTCGCCGAATCCTATAGAATTAAGTTGCTCAATTCATCTCCATATTACGCTCAGGCTAATGGACAAGCCGAGTCAAGTAATAAAACTTTGATCAAATTAATCAAGAAAAAGATAGAAGCAAGTCCCAAGAGATGGCACGAAGTTTTATCCGAAGCATTATGGGCTCATCGTATATCTAGACATGGTGCTACTAAAGTCACTCCTTTTGAGCTTGTGTATGGTCAAGAGGCCGTTTTACCCGTCGAGGTGAATCTGGACGCTTATAGATTGGCTAAACAAAATGACCTTGATGCCGTTGATTACCACAATTTGATGTTGGACAATATTGATGAGGTAACCGACAAACGATTGAAGGCTTTGAAGGAAATTGAGAAAGATAAGCTTCGGGTTGCTAAATCCTACAACAAGAAAGTACGAGGAAAATATTTTCAGATTGGTGAACTTGTTTGGAAGTCGATCTTGCCTATTGGGATGAAAAGCAACAAGTTTGGTAAATGGTCACCGAGTTGGGAAGGGCCCTATAGAGTTGTCAAAGTCATCTTTGGGAATTCTTACATGCTAGAGACGCTGAAGGGAGATCATTTGTCTAAAGCTATCAACGGAAGATACTTGAAGAAATTCTACCCAAGTGTTTGGCAAGACGCATGAAGACCAATGGCCGGTATATTGTTGATATCGCCCTTAGCATAAATTTTAGCTCCTGAGTTGTAAATTACTTGCTTTTTAGTTCTCAAGTTCACTAAAAACGCAGGGGGGCATGTGTTGACAGCCAAAATTGGCTTTGGCCCGGCCAAACCGGTCTGACCGGTTTAGGTTCTGTAATTCGAGTAGGATTAGGATTCCGAGTTTAATCCCATATTGTAACCTATTCGAAAGGGGTAAGACTTCCCCGGCCTATAAATATAAAGGCTAGAAGGCCGATTGAGGTATTCCAATCGAATCAAACACATTTATCCTTTACTTTTTATCTCTCAAACCCTAGTCTTTTCCAACCCCCATATTCTATTTTTTGCTCGTCTCTACGGCGTTCAAGGGCGTTCTAGGTGGCCTGCCGACCCTAGAGCAACCCTAGATTGCTCGAGCTCCGACGGGGTCCCTCCCGAGCTTGGGTTTCTAGGTCTTCACGATCTCCCGACAGAAAGCGGTCAGACCGGTTATACAAACCGGTCAGACCGGTTTGCCCCGGGGAGGTCAGGAGTTGGCCGTTGTGACGGCCGTGCTGCGCGTTCGATCGATCTTTGAGTGTGTTGGCGCGCTTTAGTGTCAACACAATCTTACCTTGTAAACTGTTCCGAATCCCCCTTCCGCAACTTCTTTCCGCTTCTCCTAGAAATCATCCGTAATTTCTCGTAAGAACTGAATTGTTAGCTCCTCCGGTTTTTCCATAGATGTGCCCGTAGGCCGTAGCTTGCTGTTCTTTCCGCTGATACAAAGAAGACCCCTCAGGTTACGAAATTAGGACGCGTATATGCTAACCTGCTAGGAACAGATGATAGATAGCATCCAATCTATATATATGTTACCAGTAGCTCGATCGGTGTATTCTCCCGCTAGCAGGCCTGATCCACCATATACGGATCAGATGCAGATCAGCTTTATGAGTAAGCACCATAGTGCAGTGCAAAGATGTATTACTATACTTATAAGATTACAAGGATCGAACCTGAAAAGATAGCGGCACTGGTGACAGATGGTGCCCAATGCAATGAAGAGAGACCTGCAAGGGCGATAATGGCGGACGACTATGGCGTGAGCTGGACACGCTGAGCCGCGGACAGGAGACTTAAAGCCTCTCGAGGCCTTATCTAAACACTCTAAGAGACAACTCTTTTAATAATCTAGTTTTTAATAAATAGCTCATAATATGAATGACTCTACGCATCATTCTTATATAGTCTCGAAGTATATGCATGAGACTATTTTAATTAAGAGATAGCTCTTCTCTTTTATATTAAAAATATAAAAAAATATTCTATAAGTTAGTGGAGAAGGCTTCAGTAAAGATAAAACAGAGACCGGACAGGATATATAATTTTTATTCCATCATCCACCCCTTTCTCTCTGTCGCTGTCGGCGAGATAAAGTCGTAAAGAATGAATGAATATATGATATTCCTTAAAATATGGTATATAATGATTTGGTCCGCAGACTGGCTTAGTATTTGCGTTAGAAAGGAAGCATACAAAACAAGCAATTATTTTTTAATCACCTTCTGATTGTTACGTTTCTTGTGTAGCAGCGTACAAAATAAATACAACCCACACAACAATAAGGAAAAAGACTATATCACCAAGGCCCAACCCACACAACAATTTAATCACCTTATTGCCGGCGTACAAAATTTAATTTATATGGCTGATGCGCCCATTATATACCAGGCCCTCTTCCGCGTTCAAGTGTCAACGCGTCTACCCTGGTTTTCTATTTCAACTTGCTGGCATTGTTTAGAAAGGAACAGTGAAAGAGGTGACCACATACATCCTGAGCTTTAGAACAGCAAGTGCAAATGTGAGTTGTATATCTATTGTAGCAATGGTGTTTAGAGAAAAACGGGGTGAGAGAAGGTGAACAGAGGAGATCCATTGAGGATTTGGCATGCATTGCGATGAAGAATGCAGATGAGATACTGTTGACAGCCAAAATTGGCTTTGGCCCGGCCAAACCGGTCTGACCGGTTTGCCAAACCGGTCAGACCGGTTTAGGTTCTGTAATTCGAGTAAGATTAGGATTCCGAGATTAGTCCCATATTGTAACCTATTCGAAAGGGGTAAGACTTCCCCGGCCTATAAATATAAAGGCTAGAAGGCCGATTGAGGTATTCCAATCGAATCAAACACATTTATCCTTTACTTTTTATCTCTCAAACCCTAGTCTTTTCCAACCCCCATATTCTGTTCTTTGCTCGTCTCTACGGCGTTCAAGGGCGTTCTAGGTGGTCTGCCGACCCTAGAGCAACCCTAGATTGCTCGAGCTCCGACGGGGTCCCTCCCGAGCTTGGGTTTCTAGGTCTTCACGACCTCCCGACCAGAAGCGGTCTGACCGGTTCTATAGACCGGTCTTACCGGTTTGCCCCGGGAAGTCAGGAGTTGGCCGTTGTGACGGCCGTGCTGTGCGTTCGATCGATCTTCGAGTGTTTTGGCGCATTTTCGTGTCAACATACTTTTTGGTGACTCCGCTGGGGAACAGATTAATCTGGTTTCAAGACCGATTCAATCTACTCCAAATATGTCTGGATCAACGTGCGACCTTGACAAAGACAACATCATCGCCGCGACGATGGAAGAGCTCATGGACGAGGAGCGGAAGCGGTACCTGATCGCCGAGGAGCACTTCAGGACACAATTCTTGAAGGGCTTCAAGAAAGATCGCGGTGGTCTTGTCAAGAGAGTGGAGGAATTCGTCATGCCGGCTTTCAAGCTGGCAAACGATCAAGTTGAAGAACTTCCAAAGGTAACTGGCGAATCCTCTGATTTGATGCAGCAAATTACTCGCATGATGGATGATAAATTACTTGCTGCACAAACTGTTACTAGTGAGTTGATTGCTAATATGTCGGGTAATTCTGATAAGGGTAAAAATAATATAGAATTTAATGAATTGCCTAACTCAACTCCTAGCTCATCAGGCGTGCCAGAACATGTTTTAGATCCTAATTTAGGCATGCCGATGAATTTCTATGCGGGACAATCACTTCACCCTGGTTCGGTCCACGAACCGGTCAGACCGGTTTTCACAACCGGTCAGACCGGTTTGGCCTCCTCTGGCGGTCAGACCGGTTCCATGGGTGCAGGGGCACCGAGTGCGATGGTTTTATCTAATACAGTTGCTTCTGGTCCTGTTTACACTATTCCACGCACTGCGGTTGCGGGAAGTATACCCCACGGATCTGGCGCGTCTCACGGGCCGATTTCGAGTACTTCTCAAAGTGCAACGTATAATGTTCCTCGTTTTCCACAAAATAGAGGTGATGGGAATTATCAAGCCGAGTTAGCTAAGTTTAAAGAAAATATAGCTAATACACTTAGAACGAGACTCGGGCTTGAATTGGGTACTTCACGCTTATATCAAAAACCGTATCCGCTTGAATTTGATTTAGTTGCTTATCCTAATGGTTGGCGTGTTCCTGATTTTATTAAATTCAGTGGCGAAGATAATAGAACTCCTTGGGAACATATTAGTCAATATGTCTTGCAATTAGGAGAAGCATCATATTATGAACCATTGCGTGTACGGTTATTCTCATTATCTTTAACTGGAACTGCTTTTTCATGGTTTTCTTCGCTTGCTCCTAATTCTATTCAAAATTTGACTCAATTGGAGCGTAAATTTCATGATCATTTCTTTAGCGGAGAAAACGAAGCTAAATTGTCCGACTTAACATCGGTTAGGCAAAGCCGAGAGGAATCGGTTCTTGATTACTTCAAAAGATTTAAAGATATTAAGAACCGATGTTTTAACATAACTGTTTCTGAAAAGGATTTAGCGGATTTAGCTTTTGCGGGCTTACGGTCTCATTTCAAGGAAAAACTAGAGGGTTCTGATTTCCTTACTATTAATCACTTGCAAATGAAGGCTATGAGTCTAGAGCTTAAATTTAAAATTTCAAAAGAATCTGCTAAACCACATCGTTCAAATGTGCATGTTGTTGATAATGATTCATGTGCATGTTGTTGATAATGATTCTGATAGTTCGGACGATGATAAAGAAATTTATGCTGCTGAATTTGTTTGTTCATCAAAGAGTAAACCTGGTTCTTGTCCTTCATTGAAGCCGATTCAGAAAAATCGGCAAGAAGAAAAATTTACTTTTGATGTAGCCAAATGTGATAGTGTTTTTGATGAATTGCTTAAGAATGGCTTTGTTAAACTTTCTCATGCAATTCCACCAGCCGATCAATTGAAAAATCGTGCATATTGTAAGTGGCATAATTCTTTTTCTCATGCGACCAACGATTGCAATGTTTTTCGACGACAGGTACAATTGGCCCTTAATGAAGGTCGATTAGTGCTAGCTGAAATACAAGTTGATAAGGCTCCTTTCCCTGTTCATACCTTGGATGTGAATACCAAAGTGTTGATTCGGCCAGAACAAGCCGATGGAGCTAAAGGTAAGAATGTGGTGATTGGAGACCCAAGACCGGAAAAAGTGGATGACAAAGTTTCGGTCAGAACGGTGATGATTGGGAGAACTCTGGATGGAAAAGAGTCTCTGAAGATTACTATTAACACATCAAGGCCCGGGGGGCAAGGAAGTTCTTTGGAAGAGAATCGGTCCGCTAGCCAAGCGAAACCGGTCAGACCGGTTTCCCAAACCGGTCAGACCGGTTTGTCTCCAGACCGTCCAAGGACTTTCAAGCCCAAGCGTCCGGAAGTGGGTACTTGGAAATTTAATGAGCCAAAGATTCAAGGAAAGGTTCTGAAACAAGGACCTACCTTCTCTCAGCTCATGAATAAGTACACAAAGGACGTTCAAGTTGATCGGCCAACAAACAAGAGACAGAGGTCACCGCAGCGTTGGATCAACTCTACAGCTTATAAGCGCCGTGGTGATATTACTGGGATTTCAGTGCATGACCAATTGGGCTCATACCAATCAAGTCCTTTGGCTGCTCACCAAAGCGGTCAGACCGGTTTTGTAAACCGGTCAGACCGGTTTCGGTCTGATCAGAGAATTCAAGTTCCTCCTAAGCAAGAGTACCGTATCAAGGAGAAGAAGGAGGACATGCAAGCCAGAGCCAGTGGTTTTGTTAAAATTGGTGATATTCCAGTGGCTATGCAAGACTTGGGTAGAAAGCTGATAGTCATTGGAGATTCGGCTCCTGTTCCAGTCAAAAGGCCGGTCATAGCTAATGATCATAAGGCTAGCAGTAGCAAGGGCGTGAAGAAGGTCTTCCAACCAAGGTGGTGTCCTTCTGGTTTGACTCATATGCAGAAGCGGAAGTTACAACGCTTGTGTAACAAAGAAAAAAGGGAACAAGAAGCTGAGAAGCTGAGGGATGAATACTTCAACAATTACAGGCCTATGATTCCTCAGACCAAGATCTGGCAACCTAAGCCTGTTGTGCAATCAGCAGCACAACCGGTCAGACCGGTTTCTGAATCCGGTCAGACCGGTTTGGGTCAGCCCACCGCTGCAGAAGCGGTCAGACCGGTTTCTGGAACCGGTCAGACCGGTTTGACGACAGAAGCGGGAGCTGAGATTACTTCAACCATTGATACAACTTCGCAAATTCCTCCAGTGGTTGAAGATGAAGAATTGGTTGATTTTGAGCCTTCTCCAGAGCATGACAACATGGAAATTAATGTTGTTTATCTATCTTCTGATTATTATGTGATACCGGAGAGGAAGTTTCTCATCTTCAACTTGGGCCTCAAGATGCTGTTTTTCAGAAGCCTAGTGAATCAGAAAATCATCTCAAGGCTTTATATATGAGAGGACACATCAATGGGAAGCCAATTTCTCGTATGTTGGTTGATGGTGGAGCTATTGTGAATCTTATGCCATATTCTCTCTACAAGAAGATTGGCGAAAAAGACGAAGAATTTATCAAGACGAACATGACAATCAGTGGAGTTGGTGGAGGTGATCCCATTGGTGCCAAGGGGGTGGCTTCTATGGAGTTGACCGTTGGGAGCAAGACTATTGCTACGGCTTTCTTCGTCTCCGAGGTGCAAGGTAACTTCAGTTTAATCCTTGGTCGAGATTGGATTCATGCAAATAAATGTATTCCATCTACCTTGCATCAATATCTTATTCAGTGGATCGGCGATGAAGTTGAAGTTGTCCATGGTGACGCTTCTTCCTTCGTTGCAACGGCTGATTCCGATTTTCTTAGTGCAAATGAGAAGGTCCAATGTTTGTCGGGCATAGATTTTACTGACTATGAGTTGATCAGTTGCACCAAGGATGGTTTTGTTCCTGCTACATTAAAACCGATGGAAAATCGGTTGAATTACTTGTTGTAATTAATGGAGCAAATGAATCAACAGAAACAAACCGGTCAGACCGCTTCTGGAAACCGGTCAGACCGGTTTAGACCTGAGCAGCGCCGATCAAGCCAAACCGGTCAGACCGCTTCTGGAAACCGGTCAGACCGGTTTGCGTCTGGACAGTGGCTTCAAGACCGAATTGATCATCATCGATCTCATTCGGCCGGCATGTTTGAAGCCATTGAAGATCTTGGTGATATGGATAAGTTGGGTCAGGGTTTCACGTCAGCCGACCCTTTAGAAAAAATAGATATTGGTGATGGTACTATTTCTAGGCCAACTTTTGTAAACAAAAATTTATCGGTTGAGTTTAAGGCCGAATTAATAAATTTGTTGAAAGAGTATGTCGATTGTTTTGCTTGGGAGTACCGTGAGATGCCCGGTTTAAGTCGTGATTTAGTTGAGCATCGTTTACCAATAAAGGCCGGTTTTAGACCTTTTAAACAATCGACTAGACGTTTTAATCCCGCTATTTATGACCGAATAAAAGAAGAAGTTAATCGTTTGCTAGATGCTGGTTTTATTCGGACTTGTCGTTATGCGGAGTGGATTTCTAATATTGTTCCCGTTGAAAAGAAAGATTCGGGAAAACTTAGAGTTTGCATTGATTTTAGGGATCTTAATAAAGCCACTCCAAAAGATTCATATCCTATGCCTGTAGCCGATGTCTTAATCAATGAAGCCTCTGGGCATCGTGTTGTTAGTTTTCTTGATGGTAATGCCGGATATAATCAAATCTTCATGGCCGAAGAGGATATGCACAAAACGGCCTTTCAATGTCCGGGATTTATTGGTTTATTTGAGTGGGTAGTTATGACCTTTGGATTGAAGAATGCCGGTGCAACTTATCAAAGGGCTATGAATTTAATTTTTCATGATTTACTTGGTGTTATTGTGGAAGTGTATATTGATGATATCGTAGTTAAATCGGATGGCTTGGATTCTCATTTAGCCGATTTAAAACTTGCTCTTGAGAGGATGCGACGGTATGGCTTGAAGATGAATCCACTCAAATGTGCTTTTGGTGTTTCGGCTGGGAAGTTTCTTGGGTTTATTATTCATGAGAATGGCATAGAAGTTGATCCCAAGAGAATTGAAGCTATGAAGAAAGTCGAAGCTCCTACTTGCAAAAAGGATTTGCAAAAGTTTCTAGGCAAGGTAAATTTCTTGAGAAGATTTATAATTAACTTGTCTGGAAAGGTTGATGCTTTTACTCCTTTACTTCGGTTGAAAGATGAAGCCGATTTTACATGGGGGGCAAAACAGCAAGGGGCTTTTGAGAAAATCAAAGAGTACTTGTCTTCACCACCAGTGCTTAGGGCGCCTAAGAGAGGGGTTCCGTTCAGACTTTATGTGGCGGCTGAAGATAGAACTATTGGGGCTGTTTTGACTCAAGAAATCGGAAACAAGGAGTATGTGATTGCTTATGTAAGCCGACGGCTCATCGATGCAGAAACAAGGTATACTTTCATTGAGAAGTTGTGTTTATCCTTGTACCATGCTTGTACTCAATTGAGACATTATTTATTATCTAGCACTTGCATCGTGTTGTGTCAAACCGATGTAATTAAAAATATGTTGCAAAAGCCGATTTCTAGCGGAAGAATCGGTAAATGGGCTTATGCTTTAGTTGAGTATGATTTGGCTTGCGAACCTTTAAAATCAATGAAAAGCCAAATTGTAGCTGATTTTATTGTTGAACATCGGATAAATGATACTTGTGAATTCGACGTCGGCTATGTTGCTTGTACACCATGGAGGTTATACTTTGATGGATCGGTTTGCAATGATGGACAAGGAATTGGTGCTGTTTTGATTTCTCCAAGTGGTGCCGTCTTTGAGTTTTCAAACCGATTGGAAGAAAAGCGAACCAATAATCAAGTTGAATATGAAGCTCTTCTATTTGGCTTGGAATTTTTGCAAGACATGGGAGTAAAACATGTTGAAGCTTTTGGTGATTCGCTCCTGGTGGTACAACAAGTGTCAAAGGTATGCCAATGTTATAATGGTTCATTAAAAGCATATCTTGATAGATGTCTTGATATCATTGCTTCTTTTGATGAATTTACTATCAAACATATTCCAAGAGAAGAAAATGACAAGGCAAATACTCTGGCTCAGAAAGCATCTGGTTATATGGTTGCAAAGAAATATTTCTATCTCCAAAAACCGATGCAAACGAAAGCCGAGATTCTGGTTCTGGACGAACCAGTCTCACCGTTTGCAGAAACCGGTCAGACCGGTCTGACTGTCAGAACCGGTCTGACCGGTTCTGAAAGCGGTCTGACCGCTTTGTCCCCTGACAGAAGTAAAAATCCTTTGGATGATGCTAATCAATCCAAAGTTGAAGATCAGGATTGGAGAGTGCCTATTATTGCTTATTTGAGAGATCCTGGTCGTGGTGCGGAAAGAAATATTCGGCGAGTATCGTTTAAGAACGTTTTGCTTGACAATGAACTCTATCGTCGAAACGCCGAAGATTTGCTGTTGAAATGTCTTGATTCGGATCAGGCCAAAGTTGCCATGGGTGAGGTCCATGAAGGTATTTGTGGTCCACATCAATCGGCTCCAAAGATGAAGTGGTTACTTAGGCGAGCCGGTTTCTATTGGCCTACTATGATGGCAGATTGTTTTAAATATTACAAAGGATGTGAGGAATGTCAGAAGTTTGGAAATTTGCAATTTGTTCCTGCTGCGTTGATGCATCCTATTATTAAGCCGTGGCCGTTCCGAGGTTGGGGATTGGATTTTATTGGACAAATTAATCCTCCATCATCAAAAGGACATCGTTTCGTGTTGGTTGCTACGGATTATTTTACTAAGTGGACCGAAGCGATTCCATTAAAGAGTATAACACATCGAGAGGTGATTGAGTTTGTTACACAAAATATTATTCATAGATTCGGTATTCCTCAAACTTTGACTACGGATCAAGGTACTTCGTTTATGTCTAAAGAGGTACGTGAATTCGCCGAATCCTATAGAATTAAGTTGCTCAATTCATCTCCATATTACGCTCAGGCTAATGGACAAGCCGAGTCAAGTAATAAAACTTTGATCAAATTAATCAAGAAAAAGATAGAAGCAAGTCCTAAGAGATGGCATGAAGTTTTATCCGAAGCATTATGGGCTCATCGTATATCTAGACATGGTGCTACTAAAGTCACTCCTTTTGAGCTTGTGTATGGTCAAGAGGCCGTTTTACCCGTCGAGGTAAATCTGGACGCTTATAGATTGGCTAAACAAAATAACCTTGATGCCGTTGATTACCACAATTTGATGTTGGACAATATTGATGAGGTAACCGACAAACGATTGAAGGCTTTGAAGGAAATTGAGAAAGATAAGCTTCGGGTTGCTAAAGCCTACAACAAGAAAGTACGAGGAAAATATTTTCAGATTGGTGAACTTGTTTGGAAGACGATCTTGCCTATTGGAACGAAAAGCAACAAGTTTGGTAAATGGTCACCGAGTTGGGAAGGGCCCTATAGAGTTGTCAAAGTCATCTTTGGGAATTCTTACATGCTAGAGACGCTGAAGGGAGATCATTTGTCTAAAGCTATCAACGGAAGATACTTGAAGAAATTCTACCCAAGTGTTTGGCAAGACGCATGAAGACCAATGGCCGGTATATTGTTGATATCGCCCTTAGCATGAATTTTAGCTCCTGAATTGTAATTACTTGCTTTTTAGTTCTCAAGTTCACTAAAAACGCAGGGGAGCATGTGTTGACAGCCAAAATTGGCTTTGGCCCGGCCAAACCGGTCTGACCGGTTTGCCAAACCGGTCAGACCGGTTTAGGTTCTGTAATTCGAGTAGGATTAGGATTCCGAGTTTAGTCACATATTGTAACCTATTCGAAAGGGGTAAGACTTCCCTGGCCTATAAATATAAAGGCTAGAAGGCCGATTGAGGTATTCCAATCGAATCAAACACATTTATCCTTTACTTTTTATCTCTCAAACCCTAGTCTTTTCCAACCCCCATATTCTGTTCTTTGCTCGTCTCTACGGCGTTCAAGGGCGTTCTAGGTGGCCTGCCGACCCTAGAGCAACCCTAGATTGCTCGAGCTCCGACGGGGTCCCTCCCGAGCTTGGGTTTCTAGGTCTTGACGACCTCCCGACCAGAAGCGGTCTGACTGGTTCTATAGACCGGTCTGACCGGTTTGCCCCGGGAAGTCAAGAGTTGGCCGTTGTGACGGCCGTGCTGTGCGTTCGATCGATCTTCGAGTGTGTTGGCGCATTTTCGTGTCAACAGATACTCAGTTTGTTGCAAGAATGGAGTGACCACGGGAGAAAAGGGGAAACAACACTGGAGCAGACCTGCTGCAGACAATTTTTTTTTTAAAAAAATCCGATGGTGCATATACAGCTGCAAGGGGAGGTGGCTGGGGCTTTGTAAGGAGAGGTCATTTAATTACGCAGCTGCAGGCAGGATACCTGCTGGAGTATTGGGTTTAGGGTTTGGTTACAGGACTAAAGTCTTAGTCCCGCCAGATCGAATGGAAGAATGCTAATTAAAAATATTAAATATAGATTAATTACAAAATGCATTACATAAGCGAGGACTATATTACGATACGAATCTATTAAGCCTAATTAGTTCATGATTAGATAATATAATGCTACAGTATGTTTGTTAGGTTCGTCTCGCGGAGTAGATATGACTTATGCAATTAGTTTTATAATTAGTTTATGTTTAATGTTACTAATTGTCACTTATTTGAGGGACTAAACTTTAGCAACTCCGGCAGTAGCCCCAAATCAAATCTTCTAAATATTAAGTGGATGTTGTCTCTATTTTTTTGATAGTCTTCTAACTCTAGTTGTATAGCCCATAATAATGGAGGATTCTTTAGAGATCCAGAAATATAGGGTGGGAATGAATTTAGAGGCCTTATCAAATTAGGGGGTCAAGTAGATGGGTACGCTAGAGCGTAACTTTTTTATCCGGTCCTTCGAATTTTTTGATTGGGGATTTGTTTAGAGTTTAGAGGTCTGATGGAGTTTCTCTACTGCTTTCCGACGGGATGGTACGACTTCCGGCACGGTGGACTTTAGTGGCCGCCGATTACGCTGCGCCCTAAAACTGGAACAATGTATAAAAAAAAGCCATGGTTCGCCCGATAAAAGCTTAAGTTTTTGTTGCCTTCGATACGTGCTGCTGGCATTTGTTGGGCGTTCACGAGGCTGTTACGTCTTACGTGGTGAGCAAAAAAGATTGATTTTGCCCCACTAAGCGGAACGAAGAAGACTTAGGCTAAATGAAACTTCGGCGAAGGATCTAGTAGAATTACAATTTTTGTTACCTTAAAAAAAACTCCACCATCCTTCAGTCCCACCTCACAAAGTCTCACCTGTTAGATCAGACTTTGGCTAAATGAAACTTTGGCGAAGGATTTAGTAGAATTAAAACTTTTGTTATCCGAAAAAAAATCCCCCATCCTTCGGGCACACCTCATAAAGTCCTCACCTGTTAGACCTTCCGTGGACCCAAAAATTATATAATCGTAGACCCAGAAATCACAGAACCAAAAAAAGTGTATTTTGGATCGGGTAAGTCCACCTCCTCTTGTTTTATTTTGTCACCAGGCTCTTTTATACCCTGAGGTGTATACCCACATAATAATGTAATAGGTAAGTTAAGCTCTTTTGTTTTACTTGCAAAGTGTCCGTGCGTTGCCACACCTAATATAAAGTAATTGGTTTCATTTGAGAACTATATATGTTTTTTCACTCTACAGCCTTACGGTTGCTTATGTACTCCCTCCGTATATAATTTAGATGTCGTTTTGGACAATGACTCGGTCTCCAAATTGTAACTTTAACTTCTTATTTTTACAAAAATATTTATTAAAAAATAGTATATATACATTTATAAAAATACTTTTCAAGACAAATCTATTCATATGGTTTTCACATTCCTAAACTCAATGACTTAAAAGTTATTCATGATTTATATTTTTAATGTTTGACTAAAATCTTGTCCAAAACGACATCTAAATCCTATACGGAGGGAGTATGATGAGAACCAAAAGACGATAATTACCATATCTTGGGTGACAATATTTTCCATAGAACCATCCATGAAGTTCATCAACTCTCTTCAATCATCCGAAGATTATTTTAAATAAGATTCCTTTTACAGTGATTGGGACGTACCTCTAGGTACCTCCCAAAATTAATTCTATTAGGTAATTTAATCCCTCAAGGGTAAAATGGTCATTTGTCCACCCAACACCCCCTCACCCAGACCCCCACCCCCAGTCCGTGCCCAGGTACGAACCCCAACCGCACGGATTGCTTATGGACGCCCGCGCCTCCTCCGTGGCTAAGCCCCCGCCGCTGCCAACTCCCTAGACTCGTTGTCGCCCTCGCCATCTCCCTCGCTGTCGCCTTCGCTCATTTTCGACCGCCCTACACTGCTCTTGGTTCCACCGCCCGTAGCTGTACGTGGAGGTGCCCTAGTCGGTGTAGTTATGCTCCGCTGCCACCGCCCACCCTGCCGGTTGTGTTCCACGACCTTGTCGCGCCCTTGCGGTCGCCTGCACCAGATTCATTTGATCAGTCATCAGCCCACAGGACGGAGGTTGGACTCCGCCTTCGGCTCAAAATTTGTTTCTTGATATGTCGGTGTTCATCAGATGGCAACTTGCGCTAGATAGTGATAAAATGTGTGAATTTGTTACATGGATATCTAATTTCTGTAACGATCTTGATGGCTGCAGGAGTCCTTGCTGGAGATGACAGATCTTGAGTCTTTGCTGAAGTACAATCAAATTGTTACGACGACATTCGCTAGTGAAGATGAAGGAATTCAGTTTATCAATGCATATGGTCTCGACAAAGGATTCAGTTTGAGGAAGGGCTATGTTGAGTGGGACGCTGGCCACAATTACGTGATCCTTAGGAAGTTATATTACAATCGTGAGGGTTTTCATGAAGCGAAGCGCATGAACATGGAGAATAAGCAGCGCATGCCATGAAATATAACTCGTATTGGATGCCCTGCAAAATTTGTGATTGCACGAGATAGGAACACGGGGCAGTGGTTTTTGAAGGATTTCATCGATGAACACAACCATCCTATGTTGCCAGGTGACCTTAGCTGTCTATTGCCTTCACATCGAAGAATCGGTGATGAGTAGAAAGCTGATAATCTCGAGATGAAGATTAGTGTGATCCGTAAATACAAGATATTTGAAATTTAGGAAATGTAGTACGGTGGGTATGATAAAGTGGGCTACACACAACGGGACTTGTATAGCTTCTTCCATCGTCATAAGAAGGAGACAATTACAGCTAGTGATGCTCAAACAGTCATCAGACACCTTAGGGAGCGTGAATGCAAAGACCCTGATTTTTATTTCAGGAGCATGACTGATGGGCATGAACATTTGGTGGATTGTTCTGGTGTGGATACTCAATGCCTGCTTGATTATGCATCATCGGTACAACCTGCCCCTTGTTCCTTCAATTGGGGTGAATCATCATCGACGCATTGTTGTTTTTGGTTGTGCAATAATTTCTCATGAGAATGCACCCTCATATGAATGGCTGCTGAGAACATTTTTTGATGCTAATATTTAGAAGCATCCTATTTCTGTGACCACTGATGGAGACCTTGATATGCAGAGAGCAATAAGGACAATGTGGCCGAATACATCGCATAGGCTTTGTGGATGACATATTGAGCGTAACCTTGTGCGTAATGTTCACCATGACAAAGTGAAGGATGCGTTCAGGGTCATTATGTATGACTGTTGCTTCATAGAAGCGATTGAGAAGAATTGGCTGGCATTCCTTGGAAAGAATGAGGTTACAATAGACTCTTGGCTTTATCAGATTTATGAGGTGAGGAAAATATGGTGTGTTGTGTATCATGCGGGTAAGTGCTATTTAGGAATTTGGAGCAACCAACGGAGTGAGAGCCTCAACGCTAGGCTTCAGATGAATCTTGATAGTAAAATGACATTGTTAGAAATGGTAGAGCACTATGAGACCTACCTTTCAAGGACACTCAAAAATGACGCTCATGATGATAGCAAAGCCTTGCAATCTGAGCCATTCAAAGCTCGAGATGCTCCAATTCTTGAGATAGATGCGAAGAAACGATTCACACTTGTTGTTTTTAAACTCTTGCAGTTAAGCATACCAGCAGCAAGCAAGTCTCATCTAATTGAGATCCTAGATGACGATGATACAGAAGAGTATATTGTTGGCAGGAAGGACAAAGGAGACATCATGATCTATGTGAAATGTGAATTTAATGTAGAGGGCAATTTGAAGGGGATTTCTTGTTCTTGTCGTAAGTTGCGATCCCTTGGCCTCCCCTGCTCACACATGTTCTTTGTATTGGGCTATCGGGGCGAACACAAGCTTCCAGACTGTTGTGTTTTGGATAGTGGACAATGGGGGCGAAGAGAGCATTTTCGCCGATAAGGAAGTGCACTATGTACGAATATTCCGAAACCCTACTGAGGTACCGTGAACAACACAATATGAGTCACGTTGCATCATTCACAGCAGCTCATTCAACTAAAGTATATGAGCGGCTCAAAGCCTCCCTTGCTCAGGAAGCTGCTAGGATACTGCCAAATGTAGGAGCGAACAGAGGCACGATGTATGGACCGGAGCTGCTACAAGCCCCAGAGGCTGATTGTGAAGACATCATAGATGTCTTGGATCCCATCCAAGTGTCTTGTGGAGGAGCTCCAAAGAAAAAGCTGAAGTCAAGTTCCAGTAAAATCAAATCTAAGACTAAATTTACACTTTGTAAGGAAGAGGGCCACAATCGGCAAACATGCCCATTGAGACAAGTGGTATTTCTCAGTTCATCAAAACAGACAACATGCCATTTTGTGAGGCATGGGTAGTTATGACTAATATTCCTCTTCATTTGTAGGCAACAAAGCTCCCTGAAGATGTGCTCGATGACTGATTTGTAGGTGAGGTGGTGCATCGTACAATTTTTCTTCTTCTTCGATCAGAAACTCCTCTTAATCTTAACCTTTCTTTTTGTGCTTGAACAGAACAAGGCTGGTGATCTACATCTTTTTCGCACATGACTTGTGATATCATGGGGTTTTGATCAAAGAGATGGGTCGATGGTAGCAATGGATATCAGTGGACCTGAGTTTCATTGTTCTTAACTCTCCTTTTGTTAGCACATTCATTATACTCTGTTTATCATGGGTGTATGTCTAGACATATTAATGGTACATAGAATGCCCATGAATTCTTGAATTATTTGTGACACATATGATGCTGTGAAATGTGCGGATCGATCTGAGATGTAGTTGATTTGTTCTTGTCCTACCGCACCCACCGGTTCAACTGGTGGGACAACATTACCGTTTAGTAACATTACCTTTAGGTAAAAGATTTTGTTGCTACTATGATGTCAACGCATTAGTTGGACCCATTGTCAACCTGATAGTCTTTCACAACGGACTTATGTTACGATCCAGTGATCACCTTATGGCACCGGGGGTCACCTTATGGGCACTGATGATCACCTTATGGCACCAGTGATCATCACCGGATATAATCATTGTATGGCACCGTATATGATCATTGTATGGCACCGGTGATCATCACCGAATATGATCACTGTCTGGCATCGGATATGATCATTGTATGGCACCAGTGATCATCACCAGATATGATCATTGTATGGTCACCGGATAGATGGAGCATGCCGATAGATGGAGGATGATAGCGTGAGTCTTTAAACATGGGAGCGACGCTATAGGACTTTGACCGTTGAAAGCTATCACGATCCACTAGCATGGTTCATAGAATGCCCATGTATTCTTGAATTATTTGTGAAACATATGATGCTGTGAAATGTGTGGATCGATCTGAGACCTTGACAATATTTCTCATGAGATGGACTTGATTTGTTCATGTCCTACCACACCCACTAGTCCGACTAGTGGGACAACATTACCGTTTAGTTTACCATTAGGTAAGATTCCTTTGGTGCTGTGATGCCAATTGTTGAGGGCAGTCATTAGGGGTACCCAAACCTATGGGATAACCGCCCCAATGAACATTAATCTTGTCCAAGTAACCAGAAAAAGAAACGGATGTTAAGGCCCACGGCCCAACAACGACTGAAGGCCCAGCCAAGACGCCCCGCGGCATGCCTCGACGCGAGCCAAAATCTCCGCTTCGCTCGAGGCCTGGGGACCGAGCCTCGAGCAACCCACGGAATGGGGAAAGCTCCACCTAGGTCGAGACCCTCGCTCCGATGAACATTAAATGGCGCCCTCTGCCACCGTGCCTCCAAATTCAAAAGACAGATTTCTTGCCATACTGCCCTGACGGCCACGATCCCTCCCATCGTATCCACCAACTCCCGTCACTATGCTGCCAACCGAGGCTCTCTGCGGACAGGCCGGCACTGTGCGAACAGAGCCCGTCACTTCGAGCTCCTGTACTGCCAACTCCGACGACTCGAAGACCTCCGTCGGACGGAGAGACCCTCGAGCACACAGCAGGAAAAGAGCTCAGGACGACAGAGGTATGGCGGGCCATTCCGAGCACTATGCGACCAACGCCGACGCTGTGCGGACATGTCGCCGCCGTGCGAACAGGGCCGGGTCACTCTAACTCCCTGTGCCACCGACTCCCACAGCGATTTTCCACAGAATAAGCTGTGCGCCGGCATGGGAGACCCTCGAGGTGGTGTACGGATGAGCCATTATCGCACAAAGGACGCCTCGCATCCTCAAGACCACTCCTCGACGTCATCACCAGTACGAGAATCGACTACAACAAACAAGGACGGAGAAGCACGCCCAACGCCACTCCTACTACTGTACGACAACTATACCTAAGCAACAACATGTTCCTGTAACCCCTCCTCCTTGGCCTATAAAAGGAGGGGGAAGAGGGAGGAAAAGGGGAGAATCCGCATACACTCAGAATAGACCACGATATTGGCACCCCGCCTCAATCATCCGGGACTCGGAGGTCTAGCCTCTCGTCCCAACCTGCTTGTACCCCCTACTGCTTGCAGCCCGGTGCAGAATAATACATCGCGCACACCGCCTTGCTGGAAGTACGGTCTTCTGACCGGAACCAGGATAAACCTGTGTCTCGTGTTATCTTCTGCATCAATCATCAAGGGAGGGAACACAGCGCATTTCTGGTTGGTGTCGGGACCACGATTTCTAAACACCGACAGTGGCGCGCCAGGTAGGGGAATCCGCGCTGTGATAAATCAATTCATCCACCATCTCCCTTGATGGCAACCTGAGTCGTACGCGACAACCTGTTCCCGATGCCAGCATCGGACCCGCTTCCTACCGGATTCGAAATCCGGTTCGAGAGTCTTGACTTCAGGGCAACTGGCGATGGCTACAACATGCAGCTCCTGACGAGGAACGACAGCATGAATGTGCCACTGTCACTCCCATCACCGTTCAGCTCATGTCGTTCCCATCATGAAAAGGCGTTCGCGTCAACGCGCGCGGCGAACGCGCGCGGAGCGACGCAGAACAGCTCATGTCGTCTCCCCCGAACGGGTTAAGCCCGGCACGACGAGGGCAACAACCGCCACCACC
Organism: Echinochloa phyllopogon; assembly: GCA_033239725.1. Taxonomy (NCBI): domain Eukaryota; kingdom Viridiplantae; phylum Streptophyta; class Magnoliopsida; order Poales; family Poaceae; genus Echinochloa; species Echinochloa phyllopogon. The sequence continues at coordinate 5,792,455 of BTCW01000016.1, read as the reverse complement.
GCGGTACAACCTGCCGGGGACAGCACGGTCGACCCATGGAGAAACCCCGGTGGGACACGCACCGCAACCATGACCAACTCTTCATCAGTTGACACGAACATGTCGGCGTATGAGGATTTGCCGGGCCACTACCTGATCTCGATCCGCAATCTCATAGCAACATCGCCAGACGAAAGCTACCCTGAGTCTGACAGCGAGGCAGCCGAGAGCGGCCGAAGGATCCTCGAATGGGATTACTAAGGGCTTCACGATCGAGAGGCCTTCTTATCATTTCAAGCTGCGGCAAACTATTGCCTAACCTGCTCGGACGATCCCAGCGAGGAGGATTACGATCCCACCAGGGAATGCTTCGTCGTCCTTTCAGGAAAGGATGGTGGAGATGATGGGGCAGGAGAGCCAGCGCATGTCAGAGACCACGAACAAGCGCACAACAATGTGGCGCTCGCACAAGCACAACTGGCCCAAGTCCACGAACTCGAAGCCAAGCTTGAAGAAGAACGCCGATAGGTCCGAGAGCTTCGGGCAACACTTGAGGACAATCGTCCTATGCGCGGCGTACGTGCCAGGGAAGCCGAGCGCATAGCACGAGCCCGCATCGAGGCTGATGACGATATGGACGACCCACTCGCGTTAGCCAGGGCAAGCCAGAAGCTCATCGTCGTGGCAACTCTGATCCGAGCCATGCACGAGCCATCAAAACCCGAAGGCCGAAACCTGCGTCAAGAGGCGCAGCTCCTAATCGAACAAGCGGTTGTGCAACAAGCCGAAAGCTTGGCCTCTCGCATCCGCAGTTCCGCCGGCCCAAAGACCAGTGGACCAACGCGGGAGCTCGAGGCATCGGCGCAAACCCCGCGAAGGGGCAATCTAATGCCACCCCCGCCCTCGAGTAAGGGAAAGGCGCCTTTGGTGCACGAACGCATCAGAAGGAAGCCTCTCAAGGAGCGAATCCTTGACACACGTGGTGACATCAGTGAGGACGACGCTCGCAACACCCTTAACAGAAAGAGGCGGAATGGCACATCTCACGGTTTTCACCCCCACCGTGGAGGCCGCTACGACAGCGACGAAGACAAGAGCCCAACGCCAGAGCCCCTAGGAACCCGGGTATTTGCCCGAGAGATTCGTATGGCCCCGATTCCCGCACGATTCAGGCAGCCAACGACCATCACCAAGTACTCGGGGGAGACGGACCCAAGGGTGTAGCTCAACAACTATCGCCTCGCCTGTTTATTGGGCGGTGCGACCGACGATGCCATGATCATCCGCAACTTGCCGCTTCATTTGGCGGATTCTGCGCGGACGTGGCTGGAGCACCTACCCGCGAACCAGATCCATGACTGGAACGACCTCGTGAGGACGTTCGTGGGTAACTTTCAGGGCACCTACCTACGCCCTGGAAACTCATGGGACCTTCGAGGGTGTCGCCAAACATCCAACGAGTCCCTTCGTGATTTCATCCGGCGCTTCTCCAAGCGTTGCACCGAGCTCCCGAGTGTGGGTGACTTCGAAGTCATCCACGCTTTCCTCGAAGGTACAACCTGCCGGGACTTGGTACGCGAGTTAGGACGCAGTCCTCCAACTAGCGTAAACGAACTGTTCGACGTGGCCACCAATTTTGCCTCCGACGAGGAGGTGGTCGGAGCCATCTTTGATGGTGGAAGGGGGAAGCGGACGGAGGAAACGCCCGCGGAGGGCAGCAAGTCCAAAGGATCCGCCAAGAAACAAAGGCAAGGCAAGAAAGGAAAGAAGGCCTAAAAAGCCTCGTGCCGACAAGAGCGGACCGAGGACCCTGACCAAATACTCGCAGTCGATCCTGCCGCGCCCAAACCTGCTCGAGGCCCCCCTCGAGGAGGCGGCATCTTCGACAATATGCTCAAGAAACCGTGCCCTTATCACAAGGGCGTCCTGACCCACACCCTCGAGCAGTGCGGAATGCTAAGGAAATACTTCAATCCTGCCGCTTCAAAGGACGATGGGGGAAAGAGAGACACGGGCGACGGGAATGGCTAGAGCTTCCCGGAAGTGGAGAACGTCTTCTTCATTTTCGGTGGGCCAACCACGAACATGACCCCTCGGCAGTGCAAGCGCGAGCACCGAGAGGTATTCTCCATACACAAGGCGGGGCCGTCGTACCTCGATTGGTCAAAGGAGGTCATCTCCTTCAGTCGAGACGACTACCCCAACTATATCCCGAACCCGGGGCAATACCCGCTGGTCGTTGATCCTATCATCGGCAATACCCGGTTCTCCAAGGTACTCATGGATGGAGGCAGCAGCCTCAATATCATGTACGCTTCATCCTTGGAGCTCATGGGCATCGGCAGGGACATGCTGCGCCCTAGCAAGGCGCCGTTCCATGGCGTTGCGCCGAGAAAGCGAGTTCAGCCCCTAGGGCAGATTGATCTGCTTGTTTGCTTCGGTATCCCCGACAACTTCCACAGAGAGACACTGACCTTCGACGTAGTGGGATTTCGAGGTGCATACCACGCCATCCTCGGCCGCCCATGCTACGCCAAGTTCATGGCGATCCCGAACTATACCTACCTCAAGTTAAAGATGCCGGGAGCAAACGGTGTCATCACTGTGGCCCCATCATTCGACCATGCCTACATATGCAACGTGGAATGCGTCGAGAGCGCCGAGGCGCTTACTGAGGATGAGGCTCTCATCGCAGACCTGGAGAAGATGGCGAACGAAACCATACCCTCCACTTCGAAGCATGCAGGCAGTTTCGAGCCCGCAGAGCACACCAAGGCTGTGCCCCTCGACCCTGGTGTTCCCAGCTACATGACGGTGCAGATCAGCTCAACCCTCGACAGCAAATAGGAGGTGGTGCTCGTCGACTTCCTCCGCGCCAACGCCAACATTTTCATGTGGAGCCCCTCGGACATGCCAGGCATACCGAGGGAGGTCGCCGAGCACTCCCTTGACATCCTACCCCACTCCAAGCCGGTGGTTTAACAACTACGACGCTTCGACGAGCACAAGTGCAGGGCCATCGGTGAGGAGCTGCGCAAGCTCCTCGAGGCTTGATTCATCAAGGAGGTATTTCACCCTAACTGGCTTGCCAATCCTGTTTTAGTTAAGAAAAAGAATGGGAGGTGGAGGATGTGCATAGATTATACCGGTTTACATAAAGCATGTCCAAAGGTTCCTTTTCCTTTACCACGTATCGATCAGATCGTAGATTCAACCGCAGGATGCGAGCTATTATGTTTCCTTGATGCTTATTCTGGTTTCCACCAAATTAACATGAAAATTTCTGACCAACTGGCAACCTCCTTTATTACACCTTTTGGTATTTTCTGCTATGTCACGATGCCGTTTGGACTTCGAAATGCAGCGGTGTATGCTACGTGTTTTCGGAGATCATATCGGGCGAACCGTAGAAGCATACGTTGACGACATTGTGGTAAAGACCAGGAATGCGGACGACCTGGTTAACGATTTGCGCATTGCGTTTGATTCTCTCCGGGCCAACGGGGTAAAACTGAATCTGGAAAAATGCGTTTTTGGAGTACCTCGAGGTATGCTCTTGGGTTTCATAGTCTCTCAACGAGGCATTGAGCCCAACCCTGAAAAAGTCTCGGCCCTCGAACAAATGGGACTGATCCGAGACCTGAAGGGGGTATAGAGGATATTGGGATGTTTAGCAGCCCTAAGCTGGTTCATCTCGCGTGTCGGTGAGAAAGGCTTACCCCTGTACCGACTCCTGAAAAAGAGCGAACGTTTCTCTTGGAACCCCGAGGCTCAAAAAGCCCTCGACGGGCTAAAAACGTCTCTCGCACGAGCGCCAGTCTTAACGCCACCTAAGGAGGGCGAGCGCCTCTACCTTTACGTAGCCGCAACAACTCAAGTAGTAAGCGGAGTCATCGTCGTAGAGAGAACCGATGAGGGGCACGCTCTGCCTGTCCAAAGGCCGGTATACTACATCAGCGAGGTACTGACCGAAACCAAGACACGATATCCACAAATCCAGAAACTGCTTTACGCAGTAGTGCTAGCTCGACGCAAGTTGCGCCACTACTTTGAGGCTCATCCTGTCACCGTGGTCTCATCTTTTCCTTTGGGGGAGATACTCCGCAACCAGGATGTCTCGGGTAGAATAGCCAAATGGTCCATGGAACTGATGGGCGAAACCCTCACTTATGCCCCTCGCAAGGCAATTAAATCGCAAATCTTGGCCGATTTCATGGCAGAATGGACCGACACACAGCTGCCCCCACCACAAATCCAAGCCGAATGTCGGATCATGTACTTCGACGGGTCGGTGATGAAAACCGGTGCGGGCGCGAGCCTGCTCTTCGTCTCACCCCTCGGAGAACATATAAGACACGTGGTACGCTTGCACTTTCCGGCGTCCAACAACATGACCGAATATGAAGCCTTACTAGCCGGCCTTCGCATAGCCATCGAATTGGGCGTTAAACGCCTCGACGTCCGGGGAGATTCACAATTGGTCATCGATCAAGTTATGAAGGAAGCAAGCTGCCACGACGACAAGATGCAAGCATACTGCAATGCAGTACGACGACTCGAGGACAAGTTCCATGGCCTCGAGCTCAACCACATCGCGTGAAAGTACAACGAGGAGGCCGACGAATTAGCAAAAATTGCGTCTGGGCGGATCACCGTTCCTCCAAACGTCTTCGCCCGTGACCTGACACAGCCAAGCATCGACCTCAAGCCGACCCCCAAACCTCCTGATGCTCCCACGAGGACCGAACCCTCGGGGGCTCCATATGTCGAGCCCATGGACGAGGATCCTTCGAAAGAGGAACCTGAAGCCTCAAGTCAGGAAATATCCTCGGTAGACGAGGGTGAAATTATGGAAATCGATGAGGCCCCATCAACTCGCGATTGGCGTAACCAATACATCGCCTGGATCATCCGAGGGGAACTACCCTCGGATCGAACCGAGGCTCAACGCATCACAAGAAAAGCCAAGTCGTTCCACATAATCGATGAGGAATTGTACAAGCACAGCCCCTTCGGAATTTTGCAGCGGTGCATTCCAATCCCGGAGGGAAGGGAGCTCATCCGAGACATCCACGCTGGCGTATGCGGCTACCATGCGGCGCCCCGAACCCTCGTGGGCAACGCGTTTCGCCAAGGCTTTTACTGGCCCACGGCTGTTGCAGACGCCAACGAAATCGTGCGCACCTGCGAAGGGTGTCAATTCTACGCACGTAAAACCCACCTCCCGGCTCACGTCTTGCAAACTGTTCCCATCACATGGCCATTCGCCGTGTGGGGGCTAGACCTAGTTGGTCCGATGCGAGCAGCGCCCGGGGGCTTTACACATCTGCTGGTGGCCATCGACAAGTTCTCAAAATGGATTGAGGCTCGGCCAATCAGCAGCATTAGATCCGAGCAAGCTGTGCAATTCTTCACAGATATAATTCACAGGTTCGGGGTCCCCAATTCGATAATCACTGACAATGGCACCCAGTTTACCGGCAAGAAGTTCTTGGAATTCTGTGACGACCACGATATCCGCGTGGATTGGTTGGCCGTAGCGCATCCACAGACAAACGACCAGTAGAACGTGCCAACGGCATGATTCTACAAGGTCTCAAACCAAGGATATTCAACAAGTTGAATAGATTCGGCGGGAAATGGGTGTCAGAACTACCCTCGGTAATTTGGAGCCTCAGAACAACCCCAAGCAGAGCCACTGGTTTTACTCCTTTTTCTCTCGTCTATGGTGCCGAGGCTATCCTCCCCACAGACATGGAATATGGGTCCCCAAGGCTCAGAGCCTACCAAGAGGAAAGAAACAAGCAAATGCGGGATGACTCACTCGACCAAGCAGACGAAGCTCGAGACGTCGCGTTCTTACATTCGGCTCGGTACCAGCAGTCGCTTCGAAGGTATCAGGCCCAGAAGGTTCGACGACGAGATCTCAGCAAGGGGGACCTAGTGCTAAGGCTGCGACAAGACAATCAAGGGCGCCACAAGCTGAAACCCCCATGGGAAGGGCCCTACATCATCGCTGAAGTCCTCAAGCCAGGCACATACAAGCTTGCAAACGAGAAAGACGAAATATTCGCCAGCGCCTGGAATATCCAACAGCTACGTCGCTTCTACCCTTAAGCTTTCAAGCATTCATATACATTTGTACTTATTTCAATAAAAATATAAAGGACCTTAAAATGAGTAAGACTAGGTCCCACTCGGGGGCTAATCCGGGGGGCTAATTTCGAAAAAAGCCAAGTCTCACTCGGGGGCTAATCCGGGGGGCACCCGCTCCTAAAATTGTCCCAATTTTAAAGTTTTTTATCAAATTCTTTTATTACGTCCATCTCCTGTATTTGCCAAAAGGCAACTCGAGGCATAGAATAATTGAGGCCAAGGGCCAGACGAGTCGAGGGACCGCCTACGCCTTCGAAAGGATACGACATCCCCCTCGTCACCCTACACTAAAATTGCTCTATGAACGATACCCTCCTCGACAAGTCCTTTGCAAATTCAGCGAAGTAAACGTGATAAAGAAACCATAATTCAAATAAAAACTCGAATGTGCGTTTCAAAAACATAAAATTGTTTCAACCACTAGAGTGCTTATTACAAAAAAATCTCTAAAAACTACTCAGGGAGCCGGGTCTTCGGGGGTGGCATCCTCATCGTCTTCAGCGTCGGGAAGAAGGTTGCTCTCAAAGATTTGTGCGAGGGTGGCAGCAGGAGCAGAGGCAGCAGCATATGCACTCTCCATGACGGCCAGCGCAGCGTCATCGTTGAGGTCGTCCGCCACCACGTAACCACCGCTGACCGGCTCAAGGTCCACGACAAAGTGCGTACAGATCACCCCGAGGGTCTTCTGCACGCCGAGGAGAAGGGCCCCCTTCAGGCGCTCGGTAACACAACCGCCCAAGGGGCCCTTAGATGGCTGGCCACCGAGCTGCCCGACTGGGATTCGAGAGCCTCCGGCCTCTCGACCTCCTTACAAACGGTAAGAGCTACTTCCCGTAGCTCCTCGAGGTCCTCCTGGGCCTTCGAGTAAGCTACCTGGAGTGACTCCGCCTGTGAGGAGGTCTCCTCGGCCACCTTCCACACCTCTGAAGGCCCAACACCAAAATCAGATAAGTCTTCGAAAACTCCAATTTAAATTTAGGGTAAGTTCATAATAGACTTACCTTTGACTAGCTTTTCCTTCTTGGCGAGGGCCTCCCGGGCAGTGCTGGCCTCCTGCTGGAGCGTCGCTAGCTCTCCTTGTTGGGCCTCGACCGAGGCCCGCAGTTCCATGATGGCGACATCTCCATCCATCACCGTCATGGTGAGCAGGTCGATAGCCTTGCCCTGGGTCTTCAGTTGGGCCTCAGCCACGGCAAGCGAGGAGTCCCGCTGCTGCAGCTGTCCCCGGGCTTCGGCAAAGGCGGCACGCTCCTGCTGAAGCTCACCCTCGAGCGTCGCCAGTGCTTGCGTCCGCCGATGGAGCTCATCCCCTTGCCGAAGCACCTCTTCGGCCGTCTCCACGGCAAGTGTCCTCTCGCGCAGGCGTTCCCGCTCGGCGTGGCTTAAGGCCTCCCTTAGCTGATGCACCTCGACGTGCGCATCAGCAAGTTAAGCGACCTTTCGCCCAGCCATCTCCCTCAGATCCTGTTATTAACACAACAAATGAAGGTGAAAAAGGGGGAGAAACGCAAAACGCGAGACAAAATTAGTGGTTAAGTCACTTACCCGGTGGAGTTCCAAACCCCGACCAAGGTGGAGTTCGAGGACCTGCTTCAGGGCTTCTTGGACCGTCGTCCCCAGGGCCTGCTGTTCCTCCCATAGGAGGAGCTCGGCCTGAGCCACCTTGGCCAGGCCGGGCGGGACGCCGCGACGACTGAGCCCAAAGTTGCGCCAGGCCTCGAAAGTCGGAATGCCAGGTAGGGTGCCCATGGCCATCTCCTCCCAGGGGCTCCAGGTCCCGTCGCGGAATCCCGGAGCATCCTCCTCCTCATCCTGCTGACCACCCTCGAGGGTGGCCGGGAGGGTCATCATTGCAGAGCCGGCCCCTGGTACCTCCTCGACCTCAGCCGAACCGCTGCCTCCCGCTGCGGTCTGACCCGCGTCTTCACCACGGGCCGCACCCTCCACCACCCCCGTGCCCTCGACCGGCACAGAGGTCTCTGTCACCCCCGCAACGGCAAGGGCCACATCCTCCACGGGAAGGGCCAAGGGCGTCTCCCTGGCCCACTCCTCGCCCGTCACCACCGATGCTTCTCCAGCCGCCGTCTCCTCCCTTGATCGGGCGGCCCCTCGCGTAAGGGCCGCCCGGTACCGAGCCACAACCCCCGACGCCTGGGGTGCCCCGAATGAAGGCGGCGCTGTTGCACGAGGCGTGGCCCGCTCCGACACCTTCAGAGCCTTCGTCGGCACCAGCAGGAGCGGCGCCGGTGGACCGGATTGGCTGACGGAAACCAAGTCGACAAAATCAGAACAACAACTTGAAAATGAAACCTAAGAAAAGAATGGTGACTTACCTAACCCGGACGAGGTGGCTAAGCTTGCGCTTCTTACTGCTCGAAGGCCGCCGAGCCCCCGAATGACCACGGCCCCCCGACGGCGGGGTCTCGCTCGCGGGCCTCGAACCCGCCGCTGTGGAGCTTTGAGCCCCAGGCACCGACGGGCCCTTAGCTCGAGCCGCGGCAGCCGCCACCATGGAACTCGCGGGGGCGGCACCCGCCGTTGAAGGCGCTAGGCCACTCGAGGCCTCCCTATCCCGTGACGACGACGGGATCTCCTGGCGTTGCCCCCTCGGGGGCGCACTCACTTCAGCCGCCACCGGCGCAGGTGGCGGAATCTCCACGAGGTCCTCCGAGGAAGACTCCTCCGGAGTACTCTCGGGGGTGGTAGGCGGGGAACGCCCCTCCCTGGTTCGACGGCGGCACTCCTTCTCGTACGCCGCCTTCCGCAAATGCTTCCTCTCTTTCTTCTGCTTCACTGCGTCCTTCCACGCCTTCTGCCTCTGTAACACCCTAAAAATGCCCATTTTGAAATTTAGTAATTAAATCGCTTTCATTTAATTAATGCTCATATTTATCTAGTGAAAACAATTTTTTATGAGAAATAAAATCAAAGATAAGGCTAGAAACACTTTTGATGCATTCATGCTGGCTGCATTGAGTTTCGTTTGTTTGAAGTTCAAATCGGATTTTAAAATCCAATTGCCAGTTTCGCTTTTAGGCTTTGCCTTCTATTTCCTTTTCTGGCGCTGGGCCGTTTCCCTTTCGAGACCGTCGTCTTCGACAAGGACTCTAGCTCGAGACCGACTCCGACGCTGCCGCCTTCGCCGAATCTTTCCCTGACGCGCACACCAAGACTTGGACTCGAGATCGGACTTTGCTCTATTTATAGTCGCCTTTAGTCGCCGCCATGATATTCCCTTCAATCTTTCCAATCGAGCCACAACCCTAGCTGCCGTTCTCGCCGAGAAGTTCCGCCTCGCTCGAGACCGTTCTCGTCGGAAGAAGTTCCGCCTTGCTCGAGACCCACCCTCGATCTTCGCCGTCGGAGCTTCGCACTCGTCGGAAAGCACTCCAGGAGGTTCGCCTTGAAAACCCGAAGCTCTCCATAGCGTTCTTGCTCTGATTCCTGCCGTGCTCTGCGCTAATTTTTGGTCCGCTGTCGACCCAGTAGTTTCTCCGCTGCTGTGTTCGAGCGTCGCTAGCGTCAAGCCTCGAAGCCAGCATACCCCTCGAAAAGCCGTTTTGTTTTGAGCCGTTAGATCTAGATCCAACGCCGCCGCGTCAGTTCGAGGCCCTGGTCGAACCAGAGGTACCCTCGAAGCTGACTGTTTTGCAAAACAAGCCTTCTCGTTTTCAAAATCAACCCGCAGTCCAACTTAGTTCAAAAGTATTTAAAAATAAGTCCTTTTTCTTTTGTTTTAACCCCTGCAAGTTTTTAAAGTTGCGCTCGAGACCCAGTTTGTAGCTTCTTTGCTTTAGCTCCGATTAGAGTGATTTTTGCGCTCTTGTGTTTATAGCAAAGCGTAGATTAGTTTCGAAGTTTTCTTTCTTCTGTTCCTTATTGTTTGGTGTACTGTTCTAATAGATTAATATTGTTTGCATGTACTGGCTTGTATGGTTGCTTGTGTGTTCCTTCGAGAGTCCAGTTGGTGAGCCGTTCGCGTTCGAGTTCGAGGGGTACCACGACCAGCAGTATCAGCAGCAGCAGCAGCAGCACTTTGTAGAAGGCAAGTACAGCACGGACAATCCTTGCTACCTAAACACACCTTTACACTATTTACGGCATATGCATGTGTCTAATCTTGATCCTATTAAGGTTGTACCTAGTCTGTTTATCCTTTACCTTGATTACCTTGGGCTTATTTGCATTTGGGTAGAAAATTGCTAGGCGCAGCTACTGTCACAATTATTTTACTATTAATCATGACTTAATGGTTCACTTCAATGTTAATGGTAAAATTTGCTTTTTAGCAACTTGGATCAGGGAACTAGGGCGTGTGCTTCGAGCCTGGCCCTAGTGTCTCTCCGTAAGGATTGGTTCTTAAAGCGGCAACCCAGGAGCCTGTCGTCACCGCCGGAACTATAATGGCTCTAGTCTTGGACAAGTAACTTGTACGGCTTTAATTTAACAGTAGTTACCGAGGGGCCACCGGCGTTATGGGAAGCATGGGTGAGAGTATGGTTTGATCCACCGAGGACGGAGTATCCGTTGGCTATGTCCCCGTGAGGCACAGTCCCGTGTGGGAACTTCCGTATGGCGGGGGTTCTACACGTTGCGCTATTTAATTCTGCTTTTGCATTACTTTTCTGCGATTGGACGCCATTGACCCCCTCGTGCTGCGGCACGGGCGTAAGTCAGTCTCGGTGCCTCGGGTCATGCTGCCTAGGTTGTACCATAACGGCTGCTGTTCTGTTAAAGTGTCTTGTGAAAAGCCTCGTAGCGTCCCTATGCAGTCACACCTCGGAAGTGTTGATGTGCGTGGTTGGGTGCAAAGTTCCTTTGAACTTTTACGCGACTGGTGGGTAAAGGGCGAAACCTCTGCAGAGTGTATAATCTATCATGATAGCCTTGCTCAAGGTCACGAGCGGCCTGGATCCTTTTTGATTAGAAGATGCTGTTTATTATTTCTGTTTAATATCTACTTCTACTTTATTAATTGGGAAAATTTAACCGGGATTCACCTAAATGCTATACCCTCGAGTTATCTCCGACTACATTCGAGACTCCCTCGAATACTCTCGAAGAGACCCTCGGAATCACTTTCGATGCTACCCTCGAGATCATCCTTCGATGGTACCCTCGAAACAGACTAAAATCAGCCAACTAAAATTTGCTAATGCAGTTCAGCCGAGTCAAACCTTACTTTTTAGCCTTCATTAACTGTGCTGTATTTGCTAAGTAACTTTGTTACTTACACTTGCTGTTGTTATTATTTTTGGGCAAAATCCCGGATGGGTAACAGAAGGCTTAGAAGGAGCTGCTGCCGTCGAATTTCCTGAGGATCTGCCTTTCTACTAGCTGTGTTCAACCAGTCAGTGTCCCTGTGGGGTTGTGGACTTCGGCCTCGTTTCGTCCGGATTAGAGATAGTTCTGTTTAGAGACTTCCGCTGTAATTTTATTTAGTTATTTGAGTCAAACTCCGATGTAAAACCATTTTATTCGAGCATAAGTACTCTGTTTATCATATTTGTTATCTATATGTGTTCTGTGGACTTCCTGGGCACACGTATAGAAGCATTCGGGTTTCTGTGTAAATCCGGGTGTGACAGATTGGTATCAGAGCCGTGCCGACTGTAGGAACGCAGCCTAGTTAGAACGCAGCCTAGTTAGAACGGTTGATAAATTGTTAGGAGACCACCATGATTTTGTTTTAGATCATTTAGCTACGTTTTTCAAAACCAGTGCTGTTGAATCTTGTGTGAATCATGTCTTTGGGTGCTTGATTTTGCTGTTATTATGCTTATGTTTGATTTGGATCTTTGTAATGATTGTGATGGTCATTGACGCAAGTCTATCTCCATCTAGATATAGGACTAAGGTTTAAGGAATACTAGTGAATAAATAGTTGGGTTACCTTTCTCCTCTGCACTTCCTCTGTCTTACTCTTTATCTTATCTTTCCAAGAATTGCTATCTTCCCATACACCATGTGCAAGCATGGGATATCTATTACCGAGGGACAAGAATACTGATGGGAGATGTTTTGCTATGATAGATGGTTAACACCAGAGGCAACCCCGGAGGCAGTGGAAGCAACCAGAACCAGAACCCACCACCTCCACCACCGCCACTTACCATGGAGCAGATGATGCAGATGCAACTTCAGCTGACTCAGCAGATGGCGCAAACCATAGCGCTGATGCAGCAGAATCAGCAAAACCCGCCTCAACAGCACTACATGCAGCCCAGAGATAAAAGGGGCGAGTTTTTGAAGGGACGCCCTCCTACCTTCAACAAGTCTAGCGACCCAATGCAAGCAGAGGACTGGCTCAAGGCAGTGGAACGACAGCTGGACATCGCACAGTGCAACGACCGGGAGAAGGTGTTGTATGGAAGTGGACAGCTCCAGGGAGCAGCTTTGGATTGGTGGGATGCGTACCAATATGCTCACCCCAATCGTGATCAGATCACTTGGCAGGAGTTTAGCGACAGCTTCCGTTCTCACCACGTGCCGGAGGCGCTGATGACCTTGAAGAAGAAGGAGTTCCTGGCATTAAAGTAGGAAGGTATGAGTGTCACCGCTTATCGTGACAGGTTCATTGAGTTGGCCCGTTATGCCCCAGAGGACGTGAATACTGATAGGAAGAAGCAGACCCGGTTCCGAGATGGCCTACATGATACACTCCAGTACCAGCTCCTGTGTTCCAAGTTCGCCACTTTCCAAGAACTGGTGGATAGCGCACTACTGTTGGAGCACAAGCGCCGTGAGATGGAAGATAAGAAGAGGAAGCTTCAAGGCACACCGTCAGGAAGCTATGTTCGACCCCGCTTCAATCCTCAGCCAGGAAATCAACAGATGGTGACCCCGCAGTGTTTCCAGGGACAGCCGGGACTGATGAATCGCAGCCAGTATCAGCAGCGTCCCCAGTACCTACCAGCACCCCCTCAGCAGCGACCCTCGAACCAGCCACCGAATGGTCCTGCCCAACGCCCCAATCCGGCCAGCAATACGCCTACAGCACCAAGGTGTTTCGGATGTGGTGATCTGGGACACTATGCCAGCGCCTGCCCTCGAAAGGCTCAGAACACCGTCGAACAGAACAGTAATTCGAGGGTTGGACAACCCCCGAATCAGAATGGGAATCAGCAGCAGAATCCAGCGAGGGGAAAGGTCAACCACATGGGAGCTGAGACCCTCGAAGGAGCCACAGATGTCGTTGTGGGTACGTTCCCTATCAACTCGACCCTCGCAACTGTTTTATTCGATACTGGAGCTTCGCATGCTTTCATATCTGTTGCTTTCGTGAAAAAGAATATGATGATGTTGCAACCTATGGGGAACCCCATGGTAGTTAGTTCACCTGGGGGAGAACAGCGTGCCACTCTACGTTGCCCCCGAGCCACAATCACAATAAGGGGGGTAGATTTCGTGGTGAACCCAATAGTTCTAGAAACACTTGGGTTTGACTTGATTCTGGGTATGAGCTGGTTAGCCAGATATGATGGAGTGATTCAATGCTCCAAAAGAACAGTGCAGCTGACAGCAAAGACTGGTGAGAAAGTGGAGTACCAAGCAGCTAGCCCCGTGGGACACAATCAGATCTACCAAGCCGAAGGTGTAGCACTGGAAGACATCAGAGTGGTGTGCGAATTCCCAGACGTGTTTCCAGATGAGTTACCAGGTATGCCCCCAGACCGCGAAGTTGAATTTGTTATTGATCTTAAGCCTGGTACTGCACCTATAGCTAAGAGGCCATATAGAATGGGAGTAAAAGAACTAGAGAAACTTAAGGAGGAATTAAGGGCGTTGTTAGCAAAAGGGTATATTCGTCCTAGCTCATCCCCTTGGGGAGCACCGGTTTTGTTCGTGGATAAGAAAGATGGGACCCAGAGATTGTGTGTGGATTATCGAGCTTTGAATGAAGTGACCATCAAGAACAAGTACCCGCTGCCAAGGATTGATGATCTCTTCGACCAGTTGAAAGGAGCATGTGTGTTCTCTAAGATCGATCTCCGATCCGGTTACCATCAGATGAGGATACGAGTGACCGACATCCCCAAAACAGCCTTCATAACCCGATATGGTCTATACGAGTTCACAGTCATGTCTTTTGGTTTGACAAATGCACCGGCATACTTCATGTATTTGATGAACAGTGTGTTCATGGACTATCTTGATAAATTCGTAGTGGTGTTCATTGACGATATTCTAGTTTTCTCCAAGAATGAGGAAGAGCATGAAGAACATCTGAGGTTGGTGATGCAGAGACTTCGTGAGCATCAGTTGTATGCCAAGCTGAGCAAGTGTGAGTTTTGGTTGAAGGAAGTAGCATTCTTGGGACACGTATTGTCCAATGGTGGAGTGGCCGTTGATCCGAAGAAGGTTAGTGATGTGTTGAGTTGGAATCCGCCTAGGGATGTGAGTGAAATCAGAAGTTTCCTTGGAATGGCTGGATACTATCGGAGGTTTATTGAAGGATTCGCCAAGATTGCTAAACCCCTGACGGCGTTATTGGAGAAAAATGCCAAGTTTGTCTGGACTGAAGAATGTCAAGTCAGCTTTGAGGAATTGAAGAAGAGGTTGACAACGGCACCTGTGCTAGTGTTGCCGGATATAACCAAGAGCTTCTCTATCTACTGCGATGCATCTCGTCTAGGATTGGGATGTGTGCTCATGCAGGAAGGCAGAGTAGTAGCTTATGCATCGAGACAGTTGAGGAAACATGAGCAGAACTACCCGACACACGATCTGGAGTTAGCAGCTGTGGTGCATGCTTTGAAAATTTGGAGGCATTACTTGATTGGTCATAAGTGTGACATTTACACTGACCACAAGAGTCTCAAGTATGTGTTCACACAGTCAGATCTGAATATGAGGCAACGTCGTTGGTTAGAATTGATCAAGGACTACGATCTGGAGATACATTATCATCCAGGGAAGGCCAACTTGGTGGCAGATGCTCTGAGTAGAAGGAGTTACGTGAATAAGATCACGGGACATTGCTTGTCGGAGGAACTCAGTTCCGAGTTCGAAAGGATGAGTCTGGGATATGTGACCAGCGTCACCGAGATGGCAGTAGAACCGACCTTGGAACAAGAGATCCGAAAAGGACAGCTCACAGATGAAAAGATCAAGGAGATCGTGGAACTGGTGGCATTAGGAAAAGCCCCTGGTTTTCGAGTGGATGAACAAGGGACATTGTGGTATGAGAAGCGGATCTGTGTACCAGATATAGTGCAGATCAGAGATGCAATTCTCAGGGAAGCCCATGAATCGGCGTATTCAATACACCCAGGAAGTACCAAGATGTACCAAGATATCAAAGAGAGATTTTTGTGGTACGGATTGAAGAGATATGTGGCCACATACGTAGCTCTATGTGACACGTGTCAGAGAGTCAAGGCTGAACATCAGAGGCCAGCAGGATTGCTCCAGCCCCTGAAGGTACCTGAATGGAAGTGGGAAGAAGTCGGTATGGATTTCATCACTGGCTTACCTCACACTCAGAGGGGATTCGACTCAATCTGGGTAATCGTGGATCGCCTGACCAAGGTGGCGCATTTCTTACCAGTAAAGACCACCTACTCAGGAGCCAAACTGGCAGAGTTGTATATGGAGAGGATTGTGTGTTTGCATGGGGTACCGAAAAGAATAGTGTCAGATCGAGGTACCCAGTTCACATCGCATTTTTGGCGACAATTGCATGAGTCCATGGACACTAGGCTACAGTTCAGTTCAGCTTACCATCCGCAGACAGATGGGCAGACAGAACGGACAAATCAGATATTAGAGGATATGTTGAGAGCATGTGCTCTACAATATGGTGTCAGTTGGGACAAGAGTTTACCATACGCAGAGTTTTCATACAACAATAGTTATCAGAAGAGTTTGCAGATGGCGCCATTCGAGGCTCTGTATGGCAGAAAGTGTAGGACACCACTGTTCTGGAATCAGACTGGAGAAAGTCAGGTGTTTGGACCTGAGGTACTAAGAGAGGCCGAACGGCAAGTGCAGATAATCAGGTAGAATTTGAAAGTGGCACAATCCAGACAGAAGAGTTATGCAGATAACCGGCGAAGGGACCTCAATTTTGAGGTGGGAGACTTCGTGTATCTCAAGGTGTCACCAATGAGAGGTGTGAAGAGGTTCAACGTCAAGGGCAAGTTAGCACCTCGATATATTGGACCGTTCGAGGTACTTGGCCGGAAAGGAGAGGTGGCATATCAGTTAGAGCTACCAGAGAAGTTAGCAGGAGTACACGATGTGTTCCATGTATCTCAATTGAAAAAGTGCTTGCGAGTACCTGAGGAACAAATTCCGATTGATGAGCTGAATGTAGAGGAAGATCTTACCTATACTGAGCATCCTGTCAGAATTTTGGAAGAATCAGAGAGAGTCACCAGAAACAAGGTGATCAAGATGTGCAAGGTTCAGTGGAGTCGTCATTCAGAGGATGAAGCAACTTGGGAAAGAGAGGAAGACCTCAGAGCAGAGTATCCACAGTTATTCCCGTCCGCTTCCGAATCTCGAGGGCGAGATTCATCTTAAGGGGGGTAGGTTTGTAACACCCTAAAAATGCCCATTTTGAAATTTAGTAATTAAATCGCTTTCATTTAATTAATGCTCATATTTATCTAGTGAAAACAATTTTTTATGAGAAATAAAATCAAAGATAAGGCTAGAAACACTTTTGATGCATTCATGCTGGCTGCATTGAGTTTCGTTTGTTTGAAGTTCAAATCGGATTTTAAAATCCAATTGCCAGTTTCGCTTTTAGGCTTTGCCTTCTATTTCCTTTTCTGGCGCTGGGCCGTTTCCCTTTCGAGACCGTCGTCTTCGACAAGGACTCTAGCTCGAGACCGACTCCGACGCTGCCGCCTTCGCCGAATCTTTCCCTGACGCGCACACCAAGACTTGGACTCGAGATCGGACTTTGCTCTATTTATAGTCGCCTTTAGTCGCCGCCATGATATTCCCTTCAATCTTTCCAATCGAGCCACAACCCTAGCTGCCGTTCTCGCCGAGAAGTTCCGCCTCGCTCGAGACCGTTCTCGTCGGAAGAAGTTCCGCCTCGCTCGAGACCCACCCTCGATCTTCGCCGTCGGAGCTTCGCACTCGTCGGAAAGCACTCCAGGAGGTTCGCCTTGAAAACCCGAAGCTCTCCATAGCGTTCTTGCTCTGATTCCTGCCATGCTCTGCGCTAATTTTTGGTCCGCTGTCGACCCAGTAGTTTCTCCGCTGCTGTGTTCGAGCGTCGCTAGCGTCAAGCCTCGAAGCCAGCATACCCCTCGAAAAGCCGTTTTGTTTTGAGCCGTTAGATCTAGATCCAACGCCGCCGCGTCAGTTCGAGGCCCTGGTCGAACCAGAGGTACCCTCGAAGCTGACTGTTTTGCAAAACAAGCCTTCTCGTTTTCAAAATCAACTCGCAGTCCAACTTAGTTCAAAAGTATTTAAAAATAAGTCCTTTTTCTTTTGTTTTAACCCCTGCAAGTTTTTAAAGTTGCGCTCGAGACCCAGTTTGTAGCTTCTTTGCTTTAGCTCCGATTAGAGTGATTTTTGCGCTCTTGTGTTTATAGCAAAGCGTAGATTAGTTTCGAAGTTTTCTTTCTTCTGTTCCTTATTGTTTGGTGTACTGTTCTAATAGATTAATATTGTTTGCATGTACTGGCTTGTATGGTTGCTTGTGTGTTCCTTCGAGAGTCCAGTTGGTGAGCCGTTCGCGTTCGAGTTCGAGGGGTACCACGACCAGCAGTATCAGCAGCAGCAGCAGCACTTTGTAGAAGGCAAGTACAACACGGACAATCCTTGCTACCTAAACACACCTTTACACTATTTACGGCATATGCATGTGTCTAATCTTGATCCTATTAAGGTTGTACCTAGTCTGTTTATCCTTTACCTTGATTACCTTGGGCTTATTTGCATTTGGGTAGAAAATTCCTAGGCGCAGCTACTGTCACAATTATTTTACTATTAATCATGACTTAATGGTTCACTTCAATGTTAATGGTAAAATTTGCTTTTTAGCAACTTGGATCAGGGAACTAGGGCGTGTGCTTCGAGCCTGGCCCTAGTGTCTCTCCGTAAGGACTGGTTCTTAAAGCGGCAACCCAGGAGCCTGTCGTCACCGCCGGAACTATAATGGCTCTGGTCTTGGACAAGTAACTTGTACGGCTTTAATTTAACAGTAGTTACCGAGGGGCCACCGGCGTTATGGGAAGCATGGGTGAGAGTATGGTTTGATCCACCGAGGACGGAGTATCCGTTGGCTATGTCCCCGTGAGGCATAGCCCCGTGTGGGAACTTCCGTATGGCGGGGGTTCT
This sequence comes from Echinochloa phyllopogon, assembly GCA_033239725.1. NCBI lineage: Eukaryota > Viridiplantae > Streptophyta > Magnoliopsida > Poales > Poaceae > Echinochloa > Echinochloa phyllopogon. The sequence goes on along the minus strand of BTCW01000016.1, from coordinate 5,774,017 downwards.
ACACGTTGCGTTATTTAATTCTGCTTTTGCATTACTTTTCTGCGATTGGACGCCATTGACCCCCTCGTGCTGCGGCACGGGCGTAAGTCAGTCTCGGTGCCTCGGGTCATGCTGCCTAGGTTGTACCATAACGGCTGCTGTTCTGTTAAAGTGTCTTGTGAAAAGCCTCGTAGCGTCCCTATGCAGTCACACCTCGGAAGTGTTGATGTGCGTGGTTGGGTGCAAAGTTCCTTTGAACTTTTACGCGACTGGTGGGTAAAGGGCGAAACCTCTGCAGAGTGTATAATCTATCATGATAGCCTTGCTCAAGGTCACGAGCGGCCTGGATCCTTTTTGATTAGAAGATGCTGTTTATTATTTCTGTTTAATATCTACTTCTACTTTATTAATTGGGAAAATTTAACCGGGATTCACCTAAATGCTATACCCTCGAGTTATCTCCGACTACATTCGAGACTCCCTCGAATACTCTCGAAGAGACCCTCGGAATCACTTTCGATGCTACCCTCGAGATCATCCTTCGATGGTACCCTCGAAACAGACTAAAATCAGCCAACTAAAATTTGCTAATGCAGTTCAGCCGAGTCAAACCTTACTTTTTAGCCTTCATTAACTGTGCTGTATTTGCTAAGTAACTTTGTTACTTACACTTGCTGTTGTTATTATTTTTGGGCAAAATCCCGGATGGGTAACAGAAGGCTTAGAAGGAGCTGCTGCCGTCGAATTTCCTGAGGATCTGCCTTTCTACTAGCTGTGTTCAACCAGTCAGTGTCCCTGTGGGGTTGTGGACTTCGGCCTCGTTTCGTCCGGATTAGAGATAGTTCTGTTTAGAGACTTCCGCTGTAATTTTATTTAGTTATTTGAGTCAAACTCCGATGTAAAACCATTTTATTCGAGCATAAGTACTCTGTTTATCATATTTGTTATCTATATGTGTTCTGTGGACTTCCTGGGCACACGTATAGAAGCATTCGGGTTTCTGTGTAAATCCGGGTGTGACAGCCTCTCGGCAGAAAGGCAGTTCACAGAACGAACCTCGCGAAGAGGAGGAGCAAAACGATACCCTTTTTGAGACAAACCCTGAAGAAAGAATTCAGAGTTAAACGATCAGATAATCTCGAGGGTAGAAAGCAAAATTGAATCTAAATCAAACTTAAAGTGGAACTTACAAATTGTAGAAACCCCGCTTCAGGGCGCATCTTGACGGCGAAAAGGGCCTCCTTGCAGTCAAGCTTGGAGACCTCCACGACACGCCGTGCTCGATGCATGCAGTACTCGAGGACGAGGGTCCCCTCCTTCATCTTCGAGCCCTACCAGGGCGAGTCCACCCTGAGCAGGTCGAGCCGCAGCTTCCTCTCCATCAGCGGCAGTACATACCGCTGATTGAAGTTTGCAATCACCCCCGCCGCGGTTAAACCCGCCCTCAAAAGCGCGACAAAGGCGTCGGTGAAGACCCGAAGTCGCTCCTGATGGTCGGCGGGGGAAACTCCATAGCCCCACACCTCCGGTCGCTCACGCAGCACTTTGCCGGTGTACTCCGGCAGCTTGTTGTCGACGTTGCGGAGGTAGAACCACCCCTTGTCCCAATCGGCGTTGTTGGACGTCATCGTCGACGGGATGTACAAACTGCTCTGCTGCCCCCGGACTTGCAGGGTAAGGCCCCCGGCGCGGACCGCCCGGCGGAGCCCCCGAGACTCACCTACGGCCGTATGGAGCTCACCCCGGAAAAGGTGAACCCATAGGACCCAGTGAGCCTCGATCCCCAAGTACCCCTCACAAACGGCGACGAAGACCGCCGCTTGCGAGATGGCATTGGGGGCAAAGTTGCGGAGCTCTACGCCGTAGTGAAGGCATACCCGCGGAAGAACGGTGAAGCCAGGATCCTGAACCCCCGCTCGTCAAGTCTCGCCAGGCTCACCACGAAGCCCTCCGGCGGAGAAGGCTCGTGGTGGTTGGATGGTGGTGCGATCCACATCGGCTCGTCCGGGTCGCTGTTCGCCGGCAGCACCCCGGCGTCCACCAGCCCCGTGAGATAGGCGTCGGTGGCGATGGAAGGGCTCCACGGAGCAGGGTCGACGATGGTCACCATGGCGAACGGCGGCAGTGAAAAGGACGAAGTCTTGAGCACGGAAAGGTGAAAGGCGAAGAGCGGCGGCGCTTGGAAATAGTAGATGCAATCGGAAGGCAAAGGCAGGGTAAGCTAATCCTTTCCCCTTGTCCCTTTATTTATAGTATCACGCGAAGCGCAACCGGCACCCCGACCGCGTAAAAAACGCATCCGATACGATTAAACACCTCAGCCACTGACGACACGGCCCCACGAGTTGGGATAACCACTACGCGCGAAAATCCAGGCGACACGTCGCATCGTAACTGCCCATGTCTCTTCCGCTCCGCCTAAAAAGGCGCGCCCACTTCGCGTTCTCTGCGCCACGCCACCCATGACTACAGAAATAAACGCTCGAGGCCAGCCAAAAGGCTTCCGAGGTAAGCTACCTCTCCTCGAGGCCCTACTGATTAGGGGTTCGAAGTCCTGGCCCCTCGAGGGTTCGACAGGCACCTCAGATGTAATAGAGTCAGGGATAACCAAGGGCACGCGCGATCAAGCCTATCCTCAAGCACGAAACTCGAGGGTGCCCTTCACGTTATATTCAAGGCCAGGATGGAGGCAGCTAGTCGAGGGATCCCACCGAGGGAGAGCAACGAGCCCTCGACCCCAAACGAACGGGGTCCATGAGACATGTCTCTGGACCATGAGCCGGCCTCCATCGAACGAGGCACGGATGTCCACTTGAATTACCCACTAACAGCTCACAGAGACATCCATGACTCGCAGCCCATTCGAGGGAAGCATGGATTGTGTCACCCCTCCTCCCCACAAATGGGGCGACGAGGGTCGTAACTCAAAGTCAAGAACCGCCCCTGATCGACCTTGCTAGGGCCAAGGCTCGGGGGCTCCTTGCACCACAAGATCGAATTCCTTGAGGACGAAACAAGTTGTAGCTCACAAAGGCGCGAAACGCCGATAAGCCCTTGCAGGAGTATATCCACTCCTCCAAGGTCTCGGGGGCTACACCCGCGGGTGCGCTAGTGCGCACTCGGCGGAATTCTTCAAGGAAAACCTTATCAGAAGCACCCGTGACGAAGAGCCTTTGTCGGATAAAAACTTGTTCCAACAAAGGCTCGGGGGCTACTGTTGGGGGCAGTCATTAGGGGTACCCAAACCTATGGGATAACTGCCCCAATGAACATTAATCTTGTCCAAGTAACCAGAAAAAGAAACGGAAGTTAAGGCCCGCGGCCCAGCAACGACTGAAGGCCCAGCCAAGACGCCCCGCGGCATGCCTCGACGCGAGCCAAAATCTCTGCTTCGCTCGAGGGACCGACCCCTCGAGCGAATCGGAGAACTCCGCTTCGGTCGAGGCCTGGGGACCGAGCCTCGAGCAACCCACGGAATGGGGAAAGCTCCACCTCGGTCGAGAACATCGCTCCGACGAACATTAAATGGTGCCCTCTGCCACCGTGCCTCCAAAGTCAAAAGACAAATTTCTTGTCATACTGCCCTGATGGCCACGATCCCTCCCATCGTATCCACCAACTCCCGTCACTATGCTGCCAACCGAGGCTCTGTGCGGACAGGCCGGCACTATGCGAACAGAGCCCGTCACTCCGAGCTCCTGTACTGCCAACTCCGACGACTCGAAGACCTCCGTCAGACGGAGAGACCCTCGAGCACACAGCAGGAAAAGAGCTCAGGACGACAGAGGTATGGCGGGCCATTCCGAGCACTATGCGACCAACCCCGGCGTTGTGCGGACATGTCGCCGCCATGCGAACAGGGCCGGGTCACTCTAACTCCCTGTGCCACCGACTCCCACAGCGATTTTTCACAGAATAAGCTGTGCACCGGCATGGGAGACCCTCGAGGTGGTGTACGGACGAGCCATTATCGCACAAAGGACGCCTCGCATCCTCAAGACCACTCCACGATGTCATCACCAGTATGAGAATCAACTACAGCAAACAAGGACGGAGAAGCACGCCCAACGCCACTCTTACTACTGTACGACAACTATACCTAAGCAACAACATGTTCCTGTAACCCCTCCTCCTTGGCCTATAAAAGGAGGGGGAAGAGGGAGGAAAAGGGGAGAATCCGCATACACTCAGAATAGACCACGATATTGGCACCCCGCCTCAATCATCCGGGACTCGGAGGTCTAGCCTCTCGTCCCAACCTGCTTGTACCCCCTACTGCTTGCAGCCCGGTGCAGAATAATACATCGCGCACACCGCCTTGCTGGAAGTACGGTCTTCTGACCGGAACCAGGATAAACCTGTGTCTCGTGTTATCTTCTGCATCAACCATCAAGGGAGGGAACACAGCGCATTTCTGGTTGGTGTCGGGACCACGATTTCTAAACACCGACACCAATGTGCTAGTTGGAGCCATGAGCTACCTGACAGTCTTGCAAGACGGACTTTTGTTACGATCCGGTGATCATCACCGGATATGATCTCTGTATGGTCATCGGATATGATCACCGGATATCTCTTGTTTAATAGATAGTCTCATGCACTCAACTCTAAATGTGCGACACTGACGCGTGGGGTTTTATAGACGTAAGAGTTAGCATTAACCATTGGAGAAGGCTGGTTCAAGAGATAGCCTTCCTTGGATGGAGGCTGGTTGCCGCCTTGGGTGTGAATGTGGCGCCTTTATGTGGGCCGGCAGGCGTCAGGTACCGCTCTGCTTGAGGGACCTGCGCGTCGTAAACGTCATCGAGTTCTGGGGGTGCCACCTATAGCCCGGGATGTCTCCGTCGTTCCGGACTATCTCCGGGGCAGCCTTAGACCCCGGGGTCACCTGCCCATGACTGCCAAAGCATCAGGCACCTTACGAGGCGAGGTCTTTTAGGCCTTTCGTTTCAACGGCCCGATGGGACGGGTCGGGGTCCGTATCGAGGCACTGCCATGCCCGCCCGCCACACGCCTCTCCATAATCATGTTGATTTACGGGGAAGTGAACGGTCTCACCGGATAGTGTGTCAACGGATGGACTTGAGGCTCTATCTGGTGATCTCAACGGTCTCACCGTTGAAAGCTATCATGATCTACTAGTGTGGCAGCATGAATTCTAGGAGTGCAACAACAAACACAGCAGCCGGGATTAAGTAGATGACGCACTAGAGCATTTCCATTTATAGTTCATACACTTATTTTGAGAGTTTACAGTTACAAACTACAGTCGGCCATGGCCATTTACAAGAGCAAAGGTATAAGTTTGGAGGTATCCACGGCACGGTATATGCTACAAGTTCAACCAATTTGGTTCACATGAACTCGTCGCTAGTTTTCTTCTAGCCTCATACCAGCTAAGGAAACTTACATGGCTGGAGTGTTGGAGAGGAGCATCATTCAAGTTTCCCTCAGTGCTGAGACTTGACCCTGGTCGGCGTAAGACACTTCTGTCCTACCGAGGTGGATCTCTTATATCCGCCTTTTGCCAAAAATCCTGGTGCTGGTCTCGCTCAACATCTCCTTTACCGCTCGCAAACTTTCTTCTAGCATTAGTAGCACATATCCTTGTGCTTTTCTCCCCACACGCTAGTACTAGTGGAGCACTCGTCAGGATGGTGGATTTTGTTGTACCACATGTTTGGTGGGTGAAAGGATTTTGAGTGCTTAGTATGCTAAACACCCAGTGCATTTATAGGCGCGTCGAAGCCGGCTACTGTTGGCATGTGAATGATGGCCGACAGCGGTCAGGATAAGATTACGTTTGCCGTTCCTTGGCACGGACATACTGTTCGTCGATAGATATGTCACTCCGGCGACACACGTTGTTGGATGCACCTTCATGTAGGTTGACATATGTATTATGCATTGGATTTTTCCCGGGAGTCATCTTCCGCATTATCTCAGCAACGTGGTTGATTCCTTCTTGGTTTCCAGTTGCACTATCACCTGCCTGAGATCTCCATTTTCATCCTGAACCCTCTTAACCCGTTGTTGCTCTTCTGCTTTCTCCATCCTCATCCACCAAACAGCATCACGAAGATCACACTGCAAAATCCGTTCATACTGGGTGGCCTCACGATCAATCCACACATAATAGCTGCAATCCCCGGGCTTCTACACTCGAATTGAACAGCAAATCAGAAAATCAATCGCACAACGGACCAAATCCAAGAGAAAACCTGAAGGGCATCTATAGTACCTCCAGGTCGGGTTGTCGTCACTCAGGCGCCTCCCTATTGCACTTCACCGGCGGGGAGTAGTCATACAAACTCACGACGGCACCGGCGCCCTCAACCTCTCCATCTCTCCACCTCCTCTTCCTCTTGACGACGATGCGAACCACCGTGACGAGCGCGAGCTTGACGACGCCATGGCGGCAGCCTCCCTCCCACGTCGCCTTACTGCGACCCCTTGCTGGCGGGAACCTTAGGTCCGCCATGAACCCAAGGGCTGACCTAGGGATCCGATCAACCTTACTGGGCTCAAACTATATTAGATCAACCATTCAATCTAAACTATACTACTAACACGTTGTTCCAATCATTATGGATTGACTATTTTACCCTTGGTACACAAAATTAATCCCGAAATGGCAATTCTCCCGCACTCCCTTTTTTCTGTGGGCCCGGGTGAATGCTGCCCACCTTTTAGCATGTACTCTTGGTATCTCCTCTATTTACCGCCGTCGGATCGAGCGACGTGAGCCATCCATTTTTCCTTTATCCGTTGTAAAAAGATTCATTAAATATATAGGATGTTTAGTACAAGAAATAAGATGACATTATCATCTTATTATTTTCATTCTTGTTTAATTGAGAAATATAGTATATTAATTTCGTATCATCCGATTATCTATTTGAAAAATAGTATTACATATGCAGTTCTCGAAAATGCAGCTGCTCCCTCTGCGTCACTCAGCAGCTATTATGTTTTTTAGAGAAAGCAAAAGGTCAGCAGCTGTTCTTGATTAATCAACTTTTCGAATACAGAGTCACAATCTGATTACCATACCACTGTTCAGCACTGCAGGATCATTCACCATATCTTAAGTTGTTTGTTGGCCGCACTGCCATCCGTCCGTCCGTTTGTCCTCGCTCACCCGTCTCTCGATTCTTCCACAGTTCAGTTTCACCGTGCCGCAGCTCACACCTCTGTTTTTTCTCCGCCGAGCCCTCGTTTAGATTCCAATTTAGTGGTAGCAAAGTTTGAATTCCGTGTAAATGCGTCGCTGTACCATTTCGTTTGTATTTGTAAAAAATTATCCAAACATTGATTAATTAGGCTCAAAATATTCGTCTCGTAAAGTTAAAAAAACAATGCAATTAGTTTTTGATTTCATCTATATTTAGTACTTCATATATGCGCCGACATTTTGACGTGACGAGAATCTTTTTTTATATAGTAAAATTTGGGATAAAATTTGAAAACTAAATAAGGCCCGAAGAGAGCAGGCCAGAGACTCTCCCTCGTCTAATCCTCTCTCATCCGCACCAAAAACCATGTAGCAACCCAGCACGGCATCACCCGCAGCTCTCTCTCTCTCCCTGATGAACAAGCAAAGCATATGCTCCTACTACGAAACATAATCCGTTCAAGAATAAACAAGCATCCAGTAATGGCGGCAACTCGAATTGACCCTCTCCATCAGCAGTAGGTAGAGAGGCAAGTGGATTCAGCTGTGCATATGCTTTTGCTCGGTGTTGACAGCCAAAATTGGCTTTGGCCCGGCCAAACCGGTTTAGGTTCTGTAATTCGAGTAGGATTAGGATTCCGAGTTTAGTCCCATATTGTAACCTATTCGAAAGGGGTAAGACTTCCCCGGCCTATAAATATAAAGGCTAGAAGGCCGATTGAGGTATTCCAATCGAATCAAACACATTTATCCTTTACTTTTTATCTCTCAAACCCTAGTCTTTTCTAACCCCCATATTCTGTTCTTTGCTCGTCTCTACGGCGTTCAAGGGCGTTCTAGGTGACCTGCCGACCCTAGAGCAACCCTAGATTGCTCGAGCTCCGACGGGGTCCCTCCCGAGCTTGGGTTTCTAGGTCTTCACGACCTCCCGACCAGAAGCGGTCTGACCGGTTCTATAGACCGGTCTGACCGGTTTGCCCCGGGAAGTCAGGAGTTGGCCGTTGTGACGGCCGTGCTGTGCGTTCGATCTATCTTCGAGTGTGTTGGCGCATTTTCGTGTCAACATGCTTTTTGGCGACTCCGCTGGGGATTAGATTAATCTGGTTTCAAGACCGATTCAATCTACTCCAAATATGTCTGGATCAACGTGCGACCTTGACAAAGACAACATCATCGCCGCGACGATGGAAGAGCTCACGGACGAGGAGCGGAAGCGGTACCTGATCGCCGAGGAGCACTTCAGGACACAATTCTTGAAGGGCTTCAAGAAAGATCGTGGTGGTCTTGTCAAGAGAGTGGAGGAATTCGTCATGCCGGCTTTCAAGCTGGCAAACGATCAAGTTGAAGAACTTCCAAAGGTAACTGGCGAATCCTCTGATTTGATGCAGCAAATTACTCGCATGATGGATGATAAATTGCTTGCTGCACAAACTGTTACTAGTGAGTTGATTGCTAATATGTCGGGTAATTCTGATAAAGGTAAAAATAATGTAGAATCTAATGAATTGCCTAACTCAACTCCTAGCTCATCAGGCGTGCCAGAACATATTTTAGATCCTAATTTAGGCATGCCGATGAATTTCTATGCGGGACAAACACTTCACCCTGGTTCGGTCCACGAACCGGTCAGACCGGTTTTCACAACCGGTCAGACCGGTTTGGCCTCCTCTGGCGGTCAGACCGGTTCCATGGGTGCAGGGGCACCGGGTGCGATGGTTTTATCTAATACGGTTGCTTCTGGTCCTGTTTACACTGTTCCACGCACTGGGGTTGCGGGAAGTATACCCCACGGATCTGGCGCGTCTCACGGGCCGATTCCGAGTACTTCTCAAAGTGCAACATATAATGTTCCTCGTTTTTCACAAAATAGAGGTGATGGGAATTATCAAGCCGAGTTAGCTAAGTTTAAAGAAGATATAGCTAATACACTAAGAACAAGACTCGGGCTTGAATTGGGTACTTCACGCTTATATCAAAAACCGTATCCGCCTGAATTTGATTTAGTTGCTTATCCTAATGGTTGGCGTGTTCCTGATTTTATTAAATTCAGTGGCGAGGATAATAGAACTCCTTGGGAACATATTAGTCAATATGTCTTGCAATTAGGAGAAGCATCATACTATGAACCATTGCGTGTACGGTTATTCTCATTATCTTTAACTGGAACTGCTTTTTCATGGTTTTCTTCACTTGCTCCTAACTCTATTCAAAATTGGACTCAATTGGAGCATAAATTTCATGATCATTTCTTTAGTGGAGAAAACGAAGCTAAATTATCTGATTTAACATCGGTTAGGCAAAGCCAAGAGGAATCGGTTCTTGATTACTTCAAAAGATTTAAAGATATTAAGAACCGATGTTTTAACATAACTGTTTCTGAAAAGGATTTAGCGGATTTATCTTTTGCGGGCTTACGGTCTCATTTCAAGGAAAAACTAGAGGGTTCTGATTTCCTTACTATTAATCACTTGCAAATGAAGGCTATGAGTCTAGAACTTAAATTTAAAAATTCAAAAGAATCTGCTAAACCTCATCGTTCGAATGTGCATATTGTTGATAATGATTCTGATAGTTCGGACGATGATAAAGAAATTTATGCTGCTGAATTTGTTTAGTCATCAAAGAGTAAACCTGGTTCTTGTCCTTCATTGAAGCCGATTCAGAAAAATCAGCAAGAAGAAAAATTTACTTTTGATGTAGCCAAATGTGATCGTGTTTTTGATGAATTACTTAAGAATGGCTTTGTTAAACTTTCTCATGCAATTCCACCAGCCGATCAATTGAAAAATCGTGCATATTGTAAGTGGCATAATTCTTTTTCTCATGCGACCAACGATTGCAATGTTTTTCGTCGACAGGTACAATCGGCCCTTAATGAAGGTCGATTAGTGCTAGCTGAAATGCAAGTTGATAAGGCTCCTTTCCCTGTTCATACCTTGGATGTGAATACTAAAGTGTTGATTCGGCCAGAACAAGCCGATGGAGCTAAAGGTAAGAATGTGGTGATTGGAGACCCAAGGCCGGAAAAAGTTGATGACAAAGTTCCGGTCAGAACAGTGATGATTGGGAGAACTCTGGATGGAAAAGAGTCTCTGAAGATTACTATTAACACATCAAGGCCCGGGGGGCAAGGAAGTTCTTTGGAAGAGAATCGGTCCGCTAGCCAGGCGAAACCGGTCAGACCGGTTTCCCAAACCGGTCAGACCGGTTTGTCTCCAGACCGTCCAAGGACTTTCAAGCCCAAGCATCCGGAAGTGGGTACTTGGAAATTTAATGAGCCAAAGATTCAAGGAAAGGTTCTGAAGCAAGGACCTACTTTCTCTCAGCTCATGAATAAGTACACAAAGGCCGTTCAAGTTGATCGGCCAACAAAAAAGAGACAGAGGTCACCGCAGCGTTGGATCAACTCTACAACTTATAAGCGCCGTGGTGATATTACTGGGACTTCAGTGCATGACCGATTGGGCTCATACCAATCAGGTCCTTTGGTTGCTCACTAAAGCGGTCAGACCGGTTTTGTAAACCGGTCAGACCGATTTCGGTCTGATCAGTGAATTCAAGTTCCTCCTAAGCAAGAGTACCGTATCAAGGAGAAGAAGGAGGACATGCAAGCCAGAGCCAGTGGTTTTGTTAAAATTGGTGATATTCCAGTGGCTATGCAAGACTAGGGTAGAAAGCCGATAGTCATTGGAGATTCGGCTCCTGTTCCAGTCAAAAGGCCGGTCATAGCTAATGATCATAAGGCTAGCAGTAGCAAGGGCGTGAAGAAGGTCTTCCAACCAAGGTGGTGTCCTTCTGGTTTGACTCATACGCAGAAGCGGAAGTTACAACGCTTGCGTAACAAAGAAAAAAGGGAACAGGAAGCTGAGAAGCTGAGGGATGAATACTTCAACAATTATAGGCCTATGATTCCTCAGACCAAGATCTGGCAAGCTAAGCCTGTTGTGCAATCAGCAGCACAACCGGTCAGACCGGTTTCTGAATCCGGTCAGACCGGTTTGGGTCAGCCCACCGCTGCAGAAGCGGTCAGACCGGTTTCTGGAACCGGTCAGACCGGTTTGACGACAGAAGCGGGAGCTGAGATTACTTCAACCATTGATACAACTCCGCAAATTCCTCCAGTGGTTGAAGATGAAGAATTGGTTGATTTTGAGCCTTCTCCAGAGCATGACAACATGGAAATTAATGTTGTTCATCTATCTTCTGATTATTATGTGATACCGGAGGAGGAAGTTTCTCATCTTCAACTTGGGCCTCAAGATGCTGTTTTTCAGAAGCCTAGTGAATCAGAAAATCATCTCAAGGCTTTATATATGAGAGGACACATCAATGGGAAGCCAATTTCTCGTATGTTGGTTGATGGTGGAGCTATTGTGAATCTTATGCCATATTCTCTCTACAAGAAGATTGGCGGAAAAGACGAAGAATTGATCAAGACGAACATGACAATCAGTGGAGTTGGTGGAGGTGATCCCATTGGTGCCAAGGGGGTGGCTTCTATGGAGTTGACCGTTGGGAGCAAGACTATTGCTACGGCTTTCTTCATCTCCGAGGTGCAAGGTAACTTCAATTTAATCCTTGGTCGAGATTGGATTCATGCAAATAAATGTATTCCATCTACCTTGCATCAATATCTTATTCAGTGGATCGGCGATGAAGTTGAAGTTGTCCATGGTGACGCTTCTTCCTTCGTTGCAACGGCCGATTCCGATTTTCTTAGTGCAAATGAGAAGGTCCAATGTTTGTCGGGCATAGATTTTACCGACTATGAGTTGATCAGTTGCACCAAGGATGGTTTTGTTCCTGCTACATTAAAACCGATGGAAAATCGGTTGAATTACTTGTTGTAATTAATGGAGCAAATGAATCAACAGAAACAAACCGGTCAGACCGCTTCTGGAAACCGGTCAGACCGGTTTAGACCTGAGCAGCGCCGATCAAGCCAAACCGGTCAGACCGCTTCTGGAAACCGGTCAGACCGGTTTGCGTCTGGACAGTGGCTTCAAGACCGAATTGATCATCATCGAGCTCATTCGGCCAGCATGTTCGAAGCCATTGAAGATCTTGGTGATATGGATAAGTTGGGTCAGGGTTTCACGTCAGCCGACCCTTTAGAAAAAATAGATATTGGTGATGGTACTATTCCTAGGCCAACTTTTGTAAACAAAAATTTATCGGCTGAGTTTAAAGCTGAATTAATAAATTTGTTGAAAGAGTATGTCGATTGTTTTGCTTGGGAGTACCGTGAGATGCCCGGTTTGAGTCGTGATTTAGTTGAGCATCGTTTACCAATAAAGGCCGGTTTTAGACCTTTTAAACAATCGGCTAGACGTTTTAATCCCGCTATTTATGACCGAATAAAAGAAGAAGTTAATCGTTTGCTAGATGCTGGTTTTATTCGGACTTGTCGTTATGCGGAGTGGATTTCTAATATTGTTCCCGTTGAAAAGAAAGATTCGGGAAAACTTAGAGTTTGCATTGATTTTAGGGATCTTAATAAAGCCACTCCAAAAGATTCATATCCTATGCCTGTAGCCGATGTCTTAATCAATGAAGCCTCTGGGCATCGTGTTGTTAGTTTTCTTGATGGTAATGCCGGATATAATCAAATCTTCATGGCCGAAGAGGATATGCACAAAACGGCCTTTCAATGTCCGGGATTTATTGGTTTATTTGAGTGGGTAGTTATGACCTTTGGATTAAAGAATGCTGGTGCAACTTATCAAAGAGCTATGAATTTAATCTTTCATGATTTACTTGGTGTTATTGTGGAAGTGTATATTGATGATATTGTAGTTAAATCGGATGGCTTGGATTCTCATTTAGCCGATTTAAAACTTGCTCTTGAGAGGATGCGACGGTATGGCTTGAAGATGAATCCACTCAAATGTGCTTTTGGTGTTTCGGCTGGGAAGTTTCTTGGGTTTATTATTCATGAGAACGGCATAGAAGTTGATCCCAAGAGAATTGAAGCTATGAAGAAAGTCGAAGCTCCTACTTGCGAGAAGGACTTACAAAAGTTTCTAGGCAAGGTAAATTTCTTGAGAAGATTTATAATTAACTTGTCTGGAAAGGCTGATGCTTTTACTCCTTTACTTCAGCTAAAGAATGAAGCCGATTTTACTTGGGGGGCAAAACAGCAAGAAGCTTTTGAGAAGATCAAAGAGTACTTGTCTTGACCACCGGTGCTTAGGGAGCCTAAGCGGGGAGTTCCGTTCAGACTTTATGTGGCGGCTGAAGATAGAACTATTGGAGTTGTTTTGACTCAAGAAATCGACAACAAGGAGTATGTGATTGCTTATGTAAGCCGACGTCTCATCGATGCAGAAACAAGGTATACTTTCATTGAGAAGTTGTGTTTATCCTTGTATCATGCTTGTACTCAATTGAGGCATTATTTACTATCTAGTACTTGCATCGTGTTGTGTCAAACCGATGTAATTAAACATATGTTGCAAAGACCGATTTCTAGCGGGAGAGTCGGTAAGTGGGCTTATGCTTTAGTTGAGTATGATTTGGCTTGTGAACCTTTAAAATCAATGAAAAGCCAAATTGTAGCAGATTTTATTGTTGAACATCGGATAAATGATACTTGTGAATTCGACGTCGGCTATGTTGCTTGTACACCATGGAGATTATACTTTGATGGATCGGTTTGCAATGATGGAGAAGGAATTGGTGCTGTTTTGATTTCTCCAAGTGGTGCCGTCTTTGAGTTTTCAAACCGATTGGAAGAAAAGCGAACCAATAATCAAGTTGAATATGAAGCTCTTCTATTTGGCTTGGAATTTTTGCAAGACATGGGAGTAAAACATGTTGAAGCTTTTGGTGATTCGCTCCTGGTGGTACAACAAGTGTCAAAGGTATGCCAATGCTATAATGGTTCATTAAAAGCATATCTTGATAGATGTCTTGATATCATTGCTTCTTTTGATGAATTTACTATCAAACATATTCGAAGAGAAGAAAATGACAAGGCAAATACTCTGGCTCAGAAAGCATCTGGTTATATGGTTGCAAAGAAATATTTCTATCTCCAAAAATCGATGCAAACGAAAGCCGAGATTCTGGTTCTGGACGAACCGGTCACACCGGTTGCAGAAACCGGTCACACCGGTCTGACTGTCAGAACCGGTCTGACCGGTTCTGAAAGCGGTCTGACCGCTTTGTCCCCTGACAGAAGTAAAAATCCTTTGGATGATGCTAATCAATCCAAAGTTGAAGATCAGGATTGGAGAGTGCCTATTATTGCTTATTTGAGAGATCCTGGTCGTGGTGCGGAAAGAAATATTCGGCGAGTATCGTTTAAGTACGTTTTGCTTGACAATTAACTCTATCGTCGAAACGCCGAAGATTTGCTGTTGAAATGTCTTGATTCGGATCAGGCCAAAGTTGTCATGGGTGAGGTCCATGAAGGTATTTGTGGTACACATCAATCGGCTCCAAAGATGAAGTGGTTACTTAGGCGAGCCGGTTTCTATTGGCCTACTATGATGGCAGATTGTTTTAAATATTACAAAGGATGTGAGGAATGTTAGAAGTTTGGAAATTTGCAATTTGTTCCTGCTGCGTTGATGCATCCTATTATTAAGTCATGGCCGTTCCGAGGTTGGGGATTGGATTTTATTGGACAAATTAATCCTCCATCATCAAAAGGACATCGTTTCGTGTTGGTTGCTACGGATTATTTTACTAAGTGGACCGAAGCGATTCCATTGAAGAGTATGACACATCGAGAGGTGATTGAGTTTGTTACACAAAATATTATTCATAGATTCGGTATTCCTCAAACTTTGACTACGGATCAAGGTACTTCGTTTATGTCTAAAGAGGTACGTGAATTCGCCGAATCCTATAGAATTAAGTTGCTCAATTCATCTCCATATTACGCTCAGGCTAATGGACAAGCCGAGTCAAGTAATAAAACTTTGATCAAATTAATCAAGAAAAAGATAGAAGCAAGTCCTAAGAGATGGCATGAAGTTTTATCCGAAGCATTATGGGCTCATCGTATATCTAGACATGGTGCTACTAAAGTCACTCCTTTTGAGCTTGTGTATGGTCAAGAGGCCGTTTTACCCGTCGAGGTAAATCTGGACGCTTATAGATTGGCTAAACAAAATAACCTTGATGCCGTTGATTACCACAATTTGATGTTGGACAATATTGATGAGGTAACCGACAAACGATTGAAGGCTTTGAAGGAAATTGAGAAAGATAAGCTTCGGGTTGCTAAAGCCTACAACAAGAAAGTACGAGGAAAATATTTTCAGATTGGTGAACTTGTTTGGAAGACGATCTTGCCTATTGGGACGAAAAGCAACAAGTTTGGTAAATGGTCACCGAGTTGGGAAGGGCCCTATAGAGTTGTCAAAGTCATCTTTGGGAATTCTTACATGCTAGAGACGCTGAAGGGAGATCATTTGTCTAAAGCTATCAACGGAAGATACTTGAAGAAATTCTACCCAAGTGTTTGGCAAGACGCATGAAGACCAATGGCCGTTATATTGTTGATATCGCCCTTAGCATGAATTTTAGCTCCTGAATTGTAATTACTTGCTTTTTAGTTCTCAAGTTCACTAAAAACGCAGGGGGGCATGTGTTGACAGCCAAAATTGGCTTTGGCCCGGCCAAACCGGTCTGACCGGTTTAGGTTCTGTAATTCGAGTAGGATTAGGATTCCGAGTTTAGTCCCATATTGTAACCTATTTGAAAGGGGTAAGACTTCCCCGGCCTATAAATATAAAGGCTAGAAGGCCGATTGAGGTATTCCAATCGAATCAAACACATTTATCCTTTACTTTTTATCTCTCAAACCCTAGTCTTTTCTAACCCCCATATTCTGTTCTTTGCTCGTCTGTACAGCGTTCAAGGGCGTTCTAGGTGGCCTGCCGACCCTAGAGCAACCCTAGATTGCTCGAGCTCCGACGGGGTCCCTCCCGAGCTTGGGTTTCTAGGTCTTCACGACCTCCCGACCAGAAGTGGTCTGACCGGTTCTATAGACCGGTCTGACCGGTTTGCCCCGGGAAGTCAGGAGTTGGCCGTTGTGACGGCCGTGCTGTGCGTTCAATCGATCTTCGAGTGTGTTGGCGCATTTTCGTGTCAACACTCGGCCTTTTAATTTTTTGCATTCCTATGAGGCTACGTCGCTACGACCCTGGGACTATAAGAGAAGCAAATATGCTATTGCGTTTTGTTTCCTTCATGGTGAAGAAGGGTACGGCAGCCATTGCGAACGTCGTCGTTGTGCTCCTCCAAATTAACAGATCGGACGCCCCAAACCTGGAAAATCCAATTTCACAAGTCCTTCAGTTGTCAGCACCAACAACACCAAGAGTATTCGCCTGGCTGCGTCTGTTCGCAAAGTCCTTCCAAGCTCATTCAGAACCTGGTCCTGCTCCATGCATCAGCCGGCCGTTGGCACCGTCTCCATGTCCCATGTTCTCCAAGCACCCCCATGGCCCACGCTATGTGCTCAACAGTGTCGGCCTCGAGCAGACGCATCCCGTATCGTTGAGTTCATCGTCCATGTTGCTGGAATTTGAGGCTTTGGCCCATGAGTACCACGTAACAAATTCAGAATTCCTAGTAAATCTTTGAGGCTTTGGCCCATGAGTACCACGTAACAAATTCAGAATTCCTAGTAAATCTTAAAGGTCTATGTGTGCATGAGGAAGTGGTGGAAGTGGTGCAATCCTTTAGTCCCACATTGCTAATTGAGAGGGTGGATGACCAACATAAATATAGAGGTCTCCACTCTTTCAAGCTATGTGTATGGGGAGAGAAGCCAAAGGTCCACACACGTGCTCGCTCGATCGCCTCGCCGGGTGGAAGGCACGGGCGCACGACGTTTGTGTGAATGGTCCACCGAAATCCGGTTCCTCACCTTGCGGGTGCACAAATTCCTTCTACCGTTTTATACCTATCGGCCTCTACCAAAAACACATCTAATCGAGTTAGGGTTTTTTACCTCCTCTCGCTCCAGCGCCGCCTTCGTAGTCTACTACATCCCGAGCGCCGGCGTGCACTGGCGAACGGAAGAGCAGGTCTCCAGAACCGCTCCTTGTGATCCCGCACCAGGAGAGGGCGAATAAGGTTTTTGGGAACGGTACAACTAGCGCCTAGACGTCCGGTGCCAACCAAAAAATCGGACGGGTGACGTGGCGCAACCTGAGCCAAGCGTTTCTCCTCCGACGGTACTATAGCAATTGAAACTTCCGCCGCAACACGGGTACGATGTTGCATGCAACATGTGATTTTTTGCAACATCCAAGAATAGCGTATGCAACATCAAATAATAGTATCTACAACATAAATAGTCATCGTTTGCAACAGAAACACGCGCTCATAAACTCTCAGCCACGCACGGCAGCAGTAAAAAAAATCCCAATGAAAATGTAACATCAGGATGAAACACTTGCAACATGCATACAAAACATATACAACATCGCAACATCCCAGATCTACTTTTGCAACATTCACATCAAACAGTTGCAACATTTTTCTGAAACATCCGAAACACGTGAAACATGCTCTTGCAATATAGAGCAAACCCTAGCAAAACCTGAGCAACATGACGGGCAGGATCATGAGCGTCATGTCCTGAAGCGCCTCCCACACGAACACCCAGAAGCTGCGGGCCTCCGCCTCGGCGAAGCGGTTGGCGTCGAAGAGCTCCTGCCGCCTGGCGAGCTTGGACGCCGGAAGGCTGTCGGACGCCAAGGTGGAGAGCTTGGATAGGACGCCGTCGACACCGCCGTGGGCCTTGAGGAGCTTCACGTCGTGGCTCTCCACGACAGAGCTCAGCTCCTCCACGCAGACGCCAAAGCCCGCCGTCGCGAAGTCGACGGGGACGGAGTAGTGCTCCTGGGCGGGAGGCCTGCGACGCCGGCGAGATGGAGGAGCGGAGATGGAGGAGCAGCGGCGTCGGCAAAACGGAGGAGCGGGGATGCAGGAGCAGCGTCGCCGGCGAGACGGAAGAGCGGGGATTGGGGCGGTGGCGAGACGCATGACAGCGGCGGGCGGCTGCGCGTGGAGGGCGGTGCGGCGACGGCGCGTGGAGGATCGCAGCGGCGGCGGCGCATGGAGCAAGGAGGAGAAACCAGAAGGAAAGTCATGCACGCACCGTAGCGGCGATAGCCGATGATGCCTCCGTGCTTAGAGGAAAAAAATTCCATACAGCGCCCTCCGTGCAGGACGGTCTCCGATTTGCGACGCGTCAGACTTTGGGATCGGATGGAGAGCATCAGCTCAATAGAAAATTAACTCCACTTGGACTCGCACGGCTCAGCTGCTGAGCCGCACCCCTCTCCTCCTCGTTCCCCTTTCCTCACCTTCACCTCCTTTTGCAAATAACCGTCGCAATCCATTTTTTAGATTTTGTTGAATTTGCTCCCGACCAAATTGAGGTTCCAGACTTTTCTCTGGTCTATTGTTCGAAAAAAAGCCTTTTCTCTGGTCTTTATTGAAAGTTCTTCTACTTTATTACATGTTTGTTTAGCTTGACCCTTTCGGCCAGATCGGCCTGGTTGCAGGCCCACTACAGTAACTCGTGAACGGTAGCATTGGTGGTTAAGGTTAGATAGAGTCTTAGAGATAAGAGTAATAGATTAGGACTATTTTGCTTAGGAATCAAGTAAACCTCTCTATATAATGAGAGGAGTTGTATCGGTCGAAGGGAAATAAAAAATAATCAATCGAGTTCTCATTACGTGTTCGTCCCTCTCATCTATGATTTGGCCTCCCAACCCTAATAGTCGACTCCATCCGGCTATCCTTCTAGTGATGTTTATCCTATCATGGACAAGGACCGTGACAGGTTTCTAAGAAGCTCACCAGTCCTCTTGAGGTCCTTTGGAAGTCCTTTAATCTGTGAAATTATTTGTCAAGAATATTTAGGGGCTTAGGGCCTGCTTGGTTGCAGGCCACATCCTGTCAAGCCGTAGTTGCGGCACGCGGCGCACCTTAGGCGCACAAATTCCACGCCGCGGTTGTGACGAGAAAATCTACATAAAAGTACTGCGTTTAGCTATGGCTGCCGAACTCAGCTCGTGAACCAAACAACGGCATGTTTTGTAGCAGCGCCAGACACTGTAGTGTGGCAAAGCGTGGCGGTAAACCAAACACGCCCTAATTAGTCTAGATCTTGTCAAACAACCATCTTATTGCTTCCCAATGTTCCGCACCTGTAGGAACGGGGAGATCGCTCTATGCTGGCTACAATTGCTTTGGGTGCTGCGCAGGTGTGTTTGAGAGTTGTGTTTACAGTATTCACATGTAATTTGTTTGGTTTAGCTGGTGTAAGCATTGGCCAAGCTGTCTCATTTTTGTAGTCACCTTTGGGCGTTTGCTAGTGGAGGGTTTCGTTCCTGTTTATCACGCGCCGCCAGCCAGATCAATCTGTGATTGGCTACCTCGTACAAGACTCATCGACGTGGAGTTTAAGACGGAATTTGATTCTGTATTTGTCAGAGGCTGCAGACCAATCCACGAGAAGCTACCGGAAGGTTTTCTCAGCTTTGCTGAACGTACACGGAGTTGTACACAAGGCTGCAGGTTATTGCTAGGTTTACACAATAACATACCTAGATTATTACTGCAGATTATTTTCTTCTAGTTATTTCATTCATATCGCGATGATTTCCGCTGCTAAAATATATTGAGATTTTGAGGAGATATTGAGATTATTATTGGATCACTTTGAGTTAATTCTTCTTGATGTTTTGACAACATCATGTCACCCTAGTGGTTTCTTTTACTCCTATGGAGTTGGTTAATTTAAAGTGAATGTTTTGCTCTGAATTGAGTTCGAGGCGGAGGATTCCAAGTGCAACAGAGGAGGTTTGTTTGACTAGATACTACATCGTTTTGTATTGCGGGAGCAGTACGTTTATTACTATCTTTGCTCATGTTGAGGGGTTTAGTTCAAATGTTTAACTCCATTGGTTGTACATTTATGCCTACATCTGAACCGTGTTTGAATGGAACAGTAATTGACCATGTCATGGAATTTAGTTTCTTCTACAATTGGCAAGTTTATGGTACATGATGGATACACGTGCTAGTTGCTCTTGCAAGAGTGTTGTTTTGCCAAACTTTAGTGTTCCTGATGGAGCATATATTATTCAATGAGATGAGTTCTTCACTGGATATTTATGTAATAGCACGGGTGATATTGCGACTTTATATCGTTTGATGATTGAGCGCTATTACCATTTGCTTTTGAGGTTAGTTGCACAGACTCAGACTTTTGCTGGGATTATGAATTTGATGAAGACCCAGATTGTTCGTCTACTTTGTTGATTGTTGTGTGTGTTTGGACCTATTGGTTATTTGCTCAATTTTTACTTCCTATGAAGTGTTGGGAGAATACTCAAGTGATCTTACTCATTGGTTAGTCCGGTGGACATTGACATTCAAGATTTGAATATGGAGGTTTATTATTCATCTATACGAGGGAATTTGTCTCAAGGTGGAATTTTTTAGATATGTTCCAAATTCACATCCATGATAAAGGCCGGGCTTCTACCGGAGCGCAGAGAAGGCCCGTCGCCGGAGGTCTGGGCCGGAGCGAAGTGGTGCTGTATTTTCTCTCAGGAGCGCATATGTAGACGGTAGGGTAAGACTAAATCAAACATCTTAGATGAGAAATGTATCATCCCTACTTGTAAACTCTCCTCAACAGTAATTGTCTTCCATGGTTTCTTTCCGTAAGGGTTTTACCATGTTAAATTGTGTCTCGTGTTCGATCTTGTTTTTCGCATTATTTGCTATCAAGTGGTATCAGAGCCGAAGGTCGAGGAGTCTATAAAAATCTCAGTGGTCACATTGTGGCGGGGAGCCCGTTAACGTCACTGGGCTTAGCCCGTGAACATCTCCAAGTGTTGTCACTGGAGAATTAAACTCAGGGCCTATGATAACCTCTTCTGTTGAGATCACATGGTATGTGATGGAAGAGTTAGGTCCGATGTGTGACGGGGAGATTATTAGGTTTAGTCCCACATCAAAAATTCATGATGGGGAAGCACAACATATAAAGCGTTGGCAGTCCTCTCCTATCAGGCTAGTCTTTTGGGTTGAGTTAGGCCTGAGCATTGTTGGTTGTAGCTCTGTTGGACCTGGGCTTATGTTGCGCTGGCTCGTGGGTATTGTGACCTAGGCAGGATTCCGCTGCGCGTTTTCTAACAAGCTGGACACTTGATTGCAACTTCCCTTGCTATTCTTGGGGGAGCATTCCTGACCAACTATCTATCCGAGAAGCTAGTAAGACAACTAAGCATTGTTTGTCATAGATGACCTTTAGTGACTATCATTAACTTGTCAGCATATATGTAAAACCCACGTTTCTCATAAAGTCAAACGACAACAACCACAAAACCTGTAGACCCAGATAATTTGGGGTAGCCATTCTATGAACTCAAAGTGCATTATTAGCTACCTGCAGATACATCAAACTAAAAAGTAGAAACTTGAAATTGTCATGGGAGAAAAATGTTCGCTAAAAAAATTCGATATGAACAATAGTATTAGCTCGTAGGGTGTTTTGTACGTCAACAAGAGGATATCTGCCATAGAAAGCGGCTGGAGTAAAATAAATTTGTGTGTATGTGTGGCCATTATGCTCCAGATCTGCCAAAATGTTTACTTAAGCAGTAAAAAAACAGATTGGATTGTAAAGCAGTTACTTGGGGCCTACTTGAAAGAGCTCTAGCTCGTGGATTCTTGCAGTAGAGCTTGGGAGTTAGTGGTGTTTGGATCCAGGTGCTAAAGTTTAGCACTTTAAATAAGTGATAATTAGATGTATTAAACATAAACTAATTATAAAACTAATTACATAAGTAATGTCTATTTCGCAAGAGGAACCTAACAAGCCTAATTTTGTTATAATTAATACATAATTATCATATGTTTACTGTAGCATTATATTATCTAATCATGGTGTAATTAGTCTTAATAGATTTGTCTCCTAAATTACTCCTCGTATATGTAATAGGTTTTTAAATTAATCTATATTTAATACTCCTAATTAACATATTTATATTTATATCGATGTGACGACGCTAAAGTTTAGCACGTGGAAAACAAACATGGCCAATAAAGTGGTTTAATAAGGAACTAAAAAGAGGATTGTTTATGTGGTAGTTGACTTTTGGTATGTCCTGACAAGTAGGTCCTACACCTCTCTCCGGTCCCCATGCTGCGTTTTTTTACAACTGCAAATATAATATATTAAGCAGCCAGTTTATAGAAAGGTCCTCCGAAGAAGACTGAATTACAACTTGGTCCTGAGACTAGATAAGAACAACAGCTACAACACAGACATGAACGACGACGAGCTCGCCAGCAGAGGGCCGTAGAGGCGACGAATGCGCATACACCCGGATGGAAGGACTGTGCAAAGCAACGGTTGAAGTTGGGTCGACGGAGCTTTAGAGGAGGTGCACACTAGGCGACCGAAGAATATGTTGATTGCCGTCGCCGGAGGTTGAAGAAGAAGCTCCAAGTCGGGACCCAGGGGGAACGAAGTCATCAAGGCACCGTCGGATGCGGAGCTGCCTGGTGGGGGTCTGGGTCAACAAGAACCGAGGCTGCAAAGAGGAGATGGAGGCGGAGGCGAATTGTGAAGATGGGGAGACAGAGGAGCGAGGGGATGAGGTGGCAAGTTTATTGTATAGGAACACACATAGGCGACGACGACGGCGACGAGGGAGCCGAGAAGAACGGCGACGATGGCGGCGGCGGCGGCATATCCCGAGAGGTACTTGCCACAGGGGTACTAGCCATACAGGCACTACTACTACTAGAGCTATCTACAGGCTAAAGGAGGCCGGGCCCCTCACCCGGCGCTCTCCGTTGAGCTCGCCGGAGGCGGACGGGAGGGGGCCGATTGGGGGCAACGGAGGAGGCAGGGCCAAGGGTTGAAGGGGAGAAAGAGATAAGCATTCGATTTGGTCCCCATGCTGCGTTACTCGACGGCTGGGCAGGCCTGCGCTTTGCGCCGCGCTCTTTTTTTTTCCCTCCACGCGTCGCACGCGGGCCAACAATTACTGACATACTGTGCGGCAGTGTGCGTCCCAAGCCTGGACTGACCGCATGTGCAGGAGTGTTTGGCTAGGCGAGAGCATAGAACCGTATCGTCGCATGACAAAGGCCCCGGCCTCCCGCGTGCACAACAAGACATTAAGATCACAGTGGTGCTACCAAATTAACGTTGTACGGAGTATAAACTATGTATGTACTATCCTTAGTTTTTGACTGCATGTTCATTTGCCCATTGAAATCTCTCTAGGGCCTTGTTTTTGTTTAGATCCCAAATTCTACTCCCAAAGTTCACTATGCAAAAAAGAAGATTCCCATAACATCAAAATGTCATAGCATGCATGGAGTACTAAATGTAGATGAAATAAAAAATGAATTGCACAGTTTTGTTGTATTCTACGAGACGAACATTTTGAGCCTAATTAATTAATTTTTAGATAATTTTTCACACATACAAACGAAATGCTACAGTGACGCACGTACTCCAAAAGTCCAAAGTTTGCTCCCAAATTTGAGAACTAAACAAGGCCTAGATCGACATGTACGTAAAGAGCTGCTTCAATTCATTACTATGATTATTGTCAGACCAATGAGGATAATCAAGAGTATGGTTTAGTTGGTTCATTCTCAAACGTGTGTACAATTATCGTCGAACCAGAAACATTGCAACACTTTTAGGCCTTTGCATATACAATTCCTGTGCACAGGGCACGGGCAAATCGGTAACAGCCCGGCACACAAAGCCTCGCATGCTGTTAGAGAAGAGGAGTTATGCTGTGGTGTTCTACGATAATCTCTTATCGAAAAACATTGGGTGCTACGGGCGGCATGTGCCTCCCCCCTCATGGTGTTAGCGTCAGTTATCAGAGAGAGAGAGAGAGAGTGCATGTGGGCCGAATAAATCTGAAATCTGTCTTGTTCTTTCTCTTCCCACCCGGACCGTAAAAAATTGTGTTCATCTCACTAACTCCCGTTCTCTCTCTTCCCTATGGGATGATCTACCATTTCTTCTCAAATCCAAAACATTTATTCTCAAATATGATCTGCCATTTCTTCTCAAATCCAAAACATTTCTTCTCAAATCCAAAACATTTCTTCTCAAACAATTTCTGACAATCAATCTGTTGAAGAAGAAGGGCGAAATGAAGCGATGAGGTGATTGAGGGTGCGGCGGCTCACCCTGGCTCCGGCATCGCGGCCGGAGTTAGATGCGGACAACGTCTCGGGGTTATGCTCGGAGGCGGAACACATCTTGGTGGGGGAGTAGCTGCATCGGGTGGCAGAGGTGATCCGGGCGTCCTCAAGGACGGCATAGAAGGTCGTCCATGGCGTTGAGGAGTGCAGCAAATCAAGGTTTGTTGGGACGTCGGAGTTGCTGGCAAAGGCGCAACAGGAGGGGTTTACGATCTCCCAAATCCATTTAGTGGAGAAAGAGTTGGGATTAAGTCCGGCCAGCAGGAAACATGGAGCATTAGCGTTGAAGATCGTGGATGCGCTTGTGCAGCGCCGACCGGCCGGCAAACCATGGAGGGGGCCCTTGCCACCGCCGCGGGTGTCGCTGCCGCTCACCATGGGCGACGCGTTGGCCGGAGCTAAGGTAACAAAGCGTTCTCAGTCTTTCTCCAATTCGAATCCTGTACCGCTCCTGTCTTCCTCTCCGGTGAGATGCTGCACATCACCGGAGCAGGTGACGATAAGCTCGAGTTTGAATCCGTGTGATTTCCTCAGGCGGGATTCGGGGGAGTCAATACCGACGGCTTCAAAAATCAGAAACTGAATCACAAAGGTTGGGCCGTGTCCTGATGTCAGCCCATGAGTGAAGGATGGCCCAAAACGAATTTGGCTCAGTCCATCGGTGCCATACCGGCCTACCCCTGGGCTTGTTTCATTTTACGCAAGAATAGGCAGACGCTCGCCGAACCCTAGAGCGCCACATTCCGCCGCCGTGATCTCGTACGAGAGTTCCTACGCGGACGTCGTGAGAAGAAAGATGGAGAATGGAGGCCGTGGTGGAGCTTCGAACAGGGGTGGAGGGCGTGCGACTGGCCAGTCTGATTTGTTCGGCCGGGGAGGTTTCCAGGGGACCTTTCATCCCGGCCATGGTGGCGGGTATGGTGGACGTGGAGGCGGTTGTTACATGGGCAGCGGCCGTAATGCTGGAGGTCACTTCGGCGGTCGGTTTGCCGGGGGCCGCAGGCCATATGGTGGAAGGAGTGGCCGTGGTGGTCAGTACGGCGGTCATCAGACCAGCGCCCAGGCTGCACAGCCAGGGCTATCTTCGGAGCAGACCAAGGTGCCATCTGCTCCTGATCAGGCGGCACAAGTAGTGACGGCACTCCAGCAGATGATTGCGTCGTCCACCTCGGAGCAGGCTTCACAAGCGGCCAGGTTGCTGCAGCAAGCCTTCGCTGTCATGCAAGGCGGGGCTGCACCAGAGGCCAAAGGCAAGAACCAGACTCCTGTGCCGGTGGAGGTTGGGGCGCCCAAGGGGCCCCAATGTTCCTATACCTATGAAAGGTCCTGGTGCTTTGGAGGTGCCCGAATTATCGGCAATGGGGGCTACAAAGGCAACAAGTAAGCAACCATATTGCTATCGGTGCTACACAAAAGGTCACACAATGGCATATTACACTTCGGAATTGTTTTGTGAGATATGTGACAAGAACGACCACTCGAAAGCCCAATGCCCTTGATACAGAGCGGATAAACCTTTTGCTGTTGCGTGTGGCTAT
Organism: Echinochloa phyllopogon; assembly: GCA_033239725.1. Lineage (NCBI taxonomy): Eukaryota > Viridiplantae > Streptophyta > Magnoliopsida > Poales > Poaceae > Echinochloa > Echinochloa phyllopogon. Next base: position 5,748,094 of record BTCW01000016.1, on the reverse strand, counting down.
GTTGTTGATGGACTGGGGTTTTATTATATCCCAGCACCAAGCAACTGCAAGCACAAGGTAGAATCGAAGACTGGAGTGATTCGTGTCAATGGAGGGTCACTTACATGTCACACCCCAAATTTTCTAAATTTGGGATGTGAATAAATAATATAAATAAATACAATGATTTTTTCTAATTTATAAAATTTTTCCAAGGTTCAAATAATTAACAGGGAATGTAATATATATATAAAATATATATAAAATATATATATGTATTCTAATTTCAAAACAACATATGTTTATAACTCTCTAAAATTCTGTTACAAAGAGTATCTAATAGCTCCCTAATTTTTTTAGAATTTAATTAATCAAATTAAAACATCCTAATTAAATAATTATTTTAGTCAAAATAAGTTTTTGTTGCATTCATGCTGTTGCATATATTTTTGGTTGCTAGTAAATCAAGTTGGAATTTAAATTCTGTTTAAATTCGAATTTGATTTGCTTTTGTTTGAGTTTTAGAAAAGTTTAAAACAGCCGAGTTCGTTTTTGCCCCTCGAACTCCTGGCCCAGTCCAAGTTTGCCCCCTGAACTTTCTCTCCGGCTCGCTTTTCCTCCCCGCGTTCTTTTCCTTTCTCCCTGGGCCGATTTCCCTTCTGTTCCCTCGGCCCGTTCCGCTTTCGGCCCGTTACCGGCCCGTCCCGACTCTCCCCCGCCGCTCTCTCTCCCTCGAACTCGCCGACATGTGGGCCCCCCGTGTCAGTTTCTTCTTCTCCCCCGCCTCTCTCCCGCTCTCTCGCCGACAGGTGGGACCCACCGGTCGGGCCCGTCTTCCCCGAGCCGGACTCTGCTCCGAGTTCGACTTGGCCGCGTCGCTGAGTCCGTTTCGCCGCCGCCGCCTCCTTGGCGTGCGCGCCACGGCTACCTGGGCGTCCGCGCCCCAATAAAGACGCAGCCGTCCGCCCGAGCTCGCGCGTAGCCGCCGCCCCCGCTCGCCCCCTCGCGCAGCGCCGCCGCCGCTATGCCGAGCGCCGCCGCCGCCACGACACCACCACGAGAATCCCGACGCCAAGCCGCATCTCCGCCGCCCGTCCTCCTCGCCGTTCGGTCGCCGATCGAGCCTCCCCACGAGAGGGCCACGCCGCCGGCCAACAACTCCGCCGCGGGCCGAATCCCTGTCACCGTCCTCCATCCCCTCCGGTGGTAAGCACCTCCACACGATCTCCTACCCTCCCCTCTCTAATGCGCATCTCGCCCAGGACTGCCACCCACCACATCGCCGGCGAGCCCAACGCCCTGGAGCTCGATCTGCCGCCGGCCGAAGGAAGAAGATGGCACTTTTTGCGCATAGCACCCTAAGGAAACGCGAAACCTCTAGATGCATTCTTGTGTCATGGCCATCTTTCTAAAAACCCCCTGGAGCTATTAGATTCATACACATAAATCCCACCCGAGCTTGTTTTGCACATCTAACCCTAGCTTTAACGTGATTTGCATGTACTGTTTCCTGTGCGTTGCAAATCTCCTCTGCTACCCCTTAGTGGCTATGGAGAATTACGTATAGGTCTCTGCTGCCTTGTTTATCCCATAAATTTCGCGTTTTAGGTCCGAATCAATCCGTTTTCGATGCGTTAGATTCACATCAACTCAAACTACGAACTAGTGCTGTTATTTATTATGTGTCATGTTTCTGAATTTTATTTAATATTAAGTTGATTAAATGTTATTTAAATGTGTTTCTTAACTAAAATTTAATTAAGGATATACAGTTTTCTTATTAATATTAAACTTGATTAATACTTATTTCTTGAGCGTTCTAAATAAAATTGAAGTAGATAATATCTTGGTTTCTTTAAATAATATTAACATGACTAATGTTTTTGATAACTAGTTTTTTCTAATTAAAAAACCAAATTAGAGCTACACTTCGAGTTTTTATAAATGACTGTTAACTTGATTAATAATTTTATAATCTTTCTAACTAAAATTTGGTTAGGCTCTATCTCGATTCTTCATAAACTTATGTTAAATTGATTAATGTTTATGATCACTAGTTCTCTAATTAAAAGCTAATTAGAGTTAAACTTCGAGTTTCGAAATCAATTATCAATCTTGATTAATATTAACACAATTCTGTTTTAATGACAATATGACTAGTTTAACTAGAGATATAAAGTTATTTGATTAGATAAACATGTTCCTTTAATTAAAAGCCAATTAAGAATTATATTTTGGTTTTCTTATTAATGTTAATATGGTTAATATATTATAAGTTTTAAAAGTGATAGTTGAACAAGTTATAATATTGGAAACCTAGGCATAACTTTGATGTAACTTGGATTAAGGTTATATTTAGATTTCATATGTTTTCATAGATCACTGTTACTTGGTTTAAATAGTTATTAACTAGTGTTTCTAATTAAAGCCAACTTAGAAGTTTCACTTCCAAGTAATTTGATTAATAAACCTTCAATGTGACTTTGTTCTAGTGTTCTCGTTTTGCTTATTAATTATCTATCTATTAAGTTTTCTCTATAAAATATGATTAAGTAATATTTCGGATTTTAATAAGCTTATGTAAAATTGATTAATGAGTATTAAACTAGATTTCAAACTAAAAGGTGATTAGCGTCAAACTTAATGCTTTCTTAAATGAGTATTAATTTGTGTGAATGTCAACATAAATGTGTTTTATCAATAATATTGATTATTTCAACATGGTCAATAAAAGTTAATCAATTAGATGCTCGCATCTGTTTTTATTACTAAAGTTATGTGTTTAATTACATAATATCTACAAAAAAATAGTTATAAATAAAATACATTCTTGGTTTTACATATTTAAATATAATTAAATCAATTTCCAGGAAATAGTCTCTTATATATGATTTTATCAAATTAAAATTTATAAAGCGTATAGTGTTTCCTTTTATAATCTAAAGTCTTCCGCTAGTTTTAAGTTTTCAATCGTAGTTCTGTTCTCAGCCTTTCCTATGCCTCTAAACCCAATCCTGCTAGTGCACCATAGTAACGAGCCCTATCCGTTAGCTCGCCCTATCCGTGTGCCAATTAAAGCTCTGCCTTGGAACCTTCGTATCTTTCTTTCTCTCTCTAATCTTCGTGGTCCTTAGGTTCTCGTAACCATAGTAACGAGCCCTATCCGTTAGTATGCTCTTTTAAAGCTTTTCTTTTGATTGGTGTATTGTTCTTAGTTGTACTTGTTTGTTTGCTTGTATAGTTTTATGCTTGCATGCTTGTGTTCGATGATTGCTACGAGTAGACGGAACGTTGTTCAACTGAAGAAGACTTTTGAAGATATTTTGAGCAGCTATACTTTGGAGAAAGGCAAGTGTCCCTAACCATCCTTCTACCTATGCTTTATTTATAATATCAAGATGTTTTAATCGGAACATGGAGAACCACCCAGGAAAACAGTGCAACCATAAGTACTATATGGCTCTGGTCTTGGCTAATTAATTAGAGACTTTAGTGGATGGTGACCTTACCCGAAAGGGGCAAGAGGTGCGGCGGTTGACGGGGTATAGCTCGGTCCTCTTGAGCTGTGGGCTTTGGTAAGAGACAGATCTCATTAGGGAGGGTTATGCTTTGCTTCTGAACCGGAAACCTTAGCGGGTTACTATTTACTAAGGAATCTTTGTAAAGGCCTCATAGCGTCCCTATGCGGTCACACCTCGGTAGTGTGATTTAAGAGGATTGGCCCCCTCGGCATGGTTGGGTTTAAAGTTCTTTTGAACTTTTACGCGGCTTGTGGTGAAAGTGTACAACCTCTGCAGAGTGTAAAACTGATATATCAGCCGTGCTCACGGTCAAGAGCGGCCTGGACCCTCACATGAGTAATATACTTAAACATGATATTAATTTGATCTCTGGTTATTTCTTGTGGCCTTGCTGAGTACCAACCATAAGTGTACTCACCCTTGCTAACCGCTGCTCAGAAGAAGAACTTGTATGAAGCTGTTTGAAGATGGTGCTCAGTTCTAGGCGTACGCAACCCCCAGTCGACTGCCTGTGAAGTTTGGAGCCTTCGTTTCCAGGATACGCTGTATACTCTGATAGACTCGTAAGTCATTTATATAGTTTATTATACGTGATACTGCATCTTTTATTCACTACTGGTTTACTGTATGTATGAAACTTGATCCTGGCATACATACAGTGTACACTTGGTTCATTTTCTAAAACCGGGTGTGACATTACAGCGGCAAATGTGACATCGGAGCTTGAACGCCTGATGTCACACCCGGATTTACACAGAAACCCAAATGCGGTCATATGTGTGCCCAGGAAGTCATAGTACACATATAACAAACAAATATGATAAACAGACAACATATGCTTGAATAAATACTTGATTAAATAGAGTTTTACATCAGAGTGCAACATGAATAAACTAATCAATACAACGGAAGACTAAAACTCTCAAACTAAGTGGAGCCACAATGCACAGGGACTCTGACTCGGAGAACGCAACTCAGTAGTACGGTAGATCATATGGAAACTCAGGAGCAGACTCATGCACAGCCCAATCTGTTACCCATCCGGGATTTTGTTGAATAATAGCAAGTGTAAGTAAACGTTTAATTAGCTTGTATAGCACGGGTGTATGAGGGCTCAAAGTAAGGCTAGACACGGCGGAACTGCATTAGCATTTTTAGTTGGTTCATTTTAACATTATCCAAGTTACTACAAGTGAATAGAACTCAGTTGCAACCCAATTAATAAAGTATAAGTGACATTAAGCATAAATAAACATCATCTTCTAATAAAAAAGGATCCAGACCGCTTGTGACCCTGAGCAAGGCTATCATGATAGATTTACACTCTGCAGAGGTTTCGCCCTTTACCCACCAGTCGCGTAAAAGCTCAAAAGAACCTTAAACCCAACCACACGGAGGTGGATCAGACCTCACAAATCACACTTCCGAGGTATGACCGCATAGGGACGCTACGAGGCCTTTCACAAGACACCCTAACAAGACAGTGGCTGATTATGGTACAGCACAGGCAGCATGGCCCAGGCACCGAGATTGACGTACGCCTATAGAGTCACACCATAGGGGGGTCAATGACGTCTAGAGCGCGGGCATCACACCCAACAATGCGCAATGTGTGGAGTTCCCCATCGTAGGGACTCCCAGCACGGGACTGTGCCTCACGGGGGCATAGCCGACGGATCACCCGTCCTCGGTGGATCAAGACATACTCTCAACCATGTTTCCCATATGCCGTTGGCCACTCCGGTAACCACTGACAAGCTAAAGACGTACATGCTACTTAACCAAGACCAGAGCCATAATAGTTCTAGCGGTGGCGACATGCTCCTGGGTTGCCGCTTTAAGAACCGGATCTTACGGAGGGACACTAGAACAAAGCACGAAGCACATGCTCTAGTTCCCTAAACCAAGTTGCTAAAAAGCAAGTTTTATCATTAACGTTAAAGTGAACCATTAAGTCAAGATTAACAATTAAACAGTGGTGATAGTAGATGCGCATAGCAAAGATTCTACCCATATGCAAAACCCAAGATAAACAAGGATAGGATAATCAAGACTAGGTTCAGCCTTAATGGTACATCAATTTAGACACATGCATTTATGAAATAATTTAATACAAAGTGGGTCGGCAGAAAGGATTGTCCGTGCTATAACTTGCCTTTATTCCATTATATTTACTCATAGTCTTCAATTCTGGATCTTCAAACTCTTCTCCTTGATGGGAATCGAAGCGTGTTCCTTCTAGTCATAGCAATCAACCACACGAGCATACAAGTAGACAAACAAACACAAATATGAACAATACACCAATCAAAGGAAAAGCTTTAAAGAGAGCGCACTAAAGGATAAGGCTCGACTCTAGGATCACGAGAGCGCAAGAATCGCTGAAAACAGAGCTACGGTTGAGAAGATACAACTATCGAAAGATTATGATTATAAAAGAAAATAAAAGACTATATGATTGATTTATTTTAGTTAAATAAATAATATAAAATATATTTCAGAGAAACATCTTATGTTGGAATTAATTTAATTCTATTTGAATTTGTAAAAGCCGGGATGAAACTAATCATATTCATTTATAATTGTTTATATAGAATTTATACAATTAAACATTTAAATTTTAGTAATAAAAATATGTGAGAGCATCTAATCGAATAATAAGATATTTCGTGTTGAACTAGTCAATATTATAATTAAAACATATTCATGTTGATATTAAGCAGTGTTATCATTTGTTTATAAAAACTCGAAGTGTAGCTCTAATTGGCTTTTAAACTAGAAAAGCTAGTTATCATAAACATTAATCAAACTAGGTGATACCCCGCGCGTTGTTGCGGTAATTTGTTAAACAAAATTTTAAAGTGAAATGTGAAAGTATAAACACCAAAGTGATTGTATTGCAACGTTCTTTAGTAAACATTATACATGGAAGTATGACTGATCATACATGTAATTTTTACTCTGTAATTTGTAATTGCTACTCACAAAAATGTGGCCACAGAAAATCGATTAAAGAATAAATAGATGGTCTAGTGGATGATGACATGGCTTATAGTGGATAGTGATATGACGCATAGTGGATGATGACGTGGAATGGTTCCATGTTGAGAGAAATCCAACCATAACTTGATAGTGGGTACCAATTATATAGGTTATATAGATTAATATTATTTTATAAAGCTGAGGCATAACTCTAATTAGATGTTATTCTGAAAACATAATTAAATAGAATTAACCGAATTAATAAGTCTATACTATAAGGATCCAGTAGAATTAAAAATGTTTCTCACCCAAAAAAATCCTACCCACCCCTCACGGAGGACCCACATGTCATATCCAACGATGGAAATGACGTAGAAAGTTTCTCAAAAACAATGTTTCTAAAGAGTTTTTGCCGGTTTTGATATTACTTTTCTCACCATAAAATTTCTTTACCCACCCTACGTACCCACCAACCAAATAGCCTCAAATATGATATCAGAGCGTCCCCGCAGCAACAAACGGAAAACACGGTCCAGAACTCTGTGTCCTAATCGGCAACACCCAGGACTCTAGGAGCGCAAAAAATAAATTCTAACGCCTGTCTAATAAAACAGCTCCTTGCATATTTTAAAAGTGCCATACGCAACAAAGATACTCCTCCGATCCATCGATTTTCAAATTGGCGGAACTTTTTGGACCCTATAAACTTTGGCACAAAAGTAAAAAAAAAAGGTTACAAGGTTTATACCATATATAACAGTTACTTTTATCATTACTGTAGGAAACTCGCGTGTGTCTGCTTCAAAATAGTGAGTGCAGAAAATAAGAAATTATAATTGTTGGGGGCGATTATTAGGGGTACCCAAACCTATGGATAATCACCCTTATTAAACATTAAACTCATATGCTTGTCCAGAAAAAGAGAAACGGAAGTAAAGGCCCGCGGCCCAGCAATGAACAAAGGCCCGGTCAAGGTACCCCGTGGTGTGCCTCGACCCGAACCACAATCTCCGCTTCGCTCGAGGGAACCGACCCCTCGAGCGAATCGGAGAACTCCGCCTCGGTCGAGGCCTGAGGATCGAGCCTCGAGCAACCCACGAAATGGGGAGAGCTCCGCCTTGGTCGAGACCCCCGCTCCGACAGACAATTAATGGCGCTCACCACCGTCGTGCGTCCAAAGTCAAAAGGCAAATCTCTCGCCATGCCGCCCTAACAGCCACGACCACCCCGTCGCGTCCGCCAACTCCCGTCACTATGCTGCCAACCGGGGGTCTGTGCGGGCAGGCAAGCGCTGTGCGAACAGAGCCCGTCACTCCAAGCTCCTGTGCTACCAACTCCGACGGCCCGAAGCTCTCCATCGGGCGGGAGAAACCCTCGAACACACAACGGGAGAAGAAGAGAGGACGACGGAGGTATGGCGGGCCATCCCGAGCACTATGCGACCATCCCTGGCACTGTGCGCACACGTCGCCACTGTACGAACAGGGCCAGGTCACTCCAACTCCCTGTGCTACCAACTCTCACAGTGATTTCCCACAGAATAGGCTGTACACAGGCATGAGAGACCCTCGAAATAGTGTACGGATGAGTTGTTACCGCACAAAGGACAACTCGGATCCTCAAAACAACTCCTTGGCGTCATCGCCAGTACAAGAATCGACCATAGGGATCACAATATCGCAACAGCGGACAAGGACAAAGAAGCACGCCCGGTGCCATTCTTACTACTGTGCGGCAACTGCGCCTGCACAGCGACACATACCCTTAACCCCTCCTCCTTGGCCTCTAAAAGGAGGGCGCGGACGACCTGCATGGGAGGATCAAGAATTCGCACACACTGCGAAAGACCATGATATTAGCACTCCGCCTCAATCATCTGGGACTTGGAGGTCTAGCCTCTTCTCCCAACCTGCTTGTATCCCCTACTACTTGTAGTTCAGTGCAGAATAAACACATAGCACGTACCACCTTGTTGGAAGTACGGTCTTACGACCGGAACCAGGATAAATCTGTGTATTGTTTATCTTCTGCATCAGCCATCAGGGGAGGGAACACAGCGCAATTCTGGTTGGTGTCGGGACCACGATTTCTAAACACCGACAGTGGCGCGCCAGGTAGGGGGCTCGCGTTGTGATCGATTGTTTCATCCACCATCTCCCTTGATGGCAACCCGAGTCGTACGCGACAACCTTTTTTCGATGCCAACATCGGATCAACTCCCTGCCGGAATCGAAATCCGGGTCGGGAGTCTTGACTCCAGGGCCACTAGCGATGGCTACAACATGCAGCTCCTGACGAGGAGCGCCAGCATGAGCATGCCACCACCACTCCCATCACCATCACCACGACGCAAAAGGCGTTCGCGTCAACGCGCGCGGCGAACGCGCGCGGAGCAATGCAGAATAGCCCGCGTCGGCTCCCCTAAACGGGTTGAGTCCAGTACGACAAGGGCAAAAAACACCGCCACTGCGGCACACCCAGCCGGGGATAGCACGGTCGACCCGTGGCGAATCCCCGGTGAGGCACGCACCACAACCGTGACCAACTCCTTATCGGTTGACACGGACATTACGGCGTATGAGGATTTGTCGGGGCACCACCTTATCTCAATTCGCAACCTCATAGCAACTTCGCCAGACGACGACTACCCCGACTCTGGCAGCGAGGCACACGAGAGCGGCCAGAGGGTCCCCGAATGGGATTACTCAGGGCTTCGCGATCGTGAGGCCTTCTTATCATTCCAGGCTATGGCAGATTATTGCCTAACCTGCTCCGACGACCCTAGCGAGGGGGATTACGATCCCGCCAGGGAATGCTTCGCCGTCCTCCCGGGAAGGAATGGTGGAGATGACGGGGCAGGAGAGCCAGCGCATGCTAGGGATCACGAGCAGGCGGCTGACAATGTTGTGCTTGCACAAGCACAACTAGCCCAAGTCCGCGAACTTGAAGCCAAGCTTGAGGAAAAACGCCGACAGGTCCGAGAGCTCCGGGCAACGCTTGAGGACAATTGTCTTACGCGCGGCGCGCGTGCCAAGGAAGCCGGGCACATAGCACGAGCCCGTATCGAGGCTGATGATGATGTGGACGACCCACTCGCATTAGCCAGGGCAAGCCAAAAGCTTATCGCTGCGGCGACTCTGATCCGAGCCATGCCCGATCCATCAATGCCCGGAGGCCGAAATCTGCGCCGAGAGGCGCAGCTTCTAATCGAGCAAGCGGCTGTGCAACAAGCCGAAAGCTCAGCCTCTCGCATCTGCAGTTCCGCCGGCCCAAAAACTGGTGGTGCAACGCGGGAGCATGAGGCATCAGCACAGACCCCGCGAAGGGACAATCCAATGCCACCCCCGCCCTCGAATATGGGAAAGGCACCATCGGTGCATGAACGCTTCGGGAGGAAGCCTCTCAAGGAGTGAATCCTCGACACACGGGGTGAAGCCAGCGACGATGACGCTCGCAACACCCTCTACAGAAAGAGGCGAGATGGCACATCTCGCAGTTTCCACCCCCGCCGTGGAGGCCGCTACGACAGCGACGAAGACAAGAGCCCAACGCCAGAGCCCCCGGGAACCCGGGTGTTTGGCCGGGAGATTCGTGTGGCCCCGATTCCCGCACGATTCAGGCAGCCGACGACCATCACCAAGTACTCGGGGGAGACGGACCCAAAGGTGTGGCTCAATGACTATCGCCTCGCGTGTCTATTGAACGGCGCGACTGGCGATGCCATGATTATCCGCAACATGCCGCTTCATTTGGCGGATTCTGCGCGGACATGGCTTGAGCACCTACCCGCGAACCAGATTCACGACTGGAATGACCTCGTGAAAACGTTCGTGGGTAATTTTCAGGGCACCTACCTACGCCCTGGAAACTCATGGGACCTTCGAGGGTGTCGCCAAACATCCAATGAGTCCCTTTGTGATTTCATCCGCCGCTTCTCCAAGCGTTGCACCGAGCTCCCAAGTGTGGGTGACTCTGAAGTCATTCACGCCTTCCTCGAGGGCACAACCTGCCGGGACTTGGTGCGCGAGCTAGGACGCAGTCCTCCTACCAGTGTAAACGAATTGTTCGATGTCACCACCCATTTTGCCTCCGGCGAGGAGGCGGTTGGAGCCATCTTTGATGGTAGAAGGGGGAAGCGGATTGACGAAACGCCCGTGGAGGGCAGCAAGTCCAAAGGATCTGACAAGAAAGCCAAGGCAAGAAGGGGAAGAAGCCCCAAAAAGCCTCGCGCTGACAAGAGCGGACCGTGGACCGTGACGAAATCCTCGTAGTCGATCCTGCTGCGCCCAAAGCTCCTCGAGGCCCCCCTCGAGGAGGCGGCATCTTCGATGACATGCTCAAGAAACCCTGCCCTTATCACAAGGGCGTCATAACTCACACCCTCGAGCAATGTGGAATGCTAAAGAAATACTTCAAACGCGCCGCTTCGAAGGACGAAGGGGGAAAAAAGGACACGGGCGACGCGAGTGGCCAAGGCTTCCCGGAGGTGGAGAACGTCTTCTTCATTTTCGGGGGGGGGGGGGGGGGGCAACCGCGAACATGACCCCTCGACAGCGCAAGCGCGAGCGCCGAGAGGGATTCTCCATACACAAGGCGGGGCCATCTTACCTCGACTGGTCAGAGGAGACCATCTCCTTCAGTCAAGAGGATCACCCCAACTACATCCCAAATCCGGGGCAGTACCCGCTTGTCGTTGATCACATCATCGGCAGTACCCAGTTCTCCAAGGTACTCATGGATGGAGGCAGCAGCCTCAACATCATGTACGTTTCATCTTTGGAGCTCATGGGCATCGGGAGGCACATGCTGCGCCCCAGCAAGGCGCCGTTCCATGGCGTTGCACCGGGAAAGCAAGTTCAGCCCCTCGGGCAGATCTATCTGCCAGTTTGCTTCGGTACCCCCGATAACTTCCGCAAGGACACCCTGACCTTCGAAGTGGTGAGATTTTGAGGTGCGTACCACGCCATCCTTGGCCGCCCATGCTACGCCAAGTTTATGGCCATCCCAAACTACACGTACCTCAAGTTGAAGATGCCGGGACCAAACGGCGTCATCACCGTGGCCCTATCGTTCGAACATGCCTACATATGCGACGTGGAATGCGTCGAGGCACTTGCCGAGGACGAGGCTCTCGTCGCGGACCTGGAGAAGATGGCGAACGAAACCATCCCCTCCACTTCGAAGCATGCAGGAAGTTTCGAGCCCGCGGAGCACACCAAGGCTGTGCCCCTCGACCCCAGCATCCCCAGCGATGAGACGGTGAGGGTCAGCTCGACCCTCGACAGTAAATCGAAGGTGGTGCTCATCGACTTTCTCCGCGTCAACGCCAACATCTTCACGTGGAGCCCCTCGGATATGCCGGGCATACCGAGGGAGGTCGCCGAGCACTCCCTTGATATCCTGCCCCACTCCAAGCCGGTGGTTCAACGCCTGTGACGCTTCGACGAGCACAAGCGCAGGACCATTGGTGAGGAGCTGCGCAAGCTCCTCGAGGCCGATTCATCAAGGAGGTATTTCACCCTAACTGGCTCGCTAATCCTGTTTTAGTTAAGAAAAAGAATGGGAAGCGGAGGATGTGCATAGATTATACCGGTTTAAATAAAGCATGTCCAAAAGTCCCTTTTCCTTTACCACGTATCGATCAGATTGTAGATTCAACCACGGGATGCGAGCTGTTATGTTTCCTTGATGCTTATTCTTGTTTCCACCAAATTAAGATGAAAATTTTTGACCAACTGGCAACCTCCTTTATCACGCCTTTTGGTATCTTTTGCTATGTCACGATGCCGTTTGGCCTTCGAAATGCCGGAGCTACATACCAGCGGTGTATGCTTCGTGTTTTCGGAGATCATATCGGGCGAACCGTAGAGGCATACGTTGACGATATTATTGTAAAATCCAGGAAGGCGAACGACCTGGTAAACGATTTGTGCATTGAGTTTGATTGTCTCCCGGCCAACGGGGTAAAGCTAAATCCGGAAAAATGCATTTTTGGGGTGCCTCGAGGTATGCTCTTGGGTTTCATAGTCTCTCGGCGAGGCATTGAGCCCAATCTTGAAAAAGTCTCGGCCCTCGAACAGATGGGACCGATCCGAGACCTAAAGGGGGTACAAAGGGTATTGGGATGCTTAGCAGCCCTAAGCCGGTTTATCTCGCGTCTCGGCGAGAAAGGCTTGCCCCTGTACCGACTCCTAAAAAAGAGCGAGCATTTTTCTTGGACCCCCGAGGCTCAAAAAGCCCTCGACGGGCTAAAAACGTCACTCGCACGAGCGCCAATTTTAATGCCACCTAAGGAGGGCGAGCGCCTCTACCTTTATGTAGCCGCAACGACTCAAGTAGTCAGCGGAGTCATCGTCGTAGAAAGAACTGAGGAAGGACACGCTATGCCCGTCCAAAGGCCGGTATATTACATCTGCTGTGAGGTAGTGACCGAAACCAAGACGCGATATCCACAAATCTAGAAGCTGCTGTACGCAGTAGTTCTAGCTCTGCGCAAATTGCGCCACTACTTTGAGGCTCATCCTGTCACCGTGGTCTCATCTTTCCCCTTGGGGGAGATACTCCGCAACCAGGATGTCTCGGGTAGAATAGCCAAATGGTCCGTGGAGTTGATGGGTGAAGCCCTCACTTATGCGCCCCCCCCCCCCCCCCCCCCCCGCAAGGCAATTAAATCACAAATCCTGGCCGATTTCATGACAGAGTGGACCGACACACAGCTGCCCCCACCCCAGATCCAAGCCGAATGTTGGATCATGTACTTCGACGGGTCGGTGATGAAAACCGGTGCGGGCGCAGGCCTGCTCTTCGTCTCACCCCACGGAGAACATATAAGGCACGTGGTACGCTTGCACTTTCCGGCGTCCAATAACATGGCTGAATGCGAGGCCTTGCTAGCCGGCTTTCGTATAGCTATAGAGTTGGGCGTTAAACGCCTTGACGTCCAAGGAGATTCACAATTGGTCATCGACCAGGTTATGAAGGAGGCAAGCTGCCACGACGACAAGATGCAAGCGTACTACAGTGCAGTACGCCAACTCGAGGACAAATTCCATGGCCTTGAGCTCAACCACATCGCGTGAAAATACAATGAGGAAGCCGATGAATTGGCAAAAATTGCGTCAGGGCGGATCACCGTTCCACCAAACGTATTCACCCGTGACGTAACAGAGCCGAGCATCGACCTCAAGCCAACTCCCAGAGCTCCTGATGCTCCCCCGAGGTCTGTACCCTCGGGGGCTGCGTGCATCGAGCCCATGGACGAGGACCCTTCAAAAGAGGAACCTGAAGCCTCAAGTCAGGAGATACCCTCAGCGGACGAGGATGAAATTATGGAGATCGACGAGGCCCCATCGTCTCGCGATTGGCGCAACCAATACATTGCCTAGATCAATCGAGGGGAACTACCCTCGGATCAAACCGAGGCCCGGCGCATCGCGAGAAAGGCCAAGTCGTTCCTCATTATCGTTAGGGAATTGTACAAGCGCAGCCCCTTCGGAATTTTGCAGCGGTGCATTCCAATCTCGGAGGGAAGGGAGCTCATTCGAGACATCCATGCTGGCGTATGCGGCCACCACGCGGCGCCCCGTACCCTCGTAGGCAACGCGTTTCGCCAAGGCTTCTACTGGCCCACGGCTGTTGCCGACGCCAACGAAATTGTGCGCACCTATGAAGGGTGTCAATAGTACGCACGCAAAACTCACCTCCCGGCCCACGTCATGCAAACCGTTCCTATCACATGGCCATTCGCCGTATGGGGGCTCGACCTTGTCGGTCCAATGCGAGCAGCGCCCGGGGGCTTTACGCATCTGCTGGTGGCCATCGACAAGTTCTTGAAATGGATCGAGGCTCAACCAATCAGCAGCATCAGATCCGAACAAGTTGTTCAATTCTTCACTGATATAATTCACAGGTTCGAGGTCCCCAATTCGATAATTACTGACAATGACACCCAGTTTATAGGCAAGAAATTCTTGGAATTCTGTGACGACCACCATATCCGTGTGGATTGGTCGGTCGTATCACATCCACAGACAAACGGCCAAGTAGAACGTGCCAACGGCATGATTCTACAAGGGCTCAAGCCAAGAATATTCAACAAGCTGAATAGATTCGGTGGAAAATAGGTGTCAGAGCTACACTCAGTAATTTGGAGCCTTGGAACAACCCCAAGTAGAGCCACAGGTTTCACTCCATTTTTCCTCGTCTATGGCGCCGAGGCTATCCTCCCCGCAGACTTGGAATATGGGTCCATAAGGCTCAGGGCCTACCAAGAACAAATGAACAAGCAAGCTCGTGAAGACTCACTCGATCAATCGGATGAGGCTCGAGATGTGGCGATCTTACATTCAGCACGGTACCAGCAGTCGCTTCGAAAATATCAAGCCCAAAAGGATCGACGTCGAGACCTCAACAAGGGAGACCTGGTGCTAAGGCTGCGACAAGACAATTGAGGACGCCACAAGCTCACACCGCCATGGGAAGGGCCCTACATCATCGCTGAGGTCCTCAAACCAGGCACATACAACCTCGCAAACGAGAAAGGTGAAGTGTTCGCCAACGCCTGGAACATCCAACAGCTACATCGCTTCTACCCTTAAGCTTCCAAGCATTCATGTACATTTGTACTTATTTCAATAAATAAATAAAGGACCTTAAAATGAGTAAGACTAGGCTTACCATCGAAAAAAGCCAAGTCTCACTCGGGGGCTAATTCTGGGGACACCCCCTCCTAAAATTGTCCCAATTTTAACATTTTTTCTTCAAAATTCTTTTTATCACGTCCATCTCCAGTAATTGCCAAAAGGCAGTTCGAGGCATAGATTGACTAAGGTCAAGGGTCGGACGAGTCGAGGGACCGCCTACGCCTTCGAAAGGATACGACATCCCCTCGCCACCCTATGCTAAAGTTAGTCTATGAACGATACTCTCCTCGACAAGTCCCTTGCAAATTCAGTGAGTAAAACGTGATAAAGAAAACCATAATTCAAATAAAAACCTGAATGTGCGTTTGAAAACATGAAATTGTTTAAACCACTAGAGTGCTTATTACATAAATATCCCTAACTACTCAGGGAGCAGGGTCTTCGGGGTCTTCGGGGGTGGCGTCCTCTTCGTCTTCAGCGTCGGGAAGGAGGTCGCTCTCAAAGATTCACGCGAGGGTGGTAGCAGGAGCAGAGGCACTAGCATCGGTGCTCTCCACGACGGCCAGCGCAGCATCGTCGTCGAGGTCATCAGCCACCACCTAGCCACCGCTGACCGCCTCGAGGTCCATGACAAACTGCGTCGAGATCACCCCGAGGGTCTTCTGCACGCCGAGGAGAAGGGCCCCCTCAGGCGCTCGGTAACGTAACCGCCCAAGGCCCTTAGACGGCTGGCCACCGAGCTGCCCGACTGGGACTCGAGGGCGTCTGGCCCCTCGACCTCCTTGTAGACGGCAGGGGCTACTTCACGCAGCTCCTAGAGGTCCTCCTGGGCCTTCGAATAGGCCACCTGGAGCGACTCCGCCTGTGAGGAAGTCTCCTCCGCCGCCTTCCACACCTCTGAAAGCCCAAAACCAAAATCAGATAAGTTTTCGAAAACTCCAATCCAAATTTAGGATGGGTTTGTACTAAACTTACCTCCTACCAGCTTTTCCTTCTCCGCGAGGGCCTTCCGGGCAGTGCTGGCCTCCTGCTGGAGTGTTGCCATCTCTCCTTGTTGAGCCTCGACCGAGGCCCGTAGCTCTGTAATGGCAACATCTCCCTCCGTCACCGTCACGGTGAGCAGGTCGATAGCCTCGCCTTGGGTCCTCAATTGGGCTTCAGCCGCGGCAAGCGCCGAGTCCCGCTGCTGCAGCTGACCCCGGGCTTCGGCAAGGGCGGCGCGCTTCTGCTGAAGCTCACCCTCGAGCGCTGCCAGCACTTGTGTTCGCCGATGGAGCTCATCCCCCCGATGGGGGCGGCGCTGCCGAACGAGGCGTGGCGCGCGTCGACACCTTCAGCGCCTTTGTTGGCGTCAACGGAAGCGATGCCGGCGGTTCGGGTTGACTGATAGAAACCAAGTCAGTAAAATTAGACGAACCCATGAATTATGTTTGAGAGAAGAACAACAACTCACCTAACCCGAATGAAGCTGCTCAGCTTGCGCTTCTTGCCGCTCGAGGGCTGCCGGGTCCTCGAATGACCGCGGCACCTCGATGGTAGAGTCTCGCCCGCGGGCCTCAAGCCCGCGGGTGCAGGGCTTTGCGCCCTAGAGGCCCCTGGGGCAATGGCCCCCTTGTCCACCCCAGGCGCCGGCGGGCTCCGAGCTCGAACCCCTGCAGCAGCCGCCGTGGTACTTGGGGGGCGGCACCCGCCGTCGAAGGCGCCGGCCCGCTCGAGGCGTCCCTACCCCGTGATGACGTCGACGTCTCCTGGCTTTGCCCCCTCGAGGGCGCAATAACTTCAGCCGCCACCGGCGCGGATAGCGGAATCTCCACGAGGTCGTCTGTGGAGGACTCCTCTGGGCTGCTCTCGGGGGTAGTAGGCGGAGAGCGCCCCTCCCTGGCCCGACGGCGGCACTCCTTCTCATGCGCTGCCTTTCGCTAGCGCTTCCTCTCCTTCTTCTGCTTGGCGACATCCTTCCGTGCCTTCTGCCTGTCGGCAGAAAGGCGATTGGCCTCACGGACCTCGCGAAGAAGAGGGGCGGAGCGATACCCCTTTTGAGACAAGCCCTGAAGAGAACATCCAAGATTGGCGATCAGAAACCCTCGAGAGTAAGAAGCAAAATTGGAGGTGGCGAGGTAAAATTTGTCCTGCCGAAGATATGGGTTCAGTTTACTAGATTGCCAACCGAGCTGAGAGAGTATGAGGTGATATGGGCGATTGGCTCTATCCTGGGAGTGACCGGGGAAGTTGATATGGGCTTCACAAGAAAATATGACCAGTGCCATGCTAAAGTGTCGGTCCTCGATCCTAACATTATTCCACAATATGTGGATGTTGCTATTGGGGAATCTTTGTATGGTTTACAATTCATGGTGGAAGAAAATATGGATGACAATAATCCGGAGCCTATGGATATGGATCATAGTGGTGGCGATGATGCGAGACCGGAGGGCGATGACCCAGCTAAGGAGAATGGTAAAGAGCCGGGCAACAGCACCTGTCAGTGACACGACAGCAGACAGATGGAACTAGTGCTCGGTTGGGTGCTGGTCTGAGCATGGCGGCAAAAGGAAAGGAGACAGTGCTACAACCGGTGTTTCTAGGTAGTGAGCCGGGGCAGGAGATGCAGCAGGGAGAGGTGGCAGCAGGTGCAGCAATTGGTGCTCAATCACCGATGGTGCAGCTCGGTGGGGATGTGACACATCACAATGAATTGAAGGAGGTTGGTCTGGGGCCTTTAAGCAAGGGCGTGATAGCTCTGGCGTCCATTCCAGAGGCACTGGACGTTGGCCTTCAGCGGAGCAAACGCCGGGAGGGGTCTAGTAGTGAGGACTCCATGGATGTGGCTATGAAGCGCAAGGCTGGGACGTCTGCTACTCCTAAAGGTGAACAAAATTGCTCTTCCTTTTTACAATTTACAGATGATTCTATAGTCACTAGTCTTGATAACATAGGCATTACTTTGGGTGTTGATGCTTCTAGTGCTAGGGAGTCAGTTACTGTTATGAAAGTTATAGAGGAAAAGAGATTAATAGACCAACCAGTTAGAGACAAATTAACCGATATTTTTGACAAAAAAAGAAATGTTTAGCAGAAGAGCAGGAAGTTGACACGTTTATTCTGAGTCATTTATGTGGAGAAATAATGGATGAGGTAATGGATTCCAGTGGTGATCTATTTGATTGTACCTCTGTGTTACCAATTCAAAAATCACCAACATCAGAAAAGAACAAAAAAACCTCCACACCAAGATAGAAAGGTAAAAAGAAATCTAAATGAAGGGTGTTTTTTTTGGAATAGCAATGGGTTCAGGGACTCAAAAAAATATATATATTTATCAGATTTAACTAAGGAACAAAATTTTAGCTTTATCGCCATTTCGGAATCAGGAAGGAGGAATTTTTTCGATCCTTTCTTGAGAAATCTGTGTGGTGGTAAGAACTATATCTGGCATTGCAAGGAACCAAGGGGACGTTCAGGTGGTATTTGTTGACACTTCTTACGGTCCACTATTAGGATTGCCAATCCCAGTAATGGTGCAAGTAGTGTTCATTGGTATTCTTACGATACAGATATAAATCCGCAAGCGCACGGATACCGATGTAGCATTTCACCCGGGAGTATTCCTAGGTATCGTATTTATATTTCCGCGGGGATGCATTGGATAAAGAGTATCGACTATTGACAAGGATGTAACTACTAATTAAAGTACCGGGTAACAAGGCAGGGGTAAAGGATAGGATAGGAGTGATATTCAGTTGACATACACAAGGAGAAGTTCAGGATAGAGATAGAAGAGCGGTCCAGCTAGTGGGAGAACAACGAGATAGGAAAGGATTCCTATATACTTCCACTGGCCTTGAGATACCTCTAGCAAGGGTTACGGCTAGCATGAAGAATGGCATCTATGGTTCTCTTCCAAGTTCTATTATCTCAACATCGGGGACGGAGCCCGTGACACACAGAAAGGGATGAGAAGGGGTGCCACAAACTCCGTGCTCTTACGGGGTGCCTGCAGACCGGAACTAACGTGATGGACTACGAAGACCGAAAGGGCTGTCACCACCTCACGGCTACCACCTCCGTTGCGACGGGGACAAACCAAGGTTACCATCTAGACTAGGTACCACACCTATGCTAGGCAGTAACTACTCACTCTTCTAGAAAGAGCAAGCAATCCTGTCAATACCCCAGTGACAATTCACCGCAAGTATTGAGCAGAAACGAGGAACCAGCTAAGACAAAGGACTAAGAGATAACTTATAGAACCAGACTACAACAACTTATAACCAAGGCTAGACATTCCACAATTACTCATGAAATAAATGCAGAACAAATAGCTCAGGTAAATGCAGAGGAAATATATTGATTACTCAGAGTCGAACATAAAGAAAAGGAAAAGATACAAGTGCTTTACCAGAACTCCAGAAGACGACTCCAGAACCCCGAACGAAGCTCGACCCTGACTCTAACTCCCAACAGGACTAGCCTACTCTACATCTTGAAAGTGGAGAATGGAGACTTGCTCCCAAGTGGTGTGTGTGATACAAGGGGTATGCCGCTGCATTTATAGGTGTCCCAAGGCGGTTGGAGGCTGGGTAACCGCCAAGGCAACCAGAGGCGGTTGGGGACCCGTTCGGCCGAACACCCCGGGTTCGGCCGAACAGGTCGGTTCGGCCGAACAGGTCGGTTTGGCCGAAGGCCGTTGGATGCACCGCCTTCTCCTGGACGCCTTGGATGAGCTCTGGAAGGCGGTTGGCATTTGGGGGCGGTTCGGCCGAACTAGGTAGTTCGGCCGAACTGGGCCTCCAGCCCAGAATGCCTCCCATGCGCCGCCTTTGCTTCCTGGACCTCCTAGGCTGCTTGTATGTGTTGGTCTTCATGTGTTTCTGGCCCAGAGTTGATGTGGCAGTGGATGAGGTGTCTTGCACGGTCGCCGCTCGGTCATTGCTGACATGGACGGCCTCCGGTGGCGTGTATGGCTAAGGGGGGTAACCGGCCGAACGGAGTAGTTCGGCCAATTCGGTCATTTTCGGCTTCAATAGCGCGTATTTGTCGTAATTGTACCTGCACAAGTGACACTCACCAAAACTCATGGAACTTTATTAGAAATAAAACCTAAGTACATGGAATGTTACATAAAACCTCATTTATTCCCAAGTATTGGTGGTCGGATTTGGGTTGTAACGACCGCCAACAAGCTCCCCAAGCTTAGCTCTTTGCTCGTCCTCGAGCAAAGATATAAACTTAGGCTCGGTGGATCAGGAGCTGCTACAATGTCATTTACTTTGCAAGTAACTTTATAAACAACTAGTGCTCAAAAATACTTGAATCATATGCAAAGTTTTTAATTCGCCTTTTTACCTATGGGGCTTATAGCAATCTCCTTATCTTGGGCGGTTGAAAGGATGAATAGATTGAATTCAGTTTTATTCCACTCTACTCTTTTCAGGATCCCATCTCGGAGTTTTGCACAAGTTTTGAAAGCTTCAAATTTGTTCCTCAATGGCACACTCAATCACTCAAGTGTACTTGAATCCTCGCCAAAGGCTTGTGCCTTCTTTTCCATCCTAACATCAAATCTGGCTTTTTGTGTGGCTCAGGGATAAAGGATGAAGGCATGCATGCATCTTATATTTTGCTAAGTCAAAGACCGGACCTCTGAGGAGACAAATCACATCTTAAGATCGAGACGTGCAAGTGTGTGGATATGAATGGAGTGGAATATGGTGGAATGGTGGAATGGAATATGGTGGAACTCCTTGGATTAAACTCCCTCTCCTTGATTTATTTTTGAGAACATGGGCTATCTTTTATTCTCATATTTTTGCCATGCCATTTGGCATGCTTTTCTTTTTTTTTCTCTTTCTTTTTGCCATGCTCTTTGGCATGCTTTTCTTTTTCTCTTATTTTTGCCATGCTTCTTTGGCATGCTTTTCTTTTTGCATAGCCCATGTCTCTATCAAGAATATTTGGAGAGGGAACTCATAGAACATGGAGCATTTATTTTTGTGGATGGATGATGGAAAATGTTTGCTAACTCCTAGTGTAGGAATTGCAAGTGAGAGGTGGTGTGTGTACGTGGGTCTCGATCTTTAAGAATATGAAAGCTTCACTCAAAGGTCACAACAATTTGACAAAGCTCACTAAGATAACAAGCAGCATATGAGTAGGAATTTTCAACTAAGCTTATCATATGGCTCTGGTAGGTATTTTGACCAATGAGGAACTTGTTTCATTTTGAAAGCATAAATTTCTGAGATTTTTTCCCCATACTAAAAGCAAAATAGAATTTAACCAAATTCTCACTATATCAACCCCCACAACAACTTAAACTTGGAATAAAGCATGTGCTCCCACAAGGTTTTCAGGATCATTTTTACTCATGCCAAATAACTCAAGCACAATCTAGCAACTAGTTGAAACAAAGTACTTGCAGAATTAATGACAGAGCAACTATTCATCATTTCCAAGGTGAGAGGCATATGATTCATTCCATGCATAGTTGGGAGTTATTTTTATTCAAGGGAAATATTGTTTAAGAGAAATATTTTTGGTATTTTCATTTTTTTAAATGCAAATTATCATGAAGGAAAATGAACGGGAAAATAAATCGGGACATACCCGGTGGGGGTCCTCCCCCAAGCTTGGACTTTCACTGGTAGGGGTTGAGCCTTGAAAGGTACTGGCTCAGCTGTTCTGCTTGCTCGTGGACGTCATGCTGGATGGACGCCACCATCCCGCTATTCTCTTGATGGTACTGAGAATGGCGGGCTAGCGTGTCTTGAATCTCTCGGGTACGGTCGTCGATGAGCTCGACTCGGTCGGAGATGTAGGGCAACTCCCGGCCGTAGTCGAAGCATGCGGACTGTGAGTATCCGGGGTAACATGGCTGGGAGGCACTGTCGTACCCCCCTCCATACCGGCTCCCGGACCACTCAGAGTCCGTGTCCTGGCCGTAGTCCCAGTGTCCTGAGGTCAAGTAGTTCGGCTCCTGGTGTTGCCCGGAGCCTCCTGCTCCAGACGTCCCAGCACCGGTGTACATGTCGTAGGTGGCCTCAAAAGCGGAAGTGTGTCGGTGCGGCATTTGTGGTGCATCTTCCGGCTCCTGTGAGGTGGCGAGCCCAGCATCACGCCTGGCTCATCCCCTCATGACGGGTCCGTCACCTGCAACGCTGTGCCGAGCGGGCTCTCTCCAAGGTGGAGAATCGTCCGACTCGGTCCTCAACTGAAGAGTTAGTTTCGACGTGGTATACAACCTTAGTGTTGCACAAGGCAAAGACACTTCAGTTGTATATCCACGGTAAATCATTGCCAGCGTTGCGTCAGGCGTCCGCCGTATCATGTGGGCTTGCACGGAGTGCTTGGCATCCACGACGGAACGCGCTGTCTCGATGTACATGAACCGGGCGCCTTGGAGGACGCCCAGATGGTTAGCGAGGTGAGTGACTAGAGAAGTCATCGCCATGCTACCCGCACGAGAAATATGAGACAGCCAGTGACCAACCATGTCTTTCACTAGTGAATAGGGAATCTGCTTGACCATGGCAAAAAGAACCCGCAACTCGATGGTGTTGACAGGGCACAAATCTGCCCGGGGGAATATCGTCATAGACACCCAACGATGCATGAAACGCAAAGTGGGGTTATGTATGTTGTTCGTGCACGGCGCATGACAGTTGGTATTCCCCGAAATCTTTTTCCAAAATGCCACCCGGTCAAATCTTTTAAGCGCTTTGTTCGGGTCTAAGGAACAACGGCTTGAAAATCCGAGACCCGAACTAAAATCCCTCCAAGGGCAGAAAAACTCTTGGTTGAAAAATCGGAAACGAATCCCCCCAGTTTCAGAAATCAAAGTCGAGAGGAATTCAAGGGTGAGCAGGTACGAACCTTCTTCATTGATGTGCCAGAAATTCTCCCAGCCAACGGCTTGGAAGATTTCCGTGAACTCTACGTCCATCCCCGTGTCCCTGAGCAAGTCTTGCTCAAACACACGGGTGTGCTCGAACTCCTTCAGCCGAAGCTCGTTGAAGGTGTTATGCTCCCGTTCTGTCCTGAGATTGATGTCACTCTCGCTCAGGAGCTGCCTGGCCGGGGGCGTGGCATGGCCCCATCCCGAGCTGGCTGCTCCGTACTCGTCTGTGTCCATCCGGCTCGAGCCTTGGGACGGAGCTGGGGAACTCCCAGCATCGTCCGATCGTCGGCCTAGCCGGGCGGAACGACGGAGCGACGTGAAGAACTTCGACATGATTCCTGCAAAAGGTTAGTGCAACAACAACTACCCGAAGGACTGAATATATATGGTTAGCACAAGAAAATCAAGTCAGTCGTTCGAGATAGTTAGTCGTTCTTGCGGGGATAAAAACCACCACAAAAGGCTAGTCGTTCTTGTGGGTGTCGGTGACCACCACAAAATCGTACAGAAATTCAGCACAAAGATCACAACCAAAGCAAAATATTTTTTTTCTAGTGATGCAAGTGAACCAAAACTTGAGCAAGAACTTTGGGAAGGACTTGAGCACAAGCTAGAGCAAGAAATGAGAGAGGGAGAGCTTCTAACAGAAATTTTTCAGAGTGTATGAGTGTGTGAGAGCTCACAAGCTTGCACCAGCATTTATAGGCCGAGGGGAGGTAGGTCCCTGGTTCGGCCGAACTGGGTGGTTCGGGCGAACCAGGCCCTGGTGGCCAGGCCACTCCTCCCTGAGTGGAGCACCTCCCCTTGCTTTGATTCCACGAAATTTTGTGTGGTCAACAATTCCCAAGGTCATGTGAGTGGTTTTTAGTGGTAGGTGAGATGCAAACTTGACATGACCAAAGTTGGTTTTAGTGGAGTCACCCCCATGCTGCCATGTTTGTGATAATTGGTGAGTGTGCAGCCATTTTTAGCGGGGTAGACATGTTTGGTGTTGGTTGGTGGTGATGGTGAATAATTGGAGATGTTCTAGAGGGGATGAAAATGATAAAAGTTACCAATTACATCCACCCTAGGTAAAATTTCAGCATGTGTCCAATTATTTCTAACCAAGCTTGCAAAATTTTCTACTCTCTCTCAAATTAATTACTCAAGTGGTTCATTTATTTTGAAAAGGGAAACATGCAAATGCAATTGAAAAATTAAAAATTGGAAGTGAAATATGGGATACATACCGGTTTTCCTCGCGGCGAGAGCTCAGCTTTTAAGTCCGCGAGCGGGACTTCTCTTGTCTTCAATTGTTCTTGTCACCGTCCGATCTGGAGAGAATGTCTCGGACGATGCAACTTCCTGTTCCAGGTTACTTATAATTTACTGCAATATGTGCATACCTAGAATGATTGTCCACCCTGGGCTTCAACTGTATCCATAGCCTTCATATCCGGTGTGAAGTATATTTTGGGACTCCCCCTTCTCTCTTTTTTTTGATTTTTTTTTCTGTAGGGGTTAGTCCACACATACAACCAATATCCATAGAAGTACTGCTTTAAAGGTTCATTAATCAAACTTGATACCATGTCTAGTTCGATTAAAGCAAGCTAATTAACCTAAGCACCATGCTTAATTTAAAGAGCTTATGAATGTA
The DNA here is from genome assembly GCA_033239725.1 of Echinochloa phyllopogon. Taxonomy (NCBI): domain Eukaryota; kingdom Viridiplantae; phylum Streptophyta; class Magnoliopsida; order Poales; family Poaceae; genus Echinochloa; species Echinochloa phyllopogon. Next base: position 5,723,431 of record BTCW01000016.1, on the reverse strand, counting down.
TTCTAGCTAGCAACACATTCAAACCCGAGCAAACCGCAATAGATGAAGGGGGCATGGAAACACCTGAGCGTGCCTACCGTTGGCATCTGATGATGAATACTTTCAGAACTGATGCAGCGGTGATGCTACAACGCCAACGTGACTGCACGAAGTTGGCTGAGTCCTCCTCCGCGTTGATGTTTCCGTGTACGGATACACGGTTATGGATGTGGCAAAGGGTATCGGCACTCAAATATACCAACTAGTGGAATGCCGCGGAACTAGCTTGTATGCGAATGTTGAAACAATGGGTCCCAAAAACAAGCAAGTTGAGCGGCAAAGGAGTGGAGGCGTAGAGTTTGCCTCCTCTCTCGCGCGAAGCGCAAAGGACAAGCGAAAACTGGCCAGGCCAGGTTATGTTTGGCCACTAGCCTTGGATTAAGGCTTGCAGACATACAGACACCTTGGCCTAACACTAGTGGTCACTGGATATTTATTTTATTTTTCTTTTAGTGTTTTTTTATGCAAAACAGTGATGGGGCGAATGAATGCAAATGCAAGAATGGGAAATATGCAGTGAATTGGGAAAAATGGGGTAATAGTATGCATGAATTCCTAAATTAAGTGATTCAATGCAATCATGTAGTGGATAATGCAACAATTTAAAGGATAAAGCTCAAAATTTAAAGTCTAAGAGCTGGACTATCTCACATACCTTGATTTTTCTCGCCATTACCAACAATTTGAGACGGAATTGCAGTGATGCAGCGTCATTCGTCCGTCACATTTGATTTCCTTTTTCTTCCTTGACGACGATCTTTCTTCCATTCTGCACATGGTTATGATAAAATATGTATATGTATGAACACATACCTGTGCAAATTTTCTTCAGAAGCTTCCGTATGGTACTCATTGCAGTAGACAGGGGCATACATTGATAAATCCTGCATGATCGGGCACCCTGGGCTCTCTGCTTTCCTCCTATTTGAAACAAACTCAAACAAACAGGGGTGATCCCGCTAATGCTAGCGGTAAATTAAATTAGTAGACACCAGTGTCAATCATCAATATCTTTCGCCAATTGCTTCCCCGGCAACGGCGCCAGAAATGCTTGTTGACACTTCTTACGGTCCACTATTAGGATTGCCAATCCCAGTAATGGTGCAAGTAGTGTTCATTGGTATTCTTACGATACAAATATAAATCCGCAAGTGCACGGATACCGATGTAGCATTTCACCCGGGAGTATTCCTAGGTATCGTATTTATATTTCCGCAGGGAAGCATTGGATAAAGAGTATCGACTATTGACAAGGATGTAACTACTAATTAAAGTACCGGCTAACAAGGCAGGGGTAAAGGATAGGATAGGAGTGATATTCAGTTGACACACACAAGGAGAAGTTCAGGATAGAGATAGAAGAGCGGTCTAGCTAGTGGGAGAACAACGAGACAGGAAAGGATTCCTATATACTTCCACTGGCCTTGAGATACCTCTAGCAAGGGTTACGGCTAGCATGAAGAATAGCATCTATGGTTCTCTTCCAAGTTCTATTATCTCAACATCGGGGACGGAGCCCGTGACACACAGAAAGGGATGAGAAGGGGTGCCACAAACTCCGTGCTCTTACGGGGTGCCTGCAGACCGGAACTAACGTGATGGACTACGAAGACCGAAAGGGCTGTCACCACCTCACGGCTACCACCTCCGTTGCGACGGGGACAAACCAAGGTTACCATGTAGACTAGGTACCACACCTATGCTAGGCAGTAACTACTCACTCTTCTAGAAAGAGCAAGCAATCCTGTCAATACCCCAGTGACAATTCACCGCAAGTATTGAGCAGAAACGAGGAACCAGCTAAGACAAAGGACTAAGAGAGAACTTATAGAACCAGACTACAACAGCTTATAACCAAGGCTAGACATTCCACAATTACTCACAAAATAAATGCAGAACAAATAGCTCAAGTAAATGCAGAGGAAATATATTGATTACTCAGAGTTGAACATAAAGAAAAGGAAAAGATACAAGAGCTTTACCAGAACTCCAGAAGACGACTCCGGAACCCCGAACGAAGCTCGACCCTGACTCTAACTCCCAACAGGACTAGCCTACTCTACATCTTGAAAGTGGAGAATGGAGACTTGCTCCCAAGTGGTGTGTGTGATACAAGGGGTATGCCGCTGCATTTATAGGTGTCCCAAGGCGGTTGGAGGCTGGGTAACCGCCAAGGCAACCAGAGGCGGTTGGGGACCCGTTCGGCCGAACACCCCGGGTTCGGCCGAACAGGTCGGTTCGGCCGAAGGCCGTTGGATGCACCGCCTTCTCCTGGACGCCTTGGATGAGCTCTGGAAGGCGGTTGGCATTTGGGGGCGGTTCGGCCGAACTGGGTAGTTCGGCCGAACTGGGCCTCCAGCCCAGAACGCCTCCCATGCGCCGCCTTTGCTTCCTGGACCTCCTAGGCTGCTTGTATGTGTTGGTCTTCGTGTGTTTCTGGCCCAGAGGTGATGTGGCAGTGGATGAGGTGTCTTGCACGGTCGCCGCTCGGTCATTGCTGACGTGGACGGCCTCTGGTGGCGTGTATGGCTAAGAGGGGTAACCGGCCGAACGGAGTAGTTCGGCCGATTCGGTCATTTTCGGCTTCAATAGCGCGTATTTGTCGTAATTGTACCTGTACAAGTGACACTCACCAAAACTCATGGAACTTTATTAGAAATAAAACCTAAGTACATAAAACCTCATTTATTCCCGAGTATTGGTGGTCGGATTTGGGTTGTAACGACCGCCAATAGTATTTTGCTAGGTATTGACCTAGATGTTTTTCATATTGGAGCTATAGACGAGGGAGATTACTATGTGAAATTCCACTTGTGCAATAAGAATGACAGCTTCAAGTGGGCACTAGTTGCAGTCTATGGCCCTACACAAGACGAATTTAAGGAAAGTTTTTTGACTGAGTTAGCCCATATGTGTAATCAAGAGTCTTTACCAGTTCTCATAGGCGGTGATTTTAATATCTTACGTAGCCCTAACGAGAAAAACAATAATAACTTTGATCATCGTTGGCCGTTTTTGTTTAATGTCATAATTGATGGTCTGGACTTGAGAGAACTAGAGATGTCCGGAAGATAGTATACCTGGGCTAACTCCAGATCCCTACATATGAAAAAACGGATCGTGTTCTGATGGCCACGGAGTGGGAACAAAAGTTCCCACTTTCGACGGTTGTTGTGCTCACCCGTGACATTTCTGATCATACCCATTTACTCCTAAATACCAGCAAATAAGCTTCGGTTAGTAGCCAGCCTGATTTTAAATTTGAGTAAGGTTGGTAGCTCCGGGATGGTTTTGTGGATATGGTGAAGGATATATGGATCAATGAAAATAATGGAAACTCACCCATGGAACGATGGCAATCGAAAATCCGAAGGGTGCGCCAACATTTACGAGGTTGGGCGAAGAACACAAGTGGCGGAAAAATATGTGTTGTAAAAGAAAAATAAAATAATTAGTTTTTTATTATTATGACGCATGGATATTATGCTAGACTATTTAGCAATATAATAATATGTACTTGTTATTATTGTACGTAGTAACGCATGGGTATATCTACTGGTATATATAATCCGAGGAACAAGGTGACCGGTCGCTTTTGGATAGTCCCAATTCCACAAAGTTACGTCATATTTATTCTCTGTTTCAAAAGTAAAGGGTTCTATGTAGGGCAGCATATCCATCTTACATCGAGTGGCTTTCTGCATGACAAATCAAGAATTGTCAGCTTAAATGCGCATTTTAAGCCCTAAACTTGCTAAAAGGTTCCAAATTGGCTCCGAGAACTCCTGATGCAATGATATCACATGCTTTCAGCTGAAAAACGAAACATTATCAGGTGGTGGGTCAGCAACACGAGGACAATCAACATCATTGATGCATGCGCTTGGAAAAAGAAGCCAAAACATGTCCTTATGCGAACCCCAAAAAAATACAGTTTAGAATGGAAGTGATAAACCATTAAGGATGTGTTTGTTTCAGCTTTTGGGGAGTTTTGGGCATCGACTTTTCAATCTTCGAAAAGACAAAAAAAAATTCCCAAAAGACAAAAGTCAAAGCTCATCAAAACATGCTTTTGATTTTTTGGCTTTCGGGAGCTTTTTGACTTTTGGAAGATTGAAAAGACGAGGCCCAAAAGCTCCCCAAAAGCTGAAACAAATACGCCCTAAGTCTAGCATGATGACTCAGGGAGCCCCGATGAATTTTTCTTCCTAGATGAATCTGTTAATAGGTTCCAAATTAGCTCTGAGAACTCCTAATCCTAGTTATTTGAACCGGACCGGCAATCGAACCCCTCAAGCCTTCGATTTGATGGTTCATTGGTTCAAATTAGTTGGATCATCGGTTCAAACGGTTTAAATAGATGTATATTTGGATCTAAACACAACCATCCAAGTGGTTTGGTGGTGAAGAACAAACATTCTATAGTGGATGTTGGGTGTTTGAAACCCCTTCGCTGCAAGTTTTTTAGCCTTTATTCCCTTCCCACCCCGCACACCCCTCGTGCGCGTGTACCGCCGGTATCCAGTTGTCCAACCACGGTTCGTTTGCCCAGTTTTCTACCGTTTTTTCCTCAAAATCGGCCGGTTCAATCGGTCAGACGGTCCGGTTCGATTCAAATAACTACTCCGAGTAGCTCCTGATGCAACGATGTCACAAGTTTAAGGAGTGGGTCAGCACCACGAGGACAATCAACATCATTGATGCTTGCGCTTGGGAAAAGAAGCCAAAAAATGTCCTTCTGTGAATCCCAAAAAAATACAGGTTTGAGAATGGAAGTGACAAACCAGTCTAACACGATTAATCAGGGAGCCCCGATGAATTTTTTTTCCTGGATCGAGTATACGTGAATCCAATAATCCCTACTCTCACAGTCATGTCAGCAGAGAATTTTAAATTTGCTAGGGAACATGTGGATCGAGTATACGTGACATTTGGCACGTTTTTCCAAGTATCAATGAAATGTCCACGTTTTTCCAAGTATCAATGAAATGTCCACGTTTCGTTTTGGGGTCTTTTATAGTGCCTCACGTATATAGTATAGAAAAAATCTAATACGGGCATTTAGTAATTAGAGTCGATTTTTTTTTCTCGGCGTGAAAGCCGCGCCCTGCCTTATCCCTGCACGGTGGTTCCGCCGCTCTTCTCGCGATTGTTTTTTGCTCGTATGTCCTTCCCGTGCTGTCCGGCCTCGGATATGGATCGCCGCCGGCGGTTTCCTCCCCGTCACTTTCCTGCGCGCCGCGTGTGAGGCCGGCCATCGCACCGTCCAGCTACTGCCCACCTCTCCTGCCTGTCAGGCTCTGTGCGCAGCGCGCGAGCCGGACCTCGCTCTAAAATCCTAAATTACCTTAAAGTTTAACCGTACAGAAAGAAGATTCTCGACACATCAAAATATCGACACATGCATGAAATACTAAATGTAGATGAAATAAAAAACTAATTACACAGTTTTGTCGTACTCTGCGAGACGAACATTTTGAGCCTAATCAATTAATTTTTGGATAATTTTTCAAACATACAAATGAAATGCTACAGTGACCCACGTACTCCAACAGACCAAAGTTTGCTTTCAAATTTAGAAACTCGGCGTGGGCCAACAGACCAAAGTTTGCTTTCAAATTTAGAAACTCGGCGTGGGCGCAGAACTGCAGGACACCACTTGTTTGACTTGTTACTGGATGTTTTAAATTCTGATAGAAGAAACATGCTGCGTACTGCAGCTGGATTGGAATAGCGATTTTGATAACTGAGTTTGATCATTGCGTCTGCATAATGTGGATGTAGGATGGATGTTGCAATTTTCATCCTAGTGGAAAATATTCGTGAAATGTAGTTATTGATGGAATTTAGGGGCTTGGCCCATTAAAGCCCATGAAGAAATTTCTAAATTCCTAAATAAATCTCAAAGGCCCATATGTGCATAAGGAAGTGGTGGATGGGTGCAACATTTAGTCCCACATTGCTAGTTGAGAGGAGGGATGACCAACTTAAATGTGGAAGTTGTCTCCACTCCTCCAAGCTATGTGTGTGGGGACAGAAGGGAAGCTCCACACGCGCACGCTCGCTCGCCTCATCGGGGCGAAGGGCGCGGGCGCACGACGTCTGCGTTAATGGTCCGCTGAAATCCGGCCCCTCGCCTTGCAGGGGCGCGGTTTCCTTTTGCTGTTTTAATTTTTTGGTTTCCTTGACGGTGAGATATACGGAGTCCTTATCAGTTTAGAGATCGTGGGCTACCGCTTCCCTATATAATCGACCCGTCAGCTTCTGCCAAAATACATCTAATCGAGCTAGGGTTTCTGCCTTCTCTCGCTGCTACGCCGCCACTCTAGTCCTACTCCATCCCGATCGCCGGCGTGCACCGGCGAACGGGAGAGCAGGTCTCCGGAACCCTTTATCCTTGTGATCCTGCACCGGGAGAGGGCGAATAAGGTTTTTGGGAAGCGCTCCGCGCGACTGCTCCAAATCTTCGCCCCGGCTCGTCTTCCGCCAAGGTCCGGCGCTGTACGAGCTCGTCGTCTGCAGCGCCGATTGTTGCGCTCCGTCCACAATGTGAACGTCGCTCCTTCAACACTCGTCACCACGGCTGCGCCAGCGCATCTACTATACGTACGCCGCCGTGTTCAGATCTATTTCTACATCATGTTTTATGAGTTAATCATGATGATCTTGATGGTTACTAGTATAATAGAGTGTTGCATGCTACATTTAGTTCGTGCCATGATTAATACTGTTCGGATTTTGATCAATATATTGTCTATATTTCCAACAGTTATGATATAGTATTTGGTGTTTTAGTAGTTAGTACCAACTTAATGTAATGTGGATTTATAAAATATATTCTAGTTGCTTCTGAAAGACAGTTTTTGCAGCTTGTCACATAAAATATATTCTAGTTGGTTATGAGAGACAGTTTAAGCATAAGCAAAATATTCACTTATGACATTTGGATGTTACGTATGGAGCCACACAGGCTTTACAGATTTTTTGTGTGTACTGAATCCATAAATTGACTCTAATTTTAATCATAGAGATTTTTTTGCATCAGTAATTTGATAAGCTCTTCCGTTCATGTTGAAATTGTGTCTATATGCGTATGGTTCACCTCCACTTCTCGTATCTACTGATTCTGAACTTGGAGTAGCATGTCAGGCAACATTTACTCTTGTTTTTTTTTGTACTTGGCCGGCGACAGCAGTAGGCAAGGGCTGCTTCAGGAACCTCCTAGGCGTCAACCTCGCCGCCGATGGGTGACACCTCCGTGTAGTCGATGCGTACTTGCCGTGTCTCAGCCTTGCTGCGCGTGGGCGCCTGCACCTGTTTGTGGCGGCGTCTGTGCGGTGTGCCGTTGGCAGGCAGCGAAGACTGCGACGCGAAGACCCCAGCCGAGGTCGTCCTCGTCGGCACCCAACCACACGCCCACGAACACCGCCGCCCCGGCCGTAGGCGGAGAAAGGGCCGCCACCCTGTCTGCCCGTGACGGTCGAGGGAAACACCAGGGCCGCGCCGGTGTCGACGCTCGCTGGGGCGGAGGCGGCTGATAATACATGGATGTTTACACTCGTGCCACTTATTTTTATTCCAATAATACTCATTTCCATACAGTAAGAATCGTATCGTCAAAAGTTTCTCTGTATCGGCGCACGGTCCGCGTGTCCTGTTTTCCTCTCCTGTCCGTCTGCCTACTCTTTTGTTGGGCCGGCCATCGGACTCTGCCAAAAGAAACGTCTCCACCTCATTCATCCGGCCCATTTTCGTTCTCATTCCTGCCACGTGTCCCTCTCCTCACCACACCTAGCGTCGGTGTGGCGGCCGTCGCATCGCTCACTGCGCCGCCCGCCGCTTTGGCTTCTGTCGGCGCGTTTCAGCGCCCGGCTCGACTCCTCCACCTCCATTGCATCGCGCCCTTCTTCCTCCTCAGGTATGCCCCCGCATCTCGTCCTCCTCTCCATTCTGTGTACATCTACCTTCCCCATTCATTCCGTTGCTGCTGTAGGGGACCTTCATGCGCCCTGTGTTTCCTTCTACGGCGCCGTTTGTTCAGTCCTTCCCCGGTCGTACGCCGGCCTTGTGTTGGTCGCTAGGATATCCTGTTGTTTTCCTCATTCCCGGGCGATTCTGTTGCCTTCTCTCCTTCCTCTTTGATATATTCTTTCGTTTTCCCCAATTTGTATCTCTTCCCGTACACGGCTCAACAGCTCTTCCACGGAATTATTTGTGCCTGTTCACTCTGATTCTAATTCCAGCCCACATTTGTCCTTCGTTCTCTGCAGGTCGGTTCCATCTACGCCAACAACTGGGTCTGCGCTTGCTTTAGGGTGTGCCCGAGTTTAACTGACTCTGCGCTTGCTTCATGGTGTGCCCGAGTTTAGAGTCTATCCGTTCTCAGGTTTGATCTCTTATTACTTGCGACATATTACCTCTGCTCTATATATGCTAATGGCGCATATACGACGCTGCTCATCCTTGCGCTTAGACGCTCGCTGACTACATAGTTTGTTTAATCATGTACTTTTTATTGTAGTGTTTCTTTGCCCTGTGGTCCTTCTGTCTTTGTTGCTGTCATCATCGTTGTTGTCTCTGTAGGTTGCGTATTGTTCGGTGGTCCCCTTCGCTGGTTGTGTTTGTATCTGTCCTTTTTACTCGATTTTAAGGCAGCTAGGTTGCTGTACTGCCTTTTTGTTCTGTTTCTATGCCTCCTAAGAGACAGAGAGCACCTCGGTCATGCCAGCGATCATCCTCCTCTTCTTCGGCTTCTAGAGGTCTGTCTATTCGTTGTGGCCATGCGCTCAGTACTTCTGGTGGGTCCCTGGTGCTCCCCGGACATGGCCTGCTGTTGTTCAGGCCCACCCTGCTACTTTCCTTAGTGTAGGTTCAGCCTCTTCCATTAGTTTGCTTACCTGGGTCTGCTCTATTATGTGCTTTTTTCTACGAGTTGTATATGCTTGCTCCGCTGAATTGCTATCGCTTTGCTCTATTTATGCTGATTGTTGTAATGTTTGTACTCGCTGTGCCCTTATTTCTCTTTTCCACTTATATTGTACCTCAGGTTTGATCTCCTCAGTCGTTCCATCCTGGGGCATTATTATTCATTAGTTCCTTTTGCTTTCTATATTTCAACACAGCCTCCGTCATGCGTATTTGCATTAGTTGTACCTCTTGCATTGACCCACCTCTTCTTTCCATAGGAAACCATCTTTGCCCAGTGTTGCCGCGTTTTGTTTCCAGACATAACCGTGCTAGGAGAATCTCTTGCAATAGGATACGACTGGTGGCCAGGCAAGGTCTGTTCCTTTGCCATGGCTGCTCTATTTTGAATATGTTCTTAACTTACTATTTACGATACCATACATATTACTATTTGTAGATCGTTTGTGCTGTGCTCCTTTCGTGCTCCCTGTGTTTTCTTTTCCTAAGGAGTATGTTGATATGTTTAAAGGTACATCTCTAATTTGATTTACAGTTGTTTCAAACTAATTTTTTTATCATTTTTTCTTATTTCCTATTTGCGGTTGTACTGTATTTATGCAGCTACATATTCTGATTGATCTTATTATGGCGGTCCTGATTATGTGTGCCGGTACTGCTCTGCTGTTTATTGGTATCATGAGCGAGTTAACTGTCAGAGTACTCGCCACGACATAGTTTATAGTGGTTGTTGTCGTGGAGGTCGGGTTTCCCTTCCTAAGGACATGCCTTTTCCATTGCCTCTTCAGGAGTTAGTTCGTTTTGATGGTGATGCACGATGCAATTATTTTATGCGACTTATTAGACAGTACAATTCACTATATGCAATGACCTCTTTGGGTGTCCATGTTGACAACTCTATTAACACCGGAGACGGTCCATATGTGTTCCGTATCAATGGTGTCATCCACCATCGTATTGGTTCCTTACTTCCCTCTCCTGGAAAAAGACCTGAATATGCCCAGCTGTATATCTACGATACTCCGAATGAGATCCAAAATAGGATGGGCATATTCAGCACAGAGAGCACTGACCAGCCTGATCCATTGATTGTTGCCTCTTTGATTGAATTGTTAAATGAAAACAATGGTCTGGTTCATCAGTTTAGGATGGCACGTGACAGACTTATGTCACCCACTGCACCAGACATTGCAATTAGACTAGATGGTTCCTTGGATGGTCACGGTGATAGGTACTCATTGCCAGCTGTGTCAGAGTTGGCCGGATTGCTTATAGGTGATCTGTCAGTTAATATTTCATCTTTCGATGTCATTGTCGAGACACATACATCCCAACTTAAGCATATCCCCCCTATCCATCCAGCCTTAATGTCCTTGCAGTATCCTCTACTCTTTCCTTATGGTGATCCTGGTTTCCATCCTGATATAATGCTCAAACGTATTGGTACCCACATAGATGGACGTCACAAGGTCTCTATGCTTGAGTATTATGCCTACTATATGCACTACCGCCTAGGAGAACCTAACCCTACACTTTGCTCTGGAAGATTGTCTCATCAGTACGAGGTCGATTCGTACTCTTGTGTGGAGGCAAATAAATTGGCTTTCTATTATTTTAACCAAGACCTCCTTCGATGTGAGACATACCAGGGTATTTCAGATGCCATAGGCCACGGAGCCTCAACTGGAAAGGATGTTGGTGTCAAGAAAATGTTGCCGGCCAGCCATGTTGGAGGAAGACGTTATATGCAGCAGAATTACCATGATTGCATGGCTATTTGCTGCGCCTATGGTCCACCAGATAAATTTACTACATTCACATGCAACTCAAAGTGGCCTGAAATTGGTGAAGCACTTAGAGATGAACCTGGTCAGAAACCTTATGATCGAGCTGATATGGTCGTAAGGGTTTTCCACATGAAGTTAGAAGAATATCTTTCTGATATCAAGGAAGGTCGTATTTATGGACCTGTTCGTGCAGGTTCGTGCATCTGCACTATTTTTCTCCATCTTTACAGTCATTCCCTATTCGCATATACATTCCATGTGTCCTTACACTGTCCATGTTTAATTTTTCACGTGCAGTGGCACATACAAATGAATTCCAGAAACGAGGTCTTCCACATTCACATATTCTTGTGTGGCAGGTTGAAACGGGACGTGAACCGTTACCTTCAGAAATCGACAAGTACATCTTTGCTGAGCTTCCTGATCCAAACCTTGACCCGCTTGGGTTTTCTTTAGTTCAAGAGTTTATGGTGCATGGTCCATGTGGTGTTGCTAACCCAGGTAGTCCCTGTATGAAAAATGGTAGATGCTCAAAGAGATATCCTAAGTCATTTCAGAGGGAAACATCTTTTGATTCAGATGGGTATCCTTTATATCGAAGAAGAAACAATGGCATGACAGTATACAAAAATAATGTTCGGTTAGATAACCAATGGGTTGTGCCTCATAACCTTGCAGCACTGAAGAAGTTTCAGGGCCATATCAACGTTGAGGCATGTAACAAAACCTACCTTATCAAATATCTTTTCAAATATGTTAATAAAGGATATGACTGTGCCAGGGTAGCCTTCACAAAGAAACGAGCAAATACCAGTAGTCATTATGCACAAACTGGATCCTCATCAGCCCACCAAGATCCTAATGATGATGGTACTGATGAAATTGCACAGTACATTAAGTCCAGATATCTATCTTGCTGTGAAGCAACCTGGAGGCTCTTTGGGTTTGAAATACATGGTAAATTCCCTTCAGTGGAACACTTATTTGTCCATCTTCCAGGAATGAATTTTGTAACTATACATGAGGATACTGACCTACAACAAGTGATGATTCCAAATCTGAGATGAGCATGCTGACTGAATGGTTCACTGCAAATCGATTATCCTCAGATGGTCACGACCTTACATATTGCCAGTTCCCATCACGCTACATCTGGAATTCTGAAAATAAGGTCTGGGATGTCCGTAGGAGAGGCACCAAGCTAGGAAGATTAAGATTTGTACATATTACCGCTGGTGAGACATTCTACCTCAGAATGCTTCTTATGGTGATACGCGGAGCAAAGAGCTATGAAGATGTCAGGACTCATCAAGGAATTCTGTACCCTACTTTTCGAGAGGCTTTCCATGCCCGTGGACTTATTGGAGATGACACTGAGTGGGGCTTTTTGTTTGATGAGGCTATTATTTGGGCGACTGCATATCAGCTGAGGAATCTGTTCATGATCGTGTTGGTGTATTGTAATGTAGGTAATGTAAGAGCATTATTCGATAAGTACTGGAAGTACATGGCTGATGATATTGCTTAACGACTGCGAGTTGCTTTCCAAAATCCAGCATATGACATACCTGATTCAGTTTTGCAATCAGGTCTCATGAAAGAACCAAATCAACTATTCAGCAGCAATGGTTTAGCCATATCATCGTATGATCTACCTGCTTTAGGAATGACCTCTGTAGACAGTGGTGCAAATAGACTGATTATGGAAGAGATGTGCTATGACAAGGCTACTTTAATAAGTGATTCAATTACCATGTGTGCTGCATTAAATTCTGAGCAGAGATCTATATACACATCCGTAATTGAGGCCATTTCCAACCATGAATCATTTCAATATTTTGTTTCTAGCCATGGAGGTACTGGGAAGACCTTTCTTTGGAACACTATCTTGGCAGCATTAAGATCCCAGGATCATACTATACTAGCTGTTGCTTCCTGTGGGGTTGCCTCACTTCTGCTTCCTGGAGGTCGTACTGCACACTCAAGACTTAAAATACCTCTTGAAATTCAAGAGAACAGTTCGTGTGCAATAGGAAGGGGAAGTATGATTGCTGGCCTCATCATCAGAACTTCTCTAATTATATGGGACGAGACTCCAATGAGTCATAAGTATTGCTTCGAAGCCTTAGACCGTTCATTACGCGATATCCTTGCCGTTGAAAACAGTGCCAATGCCGCACTACCATTTGGTGGTAAATCAATATTACTTGGTGGGGACTTCAGACAGGTGTTGCCTATTATTGAAGGTGGCGATCGTGCAGAGACAATAAGAGCATCTTTGTTGGGATCCTATCTATGGAAATACGTGAAGACTATGCGCCTTTCCACTAATATGAGACTTTCCAATCCTTTGCTTTCTGCAGAGGATAGAATTAATATGGAAAGATTTGCAAAATGGGTTCTTGACATTGGAGAGGCAAAAGTCCCAATTGTGTGAAGGGAAAATGAGATAGACAGTGTCTGGATACGAATACCACATAGTTTAATTCTTTCCCCAAAAGGCCCCAAAATATCATGCATTACTGATGCTATCTATGACGACTTCCATCTATTCTATGCATCTATTCCATACCTTGCTCAGCGATCCATAGTCTGTCCTGTCAACACTATTGTTGATGAAATAAATAGTTTTATGTTACAAAGAGTACCTTCAGCAATGCGAGAGTACCTAAGTTTCGATAGCATTGCCAATTCATCGGAACAGCCTTCAGATTTTGAAATGTTATATCCACCAGAATTCCTGAATTTCATATTTCTCAACAATTTCCCTCAACATCGCCTAAATCTCAAAATAGGTGCACCTGTTGTCCTACTCAGAAACATAAACCAATACATTGGTCTTTGTAATGGTACTCGACTTCTTATTGAAAGACTAGGAGACCGTTTGCTGGAAGGAAGAATCATGACAGGAAATCATATTGGGGATACCGTTTGTATTCCAAGAATTGTCTTAAATGGTACCAGCAGAAAATGGCCTTTCACTTTGCAACGTCGACAATTTCCAATAGGAGTTTGCTATGCAATGACTATTAACAAATGCCAAGGACAGACACAAGGAAGGGTCGGCGTGTACCTTCGTGAACCAGTGTTTACCCATGGGCAATTATATGTAGCTGTATCAAGAGTAAATTCAAATAATGGTCTCAAAGTACTCATTGAAGACGATGATGGCGAACCAACTGACACAACACGGAATATTGTTTACAAGGAGGTCTTGGGACATGTGTAGTGCCTGCTGTATGAATAGTTTTACACATGTGTGCTACTCATGTGTTGGGGGATCCATTTTGTGTATATGCGTAGTGCGATCGGTAAAAAAGGCAACCAGATGTTCCAAATATAATTGTCTAAATATGTGTGCTTGGTTGACCTTACAAAATGGAATTAGATGTTACAAATACCCACTGTCTTTCTACATGTGCCTTATTTGTGATTGCTCTAATGCCATTTGTGAACATAATTTATTCATTTATTCAATGTTCGTTTCTTTATTGCTAAATGGGAAAAAGGTCTCGCAGAGAAATAGTGTTAATATCTTACTAATGGTTGTGTGGTTTCTTTTGTACAATGCAGCATGCAATACTCATTGCTAAAGGAGGTGACTTCTGAATCACAACATTGGACCATCAGGACAATGATAGTAAGATTTTCAGAGTATTTAACAGATGACTATCCACCCAAAGTTCGTAGACTGGATCTTATACTTCTTGATGAAGAGGTACCCCCTATTTTTCTAAATAATATATGATTAATCTCATTCCATTTCATATAATGCAAATAATGTTATTACTCTAGGGAAATACCATGGAAGGTCAGATACCAGAGAATTGGCTTCCAAAATTTCAGCCCCAAATAAAGGAGGATTCAGTCTATTACATAAAGTATTTCCAAGTCTGCAATGCCCGTGCCACATTTCGCCCAGTTGACCATCCATACATGATGAGATTTACTGTCCATACTGAAGTACGGGAGATAACCCATGTGACAGACACTTTTCCTAAATATGCATGTAGCCCAGCACCTTATGATCTATTACGATCTCGCCAAGGTCATACAGCTTTATGTTCAGGTAGCATTCATTTTTCATTCTTAGAGTACATGCCAAACAGTACTAAAAAAAGGAACTTTTCTCTTGCATATTTATTATTATTGATTTCCTTCTATATTGTGACCATAAACAAATAATTCTATGCAGATATTATTGGGGTCTTCACTGGATGTACCCATGCAAGGCTGCAGCAAACCAAGGCTGGAATGAAGCCCATGCGTAATGTGTATGTCACTGATGGAAGGTGCCCATACAATTTAATACTTCTTCCACTACTTAAGTTCATTATCACAAAGAATACATATTTCCTTTACAACTAATAATTTACTCTCTTTTTTAACCTGAACTAACCTATTCTATTACAGGGAGAAAGTAAGTATTGCTCTGTGGAACAAACATGCAGGTTCCTTCGATGCAGAGCGCTATATAGACATGGCAAAACATGGGCCAGTTGTATTTCTATTTGTCGGCTTGACTGTCGGACCACGCATGTTTGATGATATATGCTATTTCCAGTTTTCTATAGTAGCAGTACCAACATTGTAATAACTACATTATTTCACAAAATATGCTATACTCTTCCTCGCAGGAAAGCTTTCACTTCAAGGATCTACACTTTGCAGATGGTATGCAAATCCAGAACTACCAGAGGTTGCCGCTTTACAGGATAGGTGTGAATGATCTTATGGCCTACATAATCACCATTCTGTATTTAACTTTCAATGCCCTCTTCCAGTTACCGATGGCTGAAATTAACTAATATAATTACTTCACTGCATTTATTATAATCCTTAATCAAAAAAATGTCTATGCAGTTGCACTGGTCGACTTCCACTCCCTACATTGTTCGGTCCATCGCCAAACCAAATTGCACCAGAAAATATTACAGTGGCTCAGCTCTCTCAATTCACAAATCCTCATCTTATTTACGTAAGATATATCATACCCATCATCCTGTATGAACACTTCTGTAATGTTATGATTCATATGCAAAACCTTTGAATAATACTTCTTTTTTGGCCAATGTCACAGAGTAACAGATATATTGTTACTGTCAAAGTTAAAAATGCAGTGCCCAATCGATCCTGGTGGTACAAAGCTTGTGATATGTGCAACAAGACATTAGTTCCTTATGGTGATAACTACAAATGTAGCAGATCTACATGTTTCAGGAACAACTGGAGGACCCAGGTCATACTGTTCTTTTTATGTTCCTGCCCAAAAAACATTTTTGCTATAATCCTATTCAGTGAAACATTTATCTGTTCCCTAACTCCATAAACACTCATTTTATTACCATACATAATGCATGCAGGTACCGCCTATCCATTATTGTAACTGACCCTGTATTGCCAGCAGAGCAACAGAATAATAAAAATATAGAGCTGGTCCTTTTTGGGTCAATAGCACAACAATTAATTGGAGCTCCGTCGATAATCTGATAAGCTCTGATGGAGGTGTCGGCTTTTTTCTTCCAACGAAGATCACTGCCTTATATGGAAAACAGTACGAGCTCCGTGTAAGCGTTTCATCAATGTCACTTCAGAACATTGGGATCACCTATCAGGTCGACGCTGTTCTGGGCGTTCCTAACATTTCAGCAAGTTTACCGGTACTGGCTCATCCATGTACGTTACACTAGATTTGATCATTCATACATTGATTCCATTCAATATATTCAATCTAATCATTAACTCATCTATACCCTCTGTTGTGGGTAAATTCGACAACACTCTCTTGAACTATCGACACCAGCAAACCAAGGCAAACATTATATTGCTGAACCATTACTCAAGACAGCATCCTACACCGCTGAATGCGGAGCACCTGAACCGAGCAAGGTACCTATATTTTACACAGAAGCAACACTTCATTTCGTTTCAGCTATAAAAACAAAAGAAAAATCATTACCGACTCACTTGTCATTTGAGGAGAACACTACATTATTATCCGTTGTAGGGACATCACCCGCACCTACCTCCCAAACTCAACCATCTCCATGAAGTAAGGTAAATAAATTATGAGATCACCTTTATTCATGTAATTATACCGATTTCCAATGTGTTCTTACCATTATTTGTATTCTATAGAACTTTCCATCAAAAGAAGACAACCTACCATCAACACCACCCCCATCTGAGACCTTCACTGCAGTCCAGGTACATGAAGTACTTCTATGTTAATTTCATTACAAAAAAAGGACTATAACACGTACACACACATAATTTTTCTGTGCAGACAACGGTTCCAGAGACCAAAAAGCACAAACAACCAGAGTATGAACTTCATGACACTGATGCTGAACAAAACAAAAGGTAAAGTTTGTTCCACATATCTCAAATATATGTCATAAATACTTGAATATTTTATCAGCCATAGTAAAGTGAACAAATCTATTCTATGCAGCTCTTCCTGTGATACACGGGCAAAAAAGGCTAGAAGACGCCTGAACCCAACTGATCAACAAGACCTGAACTAGGTCCTTCTTAAATACTTGAAACCGCGTAAATATAATATGCACATAGTTATCCGGATAAATCTGAATGTACATGAAACCATTGACCTATAATTTACAGATCCACGGAATGGATGCGTCATATTTTGGTGATGGAGGACACGAAAGATGGCAATAGACCTTACTATCTACCTCAAGTACGGTCGATGTAATGAATCCTGGATCAACCTGGTCACTCAATGTTTTGAATTCCTGAAACTAATCAGTCGATGTGTTTTGTGCCATAGTGTGTATGATAACGACTCTGCCTACTGTGTATGCAACACTTTAATGTTGTGCTACAACACTCAACGATGTGTGTATGCTCATCCTTTGATAAAATAACTCTATCTCTATGTACATTGATAACATCAAATCCCTCTTCTTTTGTCTCCCTCATCGTTTCCCCTCTTTCTCTATCTTTTTCAACTTCTTTTGAGTTCCTTTGTTTCTCTGCAAATAAATCATAGAGTTCCATTACTAACTATTGAGAGAAAAAGGGTGTAACTTTACGATTTCTTTAAAAAAACGTAGCTTCACCCAAGGGATATTATTAATCACCGTCTGATGCAGCAAGGCATTATAAGCACTCACAAAGTCATACCTTAATATGAACTTCAATGTAAAGTAATTTGATCTATTTCTTTTCGGTCCAATCTAGATCCTCAGCTTGCAGGAAGTTGGCAGTTCATTAATTTTTGGAAGAAAAAACTAAAAATCAAAATAAAAAATGACCAGTGATAATCAAATAATTTTATGATTGCCTCTTCCAAAATCGCTCACCATTAAATTAGAAACTAGGTCCACTCTACAAAATCCATAAAGAAATAAAAAAACCTGAGTGAATTTTTAGAGAAATAAAAAATATTAAGGTTTCTAGCACCTATTCCACCACACAACAATCATTTGGACGCATTTAAATTAATAAATTACGCAAATATTGTCTTCACAAAAATATTTATATAGAAACATCAGTAGGCCATTCATTATATTATGTATCGATCAAAGCACATTACAAACAGCCATACCAAACACATGTATTGCCTGCCTCCTCACAGGAACAACACATTGACTACGACCATTCACACTGAAAGTATCACAACTACATTCATGTGCGCACTGCTAATACTTACAAGACATGTGCCTGTTTAGTCTTTTATAAAGACAGAGGCATCAGGGTGACAGCCATGCCCATGCACGACTATACCTTTATCTTCCATATTTCCACCATATCAGCACCAGCAAAGATAAACCAACAGGTACTGCAGATTCCTATATACACAGCAGATAACAAAAGTCTAGCACAAGCCTTCCCAACCTGATCCATTATCCAGCCTATCGCAAATCATCGTACCACAAAATAGCACCACAGACCATAGGATTCGAAATGACAGCTCAACCGATATGACACCTCTTCCGCTTCGAAGAGCCTTGGTCCATCTTGTCCTGAAAAGATAAAGGGACATAATTAGCCATTATCATTCACAAAAACCACACCGCACTAAAATTATAGATTAACAACGCAGCCATAAAACTCACCAACTGACGAGCAATCACACCAAGATCAGCACTTTTGTTCACAAGTGACATAAGATCAAAAGCAAGCTCCTCCATATGAGAAACAGGACGTCTGGGGCCATTATACAGAACCCTGACACTAGCCATTCCAAAAACCAGATCCTCCTCACCAACAGTTTTAACAGGAAGAACATCCTTAAACTTCATGCAAATTGATTTAGCATGATCAACCAAATTTGCATACCCCTGCTGCATTACTTCATCTTGTTTTATCCTTTGCTGCAACTTACTAGAAAACAGATCAGACAAATCCTTTGCGGCATTTAAATTGCTTTGTATCTTGATGACCTCAGGATAACTCACGTACTTCACAATAACACCATGATTGCTGCAGAGATCCTGAATAACAACTTCACTGACCTTTTCCATAGCATTGTACCTATTGCTTGCATTAGCAACAACAAACTTCTTCTTCAGCCTAGGCACACCTACTTTATGGCGAGGCATATCGAGCTCCATCCACCCACGAAGAATTCCATCTGGTTTATATGAAATCCCAGACTCATGCACCTTGAGATGTAAACATCGAACGATTTCTTTCAGGATCATCTGCTTTGATATCACAACTGAGCGTGTAACCTACAGAGCACAATTACGAATCAAAACATTCATTTGACTGACCATGACGTACAGAAAAAAAGGGACAATGGGCAATTAACAAATAACATAAAAAAGGAAATCTCAGTCTCTATTAATGGTTCGTATACATACTTACCCATGGAACATCAAAAACATCAGTAGGCTCATCCTCTAGATCTTGCTCTCCCTCAGCAAAGCACTCAGATGACAGAACCCCAGTCAACGAAGAGCAATCGAATACAGAACAAGACTCTGATGACTCAATCATAAAAACAGTTTTAGGTTCCGACAGACTATTACCAGGCAACGAACAACCAGCAACATCAACAGCGATTGCAGCTCCAACAGAAGACACATTCTATGCAAATATTCAACATCACAAATCAACATCGTCCCCACCAAACATGACAAATCAATATGACACATAGCAACATCAAAAAAAATTGCCACATATCACATACCAGGTGCAGGGGAATCAAAGAAGAAATCTGAGGAGACAGGTCAGCCTCCCTGTTCTCACTCCCAGGCACCATCGAGCTCTCCGTCTCCATCACCGCTCTTCACAAACGATGGAATCCCCAAGGCCAGCGCTGGATAAATCCACTTGTGAACAGTTATATACTGCAAGAAAAAAATTAACACACTTTCATCCAAGGGACACGTGCACTCTCATTCCATATTCCAGACACCTGTCACCAGCAAGGCCCATTCGAAATCGGCCCAAAAGAACAACAACTTCGTGGTAAAACCAAGCTTCTCCGATCCTCCTCCCAATTCCATGCCTCTGTTCAACTACCGCGTGCACCACTCCCTGCTCGCGCCGCCCGCTGCTCTCCATTGGAGGCCGCTCCCTCCCTCGCTCACGGCCCGACGTTTCCCACTCCACAGCAATCCCGATCCGCCGCCCCTCTACACTTCGTCAAAGACGGCCGGCGGACATAGAGCGCTCATCTACGGCGGCGGTGGAGCCTCCCAGCAGAGGTAGAGGCCTCACCTGAGCTCGCCTGCACCAGGGCTGGAGCGGCGGCGAGCAAGGCCGTGCCGCCCCACTGCTTCTGTGGCCTGCGTGAAAGGCTCGACCTCCACTACGCCCAGCACGGTACCAATCGCCCGGGCGAGAGACTCGATTTTCCACGTGTAACACCCAAAAATAGCCTATTTAAAATTTTTAGTAATTTATTGGTTTTTATTTTAATTGTTTACATTTAATATAGGTTAAATAAATTATTTATGAATATTAAAGTCAAATATAAGTTGTAGAAATATTTTTGTTGCATTCATGCTGCTGCACTGTGTTTTGTTTGACAGCAAGTTAAGTTGGAATTTAAATTCTGTTTAAATTCGAATTTAATTTGTATTTGTTTGAGCCCTAGAAAGGTTAATTCAAGCCGAGTTCGCTTTTGCTCCCTAAGCTATTTCCTTAGTCCACTTCTGCACCTCCAACTTTCTCCCCAGGCCGCTCCTGCTCCCTACCCGAGCCAGCCCAACCACTCCTTCCTCCCTTCCCTCGGCCCAGCTCGGCCCTACGCGCCCCTACCCCCGCTTGGGCCTCACCCGCTCGCCGAGCCGGCCCAGCCGCGCGCTGCCCCAGCCGCTCCGCCCCTTCCCTCGCTCGGCCCCAGCGCCCTTCGGCCCAAGCTGGCGTCCCACTTTCCCCTCCCCTCCCCTAGTGGCCGACCGGCGGGCCCCGCATGTCGGGTCTTCCTTCAACCTCCGGCCCGCGCCCGAGCTGCTCCCGCCCGCACATCTCGCCGCTCCGGCCGGCTTTCCTAGCATCGCTCCACGCCCGTGGGGCCCCATGAAGCTTCCACGAAGCTCCTGCCCCCGCTCCTTCCCTTCTTCGCGTCGCCCGCACAAGGAAATCGCATCCCCCATATGGAAGGGGACAAATCACTGCCGCCGCCGCGATTCGGGTGGCCCGCACGCCGATGCTCACACCTACGCCCGATAAAAGCTACCCCACAGCCCTACGCCCCTCACCAACCCCCCACATTGAGCTCTAAGTGCTCCAGCCCGCTCCCCGCCTTGTGCCGTCGCCCCGAGCTCCGGCCGCCGACGAACTCCACCATTGACGCCGCCGAGCTCCAGCCCGAGCCTCTTGGGAGCATTGCGCAGAGGTAAGGATTCCCCAGCGCCACTCCCCGCTCTTTTCCGAGCCCCCTAGCACCTTCAACGTCCTCGCCGAAGTTCCGACGCCGCAGTTCACCGCCGTCGGCCATCTCCACCGCTCCTCCCTCGAATTGGTCACCACCATTGTGCTCGCCATCCTCCCCTGAGTCCGTAGGGCCAAACCGGGTCGCAAATGGAGGACCCTAGCTCGGATTCGAGCTTTCTCCGGCGAGAATCCGCCGCGGCCATGGGCGGCGCCGCCGTTTCCCTTGTTCCCGCTGGCAATCACCTCCCCGATCTCCCCTGAGCCGTTGGATCGAAATCCAACGACCCACAGTGGCCCTAGCCCCGAGTCAAGTCCCCCTATACCGGTCAACCTTAACATTTTTACAAAAGAGACCCTGCAAGTTCTGTAATTAACCCGCGGTCCACCCCCTGTTCAAAAATAATTACACCTAGGTCTTGTTTTTAATGAACACCCCCCGCACTTTTAAAGTTTATAACCCGCCGTCCTTCCTAGTCATTTTTGCGCATAAGCCCTCGGGTTTTAACGCGTAATTATGTTTAGGTCCCTGAGTTCTTTCAATTAAGCCCCTGGAAACTTTTAAAACTTACCGGTAGGTCCCTAGAACTTAGAAAACCCATATATTTTTCGTTTTAGCTCCGATTAGTGTGATTTTCGCGCTCATGTGTTCGTAGTGAAGCGTAGAATATTATAGAACCTTTATTTGTATTGTTTCTATTGTTTGGTGTACTGTTCTAATAGATTATTATTTGTTTGCATGTATTGGTTTGCGTGCACTGTTTGTGTGGTGATTCGTGTCTAGTCGGTGAGCCTTTCGCTTTGGACTTTGAGTGAGCGGAGGACTTTTCGGAGCAAGACTCGCAGCAGCAGCCTTTTGAGGAAGGCAAGTTATAGCACGTACAATCCTTGCTACCTAAACACACTTTTTACATTCATTTACTTTCATATGCATGTGTCTAAATTGATGTCCTATTAAGTTTGTACCTAGTTTGTATACTCCTGTCCTTATTACCTTGGGATTATTGCATATGGGTAGAATCTTTGCTATGCGCAGCTACTGTCACTATTATTTAATTATTAATTATGACATAATGGTTCACTTCAATATTAATGATAAAACTTGCTTTTTAGCAACATGGTTTAGGGAACTAGAGCATGTGCTGTGTGCTTTGCTCTAGTGTTTCTCCTTAAGGTCCGGTTCTTAAAGCGGCAACTCAGGAGCCTGTCGCCACCGCTAGAACTATTATGGCTCTGGTCTTGGTCAAGTAGCTTGTACGTCTCTAGCTTGCCAGTGGTTACCGGAGTGGCCGACGTCGTTATGGGAAGCAAGGCACGGGATGTTTCTTGATTCCACCGAGGACGGTAGCCCCGTCGGCTAGGTCTCGTTAGACCCAATCCCGTGTTGGGAGCCCCTGTGGTACGAGAGCTCCGCACGTTGCGCTCTTTATTTTTGTTGTTAGCATGAGTTGCCCGCGCTTGGACGCCATTGACCCCCTCACGTTGCGCCCTGAGGGTCAGTCAATCTTGGTGCCTAGAGTCTCACCACCTTATTATACCTTAGCGGCAACTGTCTTGTTAGGGTGTCTTGTGAAAAACCTCGTAGCGTCCCTATGCAGTCACACCTCAGAAGTGTTGATATGCGTGGTTGGGTGCAAAGTTCTTTTGATCTTTTACGCGACTGGTGGGTAAAGGGCGAAACCTCTGCAGAGTGTAAAATCTATCATGGTAGCCTTGCTCAGGGTCACGAGCGGCCTGGATCCTTTTTTATTAGAAGATTATATTTATTTATGTTTAATGTCACTTATACTTTATTAATTGGGTTGCAACTGAGTTTTATCCACTTGTAGTAATTTGGTTATGTTAAAATGAACCAACTAAAAATGCTAATGCAGTTAAGCCGTGTCTAGCCTTATTTTCAGATTGGGTAAACAGATTGGGGTGGGCATAAGTGTGCTGCTGAGTTTCCAGAAGATTTACCGTACTACTGAACTGTGGTCTCCCAGTCAGAGTCCCTGTGGATTACGGCTCCATTAGTTTGAGAGTTTATTAGTCCCCTGCTGTATTTGGTTAGTTTATTTATGATGCACTATGATGTAAAACTTTATTTAATGAAGAATTTATTCAAGCATATGTTCTCTGTTTATCATATTTGTTCACTATATGTGTACTATGACTTCCTGGGCACACATCTGGCCGCATTCGGGTTCTTGTAAAAATCTGGGTGTGACATATTGGTATC
The DNA here is from genome assembly GCA_033239725.1 of Echinochloa phyllopogon. Lineage (NCBI taxonomy): Eukaryota > Viridiplantae > Streptophyta > Magnoliopsida > Poales > Poaceae > Echinochloa > Echinochloa phyllopogon. The sequence continues at coordinate 5,699,608 of BTCW01000016.1, read as the reverse complement.
AGAGCCGTGCTGACTGTAGGATTGCAGCCTAGTTAGAATGGTTGATTAAACCTTAGGAGACCACCATGATTATGTGTTATATGTCGTTTAGTTTCACTTTTTTCAAAACTCAAATCCAGTCGAGTCTTGTGTGAATAATGTCTTTAGGTGCTTGAAATGATTTTCATTATGCTTATGCTTGATTTGGATTTTTGTAATGATTGTGATGGGCGTAGACGCAAGTCTACTACCATCTAGATGTAGGACTAAGGTTTAAGGACTTTAGTGATTAAATAGAGGGGGGTATTCATTTCTCTTGCTCTTTTTCTGTTAAGCCCTCCATCATAACAAGTTGGTAAACCTCTGAGGTCATAACCATCGGAGTTTTTATGAGAATTATTTATTGACGATAGATGGTGAACACAAGGAGCAACGCCGGTGCCAGTGGACTGCCGTCACCACCTCCCACCATTGAGCAGATGATGCTCACACAGACCCAGCTGATGCAGCAGATGGCTCAGACGATGGCGATGATGCAGCAAAATCAGTAGAATCCGCCGCAGCACAACATGCAGCCCCGTGACAAGAGGGGTGAATTCCTGAAGGAACGTCCTCCTACCTTCAGCAAAGCCACCGACCCCCTGCAGGCAGATGATTGGCTCAAGGCGGTGGAGAGACAGCTCGACATCGTGCAGTGCAACGACCGGGAGAAGGTGTTGTACGCCGGAGGACAGCTCCAGGGACCGGCATTGGACTGGTGGGACTCGTACCAGTACACTCACGTCGACCGTACTCAGATCACCTGGTAGGAGTTCCGCAGCAGCTTCCGCTCCCACCACGTGCCAGAAGCTCTGATGACCCTGAAGAAGGAGTTCCTGGCACTGAAGCAGGAAGGGATGAGTGTCACCGCCTACCGTGACAAGTTCATCGAGTTGGCCCCCTATGCTCAAGAGGACGTGGACACCGACAAGAAGAAGCAGTCCAGGTTCCGTGACGGCTTGCTGGATGCACTGCAGTACCAGCTGATGTGCACCAGGTTCCCCAACTTCCATGAACTATTGGACGGCGCCTTGATGCTGGAACACAAGTGTCGTGAGATGGAGGAGAAGAAGAGGAAGTTCCAGGGCCAGCAGATCGGGAGCAGCAGCCGCCCCCGTTTCGTTCCTCCTTAGGGCAGTCAGCAGATGGGAAGCCAGCAACGCTTCCAGAGCCAACCCGCCCCGCTCAACCGTGGCCAGTACCAGCAGCGCCCCCAGTACCCCCAAGCGCCACCGCAGCAGCGTTTCCAGAACCAGCTGTAGAATCCCCAGCTCAGCGCAACCAGGTGCAGCCAGTTCAGCGCCCCGCCCCAGCCGGCAATGCACCAGGGGGCAGAAGTGCTTCCATTGTGGCGAGCCAGGACACTATGCCAACGCCTGTCCCCGCAGAGTCCATAACGCCACCGGCCAGAACAACAACCAGAGGGCTGGTCTACCGCAGAATCAGCAGCAGGGCCAGGCCAACCATGCTCCGCAGAACCCCGCCAAAGGAAAGCTCAACCACACTGGGGTGGAGACCGTTGAGGGAGCTACAGATGTGGTAGTGGGTACGTTCCCTGTCAACTCCACCCCTGCGACTATTTTGTTCGATTCTGGAGCTTCACATGCTTTCATATCTGCTGCTTTTGTGAAAAAGAACTTAGTGGCATTACTGCCCATGAAGAACGCTATACTAGTTAGCTCACCAGGAGGGGAACATCGCGCCACTTTACGCTGTCCCCATGTTACTGTCACCATAAGGGGGGTAGACTTCGAGGCACACCCGATAGTCCTGGAGTCTATTGGTTTCGACCTGATTCTGGGAATGAGCTGGCTAGCCAGATATGATGTAGTGATCCAGTGCGCCAGGAGGACTGTACAACAGACGGCAGCGTCCGGAGATAAGGTGGAGTACCAGGCAGCCAGTCCATTGGAGCATAATCAAGTCAATCAAGCTGATGGTGCAGCTCCCGCCGACATCAGTGTGGTGAGCGAGTTCCCGGATGTGTTCCCCGAGGAATTGCCAGGTATGCCCCCAGAACGCGAAGTTGAATTCGTTATTGAACTAAAACCTGGCACTGCACCTATAGGTAAAAGGCCATATAGAACGGGAGTGAAGGAGCTGGAGAAACTGAAGGAGGAATTAAGCTCCTTGCTAGCCAAGGGTTATATTCGTCCTAGTGCTTCACCATAGGGAGCACCAGTATTGTTCGTGGACAAGAAGGATGGGACACAGAGGATGTGTGTGGACTATCGAGCTCTCAACGAAGTGACCGTCAAGAACAAGTACCCGCTGTCAAGGATTGATGATTTGTTTGATCAGCTGAAGGGAGCTTGTGTGCTCTCCAAGATAGACCTTCGATCGGGTTATCATCAGATGAGAATCCGGTCGTCGGACATACCCAAGACGACTTTCACTACTCGGTACGGATTGTACGAGTTCACGGTTATGTCTTTGGATTGACCAATGCTCCTGCATACTTCATGTACTTGATGAATAGTGTGTTCATGGACTACCTCGATAAGTTCGTGGTGGTGTTCATTGATGACATTCTGGTCTTCTCCAAGAATGAAGAGGAACATGAAGATCATTTGAGAATGGTGATGCAGAGACTCCAGGAACATCAGCTATATGCCAAGTTGAGAAAATGTGAGTTCTGGTTGAAGGAAGTGGCATTCTTGGGACACGTGATGTCCAATGGAGGAGTGGCAGTTGACCCGAAGAAGGTTAACGATGTGTTGAGCTGGAACCCGCCTTGGGATGTCAGCAAGATCAGGAGTTTCCTTGGGATGGCCGGATATTATCGGCGATTCATCGAAGGATTCTCCAACATTGCTAAACCCATGACGGCGTTATTGGAGAAAAATGCCAAGTTCATCTGGACAGAGGAGTGCCAAACCAGCTTCGAAGTGTTGAAGAAGAGGCTGACAACAGCACCTGTGCTGATATTGCCCGACATAGCCAAGAGCTTCCCCATCTACTGCGATGCATCCCGTCTAGGACTGGGGTGTGTACTCATGCAGGAAGGGAGAGTCGTGGCATATGCATCAAGACAGTTGCGGAAGCATGAGCAGAACTATCCGACACATGATCTAGAGTTGGCAGCTGTGGTGCATGCTCTGAAGATTTGGAGGCATTACTTGATTGGGCAAAAGTGTGACATCTACACCGATCATAAGAGCCTGAAGTACGTCTTCACTCAGTTAGAGCTGAATATGAGGCAACGCCGATGGTTGTAGTTGATCAAGGACTATGATATGGAGATCCACTACCACCCAGGGAAGGCTAACTTGGTGGCAGATGCTTTGAGTAGGAGAAGCTATGTGAACAAGATCATCGGCCATTGTCAGCCTGAAGAACTCAGCCGGGAATTTGAGAAGATGAGTCTGGGGTTCGTTACTAGCATCACAGAGATGACGGTAGAACCGACTCTTGAACAGGAGATCCGGAAGGGTCAGCTTGGTGATGAAAAGATCAAGGAGATTGTGGAGAATGTTACCCTAGGAAAGGCCCCTGGTTTCCGAGTGGATGAAGAGGGAACCTTGTGGCACGGGGAGAGGATATGTGTGCCCGATATAGCGCAGATCAAGGACACGATCCTAAGAGAATCACATGATTCGGCATACTCGATCCACCCAGGAAGCACCAAGAGGTACCAAGACATCAAGGAAAGATTCTGGTGGTACGGATTGAAGCGTGATGTGGCGACATATGTGGCACTATGTGACACTTGTCAGAGAGTTAAGGCTGAACATCAGAGGCCAGCCGGATTACTCCAGCCCCTAAAGATACCAGAATGGAAATGGGAAGAAGTTGGTATGGACTTCATAACGGGTCTACCCCGCACACAACGAGGATTTGACTCCATTTGGGTGATTGTGGATCGCTTAACCAAAGTGGCCCACTTTCTTCCAGTGAAGATCACTTACACCGGAGCCAGACTGGCAGAGCTATACATGGAGAGGATTGTGTGCTTGCATGGAGTGCCAAAGCGGATAGTGTCTGACCGTGGTACACAGTTCACTTCACACTTCTGGCAGAAGCTGCATGAGTCCATGGACACTAAGTTGCAGTTTAGTTCACCTTACCACCCCCAGATAGATGGACAGACAGAGCGGACTAATCCGATTCTGGAGGACATGTTGAGGGCATGTGCACTGCAGTATGGTGTTAGCTAGGACAAGAGTTTACCCTATGCGGAGTTCTCATACAACAACAACTATCAGAAGAGTCTGCAGATGGCACCATTCGAGGCTTTGTATGGCAGGAAGTGCAGAACACCACTGTTCTGGAATCAGACTGGAGAGAGTCAAGTCTTTGGGCCTGAGATACTCAAAGATGCAGAACACCAAGTGCAAGTGATCAGGCAGAACTTGAAGGTGGCACAGTCCAGGCAGAAGAGTTATGCTGATGTCAGACGGACGGGTCTCAGTTTCGAGGTTGGAGATTTTGTGTACCTCAAGGTGTCTCCGATGAGGGGCGTGAAGAGATTTAATGTCAAGGGCAAGCTAGCACCTCGATACATCGGACCTTTCTAAATACTTGAAAGGAAATGTGAAGTGGCATATCAGTTGAGACTACCCGAGAGATTAGCCGGAGTGCACGATGTGTTCCATGTGTCTCAGCTGAAGAAATGTTTGCAGGTGCCTGAAGAGCAGATCCCGATAGATGAGCTGAATGTGCAAGAAGATCTCACTTACGAGGAGTATCCAGTCAGGATTCTGGAGGTATCTGAGAGGGTGACAAGAAACAAGGTCATCTGGATGTGCAAGGTACAGTGGAGCCGACATTCGGAGGATGAAGCAACTTGGGAACGGGAAGATCTCAAGACCGAGTACCCGCAGCTCTTCGCATCTACATCCAAATCTTGAGGACGAGATTCATCTTAAGGGGGTAGGTTTGTAACACCAAAAAATAGCCTATTTAAATTTTTTTAGTAATTTATTGGCTTTTATTTTAATTGTTCACATTTAATATAGGTTAAATGAATTATTTATGAATATTACAATCAAATATAAGTTGTAGAAATATTTTTGTTGCATTCATGCTGCTGCACTATGTTTTGTTTGATAGCAAGTTAAGTTGGAATTTAAATTTTGTTTAAATTCAAATTTAATTTGCATTTGTTTGAGCCCTAGAAAAGTTGATTCAAGCCGAGTTCGCTTTTGCTCCCTAAGCTATTTCCTTAGTCCACTTCTGCACCTCCAACTTTCTCCCCAGGCCACTCCTGCTCCCTGCCCGAGCCAGCCCAACCACTCCCTCCTCCCTTCCCTCGATCCAGCCGCGCGCTGCCCCAGCCGCTCCGCCCCTTCCCTCGCTCGGCCCCAGCAACCTTCGGCCCAAGCTGGCGTCCCACTTTCCCCTCCCCTCCCCCAGCGGCCGACCGGCGGGCCCCGCATGTCGAGTCTTCCTTCAACCTCCGGCCCGCACCCGAGCTGCTCCCGCCCGCACATCTCGCCGCTCCGGCCGGCTTTCCTAGCATCGCTCCACGCCTGTGGGGCCCCACGAAGCTTCCATGAAGCTCCTGCCCCCGCTCCTTTCCTTCTTCGCGTCGCCCGCACAAGGAAATCACATCCCCCATATGAAAGGGGACAAATCACCGCCGTCGCCATGATTCGGGTGGCCCGCACGCCGATGCTCACCCCTATGCCCTATAAAAGCTACCCCGCAGCCCTACGCCCCTCACCAACCCCCCACATTGAGCTCTAAGTGCTCCAGCCCCGCTCCCCGCCTTGCGCCGTTGCCCCGAGCTCTGGCCGCCGATGAACTCCACCCTCCACGCCGCCGAGCTCCAGCCCGAGCCTCCTAGGAGCATTGCACAGAGGTAAGGATTCTCGAGCGCCACTCCCTGCTCTTTTCTGAGCCCCCTAGCACCTTCAACCTCCTCGTTGAAGTTCCGACGCCGCGGTTCACCGCCGTCGGCCATCTCCACCGCTCCTCCCTCGACTTGGTCACCACCATTGTGCTCGCCATCCTCCCCTGAGTCCGTAGGGCCAAACCGGGTCGCAAATGGAGGACCCTAGTTCGGATTCGAGCTTTCTCCGGCGAGAATCCGCCGCGGCCATGGGCGGCGCCGCCGTTTCCCCTGTTCCCGCCGGCCATCACCTCCCCGATCTCCCCTGAGCCGTTGGATATAAATCCAATGACCCACAGTGGCCCTAGCCCCGAGTCAAGTCCCCCCATACCGGTCAACCTTGACCTTTTTACAAAAGATCCCCTGCAAGTTCTGTAATTAACCCGTGGTCCACCCCCTGTTCAAAAATAATTACACCAAAGTCCTGATTTTAATGAAAAACCCCCCGCACTTTCAAAGTTTAGAACCCACCGTCCTTCCTAGTCATTTTTGCACGTAGGCCCTCAGGTTTTAATGCGTAATTATGTTTAGGTCCCTGAGTTCTTTCATTTAAGCCCCTAGAAACTTTTAAAACTTACCAGTAGGTCCCTAGAACTTAGAAAACCCATATCTTTTTCGTTTTACCTCCGATTAGTGTGATTTTTGCGCTCATGTGTTCGTAGTGAAGCGTAGAATATTACTAGAACATTTATTTGTACTGTTTCTATTGTTTGGTGTACTGTTCTAATAGATTATTATTTGTTTGCATGTATTGATTTGCGTGCATTGTTTGCGTGGTGATTCGTGTCCAGTCGGTGAGCCTTTCGCTTTGGACTTTCGAGTGCGTGGAGGACTTTCTAGAGCAGGACTCGCAGCAGCATCAGCTGCAGCCTTTTGAGGAAGGCAAGTTATAGCACGGACAATCCTTTCTACCTAAACACACTTTTTACATTCATTTACTTTCATATGCATGTGTCTAAATTGATGTCCTATTAAGGTTGTACCTAGTTTGTATACTCCTGTCTTTGTTAACTTGGGATTATTGCATATGGTAGAATCTTTGCTATGCGCAGCTACTGTCACTATTATTTAATTGTTAATTATGACATAATGGCTCACTTCAATATTAATGATAAAACTTGCTTTTTAGGAACATGGTTTATGGAACTAGAGCATGTGCTGTGTGCTTTGCTCTAGTGTCTCTCCTTAAGGTCCGGTTCTTAAAGCGGCAACTCAGGAGCCTGTCGCCACCGCTAGAACTATTATGGCTCTGGTCTTGGTCAAGTAGCTTGTACGTCTCTAGCTTGCCAGTGGTTACCGGAGTGGCCGACGGCGTTATGGGAAGTAAGGCACGGGGTGTTTCTTGATTCCACCGAGGACGGTAGCCCCGTTGGCCAGGTCTCTTTAGACCCAGTCCCGTGTTGGGAGCCCCTGTGGTACGTGAGCTCCGCACGTTGCACTCTTCATTTTTGCTGTTGGCATGAGATGCCCGCACTTGGACGCCATTGACCCCTTCACGTTGCGCCCTGAGGGTCAGTCAATCTCGGTGCCTAGAGTCTCACCACCTTATTGTACCTTAGCGGCTACTGTCTTGTTAGGGTGTCTTGTGAAAAACCTCGTAGCGTCCCTATGCAGTCACACCTCGGAAGTGTTGATATGCGTGGTTGGGTGCAAAGTTCTTTTGATCTTTTACGCGACTGGTGGGTAAAGGGCGAAACATCTGCAGAGTGTAAAATCTATCATGATAGCCTTGCTCAGGGTCACGAGCGGCCTAGATCCTTTTTTATTATTAGATGATATTTATTTATGTTTAATGTCACTTATACTTTATTAATTGGATTGCAACTGGGTTTTATCCACTTGTAGTAATTTGGTTAATGTTAAAATGAACCAACTAAAAATGCTAATGCAGTTAAACCGTGTCTAGCCTTATTTTGAGCCTTCATATCCGTGCTATACTTGCTAAGTAATTGTTTTCTTACATTTGTCATTTATTCAACAAAATCACGGATGGGTAAACAGATTGGGCTGGGCATGAGTCTGCTGCTGAGTTTTCAGAAGATTTACCGTACTACTGAGCTGTGGTCTCCCAGTCAGAGTCCCTGTGGATTGCGGCTCCATTAGTTTGAGAGTTTATTAGTCCTCCGCTGTATTTGGTTAGTTTATTTATGATGCACTCTGATGTAAAACTTTATTTAATGAAGAATTTATTCAAGCATATGTTCTCTGTTTATCATATTTGTTCGCTATATGTGTACTATGACTTCCTGGACACACATATGGCCGCATTCGGGTTTTTGTAAAAATCCGGGTGTGACACGGCGCTCGCCCGCACACGTGCTCGCCCCTCGAACTCGGCCGCACTCATGGTCGCATGCACTTCAAGGCCTGAGCTCTGTTGCTGCACCCAACAAACCAAGCGCGGTGTTAGCACGCCCCTCTATCTAGTTACATATACTACTTATGTTATACTACTCATATCACTAGTCAAGGTTGTAGTGGTATACAATTATTTTCAACCATTGGATGTGAAAGGACCAACACTAGGCCTAGAGGGGGGGTGAATAGGCCCTGTAAAAATTTCTGCAAAATTGCTCTGAAAACTGTCAGACGTCGGATGATCCGACGCAGTCTCAGATCTTCCGACCTCCGGAAGATCCGACACTATGTAGGATCTTCCGACGGGATAAAAACTTTACTTCGTAATTTGAGTTCTAGAACACTTTTTAGAGATTCTACTTGAATAGAAGTGTGACAATAAGTGTATAGAGCCTTCTAGATATGATCAATGCAATAGAATAACAACAAGCAAGTAGATCGGATCAAATCAAGCAAATCCAACAATAAAACAAATGAGCACAAGGAGACAATGGATTTACTTCCGAAGTTCACTCCACAAAGGAGCTACGTCTCCGTTGAGAAGCTCACAAAGAGCCAGGCTGTCACACTAGCCCCAAGTCTCCCTCAATCAACCACAAAGGAAGATTGAATCACTTACTATTAGCTCTCACAAAGAGAGGGGTAATACAAACTTCCGGGGCTCAACAACAAGGGAATGGGAGCTCACCGACACCTCTAACCGTCTAGGAGCAAAGCTCCCAGAGTAACAAACGTGAATCGACGAATCAAAGTTACTTCAAGTGCTTCAAGAGATGAACAAGTGAGGGCCCAAGGTTAGCACAAGCTTCACACCTTCAATCTTCTCTCTCACTCAAACCCTAGATAAATCCTTGCAAGAATCAAGCTTGGGAAGGAGTAGATGAGTGAAATGAATGCTCAAGTGGGTGCTTGTCACAAGTTAGGTCAGTGGAGGTAGCAGCAATGAATGAGGGGGGGAGGGGGTATATATACCAACCCCCCAAAATGTGACCGTTATGTGTTCTGCGAAGGGGTATCGGATCTTCCGACCATGAGTCGGATCTTCCGAAGAATGACAGATTAGTGTTAGAAAACCCCAGACAAATTCCAGGCATCGGATCTTCCGACATAGTGTCGGATCTTCCGATGAGGGCCGGAACTTCCGGCAAATGACAGAACATAGCAAGAAAGCCCTCAGAACAGTTCCAGGCGTCGGATCTTCCGACACCCTGTCGGATCTTCCGGCCCCGGAACAAATCCAAACCGAGCTGGCCGGAACTTCCGGTCGGATATTCCGGCCAGGGGTCGGAACATGCATGTGACACACAGAAAAAGGTTGAAATCTGGCTAAGTCCCGGAAGATCTGACACAGTGTAGGAGTTTCCGATGGAAGTTCTGATGCTAGGATCGGATCTTCCGATGGGAAACAACCCGAGACCGAGCCAGCCGGAACTTCCGGTCGGATCTTCCGGCCTAAGTTCCGACAAAGCAGACAACATGTGAAGGTGACTTTGTGTGTCTCTCAAGTGGATTTTCATCTCAAGCATAGCACTTAAAACAACTAGAATTTGCCGAACACTTCCCCCTTGATAGTACGGTGGTCCTATACTCAAATGTAAACCGAAAATCAAATTAAATTCTTCGATCGAGTCCACCACCATAAGAAATTGAATTGGGGACATTCTTTTCACAATTCCTTTTCTTTTCTTTAATTTTATTCCTGCACAACTCATTCAAAGCATTATATCCAAATTTCTATTGTCATTAATCACCAAAATAGATTAAGTGCCTAGATGCACTTTCAATCTCCCCCTTTTTGGTGATTGATGACAATATCAATTTTGTTTTACAAGATAAGCATAAAATTCATGTTTTTCACATCCAATAATAGTTAGAAAAGCTCCCCCTAAATTTGTGCATTTTTAACTTAAAAAGCCCTAAATGCTTTTGCACAAATTTAAGCAAAACTTTCTTATTCAACCTTTTCATCCATGTGCTCAAGTGTGACAATAAATTTGTGATGCGTATGACATATATTCACAATCATTAAAGAGAGAAATAACATTACACCATCCATAAGCATCACATGAAAATGACATCAAGTTCAACATCACACTAGCATGAATTATAAATAAGTCTTACAAACATAAAGGTTCTCACTTGGCACGCCACACATAACTCCAAATAAAGTTCTTACAAGTCCACAAGCACAAGCTAAAACATGAATAAAGGATAAAAGATAATGATGGGCCTCTATCCAATTCACTTCCCCTTTGTCATCAAGGACCAAAAAGGGAGCTACTTGGTGGCTTCGTCGTCGTCCCCGGCATCACCATCATCATCGTCCTCGCCATCGTCACCATCATCACCACCGTCATCGTCCTCATCGTCACCGGCTTCTTCTTCATTTTCTGACTCGCTTTGGTAGAATTCCTCTTCGCCGTCGGTGTCTTCCTCTTCCACTTCTTCAATCTCATCCTCATCATGTTGTTGAGAGGCTCCAAAGACATATTCTTGAGTATTAGCCTCCCAAGAATTGTAGAACTGAGGAGGAGGAGAGAACTCTCTAGGCTGGCGAACGGGGGAATGAGGCAACTGATAGTGATCCAAGAGTTCTTTGTGTTGCTTGTCAAGCTTGCACATGTCCTCATCCAAGAGAATATCACGTTCATGAGCTTTCTTGTCTTGATAGGAGCATGCGGTGAAACAATCGAAGAGCCCTTGCACAATAAAGTCTAGCTTCCCTTTCTTGCTCTTGGGACCGAGAGGAGCACCGCGAGAGGAAGATGGACCTGCTGAAGGAGGAGGTGCACGAGAAGATGAAGCACCATGAGTAGTAGTCGGAGCACGGACACCTTCGTAGAACTTGACCTTGATCTTTAACAGCTGCTCAATTTTGCCTTGGGGAGAGCGATATGGGAAGTGAGGCTTGTCAGTTATAATGTTTACTCCAGTCACATGCTTAATCATATGGAAGATGTAGGGAGCAAAGTGGCAGCCACTAGGTGACTCATGGGAGCACAAGATAATTTCATTCCAAATGAAGTTGAACACTTTGAACTTTGGCTTGCCGGGGGCCATCTGAAATAGCAAGTTCTTGGCCCTCTTAGAAATGTTATCGGCATCACCTGCCCTAGGATACAAGGTTCCCCTAAAGAGTTGATTAAGCAATTTGTAAAACGGAGAGAGACCCTTGTACTTCCCAAAGACAACAGCTCCATAAGCTCCATCATACATGAAAGCGAGCTTCACATCATCAATCTCACGCCCCTGATGAAGATCTACCTTGCTGTGATCATTGATAGTGTGAGCATAGGCGGTTTCCTCAGCTAACCCAAACGGCCCCGCAAAAGCATGTAAGGAAATGGATAGGCGTTTGCCACAAAGAGTCCAATGCATCTCATCCCTCTCCTGATCAATCCACAAGGTGGCATAGAACTGAGCAATCACTTCTTCATTGTAGGCACACTCAAAAGCCATGATGTTGGCCACATCCATCTCAACACACCGCTCATAAACATCATCAACAACTGGCTTCAGTGGCGGTGGCATGCCCTTCAAATAACTCCAATCTACCCAATACATGGGTGTACACAACCTACCCATCTTCAGAATCACTGACTCATACCAATCCGCTTGATGAGGCAGCCAAAAACGAGGATCACCCTTGAATTGCTTGGAGATGATGGATCTAGGGTCCTCATGTGCACTAAACCGAAGTGGTTTCATGCTATTGGCTGCAAACTTGAAATTTATCAAAGCTCTATCACTCGGATGACGAAATGGAATAGTAGTGGATATGAAATTCTGAGCAAGAGTAGATAGATCAATGTCATCATTGTATTCTAACCCAGTATGTTCCTCACGGTTAGCTCTCTTGGCCCTTGGACGTGGAGGAGAGGAGGTGGTCTGAATTTCCTTTCCTCGTCCTTCACCACCAGAAAGCCCCCTTCCTCTAACAGTCCTTGTGGCAAGTTGTTTCTTTACTCGTTTGCCTCTTCCTTGCTCTCTTGTCCCATTGTCAGAATCGGACTCGGTGTCAGATGGTGAGCCAATATTTCTTCCATAGCTAGGCCGGGCTTGTAAAGTTGACTTCTTCTCAGTGTGCTTCATACGACCCATCTAGACAGACAACAAGAAAGGATCAACAGATGGACGATAAAGAGAGAGATCAAATTAACAAGTCAGTGCCCCAGGTCAGTCGGATCTTCCGGCTATGTGTCGGATGATCCGAGGCTCGGATCTTCCGACGCATAGTCGGATGATCCGACAAAATCAAGGATGACCTAAAAATTTGGGAATCGAACTTCTAGCCCACCAAAAGTTATGAGATTATAGGGAAGTGTTCTAGACATGTATATGAAGATATTCACCAAGGGAAATCCACTATAACCTTCTACATTGATAGATCGGGTGACGGGAAGTTTGAATGAGATACCTTTGAGATTTCCCGCGAAAATTTCGAAAGATCCAAAGGGGATTGAGTTCTTCAAGATGGGGAGAATCGAATGAGCCACAAAGATCAACAATCCTTCGGTTGAACTCCAAAATCGCCACACGGGTGGAGAATGAGTGAGAGGAAGCAGTTGGGAAGAGAATGGAATGAATAGAGGAAGTAACGGTTCATCCCAGATATTTATACTCGCGAGCAGGCCGGAAGATCCGACCCTGGAGAAAGTAACCAGAAGTTCCAGCGGAAGTTCCGGCCTTTCTCAGGTCCGGAAGATCCGACGGACCGTCGGAAGATCCGACCGCTGGAAGTTCCGAAAGAAAACTGAGAGAGAACGAAGCGAAGCAGAGCTGTCCGGAACTTCATTGGGTAAGATCCGATGGTGTGTCGGAAGATCCGGAATTCCAGAAAACTGACTTGACAACGATTTTCGAGATGAGATTTTATGGAAGATTTTGAGAGATATTGCCTATGGACATGTAAGACCCTTGACTCAAAGAGATCAGCCGCAATCATCAACACATAACTATGATCTTTTGAGACAAGGAATGATCCACCGATCACAAGATACAAAGATTTTGAAAAACTCACACAAAAAGGAATAAAACGATTTTTCTTCTAATCTAGGCAACAAACAATTTGGTATGCAACAAGTCAAGCCAAGTTACGAGAATCCAAGATATTTACCTCACTCCTCAAAGTACAAAACCTTTGCTCATCGAGAGGCTTGGTGAAGATATCGGCTAGTTGTTTATCGGTTCCTACATGGCTTAGGACGATATCTCCTTTGGCTTCATGATCTCTAAATAAGTGATGTCTAATGTCAATGTGTTTGGTTCTTGAGTGTTGAACGAGATTGTTTGCTAGTTTAATGGCACTCTCATTGTCGCACAAGAGAGGGATATTTTTGTACTCACATCCAAAGTCACTCAAGGTTTGCCTCATCCAAAGTAGTTGAGCACAACAAGCACCGGCTGCAACATACTCGGCCTCGGCGGTGGATAGCGCAACAGAATTTTGTTTCTTAGAACTCCAAGGCACCAAAGACCTACCAAGAAATTGGCAAGTCCCCGTTGTACTCTTTCGATCTACCTTGCAACCGGCATAGTCCGAATCGGAATAGCCAAGTAAATCAAAAGTGGAGCCTTTGGGATACCCTAAGCCAAGGTTCGGAGTATGCACTAGATATCTAAAGATTCTCTTAACAGCCATTAGATGACATTCCTTTGGATTGGCTTGAAATCTTGCACACATGCACACGCTAAGCATTATATCGGGCCTAGATGCACAAAGGTAAAGTAAAGATCCAATCATGGAGCGATATACCTTTTGATCGACCGATTTTCCTTCTTCATTGAGATCAAGATGACCATTCACGGGCATTGGAGTCTTGATGGGTTTAGCATTGGCCATATCAAACTTCTTGAGCATATCACTTGTATACTTTGTTTGACATATGAAAGTTCCATGCTTCAATTGCTTGATTTGAAAACCAAGAAAGAATTTCAATTCTCCCATCATTGACATCTCAAATCTCTTGGTCATTATCCTACTTTACTCTTCACAAAACTTTTCATTAGTAGAACCAAAGATAATATCATCAACATAAATTTGACACACAAATAAATCTTTGTCTATTTTTCGAGTGAAGAGAGTAGAATCCGCTTTGCCCATTACAAAGCCATTTTTTAGAAGAAATTCCTTAAGGCATTCATACCATGCTCTTGGGGCCTGCTTGAGCCCATAGAGTGCCTTATGGAGTTTGTAGACGTAGTCGGGATGCTTGGGATCTTCAAAGCCCGGTGGTTGCTCCACATATACCAACTCGGAGAGAGGTCCATTCAAGAATGCACTCTTCACATCGATTTGATATAGCTTGAAGTTGTGATGTGAGGCATAGGCTAGTAGAATACGAATGGATTCAAGCCTTGCCACCGGAGCATAAGTTTCACCAAAGTCAAGACCTTCAATTTGAGTGAAACCTTGAGCAACCAATCTTGCCTTGTTTCTTGTGACAATCCCATTTTCATCTTGCTTGTTCCGGAAAACCCACTTGGTGCCAATGACATTTTGCTTGGGTCTTGGGACCAATTCCCAAACTTCGTTTCTTGTGAAGTTATTTAACTCTTCTTGCATTGCAATGACCCAATCCGCATCGCCAAGAGCTTCTTCCACCTTGAGAGGCTCCAAAGAGGAAACAAACAAGTAACATCCACAAAAATTTGCTAGACTAGAACGAGTGGTTACCCCTCTTTGGATGCTCCCTAGAATGTTATCAACGGGATGATCCCGTTGAACGCTTTGATGAACTCTTGGGTGTGGAAATGTTGATTGACGTTGAATAGGTCCATCATCATCTTCTTCATTGTGAGACTTGTCACCTTGAGTTTTATCACCTTGAACTCCCCCTTGATCGCTGCCATGATCATGATCGTCACCATGATTTTGAACTTGATCTTGAGAAGAGCTTGGTGGTTCCACTCTTGTTGATGATGTTGATGGATCAATGTTAAATATGATTTCCGAGACTTGGTCTTGTTCCGCATCTTCTACTTGGGGCTCTTGAGGCTTCACTTCACCTAAACTCATTTTCTTGATAGCTTGACTTGGTGGCTCTTCATCTACAAGGTCATTCACAACTTGCTCTACTTGAGAGCCGTTTGATTCATCAAATTTCACGTCTACCGTGATCTCAACACAACCGGTGGTTTTGTTGAAGACACGATAAGCGTGTTCGTTAGTACCATAACCAAGTAGAAAACCTTCATCAACCTTGGGTGCAAACTTGGAGCTTTTGGTTTTCTTGTTAAGAATGTAACATTTGCAACCAAAAACTCGAAAGTAGTGCACCTTTGGTTTGTTACCGGTGATGATCTCGTACGGAGTCTTGCCCAAGTACTTTTGAAGATAGAGGCGATTAGTGGCATGGCAAGCCATATTGATCGCCTCGGCCCAAAAGATATCCAGAGTCTTGTATTCATCAAGCATGGTCCTTGCCATTTCAATCAAGGTTCGGTTCTTTCTCTCAACAATGCCATTTTGTTGAGGTGTGTATGGAGCGGAGAGCTCATGCTTGATTCCTTCTTCATCAAGGAATTCCTCAACATTGAGATTCTTGAATTCCGTCCCATTGTCACTTCTTATTCTCTTGACTTTCAACTAAAACTCATTTTGAGCTCTTCTAATGAACTTCTTGATAACCCCTTGAGCTTCACACTTGTCTTGTAAGAATAAAACCCAAGTGAATCGAGAAAAATCATCCACAATGACAAGTCCATACTTGTTCCCACCAATGCTTATATAAGCAATTGGCCTAAATAAATCCATGTGAAGCAATTTCAAGGGTCTTGAGCTAGTCAATATGTTTGTGGGTGGATGAGGGGCTCCAACTTGCTTTCCGGCTTGACAAGCACTACACAATCTATCTTTCTTAAAGACAACATTTGTTAATCCTAGAATGTGTTCATCCTTTTGAAGTTTGGCCAAGTTCCTCATCCCAACGTGAGCTAGCCGGCGATGCCAAAGCCAACCCAAGCTAGATTTTGCCACTAAACAAGTCTTCGGTTCCACTTTATTTGTTGTGAAATCAACTAAATAAAGCTTTCCCTTAAGTTGACCCGTAAAAGCAATATAGGAATCCTCCCTTCTAAGGACGCTCACACCCTCATTAGTAAAGAGACAATTGTAGCCTTTTTCACAAAGTTGTGATACGGACAACAAATTGTACCCTAGAGAATCGAGTAGATAAACATTTGAAAGAGATGAGTCTTGTGATATAGCAACTTCACCTTGACCAATCACATCACCATGGTTATTGTCACCAAACGTGATCTTTTCTATAGGCGAGTCATATTCTTTCAATTTAGCAAACATGTCCTTCTCTCCGGTCATATGATTTGAACATCCACTATCAAGCAACCATGAGGATCCACCGGAGGTATATGCCTACAAAACAAGTTTAAGCTTTGAATTTAGGTACCCAAAAGAGATTGGGTCCTTGAGTGTTAGCTTTTGAAATCTTAGGCACCCAAACACTCCTCATCATCTTCTTTGCATAAGCACCCACATACTTTACCACCATCTTCCCATTGTGATCCCACACAACCGTGTAGTCAATGGTGTAGTTGGGAGATGGCTTATGCTCAATGCTCTTTTCTTCTTTCTTGATCTTGGTTGAGCTCTTGATATTGTTGGTTATTGCCTCAACCTTAGGCTTGTCTTCTATGGTGTTCACAATCACACCATGAGCAATGTTCATCAAGTCTCCAAGGTTTGCACCCTTGGTGAACATTGGCACTTCATGACCTCTCAACATTCTTGTACCATTTGCCTTTCCTCCTCTAGTGAATCCGAGCTCATCCTTGATACTAGGATATCTTCCGGCTTTATATGCTGGATGGCTCTCAAATTCACTCTTACCTTTGGCCTTGCCTTTGCCAACTGTCTTGGTCAATTCTTGAATCTTTGCATCTTTAGCTTTGACTTTATCTTCTAGTTTTGAAAGGTTAGTGGCACAAGCATTTATATCAAACTTATAGCATCTTGAGCAACCTTCACTAGTAGAGACATTTGAGTCAAGAATTGTCTTAGAGTTAATCTTGGTGCTTTCCCAAAGAGCGCTAAAGTTGACTTCTAGATCTTTATATTTGACCTCTAGGCTTGAATGCCTTTCTTGAAGCCCACTTTGTATATTCTTTAGATTGGCAAGAGATTCATTTGCCAAGGACAATTCCTTAGACATCTTCTCACAGGAGTCATTGGCAAGTGACAAGTCACAAGTCAATTTCTTCACCTTGATCTTCTCCTCAACTAGAGTTTCTTCAAGAGCAAGGTTTCTCTCCTTTTCAAGGATGAGCAATTCTTCTTGCCTATCAAGAGACTCTTTCCTTTTCTCCAATTTTTCTACTAGTTTCTTAATTTATTTGTAGCCTTCTTTGCCAAACTTGTTTATCATGTTCTTTTCATGTTCGGCTTCCTCTTCATCTAGATCATTTTCTAGATTCCTAGATGTCAAGATGGTGGATGAGATAGATGGGGTGATGTTTGATACCTTAGTCCCTTGGGCCATGAGGCACATGGGAGCTTCATCATCACTATCTTGATAGTTGTTGAAGAGTCTAGATGTTGATGTAGGGACTTGAATGGCAAGAGTTGCCACTTCATCATCATCGGAGTTATCACTCGAAGAATCCCACCCTTGACCAACATGAGCACTTCCAAACTTCTTCTTGTACTCTTGACTCTTCTCTTTGTATCTCTTCTCCTTGTCAAAGTACTTGTCCTTCGACTTCTTGTCTTCTTTGTAATTTTTCTTGCGGGGGCAGTCGGCAATGTAATGCCCTTTCTCCCCACACTCGTAGCATCTTCTTTGAGACATGGACCTCTTGTCGCCCTTGTTCTTCATGAACCTCTTGAAGTTCTTCACCATCGTGGCGGTTTCTTCATCGGTGCTATCACCATCACTTGAGTCTTCTTTCTTCTTGTAATTGGAAGTCTTTTCAATTGACTCAACCTTGTTGCTTGGTTCGGCTTTGAGAGTAATGGTCTTCACTTCGGTTGGTTCCGTCGATCTAGCTACATCCAAGTTGTTCATTTCATGATATTGTAATTCTTTGAACAACTCCATTGGTAGCATCTTCTTGAACTTGCCCTTCTCCCTAATCATGGTGGCAAGCATTGGGTTCTTGGGTGCATCTGCCCTAAGCATCTTCTTGGTCACTTTGTGCTCATCCCAATCTTTGCTACCTAGCATTCGTATCTTGGTGACAAGTAGCTTCAACCGATCATACATCTCTTGGAGAGTCTCATCCTTCTTCATGACAAAGGCTTCTAGTTCTCCTTGTAGAAGATCAATCTTGCCTTCCTTGACCACATCCGTCCCTTCATGAGACAATTGAAGAGTGTCCCAAAGATCCTTTGCAACCTCAATTCCTCTAATCTTGTTGTACTCATAGGGACTAAGAGCACTTCTAAGAACCATCACGGCTTGAGAGTTGCGGAAGAAATCATACTCTTGTTCACGACTTGGCTTGGCGTCTTTGTCAACACCTATATTCACAACGGTCCAAAGAGAGGGGTGAAGACCATATAAATACATTTTCAAATCATCACTCCAACGAGCATAGTCGACCCCATTGAATTTGGAAACTTTGCCCATTGGAACCGATGAGAAATTAAGACTAGCTCACAAAGAGCCGGGCTGTCACACTAGCCCCAAGTCTCCCTCAATCAACCACAAAGGAAGATTGAATCACTTACTATTAGCTCTCACAAAGAGAGGGGTAATACAAACTTCCGGGGCTCAACAACAAGGGAATGGGAGCTCACCGACACCTCTAACCGTCTAGGAGCAAAGCTCCCAGAGTAACAAACGTGAATCGACGAATCAAAGTTACTTCAAGTGCTTCAAGAGATGAACAAGTGAGGGCCCAAGGTTAGCACAAGCTTCACACCTTCAATCTTCTCTCTCACTCAAACCCTAGATAAATCCTTGCAAGAATCAAGCTTGGGAAGGAGTAGAGGAGTGAAATGAATGCTCAAGTAGGTGCTTGTCACAAGTTAGGCCAGTGGAGGCAGCAGCAATGAATGAGGGGGGAGGGGGTATATATATCAACCCCCCAAAATGTGACCGTTATGTGTTCTGCGAAGGGGTATCGGATCTTCCGACCATGAGTCGGATCTTCCGAAGAATGACAGATTAGTGTTAGAAAACCCCAGACAAATTCCAGGCATCGGATCTTCCGACATAGTGTCGGATCTTCCGATGAGGGCCGGAACTTCCGGCAAATGACAGAACATAGCAAGAAAGCCCTCAGAACAGTTCCAGGCGTCGGATCTTCCTTCAGACGTCGGATCTTCCGGCCCCGGAACAAATCCAAACCGAGCTAGCCGGAACTTCCGGTCGGATCTTCCGGCCAGGGGTCGGAACATGCATGTGACGCACAGAAAAAGGCTGAAATCTGGCTAAGTCCCGGAAGATCCGACACAGTGTAGGATCTTCCGATGGAAGTTCCGATGCTAGGATCGGATCTTCCGATGGGAAACAACCCGAGACCGAGCCAGCCGGAACTTCCGGTCGGATCTTCCGGCCTAAGTTCCGACCAAGCAGACAACATGTGAAGGTGACTTTGTGTGTCTCTCAAGTGGATTTTCATCTCAAGCATAGCACTTAAAACAACTAGAATTTGCCGAACACGCCCCCCTTGATAGTACGGTGGTCCTATACTCAAATTTAAACCGAAAATCAAATTAAATTCTTCGATCGAGTCCACCACCATAAGAAATTGAATTGGGGACCTTCTTTTCACAATTCTTTTTCTTTTCTTTCATTTTATTCCTGCACAACTCATTCAAAGCATTATATCCAAATTTCTATTGTCATTAATCACCAAAATAGATTAAGTGCCTAGATGCACTTTCAGGATGTTTATATACTAGTCCTTTAAATCAGTAGTATAGGGTACCGTAAAATACCTCGTTTTGGAGTATTTTATCCATGTGTTGTTGCAACCCACCCCTAATAATGTTCCTCTTCAAGCTTAAAGCTTATAAATCTGAGATATGTGAAGAGCATTTGTTGCCTCACTGATTTGTAGTTTGTGTTAGCAAATAATGCGAAAAATAAGATCAAACACGAGACACGATTTAACGGGAAAAAACCCTTACGGGAAAAAACCACGGAAGACAATCACTATTGAGGATAGTTTACAAGTAGGGATGATACATGACTCATCTAAGATGTCTTATTTATCTTACCCTACCGTCTACATATGCTTATATATATAGGCGGCTCACACGACCGTGCTTGGTTGCGTTTTTGAGGTGGGACTAAACTGTGCGCTCGTAAGAGAAAACACAACACCACTTCACTCCGTCCCAAACCTCCGGCGACGGGCCTTCTCTGCGCTCCGGCAGAAGCCCGGCCTTTATCATGGATGTGAATTTGCAACATATCTAACAGACTCCACCTTGAGACAAATTCCCTCATATAGACGAATAATAACCTCCATATTCAAATCTTGAATGCCAATGTCCACCGGACTAACCAATGAGTAAGATCACTTGAGTATTCTCCCAACACTTCATAGTAAATAAAAATTGAGCAAATAACCAATAGGTCCAAACACACACAGCTATCAACAAAGCAGACGAACAATCTGGGTCTTCATGAAATTCATAATCCCAGCAAAAGTCTGAGTCTGTGCAACTGACCTCAAAAGCAAATGGCAATAACGCTCAATCATCAAACGACATAAAGTCGCAATATCACCCGTGGTATTAAATAAATATCCAGTGAAGAACTCATCTCATGGAATAATATATGCTCCATCAGGAACACTAAACTTTGGCAAAACAACACTCTTGCAAGAGCAACTAGCACGTGTATCCATTACGTACCATAAACTTGCCAATTCTAGAAGAAACTAAATTTCATGACATGATCAATTACTGCTCCATTCAAACACGGTTCAGATGTAGACATAAATGTCCAACCAACGGAGTTAAACCTTTGAACTAAACCCCTCAACATGAGCAAAGACAGCAATAAACGTACGGGACTATTCCCGGCCTCCCGCAATACAAAACGTTGTAGTATCTAGTCAAACAAACCTCCTCTGTTGCACTTGGAATCCTCCACCTCGAACTCAATTCAGAGCAAAACCTTCACTTGAAATTAACCAACTCCATAGGAGTAAAAAGAAACCACTAGGGTGACATGAACGATGTTGTCAAAACATCAAGAAGAATTAACTAAAAGTGATCCAATAATAATCTCAATATCTCCTCAAAATCTGAATATGTTTCAGCAGCGGAAATCATATCATATATCAAAGAAGCCATACGAAAGAAATAACCAGAAGAAAATAATCTGCAGTAATAATCTAGGTATGTTACTGTGTAAACCTAGTAATAACCTGCAGCCTTGTGTACAACTTAGTATACGTTCAACAAAGCTGAAAAAACCTTCTGGTAGCTTCTCGTGGATTGGTCTACAGCCTCTGGCAAATACGGAATCAGATTCCGTCTTAAACTCCACGTCGACGAGTCTTGCACGAGGTAGCCAATCGCAGATTGATCCGGCTGGCGGCGCGCGATAAACAGAGATGAAACCCTAATTAATTTCTTTTCGCGTGATTTCGTACCAAGCTCTAATATCACTTGTTAGCAAATAATGCGAAAAACAAGATCGAACACGAAACACAATTTAACGTGAAAAAACCCTTACGGGAAAAAACCACGGAAGACAATCACTATTGAGGAGAGTTTACAAGTAGGGATGATACATGACTCATCTAAGATGTCTTATTTGTCTTACCCTACCGTCTACATATGCTTATATATATAGGCGGCTCACACGACCGTGCTTGGTTGTGTTTCCGAGGTGGGACTAAACTGTGCGCTCGTAAGAGAAAACACAACACCACTTCGTTCCGGCCCAAACCTCCGGCAACGGGCCTTCTCTGCGCTCCGGCAGAAGCCCGGCCTTTATCGTGGATGTGAATTTGGAACATATCCAACAGTTTGCCGCTTTACGGCGCCTCGATTTTTGTCATGTGTGTGACTCTGCGACACAAATGGGTCGTCACGATCACGACCATGCAGTCAGGAGCGACGCCACAGTCATTCTAAACTGAAATCTAAAGCTATTTAGTTGAGACTTAGTAGAGTTTTTAGGATTTCTATAGAATTAATAAAGAGATGCACCAGTGTGCTTTTGGATCCAGCTTCGCCTCTGCATGCAGTCCATGCAGTGGCGGATGATAGATTAAAATTGAGATGTGGCCCAGTTGAACACTTCATAGAGCAATGCAGAGAAAATTCTCAAGAAAAAACAGCATGTCAAAAAGAACAAGGTACTCGCAAAACAAGGTATAGCGATGGCTATATCTTGCCGTACCAAGAGCTCCGCCGCTGATCATGAGTTCGTGCTAATCTTCAACAGAAAGTACGTGTGAGGTAGCTACGAACAATGGATAGGCCGATGCAGATCTTCAACGAGAACGCCAAATTCAGAAAGAAGAAGTAAAAGGGCGCCGCTGGTCCAACAAGGAAAGTGGTTATGAAGCAAAAGTCACTTTGTGCCACCATTTTTATGTAGTAGTCAATTCGTAGTGGGCTGAAGATTTGGTACAAGTCTGCTACCGGAATCCTGGAAATTTCATCCCAGCTATCCTCCCACCGTAGCAAACAAACAAAACAAAAGCAGAAAGTGCAAATGCACTTGCTGACTTGCTGACTGCAGTTGGTGATTAACATTGTTGACTTGACTCGATATCTGAAGTGACAATGGTTAATTGGATGATATGGTTCAGGGTCATGGACTATTTGGTCATCTGAACCTTGGTCAGAGTGATGCTACGATATCAATCGCCACTGCTTTCGGTTCTACTTGGCGATGGCACCTAAAAAAAGAAGGAAAGAGGCCATGCATACTCCCTCGATCACAAACAAACAAACAAAAGCAGAAAGTGCAAATGTGCTTGCTGACTTGAAGACTGCAGTTGGTGAAAATGTCGAGAAAGGGGTTTTGGGCCCTAATGAGGCCTCCTTCCTACCGGTGGAACTGTGGTAGTATTTCTAAATCCAAATTGAAATGATTTCTTAATTTTTAGAGAACTTCTAACTAAAATGAAATCTATCATCATCTTTCTAAATTCTGCCAAGTGAGGAAGGACAAGGAACAAAACCGGGATAGAGAGAAAACCCGGGAGACAAAAGAAAGCAACGACACTTGCTGGCTCCCTCTCTTCTCCCCTTCCTTGAGGCGCCAGATCTGACATCCCACCCGAGCTCACCTTCGCTGCCGCGCCTCCCAGATCCCGATCTCCCCCCATGCCTCCTCCCATCCGCTGACGCCACCACCGCCACCGCCACCGCCGCCGCGATGGCGTCGCGCCCACCCCTCCGCGCCGCGTCCGTCTCATCCTCCACCGACTCGCCAACCTCCGCGGGGCCTCCCGGCGGCGTCCCGCAGTCCATCACCGCGCTCCTCAACAACCCGCTCCCCTCCGCCGCCGCCTCCTCCTACTCCTGGCTGCCCTGGCCGCCCCCCACCGTCCCTCTCCCCGACGCGGCTTCCACGCCGCCGTCGCACCCCTGCGAGGTCACCCGCGCCGACTTCGCGCCCTACCTCGCCGCCGTCTCCGACCCCTACGCTCGCTTCGCCGACATCCGCCTCCACGCCACCGCCGAGCTCGCCGCCTCCTCGGACGCCGAGGGCGCTCCTGCTGCCTCCTCCGGCCTCGCCGCCTGCCTCCGCGAGGTGCCCGCGCTCTTCTTCAAGGAGGACTTCGCGCTCGAGGACGGGCCCACGTTCCAGGCCGCCTGCCCGCTCGACGACGACGGGCTGCAGGAGCGCCTCGGCCAGCACCTCGACGTCGTGGAGCTGCACCTGGTGCGAGAGATCGCGCTCCGGTCCGAGTCCTTCTACGAGGCGCAGGGCCGGCTGCGCGGGCTTGACGGGGAGATTGTTACGGCAGTAGGGAGGATCCGCAAGCTCAGGGAGGTGGTCCGGGTGCTCACAGGGGACCTCGTTGGGGCAGCAAGGCAGGTGCAGGAGCTCAATGCCACGCGGGGCAACCTTGTGGCACTACAGCAGAAGCTCACAGTCATCCTCTATGTCAGCCAGGCGCTGGCCGCGCTCAAGTTGGTGAGTGCATTTGGCAGACAGCATTTTCTTGCCTTGCATTGTGCTTGTTGATCAGTAATGTAGGTGTCTGACATGGTAGGGACTAGGGATGTGTTGACTGCTTACAGCTCAAGTCAATTACACAATGTGAAACAACAAATGTAGCTTGGCATGGAAATACAATATGGTGACCCTTTAGAGTGCTATATCTCATGTGACAAAAATGCTGAGATGAAATAATCTGTTATTGATGGATATGGACCATTTTGACACCTCCCAACTGACAAAAAAATGAAAAGAAAAAAAAATCCTTTCCATCAGTTGTTGTTGCTTATTTAAAAGTTATGATGGTTCTGTTTCGGGGTAGTTGATCTTGTGCATATATCCTATAAGTTATAAGCCCATTTTCTGGGGTTGATTGAATTATCAATACAAATAAGTATTGGTCAATGCTATTTGCATGGCCACCTTGGAATACTGCAAAATAGAGACTGACACATGTGATTCCTGGCACCACTGCAGAAAATGGCATTATCTCTTGCTAGTGAACTGAACATCACCAATTTTCATCCATGTCAGCCAGATCACTTGTATGCGAATATGATGTATGCTTTCTGAATTGGCAGTCCCGGCATTTCTGGGCATAATTGTTTAGAACTTTAGACTTGGGATGGCGGCAAGGAAAGTTGTACTCTTGCAATTACTGCGACAAACTTATTTCAAGTTTTCCATTTTAATAGTTCCATTTTCTCTGCTCTCATCATTAATCTTGTTGCACATTTGCAGCTTGTTGCAGCAGCAGATTGTGCCGGTGCCCTTGATGTCATTGATGACTTGCAAAATTTGCTAGTAAGTTACCAAACTTTTTTAGCATGATCTGATACAATGCACCAACTGTATTTTCAATGAGGCATTAAATCAAATTGCCAGATTATTTTAATTTCCATATGCCTACAAATACTGAGTTTCTTACTGCAGCTGTCTTAGAAATATGCAGCATAACAATCCATCAACATTTCGTGTTGTCAATCAGGATACTGATGAACTTGCTGGGCTTTACTGCTTTCGCCATATTCGAGATCAGCTTGGAACATCACTTGATTCAGTGAACAGGTATGTTTTGATGAAGTATCATATATTGAAATACATAGCAGGATGCACACTTTTAACATAGAGACTAGACCTATACATTGCATGAGTATTTGCAGGCAATCCTGACATGGAAACATGTGTTTATGTGCTTTGAGCCTTTCTGATTTGGAAGTTAGAATAATCTTTAAGCTAAGTAGATAAACTGGGTAGTTTTAGAAAGAGCCAGTATTTTTTTTGTTGCATTTTCTCCCAATCTGAAAAGAACAATTCCATCCTTTCCTAGTTATTTGAGTGAACTTTTATATGTTGGAACCATAAATAGACTGGATATAACACTAGCATTGTTAATATGTGCATCTATCAGTTCACTGCTGTTTAACTTGGTAATATTCATCCTTGTAGCATTCTTTCAGCAGAATTTGTGCATGCTGCTGTTCCTGATGGAAAAGCTGTAGATGCTATGATTTTATCAAATGCGAAAAGAAAGGCTTCCAGCCCATTGAATGGGACAGAGCATGAGGTGTGTGAATTTTGAATCTTGCAGTTGCATATAGCTCTTAAGGTCTATTGCTGCCTGATTTTAGTGTAATAAATGCAGATGTACTGATATATTGTATTTGCCACAACAATTTGTAGCAATAATGTATTCTATTTAAGTTTATGCTAATATATTTATTAGTTTAAAAGTTTCTTTTCAAAAAAAGGATTCATATCGTAGAATGTTTTGACCCTTTCCCTGTGGCATTTGTAAAAGAAGAAACTGGATTAACCAAAATTGAATCAGGGGAAGCAATGATGGTACCAAATGACCAACAAAAAATTCTAAGATCCTTTCTTTCTTGCAAGTACTTTTGATCTTTTCCAAATTGCAATAAACTCTAGATACTTTGTTTTTTATTAAAAATAATGTTCTGAATTGTGTCATGCTTGAATTATTATGATTTAGATTGTTACATTGCGTTTAATCTACCGCAGTATGTAACAGATATTTAGCACCTTTTGTTCTCTTCTTTCAATGTTCACCATCTTACTGCAGGGTAACACAGATGAGGATGAAGGTTTTATCCTAAGAGATCGGCTCCTCCCCCTCATTATTTGCCTGCTGAGAACTGTTAGTTCTGCCATTATCTTGCACCAGTGTTTACATAATTTCTTTTCCTTGGCGAACTTTTCTTTTTCCAAGAGCTACACAACAATATATTGTTTGACAAAAGAATATCTTTTCTATGATCAGGGAAGTTAGGGTCAACACTTTTGTAAGATACATTATGGAAGTTGTTGCAATCAGTCTTTAACCGTTCATTCCAGTAAAAATAAAGCTGCAGGTTCTGAAAAAAGTATGAATCTAGCGGATAATATTTAGAAAATAAATTATTGAAATATAGCGAATGACAATTGATAATACTTGCTTTTCATTACTATACTCTGTTGATTATAGGAAGCTTTTGTACCGATATAGAGATTCAGATGGAGGGTTGTTGTGAACAAAGTGGGTGTTGATACGTCTCCATTTGATTCAATACTTGAAAACATAACAAGGTGGGTTGTAGGGTCACAGCACAATATATACAATTTTCACACTTCACCAATCAATGTCCGGACATGTTTGGGTCACTATCATAGTTTGCCATAATGTTTTCTGGCAACTGTGGGAACCACAGTTTTGTGGTGGACAAAACAGCCAACAGCTGTAGCGAAATTTTGCATGAAAATGATTCAATGACAGCTAGGGCCCAGGGAAGAGCACCTTTAGCATGCCTGAAATGTGGCAGCAAACCAAGCACTTACCAAAACTGTTGAGATTTATTGCCTAAAGTTTGGGAAACTGCAGTGGCAAACTAAACATGCCCAGTTTTGTTATTTGTAATCTTTAAGAGACTAAATTCCTGCCACATAAATAGGAATGTTCCCAATAATACACCCTCCAATTGAGTTGCTACTGTAGCACATATTATTTCATATGAGGATGCATTTCTAGAAGTTCAGTCATTACTAGTCTGCACTTCAAAGAAAGGAAGGAGTCTTCATGGAAGCCATATGAAGAAGTTTTTTTTTTGGCTATGTGTATTGCAAGATGTACTAAATGCTAAATTGGTTTGCTAAACCTTAAATTTAATTGCTGTGAATGTATCTCAAGGTAGACCTGCTGCTACATCTCTAATAGCCATTATCAAGGTCACTAACACTGCTAGACTCAATTTTTATGTGGAAACAAAATGATATGCCATTTTGTTTTTGTATTTTCAGGACAAACTTCCTGCAGTTCTCAGAATCTACCGGGATACACTTATTACTGTTATGAAAGCTTCAATCAAAGCCACAGTAGCAGAGTTGCTTCCAGTTTTAACTGCCAGACCAATAGATTCTGATTCAGTAACTGGAGACAGGGTTGCTGATGCTGATGGTGTTATTTCTACCCATTCAGTATCTCTTTTCTGAGTTTTCTATTTCTTATGCCAGATTTCCCATGCCCTTTTGACTTTAACATGTAACTGCAGCTGGAGGTCAGTCCTTAGCCAATAAGTTGCGGAGTCTGTCATCTGAAGGGTTTGTTCAACTTTTGTCTGCCATTTTTAGGATAGTACAGGTAAAATAAGAATTCATTTTCCTTTTTCTGGGGATAAGATCCTGCGTAAAATTTAGTTTCAATGACCTTTCCCTTTTCTTGTGGTCAGTGATAAAGTCTACTTGTAGCCTTAAACTGTTTTAGGACTTATTGATGCTTATACTTGGTTCTTTAAAATAATCTTTATGTTGACCTCTATATCTTGTGTACTGATTGTTCAATTCGCTTTTATGACATGCGACAGAGTTATATCTTGTATTAAAGGGGGACATATCCAATGCAAACTCCCTGTAGTATCATATGTTTGTAAAAAGATTTTTTTTTTCAAAAAATCATGAATCAACATCTTTATAATTTCAGGTACATTTACAGCAAGCAGCTGAAGTGAAAAGAATAGTTGAGTGGATCATGGGAAACCTTGATGGAACCTTAAGTGTTGATGCTAGCAATCCTACAGTACAACATGGTGGTTCAGTTGTTTCTGATATTTCCCAAGAGAATGACTACAGTGTTTCTTCACGGGTCTCTAATACTCTTACACGGAGTACTTCCAAAATCCCTTTTGTACAAGGAAAAGCGAATGATTTGTCCATTATAAATTTAATAAAGAATGTCCGGTAAGTTTTGCTTAAGTTGCAATGTCCCCTCT
This sequence comes from Echinochloa phyllopogon, assembly GCA_033239725.1. Taxonomy (NCBI): domain Eukaryota; kingdom Viridiplantae; phylum Streptophyta; class Magnoliopsida; order Poales; family Poaceae; genus Echinochloa; species Echinochloa phyllopogon. Next base: position 5,671,034 of record BTCW01000016.1, on the reverse strand, counting down.
ATTGTCTATTCCATACAAATATGCAAATTAAGTTTATTTCTGGTGCCATGGTATGTTTGTAATGAGTTCTCATAACATAATTGCACATTGAGTCACTCTCAAGCTTTTGTTGATTCTGTATCTGAACCATTTTATCTTACCATACAAAAAAGAAGGCGTGTGACTATTTATGTTGGCACAGGGCTGATGTGCTGAGAGAAAACACTGAAGCAGTTTTTGCTGCATGTGATGCTGCCCATGGGCGATGGGCTAAGCTCCTAGGTGTCCGTGCTGCTCTACATCCAAGGTTAAGGCTTCAGGAATTCTTGATCGTCTACAACATTACAGAAGAATTTATAGCTGCTACCGAAAAGGTTATTTCTTTTTCCTGTTTGAAATACTCACACAAAAATATTGGTATTAAATGCATAGAGGCTAGTTATAACGATATCTTAGCCTTCTTATTCATGTAGGTTGGAGGCAGGTTGGGTTACAACATTCGTGGAATCCTACAGCAACAATCAAAGCAATTTGTTGATTATCAACATAGTGTCCGGGTCAGTATTACAATGTTGCAATTTGATCATCGAAATCGAAACCCTGTTCTTCAAAATTCGTGTGTTTGATTCTACTTGTTAGATAATTATTGACCATCATTAGGTCTGAAACTTGAATCAACACTATCGGAAGGAACATAAACACTCAGCTTTCTCCCTTAGTTATGGCTGATTGGTTGTCCATCAAGTTAAAAACAGTGCAGACACTCAATTTGTTTATAATGCTTTTTGTAGGCAATAATTGATTATTCTGTCAAGTACTTTTTAGAGAAAAATAGTGGTGGAATAAAATATACAAGGCTTAATGAAGTTCATTATCTCTAGCCATTCAAATAATGTGAAAGGGCCTCTAGCCTAGTGGTTAGAGATCCTGAGTAGCGTCCAGCAGGCCCTGGTTTGACTCCCTGTGGGAACGAATTAAACGGGGCTGGATTGAAAAAAAGTCCCCTTGTCGGCTGTTCTGAATTGTACTAAAAACTCCATTGTTCTTTTGATCATTGAATTGTTTCATCTGTTTTTGTAAACTGAAAACTTCCATTGTTTTTTTGTAGATGACAAAAATCAAGGCAGTTCTTGACCAAGAGACGTGGGTTGCTGTTGAGGTTCCTGAAGAGTTCCAAGCAATTGTTCTGTCATTTTCATCCACTTACTCTTCTGTTAATGGCATGGATATGCCTAGCGCTGATGATAACTCAAAGCTCAGTGATCCTACGAGTCAAGAACTGACACATTCAGCTGAAAATGATGCTGATAATGGCAAATTAACATCTGTGCCAGGTGAAAGCAAGGTTGAATCCACTGAAAATAACATTGCTGGGATTCAGAGGTCAACTTTGCAAACAATTGTACATGGAGGTGTTGGCTATCATATGGTAAACTGGTTAGTCATCTGTGTTTACTTTTTATTTTTTTTCAATATTCTGTTTCTACTTATGAACATTGGACTGCTGAAATAAAACCAAGTCGTATCTAAAGTTCTCCTTTTGCTGTTCAAGAAATATATATAATGTGTACAATAGCCATCAATTTGTTAAAATTAGTTTGAATGGGTAGTATTTCATACAGTTGTGCATCTTTTATCTATTTGTTCTGGTTATTTTTCATTCTTGTCAGATCTATCTTTGATGTAAAGCATATTTTTTCTCTTTTCTAAACCCCTCTTCTTTTTTGAGTGGTAAACCCCTACTTCTTGATAGCAATACTTTATTGTTTGTGCAGTGGTTTGATATTGTTGAAGATGTTATCAGAGTATGTTGACATCAGTAAATGTTTGCCATCATTATCTTTTGAGGTTGTCCAACGTGTTGTGGAAATATTAAAGCTTTTCAACACTAGGACCTGCCAGCTTGTTCTCGGTGCAGGCGCTATGCAGGTACTGTAGTATGGCCATTTCATTTATTAACAATGCCTCTGTTTCACTGACAACAGTATGACAATGTGTAATGTGATTTTCACTTGGGTGTGAGTGATGTGTCTGCATTTTTAAAAAGTATGTGTATACTCAATGAATCGCGTGCCTCACTGCATGTGACAATCACTTACAAAATACTCCCTCCAATCACAAATGATGTTTTGCGGCTGTCTTAAGTCAACTATTTCAAACTTTGGATGCAAATTACCTTTTGTGTTAAGTTTGGATATGTGAAAATGATGAGTTGATTTGTCTTGAAATATAGTTTTGCATAAGTATACTTTTTGCCATATTTTATAATTATTTTGTACGTAGTAGCAAATAGTACCAGTCAAGTTTGTGTTTTGGAGACCGTGTTGATTTCCAAAATATCACTTATTTGTGACTGCAGGCAGGTAGTTTCTGTATGGAAACTATTTTCATCAAAAAATTTATTTGTTTTTTTAGAACAGTCAGTACTTGAGTGCATGATTACTGTGATGACTAAGGCTTTGATGAATCTCAAGAGCTTATTTGATGTAGCAGCTCAATTTTCTTCGGTTGCAATGATTCTAATACGTGGCTTATTTTTTGTCTGTTTCATTTCTCAGGTGTCTGGTCTTAAATCAATTACGTCCAAGCATTTAGCTTTGGCGAGTCAAATAATTAGTTTTATACATTCTTTAATTCCAGGTAAACATTATATATTCTACAGATTATCATTTCTTCTTGACGTGCTTCACGATGTTTAGCTACTGGGTTTCTAAATACTAAGTGTGCTTTCATAGAAGTTTACAGCCTAATGAATTCAATTTTTGGCATAACATGTCTAAATTGACACCACAAATGTTGGATCCAACAAAAAATATAAATTAGCCCATGAGCATGTAATGGTTTTGCTACACCCAAATGGTCATGCTAGGAACCAAATTTGCACTATTTTAGGATCATCCTTCTGTTTCACAATGTCCATCACTAGCCATACACACAGGCTATGGAAGAACATAGTCTAGCAAAAAAATAATGAAAAATGACCATGCATGCCCATATTAAATCCCATGCTGCAATTGCAACCTCTCATACCAAAAGTAGGGGTAGAAAGTGGAAACATTGTAATAACTAACAACTACAATCTTATTCTGTAACGCTGACACACCAACTCTTGAGTGGTGGGATAACATTGTGAAATGTAGTGAGCGTGTGGTATTCTGGCTGTCCAATGTTTGAAGTTTTTCCTCGAAACTGCAGATATCAGGCGAGTACTTTTCCTGAAAATACCTGAAGCACGCAAACAGCTGTTGATGTCTGAATTGGATAGAGTGACACAGGTGCTATTCTATTTTGTATTTTTGCATGTTTTAAGATGTCTCGTGAGTCCTGAGTGCAGCTATCTTCTACTAGTTCTTTATGGATACCATTTGTTATAAGTGTATAAAAAATTATAACAGGACTACAAGGTTCATCGGGATGAAATTCACACCAAGCTAGTCCAGATAATGAGAGAGAGATTGCTTGCAAATCTTAGAAAACTACCCCAAATTGTGGAAGGCTGGAATGGCCCAGAGGATAATGATTTGCAGCCTAGTCAATTTGCTAAAGCTGTTACGAAGGTATTATACTTTAGCTGATTATCATTGGAAATTTATCTTGTTATAATTTAGTTGCAAGTTTCTATCTACCTCTATATTAAGTTATGAAAAGCAGTATGTGTTATTTTTAGACAAGTAGTAACTTATTAAGTACAAAAGTTACAGTCGTCATTTATCTATCAGAGCTCAAGTGATGGTTATGTTTTCACCCTTTCAGATGTTTATTTTCTTCATATTGCTGAAATTTTGTATGCAAATATTTTGCAGGAAGTAACCTATTTGCATCGTATCCTTTCTCAAACACTGCTTGAGGTTGATGTGCAAACAATATTCAGGTAAAGACTTTCATTTCTGACCTATGAATACTTCCGTGTAATTACTTGACTGGAAATTTTTATCCACATGTTTTTCTTGCTAGCTTTTCATATACTTATGTAAAATGGTTTATTATTAGTTGTTTCTAGGCTGCTGATTTATTTTTACTGTTGTGCAATCCAGGCAAGTAGTTCAGATATTCCATTCACATATTACAGAAGCATTTAGTAAATTGGAAGTCAGTACTCCTCAGGCGAAGAACAGGTACACTGCTTATTCTGTCATTCCTTTCTCCCAAGCAAAAACAGAAGGGACTCAGATATGTTCTATGTTTAGCATTTATAGTTCACTACACATCCTCTCTCTAAATCACGTATTGTTTATTGCAAACCAGATTATGCCGAGACGTTCAGCATATTCTTACATGTATCCGGAAGTTGCCAACTGAGAACTTCAGCGCAGAAACTATTCCAAATTATGGTCTTCTTGATGAATTCTTGGCTGAGAATTTTGGGACGAAAGTTGGTGAGTAATTGACTGTACATTAGGAACTGACTCATGTCTCCAAATGTTCATTGGTGCAAAGTATGTTAAATGGGAAGTACTTCGAGGCATTGCCATGTTTGGCATAAATTCTGTGCAGGTACTGTTTTGTCTATTCCTTCTGATTGTTACCTTCAGCCTTTATAGGCAATTTTAAGGATTTTCTTTTGTCACTGATGTTAATATCTGCAATTATTTTTGTGCATCCTGATTTTCCATAGATAGGGTGATTAAAGAAATTGTGAGTCTGGCTTGTCATCTGTGTGTTTGGCAGCAAGCCAGCAATAGCCAACTAATCCCTAGCGCTAACTGGTCTAAATATGGATAAAGTGTGTATTCTGGTCAGTGTTTTCAAATCGTAAAGTCAAGGGTAGTTGCTTGGGCACCGACTAGAAATGTATATCAGTCACGACTAGCCATGATTGGTCAACTATTAGTTTGGAGCTAGTCACCCTAGTCTACCAGTCGGCCAATGGTAGCCGATTGCCTAGTTTGTTGGCTATCCCGAAGACCTTGACTATAAATCTAGTCGAGACTAGATATAGTAGAACACAAAGGTCACTAGTTGGTAACTTGGAGCCTGCTTGGTTTGCTGCCAAAGTATTGGCATGCCAAAACATTGGCCATCATTTGATTTTGTGCCAAAACTTGGTAATGTCTCACATCTTTTCTACCAAAATATTGGCAAGTCTTTGGCCTAAGTATTGGCAGGTCAAAATTTGGGCATGCCAAAAACTTGGTAGCAAACCAATCAGGCTCTTGGTTTTGAGCCCAGCATGCAATTGTTATTTGTGATTTTCTTTGCTTGAAATTGGAAACCAATGGCCTGCAACATGAAATCGGGTTAGCATATATACTTCCTCCCGAAAATGGAGTTGCTGGTGGGCTGGCCTTGAATGCTTGGCTGAAGCCCAGCTCATGAGCTCCAGGAGCTAGTTGCTTGAGTAGACATGGCCAAGTAACCATTGCTAGTCAATGATCAATTGGCTGATTGGTTGATTAGGCAATGTAATGGAATCGATGCACCTGATTGATGTGCAGGGAACTATTTCTTGACTAATTATTGATTAATCGAGCGATTTGAAAATACTAGTACTGTTGGCTATATCGAAGTGGCAGCAATGTATTGCAATGAACAATGTTATGGAAAAGGATTGACATATCAAAGTATTAGGAGGTGGGTAGTGCTTGTTGAGTTGATGACCTTATAGGTAAGTGGGGGTTATGCATGGTTGCAAGGGCATGGAACACTAGTAGTGGTTTAGCAGAGAAACAATTGGTGGTCCAGGTAGCTGTTCTTAAGCTAGAACTTTAAAGTAGAATGGGTGATTAACTTAGGTTTTGCTTCCTTCTATTTTTAACTGTTCATTGCATCATTGGCATAGCTCCAATTTGTAGCAAAAACCACTTGGAATTTGAAAACATGGGAGTGGGGTCAGTATTTTGACATAGTACTTGCTTTTGTAACATATGACTACTGGGATCCTATACATAGATTGCCTGCTCCTCAGACTCTTGGTGGTTTAGTATCTTGTACATATGTGTTTTTCCTCAAGAAATGTTGCACTAAGAATTACCAATGTTGAATTGTTTTTTTGGAAATATGACTATAATGTAGTCAATGTGATATTGATTATCATGGAATATAGCAAATTGATGAAAGAAAATCCTACCATCGAGGTGTATTAGGTATATAACATGGAAACATCGATAACAATGCAGGTATTGCTGTGCGGGACAGTGAAAGAAGAGCTCCCCTGATGACATTAGGTGCTGATGTTCTTGCACTTCCCAAGATTTTTTTTGGCTCCATAGATTTGTCAATGTCAAGTCAGGCCATATTTGTTTTTTTCCCAATAGTATTTTTATTCCCGTTTGGGAAGCTGATGTTGGTTAGATGCTGGTATAGAGGGAACCTGAGAGTTTTGACAGCACGACCTGTTCTCTGCATGGACCTTCATGCTGTTAGGTCCGTTGTATCAAATAGGCCATCGAGATGGCAGCCCATGTATTTTATCTTTGTAATTATTATTATTCTCGGTGCAGTTGCTATATGTTAGTATAGGGAAAAGCTTCAAGTTACATTGATATATACAGGAAATTTGCGATTTATTTATAGCATCTGCTTGTTGTAAACTGATGTATTTATCGTTTTAGTTTCCTTTTCTGTACTTGGCCATCTTCCAATCTCTAGGAATATATCGCTAGCATCTCGTTATATAGCTAATAAAAGATAGTCTTAAAATTAACATATTTTGGTATGCTTAGAGGGTATACAGAAACCAAGTTAATTTTCAACAGCTATCGAGTAGCATACATTGCTGCAAATTTCTTTCATGAACTAAGATTTTATTGTTCCGGAGGACCAAGACTTCATTTGGGTTAAGTATGTCGAGAGTTGTACACAGAAAGACAATTAATAAGTAAAATGCTAAGTTTTAAATCCAATTCTTTATTTTTTGTGAAAACCATTGGAAATTATTAGTAACTAATCCAAAATAAATATTAATTCTTATAGTTTAAAATTTTAAACTATTTAAAGGTTGTATTTCTGACTAGTGGCTTGCTATGTTGAAGATATTTTAAAATGAGTAAATTATATCCACCGTGCAACAACTTAACAGTTGAGTGCAAATTGGTTCAACAACTTGTAAAATGCTCAATTTAGTAACAGGTGGATCCAAATTGGACCAATTACTCGTAAAATGCTTATTTTAGTGAAATAACTTTGTAAATTACTGCATTTGCGGTCCAAATGTTACATCAACAATGTATTTGCTAATGTCGGGTCATAATAGAAAGTATATTCACGTCGAAGCAAATTATTATATATTATTTAACTATTGATATTTGTGTTGCGATGGTAATGTATTTGACTAAAATTAAAACCTTATGTTTAAGAAATTATGTTATGTCTTCAAATTAATTATTTTGATATAATTATTTAATTTTATTAAAAATATTTAATTTTATATTCACTATCGATAAGTTCACCCTCGTTATTTTCTACATATTTAATTATATCCATTGTTCGACTAAAAAAAGAAATCAATATGCAAAATAAATATTTTTAAATCCTCTTATGCTTATTTAGAAAGGAAAAAAGAGGTCAAAGGACATATACAAACTTACTTTGCACAGAATTATTGAATAGAAAGGGAAAAGGAGTTCGACATACACAAACTTACTTTGTATAGAATTATTGAATACATGAGCATCTAATGGTGTTATTCTATAATTTAGTTGAATTTAGACTGATAAATAAATAAGTTGTGCATAATTAAGAAGCAACACCCTAGTAGAAAAAAATATAAGAATTATTCATAGGTTCATCTACTATGCTTAATATATTGCTGTTGTAAAGTTTGGAATGTAAATGCATTGATTTGCCAAATTATTAATGCACATATGTTGCTATGGGTAAAAGGAATTCGCGAGCGAAGACACACAAGAGCTATAGACGCCGCCGATTCTGCATCATGTGAGCATGATAAAAGGAGATATTTTCGGTAGACATCGTGTCCAGGAACGACGGCGGGACGATGATAGGGATGCGAGTTACGTGAGAAAATGAAGGAGTGCGTGTAATGATGCTGGACAACGAGACGAGACGAGGTACTACGTATTGGTAGATAATACATCATGAGTTATTTTTAAAAAAAATACATACTAAAGAATAGTTGGTTGATTTCTATAAATATTAGGGGGTTTTTACAAAAATATGACGTACCATCGAATCAACCATTGCTTTAGTATTAGATAGAGATATAACAATGTGTAGCCGTCATCATCTATATATAACAATTTTGATTTTAGCTTTATAATTTAGTTTTTCAAAACTTTGATAACATGGATTGTTATTTTTTTCACGTGTAACAATTTTGATTTTAGCTTTATAATTTAGTTTTTCAAAACTTTGATAACATGGATTGTTATTTTTTTACGTGTAACATGGGCTGTTACTTGCTAGATAAGTATTTGACTTGAATTTTCTGATTCTTATTTACATTCGAGAATATTGAGATTAACATTTATGTCCGTATTAAAATGTTAAAATTGATGTGGAAAGTGGGCTATTCGATACGTTTTCCACCCGCTTCAGTCCCGTGTGATACTGACAGTTATGTCTTGCTTTCACCATGAAATGAAAACATAAGTTCCTCAACATAAGAGACACGTGTACACTTGCGAACGTTCCTGGGTCACATGCCTATAAATAAAGTTGTAAAAAGCACATAAATAAATAAATAAAATCTTCCAGTCTCTGCCTCTGTGGCTTCAAAATCAGAAGTCAGAAGAAAGAGAAAAGGCGGAAAGAAAGCAAGAAGAAAAAGCATGGCTCTTCTCCTCCCGTCCGTTCGTCCTGTCCCACTAACTCCCTCGACAGCAACGCCAACCTCGTCGGCGTTATCCGTTCGCCGCCCACGGCCAGGAGCCCTTCTCCTCCCCCGCGTCCGCTGCTGCGCCGGTCCGACCTCTCACCCCGCCATCGCCGCTAGGGAGGCTGCTGCTTCCTGGGCCGGCGAGCTCGCCGGCGCTGTGCCATGGAAGGCCGCAGTTTCTGGGGCCCTTGCCCTCGCCATCTCCTTCACCTGCTGTAAGCTTGCTTGGCCCTTCATCTAGCTCTCATATTTGCAATTCTTTGTTGAACATTCCTGAGTGAAGGATGGTCGAAGGACAATAGTTCCCAATTGCTTTACAGAATGTTACATAATTTGCACGTAGTATTTGTATAAGTCTACAGAGGGGCATCCATAGTTCTACGGTATGCGAATACAATTTTTTCTCTAAAAAAGAATGCAGAATTTCAAAAGAATATTTGTGGGATTCCTAAACTTGGGTGAATGGTGAAAAAGAGGGATGGACCACCTAAATATTTGTGATATAAAACTTGAGTAAGCTACCCTGTCGAGTTCCAGCTTCATATTTACTCCATATACTGCCATGCAGTGCTGGGACCGTTTTTTTCTTACTCTGCAATTTTTTGTATAGTACTTATCTATTCTTACTAGCATGTCTAGTGAAAAAGAAGCATAAATTTATTTTTTTCAGTGAACTTGCCATATGGTACTTGCAGGTGTTGGTTTGGCCAGTGCTAGGACTGGGGTAAACAAACCAGAATTGCTTCCTAAAGAATTTACTACCGTCATCGATGTTGCTGGTTTTCTCTCCTCAGGTCAGGTAATTTTAATCCAAGACAATGCGCTCGGTTGTTTCTTTACAGGAACTTAAGAGATTTAGTGTCCAAAGTAACAGCATGGATAGCTAAATGATTAAAAATTAAATCTGAGAGCATTAGACTGATCAAAAGCTTAAGATATGCTGAGGATCCCAATACTTTTAATTCGTCTAGGATGAGATATCCTGAGTAACCTGCATATTTTCTCCTAGGAAGAGGAGAAAACTGAACATTTGTACAGGATCTAATTGTCTGATGGAGGCACTTTACATTCTACTGTTTGGATTTCTTTGTGACCTGTTAGTTTAATCTTGATATATATATTCTCTGAAATGTCTTATCTTCTCATGCTGATTCTTGTATTAATATGAAGAGGAATACTTGCCTGGCTCACCTTTTGCTCTACCTGAAAATGTACTGGCTTTTTATTTACACACCAATCATAGAGTTGGGTTATTTGTTCTTAGGAAATCCGTTTGCGCCAAGAGATAGAAGACCTAGAGAAGGATACAGGGTACAAACTGCGCGTTCTAGCACAAAATTATCCTGATACACCTGGTGAGTTTTTTACCCTATATATAGTAGGGCCCTTGGCTTGCTTTCCATTCTTTGATGACTGCCTCCATTCATAAGATATTTGTAATGATGCTATGCTTGGTTACGGTTTCCTGACTTTGTCATGGGCTAGGCCGGTGGGCCTTTGGTGGGCCGGCGTGAACAGTACCCCGACGCTACAGTACCCATGAACAGTACCCACGGGATTAATTAGAGATAATAGTACCGGATTGGTAGTTTATTGTTAAGGGTCTAGTCAACCTCTCTATATAATGAGAGGAGTTGTATCAATTAAAGGAATCAAGCAAGCCAAAGAAACAATCAATCTAATTCTCATCAAGTGTTCGTCCCTCTCATCTATGATCTAGTTCTCATCCCTAACAGCCGTCTCCATCCGGCTATCCTCCCGGTGGTGTTTATCCCCGTTATGGCCGGTGGTCATAACAACTTGGTATCAGGATCCATGGGTTTTCCCTCTGATCTGGATCAAGTTAAGAAGCTGCTCGAGGAGCAGGCTGCGGCGATCAAGGAGCAAGGCGAGACGCTCAAGCTCCTGCGCCAAGATATTGAAGAAGGTCGCGCTAAGCAGTCGGCCAACAACGACAAGCTCGCAACGATCCTGCAAGGCATCATGAATCGCCTGACACGCCTTGAGCGTCAGGAGGGTGTGCTCACCGACGCCTCGGCTGAATCCGCTGCCAATCCTGCCGACAGTGCCGCTGATCCTTTCTTCACGCCTGTTGCTGCTGCTGATCCAGTTCCACTCAAAGCTGCTGATCTGCCGCCGCCGTCGCCAAAGCTGCTGTCCGCAGAGTCCGCGGCTACGCCTGCCGCCGATCCGGTCAATGCACCGATTCCGTCGAAGATCGCGAACGCGCCGCTGCCACGCCTTAGCGGCTGCAGCATCGATGATCTGGACGGCCAGTTGGTCTATGGTGTCGCCTTGCTGTCCAAACAGAGCATGGAAGAGGCCGTGCATCCGCGCATATCGAAGGCTTCCGGGTCGTCAGCCCCGACTGGAGTCCTCGACAGCATGGTGCTGTCTGACATCAAGTCCTGCCACTTTTTAGGAGAACAACATAGACATCATCTGGTAACGGCAGGAGATCACAGGAACCAGGACCTTTTATCTCTTCGTGCTTTAGGATGGGGTCCTCCTACATCCTCTGATGGATGGATAGGAAAGAAATTTATTTTTAGTTATTAATAAAGAAATATTGCCGAGATGTAAAAGGTATATTTCAGAGTTAATTTAGGTTGTTTTTGCACCTGCGTGTGCATGTCGAGTATGTCTGCAGCTCGAGGACGAGCTGCTCGAAAAGAGGGGTGAAGTGTCATGGGCTAGGCCGGTGGGCCTTTGGTGGGCCGGCGTGAACAGTACCCCGACGCTACAGTACCCGTGAACAGTACCCACGGGATTAATTAGAGATAATAGTACCGGATTGGTAGTTTATTGTTAAGGGTCTAGTCAACCTCTCTATATAATGAGAGGAGTTGTATCAATTAAAGGAATCAAGCAAGCCAAAGAAACAATCAATCTAATTCTCATCAAGTGTTCGTCCCTCTCATCTATGATCTAGTTCTCATCCCTAACAGCCGTCTCCATCCGGCTATCCTCCCGGTGGTGTTTATCCCCGTTATGGCCGGTGGTCATAACAGACTTGGACAGCCAATCTATTTTACGGTGTCTGGATTAACCACATGAAAATGGTCAAATATGTTTCTCGTACCTTGATGTAGTATGTTTTTTTTTTTGCTGTGGTTTACTACAACAAAAATTAGTAAAACTACCCTTTTGGAGATGCTTCCTTGTTAGAACTATAACATATAGCATGTGTTCTAGACTTCTAGTATTCTTGAGATGTGTAGGCTTGTAGATGTTTGTTGTTCCTAAGGTAAAGTTCCAATAGAACATTGTGCAAATGTCATTTCCAAATTCTCAGAAATACTAGACAATGCTGTTCCGGATCTTTTTGGGTCTTCATCTATGGTTTCCCATTTAATTTTAGATCTTCAAGATTGGTTTATGACATCAGCTTAGTGGGTATCCTGTATTTATTTACCCCCTTCAGGCCTACAGTTTAGTTTAAAATATGGCTCCTTTCTTGTAAATAGTATGCTACATCTTATCGATTAGATTTCCAAACACATATTATGTACTGTTTATAATACTTCATATGACCCTTCTTTCTAAGGGAAAGCATTTGATAGGACCATAAGTCCATGACCGAACTATATAGCAGGATGTGAATCCCTATCTTGTCATGAGTCATGACCCTCCATGTGACTGTCATATTTTATATGATTTGTTCTATTTCTTGTTGCCCTGTATTTTCAGGATTGGCTATCAAAGATTTTTGGCAGGTTGATGAGCGTACTATTGTTTTTGTTGCTGATCCAACCTTTGGTAAGTTACTTATTTGCAGCATAATTGTCAAAATTTTCTTTCCTAAAATGTTGTAAGTATTTCTTACTGATCAATTCAAATTTCATATGATGTTACTAGTAGCAACCTTATAGCTTTGTCTATTTGAAGATTTCACTAAATTGAATTCGAGCACCCATTATTGTGGAATTCTTGTGTGTACTAGTACAAAACACTTAAATTTATATTCCTTGATATTTGTTGGCGGGGCATATGCACTGAATCTTTGAATCTTTTGACAGGTAACATAATAAATTTCAACATTGGTCCATTAGTTGATTTAGATGTCCCTCGGAGTTTTTGGAGTCAGGTTTCAGGGAAGTATGGGAACGTGTTCTACTGGAAAGAAAAGGTAACATTCTATATATCGTTTGACCTATTAGTCATCATGAGACACTCATATTGCAGTGTAGTATTTCTTCCTTGCATCTTTGATTGTCCCGATTCAATAATTTACTGAATATGTTTTAGTCTTGACAGTCATACCATATTCTATAAAGTCTTTTCAATTTGTCACGGGACAATTTATACCTTGTTTGTCCTATTGTAGTAAACTGTACTTGGACCACAACTTAAATTTCAAATAGTAGTGTCATAGATACATTGAGGAAAATACACCATCATTGTTAGAACAATGGTGAAGGATACATCTCGCGGGAGGTGTCGTTAGCAATGAAAAGAGCTAGGAAGTTCATTCTTCCCTAGACCTTGGCGTTTTATGCCACTGGTACCTGTAACAAAATAACTGCCCACCATGTTTGCAGTTTCCTGAGTTGATTTACTAGTAATAAGTTTTTCTGACGACCTCTTTGTTCATCTTGAACATGGTCAGGGAGAGGATGCATCAATTGAAGCTGCTGTGACGGCAATATCACGATGTCTAAGAGACCCCGCTGGGACGAATAATTGTTCGGAGGTGCTATAGCAAGCAAGAGGTTATCGGCTTATCGATGCAAACAAGCATGGAAAGTCATTTGAACGGCATATGAAGTGAACCAAAAAACTACTTCCTCCGGTCAGAACTAGATAATTTGACATGCAATTAATTAGTTACTTGTTGCCGTCTGAAATTTCAACTATATTTAACCAGAGGTCGTATTTACAAATTATAGTTTTGTAAATAATAAAGTCATGGTGCTATAACAAAGATGACTAGATCATCATCGTAAAATAAAAACTGAAAATAATGTCAACTACACCAACAATAACAGAAAAAATACCTAATGAGGTTCATACAAAGAATTTATGGCGGATTTACATCGAGTTGGCCTTACAACAGATCTCATCTAAAAAAAAGCAAGAATATGTCGATCTTTGCCAGCAAATCAGTTAAGTAACGACTCGTCATCGTCACGGCGCGAAGCAGCAGCCGACGAAGCCATGGCGCCTGAACCACGGCTTCCGGAGCGCGGCCGCGGCGGTGAGCCTGCGCTCCGGGTTGGGCTCCAGCAGCCCGCTGAGAACCTCGAACCCGGCCTCCGAGAGCACCTCCTCCGGGAACGCCTGCCGCAGGTAGACGGCGTACGGGGTGCAGCCCTTTTCCCGCAGCTCGGCCGCCACATCCCGCCTCGCCAGGCGCTGCAGCCCCGGGCACTCGAGGATGCCCTGCGTCCCGACCACCCGCTGGATCTTCTCGAACACCTCCTTGTCCATGTCGGCGCCGAAGAACGGGTCGCCGGTGCCGGCGAGGAGCTCCGCCATGACGCAGCCGAGCGACCACGTGTCCACCCGCCCATCGTAGTCCATGGACCCCAGGAAGAGTTCCGGCGCGCGGTACGGGCTCGGCGACGCCAGCTGCGCCGAGCCGTCGCCGTCGCCTTTCCCCGCCCGCGCCGCCGCCGGCTCCGACATGCCGAAGCCGCCGATCCTGTAGACCTTCTTCCCGCCCCTCTTCCAGTCGACGATCACGTTCTCCGGCACCATGTCCCTGTGCAGCACCCCGGCGCCGTGCACGTGCCTGGCGCCGGCGAGCAGCTGCCGCATGGCGCCGCGCACCTCGGCCTCCATGAGCGGCCGGCCCTGGGCGGACCGGAGCCTGGCGTACTGTCGCAGGTTCACGGGCCCCGCGTACCTGGTCACGATGAAGCAGTCCCCGTCGCGTCGGGCGGCGTCGGCGTGCGTGGCCACGAGCTTGACGACGGACGGGTGGCCGCGGCACGCGGCCAGGGACATGGCCTCCCGGGCGAGCTCGCGGAGCCCCGTCTTCACGTAGCGGGCGTCGGTCCGGCCGCTGAGGCGCTTCACGGCGACCAGGCGCTTTCGCTCGCGGTCCCAGGCCTTGTGCACGTCGCCGAACATTCCGTCGCCGAGCTTCTGGCGGCGCTCGTACCGCCGCGCGACGGCGGGCGGCCAGAGGAAGGAGCACGGCGCAGGGTCCTGCTCCTGCTCCTGCTGTTGCTTCGCCTCGGCCTCGGGGGGCTCCTCCTTCTCCTCGGTTGGGACGGGTGCCATGGATGCTGGTGGACGAACGCGCAGGGATTGGATGGGAGAATCAAAGCTGCGACGATGTGATCGTAGGTTGAAGCGATGATGATCGAGAGGGGGGGTATATGGAGCGGCGGGTGGACGTGCGTGGGGTCGGACTCGGATAATAACCGACACGGACTGGGCGCGCGCGGGATCCGAGTCCAAGATCATCTTATTAGAGACTGTAATATGCAAAGTAGCCTATTGAATGTTGGACCAAGACCATTGTTGGTGCTAATTTCATAAGAATTTTATCTTATCCTTTTTTTAAAAACTCATGATGTATGATCTACCGATACGCAGTAACTCGTCTGCTCTTGCGGTCCTGCATCATTGCACGTACTCCTTCATCTTTTTAAGTTGCTCGCATCACCGTCGTCGTCCAGCCGTCGTTCCCAAACACGACGTCTATCGAGGATATCTCCTTTTGTCACGTTTCTAATAACATGCATCGGCGACGTCCATGATTTGTGCGTTTTTGCTCATGGAGTTCGCTTTATCCATAGCAACCCATTGGTATTAATCTACCCGTAGTGCCTCGTCTCCTCTCGTCATCCCGCACGCACCCATTCGTCTTCTCACGTCGCTCGCATCCCGCCGTCGTTTCTAAGTGCAACATATACAGAGAATTTCTCATTTGTCTTGCACTGTCATACATCGTATCCCTGTGACGTTGTCTCGCCATCTTTCCTGATGCAACATTTACAGAGTATTTTTTTTGTCATGCTCCTCATCGATGCAGAATATTCAGCATTCATGACCCCCACTCGCCTTCGCTAACAAAGTCACCTTCACCTGTAGCAACACACTAGTATTAATCAACCCACAATACCTTACCTCCTCTCGCAGTCTCGCACGGCTGCACGCACCCCTTCCTCGTCTCAAATCACTCACATTCCCATTGTGGACCCATTGTCATTTCCGGACGTAGTGTTAGCTGAGGATCTCTGTTGTTGTGCCTCACATCGGATGCGGAATCACACACATTTGCTAATGAAGTTTTCATCACCCGTAACAACGCACGAGCACATTTGCTATTATTAATATGAGTATTACCTCTATCGGTAAAGCCGTCATCACCTCTAATCAGTCATCCATCAAAGCCGGTAAAGGTGAATAAAAATTAAAATTCATATCTATACTAAAATAATCTCAATTTTTAGAAAAACATTTTCACCTAAAAAATTCATACTCACCCCTCACAGAGGACCCACATGTCAGGTCTAATGGTAGAAACGATGTGAAAAGTTTTTACAAACAAGAAAAAAATAATGTTTCTAAAGAGTTTCTGCCTTTTTGGAATTGTTTTTCTCAAAATAGAATTTCTTTAATCATCCAACGTAAAGATATAAAACTTTTGACAACCGACGGATCCACAAATCATTGAAACAATACCCCTCCTAACGACCCCACCTGTTAGGCCTTTTTTGTCAAACTTTTGACAACCGACGGACCCACTAGTCATTGAACGCTACCCGTCCTAGCGACCACACCTATCAGGCCTTTTTTTTCCATCAAACTCTCTGCCTCACTCGTGTGTCTCTCTAGTATGGAATCGTCGAGTTCGTAACTAACACGGTCTCCCGCCAACTATTTGTTATGCAATCTTATTTTCTATTAAACGTACGTGTCGCATGCGCATTCTTGATAGTTAATAAAATAAGTATTATCTTTACCAGTAAAGTTTCGTCCGTGGTCACTTGTAATCCGTCTGTCAAAGTCGAATCAAAATCAAAATCCATATATGAAGAAAAAACCCAGCCGAAACCAATATCTCCTTTCCTTGCGCTGCTGGCTATAGATGGCCAAGTGGGCGGCCTGACCCTACCACGATGGGCACGATAACCTAGTCATGCCGTGCCGTGCCGCTCTGCTGACCCAAGCACGGCACGAGGCGTTCTTGGCCGTGCTGTGCCAACATGATAGCACGATGAGCACGTCAGGCCTGTGTCGTGCCTGCTGGAGCTTCAAGTTGTGACCGGTGATGACAACATGCCTCCAAGTTGTGCCCCTATGGCGGTGAGGGAAGCCCACGATGGTAGCGGCAACCAGCGTGCGGCCACGGCAAGCCTCCGCGGCGGTGCAGATCCAGGCCGATGAAGGCTGGCGGCGTGGATCCCAGATGCCCCCCTGGCTGTGGTAGCGACACAGATCTTTGCCAGGTTCCACCGACGGCCATCACCGTGCACGACTATTGGCCGCGGCCCCAGGAGCGGTAGTGGCCTGCTCCTGCGGCTCCCGGCTACGGACCGGTGACGGCGGGAGGGAGGCGGCTCGGAGAGGAGAGACTGAGGGAGGGAGGAGGCTGGGAGCGGGGAGAAATGACGGGAGATTGGGAGAGGAGCGTTAGGGTTTTAGCTTTTATATATGGGCTTATGGGCCGGGGGCGTTAGCTGGCTTGCTGCATCGTGCCGGCCCAAAAAATCGTGTCATACTTGGGCAGGCACTACGGATCGAGATTGGTGGTCCAGCACTACACGATGCATTATGCCGGGCCGGCACGGGCACTATGCAACATGGGCTAGGCCGGGCTAGTGCCGGGCCTCGGGCGGCATATTTATCTTGGTCCATCTGGCCATTTATACCGCCGGCAGTCTAACAACTGGGCTGCCACTGTGGGCCTGGTTGTATATGCTCTGGCGACGACAGCTTAGCAACGCAGCCCAACAGGAACCAGCTGCCTCGCATACATACACTAATAGAAAAAACTCGTATTTGTTTCGTGTATATTAGTATCGGACATAAAAGATCCGGTACTAAATGTGCCATGGAGCTATTTTATTATCGGGTCTAAATTTTAAAACCCTCGGATCCATTTTAATATCGGCTCGAAACACCATCCTTTACTGAAAGTCACATTTTTTCTAGTAGTGATATATGCTCATGTGCAAGAAGCAAGCTAGCTATATGGACGTACGAGAGGGCATCAGCTTGTAGCCTCGACGTTTTAACGTGGCAACAAGTACACATACATAAATGTCTACGCAAAATTAAAGTCCATATGCATTCCGAGCTTAGCAATTTCATTACTATTTTATCATTAAACACAAAAAATTAGAAAAAAAAGTCCATCCGCAAAACTCAAATCTAACACAGACACGATGTGGGCCATCCACAAATCGGGCCGACACTCGCGTGCTATGTACTGGCCCCGATATATATGACATGTGAAATGAAGCCCTCGCGTACTCGGATCAGAAATTAGATTTAGAGACAAGATCGTGCTCCAATGTATATATGTGGTTGTATCTGTATATCTATACATAGGAACTCTATAAAAATAAGAGTAATGAGAGTTGAATATAGTAAACATATTAGGGAAATGCTCCGGTGCACCCTCTTTAAAAAAAGCACGAATCTTGAGGTGCCTATAAAGCGTTTTAATAATATTTTATTTAATTTTGGATCCTGAGAAGGCCCGGCCCTGCCTGCCTGTAGCCCATGCGCAACAAAATTCTCACGGAAGGTGCCCCATTGGATCAAAATGCACTGCTGGCGGCGCATTCCTTCTCTGGGGAACGGTGGCTTGGTTGCCGGCGCCGTAGCTGACCATTCACCTCAATTGGGAAGATGATCTCCGCATGGCTGCCCAACAATAATTCGTTCAGATGGGCCATGGCACTTCGCCGGCAGGAGCAAGGCCTCATCTGCCAATAGGATTGACTCATGCACGATTTAACTCAATAAAACAATAGAACTTTCTCGAGGAAAAACAAAGAACTAGAAAATTAGCTATGTGTTGGCTCTACATGGTGATGGATTTGTTGAATTGCTGAATAGAATAACGGAAAGCATTAGCAGCGCAAAGTGCTAGATTTGGTCCATTCTATTGGCTAGTTTTTACCCTTGATTTTGAGGAGTTCTCCCACGGGCATGGAGCAGGATGAGAGCCCAACGTATGCCAATGGGGTCGCGCAGGGTAGCTCCATGCCGCCAAGCCACCATTGAACGGTGGCTGTTCTCCAAGAGGTGAAGGAATATAATGTGCCGTCAGAAGGGTTTTCTATCCAATCATGCACCCGCCAGGAATTTGGTTGGACAGGGCCGGGCTGGACAGAGCCCCGACGTGATCCCAAGAAATTAGCGAAATTATTTAATAAAAAATATGAATGCTTTGAGATTTGTGCTAATTTTTAAAGAGAGTGTACCGGAGCAGTTCCCAACATATTAATTCAAAATTCTATGGGTTCTAGAAAAAATATGGAGAAAAATATAACAGTAGATATAAAAAGAATATGAGTTTTAGAAGAAAACAAAATAGTGATTTCAACCGTAACAAACCACGAACACTTTGCTAATATATATTAAACATAGTGCCACATCAAGAAGATAATATGAACAAAGAGTAGTCGAGAAAAAGAAAGGTGATCATAGTAGCTCAACTAAGAGTAGTCATGCATGATAATCAACAACATGGTTGGCAGATCGATGTTCAGGTCACTTGTCAGATATCCGGCGGTTGAAAAATCGTCTTGAGACCCGGCCAAGAGCACAATCATGTCGGCTCCCACGGATTGCCCAATGCTCTATGGTTGTTCTGCAATGAAAGACGAAACTTTATACCGAGTTCTTCGCAGAGGTCTTGAAACCAATGCAACTCTGGACCATTGCCCATAACAATCTTATTGGGAACATTGAAACGAGTCACTATATTCCTCATGACGAAGCATGTTGCTACCTTTGTATTAACCTTGCAAATGTTCTCTTTGATTCATTTCATGAATGTGTGATCACAACCAAAACGAAGGTGTTGTTTTCAGAAAAGGTCCTAGGATCCCTAGTCCCTATGTCAAACAACCGCGATAGGGGTAGTGAATGAGTGGGAAAAGGTGAGTTTTTGCTGGCTATCGATTTGTGGTATTGCCAAAACCTGCTTACTAGTTCACTCGCATCATAGAGGCCTTTCTGATAAGAGTGCCAAAGTGTACTACTTGAATAATAAACACAAACAACACCAATGTGCACTTGAATGATTCTTTTACTTAAAATGAATATGATGAGGTGTGTCCATTTTGAATCCCATTTCCTATGGTAGAGACAGTCGTTTAGGGTTTAGGGTTTTGAATCCCTTCCCATGAAACAACCACACTTGTGTCATATTAATAATAGTAAGGGACTAAAGACTCTACAGCTTGAGCTCATAAACCTAATTATGTAAATTCGTTCACAAATCTCCATACAAGTTCTTCTTTGAATTTGGTGCTGCTATGTAGTTGTGATTATTTTGTTGTTTTCTTAGGAATGTGAGAGAAGACCATATGGGTGCCGGCATTTCCATTTGGACTAACAACTAGAACCAACTCAAATCGACCATAACTCTTGATTTTGAAGGATGGTGAAGAAAATAAGTAATTGTTGGGAAGGTCTACTTGTCTACTTTCAGATGGATTTGGCCCCCACCTTCGGATTTCATCTGAGCTGCCCCAAATATGCTGGCAAATGACTGGATTACTAGTTGTTGGCGATAAATAACCTGATCTTTGACTTGTGTGTACATCAAACTAACAATTTGTATAGTCAAACTACTTAGTTCATATGCCCCTCTTAATAGTACGACCATGAAAACTATAAACTCAAGATACTATACCTAAACCAACTGTCATCATCTCCTTATGACACTTGGGTCTAGACAAGTCCTTAACCATCATAAGTTGACAATTTGATATCAACTTGAAGAGTACGGGGCTCTATTCATTTTCATTTTGTTGCCAGCGTATTCCATTTGTATTTGACAGACTAAGAATAACATATTCCCGCAAAACAAAGTTAGGTACATGCAAATACCCACTTGTGTTTCATATGTCATCAAAATTTATAAACCTATGACAACGGACATAGGAGGTTTAGACTAACTTTACTTTCTTAGAGTAGTTTTTGTTAGGATTGGATTTAGGTTGCAAAACTCTTCTTGGGTGGGTGCAAACATTAGTTGAACCATAGTAGCACATATAGATAGTTTGATCTAATTTTAGGTTTTGTTCAACATAGTGAGAACTATAGGCTAAAGATTTTAAGTTTGCCTAATTTACCCCACTAATTCCTTTCACTTATTGGAAGATCGGGATCCCTTTGCTATCATAGTAGGTTCAGTCTCTGTATCACAAGATGGAACAAAAGTGCGTTAGTTAGATCATTTTATGTATGTTCAATTTTTTTTTGCTAGCGAGTTGTTTTTTTTAAAGAGTGGTAACCAGTCATTTGTGTGCACATTCTCCAACAAGAACACAAGTGCCAAACTAAACAGATATTGGTCCGGAACTGGTAGAGTGCGCAGCGGAATCCGGCCCAACCCGCTATACCCACGGGTCGGCGCCCCATCATGCCTAGATCCACCGGAGCCACAACCAACCAAGGCCCAGGCCTAACTCAACCCAAAAGACTAGTCCGTTAGGTGAGGGCTGCCCCCGCCTTATATATTGTGCTCCCCCACCATCAATTTCCGATGTGGGACTAAACCTAACAATCTCCCCCGTCACACATCGGGCCCAACTCTTCCATCACATACACCCCATGTGATATATCTCGGAAGACGTTATCCCAGGCCCCGAGTCCATACACCCCATGTGATATATCCCGGAAGACATTATCCCAGGCCCCGAGTCCAACTCTCCAGTCACAACACCTATGTGACCCTCCGGAGACGTTCACGGGCTCCCCCGTCACCATGTGACCTCTGAGATTTTCCAGGTTTCCCGATCTTCGGCTCTGATACCACTTGTTTGAGTGCGCAGCGGAATCCGGCCCAACCCGCTATACCCACGGGTCGGCGCCCCATCATGCCTAGATCCACCGGAGCCACAACCAACCAAGGCCCAAGCCTAACTCAACCCAAAAGACTAGTCCGTTAGGTGAGGGCTGCCCCCGCCTTATATATTGTGCTCCCCCACCATCAATTTCCGATGTGAACTAAACCTAACAGTTAGGGTTTCAACCCCGTTCCTCGTCGCCGCCACCGCTTGTTCTCCGGACTCGAGGCGGAGTCGTGTAGATTGATTCCGAGCCGGATCGTTTGTTCCTTCGGCAGATAAGGCTGCTGCTGCCTTTCACACGGATCGAGAGAGAAGGCACAGGCAGAGGAGAGAAAAAATTGCGGCAGTGTTCTGCAGTAGCTGCAGGCGGATCGCGAGAGAGCAGGCACAGACGGAGGAGAGAAAAAAAATTGGATCGAGAAAACATAGCGCCTCAGCTTTTGCTTGCCTCACTGTCGTGAAAAACAATTCTGCAGAATTCCACTACGTGCACACGGAGAAAGCTACCAGGAGTTTTATCTACTGCAGATTATTTTTTCTTCTAGTTATTTCTTTCACATGGCTTCTATGAAGTATGATATTCCGCTGCTGGATCGAGATACAAGGTTCGCATTGTGGCAAGTCAACATGCGAGCTGTTTTAACGCAAGCTGATTTAGATGATGCACTTGAAAAATTCGGGAATAAAGACTCGAAAGATTGGACCAATGATGAGAAGAAGATAGATCGTAAGGCCTTGTCTCATATTCATCTTCATCTCTCAAATAATATTTTGCAAGAGGTTTTGCAGAAGAAAACTGCAGCTGCTTTATGGCTCAAGTTGGAGTCAATTTGCATGTCAAAAGATTTGACAAGCAAGATGCGTATGAAGATGAAGTTATATACGTATAAGTTGGAAGAAGGTGGTTCTGTGCCATCTGGAGAAACTACATGGGGTGCACGACGCCGATCGTCCCACGGTACTTCCGATACCTGCATGTCTGTAAAAATATAATATCTTGTGATATCCTTAGGATCCCCGAGGGTATTTTCTTCATAAATACACCGATATCCATAATCTAAAATCTCACAAGGTTAATTCAAAACAAGAAATTCCAACCTGAATCCAGGGAGGATAGTTATAACTTGAACATATGCCAACGTAAAAATGTAGCACATTTTGATGTCTAGAAGGCTGTAAATGGCTTGCTCTTCATCAAGGAGGATACCTTGGCGGATTCACATGCAACGGTCAAGAGTGGACTCATAAATAACTCGACGCCATGCATGCATATACGTGTCAGAGCCCGCCGGGGTGAGATCTTGCATTTGATCTGGAACAAGAATTGAATTAATTAACCATATCAGATTTTGGATTCGCATTTATTTTCAAGCACATACAGGAAAATCTTTCAGATATGTCCAGTCAAGATTTTGCCCTTGGCTTCGCCTATAAAATGGCCTGTGATGCAGCACTCGAAGAGGCATCGGAGTAGCAAGAAAGATACACAGTTCATACAAGTCATCTGAAGTAAAGGTTGGTCAAGATTTCCTTCTCTCTATGTTTATCTATTTTTCTTGAATATATGTTTTGCATATTACTAGACGAAGAGAGATCCTCTTTAAATTTTTTGGTGCACTGAAATAACAATGGATTTCTTTATTTTAGTTCCAGCAGTTTCCTCTCATGGCATCCAAGAACCAAGGGTCTGCTCCAAGGGCGTTGATCGTTGAGGATATCAAAGTTGATTGTGTAGTTTTGTTGCGTATGCTGAACAAGCTTAACTGTGAAGCAACTGTTGCCCATAATGGCAAAGAAGCTGTTGACCTCTTCCTTGAAGGGAAAACTTATGACATCGTTTTCTTTGATAAGGATATGCCAGAAATGACGGGTCCTGAGGTACTTCAATAGCTCAGTAGATTTACATTTGCCATTAACTTTTCTATGCACTTAAGCAACAAGAATAACATTTCACTGACGAAAAATTCCTGGGTTATTTGGTAGGCTGTGGTCAAGATTCGTGGCATGGGAGCTACTGAGGTGAAGATTGTTGGAGTCTCAGCAGACTTTGGTAGCATGGAGGCGTTCATGCGAGCTGGTGCTGATCTGTTTGTGCCCAAACCCATGAAGCTTGAGACCCTCAATGCTATGCTCCAGGACGTCATTGCCAAGAAGAACATGAGTGGCTAGCCTGTAGCAGCAATAGATGCAGTGCGGCTCATAATATATATGGAGTTCGCACTTTATGCTTTTATGGAGTTCGTATAAATAGATATAATTAAGAAGTTTGCAATTGCATGTGCTTTGTTGGGTCGAGAACTCAAGTTATTATAATCTTTCAATATAATAAATTTGGATACTTTCAACCTACAATTTATATTTGAGTCAATCTAATATATTGTTGGGATGACCAGTGATGTGGAGATGCAATGTGAGCATTGATGAGGACCCACAAAGATGTGAATTGTGATGCGTAGGAACTGCCTCGTTGACTAGGGCCAGTTGACCACGTTCAGGATGTGGGGCCTGTGAGGGAGGGGGAGGGGAGGAGGAATGAACCAAAGCTGTAAAGGTGGAGGACGGACCAAGTAGTAGTGAAATGGAACACTGTCACAATGATTGATGGAGTTTATTTATCATAGGCAAATGCAATACTACCATCAACCCCATCCCTGTTCACACTTTTTGTGCCTCCCTTTCATTCTCTCTCTCTCTTTTCTCGCACCTTTCTCTCTTTGCGGTGAAATCACATGTGTCCGAGTTCGTTTTGTGCACTATGCCACTGGGGGAGGTGTTGCATGCCTCATCACCAGGGAGGTCGCCACCCAGAGACAGCTTATGAACCCTCCTCATGCATGCACCGTGGCTAGCTTGGAGGCTGCATGTGATCTATGCATCTCGCCGTCAAGAGGTGGCGATGGGAAGGGCCACGGGTATGGGGGCAATGGCTTGGGGGGGGGGGGGGGGACATGGAGCAGCCCCGAGTGGTGGGGCAAAACCACAATAATCAGATTAGCGGGGATTGCCTCTCGATCCACTCGCTGAGCAATAGATTTTTTTGTTCTTTTTTCATTTTTTTCTCTATAACTTGTTCTCTGTCATTTTGTTTTCTATGTTCCTAGTTTTTGTTCCAATTATTTTTGAACCTTTGTTTCTAAACATTTTATTATACGTTGTTCCAAATTTTGTGAGAAATATTTTTCCAAAAAATTCCCTAATTATTTGGTCATAAATGTTTTATATAAATTCGTTCACATACCTTTTATTTTCTACAAAAGTTTGAACAATATTTTATAAGAGATCATTAAAAGATCATTATACAATTTTTATGTGTATATATTCATATATAGAGAAATTTTAAAATGATTAGAATTAATTAGAGCAGATTGCAGAGTGGGGGAGAGGCGCTGGACTAAAAAGGAAACCAAGAGCATATGGTAAAATGGGGGCTGCTCAATAAACATGCTGTCTGAAATCGACCGCTCAGAGGGCTTCAACCGGTTACTCACAAATTAGCATGCTCCGAAGATGCTTGTGCCATGAGTCCATGAGATGCATGACATGTATTATTCAAAGCAGACATCATTTTAATGTGACGTAAACAAGCTGCAAAAAGATTAGGAGAACTCCTTAGGGGAACATCATTCGTAGCGAGAGGAGGGGAAGTAGGACAAGAGTGGAGGTGGCAAAAAGGTGACCAACGGTTAGCAGTACGATGAGCTGCCATGGCAGCACAGACGGTGTTTGATTCAGTACATGTTATTTTTGGCAGGCAAGTTGATAGCAGGATGTCTACTTTCCAGAAAAGGAGTGCTATCCACTCATGCTTAGTATTTGGCAGAGGTCTCTCCAATTAGATTTTTCAATATAATTTTAGTTTACATATAATTTTTAATTTATTTTAAAAGGGAAACGAAGAGGGGGCTGCATGTGGGGGGTGAGAAGTCTTGACACACTCGTTAGGAAATCCCCTGCCATCGGACTTCTGACTAGCAAACCCTGGCCCAGGCGTCAGCGTGGTGTTCTAATTGTACATATACACTAACGCCGTGAAATACCTCCGATTCATTGGCATGGAAGTAGCACATATTCCCTCCTCCCCCCAAAACAAAACGATGTTTTCGATTTTTCGGACAGATTAAGGGTGGATTAAAAAGATACATGTGGCTATAGTTAGTTGAGTTTGCATGTATAAAATGAACACTACTACATAACCACTTATCACAAACAGTTTTCTGGAGCGTTTGTGATATGTCGTTTGTGATGCCTCCAGGCATCACAAACGGTTCATGAGCCGTTTGTGCCGCATCACAAACGGTTCTTTAGACAAACCGTTTGTGATGGCTAGAGCATCACAAACGGCTTTTGAATCAAACCGTTTGTGATGGCTAGAGCATCACAAACGGCTTTTGAATCAAACCGTTTGTGATGCCTGGAACATCACAAACGGTTTATACTATGAACCGTTTGTGATGCGGAGGGCATCACAAACAGTTTTCAAAAACCGTTTGTAATTTGTTTTTACAATTTTTTATATACAATATATACACAGCACATATAACAAAACATATAGACTTCATCATGCACATATATAGCCCAAATACACATCAGAAGCGCATATATAGCATAAGCACAATCTTACACCATCACAAGCACAACTCAAGAATATTTGACAAGTTTCAAACTAATTAAGTCTAACGAATCTTACAAGTTCTAAACCGTTACAACTCTTACATCTTCATAATGTTAAACTCGCCATCTACGCTCACAACTTGTTCCAGAATGAAGCCAGCGAGTTGTTCTTGGAGTGCCAGTACCTCGGTTGCGATCATCTCTTTGGCATCTACTTCACGTTCCTGCACAACAAGTGACGCCAGATCTGCTCGACGTTTCGAAACTGTTTCTGGTTTTTGCAATCAATGCACGGACAATACATATATCCATCGCTTGTTTGGTACACCCTCGCAACATTAACAAAGGAGTCAACCCCGTTGACAAAAGAGTCATCTCCACTGGCACCGTACATCCAACCTTGTTCATCCATCTATTACAAACAAAATGGGTTTGTCCTTAAACCAATATTCTAATAAAACAATAATGCCAAGTTATTTGCAAATCAATTGCACGAAGTGTTGCTAGATACAAACCTTGAGACAAGGGAGTGGATACTTGGAGATATATCCTCTTAAATCCGGAACAAGAGCCCTCTACCAAATTGATGCCAAATTTCAAAACCTTGTTGCAATAGAATGAGAGTTACACATTTGGATAATCCTTGAAGAAATTGGTGACAAACGCCTTAGAGGCAAAAAAAAAAGAGACTTCCCATCACATTCCGCGTGATTTTGATAAGCATTCTAGAAAGTAAGCAAAGCATGCTAGATACTAACCTTGTTGCAATGGAATGAGAGTTACACATTTGTATAATCCATGAAGATCAAATTGATGAAAAATGGCCTAGAGGCAAAAAAAAGAGACTTTCCATCACATTTTTCTCAATTTTGCAACAATCAAACTAAATAATTATGGAAGGATGTCTATATACTAATCTTCAAGCAAGTAATTGATGATCAACCTACGAAATTACAGTTGCTCCTTTGATTTTCAAGACAAATGAGCTCTAGAGAGTATGAAAGAGCCCCTCCATCAAATTCATGGCAAATTTCAAAATCTAGTGGTTGAAACAAGCTACAAATTGAAAGAGTTGATTGTTACCAACCTCAAAAAAAGTTGATGGAGAGTTTTCTTAAAAAAATGTGACATTTCTTGAGCATTTTGATGAAAAATGGCCACAACAATGGTGAAAACAATGGTGGGCGTCGGGTTGGAGAAGAAGAGTGGGAGGGAGAGAAGGGGTTTTGTACTGTAGCAGCCATCACAAACGGTTTGTAAGAAGAACCGTTTGTGATAGTGGGGCATTACAAACGGTTCTTCTGACAAACCGTTTGTGATGGCCTCGGGGGGCATCACAAACAGTTTTTTACAAGAACCGTTTGTGATGCCCCACATCACAAACTGTTCCAACGGCTACCACGCCCAACAGCCTTGGAACCGTTTGTGATGTGTGCATCACAAACGGTTTTGGCTGGGCGTTTGTGATGTCCGATTCTGTAGTAATGGAAGGAAGTTTGTTTCTATTTAATCATGAATACACGAGATGAGTATGCCATATTATGCATGAACAAGATTTGAATAACAGAACATCATTATTTGTGAGACAACATTTTGAATGTTAGAACATTATTCATTTTGGACGGAGGGAGTAGAGAAGTGACCATGGCCATGAGGAAGAATTTACTAAGAGCATTTAGCAACTAAATTCTAGAATACTCCCCAGGTTTAGGACTGGCCGTTGGAACATTCCTACTCAATATACATCCACCTAGTACAGGCCACACACGAGGCCGCCAAAGAGAACAACCATTGAGATGATTTTCTTCTAAACATTTCAACATCATAAACCAAAACATCTATAAAATACACCTTGAATTTTTTATTAAAAGAGAACCAACTGCAACTGTATGATCCTACTATCATGCTGCCAACCCATGCCTGGTCCAATGAAAGGACAGAAGCTCAGTTTTCTTTGTATGGTTCTCAATGAAAACTATTGCTCTGTATTTGTGGATTGTGTTGGAGCGGTTCCATGCGTTGACGGTAAGATCGTACACTACGGGAAACGCCGAAGTTGCCGTGTGCCGGCGGCACACGGCAAACGCCTTTTTGCACACGGCAAAGGCTTTGCCGTGTGCCACACACGGCAAACGGTACACGACAACCATCGGCCGGCAAAGCCGACTTTGCCGTGGGCCAAATGTCGGGCACACGGCAAAGACTTTGCCGTGTGCCAGCCTGGCCCACGGCAAAACCCGGCCCAGGTCGACGGCTGTTAACGGCGGCAGCGGCCTTTTGCGGTGGGCCGTGACGGAAAGGCCCACGGCAAAGGCCCACGCTTTGCCGTGTGCCGCGAGCCTGGCACACGGCAAAGTCCCACACTTTGCCGTGTGCCAGGCCCGCGGTACACAGCAAAGCTTGGTCACTTTTCCATGTGCCAGAACCTGGCACATGGCAAAGGCCCCGCCCCAGGTGCCACGTATGGCCACTTTGCTGTGTGCCAGGGCTCTGACACACGGTAATGTGACCATACAGGGCCCTGTTTTTTATATTTCGACGTAAATGGGACCCCAAACAACACAAAATCATCACAGGTATTTATATATCACAATAACCATCACAGGCATACATAATATCATCCACAACAATCACCATACACATCACAGGCAGTTATAATCCACAAATGCATAGAAAGTACATAAACAACGTCGTACAAGTCCATACAAGTCCACAAACAAGTCCAAATGCATCATCAAGTCCACAAACTAGTGTAGCTGATACATCAAGTCCACAGACAACTCACTCGGCCGTCAGTGGTGGTGGCGGCTGCGACGACTGTCCCGGCGCCCCAGGTGGTGACGACTGCATCCACTGTCCCGGTGCCCCAGGCGGTGGCGGCTGCAGCCACTGTCCCGACGCCCCAGGCACCCACGGAAGCTGTGACCACGGCCCCGGCCCCCTAGGTACCCACGAAGGCTGCGGAGACCACGTAGGAGGCTGCATCAGAGGGTACTGAGGCGACATTTCTCCGACTCCTGCAGTTGGCCCCTCACACGATGCCGCCGATGGATTCTACATATAGTTTGAAATTATTTCATGTGTTAAGCTATATCCTAAGCTCATAGTCATTCTACTACCTTAGGTCATTAGTTCTAAGTCTTTGTATCTCTATGTTGTCGTTCCAATTGCTAAGTGAAATGAAAGTAGAGGGCTTTGAAGTGACTCACAGGAGTAAGTGAACAAGCCCGTGCTGGTAGAGCAGGTGGGCTGTAAGATGGCGGCGGTTGACCCATTTTCTGCCCCAGACCAGTCATCTACGCCCAGACCTCCTCGAGTTTCTTGCGATCGGCCTCCTGCTGGCGCCGAAACTCGTCCATCAGGCTCGCCTTCTCTGCGGCCCACTTCCTCTGCTCCTCATCCTCACGAGCTTTAAATCTTGCCTGCAATATTTGATCAAGTGTTAGAATACAAAACAAATGTATGGAAAGATCAATAAACGATGATTGAAATAGAAATAACCTCGAGTGCCTCCATTTGGGATGTGACGGCGTCTGGCCGCGGGCGGATGGCCGGGCTTGAGCTGGTGCTATGAGCTCGAATCTGAGAGAGAGTAGGAGTACCACTCTTGTCAACAAGGGGGTCGGCAACCTAGTAGCGGTCGTGCTTCTTCCCTCCTCCCACCCTCATGACGACTTCTCCATCGATGGGCTGGGTGATCGGATCGAACTCCGGCCCATGGACCTCCCTCGCCATCACACTGTAGTCAATGAGGCGGCTGTGAACGGTCGCGTTGCTGTGGCCTCGGGCCCATCTTCCGGGTTGAAGGTGACGTCGGACGTCGCCTTGCCTTTACGGGCCAAAGCCCATGCTTGGAGCTGAGAACAAGGCTGGTCACCATGTGTCTGCGACTGCGAAAATAAAGGCACTATGATTAGAGGTGATACGAAATTGAGTGTTAGAATAAAGAATGGACACATTTACATACCCATTTCTTCGCGTACGCACCGAGGTGACGGTTGCCTTGATGGTGTGATGCACCTGGCATCATCAAACGACGCGCACGACACGAGTTGTGACGCGCACGACACGAGTTGTGGATCTCCACCCAACCCTCGGCGCACCACCTATCAACGATCATTCCCCAGCACTGCATGTGCTTTGCGCACCACCACGAAGGCACCTGCACATAATCGAGAACACGACATAAGAATATCACATGTAGCACGCTTCATCTCAGAAAAAGTTAGTATTACGGTTTTACCCTCATGAATTGCTCCCGGGTCAGCCTCATGTTTCTTGCTGGCCGTTTCTTCACCACCAGTCCTTCGTGTTTAGCTTTGTAGTCCACGACGGCCTGGATACCGGCCTCGTACATCATATCCGACACCAGCTTGGTGCACGCTGTGTCTGCCATCTGAAACGAGGTGGCCAAAAGTCCCGGCTCGCATCTGTAGAAATCCTGCAAAGGCCATAAACGATATGTTATTATCTGAAGAATGTCCAATGGATGTAATGTATTGACAAATGTAGTTCAGGACTTACCCAAAACTCGTTCAGGACCCGCTCCACCTTGTTTGCCCAGCACCTGCCCTCCCGATCTGGTCTATCGATACTCTCACGGTAGAGGGCCCACGACGTCACCGGCTGAAGCCTCCCGGCAATCGTCTGCGCGCCAGGGTAGTGAAGCTTGCAGAGGAGCCCCAGGATACCATTGGGCAGGCGGTCGTGAACACCTCGGGTGATGATCTTGAAGTTCCTAAAAAAAAGATTAATACGAATGATTAGATTAAATTTGTGATTTTTAAAAGAAAATGTGTTCATAACCGCAAATGTTATTTACCTTGGCCCGTCAGGTGCAATCACCGGTCGTCGCTCTAAAGGTATCGGCCGGTCCGGGAGCTTCGACGGTCCTCGCAGCCAAACACTAGGGACCTCCCCCTCCACCTGCTGCTCGACCTCCTCCTCGTCACCCGAGGCAAACGCCTCAGGAACCTCATCCTCGTCCTCCTGCTGCCCCTCCGCCTGCTCCTCCTCCACCTCCTCCTGCTGCTCCTCTGCCTCCTCCTGCTGCTCCTCCTCCGCAGGCGAGGGTGACCTCCTACGAGGCGCCCTCTTCCGCCTACTCCGCCGATCCATGCCCGAGTTCTCAGCCTCGGCTACAGGCGCCGAACTCCCTCCCTTCCGCCCCCGTCGAGCCGACCGGGAGGACTCACCACTGCCGCCATACCTCCCGAGTACCTCCGTGAGCGACCTCAGTACACCTCCGCTGCGCCCCACCATCTTCGATCAACCGCCTGAAATTCAAAATAGTAAACCAATAAGTGCATGTATTAGAAATTCAATATCATAATAATAAAATAAACAATAACAATAATAAAATAACATAATAAGATCATACATTTATTAAAAATAATCGTCATGGTCCGGAATAGCAGGATCATATGTCTCATCATCACTATCACGCATCTCTATATGATCAAAGTCGTTCTCCAAAGGACCATCACTATCATCATCACTGTCCTCGCCCAAATGTAGCTTTTCAAGTAATTCTATGTCCTTGGCGTTATGAACATCATCTCCAACATCCTCAAGAGCAACACTTGAATTATCTACTTCCATCACATCTGTTAAGTCGATCGCGAAACTCCCTGAAAGCCCATCTTCTTGAAAAAATTCCCCGACATAGGTGTTTGGGTCTATGTTGTAATCTTCATTGTTTGGTACAGGTAGTTTGCCGTGTGGCAATACCCTGTACACAACATCCCAACCCTCAAGATTTGTGTCCTTTTTGCACGGGTAAGACAGATAATAAACTTGGGTGGCTTATGTAGCCACAATATAGACATCATCTACTGGGTACACGGACGACTGTCGAATTTCGACTAACCCAAGGTTCGGGTAGCGTCTCACAACTTCAGGATCAAACCAATGGCATTTGAATATGATGGGATTAAGACGTTGCGAGCCATGAAAGTCGAGTTCATATATTTCTTCAACTCTTCCATAGTACTCGAGCCCATCGTCTCCTGGAGTAAAGACTCCCGAATTTGTGGTTCTTCGATTGGGCCGACTCTGCTCGTGCCTTGTTGTATGAAAGCGATAGCCATTGAGGTCATAAGCGGCAAATGACTTGACCTTATAATCAAAGCCATCGGCAACCTGTCTCAACTCGGCACTCATAGACCCATCGGTTTGGCTCTGCAGGTTAAAGCGGTATAGTAAGTAATTAAAAATGAAATCGGGCTTAACTATGCAGGGTTTGACTTCCCTGAAATTACCTACCTTCTGACTGAACCAAGAAATGAAATTTGGCTTAGCATTCCCCGCACCCTGTCTTAGAAGGGTTTGAGCTTCTTGTATGGTAGGTGGCCTTGATTGACGCCAGAATTCCATATGAAATTCCCTATACCATAGAGCAACAATTGGATTAACAACTCGAGAAGAGTGACACGTTGAGAACAAAATTTGATGAGAACTTACTGTATGTACGGTTGCACCTCGGAAATGTTGGTCAACACATATAGCATGATACAACGCCACTCATCAATGTTCAATGTCTTGATGCGCGCGCCACTTGCACTTCCAAATTGGCCCCGGAAAAGGCTGAGGTTCGATTCAGCTTCCCCAACATTGTAACGAGGGGGTGGATTGTGCACGCTAGGGAGGTTTTCTGCATAGTATTTTGACGTGAAATTTGACACTTCCTCCAAAATATATGCCCATGCTTCACCATCAGATGGATGTACCATTTTCTCAGGATTGTATCTATGTCCATGTTTGTGCCATGTCATCTGTTTCGCAGATTCCTCGGTCATGTAAAGCCGCTGGACCCTCGGTATAAAAGGAAGGTACCGTAGGATCTTCACAGGGATTATACTTTGCGTCTTTTGCCCATCACCAGAGTCTACCTCCACGAATCTAGATGCCTCACACTTTGGACAGTACTTTGCTTCCGCATGCTCTTTCCGAAATAAGACGCATCCATTCGGAAAAGCATGTATATGATCATAAGGCATCTTAAGTGCACTTAGGAGCTTTTGTGCTTCATACATGCTCGATGGCAGAACGTGACCTTTCGAGAGGAGCATGCCGAACACTTTCAATATAACATCGAAGGCCTCACGACCCAAGTTAAACTGGGATTTTATGGACATTAGACGTGCAATTGCATCAAGTTGAGATACATCGGTGTGCTCATGAAGTGGTTGTCGTGCTGCAGCCAACATATCGTAATACGCTTTTGCCGTTGCCTCTTGCTCCTCCTCCCTAGGTCCTTCATCGAAGTTTGCTTCGTGAAAGTCATCAAGCATGTCTCCCACCCCAGCATCGGCATCAAGATCATGGATGCGTCATCTCACTGCTTCGTCTCTCCTACGCTCGGTTTCACTATGGAAGGTCCACCGAGTATAGTCTGTCGTAAACCCATAATTACCAAGATGATGTGTTATTTCTTGCTTTGTTTGTCGACGTGTGTTTCCACATCTCGTACAGGGACACCATATCATCTTTCCTCCTTTTGCCTTTGCAAATGCATGATTCAAGAAATCCTCGGTCTTCCTAATCCACTCTAGAGTTACGTCACCCGCAGGTTTCCAACCCGTGTACATCCACGAACGGTCATCCATCCTTTATTTCATATCAGCGAGCAATATAAAAATCATTTTCTTCTACACGATGCCTACACTTTCTAATAGGTAAAGATAAGTCCTAATCCCACCCAAGGATCCGTAGACGAGTTAGTTTCCATAGTTTATTCCGATCCGGGACAGAATTTCGGCAGCACCTCCCCGCTGTTCACCAAATACATGTCCTGAGGGGGAGATTGTGCATCCGGAGAAGAACAGGGAGATAATGCCGAAACACTATCACGGATCGGAATAAACTTTGGAAACTAACTTATCTACGCATCCTTGAGCTGTCCAAAATCATGGACAATTCGAAATAGATACAGTCATAGGTATGCAGAGTCCTGCATACCTAGCATCGTATCTCTTTCGAATGGGAGACATCTAACTAGGTTGCGTGACACAACTTACATATGCTACGAATTAAATACAGAGGGAGGGCATGGGGTTTTTCATCTGCTCACCTAGGGCTTGACGGCAGACGAGGCAGTGAAGCTCGTGTCGGTGCAGACGGCGTGCAAACCGAGGACGGGGCGGTCGGGGCTGGGAAGGTGGAAGGAGAAAGCCTGTCCTGCAAACAAAAAATAGGGGGTGTCACTTAATAATTTCGGCAGCACCTCCCCTATAATGGGAGGTATCCAAAACCCCAGCCTGCAAGAAAACATCGGCACGAAGGCCGCACAGACACAATGGCACGAAGGCTGGACATACACAATGACTCGATGGCCGGACAGACATAACGGCTCGATGGCCGGACAGTCATTGTCTTCATTGTGTGCTCACCTACGGCCGAAGGTCATCGGGGGCAGCCGGAGGTGGCCGAACGCGCGGTAGGGCGGTGCGGCCAACGGCACGGGCCGCCGGGGTGTGGAGACGGGGCGGCGGCGGGTCAGGCCGGGGGCGGACGTGGGAGGGCCGCGGCGGGGCCGGTGCGCGCCGGGGCGGGGCGCGTCAAGCCGGGGCGCGCCGGGGTCGGGGCGGGGGCGCCGGAGCAGGGGCGCGTCGGGGCCGCGGCGCGCCAGGGCAGGAGGGCCGCGTCAGGAGACGGGGCGGCGTGACGGCGAGGGCGTGGGCAGGAGCGGCGGGGGCGGCGGCCAGGGGTGGGGGCGGCGGCCGGGGGCGATGGGCGGGGGGCGCGGGTAGGGCGGCGTGGCGTGGCGGTGAGGGCGTGGGCGGGAGCGGCGGGGGCGGCGGCCGGGGGCGGGGGCGAAGTGCGGTGCGGGGGCGAGGGCCGTGGGCGAGGGGCGGGGGGCACGGGTGGGGCGGTGTGGCGGGAGCGGCGGCCGGGGGCGTCGGCGGGAGTGGCGCGACGGGCGTGTGCGTGGGGCGGGCCAGGTGGGCTGACGGGGCTAAGTCCCCGGCCCTATGCCGTGTGCCGACCCACGGTAAAGGGTTTGCCGTGTGCCGGCACACAACAATATTCAAAATTCACATTTTTCAAACTTTGGCCTAAACTACTCCAATAATTCACATTTAAATTACTTTGTCACAATGTTGGCCTTCCCATAGTGGCTCAACAATTCATATTTTATGATTCTGTGCAAAAAAATCTATTATTTCATGCGTTCCCATGTTTATGACATGAAATTCTTTTACTGCAGAAAAAATTAAAAATTATCAAACGGATTCCAAAAATAACCAAAACCTGGCACAAAGCATTCTAAACTGTCTCTTGCATATACAAAAAGTTTTGAAGTCAAACCTAAATTTCAAAATTCAATTTGCTTCGAAATCTGAACGACTCATTCTCAACTCTATGGATCTTCTCCGTAGATGTTTTGATTTGTATTCAATGTACGTGATAACTTGTGCGAACGCTTCTCAATTTTTTACCACAGCCCGTATGCGTGAAATCATGAGTTGACGACAAATCTTGGGATTTCCGGACTTCGTTTGTTTTTTATAGAATTTTAAAACAATGCGTCCGCACGTTCGTTACTATGGTTCTTAGACAAAATTCTCGAAATTTCTTTCCATTTCCTAGATATGGCTTCATATCATGATCAATAATGTGAATATCATTTTTTGTTTCGTTAAATTCATTGATTCGAGACACTTGTAGTTCAAATTTGAATTATTTCCAAGAAATCAATTTAATGAAATCAAATAACTAAATATAGCAAAACAACCCAAAAATACACCAAATTCAAGCATAGAGTTAACATAATGTACATATAGTAATAAAATTTTGGAAGAAAAATAAACATTTTTTTTCAAATATTTGCCGAGTGTTTCAAGAAAACACTTGAAACACTCGGCTAAAACGAAAGGCACACGTCAGAAAATAGTGTTTGCCGTGTGCCAGTTGGCAGGCACACGACAAAGATTCACGGCGGCCAACGGCGTGAACCTTTGCCGTGTGCCACGCGCTTGGCACACGGCAAATACGTGGCATAGCCGTGTGCCACTACTTTGCCGTGTGCTTTTGGCTTGGGCACACGGCAAACCATCGATATGCCGTGTGGCTTTGTTTTTCCATGTGCCTTTTCTGCGGCACACGGCAAAACTTGTGTTTGTCGTGTGCCCGATATTTGGCACACGGCAAACGCCCGGGCACACGGCATATAGGGGATTTCCGGTAGTGGTAGTATGACCCCTTGTGATCTCTTTGTTTACGGGCACCAACAAGCTTGTTGAATGCGAGAAGGTCGTTTTTCTGGCTCGTGTGTAGACTCACTGCCCACCTGCCGAGATCTTGAAGGTCTGGGACATTGACATTACGGATTCTTTTCCAGCCATCATGATGGAACCCAATGGTGCGAGTGGCCAAGGCACAGAGGACTGTGACGAGGAGGAGGAGGCTATAGGCCCTCATGGCTGCTAGTGTTTGTAGCAACTAAAAACTAGGGGGCGTTGAAATTTATATATAGCAACTGGCTGAATTGCACAGGTGAGGAGCTCTGATGGCATTTAAATAGGGAGATAGCGCTGAGGAGGGTGATATTGGCTCGAAGAAATTGATTGGGTACATATCCATTTCATACTGTATTATGTAGTATCAACTAATGAGATGCTTAACTGCATATGATTTTTTTGTGCAATCTTAAATTCCTATATTTGAGTGCTATTAGGTGAATGACCTCTTTATTTCCTTCTTTTTTTTTCAGCACTAAGAACAAAGATTGCGAAAGGACATTTACTAAGAGCAAGATTTCACATAACCACTTTGTGGAATGCTTTGCAAAAAGACTAGGTAGCTGGAGAGGTAAACACCTCTGAACAGGTGAGTATTAACACTGATTAATTTAGTGCTTAGCAGCCTGCTTATGTACATTATGTATTTTTTGTGATTCCTAAAGGGGTACTGAAGGTGGGTGAGTACCGCAAGCAGGGATTATTGATAACCCCCGTTTAGAGATTCGGCCAGGGCATGTAACACACTATGAAGCTTGGTTGTAGAAATGAAAAGAAAGCAGGAATTTGACAGAGAGATTTATACAGGTTCGGGCCGCCCTGAAGCGTAACACCCTACGTCCCGTGTGGGGAGTGTATATTCTGGAGTTCCAGGATCCGATCCCTTTACATGTTGTCTTTCCTTCTATTTATAGGCTTCTCCAAGGGGAGGATAGCCACTGCCTTGAGTGTGAACAGCGGCGTGTTGGCGATCGTTACATCTGACCTCCAACCGAGTATAAAATGAACACAATGGAACAATGCACCATAGCTATAGGATTTATTTCTATTCATTTCCACAAGGTTTGGTGTTTATTTGATTCCAGGAGATGAACTACCAAAGTTGGGGCATAACCACCCGGAATGGTGAGTTCGGCCGAATACCAAGGTTCGACCAAACTCCACCCTTGTGTCCGATGCATGCAACACCCTAAAAACATACAAACCACCAAGACCCCAGGCATGGGTGGACCATCATGACCGTCCCTAACACAAATGCGGTGGATCCAAGGACGAATGAGGAGCCAGACCAGTTTGGGTGAAGTACATGGTTCGACCGAAGTACCAACCGACCCACAACCGCCTCTGGGCAGCAATCCAGACCATAGGAGCCAGAGGCGGTGCAACTGGGTGGTTCGGCCAAACCGACCCACTTTGGCCGAACCCTTTGGTTTGGTCGAAGATGCCGGGCACCGCGATTTGGTTACTTGGCTGCCGCTCCATCCTCCACCGCCCTTCCTTGCTATAAATAGGACCCTCCAACACTTGTATCAAACACACAAGAAGAGAGAAAGCTCATAGCAAAACGCTGCACTACCAAACTTAGAAGATAGGGAGAGAGAGAGGAGAGGTGAGTATGCTGGAGAGGAGTCGGAGTGTCGGCCCCTCTTCCATCTGTACCACTACGGATGCGGCTTCACTTCGAGTGACATCCGGGTCGTGTCTGGTAACTCTTGTATCTTTCTGATTAATTGAGCATCAGTTCTTACTTTTATATGCCTGTCGGTTCCTTGTTCAATGCTTAGTTAATTGGTATAAATGTATACTTGTTGCTTTGCTTGGGTGTTTGTCTTTCTTAAGGAGATAAGTATTAACTAACTAGTGTAGGCGTGGTGCCTACACTTGAGGTTAGCTTGGTTTATATCCGATTCGACGGATGTGTGGTAGCCGTTAGGTGGTGACAATTCTATATGGCCTACGTAGACCACCATGTTAGTCTCAGAACCTAGGATCCTTACAGCGGGTATTGGCAACACCCCTTCTCATCCCTTTCGGCGTGTCGCTGGATCCGTGTCCCGATGCAAGCACTTATTTGTATCACCTAGCCTGCTCAGTTAGTCACAAGGTCAATACTATCAGACTCATGCCCTCTCTACCCTCCTATCACTTTTCCTTCCTTTTCTTCATCGTCTTCCACTTCACTTTATCATCCTTGGACAACTTAGTTTAGAATTAGTTCACTTCTCGTTCCTCGTGGAAATTGATACTCTGGAATACTCCCGAGTGAAAGCTACATTGATATCTATAGGCCGTAAGTAGTGCCACCAAGCTTTTTGTTGCCGTTGCCGGGGAACGGTAGCTGTTCTGATTCCGAACCCAAGTTGTCTGTGTATTAGACCACCCAACGTATGGATTCCATGTAGGGGAACGGGTAGGCTACACTAGCACAATACAAAAACGTTTCCCCAAAAAATAGGAACAACAACAGTTATAGATCGCAGATCGTTACCACTAGATGCGCAAATGTAGCGGAACCGTCTCGATGTAGACGAACGCGTCGAAGTGGTCATGCCGTGCAGTTGCTCACGTCCATCTGGTCCTGCACGTGTGGTTCGTCCTTGTGCTCCAAGTGCAGCACCTTCGAGGTATCCACGCGTATGAGAATGGAATGTTGTGCGCCGGTGTGCTAGCACCAGGGACGCGCGGCGGGAGAGGGGCGAGCGAGGGTAGCTAGGGTTTGGGCGACAGCGACATGTGTCCTCGACTCTAGCCCCCTCCCACATATATATAGGCCGTACTAATGGGCTGCCATCTCATGGGCCCCATCAGTTAACCTAATCCCTCGTGGATCAAGCCCACAAACAAGTCCAATCCGATTGGCTCTTGGGCATATATCCAACAGTCTCCCACTTACACTAGAGACAATCACATAGACAAGTTTTCAGTGTTCCAAACCCCTTCAGTGTGTGACCCTACGGGTTCACGCACACATAGACATGTCTCGAGTACTCATACTTGGTCCAATATTTGACAGTGGCCTCTGGCAAGACATGTCAACTCCCATGTGCACGTAAAGATCATATCAGACGAACCACCACAACATCACGTACAAGCTATTCCCTTTGCCTCATGATATTTGGTCTAACTCCAAGTTATACTCTCTTTCTTGAACCTGTAAATCAGATCTTTGAAAAGGTTAACACTTGACCTAGCACGACCATGCATTTCTTGATCCGATCACTCAAGGGGCCAAGAGATATCTCTCTCATATAGAGAGGGGCAAATCCCATCTTGATTGACCATGCCTCATAGCATGCTTCCTAACAAACCCGAAAACCACCTTTATGACTACCCAGTTACGGAGTAGCATTTGATAGTCCCTAAGTAGGTCAATTCACATCTTGAGTACATGTGAAAATCTTAGGTCTTAGGACAAAGCATACATGGTGTGAAAAGAGATAAACATACAACATGATCTGAAATTGGGTCAGTACAACCCATGTCATACATGTACCCACATCATTAGTTTGACATCTCCATGTCCATGACTTGAAACATAGACATCAACTAATACATGTGCTAATCAGATTAGGGACAACTTTAGAATAACCATACAAGTAAAGAGTTTCACAAACAATTCACATAATTGCCAATCATATACAAGTTGCCTTTCATGGATATTCTATAAATAAACAATATGTCATAGATACAATACTATTATCCACTCACACTAGAGCTAATCTAGATGATATCTAATACCCATAGCTCTCATGTGTGACTCATGCTTAGGCTGTGGAAGTGCCTTTGTCAAAGGATCTACAACATTCAAATCCGTATGTATTTTGCATATCTTTATTTAACCCCGTCTAACGAACTTTCGAATGAGGTGAAACTTCCACAGTATATGTTTGTTCTTATGGTGATTCCTAGGCTCCTTAGTCTGCACAATTGCCCCATTGGTATCATAGTAGAGTTCCAATTGGCTACATGCACTGGGAAACACACCAAGCTCAATGAGGAACTTCCTCATCCAAACACTTTCCTTCACTGCTTCAGAAGCTGCGATGTACTCGGCTTCCGTTGTAGAATCAACCACAATATCTTGCTTAGAACTTTTCCAGCTAACAGCACCACCGTTTATCGTGAACACAAATCCCGATTGTGACTTTGAATCATCTGGATCAGTTTGAAAACTAGCATCAGTGTAACGTGTTACAATAAGCTCCTCCTCACCTCCATAGACTAGGAACACATCTTTAGTCCTTGTAAAGTACTTAAGAATATTTTTCACCATTGTCTAGTGACTATTGACACTTCTTACGATCCATTATTAGGATTGAGAATCCCAGTACATGGGTAAGGATGTTTCAGTGGTTTTCCTTATGGCTTAGTAAAATATATAAATATTCTTGCTTGAGACAAAAGGCTATGATGTTGTTGTTGTTGTTGTTGATTCTGCAAGCGCACAGAATCACCGCTGTAGCACTTCACCACTGAGTATTCTGAGGTATCGTAATTTATATTTTCGCACGGAAGCTTATGGCAAGAGTACTAGCAAATAGATTGTTGGGGGTGATCATTAGGGGTACCCAAACCTATGGGATAACCACCCCAGTGAACATTAATCTTATCCAAGTAACCAGAAAAAGAAACGAAAGTTAAGGCCCACGGACCAGCAACAAATGAAGGCCCAGCCAAGTCGCCCCGCGGCGTGCCTCGACGCGAACCAAAATCTCCACTTCGCTCGAAGGGACCGACCCCTCGAGCGAATCAGAGAACTCCGCTTCGGTCGAGGCCTGGGGACCGAGCCTCGAGCAACCCACGGAATGGGGAAAGCTCCGCCTCGGTCGAGACCCTCGCTCCGACAGACAATAAATGGCGCCCACTGCCACCGTGCCTCCAAAGTCAAAAGGCAGATCTCTCGCCATACTGCCCTGACGGCCACGACCCCTCCCATCGCATCCGCCAACTCCCGTCACTATGCTGCCAACTAAGGCTCTGTGCGGACAGGCTGGCATTGTGCGAACAGAGCCCGTCACTCCGAGCTCCTGTACTGCCAACTCCGACGACTCAAAGACCTCCGTCGGACGGAAGAGACCCTCGAGCACACAGCGGGAGAAGAGGACAGGACGACATAGGTGTGGCGGGCCATTCCGAGCGTTATGCGACCAACCCCGACGCTGTGCGGACATGTCGCCGCTGTGCGAACAGGGCCGGGTCACTCTAACTCCCTGTGCCACCGACTCCCACAGCGATTTTCCACAAAATAAGCTGTGCGCGAGCATGGGAGACCCTCGAGGTGGTGTACGGACGAGCCATTATCGCACAAAGGACGCCACGGATCCTCAAGACCACTCCTCGATGTCATCACCAGTACAAGAATCGACTACAGCAAACAAGGACACAGAAGCATGCCCAACGCCACTCCTACTACTGTGCGACAACTATGCCTAAGCAGCAACACACTCCTGTAACCCCTCCTCCTTGGCCTATAAAAGGAGGGTTGATCAAGCAAGAGAAAGGAGACGAAAAAGAAGACGAAGAATCCGCACACACTCAGAAAAAACCACGATATTGACACCTTGCCTCAATCATCCGGGACTCAGAGGTCTAGCCTCTCATCCCAACCTGCTTGTACCCCCTACTACTTGCAGTCTGGTGCAGAATAATACATCGCACATACCGCCTTGCTGGATGTACGGTCTTCTGACCGGAACCAGGATAAACCCGTGTCTCGTGTTATCTTCTGCATCAACCATCAGGGGAGGGAACGCAGCGCATTTCTGGTTGGTGTCGGGACCACGATTTCTAAACAACGACACAGATATTCGAGACTATCAGAGAAGGATACACGACTAACAAGACGGGGGATAACGGTATTGGATAGCAGTGGATATACCGTGACACACAGCTCAAGGGAGACTCAGGTAAGAAAGAGAAGCATTAGATAGTTGGGAGGACAACGACAAGAGATAAATGATTCCTGGGTATTGTCTATCTGGGTTACTCGAGTTAGAATAGAAGGGTTGAGAACTACCTATAATAGATCAAGATAAGCTGAGACCTCGACTTTGGCACACAGAACTAGAGACACACAGAAAGGGATGAGAAGGGGTGCCTCCAACCCTGCACGTTTGGGGATCCTACAGGCCGAGCCAGGCGTGATGGATTACTAAT
The DNA here is from genome assembly GCA_033239725.1 of Echinochloa phyllopogon. Classification (NCBI taxonomy): domain Eukaryota; kingdom Viridiplantae; phylum Streptophyta; class Magnoliopsida; order Poales; family Poaceae; genus Echinochloa; species Echinochloa phyllopogon. The sequence continues at coordinate 5,628,279 of BTCW01000016.1, read as the reverse complement.
ACCATATAGGGCTGTCACCACATAACGGTTACCACCTCCGTACCAGCTCAGAGATATTCTAAGGTTACGGACTAGTCTAGGTACCACACCCACACTAAATTACAACTACTTACTCCGCTAGCAGAAGCAAGCAATCCTGTCAATACCCCAGTGACAGTTCACCACAAGTATTGAGCAGAAACGAAGAACCCGCAAAGGCAAAGACTTGAATCTAGAATTGGGAGAACTAGGATCACAACAACTATAGTCTAAATCAGAAATACTTGCACTAGACTAAAGTAGAAGCAAGATATAAATAACTCAGATAAGATGACAAAGATAACTATATTGATAACTCAAAGTCTTACAGAAAGAAAAGGAAAAGATACAAGAGCTAATACCAGAGCTTCTGAAGACGACTCCGGAACCTCCGAGGCACAGCCCGACTCAACTCTAACTCCCAACTAAACTATCCTAACTCTACTAGAGAGAAGTGGAAATGAGAGCTCCTTGGCTTCGTGTGTGTTTTCAAGTGAATTGGACGCCTCTATTTATAGTGGCAAATGACGGTTGAGGTAGAGTAACAGTCAAGGGAAGCTGGGAGGCGGTGCAGGGCCTTCAGCCGAAGATCCTGGTTCGGCCGAACCAGTGGATCCACCGCCCTTGCCTCCAAGGGCTGAGATTGGCCCTGGGGAGGCGGTTGTGCAGTGGGGGCAGTTCGGCCGAACCCCTTTGTTTGGCCGAACTGGGCTGGAGGCCCAGGACTGCCCCACTGCACCGCCTTTGCTTCTGTTTTGCTCTAGGCTGCCTTCTCATGCTGGTATTCATGTTGGTTTGGCCCAGAGGTGAGGTGGCGATCGTCCACGTGCCATGCACGGTCATCGTTGACGTGGACGACTCCCGGTTGTGCTTTATGTCGTGTACGGCTAAGGGGGGTAACCGGCCGAACGGTGTCGTTCGACCGAATTGGTCATTTCCGACCCCTATAACACGTATTTCTCGTTGTTGTACCTGCACAAGTGAAACTCATCAAAACTCATGGAACTTTATTAGAAGTAAACCTAAGTACATGGAATGTCACATATATTATCTTTTATTCCCGATTATTGGTGGTCGAAAAAGTGCCGTAAGGACCGCCAACAAGCTCCCCCAAGCTTAGACCTTTGCTCGTCCTCGAGCAAAGATAAAAACTTAGGCTCAGTGGATCAGGAGTTGCTACAATGTCAATATCTTGCAGGTAATCTTTATAAACAACTAGTACTCAAAATACTCGAATCATCGGCAAAGTATTAAATCACAATTTTTCACCATTTTACCTATGGGGCTTATAGCAATTTCCTTGTCTTGGGTGGTTTAAAGGTTGAACAATTTGATTTAGTTTTATTCGACTCTACTCTTTTCAGGATCCCATCTCGGAGTTTCCAAAAATTTGTGAAAAATGTAAGTTTGTTCCTCAATTGGCACACTCAATCACTCAAGTGGTATTTGAATCCTCACCAAAGGCTTGTGCCTTCTTTTCATCCTAAAATCTAATATGGCTTTTGTGTGGCTCAGGGACAATGGATGAAGGCATGCATGTATCTTATCTTTTGCTAAGTCAAAGACTGGACCTTTGGGGAACCAAATCACACCTTTAGATCAAGAAGTGCAAGTGCGTGGAATATGTGGAGTGGAATGGAGTGGAATATGGTGGAACTTCTTGGGATGATTCTTCCCCTCCTTGACTTATTTTCGAGAACATGGGCTATCTCTTTTTGCTCATATTTTTGCCATGCCATTTGGCTTGCTTTTCTTATTTCTTATTTTTGCCATGCTCTTTGGCATGCTTTTCTTTTTGCATAGCCCATATCTCTGTTCAAGGATATTTGGAGAGATCATAGAACATGGAGCATTTTTTTTTGTGGATGGATGATGGCAATGTTTGCTAACTCCAAGTGTAGGAATTGCAAGTGAGAGGTGGTGTGTACGTGAACCTTGATCTTACAAGCATGGAAGTTTCACCCAAAGGTCACAAAAATTTGACAAAACTCACTAACACAGCAAGCAACATATGAGTAAAAGGTTTCAACCAAACTAAACATATGGCTTTGGTAGGAATTTCTGACCAATGAGGAACTTGTTTTATTTTTTTGAAAGCACAAAGCATCCGAGATTTTCACCATACTAAGAGCAAAAGTAAAACTTAACCACAATATCACTATATCATTCCATACAACAACTTAGACTTGGAATAAATCATGTGCTCCCACAAGGTTTTCAGGTTCATTTTTACTCATGCCAATTAACTCAAGTACTATCAAGCAACTAGTCGAAACAAGGCACTTGCAATATTAATGACAGAACAATTATTCATCATTTCCAAGGTGAGAGGCATATGGTTCATTCCATGCATAGTTGGGAGTTATTTTATTCAAGGGAAATATTTTTGGTGTTTTTATTTTAAGATGGAGATAAAATAGAAAAGGGAAATGGCAAGTGTAGAATCAAAGTGCTGAAGAGACATAGAACATACCTGGTGGGGGTCCTCCCCCAAGCTTGGATCTTTCATTGATAGGGTCGAAACCTTGAAAAATATTCTACCATCTGATCCGTCTGCTGCTAGATGTCGTACCGTAGGGAGTCCAACACGATGCTATTCTCTTGGTGGTACTGAGAATGGCGTGCCAGAGTGCCTTTCATGTTCCGGGTACGGTCATCGAGGAGGTCGACTAGGTCGAAGATGTAAGATAACTTCCGACCGATGTCATAGCCGCTGGGTGTGGAGAAGCGTGCGGACTAAGAGTGCCCAGGGAAGTACGGCTGTGAGGCACTATCGTACCCCCCTGCATACCACCCCTGGGAGTACTCAGAGTCCGTACTCTGGGCGTAGTCCCAGTGGCTCGGGGCGAAGTAGTCCGGAACCTGGGATTTGTCCAGAGCCTCCTGCTCCTGACGTCTCAATACCGGTGTACTGATCGAAGGCCGCCTCGAACGCAGACGTATGTCGGTGTGGCTGTGTTGGTGAAGTTGCTGGTTCTTGTGCGATGAAGAGCCCGGCATCACAGTTGGCTCGTCCCCAGGTGAATGGTCCTTCGCCTGCAACATTGTGCCGAGCGGGCTCTCTCCGAGGGGGGAATCATCTGACTCGATACTCAGCTGAAGAGTTAGTTTCTGAGCGGTATACAACCTCAGCTCTGCATAGGGTGGCATCACTTCGGTTGTATAACAGCGGTAAATCATCACCAGTGTTGCATCGGGCGCCCGTCGTATCATGTGGCCTTGCACAAAGTGCTCGGCATCCACAATGGAACGTGATGTCTCTATGTATACGAGCTGGGCGCCCTCTAGAATGCCCAACTGGTTAGCGAGGTGAGTGATTAGAGAAGTCACTGTCACACTACTCACGCGAGAGTGATGGGACAGCCAATGGGTAACCATATCCTTAACCGGAGAAAAAACAACTCGCTTGACCATGGCATAAAGAAGCCGCAACTCGACTGTATTAACGGGACGCAAATCCGAACACGGAAACACCAACATAGCCATCCACTGATGCATGAAACACAAGGTGGGGTTATGAATGTTATTGGTGCGCAGAGCAGAACAATTGGTGCTTCCAGAAATCTTTTTCCAAAAGCCATCCCGACTAAACCTTTTCAAAGCTTTGGCAGGCTCCAAAGAACAATGACTGGCAAAACCAAGAGCCATGCTCAAATCCCTCCAAGAGTATAAGTACTCTTGGTTGAAAAATCGAAAGCGAACACCCTCCCGTTTAGAAGAAAGAGTCGAAAGAAATTCGGGGGTTGAGGAGGTACGAACCTTGTTCGTCGACACGCCAGAAGTTGCCCCAGCCAACGGATTCGAAGACTTCTGGGAATTCTTCATCCATACCCGTTCTTACGAGCAAGTCCTGCTTGAAGACACGGGTATGCTCAAACTCCTTCAAGTGCAGCATGTTGAAGACGTTCCGCTCTCGGTCCGTTTGGAGGATGATCTTACCCTCATTCAGGAGCTGCCGGGTTGGGTGCGAGGCAGAGCCTCTCCCAAAGTCAGTTGCCCCTGACCGGCACATTCTCAATCACTCCCTCGGGGTAGAGGATCGATGAATCTGCCAGTTGTACCTGGGCATTTGTAGGAGACAAAGTGAAATAGCGTAACTTTCCCTAAATGGCCAGCATTGCCACATACCTCGCAAGTCATGCGAGTGTCCAAGGCTTGCACCGTTTCTTGAGCAAGGGGCTCCATTTTCCTTATCAGAAGGTCCATCTTGGTAGTGAGCATGTCCAGAGTAATGGAAACTGGGGTTCCCAGATCTTCCGTCAGGTGAAGGATAACTCGTTTTGGGCGGAGCGCAACTCACCGATCCGGCTTCAAGTCAGCAAACTCAAACCATGCAATCTTAGCACCACGACTCCTCTGGTTATCAACCGTGTCACAACCCGGTTAACCTCGCCAAGAAGGCTAATCCCTGCCTACGAAACGAAGAACACAAGCAAGAACTCGAAAGAAGCAGCTCTCAAAGGAAGTGACACTGTAGATGTATGATTAAGATCAAAAGTTGGGGTTCTACAAACCGATAACGGCGAAACTGTTCTCGACAGATTAATCTAAGCAAAACCCAAACCCTAATGTGGCAGCGGCTACTGATTATATGAGGTTAGGGGCGTGCATAACCCCCTAACCACGTCCACAATGGACCCCAACATGATACACGAGCCAACAGCCCAAAAGATGGCGGCGCAGCACCCTGGCAGATTCTGGACGTCCACTTGTTTCGACGATTCCCGATGACTCAGAAAGAATTTGAGGTGGAACTGGTGCCATTGGAAACCTTATCTCCTTAGATTTCCAAGCATATGTAGAAAAAACCGAGCCCGTATGTGACCTGGGCGACGAATTTAGTGCAGGCTGCTCCTGGACTCCGAGGCGGACTCGAACTTGAGTTTCTTTGGGCCTCCACCTTGGGGACTCGAATCGGATTAGCCTTGGGCCTTCTTCTTGACTTGGAAAACCTTGTTGGTCTCCTTCTTCTCCACCCCATGCACCCCTAGTGGACATATGTATGGGTGTCATGTCCTCATCATCCTCCCCTTCTTGACGAAAAGCCGTCCTCGGCGTCGTTTGTGCTCTAAGATGGCCCTACACAACACGAAGAAACATAAGGTTGTGGAAAATATGGGAACTGAGAATATTGTGGGGAGTGACATGACCATATTTACAATCTCTCAAAGCATCTTCTCCTATAGAGTTGTCGGCAAATACGTAGGCTCCTTGATCGAAACGCACACGATCTTTTTCAATAATATCCTACAAAAGATTAGCACTAACCAAATACAATGCAGGCATAGATGGTTGCATAACCGCTAGTATATGTTCAATACAAAAAAAAATCAGCACTAGCACACATAGGTAACAGCCAATAATGCTCCCCTTCTTGAAAGTGAACCCGATTCGTTGTAGTAAAATTAGATGGACAATCTAGTTGATCACAATCTTGTACATCAAAAGGAGATTTCAGATTTGCATTAATATAGACTCGATGCACCATATACTCCCCTTTACAATTATATTTACCAATAAAATGATATGTATAAGTAGACAACCATGGAAACTCAGCACATCTAAATTTCTCTTCCAAATTACTAAGAGCACATAAAGTATCAAACTCAACATAACCCAAAGTATATAAAGAAGATAATAATTTCAGTTTGTCACGTGCACAAGTAATCGGCATAATAATATTATTTTCAGCACATTTATATTTCTTCAAATCAAAAGTATCATGCTCCTTCTCTATTTGTGACAAAGGTAATACAAGAGAAGGTTCTAGTATAACATTGTTTGCATCATTGGAGGGCAAATTCAGCACATCAAGAGAGCGTTTACCTAAAAATTTTACATGTTCCTGTTCATTTGTATGATCATCTTCATTATGTACATGCTGCAAAGTATCAGTTCCAACAATAGGCAAAACAATATCATCATTTTGAAAAAATTCAGATTTAGATGAATTTGTTATATCATTGAAAACAAGCCATTCTTTTCTAAAAGGTTCATTTTTTCTTCTCTCCACCCTTTGGAGATCAACTTCTAAAATTTCAGCAGTAGTCAAAGGTACAAGTGTAATTTTTCTACCGTTGTACTTGAAGGAATATTTATTAACAACCTTTTTGTGTACCGGATTATTTATATTAATCCAAGGCGTGCCTAGCAAAAAATGACATGCTTGCATAGGTACTATGTCAAAATCAACACTATCCTTATAAGAACCAATGCTAAATTCAATATGTGCAATTTCAGTTACTTTTATCTTATCATAAAAATTTACCCATTGCATGTATTATGGATGTGGATGTGGCTTTGTAGTCAAACCAAGCTTCTCAACCAGCTCTAAGCTTGCAAGGTTGTTGCAACTTTCACCATCAATGATGACTCGGCAACGTCTCTCCATCACAACAAAGAAAATCTGGAATAAATTGTTGAATTGATTTTGCTCCGCTTTCTCCATTTGAGAACTTAGTACTCCTCGAACAATCTCATCGCTCCCTGCCATTATTAGTATGTAGACAAGAGAAAACACAAAAAGGTTATCCCTATCAACTACTATATGTGTGTCAGTGGAAACACTCTCTCACATGCTTTACCAAATTCTTACAAATGTTCTTACAAAAACAAAACAGTGGATGGTACAACCAGTGGCTGGTTCGTGGTACCTGTGAGAAAGTAGTACCAAGATTGCAAGGGTCTTTCGCTGCACTGACCTGAAGTATAGTTTGTGGAGCTCGGAAGGCCAAATATGTAGCAAGGAGTAGCAAATAACAAATGCAGAATAGCAAAGTTCAATAAGTATCCAAAGCATAAGTTACAATTGCTGGCTCAGACGTGTCCTAGGTGTAGCACAACAAGTTGGAACAAGAAACGATGGATAAAGCTCACAGAACAAACAAAACAACACTCTATGCAATTGCTTTTTAATCTTTTCAGCAATTTCTCTGTAGGACTAGTAGGAATTAAGATGTTTTATTTTTCTCAACTATTGTTTTTATATTTTTCTCTGAATAAGGATATCACAAGCTCCAACCATAAAAATTTGCATCCGTTTTTGAGGTGAGATGCGGCCTAGGGAATTTCAGGAACAATCTCTTAAAACCCTGAAACAACTTGATCAATTTTTTATTTATCTTCCTGATTCTTTTTGAATTTTTTGACTCGACCAAACTGGGTCACCTCCGAATGAAGTCACGAATCTGCTGTAAAAATTTGAGCCAAAACGGAGCACCGAGTGAAAAGTTATGCCTGTTTTATGGAAGGTATCTCAAATTATGTTTTCCAAAGGCACGAAAAACAGCAGCGGCTAGGGTAAACTTCCTCCTAGTGTCTGCGGCAGCAAGCAATAGGTATTTGCCAAATGAAACAAGGATCAAGTATGCAATGCAAAAGCGATCAAAGCGGCTTGCAACCTATCTAGGTCTTGCACGGCGAGAGTTCACACAAGGCGGCTAGCGAGACAAATCGAGTAATGTGGTGGCTCGAATTGTTGTATGGCTAAACATGGATGGGATAGCAGCGGAAACAAACGAATCACCGTAACGGGCGATTGAACTACGACACGAACACTACTAAAACCAGCAACGAGACTTGACCACGGACACATACTCAACAAAGCGAAACTGAAACGAAATTGCAAAGGCTAAAAGGGGTACTAGGACAGCGGAATACGATGACAAATATTTTTGTAGGGCTATTTTCTGGACCATAGGATAAAGGCGAAAGGACGAACCTGACGGTAAACCTGTCTCTGAATTCCACTTAATGGAAACTGGGGTTCCCCGATCTTCCGTCAGGTGAAGGATAACTCGTTTTGGGCGAAGCGCTACTCACCGATCCGGCTTCAAGTCAGCAAACTCGAACCCTGCAATCTTAGCACCACGACTCCTCTGGTTATCAACCGTGTCACAACCCGGTTGACCTCGCCAAGAAGGCTAATCCTTGCCTGCGAAACGAAGAACACAAGCAAGAACTCAAAAGAAGCAGCTCTCAAAGGAAGTGACACTGCAGATGTATGATTAAGATCAAAAGTTGGGGTTCTACAAACCGATAACGGCAAAACTGTTCTCGATAGATTAATCTAAGCAAAACCCAAACCCTAATGTGGTGGTGGCTACTGATTATATGAGGTTAGGGGCATGCATAATCCCCTAACCACGTCCACAATGGACCCCAACATGATACACGGGCCAACAGCCCAAAAGATGGCAGCACAACACCCTGACAGATTCTGGATGTCTACTTGTTTCGACGATTCCTGATGACTCAGAAAGAATTTTGCAGTGGGACTGGTGCCATTGGAAAGCTTATCTCCTTAGATTTCCAAGCATATGTAGAACGTCAAAAACCGAGCCCGTGTGCGACCTGGGCGATGAATTTAGTGCAGGCTGCTCCTGGACTCCGAGGCGGACTCGAACTTGAGTTTCTTTGGGCCTCCACCTTGGGGACTCGAATCGGATTAGCCTTGGGCCTTCTTCTTGACTTGGAAAACCTTGTTAGTCTCCTTCTTCTCCACCCCATGCAGCCCTAATGGACATATGTATGGGTGTCATGTCCTCATCACAGAGCTTCAACTTGATGTACTCCATGGGTCCAAGATTGGGTTTGATCATCTGACCAACCTTGGTTCTTGACCATCTTCTCGATGAGGGCCTTTGCACAACTCTCCTCAAGAGAGAAGAAAGAACCTCCAGTAGCAGCATCCAAGTACTCACGGGCAGAGCTTCTAAGCCCGTTGTAAAAGGTTTGGATGATGGACCAACTCTGCATACCATGGTGAGGACAAGTAGATATATAGTCCTGGAGGCGATCCCATGCGTCCAGGACTATTTCATCTTTTAACTGCTGGAAACTAGCAATTTTATTCCGGAGGGCGTTGGTTTTCCCAACCGGAAAGAATTTTAGCAAAAATGCTCTAGTGCACTTATCCCAAGTGTCTATGGCTTTACGGTTAGCATGAAACCATTGTTTTGCCTTGCCTAATAATGAGAATGGGAATAAACGAAGCTGAATGGCATAGATGCTTACCCCGCGTATGGTGAAAGTGTTGCAAATCTCCAGAAAATGCTAAAGATGAGCATTGGCATCCTCGTGTGGCTTGTCGTAGAACGGGCTAGCCTGCACCATGTTGATGAGGGCTGGCTTGACCTCGAAGTTGCCATCTCCGACTGGCAGAGCTGGTCCGACACGTACGTTCTCGCTCGATGGAGCGGAAAACTCGCGGATCGTCTTGCTTGCCATCCTCGATGAAGCTGTGTTGACAACGGGAAAGACTGGGCTCGTCGGAATGAGTTGCTTCTGAGGAGGTACAACACGGGGTCACACTTTCCTGACAAGAGACTCAGGATTTTTTTGGAAGTTTGACGGTAGTTGGAAACCAGTCATGCACTATTCTGCTTCACAAGACCAACGAAACAGGGCAAGGATAAACCCGCTTGAGTAGGTATACTAAACTAAGATAGCTCGAGATAAAAGTTTGAAAGTATCTAGCCAATTGCTTCCCCGGTAACGGCGCCAGAAATGCTTGTTGACACTTCTTACGATCCAATATCAGGATTGAGAATCCCAGTACTAGGGTAAGAAGTGTTTCAGTGGTTTTCCTTATGGCTTAGTAAAATATATAAATATTCTGCAAGCGCACAGAATCACCGCTATAGCACTTCACCAGGGAGTATTCCGAGGTATCGTAATTTATATTTCCGGAGGGGAGCTTATGACGACAGTACTAGCAAACAGATATTCGAGACTATCAGAGAAGGATACACGACTAACAAGACGGGGGATAACGGTATTAGATAGGAGTGGATATACCGTGACACACAGCTCAAGGGAGACTCAGGTTAGAAAGAGAAGGAGTAGATAGTTGGGAGGACAACGAGAAGAGATAGAGGGTTCCTGGGTATTGTCTACCTGGGTTACTCGGGTTAGAATACATGGGTTGAGAACTAGCTCTAACAGATCAAGATAAGCTGAGACCTTGACTTCGAGACACAGAACCGGAGACACATAGAAAGGGATGAGAAGGGGTGCCTCCAACCCTGCACGTTTGGGGATCCTACAGGCCGAGCCAGGCATGATGGATTACAAAGACTGTATAGGGCTGTCACCACCTAACGGTTACCACCTCCGTGCCACCTCAGGGATATTCTAAGGTTACGGACTAGTCTAGTACCACACCCACACTAGACTACAACTACTTACTCTGCTAGTAGAAGCAAGCAATCCTGTCAATACCCAGTGACAGTTCACCACAAGTATTGAGCAGAAATGAAGAACCCACCAAGGCAAAGACTTGAATCTAATACTGGGAGAACTAGGATCACAACAACTATAGTCTAAACCAGAAACACTTGCACTAGACTAAAGTAGAAGCAAGATATAAATAACTCAGATAATGATGAGGACATCATTCCTATGGATACTCACAACAATCATCCATTGATCGTTTAAGGTCCAATCACTAGAGCTCGTGCGCGACAATTGAATTTAGAGGTGAGCTTGTTCCTAAGTACTTCTCTATGTGATTATTAGAATAGATTGGTACCTAATGATTATATTGTAATTAGGAATCATGGAGAGGACCAGAGGATAGTTGGAGAAGGGCTTCAAGGTGGAGAGACCAGCAAGGGCGTGCAAGTCAAGAAAGAGGCCCAAATCAACTCGACTTCGAGTCCACCTCGGAGTCCAGGAGCAGTCAGCGCTAAATCAGACGCCCAGGTCGCATATGGGCTCGGATTTGGATGTTCTTTATATGTTTGGAAAGCTAAGAAGATAATCTTTGCAATGACATTGGTCGCATGTCATAATTCGTCGGGAGTCATCGGGAATCGATGAAACAAGTTGATGTCTAGAATCTGTTTCAGTGTTGCGTCGTCGTATTTTGGCCTTTGGGCCATGTATCGTGTTGAGCCCAATAGGGGTGCATCTAGGGGGTGTTGGCACTTCTTACGATCCAATATCAGAATTGAGAATCCTGGTACTGGGGTAAGGAGTGTTTCAGTGGTTTTCCTTATGGCTTAGTAAAATATAGAAATATTCTGCAAGCGCACAGAATCACCGCTGTAGCACTTCACCTGGGAGTATCCCGAGGTATCGTAATTTATATTTCCGCAGGGAAGCTTTGGCAAGATTACTAGTGAACAGATATTCGAGACTATCAGAGAAGGGTACACGACTAGACAAGACAGGGGATAATGGTATTGGATAGGAGTGGATATACCGGACAAACAGCTCAAGGGATACTCAGGTAAGGGAGAGAAGAGATAGATAGCTGGGAGGACAACGAGAAGAGATAGAGGACTCCTGGATACTTTATCTACCTATGTCACTCTAGCTTAGAGATACAGCGGCTACAGAGCCAGCACTAGGAGATCTGGGATAACTCTAATGTCTTAGCATCGGGACAAGGGAACCGTTGAACACACAGAAAGGGATGAGAAGGGGTGCCACTATTTCCCAACTGGGGGATCCTACGGACCGGAACTAACATGATGGGCTACAAAGACCGAAAGGGCTGTCACCACCTCCCGGCTACCACCTCCGTTGCGACGGGAATAAACTAAGGCCACCGACTAGTCTAGGAACCACTCCTACACTAGGCAACGACTACTTACTCTGCTAGCAAGAGCAAGCAACCTTGTCAATACTCTTGGTGACAATTCACCTCCAGTATCAAGCAAGATCGAAGAACCAGCCAAGACAAAGACTTAAACAAGACTACAAGATCTAGAACTATAACTGACTATAATCTAAACAAGATATATGCTGCAACTAGGATAAAGTAGAAGAAAGATATAAATGACAAAGGCAAAGTGATAAAGATAACTATATTGATACTCAAAGTCTTGCAAAAGGAAAAGGTAAAAGATACAAGAGCTTATACCAGAGCTTCTGAAGACGACTCCGGAACCTCCGAGGCACAGCTCGACTCAACTCTAACTCCCAACTAAACTATCCTAACTCTACTAGAATGAAAGTGGAAATGAGCTCCTTGGCTTGGTGTGTGTTTACAAGTGAGGTAGGGGGTCCTATTTATAGCTGCATAGGACGGTTGGGGCTGGAGTAGCTGCCAAGGGACCAGGGGGTACCCCCTGGGACTTCGGGCGAACTGATTGGTTCAGCCGAACTCCCTGGTTCGGCCGAACCGTCAGATGCACCGCCTTTGCTCTGGGTGGCCAGGATGAGCCCCTGGAGGCGGTTGTGAGGCGGTGGGCAGTTCGGCCGAACCGGGTCCTTCGGCTGAACTGGCCCAGGGGCTCGGCTGCCCTCTGTTCCACCGCCTCTGCCTCTGGATGGCCTGGATCGCCTCCACCTGGCCGGGGTGTGTTTGTTGCCCCGGATTGGTGACGTCATCCACCAAGTTGCTTGCCCCGTCAGCGCTTTGTCATCATTGGTTGTACATGTGGCCTCCTAGTTGTACTTCACTGCGTGCATGGCTAGGGGGGTAACCGGCCGAACGTGTCGTTCGGCTGATTCGGTCATTTTCGGCCCCAATAGCACATATTTGTCGTAGTTGTACCTGCACAAGTGACACTCACCAAAAATCGTGGAACTTTATTAGAAATAAAACCTAAGTACATGGAATGTTGCATATAACCTCGTTTATTCCCGAGTATTGGTGGTCGGAATTGGGCTGTAACGACCGCCAACAAGCTCCCCCAAGCTTAGCTCTTTGCTCGTCCTCGAGCAAAGATATAAACTTAGGCTCGGTGGATCAGGAGTTTCTACAATGTCATTTCTTTTGTAGGTAACTTATAAACAACTAGTCTTCAAAAATACTTGAATCATAGGCAAAGTTTCGAATCACCTCTTTACCTATGGGACTTATAGCAATCTCCTTATCTTTGGCGGTTGAAAGGACGAACAGTTTAAACTCAGTTTTATTCCACTCTACTCTTTTCAGGATCTCATCTCGGAGTTTTTCATAAGTTTTGAAAACTACAAATTGTTCCTCATTGGCACACTCAATCACTCAAGTGTATTTGAATCCTCACCAAAGGCTTGTGCCTTCTTTTCATCCTAACATCTAATATGGCTTTTTGTGTGGCTCAGGGACAAAGGATGACAGCATGCATGCATCTTATATTTTGCTAAGTCAAAAACCGGATCTCTGAGGAGACAAATCACATCTTAAGATCGAGACGTGCAAGTGTGTGGATATGACTGGAGTGGAATATGGTGGAGTGGTGTAATGGAATATGGTGGAATGGAATATGGTGGAATGGTCGAATGGAATATGGTGGAATTCCTTAGATGAATTTCCCTCTTCTTGATTTATTTTTGAGAACATGGGCTATATTTTATTCTTATATTTTTTTTGCCATGCCACTTGGCATGCTTTTCTTTTTCTCTTTCTTTTTGCCATGCTTCTTTGGCATGCTTTTCTTTTTGCATAGCCCATGTCTCTATCAAGAATATTTGTAGAGGGAAATCATAGAACATGGAGCATTTATTTTTGTGGATGGATGATGGAAAATGTCTGCTAACTCCCAGTGTAGGAATTGCAAGTGAGAGGTGGTGTGTGTACGTGGGTCTCGATCTTTAAGAATATGAAAGCTTCACTCAAAGGTCACAATAATTTGACAAAGCTCACTAAGATAACAAGCAGCATATGAGTAGAAATTTTCAACTTAGCTTATCATATGGCTCTGGTAGGTATTTCGACCAATGAGGAACTTGTTTTATTTTGAAAGCATAAATTTCCGAGATTTTCCCCGTACTAAAAGCAGAATAGAACTTAACCAAATTCTCACTATCCAATCCCCACAACAACTTAGACTTGGAATAAAGCATGTGCTCCAACAAGGTTTTCAGGATCATTTTTACTGATGCCATATAACTCAAGCACAATCTAGCAACTAGTTGAAACAAAGTACTTGCAAAATTAGTGACAAAGCAACTATTCATCATTTCCAAGGTGAGAGGCATATGATTCATTCCATGCATAGTTGGGAGTTATTTAATTCAAGGGAAATTTTTTTAAGGGAAATATTTTTGGTATTTTCAGAATGCAACATATCATGAAGGGAAATGAAAGAGAAATTAAATGATCAAAGTGCTGGATAAATCGGGACATACCTGTGGGGGTCCTCCCCCAAGCTTGGACTTTCACTGGTAGGGGTTGAGCCTTGAGAGGTACTGGCTCAGCTGTTTCGCTTGTTCGTGGACGTCGTGCTGGATAGACGCCACCATCCCGCTATTCTCTTGATGGTACTGAGAATGGCGGGCTAGCGTGTCTTGAATCTCTTGGGTACGGTCGTCGATGAGCTCGACTCGGTCAGAGATGTAGGACAACTCCTGGCCGTAGTTGAAGCGTGCGGACTGTGAGTATCCGGGGTAGTATGGCTGGGAGGCACTGTCTTATCCCCCTCCATACCGACTCCCGGACCACTCAGAGTCCGTGTCCTAGCCGTAGTCCCAGCGTCCTGAGGTGAAGTAGTTCGGCTCCTGGTGTTGCCCGGAGCCTCCTGCTCCGGACGTCCCAGCGCCGATGTACATGTCGCAAGTGGCCTCAAAAGCGGAAGTGTGTCGATGCGGCATTTGTGGTGCATCTTCTGGCTCCTGTGAGGTGGCGAGCCCAGCATCACGCCTGGCTCGTCCCTTCGTGACGGGTCCGTCACCTGCAACGCTGTGCCGAGCGGGCTCTCTCCAAGGTGGAGAGTCGTCCGACTCGGTCCTCAACTAAAGAGTTAGTTTCGGCGTGGTATACAACCTTAGTGCTGCACAAGGCAAAGGCACTTCAGTTGTATATCCACGGTAAATCATTGCCAGCGTTGCGTCAGGCGTCCGCCGTATCATGTGGGCCTGCACGAAGTGCTCGGTATCCACGACGGAACGCGCTGTCTCGATGTATGTGAGCCGGGCGCCTTGGAGGACGCCCAGGTGGTTAGCGAGGCGAGTGACTACAGAAGTCATCGCCATGCCACCCGTACGAGAAATATATGATAGCCAGTGACCAACCATGTCTTTCACAGGTGAATAGGGAATCTGCTTGACCATGGCAAAAAGAACCCGCAACTCGATGGTGTTGACAGGGCGCAAATCTGCCCGGGGGAATACCGTCATAGACACCCAACAATGCATGAAACGCAAAGTGGGGTTATGAATGCTGTTCGTGCGTGGCGCATGACAGTTGGTATCCCCTGAAATCTTTTTCCAAAGTGCCACCCGGTCAAATCTTTTAAGCGCTTTGTTCGGGTCTAATGAACAACGACTTGAAAATCCGAGACCCGAACTAAAATCCCTCCAAGAGCAGAAAAACTCTTGGTTGAAGAACCGAAAATGAATCCCCCCAGTTTCAGAAACCAAAGTCGAGAGGAATTCAAGGGTGAGCAGGTACGAACCTTCTTCGTTGATGTGCCAGAAATTTTCCCAGCCAATGGCCTGGAAGATTTCCGTAAACTCTACGTCCATCCCCGTGTCCCTGAGCAAATCTTGCTCAAACACACGGGTATGCTCGAACTCCTTCAGTCGAAGCTCGTTGAAGGTGTTCCGCTCCCTTTCTGTTCTAAGGTTGATGTCACTCTCGCTCAGGAGCTGCCTGGCTGGGGGCATGGCATGGCCCCATCCCGAGCCGGCTGCTCCGTGCTCGTCCGTGTCCATCCGGCTCGAGCCTCGGGACGGAGCTGGGGAACTCCCAGCATCGTCCGATCGTCGGCCTAGCCGGGCGGAACGACGGAGCGAAGTGAAGAACTTTGACATGATTCCTGCAAAAGGTTAGTGCAACAACAACTACCCAAAGGACTGAATATATATATGGTTAGCACAAGAAAATCAAGTCAGTCGTTCGAGATAGTTAGTCGTTCTTGCGGGGATGAAAACCACCACAAAAGGTTAGACGTTCTTGTGGGTGTCGGTGACCACCACAAAATCATCTAGAAATTCAGCACAAATATCACAACAAGAGCAAAATATTTTTGGGATTTTCTAATGATGCAAGTGAACCAAAACTTGAGCAAGAACTTGGGAAGAACTTGAGCAAGCTCTAGAGCAAAGAATTTGAGAGAGAGAGAGCTTCCTAGCAGAGTTTTCAGAATGTATGAGTGTGTGAATGGTGCAAGGAAGCAAGGAAGCTTGGCCAGCAATTTATAGGCTGAGGGGAGGGCCTTGGCCAGTTCGCCCGAAGGCTCTGGTTCGCCCGAACCAGGCCAGGTGGCCAGGGCACTCCCATGTGAGTGCAGCACTCACATGCCTTTGTTTCCACTCCAAGTTTGTGTGGCCATCAATTCCCAAGGACATTTTTAGTGGATTTTAGTGGTAGGTGAGATGGAAATGTGACATGACCAAAGTGGAAATTAGTGGAGTCATCCCCATGCTGCCATGTTTGTGATAATTGGTGAATGTGCAGCCATTTTTAGTGGGGTAGACATGTTTGTTGCTGGTTGGTGGTGATGGTAAATAATTGGAGATGTTCCAGAAGGGATGAAAGTGATAAAAGTTACCAATTACATCCACCCTAGTTAAAATTTCAGCATGTGTCCAATTATTTAAACCAAGCTTGCAAAATTTTTCTACTCTTTCTCAAATTAATTACTCAAGTGGTTCAGTATTTTGAAAAGGGAAACATGCAAATGCAATTGGAAATTTAAAAATTGGAAGGGAAATATGGGATACGGTAGGTTTTCCTCGCGAAGAGAGCTCAGCTTTTAAGTCCGCGAGCGGGACTTCTCCTGTCTTCAGTTGTTCTTGTCATCGTCTGGTCCCGGAGTGGATGACTTAGACAATGCGACCTTCTTCCGCCACATTTTCTTGTTCTTCTTTTTCGGTGTCGGTGGCGGTGGGATCGGTGTCTCTGGAGATTGTGGTTCGGATGCAACCATGTTGACCTGCTCCAGGTTATTGGAATGTTGAATTAAATCAGTGCATACCTGAGAGCATTTCTCCACCCTGGGCTTGAACGCGAACTTTTCTTCCTTGCCGTTGATGTTCAGGCTGATTTCTCTGGCTCCTACGTCGATGTTTGCATTGGCGGTGCTCAGAAATGGCCTCCCGAGGATGAGAGGTGTCTTCGTGTCGACCTCCATGTCGAGCACCACGAAGTCCACGGGTACGAAGAATTCCCGGATTTTCACCGGAATATCTTCGGCTATTCCCGCGGGATAGCGAATCGATTGATCCGCTAGCTGCAAATACATGGTTGTAGGGGACAAAGAAGAATAGTTCAGTTTGTCAAACACTACCTTGGGCATGACGCTGACGCTTGCTCCAAGATCGCACAGGGCATGGTTGAAGTGCTGCTCCCCGATCGAGCATGTGATGGTAGGGCATCCTGGGTCCTTCTTCTTTTCTGGGAGATTGTTCAAGATAGCCGCACTACATGCTTCGGTTAGTTTAATTACCTCGGTGATTGGCAGTGCCCTTTTGTTGTTGAGGATGTCCTTCAGATACTTGGCATATGTGGGAACCTGCATAGCTTCAAGCAATGGGATATTGACATATAACTTTCAAATTACCTCAACAAATTTGCTGAATTGTTCGTCCACCGTTGGCTTATGGCATCTTCTGGGGAATGACAGCATATTTGGTTCGTAAAACTCGTGAGGGGCCGCCTTTGCTTCCTTTTGCGGACTTGTCTTCTGTGGTTCTGCTGCGGCCTCCTCTTCTTTGCTATCACTTTCTGTAGTGGCTGCCTTTTTACCTGCACTGTCAGGATATGGCGGGTCCCGAGTGGTCTTACCCCCTCTCGTGGTGACCGCTTTAACCTTTTCACGGGGGCAATTGTCTGGTTGCCACAGACTTCACAGGTCATGCGAGCGTCCATGGCTTGCACCGTTTCTTGAGCAGGGGCCTCCAGTTTCTTCATCAGGAGGTCCATCTTGGCAGCGAGCATGTCCAGAGCTTCAACTTGGTGAACTCCTCGGGTCTTTGGTTGAGTCCGGTCATCGGACCAACCTTGGTTCTCGACCATCTTCTCTATGAGGGCCTTCGTACGACTCTCCTCAAGAGAGAAGAACGAGCCTCCAGCAGCAGCATCCAGGTACTCACGGACAGAATTTCTCAGCCCGTGATAGAAAGTTTGGATTATGAACCAACTCTGCATACCATGGTGAGGACAAGCAGAAATATAGTCCTGGAGGCGATCCCATGCCTCCGGGACTGTTTCATCTTTTAGCTGCTGGAAACTAGCTATTTTGTTCCGGAGGGCGTTGGTTTTCCCAACCGGAAAGAATTTTAGCAAGAAAGCGCTAGTGCATTTATCCCAGGTATCTATTGCTTCGCGGTTAGCATAAAACCATTGTTTCGCCTTGCCTAATAATGAGAATGGAAATAAATGAAGGCAAATGGCATCGATACTTACTCTGCGGATGGTGAAGGTGTTGCAAATCTCCAGGAAATGCTGGAGATGAGCATTGGCATCTTCATGTGGCTTGCCGCAGAATCGGCTAGCCTGTACCATGTTGATGAGGGCAGGCTTTAGCTCGAAGCTACCATCTCCGACTGGCGGAGCTGGTCCGATACGTACGTTCTCGCTTGATGGAGCGGAGAACTCACAGATCGTCTTGGTTGCCATCCTCGATGTAGCCTGGTCAATGATGAAAAGGACTGGGTTCATCGGAAGGAGTTGCTTCTGAGGAGGTACAACACGGGGTCGTACTGTCCTCACAAGTGACTCCGGATTTTCATGGAAGTTTGACGGTAGTTGGAAACCAGTCATGCACTGCTCTGTTCCACAAGGACCAATGAACAGAGCAAGGATAAACCCGCTTGAGTATCGGTACTCAACTAAGATAGCTCAAGATAAAAGTTCAATAATAATCTAGCCAAAGACTTCCCCGGCAACGGCGCCAGAAATGCTTGTTGGCACTTCTTACGATCCAATATCAGAATTGAGAATCCTGGTACTGGGGTAAGGAGTGTTTCAGTGGTTTTCCTTATGGCTTAGTAAAATATAGAAATATTCTGCAAGCGCACAGAATCACTGTTGTAGCACTTCACCTGGGAGTATCCCGAGGTATCGTAATTTATATTTCCGCAGGGAAGCTTTGGCAAGATTACTAGTGAACAGATATTCGAGACTATCAGAGAAGGGTACACGACTAGACAAGACAGGGGATAACGGTATTGGATAGGAGTGGATATACCGGACACACAGCTCAAGGGATACTCAGGTAAGGGAGAGAAGAGATAGATAGCTGGGAGGACAACGAGAAGAGATAGAGGACTCCTGGATACTTTATCTACCTATGTCACTCTAGCTTAGAGATACAGCGGCTACAGAGCCAGCACTAGGAGATCTGGGATAACTCTAATGTCTTAACATCGGGACAAGGGAACCGGTGAACACACAGAAAGGGATGAGAAGGGGTGCCACTATTTCCCAACTGGGGGATCCTACGGACCGGAACTAACGTGATGGGCTACAAAGACCGAAAGGGCTGTCACCACCTCCCGGCTACCACCTCCGTTGCGACGGGAATAAACTAAGGCCACCGACTAGTCTAGGAACCACTCCTACACTAGGCAATGACTACTTACTCTGCTAGCAAGAGCAAGCAACCTTGTCAATACTCTTGGTGACAATTCACCTCCAGTATCAAGCAAGATCGAAGAACCAGCCAAGACAAAGACTTAAACAAGACTACAAGATCTAGAACTATAACTGACTATAATCTAAACAAGATATATGCTGCAACTAGGATAAAGTAGAAGCAAGATATAAATGACAAAGGCAAAGTGATAAAGATAACTATATTGATACTCAAAGTCTTGCAAAAGGAAAAGGTAAAAGATACAAGAGCTTATAACAGAGCTTCTGAAGACGACTCCGGAACCTCCGAGGCACAGCTCGACTCAACTCTAACTCCCAACTAAACTATCCTAACTCTACTAGAATGAAAGTGGAAATGAGCTCCTTGGCTTGGTGTGTGTTTACAAGTGAGGTAGGGGGTCCTATTTATAGCTGCATAGGACGGTTGGGGCTGGAGTAGCTGCCAAGGGACAGGGGGGTACCCCCTGGGACTTCGGGCGAACTGACTGGTTCGGCCGAACTCCCTGGTTCGGCCGAACCGTCAGATGCAACGCCTTTGCTCTGGGTGGCCAGGATGAGCCCTTGGAGGCGGTTGTGAGGCGGTGGGCAGTTCGGCCGAACCGGGTCCTTCGGCCGAACTGGCCCGGGGGCTCGGCTGCCCTCTGTTCCACCGTCTCTGCCTCTGGATGGCCTGGATCGCCTCCACCTGGCCGGGGTGTGTTTGTTGCCCCGGATTGGTGACGTCATCCGCCAAGTTGCTTGCCCCGTCAGCGCTTTGTCATCGTTGGTTTTACATGTGGCCTCCTAGTTGTACTTCACTGCGTGCATGGCTAGGGGGGTAACCGGCCGAACGTGTCATTCGGCTGATTCGGTCATTTTCGGCCCCAATAGCACATATTTGTCGTAGTTGTACCTGCACAAGTGACACTCACCAAAACTCGTGGAACTTTATTAGAAATAAAACCTAAGTACATAGAATGTTGCATATAACCTCGTTTATTCCCGAGTATTGGTGGTCGGAATTGGGCTGTAACGACCGCCAACAGGGGGGTCGACCACGACCCTAGACTCCTTAAAACAGTAGCTGCTGCCCAAGTTAGGGTTTGGGTTTTGCTTAGATCAATTCTGTCAAGAACAGTGTTGTCGCTCGTCGGTTTGTGAGACCCCAACTTCGTGAGTTTAATCATACATTTGCAATTGTGTTGCAATCTTTCTCGTTCTTGCTTGTGTTCTTCGATTCACAGGCAAGGATTAGCCTTCTGGGTGAGGTCAACTGTGCAACGCCGGTTGATAACCTAAGGAGACATGGTGCTGCGATTGCGGGGTTCAGAACGTGTGGTTCGGAAGCCGGATCGATTTGAGTCACGACTCCACCAAATCGAGAGTTATCAGAACCTTTCGGAAGATCGGGAAACCCTAGTTCCCATCAAGTGGTATTCAGAGACAGATTTACCGTTAGGTTCGTCCTTTCGCCTTTGTCCTCTAGTCCACAAAATAGCCCTAAAAAATTTTCCGCTGTCCTAGTACCATTTTACCCTTTGCGATTTCGTTTCAGATTCGCTTTGTTGAGTTTGTGTCCGTGGTCGAGTCTTGTTGTTGGTATTAGATCATATTCGTCACCGTAGTTCAATCGCCCGTTGCTGTGCATTGTTTGTTTCCGCCGCTATCCCATCCACCATTATCAGATTATAAGTCGTGTCACCCCATAACTCGACTTGCCCTCGCTAGCCGCCTTGCGTGAACTCCTGACATGCAAGCCCTAGATAGGTTGCGAGCCGCCGTGTGTTCATCGCCTTGCATCACAGCCCTTCTTGGTTCATCTTGCATACCCTAACCGCCGCCGCGCATCCTGCCGAATTGAGCCTCTAGAGAACTACATTGTGGGCCTCCCGAAAACCATAACTTGAGGTACCTTCAGTAAAACGGGCATAACTTTTCGCTCGGTACTCCATTTTGGCTCAATTTTTTAAAGCAGCTTCGTGACTCCATTGTGAGGGGTCCTAAACTCAGCTTCGCCCTGTTTGCCTGAGTCAAAAAATTCAAAAAAAAATCAGAATGATAAATAAAAAAATTGATCAAGTTGTTTTAGGCTTTTTAGCGTTTGTTCCTGAATTTCCCTAGGCCGCATCTCACCTCAAAAAAGGGTGTAAATCTGTGTGCTTGGAGCTTTTGGTATCCCTGTTAAGAGAAAAATATAAAAAAATAGTTGAAAAATAAAAAACTCGTGATTCCTGCTAGTCCGGAGGTTTTGGAGGGAAATTCTGAAAAGATTAAAAAGATTGCATAGAGTGCTGTTTTGCTTGTCCTGTGAGATTTTTCCATCTTTTCTTGTTCCAACTTGTTGTGCTACGTCTAGGACACGTCTAAGCCAGCAATTGTTACTTGTACTTTGCATACTTATTAAACTTTGCTATTCTGCATTCGTTATTTACTACTCCTTGCTACATATTGTGCCTTCCCAAAGCTCCACATACACCTTCTGGACGACACTGGTTTTTGACCCCTACAATCGCGGACTACAGGCCTTCCAAGTATCCTTTGCCTTGCTTGTTGGTAAGACACATCATTTGCTGTGTTGAGAGCACGTAGTTAGATTATTAGGGATAACCTTCACTGTGTGTTATTGTTTTGGTGCTTTTCGATGGCAGGAGATGATGCACCGAAGGCTCCTGTAGATTTCAGTGAATGTGTTAGTCGAGAAGAGCTAGAAGCTTCTCGTGACAAGATGGAAGAAACAATCAACAAGGCTGTCACTCATCGCTATGAAGCTTAGCACCATGTTAGAGAGGGTGGACCGACGGGTGTCCGAGCTTGCCGACAGAGTTGCTATAGTGGAGGCACGTCCACAGCCATAGTCATAGCAACAACAACCACCACCTCCATGTTTTCCAGATGACGCGGTGTTTGATGACAATGGTAATTATAATGAAGCAGCTACCAGAAACACACGACTACAATGTCGCCTTCGCCATAACAGGGTAGGTATGGGTGGCGCTCACAAAGGTAATAACAATCATGATGACCCTTATGCTAAGATTAAGTTTACCATTCCATCTTTTTCGGGTCATTATGATGCTGAGGGTTACCTTGATTGGGAGATGACAGTAGAACAAAAATTTTCTGCCCACCTTGTACCAGAAGTATATCAAGTTAGACCAGCCACTAGTGAGTTTAAGAACTTTGCTATTATTTGGTGGACTGGTCTAGTTGGAGATGGTAGAGCACCTACGTCTTGGAATGAGCTTAAGGTGGCTATGCGTGATCGTTTTGTTCCTCCTTCATATCATAGAGATTTGCGTAAGAACTTGCAGCGTTTAGAACAAGGAGAAACTTCTGTGCAGAATTACTATGGTTCTTTGCAAAAAGGCATAATGTGTTGTGGTATTGTAGAAGGGCCTGAGGATTCTGTCTTTCGTTTTTATTCAAGGCTTGAGGACTTTAACACTGTTGACCAGTTGTTTCGATATGCTATGCTTGCAGAAAAGGACATTCAGGGGCGTGAACAGCAGGGCAAGAACAAGGTGGGAAGCACCTCCTACACGCCACGTACAACGCCATCTTCGGGGCTGCCCAAGCCAACTTCTTTTCGAGCACCCCCACCAGCGAGCAAGCAATCCACACCTTCAACAGCTGCTGCACCATCACCGCCACCACCATCTTCTGCACGTTCTTCAGATTCAGGTAAAAATTCTTTGCAGGAGGGCAGCAGGAGTACCACCTCGACACCACGCACTTCCAACATTCAGTGCCACCGTTGCCATGGGCTTGGCCACGTGCAGAAGGATTGCCCTAGTCAGCGGGCATACATTGCTACAGAAGATGGATACATAAGCACCTCCGACGTTGAAGATGATGAGGCAAATGATATTGATGAGGATCGTGGCGTTGCATTTGGTAGTGAGGACACGACGGCCTTTAGAAACATCATTGTGCAGCGAGTACTCAGCGCACAAGTACAACAACCTGAGAAGATCCAACGCCATAACTTGTTCCAAATTTTTTTCGTCATCAACAATCGTCGTGCACGTGTCATCATTGATGGAGGTAGTTGCAATAATTTGGTGAGTTCTGATTTGGTCAAGAAGCTTGGATTGGCCACACGCCCTCATCCCCATCCATATGATATTCAGTGGTTTAGTGATGCGGGGAAAGCTAAGGTAACAGAAACCTGTAGAGTTTCTTTTTCCATTGGTACCTATGCTGATTCTGTTGACTGTGATGTCATACCTATGGATGCTTGTTCTCTTTTATTGGGACGTCCTTGGGAATTTGATAATGATGCTATACACCATGGAAAAAGTAATAAATACACTTTCACACATAAATGACAGAAAATTACTTTGCTACCTATGACACCTACTGAAATTGTACAAGCTGATAAAGACCGAGCTGCTAGTTTGCATGATAACGAATCTGAAAATCAGCAAGTTGCTAAATCTATTTACCCACCTAAAAAGGATAAGTCTGTACCAACTTCTGAGGTCGAGGGAATTAAATTAAAGGGGGGAGTTATGCTCGCAATGAAATCTGAACTTGTTGAACTTTCTGATGATGATATGTGCTATGCTTTGGTATGCAAACGAGCTTTGTTTTCGCTTGATGATATTGCTAGCTCTTTGCCTCCTGTTGTCATTAACATTTTGCAGGAGTATGAGGACGTTTTTCTAGCTGAGTTACCACCAGGCCTTCCACCTTTGAGAGGGATAGAGCATCAAATTGATTTGATTCCTGGAGCCACATTGCCGAACCGTGCTTCTTATCGCACAAATCTCAAGAAGACTAAGGAGATTCAGCGATAAGTCCAAGAACTATTGGACCGAGGGTATGTCCGTGAAAGCCTTAGTCCTTGTGCTGTTCCTCTGCTTTTGGTTCCCAAGAAAGATGGTACTTGGCGTATGTGTGTTGATTGTCGAGCTATCAATAATATTACCATTCGATATCGTCACCCTATTCCTAGGCTAGATGACATGCTTGATGAGTTGTGTGGTGCTATAATTTTCACAAAGATAGACTTGCGTAGTGGTTACCACCAAATAAGAATGAAACTTGGAGATGAATGGAAAACAGCTTTTAAAACAAAATCTGGGTTATATGAGTAGTTAGTTATGCCTTTTGGTTTAACCAATGCACCTAGTACTTTCATACGATTGATGAATGAGGTTTTGCGGGCTTTTATTGGGTGATTTGTGGTGGTTTACTTTGATGATATATTAATTTTTAGCAAGTCTTTGGATGAACATATGGAACACTTACGTGCTGTTTTTGATGCGTTGAGAGATGCATGTTTGTTTGCTAATCTTGATAAGTGCATCTTTTGCACCAATAGAGTTTCTTTCCTTGGCTATGTTGTTACTCCACAGGGAATTGAGGTGGATGCAATAAAAATTGAGGCCATTGAGAGCTGGGCGTTGCCCAAAACCATCACATAGGTACGGAGTTTTCTTGGTCTTACAGGTTTCTATCGCCGCTTCGTCAAAGATTTCAGCACCATTGCTGCACCGTTGCACGAGTTGACGAAAAAATGTGTGGTGTTTCATTGGGGAAAAGCACAAGAGGAGTCATTTGCAACTTTGAAGTACAAGCTTACGCACGCGCCATTGCTCCAACTTCCAAACTTTGGTAAGACTTTTGAGTTAGAATGTTATGCTAGTGGAGTTGGCATTGGAGGTGTTTTGATGCAAGATGGTAAACCCTTTGTATATTTTAGTGAAAAGTTGCATGGTCCAGTTCTGAATTATTCTACGTATGATAAGGAATTGTATGCACTTGTACGTTCTTTAGAAACATGGCGTCATTATTTGTGGTCTAGAAAATTTGTTGTTCATTCTGATCATGAATCGCTAAAGTATCTTCGCTCTCAAAATAATCTAAATCGTAGACATGCTAAGTGGGTTGAATTTATTGAAACTTTCCCTTATGTTGTCAAACACAAGAAGGGGAAGGATAATGTGATTGCTGATGCTTTGTCTAGACGATATACTTTGTTGTCCCAACTTGATTGTAGGATTTTTGGACTTGAATCGATAAAAGAACAATATGCGCTTGACCCTGATTTTAAAGATGTGTTGCTGAATTTTAGAGAGGGACGTGCATGGAACAAATTTGTGGTTAATGATGGGTTCTTGTTTAGAGCTAACCACCTATGCATTCCAGTTGGTTCCGTTCGTCTTTTGTTGTTACAGGAAGCGCATGGAGGAGGGTTGATGGGCCATTTTGGTGCTAAGAAGACCGCAGATGTTTTGGCCTCGCATTTTTTTGGCCTCATATGAAGAGGGATGTTGAGAAGTTTGTTTCTTGCTGCTCCACATGTCAAAAAGCTAAGTCTCGCTTGAATCCACATGAGTTATACATGCCTCTTCGAGTTACTTCTATTCCTTGGGCAGATATTTCTATGGACTTGTTTTGGGATTGCCTAGGACTAAGAGGGGGAGTGATAGCATATTTGTTGTGGTGGATCATTTTTCTAAGATGGCACACTTTATACCATGTCATAAGAGTGATGATGCTATACATATTGCTGACCTCTTTTTCAAAGAGATTATTCATTTGCATGGTATGCCGTCTACTATTGTTTCAGATCGCGATGCTAAATTCTTGAGTCATTTTTGGCGGACTCTGTGGAACAAGTTGGGTACAAAATTGTTGTTTTCTGCTACTTGTCATCCACAAACTGATGGACAAACGGAGGTCATGAACCGTACTTTGGGTACTATGTTGAGAGCTATTTTGAATAAAAAATTGAGGATGTGGGAAGAATGTTTGCCTCATGTCGAGTTTGCATATAATCGAGCAACACATTCTACCACCAAGGTAAGTCCTTTTCAGGTAGTGTATGGTTTCAACCCTCGTGCTCCTATTGATATTTTGCCCTTGCCTACTAGTGAAAGGATTCATAATGATGCCAAGTAATGTGCAGAATTTATTTTGCAAATGCATGAAACAACTAAGCACAACATTGAAAAGATGAACAACAAGTATAGAATTGTTGGTAGTAAAGGTAGGAAAGAAGTAATGCTTGAACCGAGTGATTTAGTATGGTTGCACTTGAGAAAAGAAAGATTTCCAGATTTGAGAAAGTCTAAGTTGATGCCAAGAGCTGATGGCCCATTTAAAATACTTGAAAAGATTAATGATAATGCATATAAACTTGAGTTGCCTCCCGAGTTTGGGGTTAGTCCCACCTTTAACGTTTCAGATTTGAGGCCATACTTGGGAGAAGAGGATGAGCTTGAGTTGAGGATGACTCCAATTCAAGAGGGGGAGGATGATGAGGACACCACTCCTATGGATACTCACAACAATCCTCCATTGATCGTTCAAGGTCCAATCACTAGAGCTCGTGCGCGACAATTGAATTTAGAGGTGAGCTTGTTCCTAAGTACTTCTCTATGTGATTATGAGAATAGATTGCTACCTAATGATTATATTGTAATTAGGAACCATGGAGAAGACCAGAGGATAGTTGGAGAAGGGCTTCAAGGTGGAGAGGACCAGCAAGGGCGTGCAAGTCAAGAAAGAGGCCCAAATCAACTCGACTTCGAGTCCACCTCGGAGTCCAGGAGCAGTCAGCGCTAAATCAGACTCCCAGGTCGCATACAGTCTCGGATTTGGATGTCTTTATATGCTTGGAAAGCTAAGAATATAATCTTTGCAATGACATTGGTCTCATGTCAAAATTCGTCCGGAGTCATCGGGAATCGACGAAACAAGTTGACGTCTAGAATCTGTTTTGGTGTTGCGTCGTCGTATTTTGGCCTTTGGGCCGTGTATCATGTTGAGCCCAATAGGGGTGCATCCAGGGGGGTCGACCACGACCCTAGACTCCTTAAAACAGTAACCGCTGCCCAAGTTAGGGTTTCGGTTTTGCTTAGATCAATTCTGTCAAGAACAGTGTCGCCGCTCGTCGGTTTGTGAGACCCCAACTTCGTGAGTTTAATCATACATCTGCAATTGTGTTGCAATCTTTCTCATTCTTGCTTGTGTTCTTCGATTCGCAGGCAAGGATGAGCCTTCTGGGTGAGGTTGCGGGGTTCGGAACGTGTGGTTCGGAAGCCGGATCGATTTGAGTCACGACTCCACCAAATCGAGAGTTATCAGAACCTTTCAGAAGATCGAGAAACCATAGTTCCCATCAGATAAGATGACAAAGATAACTATATTGATAACTCAAAGTCTTATAGAAAGAAAAGGAAAAGATACAAGAGCTAATACCAGAGCTTCTGAAGACGACTCCGGAACCTCTGAGGCACAGCCCGACTCAACTCTAACTCTCAACTAACCTATCCTAACTCTACAAGAGAGAAGTGGAAATGAGAGCTCCTTAACTTGGTGTGTGTTTTCAAGTGAAGTGGACACCTCTATTTATAGTGGCAAATGACGGTTGAGGTACAGTAACCGTCAAGGGAAGCTGGGAGGCGGTGCCGGGCCTTCGGCCGAAGATCCTGGTTCGGCCGAATCCCCTGGTTTGGCCGAACCAGTGGATCCACTGCCCTTGCCTCCAAGGGCTAAGATTGGCCCTGGGGAGGCGGTTGTGAAGTGGGGGCGGTTCGGACGAACTCCTCAGTTTGGCCGAACTGGGCTGGAGGCCCAGGCCTGCCCCACTGCACCGCCTTTGCTTCTAGGTTGCTCTGGGATGCCTTCTCTTGTTGGTATTCTTGTTGGTTTGGCCCAGAGGTGAGGTGGGGATCGTCCACGTGCCATGCACGGTCATCGCTTGGTCATCGTTGACGTGGACGACTCCCGGTTGTGCTTTATGTCGTGTACGGCTAAGGGGGGTAGCCGGCCGAACGGAGTCGTTCGGTCGAATTAGTCATTTCCGACCCCTATAGCACGTATTTCTCGTTGTTGTACTGCACAAGTAAAACTCACCAAAACTTGTGGAACTTTATTAGAAGTTAACCTAAGTACATGGAATGTCACATATATTCTCTTTTATTCCCGAGTATTGGTGGTCGAAAACGTGCCGTAACGACCGCCAACAGTGACTCTCATCTGGATCAGAATGGTGCCGGCTCGTAACACTTAGAGCATATGAGACATCTGGACGAGTACTTATCATGGTGTACAGGATAGATCCAATTGCCGAACGTAAGGGACCTTACTCATGCGCTCCCGCTCATCAGCCGTCGAAGGACACTGTGTCTTGCTGAGGTGTACGCCATGTGACATAGGCAAGAACCCTTTCTTGGACTGTTCCATGCTGAACCGATTCAACACCTTGTCAATATAAGTGTCATTGCTTAATCCTAGAAGCCTCCTCGATCTTTCTCTATAGATCCTTATGCCCAGAATGTATGCAGCTTCCCCTAAGTACTTCATAGAAAAACTATTTTTCAGTGAAGTCTTAACGGATTCCAGTATAGGAATATCATTCCCAATCAATAATATGCCATCCACATATATGATTAGAAATGCAACAGAGCTCCAACTTTCCTTCTTGTAAACACAAGACTCTTCTTCATTCTACCGGAAGCCAAACCCTTTGACTACCTCATCAAAACGAAGGTTCCAACTCCGAGATGCTTGCTTTAATCCATAGATAGATTTCTGAAGCTTGCATATTTTTCCAGCATTAGTTGGATCAACAAAACCTTCGGGCTATTCATATATACATCCTCATCCAGGTTTCCATTTGGGAAAGCTGTTTTGACATCCATCTGCCATATCTCATAATCGAAATATGCAGCTATTGCTAGAATGATCAGAATAGATTTAAGCTACTAGCAAGAATGTCTTGTCGTAGTCAACTCCTTGAACTTGTCGAGAACCTTTTGCAACAATTCATGCTTTATAGACGTTAACATTTCCATTCATATATCTCTTTCTCTTAAAGATCCATTTGCACTCGATGGGTCTCACACCATCAGGCGGGTCAACCAAGTTCCAAACTTGATTGTGTCCCATGGAATCTATTTCGGATCTCATGGCACTTTGCCATTTCTAGGAATCTGGGTCCATCATTGCTTCCGCATAGGTCCTAGGATTATCGTTGTCCATCAACAATATGTCGCTCTCTCTCGTAACTAGGAGATTCATTCTATTAGTTGTGCGACGTGGCCTTTCCGACCTTCGTGGTTGTGGCGGTTCTTCTCTTGCCACAGGTGCCTCAACTTGCTCTGCTACATTAGCATCACTTGTAAAGTCTTACCTCATAGGATCATCTCGAACTTCTTCAAGATACACCTTATGTCTACTTTTCTCTCTTTTGAGAAACTCTTTCTCCAAGAAAACACCGTTCCTAGCGACAAACACTTTTCCCTCTGATCGGTTGTAGAAATAATACCCAATTGTTTCCATTGGATATCCCACGAATATGCACTTGTCCGACTTGGGTGTATGTTTGTCCAACTGAAGTCACTTGACATATGCTTCACAGCGTCAAATTTTTAGAAAAGACAAACTGGGAATCTTGCCAGTCCATATCTCATGTGGTGTCTATAGACGGTATCCTATTTAGTGTGAAAGCTGTTGTTTCTATAGCATAACCCCAAAACGATAACGGTAGGTCTGACTGGCTCATCATAGATCTAACCATGCCCAACGAAGTTTGATTACGTCGCTTGGACAAACCGTTTCTCTGAGGTGTTCCAAGTGGCGTAAGTTGTGGAACAATTCCGCAACTCTTTAGATAAGTACTAAACTCGAGGCTCAAATATTCGCCTCCACGATCAGATCGCAAAGTCTTAATTTTCTTGCCGCGTCGAATTTCCACTTCACTCTGAAACTCCTTGAACTTTTCAAAAGTTTCTGACTTGTGCTTCATTAAGTAGACATAGTCATATCTACTAAAATCATCAGTGAAAGTTATGAAGTATTGGAATCCACCTCGAGCTGTTGTGGTCATTGGTCCACACACATCTGTATGTATGAGTTCCAACAAGTCTTGCACCCTCTCAGGAAAACCTGTCAAATGCGTCTTGTCATCTCGCCTAGCAAAGAAGCTTCGCATGTCTCGTATGATTCAAAATCAAACGAAGTTATAAGTCCATCAGAATGGAGCTTCTTCATGCGCTTCTCACTTATATGATCCAAACGACAATGCCACATATAGATCGGACTCAAATCATTCAACCGAGGTCTTTTAGCACTTATATTCAAGATTTAAAATAAACAACTCATTCATAATGGGTGCAAGAGCCACAAACATGCCATTCTTAGAGATCAAACAACCATTGTTTTCACTCGCAAATGAATAACCATCCTTCATCAAACATAAAGGAGACACAATGTTTCGACTCAAACTAGGAACAAAATAACAAATATTCAACGCCATAATAAATCCTGACGGGAGGTGGAGTTGCATCGTCCCGACGGTCAAAGCAGCAACTCTTGCATTATTGCCCACATGGAAATCAACTTCGCTTCTTCCCACGCTTCTACTTCTTATTAGTCCCTGCATCGAATTGCAAATATGAGCAACCGATCCAGTATCAAATACCCAAGAATTAATATAAGAATCGGTGAGGAAAATTTTTGTAACATGAATGACAAGTATATTGGATGCGGAAGTACTCTTACTACCACTTTTCAATTCCTCTTCCAGTGACCATGTTCCTTACAGAAGGAGCACTCTTCATCTGCAGTTGGTCTAGGTTTAGCCTGGGATGTTGGGTTTGGCATAGAGATTGCATCTTTAGCCTTGCCCTTCTTCTTCTAAGATTTGCCCTTCTTCTTAAAGTTAGGCCTGTTTTGGATCGCCATCACATGGCTGCTGCTAGCACTTTTCTTTATATCAGCCTCTACTGTCTTAAGCATGCCACAAAACTCATTCAAGCCTTTCTCCGCCCCATGCATGTGGTAGTTTGAGATGAAGTTCCCAAAGCTAGGAGGAAGCGATGCTAGAATAAAATCAGTGGCCAACTCTGGGCCAAGTGGGAAGCCTAGCTTCTCCAACCTCTAGGTGTAACCAACCAATTTAATCACATGTGTTCCTACTATCGCACCTTCTGCTAGCTTGATCTCCACAAAGGCCTTCGAGACATTGAACCTTTCAGTCACGTCCTGAGTTTGGAACATATCCTTGAGTGCCTCGATCATATCGTGGGCCTCATGGTTCATCTCAAAGGCCTTCTGCAGCTCGGGTTCCATCCAAGCAAGTGTAAGGCAACTCACTTCAAGATTGGCATCACATGCTTTCTTGTAAGCTTTTTTCACAATAGTAGTTACATCATCAGTAGGCTCTGGTGCTAATGGGGTATCTAGAACTTCTTTCTTTTTCTCAGCCCTGAGAACAATTCTCAGATTGTGGATCCAATCCGCAAAGTTTGTTCCATTCAACTTATTCTTCTCAAGAATCCAACGCAAAGAAAACTATGTGCTAGGTGCCATTGATTTACAACATAAATAATGCAAAATACTAAGACAACATATCTATGATAGAGTAAAATACATTATACAATTTAACAGAATCTACTCCCATTAAAATCAATATCCCTCCATTGATACTTAGTGATCCAGGACCCACAACTAACAAGTCCACTAGTGAGCTTTAGCATCAACGCTAGAAGACATGGTAGATCGGTAAGCAACCCTTTGTCTTGGCGCCCAACCTTTATACCCCAAGGTCCTTAACCGTTAAGATGACCTTGTCTAAGTTAACCAACCCTTTTGTGCGAGTAAGTATTTGATACGAACTCATCTAGTCAAGGAAAACTAGTGGCACCCTAATTTCATAGACCGACCACTAATTGTACAAGACATGTGACGGTGCAAGGTTTAGTTGGGAGGACATTTAAAACTTAAACATTGCGGAGGGATCGTTCTACTTCTACTGTCGCATGCAGAAAAATAACCATTATCATCGCATATGTAGAAATAAAATAATAAGAACGACATTCACATAGTAATGACACAGTATGGCCCATTAACACATGGTGATCTCTATCTCCATTGTACTGTCCATCATGATGATCTCCATGTACATGATCCATGTATGTCATCCTCTAGTGATGAGTTCTCCAAGAACTATCTAACACATGCCAGTAAAATAAATTACACAACCCCACACTAGATCATCACAAGTTGGCATGCAGGCCATTACATCAAATCGACAATACATATGGCTCCAGCCGTATCGCCCTACTCACAACGCGCATGTCATGATTAATTACATACATGCATCATATACATATAGGGCCATACCGATCACATGAATCTGCAAAAACAAGTTAGCTAATTTCCACGTCCAAACTTAAATAGCCAAAACCTCTATCTTTTCGGTCTTTATTCACAAATCTAAATTCAGCGAAACTGCCTTTTGCAGTCAAAATTATGTGTAAAATTTTCTGTAGATGAATTTTTCATACAAAAATCATCTCAATCCAAGGTCCTATGCAAAAGCTATCGTTGTTTTACGAACAACCTGTTTTTCATGCAAAACCTGGCCCGACAGCAGATCCAATCTACACCGCCGCGCATCACCATGCGCCTGGCCATTGACCTAAGTTCGATTCGATCAATTCAATTGATCTACATCTTACCGTGACTAGGTTTACGTGTATGACTTAGCTCCGATGGCGGAATTCCGACCGGTAGGAGCAATTCGTTACATGACCATCATAGCAAAGATCACGAATCGATCAGAGACTCATCTACAACCACACATATCTCCATATGCACACATCCAAACCTATAATGAGAAAACAATGGCCCTAATACCACTGGAGGGGAACGCGGAGGCTATGCTAGCACAATATAAAAATGTTTCCCCAGAAAACAGGAACAATAGCAGTTATAGATCACGGATCGTTACCACTAGACGCGTAGATGCAGCGGAACCATCTCGATGTAGACGAATGCGTCGAAGTGGCCATGCCGTGCAGTTGCTCACGTCCATTTGGTCCTACATGTGCGGTTCTTCCTTATGCTCCAAGCACAGCACCTCCGAGGTATCCACACGTACGAGGATGGAACGTCGTGCGCCGGTGTGCCAGCACCAGGGACGCGTGGTGGGCGAGCGGCGAGCGAGGGCAGCTAGGGTTTGGTGCGACGGCGACAGGTGTCCTCGACCCTAGCCCCTTCCCACATATATATAGGTTGTACTAATGGGTTGCCATCTCATGGGCCCCATAACTTAACCTAATCCCTCATGGATCAAGCCCACAAACAAGTCCAATCCGATTGGCTCTTGGGCATATATCCAACATTCCACTCTTACCTTACGTCAACATTTGGCTCCAAAGGGCGATTATTTGGAGCCACCATCCTCATCACATCCCATCCACACATCTAGCTATGAGTTGGGTCCCGGGCTCCCGGCTTCATAGCCATGATTCGAGAGCAAACGTTCTCAGGAACAAATGCTGAGAGTTCCTATGCATATTTAAGAGAGTTTGAGCAAATTTGTTCTTGTCTCATCATCATGGGCATGGCACAAGAGACGCTCAAATGGAAGCTATTTCTGTTTTCATTAATGGGATGAGCAAAGAACTGATACTCTCTTTCTGTTGGAAATATGGAAGGGAGCTGGGAAATCCTTAGAAAGAAGTTCTGCCTAAATTTCTTCCTAGTTTCCAAGGTAATCAGCCTCTGAATCAAAATTCTTACCTTTAAGCAATTAGAGGGAGAATCGTTAGGAGCTGTCTGGGCTCGTTTCAAGCAAATTTTGGCATCCGGACCAGATTTAGGCTTATCAGAACCTATCATTCTACAACATTTCAGCTTGGCCTCTGTCCCGTAGCCACCACTTTTTTGAACTTCGCTTCAAGAGGGTCGTTCTCTCATTTGACTCCTAGTGAAGTGAGGGTAATCCTGGATCGTATCCTGGATGACACTCCTACACTAGAATCTATGACGAACTCCTCGATGAAGAAGAGAAGCAGCCTTAACCTAAAGAGCCTACATATTCACAATCCAAATCTATCAGTTCTTTAGGTTTGAACCACAACCCTATTCTAGCCAGGATTATTATCCACTCTACACCACTCCCTATGATTTTTTACAATGATGTCTTCGATGACATCGGGAGTGCAACAAGTTTCCCATTGGAACAACGTGTAGAGCAGAAGGATCAACCTCCCAATAAAGGTGAACTAGAATATCAGAGGGAATACTTATGACGTGTCTCTGCTATCATGAGTTAGGAATGGCTAGACGAGGTTGAAGCCTCGATCGAGGTCATTAAGATGCCCAAGAGAATACGAACGATCTTTTGTGAAGTTATGGGCATAGACAAGGAAATCGGGTATGACCCGAGCCTCGGAATAAATATCATCTATAGCTCTTTAGTGCGAGCTCAAATCCCCGATGAACCCTGGTCCTCATCTAAAAAACATCTAAGGTTCACATCGACGAGGATCCTTGATTGTTTGGGGATCTTGTAGGTCACACCCGTTAAGATTAATAACCCTAAACTTTTTATGGATTTCCATATCTTTGGCCTACCCAATAATTCCACACATTTCATCTTTATTGGTAGGCCAATCATGAAAATCTTGGAAAACACACCATGGAACAAGCTATTAGAGCTTAGGGTCAGGAAAGAATATGTCTCGGTCTCTTATTCCTATTACTTAAACAAACCAATAGAGGTGGACCCCGATCCTGATCCTATAGAGGAAGTCATGTCAACATCTTTGACAGACTTAGAGCAACCTATCCTAGAAGAAGATACCCAATTCTTTATGGAGGAAGAAGAAATTCATCCTCCATTCGAGCTTAAGCCTCTTTCCCCTGGATTGAAGTATGCCTTCCTCTTTAAGGACAAACAAACTCCAGTGACCATCAGTGACAAACCCTCTGACGTTGAAACCCAACAGACTTTCACTGTCCTAGAGGAAGATCAATCAATCTTTGGACACTCGGTCCAAGACTTAAAAGGGATTACTCCTAACCTTCATACACATGGGGTCGCAAGGCAATTGTCACGGAGATTCTTTGATTGGGGAAAGACTAGATTTAAAGTCAAAAGTCATCATCTTCCCCTATCATGATCCTGAACACGACCCTATGCCTACACTTCCCACCAACGTAAAGGGGATTCATAGTTCCCTTGGCCACACCGGGTTCTATAGTGTTTCATCAAAAATTTCTCTCTAATAGCCTGGCCGTTAACCAATATCCCAGCCAAGTAATCCCCTTGATGAAGAGTGTTATGTTTCCTTCCACATTCTCAAGAAAGCACTCGTTTCCGCTCCCATCATCTAGCCTCCCGACTGGAGCATCTTATGAGATGCGAGCGATTATCCTATAGGAGCTGTTTTGGGGCAAACTAAGGACAAGAAGCATTATGCTATCCCATATGCTAGCAAATGCTCACTGGCCGCTAGCTCAAGTACACAACCACAGAGAAGGAACTCTTAGTAGTTATATTTGCTACAGACAAATTTCAGTCCGACCTAGTTGGGGCAAAGGTCATAGTCTATACAAACCATGCTACTCGGAAGTACCTTTTGACCAAGAAGAATGCAAAACCAAGACTCATCCGTTGGGTCCTCCTATTCCAAGAATTTGACATGAAGATAAGAGATAAGAGAGGAGTAAAGAATTCGGTAGCAGACCATCCATCATAGATAGAAGTCCCGTTTGATGTTTCCATCAATGATTACTTAAGAGACGATACGCTCCTCAAGGTCACAACATCAGATCCATGGTACACCAACATAGTCAACTTCATGGTGTTATGGTACGTCCCACCAGGTGAAAATAGGAAAAAATTGGTTTATGAGAGAAGACTTGACCTCTGGGACGACCCGTATCTCTTCCGGATATGTAGTGATGAACTTCTCAAACGATGCATACCTGCACGTGAGGAACATAGAATCTTGGAGAGATGTCATGCAGCACCATACAAAGGACACTATGGAACGTTCAAGACAAATGTCAAGTTCTGTCAATGTGGGTTTTATTTGCCTACCATGTACAAGGATGCTAAGGAAATTTATCAGGAGATGCGCATGATGCCAGAAACACGAAAATATAAGTACTAGAGATGCTATGATGCACACCAGTAATCTTCAAGTAGAAATCTTTGATATATGGGGAATTGACCTCATAGGTCCTTTCCCTAACTCAGAGAACTATGAGTTTATTTTGGTAGCCGTAGATTATGTCTCTAAAATGGGTAGAAGCCATGCCCTAACAAGCCGCAGACACCAGGCATTCTAAATGAATGTTCCATGAAAACACCCTTCCTCACTTTGGCCTCCCTACGCTAGTCATTAACGATAGAGGCTCCCATTTCATTTACTCTACTTTTTGGGAATATCCTAGTTTGGGGGAGCAGCATATTATAGCCACACCTTATCATCCCCAGATTAGTGGTCAAGCAGAAACATTCAATAAGACGATCAAGAGCATTCTATAAAAGACCATCAACGAGATGGGAAAGCACTGGAAAGATAAGCTCCCAGATGCACTCTGCGTAAACCGAACCACATTTGTTTGGGCAAACTGGGCCGGTTCGGCCAAACCATGTTGGTTCGGCCAAACGACCCCCCTTGCCCCACGTGCATCCATTTAAACCTTAGATCCTATCTCTATCCCATCTTATCCCAGAGTCTCTAGGGAAAACGTTGGGAAAATGCTTTTCAATCGGAGACCATTGTCTTCCTCCATCACATTCCCGAGAACGACCCAACGCATATATTTCCTAGCCACCATGACCACCCAATCCTCGTCCAGGGACCTTTCCTCACCCAAGGGTTCCTCTTCAAGAGTATCACAAGCAAAATTCTCAAAACCTCACCAACAGAGAAAACCACCTAATGGAAGAAGTGGAGCCCGCAGTTGAGAACCTGAAGGAAGAATTGGAGCAACATGCCAGAAACTAAACAACTTGGAGGAAAAGGTCATTGGAGGCGAGCTAAGGCGGATGGACGCGAATATTAAGATCAATGTCCTCTTCCAAGCTTTCACGGCCAAATTCAAGAGGCTCGCCAAAGCCACAGGACATTCAGAGCTTTACGATCCACCTACAGAGTGGACTTCCTGTGGTTGTATCTTTTAGAGCACCATTAGTTTAAATTTATTTCCCAATTTAATTTCCCTTTTTGTTCAAATAATTGTTTAGGAGGTGCTCTCTCTATTTCCCTTCTAATATTTATTTTCCCAAAATAGCTTGATGAATAAAATAAAAAACATAGTTTGAATTGTCCGTAATAATGCTCCGACGGGTGCAATTGACAGATGCTACACGAGTACAGGGATGACACAGGGGAGGAACAGGACGAGAATGCACAGGACAACCTGTTCGGCTGAATCAACCAAATCAACTGATTCGGCCGAACCAACCCGGCTCAACCACTTCGCGCACATGCACGCTGGTTTGCACTCCTTACTCTTGTTCAATTCTGGTTTCTCTCTGTTACCACGTTTTAATATTAGAACCTTGCACAAATCATTTAAGTGAAACGTTCTCGGTTATCTTTCATGCAATGAATTATGTCTATTGTTTATGCCAAACTAAGTACCAGCATCCCTGTGAAATCATTAATACTAGGACCCCCTGGTCTAAGTTGTTGATAAATATGATATGACTTGATAAAACAAACCTCTTGTTCATTCTATCATTCGGGAGAATTTATTTTTTTTAATAAAACTTTACCCTACCCTTCCATCCCATCCATATACTCTGATCATCCACTTGACATATATGCTTGAGAGATCATTTCTGAAAAAGTTTGTCATGACTAGTATAATGTCTTATCGAATTTTGAGTCCCTGGAGATAGTCATGTTGCCCTAGATCAATTGCAAGAATATTTATAATCAGAGCTGCATTAGAAGACCTCATGCCTTGGTGATGTCGTGACAAAAATGATGAGAAAAATAAAGGACTCATGAAAGTTTAAGTATGCAAAAAACAGAGAGAAAAAGAAGGATGAGAAAATAATTCCCAAAAGGGAAAGAAAAAGAAAAGGGGTCACGAGGTTGAGGACCAACAATGAACTTTGGATTCCAAACTTGCAATTTGATCAAGGGTGATTGACATAAGCTCCAAGAACCGGTCTTCGATTTGATAGAAATATGTGTCTTGACAAGATCACCCTCAGAGAGACAAAAGAAGACATACAAAACAGAGTGACTGCAAAGAAAGAGTGACTCCAGAGAGCATGAGAGCATCAAGGATGAAAGGACAAGGGTCATTTATTTGTGAAAATTAGAAAACCCCGAATGCAGGATGACCAAGATGGATTTTGTTGTCAGAGTCATTCCGTTCATCAACCGGCCAAGATCCAGGGAATAGCCACTTCAAACCCACGGGTATGGAGTTAGGTTTAGAATAATCAATGTGCATTTATTCATTTCATGAAAGAACTCTTACCTTAGTCCTTGCTCTAATTTCAATTCTTTACTCGGGATGAGCAAAGATCTAAGTTTAGGGTAGCTTATTGGCAGTCGTTACAACCTGATTTCTGATCTCCAACCGAGTATAAAATGAACACAATGGAACAATGCACCATAGCTATAGGGTTTATTTCTAATCATTTCCACAAGTTTTTGTGTTTATTTGATTCCATGAGGTGAATTACCAAATTTGGGGCGGCATAGCCATCCGAAATGGTGAGTTCAGCCGAATCCCAAGGTACGACCGAACTCCACCCTCGTGTCCGGTGCATGCAACACCTTGAAAACGTACAAACCACCAATGCAAAGTACATGGTTTGGCCGAAGTACGAACCAACCCACAAAATCCTGACCGTAGGAGCCAAAGGCAGTGCAAATGGGTGGTTCGGCCGAACTGGGTTGGTTCGGCCGAACCGACCCACTTCGGGCGAATGATGCCGGGCACCGCCCTTCGATTACTTGGCCGCTGCTCCATCCTCCACCGCCCTTCCTTGCTATAAATAGGATCCTCCAGCACCTGTATCAAACACACAAGAAGAGAGAAAGCTCATAACAAAATGCTACACTACCATACTTAGAAGATAGGGAGAGAGGAGAGGTGAGTGTGTCAGAGAGGAGCTGGAGTGTCGGCCCCTCTTGCACTTGTACCTCTACGGATGCGGCTTCACTTCGAGTGACATCCGGGTCATGTCTGGTAACTCTTGTTTCTCTTTTATTGATTGAGCATTAGTTCTTACTTTTATATGCTTGTCAGTTCCTCGTTCAATGCTTAGTTGATTGGTATAACTGTATACTTCTTGTTTTGCTTGGGTGCTTGTCTTTCTTAAGGAAATAAGTATTAACTGACAATTGTAGGCGTGATGCCTAGACTTGAGGTTAGCTTGGTTTACATCCGATTCAACGCACGTGTGGTAGCCGTTAGGTGGTGACAGCCCTATACGGCCTACGTCGCCCACCACGTTAGTCTCAGAACCGTAGGCGCCTTATGAGGCCGGATCTTTTGGGCCTCTTGCTTAAATGGCCCGATGGGACGGGACCCGTAGAGGGGCCCATATCGAGCCGCTATCAGGGCTGCCTGCTCCATGCCTCCCCGTAATCATGCTGTCTTACGGGGAAGTTGTGCTATCCCTATGTCGTGTCAGGCGGCGGCAGGATTAGCATATCGAGTCGTGCCACTCAAGCAGGTTCCTTCTCCTCGAAGGATACCGAGCCGACCTGGATTGACTCTGGGCCTCACTCGACTCCTCTTCTCCCGAAGCCCAGTAGAGTGTCTAGAGTTGGGCCTGGACCAGGTCCTCCTTTTGGTCTGGTCCAAAGGGAACCCACGTCCCCATGGCGCTGACAGGTACCTAAGAAACTGGACTAGTTTTATACAAGTTTCTTTTGGTAAAGTAATGACCAGAAATTAATGTCCTATCTTGACAAATGGAGCATTATGTGTCAACCCAAATATCATTGAGGCTTAGGTATAGATGACCTAGAGATTATGAATACAGCCTGTTAGCAAATAATGTGAAAACAAGATCAAACACGAGACACGATTTTTAACGTGGAAAACCCTTGCGGGAAAAAACCACGGGCGCCAACCGACGATCTTCACTATAATAGAAGAGTCACAATGCAGGGAATACAATGAGTCGTCAACTCTTCCCGTGCGGCTTACAAGATGTATATATAGGGTGGACTAAACTGACTGCAGTCCAATACGGAAACCAATCCGCTAAACACATAACCCGAACTGTCGGCCTTACAAGTGTCCCTACAAGACTCACATTATAATTCGGATTATATTCAACAAACTCCACCTTGAGACGAATTCCATCTTGTAGCGAATGAAGTATCATCAATGAACTCACTTCAATAATAAATAATCACTGGCGCCAAAAGTCACTAGGACTTAAACTTTCACACCAACTAAATTTGAGCAAAGCTCAAACTTAGCTGTAGGAATAGGCTTAGTCATCATATCAGCAGGATTATCATGAGTACTTATCTTGCATACTTTAACATTGCCTTCAGCAATAACACCTCGAATAAAATGATATCTCACATCAATGTGCTTTGTTCTTTCATGAAACATCTGATCTTTAGTAAGGCAAATAGCACTTTGACTATTAGAATAAATAGTAATGCAAGAAGAAACCCTGCAAAGTTCAGAGTATAAACCTCTCAACCAAATAGCTTCTTTACAAGCTTCAGAAACAGCCATATACTCAGCTTCAGTAGTGGACAAAGCAACAGTAGCCTGCAAACTTGCTTTACAACTAATAGCACAACCACCAATGGTGAACACATAACCTGTGAGATCTCCTCTTATCCAAATCACCATCATAATCAGAATCAACATAACCAACAAGCCCATTTCTAGATTTTCCAAACTACAAACAAGCACTAGAAGTACCACGCAGATATCTGAAAATCCACTAAACTGCCCTCCAATGCTCTTTGCCCGGATTAGCCATGTATCTACTGACAACACTCAATGCATGAAATAAATCAGGACGAGAACAAACCATGGCATACATAAGTGAACCAACTACACTCAAATATGGAATTCTAGACATGTACTCAATATCATCGTCTGACTCTGGACATAAAGCTGAAGATAATCTGAAATGTGCAGCTAATCGAGTACTCACTGGTTTTGCATCATGCATGTCAAAACGACGAAGAACCTTTTCAATATAACCTCGCTGACTGAGGTATAACATACAAGATTTTCTATCTCTGATAATTTCCACACCAAGAATTTTCTTAGCTGCACTCAAATTCTTTATTTAACTGAGCCTTCAATTTTACTATTTTTGTTTTATCTTTTGCAGCAATCAACATATCATCAACATAAAGAAGCAAAGAAATAGTTGAACCGTTAACTGTCTTCAAATAGACACAGCTATCATAATCAGACCGCTTAAAACCATGAGAGAGCATAAATGAGTCAAATCTCTTGTAGCATTGTCTAGGAGATTGCTTCAAGCCATAAAGAGATTTCTTCAATTTAAAAACAAGGTTTTCTTTTCCAAGAACAACAAAACCTTCAGGTTGGTCCATATAAATGTCCTCTTCTAACTCCCCTTGTAAAAATGCAGTTTTAACATTTAATTGCTCAAGTTCATAATCATGCATAGCAACAATACTGAGTAATGTGCGAATAGAGCTATGCTTTACAACTGGGGAAAAGACATCATTAAAATCAATACCTGGAATCTGGCTATAACCTTTAGCAACCAACCTTGCTTTATACCTTGCTGGCTCACTTGGAGAGATATCTTCCTTTCGTTTGAAAATCCATTTGCAACGAACAGGCTTTTTATCCTTGGGCAAATTTACTAGATCCCAAGTACCTTTCTTTCCTAGTGACTCCATCTGATCTTGCATAGCGGCCATCCAATTGTTGCAATCAGCACAAGTAATAGCCTCAGAATAATTAGAAGGTTCTGCACTACCTTCAATCTCTTCTGCAACACTCAAAGCATAAGCAATATTGCATTCTTCAATAAACCTTTTAAGTGGTTTAGGACCTCTTTTGGCCCTATCAACTGCAATAGAACGTTGTAGAGGCTGCACAACTGGAGAAGAATGCTCAACAACATGTGAATTATCAACAATTGGCAAATTATCAATAATAGGTGCATCTTGGACAGCAGCATTATCATCATTAACTGGTGTATCAACATCAATAAAATGCTCCACCTCGAAACTTATTTTCTCTTGTTTCTCAACAGGAGTATCAAGAGAAGCATTAGTAGATAGGTTGTCAGATAACATAGCAGATTCATTAAAGATAACGTTTCTACTAATCACAACCTTTTGAGTTTGTGGATTCCACAATTTATAACCTTTAACACTGGGTTTATAACCAAGAAAGATGCACTTAACAGCTCTAGGCTCCAATTTACCATTATCAACATGAGCATAAGCAGTACAACCAAAAACTCTCAATTGTGAATAATCAGCTGGAAAACCAGACCATACCTCAAATGGAGTTTTCTTATCAATGGCAATAGAAGGTGAACGATTAATAAGATAGCAAGCAGTGGAAGCAGCTTCAGCCCAAAAACGCTTATGCAAATTAGCATTAGACAACATGCAACGGGCCTTAGAGATGATAGTCCTGTTCATATGCTCAGCTACACCATTCTGTTGAGGAGTGTAAGGAACAAAGTAATGCCTGACAATGCCTTCAGATTTACAATATTCATTAAATGCTTTAGAACAGAATTCCATCCCATTATCAGTACGAAGCTTCTTAACCTTCTTTTCAGTTTGATTTTCAACCATAGTCTTCCACTCTTTAAATGCAGAAAATGCTTCTGATTTATCTTTCAAAAAATATGGCCATACCTTTCTAGAATAATCATCAATAATGGTCAACATATAACGAGCACCACCAAGAGAAGACTTACGAGATGGTCCCCATAAATCAGAATGCACATAATCAAGAATACCTTTACTTGTATGAGTCGAGGTATTAAATTTCACCCTCTTGTGTTTGCCAAACACACAATGCTCACAGAAATCCAACTTGTTGACGCTATGCCCATCGAGAAGTCCTCTCTTACTCAGTATTGCCAAACCAATCTCACTCATATGCCCAAGACGCATATGCCAAAGGATAGTAGCATCAGAATTCGATAATGATTTAGAAATTACAGCAGCATCACCTATAATTGTAGTACCACGAAGATGGTATAAATTGGCAGATTTCAAATCACCTTTCATCACAATAAGAGAACCTTTTGACACTTTCAAAACTCCATCTCCACCGGAGAATTTGTACCCTTTGCCATCAAGAGTACTCAAAGAAATAAGATTCTTTTTCATATCTAGAATATGCCTCACATCTGTCAAGGTTCTGATAATACCATCATGCATTTTAATTTGAACAGATCCAATACCAATAATCTGACGTGATCTATCATCACCCATTCTAACAAAACCTCCATGAAGAGAATCATAAGTAATGAACCAATCTCTATTAATGCATATGTGAAAAGAAGCAGCAGAATCAAGAATCCATTCATCACCATTATTTGCACATCCAGCAAAAGCAACAAGAACCTCAGCACCATCAGAACTACTATCAGTAGCAGCAACAGAAGCATTACCTTCATCATTTGATTTACCTTTCGGTCTATATGTGCCGGTCCTCTTTTCTTTGTTCTTCAACTTATAACACTCAGAAATATAATGAGTGTTTTTCTTGCAATATTTGCAGAATTTCTCATCCTTGTCTCTTGACTTTGAACGGCCCTTGTAACAATTGGAGCTCTTGCCCCTATAACCATCATTGGATTTCTTTTGTGTCCTGCCTCGAACAACCAAACCTTCGCCATGCGAAGAAGAACCATCAGAAGACACCATCTGTTCCATCTTTTCCTTGGCTTGCAATGCCTCATAAACTTCATTCATGGTTAGTGTATCACGACTATACAATATAGTATCTCTGAAGTTTGCAAACGAACTAGGCAGTGAGCACAAAAGAATAAGACTCAAGTCCTCATCATCATATTTTACCTCCATAGACTGTAGGTCAGCAACGACCTCCTTAAAGACCGAAAGATGGTTAAGCATAGAACCACCTTATTGCAACTTGTGCGTATATAACTTCATCTTCATATGCATCTTGCTTGTCAAATCCTTTGACATGCAAATTGACTCCAACTTGAGCCATAAAGCATCTGCAGTTCTCCTGCAAAACCTCTTACAAAATATTATTTGAGAGATGAAGATGAATATGAGACAAGGCCTTACGATCTTTTCTCTTCTCATCGTCGGTCCAATCTTTCGAGTCTTTATTCCCGAATTTTTCAAGCGCATCATCTAAATCAGCTTGCGCTAA
Source organism: Echinochloa phyllopogon (assembly GCA_033239725.1). Taxonomy (NCBI): domain Eukaryota; kingdom Viridiplantae; phylum Streptophyta; class Magnoliopsida; order Poales; family Poaceae; genus Echinochloa; species Echinochloa phyllopogon. The sequence continues at coordinate 5,583,683 of BTCW01000016.1, read as the reverse complement.
AACAGCTCGCATCTTGACTTGCCACAATGTGAACCTTGTATCTCGATCCAGCAGCGGAATATCATACTTCATGGAAGTCATTGTGAAGAAGGAAAAAATCAGCAACAAAAAATATAATCTGCAGAAACACTAGTATAACCTTGTGTAGATGAAGCAATAATCTGCAGAAGTCCTGATACGAATCTGAGTACGTCCAGCAAAGGAAGCTGATTCTGTTCTGGTAACCTTGAGTGTACGCCTAGCAGAAAACCACAAGATTAATTTTCACAGGCTGATCCATGCTCTGTCACCTCGATCGATGAACAGCAGCGCAATTTTTTTCATAGTTGTAAATTCCATTCCGGTACCGCCCAGAATGGCCGGAATGCCCCGTTCCGGTGCCTAAACCGGTATAGAAGGGCTGAAATCCCGTACCGGGTCAAATACCGATCAATACCGGTCAATCCCGGTCAAATACCGGTCAATACCGGTCAATTCCGGTCAATACCGGGTCAATACCGGTCAATACCGGGTCAAACGCCTGTTCCGCTCATTTCGGTACCGGGCTAAAACCAAATGACGCCTCGTTCAATATGTGAGTTTGGTAAAAAACTAAAAATGTCAGTGTGATGAAGCATAATTATGCCGTAAGTATATATTTATATGAATATTTATGTATATATACATTCATATATTTTTAATATAATAAAGTCCGGAACGGTACACCGGTATCGGCCGGTACCGAAATGTTCCTTTCAAGAGAAAAACGGAATGACCTCCGGAATAGAATTTACAAGTATGATTTTTTCCTCCTCTGTTCGCAGCGCCTGTGCTGCTCTCTCGATCCGCGTGCAAGGCAGCAATTTTTTTTGTTTCTCGCAGCGCCGTGACCAGCGGCGGCAGGGGACACGAGCCTGTCCGTGCTCGATTCGCGTGTAAGACAGTACGGAGTATTTGCAGCGACAATTTTGGCCTCGACTCACGCGCAGCAGCAGGGTCGTCGACGATAAATTTCTCCACGGGAAGACGGCGGCGGCGCGATCGACAGGGCTTCTCATAAAACCCTAATTTTTTTTACGTAATCTCGGTCTAAGCTCTTGATGCCACTTGTTAGCAAATAATGCGAAAACAAGATCGAATACGAGACACAATTTTTAACGTGGAAAACCCTTGCGGGAAAAAACCACGGACGCCAACCGACGATCTTCACTATAATAGAAGAGTCACAACGCAGGGAATACAATGAGTCATCAACTCTTCCCGTGCGGCTTACAAGATGTATATATAGGGCGGACTAAACTGACTGCAGTCCAACACGGAAACAAATCCGCTAAACACATAACCTGAACTGTGGGCCCTACAGGCGTACCTACAAGACTCACATTATAATTTGGATCATATTCAACACAGCCTCGCTCAGAAAATGGTTGCTTAAAGTATAAATTACTCACAACTGAAGGCACCTGGCAACAAATTATGCCGGATAAATATTTGACCTCATAAAAACCCCTTTCACAAGTATATTGGGAAATTGGGGATTCACAAGTCCCATGAAGTTTAAAAGTGAGTTCCTCAGCTTTGTAACTTTCATGGTTAAAAATGGGTTACAAATTGTTGTTGGGTAAAACAACCATGATGAGCAGTAACCTTGCCCATACAATATTGCACACCACAAACAAAATACTATTGCTGAAGTTTTTAGTACCCCACTGCTTACTCTATTGTTGCATAGGTGAACTCATAGGAAACAAGTTAGTAGCGTAGAATGAATTACTTTCATGATTCCTAATAATGTGTTACTTAATTTATTGGTAGAATAAGTTCTTTTTTTTGCTACAGTTAAGGGACACTCAGTGCCCGAAACATACTGAGAAGGAAGCACATGCAACTAGATAACTATATGTCTTATGCATTGAAAATACTGAAGAAACCATTTGTCACCTGTTTTTTTAGTGCCCTTTCAGTCATGCTTGCTGGCTGTTCTTGGACATCCATTGGGATACTAGTCTGCAGCCTCTTGAGATGACCATTCAAGCTCGGAGCCATTTTGGATCCTTCATTTTCAGATAAATTGTCATTGTCGCTTCATGGGCCCTTTGGCGCCATAGGAGCAGCAACATCTTTGATGGAGGAACTATTCTTTTGCTAGCTAGAGATCTTGTTTTGAGGAGGAATTAAGATTGGTTACCCTTAGGGTACAAAAGAAGTTGTGAGTGGCAAAATAAACATTTGGGCTTCAGGCCTTGTAACCTATAAATAATATCTTCTTTTACATATATATAAAAAGGTAGGGGCCTCCCCTATGGGTTCCTTAAAAAAATTTCCAAGCCGTACCAAGATTTGTTTTGATTAAAGACAACTTACCAAAGCATAATCGGTAGATGAGACTATTAGTCATTTCGGTCATGCTGTATGGTACATAATGCAAGCCACTTCCGGTGTTTCTTTGCTTCGTAGTGTGTGATATATGTTTGGGACCTAGATGTGGGGTATTAAGAAAGACTCGAAACCACTAGTTCTGCTAGGTGCTGCTACATGTTGATCACGAAGGCTATGAAGAAATGACTTAGTTTGTGACAAAAACATAACTCTCCATGATAGGTTATCTTGTCAATCATATATTACCTGGGCTATTTTACAAAGTCTATAGTCTATAGCCAAAAAGTTTTTTACGAAGGCACAGGATCCAATCTAGTCTTTGGATCTATTGCCAGTATCGTGGTTGGATTTCTTTTCCTTCTTAGCGTTTTTATGCTTCCTAGTTTGATGCCAGGAGAAACGAGCTTATATGTGTTCAAGAATCCAAGATAGTTGTCAACGAGGAAGTTGCACTACTACATAACATAGTTTTAGTAACACCAACTTGTGTTCCTATAACTCAATAAATGTGTTACTAAGAGACTTAGTAACACATATTGTTAGTGTTCCTAAGTCCAATGTTACTATTGTATCATATATAGGAACAGATGACATGTGTTCCCTTACATAAAAATATGTGTTACAATGATTCTTTTATGTAACACATTTTTTTCACTCTTGTAACACTTCCATATTATGCTAGTAACACTTTGTGAGAACATAGTTTACAACTTAGGAACATATAATTTGTAACACATGCTTTACCTATTGTAACACATTCAAACTATCAAAAAAAATATTATACAATTTCATAAGGCATATAATGATGACATGATGTCACACCCGGTTTTAAAGGCAAAACCAGGTGCATCTCATATGTGCGCCAGGATCAGTTTACACACATATGGTAGACGTCACAAGTGAATATCCATAACCATGCATAACGAAAGAGTATTATAGAGCAACTATTACAATATCAGAATTGACTCAAATGTCATAGCGGAAGACTTAAATAAACATTAATCTAACGAAGCAAAAGTGACTCCAACTCCACAGGCATTGACTGGGGGAGACTCGCCTAGAACTCCTCAAAATCAGTGGTGAAATCCTCAAAATTCTCCCAATCTGAGCAGCATTCCGGTGCAGTTGATGCAATAAAAGAAAGAAAGAAAAGCAACAAGTATGAGCACATACGTACTTAGCAAATGTAATATGACATACAAGGCTGTGGCAAAAAGGTTGGCTGACCAAACTGCAGTAAGCACTTTTAGTTGGTCAAGTTTTATTAAACAACTATTTACTAGCAAATGAAAGTATATACCACCCACAAATTAATGAATGTCATATTCCCAACATATTCAAGTAACCACGATTTAGATCATGTTCAAGTATGATTATCATGTAAGGGTCCAGGCCGCTCTTGACCGTGAGCACAGCTGTTATAACAGATTTACACTCTGCAGAGGTTGTACACTTTCACCATAAGCCGTGATCCCCATTGCCGAAGCATTGTACCCTTCCCACACCACGTGGACCGAATACTGGGTTTCACTATGAGACCTTTACAAAAGCACTCTAATGAATGATAGCCCGCTAAGATTTCCGGTTCAGAAGCAAAGCATAACCCTCCCTAATGAGGTCTGTCTCTTACCAAAGCCCACAGCTCAAAAGGACCGAGCTATACCCCGTCAACCGCCGCCCCCCATGCCCCTTTCGAGTAAAGCTACCAAAAACTAGAGCACCTAATTAGTCAGTCAAAGCCAGAGCCACATGGCACTCATGGTTGTACTGTTTTCCTGGGTGGTTCTCCATGTTCCAATTAAAAAGATATGATCTTGTCCATTAATTGATTAAAAAGGTAGTAATGGAACATAGAGTAGGGGTTCAATTAACCAAACCCAGTTGAGCAAGCTAAGCATCATCTACCATCAAAATTAATTAAGTAACCCAGTTTCAGGGACAGGAAAAATATAGTGGCTAGGTAAATCCTTAAATAGGAACCCATCAAATTAAGACACATGCATGGGTGGTGAAATTAATAATTATTAGGACATTTGCATGACATAATACACTTGCCTTCTTCCCAACTCGGTTGCTGCTCAAATCCTTCTCCAACAGTTGGTTCTTCAGAGAAATCCTCGAACTGGTCGTTTCCTAATCGCATCACACATACACATACAAGGAAACAATACAACAAATAAGAAACAGTACACCAAACAATTCCAAAAGAAGAAAATAACAGCACAAAACTAATCTACACGTTACAATGAACGCGTGAGCGCGAGAATCACTAAAATCGGAGTTAAAACGCAAAAGATATGGCTTTTCTAAGGTTCAGGGACTTGCTGGCAAAGTTTTAAAAGTTCCAGGGGCTAAAATAAAAGAAAAAGGACCTATTTGTAATTATTTTCGAATAAAATTGGACCGCGGGTTGATTTTTGAAAACCTCAGGGTTTCTTTTGCAAAATAACCAAGGTTGACCGGTACCTACTAGGGTTGACTCGGGCTAGATCTATTCTGAGCCGTTGGATTTAGATCTGATGGCTCAAATTAGATTGGCCGAGGGGAAAACTCCGGCGGCGGCCGGGACGGCGGCGCCGCCCGCATCCGCGGCGGTCCTTCGCCGGAAAACTGTGAAAACGCGCTACGAAGCACGACTAGCGACGGGACCTGGACAGGAAGCAAGAGGAGAGAACGGCGAACTTACTCCGGGGGTTCTCGTCGACGGAAGAGGAGCGTGACGGCCGGCCGGCGACGATCGGCGGACAACAGCACTGGAAGAACGGCGGTGAGCTCAATTAGCACGATGTGCGACCGAACTCGGGTCAAGATCACGAAGGGGAGGTGCGGGGTGTCGAGGCGAACCTCTTGGACTTGCTCGGGTCGAAGGGGAGGCGGTGCAGCGGCGGATCGACGTCGGCGGCGCGGAGCTCGGCGGCGGCGACGATGGCGGCTCGAATTGCGGCTTCGATTTGAGGGGAAAACATGGACGAGTGCGCGCATTAAATAGGCCGGAGACCGGGCCTCGGCGTGCGTGAAGAGGAGGGACTCGGCGGCGGAGTCGGAGGCGGCACGGCGTCGGGAGGGACTCGGCCGGGAGTCCTGCTCGGATGGGGAAGAAGAAGCTGACCACTGGGGCCCACTTGTCAGCGACGCGGTGAGAGAGAAACGAGGAGAGAAGTGAGATGGGCCGGCTCTGGGCCGTAAGTGGAGCGGGCCGGAAAGAAGAAAAGGAATCGGCCCGAATAAAGGAAGGAAAGAGCGGGGAGGTAAAGCGAACAGGGAAGGAAGTTCAGGGGGAAATCTTGGACTGGGCCAAGAGTTCAAGGGGCGAATTCGAACTCGGCTATTTAAACTTTTCTAAAACTCAAACAAAAGCAAATCAAATTCGAATTTAAACAGAATTTAAATTCCAACTTGATTTACTAGCAACCAAAAATATATGCAACAGCATGAATGCAACAAAAACTTATTTTGACTAAAATAATTATTTAAGGTGATATTTAAATTAATAAAAGGCTAGAAATTCCAATTAATTCCTAGAAAATTTATTTAAGCCTTAATAAATCCTAGAAAAATTCAAGGGTTGCTATAATTTAATTGTGATGAATTTTAGGGTGTTACAAACCTACCCCCTTAAAGAGAATCTCGTCCTCAAGATTCGGACGGATTAGAGAAAACCTGAGGGAACTCTGCCATCAACTCATCTTCTCTTTCCCAAGTTGCCTCACTTTCCGCATGATGACTCCACTGAACTTTACACATCTTAATCACCTTACTCCTAGTAACTCTTTCAGCAGTTTCCAAAATCTTAGCTGGGTACTCCTTATAAGTCAAATCATCTTGCACATCCAACTCATCCAAGGGTAATTCTTCCTCAGGAACTCGAAGACACTTTTTCAACTGAGAGATATGGAACACATCATGCACATCTGACAATCTGGCTGGCAACTCCAATTGATAAGCAACCTCACCTTTCCTATCAACAATCTTGAAAGGTCCAATGAAACGAGGGGATAATTTACCTTTCACCTTAAACCTTCTCAAGCCTCGAATAGGAGATACTTTCAGATACACATAATCACCTACTTCGAAAGTTAATTCTCTCCTTCTTGTATCTGCATAGCTCTTCTGCCTGGATTGAGCCGTTCTTAAATTCTCTCTGATAATCTGAACCTGTCTTTCTGCTTCCTGCAGTATCTCTGGACCAAACAACTGACTTTCACCAGTTTCACTCCAATACAACGGTGTCCTGCACTTTCTACCATAAAGTGCTTCGAACGGTGCCATCTTCAAACTAGCCTGATAACTGTTGTTGTATGAGAACTCTACATATGGAAGACTTTTATCCCAACTGCCTCCATGCTTCAAAGCACAAGCTCTCAACATATCCTCCAAAATCTGGTTAGTCCTTTCTGTCTGACCATCTGTCTGGGGATGATATGCAGAACTGAAATTCAACTTTGTATCCATAGACTCATGCAACTTCTGCCAGAATCTAGATGTGAACTGAGTACCTCTATCAGACACTATCTTTTTAGGTACACCATGGAGACAAACAATTCTGGACATGTATAACTCTGCTAACTTAGCGCTGGTATATGTAGTATTAACGGGTATAAAGTGAGCTACCTTAGTTAGTCTGTCCACAATAACCCATATGGAGTCATATCCTCCTCGAGTGCGAGGTAATCCAACAATGAAATCCATACTGATTTCTTCCCACTTCCATTCAGGTACCTTAAGTGGCTGAAGCAAACCGGCTGGTCTCTAGTGTTCAGCCTTAACTCTCTGACAAACATCGCACAATGCCACATGGGCAGCCACATCCCTTTTTAGTCCATACCACCAATACCTTTGCTTCAGATCCTGGTACATCTTGGTGCTTCCAGGATGAATAGAATATGCAGAATCATGAGCTTCTCTCAATATCTGCTCTCTGAGAGACTCAATATCCGGTACACATATCCTCTTTCTAAACCAAATTGTACCTTGGTCATCTTCGGTGAAGTCGGGAGCTTTCCCTGCTAACATGGTTTCCTTGATTTCCTTTATCTTCTCATCAGTAAGCTGACCCTTCCGAATTTCCTGCTCCAGTGTAGCCTCAACTTCCATTGTCACACCTTCTGTCTGATTCAAGAATCCCAAGTTCAGCTTTTCCATCTCTGCAAGCAACTCAGCTGGTAACTGGCGACCACGCATTGCATTTACTTGTGACTTCCTACTCAACGCATCAGCAACCAAATTAGCCTTGCCAGGATGATAGTTAATCCCCAGATCGTAATCCTTGATCAACTCCAACCATCTTCTCTGTCTCAAATTCAGATCCTTCTAAGTAAATATGTACTTCAGACTTTTGTGATCAGTATACAGCTCACATCTGTTACCTAGAATATAGTGCATCCAGATCTTCAAGGCATGAACAACAGCTGCAAGCTCCAGATCATGAGTAGGGTAGTTCAGCTCGTGTTTTCTCAACTACATGGATGCATAGGCTATTACTCTGCCTTCCTGCATGAGCACACACCCAAGACCTCTATGAGAAGCATCACAATATATATCAAAGTTCTTGTGAATATCTGGCATAGCAAGCACTGGTGATGTAGTCAACTTCCTTCTCAATTCTTCAAAACTGGTCTGACACTCTTCTGACCAAACAAACTCCTTGCCCTTCTCTAATAGCGAAGTGAGAGGTTTCGCTATTTTAGAAAAGCCTTCAATGAATCTCCTGTAATATCCAGCCAATCCCAGAAAACTTCTGATCTCAGAGACTGTGGTAGGAGGTTTCCATTCCAACACATCCTTGACTTTACTTGGATCCACTGCAATACCTCCTTCAGTGACCACATGACCAAGAAAAGACACTTGATTCAACCAGAATTCACATTTACTAAACTTGGCATACAACTGGTTCTCTCTAAGAGTTTGCAACACCAACCTCAAATGTTCTTCGTGTTCTTCCTCATTCTTCGAGTAAACCAGAATATCATCAATAAACACCACCACAAACTTGTCCAAGTACTCCATGAACACCTTATTCATCAGATACATAAAGTAGGCGGGTGCATTTGTCAATCCAAACGACATCACCGTATACTCATACAATCCATACCTGGTGGTGAATGCTGTTTTAGGAATGTCGGAACGTCTGATCCTCAACTGATGGTAGCCAGATCTCAAGTCAATCTTGGAGAAAACCTTAGTTCCTTTCAGCTGATCAAATAAGTCTTCAATTCTGGGCAATGGATACTTATTCTTGATGGTTACCTCATTCAATGAACGATAATCCACACACATACTCAGAGTTCCATCCTTTTTACCCACAAAAATTACAGGTGCTCCCCAAGGTGATGAACTAGGACGAATGTAACCTTTATCCAACAATTCCTTAAGTTGTTTCTTAAGTTCTTCTAGTTCATTAACAGCCATTCTATAGTGTCTTTTAGAAATAGGAGCAGTACCAGGTAAAAGCTCAATAATAAACTCAATGTCTCGTTCAGGTGGCATACCTGGCAAATCATCTGGGAAGACATCTGGAAACTCACAAACAACTCTGACATCTTCCAAAGGAACACCACTGGCCTGATTTACTGAGTAAGTTGAAGCTGAGGGTTGTGTGGCTCCAAATTCAATCTTCTCCCCCTGAGGGCTAGTCAACAACACGGACCTCTTGGCACACTGAATCACCGCATCAGAAGCAGCTAACCATCCCATTCCAAGTATGACATCGATTCCCTCAGAGTTCAGGACTATCAAATCAGCAGGAAAATCTACCCCAACTATTTTCAGGTTAACTCGGGGACAGATAAAATTGGCTTTCATGTTTCCACCGGGTGAGCTAACTAGCATGGAATTTCTCATAGGGACCATAGATATATTATACTTAGCTACGTACTGAGCAGTAATAAAAGAATGAGATGCTCCAGAGTCGAATAAAACCGATGCAGGGGCTGAGTTGACAAGGAACATACCAAGTACCACATCCTGGGCCTCCTGCGCGGACTCTGCAGCAACATGGTTAACCTTGCCCCGCATCTGATTCTGCTGGCCCTTGTTGCTCTGGGGCGTCTGGTTCACATTTCTGTTCTGCTGTTGAGGGGTATTCTGCCTAGGTGCACTGCCGCTCTGGTGCTGAGGGGTCTGAGCATTCTTCTTAGGACAGTTGTGGGCATAGTGGCTGGGATCTCCACAAATGTAGCAGGTACGGGGAGAAGGAGCACTGCCCGGTGCAGGGGTCTTCACTGGAGTCTGAGTCGGGGTGGTTTGGCGGTTCTGCTGAAATGCTAGACGCTGAGGTGGAGGTGCTGACCGCTGACCCTGACTCTGCACAAAGTTACTCCCTTGCCCACCAAAACGAACGGGCATGTTCTGCTGAGGTTGCTGGAAACGAGGGCGGGTGTTACTGCTTGACTATCCTGAGGACATGAACTTCCTCTTCTGCTCTCCCAACTCACGGCGCTTGCTCTCCAAGCCAATAGCCTTATCCAGCAGCTTCTGAAAGGTTGGGAAGGTGTGAGACATGAGTTGATATTGGAGCGGCGGAATCAATCCTTCCAGAAATCGCTCCTGCTTCTGCTCGTCATCCTTCACCTCATCTGGGGCGTAACGGGACAACTGAATAAACTTATCCCGGTACTCGCTGACGGTCATCCCACCTTGCTTAAGTGAGAGGAACTCCTTCTTCTTCAGCTTCATGACACCAGCAGGAATATGGTAGCTCCTGAAGTTGGTCCTAAACTCCTGTCAGGTGATAGCATCAGGGGTGGCATGAGCAGCAAGATAAGCATCCCACCAATCTGAAGCTGATCCTTCCAAGCGTCCTGAGGCATACAGGACCTTCTCCCTGTCATTGCACTGAGCCATATCCAGCTTCTTCTCAACAGTCTTTAGCCAATCATCAGCATCAAGTGGATCCGCGGAGTGGGAGTAGGTAGGAGGTTTGTGACTCATGAACTCCCGGTGCTTGTCCCTCTGCTGATTGTTGTTGTTATTGTTGTTGTTCTGTGCTTGCATGGCTGCCAAGGTATTAGCCATGCCCTGTAGAATCTGAGTCTGGTTGGCGAGGATCTGATCCATTGCTACGGATGCTTGATTCGGCGGAGGATTTGGATTGGGGTTGGCACGTCCTTGACGATTCACAGGTGGTTGATCCACTCCACTTCCAGACCTGGTGTTTACCATCTGGTGGTTAGAACATGAGTTTCAGAGGGTGGTAAAAGATATAACTCAAATCATGAACAGATAAGAGTTAATATAGAACTAGTTCCCAATGACGGGCAAATCAAATCCTGAAACAGATTCTGTTCGTCCTAATTAAACAGTTGTAACTCTCATTCTGAGTATCCAAAATTCATGATCTTTTGTCCGTACGTAGACTATAAAATTCTGAAACTAACCCAACTTGAATCACCTCCATCGGAGTTTTGTAGCTCTAGGTATAAAATAAACAAGACAGTTGTGTCAGGACCACGGGACAGATTCTGGTTGCTCCATTAAAACCATTATATCTCTCTGCCAGAACCTCCAAAAATCATGAAAAATTCCCAGAACCTAGGTTATCAAGTCCTTAATCCAACCCAACTAGATTTACGTCAAACGGAGTTCTGAAGCTCCAGAAACAATTCGGACAGTACCAGGATATCATGCAGCGGCGAGAACAGATTGTCGCATACCATGATTTATAAGAGGGGTACAATTGTATGGATAAATTGATAGTTAAGGGCTAAGATCAGAGACCAAGATAACCCAAAACTAACTTAAATTTATTTATTTAATAATTACTCAATTGTGGTCATCACTCCACAATTAAGTTCAATCATTACAAAGATCCAAATCACACATTTTGCACAAAAGCAAACATGAAGCATACACTCCTAAACAGAACTAAAACACATATTACGCACGAGTCTCAACGATTCTAATCGTACTGGACTAACAAAAGAAAGGGTATCCTATCTTAATAGGTATGGGTGAAGCAACTGGACGATCCACCAAGCACTGTCTAGCGAGGCGGTGAATGACCCAACAATCCTTCTATATCCTCATCCAATGGCGGAAGTGCTTCTCCCTTGAGTTCAACTATCAACCTCTTGTTCTTCCTTCGTTCAGCAGCGAGTTCTTCACGCACTTCTTGTAGTTCTCTTGAGGTGTCATCGGCGTGCACATTGAGCATCTGGGTGAATGCCACCTGGACGTTGAGTGTAGAGTCTAAGCCTGGCGGTTGTGGTACATCCCTAGTTGGAGTGCCTTGCTGCCTTCGAGGTAGATATGCCCAAGCAGTGTGACGTACTTCAGCAGCCTCTTCATGACAAAGCACAGAAAGTGCCCTCCTGGCTGCATCCTGGATTCCAGCTTCGAAAGTTGATCTGATGGCGATGGCATGATGTACTACAGCCTCTTTGGTTCCTCCAAACTCATAATCAGGCTCCCTGATGTATACAGCAACTTCCCAGTCCTCTGGGTGATCTGGATGTGTCCTCCTTCTTCCACAATATTCTATCTCCACTGGGTAGTTCAGACGCTCGAAGAGTATCCGAAGCATCATCGGAAACCCAATGTTGCCTCCGTCGTGGTGGTGAATAGTCACTACCCACATGTCAGGTGGCGGAGAGGGTCCTTCACTTCCTTCAGATCCAGCTGGAGCATTCTCTACTGAGTTGACTTCTTCGTCCATTACTTCCATCTCTTCAGGTTCTGGTTCCACTTCTTGCACCGAATGCGACGAAAAAGAGGAAAGAGTGCTTGCCAATCTACGAGCACCTTGCCTTGTCAACACCATCTATGGTTTAAGCAAGAAAGGGGTGAGAATAGTTCTAAAGATATCAGAATCAGGTGAGATGGTGAAAAAGATAGACCAGAAAACAAAGTCAAGGAGGAGACAATTATCAATGACCTGGATTAATAGCAAATTAAACCAAGAATACATAGACCAAGAGTAGTTAAGCAAAATAATCCTTAGAGATTGACTATTGCTATCTAGGCTTGCGTCCTACAGTCAACATAGCTCTGATACCACCTCTGTCACACCCGGTTTTAAAGGCAAAACCAGGTGCATCTCATATGTGCGCCAGGATCAGTTTACACACATATGGTAGACGTCACAAGTGAATATCCATAACCATGCATAACGAAAGAGTATTATAGAGCAACTATTACAATATCAGAATTGACTCAAATGTCATAGCGGAAGACTTAAATAAACATTAATCTAACGAAGCAAAAGTGACTCCAACTCCACAGGCATTGACTGGGGGAGACTCGCCTAGAACTCCTCAAAATCAGTGGTGAAATCCTCAAAATTCTCCCAATCTGAGCAGCATTCCGGTGCAGTTGATGCAATAAAAGAAAGAAAGAAAAGCAACAAGTATGAGCACATACGTACTTAGCAAATGTAATATGACATACAAGGCTGTGGCAAAAAGGTTGGCTGACCAAACTGCAGTAAGCACTTTTAGTTGGTCAAGTTTTATTAAACAACTATTTACTAGCAAATGAAAGTATATACCACCCACAAATTAATGAATGTCATATTCCCAACATATTCAAGTAACCACGATTTAGATCATGTTCAAGTATGATTATCATGTAAGGGTCCAGGCCGCTCTTGACCGTGAGCACAGCTGTTATAACAGATTTACACTCTGCAGAGGTTGTACACTTTCACCATAAGCCGTGATCCCCATTGCCGAAGCATTGTACCCTTCCCACACCACGTGGACCGAATACTGGGTTTCACTATGAGACCTTTACAAAAGCACTCTAATGAATGATAGCCCGCTAAGATTTCCGGTTCAGAAGCAAAGCATAACCCTCCCTAATGAGGTCTGTCTCTTACCAAAGCCCACAGCTCAAAAGGACCGAGCTATACCCCGTCAACCGCCGCCCCCCATGCCCCTTTCGAGTAAAGCTACCAAAAACTAGAGCACCTAATTAGTCAGTCAAAGCCAGAGCCACATGGCACTCATGGTTGTACTGTTTTCCTGGGTGGTTCTCCATGTTCCAATTAAAAAGATATGATCTTGTCCATTAATTGATTAAAAAGGTAGTAATGGAACATAGAGTAGGGGTTCAATTAACCAAACCCAGTTGAGCAAGCTAAGCATCATCTACCATCAAAATTAATTAAGTAACCCAGTTTCAGGGACAGGAAAAATATAGTGGCTAGGTAAATCCTTAAATAGGAACCCATCAAATTAAGACACATGCATGGGTGGTGAAATTAATAATTATTAGGACATTTGCATGACATAATACACTTGCCTTCTTCCCAACTCGGTTGCTGCTCAAATCCTTCTCCAACAGTTGGTTCTTCAGAGAAATCCTCGAACTGGTCGTTTCCTAATCGCATCACACATACACATACAAGGAAACAATACAACAAATAAGAAACAGTACACCAAACAATTCCAAAAGAAGAAAATAACAGCACAAAACTAATCTACACGTTACAATGAACGCGTGAGCGCGAGAATCACTAAAATCGGAGTTAAAACGCAAAAGATATGGCTTTTCTAAGGTTCAGGGACTTGCTGGCAAAGTTTTAAAAGTTCCAGGGGCTAAAATAAAAGAAAAAGGACCTATTTGTAATTATTTTCGAATAAAATTGGACCGCGGGTTGATTTTTGAAAACCTCAGGGTTTCTTTTGCAAAATAACCAAGGTTGACCGGTACCTACTAGGGTTGACTCGGGCTAGATCTATTCTGAGCCGTTGGATTTAGATCTGATGGCTCAAATTAGATTGGCCGAGGGGAAAACTCCGGCGGCGCCGCCCGCATCCGCAGCGGTCCTTCGCCGGAAAACTGTGAAAACGCGCTACGAAGCACGACTAGCGACGGGACCTGGACAGGAAGCAAGAGGAGAGAACGGCGAACTTACTCCGGGGGTTCTCGTCGACGGAAGAGGAGCGTGACGGCCGGCCGGCGACGATCGGCGGACAACGGCACTGGAAGAACGGCGGTGAGCTCAATTAGCACGATGCACGACCGAACTCGAGTCAAGATCACGAAGGGGAGGTGCGGGGTGTCGAGGCAAACCTCTTGGACTTGCTCGGGTCGAAGGGGAGGCGGTGCAGCGGCGGATCGACGTCGGCGGCGCGGAGCTCGGCGGCGGCGACGATGGCGGCTCGAATTGCGGCTTCGATTTGAGGGGAAAACATGGACGAGTGCGCGCATTAAATAGGCCGGAGACCGGGCCTCGGCGTGCGTGAAGAGGAGGGACTCGGCGGCGGAGTCGGAGGCGGCGCGGCGTCGGGAGGGACTCGGCCGGGAGTCCTGCTCGGATGGGGAAGAAGAAGCTGACCACTGGGGCCCACTTGTCAGCGACGCGGTGAGAGAGAAACGAGGAGAGAAGTGAGACGGGCCGGCTCTGGGCCGTAAGTGGAGTGGGCCGGAAAGAAGAAAAAGAATCGGCCCGAATAAAGGAAGGAAAGAGCGGGGAGGTAAAGCGAACAGGGAAGGAAGTTCAGGGGGAAATCTTGGACTGGGCCAAGAGTTCAAGGGACGAATTCGAACTCGGCTATTTAAACTTTTCTAAAACTCAAACAAAAGCAAATCAAATTCGAATTTAAACAGAATTTAAATTCCAACTTGATTTACTAGCAACCAAAAATATATGCAATAGCATGAATGCAACAAAAACTTATTTTGACTAAAATAATTATTTAAGGTGATATTTAAATTAATAAAAGGCTAGAAATTCCAATTAATTCCTAGAAAATTTATTTAAGCCTTAATAAATCCTAGAAAAATTCAAGGGTTGCTATAATTTAATTGTGATGAATTTTAGGGTGTTACACATGAAATTGTCTATGGGACCATTACACATCGCACAGTCACACAAATCACAAGTTTCAATAATCAAAGGAAGTTGCATTAATTGTAGGAAGGAAATAACATATATAATACTTGTTTACATCATAGGATCGTACAAACATAATGGTATCCTACAAGAGAGCAATTGTACATAGAAAGTGTATAACACAAGTCTATGCTATTGTAAATAAAATAAAATATATAGTATTCTTGAAATCCATTGCTTCTTGATTCATTGTTGTGCCCATGCAAATATATGGATTCAACCAATGATCATTTTAACCTGCATAGA
This sequence comes from Echinochloa phyllopogon, assembly GCA_033239725.1. NCBI lineage: Eukaryota > Viridiplantae > Streptophyta > Magnoliopsida > Poales > Poaceae > Echinochloa > Echinochloa phyllopogon. Next base: position 5,568,244 of record BTCW01000016.1, on the reverse strand, counting down.
GAAACATAGTTTTATAATTGAATACTTAAACTTGCATATAGTAAGATAATTGTAACATTACATATTTGGAAAGCTAGATGTAACATACAATACACAAATTCAAGGCCAAGCCTCCATTGGATTGGGCATCCCTAATGGCATTGTAGCTTGTTATGGCCCTTACTAACGGCTCATTTTATATTGTAGGTTGACTAATGCACACTTCGTAGAATTATTTTCCTATCTAAAATTCAATGACATTTTTCTTGGACTTCAGCTCAAAGGGACTGCACAGGCCAGATATTTCCTTATTTGGGTAGTTTAAAGTCTCAAAGAAGCATCGTGGATTCAACCTACATTAAATTAACGTAATTTCTCATTTACCAACAAGCATTGGTTGTATAGAGGTAATAAAATTAGAACATTTGTCACGCGTAATCACACATTTACCTCCACCTTTGTTGGAGCTTGCATATATCATGTCATGTTTGCAATAAAATTAGTACTGTAATAGAAGAAGTGAGGTTCTTACATACCTTATTTTATTATTCTACCATCATTTGAATTCTTTTTATGCACATCAAACTGAAAATAAATGAAAATAATAGTGTCACATGCAACTGAGCAAGAATAAAAAGATTCTATATGATTCCCTAGAAAATTAGGATATGATGTAGTTTTGCATATGAGAGGCATAGAGCGAAGTGGCTGTCCAAAATATAGTTAAAACGGATGAAGTATATTCTAAAAATGTTACATAGAGTGTGAGTATAATAAATACTTGATAGTAAATCATCTTGTACCATCTATTCTTCAGCAAAACATATCATTTTAAATGGCTACATGACTAGACTCGTATTTTTTTTTCAGTTCTTGTACACTATGATTAATCAGTATTTCGTAGATGATGCTAATATATTTCAAATGAAGTAATTATAATAACATCTGGTCCCCGCAATAGCATTTATATTAGACATGACAATTACTAAATGTTAGATGAAATTAGCATGATGTTTTTGAGAAATAATGAAAGCACAAAGATATTTAATCCTGACATGTAAATGATTCATGGAAGCCATATATAGCAGGCCTTTAAAATCAACACGAGCAAGGAAAAACAGAACTAGGCCGCAACAGATCAAAATTAGGGAGAGTGTTGCAATCTTAGTGGTCCACGGTGCATCAACAAATATTTTTCTAAGCAAATGAGATGTCAATGCCTTCCTGTCATGTCTAGCCAATCGCTGAACTGGAAATATTAATTTACAAGAAATTTTCTTACCAATTATTCAAATATCGATCCATCTCACCAACCCCCAATCCTGACGTACTGCTTTCAAACCCTGCCACTTCCATCGGATCTTGCAGATGAACTTATATGTTGCTGGCAGAATAAAATGAGAGAAAAATAATTAAATCCTTCGATTTGGGAAGAAGGAAACAGAAAAGAGGAAATAGAGGGAACCCCTGCCCTGATCTGATCTTGATAAAGCCGTGTGGATTCACGTCATGGGCAGCTACGTTGCAGGCAAGCATCAGAATGATCAGATCGGGATACCACAGATAGATATTTCACGTCTTAATCTAGTCAGATGCAAATATTTCGCGTTGCCTTGAACAGTTGGATCGGAACTATTTTGGCTTGGGTGAGGAAACTGAGAATACCTTGATGTTGTTCCCAAAAAAAAATACCTTGAAGTTTTTATGATATGTCATTTTGAAATTGAATATACGGTTTAGTGGCTGTGAAATATTTAATAATATATATGTATAATGCAAATGATTCTTATGATCGGTTTATGACAAGTGTGGGATCTTTATACTAGCTAATTTATTCAGTTATTGGTTCTAAAAGGTCGGTCAAAATTAGAATAGTTTGATTTAGAACAAAGATAGAATTTCTTAGATTCATGGTTCGAGCAAATTAGTTATTTATCAGCATAGGTTTAGTGCCACACCTGTCACCTTGAAAGTTGCCGATGAAGATGCACATTAGGTCAGACCAAGACCTGATGCACCTGCTGGGCAAGTGATGCAGCCAGGCCCTTCCAGACTCGGCTAGAAAGATGGGGAGGTACTGGATGATGAAATTGTCATCATCTGCCCGACCCGCTCGATAGGCAAGGCGGTAGTCCTCCAGCCAGACACTGGGGTTTGTATCGCCAGCATACTTGGTGAAAGTATTGGGCGCTCGGAAGCGCATGGGGAACGGGATGCACTCCGGGATTGCTCCGTAGAGCAGGCTGAGATTAGTTGGGGCCATCGTCCAACCGCTTGGGTTGAAGAAGCGCTGCGCCCCCTACCTGGCGTGCCAACTATTGGTGCTTCGATCACCAGCTGTTTATTTAGTCGCAGCGCTTCTCCGTGGCACACGATGGTAGGCACTGCAAAACATGAAGGAATTATACTGGTTCGGGCAGAACATCCCTACGTCCAGTGCGAGCGGCTCGTGTTCCTTGTGCTTGGTTGCCTCGGGGCTTACAAGGGGGGTGATCGTAAGCTGTGGGTATGCTTTGCGGGTCACAACCACCTGTTAGTGTTTCGTTTGCTTGGGTTCCGTCACCTCATTTTTTAGAGCTCCTCTCCCCTTATATATGACCGGGGGTCGGTTACATGGGGAAAAGGAGAGAGAAAGAAAAAAGAATCAAAGGTCTGAAGCCGTCGAGTACTTCCGGGTGCTCTCCGAGGGCCCGCCTTCTTTTGTCGTTATTCCCGACCTGTTTTCAGTAGGTCGGGAGTCTGGCCTTGGGCGCCAGTCTTCTCTGCCGCTGTCAGAGCCACTTGCGCGTGGTCATGATGGTGGTGTGTCTGTGATGATGTCGATTGTGTAAGAGTAGCTTATTAGGAGGTCATAGATTTGATTTGACCGGGCGTCGCTTGGCCTTCTTATGAGCTCTGTCGAGTGCTCGGAAGTCAATCTCGCAATTGATTTTGGGCGCGCCTTCGCTGCCAGGTCCTTCTAGGCCTGCTCCTATACAAGGAGGTGGAGAACTAGCCTTCTCTTGTCACTTCACACAGTCTGGGCCTTGCGCGCGGCCCAATACGTGGAGGGGAGAGCCTGTCCTTTGGCTTTGGGGATAGGGATGAAACACTGTGGCCTAGCTTGACCCTTGCCCTTAGCATGCGCCGTGTTGGCCCAAAACGGGTCGGGAGGTAGCCACGTATTGCGGTAGGCATTGCGTTCGGGTCGAGTGTCACGCTCCCAGGTTGGTCGGGAGTGTGCCACCTGTCAGCCTTGCTTGATCCCTCCCCAGTCACTCGGGGAGGTGACACGTCCCCAGGCAGGTCGTGCTCTCCCAATCGGTAGGGACAGGGAGTTTTGCCTCTGTCTCAGCTTTGAGACTCGCGGTAATGTCGGTGAGAATAGTACCCCGGGCACAGATATCCCACAAGAATTAATGGTATGGAACTTGAGCAGGGTCGGGGACGGCGGTATTCGAGCGACAGCAGAGAATAAAACGTGGTCCCACATGTCCGTCCCATGCGACAAAATGAGTTCCAACAACGTATGCGATGGTCCGCGAGTCTTCCTTCCTGACACCTTCGACTTCCTACGAGCGATCCATCCCAACTCCGGTGTGACATCGTTGTATCCAAACTGAGCGTGCTCCTCCAACCTCCGCGCATCTCGGCCAACATCCTATTGCAAATCTTTTGGGCGTGCGAGGATAGATAAGACCGAATTTGGAGAGGGGGGTTGCTGACACAGACGGTAAGGAGAAGGAAACGAATCAAGCATATACGGTTGCGATGTGAGGAAATGATGATGATGTAAGCAAAAGATTTGATGATGTCAGCAACATACCAAACACACCCTGCTTTATTATTACTAGAAAATGTGCCCGTGCGTTGCTACGGTAATAGACGATATGGATATATATTGAGAGACTTAACCGGATCAGGGATCTCTTTTTTCTTATCTCTTATGCTTTAATTTAATTTCAGCGTATTACTTGTAGCTGGTCTCTATAATAGACATGATTATAGCACGTGGGACCCACCTGCTGGCATTATAAGAGGAATGGACCAAATAATCCTTACTTCAGTACTCCCTCCGGTTTGGTAAAGCAAGTTGTTTAGGACAGCGACTCGGTCACCAAAGCACAACTTTGACTTCTCTTTTATATAAAAATATTTCTTAAAAAGTCATATATGTATATTTCCATGAAAGTATTTTTCAAGATCAATCTAATTATATGATTTTCACATTTCCAAACTCAACGACTTAAATGTTATTCATGATTTATATTCCCAATGTTTGACTCAAATATTGTCCTAAACGACTTCCTTTATCAAACCGGAGGGAGTATTAGGTAGAGAATAGCAGAACTCTTTTGTCATTCATACTTTTATCTGTTTCAAAATCACTCGATCCATAACAATTTCCTTTCTCAACACAGCTTGAATTAACACAGTAAAATTCCATTTTCTGGAAAAAAACAAAACCTAAAAATTTTCAAACCTATAACTATTGGCTAAATTAAATGATTAAGAAAAAAACTAACCCGAGATGATGCTGGGATGGTTAGTGAGGGAGGCAACGGTGATGAGTCACGTGCTCACATTCATTCATCTGTTTATTTGACTCAAAATCACTTGATTCAGAACATTTTGCTTTTTTAAGGGTCGAACATCTAAATCATCAATGTTGTCCAGCAAGGCATCGGTGGAGGGTATCTCCATGCTGTTGATGATGGCAATGCTGGCACAAGAGAGGGCTCATACCTGAGTCTTTTGTCTACAGCAAAATCAGCAAGTTAATAGTACATCGTAACATCATTAACAAGATCAGCCTAATGACAACAGGGCAAAGGGAAAAGCAGCAAACAAACCTTGGAAATATGCGATGACGATGGGTTCTGTGAGGTCAAATCGAAGTGTCGATTAGCAGGTTATGGCAGGTGCAGAGCCAGCAGTTCGTCAATGAAGAGGAGCGCGATAACAGGGAACGATGCTTCTTGTATTAGTAGGGACAAGAACTCACCTTTTCTCTGATTCGAATCCACCACCGTCTGCAACTTCGATTGCGACTTCGTCTCCGACTCTGACGCGCTGCCTGCTTGCCCTTGCTGCACCGCCTCCCAGCCAGCCCCTGCCTGTGTGCCCGTGCTGCACCACCTCCTTGCCTGCGCTTCAACATTGGAATCGCTTCCAACTCGGGGAGGAGGAGCGCAGATGGAAAACAGAAGGAAGAGGAACCACCTCCAGCTCGGGGAGGAGGAGGAACCGGTGGGCACCTCCAACTCAGGGAGGAGCGAAGAAGGATTCAGAGCAGGAACTGGTGGGGAGAAGAATTGAATGCACCGGTGGGGAACGATGATGACGTCAGCAAGGGGTTGATGACGTCAGCTGACGTACCAAACACTATTTACTTTATTATTAGGTAAAAATTAGGAGAAGAGATTAAACATGCGTCGCACATGTGTTTTTGCTACACTAACCATTTTAGTGACCCCACCTCTCAGACTTTTTTCGTCAGACCCTCAGCTTCCCTCGTCCATCTCTGTATTATATAATTATCGAGTTCGTAACCAATACGATCTCCGGCTAATTATCTGTTATGTAATATTATTTTTTTATTAAATGTGTGTTTCGTACGTGCGTTCTTGCTAGTGATAATATAATAGGACTACACATTTGTTTACAAACATAAACTATCCACGTGGCGAAACATAGCCACTAGAATTTGAATTCTTGGCTCGACAGTGGTGTCGCATTGTTTAGACAAAAAATTCAAAACTTCTTAGGATGATATAATAGGAATACAAATTTGTTTACAAACATAAACTATCCACGGGGTGAAACCTAGCCAGTAGAATTTTGTCACACCCGGTTTTAGAAAACAAACCGAGTGTACACTGTATGTGTGCCAGGATCAAGTTTCACACATACAGTAAGCCAGAATGTGAATAACAGATAAAGTATCACGCACAAGAAACTATATAAATGACTTACGAGTCTATCAGAGTATACAGCGTATCCTGGAAACGAAGGCTCCAAACTTCACAGGCAGTCGACTGGGGGTTGCGTACGCCTAGAACTCCTCAAAACCAGTAGTGAAAATCCTCTAAATTCTCCCAAACTGAGCAGCATTCCGGTTGTCGTAGATACAATAGAAGAAAGAAAGGAAAGCAACAAGTATGAGCACATAACGTACTCAGCAAATGTAATATGACATACAAGGCTGAGGCAAAAAGGTTGGCTGACCAATACTGCAGTAAGCATTTTTAGTTGGTCAAGTTTTATTAAGCAACTATTTACTAGCAAATGAAAGTATATACCACCCACAAATTAATGAATATCATATTCCCAACATAACTCAAGTAACCACGATTTAGATCTTTGTTCAAGTATGATTATCATGTAAGGGTCCAGGCCGCTCTTGACCGTGAGCACGGCTGTTATAACAGTTTTACACTCTGCAGAGGTTGTACACTTTCACCATAAGCCGCGTAAAAGTTCAAAAAGAACTTTAAACCCAACCATGCCGAGGGGGCCAATCCTCTTAAATCACACTACCGAGGTGTGACCGCATAGGGACGCTACGAGGCCTTTACAAAGATTCCTTAGTAAATAGTAACCCGCTAAGGTTTCCGGTTCCGAAGCAAAGTATAACCCTCCCTAATGAGTTCTGTCTCTTACCAAAGCCCACAGCTCAAGAGGACCGAGCTATACCCCGTCAACCGCCGCCCCCCATGCCCCTTTCGGGTAAGGTTACCATCCACTAAAGTCTCTAATTAATCAGCCAAGACCAGAGCCATATAGTACTTATGGTTGCACTGTTTTCCTGGGTGGTTCTCCATGTTCCGATTAAAAGATATGATCTTGCCAATTAATTATTTAAAAAGAGTATATGGAACATAGAGTAGGGGTTCAATTAACCAATCCCAGTTGAGCAAACTAAGCATCATCTACCATCAAAATTAATTAAGTAACCCAGTTTCAGGGACAGGGAAAATATAGTGGCTAGGTAAATCCTTAAATAGGAACCCATCAGATTAAGACACATGCAGGGGTGGTGAAATTAATAATTATTAGGACATTTGCATGACATAATACACTTGCCTTTCTCCAGAGTGTAGCTGCTCAAAATATCTTCAAAAGTCTTCTTCAGTTGAACAACGTTCCGTTTACTCGTAGCAATCATCGAACACAAGCATGCAAGCATAAAACTATACAAGCAAACAAACAAGTACAACTAAGAACAATACACCAATTCAAAAGAAAAGCTTTAAAAGAGCGCACTAACGGATAAGGCTCGTTACTATGGCTACGAGAACCTAAGGACCACGAAGATCAGAAAGAGAAAGAAAAATACGAAGGTTCCAAGGCAGAGCTTTAATTGGCACAAGGAATATCACACGTATAGAGAATTTATGAATACGAGGATCTCAAACAATAATATATTACTTTAATAATTTAATTTTATATTACAATACAATGACATAGTAACTCACACCATATCATTGAAGCAATATAAAGTTAAAAATTAAAATAATATTGATTTGCAGAGAAACCACAACGTAAGAAAAGATCTATACTCAAACTTAGTGATATGGCTCAGAAAAGATGAACTAGCGACAGGATTGCAGAAAAGAGTGTTGCGGACATTGGAACACTGGCCGATGAATTTATTGGATAAGATAAATGTTGGAGACAGATTGATTGGCAAAACAGAATAGGGACTAAGTGAGAAACGTAGGGTGCACTAGCAGGATTGGGTTTAGAGGCATAGGAAAGCTGAGAACAGAACTACGATTGAAAACTTAAAACTAGCGGAAGACTTTAGATTATGAAAGGAGACACTATACGCTTTATAAATTTTAATTTGATAAAATCATATATAAGAGACTATTTCCTGGAAATTGATTGAATTATATTTAAATATGCAAAACCAAGAATGTATTTTATTTATAACTATATTTTCTTTTTAGACATTATGTAAAATAACTTTAGTATTAAAAACAGATGCGAGCATCTAATTGATTAACTTTTATTGACCAGGTTGAACTAATCAATATTATTGATAAAACACCTTTATGTTGACATTCACACAAATTAATACTTATTTAAGAAAGCATTAAGTTTGACGCTAACCACCTTTTAGTTTGAAATCTAGTTCAACACTCAATAATCAATTTTACATAAGCTTATTAAAATCCGAAATATTACTTAATCACATTTTATAGAGAAAACTTAATAGATAGATAATTAATGAGCAAAACGAAAACACTAGAACAAAGTCACATTGAAGGTTTATTAATCAAGTTACTTGGAAGTGAAACTTCTAAGTTGGCTTTAATTAAAGGAACATGTTTATCAAATCAAATAACTTTATAACTCTAGTTAAACTAGTCATATTTTTAATTGTAAATATTCAAGTACAAATTATTTTAATTAAAGTATTAACTTCAAATAGATTATATGAGAACATCTAACCGAATAATTTTATGAACGGTGTTGAATTAGTCAGTATTATAACTGTAACACATTTAAGTCAATATTTATCAAAGTTAACATTTATTTATGAAAAGCCGGAGTTTAATCTCAATTAGAAAGAACCATTTAAGTAATTATTAATCAAATTAATATCACTTTACAAAAATCAAGATGGAACTTATTTATATTTTATTCAGAAATGAATGATAATTATGTTAACATTAATCAAGATTGACAATTATTTATGAAAACTCGAAGTTTAACTCTAATTAGCTTTTAATTAGAGAACTAGTGATCAAAAACATTAATCAAGTTAACATAATTTTATGAAGCAACAAGATAGAGCCTAATTAAATCTTAGTTAGAAAGATTATAAAATTAATATTAATCATGTTAATATTATTTAAAGAAACCAAGATATTATCTACTTCAATTTTATTTAGAACGCTCAAGAAATAAGTATTAATCAAGTTAATATTATTTATGAAAATCGAGATATAACCTTTAGTCAACTTTTATTTACCAAACTCATGGAATAAATATTAATCAATTTAATGTTTAACAAGAAAAACCGATGTGTCAAACTTAATTGGATTTTATTTAAGAAAGCACATGTAATTAGCCTCTAATTAAATTAATTAATAAATAAATTTCAGAAACCAAATATGGTGTAAATAACAGTACTAATGCGTAGTTTAAGTTGATTCGAAGCTAACGCAACAAGAACGGATTAAAACGGAGTTAAAACGTGAAAGATATGATTTTTCTAAGGTTCAGGGACTTGTTTGCAACGTTTTAAAAGTTCCAGGGGCTAAAATAAAAGAAAAAGGACCTATTCGTAATTATTTTCAATTTAATTTGGACTGCGGGTTAATTTCCAAAATCTTTAAGGACTCTTTAGCAATTATGCCAAGGTTGACCGGTACGCGACCTGTTGACTCCGGCTTGACCTACTCTGAGCCGTAGGATGGCGATCGGTCGGCCTACATCAGATCGGGCGGATGAGAAAACGACGACGACGACGGACGCGGCGGCGCCGCCAGCGGACGCGGCGGAGCTACGCCGGCGTAACCCCGATCTAAGGCTACGGTGCACCAATCGCGACGGGAATTGGACGGGAAGCAAGGGGGGATAAAGGCGAACTCACAGGGTTGGTTCTCGACGAGGGGAAAAGCGACGACGATGCCCGGCGACGAACACGGCGGCGGCGGCGCTCGGGTTAACACAAACCAGAAGCTATGGCGGCCGAACTTCGACGAGAAGCTGCGGATTCGGCGCGCGACGGCGAGATGAAACTCCTGGCGGCCTTGAACCTCCACGACGAGCAACGACAACGGTGAATCGACGGCTATGGCGGACGACGGCTATGGCGGCTCAAAACTCGACGGCGGCGGCTCGGGTGTGCGAACTCGGTCGATTTCGATGGGTAGAGACCGCGGCCGATGTGCTCTTTAAGTAGGCCGGGGACCAAGGCAGGCGTGCGTGACGGAGAGGGATTCGGCGCGGCGAATCGGGCGGCGCTCGAACTCGGAGCAGAGTCCGCGTCGGGGAAGAAGACTCCGACAGGGGGGCCCACCTGTCGGTGACCGAGAGAGAGAACGACGGGGGAGTAAAGTGTGACGGGCCGAAGTGGGCCGAAAGTGAAGAAACGGGCCGGCCGAGGAAAAGGAAAAGGGATCGGCCCGGGGAGAAATAGCGAGCGAGAGGAAAAGTCCAGTTGGCTAACTTGGGCTGGGCCAACAGAGGAGAATGGGCCGGGGAAAAAGGGAAAAGGAAACGGCCCGGGAGGAAAATAGAAAAGAAAAAGAGGGACTAAACCTGGACTGGGCCGAAAGTTTAGGGGTGAAATGTAGACTTAGCAAAAGAGTTCAGAGCCCAATCTAACTCAACCTATTTAATTTCTTTTTCTTTTTCGAAAACTCAAACAAAAGCAAATCAAATTCGAATTTAAACAAGATTTAAATTCCAACTTGATTTACCAGCAACCAAAAATATATGCAACAGCATGAATGCAACAAAAACTTATTTTGACTAAAATAATTATTTAATGTGATATTTAAATTAATAAAAGGCTAGAAATTCCAATTAATTCCTAGAAAAATTATTTAAGCCTTAATAAATCCTAGAAAATTCATAGGGTTGCTTTAATTTAATTGAGATGAATTTTTAGGGAGTTATAAACATATGTTGTATGAAATTAGAATACATATATTTATATTATATATATATAACATTCCCTGTTAATTATTTAAACCTTGGAAAATTTTATAAATTAAATAGAATCATTCCAAATTTTATAAAATTTTATAAACCTTATAAATTATATATATATATATATATTTTGTTTTATTCATTGTATTTATTTATATTATTTATTCACATCCCAAATTTTCCAAAATTTGGGGTGTGACAAATTTGAGTCCTCAACTCGACAATGATGTTGCATTTTTTTGATTTATTTCAGAATTTAACTGGCGCTATTTTTTTTTGATTTATTTCTTAGACAGTGAGACGCCTATAATGACTTCATGAATCTCAAAATTGAATCTGCAAGGTAAGTCTTCCGGAGGTCTTGCATGTGACCTAGGAAACAACAATTGATGAAACTATGCATTGGAAGGGAGATGTTTCATCCTAATTTCAAACACTTTCAGATGATGTGTCACTCTAGGTAATTGTGTCCACGAAATTTCCGTTGAGACTGACCAAGGATATAGTTTACGTGGATGTATTTATCGAGGTAGGTGTGTGTGAGTGGTAGATCCATTTCATAATTATGGTCTATTTTTATGACCGACTAATATGGCCGTATGTAACACAAGTTTCGAATGTTTGATCAATCTTCTCAAGAAGGAATTATAGTTTACATTATTGTTTTATGTACAACCGTATAAGGTGTTCTCGAAAGTTAAGTTTAGAGCTTAAAAATATATGGCAAGTGTTGACACCGGATTTTGTCAGTAAATTCCATGTAATCTGAATTACGAAGTAATCGGCTGTTGACCTTTATCGGCAGGAAAATGATCTGCAGGCTAGTTGGTAAAGTCACGTGGAAAGAGAAAAGAAAGCAACGTAATTAACACCGTGGCCGAATTATTTTATTTGATGCTAATGGAGAAAAACAAATGGAGTACATGCAAGATCGGCTTGAATGTAAATGGTGTAATAATTATTTGGTTTAATCGGGTAAGATAATTATATGATTAGCGGACAAGATAATTAAAAGGTAAGACATCGGCTAGCACACGAGGTAATCAAAATAATTGAGGTAGACTTCACGATTGATACCAACCCATGGGTGCAAAGGTGATTAAGGAAGAAAAAAAAGGCCTTTTCATGCAAGCAAAACTAATAAAGGGAAGTAGAAGGCTCACGCGTGAAGACAAACTTGATTAAAGTAAGAAAAAGCACACAGGACGACATGGAAAGGAGAATCCAAGTTAATCATGTGTGCAGATGCAGATTGATTTTGCGGATGAAACAAATGCAAGACAGAAGCTTCATCGGAAAAGATTCCATAGAAAAGGAATTAGAATCGATGTACTGTAATAGTTTCTTTTATTTAGATATTTAATATTAGAGAAGTCTTGTACGAGTAGTTGTCTTAGCTAGTTAGGAGTTATTAGTTTAGGGTATAAATATGTACCTCTAGTCATTGTAAAAGGTTTATCTCACAATCAATTGAATTCGGTGTATCGCCACTATTTACCTTTATGTTATGTTTTTACTTGAGTAAATTGCATCCGAGATACGAGAACTAGGCACGTGCGTGCATATTGGTCCAAAAACTTATAATCTGATTAATCCGACACAGGAACTTGTCATTTTGGTGCGTATACGGTCCAAATCTCACCACGTCGTGTATCTGTCCATGGTGGACTATGAGGTGGCAGGGTGGGTCTACTACGGAATCAACCCAGCTCATCTGGAACATGGGTCCGGCTTAGCTCGGCTCAATTAATTTTCAGCGAGCGGCTCGGCCGAAACAAATCCTCGCTGACGCATTGGCTGACTGTGGCATCCTGATGGAACGTGGGTGCTGCCGCCACTTCATTCCCCAAGGGGATAGGGCATATAAAGCCTGCATCTGCTTCCTTCTTATTGCATGCATATATGTTCACTTTTCAAGGACTGATTCAATGTGAATTTTTTTGGCAGACCATGAATATGCAGCGAGCTTCTTGATTGACTGAATGAAAAATCGTGACACTCCTGCAACTTCTATATAAATGTTTGTAGAAGCACTAAAATGTGTTCAAAGGAAATAACACAATTGTTGACTGAAGTTAACTACCTGGATAATGTATTAATATCCGAATGATGAATAGACTAAAAAATAAATATTTTGTTTATTCAACCACTACATGCGAATATTTTCTTGACCTCCTCCTCATGCTCTTGTTCTGCCAACAGGTCCTCCTCCCCTGGATCTTGTTTTGCCAACACGTTTCCCCCTTCCTCTTCCCCTTGCTGTGTCATTGCATTCTTCACCATGTTCCCCATCTCTTGCAGTTTTTCCCTTTTTTTCTTGGCCATGTACTTGTAGCTCTACCTCTACCTATGTTCATTGCTGTAGTAACCCTTGGTGGAGGTAGGTTATCCCTTTGCACAGCTACAAACATATTTTCGTCCGGCAACGGACTTCGTGGTTGCATTGATGATTGTGCCATGTTTGCCTACACAATATAGACATAGTTTAATCAATCTTTGAATTAAGCTATGTCAAATAATAATGCCATAAAAACTAGACTGATATACCTGATGCAAAAGATTAAACACCATAGTATCAACATTTTCACTTGGATCCATTTCATTGTTCAGTCTTGCTGGCATCAGTCTAGCTGGCATAATGTCCTGAAACATAAAGGCATCAATATTATGATTACCATATAAAAAAGAAATCGGTTACTGAATTTAAATAGATTATACACCATGTACCTCTAGTATGGTTGGGTCATCATATTCATCCAATTCCTCTTCTGGATTAGGCATGTTTCTCTTATCAGGATATTTGTGGCAGGTTCTCTTATTGTGTGTAGATGATCCACAAGCACTACAGTGCATTGTCACTCCATGTTTGCTAAGTTTGGTGCCGCCTTCTAATTCAATAGGATTTTTCTTTCTATTCCTTGCAGGCCTCCCTACCTTCTCATCATAAATAGGCGGCTGCACATCAACCCCGTTCATTTTTTCCCAATGCATTTTGTCTCGCACAGGCCATATGTTATAGCTATATGCGTGCATATATGTTGCAATTGAATAGCACTCATGCACCATTGTTTCTGGACGGATATCGTCATGCCTAAAACATGCAATGGCATGGCAGCATGGTATACCTGTTAGCTGCCACCTCCTACAGTCACAGGACCTCACATTTATGTCCACAATGTTGGCCCTGTTGACACCAAAAATTAGCACCAGGAAGAGGCTGACATGTGGGCCGGATTTGGTGGAAGGATGCCATTCGGCTAAAGGGCTTTCTCTGAAGCATTCGGCAAAGATGCTCTGCGGTCGGGAACGCGTCGCCATTCGGCTAAAGGGTTTTCTCTGAAGCATTCGGCAGAGATACTCTGCGGTCGGGAATGCGTCATCATTCGGCAGAGGCATTGTTCCGCAGGCAAAGAGTGGTAGCGTTCGGGAAAACATGATGACGTGGATCAATATAAGGAAAAGGCCGGTTCGAACAAGGAACGCAATATGGGCACGAAGATTCGTCATTTATTTTTAGAAACAAGTATTGTAGTCGTGTCCGACTAGGAGTTATACCAAGACCTGGGTATAAATATAAACCCATGGCAATTGTAAAAAGGGACAATCAATCAATACAACAAACCGGCCCCGTGCCAACATCGAGTCCTTTAGTCGAGTCGTCGAGTTCTTCGAGAGGAGTCATCGATCCGTCGACCTCCGTAAGTACCGGCAACCTTGTATCATGCTTAGTATCATGCGGTGGATTTAAGCTTTGATGCAAGTAGTCTTGTTACCATGCTTAGTATCATCCGGTGGATTTAAGTTGTGGTCTCAAGAAGGTTCCTCTGTTAGGTCATGAGCCATGCGGTGGGCTAAGATCTAGTATGGACCAAGTTATCGGCTCTGTTAGATTTCGGCAAGATCTAACAGATTCATTAAGTTACCCCGTGTTGCTTCGTTTTTACTATGTGCTTAATTCATGCAACACACCTTTGCCCAATCTAGATCGGCTAGAATCGGCTCTACTTCACGATGTGACGACTTATCCCCTCACAGCCGAGTCCGAAACCGATCTAGGTTGCCACGTGTCGCGGGTTCGAGCTTGTCGGCATCGTGTAGATCTTGACAGAACCGGGTATCATGCGGTAGATGCAGGTTTTTGGATCGTCTTAGAGCTAATCATCCGGTGGATTAGATTTCGATTCGATCTGATAGATTTATCTTTACCGATTAGGCTTGTTCCTTCGCCATGGACCCCGATTCGGCTAAAATAGCCGCATTCGGTAGTGCTCTCACGAGTGAACGTGTGTTCGCGGGTTTGCATTGGACAATGAATGCTTTTAGCCTTTCACGATTAGATTGTATCATGCGGTGGATTGATCTAATCTGATTGGTGGTGTGGCCTCAAACGAGTTGTATCATGCGGTGGATTAACTCGTTCGTTGCCATGCTTGACGGGTGCTGCTTTCGGCCTATGCGTTCTTGTTTTCAATGTAAATTTGTGACTGTGTTGTGGATTCGTAATTAAACATTGAATGCTTTTAGCTTTTCATGGTTAAACTGTATCATGCGGTGGATTGGTCTAATCTGATTAGTGGTGTGGTCTCAAACAAGTCGTATCATGCGGTGGATTAACTTGTTTTGTTATCATGCTTGACGGGTGCTGCTTTCGGCCTATGCATTTCTTGTTTACTGCGAATTTATGATCATGTTTCACCCTTTTATTTATCTATCATGCTCTGTTTCTCGTTAATCGGCTACGAGTATGTGTTACAATGTTTATTCGGTTGAAAGCCGATCTTTTCGTCATGCTTACGTCACGCATTCGGCAGTGCGCTCCTTGTGTGCCTTGCCGATTGCCGAATAAGGCTTTAACTGCCGACAGATAGCTTGTCCGTAGCTATATGTCTCTCGAGATTGGCTTCAACGCCGCAAATATGGAACTGTCTGGTCTCACCCGACACGTTCCAGGTTTTTGATCTAAACTTTTTTGTCCCTTTGTTAGTTTTCAGGCAAACTGACTGGCACGCTTCCGGATTCAAAAGCCCGGGCCACGTGTGAAGCCAGCTAATTCGGCTTGCTGTGTGCTTGGCGTGAGGTGCGGATTTTACGTCAACACACTTTTTGGCACGCCCGGTGGGACACACACAAGTTTTCAAGATGCCTGAGTTGAGCGACATCATGGATGTCACTTTGGAAGAGTTGTCTGAAGAGCATCAACAGATGGTAAAGGCTGCTGCTGGTCAATTCATTAACAAATGTTTACTGTCTTTCGCCAAGAACAGGAGTGGTGCACCGTTTCTCAAATCCGACTTGCCAAGAGTTCTCCTTCCTGGGCAGTCTGATTTTACTGAAGAAGAAGAGAGGGAGAGATTCTCGGGTTTGTTATACAAAGTTTTAGGAGAAGCAATGACCAATCACAATGCTGCGTTCTTGAACAGTTTTCGGCATATAATGGTAAGCATTTTTGGTCAGCATGTGGATAAACCCTTCGAGCAAATACATGGGCAATTGGGTGGTCCGACGTACTTCAATGTTCAAGCACCAGTTCAGAAACTACATGGTAAAGGAAACGCTGATGAAACTGGAGGTTCTGGTGCTAAAGATACAAATGGACAACCGATTCAGCAAGATCCTCAACCTGCGCTGCCGAAAACTCGCACATACGGTGATATGGCATTCGGCACCACAGGGAATCCGCCTGCTTCTGCTTACAAGATATCTCCCTTGAACAACAGACTGCAGAGGGATTTATATGGAAACGGATATTCAGAGTTTATGGATTACAATGCTATCAATGCTCTCCCGAATCCTGGATATGTTGGTACTGCAGGCATGCTTGCTGGGAGACTAGGGAATCAAGATACCAGTATTGACCTCATGGTGCAAAAAATGACCGATGTATTGCAAAATCAATTCGGTCTGAAGCCTAAAAATCAGGGGTACATGTACTCGTCTCCTTTCCCAGAATGGTACCAAAGGGTATCATTGCCGAATAGAGTCAAGGTGCCTACAGAGTTTACTAAATTCTCAGGACAAGATGATACTAGCACTGTGGAACATATAGCTCGATATCTGATGCAGCTTGGAGAAGCTTCGGCAGATGAGGCTTTCAGAATCAGATACTTTCCTTTGTCACTGACGGGTCCAGCTTTTACATGGTTTGCTTCTTTGCCTGCTCAGTCGATTTGTACTTGGAAAGACCTGGAGCAGAAATTCCATGCTCATTACTACATTGGCAGTACCGAGAAAAAGTTGGTTGATTTGACCAGCTTAAGGCAGAGGAATAATGAAACACCTACGGAGTTCCTCAGGAGATTTAGGGAAACAAAAAGCATGTGCTTTTCTCTGAACATACCTGATGACCAGCTGGCTGGTATGGCTGTAGCTGGCATGCTGCCTGCCATTCGGGAGAAGCTGTTCGGGATGGAGTTTGATGATCTGGGCCAGTTGTCGCACAGATTGGCCTTGATGAGTAACCAGGCATATGGTTTCAAGAAAGATGCCAGATTTGCTAAAAATAATGATGTAGCTGACATCTATAACCAATTCCTTGAAAGAGCAGATCAAGAAGATGAGTATGAAGATAGCGAGGAGATAGCCGCAGCAGAGATAGTGTGGAGCAAAGAACCAGTTACAATGACTCAAAGATGGATCAAACAGGTGAAGGGAACGTATGATTTTGATGTGACTAAGGCGGACAAATTGTTTGAGTTCCTGGTGAAAGAAGGCCGAATCAAATTGCCGGAGGGGCATTCTATGCTTCGGCCTGATGGAGTGAAAGATAAGAGGTACTGTGGGTTTCATGATAGAAATTCTCATTCCATTAATGAATGCAGAGTCTTTAGGGTGAAGATTCAGAAAGCTATCCAGGAAGGACATCTGAAATTCGACAACAAGATGAAACTGGACAGTAACCCTTTCCCTCAGAATATGATCGGGTTCTCGGTTAATATGGTGAATGCTGTTCCATCTGGAGAAAAGGGAAGATTGAAAGTTTTAACCTCAAAGAAGGCAAGACAGGATGGTTCAGTTGATCCCACTCGGCAGATCACAATTGAACAGATTCGTCAGAAAGATCTTCGGTTCCCGAATAGCCGATTTGAAGTGGGAGAATCCTTTAAACCTAGAGTTACTACACGTATTCTCCTCAACAAATGGCAGCGTCAGCAAGAAAAGGAGCGTTTTCAAAGGCGTGAATACGAGGAGGAGAAAAGAAGGCGCGAAGAAGAAAGGTTTGAGGAAGAACAAGAAGAATATGCTCGAGAGCAGGAACGTGCGCATTGGGGGTGTGCATTCTTCAGACACTGTTGGAACGAAGGTTTGAAGCTTCCCACACGGAATAGTTGTCCTGAATGCAATAATAGGTATGATGAATATAGGCAGGGAACTGTCAATCGCCGATCTATCCATGAAAGAATTGGCAGGGTGCATCCCAGTGATGATCGGCGTTTTGATGATCGACCAAGAAAGAGACATGCTGATTACAAATGGGTTGATCGTGAAGAGGAAGGAGATCATGCTTATGTTTGGCAAGAAGGACAATGGTGCCCACCTGGTTTGAGGAAGAGCCAGAAGAGAAGAGTACAGCGCCTGAGGAATCGGGAATTGAAGCAAGCAAAGGTCAAGGTGAAATCAATATGGCTCCCAAAAGACAGGCCTGACGAACATGGTCATTCGGCTCCTACATATATGGTATGTTTTCTGCCGAATGAATTCATGGCTCCAGCTAACCAAATTGTACAGGAAGAGATATTGCCCGATATAGATGATGCCGAACGATTTGGGTTAATGGCACAATTGATGTTGAACAAACAAGCTGTTTTTGAGAAGCCAGCCCAGAATCGGCACATGAAGCCACTGTACTTGAAGGGATATGTTAATGGCAAACCGTTGACCAAGATGTTTGTCGATGGAGGAGCTGCTGTCAATGTAATGCCATATACCACATTCAGGAAGCTTGGTATGGGCCCTAGAGATTTGACACCAACGAGCATAATTCTAAATGATTTTGCTGGAAATCCTTCGGACACCAAGGGATGCGTGCACGTTGATCTGATGATTGGGTCCAAGACTCTGCTTACGACTTTCTTTGTCATTGAGGGCAAAGGGGCATATAGCTTGCTGCTTGGAAGAGATTGGATTCATGCAAATTGTTGTATTCCATCTACTATGCATCAACAGCTTATTCAGTGGATAGATGATGAGGTGGAGATTGTCCAAGCAGATGATTCAATAAGCGTGGCAAATATGGAACCAGCTTTCTGGGAATATCAAGGCATAGATTGTTTCTCAGGCAAAGACTGGGGAGAAGGTCCTGTGGCACCAGCCAGCAGTGATCAGCAGCCGATCGAAGCAGTCGGCTCTCATAGTAATTTTTGATGGAAAATCCAATTGATGGAACTGATGGAAAATTAGGACGTGGATTTGTGTCGGCCGATAAATTGGAAGAAGTGGACATTGGAGATGGTGACAAGCCAAGACCGACATTTATCAGTGCTAACTTGGATTCGGTTTTCAAAGAAAAGTTGGTGACATTGTTAAAAGAATACAAGGACTGCTTTGCTTGGGATTATTCGGAGATGCCCGGTCTAGACCGTTCTATTGTTGAGCATCGGTTGCCAATCAAACCTGGTTACAGGCCTTACAAGCAACCACCCCGAAAAATCTACAAGGAAGAAGTGTTGGCCGATGTGAAAAAGGAGATTGAAAGATTATTAGATGCAAATTTCATTCGGCCATGTAAATACGCAGATTGGATCTCTAATATCGTTCCTGTCTATAAGAAAAATGGAAAAATGAGGGTTTGCATAGATTTTAGAGATCTAAACAAGGCTACACCCATGGATGGATATCCAATGCCTATTGCTGATTCGTTGGTTGATGCTGCTGCTGGATACAAAGTGCTCAGTTTCATGGATGGTAATGCAGGATACAATCAGATTTTTATGGCATTGGAAGATATAGTAAAGACAGCTTTCAGGTGTCCTGGACACATAGGGTTGTTCGAGTGGGTTGTCATGACCTTTGGATTGAAAAATGCTGGTGCAACTTATCAAAGGGCTATGAATTATATTTTTCATGAGTTGATCGGCAAGATTGTGGAAATATATATTGATGATGTGGTGATCAAGTCATTGGATCATGAGTCCCATTTGGCCGACATAAGGAAAACTCTAGAATGCACCAGGAAACATGGGCTTAAGATGAACCCGAACAAGTGTGCTTTTGGAGTTTCGGCTGGAGATTTTCTGGGATTTTTGATACATGAAGGAGGAATAGGAGTTGGTAAGAAAAGCATGAAGGCAATTGATGAAATTGTTCCTCCAACTAATCTTAAAGAGTTACAATCGCTGCTTGGCAAGATAAATTTTGTGAGAAGATTCATATCAAACTCGTCACAAAAGATGTTGCCCTTTTCCTCACTGTTGAAAATAAAAAAGGATCAAAAGTTTGTATGGGGTGACGAACAACAGAAGGCTTTTGATGAAATAAAGGAGTACATGAAAAAGCCACCAGTATTGGTGCCTCCACAATTGAACAAGCCTTTCAAGTTGTACGTGGCGGCCGATGCCCAAACTATTGGATCGGCCCTCATTCAAGAATTTGAAGGGAAGGAAAGAGTAGTTGCATACCTTAGCCGAAAGTTACTAGATCCAGAGACAAGGTATTCGGCTATAGAGAAGCTTTGCTTATGTGTTTATTACTCATGTACAAAATTTCGGCACTATTTGCTAAATGCCGAATGCGTTGTACATTCAAAATTTGATGTGATTAAGCACATGTTGTCAATACCCATTTTGAATGGAAGGATTGGCAAATGGATTTTGGCCTTATCTGAATTCGAATTAAGGTTTGAGTCGGCAAAGGCTGTCAAGGGGCAGATTATTGCTGACTTTATTACTGAACATCATGATACATCGATAAATTTGCTTAACATTATTCCTTGGGTACTATTCTTCGATGGATCTTCATGCTACAAAGGTGGTGGAGCAGGTATCTTATTAATTTCACCCAAAGGAGAAACATTTGAGTTTGCTGTTCCCATTCAATCTGCTGTTACTAACAATCAGGCTGAGTATGAGGCATTGCTCAGAGGGCTCCAATATTTGAAAGAAGCAGAGGCCATTGCAGTTGAAATTTTTGGAGATTCAGAATTGGTCATAAAACAATTGAATGGTGAATATGAGTGCAAAAGTGATACCTTGAGGAATTACTATGAAGAATGCAAAGAAATATTGAAGAGCTTTCGGTCAGTAATTCTACAACACATTCCTAGAGGGGATAATGGAGAGGCAAATAGATTGGCCCAAAGTGCATCAGGTTATAGAGAGCTTCAAGAAGTGTTTGCTAATGATGTATATGCTTTCGGGAGTAATCTGGCAGAAGATGATTGGAGGAAAGAAATTGCCGATTATTTGGAGAATCCATCCCAGAAAGTTTCTAGAAGACTCAGATATAAAGCTATAAAGTTTGTTCTTCTTGATAAAGACTTATATTATAAATCCTTGGACGGAATATTGTTACGTTGCTTAAATCAAGAAGAAGCAAAGAGGTTGATGAGTGAAGTGCATGACGGATTATGTGGGGCACATCAGTCAGCTTACCGAATGAAGTGGGTTATTAGAAGAACTGGATATTACTGGCCGACAATGTTGGAAGATTGTTTTGAATATTATAAGGGATGTCAAGACTGTCAGAAATTTGGAAACATTCAGAGAGTTCCAGCGTCGGCTTTGAATCCCATTATCAAGCCATGGCCATTCAGAGGATGGGGAATAGATTTGATTGGCCAAATAAATCCTCCATCGAGTAAGGGGCATAAATTCGTACTTTTAGCAACTGATTATTTTACTAAGTGGGTTGAGGCAGTTCCGTTGAAAAAGGTGACATCAGAAAATGTGGTTGAGTTTGTTAAGGAACATATCATTTACAGATTCGGGATTCCTCAGACAATCACCACTGATCAAGGGACTCAATTTACATCTTCAGAATTCAGAGATTTTGCTGAAAGTATGGGGATAAAATTACTGAATTCTTCTCCTTATTATGCTCAAGCTAATGGTCAAGCAGAAGCTTCTAACAAGATTATGATTAAAATCATACAGAAGAAAATTGATCAAAAGCCAAGAAGGTGGCATTCGGTACTCAATGAAGCGTTGTGGGCTTACCGAATGGCTCCTCATGGGGCTACAAAAACATCTCCTTATGAATTAGTGTATGGACATCATGCTATCTTGCCGTGGGAGATGCAATCAGATTCGAGGAGGGTTAAATTACAAAGGGATTTACGTTCTAAAGATTACAATGATCTGATGATGGATGAATTAGAAGATTTACATATGATTCGTCTCAGGGCCTTGGAGAATATTGAGAGGAACAAAATGCGAGTTGCTAAGTATTACAATAAGAAGGTGAAAGTTAAGCGATTTACAGAAGGTGATTTAGTTTGGAAAGCGATATTGCCGATTGGAACCAAATATGCAGCATTCGGCAAATGGTCTCCAAATTGGGAAGGTCCTTTCAGAGTGGTTAGGTGCGTGCCTGGAAATGCATATATTTTGAAGACATTATTGGGAGAAGAATTTGCTTCTGCTATAAATGGAAGATATTTGAAGAGGTATTATCCCAGTATTGAAATCGATCGATGATTGATATATCAAATTGCCGAACAGCCGATATTCGGGAAGAAATCGCCTTCAGAACAAATGTTGACAGAAAAGGAAAATGGCCAGTACTGAATGTATTGCCCTTAGCACAAAATATGTTACATCAAGAGTTCACGCAAAAGATAAGTTTTATTGCCGAAATTCCATAAATCCCTAGTACAAACTACTGAAAGAGCCTGTTCAAAACAGACTGGGGATGAATGGAATCGGCAATGGCAGCGCCATGGCCATCAAGACGATCAATGGAGGCGTCAATATCATCGATGTCTTCTGGGTTGCTGTTGGCAAAACCAACCGGCATCCTGGAATAGTCAGTGCCGGTGTGCGTCGACATAGCAACGAGACCCGTAGCGACGCCCAGGCGAACGCCATGGGAAGCCACTTCGTCGACACGACCTGCCACCGCACCAAGGCGTGCCTCGGGTGTGTCCCCTTGGGCGTTCACCTTGTCCGCCAGCTCCTCCACCAGCGCCTTCAGTCGATCAAGTTCAGCATCACGCGCTGCAAAGTTACAAGGGGATAACAGATTAATATCATTTGGAGGACGAGAATTGAGGTTGAGCAGATTGCAGGACTCACCATCAATGACTTCAAGCAGCTGCTTGCGCTCGTGCTGCCATTCAAGGTCAGCAATCCCGGCTTGCTTGGAGATAACCTCCAACTCGCGGCGAGTATCGTCACGCTCCGCTTTAAATCGGCGGGCGTCGCCGTCTGAGTAGCGGGAGTCGTCCGATGAACGAGTCTGATTGGACGAACTCGAGGAGTTGGACGCCGCAGGAGCAGCGGCTGGAGCCGCAACTGGCGCACCAGCGCCGGCAATCCATTGGATTACCCTGAAAGAACAAAGAAGATTCGTCAAGAAAGAGAAAGGAAATCTCGAGAAGAACAGAGAGAAGCAAGCAGCCAATCACCTGCGGCGAGCGCCGGCGCGACTTCCTTCGGCCTCATCGACGGCCGGGCGCCTCCTGTTGTTGTCGGCCATTGGAAGTTCCTCGGAGTTACTGTGGATGGGGAAAAGAATGACTTGAGTCGGCAAGAACTTGGAAGACGAAGAACTTGATGAAAAACTGTGGGCTGCCTGGGTGTTTATTTATAGAACCCGCAGAGGAAATCGTGGCCAAAGATCGTGGCGCGTATTCCGAAGAGTTCGGAAGGTGGAAAGGATTTTCCAGCCGATCGGTTCTCATGTCGTTTGGGATTCTTATCGAGTCGTATTCGGCTTTGACTGGATGAGATTCGGCTATGTCATAGTTGAAGCGTTTTCGGGTCTGACGCTATTAAAACCAGCTTTGCCGAATGAGTTATCCACAATGGAGAGAAAGCAAAGATTGGTGAAACTACAAAGTTGGTAAGACATTCGGCTAATTAAATATTCAATACAACTACACACCCAAGTACTTGGAGATTACATCTTTAGCATCAGATATCATTCTGTTAATGGTCTCCAAAAGATTTTTGCCTGCTTCTTGGGTTTTTATCAGAGCAGAGAGCTTCGTTTTGAGCTGTTTATCTTCAGATAGAATTACCGATGCTTCCTTTCGTATCCTCTCTGTCAGATCAGGAAGTTCGGCTAACTTCTTCTCGTCAGCTTCGATTTCAGTTGACAGAGTCCTCAATTCGGCTTCTAGTTCAGCTTTTCTGATTTTCTTCAGATCAAGTGCTGGCTGCAGTCTAGCTGACAATTCTTTATTGCTCTGAGCTTGGATATACAGATCTTTCAAGGATTGCTTAGCTATGGCTCTTCTTTGTTCTAAAGCTGGTTGTAAAGATTGACTTTTCAGAACCTGTCTGACTGCAGCAAATTTTTGATCCAATTGAGAGATTGGTTCCAAAGAAGCTTGAATATCAACAGGAAGGTTTTGTTCAATGGGCTCAAGCATATCTCTCAGAAGATCAGCATCCTTGACTTGATCCTGGATGTCTTTGTGCAGAAAGGAGAGGATTTCCTTTAGTTTTGCCTGGGTTTCTTCTGATAAAGTCTGACTAGAAGAAATTTCCTCTGCTTGTTCGGCAACAAGATTATCCAAAGGAAATGAGTAACTGGGTGATGAAGTTATTTTCTCCTGGAAAAAGATATTGCCGAATTAATGATTATCCATTGAATAAAGAACTGGGGAGACTGGGAAATTATCTCTACCTCATTTCTGATCTCTTGGATGGAGAGAGAGGGCGGCTCAAGCTCAGGCAAAGGTTCTTGTGTGTCATGCTGAGGAGAGCTTGGAAGGTTCTTTGGTGGAGATGAGGCTTCTAGCTGAGGTACATCAGGAAGAGATGAAGCTGGTTCTTGGTGAAAAGAGGAGCTCTCCGAAATTGGATCCATTGAAGTTTGCTCTGTGACTGAAAGAAAGTTAGTGCCGATGAAAAGAGTTTTTAAAAGACAAGATGGTGAGAAATTTTACTAATCACTGAAGCATCGGCAGGTTCTGTGCTAATGGCCAATTGCTGTGATTTGGCCTGAAATCATAAAGGAGTAGAAAATGAGCAGAATGAAATTAGCATTTTTTACTCGAGGAAGGAGAAATTTGACCTGTGCAATTATTTTGCTGCTTGTTCTTTTCTTCTTTACAACTGAAGGGGCAGTTAAAGAAAGAGTTTTCCTCTTGACAGATGATGGTCTAGTAAGTATTGGATCTGAAGAAGCTTGTCTAGCCATCAGCTGAGCCAAGGTAGGAGATTGGTGCCCCAAAGCAGAGATTGGGCCTGCAGTTTTGTATAAAATTACCCTGGCAAGAGGGGCAGGTGTTATGTCCTGCAAAATAATAGAGTCAGAATCGATTGGGGTTAATGTTGTTAAGACAGATGAAGGAATAAGCATATTACCTCTGCAGTTGGCTGATAATCAGGCATTAATTCAAGGCAGAAGGGATGGATTGGCATGTTGAAGGTATGATCATGGAATTCTTGCCACCAAAGAGTGAAGGAAGGATGGGCAGATATTATTGGCACAAAAGGATCAGGTGCATAAATAGTTCCACAGCGTTTATAAGTAAAAATTCTTCTTGTCTCTGTGGAATCCTTGACAATCTCCCTAGGCCTGAGGAATTCATGGAAGAATAGCCTGGGGGGCACTTGGCCACATCCCAACTGTCTAGCCATCATGTTTGGCTGATAATATTCATAAGTGCTTTGAACCAGCCTCCCTCCACAGAATTCGGCTGGCAGGATGCAGGGCTGGATGAAGGCATTGAAAATTGCTACAGATCGTACATCAGTGCATCCAGTCTCAAAGCTGAATTCGCAAGGGAGAGTAAGATTGTCATTATCCAAATATGGGAACCAAAGAGGATGAGCAAAGCCTCTGAAGAAGAGCTCAAACAGTTCACCAATGTTCTTGTTGATAGATACAGTGGAAGCAGCTTCTCCATAGGTTTGACAACCTTTGGTTCTCCGGGCTTCTCCTTCTTTGTAATTGATTGAAGGGAAGTCTCGGCTGTTGAGGTCAATAGCAACGATTTGATGCATGTATAACTGCAGCCACATTTGGACAAACCACCAGGGACCATTTACACAGGGGATTTTCTTACTAGTATGCATCAGGTGGGTGGTTTGATTGAGCATATGATAGACGCTTCCCAGGAGGTATTTCCCAAGTGGGATGACTTTTCCAGCAGCCAGCTCTTCAGCCATCACGATGTGATTCAAGGTTGGCTCATTGGCTTTGCCACAAAAGACTGATCTGCATAGCCACATATTCAGGAAGGCCCTGTATTCGACATCGGTCAGAGGGCCATCAGACATATGATTCTGAATGTATCTCTTATATCCAACCCCTGTTTTTACTCCTGTCTGCTTGGAGGAACCTTTGTGATCATATGGGTGTACAGTTCCTGTAACATTCAGGCCGGTCATCATGTAGACATCGGCCAAAGTAGGAGACATTGGGCCATGACCAAAAAGAAAGGTATTTGTACCATTGGACCAAAAGTGGCAAGCTGCAATCAGGAGGTTCTCATTCTTTGGTGTTTCGGCTAATGACAGCTCCAGGCAATGAGAAATACACAGATGATCCCAGTTCTGTGTTTGGGGGCTTTTATCATCAGACATCCTTTTATACCAATTTCTCCAGCCGGCAATTGGGGGCAAGGGCCAGTTCTTGAAGGCGTCTTGCCACTCATGAGGTTTTGTCAGCGAAATCTTGAAAGGAATCCTCTGAGATTCGGCCGCAATGATTTCGGAAGGGTCTGAATCCCCTACAGGGCCGAGGAAATAGGATGGAGCTTTTTCCTCAACAGGGATAAGGATTTCGGCAGCCAGGGCCTATCAAGAGTGGAAGGAGATGAGAAGAAATTTAAAATGCGAATCGAAAGAAGAATACCGAATATGCTTGAGGGGATTGAAGCTTACCTGGAGGGCAAAATCTTGATTCGCCATTTGAAGATTGAATCCTGGAAGTCGATGACTTAGGGTTCGGATCCGGATGAGAGCTCTGAAGATTCAAGAGATAAAACGGATGTCGAGCGGGCTCAGCCTGGAAATGTTGGGGATTCCTGGTCAATTCCGAGATAAAAGTATCATTTATCCCGAAATTGAAGGGGCATGTGTTGACACCAAAAATTAGCACCAGGAAGAGGCTGACATGTGGGCCGGATTTGGTGGAAGGATGCCATTCGGCTAAAGGGCTTTCTCTGAAGCATTCGGCAAAGATGCTCTGCGGTCGGGAACGCGTCGCCATTCGGCTAAAGGGTTTTCTCTGAAGCATTCGGCAGAGATACTCTGCGGTCGGGAATGCGTCATCATTCGGCAGAGGCATTGTTCCGCAGGCAAAGAGTGGTAGCGTTCGGGAAAACATGATGACGTGGATCAATATAAGGAAAAGGCCGGTTCGAACAAGGAACGCAATATGGGCACGAAGATTCGTCATTTATTTTTAGAAACAAGTATTGTAGTCGTGTCCGACTAGGAGTTATACCAAGACCTGGGTATAAATATAAACCCATGGCAATTGTAAAAAGGGACAATCAATCAATACAACAAACCGGCCCCGTGCCAACATCGAGTCCTTTAGTCGAGTCGTCGAGTTCTTCGAGAGGAGTCATCGATCCGTCGACCTCCGTAAGTACCGGCAACCTTGTATCATGCTTAGTATCATGCGGTGGATTTAAGCTTTGATGCAAGTAGTCTTGTTACCATGCTTAGTATCATCCGGTGGATTTAAGTTGTGGTCTCAAGAAGGTTCCTCTGTTAGGTCATGAGCCATGCGGTGGGCTAAGATCTAGTATGGACCAAGTTATCGGCTCTGTTAGATTTCGGCAAGATCTAACAGATTCATTAAGTTACCCCGTGTTGCTTCGTTTTTACTATGTGCTTAATTCATGCAACACACCTTTGCCCAATCTAGATCGGCTAGAATCGGCTCTACTTCACGATGTGACGACTTATCCCCTCACAGCCGAGTCCGAAACCGATCTAGGTTGCCACGTGTCGCGGGTTCGAGCTTGTCGGCATCGTGTAGATCTTGACAGAACCGGGTATCATGCGGTAGATGCAGGTTTTTGGATCGTCTTAGAGCTAATCATCCGGTGGATTAGATTTCGATTCGATCTGATAGATTTATCTTTACCGATTAGGCTTGTTCCTTCGCCATGGACCCCGATTCGGCTAAAATAGCCGCATTCGGTAGTGCTCTCACGAGTGAACGTGTGTTCGCGGGTTTGCATTGGACAATGAATGCTTTTAGCCTTTCACGATTAGATTGTATCATGCGGTGGATTGATCTAATCTGATTGGTGGTGTGGCCTCAAACGAGTTGTATCATGCGGTGGATTAACTCGTTCGTTGCCATGCTTGACGGGTGCTGCTTTCGGCCTATGCGTTCTTGTTTTCAATGTAAATTTGTGACTGTGTTGTGGATTCGTAATTAAACATTGAATGCTTTTAGCTTTTCATGGTTAAACTGTATCATGCGGTGGATTGGTCTAATCTGATTAGTGGTGTGGTCTCAAACAAGTCGTATCATGCGGTGGATTAACTTGTTTTGTTATCATGCTTGACGGGTGCTGCTTTCGGCCTATGCATTTCTTGTTTACTGCGAATTTATGATCATGTTTCACCCTTTTATTTATCTATCATGCTCTGTTTCTCGTTAATCGGCTACGAGTATGTGTTACAATGTTTATTCGGTTGAAAGCCGATCTTTTCGTCATGCTTACGTCACGCATTCGGCAGTGCGCTCCTTGTGTGCCTTGCCGATTGCCGAATAAGGCTTTAACTGCCGACAGATAGCTTGTCCGTAGCTATATGTCTCTCGAGATTGGCTTCAACGCCGCAAATATGGAACTGTCTGGTCTCACCCGACACGTTCCAGGTTTTTGATCTAAACTTTTTTGTCCCTTTGTTAGTTTTCAGGCAAACTGACTGGCACGCTTCCGGATTCAAAAGCCCGGGCCACGTGTGAAGCCAGCTAATTCGGCTTGCTGTGTGCTTGGCGTGAGGTGCGGATTTTACGTCAACAGGCCCCATATTTGTCATTGACCGAGAAAATCTCTCCTCCTGCGGGATATACCATACAAGATGCTGCAATCTCTATATGTCTATCAAGCTTCTTCTTCACCTTGGGACATATAGTGCCAGTCCACTTATCTATAGCTTCCTGTTGTTTTGTATAAATTATGTTCATGATCTGGCATCTAATTTTCTCAAGCATTGAAAGTATAGGCATCTCCCTGGCATCTAATATATACCTAGTGGAATATGGAAAAAGGATGTTAGTGGAAGATGTGAGGTAACTATCTGTAATAGGTAATGACTCAGGATTATGAGATAACTTACTTATTAAAGACCTCACAATTATTATTCAGTAGCATGTCGCATTTTGCGAAATCACTAAAAAAGGCCCTCACCCATGTACTAGGTGCCAGTTCTTCAACCCAAGCATAGGCTTCTGGGCTATCCTTTTTCATTTGCTCCATGTTCTTTTCCCACAAAGGGATATTACTAGATCTGGCTATTGCCCACAGATCATTAATCAATGTTTCCCCCTTATGAATCGAGTGGAAGTTTTGATATAAGTGCCTCACACAAAACCTGTGTTCAGCATTTGGGAAAATTTCGTTCACAACATTGATTAAACCCTGCAGATATAAAAAAAGACATAAAAAACAACCATGAAATTAAATACAGAGTAGTCATGACAAAGACTCCTAATATACCTTCTGTTTGTCGCTCATAATGGTATATGGACCTGTATTGATGATATTTAAGTCATTCTTCAAAAGTAGCCAAGAACCACTTCCACGTGCTGGTTGATTCCACCTCAACTACACCCATTGCAATAGGATATATGCATTCATTTGGATCAATCCCCACTACCGTCAATAACTGTCCACCATGCTTGGTTTTAATATGGCAACCATCAATGCATATAATAGGCCTGCATCATTTAAGAAAGCCTCTCTTACATGCATCTAGTGAGTAGTATAGTGTACTGAAATGCTCCATGACCATTCCAGTTTTAGGATGCTGCAGTGCCTTCAATGTAAGGAAAAATGTACTTCCAGGATTAGATTTTCTTAGCTCTTGAGCATAGTCCCAAAGCTGATTATATTGTCTTTCTTCATCACCATGAATTATGTGCAAAGCTTCCTTCCTTGCCCTCCCTAACTTGTGTCTAGATGGGGTCATGTTGTACTCCCTTTGCACCTTAGCTGCAAAAGCCTTTAGGCTCATTTTCTCATCATCCCTAAACATGTCAATGTACTTTCTTGACAGAAAAGAAGCAGTTAAAGCCTTAATTTTTCAAATTTTATTGCAAGTATGGATGTCAACATACTCTTTGATCAGCATACTCTTGCTCCTGCTATCAGTAGCAACCTTAAGCTTCCATGGACAGTCACGTGTGGACTTCTAGCCTATCTTTTTCATTTCTCTCTTTCCTAAGATGTCTCCTTTCCCTGATGTTGTATGCATCGATTGCCTTTCGTAACTCCTGAACGTTTGCAAATACCATGCCCAACTTAAACACCAGTGCTACCATGTCAACATCTGCCCTAAAAGTCTTAAAATTGAACTTCACTGTATGTGCATCAGTATCTGTCGTAGGCAAAATGATATTTGTACCCCCCATGACATCTTCGTCGTTGTCTTCCTCTAACTCACTGATTATGGCAACCTCCTCCCCTTTAGTGTTAGCCTCTTCATCTGTTAAAATGGCATCCACATTTTGACCAAATAAGTCATCATCATCAATGTCTAGCTCGTAGTCACTATCAATAAAGTCAGAATCCAATCCAGAATCGTCATGTGCACCAAAGTCCCATTCACCATCATCTTCTATCTCAATGCCTTCTTGGGAACCTTTGCTTGTCCCCTCAACACTAGTCTGCCTCTGATGGCTAGTAAGTTTCACTTGTCGAGTGAGTTGTGTCCCATCATGGAAAACATCATCACAGTGTTGTCTTCTAGGTAGATATGTTTGACTCTCAAGGAAATTTGAATGGTCGACATAAATCAAGATGTTCTTGCAAGTGGAAGTCACATATGGCATTGCAATGATATCAGCATCACCCCTCAAACTTCTCAATCCATCTGCCACTGACTTCCCTGGCTCACACCAGTAAAGTCTTGCAGATGTTGTATTATTGCATTCTAGAACCCCTAAGAAATCCTTAACATACAGTAGGGACCATGTATCACTACTGCAGAAATCAAACCAATCTATCTTGCTGTCCATATATATCCTTTTCTTGCCAAGTCCACAGAAAAATCCTTCATAATGTATCTCCACGCTGAAATAATCATCCTGAATATATACCTACACTCGATAACATACATACATCAGTTAAAAAAACAGTAAGCAAACACTGCAGAATTAGGTCCAATGGAGCACACATTTCCATGGATTCGCGCTATTGGATTCAGAGATACACTACCAGATATCTTGTGAATGATCTAAATCAGCACGTTGATAGAACCAAGCCTAACCTTCACTTATGTTCATGGTATGACAACGAAGAAAAAGTTTACAGTGCAGTGTTTCACATGCACTACTCGTATAGGCTACTAGCTAATGGGACAAGGGCAAGGCTTTTATGCCAGCACAAAGCAACTGTGCTGCACTTCCATCATCGAATACAATAGTCATAAGAACAAAGCGCACGGACAGAATATTATTAGGGCCTGGATTGGAGAGCAACTACTGTATTCAGGAGGACTAGCGTTGGGTTGCCGACGATAAGGCTCCATCATCCCCGGCGGCGCTGACGATCGTAGGTGCGGAGCGGCCGGCGGCGCCGACGATCGTAGATGCGGAGCGGCGGCGGCACCGTGTATTTTTTGCGTTGTTTCATGTGTCCTCGAAACCCTCGATCTAATTATTTAGTTACCGCGCCATTCCACTGAGCGAGCCGAGCCGAGCACAACCCATGTTTCCGATCAGCCAAGCCGAGCAGAATTAACGTTCCTGAGGAGCCAAGCCGTACATGTCAAGGACCCACCCTGCCACCTCATAGTCCACCGTGGACAAATACACGACGTGGCGAGATTTGGACCGTATACGCACCAAAGTGTCAAGTTCTTGTATCGAAATAATCAAATTACATGTTCTTGGACCAATTTACACCCATCTGCTTAGTTCTTGTATCCCCGACGCAATTTACTCTTCTTTACTTTAATCATGGGCTGAACGTGATGCCTGACGACGAGCTGCATCGTTTTGATCTCCAGCGAAGGGGTAAGTCCAAAGTTCTACCAAGTTATCGAGCGTGTTTAGATCTAATTAGGGTTGTCGTTTTGGGCTTTCTTGTTCTGTTTCTAATCATGTTCATCAGTTATCGATTTTATCTTGTCTGGTAAGGCTGCATCGTTTAATCTCTTACTAGACATGGTAGAATCATAGATTAAACTTGTATCGGCTGATATTTCTTTAATTTATCGTCTTACCGTCTAGTTTGCTTTAATTAGAATAATCCTATTTAAATAGACGATAGATCGTTTAATGGCATGTCGCATCTTAACCACGACAACCCCTTTGAGTGCTGTTGACATCGAATTTCATTGCGAGTAGATCCATCGGTTTGTGGAGTTTTGATTAATCTCTTACTGGTAGTATTTCTAGATTGTAATTTCCGAGCGCATCGCTGCCGTTTCATCAAGAAATTATGGCGGTAATGTTAATTTAAGCTTCGTCGGCTTATGGACTTAGTCATAATGGAGTAAGAGATCAACGACGCACCTATCGGCTATAGATTTTATGCTTTATTATTGTTAATCATGCTGATCCAACTTGAATAGTCGATGGTCATCAAGATGTCAGAATTAGCCTTATGGCTGATTATCTATTTATCACATTTTATTGCTGTATTTTGATCCGTCGGCTGATATAGCCCGTGGTATATGCCATGATTGTTTTATTTATTTATACAACATAATCACACTTAATATCTATCTGCTGTGGTGTTTATTCAAGGAACACCTATCTATGAGTACGAACACTTTGCCGCCTATTGCTCGTGTATTTTACGTTTCCCTTATCAATTATAGGTCAAATTAACTGGCACGTCCTACATACCACGCGCGCTAATTTGGATCTTCCACCGGAGTTAAGCAGATCTCCCATGACCTTCGTGTGTTGTCAACACAGGAATTTATCGCCTACAACCGTTCCATCTGACGGTAGTACTCAGTAAGACTGCCAAACACTCCCATGGTGTCCGCATGGTACATAACTTGTGCGGTGCGAACCCGGTCGCCAGTCCAACATTTTCAAACGGCGGTAGGCTCCTTACCTCGGCCATATGCAGCGTATCGTTATAGATTGTTGTCACTCGTATTTTCTTTGCATTATTTTTAAGTTATACTGGTACATAAAATGATTTTAATATTTTAAAGTCTATTGCTAAATGCTAATAGTGATGGAATGAGAAAAATAGTTCATCAAATTTTCTAATATGAAATCTATCATTAGAACATGAAGAAGAAAAAAATGAGTTAAATAAACATCGCAATTGAGTTAACTGACACACTTATGTATAGTTGCAACGTATACGGGCATCTACCACTATTGTGTTGTGTAAATATGACATTCTGGTAAATATGCCTTCCACTGAGAAATTAAATTTCAATAACATTTAACCTATTTGGAAATTGTTTTTCCATTCTCTAAATACACAGCCCTAGAAGAACTCTGCACATCAAGTGCTCAAGAATAAAATCTTGCTCGCTCTTACATTAGATACCAATCAACATGTCAATTGACTAACCCTCTTGAAACACAGGGGCGTCTTTAGTTCCTCATTTCCTTGTACAGCTCTTGATGTCTGTATCAAAACCTAATCTATCCAATGAAATGGGCACTGGCTAATCATGAAACATCCCCCAAAGCAGCAATCTTATAGACCAGAAAATTACAGCAGTGACTCAAAAAACTTTGTTCACCATTCTTTCATGTCCCTTTGTAACTGGAACAAGACTCTCTATGTAGGGAAATATGTCAATGAAGAAGATATCCTGATCAACAAAATCAAAGGAGCTCACTCTTGATTTCTTGTATCTTAGACTGTCCAGGCAAACCATTTCCCTTGCATAGTTAAGCGCATCATCATAGCGGTAGATATAACGACCACTTCGAACTAGCATAACATATTTAGGCATGACATAGAAAGCCTCAAAATCCCTTGCCTCCAGTAAATTAATAACATATCGCTGGACCCATTCATGACCGTCACCAGACCGTAACATCCAGATCACTATTTGTTCGGCAAGGCCTTCAGCTAGGCATAATTCTCCACCAAGCTCAATTATGTCCAGCTGCTTTCCTCTTGATTGTAAAAGTTTTGGATGCGATATGATATTAAATGTTTCATCTTCTAAATTAAATCGAAGGAAACCGGGTGGGGGTATTGCAAGGAGTTTAGACCAGATCTGCAAATACAAAGAGCCTTTGAAGTGAATGACGGCCATTGGCATAATTGGGAATGGGGGATCCTCCATAATGCTCCTCCAGCAAAAATCAATACCATTCCCACCGATAGTTAAGATTTCCGCTCCCAAATTGAAAGTCCTCTTTTTAAGATTTAGAGAACGGTAAAAGAAGCGAGCAACCTTGTACTTACTTGTGCGAGGATCAAGCCCCAAACCAATAGTTGGGTACAACCACTCATCCTTTTGTTCATAAGGCAATTTAAGAACATCATGTATTGCTGGATTGAAGACATACACCTTGGTGTTTGTCGGGAGCGCTACAAGCCCGTCGCAGTACACCATGGGGAAAACTGACCCAAATTCACCGTGGAAGTTTGTCGAGTGCACAAGGCACGCATTGCCCTGGCCCTCCTGCCAGGAGTAGAAAGGGATGTAGTTGGAAAACGTGGTCGGCCAGAACTCAGTGTCAATCACCTTGCACCGAATATGTGGGGTGATGAGGAAGGAAGGAGTGTGTTCTTGGTTCTTGGCAGATTGCTGGAGATGCAAGCGGATGAAATATGGACCCGAGATGATGGCATACCGGGCCTTGCTGACAGATTTGAACCGCATGAGAGCTTTAGCAGGCAGCCGGACAAGAATCTCAAAGACGATCTCGTCAGGTATGACGGGGACCATTAGGCGGCGCACCCTCTTGTATACCTTCAGTATCTCTCGGCTGGTTTTCATGTCCATAACCTTCTTACCCTTCGCCACGTCCTAAATGCAACAGCACGGAGTCAGGAGGATTGACGCCCACCCCCTCGGTGCGCAATTGGTTATTCTGCAGGAGTCGATCGCGCTCGCGTGCTTTCCAGAAAGAGAAGGGCCCACGCTGATGTCCTTTCCATTTTTTTCTTTTTCCGTTTTCTTTTCGTTTCGGGTTTTAGATTTTGGAAAACTCATTTTCCTGTATCCGTTCGTGGTTGTTTGGATCATTAAAAAGATAAACCTATTACTCCCCTGTTCGCTTGGCTTATCAGCACCAGCCAACAGTATTTTTCTCTCAGTACAAATCAGCACCAGCCACCTGTCACCAGCGAGCCAGTATTATTTTTCTTTCAGCACAAATCAGCACCAGCCACCGGCCACTAGCCAAGCGAACATGGCAGGCGAGAGCCCTCCTCATCACCGTCTCTTTTCAATCGGAAGCTCGTCCGCATGCGTCTTTACGTTTTTGTCGTGGGTCCCATATATCGGCGACGCAACTGTTATCGTTTCTGGAACGAGCGGACCTGGAGGGAGGGGCTCTTTGTTTCTCATCTCCTTTTCTCAATCCATTTCAGTATTCTCGATGCGGCGGAGGCCCAATCCATTCCCAGTATTCTCGATCTGGCGGAGGCGACGGGTGCAGAGGCGTCGCGCATAGCGAGCGGGTAGTGGATCCAGGAGCGGCAACGCACCACGACGAGGACACCACCAGCGAGCGCATCAGCTTCCGAGGTACTCCCTCCGTCCCAAAAAAGAAGACATTCTAGAAATTTTAAGACAAGTTAAGGAGAGAGTAAAATGACCTTGATTGCCCCTAATTATTAGCCATATTTAGCACTAATTGGTTGTTGCATGCACATGCACTTACTAAATATAGTAGAATGACTTGTTTTTTGGGACAAATTTTAAATCCTAGAGTGTCTTCTTTTTTGGGACGGAGGGAGTATGCAATATGTCTAATTTGTAGGTCCAACGGAATAAGAAGCAGATTTTTACTGACAAGAGCTCGTCGAGTAAATCTGCAAACATTGTGTGACACCGCTGCAAGGGTATGAGACATGTCATGAAGGATTGTCCAAGTACTCGTGCTTTCATCGCTACACCCGATGGTAATTGATATGTAAGTTCTAGTGGCGTTGAAGATGATTTGGTTCTTACGATTAACATTGTTTCAGATTCAAGGATGAGTAGGGTGCGGCAATTGACTCTTTGACCGCTAATTAACATTGTTTCAGATTCAAGGATGAGTAGGGTGCGGCAATTGACTCTTTGACCGCATCAGCGGGATTTCCTAGCTTGGTCCTTGTGCAGCGTGCGTTGAGTTCATAGGTAGAACGTGCGAAGGTGGAGAAGCTCCAACGTAAGAGTTTGTTCCACATGTTCCTCATCGTCAATGATTGTTGTGTGCTCATCATAATTGACAGTGGGAGTTGCAACAACCTAGTGAGTTCAGATTTGGTAGCGAAGCTTGACATGTCAACACACCAAATTTCACATCCCTGCCACTTAGAATGGTTGAACAGTAGTGGTAAGGCTAAGGTCACACGTATATATTTTTCTGTTAGTGCTTATCATGATTACGCTGATTTTGATGTTGTTCCGATGCAATCATCATCTCTTTTGTTGGGTAGACCATGGCCATTTGATAATGATGCTGCACCCCATGGACGAACTAATACATATACTTTCATGCATAAAAACAAGAAAATTTATTTGTTTCTTTTTATCACCTGCTGATATTAAGAAACATTTTAAAGAGCTTGTTGAAAAAGATAAAGCTAAAATTGCTACTGTTGCATCTTCTGATGATAAACATAATATGATTAAATTAAAAGGAGGTGTTTTTAATAGGATTCAATTAAAAGGAGGTGCTTTTATTGCTACTACATCCGCTGCTGTTGTGTTAAGTGATAACTCTGGTGCTCCTTGTTATACTATGCTTAGTCGAGATATGTGTTTTGTTACAAATGATTTTCTATCTCGTACTTTGCATCCTGTTGTCACTAACCTTTTGCAGAAGCTTGATGCTGGGATGGAGTCAAGGACGACTCCAGTTCAAGAAGGGAAGAATGATGAGGCATCACCACGCTAGACATACACGAGCCGACCTCATCTACAATCTACAAGTCGTCGCCATGTTGGACAACGTCTTCGGTTTGGATTCAGCCCAAACGATGATCTCTCTCTCATACAGTGTCCAATCAAGGCATTCTTGGATCCATTGGAATTGTAACGATGATATGCTTCTTTTGGTTCTGGTCCTAGCTCCATAAGCCTCATGGATCTTTCTATATGACCACGAAAAAGGTGTTGTGTCAGCTATTTTGGGCCTTTTGAGGCTTTGTATCGTGTGTCACACCCGGATTTACACAGAAACCCGAAATGCGGCCATATGTATTCCTAGGAAGTCATTACACATATAGCGAACAAATTTGATAACAGAATACAGTGCTCGAATAAAATAAATGGTTTTACATCAGAGTTTGACTCAATTTAAATGAATAAAACAGCGGAAGTCTCAATATTAATTCTCTCTAAACGAAAACGAAGCCGATAACCCACGGGGACACCGACTGGTTGAGCACAGCTAGTAGAATGGCAGATCCTCAGAAAATTCAACAGCAGCAGTACCCTCTAATCCATCTATTACCCATCCGGGATTTTGTTGAATAGCAAGTGTAAGTAAATGTCTTACTTAGCAAGTACAACACGGATAATGAAGGCTTAAAAGAAAGGCTTGACACGGCTGTACTGCATTAGCAATTTTAGTTGTTTCATTTTAACATCATCATCATCACTACATTTACATGAATCCCAATCGTAACCCAATTAATATAGTAGAAGTGAACATTAAACAATAATAAACATCAACTTCTAATCAAAAAGGATCCAGGCCGCTCGTGACCCTGAGCAAGGCTATCATGATAGATTATACACTCTGCAGAGGTTTCGCCCTTTACCCACCAGTCGCATAGAAGCTCATGGAGCTTTGCACCCAACCACGCACATCAACACTTCCGAGGTGTGACTGCATAGGGACGCTACGAGGCTTTTCACAAGGCACCCTAACAAAACAGTAGCCGTTATGGTACAACCTAGGCAGCATGACCCAGGGCACCGAGATTGACTGACGCTCATGTAGCGACACGAGGGGGTCAATGGCGTCCAAGCGCGGCAAAGAATATCAACAACAAAATAAATAGCGCAATGTGTGGAGCCCCCGCCATACGGTGGCTCCCAACACGGGACTGTGCCTCACGGGGACATAGCCAACGGATACCCCGTCCTCGGTGGATCAAACCATACTCTCACCCATGCTTCCCATAACGCCGTCGGCCCGTCGGTAACTACTGTCAAGCTAGAGTCGTACATGTTACTTGTCCAAGACCAGAGCCATTATAGTTCCAGCAGTGGCGACAGGTTCCTGGGTTGCCGCTTTAAAAACCAGTCCTTACGGAGAGACACTAGGGCCAAGCACGAAGCGTACACCCTAGCTCCCTGATCCATGTTGCTAAAAAGCAAGTTTTATCATTAACATTGAAGTGAACCATTAAGTCAAGATTAACAGTTAAGCAAAGGTGACAGTAGCTGCGCCTAGCAAAGTTCTACCCAAATGCAATAACCCAAGGTAATCAAGGTATAGGATAAACAAAGCTAGGTACAACCTTAATAGGAACAATTTAGACACATGCATATGCAGTAAATAATGGGAAGGTGTGTTTAGGTAGCAAGGATTGTCCGTGCTATACTTGCCTTCCTCAAACTGCTGCTGCTGCTGCTGGTCCTGCTCCTCGTAACCCTCGAACTCAAGAGCGTACGGCTCACTGACTGGACTCACGAAGCAACACACAAGCATTCACACAAGCCACTACATGCAAACAATATTATTCTATTAGAACAGTATACCAAACAATAAAAACAGAACAAAAGAAGGCTTAGAAACTAATCTACGCTTCGCTGCGAACACGTGAGCGTGAAAATCACTCAAATCGAAGCTAAAACGGAGAAGTTATGGCGTTTCTACGGTTCGGGGGCTTGCTGGCAAAGTTTTAAAAGTTCCAGGGGCTTATTTGCAAAAACTCAGGGGCGAAAACATAATTTTATATTAAAACAGGAGGGTTTAATCGCAAATTAACCAAGACAGGACCTCGGGTGCTATTTCTAAAAAAGACAGGGGGTTTTCCATCAAATTCAGGACCTAAATCTAATTATTTTTGAATAGATCTGGACCGCGGGTTAATTTCGAAAAAAGGCAGGGGTCCTTTTGCAAAACGGCCATGGTTGACCGGTATGGTCAACTTTGACCGGGGCGAGTCTGATAGATCTGGCCGTAGGTTTCGGATCGGGCGGCTAGGATTAGATCCAGGGGAGGGGGTGGCCGGCGGCGGCGCGGCGAGCGGCGGCGCTGGGGTGGCTGCGGCGGCGCTTCGCCGGCGAGGAGGCGCGAACGCGCTATGGGGCACGGTTTGGGACGGGGCTCGGCGCTACGGGTGCGGCGCGACGTGGCGAGTCGAGCGGAGGTGCTCACGACGGCGGGGACGCGGCGGCAGCGGCGCGCGACGACGAGCAGCGGCGGCGGACTCCGGCGAAGGCGGCTCGACGCGGTGGCGGCGCTACGGTGCAGGAAAAAGGACCGGGAGGGGCTCGGGAGCAAGCTTACCTCCTAGCGAAGCTTCCCCGGCGGTTGAATTGACCGGAGCGGCGGTGACGCGGCAGATCGACGGCAGCGGGCGGCTCAAACTCTGGACGGCGGCGCGAGCTCGGGCGGCGGCTGCTAGGGCTAGGGTTGGTAGCGCTGGTGCTGGGGAACGAGGGCGGCGCGCTTTATAGGCCGGCCGCGTGGCCCCGGGTGGACCTCGGCGTGCGCGCTCGTGGCCGAGCCGGACTCCGGCTGGAGGTCGGGGGCGGATCCGACGGGCAGGTCCCGCCTGGCAGTCGGAGTGGAGGGGGGCTCGGTGCTGGGCCGGCTTCACCGCAGGGGGGGAGAAGAGGGAGCGGGCCGACGCTGGGCCGAAACTGGGGAAGGGAGAGCTGGGCCGCGGCGGTGAAGGAAGAAGGGGGAGCAAGCTCGGCCGAGGAGAGGAGTTCAGGGAGGAAATGTGGACTCGGGCCAAAACAACTTTTCTAGAGCTCCAAACAATGCGAATCAAATTCGAATTTAAAGAGGATTTAAATTCCAATCCAATTCACAAGCAACCAAAACATAATGCAGCAGCATGGATGCAACAAAAATTGTTTCTAACCTTATATTTGATTTTATTTTGCCCAAACTTTATTTATTTACCCTATGGTGAGCATGGGAACTTTAATAAAATGCACATTAATTACTAAAATTTTAAATAGGCCTAATTTAGGGTGTTACATCGTGTCGGGCCTTCGGCCCATGTTGTGGACGTCCAGCACCACCCCCAACCCTAGCTCACCCCGAGGCTAATAAACTCAGTAGCCACCGTTGTTTAGACTAGGTTTTGCTTAGATTATTCAGTCGAGAACAATTTCGCCATTTTCGGTTTGTAAAACCCCAACTCGTGTGCTTAATCATTCATCTGCAGTTTTTCACTTCCTATTGAGAGCTGCATTCTTTCGAGTTCTTGCTTGTGTTCTTCATTTCACATGCAGGCATTAGCCTTCTTGGCGAGGTCAACTGGTTTGTGACACGATTGATAACCAGACGAGATGTGGTGTTAAGATTGCATGTTCGAGTTTGCTGACTTAAAGCCAAATCAGTGTGTCGTACTCCGCCCAAAACGAGTTATCCTTCACTTGACGGAAGATCGGGCACCCTAGTTCCCTTCAGCTTAGACCCATGCGTAGACTCGCCATGTCGAGGCGATGCCGCTGGACCACTTCCCATCGCTGGAGACATCGCCGTCGGCGACCGGGAGAGGAGGAGGAAGGGCGCTGGCGGCCGGGAGAGGAGGAAAGACGGTGTCGGTGGCCGCGAAAAGTGGAGGAGGGCCATAGCTGCTAGGTGTCGGTGTTTAGAAATCGTGGTCCCGACACCAACCAGAAATGCGATGTGTTCCCACCCTTCATGGTTGATGCAGAAGGTAATGTAAGTCACGAATTTATCCTGGTTCCGGTCGCGAGACCGTACGTCCAGCAAGAATGGATCGTGCAATGTATTATCCTGCACTGGACTGCGAGTAGTAGGGGGATACAAGCAGGAAGGGGGAAGAGGCTAGACCTCCAAGTCCCGAATGATTGAGGCAAAGTGCCAATATCTTGGTTTATGGAGTGGGTGCGAGTGTTGTTGCTTATTCTGTATGCGATTGATCGGTCGTCTGGGGGCCTCTCTTGTTCATAGGCGCACCCTCTCCTTTTATAGGCGAAGGAGGAGGGGTTACAGGCGTGCTTCGCTATGCAGGCATAGTTGTTGCATAGCGGTAGGAGTGGCGCTGGGCATGGCTCTTTGTCCTTGGCCACTGTTACGCGGCGTTGCGGTCCCTGTGGTTGCTTCTTATACTGGTGATGACGCCAGGGAGTGGTTAGCTGACCTGAGTGTCGTAATAGGTCGTCCGTACGCCGGTTCGAGGGTCATCCATGCCTGTGTATAGCCTGTTTTGTGGAAAGTCACTGAGGGAGTCGGTAGCACAAGGATTCGGAGTGACCCGGCACTATTCGCACAGTGGCGACATGTCC
Organism: Echinochloa phyllopogon; assembly: GCA_033239725.1. NCBI lineage: Eukaryota > Viridiplantae > Streptophyta > Magnoliopsida > Poales > Poaceae > Echinochloa > Echinochloa phyllopogon. The sequence goes on along the minus strand of BTCW01000016.1, from coordinate 5,526,719 downwards.
GCACAGCGCCAGGGATGGTCGCATAGTGCTCGGGATGGCCCACCATGCCTCCGCCGTCATTTCTCCTCCTCCTGCTGCGTGCTCGAGGGTCTCTTTCGCCCGATCGAGGGCTTCGAATCGTCGGAGTTGGTGGCACAGGAGCTCGGAGTGACGTGCTCTGTTCGCACAATGCCGGCCTGTCCTCACAGAGCCTCGGTTGGCAGCATAGTGACGGGAGTTGGCGGATGCGACGGGGGGTCGTGGCTGTCAGAGCGGCGTGGCGAGAGATTTGCCTTTTGACTTTGGATGCACGGCGGCGACGAGCGTCATTAATTGTTTGTCGGGGCGGAGGTGTCGACCGAGGCGGAGCTTTTCCCATTTCGTGGGTTGCTCGAGGCTCGACCCTCAGGCCTCGACCGAGACGGAGTTTTTCGATTCGCTCGAGGGGTCGCTTCCCTCGAGCGAAGCGGAGATTGAGGTGCACGTCGAGGCGCCCCGCGAGATGCCTTTGACTGGGCCTTTACCCGTTGCTGGGCCGTGGGCCTTAATTTGCTTTTCTTTTTTCTGGTATGTGTATGAGTTTAGTGATTTAACAAGGGTAATTATCCTATGGGTTTGGGTACCCCTAATGATCGCCCCCAAAACTAGGAGAGGAGGAGGAAGGGCTGCGGTTGCCGGGCACAAGCGGACAGGGTGACGGGGGAGGCACCGTGGCCACGGGAATAGAATGAAGTGAACCTTTTTTTCCACAGCCAGTGGCAGGTGGGTAATTATTTAACCTCAAAAGCCAGTAATAACATGGGGAAGCTGCTTTTGGATTTGTATGGGAGTAAAAGCTATTTTTGGGCAAAAGAACCTATGACTTTTTGGTCCTTTGGTTGGCTTTTGACTTAGCAAAAGCAGGTTAAAAGCCCAACCAAAGGCACCATAAATGTACCAATTCATGAGCTGCAAAATTTTACACCCTATCAACCTTGCAAACCTCCAACTGACGGATCTGCCAACTCTCTTTTAGAGCTTCTTTTATCAAGGCCCATCCTGCTGTTTACAATGGAGTTTCTTCACAATCTCATAGCAATCTGACTCTAGACTAAACTGAGGCTGCGCATGCTTCATTTCACATGAATCTTTTTCTAAACCGGTTAGAGCCCGTAGGCAATGAATAGAATGTTATCCATGTTGGTTAATTATTAGAGTGTTTGATTGCTGATGGAGTACGTATACCATACTAAATACTAGAGTTGCTTATAATTTGGTAGAACAAACAAGTTCATGATCTTAGTGTAATTGTATCTTCTCGATGTAATCGGCTAAAAATAATAAAGTTTCTCTTATCGAAAAAAAGAACAAACAAGTTCAGCTGATCAACTCCGAGCTTCACCTCCGATATGGAGTTTATTTATACTAAAATAAAAAACTAAGTCTATTTTTGTCTAGAATAGAAAGGAACTAGTTCAACAAAACAACTCAGCTTCACGTCACATATGGAGTTATACTAAAAATCAATAATCTTAAATAATTTTTTGTCTACAATAGAAAGAAAGCAGTTCAATAAACAAATTAGGAGATATGGATAAAGAAATACGCAGCCCCAGAAGAACTCTGCACATCAAGTGCTACAGAATAAAATCATGCTCGCTCTTACATTAGATACCAATCAACATGCTAATTGACTAACCCTCTTGAAACACAGGGGCGTCTTTAGTTCCTCATTTCCTTGTACAGCTCTTGATGTCTGTATCAAAACCTAATCTATCCAATGAAATGGGCACTGGCTAATCATGAAACATCCCCCAAAACAGCAATCTTATAGATCAGACAATTACAGCATAAGTTCAAGTGACTCAAAAAACTTTGTTCACCATTCTTTCATGTCCCTTTGTAACTGGAACAAGACTCTCTATGTAGGGAAATATGTCAATGAAGAAGTTATCGACACCAACAAAATCAAAGGAGCTCACTCTTGATTTCTTGTATCTTAGACTGTCCAGGCAAACCATTTCCCTTGCATAGTTAAGCGCATCATCATAGCGATAGATATAACGACCACTTCGAACTAGCATAACATATTTAGGCATGACATAGAAAGCCTCAAAATCCCTTGCCTCCAGTAAATTAATAACATATCGCTGGACCCATTCATGACTGTCACCAGACCGTAACATCCAGATCACTATTTGTTCGGCAAGGCCTTCAGCTAGGCATAATTCTCCACCAAGCTCAATTATGTCCAGCTGCTCTCCTCTTGATTGTAAAAGTTTTGGATGCGATATGATATTAAATGTTTCATCTTCTAAATTAAATCGAAGGAAACCGGGTGGGGGTATTGCAAGGAGTTTAGACCAGATCTGCAAATACAAAGAGCCTTTGAAGTGCGTGACGGCCATTGGCATAATTGGGAATGGGGGATTCTCCATAGTGCTCCTCCAGCAAAAATCAATACCATTCCCACCGATAGTTAAGATTTCCGCTCCCAAATTGAAAGTCCTCTTTTTAAGATTTAGGTAACGGTAAAAGAAGCGAGCAACCTTGTACTTACTTGTGCGAGGATCAAGCCCCAAACCAATAGTTGGGTACAACCACTCATCCTTTTGTTCATAAGGCAACTTAAGGACATCATGTATTGCTGGGTTGAAGACATACACCTTGGTGTTTGCCGGGAGCGCTACAAGCCCGTTGCAGTGCACCATGGGAAAAACTGACCCAAATTCACCGTGGAAGTTCATCGAGTGCACAAGGCACGCATTGTCCTGGCCCTCCTGCCACGAGTAGAAAGGGATGTAGTTGGAAAACGTGATCGGTCAGAACTCAGTGGCAAACACCTTGCACCAAACATTTGGGGTGATGAGGAAGGAAGGAGTGTGTTCTTGGATCCAGGAGCGGCAACGCACCATGGCTACAACTCAGTGTCAATCACCTTGCACCCCTCTGCGCCTCATGGAAGCAGCGAGCAGAGGCGGCTCGCACACTGGAGTCGAAGACCGATGAGTGGGCTAGCAGATCCGGTGAGCCGAGTTGCCACTAGGAGGGGAGACGGCACCATGGCGAGAGGAGGCCCCATGCTGATGGGCAGACGCCGCGCTAGTCAGTAGCGAGTGAAGGAGGCAAGCGGAGACCATCCGCTACCAGTTTTGAGGTGTGTGAAGGACCCTATCATGCCTTTGTGCTTGTAGGTATTCATACATCGATTTCATCTGTCGTTTGAATCATGTTGGACAAGTCAGAATAGGGCTTGATTTTTGTTTATGCAGTAATTGTTCCTTAAGACATGTTGTCGAACTAGTCTAGAGTTTACACTTCATGTCATCTATTAGTCTATGTTTTAGTAATTACTCGATGTCAATTATCACCATGACTAATTAAATAGTTCAAAAATAGACTATTGACTGAACCAATAGTTGTTCCTCTTAATTTTTGTGCACAACACATCTAATGTACTAGTCACTATATATTTGAGTACTTTAACACCTATTAGGCTAGAACACATCCACATATTATTTGTAATTACTTGAGTTTTTATTTTCTGATGATGTATGCGAAACTTTTTGGTGAAGGTGGCCATTAGACAAGTTTAGTGCTTATCAGTTTATACTGGTTTATAATCTAAAACACTATATACAAATTTGGTCTTCATCATAATTTGACTGATGAAGTAAATTTTTAGCTTATCCCTAATTTCGTAGACATAGGAAGTAACTTATAAAACTTTTGTATGATACATATAGTAACTTATCAGTAATATGTTTGACTTTTAACATAGCAGGAAGTAACTTATCATACAATTAATGTTTGCCTTGTAATCTTGCTATATATTTTCTGATCTCTTTTTGCATTGTTTATTTTTTTTCTTTTTTCGTGCCCTCATTGGTTTTTTCTAGCTTTCTATGTTTTTGGAAAGCTAAATAATTTCTTTAATTATGACACTTAGCAGGAATATCACTTATTTTTTTAGCAACATGGAATGATGTGAGTGTTTGTGTGTTAAGTGCATGTTGCAATCATATTAGCCTGGTAACTTCTTAGTCCCCATTTTGTTTTAGATTGTTAGTGTGTGTTGCTCAGTTTTGGTATAGTCAATAGATGGCTAGATGGTGTCTGATATCTTGTCTGTTGTTTTTCAGTAAAATTTTTTGGACGAATGCTTGTAAATTATGTGCTAATCATAGCTTGTGGATGACATGACTCATCCCCTTTTCTGATGTCAATTAGAAAGTAACTTGTCACTAGTTATGTGTCTTTTTGAAGTAGCTTAGGAGAGTTTTATATGATATAGAAACTAACTTGTCACTGATTTTAACCATAGAGAAAAGTAATTTCAACGTTTTTTGCTCCTATGTGAACTGAGAAGTAAATTATGTGACTGATCCCTATAGTTGGAATTTCTATATGAGTGTTGTAGTATGTGCTTGCATGGTTTTGTATTGCTTGTTGGTTTTCTTTTTTAATGCTCCCACTGGTATTTTCTAGCTTTCTAGGTTGTGGGTGTTGATGTGTTAAGTGCATAGTGAAATCATATATAGCCTGGTAGCTTGCACTATGTGCGTGCATGATTTGGTCACTTGTTCTTACTTTATGGCCTGTGTGCATGTAGTACCTGATATTTTTTGTTCGTGCCTCTTGTGACAGCTGTCTTGGTCTGCCCCCTGCTTTGAAGGTAGTGATTTGCATTCCTTCTATATTTTTTGTTGTGCTGGAATTTCTTTTTGTGTTTAGGATGCTGAGACCATAATTTACTTGTGACTTTTTTCTTGGTTATATCTTTGTCAAGTCGCCGTATATTGGGTATGGCACAACAAGATGTACAATTATTAATCTGGTATATTACATACCAATACCTCCATGTCTATTTCACTGGTATTGTGTTTTTTCTTTTCACCACCTAGGCTATCATTTAATCCCTGTTGACGGGTAATGTTAGGTATGTGGTATGTGGAGTGAGATGTTTACTCACTTTGCATACCTTGAAATTCCTAGTTTGGTGCCCTCCTCGATGCTTGTAAGTCTTAGCACCTAATTTTTTAGCTCACCTTTTGTATTTTCAATAATTTGTTATGATAACATTACCCCCAATTTGACACAGTTCAAGGTGCATCTAAGTCAGTGACAACTCATATTGGGTTGGGTAGCGGTGTCTACCTTGTAATCAAGTGACACTACTATCGAAGATTTATGTCGACTACGTCTGTCTAGGGGTATCCCAGACAGTAGATTGTGGGGTCTCGCCGAGTTCTAGGAACGATGGTGCACACGCAACACAAATATTTAGACAGGTTCGGGCTGCGAGTCGCGTAATACCCTACGTCATGTGTGCTTGATTGTATTGCACGTGAGTTGAGTTGTTTTGGAGGGGTCCCTACTCCACCTTATATAGTCCGGGAAGCAAAGTTACAAGTCGGTTACATAATCCTAGTCGTATACACGATGGAGTACTACAATAGGGTACTTTGGGAAGTCTCCTAACAGTACACGACTAGTTACATCAATCAACTACGCCGTCTTGCACCATAGCCGACTGGTTTGTAGTAGTCGGATCAAACTTTCCCTATCGAGTAGTTTAACCCCGTGAATAGGTGGCCCTAGGGATTCTGGTCCCACAACTACATATTCGCAAGTATACCACAACCATGCACATCTCTTTTTGTCATTTTTATAATGATCTAGTTAACATATCACTGATTTGAAACACACGGAAAACAACTTGGTTTTCCATTTAAACTATCTTATGCTTTTTAATAGAACAAACTCGTATCTGGTATTAAACACAGATACGAGTTAATTACTTCTGCAGCGTTGGGCTACAGAACACCTCTAATTAAGCTATGTCAATGGTCATCGTCTCTAAGTAGAATAAGAGTAGTCTCCAAGTATGTATGAGCACAAATGAATAAAATGAAAGGAAGTACTAGAGCCTCGTCGGTCTCTAGCAAAGGTATCTGGCCTCGTCATGCGGATTCGGTAATGAAATCTGAAAGGTGTCCGGCCTCGTCGGTCACGAACAAAATGATTGTAGCCTCCTCGATCGCGGAAAGGAAAATCATCCCAGTTGTTGACAGCCAAAATTGGCACAAGGGGTGACAAACAGGTCTAACCGGTTTGGCAAACAGGTGAGACCGGTTTAGGTTGTTGACAGCCGAATTGGCTAAGGAGTGGCCAACCGGTCTGACCAGTTTGGCTAACCGGTCATACCAGTTTGGAGCTGTAATTCGAGTAGGTTTAGGTTTTCTAATTTAATTCCTTTTTGTGACCGACTTGTGAAAGGGTAAGACTTCCCCAGCCTATAAATATAAAGGCTAAAGGTCGATTGATGTGTTCCCAATCAAACCAATACATTTGTCCTTTACTTTTATCTCTCAAACCCTAATCTCTTTCAAACCCTATTTGTTGTTCTTTGCTCGTCTCTACAGCGTTCAAGGGCGTCCTGGGTGGCCTGCCGACCCCAGAACAACCCTAGACCCGTAAGCTCCGATGGGGTCCCTCCCAAGCTTGAGGTTTTAGGTTTTCACCATTTCCCTGTCAAAAGCGGTCTGACCAGTTTCAGAAACCGTTCTGACGGGTTTGCCCAGGACAACTATGGTGTTGATCGTATTGACGGTCTTGCGGCATGTTCTAGCGCATTCGAGTGTGTTGGCATGATTGTGTGTCAACACACTTTTTGGCTACTCCGTTGGGGAAGAAGATCTTGGTTGAAAAGTCAATCTAGTTTACTCCAAAAGATGTCAGGCGCTACTTGTGACCTTGAGAAGCAGAACATCATCACTGCTACGATGGAAGAGCTCATTGAAGAGGAGTGCAAGGACTATTTGATCGCTGAGGAACACTTCAGGGCACAGTTCTTGAAGGGTTTCAGGAAGGATCACGGTGGCCTCGTCAAGAGGGTTGAAGAATTCGTCATGCCGTCCTTCAAGCTGACTAATAGTCAGGTTGAAGAGCTTCCTAAGGTAAACAACGACCCCTTTGACTTATCCAAGCAATTGTCACTTATGATGGATGAAAAAATCTCTGTAGCAAAATTAGTTGCGAGCGATAGGCTTGTTTCTATATCCGATGAAGTAAATACGTTGAAAAAGCATAAGAGCATTATAGATGATTCTTTTCCGTTGGATACCTTAAAACCTAATTCATCAGGTGTGATAGGGACTACATTAGACCCATCTTTAGGCATGCCGGTGAATTACTTTCTAGGGCAAATTCACCAACCATCACCGTTTATGGTCGAACCGGTCATATCGATTTTGCAACCAGTCAGACCAGTGCTATGGTGGCTAGTCTATTTTCTCCGATGCCAATCCCATTGATGCCTAGTTCGGCTACCTCTGGCCGGACTAATGATCTGGTGACTTTTACACCTCCTCATACTACAGTAGTGGGAAGCGCACCTTAGGGATCCGTTGCTCACTATGGAACGATTCCAAATGCTACACAAACAACGATGCCCGTTAATCCTAATGCGTCTCGTTTTGTACAAAATTTGATCAGCGGGAATTACCAAGCTGATTTCTTTAAGTTTAAAGAGGATCTGGCTAACACAATAAAAACAACTTTGGGATTGATATGGGTAGTTCACGTTTGTATCAAAAACCATATCCTCACGAATTTGATCTTTTTCTTATCCTGTTGGTTAGCGTGTTTCTGAGTTTGTTAAATTTAATGGTGATGATACTCGCACAACTTAGGAGCATGTGAGTCAATACATTTTTTAGTTGGGAGAGGCAGGTTTTTATGAGGCTTTGCGTGTGCGTTTATTCTCATTGTCCCTAACCAGAACTGATTTTCCTGGTTTTCCTCACTCGCTCTGAATTCTATCCAAACTTGGAATCAATTAGAGCGTAGATTTCATGATCATTTCTTTAGTGGGGAGAATGAGGCTAAGTTGACAGACTTAACATCGGTTAGGCAAGGTCATGATGAATCGGCCTCTGATTATTTAAGAAGATTTAAATATATTGAGAACCGATGTTTTAATTTGATGATTTCTAAACAGGATTTGGCGGATTTGGCTTTTCTGGGCTTGCAACCTTATTTGAAAGAAAAAATAGAAGGTTTTAATTTTCTGTTTGTTAATCATTTGCAAATGAAGGTTATGGGTTTAGAGTACAGATTAAAAAACGAAGGATACCATTGAGACTCATCGGTCCAACATACAAGTTATTGATCATGATTCTAACAGTTCGGACGATGAGAACAAGAAAATATATGCCACTGAGTTTGTTTGGCCATCGAAGGCTAAACCATGTTATTGCCCTTCACTCAAGCCGACTCAGAAGAATCGGCAAGATGAAGTAAAATTTACTTTTGATGTTGCCAAATGTGATCGTGTTTTTTATGAATTGCTCAAGAGTGGCAACATTAGATTGTCTCATACTATACCATTGCCGGAGGATCTGAAACGGTATGCATATTGTAAGTGGCATAATTCTTTTTCACATGCAACTAATGACTATAATGTTTTTCGTCGACAGATACAATCGACCATTAATGAAGGACTATTGGTACTAGCAGAGATGCAAATTGATAAAGCATCTTTCCCTGTTGACACCTTGGATTTGCACAATCCCAAAATACTTATTCGGCTGGAACAAGCCGAAGGAGCCAAAGGGGAAAATGTGATCATTCGAGAGCCAAGGCTGAATGATGTCAATGACAAAATTCCGGCTAGGAAAGTGGTGTTGGGTAAGACTACTGATGGGAAGGAGTCTCTGAAAATTACTATTAAAGCTTCAAGACCCGGGGGGCAAGATAGTCCATCATGCATTTCGAGTCGGCCTGCTGGCCAGACAAAACCGGTCCGAATGCAAGAGACTCGACGATGTACTTCAGTACATATCAAGTCTAGGCCAGGCAAGAGGTCATTCGCCGCCAGCATTCAATGCTCCAGCTCTACCTCCAGTAGTTGGTCCTTCAATTACTCCTGTGAGTGACTTGACAACCTTGTACTTTCATTTCGCATGGTGACTTAGAAATTTGAATGACCTAGGATACAACTACAGTGACAACTTTGGATAAAATGACAACCTTGTAGTTTCATTTCGCATAGTGACTTAGCACTTTGAATGACCTAGAATACAACTACAATGACTAAAAACTTAGCACTTTCAATGTTGGATAGAGCTATAATGACTTAGAACTAATGACCTAGGGTACTACAACGACTATGAACTTAGGATAAAGCCTAACACATGAAATCTCTTCAACTATGTGCAGAATCAATCGGCAGCATCAAATGACGGGCCAAACAATCCAAACATGTCGCCTCAGTGGCCTCCGCAGCCTTGGCCTCCGCAGCCTTCTCAGTGGCCTTCACAGCCTACGTGGATGCCTCAGTGGCCGGGGCCGTGGTCGTAGCCACCGCCGCCGTCGCCGGCAGCCCATTGAGTTTGTATTATCTCGCGTCATGTTGCATGTTGACTTGTACGACTTTTATTTGCACTTGGACTTGTATGGAGGAACGGTTTAATTTGCATGTGGACTTGTATGGATTGTGGTTGTGAACGAATGATTTTCTATGCATTTGTGGATTATAAACTATATGTAATGCATATTGTGGTGGTTATTGTGATATTATAAATGGCTGTGATGGTTATTATGATATATAAATGCATGTGATGATTATTGTGTTGTTTGGGTACCATATACGTCAAAATGCAAATAAAACATGATTCTGGCACTTTGTCGTGTGCCTGGGCCAGGCAGACGATAAAGTGATAGGACTTTGTTTGTCGTGCGCCCTTTGTCATGGGCGGCCAATATGTGGCCCACGGCAAAAAAGAAATTGCCTTGACAGCCGTTAGTGCGCCGGGCCGGCCACTGCCTTCGTCGTCGAGGCATCGCCGTCCGCTGCTGTGTACATCGTCGCACAAGTAGCACTGTAGATGTATTTCTCGCGGTTCGCCAGTGCCGTGCACCACCGCATGTCTCCAGGCACATGGATCATCATGGCGAGATAGTTGTGGACTCCGCAGTTCCGGCGCTAGTGCAACTCGTGCATGAACCCTATAGAGAATTATAAGTAGGCAAAAAGATTAGACGAGATTAATTTTTAGATAACGGATATAAACCCAACCTCTGTATCCATAACGGATATATGCAGCCAAAAGATACATGAGTGCTTAGACTCCAACCCTCAACATTCTCCTAGAGAAAAACAACAAGAAAGAAAACTAAAGACTAAACCAGAAAATAAAGACTAAGCTTCAATCTTCCACCTTGTCTTTGCTTCAAACTTGAGTTGTTCATACGCAACAACAATCCTTCACAATTCTCGTTACTTAGAAACAATTGATGAAAGAATCATTACTACTACAGAATATGAGCGATCTCCATCTTGGCACCGCGGGGCTTAACAACTCCATGGCGACGCCCCCAAGGGGGAAACGACGACTCGATACCGCCGCCGCCGCCGTCAGAACCACCTGGTAGTTCAAAGGTTCTCACCTTGGAGAAGGAGATGGCAAGGTCCTTCCAACAACGCCTTCAAGAAGGGGAGCAATGTAGTACCACTACCGTCGTCGACCGATACAAAGATCGAGTATAGCTTTCGCCCAAGAGATCTGCTAAGAGCCCAATAAATAGCACCACCGGTTCTGGCGGTACTCGCGACCACTAGGACATGCTGTAGGCAGCCATCTATGGTAACGTGACTCTGCAGTCACCGATGGGCCGCCGGCCGCCGCCGCCGCACCAAGGGATGCACCGCCGGCACAGGCGCTCAACAAACTCTGGGCGCAACTGGGGTAACCAGCAGCAAAAGCCCCATTGTCCATGCAGGAGCTGCTCCATGTCGCCCATGTGGAAGAGCACCCCATGATGACCCTCTGGGCGAGCATCTCCACGCCACTCTCGTGGGTGAGCACCGTCGCCAGTGAGCCTTTCTCCTGCCCAGATCTAGTCGTGCAGATCAAATCCAGGCCCGCCGCCATGGATTCACGCCGTCAAGTGCGGGGGCTGCCGGATCCACGAGTGGAGGGACCAGATCCGGCCTCCTCCTGTGTTGGGTAACGATGGATGCTACGCTAGCTCACACAAAAAGACGTTCACCCAAAATAGGAACAGCAACAGTTATAGATCACAGATTGTTACCACTAGACGCGCAGTTGCAGCGGAAGCCGTCTCGATGTAGACGAACGCGTTGAAGTGGCAGTGCAGTGCAGTTGCTTACGTCCGTCTGGTCCTGCACGTGTGGTTCGTCCTTGTGCTCCAAGTGCAGCACCTCCGAGGTATCCACACGTACGAGGATTGAAACGTCGCGCACCGGACTGCTAGGTCCGCGAGCACGATGGGGAGAAAAGCAACTATTGCTTGGAAGTCATATCTTTCTCAGGAGGGGTTTGGTCTCTATTTATTTGGATGAAATTCTCCACACCATATTCCATTAGCAATATGGGACTAATAAATAAAGCACCCCTTCCCCTGGTAATGGGCTTCACAACATTTGTGGCCCATTAAGACTAGTGGATCGAATCCAGTTGTCTCTTGGGCATATTCCCAACAATCTCCCACTTGCACTAGAGACAATCTCATAAGCAAGTTTTCAGTGTTCCAAACCTCTTAAGTGTGTGACCCTATGGGTTCACGTACACATAGACATGGTTCGAGTACTCCTACTCGTTCCAATAGTTGATAGCGGCCTCTAGCAAGACGTGACAACTCCCATGAATACGTAAAGATCATATCAGACGAACCACCACAACATCACGTACAAGCTATTCCCTTTGCCTCACGATATTTGGTCTAACTCCAAGTAAGACCTCCCTTTCTCGAATCTGTGAGTCGGATCCTTCAAGAGGTTAACACTTAACCTAGCACGGCCATGCATTTCTTGATCCGATCACTCGAGGGGCCCAGAGATATCTCTCTCGTATAGAGAGGGGCAAATCCCATCTTGATTGACCATGCCTCACAGCATGCTTCCTGACAAAACCGAAAACCACCTTTATAACTACCCAGTTACGGTGCAGCGTTTGGTAGTCCCTAAGTAGGTCAATTCACATCTTGAGTACATACGACAATCTCAGGTCTAAGGACAAAGCATACGCGTTGTGAAGAAGAGATAAACAAGTCTCAAACTGGGTCAATCCAGCCCCATGTCATACATGTGCCCACATTATTAGTTTGACATCTCCATGTCCATGACTTGTGAAACATAGTCATCAACTAATACATGTGCTAATCAAATTAGGGACAATCCTTTTGAATAACCATACAAGTATTGAGTTTCACAAACAATTCACATAATTGCTAATCATATACAAGTTGCCTTTCATGGATATTCAATAAATAAACAATATGTCATAGATACAAAACATTGTCCACTCACACTGGAGCTAATCTAAATGATATCTAATACCCATAGCTCTCGTGTGTGATTCATGTTTAGGCCGTGGAAGAGCCTTTGTCAAAGGATCAGCAATATTCAAATCCGTATTTATTTTGCATATCTTTATCTCACCACGTCTAACGAACTCTCGAATGAGGTGAAACTTCCGCAGTACATGTTTGTTTTTCTGGTGATTCCTCGGCTCCTTAGCCTGTGCAATTGCCCCATTGTTGTCACAGTAGAGTTCCAATGGGCTAGATGCATTGGGAAACACACCAAGCTCAATGAGAAACTTCCTCATCCAAACACCTTCCTTCGCCGCTTCCGAAGCTGCGATGTACTCTGCTTCCGTTGTAGAATCAGCCACAGTATCTTGCTTAGAACTTTTCCAGCTTACAGCACCACCGTTTATTGTGAACACAAATCCTGATTGCGACTTTGAATCGTCTGGATCAGTTTGGAAACTAGCATCAGTGTAACCCTTTACAATGAGCTCTTCCTCACCTCCATAGACTAGGAACACATCTTTAGTCCTTCTAAAGTACTTAAGAATGTTTTTCACCGCTGTCCAGTGACTTTCACCTGGATTAGTCTGGTGTCTGCTCGTAACACTTAGAGCATATGAGACATCTGGACGAGTACTTATCATGGCGTACATGATGGATCCAATTGCTGAAGCATAAGGAACCTTACTCATGCGCTCCCGCTCATCAGTCGTCGTAGGACACTGAGTCTTGTTGAGGTGTATGCCATGTGACATAGGTAAGAACCCTTTCTTGGACTGTTCCATGCTGAACTGATTCAGCACCTTGTCAATATAAGTATCTTGACTTAATCCTATAAGCCTCCTTGATCTATCCCTATAGATCCTTATGCCCAGAATGTATGCAGCTTCCCCTAAGTCCTTCATAGAAAAACTATTTTTTAGCGAAGTCTTAACGGATTCTAGCATAGGAATATCATTCCCAATCAACAATATGTCATCCACATACAAGATTAGAAATACAACAGAGCTCCAACTTTCCTTCTTGTAAACACAAGCCTCTTCTTCATTCTGCCGGAAGTCAAACCCTTTGACTACCTCATCAAAACGAAGGTTCCAACTCCGAGATGCTTGCTTTAATCCATAGATCGATTTCTGAAGCTTGCAAATTTTTCCAGCATTAGTTGGATTGACAAAACCTTCTGGTTGTGTCATGTGTACATCCTCCTCTAGGTTCCCATTGAGGAAAGCTGTTTTGACATCCATTTGCCATATCTCATAATCGAAATACGCAGCTATTGCTAGAATGATCCGGATAGATTTAAGCATCGCTACTGGAGAGAATGTCTCGTCGTAGTCAACTCCTTGAACTTGTCGAAAACCTTTTGCAACAAGTCGTGCTTTATAGACGTTAACATTTCCGTCTACATCTCTCTTTCTCTTAAAGATCCATTTGCATTCGATGGGTCTCACACCATCAGGCGGGTCAACTAAGTTCCAAACTTGATTTTGCCCCATGGAATCTATCTCGGATCTCATGGCACTTTGCCATTTCTCGGAATCTGGGTCCATCATAGCTTCCGCATAGGTCCTAGGCTCATCGTTGTCCATCAACAATATGTCGCGCTCTCCCATAACTAGGAGATTCATTTTCTGTGTAGCGCGACGTGGCCTTTCCGACCTTCGTGGTTGTGGCGGTTCTTCTCTTACCACAGGTGCCTCAACTCGTTCTGCTACATCAGCATCACTCATAAAGTCTTGCCTCATAGGCTCATCTCGAATTTCTTCAAGATACACCTTCTGTCTACTTTTCTCGCTGTTGAGAAACTCTTTCTCCAAGAAAACACTGTTCCTAACGACAAACACTTTGCCCTCTGATCGGTTGTAGAAATAATATCCAATTGTTTCCTTTGGATATCCCACGAATATGCACTTGTCCGATTTTGGTGTAAGCTTGTCCGACTGAAGTCGCTTGACATATGCATCACAACCCCAAATTTTCAGAAAAGACAAACTGGGAGTCTTGCCAGTCCATATCTCATATGGTGTCTTCTCCACGGACTTAGATGGTACCCTATTTAGTGTGAAAGCTGCTGTTTCTAGAGCGTAACCCCAAAATGATAACGGTAGATCTGACTGGCTCATCATTGATCGCACCATGTCTAACAAGGTTCGATTACGTCGCTCGGACACACCGTTCCTCTGAGGTGTTCCAGGTGGCGTTAGCTGTGGAACAATTCCGCAACTCTTTAGATGAGTGCTAAACTCGTGGCTCAAATATTCGCCTCCACGATCTGATCACAAGGCTTTAATTTTTCTTACCACGCTGATTTTCAACTTCATTCTGAAACTCTTTGAACTTTTCAAAAGTCTCTGACTTGTGCTTCATTAAGTAGACATAGCCATATCTACTAAAATCATCAGTGAAAGTAATGAAGTACTGAAATCCACCTCGAGCTGTCGTGCTCATTGGTCCACATACATCAGTATGTATGAGTTCCAACAAGTCTTGCGCCCTCTCAGGAAAACCTGTGAAAGGTGCCTTGGTCATCTTGCCTAGCAAACAAGCTTCGCACGTCTCGTATGATTCAAAATCAAACGAAGTTAAAAATCCATCAGAATGGAGCTTCTTCATGCGCTTCTCACTTATATGACCCAAACGACAATGCCACATATAGGTAGGATTCAAATCATTTAGCCGAGGCCTTTTAGCAATTATATTACATATAGGTGAATCATCAAGATTTAAAATGAACAACCCATTCACAATGGATGCAAGAGCCACAAACATGCCATTCTTTGAGATCACACAATCATTGTCTTTACTCGCGAATGTATAACCATCCTTCATCAAACATGAGGGAGATACAATGTTTCGACTCAAACTAGGAACAAAATAACAATTATTCAATTCCATGATAAATCCTGACGGAAGGTGGAGTTGCATCGTCCCGACGGTCAAAGCAGCAACTCTTGCATTATTGCCCACTCGGAAATCAACTTCGCCTCTTCCCATGCTTCTACTTCTTATTAGTCCCTGCATCGAATTGCAAATATGAGCAACCGATCCGGTATCAAATACCCAGGAATTAATAGAAGATTCAGCGAGAAAAATGTCTGTAATATTAATGTCAAGTGTACCTGATGCGGAAGTACTCTTACTACCGCCTTTCTTCAAAGAAGCCAGGTACTTCTTGCAATTCCTCTTCCAGTGACCAAGTTCCTTACAATAAAAGCACTCCTCTTTTTCTGCAGCTGGTCCAGACTCAGTCTGGGGCGTTGAGCTTGGCTGAGAGATCATATCTTTAGCCTTGCCCTTCTTTTTCTTCCAAGATTTGCCCTTCTTCTTGAAGTTAGGCCTGTTTCGGATGGCCATCACATGGCTGCTGCTAGCGCTTTTCTTGATGTCAGCCTCTGCTGTCTTGAGCATGCCACACAACTCATTCAATCCCTTCTCCGCCCCATGCATATGGTAGTTCGAAATGAAGTTCCCAAAGCTAGGCGGAAGTGATGCTAGAATAAAATCAGTGGCTAACTCTGGGCCAAGTGGGAAGCCTAGCTTCTCCAACCTCTGTGAGTAACCAACCATCTTGATCACATGTGGCCCTACAGCTGCGCCTTCTGCTAGCTTGGTTTCCACAAAGGCCTTTGAGACATTGAACCTTTCAGTCCTGGCCTGAGTTTGGAACATGTCCTTAAGCGCCTCGATCATATCGTGCGCCTCATGGTTTGTCTCAAACTGCATCTGCAGCTCGGGTTCCATGCAAGCAAGCATAAGGCAGCTCACTTCAAGATTGACATCACATGCCTTCTTGTAAGCATTTTTCTCAGCAAGGGTTGCGTTATCATCAGGCTCAACTGGTAATGGGGTGTCTAGAACATCTTCCTTTTTCTCAGCCCTGAGAACAATTCTAAGGTTTCGGATCCAATCCGCATAATTTGTTCCATTCAACTTATCCTTCTCAAGGATCGAACGCAAAGAAAACGGTGTGCTAGGTGCCATTGATCTATAACAGAAAATAATGCAAAAATACTAAGACAATATATCTATGACAGAGCAAAATACATTAAACAATTTAACGGAATTTACTCCCACTAAAATCAATATCCCTCCATTGATACTTAGTGATTCAGGATCCACAACTAACAAGTCGACTAGTGAGCTTTAGCATCACCGCTAGAAGACATGGTAGATCGGTAAGCAACTTTCGCTAATCATATCACATATGACTCCTGTTGTTGGTTGACATCTCTATGTCTCGGCGTCCAACCTTTATGTCCCAAGGTCCTTAACCGTTAAGATGACCTTGTTTAAGTTAACCAACCCTTTATGCGAGTAAGTATCCGATACAAACCCATCTAGTCAAGGAAAACTAGTGGCACCCTAATTTCATAGACCCACCACTAATTGTACAAGACGTGTGATGGTGCAAGATTTAGTTGGGAGGACATTCAAAACTTAAACATTTCTGAGGGATCGTTTTCAAAATTTTAATTTCGCCGAACTGTCCGACGTTCCCTGCGGACCGTCCGCCGCTTCCTTGCGGACTGTCCGACCTGTTCTGGCGGACCGTCCGACCCTCTGGAACGCTAGATAACGTCTCTGTAAGATTCTTGACCGAATTTACGGACCGTTCGCCGTTCTCTCGCGGACCGTCCGCCGCTCTCTCGCGGACCGTCCGCCGCTCTCTCGCGGACCGTCCGCCGTTATCGCTACCGTCAATATACCTAAATTCGATCCGACCATTCACATTGATCTATATTTCACCATGCCTGGGTTTACGTGTATCACTTAACTCCGGTGGCGGAATTCCGACCGGTAGGAGTAATTCGTTACACTACCATCATAGTGGATCCAGTCAACACTGTCGTATATCGACATGCGACGCGGTCATTGATCTAAGTTCGATTCGACCAATCCAATTGATCTATATCTCACCATGCCTGGGTTTACATGTATCACTTAACTCCGATGGCGGAATTCCGACCGGTAGGAGTAATTCGTTACACTACCATCATAGTGGAGATTACAAACCGATCAGAGACTAATCTACATCCAAGCATATCTCTATATGCATATATCCGAATCTATAACGAAACAGCTACGGCTCTGATACCACTGTTGGGTAACGATGGATGCTACGCTAGCTCACACAAAAAGTCGTTCACCCAAAATAGGAACAGCAGCAGTTATAGATCACAGATTGTTACCACTAGACGCGCAGTTGCAGCGGAAGCCGTCTCGATGTAGACGAACGCGTCGAAGTGGTAGTGCAGTGCAGTTGCTTACGTCCGTCTGGTCCTGCACGTGCGGTTCGTCCTTGTGCTCCAAGTGCAGCACCTCCGAGGTATCCACACGTACGAGGATTGAAACGTCGCGCACCGGACTGCTAGGTCCGCGAGCACGATGGGGAGAAAAGCAACTATTGCTTAGAAGTCATATCTTTCTCAGGAGGGGTTTGGTCTCTATTTATTTGGATGAAATTCTCCACACCATATTCCATTAGCAATATGGGACTAATAAATAAAGCACCCCTTCCCCTGGTAATGGGCTTCACAACATTTGTGGCCCATTAAGACTAGTGGATCGAATCCAGTTGTCTCTTGGGCATATTCCCAACATCCTGCCCATGGCAGACATCCAAGCCACGCCATGGGATGGGGAGGAAGAAGACCGGGAAGAAGACCGCGCGAGATCCCACCGCTGCCTTCCTCGCCACCCGCCGAGCTTCCGGCCTTGGGCTCCGGCAGCGGCAGGGAGAGAGGAGGGGTTTGGTTTTGGTTTGCCGCCCATGTCACCCCAAGGAGCGACGCGGGGGCCGTGGCTCTTTGATGAGACGAAGATTAATGAAATACATATATAGAACCTCGCCTTCAAAATGGGCAGCCATGGTGGTGTTGACGTTGGCGCCAGCGTCGAACTGCTGGCCAGCACATTTGTTTAGTTCCCAAATTTGGGGGAGTTTGGGGTCTCTTCGTAATCATTGCATCACTGTAGCATTTCGTTTGTATATACGAAAAATTGTCCAAAAATTGATTAATTAGGCTCAAAATGTTCGTCTCGCAGAGTACAATAAAACTGTGTAATTAGTTTTTGATTTCATCTACATTTAGTACACCATGCATGTTATGACATTTTGATGTGATGGGGAATCTTATTTTTGCATAGTGAATTTGGGAGTTGCTTTTTGGAACTAAACAAGGACCATATAAACATGGACCCATTAGCCTTTTTCTCAAGCACCATATAATTATTAAGACCAAATCGGCCAGAGAACCGCTCACATACTCGGTTCACTCGTTCATCGGTCTACCGCCGGATTAAATTGTTTCAAATAGATTAAAGTTTTCATCTCTACCACAAGTGTTACTGAGGTCTAGTGGTCATTCCACGGGGTAGCCCTACAACCTGGCTACGAAGCCTCTTCTCCTACATTATTTTTGCAAATAATTCTCCATATCGAAATTAATATGCGCAATTTGGCATGGCAATCTTGACCGGTGTGGAGGGAAAGGATATTGTATGAACCTGCACTCTTCAGATCATTTTTTCGTCCCCATCTTGTAGACACGCCGTATATCTTTGCTAATAGACTACTGGTGTACTCGAATGTGGTAGAAAAGGTGTAACATTATCTTGTATGAACATATTTGTTGTAACATTATTTTCTATATGTTACAACTACTACCATTACTGTAACATTTTATTTGTAACATTAATTTTGTGTTACTATAGAAATTGTTTGTAACACAATTTTAGAAAACAAGCAATATGTGTTACAGTGTTAATCTGTAACACATATATTGCTGTTCCTATGAAAATTCTTTTTAACACATTGATATATGTGTTACAAGAGTGTGTTACAATATATATGTTTTGTATTAGTGTTGTGAGTGATGTGTTGGGTCCGGCGAACTGCAGAGTAGACATTCACAAGCATCCCCCAGCCTGCATGAAGTACCTATGCGGCTATGCCCGTTGTCATAGGTTTTATGGATTTTGGTGATATATGAAACACCTGTGGGTACTGTATAACTGTTGACGCCGAATTTTGGTAAATCCGATGTAATCTGAATTACGAAGAAATCGACTGATGGTCTGCACCGGCAAGTTCATGATAAGCAGACTAGTTGGTAACACCAGGAGGAAAAAGAAAAGAAAGCAACATAATTAGCACTGTGGCCGGATTATTTTATTGATGATAATAGAGGAATGCAAATGGAGTACGCGTTTGCAAGTGCATGTCTTGATCGGCTTACATAAATCAGCTGATGGAGCTAATTAAGTAAGTGTAGCATGTGTTGTAGGCCTCGTGATTGGCCAGCAACAAAATATATTTAAAGGAAGTGCATGCAAAGATAATAGGCCAGCACGTGCATACATATGGGGATTATTAGAATAAAGAAAGCAAAGTTACCACATAAGGAGTCCAGAATAATTACACGTTGCACGGATGGATCGGCGAGGAGCTTCATTAGCAAGAATTCTATACAAGGGAAATTATAGTCTATTGTGTCTTAATGTTTCCTTTTGTTTAGATATTTTCTTTTTCAGCAAGTTGAATATGCCATGATCAGCTTAAGGTGCCCAAGGTATAAATATACACCCCTGGCTATTGTAAAAGGTTTTTTCACCACTCGACCAATCAAACAATTATTTTATTAAGTACCTTTACTTTTCCGTACCGGCGACTTCGCCTTAGATTCAGTAGTTCTACGGGTTCTTCCAAGTCTTCGCTGGCCTGCATCTCTGTGACCTCTTGCTTTGCTTGTAAGTTCCGCTTTTACCCGGTGCTCTCTAGCCTTTAACTATCAGGTGTATCGCTATAGTTTTATCTAGATCTCCTAAGAGTTATCGAACAAATTAGGTTAAAGTGCCTCACTTTATTCTAGTTTGTTCATCAAGTTATCACAATTGTTAGATCGTAGGTTAAAGTGCCTTACTTTTGTCTAAGATCTGATTGTTGCACCAAGTTATCATAATCTTTAGATCATAGGTTTGAGTGCCTCACTTTTATCTAGATCTAATTGTTACACCCCTTGTATCGAACATTATTGTTTAGCCGATCCGATTAGCCGATTTAGGATGTTATGTTCTGTTTTGTTGTTTCATTCAAAGTTATCAATATTTGCTAGTTCTTGATAGATCCGCTCTGTTAAGTTTTAGTTTATATCACCAATTTATCCAGTCTGCTTATGAGAATCAAATCGGCTTTTAAGCTTTTAAGCGTATAGCTGATTTCAGCTTGGACGTGGACTTTAAACCATTCATCGGCATTTAAGCTTTTAAGCGTATAGCTGATTTCAGCTTGGACGTGGACTTTAAACCATTCATCGGCTAACTTTGGCTGATCAAATCTACAGGAAGGCGGTTCGGAATCCCAGCCGATCTGTTAAAATTTAACATTGTTTTATCTCTTTTCAATTATAGGTCAAATTGACTAGCACGTCCTGAACCTCGAGATTATCGGCTCGTCATCGAAGTGAAGCAAATCTTCGAGGCCGATCGTGTGTCGTGACACGAACTGTCACCACCGACTTTTTGCGTCAACAATAACTAACTTTGTTTTGCAGGAATATGAAAGGTAACATGGCCCAAAAGGTGGTGGATTTGGGACTTTTATCTAAAATCAAAACTGATTTTGCAATATAAAAACCTTAGCCTATAGTGTTGCCCAAAACCTATAGTTCACATGCCAAAGTAAATACTAATAGCAACTAATGGAAGCACACTATCATGAAAGGATCCTAGTGATCAAATTAAGCAAACTAAAGCAAAATACATTCTAATTCATATCTTGCAAGAAGGTAGAACACACAAAGTAAATGCAAGTATGAAGTGTGGAATGTAAAGAGAGGGGACACGAGACAACTGGATTTTTTCCCATGATATCGAGGAGTTGGCATTGTCCCTAGTCCATGTTGAGAGTCTCACTTGGAGATATGCCTCCTTAAGTCACTAAGAATTCAATTGCCCCACTAAGGATGTTTCATCTTCATCTCCCAAAATGGCAAGGCCGAACCGTGTACAAATGCCACCAAGGCGTTGCGGATCCCACAATCTATGAGAGCTCACCAAGATCACTTCCGCAACTAAAACTGGCTAGGTGTCATCAACCACCAAGAGTAACAAGCCTACGAGCCCTCACTTAACTAGCACTAAGCACTAAACAAGGTGCACACAAGCTTGAGATAAAGAACTTGAACTCCTCTTTTTGATGCTCACTTGTATCTTGATGTTTTGGTTTTGATTTTGTTACTCTTTGGCCCTTGATCACCCTGATAGCTTGGCTAGTGTTTCTAGGGGGGGCAAGAACAGGTGTAAGGACCCATAGGGGGTTATATATGCTAGAACACGTGAAGTAGCCGCTGGAAAAGAACTCCCCTAGAAAGAAGCACCACTGATAATCCGATGCTTGATATGACTCTAGCCGTCGGATGATCCGGTCCGACGGTCCCCTACAAAGTCCCCTACTTTGTAGGGGACTTCTTTTCCAAGCAACGTATCCTATGGAAACTAACTTCATGTGCAAACTATGAAAACTCCCATCAAAACCGCTGGATCTCCATCCGAAGGCCAGAGAGAGAGGTGGGAAACTTTAACACTTAAACCCTCCCACCATTAGCTTTGCTAATCACAATTTTCCTAAAACCCACCTCCAAACCAAGCCTGGAATGGAGGGATCCTTTTTACGGCGTCACACCGTTACGAGTTGCGACCCTTCGCGTCTTGCGATTCGACGCCAACGCCTGGAGATCACCGCCGATCTTGAGCGGCAGAGGCAGCAGTAGGCAGGCAGGCCGGCATGGGTCTCCCCCACGGCGAGTAGTGGCGCGGCGGCGAGCGGACGGCAAGGATGCGGCGGACGGGTGCAGGACGCCCAGCGGCAGCGGCCAACAGGCGGGGCACGGCACCACCGAGTGCCCCGCGCCTCCACGCAAGAGGAGGGCACCCACCGGGGAGGTGCCGTAGTGCCGCAGGGACTTCTACAATGGCACCGACGTCGAGGCCTCACCAACAAGCTCTAGATCCATCCATCCATATCCAAGTCCTAGCTAGAATCGGGGCTAGCTAGCTAGTCTCTTAATTTGGTCGCCAGCCAGTACGCACGCAAGCATGTACGGCCGTGGTAGAGTTGGCATGGAAGTACGATCTCCAGGTGGCTGCGTTGAATCACGAGACGCGATAAAAAGGATCCCTCCGTCCCAGACTTGGTTTGGAGGGGAATTTTTAGAAAAATTGTAATTAACAAAGCTAATGGTGGGAGGGTTTAAGTGCTAAAGTTTCCCACCTCTCTTTCTAGCCTTCGGATGGAGATCCAGCGGTTGTGATGGGAGTTTCTATAGTTTACACATGAAGTTGGTTTCCATAGGATATGTTGCCTCTTTTCCAATGGATACCTCACTTGGTCTAGCCTATATATACCCTCCCCCCCAACGTATATCTTTTCAGTTGTTCTTGACCCCTGCAAACTCCAGCAACCTATTAGGGTGATCAAGGACCAGAGATTAACGAAATCAAAACCAAAACATCAAGATCCAATTGAGCATAAAAAAGAGGAGTTCAAGTTCTTTATCTCAAGCTTGCGTGCGTCTTGTTTAGTGCTTAGTGCTAGTCAAGTGAGGGCTCATAGGCTTGTTAGCCTGTCTTAGTTGCGATGGTGATCTTAGTTACTCTTAGTGGTTGAGGACACCTCACTGCATACGGCCCACTTCTAAAGAGGTACCGTTATTGGTCCTCTGGCCAATTCTTCACTCATGCATAATGCACTGCACATTATATTGAGCAGTTGAGCCCTTTTGCATGTGGAGTGTATACACAGAGGCTGCTTTTGTTTTTGGTTTGGGCCACCGTGTGTGGTGATAGATGGGCCATCCATCCTTTTTGAGTCGTAGTAATGGGCGGCTGGTATGCCATGGCCGAGTCTTATGGATAATATTTGCATGGTTTCATAAAACTTTTGATTTGTAAGAAGTCCATTACCAAAAACTTGTGGGAACTGACCTCTTTGGAATGCGGGACTTTTTCCCGTTTCCTGTATTTTTACTGTTTCCTATGAAATTCCTGTGTTATTTATGTGTAATTCCTGAGTTCCAAAGTAGGCCTAAATGTCATAGCTCTTGACATATCCGAATGGCCCACTAAACCCCCATGCCATCTCATAAGGACTTGTTTTCTTTCCATCAATAAAAAGAATAAGAACCTACGGATTAGCAACACGCTCTACATATATCAATATTTATCCAAAACATGTATGAAATTCAAGGAAGCATCAAATTGAATTCAAGGATACAGCACATGAAATCAAAAGATTTATATAGTTAGAAGAATGTACTAGAGAACAGAATCAAAATGAGAATGCTGATATATCAATATTAAAATATTTTTATTTGCACCGGATAGTACAAATATATACAGTGACCAAAACACAAGAACCATCTCATGAATACAAGCAAGCGTGTGAGTCTTAGCATCTTTTTTTTTATCGTCACAAGCTTGGGTTCGTTTGCAGATTGCAGCTATAAACACACATACCGACATGCACGGCAAAAAATTACATCATCCCCTCTTTGCTATTGGCTATAATAGGTCTGAGTATTGTGTTGCCATTGACAACCTTTGTAGTTGCAACAAGAAAGTCGTAGCCCATTCCTTCCTAAAACACACAAGGCAGAAGATGTATATATAAAAGAACTATAGTATATATAAAAAAAAGACTTCCTCAGACTCAGTTATATGTTATATTCAGGTCTTAGGTGTTAAAAAACTTAGTTCCTAGAAAAAGACTGGTGAGGTAAACACTTGTGTTGTAGTCTGACTATTTGGAAGAAAAACTGATCCATACACAGCTTAAAATAGAAATAAAAATAACAAAATAATTTGACTCGGTAATAACTATTACAGAATAGTTGCACCAAATTATTCTTACTGATTTCTAAGGACTAATCATGAAAAATAAATTAGTTTGTTTGGTCCATGTAGTTTAATTTTACTTGTGGCGCTGTGAAGAGTTTGTGAACTTTTTTTGTTTGGTCCATGTAATTTTACTCGTTTTCAGTTGTGTAAGAGAAAGAAAGAGAAATATGTACCATGCATGCTGAGGTGAATTCCGGCATCTAAGAGAATATCTTGGAATCAATATGCTCTAAACGTCTGAAAATTGAGAAACAAATAGGACAATGCTTACCTGTGCACTAAGGAATCGAAGGGCAGCAATCTCAGCAAATGTGACACCACCAACAAATACAACCAAAACCAGAGAGCGATGACCAACCCTAGGGTAAACAGAAATTTTGGAATAAAATCAGATGAGCAGATTTATAGCTGTGAATGGTAGGGAGATGAAATGACTTGGTAGTTACAAAATGATTTGATCCTTGAAACTTTGATAAAAAAATTTTTAAGGAAACAACACAATATAATCATCTCTAAATAGCATGCCAATACCAAGACCCTAGGAAGCAGGGTGCTGCTCCTCCCCTCAAATGTACCCTAATCAATTGTGCATGGCATTTTCAGGACCATATTTTCCCTTGAATTATATACACAGCCAACATGGTGTCCATATCCCTCTCGTCTCTCCACTTTAATTTCTTCAATGTTTGAGTTCTACAGGGGTGAATTTACCTGTCAATAACCTGTTGAGACCCTGAACCCGGATGTACTTCGGCCGCTGAATTAATTGTCAAACCACCCTACATAAGCGAGTTAGATAAATTTTTAAGACGAATATTTTTTCTTTTCTAAAATGCAAAATCAATTCGATGGAGTGCACTCACTCTTTTCAAATCCAGATGTGGACCTGGCAACAGCTTCAATAATTCTTCTATAGATCGCCTGCAAGATGTAAGATAAAAATTAACGTGAGAAAATATGTGGCAAACATTCTAGCAGAACTATTTGCATGTATAACAGCTCAAGCTTTCCCACCAAAAACAAAAATTGAAGTATTTGCCGAATTAACAGCACCTTTTTTATATCTGCTACATTAATAACAGAACAACTCTACCAGATAACCATGGGCTGTTTGGAAGGAAAGAAAAGGAGCTATATAGATAAAAGAAAGTTGGGCATTGCTGCTATTGTATGTATACTGGTATCCAGCAGAAGTGGTATGCTGTAATTTATTATCAACAAAATGACCCATAGCTTTCCACATAAACAAGGCTGCACAATTTAAAAAGAAATGAATTGGGAGGCCACATTCCTGCATCATGGAATCTTTATCCAAGGATTTATAGAGGAGAGAACATTGGACATAACTCTTTTAATCCATCTAAATTGTGTTCTTCCCCAAAACAAAAAAAAGGGAGAAGCAAATAAGTCATGTGCAATAACAACCTTCCATCATTGAATAGAAACATTTACTTTTTAATCTCTGATTTCTTTCATATCTTTTATGACTACTACTGAAAGGTCATAGAAACATTTCTTCCGTAGGAAATGAAACAATCCTTTATCTGCAGATTACTTTCAACGAAACATAAAATAATATCGTAAAAAAACAAAGCAATCGAAAGACAATGACATGAGAAACATACCATCCAGATCTCACTGCGTGCTGAACAAGGCGAATACTAAGAGGTGCGTATCCAGAAAAGATGTATGATATATCAGTAGGGCTGAGATGGACAACAAGAATAAGTTAGTAGTAGTAATAGATATAGTTACTATAAGCAAAAGAACAGCTAGTAATGCATTGAATAATGTTGGAGTATGGAGTTGTAATAGGCCCATCTAGGCCCATGTATGGATAACTATATACCCACCCATTAGGGTTGGAGGAATACATGGAAAATATCCCAAATAGCATGGTATCAGACTAGGTTCTTCCTCCCCTCCTCTACAGCCGCCGCCGCCGCCGCCGCCATGGACGGCCGGCCGCCGTCGCCCCCTCCCCTCTCTGCCTACCTCCCTCCTCTCCTCTCCTACGCCGCCGCCGCCGTCGCGCCCTCCTCTCCTGCTGGCGCGGACGCGCGTGCGCGCGCTCTGGTCGCCGGTGTGGGGCCTGCGCGCGCGGGCGCCGCCGCGGCCGCCCCTGCTCCGCCCGCCCCTACTCCGCCCGCCGCCGTTCATCCTCCTGGACGCGCGGACGCCGCCGCGGCCGCCCCTGCTCCGCCCGCCGCCGCTCCTCCTCCTGCGCGCGCGGGCGCAGCTACCGCGGCCGCCCCCGCTCCTCTCGCCGTCGCCGCTCCTCCTGCGCACGCGGGCGCCGCCGCCGCCGCCCCTGTCTCTGCTCCGCCCGACCTGGACGTCGGCGCGGCTGGGGCAGAGGTGCCTGGCGCCCAGGCCCTGGACGCCGGGGCCAGGGGTGCGGCCCAGCCCGCTGCTCCACCCAGCGGGCCCCCCTATGGCCTGGGGATGCCGCCCTCCGCGGTGCCCCTCTCCTCCGCCGCCTTCCACCTCACTGGCGCTCCACCGGCCGCCGCGGCACTGGCTGCCGCCCTCCTCGCCGCCAAGACGGAAGCCGCCGCTGCCCAGACGCGCGCCCGCGAGGCTGCCCTGGTTTGGGAGCGGGAGCAGCTCGCGGCCGATGCGCTTGCTCGTCAGGTGGCCGAGGCGGAGCACTTCCTGCTTGCTTCCATGGGCCAGCAGCCACCACCTCCTGCTGCTGTCCCCGTGGTCGAGCAGGCAGCCTCTTCCTCTCGCCCGGCGCCGTCCACTGGTTCTCAGCTGGCTCTGACCGATCCTTCGGTCGCCCAGCTGCACAGCCAGGCTTCCGGCGTGCTCCACATCAAGCACCTCGTCTCGGTCGTCCTTGACCCGACGTCCACCTCCTACGCCCGCTGGCGTGATCAGGTCCTCATCGCCCTCCGCCGCTACGTCCTCGACGACCACGTCCTCCTCGACACGCCGGTCGAGGCGCGTGACATGACGTGGCAGCGCCTCGACTGCGTCGTCATGTCCTGGATCAACGGGACCATATCCCTTGATCTCCAGGACCTCGTCAGGACCCGCGGCGGCACGGCTCGCCAGGCGTGGCTGGCCCTCGAGGGGCAGTTCCTCGGCAATGCCGAGGCTCGTGCCCTCCAGCTCGACGCGTCCTTCCGGACATTCGAGCAGGGGGACCTGTCGGTGGGCGAGTTCTGCCGGCAGATGAAGACCAAGGCGGACGCTCTCCGCGACCTTGGGCACCCGGTGCCTGAGCCCACCTTGGTGCTCAATGTGCTGCGGGGTCTCAACAGCTCCTTTGATCACCTGCGCACGTGGATCACCCGCCAGAAGCCGTTCCCCACCTTTCTGCAGGTCTGGGACGACTTGGTCCTGGAGGAGATCACTCGGGGCACCAAGGTCACTGCCCCCCCGACCTCGTCTGCCTCCATGACCACCAAGTCGCTGGTTGCTACACCGCCGGCGTCTGCCTCTCCGTCCAGCTCCCTTCTTGGTCCTCCTCCCTCCGGGCCGAGCGGAGGTGGGGGGCGCGAGCGCGGGGGCCGGGAGCGTGGTGGTGGTCGTCGGCGTGGTGGTGGCCGCGGTGGTGGTACCTCCTCGACCGGTGGTGGCCCTGGTGGAGGTCGTCGTGGGACGTCCACGTTCCCTTCTCCTCCTGCCTCTGCCCCTGCTCCTGGAGGTATGCCCTGGCCATCCTTCGCCAACCCATGGTCAGGGCGTATCTCGATGTGGCCTTTCCCGGGGCAGGGGGGAGGAGGATCTCGTCCGTCGCCGGCCATGTTTGCCGGTCCTCCTCTTGGGCCGACCTGGCCCCAGCTTTGGCCGGGGTGGGATCAGGCTGCCCTGGCTCAGACTTTCAGCACCATGGGCCTGACTCCACCCCTTGGTCCCGAGTGGATCGCCGACTCGGGGGCCTCTTTCCACACCACTCCAGATGCTGGTATACTCTCATCTGTCCATCCCCCCCATCCCTCCTATCCCACTTCTATCATGGTTGGTGACGGTTCTTGTCTTCCCGTCACCTCCGTGGGTTCTACTTCTGGTCCTTTTCGCCTTTCCAGTGTTCTTGTTGCTCCTCAGATGGTCCACAATCTTCTTTCCATTCGTCAATTCACTGCTGACAATTCTTGTTCTATCGAATTTGACACTTCTGGTCTTACTGTGAAGGATCTGGCCACCCGTCGTCCTCTTCTCCGATGTGACAGCGAGGGGCCCCTTTACACTCTTCGCCTTCCGTCTTCCGTTGCGCCTCCTCCATCAGCTGCTTTGGCGATGACTCCCTCCACCACCTGGCACCGCCGTCTCGGTCACCCTGGTCGGGATGTTTTGTCTCAGCTTAGTCGTAGTGCAGACATCTCTTGTACTAGGACTTCAGCTGAGCACTTCTGTCATGCATGCCAGCTTGGTCGTCATGTTAGGCTTCCTTTTTCTTCTTCTTCTTCGCATGCTTCGCATGCTTTTGATCTTATTCACTGTGATCTGTGGACCTCTCCTGTATCCAGTATTTCTGGCTATAAATACTATCTTGTGGTTGTTGATGATTTCTCCCATTACTCCTGGACTTTTCCTTTACGCGCGAAGTCCGAGACTTTTCCCACCCTCCTCCACTTCTTTGCCTGGGTGTCCACTCAGTTCGGTCTCACTGTCAAGGCCGTTCAGTGCGACAACGGGCGTGAGTTCGACAACCACACCTCTCGTTCTTTCTTCCTCTCTCGGGGTGTTCAGCTGCGCATGTCTTGTCCGTACACTTCCGCTCAGAACGGCAAGGCTGAGCGCATGCTTCGCACCACGAATGATGTCATGCGCACCCTTCTCATCCAGGCCTCTCTGCCCCCGCGCTTCTGGGCTGAGAGCCTCCACACCGCCACCTACCTTCTCAACCGCCTCCCTTCCACTGCTTGTCCTGCTCCTACTCCCCACCACGCTCTCTTCGGTACCCCTCCTACCTACGATCACCTTCGTGTCTTCGGTTGTGCATGTTACCCTAACATCACCGCCACTGCTGCTCATAAGCTGGCGCCCCGTTCGACACGTTGTGTGTTCCTTGGTTACTCCCCTGACCACAAGGGGTACCGCTGCTATGACCTCACCTCTCACCGGATCATTATCTCTCGACACGTTGTCTTCAACGAGTCGGATTTTCCTTACTCCACCTCCCCCTCACCATCTCCTGAGCCTGAGCTGGAGTCCCTGTTTTCTGACCCGGTGGTTCAGCCACCATTTCCTTCTTTTCCTTCTCCTGCAGGTTCTCGTGGTGCGGCATCGGCACCTCCTCCTGCGCCGCCGTGCGTGGCCCCGATGCCGCCGTGCGTGGCCCCGGTGCCGCCGTGCGTGGCCCCGGTGCCGCCTGCAGCGCCGCCGTGCGTGGCACCGGCGCCTCCCGCCGCGCCGCGCGCGGCCTCGGCACGCCCCCCCTCTCCGTCGCGCTTCGCCGAGCCGGTCCGGGTGTACCAGCGTCGCTCGGTACTAGGACCGGCGCCCGGCTCTCCGGCTCCGGGCCCCGGCGCCCCGGCGCGCTTCGCCGAGCCGGTCCGAGTGTACCAGCGTCGCTCGGTACTAGGACCGGCGCCCGGTCCTCCGGCTCCGGGTTCGGAGGCTCCTGCTCGATATGCGCACCCTGTGCGCGTCTTCGAGCGTCGTCCGACGGCCCCGTCTCCACCGACACCTCCACCGGGGCCGTCACCGCCGCCTCCACCACCGCCTCCACCACCGCCACCACCGCCGCCCCGCTCCCGTGTCGAACCGACCGTGTACCACCCGCCGATTCTCCATCGGGACCCTCGCCATGTGCACCCCATGGTGACTCGGCAGGCGGCTGGTGTTCTCCGACCCGCGGCTCTCTCTGTCACCGAGAGTGAGCCGCGGATCTCCCCGGTGCCCTCCTCTGTCCGCGACGCCCTGGCGGATCCCAACTGGCGTCGCGCAATGGAAGAGGAGTACGAGGCGCTCCTTGCCAACCAGACGTGGGACCTCGTACCGCGTCCGTCTGGTTGCAATGTGGTGACGGGCAAGTGGATCTGGACGCACAAGCGTCGGGCTGATGGTACTCTCGAGCGCTACAAGGCTCGTTGGGTTCTCCGGGGTTTCACTCAGCGGCCTGGAGTTGATTATGATGAGACATTCAGTCCAGTGGTGAAACCTGCTACAGTGCGCACGGTCCTCTCGATTGCTCTCTCTCGTTCGTGGCTTGTGCACCAGCTCGACGTCAAGAATGCCTTCCTACATGGCACTCTGTCCGAGACTGTCTACTGTAGCCAGCCAGCAGGGTTCGTGGACTCCAGTCGTCCGGACCTGGTCTGCCGGCTCAACAAGTCTCTGTATGGTCTGAAGCAGGCTCCTCGGGCTTGGTATTCTCGGTTTGCCACATTCTTGGTGACATTGGGGTTCACGGAGGCCAAGTCCGATACTTCTCTGTTTGTCTATCGACATAGTGATGAGACTGCATATCTGCTGCTCTATGTTGATGATATTGTTCTCACTGCCTCCAGTCCGCAGTTGCTTCGGCGCATCATCTCCTCTCTGCAGCACGAGTTTGCCATGAAGGATTTGGGTCAGCTCCACCACTTCTTGGGTGTCACTGTGGAGACTCGCCCTTCTGGCCTTTTCCTTCACCAGCGACAGTATGCTCTTGATATCCTGGAGCGGGCTGGCATGTCGGACTGCAAGCCCTGTTCTACTCCTGTTGATACTCAGTCGAAGCTGTCTGCTGATGCGGGTACTCCAGTCGCTGATCCTACTGCTTTCCGAAGCATTGCGGGAGCCTTGCAGTACCTCACCTTCACCAGGCCGGACCTTGCCTATGCTGTTCAGCAGGTTTGCCTCCACATGCATGATCCCCGGGAGTCTCACCTTACTGCCATGAAGCGCCTTCTTCGGTATGTCCGTGGCACGGTTGACTTTGGGCTGGTCCTCCACCGGTCTCCTCCTGCTGAGCTTGTCGTTTACACCGACGCTGACTGGGCTGGGTGTCCGGACACTCGCCGCTCCACCTCCGGGTACGCCGTCTTCTTAGGCGGCAACCTTGTCTCCTGGTCGTCCAAGCGGCAGCCGGTTGTCTCCCGCTCCAGTGCTGAGGCGGAGTACCGGGCTGTTGCTAACGGCGTGGCCGAAGCGTCCTGGCTTCGACAGCTCTTGGCGGAGCTTCACAGTCCGCTCGTCAAGAGCACACTTGTCTACTGCGACAACGTCAGCGCCGTGTACCTCTCCACCAACCCGGTTCAGCATCAGCGGACGAAGCATGTCGAGATCGACTTACACTTCGTTCGCGACCGGGTTGCCATTGGGGATGTTCGGGTCCTCCATGTACCGACCACCTCCCAGTTTGCAGACATCTTCACGAAGGGTCTTCCCTCCTCGACGTTCTCGGAGTTTCGCACCAGCCTCAACATAGCGGGTGGCTAGTTGTGGCTGCGGGGGCCCTGTTGTGTGGTGTCTTTCTTTGTTGTCCAGTCTTGAACACCGCTGCGTCGGTAGTTCAGACTGCGGGGGAGTGTTGGAGTATGGAGTTGTAATAGGCCCATCTAGGCCCATGTATGGATAACTATATACCCACCCATTAGGGTTGGAGGAATACATGGAAAATATCCCAAATAGCAAATAATAATCATAGAAATGAAGCGATGCATTGCAGGAAAACAGAAACTTTGAAAACAAAATCTGAACTAAACAGAAACAAAGTGAATACAATTTTGGCACGAGGTTTAATCAGATACAAACAGCAATACATTCCTATAAATTATAAAATGAATAGTGGAAGCAACTAAAGATACAACTGAGACAGAAACAGTGTAAGTCACTTGCAGCACTTTCGAAACATGGATTAATAGTAGTATTTTTGTGAAACAAAACGTTTGCAGTATAAACAAGTAGAATATATCAAAACATTAAATGTAAAGAAAACAGAAAGCATTAAGAGTTAATACTTTGCCGTATCATTTACATCAACTATAAGCTGCAGAGCTCTTGTAATACCAACCCAGTTGCTTCTTGATTCCTGGGTAGCACAACAGTATATCATAGAAAATGAGAAAGAAAAAATAAAAATAGAATATATAACACGATAAAATAACATTGAAGGACCACAAACGACTCTGAAGAAGGATCAAATGTGACTAACCTGCCTTTTAAAAAGGCTAGCCTTTTCCAGATTGTATAACAATTGCATGTGCTCAAAGCCATAACTATGCAGTATCTCCCGCCTAGCCAATAGAATAACAAAGCAGGGTAGACGAGGATTAAGTGTAAAATCAACAGCATGCTGGAAACTAACAAATAAATTCTAACAGATGCACAATGATAATCCTGAAGTACATACTTTTAAATACCATCTAGTCCACAAGTCCAGTGTATTCCATATTGCAGACCAAGATTATAACTACTGGTCATCCTGTTATGTAAAATTTGGCTCTAAAGCCTATTTATGACTTTCTAATATTGTTCATGATTTTGTAAATTTGTGCACTAGCTTGGTTCAGGACTGGTGCAAAATACATGTATCTTTTGGATTTAGCATAGCATGTCTGAGTACCAACACATGTCAACACTTCTATTAGTTCATAAAAGGTTTGGGAGGAAAAGCAAATATGTGAATGAGTAGCTAGAAAGAAAATGTGCTCCAAGACAGATGACAATACTGACTCATTTACCTATAGTGTTATAATACATTTCACCAGTTTGTATAGCAATGAACAATGAACATATCACATGTCATAAACCTTTACACCAAAGCAATAGGAGAAAAAAAGAAATCTTTATAAACCAACATAAGCATACCTCAAGTAATCAAAATTCTTCTTTGGCAACCCAGCATTTGTAAGAGAGAGTAACACTAGAAGGCGAAGCACATTTTCAATAGGTTCCTGCTTATGTATCATCTCCTCGATGTACTCAAAGCATCTGGGGATGAAGTTATCTTAGCTCATATACTAAAATAATTTGGGAGGGAACTAGAACACTAATGTGGTGGTTAATAATGATATCCAAGAAAACATGAGGCCAAACTTCACATTGAAATTAGGCAGCTCTCGTAGAACTGTGAAACTAAATATCAATGTAAATGCACATCAAATCACAAGTTCAGCTTTTTGAAAACTCAACAAGAGACCCAATTTTCTTACAAGTTTGCCGCACGCTAACAGAATCAAGCATACAAAAGGGAAAACTTTAATCAAATAACAAAACTTAAGAATATTTAGAATAAAAATGATGATTTATTACAGGAAATGCAGGAAAAGGAAACAAAAAGAAAATTTAAAGACCAGTGAAAATGAAATGACAAAGATCTCCTGCACGTTCGAGAAAAAAAGAAAAGACAAACAAAAGATAAACTCACATGTCAAAGTTCTGAACCTCCAGTATTGTTTGTTCTATATCAAGTCGGGCATGAAAAGAGGGTTTTCCTGTGAAGGATTGCAAGTGTTGTGCCAAATGAACATGCCTCTAGACCATTGCATGGAACAAGTTAGTAAAAACAATAACAGAGATCAAATGAAGGCATGTAATCAACTCACAGCTATCTCCGGTAGTGAGTGCAATCTCCTCACAAAATCCTTGAGCTCAGAAACTGACTGTGTCTGTTTAAGACAACAGAACTAATTAATTAACCTCGACCATGTTGTACTAGACAAAAGATAATGCTGAAGAAATAAACAGGCATATTAGATAAAAGTTCACATACTCAATACCGAAAGCAAGAAATAATAAGTTATTAACAATATGTTGATTTTCTGCCTTTCTGTTAACAAAAGGCGGGGTGAAAAATAATAGTTCCAACCAAGCATGTCCACACTTAGACTAAAAGATTTGGAGTTATGCAAGCAATCATACCTACATCACCCCCAGTTGAACTATCAGGGATGCCTCCCGGAATCTTCAAATAAGACAATCTTATTTAATTCAAGATGAGCTCTTGATTATAAAATGTGAATGGCATTTCTGGACCTAAGCAAATGCTATATGACCACAACAACAAATCAAACTGAGAAAGTGGATATCTATTACTATCAAGCTGGATCTGATCAACAGATCAGATGCCAATGACACAGCGCACTCGAATTTGGCCAACTGTTTGCAAGGTTCATCCTCCTGCCATTCATTCAAGTCTCTTGGACAGAAGAAGCGAGGAAAATTAGCCATTTTTGCTTATTATTGTGTCTTGATTGAAACAATTACAGTCCATTATAGCGGCCTGCTCCAAAGAACTCAATCTTCTCTTTAAAGGAACCTATAACTAACAAGCAAAGGACTCGAGCAGTATATAAGGGAACAATATTCAGACAACATAACATATGGACTTGTTCTAATTCTAATAGTAAATGCCTAAATGGTCTCAAATAAACTTCTAACAATATATCATCTGAACAAATGTGAGGAATATAAAACATCTATGAATTCAGCATTGCTCAAGAACAATGTTGTAAAGGACAACAAATATAAAGAACACAACATAACCCAACATGCTTAATTCTTACGTTGGTTGATTTCACTTCCGCGTAATCTTGCTGAATAGATGTTGCTTTTTGACGCAAAACCTACAATCGGTACAATTGATAATAATTAAACTTGGTAGAGATGATGGTCGCTACAACAATCAACCTGGAATTAGACCGACAATAGCAGGTACAACCAAAACCACAAATAGATTAGCACAAAGTTCGTTCACATGAAATAAGCAAGAGTTCAAGTCAGTGGGGTGAACCTGAACTACAACCTCAAAATTGAGGTCCCGAATCTCCTTGTACAACTTATCACTGAAAAGTAAAATAACAAAATATAAATGTATAACTCCACATAGGCACATACAGCAACTATCTTGTAAAATGCAAGCCTATGTACAATAGTACAACTGCACACATATAATCACACTATCTACAGTCTCAAATAGATACCAGTCTCTACACAATATATTTGTAAATTATTAAATGGTAACATTAGGAAGTATTTTTTGAGAAAAATGAACAGGTATTTTTCAACATATACAATCTCACAAGTTATGATTTTAGGACTTTGACTGCAGACATTTTTAAACCATCGCTTACTTTTGATTGGAAAGGGTAACACATAGTAATTTTAAACACACAAAAACTAAGAGATCATTAAAATATCTAAAACTTTCTACATACAAAAGTAAGGTGTTGAACGCAAATAGAGTATCCAAGAATAAAGAAACGCAACAATCTTGCAGTTACGGACAGTATTCAAAAGCCAGTAAATTTACATTTTTAGTAAAATGTACTCTCTCCTAATACAAATGAAAGACGTTTGCGACATTGGCATGGTCTGCAAGGTAAACTTTGACTACTAATTTCTGTAGAGATATACGGAGTACTATTGAAGAAAGAGTTATATATTGTGAAAATACTAATGATGAATCTAGTAGCATCAACCTTATGTAGCAAAAATATTTGGAATTTACCTAATGATGGTCAAAGCTAAAAAGGTTTGAGTTAGGACAATCCTAGAACACTTATATTTGTGACCAGAGGGAGTATATCAAAATATAAACAACAGATTAATCGCCTCTAATTGACACAGGGAAATTTACCTCGAATTCAATGGAACCTTGACCTTTTTCCCATCTTGTTGACCTCCCATGATGCTTGCATCAATTTCCACTGAACCATTATGAATTTGCAGCATCTACAATAATCATAGAATTCATTTCAAACAACTTGAGATTCTAGATAAAACTAGCAACGCAGTATTAGAAAGGTATATAACCTTTTTTTAGAAAATGAAAGAAAGACTACATCTATCGGTTGCATTGATTTAGGCAAAAGAAATGTCTCAGGCCTACCATCCATACAGTGATGATAAAGCATCATGGTTACTGTTGCTTCAGAGTCATAAAAACAAAACAGACAAAGAATAGGAGCCATAATTAAGCAAATATCCTAGGCAACACTACCCAAGCACAGGTAACAGGTAAGCAGGCAGCTACATATTCATTTATAGCAAAAATTTATAGATAAACTAAGATTACTAGATCATTATGTGCAATCTAGTAGCGGGTATTTGCTGAAAGACCATAATAACAACACCCTGTAACCTAACAATACAAGAGTAGGAGAATCACTAAAAGTATGGGAAATATTGCATCAGCTCTCCACACTCACGTCGAAAAAAAAGTAAATTAGCAATTACACGATATATGAATGCTTTTGTAGATAGTCTAGAGAACTATATAGTTCACCTCCAATATGCATCTGAGAGACACCAATAGCAAATCCTAATTTTTAAGTAAACCTATAGCAAATCCTATTTTTGAGTAAACCAATAGCAAATTCACCATTCATTCGACTATGGCAGACTATTGTGTGCTGCAACCATTCAAAAATAGACGTTTCAGACATTGAAAGCCTTCAATGGACACCTAGCATTTTTTATTGCTAGTTTTTCAATTTGAATAAATCGATTTGTAGTTGAAGACTGTAATGCTAGCCAGCTATAATCAATAAAGCTCCGTATTTCCTCGGAGAATAAAAATATTAATAAAATAGCATTATTATATTTGTAAGACCATTCCAAAAACTTTTCTGTATATCAGTGTTGAACTTGAATAGTCACATGAAGTTTGCTGGAGACAGCATTATTGATTTAACAACTAAGAGTCTTAAGTATTCTTTGGTGACTTTAAATGCATAGGCTCATTTGCGAATCTTAACAGACATGTTGAAATCTGAATGGAGGGTCTAGCGGGGGAGTCAGAAGATGGATGAAGCAATTTGTCTTGCTTTGAGCATGTAACTGACAAGAGAAAGGGAATTATTTGATGTTTCTTGTTGGTCTATCTTTAGATAAAGCAACATTTGAATGTCGTACAGAGGCAATTTCATAGTCATATGATAAGTACTTTACTATGGTTAATAGAAAACACTAGCAAGATCCTAAGCTTATAATTTATGCCAGGATGAAAAGCTTCTGTAATCTACCTCATCCAACAAGCCTTCATACGTCAACTGAGAGCACATTGGTGTCACCATGTCCACCTGAATATAAAAAATAGAAGAAATTAGAAAATCAACAATACATCGAAAAGTATGGTACTTGAGATCACTGTACAATGTATATTACTTAATGACTTAAGAGAAATGTATGAAAAAAACAGAAGAAATAAAGACAAAGCATGACATGATAGTTTTCAGAATGAAAATCACAATAATAGAATATTTACCTCTCTGTCTAACAGAATAACGGTGTTTATCTCCGGAATCCCCATCTAAGAGCACCACAAAAAAAAAGAATTAATCAGGTTCACATAAATATAAAAATATGAGTCGTGAAAGGAAAATATCGAGTTGCCTTACATCATCCATATTCACTGGATCCTCTAGTTGCATATTATTCAACAACTCTGCAACTTTAGTTGAGGCCACACCTTTAGCCCTAATGTTGGGGATAACTCCAAAGACAAACTGGCAAAAATGCCATAATGTGCATTAGTGCATAGCTTCAAGGATTTTTATAAGTACACCAAAGTACAAAGTCAGAACGTGTGATTTTGCAGATTTCTAAAATTGGTAAATACTCTGCAGTTCAGTAGGAGATAACAAGTTACCATGACCATATGATACATCTGCCACAAAGACTGTATCCTGAATATGTTATAAATTTCAATACATGAAGGGAAGACATACCTCTAACTTGTGAATTGCTTTTGCAACATGCCAGATTGAACTTGCGTCTCCTTCAATAAGACATTCCTAAAAATCATAAAAGCTCAAATGATATTCAGAATATTGGAACACAAATGCTAGATCATGCATGAGTACCTGCAAAGAATGGTCAAGTTCAAAAGAAAGGACATCATCATCCAATGGAACTAGATACAAGGGGTATTCCCCAAGCGTCAGTTTCTGATGAACCTTCTCTTCTTCCAGGATCTGAAAGCCATTTCCGGTCACATTTTGATTAGAAATTAAGCATGTCCATTCATCTATATGGCGGCAGAAAATGAAAGACAGGGATTCCCTTCAAGATAGCTTATTTGTTCTAAAAAACTTAGCATAGGTATCTGGGAAATAACTATTTTGCTCATGGTAATCAGTTGGAATTAACATTTCAGGCCTAACGTGCATCATGAGTGCAATGCACAAGGTGCTCTCGATGAACGTCTAAGCATAGCCTAAGGGCAGAGGCATAAACTGACTATAGCTTGCCTGTTTCTGGAACCTATTCAAATCGATTTTCAACTAGACTCAGAGATCTACTCTCATGTTAAGATAAACTATCATTCTTTCGAAGAATCAGAAGGTGCGAGGACATAAAAATCCATCACATCTGGAAAATGGCTACCTGAGTTTTCATTCTTACTAAATTTGAATCCAGATAACTAAATCAAAATACAGAATAAGTAAAATTAAATATAAAAGAACTAAATAGCCCTGAGCATTGCAAACTATTCTAAGTTCGAACAAACAGGACCTTGAGCACAAATAAACATTATAGAACCCACAAGTGAATTAGACAATTAGTCCAAACGTAACAGATACCTTCTCACAAGCAACAGTACGGCGTGGTGTAAAGTGAAGGAAGTACTCTCTCTGTAGCCCTTTAGTTTCATCGTTCCTGATTTGACTTGCGATGAACTTCATGAAGCTCAGCTGAGAGCGCACAAGATATATGATTTTTGGGCATTCTGTCTGCAAGGGGTCGGAAGAGAGAATCCGCAACTCCGCACCATACTCCTGATAAACATAACAAACCATGATATGAGCTAAGCAAGTTAGGAAATTATTAAGCAAACGGACTGTGGCAATAACCTAGCCCTTGATTCATATATGAAAAATAAAGGTATTGCAAATAGTATTACTGTAGCGCAGAGTTGTTTTACAACAGACAGGACTAATGACATATAGACACTCTGTCATCACACCTTCAGCAGCGATGTCTGCACAATCAGTGACAGGGTCCCAGCGAGCTTCGGATCGATGACCAGACACTTCTTTCCCCTTATCTGATACATAACACCAAGCAAATCAAACACCATAGTTCAGCATCAACAACAAGCAGTGCTGAGACAGGAAACCCACGCTTTTGAGGATGCCAAGCAGGTCCTTCTGTGACTGCTCCCTGAAAATTGAAAACACACTCAACACACCTGTTAGAATCCAGAGGCGTGACAGATAGAAGAGGGGGAGGGGGTGTTACCTGAGGGCCGCAAGGTTGAGCGGCGCATTGTCGAGGTTGGGGATCTGCGCCATCTTCCAAGGGATGAGTGAGTTGAAAAGGAACCTATCCAAGTCCAGGCGGATCTCTGCTCCACTCCAGCCTAGAGAGAGGTGGACGACGAGGGGAGAGGATAGCAAATTAGGCAAGTAAGCACACGCAAAATTCAGGATCGACGGGTCGGGCTGCGGCTGCGCCCCTTGGACCTCGTCATCTCGTCCTGCCGCCCTGCGGGATCACCGGCGTGGGGCGCTGCGAGCAAGGAGCTGCGGCGCCGCGGGCGAGCAGGATCGACGGCGGCCGCCCGGTCTCTCGGGTGGGTCCCAACTCCGAACTGGCGGACAGCTCGTGGGCCTCTTGTTCTCTTGGGAAGTTTTGTGCCGTATGACTCTATTTGCTTGGGCCTGGCCATGGGGATCTTCGCGTCACCTGTTCTTCTCATCGAAAACAACGACGGTCCATTAAAAGGCCCATAACAGCCCAGCAAAGGAAAATGACGATGTACCCTCTCTCTCTTTCCATTCCTTTTTTTTTAAAAAAGGTCCATATTACCTTCCTCAACTACTACTTTGCTTCCCTCGTTATCAAAACCAGGCATGGCACCTCCCTCATCTCACAATTTTGGTCATTTTTCCTCCCTAAGGGGTTTTCAAATGTGGTTTTTAGAGTAATTAAAATTTCTAATATCTAACTTACTCTTAGAAAATTTGTTTTAGCTAAAAAATGAAATCAGTTCCATATTTTTATAGATTTTATACTCTATATTTTAGTGCTTAATAATAAGTTATTTAAATCTTTTATGATCACGATTTGATTTTTTGGCTAAAAGTTGCTCATGTTTTTTGGCTAAATCTTTCGGAGTGACATGCATACCTAGCAGTGAGCATAGTAATGGGGCAGGCATGGCGAGCAACGACTATAACAGGAGAGGTGGACATGCATGTGGCAACAACGGGGCATGATTACATTCATTTTTAAAATTAAAATTAGATAATTTTTAATAAAATAAAACTTTGACCTAGTCGTTTAGCTCAAGTTGGGTTTCAAATAATAAAAGAGATCATAATAAATAAGAATAACTTAATTTTGAAGAAATAGCTCGGAATAAATAACATGAACATTGTTCGCACCCAAAAGTGGCAGTTGCCTATCAGGACGAGGGCAACCGGTCAGACCGGATCTGGAAAGCGGTCAGACCGGTTTCACTGTAGTCGGTTTGGCAATAGCCGAAACCGGTCTAACCGGTTTCTCTATCCGGTGTGACTGGTTTACTCCGAGTTGGAGTAGAATTAGGAGTCCTAGTCGTTTCCAAATTGTAAAAGGATTCCTTGCGGGGCAAGACCTCCCCACCCTATAAATATAAAGGGCTGTGGCCGATTGAGAGCTATCATCCAATCGATCAAATATTATTTTTCTACTTTTTATCTCCAAACCCTAGCTTTTCCAACCCCTTTGCTTTCCTTGTTTGTCTCGATGGCGTTCAAGGAGGTTCTGAGTGGCCTGACCGATCTCAGAGCAACCCTAGACGCGCCATCTCTGACGGGGTCCCTCCCGAGGTGGTGATTCTAGGCTTTCACCGAAGCCCTAGCGAAACCGGTCTGACCGGATCCCCAAACCGGTCTGACCGGTTTGGGCCGAGGCTGCTGCGAGTGCAAGTTTTTGGTGCTGCGCGATCCGGCGCTCGTGTGTGTTGACCAGAAAAGCGTCAACATACTTTTGGCGACTCCGCTGGGGACTATAGAAGATCTAGTTTTCAAAGACCGTTCAATCTAAGCTCCAGGCAAGATGGGATCTTGATGTGATCTTGATATGGATAACATCATCACGGCTTCATTGGAAGATCTTACTCCGGAGGAGCAGAAGAAATTTGAGGCGCTACAAGATTACATGAAGACACAATTTTTGGCTGGCGTCAAGAAAGATCGTCATGGCAAGGTGGCAAGATTGAAAGAATTTGAGGTACCGGCGATCAAGTTAAACGACAATCAAGTTGAGGTAATACCCACTGTAAGTAAATCACAAAAAACTCCTTCTACTACAGTTCCTAAAAATAGTGTAGAAAGTGGTGAATTGCTTGCCTCATATATTGCTCGTTTAGAACGATTAGAGGATCTTGAAAAAGATAGGACTACTGCTTGCTTTAACAATAATGAAACTAGTAGTAGCGTTCCTAAAATTAATACTAGTGGGGTAGTTTTTCCTAACTTGTCACCCATACCCAATGTTAACACTGAAAAATATATATATGGTATGCCACCTGAATTTGCCATTGGTCAATCCCTATCGTTCCAACCGATTGGGCCAAACATGGCCAAACCGGTCAGACCGGATCACGGAACCGGTCAGACCGGATCAGGGAACCGGTCAGACCGGTCTGACCAATGCGCTTGAATTAGTGCATGAGCAACCTATGCCGCTTTCTGTTTTGCCTGATTCAATGGTTTATGCTCACACTAATACTTTGGGTACTGCTAAGCCTCAATTTAGTACAACAATTAACACATCTGCTCAAAGAAATGTTATACCTGATGATGTGTTTGAAAGTTATAGGCTAGCTCAAGCTAAGATTGCTCCCTACTTAAATAAGATGAATTTGGAGAGTGTGCAACCACAACAGCCAAATAATCCTAACTGGGCTGAATTTAACAAATTTAGGGAAGATTTGGCTAATGTGGTAAAAACTAAACTTGGTGTTGATATTGGTAACACAAATTTGTATCAAAAACCATATGATGCTGAGTTTGGTAATTTTCCTCTTCCACGTGGTTGGCGTATGCCTGATTTGATTAAATTTAGTGGAGATGATGACCGAACCACGTGGGAACATATTAGTCAATACATAGCTCAACTGAGAGAAGCGGGTACATATAATGCTCTTAAAGTGCGTTTATTCTCTTTATCTTTAACTGGTACCGCTTTTGCTTGGTTTTCTTCGCTTGCTCCTGGTTCTATTATATCTTGGGATATGTTAGAGCGTAAATTTCATGATCACTTTTATAGTGGGAGCTTGCAATTGAAATTGACGGACTTGACATCGGTTAGGCAAAGTAGAGATGAAACTGTTTCTACTTACATTAAGAGATTTAAAGAAACTAAGAACCGTTGTTTCAATTTGTCAATCATTGATATGGACCTTGCTGATATTTGCTTAAAGGGTTTAAGGTCATCCATAAGAGATAGAATAGAGGGTTCTGATTTTCTTTCGGTTGCACAAGTTCAAATTAGGGCTTTAGTTGTTGAAAACCGAATGAATAAGGAAAAAGAAAGAGATACTTCTAGATCACGTCGTTCCAATGTTCATATGATTGATTATGAGTCTGATAATTCAAGTGATAGTGATAAAGAAGTACTTGCTGCTGAATTTGTATGGCCCTCTAAAGAAAAAACTTATTCTTGTGCATCACTTAAGCCGGCTAGCAAAGGTCGGCAAGAAGAAGTTAAGTTTACATTTGATGTTTCCAATTGCGATCGTATCTTTGATGAATTGTTTAAGTCTGGAAATATTAAATTATCTCATAAATTACCTCCACTTGACGAATTAAAAAGGCGTGCATATTGCAAGTTTCATAATACTTATTCTCATGCCACTAATGATTGCAATGTGTTTCGTCGACAGGTTCAATCGGCCATAAATGAAGGTCGTTTGACATTTCATGAGATGCAAGTGGACAAAACTCCTTTCCCTGTCAATACTATGGATTTACAGCAGCCTAAGGTCTTGGTTCGGCCGCATCAAACCGAAGCAACCAAAGGGAAGAATGTTGTGATTGGCGAAGCAAAACCTGATTTGAGGGGAAAAGAATTGATTCGAGAAGTTGCATGTGAGACAACTCCAGATGGCAGGGAGACATTCAAGGTTACTGTGAGAGCCTCTGGACATGGGGGGCAAGGGTCGTCCGTTCCCGCCGAGCAGAGACCATTTGAGCCTAAACAGGACAAACCGGTCAGACCGGTTAGGGAAAGCGGTCAGACCGGTTTTCCCCAGGGTCGTCCAAAGATGATTAAACCAAGCCGTCCGGAGATTGGAAATTGGAAGCTCAATGTTGCAAAGAATCAGGGGAGTACTCTTAGGCCAAAGGTCACTTTTGATATGCTATTTGACAAGTACTCCAAGCAAAAAGCCATTACAAGCGATCGGCCAGTAAAAAAGAGAATGAGAGTGCCTCCACACCAAGAAGAATGTTCTCAGCCAAAGAGAAATTTTGCTCCGCAACGGGAGGCATCAAGTTCATATCCACCTCGTCCAATTTATGATAATAATGGAGTGATGTGGGTGCCGTATCAGCAACCTTTCCAACATGGATGGGGAGGACCGCGAAGGCCAGTATTGAACAGAATCTCAAGGCCTGGACAAGACCGTTTGGCACTTCGCCAATCTGGTCAGGGTCACCAGACCCAACCGGTCAGACCGGTTTCACAAACCGGTCAGACCGGTTTCCCTGGGAAATCGGCAGCATCTCCTATGAAGCAAGTTTACAAGCCAAAGCAGAGGGAGGAGGTGCATAAGATGGATATTGACCCAGAGAGAACTACAAATCAAGATGTTATTCAGATTGGGTTGATGAACGTTCCCCTTGGAGACGGTGTCAAAGGACCGATTGTCATAGACAATAAGGTTGAGACACCTATTCAGAAGGGATCTGTTTCTGATAATGATCATGAGGCCAGTGGAAGTAGTTCTAATTCCAAGTACTTTTTGCCAAGATGGTGTCCTCCCGGTTTATCTCGTACTCAAAGGAGGAAGCTTCAGCGCTTGAGGTTTCGGGAGATGAAGGAGAAAGAGCTAGAGAAGCAGAGAGACGAAGCATTCAACAAGTACAGGCCTATGATTCCACAAGGGAAAGAGTGGAGAGCCAAGACCAGTTCCCAGATAGAACCGGTCAAACCGGTTGGGGAGTCGGTCAGACCGGTTGAACCGGTCAGACCGGTTGCCGAAAGCGGTCAGACCGCTTTGCCCGATGCGCCGCGTGGTTTTTCTTCTCCTACTCCTTTGGTTTGTGATGGCAAGTTATCATCGGTATCTACTTCAGAGGACGATGAAGAGCTTGTTGATTATGGTTCTTCTCCTGAGCGTATGAATTTTGAGCTTAATGTAATTCATATGTCTATGGATGGTTATGTGTTATCAGAGGAAAGCATCACTCATCTTGATTTTGGGCCAAAGGAAGCTATTTTTCAGAAGCCTAAAGCTACTGAAAGTCATCTAAAGGCTTTGTACATGAAGGGTCATATCAATGGAAAGTCTGTCTCTCGCATGCTAGTGGATGGAGGGGTGATAGTTAATTTGATGCCGTATTCTCTGTTCAAGAAGCTGGGAGGTTCAGATGAGGAATTGATCAAGACCAACATGACCATCAGCGACGTTGGAGGAGGAGAACCTATGGGCGCCAAGGGAGTTGCTTCTATGGAGCTCACTATTGGAAGCAAGACTTTGGCTACTGCGTTCTTCATCGCTGAGACACAAGGTAACTACAGT
Source organism: Echinochloa phyllopogon (assembly GCA_033239725.1). Lineage (NCBI taxonomy): Eukaryota > Viridiplantae > Streptophyta > Magnoliopsida > Poales > Poaceae > Echinochloa > Echinochloa phyllopogon. The sequence continues at coordinate 5,481,910 of BTCW01000016.1, read as the reverse complement.
TTAATCCTTGGTCGTGATTGGATTCATGCAAACCAGTGTGTGCCTTCTACTTTGCATCAATTTTTAATTCAATGGATAGATGATGAAGTAGAGGTCGTTAATGGAGATACGTCGGCTTGTGTTGCAGTGGCCGATAGTTCTACTATGGATGATCATGAGAATCTTAATTGCTTATCTGGTTTAGATTTATCTGATTGTGAGATCATTGGTTGCACCAAGGATGGCTTTGCTACTGCTGTTATGAGGCCGATCAGAGATCTGGCTATACCATCTCTTATGATTTAATGGATCCGAATCTAGAGTGGTTGCAGCAGAGGCGTGAGCACTATCGGGCGCATAAGAACGATATGTGTGAGGCCATTGAAGATTTTGATGATTTAAGCAAGTTAGGACAAGGGTTTACGTCGGCTGATCCTCTAGAGGAGGTAGATATTGGTGATGGTACTATACCTAGGCCGACATTTGTAAACAAGAATCTTGATCATTTGTTTAAATCCGAATTAATAAAGTTATTAAAGGAGTATGTTGATTGTTTTGCATGGAGCTACAATGAAATGCCTGGTTTAAGTCGTGATTTAGTTGAACATCGTTTACCCATTAAACCTAGTTTTAGGCCTTTTAAACAATCTCACAGAAACTTTAATCCTGATATTTATGACCGAGTGAAAGAAGAAATCAATCAGTTGCTAGATGCTAAAATTATTAGGCATTGTCGATATGCTAATTGGATCTCTAATATTGTGCCTGTTGAAAAGAAAGGAACAAAAAAGCTTCATGTTTGCATTGATTTTAGAGATCTTAATAGAGCTACTCCTAAAGATGAATATCCTATGCCTATAGCCGATTTTCTTGTTAATGCTGCATCTGGACATAGAATTCTTAGCTTTCTTGATGGTAATGCTGGTTATAATCAAATATTTATGGCCGAAGAGGATATAGCCAAAACGGCATTTCTATGTCCGGGTTTTGTTGGTCTATTTGAGTAGGTAGTGATGACTTTTAGTTTGAAGAATGCTGGTGCCACATATCAAAGGGCTATGAATTTGATTTTTCATGACTTGCTTGGCATTATAGTAGAGGTTTATATCGATGATATTGTTGTCAAATCGGCTGGAGTAGATTCTCATTTAGCTGATTTAAGGCTTGCATTTGAAAGAATGCGTCGATATAATTTGAAGATGAATCCACTCAAATGTGCTTTTGGTGTATCGGCTGGAAAGTTCTTGGGATTTATTGTGCATGAAAAGGGCATAGAGATAGATCCTACAAAGATTGAAGCTATTAACAATGTGAAGGCTCCTACTTGCAAGAAAGATTTACAAAAGTTTTTGGGCAAGGTAAATTACTTGAGGAGATTCATTTGTAATTTGTCCGGAAAGGTGAATGCCTTTACTCCTTTACTTCGGTTGAAGAATGACATTGATTTCACTTGGGGGGCAAAACAACAAGAGGCATTTGATAAGATCAAGCAATATTTATCTTCGCCACCCGTCCTTCAAGCGCCCAAGAGTGGGGTTCCATTCAAGTTGTATGTGGCGGCTGAGAAAGATGTCATTGGAGGTGTTTTGACTCAAGAAACCGAAGGAAAGGAACATGTGGTTGCATATGAGAGTAGAAGATTATTGGATGCCGAGACAAGGTACACCTTTATCGAAAAACTATGTTTGTCATTATATCATATTTGTACCAAGTTGAGGCATTACCTTTTACCAAGTACTTGTGTAGTAGCATGTTAAACCGACATAATCAAATACATGTTGCACAAACCAATTTTAAGTGGTAGAGTCGGCAAATGGGCTTATACTTTAGTTGAATATGATTTGCATTGTGAGCCATTAACTTCAATGAAACGTCAAATAGTAGCTGATTTTATTGTTGAACATAGAGTAGATAAGCAACTTGATTTAAGTGTCGGTTATGTTACTTTTACTCCATGGAAATTGCATTTTGATGGATCGGTTTGCAAAAGTGGTTGTGGTGTTGGAATTGTTATTACTTCTCCAAATGGGGCTGTTTTTGAAGCACTTAACCAATTAGATCATGAATGTACTAATAACCAAGTCGAGTATGAGGCTCTTCTATTCGGATTGGAAATTTTGCATGATATGGGAATAAAGCATGTAGAAGCTTATGGTGATTCTTTACTGGTGGTACAGCAAGTTTCTAAGGTATGTCAGTGCTTAGATTGGTTTTTGAATGCTTATCTTGATAGATGCTTCGATATTATATCTTGCTTAAATGAGTTTGTAATTCGTCATGTACCACGAGAAAGAAATCCAAAGGCGAATGCTCTGGCTCAGCAAGCATCTGGTTATAACGTTCAGAAAAGAAATTTTCAAGAACGAAGACCGATGTTTTTAGAAGCCGAGTGTTCTGTTCTGGAGGAACCGGTCGCACCGCTTCCTCAGACCGGTCTGACCGGTTTTTCCGGTCTGACCGCTTCGGAGAACAGGTCTGACCGGTATCCCGAGACCGGGTCTATTTCGGCCGCTGTTTCTAATAAAGACGAAGTGGAAGATTGGAGGAAGCCTTTGGTGGATTATTTGCAAAATCCTAGCAATTCAGTTGACAGAAAAATCCGACGGTGGGCTCTTAAATTTATTCTTGATGGTGATGAATTATATCGTCGGACTATTGATGGTTTGCTTCTAAAATGTTTGGGTCCTGACCAAGCTAGGTTGGCTATGGCAGAGGTTCATGAAGGAATTTGTGGCACTCATCAATCGGCTCCCAAGATGAAGTGGCTCCTTAGACGAGCTTGTTTCTATTGGCCCAATATGATAGCCGATTGTTTTAAATACTACAAAGGATGTGAGGAGTGTCAGAAACATGGGGATATTCAGTTGGTACCTGCGGCATTGATGCATCCAATTATTAAGCCTTGGCCTTTCCGAGGATGGGGTTTAGATTTTGTTGTCAAAATTCATCCTCCTTCGTTGAAGGGTCATTGTTTTGTGATTGTAGCAACTGATTATTTTACCAAATGGACGGAAGCGGTTCCTTTGAAGAATATGATGCATAGAGAGGTGATTGAGTTTATTAGAGAAAATATTATACATAGGTTTGGTATTCCACAAACTTTGACTACGGATCAAGGGACTTCATTCATATCCAAAGAGGTGCGTGAATTTGTTAATTCCTATGGTATTAAACTTCTCAATTCATCTCCATATTATGCTCAAGCCAATGGTCAAGCTGAATCTAGCAACAAGACCTTGATAAAGCTCATCGAGAAGAAGGTAGAAGATCATCCTAAAAGATGGCATGAGGTATTATCTGAAGCTTTATGGGCTCATCGTATTTCTAAACATGGTGCCACTAAAGTTACTCCGTTTGAGCTTGTGTATGGTCAAGAGGCCGTTTTGCCTGTAGAGGTGAATCTTGGCGCATATAGACTTGCAAAGCAAAATAATCTTGATGTTGATACATACTATGCTTTGATGATGGATAATATTGATGAAGTGACCGACAAGCGTTTGAAAGCTTTAAAAGAGATTGAAAAAGATAAGAGGCGAGTGGCGAGAGCATACAACAAGAAAGTGAAATTCAAATCTTTTCAAGTAGATGATTTGGTTTGGAAGACAATCTTGCCCATTGGATTGAAAAGCAACAAGTTTGGCAAGTGGTCTCCAATTTGGGAGGGTCCTTTCAAGATCGTGAAGGTTTGTTCAGGAAATTCCTATATGGTAGAGACCTTGCAAGGACAGCAGCTGCCTAGAGCTCTCAATGGGAGATACTTGAAGAAATTCTATCCAAGTGTTTGGCAAAGTGCTTGATAAGATATGGCCGATTTATTGTTGAAAATCGCCCTTAGGATAAAATGGCCGGTGAATTCTGTGACATCGACCTTAGCATATTTTCTAGTGCATAAAATTTACTAGAAAACAGGGGGGCATATGTTCGCACCCAAAAGTGGTAGTTGCCTATCAGGACGAGGGCAACCGGTCAGACCAGATCTGGAAAGCGGTCAGACCGGTTTCACTGTAGTCGGTTTGGCAATAGCCGAAACCGGTCTGACCGGTTTACTCTGAGTTGGAGTAGAATTAGGAGTCCTAGTCGTTTTCAAATTGTAGAAGGATTCCTTGCGGGGCAAGACCTCCCCACCCTATAAATATAAATGGCCGTGGCCGATTGAGAGCTATCATCCAATCGATCAAATATTATTTTTCTACTTTTTATCTCCAAACCCTAGCTTTTCCAACCCCTTTGCTTTCCTTGTTTGTCTCGACGGCGTTCAAGGAGGTTCTGAGTGGCCTGACCGATCTCAGAGCAACCCTAGACGCGCCATGTCCGACGGGGTCCCTCCCGAGGTGGTGATTCTAGGCTTTCACCGAAGCCCTAGCGAAACCGGTCTGACCGGATCCCCAAACCGGTCTGGGCCGAGGCTGCGGCGAGTGCAAGTTTCTGGTGCTGCGCGATCCGGCGCTCGTGTGTGTTGACCGGAAAAGCGTCAACAAACATCATTTAGAAAAAAAGTTAAATCTTAATCATAAAATGTTTACGTGATTCATAACTAAGCACTAGAAGATAGAATATAATTTTAAAGATGAATCTGATTTCATATTTTTTGAGCTAAAAAATTTCTACAGATTCTCTAAACGTAAGTTAGATACTATAATTTTTAATTACTTTTAAAACTACATTTAATACCGCTTAGAGAGGAAAAATGATCGGAATTTTAAGATGAGGGAGATGTTATGTCTGGTTTTGATGACGAGGGAGGCAAAGAAGACAAATACGATAGTTAAGGGAGGTAATATGGACTTTTTCCTTCTGTTTTCCCTTTTCTTGTTACTAATTGATGACTAGTTCAATTCATATATTATATATTGTGCTTTTTACATGAATTGGGTATTTTGAAATACTTGATTCATCATTTTTAGAGCTTAGTTAAACATTAAGTTACGTTAATTGTAAAACGATAGATTTTATGAAACTGTTTTAGACGGAAACCAGTGAGTGATTCCATCGATCGCGGTCCTCAAACTTGCTGAAAATGGTCGCTTCCCCTCTAAGATACATAAAGTTAGCTTAATTATTATTGCGCTAGAACCATCTAAAAAATATTGAGCCATGAAATAGGAATATTAGTAGCAGTCGTCAGTCGAGATCGGTGCGAGTCTTGAGAATAGAATGGAATTGAGGCCCCATTTAGATTGTGGGGGAATTTTCTCGGTTCGTGTGAGAAAAATGAAGGAACCTGTTTCGTAGCAAGCAGCTAAACCATGCTTGCATTTCAAGCTTGTGGCACAACCATGGACATAGGTCTGAACGGGCATGACTGTCAGAACCGGTTTCACCTTGTTTTCGAATCTGGCAAGGTTGCAATCGAATATAAAATGTGGAGTACCAATTCTTGACAGACCGCATCTAGCTAGTGGGGCATCTCAATTAAAGTTGCTTATTTCTAAACGGAACTCAAATGCATGTGGAGGAGATTAGTTCACTCGTGTGTGTGTTGCCACAACCACGATGAATAGTGACGTTTTTTTTGGTCTTTCAAAAAAAGATAGTGACGTTTTGTGTGCCCACTTCTCTCCCTCTCTCTCTATATGTGTATATATATAAAAATAACCTCACCTCGCCGAAGGTATGCCAACATATATATACTAATACTACCAAGCTAATGAAACGAAAGCATGGAGACTAGCATTAAGCTAGGTTAAGCGTTTAGTACGTACAGCTAGAAGATGATGGCGGCGGCAGTGGCGGCGGCGAACGCCGACGAGCAGTCCGACGAGGAGAAGCGGTGGCTGTGCCGGGTGCGGGAGACCCTGGAGCAGCTCTCGGCCGAGCAGCTCGGCGCCGCGGCGAGGGTGTTCGACGTCCCGCGCTCCCTGCGCGCCACCAAGCCCGAGGCCTACGCGCCGCAGCACTTCGCGCTGGGCCCCTACCACCACGGGCGCCCCGAGCTCAGGGACATGGAGCGCTACAAGCTCGCCGCCGCCAAGCGCGCGGAGCGGTTCTTCGCCGGCGGCCGCGGCGTCGCCCACCTCGCGCAGCGGTTCGTCGAGATCGGGAGCGAGATACGGCGGCCGTACCACCGGGTCCTGGAGCTCGGCCACGACACGCTGGCGTGGATGATGGCCATCGACACCTGCTTCCTGCTCGACTTCCTCGAGAGCTACCACCGCCGCGGCGGCGAGGCCACACCGGAGGACATGGTGTCGTCGTCGGCCAACTGGATCAACGCCACCGTGCGCGACGCCATGATGATCGAGAACCAGCTCCCGCTCCGGCTCTTCGCCGAGGCCCTCAAGCTCCGCCGCACCGCCGCCGCCACGGATGACGATGACGAGAAGCAGGCCGCCGCCGCCACCCGTGACGTGCTCTGCCCCGTCATCGACCACTTCATCAAGCACGTGTCCCCCATCAAGCTCAGCAGGAATGCCAAGGTGGCCATCGCCGACTTCACCGAGCAAGCCCACCTGCTGGAGCTCCTCTACCACTTCCTCGTCCCGCCCGACGCCGTCTTCGACGACGGCAAGGATGATCCGGCGGCTTTCGCCCAGGGCCAGGCACAGGCGGGCTGCAACCCCGATGATCTCGAGGAGCAGCTCCTGGACGTGGCGCCGGAGCTTGCGGGCGTCCAGCCGCCTCAACGCGACGAGAGCACGGTGAAGAAGGCCGTCCTGCAGGTGTTCCACCGTCTCAACATGGGGAGCCTGCTTGGCTCCCGGCCGATGAGCTCGGTGTCGAAGCTCTACGAGAAGATGACGCGCAAGCTGCCTGCGCTGCCGGGGATGGTGTCGGTGGCGCGGAATCTGGCGGCGTCCGTGGACGTGAACGCGATACTCAACGGCATGAACACGGACGGCGTGGCCGCCGCCGCCAACGCGCCGCTGGCGAAGGAGATCAAGGTCCCGTCGGTGTCGCAGCTCGCCAGCTGCGGCGTCCGGTTCGCGCCGACGCCGGACGGCATCCACGGCATCGACTTCAACGCGGCGACGGCGACGCTGCTGCTCCCGGCGATCACGCTGGACGGCAACACGGAGGTGGTGCTGCGGAACCTGGTGGCGTACGAGGCGGTGGCCGTGCGCGGGCCGCTGGTGCTGTCGCGCTACACGGAGCTGATGAACGGCATCATCGACACGACGAGGGACGTGAAGATCCTGCGGCGGAGCGGCGTGGTGGTGAACCGGATGAAGAGCAACAGGGAGGCGGCGGGGATGTGGAACGGGATGTGCAGGGCGGCGAGGGTGAGCAGGGTGTCGCGGCTCGACGACGTGATACGGGCGGTGAACGAGCACCGGGACAGGACGCCGTCGGTCAGGGCGAGGAAGATGCTCAAGAGGTACGTGTTCGGGTCGTGGAAGGTGCTGACGCTGCTCGCATCCCTCGTGCTGCTCCTCATGACGGCACTCGAGGCGTTCTGCTCAGCGTACCCATGCCAGAACTCGTGGTTCCGCAACGTGCTGCAGCTCAGCTCAGCAGGTGCGGCCCCGACCCCTGAATGAAGTGTACTCCGATCCAGGACGAGCGACATGCTCGATCAATTCATCGATCGAGCTAGCTGACAACTCGATCAAAATAATGCTTTACGTACCTGCAGCCTAAAACTGTACGTACGTGCAACACGTACTACTGTAACTTTCATGCTACCAGCACCAATAATAAAACAAAATTAAGAAAAATGTACTATTTGTGTGTGTGTGTTGGTAATGTAACTACAAACATGGGAAAAGGCCACTCATGGGACGCCCGTTCTGGATCAACACCAGTTTAAACGATTTGGTAATTGTCTCTTAGCTTTTCTCTTCTCCTTTGTCTTTGTTGCACCTTTTTCTTAAGCACCATCCTTGTCTTAGCCTGAAGTTCCATGCCATGTTCTTTTCTTTCAGCTCTTGGGCAGCATCTTCTTCTGCCAATTTGATGAGCGGAGTGCATGTTTTCATCTAGCTTGTTTCATTTCTAGACGGCAACACTTTGTTCATGCTTATTTTGCTCAGATTTGGCATTTGGAATATCAACATCTGATTATTTCCTTTCTTAGCAATCACGAGGTCTTTAGTACATTAATTAGCTTTTTCATCAATTGAATTTAGATATAAACTGTTATCTTTGTGGCTTGTGGGCCCATCATTTTTCACTTGATAAACCTTCTCAACAATGTTTTTATTCTCTTGAATTCTACACCGATTCTTTTGTTCAAAATGGTCATTTTCAACATGTGGTTATCTCTCACATATTTGTTTTCTTGGAGCTGCATATTCTACACGATATTTTTTTAGACTTGCAAGAACTCACGTGCGGCACACACGTTTATTGATGACACGTAGGTACTAAAACTGTGTCACTCGAGTGGGCCATGGTAAACAGACCTGTCGTGCGAAGTGCTTTTAAAAATAATTTATATTCGCTCTCTCATGTATAGAGAGCTTCAGGTATTCTCAAATCTAGAAGCACATCATTTTCGAGATAGTTGGTCTTTATTTATATGGAGAAAAACTCTCCAATCTATTGTCTATTAGTAATACAGGATTATTACGTATAGACGTGGTTACAAATATGGGTATATTTAGGTGGACCCTTTTTTTTCTCTTTGAAGTTTTGATGTCCTTGACACTTCCGCGTAGAATTATTCCATTTTTTTCTAGGTGCTTCGTGCGACTTGTGTTGGTCTCCTCAAATTAGCAATTTTGAAGAGAAAATTTAGTGCTTGTTTCTTGCTCCTGCTTGGCTGTGGACTTTATTTTTGTTGGTGCCATAATTGTGTGATTTCCTTGTTTTAATATCCAGCAATGACAATTAAATTTGTTTCGGCTGTAGGAGCCATGCGTATCGGTTGATTCCTTAAAAAAAAAGCTCAGAGGAGGTTTCACGGTAGAAGAATTATTTTTCAGTTTGGAGGTTGTTTCCTTTCTAAAAAAAAGTGGGTACAAAAAAACACTGGTGAAAAAAGGGGCTAGGGGTGAACTCACGTGGGGTTTTTCGCTCTACCAAAAAAACTTCCGTAATATTTCCTTTTTTCCCTACATCGTGGGTACATGTGGGTTCATTGTGAGGGGTATGGGGGTTTACGTTGGTAGCAAAAGTTTTCAAAAGAACTCATTCCTTTTAGTATAGATAAAGGAAATAAGTTCCGGCTTCACCCGATGTGGTCTAAAATATAAAGAAATATGTGATCATGAACCATTCCACACCCTATGATGAATAAGGATGAAACCAGTAAGTTGTGAACCATAAGGAGTTGACATTGGTGACCTAAAAGAAGAATATAATGAATTTTCTAAGATTAAACAAGAGTTTAGGATTTTAAATTGTTTAACTTTTCCAAAACATGTTTTGGATAGTTTCCTAAAAGATATCTGTATAATTTTTTGATAAATTCTATTTGACCCACCTATTGACGCAATTAATAAATTTATCAGTAGGACGAGTACATTTTAGTGGGCGCCCGACAGAGAAACTTTTTTTTTGTACTTCTACAAGGTAGAAATGGACTTTCTTATAGTGGGTCTACCGGTCAGTAAGCCCACTAAGCCTGTCAAACGGCACTGCCTAGGTCCTAAACGGCACTGCCCACTAATCTTTTTGTACTCGCTTACCCATAATACGGCGCCCACTAAAATGTACTCGCTTACCTCGTTCTCCTCCCTTTGTCACGAACGCCGGCCACCACCTCGTCGAGTCCGTCGCCCGTCGACTACCACCACAGCCGCAATCACCTTCTTCCATGCACGCGCCACCTATAGACCCTATAGGTCGGGGAGCATCGAGCTTTTATTCGGAATTGATTATTCTTTCTGCTGCTGTTTGCAGATAACGTTATCGCTGGGTGATATAGCGCAGATAAAGGAACATTAAAGTCAAATAGTTTTCTTCAATTATTGGTGGCACTTGCCGCCTATATGGCCCCGTTGATGATTACTATCAGTCTACTTCTCATCACACTATAAATTTCTTTTTCCCTGCTGTCCGTCTACTACTTTCTGAAGATCTAATTTTTCGTGGTATCAACAGCCCTGATAAATTCCTGCAGTGCATCACCCCTGATTCAGATCTCAACAAGCCCAGCCACCACCGGTAGTCCTGTACATCCTCTTCTCTTCCCCCTTGCAGATCCTTCTGTGTCCCTGGCATGATCAAGAGGAACAGAAATGTTGTCCTAGCATCTCTCGGCACTGGGATTCTTCTCTAAAGGTATGTGCTGGGCTGCTGGCGCAGTTACAGTCTATAATGAATAGGAATTCATTGTTTCATCATCCTGTGGATCTGTTTTTTTTGCAAAAACCATGTTGAATGTTGTACAAAACTATTTTCATTGCCCTAGTTTAGGATTGAGCTGAGTTCCTTTTGCACTTGTCCTTGTTCAATACCATCCTCAACTCTGGGTTAGAATCAGAGATTTATCTATTTATTATTGGAAGTCTTCTGTTTTCAGATTAACTAGAACTTTGTAGTTATACAATTTTATGTAACAGGGGTAGAAATTTAGAACGAAAAGCCCTGCACAGTTTATATGTGCTCGAAAGAAGCTAGCAGTCATGGTTTATGAAGCTAGGTGCAGTAGAAGTTCTCCACTTTATGGTGGGGTTAAAGAAAAGGCATAGTACTTAACTTTGACTAGACTGTTAAATTGTTCAATGATGTTATCAACTGTTGACTTCAAATATGCAGAATCAATGAGGTCACATGAATTGTATTTCAGAACATAAAGCAGAATTATGTTTATTGAAGTCTTTATTGCATAAAATTTGTTTACTCCTCACAGTTTATTAGTGCTAAATATCAGAGTAAAATGAGCTAATATTAGAATCTGCTTTTGCGGCACAGTTCAAATACTCTCGATTCCTTTTCTCTCCAACTGCATCACGTTTATTTTGAAGTTTGCAGTTTTCGTCGTCAACTCCTACCATTTCCTCTGTCGTTACACAAGCAAACCAACACCAACGCCACAAGGATACCACATCACTGCCTCTATTAAGCACAATGGAGCTTGCTCTTGGTACAGCAAACTGGCTCCTAGGGAAGGTGCTAAATAAGCTGTCTAGCAAGTTTGTGGAAGCGTGGGTCGCAAGCTCAGAGCTCAGTGGCAACATGGAAGCTATCAAAAGAAAGCTGTGGTACACACATGGCATGCTGCATGAAGCCCAGAGGAGAGATGTGAGCGGCAACCAGGGTTTACCTGTGCTGCTGCACCAGTTAAGAAATACAGCTGATCAGGCAGAGGATATACTGGATGAGTTGGACTATTACCTCATCCAGGACAAACTTGATAACACCCATGAGGCTGCCGCAAATGTGCATGGTGTTCTTCATGGCCCTGTTTTTCATGCATGCCATGTTAGTCGCCATTTTATGCATAAATGGCTCTCATGCTTCTCCTCTTCAGATGGACCTGAACATGCTCATGGCGATGACAGTGGTGGCTATGATGTCAACATCATTACCAGTCCACCTAGGCCACTTTTCAATAGAGTGGACATATCCAAGAGAATCAAGTTGCTGATAGAGGACATGCAAGATCTGTGTGGCCAGGTCTTAGATCTCTTGAAACTGAACATTTCCAATCTTCCACAGGACATAACAGTTGCTTCGCGTCGACCTGTTACCACATCAATGTGTACAGAAGTCAGGCTATTTGGAAGAGAAATCTTGTTTGATAAACTGGTTAGTGACATGACAGCTGGTGAGTATCACCTTAAAAGACTGTCAGTTCTTCCTGTAGTCGGTCCACCTGGCATTGGCAAAACAACTTTGACTCAGCATTTGTGCAATGACCCAAGAATACGGGAACACTTCCCCATCATAATTTGGATTTGTGTGTCAGTTAATGTGTGCACAAGCTCACTATGGAAATTTTCAGGTGCATACCTCCAACTGAAAATGAAGGCAACAGTGGAGCATGTGACCCAACCAATTTGGATCAACTTCAAAAATTAATTGAACGAAGATTGAAGTGAAAAAGGTTTTTAGTCATTTTGGATGATATGTGGACTTGCAAAAGTGAGCTTGAGTGGAGAACGCTATTAGCTCCATTCACAAAGGCGGAAGTACATGGCAACATGATTATTGTGACAACAAGATTTCACAGTATAGCAGAATTGGTGAAAACTACCAATCTAATAACTCTGGAAGGTTTGGAGCCTAAAGAGTTCTGGAAGTTCTTTCTTGCATGCACATTTGATGACTACAGAACAGAGCAGAATGAGGATTTACTTGAAATTGGAAGAAAAATCGTAAAGAAACTGAAATTCTCTCCTCTTATAGCCAGAACTGTTGGTCGACTATTGAAGAAGGATTTCACACGGGTGCACTGGATGAGAGTTCTTGAAAGAAAAGAGTTGGGATATCAAAACAGTGATGATGATATCATGCCGGCATTGAGGATAAGCTATCACTGTCTTCCTTTTCATCTGAAAAAATGTTTTCAATTGTGTGCTCTTTTCCCTGAGGATTATGAGTTTGATGGTTTAGATTTGATTAGGAATTATTGATTTAAGTGGTCAAAACACTAGCATTGAACAGGTAGGGCTGCAATATCTTAACACATTAGTGAATAGCGGCATTTTCAGTAAAGTTAATAAAGAAACATATTCATACTATGCTGTGCATGATTTATTGCATGAATTAGCACAATGCATTTCATCATATGATTGCATTAGAATAGAGTGCTCCAATTTTAGATGTGAAGGTGTCCTGTCATCAATCCGCCATATATCATTCATTGCACAATATAGCACCACCTACAGTGAGGGATCCGAGTTTTATGAAAACATTAGAAAGGAAACATAAAAACTTAAACCAACACTAGATATTGGAAATTTACGTACTTTGCTGTTTATTGGAAAACACAATGCAAGCTTCGATAAAATTTTCCAAAACACATTTAAAGAACTAAAATCTCTGCGTGTTCTAAGCTTAGTTACAATGCCTTCAAACTTTTTACTGCACAGATTTTCAAAACTCATCCACCTTCGTTATCTTAAAATCCAATTACAATTTGGTTCAGTTACTTATTTGCCTGACACGGTCACAATATTTTGTCACATGGAGTTTTTGGATCTCAAGGGATGGCGTGGTGATTCTAGTTTACCTAGAGGCATGAGCCGTCTTGTCAATCTACGCCATCTTCTTTCTAACAAAGAACTGCACTGCAAAATTCCTGAGGTCGGAAAACTGAAATTTTTACAAGAGTTGAGAAAATTCCAAGTTAGGAAAGATGACATTGGATTTAAACTACACGAGTTGGCAGAACTGAAGGATATCGGGGGGTCACTCAGCATATGCAATCTCGAAAATGTTAAAACACAGGAAGATGCTGCTAGAGCTAAACTAATGTTGAAAGAGAAGCTAGATTTTTTTAGATAATGGAAAGAGATAATGGAAAGAGTTCCGGCTTCACCCTTTTTTAATGGAAAGAGTTCCGGCTTCACCCTTCTCCAAAAAGAAAGGATCAGTCCTAATTATTACAGCAATAACTTTGAGTTACACCAGCACACACATAGTCTTGCAGCAAGAAAAAAAAGTCTCAAAAACCAATCCGTAAACTATAGGACCATCCATACGAAGTAAACAAACATAAAGCGGCCATCTCCAAGGAGCGACATGCCACACAGAGAAGCTCCCGGATACTCTCACTTCGTTACAACTTCGCCCAAAAGCGGAGCCAGTAGGTTCCCCTAAACAGTACCTAAACTAATGTTGAAAGAGAAGCTAGATTTTTTTAGATAATGGAAAGAGTTCCGGCTTCACCCTTCTCCAAAAAGAAAGGATCAGTCCTAATTATTACAGCAATAACTTTGAGTTACACCAGCACACACATAGTCTTGCAGCAAGAAAAAAAGTCTCAAAAACCAATCCGTAAACTATAGGACCATCCATACGAAGTAAACAAACGTAAAGCGACCATCTCCAAGGAGCGACATGCCACACAGAGAAGCTCCTGGATACTCTCACTTCGTTGCAACTTCGCCCAAAAGCAAAGCCAGTAGGTTCCCCTAAACAGTACCTAAACTAATGTTGAAAGAGAAGCTAGATTTTTTTAGATAATGGAAAGAGTTCCGGCTTCACCCTTCTCCAAAAAGAAAGGATCAGTCCTAATTATTACAGCAATAACTTTGAGTTACACCAGCACACACATAGTCTTGCTGCAAGAAAAAAAGTCTAAAAAATCAATCCGTAAACTATAGGACCATCCATACGAAGTAAACAAATGTAAAGCAGCCATCTCCAAGGAGCGACATGCCGGACAGAGAAGCTCTGGATACTCTCACTTCGTTGCAACTTCGCCCAAAAGCGGAGCCAGTAGGTTCCCCTAAACAGTACCTGCAAAAATATTTTAGATTGACATTTATCAAAAACCACTTCATTCCTAGTGTTCCATATTGCCAAACATAGTGCTCCAGCCCCTATCAATAGGTTTAGATTTAGTTTTCGTCCTCCCTGTTTTGCCCATTTACCGAATAGATTACTGAAGCTCGTAGGCGGTAGGATACCAAATACTCTCTGTGTGGCCCTCCACAAGAATTTAGCATAAGCACACTTGAAAAAAAAGATGATTAATGGACTTATGTGAACTACATACTCCCTCCGGTTCATTATTAAAAGTCGTTTAGGAAGTCATTATAGTTATGTCATGGTGCATATGGATGGCTAGGAATGATCTTATCTTTAGAGGAATTGGCCCATCAGTACAGAATTGTCAAAGGCTTTTCAAGGTAGAGCTTCGACTAGTTGCACTAAGATCAAAGCCAACAAAAGCTCTTCTTATCAATCAATGGCTAGAAAACCTGCTGTAATTAAGCTTATTTTCTTTGTTTCCTTCTTTGTTTCGTAAAAGTACTTGTATTTGGTTTCCTAAAACTCCTTTTCTTTAATATAATTATTCAGTAGGGGGCTTCCCCTCCTGTTTCCTCAAAAAAAACTTTGACTTCTCTTTTCTATAAAAATATTTCTTAAAAAGTTATATATGTATGTTTTTTATGAAAGTAATTTTCAAGACCAATCTATTTATATAATTTTTACATTTTCAAATTCAACGATTTAAATGTTATTCATGATTTATATTTCCAATGTTTAACTCGAATCTTGTCCAAAACGATTTCTAATATGAAACCGGAGGGAGTAAGCTACAAATTTTACTTCCGTTCCACTTCTTTCGGGCTAAGTTATCCTTAGTTAGGATAACACCCTTTTTCATGTACCACAAAAAGATCTTAATCTTCAATGGTAGTTTCAAATACCAAATTTCTTGTGAGACCTTTATGCCACTATTGATTAGGTATTTATACATTGAGCATACAGAGAACATCTTATTATTATGAAGGGACCACAAAAAAGTATCCTTGTCTCCATTTAGGTTAGTCCCCACAACCTCAGCTACTAAGTTGTACCATTTCGTTAGCTTATTCCCCACAAGCGATCTCCTAAATGAAACGTTTAGAGGTGTTGTGCTAAAGACTTCTGCAACAGTAGCATATTTCTTTCGAACAATGTTGTACATATTGGGGTACTTATATGCCACACGGAGAAGCTAGATAAGTTAAAACTAGTCTGGGACAGTCAGAGGAACAGGAACCCAACTCTGGAAGCAGATGTTCTTGAGTCTTATCCGAATCTTAGAGAGCTTTGCATTAAAGATCATGGGGGCTCAACATGTCCAACATGTTTGCGTGCTGACAGATCCATTCAAATGTTAAAGTCCCTACATCTACATGGTGTTTCGTGGACAACTCTTCCTCCTTTTGGGCACATGTCACTCACGGAACTCAAGTTGGAGAAAAATTCTTCAATGCATCAGTTTGGAGGAAGTGAATTTGGACAGATTATTGATAGAAGCTTCCAAAAGTTGGTGTTACTTAAGTTCAATGATATGCCACAACTTGAAAAATGGGTTGGGGAAGATACTCAGAATTTGTTTCATACGCTCAAAAAACTTTCTATTTCAAATTGCCCAAAACTTACTGAACTTCCATCTCACTTTGCATTGATCCCTCCTCACAAGATTCTGACGTGACTTGGTTTCCCAATTTCTGTGAACTTGTGATACAGGCCTGCCCACAGTTGTCTCTACCTCCTCTTCCTCATACTTCGATAATAGATCTATACCATAAAGAGAATTAGATTTGAAAACGCTTGTCACCAAGATTAGGCCTACCCCCACCTCACAAAGGACCCATCTGTCATGACAAAAGGACTACGAAAGGGGAGGGGGAGACCCATTTTGTCGCCCTTCGGAAGAGAATTTCCCCCCAAAAATCCAGAACTTTTTTCACCTAAATCGGGTCCACCTAAATCTACCCACACGCCCTTTATGTTGCCATATTTAATATGTATAATCTTAGCAAGTTTTCAAATAGATGGTGGTTGATGATTATGTTTGGATTTAAGTCCAATCTGTTACCATAATTAATATGTATAATTTGAGTATATTTTTAGACAGATGACAGATTTCTATATTTAATATATATAATCTGACCAAGTTTTTAGATAGATGGTAGTTGATGATTAGTTTGAATTTAAGTCCAATGTGTTGCCATAGTTAATATGTACAATCGGAGCAAGTTTTCAAACATATGATATGTTTCCTTAGTTGATGATTGTGTCCGGATTGAAATCTAATAATTACCATACTAGGCTATCCAAATTTAATATATACAATCTGAGGAGGTTTTCAAACATATGATAGGTTTCCTTAGTTGATGATTATGTCCAAATTGAAGTCATAATTACCATACTAGACTAGCTAGGACTTATATAAATCATGCCAACCAGCCGTCACTTCTCATTATCCCACCTCGACACGTGCTTGTTCCACAAATCCTCCAGCAGAGAGATCCACCACTCCGCCATCACCCGCGGCCGTCGGTTCCACACATATGTGCACCTGCACGCCGGAGCGTCTCCAGCATCGGAGGCCGTACTACAGGGCATCATGCATGATGGGTAGAGGCAAGAACGCCGGCGCCGTCGACAGCGATACGACAACGTCAGACGAGGAGGACGACGAGGTCAGAACCAGCAGCTTCGTCATGTCCAACGTGATGAAGAGCCCTGCAGCGGCGGCGTTGAGCCGGCGTGAGGGGTACTACCTGGTGGCGTGCAAGCAGATGGTGGGGTTGTTTGCGATGGTATGGGTGAGTCGAAGTTGACGCCGCACGTCGGCCATATCAGGTTCTCCTGCGTCGGCCACGGTATCATGGGATACTAGACTAGATAGTTTGATGAACTTGTTGATAGGATGAACTTATTGCGTCGACTGCGGCACATGCAACTATCGAATTGATTTAATTAGTTGTTAGATCTGCATGTTTACGTGATTTGCGATACTGTTTGGATGTGTTTTTTTGGTAGCTCATACATATATACAGTACGTATGCTGTCATATATACATCATGGTCAAAAAGAATTTACCAGTATACTTGCAAAACTGGCGTATATGATTACGTTTAGATTAAAGTCCAATAATTTAATATTTTCTTTTTATTTTTGTAGTGTACAATATGGTAAGTTCTGCTTGCGATGCCGCGCCCTTTATGTTGCCATATTTAATATGCATAATCTGACCAAGTTTTCAAATAGATAATAGTTGATGATTATGTTCAGATTGAAGTCCAATAATTTTACATTTTCTTTCCATTTTTGCAGTGTACAATATAGTAAGTTCTGCTTGCAATGCCGCTCCTTTTATGTTGCCATATTTAATATGTATAATCTGAGCAAGTTTTTAAATAGATGGTAGTTGATGATTACATTTGGATTTAAGTCCAATAATTTACATTTCCTTTCCATTTTTGCAGTGTACAATATGGTAAGTTCTGCTTACGATGTCGCGTCCTTTATATTGTCATATTTAATATATATATAGTCTAAACAAGTTTTCAAATAGATTGTAGTTAATGATTACGTTTGGATTTAAGTCCAATAATTTATATTTTCTATCTATTTTTGTAGTGTACAATATGGTAAGTTCTGTTTGCGATGCCGCACCTTTTATGTTGCCATATTTAATATATATAATGAGAAAGTTTTCAAATATATGGTAGTTGATTATTACATTTAGATTTAAATCCAATAATTTTACATTTCCTTTCTATTTTTACGGTGTACAATATGGTAAGTTCTCCTTGCAATGCCGCTCCCTTTATGTTGCCATATTTAATATGTATAATCTGAGCAAGTTTTTAAATAGATAATAGTTGATGATTATATTTGGATTTAAGTCCAATAATTTTACATTTTCTTTCCATTTTTGCAGTGTAAAATATGGTAAGTTCTGCTTGTGATGCCGCGCCTTTTATATTACCATATATAATATGTATAATATGAGCAATTTTTTAAATAAATGGTAGTTGATGATTACGTTTGGATTTAGTCCAATAATTTTACATTTTTTTCATTTTTGCAGTGTACAATATGGTAAGTTCAGCTTGCAATGTCGCGCCCTTTATGTTGCCATATTTAATATGCATTATCTAAGCAAATTTTCAAATATACGGTAGTTGATGATTATGTCCGGATTTAAGTCCAATAATTTTACATTTCCTTTCCATTATTGCAGTGTACAATATGGTAAGTTCTTCTTGCGATGCCGCACCCTTTACGTTGCCATATTTAATATGTATAATCTGAGCAATTTTTCAAATAGATAGTAGTTGATGATTATGTTTGGATTTAACTCTAATAATTTTACATTTGCTTTCCATTTTTGCAATGTACAATATGGTAAGTTCTCCTTGCAACGCCGCTCCCTTTATGTTGCCATACTTGATATGTATAATCTGAGCAAGTTTTTAAATAGATAGTATTTGATGATTATATTTAGATTAAAGTCCAATAATTTTACATTTTTTTCCTTTTTGCAGTGTAAAATATGGTAAGTTCTGCTTGCGATGTCGCACCTTTTATATTACCATATATAATATGTATAATATGAGCAAGTTTTTAAATATATGGTAGTTGATGATTACGTTTGGATTTAGTCCAATAATTTTATTTTTTTTTCATTTTTACAGTGTACAATATGGTAAGTTCAGCTTGCAATGTCGCGCCTTTATGTTGCCATATTTAATATGTATTATCTAAGCAAGTTTTCAAATAGACGGTAATTGATGATTATGTCCGGATTTAAGTCTAATAATTTTACATTTCCTTTACATTATTGCAGTGTACAATATGGTAAGTTCTTCTTGCGATGTCGCACCCTTTACGTTGCCATATTTAATATGTATAATCTGAGCAACTTTTCAAATAGATAGTAGTTGATGATTATGTTTGGATTTAACTCTAATAATTTTACATTTCCTTTCCTTTTTGCAGTGTAAAATATGGTAAATTATGCTTGCAATGCCGTATCCTTAATATTGCCATATTTAGTATATATAGCCTAAGCAAGTTTTCAAATAGATGGTAGTTAATGATTACGTTTGGATTTAAGTCCAATAATTTTACATTTCCTTCCATTTTTGCAGTGTACAATATGGTAAGTTCTGTAGATATGACTATTTTCACCTGCTTCCAAATAGTTATTTGGATCTTCATCACACAATAGTACCTCCTCCTCCGGAAGTCTATGAGTTAGAGTAGATGTGCCAATTGCACGTTTAGTCTCTATTTTATATTGTCGTTTGGAACATTTCAATCTCGAATATTTACTTATTTGCCTTTGCAATATTTACTTATATTTATATATTATAGTATACACTTGAGTTCGATATTTTGTCCATTATTCTCTCTTTTCGGTTTCTCTGATTTGACGTAGTGCTGAAACAGTTGATTACTGAGCCACTGAAATGTGAGCTCCAAACGAATGTTTGTGAGTTTGTGATTCCAATTTGTGAATTCGCAAAAAGAGAAGAAGCATTGAGCATAAAGTTTATAGAATTTGTACCGTGTGTCTTGCAAATTGAACATTTTCTTTAAATTACAATCAACTTTCTATTGAATTCAAGATTTTTTCCATGCCCTTTTTAAAACACGTGCCAGTGGCACGTGCATACCAACTAGTCATGTTAATGTCCAAACTACTGAAGGCTGCTTCTTTGAAGGATCAAAATTTCTTTCAAAAGAGCAACTTCGGCCTATATCCCAAAGACACTTTCAATCGCGATCTACTCACTTCCTTGTCAAATCCACGAAGCCATTGAAGTGCATCTGGACCTAGGAACAAGTCTCAAGCATGATACACAGCGGAAACAACAACTCAAAGTTCAGCTCAGCACACACACTGAAACCGGTCAGACCGGGTTTTCAAACTGGTCAGACCGGATTTGGTCTGTAACACCAAAGTGCAAAGCTACAGCCTCAAAAGCTCAAAACACTCCAAATCAACCACCAGGGCAACACCTAGCAAAACACAACCAAGTAAACTAAGAACCAACACTTAGCACCTCCAGCACCAAAACCGGCCAGACCGGTTTGCCCAGACAGAACAGGAAAAATCTGCCCGCGAGAAGAACTCGATCTTATCCTCAATCGATCTCCCGATTCGCTCCATGGATTCAAGTGAAACTTTGGGGATAGGTAGGATGCCTCATGAACTAGTCATGGCTCCGAAATCACTTCCCAAATCTCATCGAATCATAAGGAATCGCGGAACTACGACGTGAACATCCTTGTCACGAGTTCAACCAAAATTCACCAAATTTGAGGTACTTCCAAAGGATTAAGGGGGCCAAATCACTAGAGAAGGATCACTAAAGATCATGAGTGAATCCCCAACAAAATCCCCCAGGAAAACGGCCACAAATCGGATGAACACAAAATCCCCCAAAATTCACCCGAAAATCCCCAAAACGGAAAAACGGGAAGGAGACAAGAACCCAAGGATTCATCACAAGGAATTCTCTTAACACCACGACGTTAACTTCTTTACAAAGGGCTAGCCTCCTCCCTTCATCCAACCCACTTGAAAGTGGAGGAAAATTGAAGTGGGGAATTCCTCTCCTCTCTTCCTCACAACATGAAGCTCATGGCTTGCCTAGGAAAACAAAAAGGCAAATGAACTAGGGTTTCAAGAGATGGCTGTGATCTCGCACCAGGGTGAGTATATATGGCCGCCAAAGAAAGACTAAACTACCCCTACAACGTAACTCTACGATACACACCCTTAAGGGTAAAACGGTAAAGTTGTAGATATTTCTCCTCCGGCTAGGCATGCATCCGTCTGGAGTTGCTTCCCTCCGACGCAACCTCCATGATCACGCCACGTGTCCTCCGCTTCGAAGCTTCTCGATGCCCAGACTAAAACCGGTCAGACCAGCAAACCGGTCCGACCGCTTTCTTGAAACTGGTCAGACCGGTTCTGGCACACCAGGTCCTTCGGCCTTGGTTTTGAGGCCCAAACCAAGAAACCCTCCTCCCCTGGTTTTGTGGCTAAAACAGAAAACCCCGCGCACTTGGTACGGCCTCCACGCCAAGCCTCGAGCACTTCAAGCCTTTTACCTCTGGCTCCCGGATGGTCTACTCGATCTTGCCTCGTTCCTTGACTCGGCTGCGCCCAATGTATCGGCTCGATCACCTTCATCCACGTTGGCTTGCCCGTTCTTGCACCATGTGAACCGCACTTGGTCCCACTAGCCACCGGGCCCCTCTAACCAAGCCTACTTATCTCTCCACTCCTGGGAGGCCGCTCCGGCAAAGACCTTTCACGGTTGTTCTTCACCTGCACCAATGCAAACCAAGCCGCATTCTACATTCCATACAATGTTGTTAATCACTCATCACTAGGAAGCGACCATCCACTTGGTCCCTCGGACACACATGGTCCCCAATCTCCCCCTTGATGAGTGCATTGACAACACACACACATCACACATAGATTCAGAAAGAAGAACTGGAAACAACTAAGACACGAAACTCGATCAAGTGACCCAAAGCGACAACCAAAGCACCAAACCAAGTCACAACCAAACCGGCTCCTCAAGAAGAGGCAAAAGGGGTCAACACCACCGGCAAAACGTCAACAACCCAAGAAAGCTCCCCCTATACAAGTGCATACTCCCCCTGAACAGATGCACACACAAGACTAAATTTTTTCAGTTCAGTCTGGACCAGACCGGTTTGGGAAACCGGTCAGACCGGTTTTGCCCAGGCTGAACTGACCAAAACCCAAAACTGCAAATAAAATGCACCAACTTCTCCCACTTGTTCAAAACAAGTTCTAAGTAGGGTAAGCAACATTTCTCAAGTCTTTACTTCTCCCCCTTGTTGCCAATGCATGAATGAAGGCAAAATACAAAACAAAATAATCTAGAGCTTCTCAAATATACAATGAGCACTATAAAATGTTACACATAAGCAAATGAGCAAGCAAGATAGTCCAAAGTTCTCTACAAGCATTACCAACAAAATTACATAGGAGTATAAGCATATAGCCAATTAGTTGTTCCAATTCATCAATTTTTGTGAAAAACCTCACCTCATGAGCAAAATCCTAACCATGACGTATTCAAGCCAAAATGAACTAGATCATTCAAAGATCATACAAGGTCACCAATTCTTATCAAATGTCATTGCAAACGCCCAAAATCTGCCTCATGTCATGTCAAAACCATCGAGCCATGTGTCTATTTCTAAATAAGAGACTTCTCTTGGTAGACAACATGCAACGGTTTAGCAAACAAAATATATACATAAAAGCACAAATGACATGATTAACCATTTAGAGAGCATATTTTTCAAGCATAAGCACTTCAATTTCAGATTTTTTACCTATGGTACATGAAGTGCCTTTGCGGCAAAAAGAAGCTTGTGCCTCTCCATAAGATAAGCAATGGGCTTAACATTTACAATGACAAGATGATCTTTGACCCAATTAACAAGAAATAGATACCCAAAAATAACCTAAGCATGAAAAAACATTTAAGCTTGAACAAGACATGGAAAATCATCTATTCATGGGTGAGATCAAATTTAACGTTTTCTTTGCAAAAATGTTAGCAAGCTCATCATGAATATACAACATAGCAATCAAGAGCTTAGCTAAACACAGCAATAGACTACAAACATGTCCACTAGCTCTAATGTAGTATGTTATAATGATCAATCCATATAGGAGAAGCTCATCCTAAAATACATCAAAATATATATGTACATCAACAAGCCCTAGATATATCACAATGCAAGCTATATGACAAATGCAACAACAAGATGTACATGATGCCACTATCATACATAAGATACAAGGATGCTATACATATGCTACAAAGTGAGATCCAAGAGCCAACTCAAAAAGGACAACACACTCCAAGCTCTCCTCGCAAGCGGGCAAAGATTGCTTGGTCAAGTGGTTTAGTTAAAATGTCGGCTAGCTGGTCTTGGGTGGAAACATGGGATAGCTCTATGTGGCCTTTCTCAACATTATCCCTCAGAAAATGATACCTCACTTCTATGTGTTTGGTTTTGGAATGAAGCACTGGATTTTTCGCTATGCTTATAGCACTGGTGCTATCACATAGAAGTGGAATATGGGAAAAGCTTAAGCCAAAGTCACTCATAATATATTTGATCCTTAGGAGCTAGGAACAACAGCTAGCGGTTGCAACATACTCGGCCTCTATGGTGGATTGAGCAACGCTAGACTGCTTGCGAGATGACCAAGAAACCACAGACGACCCAAGAAACTAACACTGACCCGAGGTAGACTTGCGGTCCAAACGACACCCAGCAAAATCAGCATCGGAAAATCTGTGAAAACTGAGTGTCGAGGAGGCAGAATACCAAAGACCCAAATCAGGAGTGTATTTCAAATACCTGAATATCCTCTTGATGGCCTACCGATGTGAAGTCCTCGGTGAAGCCTGAAAACGAGTGCACAGACACACACTGAACTATATGTCTGGCCTCGTCACCATCAAGTAGAGGAGGGGGCCGATCATGCTATGGTACTCCTTCTGGTCCACGGGGTCACCGTCTTCGTCAGCATCCAAAGCCGTAGTAGTACTCATCGGCATGGAGTCGTTCATGTCAAACTTCTTCAGCATGTCCTTGGTGTACTTCACTTGATGCACGAACGTCCCATCCTTGACTTGCTTGATCTACAGCCCGAGAAAGAAATGCAACTCTCCCATCATCGACATCTCAAACTCCCTGATCATATCTTCAGACAACTTTGCAACAAGATCATGAGACGAGCCACCAAAGATAATGTCATCCACATAAATTTGTACGATCAAGATATCTTTGCCATCACGAAGTAAGAACAAGATTTTATCTACGGTGCCCATCACAAACCCCTTACTCAGCAAGAACCCTCTTAACCTATCATACCAAGCTCTAGGTGCTTGCTTTAGACCATATAATGCTCGGTGGAGTTTGTACACTCAGTGTGGGTATTTCTCACTCTCAAACCTCGGTGGTTGCCTCACATACACTTCTTCCTCTATCACCCCATTCAAGAAGGCACTCTTCACATCCATTTGGTGCAACTTGAACCCTTTAGCAACAGTAAATGCTAGAAGGATTCGAATTTCCTCCAAACGGGCTACAGGAGCAAATGTCTCCTCATAATCTATCCCATCTTTCTGTGAATAGCCCTGGGCAACCAACCTAGCCTTGTTTCTCACAACCTCTCCATCCTCACCCTTTTTGTTTTTCCACACCCATTTCGTTCCATAAATTGTGAGTGTCTCATAGCTATCTGACTCCATAATTGCCTCAACCTTGGCACCCCACACAGATCTATCCCAGCAGTGCAAGAGCTTCAAAGCTCTATCATGATCCGTGTATGGGAGGTTGGTAATGTTGGCTTGCATATTGTTCACAATCACCGTAAACCTCTGAAACATGGCATCAATTGATTCACCGGGCAGATGAGTGAAATTCTCGTACTCCATCTGGTAAGTCAAAAAGAGCCTAGCCTTAACCGAACTATCACCTCCGTGAGCGACCTCCAACTTTTTCCAAATCTGATAGGCAAGATGTTCACCGAGCACACGATTGAACTCATGCTCAGCAAGCGATCAAAACAGGTAATCCACAACTTTTGCATTAACCTCAAACTTGTCCTTATCCTCTTGAAGCACTATAGTAGCAGGGATGGTATAGGTAGTGTCAATGGTGACATCCCATTGCAATTGTCGCTTGCCTCAGAGGAAAGCGCCCATGCAAACAACCCACATCTGGTAATTCTTCCCATCAAAGTGAGGAGGACCCAAACCCCTTTCACTGTATGCCATCTTTGGACCTTAAGACTGGTTAGAATCACGAAGATCCGTAACCGGCGCTGATACCAATTGAAGGATCGAAATGGCGACCAGAGAGGGGGGAGTGAATGTGAGCCGATAAAAAATTCTCTCAAAAGAGCAACTTCGGCCTATATCCCAAAGACACTTTCAATCACGATCCACTCACTTCCTTGTAAAATCCACGAACAAGTCTCAAGCACGATACACATCAGAAACAACAGCTCAAAGTTCAACTCAGCACACACACCGAAACCGGTCAGACCGGATTTGGTCTGTAACACCCAAGTGCAAAGCTACAGCCTTAAAAGCTCAAAACACTTCAAATCAATTATCAGGGCAGCACCTAGCAAAACAGAGCCAAAGATCCTAAGAACCAACACATAGTACCTCCGGCACCAAAACCGGTCAGACGAGTTTGCCCACACATAACAGGAAAAATCTGCCCGCGAGAAGACCTCGATCTTATCCTCAACCGATCTCCCGATTCGCTCCACGGATTCAAGTGAAACTTTGGGGATAGGTAGGATGCCTCATGAACTAGTCATGGCTCGGAAATCACTTCCTAAATCGCACCGAATCAAAAGGAATCGCGGAACTACGACATGAACACACTTGTCCCGGGTTCAACCAAAATTCACCAACTTTGAGGTACTTCCTGAGGATTAAGTGGGCCAAATCACTAGAGAAGGATCACTAAAGACCAATGAGTGAATCGCCAATGAAATCCCCCAAGAAAATGGCCCCAAATCGGATGAACATAAAATCCCCCAAAAATCACCCGAAAATCCCCAAAAAGGAAAAACGCGACAGAGACAAGAACTCAAGGATTCATCACAAGGAATTCTCTTAACACCACGAGGTCAACTTCTTTACAAAGGGCTAGCCTCCTCCCTTCATCCAACCCACTTGAAAGTGGAGGAAAATTGAAGTCGAGAAGTCCTCTCCTCTCTTCCTCACAACATGAAGCTCATGGCTAGCCTAGGAAAACAAAGAGCAAATGAACTAGGGTTCCAAGAGGTGGCTGCCATCTCCCACCAGGGTAAGTATATATGGTTGCCGATGAAAGACTAAACTACCCCTACAACTTAACTCTACTATACACGCCCTCAAGGGAAAAACGGTAAAGTTACAGATATTTCTCCTCCGGCTGGGCACGCATTCATCTGGAGTTGCTTCCCTCCAATGCAACCTCCATGCTCACGCCGCGTGTCCTCCGCTTGAAAGCTCTGGTCCGACCGCTTTCCTAAAACCGGTCAGACCGGTTCTCCAAACCGAACCGGTCAAACCGGTTCTTGCACACCAGGTCCTTCAGCCTTTGTTGTAAGGCCCGAACCAAGAAACCCTCCTTCCCTGGTTTTGTGGCTAAAATAGAAAGCCCCGCGCACTTGGTCCGGCCTCCACGCCAAGCCTCGAGCACGCCAAGCCTTTCACCTCCGGCTCCCAGACGGTCTACTCGGTCTTGTCTCGTTCCTTGACTCGGCCGCGCCCAATGTACCAGCTCAATCACCTTCATCCACGTTGGCTTGCCCGTTCTTGCACCATGTGAACCGCACTTGGTCCCACTGGCCACCAGGTCCCTCGAACCAAGCCTAATTGTCTCTCCACTCTTGTGAGGCCGCTCCGGCAAAGACCTTTTACGCTTGTTCTTCACCTGCACTAATGCAAACAAAGCCGCATTCTACATCTGCAATACTTGAGCCAAGACGAACGCCAGTCCACACAACGTTGTCAATCACTTATCACTAGGAAGAGACCATCCACTCGGTTCCTCGGACACACATGGTCCTTATTCTCCTATCATAGGAATGAGTTAGCGATTAATACATACAACAGAGCTCTTGCTTTCCACAATATGCACAAACTGGAAGAGTTATATGCTTGCAAGACCTCACTTTTGTCATTGACAGGTCTCCAGAAGCTAACTTCCTTGAGGAAATTGGATATAAGGTACTGTAGCAGTGTGCTATGTGATGCTAATCTGTGCACAGCTATTCCCCTTCCTGTTAAATCTCTCATGATCTATGACTCTGCTATCACTGGCAAAGAATTATCAAACCTGCTCAAATGTTGCTCTGATCTTTCATACTTGGAGATATTTGATTGTCCAAATATGACAAGATTGTGCAGAACACATGATGTGGAAAGGGAGGATGAGGACGAGGAAGGTTTGCTTTTATTCCCTTCCCATCTTTCCATCTCACTGCGCAAGTTAGACATCTGCAGTTGTAAGAAGCTGTTTCTGCACCCAGAGGATGGAGGAATAGGGCACCTTACATCCCTCCAATCATTACAAATACAGGGATGTGACAATTTATTCTCATGGTGGTCAATGGAAGAAGCGATTGTCCATAGGCCTTTTCCTACATTCCTCAGAAATCTTATTATTAGAGAAGTATCAAGCTTGAAGGCAATATCTTTACTGTCAAATCTCAGATGTCTTACCCATCTAGAAATAGTCAACTGTAATAATCTGAATATTGATGGGTTGGATCCTCTCCTCACTCAATGCCTCACTAAACTTGTGTTCATCAACCGTCATGATCGATTATCCACAGTAACAGCTCACCTGATCTCAGAAATAGCAAGGACAAAGGTGACAGGTTCATTTCATTTGGACGAACTGAGAATAGATAACATTTCTGAACTTCTTGTATATCCCATTTGCGAGCACCTCTCTGCGACCCTCCACACATTATGCTTTCAATTTGACAACCAGATGCAGATCTTCACAGAAGAACAAGAGCAGGCCCTTCAGCTCCTCACCAACATCCAAAATCTCTGTTTTATGAGCTGCCAGAGTCTGCAATTCCTGCCTTCAGGGTTATATCGCCTTTTCTCCCTTAAGGTGCTACTGATCGACACATGTCCTGGCATTCAGTCTCTGCCTAAAGAGGGGCTCCCTAATTCACTTGAAAAACTAGAAGTCTACAACTGCAGTAAGGAGTTGAAGGAACATTGCAAGAAATTGAAAGTTCACAAACTCAAACTGTAATAATCTATGGTAAATACATATACTCTCTCCCTATTCTTTTATCTGCTCCAAAAGTACTATGTATGCAGTTTTTGTTCTACTAATGTAACTTATCTTCTGGTTGTTAGGGAAGTTCCTGGTCATATCTGGATTGCAACCAGCAAAGAGTGGTGAAACTGGTATGGTGCCTAATTGATTTGCTGTTTTTTGTTGCTGTTGTTTGTTGTGAAAAAACATTATTTAAGAAACAAAAAAACACTAGCTGACTATTTAGACAGACTTAGGTGCTAGATGAGAAGATGGTGCCGCCTTGGTAGGTTACCTTTTGGAATATTGTGAAAAGATGACATTGCTGCCAATATGCTACACCTGTTAGATAAATAAAGATTGTAAAATTGTCTTTCTTTGGGTTTATTCTCGAATTTATTCCAAATTGTTCCCTAGTCACTAAGACTAACCATATTCAATATGGGCCTTACTTTGTTGATCTCATCGCAATTAACATAGCAGTTACAATGGATTATGGATCAGATCCTTGGTCTAAATATCTTTTTGGTTATTTGTGATACAAAAAGTCACCTGAAACTGCATCTCGCTGAGTTAGATAAGGTTTCTATGGTTATTTGGAAATGTGAGCATGGTCGGCAATCTGGCATATATTATGCCCCCACATTTTTTTCTAGTTATTTTAGCACATTCACTATGCAGGCATCTAATTCGACAGGTCAAGATCAAGAAAATGAAAGGAATGAAAAATGAATGATCCAAATGCTGAGAAATTCGTGAGGCAGAGCCACTGACTTTTCCTTGCAATTCAGTTCACTGTAAGCCCTTGTTTTACCCTACGGCAGGTTATGTTCGATGGATTTGGCTCAGATATCTGAAGACTGAAGTCTTCGTTTTTTATATGATTCTAGGAATGGAACAATGTCTCAGTTTGTGAAGAGCATGGATGATCCTGTTTCCAGATACTGAAATGTGAAAACATTAGCAGAAGTTTCAAGCCCTATGTCACATGCATAAGTGTGATTTCTCCTGGTAACTTTGAGCATGGTACATCCTGACCTATCAAAACAACACTATTAACAATTCTGTATTTACTTATTAATAATCTGTTCTGGTCGAATATATTTCACGCATTGATGAATCTGTTTTAGATATGCTATTAGCATTATATATTTGGGGTTGAACACCATCATCACAAAAAAGGATATCTGTATATACACGTCCTAAATGAATAATGTTTCATAAAATTATATTTCAGCCAAGTGGTGGCTCTAGGAGTCATTGAAACTCCTGTTCTGACCGAGGTTCGAAGCACAACACCCTCTTAGCACAAAACCGGAGGGAGTCTCCCCTCCTGGTGAGTGTACCTTACTATTGATCGAACTGCATGCACTTGATCAAAGTATCACTTGGTCATGCTTTTATCTCGAAATGGGTCACAATAAACTACATGCCACTCAACCTAAGATGGATGTAGTTCTCCTGCGCGTTCTAGGAAAAAAAACCTAAGATGGATGTAAAAGTTATGCTCTGTTTGGTACAGTTTATTATTGAGGAGGGTTTCCGAAAAGCTAGCTGCCCAGAGAATCTAGACATTTCGCAATACTGCTTTTCATATCATTGGTTGTCTGTCTTGAGTCCTACCCCCACAGATACAGTATCCACATCTTCTCCAGTTCATTTTCTTCTCTTCCTACTCGTGTTTCAAGTGCAGGACCTTGGTTAAAGCCTAGACATCATATCAACATTGTTTTCATTCTTCTGACACCATGTCAAAGACTTTCGATTTCTAGTTTAAAATCTAAGCCAATATAATGACTTCATTGGCTGCTTTAATCAAATATTTATGACTTGCTTTTGCACCAAGAATTAAGGTCGTCTTTAGATGATGTAAAAATTGTGCCTGTCATCTTTGAGTGAATGCAGTCAATGATACACAAGCAAGTTGAACCAGTTAATTTGGGCACCAAGTCAATCAGGGGAACCAATCATATTATTTTTCATATATTTTACTTTGATCTGTTGCTCTATATCATAATTATTTTTATTGCATCCACAGCTCACAATATAACATACATGGTAGCACAACTTGAGGCAATACAAGTGCACATCGTCGAAATGTTTTGAGTTCTTTGGTTTCAATTCTTCCACCAGTGTTGCTATACGATGAGCAGAAGTTACCCAATCTTCTTGTTGGATTCACAGATGTAGGCCCACGCGACAACTACAGCAGCAACTGCAACCCCAGCTGCAGCTTGTACCAGCAAGGACTTCTGTTTATTTCCAGATTTGCATGAGAAAGCAGAGCGAGGGGGCGTGAAGCCCAGCTCGGAGAGTTTCTTGTGTGATTCTGCATAGTCCGTAAAGAAGGCTTCTTCATCCTGCGAGTGAAGATTGACAAACTGTTCAGTGAACTAACAAGGATCCTAGTGCATAGTATATGTTGGTAAGGATTCTACTTTGTTATCTCTTCTTGAATTGAAGTTTAAGATTTCAAGGAATTTGTTACTCCATGGCCATAAAATTAAAAGTAAATAAAATGGAGACACCTGACAGATGCTTTGGTTAAACAATTCGGGCTCAGGGTGAAACAATTACTTCTGTTTCAGACACTGCTGGAGCATGAACGGAACATGGGAATGTACCTTGGCATATCTTTCAACATAGGGACGGAATTTAGGGTCTTCCACAAGAGTCTTGTCAGTAGGGAGCTTCAAGAGCCCTTCAGAGTCGCCTTTCAGCAGCTCACTGTATCATAGGAGACAAAGCAATGAACACTGGTGTGAGATTGCTACACAATCTTAAAAGAAAAGGTAATGCAATCTTGCTCCCATTTGGTAAACGAGTGAGATTTAGGCTTACACAAAATAGGAATTGTCAAATTTCAGTGGATCTTTAGTCCATGCGCCGTCAAATCCTGACCTCTCTGGACGTGCTCTCCCCTGAAAATTGTACCGTTGTCACTCACATTTTGAATAAAATAAGAATCAAATCATGATACTCTAATTCAGAGCATATTAATATTTTTTAACCCTTATACTCAAAACAAGCTATATACATGTATATGAAAAAGGTCCTATTATGTACCAGAGTATGGCCTCCAGAAAGTGCCACTATGTCCTTGTCAGACAAGCCCATCCGGTAGAAGACGTCTCGAAGATGTGAAGCACCTTATCACCAATACGGCAATACCAAGAGCAGGAAAAAGAAAAATCAACTGTCAGTAACTGTGTCCGAAGAAACCTCTTGTTTACAGTAGGTCAGCAGAATTCTTCTGCATTGCCAATTTCCAATTGCAAGGTTGTAGCCATTGTTTCATTCGCAAAGAGCTAAGTATGCAAAAGATCATCTGGAAAATCGTTGAACAGCACTGTACTAGATAGTTCTAGTGGTGTACTGTGAAGCTACCTTGCTTTGCATCCGGCAAGCGTCCTTCCTCTGGACAAATGGAAGAATCCTGGTTTCAATTTTCAGAAATGAAAATCCAGAATAAGAAACTTCGACATGCTATATATGATCCTTTGGAAGATGAACTTTGCCAATCTCGTGTGCTGACTCACCTTCCTGCCAGGAACGAAATCGATGGTCGGTCCACCAGTAACTTCGACGGCAACGACTCCGGCAAGCTGGTCAACGAAATCGCATTAAACAACATGGTATGATATCATTTATGTAATAATCTGCGGTTGTGGTTCTGTTACCTGATACAGGTCTGCATATGTGATCTTGGGGTGCTTCTGTTTTATTGGCTCTGCGTAGGAGGAAGCAGGATATACCGAGGTGTTAAGACTCCATCTACTTGCCGAGTGAGTTTCAACTTTCAAAAGCAGGAGCAAGATGTATCTGAAGGAAGAAATACTGACCTAAAAGGTCAATGGCAATCTTGATCCCTGCATTTGATCCGTGGCTGTGCTCCTGTGGGAATCTGATGGAACCATTGGGGCCTCCGGTCTTGGTCTTGGCATCGTAAGTGCCAGCATCATGCCATCTGCAAGATTGATCTCCATTGGAGGTTTCGCAAGAAGATGCTATCAAACCAGACCACACATGGGGGGACATGGGAAGGACAGAAGAGGGCTGGGGACGTACGCGAGGCGGAGCATGATGGGCGCACAGTTCTTGCTGGCGATGAGGGCACGGAGGTCTCGCCGCGCCCTCTCGATCTCCGCCATGTACTCTGCGTCCACTACGGGTGCTACCTCTGACATGGCTGCTGAACCTGAACGGCTTGCTCTGTGGAAGCAGAAGAACAAGGAAGAAGCAGTTGGCCAAGATACAGGGGAGCTCTGCTCTGCTCTGCTTTGGACTTTGGAGCAGGTAATGGAGAAGCAGGGGAGCTCTCTGGTTTTGTAGGAAAGGGAGGGAATGGGGGGGTTGGGGGGGGGGGGGGGGGGGGGGGGGAATCGAATGGAGTGGAGGCGTGGAGAAAGCAAGGGATGTCTCCAGACGAGAGCAACGTGTTTTTGGAGGGGAGGATGTTGTATTCATCTGATTGCCTTTCTTTCAAAAAAAATGACGTGATTGGATTCTCAAGGCTGAAGAACTTTCTACCACTTTCTTACCTTGATTCC
This sequence comes from Echinochloa phyllopogon, assembly GCA_033239725.1. Lineage (NCBI taxonomy): Eukaryota > Viridiplantae > Streptophyta > Magnoliopsida > Poales > Poaceae > Echinochloa > Echinochloa phyllopogon. Next base: position 5,449,232 of record BTCW01000016.1, on the reverse strand, counting down.
GTCGTTCAAGGAACATCATTAGGTGTAGAGTCCCCGGCCATCATGACAATTTCCATGGAATTAATAGTCAAATAACCTATTGTAAAACGGAACATTTTTTCACCGTATTAAATTTTTGTGTACCAGGTGTTTCCAGTATAGCAATCACCTTGAGCTTCAGGGTATCTGTGTCTCATCGTGGGAGTTTCACTCAGATGTTTTTATTTCAAAAAAATCGTGGCAATTTTCATCACAATTTGAATCAACCTTTGAGATTATTACAATAATTTTAACAGTTGGCAGCACAGGCTTATAGAGAAAGATAAAGGAGGGGTTGTCAACAAAGATTGAAATGTTTTCCGAGCTTTTAGCAAGCCCATCCAAATAATGCTGGGACAGTAGTGATCACTCAAAAAAGGTAAAAATATTTCCTTAGTTGTAAAATATTTAATCACAAAACATTGAGCCTATTCGGCAGCAGCAGAAGCCACTACAACTTTCGCAGCCAGCAGCAGTCGCTACAGCTTCTGCACCCCGCCGCCAGCAGCACAAGCAGCCAGCCAACACAAGCTGCAGCAGAAGCGGCGGCAAAAATCAGAAGCGAACAGACCTATTGATTCGATACATATGTAAACATGTGCAGTCAACAAGAAAATATAGATTCAACATTTTCCTAAAATAGTTGATTATAAACAAATCTCACTTAAACAAGTTGAATCAATAAAAAACTTGAGTGAATCAACTTGCAAAAAGTTCAATCAATAGGAAAATTGTTGTATTGTAAAAAGTTCAGTCAACCAGAAAATTGCTGTAAAAATATTTGACCAACATCTTTCCTTTAAAAAATACTGAGTCAACAAAAAGATCGACATCCTAAAAAGGAAAGATGTGAGAAACTACTAGCCGTGCCATTTGGATAAGAATATAGAGTGACCTCGAAAGATCCTATTGTTTGTTTCGTTTCATATAAACTTGAATCATTTAGCGCCACCAGGAAATCAAATGTGTTTCTCTATTCTATTCCAGGCCTCAATAGTCAACACCCTCTTGCAGGACAGCAATAACTGAGAGTTCGAGATATCCTCTTATCGTCACGCTCTTTCTGCTTTTGTACAGTCGCTGTGACTTGTACATTTCCCTTTTCTTGTTAGGCAGCTACGAGTCGTTGTATAATTCTATAACTAAATGCGTGCTCGAATATGTTCTCGAAAAAAAGATACCTATCAAGACACAATAGCTACACTGAAACCTTAGACCAGCAGAGAACAGCCTCTCCTGGGCTTTATTATTATAAGGTTATAGATAGAAGTTCTACACAGATTGTACAAGTTCTATGAGGGGCATCCTTTTCGTTCATCTATAGCTCACAAGTGACAACCCTTCATTGAACTAGTAATACATAAATCAGATGAGAGGTATAACTGCCACAAGATTCTATATAACTGACACAGGAATTGAAGCGCAATGTCTAGTCTTTTTTGGGGTGGAGATCAGCATAATCACCAGGGCCATAGATCCCGAATAATTCGGCGAAGAAGCCTTTCTTTCTTCTAGGGTTGCACCCCATATCCCTGCATAGCTGGTCATTGTACCAGATGTGAAGGACTCCGATGCAGGACCTGCGAAAGTACCTTCCAGCATACCTTTTCATGTACTTCTCCCATTCAAGAACATCGTTCTGCATTGCTGTAACACTTGGTACTCTGATGCGACCATCCAAGAAATGCGCTAGCCACTTGGCTCGAAGTTCCGAGGTGTACAGATTAGCAATGCTCTCTGAATAACCGAGAACTGCAAGCTGTGGTATCTTAGGGTGTATGCACTCCCTGTCGATTGTAGGTCACAGGTCAATAAAAATGGTCTAGACAAAGAATTGAAACATTTACAGGATTTTAATTGTGCATACAGAATTACCTGTAGAGAGGTACAGTTGTGGATGTGGACCCAACTGCAATACTTCTAAAGTATTCTGATGTGAACATGTCCTTGATCTTCTGATCTCCCTTGAACCCGGTTCCAAATATCACTATATCACTCTTTATCGGTGAGGATTCACCTTCCACAAGAACACCTTCCTTACAAAAGCTGAATGTCTTTGATTTCTTGAGAACTATACTGCCTTCTTCCAACATATTATAAAAACCCTTTGGTTCTATGGCAATCAAACATGTAGCTAATGCCTCAAACAGGCTATGGTCAGGCACCATGTCGTACTTCTTCATTCGGATGGAGTAGTAGCTCTCAGCAAACTTTGAAAATAGCCACCTCTGCAAAACACATGACGAATGTGTGATTCTAATCGCCTCTACCGGAAATGTGTAAGGCCTAACATGGTTATCAGAATGCATCATTACCAGTGGAGCCAATAGCGTCGCCACGAGCCAAAGGAGAAATCCTTCACCAGGCTTGTGAATAAGGAGTTCTGCAAAGCGGTTTAGGTATAGCAGTGATATGTGGACTCCCCAAGCAAAGTAGTCTGGTATGATCCAATGCTTTGTTCGAACCAACATTGTACATGGACGATCAGTGCCTACATACCAACAAATAATCTATCAACAATACTAAGAAGATGATATATGCACTACAGATACTACATGTTATCTTACCTGACAGTTTTAATTTGTATCAGTGGCCAACAGTTTTAGTGCAGACAGTTTTTGTAGTATAACTTTATTTCCAATAGTTTTATCGAATCATCCACAACATAATCCCCACAAGCTCACCCCCCACAGTTATGGCATATAGTTATCTAAATATACTAAAAACTATTGGCCACTTACCAAAACACTAAAGAGACATGGTTGAAGTCTTGTAGTGATACATTCTTAATATTTCATTCAGATGATTTTCCAAATTCTGCTAATAGAGTTAAAAAAAATATGAGATGCTGAATTCTTCGCATAATATACCCTGAAATGATTCATTTCATATGTGCTAATAATCTAATATTTGACCCGCATGAATAGGACGATATTTTGTACCATTTGCTTTGGCACATTCTGCAGCAATGTCAATTGCTGATTTAAGATAGCCAACGACAGTGACATGTTTGCCCTTAATCATCTCCATGGCTTTCTTGGTGCCCATCTTGGAGTAGTCCATGGAGTGGATCACCTGCCCATCAAATGCTTCTGGACCTTTGCCAGGAGCGAATGTGGGTATGTTGGGCACACCACTGAACCTCCCAATGCAGAGAATGACAAAGTCTGCCTTGTGTGTCTGGAGGAAAAAGGAAAAAGAAATTGGTTGCAGGAACAGTATTCTTTGAAAGAAATGAAAAGTCCTGTAATAGTCTTTATTCAAGCCCTGTTTCCTACTATAGTATTTCGAATTTGTAATTATGAATTATTCTAATTAGAAATTATACTGCACATATAGTCTCTATTGCATTTACATGCAAATAAAGGTCATATTTACATTTCTGTATTTCTAAGTATGGTATCATTATTCCAAAAGAAGAAGGTATTTTCACAAAATTAATTGTTCATTTAATGGCAGGATTTCCATTCAGTTATATCGGGTTTATGCCAGTAATAGTGGACCTTCTGTAGTGATGTTTGAAACATGTGTTTCTCCTCATTAGGTCCAAATTACTCCCCTCAAGTATGGCCAAATTCAAAACAATCCTCCAAACTATATTTGGTTCAAATCACTCCCATATTTAAGTCAATTGATCCAATCTACCCCTTATTAGAATTTGTTTTTTTTTCTCCATGCACGGTGTAGTTTTAAGTTCAAATTTTGCGGATCGATAGAGGACATCATATACTACTTTTGTCATTATTTTTATAAGCTATGATATCTAATAAACATATTGATACAAAATTGTATTAAAAATAAAGGTGAAAAACTTGTAACATATTTTTTAAAGTATGATGTTTAGTATCACCCCACAAAATTTTAACTTAAAACTAACTCATGTTACAAAGGTTATTTTCTTAGGGAAAGAAAAACCCGGAGAAAAACAATCACTTTTTTCCTTCTTAATATATAGATACGCAGTTCTCCTGCGTGTTCGAGAAAAAAAACTTCACTCGTGCATGCAGAAACAAAAATATAAATTTTATGGAGGGTTAAATTGGACCAATTAATCTAGTTATAGGAGTAATTTGAACCAAAATATAGTTTAGGTGTCATCCGGATTTTAGCCATACTTGAAGATAGTATTTTGGACTTTTTTCTACTAATTACTTCCATTTTCTGTGGAAAGATACATTTCACAATCTCTATCTGTGAAATAATAGAGGGTTATGGTACGAATTTTACTCTCTACTTTCTTAATAAAACAAGAAGGTGATTGTGTCATCATATTTAATTAAGAAGGGTATGGACAGTCATTTCATATTAATTTTTTCTTGGACTTGTACTTTGAGTAGTATGTATGTTGTGACATAGAACAACATATTAAATCGAAAGAAGCTTGATTTTTTTTTGTGGGTGTCAGTCCAAATTTTGTTGTTGGGGATTATAGTTATTCTAATTTCCTTTCATACACGGTCGGGTTGGAAAAAAAACCCTCGGTTTGTTTCTTTTTGTTTTGGGGGGGGGGGGGGGGGGGGGGGAACCAATCTCTATCTGTGATACTCTCATCTGTATGTTACTGAACATGTCCACCTGTGCATGCATATGTACCGTCAATATGATTCCATATTAATAAAAGAAAAGGTGAGCACGTGGGGCTTGAACCTTGTGGAACTCGTCTGTTTCGTGCAAATTTGAAGATCTTGGGGTATATGATCATCAAAACATATATAACCAAATTAAGTGCATATTAAAGATAGCCATTAGACCGTTACTCATCCACTCACGATCGATACACTGAAACGTACAGGTCGCAAAGCTTTCACCACAGCTGTCTCATTCAAGTCTAACACCTAAGGATCGGAGCTGATAGGTGATGTATAGGTGCACGTACAACAGACCAGGACGCTACGTACGTACCTAGGCTAGCTGCCGCCACCCTAGCTAGCTTGGACGTTTGTGCTATATATGCATACCGGACAGGTCCTTCCAATCTTCACCGTACCGTCATGAGATCATGGCTTGCGTTTTTGGACTGCACATGTCATTTTCGTTTCCAAAGACGTCGGCACTACAGCTTATGTTGACAATTTAAAGGATATATATATATATATCATTCGCGAAAAAAAATTTAAAGGATATATACGAGGATGGAAACAAAAAGAAATGAAACAAAAGGGAATACTATCTATCTATCTGTCCGATGCAAAATACTATTATTCGGTTTCGATTTCATCTCTCGCCTCTGTAAACATTGATTACAGGTTGTCGAGGGCTTCGATCGATCGCGGAGTTGTTTCGCCTAGCGCCGTTTTGTAAGGCTTCGTTACGTTAGGAGTGTCTATGCTCCAAAGAGACCCTATATATATCATTGTAAAACATGGATATCATTGTGAAACATACGATCCAGTGAAACATTTAGGTGAATACTAGTTTGCTAGCTGATCTATAATGTGTGGACACAAATTTGTTGAAGGGACACATATTATCTTTCTTGGAAGGGAGCACATGACACGGGGGACCGTCGACTGTGTACGTACGTGTTCATATATAGCTAGTAATTTGCAACTGCAACTATCCATAATTAATCAGCTTCCGGCACGAGATTTTATGCTGTATGTTAAAAGAAACATCCGATCCAGTGAAACATACTCACCTCAATGTGTCCCTCGTCGTCGGCCACCTTGAGGCGCCACTCCCCGTCGCCGGAGCCGAAGGCCTCGCCGTTGCCGGCCCACTCCTCCCACGCCGCCACCTCCTCCTCGCCGGCGCCGTGGTACTCCATCCCGACCACCCGGTGGCCGAACCGGACGCAGCCGAGCACGCCGAAGCGCCGCGCGTACGCGTCCAGGTAGGCCATCACCTGGCGGTGGTCGGGGAACACCTCCGTGACGGCCTCCGGCCACGGGAAGTCGGAGTACTGGTACATGGGCCGCGGCGTCTGCAGCGCCGTGCAGTCCGGCACGCGCGCCCACACGCCGCCGGGGACGGCGCCGGCCTCGAAGACGACGGGCCGGCAGCCGCGCTCCAGGAGGTGCTTGCACGCGGCGAGGCCGCTCACGCCGGCGCCGACGATGGCCACCCGCTTCTTCTCCATGGCGCGCGCCTTCTTTTTTTCTTTTGTGTTTTGTGGGACTCTGATAAGTGAGGCTGTGTACGTGCTGATCTTTATAGAGTGTCCGTCGTTTTCTTTTGATCAGCGGGTGTTGTCTCATCGATAATCTTTTGTAATCTAATTAATATAAGAATGATACGCACAAGATTACTACTATAGCTATTACAGGCACTTTACTATGAAAAAACCCATATTTACTAAGTACCACAATCTTTGCCGAGTGTTTTTTTCCGGACAGTCGACAAACAAGCTATTTGTCGGACAGTGTGCATTCGGCACATAGCTTGTTTGTCGAGTGTCAAGAAAAAACACTCGGTAAAATTTTTACCGAGTGTTTTTTTCTCACTCGTCAGAGAGCTTGTTTGTCGAGTGTATTGTCTTTCACACTCGGCAAAGACGTGAGTTTGCCGAGTGTTTTCCCTAGCACTCGCCAAAGAATTAAATTTTTTCTCCTCTTTTAGCCTCAAAAGTTTTCCTACTCTCTACATACAACATGTGTTGCTCCATGTTAAATTGGTACATATTTGTATTTATTTGCTATAACTAATTAATTACATTTCAAATAATTTTTTAAATCAAGTCAAATTTGAACGGTAGGTGATTTAAATAATAAAATATAATGAGTAAAAAAATTATATTTATGTTATTTAGTCCAGTTTGAGGCTTACCCGTAAAAAGAAAAAAAATTTGAACATCTTATGCCAACAAATATGATTAGTAACATGTGTCCGAATGATTTTTAAATTCTAAAAAAAATAAATTAAGTCTGAAAATTTGTCATGATGTGATGGTATCACATATAGAGGCTGTGATAAAAAGTTGAGAATGTTTTGCACATTTTGTCATTTGTCATAATGTTGTTTACAAAATCGAAACTTTTTAAAAAAGTGTACTGTGATTGTATATGAGAGACTTGGTGGACGTATGTTTTGAATACAAACTTTTTATATGATCTCATATGAAAAAACTTTATACCAAAGTCGTACACCTCGACGAAATCTAAAACTTTTTAGTTGACAACTTTTGAATTTGAGATTGTTCAATGCCTCAAAACATTATTATAAGTTATCTAATTTAAAATTTAAAATTTAAATATTTTTCAAATGACCTCGAATGTGAATATGTTCTATATCTAAGTTGTAGGTCTCGAAGAGATGTAAAAATTTTTAGTTTACAACTTTTTAATTTAAGATTATTTAATATTTTAAAATATCCTTATAATGTATCTAATTTGAAATCTTGAATTTTTAAAATTTTCAAATAACCTTAGATGTAAATATGTTATATATCAAAGTTGTAGGTCTCGAAGAGATGTAAAAGTTTGTTGTTTATAACTTTTTCATTTAAAATTGTTTAACCATCCAAAAATTTATTATAAGCGCACAGAGAAAACAGAACTCGCTATGTCAGCGATCCATCCCTTCAAAATCGTGGCCTTCTATTGGTCCAATCTAAAGCACATGATCCCTCTCCCATCCAAATAAAATCTCTCTCTCCCACCTCTTTCTCTCTCTCGTCTATCTCTCTCGTCTAGCGGGCGGTGGTCGGGACGACACGACGCGGGATGTGCGCGGGCGGCGGTTAGGGCCTTGGTGGGTCGACCGCACGCGTCTGGCGGGGCGCCCCGACCCGCGTGTGTTTTTTTATTATTTTATTACAAAACTTTTGCCAAGTGTCGTATTTGGCACTCGACGAAGTGTTTGTCGAGTACCCGTAAGAAAACACTCAGCAAACCGACGAGCAGTTTGCCGAGTGGGCTTTGTCTGTTGATTCCCGTAGTGCTTCATTCATTTGCTTTTATAAAATTTTAACTTTGTAAATTTATAATAAAAAATACTCTCCAAGGATTATAAGTCTATAATTATAAATATTATAAAATAAAATTATAAATGATCAAAGTGTACTTATACTCGACGTGTTCGTCCACAGTGTGTGCATGCAGTTGAAATATCTTCCCATCCACCACGCTCCTGTAGGCGTCGTCGTACTATAGCAATTGCAGCTGAGACGTACAGTTCAGATCCGTAGGGTAGGAATGATTTGTCACTTGTCAGCTTTGCCGTATCTCTGTTGTCTTCTGCGCCTCGATGCTCTCTATCTCAAATGAGAGCCGACGCAGATTTAATTTGCATGATTGGTCAAAGCATCATTACTACAAAAAATGTTGTTAGGCCGGTCAAAAACAATATCTAGGTCTGGACATTGTAACCGGTTGTACGTGATGGGTTCTACAATGATATATTTGTAGCGTTCATAAAACAAATGGTCTATTTCTAGCGTTTATCAATGCCTGATCCTGGTATGCACGAATTTGCAGAGGGTGAGACGTGATGATCTGAACCAGAATCCGAAAAACTGAATTTCAAACTTTGCTTAACACGTGTATTTCACCAGGCTTCTTACACATATGCTGGGTGAATTGCTGAAGTTTCTTTCTTTTGTTTCTTGAAACTGCAGGATAAATTTTCTAGCGAAGTAGTTGCGCTTCTCTAACTGCAACAATTTCTTGTTCCCATGTAAGAATTAGTTTCAACTGCAACAATTACAACCAACAATTGTTCCCAGATCATGATATTCTGAACATCTTCCCTCCCCCAATTTCTGCTATTTCAGAGCAACCGAGAACAACCCCAGACAGTATAATCACCTAGGCCAAGATGGTTGATACTGCTGTTACAACCAACTATTGTTCCCAGATCATGATAATCTGAACATCTTGTCTCCACCCGGAACTCAGAGCTGGGATGGCAGAGCCTGCTCGACGCAAGAGGGTGTCAGCTATCCTAGCCATGACGCAGAGCTGTAGCCCTGCTGGAAACCTGCAATAGACCAGATTTCGGGATTTCCTTCGAATTAGATGACATGGCATACAACAGGGGAGTAGACTTATTACTATTTATAAAGTTAGGGATAAACATGGATTTTGTATGCTTTCAAATCGCAGTCCAGTTACACAGGAATGAGCTAGATGAAGATTGGGACGTTCAAATCATCTGTTGAACAGAAATGCCAAATCCAAGAAGCAGGAAATCACACAACTCGCCGCAGCTCTCCTGTGGCAAGTGAAAACTTGCGGTGCTGTGATAGCACAGATGCCACAGTAGTGCCCTTCACTTTTAGATCCCTTAGGTCGTCAAGGAAAGATGAGTTCTCCTTAGCTCCACTGAGTACAGCTTGAAAGATTTGTAGTGGGTCTCCATGGCTGACAATAAGTATTGCCGAGCTGCAAGGAACAAACGCAAGAGTCAGCTTCAGTACGACAGGTCCAGGCATGGGATAATAAAATGTTGATAATTTGGAGAAAACAAAGGTGGAACAATGTGGTCTAGTGGCCAGTGTCCGCAATAGTGTGATTTAGGCAACTGTCCTACATCAAACGTCTAAATTAACTGCAATTAGCAAAACCTTTGCATTCTTCCAGTAGATAGCTTGCATGGGCAACTCTAGAAACCTAAACCTTGTCAGTGACCAATAAGATTTTTCTATCTATTTTCTTTTTACATACATGCATACACTGCGTACATGAATGTCCTTCCTACGTAAGAATCAAATCCTCAATATTAGCATTCATGCTAGCTTGGAGGATGTCCCCTCACAAGCCACAAGCCCTGTAATTATTCACCTTCATGTACCTAACTGATTCCTGACAGAGGCCAGAGCCTGAGCTGGCACAGGTAAAATCAGAGATTCACAGTTCCTCTCAGCCACTTGGTTTAGTGGATTTGAAGGGTTCCTACCTGTTTCCTACTTTCACAGAGTTAATCATCTGCGTTGACAAAAGTTGTTTGTGCGGCCATTCAAACTTTAAGCATAATTGTGTCGACTCATCTAACCCATAATAAGGGCAACAGAAAGTTAAACTGACTAGTAGATTTACTCAGCCATCCAATCAGTTTTAATTAGAGCACATAACCAAATCACTAGATTTAACCAATCCCAGCCAGTTCCTGGTGGCATTATGATTGATGGTCCCATATTTACTGTTTATTGAGAGCACTGGGTTTGGAATTATTACTAGCAGGATACGGAAGCCCTGTTAACTGTACAGACTCTATTTGTGCACGATATTGCAGGTTGATTGTGTTACAAATACATTGGACACTTTATTGTATATTTGATCATGTAAAGATTCTTTTCTGATAAGCACCTGGACACTCAATAAAATATATGGGATATCAACCGAGATCCTTCAGTTTATATGTTCTGCTGACCATGTTTTGGTAAATTATCAATACTATTTTAGTAGTACTCTAATTAGAAAGACATGCCATAGACATGGAAAACAGATATGAAACTTCAATTCTATTAATACATGAGCACCTACAACCTGTTAATCATCTGAGGTGAGTTAAAGTTGAATTACATGTGTGGCCTATTCATTCTTTATGCACAGTTGTATCAAATATCATAACATGCAATTTAAGGCAAGTTGTTTATCTAATAAGTACATTTGCCTAGTCATCCAATAAGGTTCCTCCCATAACCCAAAGCAGCCGTAAACAATCTTGTATGCAACAAACTATAGCACCTCAGCTAATATAATTACATCACTAGATTTAGTAAATCCCTGTCAGTCCATGGTGTTCTGATTCATGGTAACATATTTTGTGTTGACTAAGAGCACATGACTGCACTGGCTTTAGAGTTATTATTATTACTAGTGGAATACAGAAACTGAGTTAACTGATTTCCAGTCATTTATATATGACATTGTAATTGTCAGTGCTAAAAATACATTGGATAATTCATCATATATTTGGTAAGATTATGTGCAAAAGGCACGTTGACACAAGATGACAATATATGGGTCTTTATTCTTTAGTAAATATAACCACTACCATTTTGGTAGTACATTAATTAAAATGACCAGTAATAGAACATGAAAAAATATAAAAAAATTGAATTATGTGAATGCATAAGTACACATGCTGATATACCTATGAAACTCTGTCTCCGTAGAAGACAGCACAGCTGAAAGTCTATTAGCAACATCTGCAACACTCTCACCACCTTCTGGAGCCATATAGGGATGTGATTCATCTACAGCCCATACCTCTGCATACTACTAAACAATGTCAGATTTTAAAACTGAAAGAGAGAATAATAATATAATTTACATATAAGAACACCAACAAAATTGACAATATATCAATTGCCCTACTAATTGGATTAAAAAAATACTTGAGTGGTATAATTGTTAAATCATAATAAAACCAAGCTCCATCGGCCTAATCCAAAGTCAGTCTTTCAGCTGCGCAACCAAGCTCCTGTACAACACAATTCATGCCTCCACTGCCAAGACCAGACAAGAGATATATACGTCTTGCGCATCAGCATACTCAGATGCCACTACCAGCCAAATTATGCCCCACCTAAACAGGAATGGGAGGGCCTTCCTGAAAGGCAAGGAGCTAAAGTGAAATGGCCTCAAAGATGATGGGTTCAGGTATAACCTTGTTCTGTGGCAGAAACTGGTAAAACTGAAAGGATGAGATAATGAAGACCCACACGGAGGATTTTTTGTGTTCCGAGAAAGGGGAGGTTGCCAGGAAAAGAATAAAACTTCCAATATGAGAGAGGATTGCATCACTCGGATTTCACCAACAAAGTCGTCTATAGTGTTAAAAATATATCAAGTACATACTGGGTGCCCCTATAATAAGCATTTTTGTTCATTTCTATCTCAAACAAAAGATCCAGAGCAAAAGAAGAATACAAAATCACCTTATCATGTGAAAGTAACTCATATGATGGCCCAAAGTAGCGCTCACGGAGTCCTATCACTGCCTACAAAAGACATTCATGAGCCTAGCAAATGATAAGAATCATGAGACATCTGATTTGGGAGCCCTCTGGCTGCAATTATATGAACTTTGGACAGCACGTTAGAGATGCAAAACAAAAAAGAAGTAATCCAAAGAGAGAAAATTTTCTCCATATCACCTATAACACTGAAGCAAATTAGATGCATTCTGATAGATCCAGGCACCGTTTTAGGATGCCATGGAAATCATAAGTCAGGAAAACAAAACTTTTGAACCATGGGTACAACATTCCAGAATAGAAAGGTAGCAGGGAGATTCCAAAATTATGTACTTATCAGACCTCATGTTTTCATAGTAACAGTTTTCATGTCTTGTTTGTTTTGCAAACACAGCTCACTGTAGTCTAGTTCTGTAACATTACCACAAAGAAAAAAAAGAAAGAAAGACAGAAAAATGTCATGTTTGCTCAATTAGTATTTCACAGAAATAGAAAGGTAGCAGGGCTTAATCCTCCTAAATTTGGCGACCAGAAAGATCTTAACTGTTGTATATTAGAAGGAATTCTTCTACAGGCCAGAATTTGATGGCTCACATACTTTGGTCTTACACATTATGTTCGAATGCATTTACGTCCCCTTATTGTGGCATGCAAGTTATATGTGCTACTGTTTCTCCTTTTCTTCAGGCAGATTGGAGTCAGTCCGTCATTAGACGTACTTCATTTGTGATATCTTTTAAACTGGCTTTGTGTCCATATTTATATACCGCCCAAACAGATCTAAGGTCCATATCAACAATCTTCCATAAACAAAATTCCAGCAAAAGAAAATGTTAAACATACTTCATATTCATGATTTATTTTTCATCAGAACAAATAGAATGTAAACCTGCTTGTATCTGTATTCATATACTGTCCAAACCAGTTTAATGTCCATTTCACCAATATTCAGTAAACAGAGTTTTAGCCCAAGAAAATGCTGGATTTCATTGCTATGATTCATATCTTGTCAGACTGAATAGAATGTAAAGTGCATTGTATCCATATTCATATATGGCCTAAACAAATCTAAAGTCTGCATCACGAGTCATCCATATACAAAATTGCAACCAAAGAAAATGTTAACTTGAATATCAAATTTGCACACGTTCAAAGGCCTATTCATACAAGTAGCCAGAAAGGACAGATTGAGAAAATTTACGTGCATTATCAAATTCCTTCATCAAGTATTAAACCAAACTCACTTCGCAGCTAGGACCTTCAAAGGGGATGCCGAGCACGCCGGCAACCGCTCTGGCCGTCTCAGTGGTCCGTGAGAAGGGCGAGTAACGGATCTTGACAGAATCCACCGGCATACCCATCTCTTCAAGCTCCTGCACACGCATAGCATAGCGGGGCCTGAAACCTGGAGTCGCTACCGCACATCCAATCCCAAGAATCCAAAGCACATATCGGCACTGATACGCCAATCCGGTACCTTCCGGAGCAGCTCGCCGGCAGCGCGCGCCTGCTCGAATCCCTGCGGGGCCAGCCCGAACTCCGGCTTCGTGCCGTTCTCCTGCCAGGCAGCAGACCAAGATGGCATCAGTTAAAGCTTCGGATTGGAATGGTTGATTTTTGGACCGGGATATTAGAGGAGGAAACACGGGTTGATAGGATGATTCGCACCAGAGATGAGACGATGAGACCGCGCTCGTTGGGGACGCTGCGGCCGTGGCGGAGGATCCAGTAGCTATTCCGTAGAATAGCCGGTGACGGCGAGCTGCCGCTCGAATCGTCCATGGCGAAATGCCGAAATCCCTGCCGCCAAGTGCCCAACTCCAACTAGGCAGGGGAAGTGGTGAGACTGGAAGCGTTCTCAGCCGCCCGATATTAGGATAACAGGATGGACGTCCAGGATTTACGACATTCCCTCCCGTTGACCAACCGACCGACCGACCCAAGAAGTTCAGACAGTGATTTGGATATTTTTCTGTATACTCCCTCCGTATTGTTAAACAATGATGTTTTGGACAATATTTTAGTCAAATATTGGGATATAAATCATGAATAATTTTTCAACCATTGAATTTGAAAATGTGAAAACCATATGAATAGATTTGTCTTAAAAAATACTTTCATAAAAGCATACATATATTATTTTTTAATAAATATTTTTGTAAGAATAAGAAGTCAAAGTTACGTTTTGGAGACCATGTCGTTGTCCTGAACATCATTCTTTACTAGTATGGAGGGAGTATATAGATTCAATTAGTTTATTCGATATCGAATTCAAATATAGGAATGATATTATCCGTCGGATATCCGGTCTTATAATCCGGATTCAGATAGTTGTATATTAATAGAAATTAAATTAATCCCTAAAATTAATAACTAATTTATATTAAATCAGAAAAATATGAAACTAGCACCAAATTTTTTTAAAAATATAATTGATGTCCCATTTGAAGTTATTTTAATTTTATTAATTTATATTATTTTAATAAAATCACAAAATTATTTTTGAGATTGGTAAGTGACGTGAGTTGCGGTTTTTTTCCAAAGCATTTTTCTATCTAATCCAATATTTAGATTCACCATTTTTAGTTAAATACCCTTTAATATAGTTGAGCGTAGATTAATTGTTGATTTGTGCTCCTTCCATGCCACTTGATGTTTTATTCGATTACCAAATATATGTTAGACATATATTAATTAGTGCTTTATTTATATCTATATACGGTAGCATGTCGTATAATCACCCAAAATGAGATATATATGGTTATTGTTTTTATTCAATATCTGAGAAAATATTGGTGGCTGATGTTGTCCGCATCCGACTCATCTCGTATTCAATATGTATTTATTCATATTCGTAACCGAGACCATCCATATTCATATCTATATCCGACAGATATTCATATCTGATATCCACTCCAAAATAAAATACGGAAACAAATATAAAATTAGTGATATCCGTCCGTATCCGATCCGTTTACATCCCTACCGTTTAGTTTACTTATAGCTAGTGTTTGGCAAATGGGTTATGATGGATGGACATGTAAAATGATTGATGGGTTAATTTTTTTTCCATGTTTAGACAATGGGTATGGATGTTGTTGGTTACAGTAGACCCAAACGGTAGATGGTAACGTTAGGGATGAATATAAGCTTGAAAGGTTTCTAGAGGATTGGGTGGCTAGAAGTCTATCAAATCACTTGCCCTATCACTTGGCTTACGGGGCCTTTTAGGCGATACCCCCTCTTTATTCTATCCTAAATCCCTATTATGCCCTCGGTAGGACGGATCCTCCCGGTGGTCCCCAGGTACAGGAGGTGGAGATCGTAGAAGGGGGGGGGCGCCGTGGAGGGCGAGGGTTTGTGGGCGTCTACCTCTGCAGGGTAGCACCCGGCTAAGGAGGTGCCGGGTGATGAGTGCTTCGAGGATGAGGAGGGGGTCGATGAGGAGGAAGAACTAGACCCCGCCGCCTTCAACGGCTCTGCCCCCCCCCCCCCTCGTGTCTCTTCCCTTAGGGAGCCCCCCTGTCACGACCCAATTTGTGACATCGCCATATGTGTAAACAAAATATTTATTTTATACACATATAAGGCACAAGTGAACATCAATAGCAACAAGCCAAACTTTATTAATTTCGACATTACAATTACGGGATTTATTCTCCCCTATCTTATACACAAAGCACTTCTTCTTTTCTACTATCTCAACAAGTGTCTACACCCGTGCTTATTTGCTTTTATTCATGAAGATGCAACAGTGGTGGCTGTCTGATTATTGCCTCTGGGTAGTACTGATACTATGCATGCATGTTATCATCACCTTCCCCAATCAAAACAGAACTATTCTCCTGCCTCTCTTTCTCTCTGCGCATATCAAATGAAGAGATAACATGAGCATGTTTACACATACTCAGCAAAAATAATAGAGAATTACTGAATAATTAAGGATTAGTTAGTTATAACCATATATTTAATACTCTGCAGAGATTTTATCAAGTGCACCGTCACAAATTTTCCACCATTACATATATATTATTAATAATAAGGTAGTGCCCTTCATCCGAGAATCACGTCACCAAAGTGCCCTACTTGTGTGAGTTGTTCCCTACTCACACTGACCACAACCGGTCCATGCGTCGTTATTTCAGGTTTTGACCGTCTCAGGCTGAGCATACCCATACTGACCTAGTTCGTGACGGTGTTATTTTATGTGAGATAGTATAGTTGGATCAACTCACTAGTTCTAACCATATAGTAGCCCACATCATCTATCATCCAGATTAGTATATCATATAATTATGATTCACACCTATAGAATAGGTTAACAATAGATATACACAGTCTTGCCTTGACTAATGAATATTCCTCCGGCTATTAATTCGTCTTTGGTGATAGATCCTGGTAAAACTAGTAGCAGTAAGTTACTTGTTGCATCACCCTTCCAGGGTAGATACTGAGTAAACCTAATCTACTTCAAGCTAGTAGTAGTAGGCTATGAACAGCAACATTTTAGGTCTGCATGCAACAGTGCTAGCAAGAGCAAGTAAAGAGTTTTATTTGTGCACCATGCCCCCATGCATGCATGAGCTAGTTGAGAAGTGACTAGACTAGATCATAAAGAAATGGGTCGGCTACTGTTACAGCTGCATGCTCATCAACTACGGTAAAGAAGAGGCTGAAAGGGACAGGGCGTCAGTACTTGGCTTTCTTCTTCCTCGCAGCGATTCCTGGCTAGAACTGGTGTATCTGTGTGGTGTGCTTTGTATGCGGTGCGAGAACCAGAGAGAGCACAGGGGCTCCTATTTATAGAAGCGTACTACAGAAATATCTCACAGAGCCGCTGTAAATATGAAGATTATCTTTCCTTGGAGTTTCTTTTTTTTTCTTTTTTACCGAATGGCCTTATCCCGCTTCGTTCTGATCCATCACCCTATGCTGACGTGAGCAGTACTACCAAATTCTTGCCTAGCCACTTGTATGTAACGCCCTCACATACTCTTTCTTCTTCTTTTATTATTATTATTATTATTATTATTATTATTATTATTATTATTATTATTATTATTATTATTACTATTACTATTACTGCCAACATGTTAACTGTTTGGGAAACAGTTATATCCTATTATCTCTTCTCTTTTTTTTACAATATTATTAATAGTTTTTAAATAGTAGTGTCCGCCGGATTCGAAATCCGGTTCGGGAGTCTTGACTTTAGGGCGACTAGCGATGGCTACAACATGCAGCTCCTGACAAGGAACGCCAGCATGAGCATGCCACCACCACTCCCATCGCCGTCACCACGACGCAAAAAGCGTTCGCGTCAACGCGCGCGGCGAACGCGCGCGGAGAAACGCGGAACGGCCCGCGCCGGCTCCCCCGAACGGGTTGAGCCCGGCTCGACAAGGGCAAAAAACACTGCCACCACGGCACACCTAGCCGGGGATAGCACGGCTGAGCCGTGGCGAAACCCCGGTGAGACACGCATCACAACCATGACCAACTCTTCATCAGTTGACACGGACATGACGGCATATGAGGATTTTCCGGGGCACCACCTGATCTCAATTCGCAACCTCATAGCGACGTCACCAAACGACGACTACCCTGACTCTGGCAGCGAGGCATCTGAGAGCGGCCGGAGGATCCCCGAATGGGATTACTCAGGGCTTCGCGATCGGGAGGCCTTCTTATCGTTCCAGGCTGCGGCAGATTATTGCCTGACCTGCTCCGACAACCCAAGCGAGGGGGATTACGATCCCGCCAGGGAATGCTTCGTCGTCCTTCCGAGAAAGGATGGCGGAGATGACGGGGCAGGAGAGCCAGCGCACGTCAGGGATCATGAACAGGCGCATAACAACGTTGCGCTTGCACAAGCACAACTGGCCCAAGTCCGCAAACTGGAAGCCAAGCTCGAGGAAGAATGCCGACAGGTCCGAGAGCTCCGGGCAACACTTGAGGACAATCGTCCTATGCGCGGCGTGTGTGCCAGGGAAGCCGGGCGCATAGCACGAGCCCGGATCGAGGCTGATGACGATGTGTACGACCCATTCGCGTTAGCTAGGGCAAGCCAAAAGCTTATTGCCACGGCGACTCTGATCCGAGCCATGCCCGAGCCATCAACGCCCGAAGGCCGAAACCTGCGCCAAGAGGCGCAGCTCCTGATCAAGCAAGCGGCTGTGCAACAAGCCGAAAGCTCAGCTTCTCGCATCCGCAGTTCCGCCGGCTCAAAAACTGGTGGAGCAACGCGGGAGCACGAGGTATCGGCACAAACCCCACGAAGGGACAGTCCAATGCCACCCCCGCCCTCGAATAAGGAAAAGGCACCTTCGGTGCATGAACGCATCGGGAGGAAGCCTATCAAGGAGCGAATCCTTGACACACGTGGTGACGCCAGCGATGACGACGCTCGCAACACCCTCAACAGAAAGAGGCGGGATGGCACATCTCGCGGTTTGCACCCCCGCCGTGGAGGCCGCTACGACAGCGACGAAAATAAGAGCCCAACGCCAGAGCCCCCGGGAACCCGGGTATTTGGCCGGGAGATTCGTGTGGCCTCGATTCCCGCACGATTCAGGCAGCCAACGACCATCACCAAGTACTCGGGGGAGACGAACCCAAGGGTGTGGCTCAACGACTATCGCCTCGCCTGTTTATTGGGCGGCGCAACCGATGACGCCATGATCATCCGCAACTTGCCGCTTCATTTGGCAGATTCTGCGCGGACATGGCTAGAGCACCTACCCGTGAACCAGATTCACGACTGGAACGACCTCGTGAAGACATTCGTGGGTAACTTTTAGGGCACCTACCTACGCCCTGGAAACTCCTGGGACCTTCGAGGGTGTCGCCAAACATCCAATGAGTCCCTTCGAGATTTCATCCGCCGCTTCTCCAAGCGTTGCACCGAGCTCCCGAGTGTGGGTGACTCCGAAGTCATCCACGCTTTCCTTGAGGGCACAACCTGCCGGGACTTGTTGCGTGAGCTAGGACGCAATCCTCCTACTAGTGTAAACGAACTGTTCGATGTCGCCACCAATTTTGCCTCTGGCAAGGAGGCTGTTGGGGCCAAGGATCCACCAAGAAACAAAGGCAAGGCAAGAAGGGGAAGAAGCCCCAAAAAGCCTCGCGCCGACAAGAGTGGACCGAGGACCCTGATGAAATACTCGCAGTCGATCCTGCTGCGCCCAAAGCTCCTCGAGCCCCCCTCGAGGAGGTGGCATCTTCGATGACATGCTCAAGAAGCCTTGCCCTTATCACAAGGGTGTCGTAACCCACACCCTCGAGCAGTGCGGGATGCTAAAGAAATACTTCAACGGCGCCGCTTCGAAGGACGAAGGGGGAAAAAGAGACACAGGTGACGGGAGTGGCCAAGGCTTCCCGGAGGTGGAGAACGTCTTCTTCATTTTCGGTTGGCCAACCACGAACATGACCCCTCGACAGCACAAGCGCGAGCGCCGAGAGGTATTCTCCACACACAAGGCGGGGCCGTCGTACCTCGACTGGTCAGAGGAGACCATCTCCTTCGGTCGAGAGGACCACCCCAACTACATCCCGAACCTGGGGCAGTACCCGCTTGTCGTTGATCCTATCATCGGCAATACCCGGTTCTCCAAGGTACTCAGGGATGGAGGCAGCAGCCTCAATATCATGTATGCTTCATCCTTGGAGCTCATGGGCATCGGGAGGGACACGCTGTGCCCCAGCAAGGCGCCGTTCCATGGTGGTGCACTGGGAAAGCGAGTTCAGCCCCTTGGGCAGATCGATCTGCCGGTTTGCTTCGGTACCCCCGACAACTTCCGTAGGGAGACCCTGACTGTCGAAGTGGTGGGATTTCGAGGTGCGTACCATTCCATCCTCGGCCGCCCATGCTACGCCAAGTTTATGGCAATCCCAAACTATACCTACCTCAAGTTGAAGATGCCGGGACCAAACAACGTCATCACCGTGGCCCCATCATTCGAACATGCCTACATATGCGACGTGGGATGCGTCGAGAGCGCCGAGGCGCTTGCCGAGGATGAGGCTCTCTTCGCAGACCTGGAGAAGATGGCGAACGAAACCATACCCTCCACTTCGAAGCATGCAAGCAGTTTCGAGCCCGTGGAGCACACCAAGGCTGTGCCCCTCGATCTAGGTGTCCCCAGCGACAAGACGGTGCGGATCATCTCGACCCTCGACAGCAAATATGAGGTGGTGCTTGTCGACTTCCTCCGCGCCAACGCCGACATCTTCGCGTGGAGCCCCTCGGATATGCTAGGCATACCGAGGGAAGTCACCGAGCACTCCCTTGACATCCTGCCCCATTCCAAACCGGTGGTTCAACGCCTGCGACGCTTCGACGAGCACAAGCGCAGGGCCATTGGTGAGGAGCTGCGCAAGCTCCTCGAGGACGGATTCATCAAGGAGGTATTTCATCCTAACTAGCTCGCCAATCCTGTTTTAGTTAAGAAAAATAATGGGAAGTGGAGGATGTGCATAGATTATATAGGTTTAAATAAAGCATGTCCAAAGGTCCCTTTTCCTTTACCACGTATCGATCAGATCGTAGATTCAACCGCAGGATGCGAGCTGTTATGGTTCCTTGATGCTTATTCTGGTTTCCACCAAATTAAGATGAAAGTTTCTGACCAACTGGCAACCTCCTTTATCACGTCTTTTGGTATTTTCTGCTATGTCACGATGTCGTTTGGCCTTCGAAATGCCGGAGCTACATACCAGCGATGTATGCTTCGTGTTTTCGGAGATCATATCGGGTGAACCGTAGAAGCATATGTTGACGATATTGTAGTAAAATCCAGGAAGGCGGACGACCTGGTAAACGATTTGCGCATTGCGTTTG
Source organism: Echinochloa phyllopogon (assembly GCA_033239725.1). Classification (NCBI taxonomy): domain Eukaryota; kingdom Viridiplantae; phylum Streptophyta; class Magnoliopsida; order Poales; family Poaceae; genus Echinochloa; species Echinochloa phyllopogon. The sequence continues at coordinate 5,428,515 of BTCW01000016.1, read as the reverse complement.
ATTGTCTCCGGGCCAACGGGGTAAAACTGAATCCGAAAAATGCGTTTTTGGGGTACCTCGAGGTATGCTCTTGGGTTTCATAGTCTCTCAGCGAGGCATCGAGCCCAACCCTGAAAAAGTCTCGGCCCTCGAACAGATGGGACCGATCCGAGACCTAAAGGGGGTACAAAGGGTATTGGGATGCTTAGCAGCCCTAAGCCGGTTCATCTCGTGTCTCGGCGAGAAAGCCTTACCCCTGTACCGACTCCTAAAAAAGAGCGAACATTTTTCTTGGACCTTCGAGGCTCAAAAAGCCCTCGACCGCTAAAAGCGTCTCTCGCACGAGCACCAGTCTTAACACCACCTAAGGAGGGCGAGCGCCTCTACCTCTACGTAGCCGCAACGACTCAAGTAGTCAGCGGAGTCATCGTCGTAGAAAGAACTGAGGAAGGGCACGCTCTGCCCGTGCAAAGGCCGGCATATTGCATCAGCGAGGTACTGACCGAAACCAAGACGCGATATCCGCAAATCCAGAAGCTGCTCTACGCAGTGGTGCTAGCTCGGCGCAAATTGCACCACTACTTCGAAGCTCATCCTGTCACCGTGGTCTCATCTTTCCCCTTGGGGGAGATACTCCGCAACCAGGATGTCTCGGGTAGAATAGCCAAATGGTCCGTGGAGTTGATGGGCGAAACCCTCACTTATGCCCCCCGTAAGGCAATTAAATCGCAAATCTTGGCCAATTTCGTGGCAGAGTGGACCGACACACAGCTGCCCCCACCTCAGATCCAAGCCGAATGTTGGATCATGTACTTCGACGGGTCGGTGATGAAAACCGGTGCGGGCGCGGGCCTGCTCTTCGTCTCACCCCTCGGAGAACATATAAAGCACGTGGTACGCTTGCACTTTCCGGCGTCCAATAACATGGTTGAATATGAGGCTTTACTAGCCGGCCTTCACATAGCCATTGAATTGGGCGTTAAACGCCTCGACGTCAGGGGAGATTCACAATTGGTCATCGACCAGGTTATGAAGGAGGCAAGCTGTCACGACGACAAGATGCAGGCCGACTCGAGGACAAATTCCATGGCCTCGAGCTCAACCACATCGCGCGAAAATATAATGAGGAGGCAGATGAATTAGCAAAAATTGTGTCAAGGCAGATCACCGTTCCCCCAAATGTATTCGCCCGTGACCTAACACAGCCAAGCATCGACCTCAAGCCAACTCCCAAAGCTCTTGATGCCCCCTCGAAATCCAAACCCTCGGGCGCTCCATATATCGAGCCCATGGATGAGGATCCTTCGAAAGAGGAACCTGAAGCCTCATGTCAGGAGATATCCTCGGCGGACGATGGTGAAATTATGGAGATCGACGAGGCCCCATCGACTCGTGATTGGCGCAACCAATACATCTCCTGGATCAGCCGAGGGGAACTACCCTCGGATCGAACCGAGGCTTGGCACATCGCGAGAAAGGCCAAGTCATTCCACATCATCGATACGGAGTTGTACAAGCGCAGCCCCTCCGGAATTTTGCAGCGGTGCATTCCAGTCCCGGAGGGAAGGGAGCTCATTCGAGACATCCACGCTGGCGTATGCGGCCACTACGCGGCGCTCCGTACCCTCGTGGGCAACGCGTTTCGCCAAGGCTTCTACTGGCCCACGGCTGTTGCAGACGCCAACGAAATCGTGCGCACCTGCGAAGGGTGTCAATTCTACGCACTCAAAACTCACCTCCCGACCCACGTCTTGCAAACCATTCCTATCACATGGCCATTCGCCGTATGGGGGCTCGACCTCGTCGGTCCAATGCGAGCAGCGCCCGGGGGCTTTACACATCTGCTGGTAGCCATCGACAAGTTCTCGAAATGGATCGAGGCTTGACCAATCAGCAGCATCAGATCCGAGCATGCTGTGCAATTCTTTACAGATATAATTCACAGATTCGGGGTCCCCAATTCGATAATTACTGACAATGGCACCCAGTTTACAGACAAGGAATTCTTGAAATTCTGTGACGACCACCATATCCCCGTGGATTGGTCGGCCGTTGCACATCCACAGACCAACGGCCAAGTAGAACGTGCCAACGGCATGATTCTACAAGGCGTCAAACCAAGAATATTCAACAAGCTGAATAGATTCGGCGGAAAATGGGTGTCAGAACTACCCTCAGGAATTTGGAGCCTTAGAACAACCCCAAGCAGAGCCACGGGTTTCACCCCATTTTTTCTCGTCTATGGCGTCGAGGCTATTCTCCCCATAGACTTGGAATATGGGTCCCCAAGGCTCAGAGCCTATCAAGAGGAAAGGAACAAGCATGTTCGTGAAGACTCACTCGACCAAGCGGATGAAGCTCGAGACGTCGCGGTCTTACATTCGGCCCGGTACCAGCAGTCGCTTCGAAAATATCAAGCCCAAAAGGTTCGACGACGAGACCTCAACAAGGGGGACCTAGTGCTAAGGCTGCGACAAGACAATCAAGGGTGCCACAAGGTCACACCGCCATGGGAAGGGCCCTACATCATCGCTGAGGTCCTCAAACCAGGCACATACAAGCTCGCGAACGAGAAAGGCGAAGTGTTCGCCAACGCCTGGAACATCCAACAGCTACTTCCTTTCTACCCTTAAGCTTTCGAGCATTCATTTACATTTGTACTTAATTCAATAAAAAAATAAAAGGACCTTAAGGGAGTAAGACTAGCCTTACCATCGAAAAAAGCCAAGTCTCACTCGGGGGATAATTCGGGGGGCAACCCCTCGGGGCACCCCCTCCTAAAATTGTCCCAATTTTAAAGTTTTTTTTCTTTATAATTTCTTTCATCATGTCCATCTCCTGTAATTGCCAAAAGGCAATTCGAGGCATAGAATGACTAAGGCCAAGGGTCGGACGAGTCGAGGGACCGCCTACGCCTTCGAAAGGATACATCATCCCCCTCGCCACCCTACGCTAAAGTTACTCTATGAACGATACTCTCCTCAACAGGCCCTTTGCAAATCCAGTAAAATGAATGTGATAAAGAAACCATAATTCAAACAAAAACTCGAATGTGCGTTTCAAAGCATGAATTTGTTCAAAACCACTAAGAGTACTTATTACATAAATATCCCTAAGCTACTCAGGGAGCAGGGTCTTCGGGGTCTTCCGGGGCGGCGTCCTCTTCGTCTTCAGCGTCGGGAAGGAGATCACTCTCGAAGATTCACGCGAGGGTGGCAGCAGGAGCAGAGGCAGCAGCATCGACACTCTCCACGACGGCCAGCGTAGCATCATCGTCGAGGTCATCCGCTACCACGTAGCCACCGCTGACCGCCTCGAGGTCCACGACGAAGTGCATCGAGATCACCCCGAGGGTCTTCTGCACGCCGAGGAGAAGGGCCCCCTTCAGGCGCTCGGTAACGCAACCGCCCAAGGCCCTTAGACGCCTGGCCACCGAGCTGCCCGACTGGGACTCGAGGGCGTCTGGCCCCTCGACTTCCTTGCAGACGGCAAGGGCTACTTCCCGTAGCTCCTCGAGGTCCTCCTTGGCCTTCGAATAGGCTACTTGGAGTGACTCCGCCTGTGATGAGGTCTCCTCCGCCACCTTCCGCACCTCTGAAAGCCCAACACCAAAATCAGATAAGTTTTCGAAAAACTCCAATCCAAATTTAGGGTAAGTTCATACTAGACTTACCTTCTACCAGCTTTTCCTTCTCGGCGAGGGCCTCGCGGGCAGTACTGGCCTCCTGCTGGAGTGTTGCCATCTCTCCTTGTTGGGCCTCGACCGAGCCCCACAGCTCCACGATGGCAACATCTCCCTCTGTTACCGCCACGGTGAGAAGGTCGATAGCCTCGCCCTGGGTCTTCAATTGGGTCTCAGCCACGACAAGGGCCGAATCCCGCTGCTGCAGCTGCCCCCGGGCCTCGGCAAGGGCGGCACGCTCCTGCTGAAGCTCGCCCTCGAGCACCGCCAGCGCTTGCGTTCGCTGATGGAGCTCGTCCCCCTGCCGAAGGACCTCCTCTGCCGTCTCCACGGCGAGAGTCCTCTCACGCAGGCGTTCCCGCTCAGCGTGGCTCAGGGCCTCCCTTAGCTGATGCACCTCGACGTGCGCACCAGCAAGTTCGGCGACCTTTCGCCCGGCCATCTCCCTTAGGTACTATTATTAACACAACAGATAAAAATGAAAAAAAGGGAAGAGACACAAAACATGCAACAAAATTTATGACTAAGTCACTTACCCGTTGGACGTCCAAACCCCGACCAAGGTGGAGTTCTAGGACTTCCTTCAGAGCTTCCTGGACCGTGGTCCCCAAGGCTTGTTGTTCCTCCCATAAGAGGCGCTCGGCCTCAGCGGCCTTGGCCAGGCCCGGAGGGACGACGCGATGACCGAGCCCAAAGTTGCGCCAGGCCTCGAAGGCCGGAACGCCAAGCAGGGTGCCCATGGCCCTCTCCTCCCAAGGGCTCCAGGCCCCGTCGCGGAATCCTGGAGCATCCTCCTCCTCATCCTCCTGACCACCCTCGAGGGTGGCCGGGAGGGTCATCATTGCAGAGCCTTTCCTTCTTCTGCTTCGCCGCGTCCTTCCGCGCCTTTTGCCTTGACCGTGAGCACGGCTGATATATCAGTTTTACACTCTGCAGAGGTTGTACACTTTCACCATAGCTCGTGTTCCCCATGTTGCCCAGGTTTGCAAGGCCCTTAAACACTTCCGAGGTGAGTGGCTAGGGGTCCACTTCGAAGCCTTTACAAAGGTATGCAAAAGACCAACAACCCGCAAGAGTTACAGCTAGGGCGGACCACAACCCTCCCTAATGGTCAGCACCTTAGCAAAGGCTGCTACCCCAAGAGGACCGAGTTGTACCCCTGCAACCCCAGACCCCCTCTACTCCTTTCGGATAAGGCCATCAGTACGATCACACCCCTAATTAATCGGCTAAGGTCAGAGCCTATTTTGACACCATGGTTGCACTGTTTTCTTGGGTGGTTCTCCATGTTCCGATTAAAGAATTGTTCTCTTGCATTAACCAACATTTCACCAATCATTTTACCATCAAAGTTGCCATGATCAAAATTTTACAAAGATGCAAATTTTATCATTTCCTAAAGTATAGCAACGCTAAGCATAACTAACCCAAAACATTTTAAAACGGGGTTGTTACAAGGAATCGTGGGTAAAAGACTAGGTAAATCCTTAAAAAGGTGTTCCCATCAAATTAATGCAATAAAAGTAAATTTTAGTTGTCATGCAATTATATAGGACAAAAAGAATATGCGGGGAGGGCCACTTTCCTTGTTCTACAAAGAAATCTTCCTCCTCTTCGTAGAATTGTTCTTGATCCGCGTCGACGGGTGACTCGGTTGCAACTGGCACGAGGTCTACGATCAACACAATAAAACAATAAGAAAACAGTACATCAAACATTCTTAACAGACAAAAACAAGCATCTAAAACTAATAAGCTCGAAAAGACGAACGCTTGGACACCAAGAACGCTAAAAACGGAGCTAAAACGGAAAAGATATAGCCAAAACAAGTTTTAGGGACTTGTTGGCAAGGAAACTAAGTTTACAGGGGCTAAACTGAAGAAAACCAGGGGCTAAAACATAAATACCCATTAAACCCGAGGGCTAATGCGTAAAAGACAGGGGCTGGGCTTCGGGATATAAAAACAGAGAAGCTTAGGGTGCTTTCTGTAAGAATCAGGACCTAAATCTAATTATTTTTGAACTAAACAGGACGGCGGGTTAATTTCAGAGAAAGGCAGGGTCTCTTTTGCAAAAAGGCCTGCGCTGACCGTTATTTGGCCTGGTTGACTCGGGTCGCGATGAACGTGGGCCGTTGGATCAAGATCGGACGGCTGACAGAGAGGGCCGAGTCGGGCGGCGGCGGGAACGCCGGCGGGCGGCGGCGCCGGGCCGGGAAACTCGCCGGCGATGCTCGAACTCGAGCTGCCGGGCTCGGTTTGGAGCGCGGATTGGTGCTAGAGCTTCGGAATGGGATGGCGAACAAGGCTAGGGGGTTCAAGTCGAGAGTTGCGTGGCGAGGGCGGCGGTTCGACGGTAAACAGAAGCGGACGGCGGTGAACTCGCCGGAGTTCACCCGAACTCGAGCTCGGGGTCGTGGATTCGAGCGCGGATTGGTTCTGTGTGTGAGTGGTGAGCTGGCGAACATGATCAGGGGGTTCTCATCATTCAATTGGCCATGGTGGCGGTGCTCAACGACGAACGGCGGCGGCGGAGCGCCGGCGAGGGCCGTCGGGGTGCTAGGAGTGCGAAACAGAGAGCAAGAAGGGGATGGAGAGCATCGTTACCACGGTGCGAAGGTCCTGTAGTGGAAGAAGAGGGCAGAGGGGTCCTGGAGCGGCGGTCCGACGGGGTGGCGGCGCTCGGACGGCGGCGGCAGAGAGGAATTGGAGCTGCTCCGAGGAGAGTGGGTGGCGCGAGGGGTCGAAGGGGATTCTCGCGGGCTCGGCCGAGGTATAAGTAGGGCGAAGAGGGGGGTGGGAAGGGTCTGTGCCGCGGGGAAGGGAGGGGCCGGCCATCAATGGCGATCGGCAGTGGGAGGGCTCGGTGGAGCGGCGTTTCGAGTGGGAGAGGGAGTGATTGGAGTGGCGCGGCCGTTGCTGCGGCTCAGTGGGCCTAGGAGGGGAAGGGACGCGGGAGAGGGAGCGGCACGGGGGAGGCCGAGCGGCTCGGTCGGCGGCGAGGCAGGGGAGGGGCGCTGGAGGTTGGGGGTGAGCCCGACAGGTGGGCCCCACCTTTCGGCGGCGGTGAGAGAGAAGGGGAGGGGGAAGCGGCTTGGGCCGTAGCCGGGCCGAAAGCGGGGACGGTCTGCGCGCGAAGGGTGGGAGAGCTGGGCCGCGAGCTGCTGCTGGGCCGAAAAGAGAGGGAGAGAGAGACTGGCTAGGCCGGGAGAGAAAGAGAGATAGAGAGAGAGTTTAGGGAGCGGTTCTGGACTTTTTCATGATTTTTGAAATTCACACACAAATCAAACAAAAGACATGCAAACCAAATATGATGCACATGCACTTATTGCTCCAAAATTATTTAAATGATGTTTAAATATTTTTAGGCTCAAATTAATTTAAAAATTTAATTAAGTCCTTAGAAAAAATAAATTAAACCAAGTTGCTATGATTTATTTGTGATGGAATTTTAGGGTGTTACAAATCCTACCCCCCTTAAAGAGAATCTCGTCCCGAGATTCAGGAAGATTCGGAGAACAGCTGAGGAAATTCTTCCATAAGTTCTTCTTCTCTTTCCCAAGTGGCCTCATTTTCTGAGTGATTGTTCCATTGAACTTTGCACATTTTTATTATCTTGCTTCGAGTGACCCTCTGTGACTTGTCTAAGATTTTGATAGGATATTCCTTATAAGTCAAGTCATCCTTTACTTCTAAATCCTCCAGTGGTAAGTGCTCCACTCTAATCTCATTTGAGCACTTCTTCAGCTGTGATACATGGAACACATCATGAACTCCTGATAATCGAGCCGGTAATTCCAACCTATATGCCACTTCTCCTTTTCTTTCCAATATTTTAAAAGGTCCGATAAAATGAGGTGATAACTTCCCTCTGACATTAAACCTTCGTAATCCTCTGATAGGTGATACTCTGAGATAAGCATAATCTCCTTCTGCGAATACCACTTTTCTTCTCTTAGGGTCAGCGTAACTCTTTTGGCGTGACTGTGCGGTTTTAAGATTCTCCCGAATTATTTCAACTTGTCTTTCCGCTTCCTTTATAATTTCTGGTCCGAAGAGTTGACTTTCACCCGTTTGATTCCAGTACAAGGGTGTTCTGCATTTTCTTCCGTACAAGGCTTCAAACGGTGCCATTTTGAGACTAGATTGATAGCTATTGTTGTAAGCAAATTCCGCATATGGTAAACTTTTGTCCCAGCTACCTCCATGCTTTAAAGCACAAGCCCTTAACATATCTTCCAATATCTGATTTGTCCTTTTAGTTTGACCATCAGTTTGTGGGTGGTATGCTGAGCTGAAATTCAATTTCGTATCCATTGACTCATGTAGCTTCTTCCAAATACGTGATGTAAACTGAGTGCCTCGATCTGACACTATCTTTTTAGGAACTCCATGCAAACATACTATTCGTGACATGTACAACTCTGCTAGCCTGGCTCCTGAGTAAGTGGTTTTAACTGGTATAAAATGTGCAACTTTGGTTAACCTGTCCACGATAACCCATATGGAATCATAACCATCGCGTGTACGAGGTAAACCTACAATGAAATCCATACCTATTTCTTCCCATTTCCACTCAGGTACTTTCAGTGGTTGCAGCAAACCGGCTGGTCTCTGATGTTCTTCTTTTACCCTTTGACATATGTCACACAGGGCGACATGAGCTGCGACATCCCTTTTCATTCCATACCACCAATATTTCTGTTTTAGATCTTGGTACATCTTGGTACTACCAGGGTGAATAGAGTATGCCGAATCATGAGCTTCTTTCAGTATAGTCTCACGTAAGCGATCGTCTTCTGGCACACATATCCTGTTTCTGAACCATATGGTTCCCTGATCATCTTTCTTAAAATCGGGAACTTTTCCTGAATCAATCAACTTTTCGTATTCTTTGATCTTTTCATCTGTCAACTGCCCTTTCCTGATTTCCTGTTCAAGTGTTGATTCGACCTCCAAGGTCATAGATTCACTCTGGGCTACGATTCCTAAGTTGAGCCGTGCCATTTCCCAACATAACTCTTGCGGTTTCAACTGAGCCATAAGCATGTTTGCCTGACTCTTCCGACTCAAAGCATCTGCCACAACATTAGCTTTACCGGGGTGATACTGAATCTCCAAATCGTAATCCTTGATTAATTCCAGCCATGTGCGTTGTCTAAGATTGATGTCCTTCTGAGTGAAGATATACTTCAAGCTCTTATGGTCGGTAAAGATCTGACACTTGTTACCAATCATGTAATGTCTCCAGATTTTTAGCGCGTGTACAACGGCGGCCAATTCTAGATCATGTGTTGGATAATTTTGTTCATGTTTCCTCAGTTGTCTGGAAGCATAAGCCACTACTTTTCCTTCTTCCATTAAAACACATCCAAGGCCTTGACGCGAAGCATCACAATATACGTCAAATCCTTTGTGAATGTCTGGCATTATCAGCACAGGGGCAGTGGTCAATCTTTTCTTCAATTCTTCGAAACTAGCTTGGCATTTATCATTCCATTTGAATTCTTTTCCCTTCTCTAGTAAGGTTGTAAGCGGTTTCACGATCTTCGAGAAGCCTTCAATAAACCTGCGGTAGTAACCTGCCAATCCGAGAAAACTCCTGATCTCAGACACATTCTTCGGAGGGTTCCAGTTCAACACATCCTGAACTTTACTCGGATCCACTGCTATTCCTCCGTCGGTGATAACATGACCAAGAAATGAAACTTCCTTTAACCAAAAGTCACACTTGCTGAACTTAGCATACAACTGATGTTCTCGAAGTCTTTGTAATACAAGTCTTAAATGCTCCTCGTGTTCTTCCTCATTCTGAGAGAATATCAGAATGTCATCAATGAACACTACTACAAACTTGTCCAAATAATCCATGAACACCTTGTTCATCAAATACATGAAGTATGCCGGAGCATTTGTCAATCCGAATGACATGACAGTAAACTCATACAACCCATATCTGGACGTGAAAGCTGTCTTGGGAATGTCCTCCGGACGAATTCTCAATTGGTGATATCCTGATCGCAGATCTATCTTAGAAAACACCTTTGCACCTCTCATCTGATCAAACAGATCCTCGATCCTAGGCAAGGGATTTTTGTTTTTGATGGTGACCTCATTAAGAGATCGATAGTCTACACACATCCTTCTAGAGCCATCTTTCTTGTCTACGAAGAGAGTGGGGGCTCCCCATGGTGATGAACTAGGACGGATAAACCCTTTACTTAACAATTCTTCTATTTGTTTCTTAAGTTCTGCCAAGTCTTTAACATCCATTCTATATGGTCTCTTAGATATGGGAGCAGTACCAGGTAAAAGTTCAATGCTGAATTCTATATCTCGGTCAGGTGGCATACCTGGTAAATCATCTGGAAATATATCCGGATATTCGTTCACTATTTTGATATCTTCCAGAGTCTTGCCTTCCATAGAACTTACTATTCCGCCTTCTGTCGATGAGGGAGTTGCCACATACTCAATTCTGTCTCCATTAGGGCTGGTTAAGAGTACTGACTTCTTTCGGCACTGAATAGATCCATCCCACTGGTGTAACCAATCCATTCCCAGAATTATATCTATTCCCCAAGATTTTAGAACTACCAGATCAGCTGGGAAATCTACTCCCATGATGTTAAGGGTCACCTGTGGGCATAATAAACTGGCTTGCATTTCTCCGCCGGGAGTACTAACTAATAATTGCTTTTTCATAGCCCTCATGGTCATGCCATGTTTTGCCACAAATTGATCAGTAATAAATGAATGCGTTGCTCCCGAATCGAATAAAATTGTTGCAGGTATGGAATTGGCAAGGAACGTACCAAGTACAACTCCTGGGGCTTCCTGGGCTTGTTCGGCGGTCACATGGTTCACCCTTCCACGAACAAAATTCCGCTGAGCCCTGTTGCCTTGTGCACTTGAGCTTCCTGGACGAACTTGTGACGATGGTTTCTCAGTCCTCTGTTCGTTGCCTCTCTGTGGAGTATGCATTCCACGCTGGGGACAACTGTTAGCATAGTGTCCCAATTCTCCACATTTGAAACATCCATTTGGCTGTACTGGAGCATTGTTTCTCAGAGGAGCGCCTGTGGCATTGTTTGGGCGGGGAGTGGCTGAATTGTTGTTCAATCGATTCTGCTGAGGATTAGAAGTACGGGGTGATTGCTGATTGAAGCGCTGTGACTGCTGAAATGAATGTTGCAACTGCATGTTCTGTGGATAACCTCCATTCTGTCCACCAGAGCGGGAGTAAGAACCCTGAGAGGAATTGTAGCGGGGGCGAGTGTTACTGCTAGACTGTCCCTGGAACTTCCGTTTGTGTTCACCAATTTCCTTGCGCTTGCTTTCCAGGCCAATAGCTTTATTCATAAAGGTCTGGAAATCTGGGAAGATGTGACTCTGCAACTGATAATTGAGCAGCCCTATAAGACCATCCAGAAATCGTTCCTGTCTCTTGGCATCAGTGTTGACCTCCTCAGGTGCATAGCGAGATAACTGGGTGAATTTGTCCAGGTACTCGCTGACTGACATGTTGCCTTGCTTCAGTGCGAGGAACTCCTTCTGCTTTAATTTCATAACTCCAGAGGGAATGTGGTAAGCTCTGAAGCTATCCCTGAACTCCTGCCAGGTGATGTTCTGTGGTGCGGCATGTGCAGCGGTGTATGCGTCCCACCAGTCAGCCGCTGGCCCTTCCAGTCTGCCTGCAGCATATAGCACCATCTCACGATCGGTGCACTGTGTCATTTCCAGTTTTCTGGTGACAACCTTTAGCCAGTCATCAGCATCCAATGGATCTGATGAGTGAGAGTAAGTGGGCGGACGGTGGCTCATGAATTCCTTATGCTTGTCTCTGGGCGGTGGTGGTGCTGGTGCTGGTTGTGGTGGCTGGTTTTGTTGTGTTTGCAGGTTTTGCACTGTTGCGGTGAGAGTCTGCAGCAGCTGAGTCTGAGCAGCCAGAAATTGTTGCATAGTTGGATCCATTGGTGGGTTTGGTGGGGGAGGTGGTGCTTGATTCCTCTGACTTGCAATATGAGCACGTATCACTGGTGGAATATCTTGTCCTCCTCCTGACCTGGTGTTTACCATCTGAGTGTTAGGGAAAAGTATCTCAGATAAGAACTGAACAGATAAAGACGAGTAAAGTAAAAGCATAAGGGGGCTAAGATTAATTAATTAAACTAATTATTTTATTAACGCAGTTGTGGCCATCACTCCACAAAAGCATCCATCCATCACAAAGATCCAACTCAAGCATGTTTTCAACCATCAACCACTACATCGCATCGTCCTCGCAGGAACGGAATTATTAACAAAAGAAAAAGGGTAGACATCTAAAACTCCTAGCCAAGACTAGTGGTAGCTCCTGGGGTGCCGTAGCGAAGCTTCTTGCGCGGTGGAGAAGACGTGGTGCAGTGCTGTACCATCTCCTCAGGGGGTGCCTGTCCTGCAAGCTGAGCCTCGAGCTGTGCGATCTTGGCCTGAGCGTCCTGGAGCTTCCCGTGCAGTCCCTCGATCTCGGAGGTGGCTCCCTCCAAGTCGGTGTTGAGCGCAGCCGTGACCCGAGCAAGAACGTCCACTCGGTCGTCTCTTGTCTGAGAAGCGGGTACCACCGTGTCCTCAGTGCCAACCGGTCGGCTGGGTACGTGGCGGAAATCGGAGTAGTACAGCTGGTCGCGGAAACGGTAGCTGTAGGAGTAGAGTGCTCTCCTGGCGGCGTCGTTGATGGCGGCGTCCTCGGTGGCGAAGGGAACACAGCTGTAGTGCGTCGAACGGATCCTCCATCCGGAAGCCTCTGGCTGAGGTACCCGGATGTGTACCTGAGCTGTGTAGTAGTCCTCCAGGCCGGGCTCCTCGAAGTGCTCGACCACGTACTGAGGCTTTAGAGTGAACTCTAAAAACCCCAGTAGCTCCTCCAGCAGTCTGCAGAACTGCCCGGTACCACCCAGTGAAGCGTGAAGGTGGTACTCCGTACCACGCTGGCGGGGCTCCTCTGGATCTTCCTTGTCATTGTTGTTGTCGTTCTCCTGGTCGTCGACCTCCATGTCGGGGTCATCCTCGTCTCTAGGCTCCTCCTCGTCGCTGTCGTCCCCAGAGTCGTCCGGGTCACCTCCAGCAGCATCTGGTGCAGCGTCGCCGGCAGCAGGAGCAGCTGGTGGAATCACCATGTCCCCGTCGGCGTCCACCTCTAGCACAGTGCCGTCGAAGAGCTGAGGTGGCTCCTCCTCCTATGCCTCTGCCTGTGCCTCAGGCAGTACCTGAACCGGGACCTCCTCAGCGGGTGCCTCCACGGGGTGCTGGGGAACTGACGGTCCAGCAGGGCGTGAACCTCCGGTGACAGCACGAGCGGTCTGAAACTCACGAACCATCTGACAAGGAAAAGAAAACTGACTCAGTATAGAATGAATCAAAATGATGAGATCTTTTAACAAAAAGAAATAATATAAATTAGATTTTTATGCGAAAATAGGGGAATTTTGAAAAATGACATGGCTTTCTAGATGTTGAGTCCTTAATCTTCGACCAGTTCTACTTAAGGCTGCGTCCTATAGTCAACACTGCTCTGATACCACTCCTGTCACACCCGGTTTTCGAAGGAAAACCAAGTGCGTTTCATATGTGCGCCAGGATCATGTTTACACACATATGATAGACAAAAGAGTGTAATATCGAAACACAGTGTTCTAAATTACAAGAGATTTATTATAATATTCATATTACACTCTCGGGAGACACGAAGGTCTCTATCGCAGAACAAGCGATAGCTAAACGAAGCGTCTTCAGCTTCCATCTTCCACAGGCATCTTGACTGGGGGAAACGCAAGCCTCAGAACTCATCGTAGTCGCTGTAGTATTCTTCTCCATTTCCTTCTTCTGATTCAGCAATGGCAAGTGTGAGTACACCTAACTAGGTACTCAGCAAGCGGGGTGAAAATGCAAGGCCACAAGGATAGGCTAAGGTTCACAGCAGTGAGCTTTTTAGAGTTGATCAAGTTTTATTAGCAATTTCCTATTTACTAGATGTAAGTTTATACCAACCCACTTAAGCATTTAAAAGAACATCTTTTTCCAAAACCCACGAGTAAGACCACGATTTATATTCCATCTTTAAGTTTAATTATCATGTAAGGGTCCAAGCCGCTCTTGACCGTGAGCACGGCTGATATATCAGTTTTACACTCTGCAGAGGTTGTACACTTTCACCATAGCTCGTGTTCCCCATGTTGCCCGGGTATGCAAGGCCCTTAAACACTTCCGAGGTGAGTGGCTAGGGGTCCACTTCGAAGCCTTTACAAAGGTATGCAAAAGACCAACAACCCGCAAGAGTTACAGCTAGAGCGGACCACAACCCTCCCTAATGGTCAGCACCTTAGCAAAGGCTGCTACCCCAAGAGGACCGAGCTGTACCCCTGCAACCCCAGACCCCCTCTGCTCCTTTCGGATAAGGCCATCAGTACGATCACACCCCTAATTAATCGGCTAAGGTCAGAGCCCATTTTGACACCATGGTTGCACTGTTTTCTTGGGTGGTGCCCAAAACATTTTAAAACGGGGTTGTTACAAGGAATCGTGGGTAAAAGACTAGGTAAATCCTTAAAAAGGTGTTCCCATCAAATTAATGCAATAAAAGTAAATTTTAGTTGTCATGCAATTATATAGGACAAAAAGAATATGCGGGGAGGGCCACTTGCCTTGTTCTACAAAGAAATCTTCCTCCTCTTCGTAGAATTGTTCTTGATCCGCGTCGACGGGTGACTCGGTTGCAACTGGCACGAGGTCTACAATCAACACAATAAAACAATAAGAAAACAGTACATCAAACATTCTTAACAGACTAAAACAAGCATCTAAAACTAATAAGCTCGAAAAGACGAACGCTTGGACACCAAGAACGCTAAAAACGGAGCTAAAACGGAAAAGATATGGCCAAAACAAGTTTTAGGGACTTGTTGGCAAGGAAACTAAGTTTACAGGGGCTAAACTGAAGAAAACCAGGGGCTAAAACATAAATACGCATTAAACCCGAGGGCTAACGCGTAAAAGACAGGGGCTGGGCTTCGGGATATAAAAACAGAGAAGCTTAGGGTGCTTTCTGTAAGAATCAGGACCTAAATCTAATTATTTTTGAACTAAACAGGACGGCGGGTTAATTTCAGAGAAAGGCAGGGTCTCTTTTGCAAAAAGGCCTGCGCTGACCGTTATTTGGCCTGGTTGACTCGGGTCGCGATGAACGTGGGCCGTTGGATCAAGATCGGACGGCTGACAGAGAGGGCCGAGTCGGGCGGCGGCGGGAACGCCGGCGGGCGGCGGCGCCGGGCCGGGAAACTCGCCGGCGATGCTCGAACTCGAGCTGCCGGGCTCGGTTTGGAGCGCGGATTGGTGCTAGAGCTTCGGAATGGGATGGCGAACAAGGCTAGGGGGTTCAAGTCGAGAGTTGCGTGGCGAGGGCGGCGGTTCGACGGTAAACAGAAGCGGACGGCGGTGAACTCGCCGGAGTTCACCCGAACTCGAGCTCGGGGTCGCGGATTCGAGCGCGGATTGGTTCTGTGTGTGAGTGGTGAGCTGGCGAACATGATCAGGGGGTTCTCGTCGTTCAATTGGCCATGGTGGCGGTGCTCAACGACGAACGGCGGCGGCGGAGCGTCGGCGAGGGCCGTCGGGGTGCTAGGAGTGCGAAACAGAGAGCAAGAAGGGGACGGAGTGCATCGTTACCACGGTGCGAAGGTCCTGGAGTGGAAGAAGAGGGCGGAGGGGTCCTGGAGCGGCGGTCTGACGGGGCGGCGGCGCTCGGACGGCGGCCGCAGAGAGGAATTGGAGCTGCTCCGAGGAGAGTGGGTGGCGTGAGGGGTCGAAGGGGGTTCTCGGGGGCTCGGCCGAGGTATAAGTAGGGCGAAGAGGGGAGTGGGAAGGGTTTGTGCCGCGGGGAAGGGAGGGGCCGGCCATCAATGGCGATCGGCAGTGGGAGGGCTCGGTGGAGCGGCGTTTCGAGTGGGAGAGGGGGTGATTGGAGTGGTGCGGCCGTTGCTGCGGCTCAGTGGGCCTAGGAGGGGAAGGGACGCGGGAGAGGGAGGGGCACGGGGGAGGCCGAGCGGCTCGGTCGGCGGCGAGGCAAGGGAGGGGCGCTGGAGGTTGGGGGTGAGCCCGACAGGTGGGCCCCACCTATCGGCGGCGGTGAGAGAGAAGGGGAGGGGGAAGCGGCTCGGGCCGTAGCCGGGCCGAAAGCGGGGACGGGCTGCGCGCGAAGGGGGGGAGAGCTGGGCCGCGAGCTGCTGCTGGGCCGAAAAGAGAGGGAGAGAGAGACTGGCTGGGCCGGGAGAGAAAGAGAGATAGAGAGAGAGTTTAGGAGCGGTTCTGGACTTTTTCATGATTTTTGAAATTCACACACAAATCAAACAAAAGACATGCAAACCAAATATGATGCACATGCACTTATTGCTCCAAAATTATTTAAATGATGTTTAAATATTTTTAGGCTCAAATTAATTTAAAAATTTAATTAAGTCCTTAGAAAAAATAAATTAAACCAAGTTGCTATGATTTATTTGTGATGGAATTTTAGGGTGTTACAGACTCCGAACCACCGCACGTGTAGCCGCGCCAGGCTCACCACGAAGCCCTCCGGCGGAGAAGGCTCGTGGTGATTGGATGGCGGCGCGATCCACATCGGCTCGTCTGGGTTGCTGTTCGCCGGCAGCACCCCGGCCTCCACCAGCCCGGCGAGATAGGCGTCGGTGGCGATGGAGGGGCTCCACGGAGCAGGGTCAACAATGGTCACCATGGCGAACGGCGGAAGCAAAAAGCAGAGTCTTGGGCGAGGAAAGATGAAAGGTAGAGAGCGGCGGCGCTTGGAAATAGCAGATGCAATCGGAAGGCAAAGGCTGGGTAAGCCAATCCTTTCCCCTTGTCTCTTTATTTATAGTGTAACGTGGAGCGCAACCGGCACCCCGGCCATGTGAAAAATGCATCCAATACGATTGGCACCACAGCCACTGATGACAGGGCCCCACGGGTTGGGATAACCACTATGCGCGAGAATCCAGGCGTTACAGACGACACGTCGCATCGTAACTGTCGACGTCTCTTCCGCTCCATCTAAAAAGGCGCACTCACTTCGCATACTCCACGCCACGTCGCCCACGATTACGAAAATAAACGCTCGAGGCCAGCCGAATGGCTTTCGAGGTAAGTTACCTCTCCTCGAGGCCCTACTGATCAGGGGTTCGAAGTCCTGACCCCTCGAGGGTTCGACAGGCACCCTAGATCTAACAGAGTCAGGGATAACCAAGGGCACGCGCGATCGAGCCTATCCCCAAGCACGAAACTCGAGGGTGCCCTTCATGTTATATTCAAGGCCAAGATGAAGGCAGCTAGTCGACGGATCCCACCCAGGGAGAGCAACGAGCCCTCGACCCCAAACGAACGGGGTCGAGCCCTTCCTGGCAAACCTTCACAAGTGCTCTTATGAGACATGTCTCCGGACCACGAGCCGACCTCCATCGAACGAGACACGGATGTCCACTTGAATTACCCGCTAACAGCTCGCAGAAGCATCCATGACTCGCGGCCCGTTTGAGGGAAGCATGGATTGCGTCACCCCTCCTCCCCACGAACGGGGCAACGAGGGTCGTAACTCAAAGTCAAGGACCGCCCCTGATCGACCTTGCTAGGGCATGGGCTCGGGGGCTCCTTGCACCACAAAGTCAAATTCCTTGAAGACGAAACGTGCTGTAGATCACGAAGGCGCGAAACGCTGATAAGCCCTTGCAGGTGTATAACCACTCCTCCAAGGCCTCGGGGGCTACACCCGCGGGTGCGCTAGCGCGCACCCAGCGGAATTCTTCAGGAAAACCTTATCAGAGGCACCCACGACGAAAAGCCTTTGTCGGATTAAAATCTACTCCAACAAAGGCTTGGGGGCTACTGTTGGAGGTAATCATTAGGGGTACCCAAACCTATGGGTTAACCGCCCTCGGTAAACATTAATCTCATGCGATTAACCAGAAAAAGGGAAACGGAAGTTAAGGCCCATGGCCCAGCAACAAACGAAGGCCCAGTCGAGGCGCCCCATGGCACGAGGCATGGCACGGGGCGCCTCGACTGGGCCTTCGTTTGTTGTTGGGCCGTGGGCCTTAACTTCCGTTTCCCTTTTTCTGGTTAATCGCATGAGATTAATGTTTACCAAGGGCGGTTATCCCATAGGTTTGGGTACCCCTAATGATTACCCCCAACAAGTAGATTCTTACATCCTTCCCTCCTTAGAAATATTTCGACCTTGAAATTTCCATACCTTGATCAAAAAGATGCAGATAACTTTTCTTTAGATCTTCTTTTTCCTAGGTTGCTTCTTCTTCTGAGCGGTTACTCCACTGAACTTTCAAGAAGCGAATTACTTGTTGCCTTGTTTCTCTTTGTTTAGTATCCAATATACGAATAGGAAATGCTTCATATGGAAAATCATCATGCAGTTCAAATAATGGTGTGTCCAAATGCTCAGTTGGCTCCCTTAAGCACTTACGTAGCATGGATACGTGGAATACATTGTGTACACCGGCTAGAGAATCAGGTAATTGTATTCTGTATGCTAACTCTCCTACTCAAGCAGAAATTGGGAAGGGTCCAATATACCTTGGACTAAGCTTCTTTCCTTGTCCAAATCTTTTAATCACTTTCATCGGAGAAACTTTTATATACACCAAATCTCCTACTTCAAATTTGAGAGATCTTCTTCTATTGTCAGCATAACTCTTTTGCCTACTTTGTGCTACTAGAAGTCGATCTCTTACTATTTTTATTTTCTCTTCAGTCTGCTGGATTAAATCGGGTCCTATGAATTCTCTCTCCCCAATCTCATCCCAGCATATAGGTGTTCGACACCTACGACCATATAATGCTTCATATGGGTCCATTTGAATACTAGCCTGGTAACTGTTGTTATAAGCAAATTTGGCTAAAGACATATATTCATCCCAAACTCCTTTGAATTCTAGAACACATGATCTAAGCATATCTTCAACAATCTGATTTACCCTTTCAGTCTATCCATCGGTTTGCGGATGATATGCTGTACTAAAATCCAACTTTGTTCCTAATGCAGCATGTAAACTTTTTCAAAATTTTGCAACAAAACGGGGGTCCCTATCTGACACAATTTTTAAGGGTATTCTGTGTAAGGATACAATTTCTTTGATGTATATCTTTGCTAATTTCTCCAAGGAAAAATTCTTCTTAACTGGAATAAAGTGAGCAGACTTAGTTAATCTATCCACTATAACCCATATGCTATCATTTCCAGCAGGTATTTTTGGTAACCCATGTATAAAATCCATACTAATTTGATCCCATTTCCACACTGGTATAGACAAAGGCCGTAGCAAACATTCTGGTTTTTGATGTTCCGCCTTTATACGCCAGCATACGTCACGTTCGGCAACATATTTTGCTATTTCCCTCTTCATATTGTTCCACCAAAATACTTTTTTAATATCTTGATACATTTTCGTACCTCCAGGATGCATAGTGTAAAGAGATGAGTGAGCTTCTTCTAGAATTTTCTGCTTTACACTAGAATCACTAGGCACACACAGTCTATCTCTGAACCGAACAGCCCCATTGGAATCTATTTTAAATTCAGATGGCTTTTCGGCTTTTATATTTTCCTTTACCTTTTGTAGTTTCGGATCTTCTAACTGTTTCTTTCTTATAATTTCTTCTAGTGTTGGTTTGACTTGAAGTGTTGCCAATGTTACCCCTGGTGCAGATATTATTATCTCAACTCCCATCCTTTCCATGTCATCTAGGATATATTTATCTTGTGTAATCAGTGTGGCCACATTGCAAAGTGACTTTCTACTTAATGCATCAGCAACTACGTTAGCTTTTCCAGGATGATAATTGATATTTATATCATAATCCTTTAACAACTCTAGCCACCTTCTTTGCCTCGTGTTTAACTCTTTTTGTGTGAAAATATATCTAAGACTTTTGTGATCAGTAAATATCTCGCAATGCTCAACATAGAGATAATGTCCCCAAATTTTAAGAGCAAAAATTACCGCAGCTAGTTCTAAATCATGGGTGGGGTAATTTTTCTCATGTTGTTTCAATTGTTGAGACGCATAAACGATTACCTTTCCCTCTTGCATGAGAACACACCCTAATCCAACTATTGAAGCATCACAATAAATAGTGTATTCTTTGCCTCCAACTGGTATGGGAAGTACTGGTGCCAAAGTTAATTGGTCCTTCAATCTTTGAAAACTCTCTTCACATTTATTACACCATTCCCACTTCACTCCCTTTCTAGTTAATCTGTTAAGGGGTGCTGCAATAGTTGAGAAGTTTCTTATGAAATGGTGGTAATAACCTGCCATGCCAAGAAAACTCCGTATCTCAGTTATCGAAGAGGGCCTTTTACATTCAGATACTGCCTTAACTTTTTCAGGATATACCGAAATACCTTCGCTTGAAATAATATGTCTAAGGAATGATACCTGGGTCATCCAGAAATCACATTTCTTTAATTTTGCGAATAATTTATTTCTCTCAATGTCTGCAATACTATTCTTAAATGTTCAGCGTGCTCTTCTTTGGTCTTTGAATATATTAATATATCATTAATGAATACAATAACAAACTGATCCAAGTATGATTTAAATACTCTATTCATTAAATCCATAAAGGCTGCTGGTACATTAGTCAATCCAAATGGCATAACCAAATACTCAAAATGTCCATAGCGTGCACGAAAAGCAGTCTTTTCTATGTCACCAGGTTTGATCTTTAATTGATGCTATCCAGACTGAAGATCAATTTTGGAGAAAAACTTAGATCCTTGTAGTTGGTCAAATAAATCAACCATCCTTGGAAGTGGGTACTTATTTTTAACAGTTACTTTATTCAATTCTCGGTAATCGGTGCATAATCTTAAACTGCCATCCTTTTTCTTAACAAAAAGAACTAGTGCTCCCCATGGTGAGATACTAGGACGAATAAATCCCTTATCTTCTAATTCTTTCAGTTGTTTCTTTAATTCCTGTAATTCTGTAGGAGCCATTCTATAAGGCGCTTTAGATATTGGGCTAGTCCCGGGAACCACTTGAATAGCAAAGTCAATATCCCTATCGGGGGTAATCCTGGTAACTCTCCTGGAAAAATATCTAGGAATTCATTCACTACCGGAATCTCCTGCAAAGTCTTTTCCTTACTCATGAGTTCTGCTAATAGAGACCCTGTCTATTACCATTGTATATAAGTTCAGATTGACCAATGGGTCGGATGGTGATTTGCTTTTCATAACATTCAATAGTAGCTCTATTTCTGCGTAACCAATCCATTCCTAATATAACATCAAAGTCTTGCATTTCAAGAATTATAAGATCAACGTTAGATCTTTTATTTATAGGAGTTTCCACACATATAGCTTCTTCTAACGTAGTGTGCTTAATTACATGCTTCCCCACAAAATTAGATGATATGAAAGAATGGGTCGCACCTGAGTCAAATAAAACCAAGCCTGGATGTGATTTGATCAAAATTTTACCTGTTACCACAGTGTCAGCTTCTTCTGCATCCTTCCTGGTTAGATTATAAACTCGAGCACGATTTCCACCACGGGGCTTTTCTTTATTACTCCAACGTCCCCCCTGTCCATTTGTAGATCGAGAGACCTGCTCTGCCTTAGAAGTAGTAGCTGTTGTGGTAGGAGCAGGTAGGTATAGTGATGGCGTGGATGGTGGTAGAGTTGCAGGTTGCTTTGCTCCAGATACTGAAATATTGTTGTTATTATTTGAGAGCTGTGGGCACTGAGCCCTGGTGTGTCTAGATCCTCCACACTGAAAGCATCTTCCCCAACGAAAAGGGCACATGGTTGGATAGTGATTTCCCCTGCATATGAGACAATTGTTTCCTTGGTTACCAGAGGGGTGTCCTTTGCCTTGCCTATAATATTTTCCTGTCTTTGTGTTCTTACTTGTATTATTATTATTAAACTTAAACTTTTTGTGTGGCTGTCCTGAATCATCCCTTTCTTCCTGATAGCCTTTCTCCAGTAGTTGAGTTTTATTTACTACCTCTCTAAATGTGTTTAATTCAAATGCTTCAACACGTCGTTTAAGTGGTTGACGTAATCCACTTTCAAAACGGCGAGCCTTGGAGCTATCAACTTGAACAAAAGCTGGAGCAAACCTGGCAAGTCTGGAAAATTCAATCTCATATCCCCCTACTGATCTATTCCCTTGCTTCAGTTCTAGAAATTCCTTTTATTTTATTCTCTTAACACTCTCCGGAAAATATTTTCTGTAAAATGCTTCCTTAAATAAATCCCATTTACTACAGTATTCTCTGGTTATGACTTTTTATGAGCATCCCGCACTTGACTGAAGCATATAGACTGCATATGTGACTTTTTCTCTGCCACTGCACGGTGCAATGACTTCAAATGCTTTCTCCATCTGTATCCCCATTCTCTGTGGATTGTCTGCACCCCATGACTTCAAATGCCTTCTCCATTGCAACAATCTAGTCCTCAGCTTCAAGTGGATTAGCTGACCCTCGGAATGCCGGTGGATTCAGCTTATGAAATTCCCCAACACCTGATCTGTTCCCTTCCTTCCTGGCCATACGTTCCAAAATATCCATATGTCTTTCCTGGGCTTCTTGTTGTTTTCCCAATATATCAGTGAGTAAACTAGTTAAAGAGTATTGATCACGAACAATTAATCTAGTGCCGCTGTTACTGGTTTCTTGTCCATTCTGATTAGTGCTGTGTTCGTGATTATGTTCCATCTGCGCTGATATTTTTCAGTTAGCTTTGGATATAAGTATACTTAAGATAGTTGTAATAAATGGAAGACGAAATAGAGAAGGCAGCCTGTCATATATTCATCCATTCATGCTTAAAGTATGCACAGATCTTGTCTAGGAAAGAACATTATGTCAGAATGTTCTGTAGTGCAATAGTTCAATGTATATATATTTATTCTCTCCAAGGGAAGATCGAAGGTGCCATGCATGTAGGTACCCGGTCCTTTTGTTCAAGCTAGTTAAACGAAGCAAGTACTATGGAAGGCCGTAGGAAGGCTTAATGATGAGGTGGAGGAGAGAGAAGAGGAGAGAGAGGGGAGGTGAGCTGTAAGTTTAGTCAGATTGGACAACCAATAAACTTTGTGAGAGAGACAAGTGGACCATATATTAATGATGAAGAGGTGAATTACTATACTACTGGGCTGAGAGATGGGCTGTAAAGATGCATACAGCCCGTTGCTGGCTAAATCATTAACCTTGCTCTAATGGGGAGTAGCCTAAGTATTTACAGTGTGACTGGTTATTTTTTTTACAGTGTGACAGGGCGTCAGTACCTGGCTTTCTTCTTCCTCGCAGCGATTCCTGGCTAGAACTGGTGTATGTGTGTGGTGTTCTTTGTATGCGGTGCGAGAACTAGAGAGAGCACATGGGCTCCTATTTATAGAAGCACTACAAAAATATCTCACATCGCCACTGTAAATGTGAAGATTATCTTTCCCTGGAGTTTCTTTTTTTTCTTTTTTGCTGAATGGCCTTATCCCGCTTCGTTCTGATCCATCACCCTATGCTGCGGTGGCCCGTGATGTGAGCAGTACGTACCAAATTCTTGCCTAGCCACTTCTATGTAACGCCCTCCCATACTCTTTCTTCTTTTATTATTATTATTATTATTATTATTATTATTATTATTATTATTATTATTATTATTATTTACTGCCGACATGTTAACTGTTTGGGAAACAGTTGTGTCCTATTATCTCTTCTCTTCTTTTTGTACAATATTATTGATAGTTTTTAAATAGTAGATTCTTACACCCCCTTCTTCTATTTTCCATGGGGAATGATCTGGCAGTCGGGCCGACTTCCCCCTTTCCGCCTGGCCTTCCTGCTTCTGGACGAGGAGGAGGACGATGATGAAGGCGAAGGTAGAGTCCATGATATCCTTCATGGTGTACTTGATTTTTGTGCCCCGGCCCTTCTGTTGCCCCTATGGATCGGGATGTCTTCTAGTGCTGAGCCATTTTTGGCCGCAGCTCTGAACGCTCCCCCCTTGTCTGGGACAATTATGCCGGCGGGAGGGTGGGACCCTAGAGGCTCCACCCACCGCTGTCGATGTGGATGATGTCGTGGAGGGGGTGGAGGAGGAAGACAACATGGAGGCCTATCCCGAGAATGTGCCACTCACCCCTCTAGCATCCCCCCGTTCTGATCGGGGGAAGCGCCCTCCACGGGCTTTTTCTCGGGGAACTGCTAGGGCGCCCTGAGGCGAGGTGAACCTTAGCCTCCTTGGGCGAGTTGCTTCCTCCCTCATTCCATCCTAGAGATCACCCGGAGACTCACGGTCATCTCCGCCCTCGGCGTCCAATTAATTCTTCAAGGGGTTTCCTAGTTCTTCTTTTACTTTTACCTTTGAAGCTGAAAACTCATGTCCTTGCCAACTGCAGCAGGCGATCTTGCCAACCACAGGGTTGATTCATTGTAATTGTGGCGACAAGTTCTTTTATTATGATCTAGGATCCATCTTCTTATTCTACTCTATCATGGTGATTAGTCCTTTCGTGACAATATCTCAAACTCCATATTTGATTTGGCTTCATTTATATTTGCATTTCAGATTGAGTCTTCATTGTTCTTTCTTATGTTCTCTATTCGGATGCAGGGAAAGCCTTAGTGGCAAAGTCAATCGTGTTGTGCATGGTTGACAACGAATAGAGAAGTGGTGTAGTGGTTGCATTCATTTGAATCTGAGTGATTAGAAGTCCGGATCGTCAATATCGAGATCTCCACCAATCGATTTATATCACCTTACGAAAGATCGGGCTAACGCCTCTATCAAGCAAGCTCCTAGTAGTTAGTAATCTGCCAATCAGCAATAGCCATTTCAATCTCTATAGAGAATCACAAATACAAAATGATCGCCGAGAAATACAATTAATATATAAAAATAAGATTAAAATACATCTTTATACACTAATGAGTACATTTTGCGAGCGAGAGGATCGGAGGAGGAGCACGCGCGAGAGACTGGACCAGATATTCAGCGAGAGAGTACAAGCTAAGAGAGAGAGAAGATAAATTTTGCTAGAACAAGATGGAAATTAATGTATGATATATGAGCGTTGTGATTTATATATACATGAAATCTAAACTCTATGTGCAGTATTGAGTATGACGTGGCCCATGGTAGATGAAGTGCTTCAACTTCATCTCGTCTCAATTTCACACCCCAACATGGGATAAGGCGATAGACAACAACAGATGTTTCAGATTCTCACATGTGCTGACCATTTAATAATCTAATCAGTTAAAAATTACACCGACATGGTAAAACAGAAAAACAAGTCACGCCCAATTCTTTTTTTAGGAATAGGATTAACCAGGCCTCAGCAATCAAAGTTTGATCGCTCACAGCCGCAAATAGCAGGACAACCCAGTGAGATTAAATTGCTAACACCACTAACATGTTTCATAGAAACAAAAAACAAGAAAAAGATCTCCTGCTTAAAGTAGGACTGAAACTAATTCTTGATCCTCTTCAAAACATTCCACCCAGTTTTGTTGAAAACTTCCAGAGCTGTTGTCTGCAATCTTCGACTTGCTTCTTTCAAGCTTCCCCTCTCCTCCTCTTTCGACAAGATGGACCAACTTCTGATCCAAAAAGCTCCTCGAAAGATCACCTGCAAACATGAATTAGATTTCGATCTATTAAAGACCACCTCATTTCTACTGAGCCAAAGCGCCCAGCAAACTGCTGCAGCACCGAGCATCACAAGTTTCCTTTGTTTCAATGGAAAACTCTTAAACCATGAACCAAAAAGATCTGCTGTGCTAACTGGTCCCCTAAATCCAAAGGTTAAACTAACTGTATTCCACATCAACCTTGCCAAAGGACATTAAAAAAAAGGTATTGAATCGTCTCTTGCTTACTACAAATACAGCAAGAAGTGCACCCTTTCCGCTGACGCTTAGCTAGGTTGTCTTTGGTCAGTACTACTCCACGCTTAAGATGCCACAGAAAAATCTTTATCTTAAGGGGAACTTTAACCTTCCAAGCCGAGCAGTCAATGGGCACTCTACCCTCATTTAACAGATCATTGTACATGGCCTGCACCGAAAACACTTTACTTTTAGTCCAAATGAAAGAATCCTTGTGTTCAGTAAGCCTTACCCCAAAAATACCCCCCACTAGACTAAGCCATTTGTCCCATTTATCTCCTACCACAGCTCGTCTAAAAGAAATGCTAAGTGGAGTAGTCCCTAGAACTTGCGCCACTGAAACATTTCTATTCCTTACTACGTTATATAAAGAAGGGAATTTTGTCATCAAAGGATGATCACCAAGCCATAAATCTTCCCAAAACTGAGTTTGAGTACCATCTTGGACCTTCAACCGGCCCCTTTCTACAAGGAGTTTTTTAACTTCCATTAATCCCGACCAAAAATGAGAATATCCCTTCTTTTTTTTAGCCTGGAACGGAGTTTTGTTCTTGTGGTACTTTTTCTTAAGGATATCTTGCCACATACCTTCTTCATTCGTAAGTTTGAAAAGCCACTTACTCAATAAGCACTTATTTTGAATATCCAAATCAAAGATACCCAAACTCCCCACACATTTTGGTTTACATAACATGTTCCACCTAGCCAATCTGTATTTCTTTTTATGTTCATCACATTGCTAAAAAAATCTTGATCTATAATAGTCTAACTTTTTGAGAACACCTTTAGGTATTCTAAAAAATGACATCATAAACATTGGTAAACTTGAAAGCACTGAATTAATGAACCCCCCCCCCCATGAAAGAAGCTTGCATTGTCCTCTCCTTTGTTTCCCCGAAACAAAACATCCCACTTTTATGGAAATTAATTTTAAGGCCTGATAATTTCTCGAAAGCACATAGTACTAACTTTAAATTCTTGGCCCTCTCATAATCATGTTCCAAGAGAAGGATGGCATCATCCACAAATTGAAGGATTGAGAAACCATCATCAACTAAGTGAGGGACCAATCCACGGAAATGGTTATGATTTTTGGATCTCTGAATCAAGACGGCCAACATGTCCGCAACAATATTGAACAAGATTGGAGATAACAGATCTCGTTGACGAACCCCTTTCTTAGTTTGGAAAAATGCCCCAAGTCATCGTTTACTTTGGCACACACACTTCCCCCTGAAACAATCTGCTCTATCCAATTGCACCATTTATTGGAGAAACCTTTCATTTTTAACACAATTAACTTTATCATAGGCTTTATCAAAATCTAATTTGAGAATAATGCCCTTTTGTTTCTTTTTTTCAACTCATGAATTATTTCATGTAAAATAACCACTTCAAAATATACCTTCCAGGAAGGAAAGCCAATTGGGAGGGTCTGATCACTTTGGTAGCTATCAACGATATCTTGTTAGCAATCACTTTTGTGAAGATCTTAAAACTAACATTAAGCATACAAATAGGAGGATATTGCTGAATTCTCTTAACCTCTTGTCCTCTAGGTGACAAGGTCACAATTCCAAAATTGAGACTGAAAAGAGGAAGGTCCCCTTTATGGAAGTCCCTAAACATAGCCATCAGATCATCTTTAATAAGACTCCAAAAAACCTGATAAAACTCAGCTGGGAACCCATCTGGCCCTGGGGCTTTACTATGCTTCATCTGAAAGATAGCATCCCACACCTCTTTTTCAGTAAATTCCGCCGCCAGAACCTCATTTTCTACCGAGGTAGCTTGTGGAATATCCTCCGTAAGAGATTCCTCCAATGACAAATTATTTCTCTCTGGCTTTCCAAAAAGTCCCTTATAATAATTTGTAATATATTTTTTCAGCTGTTCATCCCCCTCAATTATTCCTTATACTTGCTCAAGCCGGAAAATTCTAGTTTTCCTCCTGTTGCCATTCGCTACCAATTGGAAATACCTTGTGTTATTGTCCCCTTTTAGGATCTTAGTAGTTTTAGATCTTTGAAACCAACTTAGCTCCTCTTCCTGAAGGAGTTGAGCGAGTGTTTCTTTAACGCTTTGCTTTAGGTCCCATTCTTGCTGACTTAGCAGCTAGGCCTCAACTTTTTGTCAAACTCCACTGCTATCCTCATTAGCTCTTGTTTCTCTTTTTTATAAGCACCCAACATATTCTTTACCCATCCCCTCAGGAACTACCGTAACCTTTTAATCTTATTTTGCCACCTCTGCATAGGTGTAACACCCCTCTTCTCCTTAAGCCAAACTTTGGAAACTAGCTCAAAAAAGCCATCATTCAAAAGCTAGCCAAGCTCGAATGTAAAAGGGTGCCAACTCTTGTCTTTGCTCACCTCTCCCGTACTAAGTAAGAGAGGAGTGTGATCAGAAAACTCCCTGTTAAGTGCATCCACTGTTGCTAAAGGGAATTTTTGTTCCCACTCCTTCTGACCAACACCCTGTCCAATTTCTCATATGTCAGAACACGACGGGAATTAGCCCAAGTATATTTGCGTCCAGACATTTCAAAATTTCCCTCAAATCCAACCCATCAATGATTGCATTAAAAAGAAAAGGCCATCTCTCCTCAAATCTATCATTATTCTTTTCATTACTATTTCGAATTATATTGAAATCACCTCCAACACATAAAGGTAACTTCTCCTTGCTGCAAACCTAGACAAGCTCTGTTAAAAAGGATTCCTTGTATTCCGGTTGTGCCGCCCCATAAACAGCCACCAACACCCACTTAAAGTCATCCTTTTTAATTTCTCAGCCTAAACTTCACAAAAAAATCACCCTCTTCTATGCTGCCCACATCCAGCTCATCCAAATTGACACCTAATAAAATGCCCCCTACCTCCCATGAGGTTCGGTCCAGTGCCAAAAAAAATTCCTCCCTCTGCTGAAATTATCCAGCGTGACTTGAGAGAAGTCTTTCTTGCAAGTCTCCAAAAGAGCAATAAAATTTAGCTCTTGTTCTCTGGATGTATTACTTAAAAATCTAAATTTAGCCAAGTCACTAAGACCTCTGCTATTCCAAAATATAGCCACCCTTCATTTGTAACTCTTTTTAGAAAATTTGGCCCTACTAATTTTGCAAGTCTTTTTCAAACACGACTTAGCGTGAGACTTGCCTTTTCTGGTGAAACCATCAAGTTCATTGTTTAAAGGGAAACTTGATTCATCAAAAACCTCCTCCATCATTTCTCCACAAAGGCTTTTTAAAGCCTCCATTTCCAACTCTTCAATATTTTCCTCCTAACTATCACTAAACATACTAAGCTGCTCTCCCTCCCCCTGCATTATCTCTTCTTTTTCTAACTCCGAGTAAAAAATAAACAAAAAATTGTCGTTTGTGATTGACTCAGAGTCCTCAAAATTAACACCTAATTGCTGTAGACAATTGATAGCATTACTCTTATTAACAGAAGAAAAAGAAAAAGGGCAGGGAATACCTCCTCCAAACTCAAGATTCTTCCTAGCTGCCCTCTCCTCGGCTTTAGCCAAGGTATGCTCGTCTTTAGATCACTGAAGTCTTGGACTAAATCGAACTTGCACCTTGCTAGCCTCCGGAATCAAAGCAGCTTCTTTTATCTTGTGATCTTTGCCCAACTTGCTCATCACCTCATCCATCGGTTCAACCTGCTGTCCCTCCTCCTCCTCCTCTACCACAATGTCCACAATTTCATCCAGCACATGGTCTGCCGCTACATTCAGTATAGCCTCCGCTTTCTCTCTCAGAAACACCTCAAACTCCTCCTCAGTCATATGTTGTACTTAGGGCTGGCTAACGAGCCAACTCGGCTCGGCTCGGTCCAGCTCGAGCTGGCTCGTTAAGGTAACGAGCCAGCTCGGCTCGGCTCGTTAACGAACCGAGCCAGAGAAGCGGCTCGGCTCGGCTCGTTTGCCAGCTCGAGCTGGCTCGTTTAGCTCGCGAGCCAGCTCGTTTATTATTATTATACATGTATTTTTTTTGTAAAAAAATATTTATGGTATACTAAAATAAAAAGACAACTATTTTATACATATTTCAAGCTAAAAAACTCAGATAGAAACAATAGTATTTCACAATATGATATTATAACAGCATAAATTATTATAATTACGTAATATATTCATGGCTACCTCCATTCACCATTAACATATTCATGAATACGTAACAAGATCACCGATGACCAATCCATCTAAGTACCATATCTCCATCGTTTAGTTTATGAATTAAGTTGAACATAGCAAGTATCCAGGATATCACACAAATAAAATACATGATGAGCTATACACTCTGGCTCGTTATAGCTCGCGAGCTGGCTCGAGCTGGCTCATTAACATAACGAGCTAAAACCTTGGCTCAGCTCGTGAACAATTTAAAACGAGCCGAGCCGAGCCACTAACGAGTCGAGTCGAGAGAGCTAACGAGCCACGAGTTTTTTGTCCAGCCTTAGTTGTACTTGCTCCTTCAGAGAACCACTCCCCGATGAATCAGCGTTAACAACAGCATCCACAAATACCTCCTCAAAATCAATATCTTTCTTCTGTCTCTTTGCCCCACGCCGAGGCCTCTCCTCCATACATGGCGCCCCCCTCCTTCTGCTCCCTCCCCTCCTACCTCACTGCAGCCTCCATTCAACTCAATGACAGTTGGCTCATCATCGGATCCACTATGGGGGTTGCGGAATATGGGGACTGTCGGGGACAGACCCAGGGGGTCCCCTAACCATCAGGGTAATCACCCTCAAAAAACGATCAACCACGAAAGGCCGAATCACCGGCAGCCCGGAAGGGCCACCAAGGCAGCGCGGCCCGTTACAGCCTATCACGGCCCAAAACAGCCGTCCAAGCCCGCTTGTCGAAGGGACCCAAGTGGCGACTCCCGTCTCCGCCTCGCTCGAGGGCCGCGTACCCCCTCGAGCAGGCAAGCCAACTCCGCCTCGCTCGAGGGCACCCCTCTACTCAACGCGCCGCGCCCCGGCACCCCGCCCGACAACGGCATTTAATGCCCGCCCCATCAGGCGGGCGCCGAAATCAAAAGGCGATCTCTCCCCACGCCACGCCGCTGACACCACAGAGCTCGCTGTTCTACCTGCCCCGGTCACTATACGTCCTCACCGCCACTGTGCGGACGCATGCGGCGCTGCGCAAGGCCCTGTGCGAACTTGCAGGCGTCATTCCGCACCACTATTCCACCTGCTCCCGTCCTTTCTCCCCCGGTGCAGCCTTCGAATGGGCGTGAAGAACCCTCGAACGAATATATGAGCAGCGACCGAGTACGGACTCCAGTCAGACGCGGCCCGTTGATGACGAACGCCGGGTCAAATCCACCAACTCTCGGCCATTCCCCGGTAAACCGGGCACGCCGCGCACTGTGGTCGACGGCAACCACCATGCCGGCCCCTGTGCCGCCAACTCTCGTCCTTCCCCACCTGCCGCGCCCTCGAATCAGCCAGCGGCGGGCAGCTGGGCACGGATTACGACAACGCCACCCCTCGAAACCACGCTAGGACAAGCACAGGGACTGCCATGAGACCCGCGGAAGCCGGAGCTCGCCATAAAACCCCTGCCAGGGTCAAGGACGACCGCACGCCCGGCGCCATGCTCTCCAGTGCGCGCCCCTGTAGCGCACACTGTACTTGTACTTGTAAACCCCTCCCTCCCCGTCTCTCCTTGGCCTATAAAAAGGAGGACAGGGAGAGAGAGGAGGAAGAGGGAGACGAACACACACACGATCGCCGCCTCACACAATATTGGCACTCTGCCTCAATCACACCTCACTCAGGGACTTGGAGACTCCTTCTCCTCTCCCACCTCGCTTGTAGCCCCCCACTGCAAGCACTCCGGTGCAAGATAGTACAGCGCCCCGAGCGCACTCTGCTGGACGTACGACCTCAAGGTCGGAACCAGGATAAACCCTTGTCTCACCGTGCTAGCTCTTGCATCAACCGTCAGGGGACGGGACACAGCGCATTCTGTGTGGCGCTGGGGATTGCCCGCCCAATCCCAGCACCGACAGGGACTGACTCCCGCTTCTGGCATCTTTCTGATGAAGAGAGCTCCGATGAGAAGGAGGCAGGCTCCTTCCTCTCGAGGTCGGCAACCACCTTGCCGGGTGAATTTCTGCAAAGCAAATCACTAGATGATTTGGAGGCAGAGAGAGTGGGGGAATCTAGTGTACAAAGGTCAGCTAAGAGTGAAGGAAGCTCATTGAACCGAGTTGGGAATGCGGGCGGCTGTCTGAGCAAGTTTGCGAGGTCACGGGATGCGCCATCTCAGAATGTGCGCCGACGCTCGAGAATGGGCAAACCATGGAAGCAGCCATTACTACCGGTGATTGTTGCTCCCACGAGGTCACTAGGGGACTTCAGGGTGGTAGATCGCCGGGCCGGGAGATGTGGTTCCGTTTCATGTCTTGCTGACTTGGCTGTTGTGCAGCAGCTGCCGTTGTCCGGCGGGACACCGGCGATGGAGAAGACGAGCGGGTTGCGGCCAGATTCAGATGTGGAATACAAATTTCAAAACCTGGCAGGGACTCGGTCTCCTGGGGGGATGTGCTGGGGGATGTGGAGATGGGAGAGGCTGGAAAAGGAGAAGAACTTGCAGGTGGAGAGGCGAAGCTAGGAAGCAAATGTTCGCGCTGTACAAAGAAGGAGCATGTGGCAGCAAGGTGTACGGCCGAAATTTACTTTGTTATTTGTGATAGTCACGTTCACGTGAATTATAAGTGCCCGATCTTGAAGGTGCCGAGGCCGGTAGGTTATGCTGTTGGTTATGCAGTCCATGGTCTAGGGTTTTACCACATCCCTCGTCCTCCTCTTCCGAGGGTGAAGAAAGATTCGAAGATGGCTGTGGTTTCGGTGGAAGGTGGACAGCTTACCAAAGAGGAAGTCCAGAAACAATTAGAGATGTTGTTCCCTGGTGAGTGGGAGTGGGAGCTTAAGGCTCACGAGGAAAACTCTTTTCTCACCAGGTTTCTTCTAAGGTGGAGTTATAGCGAGCAGTAGCTTTTGGTGGGGCAGATATTAGAGGTGTGGAGGTCTCGTTGGGGTCTAGGATTAAGTTTGAGGTATGGCATGAGAAGGAGAAGGGGTTCCTACTACCGAATGTCTGGATTAGGGTTTTTGGTATGACGAAACTTCGGGAGTTTCTTGATCTTTGGGCGGTTGTGTCTATGCTTGGATTGACTCAATTGGTTGACATGGAAACAATAAGAAAAAATGATTTTGACCATGTCTTTGTCGCTGTCCTAGACCCGAGTTTGATTTTAGCGCATTTGGATGTGGTGATTGGGGACCATTATTTCGAGTCATGTCTAATTCTACCCCAGCTAAAATACCATTTCATATTAGTCGGTTATACGTACCAGTGTGTAAGACACAAAAGTACGTTTGGTTAGCATATACGTGTCGGCGTACAATATATCGGATGAATGCATCGATGTGAATGCAATTAACATACCGGTGCACTATGGACCGTCACATATACTGATACGACTGAGAGTCTCTCTGTTAGTGTACAAGGGACAGGACGCCAGTTTAGGATCTCTTAGCACTGTCATGTATACTGATACGTCCAAATCTAATCAATATAGCTGCAGTTAACCAAAGAAAAGTGCAGACTACTGCAACATCCTAATTCTCAATTTTTGCAATAAATTAAAATTTTCTAATAGTAGATAGTGTAAGACCTAAATTTTGTTGGAGGAAAAAATATATCTTATATATTAAACTTAACTTGACATAGGTATTAAATTGGCTTGTTGCATTCATGCCTCATGCATAGAGTTTATGTGTGAAAAATGAATTTAAAATCGAATAGAATCTGATTCTGCGCAATACCTTTCTCTCAACCTTTTGATCGATTCATCTTTTCCTTCATTTCCTATTCTTCCAAATTTTTCCTTGGCCGTTTCAACCTACTCTTTTCTTTTCTTTTTCCTACACGTGAGCCACCCAAAAGAAGCTAGCAACCAGAACCATCACGTTAACAAATTGTCTCCCATTATGGGCTGCACCTGCAAAACCGGCCCATTAGGCCTGTGCACGTCGTCTTCCTCCCACCGAAGAAAATTGTGCCGACCCCTCTGCAGCAGGACATTGCCGACCTTTGGAACTCAAGCAAGTGCTCCATGAAAGCCCCTTCCATGGCCACTTCCCAGCAAAACTGAATCTCCACTCAACCCTCCTTCAATTTCCATCACCAAAGAAAGGAACGGTAAGCTCTAGTGGCATTAACCTGACTGCTGCCCACCAATCTGACCACTCGTCTCGTTGCTTGGCTGCTCGGCTCCCTCGTCGCAGCTATAAAAGGAACCCATCTTGACGTTCTCCCGCCGCCCCTACACCTCACCAGAGAGCACACCACCGCTGAGTCTCTCCTCAACCACAAGCATCAGAGAGTTTTAATTTCCTTCACCAAGAAGCTCTCGCTGCCTCCAGCCATCGTGTTCAGTAAGTATCGTTGTTGTTTTGAGTCTGGAGGCCATCTCCGATCTATGTCTCATATTTCTTTCTTCTATATCTACACCACAGAAGCACGTGGAGAGCTTGTTATTTTGCTGTCGTCTCTCCAGTTTCAATGAAGCAATTTAACCACAACAGTCCGCGCTGTTCGTTGTCTTTTGCTGTTCATCATCGCTTCACTGACAACCAACAAAGACCGGTGAGCAACACCCTCGTACTGCCCTTCGTACCGTTTTTCTCTCCCTTTCTTACTGCTTTCACAAATCCTCGTGATAGCGCTTTTTCTACCGTTGCCTGATTTCTTTTAGCGCCACTAGATAGCTGCAGGTTCTGGTTCGCACAACAAAAATGTCTTTGCACAGCAACACTACTCCAGACATGCTAATAATCACGTACTAGTTCAGTCCTTGCATGCATGCTTGTGCTTGCCGTAGGCAAAGCACAGGATAGTAATAAGCGCACCAGTATGCATACATCCAATGACATCAGCATTGCTTCATGATGATGCTGTATATCTTTCTATCTTCTTCTTTTTTTTCGAAATCAAAGTTCCTCTACATGGATCTTTAGCAAAATAACCAGTATCTTTTCTGTTATTTGATCTCTCCGTTATTGGACCTTTGCACTATTTCTCACCAGACCCTGTTATACAGAGCTAATCATTAATATAATATGATCTCAAAAGGTTATAGAATTTCATAGCTCCGATTTAGGTTCCACGCTGGAAACCTTTATAGCATGATTTTATAATATTTGGTGTATTGTTTTCTTATAGTTTGTTTCTTCTCTTATACGGTGATTTGTTTAATTAGAAGGCGAGCAGTAAATGAATTTCTAGGACCACGAGTTTGACGTAGTTGATCAAGCCGAGACTGAAGGTAAGTGTCCTTGACCATAACCAACATCCTATTTATTTAACGCTCACGGTCAAAAGCGGGCTTAGACTTCTTCGTGATTAGTGGGGCCAGGTGGCTGGTTGGTTTGATAGTGGTTGGCTCGGATGGGTATCCAAGTGTGGGCTCTTGTTTGTTCTCTAAAGAGAAGGTGACATCACACTTAGTAAATAGGTGCTAAGGACTTAAGGTAAAATTAGGAGATGTTGCTTAGGCGCGAGTTAACCCACAATAGCCCTCCTACTTTGGCCTCATATCATAATTTTACCACACTTGCGGAGTATAATTCGTTGCACTCATCCCTCCTTTGTTCCCCTGCTATCCCTCCCCCCACCAGATCCCCACAGTGTCCTGGAGTTCGCTGAAGAGAACGCCTTCGACCCCGACATGATGTTTTAGGCTGGAGCACCCCCCATCAACCGCCTATGAAGATAGAGACCCTCGCTGAAGCTACGTGATATATATATATATATATATATATATTGTAATGAAGTCTATCACTATGTAATAGCAATTGCATGATTCACTAGTAAAGTCGATACATGTATGATTTAATTGATCCTGGCATACGTGTGATTGCATTTGGTTTTGTTCATAAAACCGGGTGTGACAACTACAAATGTATGAAGTATCTGTTTGTACGTCCTCAAAATTACATGCTTTGAACTCTCTCGCACTCTCTCTCTCTCTCTGACACCTGATCAACGTTGTGAACGGAAATTCCTGCATGGAGAGCTCGTATGAAATGTTCATGTCACCCACACCGCCATACAACATCAAACGATGCACAATCGTAAGTGAATGAAAAAAAGATGTACTAATGACAAACCAAGCCACCTACAGATCATATGGATCAACACACACATGCTTTTTCCCCAGGTGAATACAGGTGCTCACGCTGGTTTGTTCTGGAGATGTTTGGTCATGTTATGCATTTGTTCTCTTGAGAAACATTATTTCTGTCATGGACCCAAATGCTCGCCATCCTGTAGCAGAAGTGAGGGCAAAGAGGCACTCCAAGGCGGCAACGAAGATACTACCACACCTCTTATACTGCATGCGTAAAGCAACTGGAAACAAAACTCAGCCGTGGTGGTTGGACACCGGTCATCCTTATTGCTCGAGGAAACGTAACATCTGTGTAAGTAATTACAACCATTTGTGCATATTGCTGATCTACAAACACGTGAGTAAAATACGAAGGTTGTTGATGTAAAACTTCGGTGTATCCTTGGACACAAGATGTATCAGGGAGAAAAGCAAGAGAATAGACCATTTGCCAAACTTGTTACTCTTCATCCCTATGGGCAAAACTGTCTTCCAAACCAAATCACCTACTTGAAAGGATTTGAGTTTTACTTTTTTGTTGTATGCTCTCGCCACTCGCCTCTTATCTTTCTCAATCTCTTCCAAAGCCTCCAAACGCTTGTCAGTCACTTCATCAATATTGTCCATCATCAAAGCATAATATGTATCGAAATTAAGATTATTTTGCTTTGCAAGTCTATATGCGCCAAGATTCACCTCTACAGGTAAAACGGCCTCTTGACCATACACAAGCTCAAATGGAGTAACTTTAGTAGCACCATGCTTAGAAATACGATGAGCCCATAAAGCTTCAGATAATACCTCATGCCACCTTTTAGGATGATCTTCTACCTTCTTCTTAATGAGCTTTATCAAAGTTTTGTTGCTAGATTCTGCTTGACCATTGGCTTGAGCATAATATGGAGATGAATTAAGAAGTTTAATACCATAAGAATTGACAAACTCACGCACCTCTTTGGATATGAATGAAGTCCCTTGATCCGTAGTCAAAGTTTGTGGAATGCCAAACCTATGTATAATATTCTCTCTGATAAACTCAATCACCTCTCTATGTGTCATATTCTTCAAAGGAACTGCTTCCGTCCATTTGGTAAAGTAATCAGTTGCTACAATCACAAAACAATGGTCTTTTGTCAAAGAAGGATGAATTTTTCCAACAAAGTCTAAACCCCATCCCCGGAAAGGCCAAGGTTTGATAATTGGATGCATCATTGCTGCTGGTACCAACTGAATATCTCCATGTTTCTGACACTCCTCACATCCTTTGTAGTATTTAAAACAATCGGCTATCATTTTGGGCCAATAGAAACAAGCTCTCCTAAGGAGCCACTTCATCTTGGGAGCCGATTGGTGAGTACCACAAATCCCTTCGTGAACCTCTGCCATAGCCAACCTAGCTTGGTCAGGACCCAAACATTTTAAAAGTAAATCATCAACAGTCCGACGATACAACTCATCACCGTCCAAAACGAACTTGAGAGCCCACCGTCGAATTTTTCTGTCAACTGTACTGCTAGGATTTTGTAAATAACTAATCAGAGGCCTTCTCCAATCATCTACTTCGTCTTGATTGCAAAGAACATCCGAAGTAGCATCTTCACCAGACAACCGGTCAGACCGGTTCTCTAAAGCGGTCAGACCGGTTTGAGGAAGCGGTGCGACCGGTTCCTCCAGAACAGAACACTCGGCTTCTAAAAACACTGGTCTTTGTTCTTGAAAATTTCTTTTCTGAACGTTATAACCAGATGCTTGCTGAGCCAGAGCATTTTCCTTTGGATTCCTTTCTCGTGGTACATGACGAATCACAAACTCATCGAAGCAAGATATAATATCAAAGCATCTATCGAGATATGCATTTAAAAATCCCTCTAAGCATTGACATACCTTAGAAACTTGTTGTACCACCAGCAAAGAATCACCATAAGCTTCCACATGCTTTACTCCCATGTCATGCAAAATTCCCAATCCGAATAGAAGAGCTTCATACTCGACTTGGTTATTAGTACATTTATGATCTAATCGGTTAAGTGCTTCAAAAACGACCCCATGTGGAGAAGTAATAACAATTCCAATACCACAACCACTTTTGCAAACCGATCCATCAAAATGTAACTTCCATGGAGTAAAAGTAACATAACCGACATTTAAATCAAGTTGCTTATCTACTCTATGTCCAACAATAAAGTCGGCTACTATTTGACCTTTCATTGAAGTTAATGGCTCACAATGTAAATCATATTCAACTAAAGCATAAGCCCATTTGCCGACTCTACCACTCAAAATTGGTTTGTGCAACATGTATTTAATTATGTCGGTTTGACATGCTACTATGCAAGTACTAGGTAAAAGATAATGCCTCAACTTGGTACAAGTATGATATAACGATAAACACAACTTCTCAATAAAAGTGTACCTTGTTTCGGCATCCAACAATCTTCTACTCTCATATGCAACCACATGTTCCTTTCCTTCGGTTTCTTGAGTCAAAACACCTCCAATGACATTTTCTTCCGCCGCTACATACAACTTGAATGGAACTCCACTCCTAGGCGCTTGAAGGACGGGTGGCGAAGACAAATATTGCTTGATCTCATCAAATGCTTCTTGTTGCTTTGCCCCCCAAGTGAAATCAATGTCATTCTTCAACCGAAGTAAAGAAGTAAAGGCATTCACCTTCCCGGACAAATTACAAATAAATCTTCTCAAGTAATTTACTTTGCCTAAGAACCTTTGCAAATCTTTCTTGCAAGTAGGAGCCTTCACATTGTTAATAGCTTCAATTTTCTTAGGATCTATCTCTATGCCTTTTTCATGTACAACAAATCCCAAGAACTTTCCAGCCGATACACCAAAAGCACATTTGAGTGGATTCATTTTCAACTTATATCGACGCATTCTTTCAAATGCAAGTCTTAAATCAGCCAAATGAGAATCTACTCCAGCCGATTTGACAACAATATCATCGATATAAACTTCTACTATGATGCCAAGTAAATCATGAAAAATTAAATTCATAGCTCTTTGATATGTGGCACCAGCATTTTTCAAACCAAAAGTCATTACTACCCACTCAAATAAACCAACAAAACCCGGACATAGAAAGGCCGTTTTGGCTATATCTTCTTCGGCCATGAATATTTGATTATAACCAGCATTACCATCAAGAAAACTAAGAATTCTATGCCCAGATGCAGCATTAACAAGAAAATCAGCTATAGGCATAGGATATTCATCTTTAGGAGTAGCTCTATTAAGATCTCTAAAATCGATGCAAACACGAAGCTTTTTCGTTCCTTTCTTTTCAACAGGCACAATATTAGAGATCCAATTAGCATATCGACAAGGCCTAATAAATTTAGCATTTAGCAACCGATTGATTTCTTCTTTCACTCGGTCATAAATATCAGGATTAAAGTTTCTACGAGATTGTTTAAAAGGCCTAAAACCAGGTTTAATGGGTAAACGATGTTCAACCAAATCACGACTTAAACCAGGCATTTCATTGTAACTCCATGCAAAACAATCAACATACTCCTTTAATAACTTTATTAACTCAGATTTAAACAAAGGATCAAGATTCTTGTTTACAAATGTCGGCCTAGGCACAGTACCATCACCAATATCTACCTCCTCTAGAGGATTAGCCGACGTAAACCCTTGTCCCAATTTGCTTAAATCATCAAAATCTTCAATGGCCTCACACATATCGTTCTTATGCGCCCGATAGTGCTCACGCCTCTGCTGTAACCACTCTAGATTTGGATCCATCAGATCATAAGAGATGGTATGGCCAGATCTCCAATCGGCCTCATAATAGCAGTAGCAAAGCCATCTTTAGTGCAACCAATGATCTCACAATCAGATAAATCTAAACCAGATAGACACTTAAGATTCTCATGGTCATCTATGGTAGAACTATCGGCCACTGCAACACAAGCCGATGCATCTCCATGAACAACCTCTACTTCATCATCTATCCATTGAATTAAAAATTGATGCAAAGTAGAAGGCACACATTGGTTTGCATGAATCCAATCACGACCAAGGATTAAACTGTAGTTACCTTGTGTCTCAGCGACGAAGAACGCAGTGGCCAAAGTCTTGCTCCCAATAGTAAGCTCCATAGAAGCAACTCCCTTGGCGCCCATAGGTTCGCCTCCTCCAACGCCGCTGATGGTCATATTGGTCTTGATCAACTCCTCATCTGAACCTCCCAGCTTCTTGAATAGAGAATACGGCATCAAGTTAACTATCGCCCCTCCATCCACTAGCATGCGAGAGATAGGCTTCCCATTGATATGACCCTTCATGTATAAAGCCTTCAGATGACTCTCATCAGCTTTTGGCTTCTGGAAAATAGCCTCCTTTGGTCCGAAATCAAGATGAGCGACGTCTTCTTCTGATAACACATAACCATCCATAGACATATGAATCACATTAAGTTCAAAATTCATGCGTTCAGGAGAAGAACCATAATCAACAAGCTCTTCATCGTCTTCTGGATCAGATACCGATGATAGCTTGTCATTGCAAACCAAAGTAATAGGAGAAGAAAAACCGGGCGGCGCATCGAGCAAAGCGGTCTGACCGCTTTCGTCAACCGGTCTGACCGGTTCAACCGGTCTGACCGACTCCTGAACCGGTCTGACCGGTTCTGTCTGGGAGCTGGTCTTGGCTCTCCACTCTTTCCCTTGTGGAATCATGGGCCTGTACTTGTTGAATGCTTCGTCCCTCTGCTTCTCTAGCTCTTTCTCCTTCATTTCCTGAAACCTTAATCGCTGGAGCTTCCGCCTTTGGGTACGAGACAAACCAGAAGGACACCATCTTGGTAAAAAGTACTTGGAGTTAGAACTACTTCCACTGGCCTCATGATTATTATCAGGAACAGATCCCTTTCGAATAGGTGTCTCAACCTTATTGTCTATGACAACCGGTCCTTTGCCACCGTCTCCAATGGGAACGTTCATCAACCCAATCTGAATAACATCTTGATTTGTAGTCCTCTCT
Organism: Echinochloa phyllopogon; assembly: GCA_033239725.1. Taxonomy (NCBI): domain Eukaryota; kingdom Viridiplantae; phylum Streptophyta; class Magnoliopsida; order Poales; family Poaceae; genus Echinochloa; species Echinochloa phyllopogon. The sequence continues at coordinate 5,387,705 of BTCW01000016.1, read as the reverse complement.
GGGTCAATATCCATCTTATGCACCTCCTCACGCTGTTTTGGCTTGTAAACTTGCTTCATAGGAGGTTTTGCCGATTTCCCAAGGAAACCGGTCTGACCAGTTTGTGGAACCGGTCTGACCGGTTGGGTCTGGTGACCCTGACCGGATTGGCAAGGCGCCAAACGGTCCTGTCCAGGTCTTGAGATCCTGTCTAATGCTGGCCTTCGCGGTCCTCCCCATCCATGTTGAAAAGATTGTTGATATGGTACCCACATCACTCCATTATCATCATAAACCGGACGAGGTGGACATGGACTTGGTGCCTCCCATTGCTGAAAAAAATTCCTCTTTGGCTGAGGATATTCTTCTTGATATGTAGGCACTCTCAATCTCTTTTTTACCGGCCGATCACTTGTAACGGCCTTTTGCTTGGAGTACTTGTCAAATAACATATCAAAGGTGACCTTTGGCCTGAGAGTACTCCCCTGATTCTTTGCAACATTGAGTTTCCAGTTCCCAATCTCCGGACGGCTCGGTTTAATCATCCTTGGACGACCTGGGGGAAAACCGGTCGGACCGCTTTCCCCAACCGGTCTGACCGGTTTGGCCTGTACAGGCTCAAACGGTCTCTGCTTGGTGGGAACGGTCGACCCTTGCCCCCCATGTTCAGAGGCCCTAACAGTGACCTTGAATGTCTCCCTGCCATCTGGAGTTGTCTCACATGCAACTTCTCAAATTAACTCTTTCCCCCTCAAATCGGTTTTTGCTTCACCAATCACAACATTCTTTCCTTTGGTTGCTTCGGCTTGATGCGGCCGAACCAAAACCTTAGGCTGCTGTAAATCCATAGTGTTGACAGGGAAAGGAGCTTTGTCCACTTGCATCTCATGGAATGTCAAACGACCTTCATTTATGGCCGATTGAACCTGTCGACGAAACACATTGCAATCATTAGTGGCATGAGAATAAGTATTATGAAACTTTCAATATGCACGCCTTTTCAATTCTTCAAATGGAGGCAATTTTTGAGATAATTTGATATTTCCAGATTTAAGCAATTCATCAAAAATGCGATCACACTTGGAAACATCAAACGTAAACTTAACTTCTTCTTGCCGACCTTTGTTGACCGGCTTAAGTGATGTACAAGAGTAAGTTTTTTCTTTAGAGGGCCATACAAGTTCAGCAGCAAGCACTTCTTTATCACTATCACTCGAATCATCAGACTCATAATCAATTATATGAACATTAGAACGACGTGATCTAGAAGTATCTCTTTCTTTTTCTTTATTCATTCGGTTTTCAACAATTAAAGCTCTAATTTGAACTTGTGCAACCGAAAGAAAATCAGAACCCTCTATCCTATCTCTTATAGATGACCTCAAACCTTTTAAGCAAATATCAGCAAGGTCCATATCAGTGATTGACAAATTGAAGCAACGATTCTTAGTTTCTTTAAACCTCTTAATATAAGCAGAAACAGTTTCGTCTCTACTCTGTCTAACCGATGTCAAATCTGTCAATTTTAATTGCAAGCTCCCACTATAAAAGTGATCATGAAACTTACGTTCTAACATATCCCAAGATATAATAGAACCGGGAGCAAGTGAAGAAAACCAAGCGAAAGCGGTGCCAGTCAATGATAAAGAAAATAAACGCACTTTAAGAGCATTATAAGCACCCGCTTCTCCCAATTGAGCTATGTATTGGCTAATATGCTCCCACGTGGTTCGGTCATCATCTCCACTAAATTTAATCAAGTCTGGCATACGCCAACCACGTGGAAGAGGAAAATTATCAAACTCAGCATTATATGGTTTTTGATACAAATTTGTATTGCCAATATCAACACCAAGTTTACTTTTCACTACATTAGCCAAATCTTCTCTGAATTTATTAAATTCAGCCCAGTTAGGATTATTTGGCTGTTGGGTTTGCACATTCTCCAAATTCATCTTATTTAAGTAGGGAGCAACCTTAGCTTGAGCTAACCTATAACTTTCAAAAACATCATCAGGTATAACGTTTCCTTGAGCAGATGTATTAACTGTTGTACTATATTGAGGTCTAGCAGTACCTAAAGCATTAGTGTGAGCATAAACCATCGAATCAGGTGAAACAGAAAGCGGTATAGGCTGCTCATGCACCAATTCAAGCGCACTGGTCAGACCGGTCTGACCGGTTCCCTGGTCCGGTCTGACCGGTTTGGCCGTGTTCGGCCCGGTCGGTTGGAACGGTAGGGATTGACCAATGGCAAACTCAGGTGACATACCATACATGTATTTTTCAGTGTTAGCATTGGGTATGGGTGCCAAGCTAGGAAAAACTCCACTACTGGAATTAATTTTAGGAGCGCTACTACTAGTTTCATTATTGTTAAAGCAAGTAGTGGTCCTATCTTTCTCAAGATCTTCTAACCTTTCTAAACGAGCAATGTAAGAGGCAAGCAATTCATCTCTTTCTACACTATTTTTAGGAACAGTAGTAGAAGGAGAATTCTGTGATTTACTTACAGTGGGTATTACCTCAACTCGATTGTCGTTCAACTTGATCGCCGGTAGCTCAAATTCTTGCACTCTTGCCACCTTACCATGACGATCTTTCTTGATGCCAGCCATGAATTGCATCTTCATGAACTCTTGCAGTGCATCTAAATTCTTCTGCTCCTCCGGAGTGAGATCTTCCATTGAAGCCGCAATGATGTTATCCGCGTCAAGATCACATCGAGATCCCATCTTGTCTGGAGCTTAGATCGAACGGTCTTTGACAACCAGATCTTCTATGTTCCCCAGCGGAGTCGCCAAAAGTGTGTTGACGCTTTTTCTGGCCAACACACGCGAGCGCCGTATCGCGCAAACGAAGAAACGATGAACTCGCCGCAGCCTAGCCCAAACCGGTCAGACCGGTTTACAGATCCGGTCAGACCGGTTTCTGTCGGGGACTTCGGGATGAACCTAAGATCACCACCTCGGGAGGGACCCCGTCGGAGATGGCACGCCTAGGGTTGTTCTGAGATCGGTCAGGCCACTCAGAACCTCCTTGAACGCCGTAGAGACAAGCAAGGAAAGCAAAGGGGTTGGAAAAGCTAGGGTTTGGAGATAAAAAGTAGAAAATATATTGATTGATCGATTGGATGATAACTCAATCGGCCATGGCCCTTTATATTTATAGGGTGGGGAGGTCTTGCCCCGCACGGAATCCTTTTACAATTTGTAAACAACTAGGACTCCTAATTCTACTCCAACTCGGATCCAAACCGGTCAGACCGCTCTGGCAAACCGGTCAGACCGGTTTGGCTGTTGCCAGATCGGCTACAGGGAAACCGGTCTGACCGCTTCCTGAGGTCAGTCTGACCGGTTTGCGTGGCTTGCCAATTTTGGGTGCGAACAGGAAGCTATGGGCTGGTGAGGTTGAAGGCAATGCTGAGCATCTGATAGTTAAGACCCACTGGCGCAATGGGTATTGCCTGCCCTCCCAGGTGCGTACGTGTGTGTGTGTGGGGGGGGGAGGGGGGGGGTTGATGTCCCTCGTGTACAATAACATATAATTCTATTTTTACGATTGGGATTTTTTAGCTCAAATACTTCAATTAATATCTACTGTAACTAGGTTTAAAAACCACGCATCAGCTAACTGATCCAAACAAGATGTGGAAGAAGTGACGAGTAATCGTCACTCACCATGGATGGGTTTGTCTGTTCGTGGAGCTTGGCTTCTGTGGTGGTACTCGCCTTCTCTACCCCGCTCTCGAGATTAGTTGCAGCTCTTTCCGCGAGGCACGCGATCGCGTGCTCAGTCGCCTGCACTACTACAGAATTCAACATCACAAACGGTTTTAAATCCTCATCACAAACGGTTTTGCTAGGCGTTTGTGATATAGCGTTTGCGATATCACAAAACCGTTTGTGATAAGGGGCATCACAAATGGTTTGTGTTACGAACCATTCGTGATGCCAAGTGCACCAAAAAAACATCAAAAAAATAGCAAAAAAATTATTTTAATGTGGGAAGACCACCGACCGGCCACCAACCATCTAAGTCATTTTTCCCATTTTTCACGTAATGTGCGGCCAGCGGGATTCGAACACGTGACATCCCGCTCGTGCGTAACCTCCTCTACCACTACACCACACTCTCAATTGTGACTATATTCCGTTCTGGTTCCTAACATATTATACTAAACCGAGTGTAAATTGCTTGTTTGAGGCCCTAAACAATGTCAAACTAAAAAGTTATCAACTACAAAGTTTCGTAACTTTTTAAAATCTACAAGTCTTATTTTGGTCGTTTCTCCAGCCGAGCTCGTTTATAAAATTTGAATTTCAAATTTGAGAACATTCAAACTTAGTTTTCGTTGACCGGATGATTTGAAATGAAAAAGTTGTCAACAACAAAGTTTCATAACTTATTGTGATTTACAACTCTTATTTTGACTGTTTCTTCATCTGAGGTCATTTGAAAAAACTCAAATTTCAAATTTTGAGAACTACAAACTTACTTTTCATTAGTAAAACAAATTCAAATTAAAAAATTTCAAACTACAAAATTGTATAACTTCTGAAGATCTACAACTTTTCTCTATGTTATTTCTTTATCCAATGTAGTGAGAGTAACATTGTTCACAAATCTTATAGATCTCTTATAGTTTCAGCAAACTCTATGAGAGATATAGATTTTATGAACAACATTCATATAAATTTGTCGAATGAAGAAATGACCAAACTAAAAGTTCTAGATATTGAAAAGTTATACAACTTTGTAGTTCAATATTTTTTTATTTGAATTGATTTACTACTTCAAAATGTAGTTTTAATGTATATCATACACACCATCACAAACGGTTAGTAGAAAAAACCGTTTGTGATATGGACCATCACAAACGGTTTGTAGGAAAAACCGTTTGTGATGGTGGCATCTTCTTTCTCTTCCCGCTGTTTCCTTCGGCCCAAATCTTTTGTCACACTCGGATTTTCACAAAACCCGAATGCGGCCATATGTGTGCCAGGAAGTCCACAGAACACATACAGCGAACAAATATGATAAACAGAGTACAAACGCTTGAAATAAAATAGTTTACATTAGAGTATATCATAAATATTTATTACAGCGGAAGTCTATAACTCTCAGCTAGAGCGGAGCCGCAGTCCACAGGGACTCTGATTGGGAGGGCGCAACTCTGAAGTACGGCAGGTCCTCAGGGAACTCAGCCGCAGTCTCCTGATCAACCCAATCTGTTTACCCATCCGGGATTTTGTTGAATAATGACAAGTGTAAATAAACAAATACTTAGCAAGTATAGCACGGGTATGAAGGCTCAAAATAGGCTAGACACGGCTTAACTGCTTTAGCATTTTTAGTTGGTTCATTTTAACATTTAACAAATTAGTACAAGTCAATGAAATCCGGTTGTAACCCAATTAAATAAGTATAAGTGACAATAATCATAAATGAACATCATCATCTAATAAAAAAGGATCCAGGCCGCTCGTGACCCTGAGCAAGGCTATCGTGATAGATTATACACTCTGCAGAGGTTTCGCCCTTACCCACCAGTCGCGTAAAAGTTCAAAGGAACTTTGCACCCAACCACGCACATCAACACTTTCGAGGTGTAACTGCATAGGGATGCCACGAGGTTTTTCACGAGACACCCTAACAAAACAGTAGCTACTATGGTACAACACAGGTAGCATGATCCAAGGCACCAAGATTGACTGACTCTCAGGGCGCAGCGATAAGAGGGTCAATGGCGTCCAGAGCGCGGGCACGCATGCCAACAAGTAAAAGAGCGCGATGCGGAGTTCCCATACCACAGAGACTCCCAACACAGGACTGTGCCTAACAAGACATAGCTGACGGTACCCCCGTCCTCGGTGGATCAAACCATACTCTCACGAGTGCTTCCCATAGCGCCCTCCGCCCCGTCGGTAACTACTGTCAAGCTAGAGCCGTACAAGTTACTTGACCAAGACCAGAGTCATAATAGTTCTAGCGGTCGCGATAGGCTCCTGGGTTGCCGCTTTAAGAACCGGACCTTACGGAGAGACATTGGGGCAAAGCACACAGCACATGCCCAGTTCCCTAAACAATGTTGCTAAAAAGCAAGTTTTATCATTAAGTTAAAGTGAACCATTAAGTCATGATTAACAAAATAATAATGATGGAAGTAGCTGCGCATAGCAAAAATTCTACCCATATGCAATAATCCCAAGGTGACAAGGATATGAGTATACAAACTAGGTACAACCTTAATAAGACATCAATTTAGACACATGCATACGAAAGTAAATGAATATAAAAGGTGTGTTTAGGTAGCAAGGATTGTCCGTGCTATAACTTGCCTTCCTCGAAGTGTTGCTGCTGCTGCTGCTGCGAGTCATGCTCCGGAAAGTCCTCACCGAGCTCGAACTCCAAAGCTAACGGCTCATCGACTGGAAACCAAGCACCATACAAGCAAGCACGCAAACCAATACATGCAAACAAATAATATTCTATTATAACAGTACACCAAATAGTAGAAACGGTACATAAATAGGTTTTCAAAATATTCTACGCTTCACTACGAACACATAAGCGCAAAAATCACACTAATCGGAGCTAAAACGAAAAAGATATGGGTTTTATAAGTTCTAGGGACCTACTGGCAATTTTTAAAAGTTTTCAGGGGCTTAATTGAAAGAAAATAGGGACGTAAACATAATTTTGTATAAAAACCGAAGGTCTAACGCGCAAAAGACCAAACCCAGGACCGCGGGTTCTAATTTTAAAAAGTGCAGGGGGTTTTCCATTAAATTCAGGACTTAAACGTAAATACTTTTGAACAGAGGTGGACTGCGGGTTAATTTTGGATCTTGAAGGGGCTCTTTTGCAAAATATACACGGTTGACCGGTACGCGCCGAGTTCGACTCGGGATGACTCGGATCTGGGCCGTTGGATCGGATCTGGACGGCCGAGGTTGGGTGGAGAATCTGGTCGCCGGCAGGGGAAGGTCCCGCGGCGGCGCCGAGCGAGCGGTGGCGGAGCTTCGCCGGAGTGGAGTCGATCCGGCGCTACAGGGCACCAAATGGCGAGCTTCTTGGCCCTGTAGAACCAGCGGGAAGCGGCGAGTGCAACTGGCTGGATCAAGTCGGCCAATTCTTGGCGAGCGTGCCCGACGACGGCGAGCAGTGGAGGCGGGGCTCCGACGATATCATACGCGCGCAAGGGGGCCTAACAGGGAGCGAGAAGAAGCTCGGGAGGGTCCTCACCGCCACGTGGAGCTCCTGGGCAGCTTTATTTCGCCGGAGCGGGGTCGTGGCGGCCGGTCGACGTCGGCGGGAGCTCGGGTGGAGAGCGGTGACGCGGAGGGCTCGGGGAGGGCGCTGCTATGGGATTGGTGCTCGGTGGGGGAGTTGGTGAGGCTTAGGGGGTGCGCAGGAGGTGCTTAAATAGCCCAGGGGGCGGCATTGGCGTCCGTGCCATCAATCCCGGCGGAGGCGGCGATTGGAGCGCGTGTTTCCATCGAGGGCCTTCTTTCCAAGCGAGGGGTAACGCTAGAATGGAAGGGAATCGGCGGGGAAGGTTCGGGGAAGCTTCCAGAGGGCCCACTAGAGCGGGGAGGGTGCTGGGCGGCCGGCCGGGCGGCGGAGATTGCGCCGGAGGAGGGGGGCGCGCCGGGCGCGAGGAGGAAGAAGGGGGGGGACCTGACGGGCGGGCCCGGGTTGTCAGGGAGAGAGAGGAAGAGCGGGGCGCTGCGGGAGTGAGCCGGGCCGGGGAAGAACTTGGGCCGAGTGGGGGGGGGAGGAAAACCCAGGGTGAGAGGGGAGGTGGTTGGGCCGGGGAGAAAAAGAGGAGAGGGCTGGGCTGCGCTCGGGAAAGGAGTTGGGGGTGCAAGAGCAGACCAGGGGAAAAACTTAGGGAGCAAACGTGAACTCGGCTTGAAATAACTTTTCTAGGGCTCAAACAAATGCAGATTAAATTCAAATTTAAACAAAATTTAAATTCAAACTTAATTGCCCAACAACCAAAACAGAGTGCAGCAACATGAATGCAACAAAAATGTTTCTACAACTTATATTTGATTTTAATATTATTAAATAATTCATTTAACCTATATTAAATAGGAACAATTAAAATAAAAGCCAATTAATTACTAAAAATTTTAAATGGGCCATTTTTGGGTGTTACATCTTTTCACGGCCCAACCTTCCTTTCCGGCCCAAGTCTTCGGCGCCGGCCCACTCCACCTTCCCCATCTCCATCTCTCACTGACGCGCGGGGCCCACGCGTCAGCTTCGTCTTCGCCGAGTCGGACTCGAGTCTGACCCGGGGCTTGGCCGCGCCGTCACCTCCGTCTCGGGCATGGATGCCTAGAGCGGGCCCAGCCCCTTAAACCGCACGTCGTGGCCCAACTCGCGAAACCCTAGTACAGCTCGCCGCCGCCGCGTTTCTTTGGAGCTCCGCCGCCGCGCCGTCGAACCGCGCCGTCGTCGCCCCTCTCTCGCCAAGATCTACTCCGGGAGGTTCACAAGGAGGTAGTGAAGCTCCCCTTGTGCTTTGATTCGAGTTTTGGCCGTGCCCTTGTCTAACTTTCGCTCGCCAACGATCTCTCAGCGCCGCCGCCCGCCGAATCTCGTCGTCGGTCGCCGTCGAGACTCCTCCGCCGCCAAGGGCCACCGGGGTGAGCTCACCATCTTCCCCTCTCCCTCCTCGACCTATTCCTGTCGCGAATCATGAACCGTTGCGCGCTATCGTGTTTGCGCCGGCGATGCTCCGCCGTGGGCGCCAGCGGCGCCGCCGCTCGGCTTCTCCCGCCGGCGAAGCTCCTGCCCGATCCATCCTCGGCCGCCCGATCTTGATCTAACGGCCCACGACAGCCCGAGCCCTCGAGTCAACCAGTGACTTACCAGGCAGCTTCGGCAACTTTGCAAAGAAACCCTCCAAGTTTTGGAAATCAACCCGCCGTCCTAGCCAGTTCAAAAATAATTCAATTTAGGTCCTTTTTCTTTCGGTTTAGCCCCTACAAGTTTTAAAATTGCGCCCGAGGTCCAAGTTTTACCTTTTTACATGAAAACCCTCGTAGTTTTATACAAAATTATGTTTTAGCCCTCAGATTTTCGCAGTTAAGCCCCTAGAAGTTTTAAAACTTTGCCAGCAAGTCCTTCAACCTTAGAAAAGCCATATCTTTTACGTTTTAACTCCGATTTTAGTGATTATCGCGCTCACGCGTTCGTGGTAATGCGTAGATTAGTTTTGTCATGTTGTTTTCTTTTGTTGGAATTGTTTGGTGTACTGTTTCTTATTTATTGTATTATTTTCTTGTATGTGTTCGTGTGCTGCGTATAGGAAACGCGTCGTTCGAGGAAGTGTTTGAAGAACCGGCTGTTGAAGAGTTTGAGCAGAAGCAGCAGGGTTGGGAAGAAGTCAAGTATTCCTTGATCATGCCCGTTTGTACCTAAATGACATGCATTCTAATTACACAGTTTATTTATCGCTTGCATTAATATTGTTGGGTCCCATTAAGGATTTTTCTAGTTTCTTTTACCATACCTTGCAGCTGGGTTAGATAACTAATTTTGATTGGTAGATGATTCTTAGTTGCTCAACTTGGATTGGTCTAATGAAACCTCTACTCTATGTTCTTAGCGGCCTAGACCCTAACATGATTAATCTATCTGAATATGATCTAAATTATGGTTACCTGAATTTGATGGGTTTATGCCATTAATTTAACTGTGGTTGGTATATACTTATATCTGCTAGTAAATAGATGCTTAATAAAATTTGATCAACTAAAAGTGTTTAATGCAACTATCCTTTCAGCCTTCCACTTTATAAAGCCTAGCATGTCATTTATTTCCATACTTTGCTGAGTACGACATGTGCTCACGCTTGTTTATTTATATTGCATCAACCACACTCAGACTGCTGCTCAGATTGGGAGAATTTTGAGGATTATACTACTGATTTTGAGGAGTTCTAGGCGAGTCCTTCAGTCAACTACCTGTGGAGATGGAGTTACTTCGTTTCGTTTAGTTAAAACGTTTATTTAAGTCTTCGTGAGGTGGTGTTCAGTTTGTGTTGCAAGAATGAGGGGGTGGGGGCGAGATCCCAGTGATATGTGCTTTTTGTTTGGCAGTGGTGCGCTGAAGTGTGCAATGTTTTCCCATATAGCCTTTAGTTTCTCATTCCTTCGCACATCCAATCACTGTCCCTGAATTGAAATCTCTCGAAGGAGAGCAGTGAGCGGTATGGCTGTTCGTAGTCAACAACAGGTGCGACGATTAAGCCGTTGATAGGTCCGCGTGACCTGCAAGTCGCGCAGGCGTGCAGGGCATGTCGCTGCGCGCTGTCACCACTTATGGCGGTCCAGGTGCATCTTTTCCCTCCCACTGCACATGAACATGATATACTGTTTTTACTGGTCTTATTTTTTTTCATACGCCGGTGGTACATAGTGAAAACCGTGCGCACCTTTTTTCATGACCTGCGCAGGGATCCATGGTGTGTCATATCCCAGTTTATTCAAAAGTGCACATCTTGATTGGACACGATCCCTTGTAAAGGGGGAGCAGATGGCCTTTATAAAACTCATGGGCAAGGGGGAAACGGTTTGCTGTCCATAGACCCGTAGCGGCACTAGCCATGAACAGTTAAACTTACCGTAATTACGGTTTTCATTGTGAAACCAAAAAATTATAGACGTGCTATCGTCGTGAAGTGTTTTAACAGAGCAAATGAGATGTATCATAGGAATCCATATTTTCATTGAGTATGGGCACATCTTAAGGTGCAGCATGCTAATATTTTTGTTTTTTTTGCCAATTTGGACAATGTCCAAGGTGCACCACAAGATTGTATTTATTGCATAAGATCACCTTATTTGCATTAAATCGGAGCTGCCCTTATGGTTGGAGACTGGTTATCGGCCGCCAAGCTACATGACGACGTGATGCGCAACATTTGATTAAAAATACACTAGCATGTTACACTGATCCAGCAGATAAAATCATTACAGCTATTTCCTTAAAAAGATACTACATCGTAGTGTTGACGCAAAATCCGCACTTCACGCCAAGCACACAGCAAGCCGAATTAGCTAGCTTCACACGTGACCCGGGCTTTTGAATCCGGAAGCGTGCCAGTCAGTTTGCCTGAAAACTAACAAAGGGACAAAAACGTTTAGATCAAAACCTGGAACGTGCCGGGTGAGACCAGACAGTTCCATATTTGCGGCATTGAAGCCAATCTCGAGAGACATATAGCTACGGACAAGCTATCTGTCGTTACTCAGAATATCATTCGGCAGTCGGTAGAAGCATGTAAGAATCACACTGCCGAACGCACAACATCAGCATGACGTAAGATCAGTAGAAGCATGTAAGCTATCTGTCGGCAGTTAAAGCCTCATTCGGCAATCGGCAAGGCACGCAGGGAGCGCACTGCCGAATGCGTGACGTAAGCATGACGAAAAATCGGCTTTCAACCGAATGAACATTGTAACGCATACTCATAGCCGATTAACGAGAAACAAAGCATGATGGATAAATAAAAGGGTGAAACATGATCATAAATTCGCAGTAAACAAGGAATGCATAGGCCGAAAGCAGCACCCGTCAAGCATGATAACAAACAAGTTAATCCACCGCATGATACGACTTGTTTGAAATCACACCACTAATCAGATTAGACCAATCCACCGCATGATACAATCTAACCATGAAAAGCTAAAAGCACTCAATGTTTAATTACGAACTCACAACACAGTCACGAATTTACATTGAAAACAAGAATGCATAGGCCGAAAGCAGCACCCGTCAAGCATGGCAACAAACAAGTTAATCCACCGCATGATACAACTCGTTTGAGGCCACACCACCAATCAGACTAGATCTATCCACCGCATGATACAATCTAATCGTGAAAGGCTAAAAGCATTCGTTGCCCAATGCAAACCCACGAACACACGTTCACTCGTGAGAGCACTACCGAATGCGGCTATTTAGCCGAATCGGGGTCCATGGCGAAGGAACAAGCCTAATCGGTAAAGATAAATCTATCAGATCGAATCGAATTCTAATCCACCGGATGATTAGCTCTAAGACGACCCAAAAACCTGCATCTACCGCATGATACCCGGTTCTGTCAAGATCTACGCGATGCCGACAAGCTCGAACCCGCGACACGTGGCAACCTAGATCGGTTTCGGACTCGGCTATGAGGGGATAAGTCATCGCATCGTCAAGCAGAGCCGATTCTAGCCGATCTAGATTGGGCAAAGGTGTGTTGCATGAATTAAGCACATGGTAAAAACGAAGCAACACGGGGTAACTTAATGAATCTGTTAGATCTTGCCGAAATCTAACAGAGCCGATAACTTGGTCCATACTAGATCTTAGCCCACCGCATGGCTCATGACCTAACAGAGGAACCTTCTTGAGACCACAACTTAAATCCACCGGATGATACTAAGCATGGTAACAAGACTACTTGCATCAAGGCTTAAATCCACCGCATGATACTAAGCATGATACAAGGTTGCCGGTACTTACGGAGGTCGACGGATCGATGACTCCTCTCGAAGAACTCGACGACTCGACTAAAGGACTCGATGTTGGCACGGGGCCGGTTTGTTGTATGATTGATTGGATTCCGATCTTTTACAATTGCCATGGGTTTATATTTATACCCAGGTTTTGATATAACTCCTAGTCGGACACGATTATAATACTTGTTTCTAAAAATAAATGACGAATCTTCGTGCCCATATTGCGTTCCTTGTTCGAACCGGCCTTTTTCCTTATATTGATCCACGTCATCATGTCTTCCCGAACGCTACCACTCTTCGCCTGCGGAACAATGCCTCTGCCGAATGATGACGCATTCCCGACCGCAGAGTATCTCTGCCGAACGCTTCAGAGAAAACCCCTTAACCGAATGGCGACGCGTTCCCGACCGCAGAGCATCTTTGCCGAACGCTTCAGAGAAACCCCTTTAGCCGAATGGCATCCTTCCACCAAATCCGGCTCACATGTCAGCCTCTTCCTGGTGCTAATTTTTGGTGTCAACACATGCCCCTTCAATTTCGGGATAAAGGATACTTTTATCTCGGAATTGACCAGGAATCCCCAACATTTCCAGGCTGAGCCCGCTCGACATCCGTCTTCCGCTCCCAAATCCTCAGAGTGCGTTCTCAAACTCAAACCCTAGTTCGTCGAATCTTTCAAGCTCCGACCTTCAAATGGCGAACCAGGATCAAATTCTTCAAGTAAGTTCCGTTTTCTTCAATCACATTCGGCATTACTCTTTTCAAGCTGCATTTTGAATTCCCGAATCGCTCTTCTTCCGTTCTCAATAGGCTCTGACCACTGAAATCTTGACCCCTACGGAGGAGCAATCCGCATCTTTCTTCCTCGGCCCCTCAGGGAATCCAGATCCCTCCGAAATTATTGCGGCCGAGTCCCAGAGGATCCCTTTCAAAACTTCACTGTCGAGACCTCACGAATGGCAAGATTCATTCAAGAACTGGCCTCTGCCCCCAATCGCTGGCTGGAGAAACTGGTACAAAAGGATTCTTGAAGATAAAAGCCCCCAGACGCAGAATTGGGACAGTCTTCGTATTTCTCATTGCTTGGAGCTATCTCTAGCCGAAACACCCAAGAATGAAAATCTCCTGATTGCAGCTTGTCACTTCTGGTCCAATGGCATGAATGCCTTTCTCTTTGGTCACGGACCAATGACTCCAACCCTGGCCGATGTCTACATGATAACCGGCCTGAACATTACAGGGATAACACACCCATACAGGTACAAAGGTTCTTCCAAACAGACAGGGGTGAAGACTGGAGTCGGCTATAAGAAATACATCCAGACTTACATGCATGATGGTCCTCTGACTGACGTTGAATACAGGGCCTTTCTGAATATGTGGTTGTGCAGATTTGTTTTCTGTGGTAAAGCCAATGAGCCAACTCTGAATCACATAGTAATGGCCGAAGACTTGGCTGCAGGCACACTTATCCCTCTCGGGAAATATCTCTTGGGAAGTGTCTATCACATGCTCCATCAAACCATTTATCAGATGCACACCAACAAGAAAATTTCCTGCGTCAATGGTCCCTGGTGGTTCGTCCAAATGTGGCTGCAACTGTACATGCACCAAATTGTCTCCATTGACCTCAACAACCGACACTTCCCCTCGGTCAATTACCAGGAAGCAGAAGCCCAGAGCACCAAAGGCTGTCAAACCTATGGGGAAGCAGCCTCCACTATTGCTATCAACAAGAGCATTGGAGAACTGTTTGAACTTTTCTTCAAAGGCTTTGCCAATCCCCTCTGGTTCCTATACATGGGCAATGACAGTCTCACTTTTCCTTGTGAATTCAGCTTCGAGACTGGATGTATAGATGCAGAGTCCACAGCAATTTTTAACACTTTTATTCGGCCTTGCATCTTACCAGCCGAATTTTGTGGAGGAAGGCTGGTTCAAAGTTCATATGAATATTACCAGCCGAATACAGTAGCCAGGCAATTAGGATGTGGCCAAGTGCCCCCAAGATTATTCTTCCATGAATTCCTCAAGCCTAGGCAGATCATCAAAGACTCCACAGAAACAAGAAGAATTTTTGATTACAAGTGTTGTGCAGCCATCTACCATATCGAACCTTTTGTGCCAACAGCACTTGCTCATCCTTCTTTTATTCTTTGGTGGCAAGAAGTCCATGATCATATCTTCAATGTGCCAGTTCACCCTCTCTGCCTTGATTTGATGCCTGACTATCAGCCGAATTCAGAGGTAAATATGCTTATAATCCATCTGTTTTTCCAATAACATCCTTTTTCATCGACTTTTAACTTTGTTATCCTGCAGGACATAGTCCCTGCCCCTCTGGCCAGAGCAATCGCATATAACACTGCAGGCCCGATATCTATTCTGGGGCATCACTCTCCTTCTTTGGCTCAAATAATGTCTAGGCCTGCCAATCTGGATCCAACTCTTGCTGCACCACCTGCTGCCAAGAGAAAAATTTCTTCTCTAACTGCCCCTTCATCTATAAAGAAGAAAAGAACAAGCAGCAAAATAATTGCACAGGTCAAATTTCTCCCTCCTCGAGTAAAAATGCTAATTTCATTCTGCTCATTTTTGTTCCTTTATGATTTCAGGCCAAATCACAGCAATTGGCCATTAGCACAGGACCTGCCGACGCTTCAGTGATTAGTAAAATTTCTCACCGTCTTGTCCTTTAAAACTCTTTTCATCGGCACTAACTTTCTTTCAGTCACAGAGCAAGCTTCAATGGACCCAATTTCGGAGAGCTCCCCTTTTCATCAAGAACCAGCTTCAGCTCTACCTGATGTACCTCAGCCAGAAGCCTCATCCCCACCAAAGAACCTTCCAAGCTCTCTTCAGCATGACACACAAGAATCTTTGCCTGAGCTTGAGCCGCCCTCTCTCTCCATCCAAGAGATCAGGAATGAGGTAGAGATAATTACCCAGTCTCCCCAGTTCTTTATTCAATGGATAATTATTAATTCGGCAATATCTTTTTCCAGGAGAAAACAACTTCATCACCCAGCTACTCATTTCCTTTGGATGATCTTGTTGCCGAACAAGTAGAGGAGATTTCTTCTAATCAGGCTTTATCAGAAGAAATCCAGGCAAAACTAAAGGAGATCTTCTCCTTCCTGAACAAAGACATCCAGGATCAAGTCAAGGATGCCGATCTTCTGAGAGACATGCTCGAGCCCATTGAACACAG
The DNA here is from genome assembly GCA_033239725.1 of Echinochloa phyllopogon. Lineage (NCBI taxonomy): Eukaryota > Viridiplantae > Streptophyta > Magnoliopsida > Poales > Poaceae > Echinochloa > Echinochloa phyllopogon. Next base: position 5,371,988 of record BTCW01000016.1, on the reverse strand, counting down.
CCTTCCTATTGACATTCAAGCTTCTTTGGAACCAATCTCTCAATTGGATCAGCATTTTGCTGCAGTCAGACAGATTCTGAAAAGTCAATCTTTACAACCAGCTTTAGAACAAAGAAGAGCCATAGCTAAGCAATCCTTGAAAGATCTGTATACTCAAGCTCAGAGTAACAAAGAATTGTCAGCTAGACTGCAGTCAACACTTGATCTGAAGAAGACCAGAAAAGCTGAGCTAGAAGCCGAATTGAGGGTCCTGTCAGCCGAAATTGAAGCTGACGAGAAGAAGTTAGCCGAACTCCCTGATCTGACAGAGAGGATACGAAAGGAAGCATCGGCAATTTTAACTGAAGATAAACAGCTCAAAACGAAGCTCTCCGCTCTGACAAAATCCCAAGAAGCAGGCAAAAATCTTTTGGAGACCATTAATAGAATGATATCTGATGCTAAAGATGTAATCTCCAAGCACTTGGGTGTGTAGTTGTATCGAACATTTAATTAGCCGAATGTCTTACCAACTTTGTAGTCTCCCCAATCTTTTGCTTTTTCTCCATTGTGGATAACTCATTCGGCAAAGCTTAATCGTAACAGCGTCAGACCCGAAAAACGACCTAACACAACACAGCCGAATCCAATTCAGCAGAACCGAACTTGATTCGGCATGAATCCCAAACGACACCGAAACTGCTCGGTTCGTGGGGCTTTCCACCTTCCGAAATTTTGGGAAGCGCGCCACGATCTCCGACCACGATCTCCTCTGCGGGTTTTATAAATAAACACCCAGGCAGCCCACAGTTTTCACCAAGTTCTTCGTCTCCCAAGTTTTTGCCGGCCCAAGCCATTCTTTCCCCCATCCACAGTAACTCCGAGAAACTTCCAATGGCCGATAACAACAGGAGGCGCCCGGCCGCCGATGAGGCCGAAGGGAGTCGCGGTGGTGCTCGCCGGAGGTAAAGATCGTCTGCTTGCTTCTCTCTGTTCTTCTCGAGATTTGCCCTCTCCTTGACGAATCTCTTTGTTTTCTCAGGGTAATCCAATGGATTGTCGCCGCTGGTGCGCCAGTTGCGACTCCAGCCGCTGCTCCTGCGGCGTCCAGCTCTTCGAGTTCGTCCAATCGATCTCTCGAATCGGATGACTCCCGCTACACGGACGGCGACGCCCGCCGATTCAAAGCGGAGCGTGACGACACTCGCCGCGAGTTGGAGGTTATCTCCAAGCAAGCCGGGATTGCTGACCTTGAATGGCAGCACGAGCGCAAGCAATTGCTTGAAGTCATTGATGGTGAGTCCTGCAATCTGCTCAATCTCAATTCTCGTCCTCCAAATGATATTAATCTGTTATCCCCTTGTAACTTTGCAGCGCGTGATGCTGAACTTGATCGACTGAAGGCGCTGGTGGAGGAGCTGGCGGACAAGGTGAACGCCCAAGGGGACACACCCGAGGCACGCCTTGGTGCGGTGGCAGGTCGTGTCGACGAAGTGGCTTCCCATGGTGTTCGCCTGGGCGTCGCTACGGGTCTCGTCGCTATGTCGACGCACACCGGCACAGACTACTCCAGGATGCCGGTTGGTTTTGCCAACAGCAACCCAGAAGACATCGATGATATTGACGCCTCCATTGATCGTCTTGATGGCCATGGTGCTGCCATTGCCGATTCCATTCATCCCCAGTCTGTTTTGAACAGGCTCTTTCAGTAGTTTGTACTAGGGATTTATGGAATTTCGGCAATAAAACTTATCTTTTGCATGAACTCTTGATGTAACATATTTTGTGCTAAGGGCAATACATTCAGTACTGGCCATTTTTTCTTTTTTTCAATGTCTCTGTCAATTTCCTTCTAAAGACGATTTCTTCCCAAATATCGGCTGTTCGGCAATTTAATATATCAATCACCGATCGATTTCAATACTGGGATAATACCTCTTCAAATATCTTCCATTTATAGCAGAAGCAAATTCTTCTCCCAATAATGTCTTCAAAATATATGCATTTCCAGGCACGCATCTAACTACTCTGAAAGGACCTTCCCAATTTGGAGACCATTTGCCGAATGCTGCATATTTGGTTCCAATCGGCAATATCGCTTTCCAAACTAGATCACCTTCTGTAAATTGCTTAACCTTCACCTTCTTGTTGTAATACTTAGCAACTCGCATTTTGTTCTTCTCAATATTTTCCAAGGCCCTGAGACGAATCATATGTAAATCTTCTAATTCATCCATCATCAGATCATTGTAATCTTTAGAACGTAAATCTTTTTGTAATTTAACCCTTTTCGAATCTGATTGCATCTCCCACGGCAAGATAGCATGGTGTCCATACACTAATTCATAAGGAGATGTTTTTGTAGCCCCATGAGGAGCCATTCGGTAAGCCCACAACGCTTCATTGAGTACCGAATGCCACCTTCTTGGCTTTTGATCAATCTTCTTCTGTATGATTTTGATCATAATTTTGTTAGAAGCCTCTGCTTGACCATTAGCTTGAGCATAATAAGGAGAAGAATTCAGTAATTTTATCCCCATATTTTCAGCAAAATCTTTGAATTCTGAAGATGTAAATTGAGTTCCTTGATCAGTGGTGATTGTCTGAGGAATCCCGAATCTGTAAATGATATGTTCCTTGACAAACTCAACCATATTTTCTGATGTCACTTTCCTCAACGGAACTGCCTCAACCCACTTAGTAAAATAATCAGTTGCCACAAGTATGAACTTATGTCCCTTACTAGATGGAGGATTTATTTGGCCAATCAAATCCATTCCCCATCCTCTGAATGGCCATGGCTTGATAATGGGATTCAAAGCCGATGCTGGAACTCTCTGAATGTTTCCAAATCTCTGACAGTCTTGACATCCCTTACAATATTCAAAGCAATCTTCCAACATTGTCGGCCAGTAATATCCAGTTCTTCTAATAACCCACTTCATTCGGTAAGCTGACTGATGTGCTCCACATAATCCGTCATGCACCTCACTCATCAACCTCTTTGCTTCTTCTTGATTTAAGCAACGTAATAATATCCCGTCCAAGGATTTATAATATAAATCTTTTTCAAGAAGAACAAACTTTATAGCTTTATACCTGAGTCTTCTCGAAACTTTCTGGGATGGATTCTCCAAATAATCGGCAATTTCTTTCCTCCAATCATCTTCTGCCAGATTACTCCCGAAAGCATATACATCATTAGCAAACACTTCTTGAAGCTCTCTATAACCTGATGCATTTTGGGCCAATCTATTCGCCTCTCCATTATCCCCTCTAGGAATGTGTTGTAGAATTACTGACCGAAAGCTCTTCAATATTTCTTTGCATTCTTCATAGTAATTCCTCAAGGTATCACTTTTGCACTCATATTCACCATTCAATTGTTTTATGACCAATTCTGAATCTCCAAAAATTTCAACTGCAATGGCCTTTGCTTCTTTCAAATATTGGAGCCCTTTGAGCAATGCCTCATACTTAGCCTGATTGTTAGTAACAGCAGATTGAATGGGAACAGCAAACTCAAATGTTTCTCCTTTGGGTGAAATTAATAAGATACCTGCTCCACCACCTTTGTTGCATGAAGATCCATCGAAGAATAATACCCAAGGAATAATGTTAAGCAAATTTATCGATGTATCATGATGTTCAGTAATGAAGTCAGCAATAATCTGCCCCTTGACAGCCTTTGCTGACTCAAACCTTAATTCGAATTCAGATAAGGCCAAAATCCATTTGCCAATCCTTCCATTCAAAATTGGTATTGACAACATGTGCTTAATCACATCAAATTTTGAATGTACAACGCATTCGGCATTCAGCAAATAGTGCCGAAATTTTGTACATGAGTAATAAACACATAAGCAAAGCTTTTCTATAGCCGAATACCTTGTCTCTGGATCTAGTAACTTTCGGCTAAGGTATGCAACTACTCTTTCCTTCCCTTCAAATTCTTGAATGAGGGCCGATCCAATAGTTTGGGCATCGGCCGCCACGTACAACTTGAAAGGCTTGTTCAATTGTGGAGGCACCAATACTGGTGGCTTCTTCATGTACTCCTTTATTTCATCAAAAGCCTTCTGTTGTTCGTCACCCCATACAAACTTTTGATCCTTTTTTATTTTTAACAGTGAGGAAAAGGGCAACACCTTTTGTGACAAGTTTGATATGAATCTTCTCACAAAATTTATCTTGCCAAGCAGCGATTGTAACTCTTTAAGATTAGTTGGAGGAACAATTTCATCAATTGCCTTCATGCTTTTCTTACCAACTCCTATTCCTCCTTCATGTATCAAAAATCCCAGAAACTCTCCAGCCGAAACTCCAAAAGCACACTTGTTCGGGTTCATCTTAAGCCCATGTTTCCTGGTGCATTCTAGAGTTTTCCTTATGTCGGCCAAATGGGACTCATGATCCAATGACTTGATCACCACATCATCAATATATATTTCCATAATCTTGCCGATCAACTCATGAAAAATATAATTCATAGCCCTTTGATAAGTTGCACCAGCATTTTTCAATCCAAAGGTCATGACAACCCACTCAAACAACCCTATGTGTCCAGGACACCTGAAAGCTGTCTTTACTATATCTTCCAATGCCATAAAAATCTGATTGTATCCTGCATTACCATCCATGAAACTGAGCACTTTGTATCCAGCAGCAGCATCAACCAACGAATCAGCAATAGGCATTGGATATCCATCCATGGGTGTAGCCCTGTTTAGATCTCTAAAATCTATGCAAACCCTCATTTTTCCATTTTTCTTATAGACAGGAACGATATTAGAGATCCAATCCGCGTATTTACATGGCCGAATGAAATTTGCATCTAGTAATCTTTCAATCTCCTTTTTCACATCGGCCAACACTTCTTCCTTGTAGATTTTCCGGGGTGGTTGCTTGTAAGGCCTGTAACCAGGTTTGATTGGCAACCGATGCTCAACAATAGAACGGTCTAGACCGGGCATCTCCGAATAATCCCAAGCAAAGCAGTCCTTGTATTCTTTTAACAATGTCACCAACTTTCCTTTGAAAACCGAATCCAAGTTAGCACTGATAAATGTCGGCCTTGGCTTGTCACCATCTCCAATGTCCACTTCTTCCAATTTATCGGCCGACACAAATCCACGTCCTAATTTTCCATCAGTTCCATCAATTGGATTTTCCATCAGAAATTACTATGAGAGCCGACTGCTTCGATCGGCTGCTGATCACTGCTGGCTGGTGCCACAGGACCTTCTCCCCAGTCTTTGCCTGAGAAACAATCTATGCCTTGATATTCCCAGAAAGCTGGTTCCATATTTGCCACGCTTATTGAATCATCTGCTTGGACAATCTCCACCTCATCATCTATCCACTGAATAAGCTGTTGATGCATAGTAGATGGAATACAACAATTTGCATGAATCCAATCTCTTCCAAGCAGCAAGCTATATGCCCCTTTGCCCTCAATGACAAAGAAAGTCGTAAGCAGAGTCTTGGACCCAATCATCAGATCAACGTGCACGCATCCCTTGGTGTCCGAAGGATTTCCAGCAAAATCATTTAGAATTATGCTCGTTGGTGTCAAATCTCTAGGGCCCATACCAAGCTTCCTGAATGTGGTATATGGCATTACATTGACAGCAGCTCCTCCATCGACAAACATCTTGGTCAACGGTTTGCCATTAACATATCCCTTCAAGTACAGTGGCTTCATGTGCCGATTCTGGGCTGGCTTCTCAAAAACAGCTTGTTTGTTCAACATCAATTGTGCCATTAACCCAAATCGTTCGGCATCATCTATATCGGGCAATATCTCTTCCTGTACAATTTGGTTAGCTGGAGCCATGAATTCATTCGGCAGAAAACATACCATATATGTAGGAGCCGAATGACCATGTTCGTCAGGCCTGTCTTTTGGGAGCCATATTGATTTCACCTTGACCTTTGCTTGCTTCAATTCCCGATTCCTCAGGCGCTGTACTCTTCTCTTCTGGCTCTTCCTCAAACCAGGTGGGCACCATTGTCCTTCTTGCCAAACATAAGCATGATCTTCTTCTTCTTCACGATCAAACCACTTGTAATCAGCATGTCTCTTTCTTGGTTGATCATTAAAACGCCGATCATCACTAGGATGCACCTTGCCAATTCTTTCATGGACAGATCGGCGATTGACAGTTCCCTGCCTATATTCATCATACCTATTATTGCATTCAGGACAACTATTCCGTGTGGGAAGCTTCAAACCTTCGTTCCAACAGTGTCTGAAGAATGCACACCCCCAATGCGCACGTTCCTGCTCTCGAGCATACTCTTCTTGTTCTTCCTCAAACCTTTCTTCTTCGCGCCTTCTTTTTTCCTCCTCGTATTCACGCCTTTGAAAACGCTCCTTTTCTTGCTGACGCTGCCATTTGTTGAGGAGAATACGTGTAGTAACTCTAGGTTTAAAGGATTCTCCCACTTCAAATCGGCTATTCGGGAACCGAAGATCTTTCTGGCGAATCTGTTCAATTGTGATCTGCCGAGTGGGATCAACTGAACCATCCTGTCTTGCCCTCTTTGAGGTTAAAACTTTCAATCTTCCCTTTTCTCCAGATGGAACAGCATTCACCATATTAACCGAGAACCCGATCATATTCTGAGGGAAAGGGTTACTGTCCAGTTTCATCTTGTTATCGAATTTCAGATGTCCTTCCTGGATAGCTTTCTGAATCCTCATCCTAAAGACTCTGCATTCATTAATGGAATGAGAATTTCTATCATGAAACCCACAGTACCTCTTATCTTTCACTCCATCGGGCCGAAGCATAGAATGCCCCTCTGGCAATTTGATTCGGCCTTCTTTCACCAGGAACTCAAACAATTTGTCCGCCTTAGTCACATCAAAATCATATGTTCCCTTCATCTGTTTGATCCATCTTTGAGCCATTGTAACTGGTTCTTTGCTCCACACTATCTCTGCTGCGGCTATCTCCTCGCTATCTTCATACTCATCTTCTTGATCTGCTCTTTCAAGGAATTGGTTATAGATGTCAACTACATCATTATTTTTAGCAAATCTGGCATCTTTCTTGAAACCATATGCCTGGTTACTCATCAAGGCCAATCTGTGCGACAACTGGCCCAGATCATCAAACTCCATCCCGAATAGCTTCTCCCGAATGGCAGGCAGCATGCCAGCTACAGCCATACCAGCCAGCTGGTCATCAGGTATGTTCAGAGAAAAGCACATGCTTTTTGTTTCCCTAAATCTCCTGAGGAACTCCGTAGGTGTTTCATTATTCCTCTGCCTTAAGCTGGTCAAATCAACTAACTTTTTCTCGGTACTGCCAATGTAGTAATGAGCATGGAATTTCTGCTCCAGGTCTTTCCAAGTACAAATCGACTGAGCAGGCAAAGAAGCAAACCATGTAAAAGCTGGACCCGTCAGTGACAAAGGAAAGTATCTGATTCTGAAAGCCTCATCTGCCGAAGCTTCTCCAAGCTACATCAGATATCGAGCTATATGTTCCACAGTGCTAGTATCATCTTGTCCTGAGAATTTAGTAAACTCTGTAGGCACCTTGACTCTATTCGGCAATGATACCCTTTGGTACCATTCCGGGAAAGGAGACGAGTACATGTACCCCTGATTTTTAGGCTTCAGACCGAATTGATTTTGCAAAACATCGGTCATTTTTTGCACCATGAGGTCAATACTGGTATCTTGATTCCCTGGTCTCCCAGCAAGCATGCCTGCAGTACCAACATACCCAGGATTCGGGAGAGCGTCGATAGCATTGTAATCCATAAACTCTGAATATCCGTTTCCATATAAATCCCTCTGCAGTCTGTTGTTCAAGGGAGATATCTTGTAAGCAGAAGCAGGCGGATTCCCTGTGGTGCCGAATGCCATATCACCATATGTGCGAGTTTTCGGCAGTGCAGGCTGAGGATCTTGCCGAATCGGTTGTCCATTTGTATCTTTAGTACCAGAACCGCCAGTTCCATCAGCATTTCCTTTACCATGTGGTTTCTGAACTGGTGCTTGAACATTGAAGTATGTCGGGCCACCCAATTGCCCATGCATCTGCTCGAAGGATTTATCCACATGTTGACCAAAAATGCTTACCATTATATGCCGAAAGCTGTTCAAGAACGCAGCATTGTGATTGGTCATTGCTTCCCCCAAAGCTTTGTATAACAAGCCCGAGAATCTCTCCCTCTCTTCTTCTTTAGTAAAATCAGACTGCCCAGGAAGGAGAACTCTTGGCAAATCGGACTTGAGAAACGGTGCACCACTCCTGTTCTTGGCGAAAGATAGTAAACATTTGTTAATGAATTGGTCAGCAGCAGCCTTTACCATCTGTTGATGTTCTTCAGACAATTCTTCCAAAGTAACGTCCATGATGTCGCTCAACTCAGGCATCTTGTAAACTTGAAGAGTCCCACTGGGCGTGCCAAAAAGTGTGTTGACGCAAAATCCGCACTTCACGCCAAGCACACAGCAAGCCGAATTAGCTAGCTTCACACGTGACCCGGGCTTTTGAATCCGGAAGCGTGCCAGTCAGTTTGCCTGAAAACTAACAAAGGGACAAAAACGTTTAGATCAAAACCTGGAACGTGCCGGGTGAGACCAGACAGTTCCATATTTGCGGCATTGAAGCCAATCTCGAGAGACATATAGCTACGGACAAGCTATCTGTCGTTACTCAGAATATCATTCGGCAGTCGGTAGAAGCATGTAAGAATCACACTGCCGAACGCACAACATCAGCATGACGTAAGATCAGTAGAAGCATGTAAGCTATCTGTCGGCAGTTAAAGCCTCATTCGGCAATCGGCAAGGCACGCAGGGAGCGCACTGCCGAATGCGTGACGTAAGCATGACGAAAAATCGGCTTTCAACCGAATGAACATTGTAACGCATACTCATAGCCGATTAACGAGAAACAAAGCATGATGGATAAATAAAAGGGTGAAACATGATCATAAATTCGCAGTAAACAAGGAATGCATAGGCCGAAAGCAGCACCCGTCAAGCATGATAACAAACAAGTTAATCCACCGCATGATACGACTTGTTTGAAATCACACCACTAATCAGATTAGACCAATCCACCGCATGATACAATCTAACCATGAAAAGCTAAAAGCACTCAATGTTTAATTACGAACTCACAACACAGTCACGAATTTACATTGAAAACAAGAATGCATAGGCCGAAAGCAGCACCCGTCAAGCATGGCAACAAACAAGTTAATCCACCGCATGATACAACGCATGATACAACTCGTTTGAGGCCACACCACCAATCAGACTAGATCTATCCACCGCATGATACAATCTAATCGTGAAAGGCTAAAAGCATTCGTTGCCCAATGCAAACCCACGAACACACGTTCACTCGTGAGAGCACTACCGAATGCGGCTATTTAGCCGAATCGGGGTCCATGGCGAAGGAACAAGCCTAATCGGTAAAGATAAATCTATCAGATCGAATCGAATTCTAATCCACCGGATGATTAGCTCTAAGACGACCCAAAAACCTGCATCTACCGCATGATACCCGGTTCTGTCAAGATCTACGCGATGCCGACAAGCTCGAACCCGCGACACGTGGCAACCTAGATCGGTTTCGGACTCGGCTATGAGGGGATAAGTCATCGCATCGTCAAGCAGAGCCGATTCTAGCCGATCTAGATTGGGCAAAGGTGTGTTGCATGAATTAAGCACATGGTAAAAACGAAGCAACACGGGGTAACTTAATGAATCTGTTAGATCTTGCCGAAATCTAACAGAGCCGATAACTTGGTCCATACTAGATCTTAGCCCACCGCATGGCTCATGACCTAACAGAGGAACCTTCTTGAGACCACAACTTAAATCCACCGGATGATACTAAGCATGGTAACAAGACTACTTGCATCAAGGCTTAAATCCACCGCATGATACTAAGCATGATACAAGGTTGCCGGTACTTACGGAGGTCGACGGATCGATGACTCCTCTCGAAGAACTCGACGACTCGACTAAAGGACTCGATGTTGGCACGGGGCCGGTTTGTTGTATGATTGATTGGATTCCGATCTTTTACAATTGCCATGGGTTTATATTTATACCCAGGTTTTGATATAACTCCTAGTCGGACACGATTATAATACTTGTTTCTAAAAATAAATGACGAATCTTCGTGCCCATATTGCGTTCCTTGTTCGAACCGGCCTTTTTCCTTATATTGATCCACGTCATCATGTCTTCCCGAACGCTACCACTCTTCGCCTGCGGAACAATGCCTCTGCCGAATGATGACGCATTCCCGACCGCAGAGTATCTCTGCCGAACGCTTCAGAGAAAACCCCTTAACCGAATGGCGACGCGTTCCCGACCGCAGAGCATCTTTGCCGAACGCTTCAGAGAAACCCCTTTAGCCGAATGGCATCCTTCCACCAAATCCGGCTCACATGTCAGCCTCTTCCTGGTGCTAATTTTTGGTGTCAACACGTAGGGTACTAGCTTGTTCCATGTAGCTCTTGGACCAGGCGTTTGTGTCGGGTTTGCATCTCTCTTTTCATCCTCCACGTTATTTTTAGGATGCCTTGTAGTGGTCAAGGTCAACCATTGTGTATACTTCCTTGTCGCTTGCTAGTACTTCCAATTGAGCCCTACGGGATGGTGCAAACAACGTTAATAATTTAGCCAGAAATATGAAAATACTGTACCAATCATCCTGTCAGAGATTGAAACAAATTATTAGATAATTCAAAAACAAATGTGTTTGGATTTTAAAACCATATATTATCATATACTCACCGTATTTCTGTGATTTCCTTTCGTAACCTTGCACATAGGTAATGGACATTGACGCCCTGTATCCCACTCCTACCAAATCACGTTACCTTTCACTTAGTTACCGAATGTAATGGTTTAAACAATATTTCCATTTGGCGACAGCTCACCTCGGCCCTTCCGCGTTCAACACTGACACGATATCTTCACTTGTTTTGCATTCGTCCCCATCGTCAAACATTGACTGTTCATGTATTTTTGGCACCTGGCGCACATGAAAATTGTGTTAATTATCCAACTTAATCAGGCCGTACCCCGATTACCAACGTTGGTCGCAAACAGAAAAATACCTCCCGCTCAATGATTCGATTCAGGTCAAGGTGCGCGTGGATTACCGAAAGGAAATGATAGGTGACCTGGTTATAGTCAAGTACTTTCCCGCGTCGTATCAAAATAAAGACAATTCAAGGACCTATACAGGACAAACATGCATAATTGATTTAATTACCTGACATTGTAGATCCGAATCAAAGGTTTAGCGTCTTCGTTCGAAACATGACCATGTATGATGGCATAATCTCCGTCCATGCATGAGTGTTAAATTAAATAGTAATGACATTTTTATATACCACGTAATTTTAATGGATCGGGAAAATTTTGTTGTACAACTATAATTTTTTACCCGGGAAGCTGCGGATTGCCGGTAGCGTGGTTGCTGTCCAACGCCCTGGCACAACATTTATATAAAATGGTTAGAATGAGCTCTCAATAGTTGTTAGAATAATGATAGGATACACTTTTTTTCAAAGTACGTGTTTATCAAACGTTTGTGAGCGCGCACAGTACCAGTATACGCAGTGGATAGCTCTAGTGCCATCGTCAATCCTAAACGTTGCCTTAACGCCATCGACTCGGATACCGATGATGCGGCCAAACATGCTTACCTGCTTTGACCGAATTATATGTATAAAAAAACACAAGATGGAAAGGGCAAGTAAACGTGACACGAGTATTTTTGTCACGAAGATTGAGTGGTGTTACTGTTGACAACTCTGTCCCATTGACAACCGGACCAGCTCCAGGCTGTGCCTGCACCACTTGAATAACCTGGTTTGCGGTCACCGGCGTAATATTGCGATTCTAGGTTACATTTATTTGGCAAGTAAGTAAAGATTAGAACTAGTTGAACATATGTGCGTTGGCTTGCACAATCTAGCAAGTAGGGGTGGGGTAGGTAGTACAGATCTGGGTAGTGTGCTTGACGTCGATTGCTGGCCGGCACAGGGATTGGCCAATGGTCATGGCACCTGGTGTTGCAGCTCACAGTTACCTGCCACGCGCGTGACGTCGCTGCAGTGGTCTAATGCTTTTTTGGTACTAGGGGGGTGCGCGTAGCTATCTACCTACGGGTGCGCTTATAGGCAGATATCTGGTTTTTATGTCACACTTAATAGTCGATTTTTTCACGTGTTCACATCACGTTGTTCAAAAAACTATTTATCATCGGTAATAGCGACTTTCACTGCAATGTGCTTAGAAAAAAAAATGCAACCAGTAGCACCACAAGAGTTTTAGCATTATTAACTGCACCCATGTGCGTATTTTCAGTGGTACGAAGTTTCCACGAACAACATCGGGGGACTAGCCTTGTTTTAATTTCTCAGTAAACCATCAATTACCGAGGGCTTAGCTCACGCACCACCAAAGGTCATTGCCACCAATATCTAGTCAATTTAGTAGTAGCTATGCGAAATATTATCCTATGTGCAGTCATTCTACAGAATGACCGTGAGGCTATAGAAACAAAGGAAACCAATTTCATCCACAAAATCGCGTCTCCTATACAATCATCTATCGTTAACATTCAACCGATACCCGCACTCCCCAGATTCGTGGACCTTTTTTGTCTGGTGCACAAATTCTGGATGTATTTGCTGGAATAATCTCATCCGTGCTGCTGTAACCTGTTTTGTTTTCTTGGTTAGTGGCGCCCTAGGTGCTGCTCGGTGGTTTTTTTCATACAATATTTTTTCCTTGCTGGTGTTGTCCAATAACAACTATAAGGTGCAGGTTAAGGTATTGATGTCACATAAATTGTCGTGGGGATGCGAGGTCCGAATATGCAAAAGGCGTTGGTTTTCTACAAAAAGTTGAACAAACGAACCGCGAAATCATTCTCTAAGAAATGTCGCCACCGGTTGGTAATCCGTTTGTTAAGAATTTGCGAGTCTTCCTGGTCAAACACCCTAAATAATGCGTCACATTCATGCGGTTCTAAATCACAGTCCCCCTGAACTGTGTCAAAATATCGGTGCTCCTGATTTCTACGGGCTTCGGAGTTTCGTGTGCTACCCAAATACTGTTTAAACAAAAAAGGCAGGTAGAAGCAAGATTGTCAGACGCGAAAAATTGGAGTTCAGATAAAGGGGAAAATAAGGTGGGTCGTCGATTCAACTAACCGATTGTCTGGGTGATTCAAATATATGGCCCATTTGTAGAATTCAGCAGCTGCACCAGCTTGTCTGCGGCTTGGGCCTCCGGTTTTCCCCCATGGGCACCTGAAATGCAGCCCGCCACCAAGATGCTTCTTGTATATCAGTGAATGGCATAGATCAGCCTCCGGTGGTGCGTTGTTGAGGTTGAGACTTGTCAATCCAATGGCGACGTTGAATGGTTTTGAGAGGAATGGAGCTTGATTGATAAGCTTTGGCTGGACGTATGTCAGCATCTGGAAGTGTATGTCTTGCATGCTTCTTCACAGAGGCGCGCCCTTGCGTGTCTTCTTCATCGAGGCTTGATGTCAGGTCGAACGATGGTGGGGAAAATCCCATGGAGCTGGCGAGGACCCGTTTTTAGGTGACGCTATGTAAGAAACAAAGATGCTCATCAATTTTCTTTTGTTTGAAAACGAGGGGTGGTTACCAATGTTGACAAGGAAATGAGTCACTGGGGGTGTCTGAGGTGCACTCGGCTTAGCGCCACCCTCCGCTTGTCCATTGGGGTTGAAAGACACGGCGTTCTTTGAAATCTTTGCGATGGCAGCCACGAGGGCGTTGGTCTCGGTGTCGATTTTTTCCTTGCTTGTGTAAGATGCTTGATACACCTTGCCTTGAACAGGTTAACTGCAACCATTACCTCGACTTCTGAGCTGAATGTCTCATCTGTAGCAGTCGCCTGGGTCTGCACGATCAGATCCATAAGTTAATATACAATATAGTTGGGTGAATTGGGTATTACATTTTGTAATATAGTGTGATCATACTAGACTTCGTATGGTCGAAAAGCCAATATTTACGATTTGTTCATCCCGACTCAGGTTGCTTTGGGCGTTTGCATTATCTTTGCGTGATGGGATTTTGGGATGAGCCACGTGCCTCCTGTACACAACTTTGTCATCGATTCAAATCTGCATTTATTAGTACAATTAGTAAACTGGAATTAGTAGAAATAAGGACTTCCCCCAAGAGTAATGCAAAATAGTGTCTGGGGACTGTGGCCAGTGGTAGTGGTCTCATTACCGGGGCCGCGCCAAAGCTCTGGGATGGTGGCCGGATATCCAACCAGCCCTGTCGTGTCGGCCATTATAATTTTTTGAAATCCGGTCACCATCGAAATACTTCATCCGCGGTAGGTCAAATCCATAAATAGTATCTCCAGTGAAGGCTTTGTTGTCCAGGTAAAATATCTGTATATTTGAAGAAAAATGGGTGCAGAAGGTACAATTAACAAAGATTGATACGCGAGCGGTTACAAATGTGCAAATCAACGACATTAGAGTTTATTTATGCACAGTTAACACTTACATGAAGGAAGAGCGTCGGCGCCAGTGCTGGGCTAAATTCTCTGTTTGCTTTCTTTGCGCAACGAGCCTTGAGCCCATGGAGACAAATCTTATCGAAGATATATTCAGCCCAGTTGAACTGGTTGAATTCCATTGGATCCTTGAGAGAAGGAACGAAGTTGTTCACATCATTCGACTCGTCATTTTTCGGCCCAACTAGTATAGAGAGCGTATATACTGCAAAGGCAGTTCTGAAGTAGATGTCTTCTTCTTTGCTGAAGCTATCTACCTTATTTCCAACTATTTGAATAGCAGATAAAATGGGTGGTTCATTGTAGCTGTTTTTATTTAGCCTTGACATTATAATCTCTTTGTGCTTGCAGACTTGTCCATCACACCACGAATCACTGATTTACCAGTGCATTGTAGGCCAAAAACTAGGCCTACTTCATGTGTTCCTATTACGTATGTGTTTGCATTGTCTACCATGAACTGATTACGGCAGACCAACTTAACAAATATCCACTCCGTGAATTTTTTGTCAAACCTATATTTACGTATGGAAGATGCAAAGGACCACAATCCCATCTCTTTGACTATATCTATCTACGCTTGAGAGAGATTGCTTACAATAGATCCAAAATGGTCTATGAGTTCGGGTTTGCCAAGTGAACACTTGGGCAGCGAGGGGCCTGCACAATTTGTAGCTGGGTGTTCCCCACCGATCTCTTGGCCCTTGAACTCCATGAAGTCAAGAACCGGTCAACTACCGCATCAATGTGTACACTCAAGCATACTCGTTACAGGGGAGTTTTAGATGTTTTCACGAATATAATGTGAGTTCAAAACAGCACAAATTTGAAGAATATGGTGTTACCTTGTAGCATCCATGTAGGAGGTGTAGCGGTACGTTTTGTAGCGCGATCTGCAATCAGCATCCAGAGGTCTGGTGAGGCGAGAAGGGTGAGGTGGGATGGGGGGCTGGAGGTGGTGGTTTATGTAGAGTCGAATCCATCGGCTGAAAAAATGAGCGCGCTAGATTGCCAAATTTCAAATTCAAATTTTGATATGTGTTTTTTTACGAGACACAAGCTCACTGCATGGTCCTGTCTGTTCAGTCGTCAGATAGTTGCCATGCTATCCTGAGGCCTGCGGAGTGTTTCATGTCTAGTTGATGCCATGGGCCCAAACAAACGGAGAGCGCTGGATTGTGAAATTCAAAAACACACCGTGACTGTTGTTTCTTTGATGAGACCATTTCTCACTGCCTCTTCCTCAGATAGGTCCCAGTCCTTTGACCCACAACATGGGGGTATGTCCTTTTGCCGATGCTTGCTGTGTCGTTAGCAGTACGCAAGGCATGTGCTCGTGCTCCCCTCCTACGCAGCGCTTATGTGCTTTCTATCACCCCGGGCGTGCCCTATTGTTGTATTGGGTAATGAAACTACGACACGTTCGACGTGGGTAGGTGATATGCAGTTGCCTATATAATGAGGGTGCTGGGCCTTATAGATACTTTGACACACCTAGTCGCTTTGCGCTCCACTACCATCAGCATACGAACAAAGGTTGAAGCTATGGAGGCTATGAGGGTGAATGGCGACGAGCGCGACTGGTCGGATTTGCCGGATGGCATTGTCCAGCAGTTCGCAGGCGGCCTTTGTGGGGCCAGAATCCCTAGAGCCACTCATCTAAGGAATTAAACTACTCGATATAGAGAGTTATGACCCGACTGCTTTGGACTAGCCAGATAAGGTATAGGACGATGTAGTCAAGTAATAGAACTACTCGTATTCATGATAGATTACCTTAATGTAACCTTCCAGGTCGGATACAAGTAGTCTTTGTAATCAATTTGTAACTCTGCTCCCCGAGTATATAAGGAGGAGCAGGGACCCCCTCAAAACAACTCAATTCACATACAATACAATCAAGCACACAGGACGTAGGGTATTACACTACTCGCGGCCCGAACCTGTCTAAATCTTTGTGTTGTTCGTGCACTGTCGTTCCTACAACTCAGCGAGACCCACTAATCTACTCCCTGGGATACCACCAGATAGACGTGCTTGACATAAATTATCGACCCTTGGCGCCCACCGTGGGGCTACTTGCCAAAAGCTCACCATCAGGGACGATGGGATTCACCACCTTCAAGATCGCCGACGTCAAAGGAGCCACCTTCGTTTTCGGTGCATGGACCTTTGTCGCTGAAAGCGATGGTAGGTTCGCAAGTTACCTTGCGGACAACCCCGGCTCCCGCTCGGCGACTACTTCCAACTCGATCTCGGCTCCAATTCCGAGTTCGATCTTAACTTCAATTTCACTTGGAATTCTCCAGGCCGAGTCCGAGTACAACTCGATCCCAGTTATGGAAAGAGCAGGGAACTCCGAGCTGGCCACGCCATCGGACAACCCCCCAGACCGGCTCCCAATCAAACTCTCCAACGTAGTGAATTCGCATAAACAGAGTCGTACCACAAAAGAAGAGGCAAGGATGACCCAGGAGTATCACTCAAAGCCAAGTCACCCCGACGACCCCGAGACGGCATCAGCGCCATCGAGGGACGATGACGATGACTTCACCATCCTGCTAAGTGATGCTCCCGATAACGTCATGCGCCTACACCATCACGCTCACTTTGACACCAAGTTCATGTTGGAGGAACCACTCATTCACCTCCCGTCCGGACTAGTCGTGACCAGAACACCCGGATGACTCGCCGTTCATTGGCCCGGAGCGATTCCGGCCGACACTTCACGGGACAACGACTCAAGATTTACTGTCGTTATACTGGAAGAACTCCCCTTCCAAGACGGCAAGACTGCATCGCTCACCACCCCAACTGAAAGCTCGAGCGACAACTTTTCAACCACTCAGATCGTCCTCAACGATCAAGACCCAAGTTGTCAGGTGTTTATGGCTGGCAACGAAGACCAAGGCACTCAATACGACCGCGAGCTGATCACCGACGTTTCAGAAGAGGAACGCACTGCTGACGGAGAAACAGAGGAGCAAAAGACCGCGCGTCAAGCTAGGAATGCCTAGCGCAAGTAGAGGCGTCTTAACTCCGCGATACGTGCCAATGCCATGCGAAACCTTACACAGGATTTTGATATGGTCGGCGACCAGTTAGTATCCCAAAACGCACCATTAAACATCTCTGTCGCAGCAGAACTCGTCAGGGCCATGCCCGACACCCCTGCCGTTAGACAAGTACTCTCACTCCTCGACACAGCTCAGAAGGCTACGAACCAAGCGAATCCTAGCCACCACACACCAGATACCAGACGCCCAGATGCTGAGAGGCCTCCCCCACATGAAGCTTCAATCGCCACCACAGGAGGACATCGACGTGGCCAAGACGCTGATCGCAATCACCAGCAGGGGAGAGGACGCAATAACAACCAAGACGATGCAAGGCCACGAGATCGAGACCTTCGCAACGTCATTAATGACAACTGCGATGCTCGCTCTGTCATTCAGTCGAGTCAACAACGGCGCGTGGAATCCGAACTCCGTCGCCGCGCAGACTACGACCGCAACTACGGGCCTCCACCTCATCAAAATTATAGAAACTGACCACGCGATCAAGAACGCCATTACGACCGTCACGAAGAACGTCGCAACGATCGCCGAGGAGAGCACCGTAACGATCGCCACCGACATCAAGAGTCCTCAAATTATAGCGATCGACCTCCCCAAAACCACAATCGTGGACAACAATACGACTCCGACCGCAGCTCCTCTAGCTTCCGGAGTGATCGATCACCAAGCGATAAATATGACGGTTTCCCAGCTTTTTCCAGCGCATAAAAGAGATCCAATGGCCAAGCAAGTTCAAACCTACAGGAATTGAGAAGTTCACGGGCAAGCAAGACCCTGAACAATGGCTCCAAATTTACTCAACAACCATCCAGATGGCCGGGGGATCCAACGACATCAAAGTCAGCTACTTCCCCGTTATGCTAGATACCACGCCCCTAACATGGCTCGAGGGCCTCCGCCCCGGGTCCATTGACTCCTGGGACAATCTCACCAGGAAATTCACCACCAACTTCTAGGGAACCTGGGCTCGGCCCAGAATCCGTTATGAACTGGCAGCTTGCAAGCAAGGAAAAGGAGAAACCTTGCGAAAATACTTCAAGAGATTCTTCGATAAAAGAGCTACAATCATGGATATCTCTGATCGGGAAGTAATCGACTGCTTCCATGATGGTCTCTACACCCGGGAATTACACCGTGAGTTCAGCCGACGTCGTCCAGAAAACATCAGCGAGCTGCGACGCATTGTCGCCGAATGGGCAGACCAAGACGATCGAGAGCGGGAGCGCTTTGACAGACATCGCGACAACGATACCAACAATCACAACAAAGACAAAGGCGACCGACGCAATGACCGCCCAAACAATCAATCATGATAACAGGAAGCGTAAGCCAGACAACACGGTCGCGACGGTCCAGTGCCCCAGTCGTAAGATTCATTCAGTAGCAGACGTCATGAACGGTCCTTGCCCTTACCACCCCAATGGCAAGGTGTTTTCACCTAAAGCAGGAGTTCGACAAGCAAACACCAGATGCCCCCAAAACCGACAAGAAAAAGGAAGACAAAGACGACAAAGACCCTGGCAATAACTTCCCAAATGTCAAGAACGTCGTAGCCATACTATTCAGTGGAGAAACCCTGAACCGGTTGAAGCGCGCCAAAAAGCTCACTCTGCGAGAGATCATGGCGATAGAACCTGCCACCCCAACATACCTAAAGTGGTCAGAAGTGCCTATCACATTCTCCAGAGCAGACCAGTGGACAAACTTTGCAAATCCTGGGAGATATCCTCTGGTCTTAAACCCAGTCATGGCGCAAGCCAGACTGACTAAAGTACTCATTGATGGAGGCAGCGGGCTCAATGTCATCTTCGCAAACACGTTCAAGAAGATGGGCCTAGACATTACAAAATACCTCAAGCCTACAGACGCTCCATTCTATGGCATTGTCCCAGGAAATGCAGCAATCCCCCTGGGTCAGGTCACACTACCAGTTACCTTCGGGACGGAAGCAAACTTCAGAACCGAGTACATCAAGTTCGAGGTTGCAGACTACGAGACCTCATACCATGTGATTCTTGGGCGACCAGCCCTCGCCAAATTTATGGCGATTCCGCATTATGTATACTTGGTTCTCAAGATGCCTGCTCCTAAAGGAGTACTTTCCCTAAAAGGAGACTTAAAGGTATCATACGATTGCGACGTCGAGGTAGTAGAATTCGCCACCACATCGCACGTCCCTACCCAGATGCTGGAAGTACTCGCCTTGGCCAAGAAGTCGAAGGAAGACGACCTAGAAGTACCCAACAAGAAGTCAACAAGTGCCAACTTCAAGCCCTCTGAAGAAATACAGCTCACAACTGTAAATCCTGGGACGGGCGATCCGTCCAAAACTGCCCTTATAGGGGCAGATTTAGACCGTAAATAGGAAGACGCGCTCGTCAAGTTCCTCCGAGATAATAAAGATATTTTTGCTTGGAAACCATCTGATATGCTTGGTGTTCATAGAGAACTTGTCGAGCACAAACTAAACGTTGACAAGAACACAAAACCCAAAACACAGCGCCTCCGACGATTTGCACAAGATAGACGAGAGGCAATAAAAGAAGAACTCGCCAAACTACTCGCCGCAGGCTTCATCAAAGAAGTCTTCCATCCCGAGTGGTTGGCTAATCCAGTGTTAGTTTGGAAGAAAAACAACAACAAGTGGCGGATGTGTGTCGACTACACAGATTTGAACAAGCATTGCCCAAAAGATCCCATGGGACTCCCACGCATTGATCAAGTCGTCGACTCCACGGTAGGATGCACACTACTCTGTTTTCTGGACTGCTATTTAGGATACCATCAGATAGCTCTAAATAAAGAAGATCAGATCAAAACATCTTTCATCACCCCCTTTGGTGCTTACTGCTATACAACTATGTCTTTTGGATTGAAGAACGTCGGTGCCACATATCAGCGAGCCATACAAACGTGCCTATCCAAACAAATTGGGAGCAATGTAGAGGCATATGTTGCAATGTCGACCGCATCAGCATTGCAGTCCAGTGCCAAACATGGCGTGCCATGGTCAGCCAGTTGCGGCCGAGCAGGCAGTTACTATGGATGCTCGTGCCGTACAGTAGCACCCTCTTCCTCCACTATAGCATAATCCGTCGAGGTCACTTCTTTTGTTTCCTTAGCTGCCATGCTCATACACTGTCTATCCCTTCCAATGCTTACGGTGCAAGTTTTATTGGTTCAACTGAGGGTGGTTGGGTGGTCGTTGCTGTCACATCCGGATTTGCACAGAAACCCAAATGCGACTATATGTGTGCCCAGGAAGTCACAGTACATATATAGCAAACAAATATGATAAACAGAGAACATATGCTTGAATAAATAGAGTTTTACATCAGAGTTTAACATAAATAAACTAACCAATACAGCGAAAGACTAATAACTCTCAAACTAAGCGGAGCCGCAATCCACAGGGACTCTGACTAGGAGATCACAACTCAGTAATATGGTAGATCTTCTGGAAACTCAGTAGCAGACTCATCCACAGCCCAATCTGTTACCCATCCAGGATTTTGTTGAATAAATGACAAGTGTAAGTAAAACATTTACTTAGCATGTATAACACGGGTGTATGAAGGCTCAAAGTAAGGCTAGACACGGCTAAACCGCATTAGCATTTTTAGTTGGTTCATTTTAACGTTAACCAAGTTACTAAATGTGAATAGAACCCAGTTGCAACCCAATTAATAAAGTATAAGTGACATTAAGCATAAATAAACATCATCTTCTAATCAAAAAGGATCCAGGCCGCTCGTGACCCTGAGCAAGGCTATCATGGTAGATTTACACTCTGAAGAGGTTTCGCCATTTAGCCACCAGTCGCATAAAAGTTCAAAAGAACTTTGCACCCAACCACGCACACCAACACTTCTGAGGTGTGACTGCATAGGGACACTACGAGGCTTTTCACAAGCCACCCAAACAAGATAGTGGCCACTAAGGTACAACAAGGTGGTGAGACTCTAGGCACCAAGATTGACTTACGCTTACGGAGTCACACCATAAGGGGGTCAATGACATCCAGAGCGCGGGCATCGCACCCAACAATGCGCAACGTGTGGAGTTCCCCATCGTAGGGACTCCCAACATGGGACTGGGTCTAACGATACCTAGCTGACGGGGCTATCGTCCTCGGTGGAATCAAGAAACACCCCACGCCTTTTTTTCCCTTAACGCCGTCGGCGCCATCGGTAACCACTAGCAAGCTAGAGACGTACAAGCTACTTATCCAAGACTAGAGCCATAATAGTTCTAGTGGTGGCAATAGGCTCCTGGGTTGCCGCTTTAAGAACTGGACCTTACGGAGAGACACTAGAACAAAGCACGAAGCACATGCTCTAGTTCCCTAAACCAAGTTGCTAAAAAGCAAGTTTTATAATCATGTTTAAAGTGAACCATTAAGTCAAAATTAACAGTTAAACAATGGTGATAGTAGCTGCACATAGAAAAGATTCTACCCACATGCATAAACCCAAGGTAATCAAAGGACATGATAATCAAAACTAGGTACAACCTTAAAGGTACATCAATTTAGACACATGCATGTATGAAATAATTTATTACAAGGTGGGTAGGTAGCAAGGATTGTCCATGCTATAACTTGCCTTCCTCAAAAGACTACTGCTGCGAGTCCTGCTCCTGATAGTCGTCCTCGTACTCAAAGCCCAATGCAAAAGGCTCACCGACTGGACACGAATCACCATACAAGCATCCAGGCAAGCCAATACATGCAAACAAATAATATCCTATTAGAACATACACCATATAGTGGAAACATTACAAATGGAAGTTTTAGGACTAATCTACGCTTTACTACGAACATATGAGCGCAAAAATCATTCTAATCGGAGCTAAAACGAAAAAGATATGGCAATTCTAAGTTATAGGGACCTACTGGCGAGTTTTTAAAAGTTCCAGGATCTTATTTGCGAAAAACCGAGGACATAAACATAATTATGCGTTAAAACCCGAGGGCCTATGCGTAAAACTAACCCATCAGGACTGCTGGTTCTATTATTTAAAAGCACAAGGGGTTTTCCATAAAAGTCTAGACCTACTGGTAATTACTTTAAAATAGGCGTGGACGGCAGGTTGATAATCAAATAGTGGAGGGGCTCTTTAGCAAAAACACGCCCACTGACCGGTGCTGGCAGGTTTGACCCGGGGTGGGGACGCGTGAGGGCCGTTGGATCTGGATCTAATGATGATCCAGATCCGCCGGGGCGAGGAGGTCGTCGGGGGGGGGGGGGGGGGGACTTGCGGCAACGCCGCTCGGCCGAGGTCGGGAGCTAGCCGGAGTTACGCCTAACTCGAGCTAGAGGCCCCCATTGGCCATGGGGTTAGGCCCTATGGCATTGGGGCGGGATGGCGAGTGCATCTGGGGTGTTCAACTCGAGGAGGAGGCGGCGTGGGCGGCGTGGATCGGGGGCCGGCGGGCGGCTATCTCCGGTGAGATGGCACGAACGCGGGACCGCGTGAAAAAAGGCAAGACGTAGCTGGGCATGTTGCTTACCACTTCCCGAAGCTGCCCGAGGTGTTGTGAAGGACCGAGCGAGGCCGGAGAAGGAGTTTGTCGGTGGCGGTGCTCGGTTGGGGAGAAACGGCGGCACTGCGTGGAGGGAGTCGGGAGCTCTCGGTGAGGGGTGGATGATGGCTTCGGGGGTGCGGGGGTCAGGTTTTATAGCTCGGGGTAGAGTCTCGGCGTGCGTGCCACGCCAAATCACAGCGGCGACAGGGGATCGAGGTTTCAAATGGGAGGGGAAACCTTTCCATGCGGGGAGAACCGCTAAAAGGGAAGGAGTGGCGCGGGGGGGCTTCATGGATGCTTCGCGTGGGTCCACGGGGCGCGGGCCGAGGCGGCGGGCAGGCGCGGGGGAAAGCCCGAGCGTGGGCGAGAGGGAGGGGAGAATCTAACAGGCGGGGCCCGCGGGGCAGCGAGAGAGGGGAGGGTGGTTGGCGAGGTGGGCCGGGGAGGTGAGTTGGGCCGGCTCGGGGGGTGTATGCGCGAGTGGGCCGGGGAAAGGAAGCGCGCGAGTGGGCCGGGCAGAAGAGAGTGCTGGCTGGCTCGGAAAGAAGAGGGGAAAAGGGGTGCTGGGCCGGGCTGGGGGAGAAAGTAGAGGGGGTGAAAGCGAGCCGAGGGAGAAGATCAGGGAGCATAAGTGAACTCGCCAGAAAACAACTTTTCTAAAGATCAAACAAATGCAAATTAAATTTAAATTTAAACAGAATTCAAATTCCAATTTAACTTGCAATCAAACAAAACCCAATGCAGTAGCATGAATGCAACAAAAATGTTTCTAAGCCTTATATGTTATTTTAAATTTCTAGAAGTTAATTATTTAACCTATATAAATTATGACCATAAATAATATAGTTAAATTAAATACTAGAAATTCTAAATGGGTAATTTTAAGGTGTTACAAACCTACCCCCCTTAAGATGAATCTTGTCCTCGAGATTCAGATGTGGATGTGAAGAACTGTGGGTACTCGGCCTTGAAAGCTTCTTCCCTTTCCCAAGTCGCCTCATCCTCCGAGTGACGGCTCCACTATACCTTGCACATCCAGATAACCTTGTTTCTTGTCACCCTCTCAGATACCTCCAAAATTTTGACTGGATACTCCTCGTAAGTGAGATCTTCTTGCACATTCAGCTCATCTATCGAGATCTGCTCTTTGGGCACCGGCGAACATTTCTTCAGCTGAAACACATTGAACACATCGTGCACTCCTGCCAATTTCTCGGGCAGTTCTAACTGATATGCCACCTCACCTTTTCGTTCAAGTACAAGTTCTAACTGATATGCCACCTCACCTTTTCGTTCAAGTACATGGAAAGGTCCAATGTAACGTGGTGCTAGTTTGCCCTATTTAAATTTTTTAGTAATTTATTGGCTTTAATTTTTCATATTTAATATAGGTTAAATGAATTATTTATGAATATTAAAATCAAATATAAGTTGTAGAAACATTTTTGTTGCATTCATGCTGCTGCACTGTGTTTTGTTTGATAGCAATTTAAGTTGGAATTTAAATTCTGTTTAAATTCAAATTTAATTTGCATTTGTTTGAATCCTAGAAAAGTTAATTCTAGCCGAGTCCACTTCTGCACCCTAAACTTTCCCCCGGCTCACTTGTGCTCCCTCTATTTCCCCCCCAGCTCATCCCAGCGCCTTCCCCCGCCAGCCCTTTACTCTGCAGCGGCCCAGCTCGACCGGCCCAAGTCATCGAGCCGGCCTAGACTTGCCGCCCCCCTCTCTCTCTCCCTCTTACTGCCGACCCGGCCCCACATGTCGGGGTCGTCCCCTTCCTTTCCCGCACCCCGCGCGCAATCAACGCTCCAGCCCCGGCAATAGCAAGGGCCACCACTCCCGTGGCCGTGGGCCCTCGCCGACCCTCCCCAAGCTTCCAGAAGCTCCCCCGAAGTTTCCTCCCCCGCACCTTTCCTTCCCCGGTGTCTTCCCCGCAGGGAAACCCCCTCCCCCTTTTGGAAAGACCCGGCGCCGCCGCCACCCGAATCCCGACGTGGCATGCACGCCTAGGACCCCTCCCTGGGCTATAAAAGCTGCCCCGACACCCCAGCCTCACGCCCATCATCCACAGAGCCTCCGAAATGTCCCCAGCGACTCTCCCCGCGCAGCACCGCCGCCCCAATCTCCGCCGAGCTTCGGCCGCCGACGTTCTCCCCTCTCGGTCGCTGCTCCGTCCCCCTCGACCCCCGGGGCAACTTCGCGCGTCGGTAAGCAAATCCCCAAGCCACTCCTCGCCCCCCCTTTCGTTCTGTCACGCACGGAAGAGCTCACCGGAGTTTCTCCGCTGCGAGTCATCGCCTTTGGCTGCCCCCGCCGCCTTTCTCCTCGACTTGAGCCTCCCCCCCTCATGCTCGCCGTCCCACCCCGGTGCCATAGGGCCAATCCCGGGGGGCCAATGAAGAACCCTAGCGCCAGAACGGCTTTGCGCCGGTGAGCCACCGCCGCGCGGGTGAGCGGCGCCACCGTCTCCCCTGTTCCCCGCCGGCCACCCGCAGTCCTTCGCCTTTAGAAAATAATTACACATAGGTCCTGTTTTTAACAAATAACCCCCTGGCTTTTTTTTAAATAATAGAACCCGCAGTCCAGACCTCATCTTTTTACATGTTAACCCTCCTGTTTTAACTCATAATTACGTATAGGTCCTCAGTTTTCTTCAAATAAGTACCTGAAAACTTTTAAAACTTGCCAACAGGTCCATAGATCTTAGATTTGCGATATCTTTTCCGTTTTAGCTCCGATTAGTGTGATTTTCGCGCTCATGTGTTCGTAGTGAAGCGTAGAATATTTCTGGAACATTTCTTTGTACTGTTTCTATTGTTTGGAAGTGTACTATTCTAATAGATTATTATTTGTTTGCATGTATTGGTTTGCGTGCCCATTTGTATGGTGATTCGTGTCCAGTCGGTGAGCCGTTCGCTTTAGACTTCGAGTTCGGTGAGGACTTTCCGGAGCAGGACTCACAGCAGCAGTCGCCCTTCGAGGAAGGCAAGTTATAGCACGGAAAATCCTTGCTACCTAAACATACTTTTTACATTCATTTAATTTCATATGCATGTGTCTAAATTGATGTCCTATTAAGGTTTTACCTAGTTTGTATACTCCTATCCTTGTTATCTTGGGATTATTGCACGTGGGTAGAATCTTTGCTAAGCGCAGCTACTGTCACCATTATTTAATTTCTAATTATGACATAATGGTTCACTTCAATATTAATGATAAACCTTGCTTTTTAGCAACATGGTTTAGGGAACTATAGCATGTGCTGTGTGCGTTGCTCTATTGTCTCTCCTTAAGGTCCGGTTCTTAAAGCGGCAACCCAGGAGCCTGTCGCCACCGCTAGAACTATTATGGCTCTGGTTTTGGTCAAGTAACTTGTACGTCTCTAGCTTGCCAGTGGTTACCGGTGGGGCCGACGACGTTAGGGGAAGTAAGGCGCGAGGTGTTTCTTGATTCCACCGAGGACGGTAGCCCCGTCGGCTAGGTCTCGTTAGACCCAGTCCCGTGTTGGGAGTCCCTGCGATGGGGAACTCCGCACGTTGCGCATTGTTGGGTGTGATGCCCACGCTCTGGATGCCATTGACCCCCTTATGGTGTGACTCCGTAAGCGTAAATCAATCTCGGTGCCTAGAGTCTCACCACCTTATTCTACCTTAGCGGCTACTGTCTTGTTAGGGTGTCTTGTGAAAAACCCCGTAGCATCCCTATGCAGTCACACCTCGGAGGTGTTGATGTGTGTGGTTGGGTGCAAAGTTCTTTTGAACTTTTACGCGACTGGTGGGGAAAGGGAGAAACCTCTGCGGAGTGTAAAATCTGTCATGATAGCCTTACTCAAGGTCACGAGCGGCCTGGATCCTTTTTGATTAGAAGATGATGTTTATTTATGATTAATGTCACTTATACTTTATTAATTGGGTTGCAACTGGGTTTCATTCACTTATAGTAATTTGGTTAATGTTAAAATGAACCAACTAAAAATGCTAATGCAGTTAAGCCGTGTCTAGCCTATTTTGAGCCTTCATACCCGTGCTATACTTGCTAAGTAATTGTTTACTTACACTTGTCATTTTATTCAAAAAATCTCAGACGGGTAAACATGTTGGGTTGTGCATGAGTCTGCTGCTGAGTTTCCCGAAGATTTACCATACTACTGAGCTGTGGTCTCCCAGTCAGAGTCCCTATGGATTGCGGCTCCATTAGTTTGAGGGTTTATTAGTCTTCCGATGTATTTGGTTAGTTTATTTATGATGCACTATGATGTAAAGCTTTATTTAATGAAGAATTTTCAAGCATATGTTCTCTGTTTATCATATTTGTTCGCTATATGTGTACTATGACTTCCTGGGCACACATATGGCCGTATTCGGGTTTTTGTGAAAATCCGGGTGTGACACTTGATGTCTTGGTACATCTTCGTACTCCCCGGGTGGATCGAGTATGCTGAATCATGCGCTTCTCTTAGGATTGTGTCCTTGATCTGCGCCATGTCGGGTACACATATCCTCTTCCCGTGCCACAAGGTTCCATGTTCATCCACTCGGAAACCAAGGGCCTTTCCTAGGGCAACATGCTCCACAATCTCCTTGATCTTTTCATCCTCAAGCTAACCCTTCCAGATTTCCTGTTCCAGAGTCGGTTCCACTACCATCTCAGTGATGCTAGCCACGAATCCCAGAATCATCCTCTCAAATTCTAGGCTCCTGGTAGATAATGTCCGGTGACCTCGTTCACATAGCTCCTTCTACTCAGAGCATTTGCCACCAAGTTAGCCTTCCATGGGTGGTAGTGAATCTCCAGATCATCAACTCCAGCTATCGGCGTTGCCTCATATTCAAATCCGACTGAGTGAAGACGTACTTGAGGCTCATCTAATCGGTGTAAATGTCACACTTGTGTCCAATCAAGTAGTGCCTCCAAATCTTCAGAGCATGTACTACAGCTACCAACTCTAGATCATGCATCGGATAGTTCTGCTCATGTTTCCTCAACTACCTTGATGCATACGCCACGACTCTCCCATCCTGCATGAGCACAAACCCTAGTCCTAGACGGGATTCATCGCAGTAGATGGAGAAGCTCTTGGCTATGTCGGGCAAAATCAGCACAGGTGCCGTTGTCAACCTCTTCTTCAACTCCTCGAAGCTGGTTTGGCACTCCTCTATCCATATGAACTTAGCATTTTTCTCCAGTAATGCCGTCAGGGGTTTATCAAACTTGGAGAATCCTTCGATGAACCTTCGATAATATCCAGCCATCCCAAGGAAACTCCTGATTTCGCTCACATCCCGAGGCGGGTTCCAGCTTAACACATCGCTAACCTTCTTCGGGTCGACTGCCACTCTGCCATTGGACAACACGTGTCCTAAGAATGCCACTTCTTTCAACCAGAACTCACACTTGCTCAACTTGGCATATAGTTAATGTTTCTGAAGTCTCTGTATCACCAATCTCAAGTGCTCCTCATGTTCTTCTTCATTCTTGTAGAAGACCAGAATGTCATTAATGAACACCACCACGAACTTGTCGAGGTAGTCCATGAACACACTATTCATTAGGTACATGAAGTATGCAGGAGCGTTGGTCAGTCCAAAGGACATAACCATGAACTCGTACAACCCGGACCGAGTGGTGAAGGCCCGATCGAAGATCTATCTTGGAGAACACACAAGCTCCCTTCAGCTAGTCAAATAGATCATCAATCCTTGGCAGTGGGTACTTGTTCTTGATGGTCACTTCGTTGAGGGCTCGATAGTCTACACACAACCTCTGTGTCCCATCTTTCTTGTCCATGAACAACACTGGTGCTCCCCAGGGTGACGAACTAGGACGAATATACCCCTTGGCTAGCAACGAGCTCAGTTCTTCCATAAGCTTTTCTAGTTCCTTTACTCCCATCCTATATTGTCTTTTCACTACTAGAAATGTTAATATCTATGACATTTTTCTCGTGACATTTTTAATTTTCGTCATTGAATATTGCATATCTATGACTAAATTTTGGTTTTCGTCATGGATCATTAGTGATGGAAATAAGGCGCTACGAATTTATGACGAAAATGACGAAAACGTCATAGGACAACATCCGATTTCGTCACAGAACAACGCTCCATCAACATAACTCATTTATGACGTTTTTGTGTTAAAATTATGATGGAGAATTTTTGTCACTCATAAATTACACGTCCCCGCACATGGTACTACACTTAGTGGGCCCCGCAAATAGCACATGGTACTACACTCAATGGGCCCCGCAAAAAAATTGGGGGCAAAAATATTCCAATTGAACTCAGACTGCTCATGAGCAAAGTAGTTGGCTACCACTAAACCACCTAACAACTTATAATTTTGTATCCTTTTATATTTTATTTATCTACAGATAGGTTGGAAATAAATCACAGCTTAAGAAAATGTGACGCCGTGAGGAATCCAACCACGGGCGCGTGGGCCAAATGTATCGGCCTTACCACCAGACTACAAGAATCATTTTGATTACTAATTAACTTGTTTTGCAATTGTAACAGTCTTGTGACAGATTGCTGCAGGGACAGACCACAGATTGCTGCAAGGACGGCAGCTCAATTGCTGGTACTTGCTGGTATACACTAGTTTGGTCTGATCGTTTCATTTACAGAAACATTGCTAGTACCTGCTGGTCTTCATTTACAGAAACAAATACAGCCTATTATTTATCCTCTGGGAAATGGTTGGAGTAAACACATAAATTATATTCTTCCTATGAGCTTTCCATAATCACCATGAAAAGTACAAGGTAATGAACTGCTAGAAATATGTCTATTGAATCTGGATAAATTGACATAGAAGGAAGTAGCTAATACCATGTCTTACATTGTTAGATCACTAGCACCAAAAGGACAGGACAAAGAACCAGAGAATTTGGCACCAAAAGGACAAGACAGAACAAGATGGATCACTAGCACCAAAAGGATGCATCCACACATATGTTTAGTAGCAGGATTATGACTTCTTCTTCTTCTTCTTCTGAGATGTCGCCGTGGTGGGATATTCTTCTTCTGAGATACAACGACTACATCGAAACTATTTGAATTTTTTATCTTCCACTGTTTCGCTGAAGTCCGCTGTCCAATCAAGCCAAGATCTACTCCATTGCTTCTTTCCTGGAGAATTATTTGCCTGAAAAGATGGCATATCAGGAAAACTGGCAGTCCACATGTGAGGACTGAGGAGGGATATAAGCATAATTGGAGAACAATAATCCCTCTGCCACTTCAAGTTAATAAAACTTTAATAAAAGAAAAAAGGAATAAAGAAATCAAACAACTGAGTTAGCTCCCTAAGTGAGATACTATGCAGTTTGTTCAGAGTAATGCAGACTGCTGCGATTATTTTCACAATTAGAGACCAGTTTGAATCATAAGTAGTAATAAATGACACAAAAGGAGGTAGTGCTTTATCCAACATGGCAAGTGGGAGACATATGCCTTGACTATTACTAATAACGGATTTTCTTGTCACTGCACAGTGCAGTAACTATCAAAAGTTAAAATCTCAAATTCTCATCTTGTACCCCTACCAGTAACTGTCAAAAGTTAAAATCCCGAACTCTCATCTTGTACGTTCCGCTAATGCATGTATTAAGCCTCCTTTTTCTACTCATTTACTATCTTGTTTTTGTTAGAAGTCAGAACATTCAGTCAAATATCCAAACTTGCAATAACTATAGCACTTTGTTCTGTCATATGAATAAAATATGAACCACATCTAAACTTCAAGGCAGAAGTAACAAGAATTTATGCCAAACTCACCCAAAGACGAAGCGCAGGAAGCAATTTAGCACAAACAAGAGCTTGTCATCTCAAGTACAGGAAGACAATAGCTAAGACAAGACTGGAAACAACACAAAAGGACACGTCAACACTCAGTCACTTCTTAAATGGAATGACTTACCACTGGTCCACTGGTATTACTGAAAGAGAGAGGCTAGCATCCCCAAGCACTCAGGTACAGGTTGCAACTCAGTCACTCAGGTACAGGTTGCAACTCAGTCACTTCTTCCTATTAACTCAAATACAAGATACTCGACAATGCATGACCAGTGAAATCAACCAACTACCAAAAACCATCTATTTGTAATCTAAAGGTACCAGAAAGGCATTAATCTACAATTGAGACTGTATCTAATAAAGAACACTCAAACTGAAACCGTCTATTTGTAAGTCAGTTCATTCCTGTGGGTGGACTGGGCCCTGAATCATCCCCAAATACCAAAAACCTAACCACCATGCGAGGGAAGGGAGAACTACAAATCGAACCAGGGGGGAGGGGAGACGGCCGAGTTGGCGTCGATCCACATGAGAGACAGCCACGTGGAGAGGAACGCGTCCCGCGCGGCGTGGCCTGGCCCCAGCTGCAGCGCGAAGTCGTTGCTCTTGGCCGCCGACGAGAGCACGCAAGCAGCGGCGGCCTCCTCGAGCGACAGCAGAGAGGACACGTACGCCGTTGCCTTGCAGAAAAAAGTTTAGGAGGTGGGCCGGCGGGGCGGTGGCTGGGCCTCCTCCTGCGCGTCGGCCTCCCTCACCGCCCGCTGTCGCCCGTGCTCGCCGCCGCCGGAGGGAGGGGAGGGGCCGGCGTGGCGGGAGTGGGGGAGGGGAGAGGATGGCGCGGCGCCGGAGGGAGGGGGAGTGAGGAGGCGGGCATGCAGCTCCGGAGAGAGGGGGAAGCGAGGAGACGGGGATGCGGCGATGGCAGTGGGGGAGGAGCCGTGGAGGGGAGGAGTGGACACCGAAGAGATAATAGAGGGAGGGCAGGAAAAAATAAATAAAAACCCTGAACTGTGGGCCTCTCACCCCGCGCACCTGGCAAAAAAGATCACCCCGAGCGCCCCGAAAAAATGCTGAAAAACAGGCTGACAAGAGGCTCGAACCAGAGAACTCAAGGAAGAAGAGTGGACGCCTCACCATTGAGCTACTGCCAAGACAGTATTCATACAAAGATAAAGGTTTATATATACAGTTTTCAACATCTCGCGACCACGTGGCAACACCTAGTTGGTTGACTGCTTCGCCACGGATCCATGCAGGAGCTCGGGCCACGTGGCGCGCCTAGCTTGCCCCGCATCATCTTTTTTTCTTTTTAATCTCTAATTAAAATTTGTAATTAGTATTTCTTGATCATATGAAGTCCAAATTTGGTGGTTTTTTTTCCTAAATTTTTCTAAAATCACGATCTTTCATGTCATATCATTTGTTTGCATACTTGTTTCCGTTTTCATCTCGTTTTTATATAACTTCTTTTATTCGACAGAAAAATAATTGATAAACCATATTTTTCTTTAACAATTGGTCACCTAACTTCATATTCTGTAATGGTATGGTGAACATAAGGTTTTATCCAAGTTTGAGTTGCATATGAGTTCAAAAATGTAATGGGCTACTTAAATCTCAAAGTTAGACTAGAGTTATAAGAAATTATGTGAGAAATGTATCAAATTATGAACAATGTATGGTCTTACTTCACTAAAATTATCTAAATTTTTTATGGCAAGCTTATGGACCAAAAGTATGTTGCCATATCAATTTATAGAATTTTTTGGGAAAAGTTGGATATTATTGTAATTATTTCGTGGCAATTTGAAGAAAAAAGATTGCATTGTCCATATAAGGCAATAGAATTTGTCCCATATCTTAAAGGCATGGGTTACAATATCACGTATAAGTCCAAATATATTTTTTCTGCATTTTTTAAAAATTTATTTGAGGTACACATAGTTCAAATTTGGAGTGTATTACTTAAAAATACATAAAATTATTTTAATGATAGAAAATAGCAAATCTGTCCAAAAAAAGCTGAAACTCATATAAAACAACACATACACAGTCTACCACAAGTAGAAAAGGTGCTACAATATATAAGATAAATATTTTTGCATGTTTCTTTATAAGGTGCCTTTTGTATTTAATGAGAAAATGATTTGGTTAAATGGGCCGAAAAACCTGGTATGGGCTGTTTACTTCTAAGGCCCGACTGCTCCTAACCGTTAATCTAGGATCCAACGACTCGATTTGAGTCTCATGTGCATAAAAGACCCGGCTGCCTCTTGTAACCTAGCCTCACAATCCTCTTCCCGTCTCCGCCGCCGCTCCTCCCCCTCGCCTCTGCCCTTCTCAGATCCACTCGCCGCCGCACTCCCTCCTCCCTCCACTCTCGCACAGCTCGCCGCCCGAATCCTCCACCCGTTCTTCTCTATCGCCCACGCTCGAGCTCCTTGCAAGTCACACCAACTCTGCAACTCCTCTGCTCCCCCGCGCCGAAGCTTCTCAGCCCTAGGGTTTCCCATGGCGGCATCGGCGAGGGTCCCACACAGCCGACTCGTCTCCCTGGCCGTGCTAGCAGCGAGGGGACCAGATGCAACGGGCGCAGCGTCGCGCTTGCGCGGCCGATGGATGCCGCTCGCCCCGAGCTGCCGTTGCGACAACCTCGCTCTCGCCGCCTCGCCACCGTGATTCCCCATGAATAACCTCGAGATGCAGCGTTTCCTCCAGGTGAGAAACTTGTTTCTCCTCGTGATCTTGTTTCTCCTTCTTGTGATCCGTTATTGGCGGTGCAGGAACTGCAGGTGCGCCTGTCGCTTCTCACCTTCCGCTGCTGGAGGTCCGCGTGCAGATGGAGAAGGCTCTTCCCCACGCAGATCGACGACCTTGATGTTCGCCCGCGGTCGGTGACGCCTCCTTCCCACGCGGATCGATAATGGTGAGATCTACGCCTCCTTAATACTTTCCATGAGACCAATGCAGCTGCTACAGATCTGGTGATTTTGCTTCCCATAGCCCCACCACCGCATAATCCTCAGTCCCATTCCCCTCTGGATGTTTTTTTGGTTGGTCCTGATATGTTAAATGTTAGAACTGGGCTAATTGTTACTAATGATGTCTCTGACATGACATTTATAGTAGGAATTCGATTGCTTCGATGAATGAATACCTGCTTAGTCAGCAAGGCAGAACTTCCGCAAACAAAAGAAAAATCAGCAAGCCAGAACTTGCCCTTGTTAATATAATGAGTGATCTGTGTTGTGTTTATGAGCGTGTGACTGATCTGTGTGCGCGTGTGAGCATGACGCTGCTGTGATGTGTGTACTGTGTTGCTGTATTCTATCCTCCTGGTTATCTCTCCTGCTGTACTGTAATTTGCTTGTGTAAATCCAGAAGCTGATCTGACCTGTTGCCTGACTGTCCGTTCTGCCAGGAAAACATCTCCTGTAGTATGTTATGTTTTTTGTTATTGCCTTTTTCAGCTGTTGCTTCTCATTTGCCTGTGCATGGTAAGAATTGTGTTGCCCTGTGGAAACTAAACATAGTCAGTGCTAGTAATTGTCAGATAATTTTGCATAGCAAATATAACACAATTAGGCTGCTAGCTGCATATCTGCAACTGTTGGGAATGTCTGCTATGGAGTCACACAGATCCATTCAATCGTGTGTTTCTAACTTGGGTTACTTGATGAAAATTAACTTGGGTTTCTAACTTTAGTACCTGTGTTGTTGAAAATTAACTTGATGAAAATTATTGTTGGAGCAGGAGCTTAACGAATACCTTTTGTTACTTTCCTGATATTACCTTTTCTCTTTTTATATACTTCGGCTGACATAGGTTTGCTTATTAATGTTTCTTTTGCAGAGAAGACTGATGATGTGCCCAAGCAAGAGAGCTCTGAGCAAGGTATAATGCAAAAACTTACTGTTGTTCCATTGATTTTGAATTTCTATGCATGATCTATTCCAGAGGCTGATTGTAGTGTTGCAGTGTCACCTCCTTGTTGATTTTGCATCTATGCTATGTAGTTTTCTGTCATTTGTCTTGATGAGTTGCAAGTTTCTCAGCGACTAACATTTTGTCTGCCTTTTTTATCAACTAAAGCTGATTCCCAACTAAAATATGTGTTGCTGGACCTCTCTTTTTTGAAGAATGAGCTGCACTTGAAGCTAAGTACCAGAAGCTGTACGAACCTTTTTGTACACATAGGTATAGATTTTCTGTGTTAGTATATTTGTATTGTTTCACAATACTTTGTTAACAAGACCCAAATCTGATACGAATTTGTTCGCATTGATGGATGTTTCTGCTGTCACGTATGTGCATAAATGGAAACTCCGCTTAGGCAGTTTGAATTCTCTGTCTGTTACAGTTGTGGTTGATGCTGCTAGCTAGAATTTCTGATTTCTGTTTCTTGTTGGTCAGGTTGTCAGCTGTCAGGCCATTTGATTTCAGTGTGTTAAAGAGTTGGAGGCTTGAAGTTGCATGCTTGCAAAAGGAGTAATGAAGTGTCAGATTGTAACGTAAGCTAGCCAATGTAATGTACAGTTGTCATTTGTTGATGATGAAAGATGAAACAAGTTTGTTTCTAAATGTGGTACACAATTATTTGACCTGATGTGGTATATAAAATGTCTGTTGATGGATATGTGATGTGCATAATTGTATCAAAATTAAATGGAATTTGTATTATTATATCGGTTTGTACGGATCAATCAGAATGCTCTACGTGGACCAACCAGATCGTGACACGTGGACCAACCAGAACGCGACACGTGGACCAACCAGAACGTGACACGTGGACCGACCAGAACGTGCCACGTGGACCGACCAGAACGCGCCACGTGGACCGACCAGAACGCGCCACGTGGACCAACCAGAACGTGCCACGTGGACCAACCAGAACGCGCCACGTTATTGTCCAGGTCAATGTCGCCACGTCAGCGTCCAGCGCGGAACCGACCACGTCATCAGCCAGCGTGGCACTGAGCCACATCAGCTGCCAGCGTGACACCTAGCCACGTCAGCTTCTAGCGTGCATGGCGCCACGTGGCAGTCACTTTCATGACGAAATTAGTGACAATGTTGTCTAGTCATAGAAGACGAGTTGTTACATGACGAAAACCGTGTAGGTCACGGAAAACGAGTAGTTCTGTGACCAAATTGCGTGATTCGTCACGGTGCGTCAAATGTGACGCTCGTTCTGTGACGATCTCAGAATCGTCATAAAGTCGTCACAGAAGAGTTTCAATGACGAATTTAGCATGTACTGTGACGAATGATGTTTGTCATTGATGTGAACTTCTGTACTAGTGTTTAGCTATAGGTACAGTCCCAAGTTTAAGTTCAATAACGAATTCAACTTCGCGATCTGAGGGCATACCTGGCAATTCATCTAGGAACACTTCCGGGAACTCGTTCACCACTCTAATGTCTTCCGGAGCTGCACCTTCAGCTTGGTTGACTTGATTATGCTCCGAGGGATTGGCTACCTGGTACTCCACCTTATCTCCAGACCTTGTTGTCAGCTGTACCGCTCTCTTGGCGCACTGGATCACTATGTCATATCTGGCTAACCAGCTCATTCCCAAGATTAAATCGAACCCAAAGAATTCCAGGACTATTAGGCATGCTTCGAAATCTACCCCCCTTATTGTGATGTAATATGGGGACAACGTAAAGTGGCTCGCTGTTCCCCTCCTGGTGAGCTAACTAGCATAGCACTCTTCATGGGTAGTAGGGCTACTAAGTTCTTTTTCACAAAAGCAGCAGATATGAAAGCATGCGAAGCTCCACAATTGAACAAAATAGTCGCAGGGGTGGAGTTGATAGGGAACGTACCCACGACCACGTCAGTAGCTCCCTCAACAGTCTCTGCACCAGTGTGGTTGAGCTTGCCTCTGGCGGGGTTCTGCTGTCC
This sequence comes from Echinochloa phyllopogon, assembly GCA_033239725.1. Taxonomy (NCBI): domain Eukaryota; kingdom Viridiplantae; phylum Streptophyta; class Magnoliopsida; order Poales; family Poaceae; genus Echinochloa; species Echinochloa phyllopogon. Next base: position 5,335,125 of record BTCW01000016.1, on the reverse strand, counting down.
TCGGCCTGCCTGCGCCTGCTGCTGTCCAGCCTGCTGGTTGGTGTTTTGGGCCTTCTTATGGCAGACATTGGCAAAGTGCCCCTGCTCTCCATAGTGGTAACACACCTTAGGGGCCACGGGTGTGTTGTTGATGGGGTTGGGGCGCTGAACAGGACCTTGCTGGGCTGACTCTAAAAGCGCTGCTGATTCCCCATCTGCTGACTCCCCTGAGGAGGAACGAAACGGGGGCGACTGCTGCTCCCGGTTTGCTAGCCCTGGAACTTCCTCTTCTTGTCCACGATCTCACAGTGCTTGTGTTCTTGCATCAACGCATCTTCCACCAGTTCCTAAAAGTTGGGGAACTTGGTGCACATCAGCTGGTACTGTTGTGCATCCTGCAAGCCATCACGGAACCGGGTCTGCTACTTCTTGTCCGTGGCCACGTCCTCTGGAGCGTAACGGGCCAGCTTGATGAACTTGTCACGATGAGCGGTGACACTCATCCCTTCCTACCTCAGCGCCAGGAATTCCTTCTTCAGGGTCATCAGGGGTTCTGGCACATGGCGGGAGCGGAAGCTGCTACGGAACTCCTGCTAGGTGATCTGAGTATGGTCAGGGTGAGCGTACCGGTATGAATCCCACCAGTCCAATGCTGGTCCCTTGAGCTGTCCTCCTGCGTACAACACCTCTCGGTCGTTGCACTGCGTGATGTCGAGCTGTCTCTCCACCGCCTTGAGCCAATCATCTGCCTGTAGAGGGTCACTAGCCTTGTTGAAGGTGGGAGGGCATCCCTTCAAAAATTTACCCCTCTTGTCCCGAAGCGGCATGTTGGGCTGGTGTGGTGGGTTCTGCTGCATCAACGCCATGGTCTGGGCCATCTGCTGCATCAGCTGGGTCTATGTGAGCATCATCTGCTCAATGGTGCTAGTGGTCCTCCACTGACACCGGTGTTGCTCCTTGTGTTCGCCATCTATCATCAATAAATAAGTCTCATAAAAACTTCGTTGGATATAACCGAGTGACTCCAGAGGATAACTAACTTGTTAGGATAGACAGGACTTGATAGAAAAAGAGAAAAAGAAATGAATACCCTCTCTATGTAATCATTAATGTCCTTAAACCTTAGTCCAACATCTAGATGGTGGTAGACTCTCATCTACGCCCATCACAATCATTACAAAATTCCAAATCAAGCATAAGCATAATGACAATGATATCAAGCACCTAAGGACATGATTCACACAAGACTTGACAGAGCTAGGTTTTGAAAAAGTGTATCTAGACGATCCATATCACATAATCATGGAGGTCTCCTAAGGTTTAATCAACCGTTCTACCTAGGCTGCGACCCTACTGTCAGCACGACTCTGATACCAATCTATCACACCCGGATTTGCACGGAAACCTGAATGCGGCTATATGTGTGCCCAGGTAGTCATAGTTCACATATAGCAAACAAATATGATAAACATAGAACATATGCTTGAATAAATAGAGTTTTACATCAGAGTTTAACAAAAATAAAATAACCAATACAGCGGAAAACTATTAACTCTGAAACAAAGCGGAGCCGCAATCTGTAGGGACTCTGACAGGGTGAACGGAACTCAGTAATACGGTAGATCTTCTGGAAACTCAGCAGCAGACTCATGCACAACCCAATCTGTTACCCATCCGGGATTTTGTTGAGTAAATGACAAGTGTAATTAAAACATTTACTTAGCAAGTATAGCATAGGTGTATGAAGGCTCAAAGTAAGGCTGGACACAGCTGAACTGTATTAGCATTTTTAATTGGTTCATTTTAACGTTAACCAAGTTACTACAAGTGAATAGAACCTAGTTGCAACTCAATTAATAAAGTATAAGTGACATTAAGCATAAATAAACATCATCTTCTAATAAAAAAGGATTCCGGCCGCTCGTGACCCTAAGCAAGGCTATCATGATAGATTTACACTCTACAGAGGTTTCGCCCTTTACCCACCAGTCGCGTAAAAGTTTGAAAGAACTTTGCACCCAACCACACACATCAACACTTTTGAGGTGTGACTGCATAGGGACGCTACGAGGCTTTTCACAAGACAGCCTAACAAGACAGTGACCGCTAAGGTAAAACAAGGTGTTGAGACTCTAGGCACCGAGATTGACTTACGCTTACGGAGTCACACCATAAGGGGGTCGGTGGCACAGGGAGTTAGAGTGACCCGGCCCTGTTCGCACGGCGGCGACATGTCCACACAACGCTGGGGTTGGTCGCATAGCGCTCGGAATGGCCCGCCATACCTCCGCCATCCTATGCTCTTCTCCCGCTGTGTGCTCGAGGGTCTCTCCCGTCAGAGTCGTCGACGTTGGTAGTACAGGAGCTCGGAGTGACGGGCTCTGTTCGCACAGTGCAGGCCTGCCCGCACAGAGCCTCGGTTGGCAGCATAGTGATGGGAGTTGGTGGATGCGATGGGAGTGGTCGTGGCTGTCAGGGCAGTATGGCGAGACATCTGCCTTTTGACTTTGGATGCACGGTGGCAGTGGGCGCCATTAATTGTTCGTCAGAGCGAGGGTCTCGACCAAGGCGGAGCTTTCCCCATTCCGTGGGTTGATCGAGGCTCGGTCCCCAGGCCTCGACCGAAGCGGAGATTCTGGTTCGTGTCGAGGCACGCCGCGGGGCGTCTTGGCTGGGCCTTCATTTGTTGCTGGGCCGTGGGCCTTAACTTTTGTTTCTTTTTCTGGTTACTTGCATGAGATTAATGTTCACCGAGGGCGGTTATCCCATAGGTTTGGGTACCCTTAGTGATCGCCCCAACAGTAGCCCCCGAGCCTTTGTTGGAATATGTTTTAATTCGACAAAGGCTTTTCGTCGTGGGTGCTTCTGATAAGGTTTCCTTGAAGAATTCCGCTGGGTGCGTGCTAGCGGACCTGCGGGTGTAGCCCCCGAGGCCTTGGAGGAGTGGATATACTCTTGCAAGGGCTTATCAGCGTTTCGCGCCTTCGTGAGCTACAACATGTTTCGTCTTCAAGGAATTCGACCTTGTTGTGCAAGGAGCCCCCGAGCCCTGGCCCTAGCAAAGTCGATCAGGGGCGGTTCTTGACTTTGAGTTACGACCCTCGTCGCCCCGTTTGTGGGGAGGGGTGACGCAATCCATGCTTCCCTCGAACGAGCTGCGAGTCATGGATGCCTCTGTGAGCTGTTAGCGGGTAATTCAAGTGGACATCCGTGCCTCGTTCGATGGAGGCCGGCTCATGGTTCGGAGACATGTCTCATAAGAACACTTGTGGAGGTTTGCTAGGCAGGGCTCGACCCCGTTCGTTTGGGGTCGAGGGCTCGTTGGTCTCCCTCGGTGGGATCCCTCGACTAGCTGCCTTCATCCTGGCCTTGAATATAACATGAAGGGCTCCCTCGAGTTTTGTGCTCGAGGATAGGCTCGATCGCGCGTGCCCTTGGTTATCCCTGACTCTGTTAGATCTGAGGTGCCTGTCGAACCCTCGAGGGGCCAGGACTTCGAACCCCTGATCAGCAGGGCCTCGAGGAGAGGTAACTTACCTCAGAAGCCTTTTGGCTGGCCTCGAGCGTTTATTTCCGTAGTCGTGGGCGATGTGGCGTGGAGTATGCGAAGTGGGTGCGCCTTTTTAGGCGGAGCGGAAGAGAGGTGAACAGTTACGATGCGACGTGCCGCCTGGATTTTCGCGCGTAGTGGTTATTCCAACTCGTGGGGCCCGGCCGTCAGTGGCTGTGGTGCCAATCATATCGGATGCATTTTTCACGCGACCGGGGTGCCGGTTGCGCTTCGCGTGATACTATAAATAATGGGACAAGGGGAAAGTATTGGCTTACCCAGCCCTTGCATTCCGATTGCATCTACTATTTCCAAGCGCCGCCGCTCTTCGCCTTTCACCTTCCCGCGCACAAGACTTCGCCCTTTCGCCGCCGCCATTTGCCATGGTGACCATCATCGACCCTGCTCTGTGGAGCCCCTCCATCGCCAACGATGCCTATCTCGCCGAGCTGGTGGAGGCCGGGGTGCTGCCGGCGAACAACAACCCGGACGAGCCGATGTGGATCGCGCCGCCATCCAATCACCACGAGCCTTCTCCGCCGGAGGGCTTTGTGGTGAGCCTGGTGAGACTTCACGAGCGGGGGTTCGGAATCCCCGCATCGCCATTCTTCCGTGGGTTGTGCCTCCACAACGGCATGGAGCTCCACAACTTCGCGCCCAATGGCATCTCGCAAGCGGCGGTCTTTGTCGCCGTTTGTGAGGGGTCCTTGGGGATCGAGGCTCACTGGGACCTATGGGTTCACCTTTTCCGGGGTGAGCTCCATACGGCCGTAGGTGAGTCTCGGGGGTTCCGCCGGGCGGTTCGCGCCGGGGGCCTTACCCTGCAAGTTCGGGGGCAGTCTAGCGGGTTGTACATCCCGGCGACGATGACCTCCAACAATGCCGATTGGAACAAGGGGTGGTTCTACCTCCGCAACGTCGACAACAAGCTGCCGGAGTACATCGGCAAAGTGCTGCGCGAGCGGCCGGAGGCGTGGAGCTACGAAATTTCCCCCACCGACCGTCAGGAGCGACTCCGGGTCTTCACCGACGCATTCGCCGCGCTTTCGAGGGCGGGTTTGACCGCGGCGGGAGTGATTGCAAACTTCAATCAGCGGTATGTACTGCCGCTGATGGAGAGGATGCTGCGGCTCGACCAACTCAGGGAGGGCTCGCCCTGGCAGGGCTCGATGATGAAGGAGGGGACCCTCGTCCTCGAGTACTGCATCCATCGAGTACGGCGTGCCGTGGAGGTCTCCAAGCTTGATTGCAAGGAGGAGGCCCTTTTCGCCGTCAAGATGCGCCCCGAAGCGGGGTTTGTAAGTTTCGCTTTACGTTTGATTTAGATTCAATTTTGCTTTCTACCCTCGAGATTATCTGATCACTTAATCTTGGATTCTTTCTTCAGGGTTTGTCTCAAAAAGGGTATCGCTCTGCTCCTCCTCTTCGCGACGTTCGTGCTGCGAACCGCCTTTCTACCGAGAGGCAGAAGGCGCGGAAGGACGTGGTAAAGCAGAAGAAAGAGAGGAAGCGCTTGCGGAAGGCGGCGTACGAGAAGGTGTGCCGCCGTCGAATCAGGGAGGGGCGCTCCCCACCTACCACCCCCGTGAGTACTCCGGAGGAGTCTGCTTCGGAGGACCTCGTGGAAATTCCGCCACCTGCGCCGATGGCGGCTGAAGTGAGTGTGCCCATGAGAGGGCAACGTCAGGAGATCCCGTCGTCGTCACGGGGTAGGGAGGCCTCGAGTGGCCCGGCGCCTTCGACGGTGGGTGCCGTCCCTCCGAGTTCCGCGGCGGCGGCTGCAGGGGCTCGAGCTCAGAGCCCGTCGGTGCCTGGGGCGGACAAGGCGGCCATCGCCCCAGGGGCCACTGGGGCTCAAAGCTCCGCACCCACGGGTTCGAGGCCCGTGAGTGAGACCCCGCCGTCGAGGGGCTGTGGTCATTCGGGGGCTCGACGACCCTTGGGCAGCAAGAAGCGCAAGCTTAGCCACCTCATCCGGATTAGGTAAGTCATCGTTTTTTATCGAGCTTAATTCTCAAGTTGTTGATCTGACTTTGTTGACTTGGTTTCTGTCAGCTAATCCGGTCCACCGGCGCCGCTTCTGTTGGCGCCGACGAAGGTGCTGAAGGTGTCGGCGCGCGCTACGCCTCGTTCGGTAGCGCCGCCTTCGTCTGGGGCACCTCAGGCGTCGGGGATTGTCGCCCGGTATCGGGCGGCCCTTACGCGAAGGACCGCCCGATCAAAGGGACAGGCGGCGGCTGGAGAAGCGTCGGCGGTGGCGGGCGAGGAGCGGGCCAGGGAGTCGCCCTCGGCCCTCCCTGTGGAGGATGTGGCCCCTGCCGTTGCGGGGGTGACAGAGACCTCCGTGTCGGCCGAGGGCATGGGGGTAGTGGAACGTGCGGCCCGTGGTGAAGACGCGGGTCAGACCGCAGTGGAAGGCAGCGGTTCAGTGGAGGTCGAGGAGGTGCCCGGAGCGGGCTCCGCAATGATGACCCTCCCGGCCACCCTCGAGGGTGGTCAGGAGGATGAGGAAGAGGACGCTCCAGGATTCCGCGACAGGGCCTGGAGCCCTTGGGAGGAGAGGGCCGTGGGCACCTTGCCTGGTATTCTGGCCATCGAGGCCTGGCGCAATTTAGGGCTCGGTCGCCGCGGGTTCCTCCCGGCGTGGCAAAGGCTCCTGAGGCCGAGCGCCTCCTATGGGAGGAACATCAAGCCTTGGGGACGATGGTCCAAGAAGCCTATGGGTGGTTTGGACGTCCACCGGGTAAGTGACTTAATCACTAATTTTGTCGCGCGTTTTGCGTCTCTCCCTGTTTTTTCACTTTCATCTGTTGTGTTAACAACAAGATCTGAGGGAGATGGCTGGCCGAAAGGTCGCCGAACTTGCTGATGCGCACGTCGAGGTGCATCAGCTAAGGGAGGCCTTGAGCCACGCCGAGCGGGAGTGCCTGCGCGAGAGGACACTCGCCGTGGAGATGGCAGAAGAGGTCCTTCGGCAAGGGGACGAGCTCCATCGACAAACGCAAGCACTGGCGGCGCTCAAGGGTGAGCTTCAGCAGGAGCGTGCCACCCTTGCCGAAGTCCGGGGGCAATTACATCAGCGGGACTCGGCGCTTGCCGTGGCTGAGGCCCAACTGAAGACCCAAGGCGAGGCTATCGACCTGCTCACCGTGGCGGTGACGGAGGGAGATGTTGCCATCACGGAGCTGCGGGCCTCGGTCGAGGCCCAACAAAGAGAGATGGCGACACTCCAGCAGGAGGCCAGCACTGCCCGGGAGGCCCTCGCCGAGAAGGACAAGCTGGTCGAAGGTAAGTCTAGTATGAACTTACCCTAAATTTGGATTGGAGTTTTCGATGGCTTATCTGATTTCGGTGTTGGGCTTTCAGAGGTGTGGAAGGTGGCGGAGGAGACCTCCTCACAGGCGGAGTCACTCCAGGTAGCCTATTCGAAGGCCTAGGAGGACCTCGAGGAGGTACGGGAAGTAGCCCTTGCCATCTGCAAGGAGGTTGAGGGGCTAGACGCCCTCGAGTCCCAGTCAGGTAGCTCGGTGGCCAGCCGTCTAAGAGCCTTGGGCGGTTGCATTACCGAGCGCCTGAAGGGGGCCCTTCTCCTCGGCGTGCAGAAGACCCTCGGGATGATCTCAACGCACTTTGTCATGGACCTCGAGGCGGTCAGCGGTGGTTATGTGGTGGCGGACGACATCGACGATGACGCTGCATTGGCCGTCGTGGAGAGTGCGGATGCTGCTGCCTCTGCTCCTGCTGCCACCCTCGTGCGAATCTTTGAGAGCGACCTCCTTCCCGACGCTGAAGACGAGGAGCATGCCACCCCCGAAGACCCTGCTCCATGAGTAGTTTTAGAGATTTTTTATGTAATAAGCACTCTAGTGGTTCAAACAATTTTATGTTTTTGAAACGCACATTCGAGTTTTTATTTGAATTATGGTTTCTTTATCACGTTTATCTTGCTGAATTTGCAAAGGACTTGTCGAGGAGAGTATCGTTCATAGAGCAATTTTAGCGTAGGGTGATGAGGGGGATGCCGTATCCTTTCGAAGGCGTAGGCGGTCCCTCGACTCATCCGGCCCTTGGCCTTAATCATTTTATGCCTTGAGCTGCCTTTTGGCAATTACAGGAGATGGACGTAATGAAAGAATTTTATAAAAAACTTTAAAATTGGGACAATTTTAGGAGGGTGTGCCCCCCGGATTAGCCTCCGAGTGAGACTTGGCTTTTTTCGATGGTAAGCCTAGTCTTACTCATTTTAAGGTCCTTTATATTTTTATTGACATAAGTACCAATGTACATGAATGCTTGAAAGCTTAAGGGTAGGAGCGACGTAGCTGTTGGATATTCCAGGCGTTGGCGAATACTTCGCCTTCTCATTTGCGAGCTTGTATGTGCCTGGCTTGAGGACCTCAACGATGATGTAGGGCCCTTCCCATGGCGGTGTGAGCTTGTGGCGCCCTTGATTGTCTTGTCGCAGCCTTAGCACTAGGTCCCCCTTGTTGAGGTCTCGTCGTCGAACTTTTTGGGCCTGATACCTTCGAAGCGACTGCTGGTACCGAGCCGAATGTAAGACCGCGATGTCTCGAGCTTCGTCCGCTTGGTCGAGTGAGTCTTCCCGCACTTGCTTGTTTCTTTCCTCTTGGTAGGATCTGAGCCTTGGGGACCCATATTCCAAGTCTGTGGGGAGGATAGCCTCGGCACCATAGACGAGAAAAAATGGAGTAAAACCCGTGGCTCTGCTTGGGGTTGTTCTAAGGCTCCAAATTACCGAGGGTAATTCAGCTTGTTGAATATTCTTGGTTTGAACCCTTGTAGAATCTTGCCGTTGGCACGTTCTACTTGGCCGTTTGTCTGTGGATGTGCTACGGATGACCAATCCACGCGGATATGGTGGTCGTCACAGAATTTCAAGAACTTCTTGCCTGTAAACTGGGTGCCATTATCAGTGATTATCAAATTGGGGACCCCGAACCTATGAATTATATCTGTGAAGAATTGCACAGCTTGCTCGGATCTGATGCTGCTGATTGGCCGAGCTTCGATCCATTTCGAGAACTTGTCGATGGCCACCAGCAGATGTGTAAAGCCCCCGGCCACTGCTCGCATTGGACCAACGAGGTCGAGCCCCCACACGGCGAACGACCATGTGATAGGAACGGTTTGCAAGACGTGAGCCAGGACGTGGGTTTTACGTGCGTAGAATTGACACCCTTCGCAGGTGCGTACGATTTCGTTGGCGTCTGCAACAGCCGTGGGCCAGTAGAAGCCTTGGCGAAACACGTTGCCCACGAGGGTACGGGGCGCCGCGTGGTGGCCGCATACGCCAGCGTGGATGTCTCGAATGAGCTCCCTTCCCTTTGGGATTTGAATGCACCGCTGCAAAATTCCGGAGGGGCTGCGCTTGTACAACTCCCCATCGATTTTGTGGAACGACTTGGCCTTTCTTGCGATGCGTCGAGCCTCGGTTCGATCCAAGGGTAGTTCGCCTCGGGTGATCAAGGTGATGTATTGGTTGCGCCAATCGTGAGTCGATGGGGCCTCGTCGATTTCCATAATTTCACCCTCATCCGCCGAGGATATTTCCTGACTTGAGGCTTCAGGTTCCTCTTTCGAAGGATCCTCGTCCATGGGCTCGATATATGGAGCCCCCGAGGGTTCGGTCCTCGAGGGAGCATCAGGAGCTTTGGGGGTTGGCTTGAGGTCGATGCTTGATTGTGTCAGGTCACGGGCGAATACATTTGGAGGAACGCTGATCCGCCCAGACACAATTTTTGCTAATTCATCGGCCTCCTCGTTGTACTTTCGCGCGATGTGGTTGAGCTCGAGGCCATGGAATTTGTCCTCGAGTCGGCATACTGCATTGCAGTACGCTTGCATATTGTCGTCGTGGCAGCTTGCCTCCTTCATAACCTGGTCGATGACCAATTGTGAATCTCCCCGGACGTCGAGGCGTTTAACGCCCAATTCGATGGCTATGCAAAGGCCGGCTAGTAAGGCCTCATATTCGGCCATGTTGTTGGACGCCGGAAAGTGAAGTGTACCACGTGCCATATATGTCTCCGAGGGGTGAGATGAAGAGCAGGCCCGCGCCCGCACCGGTTTTCATCACCGAACCGTCAAAGTACATGATCCAACATTCGGCTTGGATTTGTGCTGGGGCAGCTGTGTGTCGGTCCAGTCTGCCATGAAATCGGCCAAGATTTGCGATTTAATTGCCTTGCGAGGGGCATAAGTGAGGGTTTCGCCCATCAATTCCACGGACCATTTGGCTATTCTACCCGAGACATCCTGGTTGCGGAGTATCTCCCCCAAGGGGAAAGATGAGACCACGGTGAAAGGATCAGCTTCGAAGTAGTGGCGCAATTTGCGCCGAGCTAGCACTACTGCGTAGAGCAACTTCTGGATTTGTGGATATCACGTCTTGGTTTCGGTCAGTACCTCGCTGATGTAGTATACCGGCCTTTGGACAGGCAGAGCGTGCCCCTCCTCAGTTCTCTCTATGACGATGACTCCGCTGACTACTTGAGTCATTGCGGCTACGTAGAGGTTGAGGCGCTCACCCTCATTGGGTGGCGTTAAGACTGACACTCGTGCGAGAGACGCTTTTAGCCCGTTGAGGGCTTTTTGAGCCTCGGGGGTCCAAGAAAAATGTTCGCTCTTTTTTAAGAGTCGGTACAGGGGTAAGCCTTTCTCGCTGAGACGCAAGATGAACCGGCTTAGGGCTGCTAAACATCCCAGTACCCTTTTTACCCTCTTTAGGTCTCGGATCGGTCCCATCTGTTCGAGGGCCGAGACTTTTTCAGGGTTGGGCTCAATGCCTCGTTGAGAGACTATGAAACCCAAGAGCATAACTCGAGGTACCCCCAAAACGCATTTTTATGGATTCAGTTTTACCCCGTTGGCCCGGAGACAATCAAACGCAATGCACAAATCGTTTACCAGGTCGTCCGCCTTCCTGGTTTTTACTACGATATCATCAACGTATGCTTCTATGGTTCGCCCGATATGATCTCCGAAAACATGAAGCATACATCGCTGGTATGTAGCTCCGGCATTTCGAAGTCCAAAGGGGCATTGTGACATAGCAGAAAATACCAAAAGGCGTAATAAAGGAGGTTGCCAGTTGGTCAAAAATTTTCATCTTAATTTGGTGGAAACTAGAATAAGCATCAAGGAAACATAATAGCTAGCATCCTGCGATTGAATCTACGATCTGATCCATACGTGGTAGAGGAAAAGGGTCTTTTGGACATGCTTTATTTAAACCGATATAATCTATGCACATCCTCCACTTCCCATTCTTTTTCTCAACTAAAACAGGATTGGCAAGCCAGTTAGGGTGAAATACCTCCTTGATGAATCCGGCCTTGAGGAGCTTGTGCAGCTCCTCACCAATGGCCCTACGCTTGTGCTCGTCGAAGCGTCACGGACGTTGAACCACCGGTTTGGAATGGGGCAGGATGTCAAGGGAGTGCTCGGCGACCTCCCTCGGCGTTGGCGCGGAGGAAGTCGACGAGCACCACCTCCTATTTGCTGTCGAGGGTCAAGCTGATCCGCACCGTCTTGTCGCTGGGAACACCTAGGTCGAGGGGCACAGCTTTGGTGTGCTCTGCGGGCTCGAAACTGCCTGCATGCTTCGAAGTGGAGGGGATGGTTTCGTTCGCCATCTTCTCCAGGTCTGCGACGACAGCCTCGTTCTCAGCAAGCACCTCGGCGCTCTCGACGCATTCCATGTCGCATATGTAGGCATGTTCGAATGATGGGGTCACGGTGATGACGCCGTTTGGTCCCGACATCTTCAACTTGAGGTAGGTATAGTTCGGGATCGCCATGAACTTGGCGTAGCATGGGCGGCCGAGGATGGCGTGGTACGCACCTCAAAATCCCACCACTTCGAAGGTCAGGGTCTCCCTGCGGAAGTTGTCGGGGGTACCGAAGCAAACTGGCAGATTGATCTGCCCGAGGGGCTGAACTCGCTTTCCCGGCGCAACGCCATGGAATGGCGCCTTGCTAGGGCGCAGCGTGTCCCTGCCGATGCCCATGAGCTCCAAGGATGAAGCATACATGATATTGAGGCTGCTGCCTCCATCCATGAGTACCTTGGATAACCAGGTATTGCCAATGATAGGATCAACGATAAGTGGGTATTGCCCCGGGTTCGGGATATAGTTGGGGTGGTCGTCTCGACTGAAGGAGATGGTCTCCTCTGACCAGTCGAGGTACGACGGCCCCGCCTTGTGTATGGAGAATACCTCTCGGCGCTCGCGCTTGCGCTGCCAAGGGGTCATGTTCGCGGATGGCCCACCGAAAATGAAGAAGACGTTCTCCACCTCCGGGAAGCCTTGGCCACTCCCGTCGCCCGTGTCTCTTTTTCCCCCTTCGTCCTTCGAAGCGGCGCGGTTGAAGTATTTCTTTAGCATTCCGCACTTCTCGAGGGTGTGGGTTACGACGCCCTTGTGATAAGGGCACGATTTCTAGAGCATATCATCGAAGATGCCGCCTCCTCGAGGGGGGCCTCGAGGAGGTTTGGGCGCAGCAAGATTGACTGCGAGTATTTCGTCAGGGTCCTCGGTCCGCTATTGTCGGCGCGAGGCTTTTTGGGGCTTATTCCCCTTCTTGCCTTTCCTTTGTTTCTTGGCGGATCCTTTGGACTTTCTGCCCTCCGCGGGTGTTTCCTCCGTCCGCTTCCCCCTTCCACTATCAAAGATGGCTCCAACCGCCTCCTCGCCGGAGGCAAAATTGGTGGCCACGTCGAACAGTTCGTTTACGCTAGTAGGAGGACTCCGTCCTAGCTTGCGTACCAAGTCCCGGCAGGTTGTGCCTTCGAGGAAAGCGTGGATGACTTCGGAGTCACCCACACTCGGGAGCTCGGTGCAACGCTTGGAGAAGCGGCGGATAAAATCACGAAGGGACTCATTGGATGTTTGGCGACACCCTCGAAGGTCCCATGAGTTTCCAAGGCGTAGGTAGGTGCCCTGGAAGTTACCCACGAACGTCCTCACGAGGTCGTTCCAGTCATGAATCTGGTTCGCGGGTAGGTGCTCTAGCCATGTCCGCGCAGAATCCGCCAAATGGAGCGGCAAGTTGCGGATGATCATGGCGTCGTCGATTGCGCCGCCCAACAAACAGGCGAGGCGATAGTCGTTGAGCCACACCCTCAGGTCCGTCTCCCCCGAGTACTTGGTGATGGTCGTTGGCTGCCTGAATCGTGCGGGAATCGGGGCCACACGAATCTCCCGGCCAAATACCCGGGTTCCCGGGGGCTCTGGCGTTGGGCTCTTGTCTTCGTCGCTGTCGTAGCGGCCTCCACGGCGGGGGTGGAAACCGCGAGATGCGCCATACCACCTCTTTTTGTTGAGGGTGTTGCGAGCATCGTCGTCGCTGATGTCACCATGTGTGTCATGGATTCGCTCATTGAGAGGCTTCCTTCCGATGCGTTCGTGCACCGAATGTGCCTTTCCCTTGTTCGAGGGCGGGGGTGGCATTAGATTGTCCCTTCGCGGGGTTTGTGCTGATGCCTCGTGCTCCCGCGTTGCTCTACCGGTTTTTGGGCCGACGGAACTGCGGATGCGAGACTTTCGGCTTTCGGCTTGCTGCACAGCCGCTTGCTCGATTAGGAGCTGCGCCTCTTGGCGCAGGTTTCGGCCTTCGGGTGTTGATGGCTCGGGCATGGCTCGGATCAGAGTTCCTGCGGCGATGAGCTTCTGGCTTGCCCTGGCTAACGCGAGTGGGTCGTCCACATTGTCATCAGCCTCGATGTGGGCTCGTGCTATGCGCCCGGCTTCCCTGGCACGCACACCGCGCATAGGACAATTGTCCTCAAGCGTTGCCCGAAGCTCTCGGACCTGTCGGCGTTCTTCTTCAAGCTTGGCTTCAAGTTCGCGAACTTAGGCCAGTTGTGCTTGTGCGAGCGCAACGTTGTTGTGCGCCTGTTCGTGATCTCTAACGTGCGCTGGCTCTCCTACCCCGTCATCTCTGCCATCCTTTCCCGGAAGGATGATGAAGCATTCCCTGGTGGGATCGTAATCCTCCTCGCTGGGGTCATCGGAGCAGGTTAGGCAATAATCTGCCGCGGCCTGGAATGATAAGAGGGCCTCTCAATCGCGAAGCCCTGAGTAATCCTATTTGGGGATCCTCCGGCCGCTCTCGGATGCCTCGCTGCCAGACTCAGGGTAGTTGTCGTCTGGCGACGTTGCTATGAGGTCGCGGATCGAGATCAGGTGGTGGCCCGACAATTCTCATACGCCGTCATGTCCGTGTCAACTGATGAAGAGTTGGTCATGGTTGCGGTGCGTGTCCCACCGGGGTTTCGCCACGGGTCGACCGTGCTATCCCCGGCTGGTTGTGCCGCGGTGGTGGCGCTTGTTGCCCTTGTCGTGCCGGGCTCAACCCGTTCGGGGGAGCCGGCGTGGGCTGTTCCGCGTCGCTCCACGCGCGTTCGCCGCGCACGTTGACACAAACGCCTTTTGCGTCACGGTGATGGTGATGGGAGTGACAGTGGCACGCTCATGCTGGCGTTCCTCGTCAGGAACTGCATGTTGTAGCCATGGCCAGTCGCCCTAAAGTCAAGACTCCTAAACCGGATTTCGAATCCGGCAGGGAGCTGACCCGATGCTGGCATCGAGAACAGGTTGTCGCGTACGACTCGAGTTGCCATCAAGGGAGATGGTGGATGAAACAATCGATCACAACGCGAGGCCCCTACCTGGCGCGCCACTGTCGATGTTTAAAGATCGTGGTCCCGACACCAATCAGAAATGCACTGTGTTCCCTTCCCTAATGGTTGATGCAGAAGATAACACGAGACACGGGTTTATCCTGGTTCCGGTCGGAAGACCGTACTTCCAGCAAGGTGGTAAGTGCGATGTATTATTCTGCACCGGACTGCAAGTAGTAGGGGGTACAAGCAGGCTGGGATTAGGGGCTAGACCTCCGAATCCCGGATGATTGAGGCGAAGTGCCAATATCATGGTTTTTCTGAGTGTGTGCGGATTCTTTGTCTTTTTTCTATCCTCCCCCCTTTTGCTCGATCACCCCCTCCTTTTACAGGCCAAGGAGGAGGAGTTATAGGAGCGTGTTGCTGTTATGGGCGTGCTTCTGTGTCCTTGTTTGCTGTAGTCGATTCTTGTACTGGTGATGACGTCGAGGAGTGGTCTTGAGGATCCGAGGTGTCCTTACACCACCTCGAGGGTCTCCCATGCCTGCGCACAGCTTATTCTGTGGAAAATCGCTGTGGGAGTCGGTGGCGCAGGGAGTTAGAGTGACCCGGCCCTGTTCGCACGGCAATGACATGTCCGCACAGCGCCGGGGTTGGTCGCATAGCACTCGGAATGGCCCACCATACCTCCGCTGTCCTGTGCTCTTCTCCCGCTGTGTGCTCGAGGGTCTCTCCCGCCCGACGGAGATCTTCGAGTCATCGGAGTTGGCAGTACAGGAGCTCGGAGTGACAGGCTCTATTCGCATAGTGTCGGCCTGCCCGCACAGAGCCTCGGTTGGCAGCATAGTGACGGGAGTTGGCGGATGCGATGGGAGGGGTCGTGGCTGTCAGGGAAGTATGGCGAGAGATCTGCCTTTTGACTTTGGACGCACAGTGGCAGTGGGCGGCATTAATTGTTCGTTGGAGCGAGGGTCTCGACCGAGGCGGAGCTTTCCCCATTCTGTGGGTTGCTCGAGGCTCGGTCCCCAGGCATCGACCGAACCGGAGTTCTCCGATTCGCTCGAGGGGTCGGTCCCCTCGAACGAAGCGGAGATTCTGGTTCGCGTCGAGGCACACCACGTGGCATCTTGGCTGGGCCTTCACTTGTTGCTGGGCCGTGGGCCTTAACTTTCGTTTCTTTTTCTGGTTACTTGCATGAGATTAATGTTCAACGAGGGCGGTTATCCCATATGTTTGGGTACCCCTAATGATCGCCCCCAACAAAGCTCCTGGGT
Source organism: Echinochloa phyllopogon (assembly GCA_033239725.1). Lineage (NCBI taxonomy): Eukaryota > Viridiplantae > Streptophyta > Magnoliopsida > Poales > Poaceae > Echinochloa > Echinochloa phyllopogon. The sequence continues at coordinate 5,319,677 of BTCW01000016.1, read as the reverse complement.
TGCCGCTTTAAGAACTGGACCTTACGGAGAGACACTAGAACAAAGCACGGAGCACATGCTCTAGTACCCTAAACAAAGTTGCTAAAAAGCAAGTTTTATCATCATGTTTGAAGTAAACCATTAAGTCAAAATTAACAGTTAAACAATGGTGATAGTAGCTGTGCATAGCAAAGATTCTACCCATATGCATAAACCTAAGGTAATCAAAGGACAGGATAATTAAAACTAGGTACAACCTTAAAGGTACATCAATTTAGACACATGCATGTATGAAATAATTTATTACAAGGAGGGTAGGTAGCAAGGATTGTCCGTGCTATAACTTTCCTTCCTCAAAAGGCTTCTGCTGCTGCTGTGAGTCCTGCTCCAGATAGTCCCCCTCGTACTCAAAGCCCAACGCAAAAGGCTCACCGACTGGACACGAATCACCATACAAGCATCCACACAAGCCAATACATGCACACAAATAATATTATATTAGAATAGTACACCATACAGTGGAAAAAATACAAATGAAGGTTTTATAACTAATCTACGCTTTACTATGAACACATGAGCATGAAAATCACTCTAATCAGAGCTAAAACGGAAAAGATATGGCAATTCTATGTTACATGGACCTACTGACGAGTTTTTAAAGTTCCAGGGGCTTATTTGTGAAAAACTGAGGACCTAAACATAATTATGCGTTAAAACCCGAGGGCCTACGCGTAAAACTAACCCATCAGGATGGCGGGTTCTATTATTTAAAAGCACAGGTGGTTTTCCATAAAAGTCTGGACCTACTGGTAATTACTTCTGAATAGGAGTGGATGGCGGGTTGATAATCAAGTAGTGGAGGGGCTCTTTAGCAAAAACGTGCCCGCTGACCGGTATTGACGGGTTTGACCCGGGGTGGGGATGCATGAGGTCCGTTGGATCTAGATCTAATGATCTAGATCGGCCGGGGCGAGGAGGTCGGCGACGGGGGGGGGGGGGGGGAGCTCACTGGAGTTACGCCTAACTCGATCTAGAGGCCCCCATTGGTCGTGGGGTTAGGCCCTACGGCACCGGGGCGGGATGGCGAGTGCATCTGGGGTGTTCAAGTCGAGGGGAAGGCGGCGTGGGCGGCGTGCATCGGCGGGCGGCTATCTTCGGCGAGATGGCACGTACGCGGGAGCATGCAAAAAAAGGCAAGACGTAGCTGGGCATGTTGCTTACCACTTCTCGAAGCTGCCCGAGGTCTTGCAAAGGACTGAGCGAGGCCGGAGAAGGAGTTCGTCGGCGGCGGTGCTCGGCTTGGGGGGGGGGGGGGAGAAACGGCGGCGCCGCGTGGAGGGAGTCGGGAGCTCTTGGTGAGGGGTGGATGAGGGCTTAGGGGGTCGGCTTTTATAGCTTGGTGCGGAGTCTCGGCGTGCGTGCCATGCCAAATCGCGGCGGCGGCGGCGGCGGTGGATCGAGGTTTCCAATGGGGGAAACCTTTCCATGCGTGGAGCACCGCCAAAAGGGAAGGAGTGGCGCGGGGTAGGGCTAGGATGGCCGGGCCGAGGCAGCGGGTAGGCGCGGTGGAAAGCCTGGTCGCGGGCGAGAGGAAGGGGGAGAATCTGACGGGTGGGGCCCGCGGGGCAGGGAGAGAGGGGAGGGTGGTTGGTGAGCTGGTCCTGGGAGGTGAGTTGGGCCGGCTTGGGGGTTGAACGCGCGAGCGGGCCGGGGAAAGGAAGCGCGCGAGCGGGCCGGGCGGAAGAGAGTGCTGTGCTGGCCGGCTCGGAAAGAAGAGGGGAAAAGGGGTGCTGGGCCGGTCTGGGGGAGAGAGTAGAGGGGTTGAAAGCGAGCCGAGGGAGAAGATCAGGGAGCATAAGTGAACTCGGCAGAAAACAACTTTTTCTAAAGATCAAACAAATGCAAATTAAATTTGAATTTAAACAGAATTCAAATTCCAATTTAAGTTGCAATCAAACAATACCCAATGCAGTAGCATGAATGCAACAAAAATGTTTCTAAGCCTTATATTTTATTTTAAATTTCTAGAAGTTAATTATTTAACCTATATAAATTATGACCATAAATAATACAATTAAATTAAATAGTAGAAATTTTAAATGAGTAATTTTAGGGTGTTACAGTTGCTACTCAGCACAAGTCTGGGTATGCTATAGTAAACTTCAAAACTAACCATATCATCAACGTTCCTGATGTTGTTGTTTAGCGTCAGCTTTCTCTTGCTCTCCTTCTGATTCTGCAAACTGCATTGTTGGTTCCATTGTGCACCTTTGAGCGATCTTTCCACTTCTGCACTCTTATTGCATTCTGCCGGGTTGGGGAGTCGGTGCACGGCTGCGCTTCTTATGTCGACTGTGAAGACATTATTTACTTTCAGGATTCTTTTTACTGCCTCACCAAGATAGAGGACATGATCCGGTGCACCACCAGATTCACCCACTCTCAACCCCCGGATTCTTTGGCTGTCCACAAGACATATGTCCACTTCGTCCCCATTGCTCATGATGAAAACCTTTGTATTATGATAAAAAAACCTTTGCATTAAGGGTAGGTACCTAGTTGAGAGTCGTGGAGAGCTATTAATGGTGGTGAGATATAGGACCCTAACCTTTGAGGAAACATCCTCGTTTGTCCTGTTCCGTATGGTGCCTGACGTCCATGCAGGACCTTACCGTGCCTGGCGGATGGTGCAATCGCTTGGTGGGCGAATGTTCTTCGTTGACCGCGGGTGATCTAGATCTTATGAAGTACATGAGTTCCCCAAGTGCCATGAACCGGTTCTTGTCCATGAACCGGTTCTTAGAATCCAGACATGAACTAGCACAAGCCCATCCACCAACCATCATTTTAAAAACCAAGCCCACGCCTCAAACCAACCATCCTGCCGAATTCGCCAACCCAAAATTATGACCACGAGACTTAAGTTGAATTGCTTTTAATTAACCCAACCAACCCATACTTTAAGCTAAGCGTTATACTACAGTCAACCCGGGCTTCAAGGAATATATTGAAATTCTAGTAAACCCTAATATGGGATTCAAATTTGAATTTTGACTCAGCATGCAAATCTAATGGTCTATCTAATTCTAATAAAAATATAAATAAATAGGATGCCGGTTATGGTCAAGAACATTTGTCGTTATCTTAGAGTTGATCCCAACTCTTGCATATTGATAACCTTCTGGTCGCAACAAGTACCATACAAGAGAACAAACAACTATAAAACAAACAATACACAAAACGCTGTAAAATATTTTGAAGACAAGGACTAGCAGAAAGAAAGTGTACCTAAACTTGATTATTTATAGTACGCGTTTGAGTACCTAAACTTGATTATTTACAGATGACAAGGACCAGCAGAAAATTATTGCAAGGCACAAGAATGAAGAGATTAAAATGAAGGAAAGTACAGGACTTAGATTGCAAGATGAGATATGCATATATAGAATTATTGGATAGATTATTTTTGGTGTGAAAAAAGTGTATATTACATATCAGCATGATGCAATGATGACCAAGCAAGGTAGTAAGTGATACGTATCTTGATCTGTGGATTTACTAGCTTCAGTACTTGCCTACGCCTTGCACATGCAAGCAAACATGGATTAAACTTGTACTATATTACTGTTGGAACTAAGCTTGACATGTGCGTGTCTATGCTGTGTGTGTGCGTCGGGCAGAAGCGGCAGGAGAGCTGCAGCCATGGAGGCTCGACGTGTGACGTGTTGGGTTCCAGTAGTTTGGATCAGGCTCGAGGGGTGCTGTGGTAGGCTCGGTCTGTGTTGGTTAGGAGGGGAGGCGTGTGTGCTGCTGATCCGTTGGTGTGTGCGGACGAATGTGTCGCTACCAACGTTGTGCGGGTCAGACAGATCATGGCGAGAGTGCCGGGCGTGGAGGTTAGCTCCAGCGTACGGTGGCCTATTTGTATCTCCTGTGCTCCTTCTCTGTTTGGCGCCGAGTCTATTTCAATGTAGAGAGGCCAAGATACAGGAGCGACCGGCAAACCACTGTTCATCTTCTTCCTCCCGCCATTGCGCACTGTGAGAGCGAGAGCGAGCGGCTCCGGAAGAGCGCAGCGGGAACACGCGTTCCAGACGAAAGCCAACAATTACTAGTACGTGGTTACTAGCATGTGCAGGCTCCTTACTATGCATAGATGATTTTTCAGTGCTATGTTACGAATAAGACGGACGCAAAGTGCATGCAGCTAACTCCTGGCTAACGCTAAACAGGAGACTGCAAACACGAGCTAGCAGAGAGCCTGATCATGATGATATGTGGTGTCTAGATGCAAAACGGAAAGGGCAGCAACATAATGCTTCTTACCAGAGTGCTGTGGTCGATGACGAAAGCCATGATGGATAACAGTGAGGGAAGTGTGCTGTGTGCAGCCCAACATCAACTGTGAATGGCCATGAAGAAAAGAATGTCGGGGACCACGCTACGGCAAGCCTTTGATGCGAATGAAAGGATAGAAATATCAGACAGCCTCAAGGTGAAGACCGAAGAATAACAACTGAATCTTACTGAAGCCGAAGAAGGCGAGAGCTAGGAGGAGCACGACGGGCCATAGATCAAGATTGGAAGACCGATTCTCTCCGGAGGGTAGGAGCTCACGAATGAGCGGATGGCCGGGTCTCCAGGGAGCGTTCGTCTGTGTGAAGATCGTGGTGTGAGTTGTGCGGGCGCTGCATCGCTGAGGGGCTACAAGAGGGCCTCATACATCCTGTGTAAAGTGAGCCGAGTCCATGTTTATCGAATAGAAAGCCAGGATACAGGTGTCCGATCGCCGCGGCGTTCGTCGCTGGAAATCCTTGTGTTCTTTTTGTTCTTGTGATCGTCTGTCGATCCTCGGTTCCAACACACGCTACGGCAACCCTTTGATGCAAATGAAAGGATAGAAATATCAGGCAGCCTCAAGGTAAAGACCCAAGAATAACAACTGAAACTTACTGAAGCCGAAGAAGGCGAGAGCGGCGAGAGCTTCTGGAGCAGCGAGAACGGCCTCTAACAGTGACCAACGGCCGTACTCAGTGGTGATTGAGCTCTCTGGCGAGGTATGGGAGGGGGAGGATGACAAGGTGGGTGCTTTTTATAGTTGCGATATGAGGGAGCAGAGCGGCCAGGCGACTAGGTGCCGAGAAGACGAGACGAGCGGTCAGCATGTTGGGCAATCGGATTAACACAACTAGGAGCAGCAGTTTGTATCTCTGGTGGTGGGATTTGAAGGAACAGACAGTGGGGGTTCCGTTTGCTAAGTAGTGGACATTAGTGCTCAAGGAAGATGCACCGGTGTGCAGCACTAACATGCGTCCATGGCTGCCCAGCAACGAAGCAGACGTCATGAGCTGGACGGAGAGGTACAGCCAGCTAACGTTGTTGGGCTAGCTCGGGCTGGACCAAACAAAGCCATGAGTCCTGCTAGTAAGAAAAACGTGAGGGCCTTGTTTGCCTGCGGTACTCACACCGTCAAGAACTGACTTTCAATCCATCCCCTTTAGTCCCAGACCTAATTGGAGCTGTTACTAATGTGAGCATTAGTCCCGGTCCCAAGCAGGCCGTGCGGCAGTGTCACACCTGATTTTCGAAGAGAAACCAAGTGCATCTCATATGTGCGTCAGAATCATGTTTACACACATACGATAGACAAAAGAGTGTAACATCATAACACAGTGTTCAAACGTACAAGAGGATTAATAAATTTATTACAATATTCTTATTACACTCTCGGGAGACACGAAGGTCTTATAGACCAACACACGATAACTAGACGGAGCGTCTTCATCTTCCACTTCCACAGGCATCATGACTGGGAAACGCAAGCCTCAAAACTCATCGTAGTCACTGTAGTACTCTTCACCATTGTTTTCCTCTGAACAGCATAAGCAAGTGTGAGTACACCTAACTAGGTACTCAGCAAGCGGGGGAAAGATGCAACGCCATCAAGATCAAGCTAGGGTTCACAGCGGTGAGTTTTTAAAGTTGGTCAAGTTTTATTAGCAAGCTTCTATTTACTAGATGTAAGTTCATACCAACCCACTTAAGCATTTAGAAAACATCTTATTCCGAAACCATGAGATAAACCACAATTTAAATTCCATCTTTAAGTTCAATTATCATGTGAGGGTCCAAGCCGCTCATAACCGTGAGCACGGCTGATCGATCAGTTTTCACTCTGCAGAGGTTGTACACTTTTACCCATAGTTCGTGTTCCCCATGTTGCCCGGGTTTGCAAGGCCCTTAAAAACTTCTGAGGTGAGTGACTAGGGGTCCACTGCGAAGCCTTTACAAAGGTGTGCGAAAGACCAACAACCCGCGAGAGTTACCGACTAGGGCGGAGCACAACCCTCCCTAACGGTCAGTACCTTAGCCAAGGCTACTACCAGGACCGAGCTATACCCCTTCAACCCCAATTCCCCCTCTGCTCCTTTCGGATAAGGTCATTAGTACAATCACACCCCTAATTAATCGGCTAAGGTCAGAGCCATATGACACCGTGGTTGCACTGTTTTCTTGGGTGGTTCTCCATGTTCTGATTAAAGAAAAGTGTTCTTGCATTAACCAACATTTACCATCAAAGTTGCCATGATCAATATTTTATAAAGATCCAATTCAACCAATCCCAAGGTATAGCACCACTAAGCATAAATTAACCCAAAACATTATTTAAACCGGGGTTGTTCCAATGAATTGTAGGTAAAAAGACTAGATAAGTCCTTAAAAAGGTGTTCCCGTTAAATTAATGCAATAAAAGTAAATTTTAGTTGTCATGCAGTTATATAGCACAAAAAGAGTATGCGGGGAGGACCACTTGCCTTGCTCTACAAAGGAATCCTTTTCTTTTTCAACATACTGTCCTTGATCTGCTTCAACGGGCGGCTTAGTCGCAACAGGCACGAGATCTACGACCAAGCAATAAAACATACAATAAGAAAAATAGTACATCAAACATTGAAAAATATTTTATAAAGCGCCTACGGAAAGAAACTACGCGTTTGAGGTACTGATGGATAACAAGGGTTATGAGGCACAAATATTGGGGAGATTAAATAAAATAAATAAATGGCAGGCGCTAGATTGACAAAGAGATATTTTTTTGGATTTTTTGGAATTGTATTTTGAGGAATAAAATGTATATGGCATCAGAATGATGCAACGGTGACATCATCAATGTGCATGCATACTGATATGTGTTTACTAACCTGTACTTGCGTGGTAAGAACTCACAAGCAAGGATGGATTGATCTGGTAATTAATTGGCACATGATTACTGCTAGCATGTGCTGCCATCTGAACATGGCTATTATGAGATTTTGGTTAAGACTTTATACGTAGGACTCATATGTGCAACTAGCCTTCTTGGCCAGCGCAGCGCAATACACAGGAAGTGCACGGACTGGCCGGAGAGAATACACATGCATGCGAAACAATAGAGAGGGTAGCGGTAGGATGTTTCTCACCAGAATGTGATGGTAGACGACGCCGAGTAAGGAATGCACTCAGAGAGAGAGAGAGAGAGAGAAGGCTGTCCTCTCGACGACGAGCAGTGACACGTCAAAGCATAGCAGCAACGGCGGCAAGCAGCTTCCTCGCGGCCTTGATGAAGACAACCACGTACTAATTCTCTTGAGCAGGATAGAACGAGAGAGAGTTCAGATGAGCTGTAAGAGGCTAATGAGAAGACTGCGGTGCCTTTTATAGGTGCAGCAAGGAAACTGAGAGGCCAAATAGTGGAGGGATGAAAGGCCATGCATGGCTTGCTGTCGGTGGAGCACCGGATAATTTAATTGCCACGAGATGCAGTAGCTGCTCTTCCTCTGGTGGTGGGAATTGATGGAGATTAGAGTGGGCAATCAGTTTCTTTTCTCATGGCTGGATATTGATTGGGTTTTATGGTGCAGTTGCATGCGCTCCTTTTGTTGACCTTTGAGTCCCCGCTGGTGGAAGTTGAAGGAGCTCAGAGTGGAGTTTCAGTTTTGCTAGGAAGTGGATATTGAAGCTGAGCAATGATCATGATGGTAAGGAGACGAGGGAACAGTCTGGGAGAAAAGAAAAAAAAAAAGAGCAGATATGACGCCTGCATGCAGTCATCATGAAGAGTGAGATTGGAATTATTTTGCATGCTAGTACATGTCACGTGTATTGAAGGACCTGGTTGCTAGCTTCTTTTGGATAGTTCATGTGTAGGAAAGGAAATAAAAGGAATAAATAGTCTGAATCGTCTAGGAAAAAAAATAATGAAAAGATGGAGAGGAACAGGAAAATAAATAAATAAAAGATAGACTGATTAAGAATTGAAAAGAAAGCTGACGTGAGATGTCTGATAATTAATTTGAAATTTGGAAGATTGGATTTGTACTGAACGAGAACGTAACCAATTTTTTTTAAAACAAATTAAAATTCATTTTTTCAACTAAAATATTATGCAAAGCAGCATGAATGCAATAATTCACTTGTCATGCTATAAAATTATTTAAATGATGTTTATATACTTTTAGGCTCAAATTAATTGATAATTTAATTAAGCTCTTAGGAAAATTAAATCTAGTCATGTTGCTATGATTTATTTGTGATGGGTTTTTAGGGTTTTACAGGCAGGACGCTTTTAGTCCCGGTCGGAGGCTCAGACCGGGACTAAAGTACACACTTTAGTCCTCGGCGGAGCCCCTGCCGACACTACAGTTGGCAGGCGGGCTTTAGTCCCCGCGCGCCCCCAACGCCCGCCGCGAGTAATTGATTAATTGTCAGTGACGGGAGTATAGCATAGACGGAGATAATCAATCCAATTCTACCGGAACAAAGGCCTTGTTTAGTTCCCGAATTTGGGAGGCAAACTTTGGTCTTTTGGGGTGCGTGCGCCACTGTAACATTTCGTTTGTATGTGTGAAAAATTATCCAAAAATTGATTAATTAGGCTCAAAATATTCGTCTCGCAGAGTACCATAAAATTGTGTAATTAGTTTTTGATTTTATCTACATTTAGTACTCCATGCATGCTATGATATTTTGATGTGATGTGAATCTTCTTTTTACATAGTGAACTTTGGGGGTGGAATTTGGGATCTAACAAGGGCAAAATATATTAGTCGGAACGGATAATATAATATTGTAGACTAGCCGCCAACCTGTGCATTCGCACGGGCTCGTTTATTTTTATATTGTTATATTTTCTACTGTTACAGGTTTATTGGTAAAATAACTAATATACTATGCCACTTTTTCACACATTAAGGAGTCAGTTATTTCAATTTGTTCATGAAAAAACTTACTTCATGATTGAGATTGTTAAAATTTCATTGTAATTTGCTACTTAAATATGCACCTGATGGCTCAGTACAAACTCAACATTTATTGATACACATTGAGACATAATTATGCATTACAATTGTCAATATTAGACATCTTACATGAATAATCCATCTGACACTTCTTAATGATCTGACTAATAAAATGCTTAAACTCATATTACTTTCCTATGTGATCATTGTAAACAAAATGCATTGATCAAACATAAGGATATGATATTAATAACCTTTACGACCAAATTAGCTGACCATTATTACAATGAATGTGCCTCTGTTATATCCACACTTTTGGTCTCCGACACCGTACAAAACCCAGATTCTTAGTCTCATGTGCACCAAGAAAATTTAAACTGTAGAAATTCAACAATATAAGATGACCAAATGACCAAATGCCTTGAATTTGCAGTTCCTAAACGACCTGTAATGTTTATCATCATTTTGATAAATAGCCTGTCAATATTATTCAAAGCTAAAGCCCATCGATATACAATATTTTTAATGCTTACCTACTCATCGATCTCTATGCAGCTCCTGTTCTCATTTAGCTTTGAATGGAACTTTCAAGGTAGTTGCACGTCCTCATTTATCTGAATAGGATTTACTGTTCATATTAATAAGAACACGTACACTGCATGCATTATGCATGTATATCAAGTATCGAGAGGCTGGAAGAGATACACTAAATTATTCCCGCCGGTTTGGTAAATGAATTCATTTATGATAAGGTTGAGTCGGAATATAAAACATAAATACATTCAAGTCTTTGAGTTTGGAAATGTGAAAATTATATAAATAGATTGGTCTTAAAAATTACTTTCATAAAAATATACATATATAATTTTTCAAAAAATATTTTTATAGAAAAGAGAAGTCAAAGTTATGCTTTGGTGACCATGTGGCTATACTAAACGACATCATTTACCAAACCGATGGGAGTACTTATTACAGAGGTTGGAAGAGATCAATCAACCAACGACCACGCTCATGTGCATAAGCATTAATCAATTAACAGTTCAAATTGAGAGAGATTTGCACATGCTTTTGTTCTGATTTTTCACCGATCCGTGGCAGCACAGTGCCATCTAGCAGCCACGAGCTACGGCGAGCCAATAGCTTAGCTGCGTCCTGCAAGGGTTATATATTTGGGCATCTCTAGCTCTCTACCCTCTATGGACGACCTGCTCGCCTCAATTTAAGAACATCTGACCATGAATGGCTCCTCTTCGTCGCTTTGGCACGTCATACATCTACACGGTTAGGGGCCGCATAATAATATCTGCTACCTGCCTACAACGGCGACCGGCAAGGATTGGAGCACACCGTTGAGTAGAAGAGATAGCAGATGAATTTAAGGGGAAAAATCATGAGATGCATGTACAGATGAGATGGTGGCCTTTGCCGTGCACGGGTGGGAGGATGAATTTACTGAGACTTCATGATTAGTATAATATGGATGGTATAACTTTTTTTAATGGCAGGGTGGGTAATTTAGATTCAAATTTAGGGGGTTATTTTATATTATTTTTTATAATGGCAGAGTGGGTAATTTTTTAGAAAATATAATAGATCTAATGGTTATTATTGTAGAGTTCACCAAATGGATGGTTGGATGTTTCTAGCATTTATCTCTTTTTCTTGCGCGTCTCGTGGGGATTAATGTGGAGTCTTCAAAAGGAGCCTCCAATTAGTAATAGTAAGATTTCTAGCATTTATCTCTTTTTCTAGCGCGTCTCGTGGGGATTAATGTGGAGTCTCCAAAAGGAGCCTCCAAATAGTAACAGTAAGATGTTGGCAGTTGCAGCGCAGGCAACTTTTACGACTACCGTCCGAAATTTTAGAAACAATATGCATATAAATCACTAAAGAAGCTGTAAAGTGTCTAATAGGTAAAGATGTCAAATCAAATGATCAGATATATATTTGAGACCGAAAAGAAACAGCAAGAAACTCCTAGAGAGCAGGGGATAATAAATTTGTATCATAATCAAAACGATCAACTATCAGGTCTAAATATGCACACTGCTGACACCATATTAAATTGTAAATAAATAATGCCATTTCGTATTCTACATTGTAACTCTAACAACTAAACTCAGAGAGATTACATCGTTCAAGTTAGAATGATGCTCATAGCTCAATATGCAACAGAGGTCAGAAAGGCTCAAGGAGTTCCATAGACCTCTTTGCTGTGCGAAGAGAGTCAATTGGAAACAAATCTGACATCTACAAACATAAATTCATGTACTGTAGCATCAGTCTGTAATGTAATTGAGATTTGAAAAAGCTGTGCGATACCGGGGAATGAAAATAGAAATGGGAAATCATTTTTGTAGGGAGGCAGCTTATGCTAACATCATGAAAAGTGCAGATGTGATTCACAGTCGTCTTACCACTTACCAGAGAGGGAAGAAGCATTGCATGGTAGATTATTGGTAGTTCGACTCTTCAGGTGCTTGGGCGTAGTTTCATATGCATGCAGAGATTTGTCTGATCCAGAATGGACAACCTCCAGGCACGTCACATGAACAGATTGTGCACTGATCGACTCCATAATTGTAAGCAATAGCCCACTATTGCATGGTAAATACACTACCACCAGAGCATATATAGTGTTTTACATTATTTTGGCCCAAATAATTAGCTGAGGCATGGACTCGGTATCCGTATACAATTATAGGCTTGCGGTCGTACTCCATCAGGAGAACGGGATCCCATGTTGGGAGCGGCCGTCACGAACGGTGTTCCGCATAAATAGAGAACAGATGCGTACATTTTCTATACGTACTCATAATGGATACTAGTTTAAATTTCTCTATTTTTTTATTTTTCCCTTGTTCAGACCCATCCTTCTCAAACCCAGCCTCTGGCTAAATTTGTTTTTTTTTGTTAAGGATGGTATATCCTTGCTTCTAGATGGTTTTTGATTTCCGTTTTTACCTAAGTCTGCTTTGGTATCTAAATTCAAATATTAGCTTCATGGGAATACATAAGTTATGTATAAAGATTACTTTAGTGAATATGGTGTAGTATCTTTTTTTTGCCAATGGCGTAACAGGAAAGGCTGAAAATGTATGGAAAAATAATAGATTTGGAGATATCTCTAAAGGATGCTTTTTAATGCAGTGCTTTGGTGAAGTTCAACATCTTTAATTATGAGTACAGCAAGATCGTGTGGTGACACCATTGAAATATCCCTCTCCGAGTGAATTCTTATAATGGATCATTTTTAAGCTACTTTGGAAAAGTAGCATACATAAGTTTTAGGTGTCAGTTGCAAACTTAAGTTTTTGGGGAGCATACCATTATAATGTCTAATCAAAATTATGCTATTCTTTATTGAAGATTAAAATCCTATTTTTCAAGTTACTCACTGGTGTCATCTTTTTTGTTCTGTAAAGCTGGTCAATGGTTGTGGTGGTTGATGCTTGAGATCCCTTATTCTATCACTGTACATGTCTTGAGGTAGTGCTTCTCATGGTTTTTTTTTTGTGTAAAATGATGGTGCTTTGTCCCTGCTTAGTGTTGGATAAGAGATATTTGTGTCACGTCTTCTTTTTGTCTATAGAGTATTTCTGACTAAATATTTTTACCTTATGCCATGCATAAACCTTTTGTGGCTTATTACGTTAAAGAAAACTGAAAGAATATCTCTTTGCAAGAATAGTATGATGGCTATCTAATAGTATGTGGTAACACTTCATTAAGCTATATTTTCAACCTAATAGATTCAGCCAGACTTGGCTTCTTTTGCACACTTGATTAACATTTTGTAATTTCCTGTTTTACTTTGATCAAGGACATTTTTTGTGTGTACATGTTATATGTTCATTTAGTTTTATATGACAAAGCTTTTTATATATTTGAAAAATATTTTACTAACTTTTTCTGAATAAATGATTAGGAGATGTCAGAAAAACTGAAGGAGCAATTTTCTCATCTTTAGCACCTGGCGCCAAAGGACAAGTGAAAACTCTACAAAGCATTTTCAAGCAACATGCAAGCCTGCATTTCATCAATATTGTTTATTATTTATTTTTTCTACACCTTTATCACCGTTGAAAATAGCCTTTATTTTCACTCCCCCACCCAATTACTACACCCATTTTTCACTGTCCCGGATGATTTAATAAAAAAAGAAAATTTCATGACAAAAGAAAATGACGCAGCAAAAAAAATGGCGGAGGCATAAATAAATTGGGAAACACGGTAATCGAAAAGCGCGTTGAAACAGAATGGATAGGGCGCTACAAGTACCACTAGAACTAGCGCGGAACCTAAAAAGTTGACGTGTGAGAGCTGACAACGCGGTTTCCGAAAAAGGTATAACCAGCGCACGGGGACCAAAATATTCTATTTTTGGGCTGTCCGCGAATCGACCTCACGGACTCCTCCGTGCGGTCGACCGCAAACTAGAGGCTCACGCATTTGTTTTACGTATTTTTAGCCCAAATAATTAGCTGAGGCATGGACTCGGTATCCGTATACGATTACAGGCTTGCGGTCGTACTCCATTAGGAGACCGGGATCCCATGTTGGGAGCGACCGTCACGAACGGCGTTCCGCATAAATAGAGAACAGAAGCGTACATTTTCTATACGTACTCATGCCGGCCGCGTCTAAATACGTATATGCGGCCTATACACCAACCAATGAGCTCGTGACATTGGCTGCCGACCGGCCTGATGCCGTGCTGGTTGTGCATGTTGGCCATGGATCACATTATTCATCGTGAGCTAATCAGAACCCACAAGAGGGAGAGGTCATGCAATGCATGTACGCTCATGTACGGCCTATGCATGCAGCTTGCATGTGTTGGGCCGGACGTCTTTGCACATACGCAGGGCCCAAATGTGACCGGGCCTACAGGGCAGCCGGTAGAAGGCTCTGGAAGCTAGAGACTCCAGGGTCTCACTCGGTGCAATAGCTGACGCATACGTACATGCGCTTGAGTGTTTTCATGAGGCCCACAAACAAGTGAGATATCAGATCACGAGCGCGCAAAATATCGCTGGTTGAGATAAGGCGGCGCAGGAGGGAGTCCTCAATCGGCAGCCTCGGTACCCTAGCCGATGCCTATAAAAGGCCCTGAGCCCTCACGTCAAAAGGACTTTTTTCTATCGACGCAAGAGCCGAGCCGGGACACGAGAGACGCCGCGTCCCTGCCCTTCTCGTTCACCGCCGCCTCAAGTCTTCACCAAGCCAGCTGCTCTCTGCTGGGGCCATCTTCATCGAGTTCGCTGCTGCGGCCATCGTCACCGAGCTCGCGGTCGACCGTAAGTGACAGGAGTCCACGACTGCGCCGGAACCAAGATCAAGACGTCATGAACTCGCCGTACGTCGTGTGCGGCACAGGTTGATTATCTGCCTCTTCTTAATTTTTTTACAGATCCCATCCATCATCTATGCATGCACGACCACGTACGCTGCACGGATGAGAGGAGCCAGGATCTGAGGCGATGCATGCAGTCGATCGTCGGTGACGAGCTATGTCATTAGGCCGCCGGTCTGTTGAGAACCGGCGCCTGCAAGGACAACACGGCCATTACGGAGCGGCCGAAGACGGCGCCGAAGCCGACAAGATCACCACGGCAAGACGGCGATGACCAAGGATAGCGTGAGGAGGCCTTGCTGCTGCAGAGTCGTGCCATCTGAGTTTGTGGCCGGCGATACGCTAATGCTGCTGGACATCACGTACATGCGAACAGTATTTTCACCAGGCCTCGCATGCACGTGCATGTCTTGCATGCGCTGACTGACGAAGGAAGATAGGAGATTATGCATGCACGTACATGCGCATGCACCAATCAAGGCGACGGCAAGCACCACCAAGATGCCGAAGGCTTCGCAGATGATTTTTCCTGCGGCCGCACTCTATACATCCAAGAATCGATGATCGAAGCCTCGACGATCAAGATGCCACGACGTCGACTACACGGTCAAGCTATACGTCTTCACCAACCATCTTCTACCACTACAACAACGACCACTACGCGCCGTTCGACACCGACGAGGCGGACGACGCGGGGCGGGCAGAGCTGATGTCCCAGCTGCGCTACACCAGCACATGGACACCGACAAGGCCATGACAATGCCGACACCCACACACATCTACACCACCATCAGCAGCACATGCATGGAGAACGTGAAGCGAGGACCGAAGACGACGACCACAGCAGCCTAATCGGAGGTGTTCCGTGAGGCCATCTCACAGATGTAATTAACCGGGTGCTTTCCGAGGCCCCGGGAACCAGAAGACCACATCGCCCAAGTCAGATCGCCGTCGGTAGGCCATGGAGCGCAACATCCAGGAACTTATATTCGTAGTCTGCAAAGATTAATAAAATACTTGTTCTTTCTTTTTTACTTTTGTGTACTTAGTACACTGGCACACCCGCATTTTATTTTTCCCACGCTTGTAGAGAAATCTTTGTGATTTTTCTCTCCAAATAAATTGGCACGCCCACTGGGACATGGTTCTCCCATCTCTGCTGCGCAGTGGTCGTCGGATTCGTCTTCGCCGTTCTCCAATCAAGCACAGCATGCTGCATGAAGAACCTCGGCAAGGAGCTACCCTGACGAGGAATCTGCCAAAGAGAGCCATTTATGCCATTGAGTTGGACAGGAGTTTACAGAGCACCTGAGGAAAGCCTCCAAACATTGATTTACCCGTTTAGTTTGGCCGTCAGTTTGGCGGTGATACGAAGAGCTCATCAACAACTATGTGTCACTTAGCTTAAACAGT
The DNA here is from genome assembly GCA_033239725.1 of Echinochloa phyllopogon. Lineage (NCBI taxonomy): Eukaryota > Viridiplantae > Streptophyta > Magnoliopsida > Poales > Poaceae > Echinochloa > Echinochloa phyllopogon. Next base: position 5,303,651 of record BTCW01000016.1, on the reverse strand, counting down.
TCTTGCCATAAAGAGATGGTAAAGATCCTATCTCGATCAGTTATAATAGCGTCAGGCGGTCCATGCAACTTGTATATGTTTGCAAAGTACAGTTTGGCAACATATAGAGCCGTGAAAGGATGAGCCAAAGGGATAAAGTTTGTATACTTGGTGAACTTATCGACAACCACCAAAATTGCATTGTAACCTTGAGATTTAGGCAAACCTTCAATGAAGTCCATACTGACTACCTTCCAAGCTCTATCGGGTACTGGCAAAGGTTGGAGTAGGCCTGGGCTCTACACATGCTCCACTTTTGCCGGTTGACATACCACACAAGATTGCACAAACTGAATACAGATTTCTTCAGTAGCGGCCAGGAAAACAAAGCTTTAATGCGTTGGTATGTTGCCTGAATACCATAGTGCCCACCAATCCCACTAGCATGCAATTCTTGTAAAATGTGAGTCTGAGCCAACTTGTTGTTACCCAGCTAGACTTTGCATTTACATTGAATGATACCATCATGAAGGCTGAAACCTCGTTCAGTGAGAAGCTGATGGGCTTGTTCATCTTCCATATAACCCTCCTAAAGATTGCTCATCCAAGGAGTACATGTAAAAAGTGTAGAAATGATGTTAACTGACTCAGCAGGACATCTAGATAGGGCATCTGCAGCAGCATTAGTGCTCCCTGGTTTGTATTGAATCTTGAAGGACAGATCCATCAACTTAAGCATGGCTTTCTGTTGTAGCTTAGTAGTGGCTTTCTAATCAATCAAGAACAGCAAACTCGTATGATCAGTTTTTATGATAAACTCTTGATTCTGGAGATAAGACCTCCACTTTTCCACATCGAAAAGCACTGCCATGCACTCTTTTTCATAAGTGGATAAGGCTTGGTTACGAGGACTGAATGGTTTACTCAAATAATATACAGGGTGACCTTCTTGCATTAGGACAGCCCCCATCCCAAGGTCACTAGCATCAACTTCCACCACAAATTGCTTAGAAAAATCAGGAATGGCCAAAACTGGGGCCTGTACTAGAGCTTGTTTGAGCAAGTCAAATGCTTCTTGAGACTGAGTGGTCCACACAAATGGCACACCCTTTTTAAGCAACAAAGTGAGTGGTTTGCTAAGCATAGCAAAATTGCGAATGAACCTTCGATAATATCCAGTCAAGCCCAGAAATCCTCGCAATTATTTAATGTTGACAGGAACATGCTAGTTAGAGATAGCAGTGAATTTAGTTGGTTCTGTAGCCACACCATTAGAAGTAATCACATGGCCTAAATATTCCAACTATTGTTTAGCAAAAATGCATTTGCAAGGTTTCACAAAGAATTTATGTTGCTGCAAGATCTCAAATACATGTTGCAAGTGTTGTGCATGAGCCTCAAGAGAAAGACTATACACCAAGATATCATCCATAAACACAAGAACACACTGTCTTAACAATGGAGCAAAGATCTTGTTCATAATACCTTGAAAGGAAGCAGGTGCATTGGATAAGCCAAAGGGCATGACCCTAAACTCATAGAGCCCACTATGAGATCTGAAAGCTGTCTTAGGCTCATCTGTTGGAGCAACTCTAAATTGATGATAGCCTACCCTAAAATCGAGTTTAATAAACCAATGAGCTCTAGCTAACTCATCCAATAACTCATCCACAATAGGTAATGGATATTTGTTTTTCACAGTAATAGCATTGAGATGTCTATAATCCACACAGAATCTCACCAGGTCTCATCTTTCTTTTTCACCGAGAGAACGGGAGAGGCAAAGGGGCTAGAACTGTGCTGAATTACTCGAGACTTCAACATTGCAGCAATCTATGTTTCAATTTCAGTCTTCTGTTGAGGAGAATATCTGTATGGCCGGATATTAACTGGTTGAGCACTAGCCATTAAAGGAATATGGTGATCATCATCTCTCAGAGGAGGTAACTCAGTGGGTTCTTGAAAAAGGTTTACATGCTGTAGAATAACATCCTGAACCACTACAGGAACATCTCCCAAAGGTACTAGTGTAGCAGCCTGCTCAACAGAATAAATTGGCTCTTGGCTCTGTATTACTGGAACCCATTGCAATTCAACCATACTGAGTGACAGATGATCTTCTCAAAAGTCCTTTTAACTTTCTAGCAGAGTACAGTGCTTTGCATGAGGATACATTGTCCCTAACACCATGTATTACTACCCTCTTGCCTTTCAAAGGAAAGCTCATCTGTTTGTTCTTCCAATGAATCCAAGTAGGGCTATGATCTTCCAGCCAGTCAGCCCCAATGATCATATCAAAACATTGCAGAGGTAACACGCTAGCATCATATATAAAGGTATGGCCCTGAATTCCCCCACTGAAATTGTGGAATGTATTTGTTTGATTGCATTGGTGTGCCATCAGCGGTAGAGAAATGAAGTTCTGTACAAGCCTTAAGCTGTGACTGGACCTTGTCAGCTACTGCCTCGCTGATGAAAGTGCCTGCGCTTCCAGAATCCAACAGAATAGAAATATCTTGCTTATCCACCACACCTCTGAACCTCATTGTCTTTCTTCTCTTCTTGATAGTATCATCAGACAGACAATTCTGTACAGCCATGATACATTCATCATTACCGAACCCCTCAGAATCACTATGATCAGAATCTGAGTTAGTTTCCAACTGAAACATCTCCATAATTTCTTGCAGAATGTGAATAGGTACTTGATCTGGGCATTTGTGAGAATTGCCAGTCCACTTTTCACCACAAGTGAAACATAACCCATTAGCTTTGCGATGTGCTAGAAGAGAAGACCACTTGGTGTCCACTGGGATTTATCTCCTCTTTTTACTTCATCTTTCTTGAAAGGAACTTTGGGCTTATCCACAGCAGAGAAAACCTTACTGCTGGATTTGCCTGAGTCCTTATGCTCAACCTTCAATGGCAATTGTCTTCGTCAAGATTCCACCTTCTCTTCCTGCAACAATGCCAAAGCACTAGCAGTATCTACATCCTTGGGACGATGTAAAGCAACATCTTTAAGACCACCCAAAAATCGAGTAACCAGAAAAGTGTCATCATAACTAGGATTATAAAACATAATTCCATGAGCAAGTTGTTCAAATTGAACATGATAGTCTGTCACGGAGCCAACCTGGATCAAGTTTCAAACTATTTCATGAACAATTGATACTAATCCTTGTCAAATCTGGTACAGACAGCAAAACATAACTCCTCCCAGGAATTGAAACGGCCTTTCAACTCAACGGTGTGAAGCCAAGTTTCAGCGGTTCCAGTAAAATTGAGTGCAGCAAAGCGGGGTTTCAAAGCATCGCTCACGCAGTAAACCTCAAAATATAGCTCACACTTATCCTTCCACAGCCTAGGGTTGGAGCCATCAAATTTGGGAAACTCTAATTTGTGTTTGGAACTACAACGGGTTGAATTCACACTTGATTCAACAAGGAATTCATTCGTACGAGGCGGAGGAGCTGGACACATACCCGTGACCGGGTGTCGCGGGGAAGATCCGAGGATCCCATCGCCAACATCCCGGCTACTCGAATCGACGCGGTGCCCGCTGAACAGCTCCCCAGTCAACGCAGGTGGGCGCGTCGTATTAAGTGCCTGAGATTATCTATCAAGGATTTTTTTTCTGAAATTGCCTTGCAATGTGTAAGAAGATGTTTGAAAAACGCTTTCATATCTAACTTTTGGAGGCGTTTTCTAAAAATTTCATGTATGGCTTTTCCCTTCGTTGAAAACCTTTGCGTTTTTTAATACGCCTTGAATAGTCTTTTGATGCGTTTTTTTGTGACCTGTAGAGGCATTGTAAGACGCCTTGTGTTAGCATCTCTCGTGCAGTGATTAGGACGGCTAATGAGACATGTTTTGTTTGGTCATAAACTTAGTGTAAGGTGTTGTACGATGAGGTGTGTTTTGTAATAATGGTCTAATCCTTTTTTGTTTGCAAAAAAGGTGAAGCCGGATAATTTATTTCTATTATCTAAAAAAGTGATTAGGACGGCTGACTGTCTCATTTCCGAACAAAAGATCAGAGATACGCAGCCAAATCATTAGTAGTCAACATATATAACGTTCCATGTGCTGTTAATCTAGTTTCAAAGATCGATGACCTCTAGTTCAATGACCAACAGGGAAATTCTAATATGTGAAATAACAATCCAGCACTTCGATTTTTACCACGAAATTTGTACGGTTCAGTAGTCCGATCTTGTAGCCTCGATCTTACCAACACGTACAAGAAAAAAAAATCTAATATTGACAAGCTTCTCTTGAGATCGAGCGGGCTTTAGTTAGATAACAAAAAGAAAGTACGCTAGACAGTGGCTGCCTACCTAATCCTAGTGTGATCCGTACTCCTTTGAGATGCTTTTTTTTTTACTCGTCCTTTGAGATGCTTTTTTTTACTCGTCCTTTGAGATGCTTTCGTACCACTTGTTCACGGCAAAAAAAGTATATTCCGTTTTGTACCATGTCATCCGTCCAGCCACACTCTGTCACGTACGTTTCCAGCTCGCAAAGTCGATAAATTCTATGACTTGGTATACTCTGATGAGAATCCTCTGCATGATCTTGTTGCGTGTGGGTCCGCTCTTGCATTATGTTAACATCTAACTAACAACAGTTGATCAGGGATGGACAGAAAAGAAAAAGGGCTACTGAAGCTGCAGAACCGATGGAATAATGGAAAACCACAGCTAGCTCTAGTTGTACAAGACGTACGTACACCAGGTTGACTCATTCCTCGGCAAAAGAATATACAAGAATAGAACCAATGATTACAGTCCACATAGCTCCAACTCTCCAGATTCAAAAGAAGAAAAAAAAAGCTCACTTCCTGTACAAGGATACAGCAATTGAAAATGGTTGGTACGTTCCAAGCAACAATATAAGATAGCTATCAGGTTCCTCTCCTTGTATCTTCTTGTTGCCATCTTGGTTGTTACGCCTTGCCCGTGCCAAGAACACTTTCTACAATCACCAAGAACACTTCTTCGATCTCTAGACATCCTCTCCAGTCATGATGACCATGGGCTACTTCCGGGCGCCGAGGCGGCTGTACGGGAGGACGAAGCACTCGGCGGAGACGGAGATCCACGGCGAGAGCCTACACGCCGCCCTGCTCACGGACGCGGCGGACATGGCGCCCAGCAAGGGGTACTTGGCGGTGTACGTCGGCGCGGAGGCGAGGCGCTTCGTGGTGCCGATGAGCTACCTCCGCCGGCCGGCGTTCCGGGAGCTGATGGAGCGCGCGGCGGAGGAGTTCGGCTTCAACCAGGCCGGCGGGCTCCGTATCCCCTGCCGAGAGGAGGATTTCCGGGCCACGGTCGCCGGACTCGAGGCGCGCCGCCGGTGGCGACGGCCGAGGACGAGGAGCGGCGGCAAGATCAACGCGGTGGTTAAGGCGGCGGCTCGGTAGATCGTTGCGTCTTGTACTTTGTAGCTTGCTCATTTGTTACCATGCAGATTTCAGATATAGGACTATATATAGGGGAGCATTTAATTTCTTTGCGGTTCTTTCTTTCGTATGGGTATAAACCCATTTAATTTATGGGTTTAGAGTTTTCTTCTGCCGCCGCCAGCCTCGTCGTTCCTGCGGCCGCTCACGATCTATTTTGGCCTGCACCGCCTCCTCCCATTGGAGCTCGTTCTGTCGCACCCCAGCGGCCGTCGACCGCCTCTCCATGTAAAGCCATTACCGGTGCCGTTCTTGCACGGCCGTCGCCCATGGGATTGCGGCCGCCCATCACGATTGTGCACACGGCATGCCCGTGGCACCCATCGGCTGCCGCCCGCCTCCTCCCCGTCACAATGAGAAGATTAAAGAGCAAATCGATGCCCAGTAGATTCAAAATTTCAAATTCATGAGAAAACTGAAGAGCAGATGCCAGGCATCGTTAAAGAGGGTGCTGGGTATCAATGGTTCAACAAGATGACTTGGAGAAGCAAGAGATCATCAGATAATTTTTGCAATGTTATTTTTCTTGGTCTGGAGAACTGATTTTTGCATGACCATGACACGAGAAAAAATTCGGTAGTCCAGTCGCACTTGGAGAAACTAAGGTGCAATGGTGAAGGCAAAGGAAGATTACGGTGCCACTATTGGAGAAACTAAGAGTACTACTACGTCCGTTTCGATCTGCCGCTCGAGTCATGCTCCAATCCAGATCCACCTCTCGTCCGGGACACCCTAGGTGCCCACCCCATTCTCGTCCTTGTGGCCTGCCACTGCCGCATCTCCAACGGCGCGCCTCCGCCACATCCCCGGTCGCGTGCCTCCGCCGAGGGACCAGCAGCACCCGTGTTGCTTCCCCGGTGGTGCGCCGCGTGCCGATCACCCTTCCCGTCCCCGGTCACGAGTCAGGCGTGGCCGCGTGGGGAAGAGGAACCCTATAGGCGCCGCCATCACTTCGCCGTGAAGAGAGAACAAGAGAGAAATATAAATAAAATAAAGAAAGGAAAACAAAACTGAAATGAAAATACAAAGGATATATCTAAATTGCACCTATGCCACCGATATGTTTATTCCAATAATAACATTATACTACCTCCATTGCAAATTACTATTCATTGTTGACTTTTTTCATAATCTTTGACCATTCGTCTTATTCAAAAAATTTATCTAAATATACAAACCAATAAATTATACTTGAAGTATATACAATGATAAAGCAAGCATACAAAATAAATGATACTTGTGAAATTTTTTGAATAAGACATAGTCAAACGTTAAACGAAAAAGTCAACAATGAATAGTAATTTGGAACGGATGTAGTACTATCTATACTACCCACTCTATACTACCTATATCACTAGTCAAGTCTACACTAGTATACAATTATTCTCAACCGTTGGATGTTTATATACTAGTCTTTTTTTAGTCTAGTATGAGGCACCATAAAAGACCTCTATTTTGGATTTGTCACGACTCATGAGTCAAATATATCAAATTTCGAACAAGTTTATTGTAAGATACAATAACATCTATGAGATCAAATTAGTTTCATTGAATTCACCATGAAATATTTTTTGACAGTGAATTTATTGGTATGAAAAATATTATTATTTTTTATAATTTTTGTCAAAGTTAGGCAAATTTGGTTTAGAATAAACTGGAGTAGCATGCATGGTGACCAATATGTAAATATACTAACATAATTCAAAAACAAAATCAATCTACACGCAGTACAAATAGCACATCTTACAACTACTCCCAAATTTGGAAATAGGAAGAGAAAGCCTAATAAACCTTGACAACATTGCACTCGATAACAAGAAGGCTCTGTGCAGCATAGAGTGCTGTTTAGCTTAGTCTAGCTGGCCTATGTTCCTGGAAAAGGACAAAAATAAGCATCTCAAGAAGGAAGAAATTGGCTGGCAACCTTACCGTTATGTCAGCCGTACTCCATGAGATGCTTCCGTACCCTCTTATCCTACAGAAAATACAATATTCTTTCATGCAACTTCATCTCTTCTGCCACTCTGTTTTTCATACTCTTTAAGAGCTTTCAAAATGTAATCTTGTTGCGTGTGGGTCCCTTCTGGCATTATGGGACCAACTAACTGACATTAGTGGTTGATCGAAACAGACTAGAGAAATAGCATAATTCATGGAAGAACAGCTAGCTGTCTGTCTCTGTCTGTGCTGGTGTTTGACTAATTTTCATCTAAAAAATGTAGAACACTTTCCACGACGCTAATTACATATACAAGCTTCCAAACGAAGTACCCCTATTTTCTCTGTGCCACAATAACACTTCGGCTCCTCTGTCGTAGTCTGTACTAGGTGAAAAGCCAACAGTTATACTTGATGACATAACACTTAGAGAAGATAACATAAAATCCCGACCATTTAACTGACTCTGAAGCATGTTTACCCTGACGGCCTGACTCTGACATAACTCTTAGGTAGGATCGTTCGGTTATTGCTATATATTATGAAAGGATCAAGATGCCTGAAGAGGGGGTGAATTAGGCCTATACAAATTTTTCTCACGAAATATAATCATATCGAAAGCCCAATTACCCCATGTGCTTAAACTTTAAACTTTAGAGAGTATGACTATATAGTCGTAAAAAGGTTTGCAACCTCGTTCCAACAACCCTAAACTAACATGACAATTATAGAAATTGAAATAGCGGAAAGTAAATTATAGAAATTAAAGAGAGGGTTAGAACGCCGATTTTTTCATAAGGTGTCGAAGAGTCGGCACTCTCCCCTAGTCCTCGTTGGAGCACCCATGTAAGGGTATTGCTCCCCCTTGATCCGCGCATGGACCAAGTGCTCACTAGCAGTAATCCTTTCTCCAACTCCGGATCGGTGGATTCCAAACCGAGCACAACCTTCTTGGGGGTTCTCACAAGACTCCTCCTTGAGAGCTCACCAAGAACACCAACTTCAAGCCGTCTAGGTGATGCCGATCACCAAGATTAAGCAAAGAACCTCACTTGACCTGTACAAGCCAAAGAGATGGGTGGATGCACACTTGCTACTCCCTAAGGACTAATGATGTCCTTAATCTTGGATTAGGAAATTTGCTAATCACTTCTAGTGCTTCTCTTGCTCTTAAGCTCAAATCAATAGCATAAACTTCCTGGGTGGCAAGAGAGATCAATTGGAGGTGAAGAACATGTATATGTAGAACCCCCCCCCCCAAAATGAGCTAGCCGTTGGTCACTTATTGGGCTTACGCAGGCAACACCAACTCATTCGGTGTGCCCCAAAACCCAGCAACGATTCAATATGTGTCTACCTTTTAGTTCAAATCCAACGGCTAGTTACTGTATGGACCAAATGAATTGGTGTTACTATTGACATAGCAGTGTATCAATATGTGTTTCCAGTAGTGTTTTTCAACTCCATGGACCTACACCGACTGATTCGGTGACCCCTTTTTCAGCACTAAAACATTCTGTGCTCGTGCATAACAGTTGCACATGAACGCATCACCGATTCATTCGGTGCTTGCCTGGGTGAGCACCGATTCAATTGGTGCTCCTGCGCTTCAGCACAGCTAGTGCACAACAGCACCTACTTATTCGGTGCTTCCCTGAGCAAGCACCGAATCAATCGGTGCTCCTGGGCACTTCCTGTGTAAAATCACAGTAGGACCTATTGATTCGGTGCTGACCATACAGGGCACCGAATCAATCGATCTAATGAGTCGGTCTAACTCCAACTTCTTCAAAACTCGTCCAATTCAATCTCTTTAAGTTCCATCTTTTTCTTACCTTCTTCTGGGCATTAACTGAGCTACCTAGTGCTAGAATTTCACAAGTGTGCATCATCCCAAACTCTATACTCACATAGGCCAAGCTACTAATCCTTACCTCCCTTAATAGTACGGCCAAAGGAAAAACAAAGACCTAAACTACTCGATGTGTCTCTCAACTCCAAACGACACAAGGAACTGGCACGTCCTTAATCTCGCGCATATCCTTTGATCCAATACAATACAATTCAATGATGGGGGCCAAGAATACTATGAAAGCCCATTATTGTGATTTAAATTTGATTACCGCTGCAAAACATACATTATTCACAATGATTATGTCGTCATTAACCACCGAAACCGAATTAGGGGCCTAGATGCTCTTTCATATTAACTTGTTATTGCACAATTTAAGACCTGCCTACTAATCTTAGCAATCACATCAAAAGACAAAAGGCTAATCCTGAAAAAAAATACTAAGATCAAGGAGCTTTTCTATGAAACCAAGAATGGTACGGAGTATGTTTAGCGGAGAATACAAAAATAATCAGGTCAAGAAGCGCAAGAAAGTAAGTGGCTGGCCACCCAATCATAGTTTGATCCGTACTTGATATGTGATGTCATACTTTCAATTCCTACCATACATCCAAGGAAAAAAACACATTATTCCATTCGTACTATTTCGTCCTCTTACAGCCACTCTGTCACAAGGCAAGTCACATGTTCAATAAATTAAACCGCGTTTAAATTTGTACTCTTTGAGTATTTCCTGAACCGAGATCTTGCGTGTGGGGTGCTATATATGAGAAGTGTACAGCTTGTACAGCTAAGTGAATCATTCCTCAACAGAAGAAAACGAATGGATCGAATCTCCAGCTTAGATCATTGTTTGTGCATCCATTTATATATCCATGTTAATGGCTCTTTGCTGAGCTTGCTTTGTAGGGTCTGATCAGCTCCACGCGTATCAGCAATAATAGTACATGTGGATCATGTCTAGTGATGATTCAGGCGTGAATTAAGCTTGCATGTGACTGAACGTTGACAGTTCCACTTCCAGACATGCTTATTTTGATAGGAAAAACATATTCCGGTCACCTCTCCAACATTATTACTTATACTACATATGACCTTCGTCATAGAACTGGACCGTAGATCCGTTCTTATGATCTCAAATATAACCGATAGAAAGACAAACTGAGCCTGCATTGTTGTTTGAGGTCCAAGAGACTAAGAGAGGCTTTGTGCGAAGTAGGTTTGTTTAGCATAATCCAGGACTGTTTGTGAGGAAAACAAAGTGAAACATTATTCTTCCGTACTTCATGACGCACACTCTATCGAAGAAAAACATTATTTCATATGTACCACTTTGTCCTCTTCGATACACTACCAAATGCCAAGCAAGAACAATGCAAATAAACTTTGTGTTGTTTAATATTATAGAATTTCTCTCTCTGTATAATCTTCTTGCGTGTGGGTCCGTTCTTGCATTTTGTTAATATATCATTCTAGCAGCTAACAATAATACTTGATCGAAAAAATAAAAAAACATCATTGTGAACACAGCAACCTAGTTGTTACAGCTATTTGACTCAGTTCCTCTAAACGTACAATAGCACACTTTCTACATACAAGTCTAGCTACACCTGTACTAGCTAGCTAACTATAAGAGGAACCCAGTGCTCACATTCTTCAATCCCACGTCTCCTCGCTCTCTTCTCCTCCAGGTCTTTGGCAGCGCAAAGAACTCTTCTTCGTTCACCAAGAACCCCCTCATCCCTTCCTTCCATTCTCCAAATTCACTATACCATTTCATCGGTTGCGTACGTACAAGAAGATTTCTAGGAGCGACACGTTTGGTGACAATGATGGCGATGGGGTACTTCCGGGCGCCGAGGCGGCTGTACGGGAGGAAGCCGGAGAGGGAGAGCCCGAGCGCCTCCCTTCTCGTCGACGAAGGCGAGGCAGCGGCCGCGGCCGGCGCCGTGCCCAAGGGGTACTTCGCCGTGTACGTCGGCGCGGAGGCCCGGCGGTTCGTGGTGCCGACGAGCTACCTCAGCCAGCCGGCGTTCAGGGAGCTCATGGAGCGCGCCGCCGAGGAGTTCGGCTTCGACCAGGCCGGCGGGCTCCGCATCCCCTGCCGCGAGGAGGACTTCGAGGCCACCGTCGCCGCCCTCGAGAAGTCGAGGCGTGGCGGTGGCGGCGGCCGAGCGCGAGGAGCGGCTGCCGGAAAGCCGACGCGATGGGCACGCTGTAGCTAGCTCATCTGGCCATGCATGTAGAATTGTAGATCATGCAGGTTGCAAGAAAATAGAAGAGAAATTCTTTGGTTCTTTGGTATGATAGACTTTATGGGATGATGCATAGTAATATAATGCTGTTTTGTCTAAATTTTATATCATATATAAACTACTGACATGAGATGAAACAAGAATTTGCATCCTCGTATTCCTGTGGTTGATCATCAGAAGATTTGGTTATTTCGGTCTGAAGTCTGAACAATGGAGAAGTCAGATGTTGGGTACTATCTGTGCTGAGTTTTCTATTGCAGCATCTCAGTTCTATGAGCATGTCAACGGGCATGTCAGCTTGGAATCTGTGCATGTGGTCATGTGGATCATCTCAAGTGATTACTCTGCTCTCTGCACTCTGAACGGAAGAAGCATGATGGCGCATGTGCGATTGTGGGTTAGTGATTAGTTTTATTTCTGGACACTGCAAGACGGAAAAACTGACTTTATATCGTGCCCTGCGCAGATTGTACCTCATTCTCTGTTCGCAAATTGTCTCGGTGATTTATCTCTGTAATTCTTGGAATAGAATTACCTTCTGGAACATCATCAGTTCTATTGAAGGAGTCTTAGTAGATGCCGCTGGCACTAATGCTGTTTTGTCCAAGTTCTGCTATAAACTGACATGAACTGCTGGGTGGGGTGCCGGCGTACTTGAACATGAAGAGGAGAATGTTGTTCCAGTGCTTCTTTATCTGCTCGAGCTCCTACACGAGGCACGCGCTCTTGTGTTGCAGTCGGTTGTTCCCTTGTCCGCGTCTCCGCCGAAAGCCCGGTCTGGGACGGCTGCAGCAACAGGGGCTTCAGAGACGAGCTCAACGACAAGACCTGCTCCTTTCTGAGTACATCGGCAAGCCCACGGGCAGCGGCATCAGGCCTCGTCGCCGTTAGGGTTGTGGCCATGGCAGCCACCGCGACTGCAGCAATAGCGGCCGGAATCACCTTTCGGTGGTGGATGGTGCACAGCAAAGGCTTCTCCAATCAGCACCACCAAGCGAGAATACACTCGCAGATCAACACGTGACACAGAACAAACCATGACAAGAAGAGAGCAAAGAATCTAAGAGGAAAAATAAAAAAAATAACAGCCCACAACGGAGGCGGCGGCCAACCAAATGCTGTGTTAAACCTTGGTGCTCGTATTTCAGCTACTTGGAATCATAAGATTTTACCACCTGTTATTAAAACCTTTTTATGGAGACTTATCAGGCATGCTTTAGCCACTGGTGTTCGTGCAGCCTCTTTTTCAGCTCATATTTCTTCTTCCTGCTCTACTTGCAATTCTAGCGAAACAGATTTTCACCTGTTTTTTGGTTGTCCCTTTGCTCGTGCCTGTTGGCTGGGTTCTGGTCTGGCTTTAAGAACCGATGATCTTCCTATTGAAACTTTGGGAGTTCAGTCCTCACTTCAGATTATTTTTGGCTTGTTATTCCTCCCCACAAGCATCTTCAGGTGGCCACTTTACTTTGGTTCCTCTGGAAAGCTAGAAATGCCAAACGATTTCAACGCCAGAATATCTCCACTCGATCTTGTTTGATGCAGGTCAAGGCTTCAATTCAAGCATCCACTGCTCTACCAGTTGTTTCTTCTCCAAGGCAGAATCCTCCTCTGGCCTCGTTTTCCTCCCCTCATTTTGCAGGTCCTCATGCTTGGCGGTGCTTTACTGATGCATCCACCATTCCTGATGTTTCCACTCTTCAACCACGAAGGGCAGGTTTAGGTTTGGGTGTCTGTTTTGTGTTTACAGGGGACTACGATTGTTCTTCAATTCAGATTCAAGCCTCTGCTCTGGTGCACTCGGTTTTGGAAGCGGAATTGATGGCTCTGCAGCTGGCTTTCTCTGTTGCTTCTCAGCACAGAGTCCCCAGCTGCCTCTTCCTCTCTGACTCCTCGCTGGGTGTTTCCCTCTCTCAAGATTCGCTACTATCAGCTCGATGGAGGCTTCGACCAATCATCTCGCTCATCCATGCATGCAAAAATGAAGAGCAGTTCCAGCTTCTTCATATAGGAAGGGATTGTAATTTTCAGGATGATTCTCTTGCTCGTGCATGTCTTCCTCTAACTAGCTCTTTGAGAGCTAGTCTTCTGGATCTTTGTTGGGGTCAACCTGACCCCAAACAGTTCTTTGCTCTTAATAATATAGGTGTATGTTCTTGATAAAAAAAACCAAATGCTGTGTGTATCCAGCTCGATAAAAGAAAGAAAGAAACGGGAGAAGGCTCTCGAAGAAATACAAGGGGAGGTGTCTGTTTATCCACCCGCCAACCAAGCAAAGTGACCGAGGTGATTCCAGGTAATTCGATCCAACCAGACTACGGTACGTGGCCTCGTACCTTGGACAAGAAATAGAGACGATAGATCTCGAGTCTTCCATCAGCGAAGATGTTTTACCGTGTGTGAATGAAAATGTGATAACTCAGAGTAAAACAACAGCCGTAAATTTTCCTTCGAACCCGCCTCCTTTGGTAAGGAGAGATCAACCATTCAGGAGAATAAAATCCATAGAAATCTTACATTTTGAAAGATTTAGTTCTATTGAAGGATCTATACTCACTACCAGAATTCTTCACATCCGTCCGCCTCCTCCGCCTCGGCCATTTTTGGACCCGGTGCTGATGGGGCTTCAGCACCGGGTCCAACGGCTAGGAGCGGGGGCGGCGCTGCGGGGTGTCAGGGCGGACACATTAGCACCGGCTAATTCTCTCCCTTTAGCACCGGTTGCAGCCAGCAACCGGTGCTAATGTGCCCGAGGCCATTTAGCACCGGTTGCTGGCTGCAACCGGTGCAAATTGGTGCACATTAGCACCAGGTCTTGCCACGACCCGGTGCTAATGTCTTTTGTATATAGCACCTTCTTCCTCCCCCGGCCGAGCCAGCTGAACACTTAGGCGTTGTGTTCACGCTGCTCGGCCGTGGGAGGGGAGGTGCTGCCCAAATTTTTTTCAAAATTTGTGAAGATTCTACTCATCTAAGGAGCACTACAAGGTACACTCTTTCATTCTCTAATGTTTTATTTAGCTTGTAATCCTTCTATGATTTAGAAATAGAGGGATTTGTGAATCAAAGTAAAGCTAGCTAGAGAGAGCTTGTGTTCTTGGAGGAGAGAGAGGAGAGAGCTTGAGTTCATGGTGGAGAGAGTGTTCATGTTGTGTTTTAAATGGAGAGAGAAGGCAAGCTAGTTAGTATTTTGTTTTGTATGACTTGTGAATAGTTATAAGGCTTATGTATTTTATTTATTAGAGAGGTTTATTTATTAAAAGTTAGAATAGTTATTTATTAATTTAATGAAATATATATTATTAGTTATTTATTAAAAGGTAGAATAGTTATTTATTTATTTAACGGAAGGTATATTTATTTATTTAATGAATATAGTAATGTAGTTTTAGAAATTTATTTATATAATGGAATATATATTATAATTTGTATTTATTTATATAGTAAGGTAGAATAGTATTTATTTATAAGATTGTTTTTATTAATTCTAGCATTTTATATTGATTTTCTAGTAATTTATAACATTTTCTAGTAATTTATAAGATTTTCTAGTAATTTTATAACATTTATAACATTTTCTAGCATTTATAACATTTTCCCTCGCGCCGGCCCCCACCGCCCGTCGTCCCCGCGCCTGCGCCCGTCGTCCCCGCGCCGCCATCGTCCCCGGCCGCGGTGAGGCCCCTGTGATGCCGGCCTTCGTGCCGTGCGTGGTTGTGTACGTGTGAGCCGGCCTTCGTGCCGTGTCTGTTTGTGTGTGTGCAGGTACCCTTGCATGCACATTTGCTTAGCGAACGCGTTCGGCCAAGGGCACGCGTTCGCTAACCAAATGCGCTTGGCCGAACGCGTTCGCTAACCACATACATTGGAAATGCATTGTACTGGAAATATTAGAAATATATATGCTTCATATGTATTGAAAATATTAGAAAATATTAGAAATTAATTTATTGGAAATGCATTGTATTGGAAATAAAAATGATATATTGGAAATGTTCTATATTGCAATTCTATTAGAAATATACATGCTTCATATGTATTGAAAAATGTTGCAAATGTAAATTGCAAATATTTATATGCTGAAAATGTAAATGTATATGAATGTTTATTTATTGGAAATGTATAGGCATGTTGAAATGTGTATTGGAGATATTTACATTGAAATGTATATTGGAAATGTTATATGTTTGAAATGTATATTGGAAATGCTTCATTTAAATGTATATTGGAAATTCTATGTATATTAGAAATATATGTGCTTCATTTAAATGTATATTGGAAATGTTATATGTTTGTATAATGTATACTATCGAAAATGTTTATTATCGGAAATTCTATCGCGTACCCGAACCCACCGCGCACCCGAACCCCTTAGCGAATCCGTTTTTCGCGCACCGACCCCCTTAGCGAACCCGTTCGCGTCACACACCCGAACCCCTAACAAACCACTTCGCGTCGCGTACCCGAACCCTTAGCGAATCAATTCACACCGCGCACCCGAACCCATTGGCGAATCTGTTTTTCACGCACCGACCCCCTTAGTGAAAATGTTAGAAATATTGGGAATATGTATGCTTTGTATATATTTCTTATCAATTATTTTTAATTCTATAGATGGCGGACAACAACAACCCCGTCCCACCCATGCAAGAGGACAACAACAGCCCTGTCCCACCCATGCAAGAGGACAACGACACGTTCTTTGCGAATCAACTTTTTAATATTGTAACCCAACCAATGTCCATGGATGATGTGTTGGGGATCATTGGAAGGGACGAAAATATCCAGGGCGACAATGTTGCAAGGGCCGAAAATGTTGAAGGGGCCGCCAATGTCCAGGGCGAACGTGTCCAGGGCAGCACTATTGAAGGGGCCGGTAACGAGCCCTCGTCTAGTCAGGTGTGTATATAGATAACATAAATTTGAACTGTACATGTCAATTATGTATACCATGTCTATATCATCTCGTATATATGTAATTTGTGTAGGCCGCCTCTGCTTCTACAAGTCGAGCTAAGAAATCAAAACGATCGACCACGAAGAAGCTGAAGGATGTCAAGTTTCACATCACTCGAGTGGAGGATGACGGGGAGCCAGTTGAGCCCCCAAAAGTGGCCAAGAAATTTGTATCTCAGTGCGGGGTAATTGTACGGGACAATGTGCCCATTAATATCAGAAAATGGAAGTCCACGGACCCCACTGAGGAGTACGTGCTCCCCGATACAGAGAACGAGATTCTATGGAGGGAATTAAAGGCAATATTCGACTGGCCTAGCACTCATGAAGCAGAACTGAGGGATTGGACAATGAAGAAGATGGAAGTTCTGTTTCAGGATTTCAAGAAGAAGTTGTACTCGCATTTTCTCAAAACCGGAGAGGCCCCGGATCCTGAGAAGTATAAGAAGATCACTGATGACGAGTGGGAAGCATTCCTTGAGTACAAAACCTCCGAAGAGGGTGCAACGGCTAGCGCTAGAAACGCTGGAAACGCCGCAAATAAGTACTCTCATAAGATGGGTTCGGGAGGTTACAAGGCAAGCATCGCTAATTGGGAGAAGATGGAAGAAGATCTATATGCTAGAGGCATCACTCCAGCGACACATGACTGGCCCACAAGGACCAAGCATTGGTACTATGGTCATGGAGGCACCCTAAGCCCAATCGACGGCTCCTTAGTTTTTCCCGAGGACTTGCGAGAACTAGCTCAGCGTCTCCTCGATATCCTCAGGGCATCTGAGAGGGGAGAATTTGTTGCTGATAGAGACAGAGATGAGCTAACCTATGCCTTAGGGAACAAGGAGCATCCTGGACGGACGCGCGGCGTAGGCACAAGCATCTCATGGAAGAAAGGTTTCCAAGAGCACGCCGCCACCTATAGGAGCCGTTCGAGGAAGAAGGCCGAATATGAGCAGAGGGTGAGGGACCTAGAGCAAACGGTTGCCGCCCAGGGCTCAAAGCTCCAAGAAATGGAGTCAGAGATGGAGCGACAGATGAAGGTAGCATGGCTGCAGATACAACAAGCCACAGGCGGGACCGGTTCCATAGAGCATGCACCTCTCCAACAAGCCGCATGTGGGACCGGTTCCACAGAGCATGCACCAGGCGAGACCGGTTCCACAGAGCATGCACCTCTCCAAGATGCGGCCCTTATTAGCCCTCCACAACAATATCAAAGCAGCCACGCTTCCACACAGGCCGCCAAACCGGTCCGTTACCCCGTGGATGAAATAACTCAACGGACCGCGTGCGAGCTTGTCGTCAGGCAGAAGAACTTAGTTGTGGTGGTACGTATCCGACCTTAGTTCGTACTGCATACATTTCACCGTAAATACCATTCATTTACTAACTTTCTTTGTGACTATTAAATTATCAGGTCGCATACGGTATGACCAAACGTGTGGAAGAAGGGCAAAAATGGCACTGCAATGACATTCCACATGGTTACGTACCTGTTGAGGTGGAGCAAGTCGTCACCAACTGGGAAGACTTGGAACTTGACATCCCCGGAGGTGACGGAGAAACAAAACTCGGTCAGTGTTCTCACTGCATCATTCTATGGAGCAAGGCAGACGTCGTCATACCCGGTACACCTGCGGCTACCAACAAGCCTCCGTCACCTCCACCGTCTCCAAGAGATCCACCGGATCATGACGATTCTCCGGGAGCTCCTGATGCAAGCCCGTCTCCTCCACCGAAGAGGTCTCCGTCTCCTCCGCCGCGGAGGTCTCCTGCCCCCTCCGCCGAAGAGGGGACGCCGCACTAAAGCCTCTGCCCCCACTCCACCAGGGAAGAAGGTGCGGAAAACCAGAGAGAAGCCCGCACCAGAGAAAAGAGCGGGTGAGAAGACTCTAGAGGAGCTCGAAGCCTCGGTCAAAGCAGACACAAAGAGGCAAATGGCCGAGTGGAGGAAAAGACCTGAGCCGGAGCCGAAGCTTGATCCCACCGTCATCAAGTCATTCCTCGGTAATTTGAGCAAGGGTCAACAGAAGGAAGTAATAGTAACAGACTATGACCGCTCATTACTGAAATCTCGCCGGAAGCGGAAGGCTGCAGATAAGGAGGCGGGCCCATCCAAAAAGGTTCCTCAGCTCGGCGAGCAACCTCAGCGGCCCTTGGGTCCATTGCCATCTCTGGACGAGATTAACGTGCAACGAGTAATGGCCGAGACTGGACTATCCAAAGTGCAAGTCCTGGGGGAAGAAGAGGTGTCTGTAAACACAACGTTAAAGTGGCCATTTAGGCTTGGCGAGCCTATGGTCCCTCCTGAAATGGAGAGCAAGCTACAGACGAAGATGCGCCGATTCCATGAGTGGTACTTGGAAGAATCAAAAAGGAATAAATGGTGCAGGATCAAAGTAGGCGTGAAGGACCATGATTTCTACAATGGTGACGAGGATTGGGTCTGGCTGAGGTTTCAGGATATATATGAGCTGTACCACCGCGACGCCATGGACGTGGATTTGATCACCTGTTGGACACTGTAAGTACTTTGTTGTTGCTTATAATTCACAGTTTGAAAACAATAATTCCAATCTATGCTGACGCGGGCTTTATTTATTGCTTAACATATGCAGAATGGAGATTCAAAAATGTCGGAGATCCTCAATATATGACGTTGGTTTCGTGGATCCTCGAAGGATAAGTGAACAAATGATATTGATGAATCCTGAGGAAACATATGGAAACCTATACGAGTATATTAAGAAACAAAATTACTGCGACTCCATACTAATCCCGTACAACATCGAGTGAGTACATACACAGGCTTCTTCTTATACTGTCTGTGTACTATTTCATTTCTGATTATAATGTATACATGTATACAGATTCCACTGGTTCCTAATAATATTGTGTCCTGACCGGGGTGTCGTGAACGTCTTTGATTCATTGCACACTCCAATAGAAAAACTACAGAACATCATGGACATGATGACAAGGTGATGTATATTTTCCCCTACTTAATTCACCCCTTACACTCGCAATGACTTAACTCAATTTTTTTGTTCGCAGGGCCTGGAATCAATTTCGTCAAGAACACCCGGGTATTCAACATGAAACACTAAAATGGAACATTGGCTTTCCGGTAAGCAAGTAATTTGTACATGTAGGCCTCGGCTAATATATTATATGAATTTTACTTAATTTCTTTTGGTAGACAGTGTGCCAAACAGGGGAAGGGAAATAATTTATGTGCATACTATGTTTGCGATTACATGTGGAATTGGGGACATAAAAAGCTTACACATCACGATATTATGGTACGTAATAATAAACACATTTCCATTATTATTAAGTGCACAATTATTTTCTTCAACTTGGCGGATTAAATATCTTTCAATTATTTGTAAATTATAGACGTTGAGCCTGAAGGAAGAGTCTCTAGAGCTAGAAAGAATTGACGCAATTGCAGAACAGCTCGTTGGATGGATCTGGAACGAGGTCGTCAATCCCCGAGGAGAATTCCACATGCCAGTACTGGAGGACGTGCCGGACAGTTCAACAAGTCG
This sequence comes from Echinochloa phyllopogon, assembly GCA_033239725.1. Taxonomy (NCBI): domain Eukaryota; kingdom Viridiplantae; phylum Streptophyta; class Magnoliopsida; order Poales; family Poaceae; genus Echinochloa; species Echinochloa phyllopogon. The sequence continues at coordinate 5,283,659 of BTCW01000016.1, read as the reverse complement.
TCAATCTTAATTAAGTAGAAAATACAGTTTAAATATATATAACTCGAGTTGACATGCATGAATATCTACTTTTGTAATATATATGTCTTCTATTTTGATGAAATGTCAGCTAATATGAATATAGAGTCGGCCGAATATGCATTAGAATACACGTATTAGAATATATACGTATATACACGTATATAGACGTGCATGCATGGCTACTGAAAAAAGCAAAAAAAAAAGAAATCCGGGACAGCAACCGGTGCTAAAGGCAGGCCCTTTAGCACCGGGTTGTGTCTGGAACCGGTGCTAAAGGCCCTGCTAAAGGTGCTGCGGGGCAGGCCCTTTAACACCGGGTTGTGTCTGGAACCGGTGCTAAAGGGACCCTTTAGCACATTAGTCAATTGCTTTTGACGTATCAGGTGGGAATGGGAGAGCCTCTTTTCTTTCCGCAATGGAATCGGCTTAAGCTCGACCTTTTCTTTCATTTAGGGAAAAAAATGGCGGTGCTAAAGGGGTACCCCTTTAGCCTCGGAAGATCTGCACCGGTTGGGATACCCGGTGCTAAAGCCGGTTCCCAATCGGTGCAGATATTGATCATTCTGGCAGTGACTAGATTGCAGGAAACCAGGGGCGCACTGAAGGTTCCAGATTTGTATACGTCAGATTATCAGAATGCATGTGCAAACGGTTTACTGATATAATATATTTAGTATTGTTTGAGCTAGGGCTCCGTCCATGTGCAACTGTACGGCTTCAGTTTTCTCTCTCTAGAACTCTCCGTAAGTGTTCTCAAGAATCTAGTAACATTCTGTTTCATCTTTCAAACCTAACCCAAATTTGTAGCCAGTGGTTTTCGGTAACATTGTGTTGAAGTGGCAACATTACCAGCTGCTAATCAATATTTGAATTTCAAAAATTTATAAATAGCTTGAAAAGAATACCTAGAAAATTTTGTGGAAGAGAAATAAAGTACAGTAGGACTGCATAGTGTTTACAACTAAACTAGGACATTTCTCTATGCTGACTAAATTAAATTTCGTACCAAATTGATTCATGTTTTCAATAACCATTTGCGCAACCGGACTTTTCTAAAAATAAAGCCATTTGTAAAATATAATTTTTGAAAACCATCAGTAAAACTAATATGTATTTTTTTTAAATGATTCAAGAAAATATCAATGCATCTTTGAGTTTAAAAAAATAGTTGTTTGGGGAGGAATTTAATTTTAATTAGCACACAAGACATTATTTTGTTTAGTTTTTAAATAAAAATTCTAATTTATTCATCAAATATGTAAATATGTTTAGGTTGTAGGTACTGTGCAGTGGGAGTGAAAATACTCTTAAAACTAAGATATTCTACCGATTCATAAAATCCAAAAAAACATCTGTCCTGTCTTATCACCACATCAATGCCCATGTATCCAAAACCACATTAAATCTGAGACAAGGTTGCAAATGGAGTTGTACCCAAAATTTGAGTTGTTAGTGCTTGAAAACACAATAAGGTTTAGGTTTTGTCTGCGCCCACGTGTCTTTGTCTGCGCCGTTGCCATTGGTTTAGGTGGTTATATTATTTGGAGCAGAAAAAGGCACCAAAAAAGGGGCTTCCCCAGCCACCAATAGGTTAGGAACTACGTAGTAATAAAAGGCTAAATTGCATTGAATCTTAAATACATAAACGCATGCATGCAAATCTCGCGCTGCTAGCCATCACGGTGGACAAAAACCAATATTCTTTGGCAGCAAGATTAGGCCAGTGACGGCAATGCGTTCATAAGGATGATGAGCATTTTTACCACCAAAACATTTCCATACGACAACCCTGTTAAGACCTTTGCACTACAACATAGCTGCTCGCCTGCTCTATGGTCAGCGTCCGAGAAGAAAACTGTACATTGAAATTAAAACCACCTAAGATGTACATTTTGCTAAAAATGCCACTCTTCCCACTGTATCAGTAGGAAGGACACATTAAGCCTTTTTTCTAGGCCTGATATGCACTACCCTACTCGTTGGGCTACATCTTGAAATCCATCACGCAGACGGTGTTGTTCGAGAAACAGGCTGCAATCTTGCTGCCCTCCTTGTTCCAGCACACTTCAAAGATGCCTCCAGTCCCTCTGTAGGTCTTGAGGATCCTGCCTTCTTTCACAGACCAGATATGTAGGCACTGATCCAGGGACCCACTCGCTAAGTATTCCCCATCAGGGCTAAATGCAACAGAATACACTGGTTGCCTGCAGATATGCAAAAGCTCTGTTCAACATTGCAAGCAAGCACGAGAAAGTATCAGGATAGTTCACTTTTCGTGGTATCAATCAAATACCTATGGCCAGCCAAGCTGTACAAAAGGCGTCCTTGCTCAACTTCCCAAAGCTTGATAGTAGAATCAAAAGATGCGCTGCACAAGAAACTAAAGTCAACAAATGCTACGATGCAAGGGAGTTCCTAAGAGAAAAGAAACCAACTCCAGGTAGCTGAATAATCCTAGTTACATCTATAACAACCATCATCTTATCTCTTTACATGGGCAATCAGCAGCAAAATCAGACAATGATCGAAATGCTAAACTGACAAAAACTAGGTAATAGGTATAGTGCCATATCTCCCAAATTAGATATGCTAAATTTTGTTTCCGTTGACCATTCTTATTCATGCCATGTGTGCCATGCATAAGCAGCATAATACTTGATTGTAGCGAATAATGAGAATCACTAGTAACCAACTAGGCAAGGAAAACGGATTCGCGAAACACTGCTATTCAATAATAGCCAGGGTAAATGAGATCTCTACTGTTTACCTAGCCAAAAGCAACTGCTGATTAGGATTGTTTGTTCCTGGGCCTGTTGGGCTCCATCGAATAGTGTATATCTCCTGCAAAATATAGGTCAGGCTATTCAGCGGGTTATAGATAGTTACATAAGTTAAAGGAATTATAAAAGCAGAGAGATTTGTCATACCTTGGTATGCTCCTTAAAATCAAATACACACTTATCTTGCTTCATACTCCAAATCTGCAACAAGAAGGTAGCAAAAAAGGGAAAACGACTTTATTATGGAAGGTAGTAAAAGCACATCTGCAAAGATAGCAGCTGTGAACCCACGGGATATCGATCTCAGTGCTGCATGTGTGCAATACACACTACACAAAGAAAACCAGTAAGGTAGGCATCTAGAAACATATTACTGAATTGCACATCTAACAGGTACAGCAGATGAGATATACAGCTAAACATTACTCAAACAACATGTTGTACAATTTAGCTAAGGAAGACTGCATGATTAGAAAGAGATTATCATTGTGCACAATCGTGCAATGAAATAGGGAGACTACCTATTCAACAAAAAACAAGATTGCCATTTGTAGAAGTAAATGGGCAACTTTATTTTAGAAAGGAAATGACTACACGTATGACTGAGTCTTGCAACTTGGCCATACAAACAGTGTTTGCACATTATGAAGCTTTGATGGATCGCATGATGTATTAGTCGACTAGTCGTACATGAGTCGGAAGACTTATTGCGCGGATAGCATGATTGTAGCAAGAAATAGTACCTTTGCTGTCCAATCGTCGGAACATGAAGCCAAAAAAGTACCAGTTGGATCCCACTTGATAGCATTAACTTCACTCTGGAAAGCATGTGTGATTGCCACAATGAGGTCACAATAGAAGCTACAGGAAGACAACAGACTGGAACATACATCTGCATGTGACTATTTTTGTATCCAAAGAGTGCCATGTCATAATAAATTATAGATCAATAATGTCATCCATTTACTATATCGGGAAGTATCAACAAACCATGTTGCATAACTTTTCAACTTTTGAGTGATATATAAAGTGTCTGATAACAAAAGAATGTTCGGTGTTTTTTACTTTTGGGTTGCATAGATCATCCAGAAAAGAAAGATGCATGCAAAAAGAACACCATAGAGTTTGGGAGCTCGTAGAATGAATTTAAGAATATAATCACTGAAAAAACTAACCTGATGACCAGTGAATGTTTTAACTGGACGCTGTTCGCCGATTTTGCAAACATAGATCATGTTATCGGTTGAGCATGTTGCAAAAGAATTATTATTTCTCCAATCAACATCTAATGTTGGAGCTACATGAAAACAGGTGAGTTAGCTTTGGCTAAATCCAATGCAAACACATCTATTGAAATAAGGAATTATCAGTTAAAAACAAACATCGTTCCAGCATGCCAAATATACCTGAATGAAATTCAAACTGCTGCTTGCACTCCCATGTCTTTGTATCCCAAACAATAGCAGTTTTATCAACGCTTCCACTTAGGAGAAAATCTCCTTTCTTATTCCATTTCAACGAAAATATGGGCCCCTTGTGTTTGAACAATGTCTGCTTCAGTTCTCCTGTTTCATTCATCATAACATAAACGATGAGACAAGAATAGGTGGAAACAAAATATCTAGGCTATATGACCTATATGATTTCTTCAACTGTTGTAATAATTCAGTATATTATGAATTCGTGGCAGGTCTGGTTTTAGTGAAATTTAACACATGCATTGAATAAGAATAACAAGGAGCTTAAAACCAGGTCATGTTTTTTGAGAAATTCAAGGCCAATTGAATAAATATGTGCAACATGAGTCAAATACAATAATCACATGATCACAACAGACCCACATTTTCATTCAGACAAACTTTAATGTCAGAATGAAGAGCCAAAATCAACAAAACACGGACACAGAAATAGTAATTCACTCACCATCTCTACTCCATATTCTTGCCTGTCCATCATAGGAGCCTGTAGCCAGTAATGTACCTTCACCCTGAAAGGCATTTCAGCAAAACAAATATGACAAGAGTATGTGATAAGAAAAGAACCTAAACGTGAAAATAGTATTTTGCATGGTGGACAAATAAACTATGGGTATGCTCAGGGGCGGAGCCAGGAATGATTTGCATCCCGGGCTATATCTATGGAGAAGTGCTAAGTTAGTTAAATTAGATCCTAATTGTAGTGTTTTAGACTATAAACTTTGTAAATTTACTTGAGAACCATAGGGATGGACCCGTGCTGCAGCACGGGCAGCACAGGTCCTGGCTCCGCCCCTGGGTATGCTACTACTACATGGATCTCCAGGTAACTTCACCTGAAAAATATGAAATGCAAGACAACTATGCTATAAACAAAATTTTACAGCAGGAAGAAACTCACATTCCAGTCAAGTGTGGTGACATCCTTGCTCTTCTCATTGGTCCGACCTTTAAAATGTTTCAAAACATGAACACCCGGAGGAGATGATTGCATGCTGGAACCACATGGACCATCTGGAATTGTCCAGATTCTAGCCGTTGAGTCTCCTGACCTAGCATGTTCAAAATATTGCACAATAAGTCAACAAAGAGTAGAAATATACATAGGTAACTTCCTTGGTAAACATAAGGACTGCATACATTAAATTTGAATGAATAAAAGATGCGATGGGACTAAACGAAAAAGATGGGATGGGACTAAATGAAGGGAAGTGCCAAGTAGGGCTGAAATGAATCGGATATAGACTATATATATATATATACATACATACATACATACATACATATACATATACATACATATATATATATACATACATATATATATATATATGAATACAGATAGTTGTTTTTTATTCTACGATTGGATTCACATACGGATAGTGTTAGATGTCTCGATATGGGTCGAATATGTATATACATTGCTTATCAGTATAAGATATTCAACTTTAGTATTCGGATTTGGATATGGAACACAGATCTTGGAATAGCCAGATTCGGATATTAACTATACTTTTAGTGTCTAAACCCTTTCGTTCGGATGGACAAAACAGATAGTATCCGCCCTGTTTTCACCCCTAGGGCCAAGTTTTTAGCAGGCAGATTAGTGGCAAAATTTACGTCCGTTATGCGGAAAAGTTGGTTCCATGACACCAAAAGATACCAGTTTTAGAAATATAACATCGACCAAGCCAACCAGAAAGATTGCACTGTTTGAAATATAACATTCCATCCACGTTCGTTTCAGTTTGTTTTCCCCTTTAAAGACTACTAGGAAGATGAAATGACATCTTTGCCCTTTGGCCTTATTATTTGAGGGGTCCAGAGCAGTGGTAGAATGGGCTCTTGGCTATTCGATGGAAGGGAGAAAGGAACAATGACTTAATGCAGGTGAAAGAAGGCAGGGGCAAAAGGGTCAATTAGACGGAGTGATATCTTTCTAAATGTCATGATTTTTTTATGGTATTACAGTGTACCAAGGTATTTTTATGGTATATTTCTAAAACTGGTACCTTTGGATGTCATAGATCCAATTTTCCCCTAGTTTTCATACACAAAGCTAATGCTCGAGACTCAAAGATGCATCAAAGCATTTGGAAGCCAGTGACATGCTACTGTTTAGTATGCCAAAATGTATCGCTACAGGAGCACAAAAAGAAAAACAAAAATACAAATGCCCATGCAAGTAGATAATAAGGACGCACCCAGAAGCTAGAAGAGAACCAGTTGGACTCCACGCGCAAGCGAAAACCTGAATATACAAAAATAATAATATAGTATAAGAGAATATAAAAGTTTTCACTAATTTTTAAGAGGCCAAAATAGCTGGGTACTAATGGACACTGCTAACCTCTGAACTGTGCCCTTCCAAAACTGTCACATCTGTGCTAGAGATCTCCTGAGCAGTTACAGTTACATCCATCGGAGTGGGACCTGTGGTATTAAGGTACTGTCAAAAGTGGTATTACACAGAACCCAGTCTCCACAAATAATTCCGTCCGATTACTACTAGAATCATCTTCTTTAGTTAATTAATACCAGTGCATGGTTCCAAAATATACTACCTCCGTTTCTAAATGTTTGACGCCACTGACAGGTCACGACATTTGGTCATTCGTCTTATAAAAAAAATTAGTGCAAATATGAAAAATATAATTCATGCTTAAAGTACCTTTAACAATGAAACATGTCACGACAAAAAATATAATACATAGTTTGTTTCGAATAAGACAAATGATTAAATGCTGCGCCCAAAAGTCAACGGTGTCAAACATTTAGGAACAGAGGAAGTAACGTATTCAGTACTGGAAAGAAATGGGGATGGAAATGAATCAAAAGAAAAAGGGGATTCGTTTGATTCGAAGAAAATGTAACAGGACTTGTTGAACCCCTTCTTTTTTGCCCTGGCAGATCGCTATTTTTGGCAATGCACCATAAGAAACCAGAACTTGGTGGCAACCAGAGAGCTAGCGGTGGTAGAAGCCGCAGACAAATCATCGAATGCAGGCACTCTGGAGGTCTTTGACGATGGGGTGCCGCAACCAAACAATGTAGTAGTGAGGCTCCGGAGGCCGTTGATGTAGAGGTGCAGAGCGATGACTGGCAACGGAGGGGCACACACATGGCAGCAGAGGTCGATTCGTGTGGCAACAAGATGCCACAGACCATTGGTGGCTGGATATAAGACGAAGGAGATGAGCGGTCATGGGAGGGAGTGGCGGCATTGTGATTTTGGAGTATCAACACGTATCATTTTCTGCTGCAAGATATTTCGGACGGTAATGGGTTTCTACTCGGCTGCTATCAGATACCACGCGATCGGTTTAGGGTCCGTCCAAACCAAACAAAAACAAACATAATCAAGTCACTGCTATCTGATTACAGAGTAAAACGAATGAATCAATCAGCACGTAAATTCCCATGAAAATAAACCACAGTATCTAAAATCAGTTCCATGCCCAAGTTTTTCATAACAGATATCAAATAATATATCGGCTGATATTGAGAAGAACAAGAAATAGGTCACTTCAAGCACTAATGCAGCTTAGAACATAGTTCTAATTTTTTGTACTTTTCCTAGAGTTATTCCTGATTCTTGCTATGGAAGACTCCAAATTTGTTCATAGCATCACAAATTGACTGATAAAAGACCAACTTGCTTGAAGTGTGCAGGACAAGATTAGACGCTTACATAAGGAAATGTCCAAGCATTCATTACATGCTCCACATCAACGGGTAACTCGTTCATGTTGTAACACAAACAGTACTTAACATAATTATTTAACAAGCATCAAGCATTCTCAAGTTAAGGAAAGATGCAAGCATACTTATAATTTGCTAAAATGTTATGTAACAGAAAATGGTACCAGAAGGGTAATATAAAAAACGGTAAGTAATTAATCACCTCCGCCAGCAAGGGAATCTTCCTCATGCTTAACCTTATCTATACGCTCTGTGTGCTGCTTTTCTTTCTCTTTTTCTTTCTCCTTTTCTTTTTCATGCTCCCTATCTTTTTCAGATTTATTATCCTTCTCCCTCACTTGTTCTTTTTCTTTGTCATGGCGATCCCTCTCGCGTTCACCTCCGGGACGTCGTTCATGCTCCTCATTACGTTCTTTCTCTTTTCCCTTATCCTTCTCACGGTCAGTTTGAGATCTCTCCCTTTTCCTCTTCTTCACAAGATGTTGCAACTCTTCAACATCCTTTGTTATGATTTCAAGTGGTTCCAGAAGGGCAAAATCCTTCTCAATTTCTTCATCATTCTGAAACAAGAACAGTAGATGGTCACATCAATTGGCACTAGTAATAAATGCTGAACAATAAACAGGCTTACCTCCTCTGTATTTGCTTCCAGTTCTATGTACTGGAGCCCTTTCTGCACAATAGTGATAAGAGCACCAGGTGGGACTGCATTTCCATCAATGCCGCCCTTATGGATCCCTGCTTCATACCCTAGAGTAAATGCAGCATGGATGAAACCTGGAGAGAAAGAGAAACTATTAGTGGTTAAAATCACACTATCTTGCTTAATATATGTTGGTGCGCAGCTCTCCTGCCTAGCCATGGAAGGAAACTGGCAAACATATTTAGAAGAAGGGTGTAACTAACAGGTGATGGGAACACACCATCAAGAACCACAAGCACAAAAGAGCTGTACATAGACTAGAGTATGAATAAGGTTAGGCAAAATTTCGCTGAAAGATGATGAGATAACATTCTGATGTTCCTGTAATCTTGTTAGGCACCGAAGGCTGTTACGCACTAACAGAACAGAGATCATAATTCATAATGACAAAACCTATGGAGCTAGGTTCTGAATATGGTCTGTATCTAGTTCCTTCATGTGAGAACAGTAGCAGAAACATGAGAGCGTGTGAATTGCTCAGGATCAGCACATAGGGGAAGAAATGGATAGATGCAATAACATTCCTATTTTCCTACTTGAGGCACCAAAGACTGTTCGGAACAAACAGAACAGTTCCTCCCAAGTTACCGGCTACATCTCTAAGTTGTACATTTGAGGGCAACAAGGTTAAAATAGCATCAAAAACGGGGTTTTCCTTGAATCTACCACACTAATCCCTGGAAGGAACAAGCAAAAATCATCTTTCCCATCCCAACCCGCGTAATCCCGAATCTGTCCCATGTCCACAAAAGAATGTTTGGAATCAATAGAACAGTTCGTCCCAAGTTAGAGGCCACATCTCTAATTTCTGCATTCGAGGGCAACAAGAGGGCAATGGCATGACAAACGGGATTTTCCTTGAATCTGCCACGCCAATCCTTTGCAGTAACTAGTAAAAATCCGCCCCCCTATCTACAAGCTGCCCTAAACCGCATCTGCTCCCAACAACATCCGGGTTCCCCAGAGCAGCGCACAGATCCGCCACAGCTCAGACGAGGGAACTTGCCGCCCCGCAGCAGCGAAGCCCCTAAACCCTAAATCCGCGCGAAAATGAGGGAAATTCTATCGGCTCGAGCAATCAACGCGCGCGGGGAAGGGAGGAACGGAAGAGGGCGCACGCACCGGACTCCTGGAGGTAGCGGAAGACGAGGAAGTTGAGCTCCGCTGCAGTGAGCGCCCCCATGGCCGGAGGCGAGGAGACGGGCAGAGAGGAAGAGCCTAGGGCGAGAATGACGACGGGCTGAAACGGATGCGTCGAGCGGTGGGAGTGGGAAAGCGACCTGGCCCGCGTTGGGGACGGCCAGGATTGCGCCGAACAGAGTGTAACGGACGAACGGACGGTGATCGGTCACGTGAGGGGAACTAAAGGATGGAAGAGAAGAAGACGCCTTCTGCTGTTCCGCAAAGGGGCGTTGGAATACGTAGTTGATAGGGGTGTGAGCTGGAGTGCGTCGGGCATAGAGGGCTTTGGGCTTGAAAAGCCAGCGTTGTATTGGAACTTGAGGTCAGACTTGAGCCGGTTTTTCCCGCCGGCCCACAGCCTTATGGCACACATCGTCAGCACGGCAAGCTCTCTATTGGGCCGTGCTGGGCCAGCAAGAAGGTCGTCCACTCGTCCGGGGCCGCCAATGCTACGTAGCTTTCGGAATTTTTTTTTGTTAGCTAGCTTATATTGTTTGATTGAGATTTGTGCGTATAGTCTCGTGCATTGGATGTTACTCTATCTCTCTCAACCCTAACAAGCCCCACCTTATGCTCCCGTACTGCTCACGGTCCGCGAGTGCGGCCGCCTACTCCGGCAATGTTGTGGCCCCCGCATCCTCCCTAATGATGTTGCAGCCGCCGGCGTGCTCCCATGCATCCTCCCTAGTTATTCTACACAGGCCCGTACATAGCACGGTGCAGTCGGGCGACCGCACCGGGCCCTTAAAATTAAGGGCCCCGCTAATCAGTAGTTTATCCCTAATTGTGCTAGCAATTTTCACGTAATGGGCCAATAGTTCACGCCAGCCCACAGGTTAGACCGCCAGCTCCAGAGTCCAAAGTCCAGAGAGCAACTTAAGTACTTAACGCAAGGTTTCGGATGAATTGAATCGACGGCCGCCAGGCATCCAGAGACGCATTGCCTTCCACTTTCCAACTTCCAAGCCTGCAGACTTCGACGTGATCTCCGCGACGTGCTGCCCCGCGCGGCCGCCGACCGTGATTTGTCGTTGCAGACTGACGCCGTTGCGGTCTCTCCGAGTACAAGTACTACCCATCCCCTATTGATGCACTCTCAAAATCTCAATCTCTTATCCTCAAATCTATTTTTTTATTTTAATTAGGGTGTGCTGGTGTTTAAGTGGATCTGATGATGATTGGGCTTTAATTCTATTAATTCTGCAGAGCGTATTTTACATCAAGACTTGATCACAGGTAGTTTTTCTATCTATAGCAGAATTTCACCATCTTTATTATTTAATAATCTAACTTTAGCTTTTGTCCTATTTGTAATACAGTGAAGTAAAAAACATTTTATTTATTTTAATCTTTTAAATATAGGGGCCTCATTTTATACTTCGCACCAGGGCCTCAGAAACTTAGTTACGGGCCTGATTCTACAGCCCCTGCGCACACCGTTGACGATGCCTTGACCCGTCACTGGCAATGTTATGGTATTGCGCATTGTCTTTCGTGGCCATGTTACCGTCGCATGTGCATGTCGTGCTACCACCGCAGCCATTCATGCCGCCGCTCATGCCTGTCTCTACAACTCCAGCATCGCCTCTATCGGTTTCTTTCACCGCTGCTGTCGCCATAAAAAATGTAGATGCAACAAAACAATAACCTAAAATGTTGATTTTTGTTCTCGGAAATATTGAATTTATTATTTTGAGATGTTGAAATAGGTTATAAAATATATTAATTTAGTTTTTTCTAGAGCGTTATCCATGTTTTACAAAATATTGAATCTATTATATTTTTAGATGTTGATTGAATTTTTTTAAAAAAATGAATCTACTTTATTAAAATTTGATTTAAGTTTCTAGTTTAGGTTTAATGAGCTTTTAAAACCAGAGATGGATGTGCCATACACACGTGTAGATGGTTAGTTAAGCTAATAATTTATTATTGGCCCTCGTTGCATGTTATTGGGTTTCTAGAGCATCTTCAAGAGACTAGCTATTTGCTTTTCTTTAGCTAAAAAAGAAAATGGACCAAAAAAACCCATCCAACAGATACGACATCTGCCTCGCCATCGCGCCCCTCTCCCTCGCTATTTTTCGCGAGCGGAGCCGGCTCGCCATCCGCTGGTTGTCGCGCCTCCCCTTCCCGCGCATCGACGCCTGCGCCCCTCCTTTTTCCCACGGACGCACCCTTCGCTCCTTTTCCCGCGGTGCGCCAATTCCTGCACAGCTCCATCCCCCCCTCCCCCACTGCACACACACACACCAAATCACCGCCTGTTCTTGACCTAGATCCAAATCGGCGACGCACCAAATCATCGCCGCCATGTTCCGGCCGCCACGCGCCCCTAGGAGTGTCCACCACCGGGATCCACCTGGTGGGTTTAGGGTCATCTCCTGCCCGGCAGTTCCCGGTAGGACTTGAGGACGCGGGCACCAGGCGCGGTGAGGGAACAGGGGTGGGCGACGACATGAGCCAAGGTAAAAATTCAATTTCTGATTTAGTGTTTGTGATGGTCTGGTTCAATTAGTGAGGTTTAGTGTTCTTCGTTAAAGAATTTCAGATGCTATGGTTATGGGCAAGGTAAAAATTCATGATGTGTGGTACCTAATGTATCGATGTGTGCTACCTTCAATTTCAAATTCCAGTCTGTTCCTACTGTTGGATGTGTGGTGTGGTTCAGGTACTAGTGTTTTAGTCTGAAACTTGAGCTGTAAACTAAACTTGCTTCAGATTAGGTCTTGTACCGCCTAAATCAGATTAAGCATCCATGACTCATTCAAATTAAGAATGAAACATGCCCGTCGGACCTAAGGACCGACAATCCACCCGGGGATACCCAAGTGGTAGATTTGTAGGAGGAGGATCGTCGAGTCAGGTAGCTTGATGGTTACACAACACTACAAGAATAACTCACATCCGCACCCCTCATATGCCTCGGTGCACTAAAGATCCGGTGCTAATGTGACGTTAGCACCGGGTGCGAAATTAGGGTGCCCCCGGAAACACTTTAGCACCGGTTGCTAACATCAACCGGTGCTAAAGGGTGACATTTAGCACCGGTTGGTGTTAACAACCGGTGCTAAAGGCCCTCACACTTTAGCACCGGGTCGTAACACCACCCGGTGCTAAAGGGCTACCCTTTAGCACCGGGTCGTGTTACGACCCGGTGCTAAAGACCCTTTCGCACCGGGTCGTGTTACGACCCGGTGCTAAAGGGGGTGTCATATGCTACTATAAAAGGAAAGCATCTTTTATCTCATCACATGTGTAGCGTAGGTGAGATGGTTAGGTGGGTGTACGCGTGCGAGCCAAGAGGTCTTGAGTTCGAATCCCGCAACACGCAAATATGCAAATGTTTTTTTGCTAGTGCCCCCACCTTTAGCACCGGTTATTTTACCCGGTGCTAAAGGTGGCACCCTTTAGCACCGGAAGATTGGCACCGGGTGGGAAACCCGGTGCTAAAGGGGGTTTCCCACCCGGTGCCAATGCGCATGATTCTGGTAGTGCAAGATGCAAGGGTTAGACAGATTCGGGCTACCTGAAGGTATAATACCCTACATCCTGTATCAGGTGGTGTTTGTATTGCTTATGCTTGACAAAGCTTCAGAAAGCAATGGCGAGCTTTGTGGTTACAATGGTTCCGATCTGTTTGTGGGGTTGACCTTAGATTTCTATAGATATCCCTGGATATCTAGACTCAATCCGCCGACTATAGGGGCTCGCACTTCCTACATCTTCACCAAACTTATCCAACAAGTTGGGGATTCCTTGTGGGCCACCTCCGGATCAGCCTACAACCTTATTAGATGTGGGCCCAAATCGACTGTTATCTCCATTAGTAGTGGGCCCAGTGAAATAACTTGGTAAATTAATGCATCTACGGTTCAATAAATACATTGGATGCACCAATTTACCTTGTTATTGCACTAAATTGCATTTTACAAATTATTTGACTAATTTACACACACTCGTTAAGTTATTGTATTAAATTAAGCATTCTACAATGGAACACCCTAGTTTTTACATTTGTAGGTTTCTAAAAGTTTTGTAAAATTAATTAGAAAGAATTAGGAAGTGTGCACTATTTATTTGCAAATTATTTGAAACAAAATATTATTTTCTAAATCTAAATCTAATGAATTACTTGGTTGCCTTGAAAAATATTTTGGTTTGCTAAAAATCCGATTAGTCATATATCTGGGAATAATAAAGTACTAGAAATATCTTTGAACTCATTTGAGCCCAAATCTATTTTATTTCCCTGGCCCAAAATCATCTGCACTCCATCTCTGTTTCTCTCTCGGGGAAGATTTTCTGGCTGCGGGTCTAAAACTCATTAACATCATCCGTGTTTCTTTGTTCCCCGAAATTTTTTTTCCCAGAGAATCTTACATGTATGGAGTATTAAATAAAGTCTATTTGTAAAACTTTTTTAAGGATGAGTGTAACTTTACCCGACGAATCTAATGAGCCTAATTAACCCATAATTTACTACAGTAATGCTACAGTAACCATGCGGTCAAAGACCTCACGAATTAACCTGAAGTTCTTTACGTAGTTTTAAAAACTGACTTTATTTAATACCCTTAATTAATGGTACAACCTGTGTGAACAAATTTTCATCCTCAAAGAAAGACGGCCATCCTGGCCAGCATCTCCAACATCTCTCCCTCTTCCTCATCCCCTCCTCCCTTGCTTGCTTTTCTTCCGCTCCGCCAGAAACAGCAACGCCGCAGTCCCTGCCAAGACGAGTACGCCACAGCACCCCTTTCGGTTGCACCTGGATCCGCTCGTGGCCACCCTGGCGTTTCCCCTCTCCCAATCAAAGGCAATGGCAAGTAATTACCATTAGCACCCAATAATAGCTAGCATGAATGCCTCCCAAATTTCTCCTTCTCCCGTACTTGCTTTCCTCTGTAAAACGCACAGACTGTTGATCCCTTTTGGCCACCTGACGCCACCGTCTCCACCTACGTGCTTGCAGCACCAGCAATTTGACATTTCCCGTACTTACGGAACAGCATAGCCCCAATACCAAGCGGATCCAAACCGAGGTCCCAGTGTCGTCTGCACCGTGCGCCAGATGGAATCGATCCAGGTCATCGCATCCTTCTCTCTCCGTTTTCCAGTCGTCAAGAAAATCTGCGCGCCACAACACCTTTCCCGGTGAGTCGCCGGCAAGCCGCTGCCGGTTCGTGATCATGTTGACATGTTCTGACCAGCAATTTCGAAATCTGACCCTTGGACAAATTCCAAAATAATCCACCTTATTCCTATGCCTTGAGAAATGAAGATACATACCCCTTGCCATCTAAATAAAATTCAGAGTGGTCCTCGATGATGTCAGCATGACACCACTTGAAAATATTAACCAAAATTCCACAAAATATATTCCGCTTTCTCAATAAAATGGTGCTAACGTCATATATCACCCAACAGATGTTGTATCCCCCTTTTCCAGTAATTTACTATTTCCCGAAATTAGTTTTTACAGTTTAGTCCATCGTTAGTAAAACGCATGTATCTTTTTGCTCGTAACTCCAATTCATGAAATTCTAGAAGTCACGCGTTGGTAGCGACGAGCTCTATGTTTTAAAATGATTTTCAATCTGTTTATATAATGTTTGGTGTACTGTTCTTATTTAGCTGTGTGTATGCTTGTTTTGGTAGTTGTCAAGTTTATACGAGGAGATGTACTTGATCTTGCAAGCTCAAGTGATCGAGAAGAATGAGCAGTAGCAGCAGGGATGTAAAGAGAGGCAAGTGTCCTTGAACATCTTGCTATTTTGTTCCTTTACTTTTGTAACATAATGTCACCTTTTATTTATGCTTTTCATGCATTTTAGATGTCAATTTGATGAGAATCCTAATAGGTTGTTTACTAGAATTTTTTTATCATCCTTGTAGCCCTTAGAGGTAAATTTTTTATGGTATGGGTAGTATGTGCTTAGCTTTGCTCAAACAAGGGTTGGTTGGGTCATAATTAATTTTGACTAATATGATATATGCAGTATATGGGTTGGTAAATCTTTTTAGCAACATGGAACCCTAGGTGACTCATGGCAAGTGTTGGAAATGTTGATGTTGGATTTGAGATATGGAGATAAGGTGTCACCGAGATATATGGTGTTGCCAAGTCAGTTGTTTAAGGATCGATCTATGGAGCGACCATCCAGGATTGTAGTGCAGCCACGAGCCCTAATGGGCTATGGGCTTGGCCAATTAATTAGGGGAACCCGGTGATTGGTGTGGTGAAGCGTTCCCTCAAAGGAGAAGACTTAAATGTGATACATTTATCAGTCCCAGGAGGCTGATAACACATTATTACATCAGATGGTTCAATACCGCACAAACCTTCGCGGAAGTGGGCACTCAAGCACCACTATCACAAGAGCTAAGATAAATACTACAAACCAAACTAGGATACCAACTACGACATCATCATCGAGTTGCGCCATGCGGTTCTTCAAGCGGGTGACCCTAACACACAGGCAAGGTTGGGTGCAGAACGTAACTCCTACTCGACGTCTTCAGGAACAAAGTCTGGGTCTTCTTCTGTAGAGATTGAAAGCAAGGGTGAGTACAAACATACTCAGCAAGCTCAACCACAACCACGGAGGGGTCATGAACAGAATCATGCACATGATATAATCAAGGAAAGGCTTACGGTTCATTTGCATAAATGCTAAACAATACACATGCAGGGGTTAATTTTATAAAGGGTTTTAGTAAAATTTTCCAATAGCAGCCAAAAGCATAGGTAATGGTTTCACAGCTCAGATTTTAGTGCTACCAGACTCCCCGCATTTTCAGCTTAACTAAATCACGCTACAAATCACACGTTAAAAATCATTTTAAAATATTACAAAACTTTTCTCCTGAGCTCAAATACTTTCCATCCAAAAACATTCACCCCACGTGTTGTCCTTCCAACTCGTTTGCCTTTCTCAAATTAGTATACACAACTAGCCATCTTCTCTTTAATCTACCTAGGCCATCAAGCTAACCCTATGCTCTCACGCACGAGCTGCTAGCCCAAGCATGCCCACTTGAATACCTGATGCATCTTGTGCACGGACTAGCTTACCACTTCCCTGCTATTAATTCCTAGCCTGAGCATGCAGCATGCAAAGCTCCTTACACCAGCACCCTCTTGCTTGTACACGTGCATACTCATGCATACACGAACACATCAGAACATCACACGGCATGCACATAGAGAGCATCAAAACACAAGCACGCATCAACGGCAGCACAGACAGATGACCAGGCCAAAAGCCGGAGACCCCGGTGAGCTCCTACAAATCACCACCACCCTCTGCTCGCGCCATCCCATCGCTCTGCCACGCCATAACTCCGCCTACACGCCCCGTCGTCTCCGCGGCACCATCCTTGCAAACCATCGCTCGCAAGCCGATGACTTGCCACAACACCGCCATTGATGGCGAGAAGCTGAGCGCTGGCGTAGCTCCGCCCACGCCCCCGTGGCGGCGCTCCGCCTTGTCACTTGCGCCTGGCCCAACCACGCGAACCACACAACTGAGCACGCCGCTCCTGCCTCCGGCGCCGCTGCCCCGCCCTGTCCTTTCAGCCGCACATCGCCGCTGTGTCGGGACGTCGCCGGCCGCTTTAACTCCGCACGCAAAGCCGCTGCCGCTCGCGTCCCGTCGTCGCCGGCAGCGTCATTATTGCGAGCTTCCTGTGCGCCGACGTTGCCGGTCACCTTCCCCTCACCTCCGCCTATAAAGGGCCCTCCCCTTCGCTCTCCACCTCGCCCCGCACCTCCCAGCCCACCTCCCACTCCTTCCCAGGTTCCAGCGCCGCCACCAGAACCACCGCCACCGCTCTCCGCACCCGCCGTCGATCTCCCTCTCCGAGCAGTCTCTACCCAAGGTGAGCACAGGACTAGCTTCCCCATCTTCTCCTCTCTCTCCCAATGCCCTTGGATTTGGAAATCGTCGCTGGACTCGCTCTACGGCGAAGCTCCAGGGAGCTTCAGCCGCCTTCCATGGCAGACGGGACAAGGAGCACGACTCCCCTGTGCCCTGTCTGTTTCCCGTCCATGCCTCTCCCCCCCTCCTGTTATGTGATTGTGTCAGCTAGAATGTGCCGACCCAACAAAACCCCAACAGCCCAAATGCCAACCGAAAAGGCCGAAGACACAAATAAAACTACAGCCCAGGTGCTGCCCGTATAAGCCCAAGCCATCCACGTCCAAATAAGCCTCATCCGATTATGCTAAATGATTTTCGGATTTAATTAACATCTCAACTTTGCACAACCACATCTTATTCATTCCAACTCCGATTCCATCGATTCTTTTTCCTAAATTCCTATAAAATCATATAGTGACCATTCCTTCTATCCTCATCTTCGCTTGAGCTCATTTTATTTTGTGTGTACCGTAGACCACGCTGTGAACGAGGAAGGACTCGAGGAGGAGTCGTGCTACGAGCAGGAGCCCGAAGGCCACTACCCCGAGCAGGAACTCCCGGAAGGCTTTGAGAACGGCAAGTTCAATCTCCCTCGTTGATGCATAATTATCCTAGTTTTATAAAAATCACCTATTGCCCTGTTTTATAAAACCTGCATGAATTATTGCCGAACCTTGGTTGAATGAGCCACCCCTTGATTGCTATGACTATTTCCTTGATGACCCAGATTAATATTTAAATAGGATGGCGCTCTGTTTAAATATTAATCACCGCTAGAAATGCTTAGGACTTGGTTACTTTTTTTTACTCACTATTATAATCATATTTGTTCAAAAATAAAGATGTGTGGGCTTTGAAAATAAAAATGGGTTTTTGGTGAATAAAAATGATAATGATGTGAGATGAGGCGGATGGTGTTTCTTGTGTGAAATGCCGATGTGAGCTCGTACCTTTGTGGTTGAGCATGGAGGGAGATGTATGCCTTGTCGGTTTAAGAAGGATGAGTTGATGTGTCATCTAGCCTAACCCATTTACCGTACCACCACTCGACCGTTGTATGCGGCAACAGTTAGCATAAACCCCACTAGTTAAACTGTTAGTTATCTGGTGTGCTGGTGAGCAACAGGAGGTCATGGAGACGGGGATACGATCTTTGTGAGTTATGCCCCTGGGTAGAACCTCGTTGGCAGGTTGCTAACCCCCCTGGCTGCTCCTGTGGTGACTAGTCGGTTTAACTATGGTGGGTAATGGCTTTGATGGATCTACACCGACACTAAGGTGTTCGTGTTGCGGTACCCTACTTGTGGTTGTGTACACCTCTGCAGAGTTAAAACGTATCCGTATAGCCGTGTCCACGATATTGGATGAGTTACGGCTTGGTCACTTGACGAATCCTTTGTTTTGGTGTGTTTTTTGGTGTGAGTAACTTTGGAAGGTGTTGACAGTGGCTACGACAGACAGGGAGTCTGGTAGCACAAAATCTGAGCTGTGAAACCATTACCTATGCTTTTGGCTGCTATTGGAAAGTTTTACTAAAACCCTTTATAAAATTAACCCCTGCATGTGTATTGTTTAGCATTTATGCAAATGAACCGTAAGCCTGTCCTTGATTATATCATGTGCATGATTCTGTTCATGACCCCTTCGTGGGTGTGGTTGAGCTTGCTGAGTATGTTTGTACTCACCCTTGCTTTCAATCTCTACAGAAGAAGACCCAGACTTTGTTCCTGAAGACGTCGAGTAGGAGTTACGTTCTGCACCCAACCTTGCCTGTGTGTTAGGGTCACCCGCTTGAAGAACCGCATGGCACAACTCGATGATGATGTCGTAGTTGGTATCCTAGTTTGGTTTGTAGTATTTATCTTAGCTCTCACGATAGTGGTGCTTGAGTGCCCACTTCCGCAAAGGTTTGTGCGGTATTGAACCATCTGATGTAATAATGTGTTATCAGCCTTCTGGGACTGATAAATGTATCACATTTAAGTCTTCTCCTTTAAGGGGACGCTTCAGCTGGTGTCAGAGCCGATAGGTTGGCCGTAGGACGTGACCCTAGGATCGAGACCCTTTTCCTCAGCCTTTTGTAGTCACACTCTCCCTGGTTTAAGCCGTTTTCCCACACCAGCACTCACCGATGGTTTTGCCCTGTCCACATGGCTGACGATGGATGGAGTGCGGGGATCTGCCCCGTAGATCCTGGCCTCTCTAAGTTGTTGCTACTCAGCCTGGAGCACGTCGGAGTCACGAACCCACCAGAGTACTCCTACCGAGTGTACGACTCTCGAGGCACCCGTCGGTGTGAGATGATAATCTTCGTGGGGAAAAGCACACTTTACCCTGAGGTCGAGCCTTGGTTCATTAGGACCACTGGCTTTGGTTTACCAGACACCTACCATAAGGCCGCCAGAAAAGCCCTGATATGCCTGCGCGTGCTCTACAAGCGACATCTCCAATGGACACATATGGGATTCTTTCCACCCACTAGAGGACAAGGACGCGCATGGATTGCCCGGATGAGAAATCTTGGAAGGGATGAGGAACTGGAGGACATTGTTTCTCATATGGCTATCTACCTCAACGGCTTGGACCGGTTGTACCGTGACCAGGCGGTTCAAGTGAAGCACCAAATCTGTAGGGTAGAAAGGGCGGAACAAGAAATGGAGAAGCAGCGGATAAGAGCCGGACGAGTCGAGAGCTCCCTAGTTGCCCTCGAAGCCAAATGGCAAGACTACGCCGAAGAAATAGAGCAGATCGAGGCCCACCGAAGGGAAGTTGGGTTACTGGGAGGAGAACCCGAAGAGACACACCGAGACATGGGTACCCAGACTGAAGAGGAGGAGCCTTGTCTCCCACCGAAGAAGTGCCTCAACTGGGTCATAAAGAGAGCCCCCATGAGTGAGGAATAGTGTGTCTTGGTTAGAGATGTCATCCTAATATTGATGTAGCCCTTGCACCAAGTATCCCTTGAACCCTGTACCCCACCCTATTATGAATAAAAACCACATGTTCTCCTATATCTCTGAATCTTGTTTATCCTATCCTTGTTTTTCAGATGGCTGCGGAAGGATATACCTAGGGAATCTGCCAAGTAGCACCTGGCTTTCCTAGCCTTTTGATCAATGCCTTGGAGAGCCTGGGTGTTCCTGAACGCCCAAGGTACTACAGCAGGGAGTACGAGCAGTATGGCACTCTCGGCTGCAGGGTGGTCATCTCCGTCGCCAGGAGCGACCGCTACCCCACAACCAGGGCGTGGCAAGCGACCGCCATAGGGTTTAAGCACCATGATACCTATCCCTTGGCTGTCAGGAAGGCCCTTCGTTGCATGTGCCAAATCTTTGAAGAGCACCTCGCCCCTACACCAATGAGGTTCTTTCCCCCATTTGAAAGGACCCCAGTTTGAGAAGCCCGCATGAGAAGCCTGGAGCGGCGCCGCCATGAAGAGGACCCCCTGTACCAAGTGGCTACTTACCTAGCCTCCTTAGACCAGCTCTTTGATGAGCAGGCATAGATCCTAAGGGAGCAGCTCCGCCGAGCTGAGCAAGCAGAGGTTGCGGTAAGGATGCACCAGATCCGGGTGGTTCAAGCCGAAGCAAGAGCCGCAGTCGCTGTTAGTGGTGAAGCTGTTGCCCGGGAGACCCTCAGGCAAGCCCAAGATTGGCTATGCAAGAATGGACCAGTGGTGGAACGTCTGTCTCTGCAGTTGGGGAAACACAGATCCTGCTTGGAACTCCCGTCATGGCATGGGGAGAACTTTTTGGGGCCCCACAAGCTCCAGCCTGGGACCCTGAAGGACCACATGCCGCCGTGGAAGGAGAAGCTACAGAGCAACCCTTGGAGAATGGAAACCCGGAGGACGGAGAGCAGGAGCTGCTTATTCCCCTGGAGGCACACTCTGCCCCGGAGGGAGCCTCGCCCCACGAGTAGACCCTCTATCAAGCATCCTTATGGGAGTGAAGCCTCCTTGGCCCGAAGCTAGAAGAAACCCTTCCAGTTCCTTGGTCAGAATTGCACCTTAATGAGTGCCCCTGTACCGGTCGTGTAGTGCGCGATTGTCTGTACCCCAAGTGTTGTACCCCCTGGTTGTTTGAATAAATCCGCTAGTGTTTGTTTGCTTGTTTGTTTGTGGAGTGCTTGTCGACAGGGTGGACTCTGCCTTTTCAAAAATGCGAAATAAATAACTTAAACATCATCTTAAGGCCTAGACCTAAGACCCTCTCAACCTGCAGATGGTTAACACGCGCACTAGGCCCTCTCAGAACCGCACCCCTCCCAGTGGGAGAAGGCAGCCAGATGAAGAGGAACAAGGTCCTGTTGTGGAAGAGCAGGAAGTAAGCCAGCCGAAAATGGGAAACCAGGATGGAGAGCAGCGTGCACCACCCCCACCTCCACCTGGTGACCTGGCACAAGCAATACATAACCGGGCTCTTATTATGCAAACCATGTTCGAAGCGTTCCTTCGTCGCGAGTCACGTCAGCAGAACATAAATGACAAGCTGACGCAGTTCCTGAGGACTAGGCCACCCACCTTTGGGGGATCCAGCAACCCTCTGGAGGCGGATGACTGGCTATGGGTAATCAAAAGAAAGCTCGAGCCGTTCGATTGCCAGGACCGCGACAAGGTTCTCCTGGCAACCCACCAACTCATTGGAACCGCACTAGCCTGGTGGGAAAATTACTGTGAGGCTGCCGATGATGCGACCTCCATCACCTGGAATGAGTTTGTGAAAGAGTTCCGCGGCTACCATATCCCAATGGCTACCATGAAGCGCAAGGCGGATGAGTTCCAAGCACTGCAGCAAGAGTACACCCATCAGTTCATAGAGTTTGCTCGTTATGCACCAGAAGAAGTAGACACAGAGGAAAAGAAGCAAGACATGTTTAAGAAAGGCTTAACCCCAGAACTCAGAACCTTACTTACCCCCCAGATCTACCTGGATTTCAATACTCTGATGAACATGGCCATCCTTACGGAGAGAGCCAAGGCAGAAGAAAGGAAGGAGAACAAGCGCAAGTTTCTAGAAAACAAGAACCGCCAACCGGACCGCTTCCAGAAACCAAGGAGCTCCAGCTATACTGCACCAAGGACTGATGCGCCAAATGCAGTATAGGACCCAGTCACAAGGAACAGGCTCCCAGACCCAAAACACACAGTATAATAGTCAGAACACCATGAAGCCCCCACAGAGCAATGCCAGCCAAGTCACCGGCAACAACAATAATGCTAGGGCCTGTTTCAACTGCCGTGAGACAGGGCATTACATTGCTAACTGCCCCTATGCCAAGAATAAGCTTGCTGCATCAATCTACTCCAACTCAGTGAACGGACCCAAGCCGCCGGTCACCGGAGCAAATCAAGTCCCAGTCCGCAGCAACAACACCAACAACAACAACAACCAACAGTCTTATGGACGAGCCCGCGTCAACCACATCGATGCACAGGAGGCTCAAGGAGCACAAGGAGTAGTACTCGGTGAGTTCCTAGTCAGCTCAGTCTTGGCAACAATATTATTTGATTCTGGAGCATCACATTCTTTTATATCATCAAGTTTTGTGGAAAAGCACAATATACCTACAGTACTACTAAAAACACCCCTGTTCATCCCCGTGGGGAGCCCCAGTGCTCTTTGTTAAAAATAAAGATGGAAGTATGAGAATGTGCGTGGATTATCGGGCACTAAATGAGGTCACCATTAAGAACAAGTACCCTCTCCCTAGGATAGATGACCTCTTTGATCAGCTGAAAGGAGCCAAGTATTTCTCAAAAATTGACTTAAGATCAGGGTACCACCAGCTGAAAATCAAAGAAAGTGACATCCCAAAGACAGCCTTTGTTACCCGTTATGGGCAATTTGAGTTCACAGTAGTATCCTCCGGACTCACTAATGCACCTGCATATTTCATGAACCTCATGAACAAGGTGTTTATGGATGAGTTGGATAAGTTTGTCGTAGTCTTCGTTGACGACATACTTATCTACTCCAAGAGAGCACATGAGCATGAGCAGCATCTACGAGTGGCTCTAGAAAAGTTGAGAGCGCACAAGCTCTATGCCAAGTTCAGCAAGTGTGAATTTTGACTTGAAAGAGTAGACTTCCTTGGTCATGTCTTGACTGCAGAAGGAGTCGCAGTGGACCCAGGAAAGGTCGAAGCCATGTCCAATTGGCAGCAACCGACCAACGTAAGTGAGATTAGGAGCTTTTTGGGCTTAGCTGGCTATTATCGGAGGTTTATTGAAGGATTCTTCAAGCTAGCCCGACCCATGATGGAGCTTCTCAAGAAGGAGAGGAAATTTGTTTGGACAGAGTATTGTGAAAGAAGTTTCCAAGAATTAAAAACAAGACTGACAACTGCCCCAGTCTTAACCCTACCAGACATCCATCGGGATTTCGTCGTTTACTGTGATGCATCCCGACAAGGGTTAGGGTGTGTGCTCATGCAGGACAGGAAAGTAGTGGCTTATGCTTCCCGACAGCTTAAGCCCCATAAGCAGAATTATCCAACCCATGATCTGGAGCTTGCAGCCGTAGTGCATGCCCTCAAAATTTGGAGGCACTATTTAATCGGAAATAAGTGTGAAATATATACGGACCACAAGAGCCTAAAGTATATTTTCACCCAACCAGATCTGAACCTAAGGCAGAGAAGATGGTTGGAACCGGTCAAGGATTATAATATAGAAATCCATTACCACCCTGGTAAAGCCAATGTGGTAGTGGATGCCTTGAGCCGGAAATCTTATGGGCCCAAGAGTGCCCATCTACAAGGAGAGATAGCACGATTGAACGTGCACATTGTCCCTCAAAATTCTAGCCAGAAGTTGAGTGTTCAACCCACTCTGGAGGATGAAATTAGAAGAGCCCAGAGCTCAGATAAGGATTTAGTGAAGATCTGCCGGCATACCGGAGAGAACAAGGCACCGGACTTCCGAGTCGACGATAAGGGAACCTTGTGGTATAAAAATAGGATTTGTGTGCCCCGTGATGGAGATTTTTGATAGAAAATCATGGATGAGGCCCATAACTCGCCGTATTCCATTCACCCAGGATCCACCAAGATGTATCTGGATTTAAAGCAGAAATATTGGTGGAATGGAATGAAAGCAGATATTGCTAAGTTCGTCGCCCACTGTGATACTTGCCAAATGATTAAAGCCGAGCACCAGAAACCGGCAGGATTACTGCAACCCTTGACCATTCCGGTATGGAAATGGGATGAGATAGGAATGGAATTCGTAGTTGGTCTACCCAGAACCCAAAAGGGACATGACTCCATATGGGTAATAGTGGACTGACTCACCAAAGTCGCTCACTTCCTACCCGTACGGACCAATTATGGTGGAGAGAAGCTAGCCAAGCTTTATGTAGAAAATATAGTGAAGTTACATGGGGTGCCTAGCAGGATTGTTTCGGATCGAGGGACCCAGTTCACCTCTCGGTTCTGAAAAAGTCTGCATAAATCCATGGGCACTAAGTTGAATTTTAGCTCTGCTTATCACACGCAGACCGATGGTGAAACAGAAAGGGTAAATCAAATTATGGAAGATATGTTGAGAGCATGTGTCCTGACTTATGGTAAAGATTGGGAACAAAGTTTACCCTATGCTGAGTTTTCATACAACAACGGCTATCAAGCAAGCTTAGGCATGTCGCCGTTCGAAGCTCTTTATGGGAGGAAGTGTAGGACCCTTCTGATGTGGTCAGAAGTGGGAGAGCGCACCCTAGTGGGACCCACACTGATAAAAGAAGCCGAAGAAAAGGTGGCTGAAATTAGAGAAAAACTGAAAGCAGCTCAGTCCCGTCAGAAAAGCTACGCTGATAAGAAGAGACGGGAAATAAGTTTCAATCCCGGAGATTTCGTTTATCTCAAGGTTTCACCCATTCGAGGGACCCGCAGATTTCAAGTCCATGGGAAGTTAGCCCCTCGGTATATTGGACCATACCGAGTACTGAAGAAAGTTGGAACTGTAGCATATCGACTGGAATTACCAGAAGAAATGTCAGATGTACACCCAGTGTTCCATGTCTCACAGCTAAGAAGGTGTTTGAGAGTACCTGAAAAAGAGCATGTGCCAGCAGAAGCAATAGATTTACAAACAGATCTGCGGTACCAAGACATACCTATCAAGATTTTAGACACCGTCACAAAAAGGATGAGAAACTCCGAAGTACGGATTTGCAGAGTCTAGTGGAGTCCACACGGAGTGGAAGCAGCTACATGGGAACGTGAAGATGCTCTTAAGAAGGAATTTCCTCATCTGTTTAGGAGTCAATCGAATCTCGAGGACGAGATTCATTTTAAGTGGGTAGGTTTGTAACGCCCGCATTTTCAGCTTAACTAAATCACGTTACAAATCACACGTTAAAAATCATTTTAAAATATTACAAAACTTTTCTCCTGAGCTCAAATACTTTCCATCCAAAAACATTCACCCCACGTATTGTCCTTCCAACTCGTTTGTGTTGACACCAAAAATTAGCACCAGGAGGAGGCTGACATGTGAGCCGGATTTGGTAGAAGGATGTCATTCGGCTAAAAGGGTTTTTTCCCAGAGGCATTCGGCAAAGATGCTCTGCGGTCGGGAACGCGTCGCCATTTGGCTGAAACGTTCGGCAGAGATACTCTGTGGTCGGGAATGCGTCATCATTCGGCAGAGACATTGTTCCGCAGGCGAAGAGTGATAGCATTCGGGAAAGCATGATGACGTGGATCAACATAAAGGAAAGGCCGGTTCGAACAAGGAAAGCAATATGGGCACGAAGATTCGTCATTTATTTTTAGAAACAAGTGTTGTAGTCGTGTCCGACTAGGAGTTGTATCAAGACCTGGGTATAAATATAAACCCATGGCAGCTGTAAAAGATATCATGAATCGAATCAATCATACAACAAACCGGCCCCGTGCCAACATCGAGTCCTTTAGTCGAGTCGTCGAGTTCTTCGAGAGGAGTCATCGATCCGTCGACCTCCGTAAGTACCGGCAACCTTGTATCATGCTTAGTATCATGCGGTGGATTTAAGCTTTGATGCAAGTAGTCTTGTTACCATGCTTAGTATCATCCGGTGGATTTAAGTTGTGGTCTCAAGAAGGTTCCTCTGTTAGGTCATGAGCCATGCGGTGGGCTAAGATCTAGTATGGACCAAGTTATCGGCTCTGTTAGATTTCGGCAAGATCTAACAGATTCATTAAGTTACCCCGTGTTGCTCCTTTTTCACTATGTGCTTAATTCATGCAACACACCTTTGCTCAATCTAGATCGGCTAGAATCGGCTCTGCTTTACGGTGCGACGGCTTATCCCCTCACAGCCGAATCCGAAACCGATCTAGGTTGCTACGTGTCGCGGGTTCAAGCTTGTCGGCATCGTGTAGGTCTTGACAGAACCAAGTATCATGCGGTAGATGCAGGTTTTTGGGTCGTCTTAGAGCTAATCATCCGGTGGATTAGAATTCGATTCGATCTGATAGATCTATCTTTACCGATTAGGCTTGTTCCTTCGCCATGGACCCCGATTCGGCTAAATAGCCGTATTCGGCAGTGCTCTTACGAGTGAACGTGTGTTCGTGGGTTTGCATTGGACAATGAATGCTTTTAGCCTTTCACGATTAGATTGTATCATGCGGTGGATTGATCTAATCTGATTGGTGGTGTGGCCTCAAACGAGTTGTATCATGCGGTGGATTAACTCGTTCGTTGTCATGCTTGACGGGTGCTGCTTTCGGCCTATGCATTCTTGTTTTCAATGTAAATTCGTGACTGTGTTGTGGGTTCGTAACTAAACATTGAGTGCTTTTAGCTTTTCATGATTAGATTGTATCATGCGGTGGATTAATCTAATCTGATTAGTGGCGTGGTTACAAACAAGTCGTATCATGCGGTGGATTAACTTGTTTTTGTTATCATGCCTGACGGGTGCTGCTTTCGGCCTATGCATTCTTTGTTTACTGCGAATTTATGATCATGTTTCACCCTTTTATTTATTTATCATGCTCTGTTTCTCGTTAATCGGCTATGAGTATGTGTTCATTCGGTTGAAAGCCGATCTTTCGTCATGCTTACGTCACGCATTCGGCAGTGCGCTCCTTGCGTTCCTTGCTGATTGCCGAATGAGGTTTTAACTGCCGACAGATAGCTTCCCTGTAGCTATATGTCTCTCAAGATTGGCTTCAACGCTGCAAACATGGAACTGTCTGGTCTCACCCGGCACGTTCCAGGTTTTAAATTAAACGTTTTATCCCTTTGTTAGTTTTCAGGCAAACTGACTGGCACGCTTCCGGATTCGAAAGCCCGGGCCACGTTTGAAGCCAGCTTTGTTCGGCTTGCTGTGTGCTTGGCGTGAGGTGCGGATTTTACGTCAACACACTTTTTGGCACGCCCGGTGGGACACACAAGTTTTCAAGATGCCTGAGTTAAGCGACATCATGGATGTCACTTTAGAAGAATTGTCTGAAGAACATCAACAGATGGTAAAGGCTGCTGCTAGTCAATTCATTAACAAATGTTTACTGTCTTTCGCCAAGAACAGGAGTGGTGCACCTTTTCTCAAGTCCGATCTGCCAAGAGTTCTCCTTCCTGGGCAATCTGATCTTACTGAAGAAGAAGAAAGGGAGAGATTCTCGGGCTTGTTATACAAAGCTTTGGGAGAAGCAATGACCAATCACAATGCTGCGTTCTTGAACAGTTTTCGGCATATAATGGTAAGCATTTTTGGTCAGCATGTGGATAAACCCTTCGAGCAGATACATGGGCAATTGGGTGGTCCGACATACTTCAATGTTCAAGCACCAGTTCAGAAACCACATGGTAAAGGAAATGCTGATGAAACTGGAGGTTCTGGTATTAAAGATACAAATGGACAACCGATTCGGCAAGATCCTCAGCTTGCACTGCCGAAAACTCGCACATACGGTGATATGGCATTCGGCACCACAGGGAATCCGCCTGCTTCTGCTTACAAGATATCTCCTTTGAACAACAGACTGCAGAGGGATTTATATGGAAACGGATATTCAGAGTTTATGGATTATAATGCTGTTGACGCCCTCCCGAATCCTGGATATGTTGGTACTGCAGGTATGCTTGCTGGAAGACCAGGGAATCAAGATACCAATATTGACCTCATGGTACAAAAAATGACCGATGTATTGCAAAATCAATTCGGTCTGAAGCCTAAAAATCAGGGATACATGTACTCGTCTCCTTTTCCTGAATGGTACCAAAGGGTATCATTGCCGAATAGAGTCAAGGTGCCTACAGAGTTTACTAAATTCTCAGGACAAGATGATACAAGTACTGTGGAACATATAGCTCGATATCTGATGCAGCTTGGAGAGGCTTCGGCAGACGAGGCTTTCAGAATCAGATACTTTCCTTTGTCACTGACGGGTCCAGCTTTTACATGGTTTGCTTCTTTGCCTGCTCAGTCGATTTGTACTTGGAAAGACCTGGAACAGAAATTCCATGCTCATTACTACATTGGCAGTACCGAGAAAAAGTTGGTTGATTTGACCAGCTTAAGGCAGAGGAATAATGAAACACCTACAGAGTTCCTCAGGAGGTTTAGGGAAACTAAGAGTATGTGCTTTTCTCTGAATATACCTGATGATCAACTGGCTGGTATGGCTGTAGCTGGAATGTTGCCTGCCATTCGGGAGAAGCTGTTCGGGATGGAGTTTGATGACTTGGGCCAATTGTCGCACAGATTGGCCTTGATGAGTAACCAGGCGTATGGTTTCAAGAAAGATGTCAGATTTGCTAAAAATAATGATGTAGCTGACATCTATAACCAATTCCTTGAAAGAGCAGATCAAGAAGATGAGTATGAAGATAGCGAGGAAATAGCCGCAGCAGAGATAGTGTGGAGCAAAGAACCAGTTACAATGACTCAGAGATGGATCAAACAGATGAAGGGAACATATGATTTCGATGTGACTAAGGCAGACAAATTATTTGAGTTCCTGGTGAAAGAAGGCCGAATCAAATTGCCAGAGGGGCATTCTATGCTTCGGCCCGATGGAGTGAAAGATAAGAGGTACTGTGGGTTTCATGATAGAAATTCTCATTCCATTAATGAATGCAGAGTCTTTAGGATGAAGATTCAGAAAGCTATCCAGGAAGGACATCTGAAATTCGACAACAAGATGAAACTGGACAGTAACCCTTTCCCTCAGAACATGATCGGGTTCTCGGTTAATATGGTGAACGCTGTTCCATCTGCAGAAAAGGGAAGATTGAAAGTTTTAACCTCAAAGAAGGCAAGACAGGATGGTTCAGTTGATCCCACTCGGCAGATCACAATGGAACAGATTCGCCAGAAAAATCTTCGGCTCCCGAATAGACGAATTGAAGTGGGCGAATCCTTTAAACCTAGAGTTACTACACGTATTCTCCTCAACAAATGGCAGCGTCAGCAAGAAAAAGAGCGTTTTCAAAGGCGTGAATATGAGGAGGAGGAAAGAAGGCGCGAAGAAGAAAGGTTCGAGGAAGAACAAGAAGAATACGCTCGAGAGCAGGAACGTGCGCATTGGGGGTGTGCATTCTTCAGACATTGTTGGAACGAAGGTTTAAAGCTGCCTACAAGGAGTAACTGTCCTGAGTGCAATAATGGGTATGTCGAACATAGGCAAAATGTTGCCAATCGCCGATCTGTCCATGAAAGAATTGGTAGGGTGCATCCTAGTGATGATCGGCGTTTTGATGATCAACCAAGAAAGAGACATGCTGATTGCAGATGGATTGATCATGAGGAAGAAGATCGTGAGTATGTTTGGCAGAAAGGACAGTGGTGTCCACCTGGTTTAAGAAGGAGTCAGAAGAGAAGAGTCCAACGTTTGAGGAATCAAGAATTAAAGCAAGCAAGGCCTAGGA
Source organism: Echinochloa phyllopogon (assembly GCA_033239725.1). Lineage (NCBI taxonomy): Eukaryota > Viridiplantae > Streptophyta > Magnoliopsida > Poales > Poaceae > Echinochloa > Echinochloa phyllopogon. Next base: position 5,253,012 of record BTCW01000016.1, on the reverse strand, counting down.
TGAAATCGATATGGCTCCCAAAAGACAGGCCTAACGAACATAGTCATTCGGCTCCTACATGCATGGTATGTTTCTTGCCGAATGAATTCATGGCTCCAGCTGATCAAATTGTACAGGAAGAAATATTGCCCGATATAGATGATGCCGAACAATTCGGGTTAATGGCACAATTGATGTTGAACAAACAAGCTGTTTTTGAGAAGCCAACCCAGAATCGGCACATGAAGCCACTGTACTTGAAGGGATATGTTAATGGCAAACCATTGACCAAGATGTTTGTCGATGGAGGAGCTGCTGTCAATGTAATGCCATATACCACATTCAGGAAGCTTGGTATGGGCCTTAGAGATTTGACACCAACGAGCATAATTCTAAATGATTTTGCTGGAAATCCTTCGGACACCAAGGGATGCGTACATGTTGATCTGATGATTGGGTCCAAGACTCTGCTTACGACTTTCTTTGTCATTGAGGGCAAAGGGGCATATAGCTTGCTGCTTGGAAGAGATTGGATTCATGCAAATTGTTGTATTCCATCTACTATGCATCAACAGCTTATTCAGTGGATAGATGATGAGGTGGAGATTGTCCAAGCAGATGACTCAATAAGCGTAGCAAATATGGAACCAGCTTTCTGGGAATATCAAGGCATAGATTGTTTCTCAGGTAAAGACTGGGGAGAAGGTCCTGTGGCACCAGCCAGCAGTGATCAACAGCCGATCGAAGCAGTCGGCTCTCATAGTAATTTTTGATGGAGAATCCAATTGATGGAACTGATGGAAAATTAGGACATGGATTTGTGTCGGCTGATAAATTAGAAGAAGTGGACATTGGAGATGGTGACAAGCCAAGGCCGACATTTATCAGTGCTAATTTGGATTCGGTTTTCAAAGAAAAGTTGGTAACATTGTTAAAAGAATACAAGGACTGCTTTGCTTGGGATTATTCGGAGATGCCTGGTCTAGACCGTTCTATTGTTGAGCATCGGTTGCCAATCAAACCTGGATACAGACCTTACAAGCAACCACCCCGAAAAATCTACAAGGAAGAAGTGTTGGCCGATGTGAAAAAGGAGATTGAAAGATTACTAGATGCAAATTTCATTCGGCCCTGTAAATACGCGGATTGGATCTCTAATATTGTTCCTGTCTATAAGAAAAATGGAAAGATGAGGGTTTGCATAGACTTTAGAGACTTAAACAAGGCTACACCCATGGATGGATATCCAATGCCTGTTGCTGATTCATTGGTTGATGCTGCTGCTGGATACAAAGTGCTCAGTTTCATGGACGGTAACGCAGGATACAATCAGATTTATATGGCATTGGAAGATATAGTAAAGACAGCTTTCAGGTGTCCTGGACACATAGGGTTGTTTGAGTGGGTTGTCATGACCTTTGGATTAAAGAATGCCGGTGCAACTTATCAAATGGCTATGAATTATATTTTTCATGAGTTGATCGGCAAGATTGTGGAAATATATATTGATGATGTAGTGATCAAGTCATTGGATCATGAGTCTCATTTAGCCGACATAAGGAAAACTCTAGAATGCACCAGGAAACATGGGCTTAAGATGAACCCGAACAAGTGTGCTTTTGGAGTTTCGGCTGGAGAGTTTCTGGGATTTTTGATACATGAAGGAGGAATAGGAGTTGGTAAGAAAAGCATGAAGGCAATTGATGAAATTATTCCTCCAACTAATCTTAAAGAGCTACAATCATTGCTTGGCAAGATAAATTTTGTGAGAAGGTTCATATCAAACTTGTCACAAAAGGTGTTGCCCTTTTCCTCACTGTTAAAAATAAAGAAGGATCAAAAATTTGTATGGGGTGACGAACAACAGAAGGCTTTTGATGAAATAAAGGAGTACATGAAGAAGCCACCAGTATTGGTGCCTCCACAATTGAACAAGCCTTTCAAGTTGTACGTGGCGGCTGATGCCCAAACTATTGGATCGGCCCTCATTCAAGAATTTGAAGGGAAGGAAAGAGTGGTTGCATACCTTAGCCGAAAGTTACTAGATCCAGAGACAAGGTATTCGGCTATAGAGAAACTTTGCTTATGTGTTTACTACTCCTGTACAAAATTTCGGCATTACTTATTACATACCGAATGCATTGTGTATTCAAAGTTTGATGTGATAAAACACATGTTGTCTATGCCAATTTTGAACGGAAGGATTGGCAAATGGATTTTAGCTTTGTCTGAATTTGAATTAAGATTTGAATCGGCAAAGGCTGTTAAGGGACAGATTATTGCCGATTTCATTACTGAACATCATGATACATCGATAGATTTGCTTAACATTGTTCCTTGGGTGTTATTCTTCGATGGATCTTCATGCAACAAAGGTGGTGGAGCAGGGCTCCAATATTTGAAAGAAGCAAAGGTCATTGCGGTTGAAATTTTTGGAGATTCAGAATTGGTCATAAAGCAATTGAATGGTGAATATGAGTGCAAAAGTGATACCTTGAGGAATTACTATGAAGAATGCAAAGAAATATTGAAGAGCTTTCGGTCAGTAATTCTACAACACATTCCTAGAGGGGATAATGGAGAAGCAAATAGATTGGCCCAAAGTGCATCAGGTTATAAAGAGCTTCAAGAAGTTTTTGCTAATGATGTATATGCATTCGGGAGTAATCTGGCAGAAGATGATTGGAGAAAAGAGATTGCCGATTATCTGGAGAATCCATCCCGAAAGGTTTCTAGAAAGCTCAGGTATAAAGCTTTAAAGTTTGTTCTTCTTGATGATAATTTGTATTATAAATCCCTGGATGGAGTGTTGTTACATTGCTTAAATCATGAAAAAGCAAAAAGGCTGATGAGTGAAGTACATGATGGGTTGTGTGGAGCACATCAATCGGCTTACCGAATGAAGTGGGTTATTAGAAGAACTGGATATTACTGGCCGACAATGTTGGAAGATTGTTTTGAATATTATAAAGGATGTCAAGATTGTCAGAAATTTGGAAACATTCAGAGAGTTCCGGCATCGGTTTTGAATCCCATTGTCAAGCCATGGCCATTCAGAGGATGGGGAATAGATTTGATTGGCCAAATAAATCCTCCATCTAGCAAGGGGCATAAGTTTGTGCTTTTGGCAACCGATTATTTTACCAAGTGGGTTGAGGCAATTCCATTAAAAAAGGTGACGTCGGAGAATATGGTTGAATTTGTTAAAGAACACATCATTTACAGATTTGGGATTCCTCAAACAATCACCACTGATCAAGGGACTCAATTTACATCTTCAGAATTCGGAGATTTTGCTGAGAGTATGGGCATCAAATTGTTAAATTCTTCTCCTTATTATGCCCAAGCTAATGGTCAGGCAGAGGCTTCTAACAAGATTATGATTAAAATTATACAGAAGAAGATTGATCAGAAGCCGAGAAAGTGGCATTCGGTACTCAGTGAGGCTTTATGGGCTTACCGAATGGCTCCACATGGGGCTACACAGACGTCTCCCTATGAGTTGGTGTATGGGCATCATGCTATCTTGCCATGGGAAATACAATTGGACTCAAGGAGAATAAAGTTGCAAAAGGATTTGAGTTCTAAAGATTATAATGATTTAATGATGGACGAATTAGAAGATTTGCATATGATTCGTCTCAGGGCCTTGGAGAATATTGAGAAGAACAAGATGCGAGTTGCTAAGTATTACAACAAGAAGGTGAAAGTTAAGCAATTTACAGAAGGTGATCTAGTTTGGAAAGCGATATTGCCGATTGGAACCAAATATGCAGCATTCGGCAAATGGTCTCCAAATTGGGAAGGTCCTTTCAGAGTGGTTAGATGCGTGCCTGGAAATGCATATATTTTGAAGACATTATTGGGAGAAGAATTTGCTTCTGCTATAAATGGAAGATATTTGAAGAGGTATTATCCTAGTGTTGAAGTCAATCGGTGATTGATATATTAATTTGCCGAACAGCCGATTTTCGGGAAGAAATCGCCTTCAGAACAAATGTTGACAGAAAAGGAAAATGGCCAGTACTGAATGTATTGCCCTTAGCACAAAAATATACTACATCAGATGTTCATGCAAGATCGCAAAAGATAAGTTTTATTGCCGAAATTCCATAAATCCCTAGTACAAACTAATGGAATAGCTTGTTCAAAACGGACTGAGGATGAATGGAATCGGCAATGGCGGCGCCATGAGCATCATGGCGATCTATGGAGGCCTCAATGTCGTCGATCTCCTCCGGGTTACCATTAGCGAAGCCGGTCGGTAGCCTGGAGTAGTCGATATTGGTGTGTGTCGACATGGCAACTAGGCCTGCGGCAGTGCCCAGACGGATGCCGTGCGAGGCCACCTCATCGATGCGGCCCGCCACCGCACCGAGGCAAGCTTCTGGTGTGTCCCCAGGAGCATTCACTTTGTTCGCCAGCTCATTCACCAGCACCTTCAGTCGGTCGAGTTCAGCATCACGCGCTGCAAGTTTACAAAAGGGGCAACAGATTAATATCATTCGGGGGATGAGGTTGAGATTGAGCAGATTGCAGGACTCACCATCAATGACTTCGAGCAGTTGCTTGCGCTCGTGCTGCCATTCGAGGTCAGCGATCCCGGCTTGCTTGGAGATAGCCTCCAGTTCGCGACGAGAGTCGTCACGCTCCGCCTTGAATCGGCGAGCATCGCCGTCCGTGTAGCGGTAGTCGTCCGATTCGAGTGATCGATTGGACGAACTCGAAGATGCCGCAGGAGCGGCGGCTGGAGCTGCGACTGGCGCACCGGCACCGGCAATCCATTGGATTACCCTGAAAGAACAAAGAGGTTCGTCAAGAAAGGGGGAGGAAATCTCGAGAAGAACGGAGATAAGCAAGCAGCCAATCACCTGCGACGAGCGCCGGCGCGGCTTCCTTCGGCCTCATCGGCGGCCGGGCGCCTCCTGTTGTTGTCGGCCATTGGAAGTTCCTCGGAAATACTGTGGATGGGGAAAAGAATGACTTGAGTCGGCAAGAACTTGGAAGACGAAGAACTTGGTGAAGAAACTGTGGGCTGCTTGGTATGTTTATTTATAGAATCCGCAGAGGAAATCGTGGTCAGGGATCGTGGCGCGCGTCCCAAAATTTCAGGAGATGGAAAGCCCCACGAACCGAGCAGTTACCGTGTCGTTTGGGATTCATGCCGAATCGGGCTCGGTTCTACTGAATTGGATTCGGCTATATCGTTTGATGCGTTTTCGGGTCTGACACTGTTGAAACCAACTTTGCCGAATGAGTTATTCACAATGGAGAAAGACAGGGTTAAGAAAAGGCAAGATTACAGGATTGATAAACATTCGGCTGATCAACTGTTTGTTACAGCTACAAACCCAAGAACTGTGAGATTACATTTTTAGCATTTGATATCATGTTGCTAATGTTCTCTAATAAGTTCTTGTCAGCTTCTTGGGTTCTAGCCAGAGCAGCAAGCTTTGCCTTAAGTTGTTTGTCTTCGTTTAGAGCTGCTGAGGCTTCCTTTCGCATCTTTTCTGTTAACTTGGGAAGCTCTACTATCTTCTTCTTATCAGCTTCAATTTCAGCCGATAAATCTCTCAATTCGGCTTCAAGGGCAGCTTTTCTGGCCTCCTTCATTTCAAGTTCAGATTCCAATTTGATCAGTAATTCCTTGCTATTCTGAGCTTGAGTATGCAGGTCTTTCACAGAATGTTTGACTGTGGATCTCCTCTGTTCTAAAGCTGGTTGAGAAGATTGGTTTTTCAAAGCCTGCTTTACTGCGGCATATTGTTGATCCAAATGAGAGACTGGTTCCAAAGAAACTTTAATATCATCAGGGAGTTCTTGGTCAATGGATTCCAGTACATCCCTTAAAAGATCAGCATCTTTGACTTGATCTTGGATGCTCTTGTGCAGCAAAGCAAGGATATCTTTCAGCTTTGTCTGATTTTCTTCTGACAGAGTTTGGCCAGAAGATGTTTCTTCCCCTTGTTCGGCAACCAAGTCATCCACAGCAAAAGAATAGCTTGATGATGAGATGGGTTTCTCCTGAAAGAAGGTTTTGCCGAATTAGTAGTGATCTGCTGAATAAAAGGGTGGAGAAAGTGAGTGATTATGCTTACCTCGTTCCCGAATTCCTGAATAGGGGAAGGAAGCCTTTCAGGCTCAATTGGGGGATTCTGTGTATCTTGCTGAGGAGAAACTGGAGGGCTTCTTGGTGAGAATGGTGCTTCTGATTGGGGAAGAAGTTGCAAAGCTAAAATTGAATCATGATGGGAAGAAGAGGTTTCCAAGATTGAATCCATTGAGGGTTGTTCTGCAGTTAACAAGAAATGAGTGCCGATGAAAAAGAAGTTAGGAAGATGAAGTGGTAGAATCTTACCAATCAATGTAGCATCGGCAGGATCTGCACTGATTGCTGATTGCTGTGCTCTGGCCTGAAACCAAGAAGAAATAAACCTGAGTAAAATATCAATGACGTTGTAGTCAAAGAAAGAAGGCTCTGACCCTGATAACCTTTTTGCTGCTTATTCTCTTCTTCTTTGCAACTGGAGGAGCAGTCAGAGAAAGGGTTTTCCTCTTGACAGATGATGGTATAGTAAGTATTGGGTCTAAGGAAGCTTGTCTAGCCATCAGCTGGGCCAAGGAGGGAGATTGGTGCCCCAAAGCAGATATTGGGCCTGCAGTTTTGTACAAAATTGCCCTGGCAAGAGGGGCAGGTGTTATGTCCTGAAAAATGACAGAAGTCAGAATCAATTGAGGTTAATATTGTTGAGACAGATGAAGAAATAAGCATATTACCTCTGAAGTTGGCTGATAGTCAGGCATCAAATCGAGGCAGAGAGGGTGGACTGGTACATTAAAAATGTGATCATGGACTTCTTGCCACCAAAGAATAAAAGAAGAATGAGCAAGTGCTGTTGGCACAAAAGGTTCGATCTGATAGATGGCTGCACAACACTTATAATCAAAGATTCTTCTTGTTTCTGTGGAGTCTTTGATGATTTGCCTAGGCTTGAGGAATTCATGAAAGAATAATCTTGGGGGCACTTGGCCACATCCTAATTGCCTGGCTACTATGTTCGGCTGGTAATATTCATATGAACTTTGAACCAGCCTTCCTCCACAAAATTCGGCTGGTAAGATGCAAGGCCGAATAAAAGTATTAAAAATTGCTGTGGACTCTACATCTATGCATCCAGTTTCGAAGCTGAATTCACAAGGAAAAATGAGGCTGTCATTGTCCATGTATGGGAACCAGAGGGGATTGGCAAAGCCTTTGAAGAAAAGTTCAAACAGTTCCCCAATGTTCTTGTTGATAGCAATAGTGGAGGCTGCTTCCCCATAGGTTTGACAGCCTTTGGTGCTCTGGGCTTCTGCTTCCTGGTAATTGACCGAGGGGAAGTGTCGGCTGTTGAGGTCAATGGAGACGATTTGGTGCATGTACAATTGCAGCCACATCTGGATGAACCACCAGGGACCATTGACACAGGAAATTTTCTTGTTGGTGTGCATCTGATAAATGGTTTGATGGAGCATGTGATAGACACTTCCCAAGAGATATTTCCCGAGAGGGATAAGTGTGCCTGCAGCCAAGTCTTCAGCCATTACTATGTGATTCAGAGTTGGCTCATTGGCTTTACCACAGAAGACAAATCTGCACAGCCACATATTCAGGAAGGCCCTGTATTCAACATCAGACAGAGGACCATCGTGCATGTAAGTCTGGATGTATTTCTTATATCCAACTCCAGTTTTCACCCCTGTCTGTTTGGAAGAACCCTTGTATCTGTATGGGTGTGTTATCCCTGTGATGTTCAGGCCGGTTATCATGTAGACATCGGCCAGGGTTGGGGTCATTGGTCCGTGACCAAAGAGAAAAGCATTCATGCCATTGGACCAGAAGTGACAAGCTGCAATCAGGAGATTTTCATTCTTGGGTGTTTCGGCTAGAGATAGCTCCAAACAATGAGAGATACGAAGACTGTCCCAATTCTGCGTCTGGGGGCTTTTATTTTCAAGAATCCTTTTGTACCAGTTTCTCCAACCGGCGATTGGGGGCAGAGGCCAGTTCTTGAATGAATCTTGCCATTCGTGAGGTCCCGTCAATGAAGTTTTGAAAGGGATCCTTTGAGACTCGGCCGCAATAATTTCGGAGGGATCTGGACTCCCTGAAGGGCCGAGGAAGAAAGATGCGGATTGCTCCTCCGTAGGGGTCAGGATTTCAGTGGTCAGAGCCTATTGAGGATGGAAGAAGAGCGATTCGGGGATTCAAAAATGCAGCTTGAAAAGAGTAATGCCGAATATGATTGAAGAAAATGGAACTTACTTGAAGAATTTGATCCTGGTTCGCCATTTGAAGATCGGAGCTTGAAAGATTCGATGAACTAGGGTTTGAGTTTGAGAACGCACTCTGAGGATTTGGGGAGCAGAAAACGGATGTCGAACGGGCTCAGCCTGGAAATGTTGGGGATTCTTGGTCAATTCCGAGATAAAAGTATCCTTTATCCCGAAATTGAAGGGGCATGTGTTGACACCAAAAATTAGCACCAGGAGGAGGCTGACATGTGAGCCGGATTTGGTAGAAGGATGTCATTCGGCTAAAAGGGTTTTTTCCCAGAGGCATTCGGCAAAGATGCTCTGCGGTCGGGAACGCGTCGCCATTTGGCTGAAACGTTCGGCAGAGATACTCTGTGGTCGGGAATGCGTCATCATTCGGCAGAGACATTGTTCCGCAGGCGAAGAGTGATAGCATTCGGGAAAGCATGATGACGTGGATCAACATAAAGGAAAGGCCGGTTCGAACAAGGAAAGCAATATGGGCACGAAGATTCGTCATTTATTTTTAGAAACAAGTGTTGTAGTCGTGTCCGACTAGGAGTTGTATCAAGACCTGGGTATAAATATAAACCCATGGCAGCTGTAAAAGATATCATGAATCGAATCAATCATACAACAAACCGGCCCCGTGCCAACATCGAGTCCTTTAGTCGAGTCGTCGAGTTCTTCGAGAGGAGTCATCGATCCGTCGACCTCCGTAAGTACCGGCAACCTTGTATCATGCTTAGTATCATGCGGTGGATTTAAGCTTTGATGCAAGTAGTCTTGTTACCATGCTTAGTATCATCCGGTGGATTTAAGTTGTGGTCTCAAGAAGGTTCCTCTGTTAGGTCATGAGCCATGCGGTGGGCTAAGATCTAGTATGGACCAAGTTATCGGCTCTGTTAGATTTCGGCAAGATCTAACAGATTCATTAAGTTACCCCGTGTTGCTCCTTTTTCACTATGTGCTTAATTCATGCAACACACCTTTGCTCAATCTAGATCGGCTAGAATCGGCTCTGCTTTACGGTGCGACGGCTTATCCCCTCACAGCCGAATCCGAAACCGATCTAGGTTGCTACGTGTCGCGGGTTCAAGCTTGTCGGCATCGTGTAGGTCTTGACAGAACCAAGTATCATGCGGTAGATGCAGGTTTTTGGGTCGTCTTAGAGCTAATCATCCGGTGGATTAGAATTCGATTCGATCTGATAGATCTATCTTTACCGATTAGGCTTGTTCCTTCGCCATGGACCCCGATTCGGCTAAATAGCCGTATTCGGCAGTGCTCTTACGAGTGAACGTGTGTTCGTGGGTTTGCATTGGACAATGAATGCTTTTAGCCTTTCACGATTAGATTGTATCATGCGGTGGATTGATCTAATCTGATTGGTGGTGTGGCCTCAAACGAGTTGTATCATGCGGTGGATTAACTCGTTCGTTGTCATGCTTGACGGGTGCTGCTTTCGGCCTATGCATTCTTGTTTTCAATGTAAATTCGTGACTGTGTTGTGGGTTCGTAACTAAACATTGAGTGCTTTTAGCTTTTCATGATTAGATTGTATCATGCGGTGGATTAATCTAATCTGATTAGTGGCGTGGTTACAAACAAGTCGTATCATGCGGTGGATTAACTTGTTTTTGTTATCATGCCTGACGGGTGCTGCTTTCGGCCTATGCATTCTTTGTTTACTGCGAATTTATGATCATGTTTCACCCTTTTATTTATTTATCATGCTCTGTTTCTCGTTAATCGGCTATGAGTATGTGTTCATTCGGTTGAAAGCCGATCTTTCGTCATGCTTACGTCACGCATTCGGCAGTGCGCTCCTTGCGTTCCTTGCTGATTGCCGAATGAGGTTTTAACTGCCGACAGATAGCTTCCCTGTAGCTATATGTCTCTCAAGATTGGCTTCAACGCTGCAAACATGGAACTGTCTGGTCTCACCCGGCACGTTCCAGGTTTTAAATTAAACGTTTTATCCCTTTGTTAGTTTTCAGGCAAACTGACTGGCACGCTTCCGGATTCGAAAGCCCGGGCCACGTTTGAAGCCAGCTTTGTTCGGCTTGCTGTGTGCTTGGCGTGAGGTGCGGATTTTACGTCAACAGTTTGCCTTTCTCAAATTAGTATACACAACTAGCCATCTTCTCTTTAATCTACCTAGGCCATCAAGCTAACCCTCTGCTCTCACGCACTAGCTGCTAGCCCCAGCATGCCCACCTGAATACCTGATGCATCTTGTGCACGCACTAGCTTACCACTTCCCTGTTATTAATTCCTAGCCTGAGCATGCAGCATGCAAAGCTCCTTACACCAGCACCCTCTTGCTTGTACACGTGCATACTCATGCATACACGAACACATCAGAACGTCACACGGCATGCACACAGAGAGCATCAGAACACAAGCACGCATCAACGGCAGCGCAGGCAGATGACCAGGCCAAAAGCCGGAGACCCCGATGAGCTCCTGCAAATTACCACCGCCATCTGCTCACGCCATCCCATTGCTCTGCCACGCCATAACTCCGCCTGCACGCGCCATCGTCTCCGCGGCACCATCCTTGCAAACCACCGCTCGCAAGCCGATGCCTTGCCACAGCACCGCCATTGATGGCGAGAAGCTGAGCGCTAGCGCAGCTCCGCCCACGTCCCCGCGCGTGGCAGCGCTCCGCCTTGTCGCTTGCGCCTGGCCCAACCACGCGAACCACACAGCTAAGCACGCCGCTCCTGCCTCCGGCGCCGCTGCCCCACCCTGTCCTTTCAGCCGCACAACGCCGCTGTGTCGGGACGTCGCCGGCCGCTTTAACTCCGCACGCAAAGCCGCTGCCGCTCGCGTGCCGTCGTCGCTGGTAGCGTCATTACTGCGAACTTCCTGTGCGCCGACGTTGCCAGTCACCTTCCCCTCACCTCCGCCTATAAAGGGCCCTCCCCTTCGCTCTCCACCTTGCCCCGCACCTCCCAGCCCACCTCCCACTCCTTCCCAAGCTCCAGCGCCGCCACCAGAACCACCGCCGCCGCTCTCCGCACCCGTCGTCGATCTCCGTCTTCGAGCAGTCTCTGCCCTAGGTGAGCACGGGACTAGCTTCCCCATCTTATCCTCTCTCTCCCAGTGCCCTTGGATTTGGAAATGGTCACCGGACTCCCAGCCCACCTCTCATTTGAAAATAAAAATTGGAGGTGGGCTGGGAGTTCGGCGACCATTTCGAAATCCAAGGGCACTGGGAGAGAAAGGAGAAGATGGGGAAGCTAGTCCCGTGCTCACCTTGGGCAGAGACTGCTCGGAGAGGGAGATCGACGGCGGGCGCGGAGAGCGGCGGCGGTTCTGGTGGCGGCGCTGGAGCCTGGGAAGGAGTGGGAGGTGGGCTGGGAGGTGCGGGGCGTGGTGGAGAGCGAAGGGGAGGGCCCTTTATAGGTAGAGGTGAGGGGAAGGTGACTGGCAACGTCGGCGCACAGGAAGCTCGCAGTAATGACGCTGCCGGCGACGACGGGACGCGAGCGGCAGCGGCTTTGCGTGCGGAGTTAAAGCAGCCGGCGACGTCCCGACACAGCGGCATTGTGCCTCTGAAAGGACAGGGCGGGGCAGCGGCGCCGGAGGCAGGAGCGGCGTGCTCAGCTGTGTGGTTCACGTGGTTGGGCCAGGTGCAAGCGACAAGGCGGAGCGCTACCACGCGCGGGGACGTGGGCGGAGCTGCGCTAGCGCTCAGCTTCTCGCTATCAGTGGCGGTGCTGTGGCAAGGCGTCGGCTTGCGAGCGGTGGTTTGCAAGGATGGTGCCGCGGAGATGATGGTGCGTGCAGGCGGAGTTATGGTGTGGCAGAGCGATGGGATGGCGCGAGCAGAGGGCCGTGGTGATTTGCAGGAGCTCACTCGCGGGGAACATGTACAACCTCTGCAGAGTGTCTTAAAACTGTTATAACAGCCGTGTTCACGGTCAAGAGCGGCCCGGACCCTCACATAGTTAGACTGGTTGGGTGGATCGCAGAAGGGTGGATCACAGAAGTGGAGTCTGTGGTTTGGGAAATTGATTGATGCAAGTTGTTTAACCTTAAGTTGGGTATGGTTTGCGAAGCTTATAAGAATAATGTTTCTAGTTGCATAATTAAAATATGACCAACTAAAATATGAGCTTTGCAGTCCACTAAATATAGCCTCCTTGTTCAAGCCTTGCATGTCATATTTTCCCTCCACTTGCGGAGTACACACCTCCAGGTGTACTCACTGTTTTTCGTTTCAACCCCACTCACCGTTTTGGGTGGATCATAGAAGTGGAGTCCGTGGTTTGGGAAATTGATGGATGCAAGTTGTTTAACCTTAAGTTGGGTATGGTTTGGGAAGCTTATAAGAATAATGTTTCTAGGTGCATAATTAAAATATGACCAACTAAAATATGAGCTTTGCAGTCCACTAAATATAGCCTCATTGTTCAAGCTTTACATTTTATATTTTCCCTCCATTTGCGGAGTACACGCCTCCAGGTGTACTCATCGTTTTCCGTTTCAACCCCTGCTGTGCCTACATCGCTGCTGCTAAGACAGAAGTAAAAAGGAGCTACAGGATAAAGACGGAGTTCTAGGCTGACGTGCTCCGGTCGACTACCTGTAGAAGATGGAGTCATTCGCTGCGATAGTTCAAATGTGTAATCTTTTGTTTAAGACCCTCTAGTCATTTTGTAATCTACTGTACACTTTCTAATGATATATGTTCTATTAATCACTGATGATGTCACCGTATGCATGAAATCTTGATCCTGGGCATGCATATGGTACGCATTCAGTTTGTCCTTAAAACCGGGCATGACATACAACTTGTTGAACCAATCTGCATATATCCAATTGTCAATTTGTTGTATGGTGGGTGTAATTTACACTTTATTTATTGTGTCATAGTCTGACTACCACGTAGGTTGAATCCTATTTGAAATTCCAAGCTATATCTGGTTTGCATATGCTGCAAAGTCATAGTCATAACCGAATAAACATTGTGTGCCTTGAGTAACACCTTGTCATACTCGACTTGTTATCTTGAAGGAATCATTGGTACCTGATATATATATTATGCTGGTCTAAACGTCTAGCTTATTATGACAATTTAAACAATGTCCCAAGATCTGTGCAACAATATGTATATTATTTGGGGATGGTTGAAATGCATCCGTCTCCATAACATGATTTGTTACGGTCAAACAAAGTATTTACACTAGAGGTTGATTTTGGTCATCAACATTTTGAGGTGTTACCATTAAGAAATATATCTAGTAAATGAGCATGCATTGTTCCCAAAAGGACAAGCATTTTTGAAGGTACATGTGAACATCGTCCATGACTTGCAAAGTTTGACCATATGCATTGGAGTTTTTTTTGGATAGATCTAAACTTTCAGATCGGGTGACAGCTTGGACCGGTTCAGCCACTATGTTTGGATCCTAGGGACTAAAGTTTAGTCCATCAAATAAGTGACAATTAGTAGCATTAAACATAAACTAATTATAAAACTAATTGCATAAGTCATATCTACTCCGCGAGACGAACCTAACAAGCCTAATTAACCTATAATTAGTACATAATTATCAAGTTATTACTGTAGCATTATATTGTCTAATCATGAACTAATTAGGCTTAATAAATTCGTATCGTAAATTAGTCCTTGCTTATGTAATTAATCTATATTTAATACTTCTAATTAGCATTCTTATATTCGAGGTGACGGGACTAAAACTTTAGTCATGGGAACCAAGCACCCCCGGTTGCCGTAGCAAGATCGGCCTTGTGCCAATTTTGATCGCCAACTTAGTAGTATTTGTAAAGTATAAGCATGTGATACAAATTATAAGCTAGCATAAAACTTAATGTCCAATTGTCCATGATGCATAGTATATAACTATATATGTAGTTGTCTCGGCCACTACTTTGAGAACTCCATAGCCCAATAATTGGTGAAGATGTAGGTTGATCAGAACTGGCCCTCAAAGCCGGAGTCCCTTGCAAGCTTGACAAACTCCTGCTCTGTCCTCTCCTTCCCTCCCCGGAAATTGTTAAGCATGATAACATCAAGTCGGAACGGATTCTGCGCCACTGGGATGACCTCCGGGATCGCCGGCAGGATGATCTCCATGGCTATCACCTTGCCGTTCTCTGGGAGGGCTTGGTGGCAGTTCTTGAGAATCTTGATGCAGTCGTCGTCGTTCTGTAGGTGGAGGATTGACTGCAAACACAGACAGTCAGACATGAATAAGCATATTGGTTACTTGTTCATCTTGAAACTCAGTGCACATACCTTCTGAAAATTGACTTAACATATGTTATTATGCCAACACTTCTAAAAATGAATTTAAAAAGCCAAATATTAGTGCACATACCTTCAGAAAAATTGCATCTCCATTGGGCACTTCTTCAAACATATTTCCAGGCACGTGCTGTACACCTGCATCTAAAGCTCATCACTAAACACCTTACAGATAATTGCGTTATTTTGGTCATAGGGATCCAGAAATATGTAAAGGCACTTGTGCCGCAATTTTGATCATAGGGATCCAGAAAACAAATATGCTTGTTTTATACACTATTTATATTTTCAAACCAAACAATTATTTGAAGGAATCATTTCTAAATTAACTACCAAACCTATACAATATAGTTACCTCATCAACGATCAACAACATATTATGATAAAAACATTAAGAGAAAATATGTATTTTGAATAACATGTCATTGTCCAGTGAACAATACGCACCCGGCCGGGAATAGTAGCAGCTTACAAATTAAATTCATATGTGTCATTGGCACAATTTTCTTATATAAATATGCCTACAAATTAGCAGCCCTTCTAGGGAGATGTAACCAAGACATTTTATTTATTTTGTCCTAATCCAATTACCATGTAGGTTCAATCCTATTTGAAATTCTAAGATATATCTTGTTAATTTGTATATGCTGCAGAGTCATATTCATAACTGAATAAGCATTGTGTGCCTTGACTAACACCTTGTCATACTTGACTTGTTATTTTGAAGGAATCAACGGTACCTGATTTCTATATTATATATGTCGGTCCTAACATCTTGCTTATTACGACAATTTAAACAATATAATGGTTGAAATGTATCTGTCTCCGGAACCTGATTTGCTATGGTCAACCAGATTATTAGCACTAGAGGCCGATTGGTCATCAAGACTTTGAGATGTTGACATTAAGAAATATATCTAAGATAAATAAACATGCATTATTGCCGAAAAAAAACATGCATTATTCGCATAGGACAAGCAAGTATTCCGTATTTGAAGGTCCATGTGAACATCGCCCATGACTAGCAAAGTTTGACCATATATATGCATTCAGACTTTTTTTGGATGGATCTAGGCCTTGTTTAGATTCCAAATTCTATCCCCAAAATTCACTATGCAAAAAGAAGATTTACATCACATTAAAATATCGGCACATGTATGGAGTACTAAATGTAGATGAAATCAAAAACTAATTGTACAATTTTATTGTACTCTGCGAGACGAACATTTTGACCCTAATTAATTAATTTTTGAACAATTTTTCACACATACAAATGAAATGCTAGGTAGCGCACACACTCCAAAAGTCCAAAATTTGACTCCCAATTTTAGAAACTAAATAAGGCCCTAAACACGCAGATCAGGCAACTTCTTATTAGAGCATCTCCAAGAGATTAGCTAAAAAGACAAGTCAAATTTATTGATTTAGCTACTCTCACAAATAGATTTGACTAACAAATAACAGAGTAATCCAACAGATTCTGTAAATATGGCTAGTGAGGTAGGCTAGCTAAAAATGGCTAGTGAATGAGGTGGGATAGAGAGCCACTAAATTTGGAGAGTCATTTACAGAGTCGGTTGGAAACGTTTTTTCTCTGACAATAGCTAAATTTAACTTTAGAAAACGATTTGGTTTGTCTTGAGATTAGCTAAAAAGACTAGTCAAATTTACTGATTTAGCTACTCTCAAAATAGATTTGACTAACAAATAACGGAGTAATCCAACAGATTCTGTAAATATGGCTAGTGAGGCAGGCTAGCTAAAAATGGCTACTAAATGAGGTGGGATAGAGAGCCACTAAATTTGGAGAGTCCTTTACAGAGTCTGTTAGAAATATTTTTTCTCTAACAATAGCTAAATTTAACTTTAGAAAACGATTTGGATAGTCTCTTGAAGATGCTCTTAGAAGTCTAGTCTACCTGGTATAGCTGGCGCCTCAGAGAGGGCATGAGGCAGGTCGAAATTGATGCCCTTGATGTGCTTGTACCGGGAAGTGATCATCTCCAGTGTGGCACCGGCGCCACCGCCGACGTCGGCGTCGACGCACGCCGACGCCATCGAACCCTTTGAAGCGCTCCAGAAGCTTGTCAATCACGATCATCGTCTGCTGCGCCATGGCCTTGTTGAACACCCTGTTCAACCTAGTGTTCGTCCCCATGTACCTGAACATGGGCACCCCCTGCGCTCTCTCGAATGCAGCTGGCCCGCCGCCGGCCACCGCGGCGCCAAGATGATGCCTTCATATATGAATGGTGCGATGATATATATATATATACACACACACAACGTATATCATAACCGTGACCTTAACCCGATACAAAGATTTGGGTACTTACCAGGAGGGCAAGTAGTCCTCGTCGACGGCGAACATGGCCAGCGGCGCCAGCGACCCCTCGCTGCTGTTACTCGTGAGCCACAGGCACACCGGCGCGGCCGTATACCGCCGGAGCGCCGCGCCGCCGGGACCTGTCTCCGTCGAGCACCTCACCACGTTGTAGGAGGCCAGGAGCCGGAGCAGCCGGTCCACTGAGGCTGCCGCTTCGGCCTTGTCGGCGGCCGGGAGCTGCGCAGACAGCTCGTCCGCTGTCATCGCGCGGCCGGCGGCCATGCTGAGCGCGTCGATGAGGCCGAGCTCGATGGCGGCCTTCACGGTCATGGAGACGGCAAAGGCGGAGATGAGCTCCAGAGCGTGCAGGCAAGAGGCCTCCTCGCCGTCGCCGGCGGCACCAGTTGTTGGACTACTCATAGTGCCGGCACTGGTTTAAGTCTCTCGCTTCTCTTTTGCAGGGTGCAAATCTTGCCTTTTATCCTGCACACGACGCTTGTGCTTTGTTTTTTCTTGCCCTTACGTACAGCTGCACACCTGGCAGCTCCTTCTCTTTAATATAAATTGGCGGTGCTGACGCCGGTTCGTTTCAAAAAAAAGACGCTTGTGCTTTATACTGGGTGCAATTAGCTGATCTCTTAAATTATTTACGTCTTGTTTAGTTCCCAAATTTCACCCCTAAATTTCACTATATAAAAAGAAGATTCCCTTGACGTCAAAATGTCAGCACATGCATGGAGTACTAAATGTAGATGAAATTAAAAACTAATTGCACAGTTTTGTTGTACTTTATGAGATGAACATTTTGAGCCTAATTAATCAATGTTTGAATAATTATTCACAAATACAAATAAAATGCTACAGTGCAAAGTCCCAACTTTGACGTATCAAAATTAAGATCTAAACAAGACCTTAATAACAAAGCTTGCGATTCAATCAAATAGATTTTTTCGATCTGTGACCTATAACCTATTCAATGGCAAGCTACTGGGCCTTTTAGCTAAACTCTTTCTTGCTAGTACAGTGAAATCCCATAGTATTTAGGGGAACACTGTGCATATAACGTCTATTTAGATTCGTTCTCATTCAAACTGACCACAAATATATCTAGAATCATATAGCTATCAACATCAGAATAATGTTATTAGATTCAATACCAAACATATCTTTGTTATATCTAATTCTTTTTATTTGAACTACTATATTTTAATAAATATATGGCTATTGGATATGACATATGGCCCCACTTCAAGCGGTTAATAGATGACACTGCAGACGAGGGAGGATAGAGCAAACACCGAATCTCTCGCTTTTATAATATATAGAAATAGATGTGATGTATTGTTTATAATGGAAATAAAAACATTTGATCCAATATTTTTTTAGAATAATTTGAGACCCATGATAGCCTGGTCGTGAGTACATTACGTATCTCTAAACTGCAATCCTGGACCCAAACCGTGCGCGGCTAACGGCTTTACGTCGCCCGTTAGCGCACTAGCCGTTGGATCAGGCGACAAAGCGATGGGAGCCGTTCGATTCGGGTCGGAGCGCCCCTGTCGCCCATTAAGCCGCGACCCACGCGCTCTCGGATCCTCGGGAACTCGCTCGAGCGAGGATCTTATCCCCTTCCCCTTCGCCGGTCGTGCTGCTGGCGTCTCCCTCCGGCTCCCGCGCCGCCCTCCGCTCGTCGCGGGCGCACCCCCCCCCCTCTGCCTACCGCCCCCCGCTCGTGGCCTGCCGCTCGCCGCTTGCGCCGCGGCCGCGGCCTCTTCGTCTAGCCGGTGGGTAGCGCCGACCAGGGGCCCACGCTACCGCCACCAACGTCAGTCCCCGACTCCCCGCCGTTCCTCTGGCGCCTCTCTGCTTGTGCTCCGCCTTTCGGACCTCAAGGAGATACCACGCTTCTTCCACGTGGTCCGCTTTCTTCTATGGCCATGTGAGTCAGTCCCCATCGCCAATAGCAGCAAAGCGCCAGGTCATGGCGGCAGCCTGAGCCCAGCGAGCTTCTTCCACGGCGGATAGCGCATCCCCCTCGCAGCGAGCCCGAGTAAACGTGCCATCGCCGTCCTGGCTACGGCGGCGGCAGGCATGGCGAGCGGAGACGTGGAGATGAAGAGTACGGCGGCAGTTGGCCTTTTGCGGCACAGCGGAGGAGAGCACGAGCGGCAAGCCGTGCTAGCGCATCCGGACGATGGTGTTGGCCCGCCTGCGGTGGGGCAGCGGCCTTTGTTGCGGCGGCGGTCATCGCACGCGAACTGCTGTATCACCAATTCACCATCCACACAAGTCCGTGGAGCTGAGGTTCAGTCGTTCAAGTGCTGAAAATGGCCATGGAGTCAGATATCACATCAGTTCTAAACGGACGAATGCCTGCTGCGGAGCAGCTGTCCTGATCATCCAGGTACGAGCAATTGCATCTGCACGACTAACGACTGCACCTATACAACCATGACATCCATCCAAATTGATGCAATCGAGAGCTCGACTTTTACAGCTAAACAGCTTAGTCTTCTTTGCTCCAATGAAATGTACAGCATGCGTCAAGAAGATGCAGCTCATTTGCAGATTTATCAGTTTTTTAGAGAACCCGCCGATTTCAAGGACTCACTGAAATGTATTACCTTTTGTCTTATAGTATGGAAACTTATCGGCCAGGTAAGTGATTACCATTGGAACCTATTACTAAGACAGTGTTTGGTTGAGAGAGTGGTAACGCAAATGAAAACAAAATTAAATAACGCTGGGATCGGGGGTAGAATAAGTGATTACAAGTTTTGATTGGTTTTATGCTGTAACGGTATCAGATAACGCATCTACAGAAAGACTGCAGTAAATACCTCATGCGCTGCTCTGCTCAAGTGGTGTAACACGTTAACACTCGGAGACCGGCGGTATCAAGATCTAACTGGCCGGTAACGCATTACACGATAACTGATTACAGACCAAATCCAACCAAACACAAGTAACGCTATCTCTTTCCTTCCTTAATGTGATTACGTTACAGATTGGCCAACCAAACAGCACCTAAGTAGTCATGAGTCATGTTGTAAATGAAAATGAAATTAATACGAAAAGGAAGAATTATGGACTAAAAAGATCAAGGGCCACCATCAAATTACGTGGAAAAAGTTTCTTATGTATCAGTGATATTGCTTCCTTTTCTTGACCATCAGCATGCTTTATAAGTGTGATGATGAAAGGGAAAGACTGAAAAACAAGCAATTAAAATGATTCTGTGCAAGACAAAATAAGACAGTGTGCCGGAAACCAGCTTAGCACCATATATATTGTCAGACCTCAATTTGAAGGCAACGAAGATTGTTACCACGCATGAGGCTATCATAAACCGCATCTGAATTCTAGCCAGGAAGAGAGCTGATTTCATTAGATAACTGGCACATGATGAGCAAATATTGAGTGCGCGGTCTTCAGAATGAACTGTTGTTTGACACTCTGGGAATAAACTGCAGGTTAGCATTTAATTTCACCTAAAAAATGCTTTACATTGCAAAAAAAGGGATAAGTGATTGATGAAATACTAGATGCCATGGAACCTTACTACCACCAGATATATTTTGATGATATATTACGTGCCAGGAAACCTTACTGTCAACAGTTCAATACATAAGTAATTTGGATACATATGTGACATGCCTCTAGCATTCTACTTTCAATTGTATGATAGTTATATATACTACATTGATGGAATACATCTGTAGTGCAGATCATCAGTTCATCCCTGCGTCATTATGGAATTAGCATAGGACACCAGATATTTACACATATGCGAAGCCAAATAGTAGGCCATGATATTTTCATTTAGATTATACTTCATTAATAGCGTTCTTGAAATTATCATAAGTTTCTTACTAAACTTAGAGTACATCTGTACTCAAACACTGAAATTTAATATTTGGATTTATGTTCAATAATATACATCTCCATTGTCTTTCTAAACACTCCATCTCAACAGTACCATAAACCATCCGTCACTTGCATTTAAATCATAAACATGTAAACGGCTTGGATTAGAGATTAACCTACAAATATCATCCACATATCCAATAAAAAAGCCTAGCAGATACCATTTTTAAAACTTTTTCCCTAATGATAATGATGCAGGCCGCCAACTCACAGTATCTAGGCTCTTTTCCTCTTGTTGTTGCAATGCACTTGATGTTATCCATCCGATGCCAGAATAATAATGGGCTGTTATTGTAGTGCAGATTGATAAATAAAACTATTTCGTTTCATAGTGGATCTGCCTTTTGTTTGTTGTAATTTCTTTAACCAGATGTTATTGTCTCTAGACAACATATCTTTGGGGAACATGCACTTCAATTGTCCCAGAGCAATTGCACATTGACAATTCTACTATATTGGTTGTTAGCAAAAAACGTAATAATGTTTACTTATAAATTTTTGTTCTTTCCAGTGATTTCCGCAGCCGCAGAGCTGCTTTATTTGATGGTACTCCAAAAGATGGAACAAGAACTCCAGCTTAATCTTCATGTGAAATCTATTAGAATGAGAATGATCAGGTTAGGGACAGTTTGCATGATAGGGTCAAAATTCTCAAAAGAGAATGTTCACCGTACTTTGTATCTTCAAAGACTATTTGAAGAGTTCAACATTTCGTTAGGTTCAATGTACCTTACATTAATATCCAATTAAGTTTACAAAGGCCAATAATCTACTGGTTATCATTGTTTGCAAAGGTCCAGAGTTATTCTTTAAGCAGCAAAAGGGCTCGAGCTCTTCAATATCAGCAAACATACTGATTAATTAAAGATAATTATGATAGTTTTTTCAACAACCAGATTCACTGGCCTAGCAAAAGCCATGGCGCGGCGTTCTTTCTAGTATAAGTTAAACCTGAGTGTTTTAGGTCCGGTTCGGCCCAAGCCCACCGAGCTTTGACCCACCCACATCTGCTTAGGGCCAGGCTTGATTAGAGGAAACCAAGTTCATTAAAACTTTGGCCCAGCATGAGCTCAACCCGACAATTTAATTGCATTATTTTTCAACTGAGGAATAATGAGAAGACCAAGGCAAATAGGCATGAAGTTGCACCATATAATGAGATTGGGCATAAAGTTATGCCCAAATTTTTCTAGACCTTTTTCCAGCCTAGCTCGAGCCTAAGTCGATCCGAGAAATGCTCAGGTCTAGTATAAGTGAATTGCCACTTTTTTCTATCAACTCTTAAATGTGGACATTTCATTTATACCAGTATCCTGTATTCATTTCTAGTGTCATGTAGCAAATAAAACTCATTTCAATGTGCTATAGCTATTACCATGATTGTAGAATGGCGACTAGCAAGTTTATTTTTCATTGTTTTGAAAACTTATTTATTTAAAGTCCTCTCTGTCATAAATAGGCATCACTTTGACTAGTACTTTTTTATAAAATATTTACAAAACATAGCATCTGAAGAACGAAACCCGGCAGAAAACATGGACGGCGGATTAGGCCACGTTGACGGTTAATCCGTTAACCGCTGAATCCATCCCTCTCAAAGTATAGACCACATTGAATCCATCCCTCTCAAAGTATAGACCGTCCGATCACGGTTCGTTTCGGGTCTTACCTGTTACAATACACCCGGACGCTCGCGAATAGCCGAGAACCGCTCATCCCCTCCGCCTCGCAAGTCACAAGCATCCGCAACGCCCTCTGTCGCTGCTTCACCCGTCCAGTGTTATGGCCAGTGGGCCGGCTGGAGGCCTAGGGCCCAGCCTATGAACAGTACCCACGGTACTTGTTGGGGGCGATCATTAGGGGTACCCAAACCTATGGGATAATCACCCTTGTTAAAACGCTAAACTATTGCCAAACTCATGCACATATCAGAAAAAAGAAAGCAAATTAAGGCCCACGGCCCAGCAACAGTCAAAGGCCCAGTCGAGGCACCTCGCTGGGCGCCTTGACACGCACCTCAATCTCCGCTTCGCTCGAGGGAAGCGACCCCTCGAGCGAATCGGAAAACTCCGTCTCGGTCGAGGCTTGAGGGTTGAGCCTCGAGCAACCCACGAATGGGAAAAGCTCCGCCTCGGTCGAGACCTCCGCCCAGACACGCAGTTAATGACGCTCGTCGCCGCCTGGCGTCCAAAGTCAAAAAGGCAAATCTCTCGCCATGCCGCTCTGACAGCCACGACCCCCCGTCGCATCTGCCAACCCCCGTCACTATGCTACCAACTGAGGCTCTGTGCGGACATGCCGACACTGTGCAAATAGAGCACGTCACTCCGAGCTCCTGTGCTACCAACTCCGGCGACCCGAAGCCCTCGATCGGGCAGGAAAGACCCTCGAGCACGTAGCAGGATAAGGAGGAAGGACGACGGAAGCATGACGGGCCATGCCGAGTACAGTGCGACGTACTGTGCGACCATCCCCGGCGCTGTGCGGACACGCCGCCACTACGCGAACAGGGCCGGGTCATTCCTACTCCCTGTGCTGCCGACTCCCGCAGTAATTTTCCACGGAAAGGGCTGTGCACAGGCATGGAGGACCCTCGAATTGGCGTACAGACGAGTCACTATGGCACACTGGTCAGCTCAGACCATCGTAACAATTCTGTGGCGTCATCACCAGTACAAAAATCCATCAATCGGACGGCAACGCCACGCAACAGTGGCCAAGGACAAGGAGCCACGCCCGGCGCCACGCCAACAACTATGCAACAACTGTATCTGCATATTGACACACGCCTGTAACCCCTCCTCCTTGGTCTATAAAAGGAGAGGGCACGCTCATGAGAGATGAGGAGGAACAACCAATCAATCGAATACAGAACAAGAAACAATCCACACACTCCACACTCCACGATATTGGCACTCTACCTCAATCATCATCATCTGGGACTTGGAGGCCTAGCCTCTTCTTCCAACCTGCTTGTATCCCCTACTACTTGCAGTGCGGTGTAGGATAATACATTGCACGCACCATCTTTGCTGGACGTACGGTCTTGCGACCGGAGCCAAGATAATTTCGTGTCATTGCATTACCTTCTGCATCAACCATCAGGGGTGGAAACATAGCGCATTTCTGGTTGGTGTCGAGACCACGATTTCTTGATGGCAACCCGTGTCATACGCGACAATCCTTTTCCAATGGGGACTTCGGACCCGCTTCCCGCCGGATTCAAAATCCGGTTCGGGAGTCTCGAGTTTAGGGCGACTGGCAATGGCTACCACATGCAGCTCTTCACGAGGAGCACCAGTGTGGGCACGCCAGCGCCACTCCCGTCACCACCACCACCACGCGGGAAGCGTTCATGTCAACATGCGCGGTGAACGCGCGTGGAACGACGCAGAGCGGCCCGCGCCTGTTCCCCCGAGCGGGTTGATGCCGGCACGCCAAACCCTGCGACAGTGGCAAAGAATATCCTGCCAGTGACACTTGGCACAACGTCGCTCTCTGCTGGGGATAGCACGGCCGACCCGTCGCGAGTCCCCGGCGAGATGCGCACCACAACCATGACCAACTACTCGTCAGTTGGCACGGACATGATGGCGTATGAGGATCTGCCGGGGCACCATCTGCTCTCAATTCGCAACCTCATTGCAACTTCACCGGACGATGACTACCCCGACTCTGACAGCGAGGCACACGAGAGCGGCCACAGGGTCCCCGAACGGAACTACTCAGGGCTTCGCGATCGTGAGGCTTTTATATCATTCCAGGCTACAGCAGATTATTGCCTAACCAGCTTCGACGACTCTAGCGAGGGGGATTACGATCCTTCCAGGGAGTGCTTCGTCGTCCTCCCGGGAAGGGGTGACGAAGATGGTGGGGCAGGAGAACCAGTGGGAGCCAAGAATAATGAGCAGGCGCCTAACAATGCTGCATTTGCGCAAGCGCAACTAGCCCAAGTCCGCGAACTTGAGGCCAAGCTCGAGGAAGAACGCCAACAAGTCCAGAAGCTCCGGGCAACGCTTGAGGACAACCGCCCTGTTCGCGGCGCACATGCCAGGGAGGCCGGGCGCGTAGCTCGAGCCCGCATCGAGGCTGATGACGATGTGGATGACCCACTCACGTTAGCCAGGGCGAGCCAAAAGCTCATCGCTGCAGCGACCTTGATCCGGGCCATGCCAGAGCCCTCGACGCGTGAAGGTCGAAACCTGCGCCGAGAGGCGCAGCTCCTCATCGAGCAAGAACTGTGCAGCAAGCCCAAAGCTCAGCCTCCCGCATACGCAACTCAATCGGCCCAAAAACCGGTGGAGGAATGTGGGAGCATGAGGCATCGGCACGAATCCTGCGAAGGGACGATGTGGTGCCACCCCCATCATTAAATAAGGGAAAGGCACCCTGGGTACACGAACGCATTGGGAAGAAACCTCTCAAGGAGCGAATCCTTGATACACGCAGAGACACCAGCGACGACGACGCCCACAACATTCTCAACAGAAAAAAGTGGGATGGCACATCTTGCGGCTTCCACCCTCGCCGTGGAGCCGCTACGACAACGACGAAGACAAGAGCCCAACACCGAAACCCCCGGGAACCCGGGTGTTTGGCTGGGAGATTCGTGCGGCCCCGATTCCCGCACGATTCCGGCAACCAATGACCATCACCAAGTACTCAGGGGAAACAGATCCCAAGGTATGGCTCAACGACTACCGCCTCGCCTGTCTATTGGGCGGCGCGACCGATGACGCCATGATCATCCGCAAGTTGCCGCTCCATTTGGCGGATTCTGCGCGGACATGGCTCGAGCACCTACCCGCGAACCAAATTCACGATTGGAATGACCTCGTGAAGACATTCGTGGGTAATTTCCAGGGTACTTACGTGCACCCTAGAAATTCATGGGACCTTCGAGCGTGTCGCCAAACATCCAACGAGTCCCTTCGTGATGTCATCTGCCGCTTCTCCAAGTGCTGCACCGAGCTCCCAAGAGTGGGTGACTCCGAAGTCATCCATGCCTTCCTCGAGGGCACAACCTGCCGGGACTTGGTGCGCGAGTTGGGATGAAGCCCTCCTACCAGTGTCATCGAGTTGTTCGATGTCACCACCAACTTTGCCTCTGGCGAGGAGGCGGTTGGAGCCATCTTTGATGGCAGGAGGGGGAACGGACGGAGGAAATGCTCGCGGAGGGCCGAAGCAAGGCAAGAAGGGGAAGAAGCCCGAAAAAACCTCGCGCCGACAAGAGCGGACCGTGGACCCCGATGAAATCCTCGCGTCGACCCTACGCCCAAAGCTCCTCGAGGCCCCCCTCGAGGAGGCGGCGTCTTCGATGACATGCTCAAGAAAACTTGCCCTTATCACAAGGGCGTCGTAACCCACACCCTCGAGCAATGCGGAATGCTAAAGAAATACTTGAACCACGCCGCTTCGAAGGACGAAGGGGGAAAAAAGGACACGGGCGACGGGAGTGGCCAAGGCTTCCCGGAGGTGGAGAACGTCTTCTTCATCTTCGGGGGGCCAACCGCGAACATGACCCCTCGACAGCACAAGCGCCGAGAGGTATTCTCCATACACAAGGCGGGGCCATCTTACCTCGACTGGTCAAATGAGACCATCTCCTTCAGTCGAGGGGATCACCCCAACTACATCCCAAATCCGGGGCAGTACCCGCTTGTCGTTGACCCCATCATCGGCAACACCCGGTTCTCCAAGGTACTCATGGATGGAGGCAGCAGCCTCAACATCATGTACGTCTCAACTTTGGAGCTCATGGGCATCGGGAGGGACATGCTGCGCCCCAGCAAGGCGCCATTCCATGGCGTTGCGCCGGGAAAGCGAGTTCAGCCACTCGGGCAAATCGATCTGCCAGTTTGCTTCGGTACCCCCGACAACTTCCGCAGGGAGACCCTGACCTTCGAAGTGGTGGGGTTTCGAGGTGCATATCACGCCATCCTTGGCTGCCCAAGCTACGCCAAGTTTATGGTCATCCCAAACTAGACATACCTCAAGTTGAAGATGTCGGGGCCAAAGAGCGTCATCACCGTGGCCCCATCGTTCGAGCATGCCTACATATGCGACGTG
The DNA here is from genome assembly GCA_033239725.1 of Echinochloa phyllopogon. Lineage (NCBI taxonomy): Eukaryota > Viridiplantae > Streptophyta > Magnoliopsida > Poales > Poaceae > Echinochloa > Echinochloa phyllopogon. The sequence continues at coordinate 5,226,133 of BTCW01000016.1, read as the reverse complement.
GAATGCGTCGAGAGCGCCGAGGCACTTGCCGAGGATGAGGCTCTCGTCGCGGACCTGGAGAACATGGCAAACAAAACCATCCCCTCCACTTCGAAGCATTCAGGCAGTTTCAAATCTGCGGAGCACACCAAGGCCGTGCCCCTCGACCCCAGCATCCCCAACGACAATACGGCGAGGGTCAGTTCGACCCTCGACAGCAAATAGGAGGTGGTGCTCGTCGACTTTCTCCGTGCCAACGCCGACATCTTCGAGTGGAGCCCCTCGGATATGCCGGGCATACCGAGGGAGGTCGCCGAGCACTCCCTTGATATCCTGCCCCAGTCCAAGCCGGTGGTTCAACGCCTGTGACGCTTCGACGAGCAAAAGCGCCGGGCCATTGGTGAGGAGCTGCGCAAGCTCCTCGAGGCCGGATTCATCAAGAAGGTATTTCACCCTAACTGGCTCGCTAATCCTATTTTAGTTAAGAAAAAGAATGGGAAATGGAGGACGTGCATAGATTATACTGGTTTAAATAAAGCATGTCCAAAAGTCCCTTTTTCTTTACCACGTATCGATCAAATTGTGGATTCAACTGCGGGATGTGAGCTATTGTGTTTCCTTGATGCTTATTCTGGTTTCCACCAAATTAAGATGAAAATCTCTGACCAACTGGCAACCTCTTTTATCACGCCTTTTGGTATCTTTTGCTATGTCATGATGCCGTTTGGCATACGTTGACGATACCAGCGGTGTATGCTTCGTGTTTTCGGATATCATATCGGGCGAACCGTAGAGGCATACGTTGACGATATTCTTGTAAAATCCAGGAAGGTGAACGACCTGGTAAACGATTTGCGCGTTGCGTTTGATTGTCTCCGAGCCAACGGGGTAAAACTAAATCCAAAGAAATCCATTTTTGGGGTGCCTCGAGGCATGCTCTTGGGTTTCATAGTCTCTCAGTGAGGCATTGAGCCCAACCCTGAAAAAGTCTCGGCCCTCGAACAGATGGGACCGATCTGAGACCTAAAGGGGGTACAAAGGGTATTGGGATGCTTAGCAGCCCTAAGCCAGTTCATCTCGCGTCTCGGCGAGAAAGGCTTGCCCCTGTACCGACTCCTAAAAAAGAACGAGCATTTTTCTTGGACCACCGAGGCCCAGAAAGCCCTCGACGGGCTAAAAGCGTCTCTCGCGCGTGCGCCAATGTTAACGCCACCTAAGGAGGGCGAGCGTCTCTACCTCTACGTAGCCGCAACGACTCAAATAGTCAGCGGAGTCATCATCGTAGAAAGAACTGAGGAAGGACACGCTCTGCCCGTCCAAAGGCCGGTATATTAAATCAGTGAGGTATTGACCAAAACCAAGACACGATATCCACAAATCCAGAAGCTGCTTTACGTAGTAGTGCTAGCTCGGCGCAAACTGCGCCACTACTTCGAGGCTCATCCAGTCACCGTGGTCTCATCTTTCCCCTTGGGGGAGATACTCCGCAACCAGGACGTCTCGGGTAGAATAGCCAAATGGTCCGTGGAGTTGATGGGCGAAGCCCTCAATTATGCCCCTCTCAAGGCAATTAAATCGCAAATCTTGGCCGATTTTGTGGCAGAGTGGACCGACACACAGCTGCCCCCACCCCAGATCCAAGCCGAATGTTGGATCATGTACTTCGATGGGTCGGTGATGAAAACCGGTGCGGGCGCATGCCTGCTCTTTGTCTCGCCCCTCGGAGAACATATAAGACACGTGGTACGCTTGCACTTTCCGGCGTCCAACAACATGGCCGAATACGAGGCCTTGCTAGCTGGCCTTCGTATAGCTATAGAGTTGGGTGTCAAACGCCTCGACATCCAGGGAGATTCACAACTGGTCATCGATCAGGTTACGAAGGAGGCAAGATGCCACGACGACAAGATGCAAGCGTACTGCAATGTGGTACGCCGACTCGAGGACAAATTCCATGGCCTCGAGCTCAACCACATCGCACGAAAATACAACGAGGAGGCCGATGATTTGGCCAAAATTGCGTTAGGTCAGATCACCGTTCCACCAAACGTATTCGCCCGTGAGCTAGCAGAGCCGAGCATCGACCTCAAGCCAACTCCTAGAGCTCGTGACGCTCCCTCGAGGACCGAACCCTCGGGGGCTGCGGGCATCGAGCCCATGGACGAGGATCCTTCGAAAGAGGAATCTGAAGCCTCAAGTCAGGAGATATCCTCTGTGGATGAGGGTGAAATTATGGAGATCAACGAGGCCCCATCATCTCATGATTGGCGCAACCAGTATATCGCCTGGATCAACCGAGGGGAGCTACCCTCGGATCGAACCGAGGCCCGGCACATCGCGAGAAGTGCCAAGTCGTTCCTCATTATCGATAGCGAATTGTATAAGTGCAGCCCCTCCGGAATTTTGCAGCGATGCATTCCAATTCCGGAGGGAAGGGAGCTCACTCGAGACATCCACGCCGGCGTCTGCGGCCACCACGCGGTGCCCCGTACCCTCGTGGGCAACGCGTTTCGCTAAGGCCTCTACTGGCCCACATCTGTCGCCGATGCCAATGAAATTGTGCGCACCTGCAAAGGGTGTCAATTCTACGCACGCAAATCTCACCTCCCGGCCCATGTATTGCAAACCGTTCCTATCACATGGCCATTCACTGTGTGGGGGCTCGACCTCGTCGGGCCAATGCGAGCAGCGCCCGGGGGCTTCACGCATCTGCTGGTGGCCATCGGCAAGTTCTCAATGGATCGAGGCTCGACACATCAGCAGCATCAGATCCAAACAAGCTGTGCAATTCTTCACGGATATAATTCACAGGTTCAAGATCCCTAATTTGATAATTACCGACAATGGCACCCAGTTTATAGGCAAGAAATTCTTGGAATTCTGTGACGACCACCATATCCACGTGGATTGGTTGGCCGTAGCACATCCGCAGACAAACGGCCAAGTAGAACGTGCCAACGACATGATTTTACAAGGCCTCAAGCCAAGAATATTCAACAAGCTGAATAGATTCGGCGGAATATCCAACAGCTACGTTGCTTCTACCCTTAAGCTTCAAAGCATTTATGTACATTTGTACTTAATTCAATAAATGTACAAAAAAGGATATCAAAATGAGTAAGACTAGGCTTACCCTCAAAAAAGCCAAGTCTCACTCGGGGGCTAATTCTGGGGGGGGGGGGCACCCCTCCTAAAAATTGTCCCCATTTTAAGGTTTTTTCTTCAAAATCCTTTCATCACAATCATCTCCAGTAAATTGCCAAAAGGCAGTTCGAGGCATAGATTGACTAAGGCCAAGGGCCGGCCGAGTCGAGGGACCGTCTACGCCTTCGAAAGGATACGACATCCCCCTCGCCACCCTACGCTAAAGTTAGTCTATGAACGATATTTTCCTCGACAAGTCCCTTGCAAATTCAGTGAGAAAAACATGATAAAAAAACCATAATTCAAATAAAAACTCGAATGTGCGCTTGAAATGGTAAATTGTTTAACCACTACAATACTTATTACATAAATATCCCTAACTACTCAGGGAGCAGGGTCTTCGGGGCCTTCGGGGGTGGCGTCCTCTTCGTCTTCGGCGTCGGGGAGGAGGTCGCTCTCGAAGATCTACGCCAAGGCGGCAGCAGGAGTAGAGGCACCGGCATCGGTGCTCTCAACGACGGCCAGCGCAGCGTCGTCATCGAGATCATCCGCCACCACATACCTGGCGCTCACTGCCTCGAGGTCCACGATGAAGTGCATCGAGATCACCCCGAGGTTCGTCTACACGCCAAGGCGGATGGCCCCCTTGAAGCGCTCGGCAACACAGCCGCCCAAGGCCCTTAGGCGACTGGCCACGGAGCTACCCGACTGGGACTCGGGTGCTTCTGGGCCCTTGATCTCCTTGCAGACGGCGAGAACTACTTCCCGTAGCTCCTCGAGGTCCTCCTGGGCCTTCGAATAGGCCACCTGGAGCGACTCCGCCTGTGAGGAAGTCTCCTCCGCCACCTTCCGCAGCTCTGAAAGCCCAAAAGCAAAATCAGATAAGTTTTCATAAATCAGAATTTGAATTAAGGATAAGTTTGTACCAAACTTACCTTCTATCAGCTTCTCCTTCTCGGCGAGGGCCTCCCGGACAGTGCTGACCTCCTGCTGGAGCGTTGCCATCTCGCCTTGCTGAGCCTCGAAGGAGGCCTGTAGCTACGTGATGGTAACATCTCCCTCCGTCACCGTCACGGTGAGCAGGTCGATAGCCTCGCCCTGGGTCTTTAGATGGGCCTCAGCCGCGGCAAGAAACGAGTCCCGCTGCTGCAGCTGCCCCGGGCTTCGGCGAGGGCGGCGCACTCCTGTTGAAGCTCGCCCCCGAGCGCCGCCAGCGCCTGCGTCCACTGATGGAGCTCGTCTCCCTGCCGAAGGACCTCCTCTGCCGTCTCCACGACAAGGGCCCTCTCGCGGAGGTGCTCTCGCTCAGCATGGCTCAAAACCTCCCTCAGCTGATGCACCTCGACGTGCGCATCAGCAAGCTTGGTGACCTTTCGCCCGGCCATCTCCCTCAGGTTCTGCCATTAACGCGATAGACAAAGGTGAGAAAAGGGGGGGGACAGAAAACATGCAATGAATTTAGCAATCAGGCTACTTACCAGGTCGACGTCCAAGCCCCGGCCGAGGTGGAGCTCGAGGACTTGCTTCAAGGCCTCCTGGACCGTGGTCCCCAGGGCCTTCTGCTCCTTCCATAGGAGATGCTCGGCCTCAGTGGACCCGGCCAGGCCAGGAGGGACGCCACGCTGACCGAGCCCCTGGTTGTGCCAGGCCTCGAAGGCCGGACCGCCAGGCAGGGCGCGCACGGTCCTCTTCTCCCAAGGGCTCCAGGTCCCTTTTGGGAAGGCCGGAGCATCCTCCACCTCATCCTCCTGGCCGCCCTTGAGGGTGGCCCGGAGGTTCACCATTGCGGTGCCCACCACCGGCACTTCCTCCGCCTCCACCGTGCCGCTGCCCCCGGCCGCGGTCTGACCCGTGTCTCCGGTGCAGGCCGCACCTTCTGGTTCGCCCGTGCCCTCGGCCAGCACGGAGGTCTCGCTCATCGCTGCAATGGCGGGGGCCGCATCCTCCACAAGGGGGACCGGAGTCGTGTCCCTGGCCTGGTCATCACCCGCAGCCGCCGGTGCCGTCGCGGCCGTTGCCTGCCCCCTTGATCTCGCGACCCCTCGTGCCAGGGCCGCCTGATACCAGGCGACGATCTCCATCGCCTGGGGCGCTCCGGACGAGGGCGCCGCTGCCGAACAGGGCGTGTCGCACGTCGACACCTTCAGCGCCTTCGTTGGTGCCAACGGGAGCGATGCCGGCGGTACGGGTTGGCTAACAGAAAACTAAGTCAATAAAATTAGGTTAAAAAAAACCGACGAGTTATGACTGAGAAAAGAGAATGAAACTTACCTAACCTGAAGGAGGCCGCTTAGCTTGTGCTTATTGCCGCTCGATGGCTGCCGCGCCCCCGAACGACTGCGGCGCCTCGGCGGTGGGGTCCCGCTCGTGGGCCTCAAGCCCGTGGGTGCGGGACATTGCGCCCTCGTGGCACCAGGGGCTGTGGCCCCCCTGTCCGCCCCAGGCGCGGGTGGGCTTCGAGCTCGAGCCCCCGGAGTGGTCACCACGATACTTGGGAGGGCGGCTCGCGCCGTCGAGGGTGCCGAGCCGCTCAAGGCCCCTTACCCCGCGATAACGCCGGGATCTCCTGGCTTCGCCCCCTCGGGGGCACGGTTGCTTCGGCCGCCACCAGCGCAGGTGGTGTAATCTCCATGAGGTCGTCCGAGGAGGACGCCTCTAGGCTGCTTTCGGGGGTCGTAGGGGGGGAGAGCCCCTCCCTGGCCCGACAGCGGCACTCCTTCTCATGCGCCGCTTTTCGCTGGCGCCTCCGCTCCTTCTTCTTCTTGGCTGCATGCTTCCGCGCCTTTTGCCTCTCGGCAGAAAGGCGATTGGCCTCACGGACCTCGCGAAGAGGAGGGGTGGAGCGATATCCCTTCTGAGACAAGCCCTGAAGAGAAAAATCCCAGATTGGCAATCAGAAACCCTCGAGGGTAAAAAATGAGATTGAAACTAAATCAAACTTAAAGAAAACTTACAAATTGTAATTACCCCGCATCGGGGCGCATCTTGACGGCGAATAGGGCCGCCTCCTTGCAATCGAGCTTGGACACCTCCACAGCTCGCCGTGCTCGGTGCATGCAGTACTCGAGGACGAGGGTTCCCTCCTTCATCTTCGAGCCCTACTAGGGCGAATCCGCCCTGAGCTGGTCAAGGAGCAGAGCCCTCTCCATCAGCGGCAGGTCTTACTGCTGGTTGAAGTTCGCTATGCCCCCCGCCGCGGTCAACCCGGCCCTCGACAACGCGGTTAAGGCGTCGGTGAAGATCTTGAGTCGCTCCTGGCGGTCGGCGGGGGAGACGCCGTAGCTCCAGGACTCTGGTCCCTCACGCAGCACCTTGGCGGTGTACGCCGGGAGCTTGTTGTTGACGCTGCGGAGGTAGAACCACCCCTTATCCCAGTCAGCGTTGTTGGAGGTCATCATCACCGGGATGTACAGCCCGCTGCGCTGCCCCCGGACTTGCAGGGTGAGGCCCCCGGCGGAACCCCCGAGACTCACCTACGGCCGTATGCAGCTCACCCCGGAAAAGGTGAACCCACAGGTCCCAGTGAGCCTCTATCCCCAAGAACCCCTCGCAAACGGCGATGAAGACCGCCGCTTACGAGATGGCGTTGGGGGCGAAGTTGTGGAGCTCCACGCCGTAGTGAAGGCACAATGCGCGGAAGAACGGCGAGGCGGGAATTCCGAACCCCCGCTCGTGCAGCCTCGCTAGGCTCACCACGAAGCCCTCCGGCGGAGAAGGCTCGTGGTGGGTGGATGGCGGCGCGATCCACATCGGCTCCTCAGGGTTGCTGTTCGCCGGCAGCACCCCGGCCTCTACCAGCCCGGCGAGGTAGTCGTCGGTGGCGATGGAGGGGCTCCACGGAGCAGGGTCAATGATGGTCACCATGGCGAACGGTGCCGGCAAAGAGAGGAGTTTTATGCGGAGAAGACGAAAGGCAAGGGTGGCGGCGCTTGGAAGTAGTAGATGCAATCTGAAGGCAAGTGCTGGGTAAGCCAAACCTTTCCCCTTGTCTCTTTATTTATAGTGTAATACGAAGCGCAACCGGCATCCCAGCCGCGTGAAATAAGCATTCAATGTGGTTGGCGCCACTGTCACTGACGGCCGGGCACCGCCGTTTGGGATAACCACTACGCGTGAGAACCCAGGCGTCGCAGACGCCACATCCCATCGTAACTACCCATTCCCCTGCCGCTCCGCCTGAAAAGGCGCGCCCGCTTCGCATTCTCCGCGCCGCGTTAGCCACGATTACCAAAATAAACGCTCGAGGCTAGTAGGAAAGCTTCCAAGGTACGCCACCCCTCCTCGAGGCCCCACTAATCAGGGGTTCGAAGCCCTGGCCCCTCGAGGGTTCGACAGGCACCCCAGATCAAACAGAGTCAGGGACAACCGGGGGCACGCGCGATCGAGCCTATCATCGAATGCGAAGTTCGAGGGCACCTCCCATGTTGTATTCAAGGCCAGATGGAGGCAGCTAGCCAAGGGATCCCACCGAGGGAGTGCAACGAGCCCTCGACCCCTAACGAACGGGGTCGAGCCCTGCCTAGCAAACCTTCACGAGTGCTCTAATGAGACGTGTCGGCGGACCTCGAGCTGACCTCCATCGAACGAGGCACGGACATCCACTTGAATTACCCGCTAACAGCTCACAGAGGCATCCATGACTCGCGGCCCGCTCGAGGGAAGCATGGAATGCGTCACCCCTCGTCCCCACGAACGGGGCGATGAGGGTCGTAACTCAAAGTCGAGGACCGCCCCTGATCGACCTTGCTGGGGCCAGGGCTCGGGGGCCTCCTAGCATCACAAGATCGAGTTCCTTGAAGACAAAATATGATGTAGCTCACGAAAGCACGAAATACTGACAGCCCTTGAAGGAGTATATCCACTCCTCCAAGGCCTCGGGGGCTACACCCGCGGGTGCGCTAGAGCACACCCAGCGGAATTCTTCAAGGAAACCTTATCAGAAGCACCACGACGAAAAGCCTTTGCCGGATTAAACCTACTCCGACAAAGGCTCGGGGTTACTGTTGGGGGCGATCATTAGGGGTACCCAAACCTATGGGATAATCCCCCTTGTTAAAACACTAAACTATTGCCAAACTCATGCACATATTAGAAAAAAGGAAAGCAAATTAAGGCCCATGGTCCAGCAACATTCAAAGGCCCAGTCGAGGCACCTCGCTGGGCGCCTCGACGCGCACCTCAATCTCCGCTTCGCTCGAGGGAAGCGACCCCTCGAGCGAATCGGAAAACTCCGTCTCGGTCGAGGCTTGAGGGTCGAGCCTCAAGAAACCCACGAATGGGAAAAGCTCCGCCTTGGTCGAGACCTCCGCCCAGACACGCAGTTAATGACGCTCGTCGCCGTCTGGCATCCATAGTCAAAAATGCAAATCTCTCGCCATGCCGCTCTGGCAGCGACGACCCCCCAGTCGCATCTGCCAACCCCCGTCACTATGCTGCCAACCGAGGCTCTGTGCGGACATGCCGACGCTGTGCGAACAGAGCACGTCACTCCGAGCTCCTGTGCTACCAACTCCGTGACCCAATGACCTCCATCGGGCGGGAGAGACCCTCGAGCACATAGCAGGATAATGAGGAAGGATGGTGGAAGCATGGCGGGCCATTCCGAGTACTGTGCGACGTACTGTGCGACCATCCCCGGCGCTGTGCGAACACGCCGCCACTACGCGAACATGGCTGGGTCATTCCTACTCCATGTGTTGCCGACTCCCGAAGTAATTATCCATGGAAAGGGCTGTGCACAGGCATGGGGGACCATCGAATTGGCGTACGGATGAGTCACTACAGCACGCTTGTCAGCTCAGAGCCTCGAAACCATTCTGTGGCGTCATCAGGAGTAACAAAATCCATCACAGGGACGGCAACGCCGCGCAACAGTGTCCAAGGACAAGGAGCAACGACTGTGCAACAACTGTATCTGCATATTGATACACACCTGTAACCCTCCTCCTTGGTCTATAAAAGGAGAGGGCACGCTCATGAGAGATGAGGAGGAACAACCAATCAATCGAATACAGAATAAGAAACAACCCACGCATTCCACACTCCACGATATGGGCACTCTGCCTCAATCATCATCTGGGACTTGGAGGCCTAGCCTCTTCTCCCAACCTAATTGTATGCCCTACTACTTGCAGTCTGGTGCAGGATAATACATTGCACGCACCATCTTTGTTGGACGTACAGTTTGGCGACTAGAACCGTGATAATTTCGTGTCATTGCATTACCTTCTGCATCAACCATCAGGGGTGGGAACACAACACATTTCGGGTTGTGTCGGGACCACGATTTCCAAACACCGACAATACTGTAGCGCGCGGGTACTGTAGCATCATTCGTAGATTAGGGTTTTGAAGAGTCACCTCTATTTAATAGAGGCCCCTTGTATCCAATTAGGTCAAGGAAGAAGTAGAGGAATAATCTCAAAGCCTCCAGCGTGAGGGCGAGATCCCATCTACCTCCTTCCTATCTCAGCAAAGTAGTCCATAACAACTTGGTACTCAGAGCCAACTTTCTTGGATCACATCAGCTTCCGCCACTACCACCATAAATCCCACCCCTAATCCAATCCAGCCACTATGGGATTCTTTGATGGGAGTTTGATCCATTGCAGTGGTTGAGCCATTGCGATCAGTGATTCGATGCAGGGCAATTACACGAGACTATGAAGGTCTTCGTAGCTTCTTTCAGAATGGATGGTGCCGCCAAATAGTGGTACGTCCACTTCCGTCCTTCGCCTGCCCCGGCGTCAACACCTTTCCCGATCCGCCGCGCCGCCCGCGTCTCCCTTCGCCACTGACATCGTCCGAGCCCCGACATCGTTCTTTCTCGCAACCTCCCGCTCAGGCCTTGTTCGGTTAATACTCAAAAGGGAGGGATCAGAGGGGATTGAGGGGGTTTCGTTCCCCTACAAATCAGTTGGGGATCTAATCCCTCTCAATCCCCTCCATTCCCTCCCACAAGGGGATTAACCGAACAAGCCCTCACGGGGATTGCTGTGAACCCTTCGTCGATTCGGGATGGGCTCATCCGGCTCTGGCGATGCTGTGATCCTGCCCCTGCTTTCGCACCCCCTCCACGCCATGGGCTCCTCCTTGAGTGCTTCCGCTTCTTTTTTTTGTAGGTAAGAGAGAGTTGTATTAACTAGGCAGTAGCACGATTACAGTCATTGGTAACGAGGTTCACAACACATGCAGGTGCTCGGCCTAACCATACTGCTGATTGAGAATTACGCCTAGTTAAGTGAGCTAATTCATGAGCAATAGGATTACACTCTCTCTTTACCTGAACTACACACCAATCATCTAATAGATGTGCATGTTCTTTTGCTTCAGCTATGATGAAGCTTATTTCCGACCTATCCGCCTTGCTGTTCAAGGCTTTCATCACTTGGGCGCAATCTGTTTCAATGATCATGGGCGCTTGTAGCCACTGCACCGCGGCACCGCCAGACCGAGACCTTCAGCGCAAGCCCAGGCCTCCGCTTCCATCGCACCTGCACACGAAGATAAAGAGCTCCAAGCTGACAGAAACACTTCCCCTTTTGAGTTCCGTGCAATTGCACCGATGCCAGCTTGACAAGTTTGCTCTATGAAAGAGCCATCAACATTAATCTTGATCCAACCTAAAGGGGGAGGGCACCACTCCAGATGTTGTGTCTCCAGATGGCTTGAGCGTGAATGAGCACTATTATCAGATGCGCTACAGGGCTCTTTGTAACACCCTAATTTTCATCACATGAAATTATTAGAATTTTCTAGGATTTATTTAAGGGTCAATTAAAATTTCTATGATTAATTGAAATTTATTCTAGGCTCTAAAATATTTAATATCATTTAAATAAATTTTAGTAAAATAAGTGATTGTTGCATTACATGCTGGTGCACTTTTATTTTGTGGCTTGCATTTGGTTTGAATTTTAAATTCAAACTGAATGTGTTTAGTTTTGATTGTTTTAGCTAGAGTTCGTTTTCGCCCCCTCAACTCTCAGCCCAGTCCGCTTCCAGCCCTTGTTCTCTTCGTCGGCCGCGCAGTTTTCTCTTGGGCCGAGCCCATCCCTCCGGCCCAGCTCCATCCCCGCAGCCCACTCGCCCCTTCCCTCTCCACTCCCGCCGACAGGAGGACCCCACCTGTCGGGGTCATCCCCTTCCTCCTGACCGAATCTGAGCCGAGCTCGGGAATCCCTCCGCCATGCCGGACTTTCCTTTCCCCGCCCTCGTTTGCCCCGCGGATTCCTCGAGGACCTTCCCCGCATCTTCGTCGCCATCCTTTCCTAAGACGGACCCCCTTCTCCTTGGAAAGAAGCCGCCCCGTAAGGAAGGCGATCGCCGCCGGCGCCCGAGCCACGGTTCGTGCGCGCCACGCCTTGGCAAGTCCCAGGGACTATAAAACCAAGTCCCTGCGCCCCCGAAGCCCTCGCCCATCTCTCCATCCGAGCTCCAGGAGCTGCAGTGCTCGCCCGCGCCTTGCATCGCCACCATTGATCCACGCTCGCCGATCTTCGCCGCCACTGCTCAACTCTCGACGAGATCAAGCCCAGGAGCTTCACAAGGAGGTAACCAAGCTACTCGAGTTGATTTAGTGTGCTTTTTTGCTTTGAACTGAGCCTAATCCGTCGCCGTTCGTGCACAGCATCGCCGGAGCCGCCCTTCCTCATCGTCCGTGCGTCTCGTCGCCCAATCGTCGTCAACACCACTCTAGGTGAGCTTGGCATTCCCTCCTGATGCTTCTGGTGCAAGCGGCGTCTCAATTGGTGGTCTGTAGGTCGGGTTTCGCTTTACTCCGGCGAAGCGCTGCCGTTGGCCGAGCAGCGCCGCCGCATCGCGAGTGTACCGATTCATCCAGCTCCTTGGGTCCTGAATGGTGAGTAATATTATTGTGCACTGTCCAAGCTCGCCAGAGGACCAATTTTGTCAAATCTCCCTGAGAAGGTGAACTGCTATTCAAGAGAAGCAATAGCCAGTCCCGCCCAGAATACTCAAAGAGGGACTCCTCAGGTAATTCCCAGTGATGCCTCATTGCTTTCCTCAATTTGAAAGCCTGTGGGCAGGAGACTGTGGCATGAAACCCTGTCTCAGAAGTCCCCACATAAGAGACAAGTATCCTCACACTCTAAATTTTTGGCAAACTTTTGGCTCCGTGTCGGTAGTGCATCCCTGCATAATTTCCAAGTGAAGACGTTCACCTTGGGCGGTACATCGCCTTTCCAAACATTGTTCCACAACTTTCGCACACCATCAGGGGCTGTACTAGAAGCTGTACTAGTGTCTAGGTTGAGCAGCCTATGGCCTAAGCTGTAGGCACTCCTGACAGTAAAAATCCCTGATTTCTCTAGCGGCCATGACAAAAAATCTTCTGATTGCCTTGCTGGAACTTTAATCCTTGCTATTGCATCTGCATCAGCCGAGTTAAAATATCCAGCTAGCTTGTCGCAGTCCCGGTCTCTGCCCTGTGCGTCTAACAGTTCAGAAACCCAGTTTAATCGACATCTGCCTTTCCTTGTGGTTACTCGGTATGAATACTCCCTAGGAATCCATGGATCTCTCCATATACGCACCTGTGATCCGTTACCTATCCTCCATATGATACCCTTCTTTAATAGCTCTAAGCCATGCAAAATAGACTGCCATGAATATGAGGCTCTGGCACTATATGCTGTATCAACTAGAGATCCCTTTGGGTAATACTTTGCTTTCAATAATCTAGCACAAAGGCTGTCTGGGAATTCCACAAGGCGCCACGCCTGGCGTGCTAATAGGGCCTGATTAAAAAGACGGAGGTCCTTAAAGCCCATACCACCACAACACTTCTTCCTTGTCATGTTTCTCCATGAGACCCATGCACCTTTTCTTTTTCCATTCTCTGACCCCCACCAGAACTCTCTGATCAGTCTTGTGAGCTCGTCACAGACTCCCAGGGGCAGCTTAAACACACTCATTATATAAGTAGGGAGAGCTTGTGCCACTGACTTGATTAAAATTTCTTTAGCCGCTGAAGACATATTCTTCTCTGAATAGTCTTTTAGTCTCTTGCTTAGCCTCTCTCTTAGTGACTGAAATCGCTCACCCTTCATCCTCCCCGAAGGGGTGGGTAATCCAAGGTACTTGCCATCAAAGCCTCCTAGCTGAACACCTGGTGTATTCTTAACCTGTTCCTGTACATCAGCCTGCCCGTTTACATTGAACATGATAGAGCATTTTGCCGGATTGATTAACTGACCAGTGCAACATGCATAAGTATCTAGCACCTCCTTTGTCTGATTTGCTTGATCAACAGTGGCTTTAAAAAACATTAATGTGTCATCTGCAAATAATAAATGTAATATCCCCGGGGCACCTCTGCATATATGAAGTGCTTGCATATTGCATATCTCATGTTATGGGGAATTCCCTTTAGCAGATTTGGATCTACCAGTCTCCTCCACCATCTCCTCCTCATCATCACGGTTGTTAGTCTTCTCCTGGACACTCCCCGTACTTGTCATTGCTCTGGTTCCAATCCTGGATCAATTGTCAAGCATCCTTGGCTTCGGGTGGGCAATCTTCTCACCAGAAATCCCGTATCACCCCCACCGCAAAGCAATAGAACAGAAGAACTAGGGTTTAGAACACCAGAGAAAAGCGAGGAAATGAGAGCAACAACAAAACCCCAAACCCTAGTCCGTTATCTCTATTTATAGACAGCGACCAAGTTTGCTTCAGTCGTGAACGACACAGAGATCGATGTAAAAACAGCAACTAGCCAACTCCATATTGAATCTAATCTGGATTGGAATCACCGCGCCTGCCGGCCGGTGTAAAAAACAGTGCTTACTCACGTAGAGACCCCAGATGAGTTACCCACGCAGCTCTGGGACAGAACGAGGCGATGATTAGCCCAGCAAAACCACGCCGGAAAGGAGCTTCGGCCTGGCCGGACGTGCTCAGATGGAAGGAGTTGCTGCCACGGCAAGGGTGGCCGGTGGCGGTGCCGTCGCCTCGAAGTCGCCCGAGTGCTTCTGCTTCTAACAGCAAAGGATACCGTTGCCCCGGCTCCCCCAAACCTTCCTCCGGGAGAAGACGAGTCGTGGGCGACCTCGCAGCACCCGCAGCAGGGGAAAGAGTCGATGCGGTGCTAAGCTTTAATGAGCAGGGATTCCTGAAGGAGGTGATGGCCACACTTGGGGAGATACATATAAGAAAGCCCACTAAGGTCAAGTGCGTCAGCATGCCAACGGAGCAATCCGCAACCATAACGTGGCGCTCGGCTCCCACACCGGCTCCAGGAAGACGCTCGCCTGCTTGCTCCTTCTGGTTCAGGTGCTTCTTCCATCTTTTCACTATGGTATATATGCAGCGTATACACAGCAACACCTGTGGTCTGTGGAAGGGAGTCTGTTCCCTGTCGCTCTAATTTCCTCTAACCGTGATGTTTGCCCTGCAAGATGTATGTAAGTGCATATTAGCTTTGTTTTATTAAAAGTTTAGCAAGAATCAGATTGAAAAATTTAGTCATTTGATAGATGGCGATCTCTGATGGAGCAATAGAAAGAGGCATCAGGCATGTATTTTAGTTACATTGACCCTCTCACTGTTTTATGAAATGTCTATGTGAATATTGTATTACATAGATTCCGTAGGGGAAAGCCCGGTCGCCCTTGGGAGAGAGGGCGACGCGGGCGGAACCCTCCGCTCCGCCGCTGCTGCCCCTGCCCCCGCCGCGCACCCCTCCCGCCCGCCACCGCTTGAGCTGGCTTCCGACTCCGCGCACGGCTGAGATGACGGCGGTAGCGGCGTCCCTCTCCTCCCTTCTCCCCGCTCCCCTTCTCGGGCCCCTGCGCGTGGTCCGGGGCGGCACCGCCGCCGGGCTCCTGGTGCCCACCGCCGGGATGGGGACCTCCGAGCGGCTTGGGAGGCCGAATCTGGGGGGATGCCCCTGGATCCGCAGCTCCCGGTGGAGGGCGGCCGTCCGCACTCCCTCGGCGGCTCCCGATGGTCGCTGCCGGCGCGGTGCCCCTGGGGCGGCTGGATCTATGGGGAAGGCCCTGGATCCGTGCTCTCGGCCGGTGTCGGCCGTCCAGCCGCACCGCGCTCGGTGGCTCCATGGAGGCCACCGCCGGCAGCCTGCTCTTGGGGGAAGCCACTGGAGCTGCGCACCGGGCCTTGTTGTGTCGGCGTTGTCGCCGTGGCGACTCGGCCGGCGCTGTGCAGGTCCTGGTCGGAGGGCGGTCATCGGTGGTGTGGTGTAGGCATCGAGGGCCGCCGTGGTGGCGGTTAGGTGCCGGGCCTACGTCACTCGTGCTTGCTACTCCGGCCGGGGGATGGGTTGGGCGTCTCCCTGACGGTGACAGCCTCTAGGGAGGCGCATGCCGCATCCGAGCTCCAACCTCACCCCCTACCCTTTGCGCTGCCGGCCTGAGGCTCGAGGGTGAGGATGGAAGCTTTCGTCCACGGTGCCATCGTCCCCGGTGGTGATGCTCAAGGTGTTGCCCTCTCGGCTTTGTCTCCGTTGCTACCCCGACTCTGTACTGCAGGGTTCATGGTCCATGCTTCAACTGGAACTGCGCGGTGGAGTCCCATTGGGGGGATGACGCCGGGAGCACGCGCGTCGTTGGTTCACTCGAGGCCGTCCCCAATTGAGGTGGGGGGGGGGGCTCCGAGGGTCTTTGGCGAGCCCTTGTTCCGCCATTTCCGGTGTAGTTCGTTGCGGATTGAGTTTCTTTGGGGGCCTGTAGGATTGGGTTGACGGTGGCGCGGTTGGATTCAGTGGAAGGCAGTAGTTGCTTGGGCAGGTGCTACTGGTTCTTTTGGTTGTGATTTGACGGTGAAAGCTGTGGTCCGGCGATCCTGGACTAGCGACGGTATTGCCCTGTTGGGGGCGTTGCTTGGGATCACTCTTTTTGGCGGTCCCCGAAGATCATCGAGGTGAAAACCTGACGCTGGCGTTGACTCGGTGCCTTTGCCTTCCTGAAGGCCGGAGTTGTTGTGTTGATTCTCCTTCGGCCGTGACGATGGCGCTTTGGACCCCGAGGTCGGCCGATCTTCCAAGTTTTGTGATGGAGTCATGTGTTTTAGATTCTCCTCCTAGAGTTGCCCTTGGTTGTCTCTGGTGTGTCGCCTAAAGGGCACTGTTGCGGGTCTGTAAGTAATTGGTGGCGTCTTGGGACTTGTACCTCATTGTAAAACTGGTAATCCAGTACCCTTGCTTTATATATAAAGCAGCCATCGCGGCTTTTGGCGAATATTGTATTACATAAATTAAGACCATTTAAAATTTAGAAATTTGGAACGGGGCAAAGTATTGATTCGTAGGCTCTGATCTATGCTACCGTTTGAGCTGCTAGCATCTGGACTCCATTTAGTTTCTGTGATGTTAGGCTGAAATTTTCTTTGGACAAAGACATAGCATCCGTGAAACATTATGTAACTTATATGCTCAGATATATATTTAGAGCATTATGTCAGGGCAAGAATATATGGAAACACCGTGTCAAAAAAAGAATATATGGAACCACCGATTATTACCTACTGTTATGGTACGATGTTGAATAGCATGCACAGAAAATGCATATCTAGGTAATTAGGTCGTTGTCCTTTTTTCTCCGTTCTTTTCCTCAAGACAGGATTGCATCCTTTGTTAATTCAAAATAGAAGATAGAAAAGACATCACCTTAATTTATTGGTACCACTACGCAGAGCCTGAACTCTTGAGTTATTACTGGATTAGTGTGACAATTGCTGGTTTTCAAACCGATGATAAACCTAAATTCCTATGTACAATTGTACTTTGTTTAGTATAGGTATATCTCCACACTAACAACTCTTTCACCTTGAATGTATAAAATACATGACAAAAGGTAATCTTCATCTGCTAATTGTCCTTTCCTAGGCCTACAATTTTACGATGATTGTGATTAATTAGAGCCATCCGTTCAGAGAAATCGAACGGTGGAAACAGAGGAAGTACCCAAAGGTACCTAAATAGAGGTACCTGGAGATACCCAGAGGTACCAAATTCGTGGGACCAGGTACCCAAAATAGTGGGACCCACTATTTATTTAATATTTTTTTGAAATTAAAAAAAGGGCATAAGAGTAGTTTCCGGTGGGTAACATTGTCGAGGGGTTTATTTTTCACCGTTGATTTCCCGTGGGTAATCTTGCGTCCCTGCCCAAGCTCGCCGCGCCGCCCTTGCCACCGCCCTTCTTGCTGGGCTTCCGGCTGCAGCTTGTTCCTCCCTTGTCAATCTGGGAGCCAACTCCATCCGGACAACGCTGGCCGCTGTGCTCCGGAGACTTGCGTTTTCTGGGCTGACCAAACACTTGCGGCGACGCCACCGGCGACGATGCGACGGCAGCAGGTCCCAGGCCTGACTGCGGCACGGTGGCCGGAGGTGGCAGTGTTTCGGCGACCAAGCTGTCGATGCCCGGCTGTTGCTCCTCTGCTGATGCCTGCAACCAGCTATAAGCATCGAGGCCGAGGTCAAGGTCCGCGGCGAGGAAGGCGATGGACTCATCGAGCAAATCCGACGCGCTGCTGCTTGTGGCGGCATTGGGTTCTTGGTCTCCTCGCTCATTGCTCGTGGTTTCCAAGGGATTGGCGATTTAGCATATGTGTACAGTGTACTGGAACACAATTTTATACTACCCAAATGACACCTTGCGAAGCCCACGACGGGAGTTTTTTTTTTCACGGACGAGAATTGACGATGGCCAGTCCACGAAGGAGTCGGGTTAGTTTCCAACTTGCAACATTACCACAATGCCCTTTTTCTATTTAATTTATTTTTTTACTAAAAATACTAGGTACCTTTAGATACCTATAGGTACCTCTCCGATCATTGTAAAACACCTCTTATTGCTTACCTTATTATGAGATAATTTGTAAACTTCATTCTACCATGTCTTCGGCTCAAATCCTTTTGCCATGTTCCAAAATATATTACGGCAATCATTATTTTTTATTTTTAAACTGTCACAAAAATAATAAATATCTACTAGCAGTACCAATAAATAGCAAATGGAGGTTCACATCTCTAGCTATATGCCTAGGCTGTCTCCGTAGTATATATTCCATAATGTGCAAGTTTAGAATTATGTACCAAATATATTCCTAAACAAGCTATTATTACTGATATCTTTATGTTTCATCAGGTCAGTTGCACTTGTTCTTCAAGCTGATGCTGAGACAGATGGGGCCTATGCACAGACAACACTTCAACCACTAAGCCCGGTAATAATTTCCCGACGAAGACATTGCTGTTTTGTTCGTCAAATAGATCAGCGAGCTTACAGGTCTTACAAGTTCTGAAACATGAAAATTATAATGGCATGAATTCAACTAGCCCTTCACAAATTGATCTATTGTCTGTAATATAACCAATACAAATTATGTTACTGTTACACTGTCATTTTTTTCATCGGTACAGTTCCAAAGCTCACCCAAATCACAAAATCACAGCTGGATATCTGAAACATGGCGCGGCAACGCGACGCCTCATGTTTTCTAGTAAGTGTAACTAAATTTTGACACAAATAAACTCTCTTTGTTTCCATATATCTAAAGTTAACAAAAAATGATTTGTAAAAAAGTTTAAGTAGTTGACCACCACAACTTATTAAAAATAGCTTGAGTTTAATGGCCCAGCGCAGACAACTAGGAACACACTGAAGTGGTGCAGTTGGGCTAGCTATTATTGGGGACAACAGCTGCTTGCCCCAACAATCTGTTTGGGCCTACACGTATTTGTTTTCGGGGCCTACAAGTTTGACAAAACTGTCTGCTGATGCTATGTAAGAGCCTGGAGCCCAACTATACATAGCATAAGTATAGATATGTCTGTTTAGGGACATTGTACTTAGGTGGTGTTTGGATACATGGGCTAAAGTTTAGCGCTTTAAATAAATAATAATTAGACATATTAAATATAAACTAATTACAAAACTAATTACATAAGTCACGTCTATTTCGCGAGTGGAACCTAACAAGCCTAATTTTGCTATAATTAATACATAATTATCATACGTTTACTGTAGCATTACATTGTCTAATCATGGTGTAATTAGGCTTAATAGATTCGTCTCTAAATTACTCCTCATTTATGTAATGAGTTTTTAAATTAAATTATATTTAATACTCCTAATTAACATATTTATATCCGATGTGACGGCGCTAAACTTTAGCGTGGAGGAAACAAACAGGGCATTACCTTTCCTTTCGTGGTTTGGGGACATTTGACAATTTTTCATTGAGAATTGTTCGTGCACATTTTTTTATTAAGAAGATAAAGTTTATTACAAGAATTGAAAAGCACAAATGTCCACTACTCCTGACATACGTGCTTGCAACCATTTCTGTCAGGAACCTGACATCAACTATCGTCATGAAAAAACAACCATCGTTGATCTAGTCGGCCTTCAATCAGCTAGCAGTGTAACACTCTAAATTTCATCACATAAAATTATAGAGTTTTTTCTATATTTCATTTATTAGGCATAAATAATTTTTTGGATTTTAATTTAAATTTAGAAGGGATTAATATGTGAACATTGAATTAAATAATATTATTAGATTGAAAAATGTTTGTTGCATCCGTGCTGCTGCATTTTCTTTGCAATTGCTTGTTCAACCAAGTTTGTATTCAAATTTTATTTGGATATATTTGGTTGAATATCGTTTGAATACTTTGAGTTAGAAAAAGGAAAACATTTTCCCTTTCCCTCTATCTTTTCTAGCCCACCTGTCCTTTTAGCTTAGCTCACAAGTATACCTGCTAGTTAGAAGCTAAACGTTGGAGCAGCCTTTTGGGCCCAAGGCCCAGCAAAAGCACAACCACTACTAGCCCCTCTCCCGCGGCGCCGAAATCACCAAAATCAAAGGTGTCGACACCATGGCATCTGCCACTTCGTCCTCCTGCAACCAACGAGGATACCTCTACACTGGAAACATACACACACTATAGAGCATCTACGTCAGGCTACGAATCGTCTTTAATAAGTACCTTGAATTCAGTTCGGATTTAGCGGACATCCCTTCACCAAAACTGTCATATCTTCTTCATACGACTAGCAAAGTTTGACCACGTGCATTCGACTTTTTTAGATAGATCTAACTTGCAGATCAGGCGGTAGCTTATTAGAAGTCTATTCTACCTGGTATAGCCGGTGGATGTCGAGCCAGCTCGACTGGTTTTGGCTCAGCTCATTCGAGCTCGTTAGCCAAACGAGACAGCTCGGCTCGGCTCGTTAAGGAAACGAGCAAAAGTCTTGGCTCGGCTCGTCTCATTAAGATCGCGAGATAGAGTTAAATATAAAATTGCCACAATAATATATATAATATAAAAAATTATAGTATTTATATGGTCTTAATACCTTCAAAATCTAGTATGTCATACTATAATAATAGAATATAACCATAACATCATATAGAACTACGCATATAGTATACATATATTATTATTAATTAATAATTTGTTTATTAGTCTATTAGGTCTTCTAGCTCGTTTGGCTCGCGAGCCAGCTCGAACTCGCTCCTTATACTAATGAGCAGAAACTCTTGCTCGGCTCGTTAGAAATATGCACCGAGCCGAGCTGAGCCGGCTGCGATCCGAGCGAGCTAACGAACTTCGAGCATTTTGGCCAGCTGATGGCACCATGGCCTTGTTGAACACCCTGTTCAGCCTAGTGTTTGTCCCCATGTACCTGAACATGGGCACCCCCTGCACTATCTCAAACGCAGCTGACCCGCCGGCGGCCACCGCAGCACCAAGATTATGCCTTCATATGTAAATGATATAGCCTTGTTTTAGCGATTGACATTATATTGTTAGAGAAATCAATGGTCAAAATTCATTTTGAAAGACTTTTTTCCATTCAATATACACCTATCATTTATAAATGGAGTATTTTATAGTAGTAACTTTAATAATCTGATACAAAGATTTGACATTTTTTATGGAACCGGAGGGGTTAACCCCTACTGATTATATTATAAAAAAGAGCTAACAAGTTATATTTACATAGAAGCAAGAAGGTCCAGCGAGGGAGATGGAAAAACATCAAAAATTGTTCAGCCATTGTTCTATACGGGGGAAATAAGCTGACTTTGCTCGATATAACAACAGAGAAAACAACCATTTGAACTAACTTTTGCTACGCTCAATGTCCGGTGGAATGTTCTTGAAGATCAGAT
This sequence comes from Echinochloa phyllopogon, assembly GCA_033239725.1. NCBI lineage: Eukaryota > Viridiplantae > Streptophyta > Magnoliopsida > Poales > Poaceae > Echinochloa > Echinochloa phyllopogon. The sequence goes on along the minus strand of BTCW01000016.1, from coordinate 5,204,845 downwards.
CATTTCTAGACATCATGGTCCAACTCATCAAAATGATAACCTCCATGTAAAAAGGAACTGCAAGCTGCAATTTGAGCTGCTCTAGGGCTTCTAAATCCTCCGTGAGTGGTATATCTAATCTATACTATAAAAAGAATTAGATTTGAAAACACTTCTCACCAAGATTAGGCCACCCCCACCTCACAAAGGACCCATCTGTCATAAAAAAATGACTACGAAAGGGGGGAGACCCATTTTGTCGCCCTTCGAAAGAGAATTTCCCCCCAAAACTAAGAACTTTTTTCACCTAGATCGGGTCCACCTAAATCTACCCAAGCGCCTTTATGTTGCCATATTTAAAATGTATAATCTGAGCAAGTTTTTAAATAAATGGTAGTTGATGATTTGCCGTGCGGTTTGCCATGATCTCCCGGCTCCTGCCTTCCATACAGAGAACATCAATCCTCAATTGACCCCGATTTACTCCATGACAGCCCTCCTTGATTAACTTAATTGATTGACCATTAATTCACGCCTTCCCTCTAAAGTGCCTAGCTTCCTGATTTACTCAATGCCTCCCCTCCTTGACTGACTCCATTTCCCATCAACACCATGCATGCATGCACAATTTAATCACGGCTCAATCACGTTAATTTTCTTCCATGCATGCAGGTTTGCTACCATATATGTATGTCACGTATATTAAGAAATGCAAGTTTGCTTCTATATACGTACGCATGCAAGTTTCCTTCGTCTCCTTTATATAATTCCAGGATCAAGCCGTCGGGTATCTTGCCGACAAGGACGACGTAGATGTGCATGAAGAGCACCAGCCGCCAGATGAGGGAGATCGAGCGCCAGATGACAAACGCCAAGCTATTCGCCGAGGAGCAGCTTGCCGAGGATCTCGCCCTTAATAGGGGTATCTCAGTGGGGGCTGCGGCAAATCTGATGGTTGCTGGTCGGGAGAAGGACGACGACATCATCTTTTGATCGCCTCTTACTATGGTCATCAAATTATTCAATCGGTGCGTAGAATCATCAATGTCTTGTCTTCTTCTTCTGGATCTGGGATCGGAAACTTCCACAATTTTTGTTTGCTGCAATGGTTTTTTCTTCAGCAGAGACTAATGCTGTAGTTCCTTTGGTTGTACATTCAATTGTGTTTTGCAGTTAAATCCTAGATGGTTCCATGTTACTTTCGCTAGATGTTGTCCAAAAGGATTCCTGCCTGTGATAATTCATCTGAATTTTAATTTAGCAGTTCATTAATGTGAACAAGATATGCTAATCACCACCAGATGGCAGATTTTTTCATGCATACATGGTATCAATGTTTCACTTTGCATCATGTTTGTAGATAGGTTGTAAACAGCACAATACAATTGCAGATTGGCCACATTGGTTGTATGTCTGCCTGTGTTAATCTATTTGAACTCAAGTGATGCTTGTTCATGGAAACACGATCTGTAATCACAGACACGTGACTGATTTACCCATCACTACCATGATATCACCATTGCACTTCATCTGGATTTAGGGATTTTTGGAACGAGATCTTGGCTCCATAATGTCTCGATGTGAAAGTGGCCACTGGCAGTTAAGTAAGATTTGCTAAACATCCTATTATTAGGTTCATTTTTAGATTGGTCACGTGGATTCTATTAACCAAAAAATGGTGTCTATTATTCAATCAATAGCAATAAGTGTGTAAGGGAATAGTTTCAACTTCCTGGTTTTCGTCACACAAGTTGAAAAGAAGAAGGCCAAAAAAATTTCATGTACTCATTGTTTCCAGTCATCTGATCTCGCCCATTGGTACCTTATTCTTTTCCCAGTTAACAAAAAAAATCTTTTATGTACTTTGGCTGGTTGTTAATTTTTATCATTTTATGAAATAGGAATGGATGGACGTGTGCCACTTGGAGAAGTTACTAACACGTGTATTGGTCGGCGTCCACGCCCTGTCAAGAGACAGAGAAGTGTTAGAGATACTGAATCATGTGTAGATGGATATACAGGTATTGTTAATCTCCCCCAAACGCAAGGTAATCCATATCAGATGTTTTATACGAATAGTCTAATTTTCTGTCTATTGTTGTCATTAGTATATTTATGTATTATGATTGGAAGCCTGCATACCAGGTCGCGTGCCACTTGGAGATGTCACTAACAATTGTATTGCCGTCCTTCATGCCCTGTCAAGAGACAAAGAAGTGTTAACGATACTGAAGTATGTGTATTCGGAGATAACCGTGTTATAAAACAACGCCAAACACACGGTAATCCAATGCAGATATTTTATATATTATATACATGAAAATATATGTACATATATCTATTTAACTTCTGTTGTAACTCTTCAATTTACAGAACAAGAGCTAGAAAAGCAGAGGGAAATGTATGCAAATTTGCCAACTGAGAAAAAGGAGATTCTCAAAGCAAAAAGGAGGGATGCTTACCGGCATAAGAAGGCTAACGGGGCAACCAAAATTGAAGCTACAAACATGACAGGTATTTAACTATTACACATTCAATGTTACTCCTGTTATGTTCCTCACTAAATTTTCATGTTATGTGGAATATGTTGTGATATGATCCAAATTCACAGACGGAGCGAAGCGGAGGCCCATCACCAGAGGTTTGGGCCGGAGCAAGGGGTATTGTGTTTTTTCTCTCATGAGCGCACAGTTTAGTCACACATCGGCAACGCAACCAAGCTCGGTCACGTGAGCTGCCTATATAATAGAGCTTTGCCCTTGATGAATAAATCATCCTCTTGTAAGCCACCAATATGCGTTGTAAACACACACCTCATATAGTAAAGTTTTGCTGGCTCGCGCCCGTGGTTTTTCCCTTCTACATTGGGAGGGTTTCCACGTTAAAATCTCGTGTCTCCTGCGGTTTGATTCCTTTACTTCTTGTCGTCTATTCGTCATCATTTACAACAGAATATAGGTGTACCTTCGCTAAATATCCAGCCAATGGAAAATACCCAAGGTGACCCATTGCAAGATTCCACCCCCTTCGACGTGGATTCTGTGCCCGTTACCAAAAGCAACACATGGTTAGAGAAAAATCCAGTTAATACAGGTACAAAATGTTTGACAAGTATTTAAGGAATTATGATATATTATTACTCCTGTTTTGTTCATTGTATATTTCATATAAATGTAAAATTTATACAAATGTAATGGATTATTATACAAATGTAAATTTTTACAGCATAGTTATATTAAGAGATATGTATATATGTATTTTGGGACCAGCAGCTGATGAATTCGATGACACATGGCTTAGGCGCAATGATTCATATAATCGGACCATAGGTTATTCCCTAAAGTATAAAATTAAATATATTATATATAGATAGATATATGTATGATATGTATAAAATTTCATTCTTTTTAGGTGTGCAGAAATCGTCAGCTGCGAGTGAGCGCATGAAGCAAAAGGATAGAGAAAAAAAAGAAAAGGTACAGTAGTCTGACTGAAGATCAGAAGGCAGTCAAGAATCTTAGAAAACGTGAAACTAGATGGGTCGGGTTACAGAGTCTATATCTACTGCCGTTGATGGTCAGACCCCTGGTAACTGCTAAACCTTTACATAGTGTCATCTTATGGTCCATATTATTTTCAATTGATTTGTGGGTTGAAGACTGATATTTCATTTGTTTTTAATGCAGGTGTTTTATTTGAAACACCAGGTGTTTTATTTGAAACACCAGCATCAGGGACACTGCAGTCTGGAATCACCCAGTTACCATCTGGACCTAAGACTCAGTCTTCAGTTCTGAAATTTCCCTCTCAACAAGAATGGAACTCTGGAGTATGGGAACCAGACAACCCAGACCATGGAATTGAAGGTACTGTGTAACCAAACTGTTGTTGTAATATGTTTTTTGTTCATACAATAATGATCAATAAATATGTCTGTGTTCGTATCAGAAAATGATCTGGATGAAAGGAATCCGAACGAGGATGGGCCGGACGTTCTATATGACGACGAAGCTAGGGTGTTTCACCATAATGGTATGTTTCTCAATTATTAATATTGCATTTATAAAGTTCATCGGTTTATGACTAATATTATTTTTATTGCCTTCAGTAGATGTTCATTATGAATGCCGCAGAGATCCAGATAAGGTGACCAACAGCAGGTACCCGTACGATTATGTGTACAATGAGCTTCCGAAAAAACACCATGTTTTGAAAAGGGCTAGAAATTGTGAATTTTGCAGCGCAATAAAGTTTCCTGGGGAAGGTCCTGCCTTCTGTTGCATGAACGGGAAAGTCAATATATTCATGCCTCAAGTTCCCAACGAGCTGAGACGTCTTTTTTCCAGCCAAGAATATGAAGATGCAATATACTTCCGAAAGCACATACGATACTTTAATTCACATTTTTCTTTCACCAGCTTTGGGGTATCCATTGATCGTCGCCTTGCAACGGCTAGAGGTACTGGTGTGTACACTTTCAAAGCACATGGACAGATTTATCATAAGCTAGATCAACTTATTCCAGGTGGTAAAGGACCACGGCATATGCAACCGTATTTTTATGACACTGATGACAGCATTGAGCATCGGATTAAGATGTCACCCGGTTTGGATGGCACCTTGATCCTTTCGATTCTGAATATTTTACGGGATAATCCATATGTCCGTGTATTCAAGAGTCTTGGTACTGTTTCTAATATTGCAGAATACACGATTGCCCTAAACACAAGCATTTCTGTTGATCAAAGGAGATATAATGCGCCTGCAATGGATCAGGTTGCTGCTATATGGGTGGACGGAAATGACCCTCAACATAGGTTTTCATGTAGTATCATTATATATGGTAGTGAGGATCGTCCGCATTATATTAGGGCGTACCATGGTTGCTATGACCCCCTGGCTTATCCTCTATTTTTTCCTCATGGTGAAACTGGTTGGGAGGATAAGAAGATAGAATTTCAAGTTGCGCCACCATCAAATCCCAAGCGAAAGTATACAAAGGGAAAAAGAAAAGGTTAGTTGTTTGAAGATGTCTTGTTTCTCTATTTTCCTATCATATCCTTATTACTTACAGTCCTTTTCATGCTTTTTGCTCATCAGATAACAACTCGGATGCAGTTGAACGTCCTGGAAAGCGTACCGGACTAGGTCGGTCAGAATAAGTATAGTATATTTTATAGTATATATAATAATATAATATATTATATTGTTGTGAATTTGGTAACATGTTTTGTGTTTAACTTCATAGATGCACGTCCAGACAATGTACTTGATGCTGCTAATGAAGACATGCTTTTGGAAACAGGTATGCTTTCAGTATTATGTCTTGCACATTTTTTTGTGCAATTTAAACCAACTCAAGTTAATTTACACAGGTGATGACAGAGATTTGGACGACAATGTTGAGGACAAAGGTATAATCTTTCCCGCCATTTTTTCATGCATGTGAATTCAAGCATGTACTAAGTAGGATGTTTTTTTTGTAGCTGCTGGTGAATCACGTCGTTATGTCAGTGCTAGAGAATACTACTCCTTCAAGCTGCAGATCGAATAGATGAATTTAATATATTCTTCCATGCTGGGCGTTTGTTTCAGCAATTCTTAGTTGATATGTATGTCAAGGTCGAGTCAATGCGACTCGACTGGTATTCTAAGCTTGAACATCAAGCTCTTATCCGTGCCGATCTGTACCAGGTTAGTGTTTAAAAATTAAACTTTTTACATACAATTTCTGAATTTAAATATATACTATATATTTCTCCGAAGGGTTTGCTTGACACGCTCACCACCGGAGTGGTGGATGCTTCCAAGGCTGGGCTCAGAATTGTTTTGAGCAAAGATTTTCCTGGTAGTGATCGTGATGTACAGTCAAGATTTATGGATGCAATGACACTGGTTACACGTTATGGCAAGCCAGATTTTTTTGTTACAATGACATGTAACCCTTACTGGGAGGAGATAACAGCGGAGCTGTTACCTGGGCAGACACCGCAAGATCGTCCTGATGTTGTTGCAAGGGTGTACCATGCCAAGTTAGCTGATCTTCAGGTTTTTCTAATCATGAAAGGGCATTTGGGCAAGGTCGCTGCATGGGTACATGTCACCGAATTCCAAAAGAGAGGTATCCCACATGAACACTTCCTACTGATTATGGAGCATGGCAGTAAACTGAAGAGTCCGAATGATTATGACAAATTTATTTCAGCGGAGCTACCTGACAAGGATAAGTATCCTGTGTTGCATGGACTTGTTTGTAAACATATGATGCATGGTCCCTGTGGCGTGCTGAACCGGGAGTGTCCTTGCATGATTGATGGTCAGTGCAAGTTCCGCTATCCTCGCCAGTTTAGTGAATCCACTCAGCAAGGAAAGGACTCCTATCCAATATACAGAAGGAGGGATAATGGTGATAAGGTTAAGATAAGAAATGAGTGGCTGGATAACAGATGGGTGGTGCCTTATAACCCAAAACTTCTTATGAGGTATAACTGCCATATTAATGTAGAGATCTGTTGCAGCATCAAATCGGTAAAATACCTCTACAAGTACATATATAAAGGTCATGATCGTGGATCATACAGTCTTGATCATAAGGATGGTGGCCAGCGTGTAATCAATGAGATCAAGCAGTATCGAGATGCAAGGATGATAACAGCCATAGAAGCAGTCTATAGATTGTTTGGATTTAAGTTGTATTCCATGTCCCCTCCGGTCTTGCAGATGCAGGTCCATCTGCCTGGTATGCACATGGTTGCATATAAGTCTACCGAAGATCTGAATGATGTAGTGCATCGGGAGAAATCTCAGAAATCTATGCTTACAGAATACTTCAAGATGAACATGAGAGATTCAAAAGCACGCACCCTTCTGTACAGGGAGTTTCTAGAACACTATACATGGAACAAGTCTAACAAGTTTTGGAAAGGTCGACAAAACAAACGGATCATGATTGGCAGATTGGTCTATGCAAATCCAGCAGAGGGAGAGAGGTACTATCTACGCATAATACTAAACCATGTTCGTGACGCAACATCGTATGAGAATTTAAGGACTTTTCGTGGTGTTACATATCAGACCTTTAGAGAAGCTTGTGAGATTATGGGATTTGTAGAGAGTGATAAATCACTGGATGATTGTTTGACTGAATCTGCCATGTTCAGGATGCCATGTGCTCTGTCACACCCCAAAAGTTTTTGGATTTTGGGATGTGATTTGTCAGCATAATTAATACAATGATTTTCTCAGTTTTCTAAAAATTTTCAAGCTTTATATAATTAACAGGGAATTTAGTAAAGAAAAATAATTCAAAATAAAAAACACAGGTTATGATATTGAGTGCTTTGCATTCATGCCGGTTGCATTTAGTGGTTTTATGCGTGTAAAGTTTCTAAAATGCGTTTAGGAGCCTCAAAGGAATTTTCCAGATTTTTCTAGGATTTATTCCTATTTATCTATACCTAATTCCAATTTTTGGGACGGTGCTAAAATCCTTTTTCATGAGCTCCAAATATTTTATTTGGGTTCCTCATGTCGAAATGCATCTTCAGGATTTTTCCTAGAATTTTTGGAATTTTCAGAGCATTTTTCGGGGCTTAAATGATTTATCTAGAATTTTCTAGATTTATCTTTGCACGAAAAACAATTTCTGAAAGTAAATCCAAAATCCCTAAACGGACCGAGCCCAACCAAACCCAGCCCAACCAGCTAGCTAGACCCGGCCGAGTCCGCTTTTACTCCATGGAGTATTCCTCTGGCTCGTCCCCCCCTCCCCGAACTCCCCGTGCGGCCCAGCGCCTTGGCCCCTTCCGCCTGGGCCGTCTCCCTCCCGGCCTGCTCCCCGCTGGCCCCTCGGCCCGCATAACGTCGCGGTCCACGCGTGCCTCCGCCTCCCTCACCCCGCGACCCACCCCGCGACGTGCGGCCCAGCTGGACCACTCTGCAGCGCCGCCAGCCTCCCGCGCAGAGCCGAGCGCCGCCGCAATCCCCGCCGCCGCACCGCGCTTTCCTTGGCGAGCGCGCCCTGCTAGCCCCGGCGTCCGCGCCCATTTAACACGCAGCCCGGCCGCCTGCGTGCCCTAGCCGCCGCCCCGTCGCGCCTCGCCTCCTCGCGCTAGCGCTTCCGCCGCCGCGTGAGCTCGCCGTGGAGCCAATCGCCACCGGCCACCTCCGATTCGGCCGTCTCGATGGCTAGCGGGCAAAGACGCCACGACCACGAGCTTTGTCGCATAAAGCCGCGTCGACCCTGCCGCTTCAAGCCGCCGGATTGCTGCCGGAGCTGCTCCACGGCGTGAGCACCTCGCCGTCGTCCCCCTGTCTCCGATGCCGGCCAAAATCCGGGCGCCTCCGCCGCCGGTGAGCGCACCCCCGCGTTTTCCCCGCCCTCCTCTATCTCCGGCACTAGCTCGGTACCACCCTGGGTCTCCGGAGCGCCGGTTTGGACGGTGAGCAGAGCCGCCGGCCACCATGGCCGAGAGCCCCCGAGCTTTTACGGGAAACCCCCTGGAAGAAGCCTCCAACAAGCGATCCAGTCCAAGCCATGGTTTTTTTTAAATCTAACCCTGAGCTCCTTCCTATTCGCGCGCGCAATTCTCTGTGTCTCGTGAATCTTACGATCTAACCCCTGCCGGCTTTGGATAATTGCATTTAGGTCTGTGCCATCCTTTTTAAACCATAGATTCCAGGTTTTAGATCCGTTTAACTTCGTTCTTGTCGTGTTAGCTTTGTATCAACTTCATCTACGCGTTAGCACTGTTGCTTCACATATAAATTATTCCTGAATTTTATTTATTATTAATTTGACTAAAGATTATTTAAATGTCCTTTCTAAATTAAAAGCAATTTAAGGTTTAAACTCGGTTTCTATGTTAATATTAATTTGATTAATATTTATCCAATTATTTTTATAAATAAAACATAACTAGGTGATATCTCGGTATTGGTGAACTAATGTTAAGTTGCTTGATAATTTATGAAATCAATTCTATAATGAAAAGCAAATTAGAGTTTCACTCCGAGTATTTATAATTAAATATTAAATTGAATAATATCAATAATAATATGTTCTAAATATAATAAAGACTAGTTTAACACGAAATATCTTATTCGATTAGATGCTCTCACATATTTTTATTACTTAAAGTTAAATGTTTAATTGTATAAATTCTACATAAACATTTATAAATAAAATATAATTAGTTTATTCCCAGATTTTACAAATTTAAATAAAATTTGAATTAATACCAACATAAGATGTTTCTCTAGAATATCTTTTACATTATTTATTCAATTAAAATTTATCAAGCCTAGAATATCTTTTATTTTCTTTTATAATATAAATCTTCCGATAGTCGTATCTTTTCAACCCTAGCTCCGTTTTCAGTGATTCTTGCGCTCACATGACCGTAGCCTAGAGCCCTATCCTTTAGCACGCTCTTTTAAAGCTTTTATTTTGATTGGTGTACTGTTGTTAGTTGTATATTGTTTGCTTCCTTGTGTAGCTGCTTGCTGCGCTCGATGATTCTGCGAGTAGAGGAACGTCATCGAGAGATTTCAAGCAGAAGAGTTTGAAGATCAAGATTTGAAGACTATGAGTAATTATAATGGATTTGAGGCAAGTTATAGCACGGACAATCCTTGCTACCTAAATACACCCTTTACAATTATTTAATTTCATATGCATGTGTCTAATTAACTGTCCCATTAAGGTTGTACCTAGTTTTGTATATCATGTTCCTTTGATAACCTTGGGTTTATGCATTGGGTAGAATCTTTGCTATGCGCAGCTACTATCACCAATGTTCAAGTGTTAATCTTGATCTAATGGTTCACTTTAATGATAATGATAAAACTTGCTTTTTAGCAACATGGTTCAGGGAACTAGGGCATGTGCTGTGTGCGTTGCTCCAGTGTCTCTCCCTAAGGTCCGGTTCTTAAAGCGGCAACCCAGGAGCCTGTCGCCACCGCTAGAACTATTATGGCTCTGGTCTTGGTCAAGTAACTTGTACTGCTCTAGCTTGATAGTAGTTACCGACGGGGCCGATGGCGCTATGGGAAGCACTCGTGAGAGTATTGTTTTTATCCACCGAGGACGGGGGTACCGTCGGCTATGTCTTGTCAGGCACAGTCCCGTGTTGGGAGTCCCTGTGGTATGGGAACTCCGCACGTCGCGCTCTTTTACTTGTTGGCATGCGTGCCCACACTCTGGACGCCATTGACCCTCTTATCGCTGCGCCCTGAGAGTCAGTCAATCTCGGTGCCTTGGATCATGCTGCCTGTGTTGTACCATAGTGGCTACTGTTTTGTTAGGGTGTCTTGTGAAAAACCTCGTAGCGTCCCTATGCAGTCACACCTCGGAAGTGTTGATGTGCGTGGTTGGGTGCAAAGTTCCTTTGAACATTTACGCGACTGGTGGGTAAAGGGTGAAACATCTGCAGAGTGTACAATCTATCATGATAGCCTTGCTCAGGGTCACGAGCGGTCTTGATCCTTTTTGATTAGAAGATGATGTTTATTTATGATTAATGTCACTGATACTTATTTAATTGGGTTACAACTGGGACTTCATTCACTTGTAGTAACTTGGTTAATGTTAAAATGAACCAACTAAAAATGCTAATGCAGTTAAGCCGTGTCTAGCCTATTTTGAGCCTTCATACCCGTGCTATACTTTCTAAGTAAGACATTTACTTACGCTTGCTATTATTCAACAAAATCCCGGATGGGTAACAGGTGGATCAGTGATACTTCTAAGCTGTGGTCAACTAGTCGGTGTCCCTCTGGACTTGAGGCTCTACCCGTCCAGAGAGTTAGACTTCCGTTGTGCTTTATTTAGGTAAACTCTGATGTAAAATGTTTTATTCGAGCACGTGTACTCTGATTTTCCATGTTTGTAAGCTATATGTGTTCTGTGGGCTTCCTGGGCACGCATATGGCCGCATTCGGGTTTTGTAAAAATCCGGGTGTGACATGCTCTAAGGAGGCTTTTTGCTACTATAATGGTTTTTTGTGAGTGCATAGATATACGACGTCTCTGGGACAAACATTTTGATTCTCTATCTGAGGATTATAGACGTACAAGTGATAATGTCTCCGCTATCCAACAGATGGTCCCCAGAGATATTTCATTCCACTTGGTATCTATGGGCAAAGACATCAGGGATTACGGTCTTCCCGAACTACAAGGGAGCGGTCAGTTTATTATATTATGTATATGTACTTGCTTTGTTATCAGGTTAAATACTATATGGTTGTCCCCTGGCAGATGCCACCTACTATTTAGTGTACACTAGACATATACTGACCTGCATAAATTATATGATCTGTGTGGTGTGGCTTATAGTGGTCTGTAGAATTATAATGGATGGCTACAATTGTAGAATTTAAAACCTGCGTATGGGACATCTCAAGATGTAAGCTGACATAAGTAGGCTGTAGTAAAGAATTTTGATGACTAAATGATTTATGGTTGTGTTGTCTAACGTTGAATTATCATGATTTTACAGGTGATGAGCATTATAGGGACCATTATAGGGAGCTTACTGAAGAGATGAATCTTGGGTTTGATGAGGACCATTTGAAGATAATTGATACACTAAATGTGGAACAAAGGCCTGGTTTTGATGAGATACTACATCACATCATTAATAAGAAGGGGCAAGTGTTTTTTGTGGATGGTCCCGGAGGTACTGGCAAGACCTACTTGTATAAAGCATTGATAGCAAAAGTGCGGGGTCTTATTGCAGTGGCTACCGCGACTTCTGGTATAGCAGCTTCCATAATGCCCGGTGGACGCACTGCTCACTCTAGGTTCAAAATCCCAATTAAACTCGGTGACAGCACAATGTGCAATTTTACAAAACAGAGCGGTACAGCTGAGCTACTTAGGATTGCACGTTTAGTCTCTTTTATATTGTCGTTTGGAACAATTTGGTCTCTAATATTTACTTATTTATATATTGGTATACACTTGAGTTCGATACTTTGTCCATTATTCTCTCTTTTCGGTTTCTCTGATTTGACGTAGTGTTGAAACAGTTGATTACTGAGTCACTGAAAGGTGACCTCCAAGCGAATGTTTGTTTGTTTGCGATTCCAATTTGTGAATTGGCAAAAAGAGAAGAAGCATTGAGCATAAAGTTTATAGAACTTGTACCGCATGTCTTGCAAATTGAACATTTTATTTAAATTACAATCAACTTTCTATTGAATTCAAGATTTTTTCCATGCCCTTTTTAAAACACGTGCCACAGGCACGTGCATACCAACTAGTCGTAGTAAACCCCAACAATCACGTGCAAAGCCACATCCCAGAAAGAGATGATGCAATATCTCCTCAATGGAATTTGGACAATGCACACAATCATAAGATGGCAAATCCATGCGCTTCCTTTTGAGTATGCTTCTAGTGTTGAGCCTTTCATGCATGAGCAACCAAAAGAACACCTTGTGCTTAGGTTGGCATGAGGATTACCACAACCATGAGAATGCCTGATGCACTGCTGAGTGACCAGTCAAGGTTATGTAAACTTTGGTTGATGCAAATTGTGGAGAATTTCATATGTACCCCCAGACATCTATATCTGTCGTGGTCTGTAAGTTCTGAATTGAGTCTCCTAGCACTAAATACTGCTGGAATGCTTAGTCTGTCAGAGGCGGGTGGAAAAGATCATGGAGATTGGTGGCCTCTTTTGCTTTGAGAACTGATACCCTCTTATTCATAGCAAACGAATACAACTCTGGAAAGCTTTTTGTTTGAACTCTCCTTTCCCAGAATCATCCTAAAGTAAACAGGTGCTACCGTCTAGTACAGAGAGGGATGCCATTCCATGTCTAAAAGTTTCAGGATATTTCACCACTAAAATGAGCCCTTCTTGGTATGTCCGGGTAGCCTGCCATTGGAGTAATGCTTCTCCCAAACTAATCTGACACAGGGAATATAATGTCTGCTTTATTATAGAACTTATGAAGATTTTTTAGAAGTAACGCTTCATTCCGAGTCTTTAGATTTACCACCCCTAATCCTCCCTCTCAATTGGGTTTGGTAACAAGAGGCCATGCTGTTTTAGGGGATTTCTTTGCATTAAGATCCGATCCTCTCCATAAACAATGTTTTCTGAATTAATCCACCTGCTTGATTACTTGCCCTTGCAAGGAGAACATGCACATATGCCGTGAACACTGAATTTGTAAGCTCTAGTCAGCCTGCTTCAACAAAGGTTTGACATTATATTGTTAGAGAAATTAATGGTCAAAATTCATTTTCAAAGACTTTTCTCCATTCAAAATACATCTATCATTTATAAACGGAGGGAGTATGTCATAGCAATAACTGTAATATCAAGATTCAAACTTTACAAACTTGATAATAATCTAAACAATAAATTTTAACTTTTATAGTGTAAATTTAAAATTGTTAGATTTGTAATAACAAACTAATTTCTAATGATTATAAATTTATAATCATAAATAATATAAGATAATAAGATAAATAAACTGTCAAGGTGTAATTTAGAAGTTTGTGCTAAGTTAAATCATGCCTTGTAAATAGGGATGAAAGTGGTGTGGATAGTTTCCGCGTCCGATCCGATCCGAAACCGAATTTTAATGATATGGAGAAGAGTTTTGGATATCCGCGCGGATATGGATAATCCGAATCCGATTCTGTGTGGATGCGGAGTAGGATATGGTTTTAGTGAAATCCGATGGATATGGATTATCCGATAATTGATTGCAGATTATCCGAAGCTTATAATAGGATATCCGACTACTTTTGTGAACCTACTATAATAAAATTTAAGCCCAACCCACATATATACATAATATTTTATAGCCCACAAACCCTCAGGTATATTTATCACACAAAAATACACCGGTGAAGTGTGAAGTACCACTGTCAACTGTTAAGGTTACTTTAGTTGTGTCGTAAACTACAAAAGGGGAGTATTTTTCATGTTATATTATTTTATTGTGGTTTTCGTTAGAAAATATTCACCATCATAAAAAGTTACACAAAAGTATGTATTATCCGTCTATTTTAATCCGCTTCCGCACCGACTCCGATCCGCTTCCGTACCATCTCCGATATCCGACAAAATCCGTATCCATAACCGTATTCGGGTAATATCCGCTCCGCTCCGCATCCGACGAAAAAAGGTGGATGAGGATATGGTAAAGATATTATCCGCTCCGATCCGATCCGTTTTCATCCCTACTTGTAAAAGCAAAAGATGGGAGTAGTACGTATCAGGAGGGCAGGTAGTCCTCGTCGACGTACGGCGAGCATGGCCAGCGACCCCTCGCTGCTGTTTCTCGTGAGCCACCGGCACACAGGTGCCGCCGTGTACCGCCGGAGCGCCGCGCCGCCGGGACCCGTCTCCATCGAGCACCTCGATCACCACGTTGTAGGACGCCGGTGGCTATGTTGAGGGCATCAATAAGGCCGAGTTCGATGTTGGCCTTCATGGTCACGGAGACAGCAAAGGCGGAGATGACCTCTATAGCATGCAGACAAGAGGCCTCCTCGCCGTCGCCGGCAGCACCAGCTGCTGGATTACTCATAGCGCCTTCTCTTAAATTATTTAATTACAAAGAAAAGGCTTCGACTCAATCACATGGAAGTTTTTTCTAAAAGCTATGACTTGACTCGGTGACCTAGTTAATGACAATCTATTAGGGGCCGGCTGTATGATTTTGAGAGCCCTGGAGCACATTATGCTAAATATGTTTTTAATTTGCAACATGATAAAGGGGACAGTAATATTAAAAAAGAGTGGAAAATAAAATGAGTATGATTACTCTAATAATAGCTAATCCCCCTGACTCCATCAACAACAATGATGCTTCAATCCTTCTATAAAAACTCATGCGGTCATATCTGCAATTAAATATTCTTTCCCCGTGGTACTACGGTATGCCATTCCCACCATGGGCCATGGTAGATCTGGGCACTACCACCTCTAGACTTTGCCACAACAGCATGCCACTGTGTGCTGTGTCTCTACGATTATTAGAGAGCATGCCATGTTAAGAACGAATATACGTGCACTAGTAAAATTAATCTGACTTTTAGTCCCGTTTCCTAGCCTCCTTTAGTCTCGGTTTGCTCTGACCTTCGGTACACTTATAGACTTATGCAGAAATAAATAATTTTTTTGTAACAAGTACTCAAGAATAATTTATGGCTCAGTTGTAGCGTGGACTCTCCTCATTTGATTCAGTCATAGGTTCAATCCATGGAGGAGTTACAAAACTGCAGCTTAGCGCTTAGTGACATTTTTGTTTGGCCTCGATGTCCATTTTTATGTCATTTTTTAAGATTGCCAATAAATTTACTGGGTTACAATGCTATATCATATTTTTTATTCACAATAAAAAGTTAATCATAAATCAATATCTTTCTTATAGTGCTATTGGGAGGGGCGGTTAAAATCCATTAGTAGACTTTTTTTTTGCAACTGGCGCGACGCCATTGATCGACCCACCCACGTCGACCCTTGCCTCGCCGGAGGCTGCGCTGCCATCGAATCGCCTGGCCCCATCCTCACCTTAGCGGGTCCTGCCCTCCTCTGCACCGCCCATTGGCTCCCTGGAGGAGGCCGCGCCGCCGTCAAATCGCTTAGCCCCATCCTCACCTCGCTAGAGCTCCATGCTGTAGGCTGGGGGAGAGAGACGCGAAAGACGGAGAGGTGG
Organism: Echinochloa phyllopogon; assembly: GCA_033239725.1. NCBI lineage: Eukaryota > Viridiplantae > Streptophyta > Magnoliopsida > Poales > Poaceae > Echinochloa > Echinochloa phyllopogon. The sequence goes on along the minus strand of BTCW01000016.1, from coordinate 5,189,179 downwards.
AGAGACGTGTGAGTTAGACGGAGAGGGGAGAGATATGTGCGGTGAGCGGGGAGGGTCAGCTCGACATTGCCGGAGGGGGTGCGGTAGTGCACCGAATGTCGTTTGGTATTCGACTGAGATTCTGTCAATCAATGCTAAGACCATCCAAACAGTGGAATTCGGGTGCACCAATACAAATTCCAAAATCTGGGCTAAAGTATCTATATCTAAATGAGGTGTTAGTGATATTTTTTTGACCTCGATGTCCATTTTTATGTCATTTTTAAGTTGGCCAATAAATTTACTGGATTACAATGTTGTATGATATTTTTTCAGTTATAATAAAAGTTTAATCATAAACCAACATATTCTTACAGTGCTATTGGTATGGTAGGGATGATTAAAATCAATTTGTAGACTGTTTTTTTTTTGCAACTGGCACTACACAATTGGTTGACCCATGCGGTCCCGTCTAAAAAATAGAGGACGATTTTTAGGACCAAATGCAGATTGGGTCTGTCCTCGAAAAAAATGTGGACGAAAAAAGACATGTCTCTAAGAATCGTTTATCCTGTGGTCGAAGCGTCCTGTGATAGCGAACTGTTCCATATAGTTACAAGAAGAGAATGAAACATCTTCTGTAGAGGACACAACCACGAGAAAGACACGCTAACTACCATCAGACTCTTCTTCCTGATGGGAAGCTGTGCATGGGCGATGACAACACTTCTTGAACATCTTATTGAGTGAATAGAGACTAGCTAGCTAGCTGGATCCAACCGGTTCCTCCACGGGCCTACACGTGAATCTCGTGGTGGCCTAGTATCCACAATCTGCAGAGAGAACGCGACAGACTTGGGAGAAAGCATCTGAAATTCTGAATCGACATGTGAGGCTGACCTGCAACATCTTACGGGCCCCCGAGACCGTTGGCGTGTTTCATGTTTCCCCAATGCGTGGAAGAGAATTATTAACCAGTCACAGGACTGACATGTGACAGGAGTTGTGGATCCGAACCTGTTTGAGTGGTAGAGCTGTCAGAGCTAGGCAGAACTTTCAGTTTTATCTCATCGAATCTCCTATAGAAAAAGTGAATAAAACAAACTGTTTTAGCTTTCAAAAAATTCATGATATTTGGAGAAAAAAATGCGTCTGTCCGTGCTATGTTCAGTGTCTAAAACTAATCAAAATGTTTATCTGGAAGTAGAGTTTGGTAGATTTAAATAAGGGTTTATTTGGTAGAGTTCCATCTGATTCTCTATGCGAGCTGAATCTCTACGAGAAGTTATTCTGTGGCTGAAAGTGTTTTTCTTTGATTTTCTAGCATAAATTATTAAAATCAGAATGAAGAATCACTTCACAGAATCAGGAGAAGCTACATTTTTCAGCTCCCAATCTCTAAGTTCATTTCAGAAAATTATTTCACAGAATCAGCAGATAATCACTTCTATCTGAAAAACTGTTTGGCAGAGCTACTCCTGAATTCACCCGAAAATTAGCTAGCTCTGCCAAACAGGGCCTAAAGGTGCCATGCATGGAAAAAACATTGTAATATCTGAACGTGAAATGAAGCTCCTTCTCATGGATTAATGCACATTAAAATCAGGTTAGATTCAGCAAAGCAACGTTAGAAACTGGAAACAAGTCAATGCAAGGAATTTCAGCTCTAGCATTTCTCATTGCAATGGAGGTCTCATATCTCTCTGTCTTGTTACATGAAAGTGGAATTTATTGTAGATTTGGCAGCAAATTACTTTACCACACACTTAAGCTAATTTTGATGTCAGCATTCCAACATCTGCATTTCGACGTCTTACAATATTGCCAATATCGGAGACAATTCCAGTGTTGGTGAGTACGATATGTATGAAAAATCAAGTCTGACAATCATTGCAATGGAGGCCTCGATCATATCCCTCTGTACGTCTTTGAACGATGAGTTGAGTAATTATTACGAATAATTTTCTGGAACCATGTACGTGCATAATGAGGTGTTTGAGTACGTACTGGAACATTATTGAAGCAAGGGACCCAAGGGGAATATATAGTACTAACTTGGCGCCCCTGCAACAATTGTTTTTTGTTTGAGTTAATTAATTCTATGTATGCCATTAAAAATTATAGTAATCCTTTATGCCATAAAAAATTAGACCATCTAAAAAAGAATGATCCTATGGTTAATCTATTTCTGCTAGGTGAACGGAAAAATACGAATTAAGAGCCTTAGGTTGATTTAGTTAGGGGAAAGGGGAAGAGAAAAAAAATTCTATGAACCTTTCTTCTTTTCGTTAAGTTTAAGTGCGGCGAGAGTAATATTCTACAACTAACAACTCATTTACTTTGAGACTGACCCAATTTCTATCTAGAATTTTTTTCATTGCCATTAGTTTTATTTTTTCATTCCTTATCTGCCATTGAGTTAGTTTTTCCGCTAGTTTCAACGTTGCGGTGTCAAAACGGACGGGGCCGCTCGCGGCCGGCCATAGCATCGCGATGGCCCTCGGTGGAATGGGCGCATCACGGCAGCCTGCTCGTCGGCTCGTGGCGTTAATGAGGCGAGGCGCGCGCCTCGTGGCATGCGTGCTCCTTGGCGCGGTTCTACCATGGATTTAACTGATGCCTTTGGGATGCTACTTTGGGATAAGAGCACTTTGGGATGCTTCTCCTGCATGCTCGCGGAGGAGTCAATCTACGAAGTACACATGACCATCAACACAAGTACATGACGGATGTCGTCCCGGTGGCCTGGAGTCCTGCTTGGCGTCGCTGGGCTTCATCATGATAGGTACTCTATCCGTTTTAAATTATAGTTCGTTTGATTTTTTCGACTCTAAGTTTGACCGATCGTCTTATTCAAAATTTTATATAAATTATCCTATTTTTAATGGTGGCTTTCTTTATTAATAAAAAATCTTCAAAAATACCTTAAATTTGACTATATTTACATAATTTTTTTGAATAAGACGAGCGGTTAAACTTATGGTAAAAAAATTCAAATGACCTGTAATTTAAAACAGAGGTAGTAGTAGTAGTTATGGTTCTGGAAGCACGGTCGTGGCCATGCGGAGCAAGGTCAAATATGATACCGGTGTGAGAGCATCTTTAAGAGACTAGTCAAATCATTTTCTAAAATTAAATTTAGCTATTGTTAGAGAAAAAAACGTTTTAAACAGACTCTGTAAATGACCCTCTAAATTTAGGGGCTCTCCATCTTATATATTCCTACCTCACTAGCCATCTTTGCAGAATCTGTTGGATTACTCTGTTATTTGTTAGTCAAATCTAATTTTAAAAATAGCTGAATCAGTAAATTTGATTAGTCTTTTTAGCTAATCTCTTGGAGATGTTGTGAGGGAGACGCTCCACGCGACGCTGCACATGTTTGTGAAACTCTCGATCGAGGGGTTGTAATACATGTATACATCAATGGTGCCTGGGCAGGCAGATTAGGTGGAACAAGGAAGAAATCGATTCGGGAGAGATGTTGCCATCCGTTTTGACGCCATAACTTTGAAACAAACGCAAAAACTAACAGTGGTAGATAAGGGATGAAAATTTAAAACCAATGGCAACGAAGAGATGGTCTAATTTTTAATGTTATAAAAGGATTGCTGTAATTTTCAATAGCATACGAGCAATTAACTCTTTTTGGGTCCAAGCTCTGGTATATTCCTTCGACGAGAGGATACTGGAAATGGGTGGTAGAGCGAGAGGGACCCTTACAAACGGGTGGTCGCGGTCTCGCAGCGAGCCACCTTATAAAACTGCACGCGAGCAAGCTAAGTCAACAAGAAACATAGATCACGTACCAAGTGTCAGAAGTATACACGATACATTTCACTGATCTATCGCAATGGGCTCCCATGTGACTAATAAGTCATTGCCTTTTCTCGTCTCCCGTAGGAGGCACGTACTACGGGAAATCGAGCGTTTGCCGAGTATCGGGATCACTCGGCAAAACCCCAAAAACACTCGACAAACCAATTACCGAGTGTAACACTCGACAAAGGCTCCACGGCATATCGGGTGACGGCAAAGGACTCATTTGCCGAGTGTTTTTTGTTGGGCCCTCGGTAAGTTTTCGCCGAGAGCCAGACTTGACACTCGGCAAAATAAAGCACTGACAGATGGCGTGGCGACGTCCACGGCCGTCTATCAGATTTTAAAGGAGGCTTTGCCGAGTGAGTGTTGCACTCGACAAAGCCTCCAAGCTTTACCGAGTGTCAGGGTCGCACACTCGACAAAGCAGTTTAGGGTTTAGGGTTTTTGCCACGGCTGGCCCACTTGTTTGCCAAGTGTTTTGGCTTTAACACTCGGCAAAGCTCCACAGTTTGTCGAGTGTTAAGGCCAAAACACTAGGCAAATGCTTGTGTACAAATGACAGAAATAGCCTGTTTGCCGAGTGTTACCCACAAACCGACCCTATTTTTATTGCTGAGTCGCGTATAAAGGATCCTTCTCAAAACAAACAACACAGGCAGAAAATATATATGATAATAAATATCATAGTCAGTTCATATATATATATATATATATATACATCAACCTTCCACAAACATAGATCCGCAATAAACATCACAAACAGTTTGACAAACACATAAAAGTCACTAAACCATCCAAAGGTTCACAAGTACACCATTTTTACAAGCCACCAACATTCGCAAACGTTCACAAAGGCACCAACTCACTGAGGAGGGGGTCCAAACAGCGCTCGAGCCGCCCGCACCGCAAAGTGTTCGTTGTTTTGAGGCCCGTCATTTGACGCCACCGAGCCAGGAGCCTGTCCAAAACAGATTTTCCATGTGTGATACAAGAAATGAGTTGTCAAATGAAATTATAAGATTCTCAAGTGACTCACGGGAGAAACAGGAACACGTGGTGGAGGCAGGGGTCGCATCGCCGGCGGCGGACCTTCACCCACCCGCTGGCCAATGTTCTATAGGTAGACATACATCTGCTCCTGCCACAGTCGGTTCGTCCGCTCCATCTCCTCCCGCTACCTCTCTTTCTCGGCCTCTGCCTCCTTCAACCGCTGCACCTCTAGCTCCAGCTGCTCCCATCTCTGCGTCTCTTCATCCAACCGGGTCTGCAAAAATCAATCACAATGTTACAATACATTACCAACGTAAATAAAGTGAATGTATGATGAACAAAACAGAAATAACCTGTAGTGATTGCATCCCAAAGTATGAACCGGGAGGAGGTTGGCGTATGGCCGGGGAAAAGCTTGTGCTCCTGGCTCGAATCTGGGAGAGTGTGGGGTTAGCGGCCGTGTCGATGGTGCTGTTGCTGATGAAGTACCGGCCATGCTTCTTGCCTCCTCTCACCCTCATGACCACTTCTCCATCAATGTCGTGGGCGGTCGGATCGAGGTTTGGCCCATGGACCTCCTTCGCCACCTCTGTGTATGCAGTGAGACGACTGTGGACGCTGGCGTTGTTGTATGCTGAGGGCGGGTCCTCCGGGTTGTACTGGACGTCGGAAGTCGCCTTGCCCTTGCGGGCCAAAGCAAAAGCCATGAACTGGTTGCAACGCTGGCTATCATGTGACGACAACTGGAGAAATAAACAATAAGAATAAGATTAGTAATTATACAGAATTGAGTGAGCGAATATAGAAATGACTCGGCGTACCCATTTTACCCGATACTCGTCGAGGCTAAGGCTGCCCTGATGGTGTGGTACACCTGGCATGAGCAAACGCCGCTCCCGGCAAAGGTTGTGCTGCTCCTCCCACTCCAGGCTCACCCACTTGTCCACTATCGCCGCCCAGCACCGGGATGCGCGGCGCACCACCACGGAATCGCCTATAAGACATCAAGTGTACGACATATAACAAGATCAAATTGAAAGTACTTTAATCTCAGAATTAATTATAATCGATTTTCATACCGCCAAGTATTTCTCCCGGGTCAAACTCATTTATCGAGCGACCTTTTTCTTCACGGAGAAACATATCAGCCACGTGGCCGCCCGCTGACGTGGCCGCGCGCGGCCAAAGAGCGGCCGACCACGTGGAGTGCCAGCATTCGGCAAACATGACACGTGGCCAATGAGGTGGCCAGACCGGCCACTGGCTGGCCAGCCACGTGGTCCTTTGCTGAGTGCCTGGCTGTAGGCACTCGGCAAACGACATCTTTGCCGAGTGTATTAACAAAAACACTCGACAAATGCCTTGTTTGCCGAGTGTAGCACTTGGCAAACAATTTCCAGACCCATAATTTCATGTAAATATTTTCAAATATTTTGAGTTTGAATTTCAAGTTTTTTTAAATTTTCAAAGTTTTTGCCGAGCGCCTCAATCATACACTCGGCAAAGAGGCAACACGTGAAACGGTCGGGCCACTTGTTGGGCACGTGCCACCTCTTTGCTGATTGTCAGGCCTGAGACACTCGGCAAAGAGCTAAGGTCCCAAACGGCCGCCAACGTCCGTTGCCGACCGTGCCACGTGTTGGACACGTGCCACCTCTTTGCCGAGCATCTCAGGCCTGACACTTGGCAAAGAGGTAAGGTCCCGAACGGCCGTTGGCGGCCGTGGCACGTGTTAGGCACGTGCAAGCCATTTACCGAGTGTCAGCTTAAGCACACTCGGCAAAGCCTTCGATGTGCCGAGTGTATTTGGTGGAGGCACTCGGCAAAGGCTTATATTAGCCGAGTGCCTTTTTTTGCCGAGTGTATTTCTGTAGACACTCGGCAAATGCTTTGTTTGCCGAGTGCCCGATGAAATACACTCGGCACAGATGTAGACACTTGGCATATACGGGATTTCCCGTAGTGACGTGTTTTTTAACAACTCTCAAAATGTATTTTTAGATCCCTCATCTTATCTATGTGTGTCATCTTGATCGGGACCCAAGCTTTCAAAATTTATTTTCATGTCCCTAGATTTATCCCAACATGTTATCTGGATCCCCAAAACTCTCATAATTCGGCGAAAAAGAGAGAAATCTAGTGCGAGAATAAGGAGTCATCATCTTCTCACATGTTTATACTAGTGATGATAACCATAACGAGTTTATGAAAATACATTTTTAGGAGTTTATGTACCCGGATGACACCGCTATACAAGTTTGATTACCTAAAAATACATTTTGACAGCTTAGCAACCCACATGACACATGAGGATAACTTCAGTGATATGAAAAATGAATTTTCAGAGTTCAGAAACATAGATGACCTCTCGATACCCATGTATTTTACTCCAAGCTAATTTTGATGTCAGCACTCCAACATCTGCATTTCGACGCCTTACAATAATATTGTCAATATTGGAGACGATTCTAGAGTTGGTTAGTACAGTGCAATAAGAAAATCAAGCGTTGCAAGCTTGCTAAAATCTCTAGTACCATATGCTGGTTCCATTCGGTATGATCAACCATTAGAGCTTCTTTGAGAAGATTCTAGAGAACCATGTTGCTGATCATCACAGGTTGTTCCATAAACAAAACTTAATTTCTTTGACAAGTCGAGAAAAGAAACATAACTTTTTTGTAAAGTCATGACCCTAAACCCCATCCGCCGAGGCTCCAAGGCGACGCCTGAGGTGGGTCGCCTCGCCGTTGGCCGGCCGGCCAACCAGGATCGTTTAGCTCCGATGGATCCTTCCTTTCTTGATCCCTCTGCAGGGATTGCTTTCGCAAAGAAGGTACGCCTCCTATGGAATTCTCCGATGTCTTCTTCGCCTCCTGATGGTTCTTCGTCGTTCTAGCTTCTTGCTACGTTCAATCGTTCTCATTTTCGCCTTGACGCCTCATCCGTTGGAGTGATCCTCTAATCTGTTTTGGGGGGTGTTACGGCGGATTTTGCTGTGGTGCAAGTTGAGGATATAATTTTTAAGTTCTCAGTGGCCAATCGATTTGTCAGTTTGGAAGTTTACAAGTTATGCGCTTTAGGGGATCCTGAGTTCAGTGTTTTTCCATTTGTGGAACGAATTGGGAGTTTCTCATGCAAGAATTGCAGCTTCCTCTTATCAGGGTCCCATATATGCTTGAACTCCAGTTAAATCATGAAAGCAGAAGAAATCCTTTGTAGAGGTGGTCAAATCCTCAGATAATCAGGCATTTTTCCCAAATCGAGCCAGCCTTCAGTTTTCTCGAGACTGGACTTCAAAAATGTTCATAACTCCGCTCTGCGTAATCAACGCGGCCGCTTCAATGCGCGCGTAAATCCCTCAGAGCTGGCTTCTCATTCAAATGACAATGGCGTCAATTTGGGCCGTTTCTATACTCGCCCTAATGCCTATGTCCAGGGGAATCACAATTTGACTAGAGCCAATCGGGTGTCGTTAGGACCCAGCCTAAAACGTAGCTTGGGCCGCAATATGTGTTCGTGATGCCTCTCTAACAAGCATTCAAGACAGGCCTGCCGCAACAGTATTAGATGCACCATTTGCTTTCAACTGGGCCACATAGATGCCACATGCTCTTTCCCTCCTAGGTTCCCGGGCCTCTCTTTGGACACTCTAGCTCCTTCCTTTTCTAGCTCAACTGACAGTGGGAAACAAATTTCTTCATAGTGGTTCAGACATCGGACGCCTATGGAAAATGGGGCCGGTAGTAGGGGTCCACCGATCTTTCACTCTTGGGGCAAGTTTGCTACGATAATTCTTAATATACGGGAGTTTCCTTCATCTTCCGTTCGATGGAAGGAGGCGGAGCTTTCCACTTTTCCCCCACATTCACCGGGAGCACGGCGAGTGGAGATGAAGCTTTAGTTGGGAAGGAGAGTGATTTCCGCTGCAATTACGAGTCATCCATCCATTGATAGAGCTCCTCAGCCCCCACCTCGTTCCTCTGTTCCCCCACCAACCTCCTCTGAGCTGCCGCGAGTTGGTGAAACAGTATCTCCGACGACCAACAGTGAGAGGCAGCAAGATCCAGCAATGGCGTACCAGTTTGTGGACACAACTCCCTTCATCCCTAGAGGATTCAACCGCGTGATGGTTCCAGTCAGAAACCGATGACAAGGGTTTTCTTGGGTCCGGCAGCGAAGAGAAACCTTGACCTCACCATCGCAACGATTGAGCCCCTACCCCAGCATCAGGTACAATTTGTTGGGATTCGTAACCTTCTAGATGAGTTTATAAGGCAGCATATGCGTATCTCTTATCGCTCAATTCAGCCTGTCCCCTAGGCCAAGTATATGTTCGTCTGAATATGTTCCATGATAGAGATCAACTGATTCATAACAGTCCCCATCAGTTTGCAGATTACACCATTTCTTTTGTGGAACATAACAAGGGTGACGGCAAAGGACTCATTTGCCGAGTGTTTTTTGTTGGCCCTCGGTAAGTTTTCGCCGAGAGCCAGACTTGACACTCGGCAAAATAAAACACTGACAGATGGCGTGGCGACGTCCACGGCCGTCTGTCAGATTTTAAAGGAGGCTTTGCCGAGTGAGTGTTGCACTCGACAAAGCCTCCAAGCTTTACCGAGTGTCAGGGTCGCACACTCGACAAAGCAGTTTAGGGTTTAGGGTTTTTGCCACGGCTGGCCCACTTGTTTGCCAAGTGTTTTGGCTTTAACACTCGGCAAAGCTCCACAGTTTATCGAGTGTTAAGGCCAAAACACCAGGCAAATGCCTTTGTAGAAATGACAGAAACAGCCTGTTTGCCGAGTGTTAAAGCCAAAACACTCGGCAAACAGGCCCTTTGCCGAGTGTTACCCACAAACCCACCCTATTTTTATTGCTCAGTCGCGTATAAAGGATCCTTCTCAAAACAAACAACACAGGCAGAAAATATATATGATAATAAATATCATAGTCAGTTCATATATATATATATATATATATATATATACATCAACCTTCCACAAACATAGATCCGCAATAAACATCACAAACAGTTTGACAAACACATAAAAGTCACTAAACCATCCAAAGGTTCACAAGTACACCATTTTTTCAAGCCACCAACATTCGCAAACGTTCACAAAGGCACCAACTCACTGAGGAGGGGGTCCAAACAGCGCTCGAGCCGCCCGCACCGCAAAGTGTTCGTTGTTTTGAGGCCCGTCATTTGACGCCACCGAGCCAGGAGCCTGTCCAAAACAGATTTTCCATGTGTGATACAAGAAATGAGTTGTCAAATGAAATTATAAGGTTCTCAAGTGACTCACGGGAGAAACAGGAACACGTGGTGGAGGCAGGGGTGGCATCGCCGGCGGCGGACCTTCACCCACCCGCTGGCCAATGTTCTGTAGGTAGACATACATCTGCTCCTGCCACAGTCGGTTCATCCGCTCCATCTCCTCCCGCTACCTCTCTTTCTCGGCCTCTGCCTCCTTCAACCGCTGCACCTCTAGCTCCAGCTGCTCCCGTCTCTGCGTCTCTTCATCCAACCGGGTCTGCAAAAATCAATCACAATGTTACAATACATTACCAACGTAAATAAAGTGAATGTATGATGAACAAAATAGAAATAACCTGTAGTGATTGCATCCCAAAGTATGAACCGGGAGGAGGTTGGCGTATGGCCGGGGAAAAGCTTGTGCTCCTGGCTCGAATCTGGGAGAGTGTGGGGTTAGCGGCCGTGTCGATGGTGCTGTTGCCGATGAAGTACCGGCCATGCTTCTTGCCTCCTCTAGCCCTCATGACCACTTCTCCATCAATGTCGTGGGCGGTCGGATCGAGGTCTGGCCCATGGACCTCCTTCGCCACCTCTGTGTATACAGTGAGACGACTGTGGACGCTGGCGTTGTTGTATGCTGAGGGCGGGTCCTCCGGGTTGTACTGGACGTCGGAGGTCGCCTTGCCCTTGCGGGCCAAAGCAAAAGCCATGAACTGGTTGCAACGCTGGCTACCATGTGACGACGACTGGAGAAATAAACAATAAGAATAAGATTAGTAATTATACAGAATTGAGTGAGCGAATATAGAAATGACTCGGCGTACCCATTTTACCCGATACTCGTCGAGGCTAAGGCTGCCCTGATGGTGTGGTACACCTGGCATGAGCAAACGCCGCTCCCGGCAAAGGTTGTGCTGCTCCTCCCACTCCAGGCTCACCCACTTGTCCACTATCGCCGCCCAGCACCGGGATGCGCGGCGCACCACCACGGAATTGCCTATAAGACATCAAGTGTACGACATATAACAAGATCAAATTGAAAGTACTTAATCTCAGAATTAATTATAATCGATTTTCATACCGCCAAGTATTGCTCCCGGGTCAAACTCATTTATCGAGCGACCTTTTTCTTCACAGAGAAACATATCAGCCACGTGGCCGCCCGCTGACGTGGCCGCGCGCGGCCAAAGAGCGGCCGACCACGTGGCTGTTTGCCGAGTGCATGGGCCATGGCACTCGGCAAACACCACCTTTGCCGAGTGCCAGCACTCGGCAAACATGACACGTGGCCAATGAGGTGGCCAGACCGGCCACTGGCTGGCCAGCCACGTGGTCCTTTGCTGAGTGCCTGGCTGTAGGCACTCGGCAAACGACATCTTTGCCGAGTGTATTAACAAAAACACTCGACAAATGCCTTGTTTGCCGAGTGTAGCACTTGGCAAACAATTTCCAGACCCATAATTTCATGTAAATATTTTCAAATATGTTGAGTTTGAATTTCAAGTTTTTTTAAATTTTCAAAGTTTTTGCCGAGCGCCTCAATCATACACTCGGCAAAGAGGAAACACGTGAAACGGCCGGGCCACTTTTTGGGCACGTGCCACCTCTTTGCTGATTGTCAGGCCTGAGACACTCGGCAAAGAGCTAAGGTCCCAAACGGCCGCCAACGTCCGTTGCCGACCGTGGCACGTGTTGGACACGTGCCACCTCTTTGCCGAGCGTCTCAGGCCTGACACTTGGCAAAGAGGTAACGTCCCGAACGGCCGTTGGCGGCCGTGGCACGTGTTAGGCACGTGCAAGCCATTTACCGAGTGTCAGCTTAAGCACACTCGGTAAAGCCTTCGATATGCCGAGTGTATTTGGTGGAGGCACTCGGCAAAGGCTTATATTAGCCGAGTGCCTTTTTTTGCCGAGTGTATTTCTGTTAGCCGAGTGCCTTATATTAGCCGAGTGCCTTATATTAGCCGAGTGCCTTTTTTTGCCGAGTGGCACGTAATCAACGCGGCCGCTTCAATGCGCGCGTAAATCCCTCAGAGCTGGCTTCTCATTCAAATGACAAATGGCGTCAATTTGGGCCGTTTCTATACTCGCCCTAATGCCTATGTCCAGGGGAATCACAATTTGACTGGAGCTAATCGGGTGTCGTTAGGACCCAGCCCAAAACGTAGCTTGGGCCGCAATATGTGTTCGTGATGCCTCTCTAACAAGCATTCAAGACAGGCCTGCCGCAACAGTATTAGATGCACCATTTGCTTTCAACTGGGCCATATAGATGCCACATGCTCTTTCCCTCCTAGGTTCCCGGGCCTCTCTTTGGACACTCCAGCTCCTTCCTTTTCTGGCTCAACTGACGGTGGGAAACAAATTTCTTCACAGTGGTTCAGACAGCGGACGCCTATGGCAAATGGGGCCGGTAGTAGCGGTCCACCGATCTTTCACTCTTAGGGCAAGTTTGCTACGATAATTCTTAATATAAGGGAGTTTCCTTCATCTTTCGTTCGATGGAAGGAGGCGGAGCTTTCCACTTTTCCCCCACATTCACCGGGAGCACGGTGAGTGGAGATGAAGCTTTAGTTGGGAAGGAGAGTGATTTCCGCTGCAATTACGAGTCATCCATCCATTGATAGAGCTCCTCAGCCCCCACCTCGTTCCTCTGTTCCCCTACCAACCTCCTCTGAGCTGCCGCGAGTTGGTGAAACAGTATCTCCGGTGACCAACAGTGAGAGGCAGCAAGATCCAGCAATGGCGTACCAGTTTGTGGACCCAACTCCCTTCATCCCTAGAGGATTCAACCGCGTGATGGTTCCAGTCAGAAACCGATGACAAGGGTTTTCTTGGGTCCGGCAGCGAAGAGAAACCTTGACCTCACCATCGAAACGATTGAGCCCCTACCCCAGCATCAGGTACAATTTGTTGGGATTCGTAACCTTCTAGATGAGTTTATAAGGCAGCATATGCATATCTCTTATCGCTCAATTCAGCCATGTCCCCTAGGCCAAGCATATGTTCGTCTGAATATGTTCCATGATAGAGATCAACTGATTCATAACAGTCCCCATCAGTTTGGAGATTACACCATTTCTTTTGTGGAACATAACAAGGGTAGAAACAACAAGTTTGTCCACCTGAACTATGAAGTTTGGTTGATGCTACTGGGCTTTAATGTTGACTAATGGTCAGACTATCATATAGCAAAGGTGCTCAGTGACCATGGACAACCGGTTGCTTGGGAGGAAGATCCCAACCATCTGGCTCGTGTCTTAGTAAAGGCTAGAGTGGTTGCTCTAGAAGAAATCCCATGGTTTGTGGTGGGCTCTGATGGTCCTGCATTTGAGGGCGAGTCCTGGACTATCCAGACTGAAATCATCCAAGCACACATGCTAGGGGGGCAAGCTGCTGATGAGGATCAGCCCCCAAATGGCCCAGATGACATTCAGCCAGAGTTGTTTGACTTCTTTGGGTTTGGACAGCCAGGTAATGGGCCCCCACCACCACCAGAAGAGGGAAACGAGGGAGATGAATGAAACTGGGGTTTATGGCCAGAAGGTCCAGCTGCCCAACAAGGAAACAACCAGCAGGTGCAGGCCCAACTGAATGACCAACCCCTAAATGCCCAAGGGGTGCAGCTTTAGAATCAAGTGTAGGGAGCAGGTGAACCATTTCTAGAATTGAATGATCTGATACAAGCCCAAGATGGAGAGGGTGGATGGGACGTCAATCTACCCTGGCTGCAGATGTAAATGACCTGGGAGCACTTGATGAGGTTGCTCGGGATGCAAATCTGGAGGTGGGAGCACAACACATAAATCACCATTCTTGAGGCCCATGGTGACCCTGTTTTCACATCATTTTTGTAGTCTCGTGGCCCCAACAACACCCAGATGCAGTGAGATTATGGGCTCACCACTTGGCACCTAGCAATGGGGAAAAGAGGGTGAAGGTGCCTTGGTTGTGGGCAGACTTTTTCACTCAAATGCTTCTGCATCCAGAAGGTTTTAATTGGGCAAAAAAAATTCATTTCTTCAACAGCCATTGATTGCTTTGGCCCCCTGAACCTTCCATCCCTTTTAGAGTTCCTGAGTGTTGCCCCACAACAAAGCAAGATGTGTGTTTCAAAAAGCCAGGAAGGATCACACAGCTGTCTGAATCACCTGCTCATAGATTGCCCAATAAAGGGGTGACAATAGAAGAAAAGGTTCAGCTAACTCAGTCCCCCATGGATGACAGTAAAGGGAAGAAGCCAATAGTGGAGACCCAGTAGCCTTCAACCCCCCCCCCCCCCAGAGAAACTCAGTACCAGAGTGGCCAGCTCATCAGGCCCATGGGCTAAAAATTTGCTGTCTTAGGCCCTAGCTAGATAGATAGAAGGAGGAGTCAGGGACAGATAAAAGCAGAAACATCAGAAGGGATTCAGGGCCACTACTTGCTCAGACAGAAGCTGCCTTGGTTGCACAATGACACCACCCACCTTGACTCCTTCTGTTATCAGGACCCTGGGTACTACTTTTTGTAACATTTATGAAAGTAAGCTTACTGATAGGGCTTTTACCTCAAAACGGCCCAAGCCTGTTGCAGCTACTGGTGAGAAGAAGCAGCAGAAAAAAAAGAAAAAACAGCTCCTGAATCAGATGTTAACAATGCAATCAAAAAACCAAAGAAGAAGGCCAAGAAAGGGGATCAGTAAGCTGGTCAAGAAACAAGAGCAGGAGTCTGAAGCAGTAGTTGTCACTTTTGGGAGGAAGTCTAGTATTTACTCAGGCTATTTTGTGTGGAACTATAATTTAAGTTTATCTTTATCTGGGATGTTTCTTTCTTTTGGATTTGAGACCAGCTATCTTCATCAGCCTTTCTGCTTTGTGTGTTTGGCTGGAAAACTTTATCACCTTGGTTAAATGGATCTAAATAGAACCCGGAAAATATTATGCTGGAATGTTCGTGGCACAAACCTAGAAGCAAAGTGGGATGCTATCAAAAACAAAATAAGGGATAGTGCATGTGAGATTGTTTGTCTGCAAGAAACTAAAAAGGAGGTGCTGGACTTGCAGTTTATCAAAAAAATTTGTTCTCCCCAATTCGATAGATTTGAATTTCTGCCTTCAATAGGAGCATCCGGAGGCACAACAACAATTTGGAAATCTAGTAGTTTTGAAGGTTCTCTTGCGTTCTCCAATGATTTTTCTTTGTCAATGGAGCTTCACTCAAAATTCAACAACTCTGATATCATCTTAACAAATGTGTATGATCCTTGCACACATGATAGAAAATTGGACTTCATAGTTTGGCTTAAAAATATTCAAATGCCTGAAGATCTGGATTGGATAGTGATGGGCGACTTCAACCTGATTAGGGGTCCTGAGAATAGAAATAAGCCAGGGGGAGACGTTCCGGAAATGTTGTTATTCAATCAAGTCATCAGTGCTCAATCATGGACAGAAATCCCTCTCCAAGGCAGATTATACACATGGTCAAACAAACAACCCTCACCCCTAATGGAAAAACTGGATTGGGCTTTCACATCCCCTCATGGTCACTCACCTATCCCAGTACTGCAGCCTGGCCTATGATAATGGAGCCCTCCGATCATGTTCCCATGGTGATTCACATTGGAACTGACATTCCAAAAGGAAGGACTTTTAGATTTGAAAGTTATTGGATGGAGCATGAACATTTCATACAAATTGTACAACATGGGTGGTCTTTGCCCACAAATTAGGAAGATAATGCAAAAATAATCACAACAAAGTTTAAGAACCTAAGAAGAGTGCTAAGGGCTTGGAGAGTGCACATTTCTAGTCTGCAAAAAAAAATATTGAACATGTCCAAATGATCATCTTTTTCTTAGAGTTGATGCAAGAATTCAGAGACTTATCACTGGAAGAATGGAACTTTAAAGGCATCTTGACTAGGAAGCTAGAATCTTTGCTGCTTCAACAAAGAATATACTGAAATCAATGTGGAACCATAAAATGGGTTAAACTTGGGGACGAAGGGACAAAGTTCTTTCATGCCAATGCTTCAAACAAGCTAAGGACAAACACAATAGCATGCCTGAAAGACTCACAGGGAAACTCACATGTTAGTCACACAGATAAAGCTAAGGTGTTATGGGATACATTCAAGGAAAGGGTAGGACAATCAGAGCAGACACAAATGCTATTCCTTTTAGACAAAATATTTCACAGAGTGGATGGACTGGATTTCTTAACTGACCCATTTACAATAGAAGAAATTGATCAAGTAGTGCACTCACTACCCTCAGACAAATCGCCAGGACCAGATGGCTTTAATAGTGACTTTATAAAATGATGTTGGGAAATCATCAAAGGTGATTTTTACAACTTATGTTTTCCTTTTCAAAGAGGTGAAGCATGTCTCAGAAGCCTAAATAGCTCATACATCACTCTAATTCCCAAGGTTGACACACCCCAAGGTCCCTCAGACTTGAGGACAATTTCCCTACTCAATATTTCAATGAAAATCATTACAAAACTCCTGGCTAATAGACTCCAGGTAGTGATGGAGCAGCTAATCCACAAAAAAATAATATGGATTCATCAAAAAGAGATCAATTCAGGATTGTTTGGCATGGTCCTTTAAGTACATTCACCAATGTCAGCAGTCAAAAAGAGAGATTATAATCTTGAAGCTAGACTTTGAGAAAGCATTTGATAAGGTGGAACACAGATCCATCTTGGGCATCTTCAAGCATAAAGGATTCAATAATATTTGGTTAAACTGGCTTGAAGACATTCTTAGCTCTGGAACCTCAGCTGTTCTTTTAAATGGAGTACGAGGCAAAACCTTCCATTGTAAGAGAGGAGTTCGACAGGGTGACCCCTTGTCACCACTGCTTTTTGTATTGGTAGCTGACTTACTCCAATCCTTACTAAACAGAGCCAAACAAATGAACTTGTTGAAGCTGCCACTAAACCTGGTACACAATCAAGATTTTCCTATACTTCAATATGCTGATGACACTCTAATAATCATGGAAGGATGTGCACAACAGTTGGTCTTCTTGAAAAGTCTTCTGGGGTCTTTTGCTGTAGCAACTGGTTTAAAGGTCAATTATTCCAAATCTATGATGGTCCCACTAAACATGAGTGAGGACTGGCACATTCACCTAGCCCAGACATTTGACTGTGCCAGAGGGTCACTTCCATTCACTTACCTAGGACTACCATTAGGAACAAGAAGGCCAAAGGTCCAGGATTATATCACAAGATGTTAACAAAGATTGGTAAATACATCAATGTTCCTTTCTCAGGCCGGGAAACTGCAATTGACAAACTCAGTCTTTAGTGCCTTGCCCACCTTCTACCTCTGCACATTTAAAATGCATAAGACAATCATTAAGCAGGTAGACAAATATAGAAAACATTGCCTCTGGAGAGGATCTGATATAAATGCAAGAAAACCGCCAAAAGCAGCTTGGGAAATGGTATACTTGCCTAAATCAGAAGGTGGCCTGGGAGTAATACGACTACAAGCTCAGAATGAAGCCTTACTCCTTAAAAACCTCCATAAATTCTTCAATAAGGCTGATCTGCCATGGGTGCATCTAGTGTGGAACAATTATTATGACAATGGCACTCTGCCTGGTACAAGAACAGTGGGTTCCTTCTGGTGGAGGGACAGGATGAAGTTACTCACGATCTACAAAGGCATTGCAGCACCAACTGTATTTAATGGAGCCTCATGTCTCTTCTGGCATGATCAGTGGAATGGATCTGTTCCAAGCCAAGCCCACCCTGAACTTCACTCCTTTGCAAAAACACAGAACATTAGCCTGCCCACAGCCAGAACCATAACTGAGCTGAACCAATTATTCCATCTACCGCTATCCGAAGAAGCATTTCAATAACTGCTTCAGTTAGCACAAGTGCTAGAAGAGCTACCAGATACAGCAGAAAACGATCAGTGGCTTTATATTTGGGGCAGTGCTGCTTTCTCTTCACAAAGAGCATACAAACATCTTATGCGGCATAGGGAAATTCACCCTGGTTTTAAGTGGGTATGGAAGTCATCAGTGCAGCACAAACACAAAGTATTCTTTTGGCTCCTCTTGAAGGATAGGCTAAGTACAAGAAATCTGCTGCGAAGAAGAACAATGGAGCTGCAGACTTATGACTGTGTGTTGTGCATACACCCACATGAAGAAACAGTGGAGCACTTGTTTATTCAATGTCCCTTTGCACAAGACTGCTGGGATCTGATATATATTCACGTTGCAGATGTGGATCCATTTGCCTCTCTGGTTTCATTCAGAACCCAATTGAATGTACCCTTCTTCATGGACATAATAATTCTAATGGCCTGGTGTATCTGGATGGCCCGTAATGACCTGATCTTCAACAATGTACACCCAAGTCTAGAAGCTGTAACAGCGCGTTTAATTTCAAAAGAGAATTTGCTCTGGTTATTCTTAGAGCGAAGGAGATTCTTCAGCCACAAATTTCTGAATGGATAGATTCAGCTTTGTAATCTTTTTAATTTTCTTCGTTTCCTTCTTTGTCCCTTAACTTTGGTACTTCGCTGTTGTAATTGATCTTTTTTAATATATATATATTCAGTAGGGGGCTTCCCCTCCTGTTCGATAAAAAAAACCTTTTTTGTAAAGAAATTCCGTATTTGATAACCATTTGCCATAGACGGTTCTAGGCTATATCTAGTGTAAATCTTTGAACGATGAGTCTAGAACCGTGTATAACGAGCTGTTGAAAATGCACTGAACATTATTGAAGCAAGCAGGGACCCCTCTCTACAATAATTTTTTTTGTTTATAGTGCAGATGAGCCATCCATGGATCCAAGCTCAAGTAAATTCCTTCGTCGAGTGCATAAACAATGGTGTCAGATAAATCAAGCAATGTGCAGTAGAAAATAGACTTTCCGTCTGCTATATTAGTCGCGCGCGGTTTGGATTAGACCCGAGACTAATACGAATAACTAAGGAGACGGCGAGATCGTTAGTCCTGAATTTTTAATCCCGATTCTCAAAACCAAGATTAAAAGGAATTAGAAACCGGGACAAAAGTCTATTTCTCTGCTAATTAATGCTACAGTAGAGAGAGAGAGCGCGTACTAGCGAGAGGGACCCTAGCTTATACGCACATGAATCGGATGAGAAAAGTCTATTTCTCTGTAGCGATGCATCTCCGATAGCGCTGTATACCTGACCATGTGTTCAAGCAAATCCTTGCTCGCGCTCTCGCAGCGAGCTGAGCCAGCTTATAAAACTGCACGCGAGCTAGCAAGCAAGTCAACAAGCAAGATAGATCACTTACGAAGTATCAGAAGTATACACGACACATTTCCCTAAGCTAGCGCGATGAGCTCCCATGTGACCAAGTCCTTGCCTTTTCTCGTCTCCCCATCGGAGGCGACGCCGGCCAGCACCATCCGGCTCACCTCCATGGACAGCGCTCTGGCCTCCCTGCCCATGGCAGCGCTGCTCGTCTTCGAGCAACCCATCGATCAGCCGGCCAAGACCATACGGCAAGCCGTGTCCCAAGCTCTTGTCCCATACTACCCTTTCGCCGGCCGTCCGATCACTTCTGGGCCGGCGCATGGTCTGAAGATTGCGTGCTCCGGTGAGGGCGTGGCGTTCGTGACCGCCTCCGCGACCTGCACCCTGCACGACGCCAGGCTCTCCTGCCCGGCTCCGGCGATCCCCGTGGAGGATCTCACCGTCACCTACGCCGGGCAGTACTACCGCAACAACCGGCAGCCATTGCTGCTTATGCAAGTGACCGAGTTCTCCTGCGGTGGCTACGTCGTCGGGGTGACGTGGGACCACATCGTCGCCGACGGTGTCGGTATAGCGCAGTTCTTGCAGGCCGTCGGGGACTTCGCCCGGGGTCTCTCTTCGCCGGCCGTCCTCGCGCCGGTGAGGGTGGACCACGCCCTCCCGGAGCTCCCGCCGCCGATCATCTCCACGACGAGGTCGCTCGTGCGCAGCAACCACAACGACTTCCCGACCTCCTACATCACTGTCCCCATGAGCTTCGTCAACCGCATCAAGGACGAGTTCCGCCGCCAGAATAAGGCGGCGTCGACATGCACCGCCTTCGACGTGTTCACCGCCGCCATATGGAAGTGCCGTGCCCGCGCCACGTTACCCAGCGCCGCCGGCGGCAAGGCGGACGCCCCCACGGCGCTGGCCTTCACGGTGAACGTGAGGAAGCAGGCCAGGGCCAAGGACGGCTACTACGGCAACGTCTTCGCCTTCGGCATCGCCGTGGCCACGGTCGGCGCCGTCGCGAACGCCGACATCCTTGACCTCGTGAGCCTCATCAGGGACGCCAAGGCGCGAGTCCCGTACACTTTCGTGGACGGAGCTGCGTGCATCGGCGAGGAGATGGGCGGCCGGCTGCGGGGGTTGAACGGGTACGACACCTTGTACGTGACCAGCTGGTGGAACCTCGGGTTGGACGACGTCGACTTCGGCGGCGGCGGAGCTGAGCGCGTCATGGGGAACATGGAGAAAAAGGTGGTGCCGGCGTGCATCCTGTGCGGGAAGAAGGACAGGGCCGACGATGGCGTGGCGGCCATGGCGCTCTGCGTCAGGCAGGAGCACGCCGAGGCGTTCCATGCAGAGCTGCGGAGGCTGCAGTGATGTGGATATGAGTAATGTCTTTATGTGACTATCACTATATATGCATTATGCAAGGGGGCCTCCTGGCTGTACCGTGATGAGGACAAAGCAAGGGTTGTAACCCGTAGATGGACTTTGTGTTAATTCTTGCATATATTCTGGGGCTTGGGGTGAATATGGTACAAGCTGTACTACGACGTGTGTTTGTGTGCCAGTGTGCCTCCGTGTTTGTCAGCTAGCATTTATCTTTGTTATACTTATTATATATATTCCTTTCTGTGCCAATGGGTGGTTCCCGGTTGCTTCATGAAGCAACAACTGAGCCTCTGGATCCATTCTCCTCGCTTTATTTCTTGTTGCATATATAACTACTCCAAGCGGAAGGAGAAAAACAAAAGATTTGTTAACCTGTGCAGCTCCTCGACTTTCCACAAAATAGATAATGAAACATCATCAAGAAAATAAAAAGAGTAAGATACACCGGTCCCTAAACTCTCAAAATACATTTTTAGATCCTCGAAATTGTCTAGGTGCGCTATCTAGATCCCCAATCTTTCAAAACTTATCTTTAAGTCCTCAAACTTGTCCCAGTACATCATCCGAGTCCCCAAACTCTCAGAATGCAGCGAGAAGAGATATATACTATGAGAATAAGGTGGAGCCCTTATCTACTCGCGTGTTTGGGCTCATGATGATACCCATAACGAGTTCATGGAAATATATTTTAAGAGTTTATGGACCCGGATGACACCACTACACAAGTTTAAGGACCTAAAAATTCATTTTGAGAGTTTAGGGACTCATATGACACATGAGGACCGGTTTAGTGATATAAAAATACATTTTGAGAGTTCAGGGATCTATACGACACTTTAATACATGTTTAGGGACCACCCATGTATTTTACTCAAATAAAAATATATAATGCATTGGCCAATAATAGTGCCAACTGCTTATCTTCTGCCGGTTATATTTGAAAGGCCTGGCGCCAGTGGCGGACACTGAGGTGAAATCAACGGGGGCAGTTTAGAAGAAAAGAGGTGCTCTTGGAGCCCTAAGTAATAATCTTACTACAGAAAAAATAAGGCAAAAATGTGAGGACAGATCGGTTGGAAAGTATACTTGGTAAGTTTTTCATGAAGTACTTGAACGCCCCAATCCGACTCTATGTGTGAACGTCCATCACAATTTGATGCTTTTCAGTAGTCCGAATCAAGCCCATGCGAGTGACTTTCCCTTTCAGTCATCTCCTTGATTTCTAATCAAAACAAGCGTGCACGGGTCTCCACAATCTAAATATGATGAACATGAACTCAGGAGTGAACTCACTTGATGATTAAGTTGTCTAGTACGAACACGAGTAATAGGACCAGCAATGATAGGAGGGGATGGTGCGGATGCATCTGTGGTTACATAGACGAATTTTATGTGTGTGGCCTTGGAGGGTTGGGCCACACTATTGGCGACGAATTGTTCAATGTCAAACAAATTTGCGAATGGACTCTTAAACAAAAATTGGTCGCAGGTTCACCGATGGACAGCATGTAAGCAAACTCCGAATTGCCGATGGATAATCTGCAGCAACACTTTACCAAGCGAGGGTTCATAGATTATTTTAAGAGTTTCAGTGACTAATTAATGTCCGGCAGTAATTTAGGGTTGTGATGTAGCGAGACCACCGTGGGAGGTGGCACTGCACGGCAGCTAGCGGAGATGGCCGTGGCAGCGAAGTATAATAAATGACCCCACACATCATACTCATGTAATCTCGAAGTACGTGTACGAAATTATCTTTTGATCTCAAGAGATAGTTTTTCTCTCTTTTCTATTAAAATACGAAAGTATTCTATGAGCTGGTTAAAAGTACATAATTGGAGAAGGCCTTAATGGTGGTGCTTGTGTTGTGGGCCATTGGAGCTGCCGTATACTATGGGATGGCAAGTTTTTAAGCGAAACCTGAGCCAGCATGTGCTGGGCCGACAACTAGGAGTCTAGGACCCTTCCGAGCGCCGTGTTCCTCCCTAGGGGTATTGTTTCAGGTGGATTGCCGCAGCACTTTTGGCGTCAATTTCCTCCATGGATGCTTGGGGGGTCCTGGCTTGCCCTCTTCCTTTGCACTACTTGCCTGTGCAGGTGTCTCCGTGCTTCACAGGTGTCTGGTGTTGTGGGTTGTGCCGGCACTACCAGAACATGCGCCATTTGCACCGGTTGGTGCTACGCATCCGGTGCTAAAGGTGGGCACCTCGGTAGAAAAAAATGTGTGTTGTTGCGGGGATTTGAACTCAAGACCTCTTGACTCGCGTGTACCCACCTTTCCATCTAACCTACGCAATGCACGTGACTGAGTAGAAGATACACTCCTTTTGAAGTAGCATGCGACACCCCCTTTAGCACTGGGTGGTGTTACGACCCGGTGCTAAATGTGACTTTTAGCATCGGTTGCTAAAGGGTCCCTGAGGGCACTTCAATTTTACACCCGGTGCTAACGTTACATTAGCACCGACTCTTGAGTGTGCCAAGGCATACGAGGGAGGCGGACGATGGTTTCTCTGATAGTGCGGGGTGCCACTACCAGAGAAGCTCACATCTGCACCGGTTGGGAACGGCCTTTAGCACCGGATTTTCAACCGGTACTAAACTTCCGGTGCTAAAGGTGTCAATCTTTACCACCGGGAAAGACATCCTTTAGCACCGGTTGAAAATACCACCCGGTGCTAAAGATTTTTACGCGTAAAAAAAATTAAATACCACCCGGTGCTCACTCTCCATATTATTCAAGAACAAGAAAAAAGAAGACGAGGACAAGACAAGTAAGAGGAGAAAGAAAGAGATTAAGAGTAGAAATAGCTCAAGATCCAACATTTAAGATTCAACAGAGTAATTTACAGAGATTACATAGATCCAAGATTACAAAAATTTACATTCAACAGAGAAATTTACATTCAACAGACTTTACACTCGCAAATCACAAGAAAAGAAAAAGGAAAAGAAAAAAATGCTGGATGAGCTTGCAGCCTGCACACCAGCATGCAGCGCGCCGCCCGCGTGAGTGAGCCCGCCAGCGCGTGGCCCGCCTACCACAATGGTTGTACGCCAGCGTCGCATCGCGCGCCGCCTGCCCGCTCGAGCGTGCTGCCTGCGCCGCCCGCCCGCCCGAGCGCACTGCCTACGCCGCCCGAGCGCGGCCCGCCCGCCCGCGCCGGCCTCGCGCGCCGCCCGCGCCCCCGCCAGCGCCCGCGCAGCCCAAGCGCCGCCTTCCTCGCCCGCGTGCGCCTGCCTGCGAGAAGAGGAAGAGGAAGAGAGAGTGAGATCCGGAAGAGAGAAAAGAGAAGATGATATAAGGTTGAATAAGAGAGAAGGGAGATAAAAAGGAGAAGAGGAGGAGTGGCTGTCGATGGTGCTGCTCTTTAGCACCGGTTGTAGCTACCAACCGGTGCTAAACGTGTTTCGATATATTTGCACCGGTTGGTAGCTGCCACCGGTGCTTATTGGAGGCCTTTGGCACCGGGTCTTGCCAGGACCCGGTGCTAATGACCTCCTTCCAGCCACACATGCGTGTCGCCCCGCTCCTAGCCATTAGACCCGGTGCTAATACACATTTAGTACCGGGTCCAAAATGTACCGAGGCATTTGAGCGGGGCGGATGTCGAGTTCTCTGGTAGTGTGCTTTCAGGTCCTTAGCCTAGCGGCGGTCAATCTTGCATAGCTGCGGCCGTTCCGGTGCTAGTTCGTTTCTGCGGCAAGTTGTGTATGGTTATTAGTGGCTCACATATTGCGTTTCTGTAGTTTTGTGTAGTTTGTTTTCAGTTGCCTGATTTTAGCTTCCTAGGGTTTTAGTCTTGTATTTCTTTTACTTTATTATCAATAGAAACACATACATCCGATGTCTTTGAAAAAAAATTGCAATGGATTTGATTACTAATAAAAGGATAATGTCTGGTTCAGCATGATATAATCTAAACTTTGTAGTATATGAAAGTACAAAGATAAGAACATTTGGAGGAGTTGTAAGCCATCGAAGGATATAGATTTGATTATTTTTCTCGAAACAACGAAGGCATGCAGCCAAATGTATCTTGACAGATTACGACTTGGGTTCTCGGCCTAAAGAAGCATATATAAGTGCAAACTCCATATCTTGTCATATGAGCTACACTCTGTCACTTGCTGTTCTTCTTGCGGATGACCTCCTGGAGCATAGACTCGAGGGTCTCAAGCTTCATCGGCTTGGGTACAAACATGTCAGCACCAGCTCGCATGAACACCTCCATGCCATCAAAATCCGCTGAGACCCCAACGATCTTCACCTCTGTAGCTCCCATTGCACGAATCTTGGCAATAGCCTAGCAAATGACCCAAGAAAGGTATCGTCAGTGAAGCCTTACATTTGTTTCTTAAGTTTATAAAGTCTGTCATCAACATAAATAGTTCGCGAGCTTCATATATACGCTATACGTAACCAGACAAAGGAACTAATTGATAAGCAATACTAAATTGGAATGCTAGCTAAAACAGATTTTTTTTCAACGACTAGTTAGAACGCACGTACGACACGCACGTTTATTGATGACATGTAGGTACTAAAACAGTGTCACTTGAGTGTGCCATAGTAAATAGACTAGTCGTACGAAACACTTTTAAAAATAATTGGATACAAATTTATTGTCATTTTCGAGGCACATCATTTTTGAGATAGTTGGCATTTATTTATATAGAGAAAACTCTCCAATTTATTGTCTAATTGTGTATAAATGTGGATACAAATGTGGGTATATTTAGGTGGGCCCTTTTTTGGGTGAAAAAAGTATTAGGTTTGGGGGGAGGGGGAATCCTTCGCTAACGTCGAAAAAAATGTCCCTCCCCCTCATCTGTTAAACTTTTGACATGACAAGTGGGTCTTCTGTGAGGTGGAGGTGGGTCAAATATTTTTAACAATTATTTTCAAATCTAATTCTCTTTATAGTATAGACCTATGAAGAAAGGTGTGGACGTGCAGAGAAAAGTTGACGGGAATATAAATCTACTGAGCAGTCGAAGTACCTCAGGACCCGTCATTACAGGCATATCCTGATCTGTGAAAACAATGTCAAATGTTTTCCCTTGGAGGAAAAGGTCCACAGATTCTTTCCCATTACGAGCAACAGTAGCTTCGCAGTTGAGCTTTTGCAACATACGCAAGAGAATTACAGAATCAACTTTGATGTCCTCAATGACTAGTGCCCTTGGAGCAGACACTTGGTTCTTGCACGCCATCAGGAAACTGTAAACAAAGTAAACAAATCATTTATTTCCGGTGCACCAAACAATTCAAGGAGATTCTTGATTACCTGGTACGATCAAGAATATTATAACAAAAATATTGACTAGTTGATTAAATCTATGCACATATATTGTATAGTATTTACAAATTCCAGTATTAAATCATATTATAATGAGTCGCACAATAGAAAAAAAAATGCAAGACCCGTCACCATCTTCTTCTTCTATCAACCTTTCCCTTGGAGCGGCAGGAAGGATGAGCCTGATCACGCACTAGCTCTAGTTTATGACTATGGCTGTATGTAATTCCGTAGCTAGGAAAAACCACTAGCACTGATACTGACGAACTTTAGTTCAAATAGCGAGTTCAAGATAAAATGATCAACATAGAGAGAATAACGCAGTCTGGACAAACCTTTGCTTGTGACGTTCGTATCTTTCTTGCTACTCCGCTGCGTGTTCCAGTGCTGCTTCACAGGCTAACATTTTATAGCTAAGGGCAAAGTTTGCCTCGTGATAAAATCTGAAAGATTTTCCAGCATGTGCTTAAAAATAAATATGAATCTAGAATCAGATACTGCCAATCAACTCAATCCTCATTCCATATCAAAATGCAAGATCTCACACCTATTGGCTCCTGGCACTTGTATGCATGGCATTGAGTTATTAATGAGTTCACTCCTGGATCCTCCTGGACGATTAGCAAGCCGTTTACAACATCTTTGGACATCATAATCTTACTTTCGCGCGCTTGGTCAAACATCTAGTTTGATTACATGTTGGCAAACATCCAGCTGGAATCTCCAGTTTTGGATCGATGAATCTGTAGAGGTGTCACATTAAATATAATTATGTTTTTTCAAAAAAAACATATATATATTATATATTATGAGAGCAGCATATTTATAAAGATGCCCTCAGGTGAGGAGCCAATTACAACCACATCCATGAAAGGGACACGCACACCGACACGCCTCATGGGCAACACGATCGGGAACACTACCGGAAACGTGTAATTTGCCGTTTGTCCGATAATTTGTCGTGTGCAATTTATCGGACACACGACAAACAACCTCTTTGTCATGTGTTTTGCTTGATATGACACATGACAAATGACCTCTTTGCCATGTGTCATAGGACCAACACATGGCAAATGGTATATTTTCCGTGTGCCTATGGCCCAACGCACGGCAAACATAACACCAAGTGACGCCCATGACACCCCAATTAATGGTCGTTAGACTTTGCTGTGTGTCATAGAAGTGGCACATGACAAACACATGCCTTTGTCGTGTGCCTTAACACATCGCTTTGTCGTGCGCCATCCTCTGGCACATGACAAAGAACAAAAAATAAATTACTTTAGCCCTCCAAACTTTTTCTCGGGTCCACATACATTGGTTGGTACTCCATGTTTGAATTTGGTATAATTCTCGAACTATTTGCTATATTTAACAAATTTATTTCATGCAAAAGTTTTTTCATACAAGTCAAATTTGAACCGCAAGTGAATGAAATAATATAATAAAATGTGTGAAAAAATGATATTCATAATATTGAGTCCACTGCAAGGCCTTATCCTGTTGTTACAACAAAATTTTGAAAATTGTGTTCATGAAACAACAGCACAAACGTGGAGCCAAACGCTCTTTAAATTCTATAAATTCAAACTATGTCTGAAAATCATGAGATTTGTCAATATCTCATGCTATCATATGTGGAGTGTGTAGTAACAATTTAAGTAGTTTTCACACATTTTTTCACGAACGATGCTTACAAGTTGAAGCTTTCCCGAAGAAGATCCATAAAGTTGAGAAGCATGTGGTTAGGTTTGTAGGCGCAATAACATTAGATTTTAATACTGACTTCAAAACTTTTTCTATAGTCAATATATAATATAGTTTGCTTCATGTTAAAATTTGGTAATTTTCTGAACCCGTTTGACAATTTTAATTGACTAATTGCAATTACAGAATTTTAATTGATACTAATTAAATGTGTGTTTTAACTACATAAAATTCACATAAAATAATTGAAAAATTAAAAAATAATATTTATGGTAACGATCTTTAATAATTAATAGAATAAACTTGAAAATATGTAGATTGTAGAATGAACATGAAACTATTTGTTGTATGTCAGCTGGTGAGCACACGACAAATAAAATGTTTGTTGTGTGTCCGGTGCACAACACACGGCAAACAAACGGTTTACCGTGTGCCTTGTACTAAGGCACACAACAAACTTTTTTTCCCGTGTGCGCTGGATCCGGCACACGGCAAACAGGCGGAAAAATAGGGCCGGCGCCTCTCCCACACACGCCCCACACCCTCGCGCGCACACACACCTGGCCTCTCCCACACACACCTCGTCTGCGCCGCCTGATGCCGCCACCCCACCCCGCCCCGCATGTGCCGCGGCCCCGTCCCGCCGCCGCCACCCTGCCCCGCCCGGCCGCTCCTGCCCCCCGCGTGCCACGGCTCTGCCCCGCCACCGCCACCCTGCCTTGGATCCAGGTAGGGATGCCGCGACCTTGGCTGTCAAGGCAGGCTGCAGGGTGGTGTCAGCATTGCCGCCATGGACACCTTTAACGATGGCCCCACGTCCCCGTCACCTCCTAGTCGCAGCAGCTCCGCAAGGTAACTTATCCCCTTTCATTATCTTGAGAGGTCTCATTGATTTTATGGTGTTTGTTTTTTTATTCGTGATGAAGGATTGCTTTGTTTCGTGTTTGTTTTGTGCAGCCATTGATACATCCGAGGGGAGCAGGCCATCGTCGACATTGACTCCGCTGAGTGTGATCATCAAGTAAGCAAATGATTCAATAAAGAGCAATGATTCAATAAAGTGCAGTGATTGTTTCTTTTCCCAGTTTTTATGTTTTCTTGTGACAATCTTTATGAGTGAGCTTCACTAATCTACTAGGTTATTGTGCTAATACGTTCACTATAGTTTAATTTGGATTCCATTTATGTGATGAAGGGATACAATAAGTAAGCCTGAGCTGATTCATTGATGAGAAAAGTCAACTTGGCATACCTTAAATAATTCCAACCAGCTCAAATCGACGTTAAAATCAGCCTTCCCTTTCTACTGTATATAAGCTGCAAACTATTCTTTTCTTTAGCTACAAACTTTTTTTTTGTTCCTTCAGTATTTAGAATGGAGATACTGAAGCTATTTATTTTCTTGCAGATTAGATATGCACTACTGCTATGAAATTGTAGAGTTCCAAGTATGTTTCAGTGTCACAGGTTCACAGCTACTTTGCATCTTTTGTCGGTATATTTGAGATGGAGTACCTGTTTTAGACATCCTCCTATTGATAAAAGACTGTAGTGTTTTGAGTTCTCAGTTGCAGGTTGGTAGGTGTTACAAAGCACTACTGGTTACTACTTCATTTTATTCTTTCATGTTTTTGATACCTACGCCTAAGGCCACACAGACCGTGGCCCTAGTCCTGGCCCGAAGAACTCCACTATCCCACCTCAGTGTTGGCCCAAAAATAAGAGGCTCAGTCCCACTAACTAGGACAAAGCTGCATGGCCCATCCCACAAATTGAAGGCTCACGCATCAATATCCGCAGCTGCTGCACACGCGTTCCGGTCTGGTCTGCTCCACGCCTCCTCTCTTCCTGCCCACGTGCGCCAACCAGATGGACCAAAGGAGGCAAGCGCCGGCGGGTACCGTCTCTCTGGAGGAGTCTGCTACTGAGCACCACCAACCTCCCCACTGCTCTAAAATATTTATCTCCTCCCTAATTTCTCATTCTTCTTATCTCTTCTGTTCAGTACATTAATGAAAATTTCGGTACTGTAATTTAAGATCTGAAGTCCTAGACTTACAATTGGTACTGTAAAATGAAAATCAGTAGCGCTTTGGCATCTTATTACCCTAGCGTTCGTGCAATCCTGCCATAAAATTGAACTGAAGTCTCCTTTGAAAAAGTTACCTAAACTATCTAGCACTAGTATTTGTGGCATGTAAACTCAAATCTATGCACAATAAAAATTAAGAAATCTTGTGTTTTGACTTATTAGCCACCAGCCAACAGTAATTTTCTCTCAGAATAAATCAGCTAACAGCCACCAGTACTTTTCTCTCAGAACAAATCAGCACCAGCCACCAGCCAAACGAACCATGGCGTTTAGCTGTTGACGAGGAAGTGAATGATGTGATCGTGAATGCATCAAATTTTCACAGGGGCAGTAGGCCATTTATCTTTTTGTGTTCATATTATTCTTAACTATTGTACCGAACTATTAAAGATATGATTTTAAACAACTATCTCAATTTGAATCATTTACTATATCATTGATATTACTATATATGAAAATATATGAGCTACTTTTAGCCGCTAAAATTCGGCCCTAGTCTTGATAAAAAGCTGGATCCGCCACCGGATGCCAACATGCTTTGACTATTTGTTTCTTTTACCAAAAGAAAATTATTTGCTTAATAGTGTCAGCATGTGCTAATTACATGTGTTTTTTGTTGCACGTTAAAAAACATGTTAATTTCGTCTATGAAATGGATGCTGCTCGTTGTATGACAGTACGTCCTCTTTAAACTTTGTCGGCAAACTACAAAATGCATGCAAGGTCATGAAATATTTTCCATTCGGCCTAGACAGGTTGTGTATGTAGGACCATGTGTTGTTGGGTTAAACGACGTCTAGCTAGGTAGCCGTTAGGGCAAGTACAACGGGCTGACATGTAAAGAATTTTTACAAAAATCCTCCTATGATGCGCAGTCACCGCTCACTCGGCGTCTCGTTCGTCTACGAGTCCAACTCGTGCTCCCAGGCGACGCGACGAAGACCGTTGTACGGCGCGTTGCGCAGAGACGACGGAGGCGCGGGATTCACTGCGCGTGGGAAGTGGTTCTCTTTGGCGCATTCTCCCCCTCCTCCCCTCCCCCAAATCTCCCTCGAAGCAGGCCGGGTCGTCGGAGTTTGCGGCTCCATGTACATCTGGTGGGTCGTCGGGGGCAGGTTGAGGAAGACGGAGGGGGAGAAGGGCTCGGGGGCGGCGAGGTAGACTCCCTGACCCAGGAACTCCTCCGGTGTGGTGGACGTGGAGGCAAATATCCTCGGCGGTGGTGGCGCGGAGAAAAATCGGAGCTTTAGCCGCTCTTCGAATCCGCCTGCTGCTGCGGCTGATGGTTTTTCTTGGTGGTGTGTGGGGGAGAAATTTGATGGGGGCGGAGGCAGGTGAGGGTAAATGGAGGAGCTTTGACGGCACTGCACTCCACGGAGGAGATGGATGGATGCAGGGAAGCTTCCTGTGCTGCTGACCTCACTCACTCACTCACCACCGGGGGCAGGGCATTCATCAGAAGCGTCTCGTCTTTGGCTGAGTGCAGAGCCTCAAGGTTGACCTGACGCATCTCTAATTAAATAGTGATTTTATTATATAATATTACGTATTTGGAGAATGAATATATATTATATGTATGTTTTTTAAAAAGACTTGTGATAATTATTTGAATATGTCATGCATCCTCCCTTCTAAGCAACAAAATGGCTACAAAGATCAAACTACTAACAAGATCACCATAATTTATATGTCAAATGATGAATTAATTGTCTTATAGATAGCAAAACAGACAACACATTGTATAAGTTGTCTCTATACTACAAATAGACAGCTGCTGTCTACACCGTTATACTTGCCCTTAGCGACGTCTTGCTAGCAGCTGTAGCAAGCCTTGTGATACAAATATATAATTATATATTCACTGAGTGTTATATCTGTATTGTTTTTGGCTTCTCCACACTATGAAATGAATAGTGAAAATCTGGGAATATTTCAGCTGACTGCAATGGAGATGCTGTACTAAGAATCTGAAATAGACATGCTATTAATGACAAAAACTATTTCATTTTACGAAGGTATAATAAATTTTTTCATATTTCTTCATGTCTATTAGGAGCAAATAACTACTTCCTTCTATGTGAATAACTAATATAAGTTGTGTCACTTGTTCAGGGTGCCAGAGTCCTTGGTTTTCCCCATGCCACTGCTGGTTACTACTTCCTTCTATTCACTCAGGTTCTTGGTACCCTATCATTGAAAAAGGAATGATAGAGCTCAGAGCATCATATGATTCGGTATGGAGCTATTTATTTCATATTACACAAATATGTTCATTGCTACTAGGAATTACTTGATGCCTTGATGTATGACATATATGTCCTCTTTGGATTATGCCAGTAACTACAAAATATATAAAGTATAGAAAAGGATGCCTATATCAAGATGCTTCTATGTTTCAATTTTCTTACTGTATAGTTTTGGGGCTTAATTCTGTAACTTGAATCAGAGGATGCGTATATGTTTTTTGCCAAATCATATGCATAATGTACTGGGGGTGTTCTGAATTAAAGAGGTGTAAGATACCTTTAGATTTTAGTCACTATATGTTTGGATTGAGCTACTTCTGTGGTATAGTAAAAACAATAATTATTTGTCACTTTGTCGTGTGCAACGACCAGGGCACACGGTAAAGTGACCATTTCCGTTATTTTTGTGGTCTCTTTGCCGTGTGGTAGGGGCTGGCACACGTGTGACTGTTGGCGGTTGTTACGGCACGTTTTCGACCACCAATTTTTGGGAATAAAAGAGGTTATGTGTATCATTCCATGCACTTATGTAACACCCTAAAATTCATCACAATTAAATTGTAGCAACTCTCTGAATTTTTCTAGGATTTATTAAGGCCTAAATAAATTTTCTATGATTTAATTGGAATTTCTAGCTTTTTATCAATTTAAATATCATATTAAATAATTTTAGTCAAAAATAAGTTGTTGATGCATCCATGGTGTTGCATTTGTCTTTTGCTTGCTGTTCAATTAAGTTGGAATTTAAATTCTGTTTAAATTCGAATTTAATTTGAATTTGTTTAGTGTTTAGATTAGTTGTTTTCTGTCGAGTTTGGTTTTGCCCCTCCAACTCTTGGCCAGTCCAGGTTTGCCCCTCAATTCTTTTCCTCCCAAGCCGGCCCAAGCTTCCTTTCCCCGGCCCAGTTCTTCCCTTCCGGCCCAAGTCTCCAGCGCCGGCCTGCTTCCCTTCTCCCTCTCCCCCGCGTCGCTGATAGGCGGGGCCCGCCTGTCAGGGTCGTCGTCCCTGAGCCAGACTCGAGCTCGAGCGTGGGCCCGAGCTCCACCCCGCGCCTATAAATCTTCGGCCGCCGCCACTCCCAACCTCTCCGCTCTCCCCGCGTGCCGCAAACCCTAGCCGTCTGCGCCATAGTCGCCGCCATTGTCGAGCTCGAGCCGCCGCCGTTGATCTCGCTCGTCACTGGCCCTCTCTCGCCAAGTCTCACCGCTGGAGGTTCGCAAGGAGGTAAGGAACCCTCCCGTGTTGCTCGCGCATCGTTTCCCCGCTTCGCTCCTGCCTTAATCGCTCGCCGTTGATGCCGCAGCTCCACCGCCCGCCATTCGCCGTCGCCGGTCGCCGTCGTCACTCTTCCGCCGTCAAGAACCCCCGGAGTGAGTTCGCCTTGATCCCCTCGTGCTCCCCGTCCAAGCCGCGCGCGTTTTGGTGCACCATAGCGCATTTTCACGTGTCGTCGCCGGAGTCTCCCCTCCGCCCGATCTGTTCACGATCGTTAGATCGTGATCCAACGGCCGAGCAGCGCCCGAGCTTCAAGTCAAACGGCCGAGCAACGCCCGAGCTTCAAGTCCTTTTTCTTTCGGTTTAGCCACTGCAAGTTTTAAAAATTGCGTCCGAGGTCCAAGTTTTGTCTTTTTACATAAAAACCCTCATAGTTTAATACAAAATTATGCTTTAGCCCTCGGATTTTCGCAGTTAAGCCCCTGGAACTTTTAAAACTTTGCCATGAAATCCCTAAACCTTAGAAAAGCCATATCTTTTGCGTTTTAACTCCGGTTTTAGTGATTCTCGCGCTCACGCGTTCGTGGTGACTTGTAGATTAGTTTTGTGCTGTTGTTTTCTTCTCTTGGAATTGTTTGGTGTACTGTTTCTTATTTATTGTATTGTTTGTTTGCATGTGAATGTGTGATACGTATAGGAAACGTACCGTTCGAGGAGAGCTTTGAAGATCCGGTCGTTGAAGACTTTGAGCAGCAGCAGGGTTGGGAAGAAGGCAAGTATTCCTTGATCATACCCGTTTGTACCTGAATGACATGCATTTTAATTACACTGTTATTTATCGCTTGCAATAATATTGTTGGGTCCTATTAAGGATTTCCTAGTCTCCTTTACCATACCTTGCAGCTTGGGGTACTTAATTAATTTTGATGGTAGATGATGCTTAGCTTGCTCAACTGGGATTGGTTAAATGAAACGCCTACTCTATGTTCCATTACTACCTTTTAATCAATTAATGGATAAGATCACATCTTTTAATTGGAACATGGAGAACCACCCAGGAAAACAGTACAACCATGAGTGCCATGTGGCTCTGGCTTTGACTGACTAATTAGGTGCTCTAGTTTATGGTAGCTTTACTCGGAAGGGGCATGGGGGGCGGCGGTTGACGGGGTATAGCTCGGTCCTCTTGAGCTGTGGGCTTTGGTAAGAGACAGACCTCATTAGGGAGGGTTATGCTTTGCTTCTGAACCGGAAACCTTAGCGGGCTATCATTTATTAGAGTATCAATCCAGCAGCTTCTGAAATGTTGGGAAGGTGTGAGACATGAGTTGATATTGGAGCGGCGGTATCAATCCTTCCAGAAATCGCTCCTGCTTCTGCTCATCATCCTTCACCTCATCCGGGGCGTAACGGGACAGCTGAATGAACTTATCCCGGTACTCGCTGACGGTCATCCCACCTTGCTTAAGTGAGAGGAACTCCTTCTTCTTCAGCTTCATGACACCAGCAGGAATATGGTAGCTCCTGAAGTTGGTTCTAAACTCCTGCCAGGTGATAGCATCAGGGGTGGCATGAGCAGCAAGATAAGCATCCCACCAATTTGAAGCTGATCCTTCCAAGCGCCCTGAGGCATACAAGACCTTCTCACTGTCATTGCACTGAGCCATATCCAGCTTCTTCTCAACAGTCTTCAGCCAATCATCAGCATCAAGTGGATCTGCTGAGTGGGAGTTGGTAGGAGGTTTGTCACTCATAAACTCCCGGTGCTTGTCCCTCTGCTGGTTGTTGTTGTTGTTGTTGTTCTGTGCTTGCATGGCTGCCAAGGTATTAGCCATGCCCTGGAGAATCTGAGTCTGGTTGGCGAGGATCTGATCCATTGCTGAAGATGTTTGATTCGGCGGAGGATTTGGATTGGGGTTGGCACGTCTTTGACGATTCACCGGTGGTTGATCCACTCCACTTCCAGACCTAGTGTTTACCATCTGGTGGTTAGAACATGAGGTTCATAGGGTGGTAAAAAGATATAACTCAAATCATGAATAGATAAGAGTTAGTGTAGAACTAGTTGCCAATGACGGGCAAATCAAATCCTGAAACAGATTCTGTTCGTCCTAATTAAACAGTTGTAACTCTCATTCTGTGTATCCAAAAATTATGATCTTTTGTCTGAACGTGGACTATTAAATTCTGAAACTAACCCAACTTGAATCACTTCAATCGGAATTTCGTAGCTCGAGGTATAAAATAAACAAGACAGCTGTGTCAGGACCACGGGACAGATTCTGGTTACCCCAATAAAACCTTTATATCTCTCTGCCAGAACCTCCAAAAATCATGAACAATTCCCAAAACCTAGGTTATCAAGTCCTTAATCCAACCCAACTGGATTTATGTCAAACGGAGTTCTGAAGCTCCAGAAACAATTCGGACAGTACCAAGATATCATGCAGCGGCGAGAACAGATTGTCGCATAACATGATTTATATGGGGGGTACAATTATATAGATAAAGTGATGGTTAAGAGCTAAGATCAGAGACCAAGATAAACCCAAAGCTAACTAACTTTATTTATTTAATAACTACTCAATTGTGGTCATCACTCCACAATTAAGTTCAATCATTACAAAGATCCAAAGCACACACTTTAGCACGAAAACAAACATCTCTACCACACTTTTAAACCAAACAAAAACACATGATACGCACGAGTCTCAACGATTCTAACATACTGAACTAACCAAAAGAGAGGGTATCCTATCTTAATAGGTATGGGTGAAGCAACTAGACGATCCACCGAACACTGTCTAGCGGGGCGGTGAATGTCCCAATAACCCTTCTACATCTTCATCCAATGGCGGAAGTGCTTCTCCCTTGAGTTCAGCTATTAGCCTCTTGTTCTTCCTTCGTTCAGCAGCGAGTTCTTCACGCACTTCTTGTAGCTCTCTTGAGGTGTCATCGGCGTGCACGTCAAGCATCTGGGTGAACGCCACCTGGACGTTGAGTGTAGAGTTCACACCTGGCGGGTGTGGTACAACCCCAGTTGGAGTGCCTTGCTGCCTTCGAGGAAGATATGCCCATGCAGTGTGACATACTTCAGCAGCCTCTTCATGACAAAGCACAGAAAGTGCCCTCCTGGCTGCATCCTGGATT
This sequence comes from Echinochloa phyllopogon, assembly GCA_033239725.1. Taxonomy (NCBI): domain Eukaryota; kingdom Viridiplantae; phylum Streptophyta; class Magnoliopsida; order Poales; family Poaceae; genus Echinochloa; species Echinochloa phyllopogon. The sequence goes on along the minus strand of BTCW01000016.1, from coordinate 5,152,785 downwards.
CCAGCTTCGAAAGTTGATCTGATGGCGATGGCATGATGCACTGCAGCCTCTTTGGTTCCTCCAAACTCATAATCAGGCTCCCTGATGTATATAGCGACTTCCCAGTCCTCTGGGCGATCTGGATGTGTCCTCCTTCTTCCACAATATTCTATCTCCACTGGGTAGTTCAAACGCTCGAAGAGCATTCGAAGCATCATCGGAAACCCACTGTTGCCTCCGTCGTGGTGATGAATAGTCACTACCCACATGTCAGGCGGCGGAGAGGGTCCTTCACTTCCTTCAGATCCAGCTGGAGCATTCTCTACTGAGTTGACTTCTTCGTCCATCACTTCCATCTCTTCAGGTTCCGGTTCCACTTCTTGCACCGAATGCGACGAAAAAGAGGAAAGAGTGCTTGCCAATCTACGAGCACCTTGCCTTGTCAGCACCATCTATGGTTTAAGCAAGAAAGGGGTGAGAACAGTTCTAAAGACATCAGAATTAGGTGAGATGGCGAAAAAGATAGACCAGAAAACAAAGTCAAGGAGGAGAAAATTATCAATGACCTGGAATAATAGCAAATTAAACCAAGAATAGATAGACCAAGACTAGTTAAGCAAAATAATCCTTTAAATAATGACCATTGCTATCTAGGCTTGCGTCCTACAGTCAACATAGCTCTGATACCACCTCTGTCACACCCGGTTTTAAAGGCAAAACCAGGTGCATCTCATATGTGCGCCAGGATCAGTTTACACACATATGGTAGACGTCACAAGTGAATATCCATAACCATGCATAACGAAAGAGTATTAAAGTGCATTTATTACAATATCAGAGTTGACTCAAATGTCATAGCGTAAGACTTAAATAAACGTTACTCTAACGAAGCAAAAGTGACTCCAACTCCACAGGCATTGACTAGGGGAGACCCGCCTAGAACTCCTCAAAGTCAGTAGTGAAATCCTCAAAATTCTCCCAATCTGAGCAGCATTCCGGGTGTAGTTGATGCAATAAAAGAAAGAAAGGCAACAAGTATGAGCACATAACGTACTCAGCAAATGTAATATGACATACAAGGCTGAGGCATAAAGGTTGGCTGACCATACTGCTGTAAGCATTTTTAGTTGGTCAAGTTTTATTAAGCAACTATTTACTAGCAAATGAAAGTATATACCACCCACAAATTAATGAATGTCATATTCCCAACATATTCAAGTAACCACGATTTAGATCATGTTCAAGTATGATTATCATGTAAGGGTCCAGGCCGCTCTTAACCGTGAGCACGACTGTTATAACAGTTTTACACTCTGCAGAGGTTGTACACTTTCACCATAAGCCGCGTAAAAGTTCAAAAGAACTTTAAACCCAACCATGCTGAGGGGGCCAATCCTATTAAATCACACTACCGAGGTGTGACCGCATAGGGACGCTACGAGGCCTTTACAAAGATTCCTTAGTAAATAGTAACCCGCTAAGGTTTCCGGTTCAGAAGCAAAGCATAACCCTCCCTAATGAGGTCTGTCTCTTACCAAAGCCCACAGCTCAAGAGGACCGAGCTATACCCCGTCAACCGCCGCACCTCTTGCCCCTTTCGGGTAAGGTCACCATCCACTAAAGTCTCTAATTAATTAGCCAAGACCAGAGCCATATAGTACTTATGGTTGCACTGTTTTCCTGGGTGGTTCTCCATGTTCCAATTAAAAAGATATGATCCTGTCATTAAATTAATTCAAAGAGTATTTGGAACATAGAGTAGGGGTTCATTTAACCAATCCCAGTTGAGCAAGCTAAGCATCATCTACCATCAAAATTAATTAAATAATCCCAGTTTCAGGGACAGGAAAATATAGTGGCTAGGCAAATCCTTAAATAAGAACCCATCAAATTAAGACACATGCATGGGTGGTGAAATTAATAATTATTAGGACATTTGCATGACATAATACACTTGCCTTCTTCCCAACTCGGTTTCTGCTCAAATCCTTCTCCAACAGTTGGTTCTTCAGAGAAAACCTCGAACTGCTCGTTTCCTAATCGCATCACACATTTACATGCAAGGAAACAATACAACAAATAAGAAACAGTACACCAAACAATTCCAACAGAAGAAAACAGCGGCACAAAACTAATATACACGTTACAACGAACGCGTGAGCGCGAGAATCACTAAAATCGGAGTTAAAACGCAAAAGATATGGCTTTTCTAAGGTTCAGGGACTTGCTGGCAAAGTTTTAAAAGTTCCAGGGGCTTAACTGCGAAAAACCAGGTGCTAAAACATAATTTTGTATAAAAACTCGAGGGTTTTCATGTAAAAAGACAAACCTTGGACCTCGGGCATAATTTTAAAAACTTGCAGGGGCTTAAACATAAGAAAAAGGACCTATTCGTAATTATTTTTGAACTAACTTGGACTGCGGGTTGATTTTCAAAATCCTCAGGGGCTCTTTAGCAAAGTTGCCACGCTGACCGGTACGTAAACTGTTTGACTCGGGGCTCGGGCTGACGTGGACCGTTGGATCTTAATCCGACGTCCGGGATTCGATCTGGGGACGGGCTCGTTGGCGGGGAAGAAGACCGCGGCGGCGCCGCTCGCTGACGCGGCGGAGCATCGCCGGAGAAGGTCGAACAGGGGCTACGGTACACTAAACTCGACGAGAGTTAGACGGGAAGATGGAGCAGGCAACGGCGAACTCACCAGGGATGAACTCGACGAAGACCGACCGGCGACGGCGAACCGACGCGGCGGCGGATCTCAAGCAGCGGCGCTAGGGTTTGGGGAGCTCGCGGCTTCGATTCCTTGATGGGAAGGACGGCGGGCGGTGCGCGCTTAAGTAGGCCGGGGACCGGGGCTCGGGTAGGCGTGCGGCGGACGGAGTCGGAGGCGGGCGGCGCTCGGACTCGACGTCGGGGGAGAAACCGGGTCGGAGACGACGGACCCGACAACCGGGCCCCACGCGTCAGCGAAAGTGAGAGAGAGAGAGAAGGGGAGAAGCGGGACGGGCCGGCGCTGGGCCGTAAGCGGGTAAGGCCGGGCCAAGGAAAAAGGATTCAGCCCGGGGAGAAAGGAAAACAGGCCGGGGAGGAAAAGCGAGCGGGAGAGGAGTTCAGGGGGCAAACTTGGACTGGGCCAGGAGTTCGAGGGCGAAAACGAACTCGGCTGATTAAACTTTTCTAAAACTCAAACAAAAGCAAATCAAATTCGAATTTAAATTCCAACTTGATTTACTAGCAACCAAAAATATGTGCAACAGCATGAATGCAACAAAAACTTATTTTGACTAAAATAATTATTTAATGTGATATTTAAATTAATAAAAAGGCTAAAAATTCCAATTAATTCCTAGAAAATTTATTTAAGCCTTAATAAATCCTAGAAAAATTCAAAGGGTTGCTAAAATTTAAATGTGATGAATTTTAGGGTGTTGCTAAAATTCAAAGGGTTCCATATCCTCGAGATTCGGACGAATTAGACAAAATCTGAGGAAACTCTGCCATCAACTCATCCTCTCTTTCCCAAGTTGCCTCACTTTCCGCATGGTGACTCCACTGAACTTTGCACATCTTAATCACTTTACTCCGAGTAACTCTTTCAGCAGTTTCCAAAATCTTAGCTGGGTATTCCTTACAAGTCAAATCATCTTGCACATCCAACTCGTCCAAGGGTAATTCTTCCTCAGGAACTCGAAGACACTTTTTCAACTGAGAGATATGGAACACATCATGCACATCTGACAGTCTGGCTGGCAACTCCAGTTGATAAGCAACCTCACCTTTCCTATCAACAATCTTGAAAGGTCCAATGAAACGAGGAGACAATTTACCTTTCACCTTAAACCTTCTCAAACCCCGAATAGGAGATACTTTCAGATACACATAATCACCTACTTCGAAAGTTAATTCTCTCCTTCTTGTATCTGCATAGCTCTTCTGCCTGGACTGAGCCATTCTTAAATTCTCCCTGATAATCTGAACCTGTCTTTCTGCTTCCTGCAAAATCTTGGGACCAAACAACTGACTCTCACCAGTTTCACTCCAATACAACGGTGTTCTGCACTTTCTACCATAAAGCGCTTCGAACGGTGCCATCTTCAAACTAGCCTGATAACTGTTGTTGTATGAAAACTCTGCATATGGAAGACTCTTGTCCCAACTACCTCCATGCTTCAAAGCACAAGCTCTCAACATATCCTCCAAAATCTGATTAGTCCTCTCTGTCTGACCATCTGTCTGAGGATGATATGCCGAGCTGAAATTCAACTTTGTATCCATAGACTCATGCAACTTCTGCCAGAATCTAGATGTAAACTGAGTGCCTCTATCAGACACTATCTTTATAGGCACACCATGGAGACAAACAATTCTGGACATGTATAACTCTGCCAACTTAGCACTGGTATAAGTAGTATTAACGGGTATAAAGTGAGCTACCTTAGTTGATCTGTCCACAATAACCCATATGGAGTCATATCCTCCTCGAGTGCGAGGTAATCCAACAATGAAATCCATACTGATTTCTTCCCACTTCCATTCAGGTACCTTGAGTGGCTGAAGCAAACCGGCTGGTCTCTGGTGTTCAGCCTTGACTCTCTGACAAACATCGCACAATGCCACATGGGCAGCCACATCCCTTTTTAGTCCATACCACCAATACCTTTGCTTCAGATCCTGATACATCTTGGTGCTTCCAGGATGAATAGAATATGCGGAATCATGAGCTTCCCTCAATATCTGCAATCGGAGAGACTCGATATTCGGTACACATATCCTCTTTCTAAACCAAATTGTACCTTGATCATCTTTAGTGAAGTCGGAAGCTGTCCCTGCTAACATGGTTTCCTTGATTTCCTTTATCTTCGCATCAGTAAGCTGACCCTTCCGAATTTCCTGTTCTAGTGTAGACTCAACTTCCATTGTAACACCTTCTGTCTGATTCAGGAATCCTAAGTTCAGCTTTTCCATCTCTGCAAGCAACTCAGCTGGTAGCTGGCGACCAAACATTGCATTTACTTGTGACTTCCTACTCAATGCATCAGCAACCAAATTAGCCTTGCCAGGGTGATAGTTGATTCCCAGATCATAGTCCTTGATCAACTCCAACCATCTTCTCTGTCTCAAATTCAGATCCTTCTGAGTAAATATGTACTTCAGGCTTTTATGATCAGTATACAGCTCACATCTGTTACCTAGAATATAGTGCCTCCAGATCTTCAAGGCATGAACAACAGCTGCAAGCTCCAGATCATGAGTAGGATAGTTCAGCTCGTGTTTCCTCAACTGCCTGGATGCATAGGCTATAACTCTGCCTTCCTGCATGAGCACACACCCAAGACCTCTACGAGAAGCATCACAATATATATCAAAGTTTTTGTGAATATCTGGCATAGCAAGCACTGGGGCTATAGTCAACTTCCTTCTCAACTCTTCGAAACTAGCCTGACACTCTTCTGACCAAACAAACTCCTTGCCCTTCTCTAATAGCGAAGTAAGAGGTTTCGCTATTTTAGAAAAGCCTTCAATGAATCTCCTGTAATATCCAGCCAATCCTAGAAAACTTCTAATCTCAGAGACTGTGGTAGGAGGTTTCCATTCCAACACATCCTTGACTTTACTTGGATCCACTGCAATACCTCCTTCAGTGACCACATGACCAAGAAAAGACACTTGATTCAACCAGAATTCACATTTACTAAACTTGGCATACAACTGGTTCTCTCTAAGAGTCTGCAACACTAACCTCAAATGTTCTTCGTGCTCTTCCTCATTCTTCGAGTAAACCAAAATATCATCAATAAACACCACCACAAATTTGTCCAAGTACTCCATGAACACCTTATTCATCAGGTACATAAAGTAGGCGGGTGCATTTGTCAATCCAAACGACATCACCGTATACTCATACAATCCATACCTGGTGGTGAATGCTGTTTTAGGAATGTCGGAACGCCTGATCCTCAACTGATGGTAGCCAGATCTCAAGTCAATCTTGGAGAAAACCTTAGCTCCTCTCAACTGATCAAATAAGTCTACAATTCTGGGCAATGGATTCTTATTCTTGATGGTTACCTCATTCAATGAACGATAATCCACACACATCCTCAGAGTACCATCCTTTTTACCCACAAAAATTACAGGTGCTCCCCAAGGTGACGAGATAGGACGAATGTAACCTTTATCCAACAATTCCTTAAGTTGTTTCTTAAGTTCTTCTAGTTCATTAACGGCCATTCTATAGGGTCTTTTAGAAATAGGAGCAGTACCAGGTAAAAGCTCAATAATAAACTCAATATCTCGTTCGGGTGGCATACCTGGCAAATCATCTGGGAATACATCTGGAAACTCACAAACAACTCTGATATCCTCCAAAGGAACACCACTGGCCTGATTCACTGAGTACGTTGAAGCTGAGGGTTGAGTGGCTCCGAATTCAATCTTCTCTCCCTGAGGGCTAGTCAACAACACCGACCTTTTGGCACACTGAATCACCGCATTAAAAGCAGCTAACCATCCCATTCCAAGTATGACATCAATTCCCTCAAAGTTCAGGACTATCAAATCAGCAGGAAAGTCTACCCCAACTATTTTTAGATTAACTCGGGGACAGATAAAATTAGCTTTCATGTTTCCACCGGGAGAGCTAACCAGCATGGAATTTTTCATAGGGACCATAGATATATTATACTTAGCTACGTACTGAGCAGTAATAAAAGAATGAGATGCTCCAGAGTCGAATAAAACCGATGCAGGGGCTGAGTTGACGAGGAACATACCAAGTACCACATCCTGGGACTCCTGTGCGGTCTCTGCAGCAACATGGTTCACCTTGCCCCGCATCTGATTCTGCTGGCCCTTGTTGCCCTGGGGCGTCTCGTTCACATTCCTATTCTGCTGCTGAGGGGTATTCTGCCTAGGTGTACTGCCACCCTGGTGCTGAGGGGTCTGAGCATTCTTCTTAGGACAGTTGTGGGCATAGTGGCTGGGATCTCCACAAATGTAGCAGGTGCGAGGAGTAGGAGCACTGCCTGGTGCAGGGGTCTTCACTGGAGTCTGAGTCGGGGTGGTCTGGCGGTTCTGCTGAAATGCTAGACGCTGAGGTGGAGGTGCTGACCGCTGACCCTGACTCTGCACAAAGTTACTCCCTTGCCCACCAAAACGAGCGGGCATGTTCTGCTGAGGTTGCTGGAAATGAGGGCGGGTGTTACTGCTTGACTGTCCTGAGGACATGAACTTCCTCTTCTGCTCTCCCAACTCACGGCGCTTGCTCTCCAAGACAATAGCCTTATACAACAGCTTCTGAAATGTTGGGAAGGTGTGAGACATGAGTTGATATTGGAGTGGCGGTATCAATCCTTCCAGAAATCGCTCCTGCTTCTGCTCATCATCCTTCACCTCATCCGGGGCGTAACGGGACAGCTGAATGAACTTATCCCGGTACTCGCTGACGGTCATCCCACCTTGCTTAAGTGAGAGGAACTCTTTCTTCTTCAGCTTCATGACACCAGCAGGAATATGATAGCTCCTGAAGTTGGTTCTAAACTCCTGCCAGGTGATAGCATCAGGGGTGGCATGAGCAGCAAGATAAGCATCCCACCAATCTGAAGCTGATCCTTCCAAGCGCCCTGAGGCATACAGGACCTTCTCACTGTCATTGCACTGAGCCATATCCAGCTTCTTCTCAACAGTCTTCAGCCAATCGTCAGCATCAAGTGGATCTGCTGAGTGGGAGTAGGTAGGAGGTTTGTGACTCATAAACTCCCGGTGCTTGTCCCTCTGCTGGTTGTTGTTGTTGTTGTTGTTCTAAAGGCAAAACCAGGTGCATCTCATATGTGCGCCAGGATCAGTTTACACACATATGGTAGACGTCACAAGTGAATATCCATAACCATGCATAACGAAAGAGTATTAAAGTGCATTTATTACAATATCAGAGTTGACTCAAATGTCATAGCGGAAGACTTAAATAAACGTTAATCTAATGAAGCAAAAGTGACTCCAACTCCACAGGCATTGACTAGGGGAGACCCGCCTAGGACTCCTCAAAGTCAGTAGTGAAATTCTCAAAATTCTCCCAATCTGAGCAGCATTCCGGGTGTAGTTGATGCAATAAAAGAAAGAAAGGCAACAAGTATGAGCACATAACGTACTCAGCAAATGTAATATGACATACAAGGCTGAGGCATAAAGGTTGGCTGACCATACTGCTGTAAGCACTTTTAGTTGGTCAAGTTTTATTAAGCAACTATTTACTAGCAAATGAAAGTATATACCACCCATAAATTAATGAATGTCATATTCCCAACATATTCAAGTAACCACGATTTAGATCATGTTCAAGTATGATTATCATGTAAGGGTCCAGGCCGCTCTTAACCGTGAGCACGACTGTTATAACAGTTTTACACTCTGCAGAGGTTGTACACTTTCACCATAAGCCGCGTAAAAGTTCAAAAGAACTTTAAACCCAACCATGCCGAGGGGGCCAATCCTCTTAAATCACACTACCGAGGTGTGACCGCATAGGGACGCTACGAGGCCTTTACAAAGATTCCTTAGTAAATAGTAACCCGCTAAGGTTTCCGGTTCAGAAGCAAAGCATAACCCTCCCTAATGAGGTCTGTCTCTTACCAAAGCCCACAGCTCAAGAGGACCGAGCTATACCCCGTCAACCGCCGCACCTCTTGCCCCTTTCGGGTAAGGTCACCATCCACTAAAGTCTCTAATTAATTAGTCTCCATGTTCCAATTAAAAAGATATGATCCTGTCATTAAATTAATTCAAAGAGTATTTGGAACATAGAGTAGGGGTTCATTTAACCAATCCCAGTTGAGCAAGCTAAGCATCATCTACCATCAAAATTAATTAAAAAATCCCAGTTTCAGGGACAGGAAAATAGAGTGGCTAGGCAAATCCTTAAATAGGAACCCATCAAATTAAGACACATGCATGGGTGGTGAAATTTATAATTATTAGGACATTTGCATGACATAATACACTTGCCTTCTTCCCAACTCGGTTGCTGCTCAAATCCTTCTCCAACAGTTGGTTCTTCAGAGAAAACCTCGAACTGCTCGTTTCCTAATCGCATCACACATTTACATGCAAGGAAACAATACAACAAATAAGAAACAGTACACCAAACAATTCCAACAGAAGAAAACAGCGGCACAAAACTAATCTACACGTTACAACGAACACGTGAGCGCGAGAATCACTAAAATCGGAGTTAAAACGCAAAAGATATGGCTTTTCTAAGGTTCAGGGACTTGCTGGCAAAGTTTTAAAAGTTCCAGGGGCTTAACTGCGAAAAACCAGGTGCTAAAACATAATTTTGTATAAAAACTCGAGGGTTTTCATGTAAAAAGGCAAACCTTGGACCTCGGGCATAATTTTAAAAACTTGCAGGGGCTTAAACAAAAGAAAAAGGACCTATTCATAATTATTTTTGAACTAACTTGGACTGCGGGTTGATTTTCAAAATCCTCAGGGGCTCTTTAGCAAAGTTGCCACGCTGACCGGTACGTAAACTGTTTGACTCGGGGCTCGGGCTGACGTGGACCGTTGGATCTTAATCCGACTTCCGGGATTGGATCTGGGGACAGGCTCGTCGGCGGGGAAGAAGACCGCGGCGGCGTCGCTCGCTGACGCGGCGGAGCATCGCCGGAGAAGGTCGAACAGGGGCTACGGTACACTAAACTCGACGAGAGTTAGACGGGAAGATGGAGCAGGCAACGGCGAACTCACCACGGGTGAACTCGATGAAGACCGACCGGCGACGGCGACGAACGACGGCGAACCGACGCGGCGGCAGATCTCAAGCAGCGGCGCTACGGTTTGGGGAGCTCGTGGCTTCGATTCCTTGATGGGAAGGACGGCGGGCGGTGCGCGCTTAAGTAGGCCGGGGACCGGGGCTCGGGCAGGCGTGCGGCGGACGGAGTCGGAGGCGGGCGGCGCTCGGACTCGACGTCGGGGGAGAAATCGGGTCGGAGACGACGGACCCGACAACTTGGCCCCACGGGTCAGCGAAAGTGAGAGAGAGAGAGAAGGGGAGAAGCGGGATGCGCCGGCGCTGGGCCGTAAGCGGGGAAGGCCGGGCCGAGGAATAAGGATTCAGCTCGGGGAGAAAGGAAAACAGGCCGGGGAGGAAAAGCGAGCGGGAGAGGAGTTCAGGGGGCAAACTTGGACTGGGCCAGGAGTTCGAGGGGCGAAAACGAACTCGGCTGATTAAACTTTTCTAAAACTCAAACAAAAGCAAATCAAATTCGAATTTAAACAGAATTTAAATTCCAACTTGATTTACTAGCAACCAAAAATATGTGCAATAGCATGAATGCAACAAAAACTTATTTTGACTAAAATAATTATTTAATGTGATATTTAAATTAATAAAAAGGCTAAAAATTCCAATTAATTCCTAGAAAATTTATTTAAGCCTTAATAAATCCTAGAAAAATTCAAAGGGTTGCTACAATTTAAATGTGATGAATTTTAGGGTGTTACACCTCTGCAGAGTGTAAAACTGTTATAACAGTCGTGCTCACGGTCAAGAGCGGCCTGGACCCTTACATGATAATTTTACTTGAATATGACCTAAACTGTGGTTACCAGAATTTGTTGGGTTATGTCATTTATTTAATTGTGGTTGGTATATACTTATATATTCTAGTAAATAGTTGCTTAATAAAACTTGATCAACTAAAAGTGCTTAATGCAGCTAGCCTTTCAGCTACCCACCTTATAAAGCCTTGCATGTCATTTATTTCCAAACTTTGCTGAGTACGACATGTACTCACGCTTGTTGTTTATTTATATTGCATCGACCACACCCATAATGCTGCTCAGATTGGGAGAATATTGAGGATTTCACTGCTGATTTTGAGGAGTTCTAGGCGAGTCTCCCCCAGTCAACGCCTGTGGAGTTGGAGTCACTTTTGCTTCGTTAGATGAACGTTTATTTAAATCTTCCGCTATGACATTTGTGTCAACTCTGAGATTGTAATAAATGCACTTTAATACTCTTTCGTTATGCATGGTTATGAATATTCACTTGTGATGTCTACCGTATGTGCGTAAACTGATCCTGGCGCACATATGAGATGCATCTGGTTTTGCCTTTAAAACCGGGTGTGATAGAAGTGGTATCAGAGCCATGTTGACTGTAGGACGCAAGCAATGGTCATTCTCTAAGGATTATTTTGCTTAACTACTCTTGTTCTATCTATTCTTGGTTTATTTTGCTATTATTCCTGGTCATTGATAATTGTCTCCTCCTTGATTTTGTTTTCTGTTCTATCTTTTTCACCATCTCACCTGGTTTCGATGTCTTTAGAACTGTTCTAACCCCCTTCTTGCTTAAACCATAGATGGTGTTGACAAGGCAAGGTGCTCGTAGATTGTCTAGCACTCCTTCCCCTTCTTCATCGCATTCGGTGCAAGAAGAGGAACCGGAACCTGAAGAGATGGAAGTGATGGACGAAGAAGTTAACGCAGGAGGGAATGCTCCAGCTGGATCTGAAGGAAGTGAAGGACCCCCTCCGCCGCCTGACATGTGGGTAGTGACTTTTCAACACCACGACGGAGGCAACAGTGGGTTCCCGATGCTGCTTCGAATGCTCTTCGGGCGTCTGAACTACCCAGTGGAGATAGAATATCATGGAAGAAGGAGGGCACATCCAAATCACCCAGAGGACTGGGATGTTGCTGTATACATCCGGGAGCCTGATTATGAGTATGGAGGAACCAAAGAGGCTGCAGTGCACCATGCTATCGCCATGAGATCAACCTTCGAAGCTGGAATCCAGGATGCAGCAAGACGGGCACTTTCTGTGCTTTGTCATGACGAGGCTGCTGAAGTACGTCACACTGCTTGGGCTTATCTTCCCCGAAGGCAGCAAGGCACTCCAACTGGGGTTGTGCCACAACCGCCAGGCGTGCTAAACTCTACACTCAACGTCCAGGTGGCGTTCACCAAGATGCTCAACATGCACGCCGATGACACCACAAGGGAGCTACAGGAAGTGCGTGAAAAACTCGCTGCTGAACGAAGGAAGAACAAGAGGCTGATAGCTGAACTCAAGGGAGAACCACTTCCGCCCTTGGATGAAGATGTAGAAGGGTTGATGGGTCATTCACCGCCCCACTAGAGAGTGCTTGGTGGATCGTCTAGTTGCTTCACCCATACCTATTAAGATAGGATACCCTCTCTTTTGATAGTTCAGTACGTTTAGAATCGTTGAGACTCATGCGTAGCGTGTGATTTAGTTCGGTTTAAAAGTGTGGTAGAGATGTTTGCTTTCGTGCTAAGTGTGTGATTGGGATCTTTGTAATGATTGAACTTAATTGTGGAATGATGACCACAATTGAGTAATTATTAAATAAATAAATTTAGTTAGTTTGGGTTTATCTTGGTCTCTGATCTTAGCACTTAACTAACACATTATCCATATAATTGTACCCCTCATATAAATCATGTTATGCGACAATCTGTTCTCGCTGCTGCATGATATCCTGGTACTATCTGAATTGTTTCTAGAGCTTCAGAACTCCGTTTGACATAAATCTAGTTGGGTCGGATTAAGGACTTGATAACCTAGGTTCTGGGAATTTTTTGTGATTTTTGGAGGTTCTGGCAGAGAGATACAAGGGTTTTATTGGAGTAACCAGAATCTGTCTCATGGTCCTGACACAGCTGTCTTGTTTATTTTATACCTCGAGCCACCAAATTCCGATTGAGGTGACTCAAGTTGGGTTAGTTTCAGAATTTGATAGTCTACGTTCAGACAAAAGATCATGATTTTGGGATACTCAGAATGAGAGTTACAACTGTTTAATTGTGACGAACAGAATCTGTTTCAGAATTTGATTTTCCAGTCATTGGCAACTCGTTCTACATCAACTTTTATCTGTTCATGATTTGAGTTACATCTTTTTACCACCCTCTGAATCTCATGTTTCTAACCATCAGATGGTGAACACCAGGTCTGGAAGTGGAGTGGATCAACCACCTGTGAATCGTCAGGGACGTGCCAACCCCAATCCAAATCCTCCGCCGAATCAAGCACCTGTAGCAATGGATCAGATCCTCACCAACCAGACTCAGATCCTCCAGGGCATGGCTAATACCTTGGCAGCCATGCAAGCACAGAACAACAACAACAACAACAACCAGCCGAGAGACAAGCACCGGGAGTTCATGAGTCACAAACCTCCTACCTACTCCCACTCTGCAGATTCTCTTGATGCTGATGATTGGCTGAAGACTATTGAGAAGAAGCTGGATATGGCTTAGTGCAATGACAGGGAGAAAGTCCTGTATGCCTCAGGTCGCTTGGAGGGATCAGCTTCAGATTGGTGGGATGCTTACCATGCTGCTCATGCCACCCCTGATGCTATCACCTGGCAGGAGTTCAGGACCAACTTCAGGAGCCACCATATTCCTGCTGGTGTCATGAAGCTGAAGAAGGAGTTCCTCTCACTCAAGCAAGGTGGGATGACCGTCAGCGAGTACCGGGATAAGTTCATTCAGTTGTCCCGTTACGCCCCAGATGAGGTGAAAGAGGATGAGCAGAAGTAGGAGCGATTTCTGGAAGGATTGATCCCGCCGCTCCATTATCAACTCATGTCTCACACCTTCGCAACATTTCAGAAGCTGCTAGACAAGGCTATTGGCTTGGAGAGAAAGCGCCGTGAGTTGGGAGAGCAGAAGAGGAAGTTCATGGCATCAGGACAGTCAAGCAGTAACACCCGCCCTCGTCTCCAGCAGCCTCAGCAGAACATGGCCGTTCGCTTTGATGGGCAAGGGGGTAACTTTGTGCAGAGTCAGGGTCAGCGGTCAGCACCTCCACCTCAGTGTCCAGCATTTCAGCAGAACCACCAAACCACCCCGGCTCAGACTCTAGTGAAGACCACTACACCAGGCAGTGCTCCTACTCGTCGTACCTGCTACATTTGTGGAGATCCCAGCCACTTTGCCCACAACTGTCCTAAGAGGAATGCTCAGACCCCACAGTGCTAGAGTGGCAGTGCACCTAGGCAGAATACCCCTCAGCAGCAGAGCAGGAATGTGAACCCGACACCCCAGAGCAACAAGGGCCAGCAGAATCAGATGCGGGGCAAGGTGAACCATGTTGCTGCACAGTCCACACAGGAGGCCCAGGATGTGGTACTTGGTATGTTCCTTGTCAACTCAGCCCCTGCATCAGTTTTATTCGACTCTGGAGCATCCCATTCTTTTATGACTGCTCAGTACGTAGCGAAGTATAATATACCCATGCTCCCTATGAAGAATTCCATGCTAGTTAGCTCCCCCGGTGGAAACATGAAAGCCAATTTTATCTGTCCCCGAGTTAATCTAAAAATAGTTGGGGTAGACTTTCCTGCTGATCAGATAGTTCTGAACTATGAGGGAATTGATGTCATACTTGGAATGGGATGGTTGGCTGCTTTTGATACGGTGATTCAGTGTGCCAAGAGGTTCGTGTTGTTGACTAGTCCTCAGGGAGAGAAGATTGAATTCGGGGCCACCCAACCCTCAGCTTCAACTTACTCAATGAATCAGGCCAGCGGTGTTCCTTTGGAGGATATCAGAGTTGTTTGTGAGTTTCTGGATGTCTTCCCAGATGATTTGCCAGGTATGCCACCCGACCGAGACATTGAGTTTATTAGTGAGCTTTTACCTGGTACTGCTCCTATTTCTAAAAGACCCTATAGAATGGTTGTTAATGAACTAGAAGAACTTAAGAAACAACTTAAGGAATTGTTGGATAAGGGTTACATTCGTCCTAGTTCTTCACCTTGGGGAGCACCTGTAATTTTTGTGGGTAAAAAGGATGGTACTCTGAGGATATGTGTGGATTATCATTCATTGAATGAGGTAACCATCAAGAATAAGTATCCCTTGCCCAGAATTGAAGACTTATTTGATCAGTTGAGAGGAGCTAAGGTTTTCTCCAAGATTGACTTGAGATCTGGCTATCATCAGTTGAGGATTAGACGCTCCGACATTCCTAAAACAACATTCACCACCAGGTATGGGTTGTATGAGTATACTGTGATGTCGTTTGGATTAACAAATGCACCTGCCTACTTTATGTACCTGATGAATAAGGTGTTCATGGAGTACTTGGATAAATTTGTGGTGGTGTTTATTGATGATATTCTGGTTTACTCTAAGAATGAGGAGGAGCATGAGGAGCATTTGAGGTTGGTGTTGCAGACTCTTAGAGAGAACCAGTTGTATGCCAAGTTTAGTAAATGTGAGTTTTTGTTGAATCAAGTGTCTTTTCTTGGTCATGTTGTTACTGATGGAGGTATTGCAGTGGATCCAAGTAAAGTCAAGGATGTGTTGGATTGGGAACCTCCTACCACAGTCTCTGAGATTAGAAGCTTTCTGGGATTGGCTGGATATTACAGGAGATTCATTGAAGGCTTTTCTAAAATAGCGAAACCTCTTACTTCGCTATTAGAGAAGGGCAAGGAGTTTGTTTGGTCAGAAGCGTGTCAGACCAGCTTTGAAGAGTTGAGAAGGAAGTTGACTACAGCCCCAGTGCTTGCTATGCCAGATATTCACAAGAACTTTGATATATATTGTGATGCTTCTCGTAGAGGTCTTGGGTGTGTGCTCATGCAGGAAGGCAGAGTTATAGCCTATGCATCCAGGCAGTTGAGGAAGCACGAGCTGAACTATCCTACTCATGATCTGGAACTTGCAGCTGTTGTCCATGCCTTGAAGATCTAGAGGCACTATATTCTAGGCAACAGATGTGAATTGTATATTGATCACAAAAGCCTGAAGTACATATTTACTCAGAAGGACCTGAATTTGAGGCAGAGAAGATGGTTGGAGTTGATCAAGGATTATGATCTGGGGATCAACTATCATCCTGGCAAGGCTAATTTGGTTGCTGATGCGTTGAGTAGGAAGTCACAAGTAAATGCAATGTTTGGTCGCCAGTTGCCAGCTGAGTTGTGTGCAGAGATGGAGAAGCTGAACCTGGGATTTCTGAGTCAGACCGAAGGCGTGACAATGGAGGTTGAATCTACACTGGAGCAGGAAATTCGGAAGGGTCAGCTTACTGATGAGAAGATAAAGGAAATCAAGGAAACCATATTAGCAGGGAAAGCTCCCGACTTCACCGAAGATGATCAAGGTACAGTTTGGTTTAGAAAGAGGATATGTGTACCGGATATCGAGTCTCTCAGGGAGCAGATATTGAGGGAAGCTCATGATTCCGCATATTCTATTCATCCTGGAAGCACCAAGATGTACCAGGATCTAAAGCAAAGGTATTGGTGGTATGGACTAAAAAGGGATGTGGCTGCCCATGTGGCGTTGTGCGATGTTTGTCAGAAAGTTAAGGCTGAACATCAGAGACCAGCCGGTTTGCTTCAGCCACTCAAGGTACTTGAATGGAAGTGGGAAGAAATCAGTATGGATTTCATTGTTGGGTTACCTCGCACTCGAGGAGGATATGACTCCATATGGGTTATTATGGACAGATTAACTAAGGTAGCCCACTTTATACCCGTTCACACTACTTATACCAGTGTGCTAGTATAGATCAGGATATTGAGTACATGTCTAGAGTTCCTTATTCTAGTGCTGTTGGTTCTTTGATGTATGCCATGGTCTGTTCTCATCCAGATTTATCTTATGCTATGAGTCTGGTTAGTAGATATATGACTAATCCTGGTAAAGAACATTGGAAGGCAGTTCAGTGGATTTTCAGGTACCTCAGAGGCACTGCAGATTCTTGTTTGAAGTTTGGCAGAACTGAGAAGGGACTTATTGGCTATGTTGATTCAGATTTTGCTGCTGATGTTGATAGACGAAGGTCGCTCACAGGTTATGTGTTCACTGTTGGCAGTTGTGCTATGAGCTGGAAGGCCACTTTGCAGTCTGTTGTGGCTTTGTCTACTACTGAGGCAGAATATATGGCTATTGTTGAGGCGTGCAAAGAACTAATTTGGCTGAGCAGATTGTACTCTGAGCTGGTTGGGGCTGTTTCTTGCATTGATTTATATTGTGACAGTCAAAGTGCTATTTACCTTACCAAAGATCAGATGTTCCATGAGAGGACAAAGCATATTGACATCAAGTATCATAATGTACGAGATGTGGTTGAGGAAGGTAAGCTGAAAGTATGCAAGATCAACACTCATGATAATCCAGCTGATATGATGACTAAACCTGTTCCTGTTGCTAAGTTTGAGCTATGCTCAAGCTTAGTTGGTTTAGTTAATTAGCCCAAGAGGCTATTTGGCGTCAGTCGTATTTTTCCTTCGTGATGATTCAGGATGAAGTGAAGATGCTGCAAGAGAATTTGTCTCAAGGTGGAGTTTGTTGTGATATGATCCAAATTCACAGACGGAGCGAAGCGGAGGCCCATCACCAGAGGTTTGGGCCGGAGCAAGGGGTACTGTGTTTTTCTCTCATGAGCGCATAGTTTAGTCCCACATCGGCAACGCAACCAAGCTCGGTCACGTGAGCTGCCTATATAATAGAGCTTTGCCCTTGATGAATAAATCATCCTCTTGTAAGCCGCTAATAGGCACACCTCGTATAGTAAAGTTTTGTTGGCTGGCGCCCGTGGTTTTTCCCTTCTACATTGGGAGGGTTTCCACGTTAAAATCTCGTGTCTCCTGCGGTTTGATTCCTTTACTTCTTGTCGTTTATTCGTCATCATTTACAACAAGTGGTATCAGAGCCGGTTTCAGATTCGGTTTCCTTGATGTCGACAACGATGAAGTTTGATCTACTGCTGTTGGATTACAAGACGAGGTTCGCGCTGTGGCAAGTCAAGATGCGGGCTGTTCTGGCGCAAACTCATGATCTCGATGAGGCGTTGGATAAGTTTGGTGGCAAGCCGTCCAACGAATGGTCTGATGAGGAGAAGCGCAAGGATCATAAGGCTCTGTCTTTAATTCAGCTTTATATGTCTAATGATATTATGCAAGAATGTCTACAGGATTAGGCTGCTGCAGCACTCTGGCTGAAACTGGAATCGATCTGCATGTCGAAGGATCTAACCAGTAAAATGCATATGAAGTTGAAGTTGTTCACGCTCAAGATGAAGGAGGGTGATTCAGTGATGAGCCATATATCTGTGTTCAAGGAGATCGTTTCTGACCTAGCGTCGATGGAGGTTAAGTATGATGATGAGGACTTAGGTCTCCTATTGTTATGTTCTCTGCCAAACTCTTTTGCAAATTTCCGTGATACCTTGTTGATTAGCCGTGATGAACTAACCGTTTTGGAAGTTTATGAGGCACTCCAATCAAGGGAAAAGATGAAAGGCATGGTGCAGCCTGACAGATTGTCGTCGTCCAAGGGCGATGCTTTGCAAGTGAGAGGCAGACCGGAGCATAGATCTTCCAATGAAAGTAATGATCGTTACAAGAGCCAAGAAAGTAGAGGGCGTACTAAGTCTAGACCACCCAAGAAGTTCTGTAAGTATTGCAAGAAGAAATCACATTTTATTGAGGAGTGTTGGAAGCTTAAGAACAAAGAGAACAGAAAAAATAATTCGGATGGTAATGCCTCTGTTGTTTCTGGTGCTGGGAATACTTCTGATTCAGGAGATTGTCTGATTCTTCTTGCTGGTTGTGTTTCTGGTCATGATGAATGGATACTTGATTCTGCATGTTCGTTTCATATCTGCACTAACAGAAATTGGTTTAGTTCGTTTAAGCCTGTGCAGAAAGGAGATGTTGTGCGTATGGGAGACGATAATCCGTGTGACATTGTGGGGATCGGCTCAGTTCAGATCAAGGCTCATGATGGCATGACACGAACGCTACAGAATGTGAGATACATACCAGGGATGACCAGAAATCTGATTTCGCTCAGCACACTTGATGCAGAAGGATTCAAGTACTCCGGTTCAGGCGGAATTTTAAAGGTATTAAAAGGTTCTCTTGTTTGTTTAGTAGGTGATCTGAATTCTGCAAAGTTATATGTCCTAAGAGGAAGTACTTTGGTTCTGTTTCTGCTGCTGTTGTTACTAATGCTGAACCTAGTAAGACTAACCTTTGGCATATGCGTCTTGGACATATGAGTGAACTTGGTATGGCAGAATTGATGAAGAGAAACCTACTGGATGGTTGTATTTTGAGTAGCAAGAAGTTCCGTGAGCATTGTATTTTTGGGAAGAATAAAAGGGTAAAGTTCAACACTGCTGTTCATACCACCAAAGGTCCTCTTGATTATGTACATGCTGACTTATGGGGTCCTTCTCGTAAGCCTTCTTATGGTGGTGCTCGTTACATGCTTACTATTATTGATGACTACTCTAAAAAAGTATGGCCTTATTTTCTGAAAAATAAAGATGATACTTTTGCTGCTTTTAAAGATTGCAAAGTGATGATAGAAAGGCAAACTGATAGGAAGGTGAAGGTGCTTCGTACTAATAATGGTGGAGAATTTTGTTCTGCTGCATTTAATAATTATTGCAGGCAGGAAGGCATTGTCAGGCACCAGACCATACCGTATACTCCGCAGCAAAACGGTGTGGCTGAGCGCATGAACAGGACCATCATCTCGAAGGCTCATTGCATGTTGTCCAATGCACGGATGAGCAAGCGCTTTTGGGCTGAAGCAGCTAACACCGCATGCTACTTGATAAACAGGTCGCCTTCTATTCCACTTAATAAGAAAACACCTATTGAGGTATGGTCTGGCACACCCGCTGATTATTCACAGTTGAAAGTTTTTGGCTGCATTGCTTATGCTCATGTTGATAATGGAAAATTGGAGCCTAGAGCTATTAAATGTCTTTTTCTTGGTTATGGTTCGGGAGTTAAAGGATATAAGTTGTGGAATCCCGAAACTGAAAAGACTTTCATGAGCAGGAGTGTTGTTTTCAATGAATCTGTGATGTTTAATGACAGTTTGTCCTCAGATCTTGTTCCAGATAATTTTAATAAAGGGCTGCAGCATACGAGCGTGCAGGTGGAGCATGTGGATGATGATATAGACGAGCAGGTGGAGCCGCCTGTGGATGATCAGGAAAATCAAGCTGTTGATGATGAGGCTCATGATGATGTTAAGCACTTACCACCTGATTTGCAGCTAGAGGAGGATTTACCTATTGCTCAGCGCAAGTCAAAAAGAAATTGTGGACCTCCTAAACGTCTCATTGATGAGTGTAATCTAACCCATTATGCTTTGAGTCGTGCTGAACAGGTAGAGAATTCACATGAGCCGACCACATATGTTGAGGCCATTGATTGTGCTGATAAAGAGAAGTGGATTTCTGCTATGCATGAGGAGATGCAGTCACTTGAGAAGAATCACACATGGGATGTTGTACCATTGCCAAAGAAGAAGAAGACAGTCCGCCGCAAGTGGATCTTTAAGAGAAAGGAGGGTTTATCTCCAAGCGAGCCTCCAAGGTATAAGGCAAGGTTAGTAGCGAAAGGCTACAGTCAAATTCCTGGTATTGATTATAATGATGTTTTCTCTCCTGTGGTAAAGCATAGTTCCATTCGAACATTCTTTAGTATTGTTGCTGCACATGATCTTGAGCTCGAGCAGTTAGATGTGAAGACTGCATTTCTGCATGGTGAACTTGAGGAGGATATATACATGGACCAGCCAGAAGGGTTCATAGTGCCAGGCAAGGAGAATTTTGTGTGCAAGTTGAAGAGATCCTTGTATGGTATGAAACAGTCCCCTCGTCAGTGGAATAAAAGGTTTGATTCATTTATGCTGTCGCACGGCTTTAAGAGGTCTAAATTTGATAGTTGTGTCTACATCATGCATGTTAATGGATCACCTATTTATTTGCTCATTTATGTTGATGATATGTTGATTGCTGCCAAGAGTAAAGTCGAAATTGCTAACTTGAAGAAATTCTTGAGTAGCGAATTTGACATGAAAGATCTTGGTGCTGCTAAGAAAATTTTGGGCATGGAAATTACTAGAGATAGAAAATCTGGTGTGCTATTTCTTAGTCAGCAGAATTATATTCAGAAAATTCTTCAGCGTTTCAACATGGATGATGCTAAGCCTGTCAGTACTCCTATTGCAGCTCATTTCAAATTGTCAGCTGCTCAGTGTGCTAGTACAGATCAGGATATTGAGTACATGTCTAGAGTTCCTTATTCTAGTGCTGTTGGTTCTTTGATGTATGCCATAGTCTGTTCTCGTCTAGATTTATCTTATGCTATGAGTCTGGTTAGTAGATATATGACTAATCCTGGTAAAGAACATTGGATGGCAGTTCAGTGGATTTTCAGGTACCTCAGAGGAACTGCAGATTCTTGTTTGAAGTTTGGCAGAACTGAGAAGGGACTTATTGGCTATGTTGATTCAGATTTTGCTGCTGATGTTGATAGACGAAGGTCGCTCACTGGTTATGTGTTCACTGTTGGCAGTTGTGCTGTGAGCTGGAAGGCCACTTTGCAGTCTGTTGTGGCTTTGTCTACTACTGAGGCAGAATATATGGCTATTGCTGAGGCGTGCAAAGAATTAATTTGGCTGCGCAGATTGTACTCTGAGCTGGTTGGGGCTGTTTCTTGCATTGATTTATATTGTGACAGTCAAAGTGCTATTTACCTTACAAAAGATCAGATGTTCCATGAGAGGACAAAGCATAGTGACATCAAGTATCATAATGTACGAGATGTGGTTGAGGAAGGTAAGCTGAAAGTATGCAAGATCAACACTCATGATAATCCAGCTGATATGATGACTAAACCTGTTCCTGTTGCTAAGTTTGAGCTATGCTCAAGCTTAGTTGGTTTAGTTAATTAGCCCAAGAGGCTATTTGGCGTCAGTCGTATTTTTCATTCGTGATGATCCAGGATGAAGTGAAGATGCTGAAAGAGAATTTGTCTCAAGGTGGAGTTTGTTGTGATATGATCCAAATTCACAGACGGAGCGAAGCGGAGGCCCATCACCAGAGGTTTGGGCCGGAGCAAGGGGTACTGTGTTTTTCTCTCATGAGCGCACAGTTTAGTCCCACATCGGCAACGCAACCAAGCTCGGTCACGTGAGCTGCCTATATAATAGAGCTTTGCCCTTGATGAACAAATCATCCTCTTGTAAGCCGCTAATAGGCGTTGTAAACACACACCTCATATAGTAAAGTTTTGTTGGCTGGCGCCCGTGGTTTTTCCCTTCTACATTTGGAGGGTTTCCACGTTAAAATCTCGTGTCTCCTGCGGTTTGATTCCTTTACTTCTTGTCGTTTATTCGTCATCATTTACAACAGGATTTTGGAGGATATGTTAAGAGCTTGTGCTTTGAAGCATGGAGGCAGTTGGGACAAGAGTCTTCCATATGTAGAGTTCTCATATAACAACAGTTATCAGGCAAGTTTATTGGAGTGAAACAGGTGAAAGTCAGCTGTTTGGGCCAGAGATTTTGCAGGAAGCTCAGAGACAGGTTCAGATTATCAGAGAGAATTTGAGAACGGCTTAGTCCAGGCAGAAGAGCTATGCAGATACAAGAAGGAGAGAGCTAACCTTTGAGGTGGGTGATTATGGGTATCTGAAAGTATCTCCTATTCGAGGCTTGAGAAGGTTTAAGGTGAAAGGTAAATTATCTCCTTGTTTCATTGGACCTTTCAAGATTGTTGATAGAAAAGGTGAGGTTGCTTATCAATTGGAGTTGCCAGCTAGATTGTCTGATGTGCATGACGTGTTTCATATCTCTCAGTTGAAGAAGTGTCTTAGAGTGCCTGAGGAAGAATTGTCTTTAGATGAATTGAATGTGCAAGATGATTTGACTTATATGGAATATCCAGCTAAGATTTTGGAAACTGCAGAAAGAGTTACTAGGAGTAAAGTGATTAAGATGTGTAAAGTTCAGTGGAGTCATCATGCGGAAAGTGAGGCAACTTGGGAAAGGGAAGATGAGTTGATGGCAGAATTCCCTCAGATTTTCTCTAATCCATTAGAATCTCGAGGACAAGATTCTCTTTAAGGGGGTAGGTTTGTAAGACCCTAAAATTCATCACAATTAAATTGTAGCAACTCTCTGAATTTTTCTAGGATTTATTAAGGCCTAAATAAATTTTCTATGATTTAATTAGAATTTCTAGCCTTTTATCAATTTAAATATCATATTAAATAATTTTAGTCAAAAATAAGTTGTTGATGCATCCATGCTGTTGCATTTGTCTTTTGCTTGCTGTTCAATTAAGTTGGAATTTAAATTCTGTTTAAATTCGAAATTAATTTGAATTTGTTTAGTGTTTAGATTAGTTGTTTTCTGTCGAGTTTGGTTTTGCCCCTCCAACTCTTGGCCAGTCCAGGTTTGCCCCTCAATTCTTTTCCTCCCAAGCCGGCCCAAGCTTCCTTTCCCCGGCCCAGTTCTTCCCTTCCGGCCCAAGTCTCCTGCGCCGGCCTGCTTCCCTTCTCCCTCTCCCCCGCGTCGCTGACAGGCGGGGCCCGCCTGTCAGGGTCGTCGTCCTCGAGCCAGACTCGAGCTCGAGTGTGGGCCCGAGCTCTACCCCGCGCCTATAAAACTTCGGCCGCCGCCGCTCCCAACCTCTCCGCTCTCCCCGCGTGCCGCAAACCCTAGCCGCCTGCGCCATAGTCGCCGCCATTGTCGAGCTCGAGCCGCCGCCGTTGATCTCGCTCGTCACTGGCCCTATCTCGCCAAATCTCACCGCGGGAGGTTCGCGAGGAGGTAAGGAACCCTCCCATGTTGCTCGCGCATCGTTTCCCCGCTTCGCTTCTGCCTTAATCGCTCGCCGTTGATGCCGCAGCTCCAACGCCCACCATTCGCCGTCGCCGGTCGCCGTCGTCGCTCTTCCGCTGTCAAGAACCCCCGGAGTGAGTTCGCCTTGATCCCCACGTGCTCCCCGTCCAAGCCGCGCGCGTTTTGGTGCACCGTAGCGCATTTTCGCGTGTCGCCGGCGAAGCTCCGCCGTGTCCGACGGCGGCGCCGCAGCTCCCGTCGTCGCCGGAGTCTCCCCTCCGCCCGATCTGTTCACGATCATTAGATCGTGATCCAACGGCCGAGCAGCGCCCGAGCTTCAAGTCAAACCGACCGCATACCGGTCAACCTTGACCGTTTTACAAAAAGGCCCTTCAAGTTTTCAAAATCAACCCGCGGTCCTAGCCAGTTCAAAAATAATTAAACTTAAGTCCTTTTTCTTTCGGTTTAGCCCCTGCAAGTTTTAAAAATTGCGTCCGAGGTCCAAGTTTTGTCTTTTTACATGAAAACCCTCATAGTTTAATACAAAATTATGTTTTAGCCCTCGGATTTTCGCAGTTAAGCCCCTGGAACTTTTAAAACTTTGCCATGAAATCCCTAAACCTTAGAAAAGCCATATCTTTTGCGTTTTAACTCCGGTTTTAGTGATTCTCGCGCTCACGGGTTCGTGGTGACGCGTAGATTAGTTTTGTGCTGTTGTTTTCTTCTGTTGGAATTGTTTGGTGTACTGTTTCTTATTTATTGTATTGTTTGTTTGCATGTGAATGTGTGATACGTATAGGAAACGTACCGTTCGAGGAGAGCTTTGAAGATCCGGTCGTTGAAGACTTTGAGCAGCAGAAGGGTTGGGAAGAAGGCAAGTATTCCTTGATCATACCCGTTTGTACCTGAATGACATGCATTTTAATTACACTGTTATTTATCGCTTGCATTAATATTGTTGGGTCCTATTAAGGATTTCCTAGTCTCCTTTACCATACCTTGCAGCTTGGGGTACTTAATTAATTTTGATGGTAGATGATGCTTAGCTTGCTCAACTGGGATTGGTTAAATGAAACCCCTACTCTATGTTCCATTACTACCTTTTAATCAATTAATGGATAAGATCACATCTTTTAATTGGAACATGGAGAACCACCCAGGAAAACAGTACAACCATGAGTGCCATGTGGCTCTGGCTTTGACTGACTAATTAGGTGCTCTAGTTTATGGTAGCTTTACTCGGAAGGGGCATGGGGGGCGGCGGTTGACGGGGTATAGCTCGGTCCTCTTGAGCTGTGGGCTTTGGTAAGAGACAGACCTCATGAGGGAGGGTTATGCTTTGCTTCTGAACCGGAAACCTTAGCGGGCTATCATTTATTAGAGTGCTTTTGTAAAGGTCTCATAGTGAAACTCAGTATTCGGTCCACGTGGTGTGGGACGGGTGCATTCTTCGGCAATGGGAATCATGGCTTATGGTGAAAGTGTACAACCTCTGCAGAGTGTAAAACTGTTATAACAGCCGTGCTCACGGTCAAGAGCGGCCTGGACCCTTACATGATAATTTTACTTGAATATGACCTAAACTGTGGTTACCAGAATTTGTTGGGTTATGTCATTTATTTAATTGTGGTTGGTATATACTTATATTTGCTAGTAAATAGTTGCTTAATAAAACTTGACCAACTAAAAGTGCTTAATGCAGCTAGCCTTTCAGCTAGCCACCTTATAAAGCCTTGCATGTCATTTATTTCCAAACTTTGCTGAGTACGACATGTACTCACGCTTGTTGTTTATTTATATTGCATCGACCACACACGGAATGCTGCTCAGATTGGGAGAATTTTGAGGATTTCACTGCTGATTTTGAGGAGTTCTAGGCGAGTCTCCCCCAGTCAATGCCTGTGGAGTTGGAGTCACTTTTGCTTCGTTAGATGAACGTTTATTTAAGTCTTCCGCTATGACATTTGTGTCAACTCTGAGATTGTAATAAATGCACTTTAATACTCTTTCGTTATGCATGGTTATGGATATTCACTTGTGACGTCTACCGTATGTGTGTAAACTGATCCTGGCGCACATATGAGATGCATCTGGTTTTGCCTTTAAAACCGGGTGTGACAACTTAGGTTTATTTCTAATAAAGTTCCACGGGTTTTGGTGAATATCCAATGTGAAGGTGCAATATCAACAAATATGTGCTAAAGAGGTTGGAATTGACCGATTCGGCCAAATGACTTGGTTCGGCCGGGTTTAACCCCCTTAGCCATATACACTCCATGAAGCGAAGCACAACCAGGAGGCCTTATGCATGAAATCCATGTCAGCAGTGACCAAGTGGTGACGATGCATGCAATGAGGGCCGATGATATCACCAATCCCGAGCAACAAACACACCCCGGCTAGGTGGAGTCAATCCAGGCTGTCCAGAAGCAATGACGGTGCAACGAAGGGCAGCTAGGCCTTGGGCCCACTTCGGCTGAAATGATCAGTTCGGCCGAAGCATGAATCCATGTAGAACCTGTCGGTGTACAGATCGGCTGCCCGACACTAACTATAATGAATGCGTTGCGCCCACTCTCTCGATGGTTGGTACGAAGGATAACACAATGACACCGGGTTTATCCTGGTTCCGGCCGCGAGGTGGTACGTCTAGCAAGGGAGGTGCTCGCACTGTGTTACTCCGCACCGGGGTGCCTGTAGTAGGGGTTTACAAGTGAGGTGGGAGAGGAGGTGGAGATCTCCAAGTCACGTGCGTAGTCGGTGGATGTGTTGTGAATTCTGGTGGTCTGTGTGTGTGTTCGTCTGTTCGCCGGCCCTTGGTCGGGCGTCTACCTCCTCCTTTTATAGTCCAAGGAGGGACAGAGATACATGCATTATACAGTAAAATCTACAGTATCAGGTACTGGAGAGTATGGTGCCGGGCGTGGAGGCTGTCCTGCGGATCCTTTTACCCGTTGCAAATCACTGAGCCTCTACCAACTTCCGTGGACGGTGGTATGGCGGCTCCTGTAGAAGGTACGTGTTGCTGTGCTTGTCCTGAAGTATCTTCGAGGGGTCATGTCGTTCAGTGTCCGAGCTCGGTCGTCGCCCGCACACCCGTTCGAGGGTTCTCCTGTGTCTTTCGAGGGCTTCGTCATGGGATCCGTACAGGGATTTGTGACACAGGAGCGCCAGAGTCTTCAGCACAGGTCCGGTATGGGCTTCGCAAGTCGGCATGGTGAGCGGAGTTGGTGGTACATGGTCACGCGGCCACGCATAGCGGCGGGGATGGTGGAGCAGTGACCGGAGTTGGTGGATGGAACCCGGCCTTGTTATCCGTGCGGCTGCACCGACCTGCGCTTCCCCATGCTCGTTCGAGGGCTCCGTTGTGGGGGACGGATAAGGAAGGTCAGAGCCGCGCGTCGAGGTGACGCTCGCCTGTCCGCACAGGGTGCTGCAGTGCTCGCACAGTGACCGGCGTCAGCCGCACAGTGGTCGGAGTTGGCCGCATAGTGACTCGGGTCATGCCAGTCGGCATGGGTGGTGATTTGACTTTTGACTTCGGCGCCCTGCCGCAGCGTTGGGCATTAAATGCCCCTGTCAGGCGAGGTGGATGGGCGCTCGGGCGCCTTTTGTTTGGAAGGGTGGCCTCGAGCGAGGCGGAGTTGGGGTGTTCGCTCGAGGGAGTTCGATACCCCCGAGCGAAGCGGAGTTTGTACAGTGTTTTGGTCGAGGGAGCAGAGACCCTCGAGCGAGGCGGAGATGAAGCCTGCGCGTCAGGCCTTCGATGGGAGGGGCTCGAGCGACTATTGGGCCGTCATGGGCCACAGGCCTTGTGCGTGTTTTAGTCTTCTTTTGGCCCATGGGGATTTGGTTGTGATTCATTTGTGATTTTCTTGGGTGATTATCCCTTAGGTTAGGGGACCCCTTAAGACTGTCCCCAACAGAACCGCCTCAAGAACCGACCCAGGGGGCAAATTAGGATCGTAGGAGCAAGGTCGTTACCACATGGCACTTCGGCTGAACTCCCCTTGTTTGGCCAAACTAGCTTGGTTCAGCCGAACTAGGTCGGTTCGCCCGAAGCAGTCGGGCACCGCCTCTCGGTCCCTTGGCTGCCACTCTTCCTTCACTACCTCTTGGCCATTATAAATGCAGAGGTGCTTCACCTAGTTCAACACACACCAAGCCCTCCCCTCTATCATTTGTTCTAGTAGAGTTAGGATAGTTAGTCTGGGAGTTAGAGTTGAGTCGAGCTGTGCCTCGGGGGTTCCGAAGTCATCTTCAGAAGCTCTAGTATAAGCTCTTGTATCTTTTCCTTTTCTTTCTGTAAGACTTTGAGTTATCAATATAGTTCATCTTTGTCACTTTGTCAGAGTTATTTATATCCTGCTTCTACTTTGCTCTAGTTGCAAGTATTTCGTGTTTAGACTATACTCGTTATTCTAGTTCTTCCAGTTCTTGTGTAAGTCTTTGCCTTAGTGGTTCCTCGTTTCTACTCAATACTTGTGGTGAATTGTCACTGAAGTATTGACAGGATTGCTTGCTCTTGCTACTGGAGTAAATAGTCATTGTCTAGTGTAGGTGAGGTACCTAGACTAGATAGTGACCTTGGAGTGCTTCCAGTTCAGCTGTACGAGTGGTAGTCGTTAGGTGGTGGCAGCCCTATAGGGCATATGTAGCCCACCGCGCCTGTTCTGGCCCATACCCCAATGTGCAGTGATTTGTGGCACCCATTTTCATCCCTTTATGTGTGTCACAGGTTCTGTATCCCGAAGATAAGACATTAGAGTTACTCTTGACCTGTAAGAACTACCTCTCAGCTGTTGTATCTCTTTGCTCGAGTAACCCAGATAGACAAAGTACCTAGGAATCTTTTTCTCATCTCGTTGTCCTTCCAACTAGCTAGTCCTTCTCTTTCTTACCTGAGTTATCCTTGAACTGTGTGTCACGGTAATCCACTCCTATCAAATACCGTTATCCCAGTCTTGTTAGTAGTATACTCTTGTGATATTCTCGATTATCTGTTTACTAATACTCTTTCCATAAGCTTCCTGTGGAAATTATAAATTATGATACCTCGGATTACTCCCTGGTGAAGTGATACAGCGGTAATTCTGTGCGCTTGCAGAATATTAATTTATTTTACCATAAGCCATAAGAAAAACAACTAAAACACTTCTTGCACCATTGTCGGGATCACCAATCCTGATAGTGGACCGTAAGAAGTGCCAACAGTGCGTAGCCCCTAGCACATGACAAAAGCTTCAATGTTTGCCATGTGCCCAGAACCGGCACAAGACAGACATTAAACGCGTCGTTTGCCCGGGGATGCTGCCGTTTGTTGCTTTTGCTTTTGTTTGCCATGTGTCACGTAAAACACATGACAAACACCTTTGTTGTATGCCCAATATACGGCTCACGGCAAAGCCCTCTTCACCATTGTGGCTGGTTGCCGTCGGGGCTTTGCCGTGAGCCGCACATGGCAAAGGCTTTGCCGGCACACCGCAAACGGCCTGATTCCGGTAGTGGAATGCCACGTGGTCCAGCAGAATGCCGTCGTCCTCACTGGTGAACAGAAGATGTTTGGAGTAGGTGCAGAAACAGGGGCGGAGCTGCCCATAGTCATTGGGGTCAGCCGACCCCGATGGATTTTACTGATTCTACAGTAATCATATAAGAAAATTAGCAAATCACTCTCATATGTGTGTTTGATTGCAATATGTAGACCCCGATGACCCCGACAGCGTAAATTTCTGGCTTCACCAGAAAGGTCTCACAAAGTTGTTTGATGTGGATAAAGGCGCTGGTGATGATGACCGCTGCTGGTGAACTGAAGATGGGTATGAAATATATTTCTGTTTGTTAAGGCCAGAATTGACCACAGGTGTTCCAAGGATACCAAAATCATATTATATTTTTTTGTAAACTATCATGTGTGTATTGAAGGGTCAATAGTAAAGAGTTAAACTATCAGTATCTTTCATCACTTAATAAAAACACTAAAGGCACTTACTATTAGATCAAAAAAATCTCAGAAGATCCAACAGTTTCCAATATCAATAGGAAGGGACCTCCCTGCTGACTTTGGTAAAAATAATTTCCCATCTATATATCTGCTATAAAGGTATTATGTGATTAACTTAATTATGTAGACTGTAATCAGACAGGGTGTCTTGTGCCCATAGTATAGATGGCTCTACTACAGAATACAAATATCATGTACTACTCCGACCCAGATATAACTACTTTTCTGTTTGTTCTAAGTTAGATATGCTTGAATTGTAACTATGACTAGCAACAAAAAATGCCAGACCCGATTTTAGGAAACAAAACCAAGTGCAAACTATATGTATGCCAGGATCAAGTTTTTTTATATATAGTGACATCATCAGTGAATAACAGTACAATCCCACGTAAGTAAATATAAAGAATTTAGAGTTATTACAACTAATTAATGGAACATAGACTCCATACTTCACAGGTAATCAACTGGGGTTACATACTCCTAGAACTCAGCATCATCTTCATCAATTTCACACAAGTTCTTCCTCTGAGCAGCAATTACCAAGGATGTGTATACTTATGGTTGGTACTCATCAAGGCCACAAGAAATAACTAAAGATCAAATTTAATATCAACTTCAAGTATATTAATCATGCGAGGGTCCAGGCCGCTCTTGATCGTGAGCACGACTATTATATAAGTTACAGAAGTTGTACACTTTCACCATAAGTCGTGTTTCCCATTACCCCGAGGTAGCTAGTCTCAAGGTTAAGAATCCAGTATGAGACCTTTACAAAGATTCCCTAATAAGCAATAGCCCACTAAGGATTCAGGTCAATGCAGACCATAACCCTCCCTAACGGGTCATGTATTATAGCAAAGCATACTAACCAAGAGGACCGGGCTATACCCCATCAACGCATCCCCTCTTGCCCTTCGGGTAAGACTATTCCAAACTAGAGTATCTAATTAGTCAGCCAAGCCTAGAGCCCATTACCACTCATGGTTATACTGTTTTCCTGGGTGGTCACTCCATGTTCCAATTAAATCAACATGATAGTGTAATTAAAGCATAGGTAGAAAGATGGTTAGGGACACTTTCCTTCATACATTAGAAATAACATTGATTAGAGTCTTCAACTCTTGCTCTTTCTCTTTTAATCTTTTACTCCCACATGTCGGTTGGCCACAACTGCCTCCATTTGGAGATATCACCCTCGCTACCCTCTTCCCTGTGGTCCTTCCGGTCCACCGATGCTTGCTTCCATCTTGAGCCATGCGTGTACTGATTGAAGTCCAGCATGACAGTATTGGCAACATAAAAAAAGAGTTCTGTTACTAAAAAAGCAGGAGTATAGAAAGAACAAATGGCCTCAAGGAATTACTAGTACAGGGATGCATGTTCATGCTTCTATTACTAAGAACAATCTCAACATGTATCCAATCCGTGCAAAATGCATGAAGTTAGTAACAGGATATTCGAGTTCAACTACTTCTACAATGATAAATATTTTGGATTCAGACAAAAGAAATGGATCGACTACAACAATTTCATATCACATTTATTGTAGCTGCAAAGATTGTGATTCTATAAATGAAACATCCTGATGTCTAAATACATGACTAATCACCCCACAAAAAAAATGCAGCTACAACAAATGAGACAAACAACCAAAAGTTGAAAACTTATTACTGACAAAATCATTACTGACACAGAACTAGGCATCATACAGTTCGTACGACATCTTTAAAAAAACAATATACAAACGGGCAATTAGACGAGTCTGCAAACATAACTCAGAATCTTCCTGAATTAAGTAGTTGCAACAGTATCTCTAAACTACATCTTTTCAACCAAATCAGAATTTAGTAAATAATAGTTTGAACAGAACAGAGTATGGCTCAATGATTTGTTCAGCAACTATGTTCTTCCAGGGGTTCATGGTTGAGATTTTGACCTAGATAATGACACTCAATACATATACAATGTAAGAAAATTAAAGTGATATTGAGCGGGCTCAATTGGAGCACATCTTGGGCCAACGCATGGAGCAACTTGCTTCCTAAACTAGACAATAATTCAGTGCGGCAGCTAATCATGAGCTAAAATGGTACGAAGCAAGCGTGCTTCAAAATTAAAAGGCACCAGCACAGTGACGAGATAATCGGGAGGAGGAATGGGATAGAAAAGGAGGCGAGGTATTCGAGGGGAGGAGGAACCGTTAGGGATCAAGGGCGGGTAGCGAGCCCTAGATGTGCGTCCTCTTCTGTTGCACGTGTGACGAGGGTAGCAACAACCTCGGCCGCGGCTGCCGTCAGCTCATTTAGCCCGTGGGTGCCGCCGTTGCCTGACAACCGCCTCAGTGACCCTAGAGGGATCTCCAGAGGGAGATGGCGAACATCTGTCTTCAGAGCCCACAAGCGGCTGTGCCTCCACCAGTGGATGTTCCTCCGCCCGTCGAACTCCACGGGATGGAAACGCCTTCTCATCGCGGCATCGAGTTGGGCTGCTGCGGGGTCAGGATCAGATGGATACGGGAGGATGGAGTATGAGGGGGAGAGCAAGGGATGGGGCCTAGATGGCCGGCGGTGGATATGAGGAGGAGAGCGAAGTAGAGGTGAAGGGAGGCATCGTTGGCGGATGGGAGGAGGGAAGGAGCTAGGGTTAGTGAGGGTGTCGGCCAGCAGGCTTTTTATTCATGTCGAGCTTGATCTGAGTCGTCGGATCGGGCACGAATGGCTCCGAGTCGTTGGACCTTAGAAGAAAATGGTCCAGACTATGTTTTGGGCCCATTTAACAAGATGATAAGTATCTTTTGCTTATAAACAGAAACACACTTAATTCAAAACTCATGAAGTAACATGAAGTTCAAATTATCTCATATAACCAGATCCATTTTTACATAAAATAGACTACATATATGTTGTTGGGAAGAAGTTTCAAAACTTTTTGAACTTGTTTACTATTTTCTATCATTTAAATGAATTTATGCATGCTTGTCAAAAGTAATTTCAAATTAAACTACATATACCACCAGTAAGATTCTAAAAGTTGCAGAAAAAATATATTTAGAATCATATATTCCGGTATAACCCATGTTCTACATATAGATGAAGAATTCAATTGTTTGGTATGTATAATTCAATTGTATATCTCCAAATTATCATATAATGTTTGAAATCATATATAACTTTGGTCAAACAATCCTACAAATTGACATGAAAATATATTTTAGGTCCACAAGCATGCCATAAAAATTTCACATTGTTTTAATAGAGCGGGCCTATACATTATTAATAAATGGATACATCTCTTACATAGTTTAGTGTAACTCAACTCAAACTTTCAAGTTTACATACCTCGTAACATTTTTGAACTTATATACATCTCAAATTCAGATAGAAACCTTACCTTTATCCTAACATTAGAAATTCTGAAGTTATATTGATTGTTATGCAAAAAACATATTTTTTTCTATTATCTACTTTGGTTGAAGAAAAAAATCATAAAAAAGATCCAATAAATAGCAGTAAGATAGAAACAAAACACAATTAAATGAAAGAGCATGATTTTAGAGAAACTAAAAAAAGACCATAAATTTTCGATTTCTTATGATGAAGAAATACGAGTTACAAGTTTTAATTCCGGATTAAAAAGAGAAAGATGAACTATTTATATGTTCTTCATCTCTATCCAGCTGGTCACCGAAGGTTTAAATTTGTTTTACTTTGCTTACGGATATCATAGGACATTCTGCGTTGCAATGGTGCGTGTACTCCTCCTTTAACTTAAAGGGCATGGGTTTGACTCTCCCATGGCGCAGGTTTTACCTCTTTCTTTTTTACCATTTTCCATTTTAAGCATTAAAAAAATGGCTTCGCTTCACTGGATAAAGTACGGTTTCCTGGACAACTTTCAGGCAACACAGATTCTTTAGTGCCTTGTTGGTAAGGTGCTGTTACCCCAGGTTTGAAATCATGGGTTCGACTCCCTTGTTCACACCGTTTTGCTCAATTTTTCATTTTATAGGCGCGACAGGAGAGAGAAACAGCCCGAAAAGGGGATTTTGGCAGCTGATCCGCGGTGCTGGGCTTGGCCCAAAAGGATGAGCAGGGAGGGACAAGGCTAAAAAAAGAGGAAAAGAAGAATGGCCACCACTAATCCGTGAACGGACTCAGAGCATTTATGACTAAATGCGTTCTATGACGATATGTGAATTTGGTTTATGCCATTTTTTTCAAATTCGTCATAAATTTATTGTGCTCGAGGCCAGTCGTCACTGATCCATGATGAAATATAAATCTTCGTCATAGATATGCATTTTTCAATGACGTATTTTGAAAATGTCACGAGAAAAATGTCATAGATATTAACATTTCAACTAGTGCATCATGCTTTTCCGGGCTTGGGCGCGTCCTCCGCTAGAGGTCGCCCTGGAACTATGAAGCACTCCTCCGGGGCCAGTCGGCCAAAGCAAATCAGGGTGCAAAGGTCAACACCAGTCCCCTTACACTGATACACTATCCTCCTGCAGACTTGGTACCGCACTTGCTAGACTCGAAATGGGTCCATCCTCATACTGGACACACGGTGTTACATTTACATAGTCCCACGAAGTAGGTAGTCCGACCCGGTCGCTTAAGTTGTCAAAGCGAGCTCTTCTCTTGAAATGCGTGTCCACCGTGGAGATCCGCCAGTCACACCCATTACAGGTATTGCCGCCAACTCCTCATGACCTGAGCGAAACTAACTCGTGGCCGCAACAGGAACTCCGTAGGAAGTACCCAAGTGTACTTCCGAAGCCCCCAATCCGAGGATTGGGTTAAGGTATGCTCACTTCGACAAAAAGAGTTTTCAAAATCGTCCTTCTCCTTCACCCATTTTCACACGCACACCAAGATGGTTCAAAATACCCATTTTCCTCACACGCATGCAA
Source organism: Echinochloa phyllopogon (assembly GCA_033239725.1). Lineage (NCBI taxonomy): Eukaryota > Viridiplantae > Streptophyta > Magnoliopsida > Poales > Poaceae > Echinochloa > Echinochloa phyllopogon. Next base: position 5,118,239 of record BTCW01000016.1, on the reverse strand, counting down.
GCGAAGCAATATCATCATTTTGAATATAGTAGTAGGACAACAAGGTAAAGTAATTAAATAGGCTAAGTAGGGTTCATCATCTCATACATCATGCGAAGAAAGTAAAGCATATCATACTACTAGCATGTCTAATGGGAGTTCAAAGCATGGATGGGCGTGAACCTGGTAGCTCTTCCTCACTGTAGTACTCCTCACACTCCAATTCTTCAATCCCCATGCAAGTCTCCGGTCCTCCTAAACACCTATCTGAATTTAATTACCGATACTTCTAGCAAATAAACTCCAAACAAGAGCCAAATAACACCAAACTCTATTCTATCACTTAGATCATGATTTTAGAAAAAAAATAATAAAACTAGTTTCATATTTTTTGGAGCTACGGTTAACTTATTAACTTTTGAAGTTTAAATCATTTTCTAAAATTATTTAATTAATTCCAAAAATAAAATAACATGCAGTGAGACGTCGCAGCACTAGGACGTGCCATGTGTCAGTAGAGTCAACACAGCTACCATCACCATGATGTCATCAGTGGGTCTGGCCTGCTGACATTAGCACAAGCCCTACTGACGTCGGTGTTGACTAGTCATTGGTCTTGGTCAACGAACCCACTGGGTCCACCGGTCAGTTGGGTCCACCTGCCGGTCTCTACTTGTCTATGGCAGGTGGGGCCCGGCTGTCGGCTCTACTGGTTGAAAAAGAAAAAGGGACAAGCGCTTGCTGGGCTGGCCTTAGGCCGAAAGGGTTGGGCCGGCCCAACAATCATTGAGCTACGACCTGGCTAGGCTATTGCGGTTGACGCAGTGCATGGCAGACCGTGAGCTCACCATGAGCTCAGCTCACGTGAGCCAGGTCCATGCGATCAGATTATGGCCGAGTAAGGATCTTCTGTGGCTCGGCTCGGCTAAACTTCCTGTGGCCAACGTTGTGGTTTGGCCACCGTGGGCTGGCGCACCACATCGACGCGCGACGTTGCGTGGCCACGGTGTGTTGACCGTGCTTTGGCGCGCCGATGGCGTGGCCATTGTCCGTGACGGCAAGGCTTTGGCTCGAGCTTGTCTGGGCGGTGAGAGGGAAGAGGCCCGGTGAGGACTAGGTGCTCCGGCGAGGGGCTAGAAGGCAGCAAGGCTCGGCCTTGGCTCTGGCTGGGCGCTCGTGAGCCGCGTAAGCACTGGGCTTTCCCGCGCTGTGGCCATTGGGTGCACGCGCAAGCCGGGTAGTCCCGGTGCGCGGCGGCGCCATGGCGGCCAAGGGCGGTGGTAAGGCAGCGAAGGCAGACTGCTGGTGGGCTAGGGAAGTGGCGATAGGGTCCTGCAAAAGAAGCTTGGCTCGAAAGCCGGCACACGGAGGGCTATCGGCGACAACGGTGATCCTTGGCTCGACGGCCGGCATAGAGGCATGATGGCCTAGCCTAGAGGGAGAGGGTAGGGTTGCAGCGGTGCTCACCAGTGGTGGCGGTAGTGGATGGTAGCGACTCACGGACATCGAGGGCAGCATTGTACCAGGTGGCAACTTCTTTCCATGGGGCATCTCTTCCTCCTCCGTGGGTGACTCTCCACCGGTGGCTACAGGTTGGCGAGCGCGGTGGTCCTCTTCTCCTCGGGCGCCTCCTAGTCCGCCCTCCTCCTCGGCCCTCCCTCTCTGATCCCAGGTTGCGGCGGCTGGTGGATGGGGATTTCTGAAGGTCATTGTTTGGTTTTGGTAATTGAGTGACAACTTAGGTGGACTAATATATGTTTAAGTGAAATACACAGGTGATTAGTCCACAGGTGATTATGTGATGAAGGAGCTCATTGCATATGGGACATGACATAGAGTCATGTGACTAAGTGGAGAAGATCAAGACAAGACTTGGTTTGATGGACCGGTTGCAAGTGTGAAGGGCAAGTTAGAGGCTAAGCACTGGACCGCATGGCGGGATGCTTGAGCAATGACTTGGCACCGATGGACCGTTGCAACGGTGAAGAGCAAGTGGAGTCAAGATCGATGAACCAATGAGTCGCATGATGATATGAAGTGGATCATATCATTTGTAATGATGTTGGTGCATGTGTTGCATCAACATTGGAGAAGATGAAATGGAATGCGCAAGGCAAAGGTATAACCAATAGGCATTTCATTTAACCGGTCATAGGAGAGTAGAGAAGTTTATGACCGGGTTTAGGATAGATGGCCGTAGTATCAAGAGGGGCAAACTTGTTTGCACATAGGTCATTTAGTGCCACTTGATCATTGACTTGCATGGTTTGCATTTAGATGAGTGGCGACTAACCTTGGAAAAGGGCGTTGTTGAATATCTTGAGAAAGCAAAGTTCTGACGTGAGGGTCGGACTGTCCGTGGATAGGTCTCGGACAGTCCGTGACTCGTGGGTTGACTTGAGCGCTGACTTGAGAACTTTGAGCAAAGTGTCAGACCGTCCGTGGGGGTGCCTCGGACAGTCCGTGGTGAGATGAGAATAAAATATGTGGGAAATTCCGTTCAGGTGTCCGATCGGCTGGTCCGATCGTGCATCAGACTGTCCGTGGCTTGGGCTCGGACAGTCCGTGATGGCCATGTTTTTAATGTTGTGCTCAAAAACCCTTTGAGAAATGTTTGTGAAAATAAAATGCTAACTCACTAACACATAAGGAGCTACACTTATGGAGTTGGCACATTTGTAAAGCGGTTGATGAAATTGGTTGATGGCCATGGGTTGTGGTGATCTTGGTATGCAATTCTGCTTTGATCTAAAGTGTTTTGGATCAAGAATTCAGTTGGGTTGGTGGATCAATAATTCAGTTGGGTTGGATAGCCCTCTGATTGAGCTTTCCATAGAGTCCAAGATCACCTAATTTGGACATCGGAGCTAAAAGTTATGGGCGTTTTACCGAGTGTCGGCTGTGCTGAAAATACAGTGGCGGACGGTCCGCGGTTACTGCGGACGGTCCGCGAATACTGCGGACGGTCCGCGAAACAGTCCGTAAAATCGCCCGGTTTTACCAGAAGGTTCGGGGGTTCGAGATCTAGGGGGTCGGACGGTCCGCGGGTGACTGCAGACGGTCCGCGGATGACGAGTTTTTGACCGTTTGGATCTCAACGGCTAGTTTTTTTGAATGGCGGACGGTCCGGGAATGCACCGCGGGCAGTCCGAGGTAGCCGTTAGTGCTCGGGAAAAGTGTGTAACGGCTAGTTTTCCCCTCCCCTCTATAAATAGAAGGTTGCCCGGGCCTTGGAGAAGGTTGAGCACCTTGGGAATGTGTTTCCCATGGTTGTGCTTGCCTTGGGAGTCCACTAACTCACTTGTTCATGCGAGATTGCGAATCCATTGCGAGTGAGTGCGAATCTAGTGCATTGCTTTGAGAGATTGCATCGAGTGGCACTAGGTGTTCGTGTTGCAAGTCGGTTTGCTTGTTACTCTTGGAGGTTGCCACCTCCTAGACGGCTTGGTGGATTGAGGCTCCGTTGAAGCACGCAAGGAGATTGTGCGGTGCTCCGGAGAAGGATTTGTGAGGGGGATTGTGCTCACCCCGTGGGGATCGCGAAGAGCAACTCTAGTGGAGCGTGTCATTGAGTTACCTCACTTGCGAGTGGTGTCTTGGTGTGCCCGGGAGTGGCCAGCGGCTTGCGAGCTTTGCCCAAGAACCATCGAGGTGTTGGTCGACACAACGAGGACTAGCTTGGTGGCAAACAGGTGAACCTCGGGATAAAAATCACCGTGTCAACTTGTCTACTCTTCTCGGTGGTTTGCACTTCTTAATCACAAGCATTGTATTTACATCCTTACACTTGTGCTTGTGTGATTGCTCTTATAATTAGTTGGCTTGTGTAGCTTGCTAATTGTCTTCTTGCTTGTGTAGCTAGAAGTAGTGATCTTGTGACTAATTAGCTTGTGTAGCTTAATTAGTCTCTTTGCTTAGTTTGTGTAGCTAAGTAAATTGAGCCTTTGGATTAGACTTGTGTAGTCTTGTCCATTGAGCATTGCTAGTGAGCTTAGGAGCTTTGTGCTTTTGCTTATTAGTTGTGTAGGAGCTCCCCGGTGTGTGAAGTACTAGTGGCATAGGTTTGTGTGACCTTGCTCCTAGAATTAATTAGGTGAGCTCGTGCTAGCTTGGCACCTTAGTAGCTTGATTAGGATCTTTTATAAGGTGCTAGTGAACATAGATAGAGGGGTGAAGTCTTGGCTAGACCGATAGTTTTATTTCCGCTGTTGTTTCAGTTAGCCGGTAAGTTAAGTTTTTAGAAAGGACTATTCACCCCCCCCTCTAGTCCGCCATCTCGACCCTACAATTTCCCCAAAGGGCGGCTAGGGTTTGGGAGGTGATGGCCGGTGGGCTAGGGCACCACGACCAGGGACGGCGGTGATCTTCGGTCCACGTGCCATCTACACGAGGCGGCCATCGGGGTTTAGTGCAGCGACATCTGTCGTGAAGCGGAGGCACAGCGCTGAGAGAGAGAGAGAGACAGAGAGAGAGAGAAGGCTATAGGAGAGGGGCGGCGCGCCGCGAGGGAGAGGCATGAGAGGAAGGAGATAAGGCTGATAGGTGGGGAGCACCTGTCGGCGAGAGGGAAAGAATGGGTGTAGGAGTGAGGGCGCTGCTGGGCGGCCTGGCTGGCTAGCTGGCTGGCCGGGGTGGTTTGGGCCGGCGCAGGGTTAGTTGGGTTAGGCCTAGTTAGTGTTGGTTAGATATTAGGTTAGCTTTTGTGTTTTAATTTGAACCAATTTCTAATTTAAAATCTTAAACAATTGAACTCTAAATAAAAACCAATTGAAAGCCAAATTCACACTAAGATAAAAATACAACTTAAATTCCATTTAAAGTTTATTTAATCTAGGAATTTAGGTGGGAAACAAGATGACCATCTTATTATTTTCTAGCTAGTATTCAAACCACGAAAATGTTTTTGAAATACCATAAATTCGGACAATAACATTCCGTATAAAAATACAGGATGTTACAGTCTCCCGCCCACGAGAATCTCATCCACAAGATTAAAGACTTACTCGGGTATGAAGAGGTGAGGGTACTTCTCCTTCAAGTCTTCCTCCTTTTCCCACATTGCTTCTCATTCAGTGTGATTACTCCACTTCACCTTGCAGAAGGGAATGCTGGTCCTCCTGGTTTCCTTTACAGCTCTGTCCAAAATCTTGGTGGGGTACTCCAGTGTATCTTGCAGATCTAGGGCCTTTGCCGGTACCTCTTCTTCAAGTATTCAAGGACACTTCCTGAGCTGGGATACGTGGAACACTAGGTGCACCCCCGCAAGTGATTCAGGTAGTTTGAGTCGGTATGCTACTTTACCAATTCTCTTCTCAACTCTGAATGGACCCACAAACATTGGTGCTAACTTGCCTTTGACATGGAATCTCTTGGTTTCGCGAAGTGGGGACACTATGTGATCCCCAACCTCAAAGGTTAGCTCTCTTCTCTTTTCCGCATAGCTTTTCTGACGACTCTGTGCAATTCTCATATTGTCATGAACCTTGGCCACATTCTCCTTGGCCTCTACTATAGTTGTTGGGCCAAAGAAAGTTCTTTCCCCAACCTCCGACCATATCAGCGGTGTTCTGCATTTTCTGCCATACAATGCCTCAAACGGTGACATCCGCATACTAGCTTCTTCTGATTATGTGAAGTGATTGTTCATCCCAATTTTGAGAGTTTATGCTAGAGAAACAAAGACAATTACTTTTAGCCACAAAATCACTTGTCTTAGAAAATTAACTCTCATAGAGAATCAGAATTAGATGGAGCTCTACCAAACAGGCCCTAATACAACCAGGATATGGGAATGTTTATGCTGATCTAAACCTATGCAGCCACAACTTGGAATGTGCAAGGTATATGACGTGCGTTGCCGACCTTGGGCTACAAGCGTTAAGGACTCTGCATTCCAGGATCAGTGGTGGAGCCAGCTATCTGGCGAGCCATGGCGGCCGCCATGTCTGCTGCCGGTAAGTTCCTCTTTGAACAAGTGATGGTAGCGCGAGATTTTCACTATAGGTTCGCCATAGCTAGATTTCAATTCTAGCTCCGCTACTGTCCATGATGACGTGGTACGAGACATGTTTCATTAGCTTCAGGCAAGGTGTACACTTTGGAATGGATCATAGCGGCATCTTCGATGTTCTGCCCTTGTTGGATCCATAATCTTGAAGTTTTCCCAGTGTGAGCTGATTGCCGGATTCCGCTTGCTTCTGGTGGTGTCCATCATGGTTACGCATATAGTAGTGAATAAGTGTTTTGTAATGTCTTGGCCACATGTTTTTTGTAACATTTGCATACTTCCCATAATAATCATGGTGTAATTTGTCCTCAAAAAATATATTTGAAATAAATTATTTTTTATATCCATTATATAAAACTTTTATGTTTGAAATAATTACTTTTTATAGATACTACAAGTTATAGATAAAATGCTTAACATAAGACAAATATAAAAATAGATATATTTTGAAACGATTTGACTAGCAAAAAAGATGGAAACTTAGAGCGGGCTCGACTCATTCATAGATTCAGCTGAGTTTAGCTCTGACTCGACCTGTATCTCAGCCTATTTTCTTAATGAGCCATGTTGTGCACCCCTCATAAGGTGTTTGATTAGCTATTATGCTCGACTAATATGACAAATACAAGCATATTTTATTAAAATAAGTATTATTATTATTTTTGTAAAATAAACTTGTCATTCAACATTGTAAGTATGCCAAATCTAGTACCAATAGAGTCTATTTTTAGCCTCCAAACATCATGTTATCCAAATTTATTGACTTATATCATTTATTTTAGCCATATCATCATGAGTTATACTTAGATGTTATTATCATACATAAATTATTATATGATGGTTAATACATTTAATCCTAACATTGATGTTGAACATATGCTCGTGAATTGGCTTGTAGTCCAATGGTAGTACGGTCCAGTGTGGGACGCTATCCACGAGGGTTCAAATCCTGGTGCTCGCACTTTTTTCTGGGATTTTCTCAGGATTTACCGGCGTTATGCGTTAAGTGGTAAGCGGTGTTCCCGTCGACAACGAGACGCCAATGGTGACTTCGGGAATCTCCAGATCTGCCGGGTGCTCAGTCCTTCGGATGTGCTCATAGGGGTAGGGTTTGCGTACGTGTATTCATAGGGGTGAGTGTGCATGCGTGTTGTGAGCGTCTGGGTTGTACTGTGTAATTCTCAAAAAAATGTTGAACATATGCTCGGCTCATGAGCCAAAAGAGTCGGTTCTAGCTTTCCAAACGAACCCAGCCAAACTTATTTTTAATTTCCTTAAATTAGTCTTAATGAGTCTAGAATTTCCTTAAATTAGTCTTAATGAGTTAAGCTGAGCTAGATCGTTATCAACTGAGCCATAACGAGATGGACAAGTACCGGGATTAGGTAGTTCGTCGTGTGCCTTCGGCACATAGCAAATCCCCGACGGCAACAAGCCAGGACGGCGAAGAGGGCTTTGCCATGAGCCATATTTCGGGCACATGCCAAAGGTGTTTGTCGTGTGCATTTGGGTGGCACACGGTAATATAAAGGACCTAACGACGCCGGCTGCCGTTTGAACCTTTGACGTGTGCCCAGCGTCTGGCACACGGCAAAGTTTTGAATGTTTGGGCACACGGCAATGGTTCAATGTTTGTCGTGTGCCAGGGGCAGGGCACACAGCAAACATTGGTCACTTTGCCATTTGCCAACCCTGACACACGGCAAAGTGACCAAAAAATTATTGTTTTGACTGTTTTTCACGTTTTAAAATCCTCGATCACACAAACATCATAGGTAGTTCATATATATCAAATATATACATCATAACAAACATCATAGGCAGTTCATACAGATGAATAGTCCACAAGTGCATAAATTCACTGAACATGTTTATTACAAGCACCACAAGTTCACAAATATAAAGTAACAAGTACCACAAGTTCACAAATATAAAGTAACAAGTACCACAAGTTCACAAATGCAAAGTAACAAGTACCACAAAGTTCACACATGCAAAGTAAAGTTCATCACTGAGATGGGTCGAACGGCGATAAAGGTGAGAATGCCATGCCCGGCAAGCCGTCTGGCGTATTCGATGCCGCTGCCGATAGATTCTACATAAAGAAGAATAGATTGCATGTGAGACAAGAATCAAGTTCTCTAAGCTATAATCAAGTTCTCTAAGTTATAATCTAAAACATTCACAATTCCATTGAAGTCTCTAAGTGATAATCTAAAACATTCAAAATTCCATCAAAGTTTCTAAGTTATAATCAATTTCTTTAAGTTATAATCTAAAAATTCAAATTACATCCAAGTCTCTAAGTTATAGTCTAAAACATTCGAAATTCCATCGAAGTCTATGAGTGTCTCTATGTTCTCTAAGTCTCTAATAATTGAAATGAATCTACAAGGTTGGAAAGTGGCTCACAGGAGTTGTAGGAACCGGAGCCGGAGGGAATATTGTCGGTGGTAGGGGTTGACCATAGCTTGAATGTAGTTGTACATCTGGAACATCTGCTGCTGAACCTCAGTCTGGTGCCTCATCGCCTCCTCCTCTCTTTGGCCATCGTCACCTCATGTGCCACCATCTGGGCCTACAATTTGTCATCCCAATGTTAGAAAGCAAAGCAAGCATGTGTAGAAATTGAATGAACGATGACTAAATTAGAAATAACCCGAAGTTCCTGCACTTGGAGCTGTGTTGTGGATAGCCGTGGTGTATGGCCAGGCTACTGCTCGTGCTCCTTGCTCGAACCTGGGCAAGAGTGGGAGTAGTGGTTGTGTCTAGAGTGTCGTCGCCTATATAGTATCGGCCACGCCTCTTGCCTCCTCCCACCCTCATGATGATCTCTCCATCATGGTCATGGCGGCTCGGATCCCACTCTGGCCCATAGACTGGCTTTCCCACCTCTGTGTACGCAGTGATGTGGGTGTGGATAGAGGGATTGGTGTACGCCGAGGCCGGGTCGTCCGGGTTGTAGGTGACCTCAGACGCGTTGCCCTTGTGGGCCAAAGCCCATCCCATGAACTGCGAGCACTAAGCACCTTCATGTTTCTCGAACTGCGAAAAACAGCAAGTTGATGACAGACTTTCTAGAATTGAGCGTTAGAATAATGAAATGAATTTGCATACCCATCTATCCATGTATTCTTTGTTGCTAAAGTTGCCTTGATGGTATGCTGGACCTGGCATCAGCAAACACCACTCTCGGCCAGCGTTGTGCTTCTCCTCCCACTCAGGTGTGAACCACTTGTCCACTATGTGTTACCAGCACATGGAATCATTACGGCACCACCACGCAGGCACCTACATGAGATCAAGTCAATGATATGTAAGAATATCAAATTAAGTGATGTACTTAATCTGAGAATAAACCTAAATATACTTGCAAGTATTGCTCCCAGATCAACTTCAAATTCCTAACATCAACTTTTTTTATCGTCTTGCGAAGAATATAGCGCCATAGTTTATGACAGCCTGAACATGTGTTTCGTAATGTATGTCCTTCACCAGCTTCACGCATCGGTTGTGAGCCACAACTGCCGCATGTTCCTCGTATCCTTCCGCACACCTATAAGATGTATCCGGTCATTATTTACACTAGACCATTTGGCGTGCCTCGCGCGCCCTATCACAAATAATATAACAATAATGGAATACATTTCAATAGAGCTAAACTATATATCTCATATTCAAAGTGATTACAATTGCCAGATATATTAAATCTCGTAATTTTCAATCACGCATGGTATTATATTACACTTTTGATCCAACCACAGCTCATCGCAGAGCATTACACTATAAATTGCACATTAAAATCTAGTACAATGTCAGATCTGTAATTTGTTCTAATTGCACATGTCCTTATCCACCTTCAGCTCGTACACTTCTGGACTGAAAGGACTTTCTATTATGCCAGTTAGGGGAGAATATGACATGAGTACAGGCTTCAACTCCGAAATGAGAAAGCGTGCAAGGCTGCAACCCATAGGTTATATCCTTAAAATAGGCGCAGCAAGCAATTAAAATTTTCAGATAATATTTAATGGGTGAAGAAAAGAGGAACTGGGGCAAATAAGATGTCAAACTAACTTTAAGCATAAAATCCATGGAGGCAAATAAGGCATGTCTGGTTAAATCTCCAGAGCATGAGAGGCCTAAACACATGCATATATATATATATATATATATATATATATATATATATATATATAGAGAGAGAGAGAGAGAGAGGGAGAGAGAGAGATGAGTTGCCATATAATACCAAATATATATACTTGACAAAATGTAAGAATTATTTGGAAGGCTCATTAATTTTTATTGGAATCAGATTATGACAAAACAATAGGCATACAATCTAGCTTGGAGGAACACCTATATGGTACATACTTATGATAAAGAATAGAATAGCTATGAGAACTGAAGCAGAAGGGGTGCTAGGCCGGGGTTTGTGATGAGGGCACTTATCTGTGAGCTAGGATGGAAAAGTAGAACAGTCTTGGCTTATCACCAGCCAGCCAGCGGTATTTTTCTCTCTTAGCACAAACCAGCACAAGCCACCTGCCACTAGCCAGCCGAACAGGGCCAAGTGGAAAAAATAAATGTAGGATGGAAATGACAAGCAATTCTATACCTCCCTGGGGTCTTCCTGTCTCATCAAAGTTCAACTTTGCATCAGCAGCCACGAGTTTAACTACGCACATTGAGCATATACATTAGCATAACTGCACAACTCATTGCGTACCTCCAGCATCGTGCAATCACACTTTCAGAAAAGTTCATACATCTTGTAAATCTGTTCTATTGAAGACCATCTGCCTGTTACCTTCAGCGCTAGACCATCAACAACTTTAGCTGCATCCTCATATGTGAACCTTTGAATACATCAATGGGAACCTGAAATTATAGTTCATTGAATTTTAACAGACAATAATATAAGCATTTTAACAAAATAATTTCGTGAAGCAAAATGTAAATATGACACAAACAGACATATTGAGCCCACTATCAAATTACGAAACTTAACCTTAATAACCATTCTCTGCAAGATCTTCAATACTGCCTCCTCCCTTGCTGCAAGCAATAATGAGCTGAAATGGATAATCAGCAATGAGAAATAGGGAAGAACTTGACAGAACATATTGTTTCATTGTGGAAAAGAGACTGACAATACACATCAAGTTACTTTTGATGTAGTTAGTTCGGTCATCAAAATGCACCAACATATTTAAATAACATAAGAAAAATCTCAATAATGGAAATTATAAATCAATTGCAACATAGTGTGTTATCTGTGATAAACAGCATACCGAATCAGCAGTTTTCCGATCAAGGATGATGAAAAGTACATCTCATTAGTAAGTGGTAGTTTCTTACACAAATAACCTGTTCAAGAGAATTGGAAAGTATCAGAAGCTACAGATTTTCAAAGTGCAAAAACTACAACTATACAAGATAGTGGCATGACATCAGAATTATGTAAAGCCTTTTCAAATAGAAATGCATCGATATATTGTCATCCATTTTAAAATATTAATAAAAAATCCATGAGAAGGTTAAGGCCGGGGAGAGCTAAGCATCAGATATCATGTACACTGCACGGACTCAAAAAGTACTCCCTCCCATTATAAGTATAAGTCATTTGGGATACTGCCCCAGCATACAAGGTATAACTTTGACTACAAAAATCTATAAAAAAAAACATGATATTTGGGAGAAAAGAATTACATATAGAAGCACTTCTCATGATGACACTAACAATAATATCAATCTTATGTTCTCAACTTACCTAGTTCTTTCTAAATTTAATGTTGATACTAAAAACATTTGAGCAGGAGTCCTAAAACGACTTATATCTACACTTTGTGCCATGGTTCTGTTGTCACTATGTCATATGAATGTAAGAAGATTGGAAAGCAATATATGCTCCTCTTTGTTTCCACGGGAATGGAATATGTTTTCAGGAAACTGGATAGGACAGAGACTGAATCTCTCACTATCCAGATAATTCGGTGAAACTTGCTAAGTGGAAAGCTGGTTTACCAATAATCTGGCAAGGTAATCAGAAACTAATGGGCAAACACGCCAACAGGCCAAGAATTAGTTTTCTAGCAGTTTTACAATGGTCAATTTGCCCCAAAGAAAAAAGAGGAATTAAAGCAGAATTACCTTGCCGGGCTGGTCACGTACTGCCTACATATGCATCTGAATGCTATTTCTGCCAGCCTGCCTCCGATGCATGTGGGCAATGGATCATCGTGCTCGACCGGCCATTCGATCTGGGTTGCGGCCACCTTCCCCCTCTCCTCATGATGTGGCAACAAAGGTAGTTAGTTCATGGGTGAAGTCAAGTGGAGACTACGGGTGATTCTTCGATCTGAAGGGGGGGGAACCTCTCACCTTGGGTTGCTTCAGGGAAGGGCCTCTCACTTTAGGCTGCTTCACGGAAGATAAGGACGGCTATGGGTGCTTCCTCCTCTGCCACCGACCATGGCTGCTGCGGAGGCAAGTGAGGGCCCTCTGATCTGCATACTATCGGATCTCACACGGTTGTACATGCTCCCCCGCCCCGCTAAGGACACCATGCTCGAGGGACGAAGGCGCGGGACACCATGCTCAAGGGACGAAGAGCCGGAAGGCCAGGCGGTGGTCCCTTGCCGCGGCTTGGCAGGACGTTTGTTGGGCGCGGCGGCGGTTGGGATCCCATTGGCTTGGGGGACACGGCCATTCAGCGGTGATGGCTGGGGCCCCTCGACGCGACAGGCGATAGGGCCCCTCGATGTGGCAGGTTGGGCGGCGGTGGTTGGGATCCCGTCGTCTTGAGGCCCACAACTAGGCGGCGCTGCTGGGGGTGGGGGTGGCGAGAAGAGGAGTGAGGGGGCGGTGGCAGTGGCAGCTGCAGCGGCGGTGAGAAGAGGAGCGAGGGGGGGGGGGCGGCGGCAAGAAGAGGAGAGGGATGTGAGGTAAGGTTTGCTCTAAGAGGGGGGTTTTTGGACCGCGGGTTTGTGAAAAACCAGATGAAGGATGTTAAAATTCTAAATTAATCATGAGCCTAATTTAATTTTAAACCCATGTTTTGACCTAAGTCAAAGAGAAGGTTAACTTTATGTATAAATCAAAGGTTCGACCAAAACAAAATGTTCAAATATTAAATTCTATAAAGTGATCACAATCATAAGTCTAACTATCATATGAGCAAGTCCAAACCAGAGCTAGAGCTAAAAATTTGAATTCAATGTAAAGTCAACTTTTGAATTACAACTTTATTTGAGAAGTATTTAAAAACCACGCTTGTACTGATGTTTGTAGAGCTCAAATCAAAAACCACCGAACATGAAAGTTGTAGGGAAGAAAATTTTGCACAACTTTCATTTTGGGAGATTTTGAAGTCTTAAAGTAAAATTATTTGGGATTTGAGGGTCAAACGAACTCAAATTTTGGTCAACTTCTTCCCCTCTCCCATGTTCATCTTCTTCCCTGCGCGCCCCGTCCTCCCCTGCGCCGTCGCGGTTCACAACGCCGCCGGCCAGCCAGCTCCAGTGCACAAGCCACGTTCCGCGCGCACGCCAACACCACATGGCTGCCCCCGCCTGCCTCGCGCGCCCGCGCCCTAGTCCGCTATCCCGCCGCGCCGCGCACCCAAGCCAACCGCAGCGGCCCGTCTTCTCCATGTGCCTGGCAATGCCTGAGCCCCGCGTCGTGCCAAGCCAATGAGCAACTAGGACTCAACCATGCCGGCCAGCTCTCCCACTCGCGCATGGCAGTGATCAAGCTTACCTGCCGCGAATCGGCTCCGGCCAATGCCACGCCGCCCCGACGCCGCCCGGCCATGGTGCACCCGCCCGAGTAGCAAGCATCAACGCCTACCCAATTCCCTAGCACCGCGATCCCTCTTCGCCCGCGCCCGAATCGCCCTGCCTCAGCTCCACCTCGCCACGCGGACGAAACCTCCTACTAATGGCGCCATTAGCGCCGGCGAGCACTCCTGGCGCTGCTCCGCGCCTGCCGACCGCTCGAAGCCAATTGCTTAGCCGCGAAGCCTCCTCCTTACCTCCTGCCGGCCAGAAATCAGCCCCAAGTCGTACATTGGCCCTTCCCAAGCTCGCCATCACCATTCCCGCCGCCCCATCACCGCCGATCCACCTCGTCGTCGGCAAGCCACTCCGCGCCGCCACAGCTCCATCCAAGCACATAATGGAGCTCCCTGACACCTAGTGCAGCTCTCCGACCCTTCCAATCTGCTTCTCTACTCCTCCCGAGCCACCTCTGTCATTCGCCATCGCCCCGCCGTCCACCGCCTCCACGCGGGTAGCTCCGTCCAAACCTTCCCAGCCCAAACAGAGCGCACCTACATACTCCCCTCTGCCTCATGAAGCTCTCCGACCTGCTGTTCGAGCTCGTAGTCCACCCATGGCACCGGCGTGTCACACCCTAAAATTTCAAATTTTAGGATGTGAACAGTTAGCCCAATTAATACAATAATTTTCTCAAATTTCTAAAATTTTCTCAAGCTTTATATAGTTAATAGGGAATTTACTATAGGAAAAGAAATTGTTTTCTAAATTAAAATAAGATAGGTGGTAATAATGTGTGCTTCTTGCAATTAGTGCCTTTGTGTGTGCAAAGTTTTTAAAAAAATGCATTTAGAAGCATAATGGGAATTTTTTTAGAGTTTTCTAGCATTTATTCCTATTTTCCTTAGAACAAATTTCAATTTTTGGAGTAGGCCAAAATCCTTTTCGTGAGTATTTTTCCTGGTTTTAATATCAATTTTAGAATTATTTTATAACCAGGAAAATAATTATTGCGAGAATAAAAATCAACATACTGGGCCAAATTTTAGAATAATTACTGGACCAGCCTTGACCCAAAGTTGATCCAATTTTAGCCCAAATCCATCTCATCACTTTATTGGGCCAAATTTCAAAGCTCATTAATGTTGTGGGATATCTCTAAAGCCCATTAGCATTAAAATTGGGTAATCTATCGATTAGTCTCATATTGCTAATGGACATGGAGATGAGGAGTTTTTCTCCCCATATATACGAACCACCTCTCCTCTGGAAAAGGCACATCATCGACTCCTTTACAGGGAGCCTTCCATCGTTTTTGGTCTCAACATTTTCAGTAAGACCCTCAGCAAATCTTGTAATTTTCTATCATATTCGTTTAGTCTATACCCTTTCGTAGAAAAGCCCCTACTAGTTTTAAACGTCGAAAATCTTGTTTAGTCCATAGTTTCCACGTTTTAGATTCGTTTTAATCCGTTTTCGTTGCGATAGACTCATATCGACATGAATTACGATTAGAAGTATTATTTAACATGTTGTAGGATCGAAAACCTCTAATATAAGCTATCAGATGGAGGTGAAGAATAGCAATAAGTCACAGTGGAGATTTTCACCCTCAAAAACAGATTCTGAAAGGTGCACTAAATCTTGTGTCGTTTCTAGACAGTAACTCCTAAAATCGTGAAATTTTTCCAGAAGATATATTATCAAATTATGAAGCTAACCCAACTGGAATCATGCCAATCAGATGTCTAGAACTTGAGATATAAAATAAACAAGCAGACTATGTCAGATGGTGATGAAAATTGACCAAGCCCTATCCTTTAGTGCGCTCTTTTTAAAGCTTTTCCTTTGATTGGTGTATTGTTCTTAGTTGTTCTTGTTTGTTTGTTTGTATAGTTGCGTGTTTGTATGGTTGTGCTCGACGATTGCTATGAGAAGAAGAAGTGCAGTTCGAGTGATTTGAAGATTAAAAGAGCAATAGCAAAAGTTGAAGACTTTGAGCAGTGGTATTTATGTTGCATAAAGGCAAGTGTCCCTAACCATCTTTCTACCTATGCTTTAATTACACTATCATGATGATTTAATTGGAACATGGAGTGACCACCCAGGAAAACAGTACAACCATGAGTGCCAATGGGCTCTGGCCTTGGCTGAATAATTAGAGACTCTAGTTTGTGCATGTCTTACCGAAAGGGCAAGTGGTGGAGACTTTGATGAGGTATAACCCGGTCCTCTTAAGCTGTGAGCTTAGCTAAGAGACAGACCTCATTAGGGAGGGTTATGCTTTGCTTGGATTTTGAAACCTTAGCGGACACTTATTACGGAATCTTTGTAAAGGCCTCGTAGCGTCCCTATGCAGTCACACCTCGGTAGTGTGATGCGTGCCTGATCCGCACAGCATGGTTGGGTTTAAAGTTCTTTTGAACTTTTACGCGACTTATGGTGAAAGTGTACAACCTCTGCAGAGTGTAAAACTGATATATCAGCCGTACTCACGGTTAAGAGTGGTCTGGACCCTCGCATGATTAATTTACATAAAGTTGATAATTAATTTGCTCTCTGGTTATTTCTTGTGGCCTTGCTGAGTACCAATCATAAGTGTACTCAATCTTGCTAATTGTTACTCAGAAGAAGAAGGTGTGTGAAGCTTATGAAGATGGTGTTGAGTTCTAGGCGTACGCAAACCCCAGTCGATTGCCTGTGAAGTTGGAGCCTTCATTTCCAGAATTTGCTGTACTCTGATAGACTTGTAAGTCATTTATATAGTTTATTTTATGTGATACTGTATCTTTTATTCACTTTCTGGTTTACTGTATGTGTGAAACTTGATCCTGGCACATTTACGGTGTACACTTGGTTTATTTTCTAAAACCGGGTGTGACATGGCGCGACCTCGCCGCAGCCGATAAGGACTGCCTCATCGCCGACTGCCGCCATCGAGCAATCTCCGACCACGAGATCTACCCCAATCGACTCGGGGTGAGCTACTAATCATCATAGGCTAGATCTAGTCAAGCCTAGGGGGCCACATCACCGGAATCGATCGAGCGCCGCTGCCGGCCGGTGAGGCACCCTGAGTAAAATTTTAAAACTTGAAGGGACTTGAACGTAAGAACCCAGGGACTGAAATGTGAAGTCTAAGTTAAGTTTTTGGATTAGACACAGTGAACTTTGAAAATTGATTAAACATCGTAGATAAGTCATAAAAATGCAATCTAAATTTTGTTGAGTTCTGTGAGACTAGATCTACACTTTTCACAAAGCATGTACACACTTTTTCTGTGTTGTTTGTAAATGAAAAATCATTCTATGTTATATAACTCTTGTGGATAAATTGAGCTACACAGAAGCTTTAGGTCTGAATTTTGGATATGTTAATCCTTTCTGAATGCCTAGTTCACTGTAGAAAAATCGCCCAACAACAATGTCCCTAAGTACTGTTTTTCTTTTGTTTTTGTTTCTAGCTTTGTTGTAGTAAATGATTTTTAGTAATATATTTAACCCGTAAATGAAGCCCAACTTTTGATGGTCAATCAGTAACGATGTTAGCCATGATCGGTCAATAGTAGAGCTAAATACAGTAGGTTTTACTTTAAGAAGTTGATTAAATGATTAAAAATGGATAATGGGATAAGTTGTTTAATCAAATAATCTTTTAATCAATGCAAACCACTCACTCATATGTACTTTTAATTCTGTTTTCTTTATGTTATACTGTGTAAAACTTTTATATATGTACACAATCACCATCAAAGAGGAAATAAGAGAAAATCGCCACCTTTACAACCCTACTTTTGTGAGTATAACAGAAGTTGTTTTGTTATCTAGGTGAATATGGTCACAAGTAAACCCTCTTAATATGAATTTCAGTTTACATAAATGTTTAGTTCCGTCAAGCAAATCAATGAGATCTTTATGCATATGCATTTCGTGTAGATACTAATCTAGCTGACGGGAATTACACGCTCATGCCAGAAAGCGAGGGACAAGAGGGAACATTTAACATGATCGAGACTGAGCAAGACCCGAACCAAGTTTCGGAAGAGCCAAAGGCTTGTTTTGAGAAAGAAGGCAAGCCCCGGAGCATAACCCAGTTTTCTCTAAAAATTCATGCAATACTTTTATGTACTTATGTTTGTGCATTTAAGTGTAGGAGTTGATTGGAACCATAGTTGCATATCCATAGTTCCCATGTGTTGATTACTAGTGTATGGGTCGCTAGTGGTTATGCTAAACTAATATCCGGTAGAAGTCGAGTGACTGTCACTTGCGAGTTATAGGAGTTTCTTGCTTTAATTATGAAGGAATCATAAGGATGATGGGCGGGGATGGGCAAGTTGTTTTTGGAAGATTATTGGTGCCCCGCCTGTCTAGTAAGAATTTTGCTAAGGTTGAAGGGTGTCGGTGTTCGTGGTCAAGTCTTTGAACGTACTAAACACATGCTGAGAGATTTAATGGTAATCAGTAATCCTAGTACCTTATTGAACCGGTGTGTGGCTTTACGCCGCTAACCCTGGAATGGGATTCCTTTGCTGCAGCATATGGGTACATGTACGGCCATGGCACGGTGTCGTTCCGGGGACCGTTGGGGCCTTGTATCCAAGGGCTTCGGGCTCTGTACACAAACTGGGAATTGATGGGAATGGTTGATAATGTGTGGACCCGTTGTGGTCATGCATGTCGTGTGTTTAGGTCCACCTTGTATATTTAACAAATCGATTCGAATGGTCTGTCTCTCGCAGCTACTGAGACTGCTTGACCACTATGCTGCATCGAGTAAAAAGTTGAACATGAGCTTGTTATTGGATTTATGTTGTTGCTTAAGTTCCTTGTACAACATGCTTGCTAAAAATATGTGCTCATTTAGAATGGTGATACTACTAGAATATGGAAAATAAAAATTGAATGTAAGGAGCCACTTTTTAATCGCTTTTGGCAAAACAAATCCCTCAGCCAAAAAGCCTGGCATATCTAGGAGTCGGTGATTTAGTCTTTCACCTGTCGGGTAAGTCTTGCTGAGTATTAGTATACTCAGCATTCCTTGTGGTTAAATTTTTCAGGTACTCTAGATGAAATGGTTGCTAGTCTGACTTGGCCGTGCCAGCTCCCTCCGGGTTGGACTGTGGAGTGGGACCAGTCCTCGGCTGGCGAGGATCGTGGTGAATAATGTCATGGGAAGCTTCCTCATGATGTCAAGTGTATCATCGTTTAGCACTTGTTTGTTTTCTACTGATTTATGTTGAACTCTGAACCTTTACTTTTGAACTTGGTTTGTAATAAAGGCAAGTGAACCTACTTGATGTAATAAGTTGGATTGATGTAATCTCTGGGCTCGTCTTTGTACGGGTATTTGTATGCTTTGTTTCGATCTTGAAATACGTGGTTGTATCGGATAAAACCCGACACACGGCATCTTGATCCAATTTAAGTGTCGGATCGCATTTAAGGCGAAGTAAGTACACTTTTATTGGGCTGAGATGAGCGGTTCTGCCACAGGGTTGATTTCCAAATAAGTGAAGGTTGATTTTTGCTCTAAGAAGTGAAGGTTGATTTTACATTGGCCCAGAGGGTCGAATGATCGGACATCCGATTAGAGGTATCATCCTGTCCGGGAGTCGCGAGGGACCTCGCTGCCAGACAGTTGGTGTACCCCCCTATGGAGTCCTCCCCTCCCCTTCCTCCTCCTCCTGCGGCTGCTCTACAGGCCGAGTCGCTCGACTTCTCTCTCGGCCCTTATGAAGTTAGTGTCAAAATGGAACGTTGTTGTGCTTACAAACCTAATCACATATTTCTCAACTCTATGGATCTTCTTCGGAAAGCTTCAGCTTGAAAGCATCATACGTGACAAAATGTGCGAAAACTACCATCAATTTTACCACACACTCAGCGAATGATAGCACGAGATATTGACAAATCTCATGATTTTCAGACTTCGTTTGGATTTTATAGAATTTAATCATCATTCGGCCCCACGTTCGTGCTATTGTTTCATGAACACAATTTTCGGAATTTCGTTTCCACTATAGGATAAGGCCTTATGGTGGACTCAATATCATGAATATCATTTTTCCACACACGTTATTCTGTTATTTCGTGCATTTGTAGTTCAGAATTGACTTGCACAAAAAAAACCTTTGAATAAAATAAATTTGTTGAATATAGTAAATACTTTGAGAATTATACAAATTGATACATGGGGTACCAAACAATGTGCGTAGATTGGAGAAAAGGTTTTTAGGACATAATTTGTTTTTTGTGATTTGTCGTGTGCCAGGTGTAGGCACACGGTAAACAAGTGCTTTGTCGTGTGCCCTGGAGCCTGCACACGGCAAACAAAGGTCTTTGTTGTGTGCCCAGAGGCTGGCACATGGCAAAGTCTTGTGTTTGCCATGTGCCAGCCCTGTGGGCACAAGGCAAAGCGGCGGCAGGCCTGCCAGCCCCGTGCCAAGGCCGGGCGGCGCAGCGGTCGGGGCGCAGCCGAGCGCGCGCAGGGGAGGGAGCGGGCACGGGGCTAGATTTTTTTATGGAAAAAAGATTGTCATGTGCTTAGAGGCTGGCACACGTCAAACTTATGTTCAAAAAATAGGCCCCGCTCTCGCCCCCATGGCCAGGGCGCGGGGCCATAATTTTTTAGTTTTTGGAAAAAAAGGGTTTCCCGTGTGCGCCTAGGGTTTGGCACATGGCAAACTCTTGTTTTTACCGTGTGCCCGCTCTATGGCTCACGGCAAAGACTAACGGCCGTGACTTCTATTGACGGTGAGGGGATGGTTCGTGGATGTTTCATTGTTCGCCTTGTGTGGGGGTTGGAGCCACATGGCAAAAAGGTTGTTTGCCGTGTTTCCGATAAGTTGCACACGACAAAGTTTCGGGCACATGGCAAACTACAAGTTTCCCCTAGTGGAAGGTGAAACAAAATTGATGGTTCAATAGAACAAATAGAGTTTGCCTTATAGTAAAATTTATTTGGTTATAATAGAGACTTGCATGATGCAAACCCTTCCTCAGTTTCAGGTAACGTTAGATGTTACTCTATTCGTCCTATAATATAAGGCATGCATGCAAGTAATTTGGTATAACAAAAAGTTTGTGGTATAAAAATAGTATTATTAGATTAGATTTCTCTTTAAAAGTACTTTCATATGGCCATAATTTTGTTGCTATAAACATTATAGTATAGGGTGTATAAAGATTCAAATGTTAGTGCTGGACATTGTACCTTTGATGACTCTTATATATCAAGAGAGCAGTAGATCTCACGTACGAAAAATAGTTATTTGGAGCATTAGGGCAGTCCCAACCAAATTTTTAGGATGGTGTCCATAGAACTAAATGAAGTGCCACCTAGGATAAAGATGATATGATAAGTTATTAAATGAAGAAAGAGAAGAAAACTAGATCTTATATGAGACATGGTGTACATCCAAGACAAGATGTGAGATGACTAGCATTAATTAAAATATAGAAGAGTGGTGTTTGCATTGGGAGTGTAATGTCTACTACTAGTTTGTTGATGATGTGAAGGTTATAGAAACTATGTCTAGTGTTTTGGGTTGGGACCGTCTTATTGTGCTCCGCCCAATGAAGAATACACTCCTAATTTTTCTCGGACAAATTGTTAGCTGGGGCAAATGGCCTTAGTATCCAGATTAATTGACCCAGTCTCATCTATTTTTTCTAAGCTAGCTACTCTGATGGCATCAACATTCATCATGGCAATCATTAATTAAAGCCTGAAAGAAACCACCGATGGGAAGCGGATGTGATTAGAAGTGAGGATGAGGGAAGATTAATTATAAGACGCGCCACAATTGTGGTCCAATTCTTAAAATTGTTTTTTTTTGGACTACACTATTTGAGATGGAGATAGTACATGACATTATTATGCGTAACTGAAAATGAAATAGCTTTTGACAAACCACGAAATAAATCATATGCGTAGGTTATCTAACTAGGACTACTAGGTCTCGCTACCGTGCTTTGAAGACGACAGACACGACAGTGATGTAGCTCTACCATTGATGGATATTCAGCAACAAGATATTTAATGATGTGTCGCTCGTCAGAAGTTCATATGGTACCATATCGATGCTCTCAATTTAGTGCCGAGCTATTGTAGCAAATGAAAGTCGCGTAATCTGATTTTCAATTACAAAACCGGACGGCCGTTCGACTATTAAAATCGGACATATGTGACTTTTGAGTGGTTTTAAAGGTGATTTCTATTTTATAAAAGAATAAAAAATCTGATTTAATATAAAATCACAACTAATGTATTTTAAATCGTAAAATATGAAAATTATACCAAAAAATTTCTAAAAATGTACTTATCTCTTAGTGCTCCAGTTGGAGTTACTCGACCTCATCCAATATAATTAAAAAATAACAATTTAAAATAAAAACATGTATAACTAAAAGCAACAAAACACTAGGATACATCCATATATATGATAGGAATAACTCCAATTAGAGCACTAGCAGATAGGTTACATTTTTACAAAAAAATTGCTATCAAATTTAGTTTTTTTAATTTAAAATAAATTAGTTACTAATTTATGGATTAAATTAATAAATAAATTTCTAGAAAATACAAAACCACCTTTGAAACCACTCGAGGTACCAAAGACAGTGGCAGAGGAAAGTGGTATGCCAGGTATGCCTTGACAACCCTAAAATTTGTCATATGTTTAATAATTTTTTCTTCTTAAATTTATTTGCCTTCACTGTTGATAAATACAAGTGTTGAAATAGTATTTCTGCAATGTCTTTAGGCAACATTTAAAATTATTTATGAATTACATATTTATACACATATTGTACTAAATTATATATATAAAGTTAAAGTGGCATACCCTATATAAAATCCTAGCTACGCCACTGACCAAAGATGTCCGGTTTCAACAACTGGATGGTCTTTGATGTCTAGTTTTGTACTTTTGGGTTGAAAATAGAACTATCGTCATATTTGAAGGGGGTAAATTGGACTTTTTTCAAAAAAAAAATGGTGGGATGGTTGTAGAGAGGCAAAGACGGGAATTTATTTCAGGAAGAAGAAAATCTTGCATGCCACTTGTCTTACAATAGCTACAGCTGATTAAATCAACAACTTCATGAGAGCAGCCAATTTCCAAAGAGCTAGCTGTTGACATTGCCTCAAGTTCAGACGTTGGCAAGGGCTATATCTATATATATAACTTGGACAGGCAAGTAAAATAATGTCTTCGTTACCAAAAGGTAGGCTAATAACAAGCATGATTGTTACCAAATCCTCGCCGGTGGTCGTTAAGCCGTCGACCTCGCCGGCGACGCCGACCGTGGAGCAAATCAGTCTCTCATCTTTCGACAAGGCCCTCGCATTCTCCCCATCCACCTGCTTCCTCATCTTCAACCACGCGATCGACGACCCTGCCGAGACAGTCAGGAGGGCTCTGTCTCGTGCTCTCGTCCACTACTTCCCCGTCGCCGGCCGCGCCACCATCGACGACGATGGCGAGCTCCGCATTTCCTGCACGGGCGACGGCGTGTCCTTCGTCTCCGCGACGGCCAACTTCTCCCTGGACGACGTCAAGCTCTTGGACCCGCAATTCTACGAGCTTCTGAGGGAGCTCGCCGTCGAATACCCTGAGGGCAGCTGCTGCCGTCAGTCCGACCCCTTGCTGCTCATGCAGGTGACGGAGTTCGCCTGCGGAGGGTACGTGGTCGGGACGACTTGGAACCACGCCATCGCCGACGGCACGGGGATGGCTCAGCTCCTGCAGGCCGTCGGCGACCTCGCGCGGGGGCTACCTCGGCCGTCGGTCTTGCCCGTCAGCTGCGGCGACGCCTCGCTGCCGGAGCTGCCGCCCCTGGTCACCGCCGTAGACACGACGATGGTCTCGATGGAGCCGCAGGGGTTCGTCTACCAGGACCTCACCGTCCCATGGAGACTCGTCGACCGCGTCAGGTCCGAGTTCGCCGCCGGCAACCCCGACGGCGGGCCGTGCACGGTCTTCGAGGCGGTCGTGGCCGTCCTGTGGCGGTGCCGCACCCGCGTGGTCATGTCCGCCGGCGACTCCGACGCCCCGGCGCCGCTCGTCTTCGCGGCCAACGTCCGCAAGCACGTCGGCGCAAAGCACGGGTACTTCGGCAACTGCGTCACGACGGTGGTGACCGTGCCGCGATGCGGCGAGGTCGTGAACGGCGGCATCAGCGACGTCGTCAGGCTGATCAAGCGTGCCAAGCAGGGGATACCGGAGCAGTTTTCCAAGGACGCCGCCGGCGCTGGCGCCGCCGCCGGAGAAGAAGGTGGTGCCGGCATGCAAGGCGTTGGTCTGCCGCAGCATCTTGACGTGCTGTTCGGGTACAACGCGTTCTACGTGTCGAGCTGGCGGAACCTCGGCTTCGACGTGGCGGACATGGGCGGCGGGAGGCCAGCGCGGGTGATGTCCCACGTGGATCTGACGGCGGTGCCCAACTGCGTGGCGTGCGTGCCGTGTGCCGGGAAGGACGGGGCCAACGTGCTGGCGCTGTGTGTGAGGGAGGAGCATGCCGATGCCTTGCTCAAAGAGCTGGAAATGTTCATGTGATGGAGTTTATTTGGAGGTATATCGTCGTTCGTTCGTCCACTGGAATGCTGAATAATTCATTGTGATGATATCGTACTATATATATGTGTGTAGCTCATGCTGTTTGCTAAAGAAAATCGTCTAATAATAAGGCTGTGTTTGATTTGGATATATACCATAAGATTACGGAAGCTGGATTCTAAAAGCCAGATAGTTAAAATTAATTTGGATTGAAAATGTTGTTATGAGTGTTTGTTCGGAACTCTAGATTGTAGGGTGGATGAATCGTTGCTTATGGTTCCAAATGTCTACGTATAATACACTTGTTAAATGTGAGAAGGCCAAACCGATGGGTCTATGATTGCTCAAAATAAGGAAGGTAATGTACTATCCTGCTGGAACAACTTGTAGGGTCAGTTTGAGGCCAACCGAGATTGCTTATCGTTGCTTATCGTTCCAAATGTTCAACATGTCAGTTTGAGGAAGGAAGGTACGTCACACCCGATTTTAGAAAGAAACCAGATGCATTTTATACGTGCGTCAGGATCAAGTTTACACACATATAACATATATAGTAGACATCACAAGTGAATATCCACAACCATACATACGAAAGGGTATTAAAGTATAATTATTACAATCTCAGAGTTGATACAAATGTCATAGCGGAAGCATAAACGAACATTTAATTAAATGAACACGAAGCAAAATAAGTAAACGAACACGAAGCAAAATAACTAAACTCCATCTCGCCTAGAACTCCTCAAACTCAGTAAAATCCTCAAAGTTCTCTCAATATGAGCAGCAATTCGAGTGTGGTCAATGCAATATAAAGAAACAAGCGTGAGCACATGTCGTACTCAGTAAAGTATGGAAATAAATGACATACAAGGCTTTATAAGGTGGATGGCTGAAAGGATAGCTGCATTAAGCACTTTTAGTTGGTAAAATTTTATTAGGCATCTATTTACTAGTAAATATAAGTATATACCAAACCACAATTAAATTAAGACCATAAACCCACCATATTCAAGTAACCACGGTTTAGATGATATTCAAGTATATTAATCATTTAAGGGTCCAGGCCGCTCATGACCGTGAGCACAACTGTTATAACAGTTTTACACTCTGCAGAGGTTGTACACATTCACCATAAGCCGCGATCTCCATTACCAAAAGTATGTACCATTCCCACACTACGTGGGCCGAATATTGGGTTTCACTATGAAACCTTTACAAAGATACTCTAATAAGTGATAGCTCGCTAAGGTTTCCGGTTCAGAGAAAAACGTAACCCTCCCTAATGAGGTCTGTATCTTAGCTAAGCCTACAGCTCAAGAGGACCGGACTATACCTCGTCAACCGCAGTGCCTCTTGCCCCTTTTGGATAAAACCATCACAAACTAGAATACCTAACTAAAAAGAGTGATCTTATCAATTAATTAATTAAACTGGTATAGTGGAACATAGACTAGGGGTTCATTAACCAATCCCAGTTGAGCGAGCTAAGCATCATCTACCATCAAAAGTAATTAAATAACCCAGCTGCAAGGTATGGTAAAAGAGACTAGGAAATCCTTAATATGACCCAACAATAATAATGCAAGCGATAAATAACAGTGTAGCTAATATGCATGTCATTTAGATACAAACGAGCATGATCAAGGAATACTTTCCTTCCTCCAAAGTATGTTGCTGCTCAAAGTCTTCAGCAACTTGTTCATCAAAGACTTCCTTGAACTGCGCACTTCCTATAAGCATCACACATACACATGCAAAAGAAATAATACAACAAAATAAGAAATAGTAAAGCAAACAATTCCAATAGAGCTAAACAACAGCACAAAACTAATCTACACATTACAAGGAATGCGTGAGCGCAAGAATCGCTAAAATTGGAGTTAAAACGAGAAAGATATGGCTTTTCTAAGGTTCATGAACTTGCTGGCGATGTTTTAAAACCTTTAGTGGTTATTTGAGAAAAACCAGGGGCTAAAACATAATTTTGTAATAACACAAGGGCTTACTAGCAAAAAGTGTAAAGTTGGGCTTCTTTGTGTGACTTAAGAAAGATTAGGGGCTTAACTGAAAGAAACAGGACTAAAACCTAATTATGTTTGAACTAAGCTGGGCGGCGGGTTGATTTCAGAAAAACGCAGGGGCTCTTATACAAAATGGCTCGGCGCTGACCAGTACACTTGGTTTGACTCAGGGGCTAGGGATGCTGAGAGTCATCGGATCAAGATCCAATGGCCTAGAATGGATTTGGGCGGAGAAGGGGGACGCCAGCGGCAGCGGATGGTGACGCCGCTAGCACGCATGGCTGTGCTTCGTTGGAGCGACTCTGGTTTCGATCTATAGGCTATCAAACTTGACACGGTTTAGTCCTAGAGAGACGTAACAAGGTGGCGAGGTCACCTAGGGTGGATTAGACTATGGAGGAGCGACGCAGACGACGGACGATGGCGAGCCGCGGAGCTCGAGCTTCGACGAGGTCCGTGCGGAGCTAGAGAACACGAGACGGTGCAAGGAGTGGCTCAGGATCTTCCTTACCACGGGGCAGTCGCAGGGTCAATCGGCTCAGGGGAGCTCGAGCGGAGGAGATCGACGCCGGTGGCGATGGCCTCGAAGAGCGGCGCTAGGGTTTGCGGCGCTGCGAGTGCAGAGAGACAGAGTCAAGGAGAAGGCAGCGCAAGTTAAAGGGACTGGCCCCACGAATCTAGGCGTGTGTGCCCAGCAGCTCGAGGCCGAAGGGGAAGAAGGGCCCGGCAGGCAGGGGCCACCTGAGCGTGAGTGAGAGAGAGAGGCGGGCCAACGCGCTGGCGCAGATGGTCCGAGTGGGGATGGAGAATGAGCTGGTCGGCTGGTCTGGGCCGCGGAAAAGGGAGGGAAGGCTACTGGGCCAGCTTGGGAAGCTAGCCGGGCCAGACCGAAGCAAAGGAAGAAAAAGCGGGGAGCTAAACCGGACCAAAGGAAAAGTTTAGGGACAGAAACGAACTCGTAGAGAAACAACTATTCTAAGGGTCAAACAAAAGCAAATTAAATTTGAATTTAAACGTAATTTTAAATTTCAACTTAATTTATGAGCAACCAAAAGCCAATGCAACAACATGAATGCAACAAAAACTTATTTTAGCTAAAATTATTTAATATTCTATTTAAATTCAATTAATTCATAAGAATTCTAATTAAATCTCAAAAAATTTCCTTAGACCTTATTAAATCCTTGAAAATTTTTAGAAGTTTGTTAGTTACTTTATGTGATGAAATTGAGGATGTTACAAGGTATAGACATTATCATCAGATGTAAGTTAGAAGTAGCAAAATGCAAGGTTTGCTTAGTTTCTTAGATTCTAAAATCCGCAAGCACTTAGGCCACCTTCAACGGTAGTTGACATCGCCCGGTGACTAGATTTCAAGCTTAGGCTGCCCGCACTGGCTCCCTCTAAACGTCCCTGCAGGAATGTTTTGGGGAATAAACCCCCGCACTGGCTCCCAGCATAGGCCGCGGTAAAATGATAGGGAGCTCAGCTTGCGTCATTCCTAGCGGGGATGGCGAACCCACGCTATGCCCCGACGTGGCATGGGCCCACCCTCCATCCAAACCTCTGCGGCACCGCTCCGGCTTCCGCCCCCGCTCGGCCGCCGTCGCTCCGGTTCGCCATCCACCGTCGTCGCCACCGTGGGAGCAGGGGGAGGGGGCGTGCGTAGGAGCTAGAGGAGAGGGAGGGGCGGCGTAGAGGAGAGGGACAGAGAGGCAGAGCGCGGTGGCGAGGACGATCACGGCGGCCAGCGTGGCGTGGCGGAACCGGGCCCCCTTGGCCTTTCCTGCCACGACCCGCAGCCTTGGCTGGCGGCCACCGTTGGAGCCCCGAGAGAGAGAGTCGTCGTGGGGGACGTGGGGAAGAGGGAGCCGAGGATGAGGACGGCGACGACGAGGAACAGGAGGAGCGAAGCGGCAGCGGCATCCATGGTGCCGGGAAGCAAGTGGGAGGATTCGTGCGCCAGCCGCCCGCCGCGAGCACCGCCCACGAGCTAGGCCACGCGCCTGTCTGCCGCCCCCGTTGGCCGCTCCGCTGGGCCGTGTGCCATCGCTATGGGCCGCCCGTGCGCCCCTCTTCTTGGTCGCCGGCCTGGAGCTACGCGAGCGGCGCTGGCAGCCCGCTATGACACGGCCGACTGGGGAGGCCGCCCCCCCCCCCCCCCCCCCCCCGGCCGCGGCTGCCACCGCCGTGCGCCGCTCCCGCGGCAGCCATCACTGTGCGCTGCAGCCGCCCTGCGCGGCCACCGTCCACGGCCGCCGTGCCGACCGCCAACGTGCATAGAGAGAGGGAGAGAGAGGAGGGGCCACGAATTCGGCAGGGCGTGGGTGGGTAGGTGGCCGGGGAGCGGCGGGGGGAGGAGGGGCCAGCGGCCATGCCGGGAGGCGGGGGTGGGCGTGCGGCGGGGGGAGAGAGAGTGGGTGTGGGAGAGGGAGAGGCGGGGGAGGAGAGAGGGGGGAAGGGAGGATAATTAAAAACTAAAATGTGGGACTTATGTGGATGGTAGTTGATATAGAGGAGAGATGAGTGCGAGAGAAATTAGAATAGGGGAAAGAATCTCGATGATCACGATAAAATACGTGATTTCTTCGCCGCTAACGCGTAGCTTGGGAACTTGAGCGTTCGATGGGCCCCACGTGTACCAAGCAATCAAAGAAAGCGGCCCAAAATAATTAAGTATCAAATTACTATCACCTGTGGACTCCATGCTAGCTGCTCCATGTCAGCTGAAATCGACAGCAGCAGGCTCGATTACTGGAGGTGGCCTTAGATTCGCCCAATTAACTAGCCCTAGATTCTAAAAGCTGTGGTACAAGCTGGATATGTTTCCATCCCTAGGTGGATTCTAAATCCATAGGAATCTCAGTAGAGCCTAAGGAGTAAGAATAGGCACATGCATTTTATTTCAGTAAGTAGGTGTATGTCAGCAATTACTCTATTAGTATATAACTTCTGTGAGAGAAAATCCGTTCATGTTTTCAGATCTATATTCAAAAGTACTTATTTACAACTTAAACTATCGGCCACAAATAAAAGTGATTTTTTAATTAATAGGGAAATTGTCAAACAAAGTCTTAATTGTCTGAATGAAATAAAATGCATCTTATGTTTTGAGAGTTAGGAAAACCATATATATCGCTTAATTATTATACAATCATCATCTTAGTCGCTAGAATAGGAACTATCGTGTTGCTTCTTGCTGGTTCTCATTTGACTTATTTCTAACTAGTCGGAGATGCTTATTTAGGTGATCCTTCAGATTATTCAGATCAGACGGGATCGTGGGGCAGGTCGACGTCGTCACCTGTCCTCTTGTCTCCCTCATCTTAACTATTTCTTGTTAGTTCAACGTACGCACTCCACGCGTAAACAGCCAGCAGCCTCAGCTCGTGATTCTGTCATTTTCAGTCAAGACCTGGTCTCAAAACACGTGCAACTTCTCTTCTGTATGTTTATTGTTCGATTCCTTGACTAGTTGCTAAGAGGATCAGAAAATCCCGCCTATCATTTTCGTATCATAGCTAACTCCGCAAGCAATTCCAGGGCCGTGTTAACGTTGCAGATGACTACATGAATATGTCACGTACCTTAGCAGCCCGGCGGCGGAGGAAGCTCGGCTGATGAGCATATCTCTCTGTCAGCACGTATGGCCGCCCGGTACCAATTTATTTATGGCGCCACGCAGAACTGGAGTTTCTGTCTCTGTCTCGCTCCAGCGAGGAAGCGTTGTTCAGTGCGCTGACAGGATAATACGTCTATAAAAGGATGCGATCCTCGTTTTCTAAAGTAAAAAGTCTAAATTTACCAAATATGGACAAAGTCCGGATAATAACTCGTTAAAGTATGTATGTTTGGTCTATTTTATACCTCCAACTATCTTGATCGGTCCAGTTTACCCCACATAAGATTTCTATTTTTTATTTCTTCATGTACACATGTTATTTTGAGTTTAAATTTTTTGGTATAATAGAGCGGATTATAAATTATATTTAAAAAATATATTATGATTTTTTTTCATCATTATATTGAAAATCTATGATATGTAATTATAAATAAAATATATCAAACAAAATTTTATGAGAAATAATGATGAAAAATTTGTAATATGTTTTTTAAGAATACTATATGTGGGACTCTATCATCTCACAAAAATTTAGCTTAAAACACCACTAATTGTCACACCCGGATTTACACAAAACCCGAATGTGGCCATATGTGTGCCCAGGAAGTCCACAGACACATATAGCGAACAAATATGGTAAAAATCAGAGTACAATGCTTCATTTAATCATCATAAAGTAGCGTTTACATCAGAGTGCTTCAGAAATAAAATCATGGACAGCGGAAGACTAATACATCTCTCTAGCGTAGCCGCAATCCCACAGGGACTCTGACTGGGTGAACGCAAGCTCAGAAGTACGACAAGTCCTCTGGAAACTCCACAGCATAGTCAGCTTGACTCCAATCTGTTACCCGTCCGGGATTTTGCCCAAAAATAGTAATAACAGCAAGTGTAAGTAATGAAAATTACTTAGCGAGTATAGCACGGGTTATGAAGGCTCAGAAGGCTAGACACTGGCTTAACTGCATTAGCACTTTTAGTTGGTTCGTTTTAACTTTATCCAAGTTACTACAAGTGAATGAATACCCGGTTGTAACCCAATTAATAGTGTAAGTGACATTTAAAACATGAATAAATACCATATTCTAATCAAAAAGGATCCAGGCCGCTCGTGACCCTGAGCAAGGCTATCATGATAGATCGTACACTCTGCAGAGGTTTCGCCCTTTACCCACCAGTCGCGTAAAAGTTCAAAGGAACTTTGCACCCAACCACGCACATCAACACTTCCGAGGTGTGACTGCATAGGGACGCTACGAGGCTTTCACAAGACACCCTAACAAGATAGTAGCCGCTGCAGTAATACAAGGTGGTGAGTCCTTAGGCACCGAGATCGACGTACGCCCACGGAGTCTCACCATGAGGGGGTCGATGGCGTCCAGAGCGCGGGTATCCACCCCAACAATGCGCAACGTGCGGAGTTCTCAATCGCTGAGACTCCCAACACGGGACTGGGTCTAACGAGACCTAGCCGACGGGGCTACCGTCCTCGGTGGAATCGGGAAAACACCCCGTGCCTTGCCTCCCACAACGCCGCTGGCCCCTCGGTAACCACTATCAAGCTAGAGCCGTACAAGCTACTTGACCAAGACCAGAGCCATTATAGTTCCGGCGGTGGCGACAGGCTCCTGGGTTGCCGCTTTAAGAACCGGTCCTTAGAGGGAGACACTAGAGCAAAGCACACAGCACGTGCTCTAGCTCCCTAATCCATGTTGCTAAAAAGCAAGTTTTAACATTAAAGTTGAAGTGGACCATTAAGTCAATATTAACAATTAAGTAAAGGTGACAGTAGTTGCGCCTAGCAAAATACTACCCATATACAAAAACCCATAGGAGTACAAGGACAGGGAAAGTAAATGCTAGGTACAACCTTAATGGTAAACAATATTAGACACATGCGTATGTAATGAACAGTGTATTAAAAGTGAGATAGATAGCAAGGATTGTCCGTGCTATAACTTGCCTTCCTCGGAGTACGGCTGCTGCTGCGAGTCCTGCTCTGGCACGTCCTCAACGTACTCGAAGTCCAAAACTACGGGCTCGCCGACTGGACACGTTCACCACGCAAGCATCCAAAACAATCATTACATGCAAACAAATTAATTCTATTAGAAACAGTACACCAACAGTGAAAACAGTACAAAAACAGGAGCTAGAAATAATCTACGCTTTGCAACGAACACGTGAGCACGAGAATCACTCTAATCGGAGCTAAAACGAGAAAGTTATGGCGTTTCTAAGTTTTGGGGGCTTAACGAAGAAAACAGGACCTATCTGTAATTATTTTTGAACTGAGATGGACCTCGGATTAATTTCCAGAAAGTTGAGGGTCTCTTTAGCAAAACAGCCAGCGCTGACCGGTATTGACTTGGTCAGGACGCGTGGCAGCCATTGGATCTGATCTGGACGGTCTGGATTTAAAACGCGAAGGGGTATCGGTTGTTCTAATCATGACCGTCGATCTGAGATCGGACGGCCCGAGGCCGGCCTCGCCGGAGACGACGACTCCGCGGCGGCGCCGCTCGGCTTCGCGGCGGAAGCCTGCCGGAGTGGAGCCAATCCGGGGCTACAGGGCTCCATTTGGGACGGGGTTGGGTGCTACGGGCTCAGGGGAGTCGGGCGAGTTCACTAAGGGTGAACAAGTCGACCACGACGCGGCCGAGACGGCGCGCGACGATGGCCGGCGGGAGGGCGTGTCGGCGAGCGACGGCATTGGGGCTACGGGGCTTCAAAAGGTAGGCGGTTTGGCTTGGGAGCAACAGGGGTGGATGGCGAGTCTACCTGCGTGAAGGAATTGGGCGGAGGAGTGGCGGAGACGGCGGTCGACGACGAGCGGCGGACGGCGGTCGTCGGTGTACGTCGGCGAGGGTGCTTCGGCGAGGAGGCGGCGTGGAGAAGCGTCGGAGAAGCTTCGTCTCGTCGAGGGGAACCTCGTGGTGGCGGCGGTTTCCTTCGGTGGGCGGTGAGCGCGGCGAATCGACGCCAATGGCACCGGTGGCGGTGCTCGGCCGGCCGGCGGCGGTATGCGGGGGAGGAGGTGCTGCGGAGGCGCTAGGGTTGGGGCGATGGGTTGAGGGGAGCGGGGCGGCGTCGCGGCCGAATTAAGTAGGCGCGGGGGATGAGGCCTCGGCGTGCGGGCCGGCCGCGGTGAGCCGCGCCATTACTGGCGCCGGGGAAAGGAAAGATGGCGTCAGCGGACTGACGGGCGGGGCCCACGCGGCAGTGGGGGGAAAGGAGGGGGAAAAAGAGCGGGCCGGTGTTGGGCCGAAAAGGGAAGACGGGCCGGTCGCTTGAGAAAGAAAGGGGAGGAAAGGTGGACTCGGGGAAAAGTCCAAGGGGCGAGAGCACACTTCTGCTCGCGGGCCGCGCGATTAGCTGGGCCGGGCTGGAAAGAGGAAAAGAGGAGGGGGCAGATGTGGACTGGAGAAAGAGTTCAGGGAGCAAAAGCGAACTATGGGCCTAATAACTTTTCTAGAGCTCCAAACAAAGTGATTCAAATTTGAATTTAAATAAATTTAAATTCTTGTTTGAACCACAAGCAATACAAAAATAAATGCAGCAGCATGTATGCAACAATAAATGTTTCTACAACTTATAATTGATTTTAGTTTTCAGAAATTCTTTAATTAGCCTATATTATTTATGAGCAAGGTAGTAAATAACATTAGACAATTTATTTAATTGCTAAAAAAAATTTTAAATAGGCCATTTTTGGGTGTTACAAACCTACCCCCCTTAGGATGAATCTCGTCCTCGAGATTCGAATGTAGAAGCGAAGAGCTGTGGGTACTCGGACTTGAGATCTTCTTCCCGCTCCCAAGTCGCTTCATCTGCTGAATGCCGGCTCCACTGCACCTTGCACATCCGAATGGTCTTGTTCCTCAGCACTCTCTCTGACACCTCCAGGATCCTGATCGGATACTCCTCGTACGTGAGGTCCTCCTGAACATTCAACTCCTCAATCGGGATCTGCTCTTCTGGCACCCGCAAACACTTCTTCAACTGGGACACATGGAACACATCGTGTACTCCGGCCAGTCTCTCAGGTAGATCTAGCCGATATGCCACTTCACCCATCCGTTCCTGTATCCTGAACGGTCCGATGTATCGAGGTGCCAACTTGCCCTTGACATTGAACCGCTTTACACCTCTCATGGGTGACACCTTAAGGTACACAAAATCATCAACTTTGAAGCTGAGGTCCCTGCGTCTGACATCGGCGTAACTCTTCTGTCTGGACTGGGCCACCTTCAGGTTCTCTCTGACCACCTGCACCTGCCGCTCTGCATCTCTGAGTATCTCCGGACCAAAGACCTGACTCTCTCCAGTCTGATTCCAGAACAATGGGGTCCGGCACTTCCTGCCATACAATGCCTCGAACGGTGCCATCTGCAGGCTCTTCTGGTAGCTGTTGTTGTAGAGAACTCTGCATATGGCAAACTCTTATCCCAGCTGACTCCATACTGCAATGCACAAGCCCTCAACATATCCTCAAGTATCTGATTGGTCCGCTCTGTCTGACCATCTGTCTGCGGATGATAAGCTGAGCTGAAGTGCAGCTTTGTGTCCATAGACTCATGTAACTTCCTCCAGAAGTGTGAGGTGAACTGTGTACCACGATCTGACACAATCTTCTTCGGCACTCCGTGTAAGCACACAATCCGCTCCATGTACAACTCTGCAAGTCTGGCGCCTGTGTAGGTGGTCTTCACTGGCAGAAAGTGGGCCACCTTGGTCAGGCGATCAACAATCACCCAAATGGAGTCGAATCCTCTCTGAGTGCGAGGCAGTCCAGTGATGAAGTCCATGCCAACTTCTTCCCATTTCCACTCCGGGATCTTCAACGGCTGTAGCAATCCAGCTGGCCTCTGATGTTCTGCCTTGACTCGCTGACATGTGTTGCACAATGCCACGTGAGTCGCCACATCACGTTTCAGCCCGTACCACCAGAATCTCTCCTTGATGTCCTGGTACATCTTAGTGCTGCCTGGGTGGATTGAATAAGCTGAGTCATGTGCCTCTCTCAGAATCATCTCTCTGATCTGCGCTATGTCTGGCACACATATCCTCTTCCCATGCCATAGAGTTCCCTGATCATCAACTCTGAATCCAGGGGCCTTTCCCAGTGCAACATTCCCCACAATCTCTCTGATCTTCTCATCTTGCAGCTGACCTCTCCGGATCTCCTGCTCGAGTGTGGGCTCCACTGCCATCTCTGTGATGCTGGTGACGAATCCCAGACTCATCTTCTCAAACTCTCGGCTGAGTTCCTCAGGCATACAATGACCAGTGATCCTGTTCACATAGCTTCTCCTGCTCAGAGCATCTGCCACTAAGTTGGCCTTCCCTAGGTGATAGTGGATCTCCAGATCATAATCCTTGATCAGTTCCAACCATCTGCGCTGTCTCATGTTCAGATCTGACTGAGTGAAGACATACTTGAGGCTCTTATGATCAGTGTAGATGTCACGCCTGTGCCCAATCAAGTAATGTCTCCAGATCTTTAGGGCATGTACCACCGCTGCCAACTCCAAGTCGTGTGTCGGATAGTTCTGCTCATGCTTCCTCAGCTGCCTGGACGCATAAGACACGACTCTGCCCTCCTGCATAAGGACGCAACCCAGTCCTAGACGGGATGCATCACAGTAGATGGAGAAACTCTTAGCCAAATCTGGCAATACTAGCACTGGGGCTGTAGTCAACCTCTTCTTCAACTCTTCGAAGCTGACCTGGCACGCCTCTGTCCACACAAACGCGGCATTCTTCTCTAGCAAAGCAGTCAGCGGCTTAGCAATCTTGGAGAATCCTTCAATGAACCGTCTGTAGTATCCGGCCATCCCGAGGAAACTCCTGATCTCGCTCACATCCCGTGGGGGATTCCAGCTCAACACATCGCTGACTTTCTTCGGATCAACTGCCACTCCTCCATTGGACAACACGTGTCCCAGAAATGCCACTTCCTTCAGCCAGAACTCACACTTGCTCAACTTGGCGTACAACTGATGTTCCCGAAGTCTCTGCAGCACCAATCTCAAATGTTTCTCATGTTCTTCCTCATTCTTGGAGAAGACCAGAATGTCATCAATGAATACCACCACAAACTTGTCAAGGTAATCCATGAACACGCTGTTCATCAAGTACATGAAGTATGCAGGAGCGTTGGTCAATCCAAAAGACATGACCAAGAACTCGTACAACCC
Source organism: Echinochloa phyllopogon (assembly GCA_033239725.1). NCBI lineage: Eukaryota > Viridiplantae > Streptophyta > Magnoliopsida > Poales > Poaceae > Echinochloa > Echinochloa phyllopogon. The sequence goes on along the minus strand of BTCW01000016.1, from coordinate 5,082,070 downwards.
GTACCGAGTGGTGAAAGCGGTCTTGGGAATATCCGACTGTCGGATCCTCATCTGGTAATAACCTGACCGAAGGTCTATCTTGGAGAACACACAAGCTCCTCTCAGCTGATCGAACAGATCATCAATCCTTGGCAGCGGGTACTTGTTCTTGATGGTCACTTCGTTGAGGGCTCGATAGTCCACGCACAACCTCTGTGTACCATCCTTCTTGTCGACGAACAATACCGGTGCTCCCCACGGCGAAGCACTCGGACGAATGTACCCCTTGGCCAACAACTCGTCCAACTCCTTCTTGAGCTTTTCCAGCTCCTTCGCTCCCATCCTATACGTCCTCTTGGCTATAGGTGCGGTGCCAGGTTTTAGATCAATAATGAATTCAACATCTCAATCCGGAGGCATACCTGGCAACTCGTCAGGGAACACATCCGGGAACTGGCTCACCACTCTGATATCTTCGGCTGTCGTCCCTTCAGCTTGATTGGCTTGGCCTTGCTCTGAGGAACTGGCTACCTGATACTCCACCTTGTCACCGGACTCTGCTGTCAGCTGTATGGTCCTCGTAGCACACCGGATCACTGCATCATATCTGGTCATCCAGCTCATACCCAGGATCATATCAAATCCAAGGGTCTCCAGGACTATCGGACCTGCCTTGAACTCTACCCCCCTTATGGTGAGGGTGATACTGGGGCAACGTAAAGTGGCGCGCTGCTCTCCCCCTGGTGAGCTTACTAGCATAGCATTCCTCATAGGCAACAATGCTACTAGGTTCTTTTTTTACAAAAGCAGCGGATATGAAAGTATGCGAAGCTCCAGAATCAAATAAAACAGTGGCGGGGGTCGAATTGACGAGGAACGTACCCACAACGACATCAGTAGATGCCTCAGCTGTCTCTGCTCCGGTGTGGTTGAGCTTGCCTCGAACCGGAACCTGCGGAGCACGACCTCCCTGCTGCTGACCCTGCGGCTGCCCAACTCTCGGAGCACTGCCCTGCTGGTTCTGTCCGACGGCGTTCTGGGTCTTCTTGGGGCAGAGGTTGGCGAAGTGTCCCTGCTCGCCACAGTGATAGCACACCCTCGGACCCACTGGTGTAGTGTTGACCGGACTGATGCGCTGGACTGGACTGGGCTGCACCGGGCTGCGCTGAGCTGGACCCATCTGAGGCGGGCCCTGAGGACGCTGCTGCTGTGGCGCCCGAGGAAACTGGGGACGCTGCTGCTGGTACGGGCCACGGCCGAGCATGCCGGACTGGCCCTGGAAGCGCTGCTGGCCTCCCACCTGCTGACTCTGGGGAGGTGTGAAGCGTGGACGACTGCTGCTGCCCACCTGCTGTCCCTGGAGCTTCCTCTTCTTGTCCTCCATCTGACGGTTCGGATCGATGTTCGGGGGCGGGTTCGGGTACGGAGGCTGACCGCCCGCATTGCCCCCGGGGTTTGCCATCTATAATCACAAAGATCAGATGTCAGTTGGTTAGTACGAGAAAATTATATACCCCCTGCTATCTAAACAATAAAGTCCTTAAGCCTTATTCCAACATCTAGATGGTTGCAGACAGGTGTCTACGCCCATCACAATCATTACAAAGAACCGAATCAAACATATGCATAATAACAATAAGTACAAGCATTTAAAGACATAAACTCACACAAGACTCGACTGTTAGGTTTTTGTATTAAAACAAGGGGGGTCTCCTAGTAATTTGTCATTCCGTACTTTCTAGGCTGCGTTCCTACAGTCAGCACGGCTCTGATACCAATCTGTCACACCCGGATTTACACAAAACCCGAATGTGGCCATATGTGTGCCCAGGAAGTCCACAGACACATACAGCGAACAAATATGGTAAAAATCAGAGTACAATGCTTCATTTAATCATCATAAAGTAGCGTTTACATCAGAGTGCTTCAGAAATAAAATCATGGACAGCGGAAGACTAATACATCTCTCTAGCGTAGCCGCAATCCCACAGGGACTCTGACTGGGAGAACGCAAGCTCAGAAGTACGACAAGTCCTCTGGAAACTCCACAGCATAGTCAGCCTGACTCCAATCTGTTACCCATCCGGGATTTTGCCCAAAAATAGTAATAACAGCAAGTGTAAGTAATGGAAATTACTTAGCGAGTATAGCACGGGTTATGAAGGCTCAGAAGGCTAGACACTGGCTTAACTGCATTAGCACTTTTAGTTGGTTCGTTTTAACTTTATCCAAGTTACTACAAGTGAATGAATACCCGGTTGTAACCCAATTAATAGTGTAAGTGACATTTAAAACATGAATAAATACCATATTCTAATCAAAAAGGATCCAGGCCGCTCGTGACCCTGAGCAAGGCTATCATGATAGATCGTACACTCTGCAGAGGTTTCGCCCTTTACCCACCAGTCGCGTAAAAGTTCAAAGGAACTTTGCACCCAACCACGCACATCAACACTTCCGAGGTGTGACTGCATAGGGACGCTACGAGGCTTTCACAAGACACCCTAACAAGATAGTAGCCGCTGCAGTAATACAAGGTGGTGAGTCCTTAGGCACCGAGATCGACGTACGCCCACGGAGTCTCACCATGAGGGGGTCGATGGCGTCCAGAGCGCGGGTATCCACCCCAACAATGCGCAACGTGCGGAGTTCTCAATCGCTGAGACTCCCAACACGGGACTGGGTCTAACGAGACCTAGCCGACGGGGCTACCGTCCTCGGTGGAATCGGGAAAACACCCCGTGCCTTGCCTCCCACAACGCCGCTGGCCCCTCGGTAACCACTATCAAGCTAGAGCCGTACAAGCTACTTGACCAAGACCAGAGCCATTATAGTTCCGGCGGTGGCGACAGGCTCCTGGGTTGCCGCTTTAAGAACCGGTCCTTAGAGGGAGACACTAGAGCAAAGCACACAGCACATGCTCTAGCTCCCTAATCCATGTTGCTAAAAAGCAAGTTTTAACATTAAAGTTGAAGTGGACCATTAAGTCAATATTAACAATTAAGTAAAGGTGATAGTAGTTGCGCCTAGCAAAATACTACCCATATACAAAAACCCATAGGAGTACAAGGACAGGGAAAGTAAATGCTAGGTACAACCTTAATGGTAAACAATATTAGACACATGCGTATGTAATGAACAGTGTATTAAAAGTGAGATAGGTAGCAAGGATTGTCCGTGCTATAACTTGCCTTCCTCGGAGTACGGCTGCTGCTGCGAGTCCTGCTCTGGCACGTCCTCAACGTACTCGAAGTCCAAAACTACGGGCTCGCCGACTGGACACGTTCACCACGCAAGCATCCAAAACAATCATTACATGCAAACAAATTAATTCTATTAGAAACAGTACACCAACAGTGAAAACAGTACAAAAACAGGAGCTAGAAATAATCTACGCTTTGCAACGAACACGTGAGCACGAGAATCACTCTAATCGGAGCTAAAACGAGAAAGTTATGGCGTTTCTAAGTTTTGGGGGCTTAACGAAGAAAACACGACCTATCTGTAATTATTTTTGAACTGAGATGGACCTCGGATTAATTTCCAGAAAGTTGAGGGTCTCTTTAGCAAAACAGCCAGCGCTGACCGGTATTGACTTGGTCAGGACGCGTGGCAGCCGTTGGATCTGATCTGGACGGTCTGGATTTAAAACGCGAAGGGGTATCGGCTGTTCTAATCGTGACCGTCGATCTGAGATCGGACGGCCCGAGGCCGGCCTCGCCGGAGACGACGACTCCGCGGCGGCGCCGCTCGGCTTCGCGGCGGAAGCTCGCCGGAGTGGAGCCAATCCAGGGCTACAGGCCTCCATTTGGGACGGGGTTGGGTGCTACGGGCTCAGGGGAGTCGGGCGAGTTCACTAAGGGTGAACAAGTCGACCACGACGCGGCCGAGACGGCGCGCGACGATGGCCGGCGGGAGGGCGCGTCGGCGAGCGACGGCGTTGGGGCTACGGGGCTTCAAAAAGTAGGCGGTTTGGCTTGGGAGCAACAGGGGTGGATGGCGAGTCTACCTGCGTGAAGGAATTGGGCGGAGGAGTGGCGGAGACGGCGGTCGACGACGAGCGGCGGACGGCGGTCGTCGGTGTACGTCGGCGAGGGTGCTTCGGCGAGGAGGCGGCGTGGAGAAGCGTCGGAGAAGCTTCGTCTCGTCGAGGGGAACCTCGTGGTGGCGGCGGTTTCCTTCGGTGGGCGGTGAGCGCGGCGAATCGACGCCAATGGCACCGGTGGCGGTGCTCGGCCGGCAGGCGGCGGTATGCGGGGGAGGAGGTGCTGCGGAGGCGCTAGGGTTGGGGCGATGGGTTGAGGGGAGCGGGGCGGCGTCGCGGCCGAATTAAGTAGGCGCGGGGGATGAGGCCTTGGCGTGCGGGCCGGCCGCGGTGAGCCGCGCCATTACCGGCGCCGGGGAAAGGAAAGATGGCGTCAGCGGACTGACGGGCGGGGCCCACGCGACAGTGGGGGGAAAGGAGGGGGAAAAAGAGCGGGCCGGTGTTGGGCCGAAAAGGGAAGACGGGCCGGTCGCTTGAGAAAGAAAGGGGAGGAAAGGTGGACTCGGGGAAAAGTCCAAGGGGCGAGAGCAGACTTCTGCTCGCGGGCCGCGCGATTAGCTGGGCCGGGCTGGAAAGAGGAAAAGAGGAGGGGGCAGATGTGGACTGTAGAAAGAGTTCAGGGAGCAAAAGCGAACTATGGGCCTAATAACTTTTCTAGAGCTCCAAACAAAGTGATTCAAATTTGAATTTAAATAAATTTAAATTCTTGTTTGAACCACAAGCAATACAAAAATAAATGCAGCAGCATGTATGCAACAATAAATGTTTCTACAACTTATAATTGATTTTAGTTTTCAGAAATTCTTTAATTAGCCTATATTATTTATGAGCAAGGTAGTAAATAACATTAGACAATTTATTTAATTGCTAAAAAAAATTTAAATAGGCCATTTTTGGGTGTTACACTAATGCATGGAGAAAAAAAAGATAAAACTGATAAAGGGGTAGATTGGACCCATTAAGATAGCTGAGTGTAAAATGAACCAGAACATAGTTATCCAAACTTTATTCATACTTGATGGTAGTAATTTAGATTTTTCCTTTTATTAAAGTCCATTAACTCAAAACTTAAGTAAACTTATTAAAAATACTAATAGTTATGTCTTCAAATAGATTTAGTATTAAGATATATTCGATGATTAATCTAATACTACTTATTTTGTATTATAAATATTAGTACTATTTTATATAAATTTCTATAAATTTATAGTTGATTTCTTGAAAAGCACGAATTACATTATTTTTTGAACGAAGAAAGTATATAGGATGGAAAGTTTCTCAATTTATAAATTACTAGCAAATATGTCTGCATTACTACGAGTGAAGAGGACTTCGGGAGCTATGGACGTCGTTGATTCCGCAATCGATAAAGAGCACCACAAAGGAAAGATCTTTTGTGGACGCCGTGCCTGGGAACAATAGCGGGCCGAGGATGTGGATGCAAGCAACGTAAAAAGACAAAGCATGCGGCGATGCGGGACAATGAGAGGAGATGTGTTGACACCGGATTTTGTAGTAAATCCGATGTAATCTGAATCGCGAAGTAATCGGCTATTGGTCAGTATCGACAAGGCCATGATCTATAGGCTAGTTGGTGAAGTCACGTGGGAAGAGAGAAGAAAGCAATGTGATTAGCATCGTGGCCGAATTATTTTATTGATGATAATATAGGAAAGCAAATGAAGTCCGCACTTGCACGTGCATATAATGACCGGCTTGAAGTACAAATGGTGCAATAATTATTTGGTTTAATGTGGCAAAATAATTACGTGATTAGTGTGCAAAACAATTAAAAGAGGTAAGGCATCGGCTCCAGTACGTGCATGTCAAATGTAATTGGAATAAATTAGCTGATGAAGTATCGGAGTAGGCTTCGTCTGATTGGCAAGTAAGAAAAGAGTATTTAAAGAAAGGGAGACATGCCAATACGTGCATGCAAAGAAGACAAGCTAGCATGCACATGCATATGGAAATTATTAGAATAAAAGAAGCAAAGTTACCGCATAAGGGGAGTTCAGGATAATTACACATGATTAGTCTTTTGCGGACGAATCAACAAAAAATGCATCACAGAACAGGATTATGTAGAAAAGAAATTAGAGTCCATGTATCTTAGTATTTCCTTTTGTTTAAACTTTAATTAAGGTAGTTAAGTCATTGTTGGTTTAGGCTTAGAAATTTATGCGTGAGGTCTACGCCACCCCTACAAATATAAAGACATGACTGTCATTGTAAAGACTTTTTTATTTCTCAACCTTTTTTTTATTTCTCGGTCAATTAAACTTGGCGCATCGCCACCCTTTACTTTTCTGTCATGTTTTTACTTTAATCATCAGCGGAACTTGGCCCCCGACATGTGGCTGCATCATCTTGATCTCTGGCGAAGGAGTAAGTCCAGAGTTCTACCAAGTTATCGATTTTATCATGTCTTGTAAAGCTGTATCACTTGATCTATTGGTAGATGTGGTAAAATCATAGATATCTTGTCTTGATTAAGCTTGCATCAGTTGATATTCTTTAATCTATCGTCTTGCTTCCTGGTCTGCGTTAGTTAGCATTAATCTAGATCGTTTTAATGGTCTATTGCATTTTAATCTCGACAACTACTTTGAGTGTTGTTGAGATTGAATTCCATCGTGAATAGATCCATTGGTTTATGAAGTTTAAATTAACCTCTTCTATATTGCAACTTCTGGACGCATCTCGTTTCATCTAGAAATTCTGGAAATAACATTAGTTTAAGCTTCATCAACTTATGGGCCTAATTATAGTGGAGTAAGAGCTCAACTGCGCTCTTATGGGCTCTCTAGCGGATAGATTTTACCCTTCATTATCACTAATCAATTGGATCCAACTTGAATAGCCGATGAGTCGATCATGCTCATCAGGATACCAGGAATCGGCCTTATGGTTGATTATTTATTTATCACGCTTCATTGTTGTATATTAATCCGTCGACTGCCATAGCCGGTGGCACATGCCATAATTGCTTTATTTATTTGTACAGCATAGTCACACTTAATACTTATCTGTCGCGGTGCTTATTCAACAAACGTCCATCTATGAGTACTAAGGCTTCGCTGCCTATTGGCTCATGTATTTTACGTTTTCCTTGTCAATTACGGGTCAAATTGACTCGCATGCCCGTGCACACCACGTGCGCTGATTCATATCTGTACTGGAATTAAGCAGATCTCCCAGGTCCTTTGTGTGTTGTCAACGCAAATATCCACCGCTCGATTTTTGTGTCAACAAGATGATATACTATGAGTTGATTAGATGAAACGTTATGAGTTCTTTAAAAAACATTACAACATACTAATGATTGTGGGTCGATGACGAGCACGACAAAAGAAAGATTTTCAGTGGACTCCATCCCCGGGAATGACGCGGTCGACAATGGCCATGTGAACGACATGAGATGACAAGTGGGTGCATGCAGTGGTATGGAACGACGTGGGGAGATGAGTAACTATAGGTTGATTTGATAAAATTTCATAGGTTCCTTAAACAATTACAATGTACCAAAAGATTATGGGTGGATGAGGAGCACGATGAAGAGATCCTTGGTGGAAGCCATGCCCAGGAACGAGGGAATGTGATAAACGTGAGAAGACAAAGGGGTGCGTGCAGGGTGCGAGATGAGGTACAATAGGTTGATTAGATAAAACTTCATGGGTTCTTTATAAAAATTACAATGTATCAAAGGAGTGTAAGTCGATGAGGAGCACACAAAGAAGTGATCTCGGTGGATGTAACACCCTAAAATTCATCACAACTAAATTGTAGCAATTTCTGAATTTTATAGAATTTATTAAGGCCTAAATAAATTTTCTATGATTTAATTGGAATTTCTAGCCTTTTATCAATTGAAATATCATATTAAATAATTTTAGTCAAAATAAGTTTTTGTTGCATTCATGCTGTTGCATATATTTTTGGTTGCTAGTAAATCAAGTTGGAATTTAAATTTTGTTTAAATTCGAATTTGATTTGGTTTTGTTTGAGTTCTAGAAAAGTTAAATAGGCTGAGTTTAGTTTTGGCCCCTCAACTCTTGGCGCGGTTCGTTTTTGCTCCCTGGACTTCTCTTCTCCGTTCGCGTTTCCTCCCCGCTTGGCCCGTTTTCATTCCGCTTTCGGCCCAGCTCCGGCCCAATCTCGCTGCGCCGTCTCTTTTCTTTCCTTGTGACGCCGACAGGTGGGCCCCACCTGTCAGGCCCTTCTTCCTCACCGTGACCGAGCCGGACTCCGCCCCGCCTCCGAGTCCCGACGTCGAGTCCCTTCTCTTCACGCACGCCGAGGCCGGTCTTCGACCTATATATAGCCGCCGCCGCGCCCTTGATTTTCCCCATCCAATTTCTCTAGCCCTAGCCGCCTGTGCTCGAGTCGCCATCGTCGCCGCCGCCAAGCTTCCGGCCGCGCCGTCAATCTCGCCGCCAAGCTTCCGGCCGCGCCGTCAATCTCGCCGCCTGTTCTTGCTGCACCAGGAGGTTCGCGTCGAGGTGAAGGTACTTCCGCACCTTTTCTTTCCCGTTTCTTGTGGCCGTAGAGCGCTGTCGTCGCTGCGTCGCCGTCGCAGTAGCGCCGCCGCCGCCATAGCTCATCGTCGGTCTTCGTCGTTGCTCGTCTGTCGTCAAGAACCCCCTAGATGAGTTCGTCTCGTTGTGCCGCACCCGTAGCGCTTGATCTCGTCGCAAACCGTGCACCGTAGCCTTAGATCGGCCTTGCTCCGGCGAAACGCCGCCGCGGAGGAAAGCGGCGCCGCCGTCCCGGTCGTCGCCGTCGTTGGCCGAGATCCCGATCTCTCCCTGGCCATCGGATCGTGATCCAACGGCTCAGAATAGATCCGTCCGCGAGTCAAACCCGAGATACTGGTCAGCGCTGCCAATTTTGTAAAAGAGCCCTTGAAGTTTTTGAAAATCAATCCGCAGTCCAGCTCAGTTCAAAAGTCCTTTTTCTTCTGTTTTAGCCCCTGTAAGTTTTAAAATTACACCCGAGGTCCAGTTTTGGTCTTTTTACCCGTAAGCCCTTGAGTTTTTATACAAAATTATGTTTTAGCCCTCGGATTTTCGCAGTTAATCCCCTGGAACTTTTAAAACTTTGCCAACAAGTCCCTGAACCTTAGAAAAGTCATATCTTTTGCGTTTTAAGTCCGATTTTAGTGATTCTCGCGCTCACGCGTTCGTTGTAATGCGTAGATTAGTTTTGTGCTGTTGTTTTCTTCTGTTGGAATTGTTTGGTGTACTGTTTCTTATTTAGTGTATTGTTTCTTTGCATGCGATTGTGTGATGCGATTAGGAAGCGAGCAGTTCGAGGATTTCTCTGAAGAACCAACTGTTGGAGAAGGATTTGAGCAGCAACAGAGTTGGGAAGAAGGAAAGTGTATTATGTCATGCAAATGTCCTAATAACTATTAATTTCACCATCTATGCATGTGTCTTAATTTGATGGGTTCCTATTTAAGGATTTGCCTAGCCACTATAATTTCCTGTCCCTAAAACTGGGTTATTTAATTAACTTTGATGGTAGATGATGCTTAGCTTGCTCAACTGGGATTGGTTAAATGAACCCCTACTCTATGTTCCAAATACTCTTTTAATTAATTAATTGGCAAGATCATATCTTTTTAATTGGAACATGGAGAACCACCCAGGAAAACAGTACAACCATGAGTGCCATGTGGCTCTGGCTTTGACTGACTAATTAGGTGCTCTAGTTTATGGTAGCTTTACTCGTAAGGGGCATGGGGGGCGGCGGTTGACAGGGTATAGCTCGGTCCTCTTGAGCTGTGGGCTTTGGTAAGAGACATACCTCATTAGGGAGTGTAAAACTGTTATAACAGCCGTGCTCACGGTCAAGAGCGGTCTGGACCCTTACATGATAATCATACTTGAACATGGATTTAAATTTTGGTTACTTGATTATGTTGGGATTATGACATTCATTAATTTGTGGGTGGTATATACTTTCATTTGCTAGTAAATAGTTGCTTAATAAAACTTGACCAACTAAAAGTGCTTACTGCAGTATTGTCAGCCAGCCTTTTTGCCCCAGCCTTGTATGTCATATTACATTTGCTGAGTACGTCATGTGCTCATGCTTGTTTTCTTTCTTTTATTGCATCAACTACACTCGGAATGCTGCTCAGATTGGGAGAATTTTGAGGATTTCACTGCTGATTTTGAGGAGTTCTAGGCGAGTCTCCCCCAGTCAACGCCTGTGGAGTTGGAGTCACTTTTGCTTCGTTAGATGAACGTTTATTTAAGTCTTCCGCTATGACATTGTGTCAACTCTAAGATTGTAATAAATGCACTTTAATACTCTTTTGTTATGCATGGTTATGGATATTCACTTGTGACGTCTACCATATGAGTGTAAACTGATCCTGGCGCACATATGAGATGCATCTGGTTTTGCCTTTAAAACCGGGTGTGACAGTGGACGTCGTGTCTGGGAATGATGGTGGGTAGACAACGGGTATGCAAGTGATGTGCATGAATGGTGGACGGGGTATGAGAAACTGGCTCTCATACCGATGTGCGAGGTGCCATGCTCATCAAGGAGAGCTCCATGAATGGCGGACGTCGTGGCCAGTGTAGTGAAATCTATTAGAACAATACACCAAATAGTAAAAACAGAACAAAAGAAGGCTTAGAAACTAATCTATGCTTCGCTACGAACACATGAGCGCGAAAATCACTCAAATCGGAGCTAAAACGAGAAAGATATGGCTTTTCTAAGGTTCGGGGGCTTGCTGGCAAAGTTTTAAAAGTTCCAGGGGCTTATTTGCAAAAACTCAGGGGCTAAACATAATTTTATATAAAAACAGCAGGGCTAAAGCATAAAATAACTTAAACAGGACCTCGGCTGCTATTTTTAAATAAGGCAGGGGGTTTTCCATAAAATTCAGGACCTAAATCTAATTATTTTTGAATAGATCTGGACCGCGGGTTGATTTTGAAAAAGGTCAGGGGCTCTTTTGCAAAATGGCCGTGGCTGACTCGGGTTGACCGGTATTGACTCGGGTTGGTTTGAATCTGGGCCGTTGGATCGAGCACGAGCGGGTCAGATTGGATCTGGGAGGAGAAGTCGCCGGCGGGGAGGGGCTGCGGCGGCGCTCGGCTGCGAGCGCGACGGCGCATCGCCGGCGAAAATGCGCGAGCGCGCTACGGGGCACGGGAGGCTATGCGGGTTGCACCTACGGACGCGGCGCGGCTCGGCGAACTCAGCCGAGGTGCTCTAGACGGCGGAAAATACGGCGGCGGCGGCACGCGACGACGAGCGGCAGCGGCGGGCTCCGGCGAACGCGGCGAGCACTCGACAGAGAGGGTGAGAGAGCAAGGAGGGGCTCGGGAGGTTCCTTACCACGGTGCGGAGGTCCCTGAGTCGCTGGACTGGGCAGAGCGGCAGCGAACGGCGAGATCGACAGCGGCGGCGCTGCGAGCTCGAGACGCCGCGGCGGCGGCGGCTATTTAAAGAGCGGCCGAGGAGCGGCTCGGGTGGCCCCGGTGGACCTCGGCGTGCGCGCCCTGCCCCGGTCGGACTCGAGCTAGAGTCCGGCTCGGTCGGGAGGTCGGGGACGACCCTGACACGCGGGTCCCGCGTGTCAGCGGCTGGAGGCGGGGCACTGCGGCAGGCCTGCGAGGCCGCGTTGGGCCGCGGAGTGAGGGGAGGCGAGCGCGCTGCTGGGCTGCGTGGGCGGGAGAGCGAGCGGGCCGAAGGCGGGCCGAAAGCGGAGCGGGGTGAGCTGTGCTGCTGCGGGGAGAAAAGAAAGAGGGGGCAAGCTCGGCCGGAAAGAGAAGTTCAGGGAGGGAAAATGGACTCGGGCTGCTGCAACTTTTCTAGGGCTCCAAACAAAACGATTCAAATTCGAATTTAAACCGAATTTAAATTCCAATTGAACCGCACACAAACAAAACACAATGCAGACAGCATGAATGCAACAAAAATGTTTCTAACCTTATATTTAATTTTATTTCTCATAAATAATTTATTTCTTCCTAGATAAATATGAACATTACTTAAATAAAAGCAATTTAATTACTAAATTTTAAAATAGGCACTTTTAGGGTGTTACAAACCTACCCCCCTTAAGATGAATCTCGCCCTCGAGATTCGGATGTGGATGGGAACAATTGTGGATACTCAGCTCTGAGGTCTTCTTCTCTTTCCCAAGTCGCTTCATCCTCGGAGTGACGGCTCCATTGAACCTTGCACATCCGGATCACCTTATTTCTGGTGACTCGTTCTGACTCCTCCAAAATCTTGACAGGATGCTCAGTATAGGTAAGATCTTCCTCCATATTCAGCTCATCAATCGGAATCGGTTCCTCAGGTACTCGCAAGCACTTTTTCAACTGGGACACATGAAACACATCGTGTACTCCTGCCAACTTCTCAGGTAGCTCTAACTGATATGCTACCTCACCTTTCCGCTCAAGTACCTTGAACGGTCCAATGTATCGAGGTGCTAGCTTGCCCTTGACGTTGAACCTCTTCACGCCTCTTATTGGTGACACCTTGAGATACACGAAGTCTCCAACTTCAAAGCTGAGATCCCTCCGTCTGATATCTGCATAGCTCTTCTGTCTGGATTGTGCCACTTTCAGATTTTGTCTGATTATCTGCACTTGCCGCTCTGCCTCTCTTAGTATCTCAGCTCCAAATACCTGACTTTCTCCCGTCTGATTCCAGAATAGTGGTGTCCTACACTTTCTGCCATACAGAGCCTCGAATGGTGCCATCTGCAAACTCTTCTGATAGCTGTTGTTGTACGAGAATTCCGCGTACGGTAAACTCCTGTCCCAACTGGCACCATATTGTAGAGCACATGCTCTCAACATATCCTCCAATATCTAATTTGTCCGTTCTGTCTGTCCATCTGTCTGTGGATGGTAAGCTGAACTGAACTGTAGCTTAGTGTCCATAGACTCATGCAGTTGTCGCCAAAAGTGTGATGTGAACTGGGTACCTCGATCTGACACTATTCTTTTCGGTACCCCATGCAAACACACAATCCTCTCCATATACAACTCCGCTAGTCTGGCTCCCGTGTAGGTGGTCTTTACTGGAAGGAAATGCGCCACCTTGGTCAGACGATCCACGATTACCCAGATTGAGTCAAATCCCCTCTGAGTGCGAGGTAAACCAGTGATGAAATCCATACCGACTTCTTCCCACTTCCATTCAGGTACCTTCAGGGGTTGGAGCAAACCTGCAGGTCTCTGGTGCTCAGCTTTGACTCTCTGGCACGTGTCACACAGGGCTACGTATGTGGCCACATCTCTTTTCAATCCGTACCACCAAAATCTCTCTTTGATATCTTGGTACATCTTGGTACTACCCGGGTGTATCGAATACGCCGATTCATGGGCTTCCCTGAGAATTGCATCCCTGATCTGCACTATATCTGGTACACAGATCCTCTTCTCATACCACAATGTCCCTTGGTCATCCACTTGAAAACCAGGGGCTTTTCCTAATGCCACCAGTTCCATGATCTCCTTGATCTTCTCATCTGCGAGCTGTCCTTTCCGGATCTCTTGTTCCAAGGTCGGTTCTACTGCCATCTCGGTGACGCTGGTCACAAATCCCAGACTCATCCTCTCAAACTGTTGACGTAAAATCTGCACTTCACGCCAAGCACACAGCAAGCCGAATTAGCTAGCTTCACACGTGGCCCGAGCGTTTGAATCCGAAGGCGTGCCAGTCAATTTTCCTGAAAACTGACAAAGGGAGAAAAGATGTTTAGGTAACACCTGGAACGTACTGGGTAATACCAGACAGTTCCATATCTGCGGCTACGGAGCCAGTTTCGAACGACATATAGCTATAGAAAAGCTATCTGTCAGCAATTAAAGCATCATTCGGCAATCGGCAAAGTACGCAGGAAGCGCACTGCCGAATGCGTGACGTAAGCATGACGAAAGATCGGTAGTTGACTGAATAAACATTGTAACGCATATTCATAACCGATTAACGAGGAACAGAGCATGATAGATAAATAAAAGGGCGAAAAACATGACCATAATTTCATAATAAACAAGAATGCATAGGCTAAAAGCACTAGTCTACCGCATGTCTAGGTACTTTTCAACCCGTCGAGCATGAAACAAGCAAGTTAATCCACCGCATGATACGACTTACTTGGAATCACACCACCAACCAAGAATAGACCAATCCACCGCATGATACACTCTAATCGTGGAAGGCTAAAAGCATTCTTTATTTAAAACAAAACCTTGAACATGTTTCACTCGTGGCGATACTGCCGAATACAGCCATATAGCCGAATCGGGTTCCATGAAGAAGGAACATGCTTCGTTGATGATGGTAGGTCTATCAGATCGAATCGAATTCTAATCCACCGGATGATTAGCTCTAAGACGATCCAAAAACCTACATCCACCGCATGATACCCGGTTCTGTCAAGATCTACACAAGACCAACGAGCTTGGACCCGCAACACGTGGCAATCTAGATTGACTTCGAATTCGGCTATGGAAACGCAGTGCATTGTGAACTAGAACCGAATCTAATCAATCTAGACTGGGCAAAAGAGTGTTGTAATGAATTAAACATAAAGGTAAAATCCAGAGCAACACACGGTAACTTAATGGATCTATCAGATCTTGCCAAAATCCAATAGAACCGATAACTTGTTCCAAGCTAGAACTTAGCCCACCGCATGGCTCATGATCTAACAATGGAACCTTCCTGAACCAAAGCCTAAATCCACCGCATGATACTAGGCATGGTGCAGTGTTGCCGGTACTTACGGAGGTCGACGGATCGATGATTCCTCTCGAAGAACTCGACGACTCGACTAAAGGACTCGAAGTTGGCACGGGGCCGGTTTGTTGTATGATTGATTGGACGATGCTTTTACAATTACCATGAGTTTATATTTATACCCAGGTTTCGACACGACTCCTAATCGATTACGATTACATTATTTATTTCCTAAAAAAGATAAACGCCGGGGCACCGTATCCGTCTTGCATTCCAAGATAAACCAGCCTTTTCCTTATACTTGATCCACGTCACCATGCACTCCCGAATGTCTCCTGCGGAACAGTTTTCTTGCCGAATGACAATGCGTTCCCGACCGCAGAACGTCTTTACCGAATGCTCTGGGGAAAAACTCCTTTGCCGAATGATATCTCTTCAACGAATCCGGCCCACATGTCAGCTTCTTCCTGGTGCCAATTTTTGGTGTCAACACATGCCCCTTCAATTTCGGGATAAAAGATAATTTTATCTCGGAATTGACCAGAAGCACTCAACATTCCCAAGTTAGTTCTGCTCGACACCCGCTTCTCCTTTTGAATCTTCAGAGCTCTCGCCCAGATCCGAACCCTGGGTTATCGACTTTCAAGATTCAATCTTCAAATGGCGAACCAAGATCTTGCCCTCCAGGTAAACTTCAATCCCCTCAAGCACATTCAGTATTCCTCTTTCGATTTGCATCTTAAATTTCTTCTCGTCTCTTTCCATTCTTGATAGGCCCTAGCTGCCGAAATCCTTATCCCCGTTGAGGAAAAAGCTCCATCCTACTTCCTCGGCCCTGTAGGGAATTCAGATCCTTCCGAACTCATCGCGGCCGAATCTCAGAGGGTTCCTTTCAAGATTTCACTGACAAAACCTCATGAGTGGCAAGACGCCTTCAAGAACTGGCCTTTGCCCCCAATTGCCGGCTGGAGAAATTGGTACAAAAGGATAACTGATGACAAAAGCCCCCAAATACAGAACTGGGACCATCTGCGTATTTCTCATTGCCTGGAGCTGTCATTAGCCGAAACACCAAAGAACGAGAACCTTCTGATCGCAGCTTGCCATTTTTGGTCCAATGGTGCAAATGCTTTTCTCTTCGGTCATGGCCCAATGTCTCCTACTTTGGCCGATGTCTACATGATGACCGGCCTGAACGTTACAGGAACTGTATATCCATATGACCACAAAGGTTCCTCCAAGCAGACAGGAGTAAAAACAGGGGTTGGATACAAGAGATACATCCAGAACCATATGTCTGATGGCCCTCTGACTGATGTCGAATACAGAGCCTTCCTGAACATTTGGCTATGCAGATCAGTCTTCTGTGGCAAAGCCAATGAGCCAACCCTGAATCATATCGTGATGGCTGAAGAGCTGGCTGCCGGAAAACTCATTCCACTTGGGAAATACCTCCTGGGAAGTGTCTACCATATGCTCAATCAACCCACCCACCTGATGCATACCAGCAAGAAAATCCCCTGTGTCAATGGTCCTTGGTGGTTTGTCCAAATGTGGCTGCAGTTGTACATGCATCAAATCGTCGCTATTGATCTCAACAGCCGAGACTTTCCTTCAATTAATTACAAAGAAGGAGAAACCCGGAGAACCAAAGGTTGTCAAACCTATGGAGAAGCTGCCTCCACTGTATCTATCAACAAGAACATCGGTGAACTGTTTGAGCTCTTCTTCAAAGGCTTTGCTCATCCTCTTTGGTTCCCATATATGGATAATGACAACCTCACTCTCCCTTGCGAATTCAGCTTTGAAACTGGATGCACTGATGTACAATCTATAGCGATCTTCGATGCCTTCATCCAGCCCTGCATCCTGCCAGCCGAATTCTGTGGAGGAAGGCTGGTTCAAAGTACTTATGAATACTATCAGCCAAACATGATGGCCAGACAGTTGGGATGTGGCCAAGTGCCCCCTAGGCTATTTCTTCACGAATTTCTCAAGCCTAGGGAGATTGTCAAGGATTCCACAGAGACAAGAAGGATTTTTACTTATAAATGTTGCGGAACTATCTATGCATCTGATCCTTTTGTGCCAATAATATCTGCCCATCCTTCTTTCACTCTCTGGTGGCAAGAACTCCATGATCATATCTTCAACATGCCAATCCATCCCTTTTGCTTCGAGTTAATGCCTGATTATCAGCCAACTTCAGAGGTAATACGCTTATCCCTTCATCTGTCTCAATAATATTAACCTCGATTGATTCTTATTCTATCATTTTGCAGGATATAACACCTGCCCCTCTTGCCAGGGCGATCTTGTACAAAGCTGCAGGCCCAATATCTGCTTTGGGGCACCAATCTCCTACCTTGGCTCAACTGATGGCTAGACGGGCTTCTCTAGATCCAATACTTACTAGACCATCATCTGTCAAGAGGAAAACCCTTTCTTTAACTGCTCCCTTAGTTGTAAAGAAGAAAAGAACAAGCAGCAAAAAAGTTATCAAGGTCAAAGCCTTCTTCTTTTGACCATAATGCCTTTGGTATTTTGCTCAGCTTTATCTCTTCTTGGTTTCAGGTCAGAGAACAGCAACTAGCAATCCGTACAGATCTTGCCGATGCTTCATTGACTGGTAAAATTCCACCACTTTATCCTCTTAATTTCTTTTTCATCGGCACTCACTCTTTGTTAACTGCAGAACAATCTTCAATGGATCCAATCTTGGAAAGCTCTCCTTCTCATCACGATTCATCTTTAGCTTCGCAACTTCTTCCTCAATCAGAAGCATTATCTTCACCAAGAAATCTTCCAGTTTCTCCTCAGCAAGATACACAGAATCTTTCCATTGAGCCTGAGAGGCTTCCTTCTCCCATTCAGGAAGTCAGGAATGAGGTAAACATAATCATTCAACTTTCTCTACCCTTTTATTCAGCAGATTATTACTAATTCGGCAAGAACTATCTTTCAGGAGAAATCCATTTCATCATCCAGCTATTCTTTTGCTGTGGACGACTTGTTTGCCGAACAAGGGGAAGAAACATCTTCTGGCCAAACTCTGTCAGAAGAAAATCAAACAAAGCTGAAAGATATCCTTGCTTTGCTGCACAAGAGTATCCAAGACCAAGTCAAAGACGCTGATCTCTTAAGGGATGTACTGGAATCCATTGACCAAGAACTCCCTGCCGATATCAAAACTTCTTTGGAACCAGTTTCTCATTTGGATCAACAATACGCCGCAGTAAAGCAGGCTCTAAAAAACCAATCTTCTCAACCAGCTCTGGAACAGAGGAGATCCACAGCCAAACAATCTGTGAAAGACCTGCATACTCAAGCTCAGAACAGCAAGGAATTACTGACCAAATTGGAATCTGAACTTGAAAAGAAGAAGGTCAGAAAAGCTGCACTTGAAGCCGAATTGAGAGATCTATCGGCCGAAATTGAAGCTGATGAGAAGAAGATAGTTGAGCTTCCCAAATTAACAAAGAAGATGCGAAAGGAAGCTTCAGCAGCTCTGAACGAAGAAAAACAACTCAAGGCAAAGCTTGCTGCTCTAGCTAAAACCCAAGAAGCTGACAAAAACTTATTAGAGAGCATTAGCAATATGATATCAGATGCTAAAAATGTAATCTCAAAATACTTGGGCTTGTAATTGTAACAAACAGTTGATAGCCGAATGCTTTATCAATCTTGCAACCTTGCCATTTCTTATCTCTTTTTTTTATTGTGGACAACTCATTCGGCAAAGCTGGCTATAACAGTGTCAGACCCGAAAACGCTTCAAACACGACATAGCCGAATCTCATTCAGTCAAAACCGAATACGACTCGGTAAGAATCCCAAACGACATGGAAATGGATCGGTTGGAAAATCCTTTCCACCTTCCGAACTCTTTGGGATATGCACCACAATCTTCGGCCACGATCTCTTCGTTAGTTCCATAAATAAGAACCTTGAGCGCTCCTAATCTTTTATCAAATCCTCCGTCTTCCAAGCTTTCTGTTAGCCTGAGCCCCCTCTTCTTCGAGCACAGTAATCTCCAAAAAACCCCAATGTCCAACAACAACGGAAGACGCCCGGCCGTCGATGAAGCTGAAGGGAGCCGCGCCGGTGCTCGTCGGAGGTGATGACTGTCTGCCTCTCCTTATCCTTTCCTTCAGATTTTGCCATATTCTCAACTTTCTTTGTGTTTTCAGGCTCATCCAATGGAACCCTGTTACTGCCTTGACTGCGGCTCCGGCTGCAGCGGGTGATTCTTCGGAGTCATCTAGCCGATCCCCCAGGCCCAACTGGGGCCTGCCTTACTCAGATAGCGATGCCCGCCGATTCAAGCAGGAACGTGACGACACTCGGCATGAGCTGGAGGTCGTCTCCAAACGAGCCGGGATCGCAGATCTAGAGTGGCAACACCAGCGCAAGCAGCTGCTCGAGACCATCGACGGTAATTTCTGCGGTTCGCTTAACTTCAATCTGACCTTGGACTAACCCGCCGTTGCTTCGTAATCCTACAGATCGCGACGCCGAACTCGATCGGCTGAAGACATTGGTTGAGTCTTTGGCAAACAAGGTGAATGCTCCTGGGGACACGCCAGAAGCTCGCCTCGGTGCAGTGGCAGGCCGTATCGATGAGGTGGCCTTACACGGCATCCGTCTGGGCACTGCCGCAGGCCTAGTCGCCATGTCGACGCACACTGGCACTGACTATTCCAGGCTACCGCCCGGCTTTGCCAATGGCAATCCAGAGGAGATCGACGATATTGAGGCCTCCATAGATCGCCTTGATGCTCATGGCGTCGCCATTGCCGATTCCATTCATCCCCAGT
The DNA here is from genome assembly GCA_033239725.1 of Echinochloa phyllopogon. Classification (NCBI taxonomy): domain Eukaryota; kingdom Viridiplantae; phylum Streptophyta; class Magnoliopsida; order Poales; family Poaceae; genus Echinochloa; species Echinochloa phyllopogon. The sequence goes on along the minus strand of BTCW01000016.1, from coordinate 5,062,498 downwards.
CTGTTATGAACAAGCTGTTCCATTAGTTTGTACTAGGGATTATGGAATTTCGGCAATAAAACTTATCATTTGCAGTCTTTTTGTGATAACTTGGTCAAACTCATGATGCAAAATATTTGTACTAAGGGCAATACATTCTGGTATTGGCCATTTTCCTTCTGTTGGCATTTGTTCTGAAGGCGGCTCCTTCCCGAATGCCGGCTGTTTCAATTGTCCTGGCATTGAATATTTCAATCAGCGATCAACCTCAATACTAGGATAATATTTCTTCAAGTATCTCCCATTGATAGCAGCAGTAAACTCTTCTCCTAGCAAAGTTTTCAGGACATATGCATTTCCAGGCACGCATCTGACCACTCTGAAAGGACCTTCCCAATTTGGAGACCATTTACCGAATGCACTGTATTTAGTTCCAATCGGTAATATTGCTTTCCAAACTAAATCTCCTTCTGCAAATTGCTTGACCTTCACCTTCTTGTTGTAATATTTAGCAACTCGCATTTTATTTTTCTCAACATTTTCCAAGGCCTTGAGACGAATCATATGCAAATCTTCTAATTCGTCCATCATTAAATCATTATAATCTTTAGAACTTAAATCTTTTTGCAACTTTATTCTCCTTGAGTCTGACTGCATCTCCCATGGCAAGATAGCATGATGTCCATATACCAATTCATAAGGAGACGTCTGTGTAGCCCCATGTGGAGCCATTCGGTAAGCCCATAAAGCCTCATTTAATACCGAATGCCACTTTCTTGGCTTCTGATCAATCTTCTTCTGTATAATTTTAATCATAATCTTGTTAGAAGCCTCTGCCTGACCATTAGCTTGGGCATAATAAGGAGAAGAATTCAACAATTTGATGCCCATACTTTCAGCAAAATTTCTGAACTCTGAAGATGTAAACTGAGTTCCTTGATCTGTGGTGATTGTTTGAGGAATTCCAAATCTGTAAATGATATGTTCTTTAACAAATTCAACCATATTCTCTGATGTCACCTTCTTTAATGGAATCGCCTCAACCCACTTAGTAAAATAATCGGTTGCTAAAAGCACAAACTTATGCCCCTTGCTAGATGGAGGATTTATTTGGCCAATCAAATCTATTCCCCATCCTCTGAATGGCCATGGCTTGATAATAGGATTCAGGACCGATGCTGGAACTCTTTGAATGTTTCCAAATCTCTGGCAATCTTGGCATCCCTTGTAATATTCAAAGCAGTCTTCTAGCATTGTGGGCCAATAGTACCCAGTTCTCCTAATAACCCATTTCATTCGGTAAGCCGATTGATGTGCTCCACAAAGCCCATCATGCACTTCACTTATCAGCCTTTTTGCTTCTTCTTGACTTAAGCAATGTAACAGCACCCCATCCAAGGATTTATAATATAAATTATCATCAAGAAGAACAAACTTTAAAGCTTTATACCTGAGCTTTCTAGAAACCTTTCGGGATGGATTCTCCAAATAATCAACAATTTCTTTTCTCCAATCATCTTCTGCTAGATTACTCCCGAAAGCATATACATCCTTAGCAAAAACTTCTTGAAGCTCTCTATAACCCGAAGCACTTTGAGCTAATCTGTTCGCCTCTTCATTGTCTCTCCTAGGAATATGCCGCAGAATTACTGACTGAAACTCCTTTAAGATTTGCTTGCATTCCTCATAATAATTCCTTAAGATATCGTTTCTGCACTCATATTCGCCATTTAGTTGCCTTATGACTAATTCTGAATCTCCAAAGATTTCAACTGCAATGGCCTTTGCTTCTCTCAAGTATTGAAGTCCTCTGAGCAACGCTTCATACTCAGCTTGATTATTAGTGATAGTAGGTTGAATAGGAATAGCAAATTCAAATACCTCTCCTTTTGGCGAAATTAACAAAATACCTACTCCACCACCTTTGTCACATGAAGATCCATCGAAGAATAATACCCAAGGAGTAATTTCAAGCAAATTAGCTGATGAATCGCGATGTTCAGTAATGAAGTCAGCAATAATCTGTCCTTTAACAGCTTTTGCCGATTCAAACTTTAACTCAAATTCAGACAAAGCTAAAATCCATTTGCCAATCCTTCCGTTCAAAATTGGCATAGACAACACGTGCTTTATCACATCAAATTTTGAATACACAATGCATTCGGCATGTAACAAGTAGTGCCGAAATTTTGTACAGGAGTAGTAAACACATAAACAAAGTTTCTCGGTAGCCGAATACCTCGTTTCGGGATCAAGCAATTTCCGGCTAAGGTATGCAACTACCCTTTCCTTTCCCTCAAATTCTTGTATGAGGGCCGATCCAATAGTTTGGGTATCGGCTGCCACGTACAACTTAAAAGGCTTGTTTAGCTGTGGAGGTACCAATACTGGTGGTTCTTTCATGTATTCCTTGATTTCATCGAAAGCCTTTTGTTGTTCGTCACCCCATACAAACTTCTGATCCTTCTTGACTTTTAGCAGTGAAGAGAAAGGCAGCACCTTTTGTGATAAGTTTGATATGAATCTTCTCACGAAATTGATCTTACCAAGTAATGACTGTAATTCCTTAAGATTAGTTGGAGGAACAACTTCATCAATGGTTTTCATACTCTTCTTGCCAACTCCTATTCCTCCTTCATGAACCAGAAATCCCAGAAATTCTCCTGCCGAAACTCCAAAAGCACATTTATTTGGATTCATCTTGAGCCCATGTTTCCTAGTGCATTCTAGAGTTTTCCTTATGTCGGCCAAATGTGCTTCATGATCCAATGACTTAATCACAATATCATCGATATATATCTCCACAATCTTGCCGATCAACTCATGAAAAATATAATTCATGGCTCTCTGATAAGTTGCACCAGCATTCTTCAAACCAAACGTCATGACAACCCATTCAAACAACCCTATATGTCCTGGACACCTGAAAGCTGTTTTCGCTATATCTTCCAATGCCATAAAAATTTGATTGTACCCTGCATTACCATCCATGAAACTAATCACTTTATATCCAGCAGCAGCATCAACCAACGAGTCAGCAATAGGCATTGGATATCCATCCATGGGTGTAGCTCTGTTCAGATCTCTAAAGTCTATGCAAACTCTCATCTTCCCATTTTTCTTGTACACAGGAACAATATTAGAGATCCATTCTGCGTATCTGCACGGCCGAATAAAATTTGCTGCTATTAATCTTTCCACTTCCTTCTTCACATCGGTCAACACTTCATCTTTGTAGATTTTCCGGGGTGGTTGCTTGTAAGGTTTATAACCAGGCTTGATCGGCAGTCGATGCTCAACAATGGAACGATCTAAACCAGGCATCTCTGAATAATCCCAAGCAAAGCAATCTTTGTATTCTTTTAACAACTCAATCAACTTTTCTCTGAAAACTGAATCCAAGCTAGAACTGATGAATATCGGCCTTGGTTTGTCACCGTCTCCAATGTCTACTTCTTCCAATTTATCAGCCGACACAAATCCACGTCCTAGCTTCCCATCAGTCCCATCGATTGGATTATCCATTAAAAATTACTAAAAGAGCCGACTGCTTCGATCGGCTGTTGATCACTGCTGATTGGCTCAACAGGACCCTCTCCCCAGTCCTTACCTGAGAAGCAATCTATGCCTTGATATTCCCAGAAGGCCGGTTCCACATTAGCCACGCTAATTGAATCATCTGCTGGGACAATTTCCACTTCATCATCTATCCACTGAATAAGCTGCTGATGCATAGTAGATGGTATACAGCAATTCGCATGGATCCAATCCCTTCCAAGTAGCAAGCTGTATGCCCCTTTGCCTTCAATAACAAAGAAGGTTGTAAGCAGAATCTTAGAACCAATCATCAGATCTACATGTACACATCCTTTGGTGTCCGACGGATTTCCAGCAAAATCATTCAAAACTATGCTTGTTGGCGTTAAATCTCCAGGGCTCATGCCAAGTTTCCTGAATGTATTGTATGGCATCACATTAACAGCAGCTCCGCCATCAACAAACATCTTCGTTAGTGGCTTTCCGTTGACATATCCTCTTAAGTACAATGGTTTCATGTGCCGATTCTGGACTGGCTTCTCGAAAATAGCTTGCTTATTCAATACCAATTGTGCCATTAACCTACATTGCTCGGCTTCATCCACTTCTGACAATACCTCTTCCTGTACAATTTGATTAGCTGGAGCCATGAATTCATTCGGCAAGAAACATACCATGCATGTAGGAGCCGAATGACCCGATTCGTCAGGTTTGTCTTTTGGACGCCATATCGATCTCATCCTGGTTCCTGCTCGCTTCAACTCTTGATTCCTCAGGCGCTGGACTCTTTTCTTCTGGCTCTTTCTTAAACCAGGTGGACACCACTGTCCTTTTTGCCAGACATACTCACGATCTTCTTCTTCATGATCAATCCATCTATGATCAGCATGTCTTTTCCTTGGTTGATCATCATTCTTATATATTTTTAGACGCCGATCATCTCTAGGATGTATCCTTCCAATTCTTTCGTGGACGGATCGGCGACTGGCACCATTTTGCCTATGTTCGACATATCCATTAGTGCATTCAGGACAGTTATTCCATGTAGGCAGCTTTAAACCCTCGTTCCAACAGTGTCTGAAGAAGACACAATCCCAATGTGCACGTTCTCGTTCTCGGACATATTCCTCTTGTTCTTCCTCATACCTTTTTTCTTTGCACCTCCTCTTCTCCTCCTCGTACTCACGTCTCTGATAGCATTCTTTTTCTTGCTGACGCTGCCACTTATTGAGGAGAATGCGCGATGTGACTCTGGGTTTAGAAGATTTCCCAATTTCAAATCGGCTATTCGGAAAACGAGGCTTTTCCTCGCGAATCTGTTCGATCGTGATTTGCCGATTAGGATCGACTGAGCCATTCTGCTTCGCTTCCCTCGACGTCAGGACTTTCATCTTTCCTTTTTCTCCAGATTCGGCAACATTCACCATATTGATTGAGAACCCAATCATGTTCTGAGGAAACGGGTTATTGTCCAACTTCATCTTATTGTCGAATTTCAGATGCCCTTCTTGGATAGCTTTCTGAACCCTCACTCTAAAAACCCTACATTCATTGATGGAATGAGAATTTCTATCATGGAATCCACAGTACCTTTTATCTTTCACTCCATCAGGCCGAAGCATAGAATGCCCCTCTGGTAGCTTGATCCGGCCTTCTTTTACAAGATAGTCAAACAATTTATCTGCCTTAGTTACATCAAAATCATAGGTGCCCTTATTCTGTTTAATCCACCTCTGATTCACCATGACTGGTTCTTTGCCCCACACTATCTCTGCTGCAGCTATCTCCTCACTATCTTCATACTCATCTCCTTGATCTGCTCTTTCAAGGAATTGGTTGTAGATATCAGCTACATCATTGTGTTTAGCAAATCTGGCATCTTTCTTGAAACCATATGCCTGGTTACTCATTAAGGCCAATCTGTGTGACAACTGGCCCAGATCATCGAACTCCATTCCAAATAGCTTTTCCCGAATGGCAGGCAGCATGCCAGCTACAGCCATACCGGTTAGCTGGTCATCAGGTATGTTCAGAGAAAAGCACATGCTCTTTGTTTCCCTAAACCTCCTGAGGAACTCCGTAGGTGTCTCATTATTTCTCTGCCTTAAGCTGGTCAAATCAACCAACTTTTTCTCGGTACTTCCAATGTAGTAATGAGCATGGAATTTCTGCTCCAGGTCTTTCCAAGTACAAATTGACTGAGCAGGCAAAGAAGCAAACCATGTAAAAGCTGGACCCGTCAGTGACAAAGGAAAGTATCTGATTCTGAAAGCCTCATCTGCTGAAGCTTCTCCAAGCTGCATCAGATATCGAGCTATATGTTCCAGAGTGCTGGTATCGTCTTGTCCTGAGAACTTAGTAAACTCTGTAGGCACCTTGACTCTATTCGGCAATGATACCCTTTGGTACCATTCTGGGAAAGGAGACGAGTACATGTACCCCTGATTTTTAGGCTTCAGACCGAATTGATTTTGCAATACATCGGTCATCTTTTGCACCATGAGGTCAATATTGGTATCTTGATTCCCTGGTCTTCCAGCAGGCATCCCTGTAGTACCAACATACCCGGGATTCGGGAGAGCATCAATAGTATTGTAATCCATGAACTCTGAATATCCGTTTCCATACACATCCCTTTGTAGCCTGTTGTTCAGAGGGGATATCTTGTAAGCAGAAGCAGGTGGATTTCCCGTGGTGCCAAATGCCATATCACCATATGTACGAGGTTTCGGCAATGCATGCTGAAGCTCTTGTTGAATCGGCTGTCCATTCGCGTCTTTGGTTCCAGAAACTTCAGTTTCTTCAGTACCTTTACCATGACGTTTTGGAACCGATGCTTGAACATTGAAATATGTCGGGCCACCAAGTTGTCCATGCGCTTGCTCAAAAGGCTTATCCACGTGTTGACCAAAGATGTTGACCAGTATGAGCCGAAAACTGTTTAGGAATGCAGCATTATGATTGGTCATTGTTTCTCCTAAAGCTTTGTACAACAAGCCAGAGAACTTCTCCCTTTCTTCATCTCCAGTAAGATCAGATTGTCCAGGCAAAAGAACTCTTGGCAGATCTGACTTGAGAAACGGTGCACCACTCCTGTTCTTAGCAAAAGACAGCAAGCATTTCTTGATGAACTGATCTGCAGCAGTCTTCACCATTTGTTGATGTTCATCAGACCATTCTTCAAAAGTGACATCCAGAATGTCTTTTAATTCAGGCATCTTCGAAGCTTGTTGTGTCCCACTGGGCGTGCCAAAAAGTGTGTTGACGTAAAATCTGCACTTCACGCCAAGCACACAGCAAGCCGAATTAGCTAGCTTCACACGTGGCCCGAGCGTTTGAATCCGAAGGCGTGCCAGTCAATTTTCCTGAAAACTGACAAAGGGAGAAAAGATGTTTAGGTAACACCTGGAACGTACTGGGTAATACCAGACAGTTCCATATCTGCGGCTACGGAGCCAGTTTCGAACGACATATAGCTATAGAAAAGCTATCTGTCAGCAATTAAAGCATCATTCGGTAATCGGCAAAGTACGCAGGAAGCGCACTGCCGAATGCGTGACGTAAGCATGACGAAAGATCGGTAGTTGACTGAATAAACATTGTAACGCATATTCATAACCGATTAACGAGGAACAGAGCATGATAGATAAATAAAAGGGCGAAAAACATGACCATAATTTCATAATAAACAAGAATGCATAGGCTAAAAGCACTAGTCTACCGCATGTCTAGGTACTTTTCAACCCGTCGAGCATGAAACAAGCAAGTTAATCCACCGCATGATACGACTTACTTGGAATCACACCACCAACCAAGAATAGACCAATCCACCGCATGATACACTCTAATCGTGGAAGGCTAAAAGCATTCTTTATTTAAAACAAAACCTTGAACATGTTTCACTCGTGGCGATACTGCCGAATACAGCCATATAGCCGAATCGGGTTCCATGAAGAAGGAACATGCTTCGTTGATGATGGTAGGTCTATCAGATCGAATCGAATTCTAATCCACCGGATGATTAGCTCTAAGACGACCCAAAAACCTGCATCCACCGCATGATACCCGGTTCTGTCAAGATCTACACAAGACCAACGAGCTTGGACCCGCAACACGTGGCAATCTAGATTGACTTCGAATTCGGCTATGGAAACGCAGTGCATTGTGAACTAGAACCGAATCTAATCAATCTAGACTGGGCAAAAGAGTGTTGTAATGAATTAAACATAAAGGTAAAATCCAGAGCAACACACGGTAACTTAATGGATCTATCAGATCTTGCCAAAATCCAATAGAACCGATAACTTGTTCCAAGCTAGAACTTAGCCCACCGCATGGCTCATGATCTAACAATGGAACCTTCCTGAACCAAAGCCTAAATCCACCGCATGATACTAGGCATGGTGCAGGGTTGCCGGTACTTACGGAGGTCGACGGATCGATGATTCCTCTCGAAGAACTCGACGACTCGACTAAAGGACTCGAAGTTGGCACGGGGCCGGTTTGTTGTATGATTGATTGGACGATGCTTTTACAATTACCATGAGTTTATATTTATACCCAGGTTTCGACACGACTCCTAATCGATTACGATTACATTATTTATTTCCTAAAAAAGATAAACGCCGGGGCACCGTATCCGTCTTGCATTCCAAGTTAAACCAGCCTTTTCCTTATACTTGATCCACGTCACCATGCACTCCCGAATGTCTCCTGCGGAACAGTTTTCTTGCCGAATGACAATGTGTTCCCGACCGCAGAACGTCTTTACCGAATGCTCTAGGGAAAAACTCCTTTGCCGAATGATATCTCTTCAACGAATCCGGCCCACATGTCAGCTTCTTCCTGGTGCCAATTTTTGGTGTCAACACAAACTCTGAACTGATTTCCTCCGGTAAGCAATGTCTCGTGATCTTATTCACGTAACTCCTTCTACTCAGAGCATCTGCCACCAGGTTGGCCTTCCCTGGATGACAATGAATCTCCAGGTCGTAGTCCTTGATCATCTCTAACCAACGACGTTGCCTCATATTCAGATCTGACTGTGTGAACACATACTTGAGACTCTTGTGGTCAGTTTAAATATCACACTTATGACCAATCAAGTAATGCCTCCAAATCTTCAAAGCATGCACCATAGCTGCTAACTCCAGATCGTGTGTCGGGTAGTTCTGATCATGCTTCCTCAACTGCCTCGATGCATAAGCTACTACTCTGCCTTCCTGCATGAGTACACACCCCAGTCCTCGACGGGATGCATCGCAGTATATAGAGAAACTCTTAGCTATGTCGGGCAGAACCAGCACTGGGGCTGTTGTTAGTCTCTTCTTCAACTCCTCAAAGCTGGCTTGACACTCCTCAGTCCAGACAAACTTGGCATTTTTCTCCAATAACGCCGTCATGGGTTTAGCAATCTGTGAAAATCCTTCAATGAACCTCCGATAATATCCAGCCATTCCAAGGAAGCTTCTGATTTCACTCACATCCTTAGGCGGATTCCAACTCAACACATCATTAACCTTCTTCGGATCAACTGCCACTCCACCATTGGACAACACATGACCCAAGAATGCTACTTCCTTCAACCAGAACTCACACTTGCTCAGCTTGGCATACAACTGATGCTCACGAAGTCTCTGCATCACCAACCTCAGATGTTCTTCATGCTCTTCCTCATTCTTGGAGAAAACCAGAATATCGTCAATGAACACCACCACGAATTTGTCAAGATAGTCCATGAACACACTGTTCATCAAATACATGAAGTATGCCGGTGCATTTGTCAAACCAAAAGACATGACAGTGAACTCATATAGACCATATCGGGTTGTGAAGGCTGTTTTGGGGATGTCAGTCACTCGTATCCTTATCTTAGAGAACACACATGCTCCTTTCAACTGGTCGAAGAGATCATCAATCCTCGGCAGCGGATACTTGTTCTTGATGGTCACTTCATTCAAAGCTCGATAATCCACACACATTCTCTGGGTCCCATCTTTCTTATCCACAAACAAAACTGGTGCTCCCCAAGGGGAAGAACTAGGACGAATATACCCTTTTGCTAACAACGCCCTTAATTCCTCCTTAAGTTTCTCTAGTTCTTTTACTCCCATTCTATATGGCCTCTTAGCTATAGGTGTAGTACCAGGCTTAAGATCAATAACAAATTCAACTTCTCGGTCTGGGGGCATACCTGGTAACTCATCTGGAAACACATCTGGGAAATCGCACACCACTCTGATGTCTTCCAGTGCTACACCCTCGGCTTGGTAGATCTGGTTGTGCTCCAAGGGACTAGCTGCTTGATACTCCACTTTCTCACCAGTCTTTGCTGTCAGCTGTACTGCTCTTTTGGAACATTGAATCACCCCATCATATCTGGCTAACCAGCTCATACCCAGAATCAAGTCAAACCCAAGGGTTTCTAGGACTATTGGGTTCACCACAAAGTCTACCCCCCTTATTGTGATGGTGATACAGGGGCAACGTAAAGTGGCACGCTGTTCTCCCCCGGGTGAACTAACTACCATGGGGCTCCCCATAGGTTGCAAGATCATCATGTTCTTTTTCACGAAGGCAGCAGATATGAAAGCATGCGAAGCTCCAGTATCAAACAAAACAGTTGCGAGAGTCGAGTTGACAGGGAACGTACCCACAACGACATCCGTTGCTCCTTCTGCGGTTTCCGCACCCATGTGGTTGACCTTGCCTCTTGCTGGATTCTGCTGCTGATTCCCATTCTGGTTCTGCGGTTGCCCAACCCTCTGATTGTTGTTCTGACCAACGGCGTTCTGAGCCTTGCGAGGACAAGCGCTGGCATAGTGTCCCAGCTCACCACAACCAAAACACCTCGGAGCTGTAGGTGCATTGTTGGCCGAGTTGGGGCGTTGGACAGGACCATTCTGTGGCTGGTTCTGAAGACGCTGCTGAGGTGGTGCTGAGAGGTACTGGGGACGCTGCTGGTACTGGGGACGTTGCTGATACTGGTTGTGGTTCATCGGACCGGATTGTCCCTGGAAGCACTGTGGAGTCATCATCTGCTGGTTTCCTTGCTGAGGATTGAAGCGGGGGCGAACATTGCTTCCTGACGGTGGGCCTTGAAGCTTCCTCTTCTTTTCCTCCATCTCAAGGCGCTTGTGCTCCAGCAGTAGTGCGCTATCCACCAATTCTTGAAAAGTGGCGAACTTGGAGCACAGGAGCTGGTACTGGAGTGCATCATGCAGGCCATCTCGGAATTGGGTCTGCTTCTTCCTATCAGTATTCACATCCTCTGGAGCATAACGGGCCAACTCAATGAACTTGTCACGATAAGCGGTGACACTCATACCTTCCTGCTTCAATGCCAGGAACTCCTTCTTCTTCAAGGTCATCAGCGCTTCCGGCACGTGGTGAGAGCGGAAGCTGTCGCGGAACTCCTGCCAAGTGATCTGATCACGATTGGGGTGAGCATATTGGTACGCATCCCACCAATCCTGGAGCTGTCCACTTCCATATAACACCTTCTCCCTGTCATTGCACTGTGCAATGTCCAGCTGCCTTTCCACTGCCTTGAGCCAGTCCTCTGCCTGCATTGGGTCACTAGACTTGTTGAAGGTAGGAGGGCGTCCCTTCATAAACTCGCCCCTTTTATCTCTGGGCTGCACGTGGTGCTATTGAGGCGGGTTCTGCTAATTCTGCTGCATTAGTGCTATGGTTTGCGCCATCTGCTGTGTCAGCTGGAGTTGCATCTGCGTCATCTTCTCCATGGTGAGTGGCAGTGGTGGAGGTGGTGGGTTCTGATTCTGGTTGCTTCCACTGCCACCGGGGTTGCCTCTGGTGTTAACCATCTACTATAGCAAGATATCTCCCATCAGTATTCCCGTCAATCGGTAATAGATCACCCATGCTTGCAGATGGTGCACAAGAAGATAGCAGTGCTTGGAGGAATATGATTCAGAGACATGGAGAGTAAGACGGAGGAAGTGCAAAGGAGATAGATAACCCAACTATTTATTCACTAATATTCCTTAAACCTTATTCCAATCTCTAGATGGTGGTAGATTTGCGTCTACGCCCATCACACTCATTACAAAAATCCAAATCACTCATAACCATAATAACAACAAAATCAAACACCCAGAGACATGATTCACACAAGACTCGACAGCACAGGTTTTGAAAAACGTAACTAAATGATCTGAAACAAAATCATGGTGGTCTCCTAATGATTTATCAACCGTTCTAACTAGGCTGCGATCCTACAGTCAGCACGGCTCTGATACCAATTTGTCACACCCGGATTTACACAGAAACCCGAAATGCGGCCATATGTGTTCCCAGGAAGTCATTACACATATAGCGAATAAATATGATAACAGAATACAGTGCTCGAATAAAATAAATGGTTTTACATCAGAGTTTGACTCAAATAAATGAATAAAACAGCGGAAGTCTCATTATTAATTCTCTCTAAACGAAAACGAAGCCGATAACGATAACCCACGGGGACACCGACTGGTTGAGCACAGCTAGTAGAATGGCAGATCCTTAGGAAATTCAACAGCAGCAGTACCATCTAATCCATCTGTTACCCATCTGGGATTTTGTTGAATAGCAAGTGTAAGTAAATGTCTTACTTAGCAAGTACAACACAGATAATTAAGGCTTAAAAGAAAGGCTTGACACGGCTGTACTGCATTAGCAATTTTAGTTGTTTCATTTTAACATCATCATAATCACTACATTTACATGAATCCCAATTGTAACCCAATTAATATAGTAGAAGTGAACATTAAACGATAATAAATATCAACTTCTAATCAAAAAGGATCCAGGCCGCTCGTGACCCTGAGCAAGGCTATCATGATAGATTATACACTCTGCAAAGGTTTCACCCTTTACCCACCAGTCGCGTAAAAGCTCATGGAGCTTTGCACCCAACCACGCACATCAACACTTCCGAGGTGTGACTGCATAAGGACGCTACGAGGCTTTTCACAAGACACCCTAACGAAACAGTAGCCGTTATGGTACAACCTAGGCAGCATGACCCAAGGCATCGAGATTGACTAACGCTCATGTAGCGGCACGAGGGGGTCAATGGCGTCCAAGCGCGGCAAAGAATATCAACAACAAAATAAATAGCGCAACGTGTGGAGCCCCCGCCATACGGTGGCTCCCAACACGGGACTGTGCCTCACGGGGACATAGCCGACAGATACCCCGTCCTCGGTGGATCAAACCATACTCTCACCCATGCTTCCCATAACGTCGTCGGCCCGTCGGTAACTACTGTCAAGCTAGAGCCGTACATGCTACTTGTCTAAGACCAGAGCCATTATAGTTCCAGCGGTGGCGACAGGTTCCTGGGTTGCCGCTTTAAGAACCAGTCCTTACGGAGAGACACTAGGGCCAAGCACGAAGCGTACGCCCTAGCTCCCTGATCCATGTTGCTAAAAAGCAAGTTTTACCATTAACATTGAAGTGAACCATTAAGTCAAGATTAACAGTTAAGCAAAGGTGACAGTAGTTGCGCCTAGCAAAGTTCTACCCAAATGCAATAACACAAGGTAATCAAGGTATAGGATAAACAAGCAAGGTACAACCTTAAAACGATAACAATTTAGACACATGCGTATGCAGTAATTAATGTAAGAGGTGTGTTTAGGTAGCAAGGATTGTCCGTGCTATACTCACCTTCCTCAAACTGCTGCTACTGCTGGTCCTGCTCCTCGTAACCCTCGAACTCAAGCGCGTACGGCTCACCGACTGGACTCACGAAGCAACACACAAGCATTCACACAAGCCAGTACATGCAAACAATATTATTCTATTAGAACAATACACCAAATAGTAAAAACAGAACAAAAGAAGGCTTAGAAACTAATCTACGCTTCGCTATGAACACGTGAGCGCGAAAATCACTCAAATCGGAGCTAAAACGAGAAAGATATGGCTTTTCTAAAGTTCGGGGACTTGCTGGCAAAGTTTTAAAAGTTCCAGGGGCTTATTTGCAAAAACTCAGGGGCTAAACATAATTTTATATAAAAACAGCAGGGCTAAAGCGTAAAATAACTTAAACAGGACCTCGGGTGCTATTTTTAAATAAGACAAGGGGTTTTCCAAAAAATTCAGGACCTAAATCTAATTATTTTTGAATAGATCTGGACCGCGGGTTGATTTCGAAAAAGGTCAGGGGCTCTTTTGCAAAAAGCCGTGGCTGACTCGGGTTGACCGGTATTGACTCGGGTTGGTTTGAATCTGGGCCGTTGGATCGAGCACGAGCGGGTCAGATTGGATCTGGGAGGAGAAGTCGCCGGCGGGGAGGGGCTGCGGCGGCGCTCGGCTGCGAGCGCGGCGGTGCATCGCCGACGAAAATGCGCGAGCGCGCTACGGGGCACGGGAGGCTGTGCGGGTTGCACCTACGGACGCGGCGCGGCTCGGCGAACTCAGCCGAGGTGCTCTAGACGGCGGAAAATACGGCGGCGGCAGCGCGCGACGACGAGCGGCAGCGGCGGACTCCGGCGAACGCGGCGAGCACTCGACAGAGAGGGAGAGAGAGCAAGGAGGGGTTCGGGAGGTTCCTTACCACGGTGCGGAGGTCCCTGAGTCGCTGGACTGGGCAGAGCGGCAGCGAACGGCGAGATCGACGGCGGCGGCGCTGCGAGCTCGAGAGGCGGCGGCTCGAGAGGCTGCGAGCTCGAGAGGAGCGGCTCGGGTGGCCCTGGTGGACCTCGGCGTGCGCGCCCTGCCCCGGTCGGACTCGATCCAGAGTTCAGCTCGGTCGGGAGGTCGGGGACGACCCTGACACGCGGGTCCCGCGTGTCAGCGGCTGGAGGCGGGGCACTACGGTAGGCCTGCTGGGCCGCGTTGGGCCGCGGAGTGAGGGGAGGCGAGCGCGCTGCTGGGCTGCGTGGGCGGGAGAGGGAGCGGGCCGAAGGCGGGCCGAAAGCGGAGCTGGGCGAGTTGGGCTGCTGCGGGGAGAAAAGAAAGAGGGGGCAAGCTCGGCCGGGGAGAGAAGTTCAGGGAGGGAAAACGGACTCGGGCTGCTGCAACTTTTCTAGGGCTCCAAACAAAACGATTCAAATTCGAATTTAAACAGAATTTAAATTCCAATTGAACCGCACACAAACAAAACACAATGCAGACAGCATGAATGCAACAAAAATATTTCTAACCTTATATTTAATTTTATTTCTCATAAATAATTTATTTCTTCCTAGATAAATATGAACATTACTTAAATAAAACCAATTTAATTACTAAATTTTAAAATAGGCACTTTTAGGGTGTTACACTCCCTGGCCATCGGATCGTGATCCAACGGCTCAGAATAGATCCGTCCGCGAGTCAAACCCGAGATACCGATCAGCGCTGCAAATTTTGTAAAAGAGCCCTTGAAGTTTTTGAAAAACAATCCGCGGTCTAGCTCAGTTCAAAAGTATTTCAATTTAAGTCATTTTTCTTCTGTTTTAGCCCCTGCAAGTTTTAAAATTACGCCCGAGGTCCTGTTTTGGTCTTTTTACCCGTAAGCCCTTGAGTTTTTATACAAAATTATGTTTTAGCCCTCGGATTTTCGCAGTTAATCCCGTGGAACTTTTAAAACTTTGCCAACAAGTCCCTGAACCTTAGAAAAGTCATATCTTTTGCGTTTTAAGTCCGATTTTAGTGATTCTCGCGCTCACGCGTTCGTTGTAATGCGTAGATTAGTTTTGTGCTGTTGTTTTCTTCTGTTGGAATTGTTTGGTGTACTGTTTATTATTTAGTGTATTGTTTCTTTGCATGCGATTGTGTGATGCGATTAGGAAGCGAGCAGTTCGAGGATTTCTCTGAAGAACCAACTGTTGGAGAAGGATTTGAGCAGCAACAGAGTTGGGAAGAAGGAAAGTGTATTATGTCATGCAAATGTCCTAATAACTATTAATTTCACCATCTATGCATGTGTCTTAATTTGATGGGTTCCTATTTAAGGATTTGCCTAGCCACTATATTTTCCTGTCCCTGAAACTGGGTTATTTAATTAACTTTGATGGTAGATGATGCTTAGCTTGCTCAACTGGGATTGGTTAAATGAACCCCTACTCTATGTTCCACATACTCTTTTAATTAATTAATTGGCAAGATCATATCTTTTTAATTGCAACATGGAGAACCACCCAGGAAAACAGTACAACCATGAGTGTCATGTGGCTCTGGCTTTGACTGACTAATTAGGTGCTCTAGTTTATGGTAGCTTTACTCGGAAGGGGCATGGGGGGCGGCGGTTGACAAGGTATAGCTCGGTCCTCTTGAGCTGTGGGCTTTGGTAAGAGACAGACCTCATTAGGGAGGGTTATGCTTTGCTTCTGAACCGGAAACCTTAGCGGGCTATCATTTATTAGAGTGCTTTTGTAAAGGTCTCATAGTGAAACTCAGTATTCGGTCCACGTGGTGTGGGACGGGTGCATGCTTCGGCAATGAGAATCACGGCTTATGGTGAAAGTGTACAACCTCTGCAAAGTGTAAAACTGTTATAACAGTCGTGCTCACAGTTAAGAGCGGTCTGGACCCTTACATGATAATGATACTTGAACATGGATTTAAATTGTGGTTACTGGATTATGTTGGGATTATGACATTCATTAATTTGTGGGTGGTATATACTTTCATTTGCTAGTAAATAGTTGCTTAATAAAACTTGACCAACTAAAAGTGCTTACTGCAGTATTGTCAGCCAGCCTTTTTGCCCCAGCCTTGTATGTCATATTACATTTGCTGAGTACGTCATGTGCTCATGCTTGTTTTCTTTCTTTTATTGCATCAACTACACTCGGAATGCTGCTCAGATTGGGAGAATTTTGAGGATTTCACTGCTGATTTTGAGGAGTTCTAGGCGAGTCTCCCCCAGTCAACGCCTTTGGAGTTGGAGTCACTTTTGCTTCGTTAGATCAACGTTTATTTAAGTCTTCCGCTATGACATTGTGTCAAATCTGAGATTGTAATAAATGCACTTTAATACTCTTTCGTTATGCATGGTTATGGATATTCACTTGTGACGTCTACCATATATGTGTAAACTGATCCTGGCGCACATATGAGATGCATCTGGTTTTGCCTTTAAAACCGAGTGTGACAGAAGTGGTACCAGAGCCGTGTTGACTGTAGGACGCAAGCCTAGTTAGCAATGGTCATTCTCTAAGGATTATTTTGCTTAACTACTCTTGTTCTATCTATTCTTGGTTTATTTTGCTATTATTCCTGGTCATTGATAATTGTCTCCTCCTTGACTTTTGTTTTCTGTTCTATCTTTTCCACCATCTCACCTGGTTTCGAGGTCTTTAGAACTTTTCTAACCCCCTTCTTGCTAAAACCATAGATGGTGTTGACAAGGCAAGGTGCTCGTAGATTGTCTAGCACTCTTTACCCTTCTTCGTCGCATTCGGTGCAAGAAGAGGAACCGGAACCTGAAAAGATGGAAGTGATGGACGAAGAAGTTAACTCAGGAGGGAATGCTCCAGCTGGATCTGAAGGAAGTGAAGGATCCCCTCCGCCGCCTGACATGTGGGTAGTGACTTTTCACCACCACGACGGAGGCAACAGTGGGTTCCCGATGCTGCTTCGAATGCTCTTCGAGCGTCTGAACTACCCAGTGGAGATAGAATATCGTCGAAGAAGGAGGGCACATCCAAATTACCTAGAGGACTGGGATGTCGCTGTATACATCCGGGAGCCTGATTATGAGTATGGAGGAACCAAAGAGGCTGCAGTGCACCATGCTATCGCCATGAGATCAACCTTCGAAGTTGGAATCCAGGATGCAGCAAGACGGACACTTTCTATGCTTTGTCATGAGGAGGCTGCTGAAGTACGTCACACTGCTTGGGCATATCTTCCCCGAAGGCAGCAAGGCACTCCAACTGGGGTTGTGCCACAACCGCCCGGCGTGCTAAACTCTACACTCAACGTCCAGGTGGCGTTCACCAAGTTGCTCAACGTGCACGCCGATGACACCACAAGGGAGCTACAAGAAGTGCGTGAAGAACTCGCTGCTGAACGAAGGAAGAACAAGAGGCTGATAGCTGAACTCAAGGAAGAAGCACTTCCGCCCTTGGATGAAGATGTAGAAGGGTTGATGGGTCATTCACCGCCCCACTAGAGAGTGCTTGGTGGATCGTCTAGTTGCTTCACCTATACCTACTAAGATAGGATACTCTCTCTTTTGATAGTTCAGTATGTTTAGAATCGTTGAGACTCGTGCGTAGCGTGTGATTTAGTTCGGTTTAAAAGTGTGGTAGAGATGTTTGCTTTCGTGCTAAGTGTGTGATTTGGATCTTTGTAATGATTGAACTTAATTGTGGAGTGATGACCACAATTGAGTAATTATTAAATAAATAAATTTAGTTAGTTTGGGTTTATCTTCGTTTCTGATCTTAGCACTTAACTATCACTTTATCCATATAATTGTACCCCTCATATAAATCATGTTATGCGACAATCTGTTCTCGCTGCTGCATGATATCCTGGTACTGTCCGAATTGTTTCTGGAGCTTCAGAAGTCCGTTTGACATCAATCCAGTTGGGTTGGATTACGGACTTCATGACCTAGGTTCTGGGAATTTTTAGTGATTTTTGGAGATTCTGGCAGAGAGATATAATGGTTTTATTGGAGTAACCAGAATCTGTCCCGTGGTCCTGACACAGCTGTCTTGTTTATTTTATACCTTGAGCCACAAAATTCCGATTGAGGTGATTCAAGTTGGGTTAGTTTCAGAATTTGATAGTCTACATTCAGACAGAAGATCATGATTTTTGGATACTCAGAATGAGAGTTAATTGTGACGAACAAAATCTGTTGCAGAATTTGATTTTCCAGTCATTGGCAACTCGTTCTTCATCAACTCTTATCTGTTCATGATTTGAGTGACACCTTTTTACCACCCTCTGAACCTCATGTTTCTAACCATCAGATGGTGAACACCAGGTCTGGAAGTGGAGTGGATCAACCACCTGTGAATCATCAGGGACGTGCCAACCCCAATCCAAATCCTCCGCCAAATCAAGCACCTGTAGCAATGGAACAGATGCTCGCCAACCAGACTCAGATCCTCCAGGGCATGGCTAATACCTTGGCAGCCATGCAAGCACAAAACAATAACAACAACAACAACCAGCCGAGAGACAAGCACCGGGAGTTCATGAGTCACAAACCTCCTACCTACTCCCACTCTGCAGATCCTCTTGATGCTGATGATTGGCTGAAGACTGTTGAGAAGAAGCTGGATATGGCCCAGTGCAATGACAGGGAGAAGGTCCTGTATGCCTCAAGTCGCTTGGAGGGATCAGCTTCAGATTGGTGGGATGCTTACCATGCTGCTCATGCCACCCCTGATGCTATCACCTGGCAGGAGTTCAGGACCAACTTCAGGAGCCACCATATTCCTGCTGGTGTCATGAAGCTGAAGAAGAAGGAGTTCCTCTCACTCAAGCAAGGTGGGATGACCGTCAGCGAGTACCGGGATAAGTTCATTCAGTTGTCCCGTTACGCCCCAGATGAGGTGAAAGAGGATGAGCAGAAGCAGGAGCGATTTCTGGAAGGATTGATTCCGCCGCTCCAATATCAACTCATGTCTCATACCTTCTCAACATTTCAGAAGCTGCTAGACAAGGCTATTGGCTTGGAGAGCAAGCGCCGTGAGTTGGGAGAGCAGAAGAGGAAGTTCATGGCCTCAGGACAGGCAAGCAGTAACACCCGCCCTCGTCTCCAGCCGCCTCAGCAGAACATGCCCGTTCGCTTTGGTGGGCAAGGGGGTAACTTTGTGCAGAGTCAAGGTCAGCGGTCAGCACCTCCACCTCAGCGTCCAGCATTTCAGCAGAACCGCCAGACCACCCCGGCTCAGACTCAAGTGAAGACCACTGCACCAGGCAGTGCACCTACTCCTCGTACCTGCTACATTTGTGGAGATCCCAGCCACTTTGCCCACAACTGTCCTAAGAGGAATGCTCAGACCCCACAGCACCAGAGTGGCAGTGCACCTAGGCACAATACCCCTCAGCAGCAGAACAAGAATGTGAACCCGACGCCCTAGAGCAACAAGGGCCAGCAGAATCAGATGAGGGGCAAGGTGAACCATGTTGCTGCAGAGTCCGCACAGGAGGCCCAAGATGTGGTACTTGGTATGTTCCTCGTCAACTCAGCCCCTGCATCGGTTTTATTCGACTCTGGAGCATCCCATTCTTTTATTACTGCTCAGTACGTAGCTAAGTATAATATAACCATGCTCCCTATGAAAAAATCCATGCTAGTTAGCTCTCCCGGTGGAAACATGAAAGCCAATTTTATCTGTCCCCGAGTTAATCTGAAAATAGTTGGGGTAGATTTTCCTGCTGATCTGATAGTTCTAAACTCTGAGGGAATTGAGAGAAGAGCTATGCAGATACAAGAAGGAGAGAGCTAACCTTTGAGGTGGGTGATTATGTGTATCTGAAAGTATCTCCTATTCGAGGCTTGAGAAGGTTTAAGGTGAAAGGTAAATTATCTCCTCGTTTCATTGGACCTTTCAAGATTGTTGATAGAAAAGGTGAGGTTGCTTATCAATTGGAGTTGCCAGCCAGATTGTCTGATGTGCATGACGTGTTTCATATCTCTCAGTTGAAGAAGTGTCTTAGAGTGCCTGAGGAAGAATTACCTTTGGATGAGTTGAATGTGCAAGATGATTTGACTTATATGGAATATCCAGCTAAGATTTTGGAAACTGCTGAAAGAGTTACTAGGAGTAAAGTGATTAAGATGTGTAAAGTTCAGTGGAGTCATCATGCGGAAAGTGAGGCAACTTGGGAAAGGGAAGATGAGTTGATGGCAGAGTTCCCTCAGATTTTCGCTAATCCATCAGAATCTCGAGGACGAGATTCTCTTTAAGGGGGGTAGGTTTGTAACACCCTAAAATTCATCACAACCAAATTGTAGAAATTTCTGAATTTTATAGGATTTATTAAGGCCTAAATAAATTTTCTATGATTTAATTGGAATTTCTAGCCTTTTATCAATTTAAATATCATATTAAATAATTTTAGTCAAAATAAGTTTTTGTTGCATTCATGCTGTTGCATATATTTTTGGTTGCTAGTAAATCAAGTTGGAATTTAAATTTTGTTTAAATTCGAATTTGATTTGCTTTTGTTTGAGTTCTAGAAAAGTTAAATGAGCTGAGTTTAGTTTTGGCCCCTGAACTCTTGGTGCGGTTCGTTTTTGCTCCCTGGACTTCTCTTCTCCGTTCGCGTTTCCTCCCCGCTTGGCCCGTTTTCATTCCGCTTTCGGCCCAGCTCCGGCCCAATCTCGCTGCGCCGTCTCTTTTCTTTCCTTGTGACGCCGACAGGTGAGCCCCACCTGTCAGGCCCTTCTTCCTCACCGTGACCGAGCCGGACTCCGCCCCGCCTCCGAGTCCCGACGTCGAGTCCCTTCTCTTCACGCACGCCGAGGCTGGTCTTCGACTTATATATAGCCGCCGCCGCGCCCTTGATTTTCCCCATCCAATTTCTCTAGCCCTAGCCGCCTGTGCTCGAGTCGCCATCGTCGCCGCCGCCAAGCTTTCGGCCGCGCCGTCGATCTCGCCGCCCGACGCTGCTCCAGTTGTTCTTGCTGCACTAGGAGGTTCGCGTCGAGGTGAAGGTACTTTTGCACCTTTTCTTTCCTGTTTCTTGTGGCCGTAGAGCGCTGTCGTCGCTGCGTCGCCGTCGCAGTAGCGCTGCCGCCGCCATAGCTCGTCGTCGGTCTTCGTCGTTGCTCGTCTGTCGTCAAGAACCCCCTAGATGAGTTCGTCTCGTTGAGCCGCACCCGTAGCGCTTGATCTCGTC
Source organism: Echinochloa phyllopogon (assembly GCA_033239725.1). Classification (NCBI taxonomy): domain Eukaryota; kingdom Viridiplantae; phylum Streptophyta; class Magnoliopsida; order Poales; family Poaceae; genus Echinochloa; species Echinochloa phyllopogon. The sequence continues at coordinate 5,041,174 of BTCW01000016.1, read as the reverse complement.
GCAAACCGTGCACCGTAGCCTTAGATCGGCCTTGCTCCGGCGAAGCGTCGCCGCGGAGGAAAGCGGCGCCGCCGTCCCGGTCGTCGCCGTCGTCGGCCGAGATCCCGATCTCTCCCTGGCCATCGGATCGTGATCCAACGGCTCAGATTAGATCCGTCCGCGAGTCAAACCCGAGATACCGGTCAGCGCTGCCAATTTTGTAAAAGAGCCCTTGAAGTTTTTGAAAATCAATCCGTGGTCCAGCTCAGTTCAAAAGTATTTCAATTTAAGTCCTTTTTCTTCTGTTTTAGCCCCTGCAAGTTTTAAAATTACGCCCGAGGTCTTGTTTTGGTCTTTCTACCTGTAAGCCCTTGAGTTTTTATACAAAATTATGTTTTAGCCCTCGGATTTTCGCAGTTAAGCCCCTGAAACTTTTAAAATTTTGCCAGCATGTCCCTGAACCTTAGAAAAGCCATATCTTTTGTAACTCCGATTTTAGTGATTCTCGCGCTCACGTGTTCATTGTAACGCGTAGATTAGTTTTGTGCTGTTGTTTTCTTCTGTTGGAATTGTTTGGTGTATTGTTTCTTATTTAGTGTATTGTTTCTTTGCATGCGATTGTGTGATGCGATTAGGAAGCGAGCAGTTCGGGGATTTCTCTGAAGAACCAACTGTTGGAGAAGGATTTGAGCAGCAACAGAGTTGGGAAGAAGGCAAGTGTATTATGTCATGCAAATGTCCTAATAACTATTAATTTCACCATCTATGCATGTGTCTTAATTTGATGGGTTTCTATTTAAGGATTTGCCTAGCCACTATATTTTCCTGTCCCTGAAACTGGGTTATTTAATTAACTTTGATGGTAGATGATGCTTAGCTTGCTCAACTGGGATTGGTTAAATGAACCCCTACTCTATGTTCCAAATACTCTTTTAATTAATTAATTGGCAAGATCATATCTTTTTAATTGGAACATGGAGAACCACGCAAGAAAACAGTACAACCATGAGTGCCATGTGGCTCTGGCTTTGACTGACTAATTAGGTGCTCTAGTTTATGGTAGCTTTACTCGGAAGGGGCATGGGGGGCAGCGGTTGACAGGGTATAGCTCGGTCCTCTTAAGCTGTGGGCTTTGGTAAGAGACAGACCTCATTAGGGAGGGTTATGCTTTGCTTCTGAACCGGAAACCTTAGCGGGCTATCATTTATTAGAGTGCTTTTGTAAAGGTCTCATAGTGAAACTCAGTATTCGGTCCATGTGGTGTGGGACGGGTGCATGCTTCGGCAATGGGAATCACGGCTTATGGTGAAAGTGTACAACCTCTGCAGAGTGTAAAACTGTTATAACAGTCGTGCTCACGGTCAAGAGCGGTCTGGACCCTTACATGATAATCATACTTGAACATGGATTTAAATTGTGGTTACTTGATTATGTTGGGATTATGACATTCATTAATTTGTGGGTGGTATATACTTTCATTTGCTAGTAAATAGTTGCTTAATAAAACTTGACCAACTAAAAGTGCTTACTGCAGTATTGTCAGCCAGCCTTTTTGCCCCAGTCTTGTATGTCATATTACATTTGCTGAGTACGTCATGTGCTCATGCTTGTTTTCTTTCTTTTATTGCATCAACTACACTCGGAATGCTGCTCAGATTGGGAGAATTTTGAGGATTTCACTGCTGATTTTGAGGAGTTCTAGGCGAGTCTCCCCCAGTCAACGCCTGTGGAGTTGGAGTCACTTTTGCTTCGTTAGATGAACGTTTATTTAAGTCTTCCGCTATGACATTGCGTCAACTCTGAGATTGTAATAAATGTGCTTTAATACTCTTTCGGTATGCATGGTTATAGATATTCACTTGTGACGTCTACCATATGTGTGTAAACTGATCCTGGCGCGCATGTGAGATGCATCTGGTTTTGCCTTTAAAACCGGGTGTGACAGTGGACGTTGTGTCTGGGAATGATGGTGCGTCGACAACGGGTATGCAAGCGATGTGAGAAGACGAAGAGGTGAGTGTAGAGGTGTGGGACGGCGACACGAGATGGTATATTACGGGGTTGATTAGATAAAACGTCATGTTTTTTTTAAAAAAAAAATAGAATCTACTAAAGGACCGTGGGTTGATTCCTATAAATATTAGAGGGCTTATTGTAAAATTATGACGTTCTTCTTTGAGGTGCATATCCATTTTTCCTGCATATCAAATTCCTTTTTTTCCCTATGAACGTTCCACAGCACCTATGGACCTCATTTTAAATTCCTAATACTCCATCAGCTGTACGATGTAGTTTCTCATAACTGTTGTGGCCAGTGCATCATTCGGAATCTTTCATCTTTTTTAGCAGGTGCCATGCTCATCAAGGAGAGCTCCATGAATGTAGGTGTCTGGAGATAACCACCAAAGCAAATGTCAGCGTAATGGATTAAAGCCAATGCATATTTACCTTCATTTTTTTAGAAGAGACTTTATTCGCATTGTGGCAATTATTTGTCGCCTTAGTAATAAATCATGAATTGCTCTCTCAGAATTGCAAATGAAAGATTATGTCAGTAATTATGAATGAACTATAAGCATGTGCTAACACATCAATTAACATCCGTCAGTATATTTCGTAAACTTATATGCTTGGCTGCATGAAACATATTCGAATAAGTTTGATCTCTTTGTGATTTTTCAAGGAGCTAGAATCTCCAAGTGATTCATCATCAGACACTTGGTATACTCTTCATATCAGCGATTGATTGATTTAGGAGTAAATTTCATATTTGACACTAAAATAAAACTTTGTTCCTTTCTTGGCCCTAGAAAATTTCTCGTTCTCTAGTTGACACTAACTTTTTAGTTTATTTCTTATTTGAAATTTTCGTCACTTTTAAAAGTTAAGTTGGGGGAAACGTCCTTCAAATCACCTCCAAAATTCATTAAACTTTTTCTTACAATACATGAAATAGACATGAACATATGTTAATCAAAACAATACATGCACCTTTATAGTTTTAAATTTAAAATTCACCAAACTAGACATTTTTTAAAACTAATATGAATTTAATCGCACTAAATACTTTCAAAAAATTAAGAAAAAATAAATAATATTTATCACATGTGATACAACATCATATAAAATTATTTTCCATCATAAATTCAATAGATAATTATGAGTTCCATCTAAAATTTCTAAAATACCATCTTCTTCCCAATTCTGTATGTAACTTATAATGAAAAATAATTTTATAAACTACCATATTACTTATTGTGAATAATACTTATTTTTCCATAATTTTTTGAATATATTTTGGTGCCGTACAATTCATATTTGTTTTAAAGATTGTCTAATTTAGTGAAATTTAATTTTAAAACCATAAAGGCACATGTGCCCTTTTAAATAAAATATGTTCATATCCATATGTTATATCATTAGAAAAAGTTCCATGAATTTTGAAGGTTATTTTGTGGTCATTTAGCCTGATTTAATTGGCGACAGCGATGAAAATGTCAATTAAGGAATGAAATTTAGAAGTTCGTGTCAAATAGAGAAGAAAAAATATACATTGATTCACATGCATTAGAAATTATCAAATGTAATTGCAAATTGCAGGAGAAAGAAATCATTAAGCTGGCCTGATCATTCAAATATTTATTGTCTTTATATCTATCTATACTAAAAGGATTGAGTTCTTTTGAAAACTTTTGCTACCAACGAAAACCCCCCGTACCCCTCACATTGGACCCACCAGGACCCACGATGTAGGGGAAAAAAATATTACGAAAGTTTTTTTGGTAGAGCGAAAAACCCCATGTGAGTTCACCCCTAGCCCCTTTTTTTTCACCGGTGTTTTTTCACCCACCTATTTTTTTGGAATGGAAACAACCTCCAAACTGAAAAACAATTCTTCTACCGTGAAACCTCCTCTAAGCTTTTTTTTGAAAGGAATCAACCGATACGCATGGCTCCTACAGCTGAAACAAATTTAATTGTCATTGCTGGATATTAAAACAAGGAAAGCACACGGTTATGGCACCAATAAAAATAAAGTCCACAGCCAAGCAGGAGCAAGAAACAAGCACCAAATTTTCTCTTCGAAATTGCTAATATGAGGAGACCAACACAAGTCGCACGAAGCACCAGAAAAAAAATAGAACAATTCTATGCAGAAGTGTCAAGGACATCGAAACTTCGAAGGGAAAAAAGGGCCCACCTAAATATACCCATATTTGTAACAATGTCTATACATAATAATCTCGTATTGCTAATAGACAATAGATTGGAGAGTTTTTCTCCATATAAATAAAGACCAACTATCTCAAAAATGATGTGCTTCTAGATTTGAGAATATCTAAAGCTCTCTATACATGAGAGAGTGAATATAAATTATTTTTAAAAGCACTTCGCACGACTGGTCTGTTTACCATGACCTACTCAAGTGACACGATTTTAGTACCAACGTGTCATCAATAAACGTCTGTGCCGCATGTGAATTCTTGCTAGTAATATAATATTACTAACAGAAAAGCTGACATTACAAAGAAAACATAGATACTTGGTTGTGCATTCTTGGAAGGAATAACCACACAACTTTGGCAGTGAATAAAAGCAGTGCTCTTCAGAATAGCTCTGTTACATGCTAAAACTAGTGCTTACAGGCATAAAAGCTGACATTAGCATGTATACGTGTCAAAGTTCAGTTAGCATAATCCAGTAATCCTACTATACATTAATTCATATTTACTAATCTGAGATTCTAGTGAAAATGCAGTGTTTTTAGAAAACCATCGGACCACAAATTGTGTTCCTAGTTTCCTACTCTACATCCATTATTTTTGTATGTATTGTCTCACCACTGTGCTGTCTATAAGTTGCCTTTTCTCATCATATATATAGACATAGATTTGACTCTCTCAACTAATTTCTAGACTTCCAGAAATCAGAATAAGCACTAGGACTACTCCAGACTGCAGATGCAGATAAACATGCATCCTTCTTCTTTCGCAAAAAAAAGCATCCTTCTTTCATACAGTATTAGTGTAACGCACAGATTGATTAGGACACAGTCAAAGCTAAAAACGGAGCCATGGAGGTACGTCAGAAAAAGCCAAAATTGAAAGAACTGGAAAGTTGAAAAGACATGTTACTAGACTGTAAGTGACTGGCTTGTGCTAAGAAAGATGACTATGCATATTACTTCAGGAAAAAGAATGAGGAATCAATCCAGGAAACTCAACCGGATATCTAAGCATAAAAATGATCTAATAATCAATGGAACAGATCTTTTTCTAGAGTAGAATTATGAAGAGGGGCCTCTTTCTTGCTTGAATATGGATTTTGTCACTAGCAAAGGTCTAATGTCAACAGGTGTACTGCAGCAATAAAATTCAGTACTATGCAGTATCGATCAGTGGCAATTCTTTTGTAAACCCCCCGCTACAATCATTCACCTACAAATACTGCTAGTCTGCTACCAATCACTAGCAAGAATTAGGTAATGCCTCATGGTAAGCATCAGGCATGGCAACAAGCCAAAGAATGAGCCTCAAACTTGGTACTCGCATACTACAGGAAATTGGACATGAGGACAGGAAAACTCACGTGTCGAGGAGGAAGACGGCAGCAACACCGTGGTGGATCCGGCGGTGGCCACCGAGGTGGAGGAGTCATTGCAGATCGGTGCGGCCATCAGCAAATGGGGAGGTGGAGGAGCTGCTCTAAGCCCTATTTGTTTCAGCTTACGGCTGATTTTAAATGCTCGATTTTGGACAATTAAAAAGCCAGATGACTCCCATAAACGATAATCGAGAATCCAGCTGACTTTTTTTTTGAACGAAAGAATCCGGCTGGCTTTTGTATTTCTTAAAATCGAGTCTTGAAAATCGGTCATAAGCTGAAACAACTAGGGCTCTAGTCCATTAGTCCTGATTCATAGATGGGAAAATAATACCAGCCTAACTAGTGCCTAGATTCTGCCTAAATAATGGTGAAGGCGCATGGTACTTATACGCTGAAGGAGACCAGAACGTCACGGATCTGCAGGCTTCTCACGATCCAGCAGCATCATCTCCTTGAGGCTTCTCAGGATCTAGCAGCTTTGGGAGTTCGAGCAGCGAGGCGTCCAGGCCCGAGAACAGCGCGAGCACCATCTCCTTGGCATCCAGCACCATCTCCTTCCTGAGCCGGTCAACCGCAGAGGCGTGGTCGCGATTGAGCTTGGCGATCTCAGCAGCATGCTCCTCCCGGAGCTTAATTAGCGACCTCGGCATCCTCGGCGTTCGCGGCCCGCAGCTCCTCCTGCAGCCGCACCTTCTCAGCGACAGCGTCCATGGTGTGAGTGCCCCACGGATGCACGCCGTCGCCACTGGTCCAGATGCCAGGCGGCAGGGAGAGCTCGCTGCTGCTCCCGCCGCCGAACGTGCTCGCCGTCCCCCATCCCGGACCCGGAGAAGCTTTGGTGGTGCGTCGTCATCGTCAGAGGAGGGGTCGTCACGGCTGCCGGCGACGACTTGTGCTTTCTCGTCGGGTCACTGTCGGTGGCGGCGGCGCTGGACGCTCCGGCTTCCGCTTTCACCGGAGCCGGCGAGCCGACGGGCAGGTCGCGGTCGGGCTGGCTGGAAGTCTGGAACACGACCCTGCTGATGTCGAGTCGATGCCCGTGCTCGCCGCTCCCACTCTCCCCAAATGCATTAACAGCATGGATACGGCCTCCCCGGACGGTCACCCTGCCAACAGCCGCGCTCCTTGTCTTCCCCCACTTGGACGGGTACGGCAATGGCGTCTCCGGTGGCGGCTGGAGGAAGAAGAACCTGGTCTTCCACGCCTCCACCAGGGCCTGGTGTGCAGCGCGCCGGTGAAGAGGCGGCGGCCGTCGGGGTAGGGCGCCATGGCGCAGGGCTGGAAGTACGTGGTACCAGCCCACCTTTCTGCCAGCGGCTATGGCAGCCTCCTCCATTGCCAAGATTGATAAACATCTCTCTGGACGGCAAGGACAATACCTTAACCCCCGAGGGCGATGTGTGCTTGTAAACTCCGTGTTAGACGGATCAGTCACGCATCTGATGCAGGCCCGTACCTATGTTTATGAGGACCCGGTGCAAAGTATAAAATGAGGCCCCTATATTTAAAAGATGTAAATAAATAAAATGTATTTCAACTTCACTACATAACTACTATAAACATCCATACTACAAATGAGTAAATTAAAGAGCGAACCTTTCTTTCTGATATCTTCTTAACTTCTACTAAAAAGCATAATTCGTCTAGTATTCCTCGAAATGAAATCTTCAATCATATCTTCATATTTAATCTTCTCCAACACATCATTTTCAAGTGCAATTATTGCCAATCCATTGAGCCTGTATTGTTTCATAGTACTACGGGAGTATGTCTTCACCAACTTTAATTTGGAAAAGCTTCGTTCTGCAGACGCAACTGTCACAGGAATAGTTAACAAAATTCTGTATGCAATAAGGGCATTAGGAAAACAGCCCATCCGTCTCACAAACTTCAGGATATCAAGAGGGCCCATATCTCTGTTAGGGATGAAATCTTGGAGGAACTTTAACTCCACGTGTAATTCTTTACCATCAATATCAGAATGGTCACCACTCTTAAGTGCAGACTCAAGATGAGCACAAGCAGACAACAAACTTTTGTCATCTAAGGAGCACAATTTCCGTGAAGTAAACAAAAAACCAAAGGTATTTTCGTACCCCGGTATTGTTCAAACCTGTTTATAAGTGAAGCAATAGCCTGATCAACAACAGGTATGAAATAATTGACTCTGATTGAATCCTCTCTAGATTGCGAAGCAATAGATGTATCATCAGGGGTCTCATCGAATTGTCTTTTTCTTTTGATTTTACGCTTTGTACGGAACACTGGCTCAATATCCATCTCATGTGCAATTTCTTTTGCGGATTCTAATGCATTTGGAAAACCAGTTTCTATATACTTCTTGAAGAAGGAAATCAGCCCCTGCACTTTCTCAATTGCAATGTCAATAAGCATATCCTTTGCTTGTAACTGTTTACTGACCAAATTAACAGCAGATAGTACTTCATACCAAATAATTATTGCCACTATAAACTCGAAGTCACCAAGTTCATTGGTCGCCAGGGATTTAGCTTCGCTGCTTATTGTTTCATCATTATCAGTATCTGATACTTCGAGTAAAGCTTCTCTTATATCCTGCATTTGGAACCTTATAGCCTTAACACTGTCAACATGACTCTCCCAACGAGTAGCTGACAATGGCTTGAGAGTCAATCCTGATAAATTATCTTTCAAAATTTTCCATCTCTTAGTGGACTTGGCAAATATTGTATAGATACGTTGTATGATTCCAAAAAAATCTTTTGCATTACTGCAACTCTTTGCCATGTCACATAGCGCTAAATTAAGACTATGACATCCACAAGCAGAATAAAAGGCTCTAGGATTGATATCCAAAACTTTCTTTTGTACCCCTATATTTTTTCCTTTCATATTTGATCCATTGTCGTATCCTTGCCCTCTCACATTGTCTATGTCAAGGTCAAGATTCTTCAATTCATCTTGTAAAACATCAAACAATCCTTGCCCAGTTGTATCATTTATATCCAAAAATCCTAAGAATGATTCCTCAATGCAAACAGAATTTGAAGATGTGTCAACATATCTTATGATCAAAGACATTTGTTCCTGGTGGCTTATATCAGGGGTACAATCAAGTATAACTGAGAAATACTTTGCAGCCTTTATTTTTCTAACTATTTCATGCCTAATAGCAGAAGCAAGCAGATCTATAACCTCATTCTAGATGCCATGACCAAGGTAATGGTTATGAATTTCATCATTTGTTATGCGTCGAACATGTTCCTGAATAACCGGGTCAAATTCACACATCATCTCAACCATGCCTAAGAAATTCCCATTGCTATCTTGGTACAGCTTGCTATTAGTGCCACGAAATGCTAAATTATGTTTTGCAAGGAATTTGACAATCAAAATAATTCTGAGCAGTACCTTCTTCCAGTGATCTTTTTCTTTCTCAAGTTCTCGCTGGGCGACTTTATCAATTGTTTGATTGTTATCGAACCTGAGACGCATGTCATACCAAGTGGCCATATTGTTAATATGGTCTGCACTAACTTCATGTTCTTTAAGTCTAGCATTAACATGTGACCAATCACTGAAGCCCTCATTTGCTAGCTGACTCTTTAAATGCCCCTTTCTTAATAACTTGCAACAAAAACAGAACACTCTGTCAAGCTCTTTGGAATATACCAGCCATTCTCTATCACACTTCTCTCCATTTGATAGAATTCTAGTGTATAGTATAGCAGAAAAGCTTCTAGATAATTTATCTTTGGGACCTTTTTGAATAGACAAGTCCCTTTTAGGACCCTTTTGAACCAAAATGTCAACCATTTTCTGATCAAGTGAATCCCAATTTCTTGGATCAAATATATCAAGCTGAAAAGGAATCCTCAAATCATTGTCACTTTCACTATTGTGTGATCTGTCAGGGGTAGCATCAACACCACCAACATTGTCTCTAGCTTCATCATTCTGTGATGTATGTGCCTCATCATTGTGAGGAGTAATGGGTTCTGGATCTGCATGAAGAGTTTGATTTTCTGTACTAGTTTCAGATTCTCGAACAACAAATTTATCAAGGGCGCCCTTCTGAGTCTGAGCAAACTGTTCAAGCCTTCTTTTCTTCATGCGCTTTTCAGCACCAGAATCACATTTTCTAATTCTAAGAGACATGATGAGATGAGACAACCTTCCTGTATAACAAATCACAAATAGGACAAAAACTAAACTTAGATTAAATAATAAAGATGGTGAAGTTCTTGGTAAAGATAGAAAATCTACCTGTGATCAAGCCTTGATGAGTTGATGTAAAATGCGATGTGCAGATTAATAGATTAAAGTCCAAATCATTGTCAGTCCACTGAAGTACCAGCGTTACACCCTCTTTGAAAAAAGAAATTAGATTTGAGAATAAGAGGTTGAGATTCTGAGGGTGGATCAATAGAGGATTAGTAGTACTTACTCAGTTACTCGGCTTGGAGAGACGCAGAGACACCGCAATGGCAGCACGCAGCAGCCGGCAACGGCAAATCACAGTCTCGCTTGAAAGTTGGAAATTGGAAAGTGGAAAGGCAATTGGAAGTCCAAGACTCGAAGGGTGTGGTCTCGCGGCCGTCGTGGAGACGTCGATTCAATTTCCAAAGCGTCTCGCACTGCATTAGTTGCCTTGCCGCTGGACTGGTCTTTGGGCTCTGGTGCTAGGCTGCTAGCGGCAAGGCCTGTGGGCTGGCTTGAAAGCTGTGAATACTGGCCCAGTATACGTGCTAATTGCTAGCATAATTAGGGATTAACTACTGATTAGTGGGGCCTTTAATTTTGGGGGCCCGGTGCAGTCGCCCCGACTGCACCGTGCCATGTACGGGCCTGGTTGGAGATGCTTTTGACACGGCAGGCGAGTTTGCTGGCCGGGTTTGGATTTACGCCGTTTCTTTTTATATCAAGGAGACCATTGCCGCAGCTGCAGGCTCTAGTATGCACAAAACTACGTTCCCACGCCGCGCAGCATATCCAGCCCAATCCGCCTGTGCTGTCTTTGGGCCACATACTTGTATTGGTTTTTCTATATAAAAAGAGATATGGAGCCCACTATATCCACATTGCTGATATATACAACCAAGATTGTAAGAGTTTTTAGACTCTAATTGTCTAAAATGAGAACTAAAAAACATAAGAAAAGAAATCTGTAAAATAAAGAAATAAAGGTAGAAGACACTGCAGATTATATGACCTAATCCTTGCATTTAGGCTTCACAGCAAACTCTAGCTGGAGATGCTTTTGACATGAGTTTGGATTTCTGCCGATTCTTTTTATATCAAGGAGACCATTGCTGCAACATGGCCAGCCCAATCCGCTTGCGGTGTCTTTGGGCCACATACATGTATTGGATCTTTTAGATAAAAGATGTATCCAGCCTACTATATCTAGATTGTGGATATATACAATCAAGATTACAAGAGTTTTTATACGCTAATTGTCTATAATGAGAAACTCAAAAACATGAGAAAAAAAGCTCTAAAAGAAAGAAAATAAAGGTAAAAGACTAAGCTCCAATCTTCTTCATCCCTGTTTCAACCTATGTAGTACCAATTCATCACATCTCTTGTCTTCTTAGAAATTTGATGTAAGAATTGTTCTGCTAGAAATCTTGTCCTCCGTTGACCCACTCGGTAATGAAAGCCGCGCTAGAGCACCTCCAAGGAGACACCTCCAAGAAGATCACGACGCCAAAGATGTCGTCACCACCCCTGATTAGTGGGGCCCTTAATTTTGGGGGCCCGGTGCAGTCGCCCGGACTGCACCGTGCCATGTACGGGCCTGATGATGTCTTCCATGACTTTCGCGCAAGGAGCACTTGACATATTGGATCAGAAGCGCTGTGCCTTCATCTGGTCCGGAGCTGATAAAACTACGGGAGCCCAGTGCCTTGTTGCCTGGCCTGGTGTTTGTGTCCCCAGAGACCGTGCCTCGCCTGGCATCCGCGACCTCTCCCTGCAAAACCAATGCCTACAACTCAAGCTACTGCACCGATTATACAATCCCCAAGGCTCCGCATGGGCAATCTGGTCTAGGCAAGATATCGACTTGTGCACGCTGAGAGGACCGTTCACTGAAGGGCCGCACTGGAATTCGCTAAGAGAATTGCTGCCTTTCTATCGAAGCATCACTACTGTCCTGGTTGGTGATGGGCAAACCACGAATTTTTGGGAGGATATATGGGTTGGCAAGGCACCGCTGTCAGCTCGCTTCTCTGCATTGTTCAGCCATGTAAAACAGCCAAATATCAGTCTCTCGGCTGCGGTGACTACCGGAATACTGACAACCCTGGTTGGTCGATTGACTAGAGTTGCCACTGAGGAACTGGCTCTTGTTGAACAGATCATCAGTGACACTACCTTGAGGGAGGTACCAGACTGTTGGCAATGCCCCTTTGCCTCCGCCGATGGAGTACTACGTGCAGGACCGATCTACAAAGCCATCAAGCGCAATGGGTCCGCTCCGCCTTTCTGTCACTTCGTTTGGGACAACTGTGCTCCCCCAAAGGTTCAGTTTTTCGGGTGGCTGCTAGTTCAGGAAAGGATCAAGTGCCGCTAGCTACAATCTGAAGCTGAAGAACATAATTGAAGATGACCGATGCACTATCTGCACCAATGTGTCTGAAACTACTAATCACCTCGTCATGGAGTGCCCATTTGCAGTCAGCATCTGGGAGAAACTAGGCTTCAATGTTGCTGCAAGTCATGTTAGCGCCATCTGGGAAATTCCAAGACCTTCTTCCATCCCAACCAGACACTACAATGTCTTCCTCCTGATTAGCTGGATGATATGGAAACACCAGAATGATGTAGTGTTCAATGGCCTACCACCCTCCATCACTCGCCTGCTACACATAACAAAAGAAGCAGCTCTACTTTGGAGATACCGGCTGCCTGCACAAGACCGGGAGGTTCCGTTGTCCTGGTGTAGTATTCTTGTTTCTAATATATAATGCCTAGATGTTTGACTAGGAATCCCCCTGTAACTCTTGCTTGTAATCCTTTGAGACCCAAAGCGCTTGGGCTCCCATGATAATGAACCAGGTGGGGAAATCTTTTCCCCTCCGTTGACCCGTCAAAAAAAAAAGAATCCTTTCTGCTAGACATTGCTTGTTGTAGTGAGTAGTGACCGACTCTGTCTTTGCTAATGCTCTGAACCTGAATATCTGAATGTGTGAGTTCATGATGCAAATCCAGCCAGTGCTAGGAGGCCTGTCTTGCACTTATTTAAGTTTGCTACCTATATGGTCTGTATTGCATTTGGGAGAATGTTATAGCTCAGCTTGGTTGAATAAACATGCTGTACTCCTGTGCCTTCAGAAATTGCAAAACTTGAATTACTGAAAGATGACAGCTCTGAAATGGTAGGTTCACAGAAAGTTAGAATGCATGCTATCAATATCTAGTTTGTTGATTTCCCTTTTCTTTTCGCCATGGTGCAAATTTCTTGTGTGGTCAAACTGCATTCCAAAATTGTCGAGGAAACTTTTGAGTATGAATACGTTGTGTAGCATGTGTAGCCACAGGTGTATGATCTCCCTTTCTTGTTGCAGTCAAATTTGCTTGAGAGCGTGTGACATGAGTAGTGCATTGGCTTCAGTACCACAAGTATTGTTCTGACTAATTAGGATTTGTTTTGTATCTATTTACTACAATTTGACTCTCTTTGGTACAAGCCTACAGGAGCAAGCTTTGGAGACCCGGCCTGAAAACCATGTTCCCAGAATTGGGAGCTTTTTCTATACTTTAACGCCGTTATATGGACATTATATGGGCTATGTTCAGCTAGTATGGATACACTCTTAGTGCCAGTGTCAGATAAAATTTGTAATAATTAACATTAATTAAGAAGTTGTTTTACTATTGTCTGTTGATGCTGTATGTACTCTATATCTTCATCTGGTGTTCTTTCATGCAGTAACCAGGATTTTTGCTGCACATAGGTATGTTGTTATGTTCCATGTGTTTTTGTATCTTACTTGTGTCTGATTGCGGAAAATATAATTGCTCTAAACTTCCGCTGGTGTAGAGATAGAGGTTACTTCATGTTTGGATACAGGGAATATCATGCTGAGTTTGGTTTAGGGGGCCTGCTTCATGCATGTATGATCAGCATGTGAACGCACATTTTTTGCAAGCTAAATTTTACTGAGTATAGGGTGTTTGCTGTGGTTCCTCCAATAGAAAACTTGATGATGCTGCCTCTAATGACCACGCACACTCTGTTCAATTAGTTAACCAATAGGATATGACAATGCTGCCTGATGAGGGCAACTCTAGTTTGTGGTCGACTCCAAGTTTCTGAACTTGCGGTCACCGCCTACCTCTCGCCCCCACCTGCCTCCCCCACCGCCTCGCCCTTCCTAACCTCTTTGACCGGCCGTCGTGTCCAACCTCCTCCTCCCCAGCCACCTCCCGCACTACCCGCGGCCGGCGGCGATCTCGCCGCCGTGCCGGCCGCCCTCCTCCCGCCCACCGCTGCCGGGCCCGCCCTTCCGAACCTCTACGGCCGTCGCCCCCGCCGCGCACCGGCCCTCTGTCACACCCCAAATTTTCTAAATTTGGGATGTGAATAAATAATATAAATAAATACAATGATTTTCTCTAATTTATAAAATTTTCCAAGGTTCAAATAATTAACAGGGAATGTAATATATTTATATAAAATATATATAAAACATATATACAATATATATAAAATATATATATACGTGTTCTAATTTCAAAACAACATATGTTTATAACTCCCTAAAATTCATCTCAATTAAATTGTAGCAACCCTATGAATTTTCTAGGATTTATTAAGGCTTAAATAAATTTTCAAGGAATTAATTGGAGCTTCTAGTCTTTTTATCAATTTAAATATCACATTAAATAATTATTTTAGTCAAAATAAGTTTTTGTTGCATTCATGCTGTTGCATTGATTTTTGGTTGCTAGTAAATTAAATTGGAATTTAAATTCTGTTTAAATTCGAATTTGATTCGCTTTTGTTTGAGTTTTAGAAAAGTTTAAATCAGCCGAGTTCGTTTTTGCCCCTCGAACTCCTGGCCCAGTCCAAGTTTGCTCCCTGGATTTTCTCTCTCGCTCGCTTTTCCTCCCCGGCCTGTTTTCCTTTCTTCCCGGGCCGAATCTTTCCTTCCCGCCCGGCCTTCTCCACTTCCGGCCCAATTTCGGCCCATCCCACTTCTCTCTCCCGCTCTCTCTCCCTCTCGCCGACAGGTGGACCCCACCTGTCGGGTTCGTCTTCCCCGAGTCAGACTCTTCCCCGAGTCCGACTTGGCCGCGCCGCCGCGCCGTGTCCGGTCGGGACACGCACGCCTAGGCGTGACCCGAGCCCCCTCTCGGGCCTATAAAACTCGGTCGTCGCCTCTGTTTCCCTCAACCGAAGCCGCGTTCGCGAATCATCGCCGCCCGAGCTGCCATTGCCGCCGCCCGCCATTGCCGGCGATTCGCCACCGTCGTTGCTCGTGGTAGAAGACCGAGGCCGCCAGGAGTTTCCCCTCGTCGTGGCGCATCGATTCCGCCGCTTCTCGTCGTGGTTCGGCCGCCGGAGTTCTCGTCCCGTGTGAAGCCGAGCTCCGCCGCCGCCGTCGGTCGTCACCGGCCGCCGTCGTCGCTCTCCCCTCGTTGAGATCTAGCTCGGTGAGCTCGCCATCATCCCCTCTTCCTCCTTGGCCAACTCCCGTAGGGTCTAGTGCACCATAGCGCCGGGCTCGTGTCACCCGAGAGCTCCACCGCCACGCATGGCGCCGCCGTCGTCGGCCGCCGCGTGTGCGCCATCCCAGCCACCCTGACCACTCTAGGTGAACTCGTCGTGAGCTCGCGAGTCCATAGGACCAAGTCCCGTTCCAAACCGAGAATCCTAGCCCGTTTCCGAAGCTTCTCCGGCGAAGCGCCGCCGTCCCGGCCACCGCCGGCGTCGACCCGAGCGGCCAAGCCATCCTGGCCGTTAGATCTTGATTCAACGGTCCAGATTAGATCGAGCCCGAGTCAAACCCGAGTTAACGGTCAGCCCTGGCTGTTTTACAAAGAAGCCCCTGTAGTTTTTGAAAATCAATCCGCAGTCCAAGTTAGTTCAAAAATAATTACGTTTAGGTCCTTTTTCTTCTGTTTTAGCCCCTGCAATATTTAAAATTATGCCCGAGGTCCTGTTTTGGTCTTTTTACATGAAAACCCTCGAGTTTTTATACAAAATTATGTTTTAGCCCTCGGATTTTCGCAGTTAAGCCCCTAGAACTTTTAAAACTTTGCCAGCAAGTCCCTAGACCTTAGAAAAATCATATCTTTCACGTTTTAACTCCGTTTTAATCCGTTCTTATTGTGTTAGCTTCGTATCAACTTAAACTACGTGTTAGTACTGTTATTTACACCATACTTTATTTCTGAAATTTATTTATTATTAATTTGATTAAAGGCTAATTACATGTGCTTTCTTAAATAAAATCGGATTAAGTTTGACACATCGGTTTTTCTTGTTAAATATTAAATTGATTAATATTTATTCCATATGTTTTGTAAATAAAAGTTGGCTAAGGTTATATCTCGATTTTCATAAATAATATTAACATGATTAATATTTATTTTGTAATTTTTCTAACTAAAATTTAATTAGGCTCTATCTTGTTTCTTCATAAAATTATGTTAACTTGATTAATGTTTATGACCACTAGTTCTCTAATTAAAAGCTAATTAGAGTTAAACTTCGAGTTTCCATAAATAATTATCAATCTTGATTAATGTTTACACAAATCTGTTTTAATGACAATATGACTAGTTTAACTAGAGATATAAAGTTATTTGATTAAGATAAACATGTTCCTTTAATTAAAAGCCAATTGAGAATTATATTTTGGTTTTCTTATTAATGTTAATATGGTTAATATATTATAAGTTTTAAAAGTGATAGTTGAACACGTTATAAGATTGGAAACCTAGGTATAACTTTGATGTAACTTGGATTAAGGTTATATTTAGATTTCATATGTTTCATAGATCACTGTTGCTTGGTTTAAATGGTTATTAACTAGTGTTTCTAATTAAAGCCAACTTAGAAGTTTCATTTCCAAGTAATTTGATTAATAAACCTTCAATGTGACTTTGTGCTAGTGTTCTCGTTTTTCTTATTAATTATCTATCTATTAAGTTTTCTCTATAAAATATGATTAAGTTATATTTCGGATTTTAATAAGCTTATGTAAAATTGCTTAATGAGTATTAAACTAGATTTCAAACTAAAAGGTGATTAGCGTCGAACTTAATGCTTTCTTAAATGAGTATTAATTTGTGTGAATGTCAACATAAATGTGTTTTATCAATAATATTGATTAGTTCAACATGGTCAATAAAAGTTAATCAATTAGATGCTCGCATCTGTTTTTATTACTAAAGTTATGTGTTAATGTCTACAAAAAAATAGTTATAAATAAAATACATTCTTGGTTATACATATTTAAATATAATTAAATCAATTTCCAGGAAATAGTCTCTTATATATGATTTTATCAAATTAAATTTTATAAAGCGTATAGTGTTTCCTTTTTTAATCTAAAGTCTTTCGCTAGTTTTAAGTTTTCAATCGTAGTTCTGTTCTCAGTCTTTCCTATGCCTCTAAACCCAATCCTGTTAGTGCACCCTACGTTTCTCACTTAGTCCCTATTCTGCCTTGCCAATCAACTGTCTCCAATGTTTATCGCATCCTATAAATTCATCGGCCAGTGTTCCAATGTCCGCAGCACTATTTTCTGCAATCCTGACGCTAGTCCATCTTTTCTGAGCCATATCACTAAGTTGAGTATAGATCTTTTCTTATGTTGTGGTTTCTCTGCAAATCAATATTATTTTAATTTTTAACTTTATATTGCTTCAATGATATGGTGTGAGTTACTATGTCATTGTATTGTAATATAAAATTAAATTATTAAAGTAATATATTATTGTTTGAGATCCTCGTATTCATAAATCCTCTGTACGTGTGATATTCATTGCGCCAATTAAAGCTCTGCCTTGGAATCTTCGTAACTTTCTTTCTCTCTCTAATCTTCATGGTCCTTAGGTTCTCGTAACCATAGTAACGAGCCCTATCCGTTAGTACGCTCATTTAAAGATTTTCTTTTGATTGGTGTATTGTTCTTAGTTGTACTTGTTTGTTTGCCTGTATAGTTTTATGCTTGCATGCTTGTGTTCGATGATTGCTATGAGTTGACGGAACGTTGTTCAAATGAAGAAGACTTTTGAAGATATTTTGAGCAGCTACACTTTGGAGAAAGGCAAGTGTCCCTAACCATCCTTCTACCTATGCTTTATTTATAATATCAAGATGTTTTAATCGGAACATGGAGAACCACCCAGGAAAACAGTGCAACCATAAGTACTATATGGCTCTGGTCTTGGCTAATTAATTAGAGACTTTAGTGGATGGTAACCTCACCCGAAAGGGGCAAGAGGTGCGGCGGTTGCCGGGTTATAGCTCGGTCCTCTTGAGCTGTGGGCTTTGGTAAGAGACAGATCTCATTAAGGAGGGTTATGCTTTGCTTCTGAACCGGAAACCTTAGCGGGTTACTATTTACTAAGGAATCTTTGTAAAGGCCTCGTAGCGTCCCTATGCGGTCACACCTCGGTAGTGTGATTTAAGAGGATTGGCCCCCTCGGCATGGTTGGGTTTAAAGTTATTTTGAACTTTTACGCGGCTTATGGTGAAAGTGTACAACCTCTGCGGAGTGTAAAACTGATATATCAGCCGTGCTCACGGTTAAGAGTGGCCTGGACCCTCACATGAGTAATATACTTAAACATGATATTAATTTGATCTCTGGTTATTTCTTGTGGCCTTGCTGAGTACCAACCATAAGTGTACTCACCCTTGCTAACCGCTGCTCAGAAGGAGAACTTGTATGAAGCTGTTTGAAGATGGTGCTCAGTTCTAGGCGTACGCAACCCCCAGTCGACTGCCTGTGAAGTTTGGAGCCTTCGTTTCCAGGATACGCTGTATACTCTGATAGACTCGTAAGTCATTTATATAGTTTATTATACGTGATACTGCATCTTTTATTCACTACTGGCTTACTGTATGTATGAAACTTGATCCTGGCATACATACAGTGTACACTCGGTTTGTTTTCTAGAACCGGGTGTGACACAAGTGGTATCAGAGCTGTATCGACTGTAGGACGTAAGCCTAGATAGAACTGGTCGTTTATTAAGGTCCAATTTGCTATATAATCCTTGCTCCCACTATCTTTGGTATTTTTGTAAAAAAAATGCTATCCTTGAGCATTTTACCCCCTTGATGATTTATCTTTCTGGTCATTACATCCTTGAATATTCCACCTTCGCCTTGATAACCTATTTCTCACCATAGACTTCTGATTATTCACCTCCACCTTGGTTGATAAATTGCTGATCTAGCATCTTTGACCATCTCACTTCTCCTTTTGAAGTACTTTACCTTGACCATTAACCTCTCTCCTTGAAGTTGATATTATGTCTGTGAGTATCCTTGTTTACTCACACACATCCTGATATTAGTCAATTTACTCCTCTTGCCTCTTTTCACCCTCCGTGCTTTTATGTCACTTTGGATTTCTTCCTTGGTTTTGATCCCAAAGTGTCTTCTCTACTCTTCATTTATTTTAAAAATATAGCATGCATGTATCGTTTAATGCAAGCCCAAATCACCTTGAAGAATGAAGATATGAGTATAGTACGAGAAGTCCAACAATGGAAGACGGCATCAAGCCTACCAACGTTACAACCAAGAAGTCAGCTTCAAGACATTTGAAGATGTGCCATATGCCCATATTTAGGAGCATTCCCTAAACCTTGACTAACAGCGTTTAGTACCATTATATGCTTGTGTGATTAACCTTAGTTGAGTGTGCTTGTAATGCCTGTTATTATGCCATTGTTTGATTTGCTTCTTTGCATTAATTGTATAGTTGGGTTCTCCCTCTTTTCCCTGTACATCCTTGCTTTCTTGCTATCTCTTCGTCACAAGTCGATAAAGAACATCGGAGAAAAAGAAAAGTTGATCTCTTGGTGAAAAAAAAATGAAGCTAAAGAAGATTAGGAGTGAAGACTTTGCAACTTCATCAACAAAGAAGATGAAGTCTAGTGAACCAACGCCAGAAGATCTTTCTTCCCAAAAATCTACTGTACTGTTCTCCTCCTTGATCCCTAGTCTCTGCGAATCTCGGGACGAGATTCTGTTTAAGGGGGGTAGTCTTGTCACACCCCAAATTTTCTAAATTTGGGATGTGAATAAATAATATAAATAAATACAATGATTTTCTCTAATTTATAAAATTTTCCAAGGTTCAAATAATTAACAGGGAATGAAATATATTTATATAAAATATATATAAAACATATATACAATATATATAAAATATATATATACGTGTTCTAATTTCAAAACAACATATGTTTATAACTCCCTAAAATTCATCTCAATTAAATTGTAGCAACCCTATGAATTTTCTAGGATTTATTAAGGCTTAAATAAATTTTCTAGGAATTAATTGGAGCTTCTAGTCTTTTTATCAATTTAAATATCACATTAAATAATTATTTTAGTCAAAATAAGTTTTTGTTGCATTCATGTTGTTGCATTGATTTTTGGTTGCTAGTAAATTAAATTGGAATTTAAATTCTGTTTAAATTCGAATTTGATTCGCTTTTGTTTGAGTTTTAGAAAAGTTTAAATCAGCCGAGTTCGTTTTTGCCCCTCGAACTCCTGGCCCAGTCCAAGTTTGCTCCCTGGATTTTCTCTCTCGCTCGCTTTTCCTCCCCGGCCTGTTTTCCTTTCTTCCCGGGCCGAATCTTTCCTTCCCGCCCGGCCTTCTCCACTTCCGGCCCAATTTCGGCCCGTCCCACTTCTCTCTCCCGCTCTCTCTCCCTCTCGCCGACAGGTGGACCCCACCTGTCGGGTTCGTCTTCCCCGAGTCAGACTCTTCCCCGAGTCCGACTTGGCCGCGCCGCCGCGCCGTGTCCGGTCGGGACACGCACGCCTAGGCGTGACCCGAGCCCCCTCTCGGGCCTATAAAACTCGGTCGTCGCCTCTGTTTCCCTCAACCGAAGCCGCGTTCGCGAATCATCGCCGCCCGAGCTGCCATTGCCGCCGCCCGCCATTGCCGGCGATTCGCCACCGTCGTTGCTCGTGGTAGAAGACCGAGGCCGCCAGGAGTTTCCCCTCGTCGTGGCGCATCGATTCCGCCGCTTCTCGTCGTGGTTCGGCCGCCGGAGTTCTCGTCCCGTGTGAAGCCGAGCTCCGCCGCCGCCGTCGGTCGTCACCGGCCGCCGTCGTCGCTCTCCCCTCGTTGAGATCTAGCTCGGTGAGCTCGCCATCATCCCCTCTTCCTCCTTGGCCAACTCCCGTAGGGTCTAGTGCACCATAGCGCCGGGCTCGTGTCACCCGAGAGCTCCACCGCCACGCATGGCGCCGCCGTCGTCGGCCGCCGCGTGTGCGCCATCCCAGCCACCCTGACCACTCTAGGTGAACTCGTCGTGAGCTCGCGAGTCCATAGGACCAAGTCCCGTTCCAAACCGAGAATCCTAGCCCGTTTCCGAAGCTTCTCCGGCGAAGCGCCGCCGTCCCGGCCACCGCCGGCGTCGACCCGAGCGGCCAAGCCATCCTGGCCGTTAGATCTTGATTCAACGGTCCAGATTAGATCGAGCCCGAGTCAAACCCGAGTTAACGGTCAGCCCTGGCTGTTTTACAAAGAAGCCCCTGTAGTTTTTGAAAATCAACCCGCAGTCCAAGTTAGTTCAAAAATAATTACGTTTAGGTCCTTTTTCTTCTGTTTTAGCCCCTGCAATATTTAAAATTATGCCCGAGGTCCTGTTTTGGTCTTTTTACATGAAAACCCTCGAGTTTTTATACAAAATTATGTTTTAGCCCTCGGATTTTCGCAGTTAAGCCCCTAGAACTTTTAAAACTTTGCCAGCAAGTCCCTAGACCTTAGAAAAATCATATCTTTCACGTTTTAACTCCGTTTTAATCCGTTCTTATTGTGTTAGCTTCGTATCAACTTAAACTACGCGTTAGTACTGTTATTTACACCATACTTTATTTCTGAAATTTATTTATTATTAATTTGATTAAAGGCTAATTACATGTGCTTTCTTAAATAAAATCCGATTAAGTTTGACACATCGGTTTTTCTTGTTAAATATTAAATTGATTAATATTTATTCCATATGTTTTGTAAATAAAAGTTGACTAAGGTTATATCTTGATTTTCATAAATAATATTAACATGATTAATATTTATTTTGTAATTTTTCTAACTAAAATTTAATTAGGCTCTATCTTGTTTCTTCATAAAATTATGTTAACTTGATTAATGTTTATGACCACTAGTTCTCTAATTAAAAGCTAATTAGAGTTAAACTTCGAGTTTCCATAAATAATTATCAATCTTGATTAATGTTTACACAAATCTGTTTTAATGACAATATGACTAGTTTAACTAGAGATATAAAGTTATTTGATTAAGATAAACATGTTCCTTTAATTAAAAGCCAATTGAGAATTATATTTTGGTTTTCTTATTAATGTTAATATGGTTAATATATTATAAGTTTTAAAAGTGATAGTTGAACAAGTTATAAGATTGGAAACCTAGGTATAACTTTGATGTAACTTGGATTAAGGTTATATTTAGATTTCATATGTTTCATAGATCACTGTTGCTTGGTTTAAATGGTTATTAACTAGTGTTTCTAATTAAAGCCAACTTAGAAGTTTCATTTCCAAGTAATTTGATTAATAAACCTTCAATGTCACTTTGTGCTAGTGTTCTCGTTTTGCTTATTAATTATCTATCTATTAAGTTTTCTCTATAAAATATGATTAAGTTATATTTTGGATTTTAATAAGCTTATGTAAAATTGCTTAATGAGTATTAAACTAGATTTCAAACTAAAAGGTGATTAGCGTCGAACTTAATGCTTTCTTAAATGAGTATTAATTTGTGTGAATGTCAACATAAATGTGTTTTATCAATAATATTGATTAGCTCAACATGGTCAATAAAAGTTAATCAATTAGATGCTCGCATCTGTTTTTATTACTAAAGTTATGTGTTAATGTCTACAAAAAAATAGTTATAAATAAAATACATTCTTGGTTATACATATTTAAATATAATTAAATCAATTTCCAGGAAATAGTCTCTTATATATGATTTTATCAAATTAAATTTTATAAAGCGTATAGTGTTTCCTTTTTTAATCTAAAGTCTTTCGCTAGTTTTAAGTTTTCAATCGTAGTTCTGTTCTCAGTCTTTCCTATGCCTCTAAACCCAATCCTGTTAGTGCACCCTACGTTTCTCACTTAATCCCTATTCTGCCTTGCCAATCAACTGTCTCCAATGTTTATCGCATCCTATAAATTCATCGGCCAGTGTTCCAATGTCCGCAGCACTCTTTTCTGCAATCCTGACGCTAGTCCATCTTTTCGGAGCCATATCACTAAGTTGAGTATAGATCTTTTCTTATGTTGTGGTTTCTCTGCAAATCAATATTATTTTAATTTTTAACTTTATATTGCTTCAATGATATGGTGTGAGTTACTATGTCATTGTATTGTAATATAAAATTAAATTATTAAAGTAATATATTATTGTTTGAGATCCTCGTATTCATAAATCCTCTGTACGTGTGATATTCCTTGCGCCAATTAAAGCTCTGCCTTGGAATCTTCGTAACTTTCTTTCTCTCTCTAATCTTCGTGGTCCTTAGGTTCTCGTAACCATAGTAACGAGCCCTATCCGTTACTATGCTCATTTAAAGCTTTTCTTTTGATTGGTGTATTGTTCTTAGTTGTACTTGTTTGTTTGCCTGTATAGTTTTATGCTTGCATGCTTGTGTTCGATGATTGCTACGAGTTGACGGAACGTTGTTCAAATGAAGAAGACTTTTGAAGATATTTTGAGCAGCTACACTTTGGAGAAAGGCAAGTGTCCCTAACCATCCTTCTACCTATGCTTTATTTATAATATCAAGATGTTTTAATCGGAACATGGAGAACCACCCAGGAAAACAGTGCAACCATAAGTACTATATGGCTCTGGTCTTGGCTAATTAATTAGAGACTTTAGTGGATGGTAACCTTACCCGAAAGGGGCAAGAGGTGCGGCGGTTGACGGGGTATAGCTCGGTCCTCTTGAGTTGTGGGCTTTGGTAAGAGACAGATCTCATTAGGGAGGGTTATGCTTTGCTTCTGAACCGGAAACCTTAGCGGGTTACTATTTACTAAGGAATCTTTGTAAAGGCCTCGTAGCGTCCCTATGCGGTCACACCTCGGTAGTGTGATTTAAGAGGATTGGCCCCCTCGGCATGGTTGGGTTTAAAGTTCTTTTGAACTTTTACGCGGCTTATGGTGAAAGTGTACAACCTCTGCGGAGTGTAAAACTGATATATCAGCCGTGCTCACGGTTAAGAGTGGCCTGGACCCTCACATGAGTAATATACTTAAACATGATATTAATTTGATCTCTGGTTATTTCTTGTGGCCTTGCTGAGTACCAACCATAAGTGTACTCACCCTTGCTAACCACTGCTTAGAAGAAGAACTTGTATGAAGCTGTTTGAAGATGGTGCTCAGTTCTAGGCGTACGTAACCCCCAGTCGACTGCCTGTGAAGTTTGGAGCCTTCGTTTCCAGGATACGCTGTATACTCTGATAGACTCGTAAGTCATTTATATAGTTTATTATACGTGATACTGCATCTTTTATTCACTACTGGCTTACTGTATGTATGAAACTTGATCCTGGCATACATACAGTGTACACTCGGTTTGTTTTCTAGAACCGGGTGTGACAGAAGTGGTATCAGAGCTGTATCGACTGTAGGACGTAAGCCTAGATAGAACTGGTCGTTTATTAAGGTCCAATTTGCTATATAATCCTTGCTCCCACTATCTTTGGTATTTTTGTAAAAAAAAATGCTATCCTTGAGCATTTTACCCCCTTGATGATTTATCTTTCTGGTCATTACATCCTTGAATATTCCACCTTCGCCTTGATAACCTATTTCTCACCATAGACTTCTGATTATTCACCTCCACCTTGGTTGATAAATTGCTGATCTAGCATCTTTGACCATCTCACTTCTCCTTTTGAAGTACTTTACCTTGACCATTAACCTCTCTCCTTGAAGTTGATATTATGTCTGTGAGTATCCTTGTTTACTCACACACATCCTGATATTAGTCAATTTACTCCTCTTGCCTCAGTTCACCCTCCGTGCTTTTATGTCACTTTGGATTTCTTCCTTGGTTTTGATCCCAAAGTGTCTTCTCTACTCTTCATTTATTTTAAAAATATAGCATGCATGTATCGTTTAATGCAAGCCCAAATCACCTTGAAGAATGAAGATATGAGTATAGTACGAGAAGTCCAACAATGGAAGACGGCATCAAGCCTACCAACGTTACAACCAAGAAGTCAGCTTCAAGACATTTGAAGATGTGCCATATGCCCATATTTAGGAGCATTCCCTAAACCTTGACTAACAGCGTTTAGTACCATTATATGCTTGTGTGATTAACCTTAGTTGAGTGTGCTTGTAATGCCTGTTATTATGCCATTGTTTGATTTGCTTCTTTGCATTAATTGTATAGTTGGGTTCTCCCTCTTTTCCCTGTACATCCTTGCTTTCTTGCTATCTCTTCGTCACAAGTCGATAAAGAACATCGGAGAAAAAGAAAAGTTGATCTCTTGGTGAAAAAAAAATGAAGCTAAAGAAGATTAGGAGTGAAGACTTTGCAACTTCATCAACAAAGAAGATGAAGTCTAGTGAACCAACGCCAGAAGATCTTTCTTCCCAAAAATCTACTGTACTGTTCTCCTCCTTGATCCCTAGTCTCTGCGAATCTCGGGACGAGATTCTGTTTAAGGGGGGTAGTCTTGTCACACCCCAAATTTTCTAAATTTGGGATGTGAATAAATAATATAAATAAATACAATGATTTTCTCTAATTTATAAAATTTTCCAAGGTTCAAATAATTAACAGGGAATGAAATATATTTATATAAAATATATATAAAACATATATACAATATATATAAAATATATATATACGTGTTCTAATTTCAAAACAACATATGTTTATAACTCCCTAAAATTCATCTCAATTAAATTGTAGCAACCCTATGAATTTTCTAGGATTTATTAAGGCTTAAATAAATTTTCTAGGAATTAATTGGAGCTTCTAGTCTTTTTATCAATTTAAATATCACATTAAATAATTATTTTAGTCAAAATAAGTTTTTGTTGCATTCATGTTGTTGCATTGATTTTTGGTTGCTAGTAAATTAAATTGGAATTTAAATTCTGTTTAAATTCGAATTTGATTCGCTTTTGTTTGAGTTTTAGAAAAGTTTAAATCAGCCGAGTTCGTTTTTGCCCCTCGAACTCCTGGCCCAGTCCAAGTTTGCTCCCTGGATTTTCTCTCTCGCTCGCTTTTCCTCCCCGGCCTGTTTTCCTTTCTTCCCGGGCCGAATCTTTCCTTCCCGCCCGGCCTTCTCCACTTCCGGCCCAATTTCGGCCCGTCCCACTTCTCTCTCCCGCTCTCTCTCCCTCTCGCCGACAGGTGGACCCCACCTGTCGGGTTCGTCTTCCCCGAGTCAGACTCTTCCCCGAGTCCGACTTGGCCGCGCCGCCGCGCCGTGTCCTTGCGCCAATTAAAGCTCTGCCTTGGAATCTTCGTAACTTTCTTTCTCTCTCTAATCTTCGTGGTCCTTAGGTTCTCGTAACCATAGTAACGAGCCCTATCCGTTAGTACGCTCATTTAAAGCTTTTCTTTTGATTGGTGTATTGTTCTTAGTTGTACTTGTTTGTTTGCCTGTATAGTTTTATGCTTGCATGCTTGTGTTCGATGATTGCTACGAGTTGACGGAACGTTGTTCAAATGAAGAAGACTTTTGAAGATATTTTGAGCAGCTACACTTTGGAGAAAGGCAAGTGTCTCTAACCATCCTTCTACCTATGCTTTATTTATAATATCAAGATGTTTTAATCGGAACATGGAGAACCACCCAGGAAAACAGTGCAACCATAAGTACTATATGGCTCTGGTCTTGGCTAATTAATTAGAGACTTTAGTGGATGGTAACCTTACCCGAAAGGGGCAAGAGGTGCGGCGGTTGACGGGGTATAGCTCGGTCCTCTTGAGCTGTGGGCTTTGGTAAGAGACAGATCTCATTAGGGAGGGTTATGCTTTGCTTCTGAACCGGAAACCTTAGCGGGTTACTATTTACTAAGGAATCTTTGTAAAGGCCTCGTAGCGTCCCTATGCGGTCACACCTCGGTAGTGTGATTTAAGAGGATTGGCCCCCTCGGCATGGTTGGGTTTAAAGTTCTTTTGAACTTTTACGCGGCTTATGGTGAAAGTGTACAACCTCTGCGGAGTGTAAAACTGATATATCAGCCGTGCTCACGGTTAAGAGTGGTCTGGACCCTCACATGAGTAATATACTTAAACATGATATTAATTTGATCTCTGGTTATTTCTTGTGGCCTTGCTGAGTACCAACCATAAGTGTACTCACCCTTGCTAACCGCTGCTCAGAAGAAGAACTTGTATGAAGCTGTTTGAAGATGGTGCTCAGTTCTAGGCGTACGCAACCCCCAGTCGACTGCCTGTGAAGTTTGGAGCCTTCGTTTCCAGGATACGCTGTATACTCTGATAGACTCGTAAGTCATTTATATAGTTTATTATACGTGATACTGCATCTTTTATTCACTACTGGCTTACTGTATGTATGAAACTTGATCCTGGCATACATACAGTGTACACTCGGTTTGTTTTCTAGAACCGGGTGTGACAGCCCTCCCCACCGGCTGTCCTCCGCCGCCCAGTCGGTGGCATCCCCGCCGCCTCTTCTCCGCCCCATCGCCCGCAACTGCCACCGGGTGACCCGCTGCCCCCGACCCTCCCTCTACAGCCGGGTGCTCCTCCCCCGACCTCGGCAACCCCAACCCCAACCCCAAAGCCCTAACCCGAAGTACTCTCTCCCCTTCTCTTCTTCCTCCTCTCCTCTTTTCTCCTCTCTGATCGACCGCACCGTGCAGGTCGATCTCAAAACAACATTTACGGCCTGATAACCAGCTCCAATAAATATTGTACTAGTGTAAATCCGTAATACAATTATTAGCGACTATGCCGGCGCGAGGGCGTGCCCCCATCTACTAGTTATATTTATGCTTTAGTCCACAAGAAAAGCAAACATAAAACTGAGGTGTTTTCAAAGCCATGAACATGATAACTCCGCCAGAATCGGTGGGCCCTTCTTCCTCTACCAAACTACTCCAAGGTTCTGCTCATGTGCCATAGTGTTATCCGTTCGCTGACAGGGTGGTCGCGCCTATATCTAGCGTCCGGGCTAGCTGCGGTGGTTGTATTTGGCCGGTGGCGGGCCCCTCTCAATACGTCCACTGTACCGTCTGCCTCTTGTACGCAGGCCATATTTCTTTAGTGTAAAATTTTTTTACACACATGTTTGATCACTAGTTAAGGTATTAAATAAAGTCAGTTTACAAAACTACGTATAAAACCTTCAAATTAATTCACTAGGCCTATCTAATGAGGTCTCTCACCGTATGATTAGAGGATGGTTACTGCAGCATTACTGTAGTAAATTATGGGTTAATTAGGCTCACTAGATTCGTCGCGTAAAGTTAAACCCATCCTTAAAAAGATTTTCTAAATAGACTTTATTTAATACTTCATGCATACAAGATTTTCCGGAGAAAACAATTTGTACACGTAAAGAAACATAGCCAAGCATCGGGAGAAATCCTAACCCGACGTCTTGCCGGCCAGCACCGGTGACGCTCCAACACCTTTATCCTCTATGGATATTTGTCGAGGTGCTACCCCTTTCCTGCGTGTCTATGTTGGTCTCCAAGCGCTAACAGTTGGAGGCACCTAGTCGCGGTGGTTGTGCTGACATGCCACTAGATGGTCGTGGCCTGTTCTTGTGGCGAGCGGCATTGGCTATGCCACATTGGCCAATGTGGCTTGACCTTCCTGTATCTAGCCTCGTGTTGGTGGTAGCAACGGTGGTGCTGTGGGTTCCGTTTTTCTCCATGCGATGTTGTTATCGTCTTTTCTACAAGGTTTAGTGGTCCTTCAGATGAAAACCTAACTCTGGCTTATTGGAGGGGTGGTGACGACATCTTTGGCGTCGTGATCTTCTTGGAGGCGTCTCCTTGGAGGTGCTCTAGCGCGGCTTTCATTACCGAGTGGGTCAACGGAGGACAAGATTTCTAGCAGAACAATTCTTACATCAAATTTCTAAGAAGACAAGAGATGTGATGAATTGGTACTAAATAGGTTGAAACAGGGATGAAGAAGATTGGAGCTTAGTCTTTTACCTTTATTTTCTTTCTTTTAGAGCTTTTTTTCTCATGTTTTTGAGTTTCTCATTATAGACAATTAGCGTATAAAAACTCTTGTAATCTTGATTGTATATATCCACAATCTAGATATAGTAGGCTGGATACATCTTTTATCTAAAAGATCCAATACATGTATGTGGCCCAAAGACACCGCAAGCGGATTGGGCTGGCCATGTTGCAGCAATGGTCTCCTTGATATAAAAAGAATCGGCAGAAATCCAAACTCATGTCAAAAGCATCTCCAGCTAGAGTTTGCTGTGAAGCCTAAATGCAAGGATTAGGTCATATAATCTGCAGTGTCTTCTACCTTTATTTCTTTATTTTACAGATTTCTTTTCTTATGTTTTTTAGTTCTCATTTTAGACAATTAGAGTCTAAAAACTCTTACAATCTTGGTTGTATATATCAGCAATGTGGATATAGTGGGCTCCATATCTCTTTTTATATAGAAAAACCAATACAAGTATGTGGCCCAAAGACAGCACAGGCAGATTGGGCTGGATATGCTGCGCGGCGTGGGAACGTAGTTTTGTGCATACTAGAGCCTGCAGCTGCGGCAATGGTCTCCTTGATATAAAAAGAAACGGCGTAAATCCAAACCCGGCCAGCAAACTCGCCTGCCGTGTCAAAAGCATCTCCAACCAGGCCCGTACATGGCACGGTGCAGTCGGGGCGACTGCACCGGGCCCCCAAAATTAAGGGCCCAACTAATCAGTAGTTAATCCCTAATTATGCTAGCAATTAGCACGTATACTGGGCCAGTATTCACAGCTTTCAAGCCAGCCCACAGGCCTTGCCGCTAGCAGCCTAGCACCAGAGCCCAAAGACCAGTCCAGCGGCAAGGCAACTAATGCAGTGCGAGACGCTTTGGAAATTGAATCGACGGCTCCACGACGGCCGCGAGACCACGCCCTTCGAGTCTTGGACTTCCAATTGCCTTTCCACTTTCCAATTTCCAACTTTCAAGCGAGACTGTGATTTGCCGTTGCCGGCTGCTGCGTGCTGCCATTGCGGTGTCTCTGCGTCTCTCCAAGCCGAGTAACTGAGTAAGTACTACTAATCCTCTATTGATCCACCCTCAGAATCTCAACCTCTTATTCTCAAATCTAATTTCTTTTTTCAAAGAGGGTGTAACGCTGGTACTTCAGTGGACTGACAATGATTTGGACTTTAATCTATTAATCTGCACATCGCATTTTACATCAACTCATCAAGGCTTGATCAGAGGTAGATTTTCTATCTTTACCAAGAACTTCACCATCTTTATTATTTAATCTAAGTTTAGTTTTTGTCCTATTTGTGATTTGTTATACAGGAAGGTTGTCTCATCTCATCATGTCTCTTAGAATTAGAAAATGTGATTCTGGTGCTGAAAAGCGCAAAAAGAAAAGAAGGCTTGAACAGTTTGCTCAGACTCAGAAGGGCGCCCTTGATAAATTTGTTGTTCGAGAATCTGAAACTAGTACAGAAAATCAAACTCTTCATGCAGATCCAGAACCCATTACTCCTCACAATGATGAGGCACATACATCACAGAATGATGAAGCTAGAGAAAATGTTGGTGGTGTTGATGCTACCCCTGACAGATCACACAATAGTGAAAGTGACAATGATTTGAGGATTCCTTTTCAGCTTGATATATTTGATCCAAGAAATTGGGATTCACTTGATCAGAAAATGGTTGACATTTTGGTTCAAAAGGGTCCTAAAAGGGACTTGTCTATTCAAAAAGGTCCCAAAGATAAATTATCTAGAAGCTTTTCTGCAATACTATACACTAGAATTCTATCAAATGGAGAGAAGTGTGATAGAGAATGACTGGTATATTCCAAAGAGCTTGACAGAGTGTTCTGTTTTTGTTGCAAGTTATTAAGAAAGGGGCATTTAAAGAGTCAGCTAGCAAATGAGGGCTTCAGTGATTGGTCACATGTTAATGCTAGACTTAAAGAACATGAAGTTAGTGCAGACCATATTACCAATATGGCCACTTGGTATGACATGCGTCTCAGGTTCGATAACAATCAAACAATTGATAAAGTCGCCCAGCGAGAACTTGAGAAAGAAAAAGATCACTGGAAGAAGGTACTGCTCAGAATTATTTTGATTGTCAAATTCCTTGCAAAACATAATTTAGCATTTCGTGGCACTAATAGCAAGCTGTACCAAGATAGCAATGGGAATTTCTTAGGCATGGTTGAGATGATGTGTGAATTTGACCCGGTTATTCAGGAACATGTTCGACGCATAACAAATGATGAAATTCATAACCATTACCTTGGTCATGGCATCCAGAATGAGGTTATAGATCTGCTTGCTTCTGCTATTAGGCATGAAATAGTTAGAAAAATAAAGGCTGCAAAGTATTTCTCAGTTATACTTGATTGTACCCCTGATATAAGCCACCAGGAACAAATGTCTTTGATCATAAGATATGTTGACACATCTTCAAATTCTGTTTGCATTGAGGAATCATTCTTAGGATTTTTGGATATAAATGATACAACTGGGCAAGGATTGTTTGATGTTTTACAAGATGAATTGAAGAATCTTGACCTTGACATAGACAATGTGAGAGGGCAAGGATACGACAATGGATCAAATATGAAAGGAAAAAATATAGGGGTACAAAAGAAAGTTTTGGATATCAATCCTAGAGCCTTTTATTCTGCTTGTGGATGTCATAGTCTTAATTTAGCGCTATGTGACATGGCAAAGAGTTGCGGTAATGCAAAAGATTTTTTTGGAATCATACAACGTATCTATACAATATTTGCCAAGTCCACTAAGAGATGGAAAATTTTGAAAGATAATTTATCAGGATTGACTCTCAAGCCATTGTCAGCTACTCGTTGGGAGAGTCATGTTGACAGTGTTAAGGCTATAAGGTTCCAAATGCAGGATATAAGAGAAGCTTTACTCGAAGTATCAGATACTGATAATGATGAAACAATAAGCAGCGAAGCTAAATCCCTGGCGACCAATGAACTTGGTGACTTCGAGTTTATAGTGGCAATAATTATTTGGTATGAAGTACTATCTGCTGTTAATTTGGTCAGTAAACAGTTACAAGCAAAGGATATGCTTATTGACATTGCAATTGAGAAAGTGCAGGGGCTGATTTCCTTCTTCAAGAAGTATAGAGAAACTGGTTTTCCAAATGCATTAGAATCCACAAAAGAAATTGCACATGAGATGGATATTGAGCCAGTGTTCCGTACAAAGCGTAAAATCAAAAGAAAAAGACAATTCGATGAGACCCCTGATGATACATCTATTGCTTCGCAATCTAGAGAGGATTCAATCAGAGTCAATTATTTCATACCTGTTGTTGATCAGGCTATTGCTTCACTTATAAACAGGTTTGAACAATACCGGGGTACGAAAATACCTTTGGTTTTTTGTTTACTTCACGGAAATTGTGCTCCTTAGATGACAAAAGTTTGTTGTCTGCTTGTGCTCATCTTGAGTCTGCACTTAAGAGTGGTGACCAGTCTGATATTGATGGTAAAGAATTACACGTGGAGTTAAAGTTCCTCCAAGATTTCATCCCTAACAGAGATATGGGCCCTCTTGATATCCTGAAGTTTGTGAGACGGATGGGCTGTTTTCCTAATGCCCTTATTGCATATAGAATTTTGTTAACTATTCCTGTGATAGTTGCGTCTGCAGAACGAAGCTTTTCCAAATTAAAGTTGGTGAAGACATACTCCCGTAGTACTATGAAACACTACAGGCTCAATGGATTGGCAACAATTGCACTTGAAAATGATGTGTTGGAGAAGATTAAATATGAAGATATGATTGAAGATTTCATTTCGAGGAATACTAGACGAATTATGCTTTTTAGTAGAAGTTAAGAAGATATCAGAAAGAAAGGTTCGCTCTTTAATTTACTCATTTGTAGTATGGATGTTTATAGTAGTTACGTAGTGAAGTTGAAATACATTTTATTTATTTACATCTTTTAAATATAGAGGCCTCATTTTATACTTTGCACCGGGGCCTCAGAAACATAGGTACGGGCCTGTCTCCAACTAGCTCGCTGTGAAGCCTAAACGCAAGGTTGAGGTCATATAGTTCTTTGACATTCTTTAGAGAAAATACTCAGGGCATATTTCACTAAGAGAGCAAGAAACGTTAGATTACAACACAACACAAACAAGTGGAACAAGCAACCACGACGCATACTAGCTAGCACGACTAAGCCAAGAGTGGAACCACGGGCCAAGGCCCAACCAAGACGAACTCCATAGAAATGATGTGAGCAACTTGCAAGTCCAGTCAGCCTCTCTGAGCTCTTTTTTTTTTTTGACATGAGCCTCTCCGAGCTAGTGGCATAAGAAACAAAAAAAAAATGAAACAATGAGAACAAGTCACACCACCCCCACAAGACGACCCTAAAGGACCGAAATGACCGAAGCCCTGCAAGAATAAGCAGAACATCATAGCAACCTACACGAGCGCCAGAAGATCCAGCGGCGAGGCCAGCGGAGCAACGCGAAGAAGCAAATGCAGGACAAGGCCTTCATGAAGGGGAATGACGCAAGTAGGCCGCCATCAACAACAGTTCGTCCGAGGACGATCCGGGTCCTCACCCGGCACAACCAAAGGGGAAGGCGTACATGACAACGCCCTCAGCAAGGAGTGATACACCAGAACGTAGCTGTTGTGGGCACTGCCAGAA